>OW052182.1:45948101-50948101 GCA_932526625.1 Rhingia campestris | reverse complement strand
TGTGTGGAGATGTCGTGGTCCACCATTGGAGGGAAACCGCCAATGTGTAGGTTTTTTTTTCTTTCTTCATTCACTTCAGTCTATTCCTCTCCTTGGAAACCACTAAATATGTGTAGATGCTGGATATACATATAGATGTGATGGAAGCCTAATGCGATATTTTTGTCGTCGGTGCCTGGGTTATTTACTTGCATGGGGGTGTCGGTTTGGTTTAGATACACCCGCTTACAATATATGTGTGACAGTTTTAGATACAAATACGTGGGTGTATATATTTTTTGTGGTTTTGTTTTGTGGGTAAATATTGGAGGTAATTCTTGGCTCCGCCCTGAGTCGTTATGTGGTGGAAAATTTTAGAATTTGGCGGTCACCATTAAAAATTTTAAAGAGGTCGGGAAGAGTGGTTTTTTAAAGTGGATTGGCAATGAAAAGTTGGTATATTTTAATACGAGACATATTAGAATGCAAATTTGCTTGTTTTGGAAACTTAGGTCCTGCTGTTGGGCGCCAGTTTTATGTCCAATTGTGTACATCTTCAGAGGAGTGGGTATAATGAAGTATTGCCGACGGCAGATCTATTTTGTAGGTGAATTGCTAAATTTCTAAAAGAATAATGTTTTACTGAAACTTTTATGAAGGTGCTTAATGACTTTCCACCCTACATGGTCTTTAATATGCAAAACTCATGCACGGAGACTTTGAGTGAATCTTTGAGAAATATATAGTCCTAACATGTACATTATTTGAAGTTAGTTCAGCATTTAGCTGTATGTATATCAAGGAGTAAGCTTAAGTTTTACCGCCGCGAATTCTAATGGTGAGTTCAAGTTCAAGGTTAATTTTACATGTTTTAAAAGTTTGATGTTATAAAGACTCTTTTATGGCATGTAAACACAAGATATAAAAATGTATAAGGATTAATACAATTAAACTTAAGTATAGAGTTATTGTTTCGTGTTTCGAGTATGGCTTCGAAATATCAAGTGCAATGACCTTGTTTTCGCCACCAAGGTAACTAATCCAACTTGGTGGCGAAAACAAGGTCGTTTCACTTAATATTTCGATTCCACTTTTCGGTGAGATATGACATATGACATTTTTAGTCCCGGGAACATACTAGAATTTGTTGCCTCAACTTTTGGTCGTGGGAGAATTTCTCAAACTTGATGTCATTTCTGACTCGCTTGAACTTTATACAGAGCTCGAGTCATATCCAGCTGTTTCTCTCTGGTTTTATGCTATGTACCCGATTAGGGATAAATGAGTTTATACCAAGGAGAATAACAGCAGCAATGGAGGATATGGTTAGTGTAGAAAGAATCAATTGGGTAATTGACTCCTTCTCCCCCTATAAATCCCCAGGAGTCGATGGTATTATCCCGATCATGCTACAAAAATCGAAACACCTCGTAACAGCATTCCTACACAAATTGTTTATTGGTAGTCTAAAATGCGGTTACATCCATAGGTGCTGGCGGGAAGTAAAGGTAGTCTTTATCCCAAAAGCCGGTAAGCCCAGCCACATGACCGCGAAGGACTTTAGACCAATAAGTCTTACATCCTTCATACTAAAAACCTATGAAAAACTAATGGATATCTACATTCGTGACAAACTCGCCCCCAAATCATATCCTCGGTACAGCATGCCTACACGAAAGGTAAGGGAGTCGAAACTGCCCTACATGATATCGTTAGTACAATAGAAAAACCTCTTCACGAGAAGGAATATACACTCGCTGCATTTCTCGACATTGAAGGAGCCTTCATTAATGTGAACCCAAAACCAGTCGGAAGAAACATCGCGAAGAACAACGTGGACCAACCTCTAATACATATTATTGAAGTATGCTCAACCACAGAAATATAAATGCGAATCTAGGAGACACCCATCTCAAAGTAATAGCATCAAGAGGCACACCACAAGGAGGCGTTATCTCACCTCTGTTGTGGAACATAGTCATCAATGAGATACTCATCAAGCTACAGCGAAATGGGGTAAAAGTCATAGCCATATGGGGTAAAAGTCCTACCCATTATTAGTGAACTACTTGAGCGGGCATTGAAAACTCTCAACGAGTGGACAAAACAATGTGGGATTGGCATCAACCCCCAGAAAACGGAACTCGTTCTCTTTACGAATAAGAGTTAGATACCAATATTCGACCTACCGGCTATCGATGGGACTACCCTCAAACTAGCCGATAGTGCAAAGTATCTGGGTGTCATTCTTGATAGAAAACTCAACTGGAACCTAAATGTGCGCGAGCGCATTAAAGAGGCCACAGTCGCTTTCTATACACGTATAGAATATTCGGATAAAACTGGGGTCCGAATCCCAAGATCATCTTATGGATGTACACAGCCTATATTAGACCTATACTAACATATGGGGGGCTTGTCGGGTGGCAATCCACAAATAAAGTCACAGATATCTGGGCTCAGCTGTATCCTCTGACTACATGCTGCCTCACCATGACTTTCAAAGACTATTCTCCTGCATCCTTCCAAGCAGAGAGGAGTGGGAGAGGAACGAATTGGGCCCCGAAACCCATCTACACTGATGGTTCAAAAAAGGATGTAGGCGTTGGAGCTGGAATGTTTTCAGAAACACTAAAGCTAAACAGCACCTTTCGTCTCCCTGAGCATAGCAGTGTCTTCCAAGTCGAAATATTGGCAGTAGCAGAGGCAGCCAAAGCGACCTCAATGCTGGCGATACCACCAGATGATATCACCATCTTTATTGACAGTCAGGCTGCAATAAAAGCTATCTCTGCTGTCGAAATAAAATCTCGGCTTGTGAAACGTTGTCGTGAAGAGCTAAAGGTTCTTGGCGTCCAACAAAATGTTAAGCTCTGAGGATCTGCCTCCAGCATTGACCAAGCAGACCAGTCTGTCAAACCACCACTATGTGACCTCGAATCTCGGGTGGGACAGAAAACACTGATCACTGCCAAAAACAGGTGGAACTCCCTTACTACCTGTGAAACTTCCAAAAGGATGTGGCCTGAGTATGACAAAGCCAGAACCCATAAACTACTTCGTAGAAACAGGAAATCTGTCTCTACTTTAGTTGGGATTCTTACTGGACACAACTTACTAAAAAGCCACAAACTGAAAATGCATCTCATAGATGATGACCTCTGTAGAGGCTGCGGTGATGAAGAAATACACGAGGATACCCTCCAATTTCTGTGCCACTGCCCAGGCCTCAGCCAATTAAGAATGAGAAACTTAGGAAAATACTTTTTCCATGACCTCACGGATCTATCCGAAATCCCTCTCCCTAATCTTTTCAGGTTTGCACCAACATCTGGATGGCTTGAAAGAGGCTAACAACAATGGACAGTAACGGGACAATGAATGAACCAACCACATAAGTGGACCCCCAACGGGCATCAGAATGGGTCTATATTGACCTGAGTGCGAAGAGGGAAGACACACACCGTCTACCTCATCAACCCACCAACCTTACCTAACCATACCAAGGAGAATGGTATCACTGTCGAGGAAGCATAGTGACATGATAAAATCCTAAAAATCGTTTAGAGCTTCCCAGTTGGGTTACACGTGAGAGGTCAAAAACAAGTCTTGGGTGTGAGTGGCTTTACTAACTGGAATTCGGGTTTGCCCATTTACAAGCTGGGATAAGTTGTGACCCTACGTTATATTTAGAAAAACTTAGTTTTGAAATATCATATTTTTCGACCACCAAGTGTCATACCACTTGGCTTATATTTGGAGATATTGAAGTATACTGAAAAGTGATTCGAACTTAACTCACGAATATTGCTTACATCTAATCTGAAAATCATATCCATTAAAATTTTTATACCTAAAAGATCTCAACTCGGAAACCAACAAAGCAAGGCTGTGTAGTGAAGATGTAAACTTTGTTTTATATAACAATTTCTCACATATGCCCTTGACAACAGAGTCAAGGTAGACGAAAAACTTTACCAACTCAAACCAATAGCTTCCGCAAGTACTATGTGGCTGCATATAAAATGTTCTTAAAGACAGATCTTTGTAAGTAGTTCTGGATGGCGCTTCCTCAGAAAAATTCTCTACAAATTCTTGGGTACCTCAAGGATAAATTCTCCCACCGGATTTCTTCTGCATATTTATGATCTTTTAAGAACAACTTATAATTGGAAAAAACGCAGTACACCATATTACAGAAAGAACAAGTCCACAGTTCTGGAAATCGAAATTGAGAATACAGTCCTCAAATTAGAAGAATCCATACATCTGCTAGGCATCGCAATTTTGTCAAATGTATCATGAAAAGAACATGTAACTGCTATTGGCAAATCAGAAGCGTCTAACCTTTTCAGAGCTAAGATATATTTTACACCAGCCCAGCTTCTTCTTCTGTAAAAAAAGCCCAAGTGCAACAACTTCTTGAATACTGTTCTCATGTTTGAGAAACATACCCTGACCTTAATGGAATCTATCCAAAGACGTCCAATCGACCTTATAGCCAATTCTTCAATTACTTCAGATCTCTACACACTGGCACAGCGAAGACTGTCTGTCTGTCTGCAGTGTCTCTTTATTACAGATATTATAACGGCAGATGTTTGGATGTGCTTAGAGAAATCATCCCTAGACTCGTTGCACTTCAACAACTGAAAAGAGACCCAGTTTCAGCACACAGATATACTGTCCATTAATAAATAACAACTTGAGCAACACAATAAAAAAATTCAATAATCGATCGAACTTCCAGAAGACGTATTCCACAAGAATTCAAGGGCAGAGTCAATAAGTATTTCGGACATCATATCAGGGCTCGCAGCAAAGAACGAGGCCTACAAGACTAAGCTGCAGGGGAAGACGAGAGCTGCCATTGAGCTCTATAGGCAGAGAAGAAGTGAAGAACCCCGGCATTTCAGAAAGAAGAAAAAAGAACAAGAAAAGCGCGCGATCGAGAATATAGAGAGGTGCCACCACAGGAGTGATGTTTGCAAGTTTTATTAAAGTGTAAAACGTCTATGCCAAGGATACAAGGCTCGAACATAATCCTGTCGAGATGGACAAGGAAATATCGTAGTTGAGACACAGTCTATGCTGAGGATATGGAAGAACCAATTCTGCAGACTCTCAGACAGAAAAAACCATTCAATATTGGCGACGACAGCGAAAATTACCAACCATTTGACCTAAGTGAAGTGAGGATAGAAATATCTAAACTCAAGCTTAACAAGGCCGCCGGAAATGACGACCTTCGCGCCGATTTTTATAAAGCCGGCGGAGATGACTTGGTAAGTAACATCCACCAACTCATAAGTCAAACCCGGTCGGATGAAACTCAGCATCGTCTGCCCGATCCACAAAAAAGTGGACTCTCTGAACTGCGCCAACTACAGAGGCATAAGTCTTCGCAACTTCGCCTACAAGATCCTATATGTGAACGCCTGAAACCGTTTACAAACAACCTGATCGGCCCTTATCAGCGCGGTTTTAGGCCAGGAAAATCCGTAACTGATCAAATCTTCACACTTCGGCAGATCCTGAAAAAACCCAGAAAGTCTTAATCGATACTCACCAACTATTCATCGATTTAAAAGCCGCATACGACAGCATTTATAGAGATGAACTATACAGAGCCATGTCTAGTTCTGGTATACCGCACAAACTCGTCCATCTGATCTGTAGGATGGTGATGCAGAATTCCCGCTGCTCCATCAGGGTCGGAACGACCTCACCGACACATTCGATACCAAAAAAGGATTAGGCAATGCGATACGCTGTCATGTGACTTCTTCAACACCATCTTGAGAAGATTGTGCAAAACTCTCGAGCCAACACCAGAGACACAATCATTCATAAATTGGTAAGGATCAACGTGATGTAATAGCCACGTTTGCTAGTATATATAAGGAAGCGGTAAAAATGGGTTTAGCATTATATGGGGGTCTTAGTATTTGTTGTAAACATGAAAGGACACACAACATCGATGAATTGGACAGAACGTTTCCATTGCCAGATATAACCTTGAGGTAGTACGGGACTTTGACTGCCTCAGCTCCGCTTTTAACTCTGACAACAACATCTCGTCAGAAATTAAACTAAGAATTACCCATGCCTACCGTTTCTTCGGGATAAGAAGGCAATTTAGTAGTAAAGCCCTTATCGAACTACTAAGGAGATCCTGTATAATACCCTGATCCTGCTTTATGGGCGCTGAAGCATTGACCTCATCAGAAGTGGAGGAGCAAATCCTTAGTAAATCTTAAAGAAAAATTCTTCGCAAAACCTTCGACTGAAGACGAAGATTCAACCAATAGCTATACAAGCTGTACAGCGACATATGGACATTAATACTCCGGCTCGCAGAGTCTTCGTTTCCCAGCCAGGCGTTGGACGCAGTAGAAGAAGACATAGCCTTAAGAGGCGTGCAAAAGTAGAGACCGACCTAAACCAACTTGAAGTGCGCCATTGAAGGCAGTTAGCTAGGGACCGGGCTAATTGGAGAGACATGTTGGTTGAAGCCCAGGTTCATTCCGGATTGTAGCGCTTCTTAGGTAAGTAATTTATGTCTAGAGAATTTGAGCTGTAGTTGAATAGTCGCTCTTGTAACTGGTGGTTGTCAGATGTTCCAAGTTAGGATCCAATAGCATAACTATTCCATACGTAGAGAATAACCCTGGATTGGTCAAACCTTTGTAAAAGGCGAAAGCCAACTACAATTTTAGCAATCGGAGAGTAATTGGAGAGGGCGGAAGCGAATATCCAATAACCCCACATGGATTAGATGCCTAATACCTTGCAATACCTCGCAAGGTGAAAAAAAGATACGACATGGTATCGAGCGTATTCAGAACTACAATGCAAATTAGAACTCCATGAAGTTTTTTAGGGAATATGTAGGTAGTCCCCGCATGCAGTCAAAAAAATCGGACTTTGCTACTTAAGCCTCTCAACGGTAATACTTGCAAACTGCAATTCCTTGTTATACATTGGAACCTTCTTAACTTATTTCAGAATGAGATTCTGATTCATAATTCAGATGTATCCACCCAACCACCTTTAAGTCATTTACATTTAAAAATCGGATCCTTTCTCAGCATCTACAAACCCCATACCAACTGCCTATAAAAACTGATCCGATATAGCAATCATCCAACATCGGTCTCGGTCTTCTGTGGTGTACCTACTATCAGCCGCAAGTGGTAACAAATTGCTTGTCCTACTGTTCCACTGAACCATTTCTGGCAGCCGATCAATTTCCTAAGACCACTAATTACTCGATATTTCCATACGACAGTTTTCCGTCGGCAAACGTGTGCTCCTCTCCGGCTCACCCACAACCAATTGTGGGCTGGTACGAGACTTTCCTTGTTTTTTTGTTAAATGTGCCTTCCTCTCGCTCTCTTTCTCTCCTTTGGTTCGTCTTACCCGAAAATATCTAAGTCAACTCTTCTTCTACGTTTATGGTCGAATACAGCCACAATATTTAGCCACAACACATTGGTCGGATTTCGGGGTAATACTTTCTGCAATTTTGCAACCCTTAAGTTTAAACCACTACCACATCATCACGATGGAGCCCACCGATTTTCCCACAGGAAAAACTTCCAAGAGGAAGAGCAAGAGTCGTCTCCCCCTAATAAAAAATAAGAAAATCACCCATTGTCCCCCCCTGCCGGGCGGTCTATACTCTTAGACGTTGGATGGTGACTTGAGGTATTCACCAATACTACGAAACCAGGCCTTCGAAGATTTCCCAAACCCTCGGTCCTCAACCTCACGATGGCATCGTCTCTCTTCGTGGTTATCCATTTGGGGTTGGGGGATTTGGTGCACTCTCCGTACTTTTTTTTGTTGTGCTCTCCTTTTTTCCTTCGCCTCAATTTGGTGGTGTACGGTTTATGTACATGTAACTGCGACCATTTACCGTTTGTGGAAAAATCTCTTAAGAAAAATTCAAGAAGAAGAAGTAAACGATGTCCTGCCACAGTGAGAGCAAGCGAGAGAGGGTGCGTTGTCTTGGAATTTCTTTTCATTTCGAATTCGGGTGGGTTAGGGGGTGGTATTTTTTCGGTGGTGTACACTTGAAGAAAAATCCAGGAAAAGAAGAAAAAGAAACATAAGCGGGAATAAAAAAAAAGAGAACTCGTCTCAGTTGATTTTTCTTCTCTCGTTCGCTTTTGTCACTCATTTTCGTCGCTAAGAGGAAAGCAAAAGCAATCCTGTGGAGGAATGATTTTGACGACAATGGATCGACTCTCAGGATTCGGTTTTTTTATGATTATTTTTTTTTGGGGTGGTGGGTATGAAAGACACTCATCTCAGAGGGGTGGCTGGATGCTGCAGTGTTGTTTATGTATTTTCTTCTAACTCAAGATATTGGAATCGCGCATCGAAGAGAAGAAGGGACACGTTGGGTGAGTTCTTTTTATTTCTACCACCTAAGGGATGGGGGTGGCATGCCATGGTGGAGAGTATTTTTCCCATTTCTTTCGTTGGAAATATGGAGCGATTTTTGCGTGATGCCAAAGGACACCCACAACAACAACAAATGCGGAGAAGAGAAATAAAGAAGTGAGTAGAACGGTTGGGTTGTGTGTTTTTTTTTTTGTTTTTCATTTTGGAAAAGAAAGAAGAGATACATGTATACATAGTATAGGTAAACCAGTTATCCTTGGGTTGGTTGTCGGTCGGTCGGTTGGTTGGTAGGTAGTACGGCCTTCCACATAAACCACTGCTACTGGTTCTCGCGGTGACGAAAACGACAACGACGACGACGAAAACGACTACCATGTGGAGTTGGGGATGAATCCGAGGAGATGATGATGACTACAACAACTCCAACGACGACGGCGATGATGATGACGATAATGATGACGACGACGAGTAGTGGTCGGGTTCATGGTTACCGCAAAAAAATAGTTTAATATCGTTGCGTCGGTCGATTCGATCGGTTTTCGGTTGATTTTTGTGCGCAAAAAAATTGAATCGCGTCGTCCAATACGGAATACAATTTTCCATCGGATTTTGAAAATTATTTGAAAATTTATTTTATTTAAATTTAATTAAAATAAAAAATAAAATTAAAAAAAAAATATTTGTGGTACTAATTTTAAATATTTTTTTGAAAAACATTTTCTTGTGCAACAAAAATAAAGTGGAAAAGTTATCTTTGCAATGCTAAAGTGGAATAAGTTGAAATTTCAACGAAATGTTAACCAAATGGATTACCTGCGTATAAAGTTGATTTGATAAGAAAATTAATTGACTTTTAAAAAAAAATGTTAATACGGAAGAAATGCTGATCCAACCGTTCTTTTTATGAAGTCATTTTGAAGGAAAATATTTTTTTCTGTATGCATGCATGTGCAAATATTTTGTTGTAGAGTGCTTGTCGAAAGGTCCAGCTCTTAACCACTCTGGAACACTCTCGCGGACCTTCATTTTGAAGCATTGTATTTTTGTATTGTTTGTCCAAATGAAAGAGTTGCATTAAATTTTTGTTTATCATATGCACGGGATATTTTTTGAACTCTCAAGATCTTAGAAAACGCGAAATAATAACGTAACGGACATTATTTCAACTCACAAGATTATAGAAAACAACGAAGAAATACCCTCAAGCCTTACTTCTTAGAAGTTATAATACATGGCAAGCCCCACCTCAAACGGTGGACGAAAATTTGCGTTTTTAACTGTCCGGACTCCACAAATATTGATGTCTTATAAAACGCTTATGATTTGAGAGGTTTAATCAGGTTGTAAGATTGAACAGAAATCAGATGGCATATAGTAATTGATCATGGAAAAATAAAATATTTGACTTAAACGGTCCATACAGGGCCTCAAGCCTAGCTTCTCCATTCATTTGTGCGTGGGAAGATATATTTTTGCCACAACAGATGGGACTTCTTTTTAACGCCGATTCTGAAAGGCAAATTTAAGAAGTTTCTCATGCCAGTTTTGTTTTTAATGTGTTACTACTTTCAAACCAGAACTACTTTCAACCAGGGACCTCGTACATAGTAGTCCAACGTGCTAACCACTAGGCCACTACACCCACAATTGATCACGAAACTCAGAAAAATTAATTAAATTGCAAATTTAAGAATCCAAGCTTTCCTGTAATAAATGTTCTGTCTGAAATAATCCAAAGGTTGCTTTCGTATATGGGATGTCTAAAATTCACTCGAGAAGTAAATTACATGGAAAACACAGGTTTTCAACTAAAAGTTGTTAATATATTGCTGATTCTTATGCCTGGTTTCACAGTAAGAACTTAAACCTCACGTGGAGTTTAATCTACGGTTGAACTTAACTTGGTGTTTCACAATGTCGGCTTAAGAGGTAAACTCCACTTAAGTGTTGATATTGATATATAAATGGAACAGTATATTGTATAATTGGCATATGGCTTTGCTATAGAACATACGCACACCTTTCACGAAATTTTCTATCACCGTTGTAGATAAAAACGCGATTATGCCTTACAAACAAACCCACAATCAAGGTTTGTTTGTTTGATCTAATAGAACTCAATTGCAAATTTGAGTAGGATTTAGGATACGAACGGTGAGACGAACCGTTTGTATCCTTAACTTATCGTATTTAACTAGAAAATCCAATCTGTTTCTCACAATCATTCTTCACCGCCTACATCACCTGTTCACTGTGGTGTGTCGCAAGGATCAATAAATGTACCTCTTATATTCTTGTTAATTTACTTTATTTTGCTGACGATTTCCCCTATTATTTTGATGGATAATCCAGTTGATATAATGATTAAGGACCTCAAATCCATGACCCATTGGACTGATAATTTAAGATTGCTGTTGTGAATCCTTCAAAAACGAAATCTATAATTCAATACAAGCTGTGGCGAAAGTCATGCCATATTACAATTGAATTGACTGTAAATTTATTGAATTAAAAAAAAGGAAAAATTTGGCATGAACGGCCTTAACAGCACATCTAACCTAGTTTCTCCATTCATTTGTGGCGAAGTTATATTTTTTTCGACAAAGACTGAGATCTCAAGTCTAACTCCGACTTTGAACGGCAAAGTTGAGAAACTTTATATATGGCATTTTTTTACTTTGAAATATTTGTCAGACTTTCGAATAATTCTGAAATCGAACCACATATCCCGCGTTTGTAGTCCATCGCACTAACCACTAGTCCGTAATATACCCACGCATTTTAGTTAAAAATTAGGTTTTGTAACGCTTATATTGGGGATACACCTAAAAAACACTAGCTTTGTGCAAAAGTGGTTATAAGAACTTTATATAAAGAATTTGTAAAAAAATGTAATATGTGGCATTAACGGCCCATATAGGGCTTAAAACCTAGATTCTCCCTTCAGTTGTGTGAACAATGTTATTATTTCCTCCACAAAGAACATTACCTTCTGTTTAACGATGAATCTATCTATGCGTCAAATTTGAGAAGGTTCTCATGACAGTGTTATCCTGGAATGCTTGTCAGACCTTCGAAATTTGTGACTTTGGTAAAAATCATTAAAGCAATTGTTGCGTCAGAAAATAGTAATTCCCATATAAGTATGACCCATGGTAGCAAAGGGTAAATGAAACTCAGGTACTCAATTTCATTCAACTAGATAATATAAAGATATTGAACATTTTACAAATTCGGATTAAATACAAAAATCCAATATTTCGAGTTGTTAGGAAAAACTGGGGCATGTAGTACCTATTATTTTCAATTATAACGATGACAGTGGTTTGGAATTTAACCAAAATAGTTAAAGAGTTTTCGAGGAATATCGATACTGTCAATACATTTAGTTTAAGGCCAAAACATTTGTCTGGTTATGTTATTACCCCAAGAACATCGTATGTCAAATTTGAAATAAATCCCTGTGTCCGTTTAGACTTTAGTCGCGTGCATGAAGGATAGATGGAATGGATGACATTCTTTCAGACTTTATAACGATAGATTTAAAAGTTCTAATTTTTTACGAAAGCAATACTTGCTTCGTAATGGATATCGGTCAAATAACCACCTCCTGGCCGACATAGTTGTTCTTGTTTTACTTGATTTTACTTATTCCACACTCTTCGGATGTAATTAGCTCCATTGCTTATTGCCAATATTGACATTTAACGCCATTCGTCGATTTTAACCGTAATTCGAGTGATCACATCTACTCCTTGGTATCTCAATTCGATGGCCTTTTGGGCTTTATATTAGTATGCCGAGATACCTTACCAAACAGTGTTTTACTTAAATTGGTAAAGGTTATGGTCATACCCTTAATACCTTTTGGTTGTGTGTGGTTCGCTTGTGCAGATGATGACTTAAGGCTGACTTAAGTTAATTAATAGCTGAATTTTAATCATCTGATTTGTATAATACCGACTTGGCTACATTCATGCAATACTTACTTCAAATTTTCTCGAAAACATATTCTTAGGAAGTAGGATAGGGTGACCTATGTGGGCACATGTGTACTCTTTTGCGGAAATTTCGCATCAACATTTTGTATAAATATAGCTTAGTCTTGATGATTTTTTAAATCACATGCTGTCCACAATAATATCAACCAATTAAGGCAGAAAGAACTCGGTTACTAGTAACAATGACTGCTAGACATGACATGGTCTAATGGTGCCTCAAGCCGAAAATCCGCAGCAAAATGTCATATGCGCATATTTTTGACGATTAATCAAACTATTAAGTCGGAAAAGAGCTCCATCGCTTAGGATATTTTTTTTTATAAATCAGTAATAGAATTCACTTGTTGATGTTCAATAATTTGAAATGTACTCTCTTCGCTGTGTATAGCTATAAGGCTTCAGCTATTAAGTTACCTTCGTTTTGCATGCATGCATTTGCAATGCTTGTCGAAACTTTTGAATTTTTGGACACGGTGCCGATTTGATGTCTCAAGTCTCTCACACCAAAACACTCTTGAGAACTTGTTGGTTGAAAGACAGCACACGTGTCTTCATGGGTTTTTGAAAACGGTTGTGATTCCATCATCATCGCTAATGGACAAAAATGTTCCAAATAAGTCTATCTGTACAAAATCCAGTCCAAAAAGGCACGTGTTGATTACAAAGAGGTCCGTGAACTAATTGACGGTTTGTATAGGCTTAGAATCATTTTTGTCAAAAATCATCATCATTTGCTTATCGTTGCTGGTCGATTGGCAAAAGTCGTTGATTTAATTTTGTATAGAAAGGACTTAAAATCAGGATGAATTAAGCGTTGGTGAAACGGCCAACCGCAAACCATGCGAATACTCGATGTTGGCGCTGATAAAGCCTCAAACTACTTTGGACTAAGATTTTGAAACTAAAGTTCCATATTCAAAATTACCAGTACCTGCCATATAATGGAGATTTTTTAGAATTTGATTATCTCGGAAACGGCTATTCGATTTCGATAAACAATTATTGAAAAAATATTGAAAACACCTTTCTTCCCTAAAAGTACAGTTAACAGTTTCCTTTTAACGATAAATAGGTTTTGAAATATGATCTTTAAATATCTTAATATGGAATACAAGATTTTTATCCAACTTTGTGTTTTGCAAAAATATGAATAAGGGTTTTTTGAATAATTGCCGGATGAATGAAATTTTTAGAATATTTCTAGTTTCTTAGTTTTTTTTACATCTTTTTAGGATTTTTTTAAAAATATTTTTTTTTTGTCACACAGATTACTACGCTCTCATTATTATTTTAAACAATTGGTTTTTGTTGTGCGGCTTAGATTTTCAACCTTATGGATTACTTTAAACAAACAATATTTTTATTTAAAACCATTGACAAACCATAATCGAAAATCAATTTTGTTGCTTTTCAAATTAAACCTGCATTTGTATCGTATAATAGACTCATTGCTGTCATAGTTGGTTTTATCTTGGTTCGACATCAACAAATTTCGCTCCCTAAGCGTTTCTTTGGAAGCATACAAATTAATAAGAGAAATCAGTTCCGATGAACCAATATGATAATTCAAAATATCACGTACAAATATGATAGAAATGCTTTTAACCTGAAACTTGAGGTTTGCAAGACTATTATTTTATACCATACCATCCGGACCAGTGTTTCCGTTCAAATATAATTTATTTAACGCATTTGTTAGGTCTACCACCGAAAGTTGTATTACACCATTCACCATTCAGTAAGGCAGGATTACCTAAATAATGGTTTTACGTTAAGTGCACAAGAGATTTATTATATATGTAGTAATTCAAAAAATTCAGAAATTAAATCGCAAATGCTCGCTATATCTTCTGAGCTTACATTTTCAAATTCCATTAATATAGAAAATTCGTTTTGAGTAAATAAATTACAAAATGATTTGCTAATACACATAACCGATGATAAAACATACTACCTACACTAAAATCTATTTAATAATTCATATGCATATATCTCAAAAAAAAAATTTTTGATTTTCTTCTCACATTTCGCAAGTTTGTCGATCTTTTATTTGACCACGAAATTTTAAACTTTCTATGCTCAAAATTTCCTTGTTCTTATAGAAATATCTAAAATAATTTACAAACACAGTTTTTTACTAAAATTGCATATTATTTTTAAAAAATAATTAAGTAAGTGGTCAATGGTGATGGTTTTGTAAAATATTGAATGAAAATAATTCCTTTTTTAATATAATTAATCTAAAGAACTAAATTAAAATTAAATACAAATTCGATGGAACACACTAAATATTATTTAATTGATTATTTCGAGAAAATCGTTTTTTTTAAATCTTTTCATCATACACAACACGAGGGATGTTACGGATCTGGTTTTACCGGAGTCGGAAGCTTCACATCGACCTCCGCGGAGTCGGAATTATTAAAATATAAAATTTGAAAAAAAAATCCATATTTATTATTTTTATTAGAAATTTTATAGACAAATTTACAAACTAATATTCGAATTTCAAAATGGACAATTATATTTTATAAACAGCAACTTAGCTGCTTTGTAGCCATCTAGTCCGTTCCGTAGTGGGCTGTAAATCAAATCAGCTCCACTAATAAGCTGTTCGCTCGGAACGAACCCTGGTGAAGCTGACAAAAATTGGCGCACGATTGGCTTCAAAACATGGAATATTTACTGTCTGTTCACTTGAGATGCTTTTCTCTATTGTATTCATTTAAAAGTGCTCTACAAATAAAATGTTTGTTGACCGCAGCAGAATCAGTCTCGGAACTATCCTCCACTTCATCACTGTTCATAAGAATATTGGCCAGAGAATGATTCAATTCTTGTCCCTTTAAGTACAGAAGAATCGCAGTCCTTTCTTAATATATTTTCCGTGTCAGGTTTAATAGTTTCAGTGCAGTCAAACTTATCAAGCAAATCTAATAATTGGGATTCCACCTGCTCTTTAACGACTTCATTAAGCAAAAAAAATTTTATAACGCGGGTCTAAGTATGTAGCAAGTGCAAATAACTAATTAGTGTGAAGTCCACCAAATCTTGCGTTTAAGTCATTAATTAAACTATTAATTATTATTACATTCGGTTTAATTTAGGATACCTGCAATTGAAGGTTCTGTTTGAGCACGTGAAATAAATGAATTACAGACGAAATGCTGGCCTTGCTGTCACTCATATTTCTAGTGACTTCTTCAAATGGCTGCCACTAATCCATCGAGGCGTAGCCATTCTTCCGGTGAAACAGACCGAATCCTTGATCTTAATCAAGCGTTCTATCATATAAAAGGTACTGCTACTGAAAAAAGCGGAGTAGATAAAAATAGAAGAATGCTATAGTTCATGATAATTTTGTATAAATGTATAGCAATACCTTGTACTACAATCCTGTATTACACCCAAAGGTTCCAGGTTAAGTTGCTCTTTTTTAATTTTTTGCAATTCGGAGTGTGCAATAAGTGAGTGGCTGAAATGTGTCGCTATATTCTTGCATTTAGCTATTAAAATTGTGACATCTTTGTCTTTGCTCAAAGCATTACGAAGGCAAAGCTGTATTTGATGTGCAGTGCAATTCACATCCGGAATATTAGTTAACTGCATTGCTCGTACCATATTTGACCCACCGTCACGAATTCAGCAGTGAATTGTGTCGTCTTCTATTTTTCACTCATGCATCATTTGCTTAAGTTCTTCAGCTATTATATCTCCAGTGTGACGTTCATATAGGGGTTGACATTTCAATATAACTCTTACGCGTTCGAACTCTTCGGTTATTCCATGTGTCGTTAACCTTATTATCGATACATTAGCACTTGGGTCAGACCAAATATCCGTGGTGAATGACAATTTATGGAAGTTTTTTAGTAATGCGGTAATTTTATTAGCAATTTTAGAATATAATTCGTTACAAATATTGTCGGTGAAAAACTGGCGTCCTCTCATATTATAATTTGGCACAATATTTTGCATAAGCCGTCGAAATCCTAGACTTTCTACAAAACTGAAAGGAAGGTCGTCTAAGGCGATCATTTCGGATATTAACTTATCAATTTCTTTAGATTTAGAATGCGACTCATCCCATTTTTGCTTCTGCTAATGGAGTTTTGTAGACACTGTCAGTAACTAACTTTTTGTTATTCTCGAGTTTCAAAAGTTCTTCATGTTTCTCAGCATGCAGCGACTTCAAATGCCCTTTTAACGATGTCGTGGTGCCACCACAAACATTGCACTTTGCCGTATCCGAATCAATTTCACTAAAATAGTTCCAAATTGCACTTATTTTAGGCTTCTTATTTAATAAATTCTTAACTTAATAGGCGGCAAGTTATTTGTCAACAAACCAAAAACTAATTCACACGTCTCACGCACGCACTGTCAAATTCAATTCAAATCTCGCCAACTCATTTAAAACAAAAAAAGAGTGAAAGGACAGTCGTTTTGTAACATGTCGCGACTCGATAATTATTTGTCGTTCATGTTCATCGGTCTAACCGATGATGGTCCGAAAAGCTCCGATGTGATTATATCGGAACCGAACCTGGATTCGGAGGTGCAATTTAAATCGGAGGTTCCGACATATCGGATTCGGAGTCGAAGCTCCGTATCATCCCTACACAATTCCTTACCTATTATCTGCGGAAGTTTATTAGACTCTGGACGTACCTTTTAGGTTAGGTTAGGTTGGTGGGTTGATGAGGCAGACGGTGTGCGTCTTCCCTCATCGCACTCAGGTCAATATAGACCCATTGTGATGCCCTTTGGGGTCCACTTGTGTGGTTGGTTCATTCATTTTCCCGTTACTGTCCATTATCCTCTTTCCAGCCATCCAGATGGTGTTGCAAACCTGAAAAGATTAGGGAGAGGGATTTCGGATAGATCCGTGAGGTCATGGAAAAAGTATTTTCCTAATGTTCTCATTTTTAATTAGCTGAGGCCTGGGCAGTGGCACAGAAAGTGGAGGGTATCCTCGTGTATTTCTTCATCACCGCAGCCTCTACAGAGGTCATTATCTATGAGATGCATTTTCAGTTTGTGGCTTTTTAGTAAGTTGTGTCCAGTAAGAATCCCAACTAAAGTCGAGACAGATTTCCTGTTTCTTCGAAGTAGTTTATGGGTTCTGGGTTTGTTATCCTCAGGCCACATACTTTTGGAAGTTTCACAGGTGGGAAGGCAGTTCTACCTGTTTTTGGCAGTAATCAGTGTTTTCTGTAACACTATTTCGATGATGGATTACGAACGTCGAATGCGCTCTTCCCTTTCTAATGAAATTGACTCTAATCTGTAAGCTCTTGCAAAATTTACTAAGCAAATGCTCCTTTCATAAAAATAAATATAAAATCTGCTTTCATAATTTATTTTTAAAAGCATTCATCTTATAGCGTTTCTTATAATTAAACAATAAATTACTCTTGCCGAATTCTTGCTACCAACCAAAATACAAAATACAAATTTTCGGCGCAACAGGCTCGTTAGTACCCAGGGCCTAGCTTTCTCACAACCATTCATGTGTGCGTGTGTACTTCTTGCACGATGGCGGGACCTCCTGTTTTATGCCGACTCCGAACGGCTAAGTTGAGATAAGCTATTCTTGACAATTGATACTACTCGGACGATTTGTCAGATCATCACGAGAGGAGGGCCAGTGAAAAATCATTTAGGTGTTGCTACGGCTGGGAATCGAACCCAGACCTTCTGCGCGGCAGTTCATCGCACTAACCATCGCGCCACTGAGCCCAACCATTATATTTATATCCATAGCCCTATTCGAAATCATCTCTACCCCTCAATGTAGACTTCTATTTTAAACAAAAATGTTAACTCATCCACTTCCTTTTGAGTTTAATAAACATATTCTTTCCGTTTGTATCCGGCTATGCATGAACGCCAGGGTGTATGTGTTTTTCCTGAAGTTATTTTGGCCATATGTGCGGTTTTCACAGGCGATTGTAGTTCTTTACCACATACCGTTTCATGTTGTTTTTCACAATTTGTATATTCTTTACTTTTTGTTGTTGGACGTTTTTTTTATGGTGTTGGTGTGACCATGTGCGAACGGCTGTTGCAACAGTCGCACATTTCCACTGTCGATTACTGACATTTTCTGTGATTTTTTGCAACCCACAATGGATGAGTTTGAGTTTTCAGCCACTGACAATCGTGATGAGTTTTCATGTTTCATTCATTTGTGCGAAAAACCGGAAAATTTTTATCATAATGTATGGCTATGTATTAAAAAAATAAATTTTCATATAGGATTTTTGTTTTGTTTGGACCATGATGTGTTGCTTTTCATTAGGCGGTGGGTATAGTGAGCGACGAGGTAAATAAGGACATTGGGAGGTATAAATTATTATGATTAAGTTTAATTATCACTAGGGATAGGATTCTTGTGTACTTACTTAAAAAACGGAAAATATGCTCCTTAAAATATGAATTTAAAATATTTTCTCAATATAACAGAAAACAAAAGTTGTTACAAAGTTTTACGCAAAAGTTCAGCACGATTTCCGTTTTTGAAATTTTATTTTTTTTTAAATTAAGAATTTCCTAAATTTTTACTCTCAACCAACAATTGTAAAATTTTGAGGGTTTATAAACGGGACCATCAATTAACAAAATACTTCTATCCAAAACTATACGTTCATATAATGTCTGTTCCCGTACAATATTAGCTTTGCTTATTCTTACTGATTTTTAAAAATTGCTTAGAGAGAGCTGTAAAAACAAAATCATTGCTGACATTTTTGTTCGGAAACTGTCAGTTGATGTATAAAAGTGTCAATTTGTTGTGTTTGAAATATGACGTCATCTCTAACATTGCCTTTCCCTGAAAACTAGTTTCGTTTCATTAATATTGTCAAATTAATTTGCTTGTCAAAATGTTTTAGTCTCTTATTCTTTTCATTCTACACAAGAAAAGTCGAACTTAGAATTTTGTAATCGTTATTTTCCATTGAAATCTTACCATTTTGGAATAAACAATTAAAATTGAATTGATTAATTGATTTATTCATTTGTTGATTTGTTGTATTTCTTAATTTACAAAAGTTTGTTTAGACATGTGCTCTATTAAAGGTAAATGAAACGAATATTTTTACTTTTACTTTTTCGTAAATTTGTCTATTTCCGAGAATATGTACTTCCATTCCAAGAAATTTGAGAATTCACTACTTTTTACTACAAAAGTATGGGAACAGAACTATAAGCCCAATGCAGGGCTATGCGTATAATGTACAACTGGAATGTGAAGAAAGTTTCTCTTGAAAGAGGAATTTTTTTTTTTAAATGCTACTAATGGCGATATGTTAACAGAACCGTTTTTCTCTTCTGAAATAAAATCTAGAAGTTGAATTTCAATCGGAGAACTGTCAATCTATCAATCATTTTTTCAACCATATTTCCTCATCCCTTGTTTTTCCTTTCCTTTTCTGGTAGAACATTAATATTTGGAACTCTATGTAACCTGACCGTTCCCAATGGTAGAAGGACCGTTTTCGTGAGATGTACTTGCAGCTTTGGACTATTGAACCAGTTATAAAAAAATATTTTGTAGTTTTTTTTCTCTTGGAACGGTAAATACTAGCCGTGATACAACATTTCCGCTTACGCCTAGATCTGAAGCACCATCTGGAATGACGTTACTTTGTTCCCCTGCAAACAGATCGAAGTCGTAACTAAATCCTGACACCCCGCTGAGGACAACATTTTTGTAACCCAATTTATGTGGTTATTTTGTGTTGTATTGCTTTAGGTGGTGACGGCACTAAGTTGGAATGGTTTGCTCGTCCACAGCTAGGTGTTGTTCTTTTGGTATCAAAAGCAACCGCTCCCTTATTTTGTTTAGAAGTGGCCAAACCTTAAAGAGCTTATCGTGTTTAGGAAGACCTGGGCCAACAAACTTATAATTAACAGCGAAATTCGTGTAAAGTTTTATATCTTCCACACGTCATTGTCTCAAAAGGCTGCCCAAGTTGAGAATTCCAGTAACGTCTAGTGGAAGGCAATTTCACAAGGGACATGAGTAGACATATACCAACAAATTGTTTTATTTCATTTTGCGTAATATTAACTGGTTTGTGTATGTTTTCCTGCAACGTTTTTCTATTGGTTTCTTCCACAATCATGTCAAATAGATCGTCAGTAAATAAATATGAAAAGAACTCAGCTGGAGTCTCAAAACCAGACAAAATGGAAGATCTGTGGTTCCTAAAAAGGGATAATCTGATTCTCTCCCAGGCTATCTATCTTGTTCTCCTTTATCCTTCCCTTTTTTTGAACAAAGATAAGACAAAATGCTTTTTTTGTTTTTTTGTGGAAATTTTGTTGTCTTGTGTAAAGAAGAAGAAAACAAATTCACAAACGTTAACAAATTCACTCAATATCGGTTTCTGTCCCGTTGCTATTGTTAAGAACTTACAATCGAAGCTGAAAAATTGAAATCCATATATGGCTTTACGTGCAGTTGAACAGTACCTGTGTGTCCCGCTTTGCGGATTCGAAGATTTCAATTTCCTTTCCGTGGTCAGTAACGCTCATGCAATGATACAACGCTTAGGGCATTAACAATCGTCTGAAACCTATATCAACAGTTTTATTAATTAACAGTATCCTGGTAGCCCTGATGAGCTAGACGACTGTTAACCGATTGGATAACAAAATTGCATATGGAGATCTGACTATTGAGAGGTATTTGCAATCATTTTTCTTTTTGGAGAGGGACTTGATATATTTCAAAAATTTCGAAATTCGGAATTATTTCCCTCGGCGTTATTTTACGGTTCCAATCTACCATAGAACCAGACTTTATAGCTACATAAGTATGTTCTTGTTACGACTGAAAATCATGAAATTTATTGATGTCATAAATCATATTACTAAGGCCTGGCTTTTCAGTTTCAGTTTTTTGAGTTATGTGACATCATTTTGTTGTTGGGTTTCTCGAGGTTATGATAAAGAGTCGGTGAGGTGTCAATTTTCGCGAGTAACGCTTAAACCATTTTAAAAACTTGTACAGCGTTGTAGATAATGCATTGGATTCACTTTTAAAAAGTCTGTAGATCCTAATTTTGATAAGGTTAGATCGGGTTTATGAAAATTAGTGGTGAAGAAATGTAAGGTAGGGAGAAGAGTTGGTGAGGCAGAGATTTTCGAGAGAAGATTATTGACTTTAGTCCGAAAGGATATTATACGGGCAATGAGTTAGTAAGAAAGTGAGAAAGAATGTTTGGTTATGAATGTCCAGTTGTGAAAGGTTTAAGAGCAGAAGAAACTAGACGCGAATAATAATCGGGTGGAAAGTTATTACAGAACGAAATGGCAGAAGACTTATTTCCACCGATATAAAATTTATTACAATTTAAGATCAGAGTCAATAAACATCTAGAAGTTAGTAAGTTAGAAAGTTGTGTATGAAAGAAGATGAAGATCGGATTTGGGAGACAAGACCAGTGCTGCCTGCGGACTTATTCCAAATTTACTAGATATTTCGTTAACAAAAATATAAATTGCTGCGCAGCAGGCTCATTGAGACACAGGATCTAGCTTTTTTCGAACAACCATTCATGCGTGTACTTTTTGAATGATTTTGGAAAATATTGTTTTATTCTGAATCCGAGCAACTCAGTTAAAATTTGCCTTCTTCGACAGTTGATACTACCTCCTCGTATTTGGAGAGTAATTTTGTTGAGGTCAAGGCCCAACCACGACTGTAGCGTCACTTGTATGATTTATCAGATCATCGCGAGTGGAGTGTCTTTGAAAAACTTGTTGGTGTTTCTGATGCGCAGAAGGTATGGGTTTCTATTTCCAGCAACACCAAATTTATTTATTTTCATTATTATTTTCAATATTTATCAAGGATTTATTTCTCAGTAAATTCTGATCAAATGGACATTTCAAATTCTTCGTGTACCCATGATAAGATATCTAATGTGAAACACCCAAAATGACAGAATCAGACAGTACGTTGACTCGCGCCACAATTAATGGCTTCATAGACCACATTTCTGTTAGGCTTATTATAAACGAAACCAGTTACTAATTAAGAGACCTTTCGAAGAATGAATCAAAGTCTTATAAATGATCAACTGCTTCCTTAAATATTTTTCTATTAGACCGCTTACAGTTAATAATGCTTGAGAGGAATAACCTTCGAAGCCAGATTATTAGAGCTGTGATTTCGACTCTATTAACACTCTTGATTCCCAAACTGCTCTTCATTGTTGACATCAGACAGTCTGCGACCGATCCTGTGCCATTTGAACCACATCATTTTGACAATCCTTAGCTCATAGTTTTTTCCATGTCTCTGTTCCCTGTTGGATTTAATTTGTGGCCGACAACGATAAACAAAAGCTTGAAAATTTCTCTTTATGATTACAACCCTTACAAGATTGGACAGACATATAAAAGAACGGATTTGAAGAGTATCTATTAGTATATGTGTTCAAGGCTATTTGACTAGATTAATAAGCTATAAAGATATGATACTGAAGCCAGTGTGAGCTTTATTTATTATGATTTTCGTCTAGGTCCTAACCACCTTCAGCTGATACAATACTTCCGAGTTAATAATGCTTGAGAGGAATAACCTTCGAAGCCAGATTAATAGAGCTGTGATTCCGACTCTATTAACACTCTTGATTCCCAAACTGCTCTTCATTGTTGACATCAGACAGTCTGCGACCGATCCTGTGCCATTTGAACCACATCATTTTGACAATCATTAGCTCATAGCTTTTTCCTTGTCTCTGTTCCCTGTTGGATTTAATTTATGGCCGACAACGATAAACAAAAGCTTGCAAATTTCTCTTTATGATTACAACCCTTACAAGATTGAACAGACGTATAAAAGAACGGATTTGAAGAGTCTCTATTAGTAAATGTGTTCAAGGCGATTTGACTAGATTTATAAGCTATAAAGATATGATACTGAAGCCAGTGCGAGCTTTATTATACCCTATCCCATAGGGGTATATTAGTTTTCATACATAGTTTGTAGTATAGAGAAATAATTTAGCTAGATATACCTCAAAGTATATGGATCGACTCAGAATCGCTAGCTGAGTCGATTTAGCCATGTCTGTCCGTCCGTACGTCAACAGTTTTTGGGCCTTGAATTTTGAGCTAGAAGGATGAAATTTGGTACACGTGCTCTTTGTTGCTCCCAGCAGAACAAGTGTAAAAATTTTGAAATCCGCCCACTGCCACGCCCCCTTTTTAGAAAAACGTATTTTTTGGCCAAACCGTACAGAATTTTAAAAAAGTATCTGAGCAGCATATTTAGAGAATCGTAATATCTATATTTCGTCACCTAAC
Source organism: Rhingia campestris (assembly GCA_932526625.1). Lineage (NCBI taxonomy): Eukaryota > Metazoa > Arthropoda > Insecta > Diptera > Syrphidae > Rhingia > Rhingia campestris. The sequence goes on along the minus strand of OW052182.1, from coordinate 50,924,384 downwards.
TACCTTCAGCTGATACAATACTTCCGAGGTAGTTAAACTGCTGCAAGAAGTAGATTTTCCCAGGTAACACAGAAAGTCCAATATGATGGGTCTCTTACTGTCAAAATCACAATCAGATATAAAATAATCGAAGAAGTTTACTCCACTTTTGCTTTACAATCACATACTATATCTTCTGGTACAAAAAAAAAATAGGAGACTTGGCCTTTAAATTTAAACCAACCTTCGTAAGCTCTACTTTTATCAAATGCGGATTTAGTAAAATTTTCAATTTACAAAAACCTGGTCAAGAATCATATTTGTAGTTCGATATATCAACTAGCCAAGCAAATGCTTATTTATTTGCTCTCAAAATAATTAAAAAAGATTCGTATCAATTTCTTAGTCGCTGACTGTACACACAAATTTAAATGCTCCAAATTAACATTACAAATGGGACATTAAATGGCTCTTCATCAAAATGAGCAGCCAAACTCTATAAACATCCCCTGCATATAGACACATCCCTTCTAAATTCGTCATAATTCAGCAAAAAAAAAGACTCCTTTATCTCATTTTGGCCAGGCTCTAACGACAAAATAGCAAAATTATTTCCAAAAAGTTGATATTATAATATACGTTGACAAAAAATAGAAAAAAAATATTTTATCACACATTGCCATATAGCCTTTCATTCATATAATCAACTGACAGATTGTTTGGAGCATTATCATCCTTGCGGAAGCCATTGAAAAACAACAAAGCAAACACAGAGGACAGGACACTTTAGGGGTAAAAAAAAGCGAATGTCCTCGAAAAAATACATTAGTCCCGCGATTTAATTCACATCTGTGGTGGCATCGCTTTTTTTTTTTTTTTGTTTGCGAATATAATTGTTTCTTTTTTTTTCTTCTCACCGGTTTGACTCACATAATGAAGAGTGAAGTGGTGCGCGTTATCCTGGTGAAAATAATTATTTGAATTTTCTATACGACTTCATGTTTTTTTTGCTTGTTTGTTTGCCTTTTTATTCTCTATCGTACTTTGTCATATTCCGCGAAAACACATATGGTCAGGGGGGGTTAAAAAATCGCTGATCCCCATCTATTTCCTTTTCTATGGCTCCACTTAATCACCCACCAAAACCATCCTCCACTCTTGAAATTTTTGTAAATGCTCTGTGTTTGACCAACTCACAGTTGATCTGTATGTGGGTGGCACTTTTATGTTTTGTTTTATTCTTTCCATCAGGAAGTACAGTGGTGAGCAAAAGTTATACCCGATGAATAAATATATTGAAGTAAAAAGGATTTTTTAAAAGGTTTTCAAGTTGTCCAAGTATATTATTGAATGTTATATATTTTGAAAAGCTTCTCATAATTGTTCAATGATTATGTGTTACCTCTTCACTCCTTATTTAGGTATTTATTGAGGTGAAGTTCTTGTTGTAATTAATGAATTACATACATCAACTATTATCCATAATTTCTGAACACTTGTAAGGGTTTGAGCAGTTTTCTTAAACAAGATTTGAATCTATATTTACAACATTGAGTAGCACTTACCAAAATGGCTCTCAAAATAACTCGGTCCTTAGCTAACTTCCCCATTTTGAAAATAAAGTTTTATCATTTGGACGTACTGCTCAATGGTGTAACTTGCCTAGGTGATTTGGCTTCAGTGACTAAATGTAAACACGAAAAATGCTGGTTGTCAGCTTCTAAGGTTCATTCAATTGATCAACTCGACTCTCCTCAAACCAAGACTTCAGCAGCGCAAGTGGTAGGCACTTGGCTCACTAGGGAAAAGATTACAAGTTCAATCCCTGGTTAGGGAAACATGTTGTGTTGTTTCAATAATTGTACAGAGAACTGAACGTTCAATAATTAGCGACACTATTAATATGGAATCTAATGAGGACACTCGGTAATGTCCGAAGTAGATATTCTAACCAGATAGTGTTGTTGTACACAAGTTATTGTTGTAATTTCAATCACTGAATTGATAAAAATGGCAAAAATTTCCTAACAGAAATTGTCAGGGGCTGTCCCCCTTAAAGTTAAAATCGTTGTTACTCCTAAGTCACCCACGACCATAAAAACATACATCGCCAAAAAACAACATGGCCCGCCACAGACTGTCAACAACGACTCTTACCTCTTGGAGAATCCTTTTCATAATTCATTTTTTGTTTTTTTGAAAACATAATCAGCCCTAACGAGGAGTTTCAATTTCAAACAAATCGCAGAGGTTCCTACCAAGGTTTCGGTTCCGATTAGCATTTCGAACAGATCTTCCGACGAAATGTATCCCATGATCGCACAACGGCATTATGCTTTAATTCTACGATTTTTGACAGCTATGCGTTGAATTTCTTCCGAAAATGTCCGACGAAGAATTGTTGTGGACACAAACAAACGCAATTGTATGCTTTATATTTTTTATCCGCCATGGATACTTCGTAATCAAACAGATGGCTCTATAGAGCCAAAACTTGAAAAAGTGCATTTCTTTTGGATATCAAAACTTTATCCACCGCTTATTTTAACGCATGGTACGGCTTAGCAACTTCAGCAACTTAAGACACAAAATGAATTGACATCAATTGAATTATAGCGTTTTCGATTGGGATTTTCAGATTTGCTCTCAGATTTCAGACTTTACCCGTCCCAATCGAACAAAAAAGAGGTTGATCCAGTTTTGTGTGTGTGTAAGTATGCCATTTGACAACGTATTGTTTATCTTTAGGCCGCAGTTATAGCTATCATTGAAAACCATAATTTGAAATTTTTTTTACTTACTACGGCTTTTTTATAAATTCAACCATTAGCGAGTTGGTGTCAAAACAAAGCTTATGAATTTTAGAACATGATCATCCTAAAATATTTTAATTTCTAATTATATTTTTCGCAGAAAATCACTTTTTAGATTTCACTGATCACAAAAAAACACAAATAAAACTGCTAAATGCAAACTTCAAACTGACATAAGTCAGATGTTAAATGTTTTTGTGTTGGTGCATGTAGGTATAAATCTCACTTGGAATCCAGATTCTTCAAAAGTGTTCTAGAGTAAAAAATAAGTGCTCCCAATAGAAAACGAAAATATTGATCTAGAGCAAAAAAAGTGATCTAGAGCATAAAAAGAGTGCTTTTTGTATCCCAATCGAAAACGCTATAAGTCACTTTGACAACGTGACATAAAAATTTCAACTTTCAAAATGTATGTCTATCATCTTTTTTAAAATATTTTTTTTATATTACCCATTTTGTTTTTGGACTCAGTGGCGCGATGGTTAGTGCGATGAACTGCCGCGCAGGAGGTCTGGGCTCGATTCCCAGCCGTAGCAAACACCTAAATGATTTTTCACTGGCCCTCCTCTCGTGATGAACTGACAAATCATCCGAGTAGTATCAATTGTCAAGAATAGCTTATCTCAACTTAGCCGTTCGGAGTCGGCATAAAACAGGAGGTCCCGCCATCGTGCAAGAAGTACACACGCACACATGAATGGTTGTGAGAAAGCTAGGCCCTGGGTACTAACGAGCCTGTTGCGCCAAAAATTTGTATTTGTATTTGTATTTGAATCATTTCTTTTTTCCAGAGACTGATGTCACTGCTAACAGTTCAACATTGAAATACGCACTTTTACACGAGTTCAACATTGAAATAAGCACTTTCACACCACACTGTATATGGTGATATTATAAAATCTTTTTTTTGTTGGTGTTGTTACTGATTTGTTTGGCTGTATGGCATGTGGCCCACCACTGTATGGTCTGTGGCCCCAGAACACAAAAGCCACCAATGCTTAAACTTTGTGTGTGCATAAAATTTCAGGACATCCCCACTTAGTGGGGGAGTACCTATGACTGAACGACTGAGCCACTGGCGAAAATCATCATTTTGTTTTTTTTTATTCGAATTATTATTTTTCCATTTTATATACAAATTGGGCTAAGAGAAGAAGCAAAACAAAAAAAAATTAATAAATGAAACCCAACTCACACATTTGACCAGAAAAAAAAGAATTAAACCGAATCGTACAAAAAACCAAACCGGACTGTCACATATGGGGAGGACGCACTGCTGTTGCTGCTTCGGATGAAAAAAAAGGACATTATTAACGGTGAAAATTATTATTCAACGCGTACATGAGATATTGAGAACTTTACAAAAAGTTTTTTAATTTTAATCGGTTTATTCGAAAGCTGAAATCATAAGCGACCGGACACGGTTTGGTTCAGCAAAAATAATTCAATCTATTCAATTTGGGTTTCAAGTCCTTTTGGGTGTCTGTGTCGTGGTGTATTGATAAGTGCTGTCCCGGTGGTAAAGATATCGAGGTTTTGTGATTTCATTTGTAAAGCGTTTTGTAAAATACGAATTTGGTTTATGCTGTTAAAAGTCTCAACATTTATCAGTGACATAACGTGCTTTTTGTAAGTATCATAGGTGCCTCTTAACTTCAACTTCCGGTTGTGATTTTGGATATCAATTATTCGCCATTTCCGTTGTAACATTACAGCAAATTCAACAGGTATCCACAGCGCGTTGCAAGTGATAACTTTTCCGTAGGTTGTTCATAGTGTTCTATTTTTTTAAACAAAAAAGAAATCCTTTCCTTCCACAGTTTAGAACGGCGAAAATGTATAAGTAACCTGTGATAAATTAAGTGTTAGTTTTACGCATAACTTCAAGTGAATTTAATCAAGTAAACGAAATAGAAAATTAATTAGAATAAATTAAAAATCAAGTGATATGCATATTTCAAGTGAAGTGAGTTCGACAACGAATCAGTCTCATAATGAGGGCGGCCGAGGTAGTCGAAGTAGTGAAAGTAACAACAACAACAACAACAGCAGTGCTAGTAACAATAGTGCCAGTGCCAGTAATAATAACAACAGTGCGGCCAGCAAGAAAAGTGCCGACAATAGTCCTTATTTAACGCCGGAAAATCTAATCGAACGAACTGTTGACGGACTGCTGGCCGAACATCCTGGCGAGCTAGTCAAAACTGGATCGCCTCATGTTGTAAGTATTGTTATAATATTTTAATAAAAACTATTGGAACTCATGAAACAACGAATTTAAGATTATGATTCTGATGACATCAATGGAAGCCCAATTTCTTTCAAGAAATAATGTTAAATTAATTGATTTCTCATGATGTCATCCAGAAAGCGGTTTGCGGTGAAATGAAGTTATTCTTTGCTTCATGGTTAGAACCAGTGTCTGGTCAGGATGCCATATTTTACCATTGATGTATTTATTTAATAAAACTTTCTTATTGGGATATTTTAACCGAAAATATTTTAAGCACTCTAATTTTGATATATTTGCTGACTTACCCTTTCATACAAAAAATGTTATCAAATACAATTAATTTTCGTTTTTATTAAAAAAAAATTCTTGTTTAAGTCGTAAAAATACAAAAATAATATTAAAATCGAAAAACTTTTGAATTAATGGACATGCAGTTAAACAAATTGTGTGGCGATAATTTTGTGCAAAATTGTTTCAGTTAAATTTAAATATTTTTAAAAATAATAGAATTATAATGTTGAATTTGGTAATGCTGTAAAATGTAACAATGGTGGCTGTATGAAGTCCTGAAATGCTGTACTGTAATTTTCTCTAAATAATGATTTAGGATTTAATCGCTTTGAAGTCGTTTGAAATCCAAATACGTTACAAACACGTATAAATGGGATGTCATGGGATTTCATCCTAAACATACTATTCCCGGAAAAAATAAATAATTTTCATATCAGGTTTTTCAATAGAGACATAACCACTTTGCATATTAACACACACGAAAGTACACATTTTTTGAAATTTTTATGACTACTAAAATTCTGCGCAGGTGAATTCAACTTTTAACGCATCCAATTTTTTGTCCTAATAACTAGTCTGTGCATGGTTTAGTGGATAATTTCAGGACAAAATATTCACTAATAAATGTTCCAAAGTATCGAAACTATCGTTCCATAGTTTCAAATGAACCAAAGCGATTTCATTGCTGAACTGCTGGTTGAACATCAACATCTTATTGTTTTGGGCGATTTTAATCTTGGTGATATTAAATGGTCATTTTCAAATGAAGAAAAATGTTTAATTCCATATAATTTGAAAACGGAATGTGAGTTCATGTTTATTGATAAAGGGTCCTCCAAATAACTTTTTTTTTGAAAATGCTATAAAAAAAACTACTGAATATTTTCTCAAATTTCTTGTTTTATTTGAAAGTAAAATCCTTCCGGTTAATAATGGAAAATAATTTCATTCAAATGGCTGCCTCGGCTGGCCATGCAGTAGCCTACACGATCGGTCCAATTTTTAAGCACATTATCGATTGTGTGCAGCTGTATTTCACCAATGGCTTCACGAATATTGTCCTTTAAAGCGTCAATTGTCTCTGGCTTGTCGGCGTAACACTTATTTCTTACGGCACCCCACAAATAATAGTCCAACGGTGTCAAATCGCAGCTCCGAGGTATCCAAACGACATCAGCTCTGCGGCTGATAATGCGATCTTCAAAAACAGGGCGCAAAACATCGAGTGTAGCCAGCGTTACCAGATAAAATTTTTATAACCTGCTAAAGGTAGGACGAAAAACTGCAAAACCTGCTAGACAGAAGTGTAAAAAAATGCTAAAAAAAACGTTTTTTTTTTTTGGTTCGAAAAATACATAAACAGTTACATTTGTTATTATACAAGCTGGCCCATCAAACGTTGTTTTGCCATTATGAAATGGAATGACCGCCTACAGCGCCACCTGTTGAGAATTTTTCAATTTTTCCTATTTCCTAAACCTTCGCGGAGGAATTACGAACAAATCCGCAGAAGGAAGTATCCAATTTGGTCCAGTCGTTTTCGAGTTTTAAGCATCCGAACAAACCAAGATCCATTTTTATATATCAGTTTACGCACCTAATTCCTGTGAGAAGATTCCGATATTGTTAGAAAATATTTCCTATACAAATTTTGACAGTTCATTTATCACGTCATAATTTTATCACGTTTACAACGTTTACGATGACTTTCCGACGTTGCATGAATACCCCTACTATTAAAAGTGTGTTTTGATAAAGTTAGGCTACCAAAAGTTAATACATTTCCTTTTATTTTTTTATTGGCATAATCGCTTTGAAATATAATGTTGAATTTGTTTACCATAAGTAAAATGCAATCCATAGCATAAAAAGTATTATTATATCATTCAAACTATTAAAAATAAATTCGTTTGGGACAGAATTTGTTGTTAAATATTTACCTTGGAAATACAGTTTTAATGCACTCCATTGTTCTATTATGCAAGTATGTAGCGATAGCCATCTAATGTCTTAGTGGCGCAAAATCCTATGCTTTTCTGTTTCAAAAAACTCTTGGAATTCTAAAAATTCTCGTTGTCTTTTACTACTTTGAGAAAAGTATGATTAGAAATCTTTGACCAATTGCTCAATGGATCTTGGCAATTTCTTACTGGCATGACTGACAGCTAGAGCCCGAGTGACATACGCATTTAATAAATACATAATTTGGATTGAGTATCGTTGTCCAAACAATGCCTATGTAAATAATATAATAACTATTTGCACCCTTTCCTTTTGGAAATGCTACGCAGTTACATCAATAGGTATCCACCACACTGACACTACCCATAAACAGCTGTGTTTACTTTCTGACCCTAACTCTGCGTATTTGCATTTCTTCTTTGGGATCATTTTTCTTGAAGATGATCGTGTATTCGTGTTTACTGTCGCCCAAATAATTAAAAACATGTATAATTTTTGTTTTGTTTGAAAACTGCTGAAAACTGCTTAAATTTAAGAAAATGCTAAAAAAAACTGCTGCAGGTCATTTTCATGATCAAAAACTGCTAAAATCGCAGGAAACTGCTAAATCTGGTAACGCTGAGTGTAGCTTAAGCTGTGTGGCATGTATCGCCATCCTGTTGAAACCAAATGTTGCCAATATCCTCCTCTTCAATTTTTGTGAACAAAAATTCGTTCAACATGGCCCGATAACGATCGCCATTGACTGTAACGGCCACTCCTTGCTCATTTTCGAAGAAAAATGGCCCGATTATGCCTCTGGACCAAAATCCGCACCAAACAGTGACTCGTTTTGGGTGTATCGGCTTTTCAATGTATGCGTGCGGGTTTTCTGTGCCCTTGCAGGCTGACTATTCTTACCGAGCAGTCTTCAAGAAAATCGATCTTAATAAAACTAAGTAGGTATATGAGGGAGGTAAAAATTATCTAGAATTGTAGCCAATTCAAGCCGGTCTAGCCGTTCGTAGGATGAGCGAATATGGGCAGACGGAATGACAGACATGAAATATTAACTGAAAGTTAAGTTACAATTTATTAGTAGTATTGGTTTCGTGAACAAAATCAAACTCGAGATTTTAATCAACCCTTGCATTACGATAATAGAAAGCCCGAAAAACTGTGTCCTGTGTGTTTGATACGACAGTGTTAAGAGTTCATAGAATCATGATTCCTGTTACCAATGAGCTGATTAAGCTTTCAGTCGGATTTAAAAACTAAATGCATGCATAAATTTGTATAAAAGGAGTGAATTATTAATTTTTTTAAAACATCAACGTCATTTAGTATTTTTAAATTTTGGTTCGGTGTAAAATTTTTATTTTACAAAAACCTTTATATCGGAGGTTTCGTTAGTATTATTACAAAAACCCCTTTGGATAATAGTTGGAGAACCTCGTATATACTAATTAAATAAAATCGGCCCACCCGTTAAACCTTGCCTACACGGTACGACAGAAGGACTTTCTTCAATAGTTTATACGACATACCTAGACATTTCCAAAATATAGACAAATTCCTAGTAAAGTTCTGTTTTTGGGAATATAAGCAACTTTATGTATACAAATATTAACCTAAAAATGTATAACAACAAAAACTTGTGTATACATAAACAAATTAAACAGCTGATGTTGATATTTTAAATGTCAGTCAGCATAGTGCTCCCAAAATCACTTATGTGCGATTTCTTCTCAATATTATTTAAGAAAATTTTTCTATTATCTTAGTTAAAATAATTTTTATAAATATTAAATATTAAATCCCAGAATAAAAACATTTTTTAAATTTGTCAAAAGGTTAAAATACGATTTTATCTATAACTTAACTTAAAATAGAACAACGTTTAATCATAGATTACATTTTTTTTCAGGTCTGCACAGTGCTGCCTACTCACTGGCGGTCCAACAAAACACTACCGATTGCCTTTAAAGTTCTAGCGCTGGGTGATGTCATGGACGGAACAATTGTGACTATACGCGCTGGAAATGACGAGAACTTCTGTGGTGAACTAAGAAACTGTACGGCCGTTATGAAGAACCAAGTAGCGAAATTCAACGACCTAAGATTTGTGGGGAGAAGTGGACGAGGTAAGAAGTGTTTCCAAAAAAAAATTCCAAATTTCTGAGAAAAAAAGAGCCAACAACCAGCCTTTTAATTTGTTTGCCTCAGTGCTTGGTAATTGACAGTTTGGTGTTAACGAACCCTTAATTTAAATGTGTCAACTTTTTCTTTACAAAAAATCTCCATCCAACAAACCAACCCCTGTGTTTAAAAAAAAAAAGATCCAATTTATTTCAACATCCCCCGCAGACCTATGTGGACGCAAATGATTGCTCATTTTCTCTGACTGAATTCGCCTGCTAGCCAAAAGTGTTTGTCCGGGAAATTAGTATTTTCTTCGTTTTTCATTTAATTCAATCAGATTTCACTTTTTCTTCGTATTTTTCTTTTTTTTTTTTTGCTTAAAAAAATCTCAAATTGATTGTGGGTGGGAGGGTAAGACCGATGTCGCATGGTAGCGCAATATAGCGAGACGCCATGCGACAAGACGTCTTTCTGCTAATTTATCACGGCTGAAGTACGAAATCAAATGGTGGGTGACAACCCCGAATCAAATGGGGATGACGATTTTTGTTTTGAAAGAATCGAAGGGATGGAAGCGAGTACACATCTTGTGAAATTCTGACAGATTTCCATTTTTTTTTTGTTTCTTTCCGTTCGCTGACTTCATCACAGACAGATCCTTCGCGGTGAAGTGGGATAATACTGAAGGATTTACATTTAGTCTTTTTCCAAACAAAAAGGAAATTCAACAGAAAAATAAGGAAAAACAGGACGAAAATCTTTTTTAATGTAAGGGGACGGAGAAAAAATTGTTTGATACTTTTGGGTGTTTTTTTACGGGTTGTTGGAGCGTTTCGGCGCTTACGATAATTTCTCTGAGCGATTGTAGTTATCCTTTTTTGTTTTAACAAATTTACAAAAGGATTAGTTGGGTCACCGTAGTCATCGTCATAGTATACGGATATAGTCCTAGGGGTCATGTCAGCGAGCTTAAGTAGTCATTTCTAATGGAATCACTTATTTTTTAATGCTTTTTATATTTGCGAGACGCTTATGGAGATGATGATGATAATGGTGATGATGACTCTTAAGGATCGTCATCGGGATTAGAGTGATTTAAAATTTCGAGTGTTGAAAATGGGATTTTCGGATGTTTTTTTTTTTGTTTTGGATTTGGACTTGGTTATTTGGCATGAAAGGGATGCGGATAAAAAAGTGGTTATATAGGAATGGGTGTAAGGGAGGGGTTTTTAACTGGTTCCTAAAATTGATTAAGCCGAACAATGTGTTGGATTGTTTCTGCCGGAAGTTGTAGGCAACATTAGGGCCCAGTTTTCAGGGCGAGATCATCCTTGTTTCTGTATTAAACTCGAGTTAACTCGAGAAAGCAGTTTTTTAGTCGACTTATATCTAGAGTTAACTTCGAGTTAACCCAGAAAGTTTACTGAGTTAACCCAGGGATTAAATGATCAGATGTTTTTGACAGATGATATAATACAAGGCAAACAATTTTTTTTCAATTGCATTTATGTGGATATTTTATTTAATTTTGAGAAATTAAATGCAGATCTTAGGAACTTGAAATTGCTTGAGTTTAACTGTTTTAAGAAAAAAAATTGTTAGTTTGCGACAAAAGGTTATTCATTTGTTTGAGGAAAAGGAAACCAAACAGCTGATAAAGTGATAACTGAGCAAAATCGATAAATCATGAGTGCTACCAAATCAAATCACCACACGTGGAATCAAATTTAATGCTGCACTAAAAAAACTGCTTCATGAGTTAACTCTAGATTCATTGTATTCCGTGGTTAGTAACCTCTGGGTTAACTCAGCACTGAAAAACCGGGCCTAAGAGAAATTAAACTCTTAAAATAGAAGTTTTCCAGACATCTCATAACAAAGAAAATGGGCCAATGATGGGTAAGCTATCAGCAGCGATGTCCAAGCAAGATTTCATTATTTTAAAGTGATGGATCTTAATAGCTTATTGCTTATTTAAAATAAGTAAAAGTATTCTTTTAGCAAATTTTTCATTATTTCATGGTCAACAGCTCAACCATCTTCCTACGTTGCTTTGAAGCATAGCATGGCTCAAAATAATCCGTCGAATCATCTCCAGAAATGTTCAATATGCGAAGTTCAAAGGCAACAATCAAGCTTCTCTGCTGGATGATTGTTGTAAGGCTATCAAAACTATATCAACTAATCTCAATGTAAGACCACGTAAATTAAACTTAGTAAGAAGCAATTTAAGTTTTTTTCAGTTCCCTTATAACTTAACCGGTATACTTCTAAGATCACGCCCTCAAACTCGAAACATTTGACATTTTGACTATGTTAGGTTAGGTTAGAGTGGCTGCCAGCGTTCGTCAGCACACTTAGACCATTTTGGTCCATTTTGATACCACGTGGATCTTGTCCATTCTCCTTACTATCCGTTGGAAAACCCTTCTGAGCTTTTGATGAAGAAAAGGAGGCTTTTCACTTCCCTTTTTGCTCCAAGATGTAGCTTCCTTTTGTTTGATAGGGCTGGGCAGTTACAAAGGAGATGAAGTATTGTATTCTCCTCCTCGTCCATGCAGCTCCTACAAAGAAGTCGTTTGAGAAAAGGCCTAGCCTTTCTGCGTGTCAACCTATTAAGCATGATGGCGCAAATATACGGTCTATCAAGAAAAATCAGTAAATTTGATCTTCTCAAATCTAGCTTTGGCCAAATTTGTTTGGTTGTTTGACACATCGTGCCAAGACTCCATTTGAGGTTGATTTGCTGTTAGCATGTTGCGCTAATAAGCTTTTGCATGTAGCGATAGGAATACCTAGTGCATCCGTGTCTTATCAAAGTTTAACCCGGTGAGGGTGTAATCGGTGTTTTCAGGAACATTTGTATATTCGTTTAGAATTTTAGACCACTATTGGATGGCTTTAAGACGTATGGCTGAGTTAGCTGCCATTTGTTTGCCGAAAATATCTAGGGGTAGCACGTGAAAAGGAATGTCTAATGCCGCTGAGGGTGTTGTACGGAGTGCACCACCCATGCACAGACACGCAGTTCTCTGCACTTTGGCTAGTTTTTATACTGTTTAGAGCTATCTCTATTGCTGTCCATACTTCTACTCCATAAAGAAGAATCGGTCTTATAACTGATATATAGAGCCAATGCGTGATAAGAGGTTTCATTTCCCATTTCAAGCTTATGGCTTTCTTGCAGGAATAAAGTGCTACCGTCGCTTTCTTTACTCTTTCTTCTATGTTTAGCTTCAAGTTACGCTTCCTGTCCAAAATAAGTCCCAGGTATTTTGCTTTGTCTGAGAAGACTAGTTCGATTCCGTTAAGTGACGGGGGGTCAATATGAGGAATTTAATATTTCCTAGTGAATAGGATCAGTTCTGTCTTGGGGGGTTAATACCCAGTGAACAGCTGACAGCCCATTTTGAAAGTTTATGTAGTGCGTTTTGGAGAAGCTCCTTGAGTATATATTCAGATGTTTCCCTGAGACAGCGATATCGACGTCATCCGCTTGGGCAATCACGTGGCATCCCTCTGATTCCAGGATCCTCTATTGGCATGTCTTCTGGTCGAAGCATTTAATAGCAAATTAGTCAACATTCAACAGATAGCTGATTTATATCAATGCTACTGCGAAGATGAATATCAACCAGCCTTTCCAGGGTTTTCAGAAAGAATGATGATAAGCTAATAGGTCTTAGCTCTACTACTACTTTCACTCCACTCAAAACCTTGGGAATATAGATCAGCTCGATGCAGCCCCTAAGGATGGCTTCCATGGTAGGATAAGATCCAAAGTGCGCTGCAGTTCGGCTCGTACAATGCCGTCAGGTCCCGCGGGTTAAAAGGGTTTGAAGCTATGTATTGCCCAAAGTATTATATCTTTGGTAATAAGATCTTGTAAGTTGCCGGTCAATAGATTGGTTCTATTGATGTCGTCTTGGAAAGCTTCCTGTGAGCTACCTGGGAAATGGGTGTTCATTAGTAGCTCTATGGATTCTTTGCTTGAGTTCGTCCAGGTGCCATCTGTTTTTTGAGATACCTTGGAACAGTTTGCCTAGTAGATAGGATTTTTCGAAGTCTAGACGCTTCGGAAGTCTCCTCTATTTTATCATTCTCCAAAATTTGCGCTTGGACTTCCTCAGTTTCTTTTTCTATATTGACAGGGTCTCCTACAAAGATCCAGTCAGAGGATTCGTTCAAACTTTTAGCTTTATTGAAAAGTTTTCTACATTTCTGCCTAAGCATTCATTCAGACCGCCATGGAGGTTTTTGTTTCCCTCTAGGTTTCCTTAGTGGACAAGAGGTTGACAGTGATTGTTTAAATGCAGATGTTAGCTTATCAACAAGTTTATCAAGCTCCTGGGTACTTCTAGGAGGGCTAGGTTGAGCAGGGGACACTAGTCTTTTTATAGTTTCTCTGTATTTTAGCCAGTCGGTTTTACGATAATTTCGAAAAAATCGGTATGCTTGGGATATGATCATCCAGACCGAATTGTATGTATCTGTGTTCAGAAAAAGAGTGCTCACTAGATACCTTCCAGTCTTTGATCATGTGATGGATGTAATTTGAAACAAGCGTGATGTCAAGGACTTCTTGTCTGTTGCTGGTGATGAATGTTAGTTCATTACCATTGTTGCATAGCAAGGGATTTGTACTTAAAAGTTAATCAAAAAGTAACTCACCTCGTTCGTTAATATCAGAACTGCCCTAGTTTGTGTGGTGTCCGTTACTATCACTTCCTAGGATGAGTCCAGTTTTTCGTCTCTCCGTATCTGCGATCGTCTTCCCCAGGTTTTCCTTAGGGAAAGCTTCCACATGGTCGTGGTTGAGATAGGCAGAGACCAACTAGTACTTCTGTGAATTTACTTCCAGTTGTGCTACGGTTATATCTCGATCGCTGTAATTGGAGAGTAAATAAACATTTAGGCAGCTCTTTGCGAGTATACAAGATATTGGTTTACCTTTGTCCTGTGTATACAGGAGAGTATAGTCTTCAGTCTTGAGTCCACATACCAGATCGTTGACGGCCTAAGGTTCCTGGATCAAGACAAGACATCTTGACTATGTCAGTGTACTCATTTCTTCTTCTAAACGACAAAACCGCTATTAAGCGCTGTCTATAATAGACCACATGAGTTCACTGCTCGACAACTGCAATAAATCCTATCCCATTTGGGAAAAACTAAACAGGTCTAAGTCGCTAAATGAAATCAATCAACATCATAGCAGGAAACTTCGTCCTTGGCTGGCATGTTGAAGCTGCAGAGACGCGGAGGAATACAATATAAGACGACACTTCCTTTGCATGGATCCAACAATTGTCAACAGCAAACAGCGAATGAATTCCCTCGTTTCGTAAATGAAAAAAAGTGAACGAAGACTGTACGAAAGTGACACAGAAGACAAGAAGAATGTGAAGTTTTAGTCACTATAAATTTTTAGAAAACGGCCGTATGAAAAGATGGAATCTGCTGCCTCAGTTCGTAGTGAAAAGTAAACAAAAACATGACGTAGATAAAGTTACAAATTTCTTGAATTCTCAGAGGTAAGATTGCAGGCGTATGAAATCAATCTTTACAATCGGCCTTTAAAAGGATCTAACGAAATCGCCTAAAAACAGTACATATTTGGAAACAAACTCTCCCAACGTTGACTAATCCTGTAGAACTACTTCACAAGTGTCCTTTCTGATAACCAAAAGCTAACAACTAGCTTCCCTCTTAAATTATTTACCGATTATTTCTTAGTCAAATGTTATCCAAAGACCAATCGCCCGGAATATCCTGTGTACCACTGCAGTGCTGCTACAAAACACCTCTCTGTCTGTCAATTTCGAATGTCCTTCGAATTGTTTCTCATTTTTCTTGTGTCCGCAAATTCCAAAGAAAAACGTTGCTCCCTGTCACCCCAATTGTATTCAATTTCGAGTTTTTTTTATTGTCAGTCCTGCAGAAATCTACACGTCCATCCAAAGAATGTCATTTATCTGTGTCCTGATTTTTGTGTTTGTGTTTTTTTTTATATTGGTTTTCTTAAGCTGTAGGATCTGCTTAACCTCCTTCCATATCCTTCCGAGTAGAGATTTTTTTTAAAAAATGACAGAAGGAAAATTGCGATAATGACGTGATTTTTCGCCTTAGGCGAATCCTGGGGGTTCAGAGGCGGGAGGTCGTACGTGTATTTCGAATGCAGATGTGGAAAGAGATTTCCACAAAAAAGAAGAACGGAATCAAAAGGCAGGAAACCACCCTCGCACTTTATGCAAGATTCATTTTTCTTCCATGAGGTATGGTTGGCATATTTTTTGTTGTTGCCTGTCTTTCTTTTCTTCCGTTCCCTAAGTCCCTGAGAGTCTTTTGCCGTTATTTTGTTGTATTCTTCGCTGTTCGTTGTTAACTTCCTAACGTCCTGTATAAATTATGGAAACGGAAGTTTCATGTTTATCTAGGGCTGTTAGTTTTCTTGTCTTGCCTTCCCGTTGTGAGTGTGTTTTGGATTTTATCGTATTTCTTTGATACAGTTTTTCCGGCTTTATCGAGGGCTCCTGGAAATTAACTTCATCAATTACTTATTAGAAAATACATTAAACTGTAAATTTATTTCACAATGATAAACAAAATGTTGTGTTGCCGCCGCTGATATTATTTTGTGGCGCGTATAGTCACCGACGCACGCGACGATTGGGGGGTAATTTAAAAATTGGAAATTGTAAATCCTGGTGAATGGTTGGTGGTCCTCAATTTTTGGGGGATGGCACACATTGCATCCACCAAAAATTGGGGACCATCAACCAGAGAATGTGGTTACCTGTAAAATGTGTAGGTAGATTGTTCTTAGTAAAGGGCTATAAATTATTTATTTAAGAAAGTTGTTTCGCCTTTGGTGCTCAGCTTACTTTTGAAAGGCTCTATGGCGTTGGAACTGTTCAGAGGCTTTATTTAATAGATACATTATGCCTATTATATAAGGCAACGTGTAATTATTTCAATTTGTTAATTTATAAATTAATTTTCCCCAAAAAAGTTCATGTAAACCAAGTAATGGGTAAATCTGGTATAATGTCAAAGATCAAAAGTCAATTGTAAAAGTAAAGAATCCAATCTGTCAAAAATGTAATAATGTACGACAACTTCGTAGAAACTATGCAATTCGTTTCAATCGATCTAAAGCTCAAGATTGGTTTCGAAAAACGAGGTTTTTATAAAGTTTGAAGAAAAACGCAAACTTTTCATTACTTTCGTCCAACACATAACAAGCTCGAATGAAGGGCAATCGTGAATGAAGGGCAATCGTGAGGTCCAATTTTCGACAACAATATCGATCAACTGGCCCGTATATTACCAATTACACGGCGAATGTTGATTTTGAAATCGTAAAACGTCTCTGTTTTATCGGCATAGACTTAAGGCCTGCTCAGAATGCATATCTGTAGCTGAGTGAAAGTTAAAAACAAGGCAACCCGTAAGCGCTTTCACAATGTGTATCTCCCGTGAATCTGTAGCTTGAAGTTGAATGGGGTTCAACTTCACGCTTCAGATTCACGTTTGACGTTTCACTCAGCTACAGATACCAGCTACAGATATGCATCTGAGCAGGCCTTTAGACTTCATATGCCCCCAAAGAAATCTAAATGACTGAGATCACAGGATCGTGAAGGCCAGTTCACAGGTACATTACGGAAAAATATGTGCTCAGCAATATATTTATGGTGTCGCACGCCATTCAACTGAGTAATGAAGAAGTCGGAAATTATGTTTCTTTAGCGCTCTCCATTGACGGTAACGTTCTGGCCAGCATCGTCCTTAAAGAATTATGGAACAATGATTCCACCAGCCTATTCCACCAGTGAGTTTTGATGGTTGTAACGGCGTCTCGACAAAGGCTTTTGGGTCTCCCCAACTCCAAATTTGGCAATTTTGCTTGTTAACTTATACATTTCACTATAAATGTGCCTTATTGGTGAAACAAAATTTGCGTTTATATTGAGGATCAACTTGACATGATCTGTGCGGTTTCAGACCGCTTACCAAAGACACTATGCTTCGACAAAAGATTGTCAACGGAGATCACAACCAGAGAAGCATGGTTTAGCAATAACCCACCAAACTGCAAAACGGCCTAAAGTGGTATACGGATGGTTCTAAAATGGACTCAGAGGTAGGAGCTGGCATACATGGATCAAATAGAAACATTTCAATACCAATGGTAAAAAAAACCCTAGTGTATTCCAAGCTGAGCTCCATGCCATAAAAGAATGCGCAAACCTAATACACAACTCAGGTATTAAAGGCGCAAACATCCATATATTCACGGACAGTCAAGCAGCTATAAAAGCCCTTAGCTCACACATTATTGACTCCAAATCAGTACTACACTGCTTCAATTCCCTCCAAACACTCAGTTCCAGGAACAAAACCAGACTATGGTGGGTCCCCGGATATAAGGGGATTGAAGGTAACGTAAAAGCTGATGAACTAGCCAGAAAAGATTCGGAAACCCCCTTCATTGGACCTGAACCCTTCTGTGCAATCCACAAATCAGCCATAAATCTGGTTATAAAAAAAAACTGGGAACAAAACCAATGTTTTTCATACTGAGAAAACATCCCAGGCCTAAGACAGGCCAAAAGAGCTATTCAGCCCTTCAAATCAGATGCCAATAAGATACTAAATCTTCGCAGGCACGATATCAAAAACTTAGTAGGCTACCTAACTGGTCATCACGGTCTGCGATATCACCTAAATAAAATGCATCTAGTCGACTCACCGGAGTGCAGACTATGTCTAGAAGAAGACGAAACAGCCGAACATATCATATGTGAATGTCCGACCCTTTACGGTATGAGAAGGGAATCTTTCTTCACGGAATCTTTAAGGCCCGAAGAACTGAGAAAATCTTCGGCTGAATGTATTATCAGCTACATTAGGAAAGTAGAAGCGCTACTAACCTAAAAAACAAAAAAAAAAAAATTTGGGGATCAAGCTGAATCATGTTTTCGGCCTATTTACCTACGACGCATCTAATAGTCAGGTGGTTTCAAATTTGGCACAAGCCTTTAAGATTTTAAGCCTCTCGTGATGTTCTGACATCATCCGAGTAATATCAATTGTCAAGAAAAGCTTATCTCAACTAAGCCGTTCGGATTCGTCATAATGAGATCCCCTCGTCATGCAAGATGTACAATTGTACACACACCCTGGGTACTAACGAGCCTGATGGTACGGATTTTGGTTACTCAAAAGAGAGGCATTCAAGTATGTGATATGAATGCCCAAAGTCTGTTTCCGAAAATCGATAAATTTCGTGATAAATTTGAGAATTTGCTGATTGACGCTGTTTGTGTCTCTGAATCGTGGTTAGCTAGTCATATCAAAAATGAAATGTGCTCTATAGGGGGATATAAGGTTTTCCGCTCTGATAGGAAAAGTCGATAGCTTGAGGAGTTGCTATTTTTGTGAGGGACTCTATAAAGTGTAAACTGACGTGTCTATCAGGTGCTGATAGCACAATTGAATACATATGTATTGAGCTAGTTGGTGATGGAGATAAGCTATTGCTTTGTACAGTTTACCGGCCTAACAAATATGTTGACTTATTGTCCTTTATAACATTAATGGAAGGAATGTAGTGCATGTACACGAATAAAATTATGTTTGGGGATTTTAACTTCAAAACTTCAAAACTCGCTAGGTTTCTCGCGCCCAGCTGCAAGAAATCTCTGGTTTGATGGGGAATGCCAACAAATGCTCGTAGCCAAGAACGAGGCCTACAAGGCTAAGCTGCAGGTGAAGACGAGAGCTGCCATTGAGCTCTAAAGGCAAAGAAAAAATGAAAGAGCACCCTCTTTTCAGAAAGAAGAAAAAAGAGCAAGAAAAACGCGTAATCGAGGATATATACAGGTGCCACTCCAGTAACGATGTTCGCAATTTTTACCAAATTGTAAAACGTCAAAGGCAAGGATACAAGGCTCGAACAGAATCCTGTCGAGATAAAGGAGAAATATTGAAGTTGAGACACAGTCGATGCTGAGGGTATGGAAGACCCACTTCTGCAGACTGTTAAACGGCAATGACGTACAACATTCCGCTGTCAAGCAAAACGAACCATTCAACATTGGTGAACACAGACTAATCTATAAGTTCCCA
The DNA here is from genome assembly GCA_932526625.1 of Rhingia campestris. NCBI lineage: Eukaryota > Metazoa > Arthropoda > Insecta > Diptera > Syrphidae > Rhingia > Rhingia campestris. Next base: position 50,904,851 of record OW052182.1, on the reverse strand, counting down.
CAACACAAAACTTTAGTCACAGCAGCTGCGTTACAATATCCAGTCGAAAAGAAAAAAATGTTTTAAGGCGATATGTATCGAGAGGGTTTGGAAATTAAAAAAAAAAAATAAGGGATCCGGTAAAAAAGTACGCATTCGACGTTTAAGATGGTTAAAATATAGACAGAATATATAAAATTATTTCGTCCCTCAGAGTCTTCGACTACCAGCCAAATTGTTGTCGCAGTAGAGGAAGACCTAGTTAATTCCAATTAAAATGATTCTCCAAACCAAAACATCCATTCCCTTATCAAGTTAAAACTTGATTGTCTTATTTCGATTTGATTCGGTTTCAAAAAAAAAACCCTCCCGTCAGTGTCAGACTAATCCCGATGTCTAATTAAAAGGACACTCCTTCAAATGCCACACCAATTCTGTTGAAAAGTTGCACACCATCTTTCGCGTCTAACCGAAACTGAATTGCAATTAAAAACTTGTAAACAACCTCGGTGTTGAGGGACACTACACCCTACTCCCTACCCCCTACACTGTGCCAAGTACCAGTCAACAACACCTGTACAACAGTGTACCGTACTCGTGCACCGTATTTCACCGCTGGCATTCAAGCAAACAAGGATAATTAATACTCATCTCCGAGAAGATCTTAAGGACCATACCACGTTCCATCCATCTGTCTCCCTACGAAGGACGTATTCGCAATTTTCCATAATAAGCTGAAACCAAATAGTTGGTGGATACCTCCCCCACCCACATCCTCTGCGAAAATCTAAAAATTAATACCACGTCATATATATTAAACGGGTTTTCGCCTTTTCCGGATATACGTCGACGGGTATAAGTAAAAGATGCTCCTCTCGCAATTTATCCTTTCTTTCTGCATATGTATGTGCTATTCGTCTTTGTATGTGTATGGAAAAACTTAAACCGATTAAATCCAAGTAACAGTAACAGAGTGGCAAATAAGGATATACAACCACCCACTCCTTCCGCGCAGTTCACAAGAGTGCGCCTTACAAGAATGGCCCCCTAATTATTATTATGAAAAGGAAAAAGCCTTTTAACATAAAAAGGGGTTACACAGCAACAACAATAACGGGACTACTATAGCGGCAAACTGTTGTTAAGTATACACAGCGAGGTTAAGTATTACGCCCTCGAGCTACTCATCTAAATGCAAAGACAGCCATACGCAAAGGGTAATAGACGATGATGGGGCTGTGCGCGCCAGTTTAATGAGGGTGCGGGCCAGGGTGGTTCTTTCCAAAGTTTCGGGTTAGATGAACCCTGTGTTGGTGTGTTGTAACCTCGTTAAGCTTAATTAATAGCAGCGAACACCATGGAACAGGTGCTGGTTGAATGTTTTTCTCATTCTTAGAGCTGTGCCCGGCGACGACGATGATGGTAAACAGCAGGGGATTTTAAGGGATTTCTCATTCTCACCCGGCACACACAAAGGGAAGAAAGATTTTTGGTAGCGCACAGCAATTATCCCGCGCTAACAAATGAGCAAAATTGATTTTTCACCATTTAACAGATTCTTAAAGTGGAATTCATTAGGAAGCCGCCACGGGACAGGCGTTTGTGAGGAGGTTTTGAGTCAACTTTAAAGGTTTCTTTTTATCTAATTTTGTTTTTTTTTTTTTTTTTTAAATCCCAATAGCATGACACATTTATCATAGAGACGGTAGCTTCCTCTCTTCTACCTTTAGATATGAATTCAATAAATTCCTGTGAAATTTATTGCCCTCGTGGAACGATTTCCGTCTCACGGTAACCCTCAGTGAATTCAGAAATTCATTTTTTTTTTCATAACTCTCGACTCAATCCATGGCAACGATAGAATGGTTCGACAATCGGTTTGGTATCCCCTTGCGGAAGACGAGGAAATTAGATTGTGACTTACGGTACCATGAACTTTGACAATTCCGTAGGTTGCCATTGTGGCAACAATATAGAACCCTCTTGTCTGCTGGTAATTGGAATTTGGAAGCGCGAACTTTATTTACCTAAAAATTCATAAAGTTCTTGAAAAGTAAATAAATATGTATCTACAAAAGGAAATAGAAGATACAAATTAAATTTTGGAAAATGATGTGTCTCCTATGCCTGATGCTTTATTTTTCAATTTCGCAATTAAAATGCTGCAAACTGATGACTTCAAAATGGCCATCGAGGCCATTTTGCATGGAATATTATATCGTTCATGTACGTTGCGGCTTCTCTGGGTGGAGTGCATCCGAAATGTCCAATTTTCCAGGACTCAGGCTGAATTTAACCGATGACATAGGTTATGTTGGCTTTGAGGGCCGACGTCAGAAAACTTTTCAAGAAAAAGTCGAACGCAGTAAAATCGCGCGATCTCGGTGGCCAATTCACATGACCTCCACGTGAGATGACCATGCCCTTGAATCCCTTGTGCAGAATTTCTAATGTGGCGTGACCTGTGTGGCACGTATCGTCGTCCTGTTGAAACCACATATCGTTGGTGTCCATATCATCCAATTCAGGCCAAAAGAAGCTGGCTAAAGTCGTTTCGAATATATATGGACCGATGACGCCACCATACCATAAATTCCACACCAAAAAGTGACTTTTTCGGGATGAATTGGAAGTTCTTCGATCTCATGTGGATTGATATCGTCCTGAATTCGACAATTTTGTTAGCCTACATACATGGGTATGGGCCTCATAGCTAAAGATGATTTTTCGATGAAAACTAGGGTCAGTTTCTAACTGTTCCAGAGCCCATTCAGCGAAAACACGTCGTTGTCTATTGTCGTTTACCTTGAGCTTCTGGGTCAGTCTGCGAAATGCCGAGTTCTTGTGAGCGACGCGAAACGACAGCCTCGAATTCTCCTGCACAATCTCACGGACAGCAGCGTTTTTTGCACTTGGTCGACATACAGGTGTTGGTTTATCATTTACTGAACCAGTGGACTCAAATTTATCCATTAACGGCGTATAGTTCTCTCGGTAGGACGATTATGGCGCTCGTAAAATGGGAGAAGTGCGTGGAACATTGCCGGTACAGAGAACTCATTTTGATAAACCAATTTTATCATTTGCACGCTTTGTCCATCGATGTTGGTTTGGCACAACAGACTGAATAAATGAGAGCCAATTTAACAGCTGTAGATTCAGCAATATGGCCGCTATCAAAGAGTATACAACTACAAGAGTGCGCACCTCATACAACGAAAATTTACTATGTGGGGTACTGATGTTGATATCCCAGTGTTCACATTGCTACCGCAGCACCAAATAACAGCATAGCCGATGCATACGAGCGACGGAAATTCCCCTTCGCACTTACCGCCCGCGTCAGAAACGACTACAACATTTTTAGCTGTAATGCGCACTCTTGTAGTTCTATACCTCTTTGCCGCTATTAACTCTCAGAGTTCAGAAGTGCCTATTGGAAGACTTTTTGTAACAACAGCAGCCGGCTGATGTACTGCTAGAAATGTTTCTGTTACAATGCTGTTGAGAGGAAATGTCTTTAGAGGCTCCTTTTGGCCTTCCGTCCGTGCAAGCCAAAAACCTTTTCAAAGCTAACAGATATTTAACGACAGTCAAGCTTATTTTTTGTAAATGCCCAAATATGACCAGGTCATGAATACTGTCCTCATGTTTGGAGTTCAGCCCTGAAACATACACTGAACTTACTGGACTCTACCAACAGACGTGCAATCCGCCTTATTGACGATGTGTCTCTTAATTTTATACTGCAACCTTTGGCCTTTTAAAGATATGATGATGTTCGGAGGAGCTTAGAGAAATCATCCCTAGACTCATTACATTTCAACGACTGACAAGACACGCAGTTTTAAACACACTGTTAACCTAAAACTGACACGAACAACGCAATACCAAATTTATTTTTTTACAGAACAAGTAAACAATGGAACGAACTTCCAGAAAACGTATTTCCACCAATACGCAAACTACAACAAGTCAAGAGCAGAGTCAATAAACATCTACAACCTTCATCTTAGGGCACTCTTAGACCGTTAAAGGATCGCCTGAACTGAAAAAAGTTTACAAACAAAGTAGAAGCTTTCAATGGTTCACATATTACGCCAGATAGGTTCTTCCTGGAAAACACAGCATGAAATTACTCGTCATCGCTATTGCAGAAATGGTTCTTTAATGACCTCAGCATCGTCCGTGATTCAGTTACAATTTTTCTCATTTATAGACAGGAATTCATTTAAGCCTCATATCCCTAGCTTTATCGCTTTTCATTTTGGTAAAATTTCAAAACATTGTTCCTGATGTAACAGTTCTCATATCCTTTTTCCGCACTTTTCCTTTTCTCTCTTCTTGTTTCCAAAAGACCGGTGTTTTCTCTTTTCCTCAGCTTATAATAAAGAATAGGCTTGATGGACTAATATATGATTGAAACCAAAGGTTGATTGAAACCAAAGGTTGCTTGAAATTAGTGTTCACAGCATTCTTATCTTGGCTCAGCAATGTGGTCATCCAAGTCGATGTTAGCTCCTCGAAATGTTCGAACATCCAACATGCGTAGCTATTGTTTATCTTAATGTGATCAATTTGATCTAGAGACCGCCATGCCCCCTATTGGATATAGAGGTGAGCTGAAATTTCGTTACACAGTGACAGACGTGGTATCGTGTAAGCTGCGTTTTCCGACAATACTGCTAAAGATGTCCTCTCTTCCTAGCTTTTCGGTTAAATCTCCCAGCATGATTTTAACACCCCTTTCCAGAATCTCGTAGAAATAATTCTTCTCAATGCCATCTTTTTCCTCCGTCAGAGTATGAGCGCGTATAAAAAGGACTTATGTTGGAGATTTTTGGCTTGATGCTGATTTTTTACAATTCGTTCTCTTAGACCTCTAGCCTAATTCTGTTTGCTTATAACAAATCCACATCCGAATAGCCACTGTTTCTCCCGACTACAGCATGGACCTTATTAGTATTCTACCCAAAGAAAAATCCCCACCTGGAGTGACCAGTTCCAATTTGTTGGATGAAACTAAGGTAGGGGACTATCTGGATACTGATCGCTACCGTTGGTCGTTCGGCTCATCTCCCACTATCTCATTTCAAGGGGCCTGAATAAACTTTGAAATCCCTCTATGGCCTGTTGTCCAAATATGTCAGAGCAGCTCAGGCAGATTTTCTTATATCATAGACGCCAACTACCCTCCCTGTCGTCTAGGTAGGTGTTTTGATTGTGGACCTAACCTCTTGAAAATTTCTAACTGGCAGACGAGGACGCGTCCGCTTTATGCTTTACAACAGCACGATGTTAGCGAACAATAATTTCGATATCGTTTACGTACCTTCCGAGCTTATACTTGCTCTACGCAATATATGTTCCAGAATGTGATTGAAGACATCGAAATTGTCGGAATTCGACACATGTTTGGAAGAATTCAGATAAGCTGTTGCCAAACTGAATACTGCATCGTGAGTCCTCCAGAATATGGCAACTCAGCTACATCAGTTTTGATGGTTGATGGTATACCAAATTCCGTAATAGCTCTATAGAGGTCTAGGCGATGAATCCTATCACAAACTTTCTTAAAGTCGCCGAATATGCACTTCGATTTGAAGTTCGGAAGTATCAGGCCGTATGCCACTCTGGTACGTGCCGATAAGTTTGTTACAGAAAGGCATCAATAAGTAGATGAATCCTATCACAAACTTTCTTAAAGTCGCCGAATATGCACTTCGACTTGAAGTTCGGAAGTATCAGGCCGTATGCCACTCTGGTACGTGCCGATAAGTTTGTTACAGAAAGGCATTGCGTTGGACAGGATCATTTTGCAGAAATTTGCCGCGGTAGTTATAAAAAGACACGCGATAACCTTTCTAATAGATGGGACATATGGAGTTGAAATTTCAGTCAAGATTTCGTCTATCTAGATTTGGTTATTGGTTTAGTGCATGCACACTTTCATTTGTATTTGAAGAAGTCTGCTGGCAATCTATCAGAACTAACTAGGTTTTTGTTTTCCAGCTTGTGGATGATAGCGCCAATTTTTATATAATGGGAAGGAGCATTACCTCTTTCTTGTCCTGAGTGGGGTAGGTTACTTACCATATCACTCTCAACATTTTCCCCATTTAGCAGCTGCTAGAAATGCAACCTAAATCCATTTACAATTCCTGGTGCGACTAGGCTGTCGTTAACATTTTGCAGAACTTTTGTTCCTACATCGAAGCCAGCTGCAAGTTCGGCTTTTCAATTGTAGCGCCTTGCGTGGTAGCCCATGGTGGATTCAGCTATCTCTCTAGCCATATTGTAATAATGTATCCCCAGGATGTTGACATTGTTGGATGGTGAGGCTCAGCTATTCTTTTTCTAGTTATCTCCGGACCACTGTAGCGACTAACGTGAACTCTCTCTCTCTCTGTGTCATTCGTAGCTTCATCTCGGTAGACAGCTGAACTCTGAATTTGTCTGCGACGATAAAATGGACAGAGTCGACGGTTGTTCCTGTGAGTGTACAGTACATCCATGATGTTGGATACGTGTCTCTTATCTATGAGCACTTCGTCGATTTAATTGGTGGTTTGACCATCTGAAGATCATCAGGTTGCTTTATGGATTCGAAGTCGAGGTTGTTCCTCTGAATGTATTTACATCCAGGATTTTGGATACTTACCTCTTATGGTGGTTTGACCATCTGAAGATCACCAGGTTGCTTTGTGGATTCAAAGTGTCTCTAAATAACATAGATTCCGTTTTAAGAGAATTTTTTTTAACGTTTATTTATTCACAATTTCTTTAATATTAATTAATAGCCTAAATAAACTTAAAGACTAGACATTTTTAACTTTTGCCAAAGTAAAAGACCATTATGGTTCGCTTTACATGAAATATAATTTGTTTGTTTAATTCAATTTTTATATTTTTTGTGAATTTTTGTATTATTGTTATGTACTATATTTTTTTATTTTTTTGAAAATAGGAAAATGTGAATCAAAACCTATTAGAAGACAGTCGCATTTTTTTTTTATATAAAACTAAAACCTACATGACTAACTAAACCTATCTAGGCCCTGTCATGTGATCTCTATTCCATCGACTAACAAGTCATCGTTAGATCAGAGATCACATGTCAGGGCCTAGTTTTACTTAACCAAAATATCGGCTTCAGCCGAGTCTATCCACCAGTATCGGTCTCTATTTAACCTGTTAGTGTTACTTTTGTCGCTTTCAGGTATGCTAATGCAGTACCTAATTTGATCAGTATTCCCGTCCCCCGACTCAAAAGGCTTAAAAGGATCCTTTTATCTGTTGCTCTCCTTGCAGCATGGTATATTATTGGAACGTTCGTTGAATCCGATAGGTAGCCATATGCATCCAGAAACAGAAATGTTTCTGGCGGAATGTATCCACTTTCCAAGGCATTTCTGAAATACCCAGGATTCGGATAGAACAATCCAGAGATTAATTCGTTTTCGCTAACACTTGCCGAACGAACAAAGTGATTCCTTAAAAGATCTATAGAATGACATTGTCAATTCTGGACACACCGGAAGCATCCAGAAGTCTTTTGTTTGAGACGTAATGCCTATAATCGGAATGTGCGCTCCTATACATCTGTGTGCAGGCTCTTAGACATTTGCGCTCGAACACTCGAAGTTTTTCCATATACGATGGGTTAATGTTCCACCACACTGGACTCGTATAAGGCAGAATTGGACGAACGAATGCTTGGTAACAAATGATCTTCACATCGGATCTAAGATAGTTGGAATAAAACAGGCTTTTTAGCGACATGAATGCCGCTCTTGCCTTGTCTAATTTAAGAGAATATTTGTTATAAAAACAATTTTTGGTCCACATTTTAAAATCTTCAAAAACGATTTCGAAAACCGCTACTTTTTGAGACATTTGGATACGTGGAGGGCAAAGATGGAATGGATAATGGCTTTTATGATTCCCACAGCCGATTTGTAGCCTTCTCATAATTTTACAACTGTGTTCGTCATTTTGAAAAAAAAAACCGCTCCTCGAAAGCCCTCTGTTAAATTTGAAATCTCTGAAGTGCAAAAAACCAAATGAACAACTTCACTTCTTCATCACTTATCAAAGAAGACAAATTACAAACGTCCTGCGGAGTTATTTTTATGAAGTTTCATACTTGATTCAAGCGTCTTAAAAAAATTGAGACAATCCCTCATCGTGTTGCCACTAGCATCAGCAGGAGAGTATCAAACCCTAACAAACATTATCTACAAGTGAACATTCAAATCCCAAAGGCGATATCCGTTCATCCTGTACATACACCACTCGTATTACAACCGTGAGGAGAAAGAAAACGCACCGTCTTCCTCAAGGACCCTTTAGCCAAAGAAGAAAAACAAAAGATTGTGGATAATGAGGGCTGTGGGGCTGGGGCGGCTAAAAAACTCGCGGGTTAATGATTTCAATAATACGAAAAGCGATTTGCTCTTTATGTCTAAGGATGCCCTCAGGTTACGATTTTAAGGGAGCAAATGCGCACCCATACCACACCACACATCTCTGTTGAAATTGGAATGCCTAGCACAACACTGGTGGGCTATAAATTGCTTACGGATTTGGCTCCTTTATTAAAGATTATGTGACATTTATTGTTCACGCTGTAATCGCGTGCCGCATCCTTGTTGCGTTCATCCAAAGTTGTTTGTTCTTCTTCTCGTTGTTGTTGTTGTTGTTGGTTGTGAACTCTTGTTTTCATTTCAACGCCTTGGGCTATTAGTGTTTGGGTAGGGGGTTGGTTGGTACTCTGCTTTTTTATGCTCCCGTCGTCATCGTCTACGCTCTACTCTTGTAGACATTGTGCCTATAATCACTTTTGTATGCAAACAACCCTAAGGCTCCACGTGAAGGAAGCACTGTAACGGGATGAAGGCGAATAGAATAAACTTTCACTGAACAACAGGAGTCATTGGCAATGTAATTTTGACTTTGTGAAATTTAATTTCCTTTCTGCCTCCAGAATGAAGGGGCGGTGGGGGGTTTCGTCGCGTTCTTGGTATCCCAACGCTCATATACGGCCACAAAGAGCATACGCCGAGCAACCACTAAGGAAAATGAAAATGGAATTCGAAAGAAAGTTGAAAGTCTGCAAAGATGTTTCTTTGTTGTTGTGTTCGTCCTTGTCGTCCTTCGAGGAAAGAAATTAATTTTGCATTTGTAAGTAGCTGCCTTCGTTTGGTGCTCTTCACTTTCGGTACACTGCGGGTTTGGATGTGTAAGGATGCAATGGAATTTGGGAGTGTACGCCTGTGTGTGAGATAAGATCGAGACTTGTCGTGTCGAAGTGGTTGCCAAATGATATCGACGCAAGAAAAAAATGTGAGTGGTCGAACCCGTATGACGATTGAAACGTGACTTCAATTAAATTCCTTCGATTTGCTTAATGGATACGTGTGTGGAAGGGGGGTGAATGTCTGCCTGTATGGGATTTAATTGAATATTTGTCTTTGGCCTGGATTGTCAGAGATACGACGGAATTTCCAATTCGTCAGATATCGAATCGAAACCGGAGCAGATGCGTTTGCATTTCGCAAAAAGAAATCTTTGATTTAGTGGAATTCAATTGTTTGTGTTTGTGGGAGTAATTTGCTTGAATTTGGGGGGTGTGGTAGGAATTTTCTAAATTGGGATGTGGAAACTATTCTGTTGACTGAATGGTTTATGTTTGAGTTGAACTTGGCATCTCATGTAAGGAGTACAACAGACGGTATAATGAAAGGGTAGATCGTTGGCTTCAATGCCATGTTTGATAGCATTCAACGCCTGGAGCACTAAAAGTGGTGCCCGAAACTGATTTTGAGTTGTCACAAGATGTGAATGTAGGATCATCGTTGACATCGACTGCGATGTATCCATTAACTATAATTCTTCAGTGATGACAGTCTTCGAATCACATCCCATATAGATTCGAGTCCAAAGTATGAAATCTGTCAACGCAGATCTAAAAGCGATGGACATAATAACTGATGTAGCTCTTTGATTTGTGTCAAGATGTATATTGTAGGTACCTCACCCCAAAAAACAGATCGACTATACAGACTCGACTATGTTGTACTTATTAACAAAACTGCTCCAGCAAAGCGAGTTTTTTTTCCCGTCCACAAGTTCGAGGCTACAAGACCAAATATCTACGTTAAGCTTCAAAACATTGTGGATGCCGGATTGCAAAAGTCAGGGAAGAATCTGACAAGTTTCCAAGTTTCTAACCGCCACTGAAGGTGAGGAATTCATCTACTACGTCCCACATCTTGCGGATTCGGAGACTCTGGCCAGGGAAGAATCTGACAAGTTTCCACGTTTCTGACCGCCACTGAAGGTGAGGAATTCATCCACTACGTCCCACATTTTGCGGATTCAGAGACTCTGGCCTGTACCAAAATATTTTGGTATACGTATCTTAGATATGCAGAGTTTTTTTTTAAAGATTGCAGACGTTGGAAGCAGTAGAGGGAAATCTCGTCTTAAGTGGAGCGTACAAGAAGAAACTGACCTCAAATAACATGAAGTGCGCAACTGGAGGCAGTTAGCTAAGAACCTGGCTAATTGGAGAGGCATGTCGGTTGAGGCCTATGTTTGTTCCGGACGGTGTGGCAGCGTATATCAAGGCGCTTTCATTTTTGAGACAAAAAAAGGAGAAGAGAAGAAGAATGCAGCTTCCCAGCAAAGGAAAATAAAAGTGCCCCGGACAAGCAAAATGTTCAGTAAATCAAGCAACTGACAGGTATGGTAACGCCGGACTATACACAGAAAACGAATTATGTACTCCGGCAGTATTTCCAGAAGCTCTTAAATAGCAATTATGTTTCGGGAGTGATTTCCAAAAGAAGCTGTTCATCTCCAATCATTGAAATAATAATCCATCCATCTAGTAAAAAAGTGAATTTCTAAATATCTAGGATCCTTCTCACAATGAGTTATATTCCGTTCCGTTAGGTAGGTATTTGCCGTTCCAACAAAATAGTCTATTTTTTTTTAATACTCAATCTATCCCATGAACACATTTCTATCACTAGATTACTTACTTACTTACTTAAGTGGCGCTACAGTCCGGAATGAACCTGGGCCTCAACCAACATGCCTCTCCAATTAGCCCGGTCCTTAGCTAACTGCCTCCAGTTGCGCACTCCAAGTTGGTTGAGGTCGGTTTCCACTTGTGCGCGCCACTTAAGGCGAGGTCTTCCTCTACTGCGTCCGACGTCTGGCTGGGAATCGAAGACTCTGCGAGCCGGAGTATTGGTGTCCATTCGTTCTACATGTCCTAGCCATCTTAAACGTCCAATGCGGAGTTTTTTGACCAGGGGCATGTCGCTGTACAGCTCGTATAGTTCTTGGTTGAATCTTCGTCTCCATAGCCCGTCAACGCAAACGGGACCGAAGATTTTTCGAAGAATTTTCCTCTCGAATCTACCAAGGATTTCTTCATCCGCTTTTGATACGGTCCATGCTTCAGCGCCGTAGAGCAGGACTGGGATGATCAGGGTATTATATAGGGTTTCCTTAGTAGTTCGAGTGAGGGCTTTACTACTAAATTGCCTTCTTAGCCCGAAGAAACAGCGGTTGGCAAGAGTAATTCTTCGTTTAATTTCTGACGAGATGTTGTTGTCAGAGTTAATAGCGGAGCCGAGGTAGACAAAGTCCCGTACTACCTCAAAGTTATATCTGTCAATGGTGACGTTCTGTCCAATTCGTCGATGTTGTGAGTCCTTTCGTGATGACAGCATATACTTAGTCTTACCCTCATTTACTGCTAAACCCATTTTCGCCGCTTCCTTCTCTATACTAGCAAACGTGGCTATGACATCACGTTGAGTCCTGCCAATGATGTCAATATCGTCAGCGTATGCTAGTAGTTGCACCGACTTTTGGAAAATTGTGCCTCTGGTGTTGGCTTTGGAGTTTTGCACAATTCTCTCAAGAATCAGATTAAAGAAGTCACATGACAGCGCATCGCCTTGCCTAAATCCTTTTTTGGTATCGAATGTGTCGGTGAGGTCGTTTCCGACCCTGATGGAGCAGCGAGAATTCTCCATCGTCATCCTACACAAACGGACGAGTTTGGGCGGTATACCAAAACTAGACATGGCTCTATACAGTTCGTCTCTATAAATGCTGTCATATGCGGCTTTGAAATCGATGAATAGGTGGTGGGTATCGATTTGGACTTCTTGAGTTTTTTTCCAGGATCTGCCGAAGTGTGAAAATTTGATCGGTTGTGGACTTTCCTGGCCTAAAACCACACTGATAAGGGCCAATCAGGTTGTTGGTAAACGGTTTCAGGCGTTCACATATTACGGCAGATAGGATCTTGTAGGCGATGTTGAGGAGACTTATGCCTCTGTAGTTGGCGCAGTTCAGAGGGTCTCCTTTTTTGTGGATCGGGCAAACGATGCTGAGGTTCCATTCTTCAGGCATATTTTCATCCGACCAGATTTGGCTTATGAGTTGGTGGATGTTACTTACCAAGTCATCTCCGCCGGCCTTATAGAGCTCAGCGGGAAGGCCGTCATTTCCGGCAGCCTTATTAAGCTTGAGTTTAGATATTGCTATCCTCACTTCACTCAGGTCGGGTGGTTGGCAGTTTTCGCTGTCGTTGCCAATATTGAATGGTTCGTTCTGCCTGACAGCGGAATGTTGTTCGTCATCGCCGTTTAACAGTCTGCAGAAGTGGTTCTTCCATATCCTCAGCATCGACTGTGTCTCAACTACAATATTTCCTTGTTCATCTCGACAGGATTCTGTTCGAGCCTTGTATCCTTGGCTTTGACGCTTTACACTTTGGTAAAACTTGCGAACATCGTTCCTGGAGTGGCACCTCTCTATATCCTCGATCGCGCGCTTTTCTTGCTCTTTTTTCTTCTTGCTGAAAAGCCGATGTTCTTCCCTTCTTCTTTGCCTATAGAGCTCAATGGCAGCTCTCGTCTTCACCTGCAGCTTAGCCTTGTAGGCCTCGTTCTTGGCTGCGAGCATCTGTCGGCATTCCTCATCAAACCAGGGGTTTCTTGCTGGTGGGCGCGAGAAACCTAGCACTTCAGTTGCGGCTGATCTAATGGCCTGTTGGCATCGTTGCCATTGCTCTTCGACATTCGATGCTGGTGGTATGGTGTTAATCGAGAGGTTAAGGGATACGCGTTGTGCGAAGGTCTTGGCGGTCTCTTGCGATTGCAGTCTTCCGACATTAAATTTTTTCACAGTATTTCTGGATTGTTGTGGCGTGGTGGATATCCGCATTCTTACCTTGGCTGCTACAAGGTAGTGGTCCGAGTCGATGTTAGCTCCTCGGAATGTTCGGACATCCAAAATACTGGATGCGTGCCTCTTATCTATCGCAATGTGATCAATTTGGTTGACCGTTCGTTGATCTGGAGACCGCCATGTCCCCTTATGGATATCGAGGTGAGGAAACCGTGTGCTGGCTATAGTGGCATTTCGTTCCGTAGCGAAATCAATTAGCCTAAGTCCGTTACCAGACGTGTTGTCGTGTAGGCTATGTTTTCCGACAATACTTCTAAAGATGTCTTCTCTTCCTACCTTTGCGTTAAAATCTCCCAGCACGATTTTAACATCGTACTTCGGTAGTCGCTCATAGGTTTTGTCGAGGAGCTCGTAGAAGCAATCCTTAGCTATATCATCTTTTTCTTCCGTCGGAGCGTGAGCGCATATAAGGCTTATGTTGGCGAATTTGGCCTTGATGCGGATTGTTACTATGCGTTCGCTAATGTCTTGGAAACATAAGACTTCTTGCCTAAGTCTGGCACTTATAACAAATCCGCATCCGAATAGTCGCTGTTTCTGCTCACTATAACACGGTCCGTAGTATATGTCACAGTTTTTCATCCTCTTTTTGCCCGGCCCATCCCATCGTATTTCCTGGATGGCAGTAATGTCTGCTTTGTAGCAGTTTAGGGCTTCCGCTAGTTGTTCGCCTGCACCTCTCCTGTTTAATGTTCTCACATTCCAGGTGCAGATACGAACGTCGTTGTCCTTTTTTCGTTTAGCAGGGTCGTCAACAATAAAATCAGTCCTTTCCGAGGCTATTGGTTGCTTCGTAACAATAGTTTTTTCCGTGGATGGGTAGTTAACCCAAAGCACAACCCCCAACCTGGAGGGCCAGTTCCAATTTATTAGATACCCCTAGGACACGGGGCCATCAGTATCCACTACGGGATTGAGCGCTGCCGTTGGCCTTTCGGTTCATCCGCCACCATCTCTGTTCAAGGGGCCTGACTAACCCTTGAAATTCCTAGACAACCTGTTGTCCGAATATGTCAGAGCAGCTCATCTAGGTTCGCCTGGGACAGCAGGCCGGGTATTCATCCGTGCCATTCTCACCAGGGTGTTTATAGTGTTGCTGTTTTTCGTCGTGTTATCAACACTCGCACTTATCGTTTAGCAAGTCAAATCCGGTTGGATGAGACCAGTATCCGATGGTTACCACTTGGAGGTAAAGATAAGCACATTTGATGTGTAGTCAAAGTTGCAACACTGGGCATTGCCAAGTTAACGCCAATCAGAGTCTACCCTCGTTCTACAACACCCAACCATCTATCACTAGATGCCGACAGAATATTCGGCCCTTTGGGATAAAAGTCGCATGCGTACTTTATGCACGATGGTACCTACCATTGACACTACTCACGGTATGATAATCGCAAGAGGAGGGACATTGAAATCATTTTGGTGCCTACAGCTTGGAATCAATCCAAGACCCATTTACGGGGCTGCTCAGCGCACACACTATTACCCCATGCAATGTTACCTCAAACCCATACTCTAACACAATCTTATCTGTCTTTGAAGCTTGCATAAGGAGTTTATCAATTGTTTCACCATTTTACAGAAAATCGTTGAAATCGAAGGTATGGTTCTAAGGAAGTAGCCAGGTTGGTCCAGATTTTTATCCAGACACTCATGTTTGCAAAATATCATATTTTATCCCGGCTATATTTCAATTTTTCCTAATCTATCGGATTTATAAGGGAAAGAACAACCTCAGCATTACTTTGAATGAATTTACTTTTTGTGATTTTTGTGATGCTGAAGTTTTAAGCCTTCCATCAGAGAATGGTCACAAACATTAGATCTCTTCTTTGACGATATCGTATTGAAATTTGTTTCAGGATTTCTGATTTGTGGTGGATATCCGCATTCTAGCCTTGGCTGCAACAAGATAGTGATCCCTTCGGAATGTTCGGACATCAAAAATACTGAATGCGTGCCTCTTGTCTTCTTGTCTAAGTCTCATAAAAAGTCTTTTGCTATATTATCTTTTTCTCCGTCGGAACGGATGGCGAATTCGGCCTTGATGCGGATTGTTACAATGCGTTTGCAAATATCTAAAACGTAAAAGTCTGGCATTTATAACTAATCCACATAACACACATAATGCCCATCCCATCGTATTTCCTAGATGGAAGTAAAGTATGATTTGTAGCAGCTTGTGCCTTCCAATTGTTGTTCACCTGGACGTCTCCATTTTTTATGTTCTCACATTTCAAATGCAGATACGAACGACTTTTTTTTTCGTTTATCATGGTCGCCAAAAATAAAATCAGTCCTTTCCGAGAGGCCATTCGTTGCTTCGTAGCAAGAGTTTGGGGTTGATAGTTCAATCCTCTAAGACACGGGGCCATTAGTATCCACTATGGGATAGAGCGCTGCCATTGGCATTTTGGCTCTTCCGCCACCATTCATGTTTAAAGGGCCTGATTTGCCCTTAAGATTTCTAGATGACATGTTGTCCGAATATGTCGAAGAAGCTCAAGTAGGATAATCACTTTGTAAATCCTAGCTGGGAATGTAGACGCCACCGGTGACTCCATCTAAGGAGTTCTTCCGCAGCCGTCTAGAAATAAAATATGTACATTAGTGTGTGTACACGCGCCTTCCTCCAGCTCCTATCTACTGTCGCCATGACTTTATACAGGGAGTACTGAGACCCTATCTATGGTCAAGGCACTAGGCACTCAACGGTCGCCACGTGTAGGCTGAGAGTTGGAGTTGGTAGGCATCAGCTAGGTGAAAAATCAAGGTTTTACATAATCGCATTGCCTACCATTAGACCACCACTAAAGGGCCAATCGAGGGCCTAAAACCAAGCTCAGTTAACTTAAGGTGTTGATACTTTCAAGAGTTTATCTAGCAAAGTAACTTAATAGCTGATGCATTGATTAACTTCACTCACATATAATACTACTGTTTCTGAGGCATTAAGCTTTCTCTGGCAAGTTGATGTTCTTAGGTTGAGGAAATGGAAACAATCTCTGCTTGTCCAAAAACACCAATTGTTAGGAAGGTCAGTGATTTCCCTTTATACGAAAACCTTAGTTTTGACAATACCGACCTAATATCCATTTCTAGTCATTAAGTATGTCGAAAACCGTCTGCTTCTTCGACTTTCGTATTTACTTCTTTTAGGTTAAGCAAACCTATAACTCTACAAGAGTGGCACAAGATTTTGCTTAAATTCTTTACTCTAGAATTATGGTAGAATGATGGAAACGTCTTATCTTAAATTTCCTTCACTGTTGTTTCAATGTAACAAGTCTAGGGATGATTTCGCTAAGCTCTCTTAAACATTTACAGTTGTAGTACAATAAAGCAAATGACCTCCTAAATTTTTCGCTAAGCTAAAGTTTGTAGCTTTGAGGTCTATACGTCCGATTGTTCGTCTGTGAATAGAGTCCTTTTGGTATTTTAGCGTCGAATTCTAAATACGAGATGTACTGTGTGCAATGTGGTTCTTGCGTCTAACTCCTAAGCGTGGGGTCCCTAATTAAAATTATGAGTGAGATACAAATACCTGGAGTAATACCCAGAGTTGTGACCTTTTTTACATTTGCTTACATTCTTCAGTACTAAAGTCACGGATCTTAGCTGATATTTACGGTCCTGGTATTCGAAGCCCTCTCGCTCAAATAAGGCAAGGCTTGGAAATTGAAATTGGTGACTTCGGACATACTTTTATTTACTCAGACATGCCAAAAGATTACCTGGTAATCCAGGGAACCTGGTTTAGGAAAGGTTTGCTTTACCAAGGGTTACCATTTTCCTTATCCTTTGACGTATCACCATAACCAATAGAGTTAGAAAAATCCAACACTCTTACGAAAACCTTCTTCACAACCTCCAACAAAAAGCCTTCACAAAAATGTCCATTCATTGATTTTCACCTACATACATCCTTTGACAGAATTTGACAACTTACAAAATTCTACAAGTTCAAATATCATGCCCACTATAAGGGGTGATTTATGTCAAATCCTTTTGCCAGACTAAAATCAATTACATCACGTCACACCTCGTGCATGTGCCAAAGGAGGGACAGCAAACAAATATCAAAACCAACCTGTGTGCGGTGTCAATGTGGCCACCAACCTATGGTTTCCAGCTCAACTTTGAGATTAGAAGAGGAATCCATTAAAACGGGACAACGAAAACGAATTCATCTCAAAAACTCCTCTGTCCCGGTGACAAAAAAAAAAGAATTAAAACGTTTTAAACACTTTCCACTGAAACAACACAAAGGCAAGCGCAGAAAGTCTCGAATAGGGAGAGGCCAAAAGAACAAAAAAAACGGCACAGGATTCCGACACAATCATAAATATCGTACTCACTGCTTTTCGGGAGGTATTTTCATTCTTTTATGAGCACCCCTTCCCACCATTCATCATAAATTCAACCCTTTACCCTTTTTAGCATCCATTTAACCTTCCACCCCTACACATCGCCCCCGGGACTTTGGCGTTTTGTTTCAAATGTGTTGACATTAAGGATAACAATAAGCAGGAGCAGGAACAGTGAAAAAAAAAAGTCAACTCCAAGGGTTATGCCAACATCCCTGGGGCTGGAACACAATCCCATCGAATGTCATGAATCAAAATACAAAAGGGGCATATCTCCCTCCACCCCGCCCCTATCAAGCATGGATATCAAAAATTTCATTCCTTGGGGGGTGCAAAATTATGCCAGACTGTTGCATGCACCATCATGATGCTGTGTGGGGAGGGAGTGGCCCAACCTCTTTATCCCTCGACCAAAACCAAACCATAGACGACGAGACCAGAAAAGCAACGTTGACACTTACCTCAGACTCTATGCGGCACAAGCCGCTTGCGAAAAATGACGATGATATGAACCGCCCGGAGAAGTCATTTAAGCATTTGTCAGAACTGTCAACTACAATGGCACCCCATGAATTTCTTATGTGCTCCACACTGCGCACACATACACGCACGTGAGCAAAAACCATCAACCGTGCGTATACAGTTGGCGCTGAGTTTACCTACGAGTGCGATACGAACTGCAACGCAAGGTCGAGTGCGGCCAAGTGTTGGGGCAGTCGTTGTCGTTTGGTTTGGCTAACTGGTGAGATGACCCACCTCCCACACTCCCGGGACAACATCAACTGCACATTAGTCATACAACATGTAGCTACTAGCCAGCAGCAGCGCCATGAGTAGATATCGGCATCAGCTTTGGCACCCCATCGGGCTTCGTCGGCCGGCCGGCCGGCGGTGGCAGTCTTGATGGCAAGGGTGGTTTTAGTGCGACACACTAACTACCCCATGGAACCATAAAATCGAAACAATGCGAATTAAATTGCTAGCGCTTTCGGCTCGGCTTGAATCCAACGTCGGATGGTGGTGTACAATTTTAAAGGGGTGGGGGGAGATAATTGTTTTTGTTGTCGCCTTAGCACCCAATGATGTCGATGTGGCGCGTGTAAGAAGAGGTGCGGCACATACCAATACAGCCGACAAGGGGTAAGTTGATGGTGCTGTGCTGCCTGTTACTGTTGTCTGTAGGAACTGGAGTTTGGGGGCGGCAAAAATTGCGTCTCTTAATGGGATTCTTATTAGAGTTCTGCAGCAATTTAGAAAGCCTGTGTGGCGCTGTTTGGGGTGCGCAAGGTTCGCTTAATGAGTTGGACAAAATAATTAAGAAAAATGTATGACGAGGGGGAGATTATGTTTCTGTCCTCTCTTTGTGACAATAACAATTGAAGAGGTGTTCTGTCGTAAGGGGGGTCAATTATTTCAGAGGGATGGCGATTTGATATTCGATTGGTAGCAAGTTAGGCGTCAAAGTTGGAGTCATGAGATGCATCTTTGAGAAAGAGTATCCTCTTACAGTTAGGGGAAAGTCTGATCCAAGTGATCAAACTTTTATAGACGATGATTCATTTATTGGTAGACTTTTCTTAGACTATTGGTAGACTCAGGGAAGAATTCAGTAGACGAAAGATGCGGGTTTAACATCACCTACTTACTTAGTTAAGTGGAGCGATATTACGGTATGGAAGGGTGAAGTGGCCTAGTGATTCATGCGATGAACTGCCAAACATTCCCTAAAGCAACATCAATTAGTTTCTTCACTGTTCTACTTCTTGAGCCTGGCAAAAATCTTAGTATACAAAACTATCGTGAGAAGTTTCTCTCACGATGCCATTCGGAATCAGCTGGAGGTCCAATCTTTGCTTCAAAATGAATAGACAAGCTAGGTTTGAGGAACTGTATCCGCCATCAATGCCGTACATTTTCTTCACGCGGCCGCTCGCGGGTCTGAATTTGGACTTCAACCAATATGCATCTCTTTTGGTCATTAGCTAGCTGCCTCCAGTTCCGCATTTAAAGTTCATTTAGGTTGTTTTCTACTTGTGCGTGTCAATTAGGACAAGGTCTTCATCTGCATCTTGTACCTGGTTAAGAATCTACGACTTTTCGGGCTGAAGCATCGGTGTTCGTTCGCTTTATATGCCCTAGCCATTTTGAACGTCTAATGAAGAGTTCTTTGCCTGGGTCTGGGTCTAAAAGTTCGTGGTTGAGTCTTCGTCTCTATATCAATCAACGGAAATAAAGATAAAGATTTATCGAGAGATTTTTCTCTCTTGTTTCTCACTGCCTCAGCACCAGTAAATAGGGTTGGGTTGAGCAGGGTACAATATAGTATCACCTTAGTAGATCGAGCAAAGGCTTTTTTACTAAAATGATTTTAAGCCCTTAAAAGCAGTAATTGGCAAAAGTAATCCTGTGTTGTCGAATTGACAGAACTCAAAGCGAAGTAGACCTATAAAAAGTCTTTTACTACCTCAAAGGTTTAACTACAAGCTCAGTGATAAACTGGCTGATTTATCGGGTCTGTTATTACCACAATCCCTGGTTCATTAAATCTACTAGATCTTGATCACTTTAAAATTTGGAATTTTTCGGTCGAAGATGGCTTTTATTTGCTGTTTACTGCCTTGCAATCTGCGTTATAAGGCTGGACATCCACGATCACTCATGAATGTCAATTCTCAGTCTTGCTTTAGTAGAGGAGATAGCAGGTTCTCTAGATAATTTGGAAACTCGTTATCTTCCTTCACTGCCTTTGGTTTATTTTTCCGTGCTGTCCGTGCACGTTGACAGCCAAATTCAATATTGGGTCCAGAAAAACAAGCATCGCAGCAGCTGGACGATGCCTTCCATTCTTACACCTGCTTTACGCAGTATATGTTCCAGCACGATTGAAGAAATCGTATGATAGCCTGTCTCCTTGTCGGAATCTTGCTACATGGTTGGAAACGTTCAGATGAGATGTTTGCAAACTAAATGTTGCATCGGGTGTACTCCAGTGCTGGGGAACACAGTTGGTATCAGTTTTGATGGTAAAGCGTGTTTTTTAGAACCCTTTTTTTAAAAAAAAAAAAACACAAACACAACAAATTTAATGAATTGACCAAATTGTTGGTTTTATGAGCTCACAAATTTCATCGCATTTAATGTTTAAAAATAATTTCTGGCATATTGCCACCGCGACTGGGCCTTATGAACGCCACCCAGTGGCCATTTGTGCAACACTTTTCGGGCATACCCAGTCTTATTTCCTCAAGAGTCCAAGGTCCATTGGGCCAAAGGTCCAAAAGTGTCAAATCATACTCACGAGGTGGTCAATTCACAGGTCCATTTCTTGAGATCATTCGGTCACCAAACGTTTAGGTCAACAAAGTCATGGTTGCACGCGCTGAATGGCATGTTGCGCCATCTTGTTGGAACCATTTCTCCTCCAAATGATTTCCAATGATAATGAAGAATAAAAAAATCACGAATTATTTACCTGCAGCCTTCGCCATTCGGATTTAAAGACAAATGGGCCGATAACGCCATCGGCATGTAAACCTTACCAAACAGGGACGTTATGTAAGTCTCATGAGGATTGTGCTCACTCCTTAAACGACAATTCTGCTTGCTACCATACAGCCTGCGTTCCTGCATGAAAGCCAGATGTTGTGCTTTATTGTAGAATTGACGGATGTTCTTCTTGTCGCAAGACTCTTTGACTTCCCTAAACTGGCAAGTAGCGATTTCATTTTCTTCCTTTGCTGGCATTTCTTCTCTTCCATACTGCTCAGCCCAGGTTTTGAGTTGTTGCATCTTGATATAATCCTCTTCTCTCAGCCACTTTTGGTACTTGCAAACATCAGTATACTAGGGGCATCTTTCAGTGCTGTCTGGTAGCCTATGATGGATTCAGCAACTTCCTCTCTATTAATATTGGTATACGTTATTCACTGGGAATTCATATTGGTGGAGGATGATGGTACAGCTGGGAGTCTCTCACTCAATTGTGCCGATTTTCTAGGGCAACTAACTTGAAGTCTGTTTTTCTGTACTATTGGACAGACAACCCTGAAATTTTCTGCGAAAAAAATTGTCTAATTTATTTGGCGGCTGATGATCGCATTATTCCACTCTGCTCCAAGCTCAGAACTCCGATGCCATAATCTGCTGTAGGTGTACTTATTTGTTAAACAAACCCGACGATATATTCCTTCGATGAGGACATCGAGTCCTATAGTACAACTATCACTTCGTATTCCGGACAGGCTTAGGAAGTCATAAAATTCCAATTTGTTAGGATTTTCAGTCTCATCGGTAGAGGCGAGTGGCCATATAAGGCTTATAAAGCAATGTGTTGCATTGAAGGACATTAAAACCGGGTTACGTTACAGCAGGTTACGGATCACCAGCTTCAGATCCATTACATTCACCACTGTGAATCCGCATTTCAATACATATGTGTATCCTTTGGAATTTTTGTGTTCCTCTTGAGTACCACCAGGGTGGTTCAGCATGCGTATGATCTAAGTACACAATTGTTCGTTCTCCGTGGTTCCGTTTTTTAGATTATATTGAAGTTACCCATGTAGCACAACCCTCAATCTAAAAGGCTTCGAATTTATTACATCCCCGTAGCAAATGGGGCTATATCAGTACCCTCTCATTGATAGACTTGTACCGTTTGTCCTTTGGCTCATCCGCCACCAACTCTTTCCAATAGACTGATGAACCTTTGAAATACCTAGATGACCTGTTGTCCAAATGTGTCGGAGCATCTGCTGATACACTCTACTATACTGTCCACCTAAATCTTACAGAGAAGTAGGACATAACTTCACGTTTGGTTATCACTGATTCCGGTAAGGTAAGATAGCAAACTACTAAGCTGCGTTAAAGCGACCACTCCAAAGGCTATTGGGATAACATTGTAAATGAGGCAACATCATGTCTTTAGCCCAGTTTGTGAGTCTTGACTAGACGCGAGGGGCATACTTCCAGGATATAGAAATTCTTTAGTCAAGTACTTGAACAAACTTCAGCTTCATTGAAACCTGTGGGTGGTTATAAAGGATCAACGGATCTTCATTTATCTATGTGTGACCGGAAGTGTCCCTATCTCTTCATGTCAAACCATAAATTCTAAACTGTTTATTTGGTGTTGTCGATGATTCCAAGGATATGTTTTTAAGGAAAACAGCTTAACCAGATTGACGTGGTATATGTAGGCTTTGCAGACTATGAACTCTACAAGGTTGCATACTTATACGATCCATCAATGCATCTCATTGAGTCCGACCGACTGATAAGAAGGACAAGGTAATCACCAGCCGTTCGATTACTACCAACAATAATGTCTGGCACCTAATGGCGGCCTGATTTATAATCCTTTTGAATATTTGAGGACTTATTGAATCGTTGAGTACTGCCTGGTAGCACATAATCAGTGCATATATTTGGACATAGTCAGGTACAGCGAGGTTTTTAGAAGTCTTCACACCTCTAAACACATTGCAGCACATACTGTCTTCCAAATGTCCACCCGCCTCCATCAGAGATTACGCTCATAACAGCACATACACTTAATTGCAACAACGATCGTCATGCTTCCCCAGCTCCAGGGATAACCCTACGACGTTGTAACGACAAATAGCGGCTTACGATGTAATCATTTCCATTAGAAACAGAAAATCATGTCCTGCGAACAAGGCAATTATCATACCGTATGCCACTCATCCTTCGCTGCACGCTCTATGACAGCCCGAAGATAAAGTTCGATTAAGGTGATGCACCGTGGTCTAACAACAACGACTACATAGACAACGACGAGGACGATTGTCATCACTTAAAGCGCATTTGACACCAATAAACGTCCACAGTGGAATGTACCCCATCCAGGGATCCGTGTGACAATTACTCCATTCCTTCCTGCCATCTATATGCGATAGCTGGTGCGCTCTGTTGTTGTTGTTGTTTGACAAAAGTTAGTCAGAATATTATCAACACAACACACACCCACCTCCCCACCACCAATGACTATATGCAAGAGAATGACAATGATGCTGACGACTACATGAGCCTACACCAGCAAACATGCAAAAGGACATGGAAGAGGAAATGTCTTATTACCAGTAGCATGACGCTGCTGCACACATGTAGAGATGCACTCCTGCATGTGCAAGGAATCCACACCAACTTCCGAGCAATAATGAGTTTAATGAATGAGCTTTGCAATGGGAGTGGGTCTAGTACCATCTCCCATGGTGACATCTTTGCCTAGTCGGTTGTGCTAGGATTTGCGCACCGAATTCGGATGGGGGAGGGTGTGATATTACAATCTATTTGCCATCGTCCGCATCTAAATTCGACTGGACCGGGTGTATGTGTGCATCCCTATCCCCAAAACACACATCTGGTGGTGCATGCGGCTGATTTTCTAGTCGTTTGCTGTGTTTGGCAAGGTGCCTTGACAAGTAATTAATAAGGGAATCGAAATTTGTTTACACATCTGCCCGATTATTTCGCATTAATAATACCCTCATGATGATAATGCTAGTGCAATACATATGCTACGGACGGTTACATACACACGGGTATGCCCCAGCCCATCCATTGCATCAGAGCAAGGCAGCGCAGCGTTAGCGTATAACGTGTGTCTTGCCGGATTTAATGCTCCGCACATATGTGCACCTTCATTGGTGGCATAGCGTAAATGTTTACACTTGCAACTGAAGTGCAAACATTTGGGGCCACATCTGGACTCTGCATTGCTAAGCAAATGTCATGCCTTTGGCTGGCGCTGGTGCTGCTGGCACCTTGTTTACACTTGGGAATGGTGATGATTATCTATTGATTCGGATTATATAGTTTATCTGGACAAGAGATGTCATTTCAGAAAAAAAAAACGGATTGCAGCTTCTTTTTCTTGCCACATGACGTTTCTTGTTTCAATATGAAGTCAGGTGACACACAAAAAAATGGACAGCTGTTTACTATCGAATAGGTTAGGTTGGTGTGTTCACAAGGTTGATGGTGCTCGTCCTTCTTTATCGCACTCAAGTTAATGTTGACTAATTGCGATGCTAGTTGGGGTATTCATATGTTTGTAGCTTCTTCTTGCTGTCGTTGATGCCGACCAAGTCCCATTCTAGCAGTTCGAAGATTGTCGAAAACCTAAAAAGGTAGGTAGATCAATGACCCAGTGGTATAGTGTGTTCGACGACTAAGTCCCGGATCCCTGGTTCAAATCCCGAAAGTGACAACAAGTATTTTTCACTGCTCCACGTTTTACAAAAGTTTGAATACATCTAAGAGTATAAAGCTGTCCTATGAAGGCTCTCAAATTTGCTCTTTGGAATAGGGGTTTAACAGGAGGCCATATTCTTTGTGGCAAAAATTAAACTTCGCACAAGACTAGGTTTGAGGACCTATATAGGCCGTCAATGCTGGATATTTTATTTTTGGTTTGGCATTCTCTGTCGAATTTATCTTCGAACATAAATTGTCCATGATTTAAGGTCACATCGTGGTGGTTTGAAAACCCGAATTTATCTTCGAACATAAACTGTTCATGATTTAAGGTCACATCGTGGTGGTTTGAAAAACATTTCTCAAACTCTGACTACTTTTCAGAGATCACCCATAATTCCGTTGTCCAGAATTGATATCGTTCGTTCGCTTACCTTAAAAAAACCCAACAGCGAATTCTCCACCTATTTGCCCTTTGGCTGGAATGCTTTAGCTCTACCCGCGTTCACAAGTGGCTGACCTTACGAACAACTTTTTACACAACAATGTCGGGTTGTTTGCAGTCGCGTGTTGACGTTGCCTGCCAATCGGTTATATCCAGTGTAGAGTTTTGTTGAACCCTTGATATTTCTTCTACACATGTTGTTGAGAGTCTACTTGTGTTGTATCTTACATACTTTGTAAGAGTTATACACCATACACAAGTATAGGGTATGTATTTGTTTTGTGGCGAGGGTGTTTAATTTCCGGCCGTCCACCTTAACACGTCGGTTGATATTCCATAGCTTCATCGATGGGGGTAAGAAATCGTCTTCTCATGGCCGTCAAACTTAAAATCTCGTGTTTTGACTTTACTGGATTGTTAGGACCAAGGCCCTATATATTATCTCACAACCACTCATGAGTGCATGTGTACTTTTGGTACTTTGGAGTTTGAGGTCGAATTAGAATGGTTGAGCTGGGAATGAAGGCACAATAAAGTATATCTCTCTGTTGCCTTCTGAGGTCTTTTGCTTCTCCGGCACTTCAATGTGTCCCATTGGGCCATCCTTATGTTATCGTTAGATTGTTGACCTCTGTTGAAGGTACCAGAAGCTATTGCAAAGTCCATAAGTCGGAACTGTTACCTTTTAATCGAAATATGCTTTCCTTTATGACTTTGCCGTTAAAGTCCATCTTCGCAGACTGATCTAAAATAGACGAGAATGTTGACGCTGTGGTTTTTATAAATATCCAGTATCCTTGATTAGTATCGAAAATCTGTGAAATTTGGGTTAAATGAAGTGCCGGGAAAACACCAAAAATCAGAGTTATCCCCCGTGAGCTCCGACAAATCCGTAAGTGGAACACAATGGCTGCCGGAAAATATTATTACCATCATCATATCATTAAGGTCGGATGGCTGGTAATTTTTTTCTGTCGACACCTATAGATTTTTCTGATAAGCCGGTGTTCTTCCCTATTTTTTTTTACAAATAAAGCTCAATGGAAGCTCTCGTCTTTATCAGCAACTAAGCTTTGTAGGCCACGTTATAAGCTGCGAAGAACTGTCGACGTTCATCTTCGAATCAGGGGTTTCATGCAGTTGGACGGGAGAAGCCTAGGACATCATATGAAGTCGATCTTATGGATTGTTGAAATCGTCGACATTGTTCTATGATTTTAGGTGCTGGTGATATGTTGTTAATTGAGTGGTTAAGAGATACGCGTTCTCCAAAGTATTCAGAGAAAATACTAGATGCATGCCTCTTTTTTTATAGCATTGTGATCAGTTCAATTGAATGTTCGTTATGATCTGGATACCACCTTGTCCCCTTATGGATATAAAGATGAGAAAACCCTGTGCTGGATATAGTGTCATTTATTTACGCAGCAAAGTCAATTAGTCAATTGCCAGGTGTAGTATCATATGGGCTGTGTTTTCTGACTATAAAAATGTCCTTTCTTTATACACTTGCGTTAAAATTTCTCAACACGATTTAAACACTGCAATTTTATGTTTTGTTCAGCAGCTCGTGGAAACAATCTTTCAAGGCTTATACTGGCTAATGCCTTCAAAGCATATGACCTATGCCTAAGCCTGTCGCTTATAGCAAACCTACATCCGAATAGTCGCTCTTTTTGCATAAGTAGATATTAAAGTTTATCAGCCTCGTTTTGCTCGGCTGATAATATATCCTGAATGGCAGTAATTTCTACATGTAGTACATTCTGCTAGTTGTTCGGCTGTACCGCTTTTGTTTAATAAAAATTTTGTCAAATATATATCCTAAAATCTCATCTAAGGAATGAGAGGAAAACCTGAGAGATCCGTTATTGGAATACGCCTAATGTCCGTGTCCAAAAATGATCCCCGTAGCTTCCCAGGTTCATTCCGGGCAGTAGCTTGTTTAAGGTAAGTTAGTAAATTAGCTTTCTTCTCTATTCTTCTCTATCTATTAAGAAGGCTGTGCTTTAACATATTCTTGTCAATAATACTGTAAACCGAAATTAATTCACATTCCTTGCAAATTATCGCC
Source organism: Rhingia campestris (assembly GCA_932526625.1). NCBI lineage: Eukaryota > Metazoa > Arthropoda > Insecta > Diptera > Syrphidae > Rhingia > Rhingia campestris. The sequence goes on along the minus strand of OW052182.1, from coordinate 50,877,484 downwards.
TCACAGCGCTCACTCACTAGGGGAGATTTGCATCTTAATTTCGTTGCATCTATACGCATCGTTGCACTCCTTCATCGACAGCCCTTAAAATACCTTTCCTATCGATTACTTAATTAAATTGCACCCTCACACACACACACACACACACATTGATATCAATTTTAGACAATAAACCGTTAATTAAAACACTACCAACTCACACAATGCACAATCTTTTCTTGCAGGGAAGAGCTTCAGCCTTACCATCGTGATATCATCTACCCCCATCCAAGTGGCCACCTATAATAAAGCCATCAAAGTTACTGTCGACGGTCCACGGGAGCCCAGATCGAAGGTGCGTCATCAGGGATTCCATCCGTTTGCATTTGGCCCACAGCGTTTTGGTCCGGATCCACTTATGGGAGGCTTACCATTCAAATTGCCAGGTAATTTGAGAATTGATCTGCTTATACATGTGTGCGTGCTTACGAGAAACTCCCTAAACGTGTGTGGAGTTGTAAAGTCCTCTGGAAAATGCCGAAAAGGGGTCGCCTATATCGTACGAGTAAAGTTTTTCAATTGTAGCAACCGACAAAACGGATTAGCGTTGTCTATAGACGGATACTTTCTGTTCTTGTTGTCGAGAAGATGGTTGGCGCAGGTATGCCCTCCTAAAGTCCTGATCCATTATGAAGTTTAAATTACCGCGTAATTGTATTGGTTTTTTGTTAGCGGCTCTGTTTTGGCGCGGGTTGAACGTCAGAAAGTTTGCGTCGCTATGTGTGGGAGAAAAATTAGTTATTCACGACGACACCTCGCGGTTTAAAATGTTCAATGCGCGCAAACAGCCTTTGGGGGTGTTGTTAGGTATGGTAAAAGTTTATCATCTTATGGGCGCACCCCTTTTTTCCTGGTGCTGGCTCGGTATTTCAGTCAACCCCTTGATTGTCATTGGAATTTATTCAGCTCTCGTTAGAGGATTAAGTATTTAATGGATTTTAATCTTCTTCCAGCTCCAGAAGGTGCAAGCACGTCTTTTATTCTGAATAATTGGGTGACAACGAGAATATATCTTTAGGCTAACAGTCGAGGGGTGTGTGGGGGAGTAAATGTTGTTTGTTATTGATGTGTTTATGAAAGTGTTGACAAAAATCATGACAGCGTGAGGGGAACAACAGGCGATAGCTTTATGGTTTCAAATTTGATTGCGCCTTAGGGTGGTTACATGAAATGCAGAAAATGTAGCGACTTTCTTTTGGGAAACGTTGTGTGACGGTGTCCAATAATAATTGGCAAAGAAAGAAGAAAACTACTAACTGGGTTAGGATTTGGAAGTTCGTTATTCATCTAATCCTAATGTATGGTAGTAAAGGATAGACTTTGTCGATTCAGCGCAAAATTCTTCGGTCCTATTGGCCTTGACAGGTTATAAAGGCAAAGATTCAACGACGAAATGTACATGTTGTTCAGTAACATATTCCTGCTTCTCAAACACTGCATTAGTGACTTTGATTCCCAAAAAAATGATCGACTCTCTAGAGGAATTAAAACCGATTGGAGTTCCCAACTCCATTTTCCGTCACTTAGTTACCGAAAAGGTTAATAATGAATAATATTGGCAGAGACCCAGGTTTACCGTGAACTACAGCGAAATGAAGAGATTGAGATTAATAGGGCTAAGAGTAATACTTCAGGTTGCAGATCAAAGTTCCCATAAACTTGATTGTGGTTGGTAGAAATTCTTTTGCACAACGAAAAACTCGATCAATTCAAGAGCGAACGAGTCCGTCTTATCTTTTTGTAATATTGCTTGCAATACAGGTAGGTAGGATATAAAATACCACTCGTGGGCCAAAACTAGCTAGGGGTAAGGTCCCCTATCAACTAAAAACCTCCCAAGATGGCAGCGGAAGAAATCCCAAGATGGAGTCAACGGTGGCGTCTACAGTTGAAGTAATAACGTAAAAAATGAGAAACCTTTTTGAGCTGCTCCGACATACTCGTGCCACAGGTCATCTAAAGGGTTAGTCAGTCCCCTTGCACAGAGATAATGTCGGAAAGGCTGAGAAGCCAACGGCAGCGCTCAATCCCGTAGTGGATACTGATGGGGCAGTATCATAGGTTATGACTGTTATGAGCGATAAACGAAGTATGACGTTAAAATCGTGCTGAGATCCATTCAATATTGTCGTCACGATTGACAAATATATCTCTGAGGTATTACGGGAATTTGTCTTACTCAACTCCGCTATTAGGTTAGGTAAGGTTAGTGTGGAGCTTCCTTTTGTTTGATAATGCCTTCTAGTTATAAAAGAAGTTGAAGTATTGTTTCTTCTTCCTATTCATCCATGCAGCTCCTACAGAAGTCGTTACAGTGGACACCTATGGTAGCGCTAATATATTCTCAAATTTGTTTGGTTATTTGACACATGTCATGCCAAGACTGCATCTGAGATTTGATTTACTGTATGCATGTTGCGCTAGTAAGATTTTGCATGTAGCGATAGGAATACTTAGTGCACCGGTGTCGGGTACAACTATTAATTTAGTCCCACGTCTGGCGAGTTCATCAGCCTTACAGTTCCCTGGAATGTCACTATGCCCAGGCACCCAGCATAGGTGATTGTTAAACTGCTTTGATATCCCTTGCAGAGATGAGCGGCAATCTTGGGTTGTCTTAGACTTATTATAGGGATCTCATGGCCGCTTGGCTATGCGAGAAAATGCTGATATCATTTTCAGATATTATACATTCTCTTTCAGCCAAGACTTCTTAGATCGCCATAAGTTCCGCCTATAACACGCTACAATAATCAGGAAGACGCTGCTCCGCTATTAACTCTGACAACAAAATCTCGTCAGAAACATATCGAAGAATTACTTTTGCCTATCGCTGTAGTAAAGTCCTCACTCGAATATATCCTATTCAAGAGCCGGATCATCGCAGACCTGCTATACGCTGCTAAAGCATGAACTGGATCAAGAGGCGAAGAAATCCTTGGTCATTTTGGGTGAAACTTTTTTCGAAAAATCTTCGGTCGCGTTTGCGTAAACGGAAGTCGGACACAGTGGAGGAAGATCTCAACCCTTTCCTCAACGTCAACCAACTGGAAGTGCACAACTGGAGGCATTAAGCTAAAGACCAGGCTAATTGGAGAGGCATGTTGATTGAGGCCCAGATTTATTCCGAACTGTAGGGCCACTTAAAGTGAATTAATTAAGTAAGCTTGCGATTCCGAAGCATTAGTGCTTTAGTTGATTTGAATGTGTTAACGTCGTGGAATCGACTGCCTCCTTTTAAACTGGTCCTAGGTTCCATAAACCGGGGCTCAGTGGGGCGATTTTTAGTGCGATGAATTGCGGCGTAGAAGGTCTGGGTTCGATTCCCAGCCGTAGCAAGACCTTACTGATTTTTCACTGGCTCTCCTCTCGTGATGATCTGACAAATCATTCCAGTAGTATAAAAATTGTCAAGCATAGCTTATCTTTACTTAGCCCTTCGCTGTCCGCATAAAACAGGAGGTCCCGCCATCATGCAAGAAGTACACACGCACACATGAATGGTTGTGAGAAAGCTGAGTACTAACGAGCCATTTGCGACAAAAGTTTGTATTTTGGGTTCCTTAAACCGGAAGTTTGGTCTTCTTTATAGTTTTGAACCCGAAGGCTGTGATATTTGAATCGTGGATGCAGCGTTACTGTTGATTCGCTTTATTCCATCTTTTGTACTACAACCACGTCTTAGTATAGCTCTTAAACGCTGTGGTTGCATCTTCCCCTCCTTTTGCAGTCCCCGAAAACTGGATCAAACATGCATTCAAGATTTTTTCATTCAGTTTCCAAGAGTCAACTTCTTCGGACCTACGCTAAGATGTCATTCGTTCAGTCGATGTTAACTTCAGAGCAGAAGAAGGCCTATTTAAAAATTCTTGTTATGAAGAGTGATGTTTTGTGCAATGTTGTGGGTCCGAAATACTTTATGTGTTGATACCTTTGACGTTTCGATAAGTCTATGATTTGTATCTTTATTGGTTACAACATGTTTATAGCTTATAAAGGGTCTTCATTAAGGACTTGATAACTTATTTTTTAAATAAAATGAAAACTACTCGATACATCTAAAAAATATTTATTGGTATATATAAATGGAATGCGATTTCGTTTATATTCCACCACGGGAACGTAAACAGCGGTCGATACTTTGAAATCAATTTTCGGTGGTATGTGCGCTATTTTTCGTTCAATATTGGCTCTGGGCTACTCTAACATCGTCGGCTTGTTGGCATAGCCCAATAAAAAAAAGTCTAGAGAAGTTAAATCACACGATTTCGGTAGCCAATCGACGGGTCCGTTTTTCAGATTGCACGTTCACCGAACTGAGACTTCAATAACTCGAATGTTGGACCCGCTGTGTGGCTTGTGGCATTGTCTTGTTGAATCCACATATCACTGATGTCCAATTCATGCAATTGCTCAAAGAAATAACGTTCCAATATGTCTCTGTAACGAACACGGCCATATTTATCGATGATAAAAAATGCTCAATGACGCCACCGCCGGCATGAAAACTGCATCAAATAGTGACGTTTTGCGGATGAAGTGCTTTTCATGAAGCACATGTGGGTTCTCACCTGTGCAGTAACTCATATTTTGCTTGTTCACGAAGCCGTTTAACTAAAAATGCCCTCCATTGCTGAAGATGATTTTGCGATGAAATTCTTCATATTCTTCCATCATGTTCAGAGCCCAATTCGAGAACGTACGTCGGCGACGTTTCATATGATCAAGTTGCTTTAGTTCAAGCGTCAGCTGGATCTTGTAAGTGGTCTGAGAGAGGCCCAATTCTTTAGAACAACGTGACGTGAAATTGACAGATTTGGCTCGTTTGCGACGGATACCTCTACGGCAGCATTATTCTCAACACTTCGGGAAAAACGTATAGTCTCGCTGGAATGACAACATCAAGCAGCGAATATTTTGACCCAATTTTTTTTACGAATCCCGTGTCTAATGGGACGTGAATTACGGCCAACGGCGTTAACGCTCTTAAAGTTGCGACCACCGACTCTGAATTTCGGTAGTAAATTTTAATTATTCGTAACCGTTGTAGGTTTTTGTACAAAAAATAAAATACAAATTTTTGGCGCAACAGGCTCGTTAGTACCCAGGGCCTAGCTTTCTCACAACCATTCATGTGTGCGTGTGTACTTCTTGCACGATGGCGGGACCTCCTGTTTTATGCCGACTCCGAACGGCTAAGTTGAGATAAGCTATTCTTGACAATTGATACTACTCGGATGATTTGTCAGATCATCACGAGAGGAGGGCCAGTGAAAAATCATTAAGGTTTTGCCTACGGCTGGGAATCGAACCCAGACCTCCTGAGCGGCAGTTCATCGCACTAACCATCGCGCCACTGAGCCCTCAGGTTTTTGTACATCACCATGATGAAAATGTTGATTTTACTGTTAAATTCTGTAATCGGTTCAAAAGTGCGTTCACACTGATAGTTTGAAGTTGCCAAGTCGCCAATGAAAGACCCTTTATATCCCTATATGGCAGAGTGCCTATGTTCCCCGTTTTCTTAAAAATATATACCACGCAAGAGGAAAAAGTTCAAATATTTTCTATTTACGACATAACCTTGGCCATTAAGTCAGTGTCCTTGATGGTAGCAATAGTATAATTAAGTATGCAGCATCACCTAATACTTTTTTCGTCTAGCTTGTGAAGTCTGAAAAAGAGAACAGAACAAGAACAAAAAACTATCATAGGAAAATTCTCAACTTTTCGAATGGGCGTTAAATTGTAGGTCCCCTTATACCTGCAAAATCAAAATATCAAACACAGAAATGACTGCAGTATCCAGTTCTTAAGCCTTGTCTCGGCGGTTAATGGAAAATATTTCTTTCTCGGTTGCCTGGACACATTTTTACATCATATCCTCAGCACTCCATTTTTCCACCAGCTAAACACTTTATCCACCTTCATTTCAAATGAGTGTCTAACACTCATAAGTTACCACATCCCATCCAAACTCATTAGGCAACATTCTTTGATATTTTAAAGTTAACTCCCTCCTCCCACCGCCAGAACGGTATATTCCATAATAATTTACCTCCTCTCCCCTACCCAAAGTATTCACCTTCATTATCATCACCGACGCCATCACCATCATCATCATCACCGACGTAATTACTCTTCGAGCTAAAGTCCTTCCGACGACTTAAAAACCCAAATCAATTTCGCAGGCTCCACTCGACTGTACTTCCTTCACTGCGTCTTTGCCGTCTCCAACTCGTTTCTATCGTGTGATGATATTTTAATGAAATTTTTCTACCTCGTCACACACACTTACACACCTCTATTCAAAATACACGATGACAGGTGCCATATGAAGGAATAGGAAGAGGTCTATATGAAATGGGGATGTGTGTTTGAAGTTCTCTATCTCTCTCTAGTTCCTTTGAGAACTTTCCGATCCCACTAACTCACTCACCGACTCACTGTGTGCAAAGGAGAGGAAACCCTATTTCGTTGGGTGTCTTTCACTTAGAAAACATCAATCAGAACTCCTTCATGGGGATATCCTTTTTCCGTTTGCCCTAACCCAACCCCCACCCGCATGTGTTCGAGCGGGAAAAGTGCTCTTATGCTGATTAAACTCATATCCTTAGTGAGTGTGTGCCCGTTAACCCTTTTAACCCAACACGCCGAGTACCGTACCTGTTATGATTTTTAATTCATTATAAATTTTAAATTATTAAGCTAGATCTAGAGTTGGAGATTGGAATGAGGAAGAAGGAAGAAAAACCTAATTACACAGGATATGAATGATTTCCATATAATGAGGTCACACGCACTCACGCGTACTGCTCGACAATATATAGAACGGCCCCCCTCGTACACACATGTCATCTGTCGGTGGCGCGTTAGAAGTTTTCCCAAAGTACTGAGCCCTTTTTAGCTTTTATTCTGTAAAAGCGTCCTTTTCGTCCTCGAAGTTTAGTGAAATTAATTTTCGAGTTGAAATTCATTTAGTTTCTCATTCTCATGTGTATGCATCGTCAAGTGAGTGTGGGAACAACATCTCTAATGTAATTTGCATGAGAGACAGAAAGTTTAGCACACGTGTATGTGTGTGTGTGGGAAGTTTTGGTCTCTGTCCAACCCTTGTTCTAGGCGAAAACTGGAAAAGTTTTCTTGTTGTCAAAAAAAAAATTGAACCTTTTTTTGTTAGAAAACTCTCAAATGGGATTTGAGTGTTGAAAGGCTTACACATGTCCTGTCTCGAAGGAATGGGGGGAGACAAATTTACATCAACGGAAGTCCTTCACAAGAAATGGGTGTTTCAATTTTCGGCTAAAGTTATTGCAAATAGATTTTTCCTGCTTCCTCAATGGGACACCAATTTGAATACTGAACAAGGATGGGTTTCCGACGGTTGGAGGATATTTTTAAATTGTTTTTTTTTTTTTTTTAGAATGGATAAACCAGGATCATTTTGGCGGGATTAACTCATGATATGGGGGTGGCGTTTATGTCATTTATTGATTCCACTGAACATATTCTCAGAGCTAGTCTTGTCGTCGGAAAATATGTGTTCACTTAGAAAATGTTCATTTTGACATGGCATGGTTTCAGGACATTTTAATATTGCAAAACCAAGTCTGTTTGCATACATTCTTGATTGAAAAATCACCTTCCAATCTGTCACCCCACAATCCTAAGGTAACAACAAACACCTGTTACCCCTAAGCTGTCACATTCCCCTGCCTCAAGTCTCACCCTCATCCAAAAAGGAAACCATAAACTTAAAATCAAAACATATCCTTAAAATATGAATATGAACGAGTGTTTAAAAAAATGTACATCATGGGGTGACATATAAAATTGCGACTTCACCCCCATCCCTTTTGAAGACTCAATTTAAAATTGTTTAGCTTTAAATAAGAGTCCTTGGCCCCATGGGACATATTACATTGATTCAATTTTATGTCAATTTTCTTGTCAATACGAGAAATCCCAATCCGCATATACCCTGCCCCCCCAACCATACGCATGTTGTAAATCGAGCATCTTTACGCCAGCATAACAACACACGGTTAGCAGAGGGCGGTTGTCGAATTCCGTGCAAATTTTTCAAGGGTGTACAAATTTTGCACTTGCTATTCGGTATTTGGCCCTTGACATCGTTTCCTGTCGTCACACCGCTGTTCGTTGTCACCCTTGCGTGAAGTGCGAACGTGTCAATATTACAATGCCTAACCGAAACCCTCCCACACCCGACTCCCTATACCAGCTTCAAGTGACACGACACCTTATGTCTTATTTATTAGTTATTGATATAAGCAAGTGTTTTGCAAAATAAAAACGTGAATTTGGAAGGGATGGTTTCACAATGGGGGATGGGCAATTTGCACAACGGAAACATACGTTTACCGTTCTGAATTTTAAAGAATTATGCTCTACTGTTGCATGTCGGCTTTGCAAATCGAATATTTAAGTCAATTTGATATTTTGATATACCTAGGGTTTTTTTTATCTCAATTTGGATAGCTCATGTATCCATTAGGATTGCTTGGTTATGCGTGAAGATAGCTGCGGTTGGATTGACGTTTCAACACATCTATGACATAATTAACAAGTCAATCATGGAATAGTACTCGTATGAAAAACTTTTGCCAATCGATTCAAATGTGTTGTTGAAGTTTGCGTTTTTGTTTGTTTTTCACAACATTACGTGCACTCCATCCGAGTTCAGGGCGATAAGTTCGAATGTCCTCCATTTAAGGACAGAAAAGCTTGAGTGTGATATCAAAATCAATTTTTTTTATCAAATTCCTGTTTTTTTCGCAATTTAAAGTGCGGTTTGTTATTAGCGGGCTAAATCCAAGGTTTCTTTGAAGACGGTTCTTTGGAGGACCGTTGTGTTAACGTGTCCCAATAAACCTTTTTTTATATTTTCGTGCAAAATTTTATTTTAATTGCGGAAATACCCCGACCTCTGCATAGACCTTCATTTATTATTTACCACGGCGCATTGACGAATGGTCTTAACATTTTGTTTTCAAAAGTTTGTAAAATGATTAAATTCGTTTCACTGGTACAATCCCGTAGTTGTATACCATATGTCCATACCGGCGTTAAGACTTGCTTGTAAAGGGTGGTCCAACCATAGTGCACGATGTTAATTTTTGAGTCACACCTTAACGTCAAGTTTTTCGCTCCACTTAATTTGACATTTCTTTGTTACAGTGTTTGACAAATTCAACCATAGTGAGGTATACAATTAAGCAGCGCGTAAAGATTGTTAAAGCCTTTTACAAAAATGGCCGTTTAAATCAAAATGCATTTCGTGCACATTGGTGATTTTTTTGGTCAATATAATCCACCAAATATGTCCACAATCGGGAGAATTGTGCGAAAATCTCAGCAAACCAGGTCAGTAGGAAATGTGAAAACACCTGTGCATGCTCGCCCAGTTTGTTCTGCGGGAAACATTGCTATTGTTCGCGATTCGTGTGGCAGAAGAGCCTTCAACTTCGACTCGTCGTCGTGATCAACAATTGAACATCACTGATGCGAATTTCGAATAAAGTTTTGAAAACATTCTTAGAAGGTTCAATCGACTCAAGAGTTGAAGCCTATTGATCATTTCAAGCGTCGTCAATACGCCGAATGGTTGGTTGAACAGACAGAAGTGAATGGTGACTTTACAAAGAAAATCATCTTCAGCGATGAGGCACACTTCCACCTCAGTGATTATTGAAAAACCGATGTATCCACAAAGAGTGACTGTTTGGTGCGGTTTATGGGCTGGCGGCGTCATCGGGGCGGAATTATTCCAAAATTAGGTGTTTGCTATCGCTAGATCATAACGGACTTCTTGTGGCCAAAAATTGAGTATATGGACCTGAACGGTATGTGCTTCCAACAGGATGGTGACACTTGCCACACAGCCAAATAAACAATGGCTCTTTTGGGTAAGAAATTTAATGGCCGTGTTATCTCAATGGCAGATGTTAATTGGCCGCTGACAATCATGTCATTTGTCACCGTTGAACTCCTTTCTTTGGGAGTATTTAGAAGAAAAAGTGTACGTCAATAAGTCAAGAGCTAAAGGATGAGATAATTCGTCACATTACCTACATTGAACCTCAATTATGTCTCAGAGTCATTGAAAATATGGACCACCGGATAATGGTATGTTCCGAAGCCGTGGCGCTTTTGGCCGATATTTTGTTTCACACATAATCCTCATAGATCCTTCTATCATAATAAAATTTTTTAAGGTAATTCTCTGAAAACATTTTGTTTTATTTACAATTAACATCGTGTGTGTTTTTGTTTTCAAGGTTAAACTTCGAATATTTTCCGAGCAATCGATACATATATCGCATTTCTTTTTTTTAGATGCGACTTTCATTTTAATTTTGCATCAGTTGTGACATTCCGAGATACTTCGCATCATTTGCAAGAGGGACTCGAATCGTATTTAGAAATACAGGCAAATTGTTTGTCCGTTTATACGACAAATCTACATGAATCGATTTGTTCTCATTAGGTGCAATCCGCCAGAATTGTGCCCATTCATTAACCTAGTTTAGAGCGTTTAGTAATTTCTTATTTGTTTCCTCTATTGTTGTGCAAACTGCTAGTATAGCAGTATCGTCAGCAAACATAGCAACTATTGTATCGTTTGTTTGTGGGGCATCACGAGTGAATAGGAAGCACAAAAGCGGTCCAAGGACGTTTTCTTGCGGTACTCCTGCCTTTATTTCTTTGAACTTTGAATATTCATTTCCAAGTTTTACACGAACGAGTCTATACTCATGATACGACACGAAGATTTTATATATTTGTTCAGGCAAAACTTGTCTTACTTTGTATATAAGGCCTTTGTTCCACACCTTGTAAAAGCTTGCTACACGTCAAAAATACGGCGGAGCAAATTTTCTCTTCTTGGAATGCTTTCTCAATTACATCTCCAAATATTTCAAAACCCAATTTGATGGTCAGCTAAAAGACGTCTCTGATCAATTATGGGGTGTAAGGAATATGCCTGTATGATTTTATCTAATTCGGTGATTTTCCTGGTTTTACGAGAAAAATCACTTCCTCGACTTTCCACTGTCTTGGTATGTGTTTTAATCTAATTGGCACATTTAGAATGAATGAAGCTTAGTTAATAATTTCCGAGGCAATATTTTAAAAGTTTTTTCCGTTATTAGGTCATAACCCGGAGCTTTTTTAAGCTTTAGTTTTTGCATTCCCCGTTTAAGCTTGGAAATACTTGCATGTCTTACAGGTTTATCAGGTTGTTATATAAGATCTATACTCTGTGGTTCGAGTGAGGGCTTTACTACTGAATTGCCTTCTTAGCCCGAAAAAAACAGTGATTGGCATTAGTAATTCTTCGTTTAATTTCTGACGAGATGTTGTTGTAAGAGTTAATAGCGTAGCCGAGGTATACAAAGTCACGTACTATCTGTCAATGGTGACGTTCTGTCCAATTCGTCCAATGTGTGTCCTTTCGTGTTGACAGCATATACTTTAGGTTATTTTTTAAAATTTGATCCTCTGTGAATTAGCCCTAACTGCACTTTGCTAACAATCAAGCTATGCGGTTGTGGAAAGAGCATTCACATACATAAATTCTATAAACACTAAAAGTCGTTCCACATTGGTAATACAATCGTTATATGCACTACAACGTTTACGCATTTATTCCAAAGTAAATTCAATGCGCTGCAATAAATTTGTTCCAACATTTGGTATGACTGATAAATGTAATTCAGTTCTGATGAGGATAAAGTTGTATTAAACTCTTTATTTGGAAGTTTTAATTATAAACAGTGGTATAAAATTAGTTTTATATAAAAATAGTAACCGATTATTCTCCCATATACATAATATACAAAATAAAAAATACATTAATATAAAGTTTCAAAATTATGAAGCAATGTTAATTTGTCTTCTTATACCCTATCCCATAGGTTTAGTTTGGATACAGAGTTTGTAACATAGAGAATTAATTTAGCTAGATATACCTTAACCTCTTAAAGTATATGGATCGACTCAGAACCTGAAGCTGATTCTGTCCGTCACCAATTGTTGGGCGTTAAAACTTGAGCTAGAATGATGAAATTTGGTACATGTGCTCGTTTTTGCTCCCAGGAGTAAAAGCACAGCCACACCCCCTTTTTAGAAAAGCCTATTTTTTACGTTTTTCAGTAAAATTTAAAATATTCGAAAAAAATGTTGATGCAAAATCATTGGTTATGATGATGTAAACATTTCGTCTATAGATCATTTTTGGGGGCCTTTTTCTGTAAAAAAAATCTTATGTAGGTATTTCTATTGCATATAACATATGCAATAGAAAAACGTAGTTTTTTTGTCGAACCATAATATATTAAGATAACTTGTCTGAACAAGATGTGGTGACAATGTCATATTCTATATTTCATCCCCATTCAGTTTTTAGTTTTAGGATGGGATGGGATAGGGTATTCAATGAATCGCACAGCGGATTGTAGCCTTCTCAAATGTTTTTTTTATTTTAATTCGAACTTACGATATCTATGTGATTAGGTTAGATTACGTTTGATGGGCTGTTGAAACTCAAGTGAGTTTAGCGATACCCTTTGTTGAGAGATATGTACCTGAAAAGAATGTTTAATTATATTGAGTGTTATACTTATGTGGTGATCTGCGTTGTTCTATCCGCTTCAAACAGATGTTTGCTCCATACCGATTTGCAGAAGAAATGGAGATCTGCGCTATAGGTTTCGTTGCTAGCTCCGTCAGGTCCTCGTAGTAGAAGCTACCAAGGAGTTTGTTGCGGCTGTTGCTGATAGCGGGAGAGTGACAGAGTAAGGGTGGGATGTCCTCCTCGACGCATTTCCTGCATAGTTGGTGTAAGTTAGCTAGTCTGATTCTATGGGAGTGCTTACCTAACAGGTTAATGGAATGAAAGCTCTGCTCAGAGCTATAAGCTTGTTTGATTTTCTACCACTTTTTTCCGGCCAAGGTCTTTGGTGTGTTTGCAATTGTTAATGTTTTGCCACCTAAATTTTGTATCTAGTTGCGTGTATCTACTTAGTGCCTGTTTTTTAGAAGCAAGTGCGGTTCTAACCCTGATGTCGCATGAGGAGATGCAGATGGATGATCCTAGTCTAGCTAGCTCGTCTGCTTTCTCATTTCCTTTAATGTTATTATGTCCTGGCACCCAGATAAATTGGACTTTATTCTGGTTAAATGGACATTTAGCTCTGTTCGGCAGTGACCAACTACTCGTGATTTTATTATGTTGGATGACAGAGCTTTAATGGCCGCTTGACTATCTACGTAAATGGAGATATCCTCTTGTCCAATACTCTAGCCGATTCGACAGCTTAGAGTGCACTGCATGAGTTTGCTAGTCGATTTTATCGCAATAGACCACAGAGCCCGCTCCTATTTCCATTTTATAGTCATCAGTATAGATTGATATTTCAGTGTTCGAGACCACAGTATTTTACTACCTGATTGAGTATTAAATGTCAAAATCGTGATATGGGATGGTGTAGTAAGATACCCCATTCTCGTATGCTACTAATTTCAATATTATGCTATGACCAAAGTTTTTGATATAAAGGTTGCCCGCTTTTTTGAGGCGTGCTGCGCTTCTCGCTACTGTGTCATTGATCTGCAAGTCAATTGGTGGAATTCTACCGGTAGCCAAAGAAGTGGAGAAAGAACACCTCCTTGCGGAGTTCATGAAAGGAGAAATGATTCGTTTTAAAGCATGGTTGCGATCCAGTTACTAATTCCCGTATCTATTCCTGCTTATTCGTTTTCACCTCTTTAAAGGCTTCTTCTATGTCTAGTAAGGCTGCTAGTATATATTCTTTATTCAATTTTTCTATTGTTTGAACTAATTTATGCAGTGCAGTTTCTACCGATTTGCCTTTGATATAGGCATGTTGGTTTGGGGATAGATAGCCTGGATTATAGATACTACGTATTTGAATATCTAGTAGTCTTTCCAAAGTTTTCAATAGGAATGAGGATAGACTAATTGGTCTATAATCTTTCGCAGTTGTGTGACATTTCCCTGCTTTTGGTATCAATATCATATTGAATTCACGCCACGCTTTGAAAAGTTAATTCAGTTTTAGACATGTAGTTTAATGTAGTTAGCAGTCTTTCGTAGCATCATGGGGGTTATGCCGTCTGGGACTGCTGTTTTGTAAGCCTCAAAAGTGTTAATGGCCATATAAATCTATCCTTGCATATAAATTTGTCTATAATGGAGTCACCTCTAGATGAGTAGTCTGTTTCAGGTTGTCGTTTGTGTTGTCAACATCCGATACGCTTTTGCAGTTAGGAAAGTGGGTGTTTACCTACCTACAGGGAAGCTCGCGAATCGTACTACATTAAGAAATTCAAAAATACTTGTAAAGTATGTCCCAGAATTCATGCAAAATGTACTCAACATTGTTTCTCCGGCTGTATGACATATGGTACCGTCTTCTTGAACCCACATGTTGGCCACATCAATATCTTGTAATTTAGGCACTAAAACCTGGTTTACCATGTCACGATAACGAACACCATTAATTGCTACTGCCTAACCAGCGGAAGAATGGTCCATTATTTTTAAAATAATCCATTTTTGCTAACCCAAAACTGTCAGATGTCAGCTGTCACATTGTTATATTTTTTTTCCGTTAGCAATGCAGTACTATTTAATGGCGCAAAATTAAATTTTGCGTGAAGTATGAAGTATTATTATGGAAAATTATTTTTTTATTTCTAATTGTTTTGAGGATGATAGACAATGATTCACGCATATGTAACATCTGACCATAAAATGTTTCATTTATTCCTGAAGGGTTGAAGTCGGGATCACCTCAATTATCGCTTCAATTCAGTCAAATTTCTCAGTTTAGTTTTGTACACCTCTTGTTTGACATAACCCCATTCCATTTTTCTGGAACCAAATCCTACTGGAAGTGATACACCTTCGTCCGTCAACATCATTAAATAACGATCCTCAGTGATAGTTACTGTTACACCGTTTTCTTTAAAGAAATATGGCCCAACAATCACCCTGGTGAAACTGCGCACCACACAGTGACTCGGTCTGGGTGCAGTTCCGTCTCATGGATCATTTCTGGATTAGAATCACTCCCTATACGCAAATTTGTTTGTTTACATTGAGGTTAAGATCAAAATGAGGCTCATCAGACATAAACAAGTTATTTATAAAATTGTGTCTTCTCTGACATTTCAGAATTTGTTGGCAAAATTTCAGGCGAAATGTTTATAAGTCCGTCCTAAAATTCTGAGCTGAGATAATGGAATTATGTGTATAAGCTCTTTGTCAATGCCTATAATTCAAGTTTAAACATTTTTCAAATCCCCATACTGCCACGCCTACTTTTCAGAAATACGTCGTTTTTGGTTAAACCGTAAAGGATTTTGAAAAAGTTTCTGAACAACACATTTAGACATTCCTAATATCCATAATTTTGTCTGTACAAATTTGCTTGCATTGCCCACTTTCTGAGGCCGTTTTCAGTAAAAAAAAAACGCTTTTCGTTACAATTTTAAGGACATTTGGATGGGGAGATCTACATTTTCTTGGATATAATTACAAGTTGAAACATATCTGCCATGCGACAGCAAAACCAACTTCATTAAAGTTCCTATAGTTCTTAAAAAATTCAAGGCCCTGCTTTCAGTTCAGAAACCATTTGACATTTTCCAACTTTTTTCAGACTACCGTTCACTTGTGGCTATTCTCCAAAATCTCCTTCTGCCAGTTGCATATATATGCATGTATACACACATAGTTACAAACAAATCCGCAAATAACATTTTTCGCACGAAAAATATGGCGGCTTCCGCAAGTGTCATAACCCTCCCACAAATGTCCCAACCAGTTCGACCAACACCTTAAGTATAAAATTCTGCAAAAAAAAGGCGAAAAGAAAAAACTGCAATGCAAACTGAGAATAGAAGGAAATTTGAAAGACAAAAAAAAACGAAACCACCACGAAAACAGATTTCAATTAATCCCGACAAGTAAATAAACTAGAAACGTTCCTGTTCCTGGTCCTGGTTCTGTGTAACCATTCGCATATGGCACCTACACAAAAAAAGGACACCATATGCACATAGAAAGTGTATCCTTTTACTTGTACGCCTTTGTCTTTTCTTTTTTCTTTTCGATGTGTTCATTCCTTCCCAAATGGCGAAGGGAATCAAGGACGTCCTTTTTTTTGCCCACACCACCTCAGACTAGTGGGTGGCCATTTACCGCATTGCCTGCCCGAGTAGGTGTGCAGTTTTATGTACTCCTTTCGGGATCCTTTTTATATTTTCTTTCGCAGTAAATACGAGACCAAGAATGATGGTGGCTAAGCAAAACGGGAAAAAATAAAATAAATGGAAGGTGCACACAGAAAAAGTGCCACAATCTAAGGAAAATGTACTTAGTGGATGTGGCAGCTAGCTCTCTTTGCGCATCTCGCAATTTAGAGAGAATCCTGCAGACTTGCGAATGTGGAGATGGAGAAAGCTTTACAGAGTGTATTACGGCGGCCTCCTTAAGCTTGCACATATACATTTACGTACAAGACAACGATGAGAAGACCGCCTTGCAAGACGTTTGCTGACACTACCACGATGATCAATGGATGCGAATAGGAGAAGAAGGAAATCGTATCCTTTCTGCGAGTGCTCCACATTCCTGGAGAAGCATTCCTATTTGCTTCATCCCCACAAAAGTCTCAAAGATACCAATGTATGTACATTAGAAGCCCCAAAGGGAGTATGGGGCTGGCTGAGAATGTATGTGTGCGAGAGGAAATCTCAATTTTATTTCCACTTTTTTTTTCTTGTCCTGCTTGCCATTATCCTTACACAGAAAGGACGACGATTTGAATCGGGTTCTTTTTTATTCATTTCATTCTCTGTGTAGGTGTGCCCCAAAATTCCAACCAAGAAAATATGTGCGCTCTCCCCTACCGAGTCGCGTCGAGCCGGGTTGCGGGGGCGGTTTTGGTTTGGTCTATTTTTTGTGTCGTCTTTTTTGCGCGGGGATACGCGGGGAGCGTACTCCGTTAGTGGGTAGGTCTACGAGTGCCAGCAGAAGAAGAAGAAGGAAAGCTTTTTGCGGCGCACCAATGGCACCACGTTATGCCCCACTCCTGGTAACGTAACAACGATTTCACCGTACCCAGAGTGGCTAACCCTTTATCGCACATAGGGTTTCCTTACAGGACCGCATATTTAGGTTTTAGTGGGAGTGAAGCAAGCCACTGAACTACGACGACCACGACAACGACAACGACGACGATATCCGCAGTCTCGTCGCTGTCGTCGTCGTCGTTTCGGGATATCTTGGCTCGTGTACCCTCATGTCTGTAGGTTCGTTCTCTCTCTTGCGCTGTGTATTTTGCCAGTATATCCTTGTGGCAACACACATACACATAATTCATTTTGACTTCAGCTAGCTTGCAGTACAGTATGTCAATGGGATTGTTGTCTTTGTCGTCATCGTCAAGAGTGTATCCTTGTAGGTTCCATCTGAAAAAGGGATAATTCTCCGACGGTAATGTCAGCCAGCCATCGATGATGATGACCATGATGATGATGGTGCACGGAACACAACATCTGCTGCCAATGATCATAATGATACCGCTGCTGCGCGCTCCGGCATAGGTAGTACTGTAGGTGGTCGTGACAACGACGACGGCGGCAGCGATGATGGTAGTGTTGTTGACCAAGAAATGTTAGTTTAGGATCAAAACTCCCAGCACCAGATGTGTTCCATTCGTTCATTTGTGAAGGGAGTTCTCGCCTGTATATGTATGCCACTTTGGAGTTGGGTGGGTTGGTAAAAGGGTCTAAGGGTATTCTCTTAATTTAGGGAAATTTGTTAGATACACTCACAGAACGTATACACAGGGACATAAACAACCACATGCAAGAAGTAGGTTGTGCCTTATGGTCTTAGAATATGTTGTTGGTGGTTTAATTATAATGAATATTTAGGTGGGTTTTGCGTGTGTATTTTTGGGTTTCATTGGTACACTGCAAATGGTCTGGAGAGTGAGTGAGACTGGGCGATAGTTTGAGGTTACCACCAAAGATGGTTACTTTTGGTTATGTACAACGCTCTGTATGAGATGCTGTCGTAGTTTTTTTTGTTCTTGTTCGTAATTCATTTTATTCGGTCCCCTCTTATTTATTTGTGCAGCTCCATCTTGGGTGGTGCTTTGTGTGTGAGTGGAGGTTTGTAAATCTTAAAGTTAAAAGGAGACTTACTTCAGTTGATCTCAGGAGATTGAGGATTTTCAATTTCTTTAATTTTTAGAGATTATTAACAGACGTTTTTAAGGGCTCAGATTTAAAGGATTTCAAGTTGGAGATACAATTCACGTTGTATTTCTTGGGTAGCCTTAAGGTGGATATAAAGCTTTTAATGAATTAAATGATTGAAGTGATGTATTTTTACAGATTTTATGAAATATTATATGAAAAAGTGTTTGCATTCAGTGAATGTAAGCCTGTGTTCTTTAAGTTTTTGTTAACTTTTTCTACAGTTCATTCCATTTTGGTATGGGGTACTTTCCGGAAATCATCAATAAGCCAACTGTAATTCGCTAGGCAAATCGTTCAATACCCTCTAAATTGTTGAACTAAACCTTCCCAGAAAGTAGTGGTGAAAAAGGTTCTATAGACCTTCGTACATAAAAATATAGCCCAAATATGGTGTTTGACTTATTTAAACGGATTTTTTCTTGTTCCTAATGGATGAAGTGAGATATTGGTTCCGTGAAAAAAATTTAAATCGAGATTATAATCAAACCTATCATAATGATGATGGAAACGCTCGAAGAAGTAGGTCCGCTAAATGCGTATACCTGTACTGCATGAATCAGCCCCGAATTGCCATTATACCAATTTTTATCCTTCTAAATCAAAATGTAATTCCTAGATATCATACAGACGGAAAGACAGATCTGACACTGATGTCAATGCCGCATACCATTCTCCTCTACGGAGTTGAGATTTGAACAGACTCGCTTTGACAGGAAAAGTTTATCAAACGGTGTTGGATCCGGTCCTGTTGTCGCAAGCAAGACCTCCTAGCGGTAGAAAGAAGTTAAGTCTACTACAAAAAGACGGAAGTTTGAGTAGAAATGGAATCGAAAGAGGCTTAGGAACTTACAAAATAGAAGTGGTAATAGTGCTGGAACTCGGAACGCAGAATACGTAGACAGCGAGGCTGATCAGAAACGTGACTGAATGAAATAACCGGAAACACGGTAAGGCTAACTACTACCTGACCCAGTTTCTCACCGGATACGTGTACTTTAACGGCTCTCTGCACAAGATCAGAAAAATCGAACGCCCCAGCCAGCCGAAAAGACAACGAGCACCATACCTTCTTCGCCTGCAGCAGATGGAAAACCGAAAGAGGAGAACCAGAGAGTGCTATCATCATGCTAGACAACATAGCAATAAATGTGCTGGACAACGCAGAGGTGGAACCAAATCTCCATCTACGCCCAACATATTCTCTGAATAAAGAAAAATTAAAGTAAACCCAATATACTGTGTGAGTCCAGAAGGGTGTTTGATATAATGCGAACAGTGGAGGAGTTTTTAGCTAACGTATAGGAGTAGGACGGCAGAAGTTACTTTCATCCTAGAAATACAATTGCCTGCCCCAAAAGAAGGATGATCAACTGTGGCATTTGTTACGGTCCCTGCGATATATAGTATCAGAACCATCAGATTCTTCCGATGAGGAAATCTACAATCCATATTCATTAAATTATGAAAAAGTTGATGAAATGCCACTAACGGCAGCACATTGTTTTTTTTTTTTTTTTTAAAAAAAAAGGGTCTTCAGACTAACAAACAGCCAATCTCACTGACGAAGATAAGAACGAGTCGCAAGATACCGTCCAGACCTTAGCACGGCGCGTATTAATATTAACAGGGCACTCTCGGACCTAAATGTTGATGACTCGTTAAGAGTGCTAATAAATCAGCAACTCATAGCAGCATTATTAACAAAAATCTTGGCATCTTATCGGCACATAGATTTATTAGCTGTGGCACCCCACAAGGGGGCATTCTGGCTCCTCTTCTCTGGAATCTAGTGGTCAACGAGCTAGAAAAATCTAGAAATAGATATATGCATAGTGATTGCCTATGCAGGTGACGTGGCAATAGCTGTATCAGGGGAAATACTCTAATACCCTTAGATATCTATTTCAAAATGGCCTCTCTCTACTGTCTTATTGGGCCGCCAAATGTGGACTTGGCGCGAAACCTCAAAAGACCGAATTAATCATTTTCACCAGGAAATACAAAGTCCCCCACTTTGAGACTCCCAAACTCAATGGCGCCAGTCTAAAGTTCGCAGAATCAGCCAAATACCTGGGTCTGGTTTTGGATGAGAAACTGAACTGGAAAGCCAACTTCCAAGAACACGTTAAGAAAGCCACCGTACCCTTATACTGTTGTAAAAAAGCAATCGGAAAGATATGGGGTATGGAACCAGATTACTCTTTCTGGCTTTACGTGTCTATCATTAGACCCATATTCCTGTATAGTGTCTTAGTCTGGTGGACGGCTTCCAACAGAGGAGGGCAGCCTCTAACCGCAATCTACTATGTACAGTTCAAAGATCAGCTTGCATATGCATTAGTGGAGCTCTTAGAAAAACTCCCTCCGCAGCCCTTGATGCTATCCTACATCTAGTCCCCTAGATATCTACGGCAAACAGACCGCAGCTTGTGTAGCTGTACGAACGAGAGCCTCGTCACAGTGGACACCTAATCAGGGTGAATACACAATGATTCTGAATCACCAGAACATCAAAAAAAAAAAAAACACCGACCACACCACTACCCAACTTAGTTTTCAGGACAACCATTCCCTGTAGCCTTGAAAGGGAGTCGGGTTCGATCGAAACCAATAACACAATTCACATCTACACGGATGGGTCTTAAACAGAATCTGGAGTGGGGGGAGGTGTTTTCTCCGAGATGGTGATCATTGTAGCGTTTTCCAGGCGGAAATCATGGCAATCAAAGACGCCTTGTCCTGGTTGAAAAGGAGTGTAATATCCACGAAGCCTATAAGCATCTTCAGCGACAGCCAAGCGGCATTCAAATCCCTGGAAGCAATCTCGTTCAACTCGAAATCAGACCACGAATGCCGAGTGTCTATTAACGAGATGACGGAGCATTTTACATTTCACCTCTTTTGGGTGCCGGGCCACAGAGACATAACAGAGAATTACAAGGTCGATGAGCTTGCCTTGACATTCTACCGCCAGTAGATTTGCTAGGTATGTCCCTTGCTACCGCAGATGGATACGGCACAACGTGCCAAATATCGAAGCGACTCTGGCCTAGCTTTAACCAGGACGAGCTTTTCAATATTCGCCAAATAAGGATGTGGATATTTAAACTAAGCTGCCCGAGATTACGTATTTCCTGGTAAGGCATATTTAGCCGCCGCCAATGATTTGGGTATTTGCTACACCATACACTCATTTGCAAAATTCAGTCGGATGAAAGTATGGCTGAATGAATGAACCTAAACAACCATTGCCTGATCCACACAAAATGAGATCCTTTGACATCTTAACATAGCTGTCAAGATCATATCTTGAATGTTACAAACAACATGATTGTCCATATTGCAATTAATTGCTGCACCAAGTTTGGTTTTAGCCCAGAAAGGACCACAAATGATTATCAGATCCTCGAAAAAAAAAACAAATAGTCTTAATTCGTATCTAACACCAATTTATCCATGTTTAAGCCATATACGACGTAAATAATAAGGACAAACCATGCGGAGCCATGTCTAGTTTTCGTATACCAGCTATATGGCGCAGAAGCATAGGCCGTATCAAAATTTGATGAAAAATTCTTTGGTCGTTTTGAGCTAAAAATTATTTGGCAAATATTCGGTCCTGTTTGCGTCGATGGGCTATGGAGTCGTAGATCCAACCATATATTTGGCATTCACGATCCATACAGATCCTCAAACCTAGCTTCTCCCTTCATTTGTGTGTGCGAAGTTATTATTTCTGCCACAAAGTAGACGACCTCCTGCTTAACGTCTAATACGAACGGCAAATTTGCTCAAGCTTCTCATGACAGTGTTAATCTTGGATGTTTGTCAGACTTTCGTAATAGGTGGAGCCTTGAAAAAACGTAGGTGTTGTCACTTTCGGTATTTGAGCCAGGGACCCCGCTCTTAGTAGTCCAACGAACTAACCACTAGGCCAGTGCACCCACCCACAAAATAGAAAATATGGACAGCGATATAGACCTGTTTAAAAAAAAACTCCGCATTTGACGTTAAAGATGGATAGGACGTATTTTGGGGTTTGACACCAATACTTCGACTTGTGGAGTCTTCGATTCCTACCCAGATGATAGACGCTGTATAGGTACAGAAAGACACTTATAGTAGAAAACAAACTCAAGTGCGTAACTAAAGGCAATTAGCTAAGGACGGGGAAAATTGGAGACGCATTTTGGTTGAGGCCTAGGTTCTTCACGGACTGTTGCGTCACTTAAGTCTGGGACAAATTGTTCACAATGAGTGTACGTAATTTATCAATCCAGATCACAAAATGATGATGAAGAGATAAACAAATAATTGACGAAAAATTAAGATATGAAAAATTGTTATAGAATAGAGAGCTTGTTGTGTTCAATCTTCACGTCAAAAGTGATTTTTTGAAGCATTTTAGGGACGAAATGACGCAGGAAAATCGAATGTTTGAAATTAGGCAGTATCCATACCAGTACCAGTATTTCTAAGCAAAATTCTGGTGTGACAGTTTTTTTTTTAAATTGGATGAATCTTCTCTAGAAGTGGTTTGCAGTCATATCAAAATGAAAGGTCCGACTTGAATCATTCATTCATTTTGAACGTATTAACTTTTGCAAAAAAATTAACTTCCACATTTGCCATCAGATTTAGGAAAACTAACGTTTTGTTATCACTCTAATGCGCATGCAGAAATGTGTGGTGTATGGGACCCATTAAGTAAAGTAATAGGCCCATGATCTGTTTCTTATAACGAAAACATTTTTTTAATCAAAACAAAATTGATTTTAAAATAAATGCTAACAACTGCATTTCTTTATTTTCTTTAAGGATTCGCTCATCACTTGGCTGGAATGCATGGGCATCTGCATGCACCTGATTGGCGTTCATTGGGTGCGAATCCAGTTCTCGGTCGTCCCGGATTCCCTCATGGCGCTGCTTTCTTCCACCACCAACATCCAACATTCCCTCCTCATGCACTGGCGAATACCCTTGAACGGCTAGATAGGCCTGGACTTCGAGCAATTAGTGGTAATATTGACACCCCCCTCTCTGCAAACCGAGAACTGACTTACAAACTGTTTTTTTTTTTCAGATAATCACCACCTAGCACAACTAAGTCAATTATCAGCGTCATGCAACCCGCACAGTACGACCAGTCCTGAAGGTTCACCAACGACGGGCACACTGAATTCCGCACTGCATAACACAAATTCCGCTTCCTCACCGCTGACAAGCGAAAACGACAATAACAACAATATCGATGCAGGTTTCGAAAGTGATAGCATATCGGTGACAGGATCTCCACGAAAGACCAGCTCCCTCCACGAGGATGATGATCGAAGAACGCCATCACCCCAGACAGGAGCCTTTACAGCACTCATTCAGCGCAATCCGTCGTTGAGAAAAAATGAAATCTTCTCCGGCATAGCATCACACTTCCAACAGCCAAATGTCTTCAATCCCGCATTGGCCGCCCAGCTATTCCTGCAAAATCCTCTGATCCCTCAGCCGAGTCAATGGCTGTACACTCAGTTGTATGGCAACTACCATGACATGCCGTGGTTTCGAAATGGCACCTCGACCAGCAGTACCAACAGCAACGCAACCTCGAATGGAAGTCTGCAGGATGCGGTAGCCGGTGTCAATTTGGTTAAACGATGTGTGACACTGATCTCACACTCAAATGACGACAAGGACAGTGAGAATGCAAATCCAAATGCATCACCACCGGTAACATCGACTCGAAGATCTCCCTCGCCCGATGACATCGTCGACGATAGAAGCAACCGCAGCAGTAGCAGCGTCGGACCAATGCGTTGCAGGACACCCAAGCACTCCGACGTCTGGCGGCCTTACTAGTACCCAATTAAACACGATGTCCTCGAATTATGTAAGATATTTGTAAAATTGTTGTGAACTTTCATATCGATGCACGGAATCAGTGTTTTTTGTGACACACATATCGAATTTAACAAAAAAAAATTAAAAATTAAAGAAAAACAAAATGGAGGAGCGCTTTCCAATCGAAAAGAATGTTTTTTTATGTTTAGTAAAATAGATGAATAAATTTTAAATTAATATTGCAATGTAAATGTATAGAGAAAAAGTTTAAAATTTAAAAAAAACTAAAAAAATAAAACTTAATATAATTAAGGAAAGATTTAACATATATAAAGTTTTATTTTTTAAATTTAAATATAGTTTCAGTAAAAGAGCGTGGAATTAGGATTTTTTTTTTGTTGCACATACAAATTGTTTTCAAACGAATGTTATATATTTATAAATAAAAAAAAATTAACTTTTAAATTGGCATCATATTTTGATTAAGACAAATATTAATTTATATATTTATTGTGTTAAGTTATTTTCATACCACTATTACAATTGTCAATTCACACACCAGTTTAAAATTAAATATGAACTCCAGCTCTCGATCAATTTTATTTAAAAAAAAATGCTAAAATAAAAAATATATAAACATTGTAAATTAAATATGTAAATATACAAATTAAGAGAATTAAACAAAATATTGTAAAATTAAATGTTGAATTTTGTTTTTATATTTTTACACACCGCAACAATATTTTTTTTAAAATCTGGGAAGGTTATGCTAAGTTAGAATCTGTTTATGGTATAATACCATGTTGGCATTCGGGAAATCGGAAATCTTTTTTGAAATTTTATTGACGAATACTACATACATTTTTACTTTAGTTTTAAAACTAAAAAATAAAATTTCAAATCATATTTCGGAAGAAAATAAATAACTGAATATTGGGCATGTAAGGAGTGCAAGGAGTGTACAGGATTTGAAACAAAAACAAAGAAATGTTATATTTGTCAAAAAAGAAGAAGTCTTATGAAAATTTTGTACTCTTGGGTCTTTGAGGGTTGAAACGAACTCCTAACACCCCTTAGGAAGCGAACTATGCAAGCAAGATAAGATTATTTCCTAGAAAACTATGCTCTAAAGGCACTATAACGCATATTCCGAGTTCAGGCATTGTGTTTTAAACCACCTACTAACACTATCCAGCCTTATAACCCACGGTCACGGGACCCTTACTCCCCAGGTATAATGAGATCTTGCCTCAAGACCTAGACTGAGGTTTCATTAAATTATTTACATGTTTGAATCAGATCCTGGAGAAGAAGTGTTAAATCGCAGCAAACAAAATCACCGAAATATCTAGCCGGTACAAATGGGAGGACATCGTTTTTATCCGATTCATTGATGTCTTCAAGTATTGCTCCATATGGGATAATTGGTTAAGATTCTTTCAAGAGCTGCCACATTCCAGACTATTAATTTAGCTATCCTAGGTATTGCTTCGATCTTTTAGCAATGTCCCAATGGTACATTACCTGAAAAAAGTTAAGTACCACGAGTATTTTTTCTCTCATAGATTTTTTTGGTTGACAGGGTGGTATGCAACGACCTTGAGTCCCAAAATAAATATTAAGGAACCCGCAAATGGCAAAAACACTTTTTTTCAGATACCTACAAATTTTGGGAGGTTAAAAAAGTTTAAGTTGAACTTACTAATGCAGTAGTACACTTTTAGACTACTAGAAGGCACTATTGATTGTAACAATAAAAAAGGAACACGTTTGGTTCGGTTTTTAGAAATTTAGGTTCGTCAGATTACCACGTCCTGAAGAAAAAAAGTTACCATCTGAGCATCAATCAGCAGCTAGGCTAAATTTGCGCTACACTCAGCAATGAACTTGGGCCTCAACCAACATGCCACTCCAATTAGAGCGGTCCTTAGCTAATTTCCTCAAATTGCGCACTTAAACTTGGTTGAAGTTAAAGAAGTCACATGACAGTGCGACGCCTTGGTTAAACCCTTTTTTGGTATTAAATGTGTCGGTGAGGTCATCGACGACCCTAACCCTGTCGTCGCCAATATTGAATGATTCGTTCTGCCTGAAAGCGGAAAATTGTTCCAACTACGATATTTATTTGTTCGTTCGGTTCGAGCTTTGTATATCTGGCTTTGACGTTGTACACTTTGGTAAAATTTGCGAACATCATTCATTGAGTGGCACCACTCTTTATCCTCGATAGCGCAATTTTCTTGCTCGTTTCTCTTTTTTCTGAAAAGCGGGTGTTCTTCCCTACTTCTTTGCATGTATCACATCTCGTCATCACCTGCAGTTAAACCTAGGCATTGTATTTGGCTGCGATCATCATTTGACACTATTCATCAAACCCATGTTTTTTTTACAGATGGGCGCGAGACTAACTTTTATTTTTTTAGCCACCACAATAGGTTCTCTTGTTGCCATCTACTCCGACGGTCCCAAACGGACACACTCCTGCTGAACCGCAGGCGCTCTCCTCCGGCCTGAGCGACGACGTCTCGGTCGTATAGGAGCCGTCTGTTCACAGTTCTTCGGAAGACGTGGTAGATTAAAGGAACCGCCGATCTATCCTGTATCAGCCCTCGACTATCCAAATATAGGAAAGCTTAAGGCGGGATGAAGCTGCTTAAACGCGCACTTTCAAAATATTCACCATTGGGGTAGAAGGCCCTAGAGGCCCTTTTATCTCGTATCCCTAGAGGCCCTAGACAACGGTGTCCTAAACAGGATAGTTTCCGATTTCTGAATGTTATTTTTCAACTTCCAGTCATCACAATCTCTGAATCTTGTCGAAGTCCCGCTGCAAAAAAATGACCTAGAAAGTAGGTGCTGTTCTGCACGCGATGAGATCGCACGCATACGCAATTGCCTGACTACCTATCATATCGCTGGTGTAAATGCAGAAGAGAATCGACAAGTTTACCGCTCCCTGTTGCAGACCATTTTTAATTAAAATTTCGGTGGTAAAAGTTACATTACCACTTTTGGTAATGGCATATACAGTAGTGGTTTACTTATGCCAAGTCTGGTCAACTTTATATAGAGGCCCTCTAACCATACGGTGTCGAAAGCCTTCTCCAAATCAACCAGACATGCACCCGTGATCTGTTTTTTTGGCTTTGTTCCATTGTATATCCGCGACGAGTTTGGAGGCGGCATGAATACAGTCATGTCCCGCCTTGAAACCGAACTGGTTCTCTGGTATAATATTATTGTCGTCAGACCACTTGAACAGAGCCCGATTGAGAATCTTTTCGAATACCTTGCTGCTACTCGGAAGGAGACTTATCGACCGGAAATTCGCCGGATTGTAGTTGTATTTTCCTTTTTCGGGAGAGGATGAACCACCGCTGTCTTCCAACGCCCTGGATAATATGGATATTCAGCGCGTTGTTGAACAGCGTGGCGTAAATGTTTTAGTGATTGCGTCGAGCATTGTGCACAAATTGTTTTGTCACATCGTGAGATATGCCTTATGTATAAAAAAGCTGCTTTAGAAATTGTAAGCAAAAATATGTTCAATCTGTTTAAAAAGATTACATTTTCTGGAAAACATCTGAAACGGTTTTTATTAAATTTCATGTATGGTAGTGTGAGTGAATTTAATAAATCTACTTACTTAAATTTATTTCTAAAAATAACGATTGAGGGACCTCCTGTTCTCCTGAATTGAAAATACCTCTTAGACTGAAAATAATTTTGTACATGATTTTTATGAACTGCATTCATAAATCTAAATTCATTCATTATACCCTATCCCATAGGCCAAATTTTAAAAATCTCGAAAAAATTTTTGATGCAGAATCATTAGCAAAATGAATATGAACATTTGTCCTTAGACCATTTTAACCCACGCCCACTTTTTGGGGGCGTTTTTATATAAAAACCATTTTTATACACTACCCCATAACATAAGCAAGAGAAAAACCTTGTCTTTTGTAGAACCATAAAATGTTTTGTGACAATGTCATTTTTTATGTTTAATCCCCATCGTATCTTAAGCCATGTCCACATTTTGGTAGCATTAGTTTTACAGATGGGATGGGATAGGGTATTCAACGATCCGCACAGCAGATTGTAGCCTTCTCATATGTTTATAAATAAATTTTTTTATAATTTTTTTTAAAGATTTTTGAAATCCGCCCACTGCCACGCCCCCTTTTTAGGAAAACGAATTTTTTGGCCAAACCGTAAAGAATTTAAAAAAAGTGTCTGAGCAGCATATTTAGAGAATCGTAATATCTATATTTCGTCAATATAAAGTTTTTTGCCACGCCCACTTTTTGGGGGCGTTTTTTATAAAAAACGTTTTCTGGTCAAATTTGAAAATTTTCGAAAATCAATAGACCATTTTAACCCACGCCCACTTTTTGGGGGCGTTTTCTTACAAAAACCATTTGTATGCCCTACCCCAAGGCATATGCAATAGAAAAACGTTGTTTTTTGTCGAACCATAAAAGAATTTGATAAACCTTCGGAACAATATGTTATGACCACATTTTGAGGATATTAATTTTAAGGATGGGATGGGATAGGGTACTAAACGATCCGCACAGCGGATTGTAGCCTTCTCATATGTTTTTATGCAATATTCATGCGGATAAATGATCAAATCATTATGAAATCTTATTTATAATATAATATATATATTATGAAATTCAAAATCAAGAATTTTATTAATTTTCCATACTAGTATGAACAATTCATACACATTACTTAGTGATAAAATAATAATTCGAAGTATTGTATATTATATAGTATGTACCTAGTTTTTCTAAACAAAAATATTATTCGCACTCACTACCTCTAAAAATTACATGAAGATAATAATAGATATTTTATCTCATCAGGGCAAATAAATTATAAGATTTGTATTTCATTGATATATGTACTTTTTCCGTTTTCTCAAAGCACACTTGGAAAATAATTTTTGAGTGTTGGTCTTTAGTTATACGAATCAGAGTATATCTACTTCAAGTGTACAGTGTATATGAATTGAATACTCTCCAAACATACACTAGTCGGCATAAGTATTTTGACGAAATAAAAATCGTGCATTTTTGAGTTTAACTTCTAAATGGCTTGACAAGAATTCATGTTTATTTTTTCATTTTTATATATAACTAATACAAACTTAAAAATAGGCAAACAAATATTTTTTCACAGAAGTCAAAAAAGATATAAATTAATTTGTAATTTCGTGTGTTGGCATAAGTATTTTGACAAGTATATAACTCTAAGAAAAAACATTTTAAACTTAACAAAAGTAAATAAATAAAGAAGAATTCAGTAAAATATATAACCTCCTTTGGCTTCAATAACTTTTTGAAGGCGTCTCGGTACTGAATCTACTAAATTTTGAAGAATCTCTGGAGATATCTCTTCCCAAAGGGAAGTGACCTCAGAAATCGTCACCTCTCTGGTTTTATTTAAAGAAACTGTTCTTTTGCGTTTCAAAAGAGACCAGACGTTTTCTATTATATTTAAATCTGGACTTTGAGGTGGCCAGTCCAAAGTGGCAACACCAACATCCTTAAATAATTTAGTTATCATCCGGGCTTTGTGGCATGGGGCATTGTCCTGTTGCAGGATAAATGATTCACCAATAAGCCTACCTCCGGAAGGAAAGGCATTATAATTTAGGGTTCTTAAATATTGACCTTGGTTCATCGAGCCGGTGATAGGAACCAATTCACCCAGGCCATTATACGCAACACATCCCCAGAACATGACAGAGCCTCCACCATGGCTCACTTTTTGCCTTTCTACCTTTGGCAATCTAACGTAAAATTTGTTTTTTGATGAGTTATACTCAAAGGAGCTTTCATCTGTCCATAGAACGCTTCTCCAGTACTCCTTTGGCTTGTGCAGATGTTCCTTTGCGAATGACAGTCTTTTAAGCTTGTTTACCTTTGATATGTACGGCACGTCCTTAGCTTTAAATGTTTTAAAATCTCCTTCCATTAAACGTCGTCGGACAGTGCGCTCACTGATTGGATTCGTTGCCGTCAAATTCCATTGATTTGCAGCAGTTTGAGGCTTCAGGAATATATTTCTTTTAAATTCCCGTAGAAGGGTTCGATCTTCAGTGGGCGTTGTTTTGCGCTTAGCACCTGATCTCATTAGGTTTGTGATGTCATTATGCTTTTTAAACTTATTGATTTGATAGTGCACAGCTTGTCGCGACACATTAAACTCACTTGCTATGTCTTTTACTGCCGTTCCAGCGTTAAACTTCGCTACCATTGAAGATCTGACAACCAAACTCAACTCAGCCGTTTTACCCATGGTTATACCCTATCCCATAGGGGGGTATATTAGTTTTGATACTTAGTTTGTAACATAGAGAAATAATTTTGCTACATATACCTCAAAGTATATGGATCGACTCAGAATCGCTAGCTGAGTCGAATTAGCCATGTCTGTCTGTCCGTCCGTCCGTCCGTCTGTCTGTTCGTCAGCGGTTTTTGGGCCTTAAATTTTGAGCTAGGATAATGAAATTTGGTATATAGAATCCTCGTCCGTGCCACCAGAACAAGTGTAAACATTTTTGAAATCCGCCCACTGCCAGGCCCCCTTTTTAGGAAAACTTATTTTTTGGCCAAACCGTAAGGATTTTCAAAAAAGTGTCTGAGTAGCATATTTAGACAATCCTAATATCTATATTTCGTTCATACAAAGTTTTTTGCCACGCCCACTTTTTGGGGGCGTTTTTAGTAAAAAACGCTTTTTGTCCAAATTTTAAAACTTTCGAAAAAAATTTTGATGCAAATACTTCCGAAATGGTAATATAAACATTTTGTCCACAGATCATTTTCACCTACGCCCACATTTTGGGGGCGTTTTCTTACAAAAACCATTTGTATACCCCATCCCAAGGCATTAGCAATAGAAATACGTTGTTTTTTGTCGAACCACACAAGATTTTGAGAAACTGTCTTAGCAATATATTGTGACAATGTCATTTTCTGTATTTCATCGCCATAAGGCCTATATTTTGAGGATATTAATTAAAAAGATGGGATGGGATAGGGTATTCAACGATCCGCATAGCGGATTGTAGCCTCTCATATGTTTTTTAATAAATTTTAATAAATTTTTATTTTGTTATCAACGTTTAATGTAAATTAAAGTTAACTACACAAGTTTTTTGGTTATCACGTGCTCAAAACTGTTAAAATATTTACACAAAGTTTCCGTCAAAATACTTATGCCAAGTAAAAATTCTTTGTCTGCATGCGTTCTTATCAGCAGAAAGAGAATGCAAAAGGCAAACAATACAAAACTTGGCATGCATAGAGCTAAAAATAGATTCTTTGTTTCGCGCATCATTTTTGCCCCGTTGTTTTAACGATACCAAGCAAAGTTAGTCTCAATAGTCACAAAAAGGTTTCGTCAAAATACTTATGCCGACTAGTGTATGTAGATATACCTACTCTGATACGAATTGTATGTTTCATATACAATATGATAAAATATAATAATATTCAAATAAAAAATAATTTATATGAATAAGTGGTTAATAAATTATGAATAAATACATTATGTACATGAAAAAAATTCATGCTCAACATGAATTGGATCTATACAATGTACATATACAAACCTATGAACTATACAAAATTTGTATGCACTGTTACATAAAATATATGAATAGGTAGATATATCCTATTAAAGGAAACTTAAACCGTATGTAAGCATTCATAATCAACATGAATTGATACCTATATTTTATGAAATTTTACATAAAGTAAAATAAAATTTCATAGTGTTTATGAAGTCTTATAGCGTTTTCGATTGGGATTTTTAGATTTACTCTCAGATTTCAGATTTTACCCGTCCAATCGACCATTAAAGAGGTAACTCTGATATTCTGTGTGTGTCAGTGTGCCATTTGAAAGCTTATTGTTTATCTTTAGGCCGCAATTAAAGCTATTAGCTATCAATGTAAACCATCATTTGAAAATTTCTTTTACTCATGCGGCGTTTTTATAAACTCAACCACTGGCGAGTTGGTGTCAAAGCTTATGAATTTTAGAATATGATTAGCCAAAAATATTTTAATTTCTAATTATAGTTTTCCCCGAAAATCACTTTTTAATCATCAAACTGCAAAATGCAAACTTCAAATTGACATATTAAGCCAGATGTTAAATGTTTTTGTGTTGGTGCATGTTGGCGTAAATCTGACTTGGAATCCAGATTCCTCAAAAGCACTCTAAAGTAAAAAAAGAGTGCTTTTTGTATCCCAATCGAAAACGAAAAAATAGATCTAGAGTAAAAAAAGTGCTCTAGAGTATAAAAACATATGAGAAGGCTACAATCCGCTGTGCGGATCGTTGAATACCCTATCCCATCCTATCCTTAAAACTAAAATCCCCAAAAAAGGGGGCATGGCTAAAAACACGATGTGGATAAAATAAAGAAAATGACATGGTGACAACAAATTCTTCAGCCTGCTTACAAAACACTTTTACGGTTCCACAAGAGACAAGGTTTTCTCCTGCATATGTTATGGGGTAGTGTATAAAAATGGTTTTTATATAAAAACGCCCCCAAAAAGTGGGCGTGGGTTAAAATGGTATATAGACGAAGTGTTTATATTAATAATATTAATGATTCTGCATAAATTTTTTTTTTCGAAAAATTTAAAATTTGACCGAAAACAGTATTTTATTGAAAACGCCCCCAAAAAGTGGGCGTGGGTTAAAATGGTCTATTGATGAAATGTTCAAATTAATACTACCAATTATTGTGCATCAATTTTTTTTCGAAAATTTTAAAATTTGGCGTGGCAGTGGGCGGATTTCAAAAATTTTTACACTTGTTCTGGTGGCACGGAAGATGATCCTATATACCAAATTTCATTATCCTAGCTCAAAATTTAAGGCCCAAAAATCGGTGACGAACAGACGGACGGACGGACGGACAGACAGACATGGCTAATTCGACTCAGCTAGCGATTCTGAGTCGATCTATATACTTTGAGGTATATGTAGCAAACTTATTTCTCTATGTTACAAACTATGTATCAAAACTAATATACCCCTATGGGATAGGGTATAAAAAGTTAACACAATTTAAGTACAGTAGGGGAAATAACTTAATCGTTACATGTCACATCAACAGATTTTATAAATTGTACGAATGAGAATTCATAAACGGTATGAACGCGTACAATGGTACAAAATGTATGAAATTTTTCATTATATAAATAAGACTTTTGGGAAACTATAGCAGTTCATTGCACTAACCATTGCACCACATAAATCTTTATGTGAGTTAAATACAGACATTGCCCAAATATCTTGTTCAGAAATTTTTTTCAAAAATTCTTACAGTTGGACTAAAAATTATGATTTTTCTGGGCGTATTAACGTATTTTCAAAATTGTTACACCTGTTCTGTTTTGTCGAATAAAGGATTTAGAAAACCGATTTCAATATTCTAGCACAAATTTTCAGTCCCAAAAATCGATGTCACACAGCCGGACGGGCAGACGGATAGACGATATAGCTAAATCTACACAGTCGATCCAAATATGTACTTTACGACATATCGTAAAGTCTTAATTATTTCTCTATGTTACGAACTATGTGTCGAAATGAATATACCCATATGGGATAGGAATCCATATGTACCGGAATCCATTATATAAAATGTTAAATTATTTAATTTTTATCACTCAAAACGGATTAGCGTTGGTACTTCCAGCGTTTCCTTAGAAATTGAAATAACGGTAATACTCCAAGTTGACTATTGGGACTATTTAGATTTGGTTAAAATTTATATCAAACAAGCTGGCCCGTCAAACGTTGTTTTGCCATTATCAAATGGAATGACCGCCTACAGCGCCACCTGTTGAGAATTTTTCAATTTTTCTTTTTTCCTAAACCTTCGCGGAGCAATTACGAACAAATCCGCAGAAGGAAGTATCCAATTTGGTCCAGTCGTTTTCGAGTTTTAAGCATCCGAACAAACCAAGATCCATTTTTATATATATAGATACAATACACTTCAAAATCTCTGAGGAAGTTTGTCCGCGTTGTGTCGAATCAATTACTTTTGGGATTTGGGCTTACGCTAATCTCTAAGTTATTAAAATAAATCAATAACAATTGCTTACCTAGAGGAGATCGATGCTCTCACCATTCCCCGTCATTCAAAATTGCCATTTCGCTATTAATATCGACTTGAAAAGTCGAGACCATAATGTTATGGAAGACTCTTAAAACACTAAAAAGACCGGTTATATGCCAATTGCATCATGTTTCACATAAGTTTGAAGATATATCGCTCCCAATGCACGACCTTTTTATAAAACTAATACTCAGCTATGGCATTTACACCTACCTATGAGCCTAAGACATAAAAAGCTAAACAATGTGTTAACGAGTTGTAAATTTGAAGACCATTTTTATTCCAAAAGCTTACCTGTCGAAAGTTAGCTAAGTATCCCTTCAATTATATCCTAAACATAAGCAGCCTTGTGAAACTCTTTGTTACCATATTTTTTCCACATGACTTTCCACATGTGGCGACCTCTTATATGCCCCTCATTAAACGCAATAGTTAACTTGGTCCACTCTGCCAAAACTACATTCAACTTAACGACGCCATAAGTTTCAAAATTTTAATCACCACATCAATTCAAATTCGTAGAGTAACCCTTTAAGTAGTAGTGCGGCCCTCTAACAGATACACAAACACAAAATCCAGACATCAAGTAAATATAATTTTTAATTACTCGTGCTAAGTGCATGGTCTGTCAGAACCAGAATATCTATCACTGTCATAAGTTCCACACTCGAAAATCAATAGTCAACTCCACCAGGGGCACGAGCAATCCTTTTCAGTTTCTTCGAGAGCAAGGATATGAGTTCTTAAGACAAACGCAAGGGTGAACACGAAGACAAAGTTATTAAATCAGTGGTGCTTAAATTTGAAATTCTCACAGGACCTGAGATGAAGATCCGGAGAGATGGAGTAACATTTTAGTATATATTCGCCTAATGATGGCTCTCCATAATGTGTCACCAGGGTAACAAAGGACAATCGATTTCTCTTCAAGTTTACACTCTGTGTAGTCTCTGCATTCGTTAATGTATTTTATAAGTATCTACAGACACATATAGGTATAGTCGTCTTATAAACCCAAACGAGCATGGCTGCCAACGACAACGACCGAAATCTTCATGTGCCACCCCGTTGTCGTAGCCATCGTCGTCCTGTGCTACTCGGAGTCATTGGCACCCACCGCCCGTCGTCGCCACCGTCTTCGCCCGGACTCCAAGCGTAAATAGTAAATTCTTATTATACGGTTGAGAAGAATCTCGGTTACCCGTAGAAACCCCACAAGGATGGTTGGACATCTTTACAATTAGACGTCGGTGTCAAAGGTGAAATTGGATCTTTTGTTATTGTCAGGCTGACGATGACAATGACGAGGACGACAACCCACAGTCACCCATCCGCCCAAATGGACAAATTGGCAAAAGCAGTGCGATGGTGATGAAAGAATTTCAGGTGGAAGGATCTGCGCGGGTAGCAATAGATATGAATGCATGAGTGATTGGCAATATTTTACGAGTGTGTCGGGAGTTATTATAAAAAAGGTATCAGAGCTTATCCTGTGGGGTTATAAATACACCGAAGAAGTAAAAAAAGTACTCAGTTCGAAATTACGGGAATATTTTGGTGTGTGTGATAGAGGGGATTAATATTTAAGGATACTGGGATAAAAAAAAATCGATGAGAGCCTTCCGCTTTCGAAAATTCGAAATAGAGCAGTGAGAATGCTAGATCGTCATCATACATACATATACGGACAAGTTGGGGCGCTATACCATGGCTCTGTATAATTCGTCTCTATAAATGCGGGTTTGAAATCGATGAAAAGGTGGTGAGTATCGATTTGGACTTCTTGGATTTTTTTTCTATGGTCTGTCGAAGTGTGAAGATTTGATCAGTTGTGGACTTTCCTCGCCTAAAACCACACCGAAAAGGGCCGAACAGGTTTTTGGTAAACGGTTTCAGGCGTTCATATATTATGGCAGATAGAATCTTGTAGGCGATGTTGAGGAGCTTTAGATGGCTCTGTAGTTAACGCAGATCAGAGGGTCCCCATTTTTGTGGATCGGGCAAACCATGCTGAATTTCAATTTTTCATGAATAGGTAAATATCCGACCAGATTTGGCTTATGAGTTGGTGGATGTTACTTACCAAGTCGCCGGCTTTATAAAGCTCGGCGGGAAGACCGTCATTTTCGGCGCGGCGGCCTTGCTAAGTTTGAGTTTAGATATTGCTATCCTCACTTCACTTAGGTCGGGTGGTTTGAAGTTGTCGCTGTTGTCGCCAATATTGAATGGTTTCTTCTGCCTGCCAGCGGAATGTTGTTCGTCATTGCCGTTTAACAGTGTACAGAAGTGGTTCTTCCATATCCTCAGCATCGGCTATGTCTCAACTACGAAATTTCCTTGTTCATCTCGACGATATTCTGTTCGAGCCTTGTATCCTTTGCTTTGACGTTTTACACTTTGGTAAAACTTGCGAACATCGTTCCTGGAGTGGTACTTCCATATACCTTTGATCTCGCGCTTTTCTTTCTTCCACTTTTTTCTTCTTCCTGAAAAGCCGATGTTCTTTGCTTCTTCTCTGCCTATAGAGCTCAATGGCAGCTCTCATCTTCACCTGCAGCTTAGCCTCGTAGGCCTCGTTCTTGGCTGCGAGCAACTGTTGGGATTTCTCATCAAACCTTGGCTTGTTGGCACCGTTGACATTATTCTTCGACATTCGATGCTGGTGGTATGGGTTTAATCGAGATGCTGAGGGATAAGCGTTCTGTTAAGGTGCAGTGCAATAACCTCTGAGGAATTAAGTCCCATGGGGATAAATTTCCCCAAAAAATGTAAATAGTCCCCGCATGGCTTATTTTATATTCGAAATGGAAATAAGCCCCGCAGTTGTTAATGCCTTTTGGTTGTGGGGCTTATTTCCATTTCAAAAAAAAAAATAAGACGTGTGGGGGCTATATCCATTTTAGAAATTGGCGCCGCAAGGCTTAATTCCGTGGGGGTTATTGCAATGCAGCGGCCTTGGCGGTCTCTTGAGATTGCAGTCTTTTGACATTAAATTTTTTCACAATATTTCTGGTATTTACCTTGGCTGCAACAAGGTAGTGGTCCGAGTCGATGTTAGCCCCTCGGAATGTTCGGACATCCAAAATCTTTAATGTGTGCCTCTTGTCTATCGCAAGGTAATCAATTTGATTGACTGTTCGTTGATCTGGAGATCAACCAACAGTTGCTCGCTTTATCGATATCCTGGTAAGGAAACCATGTCCTGGCTATAGTGGAATTTCATTCCGCAGTGAAGTATTGGTATCATGTAGATTATATTTCAAAACTATTTTGCTTAAGATGTCTGCACTGCCTAAGTTTGTGTTAAAATCTCCCAGCCCGATTTTGACATCTTACTCTGTAGTCGCTCATACATTTTTTATAAAAGCTCGTAAAGCAGTCTTTCAGTTTGCAATCTTTAGCCCCGCCGGAGCGTTAGCGCTTTAGTTGTCGAATTTAGCCTTGATGCGGATTTCTACATTGGTTTCTAACCTAAATCTGTCACTCAAAACAAATCCAGATCCGAATAGTCGCTAATTCTGCTCACTATAATACGGTTCGTAAAAGATGCCACAGTTTTTCATCCTCTATTTATTTTATTTCTTGGATGGCAGTGATGTCCGCTTTGTAGCGGTTTAGGGCTTCCGCTAGTTGTTCGCATACACCTCTCCTACTTGATGTTCTCACATTCCAGGTGCAGATACGAACGTCGTTGTAATTTATTCATCCAGCACGGTCGTCAACAAACAAATCAGTCCTTTTCGAAGCTCTTGTATGCTTCGTAACAAGAGTCCTTTCTTCCGTGGGTGGCCTGACTTACCCTTTGGATTCCTAAATGACCTGTTGCCTGAATATGTCGAAGCAGCTCATTTAGGTTATTCACTTTGTCCATCTTAGCTGAGAATGTAGACCCCATCGTTGACTCCATCTTGTGAGTTTTTCAGTTGCCGCCTGGAAATAGAATATGTGCATTAGTGTGAGTACACCTTTCCCCCACGTTCTCATTTGCTGCCACTAAGTCTTTATACAGGGAGTAGTGAGACCCTATCTATGGTCAAGGTACTAAGCACTCAGCGGTCGCCACGGGCAGAGTGTCGGAGTTGGTAGACATATTCAAGATGAAAACTCCGAGTTTCATATAATCGCATTGCCTACCATTTGACAACTTCAATTATGAGGAATAATATGAATCAGTAGACCATACTCTCTCATATTTCCTGCATTCTTATGTATCAAAAAGGTCACTCTTATACTGATATCTTCTGATACTGATATCTTCTACACCAATCTAATCGATCTAAATAATTTCAATATGACTGTTTCAGTAAAACCAGTATAACCTTCCTTTGAGCATCTTATTAAGGACAATTTAAAAAATAGTAATATCCCATAAAATATCTTATAGAAAAGTACAGCCTAAAAAAACAACAACTTTAAAACGATGTCCTTGATTTAAATTGCCTTCAATATACGCCTTATTGAAAGAATAATCCAAGGCCCGCAACAATGGCAAGTGGCTACAAAAATAATGAACGAAGAATACAATTCATTGGACCATTAATCAAATCAGTCCCTTTAAATTAAAAGTAATTGATTTAACACCAATACCGATCCGAGACATGCCACGCTTGGTCGGCTGTTTGGTTTCCCGTTTCATAGCGCCAGACACACATCACTTCGGGGTACAGAAGACGAGGTCAGACGCGCACTCGTCCCATCGAACCATTACACCACATCATATGCCCCATCGTTCTTCTGGCTGAAGTCAAATCAATCATTTATCTACAATGACGGGGGTTGTGATAGTTTGGAAGGACACCCTCTGATATTCACACACACACGCATATACATCATCCCTTCTAGCTGAAGATGAACAAATTATTCATTAGTCTTCAGCATTTCGGTTCATTTCCTTCGGTGTGTTTGAATGTTTTGTTGTGCCGTTTTTTAGGGACATCCTTGGCCCATCCTGCCTACGTCTTGGAGGAGGCAAATTTAATCAAGTTACTCCGGCACGTTCCAATGAAAGACATCATTAATTTTGTGAGAGACCCGCACCATTCCGAGACGATGGAACGTATATTGGTTGGGTTTGGGTATAGTTTGTTCGGCCAAGTGTTGGCCACATGACGGCCAAGGCGGAGTAATATCCGTCGGTTCGCCAACTGCCTGGACGGTTCCCTTGGTTTTCATTTTGAAATTTGATATGTATGTCAGTCTTTGACGGAGATTTCTGAATTACCACTTAGGATGGGGTAAGATGGTAAGAAATTGAGGCAATAACCGGACTCCTCGTCAAGACAAAGTGCCAAGGTGTCAAATGAAGGTGTTGACCGGCATGATGGATTATATTGTCGAAATAAAATGGTCGCTTGAGATGTCCGGTTTTTTTTTCTTTTTGATTTGTGAGATGATTACATTGTGAAATGTTCAGGTATTAGGCTTAGAAAATTACAAAACGGACGTGACAATAGATTTTTAGATACCTATACCGATGTTACCTTTGAAAAAATGAAATATTTTGGCAGCGATAAAAGCTCTGGATTCTATGAACAGTTAGGTATGAAGGGCTTTGTTGATAGAGTGTACACATTTCACCCGCAAGCCCATTTGTTGAATTTGTCAAAAATTGTATACGTAAGGTCTAATAAATGCAGCTTAACAAATCCAATAAGTTTGCTGTCGAATAAGTTTATTTTATACAAATTCTTGAAGAGCGCCAAATTTTGCATAGAGATGTTCAATAAAGTTTGTTTTGACTCTGCAGCTTGTTAAGACTTCTAGCCATTTATATGATGTAGAGTCTGGTTAATACCCAAATGATTACCGGGATTTGCCGGACAAGTGGTGTAGGTAATGCGATTATATTATGAAACCATTAGTTTTCAATCAGCGGATGGCTACCAACTCCGACTCTCAGCATTCTCGTGGCGACCGCTGGGTGTCTCTATAGGATTCCAATCCCTGTGTAAAGTTTTGGCGCCAGCAGATGATAACGGGTGGAAGACGTGTACACACTAAGGCACGTATTTTATTCCAAAAGCGGCAGCGGATGAATTTCCAAAATTAAGTCAACAGTACCGGGTAGGATGAACAAAATGAACCACCTATTTGAGCCGCTTCGTCATATACGCATAACAGGACATTTAGGAATCTAAACTGTTAGTCAGGTCACTTGAACAGAGATGGTGGTAGAAGTGCTGGGAAGCCAATGGTAGCGTTCAAGCAAGTAGTGGATACTGATGACAGCTTGGGATAGCGGATCCCCTAAAATACCAACCAAACCCGCAACGTAAACGGAGTACTATTATTATGACTATGCATGCTGTAAACACCGGGTCCTACTCAACAACTTGAATCTGTCCTCGAGCAGTGCAGGGCAAACATTACCGCATTCCGGTAAATATTTTGGACACAATCAGGAATATACAAACGACACATATGTGATCGATAAGACTGATGACCCTATCAGGGAGGAATTTTACGGCCTCTTTCCTGGACGGAGCCTTCGGAGCTTGTCAGGTATACGATGTGAAAATCGTACTAGGGAACTTTCATGCGAAAATTGGTAATAAAAACCTCTTAGCCGGGTTAATTGAAAAGCGACAACGATAATGGCTTCCTACTAACAAACTTCGCGGCAGCATGTATTACTGTTATCAGCAGCACGACTTCGAATCCAACAAGCTGCCTGGTGATCTCCAGATGTTCGAACCTCCCACCGAATCACCCACGTACTTATAGATACGAGGCACACATCCAACATCCTGGATGTATACATACACTCAGAGAAGCAAACCTCGACTCTGGTCACTTTTTCGTTGCACCCAAATTCAAAGCCCGACTGTCTAACCTAAGGATGCCACGAATGGTGCAAAAAATGAGGCTTCACGTTCGTCAACTTAGTGAGATGGATATTGCCAGAGTCTACAAACAACAACTGAGTAAGAGACTCCCCGCCGCGCCGTGCCCTCATCCTCCAACAGGATCAACAATCAGTGTCCCAATATCATCAAAGCAGTAGCAGAAATCACCATAAAATCACGGAAAAGTTATCCGATAACCGTAAAATAATGATATGTGCAGGTACCAAGAAGAGATGACAGAAGAGGCACATATCGAGGCGCTACAGCTCAAAACACACGCCGCTCGGGAAGAGTATCGAACCAGAAGGCGGGAAGAAGAACATGGAGCCTCCCTTTTAGTTCATGGAAATCGAAGAGTGTCGCGACTAGAAGACCATCCGTCACTAAAAAGTCAATCAACTTGCAGCTGGCTTCGAATAACAATGACATCCTTGTCAATGACGACGCGCAGGGAATTGTAGATGAATTCAACGAACAGGCTCCCTTCCAGTTTTGAAGAAGTTAGAACAGCCTTCAAAAACTGAAGAACAACAAGGCAGCCATTACTGATGGATCACCAGCAGAACTCTTCATATACGGAGGTTTTATCATAGAACTGTTCATGCACCAAGCCATCAACAAAGTCTGGATGGATGAAATCATGCCCGATGACTGGAATACCAGCTCGATATGTACCATCTAAAAAAAAGGCAATCCCATGTCCTCCACCAACTACCGAGGCATATTCCTGCTAAATGTCGCATTTATCCTATCCAACGTACAGTGTGAACGTCCTAAACTCTGGTACAACACACTTTTCGGCATGTACATACCAGTGAGGCTTCCGACCCCAAAAGTTCGACCATTGACCAAATTTTCACATTACGGCAAATCCTGGAAAAGTCCAAAGAATTTCAAGTCAAAACACACCACCTTTTCATAGACTACAAGGGCGCGTATGAAAGCATCCATGGTGGAATTGGGGGTGCCATCAAAACTGATGTCTCCTAAAACAAGCGTTGCAACGTTCATTTTGGAATCAGCTTATCTGAACTTTTTTAAACATGTACCGGAATCTGGTAAGAAGAGTGCAATCAGCGATTTTTTCAGTTTCGTGTTGAACGGATAGTGCGTAGGGCAGGAATAAGTAACTATAAACATGGAAGGAAATATCTTCAACAAATCTGTCCAACTGCTGGGGTACCCACACGAAGTGGACATGATTGGTCACACCCATAGTGCGGTTGTAGAAGAATTTAGTTAATTTGATGAACAGACAATTGGCTTGAAGTTAACTAGGTCAAGACAAAGTTTATGCAATTAACAAGGTTTTCCCTAGGGTTTCGACATAACCAGGATCAAAACTCCTAACTGGGAGGTCCAAATATTTCCTCTACTGTCACCGAGTGCTGTAATCGAAGAAGATAGATGAAGGAGAAGATGCAACGGCAAACTTTGGGAGCGGTAGCTACATGTGGATGTGACAACAAAAGGTAAAAACACTTCGATTACATTGGCTAGGCCACATCGAGCGAATGAACAGTAATGCTCCAGCCAAGGCAATCTCAGTCTTCAGGTTCATCGCAACATAAACTTGATGCATATTGCATGACCTCTCTTCCAGAAATGTGACGACTTTGTCGAGTCTGCACATATCTAAATCACTCCAACACTCCACTTTGGATGCATTCATCACATTCAAGGGAAAACACTTAAATCTAGTTCTTCGTCCCAAACCAATGGATTCCTTGCAGTCATCCAATCTGCGACGATTGATTACACCCCCAATGGGATCAAATGCGTATCACTTAATCAAATAGGCACGCACGCACACTGCACAGCAATCGAGTGCGGGAGGGAGCTATTAATTATTTTCCATGCATATCCTTTCGGCAGGAACATCTATCCTCACTATGGAGACTGCAGCTGTCTTCGCCTCGAGGCGGCACGTTGCGCCCACATTCAACTCCCGAGGATGGGGGTGGCAAAAACATGTTTCTATATGTCAACAAGATGTTCTCCGTCAAAGCATATATAAGTGTCATCATCATTGGGGCTATGGAAG
This sequence comes from Rhingia campestris, assembly GCA_932526625.1. Lineage (NCBI taxonomy): Eukaryota > Metazoa > Arthropoda > Insecta > Diptera > Syrphidae > Rhingia > Rhingia campestris. The sequence goes on along the minus strand of OW052182.1, from coordinate 50,834,236 downwards.
AGGCGGGTGGTGGAAGCGGCGGCAAGGTAAAGGTGTCGCAATTAGTCACAAATTTGACAAGATCAAAGCATTCTCGGAAGCGTTCAATTAACATAAATTGCCACAAGAGCAGCATAGCAGCAGCAGGAGTCGCTGTAGTTGTCACCATAGCCGTATATCACAAGCAGTGATTTAACGTGCAGTCAAGTGCGGGCGGAAATACCCATTCATCCTTGGGCGGGCACAAATAAGGGCGTCCTAATTACATCATTTATTGCTTGATTGCTTTCCGAGAGTGACACCTTCCCAGGCTCCCCCCGGGCGCCTGTTCATCCTTCGCCAATTATTGCATTGAAATTTAATAAGTCATCAACACATTAACGTCGTTCATGTGGTGGGTGGGGGCGAGTCCTTTATTCCAACCAACATATCGTCTTTCGATTACAAATCTGCTCCTTCAGCAAAAAGGACTCTGGCGCACTCGCAAAAGCAATCCAAAAAATATAAATAAAAGGACAACGTCCCATGTGCGGGCAGAAAGCAAATACGAAATTCACCCTCAATCTGCGTAAAGTGTACGATATCCTTAAGTTCGACAGACCATAATGCACGTTGTCCTTTCCTGTCATTGATTATAATAGGCCAACGATAAACATGACCATTACACCGATGGCTATATTTTCCGTTTTTATGGGCCAATTGTGTGACATCGTGTGTGCGTGTGGGTGGTATGGCGCGCGGATGAACTCCTTAAGTACGGTTCGGCAAAATGGAATTGAATTGATTGTCGGCCCTTGAATGACAGAAGGACAAATGCAATAAAACCAAAGGACCAGCGATAAATACATGTTGTTCACATTTGCTGATAGAATGATACCCCAGGGAGGTAATGTGTGAGTGTGCGTGCCAAGGATGGACTGAATTGCAATTGATTGGAGGTGAATATGGTCTTCGTTATTTTTTGGTATGTGTCTTATTTATATTCCATTTGAAGATTATCGTGATGTAAAGGCTTGAATGATAACCATAATGTGGCTGTAAAAAAATACGATGGAGTGGTCTTAAACCTTTCATCATTGGCGAATCAAAATAATGTGATATTCTAAAACTGGATTACCGCAGCCTAATGAATAAATACTACGACTTTTGTTTGGAAAACCCATAGATTTGCTTCAAGTGTACAGTCAGATTTGGGCCTTTCCACAACCTTTCGCTATGTTATCATTCTTCAAAAGCTTTTGGTCTAGGTTTACAACATATATGACTTTATATGAAAATTTAATTTAATTGAAAAGGGGAGCTCTGTTCTAACTAGAATTATATAACTGCTGATAGCGTTTGTAGGTTTTTATTTATATGACGCACGGAGAGAGATACTTTATCTGCAAACGCAACCATATCACATCCTGCTGTTCTATCTTTAAAGGCAGGGCTATTATATCCAGAATCCAGAGGTGAGGAATTATCAAACCTCCTTGAGGAGCTATTTTATCTAGCCTTCTTCCTTAGAGCTGCTGACGAAACTAGCAGTCCAATAACCCTGCTCTTCAGAATAATTTGTGAGGTCGTTGATTGAATCGGTGATGCGCAGCACCCTGATGGCGTTTATGATCATAAGGGTTTCTACATTGTAGAAGGCTTTCTTTATGTATAGCATGTCAACCATAGTATTTCCTTAATAGTGATAGCGATTCGTGTACGCTGAATAAACTGAATTAAGTGCGACTTCCACTGATTAGTCTTTTCGATAGACGTGTTGTGATTTCTCGGTTGCAATCTAAGTTAGTTCGAGAATCCTCTCAAGTGTTTTAAGTAGAAATATGTCAGGCTCATCTTTGTGATTGGGAAGATTTGTTTCCGGAGGAAAAAATAGGAGCTACTAACGAAGAACGATATTAAAATCGTGTTGGATGATTTTAACACGAAGATAGGAAGAGGGGACATCCTTACCATTATTGTTATAAAAAACCGACTATATACATGCCACCATGTCTGGCAACGGACTAATGCTAATTGACTTAAACGAAAGTCCACAATAGCCAGCAGCACATGATTTCCGCACCTCTATATTCATTAGGAGACAAGGCGGTCCCCAGATCAACACACGGTCAAATAAATTGATCACATTGCTATAGACAAGAGGAACGAACCACTAACTTGTTGTAGCCAAAGTAAGAATACGGATATCCACCACGCCAAAACAAATCGGAAATATACGGAAGAAATTATGTCAGACGACTGCAATCGCAAGAGACCGCCAAGTCCTTTGCAAAACGCGTATCCCTTAAACTTTCTACTAACGCCATACCACGAGCATCTACTCTCCAAGAACAATGTGTCAACGACGATGTCAAAAATCCATTAGATCAGCCCAGACTGATATGCCAGGTCTCTCACGTCCATCAGCAAGAAACGCTTGGTTTGATGAAGAATGCTGACAGCTACTCGCAACCAAAAACAAGCCCTAAAAGGTGAAGATGAGAGCTGCCATTGAGCTTTATAGGCAAAGAAGGTGGAAAAAAACAACGGCTTTTCAGAAACAGAGAAAAGCAAGAAAAGCGCTTGATTGAAAACATAGGGAGGTCCCACTTCAGGAAAGATGTTCGGAAGTGTAAAGCGTCAAAGTCAGGGATACAAGCCGTGAACATAACCCTATCGAGATGAACAAGGCAAGATAGTAGTTGTGACACAGTCGATGGTGAGAATATGGAAGAACCACCTTTGCAGACTGTTAAACGGCGACGGCGAACACTCACCCGCTGTCAGGCAGAACGAACCAATCAATATTGGCGACAAATGCGAAAGCTACCAACCACCCCCGACCTAAGTAAAATGAGGATAGCAATATCTAAACTCAAGCTAAAGAAGGCAACCGAATATGACGGCCATCCCGCCGAGTTTTATAAAACCGACCGACGGAGATGATTTAGTCGGATGAAAGTATGCCCGAAGTAAGGAATCATTTGCCAGATCCACAAAAAAGGAGACCGTCTGAACTGCGCAAACTACAGAGTCATAAATCTCCACAAGATCACCCTCAAGATCCTGCAAATAAAATATCTGGCATATGTGTGCGCGAAGTTAATATTTTTGCACAAAGAAAAGTTGAAGCCGAACTGCAAATTTAAGAAACTTCTCAATACAGTGGTTGCGCTTGGATGTTTGTCAGACTTTCGCAAGTGCCATAGTTGTTACAATTTTGGGATTTGAACCAAAATCCAACGCACTAACCACTAGGACACTGCATCCACACAAGATCCAGACAAGATCCAATCTGCCGTAACATACCAACGCCTGAGACCGTTTACCAACAACCTAATTGGCCTTGACAGAATCAAAAGGAGTCTTAATCGATATCCACCACCTCTTCGTCGATATCAAAACCGCTAAGACATCATTTATAGAGACGAACTATAAGGGGGACATGTCCAGTTTTGGTATATGTCCGTCTGTGCATTATGCATTCTGACGCTGCACCGTCAGACAATGCATTCACAGAAGCATTCGATAACAAGAAATGATGTGGCTAAGGTGATGCCTTGTTATATAAATTCTTCAACATCATTATTGAGAAGATTGTGCAAAACTTCTCTAAATTCTCAATCTTCTCTAAATTCATGCAACTTCGTCGACGATATTAACATCCTTTGGTTGGACTCAACGTGATGTCATACCCACATGATGTATTAAGAAGGAATCGGCAAAAATGGGTTTTAGGACTAAATGAAAGGACACACAACATTGAAAAATTGCTCAAAACATATAAAGCACCAACTTCTAAGGACAGTCTATAGATGACTCTAATAATTCCAGTCCTCTACGGTGCTGAACCGTATTTAAAGCGGATGAAGAAATCCTTGGGCACTTTACGCGACAAATTCTTTGAAAAATCTTCGGTCCCGTTTTCATTGACGGGGTATGGAGACGAAAATTCCACATCGACGAGGTCAAAGTACTTCGCATTGGACGTTTATGATGGCTTGGGCATGTAGAGCGAATGAACGCCGATTCTCCGGCTCGCAGACTCTTGTATTCCCATATAAACGTCGGACGTAGTATAGGATGAAGGAGGGCTCAGTGGCGCGATGGTTAGTGCGATGAACTGCCGCGCAGATGGTCTGGGTTCGATTCCCAGGAAGTATAGGAAGAAGTGGCGCACAAAATTAGAAACTTACCTCAACCAACTTGAAGCTCTTCGATTTGTCCAACATGGAAGTACTAAGTTTGAAGCTCAAGATTTTTAAGGTTTGAAGTTTTTTTAGGAATAGATAAGAGGAATTCCCCATCATACGTATGGTATAACGGAACAAATCTAGCATTCACTGTACTGACCTAATCTCAAACTAAAATCAGATTATCTCCTCGAAACAAATTATGTCCCTCAGCCTCCCTTCCGTCAAATTGGCATCATTACAGCACCCCAGTCAATGACCCAAAGACTTAAAGAGAACACCTCCAGAGATAAGAAAAGAAAGGTAACAAATAACGCCTAACAAGCCCCTCTGGGTTTTAATACACTTCCGACCGAAGGCCAACAGTTCAAAAATCAAGTTAACATTTCCCATGCTGATAATCAACCTCCACCGGGTTGTAAATAATCCGGAACTCCATTCATCCCCACTCTAATGGTACTTTTCCTCTCTTCCTAACCAGACCTTCTCACCGGTGGGCCCACCTTTTGCCATGAATCAATAATTCACTTTGATGAGGGAGCAAAGAAGTCCCCCTCCCAACACATAATCACTTATTAAGCAACTGAAGGCATCTGGAGAAAAAAAAGGACCCTCTTCTCCCCTTGGAAGGCCTAATACCGATTTGTTGACTTCGTAAAAGATAACTACGGCAGTTTGTTATTGACCCATGTCGCAGGCAAACCCAACCACCTGATGTTCCAATCGATCCAAGTTGATGAACGCCTGAAGATATGCAGCGCACTTTTTACACACGTCTTGAGAATGTTCGTTTCTTTCCAGCCTGCAGTTGTGGCCTTAGACAACCATTAATCTTCAGGTCGAGTTGCTTATAGCATGGGTTCGGGCACAATCACACAACAAGTGCGAATGATAGGATTATGAAGTTTTGCACCCTCCACCACCCATCAGAGGGCAGTAGGACAAGGGATTGTGTAAAAAAAAGCAAAACGGTTTGCAGGATATTTCTGACAAGCGAACCGATATGTAAGACACGTTCTAGATTTATGCGAGTTCATTTGTTTTGCCAGAGCGGGCCATGTCTTCAAGCTAAACACAGATACCCGCGCGACGACAGAGGGCGAATTGTTGTGGAAGAATATTTTGCGGAGTTTAGTTTTCGGATCTTTTGCGAGACATTAGTTCGTGTGCGAACATACACGAGGTCCTCGAATGGATGATTTATTGTTTGTTTGTCGCCGAGGGTGGGTGGGGGGTTGGTCGTGGATTAACACTTCATATATCAAAATGCTGTGGCCAACAGTGCGGCGATGCTCTCCAGGATCCATGCGACCAAAGGGAAAATTCAATTTTGTAACCGATTTGCTGAAGTTGTGGGTCGACACGGTGCTAGGAGGGGTGTTGATGGAGGATAGCTGTGAATGGGTTGATTTATGGTCGGACAGACATCCTTGGGGTTTGCTTTGTTTTCTTTGGAATTTCTCGTTTTGTCTGATTGGAAATTAGTTTTCACTATTTGTGTGTGCTAGTGGCGTCATCCGAGGGGGAGGATGCTTTCTAATTAATCAAGTGGTGGATGTTGAATGGGAGGGTAGGGCTACGAAGGGCGAGGAAATTGGTGAATAATGGGACAAACTTGACAGTAAATGTGAACAATAAAATATATATATGGGGCAATCCAGAAATTGATAGTTTTTCCAATTTCCTGATATTTTGGTCTGACTGAAGGGTAACGTCATCGTTGCTGCAAAGAGCTACCTGAAAAGCTCTTGAATTACTGCAAATTGGGATATGTCACCTGGGTGTTTGTTCCATTATTGTCTTGGTCTGTAACAAAAATAGTTTTGAAATAACATATTTCGTATCAGTCATAGTTGAACAGAGATGGTAAGGAATAAACTGAAAGATCAACGAGAGCAATACATTGTTTTGTGTATATTCTGCCTTAGCGAGGTAACCGTAGGAGCGGACAATTTTCCGCAACGCATACTTTGTCCGAGGTTCAAATTCCATTAGAGGTATGTGTCATCGGAAAAGAAATCACTTCACTACAATTAGTAAATAAATTTAGCGAAGAATTTGTATCGGAGGAAATCGGAAAAAGAATTGCACTTAGCTGTCAAAAAGAAGAAATATTCCGAGCAGCTTTTTGGTAGAATAACGGCTCCGACACGAGGGATACCTCGCAAGGGCTGATTAATATCCCTAAATTTTAGTTATATTAAATAAAGTCGAACTGACCCTAGAAATTGCAACCTTCAATTCAAAGCCTTAAAGTTTCTATCATGTTAAAACATACTCGACGATGCTTAATGAAAATTAAGGAGTAACCTTTTTATTTACTCCCGGAATGTGAGAATATATAAGCCAGAATGTTAGCCTATAAGCTACTACAAAGCAGACATTACTGCCATCCTAGAAATACGATGGCTTAACCGGGAAAAGTGACGATAAATACTGTGACATTTACTACAGTTCATTTTAGAGTGAGCAAATAGACTTACACAAGCAAGTTTATGCTTCGTGACCATCGGCAAACACATTATGACAATCTTATATGCACTCATGGTCCGTGGGAGGAATAATATGACATTACTTAAGACTGCTTCTAGAATCTCCCCGATAGAACTTACGTTCGACAGCGTAAGTACCAATTATTATGAAATCTTACTGAAAGATTTTGACACCAAGGTAGGAAGAGAAGAAATCTATTGTTAGAAAAACAGCCCACAAAACTGCCTAATTCTAGCAACGAAAAATTGACTGTGGATCGAAATGATTTTATAGCCAGAACACAGTTCCCTTACATTGACATCGCGGTTCCCAGTCATTCAAATTATTCATATTACGATAGACAAGTGCCACTCCAGTCGATACGAAAACAACCTAATCAACCCCTATCAGTGTGTATTTAGGCCAGGAAAGTCCACAATTTATCAAATCTTCACACTTCGGCTGAGCCAAAAAAAAAACCAAAAAGTCCAAACCGCTTCCAATCACCTATTCATTGATTTTCAAAACCGCATAGTGAAGCATTTATAGAGACGAACTATACAGAACCATGTCTAGTTTTGGTATACCACCCAAACTCGTCTGAATGTGCAGGATGGCGATGGAGAATTCTCGCTGCTCCATCAGGGTCGGAAACGACCTCACCGAAAAGTTCGATAAAAGGATTTGGGCAAGGCGACGCACTGTCATAATACTTCTTTAACATCATTCTTGAGAGGATTGTTCAAAACTCCAGAGCCTAGACCAGAGCCACAGGGCCGGACAGTTACAAAAGATATGAAGTATTGTTTCTTCTTCCTCTTCATCCACGCAGCTCCTACAGAAGTTATTTGAGTAGAGGCCTAGCCATTTTGCGTGTCAGCCTATTAAACAGTGTCCAGTGATGACACCTATTGTTGCGATAAGGTACGATCTATCAAGCGAAATCAGTCCCTTGGATCTTCTCAAATCCAGCTTTGGCCGAATTTGATGGTTATTTGACACGTCGTGCCAAGACTCCTTCTGAGATTTGATTTTCTGTTAGCATGTTGCGTTAGTAAGCTTTTATATGTTGCGATAGGAATACGTAGTGCACCCGTGTCAGGTACAACTGGTAATGTAGTTCCATGCCTGGGGAGTTCATCAGCCTTGCAGTTCCCTGGAATGCCACTATATCCAGCAAAGGGGAATGTTAAAATGATTTGACATCTCGTGCGGAGATAAGCGGTAATCTAGGGTTGTATTTGAATTAGTTAAGACCGATTCCAGTGATTTGATAGTCACTTAGCTGTCTGAAAAAATGCTAATATCCCTGGCAGATATTACATTCTCTTTCAGCCAGGAAAGGGCTTCTTTGATCGTTATGTGATCCGCCTGGAACACGTTAGAATGATCAGGAAGGCGGAAAGATAGGCTGAGATTTAGCCTGTCGTAAAAGACACCAGCACCCACTCCGTCATTTGTTTTGGAGGTATCGGTATAAAAATGTATCTGCCATGCTCTCCCATAACGTTCTGCCTGGGATAACTTCCATCCATAGTAGGATAAGATCCAAAGAGTGCTGTAGCTCGGCTTGTACAATGTCATCAGTCCAGTCAGTACTGCCCAAAGTATTTAATCTTTTATGATTAGATGTTGAAAGTTACCGGTCAATAGATTGATTCTGAAGAATGCTTCCATCTTCGCTTGCTTTTGGTGAACATTAGAGGCCCTCCATCCTTCGATTCCCTGCGTATTGTTGATGTTGATCTGTGCGCCAACGTTTGAAATTCTTTGCGATCATCATAGTCATATGTCATCCGTGGAACCTGACCGCATTGTGGGACAAATACAAGGACAAAATAGCTGACGACCTTTTGCACAGAGTTCGCAGGATAAGATGCGCAATGAAGCGTTGATCCTAATCGAAGACAGGTGCATTCCCAATGATGATAGCAGACTGTCGTACATGAGGACAGTCTGCAATCATCATTGGGAATGCCAGCGCTAAATCGTTCAATGCACGATGCATTCAATCGCGAATTGCAACGGGAGTGCAAGACTATGATGTTGAATGCCGAGCAATAAAACGTGTACAATTCGGTGATGAAGGCTGTTGACAATGGAACGGGAAGCATTTACTTTCTCGATGCTCCCGGTGGGACAGGCAAGACATTCGTCATTTTGTTGATTATGGGAACTGTTCGGTCAAGTTCTCGAATTGCGTTGGGTGTTGCATCCTCTGGCATTGCTGACACATTGTTGTAAGGTGGTCGAACTGCACATTCCGCTTTAAAGCTGTCGATGACCAAGAATTCGGCTAATTAATAATTTTGCAGAATCTAAATAATCCGAAATTGTGAATGGTACGCGGTTGTCCGTCAAGAAACTGATGAACAATATGATTCAAGCGACGATCATCAATGACAAATTCAAAGGAGAGGAAGTCCTTACCCCACGAATTCCGATTATTCCAACTGATCTTCCATTCCAATTCAAGCGGATTCAGTTTCCCGGTTTAGCTTTTGCTTTTGCGATGACAATTAATAAATCGCAAGGCCAATCGTTGGAAGTCTGTGGGATTACCCTCGATTATCCCTGTTTTTCGCAAAGTCAGCGTCTTCGTTGTTTGTTTTTGCGCCGGAAATCAAATCGAAAAACATGGTGTACCGCATTGCTCTCTTCTAATTTGATTCCATTCCAAATAAATCGCGTTGAAATTTGAACTATCTGTGTTTTATTATCACTCTGGAGTTTATCTGAAGGCGTTAAATTGGAGCGATGACGAAGTTCGCCGGGTCCATTATTTGAAATATAAAAGTAAAAATCAGTGTTTGACTCATACGTGTTTACACTTCCACTAACTGATGAGCCTTTGGATACATATGATATATCTGCTCGTGGATGCTGCAACACAGATCTATTAGATAAAAAAAACTTCCGAGACAAAGTTGAATTCGACCTCAAAATGTGCGGAACAGAAGCAAGTTAGCTAAGGTCCAGCCAAATAGGAGAGATATATTAGTTGCTACGACTTTAAGGTTATTGAATATTGAATCCTGGTATCCATTTACCATTCTAACAACCACAGAACATCACTACGTAGTAAGGAGATCCTGCATTATACCGCATAATACCATGGAGATGGGAGACCCAGTAGGCAAATTATATGCGTTATCGACGACGAAAAGGTTTAAATTGATTTGCCCCAAGAAAATATCCAGGAATTCGAGGACTTTGTCCAGTCGATTGATATCGCAGCTTTCAACAACATCCATGTCCTAGTATATGTATGTTTGTAAAGCATTGATAGTTTTTTTTTATCAAATTCAGATGATCTGTATGGTCCTTATGGATGCTTAACTCCTCGGAAATTTATTTAAGATAAATATTTGGTTTGATTTACGTTGTATATTTAGCAATTGCTAGTTATTATAGACCCCAATGGTAGTCTACTATATGAAACAATAAAATATGCTTAGCTAAGAGAATACTCATTCTTTTGACGAACATGTCAAATTGATATTAATTAAATACCGTTACATCGACTTAACTTAATTTGAATAACAAGCATTAGTTGAAATTTAAACCGCCCAATTTCATGTAATAATATCAGCCAGGCCCCAAAATAATTAAAATGTCAGATTGCCAAAAAAAAAATCCAAAACCTGAAGTCATCCGTGGCGCCCTTTTAATTAAAATTAATTCACCCAAAAGCGAATAGTATGGCTAAGTACCATAAAACTTATCGAAGCAATATCATTAAGACAACTTTAAATCTACCCCCAGCTCCACAGGAAATTCCGACGCAAAAAAAGGCTCATCCTTCTTCGGCTTAGGATTTTGCGTGATTTGCTTAAGAAAAATGGACAAAGGGTATTTGGTCCCGGTGAATGGTCTTAGCGCTGTCCATTTACTTCTCCACAGATAAACCTACAATGGGCCGCATTTCACAGAGACGTGCGTCGCTGGTTTGGCTCTCTCTCCGTCCTCATTCTCATTCGTGTCCTCGACATCCTTCGCTTCGTCGGTATCTTTTGTTTTAACCATTTAGATTTATTCCACGATAATCAGATGCTTTCAGGGAAATTACTTTACTTTTAGTACGAAAAAGGGGGTCCCGGTGGGTGACTTAACGGGGTATGGGGTTAATGTGCATCGAAGATGTTTTTTTTTTGTGTTGCTTCTGTTGAATTCGGGTAAGGGTTGATTTTTATGTCTTTGTGCCTTGAAAAAGTACTTTGGTCAGAAATACTGCGATTGCTACTCGGAGCTTAAGCATAATGAATGAGTATTTTTGTACAAATGTATCTAAAGTGGAAAACGAAATGGATAATGGAAAACTACGGAAAATGGCTGAGAAGAAATCAATTCAAATGCATTGCGTTGATTGGGGGGAAAAAAGGGGTGCACGGAAGCTGTTGAATAAATAATTATGTCCTCAGAATGTTTTCTTTTCGATTTCTTATGCAATTGAGTGGATATTGGATCAGGGATTTTTTTTGCGTTAGCTATTGTAGTCTTTGAAAGATTGGCTAGAGCTTGATTGTGGGAGGGAAACTTTCTTGGAGGCATTTTTTCGATGAAACTATTACTCTACGGCCTCAGACTGGACAATGTGAATATATTGTATAAGTTGCTTCAAAGTTATTCAGTCCATTTTAGTTTTTAGTCAAAAACTCTCATTCTTGAAACTTTTTTCTATGATGGCTTTTCGGCGTGGTTCACAACCCCCGGCCGGCGTAAGGATCAAGCGATCGTGGATGCATGATGATGGTATGGGATAGGCTATTTAAAAAATAAGGAACATCTAAAGTGATTTCATCAGCTGATATGGGTGAAAACCTTCGGCGTGCCTCAAATTCCAGACATTCAATATCAAAAATCAAATTCAAGGTTGAAGTAATTAGATTAGATTAGATTAGTCGACTCTTCGTGTCATTCTTTGTGAAGATGTTAAAGTTGACGAAAAAAAAACTTATACTAAAATTTGCAAGAAATCAGAGGGCTTGGACTATAGGAAAGAGCCAAATTTTGGCGAATGGCTGTCTTCACGGATTGAAAAGAAGTTAAGCCAGATGGCAGTAACTTCAATTTGAATGATTTACGTAAAGAGCAGTTGTAAAGGCGTCATTATAGCCGAGAGGATGGAATAATGTTCGGGGTGCGATCAGCTATTATGGAAAACTTGTTCGGATTTCTCCGCGGAGTTGCTGGTCTCCTATCCGACGTGTCCTCAATGCAGATATGCGGGGAAAGTGTTAAGGTCCACTATCAGAAAAAAAATGACCAGACTGATTAACAAGTTGGAGTCAACGGTGGCGTCCTAATTCGGATGGATAAAGTAAACAACATATTTGAGCTGCTCCAACATATTTGGACAACAGGTCTACTAGGAATCTCAAGGGTTAATCAGTAACCATGAACAGAGATATAGGCGGGAAAGCTGATAGGCCAACGGCAGTGCTCAATCTCGTAGTGAATACTGATAGCCCCGTGTCCTTGGGGTATTTTATAAATTTGAGCTAGCCCTCTAGGTTGGAGGTTGTCAGTGTGTAGTTACTCATGGAAGCAACCAAGAGCCTAGGAAAGGACTGATTTTATTGTTGACGACCATGTTAAATAAAAAAACGGACAACGACGTTCGTAACTGCACCTGAAATGTGAGAACATTACGTATGAGAGGTGCAGCCGAAGAAGTGGCTTAACTACCGTAGGTCTAAACGGGGCAGTACCAAGGGGCCCAAGCTCAGGGGGACCCTCGGACACTGACTTACAAACTAAAAATGAACTATTGAACATTTCTCCGACATTCGGTATATAAATAAACCAGATTCCAGGAACACGACTTTAATAATGGCAACTCATTGACAAAAATGGGGAATTCCCAATAAGTTTTGAATATTTCTGTTTGAAACTTGCGGGACATTATAGTGTAGGTTTGCTAGTGCCATCTGTCGATCAATATAAATGTTTACCGGTGAGTCCAGGGATTCCCTAACGACGTGACGTTATATATTAATTACGTTTCTTGTTGATTATTACATAGTAGTATTGTCGGAAAACACAGCATACGCGACAATAAGTCCAGCAACGGAATCGGCCTAGTTGACTTTACTGCGGAAAGAAATGCTACTATTCCTAGCACACGTTTTCCTCACCTCGATATTCATATGGCGACATATCAACGAAGGGTCAATCAAATTGAGCTCAATGTGATAGACAAGAGGCATGCATCCAGCATTTTCGATGTCCGAACATCCTCAGGGGCTAACATCAACTCGGGCCACTACCTTGTTGCGGCCAATGTAAGAATGCCTAAATCCACCACACCATAACAAATCATAAATACTGTACAAACATTTGATGTCGAAAGACTACCATAGCAAGAGGCCACCAAGTCCTTCGCAGAACGATTATCAATAATTACATTCTACTACCAGCATCTAACGTCGAAGAATAATGGCAACGATGTCAACAAGCCACCAGCAAGAAATCCTTGGTATGATGAAGAATGCCGAAGAGGCTTGAAGCTAAGAACTAGCCCTACAAGGCAAAGCTGCAGGTGAATACGAGGGCTGCCATTGGACTCTCTAAGCAAAGAAGGAGGAAAGAACACCAGCTGCGCTATCAAGGACATAGAGAGGTGCCACTCCAGGAATGATGTTCGCAAGATTTATCAAAGTATAAAACGTCAAAGCCAGAGATAAAAGGCTCGAACAGAAACCTGTCGAGATAAACAAGGATATATCGTAGTTGAGGTACAGTCGATGCTGATGATATCAAAAAACCACTTCTGCTGACTGTTAAACAGCAATGACAAAAAAATTTCCCGCTGTCAGGCAGAAGTCACAGAACGAACCATTTAATATTGGCGATGCCAGCGATAACTACCAACCACCCGGCCTTTGTAAAATGACGGCCTTCCCCCCTAAATTTATAAAGCTGGCGGAGATTACTTGGTAAGTAACATTCGCAAAATTCAGTCGAATGAAAGTATTCCATAAAGAATAAATCCTCAGGATCGTTTGCCCGATCCATTAAAAATGGAGACCTTCTGAACTGCGCCGAATACAGAGGTATATGTCTACTCAGCATCGCCTAGACGCCTACAAGATCCTATCTGCCGTAATATGTGGTCACCTGAAACCATTTACTAAAACCATTTCGGCCCTTATCAGTGTGGTTTTATGCCATGAATGTCTACCACTAACAAAATCTTCACACTCCGGCAGCTGATGAAAGAAAAACCCAAGAAGTCCAAATCGATACCAACCACATATTCATCGATTTCAAAGCCGCATATGTAGCATATAAGAAGACGAACTATATAGAGCCATGTCTTGCTTTGGTATACCGCAGAAACTCGTCCGTCTGTCAGGGTCGGAAATGACCTCACCGACACATTCGATACCAAAAAAGGATTTAGGCATGGCGATGCACTGCCATGTGACTTGTTTAAACTAATACTTGAGAGGAAGCAAAACTTCCGAGCCAATACCAGAGGCACAATTTATATATTGATGGAACTACTAGCATATGCCGACGATATTGACATAATTGGTCGGACTCAACGTGATGACAACAACATCTCGTCAGAAATTAAACGAAGAATTACTCTTGCCAACCGCTGTTTCTTCAGTATAAGAAGGCAATTTAAACTCGATTTACTACGAAGGTCCTATACAAGACCTTGATCATCCCAATCCTTCTGTACTGCGCGGAAGCATGGACCATGGTCGTTTTGGTAGCAAAATCCTTCAAAAAATCGTCGGTCTTGTTTACGACAACTAAGGAGACAACGATTCGACCAATATCTATATGAGCTATACATACCCCTAGTCAAAAGACTCCACATTGGACGTTTAAGATATCAACGACATAAAGAGCGAATGGAAATCAATACTACGGCTCTCAGAGTCTTCGATTACCTCCAAGACGTCGGACGCAGTAGAGGCAGACACACAATTAGAACCCGACCTCAACCAACTCGAAGTTCATCCCAAAATCCTCCATGAGACGGAATATCATGCAGCGCACCTCGCAGCTCGAGTCACAGTGTGATGTGTTGTTTCATCAAGCTGAATTGTCTTATTTTCTGATAAGTTGCCGCACATGTGTCAAAATGTTCTACAGTCGAAATGTACATGACGGTATATCCTAAGTTTTTCCATTTTCTTAACCAAAACTTTAAATAGAAAAATATTCCAAAAATTGGGCGTAGGTATAAATGATTTATAGACGAATTGTATATAAAAAAATATTTTCAAAGTATTTTTAATGAATCCTTTAACTTTTACCAAAAATCAAATCATACGCAAACATTTGAATTGAATCCTTAAAAAATTTCACCAACCACCATACTTCCTTACTCAGTTCGAAAAATGTCGTTACGTTTCAATTGACAACTTGTTTAAGCTCTCCTTTGCATTTTTTGTTGACTCAACATTTCTCAAATGACTTGCAGCTTGTAGCACCCATCTCAACATCACTATCGACAAGGTATACCCTTTGCCCAATGACGTTGCAACTTTCCACCATTTGAAAACCTATTCTTCGATTTAATTGAAATCTCAACGTGCTGATGATTATCGCTCCGCGCACCAAATGACGTCTCAATTTCACGTCTTTGCAATCTTCAACTGAAGCTGTCAAAGTATGCAGCAAATGTCACGATGACAGGCGTTTTCATCTCTTCCATTTTCAATTTCTATTCGCTTTTCAATTAACCTCTACCATAATCGCTCGAAGGTGACAAAGGCGATTTAGTTTAATCATCCTTGAGGGAGAACGAAAGCACTTTCAAGGAACCCACTCCAAGCGGCCTAATGACATTGATGAATTGAATTTTGTCTCGCTTTCCCTGATTTCGCTTGAAAAAAAATTCCAAAAACGTCAGACGAAAACTCAATGCTGCACGGATTGAAAGTCTAATACCTACTCGCTGTCAGTGTGCATTTTCCTCATTAAAATGGCGCAATTCCGCGGTAATTTTGCACACATTTTCACAATTCCCGTCCGAGATCCGGTCGTGCCGGCTATTAGTGTTCTCTGAACAGGACACGAATGGTCGCTGCTACATTTTTTTTTCGCGTCATGATGTCAGTCAGCGGTTTGAGTTCCACCACCCAGGACATGAGCAGAACTTTCACGCACCAACGAAGGTTGCAAGGAGAATGGGATACTTAGATGTGCTGGCCTGGCCAACTCCTGCTCTGATGCTGATTCGGCTCTGCCCAATGGTGGTGATAATGCCGGAACGTGAGTTGTAATTAACTGCTTGCTGCGCGTGTTATGTTCGGCAGCGCGTAACCGGAATGCTCACCAAAAACGATCCCATGCTGAATATATAGTGGCGGCGCGGTGCGGCGATGCCATCACACCGGAGAGGGTCCTTTTCGATAGATACGGAGCGACATAAATTGAAAATTGTCTGCCGAATATATTCCCAGCCGATGAGGCTGTGTTTGGCTGAACCACTTTTGATAGTCCACGACCTGGACCTGGACCCGGACATCTATCCCAGGACGACAAAGTCAGCTCTCTTTTTGTGTGCGCGTCGACGACGACGACGACGATGGTTTTTCGGCCGCGGTTTGTGTTTGCGTTGAGATTTTTCACCGCACTAACTTCATTCTCACCCTGTGACTACGGTACGGATACGCTGAGTCAATGCTGTATCCCGGATGGAGGAGGAAAGGTGCAATGTTACTACACCAAATACCCATCTCGTTTGTAACACAGAAGGACAAGCGAACGTGTAGTACAACTTCGTTTTGACTTTGAAACTAAGCACGGGGGACACACTCACATGACCCGTATCCGTAGCTCCATACAATGGCGGAAAAGTGGAACACAGCTAAAAAAGAAAGCGCCCGGTACAAACACCATCGTCTGTCCGGAGCGTACGTAAAATGCAATTTTGTAACCGAAAATTGGATACCTACTCACTGAGCGTATTTTCGAGCGCGAGGATATGACGGTCACTGGGGATATGTACAGGGTCCGCACTCCGCAGTTTTGGTGTGGTGCCTTTGCGGCGGTTCTTTGAGTCCGATGTTTTTTTTTTCTGTTTTATCTGCCCGTCGTTTCGAGGGATGGTTTCATGTTCGGGAATTTAATTGAAGTGTGCCCCCAACCAGCAATCAGGCTTCGTGCATAACAATCCTAGGAATTCGCGATATGTGTGTGTGTGTGTTTGATGAGTGGAGAGACAGGTGGTGTTTATCGAATTCCTATACCTAACGTATGGGTGACATTTTGTTTGATCAGCCTTTTTTTTTACCTATCCTTAGGCTAAGGGTCACATATTGAAAATTATTTATCGCTGACCTTAACACCGGGTGAGTGTGTTAACATGGCATTTTGGATTCGATGTACAAAAGTGTCCTATTGGAAAAGTGGTAAACGTTAGTTTAGAAAAGGGGACACTTTTTTTGGGGCTTATAAATCGGTCCTTAGGAAATGTTATACCTTTTGTGGTGGTGATTAATGATTTTGCTTGTGATATTTGGATATGTGATAGGGATTTGTAAATCAGCGTTTCTACTAGTGGAAGGTTATCCAAGAAAATGATTGCTACTCCGTTCAATTAGTTCAGCAACTACATTTGGTCAGCTTAACGATGCAAAATAAAAGGGTACGATAACACTGGTAGGCGAAATAGTCGTAGCGAAATTTATAGTCTTACGCGATAACTGTACAATGGATGATATAGAGGTTAATTTATAAACCGAACAACATGAATGGCTGTGTGCAAAACAAATGTTGGTCAGACAGAAAATCGGTCTACGTCATCCGTCTCGTCATATTAATGTTTAACGCTTACTAACAAAAATTGAAGGATTTCGCGGTATGCTTCTTGGATCAGATGTACATGTAATATGCGTTACTGAAACTTCGTTCAAGGATGAATGACAAGGTTTGTTGCGTAGAAGAAGGAAGATCGTATTATAGGGAGGACAGGAATATAAGTTGAATAAACTATTTCGTTCAAATTAAAACTTCATGCAGGAATTTTGGCAATTGATATGAGTTGGCAATATACAGGCCAAATAACCCATGGTTTATCAAGCTTAGTATATACATAAATAGTCGTCAATTATGAAACAACATACAAAACATAGTCATAGGCATGTCAAAGACCGATCTGACAATCGCCATTTATAGGAATACTTGTTGATTTTTGAAACTTTTGTCATTTGATTTGTTTTCAAACAAGTTCAACACATAAGTCAACGCATTGTAACATCAGGGACAAATTCGCCAATATACGCTTATATGCGCTCACGCTCCGACAGCGAAGGAGGAAAAATATGAAAAATATAGTTCTACGAGATTTTTGACAAAACTTATGAGCCACTACCAATGTACGATGTTAATATCATGCTTAGAGATTTTACGCCCAAATCGGAAGAAATGAGATTTATCACCAGACTTAGGCTAATTGATATCAATGCGGAAGAAAACGCCACTATAACCAGCACGCGGTTTATCACATCGATATCCAGCACGCGGTTTATCACATCGATATCCATTATAGGGGGCATATAGCGACCTCCAGATCAACGAACAATCAATCAAATTTGTCTCATATGCGATAGACAAGAGGCATTCATCCAGTTTGGATTTCCGAACATTCCGAGGGTCAAACATCGACTCGAACCACTACCTTGTTGGAGCCAAGTAAACCTGCGGATATCCATTACGACACAACAAATTAAAAATACTGTGAAGAAATTTAATGCGGGAAGACTGCGATCGCAAGAGACCACCAAGACCGCAGAACCCTCTCGACTAACTCCATAGACATGTCAGCAATCCATAATATCGAAACTGATGTGTTTAGTTTTAGCCGCCCACCAGCAAGAAACCCCTGGTTTCCATGTGAGCATACAATGCAAAGCTGTAGGTGAAGACGAGAGCTGCTATTGAGCTCTATAGCCATAGAAGAAGTGAAGAATTCCGGTTTTTGAAAAAGAAAAAAAAAATCAAAAATGCGAAGATATAAAGAGGAAGGATGTTTGAAAGTTTTACCAATGTGTAAAACCTTAAAGCCGGGATACAAGCCCCGAACAGAGAATCATGTCGAGATGAACTAGAAAAAATTAGTACCTAGTTGAGAGTTTGAGACACAGTCGATACTGCGGAAGAACCCTTCCTGCAAACTTTTAAACGGCGATAACGAAAAATCTCCCGCTATTCGGCAGAGCGAACGTGAGGAAAGCAATATCTAAACTTAAGCTTTTCAAGGCTGCCAAAAATTACGGCCTTCCCGCCTTTAGAGAAGATTTGGTAAAACCTGACTGATTAGCAAAATTTGGTCGAATGAAGAATGCCAGAAAAAATGGGACCTCAGCATCATTTCTCTAATCCACAAGAAAAGAAGATCGTCTGGAAAGCGCCAACTTCATAGGTATAAGACTCTTGAACATAGCCTACAAGATTTTGAAAGTAAAATGTCGGTCAATAACGGCCCATACAGGACCTCAAGCCTAGTTTCTCCCTAAATTTGTGTGTGTTATTATTTTTGCCACAAAGAAGATGAACTTCTGTTTAAAGCTGAGTCAGAGGGAAGAATTTAAGAAGCTTCTCATGAAACTATTACTTTTGGATATTTGTTAGACGATCGCTGGAGGTGGAGCTGTGAAAACAGCTAAAATGTTTTCAATTTTGATTAGAACCAGGAACTCCACAGAAGAACCAGACAAAATCCTATCCGCCGTAATATATGAACACCTAAAAATATTTACCTGTGACTTAGTTGTTTTTTTTTTTTGAATTGGTCTTCATGCCAGGGAAGTCCACAACTGATCAAATCTTCGGACTTCGGCAGATCTTGGAAGAGAAGTCAAAATCGATAACCACCACCTGTTCATCGATTTCAAAGCCGCATACGATACCATTTAAGGAGACGAATTATACTCAGACATGTCTAGTTTTGGTAAACCATCCAAACTCGTTTGTCTGTGCATTATGACGATGGAGAACTCTCACTGCTCTAACAGGATTTGAAACATTCGATATCAAAAAAGGATTTAGTCGAGGCGATGAACTGTCATGTTATTTCTTTAACATTATTCTTGAGAGGATTCCTCAAAACTCCCGGGCCACCACCAGAATCACAATCTCCCATAAATTGGTGCAACTACTATCATACGCCGGCGATATTGGCATCATTGGTCAGTGTCAACGTGATGTCATAGCCATGTTTGCTGGTATAGAGAAGAAAGCGTCAAAAATGAGTTAAGCAGTAAATGTGGGTAAGACCAGATATAAGCTGCCAACATCAGAGAACACACAACTTCGACGAATTAGACAGAACGTCATTGTTGACAAGACACAACTTTGATAATCCCAGTCTTGCTCTACGTCGCTAAGGCATGGACCGTATTAAAAGCGGATGAAGAAATCCTTGGTCGATTCGAGAGAAAAATTCTTCGAAAAATCTTGGGTCCCGTTTGCGGTGACGGGCTATGGAGACGAATATTCAACCACAACCTATACGAGCTTTACAGCGACATACTCCTGGTCAAAAACCTCCGCATTGGACGTTTAAGATGGCTAGGACATGTAGAACGAATGGACACCAATGTTCCGGCTCACAAAGTCTTTGATTCCCAGCCAGGCGTCGGACGCAGTAGAGGAAGACCTCGCCTAAAGTGGCGCGCACAAGTATAAAAACCGACGTAAACCAACTTGGAGTGCGCAACTGGAGGGAGTTAGCTAAGGACCGGGCTAATTGGAGAAGAGGCATGTTTGTTGAGACCCAGGTTCATCCCGAACTGTAGCGCCACTTAATTAAGTAAGTAAATAAGTAAGTAACAGAAACTAACCTCAAGCAGTTGAAATATCCAATTGGAGGCAGCTACATAGGCATCGGGCTAATTGGAGATGCTTGTTGGTTGAAGCTTAAGTTCATCGTGGACTGTATCGCCACTTATGCAAGCAAGTACAAACATCCAAGAACGAAACCGTTTATATATCGATTTCCAAGTGGTTTAAGGTATTCTTGCCAAGTATGTCCGCCTCTGTCAGAGAATGCTTTACAAAATGCTAGGAAGCCAACAGGAACCTCAAAAATCATACAGACTGATCTATTTGACGAAGTTTGTTATTTGATGTAGAGGTGGAACGACCACTTGTACATAATGGACCTCAACCACCATCTTGCAGTGCGAAACTAAAAGAACCTTGAGTCAGACTTTGTTGGCTAGACAGGTTTGTAAGTAGAGGTTTCAAACGAAGCTACGATAGAGTCTAAGGTGTGACTCGAATTTTAACCAACTTATTATGTACTAAACCGAAAAATGAAAATTGAAGTACATTTTGAAAAGCTTCTGCTTTACCTTCGGCTGTGTTGCCAGATACGTAGTTCACATAAATTCGATATACAGATATCGCTATACAGGACGAGATGCGACTACAAACCACTAAGAAAACGAAATCGGGTTATATCATCTACAAAGGTACCAGGTCCCGGACTGATAAAACAGGAATGGTTTTACTTCATTCCCACAGGAATATTGATAAAGTCTTACAGCCCATGTTGATAGACTTGAACAGCAGCACCCATATTGTAGAGGTTGTACCCAAATTATGAAAAAATAAGAAATCGTTATGGTGTTACTATACTATGGTGACTCATGGTACCTTATAAGTTTGGGATAAATTTGCTTTAATAAACTGAATAATAATCACACAAAAAATAAATAAATAGATACCAGACATTTGCGGTCCACAGCCTGGAGAATACCTTTAATATATGAAACCTATAAAAGGGCTGTTTTTCATGTTGGGTAGCGAATAAAAACATTAAGTATTACAGATGGGACTGGAACCAAGGACCCTCCAACCAAGGATTCCCACAACGAATGACTTACCTCAAATTAAATAAAACCGTGGCAAACCAATAAAAAAACCTCCCAGACGAAATGAATTTTCTTCAGGACTGGTAAAGTCAATCTGTAAGACCATGAATCTGTAAAACCATGATGTCCTTCGCAGAATATGCCATCACCCCTACTTCAAAATTGTATTAAAATTCCAAAACGTCTTCTTTTATCCTTTTACCATCTGCAGTCTTGTAAGCCATTAACACGTATTCAATTTAGCGATTACTATCGCCAGAAATAAAGGATTATTAGTTACTTAAAACCGCCACACCGTTAATCCCAACCGGGAAAAAACCCTCTTACTGTCGCCCCTTATTTAAAACAAAAAAAAACAAATAAAAATCCTGCAATCAAAATTCCTAGGTTAACATAGTACCTACTCTCGGCAAAAAGGACGAGAGAAAAAATTATTACAAAAAAAAGGAACGAACAACACAAAAACGGATTCCAATCGAATCAATAAAAAGGGTTGTTTGTGTAAATTTCACAGCAAACCAAGAAGGAGCAACTGTTTAGCTGAAGCTGGAGCATCAGCAGCAGCGGCACCCATCGAAGCGACTAGACACACTCAGCCATAAATCAAGTTCTTGGTTTTAATTAAATCTTGTGTTGGCGGTAAAGCAAAAACGTTCCACGAATGAAGGAAAGAATTAAATCGCTATCTTTCGAGTGGAAGAAGAAGGGTTGCTTACGGCATTCTCGTGAAAGTACTTTTATGGACTACCTACATATAAACTTTTATATATATCGTGATCCCTTATAGTGAGATTGTATTATTTGTTTTCTTCTAGCTAAATACAGTTCGGTGTTCGTTTGAGAATGTGCACATTAATAGAAGGTACTTGTTGTAGATACTCGTTGATAGATGCGGGGAGCAAATTTCTTAAAGAAAGTATATGCAAGTTTTTGACCCCTGATTCTGTAAAGCAATACAAATATTTGCTGCAAAATACGTAAAAGGCAATAAATTATCTGACCGTGCAAATATATCGGTTTTGTAAGATACATATTATAAATGTGTTACCCCCAAAACTCGGGAGATATCATTAAGACGCTAATATGTCTGAAAGTCGATCACTCACAACTCACTTGGAATGTTGTTTGATTTGCTATTAAACAGTCGGATTATCAACACAAAGCTAGGTGGTGCTTCGGCCAGAATACATGTCAGTAGATGAATAGAGGGAACCCACAAGATAGGGTCTTTTACTCATCCTGGAAGCAGAGGGCATCCACGTGATTGCCTACTCGGATGACGTTTCTATGCATTATGCAACCTCGTATCACGCAGTGGTTCTATATAATTCGCTTATAAGACCGATACTTCTTTATGAAGAAGTATTATGGTGGACAGACTAAAACTCAGCCTACCTTTCCGTCTTCCTGATCATTGCTGTGTATTCCAGACGGACCTCATGGCGATCAATGAAGCCTTATCTTGGCTAGAAGAGAATGTAATAACATATATGCCAAGGATATTAGCATTTATCGGACAGCCAAGCGGCCATCAAATCCCTGAAATCAATATCAACAAGTTCAAGGACAACTAGACTGCCGCTCATTTCTTCAAAAGATTTCAGAGCAGTTTAACAATCACGCTATACTGGGCATATTGATATTCCAGTTAACTGTAATGCTGGTGAACTCTCCAGAAATCGAACTAAATTACCAGACATACCCGGCAAGGTTGCATCTGGAATTCATATTGCTACACGCAAAAGCCTACTAGTGCAGCATGCTAGCAGCAAATCAAACCTCAGATGGGGTCTTAGCACGACGACGCGCCGCGACGTGTCAAAACACAAAACAAATTTGTCTCGCTCGTCAGGTCATATATTAGCGCCATTGGTGTCATCATTAGACACTGCCTAATAGGCAGGCACGCAGAATGGCTTCATCCGAATGACTTCTGCAGGAGCTGTATGGACGACAAGGAAGAAGAAACAATACTTCATATTCTTTTTAACTACCTGGCCCTATCAAACAAAAGAAAGCTTCATCTTGGAGCGTACATCTTTGAAAATCTATACGATTTCTCAAACACGGAAGTGAGAAGTGTCCCCCGTTTCATTAAAAGTACAGATTGGTTTTCCTATAGGTGACTAGGAGAAAGCACAAGATCCACGTGGTATCGCAGTGGACCAAAAACTGGTCTAAGTGTGTTGGCAAATCGCTGGTAGCCATTCTAACATAACCAAACATAGCACAGAAAATATAAGAGCTGCCCTTAACTGTCATTAGGCTATACATAGAGCGTTTTGATCTGGCTAACAAATTAAGGAAAATGTCAGGGTATCATACGTTTTTGCGACGTTAATATTAAAAATATTAAATTAAGGGTATTAGAAGATTCGGAGTGCACAGAGCCCTAGGTTAAAATGTTTGTTTATCTCAGTTATACGAGGTTGGGGTTGAGCTTTTGGTTAACTACCCACTTATGGAAAAAATCATTGCTACGAAGCAAACAAAAGCCTCGAAAAGGAAAAAAGTACAACGAGGTTCGTATCTGCACCTGGAATATGAAAACATACAAATCTGACATTACCGCCATCCAGACAATACGATGGGCTGGGCCGTGCAAAATAGGGTGAACAACTGTGTCATCTACTATGGACCGTGTTATAATGAGCAGAAACAACGACTATCCGGATGCAGATTTGTTATAAGTGCCAGACTTAGGCAAGAAGTCTTATGTTTCCAAGACATTAGCGAACGCATTGTAACAATCCGCATCAAGGCCAAATTCGCCAACATAAGCCTTATATGCGCTTATGCTCTGACGGAGGAAAAAGATGACATAACTAAGGATTGCTTCTACGAGCTCCTTGACAAAACCTATGAGCGACTACCAAAGTACGCTGTTAAAATCGTGCTGGGAGATTTTAACGCAAAGGTAGGAAGAGAAGAAATCTTTAGCAGTATTGTCGGAAAATATAGTCCCACGAAAACACGTCTGGTAACAGACTTTGGCTAATTGGCTCGATATTAATAAGGAGACATGTCGGTCCCCAGATCAACGAACGGTAAACAAAATTGATCACATTGTGATAGACAAGAGGCACGCATCCAGTATTTTTAATGTCCAAACATTCCGAGGGGCTTACATCGACTCGGACCATAATTCTTTGTTGCATCCAAGGTAAGATGATGGTTGGGTGTTGTAGAACGAGGGTAGACTCTGATTGGCGTTAACTTGGCAATGCCCAGTGTTGCAACTTTGACTACACATCAAATGTGCTTATCTTTACCTCCAAGTGGTAACCATCGGATACTGGTCTCATCCAACCGGATTTGACTTGCTAAACGATAAGTGCGAGTGTTGATAACACGACGAAAAACAGCAACACTATAAACACCCTGGTGAGAATGGCACGGATGAATACCCGGCCTGCTGTCCCAGGCGAACCTAGATGAGCTGCTCTGACATATTCGGACAACAGGTTGTCTAGGAATTTCAAGGGTTAGTCAGGCCCCTTGAACAGAGATGGTGGCGGATGAACCGAAAGGCCAACGGCAGCGCTCAATCCCGTAGTGGATACTGATGGCCCCGTGTCCTAGGGGTATCTAATAAATTGGAACTGGCCCTCCAGGTTGGGGGTTGTGCTTTGGGTTAACTACCCACCCACGGAAAAAACTGTTGTTACGAAGCAACCAATAGCCTCGGAAAGGACTGATTTTATTGTTGACGACCCTGCAAAACGAAAAAAGGACAACGACGTTCGTATCTGCACCTGGAATGTGAGAACATTAAACAGGAGAGGTGCAGGCGAACAACTAGCGGAAGCCCTAAACTGCTACAAAGCAGACATTACTGCCATCCAGGAAATACGATGGGATGGGCCGGGCAAAAAGAGGATGAAAAACTGTGACATATACTACGGACCATGTTATAGTGAGCAGAAACAGCGACTATTCGGATGCGGATTTGTTATAAGTGCCAGACTTAGGCAAGAAGTCTTATGTTTCCAAGACATTAGCGAACGCATAGTAACAATCCGCATCAAGGCCAAATTCGCCAACATAAGCCTTATATGCGCTCACGCTCCGACGGAAGAAAAAGATGATATAGCTAAGGATTGCTTCTACGAGCTCCTCGACAAAACCTATGAGCGACTACCGAAGTACGATGTTAAAATCGTGCTGGGAGATTTTAACGCAAAGGTAGGAAGAGAAGACATCTTTAGAAGTATTGTCGGAAAACATAGCCTACACGACAACACGTCTGGTAACGGACTTAGGCTAATTGATTTCGCTACGGAACGAAATGCCACTATAGCCAGCACACGGTTTCCTCACCTCGATATCCATAAGGGGACATGGCGGTCTCCAGATCAACGAACGGTCAACCAAATTGATCACATTGCGATAGATAAGAGGCACGCATCCAGTATTTTGGATGTCCGAACATTCCGAGGAGCTAACATCGACTCGGATCACTACCTTGTAGCAGCCAAGGTAAGAATGCGGATATCCACCACGCCACAACAATCCAGAAATACTGTGAAAAAATTTAATGTCGGAAGACTGCAATCGCAAGAGACCGCCAAGACCTTCGCACAACGCGTATCCCTTAACCTCTCGATCAACACCATACCACCAGCATCGAATGTCGAAGAGCAATGGCAACGATGCCAACAGGCCATTAGATCAGCCGCAACTGATGTGCTAGGTTTCTCACGCCCACCAGCAAGAAACCCCTGGTTTGATGAGGAATGCCGACAGATGCTCGCAGCCAAGAACGAGGCCTACAAGGCTAAGCTGCAGGTGAAGACGAGAGCTGCCATTGAGCTCTATAGGCAAAGAAGAAGGGAAGAACATCGGCTTTTCAGCAAGAAGAAAAAAGAGCAAGAAAAGCGCGCGATCGAGGATATAGAGAGGTGCCACTCCAGGAACGATGTTCGCAAGTTTTACCAAAGTGTAAAACGTCAAAGCCAAGGATACAAGGCTCGAACAGAATCCTGTCGAGATGAACAAGGAAATATTGTAGTTGAGACACAGTCGATGCTGAGGATATGGAAGAACCACTTCTGCAGACTGTTAAACGGCGATGACGAACAACATTCCGCTGTCAGGCAGAACGAACCATTCAATATTGGCAACGACAGCGAAAACTGCCAACCACCCGACCTGAGTGAAGTGAGGATAGCAATATCTAAACTCAAGCTTAATAAGGCTGCCGGAAATGACGGCCTTCCCGCTGAGCTCTATAAGGCCGGCGGAGATGACTTGGTAAGTAACATCCACCAACTCATAAGCCAAATCTGGTCGGATGAAAATATGCCTGAAGAATGGAACCTCAGCATCGTTTGCCCGATCCACAAAAAAGGAGACCCTCTGAACTGCGCCAACTACAGAGGCATAAGTCTCCTCAACATCGCCTACAAGATCCTATCTGCCGTAATATGTGAACGCCTGAAACCGTTTACCAATAACCTGATTGGCCCTTATCAGTGTGGTTTTAGGCCAGGAAAGTCCACAACCGATCAAATTTTCACACTTCGGCAGATCCTGGAAAAAACTCAAGAAGTCCAAATCGATACCCACCACCTATTCATCGATTTCAAAGCCGCATATGACAGCATTTATAGAGACGAACTGTACAGAGCCATGTCTAGTTTTGGTATACCGCCCAAACTCGTCCGTTTGTGTAGGATGACGATAGAGAATTCTCGCTGCTCCATCAGGGTCGGAAACGACCTCACCGACACATTCGATACCAAAAAAGGATTTAGGCAAGGCGATGCGCTGTCATGTGACTTCTTTAATCTGATTCTTGAGAGAATTGTGCAAAACTCCAAAGCCAACACAAGAGGCACAATCTTCCAAAAGTCGGTGCAACTACTAGCATACGCTGACGATATTGACATCATTGGTAGGACTCAACGTGATGTCATAGCCACGTTTGCTAGTATAGAGAAGGAAGCGGCGAAAATGGGTTTAGCAGTAAATGAGGGTAAGACTAAGTATATGCTGTCATCACGAAAGGACTCACAACATCGACGAATTGGACAGAACGTCACCATTGACAGATATAACTTTGAGGTAGTACGGGACTTTGTCTACCTCGGCTCCGCTATTAACTCTGACAACAACATCTCGTCAGAAATTAAACGAAGAATTACTCTTGCCAACCGCTGTTTCTTCGGGCTAAGAAGGCAATTTAGTAGTAAAGCCCTCACTCGAACTACTAAGGAGACCCTATATAAGACCCTGATCATCCCAGTCCTGCTCTACGGCGCTGAAGCATGGACCGTATCAAAAGCGGATGAAGAAATCCTTGGTAGATTCGAGAGGAAAATTCTTCGAAAAATCTTCGGTCCCGTTTGCGTTGACGGGCTATGGAGACGAAGATTCAACCAAGAACTATACGAGCTGTACAGCGACATGCCCCTGGTCAAAAAACTCCGCATTGGACGTTTAAGATGGCTAGGACATGTAGAACGAATGGACACCAATACTCCGGCTCGCAGAGTCTTCGATTCCCAGCCAGACGTCGGACGCAGTAGAGGAAGACCTCGCCTTAAGTGGCGCGCACAAGTGGAAACCGACCTCAACCAACTTGGAGTGCGCAACTGGAGGCAGTTAGCTAAGGACCGGGCTAATTGGAGAGGCATGTTGGTTGAGGCCCAGGTTCATTCCGGACTGTAGCGCCACTTAAGTAAGTAAGTATCCAAGGTAAGAATGCGGATCTGCACCACTCCATAACAAACCAGAAAGGGTGTGTGAAAAAAATGTAATGTCGAAAGTCTGCAATCACAAGAGACCGCCAAGGCCTTCGCGCAAAGCGTCTCGACCTCTCGATTCACACCATAGCACCAGCATCTAATGTCGAATAACAATGGCAACGATGCCAACAAGCCATTAGATCAGCCGCAACTGATGTCTAGGTTTCTCGCGCCCACCAGCAAGAAACCCCTGGTTTGATGAGGAATGCCGACAGATGCTCGCAGCCAAGAACGAGACCTACAAGGCTAAGCTGCAGGTGAAGAGGAGAGCTGCGCGATCGAGGATATTGAGAGGTGCCACTCCAGGAACGATGTTCGCAAGTTTTACCAAAGTGTACAACGTCAAAGCCAAGGATACAAGGCTCGAACAGAATCCTGTCGAGAAGAACAAGGGAATATCGCAGTTGAGACTTAGTCGATGCTGAGGATTTGGAAGAACCACTTCTGCAGACTGTTAAACGGCGATGACGAACAACATTCCGCTGTCAGGTAGAACGAACCATTCAATATTGGCAACGACAGTGATCTCTGCCAACCACCAGACCTAAGTGAAGTGAGGAGTCCAATATCAAAACTCAAGCTGAATAAGGGCGCCGGAAATGATGGCCTTCCCACTGAGTTTTATAAAGCCGGCAGAGAAGACTTGGTAAGTAATATCCACCAACTCGTAGGCCAAATCTGGTCGAATGGAAGTATTCCTGAAGAATTGAACCTAAGCATCGTTTTCTCGATCCACAAAAAAGGAGACCCTCTGAACTGCGCCAACTATAGAGGCATAAGTCTCCTCAACATTGCCTACGAGATCTTATCTGCAGTAATATGTGAACGCCTGAAACCTTTTACCAATAACCCGATCGGCCCTTATCAGTGTGGTTTAAGGCCAGGAAAGTCCATAACTGATCAAATCTTCACACTTCGGGAGGTCCTAAAAAAAACCCCAAGAAGTCCAAATCGATACCCACCATCTGTTTATAGATTTCTAAAACACATACGACAGCATTTACGGAGACGAACTATAGGGAGCCATGTCTAGTTTTTGGTATACCGCCCAAACTCGTCCGTCTGAGCAGGATGAAGTTTGTGTTGACTGGCCATGAAGAAGAAGATTCAATCATGAACTATACGAGCTGTACAATGGCATGCCCTTAGTCAAAAAAGAACTTCACATTGGACGTTTAAGATGGCTAGGACATGTAGAACGAATGGACACCAATATCCCTGGTCGCAGAGTCTTCGATTCCTAGGCAGACATCGGACGCAGTCAAGGAAGACCTCGCCTTAAGTGGTGTATCCACTTCCACGCCTCACCTTGTTTCACCCGGTTAAGCTTTGAATGCATAACCTCGAAAGATGGACTAAAAATATTAATTATCTGGCAATAACGTTCAATACAGGGCCTCAACTCTAGCAGCTGAAGAACTTTAACCTGAAAATTTCTGGCCATCCCTGGAGCATTACCAATTGTAGTCTTAATAGTGCCAGGCGGTAAAAGTGCCTTATACTTTCGTGTGGTCGTTCACAAAGTAAATATAGTGTAACAAGCCAAATAAAAATTGATTGCAATACTTCGATGTAGGGGGGCTTAAAAACTAACTTTCTGTTTGTAAGTCCAAAATAATTTCAAAGGTCGGAAATATCAAGTTTGAAAGATCCAAATATATAAATCAGCGTTGTCCTTTGAATGGCACTTTATGGCCACATCAGGTTAAAATTAACAGGCATCGGTCTTAGATATTTGACTGCTTCAAAGTCCTGCAAGGGAACCCATAAGGCATATAGATAACGACCTACGAGTCGGTTCATGGAATGTATGGCCGAGCTCCAAAAACCAGTCATGGATATTGGACAACCTCTGGAACTCAGCTCCCAGTTAGCCCTCAGACAACGGACAACAAGTTGCCACCTGGAGTGTATGACAATCCTCTGACCAATTAGGTATTGAAAAAATACTTTCCGCTGAATGAACATAATGCTCCAGAGGAAACACTAGTACTGAACAGTTCCCAAAATCATTGCAGTGATACCTGCTTAATCAATAAGACCTTCTCAAAATGGTTCATTAGACACAAATACTTGTAAGCACCACGTGAACAAGTACGTAAGACAATTTCCTACTTACGCATCTTAAATGTTCCATTCCCATGCATTCTGTTTGCCGTTCTAATTAAAAATTACGTTAATGAACCGCTTTTTTTTGATAAATACTTAACATCAACAGAAAATCCTTAACAAACACCCTTATCCTTGGAATTCACCTTGAATATCCGCTGTGCGATGTTTCTTTTTCGGGTTACCCTCAAATGTAGCATCATCAAGACAACCGACTCGACTTTCTTAACCTTCATAACGAAGTAGCAACGCCCAACAAGGATATGAGTCCTTAACAATTCGTTTGCAGGTGTTTGAGGAAAAAAAAGGTATTCCACTTGAAACACCACCCTCCGAGTGGCATGACACGGCTATCGAATTATTCCCAGAAGACCCTTGCGCTGTCAGGTCGTCCTTTGGGCTCTCTAATTATTTCAATAATTTTTTTAATTAATATCTTCCGCGCTCCTTTGAGTCAGTGTTGGCTGAATTTATTTTTGCTTTTCAGGTCACTTGGTGTTGCTCCTTTGGTACATTTCACCATGCCTCTGCATGGCGTTTCTATGGAGCTCCTTGATTAAATGGAATAAAAGAACGTGCAAGTTTTTTTCCCGTTTTTTTCTCAATTTTTTTTCCAACGTTTCTGTTTGTTCCTTGAGGGTTGCCCACCTCGGTCTGTTTCTTGGCCAATTGCTGGTCTGGATCCGTTGGCATAGTAGCGGTTTTCATCTTCCAAACTGAGTGCTAATGTTTGAATGATTTTCTCTATCCCGTGGTACAAAGGAAAACTCATTTGAATCTCGGACGATTTGAAGGACGAATGAAAGGATGAGAACTCTGGACACACAAAATGAAGGGGGGGGACGATGCGCGTCGTAAATCTTTTCATTAAGAAAACTTTTCATAGTTATTAGTCTGATTAATTTGGCTCTTTTCATAAATGGCCCCAAAACGCAAAGGGTCACCATGCATTATGCTTATTTGTGCGGAGGGTTTCAGCCTTTTCATTTCTTCGTTAACCAGCGAGGGCCGTCGTTGTCGTCGTCGTCGTGGTAGTCGAAGTCGTAGGTCTGCCTCCGCTGTTTTGGGTAGCAATGTGAGAGGAATTCTTAACTGTGAAAGTTTCACCAGCAGTCGAATGGGTTTGGGTCAAAGAGATGGGTATGCTGCTAGGGTCGATTTGACTTGGGCTAACATGATGGAACGGATTAATTAATTAAACTGTTTTCGGGGTTTAATATGGGATGGGGGGACTTGGTCAGAGTGCGTGCTAAGGATGCGAAGAATGCCGATGAATATTCTTTTGTTGGCAAAGGCTTGGAAAAAGTTGATCTATGGCGCTGTTTGCGGTCTAAGTGAGTTGTGAATTATTGCCATTGTTAGAATGTTGGCAGCGTTTAGCAATACTTTATGATTGACATGATTAAGAGTTGTTTTTGTATAGGACCGGTGGAGTAGGGTGGTTAAAAGCTAGGCAATTGGATACGAGCTCGGACTGTTAGATTACACGGACTGGTAGGTAGCTGACAATAGATTGGGTAACCACATCTTTCTTAAGATTGCAGTGGTGGGAGTGTGTTTCTTAAAAAAAAATAAAAAAATGATACCGGACCATCCGCGAAAATCAAGTGAAGAATATTTAAAATAGAAATAGATTGCGCCTTCAGGGTATGAAATAAATGCAGTATCAGCCTCAAACCTATAGCTTCTTCATTCATTTGCGTGTGGAAAGTTATATTTCTCCAACAAGTAACGGAATGTAACATTTTAACGGCGATTCCGAATGTTGAATTTGTGTAGTCAGTATGTTTGTCAGCCTTTCGCAAGAAATGGGGGCAGTATATACAAAAACTTAAGTGTTGTTACGTTTAGGATTTGTATCAGGGACCCTGTGCTTAATAGTCCAATGCACTAAACATTAGGACACTACACCAAACTTTATTAGAACATATTAATCGGCTTATTGTAAAAAAGAGAACTTACTTACTTACTTAAATGAAACTACAGTTAGAGATTATGTAAGGCCTAGCTTGGTATTTGCCTATAGGTACCTCCGACTGTGCGCAAGTTGTTTGAGCTCGGTTTCAGTGTGATATACTTATGACTGGGTCTTCCGTTACTGCGCTTACCATCTAGCTCATAATCGAAGAACATTCTGGCAAGGTTAGGTAAGGTTGGTGGGTTTATGAGGTAGGCGGAAGACGCACTTCCCTCATCATAATCAGATTAATATAGAGCCATTGTGATACTCGTTGGGGGTCCACGTGTGTGGTTGGTTCCTTCATTATCCCGATACTTTCCATTGTTGTTAGTTCCTTTCCAGCCATCCAGATGTTGCTGCAAATCTGAAAAGATTAGAGAGAGGGATTTCGGATAGATCCGTGAGGTCATGCAAAAACTATTTTCCTAAGGTTTTCATTCTTAATTGGCTGAGGGAGGGTATCTTCGTGTATTTCTTCATCACCGCAGCCTCTACAAAGGTCACCATCTATAAGATGTATTTTCGGTTTGTGGCTTTTAAGTAAGTTGTGTCCAGTAAGAATCCCTGCTAGTGTCAAAACCGAATTCCTGTTTCCTGTTGTTTATGAGTTCTGGCTTTGTCATACTCAGACCACATCTTCTTGGATGTTTCACAGGTGAGGAGGGAGTTCCACCTGTTTTTGCGAAATTCAGTATTTTCTGTCCCACCTATGACTAGTGGCGGTTTGACATACTAGTATGCCTGATCAATGCTGGTGGCAGATCCTTTATTCGCCAGATCATCAGCAATTTCATTGCCCTGAATTCTTATCTGTCCTGGAACTCAGCAGAGCCTAACATTATGTTGGACTCCAAGAATCTGTAGCTCTTCGCGACACCGTTTTACAAGCATAGATTTTATTTAGACAGCAGAGTTTGCTTTTATTGCAGCCTGAGTATCAATAAAAATGGTGATATCATCTGGTGGTAACGCCAACTGCCTCTGCTACTGCCAATATATCGGCCTGGAAGACACTTTTCAGCTTCAGTGTTTCTGAAAACACTCCCGCTCTAACGCCTACGTCCATCTTTGAACCACCAGTGTAGATGAATGTGGTTTCGGTTCCTTTCCCATGAAATGATGCAGGCGAATGGTCTTTGAATTCCATGTTGAGGTAGCATGTAGTCAGAGCATACAGCTGAGCCTAGATATATGTTTA
The DNA here is from genome assembly GCA_932526625.1 of Rhingia campestris. Lineage (NCBI taxonomy): Eukaryota > Metazoa > Arthropoda > Insecta > Diptera > Syrphidae > Rhingia > Rhingia campestris. The sequence goes on along the minus strand of OW052182.1, from coordinate 50,800,751 downwards.
AAATTTGGGAGTGTCCTCCTAAGTTCATTTTCCAGCAGTTGAGCTGGCTGGTTTTAAGAGTACTTTTGCAAATTCTTGCATGCAAAGGTCTAGCGGTAGCAGGTTTAGAGTAGCAGGTTTAGAATATCTAATTTCCAGTCCCGCTGTTAGTGTGGTTTTCATTGCGCTAATAGGGCCCACACATGCTATCCTTTGTACTTTTGTCATATTTTCCAGATGGGTGAGTTTATTTGTGGATTGTCACCAGAAGAGCCATCCATATATTAATATAGGTCTTACAATGGCCGTGTATATCCATAGGATAACGCATGTTATTACTTTGAGATGTATGTCTCCTAGCTTCGCATTAATATTTCTGTGGCTAATATGTATTAGAGATTGGACCACGTTATTTTTTTTCTTCCGTTTCTTCCGACTGCATTTGTATTCACATTATTGAAGGCTCCTTCAACGTCGAGAAATGCAGCGATTGTATATTCCTTCTTGTGCTGAGATTTTTCTATGATACTAACGATATCATGTAGGGCGGTTTCGACTCCCTTACATTTCGTGTAGGCATGCTGTGCCGAAGATATGTATTGGGGGTTGAGTTTGTCACAAATGTAGATATCCATTAGTTTTTCAAAGGTTTTTTAATACGAAGGATGTAAGACTTATTGGCCTAAAGTACTTTTAGAATAAAGACTACATTTACTTCCCGCCAGCACCTACGAATATAACTGCATTTTAAGCTACTAACAAAAAATTTGTAGAGGAATGCTGTTACGAGGTATTTCAATTTTTGAAGCATGATCGGGATAATACTATAGATCCCTGGGGATTTGTAGAGAGTGACTCCTTCATTGCCCAATTGATTCTTTCTACACTTACCATATCATCCATTGTTGCTGTCATAGGGGTGCCATTATAGACGGTTGTGTCTAGAGTCATACCGGAGTATGAATTTCATCCTGGAAAGTGGGTTTATAATAGATGTGTTACGGATAATAGCCGGTTCCTTGGCGATTAGTTTTCTAAGCCTGGCTGATTCAGAAGTGCTTTCTACACTACAACCGAAGTTACGCCAGGAGGTGCGTTTAGCACTGTTGACCACGGTTTTGAATTTACATTGAATAAACTTATAAATACCCCAGTCGGTTTCCGAATTTGAGCTTCTTGCTGCGTTATAAAGTTTCCTAGTTCCTTTCTAAAACTTTGAATTTTTGTCGCAACAGGATCGTTAGTACCCAGGGCCGAGCTTTCTCGCAACCATTCACGTGTGCGTGTGTAATTTTAAGCGAACGGCTGAGTTGAGATATGATTTTATTGACAGTTTATCCTGTACGTCGTTTGCATGTCGATAATTGCATTTTGTCCTTAGGGAGTTTCACAAGGTTCTCTTTTTTAAGCCGCTATTCCGCTATGACGAATCGTAATCATATGACCGATTACTATACGTACATATAACTTTTTCCAAACGCTTCATTCAGAAGCATCTTCCCTGAATATGGCTTTAGGCTGCTGCATATGACTTTTCCGGAATCCATTTTGATTTAAGTGGTCCTAGGCGATTTTGATGTGGGTACTGGTTGGACATTTGACATCACCTAAGTCGAATTGGATGTTAGGTGTAGAAGAGGGTGGAAGTGTACTCCAGGAACCTTTCAAGTATACTCCCTTGCCATTGCGAGTCGTTTGAGGATAAATCCAAAGTTACTACTGCGGTGAGTGTGCCCATGTGACCTTCAAATCGCCGATCGGACCCACAAAAGTGAACTTCATTCCGGCAGTTACGAGACACCTGCGTTTCTAAAGAAGCTCGTTAGTGACTATTCAAAAAGTCTTCTCACACCACCACTGAAATTATAAATAAGTGCATCTACCAGTGTTGGTTCTTGGCCATCAATAGAGCAATTTATCAAACCAACGCTAATCCTGGAAAAATCCAAAAATGTCAAGACGGGACTCACTATTTCTTCATCGAGCTTGAGAACGCGGTGCTACATCGAAAGAAGCTTGCTATGACTAAATAGAAATAACACGATGCGATGGTCTGTTACTAACTTACTGAACTGGACATACAGTCCGGGATATACCTTGGTCTTGATTAAAATATCTCTCTAGTTAGTCTGCTCTTTAGCCAACTACTTCCAGTTGAGAATGCATTTTACTTGTAAAGGCCATTCAAGGCGAGGTTTGGTAGGACGCCGCTAATTCAAACATTCCCAACGTCTCCGGGTTTAGACAAGAAGATGCGATAGCTTCAAACTGATGGTTGACCAGAATGTGGGTAAGACGGGTGTAAATATGAAAGATACTATAGTACAGAGTTGTTGACGTGCATATGGAAGACCATGCAACACGGTTTACAAAAAGAATTCCAATATCGATGAATGCCCTTTCGTCATTCATCCGCAAGGGATTGCTTCTTCGCGTTGCCAGAGACATTGGCTTAGCCAACACGCAGGTCCTGGTAGGATCCATTATAGCTTGGTATAGAATAGTGTTTCTATCGCTTAAGTCTTTCGGATGTAGCAAGATTTGTTTGCTTCTTCGGGTGGCAAGAGACCTTTACTTAGCCAATGCGCAGGTTCTGGTAGATCCATCATAGCTTGGTCTAGAATAGTGTGTCTATCGCTCAAGTTCTTCGAATGTAGTAGGATTTGGAGCTGAGATCAACCCTTAAGCGCAGGGATCAGGTATAACCGCAGTTGTATCATCCAATCCTAATCTGTCAGTGCCGTAATTCGGTAGTCCACTAACAGTGAAGCGGAATTTGTCTCCTTCAGTCAGATTTGTCTCGCCACTTTCCGCAGAGCTCAAGGTTCACCCGAAATCGGAAGTTGTACCGTTTGGGTATTTGTTGAAAGCCCAAGCCACTCAGGTCCTACTCACGGCGGAATTTAAAAACTATGACCTTGGATACTAATGGAAGTGGAAGGGATAAGCAGTGAGGACAGTGAGGGTTCAATTAAGTTAAGGCTAAGTACCCTCACCAATATGAATGCCAGAACAAATATTGCTTTTAGATCATCTCATAAGACTACTGAGCCACACCGGTACATCAAAGCTAGATCACCTTAAATCTCATAACTATAAGCAGTGCCTTGGATTGAATACTGTTAAATATATATAAAACCATGCTGGATTCATACAGATTCGTTTGAATAAATTTTAAAATAAAAATCTTAAGGACCTCCTTCCATTAATATGTGTCAGAAAATAAATTAATCCCTATCTTCGAGGATACATTCAACCAGTCGACTTAACTCAACCCTTTTGACATAAAATCCGCATCAATCTGTGAGCAATTTTAATTAATCCTCCTTAAGGAAAATGCTAATCACTCCTGTGTGCACTCAACTATACCCAACCGTAGCAACAAGAAAACAACATGGCAGCAGCTCTGTACAAGGACTACAATACATTTCAATAGCCACATGCAATAAATAAACGTATCCCCCACAAGCACAGCGTATACTTCACTTCAGCTAAGGCTTACGAATCCAATACCACCCCATATAGTCACTCACATACCGACTATAAGAAAACGAAAAGCAACTCTAGCACTTAAGCTCCGGCATCCTCACACTCACATTGGCTTGCGCTAAATTAATAGACGCAAAGTTAAAAGGATCGCCTTTCAAGCAAAAAACCGCCAACAATATTTTAATGAAAGAAACTCATGGACGCCATTAAAGTAGGGATATCCACATATAGAGGAGCAATATTTGAAGCAGGATAAGTCTAGGAAAAAAAAGGAACACCTCCTAAGTACAAAGCAAACCAACAAAGGAACTCATCCTTACACCGCGACAACAACGACCATGACGACGAGAACCTAGAAGGACGTAGAGGATGTCGGGTAAGAGCAGAGTGAAATTTTACAGGATGTATGATGCGATTAACTCGATACACAACGAAAGATTTTTCCATAGTTTCCTTCAAGGATGCTAGATTAAAATACACCAGGACAATAAAGTACTAATGTTAATGAAAATCAAAATGCTCCTTCCTCTAGTTTCTTGTTGTTGTTGCTTTTATCAGACTAATCTGATATTCTGGCTCCTCTCTTCATACGATATCCTTCCTCTGAGGATATGAAATAGCACCTCGCCAAACGCATGGAATATCCTTATTACATGTTGAGAACAAAAATTCAAAGTAAACTCCCATGCCAAAGGACGTCGCTCTAAAAATACGAAACATTTGGAATTTGTAAAATTTTCCATTTTAAGATTTGCATTATCCTTTGCAGATGAGATGAATAACCAAAGGAAAAAAAAAAAACTTCAATATTTACAAAATTTATCCGATAGATACGCGAGTACGCTATACTAAGTGGTGTACCGTGGATATATCCGCGCTCGGAGTGTAATAAATAAAATTTGCCGCTTCTTCTTTCGCTGGCGATTGGAATTTGTTTCTCATCTCAGGATAATGATTACTGTGCTGGAATTCATGCTTTTGTTCGACGGCAAACTGCATGTGCGCACCCAGCAAGGATATTGGGGAATTTCAATAAAATGTAATAAGTTAGCCGGAAGTAATTTTTAAGAAATTTCTCTCCATTAATAATATGTTGGTAGTGGTGTGCAGATTAATGTGCAATTATCCTTGATATTGGGTTTTTGTTGTGGTATATGCTGCAGACAGTTCACTTGGTAGTCATGGTGGGTCAGAGATGTGGGAATAAACAGAACGTGCATGGACTCTATTTTGGGTAGTTGCGCTTACAAATATCAAAACGAAAAAACGGGAGGATCAGATCTTACTTGAGAGCTGTGGCTCACGATGGCCATATATCTTATCATAAAATATCGTTTAGAAGCTTTAATATACACATTTCAAAAACTTGGTGCGATAGGTTCGTTGGGACTTAGTACCCAGCTTTTTTTGTTTTAATATTAATTTTTATTGTTTGTTGGATGTTGTAGAACGAGGGTAGCCTATAATTGGCTTTAAAATGGCAGTGTCCAGTGGTTGTAACTCTGACTACACATCAACTGTGTTTATTTTTACCTTCAAGTGGTAACCATCGGATACTGTTCTCATCCAACCGATTTGACTTGCTAAACGTAAAGTGCGAGTTTTGATAACAGGACGAAAAACAGCAACACTATAACAGGTCAGAACGGCACGGATTACCCGGCCTGCTGTCCCAGGCGAATCTAGATCAGCTGCCTCGACATATTCGGGCAACATATTATTTAGAATAGATATGGTGGCGGATGAACCGAAAGCCCAATGGAAGCCCTCAATCCCGTTGTAGATACTGATGACCCTGTGTCTTAAGAGTAACTAATAAGTTGGAATTGGCCCTCCAGGTTGCGGGATGTGCATAGTTACGAAGCAACCAATGGCCTTGGAAAGAACTGCTTCATTGTTGACGTCCCTGCTAAAAGAAAAAAGGAAAAGGATGCGACGTTCGTATTTGCACCTGGAATGTGAGATCTAGCGAACAACTAGAGGAAGCCCTAAGCTGCTACAAAGCAGATATTACTGCCATTCTGGAAATACTATGCGATGGGCCGGGCAAAAAGTGAATGACATCTACTACGGACCATATTATAGTGAGCAGAAACAGCGTGAACGTATTGTAACAATTCGCATCAAGGCCAAATTCACCAACATAAGCCTTATATGTTCTCACGGTCAAACAGAGGAAAAACATTGAAAAACTTATGAGCTACTACCGAAATACGATGTTAAAATTGTGCTGGGAGATCTTAACGCGAAGGTAGGAAGAGAAGACATCTTCAGCATTATTGTCCGAAAACACAGCCAACACGAAAACACGTCTAGGAAAGGACTTAGGATAATTGACTTCGCTACGAAACGAAATGCCACTATAGTCAGCATACGGTGTCTTAACCACGATATCCATAAGGGGACATGGCGGTCCAACGAACGGTCAACCAAATTGATCACATTGCGATAGACAAGAGGCACGCATTCAGTATTTTGGATGATTTGCTAGGTTTCTCGTGCCCACCAGCAAGAAACCGCTGGTTTGATGAGGAATGCTGACAAATGCTCGCATCCAAAAACGAGCCTACAATGCTAAGCTACAGGTGAAGAGCTGTTATTGAGCTCTATAGGAAAAGAAGAAGCGAAGAACATCGGATTTTCAGAAAGTAGAAAAGGAGGAGGATATAGAGAAGTACCAATCCAGGAATGATGTTCTGAAGTGTTACCAAAGTGTAGAACGTCAAAGCTAGAGATACAAGGCTCGAGCAGAACCCTGTAGAGATGAACAAATAAATATCGTAGTTATGACACAATCGATGCTGAGGACATAAAAGAACCACTTCTGCGGCGATGGCAAACAATGTTCCGCTGTCAGGCAGAACAAACCATTCAATATTGGCGTCGACTATACAGATACATATCAGCCTAAACTCGCTGCTCCAGCAGGGTCGGAAACGACCTCACCGTCACATTCGATACCAAAAAAGGAGTTAGGCAAGGCGATGCGCTGTCATGTGATTTCTTTAATTTGATTCTTGGACTGTGCAAAACTCCCGAGCCAACACCAGAGGAACAATTTTCCAAAAATCTGTGCAATTACTAGCATACGCCGACGATATTGACATCATTGGTAGGACTCAACTTGAAGCGGCTAAACGTATTTATGCCATTAATGGCAGATTGTGTCACTGGTGCTGTCTCTGGAGTTTTGCACAACCCTCTCAAGAATTAGGTTAAAGAAGCCACATGTCAGCCACTCCTACGTCCTTTTTTTGGTATAGAATATTTCGATGAGCTCGTTTCCGACCCTGATGGAGCAACGAGACGTCTCCATCGTCATAATTCATAGACGGGAATTTGGGCAGGATACCAAAACTAGATATGACTTTGTTTAGTTCGTCTCGATTGCTAAAACTTTCGAAGATCTCTCCTGGGGTTGCAATTCTATCTTCGATCACGCGTTTTTTTTTTGTGAAAAGCTGGTGTTCCCTTACCTTCTTCTTTATTTCTAAAGCCCAATGGCTCATGGCTTCACCTGCAGCTTTTCTTTGTGGAATTTGTTTTGGCTGCGATCATCTGTCGACATTCTTTGTCGTACTAGGCGTTTCTTGCTGGTGGACAAAATCTAGCACATCAGTTGCGGCCTTTCTTATGGTTTGTTGACATAGTCGCCATTGTTGGCATTGTGGTAGATTGCTACAACTCGTCTGCCAATGTCTGCGAAGTAAAAAAAATCGTAGGACAGCAGGCCGTACATTACACATAAGTGATCCTAACCATGTTCCATTAATGTTTTGTATCTGTAGTCAACACTTGCATTTATATGAAAGCTCAACAAGTCAATGGGGTGGTTACCACTGGGTGGGTTAATTAGCACAATTGGTGTGTAGTGTACTCAAAGTACCAAGTAACGGGTTAATTAGCACAATTGGTGTGTAGTGTACTCAAAGTACCAAGTAACGGGTGATTTTTTAGCTGGTTTGGTTTTGGCAACACTGGTTTTGACAGCTGACGTGTGTTTAGTACCTTGTGTCACTGTCAAACAGCTTCAGTTTGGTTTGCAATTTAACCATGGATCGTCTTACTAATGAACAACGCTTGCAAATTATTGAATTTTACTATCAAAATTCGTGCTCGGTTCGAAATGTTCATCGCGCGCTGCTTCCATTTTATGATCGGCATTCTCGACCTTCTGAGCAGTCTATTCGGAAGATTGTGACCAAATTTCGCACCAAATTTACTTTGTTGGACATTAAACCACCAACACGTTTACGTACTGTGCGTAGTGAAGAAAATATTGCGGCCGTATCAGCTAGTGTGACAGAAGACCGCGAAATGTCGATTCGGCGCCGTTCCCAGCAGTTAGGCCTTTGTTACAGCACTACGTGGAAAATTTTGCGGAAGGATTTGGGCGTAAAGCCTTTCAAGATACAGCTGGTGCAAGAACTAAAGCCAGCCGACCTACCACAACGCTGAATTTTTGGTGAATGGGCTCTTGAGAAGCTGGCCGAGGATCCGCTTTTTTATCGAAAAATTGTGTTCAGCGATGAGGCTCATTTTTTGTTTAATGGGTACGTAAATAAGCAAAATTGCCGCATTTGGAGTGAAGATCAGCCAGAAGCATTGCAACAGCTACCAATGCATCCCGAAAAAGCCACTGTTTGGTGCGGTTTATGGGCCGGCGGCATTATTGGGCCATATTTCTTCAAAGATGATGCGAATCGCAGCGTTACTGTCAATGGTGAACGCTACCGAGCGATGATAACAAACTTTTTTTGCCCGAAATGGAAGTCCTTGACTTGCATAATATGTGGTTTTAACAAGACGGTGCCACATGCCACACAGCACGCGAAACAATGGCGCAATTGCGAGGCGAGTTTGGTGAACAGTTAATTTCACGTTTCGGGCCGGTCAATTGGCCGCCTAGATCGTGCGATTTGACACCATTAGATTATTTTTTGTCGGAGTATGTCAAGGCTAATGTCTATAGGGACAAGCCCGCTTCGATTGACGCACTGGAAGCCAACATCCATGCATTCATTCGTGAGATACCGGCCGATATGTGTGAAAGAGTATGCCAAAATTGGACTCAGCGGATGGGCTACCTGAGACGCAGCCGCGGTCAACATTTGCATGAAATTATCTTTAAACATTAAATTGCAAGGCTCAAACTTTCGATTCAAATAAATACTTCATTCATTTTTTCGAATTTTTTGTGTTTTTTTTTAAAAAAAAGTTCTAAACCTCTTAAAAAATCACCCGTTATAAGTTAACGCCATCGTTTCAAAACCCAACCTTCAGCTCCATACTTAGTGGAACAAATTGTGGACTTCATGATGCAGAAATTCGATCAGTGACAATCTAGCTAGCGCCAACTCTTAGTGCCTATCGGCCGATGTTCAGGTTCACCCGAACTTATTTCTGAAAAAAGTACCTACAAATCAACATCAATAACAAGGATTCAAAAAGCTGTGCTCTAACGCTTAGAACCATGCCCCGAAGCTATTTGGAGTTAAAACAGAACTTGAATTATCAACATTCTAGCTACTGTATCAATAAATCGCCTTTTGGTAATCACTTGAACCTTCGGTCAAAAAATAATCAACAGATTAGTCATTTGAAAAATAAAATCACCCGTTCACATGGAGTGCCCAATAACTATTAAATGTCGGCTAGGCCTTGACATCTGACTCATAAAACAAGTAGCTACTCCAATCTCAAGGCACCTGTGGTAAACCATCAAGATAAGCCTAATCAGCCACTTAAAGTGCTTTTCGATCAAAATCAAAAAAAAAATCAACCGGAAATTTCAAATTACATATTTAAGCCGTGTTATCGCCTTATCGAGCAGGCCTTGCAATCGTTAGAAGCGATATCGGATCGTATTATTGAAATCACGCAATAAATTTGAAATTAAAAACCCATTTGATTACACGGAATAAACCTGTGAATTCGTGAGGAATTTACACCTTCACCAAGGCGTACTCGAGACCTTATCTGAATCAGTGTTTACCCCAGAACAAAAAACATTCTGTCACGTGTAATGTATTTTATTTGCTGGTGTGATGTCATCACTTAACATGACTTTAACCCGTCACCGATGCATGATGCGTAGGCGTACATATGGGGAATGGTATGCTGTTCATAGACTCCTGTGAAAAGATGGGCCCATGGGCCGGAGGCATAAACGGGGACATCATCTCCACCGTGAGTCTCTGATTCTCGATATGCCGTCGCTGGGAACATGGAATGTGGGTCAGACTTGTCAACTGCGGTTGGGTCAATGCGGGATTTCTTATCATCGTCATAGTAGTTATAGTAACCAGGTCCATTGGCGTAACTCATCGACAGAGTTGGGAAACCATCATCAGCCTCTTTCTGACCAACTCCTCCGACTGGACTGCCACGATCCTGAAATAAAATGTCAAAATATGTGTTGGTTAAATGAATCCATATAAACTTACGGGATAACCAGAGTATGAGAAGGCATGTGAGTGGTCAGCGGTTACAACGATAAGGGTATCCTCCTCGCTGGTCATACTTCTAGCCGTCTCAATGGCCTTGGAAAACTCCACAGTCTCATTCAGAGCCATCCAAACTAAATTATCGTGATGTCCCTTATCGATCTTACCACCCTCGATGAAGAGGAAATATCCATTCTCTTCATCTTGCACAAATTCAATAGCCCTGCGCGTCATCTCTTCAAGAGTGGGTTGGTTGGTTTCAGGTGTCGTTTCCAACATGTATAACAAGTGATCATCATGGAAGAGTCCCAGCAGCCTGTCTTTCGACTTTAAATCTAATTCCATCAACTCTTCCCTCGTTGTAACGTATGCATTACGATCACTTTGGCTGGTAAAGTCCTGGATGAGGTTCTTACCATCAAGACGTTCGCCAGCTGGCAACACAGTCGAGTCCACAAAGTTCTTTCTTCCACCGCCCATCATTACCTTCAACTTACTGCCAACATCACCATGAATCAGTTGATAGGCAATATCTTCATTTCCTGAATTCGCACCGCAGTCGGCCCTTACTTCGGCATCGTTCTCCCAGTCCCTTTCGGAGGTGTGGGAATACACTCCAGCTGGAGAAGCATGCGTCACTCTGGTGGTGGTCACGAGACCAGCTGCCTTGCCAGCATCCATTGCCCATTTGGCAGCAGAGTACACATAATTCGTAGCGTCCTTGCCAGTCTCGCAGTTAGTCCTCTCGATATGACCGTTAACTCCCAACGTCCCGTAGTTAGCCTTGATACCACACAAATACGCTGTAGCAGTGTTGGCAGAATCCGGAACAGTTCGATCCACAGAATAGGTCTTTGACAGACCAGTGTAGGGGAACTTCTCAAAGGCCAACTGTTTCTCCTCTCCTCCATAATAGGCGCGTGCTGCAGCAATGGTGGTCAAACCCATACCATCACCAAGGAAGAGAATCACATTCTTTGCGACTTTTTTTATCGGCTCGAGTACTCGTTGCTTGGAAACAAACTCTTTTCCGTTTTCGATCCAAAAATCGATTTTATCCTCATCGGCAACTATTCGAGAATTCTTTGGTGATTCGGGAAGATCAGGATGCATTCGCAGATCGTAGCAGTCTTCATCTTCAAGGCAACGTTTTGGTTTAGGTAACGCACTGCAGTTTGCTAAGCAAACGCTTAACGCGACCAACACTATTAGGCACTTCATAGCTAGCTATATCCACCAAAACGGTTAGGCGGCTACTGATTTAATTATTAAGTGTGGCGTTAACAAGAGAAGGAGTAGTTAGTAATTACGATGATTAGATTAGGCACATGACATGATATAATTATCGTGGAAATACCGTTGACGTTGAACCCTTGCCGTCTGACATTGGAGTGTTGCTGCCTGCTATTGGGGGTGTACATCGAAAACGTCCCTAGATGGCGGAAGATGTTTACTTGCAAGTCAAATGAGCTTCATATTCACGGGGCTGTATGAAATAAAAAGTTGTACCCGCCGACAGAAAATAACCGTTATTCGACCCGTACGAATGAGGGCTCTACTTAAATTTGGTGTCAAAAACAAATCATCAGGATACTAGGCAACTTCCGTCAAAATCTGTGCGGATCTCTGTCCTGGTGAAAAAAAAAAGAAAAATGTGGGAATGATCCTCCGAAAAATCACATTCCGAAATGGTGACACCTGGAAGCACTGCTTGGGTATGTTGTTTGGAAGAAAGTTGCGGAAATGTTGCTGAACGCTCATCTGTGCAAAATCGATGGCTAATAATTTGGATTTAAAGCATGGAGGGGCCTAGACCCTGAACAAGAAATGTGAACCCCGCCCCCACATCGATTTTAGCCCTTAGAGAGTCAACTGGGAGTTTACCACCTGGCTCCCACCGCGCCCTTTTACTGCTGAGAATGATTCATCTACTTCTCCAGACCACTTATTGGTCCAGCATTTTTGAAAATGTCTGCTACCTAACGCAAACTTTGGAAAGACATGGTCCAGGGAAACGGAAAGTTGTGCGGAAAGTCAATGCCGTTTAAGATGATAGTGTTTTTGGAACCTGGCCCGATCCGTAACTCTGGCTATGAGCTACGAGGGATTTTCCTCGCCACCTCACTTCTGATAGATCTATGGTTCAACTTTATAAAGGGCTTCGTCTAGTTGACTCAGGCCCTACGTGCGCTTGCCGATCAGTTTCTTAATATGATTCATGTAGTCATCATGAATCCTTTGTTACCAATTTTGTGTTCTATCAAACGACCTGTAGTTCTTAGCTTATATTTACTTTACGAAATGAGTGTCCACATACAAGCAAGCATCTTTTCTGTGCTGGGGCATGGAGCAAGTTGAACGCTCCGTTGGCTCTTGCAAGGGCACCAATTCCAAAAGGCAGAGTAAACTTCCAAAAATAATACAAAAAAAAAACAACGGCGAACGTAAGCACTGAAAGAGCGCCCGATAAGTCAAGGACCCCGATGGAAGCATTACCCTTGAGAAATGTAAGAAAGTGGAGGTGAATTTGAGCCCACAAAGACATAAAAATTCGGATTGGTCATAACGAGCTCCCGTGTATTAAGATCCAACGAACAACTGACAATACAAACATACTTTAGATAGCAGGAATCGATCCAGGGAAAACCGTCTTCGACGACGTAATTGAAGATCCTCAGGAGAAATTGGAGGCAGTGGGGGCTGTCTTTCAGGAAGTGTATAGGTTGAATGAGAGCATTCGCCCAAACCGCGTCTTCGAGCTTCATCATTTCTATCTCCGAAATGACATAACGCAATGCCGATTTGAGAACCACGGTTTCACCCGGTTCGATGAAAAAAACTTGGCAAACGCCATCATCGCCGAGCGAAGTGGGTCTAGTCTCCTGTTAATCTCGAAGATGCAACTCCAGATCATCTTCGAAGCCATAAAGAAGAGAAAGTAAGCGGGCGTCGATGGTAACCCATAATTGTACTGCGACACTTACCCCCTGAAGCTGTGGACAATAGGTCTGAGGACAAAAATATTATACCAAAGACCCAGTTTGGTTTCTAGGCGGAACATGACTGTATTCACGCCGCCTCCAAACTCGTCCTCAATATACAATGGAACAAAGCCAAAAAACAGTTCATCGGTTCATGTCTGGTTGATTTAGAGAAGGCTTTCGACACCGTATGGTTTGAGGGCCTCTAACTAAAGCTGATAAGACTTGACTTGAAAGTGGAAATTTAACTTCGACCACCGAATTTTTCACTAAAAACGGTCTGCAACAGGGAGCGGTATCTCGCAGATTCTCTTAACAGAACACCAGTATCTGACTACACAAAAAATTATTTCAACCAGGTCCTATACAACGGGGCCAACATAAACAGAAAAAACAATTTTCTGTTGAAACTCATTCGATTTGACGTTGCAAGAGCGAAGGCCTCAAGCAATAGTCTCATCTTTGAGATGAATATTTTGAAAATGCGCGTTTAAGCGGCTAAATTCCGCCTGAAACTTTCCTATATTTGGATTCCTACTGCCCTAGCAGTCGTGAGAGGATTCCGATTAAACTCAGACTCGAATGAAATTTTGATGCACTCAATCTGAGCAATCACCTCCTTTCAATCTATAACTGAGGAATTAGATGAATAAGCGAGAGATTATTCCACTAACGTTTGCATCATAGTGAAAGAGGAATCTCTGGCTTCTTAAGCTGAATGTCTACAGATGTGACCAGATAGACTTTCAGCCTCACCAAACATTGCATCATCTCTGTTAGATAACAACAATAAGATGACGGTCACACAGATAGGTAGTGCAAACCCTATACAACACGACTCACAGATCTAGTCATGGACAGAAAATTGAACTGAAAGAATTATATTCAGAAACGTGTTAAAAAACTATCTAGCCCTCAGATCATCAGAGGGTTAAACCAGAATTCTTGTACGTGAATAAACCCGATACTCCTATAAAGTGTTATCGTCTGGTGAACTGTTTCATATAGCTATAGCCTCAAACTGCAACATTACTGACAAAGTACACAGATCAATTAGCATATACCTTGGTGAAGCTTTATGAACAACCCCATAGCAGTCGAAATGCTATCCTACATCTAGTGCAATTATTCAGACAACTCTTCGCAGCCATCTTGAATGGGGTCATACAGATCTGCACGGATATATCTAAAACATAATTTGCTGTTGTTGTAGGCGTATGCGTCTTCCCACAGTGAATTAACTTGAGGACATCATTTCCTATTCCTTATCGTGCCAACAAATAAGTCTCGTCCTGGCTGAAATTTAACTTGGTATCAACGATGAATATCTATGTCTTCCGCGACAGCTATGTGGATTATCAGTGTGGATATCAGTCCACGATTGTCGAGATCTATTAACGAGATGGCAGAGGACTGGAAGACAAAAATATTCCAGGGAACAGTAGAGCTCGCCTGAATGGGCCAATCCCTACGTCTTTATATAACATCTTGTATGACAACCTAGATATCTTAGGGTCTAACCCCGCTTCATATGATAATCGAGATGTTTCACGTATGCAGAGGAATAGGGGAAAGGTGATAGATCCAAGTGGTATCACAACGGACCTTACTGGTTCAATTGTGCGCTGGCTAGTGGCTACGCGTTAAGCCATCTTAAGCTTATCTTACCTAGCATGTGCTTGGTTGGTGATCTAAGCTTTGCAGATTGCATATTGCTAAGTCCCTATATTTTGGGTGACAGTCAGTATATCTTTTTCACTTTCTTAAAGTTTGAGTAGGTTGGAGGGTTTAAAAAATTGATGATTACCATACAAATGACGGTCAAATATAAATCGTTTTCACCTAACTGATGCCTACAAACTCCGACTCTTTGCCTCCACGTGGCGACGGCTGGGTAACGTAAAAAAATAAAAATTTGTTTCGCAACAGGCTTGTTAGTACTCAGAGTGTAGCTTTTTTCTCACAACCATTCATGTGTGTGTTGGTACTTCTTGCACGATGGCGGGACCTCCTATTTTATTACGATTCCGAACGGTTAAGTTGATATAAGCTTTTCTTGATACTATTTGGATGATTTGTCAGATCATCACGAGAGGAGGGCCAGTGAATGGTTCTTTACCAGTACCGAGGTGAAGATCAATTAATCGTTTCAAAGTTTTTAAAAGAAAATAGGATTGACTGATCGGACGGAGATCCATCGGATTTATGTGAGAGATCTTTCCTGCTTTGGGGATGAATTCAACTTCTACTTCCGTCCATGTCCTTGGGATGTGTACTAAGGGTCCATTAATAGCTATCATTGAACAACTTAATTGGAATACAAAACATGATGGAATTGAAATATTATCTTAATAGCTTGTTATAGGAATCATTGGGAAATTCCGTTTCATTTTGGTGAAACGAGAAGCATTACTTTAGAAAAATAAATCTTGATCGGTGAAAAATAAAAAGGGATTTTCTGCGAAGACGTTAATTAAAAATTAAAATATTTTTGGAAAATCTTGTTTTAAAGTTCATAAGCTTCGCTTTGACACCAACTAATTAAAAAAAAAACTGCAAGAAGTAAACGAACATTTCCAATGATAGCTATAACTGGACCCTAACCGTAGACAACTGGTCATGGTGGTTAGTAAACTAGACAGGGTAGCAGGTTATTAAGCTCATTTTGAAGCTCCGCTGTTATGATACCATCTAGTCCAGTCGATTTGAATGGATTTGAATACAATGTGGTTAACTGATCTTTTGTTGGTTCGGACAACCATGACATCTAAATCCATGCAGCTTTTGGGGACGTTTATATTGAAAATAGAATTGATAGGGCTCCGACAATTCGCGATTTTAATTTTTTTTTTTAATTTGAAAGTTATTTTCGGCACCCTATTTTTACTTTTAAGGACAGAGGGGATATAGAAGCAGAATACAATTACAGATTTGTATGAATATGTAATTCATAGCGAATGTACATATTTGTAATGAATTGAATATGTAGGTATAGATAATTATATACATATATATACCCATGAATATTATCTCAAAAACAATTATTCGATTGTTGTATTGTGATAACAATTGAACTTCGACTGGCTTGACGGAAATTCGAAATGTTTTCGACATCGCAATTCCAGATGATACTTAATGCCTGTTATAACTTTGCGATAAAAGAGGGAATAAAATCGGTATAATCATAATTTAATTGGACAGCTACCGATAACGGTCCCAAATCTAATCATTACTTTAAAACCAATTTTGTATTAATTTAGTCTTGATTTGGCTGCCAGTGTTTTTTTTTTCTTTATCTTAAAATATAGGTACATATCTATAGCATGTGTTTATAAAGTTGATAATGGTGGAAGTTACATATTAGATTAAAAAAAAAGTATGAACAATAATCTATATAAAATTATATCGTGGCTTAGATATTCCTAACGGTTTGGCCAAAAACTACGTTTTTCTAAAAAGGGGGTGTGGTAGTTGGCGGATTTAAACAAAGAACACGTGTACCCAATTTCATAATTCTAGCTCAAAATTGAAGGCCCAAAAACTGGTAACGTACAGACGGGCGGACGGACATAAATGGTTAAATCGACTCTACTATCGATTCTGAGTCGATCCATATACCTTAAGGTGTACCTAGCTAAATATTTCTATATATTACAAACTATGTCCCTATGGGATAGATTATAAAAAGGCGGACCACCAAGATGGCCGTCGAATAAAGTTCTCCCGAAATTTAATTAAAATTGAATTGAACAAGGTTCCCTTTTCTCTTGTTTATTTGGGCGCGAACAACAATTAATCGAACAACTCGCACTGATTGATTCAACATGAAAAAACTCGACTTATCTTCTTCTTTATGTCTTTCTCCGCTTTTCTGATCCTACTTGGTACTCTCCACTCGTAAGTCATCTGCGACTTCTCACTACTTTCTGTCCTCTGGCAGGAAGTGGGTTCGCGCTAACTCCTTTGGATGTACCCGCATTCACACGTGCAGGTCTTACTGCGCATTTTCAAACATCGACGTCGGGACACCTCACACTCACTTATTCCAATTAAATTTACCAATCAGACCACTTTTCCTATAGTCAATGCTCTGGAAAAACCCGGTGTTGATCCTGAGAACTTACTATTTTCCATCAATTAATTTGCCATGGATTAATCAAAAAAGACGGGACCGAAGCAATGAGCTTTGAGGATGAATAACAAAAGAGATTTTGGGGCAGGAGATTTCCGTTCTGGTGCCGTCCTTTAAATACCTTCATACTTGGTATTGGACACGTATCATTGCACCGTTCGGCCGCTGTGACCCGGTTTGACAGCTGTCGGATAGTATGACAGTTGCCTTTATAAACATTGACAGTTGTTTTAGGACTTTCATGTTACTGACATGCTTTGTTAAAGTCCATGAGGATGGTCTTCACCCGCACATTAATCACCGTCCTGTCTGACGCTGCCCGTCGCGATTCCGTAGGCTTCAATTTTTTAGTAAGATTTTTCGAAGATAAGTTATTGGGTTCTTGTCTAATATTCTATTTAAGAGCTTCCAATTTCTCTAGGCTATTTTTTTTTATATATATGGGTTATATAGACATGAGTTGAAAAAAAAAAAACTCGGAGAAGAAAGTTGGAGCGGTCGAAACGTGGATCTGTCCAGTGGAAACGCCGAAAAAACCACCCGCAACATTCAAAATTTCTATTGTCGTGAAAACTGTATGTGTGGTTGTTGATTATGGTTCTGTATTGCTCACCAGTTATTTTTCCGCTATATGGTTTGCTGAAAAATTTAAGGTCCGACAAAACTCGAACAAACTTCCCCAGAAATTAGAAGAACTTTGCCCATATAGCAAAAGTGGAATTTCTTATACCCTATATCAAGGGTAAGACGGATTCAGTGGCGCGATGATTAGTGCGATGAACTGCCGCGCAAAAATCTGGGTTCCATACCTATCCGTAGCAATAACTAAATTGTTTTTCAATGGTACTACTCTCGTGATGATCTGACAAATCATCCGAAAAGTATCAATTGACGAGAAATGCTTTTTCAACTTATCCGCTTGGGATCGGCATAAAACAGGAGGTCCCGTTTGGTGGAAGAAGTACAAACGCACATGAATGGTTGTGAGAAAACTAGGCCCTAAATGAAGGAGTCTGTTGCGCCAAAAATTTGTTTTTTATTTTGGAGGTCTGAAGGCAGTAGCTGTATGACTGGGTGCACTTTGTAAGGGAACATGTTCAAGTGTCACGACTTTCTCCATTAACTTCGAAAGGGGCTAAACGCCTTTGTGTTTGAACAGCTTCACTAAGACTAGCGAGAAATCTATCTGCAATGAGTTTTCCGTGATCTTTTTGATTTTAAGGTTCTTTAGCTTGTTCAAAACTCTAAAATATTAAAACAGATCTGACAGTTGCCGCCATTCGGAAAAGTTATAGCATCTTCCGATAGTATGATACGATCTGTTGGGTCCTATTGGAAAGTGTTTTTACTAACGACGTTGCCAATTTGTTTATTTGTTTTGGGATATTATGATGTCATAAGGTATAGGGATTTTTGCCTAAGTTTGTTTACTTACGACAAATCCGCATTGGACATAGATCTAGAGAAAAAAATTGAAGTTTAAGATGCTCAGAACATATAGTGTGAATGAGTATCGTACTTTGACCCGCTGAGTGGTCAAATCACTGATGGTAGACCCAGTAGAGGTGGCTTCTGAAAGTAGAAACCGACCAATATTAGCTTGAAGTGCTTAAATGAGTCAGTGAGCTAATTGTAAGTTTGCCTGAGTTTGCCCCCACCTAAGAGAGTAAGTAAGTAATTTTACAAATATATTTTTAAATGAAGTGAATTCATCTTGCTGAATCTTACCGTCAACGTGATGGGGCGTATTTGATTTAAATCGATTCACCGAATTAGATGTTATAATGTAGCTGATGCACAGAAAAACTGAAATACTCCTTTCTAACTCTTAAAATTACTCCTACTATTACTACTACTCAAAATTTCGCCACGACAGCCCCGCTTTAGTCTTACAATGGTAGCCCTGGCTACAAAATCCATCAGAAATTTTATGACACCGGTATTGCATTCACAAGTACCTGTCAAATGTGTTTTCAGTTCTTGAGAATTTTTTTTTTATCAATCCTGTCAATTTTTATCTCATAATGTTGTTGTCAAGACTCTGTTCTTGATTAGATGTAAGATAAATAAGTCTGACGGTAATTTTATTTTCATTTAGATTAATGCTAGAGTTCAGTATGTGATTGGGTGTTACATTGGCGTCACTAATAGATATTAGTCCGCATACCCCATGGTGAGAAACCCAAATGTTTTTGAGATAGCTACGTACGTATATAGATTGTGAAATAGAAGTTTCTCGGGCAGAATTGGTTAACATACTTAATGACTTTACCGATAATAACATAGACATGTTATTTTTTTAGTTAATCCAATTGACTGCATCCCTATTGGACTATTTATGTTAAACTTGATCAAGGCCAAGTGGCTCACATGAACCGTTTTCCAGAACTCTTATATAAGATATCTTAGAAGAAGATCTGTGTTGATTGGTCAATCGACCATTTCGACTAATGAAAACAGAGCTTTATTTAATCGCGTTTTCCATTGGTAAACCTGGATTTTGATCTAAAATTTGATATTTTTTGGTGCCAATGGAACACGATTTAAGATTGATTTTTTTTTTCTTTGTATGTTTGAAATTTTTTGTAGTGAAGTTTGTGTCAGTGTAGCTGTCAAGTTTCAAATTTAATTTGTTTTTCACATTGAACTGCTACAGTTTTAATGAATAATAATAGTTTTTCACAAGCGAAATAATAATAAATCAAATATCAAAACGAAAATCATTCTAGTCAAACTGCCAGATATCATTTGTATGAGGGTGTGTGCAAGGAGGGGTAAATCTGCCAAAAAATTTAGATTTGCAAAATTGATCTAATATAAAAAAATCAATTTGTTTGCCCAATGGAACACAACAACTGTCAAAATCGGTCTTTTGGCAGATCTAGATAAAAAAGATTGATTTTTTTACCAATGGAAAACGCTATAAGATATCTTATCAAATCTGAGTTCCGAAACACGGCTATTTCTGCAGATAGATGCCGCATGCACCGTTAAGAACTTTATGGTCACTCTTATGTAATCGAGTGCGGCAATATAAATTCCCTTCATGAAATACGCGCCATTCGGGCTGTACGGTTGAAGCGGGACAGGTGTGTTCTTATTCGACTTATCTGGTAGGTCTCCTTGTCATCATGCGTTGGAAAAGTGAGAAGCGTGCGTTTGCCGTCGTGGATTACTTTTCAAACGGATGCTCTGTAATCGCCACCAAGTCAGCCTGCAGAAATTTCTTCAAAGTCGATTTGACCAGAAATAAATTTTTACATGGATCTCTACGTTCAGATAAACTTCGAGTGTGACACGACCAAGACCTCGAATCTCTTGACCCCTTAGATTAACTGATAACATTGAGGTAGTAAATTTTTCAGACCTGCAATCCCACGGAGCTCTGTACGCAAACATGCGACTGCACTTGCATTTTCCAATATTTTTTTGAGGCGATTTCCTTACTGTGATCAGTACAAGTTGACGATGCTGCAGGAACTCTCCGAATGTATTTAAATTTATCGGATTAACGCCTGTAAGGCTACTCGAAAACGTTCCGGAGGAAACAATTGTTTTATTCAGTGATGAAGTCAATTTTCAATTGAGTGGATGCGTCAACGAACAGAACATATAATGTATGATACTAGGCTGACACCAATCTACGAGAAGTACATCTAAAGTTGGCTATAGTTACAGTGTGGTGTACAATATCGTAAGCTGGGATTGCTGGTCCGATTTCTTTTTAGGTGACAATAACTAAGATTTCAGACGTGTTCTCATATACCTTCTTCTTTAAAACGAGACCAAGCCATCGCGGATGCCAGTGCGCTTGGTCTGGACAACTGGAAGCAGCGTGCCCGGGATCGTAGAGGATGGAAGGCTGCAGTGTCTCAGACAGAGGCTCTTCCCGGGTCGGGATCCCGATAAAGTAAAAGTAAAGAGTCATTTTTCCAAGACTTGATGAATTGAACTTAGAGGATATTTAGTTCTAACAAGACGGAGTTTACACTTCAAGGACATCGATGACTATTTTGAGGGAATATTAACAGGAGCACCTCATCTCAATAAGGGGCATTTCGGAGTGGCTACTCCGCTCTCC
The DNA here is from genome assembly GCA_932526625.1 of Rhingia campestris. Taxonomy (NCBI): domain Eukaryota; kingdom Metazoa; phylum Arthropoda; class Insecta; order Diptera; family Syrphidae; genus Rhingia; species Rhingia campestris. The sequence continues at coordinate 50,779,643 of OW052182.1, read as the reverse complement.
CAATATGTCTCCTTTTTCAGAAGCTGTTAAATGGGAAATGAGGAAATGAATAGAACAAGAAACACGCTTTCTCCTAGTATAGAAGAAGCCAGCTCTGTCATTATTATGGTTAAGAAAAAAACACAGACAGCTCTGATGGATTTCAAGCAGAACATTATAATTACGGAGGTGTTAAACCATAAAAGTTTGCATGCACCAAACTATCAACTACTTCTCAATGCCCAATGACTAAAACATCAGCTCCATAAAAAGAATCTACAAGAAAGACGATCCCATGTCTTGTACCCACTAAGTGTCGCATAAAAGATCCCATCCAAAATGCTAAGTGAACGTCTGAAGTCTTTCTGCAGCACAATTATCGCCACTTATCAGTAGGGCATCTGGCAAGATCGACCGTAGACCAAATTTTTACACTAAAGCTCTAAAATACCAACGACTTTAAAGTCGATATCTATCATCTTCTCATCGAATTCAAGGCTGCGTTTAAAAGCATCCATCGCATATAGCTCTGTAAAGCGATGGCGGAATTGAATACAGCTATGTCAACCTACACTAACATAAACTCAATACCAACTCGCAGTCAACATGGATGTTACATTAGTGGAGATATAACGAAGATTGAGCCTTGGAAACTAATGGTACTTTGGTTTGTCAAAATAAATTGATCAGAACTCTTAACTCGAGAGTATCTACAAATGTTTGCACTTCCGGACCCAGTTCTACTTCTAAGGGAGTGCTTAAAGATAAGCAGGAAAGAGGATCAAATATTAGACAGTTTCGAACAAAAAATTCCTTTAAACATTTTTTATCCTGTATGAGATGAAGGCGAATAGAGGACAAGATGCAACCCCAAGCTAAATGAGTTGCAATAAGATGTGAATATAGTACACATGGTATAAATACCTAGACAACATTTGCTCACCAAAATTGAGCCAATGAAATGTAATGCTCCATCCAAGAGAATCGTCTAATACCAGTCTTCAGGTTTGAGACGATGAGCAAGCTATTGTGGATGCCAAGGCGCTTGGACCAGAATCGAAGAGGTAAAAGGCTAGGGGTAGATAGATGTCGGGTAGATATCCTCAACGTGTTAAGGCCCGTTAAGTACAGTAACTAAGTCTTCTAATCTTTCAAACAAACAATAGAATCATCTCGAGATATCTAGAAATGGTGTGCACTATCAATAAGCTAAGCAGGAAAGATCGTTATAGCCCTAATTTTTCTTCACAATGAATCGGGAGGGAACAATTTGTTTCAATCACATTGTGGCAAGTCTCAGTAATGTCCTTATTATAGCAATTCCATTCCATCTCCGGCTCAATCTTAAAATTTAACGTTGTCTACTAAATGACCTCTGACACCTCAAGATTGTGCTCATACCAAGGTGATGATTAATCCATCCTTCAGTTGGTGTTTGTATTTACTTCGCAGTCCACAGCTAATCCCACGGTATGAAATGAGGTTTCTTCGATATGCATCATCAACAAAGTTCTAGACATGATAAGGCTGCCCCTTCTTAAGAGATAACCTTGCTGCAAACTTGTTACTTGGCTTCATATCAAAAGCGATTGGGGATTGTTATTAAGTTTGACTAGTTGATTCTCAAAATCAAAGCTATTTCTGTCAATATAGATATCGGTCTATCAGACCTGATACAAATAACTAATTCTGCAAACCTTCGTCGATTTAATCCGTCAACTCTTCCATCCGTGATGTTTCTATAAAAAAAGTCCAGCTTTTCAACGATAAAGCTTCATGAATAGATCCTTGTCTTATTGCTTATCTAATCGTTGCAATAACCTACCCTTCTTAGTCAATTTTAATAAAGGTTTGAGTCAGTAATCCAGCAACCGTGCCAGTCAACATACCCAAGTATGAAGTATCCAGCTGTATTGCTCGCGTTGGTTTTATTGATCTCGTACGTATCCGCATTACCAAAACCGAAACGATGCCTTGAAAATGAAGATTGCTACGAACAGCAAATGCATCCGGACCTTCCTGAACAACCAAAAAGCTCACGAGCTGTAACTAACGAGGAAACAATCTCCTATTGGTTGGAGAAAGGAAAATCTTTTGTAAAGGAGCAAGCTGCCCGGGAGAACAACAAAAAGGTCACAAAGAATGTCATTCTTTTCCTCGGTGATGGTATGGGTCTAACCACTATCGCTGCGGCACGCGTCCTGGCTGGAGGCGAGGAAAAACAGTTGGCTTTTGAGAAGTTCCCCTACACTGGATTGTCAAAAACCTATTCCGTCGACAGAACTGTTCCAGATTCAGCCAACACTGCTACTGCGTATTTATGTGGAGTTAAGGCCAACTATGGAACACTGGGTGTCAATGGCTACGTCGAGAGAAGGAACTGTGAAACTGGCAAAAATGTCAGCAGCTATGTTTATTCTGCAGCCAGGTGGGCTATGGATGCTGGTAAATCGGCCGGATTTGTAACCACTACGCGAGTGACACATGCTTCGCCAGGAGGAGTATATGCCCATACTCCCAATCGTGACTGGGAGAATGATTCCGAAATGATGTTGGACTGCGATGCAAGCTCTGGAAATGAAGACATTGCCTATCAGCTGATTCACGGGGTAGTTGGTAGCAAGTTGAAAGTCATGATGGGTGGTGGAAGGAAGAACTTTGTCGACTCAACAGTGTTGCCCAGTGGCGAGCGTAGCGATGGTAAAAATCTCATCCAAGACTACACCAGTCAAAGTGGTCGCAATGCATACGTTACAACTCGAGATGAGTTGATGAATTTGGATTTAAAGTCAACGGACAGGCTACTGGGACTCTTCCATGACGATCACTTGTTATATCATCTTGACACCACAGCTGATAGCAACCAGCCTACACTTGAAGAGATGACCCGACGGGCTATCGAATTCGTCCAAGACGATGAAAATGGATATTTCCTCTTCATCGAAGGTGGTATGATTGATTGGGCACACCACGACAGCGAACTCAATTTAGCTCTGGATGAAACTCTGGAGTTCTCCAAGGCCATTGAAGCGGCAAGAAGTATGACCAACGAAGAGGATACCCTTATCGTAGTGACCGCCGATCATTCACATGCCTTCGCATTCTCTGGTTACCCGGTATGTTAAGTCGCAATGAGCATTAGGATTTTGACAGACGTAGTTTTTATTTACAGAATCGTGGAAGTCCAGTCGGGGGAGTTGGTCAGGCAAAGGCTAAAGATGGATTTCCCACTCTGTCGATGAGTTATGCCAATGGACCAGGATTCTATCCCTTCTATGATGTTAAAAATAAATCCCGCATTGATCCAACCACCGTTGACAATTCTGCGCCACATTCCGTATTTCCATCCACTGTTTACATTGAATGGGAGACCCATGGAGGTGAAGATGTCCCTGTTTATGCATCTGGTCCCTGGGCTCATCTTTTTACCGGAGTCTATGAACAGCATACCATTCCGCATATGTATGCTTATGCGTCATGTATCGGTGACGGGTTGAAGGCGTGTTAAGTATCATGAAAATAAAGTGGTAAAATGTTTTCATTTGTAAGTGAGATTAAGAAGATCGATTCCGGCTTGAGAAATGCATGAATTGGCTCAAATTGCAAACTAAAATTTACATTGCATGGTTTTTCGACTTTGGTTGGTTTGGTTGCCCAGACGTACCGAGGCGATGGGGAAAATATCATCTAAAGATAGACATCTCAAAGTGGCCGCAACTGGTTATAGTTTCAGTATTTGAAGACAATTTTGCAATTGTATTATATTCGACAAGAAATGGGGATCATCCCGGCTTTACACAGCCCTGAATGATGCAGAACGACTATAAGAGGGAGAAAACATAGCCTATAGAGTCTGCAGGAGTAGTTTTCCATCTGTTTCTGTCTGTTTCTTCGGTCAAAGAAGGCAATTCTGTAGTAAAGCCCACACTCGAACTACTTAGAAGATCCTATATAAGACCATGAGCATCCCAGTTCTGCTCTAAGGCGCGGAAACATGTAACAAAAGTAGACGAATCAATCCTTGGTCGATTTGAGAGAAAAATTCTGGGAAAAATCTTCGGTCCCGTTTACGTTTATGGGCTACGGAGACCAAGAACTATACGCGCTGTACATCAACATACCCTTAGTTAAAATAACTCCACATTGGACGTTTAAGATGGCTAGGTAGATCAAATGGACACCAATACTCCGGGTCGCAGAGTCTTCATTTCGACATTAAATTTTTTTACAGTATTTCTGGTTTGTTTTGACATGGTGGATATCCGCATTCTTACCTTGGCTGCAACAATGTAGTGGTCCGAGTCGATGTTAGCCCCTCGGAATGTTCGGACATCCAAAATACTGGATGCATGCCTCTTGTCTATCGCAACGTGATCAATTTGGTTGACTGTTCGTTGATCTGGATACCGCCATATCCGCTTATGGATATCGTGGTGAGGAAACCGTGTGCTGACCATAGTGGCATTTCGTTCCGTAGCGAAGTCAATTAGCCTTAGCCCATTGCCAGACGTGTTGTCTTGTAGGCTGTGTTTTCTGACAATACTGCTAAAGATGTCTTCTCTTTCTACCTTTGCGTTAAAATCTCCCAGCACAATTTTAATATTGTACTTTGGTAATCGCTCATAGGTTTTGTCAAGGAGCTCGTAGAAGCAATCCTTAGTTGTATCATGTTTTTCCTCCGTCGGAGCATGAGCGCATATAAGGCTTATGTTGTCGAATTTGGCCTTGATGCGGATTGTTACAGAGCGTTTGCTAATGTCTTGGAAACATAAGACTTCTTGCCTAAGTCTGGCACTTATAACAAACCCGCATCCGAATATTCGCTGTTTTTCTGCTCACTATAACACGGGCCATAGTAGATGTCACAGTTTTTTATCATCTTTTTTTCCGGCCCATTCCATCGTATTTCATGGATGGCAGTAATATTTGCTTTGTAGCAGTTTAGGGCTTCCGCTAGTTGTTTGCCTGCACCTCTCCTGTTGAATGTTCTCACATTACAGGTGCAGATACGAACGTCGTTGTCATTTTGTCGCATGGCAGGATCGTCAACAATAAGATCAGTCCTTTCCGAGGCTGTTGGTTGCTTCGTAACATATGGTTTTTTCCATGGGTGGTTAGTTAACCCAAAGCACAACCCCCAACCTAGAGGGCCAGTTTCATTTTATAAGGTACCCCCAGGACACGGAGCCATCAGTATCTACTACGGGATTGAGCGTTGCTCTTGACCTTTTGGTTCATCCTCCACCATGTCTGTTGAAGGGGATTGACTTACCCTTGAGATTCCTAGATGACCTATTGTCCGAATATGTCAAAGCAGATTTTTTATAAATACTAACATAGAATTGGATTTCTTTAATACGACGTTAACGTGTTCATTAAACTTTATTTTGTGATCAAATGTCATATGCTGGCATTTTGTAGGTTTCATATTTAAACCGTTTTTAGTTCAACTAACTGTAAAACTATTTAAGCTATTTATTGAATTGTAATTCAATCGCTAAGATCTCCCTCACATTTATAAATTTTCATGTCGTCAGCATATCAATATTTTCATAAAGAATATATTCGTATACAAGCTTTTACATCGTTTATGAAAGTAACGGGTGATTTGAGTTAAGTTTTCAGGTTGGCAGCACTGGTTAGTAATGGCGTCCAAACGTCGTCTGTCAAAGTGAAAAGTTTTCAGTATACTCTGCCATTAAATCATGGAAAAACTTACAAACGAGCAACGATTGCAAATTATTGAAATTTATTATCAAAATTTGTGCTCTGTTGGACATTAAACCATCGAATCGCATGCTTACAGTGTTTACCGAAGAGAATATTGCAGTCGTAGCGTCCAATGTTAATGAAGATCGTGAAATGTCAATTCGTCGCCGTTCTCAGCAAACAAAAAACGACAGTTTGGTGTGGTTTATGGGCTGGTGGCATCATCTTTCTATTTTTCTTCAAAGACGACCGTGGAGGAAACGTTACCGTCAACGGCAAACGATATCGAGCCATGATACGCGATTTTTTTTTTTTGCCCCAGTTGGCTGAGTTGAACTTGGTTGACATGTGGTTTCGTCAAGACTGTGCCACATGCCACACAGCTCGTGAAACAATGGAAATGTTGAGGATGAATTTGGTGAGCAGCTTATCTCGAAAAAGTGACGCAAAATTGGGCTTTCCGAATGGACCATTTGCAACGGAGAACAACATTTACATGATGTTGTCTTTAATACGTAAATGGCAAAGGCCTATTTATCGAGTAAAATAAAAATGTTGGATATTTGATGCAAATTTGATTGTTTCATTTGATTTAAAAAAAATACGCTTTAAAAATCAACCGGTTTAAAAAGGTGGCCTGAGTGACTTCATTGACAATAAATGGCTTCAAAATTGAACCACTAGATTTGATCTGATATGTTTTCTCTACGTAGCTTAAACTCATTGACAATAGTGTTTGAAAGCCATGATTTTTGTACATTTAATGAAAATACAAAAGTACAAAAATCAAGTGTGAAATAAAGATCGATTAATTTTTTGGAATCGATTCAAATTTTGCAGTCTATGTTGATATTACAGTAGATGGTATATTAGGATTAAGCCAAATCTGGTCGGTTGAAAGCATGCCTGAAGAATGGAGCTTCAGAATCGTTTGCCCGATCCACAAAAAAGGAGACCCTCTAAGCTACACCAACTACAGAGGCATAAGTCTGCTCAACATACAAGATCCTATCTGCCGTAATATGTGAACGCCTAAAACCGTTTACCAACAACGTGATCGGCCCTTATCAGTGTGGGTTTAGGCCAGGAAAGTCCACAATCGATCAAATTTCCACACTTCAGCAGATCCTGGAAAAAACCCAAGAAGTCCAAATCGATACCCACCACCTATTCATCGATTTCAAAGCCGCATACGACAGCGTTTATAGAGACGAACTGTGTCTAGTTTTGGTATACCGCCCAAACTCGTCTGTTTGTGTAGGATGACGATGAAGAATTCTCGCTGCACCATCAGGGTCGGAAACGACCTCACCGACACATTCGATACCAAAAAAGGATTTAGGCAAGGCGATGCGCTGTCATGTGACTTTTTCAATTTGATTCTTGAGAGGATTGTGCAAAGCTCCCGAGAAAACACCAGAGGCACAATTTTCCAAAAATCGGTGCAACTACTAGCATACGCCGACGATATTGACATCATTGGTGGGACTCAACGTGATGTCATAGCCACGTTTGCTAGTATAGAGAAGGAAGCGGCAAAAATGGGTTTAGCAGTAAATGAGGGTAAGACTAAGTATATGCTGTCAACACGAAAGGACACACAACTTCGATGAATTTTACAGAACGTCACCATTGACAGATATAACTTTGAGGTAGTACGGGACTTTGTCTACCTCGGCTCCGCTATTAACTCTGACAACAACATCTCGTCAGAAATCAAACAAAGAATTACTCTTGCCAATCGCTATTTCTTCGGGCTAAGAAGGCAATTTAGTAGTAAAGCCCTCACTCGAACTACTAAGGAGATCCTATATAAGACCCTGATCATCCCAATCCTGTTCTACGGCGCTGAAGCATGGACCGTATCAAAAGTGGATGAAGAAATCCTTGGTAGATTCGAGAGGAAAATTCTTCGAAAAATCTTCGCTCCCGTTTGCGTTGACGGGCTATGGAGACGAAGATTCAACCACGAACTATACGAGCTGTACAGCGACATACCACTAGTCAAAAAACTCCGCATTGGACGTTTAAGATGGCTAGGACATGTAGAAAGAATGGACACCAATACTCCGGCTCGTAGAGTCTTCGATTCCCAGCCAGACGTCGGACGCAGTGGAGGAAGACCTCGCCTTAAATGGCGCGCACAAGTAGAAACCGACCTCAACCAACTTGGAGTTCTCAACTGGAGGCAGTTAGCTAAGGACCGGGCTAATTGGAGATGCATGTTGGTTGAAGCCCAGGTTCATACCGAACTGTAGCGCCACTTAAGTAAGTAAGTTAGTATATTAGGATTCAAATTAGTTTTGTTTTTTTATCCTGACTTCCAAGATTAGCGCTTTTAGCTCATGGATGAGTCGATGAGGAATTGGTGTCACGCTTTTCTTCAAAGGCGACAACCTTATCTTTGTTGGCTGCTTGAAGCTGGCAAATTCGATTTGAGGTATTTTATAACACACATGAGTTTGTGTTTTGGAAAAAATATGGTGATAGGCAAAAACTCTGTAGACGTGGACGCAAAATCCATAAAAAAATTAAACATTACATTAAATTTGATTTTTTTTAATTTATCAAAGAAGCAATGAGATATGTCTACCCTTACCCTATCCCATAGTAGTATATTACTTTTGATACATAGTTTGTAACATAAAGAAATAATTTAGCTAGATATACCTCTATGTAAATAAATCGACTCAGAATCGTTAGCTGAGTCGATCTATCCGCAGGTACCTCACCAATTTTTGAGTATATGGGATCCTTGCCTATGCCTACAGAAAAAAAATCAAAATCCGCACACTGCCATCCCCATACTTCTATCAGCAGAAACCAATAAATTTCGCTAAAATTATTCTTGAAAAGATTGTTCCAATACAGGATTCACAAGCTACAAACCAAGAACTTTACGAGCTGTACATTCACATAGACCTGGTAAAAAAAATCAGCATTATGATAAATGTAAACCAATACTCAACCCCTTTTTTCCAAATAGTTAGAAGCCCTAACCTGCTATAAAGCAGACATTACCGTCATCAAGGAAATACGATGGGGTGTGTCCGTCAATAAGAGGATGAAAAAAATTGACATCGCAGAAACAGCGACCATTTTAGATTGGGATTTGTTATATTTGCCAGACTTAGGCAAGAAGTCTTATATTTTCAAGATATTCGCGAACCCATTGTAACCATCCGCATCAAGGTCAAAGTAGCCAATATTAGGCTAGCCTTATATGCAGTTTGAGGAAAAGCATAATATTGCAAAACAAAAATTTTGAGCGATTACCAAAGTCCGATGTCAAAATCGTACTGGTAGATTTTAACGCAAAGGTAGGAAGGGAATATATCTTTAAAGAGACAGAACGACACCACGTACGACATCGCTGTGGTTTCATAACCTCGATATCCAAAAGAGCGCATGACGTCCTCCAGATCAACGAACAGTCTCGGCCCAGCAACAAGCCCTTCGTTTGATGGAAAGTGACGAAAGATGCTCACAGCAAAAAATGAGGCCTAAAAGGCATAGCTACAGCAGAAAAAAGAGAAGAGAGCAAGAAAAGCATGCGATAGAAGTGAGGTTCATAAGTTTTAATAAAGTGTCATAATATGTCAAAGCTAGGGATTGAAGGCACGAACAGAATCCTGTCTAGATGAACAAGGAAAGATCGTATAGTTGAGACACAGTCGATGATGAGATGCCTTCAATCCGAGTAGTATAAATTCGTAAAGTACTATTCACCAGCTGATAAGCAAAATTTGGAGGGATAAAAGTATGCCTAAAAATGAAACCTCAGCGTCGTTCTCCCAATATAAAAAAGGAGACCCTCTGAACTGGGTCAACTATAAAGGCATAAGTCTCCGCAATATCGCCTATAAAATCCTATCTATCATAATATATGAACTCCTGAAACCGATTATCGACAACCTAGGCGTCGCTCATTTGTAGTTTTAGGTCAGAAAACGGCACAACCGATCCTCAAAAAAATAATTAAGGGCGGAGAATTGTCGCCCATTACTTATCCCATGTATAGGAATATAGATATCTTGCTATTTAGAGTGCGCAGTAGCCAGAGCACAGCTACGCAGGTCTCGACCATTCAGGTGGTTATGCCCATGAAACTTTGACCGATAAAATTCTCAATCCAAAAACTCTGGGGCACTTAACATACCTATCTACCTATCATCCAGTATATTTTATTTTTGTCGCCTTATAACCCCTCACTTTCAAAATTTAACAGACTTCTGGGAACCATAAAGGTTCCTACTCATAACCTCTGTATCTTCAGCTTATGTAAAAATGTAATAAAAATTTATGATCCCGGTATTTCAACGATAATGTGTTTTAAATCGATTCCTGCCTTATCGCTTATCTAATCGTTGCAATAACCAACTCTTCCTAAGTTTATTCCAATTAGTCGCTAATTTAGTAATCCAACAGCCGTTCCGGTGAACATACTCAACTATGAAGTTCCTAATAGTGTTACTTGGATTAATTTTATGCGTCACGTACGCAAGCACATTGCCAAAACCGAAACGATGCCTTGAAAATGAAGACTGCTACGAACAGCGCATGCATCCGGATCTTCCTAATCAGCTTAAAGGTGCAAAATCAATAACCGGAGAGGATGAAACCGATTATTGGATGGACCATGGGAAGTCTTTTGTAAAGGACCAAAAATCTCGGAAGCTCAACAAAAATGTTGCAAAAAATGTGATTCTCTTTCTTGGTGATGGCTTGGGTCTGACCACAATCGCAGCGGCACGCATCCATGCTGGAGGCGAGGAAAAACAGTTGGCTTTTGAGAAGTTCCCCTACACTGGATTGTCAAAGACCTATTCTGTCGATAGAACTGTTCCAGATTCAGCCAACACTGCTACCGCGTATTTGTGTGGAATTAAGGCCAACTATGCAACGCTGGGTGTCAATGGCTACGTTCAAAGAACTGACTGCGAAGCTGGTAAGAATGCCAGCAGCTTTGTGTACTCCGCTGCCAAATGGGCCATGGATGCTGGCAAAGTCGCTGGATTTGTAACCACTACGCGAGTGACACACGCCTCGCCAGGAGGAGTGTATGCACAAACCGCTGATCGTGACTGGGAGAATGATTCGGAAATGATGTTGGACTGCGGTGCGAACTCTGGAAATGAGGACATTGCCTATCAACTGATTCACGGTGTAGTTGGGAGTAAGTTGAAAGTCATGATGGGTGGTGGAAGGAAGAACTTTGTCAACTCAACAGTGTTGCCCAGTGGTGAGCGTAGCGATGGTAAGAACCTCATCCAAGATTATACCAGTCAAAGTGCCCGCAATGCGTACGTTACAACTCGAGATGAGTTGATGAATTTGGATTTGAAGTCAACGGACAGGCTACTAGGACTCTTCCATGACGACCATTTGCTATATCATCTTGACACAACAACTGATAGCAACCAGCCCACACTTGAAGAGATGACCCGACGGGCTATCGAATTCGTCCAAGACGATGAAAATGGATACTTCCTCTTCATCGAAGGTGGTATGATTGATTGGGCTCATCACGACAACGAACTTAACTCTGCTCTGGATGAAACTGTGGAGTTCTCCAAGGCCATTGAATTGGCACGGAGTATGACCAGCGAGGAAGATACACTTATAGTGGTAACCGCCGATCATTCGCATTCCTTCGCCTTCTCTGGTTATCCGGTATGTTAAGTCGTTATCTTAATATTTTTCAAATATACATTTTTGAAGCAACGCAGGCTTGTTCATACCTAGAGCCTAGCTTTTTCCTCCCAACCTTTGTTTGTGTACTTTTTCTATATCGCTACAATTTTTAGAGCTAACTTTTTTTTTATTTGCAGGACCGCGGTGCTCCAGTCGGTAATGTTGGTCAGAAATACGCTGATGACGGATTCCCAACTCTCTCGATGAGCTACGCCAATGGCCCTGGCTACTACACCTACTATGATGTACAAAATAAATCCCGCATTGATCCGACTATCGTTGATAAGTCTGCTCCGAATTCAATGTTCCCAGCGACAGCTTACATGGAGTCGGAGACCCATGGAGGCGATGATGTCCCTGTTTACGCATCTGGACCATGGGCTCATCTCTTCAGCGGAGTCTACGAACAGCATACCATTCCGCATATGTATGCCTACGCGTCATGTATCGGTAACGGTTTAAAGGCGTGTTAGACCCTATACTATCATGAAAATAAATAAAATTTATATTTAATCGACACGTGGTAGTACGTTGTTATTTTTGGTCTAGCGTAGACTTAGATAAGGACTCGATTATAACATGGAAAAGTCATAAATTCCTTGGAGCATGCCATATGTTTATTGCAAACGATTTATATTTAAATTTGAATTTATGACAGGAGTTCAATATTTACTAGCAAACAATCTAATTGCACCTATAAAGGTATTTTTGAGTCCGCACGATAGCGCTTTGTTATCATTTGGTCGACTTTGCTATTTTGCCAAAATGACTAATTTTTTGGTTAGATTCTATGTCGATAGACGAGCTAGATTTAGATCTACTGCTATCGACGGAGGCTATTACTGAGCAACGAATAAGTTAATATATTTAAACGTTTTGACGCAAACGCTAACAGACAGAATTGTCAGACCCAGTTTTTGGTTTCTCTTCAAAGATATTTTTGACCTTTTATGAAAGAGTTCATCAATATTATATTCTGCTAAGTAGGGAAATCAGAAGGGATTAAATATTCCTTACATAAAGGTTTCGCAGGGTTTTTGGCGACTTGGCATTGTTCTAGCGTTACTAACAAACTTATTGACCTTGAAAAGCCTTTCAGTTTCTTCGACGTAATAGCGTTTTATGCATAATGGATGTATATATCGGTTTTGATTAAGTGACAGAGACATTGTATTTTTGAAGCGAAGACGATGTAGGGACAGGAAGTTTCACTTGCCAATTTTTGTGCACGAAGAAGTTGATACGACAATGATGATGACTAACCCGAGTAAAGAAAAGTGCATCTTTGCCGTCTTATGTTTTCTTCACCGGCTGCAACCCTGACCTTACCCATAGCTCGTTGTCATCAGGTTGCCATTATTGATGTTAGTCTATTTCTAACGACGTCCACTTAGAGCAGCCTCGAAGTTCTTGAATGTACTATGTTTACAACCTCTTTCAAAATTGGGTTTTCAATGCAATAATTCAAAGTGTATTTAATGAGTTGCTCTGCAACATTCTCCAACAAAAATTCTGGACTATCAACTTTTCGGTGAGAACGGTCATCCAATCACCAGTGGATCTACTGTAGCGTTAACTATACTTTTGACGATTTATCAGTGAGACCTTAGATATAAAGGACCTATATGCAAGGGGTCGGAAATCGGGGATTAATTTTGATGTTTATTGACGTCTTCTGGAAATTCATTCCATATTCATTGTTTCTTATGTAACATCTAATCTATAGATTATTTCCTTAAGCTCATCTGAACATCTGCCAGTTTAGTACATACCTGTGAAAAAATAGACAGATCTCATGAAAGGTGATCAATCAAGAGGTTTTTTTTCTTAAATGCGAAATAACACAAAAAATTGCAACTATCGTAAAATCTTTATTATAACTCTAAAGAAACATTCTTGAAATTCACTTATTAAAGATAATCCCTTTCAAATGTTGCCCGCAAGCGCCGTAGCTCGTCCATGCGGAAGTTCCAATTTTCGGTGACGCGTTCGAGCATATTCGTCGGCATCTCTCGAATTACACGGGTAATGTTGGTTTCCAATGCTTCAATCGTAGCTGGCTTATCCATAAACACCTTAGACTTGACGTAGCACCAAAGAAAAAAGTCTAACGGTGTGATATCGCATGATCTTGCTGACCAATTCACAGGTGAAAATTAATTGTTTACCGAAGGTGTCTCTCAATATATCCATTGTTTCAAGGGCTGTGAGACAAGAAGAGCTGTCTTGTTGGAACCAAATGTTGTCAACATTTTGGGCTTCAATTTCAGACAAAAAATAGTCCGTTGTCATGCCCTTCGATGTTAATCGAATGCAGTGAATCTTCAGCAAATCTCTCGAGAGCCCATTCACTGAATTTTCAAACTTCGTTCGGATATAAGTCTATATATGATGAAATGTCAATGAATACTGAATAAAAAAACACTTGGTAACTTAAAAAGACAACCGCGCCATCTGTCAAAAAACACCTTATGAAACAAAAATAACTCTTGATTGATCACCCGTTACAAGTCTTAGCTGAGTCAAATGTTCTTCTTCTTCTTTCTTAAGTGGCGCTACAGTCCGGAATGAACCTGGGCCTCAACCAACATGCCTCTCCAATTAGCCTGGTCCTTAGCTAACTGCCTCCAGTTGCGCACTCCAAGTTGGTTGAGGTCGGTTTCCACTTGTGCGCGCCACTTAAGGCGAGGTCTTCCTCTACTGCGTCCGACGTCTGGCTGGGAATCGAAGACTCTGCGAGCCGGAGTATTGGTGTCCATTCGTTCTACATGTCCTAGCCATCTTAAACGTCCAATGCGGAGTTTATTGACCAGGGGAATGTCGCTGTACAGCTCGTATAGTTCTTGGTTGAATCTTCGTCTCCATAGCCCGTCAAAGCAAACGGGACCGAAGATTTTTCGAAGAATTTTCCTCTCGAATCTACCAAGGATTTCTTCATCCGCTTTTGATACGGTCCATGCTTCAGCGCCGTAGAGCAGGACTGGGATGATCAGGGTCTTATATAGGGTCTCCTTAGTAGTTCGGGTGAGGGCTTTACTACTAAATTGCCTTCTTAGCCCGAAGAAACAGCGGTTGGCAAGAGTAATTCTTCGTTTAATTTCTGACGAGATGTTGTTGTCAGAGCTAATAGCGGAGCCGAGGTAGACAAAGTCCCGTACTACCTCGAAGTTATATCTGTCAATGGTGACGGTCTGTCCAATTCGTCGATGTTGTGAGTCTTTTCGTGATGACAGCATATACTTAGTCTTACCCTCATTTACTGCTAAACCCATTTTCGCCGCTTCCGTCTCTATACTAGCAAACGTGGCTATGACATCACGTTGAGTCCTTCCAATGATGTCAATATCGTCAGCGTATGCTAGTAGTTGCACCGACTTTTGGAAAATTGTGCCTCTGGTGTTGGCTTTGGAGTTTTGCACAATTCTCTCAAGAATCAGATTAAAGAAGTCACATGACAGCGCATCGCCTTGCCTAAATCCTTTTTTAGTATCGAATGTGTCGGTGAGGTCGTTTCCGACCCTGATGGAGCAGCGAGAATTCTCTATCGTCATCCTACACAAACGGACGAGTTTGGGCGGTACACCAAAACTAGACATGGCTCTGTACAGTTCGTCTCTATAAATGCTGTCATATGCGGCTTTGAAATCGATGAATAGGTGGTGGGTGTCGATTTGGACTTCTTGAGTTTTTTCCAGGATCTGCCGCAGTGTGAAAATTTGATCGGTTGTGGACTTTCCTGGCCTAAAACCACACTGATAAGGGCCAATCAGGTTGTTGGTAAACGGTTTCAGGCGTTCACATATTACGGCAGATAGGATCTTGTAGGCGATGTTGAGGAGACTTATGCCTCTGTAGTTGGCGCAGTTCAGAGGGTCTCCTTTTTGGTGGATCGGGCAAACGATGCTGAGGTTCCATTCTTCAGGCATATTTTCATCCGACCAGATTTGGCTTATGAGATGGTGGATGTTACTTACTAAGTCATCTCCGCCGGCCTTATAGAGCTCAGCGGGAAGGCCGTCATTTCCGGCAGCCTTATTAAGCTTGAGTTTAGATATTGCTATCCTCACTTCACTCAGGTCGGGTGGTTGGCAGTTTTCGCTGTCGTTGCCAATATTGAGTGGTTCGTTCTGCCTGACAGCGGAATGTTGTTCGTCATCGCCGTTTAACAGTCTGCAGAAGTGGTTCTTCCATATCCTCAGCATCGACTGTGTCTCAACTACAATATTTCCTTGTTCATCTCGACAGGATTCTGTTCGAGCCTTGTATCCTTGGCTTTGACGTTTTACACTTTGGTAAAACTTGCGAACATCTTTCCTGGAGTGGCACCTCTCTATATCCTCGATCGCGCGCTTTTCTTGCTCTTTTTTCTTCTTGCTGAAAAGCCGATGTTCTTCCCTTCTTCTTTGCCTATAGAGCTCAATGGCAGCTCTCGTCTTCACCTGCAGCTTAGCCTTGTAGGCCTCGTTCTTGGCTGCGAGCATCTGTCGGCATTCCTCATCAAACCAGGGGTTTCTTGCTGGTGGCCGCAGGAAACCTAGCACATCAGTTGCGGCTGATCTAATTGCCTGTTGGCATCGTTGCCATTGCTCTTCGACATTCGATGCTGGTGGTATGGTGTTAATCGAGAGGTTAAGGGATACGCGTTGTGCGAAGGTATTGGCGGTCTTTTGCGATTGCAGTCTTCCGACATTAAATTTTTTCACAGTATTTCTGGATTGTTGTGGCGTGGTGGATATCCGCATTCTTACCTTGGCTGCTACAAGGTAGTGATCCGAGTCGATGTTAGCTCCTCGGAATGTTCGGACATCCAAAATACTGGATGCGTGCCTCTTATCTATCGCAATGTGATCAATTTGGTTGACCGTTCGTTGATCTGGAGACCGCCATGTCCCCTTATGGTTATTGAGGTGAGGAAACCGTGTGCTGGCTATAGTGGCATTTCGTTCCGTAGCGAAATCAATTAGCCTAAGTCCGTTAGCAGACGTGTTATCGTGTAGGCTATGTTTTCCGACAATACTTCTAAAGATGTCTTCTCTTCCTACCTTTGCGTTAAAATCTCCCAGCACGATTTTAACATCGTACTTCGGTAGTCGCTCATAGGTTTTGTCGAGGAGCTCGTAGAAGCAATCCTTAGCTATATCATCTTTTTCTTCCGTCGGAGCGTGATCGCATATAAGGCTTATGTTGGCGAATTTGGCCTTGATGCGGATTGTTACAATGCGTTCGCTAATGTCTTGGAAACATAAGACTTCTTGCCTAAGTCTGGCACTTATAACAAATCCGCATCCGAATAGTCGCTGTTTCTGCTCACTATAACACGGTCCGTAGTATATGTCACAGTTATTCATCCTCTTTTTGCCCGGCCCATCCCATCGTATTTCCTGGATGGCAGTAATGTCTGCTTTGTAGCAGTTTAGGGCTTCCGCTAGTTGTTCGCCTGCACCTCTCCTGTTTAATGTTCTCACATTCCAGGTGCAGATACGAACGTCGTTGTCCTTTTTTCGTTTAGCAGGGTCGTCAACAATAAAATCAGTCCTTTCCGAGGCTATTGGTTGCTTCGTAACCATGTTTTTTTTCTGTGGGTGGGTAGTTAACCCAAAGCACAACCCCCAACCTGGAGGGCCAGTTCCAATTTATTAGATACCCCTAGGACACGGGGCCATCAGTATCCACTACGGGATTGAGCGCTGCCGTTGGCCTTTCGGTTCATCCGCCACCATCTCTGTTCAAGGGGCCTGACTAACCCTTCAAATTCCTAGACAACCTGTTGTCCGAATATGTCAGAGCAGCTCATCTAGGTTCGCCTGGGACAGCAGGCCGGGTATTCATCCGTGCCATTCTCACCAGGGTGTCAAATGTAAGAGATTTGAAATAAGGAATGTATAGTCTTTAAAGCGATTTACTCTTCTTAGGACAGAATTCAGAAAGTTTAATCTACCATTTGTGATCGAACTTCTAACATGAGAATATTATTCAATATTTATTCTTTGAATCTTATAAGTTATTTATTTACACCTGTTAAACTGACTGCTCCAGTTGCACATTTTAAGTTGGTTTAGGTCAGTTTTGTCAATTAAAGCGAGGTCTTCCTCTAAAGCGTCTATTATCTGGCTTGGAATAGAAAAATCATTGAAAATCTTGAAGCCATCTTTAATTCTCAATACTTTAATTCTCAATTTTGAAACGGGTCCAAGTTCTTCTAGAGCTAGTTCTCTGATAAGATAAAATATTTTTTTTTTGCTCAACAGGCTTGTTAGTCTTGCACAGTGGCGGGACCTCCAGGTTTATGCAGACTCCGAACGAATCCGAAGTTGAGATTAGCTATTCTTGATAATAGCGCCACTGAGCTCGTCTCTCATCTCTGACAGCAGGACATGAATCGTCATCGCCTTTCAACGGCCTGCAGAGTTTCTTCTAAAGTCTCAGCATTAACTCCCCAGATTTGTTCCTTGTTCATCTCGACAGGATTCTATTTGCTTGGATTTGTTGTTATACACTTTCGTAAAACTAACGAACATCATTCCTGGAGTAGCTCCTCTCTACATATTCGATCTTTTTCTTCTTTCTGAAAAGTCGATGTTTTTCCCTCCTTCTTTGGCTATAATGCTCAATGGCAGGTCTTGTCTTCACCTGCAGCTTTGCCTATAGTTTGAAGGCCTTTTGATGCGATCATCTGTCGGCATTCTTCTTAGTGGATTTCATGCTTCTTTTGATCTTATATGGTTTTTGACATCGTTGCAATTGATCTTCGACATTAGGTGCTGGTTATGAGTCTTGTCTACCGCATTGTGTTGCATTTGGTTAAGCGTTTGTAGATTTGGAATTTACAAATTAGCAAATTTAGAAAATTACAAGGCAGTAATGTCTGCTTTATAGCAGCCCAGGTAGAGGTTCTCTATTTATTCGGCTGCACCTTTATGTTGAGCTTCTAATATTCCATGCATTAGCATATAAGTGTTTCTTTGTTGCTTATCCGGACAATAGGTTTTCCGTAATTTAGTAATTAACCCAAGGCACAACCAATAACCTGGAGGGTCAGTCCCATACTTTGACCTATGTCCGGATATTCTGTAGCAGTTATTCTAACTAGGCTTTTTAAAAGAGTATGGTTTATGGATACCACTGGAAGGTTAAATAAGCACAAATTATGTGCAGTCAAGGTTACTTTGACAAGACATTACAAAAGTTAACACCTTAACATTAGACTGAATTTTAAGACTTCTTGGTATTTACTACAGTACAACTAATGTCGTGTTTGATTGAAGTCCACAGTTTGATTTTATTACACAAAGCTTATGCCTTACTACTCTGTAAATGACTGCAACCCAAGAGTTAAGGTTCCATCTAATCCTGACCGCAGTCATGAATACCCTCTAAATATCCTGACATGAATTCCATCTCCATCCAAAACCCTTCAGCCTATTGAAATCATTTCTGTTAGTCACACAAAATTCTACCTGCTACTAGGCGGAGCTTATTGCGGTTACCCTCTATGTGACACAAACGAAAAATCGCCTCAAGATATAAATCAAGAAAATAAGGGATGAAAGTGCCCTTCACATAACGCACAATCCAAAATCTTATCAGGAATATGTATTTTGCGGTTAACCGCAAAGTATAATTGGTCGTCTACTGCTCATGTCTACACCACCGACTAAGGGTGAGTACCTATACCCATACATACTGACTAAATCCATATTACAGCTAGCCCCCCGTCATGGTTCGATGCATTACGCAAAATGAAGGACGCACATAATTCTAATTACAAATGCATTTAAAAAGATACTTTTTGCAATTTAAATATGCAAGGGAATATTAAAACTGACAACACAACACTAACGCCGAATAGCGGAAAATTCAGGAAGCCACCCTTTTCGATGGGCTGCTTTTTTTTACCCTCTGTATATATTTCAAGAAAATATCCAAGACACAACTTTATGCTTTCTTTCTATTTCCCCACGAACGAAAGTCACGGAAAAAGTTTTCCACGACGAGAAGAAAAAACCCTTCGAAGACGTCCAAAAGTTTTCTTTCTTACCAGCACCCTTATCCAATGGGGAAAGGGTTTAATAATGTTCACCATATCGGTTCAGAAATATATACCCTGTCGGCTTCCAAACGGGGGTGGTTATGTTTATCCCATTTTTACATCAACCCTCCTGAGTGGATTTTTCCTTAAGAGATTTTTCTTTGGCTTACTTTTCTTTGGAAAAAGTTTTCTCTTCGAAGACTCACCGACGTTTTTTTCGCTCTCCGTGGGGAGTTGTGTATTTTATTTATTTTTTTGACGTTGACCTAGAATGAAAAATCCCAACAGATGGCGTTCGGATCCACTAATTCATTTTAATTTCGCTAATCAATCGCCATGCTACGCGGGTATGTGGGTGGCAGGATACGAATGCATTTCTGTTTAAAATTTTAATTAAATGATTTGCAACGCTAAACCTCAGCCGAAAAGCGCCCGAATTAAAAATCATTTCATAAAACAAAATAATTCAATTATACGTGCTTAGTTATAGCTGTGGTAGCGATACTTTGTGGAATTTCGGATTTTTTTTGGGGGGCGGGGAGTTGAGGGACATAGAATAGAAGATATGGGCTGAGCCATTTCGACAAATTGGAAATGGATACAGTTGGTCGATGGAATTATTATTGGGGCTTTTGATATCTATAAACTCCCTGAGTGGTTTTTAAAATCTGAGCCTTATTCATTTTTATGATACACATTCGAAGAATTGAAAAAAAAATTGCAGCTCTAGAAATATGTCATTTTTAAGAGAGCACTTAATTTTTAAATCGAATATATCCATGTTTTAAGGACTCTTTGAATAGTAACTCGCGAAATTTGTAGATTTATAGCGGCCATGTTGTTAAACTAACGTCGAGTCGATCAAACTTATTGTGAATTCTTCTACTTTCGAATTTTATTTTCATAATCTTTTTACGGATTATGTCATAATAACCTTTGTCCAAAATGTGGGAAAGTTGTTCTGCAATATCGTGGGATTTAAATCATTTGACATGCAATCAATTTCCGGCTGAGGTGCAACTTTTATGCGTGTGGAAATAAGGATCAGCGTTACAATCATAAAAAATTGGGCCAGAAGATTCAAGCGATGATGATGGCGTTCCTCTGTTGGATAAGGCCACAGAAAAAATAAAATGGAAAGAATTTGATTTATTGGAACATCAACGAAGGGAATGGAAGCGTCCTGAGCTTTTTAATATGTACTAATAGTTCCCCTGTTTGAATTGAATAGTTTGAATTATTTTACGATGTAGATATAATGGATTTGTTGGTAGAAAATTCAACAAGGTATGTTTTTGTGTTTTTGTGGATTTAAACTGCTACAAAGCAGATATTACTGCCATCCAGGAAACACGATGGAATGGGCCGGGCAAAAAGAAGATAAAAAAAACTGTGACATCAGCTATGGACCGTGTTATAGTGAGCAGAAACAGCGACTATTCGGATGCGGATTTGTTATAAGTGCCAGACTTAGGCAAGAAGTCTTATGTTTCCAAGACACTAGCGAACGCATTGTAACAATCCGCATCAATGCCAAATTTGCCAACATAAGCCTTATATGCGCTCATGCTCTGACGGAGAAAAAAGATGATATAACTATGGATTGCTTCTACGAGCTCCTCGACAAAACCTATGAGCGACTACCAAAGTACGATGTTAAAATCGTGCTGGGAGATTTTAACGCAAAGATAGGAAAAGAAGACATCTTTAGCAGTTCTGTCGGAAAATATAGCCTACACGACAACACGTCTGGTAACGGACTTAGGCTAATTGGCTTCGCTACGGAACGAAATGTCACTATAGCCAGCACACGGTTTCCTCACCTTGATATCCATAAGGGGCCATGGCGGTCTCCAGATCAACGAACAGTCAACCAAATTGATCAACCAATTTTGGATGTCCGAACATTCCGAGGGGCTAACATCGACTCGGACCACTACCTTGTTGTAGCCAAGGTAAGAATGCGGATATCCACCACGCCACAACAAACCAGAAATACTGTGAAAAAATTTAATGTCTATCCGTATCCCTTAACCTCTCGATTCACACCACACCACCAGCATCTAATGTAGAAGAATAATGGCAACGATGCCATTGTGAGCTTTATATAGCTGGCGGAGATGACCTGGTAAGTAACGTCCACCAACTCATAAGCCAAGTCACGTCGGATGAAAGCATGCCTGAAGAATGGAACCTCAGCATCGTTTTCCCGATCCACAAAAAAGGAGACCCTCTGAACTGCGCCAACTACAGAGGCATAAGTCTGCTCAACATCGCCTATAAGATCCTATCTGTAGTTATATGTGAACGCCTGAAACCGTTTACCAACAACCTGATCGGCCGTTATCAGTGTGGTTTAAGGCCAGGAAAGTCCACAATCAATCAAATTTTCACACTTCGGCAGATCCCGGAAAAAACCCGTCCGTTTGTGTAGGATGACGATGGAGAATTCTCGCTGCACCATCAGGGTCGGAAATGACCTCACCGACACATGCGATACCAAAAAAGGATTGAGGCAATTTGATTCTTGAGAGGATTGTGCAAAACTCCCGAGAAAACACCAGAAGCACAATTTTCCAAAAATCGGTGCAACTACTAGCATACGCCGACGATATTGACATCATTGGTGGGACTCAACGTGATGTCATAGCCACGTTTGCTAGTATAGAGAAGGAAGTGGCAAAAATGGGTTTAGCAGTAAATGAGGGTAAGACAAAGTATATGCTGTCAACACGAAAGGACACACAACATCGACGAATTGGACAGAACATCACCATTGACAGATATAACTTTAAGGTAGTACGGGACTTTGTCTACCTCGGCTCCGCTATTAACTCTGACAACAACATCTCGTCAGAAATCAAACGAAGAATTACTCTTGCCAATCGCTCTTTCTTTGGGCTAAGAAGGCAATTTATTAGTAAAGCCGTCACTTGAGCTACTAAGGAGGTCCTATATAAGACCCTGATCATCCCAGTCCTGCCCTACGGCGCTGAAGCATAAACCGTATCAAAAGCGGATGAAGAAATCCTTGGTCGACTCGAGGGAAAAATTCTTCGAAAAATCTTCGGTCCCGTTTGCGTTGACGGGCTATGGAGACTTAGATTCAACCACGAACTATACGAGCTGTACAGCGACATGCCCCTGGTCAAAAAACTCCGCATTGGACGTTTAAGATGGCTAGGGCATGTAGAACGAATGGACACCAATACTCCGGCTCGCAGATTCTTCGATTCCCAACCAGACGTCGGACGCAGTAGAGGAAGACCTCGCTTTAAGTGACGCGCACAAGTAGAAACCGACCTCAACCAACTTGGAGTGCGCAACTGGAGGCAGTCAGCTAAGGACCGGGCTAATGGGAGAGGAATGTTGGTTGAGGCCCAGGTTCGTCCCGGACTGTAGCGCCACTTAAGTTAGTAAGTAGTATGTGGTTTTTGAAGCAAGCAATTTGACACAAAAAAAGATAAAATTCGCCTTGTATTAGCAATATGGATATAAAGTGCATATAACGTTCAAGCCAGGATACATGGTGCCGACATCTACCACCCTGGCATAGCTAAGGCAATATCTCGATCCCGATTTGAACAAATACTTCGGTATATCTATACTTCTGATAATGTGGCTTTAGACGTCCAGGATAAGTTCACAGAACTGCGACCTTTATGGGAGAAACTATGAATAAACGAGTGGTGAGTGCACGACTGGGTCGTACGAAACTTTCTCTTTCACAGCTAGTTGGGTGTTAGATCAAATAGTACGCATTTTGATTATTAATGCTTAAAATGATGTGAATAATGTCGAAATGTGATTATACGAACGTTTACTACGAAATTTGAAGGAATCGGTGTCTATGGGAATAATAATGATTTTTCGTTATTGGCCAAAACTGAAAATTCCGTTTAGTGATAGTTGGGCTAAAACTAATTATGTGGAATTGCTTCAAGCTGTAATAGTAGTATATATATTAAATTTCATTCAATTTGACATAATAGCTTGCGAGAAATTATCAATTTTCCTTATATGGCCTATTTGACAAAATCCGTTATATGGATTTTCTCGAAAAAACTGGGTATGCAGTTTTGTTGGAGCTAATATGGTTATAGTATATAAAAGGTTTAATCAAAATCGTTAGAGCCGTTTTCGAGAAAATTTAGGTTATGTGTAATTTTTAAATGGCAGGTACCCTTAGTGGCGCAGTGGCGCGATGGTTAGTGCGATGAACTGCCGCGCAGAAGGTCTGGGTTCGATTCCCAGTCGTAGCAACACCTAAATGATTTTTCACTGGCCCTCCTCTTGTGATGATCTGACAAATCGTCCGAGTAGTATCAATTGTCAAGAATAGCTTATCTCAACTTAGCCGTTCGGAGTCGGCATAAAACAGGAGGTCCCGCCATCGTGCAAGAAGTACACACGCACACATGAATGGTTGTGAGAAAGCTAGGCCCTGGGTACTAACGAGCCTGTTGCGCCAAAAATTTGTATTTGTATTTTTGTACCCTTATTAACATGGCTAAAAGCAAACAAAAAAAATGGCCTAGAATTATGACTAAAATAAGCTTGGATACGAAGTTTGAAGAAAATCGGTCAAGCCGTTTAGGCTGGTGAGACCATTACGGACAGACGGACCGACGGACGGAATTCCAAAAAACACTTTTTAGGCTCCGCTATCATCGTCATGTTAGAATCAATCAAAATCTCGAGGTCGAAAATTTTCACGAAAACAATATCTTTCTCTTTGTAAGAGAAAGTTAAAAATGGATGAATTTTTGGCCTCAGTAGAACGATGTCAGCATAGATGAATCAATGATTCCGTATTATGGACAACATGCGTCACTCTGTTTCGGTACAATGATAATAACGTTGTTACCGTAGCATCAACCTGCGAAGGGATCACACCAAAGGGAACGAAATAGAAGAAGAAAATCTCGATTCAACAGCCTTTCTGTGTACAAATGTATAATAAATAGGTATATGGGCGGAGTTGATCAGCTTGATCAAAATAAAGGCTGCTAGTATAAATAAATAAAAATTGACAATACCATTTTAGTTTTGCCCTTGAACGCCTCAAAGAAGGGGCATCTCGATTACCTAGCTTTTATCAGTTATGTAGTAACAACGTATTTGAGATGGTATGCACCGGCTCGCATACTGTAGGCCGTCCACTGAACCCAATATCAAGGAAAAGGATGGTACCCCATGATGCTGGTCTAGATGGGACTGGTCATACAACTATTTTTAGTGCAACTCAGATACGTTGTGGCTAATTCCATAAAAATATTACAAAGAAATGCCAAAAATGTGATGTCGGCAGGAACGCTAATTGCTTTGAAACTTTTTTTACTCGTCATGAAGAAACTGTTCTTTGTATTTTTATACTTGCAGATAAATATTTTTTTTTTTTTTGTGGAAATGTTAAAAAGACACTTGATAGTTCTCGGTATCAAGTAGTGTGGGATTTTACCGCACAAAAACCACCCGAAAATCAGTGCCAATCTATGAAAGATCGACGACAGATTTTATTTTCTTATTTTTTTTTAATCGCTTTGGGGAAGATTTACAAATGTAATATTTTCCCATATAATTAGGCCATAAGCTCATGAGGCTTGGTTCTTCTTAATCTCCTTATGTTGTACCAAAATGTACCAAATTTAGGACTCTCTCCATCTCGGAGTTTTCATGATTTTGTAGATGCTGATTGTGTGATATATCGTGTTTTTTAATTTCTTCTGTAACCATGTTGATTTGTAGATCACGGTGCAAATCGCTATTTCTAATATACCAAGGGGCATTTACTATTCCACGAAGGACTATGTTTTGGAATTTTTGTATGGTTTCTGTATTTGTTTTCTTAGTACAGGCTTATAATTGGATGCCATACGTCCAAACAGGCTTCAGCACTTGCTTATATAGCATGAGTTTATTCTGGATGGAAAGGTCTGTGCTTCTTCCCAGTAACCAGTACATATTTCTATATTTTAGGTTCAGTTCTTCTCTTTTCTTTTTGATGTGCTCTTTCCACTTTAACTTCGCGTCCAAATTCATTCCAAGGTACTTAGCCATATTTGCGTAAGGTACAGCTTGGTGGTTAATGAATAAGGGAACATTGTTAATCTTCTTATTACAAATAAAAATTTTTGGCGCAACAGGCTCGTTAGTACCCAGGGCCTAGCTTTCTCACAACCATTCATGTGTGCGTGTGTACTTTTTGCACGATGGCGGGACCTCCTGTTTTATGCCGACTCCGAACGGCTAAGTTGAGATAAGCTATTCTTGACAATTGATACTACTCGGATGATTTGTCAGATCATCACGAGAGGAGGGCCAGTGAAAAATCATTTAGGTGTTGCTACAGCTGGGAATCGAACCCAGACCTCCTGCGCGGCAGTTCATCGCACTAACCATCGCGCCACTGAGCCCTCAGTGATTAGTGAAGTTTATATGAGTGGATTTTGTCTCATTGAGTTTGATACGACATTGTTCCGTCCAATTTTGAACTTTATTGACTGCATTATTTTATTTTATTTTCAGGCACCAGAATTGCTGTATCATCGGCAAAGGTAGCCATGAAAGCATTGTTATCCACTGGAATATCCGTAGTATATAACAGATACAGGGTTGGTCCTAGGACACTTCCTTGCGGAACACCTGTTTCGACTTTCTTAAGTTCTGAATATTCTTGTTCATATCTAACCCTAAAGAGTCGGTCTGAAATATATGATTTAAGTATTTCATAATACTGTCTTGGTAAATCCCTATGCAATTTATACTCAAGTCCCTCATGCCAAACCTTGTCAAAGGCTTGAGCAACATCTAGAAATAGAGCCGAACAGACTTGTTTTTCCTCCAGTGCCTTTTCTATAACATAGGTAAAATGATGCACTTGGTCAATCGTGGAATGTTTATTCCTGAATCCAAACTGGTGATTTGGAATGAGTCTTCTTTCATCTATAATTTTGCCAAGTCTTTTCAGTAGCAATTTTTTGAAAACTTTTGCCAGAATTGGTATAATCGATATTGGTCTGTAAGAAGAAACTTCAGTTGTAGGTTTTCCTATTTTAGGTATTACAATGACTTCAGCAATTTTCCAGTGATGCGGCACATATCGGTGCTTTAGACATGCATTTATAATAAATAAAAATTTTTGAAAAGCTATTGGTGGCAATTCTTTCAAAACCTGAGCAGTTATTAAATCGTACCCTGGTGCTTTTTTGTTCGACAATTTATGTTGACATACGCTTTTTACTTCATTCAGTGTGACAATAGCAATTTCGCATTCGTCGTTTCTATCAATGAATTGTATTTCTTCAGTTGGAGTACTTGATGGGAACGGCTTAAAAACCCTCGAAAGGTGTTCTGCGAGGAGATCAGCCTTCTGTTTCGGGTTTCTGATCCATTTTCCGTCTAAATAAAATATTGAATAAATAATTTTATTTTGAATATAATACTCTAAAAAAGTTCTAATCCTCTAAAAAAGTTCTTTTAAGATATTCTTCTCGTAGTTATCGGTGCTCATCGCCCCAAAATTGTAATGAATTTTTCATAAAAAAAGTTGAGCATGTATGAATATAAGAAATTATAAAGCTCGTAGGATAGATGGTATTCCAGTTGAGTTGTACAAAAATGAAACCACTCCGATTAAGATCTACAGGCTGCGCCATTTATGTAAACATTTAATAACTTTGACATTAATAAACCGATTGATTTTAATAGATATGTCTTTGAAACGTCAATTCAGTATAATTTAAGCAATCCATCGCTTTATGCCAAAATAACGCACTGTATGCACTACACATTGAATATAGTCTTTGGAGTTGTGCTAACTTAACGTTAATATTGAAAATATTGTGGCTAAAAAGAACCGTCTGAGAACACTATTCGATGTTTGCTGAAGATTTTTTTTTAAAACGGAACAGTGGTTTTTCTCTCAAAACGCGCCGTAGAGCATGACTATGAAGTAGGATGATCAGGGTCTTGCATAGGATCTTATTAGTAGTTCAAGTGAGGGCTTTACTTCTAAACTGACTTCTAATCCCAAAAAAGGGGTTGACAAGAGTAATTCTTCGTTAAGCTATGTCCAATTCGTTGATGACGTGTGTCTCCTTTCGTGTTGACAGCATATAATTAGTCTTACCCTCATTTATTGCTAAACCCAATTTTGCCACTTCCTTCTTTAAAAGGGTGCGCCAAATAACTTTTTTTTTTTGAAAATGCTATAAAAAAAACTACTGAATATTTTCTCAAATTTCTTTTTTTATTTGAAAGTACAATCCTTCCGGTTAATAATGGAAGATAACTTCATTCAAATGGCTGCCTCGGCTGGCCATGCAGTAGCCTACACGATCGGTCCAATTTTTAAGCTCATTATCGATTGTGTGCAGCTGTATTTCACCAATGGCTTCACGAATATTGTCCTTTAAAGCGTCCAATTGTCTCTGGCTTGTCGGCGTAACACTTATCTTTTACGGCACCCCACAAATAATAGTCCAACGGTGTCAAATCGCAGCTCCGAGGTGGCCAAACGACATCAGCTCTGCGGCGATAATGCGATCTTCAAAAACAGGGCGCAAAACATCGAGTGTTGCTTCGGCTGTGTGGCACGTAGCGCCGTCCTGTTGAAATCAAATGTTGCCAATATAATCCTCTTCAATTTTTGTGAACAAAAATTCGTTCAACATTGCCCGATAACGATCGCCATTGACTGTAACGGCCACTCCATGCTCATTTTCAAAGCAAAATGGCCCAATTATGCCTCTGGACCAAAATCCGCACCAAACAGTGACTCGTTTTGGGTGTATCGGCTTTTTAATGTATGCGTGCGTTTTTTTTTGTGCCCCAAATGCGACAATTTTGCTTGTTTACATACCCGCCAAGATCAAAATGAGCTTCATCTGAAAAGATGATCTTTTTGGCAAAATCGGCATCTTCTCTAAGTCGATCGCAGACCCACTTAGCGAAGCGAAAACGCATTGGATTGTCAGTTGGTCAACTCCTGAACCAATTGGACTTTGTATGGCGTCGTACCAAGGTCTTTATGCAAACTTCGTCTCAATGTTGTCTCCGAAATGTTCAATTGTTGAGATTTTTGGAAAACTGTGCCTCTGGTGTTGGCTCAAGGGTTTTGCACAATCCACTTAAGAGTCGAATTGAAGAAGTCACATGACAGCGCATCGTCTTGCCTAAACCTTTTTTGGTAGCGAATGTGTCGATGAGGTCGTTTCCTACCCTGATGGAGCAGCGAGAATTGTCCATCGTCATCCTACATAAATGAACAAGTTTGGGCGGTATACTTAAACTAGACATGGCTCTGTATAGTTCGTCTCTGTAAATGCTGTCGTATGAGGCTTTGAAATCGATGAATAGTTGTTGGGTATCGATTTGGACTTCTTGGGTTTTTTTCCAGGATCTGCCGAAGTGTGAACATTTGATCGGTTGTGGACTTTCCTGGCCGAAATCCGCATTGATAAGGGCCGATCAGGTTGTTGGTAAACGGTTTCAGGCGTTCACATTTTACGGTATTGTAGGCGATGTTGAGGAGACTTATGCCTCTGTAGTTGGTGCAGCTCAGAGGGTCTCCTTTTTTGTGGATAGGGCAAACGATGCTGAGGTTCCATTCTTGAGGCATACTTTCATCCGACCAGATTTG
The DNA here is from genome assembly GCA_932526625.1 of Rhingia campestris. Lineage (NCBI taxonomy): Eukaryota > Metazoa > Arthropoda > Insecta > Diptera > Syrphidae > Rhingia > Rhingia campestris. The sequence goes on along the minus strand of OW052182.1, from coordinate 50,750,589 downwards.
GCTTGTGAGTTGGTGGATGTTACTTACCAAGTCATCTCCGCCGGCTTCATAAAGTTCAGCGGGAGGGCCGTCATTTCCGGCAGCCTTATTAAGTTTGAGTTAAGATATTGCTATCCTCACTTCACTTAGATTGGGTGGTTGGCAGTTTCCGCTGCCGTTGCCAATATTAAATGGTTCGTTCTGCCTGACAGCGGAATGTTGTTCGTCATCGGCGTTTAACAGTCTGCAGAAGTGGTTCTTCTATATCCTCAGAATCGACTGTGTCGCAACTACGATATTTCCTTGTTCATCTCGCAAGGATTCTGTTCGAGCCTTGCATCCTTGGCTTTGACATTTTACACTTTGGTAAAACTTATGCGTACATCGTTCCTATATCCTCAATCGCGCACTTTTCTTGTCCTTTTTTCTTCTTTCTGAAAGCCGGTGTTGCCTCCTTCTTCTCTGCCAATAGAGCTCAATGGTAGCTGTCGTCTTCACCACAGCTTAGCCTTGTAGGCCTTATTCTTGTCTGCGAGCTTCTGTCGGCATTCCTTATCAAACCAGGGTTTTCTTGCTGGTGCGGCCGCGAGAAACCTAGCACATCAGTTACGGCTGATCAAATGGCATGTTGGCATCGTTGCCATTGTACTTCGACATTCGATGCTGGTGGAATGGTGGGAATCGAGAGGTAAAGGGATACGCGTTGCGCGAAGGTACTAGTGGTCTCTTGCGTTTGCAGTCTTTCGACGTTAAATTTGTTCATTTCTAGTTTGTTGTGGCGTGGTGGATATCCTCATTCTTACCCTGGCTGTAACAAGTTAGTTGTCCGAGTTGATGTTAGCGCCTCGGAATGTTCGGACATCCAAATTACTGGACGCGTACATCTTGTCTATAGAAATGTGATCAGTTTGTCTGACCTTTCGTTACGATCTGGGGACCTCGAAGTCTCCATATGGATATCGAGGTGAGGAAAACGTGTGCCTTAGTCAATTGCCAGACGTGCTGTCGTGTCAGTTGTATTTCCGAAAATAAAGCTAAAGATGTTCTCGCCTCCTACCTTTGCGTTGACTTCGATATTGTACTTTGGTTGTAGTTCAAAGGTTTTGCCCAGGTGCTCGTAAAACCAGTCTTTCGTAATATCATCTTTTTCCTCCGTCGGAGCGTGAGCGCATTTAAGGCTAATTTTGGCTTATTTGTCCATTATACGGATGTTTACAATGCGTTCGATAATGTCTTGGAAGGAAAAGACTGCAGGTAGTTGATTTCACAGTTGGGTTTGGTTTGGGTGAGACCAGTATCTCATGGTTACCACTTCGTAACACAATTGATGTGAAGTGAAAGTTAAAACCACTGGGAATTTCCAAGTTATCACCGATCAGAGATTTTCTTCGGGCCTCCAACCATTGACGTCGAATGAAGCAGAGAAAGAAAACGTAGCTATGATTTGCGCGCAGAAGCAGAAAGCGACCACAACCAACTCGATGTATGCAGTCGGAGATAGTTAGCTAAGGAGCGGGCTAATTTGATGTTGGTTAAGGCGCGGGTTCATTCTGGACTGTAACGAAACAGAGCATGTAAGTAAGCACTTTCACAGTGTTCAGTTGCTGAAGTGAAGTGACAAAGACTCGGATAATGACATTTTAAGTGAAGTGTAGATTCGTGAGTGGCTGTCACAGTGACATGATCTGTCACTTGAGGAACAGAACATTTGGAAGCTTCCAATTGGGATCCTTTTTGTAAGCGGATAATCTGGGCCAAAGGGAACTCTACCAAAACATGTAGTGGCAACCAATTTCATTGAATTAGACTTACCCAGGTTAAACACACATGTTCCAAGTTTCTTATAACTGTGCAGCTGTATCATTGATATGAAGGTTAATTTGTGTGAGTTTGAAGACAGTCTCTAAACCTGGAGATGGGCTGACTTATATTACCAGTAACATGTCTCCTTGTACTTTGGGAACTGATGTATAATAAATTTGGTCCTATTCATAGCATTCCACCATCGTATTGGTCTTACCTAGGCTGTATATTTCAAACACGTAACCATTGGATAAGGGCACATATGTCGCTCATAAGATTAAGGACATGAGCAATCTGGAATCGGTGTCTTTTTTTTCATACATCAAAGGATATCTCATCTGTATTAACAATATTTTTATTTTTTGACCGGCTCTCCAAATCCATCTATGTATCTGCGTATCTTTAAAATGATTTTCGTCAAATCTCTTTACTAAAAAGTCCTTCAGTATTGTAAATGAACTATGGCACACACATTTCCCCAGTTTCTCTGCTTTTTTGAGTTGTTTTTTTTTTTCATTTGGTTTGTGTAAGCAAATTAATGTCCACCTCCTAGTAATGCCATCTTCACAAGAAATCCCCATAGAATTGCTCTTTCTAAGTAAATTCCAAACGACTTTACATTCATCTTAAACTAAATAAAAAATTACGAATACAGATACAAACAAACTTCCACAACGGTTCGTCATAAATAATTTTCATAATCACTGTACAGCCCACAAATCCGAATCTGATGTGGCGCCTGCTTTTTTGCAAATCATTTGTAAACACGCATTGGTTTAGAAGCGCTTACCAGCGAGTATGAGTGGATGGTAAAAATCCTATTACCGCGGATTTATTGCCCTCCACACAGCCATACCCATATGGGGGCAGGGGTAGTGCTGGCCAAAAACACCACGACATGGGATAGCACATTCATGCGGTCACTTGTGAAGGTTATTTCTAAAATTTTCCAATGATTAGCCAAAATAGGCAAATATTATTATATTCAACGAAATTAGAGTATTGTCGATGGTGAGGGTCTGGGGGGCTTCAGAAGTGCCCATGATTTAATGCTGGTGGGCCGCTTCTAGCAAATTCAGCCATTTTGTTCCAAGAGGGAATTAAATGTACGCCTGACTGCTGGTGGTGGTGGCGGTGATGGTATGGTGTATATGTACGTACACGCATGTATTCGTATTAAAATTAATTAGATTCGAGGGAGTAATACCATGGCCACCGCATGAATTAATTGATTCAAATCAATATCCTAAAACTGGGCAAACATATTGAATGTGGTGGTAGTGCGATCGGACATATAGGGGTGACCGACCAATGCACTGAGGAAGTGGCTCCACTATGCGTTGGCATTTTTGACCTGGGGAGCCTATTGGTCGTGTGGTGTGCGGAATACTAAAATTAACCCGCAGGATGAGTTGCAACATGCATATTCTCTGATTGTGATATTCAGGATCAATCTGGGATGCAGTGCATTAGTGTCCTCTGTGGATAGAAGGGGTGTTATTGTTTTTTGTTTTTTTTTTTTTAGTATTGAATTTATCATCTGAATAGAGTGTCTAAAGAATTTAATTCGGCATAATTGATGTCACAAAATGGCGACCAGCGAAACTATTCAAAAATTAATAAACAAAATTAATTTTTGGACAATGTAGATATAATGTTGCCCAAATTGTGTGGAGTGCTCATATAGAAATAAAGGATTATTTTGAAAAGCAGGGTTTGAGTTGGTATGGAATAAAAGTCTCGCATTTCGAGTGGGCTCGGTTGGTTCACATTATATTTCGTTTGTTTAATATTATTGTTTCAATAATATTAAGGGTTTAGTGCCTTACATATTCTATCGTGCATGGGTTTTTTCAATATATCGCCTGGAACAATCAAAATTTTGCGTTTGGTAGTGCTCCTGAGTTCCTCTTCCGATGTTGCCATCTATGCCAAGATAACTTGGGTTTTACGGAAAGAAAAGTCGACCACGCCCGCTTCTACGTCCACTTTTTTGATTTATATAAAACGGAGAACTGCTGCACTGCTTTGGCTAATTTGTTATTAAATGTTCGTAGTAATTCAATTTATTTTGTCACATGTTGACAGTTGAGTGATTAATTACCTATGTAAGTGTTTTCGAAAAAGTGCATTTTTTTAAGAACGAAGTGAAGTAAATAAAGTCTGAGAATTGCAATGCTGCCCGTAAGAAGGAGCAATTTAGTTCGCAGAACTCTCAATGCTTTAAAGATGGTGTATCTTCAATCCAATCGAACTGTGGAACAACTCCAAAAGCGAAATGAAATTGAACGGAATCGAACATCATAAACACGTTCAGCACGTTAACAAGAACAAAGAGAATATGCAAACAAACTAGAAATGCATCGAATGAAACACAATCGTTCAGTAGAATCCATCCGAGTAATAATAAATGCAAATGTTCGTTCAAGAAGACAAACAAATGTAGCGTTATATACTCATCGAGCTGCATTCCATTACAACAGGACATTTGATTACATTGCAGACTATTCCGATGCAATTGGAACGATTAGCGTTGTGTGCCCATCTTGTAAAGCATTGAAATACACAAATGATACTCCTGTATTGTGTTGCGCAAGTGGTAAAAATCAAATGTATTTCGTTGGGAATCGCATCACTTGAGAACGGCTGCACCGATTTGGCAATTTTTTTTTTTCAAATGTTCTCATAACCCAGCTTAGGTTTTTACAGAAAGAAAAATTGACCGCACTCAATTTTACTAACAACTTTTTTTTTATTTATGAAAACTCGGTAAAAAACCTGATGAATAACGATATCGAAGTAATAATTCTTAAAGGGAAGTTAAAAGATACAAAATTGATACCACGAATACCAATGGTTCCGACTGACTTGCCATTCCATTTTAAACGCTTGCAGTTTCCGGTACGGCTTGCAGTCGCAATGACAATTAACAAATCTTATGGGCAATCATTGCGTGTTTTGAAAATCATTGAAAATAAATGCTTCTCGCATGATCAATTGTATGTCGCCTGTTCCCGTGTTGGAACACCATCAGCATTATTTGTATATGCGCCAGACAACAAAACAAAAAATGTCATGTATCTTAAAGCATTGCAGTAAACGAAATTATATTACAGCAAAGTATTTATTTATTTTAATTCTTCATAAAGATTGGTTACCTGAATATAGATTTATCAATCAGAAAGTAATTAAAACACTTAAACATACATTGTAATTGCACACATTAGCTAGTCAATTATAAAAATTATAATTAAAATTTAGCACATAAATATTCAATTAGACAAGGCAGAAAGCAAGAGCGGCATTCATATCGCTAAAAACCCTGTTTTATTCCAACTATCATAGATCCGATGTGAAGATCATTTGTTACCAAGCATTCGTTCGTCCAATTCTGACTTATGCGAGTCCAGTGTGGTGGAACATTAACCCATCGTATATGGAAAAGCTTGGAGTGTTCGAGCGCAAATGTCTCAGAGCCTGCACACAGATGCATAGGAGTGCACATTCCGATTATAGGCATTACGTCTCAAACAAAAGACTTCTGGATGCTTCCGGTGTGTCCAGAATTTCCAATGTCATTCTAGATCTTGTAAGGAATCTCTTTGTTCGTTCGGGAAGTGTTAGCGAAAACGAATTAATCTCTGGATTATTCTATCCGAATCCTGGGTACTTCTGAAATGCCTTGGAAAGTGGATACATTCCGATAGAAACATTTCTGTTTCTGGATGCTTATGGCTACCTATCAGATTCAAAGAACGTTCCAATAATATACCATGCTGCAATGAGAGCAACAGATAAAAGGATCCTTTACGAGCCTTTTGAGTCGGGGGACGTGAATACTGATCAAATGAGATACTTCATTAGCATACCTGAACGCGATAAAGTAACACTAACAGGTTAAATAGAGACCGATACTGGTGGCTAGACTGGGCTGAAGCCGATACTTAGGTTAAGTAAAACTAGGCCCTCACATGTGATCTCTGATCTAACGATGACTTGTTAGTCGATGGAATATAGATCACATGACAGGGCCTAGATAGGTTTAGATAGGTTAAGTTTGTCTTGTAAGTTTTAGTTTTATATAAAAAAAGTTGCGACAGTCTTCTAATAGGTTTTGACCCACATTTTTCTATTTCAAAAAAAAAAAAAACGAGTGGTGGGTGCACGACTGTGTCGTACGCAACTTTCTCTTTCACAGCGAGCTGCGAGTTAGATCAAATCATAAGGATTTTGATAATTGATACTAAAAATGATATAAATAATGTCGAAATGTTATTATATGAACGTTTACTCCGAAATTTTAAGGAATCGGTGTCTATGTGAAAAATAATTATTAACTTTCTCTTACAAAGAGAAAGATATTGTTTTCGTGAAAATTTTTGACCTCGTGATTTTGATTGATTTTAACATTACGATGATAGCGGAGCCTAAAAAAATGTTTTTTGGAATTCCGTCCGTCGGTCCGTCTGCCCGTAATGGTCTCCCCAGCCTAAACGGCTTGACCGATTTTCTTCAAACTTCGTATCCAAGCTTGTTTAAGTCATAATTCTAGGCCATTTTTTCGTTTGCTTTAAGCCATGTTAATAACGGTACCTGCCATAAAAAAAATTACACATAACCTCAATTTTCTCGAAAACGGCTCTAACGAATTTGATTAAACTTTATATGTACTATATTCATACTAGTCCCAACAAAACTGCATACCCAGTTTTTTCGAAAAAATCCATATAACGGATTTTGTCATTAAGGCCATATAAAGAAAATTGTTAATTTCTCGCAAACTATTATGTCAAATTGAATGAAATTTAATATATATACTACAATTACAATTTAAAGCAATGCCACATAATTAGTTTTAGCCCAACTATCACTAAACGGAATTTTCAGTTTTGGCCACTAACGGTAAATCATTATTATTCACATTGACATCGATTCCTTCAAAATTCGGAGTAAACATTCGTATAAATACATTTTGACATTATTTATATCATTTTAGCATCAATAATCAGAATGCTTATGATATGATCTAACGCCCTACTTGCTGTGAAAGGGAAAGTTGCGTACGACCCAGTCGTTCACCCACCACTCGTTTTTATTTAGTTTCGATTGCATCATTACAGACCCAGATGAAGCAGGCAAATTTTCCATCGCCATTTTGTGCGCACAGAAAAGTAAGGGCGGTACAATATTTTACAATGATTCGGTATAGCTTGTCTTATACAAGATTTCGTATGTGGCTTTACCGAGGAGTACGTGGTTGGTATCGACTGGACATCTTGAACTAAAACGTCGTTAGCCGATGAGGACAGTTTCTTTTAATCAATGTTTTGAATAGTTATACCTATCTTATTGGCATACTTCATACTTTAGGTTTCATTTCTCCACATCATCTTCTGCCGCATTATATATACCTCAGCAGGGAGGACTTAATTTCCGTTTGCCTTGTTAAGCTAACGCTATTTTCACTTCATGTAGATCGGTATCTCTAAAGCCAGAAGTAGTTCTTTCTTATTCTCAGCATCAACTATAGCTCAACCATGATTTTTCTTTATTCATCTAGAAAGGATTCTATTTTGGGTCTTGGCCTTTTTCATTTCAGTAAAGCTTCATTCAAAAAGGAGACGTTTTCTGCAAAACTCCTGAAATTTAAAAGTCTGCACAAGGCTTTTCTGGAGATTCGACGTCAAACTGTTTAAGAGCTTTCCTTTGATGTTGTTCCAAGGAATATTCGAATATCTGACTTACTAGTGGCATGCTTTTCGTTCATCATAATGTGGATAATTAATTACTAATGTGCTTAAAACAAGTGCAGTAAACAAACTTAAGTCCAGTACCAGATATCGTTATATTTAGCCTGGGTATTTCCGTAATACTACTTAAGATGACCTCATTATTTTTGTCCTGAAGTTTTTAGAAAAAGTCCTTTGTAATGTTGACTCCATTATAATTTGAATGCATATTAGGCTGACGTAGGTGAATGTTGGCTTTCGCTAAGGTCTTCAAAGCTTAAGTTTTTTTTCCACAAATCCGAATAGCTGCTACTTTTTGTTCACCAAACATGAACCACAGTTGTTCATCCCACATTTGCCCCGGCAGCTAGCAAATGGCCTACCCTTTATTAGTCATAATTAATATTCAATATATGTTTAAACAGCTTTACATATAATTCCTCACTCGACAACCTTAAACCTTCGTTGATTCGCCCGCATTCCATCCAAAAGGTATAATCATAAAGAATCACTGCAACTTTGTGCAAAGTTTCGCAACAGTTCTACCGCACTTTTCCAAAGGAAAAATACCTTCGGCTGGTATCCGCAAAAATTTGCAAATATTTGCATTTAGCCACTAAAATGGAATTATCCAGAAATGGAATCACTGCATTATGGAACTGAAATGGGGGCCACACAAATGGCGCGATAAAAACTGAAACGGTTGTGGTCAACCCCAAAAGACTGCAACAGAATATTTTCACGTGCCACAGGATTGCTGCTTAAGCAAAATTTAAACAATATCACAAAATAGTGTCAGTTAGCGCGTCCCGCCATTTGTTCCGTGCGGTATTTGTTATATCCTCCCTACTTCTGACATTCATTTCGGGTGAAAGATCTCATAACAAAGAAAAAAGTTCCGTTTAACATTTCTGCACTGAAACCGCATATACAGATAAGTTGTTGGCTTGTGCCACCCCCGATGCGCAACCCTAAAGGAAGAAAATAATGCCCTTTCAGCAGGATAACTGCCAATTATTTGCGTTGCTGGAAATCCAGTTCTATTTGAGAATTCTTACCGAAATAGTTGTGAGTGAGTATTTTGCGCAAAATGTAAATGTTTGGTTTTAGTCATTTGGTGAAATGTGCAATAAGCGCCTTCTTGATGGCCCATCAAAAAATCGCATTTTTAGAAAAGCTGGTTTTGAGTAGGAATTTTGAAAAAATAATCAGCTTGCTGAAATACCAGCATGCATATTTTTTTATTGATGTATAGGACATTTTATGGATAAGAACGTAAAGTTCTTAATAAGTTACAGAAGTAGGGATTTGTTTCATTTTGTTGGTTCTGCCTTTTGGGAATTAGCTTGTGAAATATTAAATTATAAAAAAATTGTGAAGGGGAAATCATTTAGTATTCCGTAATGCAAAATCGTTCAAAAGATTAAAAGAGGTGTTTGCAGCAGAAAGTGGGTAGATACAGTCTTGCTGGGTAAAAGGGTATATTGCCATTTTTTTTAAATATAGTCAAGCTTTTATGGGAAAAAATATCAATTTTAGCTATCAACTTAGCACACGTATAATTAGTGTGCATAAAAGCTTGACGTTAATTTTTAACACTTTATTATTACGTTTTACCAAAATTGCGGAATTTCAGCACTATGTACCAGAGTTGTTTCCATGATATTGTGTCTCTATGAGTCTATGCATTGGTTCAATTTTTATTTGCTCTTACATTTCAAATTTTGTTCAAAACTCTGTAAATATAATGAACACAAAAAATTCACTCCCCGAAGTTAATTCTGATACCACCCTCCTCTTCTCTAACGCCCGCTCTATGGTAAAACACTGAAGGGTATTCAAAGTACCTACGTGGACATTATAAAAAAAATTTTAAGGATATTCAAAAATATATCTTCTATAAAGCAGATATACCTGTATAATACTAAAAAATATTGAAAACGACGACCTTATATTAATCATATTACTTAGACACGAAAGGGGGTTTAATTGTGCAATACTTAGTCCGAACAGCTGATGCAGAGCTTTTCTTGATCTGGGTTTGTTTCCAAATCGTTGCAACACCAAAATGATTTTTCACTGACACTATTGTTCTCTCGAAATGCTTTTCTTTACTTAGACATTCGGATTCGTCATAAATTTGGCCGTTCCCAAAACGTACAAGAAGTACATACGCACACATGAAAGATTATGAATAAAAAAGAAAAATAAACATATATTGGGCATTCGGCCCTCAAACCTACGGCCTTTATTATTGATACAACGTATGGGATCTACACTTTGACTTGGATTCCGGACGGTAAATTACCGTGAAATTTGAAATTTGCCATGACAGTTGTACAAGGTGGGCCAAATATAGTCATCCGATGTTGTTTGGCTCTCATTTTTTTTCTAAATGAAACCACAGTGTGTGCCGTTGCTCCGTCCTGTTGTAACCACATGTCCTCCAGTCCTAATTCGTTCAATTGCGACAAAAAAAACTCGGTTAACATGGCCCTGTAGCGCGCACCATCCACTGTTGTCGTTTGACCAGCAGCGTTCTCCAACAAAAAAAATGGCCCGATGACTTTTTTTTAACTTTTAAATTCATTTTTTATTTACTTAAAATATTAATTTACCACTAGACAAAATTTTTTAAATCTAACTTATAAATAACATGTTTTCTTAACCTAACTTATCGGCCCTTAGTGGGCGCTCTAAGCTTATACCAAACAGTTTTTATGTGCTTTTCGGCTTAAGTTTATCTTGTTTTTTTTTATATTTATGTGTATCTATATATTTATTTTTATTTTTTCAAAGAAAAATTTAAAAAAAACTTTGAGAAGTGATGCCCGATGACTCCTTCAGCGTGAACAGCGCACCATTCAGTAACTTTGAGCGGGTGTTATGGATCCTCGTACATTACTCGTGGACTTTCGGTGCCCCAGAAGCGATAGTTTTACTTGATCACGTACCCGCTGAGGTGGAAATGAGCCTCATCGCTCATTATGATTTTGGTTGAAAAATCGTCCACTTCGTCCTCGAGATTGCGCGAGATGCGTTTGGCGTTCGACAGGCAGCAGCTGATGCACGGACTGGACTTTGTACGGGAGCATGCGCAAGTCTTTGCTGATGGCTAATTGCGAGGCAAGGCGTCTCGGCACAACGGGTGCTCCAGGGCCGGCCACTCTTGGCAACGTCTCGTGTGGTCCCATACTCTTCAAGGTTGGTGGCCAAACGGCGCAGTGTTTGCGCAGTCGGTGTCGGACGGCCGGGGAATCGGGTACGGTATTCGAGCTGCGCCAACACTACAGACGAATTGTTACGCAAAAAAAAAAATAGACACGATTATTCCGCGTTCTTGAGGAGTGTATTGCTCCAATGCTTTTTCACTTGTATTCTACATCTGTCAAGTCCACAAATGTCAAAACAGATTTGACAATGGCGGCCATTTGCACTAATAAGAGCATCTTACAATAGGGTGATATCTTTCATCACTGAGAATGTGTGTCAAAGGCAGGGAAAAAGATCGGTAATTTGAACCAGGGACTCATAGTTCGTAGTCAAGGCAATAACTACTAGCAAAGATTATGAATTCTATACAGATGACGCATTGAGAACAAAAAAACAGAAACTTTTGTTCAGTAGCTTCATGGTACGGCCGGGCGGTGTGCATGAAAACACATGAAAAACAAGAACAAAAACATATGGCGGGCTGTGCCAGCACGACCCGCCATAGAACAATTTTTCATATATGGAGTGCGTCATATGTATAGAATTCATAATCTTTGCTACTAGACAACTGCATCTATACGGTTAAAATTCTCAATTTATCGTTTTCTTAATTTCTCGAAGCAATCACTTCTATAAAGATAGTACTTGTGCGGATTTTTGTTGATTCTTTTTACAGTCGATAAAGTCGGTAGAGGTCTGTTTCAAACATTTTGCACATAAATCCACAAGCTGTATTGATGATTGATGGTGCACTTGCTGTTAAGTTTCAATTAAATTTCCGCAAATATATACACATGTGCCTTAAGGGAACATACGACACCTGGCAAATTGATACCTTGGGATGAAATTATACTGTAATGGAGTTACCTACATTTAAAATAGGGCATAATGAAACAGTTTCTTAAAGCCCTAGATAAAAATGGAAACTGCTTTTCTTACATATTATGTCGAACATTTCCTCAGCTTAGTTTAGGTTAGAGTGGCTGCCAGCGTTCACCAGCACACTTAGACCATTGGTCCATTATGGTACCACGTGGATCTTTTCCATTCTCCATACTATCCGTAAAAATCCATTCTGAGCTTTTGATGAAGCGGAGGAGGCATTTCACTTCCGTTTTTGTCAAATCAATGAGATTTTGAAAATAATAAGCTCCAAGATGGAACTTCCTTTTGCTTGATAGGGCCGGGCAGTTACAAAGGAGATGAAATATTGTTTCTTCTTCCTCTTCGTACATGCAGCTCCTACAGAAGTCGTTTGAGTAGAGGCCTAGCCTTTCTGCGTACCTGCTTTTTAAACAGTGTCCGGTGATGACAGGTGGCGCTAATATGTGATCTATCGAGCTTACAATGGAAAATATTAAAGCAGGTGTGTTTCTTAGTGATGAAATCGAAAATTAGACGATTATACAAAACTTGTAGAAGATCTTCTCTTACAATTTTGAAATATGCGATGCAATATGATTATTAAACTCCACTTTCTTCTCAGGTGACTACCTCGATAAGTTTCCCGAAAATCTAGGAGATCTTAGGGAGAATGTATGTATCAGGTTTTCTTCGTCATAGAGGAGCTTTACCAGGTCTTCTGGGATACTCATATAATGCCTGACTGTTGTTGGTCCCTTAGTATTTTTTCTAAGTCTGCCCATAAGATATATAATTTTTTTGCTAAAGTTTTTCTACACAACTACATGATCTTTCTTTCCTAAACATAAATTAGCTATAACTGCATACGTAGATCTGATAAAAAATGTGCTTATATATTTTAAATTAGCAAATTTTCAGTAATCAAAAAAAAAAAATACAAATTTTTGGCGCAACAGGCTCGTTAGTACCCAGGGCCTAGCTTTCTCACACCATTCATGTGTGCGTGTGTACTTCTTGCACGATGGCGGGACCTCCTGTTTTATGCCGACTCCGAACGGCTAAGTTGAGATAAGCTATTCTTGACAAATGATACTACTCGAATGATTTGTCAGATCATCACGAGAGGAGGGTCAGTGAAAAATCATTTAGGTGTTGCTACGGCTGAGAATCGAACCCAGACCTTCTGCGCGGCAGTTCATCGCACTAACCATCGCGCCACTGAGCCCGTTCAGTAATCACCAACAGCTAAAATATTTCATTGAACAGATATTTTGTAAAATTTTGTAATCTTTTTAAAGCTTTTGACTGAAGTATCGTCTTTTCACAGTTAGACAGATACATATGATAATTAGAAAATAAACTTAAAAAGATTTACATAAAACAACAACTGGCCAATATACAGCAACAAACGAAAACATCACCTCCACACATTACATGCACATATAGGTATCCCTTATTCATGACATGGAATGCCCCGGACTTCCGTTCTTTTTATTTCACATTTACAACTTTCAATTATTGACAGGCACATCCTTCCGCTTAAATTTGTACACCTCCTGCCACCTTTCATCGCAGCACAACGGAAAGGGTTCCAAGAAGTTCCTTCCCCGAGTATGCAAAATATTGCTGGCACTTAAAAAACTTTACTCCCTACATATATATCTGCTTAATTAAGTTCATACACGCATTTCTGCCATGGAATGTGTATCGCATCGCAAGGATTACACCCATACCCGTTTACCTTTCAAAAGAAACAAAACTCCAAACAAGAAGCACTTCTTACGAAATGGGCTCATGTTTGAGGGCACTTGGAATTATCACATCATCATGCACAGAGGCTACAATTGAGCAACACATATCTACAGAAGCGCCTTAATTATGGAACATATCCTTCATAAATATGAAATGGTTGCCATTACTTGGGATTAGGCAATTATTGTTGCTGCCATTGCTACCATAAGTTTCGCTGAAGATGTTGAATGTAGATCTCGGATATATGCGTGTGTCACGTTCAAATGTATGCGGTCTCTTGGGGATTATGGTGATGAGAAAGGATTATGTTATCCCACCCCGAGGATGGGGTGTTTGTAATGAAATCCTCTTCACAGGGCGGAAGGTGAGAGACACCAACGACTACATGTGAGTACGAGTATGTGCGTGTTAATTTCGTATATCAAACGAGCATTCTTGATCAGCTTAAGATGTTGCAAACACCAGAAAAAAGGGTCCTGCAATCAGCCGTGTAGCTAAGAATGGAGAATGCGATGCTGGGAATTTTTAATAAGTTACCGAAGAAGGGATTTGTTTAATTTTTTTTGGTTCTGCGTTTTGGGAATTAGCTTGTGAAATATTCAATTATAAAAAAAATGTGAAGGAGAAAAGATTTAGTATTCCGTAATGCAAAATCGTTCGAAAGCTCAAAAGAGGTGTTTGCAGCAGAAAGCGGGTAGATACAGTCTTGCATGGTGAAGGGGAATGTTACCTCCAGCTGTGAGTGTATGGTGGTGGAATTTTGCATTCAGCAGGGCCGACAGATAGTAGAACATTGTGATGTGCCTGATCTGCATGAACGTGTGCACCTTCAAACACTCGAAAGACTTCCAACATATTTTGAAAGGGCAAAGTTTGTAGGTAGATATAAGCAGAGAGTATAGAACTACATGGAGTGCGCATATCATACAGCGAAAATTTACTATGGGGGGTACTCATATTGATACCCCAGTGTTCACATTAGAACCCCAGCATCAAACACGAGCATAGCAGACACATACGAACGACAAAAATTCCCCTTCGCATTTACCGCCCTTGATCAAGGAAAATTATAGGATGCCCATAAAATTACTTTGGAATGACAGAATGTAAATTCTTGCGATCCGATCTTAATGAGAAAAGATCAAAATAGCTCCATCTATCAATCAATCTATTGATCAATTAAAAAACAGTACAAAGATACTTTCACCAGCAGGAATCGATCGGAGGAAAGCCGGCGAAGGTATTTGAAAAAATTCTCAAACGGGCTCTGTTCAGGTGGGCTGAGGACAATAAGATCATTCTAGACATCTAGTTTGATTTAAAGGTAAGACATCCATGCATCAAATGCATGTTGCAAATGACATGTTTCCCATTGTGTTTGTTCAATTTAATTGATTGCTATAACTGATCCATTTTGAAGCTTCTCTTAGTCTGACAGTTTCATCTACAGTGCCAGGAATGGTCTTATAAAGGTAAATGCTTTCCAATAGACCTTATATAGTTTATCTCAGAACTTTTCATTAAAAATGGTGAAGTCGAGAGCTGCTATTGAGCTCTATAGGCAAAGAAGAAGGAAAGAACACTGGCATTTCAGAAGGAAGAAAAACGAGCAAGAAAAGCGCGCGATCGAGGATATAGAGAGGTGCCACACTTCGGGAGATCTTGGAAAAAAATCCAAGAAGTCTAAATCGATACCCACCACCTACTCATCGATGTCAAAACCGCATACGACATCATTTATAGAGACGAACTATACGGAGCCATGTATAGATTTGGTATACCGTCCAAACTCGTCCGTGATGGAGAATTCTCGTTGATCCTTCAGGGACGGAATCGACATCATCGAAACATTCGATACAAAAAGAGGATTTAGGCAAGGCGATGCACTATCATGAGACTTCTTCCGGAGTATTAGTGTCCATTCGCTCTACATATCCTAGCCATCATAAACGTCAAATTCAGAGTTTTTGACCAGGTCTATGTTCCTGTACAGCTTGTAAATTTTTTGATTGAATCTTCGTCTTCATAGTCTGCCATTGCCTTTCGAAAGTAGATGCTGTTGGAATGTCCCTTTGTGGATATCGTAGTGAGCAAATCATGAGCTGGCTTTGGTCACAGTTCGATCGGCAGCAAAGTCAATAAACCTAAATCCGTTGCTAGACATGGTGTCCAGTAGGCTTTGTTTTCCGTACTAAAGATGTCTCCCCTTTTCCTACCCTTGCGTTGAAATCTCCCAACACGATTTTAATATCGTAGCTTGGTAGTGGCTCATAAGTTTTGTCGGTGCCATAAGGACCAAAAACCTAGTTTTTGGATTTATTTTTCTTGTGAAGCTTTGGGTCGCTTTTTCTCCTCACTATATCGAGGACCGTGGTAGATGGATGGCAGTTATACAAGGTGGCGCAAAAGTAATCCTCCTATCAGAAAATGCTATAAATTTTGCGATTGGCCCCTAATGTCAGTTCTGTTTTGACATTTGTGTAGTAAACACATGCGAAATACACGTTAATAAACAATGTTACGCTACACTGCTCCAGAAAAATAATCCACAAGAAGAATCAAAGTTTTTCATTTTTTTTTAAATTACAGCCAAAAAACATCGGAAGGTTATTTTTGCGCCACCTTGTATATACACTTAAGCAGCTTTGGGCTACCGCTATTAATGTTTTTAAGCGTTCTAACATCCCAGGTACAAATACCAACGTCGTTGTCGGTTTTTTATATAGCATGGTCACCAAGAGTAAAATCATTCTTTCCCAATTCTTTTGTTTGCTTCATAACAATACGCTTGTTTGTGATTGGGCTTAACTAACCCTTGAAGCTCATGTTACTATCTTAATTCGGTCAGCCTAACTGGTACTATATATATTATGGCTGTTCTCAACATGCATGTTTCAAAAGATAAAGGATTTGCTTTACATATAAATGAATTGTTTCCATAGATCAATAAGTTTAGCAATCCACCGAGGATATCGACAATATATCTAGGACTAGGCCTTTTCCATTCGTGAGTGTTCCTCTACTGATCCTAAATCCCATAAAATATTATAGATCGCAAAATAAAAACGACTTCCTTTCAGATATGTTTGCTAATATTTTTTTATATATATTGATGTATAGTCCTTCCCAATAGATATGATACAATCGTCTAACACCTTCTTACGGTGATGGTTCTTCCAGACCTGGTGCGGAATGAGATGGATTGGCATGATGCACGCTTGTTCCTCGCTCCCTCACTGCCCTCTTCATGGGGTTCCTGTGCAATAAAATAAAAATAAATAAATGTAAAATTTTTCTGAAATACTAAACCAACCTCCTGTGATGGACCGTTTCCATTGGGTTTTTTGAAAATTGCACTTAAAAACTTTTCAAAGCCATCTGGAAATAGTGGAAGTCCTGCTTCTTTACCAGACTCCTCTGATTCTGAGCACTCAATAGCTGGAACTCCAAAGGCCAGGATGACCAATGAAAACAGAAAAACGATCTTTAAAGACATTTTGATGTAAATGCGTATTCTTAGCTGGTAATTGAAAGTCAATTGATGATTAAGTCACCGAATGCCTGCTCTTTTATAGTGCAGCTATCATTAGTCTTTGCGCTTTGGAAATACTATATACTCAGGGTATCTAATTATAGATTCATTGTAGGCTGCAGTTGTGTAAATATTGCTAATTACAACACATGTTGTGCAGATACTATGTAGGCCTCAGAATCGGTAAAAGTGTTTACTACTGATGGTTTTTATTTGAACAGTTTTGAGTAAGCTGAAGCAGATGAGTCCATTAGACTAATTGTAGTTAAGGTGATCCGCACCAAGGCTTAGCTTACAGACAACTGGTGGATTTGTGTGTTGGTATAATAAACGAGAAGTTCTATTCTAATATTCAGGCCTATCGTGAAAAACATTTCCCAGGAAATTGTTCCCATTCAGCAATCTGATTTACATTGCTGACAAGGGAAAAATACCCGGGAAAATTTATTCGCGATAGCCCTGATTTTGTAAGATAGAAAGTTAGAGTTAGTGAGGAAAATATATAAGAAGGTGCAATAAGACACTAAGATAAGCCTTTGAGATTTTATGGTAAAAATGGATGAAAGACACATTTAGTTCTGACACGTATTTGATCCGCCAGTTCATGATTTAAATTTGGCGCTTACATTTTGGTCTACAGTTTTATTTATTATAGAAAATAGACTAAGCAGAAAGCATTTCCAAACAACACGTACTCAAAGCCTACTTTTGAAAAAGTGTTCAACGAAGGAATTTCAACAATCCTGTGGTGCATACTGTGGTGCCCAACATAATAGAGCTAGTCATGATAGATCTGGTAATACATACTTGTTGTAAAGTTGTGGAAGAAATACGCAAAACTTGTTATAATAGAGATCCTGAACAAATCCCTATGAGTGGCCTAGGAAACGGGTGATTTTTTAAGAGGTTTAGAACTTTTTAAAAAAAAAAAAAAACACAAAAAATTCGAAAAAATGAATAAAATATTTATTTGAATCGATAGTTTGAACCTTGCAATTTGATGTTTAAAGATAATTTCATGCAAATGTTGACCGCGGCTGCGTCTCAGGTAGCCCATCCGCTGAGTCCAATTTTGGCATACTCTTTCACACATATCGGCCGGTATCTCACGAATGAATGCATGGATGTTGGCTTCCAGTGCGTCAATCGAAGCGGGCTTGTCCCTATAGACATTAGCCTTGACATACCCCCACAAAAAATAATCTAATGGTGTCAAATCGCACGATCTAGGCGACCAATTGACCGGCCCGAAACGTGAAATTAACTGTTCACCAAACTCGCCTCGCAATTGCGCCATTGTTTCGCGTGCTGTGTGGCATGTGGCACCGTCTTGTTGAAACCACATATCATGCAAGTCAAGAACATCCATTTCGGGCAAAAAAAAGTTTGTTATCATCGCTCGGTAGCGTTCACCATTGACAGTAACGCTGCGATTCGCATCATCTTTGAAGAAATATGGCCCAATAATGCCGCCGGCCCATAAACCGCACCAAACAGTGGCTTTTTCGGGATGCATTGGTAGCTGTTGCAATGCTTCTAGCTGATCTTCACTCCAAATGCGGCAATTTTGCTTATTTACGTACCCATTCAACCAAAAATGAGCCCCATCGCTGAACACAATTTTTCGATAAAAAAGCGGATCCTCGGCCAGCTTTCCAAGAGCCCATTCACCAAAAATTCGGCGTTGTGGTAGGTCGGCTGGCTTTAGTTCTTGCACCAGCTGTATCTTAAAAGGCTTTACGCCCAAATCCTTCCGCAAAATTTTCCACGTAGTGCTGTAACAAAGGCCTAACTGCTGGGAACGGCGCCGAATCGACATTTCGCGGTCTCCTGTCACACTAGCTGATACGGCCGCAATATTTTCTTCACTACGCACAGTACGTAAACGTGTTGGTGGTTTAATGTCCAACAAAGTAAATTTGGTGCGAAATTTGGTCACAATCTTCCGAATAGACTGCTCAGAAGGTCGAGAATGCCGATCATAAAATGGAAGCAGCGCGCGATGAACATTTCGAACCGAGCACGAATTTTGATAGTAAAATTCAATAATTTGCAAGCGTTGTTCATTTGTAAGACGATCCATGGTTAAATTGCAAACCAAACTGAAGCTGTTTGACAGTGACACAAGGTACTAAACTCACGTCAGCTGTCAAAACCAATGTTGCCAAAACCAAACCAGCTAAAAAATCACCCGTTATATGGAATTCATCTTTTGCAGTATCTGTCTTAAATGTGCAAATGCCCCTACGAATGGAGCTATAGAAACTATCATGAAGCAATTCCATTAATTTCTGGATAGAGCATAGACGGTAGATATTATCACCAACGAAAAACTTATTTGGGCCATAAAATGTTTCCTACATGCGGAGCTTCAATACAACCTTGATATCCTGATACCATGGCTACTAACCATCATTATCAGTTGTCTACGGTTAGTAAATATCACAAAGACCTGGAAGGAAGTAGAAGTTGTATTCATCCCCAAAGCAGAAAAAAGCTCTAACATAAATCCGAAGGATCTCCGTCACATAGGTCTATTCTCTTTTATTTTAAAAACTTTGGAAAGATTAATTCTCCAACTCTCAACATTCATACTGCAAGGGGAAGTCGGTTGAGACTCACTCTTACGCATTATCGAAAACTCACTAAGATCAAACGAGTCCGTCTTGATACAGACGGAGCATTTAACAATGACAAAGCGGATACGGAATCACTAATGCACTTTTAGATTTAAATATTGATGATTCGTCTGAAGTGCTAATAAATCAGCTACTTACGGGCAGAATTATTGACACAAATCTTGGAGTCTTACCCGCACGAAGATCTGCAAGCTATGGTACCCCACAAGGGGCGTTCTGTCTCCTCTTCTCTGCAAAATAGAGGTCAACGAGCTATACTAGTAAATCTAGAAAAAGAAGGATACAAGAAGACTACCTACGCAGATGACCCAGCAATACCTGTATCAGGAAGTACCTTAATACTCTTAAAGAACTGTTTGTACTTGCGGTCACTCTGAACTCTCTAAATGTACGCCAGATGTGGACTCGGCGCAAAACCTCAAAAAAACCGGTTAGTCCTTTTAAGCATGAAATATAAAATCCCGCACATTGTCTCTCCTTAATTTAATGGCGTGAGTCTTAAGTTCGTAGAATCAGCCAAATACCTGGGTCTGGTCTTGGATAAGAAACTGAACTGGAAAGATAACGTCAAAGAACGCGTAAAGAAAGCCACCATAAATAGTAATAGGAATGAAATGGGGTATGCAACCGCATATATTTATCTTTATCCATCATTTGATCCATACTCCTGCATGGTGTTTAAATCTTGTGAAAGGCTCTAGAAACAGCCTCCAACCGAAACCTTTTTGAGAAAGTTCAAAGATCAAAGCAACCCCCTCCATAGTCCTAGATTGTATCCTTCGCCTTCCCGTTTTTCAAGCGATAATCGTGGCAATAAAAGAAACCTTGTCCAGACTAAAGTGTAATGTGACAGCCAAGCGGCAGTCAATTCCCTGGGATTCATCTCGTATATAAATCGATATCAGCCTACGAATGCCACCTTCCTCTTAATTTATTACCTGTCATAGCACTTTACCATTCACTTCTTCTGGGGGACTGGCAAATGAGCTTGCCAGACAGGGCACTACCCTTAATATTCCACCGCAAGTAGACATTTCAGGTATGCCCTCGTGAATTGTAAATCACTAATTAAACTGGATACGATCAAGAAATAAAACCGCATATTGATATACGGCACAACTCTGCTTGATAATGCTGAACAGATCAAAAAACAGTACAATCGTATGCTTATAGGACACTACCATCTAGCAAGGAAAAGGAGGAATGTATTCCTCACCTTCTCAGCTCTTGTCCAGCTCTCTCCAACAAAAGAAAACTCTTTTTTCTTTGACAATCTAGGTGAGCTGGTTAACTTTAATGTCAGAAACCTCCTCGGCTTTATAATTAGCTCGGAACTAGGCAAACGAATATCAGGAAAGCCGACAGATCCACGTGTTACCACAACGGACCATTTCTGGTCTAAATGTACACATCACATGCAGCCACTATAACCTAACCTAACCTAACCTGTTTAGTAGATGTAAAAATCGTACCGACATCATTGTTAGAGCAAACCGTGATGTCATAGCCATGTTTGATAGTATAGAGAAGGAAGCGCCAAAAATGGATTTAGTATGAGGGTAAAACCGAATATATGATATCAACTCGAAAGGACACACAATATCGTCGAATTGGACAGAATGTCAGCACGGGACTTTGTCTACCTCGGCTCCGCTATTAACACATCTCGTCAGAAATTAATCAAAGAATTACTCTTGCCAACCGCTGTTTCATTTTATGTGCATTTTTGCCAAAAAATGGTTATGCCATCTTTTTTTTAGAAACGTGTAGAAGCTTAGTTTTTTATTTTTAGGAAAATTGTTGAAGCTGTTATCGATATATTGGAGGTACCGTTAATTTTAGTTCTAGAAGTACAATTCCAAAAACACCACCAACAACACAAATATTCGAAATTTCAGTCAAATTGTCAGATCACAGATCGCAGACTCCAGACGCCATCACAATACTTCCCTATACTACGTATACTGGGGAAGTACAAATATTTAGGTTAGGAATGTCTATATTGGAGTTGGTTCTTGAAAATATGTTTTTTTTTAATTTAAGCACCGATTGCCGACTTAGCAATTTTTTTAGCATTTAAAAACGATTTTTAAATTATTTCTTTACTACTCACCTAGCTTCTTAAACACATCTAATGTGCGTATTTGCAATCCTTAAACTTTTTCCCTTTAAAACTTTAATCAGTCACCCCACAACGATTCGACCGAGTAAATTACTCTCACATATCCCCGACAATTCCTAATTCCAAAACTAACCAAATCCTCTAATTAAGAGAGCATCCACTCGAGTGTTCATAATGAGCCGATTCAAAACAAACGAACCTAATCCAGCACCTTATTTCCAATATAGCGCATAAAACTTACCACCACCTCTTCGTTGCCATTCTATTTTCAGCAAGGACTCGGAGTACAAACAAACGTCCCAAGAGTTCTTCTTGCAGTGTGTGATAGAGCCGACGTACAGAAGCAACGAACGAGCGCCACAGCAGCAGGCAGCAGTTGCTACTTCGCCTGAGGAGCGAAAATCTCCAATTCATTGTTTTGGTCTGCATATCGTCCACAGACACACAATCCGTGCAATGAATTACATAATTAAAGCCACCCAACCCCGCCAACACCACCGTGGGCTTTACCCTCCAGGCGCACTATACCGCCAATAACACATTTAAAGGACCTTCCACTTCGTGGCACACCGTAGAATGGTCCAGCGCGTCACGACATCCAACCCCCATCCGCACCGGCGGCGGCGGCAGCGGTGGCGGCGTCCACCACCAACATCGTATCGGCCGCCCTACACGGCGCAAAGTGTAGATGGCGTACTCGAGTTAATGTCCTTAGCCTTCGCCCGCGATACAATCGGGGGCCATATAGGTGAATATGAAGTAATTTTCTGCTCAATTTATTCCACATTGTGGCATCCAATTAAGTTGGAAACGACACGAAGACCGGGACACACGGGCTTTGCGAGGCGTGCGATTGCCTTCAGAGGAACCAAATGAACGGTCAGAAATGTGATATGGTGGACGATTTAACGGTTGTAGATACTCGTAGAGAGCGAGCGGTACGCCAACCGGAATATCAAGTGTTATGCGACGAACGAGGACTATACGAGGAAGACTTCTGTATTTGCGGGGGTTATACACTATCGATGATGGTATGAACAGTTTTAGGTTTTATACACAATTTTCTTTTTCCGGTTTGGCGAAAGGATGTTGAAGTTGTATCTATTACAATTAAAAGACTAGTTGGGAAAGTCCTTTTGGCTGGAAATTAGGTTTCTTTATCTGTATCGAGATAGGATTGATGGAACAATTGACAGAATACTGGGGAGGTTGTCTAAATTTCGGACTAATTATAGTTCTGTTGTATTGCTGAGGGACTTTTCGGTATCCTTAGAAAATAATTTAAATTCTGGTTTTGTAGTTTATTACATAAAATGCGTTTGAAATTTAGTGAGATAGTAATGGGCCTGAATTTGAATGGGGCTTCACATTAATTTAAGCTTGAATAAGGTGTGTAAATGTTTATTTTTATGGACGATGTCAAGTTCTAGAAAAAGCAATTATTGTCAATCGTCTACATCCTCCCGCATGGGATTGTATCGAACTCTCCAATGGGACAGGAGCTGAACTGGTTTTCGAAATAAGCGTCCATTTCTAACGCCCGCATTTCGGTACAATATTTAAAGGGTATTTAAAAAAATAAAATCTGCATATCAGACTATACAAGAACGAACTTTTCCATCTCGGCCTTCGTATACCACCATTTTTCAATGCACACGAGATATTGCGTTCTCATATAAAAAAATGTGTAAGTTGGTTCGATATTTTACTTTTGGAACAATAAATAGATCTTTAAAGATGGAAATACTCATAACCCAACCGTCTTGCCAACTTCTAAGAGAATTTCATACATCCAAAGCTCTCTCTGACCAGAATCGTCACGTTCTTTACTTTACTCGCAGATTGTGGACCAACATACAAAAATGCTACCGGTGTGAGTGTTGTCAAGTCTATCGGATCACTGGAGACGTATGTAAGAGGCAGCAGCTTCTGCCAGAATCAAAATGGTACGAAGTCGGTCGAAGTTAAGATTTGCTTTACGAATAACTGTCTTTAGTCGTTTTTGGCAGTCCTAATTTCCGAAGGTGTCCGTTCGACGATGAATTCCCATTTTATTCTCCTTTGAGAAAGAAACACTTGCAGCACTTCTCCATCAAAGATGCCATTAGTTTCATTGAGATCTATAAAGGCTCATCAAAAGGTTTTGGCATTGCAGAAAAGATAGCAGAAGAAACTCTACGTCTAGCCATAATTCGTCTAAGTGACAATATGGAGCTTTCAGTTGACACGCTGGTCGTCAACTTTTAATGGGCAGCTTGTATGGCAGCACACGTACAAATTAAGATGTATGCCTTGTGCATTGATGCTTCTCCTAAGTCAGTCTGGTAGTATAACGGTCCAGCTAAATCGATACCGACATTATTGAATGGTTTTATAAGAGTAATTCGCTGAAGCCGCAACGGAGAAAATGGCTGCGAGGCAGGCTGTCCAAAAAACTTCCTTCAGGTAATGCATTCCTTGATTATGCGTTTGACAAGTTGATGGCCTTTTTTGTTTTCTTGTCTTACAAAGAACAAGGTTCACCTCACGTGAAAAGTTTTAAGGGGATAGTCATCGATGATACGGTGACAAGGTAAGGTGATGACTTGAATGCAAATTCTTAGATGTATGGCCTCAAATGACTAAAGACTTCCACCAAGTCGTACCAATCCTTTATCCAAAAAAGTCAAAACCCAATTATTTTAGGTGAGCACAGCAATGACGTATTTTTTTGCAAGCACCGAATATTATAAATCGACTAAACATAAAGGGTGATCCATTTCGAGGTTCCCTACTTTTTTAAAGAAAAAAACACAGAAAATTCAAATTTAATGGAGAATGTTTATTATCATTTGAAAGAACATTCTATGGCATTTATTTTTTTGAAGATTATGTCTATTAAATGTTGGCCGTTGCTACGTCGCAGATGGTCCATCCGTTGAGTCCAATTTTCGATCACTCGTTCGAGCATTTCGACTGGTAACTGGCGAATGACACGCGTGATGTTTTCCTCCAAGGCCTGAATCGAAGCGGGTTTGTGGGCATACGCTTTTGACTTTACATATCCCCACAGGAAAAAGTCTAACGGTGTGATATCACACGATCTTGGTGGCCAATCGACCGGCCAAAAACGTGAAATTATGTGCTCACCGAAATGTTCTCTCAATAAGTCCATTGATTGATGCGATGTGTGGGAAGTGGTGCCGTCTTTGCTGAAACCAAATGTCGCCGAGATCACGAGCTTCAATTTCAGGCATCAAATAGTCGGTTATCATGGCACGATAACGGTCGCCATTGACGGTTACGTTCGCCGAATCGACTCTCTACGGTCTTCGTGTACACTCTCAGCTACGGCCGCTATATTTTCTTCACAGCGTGCTGGAAGTGGTCTATTCGGTCGAATATTATCCAATAATGAATACTGGGTTTCAAAATGGGTGATGGTGTTGCGAATAGTACGCTCAGTAGGCCGATTATGTTGACCATAAGTTGAGCGAAGTACACGAAACACATTCCTCACAGAACGTGAATTTTCATAATAAAGTTGAACAATTTGTAAACGTTGTTCACGCGTAAGTCTTTCCATTATGAAATGCCAAACAATACTAAACAAAAATAACATGACAGCATGACACGACTCACACGTGATCTGTCAAAAAAGGCTATTGAAAAAAGTATCTCTACTTGGATCACCCGTTACATGAACTAAAAATGTTCAGCTTACTTGAGTGCAGCTGGTCCAGGTTATTACGATTGCATCCAATTTTCGTGTAACGCTAGACATAACTATGTTTCTTGTGCGGACTTTTGGTGACGTAGCTTTTTGGATAAACCCTTTGTATACCCTATCATAAAGGGGTATATATATATAGATAAAGATATACCTCAAAGTATATGGATCTACTCAATACCGCTAGCTGAGTGGATTGAGCCATGTCTGTCCTTCCATACGTCACCAGTTTTTGGGCCTTAAATTTTGTGCTAATTTTTTTTAGAATGATGAAATTTGGTACACGTGCTCTTCGTTGCTCCAGTAGAACAACGTAGTTTTTGGACAAGGAATTTTGAAAAGTATCTGAACAACATATTGTCATATTTAGACAATCTGAATATCAATATTTCGTCTTAAATATAAAACTCTTTGGGATTTCAGTAAAAGAAACTTTTTTCTGTACAATTAAAAAAAAATCCAAAAATCTTTCGAAACAAAATCATTGGTTATGATTGGTTATTTAAACCCACGCCCATTTTTTGGGGGTCATTTTCTATAAAAACCCCCTTATAGCATATGCAATAGAAAAACGTTTTTTTTGTCGAACCACAAAGTATTAGATAAACTGTCTGAACATAATCTGGTGACAATTTCATTTTCTATATTTCATCTCCTTTCAGTTTTTAGCCCCGCCCACTTTTTGGGTACATTCATTTTAAGGATGGGATTGGATAGGGTATTTAACGATTTGCATAACGGATTGTAGCCTTCTCATATGTTTTTATTGAAAAATGGTGCCAATGTTTGTCGAAATACGAAGGTTACATTTTATGTAAGTTTTAGTATTCGACCAGATTTCTAATAAGCATGATATTTGCTTACAAATTGCTTATTGCGTTTTATCACCAAAATGTGTAGCAATGTGTTGTGCAATTGGCAATGTGTTTATATTACTGTATATCAAATATGGCATATGTAGACTGTTATGTCATCTACGCATACAATATGCGTTTTTAAACCATTAAAACGCAGAGATTTTTTGAAAGAGATGCACTCGAAATTTGTAGCCTCATGGATAAAGAACCGGTTAGAACCACCAACCTGCTAGTTGCCTGCTAATTTTAGATCTAATATTAAATAAAGTTCCACCGAAAATAAAAAAAAAACATTAAGGGAGAACATCGTTAATGCAATAAAAATAAAAATTAGAACATTTTGTCAATATTGTTCGCACATAAAACGACGCATGACCAATTCAACGATAATTGTGATGCAAACATATGTATGTTGAGAATTCTGCAATACATATGTTCTTTGCATAATTTTATTTGTTTTTTTATTTTGTTGAGTGATATTATCGATAAATTAGCTTTTGTTTAAACTTTTGTTGTTGTATAGAAAAAAAATTTATATATGAAAAAAAAAATATCCCAAAGAGCTCATGTAAAGAGCATAACGTTCACCTCAAAAGCGTGTATGTATCTCAAAAAACTTTTTTTCTTATAAAGAAAAAATATCGAATAAACATTTATTATTATTTAATTTTACAATTTACTTTATCAGTGAAACAATTAAGATATTAACTTTTCTTTAACAGCGCAGTTAAATATGACTTCGTCGATTCGACGTACTTAAATATGGTTACCCGCCTAGGTTAACGCAAGAAACTATTTTAATCCTTATCATTTGGCCCAATATTAGAAGCTAGATTTTAATACCGGCATCTGGTCAAATGCAGAAAAACCATTGTAAATATGATACAAAAGCGTGGGATAAAACTGATAAGACTCACAAACGTAGCGAACTCTATACTCTCGTTCAAACACATCGAAAATATGTTTACATATTTGTATAGCTGTTTTGAGAACATATTCTTAAAATAATATAGCCTGTTGGATATGGCTCCTTAAAAAGTTTAACAACAATACTAACCGTGTCATGAGGCCAGACGTAAAAGGAAATATCAAGATTTCACTGTTAACCACATTTTTCACAAACAAAACTTTCAGTGGCGGATCAAACAAAATATCTATATGCGCTATCATCAATTACACTCCAAAACATCACCACTGCTTAAGTGTTCGAAATGACCCGCACTTCGGTGCGTCACCGAAATGAACATTTGGTGCAATTATATTGGTGGTGTTTTATGAAAAGTAGGATCTACGGAAATAATCAGCCCTGCCGAGGTATCCGTCGGAGCGGAATATTTTCCGATTTTGTACGAATCGGAGGATTTTTGCTTTGAGGTATTCTTCCGAAAAGCTATTTGGAATATTTCTGCGACATTTTGTAACGCATCCCAAAGAATTGCGTTGAAGTGCGTTTAGGAGCATTTTTCATTTTTGGCAGCTAAGTGGAATTCTTTTTCCGATTTCCTCCGACACAAATTCATCGCGGAATTTATTTACGAATTGTAGTGAAGTGAAGCCGTTGCATTTGTGTAGTATTTTTTTCCGATGACACATACCTCGAATTTGAACCTCCGACGAAGTATGCGTTGCGGAAAATTATCCGCTCCGACAGATACCTCGATAGAGCTGAATACAAATATAATTTATCATCAGCAAAAAAATCATTGAACATTCTGACCTATAGTTTATGGCCTACAATCAGAGCATTGGTCATAGACCAACGATTTGTATTCAGTAAGAAACTGTAAAAATTACTTATTAAATATTTGTATAATCATAGATAGATACAGGGAGCAACTAGATGATTTTTTCTACACTTGCTAATCTTATTCAAGCCTTAAGCTTCAATATACAAATTAGTTTTTACTTCAATTCTTTAAGTAGCAAAGTAATCCCATCAGTTGTTAAGCAAAACCAAATATCATATCAGAGCTGATCAGTATCCCAGCGCTATCTTAGCATCACTCAAACAGTTTGACAACATCGCACTTTGACTGATAGAGTTTGACATTCAATTGATCACATGAACTTGTTACTAATCGGGGATTTATATTGATAAACATGGGCATGTACGTATGTGATGTGATAAATACTAGGCTATCAATAAAGCCTACTGTAATCGGACATTTTGATTAGTGCCTGTTTGAAATTAATAAAACCTTTTGCGATGTTTTGTGAAAATCATGATATTATTGGTATCGAGTCAAAGTAACATCCAAAGCCAACGAGAAGAAGAAAAAAGTGTGTATTTTGACAGTTCAAAGGGAAGTAACAAACTTGTTTTTGCTACTAGTGTTAAGAAACATTGCCATGAGTTCATAAATTAATTTACCAAGTTTCAAGCTTTGCAAAATTGCCAGAAGGGTAAAGAAGTTACTTAACAGTGCCATTGGCGCTTTATCATGAAATCACTGTGTGTATGTCAGCAAAGTGTGTCAAGACCTTTATTAGTTTTGCGTGGTTCTGAACCACGCATAAGTTTATCAGCTACGTTTATGCGTTTATCAGCTCTTACATCAACCTAAACAACTAATTCAGAACTAATAATACCGCATGTCAATGATGTCGTTTAACAATGCCATCAACATGAAGTTCAATGGCATCAAAATGTATAACTGTAGTGATCCCAACCATATTTTTGCATAGACATGTTCTTTAGCTATTTAGCTCCTTGAATTTGTTAGATCTTGCCGCATTCGACCTGAAATTGGATTAATTTAAGTTTTAAAGGAAAATGCATTGAAGCCCAATTTTAATACCATATCCAATAGGAGTGGATATATTAGCTTTGACATACCCTTTGTAACATCGAGGAATTATTGTTTCCTCACCTTGATATGGATATCGAGGTAAGGAAATCGCGTACTGGTTATAGCGGCATTTCCTTCCGCAGCGTAGTTAACTAGGCAAAGTCCGTTGGCAGACGTGGTATACTGTAGACTGTGTTTTCCGACAATATTGTTAAAGATGTCTTCTACCAACCTTTCTGTTAAAATCTCCCAGCATAATTTTAACATTGTACGTCAGTAGTCGGTCATAATCTCGTAAAAGCAGTCTTTTGCAATACCATCTTTTTCCTCCGACGGGGCCTGAGGGCATATGCTCATTTGGGCGCACGAATGCGTTCACTAATCTTCACACATCTTGTCTGAGTCTGGCACTTATAACAAACCCAAATCCGAACTTCCGGTTTCTTTTCACCAAAACACGGACCATATTAGATGTCACAGTTTTCCATCCTCTTTTTGCCCGGCCCATTCCAATGTATCTCCTGGATGGCAGTAATGTCTGCTTTGCAGCTGCCCTTGCTTCCGCTTGTTGTTCGGCTGCAACTGTACTGTTTATGTTCTCGCATTCCAGGTGCAGATGCGGACGTCGTTGTCCTTTATTCGTTTAGCACGGTCAACAACAAAATCAGTCCTTTCCGAGGCTCATGGTTATTTTTTTACAATATTTTTTTTTTAATGTGAGTTGGTAGTTAATATATCTAAGGTATAACCTCCAACCACGGGACCATCAGTATCCTCTGCCATTAGTCTTTCGGCTCTTGACAATATGGGAGATCTCTGTTCAAGGGGACTGACTTATCCTTGATGGCCTGTTATCCGAATATGTCGAAGCAGCTCGACTAGGTTTTTCACTTTGTCAATTAAAACTGGACCGGAAACGTCACTGTTAATTCATTTTTGGGAATTCTTCATCTGCCGTGTTGGAAAAGGCCTATGTGCCTTAGTGTGATGTGAGGACACACAATTCTACCCCTCTTACTCATCTGCTGCCTCCAAGACGTTTCACAAGTATTGAGACCCTATCTATGGAGATAGCAACGAGAAGGCTGAGAGTTGGAGATGTTACGCATCAGCTAAATAAAATTTCAATTTGTTGCTTATAATCTTTTTTTCCACATATCTCACCCCACGAGGTCCACATTAGGGACCTCGTGGGGTACCTTGGCGGCGGGAATGCAATTTTAATCCTCTCTTTCTCTTAACCGGTTTAGCATATGCTGAATTTTCAGAATGCTTCAACTCCGTGGATCAGGGTTGGGATTATCAAGGTCTTGTATATTTTTTTACTAACGGGTCTTTTTTTAGAGGTTGGTTTTAAAAACTGACATTTTGTGGTCAAATCGGGCAACTCTAATGTCATTTATGTTTAATTTCTTTTGCCATTTCATGAACAGGTTGAACAACGCTTGCAAATCGTGCAAATTTATTTCGAAAATAATGGTTCAGTTCGCGAAGTTAACCGCAAGCTCCGTCCATTTTATGCTCGACATAATCGTCCATCAGAGCAATTAATTCGGTTAACCATGGATCGTTTTCACACTACGTTTACTCTATGTGATAAAACGCATCCGCAGAGACGTCGAACAGTGCGCACCGAAGAAACAATTGCCGCTTTAGAGCAAAGTGTTGAATCGATTCGCCACCGTGCACAGCAATTGGAGCTTTGTCCATCAACTTAATGGAAGATTTTGCGCAAAGATCTTGGCTTACGACCTTACAAGATTCAGCTTGTGCAAGAATTAAAGCCGCGAGACCATGCAATGTGTCGTGATTTTGGTGTATGGACCCAAAATTTGATTGATCTCGATGTTGATTTTCATCGAAAGATTTTGGTTAGTGATTCTGCTCATTTTTGGTTGAATGGCTACGTCAAGAAGCAAAATTGTCGCATTTGGAGTGAACAGAATCCACATGAGACCCTTTAGACGCCATTACATCCACAACAACATCCACTGTTTGGTGTGCTCTATGGGCTGGTGGAGTCAGTTACCGTAAATGGAGATCGGTATAGAGCCATGATAACCGACTATTTTGTCCCGAATTGGATGGCATGAATGTGGATAAGATGTGGTGTCAAAAAAACGGCGCTACATGCCACACAGCGCACGTCACAACTGATTTATTGAAGGAAACATTCGATTAACGCATAATTTCGCGGAATGGACCTGTTAATTGGCCACCAAGATCGTGTGATTTGACACCATTGGATTACTTTCTTTGGGGATATGTGAAGTCACTCGTCTACGCCAACAAACCAGAAACGTTAACGGACTTGGAAGCCAACATTCGTGGCGTTATTGCCGACATCTGGGCCAAAATGCTCGAAAAAGTGGTTGAAAATTGGACCTCTAGACTTGGCTTTATTCGAACCAGCCGCGGCGGCCACATGCCCGAAATCAGCGCAATAGACTCGTTATTACCCAAGGTACAGCTTTCTCACAACAATCCATGTTTGCATATTTGTACTTCTTACACGATGGCGGGACCTCCTGCTTTATACCGGCTCCGAACGGATCAGTTGAGGTAAGCTCTTCTTGAGTATTGATACTACTCGGATTATTTGTCAGATCATCACTAGAGGAGGACGAATGAAAAATCATTTAGGTGCTACTACGGCTGGAAATCGAACCCAGACCATCTGCGCGGCAGTTTATCGCACTAACCATTTAAGGATCCTCCAACTGCCACACTCACTTTCAGAATAAAACTTTGATTTTGTCAAACCATATGGAATGTTGACAAAGTGGTAAACAAGATATTATAGGGTGTTCCATAATTCACGCAAAATTTTAATTTTGCGTCATTTAATAGTACTGTGTTGCCTACGAAGAAAAAAAACAATGTGACAGCTGACAGTTCAATGCTAGTAAAAAATATTTTATTTTCGTACAAAATACGGCCGTCATTGTGATTCAAAATCATCAATTGTGAAGAGCATTCGTTAATCATCCAAATTGTCGCATTTGTTATTCAGAATGCCCACGAGTAATTGTTGAGAAACAAATACCTACATCCACAACGCGTGACTGTTTGTTGTGGATTTTGGGCTGGAGGCATCATCGGATCATTCTTCATCGAAAATGTGGTTGGTCAGGCCGAGACAATTAATGGTGTTCGTTATCGTGACATGATCCACTCGACACTACAAACCCTACTGTATAAAAATATGCTCGATCACTGACAGAGCACTAAAATTCGATATCGTATGCGATCTCGTATGCGATCATACCAAATCAACATTAATCGGTCACGTAAGACTCGATAACTGATGTGATAATTCGATCCCTGTTTTTACTCCCAAAATTACAAGATGTGGATGTGAACAACATGTGGTCACATCCACATACATGACGGTACCAAATTCTATACAGAGAGAAACAATTCAATAACTGAATGAGTCATTTCATAATCGTGTAATCGGCCGTTTTTGGGATCTGAATTTGCCAACCAGATCTTGCGATTTAACGCAAAATGTTTTATATTTCATATGATATGACATAGAACATAAAATGGCAGCTTTATCATGGGTTTTTTTTTCACTATCTAGAGTAAAGTGGAACCAGTCTAGGGTGGATCTGATCTGTTGTAATTCTGTAATTTGTGGTACATATTTGCAAAAATATGAACACAAAACTATAAAAAAATAAAACCACTTCCATTACGGATTTTTACATATTTTCTGTTTATTTTATTTTACTTCATCTTGTACATCTGAATAATAAATAATGAATCGTTACTGCTTATAATTCCACTTATCGCACATTAACTTGATGGGATTTCACTTGTGTTTTTTTTCTTTATTATTATATCTATATAATATATTTTTATATATATTTCTGTTGTTTTTTTCTTATAGTATATACAATTAAATTTAACTATTATAGTTATACAGAGATAGAACAACTTGCATTATTTCTTAGAAAATCAATTTCAATCAGATATGAGTTTGAAAAAAAGAACTCCTCTCCTTTCTTATACGCTAATCAATATTTAACATTTATAATGTATTTTCTTAAAAAAAAAACAATTATTTTATATACAAAATATTATCAAAAAAATATTAAAAACTGATCGTTAGCAGGTAGACATAGATAAATCAAAAAAAGAGAAAACATTAGGAACTTATATACGCTCTTTACACAATGATATATATATATCCATAATTCGTTTCATGTGCAATTATATATTTATTCAAAAACGATTTGACAGGAAATTGTGTTTATTTTTGGTTTGTTTGACAGATGTCACTCATATTTTTCTCAATAGATTACGATAAAATTTTCTAAATAAGCTTTCAATAATTTTTAAGTTTTATATATATTACAATATTTACATTAGAAATTAGACTATTTTTTCTTTTTGGTTGGTTTACTGTTTAAGACGGTTTATTTTCGAGTCAATTTTTTCATCTGTCACTCTGTTATTATTAGCTATATGGACACTCCTACATCATGAGGTAATCAAACCCTCAATATGGCCGCCACACCGAGTTCCCGTTGTCAGTTGGATTGTGGTGACCGCGATGGGCTGCCAGCGCCACCTGTCGGTTGGTGTTGCCATCGTCTACATTACGTGCTGAAGCTCCACAATTACCAACTAGAGTGAGGTCACCTGGATGTGTGTTACCGCCACCACCGGCCATGATGTGGTGCTGTTGACGTGCGCCAACGTTACTGATGTGATCCATCACACTTTGCAGTTCACCATGCACCGCTGAGTTCGGCGATGCATGTGGTGGCAGTGAATGCGAATGGAAACCGTGCGTTTGATTCGCCGCTGTGTAGAGTTGGGAGTAGAGAAGACTGGCCGGTAGAACGGGATACAGAGAGCCATTGCACCCGCTACCACCTGTTGAGCTGTACGCTACTGCGGAGTTTTGTGTTTGGTTGACGAAATTTTGATTTGCGGTCACCGCGTTGTTGGGACCGGTAACGTTGTTTGCGCCGTTTCCAGCAGCTGCTGCACCACCGCCGAGATTTGGCGTGTTCGTGGTGAGGAGATCCTCCTGGACTGGTGATTCTGCTTGGGAGGAATCGCTCAGACTTCGTGGACCGTTTTGACTCGAATGAACGTTGTATTCTTGATTGGAGTTGGAGTGATAGCGGGGTACTAAGATGGCGGGATTGGCTGTAACGGCGCCATTGACTGTGGACGAGATGGAGGCCTGACCCGTGCCACCTAATAGGCTGTGATGTGTCATTTGACCGGTGGTTGAACCAACAAGATTGCTGAGATGCTGATCCAAGTCGGTGGCTGTAGAGTCGGGAAGCACTGAAAGAAGACAAGGGGGTATTGGGTTATTATATGCACTAGTGGTCTTTTTTCTGAGGTACATTGTAAGGTGGTTTTGCTAAGGGTTGTCTATCTAAATAACGTGTATGTATGATATTGCAAATGTAAAATTAATTTTTTTCATTTAAGGAGAAGAGGCTTAAGTTCCTTTTATAGCATGATGGCCAATGAATGTGCACGAGTGATAACTAAAATAAGATGACATTGCTTATCCTTATAAAACATCAAAGAATTTCGCAGTCCCAAACTAAATGCGTCAGACTAAATCGATTGTTGGTTGGTGGACCGCAATGTATTAGCTTTTAACGAAGGGGGTGGTTTTGCTTCTATTCATAAACATGAAAGCGTGCTCTAATCACTAAGCCGAAACAGAAGATGGGAAGTAGGACTAATGTTTATGTGCAGAATCAGTGTATTTATACAGTTTGAGGACTTTTTATAAGGCTTCTTCAATCCGTTGTTGTAACGATTAGTTCTGTGTCAATAGCTGTTTCTTGGGTTTACAAAGTAATTAACTGGATCAAGTGACAATTTGCTATCAAAGGGGAAACAAAAATTCTAGGCAGATAGTATTGTTGGCAACTCTGGACGTCAGATAGGCTGAACGCTCTCGAAAACACATTCAACATCCTTGTCGACTCTTGCGATTGGTGAAAGACTATTTCCAGGACCGGGAGTCTATAGATGGCTAATGAAAAATACAAGTCACCTCTGGAGCAGCACAAGGTTCGGTTTTTGGGCATGACGGGGAACATATCATATGATACCATCCTTCGCATGGAAATGCTGGAAGATACCGTTCTGTGGTAAGATATCGCCGCGGTGATAACGAAAGATACCAAGAGTGCACTAAGAAAGCTAAGCCAGGTATGTGCCGAGTAAGCTACTGGATGAATGAACACGATCTTAACCTGGCACAGAAAAAAAAACGAGATAGCCTGCTAACGAAGAAAAGGAAAGCGACCCTTATGAATTTCCAAATCGTCCAGCAAAGACGCCGTGAAGTATTTGGGTGTGACCATTAACACCAAACTTACTTTCTGGCACCAGATAAGAAATGTGGGAAAACGAGCGTCGAAAGTGACCGCTTCAATGAGTGGACAGGTGTCGAACATACGTGGACCAATGGCTAGCAAGCGAATGCTTCTGATTTTGAATGCCATCCTCCTCTACGGATGTGAGATTTGGGCAGAATTGCTTCGACAGGAAAAGTACATGGCAGCTGTGCAGAACCGCAAAAATCTATGCGTAGCGTGTCGGAATCAACCGTCCTTGTTGTCGTAGAACCCTGATAGACGTTTTCGACCAAAAAAACGGAAGTTGGAGTAGAAACGACAACCAGTAACGATAAAGAGCTCACAAAATAGAAGAAACGAGAGCGATAGAATTCAGAAAACAGAAGACAATAGTATGCGAGGCTGATCAGGAGCAATAACTACTTCATCACCCAGTTACTCACCGGACACGGACATTTTAACACCTTTCTCCACAAGATCGGCAAAACGAACAGCACACAGCCCGCCTATACGGGGACTCCGAAGAAGATGACGTGCCCTATACCGTTTTCGCCTGCAGCAGATGGAAACCGAAAGAGGAGAAATAGAGTGATATTTCGGTATCAACACGCCAGACGACATAACCGAAATACTGGGCAGTGAGCAGAGGTGAATCCAAATATGCATAATAACGTCCAACATATTCTCAGAAGAAAGAAAAAAGTAGAAAAGGAAGTCCGAGGGACAGTGTGAGCCCAAAAGGGTATGATTACTGGAACCCAAAAGAATTGCGAAAAGCAGTTAACATGCTTCATAAAGCATTTTTTTCGCCCTTACTAATGAGTTAGTTACCTTAGTGGCGCGATGGTTAATGCGATGAACTGCCGCGAGAAGGTCTGCGTGGGATTCCCAGCAGTAGCAACACCTAAATGATTTGTCACTGGCCCTTCTCTCGTGATGATCTGACATATCATCCGCGTAGTATCATTTGTCACGAAAAGGTTATCTCAACTTGGCCGTTCGGATTCGGCATAAAACAGGAGGTCCCGCCATCATGCAAGAAGTACACACGCACGCATGAATGGTTGTGAGAAAGCTCGGCCCTGAGTTCTAACGAGCCTGTTACGCCAAAAATTTGTATTTGTAACTAACAAGCCTGTTGCGCCAAAAATGTATATTTGATTTTTTACTCCTCTCTCCTGGATTGTTGGACTTTGCGTATGGCTTTCAAACATTCGGGCATATCACTCGCCGTTGTTGCAGCTATTTTTGGCAGTGCTGCATCACATTCATGGCATGCAGAATCTTCGATTTCCAGATATCGGTGAGACGCATGAGAGAAAGCCATCGCATTAAGTAGTCCGCACAGGTAGAGACCGACCTCAACCAAGATAATGTGTGCAACTACAGGCAAATTACTAAAAACCAAGCTAATTTAAGACACATCTTGTTTGAGTTATTGACAAAAGACCTTAAAGGAGATCGGACCTATATGTCTACATAAATTTGTAACATCACAGGTGTACTAAATAATACCTCATCACCACTGATCATGCCTTTGGTATAAACTGTGTGGAGTGATACCTGTTCGCGACACTCTTTAAAGACCCTGTCTCATTGGCCAGACAGAGGCCAATCCTCCTATAGGTCTACACGCCTTGTATCAACAAATTCTGTACAAGCTGTCTGAAAGAGAACAACGAGGAGCATCACCTTGAGATCACATGTCTCTTCACAACTTCGACATAAGCTGTCTGGATGAGAAAAAGTAAAATGAGTAGATAACCCAAGCCGGCGAAAATCCTCATCCAAACCCTCCCAGTGGGTGCCGGCCGGTAATGATTGCTACAGTGTTCTTGTACGTTGTCAAGACGGCAATCAGCTAAGGTCAGAGGGCATTGCGGTGATGTTACTCTACTTCTCAATAGTAAAATATCCCGTTTTTATGCCTTTTGACCATAGGACTAGAGGTACCTGATTTCAGTGGTGGTGTAAGCGCACTTAATGCAAACCGTGCCCAAGAATGCAAGGCTGGGGGTTAAACCAGCCGCTAACGAGCTTCTTCAGATGCACAGGCATGGTCTGTCGTATCTTTTGCCTTACTCCGGTATATCGGCTCTGCCGGAGTGGACCTCCTTTCCGTTCTACTCGTGGGTCCAAAATTTTCAAATGAACCAAACAAAAATAAAAAAACAAATTAATAAAAAAATACAAAAAAAAATAAATAAACTTGAGGATAAGCAGGTTGGTACCTCTTCGGAAGAGGAGTTACTAGCCTCCTCTCAAGAGACGGTTACAGGCGTTGTGAAGGATACAAGTAGTATTCCCACGACGTCTGTGGTATCTCTAGAGACCTCTTCAGGCGACGCGCATTGTATAGTTAGTACACTCGCGGAGTCTCAGCCAATTAACACCCAACAAAACGCAGGCGATGGGCAGTGTATAGTTAGTACACTCGCTTCATCTAATGTCTTGCTTAAAACAACCGACTTAGACGTTGGAACATGTGCAGTCAGTACACCGACAGCGTCTAAGCCATTAAATACCAAAGCGATTCCGGCTAAGGTCGCTTGTGATGGCCAACAACCGAGTGTATCGAACATCACCAAAAGTCAGTACAGTAGAGCCTGCTTCATTCTCAGTAAGATAGCTAAGAATGAAGCGGCTGGTATTGCACATACCAAAGACAGCGACAAACACATATACCTCAAGATTGTTGAAGACTACAACAAACTCAAGGAAAAGCGGCTAGAGTCTGAAACCGCGAAGCGCAGTAGGTCTCATGATGAGCCAACTAACGCCTCAAAGCGGGGGAAGTTTTCAGCCTCCGGTAACTCATCTAAGCATGCGGAGGCCAATGTCAAACCTAAACCGAAGCGCTCCAATACCCGGGTCGTAAGAGACGACCTGCAAGTTGCAATTATCGACGAGCAGCCGACTAATTGCAGCAAGGTGGCGGACGCTTGGGGTGAGATTGAGGCCAAGCTATCTGAGAAGGTTATGGACTTTCTGCTGGACAATCCGGGTGGCCCTCTGCCTTGCTTCGATTCCGAAGAAGTGGTTAGGGGTATTAGGGTGGTTAAATGTGCGGACAAATTTTCGAGGGATTTCCTCGAAAATTGTGTTGCCAAGATTCGGAACAACTGGACGGGTTTTAGTTTGAAGCTCGTTCCAGCCGATGACATTCCTTGGCGACCGCGAGCCCGCATTTGGCTACCCAATATGCACTTGGACAGGGTCAAACTGATCCAGGTCCTACAGCTGCACAACCCCGGAATTCCCATGACTGACTGGTCCGTCCTTAAGGTAGAGACACCAACCCCTCACACTAAGCCCTTCCTCCTACTCATCAACGAGGAGTCTCTAGAAGCCCTAGAGAAGGCCGATAACAGATTGAGGTTTGGCATCAGACATGCCAAACTCAAAATATTCAGGTCAGCGCGTCCAGGTGAAGACCCGGACGAAGTCGATGACGCCAACAATTTGTTGGAAGTCCTGCGACTAGATGCCACATCCACACGAGATGCTCAGAGTTCTGCAGATTAACCTGCAGCACTCTAGGTGCGCTAGTGAAAACCTCCTAGTCTTTCTGAAAGAGGAAGACATCGACATCAGCCTAATTCAAGAACCCTGGGTGGGAGGTTCCACTATCAAAGGGCTCAATGACAAGGACTACAACCTTTTCTACAACATCGACAAACATAACGGTAAGCCAAGATCCTGTATTTTAGTTAAAAAACATATCAAAGCTTTCTTTTGTCCCAACCTCAGCTGCAACGACCTTGCTGTTATACGGATTGAAGCTGGTAAGCAGGAGTGTCTGTATGCTGCTTCGGCCTATATGGCACATAACCAGAATGCTCCGCCGAAGGAGGTAGAGTTTCTCTCAGCCACCTTATCAAAAAGGAATACCCACTTGATTCTGGGCTGCGATGCCAATGCCAGGCATACCCTGTGGGGTAGCTCAGAGATCAATGAACGAGGTGAGTCTCTTTTTGATTTTATAATTCATAACAACCTGTCAATCTGCAACAAGGGTTGCACCCCAACCTTCACTTTCCCGAGCACGGTGAGTTTTAGGGGCTGGGAAGATGTCATTGACATCACACTAGCTACAAACAACGACAACCTTAAGGTGAATAACTGGAGAGTATCCAACCTGAAATCCTTCTCTGATCACAGCTGGATACTCTTTGATGTCAATATTCGGATTGATGCACCAATCCCCTTTAGAAATCCCAAAAGAATCAACTGGCCAAAGTTTGACCAAATAGTTAATTCTAGACTTCAAGCAATACCAAAATCTAAGTTCACTTCGACAGACGAACTGAATGCAGCTATCGTTACCTTTGAGAAGGCAATGAGTACTGCTTTCAAGGTCTCGTGTCCAGCCAGTTACGGTAGGAAAAAACTACCTCCCTGGTGGAGTGAGGACCTTAGTAAACTTAGGAATATGACCAGGGTCATTTTTAACATATGCCATAAATACAACTTTTGGCAGCCCTATAAAGATTGCCTTAGAATATACAAAGCGGCTATTCGTAGCGCCAAGAAAGAATCCTGGCAGGAATACTGCGAATCCATCAACACCCTTAAAGACTCTTCCAGACTGAGCAAAATCTTAGCGAAGGACCATTCAAACCCGTCCTTAATAAGAAAGTCGGATGGTAGCTGGGCAGAGACCTCATCCGAATCTCTGTCTATCCTAATTAACACACACTTCCCGGGTTGTAAAGAGGTGCCGCCAGCATCTGCTGACTCTCGGCCCGCTGACCATACAACTTGGGAAAATATCAAATCCATTATAACCAAAGAAAAGACATCCTGGGCAATAAATAGCTTCTCACCCTATAAATCACCTGGCCTTGATGGCATCTTGCCGATCATGCTACAAAACTCACTGGATACTGTATTACCGTGGTTGTTGCCAATTTATAGAAGTTGCATTTTACTAAACTTTATTCCACACTCATGGAGACGTGTCAGGGTAGTTTTTATACCAAAGGCGGGCAGACGAGGACATGAATCTGCAAAAGATTTTAGGCCCATCAGCCTTGCTTCCTTTATACTAAAGACCCTGGAGCGGATCCTTGACATCCATGTGCGAAGCATTCTTAATGAATCACCGCTATCCACATCACAACACGCTTATCTCAAAGGCAGATCGACTGAAACCGCTCTGCATGAGGTGATTGGGACCATCGAAAAGTCCCTCTACTACAAAGAGTATACCCTAGCCACTTTCCTTGATATAGAAGGGGCTTTCAATAATGTACAAACTGACAGCATACTAGAAGCCCTAACCGTAACTGGTGTAGAGGAGCATTTTAGCCAATGGATTATATCCATGCTAAGGTCTAGAATCATTCAATCAACACTAGGCAACAGCAGCTTAACGCGATATGCTGACAGAGGTACACCACAGGGCGGTGTGATATCTCCTCTGCTGTGGCTTATTGTTATGAACAAACTGTTAGTCCGACTTGATCGGGATAGGATTAAGGCAGTGGCATACGCGGACGACGTGGTGATCCTAGTGTCAGGAAAGTTTCTCCCAGTGATTAGCGAAATCATGGAGCACGCTCTGGGTTCTGTGAGCACGTGGGCTACAAGCTGTGGCCTGGGTGTTAATCCGGGCAAGACGGAAATGATGCTTTTCACCACGAAGACCAAAATACCAGCCTTTAACCTCCCCCGACTTAATGGTCAAGCGCTCTCACTCTCATCCAATGCCAAATATCTAGGGACTATCCTAGATACTAAGCTTAATTGGAAAACCAACATAGAACAAAGGGTCAAGAAAGCATGTATAGCTTTCTATGCCTGTAGAAAAACATTCGGCAAAAGATGGGGCCTACAACCAAAGATGACACTTTGGATGTACACTGCTGTTGTTCGGCCGATACTCACCTATGGGGCACTAGTCTGGTGGCCTTCTGTGGGTAAAGGGTATATCATTGACAAACTTAAGAGGGTACAAAGAACTGCTTGTATCGGCACAACTGGGGCCATGAGATCTTGTCCTACTGATGCCTTAACGGTTCTTCTCCACCTTCTCCCTCTAGATATCCATATCAAAGATATTGCAATGTGTAGTGCAGTCAGGCTCAAAGAGTCTGGCTGCTGGTTCAATAAGCCCTATGGGCACAGCAATATCCTAGATTCATTGCCAGCAGGTCTAGCTGACCATCATACCGACTACATGATACCCAAACTGAACTTCCACAATCACTTCACCGCTGGCTTTCCAACTAGAGAGGATTGGAAAAACGCATTGGTTGAAAAAGATTTTGACACACTCATTTACACCGACGGCTCCAAAATGGACTGCGGAGTGGGCGCCGGTGTCTACTCGGACACACTAAAAATAAAAAAATCGTTTCGCCTCCCTGATTCCTCCAGCGTATTCCAAGCGGAATTGTTGGCTATTAGGGAGGCATGTCACGCGATTAAACACGATAGTACTCCCAAGCAAAATATCGCTATTTTTGTCGACAGTCAAGCCGCTATTAAGGCGATTATTTCGGTATCGACGTCATCAAAACTAGTACTTCAATGCCAAAACGAACTGGCCTCCATTGGGAGTCGATACAGTATCACTCTCATATGGGTTCCAGGCCATAGTGACATAGATGGAAATGAACAGGCTGATGCCCTTGCCAGGTTGGGCTCGTCCCTTCCCAGCTCACGTGCAATCGGCATTCTCACTCCTTTAAAAACTATCATGAATAATATCAACACACACTCTCTTAAAACAGCTGAACATAGGTGGCGTAACCTCAGTGGGTGCGCCATTTCAAGAGATATGTGGCCTCGCTACAACAAGACTAAAACACGGGACCTCTTAAGCAGATCCCGTAAGGAAGTCTCCAGGGTGATAGCAATTACCACTGGACACTGGCCCATCGGTGACCATGCTGTTAGAATGGGTATACCCAACAACACCAACTGTCGCAGTTGCAAGGAGGTGGGGGAGAAGGAAACTCTAACTCACTTTCTGTGCAAATGCCCGGCTCTGTCAAGAGCAAGACAACGAACCCTAGGCAAACCTTTCTTTGACAATATCCGCGACCTCTCTGATAAACACATCAAAGAACTGATCGCCTTCCTT
Source organism: Rhingia campestris (assembly GCA_932526625.1). Taxonomy (NCBI): domain Eukaryota; kingdom Metazoa; phylum Arthropoda; class Insecta; order Diptera; family Syrphidae; genus Rhingia; species Rhingia campestris. The sequence goes on along the minus strand of OW052182.1, from coordinate 50,708,164 downwards.
AATGCCACTGGTTGGATTTAGTACACGCCAACTAACAACAAGACATAACATTTAACCGCACGAGTTTTTGGCATCAAAACGGCGCACCTCAGCGCTAATTGTGTTTCGTCTTGTACGAACAGCCAATCAAACTAACTAACTAACTAGATAACCCACATTGTCATCCTCCGTTCATGTCCAGAAAATATTGTGTCTGAAATTCTGTTCTACAGGTATATACATATCAGTTGTTGGCTTTCAGGACAGAACAGTATCTCATATGATTACAAGCCTCTCACCAACAACTTCTGTACAAGCTGGTCATGACCTGTACAGAGCTCTCTCTGCAAGTATCCTGTCCTAACTTAAATATATCGGAGCAATCATAGGTGTGGTTAGAGAACACTGCCCCATGATTCTATATGCCACGTCGCCAATGACTGATGTAAAAGGTACAAACTTCCTAGATGAGAAAGATAAGGATTATATGATCGTCCACCTTAGCATCAACTGTTCTTAGTCAGAATTGTCGAAAGGAAGAATAATATAACTCAGAGACCTAGGTAGCAGACCTAGATATAGATGAAGTTCGGTCTGGTTCACACAGGCAAACTTGGAAATATCTTGCCCCGCGTGCCTTAACCTAACCCAACTTAAAGCAAGTAGTATTCAAATTTAGAAACTATTACAATACCTAGTTTGATCTAGAAAAAACGTAAGCAGGGTCTAATCATATATTATAGGTACTTACTTGGAACACAATCACGATTCGTCGCTCCCGAAAAATCCTGATTGTTGGCTTGTTCATTGGACGAGCAGGTAAAACCCAAGGCCGGATTATTAAATTGCGCAGAGGATGGAGTTGTGCAAGAAGATAGCCCACTGCTGGCCAGATACGGTGAGTATGCACTCGCTGATCCGTATCCCCAGTGTGAGTTAGCTGCTCCCAATCCAAATTGTGACATATCTGGAAGAAAAACAAAGAAAAATCAGAAATATCCCAACAAAAAATAGAACACCTCAAACCACTTGACGACACCACCAACCACCATGGCCAGCTAACCACGAAGAATCAACAAAACAAAAAAACATCTCTCACCTTGTACCACCCACACAGTCCCTATCACCTGAGACTGCTTCGTTACACGCTTTTGATTTATAACGGCTCGCCGCCAATCCAACCATTCATTTTGTGTGATTAAAACCAAACGTCGAACACTTAAAATACCAACAGCCATTGGTGCACCCTTTCCTTTCCGACAAAAGCCCCGAAAAATATCCTCTCTCGGATCTATTTTTTTGTATTTTTTGTAACCCCCTCCTCCACCAATGTCCACCAGGTTTTTTCCAATCCTCATGTATCGATTCAAGGATGCTCTATAGCGATGGTTGTTATTACAACCAAACCATGATGCTACTGTTTTTGAATACCAGCTCACACCACCCTCTCCTGCGTCCACCATTTCGTCCTGGCTACCAATTTTCGAGCTGTATTCGATTTTAGAGTTTAAAATTATTGGCAGGAGATTTATAGTCGCTTTTGGCCACTGTCGCCATCGCCGCCGTCAGAATGGGTCTGTCAAAAATGTGCGCGTGAGAATACCGACTGAAGTTGTAATGCCATCCAATATACACGCACGCACAAGTACACTGAACCTTGCCTCGCACTGCAGGGATGCGTGGAATTTTACAAAATTTCACATATTGTGCGTGAGTGGCGGCACATATACCAGGGGCTCACATGACGTGCTTCATTTAGCGGCCACAACATCAGCATCAACACCCACTCCTCAGCCCACCGGCCAGCGAGGAGTTATGGAAAAACGCTTTAAAAATTCAGTAACACACATACGACCAGTGAAACTGTCCTGATATACATTTTTTATTTAAAAAAAAAGAACAAACAAAAAAAAAACACACACACATATATATAAACTGCTGCCCTCGACAAGTCCGATACTGCTGGTGGCCGATGGCGTTACCAGTCCTGGCCAAAGGCATAATTAGGCTTAATTAATAGCCCATTCGAAAATTATTAATTAGTTTTTATAAGCGAGTGGACTTTAAATGGACGGATATTGATTTTGCGGCCGCTTTATTAATGCTATTGGCTTAAATTTTCAATGCAATTACGGCCCTGGTCCTTGTTGCAATTTGATATCCAGCGCATGTACGTGGATATTGCTCAAATGCGCGCGAATATTGCGGGCAGATTTTGCAGATCGGATTTAGTGGGCGGATAGTACATTTGTCCACTTTGTGTAGTTTATGCGATGATGTAACTCAGTTAGAGAGCGGTTTACATTTTAAATGAATGTTTTGTCGGTTTCAGGATGTCCACCACCAGGAGGCGAAGTGGTGAAAAGGATTTCGTTTTAAATCTAATTTGGAATAAATGATTAGCGATGGTCTTTGATATTGTATTTCAAATATGTTGGGGATAACAGCAAGAAAAAAAAAACAGACGGGCATATTATTGAAACGGTAAATTAATTAGCAATGTTTTGATAGGGGCCTTAAAAAATATTCACTTAGCAATGCTATTATACGGAATGAAGGGTAGATTTAATGTTCAATGGGGTAATTGAACTTTACACAACATGTTTAAGGTCCAAAAGATCTGCAGTAAGAGGGATGAGCTCTGACATTAAATTCTCAAATACAAACCTACGAGGGCGGTATAAAGACCGATGGAGCTACAAAGTCTGTATATATCGACGTCTTCCAAATGACCGATGTCTTAAGTGTTGAATATGGAAAAATTTGAGCTTCCGTGCAAGAAATAGAAACCGAGCGGTGGAGTATGAAATTATTAAGATCTGACGTCTGGTGGTCGTCATATTACGGTTTATTAACTAAATTAGCATGAGATAGATGATCTCTTTCATTTCTTAAATAAAGGCGTTCCACATGATTTTTTTTTGATATAATTTGCGCGAACTCAAGAGGTAACGAATACTCCTTATATGTTTTAGCAGTGTGGGCGTTAAGGAAATTCCGAATAAGAAGAAAGGACATGCCGATGTATATTGGTTTTAAATGTCTGTAGGTTATAATGGAAAGGAAAGGCAGAGTTTGGTAGACATTCCACATTCGTGTTGTTCGGTTTATGTACGAATCTCTGTATTTCAGCGTTCGTCCGAAGATAGGCTTGAGGGTTAACTGGTTTGCATTCATAAAGTAACGAGTATTGCGTCTGAATTGTTGAATGGAGGAATGCAGCTGGCTATTTCATTTGAACATTGGTTGTTAAAATAGCGATAAAACAAGGTAAGGAGGGAGATTTTTCGACGATGTTCGAGCGAAACTAAAGAGTTTGCTATTCTAATGTCTCCTATGAGTTTTTTTCTCACGCATTTGAATCCTATTTAGGAGGTTCAATGTTGTTTTTGGTGCACCCGGTCAGACGTGGGTGTTAAACTCAAGTTTAGGGCGTATAAACGCTTTATATATTGTGGCCAGTTCAGAAGGGGTGCAATATTTTTTACATCGATTAAGGAAACTTACACAATGTCGTTTCAACGTAAGTCCTTACTAACACACATAACTAGCATGGAAAGTTTTTCGGTTTTTTCGACGTGCTATCCATGAATAATGGCTATAGATTTTGGTTTCGCTTTAACGACAGAAGACAGAATTGTGTTTTGGAAGCTTTGAATTCTACTCTGTTAGATTTACCACATTTGATGATGCTGTTAAGCTGTTAAGGTCGGAATTCAATGAGCTTAACATATTGTTTTAATGAGCTTCGAAAATGAGGGACGTGAACCTGACAACGAATATGAGAAACTGAGAGTACTGTCATCAGTAAATAAATGAATTGGATTAGAAGTTGCAGATAGAAGATCATTTATATAAATGAGAATAAGAGTTGGAGACATAACTGTGCCTTGAGGGACCAACATTTATTGCAGACTTGAAACCGTCCAAAATGACATTAAATGAACTTTCGAAAGATAATTTCTTATCCACAGAAGAAGTTTTTCATCTTTTTTAAATGCACGCATTTTCGATAAAAGGGCTTGATGCCAAACCCTGTCAAATGCCTTTAAAATATTAAGCGCGACAATCTTGCGTTCTCCACCATAGTGGATTTATTTGTTCCACTTTTCCACTTTTCCACAGCGAAAACCATATTGCCGGTCATTGAGAAGTTTTCGTTTTTTGAGATATTTCATAAGGATTTATCAGCGTTTCCATGACCTTGAAAGGGACGTAAGTGCAATTGGTCGGTAGTTGGAGAGAGAAGAAGATTCGCCTTTTTTTGGTACAGGCTGGACAAATTCAGTTTTCCATCTAATCTCGGAAAGTGTCCTGATGAGTAATATAGATAGAAATACTTACGGAGTGGTTTTGCTAGCATAGAAGAACACCTCTTCAGCATAATGGTGGATATAACATCCGAACCAGCGGACTTGTGAATGTCAAGAACACATAGAACTCTAGAAACTGTACGAGTACGATAGTGAATTTGTCCCGTAGACTGATCTCAAGTCTGGTGGTCGTTACGGTTTATGATCTATATATGCCTGATATATAGATATAATAAAGGCGTTCCACATGATTCAAGTCTAGGACCGATTTTATTTTTACTAATGTTAATGTGCTACAAAAATTTGTAAATAACTCCTCCGTTCTTAGTATGTTCACTTTTTTGAAAACGCAAAAAAAAAAAACCTTTTTGCCAACCAAAACTTTTTTTTTTAATGTAGTTACACAATTTGAGTGTTGTTTTACCAAATAAAAAAAAACAACATCCGATGTACGGATTGTTGAATATCCTATCCCATCCCATCCTTAAAATCAATATCCCCAAAAATTGACTAAAAACTGAATGGGAATGAAGCCACATCTTGTTCAGATAGTATCTAAATCTTTTTTGTTTCAACAATAAACGACGTTTTTCTATTGCATATGCTATGGGGTTAGTTAGTTAGTTTGATTGGCTGTTCGTACAAGACGAAACACAATTAGCGCTGAGGTGCGCCGTTTTGATGCCAAAAACTCGTGCGGTTAAATGTTATGTCTTGTTGTTAGTTGGCGTGTACTAAATCCAACCAGTGGCATTAAGGAAGGCGATCAGTTCTTTGATGTGTTTATCAGAGAGGTCGCGGATATTGTCAAAGAAAGGTTTGCCTAGGGTTCGTTGTCTTGCTCTTGACAGAGCCGGGCATTTGCACAGAAAGTGAGTTAGAGTTTCCTTCTCCCCCACCTCCTTGCAACTGCGACAGTTGGTGTTGTTGGGTATACCCATTCTAACAGCATGGTCACCGATGGGCCAGTGTCCAGTGGTAATTGCTATCACCCTGGAGACTTCCTTACGGGATCTGCTTAAGAGGTCCCGTGTTTTAGTCTTGTTGTAGCGAGGCCACATATCTCTTGAAATGGCGCACCCACTGAGGTTACGCCACCTATGTTCAGCTGTTTTAAGAGAGTGTGTGTTGATATTATTCATGATAGTTTTTAAAGGAGTGAGAATGCCGATTGCACGTGAGCTGGGAAGGGACGAGCCCAACCTGGCAAGGGCATCAGCCTGTTCATTTCCATCTATGTCACTATGGCCTGGAACCCATATGAGAGTGATACTGTATCGACTCCCAATGGAGGCCAGTTCGTTTTGGCATTGAAGTACTAGTTTTGATGACGTCGATACCGAAATAATCGCCTTAATAGCGGCTTGACTGTCGACAAAAATAGCGATATTTTGCTTGGGAGTACTATCGTGTTTAATCGCGTGACATGCCTCCCTAATAGCCAACAATTCCGCTTGGAATACGCTGGAGGAATCAGGGAGGCGAAACGATTTTTTTATTTTTAGTGTGTCCGAGTAGACACCGGCGCCCACTCCGCAGTCCATTTTGGAGCCGTCGGTGTAAATGAGTGTGTCAAAATCTTTTTCAACCAATGCGTTTTTCCAATCCTCTCTAGTTGGAAAGCCAGCGGTGAAGTGATTGTGGAAGTTCAGTTTGGGTATCATGTAGTCGGTATGATGGTCAGCTAGACCTGCTGGCAATGAATCTAGGATATTGCTGTGCCCATAGGGCTTATTGAACCAGCAGCCAGATTCTTTGAGCCTGACTGCACTACACATTGCAATATCTTTGATATGGATATCTAGAGGGAGAAGGTGGAGAAGAACCGTTAAGGCATCAGTAGGACAAGATCTCATGGCCCCAGTTGTGCCGATACAAGCAGTTCTTTGTACCCTCTTAAGTTTGTCAATGATATACCCTTTACCCACAGAAGGCCACCAGACTAGTGCCCCATAGGTGAGTATCGGCCGAACAACAGCAGTGTACATCCAAAGTGTCATCTTTGGTTGTAGGCCCCATCTTTTGCCGAATGTTTTTCTACAGGCATAGAAAGCTATACATGCTTTCTTGACCCTTTGTTCTATGTTGGTTTTCCAATTAAGCTTAGTATCTAGGATAGTCCCTAGATATTTGGCATTGGATGAGAGTGAGAGCGCTTGACCATTAAGTCGGGGGAGGTTAAAGGCTGGTATTTTGGTCTTCGTGGTGAAAAGCATCATTTCCGTCTTGCCCGGATTAACACCCAGGCCACAGCTTGTAGCCCACGTGCTCACAGAACCCAGAGCGTGCTCCATGATTTCGCTAATCACTGGGAGAAACTTTCCTGACACTAGGATCACCACGTCGTCCGCGTATGCCACTGCCTTAATCCTATCCCGATCAAGTCGGACTAACAGTTTGTTCATAACAATAAGCCACAGCAGAGGAGATATCACACCGCCCTGTGGTGTACCTCTGTCAGCATATCGCGTTAAGCTGCTGTTGCCTAGTGTTGATTGAATGATTCTAGACCTTAGCATGGATATAATCCATTGGCTAAAATGCTCCTCTACACCAGTTACGGTTAGGGCTTCTAGTATGCTGTCAGTTTGTACATTATTGAAAGCCCCTTCTATATCAAGGAAAGTGGCTAGGGTATACTCTTTGTAGTAGAGGGACTTTTCGATGGTCCCAATCACCTCATGCAGAGCGGTTTCAGTCGATCTGCCTTTGAGATAAGCGTGTTGTGATGTGGATAGCGGTGATTCATTAAGAATGCTTCGCACATGGATGTCAAGGATCCGCTCCAGGGTCTTTAGTATAAAGGAAGCAAGGCTGATGGGCCTAAAATCTTTTGCAGATTCATGTCCTCGTCTGCCCGCCTTTGGTATAAAAACTACCCTGACACGTCTCCATGAGTGTGGAATAAAGTTTAGTAAAATGCAACTTCTATAAATTGGCAACAACCACGGTAATACAGTATCCAGTGAGTTTTGTAGCATGATCGGCAAGATGCCATCAAGGCCAGGTGATTTATAGGGTGAGAAGCTATTTATTGCCCAGGATGTCTTTTCTTTGGTTATAATGGATTTGATATTTTCCCAAGTTGTATGGTCAGCGGGCCGAGAGTCAGCAGATGCTGACGGCACCTCTTTACAACCCGGGAAGTGTGTGTTAATTAGGATAGACAGAGATTCGGATGAGGTCTCTGCCCAGCTACCATCCGACTTTCTTATTAAGGACGGGTTTGAATGGTCCTTCGCTAAGATTTTGCTCAGTCTGGAAGAGTCTTTAAGGGTGTTGATGGATTCGCAGTATTCCTGCCAGGATTCTTTCTTGGCGCTACGAATAGCCGCTTTGTATATTCTAAGGCAATCTTTATAGGGCTGCCAAAAGTTGTATTTATGGCATATGTTAAAAATGACCCTGGTCATATTCCTAAGTTTACTAAGGTCCTCACTCCACCAGGGAGGTAGTTTTTTCCTACCGTAACTGGCTGGACACGAGACCTTGAAAGCAGTACTCATTGCCTTCTCAAAGGTAACGATAGCTGCATTCAGTTCGTCTGTCGAAGTGAACTTAGATTTTGGTATTGCTTGAAGTCTAGAATTAACTATTTGGTCAAACTTTGGCCAGTTGATTCTTTTGGGATTTCTAAAGGGGATTGGTGCATCAATCCGAATATTGACATCAAAGAGTATCCAGCTGTGATCAGAGAAGGATTTCAGGTTGGATACTCTCCAGTTATTCACCTTAAGGTTGTCGTTGTTTGTAGCTAGTGTGATGTCAATGACATCTTCCCAGCCCCTAAAACTCACCGTGCTCGGGAAAGTGAAGGTTGGGGTGCAACCCTTGTTGCAGATTGACAGGTTGTTATGAATTATAAAATCAAAAAGAGACTCACCTCGTTCATTGATCTCTGAGCTACCCCACAGGGTATGCCTGGCATTGGCATCGCAGCCCAGAATCAAGTGGGTATTCCTTTTTGATAAGGTGGCTGAGAGAAACTCTACCTCCTTCGGCGGAGCATTCTGGTTATGTGCCATATAGGCCGAAGCAGCATACAGACACTCCTGCTTACCAGCTTCAATCCGTATAACAGCAAGGTCGTTGCAGCTGAGGTTGGGACAAAAGAAAGCTTTGATATGTTTTTTAACTAAAATACAGGATCTTGGCTTACCGTTATGTTTGTCGATGTTGTAGAAAAGGTTGTAGTCCTTGTCATTGAGCCCTTTGATAGTGGAACCTCCCACCCAGGGTTCTTGAATTAGGCTGATGTCGATGTCTTCCTCTTTCAGAAAGACTAGGAGGTTTTCACTAGCGCACCTAGAGTGCTGCAGGTTAATCTGCAGAACTCTGAGCATCTCGTGTGGATGTGGCATCTAGTCGCAGGACTTCCAACAAATTGTTGGCGTCATCGACTTCGTCCGGGTCTTCACCTGGACGCGCTGACCTGAATATTTTGAGTTTGGCATGTCTGATGCCAAACCTCAATCTGTTATCGGCCTTCTCTAGGGCTTCTAGAGACTCCTCGTTGATGAGTAGGAGGAAGGGCTTAGTGTGAGGGGTTGGTGTCTCTACCTTAAGGACGGACCAGTCAGTCATGGGAATTCCGGGGTTGTGCAGCTGTAGGACCTGGATCAGTTTGACCCTGTCCAAGTGCATATTGGGTAGCCAGATGCGGGCTCGCGGTCGCCAAGGAATGTCATCGGCTGGAACGAGCTTCAAACTAAAACCCGTCCAGTTGTTCCGAATCTTGGCAACACAATTTTCGAGGAAATCCCTCGAAAATTTGTCCGCACATTTAACCACCCTAATACCCCTAACCACTTCTTCGGAATCGAAGCAAGGCAGAGGGCCACCCGGATTGTCCAGCAGAAAGTCCATAACCATCTCAGATAGCTTGGCCTCAATCTCACCCCAAGCGTCCGCCACCTTGCTGCAATTAGTCGGCTGCTCGTCGATAATTGCAACTTGCAGGTCGTCTCTTACGACCCGGGTATTGGAGCGCTTCGGTTTAGGTTTGACATTGGCCTCCGCATGCTTAGATGAGTTACCGGAGGCTGAAAACTTCCCCCGCTTTGAGGCGTTAGTTGGCTCATCATGAGACCTACTGCGCTTCGCGGTTTCAGACTCTAGCCGCTTTTCCTTGAGTTTGTTGTAGTCTTCAACAATCTTGAGGTATATGTGTTTGTCGCTGTCTTTGGTATGTGCAATACCAGCCGCTTCATTCTTAGCTATCTTACTGAGAATGAAGCAGGCTCTACTGTACTGACTTTTGGTGATGTTCGATACACTCGGTTGTTGGCCATCACAAGCGACCTTAGCCGGAATCGCTTTGGTATTTAATGGCTTAGACGCTGTCGGTGTACTGACTGCACATGTTCCAACGTCTAAGTCGGTTGTTTTAAGCAAGACATTAGATGAAGCGAGTGTACTAACTATACACTGCCCATCGCCTGCGTTTTGTTGGGTGTTAATTGGCTGAGACTCCGCGAGTGTACTAACTATACAATGCGCGTCGCCTGAAGAGGTCTCTAGAGATACCACAGACGTCGTGGGAATACTACTTGTATCCTTCACAACGCCTGTAACCGTCTCTTGAGAGGAGGCTAGTAACTCCTCTTCCGAAGAGGTACCAACCTGCTTATCCTCAAGTTTATTTATTTTTGGGGTAGGGAATACAAATGTTTTTTTAAGAACGACGCCCACTTTTGGGAGTGTTTTATGTTAAAATGATCTTAAGACGAAATGTTTATTTTGACAGTATGAATGTATTTGCTTCGAAATATTTTTTTGAAATTCTTTAAAATTTAACAAAAAAAACTTTTTTTTACTAAAAACGTTAAAGAAAGTGGGCGTGGCGAAAAACTTTATAAGAATATCTTGTTCAGACATTTTATTGAAATTCTTTACCGTTTAACCAAAAACAAGGTATTTCCAAAAAGTGGGCGTGGGAGTGGGTTTTAAAATGTTGTACACATGTTTGAATAAGGATCGTATATACCAGATTTCTTTATCTTAGCTAAAAATTTAAGGCCCAAAAACCCGTGATCTACAGACGGACGGACAGACATGGCTAATCAGCTAGCGATTCTGAGTCTAGATAAATTATTTCTCTATGTTACGAACTGTGTATAGACAGAATAAAATCGAAAGAGTCAAATTGGAGGAGCGAGATTACCACTTTAGATCGCCGCTTATTGAGAAAAGGGTCTTCGGAAAGTATTCCCTCAAAATAGGCATCGGGCCATTGAAATGTGTACCGTTAGTAAGTTCAGTTTGACCCTTACTGTGACCTCATTTTTATTAAACCCAATAAAAGGGACCAACAATTTCAGCTGAGGAAATTGCATGTCACACTGTGACTTAAGGGGCATGCCTATGATATAATTATCGGTGTTTGTCTGTCTTTGGACGCATCCACTCAAGTGAAAATGGGCTTCATCACTAAAAAAAACAATTGCGTCCTCTAGACCGTTCAGGGGAAGCGCCTCGCATGCGTTTCTCCGACAAATGAAGTCCCCTTCGGAGAGTTCCAATCCCAAACTTTTACAGTCTGTAATCAAGGTCATTTTGAAAAATTCGGCTTATATAGCGATCAGAAATTGAAGGGGGAAATGCATTTTACCGCAAAGATTGCAAGATTAAAGCTCTCACTGCCTTCGTGTTCTCAAGTGATCTGATTGGTCGAGAGACTCGAAGCCTTCGTTTTTTACCAACTCGTGGTAATTCAGAACTAAGTACCTATATAACAATGGATTTCCTGTCAGTAATAGGGCTCAATAGGGCATCATTGAAGTGTTTTCGGAAGCAGCATTGGCTGCTGGGTTGCGCCAACCGAACATTCGTTCTAAAAGTATGCGTCGACGGCAAACGCACTCTCCTAACTTTTTAATGCATGACTGGAGTACCACCAATTCTTCGACTTGTCATACTTAAGGACTTTATGATCGAGGATTCAACCAAGAGCTGTCACACTGAAATTTCCATAGTCCCGTATAAAGGCCAATTGGAGCGATTTAAAAAGCCGTAAAATACAGTTTGGCCTGTTCTGATTAAAAATGATACCTGTGAAATTTACAAAGTCTCACCTAGCGTTTTTTTTTTGCTCAAATAAACACTCAAACCCACCAAGATACAATCGCATGGAGCTTTTGTTGTTTTAGGGAGGATTGTGCAAAACGTCAGATCCATAGCCACAATCTTACATCTACTATTATATATATGCATCTACTATTATATGAGGACGATATTGACATCATTGGTTGGATGTTACAGCCAGGTTTTCTTGTAAAGAAAAGAAAGCAACAAAAATGACGACAAGACCAAGAGTATATGCAGTAAAAAAAAGGCACAACATTGACGAATTCGAAGGTTCGCTAATAATTCGGACAACGACATCTCGTCAGATATTAAACGAAGAATTGCTCTTGGCATTCGCTCTTTCTTTAACGAAGTTAGATAGTTTAGTGGCAAACCCTCAATTCAACTACTGAGGAGATCTCTTGTGGACCCAGTCCTCCTTTAACGGCACCAAAGCATGTATCAAAAGTGGATGATGAAAATCTTGTTGATTTTGGCTGAAAAGTTCTTTGGAAAATCTTTGGTCCCATTTGCATTGAGGGGCTACGTTTGTACGTTAAAGAAAGCTACGACATATAGAGCGATAGACACCGGTACACCAGTTCTTATAGAGTTTTCGATTCACAACCAGACATCGATGCAGTAGAGGGAGAGACCCTTATCGTCGAGAACAAGTAGAAACCAACTTGTGCACAACTGGAGCAAGTTAGCTAGAGGACTGTGTAATTGTACAGTCATGTTGATTGAGACCTAATTTCATTCTAGACTGTTGCATTACTTAAGTCTCCAGACGACCTGACAATCTTGGAAGTCTTGTATAAATTCGAGACAATGTAGTACTTCTTTGTACAACTCTTTCCTCATCAATATTGTGGCCGGACTTGGAAGTGTGGTCGATACTACTCTATTTCTTCCTTTTCGATGTAAAAGCGATTTTGAAAGAATCTTCTGGTTCACTTTTATCTGCACACTCAGCCACAATATTGGTGATCTGAGAATCACGGTTTTTGCATACAACATGAAGAAAACCACTTAAATTGCAAATACACCAAGACGTTGATTCTGTTTATGCAAAAAGATGAGCTCCTTGACATCTCCTTAAATTGAATACGTCCCAAACGTATTATTAAGATATCTGAAAATATTAGCAGTCGATATTTTCACCATAATGTTCAAGAATTCACTTCATAATGCTTACAATCAGAAGCATTGGCAACGCAGATGGTACAATGCCTATCCTTAAAAAAGACAAGGACAGAACCAGCCCTGCTTATCTTCGGTCAGTAAGACTTCTGCTGAATTAAAGCAAAGTATTCGAAAAATGGTCAAAAAGATCAGTTTACGTTGGCAGAGAAAAACAAAATTATTCCCGAAAATCTCTTTGATTCTCGAGAGAAACTGGTAATGGGTATGCGTCGAAATTGGTATCCGATATTCAATTTCTATATGGATAACTTTGAGAAGGCTTTCGACACCGTATAGTTGTAGGGACTTTTGTAAAAGTTAACCATACAAGGTATGCGCAAATTCGTGCTGTTTATAATTTATAAAATGCTTATAGGGAAGTAGAACGTTTTCAAGTGTGGTCATGTAATAAAATAAAAGACCAATATCCAAAAAACAACACAACACTGTTCAGCTTCAGAACCCCAATCGCTTAGGGTTTCTAGGGATACCAGGAAAACTAAAAACAAATGACCAACATTTGACATCATTGATAACCTTGATAACCATTGGCAGTGTGATGTGTAGTCATATATCTTGGCATCTAGCTTTTCGTAAGAGGGCAAAAAATGCTTATTCTCAACTTAACTCAAGTGTTAAAGTCATATGCTCATATGCTACATGGTCATTATAAGGCCAATCATCATTTGAACCGTTTTCTGGACGAGCCATAATATTCTAAACAAAGGTCTGGGGAATTGCAGGTTTGCAATTAGATAGGACCGCGTAATTTGAGAAGCATGTTGGTTGAGGACCAGGTTCATTTCGACTTGTAGAACTAGTTTCTTTGGGGAAAAGCAAATGCAATAACCAACAACAAGAGGTGACGAGATAACCTAAATCGTTAATGAACGTAAGCCGCATACGTCAGCTTAAATGTAGACAGAATCATAGATATTTTCGAATTGAAACGTTTGTTAGCATTTAAATGAAATATTGTTCTAAATCTTATTTAAATAAATCACATTATCGATTAAAAATTTCTGAAATTACTTTCAAACGGCTTAAGTTAGATAGATTTTTAATTTATTGGAGACTATATACTTAATACCAAAGTGTATACAACTACAAGAGTGCGCATTTCATACAACGAAAATTTACCTTCGCACTTACCGCCCGCGTCAAAAACAGCTACAACATTTTTAGCAGTGATGCGTACTCTATAGATATATACCTCTTTACTAATACGTAAGGAAGCTGCCTAATTTATCAAATTGACAGGTCTTAAAATTAAAATAGCAAACTGCTGTTTTGATATAATGGGTGATTTTTTAAGAGTTAAGTTTTTTAGGTTGGCAGCACTGGCTAGTAATGGCGTCCAAACGTCATCTGTCAAAGTGAAAAGTTTTACAAACGAGCAATGATTGCAAGTTATTGAAATTTTTTTATCAAAATTCGTGCTCTGTGAAAAATATGAAAATCCGCTGTTTTATGGAAAATTTGTGTTCAGCGATGAGGCCCATTTCTGGCTCAACGGATACGTAAATAAGCAAAACTGTTGCATCTGGAGTGACGAACAGCCACATGCCATACAAGAATTACCGATGCATCCCGAAAAAACGACAGTTTGGTGTGGTTTATGGGCTGGTGGCATCATCGGTCCATTTTTCTTCAAAGACGACCGTGGAAGAAACGTTACCGTCAACGGCGAACGATATCGAGCTTTGATACGCTACTTTTTTCTGTCGCAGTTGGCTGAGTTGAACTTGGTTGACATGTGGTTTTATCAAGACGGTGCCACATGACAAACAGCTCGTGAAACAATGTAAATGTTGAAGGATGAATTTGGTGAGCAGCTTATCTCTCGAAATGGCCCTGTGAGTTGGCCGCCAAGATCATGCGATTAAACGCCTCTTGATTATTTCTTGTGGGGTTATGTTAAGTCGTTAGTCGACAAGCCGAACACGATTGAAGCCTTACAGGATAACATAAAACGCGTGATTCGTGGAGTACAAGCCGAAATGCTCGAAAAAGTGACGCAAAATTGGACCTTCCGAATGGCCTTTTGAAACGGAGCCGCGGAAAACATTTACATGAAGTTGTCAGGGCAACGGCCTATTTATCTGATTCAATAAATATTTTGAATATTTGATGCAAACTTGAGTGTTTTATTCGATTTTTAAAAAAACTACGCTTAAGAAATCACCCTTATATTCCATAAAACAAATTTCGACTTATTCCCGAAATATTAAAAATCCAATACAACGAATCTAAAGGGATATTGTAAAATCGAAATGTTATTACCCCTTTATTAATTTTTATTTTCCATTTCTGTTGGACAAGCGTCGGTCGATTAATGAAGTCAGTAATAAAGAATTAACCAAAGGTCCTAGTCTTCGCGACTCACATAGCTAAAGTCAGTCATTTAAATCGGTGACACCATTTACCACAATAGCAAATCCACCTCTAACCAAAAAAAAAAAACAATCAATATACGATTGATTATTGTGGCGACGATTGATAATCGCTATTACACCTGACAGGGACGACTACACAAAAAAAAACTTCAACAACAAACAAACAAATGGCAAAAAAAGACATCTAAAACACAATTTGATGGCTATTATTTAAATTTTTCCCCACAGACCATATCGGCGACATTAGTTCACCACGCTCTCCCAAACCCTATTTCGTCCATTCCCTGTAACCGCAGAAGAACATGCATACTTGCAATATTTATGCTAAACACTGTGGTTTGGTATTTGCGCGCGTGATTTGGGCCGCAACTATTCACAACTTGGTTAGCTGGTCGAGTTGGTTTCGTCAATTTTTTTTTTATCCAGTGGGTGGCTTGGTGTCCTACCACCCTTCATTGGAAAATCAGTACAAATTTGCAAGCAACAATTAAAAAAAATAAATAAAAATATATCTATGTGCATACTCACTTTGACAATTTCCAATAGGCGGCATACGAAATCCGGATAATGGGTCTGCCGAGAAATGAAACGGTCTCTGGCCAAAGGCAAAGTGAAATTGTTGTTGTTGTCCTAAAAGTGATAACACTGAGTTCTCTGAGTTAAAATTTCTGTCCTTATATAAATAATTTCGTTATATAGTTTTTCTTTTTTTTTCTTTTTTGCAACACAGATAATATGTGGTGGGAGGAAATCTTATGATGATGATGGGAAATCAGATTGTCAGTTGAATAAATATTTTAAAATTCAATTTATATACCATTTTAAGTTGGAGAGGCTTTTTGGATCCAAATTTTAAGAAATGTTGCATGTGTATGATCCTGCATTTGATAATCATTTATAAATCTATGCCATTATAAGAAAATTACTTAAGAAGCACTAAAATATCAATTTGAATTTTACTTTCTACGTTTCTAACATACAACAGTCATTGAATTCTAATCCTTTTTACCTGAAACAAAATATAGTCGATCCAACCTAGAAAAAGCAATATTAGTACGGAAACACAAAGACAAAGAGATTGTCAAATCGTGACGTACCCGAAGTTTATCTTCTTATAAAACATAAATATAAAAAATATTCTAATGAACAGATTCTGGTCTTTTTTAAGAGCATATCTCTTCAAGTAATGGTAACTGGCGTATCTTCAGAAAGCTTTTCTATAAACTAGGATGATCCTCTAGGCTTATTTCTCTCAATCATATAAACAGTAGGGGAAAGTCATGTACCTTGGAACGATTGTACCTCGGACCTTGGACCGTTCCAAGGTACAATCACATTACTAAAAACAAAATGAGATTTTATTTCGCCATGACTCATCTACGTTTTTTCTTTCATTGCCGCAGTCTGAATATGCCTCGCAGCAAGGAAGGTGTTAAAAGAACTCCTTTGGATGAAAATGTCTTACAGGAAGCTATCAACGATGTTCTCTACAATAAGGAAACAATCGGCAGAGCTGCAAAAGACCACGGTATTTCCAAAACAACTTTGTTTCGTCATCTTTAAATGCATCGGAAATCTGACGATGCAACGTTCAAATACCTGCCATTCAGAAATTGCACACAAAAAAGTTGAATACCTTACCACAGCAGCAAAGCTGCATTATGGATTATCGAAAATTGATGTGTACAACCAAATTGGCCTTTAGTTGTGCAAAAGCAAATGGAAAAATTCTTCCGGAGTCGTGGATAAAGAACGAAGCAGCTGGCAAAGAGTGGATGATTGGCTTTCTTAAACGGCACCAAACTTTATCACTCAGAAAGCCAGAGTCGACCAGCCTTTCCAGATCAACCAGTTTTAACCGCTGCAATGTGGGACAATTTTTTACCAATTTGGAAAATTGCTATTCCCGTTTTAAATTTGACCCAAGTAGAATTTACAATCTTGACGAAACTGGAAATTCAACGGTTCACGTCCCACCGAAAGTTTTAGCTGCCAAAGGTGAAAAACAAATAGGAAGCATGACCTCGGTAGAAAGAGGAATAAATGTCACTATGATCGCGGCTATTAATGCAATAGGAAATCATGTTCCGCCGATGTTGATATTCCCCAGAGTTCATTTCAAGGAACATATGCTTAACGGTGCTCCAGCAGGGTGTATTGGTGGTGCTAATCCTTCCGGCTGGTCAAACGAGCAACTGTTTATTGAGTTCTTGGTACATTTTATAGCACATTCAAAGCCAACACCAGATGAAAAAGTTTTGCTTATAAAGGACAACCATGATAGCCACATATCTCTGCAGGCCATTGATCTCGCCTTTTGACTCTGCCGCCACATACTTCCCACAAAATGCAGCCTCTGGATAGAACGGTATTTGGACCGTACAAAACTTACTACAACAAAGCCGCAAGTGAATGGATGCTGAACAACCCAGGAAAACCAATGTCAATTTACAATGTAGCACAAATTGTCGGCCAGGCTTATCCGAAAGCATTCAATCAGCAAAACATCGTTAAAGGATTTGAAGTAACAGGAATATATCCCTTCAATCACGATATTTTCAACGAAGATGAATTCCTTAGTAGCTTCGTAACGGATCGACCATGTCCTGAAAAACCAGCTGCTATGCCCACCGAAAATGCAAATGACCTTATAATTGCAGATGAACAAAGACCAGGAACATCCACAGCGACCTCTGTAGTATTGGTTCCTTCGATAAATTTCGTATCACCAGAGCAAATAAGGCCATTTCCAAAAGCTGCACCAAGAAAGGATCCTATTGCACGTGGAAGAAAGAGGGGAAGAACTAGGATTCTTACGGACACTCCTGAGAAGGAAGAAATTGCTGCAGGAAGCTCGAAAGTCAAGACCACTAAAAAGCCAAATTCAGCGAAGAAAAAAGTTTTGAACGAGTTCTTAGACGATGATGAAACTTTTGAGCTGCCGGTGATTCCACGAATTCCTAAATTCAGACATGCGAAAGCATATACCACGCCAATAGGAAATATGAGCGATGAGGACTTCAGCGGTGATGATGAAATGACCATCGAAGAAATTTTCCAGTTAGCAAGAGGCAAGAAGGTTTAAGAACGAAATTTTACTGTGTAAGTCAACCTGAATTCTACAATTTATTTTTACTAATTTTTTTATTTTTTGTTGTTTTGTTTTTAACTTAATTTTAAATAATAACACTGGAGTTATGTTTGTTTTCTAAAGATCTGAGACGTTTATCTTAACCGTACCAAGGTACACACCCCCTTGTTCCAAGGAACCCTACTCACTTTATTGTACTGGCTTTGAAAAACAAAAATCAGAGAAGGCCATCATTTTTTAGGTATCACAGTTTGCTTTTTGCAGGAATCAAAAAACGCTGCAGGTTCGCCTCACCTTATATAAGAGTCTGCAATAAAACATTATGCAGTTTGTCTTCCAGAGAAGATGTCAATTTTATGTACAGTAAATTATACTCCGTCATCCCTCAAAGTCCTTATTTTGTTGAATTACTTTCACCCTCATGTCTGAGATTCAGAAGGATATGCAAAATAACTCCGGGAAAAATATATTTATCTGACACTTGTCGGAAATTACTGCGTTTATGGCCGAGCTTTATAAAGCTGGCGGAGATGATTTAGTCAGAAACATTCACCAACTCATAAGCAACATTTTGTCAGATTAAGGTAGAATGGAACCTTAGCATCCACTGAGCTGCGCCAACTAAAAGGCCATAAGTTCAACATCGCCTAGAAGATCTTATCAACAACCTAATAGGCCCTTATAAGTGTGGTTTTAGCCCATGAAAGTCCACAACTAATTAAATCTTCACACTTCCGCAGATAATGGAAAGAAACCCGAGAAGTCCAAATCGATATCTACCCACCACTTATTCGAGACGAACTATACAGAGCCATGTCTAGTAATCGTACGCCGACCAAACGTCTATGCAGGATGACGATGGAGAATTCTCGCTGCTCCATCACCGACACATTGGATACCTACAAGGGATTTAGGCAAGGCGATTCTCTATCATGTGACTTCTTTTATATCATTCATGAGAGGATGTGCTTAAGAAATACTTAATTGACAATTTATTTAGGTTCCTCCAACGAATTTCCAAGCTAATCAGGACCGATCCGCAGCCATGTGACATGTCTTTAAAAAGATATCGTGTAAGATAGTCATTTCACTGAAGACTGGTACAAGGAAAAATTATGCGAAATAAGAAATAGTAAAAACCTTTTTTTTTAATTCAGGAGTGGCGAACCTAACGGGTTTTTGACAGATGACGCGTGAGTCGTGCCATGTGGTCATGTGTTTTTTATTCAGTATTCATTTATCATGACCTTCTGTTGCATCATCGTTTTAGTGAATGGGCTCTAGAGCGACTTGCTGAAGATCCATTGTTTTCGACCAACATTTTGTTCAGAGAAGAGGTCCATTTCTGGAATGCCCTCATAGACCCCCTACGGTGCAGTTGCGAACAACATTTGAAAGGGATTAAAAACTAAATGTCAAGAATGGTTGTTTAGATTAAAAATACAGATTTCACGATACATTTAACTTTTTGTGATATTTCGCATTTAAAAAAATACTTCTAGAATGACAACCCTTTATAACGCTCCAGGACGGCCCTGATATGATGTTTGTCAATGTTGGTGGAAACGTGTCTTCTGGAAGTTTGTTCCACTGTTATTTGTTGAGGCACTCAGCAGTTTGAAATCGTAGAACAAAATATTTCAAATCGACAGCAGTTGCCTTACAACACGACCTGAAGCTTTGCTACTTTTGCCGATGACAATGCAAGTGTTGCAAGGGACTGGCGGATCGCCCTCAATAAAACTATTCACGTGAATTTTGCCTATAAAAAAACATGCCAATATTTCTAAATTTGATTCGAATGCATTTCGCAAACGTAGGCAAATACCTGGGAATGACAGTCGACCCCAATCTGAAATGGAATTCGCACTCGAAATCAACTATAGAGAAATGAACTGGCTACTCAGAAAACCTTCAGAGCTCAGTTTCAAAAACAAACTGCTTTTATACATGCAAGTGCTAAACGATATGGACCTACGATATACAACTTTGGGGGTTTCCCAAGAAGACAAATGCCAATATTTTACCGGCTTTTCAAATAATGTGTTTTGAGAAATTGCACATGAACCGTGGTATACCAGAAACGATGATATCCATAGGAATCTCGGAATTCCTTAAATCGAAGCTAAAACTAGAAGTTTCGGTCGAAATTATAGAGTCAGTCCAATCGGACAATACAGTCTTACAATTTTCGGAAGATAGCAAATTATTGCGCCGACTACGAACGAAACCTTTGGACTTGGAGAGATTAGGGCTAACAGATCTTTAATTGTGGAACATGCAGGATAGTCAAATGGAGTGCAGCCTCTAAACTAAGGTACTGTCTTCACTTGCAGCAGGCAGCAAATGACATGGCAAAAAGTGATCTACTTCAGAGCCTCACTATATCCATATTATCAAAGATTATGAATTCTATAAAGATGACGCACTCCAAATAAGAAAAATTGTTCTGGTCGTGCTGGCACAGCCCGCCATATGTTTTTGTTCTTGTTTTTCATGTGTTTTCATGCACACCGCCCGACCTTACCGTGAAGCTACTGATCAAAAGTTTCTGTTTTTTTGTTCTCAATGCGTCATCTGTATAGAATTCATAATCTTTGGTATTATGTACGTGTTGACTCCATCACTTATAAACTTATAGCTAAAAAATAAAATTTCTTGGAGCAACAGGCTCGTAAGTACCCAGGGCCTAGCTCTCTCACAACCATTCATGTGTGCGTATGTACTTCTTGTGGGACCTCTTGTTTTATGCCGACTCCGAACAGATAAGTTGAGATAAGCTATTCTTGACAATTGATACTACTCGGATGATTTGTCAGATCAATATGAGAGGAGCGCCAGTGAAAAATCATTTAGGTGTTGCTACGGCTGGGAACCGAACCAGGACCTTCTGCGCGGCAGTTCATCGCACTAACCACACCGCCACTGAGGCATCAAATAACTTATAGCTGAAGTATTAAAAAAAAGCTGAGATATAATCAGAGATATAATCAGGAGCGCGTTCATCCTGAGATATTGATGAGTTATATATACCTCATGAGTTGGAGTAGAATCTTTTGGTTAATGATTCCTCGATCGATTATTAAAAAGTTTTGTTTATCTGCAATTAAAGTATCGAATGTATCTTTTGTAACTTCATACAGTGTGCCGATATCCTCATGTGTAATGAAATACATGATTTACTATGTTCGCAGCCGCTTTTCTGTTTGATAGTAATCGGAGTACCTACAGTGTGGGGAGCGTAAGCGTGATGTCAGCTGGTTTTGAGACTTCCCTGATAGTTCAAGTTAGTGTCATCAAAAACTCCTTTCCCTAATGTGAAAATATCATCAGAAGGTTATTGCATTTCTTTTCTCTAAGTAGGTAATTAACATCTTCTAACATCCCCACATATCGCTCTGAACTCACTATATCTGCACGCCATCTTCCATCTTCAAAAATGTTAGTTCGTTAATTTTTCGTGTGGACATCGCAGCTCGTACGGTCTTTAGGCGAATTAACGGTAGCGGTAGTTCAGCTTATTTACGTGTCCATTAAGATTAAAATAAGCTCTATCCGAAAATAAGACGTTGATAAACGATGAAAAGCACTTAATTTCCTGTTTGACGTAGTCAAGCCTTTGACTGAGGCTTTAATTCTTGCACTAACTGAATTTCATAGAGGTGCAACTTTAGGTATTTGTGCAAAATAAGGTGTACGGATGATCTGTGCATATTTGAAGCAATTGCGCGCTTACGAATTGAATGGTTCGGATCGTCCCGAGAAGAATGTTTTACACTCTCCACATTTTCTACCGTTCTTGATGATCTTGGTCGCCCGGAATTTGTTTTTTCCAGTGTTTTCAAAATTTGTTATCCATTTTCAAATGAGATGTATGCTTGGGGTATCATTTAAGTGAATCACCCAAAATCGTCTCTGCCCTGCAGTCGCTGAATCACTGCTTATTAATGAATAAATACCCTACAGATAGACTTCTGATTGATATGTTTGCAAGGCTCCTGGGCTTCGTTGCGTTCACTCAATAAGCTAAGCAAATATAAACTTTTTATGAGACTCCTTATATATTTGCAAAAAAGACTGACTTATTCAGAAGTGGAAATCATTTTAGACCTTATGAACTGCAAATTAAGATACCCTCCTTCGTTTTGAGTAATTTTCAGGATTGAATAGGTGCTTTCCAAGACAAAGTACGATGAGGAAAGAGGAAATAGAAGGCGTGATGGAAATATAAGAAATGATGATGTAGGCCAATCAATTGCGCGTGTGTTTCTAATCGAACTTAGTCTTTGAAAACCTAAAAAGATTTGATTAGCAATGTATGGGAAATCTCCATGAAATGAATCCGTAGTATAGATTTAAATGGGCTTTGAGAAGTAAACTGCACTTGTGTTTATGAATGGCATGTAAAGGAATGTGTGTATGTATGGCATGTTAAAAGAGTCTATGAATCCAACCTTTTATTATATGCCACCAGAGATTAAACTCGTTGCAGTAGATTGAAGAAAATGAAAAAAAAAATGAAAACCTAAGTTACATCGACTTAACTGAAGAGGTTTATGTTTCATTTGCATCGTAAACTGTGACATTTCTTCGGCAGCAAGTTGAATGTAACTAAATGTACTGCTCACATATTTTGTCAGACCATCGCGAGCGGATGACCAATAATAATTATTTTGGTTTTCCTACGGCTTCGAATTCAAATTTAAAGATTGGTTGATGTACTATCAGGAAGCCTTGCGATGATCTGCTGTCTTGCTGCATGTATTTTATTCAAGTCATGCCATTCGTAAAATCTCTCGATCAGATAAACTCCTGTCCTTCGCTCCTAACACAATTCCAGTGATTTCCTTAAGCCTTGTTTTCCCAAATGGGTACACGAATCTACCCCCATAAAGAGATACATCAACATGCAACTCCAACTTTACACTGGGAGACATTAATTAAATACGCAATTCATTAGATATTCGTAGCATGTAATCGGACATTGGGGGCATGACTACACCAGCACTTAAGCTTCCTCAATTAATTACGGAATTCTACCAGTTGGCCATTGAAGACGATGAGCGGCCGGGTCTTTGGGCGAGAGATGAATAGACTTGAAGTCAATTACCAACATAGATCCTTCCAGAGTCAGAGTACCATGGCATATGCAAATTTTACAATCCACCTAAGAGAAGAGAACTCCATGCAATCCTTTTGTATGCAAAAGATGACCCTCTTCCCCCTACAAGATACCATAAATAAGTCCTAAGCAATTGTATCTTCGTATCTCATACATTAAATATTTTCAAAGGATAAATCATTTGTGGGATAGATTGGTCGACAGGCACACATAAAGGACCAAGGAAGGATATGTTTTGTTTGCACTTAGATATCCATCGGCTGATATGCATTTCATTTAGATCTAGACCCAAACTATATGTCGTCGTCGTTGTCTCCCAGCCATACTATCTGTGTGTGCTAAGATAAATCTCTCATCGTCTATATATCGTTGGGATATAGATACAAATACGGATGCAAATTAAATTGCCTTTTGGCAAACAACAAAAGGATTCTCCAAGTATACTTACTTGTCTTCGAACGGGGCTCTCGGGGTCCATCCACAGTGACTTTTATCGCCTTATTGTAGGTGGCTATATGCGGTGGTGATGTCGATACGGTGATGGTTAATGTGAAGCTTTTCCCTGTAAAATATACACAAGCAAACGGATGCGAAAATGTTCTATTAGAATGACATTCACATGGATACAGATACAAAATACACATGTGTCACAAATGGGAGAACGATTTAACGAAGCGTAGGGAAGTTTTGAGATGTTTTTCATTAAAATGTTGCGGAAAATAGTTTGAGTTGTTTGCATTTGCATGTCTGAGGTTTTTAGAATTTTGTCATTTTGTATTGGATTGGGGTGTGTTGGGGATGAGATAGGGGCTGGATTTCAAATTGTGATATGATCTGTGATGGGGTTAATAGTTGGTATGGGATTTGAGATTTTGAGATATGAAACATTTTAGTTGGCATTTATATCGTTTGTGTTATAAAACTGAAGGTTCATAAAAAGGAGGATAATATAGATTTAGGTTTAAATTTTGGCATACACATGGGGAACTGCGTCATTCACTTACCAGTTTTTTACTACTCAGAATAGGATTAGGCTTAAAATTTTCTGGCGTTTGTTTAGAATCGTTAATATCGTTATTATCGGTCAAATTTAAGACTTTGAGTCTTTTTAGGCTTTGGCCATTTGTAAATAAAGATTTGATTTGATTTGATTTCATTTGTAATAATCGGACCTAATATGAATTAGAAAATATCAGCCTCTATAAATTCCGTCTTTAAAAGCTTCCCGATTTTTGAAGCCATAAGTACTTATGGGGGATATGGAGTTCGGCTTATTGAATTCATTGAGGAATGAATTCCAACTAAAATACACTTTACCACAGACTAATCTAATTAATATTGATCGTTTCATTCCGAACTCGTATCCCCTTTAACAAGAACATTGGTGATCCTAAAATATATAAGAATGGTCAAGATCTGTTTCTGTCATTAACATCAAACCACTAACTTGAATATAAATAATGTCAACAATATCAACATGAGCATTCCAACAAGATAAACTATAGCATTCATAACGAAACTCTATAGCCGGAGAAAATATCTGATAAAGGCAGCGAATTCTGCAGGAAAATTTAAGGGTACAACACCTTCTGTGAAAGTGAAAAACAATCAAGGAAACGCTTTGAACGAGGGTTTTCCAAAGGCTATAGGCAATTTAAATGACGAATTAAATACATTAGTTCAGTAAAGGGTGTGAATTCCGGGTGGGGCACGATGACATGATTACGTACACAGAAGCTTATTTGTAGTCTTGTCCTCGCTTATAACCAGACCAACACGCTTCGTCGGGGCTGGTCAATTGGTAGGCAAAGCTTTTATTTAGGTTATACCTACCACCTAATACTTTCAGCCTTTACTCGTGGCGACCGCCGATTGTCGTAGTATCTTGTCCGTAGTTAGGGTTTCAACCGCTCTGTAAAATCTTGGCGGCAGATAGGACCGGCAACGAAAGAATCCAAATAGGGAATCAACGGTAGCGTCCTCGGCCCCAGTTAGGAAGAACAAAATTAACAATAACATGAGCTGCTTCTACATATTCCGACAACATATAATTTAAGAATCTAAAGCCATACTCAGGATAATTAAAAGAGATGATGGTGGAAAACAGAAATAGAACACAGCAGTCTTGTCGGAAAACTCGACACTAAGTCTTGCAATGGACTTAAGTTGATAAACTTCTCTGCGGAAAGAAGTTCGACTATAAACAGCACACGGTTACTTCACCTCAATCTCCATAAGGGGATATGACAGTCTCCATATCAATGAACGATCAAGCATCACATTGCTGTAGACAAGAGGTACGCATCCAGTATTTGGGATGTCCGAGCATTCCGAGGTGTTAAACTTCACTCGGAACACTACCTTGCTTCTGCTTAGGTAAGAATGCGTATATCCACCATTTAACAACAAATAAGAAATACTGTAGAAAAGTTGCAGACGACCGCTAATTCCTTCGTAGAACGCGTATCCCTTAACCTCCCCATTAGCACCATGCCACAAGCATATAATGTCGAAGAACAATGGCTACGATGTCAACAAGACTATGTTTATCGGGCCTACCAGAAAGAAACCCCTGCCCTGGATTGATGAAGAATTCCGACAGATGCTCCAGCCAAAAGCCAGCCCTACAAGGCAAACCTGCAGGTGAAGATAAGAGCTTTATAGCCAAAGAAGGAGGAAGGACCACCGGCTTTTCAAAAAGATGAAAAAAATGGCAAAAAAATGTTGTTATAGAGAGGTGTCACTCCAACATGAGTTGTCGTTTGTGTCACCTTTCGTTATAGTAGCAGGAGATTTTAATCATGATGTGCTAAAAAGCACTGGCCTTACTGATAGAATGAAATCGCTTAATTTATTTCCTGTGAACATGACCATACCTACGCACTATACAAAGTACAATAGTACATTACTCGATCTGTTCTTTGTGAGTCACTCGGAAAAAGTTCTACTCTATGACCAACTTTCTGCTTCTTGTTTCTCACATCATGATTTAATTTATCTTACTTTTGAATGTTCACCACTTCACGTAGATACTAACTACACGTACCGAGACTTTAAAAATGTTAACTTGCGGCAGTTGGAAACAGACCTGAACTCAATAGAATGGTTTCATATATACGGTATGCCATCAGTTGATGACCAGTTATCTTTTTTTCAAAATAATATCAATTATCTTTTCAATTCTCATGTTCCACTTAAAATTAATTCATCTCAAAATAAAGATCACTCTTGGTTCAATAACAAAATTAAGACTCTGATTCGTGACCGTAACCTAGCGTATAAACGTTGGATTCTATATAGACTTGACGTATTGTACAATTTATACAAAGTCTTAAGAAATAGGGTAGTTTGTGAAATACGTTTATCCAAAAAAAGGTTTTATGCTCCAAAACTCGACTCTTCCCTTGCTAAAGAAAAACTGTGGAAAAATCTTAGAGAAATCGGGGTGGGGAAACAAAGGCACAAGCCGATATCTGCTGACTGCAATGAACTTAATATTAAATTTACATCATTAAATTCTTCAGATTCTGTAAATCAAATGACTGAGTCAGATTTATCAGAAGTCACGACGAATGCCTGGGAGACTACTACTGGTTTTTATTTCGCGACCGTAGACGAAGAGGATGTATTGGAGAGTATTTTGTCAATTAAGTCCAACTCCGTTGGAATTGATGACATGAATCCGGTATTTTTGAAAGCCATACTGCCATTCGTACTGAAATATGTAACATATATAATCAATAATATTTTTATGACCAGTGTCTTTCCTTCAGCCTGGAAACAAGCCAAAATCTTACCAATCCCTAAGGATCAAGCCTGTGAAGACTTTCGTCCTATAGCCATCTTGCCGTTTCTGTCCAAAGTTCTGGAACGGCTCATGAACCATCAAATACGAACTTTCCTCAATGTTAACAAAATGTTATGTCCCAATTAGTCAGGTTTTCGTCCTAAGCATAGCTGCACGACTGCCCTAATTGGGGTTGTTGAAGACATTAGGCAAGCTGTAGATGATGGTAAAGTAACAATTCTTACACTCTTAGATTTTTCAAAAGCATTTGACACAGTCAATCACATTATACTTTATGATAAACTTAAAACCCAATACAATTTCTCATCGTCGTCTGCAAATTTAGTTCTTTTTTATTTAACAAAAAGATCACAGGCAGTTTTCGCTAATGGATCAATGTCTTCTTTCCTTCCCTTGCAAAGAGGGGTTCCTCAGGGCTCAATTTTGGGGCCTTTATTATTTTCGATGTACATTAACGACCTTCCTTCGTGTTTGCTTAATTCAAAAATGCAAATGTATGCTGATGATGTGCAGCTGTACAATAGTTTTCCATTGGGTCTTCTTGAGAATGGAACGCACGAGGTTAACGAAGATCTGCACAAAATTGTTTCCTGGTCCCGCAAAAACGGTCTTTGCTTAAATCCGAAGAAATCAAAGTGCTTAATTATATCCAGGACTCCCGTAGACAACTCATATATATAGCTATACTCATACAATAGTATAGCCCGTTATGTCTATGGGATAAGAAGATATGACCACATATCTAACTTCTCCAAATTAATGTACGGCATCACACTTGATAATCTCTTTAAACTCAGAACATTAACAATGCTCCATAATATCATAGAAACTTGCCAACCTGAATACTTATATAATAAAATTAAATTTTCACGCTCTAACAGATCTCGGGATCTTTTGCCAATTCGTTACTCATTTCTTGTATCTGAACGCCAATTTTTTGTACACGCTATTCGATTATGGAATTCTCTCCCCCGTTCTACTAAAATGATAAGCTGCACTACTCGGTTTGGAAAGATGCTCCGACAACATTTTGAGACTCTTTAATAATGATGATATTTTATATGTAATATTTCAATTTGTAACATATTCTTTTCATTTAGCTTGGAAATGTTTTAATTGATATAATATGTATAACTTTTCTTTTATTTATTTTTTTCCTTAATTATTTCGTTCTTAATCCGAAATCAATTTTATTTTATATTTTGTATTCTTTTAATCTAAAGTCGCTTAGTGACCTACACAAAAAATGTATAAAGTATTACGATACTGAAATTTGCTCTAATTAAGAAGATATTGTATCTTACTGAGTAAAGTCATAATAAATAAATAAATAAATAAATAAATAAAAAAAAAAAATAAATAAAAACATTTATAGGGACTAACTATACAGAGCAGGATTCGATACCATAAAAAGGGTTTACACATTGTGGTATCCCTTATTTCACATAATTCTTGAGGAGATTATCCAAAGCTGATGAGCCAACACCAAATGCACAATTTTCTAGTTATCTGTGCAGCTACTAGCATACGGCGACCATATTAACATCATCGGTCAAGCTCAACGTGATACCACAGCTACTTGTAAAGAAGAGGAAGAAGAAAAAATGGGTTTACCAGAAAATAAGGGCAAGACCAACTGTATGCTGTCAACAAGAAAGGATTAAAAACATCGACAAAATGGAAATTGACAAACAGAGCTTTCTTTCTTTGGGCAATTGACAGACAATGTGACTTATAAAGCAAAAGGACACCAATACTTCGATTCCTGGAGTCATCGATTATCAGCTGATCTGAGACGTAGTAGAGATAAAGAGAAACATATCTCAACCAACTTGAAAACTTGAAGTACGCAACTGCAGGCAGTTATCTATTGTCCGAGCTGATTGCGTAGGCATTTTGGTTGCGGCCCATTTTCACAACAGTCCTGTTCGTCGTATATCCAGAATCCCAGAACTTGCAGTTTTCTTCAAGTGGCGATACCATACAGATATATCGCAATTGCTCCAGAACAATGTCAGCAAGGATCTCTTTAAACTTAGTGTTTCTGTCTTCTGCTATTATTATCACATGAGCCATAAGATTCCTTAAAAATCTTCGAATCATTTTGTATATCTTTTTTCTATTTTCATCTCATTCATCTATTCTTACATTAACACCCTTGGATACCGTGTGCAAACAATTAAATGTTTACCTTCTCTCCCTATGAGCTTTCCGTGATTTTCTTTCCATTGTTTCGTATCCTTGTGTTTATTTGCATTTACTTAGGTGACATACATGAACCACCCAAAATCCTACCCCCAAAACAACAAAGGAGCACCACTTAATTCGTCACTTGTTACGCTTTCTTGAATTGTAAAGCCTTTCTCCATTGGCAACAAGGATACTTTTCTTATTCTGTGAAATACAAAACAACTCGACTTACACATGTTACATACCCAATTGGTTATTCTTTCTATGCTTAGATACGTAGATACTTGACGTTAGCAAAAAAAAAAAACAATCGCTCATTGCTTACAGATGCAAATCCATTTTTCAATTTGCCAACCCCATGGTAATAATTATGCGGAATTGTCACCGTTAGTCATATATGGGTAGGATTCGAATTTAAGGGTGACTGTTGGGTAATCGTCTTTCGGTGAAAAATAAATCTTTGTCTTCCACTTAAGAAAAAGTTAAATAAATTAGAAGGGTTTTTGTTTTGGAGTGACGTTACACGTTGTGCCGTACTCGTACACCAGTGTTCGGCACCTCTGTCGTTCAGGTGCAGTTTGACGAGGGGGCGGTGGGTGCTTTGTAAATGACTTAGGGGGTGGTAGGTAGGTTTTGTTTTAAATACTTCGGTTTAAGCAATTTCTTGCTTGTCATCTTCCATACGTATTGTACACGCTCACTCCAGCCTGGATATTGCTCCTTTTTTATGTTTTGGAGTAGGTATCCTCATTTAGCATGCAACACAGCGTGTGCGAATTGATAGAGTGTGAGTGTAGGTAGCGTATGGTGATGGCAGAGGTGCGTGAAGCCAGCGTACGTTGTTAATTAAAATTTTCAAATCGATAAATCTAATTAACTGGCATGCAAATAATTCTCCTCTCGTCTCGTGTCCTGGCTGATATTTGTGTTTGCGACACGACCATATTGCCAACGATTGTGTGTGTGTATGCATGACCTGTCGGATGGGACATTTTGCGCAGATTTTTTTTTGTTTTCATTACGTGAGTCTTGTTCCAGAGAGGGTGCTTATTATTGTAATCATAACAGTAACACGAGGGATATTAATAACAAAAATATGGAAAATTGTGTATGCTTCCGCTTGTTAAAAGACGCAAACCATATTTCCAATTGACAGTTTGTAAGTGTGTGTTTTTGATGTATTAAGTCCAATTTAAAGCGACTTGGAAGGTAAATTTTCAGAAGGGATTATGAAGCTTGAACAAGATCTGGTTTAGTTTGAGTGACTTTGAACTTTATTTCAGCTGCAAATGTATAGTGTACAGACTTCAGTGCTACAGTGGTGAGATGCAGCTGTTTGTGGTAATGGTTGCCAGTGAAAATTGATGATCTGCTGCACAGAAGATCTGGGTTTGATCTTGAACCATATGAACCTTCGCCATTGACGGCCTTTACATGGAATCATATCTTACTTCTCCATTCACTTGTGTGTGCGAAGTTACATTTTGCCACAAAGAATGGAACCTCTTCTTTAACGCTGATTCCGAATTGCAAATTTGAGAAGCTTCGCATGACAGTTTTTGTCAGACTTTCGCAATCGTTGGGGATGTGAAAATAAGTAGATATTGTTACATTCGGGATTAGCAGATCGCACTAATCACTTTGCCATTGGACCTACCGGGTAGGTAGGTATAAATATGACTATATGATTGTTGAGGTTTCGCCTGGATGCCTTAAATTGTTTTGTCAGTTCACGGAACCTAGAACGAACTCAACAATAAGGTGTTCCCAAATTGGATAAGAACTAAAAAAAAACCATGTTAGGTTGGGCGTAAATGGTTGCAATTGCAAAAAAAATGTTGTTGTTATCGCGAAATAAATTTCCCAAATTCAAAATTGAATTGCTGACATAAACATCGGTTGATTCTGTTACAATGATGTAATGGAATTGACCGGATTACTTGACCTTACCAGGCTCCCGACCCCCGTGAAGAGTCTGTCCCTGAGACACTGTTGCCTTCCATCCTCCACGATCCCTAGCTAGCTGCTTTCAGATGTCCAGACCAAGCGCTCCATTTCGCGATGGCTTGGTCTTTGAAATAGAGGTTAGGTCTTCCTTGTCCTGAGGGCTGGGATTCGAAGATCCTCTTAGCTTGAGAATTATTGTCCCTTCGCTCAATGTTGCCGAGCCAATTAAGTCGACGTATTTTGGCTTTTTGTACTACGTGCATATCTTGGTACAGCGAGTTCGCGGTTGTATCTTCGCCTCCATTTGCCCTCTTCGCTTACTGGACCAAAAATCCGCCGAAGTATTTTTCTTTAGAAGGAGCCCAGTATCAGCTCTCCCTTCTTGCTTCTTGCTTATTATATCCATAAAGCAGCACAGGCAAGATAAGCGTTTTGTAGAGCACACATTTCGTCCTTCGAATTTAGAGTTTTAAACCCAGTTGTTTCGCCAAACCGAAGTAGCAACGGTTTCCTGGGGCAATTTATCGCCGGATCTCTACTCGGGTGTCATTCGTGGAGTTTATGTTTACTCTGAGGTGAACTCCTTAAATACCTCGGTGGAGAGATGCTTGTTTGTTTGTGGATAGCATATACTTAGTCTTGTCCTCATTTACTTCAAGGCCAAGGATTTCGACTTGTGTCCCACTTGAGTGGGACATTAGTCCCGATAAAATATTTGAGAAAAAAAATTCGCGGGAATATAACAGTAAATTTTTGTTTTCAATATAGAACCTGAAAACGTTATGCGTAATGTCACTTTCCCGATTTGGCCTTATGTCGCTTTGCAAAAGTGTCATATTGCCAAATGCCAAAATTTAGCCTTATGACACTTTCTTAGAGCGACATAAGGCCAAATTCTGAGATTTGGCCTTATGTCGCTCGGCCTTATGTCACTGCACCATTTCAACTCTCTTTCTGGGGAAAGTCCACGCTCACGCAACTTCGTTGCTCCGCTCAGGGTATGTAAAGTCGTCAGGCAGGAGCCTTAGTCAACACTTTTTTTGTTAAAATATAATTTTATTTGGTATGTTTTTTTCAACATGGCAATGCTGCGTACACCACTGGAGTACAAAAAAAACAGAATCTTAACTTTAATTTGTTTAGGTGTTTTCTTTTCTATACTCGCTTAGGAGTAGCATAAGTTACTGTTTATGTGACATGTGTCCCATTTTCAACAATAAAAACTCGGGTCCCACTTTAGTGAGACATAAGTCCCCACCTAAGTTCGGGACTTATGTCCCACTTTAATGGGACATTGGTCCTGAAAAATCAATTCGGGACTTATGTCTTCGGGACTTATGTCCCTGCGCCGCTAAAAATATGAAAGTAGCCACATGGACCTCATATACTGCATAAGTTCACTGCAAGTATGATGAAAAACGCATGCTTCTATAGCCATTGACCTTACACAATACTAATGAAAAACTTTGTTAACATAACAGACCCAAAGTAAATCGAATAATACCCATGTTTCCTATTTTAATATTAAATTCTTATACCCAAGTATTTTTAACATAGGACTTGGTTATATAAAAATTTAGTGTGTGTATTAAAATCGTTTAAAATCCTTTAGATACATTTTTGGAAAAATTATGCTCTTCTCCGCTTTTTATTTAGACTGCGTGTAATGAATAAATGAATTCGGGTAAGCATGTTCAAATAGTTAATTTCGTTATCTTCAAACTCAGGAAAACTTTTCGTCCTCGGCAATACAAATATCACGCACTTCCTACCACCACCTCACATCGCCCTATCCATAACTCGTTCACCTCATTTAATTGTCCTCACCCAAATCGTAGCATAAGTGTTGCTGCATGTTTAGACAAAATATTTAACTCCACCAAAGACGCGTGCACCTTGTTACGTGTCAACGATCTTGTTGCGTGCCTAATTCCGATGGTGTCACACAACAAATGAGCACCTAATTGTTCAAGGCACTCAATGACACCAATAACGTAACAAAAAACACAGTCGGTAGGTTTTTGTCAACTCGTTTATCTGCACGCAAACCCCAACAATCAATTATGGAATAGATGTAGGAATTTGCCTTCCCCACTCAAATAGGACTTTTGGGGATGATTTTGGATAAAGACAACAAACGCAACTATACCCAACCTCACGCAGTGGTTATAAATCACTCGAAATACAGCGTTTCCGGACAATTTGGTGTGTAAACAGGTGTATCGCACTAGCACCAGCCTATCATCTTTCACCCCCCAAATAACCCCCCCGAAATCAACATCGAAAGGTGTTTGGCATTTGTATTCTATATTTACGGAGGCTTATTGGTAGGAATTAATGCCTTCATCCTTTGAGGTTTGCCGGTCATGCGGTTTATAATCAGATTCCATGAGATACCTATGTGGCGTTGCATATTATGCATTCGAAGATTTTCGATTAAATCCAGATACTTGTTGTCGGCCGATGAGGATACGGATATGGTGTTTGTAAGGAGAATTGTGTGCATGTGCAGTAGCCAGAGGGACGTGTAGCCAAGGATTTGTGTGTGTTAGGATTGCATCTTCAAGATGGCGTCCTCATTTGTTGGAGTTTACTCAGTAGAAGTTGTGGGTGGGATTCCATTGATTGAAGGACTTTTGATGCGATGCAAGGGTAATTAATGAATTTTTTTTCTAGGGGTGTGGTATTGTTTTTTTTTTATAGTGCGATGATATCAGTGGGTAATTGCAACTTTTAAAGAATTTAATAAGGAGCATGCACGGAGTGTGCGCGTTATGATAGCTCTGCTTTTAGATTTTTAACTTATTATGGTTTAGGATAAACAATGATCTCGGGTTTCGCCTTACCACTCTGACCGACGGTTTTTAGGGAGCTATCCCGTTTTCTAGCCTAGAAACCCGGATCTCGTACTTCGAAATTGTATTTATTGTTTTGCAGCCATGAGAAGTATCTTATCAGCTTCTATTACTAAATCAAATTCGTATAGTAACGTCGAAGCTTTTAAGAATGTATGGACTCACTCCAGTTAGCAAAGCGGAACCTAAACAAGTAGTTGACCTCATCGATGCACATCTTCTATGTAATAAGAGAGACCATCCCAATTGTCACGCGGAGTGAACTCTTCAATGAATCTTAGAAGAAACACGAAGCTCAAGGATGAAACAGATGAAGAACTAGAGCATTATAAAGTCTCGACAGGAGTTCGAAAAGGAGTTGTACTAGGGCCAATCCTATGTAAAATCATGTACAGTGGAGTCCTACTCATACCTATCCCACACGGAGTTAAAATAATTGGATTTGGTGATGATCAGCTCTACCGAGGTATCCGTTTGGAAGAAACGAAAGTCAGTTCCAATTGGAACTCAGTTTGCATTCAAAGTATACGTTACGGAACAATACAATAATGAAGCATACATCCGTTTTCGTTTGCTTCACAAAAATTATTCGACGGACAACTTCGAACGAGGTAGCTGTCACAAATTGTTGTCATGTAATCATGTGCGGTACATTTTGTCGGATGTTCTATTCGGATTGCAGATAAGAACGGATACCTCAGTAGAACGCCTGAAATGGTTTACTACCAACCTGATCGGAGCTTACAGTGCGGTTCAAAGCTAGGAAAGTCTATATTTGGTCGAATCTTTACACTTCGGCAGATCCTGGAAAATACCTAAGAAGTCCAAATCGTTACCCACCACCTATTCATCGATTTCAAAGCCGTATACGACAGCATTTGTTGAGACGAACTATACAGAGCCATTTCTAGTTTTGGTATACCGCCCAAACTCGTCCTTCCGTGCAGGATGACGGTGGAGGATTCTCGCTGCTCCGTCAGGGTCGAAAAACTTTCTATACCAAAAAAGAATTTAGGCAAGGGGACGTAATGTCATATGACTTCTTTAACTACTATCATGCGCCGACGAAATTGAAATCATTGGTCTGACTCAACGTGACGTCAGAGCCAAATGGATTTAGCAGTAAATAAGTGTATAATTAAATATATGCTGTTAACTCGAAAGGACACAAAAGATATTTCGTATTAGACAGGCTATTGATTTTGTCATTGTCAACAACTCTCCATTGTGAATTATCCTGAATTCTCACTTCACCTTCACGACAAACAATCAAAACTTCTAAAAAAAAAACCAATCCCTCCACCCCAATATCCTTATTCAAACACAAACTTCAATTGGCATTCAATTCTAGACGGTCCGCGTGCACAAAACTTTTTCCCCGAAAATCAAACTCAGCCGACGGAAGGTGTCAACAAGCTATACATCCAATAGGGGAGTGCATACGAATAAAAAAAAATCCAAACCGCGACGTTTCCCTCTGAAATTCGGTTTGAGGTTGAACACAAACGAAGCCTAAATGTACCCCGCAGGGTCGTCGACACTCGCATGAAACATGAAATTTTCGGCCGCGACTATATGCGCCACAAACGAATTTCGTTCACAAAATAAGGAGTACATCCGCGGTGTATGTGTGTACTATACACTTCACTGCAAACGAGTGCAGTTGATTCCGAATCCGAGTAAAGGATAAACCTCCGAACCGAAGAGAAAGTCACTACTTTTAGTCTACAGCATATGCATGCATATCGGATGCGGGTATTATGTGGAAAAGTCCAACAATTATCGCCATTCGCCGCAAATTTTGCGCGTGGTATATCAACAGGATTTAACGTTCCACGGGTCCTGAAACTAAAACCGTATACACCTACTTCAGCATTTTGGAATTCTTTGTGCTCACCAATGCTGGCAGGAGCGCGTGGTTTGCACCGGGGAGCATGCAAAATACAAAAATATGCGGTGGACTGGAGGAACTGCGAAAGTTGCACGTTTTGTGTGTATGGGTGTGTGAGGTGGTATTGAAATCCGAACAATTTTTGAAATGCACACACGAAATGTGTGGAAAATAGATTTTCGTTTCGCGCATTTCATAACGCGATGCGAGTGAGTTTGGAATACCTATCAAGTGCGGATGTAGATTTGGCTTACGGACCACAAAGTACACTTAGACGCCATGATTGCCTTGAAAGTATTTTAGCAACAAAAAATCCCCATAATTAAGGGCGACACTTTGTTACCCACTAAATACACAAGTTTTCTAGCAAAGTGCACCATCAGCAATGACCAGGGAAACACAAAACCTTAAACAAAAGATCACTCGACACTCTCTGCTAAACGACATCAATTTGCGTGTAAAACCTTTCAAGTGGTCCAATACGAATGGAGAATCCTTGCAAACAACAACAACGGAAAAAAAAGACAACGAAACGAAAGGATAAATGAAAACCAAAAGGCTTATTCAACGGAATTTCCTTTTTTGTGTCGCAAACTTTTCTCATAATAGATGACAAAATGGAAATACCACGTGACCGTAAAAAAAGGATGAACTGCCTCCTGAAACGAGAATTAAGTAAACAATGTGCACTTCGAACGAATGATGAAAGTTTTCCGCTTTTAAGCAAAACAAATTGTTCCCTCATTCATGCGGCGATGTATTGGGGAAAGTTTGTGCAATTCTTGCGAAAAAATCATGCCTGGCGAAATGTTAATTGTTTTTTGGCGGGAAGTGGGAAGCGGAAAATCGGGCACTGCTAAAGGAACAATGGAGATGGTTGGTAACAATGAACAATTATTCCTGGAAACAGAAGTTGAAAGGCGATGGTCTTTTGTCTGTCATTTTGTTAAGAGCTAAGTGGGGGATTTGCTTAAGTGGTTTTGAGACTTGTTACTTAAGGCTGGACCTTGTATATTGATGCAATGGGTAACCACACTTATCCTAATACTGAATATGAGAAGGAATTTAAGACTTGCCGTTAGTTACTTACAACAAATTCATAAGGAAATATTTTTTTAAGAAATTACAAATCCTCCTAGTCCTAGTCGGAGTCGCGATATTTCATTTTGTTTTACAAAATCATTGATATCAATAATGGAACAGTTACAGAGCTAGAAATTTGACCACCATTTGACACCAAGAGGTTCCTAATTCAACTAATACTGCAAGTTTTGCAAACCAAACCAATATTTTGTTGCGTGTCGCTAGGGTTACGCATTGCCGTCTTGTTTGCTCGCCGAAGGGCGCAGGATTTTGTCCCCCTAAACACGCCTACGAAAAAATTCTCATGCCAGTATTCAAGTGCGCGTTGTTGGAATGCGCTTGCTAGAAGGTGCCTCTACCTACCCTTTCATGACCAACAACTCGCTGGATGTTCCCTTTTCATGGCATTGTAAGGTCCCATGATGAACACTGCATCAAAGACAGTCAAGCTCTTCGACATGGTATGATATATATGAATAATTTTACAACGATCTGAATTATTTAAATAATGTCACTTATTCCGATACAAAAAATATGTTGAGAAATAAACTTGGTTGCAGTAGAAACGAAGGAAAGAATAGACCTTTTAGCAAAGCTTAACCTAACAATACAGATCTAATATAACAGGGCCTTTAAAACCGTTCAAACTAGGCCTTCTTGTAAGCTAAATACCATATGACCAAGAAATTGGCTTATCCTCTCTACTGCGGTAAATGAAAGAAATACCAGAACTCAGAAAATCAAAAGCACGTTGAGAAACATCATCAGGAGCATTGATTATGCTTAATCTAACGGCCATGTCGAAAGACCACAACAATAGCATTACACTTCTGAACATGTCTGATAAGTTCTTACTCAAAAATTAAAGAACAACGTTTGGCCTACTATCTTAAGCCCCTTCTTAAACAAGCCTGGAGTGACTGAAGCAATAAGTCTATCGGCTCATATTCAGCACTTCAGCAGAAGATAAACTTATTTCAGAAGGCGGTGATGTCGATGCGCAGTATGGAGCAGAGTATCCATCACGATCCTTATGTCTATGACGGATCTAGAGACCTCTCTAGGTAATAAGTACGCATAATACGGGGATCAGGCTCCGTCAGTCTTAAAAACGTCATTAAGGTATGATGGATAGATGGAGGGATCTACTCAAACACGAACTCGGAACGAGTAAAGTCAGCGACTTACGAGTTGGCTTGTTCTTGCGTTGAACAGGGCAGACATTACCGAGATTCAGGAAATACAATGCACAAGACCAGAAATGAAAAAAAAGTAAAACAACCAGACTCAGGTCGAGAGTAATTGACTGTAAGCCGGTTACTAATAGCATGGTTGTAATTCTAATCAGATCAACAATTTGTGTACAGGGCCCGACCAATGAGACGAACGAGGAACATCTTTCGGAGGGTTAAACATCGACTTTGACAAACTTAGACTATTTTCCCGTCTCAGCCAAATTCAGAGCTCGACTGTACAATAAAAAGAAGCTACGAGTGCTGTAGTAAAAAAGACGTCTCGTTGGTCGCCTTAGTAAACCGGATATATCCAGGGTCTACATGTAATAACTGAGTGAAGAAACTCCCGCTCTGTCTCACCCACCACCAATATCAGCAACCATGGATACAGTATCGCAATATCATAAAAGGGACTGCAAAATCCACCAGGCCAGGCTACCAGCTACAATGCAAAACCCTTCTCCTGCTTGTGGCGAAAAAAGAGCTCGCAGCCTACCTAACAAAGAATTCAATTCCATTGTCAATTCTACATAAAGAAACCAAACAACTGACAGCTGGCTTCAAAATAGGAGCGCGTGCTTTACAAAACCACAACGGCACAGAAGAGCATTAATTGTATTTGGATTCAGGCAGCATTCCCAGTAAATGCTAAATGTGCATAATTTCGAGAGAGTGCTTCTCAAGAAACCCACTCACTTTGGAACCATAAAAATGGCAGTTCAGGATTACCAGCAGAACTTTAAATAAGGAAGCGTTGCAATTGAAGTGTTCAAAGTGTTCAAAGTCTGGAGGGATGAAAATGCTATCATCGACAAAATGTCACTGATGAGTGATGATAGCAACAATTTTGAAATAGTAAAAGACTCCATATACCTCAGAGGTTAAATTTATCCCTCAAATGACATCTTAATGGAAATGCACCGAATACTATCCGTAGGAAACCGATGCTTTTTCAGTGTTACCGTTTCCGTTATTGATAAATAAAACACCCGACGCGTTTCTTGGTTCCAGTCAGACTCACCGTAAAAGCCAGCAATTCCCATTGAAACTCGATGAAATCAAATAGTATCTACTCAGCATGTCCCGCTTGTTTACCTCTTTTGCCAATTACAAATGTTAAGCAGTATTACTGCGTTGGCTTGAACAAAGTCCCGCAATACTGTTTCCCAATGGCTCAAGTCGGTTCAACCCAGGTTATGCCAAGTGACCTAGATGATAGGGCATAACATCGGTTTAGCGAATGAAATGGGACAAATGTTTGCTCTACCGAACCCTATTCTCCATTCCTATATTTCCAGACGCAGAATGCTGGACAATAAGGAGGAAAGTGGAGGAAATATTTGGAACTTTCAAGCGAAAAATTCTTTGAGTTCGAATAGGTGTACCTGAAAAGAAGGTAGACATGCAGTCTTGTGGAACAATATTAAGAATCCTAATGTCTCTTCAGGATTTTAAAAGCCGCATACTCAACTAACAATTTTGGCTTGGATGTTGTAGAACGAGTGCGAACTCTGATCGGCTTTAAATTTTCAACGCCCAGTCGTTCAAACTTTGACTACACTTCAATTGTGCTTCAAGTGGTAACCATCTGACAATGGTATCATCCAACTCGATTTGACTTGCTGAAATTATAAGTGCGTAAGACGAAAAACAGCAACACTTTAAAAATCTTAGTCTACTCAGTATGACTGGCACGGAATATCCAACCTGCTATCTTCAGGTGAACACATCCAGTTTGGAGGTTGAACCACGAAAAATGAGGTTCATAATGCTTGTGTCTGAGGTAGTGGATCGATTTTAGAGTTGATTGTTTCGTAAGAAGCCTGTTTAGGACCTTTTCCAGATAAATAAAGCTACATTCGAACCGTATATATATATATAATTATAGAAACATTACCTGTTTAGAGCTTCTGACTGAGAATTTATAGAAGCTAGAAGCTAGAATTCGGACAAACATCCAATAGTAAAAAAAACTGTCATGAAAACTTCTCAATAATCTGCATTAAACAGGAGATCCTATTCTTACTTACTTAAGTGGCGCTACAGTCCGGAATGAACCTGGGACTCAATCAACATTCCTCTCCAATTTACCGGATTCCTAGCTAACTGATAACTGAATTTATCAAATTAGAAAGGCCATTGAAGAATATGATCGACTAGGAATCAAATCCAGACCTTTTACGCAGCAGTTCATCGCACTCACCATCGCGCCATTGTTCACCCTCAATCAAACTTTTGTCGTTCCTACTTTATTCATTAATAGGTAACAACTTTTCACCCGATAGCAAGCCCAACCTTTCTAAAGCATGCAAAACCTTAGTTTTCTAAAACGCTCGGTTAAAAAAAAAAACTCCACACCAAACAAATGG
Organism: Rhingia campestris; assembly: GCA_932526625.1. NCBI lineage: Eukaryota > Metazoa > Arthropoda > Insecta > Diptera > Syrphidae > Rhingia > Rhingia campestris. The sequence continues at coordinate 50,667,635 of OW052182.1, read as the reverse complement.
TTCCATTGACATCAATGGCGAAATCAGTGCTACTGCTTGACCATAAACCTCATACTCATCCAGACGGTGGCCATAGTTTCTATATCATCAACAAGGCCGGTGAAATTCCGCTCTCTGGGTATGTAACCCTGTATCTATGGATATGCATTCAGGTAAAGTAATGTATCATCGAGCAATGGAGCTCTCATTATCCCGATTACACTCGTGCCTTTGATTAAATTAAAAGCCCGGCATTTATTTTGTAGTCCGCTTTTACCATCTGCACCGCCCCCGCCACCGCTCAACGCAGGACAATAAAATGCAAAATGTATGTTGGTAGACAGAGGAAGCACAAAAAAATAAAGGACTACACTCGCGTAACATTTTCAATCAGTCAATTTTCGTTGCTCCGCGCCTCGCCATGAATAATGAACACATGCACGCAGCGCGTCCCTGCGCTTCATCAAATTAATTTATACCGTCTGTCCGGTCATTCGGCTAACGGCCGGTACGCCTCCCCCACTGACCGGTGTCCATCCTTTTATTATCCTTTAGCATTTGAATAATTGCAATTTTGCATTTGTTGTACGAATCAATCGAACTCTGTGCTGTGCACTGATTGCGTTTGTGGGTGCGTGTCTATATCTAGATAAAGGTACAGCCCTAGAAACATGTGCGTAGCACATACAGCCAGCTTTCAGGAATCAACAACGAAATGCTTTGAAAAAAGGATTCAACATTGCCGCTGTGAGGTGGAACGGTGGGCTTAAAAATGTGCACGAATAAAATTATTTCATTGAGTCGGGGGGGTGTGTGGTGGTTGTACTGCGTACATATTGCCATCTTTTTTGCTTTCTAAAACTCATTTTCTACATGCGTACGTGTATGTTCATTAGAGTAAACTGAATGCTATTCGAAAGGATTGCCGGACTTTACCAGAGGAAGAGAGTGAACAAACGCACAGACGACACCGACGAGTGGGGATTTTAGTTTTTGTTGTATGCATTTATTTTTATATTCAAACAATGGGCTGCCACTGCGATGGTTGCGAGAGTATCTAAAGCAATTTTCTGTGTATCTGCACTGAAAATCTTTGTCAATTTAAATTGTCACGAACTGAGGTAGTGAGTTATTGCATTAAAATGCAGTTTGCCGTTGTAGCAGATAGAGGAAAATGGCCAGAGATACATATATGCACATGCAAAGAGTATGCAGAAGAGACATGCAGAATATTGTGACAGATGTGGTTGACATAGTTGGAATGCGGTTGGTTGCAAGGAGATTTTTGTTTCGCAAATGATATTGATTTGTCAGTGGTATATAAATAAGAAAAAAATGAAACAGTTTTGTACTGAGTTCAATGAGGGTATCTATTGATTTTACATGAAAGAGTGGATCAGAGTGGTCAGTTACTTGTAAATGCTTGTTAATCATGGTTGTTAAAGAAAATAATAAGATGACTGGTAGCTTTTTCTACATGCAACATACATAGCCTCGTAACCTAAATATGCAATGTAGGGTACACGAGGACACAAGCTTTGTTGGGAGATGGTCACATGCCTTGATTAATTTCAATGGATCTAGTATAGATAGAAAAAAAAACTTTTGTTTTCTATGTAATGAGCGATTGTTCAATCACTATTTTGCTCCTTTCTTAGGCAGAACATGAAATCCACGATCGAACTACCATTCAAACTAGGTCCACTCACAGTACCGAGCTGCGTTAAACAAAATATCCTTTTTTGAGGATCATTCGTATTAGACGAAATTTTTTTCATATCAATCAGTCCTTGAGTAACTTAAACTCTAGTGAATTTTGGGGGTGGTTCGGATTTAAGAAAAGATTCTGAGTGGCAGTTGATCGCACTAAACCTTCGCACTGAGCCCGTGGCATTTACTATGGTCCGTGTTAAAGCATGCGATTATCCCTGTGTGGATTTGTCAAAAGCAACAGACGTTTGGCAAAAAATCGCATGCTACAAGAACGTATTCGCAACAATGCGCATCAATGCACGCCTGAGCCGTTTAGCAATAACCTGATCGGCCCTTGTCACTTTGATTTTAAGCCGGTAAAGTCACAACTGATCGAATCTTCACACTAAGGCAGATCCTGGAAAAAAAACCCAAGAAGTCCAAATCGATACCCACCACCTATTCATCGATTTCAAATCTGCATACAACAGCATTTATAGAGACGTACTATACAAAGGCATGTCTAGTTTTGGTGTACAGCCAATTTTCGCAGCTGGCACATTCAATTTAGACAAGGCGATGCGCTGTCATGAGACTTCTTTAATTTGATTCTTGAGAGGATTGTGGAAAAGTCCCGAGCCAACACCAGGGGCACAGTATAAAAAAAAAATCGGTGCAACTACTAGCATACGCCGACGATTTTGACATCATTGGTAGGACTCAATGTGATGTCATAGCCACATTTGCTAGTATAGAGAAGGAAGCGGCAAAAATGAGTTTAACAGTTAAATGCTGTCAACACGAAATGACACACAACTTCAATGAATTGGACAGAACGTCATCATTGACAGATATAAACCTGAGGTAGTAAGAGACTTTGTCTATACCTCGGCTACGCTACTAACTCTAACAACAACATTTCGTCAGAAATTAAACGAAGAATTACTCTTGCCAACCGGTTTTTTCGGGCTAAGAAGGCAATTCAGTAGTAAAGCCCTCACTCGAACAACTGAGAAGATCCTATATAAGACTCTGATCATCCCAGTACTGTTTTACGGCGCTGAAGCATGGACCGTGTCAAAAGTGGATGAAGAAATCCTTGGTCAATTTGTGAAACAATTTCTTTGAAAACTCTAATATAGAGTCTTTGATTCCCAGCTAGACATCGGACACAGTAGAGATGCGCACAAGTAGAAACCGACCTCAACCAACTTGGATTGCGCAACTGGAGGCAGTTAGATAAGGACCGCACTAATTGGAGAGGCATGTTGATTGAGGCCCAGGTTCATTCCGAACTGTAGCGCTACTTAAGTAAGTAAGTAAGTTATTAACCCTCCTAAAAATGACGGAATGGAAAGCATCGTTTGCCCGATCCAAAAAAGGAGTTTTAGTCCAGGAAATTTCACAACTTTTTAAATCTTAACACTTTCTTGGAGTTAGCTTCTTATTAATAATAAGGTACACAAAATATCGACGAATTTCAGAAAATGACACAATTGGCAACTACAAGATAGTAGGGGCTATGTCTACCTGAGCTCCGTTATTAACTCTGACAACGACATTTCGATATTCTGTCAGAAATAAGTCAGTTGGCTGGTCCTTATCAACATCTGCTTTTACGCGCTAGGACGCCAATTTGCTAGTAGCTCCTCACACGAACTACTAAGGAGCTTCTGTATAAGAGCTTGATCATTCCAATCTAGCTCCAAATGGTGAAGAAAGTTACGTATCAAAAGTGGACGAGGAAATCCTTGATCGTTTTGAGCGAAAAATTCGTCAGGCCCGTTTGCGCTGTCGTGATTTGAAGATTCAAATTTATAAGCCTAAGATTGAAATGTGGAAATTGTAGTCTTAAGGTTATTTGGTTGGTTTACTTGGTGCGGGATCTATGTGTTTCAAATCCTGAAAAGAAGTACACCTAAGCTTTTTTCATTCCAATCAATCCCTGCTAAAGTCTGAGAAGCGTCCTAAATTTCCCGTTAGGAATCGGCATTAAAAAGAAGTTCACATTCTTTGTTGCAAAAGTATAACTTTGCGCACATAAATTAAAGGTGAAGCTAGGTTTGAGGCCCTTTATGGCCGCTATTCCAAGATATTAAAATTTTTACAGTAGAATAGACCTGGTGATAGAAAACATTGCGTTTAACCCTTAAGATGGCTAGGACATATCGAGCAAGTCGACACCAATACTCCGGTCCATATAGTCTTTGAATTCCAAGCAGGCGATGGACGCATTAGAGACAGACATCGTCTTAAGTTGTGCACAGAAGTAGGAATCTACATCAATCAACTAGAAATGTGCAATTGGAGACAGTTAGCTAAGGATCGGACTAATTGAAGACGCATATTGGTTCAGTCCCACCCCAGACTGTAGGACCACTTATGTAAGTAAGTAAATTAAAAAAAAACTATAAATGCTCTTTAATTTATGAATGTTTTCTAGCTTAGCCCGTTATCCAGGATATTTCCCAGATAGCTGACATTGGATTATAGTGAAACTGCTTGTCCATTAAGTCGTCGGAGATTGAAAGTTGGTATTTTAGCCTTCCAGCTAAAAAGCATTTTTTGCTCGAATTAGCACCCAGTGTATAGCTCGTAGCTCCATGCATACAGAATACAGAGCATAAGAAGAAGTTTTTCTAACACTAAAAACAACCCTTCTTGTGTGACTTTCATAAAATTTGGTACAAAGTACACACAGCTCAAATTGAGACAAACAACGTCTTTGCTCACATTAACTCGGACCTGTTAATTTAGACAAACAAGTCCCAAAGACTACATCTCGAAAAAAAACAATATCACCACCAACGCTCACCGCCTCTACCGACCCAGCAGCTTAACCTCTCATGAATTCTATTACCACGATAAATCCAAACAACACAATCAATTGATACTTGACTCCGTAAAGCCCCAAGGCTTTTAAAAAGAATAAAAACGCAATTTTTCATAAACCCTCCTACATCGCATAATCCTCGAACAAATTTACTAAATCATCGCTGAGTAGCTCACTAATGACAGTCAACAGAATTTGGGGTACACCAACTTCAGTTCATCCCCATAAATCTTTTTTTTTCTCCACAACCACTGCTCGGGCTGTGTCCTTCTGCGGAAGCTCACCCTGTTGCTTGAGATTCTTTATCTTAACGCACACACACCTTAAGACTTCCCTTCCGGATGGCGACATGAACATCTTCTTGATTTCCTTGAAAGAAAAACAACAACGAAAAAAAATTTCACCCCAAAATAAGTCCTGACCCACCTCAAGGTATCATATTTGTTCGCACCCCCAATAGAACACACAAAAAGGACGAAAGTTTTTCTTGAGTTGTTCTTCGTCTTTTTTCGCCGTGAGAAAGGAAAATCTGTTCTGTCAGGGGAAAAGTTTCGTGTGTAGTCGATGATGGAAGACTTCCGAGGATTTCTCTGTGGGGAACGTCTTTTTTGCTATTCGTCCTTTTTTTGTCGATTTTTTTTTACTTACAATTGGGTATTTCGGAATTTATTGGTAAATTGAGCGTGGCGGGAAAGTTTATTTCCGGAAAATTGATTACGAACTTTGTTAAAGCGAACAACCAAAGTGGTTAATTGTGTTCGCCGGTTGCGATCCGGTGTGGGAGATACGATAAGGGAAGGGATGTTTTTTTGAAGGATGACATCATTTAGGATCGATAATAAAATATTAATCTTACCTCGACCACTTCGTCCGACAAATCGCAGATCATTGAATTTCGCCACCTGGTTTTTCATCACGGCCGTGCAATTTCTTAGTTCGGCGCAGTAGTTCTCATCGTTGCCCGCTCGTACTGTCACCATTGTACCGTCGCCGACGTCACCTAGTGAGACGACTTTAAATGCCACAGGTAGAGTTTTATTCGATCGCCAATGGGGTGGTAGCACTGTACAGACTAAAAGCGGACTTCCCGTTCGGATCAGTTCGCCGGGATGTTCTGTGAGAAAATCTCCTAATGTCCTTTCCGCCAGGATGTCCGATGTCATTTTCGTATACGCCTCGTTGAGCAGTTGTGCTGCTGTTGGCGGTGTATTTTCAGTGTTGCCATTGGTGCCGTTTGTATTGCTGTTATTGTTGTTATTTGTGCCAGTGCCACTGGACGAATTTGTTGTGTTACTGTTGCCGGTCGTTGCATTGTTGGAGCTGTTGTTGTTGTTGGACGTATTGGTATTTGTGACGTTTGGTGTCGTCGTTAGATGCATTTTCGCCAGTTTAATGCTTGTATTTTATTCAGTTCAAGGTGATAAATGTTTTCAGCGATTTCAGTTGTTTTGTTGGATTTTTGAAACTAATGAGATGGACTAGTTCGTTAGACCCTATGAAAATAAAAGAAAGATTGATGAGTTAGTATGCATGGTGAATAGGTGAAGCTAGCTAAGAATATATTTTTAGATAATAACACAAAAATAAAAAAATAAAGTTGAACCAGAATTTCTGTAATAAAATAGTTCTAGGTATTGAAAGTTATGTTTTCCAGCTCGCAACAGTACTTTGGTGTACCCAGATAAATCCTCCATCACAGAAGCATAACAGCATCTTGCAGATATCTTTTCTTGACATTGCCTTATGGAAAACTTTTCAAAGTATACTTGGCCTACATACAAATGACTTCTAAACGATCTGTATAGTAAACATTTTGCGATATTTTTTTTAATGTTCGTCACTGATCAACATTTTCACAATTGACGGTTAGAAAAAAAAAACAACATACATATGCAGTTCGACTCTGCGTGAGAACCTTACTTTTAATTATTTCTTAATTTTTTAGCGTTACTGCATTGAATTTGTCTATATTATATTATGACGTAACAGGGAAAACATGTATCACTCGTCTAATTTTGTCGGAAAGCATAGATTATATGCAACACCACGTTCATCAGCAGACCTAGGCAGCGATACACAATTTCTTCACCTTGTTATCCATAATGGAATATGGCGGCAATTGAACAAACCAAAGGTCAATCAAATTGACCACATTGCTATATATATTATATATTGCTATATTGCTCCAAAATGTTGTTCAAACAAGTAGAAAATCTAACATCGACTTAGGCTCGGATATATCCTAACAGTGGATCAAATCCACCGAATGAATAGAGAAATTCCCAATATTTTTGCCAGGAAGAAAGGAACAGCCTGCTTAACGTCAACTTCGAAGGGCAAAGTTGAGAAGGTTTTCATGAGAGTTTTCGAATCTTTAATGTTTTTCAAACAAGAGGTGCAGCACCCAAATGAAATATTTTAAAGAAATACAACGCCGAAAGGCTGTAAACATAGCAAACTGTCCAAACCTTAACAGAACGCAAATCTTTTAATTTCTCGATTAACACCATAATGCCAGCACATAATGTCGAAGACCAATGCTAAAAGGTGAAGACGAGTGGTGCTGGTAATGATGCCATTCAGCTTTATAAGAAAAGGATGATGGAAGAACTAAGGTTATCAAAATGAAAATCGTCAAAGACATGGATATAAAGCCTAAACAGTATCCTTTCGAACTTAATAAGGAGAAATCATATTTGAGACACAGACGACCCTAAGAATATGTAAGAAGCACTACTGCTGGCTATAAACGGGGAAATACAACCTACACCAGTCTTCTGCCAGACTGACTGAAAAAGCGTTCAATATTGAAGGTAACAGCAAGACCTATATGAGGTGACGGGAATGACGGCATTTCTGCCGCGGTAATTAAAGCGGGGGAGATGAGTTTGTAAGTTAAGTAAACATATTTATAAGGAAGTTTGGTTTTTGGAAAGTATGCCGAAATAAAGGAACCATAGCATCGTTTGCCCGATCCATAAAAAATCCTCTGAACTGTATCAACCGCACATAAGCTGTTGTTATATGGAAACGCATGGAATCAACAATCTGATCGGCCCCTATAAGTGTAGTTTTGGGACAAGAAAATCCAGAAGTGGCAAAATCTTCCACTTCGACATATCCTGAAAAAGTCCCAATATATCCAAAGGAAAGTCCACAAGTCCAAGAAAGTTACCAACCGATCAAATTTTCACACTTCGGCAGATCCTGAAAAAATCCATATATCCAAAGGAAAGTCCACAAGTCCACGAAATTCCACAGCCGATCAAATTTTCACACTCCTAGAAAAAACCCTAGAAGTCCAAATCGATATCCACAACCTATTTATGGATTTCAAAGCTGCATACGACAGCATTTATAGATACGAACTATACAGAACCATGTCCAGTTTTAGTATACGTCCTGAAATCGTCCGCTTGTGTAGGATGAAGATGGAGAATTCTCGCTGCTCCATCAGGATCGAAAACGATCTCACCGATACATTCGATACCAAAAAATGATTTAGGCATGGCGTTGCGCTGCCATGTGACTTCTTTAATTTGATTCTTTAGAGGATTGTGCAAAACTCCTGAGCCTTGGTAGGACTCAACGTGATGTCATAGCCAACTTTGTATAGCATAGAGAAGGCAGCGGCAAAAATGGGTTTAGCAGTAAATCAGGGTAAGGCGAAGTATATGCTGTCAACACGAAAGGACACACAACATCGACGAATTGGACAGAACGTCGCCATTGACAGATATCACTTTGAGGTAGTTGGGGACTTTGTCTACCTCGGCTCCGCTATTAATTCTGACAACACCATCTCGTCAGAAATTAATCGAAGATTTACTCTTGGCAACCGGTGATTCTTCGGGCTTAGAGGGCAAAGCGCTTACTTGAACTACTAAGCAGTTCCTATATAAGACCCTGACCATCCATGTCCTGCTCAACGGCGCTGAAGCATGGACCGTATCAAAAGCGGATGAAGAAATCCTTGGTCGATTCGAGAGGAAAATTCATCATCAACGAAAATTCTAATAGGTAATTAGATAGGCATGTTGGTTGAGGCCCAGGCTCATTCCGGACTGTAGCGCTACTTAAGTAAGTAAGTAAGTAACTCTAAAATAAAAGGAACTCAGAATAATAAAATTAAGTTGTGCAGATCAAAGTTCAAGAGTGCGGCAATTTGTGGCTACGTCGATTCAAGTTGGGCCGAAGACGTTTATGATCGAAAATCGCAATTGGAATGGTTTTTGTATTAGTCGGAGGAGCTGTACTCTGGAAATCCCGCAAGCAATAACGGATTGCTTTCGGGATTTCCAGTCAACAATGCCCAGTGCTGAAGCAGAGTACGTCACCTTAACTGCTGGTGCCAAGAGACAAAATAATTCAATCATTAACTTTCTGAACTGGGACTTAACCGGGAGGATTGTCTTGTATAATGTTAGTCAGAGGGCTTAATACATCGCAAACTATATCAAGAAAGGCGCTCTTGCACTTCACAACTTCACCTACGATTCTATTACCATCCGAGAAGCAATCGCTGATGGGACTGTTTTTTTTTTTAAATACTTCCCCACAGGACAAATGTTGGCTGATGCACTTACCAAATGTTCCTCCAAATCAAAGCATCGTTATTTTATTCGTAAACTTGGGATGGTCTTTTTAAATTAATTTAACATTGTTAAAGTGTTGAGAGGGTTATTTGATACACCCTCTTATTGATTTATATCATATCTGATATTATTGGCAACACTTATTATTGGATTATTGCTGCCATCTATCTTCTCAACGCATCTTACATGTTAATCAGATTTAACCTCTATTGCCTTTGTATGAATTCTTTATCTTACTTGAATTAAATACTTCAAGGAAGCAACACTTCTTTTATTTATCCGTATTAATCTGCATCTTTATTAAATACTTACAACAAAAAATTGTATTTTTATAGTGAACAATGTTGACTGTAAAAATTCCACTGTATCTGACCCAACTCCACCCATTGTACTTAAAATATTTGCTTGAATCCAACCGATTCCCAAAAAAGGAAGAAAATCCATGTCAAAAACTACTACAAAACTACAGGCCCATTGCTATGCTCGACACACTTTCAAAGAAACGGAAACCAATTAACACCGAGATTGTCAATTATCTAGAAAGGAATGGTTTAATAAAAGATTTGCAAATGGTTTCCGAAACGTTCAGATCGAAAGGTGTAGCAATAGATATTTTCAAGGCTTTCGATCTAGTTTGGCATAGGGATTTGCTAGCCAAAATGGCACCATACGGACCTCCTCAAATACTGTGCGAATAAAACAATTTTCTTAAAGACACAGATCTTTGAAAGTAGTGGTAGGAGGCGTTTCATTAGTTGGATTCTCTTTACATTGTGGGGTACCTCAAGGATCGATTCTCTAACCCACTCAATTTCAGCTGAACATTTATGATCTTTTGGTGACAATTAATAGTCGCATTTTTAATTATCAGATTAATTATCAGATTTTAGAAGAACCAACTTCTTTTGGCTGGCATTGGATGATAGGGGCACCAACGACAGCGGCCCTCAAAGACACGATAACCCATGGCATCGGTCTAATTCGGCCTGATTTATGCGGAAGAGTAATTAAAAATTGCACTTTTTGGATACGCTTCGGACAGAAAAGCCACGGCGGATGTTTAAACTATGTATTCCATACATAATAACATCAATAGGCCATTCAAACGAATGAAAAATGTCGATGATATCTCACACATGCTTTGTTTTATTTAAATTTAAAGATTACAAGGGATAAATAAAAGATCATTTACGTCGTTCAAAGACTGATCTAACTTCCCTCTGGCTATTTGTCTCTTAGTTCCAGTCGAATCATTTTGTTACGCTTAGATGCAGCATATTTAAATAAAAAAAAAACATTCTCTTACCAAAACCAATTTAACTGAAAATCAATTAAAATATTTGATTGATATAAACCCAATGTTCAGCCATCTGCTGTTGTTTGTGTAACACTCTTCAAAAACCATTTATTATTAAAACTCACCAAATACTTTTCACCCTAAAGGATTAAGTCTCCACAATACTCTCTCTCCCTGGTCCTCACAATATTAACAAAATTCTCAAAAATTACTCGAATCTAGCAAATTCCACAAGTTTATCTCCACACATACGAATAGAGCCAAGGTCTACTCTCAAATGTTCAATCATCAAAGAAAAATTCCAAATCTGATTGCGGACATAAAATGCAAAAACTTTTACCATCCATCCAGAAAGCAAAGAAAAACAAAAACCCCGACACGCTCCTTCTCACCCCTAACGACGAAAAAAAAAACGCAATCAAGCGAAAACATAACTAAGCTCAACCTCGTTATCGGAAAATTTTTCAAAAATATCTAACATGGATATACGGTCCACGAAGTGAAAGGAATTTCCCAGCAAACGCAGAGAAAACACAAGGACTCCCTTTCCCCGCTGGAATGGAGTTAATATCCTGCGGAATGTTATGTGGCCTACCCATTGTCGGAGAGTTAACCGTCAAAACCTTGACCATGGCATCGTTTTACGTTCTTCATTCCGCCTAACCAACACCCATCTTGATTCCGGAAAACATGTCCACCAACACGCTCGTTGTACACACATTGTTATGTGTTCCGGTGAACATCTGCACAAAATAAAAAAGTGCGACGAACCATATTTTAAAAGAAACAAAAAGCACAACTATGCGCCTCGAAATTGGGAACACAAGGACCAAACAAAAAAAATCCGAATCATTGGTCAACGGTCTGCAAAAAATCATGACCAGATCGGGTGTCCACAATCTGACACCCCATTGGAAGTCGTTAAACACGCATTGTCCACCGAGGTCAGCAACAGCTTCAGAAAAGCGACGAAAACCAACAAAATAAAAAAAGAACACGCTACAAGGATCATACCGCCGCATAAGGACAACAGTGTTGCCCATACCATATTGAGATTGACAACGGGTCACGTATATATCGTCGTCGTTGGTCGTTATAAACTATGAACACCGCCTGCCGCGAAATCACTGAACAATTTGACTACGATGACGATGACGAGGACGACCGACAACGACGACTTAAGGGGATGATGACACCCAATTTGCGGATTCCCCGGCATTGCTGACGCTACTCCTGTCTGCCTCCACCAGAGGGTGGTGGTGATGCTATTAATTTGAAAGGGAGAACCGTTATAGCGAGAAAAACATTTTTTTTTTTTTTTTTGAAAAACAGGAAATAAAAGAAAATATGGAAGCTTTGCGAGTCTCCGAGGCTTGAATTGAAATTGACTCCGCAGTGCCGATGCCGGGTCCATACACCGTGCTGAACTTGGCGGTTTGGTGCGCGGTGTCAATGGCGGTGGTGGTCCGGTTTCGGGCGCGGTTACCCATATGCGTTTTGTTCTCTTTTTTCCTGTTTTTTGGTTAATTTTTCGTTCTTTTTCCGTTTCACTTGTTCTCGGTTTTGCTTTATTTGCATTCGACGACGTAACGCGTGGTGCGGTGAATGGAAAGACCGACATTTGGTGATGGAATTGGGATCGTTCCGGCCTAAAAAAAAAAACACAGAACGCGTTGACGATGTGAGTAAAAGTGTGTTAAGTGGATGATGCTGCCGTGGCGGCCGTGATGTGGAACAGAACTTGATTTTCCAGTGTCCGAGTTGGATGTTGTTTTTCTTTTGATGGTTGTGGTACCGTTTTTGGTGGACGAGGCGTTTTTGTTTTGCATTTTGCATTTTGCATTTCATTTTTCCAGGGGTGGCATTTATTCGTCACCAGTTTGTAGCGGTTTTTATGTTGAACATGATTTCTGGTTAGCGGTTTATCTGTTCACAATGCAATTGGAGTTGGCTTTCGTTTTGCTTTTTTTTATTAGTTCAAGTGGGGGGATGAAGCAGGTGGGTGCTGAATTTTAAGGAAAAAAAAAGTAGTAAGGATGATTTAGTCCTGTTGATCAAACTTAAAGAAAGATTAAAACTAATGAATGAGTTTTCAGACGTTTGGAGATGCCTTATTATTAAATGGTGGCCGAGTACGGAGTAACACAAAATATTATTATACTGACAGTTCGACTTCCTTCAACCATGGCAGTAGTGCAGTGGGGCGAAAAGTAGGCATCGGCTACTGATTTGTGAAAAGTCTATATTTCGACGACGTTTTAGAACACATTGTGGTCACAAAACCATTTCAATTTGTTAATTTTAAGTTGGAGTGTTGGCTATCCTCCAGTGTGATATGATCATCCGCAAAGAGTAACATCTTAACATGCAAATCACCATAAGCACCCCTACAGGTAAATGGTTTTCGTTATCGTTTATGAAAATAGAAAAAATCCGGAGACAATAAACGCTTCAGATGCTTCAGATCTAATTTTGTTCGATTTTTTATTGCTATTTTGAATGATTGGAGTCATTTTAAAAAGGAGCTGTTCGTATATCCAATTGTAGCAATCGTGAACTGTAAGTAATAGTGATATAGCTCCGAAATTAGTTTTAATGTCTACAAAAAAAAAACAAGGGATTCTTTTTTAAGTACAACACCTTGCTAAGGTTGTTAGAGCAAATATGTGGTCGACGATAGCATAATTGGAAGCAACTGATTATGTTGTAACTTTCGACCCATCTTATAAGTGAAGATATACTGATAGTTCTGCACAAGAATATACTTATAGGAGTACGACTAAGTATTGTCTTTAGTCCTAACGTTGGAGTGGATTTTACTGCATCGGGACATTGTATAACGTTGTTATTATCCTCGATAATGATGTTACGAACAACGAACTACGATACGAAGTGCCCTTCAAAGGATAGATAATAGCATAGAGCTGGTAAAGTTCATGCATTTGGAATGGCATACTCCTTATTTCTAGACTAACTAGATTGGTTACGACAGTGACCACCCGCCGCCGTAATACAGCTTCCGAACGAGCGTTGGAGGACTATGTGCCTGTGCATTCTGACAACTACGGTAGATAAGATGCGCTGCCACGCTTCACCAACGCCTTATCAAGAGAAGTTACTAAGTTACCACCAAACAACAGAAACTTAACGTATAACGAAATCGACGAATACAATACAAACCCACACGACCCGGAGATTAGTACATTGAAGGCGTCAATCAAAAACATCAACCAATTGATCAAAGAGAACTATCGGTTGTCCATTAATTTATTTTGGAATAACATAATTCGGGCCGTATATTCCAGCGAGCCGAGTATGTTTCCACAAATTAATAAGATCTTTAGGAGGAAGGGTCATAATAACCTTCCGTGTATTAAGCTCCAACGAACACCTGACAATACAAACATAATTTTGACAGCAGGAATCGATCCGGGTGAAGCGGTCTTTGACGACGATTTCTTTGTAATTAATGATCCTCAGGAGAAGGTTGAGGCGGTGGAGGCTGCTTTCAGGCAGTGTATAAGGTGAATGATAGCATTCGCCCGAACCGCGTCCTGGAAAACAATGCCCTGCTTCATCACTTCTACCTTCGAAAATAACATAACGCAATGCCGATCTGAGAACCGCGGTTTCACTCGGTTCGATGAAAATTTGGCAAACGCCATAGTTTTCGATCGAAGTGGATCTATTCCCCTGTTAATCTCAAAGGTGGAACTCCAGATTATCTTTGATTCCATATAGACAAAGAAGTCAGCGGGAATCGATGGTACATCCAACATTGTACTGCGACACTTAACACCTCAAGCTATGGACATTTACCCCACGCTGTTCAACAACGCGCTGAATAATGCATATTATCCTTAGCGGTGGAAGACGGTGGTGGTTCATCCTCTCCCGAAAAAGGAAAAGGACAGCTCCAATCCGGCGAATTTCCGGTCGATAAGTCTCCTTCCGAGTATCAGCAACTCGTCGCCTCAAAACTCGTCCCTGATATATGTACAATGGGATAAAACCAAAAACCAGTGCACAAGTGCATGTCTGGTTGATTTGGAGATGGCTTTTGACACCGTATGGATAGAGGGCCTCTATCTGAAGCTGTCCAGACTTGGCATAATTGGCTGATTTGAGGATTGCACAGAAAGGTTCGGGTCCAATGAAGGGGGTCTCCGAACCTTTTCTGGCTAGTTCATCAGCTTTTTCGTTATCATCAATCCCCTTATGTCCGGGGACCCACCATAGTCTGTTTTTGTTCCTGGAACTCTCGTCTCTGATATACAATGGAACAAAACCAAAAAACAGTGCACGGGTGCATGTCTGGTTGATTTGGAGAAGGCTTTTGACACCGTATGGTTAGAGGGCCTCATCTAAAGCTGACCAGACTTGGCATAAGTAAACCACTGCTATATATGCTTCATGACATGTTTAATATCCAAGAAAAGTAATTTTTTGGCATTTTTATTTTTGCCTCACATTTGTACCGCTACAACAGATTAAACAGTTCCTAAAATTTTGTGATAGCAATTTTTGAATTCGTACTAAAATATCGAGCCCCATGGAAAAGATAGACATTATTAACCGATTTGGTCTAATTTCCCCTATTGAACCGAACATTACGAAAATTTTATCCTCGATAGTGATCATCCCAGGTTCGAGTTGTTTAATTTTCCGGAAGGATTAGGTAGGTACTATAGAAATGCAGATAACACTCGTCATAAAAGTCGTTTCAGGGGAGAAATCATATTTCAACAATCAAACACCTTATAGATCTCCGTGACCAATTTAACATCATCGAATTCTTCTGACAATCTATTCGTAAGCAGAGTAGTGATGTACCAAACCGAACATTTCTCAGCCGAGATGCAATCTAAGCTATCTAAGACATCAATCATTGCCTGATTGCTTGGTCACCGTTTCAGCCGTTTCATCGCGATTCTACCACAACCGTTTTCGCTTGAGATTGGCGTTAGTGATCACCACCCACCATCCCCAGACACCATCTGTTTCGTGGCACTCTTACATCGAACTTCTTTTTGAATCCACCCTTGTCCAGATGGTTCCAATGGGGTTTTGCGCAATGCTTATCTCCTGGGCAATCAAAACAATGCTTACATGACAGTCTTGAAGATTTATACTTTTTTATCGACATATTCGACAATTAGCCTTCCACAGCGTTGTGCATCTTTGAGGTCGAAATAACCAGAATAGAATCGACAAGCAAAGATTCTTTTCATATTTACTGACCACTTTGCAATGTGCTGTTTCAACATCTTTGGTGAAACATTCTTCAATGCTGTGAAGTTATGTTTTTACCAACTCCTTGCTAAACGTTAGAATATTTGCTCAAACCAAATAATAAAATTCATAAGTATACACCATTCAAATCCAAAACACTAAATAAAAAACATGTCGTGTGTGTTCCGTTTTGTATCCAAAACAAATGCCTTTTCATTTCGATTCCACCACTTTGCCGCTTTGTTTACACACATCTCCTCGGTAGCGCAATCTACGCTCCTGAGCATGCTCAATATATACAGATACAAAATAAAAGTCATCCTCTAATGGCGCAATTAATGTGCGCACTTGCGTCGATCATACAAATGAAACACCACCACCGGGATCCGTCCAGCAGTAATCCTCCGAAAATAAACTCGGAATTTTAATGCCATTCAATTTTGTTTTTGTTTGTTTATAATAAAATAGGAGCACACCAGCCCGTCCACATTAGGGGTGGTCCACACTGCTTTGAGTAAACGCTCCGCCACCGCCGCCTAACAAAACTAACTAAAGCCACCCACGTGGAGCGCCAAATTTAATGCATCCGCCCCGAGACCCGGCCCCACTTGCATCCGTACGAATGGCATAATCACCGTCCTCCGATATAATTATCATCAACGTTTATGTTGTTGTTTTGACGCTTATTTCACACTCATCAAGGCGCACAATGCGTGGTCGTAAAAGTGCGACAGGCTCGTGTAAGCAGCGACTGATCGCGCATTCTATCACACACATCTGGCGTTCGAGATCCAATTTACGAGCGCCGACCAACGATGAAGGAAATTTTCCCTAAGACCAAACACACACACACACACAGCAATGTCCATATCCTGACTGCACATCCTCCGGAGGAAATCTGCAGTTTAACAAATTAAATGACCCCCAGTCAACATTGTTGTGACACCATGTCATCATGGGCTGGCATATGAGACGTCCAGCGGTATGAGAAGGTTTCAGTTTGTCAACCCAGCAGCACTTGGCCTTAATGAAATTTCTCACACCCAATAGCTGGAAGTGACGGATGCTTCCTCCTGTGTGATACCCGGAAGGAGTAATTACGGTAGAATCTCATACCGAAAGAGGTTTTCGCGCCTTGATGCAGTCATCATCATCATCATCACTGTCGGATGCACCACCTCCACCACATATGCAGGAGGAACCATACCAACAATCGACGAAAAGGATAAATTGTATGCCTTGGATGTGTACTCTCCTCGATGGAAGGACACACATCGGGCTCTAAGTCTCACCTAGGGTGTGACAACTTTACGCATTTATAAGCCCTCATTTCGGGTACATACAACCACCAGATAGATGATGCATAGGCAGAGGAGCACACACATACACAACGGGACTACTCACCGCAGCATCCGTGAGATACACTTAAGAGGAGTTCCTCCTGTGTGTGCCGCCGCCGCCGCACCGAATTGTCATCCGCAGTGACCACAGTGTCGCACGCCAGTGTAAGCGAATGCAGTTGGACGCATCCGTTGCATCCTTTTTGGGGGGCAGAGGGGTTGGCTTTTCTCATTCTACGTGCGTGTTTGGGGCCACATTGTTGATGTCCACGACTGCCTTCCGGAGTGCATGGCCCAAAGGCACTACAACAAGCTATTACACGGCTGCGAACTATGCACTTTTGTGTACCATTTGAGGTGGGACACAGTTCATCTCTAGGTTTTTGGTTTACCCATGGGTTTCTCTAGAGAACGACCGACCTTTCTCTGGGTGACACATTGGCGTTGACGATGCCGGACACCTCCTAACGACGACGACGACAACTACGACGGCGGTGGCGGCAGCAGCAGCAGCAGCAGCGATGGGTCATGATGATGGCGATGATCATGTTTAATGCACTCACAACCAAAACGGATACCAAAAGCATCTAGACTCTGGTTTTTGAGGTTTGATTGTCACTTGTTTCGGAGGTTTCCGCAGGAGTACGTCTCCCGGTTCCGGTCAGATGCAATAATATTTGGCCTAACGCATTCTACACGCATATATCTCAATTTACACATCTCCGTTGGGTGTCCTGCAAATGGGAATTTATGACTACTGTGGGGCACTATGCGTACTATTTGTAAACGGAAAGATGCGTTTAAAGCAATTTAAGTTGCGTGTGACTTGTTACAAGCATTTCTGGGCGGCAATGGGCTAGGGGTTAAATTATGAAGTGTGACGCTTTAAATGGATATAGGGATGTGGTAGATTTTCAGAGACAGAGTGACGTTTCAATTATGTGGAAGTAGGGACAGACTTGCAGAGATTTAATTGTATGACCTGATTTATAGGAAGTGTCTTGGTTTTGAAACAAAGCTAACAATTAGGTGATGGACTTTTTGGGACCATAGATGGAAAGTAACAGAGAATATTACAAAGAGTGAAGTTGTGTATTCTTAGAGAGAAGGTACTTTTTCTTACAAATAAATGTATGCAGCTTTTGGAAACAGCTTAAGGAAATCTCATAATGGTTCATGTCAATGCTAATGGTTGTCACTATCATAAAAAGAGTTCGTTCTATAGAAAATGTTAACGATGTGCTACCTAATTTTCATTGCACTCATAATTGTTGTTTATAATTTGCGCAGCATGCTCAAAGGCTTACTTCTTAGTCAGATCTCACTATCACGTATCACAACATCACCTATTTCGAGGTTGGTGTCCAAATTATTTTTGCATTCGTTATAGTTAGCAGATTTTTTCGAATGTTTGTATTACTCACTGTCGAGTATCTGCCCTTTAATTTTTGGAGTTTTATGATTTTGGTTTTGAGTCAACACTCAGTAAGCAAACTCATTAACTTAACATAGCGACCACCGATTTCTAGTTTTATCACAATTGTCATCCTAAACTTAGGTCATCCTAAGGTGCATGGTAAGTGGACAAATAATTAAAAATATCTCGGAAAAGGGGGAGTTAAAGAACGATCATGACTGTATTCTTAACACTGAAAAGTTACCAACAAAATTGATTTTTATAGCATTTCTTGATTATTGAATTGAAGAAAATGTTATGGACAAAGCTCAATAAAGTTATGAGGAGAAAATTAAAGGCAGTTGATGACAGTGGGAATAACAAAACATTATACAAAAATGAATTTAAAGATCCTACAAGTTCTTCAATTCAAATGAACCATCACAAGAAGAGCAACCGGCTTAGTTCGGGAAATCCGGTGCAGCTCTGAAAAAAACCCTTCCCACGATGTTAAATCGATCTTCTATGGAATGCAGTCAAGTGATCTTATTTTTTGAGAACGTTTGTGAACTTTTTCATTTTGATAAATTATATTAATTGAAATTCAACCTTTCAAAACCGTTGGTAAAAGTTAGTTTGACTTAGTCGCTCTAGAAATATCTGTATAATTATGTTTTTTTTTTTTTTTTTAGAAAATACTAACTGGATTGTAGAATATGTAGACGGCTGAATGATAAAACATTTTAGTCATGTTAATTGTACTGAAATCTGATCTCAACTCAGACTCTTGGATTCAACATAAACATGTAGGGCCATTCAAAAGATACATGTAATGCCCATGCATCAATAGTTGTGATAGTGTGATCTTAAATTCTTTTTTTTTAAATCGGTGCTTGTAAATAGTATTTTATAGCATACGACATCAAAAATAAAACGATTTATCGGACTATTGAACCCTGCAGTAAAAATAAAAGTAAGATCTATTCCTACTCTGCACCAGGTAGTCAACTTAATATATTTTAAGGGTTTTTTTTAACTGGCAACACTGTTTCTACAGATTTTCAATTTGACATAGTTGAAGGTTTATTTGTGGTTAGTACGTTTTGCCATTTTACGATAAATAGATAAACGCCACAACAACGGTTGCAAATTGTATAAACTCATTTTGAAAACCATGTTTTTTTTTCACCAAAATTACCGTGCACTATAGGTCCATTTTACGTTCGAGATTATCGTCCATCTTAGCAATTTCGGAATATGATGAATCGTTTTCGCACCTCATGCAATCTAGTGGGTAAAACGCATCCCCAAAGACAACAAACAGTGCCAATAGAAGAAGTTGTTACCGTTGTGGAGCGCAGTTGAGGGGAATCCACATAAGTCGATTTGCCTTCGCCATTGTGTACAGCAATTGGAGCTATGCCCATCCACTTTGTGGAAAATCTCACAGAAAGATCTTGGCTGGAATGCTTATAAGATCCAGCTTGTGCAAGAGTTGAAACCGCGTGACAATTAGATACACGCGTCGTAGATTTGGTGAATGGACCAAAAACATAAATCAGCTTGATTCTCATTTTCAACGTAAAATTTTGTTCTCTGATGAGGCCCCTTTTTGGTTAAATTGATATGTAAACAACCTAAATTGCCGATTTGTGGAGATAACCCAGCAGCCTTTGTCGAGACACCCTTACAACCATTTAAAGTCACTGTCTGGCAAGCTTTATGGACTGGTGGAATAATCGGCCAATATTTCTTTAAGTACGATGCCGGCCAGAATGTTACTATCAATGGAGAGCTCTATAGAAACATGATTCTGACTTCTTCGTTCCTCAGTTGAATGGCATTGACGTGGCAGAGCTTTGTTTCAACAAGATGGCGCAACTTGCCACACGGAACCATAATTTGGTGATTTGATATAATAAAAAACGAAATAAGACCAAATTCCAAATTTAGGTTTATTTGGATTTTAAAACCGAAATAATGCCAATTTTTTTTAAATTTGGCTTTATTTCATTTGGCCTTATTTTACGTCGCCGCATAATTTCAAGTAATGTTAGCTAGCCTCTATACGATCCTGTGGTCTCAAACCTTTTGATTACTTTCTTTGGAGATATGTGAAGTCACTACTCCATGCCGATAAACCAGAGACGTTTCACCAGTTGCTCGATAAAGTTGGACTTTACGATTGCTCTTCATTCGAGCTAGCCATGGCGCGCATATCCCCGAAATCATATTTTAACACTAATTTCATAAAAGTGTCTATTAAATAAAGCTAATATCATAGACATTAGTTCTGCTTCAAGTTTTTCATTTCATATTGAATTTGAATACCGTTAATAAAAAAAGCGGCCTTTACATGTGTTGGCGGACTGTCTTAAAATTAGATTTTTTGAAAATGTGAAATTTATACCGTGTGTACAAACATTCCAAGTGTAGTGGCCTTTTCCACATATATAGCGAAAGTCTGAGAAACATGCAAGAGTAACACTGTCAAACAGAAGCTTCTCAAATTTGCCTTTCGGATTAGGCGTTAGGTAGGAGATCCTCTTCTTTGTGGCAGAAATAATTAATTCGCACACACAAATAAAGGGAGAAGGTATTTTTAAGGCCCTGTCTTCAGATATTTAGATAAGGCCCAAGAACTTGAGATATCAAATTTAAAGCCAAATTTTGTAGCCATCTAGCTCTCGGATGTTATGGCGGTAGGATTTAAGTTTAGGGAAATAATCAGTCGGAAGTCTTATCTCATCGTCGAATCGCCGGTCCCTGGTATCTAACAGATGCCTCCAAAGCATCAATCAGAAACCCTATCAAGCAAAGTTCTACATTGACATTAGCAGCAGAATTTGTGTAATAAGAGTCTTTTGTGGGACTTGTGACTCAATGAAAATATCGTCATACAAGCATATTGGAGCAATTCCTACAATTATGTTAATTAAGATGTCCATGTTGGTAATGTGTTTTTAGCAAATTACGGAACCATTTAATCATTTCAAATTCACTGTTTATGGTGTTTACGGATTTGCTCATCTTCTCATTTCGAAAACGTAGTTGGGGTACATTAACCACGACGAGTAAGCACTATGGTACCGTAAACTATCTGAAGGGAACTTAGTAGGCGTCAACACTGCACGAGTAATAGTGGATATTTTGCAACTTGGTATTCTTAGCTGCTTTTTTAATTTCTTGTAGTGGTTCGCTGAAAGGAAAAATCATCAAAAGACATTGCAGAGGTGTTATCGCAAAGGCACCTTTTGCAATAGGGTGGGACTTTAACAAAATCTAAAAAAACGGTAGACAATCATACTTGATGTTACAATTTATTGCGAAAATTCATGTATAATGCTTTAGAACGAGTTTGATTGAGCATAAACTCAGATGAGAATAACATTTTTTGGGGACAACTAAGAATCGTAGTTTATAAATTACTAGCAACCGGGCCCTACTTCGCCAGGCCCATTTTAATGACGAAAACATTGATTTCTGCCACTTAGACCTCAAAACTTATTCAGCTCATGTAAGTGATAGAGCAATTTCGAATACGCGGATACAGATAATAACAGTGAAAACCACATTGAAATCCGTTTAGCAGTTCTCGAGATTACCGCATTCATTCACGTTTTTGGACTTTATTTTAAACTATGTTTATTTATAACGGGGAAAAAAAACCTTGTCAAATCTAAGGAATCCATGCATCAATTGCAAAATCAGTCATAATTAAGTTTAAATATTTAAGCTAAGGGATATTTTACATCTGTAAAGACTTTTCAGATTCCAACGATCCACTAGACACGCAATTGCAGCTGTTATGTACGAAGTTGATCTAGAAACTATTAGAACTTCATGCTTACAAAGTTCAAATGTCTCAACAACCGAAGACTACTGACCATGCAGCGAGAAGAGAATTCGTTGAATGGATTTCGGAACAACAACAAATGGATGCTGATATCTTCAGTGATGAAGCTCATTTTCATCTTGATGATTTGGTTAATCGTCAAAATTGTTGAATTGGGGGTTTACAAAACCTACGAGTTATAGTTAAGAAACAAATGCATCCACAACCAATGAATGTTTGGTTCGGATTTTAGGCTTAAGGCATTATCTTACCATTCTTCTTCGAAAATGCGGAACGTGACATTATAACGCAGTTTTTAGTGCCTAAATTACATGATATGGATGTGACCAATATGTGGTTTCAAAAAGACGGTGAAACATGACATAAAGCCAGAGAAACAATTCAATTACAGTATGAGTCATTTCCTAATCGTTGAATCGGCCGTTTTTGCGATCAGAATTGGCCATCCAGATCTTACGATTTAACGCCATTGGATATTTTTCTTTGGGGGTTTTTAAAGAAAAACCAACAATGCCGTAAAAGCGGAAATTGGACGTTGTATTAGTGAAATTTTTTGTTTATCAAAAAAAAAATTTCTGCCCATTCTGAAAAATGCTTACAGGAAACAATGTAATAAGGTATCGTCGCATCGCGTCGTCAGAACGAATGAAGGAGATCTGACTTTGCAAAAATGATAAAAATGATTTTCAAATAACGAGTATTAATATTACTTTCAAATTTGACGTTTAAGAAAATTTCGTGTCGATACGTGTATGAAACCCCTACCAATGTATTCCCCTGTGACCTATTTGACTCCAAATACGCACCCAGTTTAATTGCGTTCTGCGACTAGTTGTATGGGCATTTTATTCAGAGGCGTTTTCCTGTTTATATGCACTTTAAAAAATAAATTGGCCAAAAGTGAGCTACATAATATATTTATAGATAACAAAAAAAAAAAACATACATCGAAAACATAAAAAGGAAATAAAGGGCGTTTTTATTTTAGAGATATAGAACTTTAAGTTGGCAACACTATTTTAACTGACGGCCATTTTGTCAGCCGTCAAGTGATTTATTTTTAGTATGGTTTGGCATTTCAACATGAATAGACTGATGTCTGAACAACGGTTCCAAATAGTGCAAATTTATTTTGAAAATCATCGTTCTGTTCGAAATAGTATCGCGTGCATTTACATTCAACATAATCGTCCATCAGAGCTATTAATTCAATTAAGCATGGTAGGTTTTCGCACCATGTTTACTCTAAATGATATACGCATTCTCAGTGACGTCCGTCGTACAGTGCGTACAGAAGAAGTCATTGCTGTGAGCGTAGAGGAAGACCCGAACGATGCAGAACTTCACAGTCAATGGTGACCGCCATAGAGCCTTTTTCGTTCATCAATTGAACAACTTTAATGTGCATGAGCTGTGGCTTCAACAAGGCTGCGCAACATGTCTCATAGATCTGTGGCACGAGCTATGTGACATGTTGATTTGTTGAAGGAAACGTTCGGTGGTATAAATTCGCGTTATGTCCTGTGAATTGTCCTCCAATATCGTGCGATTTAACGCCGCTTGACTATGTACTGTGGGGTTATGTGAAGTCACTAGTCTACGCCGATAAGTCCGAAACGATTACCACTTGGAGGACAACATTCGCCGCGTTATTGCCGATATACGGCCACAAATGCTTTGGTCCTGTGAATTATCCTCCAAGATCCTCCGATTTAACGCCGCTTGACTATTTCCTGTGGGGTTATGTGAAGTCACTAGTCTACGCCGATAAGTCCGAAAGGATTGACATTCGCCGCGTTATTGCCGTTATATTGCCACAAATGTTGGAAAAACTTATCGAAAATTGGACCCCCAGATTAGACTACGTCCGAGCCAGCCGTGGATGTCATATGCCAAAAATCATATTTAAATTATAATTCCAGAAGATTATCTTTTATCTTTAAAAAAATCATCTCTGTTTTATTCCATTTCTAAAAAAACACCATTTATAACCACTGTCGAACGTATGGCGAAATAAGGCCTAATGTGTCTCGAGGATATTGTTTTTGCTAGATAGGGTCATAGTTTAAAAACCTTTTTTACAGCTCAAATATTGATAGACAATGAGCCTTGGTAGTTAGAAGACATGAATCTGTTTGAACTTCTAATTTTTAATTTTTGTTTCAAATTCAACGTCTATAATGGTAAATTCCAATAATTCAAATTTTTCTTTCGAGTTTTAAACTTTGCACACGACAACACCTCAATTCCACTTACGAATCCCATGAGGATCTCTGAAAAATCCATAGGTGGAACATAATCCCTTTCCAGAGGAGGATAGGAATTTTGTTTCGATATGTTGCATACATAATTTTTTTTGACAAATAAAGACTTATTCTGCTGAGAATGTTTTTTTCAACGTCTATAATGGTAAATTCCAACAATTCAAATTTTTCTTTCGAGTTTTAAACTTTGCACACGACAACACCTCAATTCCACTTACGAATCCCATGAGGATCTCTGAAAAATCCATAGGTGGAACATAATCCCTTTCCAGAGGAGGATAGGAATTTTGTTTCGATATGTTGCATACATAATTTTTTTTGACAAATAAAGACTTATTCTGCTGAGAATGTTTTTCCACTAAATCAACAAAATTTCAACTGAAGGATTAGTAAGTAAAACTTCTCTATTCATATAAGTAACGGTAATTAATTTTCGTTGCAAGATTTTCAACACTAATTTTGTTCAAATGCCATTTTTTACTGCGACTTTTTGTCAACCTTTTAAATTTTCTCATTGGTCTCCCTGAACGGCAGTGGGGCCATTTCCACTTCATTTTCAAAGAAACTTTTATATACAAAAATGAATGTTGCAACAGTAAGTTGTTTCAAAAATCGAATCACTGATTAATGATTTTTCCTTTTAACCACACTAGTGATAGCAGACAATTTTATAAATGTGTTTTATGCTCAAGGCTTACTTTAGACTAACAGAATTGTGAAAGACTTGTCGTTGGTTGTCATTTTTAATGTTATACATTGTGCAGGCTTGACAACAAATATGTACTATATCCGACAACATTTTAAACTCATTCTTCTCCGACAGCATTTTTTTGAGTGGCAGCACTGTTAAGTAAGAAAATTACAAAAAAAAATCACGGGCCATACAGGGCCTCAAACCTATCTTTCATTTGCACTGTTTAATATTATTGTAAATTTGCCAATGAAGTATTTTTTTATAAAATATTTTTTTTAAACACATAATAAGCGGAAATAAATCATTAACAAATAAAATTCACTTTGACATTAATTTTCATCACCAATGTGTAGTCACGTATTTATATCTATCTATTTACCTATAATATCTAAACCTTATTATATCGTGCTATAATCAAATAACAATTCTTCTCATATCCACTCACTATAGATAAATTTATTTATACGCGGTTGTCATTACTTGTTATATCCATAAATTGCACCAACTAATCGCTGAACATTTACTTTCAGGATATATGTAAAATATCCTTTGTTTGTTATGTGAGTTATCACCTCGTATTGATATTAACACTGCGTTGCTTCTTCACTTGTAAAACAGTTTGTAAGGGAATTGTATAACACTCACGCACGCGATTTTAGCATATCGATAAGTGACATGGTAACCGTTAATTAATAACGTTAGCACACACACTTACAACAATTTTGTCTAATAAGAGTAAAATTATGTTACAATTTTGTCACTGTACTTTGAATTGAGGACAATTGGAGGAAGCACACAGCAAAAGAAAAACTATTCATAACTGTTTATCACTAGTATCCAACGGATTTATTGTTGCTCCGTTTTGCGGGCAACGTATTTGCTGTGTGCGCGCTAATTTTATCGATGCCGCTTGATTAGGATTAAAAATGGAACATCGCGCTCGAGGACGTAACAACGTAAAGGGCACACACGAGAATAATATGATTGGGGGCGAGAATGATGACGACGACGATGACGGCGGCAGCGGCAACCGTACGCTAGGTATTTGTATTTTGAATTGTATCCTGTTTATAACTGTTTAACCCGAAAATCTTCCGACCACCGCCACAGCACATATTGTGTGTTAGTTGATGTTGCTGGTGTTGATGTTGCTGCTGCTGCTGCTGCCTCGGCTGGGGAGAGGAAAACCAACAAAAAGCACTCACTGAACTGTGTTGCTCTCGTTTACACAATTCCATGCCACATTGGATACAATTCAAACGCGCACACACTCTCAAGCACACAAGTCACAGATACAAGTCATCTAGGAATGGCTGAAAATACAACAGTGCACTGGTATATGTTGATGTGTATGTGAACGTATGCAGCAGGCACACACACACACCAACCGAAAAGTCGACCCCCTTTATGCCACCCCCACCCTTTTAACCCTTTTTTGCCATCGTGGATACCAGAAGTCGATGTCGATGTAGTAGTACTTGCGCGTTAGTGTCTGTGGATGGAGATACCCGTATCGCATTGAATGAGGAATGGGACTGTTGCGTGGGGTAGGACTGGTGCTGACTGTTAACAGCAGGACCTGCATTATGTGGCATACACTTTTGGGGTAGACCGAAAATTGTTTAAATTATTCCCACCCATACACAACCGCATGTGTGTGCAGAGCGACAAGTGTGAAGTGCGTACATACGCACACGCATCACACAAACGCACGATCCCTGTGATGACTTTGTCGCACTTTTGGAGAGAATAAAATCGTAGCACAAAATGCTCTTCTACTACCGCTCTGCATACATGCAGATACACTTCTCATCAGGTGCGGGTGGTGTGGATGTTTTTTTTTTTTTTTTTGGTGGAGATCTCAACCTACCCAACCATTCATCGGCCGACGGATAATCTCATCGCAAGTAGTGCACACGCATTTTGTGTATTTTCAGGATTTCTTGATTATGCCATGAGAAATATCTAGTTTTCGAAAATTTCACACCACATAGTGCGTGTGGAATTAGGTTAACCAATTGAGACCTGAGCTGTATATAGACAAAAGGTATTCTTCTCATTTTTGTGTGTTCCTTCTCAATATTCATGTTTTTCAAGAGGTATTGAATAAAGTCCTTTGGTAAGGTATTGGATTTGTGGTTTGTGGCTTAAAAGGTATAGATTATGGATGTTTATGTTATCGAGATGAGTTTTGGAATAAAACAACTGCGGAGTTGTAAAAAAAATGATAGTCTAACATATTATACCGGCGGGAAGCTTACTTTTCTAAATGGCCTCAAAACAAATGTTTGCTTTAGAAATTTTTTTTTAAAGAAACACCTAATGTTATAAGATAATTCGATTTAAATATTCTTAAGCAGATTATTCATATGGAATATACATATATTTTGCACATCCTTTTTCAAATTGTTTATTTTTTTAACTATACGGATACTTAGAAGAAAAAATATTTCCTTGTATATACAAAGGAATATATCACCCTGAACAACAACGTACGCGGAAGAATATGAAATACCCATTTTCGAGTAGGATCATACTAAGAGTAGGACCTAGAAAAATGAGCTTAAACAGCTGCGAGATTGAAGTGTTAATTTTTTCCGTATTAAGTATAAAAATATTTAACAAAATAACCTCCCTCAAAGTCAAACTTCCTCTAAGTCCAATTTCCATCTAACTCGAATTTTTTCACCATATTTTGGTACCTATTCCTCTCAATTTTCAATACAAAAAAATGTTCGAAAAATTATCCTCTAAGGCCTGGTTTTTCAGTTCGAGAACATTTTAGTTGCGACTCTAGTTAACTCGAGAAACTACTTTTCAGTATATCTAAATCCAGAGTTAACTTCGAGTTAACCCAGGAAGTTTACCCTGGGATCAAATGTTCAGATGTTTTTGACAGATGATAAAACAGCAAGCGAATCATTTTCAATTCCATTTATGTGGACATTAAATTAAATTTTTAGAATATAAATATTTTCAGATTCAAATCTCAGCGACTCAAAATAGTTTAAATATTGAGTATTACTGTTTAAAGAAGAAAAATCTTGTAAGATCGCGACAAAATCATTTTCAATTGTTTTTGGAAAATGAAACCAAATAGCTAATAACTCAGATAACTCAGATGTTGCTAATTCCATACAGTTCGAAAACTTTTTGACAAAGTCAAATTTAATCCTGCACTGAAAAACTGCTTAATGAGTTAACTCTGGATTAAATTTACTCCAGAGTTAGTTAACTCTGGTGTAACTCAGACTACTCACGGTGAACTCAGAACTAAAAAACCGGGCCTAAGTCGAAATTCCCACTAAATCGAATTCATTCTTGTGATTCTTGGTCTATTTTCAATCTGTAAGTCTCTTTTTTGCGGAAGAAATACAAAAAAATCACCCTCTCGCAACTTGTAGTAGATCGAGAGTATGTGAAACAGAGTTCTGTTAATAAGACAAAAGGCGATGAAAAGAAACCAAGATTTCAGAGGTTGTGAGAGGATTCAAGCAGGGCGATATTTTTAATGTCGATAAAACGGGCATTTTTAAAATGTTGTCCGACACTTACTTTGGCTTTTAAAGAAGAAAAATGTTTTGGAGACAAGCACAGGGCTCTCATTCCGTAAAGTGATTATCGTTTGACGATAACATTTCGACGGACGGACTTGCATCACGTAAGATCAATAGTCGTTTTTGCTGTCGGCGATATAACTTCATTTGCTTCACTTAAAACAATAATCGTCAAATCAAAGACGATTATTGAGCGATTGCTCATGAGGTCTCGATTACCGTCTGAGTGATGATCGTTTTCAAAATCACGGAATTATCCCCCAGTAAAAAAAGAGTGACATGTCTAGTGGAATCCTACATGACTGGCTCAGAACACTTAAAGCTCTTAATAATCGGAAAGATAAAAAAATCGGTGGATTATGTATCCAACCAAGGTTATTGGATGACGGCAAGTCTTTTTTTTTACGAGTTGGTCTTTGAAGCTTGATGCAGAATTTGGAGTGTATTATTCATCATCAAGCTTGAATATTTCCAAACCAACAGACCTATTGGTTATCTGATGGACATGGCTATTGTACAAAAGTATACTATAAGCGCCGTGTAGGTACTTAACAATTTGGGAAACAAAAAAAAAAGAGGAAAAAGAGAAATTTCAAAGTCATGCATATTGGATTTAACTCTTTGATAATTGAGAATTGTTTCAAAATGGCCGAATTCAAGACCGAGACAAGGGACTTAACTAACTCAGATGTTTAAACAAGGAGGTGAAATCGAGGTGATCTGGAATGGGCTTACAGAATCTGATTATAATATGGAAGGCATGATTATGTTTTACTTGCTGTGGCTATGATACCATCAACCATCAACTTCAACATAATCCTTCCAACTCACGCCTTTCAATTTTGGAAGCAATAACACATGTTGCTAATGCAAATTATGACGGGAGTGGAGGTTATAAATTTGAAGATAAAATCGAGAAAATAAATATTGATATCGCGGATTGGGAAGACATTAAAAACGCAATTGGAATTTTGGGGTTATGAATACCCTTTCAATGTTTTACCACAGTAAGCGCGTTAGAGAAGGGGAACAAAGAGAGTAATAGAAATGATTTTATATGCAGTGGAGGCTTAACTACATGGGTTGTGTCAGAACTTCGGGGAGTCCTTTGGTGACTTTTTGTATATTTATTTGAATAAGTGTTTTATTGATTTTGGCTGGGATTGAATGCGCATCCTTTCACTCAACAGAACAACACATTACCACTATCACTACACCGAAATGGCAGATGATCTACCGGAAGAGGTCCAATACTGCCTTTTAAAATAGAATCGTTATTTAAACGGCTGAACACCCCAACTAGTGTAATTCCTCAATCAAAAATTATCAATTTTTTGGATTTTATTTGAACAATACATTGATAAGATATTTATGAATTAATGAGCAATAAAAGCAAGAAGCTTCTCTTTATTTATTAATTTTTGGTACCATATTTTGTAATAAAATAAAGGCTTTTTAAGAAAATAGAATTAATCCCACTAACTCGAAATTTTTCAAAACTCCCTCTTACTTGAACTAATTTTAGTATCCCGTGAGGGTTCAGTGGCGCGATGGTTAGTGCGATGAACTGCCGCGCAGAAGGTCTGGGTTTCGATTCCCAGCCGTAGCAACACCTAAATGATTTTTCACTGGCCCTCCTCTCGTGATGAACTGACAAATCATCCGAGTAGTATCAATTGTCAAGAATAGCTTATCTCAAGTAAGCCGTTCGGAGTCGGCATAAAACAGGAGGTCCCGCCATCGTGCAAGAAGTACACACGCACACATGAATGGTTGTGAGAAAGCTAGGCCCTGGGTACTAACGAGCCTGTTGCGATAAAAATTTGTATTTTGGTTTTTTGTATCCCGTGAAAATTAGACTTAGAGGGAGCCGTTTATTTGGCACATATCGATTTAAACACGATCGACCGCGTTTTAGGTTATTTAGAGCCATTTTAGAATGAATTTTGACAGATCAGAGTGCTGATCTCCAAGTGATGGTTGATATAGCAGATATTGGGGTGGAAATGAGGTATATTATATAATCTACTATCCCACTACCGTATAATTCTTTAAGCATCCGATTATACCTTTTTTGGAGTCATGATGATATTCACGGATTTAGTTAATCTAGGATATGTGTTATTAGTCTGAGTGTTGCAAAGGCATTTGCCTCAAAGAGATCGCTGTCAAAACTACCTTAGAACATAAAGTAGTTTAGAAAAAAGCGACCATAGGACATAAACTTGTATAGAATTTCACTTGATTGTACTAGATTTTTAAATTTTATTACGTGTTTTTGAACAATTATAATTTAGTTGAGCATAAAAAATGCAATGAAAAATCGATTATAGATAAGAATTTAAGCAACGTTAGAGACAATTTAAATATTTAAACATGCTTATCTACCCAACCTCTGAGACACATTTTAAGAAAATGTAATATATACGGCTTATAATGTTTTCACATGATGGTTGCAAACACTACGCAGCTCGAAGAAAATTGTCATTACAAAGTTTTTAAAAGCAGAATAAGTTCAGTTTTAAAGTTTAGCTTTAGTTTTTCTTTAAAAATCGAAATACAGAGTTTTTGGCATTATTTCAATTTACGAAAACTTTTACCACCAAATAAAGTATAATTTATACAACAAAAAATGTTTCTATAAAGTTTTTACTAAAAACATTCACAAATTAACCGTTTTTTATAAATTAGACAAAATTTCATACGACAGGACAAAATAATAGATGCGAACTTTGTTTAAGATAACGTTCTCTAATTTGGCAGAATTTTCCTGTAAATTTGAATATTTCATGTATTAAAAATGGGGCACACATTTTCATATTATACACCCCAGGGCACCTCACTTTGGTGGAATTTCTGAGGTGGCCGTAAAGACTGCGATAGGTCATATCTATCAGAGCCTGAGTGAAGCAAAGGTAACTTTTGAGAAATTGTATAGCCCTGATGGAATCGGAGACCAATTACCCTGATGTTATCTTCCGCTTTAGCACATTTGCTCATTGGGTCATATCTTAATGCGATCCCCCAGAGCCGCCATTAGACGAAATATCACGTACATTCAGCGATGGCGACAAATAAACGCCGTCAAAACGCACTTTTAGAATATATTTGCGACCGAATATATTCATAAACTGCAAGTTCGAGCAAAGAATACGTTTCCGAGCCCAAATATCAGGATCTGGCACCGTGCAGGAAAATAACTTTCCACCTCAGAAAACGACCATGAAATACATTCGTCAATGTAGTTCAGATGGTCGAGTTAGAGTTGCCGACGTAAAAACAACGAAAGGAGTGTTAAAAATTCCCATTAAAAAACTGGCAGCGTTTTCGTCTTAAAAGGAGTTCTTTTGAAACGGTCGGAATGTTGGATGAGATTGAGCGCATCATAAACATCCTCATCATCAGCATCTTCTCCTTAGTCATCGTACACACATTATATACCATTGGCCATTTTTGTTGTTAATTTGCCAATTTGGGACGACGCGACGTTAGCCAGGTCATCACCGTCAACGGTGAGCGCTTAATGTCGATGAATACTGAATTGGATGGTATCGACACAAACGACATGTGGTTTTCACAGGATGGCGTGCGCTACTTGCCAAACGGCTCACGCGATATTGAAAATTCTGCACGTGCGATTCGAAGGCGGTGATGTGAACTGGCCATCGAGATCGTACGATTTGACCTCGTTAGACTTTTTATTGTAAGGTTTTCTGAAGTCACAGGTCTATGCAAATAAGCCACAAACCACAGCAGCCTTCAAAGCCAACATGGCCCATGTCATCGGTCAAATTCGGCCTGATTTATGCGCCAGATTCATGGAGATAGGACATTTGAGATACTCGAAACCCAGAGAAGCCACGGTAGACATTACAGCCATCTTATATTCCATATATAATGGCATCGATATGCATTTTAAACGATGGTATCTCGCACACACTTTTGGTTTTATTTAAATTTACAGACAGGAAGCGCTTAATGAAAGAACCTTTATAAGAGCTTATATTTTCATTAAAAGAACACCGTTCTCCTGTAAGATTAATTCAAAAAAATTAATTTGTTTACTTTGAATTGTTTAAAAAAGTGTGTCAAAAGAAATCACCAACGATTTTCCATAGTTCCTATACTTTACGCATGAAGTTGATTATTTGAATGATAGCGGTGCAAATATTTGGGAATTAACTCCTTAAGGCTGTTATGGAATACCAATGGAATAAACCGAAATAGGAATTTTCGGCGTTTGCTGGAGACGATACTTTCCATATACTTCAAATCTCCAACCTTTGGATCAGCGAAGACTTGTAGGGGATTTGTCTCTTTATAATAGGTACAGATGTTCAGAGGAGCTTATAGAAATCGTTCCTTAACTTGCTGCATTTCAACTACCTACAAGAGACAGAATTGCAGCTCATAAACATAATCCATCCAAGAATGACTCGAAAATTGCAATATCAAAACTGGTTTAGTTATGGACAAAGCAAACAATGAAACGAACTTCCAAAAGACGTTTTATACTACCAATATAGAATCTACAAATTCAAGACAAGATCCAATAAATATCAAGCATCATCTAAGGCGCTCTTCGAGCGAAGTAAGCTCGGCTGACCTATGTTCGGTTGACTTAAGAACAATATTGAAATAAAACCAAGAAACAGGGGCTTCAAAAAAATTCTCACGGGGCTGTTTTTCATTCAGTCTAGTCTAAAATACCTTCTAGACAGGGATAACTATTTACTAGATACATCATATCATCTAGTTGAATCACTAGTTTATCCGTTTTATGTCGACATTTTTCTAGATGGATAGAGTAAATGACAAACGTATCGTCAGATTATTAAAGGACACTATTGGAAATAATAAATTTATCCATTTCGATATTGACTCTTTGAGTATAACAAACAAACCACATAAACCTCGGTGACAGCTCATGCTTCAGCCTCAGATTTAACCTCAACTCGGTACATTCTCGTCCTGATTTTAGTAGTTATTCGTGAATTTTTTTTTCAAATTGGAATTCAGCAGATATTCGATGGGAGACTATCAAAAAATTATGACAAGCTTTACGTTTGCCGTGTGCTTGTCATTTAAATTATGACATTCGTTTGGATTAAATTAATATTTAATTACATACACGTATGCGTGTATTGTAATTGCAGGGAATCCTCACCACTTCAATCAATCTTTTCATAATTTGCAACTTTTTGTTGGTGCCGGTGTTTTTTTTTTTTATTTTTCCTCTAGCATGTTGTTGTTGTTAATAAATTTATATTATAAATTATATTTAATCGCAAATAACCCGTGAGTACATGCTCATTTAGTACATGTCCAAGGACTCATTTACCACGTCCTTCACAACTCGCACACTTGGCCGCTGACTCAATTTATGCATACACAACAAAACTGGTAGTCGGGCAATTCCGCAACTGATAATGACTTAATAATTCATTGGCAGGATATGTGTGTTTTTTTTTTGCCGTATAAAAACCTACATATATAATATCCATCCCTCTGTGAATTAATTTTTTTTTTTTTGGTTTTCTGGTGGAGGCTACTTTGCAACATAACAAGGATGTTGGGACAGTAATTCAATAATAAAATCCACAAATTCCTTTAATCCCCCAATATTCATTATGATAATAAACTCGATGCCGCACTTACACCGTCAATTAAATCCACTTAAAATGTACACTGCTCCAGTTTATTACCTGACCGAGGATGTAGTAGTAGTACATGAGTAGCAGAAAAAAAAACAGTGATGGGTGTCCTCGCTCGCGGGTTTCTACCACCACCTACTCCACTACCATGATCGGCTGGGGACAACAATATACGATGCGGTTTACATACGAAATTAAAGTGATTCCCCATTAAAATCATTATTATTCGTCATGCGATATTTTTCGACGCTCCCACGGGCTCGTCTCCAGCGAAGGAGCTGAGTTCGGCATCGTGGTTTGTTCATATCTACAAATACCCCGCAGGAAAACCGTTTTTGCATATCCACTGGAAGGGGGGAAGTGTGAAAACGAATTGACAAAAGTTCTCGTGTGGCAATCGTAGGTCAGCGCCAAACCAAACGTTTGCGGAACGATACAAAACCTCGGGAAAATATAAAAAAAGGAAGCACAACGAATCTCATCGGTGAAACATGAACAACAAGGATGACGATGGTTGTTTTTTTTTTTGGCAGTGAAAGTTTTGCATATAGTAGGTAGTTTTGGTTATCGTTTTTGAACGCCCTCAATTATATGCAACAATGTGAATAAGGGCGGACGACTGGCCGATTCGATGGAGTTGCCAGGTTCATAGCAACGGTCGTAATTTTACTGATATAGGAATCAATTTTAAACATAAACTAACATTTCTTGATTGTGATTAAGGCTAACGGTTTCTTAATGGTTGTGCTGTATGCATGCAGAATCTACAAGTCTACAGTTCCGGAAATTGAAATGGAGAATGCAGTCCTTAGCTTACAAGAATCTATGCATCAGCTAGACATCAAAATTGGGTCAGATATATCATGGCAAATTAGTAGCGTCCAAATTAATTAACTTTTTTTAGAGCTAACAGATATTTTACATCAGCCAGCTTCTACTTCTCTATAAACCCAAGTACGAATAAATCTTGAATACTGTTTTATTGTTTGAAGTTAAGGCCCAAAACTAATACTGAATATCCGCTTATTGACGTTTCTTACCCTACTTCAAATCTGCAAAATGTACGTATGGTTTGTATGTTCCCTATAGTACTATAACAGGGGATGTTCAGAAAATCATCATCTTACAACGTCACGAACAAAGCAATGCAATACTCATTTTGTCACAAAATGTAATAAGACGTACTTCCACCAATATACAATCATTAATGAACAAAGCCAATGCAAATATTCAAGCATAATTTCAGGGCGTTCATTGAGTGCTTAGCATAGTTTATACTAACAAAATTAGAATTGCGATCACTTTAACTTTCAAATCATAAATCTATTATTGAACCCATCCATTTCATGTTGACAGAGTTGGTAGGACACTTTTACATGTAGTGCGTAAAATGTTTACCTTTCGATTGGAATATCCGAGGATAATCCTAAAATAATTCACAAAATACAAAATTAATAAACGCACCGACAGGATTTAGACAAACAACCATACATATAAGGTTTTGGAAGATTCCATAAAACTTTTGCAAATGGAGGCAACTGCCAGTTTTGTTTTGATATTTGTAGAGTATACCGATGTAGACTACACATTGACAAAATATTGAATGGTTTACTCTTCAAAATCGCGATTATTTTTTCCGAAATAATTCCGCAGTGACTTTGGTACAACGTGAACATCGGAGCCGTCCTACGCCAAATATTAGTCAAAGTCTACAAATACTAAGGCGTTAAGGCAATCACCTCAAACAGATTGGAACAACATGTTACAGACCTGGCCAAGAAAGTCACCACTCGGTCAAAGAGTAATATCGCTGCTGTATCTAAAGGTTTCGTGCAGGTTTCTTCAACATCGACTAGGTGACGTTACACGTAATTGCCCATTACAAGTTTATCTCTGCAGTGCATTTTAAGAAAAGAGTTGAAGATGAAGCCTTACAATGTAAAGACAGTCCATAGCTACTGCCTTCAGAACACCTCAACTACGGGTCTAATCTACGTTCACGTTCTCCTAAAAACTATCGACCTGTGGACGGTTTTTGGTCGAAATACATTATGAGCCGAAATACAAGGTGAAGACGAAAGCCGCCATTAAGCTGTATGTGCCAAGAATTAGGAACGAAAACCGTCTTTTCAAAAAGAAGACAAAAGAGCAAGAAACGCACGCTATCGAAGACATAGGGAGGTGCCACTCAATAAATGGTGTTCGCAGCATCCAAAGAACAATACGTCAAAGCAAGGGATGCAATGCGCGAACAGAATCCTGTCATTATGAACAAAGAAAGACCATAACTGACCCACAGTCGATACTGAGAATATGGGAAACCACTTTTACAACAGCGATGGTGAACAATTTTCCGCAAGCAGGCCACCCGACCTAAATAAAGGGAGTATAGGAAATCTCTAAAATTAAGCTCAGTAAGGCTTCCGAATATGACGGCTTTCCTCCCGAATATGACGGCTTTCCTCCCGAATATGACGGCTTTCCTCCCGATAAATAAAGTCTGTAGAGATAATTTGGTAAATAACATACACCGATTCATTAGTAAAATTTGGTCAGGTGAAAGTATGCTTGAAGATTGAAACTTCCGAAATATATTTTTCCAACCGGGAAATAACGAGACCTTCTGAACATTTGAAACTACAGGCATAGGCTTAAATCTCCTAAACATCGCCGACAAGATCCTATCTGTCATAATATTTGAACGCCTTTAACCATTCATTAACAACCTGATAGACCCCTAGCAGTGTGGTTTATGAAAGTCCACAACTAAAATAATATTTTAACACTTTGGCAGACACAGGAAAAAAATTCAAGAATTCCAAATCGATAACCACCATATTTCCATCGATTTCATCTTATCATATATACGGTTCAAATTTGTCTGTCTGTTCATGCTGACGGTGAGAAATTCTCGATGAACAAAGTATTTAGGCTAGGTCATGCGCTATTATGTGACTTCTTGAACATTATTCTTGAGAGGGCTGTGTAAAACTGATTCGAACAGAATGCCGCCATAGACAGATACAAGTTTGTGGGAGAGCTGGACTTTGTTTCCCTGGACTACGGTATCAATTCTGACAATGACATCCCGTCGGATTTAATATGAATAATAGCTCTTTTTCAACCTCTGATTGTTCCTGCTGATAAGGTAATTCAGTCGTAGAGACATCACTCGAACAACTAGGGAGTTCCTATATAAGAACCTTATTATCCCAGTACCATATCAAAAGCGGGTGATGAAAACCTTGGTTGTTTTAACCGAACAATTCTTCGGTCCCGATTTCGTTGACGGGCTATGAGACAAATATTTCAACAAGAACTTTACGAGCCATACAGCGGCATTGACTGGGACAACAAAAATTCGCATTGGGATATTAAGATGGCTAGGATGGGTAGGACATGAAGAGGACATTTAGAGCGAATGGATACCAAGATCTTAATCTCAACAAATTCGACTGGAGGAAATTAACTAGGGACATAATATCTCGTTTCGTCAATTTCGCCAGATTTGAGTGCTCCAAAGTTCTTTCTTTGGGGTTTTTGAAGTCACGAGTATATGAAAACATGCCACAGACG
This sequence comes from Rhingia campestris, assembly GCA_932526625.1. Taxonomy (NCBI): domain Eukaryota; kingdom Metazoa; phylum Arthropoda; class Insecta; order Diptera; family Syrphidae; genus Rhingia; species Rhingia campestris. The sequence continues at coordinate 50,629,670 of OW052182.1, read as the reverse complement.
CAAGAAGCTCTCATGGAATTGCATACATTCTAAACCATACTATTTCAAGGATTGTTAGGCTGAGACGGTGCCACATCTTACATCTTACATCATACATCTTGTATAACTTTTAAATTACTGCACGCGACATTTCCTGGTCGTGTAGTTTTTTTCGTTTCAATCAGCATTGGTCCTTAGATCATATGATTTCAATTAACCCCACAGAAAGAAATACAGTGGTGCTTGTGATAGCAAACGCGTGGATGCCATTTGTCCGATATGCTATTCTGCGCATACGTAAAGCACATTTTGAAAAATTTCTATTTTTGACAAAGCATAAATGAGATATTAAAAAAGTAAAAAATATTTTGACAGGGTCAAAATTCTGATTTTCAAAAAATTGATTTCCAAAAGCATAGTTTTTAAAAATTTTAATTTTGACCCTAACCCACTTGGTCAATGTGATTGTCTATTTGTTATTCACAAAATGCTTTTGCCCCAAGGGTGCATTTTCATACCAAAAATCCGAAGTTTGGTAAAAGTTTAAGAAATTTAAAACATGTTTAGACAATATTACAGCGTACATGTCGTTTGCTGATATTTTTGAACCGCACCCATTTTTTGGGGGCATTTCTGAAAACATTAACAAATTATATTCCTATATACCCTATTTCGTAGGGTCATACCAGTACATCCTCAAATTTCGAGGAAGGTGATCAAACTTTTAATTCATACATGTACGAATTTTTTATGCGGCCAATGCCAGAAGGGACGTCGTTTATGATCCAATTACAAGGACATTTTTTAAAAAGTGTCATTATTTATATTTCATTATAGCAGTTATTACAACACGTCAGAATTAGTAGACTGACCTGAGCAATTTAGTCCTTGTTTGATGTCTTAAAATTGATTACACTAAATGCAGACTTAGTCCCGGTTATTGCCCACGCTGCAAACGTAGCCATAGTGTGTGGAATAAGCTTTGTTATAGCTTATGACTATAAATGCGAGCAAGCTTAGTCTATAGGCCCTTTTAGACAGTGTTCTTGTGTAGATTCCATCTGTCTAGCAATTAGTTGTAGTTCAGAACATGAAAGAGTTACATTAAACAATAAAAATGATCGGAACTTTAAGAGCATTAAGGCTGATATTAGGCCGTTACTTCGTAATTTGGTTCACAAATGTTTATCTACAAATTCGCTACACAATTTCCCGGTGCAGTTGACAGAATAAAATGCAAGGAAATGTCCTGAAAATATTGAGAGCGTATGTGTACGTTCCTTCAGCGATGAAGGTCAAGTTTAAAAGTAAACATACATCATGGGACAGTTCAAAACCCACATGTGATTCATGAGACGGTAAGTTTTTCAGACTGGCGTCGTCATAAGCCCCGTTTTTTAGTGATGAATGTAGCCACATTACATCTTTTTGGAAATCACTATCGAGACATTATTTTTGAAAGCAATTTCTGGACTCAGCATGTGCATGTGGAGTGTTATGGTTTCAAAAGGACGATGCACGCAACAAATAAGCAAAACATAAGAGTTGCTATTAAAATCAAAAGTAAGTGGTCTTACCCCAAGAAATTAACGAACGAATTCCTCTAGTTATGGCTCATTATTTACCAAATAATACTTTTATGAATATCCTTAGTCATACCAGTCCTGTTTTACGAGGCTGAAGCATGGACTGGTACCAATAACTGTGTGCTGCAATTCAACTTATATGAGGGTTAACTTGCACATATTTAAAAAAAAAAAATATTGCAAAATCTGGCAATACCCTTTGTCGAAAAATTGCAACGAAAGCAAGCAAACGCGAACCTTACAAATTGCCATATCCGCCGCACTGCAACAGAAAAATAAAACGCAAAACAAAGCAAAACGCAAAAAAATGTCGGAAAAACAAAAGCGAGGAGCATGAATATTGAAACAAGTTAACTTTATTTGTAGTAGTGGTTAAGCGGTGACCGGCTACAGGCATTTGTATTCGTGTGCTCCTATATAGCATCTGTCCTACTGTTCTCTTTTGAGGGACTGCAATTTTTTTTTCTGCAGCACTCCCCCGAAAAGGGACACACCATACAGATTCACAGACTTCCATTTTTTAACAGAATGGTTGACATTCTGATTGTTGTTGCCAAACTGATTTCGCGTTGATATCCTTAACCGATGAACAAAATGACACACCCGTAGATGGGAGTGATTGAAATGAACTCGGGAAAACATTGCATAAAAAAAGGAAGTCCTGCCACACGCCACTGTCGCTTAATTCAATCGATACAAAAAAAAAACGCATGCAAGTGAACTCAATATGACCGCATCCTCTCGCGAGAGACCGTTGATCCTGTGGTATCCCCCTTTTTTGCCCTCATTCATATTTGTCTTCCTTTAGGAAAAATGTACCAAAATCATGACAAAAAATCAAAGCCAATACTAGAAACTGATGATAGTCCTTTCAATTGTCACCGTTCTCTGATGCATTCGGAACAATCGGGGGATAGTCCTTTTTCGGGTTTATTTTTACGGTTTTCGAGTGTGGCCACTATTGCGTTGGTATTCATGTGAGGGGATGCATGCAATTTTTTTTCGTATTTGACGAAAAAATGCAACTGTGAGCAACAGAGTGTTTGCAGCGTACCACATGTGTATACTGTACGCGGGGATAAAAATGCGAGCAAAAAAAAAAACCGAAAGAGGAAAACGCAAATCTGCCACAATCGAAAGCCACTTTTGTGTATTTTTTGATTCACATCATTTGAGGCCAACACCGAGGTTTGAGAGTGTACTTTCATGGCAAACAAGTTGGTAAAAAACAATAAGGATAAAAAAGTGCGCTCTGTTGTTTATTTGTTTTTGGCACTTGGGTTCACCATGCGACCGCTACGACATGGGGGTGAGATTTTTCGAGTGTCCACTTGGGGGTGTAGTGAGTTTTAAACCACCGCAACTGATTGATCATAAATCGAACAAGGACATCAGTCTGAAGGGGTGGGCGGAGATAACTACACACGATTATCATAGAGTTTTCACTTTTTCATGAATTTTTTTTTTTCAAATGCTAACCACTCACTTATGGGTACCACGATGCCACCAACACCACCACCACCGTCAGATTTTTATGGTTTCAGATATAAAAATGCGAGTTTTTTGTCCGTTCAAAGCGACGCACTTGTAGTATTTTTTTGGTCAACCGAAATCATCGATTTGTGGTGCAGTGGTAGACCGAAATGCTGGACTAGTCGCGTGATTGTTAAGAGCGGATAGCACGGCCAATTAAATTTATTTTTTTTATAGAATTGTTTTTATTTTTTGTTCGTCCTGTTTTGCAATTATTAAATGTATGGCATTTGAAATGTGTTAATAGGTGAGAAGGGGTTGTCATATTTAATACGATTATTACTAGCAAAATGTGTTTTGAATCTGGTTGGGATCTAGGAAATACTTTTCATATAGTGTATGCTCTTAAAAAAGCTTAAAAGGTGTTCCTAAATTTGATGGATGTGACTATGATGATAAAACATAAATATGTCTAGGTAATACCCCAACTACATACTCGTGAATTAGCTGCATGTTGTGTAATTTGAACCGGCTTCAGGGGAATCACTGTTCAACATTTCTTTAAGGATACAATAGCTGAGCTGCTATCGGGACATGTTTGAAATTTATTTTGTGGCCTATGGAATATATGCACAAAGCTCTTGCTATGATGTTCAAAAGCAAGACTTCATCAAACTTTTCTAGCACATCTGCACTAGAAGGATACAGGATGCTTCATATATTTTAAGTCTATTTTGTTTGCCGCCATTAGAACATGGATGATATTTATAAGCTGGCATTTGACGATCGAAGATAGTGGTAGCTACAAATTCATATAGAGCAGGTAACGTGGTAAATGCGTGTTAAAACTCTCAAAACGTTATCTTTAAATACCTAAAAGCGTATGCCGAACATGGCAATCATTTGGAGTACTATGAATCATTTTAAAAATTAGCATACAGTGCACAATAAACTAAAAAACCCGGCGACAACAAAGCCTTCCCACACCGAAAATGATTGATGCTGTGAGGCAGAGTTTTGCTGATTCTCCATGTACCACTTACCAACGGGGATCACGAGAACTCAGATTCTCTAAAGCCCAGTTTGTTTAATGCCGATTTAAACCAAATTACGTAATCTTGGATTAACATTGATTTAACTCATGTTTTCCGATTAAACTCTTATCCCAACTTGGTTATTCTTAAGCCGATAAACAGGCTTTACGAGAATCTACGTTTTTATCAAAATAAGATTCAATTGTGACAGTTGCAGCGGTGGCGACTGTGTGCCATTTTTGGAAAACATCATAATGAGCGACGAGGCATATTTCGACATGGTTGTCTTTAACAATTAACAGAATGACCGTTATTGGTTATTGAAAACCCTAAATTGTTACACCAAACACCACCACACTCTTGTAGAGTAGTTGCATTGCGCAATACCTAAGCCGGCGGCATCATTGGCTCATTTTTTGTAGAGGATTCAATAAACTGTTAATACTGACCGATATAAGGATATGTTGGAAAATGTTCATGTGCTTTAATCCGATGAAAGCAACCATCTATCGGGTTATTCATCGGGTCATGGTCCATATTTTTAAATATTTAACTGGCATAATGGTGTTATTGTGTTCAATTCAAAGTTATTATTTGAATAACTATGAAGTGCTACACTTCATTCAAATACATCAAAAATAAAAATAATTTTAAAAATCCGAGATCTCTTTATGGTTTACGTGCGTCCTTTCGAACTCATATTCGGGCGGCGAACTATGAAAAAATGCAACGAAAGCTATTCAACCTATCAAGCATCAAATAGGCCCCGTATTTTACATCAACGCTCAGTTAACCGAAAATATGTTTGCGATGGCCGGTGCAATAAGTGTGATCAGGAATCGAAGCGTCAGATTTTCACAACGTTCTAATACCGCTCCCTTACTTGTCGGTATGATATCGTTTTCGTCGGTATTCTCGGTGCATAATCGGTGAAGACCATATACCTACCCAAGATACATATGTCGATGAATTCATCTTGATTACTTCGGATAGGGACCGTATACGAAAGGTTTAACGAGCTTCGTTCCGATCAATCGGTACGTATCACTTTTTTTGCAAAATTGAGGGCTGAAAACCGAAAATTTATCGGCTAGTAAGGAGACAAGGGCCAATACGGCCCTTGGTATGATATGAAATACCTCACAAGTCAATGGTAGGCCAAAGAACTCGACCTTTAACATGGCGAATTTTGGGAAAGGAGTTGAAACTGTCAAAAAAGTTGAAAATACAAAAATTCAAACAAACTTCAACAGCTCACTGATAATTTCATATATATCGTGGATTTGCTGATTTGGATCTGACTCAGAATGAAATCGATCACAATTATGTACAAAAATAAATCCATTCGGATCGAATGCAATCGTTTATTTAAATATTTAAAATGAATATCAGCCCAAATTTACATATTGCAGCTACAAAAATAAGAGAAGATACGAATAAATGGTCAAATTATAGCACTTAGTAATAGCTTACCAAAGCTGAAGGAATATTTTTAATCAAAAATATTCAGATATAAACAAATACATCTAGCGTTGCTATTTTGAATACTTTGCGAATGGCTTGCTTTTCCAAAACTCCCTTGAAACAAAACTTACATGTTTTATAAATATCGATATTCGGACCGCTTAATAAACACTGGATAAATAATGACTCTACATATAACTAAAGAACCATTTAGAGGCGTTTAAACGAGTTCTAAAGAATAAGATGATTTTGTCCACCCGTGATGCCACACGTGTTTCCATCTCTCCTCAATAGCAATGCCCTATGCGGATTTTGCAATAAAATGTAAGAAAATAGGAAACACATACATATGAGTACGGTTCACAGAAATCTTTCCGTTTATTGACTCTGCATCCTGTTCCTGTATGCTTCTTTCCTAAAAGAAACTTGGGTAACATTGATACTTTTAAACATTAATATGAATTTATTCCCAGGGGCAATTTTGATCTAATTCTAGCAAAACATGGTGTTTTGAAAAAAAGCAACTGTTCCAAAATTATAGGATACATGGCCCGTTGAGTGGAACTGATTAAAATAAGCATTAATAAATACTGTATTTAAGTGTAGTGAAAACAATTATTGATAATGACTCACATTATACTGCACACGTCCAGGCTTTGAAAATTGTTTATCTTTTGTGATATTTACGTGACTTTTGCCTTGCAAATTACTAAAAATGATCATTTTTTAACGACTTCATACCCAGTACAAGGTCAAAATTATTGAATTTTATTAAAAGCAGATAATGAAAGTTGTTTTATTTTTTGTATTCGTATAAACAGAATTGCCCAACTTGTGGTACTTAAAATAACAAATCGTTACATCGGAATCAATATCAGCCACCTCTATGTATACGACATTGCATATTATATGCATCTCTGACGTCAGTATAAGGTCGAAACCATTCACAATGTGAACAAATTAAATATCTTCTTCAGCTACTTTTTCAAATTTCGTTTTTAAATTTAAACACTACATCCTTTGGCGGCTCTCCCACTGAGGGAATAAGCAATAATGCAACTAGCAATAACCAATACGCAACTTTTATTTTAACCTATTCTCACATTGAAGCAACAGTGTTGCCAGAAATTTTTAGCTGTCATGCCATCCGACGGACGACTCCGATGATACGATTATGCTAATATGGTAGAATTTAAGAAAAAATGAGACAAAATAAAAGGAAATATTGGGTGCACCCTGCAATAACTAATTTAAATAATCATGGTGGAAATATTTGCACAAGGGAACTCAGAGCACACCCAACTCAATTTCAAAATTGTTATAGAATGAGCCGGAGCCCTGAAACTTTTGAAATATCGATGCTTTTCATGCCTCTTCGATTACATCCATTCTGCTGTGGTTTTTTCGTGTCAAATCGTAAATACAGAATATTTGTCCAATATTTCTACAAACTTTGTGTTGTATACTGGATCTTTGGACATATTTCCCATATTAAATAAAACGTAGTAAGCGTAAAAGCCTCTAGCGAACTGTCACTACTCGCAAATATTGATACTACGACGCGATGTTATATCGCTTTTCAACATGCGCTCAGCGCTGTGTATCGCCAGCAATAATGTTGCCGCATTTAGCGACATTTTTAGTTCAACCGATATTGAGTTGCTTTAATGTGAAACCTCTTATTTGATTCAATGTAAAATAATTGTTACCGATAATATCACATGTTTCCTATTGCCAGTTGCTTGTTGCCTCAGTGGAAGAGCCGCTTTACACATCCTAGAACACAATTGATCCAACAAAATTGATTACGCACATACAGACACGGCTAAATCTCAACTATTCATTCTGATTCGATTATGTGTATCGAAACTATGGGATAAGGGCAAAAACAAATGGCATAATCCTGGCGATAAAAACTCAAAAAAACGAAGTCATTTAGGCAGTCATGTGGCTGAGTAACAGAACTATGGGAATTTATTTATCGTAATGTGAGAATCCGCCAAATATCAAGCATGTTAATTTTCACTACAACTTTAACTACAAAATTTAACTCATACACGGCACAACTATTTACATGTCTTGAACACGTGCAGTATATTTGTTGTCTCACTAATACTAATTAAATCATCGGCCCATATTACTTTTAAAAATGACTATGAGCGGTATATAGATGATCATTTTTGTACGATTAACAGTTCTAGAAAATCCTTAGTCTGATTTTAACAGGCTGGAACAACATCGCAAATTATTACGAAGACAATGAAAATTATTCAAACACTATCGGTAGCCGATTTTTTTTTTGAAAACTGAAATTGCTCTTCTTCTATTTTCTAGATTTGGTGATCCTGATTTTGTTTTTTGGAGCTAAATTTGAAGAAGGACAACATTGAGGAAAATACGAACAATTCTGAATCGAAATATTTAAATGGATGAAGTACTATTCCAACTAAGGCCCATATTATGACTTTCGAATAGCGCGAAACATTTGTTTAATGTGCAGTTTGCGACTCGCCTAAAAAAATTCGCCTCAAATGTCAAAAAGTTTGGCGAATTGAAATCTCGTTCTATAACCTTTAGCGAATGTTCGTGTTTTTCTTTCAAAATCAGTCGAAATGTAATTCTTGGTGACTTTGAGCGAAAAAAGGTGGTTTTGTGTTATTTTCTCAAATGAAATTATTGAATTAAAATGAGCGGTGCAAATACAACACAAATACTTATAACCACTTGCATTCAAACCTTTTCTATTCAAGTATGATGTAAAAACTGAATGGGAGCGATGATTCCAAAGTGGGTTCCATTCTATAATTCCTGACAATCTGGATTTTTCTGGAAACGATAGTTTTCTCTTCTCTTCCGTTTGTTTCCTCATCTTCAAAAAACAATCCAACACAGATTATTATCATATATCATTTCTTATCATTTTTTTTTAATGTTTAATTTTTTTTAAATTCAATCTAAAACCAACTTGGCGTTTCACAATTTATTTTAAATTGACATTGCTTTCAAAGGCGAATGCCGTAGTTCGCTTCTAGCAATACCACGACTAGAGATATTCGCTAAAATGTTCGCTTTGAGTCGATCGTTCGACTCGCGAGTCATAATAGAACCCTAAAATGTAAAACACTTTATAAATGTCAGTCACTTTCGCAGAATAATATGAATACAATTTTAAACAAAATGTATATATCCAGTTAGTTAAATATTATTTTCTGCAAATCAATAATTCCATATTCCTGAATGACAATCTTTGAGAGTTTAAAAACTTAGACGTCTAGAATAAATCCCTTATTATTCTAAAAACCTTTTTGGGAAGCTATATTCATCAGTGAAGTCGTGTTTCTCAAAGAAAATATAATAACCTGACCCCATAATTAAAATATCATTTCCCTATCAGTGTACTCAAACGGTGACTGCGTGTCGCAACTTCAACTCGTTCTACATAATAACGCGAGCGCACATTTGACGATGAACGTTTCAGTTCAAGTTCTGAGAAATATGTCAAAAACCGATTTCGGTTAATAATTGCTAATCCACATATAAAAAGAACATAGATAACATAATATTTTATTTTCGTTAGCGCAGTTATGCAATACCACTCACAGGGATTAGTCAAACCTCATGACTAAAAGAATTACATGTGTTATAGGACTTGAGTCCTGACAGTAGACTAGTGTTTACTCGATCGAACAAAGTCAAATCAACATCTACTACGATAAAGTCCTACGCTACAATCCTAAGAACGCAATATAATTGTCGCGATTTTTTGCTGCATAATTTGTCGGTGGAATTGGGGCAGATATCCCAGTCATCTAACTATGCAAATACGACAACGCACATTAGCAAATTGTGTAGAATAGTGAAGGACAACATGAGATGCTGCCAGATCTGACCGGCCTCGGAGCAGCAGTTCTGTTGAGAATGTCGCAGTTGTGGTTGAAAATGCTGCAGAAGCTACCGGATGACTTGCCACACAGTTAGCTTCAATCGGCAGTCTTGACATAGAATTTTTTTGAAAGACTGTAAGATGTACCCTTACGCTGTTAGCTGTTGCGCATGTAACCAACGCTCAAGCCTAAATCTTGTTACGAGGGAGATAACTTTTAATCGAAAATCATCATGACGAGGTCTATTTCTTGTGGCACCCGCTCAAATTTGATGAGTGCTGTGCTGTTTACGCTAGAAGCGTCCTCAAGCTATATTTTTTTTTCAAACACCGCGGGCCAAACGACATCTGTAGACGGCGTGCGCTACTGAGCCCTGTTCAACGACTTGCTAAATTGGATGAATTGGGACTGAAAAACATGTGATGCCAACAGGATTTAGCAACTTCGCAACCGAAATTCTGAGGGTTGCATTCTAGGTCGCATAATCCCTCGTTTTAGCGAATTGCACTGCACTGACAAGATCGCCTGATTTTACCATTCCAGACTTATTTTTGCAGGTTTTTTTTTAAGTCTCGGATCTATGTCAACCACACTCAGATGATTGAAGCCATCAAATATAATATCAGTGGAAAATGTGAAGAATCGACGAAAGTTTTGGCAAGAGTTACGGCAAATGCAATAAATCGGACCCAATTGTTCATCAATTCTGGCGGCAGTCACTCAGGAGATATGATTTTCTCGACTCGAAATGGAAAAAAATGTAAGAAATCAAGTAAAGTAATAAACAAGAGCACAAACAACGTTTTTATTTATAAATAAAGTTATACCCAAAAAACATCGGGTTACAATTTTTGTGCACTCTTTTATGTCGGGGTTAATGTAAATATTTTTTTAAAATATCTGTCTTCGTACAAATAAAATGTGTGAGAAAATGCCCTGAATTTGTACACTTTGGAATACAGTGAAATTAATTTTCATTCAAATTTGAAATCTCCCGTTTTATTTTGCATCTAAAAACAAAATCTCCTGTTTATATAGAATATGAAAACGACACCACCATGGTACACCTTTTACGAGTGTTATTTTGTTTGCATTAGCCAAAAGTGACTCGAATTGGCCGAGTCGCATACTGAATCGTAGTTATTGCTTTGAAAGAACGAGTAAATGCATTGGCACCATTTGATGAAATTGGATGGATTTGAAATAGATAAAATTCATTTCCTAAGGATTTGAAATTACATTTCAAAGCGTTCAAAGTTGTTTTGGGTATTTTTAAGTCTGCTACTCACCATATAAATACCGATGTTTCCCAAGGATCAATTTTGGTTCCAACAATCATTTTCATCTATTTATTATTGTATTTATTACTTTGGTGAACGGAATTCTATCACCTTTATATCCATTTTCAAGTTCACTTTCTTTTTCTTAGGATGTAGATCAAAAGCGGAAAAATATGTTAAACTCAGCGGTATAACCTCGGTAGCATCATGAAACCAAACAGTATACAACTACAAGAGTGCGTTTCTATTTTTTTAAACTGTGATGCGTAGGTACTTTATGTAGTTGTATACTATTTGATGAAACACAATGCTTCCCAAAGACAATGGTGTGTCTATACAGTAAAGTTAAAGAAAATTATCTATAATTGGTAACGGCCTTATTTCGAATGACCGTATATTCGATTTTCGATTTTTAGTCACTTGGTGATTGAATGCAATCAAATTGATAATTTTAATCGAAATGTTTTACAATTTTTTATATGGTATTCGGTGGATATATAGCCAAAGAATAAGTAATTTGATTGATTAAATATTAAATGAGAATAATATAATGCCCTAGAACTTATCAATCAAATACTTATAAACTTTGATTTGAGAAATTGTTAGTGTTCAACTTCTTAAGTCATAAGCTTTTTTTAAAATAAAGAAATGCAGTTTTTGTGAATCAAGAAACAAGCAATTTAATTTATTTAACATGTGACACTTAAATTGCTTGAAACATTTAACCAACATCGAATGTGGTTTCAATGTCGGTGAGGACATCAATATTCATATTCAAACTTAAGTGGAACAACATTCTCATCAGAAGCCAACTATAACTGTCAAACAAAAATGTTACAAAAATGAATTGCTGAAAAACTGAAAATAACTTGCTTTTATCAGAAAGGATGAGGAATAAATCCAACATATTGGATAAGTAATCACGTTCCACTTATAGGTTTTTTTTTCGGAATTCAAAGGAAGGCATGGAAGTGAAACATAGATAATTTGTGGTATGGTATAGATGGTATAGATCATATAATGATCTACAACCAACATCCTATTCCATTTCCGCATGTATAAAAATTCAATCTAAGCGAATTGTCATATTTCGTTCAAACTCCACTATATCCAATCGCGTTCCACTTTTTGGCGAATGAAATGTTGGCATGAATTTATCACCAAATGTGATATGTCGTATGTCCTACAGAAAAACGGGTCAACAATTCAGCATCTCCTGTGAGACGATTACTTGAAAAATAAAAATCAGAAAAATGGCGTTTAATAGAAATCAATTCTCAGCCGACGCATTATTGATTCAACAAGAACTACCTTCACACCGTTTGATTAAATCATCAATTTGCTTCCGTTTTTCGCAAATAATTTTATATTTTTATCAATCCCTAATAGATTAAATTATTAAATATTAGCTCTGACAACAACATCTCGTCAGAAATTAAACGAAGAATTACTCTTGCCAACCGCTGTTTCTTCGGGCTAAGAAGGCAATTTAGTAGTAAAGCCCTCACTCGAACTACTAAGGAAACCCTATATAAGACCCTGATCATCCCAGTCCTGCTCTACGGCGCTGAAGCATGGACCGTATCAAAAGCGGATGAAGAAATCCTTGGTAGATTCGAGAGGAAAATTCTTCGAAAAATCTTCGGTCCCGTTTGCGTTGACGGGCTATGGAGACGAAGATTCAACCAAGAACTATACGAGCTGTACAGCGACATGCCCCTGGTCAAAAAACTCCGCATTGGACGTTTAAGACGGCTAGGACATGTAGAACGAATGGACACCAATACTCCGGCTCGCAGAGTCTTCGATTCCCAGCCAGACGTCGGACGCAGTAGAGGAAGACCTCGCCTTAAGTGGCGCGCACAAGTGGAAACCGACCTCAACCAACTTGGAGTGCGCAACTGGAGGCAGTTAGCTAAGGACCGGGCTAATTGGAGAGGCATGTTGGTTGAGGCCCAGGTTCATTCCGGACTGTAGCGCCACTTAAGTAAGTAAGTAAGTAATAGATTAAATTGTTGATTTTTATAAATTCGCTAATGGTTCAAATCTTCAGCAATTTTTTTGGCTGATTGAATTTGCATCGAGCAATTTTTTTTACTTGAACCTGAACAAATATCCATTTAATAGCTGTAGAAGGTTTTTGAAAGGCACGTATTCAATTATTTGAAGAATTAAACAAATTAATAAACCCAGTGATTTAGTGGACCATCGGATTAGAGAAACTAATTTTCCTGATTGAAATCCCACTGGTAACACCTAAGGGCTGACTAGTATCCAAATTGTATTATGAATCTTCTCTTCTCCGCCTTAAACTGTAGCACCGTCTTCTAAGTGCCAACATATAGCTGCATATAAACAAGGGAATGGACAAGCTGGGTCATAGGTAATTTATGGGCTGTTAATGGCAAATATTTATTTATTTTTTGAGTGCAATTTTGCCTTTTGAGTGGTGGCTGATTGGATTACTAAGTTTGGTGTGAATTTCCTGGCTGAAATCCGAAAGCAACAATTGCTAAAGTTTATTTTTCTGACCCAAGTCATGCGAAAATCTGTCAACTTCCAACATTATAGAACTCATATGAGAAGCATCTCAAATTTGAAGTCCTGTATCGTTGTTTGATTGCAGGTCCCTTCTCCGCTGCCAAATATTAAACTTTGCGCAAAATAACTGAACAAGGACGGTTGTAGGACGTTACTGCATTTAAGACGTTTTAAATTTTAAAATATCCTCGTATAGTGTGCTGTGCACAACATGTGTGTGATACCACTAACGAGGTCCCTTCTCCTATCTCAAATATTAAACTTTGCGCAAAATAACTGAACAAGGACGGTTTTGGACGTTACTGCCTTAAAGGCATTTGTAGGACGTTACTGCATTTAAGACGTTTTGAATTTTAAAATATCCTCAGATAGTGTGCTCTGAACAAAGTGTATGTGATACCGCTAACGAGGTCCCTCCTCCGCTGTCAAATATTAAACTTTGCGCAAAATAACTAAACAAGGACGGTTTTAGAACGTTACTGCCTTAAAGGCATTTGTAGGACGTTACTGCCTTTAAGACGTTTAGCATTTTAAAAAAATCCTCGGATGGTCTGCTGTGCACATAACGTGTATGTGATACAACTAACGAGGTCCTTCTCAGCTGCCAAATATAAAACTTTGCGCAAAATGGACTGGTTTTTAAAATATCCTTGGATTTATAAAATAATTAGTACCTACATTCATGTGGTATTTGCAACAATTTCAGTTAAAATTCTGAAATCAATACAATCGTTCAATATTTTTCAAAATTAAATTTAAAAAAAATTGTTGAAAATTTGTTGATCAGAATAAAAAAGTTATGAAAGACCTAGAGAAAGGACTTTTTTTAAGAATATTTTTGAAAACATCAGACCATATAAATTATTTCCAAAGATAGTAATATTGTTTAAGATTTTTATTTGACTCCTTGTTACATTCTTATTACATCTCCTTGTTACATTCTTAATGGTTCAAAACTGTATTTAAATGTTAATAAGCCATGATTGTGTAGTCCGCTTATCATATTGAAAAATATAATGTAGTAGAAAAGGTGGTCATTACTATATAAATTATCTCTCATGTATCTAAGTAACTGATATTATATACAACAATAACTCCTTCCTTAAAATATCATCCGCAAAAAGGGAAATTACGTATTAGGGACCTCAAATTTGTCATTGTCCTGATTGCAATTGTGCCCTTAAGATCGTCAACATTAATTTCCATTCTTTTAGCAACATTTTTATCACATACGAGCCCTAAATTATACGCTCTCAACTTTAATCGCACTTCCGGATAATTTAAAATATTCCCACATCATTGGCATCGTAAAAGTCCAACCACTTAACACTATATACTCATTTTTAAAAATTACTAACTCAAATGTCACTATCGTCGTATGTCAAATTTTAAATTTTCCAAACAACCTTCAACATTAAAGTAGTCCTTTGAAAAGTCCATAACACCGGTCATCCGCGGTGCGGTACATTTATTATCAAATTTATATGCACACACACGTACAACAGCTTACGTCCACTCCACATGTACACAAAAAAAGTCCCTCTTCCTTTTTTTTTGCATTTAAAGATACAACCTCGATTTAAAATAAAAATTAAATAAATTACAAAAAAAAATAAAAAATTACCATTGACACTAAAATAAGTTTTCACCAAATATGCTCACTCACTCACTACGCCAAATAACTTGCACTTGGATCACTTGTATCTTAATAAAATAAATTTAATTTATTTTTTTTAACATTTATAAAATATTTCTTTTTTTTATGTTTGACTTATTTTTTTTTAACACAACACCCTTTAACGCAAAATGGTTTTGGTGATTTTTTTTTTATTTTTCGACAAAATTTTGATTCAGTATTATCCGACGTCTCGACGACCCGGAACACTCCCGACGAGTTAGTGGTCAAAACTGTGAGTGAATTAAAACCAGTGACTCGGTGTTCTAAACGTGTCGTTGTTATACGTCCGTTTGAAGAGTGCGAGTGTGCTGTGCACACCGTGTATGTGATACCGCTAACGAGGGAATATCGAGGAAATTGTATTCCTATGTTGTTCACTGTTCCACACGACGACGATGTGTCTAAATAGGAAAAAGGGGGCTGGAGCTCTGCAAAAGCATCATCATCATCCACATCCACATCCACCGTCATCGTCATTATCGTCTTCAGCCACGAAAGAGGCATATCCAGCAGCAGAAGCTACGCGTCATTATATGATGGGTTAGAGTGCCTCAGCCAAAACCGTATCAATGGGCACATTAGCAGGGGTACTAGTGCTAACTAAACAGTACTTCTTCCCTGCTCCTGACGATGATGATGATGATGATGATGTTGATGAGGTGATGGGTGATGAAGATGGTGCGGAAAATCTGCTGCACTATGGCTCTGCTAATGTGGAGACTTTTCACTGGGTCTTACCTCTCTCCCTCTAGCTCTCGCATCTGTACGTCTATCTGTGTCGATATTTCGATACGAGTATGGTTATGCTTTGTTGTACCGCGAGCGTTGCGCTTCTGATAATAATAACGACAACGACAATGGTCATTGCTGGCCACCCTGTGTGTGAAAGGACCACGGGCTAACACACATATGTGAGGGGAACATTTGCATAGGCACTATATACGGACGTAGCGACGATAGAATGAGAGAGAAAATTAATATTAACAAAACCGGTTTCATTACACAATTTCGGGCTCATACCACCCCAAGACCACCCACAGCCCAACAACCCCCTATAGTACCCATCAGCCGTTTCGCGTATGTGCGGTCGGTATAATTTCATCTACACCAACTTAGATGAGCTTTTAGTTCCTGGACCTTTATGTGTGTGCGCTGCTTGGGATCATTAACATACACTCATACACAACAGCAGCGAGTGTATGCGACGACTATCGGACGGACAAACAACAAACCAACCAAAAACCGTTACAAAAGGGATGCTTCATCATCAAACCCCCAACCCGCCACACACCACCCAGAGCGGACAAAGTTTTTGCTGTAAAAAACTGGTTTTGTACAGGATAATGCATTGGAAAAATCATACACACAAATATACCCGCATATACACACAGGACACTCCATGTGGGTTATAAATAAATGAAAAGCGGCACACGAGGGTTGGGGTATAGCGCGAGCTAAAGTGGGAGAAGAGCTCGCAATTTACATAATGAAATAGACCTTCAGTGTTGGGTAGGGTAGGTACTGTGGTACAGGGAAGGGGCTAGTTGGGAAAACTAGTTGGAAAGCACTTGATAGTTTATAGTGAAGAAGGGTGGTTGGGGGTGCGATTATCTACATATGTTTAAAATCATACCACCCCACTTTAGATGTGAAAACCGGTTAACAGAGAGCTCGTCTAAGGGGTACTTTTCTCTGTTCGGTGTCTGTTAAAGTGGGTTGGAGTTGGGGGGTAGCATGGAATGGGTATCAATGTGCAACAGATACCTTTTGGAGAGTTTTTCATACATGGGGATGGTACGCTATAGAAAGGTTGCAAAGTCCTGATGGTTTTCGTAATTACAGTAGGATATCAGATTCTGGTGTGTGGAGCTTTTTGGAGTAGTCTGCAAAGTGAAAAAGGTTTAAAGTTGAAATTGGCTCTCTGTTTTGTTGAGAGAGACATAATGGTTTGTTTACGTTTTAAAGAAGCACGTGGTAGGACGTTTTTATTCCGTGGAAAGAGAGAGAGAGTGATTTATATGCCCGTTTCAGAAGATATTACAATAGTTATTGCGAAGCATGGCCATATTTGACATTTGTCCTGAGAAGATTGTTTTTTTTTTGTTCTTAGTCTGTTCCTTTTCTAACTGAACTCAGTTCCATAAATTACTGTTTATTTCTATCTTTCTATTTCTATCTATATCTAGCTGTTTACTGTTTACTTCTATCTGTTACTGTTTATTTCTATCTTTCTATTTCTATCTATATCTAGCAATCTCGAGCCTCCAATGAATTGTTCTGTTTACTAGACCATGTTTTAGAACTGTTTTATTTATGGCTTTGTCTAGACATTCAACCCCCGGAAGAAGGATCTTTGCTGACGTAAACAACTTAACACAGCTTGAAAGTGGGTCAACGCGCATTCCGGATATTGAAGCAAAAAATTCGATTATGTCCCAAAGGTAGTAAAAACGTTTTATCGTATTTAAAAAAAAACATTCGACGAATTCGACATCACCTTCCATCCCAATGATCATTTAGAATTACATTCCAGCCTTCACCTGTCTAGACTAAGCCAGCCTACGCGCTCATTTCGCAGCCAGTTCCACGTTGCCAGATTGTGCCAAGTCTCCCTCTGTAATAGAGAATGTAAATCATTTTATGGAACCAATCGACTTTCGTACTCGTACAGTCGCAAGAGCCTTAATCGATCTTCATATACACAAATCGGCTGGTCCAAATTTTATCTCCGGAATAGTTCTGAAAAGGTGTTCTTCCACGCTGGCAAAACCAGTGCGTTAGCTTTTCTATCTGGCCTATTCATCAGGACTCATACCTACCAAGTCGATTAAAAATTACATCTGTCCAGCCAGTATCCGTTGGTTTTAGGTCATATCTCACCGAATGTAAAAAAAATGTAAAAAATCAATCCAACTTGCTGGCGAGAACAATGGATTTTGACAGATTCAATGGAGTTTGACAGGGTTTTTCTTAACACCCATTTGTCAAAAAATGCTTGCTTTTGGTATCTATGATAATTTTCAATGGATTAGAAACAAAAATAAACAAATTTTTGGCGCAACAGGCTCGTTAGTACCCTGGGCCTAGCTTTCGCACAACCATTCATGTGTGCGTGTGTACTTCTTGCACGATGGCGGGACCTCATCATAACTATCGCGTCACTGAGCCCTCAATGGATTAGAAAATTTTTCCGAAAAATCCAAGTTGTTTTGGATTTGTTTCAAGTCCGCTACTTACCAAATAAATGCTGGTGTTTCCCAAGGCCCCTTTTGTCCCCGACACTCCTTCTCATTTTTAGTAATGACCTTTGTTAGAACGACGAACGATAATTTGAAGTAGCCAAAACGCAGCGAAATTAGAGCGTATTAACGCCTCAAACGTGAATTCATCGCCCACATATGATCAGGTCAACCATCAAAAGCGTGCGATAAAACTAATAGCAGACTCAACCATTGCAAACTCCATAGTCTCGTTCGAATATCGTATTGATGTCTCCTGCCTGAACTCTTTTATCGCTGTTATCTTTAATATCAAATGTTCAAACGAAATAGCCAGATGTAAAACGCCCCTTCAACAATTCAACCGTAATACTCGCCATGACATAAATGCTAATCAATTGACCCTCAAGCCTATCTTCGGACGTTCCTAACTCAGTTTTTCCTCTCCATTACAATTTACAGAAATTAAAAACCAATGCACATCGGTATCTCCTCTTCTCTTTTCCTCAGTTTACTTATTGCTAGAGTTGTGCTCAAACACTATAAGGGTTTTCATAATCCCTTTAGCGCGGCACTCAAAAAAAAAAAAAAAAATACAAATACAAATTTTTAGCGCAACAGGCTCGTGAGTACCCATGGCCTAGCTTTCTCACAACCATCATGTGTGCGTGTGTACTTCTTGCACGTTGGCGGGACCTCTTGTTTTATGCCGACTCCGAACGACTAAGTTGAGATAAGCTATTCTTGACAATTGATACTACTCGGATGATTTGTCAGAACAGTGATCGCAACCCATAGTCTTGCATGTGGCCAAGTTGTACCCTCTTCAAATTGCAACAAACAAATCGCTTAGTGTTAGCCAAAAGCCAACAAAAAAACGTTTATCATAAGACCTATTAGACCACCTGAGAACATTGAAACAGTGAGAGCTTCAATCTTGCAAACCCATGCATGGACTTTTCGACAGTTTAATGAGACGAATTCTTCACGATGTTTTTCTTTTTCGTAGGCCTCTTAGATCATCCGCTACCATATCTATTCAAGAGGTCTGATTTATTATTATTAGGTCAAATTAATAGAAATCTGGAATGCCATTGAAGATGTGCAGAAAAGTACACATTCTTCTTATTCAACATCTACAACCAACACTCATGATTCTAGAAGAAAGTAAAAAGTCTACCCAGGGTATCGGTGAGATAATGCACCATTGTCAGACTAAAGTTAGGATCTCAATATGCAATTCTTGACATTTTAACCAATCATAAGTTGCCTTCGAAGTAGTTATACATAAATCCAGAATATCGTTACGAAGCAAGACTAACAAAATGAATTCCCTATTGACACTTTCCAATTAATTTTTTAGATTTGTAAGCAGCAAGAGAGAATCAGACAATCTACCTAAAGATATCTGATTAATTATCCTGGCATTAACGGATTCGAGATAATTCTTGACCTATACGTAAATAAAACCAATGATTCCAACTCTGTTTAAATAGCATATTCGTCGAAGAGGCAATTTAGGAAATGGCCCTTCACCTAAAAAAAAGTCCAACGATGGCTATCTTTGTTATAGACGATATTTGAGCCAAAATGGTCTACAAAAAACTAATAACTTATAACTAACTTATTCCGAGTCTCACACCTTATAAGGAGCTGCGCTGAACCCGGTAATAATCACCTACTTTTGAAGAAGGAAGGTACTGGGTGTGACATGATTACGTCTGTAAATGATTTCTTTTCTCTATATCTTGTAAGCACCCACGGACTTTTTGAGAAATAATCCGAATTGGTTCGCACAAGCTGGTCTAAGACAAAAGCCTATTTGTAAACCCATCCTTTTTTGGACTCTTAGCATTGTCTTTCCAAAGCATAATGTCACTCTATAATTAAGAAAAGTCGGAAGTTCTTATATTTGTCTTTAAAAAGAAGCTTTCGTAAGAAGCTTTCGTAGAACGTTTGCGGAAAGGCAGTAGCTCCTAATAGGGACTTTTAGTCAAAAATGTTGTCTGACAACTGAAGTATAGCTCCACTTCGGTTGTCAAACTGAAGAATTAAACTTGCCAACCGCAGTTTCTCTGGTCTAAGAAGGCAATTTAGTAATAAATCCCTTACCCGAGCAACAAATTTAATACTTTATAAGGTCCTTATCATCCCAATCCTGGTCTATTGCGCCGATGGGTGGACTTTATTTAAAGCGAATGAAGAAATGCTTGGCCATTTTGAGTGAATTTGCAGCCCCGTTTGCGGTTGAAGGGCTATAGAGACGAAGATTCTACCAAGAGCTTTATGAGTTGTAAAGATCTCTTATAAAGACCTGGGCATGAAACTTCATAGTATGGCGAATGGACACCAATTATCTAGCTTGCAGAGTCTTTTATTCGCAGTCAGACGTCGGATCTCAACCAAGTTGAAGTGCGAGATTGGCAGGATTAAGGTAGGCACCGGGGTTATTGGAGGGTCATGTAGGTTGAGGCCCAGGTTCAATATGAACATAAGCGCAACTTAAGTAAGGGTGCAGTAAGAACTTCTCTTATCGCAGCGTTTCACATGTCGATATTGGGATTTTCTGCCGATTGATATAAATAAATTAAATTTTTTTGTTCAAATCATTAGTACCTAGGGTCTAACTTTTTTTTCTCACAACAATTTATGTGGGAGTCTGTACTTCTTGCACGATCCCGATCCCTGTTTTATACCGAATTCGGATGGCTGACTTGAGTTACTCTTTTGTTGATAATTGATACTACTCTGATGATTTGTCATATCATCGTGGGAGAGCTGAAAATTGAACTCAGACCTTCCGCTCGGCAGTTAATCGCACTAACCCTCCACTATTCACGCCCGATTGACATCTACGATAGAGAAATAGCAACCAACGTTGTCCTGAGATTGATTCTTGCTCTCAAATGGACGTTTCATGAAACATGCCAAATTTGAGCACTACAATGTAACAAACGGACTATACAACCTGGTGTACAAATTTTGCATTCCAGTTGATAATGGCTACAAACTGCTCAAAGTCCTTAGGACTATTCTTTATCATTCTTCAGAGACGAATGAATTGGGGCTAGCGTTTACTTCAGTGAAAACCAAACACTGTCACTTGGTTGGACAATAATCCGATAACACATAGGGATATTGCGATATATTGACAACCAAGCTGCGTTTAAATCCTTAGTATTCAACACCTTACAAGCTGGGATAGCAAAAGGCTGCCTCAGTTCTCTAAATGAGATTGGCGAGCTGCACAATTTGGCACTATATTGGGTTTATTATGACATACATGGAACTCTGCGCTGCCTTGACTAATACAATAGATCACGACAGATTAAGCCAGCAATATATTACAAAATTCAATGCTGAAATCAAAATTACCCATCACCGGGCACTGCCTCAGCAGGCATGCTCTTAGACTACAATGACTTCGTCAGAAGCTGCGGAGACGAGAACATGAAAAAAAATTACACACTTCCACTGAAGATGTCCCGATCTCTTATAAATCCGAACATCCACTCTTGTTGATGATCTTAACGATTTGACCAATATCGAAACGCCCTACATAAATCGGGTTGTTGAAAATTTGGTTTCAGGAATAACTACGGAAATTGATGATGTCACTTTTAGTGACACCAAAATGAGCCTACCTCTATTTTAAGTGTACCTTTCCCATCTATTTGAACACCGATTTGACCACCAGTACAATCAGAGAGCTCCATCACATAAAGACTATTTTCTCCGCAAATCCTTGAGCTCCTAAAACAACCATTCAAATCCGTTGGCTAATAACGACAAAGAGCCTTATCTGCCTCCATGTAACCAACCTATTCCATTAAAAGCTAAAAACATTTTGCAGAAAGCTCCATTCTGCTCCACTCACTACACTCACCAGAGAAGAGCGCACTCGTTCACTTGTTTACCTCCCATATTCAATCAGGGAGGATATTTAGGGACCACACACCGAGAACCATTAACCGGGCAGACCACCCAGAAGCGTTCCACACAAACAAAAGGGAAAACAGCTTCAATAACATCGGCAGCACCACACAGAAGCGGCAATCAAATCCGAGAGATGCTCAGCAGACGTCAGGCCATACAGCGCCACGCGGAGCAGTGTGCATGTGTGTGTTTGGTTTGGTTCGGAACGGTTCACCCCCAATCCCCGGGGGAAATTATGTTGCGGTTTCCGGTGGGTTGGGTTTAATATTATTTTGTTGTTGGTCGCTGGCATTATACCCCCGATCCGGTACTCTCTATCCCACAGAGCAGCAGGAGGCGGCGAGGGCGACGACGACAGCGGGCGGAGCAACACACTGCGATGGATTTAATGTGGAAAATCTACAAAATGTACAAAATGAGAGGAGAACTTCATCTCATTTGCACGCCACAACTAACACAAATGCAGCAGTAGTGTTGCAAGTCCTTGTTCTTTTTGTCCTGCTAGTGATAATTTCAAAAATTGTTCTCCAGCTACAGGCATCATTCACTCGGCACTCGGATCCGAATGTCAGGGAATAAATTATTCTCGACGCTTTCGGATAGAGATGGAAAACCCGGGACAACACGGATCACGTGTACAGGCGGAGCTCCCGCTCTGGTATTCTCTTTTTGCCATTTTACATTATTGCTTGTGGAAAAACAAAAAGATACTCGCAAAAGCAAATTGTAAACAGCAAAATGTACGCGTATTCTCGGTCTCGGTTCGGGGGCGCCTCTGGAGATACATGCGCGGAACTATTTCAGTTTTTCGGTTCTTTTTGTTTTTTTTACTATGGTGGTGGGTGTTGTGAAAACTTTCAAAGGAAAAACTAAAAATGAAAAACATGAAACCAGCAGAAGGGTCTTTTTCTCACAAAGAGGCTAAAAAACTTGCAGCGATCTCATTTGCTCGCGCAGAAAGACACCCAAGTAGGAGTGCAATGGCGGCAGCATATCATCATCATCATCATCTGGAGTGCACAAGGACCAGGCAACAACACTATGCGGAGTTGAATTGAATAAAAATGCAACCGCAGAAAAGCTTAGAAATGTTGCATTCAATGATGAGGATGATGACTTTATCCTAAGGTACATAGAAGGGAAATGGATCTGGAGATGGTGCAGGATGGTACGGGAGGAATCCAAATGTGGGAGAAAAAGTGAAATTTCATTACAGCAACCGATTCGATTAAAGCGAGGATAGTTTTAGGTAAATTTAAAAAAAATGTTTCTTTAATCTAAAGAACAACTTTATAAAGGAGAGGATAGACTTTCACAGATTGTACTGATCTTGATTTAATCGTGCAATGCAATCTTTAAGATATGAAACCAAAAATGGTACCTCTGGCATTCACCATACAGGCTTCTCCCTTCATTTGTGTATGCAAAGTTATTATTTTTACCACAAAGAAGAGGACCCCCTTGATAACGTCCAATCCGAACGGTAATCAGACTTTCGCAAGATATGGAGCCAGTAAATACAACTTAGTGTTGCCACCAACTACTAGGCTATTGCACCCACCTTTAATCAATGGCTATGAGGTGCACCTAGCCGTTGGGCGGTGTTATGAGATCTGCTAATGTAAACAAATTATTTTATGAAGACTCCTGTTCGTACATTAGAGTTCCTTCAAAAAGAAGCGAGCGATTCACTTTAATGCCAAAGTTCCAAAGTTAGATTAGGTTAATATACAGTTGTAGGGCCCATTAAAATATTGATACGTTGTAGCCTCATTTAAGGTTTTTCGTGATCCTAAAGTTTGATGGGTGTTGGTATAACTATAAGTTCTACTTTTTTGGATTAGCGCAATACCATTGTGCTCCTAATATGTATATTGATAATATATTGGGATACATAGGACCTGAAGTTTCGAACAGAGTTGAAACAACGCGAAAATTTCACACCAGAAATTCATATCAGGATCGGTAACCATTTTGCAAGACAACCCAGGAAATGCCGTCGGGAATACTCGCGTTAATTTAAGGTACATCACCTGGAGTGGCGGGTGACAGCAATGAAAAACTATTGAGCAAGTATAACATCTGCAAGTCATTTGTCGAAATGGCCGTATTGAAAATAGGCAGCGATCAAGGTTTGGTGGGTTGTCAAAGCGCTTATATGATTCGTCAAGCTTGCTTAAGCCTGCGTTTATCCTTTGCGTTTATCCTTAGCGTCAAGGCCTTCCCGCGACGCGTATCCCTTAATCTCTCGATTAACACCATAACACATAGAATGTCGAAGACCAATGGCAGCGATGCCAACAAGCCATTAGATCAGCCGCAACTGATGTGCTAGGTTCCTCGTGCTCATCAGCAAGAAACCCCTGGTTTCATGAGGAATGCCGACAGATGCTCGTAGCCAAAAGCGAGGCCTACTAGGCTAAGCTGCAGGTGAAGACGAGAGCTGCCATTGAGCTCTATATGCGGAGAAGAAAGGAAGAACACCGGTTTTTCAGAAAGAAACAAAAAGAGCAAGAAAAGCGCGCGATAGAGGATAAAGAGAGGTGCCACTTCAGCAACGATTTTCACAAGTTTTAAAATAAGTGGAAAACGTCAAAGCAAAGGATACAGGGCTCAAACAGAATCCTGTAAAGATGAACAAGAAAATATAGTAGTTGAGACACAGTCAATGCTGAGAATATGGAAGAACCACTTCTGCAGACTCTTAAACGGCGATGATGAACAACATTCCGCTGTCAGGCAGAACGAACCATTCAATATTGGCAACGACAGCGAAAACTGCCAACCCCCCGACCTAAGCGAAGTATGGATAGCAATACCTAAACTCAAGCTTAATAAGGCTGCCGGAAATGACGGCCTTCCCGCTTAGTTTTATAAAGCTGGCGGAGATGACTTGGAAAGTAACATCCACCAACTCATAAGCCAAATCAGGTCGGATGAAAGATCCACAAAAAAGGAGACCCTCTGAACTGCGCCAACTTCAAGGGCATAAGTCTCCTCAACATCGCCTATACAAGATCCTATCTTCCGTAATATTTGAACACCTGAAACCGTTTACAAACAACCTGATCGGCCCTTATCAGTGTGGTTTTAGGCCAGGAAAGTCCACAACCGAACAAATTTCCACACTTCGGCAGAACCCAAGAAGTCCAAATCGATACCCACCACCTATTTGTCTAAACTCCTATTTGTCTAAAATCGTCCGTTTGTGTAGGATGACGATGGATGAGCTGTCATATGAGCTTTTCTTTAATTTGATTCTTGAGAGGATTTTGCAAAACTCCCGAGCCAACACCAGAGGTACAATTTTCCAAAAATCCATGGAAATACTAGCATACGCCGACGATATTGACAGCATTGGTAGGACCCAACGTTATGTTATAGCCACGTTTGCTACTATAGGGAAGGAAGCAGCAAGAAATGGGTTAAGCTGAAAATCAGGTTAAAACTAAGTATATGCTGTCAACACGAAATTACACAACATCGACGAATTGGACAGAACGACACCATTGACAGATATCACTTTGAGGTAGTACGGGACTTTGTCTACCTCGGCTTTCTGACATCTCGTCAGAAATTAAACGAAGAATTACTCTTGCCAATCGCTGTTTCTTCGAGCTAAGAAGGCAATTCAGTAGAAAAGCCCTCATTCGAACTACAAAGGCGAACTACGGCGCTGAAGCATGTACCGTATCAAAATTGGATGAAGACATCCTTGGTCGATTCGACAGGAAATTTCTTCGAAAAATCTTCGGTCCCGTTTGCGTTCACGGGCTATGGAGACGAAAATTCAACCAAGAACGATACCTGTAGTATAGTAGTAAAATTGCTGTATAGCAACATACCCCTGGTCAAAAAAATCCGTTTTCCGAAATCTCGAATTCTCGAAATCGACTGAAACTATTTTTATTGAATTTCAAGGTTAATGTTTGAGTAGGTACATGTTTGAGCATAACGGTAAAACCAAATTCCCGATATGGCGAAAGTGGATTTGTTCAAACATTTTATTCAAAATTCTTTCAAATGTCAGGAACAGTTTGTCTGAGTTTCATGTGAATATCTGGTGCATCGATTTTCAATGATACATATATACTATACATACTTAATTTTTCATAAAAAAATAAGCTTTAAATGTTATATGCCATTAAGTTTATGTGTGTGACAAAAATGTCTGTCGCCTATATTTATGCGAAGAATGGGATATCATTCAGAAATAAAAATGAGTGCTGGTTGCACTACTGGGTCGTACGCATCTTTCTCTTTCCCAGTAAGTTTGGCGTTAGATCAAATGCGTTTATTTGTTTTTAATGTGTGAAGATTTATTTTATCGACATATATAAAGTTAATAAAAATCGTATATAAAATAAAGACATAAATTTCTTTATTTACTGCACCATTTTACCTCGTTTTTACTTAGCATTATAAAATATAAATGTTTTGTTAAAAATGCGTTTATATTGTATGTGTTATCTATACGAGTTAAAGTGAGTTCAGCAAAAATTCGTAGAATAAAATTTAATTCAGATATTTCTTAAAAGGTCCGAAAAAAATCTCGCACATAATTGCGCCAAATGATTTGCTATAAAATTTACATTGACTGAATTCGCAAAATTATTTTCAAAAATTGTAAAATTACCCCCCAAAAAGTGGGCGTGAGATATAATGATCTAAAAACGAAATGTTTATATTATCATACCCAACGATCTTGCATCAAACATTTTTTCGAATATATTTTTACTGAAAACTCCCTCAAAAAGTGGGCTTGGCAAAAATATTTATAATGACGAAATATAGATATTGAGATTGTCTAAATATGTTACACAGACAATTTTTGAAAATTATCTACAGTTTGGCCGAAAACTACTTTTTCCTAAAAAGGCGGGGTGAACGTGGGCGGATTTCATAACTTCGTACACTTGTTTTGCTGGAAGCACCATAGAGCATGTGTACCAAATTTCATCATTCTAGCTAAAAAATTTAAGGCCCTAAAACTGGTGAAGTGCAGAAGGGCAGACGGACGGAAAGATAATTCTCAATCGACTCATCTAGCGATTCTTATTCAATCCATATACTTTAAGGTATAACTAGCTAAATTATTTCTCTATGTTACAAGCTATGTATCAAAACTAATACACCCCTATGGGATAGGGTATAACTAACATCGTATGTATTTCTATTAATTTTTTATTTGCATATATTATTATTTAAATTTTCAGCATCGTAA
The DNA here is from genome assembly GCA_932526625.1 of Rhingia campestris. Lineage (NCBI taxonomy): Eukaryota > Metazoa > Arthropoda > Insecta > Diptera > Syrphidae > Rhingia > Rhingia campestris. Next base: position 50,602,373 of record OW052182.1, on the reverse strand, counting down.
CTCAATAAATCAAATTAGCCAAAACTAATTTTTAAAACGCAAGAGTTTTATTTAACCTATCATTTATTTGTGTCCTCATTTTTAAGGTAAACAAAATTCTCTGTTGCGACGGACGGATTCCAAAAACCACTTTTTTGGGTTCCGCTATCATCGTTATGTTAGAATAATTCAAATTTATCATGAATTCACGAAAACAATACCCCTTCTCATTGTAAGAGAAAGTTAAAAATGTAGGTACTCAAGCCAGTTTAGTGGTTAATTTCATGTTCGAAGTAAAATTCTGTCAAAAAGTGTATTGTAAAGGGTCCGCCAAATAACTTTTTTTTTGAAAATGCTATAAAAAAACTACTGAATATTTTCTCAAATTCCTTTTTTTTTATTTGAAAGTACAATCCTTCCGGTTAATAATGGAAAATAATTTCATTCAAATGGCTGCCTCGGCTGGCCATGCAGTAGCCTACACGATCGGTCCAATTTTTAAGCATATTATCGATTTTGTGCAGCTGTATTTCACCAATAGCTTAACGTATATTGTCCTTTAAAGCGTCAATTGTCTTTGGCTTGTCGGCGTAACACTTATCTTTTACGGCACCCCACAAATAATAGTCCAACGGTGACGAATCGCAGCTCCGAGGTGGCCAAACGACTGCGGCTGATAATGCGATCTTCAAAAACAGGGCGCAAAACATCGAGTGTAGCTTCGGCTGTGTGGCACGTAGCGCCGTCCTGTTGAAACCAAATGTTGCCAATATCCTCCTCTTCAATTTTTGTGAACAAAAATTCGTTCAACATGGCCCGATAACGATCGCCATTGACTGTAACGGCCACTCCATGATTTTCAAAGTAATGTCGCAATATTTCCCAGCGTTGTTCAAGCGTATACACAACCATATTCGTTTAGCGGAAGGATAAAACTAATTATCTGTCAAATGAGCTAAGTGTTACCATTCACGAAATAAGCACTAGTTGAAAAAAAAACGTTAGATGGCGGACCCTTTACATACTTTTTTACAGAATTTTACTTTGAACATGACATTACTCACTAAACTGGCTGGAGTATATTTTTAACATTCTCTTACAATGAGAAAGGTAAATTACCATCCGATACCTTGGCCTCAGTGACGAATTAATACCATGTAAACCCCATGCCGATATTTATTGTGGTCGAACCGGCTAACACTAAAGGAGAGCTAGTATAGATGCAGTAAAGCTGGAAAGTTGTTTGGTTATGCATTTTCTATTCAGGTCAAACCCTAGCGATAAGGGAAGAAGAAAACTGTGCTTCGTGTTATAAACACATTATTACAAATCCACTATAAATATGAACGTATATAAATTGGCACATACCAGACAGGGTACAAAAGGTTCAACTTCTTATAAACTGTATAGGAACTCGGCATTACCAACTATGTATTAACAATCCTGACTGTGCCTGAGTTACCAAACGCAAACACCTTCAAAGATTAAATGCGAAAATTCTGCCAGTACCAAATGAAGTCAGAGAGCAGCATATATTTTCACTGCGAGTTCAGCATGAAGGTGAAACTGTTACTAATTACTAGGGTTCGGATTTTCATGCACTAAAAATCTCAAAATATGCGCTTAAAATATGCACTTAAAAATGCAAAATATGCATTGAAAATATGCACTTAAAATTAGTTAAACTTAATTTCGGTTGAATATAAAAAACACATTTTCTAAGAAATTTTTCAATTCAATTCAATTAAATTTTTTATTTTTATGATGTAATAAAATAATAACTTAAAACGAGATCAAAATTGAATAAAAAAAAAAAAAACACAGTTAAGTAAACATAAACATCTTCCTTTGTTTAATAAAAATAAATAATTCAAAAAAATTCCTTAATTCCTTAATTCATTTTGAAAAGTTTTATTTGCGTATATCATGAAATTTTTTTTAAAATTCTCGAATTCAAAACGTTGGCGATTCGGTCGTAAGAATGCCTTATACAAGGAAAAAGATCTCTCGACGTCAACTGAAGTAAGTGGAGCATTTTTTAAGGAACAAATCTCATCGACGGTAAAGTTTTTTGTGTTATTTTCGTCATTGCAGTCCAACGTAAAGGTCTTACTTAAATTTTGCATTATTGCAAATCCTTCATTTTTTGCCAGAACGCACTGAAGTTTTTTTTTATGACTGCCCCCGTTAGTCCTTCAACCGCATTTATCTTTGCAACAACATCTTCAATTAAATCAATTTGATTTTTTAAGGTGGTCCTGCCTTCTAGCTTTGTTATGGTGTCACACAGGAAACTGAAGTTCGAATTTATAAATATGATTTCGCTTTTTAACAATGGCTGGTTCATGGCTTCTTTTGCATTTTTTATTGCAACTGCATCGGAGTCATCGAACTCATTGACAATGCTTTCAAATGCTTCATAATTTTGTGCATAATACTCAACAGCCTTCAACCAAGTTCCCCATCTTGTAACAATAGGCTGAGGCGGAAGAGGAGTCAAAGGATATTTTTCTTTAAAAATTTCGACGCGTGATGGTGCCTTTAAAAATATTTTTTTGCCGTTTGAAATTAATCCATCGACGTTCCGAAAATTACTCCTTATTTCTTCTGCAACTCGGTGCATTCCATGTGCTAAGCAAGTGACGTGCAACAATTTTGGATAAAACAGTGCTAGTCCACGTGCTGCCTTTACCATATACGGCGCAGCATCGGTCAAAAAAAGGAGTATTTTGCTTTTATCAATTTCCATTGAATTCATGGATTCATCAAATGCGCGAGCGATGGTAAAATGGTTTGTTTTTTCTAATTGGACTACGTTTATTAAAAATTTCTTTTTACTTTCTTCTTCGTTTAGGTCCAACACACCCACAATTACGTTAGCAACAAAACGTCCTTGAATATCTGTTGTTTCATCAATAGAAACCCACAAATATTTATCTTTTAGATCAATTTTCATTTGTTCAAAGAGCGAATTATAAATTTTTTCAACGTAATTTTTTCGCAAAGTAGAATCGTCCGGTATAATTTCTTTTGTATATTTTTTAAAAAAATTTCTTAACTCAGGGTTACTAAGCTTACTTAATGGTATATCGGCTGCAATAAACGCCTCACATAAATCCATTGAAAAGTTGTTGGCTGTATTGGTAAAGGACAGCAGTTGTTGGGATTTCGGACGAACTTCAGATCTTCCTTCAAATTCTAAGTGTTTAACACTTTTTAAATGCTGATCCACTTGAAATTTTTTTTCAAAGCAAACGCTTTTGTTGCAAAATTTGCAGAACAAAACACCTCCATCTGTTTTAAAAATCGTTGGGTATTCTGAAACATATCTTCTCAAATTTGAAGCAATGGATGTCTTCGCTTTTGGCATTGTAGCTGAAATTTGTTTTTTTTTAACTAAAATCATAAATTCAAAAGGAATATTCTTACATTTTCCAAGCAAAACTATTCTAAAAAGATTGAAATTAGTTTTCTACTGACTAAACACGATTATGCGTAGACCACTGAATAAAAAATATCGACTGCTTCGATTGACTGTTAATAGGATGGAAAACCATAATACAATGTAGTGGCAAGTGGAATCTATTAAAATGTGAAAATTTCCGTGGAAAACTAACAGTTAGTTCCACATTCATCGACATCCATACCACTACAAACAAACGAAACCGCTAGCCTGTTGTACATGTAAACGTAAACTGCAGCGGGCAGCTACACCATTGTGCGCAGACAATTTAGCTTTAAGCTTTAGCACGTTGTACTCACACACTTTAATTTGGTTAGCTTTGTGTCGTCGGAAGCTTTTTGTAGCCATTTTGGCGCTTCTGGGTATCGTTTAAATTTCGATCTCATTAATACAGTCCCAGGCATTTCATTTCAATGTTTTGCCGCCACACTCTAGTCAAGCTCATACATGCAGCTTTGTTTATATAGTGCAATAGGTATAATGTGGGGTTGGAACATCGTTCAAGATTGTGAAATGAACAAAAGAAAAAGATAATAGTTTTAAGCTTCGTATGCACTGACATAAAGGGGATATTTTTTTTTTACTGTCTAGTTAAATTTTTGAACAATATGCTCCAAAAATATGAATTAATATTATAAAAAATATGCAAATATAGTAAAATATGCACAAAAATTTGCAAAATATGCATTTATAGTAAAATATGCAAAAATATGCACTAACGGTTAAATGCCATTTTAAAGGAAATTTCATGATACGTATACATAATAAGTTGCCTTGCATCCAAGGTGTTCATAAAAAAACATGCATTTGCATGGAAATCCGATCCCTACTAATTACGTTGCTTAAACGTCTAACAACATTCTGCAACTTAGTGCGTTTCATGTGAGGCTTGAACAATAGATACGCATCTACGGGAACAATCTATCAGAGAAGTCACAGAAAACGACATTCGAGAGAAGCTACTTTAAGAAAAGAAACCAAAATTCGACGACGTTATTCAGGTGGCACTTGCTATTGAATCTTCGAAAACTCAAAGCAGGACTATGCAAAATGTTCATCAAGTTCGCACATATCACAACAAAGGAAACACCACAGTTGCTCATAGTACAGGCAAAACATCTGCAGAAAATACACAACAGCAGGTGTGAAAGGCAAAACCACAAGTCTTAGGATTGTACCACCGATCTACGAACATTTTCCTGTACTTCCTGTGGCAAAAAAGGACACACCCACCTAGGGCCAGGAAGTTAGTTAAGTAGTTAATAAATAGGCTAGTTTTTCATTAATTGTTTTCACGTAAGTTAGTTTTAAGTTAAAGAAAAATAAAAATTAATTTAAAAAAAGGACACGTGACATCCGTTTGAATGAAACGAGGAGGAAAATTAATCCATCAAGACGACACACATAAAATCCACTTCACGGCTCTGCACATGCTCTACAAATTGATGAAGACTATATCAGCAGCGTCGAAGATGTACAAACGCTAAACACTACATACAAAGTCCGGTGAGAAGGGTACGTTTTTTATTTCACTTAAAATACAAAGCAAATCATATTCCATGGAATTCGATATGGACTCTGCTGTCACTACAATGGGCAAAGAAGTACTTTTAAAACTGTACCCTAGACTAAAATTACATCAATAAATCGTATCCAATATGCATTTCCCTAACAAAATATTTCAACCCAATATTGAAATAATCCCGAAAGTAAAAGGACTACTTAAACTACGAGAAGGTCCTGTGCCAATCTACATTAAACTGCGCACAGTTCCCTACGCACTAAATGAATTGATTGAAGACGAAATAAATCGTCTAGAAAAATGCGGAATTTTCGAAAAGGTTGCACATTCCGACTGGGGTACTTATACCAACAGCTTAAGTATGGCAAGTACTACTACAGTCCTGAATGAACCTGGGCCTCAACATGCCTCTCCAATTATCCCGGTCTTTAACTAACTGTCCCGTACTACCTCAAAGCTATATCTGCCAATAGCGGCGTTCTGTCAAATACGTCGATGTTGCGTGTCCTTTCGTGTTGACAGCATATACTGTCGATTTGGACTTCTTGGGTTTTTTCCAGAATCTGCCAAAGTGTACAAAATTGATCAGTTGTGGACTTTCCTGGCCTAAAACCAGACTGATAAGGGCCGATCAGGTTGTTGATAAACGGTTTCAGGCGTTTACATATTACGGCAGAAAGGATTTGTTGGCGATGTTGAGGAGACTTTTGCCTCTGTATCTAGGGTTCGGAAAACCCGCATCATATTGTCAGAAAGCCGATGCATCCACAGAGAAATACAGTTTGGTGCGGATTGTGGAGTGGTGGCATCATTGGACCATTTTCCTTCTAAAATTATACAAGGTGCGCAAAAGTAATCCTCCTATCAGAAAATGCTATAAATTTTCCGATTGGCCCCTAATGTCAGTTCTGTTTTGACATTTGGCCATTTACATGACATCATATTCTCGACTTGATGCAAAAAAAATTAAAAGACCAAATAAAAATAATCCAAAAGAAGAATCAAAGTTTTTCATTTTTTAAATTAAAGCCAAAAAACATCGGAAGGTTATTTTTGCGCCACCTTGTACGAAGAACAACGTTTTGGTCAACGGTGAGCTTACAGAGACATGTTTTTTTGAATTTGGAAGATTTCTGATACATGAAGAATGGTGCGCCATGCCACACAGCCCGTGCCAGAATCGATCTTTGTGCACCGAATTCAAAACAGTGTTATCAGCCGTCTTGGCGATGTTAATTGTCCGCCTCGGAGCTGCGATTTGACCCCTTTGGACTTTTTTTTTTTGAAGAGCCGTGAAGGACAGATGCCTTGCCAGCAATCCAGAAACGATTCAAGCACTTAAGGCCAATACAATCCAAGCAATCCGTGAACTACAGCCCGGAACCATTAACAAGGTCTTGGAAAATTTGAGTTACAGAATGCTCTACTGCGAAGCCAGCCGAGGCAGACACTTAAACGACGTTGTGTTCCATAATGGGACTACGAAAATGTATGTAATCTTTGGAGTAACATTAGGCAAATTCCGTTTTTATACACAACAAGCTGGCCCGTCAAACGTTGTTTTGCCATATAAATTATTTATTTATTTATTATTACTGTGCTATCAAATGGAATGACCGCCTACAGCGCCACCTGTTGAGAATTTTTCAATTTTTCTTTTTTCCTAAACCTTCGCGGAGCAATTACGAACAAATCCGCAGAAGGAAGTATCCAATTTGGTCCAGTCGTTTTCGAGTTTTAAGCATCCGAACAAACCAAGATCCATTTTTATATATATAGATGAAAATAGGTAAAATAATTCAAACACGAAGTGTTAGATATTTTATACACATTTCCTGCATACTCTCACCGTTTGTGTACCTTTCAGAAACTTTTCTTCAATAATAATCTTATATTGTTGAAATATTACTCTTAGAATGTTTATAAATAAACAAATATTGTTTTAATACAAACACCTTATGTAAATAAAAAGATTTGATATTTACGTATTAAATATTAAATTGTATAGGCAATTATAGTAGGCAACCTGTTCGCTCTCTTTTTGATTGTAAAATTATACGATTTTTTAGAGTGTACAATGTACATAAAAAAAATATATTTTATTTTTAAAAATAAACTTGTATTTGGCCCAGCATGTACGTAATACAAAAAGATGTTCGCTTGTTAAAAAACACCCACTTCAGGTAAACAAATTATTATATTAAATACAAAAACAAATTTTGTTTAGATTTAGTGGGTGTTTTATATATTACTACCACCGAGAAAAAATAATACAAGACCTGGCTCTCCATTTAGTAAAAGATAATTGAATCCCTTTTCATATATCTATATCTTCTAACTGCAAAAGACTGGCAATAAAATCACAGCTACATGCCCATCCAACTAGCTTAATTAAATGCGCACGCCTTTTGCCTATTCTGATCCTTAAGTTCACCCATTTCAAATCATTCTTAAAACTTGACAGCAACTTTACCCCTCAGATAACCTTTCGCCTGAACCAACTTTCAATTAGTTTCACTACCACCAACACTATGTCCTTTGAGCAAATTGTCGACTTTCAAATATTCCAAGCCAAATGAAACCCAAATCAAAAATTTATCTCATCTCACATACAATCGAACATCCGTTCTGTATAATATCCTTTTCTTAAAAGTGTCCACTTGCCGACCCTGTCAATACTATCACCACCACCCCATCGTCCAGTCCCAGTTTACTCGTACAATGAAAATATTCCTCACAACCGAAAACCGTAAACCGAAAAAGCAATAAATTATATCCTAGTTAAAAAGGATTCATAAATCCTTAAGCAAATGACCATCCAAACAAGATCCGTCGCCAACGTCCGAAATCCATCCAACCATCCACTTCGTTATTCAAATAAGAATTTCACAGCAAAAGAATGTCCTCCCAACTAGACCGACAACCTGCGTTTCATCTTTTTCCAACCTCAGCATCATCCCTCTTTGTCGTCCGTTGGAGTGGAGTGTGCTTCGTCAACCCACTGTCCGTGGTGAATATTTGACCAACACAGTCTGGAACAGAACCCATGACAAGTAGCCGAGACAAGCCAGCACAAAATAAAAAATCATTAGGAGGTGATTTAACATAATTTCAGGGGCAACAAAAATTCTTCCTCCACGGGCCGTGGGTGGAGGTGCGTCGTTTCAACACACATGAGTGGATTTCTCGCTGCATAGGTGTAGGAGTGTAGGCACGGCAAAGGTGAAGTGATCCTCCTTCTCACATACTCTGAGGCGTTGGAGCGGATGGCTTCAGTCGAATAAGTTCTCCCATTGGATTGGGTTACAAATTTCTTCTTTTGTTTTGGGTCGTCCTTTGCAATTACTCTACGAAATGACCATAATTAATCCTTCGTTGGGGCATGGAAATTAAGCCAAGGGTCAATGTGTGTAGACAGTAAACAAAAAGGACACATCCGCTTTACATACGCACATATGTGAGATTCATTAACAAAGGAAACCTCTCATTGCTACTTCTGCTGGACCTCGAAGAAAGGACTTCTTCCCTTTTTAATAACAAACCATTCGCTTTGAACACCCCCTGGATTTGTGTCTGGACCCCTTTTTTCGAGTCATTGGCGTTTCCAAATTCAGCCTGCAAGAACAGGTCAATGGAATCAGTAGTAACTAGGAGTTCGAAAAAACCCTTTTCTATTAGATATCCTTACGTTTGACTTAAAAGACAAAAAAGAGAACAAAAAAATTAACTTTGCATCTAATTTCGATTTTCAGCCCGAATAATGTGGTCATTAATTTTCAACCCTTTCACGTATGATGGTGTGTGCATGGACGGGGGCATCATGTCTACATGTGTTCAACTCGCATTCATTATTCACTTGCACACACATTTTTGGCTGTCGGCGGATGGGGTAACGGATAAAAGGATGAAAGTTTCGCCGAAAACTCGATAAAGTTTAGTTTTTGGGAGAAATTTTTGGGAAATTCCCAAAATTTAACAACGCAACCCTTGTTGTGTAAGAAATTTATTTTCAAAATAGAATAATCCGATGGTGGGGGATTTTTAATTAAAATCGATTTTCTATCTTGTTTTCGATGTTCAATTGTTGTTTGAGATAGTTTTCAATTAAACAAAAATATTTTGTATCCATCGAAAGCAGCGCTATTTATTTGGGATTGGAATGATAGCTAATATCAAGGAGGCTAAGGGGTGAGTATTCAAAAATAATGATTCGACATAGTAAAAAACAGGAAATAAATGATAACAAGATGGTAGAGCACTGTGATTTTATCGCTGTTACTCAAAAATAAAATTTAGCACATGTTACTGCCAAACATTAAGGCCTATCTATGGATCTATGAAGGTGTGGGAAATAATTTAGTAAGTAGCATACAACAACTTATAAGCAAAATTTGGTAGGATGAAAGTATGTCAGAGGAATCGTCCATTTAATCTGTACAATTAGCATTTACGCTGAAGAAATTGACATCATTGGTCGCCCTCAATGGGATATTATCCACACGTCAAAGCGGTGAAAGCGTCAAAAGTAATTTAGCAGTAAAGTGGTAAGAAGGAAGCTCACAAAAAAATTAAAAACTAGTTGGATGAAACTCCACAATCGATGTCTAGAACTTTAAGCGATTAAAAACTTCTTATACCTCAACTTTGCTATTCTGACGACACCTCATCAGAAACCCAACGAAGGGTTTCTCATTCCAATCTCTGTTTCTATGGTCTAAGATGACAACTACTTGTCCCGTGAGTCGTGACAACTGCTAGTCTCCCATTGGACGCGTCCTCGGCTGGTGGACAGAGGAACTCTCTTCAGATATGCGAGGTAGGTGGAAAATAAATAGATAAATAGATGAGATTTAAAAAACATCTCCCCAGATGGCAGCGAAAGAATTCCCAAGATGGAGTCAATGACAATCCCCGTAAATATGGACAAAGTAAACAACCAATTTGAGCTGCTTGGACATATTCCGGCATCAGGTCATCTTGGGATCTAAAGGTTTAGTCAGGTCACTTGAACAGAGATGGAGGCGTATGAGCCGAAAGACCAACGACAGCGCTCCATCCAGTAAAGAATACAAATGGCCCCGTGTTCTAGGGGTATCTAAACAATTGGAACTGGCTATGCAAGTCGGGGGTTACTTCCTTACCACGTAAAAAAAATTGGTTATAAGAGAGACAACAACCTCCGATAACGGATCCCCTCATATAGCAACCAGCTCACCAGAACCTGAAAAGTACTAAGGCTGTACACGTCGGGTTCTACCAAAAACTGGAACCTGTCATCTCGCGGTACAGGACAGATACTACTTGATTTAGGAAAAACGTTCGACGCAGGATAAGGAATATAACAACGAAAAACATGTGACATTTATCACAGCCTCCAGAATACGATGCGCATATGAGGATGCAGCTTCGTTGTGGTGAGCCGACATAGGTCAAGACTAATCGACATTAAGCCGGTAAGTGATCGTCTGGCTGCAATCCACATCAGAGCAACGTTTTGCAATATCAGCCTTGTATATAGACATGCCCCTATTGATGAGACGGAAGACTATATCAAGGAGGAATACAATGCGAAAATTGTACATATCTCCGGCGGATTAGTTGGAAAGCACAGCCTCCATGAAACGAGAACAGATAATGGTTTCAGACTAACACATTTCACGGCAGCATGTAATACTGTAATCAGCTGCACTATAGGTTCCTATGAGCACAAGGTCTATTAGGTTGGCGGTTCGACCATCGGGAGGTCGCCGGGTTGTCTTTGGAATTCGAAGTCCTCCCGATGGTCGAACCGCCATCCTAATAGACCTTGTGCTCATAGATGCGAGTTACGAAACCAACATTCTGGTTGCTCCCACATTCAAGAGCACAATCGTCGACTCTGATTATTTTCTCGTCTCAACCAAATTCAGACTCCGACTGTCCTTCGAGAAAAAGCTGCGAACGTTGGACGCCTTAGTGGACGCTGTGTTAGGTGACAGAAGAGGTAAATGTGTATCAAGGGGTAAAACCCAAAACCCGCGCCGCGATTGAAATGAAAGAAAATTATTGGTTGGGAAAAAAGTTACGAAATACACAGCCTCTCAGCTCAAGGAATCGAAGAGTCTTGCAATGAAAAGAACATCAATTCTACAAAAAAAGCCACATAACTGGCAAATGGCTTCAAAGTAGGAACTCAGGCTCTACGAAATAATAATGGCAATCTATCAATCACTGACACGCAAGGCATTGTAGATGTATTCAGGCAGAATTTCCATCAGCAGATTAATAGGCATAATGGCGAGAGAGTTATAGGGCAAGTATCCGACCCACTCCCAGGAATAAGGAACGCTCCCTCCTGATATTGAAGAAGTTAAAGCAGCCATAAAAAAATCTGAAGAAAAATAAGGCAGTCGGTTCTGATGGAATACCAGCATTGATATAACAAACCATCAATCAACACAGTCTGGACGGATGAGAGCATACCCGATGACTGGCTCCATATGTCCCACCTACATAAAAGGTAATCCCAACTACCGATACACATCCCTGCTTAACATCGCTTATAAGATCCTATCCAACATAAAACATACTTATCAGCAATTACCAGTGCGGTTTCCGGACAGGCAGATCGGCCATAGAACTAATTTTCATTTTTCCAGGCAAATCCTGGAAAAGACCAACGAATTTTTCATCGTCTTCAAGGCCGCGTATGATAGCATCCATCGCCTTGAGCTTAATAAAGCGATGGCTTAATTCGGGATACCATCAAAACTGATACAGATTTGTCGCCTAGCCCAGAACATGCGATGCAATGTTCAGTTTGGAAGCAGCTCATCTGAACTTTAATATCCTAGTACCGGATTCCGACAAGGTGATGCGCTATCATGCAATTTCTTCAATTTCATGCTGGAACAGTGATTGCGTAGAGCAGGTGTAAAAACGGAAGACACTATATATGAGAAATCTGTCCAGCTAATAGGATATGCAGATGACATCGATTGGTCTCTCCGATCATGCTGTTGTAGAAGAGGAATTGATGCAGAGGTGAAACGCGTTGGTATTGTAGTTGACGTGGGCAAGACAAAGTATATGCTATCAACAAACAAGGTACTGTCGAAGCACAACTTTTGACAAAATGTCAATGTTGACACCATTTAAAGAGTTTATCTACCTCGGAGCCAACATCAACCCTACGAATGACACCTTAGTGGAGTTATGACGAAGACTGTCCCTACGAAACCGGTTTTAGTTAAGCAAAACAAATGGGATCAAAACTCTTAACCTGAAAGTCCAAATGTTTGCTCCTAATCCTACCAGTCCTAGTTTAAGACGTAGAGTGGTGGACAATGAGCAGGAAAGCGGAGCAAATATTTGGTACTTTCGAAAGGAACTTTCTTAGGCGAATTGTTGGTCATTTATGTACGGAAACCAAATGGAGTACAAGATACAACCGCTCCATTTATAAGCTGTACCAAGATATGTATGTATGGTACAAAAGGTTAAAAAACTTAGGCTACATTATCGAAACTAATCCGATCACCAAATGTTTGTTACGATTAAAGGATGCATCTGCCTTTTCTGAAGTAATAATTCCTTCTCTTCTTTTTTAATATATCAAACAGCTATCCCATTATAAGGATCGGTCTGATGACCAAGACATACGTCTCCATCGCTTTTGGAGGAAAAAAAAGTGTTTTCCAACCATTTTTGTCGGCTTAACACATAGAACACCAAACTTTATATAGCAAAAGTTATATTTCTTCATTGAGTATCTACCGCTTCTTATTCCGATATCATATCATCCAAATGGCATTCAAGCATGTCCAAACTACTTCATCCTTTTTGCCTCGTGTTTTTTGTCACAGCAATATTCTCAGATGTTGCTCACTCTAGCATGGAAGGGTGTCCATTAGCACATGTAAATTACATCAGTGATCCAACATGCTGATAAATTAGCAACGCCGTATTATCTAACTACTCCGGACAGGAAGCACTCGCTCCGCCAAACATTATCTACTCTTCCGGATTACACCGATGGGAAGATCAAGAGCAATAAAATCCTACGGTCATCAATTTACCCGAAACGGTACACCAACTTCCTCTTGCGGCAATAGCAGACCACCTTAGTGATCTACAAAGAGACACAAACATGTGTAGGTACATCCTGATTTTCGGTTCGACCAGACAGTTTGGCGTCTTCAAGTGGCCAAACATAACAAGGATAAAGAACCAAACACAGATACCGCCACTCAAGTGGACCACACATATCCGCGCAGACCACTGTCCACCAAAAAACCGCCGCGAAGGGAAGTCCTTCTTCTTGAGTATTGATAGTACTCCAGACAGTTTGTCGCCAGGATTTCCCACTACACATGTCATTGGCACACTCATAAATTTTCCTCTCCAAAAAGGATGCACATCATTCCTTACACTTACATCATGTTATTTGTTTTCTTTTGTCCCAAACGTCAACTAGGATCAAAGGAATATATCGCATCAGCTGCTAGCTATGATTACGTTTGTTTTTTTATTATTCCAAAACTCAAAGGAGATTTTTAAAGATCCTTACCAAGCCGGCAAGGATATGGGTGATATGTATCCATTTATCTTAGGGCACATTGTTTGTTTATTGTTTTTGCACTACTCTGCGATCCTTGTGTGTTGTGCTTGGGTGTCAGAGCGCATAAATAATTGTCCTGCGCTGATTGATTAACAGATATGGTGGTGCTCATCCAACGGGAAACTAATTTGTCATTGATGGCGTGTCCTGGGATATAGCCTTAGTGAGAGTAATTGTCATTGTTGCTCGTATGCGCGTGGGATTTTCTTTGTTTTTTACGCAAATTAGTTGGAAGGGTAATCCTCAAAGTTGGTAGATGGGTTAATCTACAAATGATGCTCTATTCCGTAATATGTGGGTGAAATTTCTTGCAGTGGTATAAATCCTTAGCGAAGATTACTAATTCCTGGCTGAGTATAGAGTTTTCTTTTTTGTTAAGAGTTAGTCAGGCCCATTGGAAAAAGATAAGGTTGGGAAGCCAAAAGACATGTCAGTGATGAATTCCATAGTGGATACTGGCGGCTACGTATCCTAGAAGTGTCTTAGAGGTAGGTAGATGGGTAAAGCCACAAATGATTCTCTATTCCGTAATAGGTGGGTGAAATTTCTTGCAGTGCTATAAATCCTTGGTGTCAGTCATAGAAGATTACTGATGCCTGGCTGAGTATGAAGTTTTCTTTTTTGTTAAGAGTTAGTCAGGCCCAATGGAAAAAGGTAGGGTTGGAGAGCCAAAAGACATGGCAGTGATCAATTCCATAGTGGGTACTGGCGGCTACGCATCCTAGCGGTGTCTTATAAATTGAAACTGACCTTCCATGTAGGAGGTTGTATTAGTAAGCAACTTTCTTACCAAAATACAGAGCTATGATAAATACAATAGCCTCGCAACGACTTACGAGGATGTACTTGGAACCAACGCAAGTTGTAAAATTGAAATAAGTCCACTGGTTGTACAGGATAGATATTTGCTGAGATTGATGTGTTTCCATGGTAGTGGTGTACTTCTGAACCCAACTTACTGAATATCCATATATTCAAAATGAAGCCTATGGAGATGTAAAAATAAAACTTGGGGATTTCACCAAAAAAAAGCGGGAAGGAAATCATTTTTGGAGATAGGTCTTGTAGTCTACGAGGAAACAACAATCTATGTAAACTCTATTAACAGGCAAGGTATTGTCGACGAACAACCTTGGACAAAATATCACTGCTGATAGCAAAAACTTTGTGGTAATTAAAATAATTCACCGACCTCGGTTTAACACGAATAAGACATTCAACGAAGATTGACACTTGCAATACGATGCTACTTCAGTTTGATATGCAAGAATGCTGATCAAAACTCCTGACAAGAAAAACCGAACCCTTTTCTTTCCAGTCCCACTTTTCATCGTCACGTATTTGGCAAAAAGCAGGAATGGTAAATACTTATAAGTCACTTTCGAAGGACCAAAATTTCGTTAGGGTTAGGATCTAGTCTAAAAGGTAAGAACTTGTCGTTTATTTTATGCGAATGAACAGTAATATTTCAGCAAGTAGAATTTTGCACCTCAGCCTCAGGCCGAGAAAATAAGAAACTCTAAACCTTCCTTTTTAGAATGAACCGATCGCTGAAGGCTATTCGACTAAATGACTCAAAGAGGATAGAAGGCCAACTTTTCGAAGGAAGAGACCTTAAACTGGACGGGAGACAATTATGAGGAATATATTCAGGCCAATTAAAAACCCGCTTGACACTATACAGTCGATTTTATTGGCCTGTATATCATCCTCTTAAGTGTCTCCCGAATATTACAATGGCAAGGGCTTTCCGACTTGAAATAGTTTTGTGTGAAAAATAAAGCAAATTCTAAGAATCCTCCTTGGTTCAGGTTCAACCATGGCTGAGATAAGCCCCATCAAATCGACGTGAACGATAATTTTTGTCTGCAGATGATGTCTGTGATAACGTTTCTTTCTTGCTTTCATCTTCTCTTTGGCTACTTTTTTGATTGATAATTTAAAAAAATTCTGCAGATTGTAAGATTACAAAATGTTTGGGTTTTTGACACAATGTGCAGTACAGCTCGTAAAGTTTATTTGCTTTCAAAGCTCGAGGCTGAACATTTTTTTGTAATTTATTGTTATCAAAACGATTAAGAATTGATTTGCCTTTGTAGGCCACCGTTATTTGTAGCTTATTCGCATAAAACTGCGACTTCAGAAAACCCCACAAGAAAAAGTCTAACGGGGTCAAATCGCAAGTTCAAGTCAACTCCACATGCGATGACTGGCCCTTGAATCGCTCGTTTAGAATTTCCAATGGGGTGTGTGGTGTGTGGCACGTAGCTGTTGAAACGACATGTCTTTTGTTTTCATATCATCCATCCACATTATCCAATTCAGGCCAAAAGCAGTTCGACAACTTTGTTTGTTGACGAACCCAGAAGTGGGCCTCACTGTTTGGTGCGGATTTTGGTCCAGAGGCATAATTGGGCCATTTTTCTTCGAAAATGAGCAAGGAGTGTCCGTTCCAGTCAATAGCGATCGTTATCGGGCCATGTTGAACGAATTTTTGTTCACAAAAATTGAAGAGGAGGATATTGGCTACATTTGGTTTCAACAGGACGGCGCTACGTGCCACACAGCCGAAACTACACTCGATGTTTTGCGCCCTGTTTTTGAAGATCGCATTATCAGCCGCAGAGCTGATGTCGTTTGGCCACCTCGGAGCTGCGATTTGACACCGCTGGACTATTATTTGTGGGGTGCCGTAAAAAGTAAGTGTTACGCCGACAAGCCAGAGACAATTGACGCTTTAGAGGACAATATTCGTGAAGCCATTGGTGAAATACAGCTGCACACAATCGATAATATGCTTAAAAATTGGACCGGTCGTGTAGGCTACTGCATGGCCAGCCGCGGCAGCCATTTGAATGAAATTATTTTCCATTATTAACCGGAAGGATTGTACTTTCAAATAAAAAAAGAAATTTGAGAGAAATTTCAGTATTTTTTTTTTATAGCATTTTCGAAAAAAAGTAATTTGGCGGACCCTTTATAAGCCAACCATTTTGCGGAAGGGGCTAACCTAATGGAGATTAATCTTTTTTAATCACCATTTCTACCATTTGTGTTTTTTTAGTAATAAATTATAATATACACCTGAACAAGTTTTAAGACTATATACGCCTTCGTTAGGAACCATAATCTGAGGAACGCATCAGTGTATCTGAACCGCATTCTTTCAAAAATGATTTCATAACAGGTGGTTTATATATTAAACATGTTGCCGTCAATAACTCATGTGCCTGTACAAAAGCAGGCTGTAGTAGATAAAAATTATTAATTCGAATGCAATCCATTATGTTCCATATATTGCCGAGTACGACCTACAGAAAAGGAACGTGCTTAACATCAACACAATCAACACACAAAGTGTGTACCAAGATCAACATTTATTTTCTGTCGGAGCTGTTCCTGCTTTGAAAAAATATCCTAGCTAGAAATAGTTCACAATTTTTGCTGATCGCAAACAACAGCAAGCCCTCTGAAAAAAAACTGCGTACACATGTACACATGTGGCCGTCCATCAAAAAAACTGGAACTCCACTAAAACAAACTCTTGAAAGGATCTTCTTCCATCCACATCGGTAAGTTTATGATCTCGTAACGATCTGGTTAAGATCATCTTACTCCATTCATACTCGACCGGCTGTAACCAAAAAGGATAAAAAGGATAATGAAGTACTTACCTTATATCAATCCAATTGAACCATCACCATCGACATGCCAAGCCCATCAAATTTTACAATCATAAAAACAAACATCCTTTACAGTTAATAAGCATTAACTGTTACTCCAAAAATTATTCGACCATCGAATGTATCCTCCTTCGACTCAACACACATCTTTGTTTTATTTGTTTTTTATTATCCTGCGCGCATGGCATATGCTAGCTGCGGGCGCTATTCAGCAAATGTCCAAACACAGACCATCTGACAATTAGTCGCGGCCTCCCGAACGTCTTCATCCGAACGGAGGAGTGTTTGCTGTTTTTATTAGCGGATCATCCATCCCCTGTTTAAATAAACTCGCTCTCTCCTGATGGATGGATGCAACAATAAATCAATTTTTATATTCGGCTCAGGGCTTCAGGAATTCCGGCTGGTGGTGGTGCAATGAGCCGAGCAACGCCGAATGCTCTAGTATTCATTCAACCACAGCCATCATTGAACGTGTCTGTCCATCAAGAGTGGGAAAAAGGAACAACCGCCTAAAGGAGCGGCACAGCCACTTGTGTTTATCCGCACATTTGGCTTGTAATGTTAATGAGAGTGCTCTGCGTATGGAACTCCTGCTGGTTGCTTCCCTATTGAGGCGGATCGAATAAGCAAAAGGATACTCTCGAGTGGCAAGCCACACACATCGACTAGTACCATATTAGGTTTTCGGCTTAGAATCCATTCAATGCACATTAGTCGGATGTTAGTTCTCATTTGGCCTGTGGAGATTGGAAGAAACAACACATACGAGCAAAGGATAACGTCGGACGGTTAGTGTTTGGATAATATTTCGCAACAGGGAAACAATAACAATTGCGGATTATCCTTTTGATTTTCTACTCTGATCCATATTTTCTGGGTTGCTGCGTTTTGTTTTGATATTTGAGGAGTTTCCTAAATTAAGGCGGCAAAGTGATGATGTAGTGGGTTCAAAGGATATCGCCGTCACTTATAGAGTGCGGGCAATTCCGAGTGGGATAAAAACACGTGCCAATATTGCATCTTAAAAAAAATAAAACAATCTTTAAAATTCTAGACGAACCAAACATTGTTGTGTAGACCTTTTATGATGGGACTGTAGCTCGTAATTTTTATCGATGGATTTGTTGGTGACACAGAATGTGGCAGTAAAAAGGATCATCATATTGGGCCAACTTCTAAACCATATGCAAGTGAATGCATGTTCAACAGCAGATGTTGGATTAAATAAGGAGGCACTTTGGCAGTTTCCCAGCAAAAGCAAGACTAAACTCTACAAACAAACTTTTTCTAAAGCACACATCTTGTCGAAAACCAGAAAAAATTAAAAGTATAGACAGATAAAATCAAGAACACCAATATCGTCGATTTACACGGACTTATAGACGTTTAACCACAGTTGGCCCTTGCGTTCTCCCTGTGCCAAGTAATTTAGCAATAGGTTGAGTAACCATCCCCATTTTAAAGACTTCCATTCCTGTAATCAACTGTCGAGTTCTAAGCTTGTACTCAGAGGAATAAATGCCTCTAAGAATACAGAAGGTATACACCCGAATATATAACATAAGATTTAGACAAATTTAGAGAAATTCGTTAAGCCCAATCAATTTCAAAAATTAGAAGAAAGTGTATGCCTTAAAACTACAGGCTTACTGTTTTATAAATCCATTTTTTTTTTCAGGGATTACCTTGAAGAGGAAGGATGAATAAGTGATTTACAGTTTTGGTATCGAAAATTCCCATTTCTTGAGGACAGTAGAACTATGCAGGGTCCCAGCCAACAGACGCACGTATGCCTAAAAACGAAGAAAAATACTATTTGCTATGCTCAGCCATAAACTCTGAACCCTTTAAAAGCGTTACCTTGTAAATGATAGTTGAGAAAAAAGGTACTAAGTGCAGCAAAACGTAAAGTGGAGCTCCAAACCTGTGTGATAATCAGGAAAGTATGGCCACTTTATAGTAAGTCTGGCACTACCGTCCGTTATGAACCTGGGCCTCAACTAACATGCAACTCTTACTAGCCCGGTCCTTAGCTAACTGCCTCCAGTTCGGCATTTCAAGCTAGTTGGGGTTGTTCTATGTTGTACGCACAATCATGGATTCTGCGAGCCTAAGAATTGGATTCCATTGGATCTACATGTTCTAGAAATTTTAAAAAGTCCTTTACGGTTTTTTTTACCTTGTCTATATTACTGTGCCGCCGTTGTAGTCCAGGTTTAAGATAATGCGTCACCTTGCCTAAATACTTTTTTTATCAAATATTTCGAGGACGAGTATAAGACAGTTATAGATAGCCCGCAGTCTATATTCTATATGAGGCTTTGCATTGCACAAAACATCATCTGGTTTTGCATTAGAGAAACATTTTAAAGCCGATTTAAGCTTAAAATGCTTCGATCACCAGCCTTATATGCTAGCTCTTAAAATCTATACATTACCAGTTCCTACACTGATAGATATGAGATCCTTCTGTGCGTTAAAATCTATTGGATCTGACGATTGGTTCTACATACTTTCTAAATCGTTTTAATGACTATCTGTCGACACATGGATGTGGTGTTGGTAAAAGACTTGCATTGTGGACCACTGATGGGAATTACAATATTCAAGACACACTACAGAGGGTAACAGAATAAGAATCATAAAATTGCTGAAACCTTTAGTAATAACCCACAAAAGGCTGGATGAAGGTTATCTTATAGAAGGTTAGGAGAATGCTTGTTGTTGTTTTCGAAGGCTTATACTGGAAGTAGTACCAAAAACACAATTATTCGAATGCCCACTGTAATAACCCAAATAAGGTCCAAGAATGGTGAGCATTTTTTTCGTTACCGCTTAAAAGTAGGCTTATCCGATTATCAAGCAGATAAGTTTTGTTGGTCTGAAAGTTTAATTAAAAAAAATGGATCCAATAGTTTTATGGATAGTGAATTGGAGTACTGATTTATATCTCAAAAGTAACGACATCCATAGCTATCCACTACTCCATTCCATGGAAAAGTCCGGCAAACACGGAAAATATATAAAGTGCTGTCAGAGCAGTACTCGTGTATGATTTTCCTTCCGCAAGAGCTTACGCTAATCATAGAAGCAAGCAAAAAAAAAAAAATAATAGTTGTAAGTCGCTTTGAAAAAGTTTTTTTAATAAGAGCGGGTCGAATTTTTAAGTATGAAACCGACAGTGAATGGCGTCGTTTCAATCTCATCCGCTTCTTTAAATGGCGGCACGATCCGAGAAAAGTCAAATTTTCAACGAATCTGACCTATAGATATGGCTGAATTTGAGGAATAGGCTGTGTTATGTTCATTTTAAGGGCATCGGGTGAGTGCGACTATCGTGTTGGCCAATTCATGTTACCTCCGCGAAAGATCAAATCCCAGTTTCCTTGTGGATTTCGCTTTGTAGCATGTAGCACCTACTGGGACCACTATCGTCCACGTTCATATCCTTTAATTTGGGTCAAACGAAATTGGTTATAATGAATATGTTGAGCTCGCCATTGATAGTGGTGGCCTTACCAGCTTTAGTTTCGAAAAGTAAGGACCAATGATGATGCCGGCCCAAATCCGTACCAAACACTAACTTTTTGCGAATACTTTCGACCTCGTGTGGGCTGGTATGGTCCCATATACGACAATTTCTCTTGTTAATAGATATTCAAACAAAAATACTCGTCTTTGCTAGAGATGACTTTTCGGTCAAAACTGGGGTCTTCTTCCAAATGCCCCGAAGCCAAGTCTGCTAACGAACGTCATTGGCTATGGTCATTTACTTAGAGCTCCTGGGTCAGTTGGACCTTGTTTGGAAAGCGGCAGAGTTCTTGTGCACGGCTAGGAATAGACTGCCTCGAGTTCTCCTGCAGATATTTTCTAGCGTTCGTTTGATGTACGAATTTGGCCATTTGTTGTAAAATGGGCGCAACTTTTGCACTAACGAACACTCATTTTGTTAATAGAGTTTTATCATCTGGTGCTTAATCGCGTAAAGTGGCATACAAAATGGCCCTCAAACATCGTCAACATCATCCCGACCAATTCGGAAAACCATTTACACGGTTTCATTTTGGCTAACCTCAAAAGATAGATTTATAGATTTAAATAATGCAAATTTTGGGTTAACACAATAAACTGGTTCCATTTCAAGTTAAGTTGGTAACAGAGCATTGTCTCCAGCTAAAAATGTAATCCGATTTAATGTACATCAGCAACGAACGTGATGATTTCAGAACCGAATACATATTTCGGCCCATTGAAATAATCGATAATGGAAAGCATTATCGTCTTCGATGACGAAGGGGACATTATAAAGATTTTTATGAACTTGAAAACCATGCAATCACGTTTTGTCTGACAACGGATGATTGTTCTTCGTCGCCGTTTAGCGGGTAGCAGAGCGGTTATTTTATGTTCTCAGCGTTGACTGTGACTCAACTTCGATCTTTCCTTTTTTATTTCGGCAGGATTTTCTTCGGGCCTTGAAGCAACTCTCTAAATCTATATCGCTTTTCTTGTTTTTTTTTCTGAAAAGACGGTGTTCTTCCATCATCCTTAATTTGCTTTGAATCGGTATTCTTCGTCGTTAACCTTTGGCAATGTGATCAATTTGATTGAACGACCGTTTGTTGATCTGGAGACTGCCATCTCCCCAGGTGAGGAAACAGCGTGTTGGCTATAGCGGCATTTCGTTACGCAGCGAAGTCAATTAGCCTAAGTCCGTTCACAGGCATGCTATCTTGTAGGCTGTGTTTCCCGGACAATACTGCTAAAGAGTAAAATCTCAAAGCACGATATTTATATCTTCCTTAGGATGTCACTCATAAATTTGGCCAGGAGATTGTAGATACAGTGTTTCTGCTCACTATACACGGACGATAATAGATGACGCAGTTTTTCTTTCCTTTTTTTGCATAGCCAATCCCATCGTATTTCATGGGTGGCAGTAATGTCTGCTTTGGAAGAATGAACAATTATTGTCAAGAAAACAATCGAATTTAAGACCCATGACTTGAGACGGCAAATGCAGTATCAACGATACATTTACAACGGAAGTCATAGCGCTTGGAAGGCAGCGTGCTCAAGATTAAAGACGTCTTTATTCAGTAAATACCCTAAGCAACTCGGAAGGCCTCTGCTAACTATAAGTACATATACATATGTACAATTCAATGAGTCCTTCCTGCGATAGTTTTAAATAACTCTACAACATTATAAACAAAATTTAAATTTTTCGCATATAGGAAATATTTTGAAAGAATAAAATTTTCGGAAACCTGTTTTCATTAGATTATTAATTTTTAATTCCTTGAAAGTTATATTAATTCACTTACGTATTTCTCCTACAGGATTATTAAAATAAACCCTCACTATCCATAAATCAAAATTTTCCATTCAATATCTTAACCACCTACAACCTCAACCAATCAGCCACTACCTTCAGCATTCATTACCATCAGACCAGCACCCCCAAATCCAACTGTGCCAAGTGCCACATAAATATTCCCACAAGAGAACTTTTAAATAAAATTCACCTCTCTTCGAAAAATTTAAAAACTTTTCTCGGCTCTCTTCAAAAATGTTTCCCACCCATCCACAGAGATGTCGCCTCGCCTCGAATGAGAAATTCAAATTCACCCCGTCAACAGAACCACCACCATCGGCAACACGAAAAAGCTAACATCACAATCGCGCTAATGCCCGGCTTTTTCCAAAGATGGAGCCAAAAGCGTTTTCCTGTCGTTTTCGTAAAAATAAAACACACAAAGAAACAACTCGTTCCTTTGACTTGGTCGTCTTTTTTTCGTTCGTCCCAGAAACCCTTGCAAAAAAAAGTACCCCACCACCGACAAAACATAACCCACTCGGTGAGCCACCCTCTTGTACACACACAAGAGAAAAGTCAAACAGCAGAGCCAGCAACAGTGCATCACAATTCACATCCCAACAGCAAGGACAATACGACAAAATGGAAAATCTCGAAAACAAATCCGCAATTAAAGTATACACACACGCACATTACATTGTAGCGATTGTGCGCTACATACCACCACCCCACACCGCACGTTGCTTGGGGTGGTGGATGTGGGTGTCCTTTTTTTAGTGCTTTCCACTTGAGGGTTGCGATACGTTTGCAAATTGTGTGTCAGCTTGGTGGAGTACAATTGAACCATTGTGGGGTTCGTTCGACAGCTTCCCAGGTACTCCCGTGCTACTTTTGTCAGGTGGACCGTAGTTGTTGTTAACACTCCCATTCACATGTGGAATTTCGAAATCAATTAAACGAAATTATTTGTTGCCGATGTAATTAGCATAACCATGTGCGGTACGATGTGGTGTGTGCGGTGTGCAATTGTATGTGTGCCTGGGCACACACCGACCGGCCAAATGCTGAATACGTGAGAATTTCATGTTGCGTTTGGTTATTTTTTTTCTTGTTCGTTGTATCAGGCTTGGGGTTGCGGTGCTCGTTACCTACGGTTTCTACGGGGGCAATCAATCGTATATTTTATTTTTAACTCACCTCAGTGCCCATCCGATACATGCATACGCGCGTAATGACATAATTGACTTATTAAACTGTTGTAGGAGGTATAGAGGTCTGTCGGGGAGGACTAGCAGGGCACCCTGGAACGAGTCACAGGTGTATAGTATGAGAAGAGGAGCAGTGACGATGGCAATTTGATGGGTCAGCGAACTGAAGCGATGCGTTAATCAATTATTTGTTTTAGGCCGATCGATGTGACACACGCATGAGGAGGTTTAATGATCTTATGAAGACGTAATTCCCCGGAAGATAGAGTGTCGTCTCACCTTTTTGCGGCGTGTGAGCATGAGACCTGAGAAAAATATTTGGAAGTGTGTTCAGTTTGGGCGCAGCCGGTTTTGCGAGGGTCACCACATAAAGCATACGGATGAGGAAAAGTAAAGAATCGATGAACCCTATAACTGTAGCCTAAGATTGAGTATCAATTTGATCAAGATAGAGAGTAGCTGTTATGGTTTGTTGTATCTATATGATCTGTCGTTTTTGGAGTAATCTTAGTAGGGATCATGTTCAACTATATATTGCGATGATTTGTTTGCACGAACCCTTTATTTGGAATGACTCAGCAGATCAGGTGAACTCAGCAGAACCTCAGGGCGCAGCTTCAGCAGAAAGGGTTCAAGATAGGCTGAGATTTAGCCTGTCGGAGAAGACACCAGCACCCACTCCATTGATCATTGCAGCGTGTTCCGGACAGCCAAACGGCCATCAAATCACTGGAATCTCTACAAATTCAAAGACAACCCTAGATTGCCGATCATCTCTGCAAGAGATGTCAACGCATTTTAACATTCACCTATGCTGGGTACCTAGGCATAGCGACAGTACAGGGAACTGTAAGGCTGATGAACTCTCCAGAAATGAAACCAAATTTCGTTGCTCTCCCATGACGTTCTGTCTGGGATTGTGGCCCGCAAACTCATATCAAAGTTTAACCTGGTAAGGGTGTAATTGGTGTTTTTTTTTGTGGCCATATTGAATATTTGAAAACTTTTGGATGGCTTTAAGACGTGTGGCTGAGTTAGGTGCCATTTGCTTGCCGAAAATATCTAGGAGTAGCAGGTGAAAAAGAATGTCTAGTGCAGCTGAGGGTGTTGTACGGAGTGCACCATCGATGCACAGACACGCAGTTCTCTGCACTTTGGCTAGTTTTTTGCTGTTTAAAGCTATCTCTAGCGCTGTCCACCATACTCCATAAAGAAGTATCGGTCTTATAACCGATAAATAGAGCCAATGCGTGATCATGCAGGAATAAAGTGCTACCGTCTCTTTCTTAACTCTTTCTGTTATGATTAGCTTCCAGTTAAGCTTCATGTCCAAAATAAGTCCCAGGTATTTTGCTTTGTCTTAGAAGACTTTTTCGATATCGGTCAGTGACGGGCGATCAATGTGAGGAAATGTTTATTTCCTAGTGAATAGGAACAGTTCAGTCTTGTGTGGGTTGACACCCAGTCCACAGCAGACCGCCCAGTTGGAACGTTTATGTATTGTGTTTTGGAGAAGCTCCTTGAGTATATTCAGGTGTTTCTTTGAGACAGCAATAGCGACGTCATCCGCGTAGGCAATCACGTGGCATCCCTCTGCTTCCAAGATAAGTAAAAGACCTTAGGAATATAGATCAGCTCGATGCAGCCCCTAAGGATGGCTTCCACCAATGGAAGGATGAGATCCAAAGGGCGAGCAGCTCAGCTGGTACAGTGTCATCGGGTCCCGTGGATTTAAAGGTTTTGAAGCTATGTACTGCCCAAAGTATTTTATCTTTTGTAATAAGATCTTGTAAGTTGCCGGTCAATAGATTGGTTCTATTGATGTCGTCTTGGAAAGCTTCCTGTGAGTTACCTGGGAAACATGTGTTTAATAGTAGCTCTATGGATTCTTTGCTTGAGGTTATCCAGGTGTCATCTGTTTTTTTGAGATAGCTACTACAAATTAATTTGTCGAAATATTTTGTTGAGACACTTTTTAAAAATGCCTTACTGTTTGAACAAAAACTAATTTTTTTTCTGAAAAGTGGGCGTGACAGAAGCGGTTAAAAAAATAAACTTGTATTGGAGGCATGACCAAAGAGCTTTTATACAAAATTTTTCTATCCTAGCTCATGGCTTTATCGACTCAGCTAGCGATTCTGAGTCGATCCCTACACTTTAGGGTAAAACTATCGAAATTATTTACAAACTAGTATCAAGAGTAATGTTCCCCTATGGAATAGGGTATAGAAATGTCGATGACAGTGAAAAGTACCAGCCAGCTGACCTAAATGAAGTGTGAATGCATATATGCTTAAGGATAACACGGCAGCCGAAAATGAAGTCATTCAAGCTAAACTATATAAAGCTTAGGGTGGTGATTGGACACCAGCACCATCAACTTATTGGCAAAACTTGGCCGAGTGAAAGCAAGTCTCAAGAAAGGAACTTCAGCATCAATTGTCAGTTCCACAAAAACGAGACTCTCTAAGCTCAACCAACCACAAAGGCATACGTTTGACCATAAAGCTAATAAGAATCTATCTGTCATAATATCTGAACTCCATAAACCGTTTAATAAAAATATTGTTATCAGCAGGCTTTAAGACCAAGAAAGCTGACCTAATAGAATCTTTACTGTTTTGTAACCGCACCAACTGTGAACTGTAACTCTTATAGCATATGAGCAGGTTTATCAAACCAATTGCTTTGTCTCCATGGAAAAAGTCTGGGTTCGATTACCAGTCGTAACGATATTTATATCAGTGGTCCAGCTATTTTTGTTGACATACCGCCGTAAATCGTCCATCTGAGCAGGATGATGTTGAGGAATGGTAGCATGGCGCAATGTCTTCAAAATTGCATTTGACAAGAGTGGTCAAAACTTTTATAAATCTCTTCAGGAAAAAGTCAAGACCCATTATATACATTATACAGTAAATAAAAATGAACACCACACCCCCGTTTGTTTTAAAGCGTTATAGGGACATAAATTCAGAGAGGAAATTGACGAACTGTACAATAATACCTTTTCGGTCAAAAATTCTCCGAACTATATCGGAAATCTGGCCCCACGAGTTTTGTAAGACTTCACATTTATTGGCAACCACAATTCATATCTAACCCCAAACAAGTTGAAGCTTTTTAATGTCAGCAGTTACATATGGACCGGGCCGATTAATAAAGCATTTCAGTTAGGGCTAAGGTTCTATTCAAGTTGTAGTAATAGTTAAGGCTGTTCAACCCCAACAAACGAGTAGGGACAGCCTGAACTTGATAAACGTTTCTACAAAGGACTCCCTTACATGGCCGAATCTTTAAATGATGAAAATATGAGATATATGAAAAATAAGAGAATATGCAGAAAATACAGCGACCCTTAAGTAGAACAAGATATCATACACTGCCATGCGATAACCAATAGCCGAAGAAAACTATTTAAAGACAGTACATCAACAGGATCCGTTAGATACACCTATGGTTCAGATCTTCCGCTTCTGCAAAGGATCGAACTGAAGTGACTGTTGCTATAACTTATTCTTCATTACTACCCATTCTATTCAGGAAAGTTTTAAAACACTTACAGGGTGTCGTAAAGAGCATTACTGCCCTAAGCGCGCTGGACGCCTCATCTGAGTATTTTAAACCGATCAAACCTTACCTAACCTAGGCGGTAATAGACACACTTTCCAGCCAGTCGATAAAACAGCTTATTCGTTCGCGAATCAATGGTCTAACTAGTCTTTTATGCTTTCCACTAAGGAAAACATAGAAGGCTGGTTCAACCACCCTTTTTCTATAATTGCGAGCTAAAACAACAAATTGATAACGAACCTTAGCAAAAAAGAAACGCAAATTTTAAGACCTTGACAAGATGTGTAGCACCACTAAGAAGGGTAATCGTGCAAAAACTTTCTTTTTTTACCTTCTTTATGGCGTTAAAAGATTGTTTCGTGGAGGATGTTTTCGGCATGTCTAACGTTGGCGGGTATATTACTTTTAAGTGGATCCTTTGAGGTGGGCTTTTATCTCCTGCACTTGTCAAGACTGGGCATTTGAAATGTAGGTTTCCCTCTCACCTAGGGTCGTAATAGCTGGCTTAATTGTACGTAATCAGAAAGTTACCATGATAATGTAATCCCAAAACCAGTTCCTTTTCATTAACTTAAGAATACTGAGAATTTCGCAGAGTAACTTGTAACTGAGCCATGACTATTGGTCTATTATTCTTCTAACCTTTGGATTTCGTTTTATTATTTTGGACAGGAAGGTATTTACTAAGCAAATCGTATATTCAATAAACACTGTCTACAGAGGTACGGATAAACAAGGACGGACTGACATTGATTTTAATATCCGATTCATTGCAAAGCTGCTTCTCATAAGCACCCTTTACAAGTCATTATAATTAGTTGCTATGGATGGCAGCTATCAGTTTCATGTAACAAACCTTGACCTGAGAAAACTTATTTCCTAGATATGAAAACAGATAACAATTCGATTTTTCTGCTTTTCGAAAACTAAATCAATAATCTGCAAGGAGTACTTTTATTGCCCCAACACACCTTCCCTTTGCTTTATTGTAGCTTTCTGCATTAGCTTGCCTTAACAACACCCAATGTAATAACAATTAAGCATACCTACACCCGGTCTTCAATGTTGTCATTCACGACATCCCACATCTACCACCTGGCGGTGGTCTACTCATTTATTTTAGACTAATTCACCTAACCCACCCGAATAGAGTGTGAATTTCCTTGTACACTACATCAACTCATGCATAACGGTAGAAAAACGAAAAAAAGTATCTATATCACAAAAAAAAAACGTTTATCAACCAACACCAGTCAGCCAGAAAATCGGTTTTAAGTTGCTGCACACATTGGTCGTGTAACTTCCCAAACTTCAGCTCCCCCCGTTAAGTTAACCGATTGTCCCCTTTTTCGGAACCTTTTGTGTGTTACTGCTGCTGCTGCTGTATGGTGCCCAGACCAGACGAACAGCGCGGTGCCAAAGGAGGATCTGAAGCCTGAAGCTGTCAAGCGGAAATTGGAGGTGTGCGGCAAAATACGACGTGACGAGCATTTCCTCCCCCGAACGTCAAAACATCAAAATGCAAAGTGCATTGCGTGACAGTGCATTTGGCATTTGACAACTACCCACACCCTGGGCACCTATGAAGGTACACTTTAGCCAGCGCAGCGCCTGGAATTGGCGAAATGCTGGGCACTTTAACGCCACATGGTGCGCCACGATTGGCTTTGTGTGTGCGCGGGGTCGTGCAACCGAAACACTTAAGGGCGCCTGCCACAATTTAATGGGCGCAAATTGCAAATTCACTGACACCCCGAACGGTATTCCATAGTCGGTGCACGATTGACGCGACACACATCAAAGGGCTCACACGGAGTGACAGGCCAACGCGAATGAGAAAGTATGCACAATGCACCGTTGTTAGGCCACTCATATAGCAGTTTGCACTTTGGTATTGATGGCATCCTGTAAGCCCGTTTAATTGGTCGATGGATGGCCTGAGACGGTATTTGCGTTTTTTTTGTCTGTTGCCCTAACCAACCAAGTTGGTGGTGTGATTGGTGGCGACTGACAGCCGCAGTTATTATGGTTCAAGAGTCAATTAAAGGTTGAGAGAATGAGCATAAAAATAGGGGTCGACTTTGTATGGTGGTGGCACTCCTTGAGTTGTTTTTGAAAACTTTGTACGAAAATTAGGAAACAAGCGAAATGTGCTTCTGTCAAAATGTCATCGTTCATCGTGCACGTGAGGACTTCAAATATTCCCTTAACTATGCAGTGTTGTCAATGAGGATGATATGAGGGTAACTAAAGGCGTACAGAAAATCCCGCTTAGGCATATGTGAGCTACGCCAATGTAAGTCAGAAATTGGAGAATAACGTCATCCTGGTCTTTCGTCTCTAATCATAAACGGATCAATTAGAATCCGAGGTGAATCGAAATCAATATGCCTCTCCAGTGAGTCCGAGTCAAAGCTGACTGCTTCACACTATTTCTCTGTATAGTTCGTTGAGTTCGTGGGTGAATCTTTGTCCACTCCTTAATCCCATACTTAAGTGGTACATGCTCAACACTATTCAAGACATGGTTGTACTAATGTTTTATAGAGAAAATAAGGCGGTATGAGGTAAAATATCTCTTAGCTCTATAACGTATACCTACTTGAGTGGCGCTATAGTCCGAAAAGAACCTAGACCTCAACATGCTTCTCCTAATACCCTTGTCCTTAGCTAACCAGCTACAGTTGTACACTTCAAGTTGGTGGAGGTCGGTTTTATTTGACCTCGTCACTTAAGGCTAGGTCTTCCTTTGCTGCGTCTTCCTCTGACATCTGGCTGGGAATCTAAGACTCTGCGAGCCGAAGTTTTGGTATCGATTCTCCCTACATGTCCTAGTCATCTTAAACTTCTAATGCGAATTTTTTATTCGAATAAGTCTATGTCGCCGTGCAGCTCGTATAGTTCGTGGTTGAATCTTCGTATTCAGAGCCCATCTACACAAACGGGGCTGAAGATTTTTTGATGAATTTTTCTCTCAAAACGAGCAGGGATTTCTTCATCCGCTTTTAATACGGTCCAGCTTTAGCACAATAGAGCAGGACTGGGATGATCAGGGTATTTTTTGCCGCTACCTTCTCTATATTACCAAACGTGGCTGTGACATCACGTTGAGTCCGACTAATGATGTCATTATCGTCTGTGAGCTATAGTTGCCGACCCTCCATATAGTTCGTCCATATAAAAGCTGTCATGTGCAGTTTTGAAATAATCGATGAACAGATGGTGGCTATTGATTTTGACTTAGTGGATTTCTTCCAGGATCTGCTGATTTGTGAAGATTTGATCAGTGGTGGCCAAAGACCACACTGATAAGTGCCGATCAGGTTGTTGGGAAACAATTTCAGGCGTTCACATATTATGGCAGATTAGATCTTGCAGCCGATGTTGAAGAGACTTATGGCTCTGTAGTGGGCGCAGTTTAAACAGACTTCCTTTTAAGGATCACAAACGATATTAAGGTTCCATTCAGACAGACCAAAGTTTGCTTATGAACTAGTGAATGTTGCATACGAAATTATCACTACCGGGTTTATGAAGCTCTGTGGGAAGGCCGTCATTTCCGGCAGGCTTGTTAAGCTTGAGTTTAGATATTGTTACCCTCAATTCACTTAGGTCGGGTGGTTGGTAGTTTTAGCTGTCATCGCCAATATTGAATGGTAGGTTCTGTTCTGCCTGACAGCGGGAGATTGTTGTTCATGGCCGACGTCCTCCAAAAACTTAACCACGATGAAAACTCGTTCTCGTCTTTCAGTGCAGGAATTTTTATAGGGTATTGGCTCATATCTATCTGTTAAAAAACGGATGAAAGAAATCCTTGTTCTTCACATAACATCGGTGCGGCTTCAACGATTTCATTGATTCCTTCGCTGTATGGCTGGTTTCTTCCCCATTATAAATTGTAAATAAAGGATCCATATAGGGATTATTTGACCAGACGAGGTTTTTCATCACCTCAACGTATGACCTCTTTGTCAACTGGATTTTTAAAGAAGGACAGTTTTACCACTCCTGTAAATGCACACTAAACAGTGGCTCGTGGTGGATCAGCTCCTCAAATGCGAAAACTCTGTATGATGAGATAGTGACCGAGCTCGAAAAATGCCTATTTGGAGAACATGATCAAAACTCAACTATTGT
This sequence comes from Rhingia campestris, assembly GCA_932526625.1. NCBI lineage: Eukaryota > Metazoa > Arthropoda > Insecta > Diptera > Syrphidae > Rhingia > Rhingia campestris. The sequence continues at coordinate 50,570,886 of OW052182.1, read as the reverse complement.
ATCTGTATGATCTATTCTGTGAACCGAATCATAGAAATACATAACTTTAGTCAAAATGCCCATTAAACCGGTTCGTGAAAGTCTGATTTACTTAGAACAACGGGAAGAAACCCGGTCAATACACCTACCCGTCAAGTTTACGTCTCTAAAAAACAACCCTATAGATGTTTACAAGTAACAAATGCCAAAGAAAAACTTTTGCGTAAAAACAATAAAAAACGGGATATAACGGATGGGCCATCTAGTGGCTTCTTTTTAAATCATAGGTTATTTTGACAGCTGTTTCCCTCTCGAAATCTTGACAAAAAGTCAGTATCATACATCTTCGAAACGAAATGAGTCGGTTTACGCTTGAACAACGTTGGGAAACATTAAAAACTTGTTTCCAAGGAGAGTGCTGTGTAGCCCAAACCGTGCTTTATTTGAAAAGAAGTTTTGGCCAAAATGAAGCATCCACCTTGGCTGCTGTACGCAAGTTTGTGCAAAAAGTTCGTGAGAATGGTATGCTAGTGGACATTGGACAACACTCATGGTCCCCGCTGTCGTGCGCACAGACCAGAATGTATCTGCTCTAGCCGAGAGTGTGAGACTTAATTCACAAATCAACTCGCCATCGACCTCAACAGCTCAATATTTCACAACTTGTCTGAGGAGAATTCCGTATAACGCGATATCAGATTATTCGCTTACAAAGTCCAATTGACTCAGCAATTGAAGGCGCACGACCATCCGCTTCGTTATCGCTTCGCAATTTGGACCTTAGAGCAGCTTAAATTGGACAACGATTTTTCATGTTTTCTGACGAAGTGCATTTTCATCTCGGCGGCTACGTTAACAAAAAAAATTGCCGCTTGAGAAGCCGATGCATCCACAGAGAGTGACAGTTTGGTGTGGATTGTGGAGTGACGTTTCGGTCAATGGTTGTCGTTACAGAGCCATGCGTTAACCGACCATTTTTTACTGAAATGGAAATCATTAATTTGAACGAACTCTGCTTCATGCAGGATGGCGTGTCATGCCACACAGCACATACCACAATCGATCTTTTGCGCAACAAATTCCCAAATCGTGTTATCAGCCGTCTTGACGATATACGGAGCTGTGATGCGGAAACGATTCAACCACTTAAAGCCAATATCATTCAAGCAATCCATGAGTTACAGCCCAAAACTATCAACAAGGTCTTGAAAAATTTGAGTGACAGAATGCGCTTTTGCGAAGCCAGCCGGGCCAGCCACTTGGACGACGTTGTGTTCCATAATGAATGGGAATGTTTGGTCATACTAATTAAGCCATAATACATACCGTCGCCCTAAAATTGGGTTGCCGTAAACACCATTTAAATGTTTTTGGGAAATCGCATTTAAAGTTTTGACAACCTATTGCATGAAAACCAACCGCTGGGATTTTTACATTTTTTGTAAAATGTTATTCTAAAACACTTTCAGTTTTTAAAATATTTTTAATTAATTACAAAATGAGTTTGCCGGAGACGTCACTAAAATTAATATTTTCTTGTAGTCATACACATACGTCAAAAATTGTGCGCATACGGCATTCCAATAATAAATCACTAAACAAAATTTATTTACTTAAAATCAACGTTTTTATGCTTTTGAGAACAAAAAATATATATATTTCACATTTCGCAAGACTAGGATCGACTTTCTTGTAGTTAGGACATTTGAAGCTAATATTCCGGTCATTGATCATGCTTTCATCCATCCAGACTCCGTTGATGTTGTGGCTTTTGCCCATTTCCATTGCACCATGCACCCTTTCATTGCAACAAATTCGTATTTAAATCTATCAGAACTGTCTAAAATTTATTTTTTTTGTAAGCTGTTTGATGGTTGCGCTAACTTCTTGTAAATTAGGAGGCTAAGTTATCTCTTCGTTGACAAGAGGCCTACGTGTATTTCTTGTCCAATCACTCTCATTAAGCCCATTTAGTAACTGCCAGAAATTATGCCGTATTACATCTTTTCGGAGGGTGTGTCTGACAACCTGTGGTCGATTCAGCTTCATCTTGAATAATGTTGCTGCACTGGAGGTTGAAGAGTAAGGGTACGACATTGTCGGTTTCATGGAGTTTATCTCTTCTAACTATCCGTCGGAGGTTTTTTCTTTCCAATTTCTTGCATTAAAGTCCCCAAGAATTATTTTCACATCGTCTTCCGGACAGGATTCGTAGCCTCCGACAAAAAGGATGCCCAGTTTCGGAACATAGCCAGGCAATTACTAATCGCCTTGTCAATCACTGTTTAGTGCGTTTACATTTCTGGGATCTCCCAAACGAGTCCGCATCTTAATATGTGCAGCCTTTGGTAACAGCTGTAATAAAGTAGTGCGAGAACGTATGCAACGAATATGAGGTAAAAAGATCACAATTGATTTTATGAAACGAAAACCTGGCCGGTATTCGGTGTAGAAACGTCAGTAGTTTTCGTAAACGATTTGAGGTGAAGTTATGCGGTCCTTGAAACAGTGTTTCTTCAGAAACGAGTGATTATTGGGCAAAATGTTTGTGTACCTATTACCTTATATCTAAAAGACTGATTTCAGCCCTTTTATTTCATAAGAACGTAATATTAGATTAAAACAAAACCCTCTCTGATATCTTTCTCCAGGTGACGATATCCTCCAGATTCATCTCCCAATAACAAATTATACATCTCTTCACTTTGACATCGCAGACTAATTCCCACCCGTGCTCCAATACAGTTTATTACAAAAAACAATCTTAATTACCTTCCCTTTTAATAAATCCAACAACCTCCGTGACTGTTTTGACATTTCGACACGAAGTCATAAATACCACCTCGATACCCGTGTACTAAATCATCTCCTCGAGGCACAAACTCCCCCCCGAGCAGCCATATAGGTGCGTCTGTTTCTTAATCCTTTGACGCCATAAGTCACAGCTGCTTAAGCACACATCATTTGACGCGTTCTACCCATAGCTATCGCGTCTATTTTCGGAAACGTATGATAAATGCCCGGAACATCAAAAAGTTCGTGTCCAACAATTCGCGTTGGAGGCAGGGAGCACACATTACAGCCTGACAACGAATATCTTTTCATAAACAGATTCGTGTCTTTCTTTTATACCTTGACCACCCCGCAGTGGTTGCTACATGTCAACATTTTAAGACTTTTATTTACGAGTCCGGTTGAACGCAAAACAACGCAGAACATTGGCAAACGCCCCCTTGTCTTGTCCGCATTAATCAGCGGAATTAAGCAGACAACCGAAAAAAAAAAATCCCGTGGGTGGTGGACACAGCTCGTCGACCGACGCGTCGCATCGTCCTTTCGCACGCAATCATTCCCGCGAATATTTCGTATGCCTACCGCGGTCTGTCAGCGCGCGGGCAAAACTTTGGCGCGCGTTAATTCCTCCATCCTTGCGAACACAAAAGGACTCTCGACGAACTTTTTAGCTGATAAGTATCAGTTTAAGCGCGAAGTAAAAGAACAAGAGGCTCTTTAACATAATTAAGCAATTAACAACGAAAGCCCTTTAGTGCCGCACAGGGAGTGCGCACGAAACCGAATCTTCACTCGCATCCCTCATTAAGTCAGCGCGCTGATGCTCCTCCATTGTTTTGTTTTAATTAATGCCTGGCAATGGTGGGCCTGTGATGATGGCAGAGGTGGAGAGAAGCGCTCCCAGGAGAAGGCTGCTCGTGGAACTGAATGACTTCCATTTCCGTGGATGGGCTTGGGTTTTAATTTATCGCACTCTGGGTGGAAACGCCACGAGAAAAGAATTGTTTACCATCTTTGGGGACAGGAATTCATTTGATCGTCGGGGGTGATTATGCACGACGGCGAAGGGTTGTGTTTTATGGCCATTTTGTTAAGTGAAAAGTGCTGGCTTTTCAGCGGCGGATCTGGATCTGAATGATGTGCCAATTGGTAGTCAGATTTTCCATCTACCTCTTTGGTTAAGTGGAATGACTAAGTGCTAAGTAGCAGGCGGGGAAAGGATTGATGCGATGGTTTTATGGAATTGAATTGGGTATGCCGCTGCCGCCGCGTCCTAGTAATGGTTTTGTGAGTGTATATCTGATATAATCGATTATATGACCTCAGGGGAGTTTACTTTGATGTCCTTTGTTGCATACCGAATACGTCTTCATCCGACGAAACAGGTACGTATCACTTACGGACTTCGCGTATAGGTTTGGCAAAGATTTCCCATGCTTAGGGAGTGCGTGCACCGGCTTTCATCGAAATGTCATATGGCACACACACATTCGACTTAAGCGGATGAGGTTAATGTGTATATTTTTCTTTCTCGTCCTTTTCGGGATGACAAACTTACGCAAGGTTAACTCCATTGTGCCGACAGAATATGTTTCTTCAGCAGTCTTGGGAACTTGATGAGTTGATCGGATGATGCATTAGCTGATGATGACATTGAATGGTGTTTGGGAGGATCATCCGCATTTGCAATCCATAGTGGTAGTCCTTTGCGAATTTTGTTGATGTTTTCTTTTCTATTCAAGGATATGTTGAGATGATGGGAATAAACATGACATCTTTAATCTACTTACCTACGTATGGGACGTTGGCGGTTGAGATCTGAATCTTGCTGAAATCGATGAAGTTTGTGATTTCTTTGTGAAAGGAGAATATATCGCTGAAAAGAAGATTTTTTTTACATTTTTTTCCTAAGTGGATTTTGAAGTTACATACATGCGAATGTCCTTCATGTGCTGGAATAATTGAGGCAATTATTATTTTTTCAGGGTGAAGTACTTTTTGCTTCGATGTGAAGAACTTAATGGGGTCAGAGGACTTTATTGTTATTGTTCCATTTTTTTGAGAGGTTAAAAGTGAAGGAATTCAAAATGTTAACCTTCTAAATCGAAAAGGGCAGTTTATATGAGTGTAGCTATAGGAATCACATCACAAAAAAATTGTTAGTTACGTGCTTAGGTAGGTAGATAGTTACATGCTTATCGAAAGCAGTAATTAACATATTTAAGGAACAAAGATCCGATTCTCTTCACTTTTATATCCTAAAGTCAAATACAGTAGCCAGACCAATGGGACACCATAGGCAAATGCATAAATTAAAGTCAACTTAATCGGAGGCAGATATTACTGCCACAGCGCTAGGGTGTAAGACTCTGTTGACCACCGAAAGTCTCACTAATGGCCTCATATTTTCATGACTCATGAGTTATTGCTGAAAAGGTTAGTATCCATCAAAAAGCCAAAGTTTGCAGCGCACACGCGATTTTGCATAGCGATATCGAGCTGTGCGCGATTTTTTCAGGCTTTGGGTGTAGGCGATATGAGATCCCGATAGAAACAAAGGTGTCAATTGGTGTCCCAGTTCATGTGATTCACACCATTGATTTTAGTTTTGGGAACAATAGAAATAGTTAAAGTGAACACGCTATGAATCTAACTTACTCACTTAAGTGGCGCTACAGTCCGGGATGAACCGGGGCTTCAACCAAAATGCCTCTCCAATTAGCCCGGTCCTTAGCTAACTGCCTCCAGTTGGGCATTTCAAGTTGCTTTAGGTCGGTTTCTACTTATGCGCACCACTTAAGGTGAACACTGTACCAGCCGGAGTATTGGTGTCCATTCGTTCTACATGTTCTAGCCATCTTAAATCTTCAATGCGGAGTTTTTTGACTAGGGACATATCGGTGTACAGCTCGTATATTACTTTGTTGAGTTTTCGCCTCCAAACGCAAAGGGGACCGAAGATTTTTTGAAGAATATTCATCTCGAATCGACCAAGGATTTCCTCATCCACTTTTTATACGATCCATGCTCATGCCGTAGAGCAGGACTGGGATCAAAAAGGTCTTATATAGGATCTCCGTGGTAGTTCGAGTGAAAGCTTTACCACTGAATTGCCTTCTTAGCCCGAAGAAACAGAGAGACAGGCAAGAGTTCGTTTGATTTCTGACGAGATGTTGTTGTCATAGTTAATAGCGGAGCCGAGGTAGACAAAGTCACGTACTAACTCAAAGTTATATCTGTTAATGGTAACGTTCTGTCAAATTGGTCGATGTTGTGTGGCCTTTCAAGTTCACAGTCTTACCTTCTCTACACTATCAAACGTGGCTGCGACATCACGATGAGTCCAACCACTGATATCAATATCGTCGGCGTATACTAATAGTTGCACCGATTTTTGGAAGATTTAATCCGACAAAATTTGACTTACCAAGTCATCCCCGCCTGCTTTATAGAGCTCTGCTGGAAGGCCGTCATTTCCGGCGACCTTATTAAGCTTAAGTTCATATATTGCTATCCTCACTTCACTTAGGTCGGGTGGTTGACAGTTTTCGCTGCCGTTGCCAATATTAAATGGTTCGCCATCGCCGTTTAACACATCAGTTGCGGCTGATCTAATGGCATGTTGGAATCGTTCCCATTGTTCTTCGACATTTGATGCTGGTGGTATGCTGGTAATCGAGAGCTTAAGGTCTTGCGATTGCAGTCTTTCGACATTAAAGTTGTTCACAGCATATCTGGTTTGTTGTGGGGTGATGGATATCCGCATTCTCACCTTGGCAACAAGGTAGTGGTTCGAGTCGATGTTAGCCCTTTAGAATGTTCGGACGTCCAAAATACTGGAAGCGCGCCTCTTGTCTATCGTAATGTAATCTATTTGGTTGACTGTTCGTTAATCTGGAGACCGCCATGTCCCCCTATGGAGGTCGAAGTGAGGAAACCGCGTGCTTACTATAGTGGCATTTCGTTCCGTAGCGAGTTCAATTAGCCTAAGTCCGTTACCAGACGCGTTGTCTTGTAGGCTATATTTTCCGACAATACTGCTAAGGATGTCTTCTCTTCCTACCTTTGCGTTAAAATCTCCCAGCACGATTTTATCATCGTACTTTGGAAGTCGCTCATAGGTTTTGTCAAGGAGCTCGTAGAACCAATCCTTAATTGTATCATCTTTTTCTTCCGTGGGAGCGTGAGAGCATATAAGGCTTATGTTGGCGAATTTGGCCTTGATGCGGATTGTTACAGTTGTCCTTTTTTTAGTTTAGCAGGGTCGTCAACAATAATATCACTCTTTTCTAAGGCTATTGGTTGCTTCTTAAGATATGGTTTTCTCCATGGGTGGGTAGTTAACCCAAAGTACAAACCCCAACCCGGAGGGCCAGTTTATTAGATACCCCTAGGACACAGGGCCATCAGTATTCACTACGGGATTGAGCGCTGCCGTTATCCTTTCCGTTCATCCGCCACCACCTCTGTTCAACAGGCCAGATTTACCTCTGAAATTTCTAAATAACCTGTTGTCCGAAAATGTCGAAGCAGTTCATCTAGGTTCACCTGGACAGAAGGTCGGGTATTCCGTTCCATTCTGACCAGGTTGTTTATAGTGTTGCTGTTTATCGTCATGTTATCAACGCTCCCCCTTATTGCTTAGCAAGTCAAATCCGGTTGGATGAGATCAGTATCCGATGGTTACCTCTTGGAGGTAAACGGTTGATGTGTAGTCAGAGTTACAACCACAGGCGATTGCAAAGTTAAAGCCAATCAGAGTCTACCCACGTTTTACAACATTCAATCAGCTACATCAAAAAGCTATCACAATATGTCAAAAACTCATCCATACATATTTATGTTGACGATGTTCCACTTTACAACAGCTGGCGTCTCGGTCTTATTGAAAATGTTCCATGTGAAGTAGAAACAAGAAAATTTATTGCTTAAACTCTAGTCGTCCCAATTATGCACTTTGGTTTTGAGATTTTTGGTAACTGCAGATATTAGCTCAAGCATAAGCCTTATGTTGCTTACAAAAGCTTATAACAGCATATATATATGGAGATATGACCCTAAGTCAAGAGACGGCATAACTTTGGATAACCTTATAAAATTTTGGACTGTTACTCTGCTGCATAATTTTATATAAACCCGTCAATCACTTTATTTAGTTAACCTTGTCACATTCTCACGTTACTGAAACTTTTTCCGACGCGCTGTACTGACCACATCGACCAACATCGACGAACTGGACAGAACGTCACCATTGACAGATATAACTTTGAGGTAGTACGGGACTTTGTCTACTTCGGCTCCGCGAGAAGAATTACTCTTGCCAATCGCTGCTTCTTCGGGCTAAGAAGGCAATTTAGTAGTAAAGCCCTCACTCGAACTACTAAGAAGATCCTATATAAGACTCTGATCATCCCAGTCCATAGTATATGTCACAGTTTTTCATCCTCCTTTTGCCCGGCCCATCCCATCGTATTTCCTGGATGGCAGTAATGTCTGCAGTTTAGGGCTTCCGCTAATTGTTCGCCTGCACCTCTCCTGTTTAATGTTCTCACATTCCAGGTGCAGATACGAACGTCGTTGTCCTTTATTCGTTTAGCATGGTGGTCAACAATAATATCAGTCCTTTCCGAGGCTTTTGGTTGCTTCGTAACAATATTTTTAGGAGCACATCTACCACTGAGATTTGTAGTTTTAGAGCGCTTTGGAGGTGGCAAATATCTTTTTCTTGCTGAAATTTTCTGTTTCCAGAAGCTCTAGCTGACCTGGTTGCACATCACTTATGAACGAATGGTTGTTTTATTGTTAAGGCTGATCTCTCCCCGAAATAAGCGAACTAAGTCGCTCAACAAAAAACCATGACGTCTACAAAAAAGAGAGCTACCCAAAGTTTTACTGTATGTATATGCTAGAGATGTAATCAGCTGTATATCCTTCTACATTTAATGAACAGGTCCTGCTATCATTTCTACTTGTTGCTTCCTCTTCTTGTATTGCAAACGCAAACTATCCCCATGTTTATTGTTTATACTGTATATGGATGCTGTCCATTTTGAAAGGTTAGTGAAATTAGAAAAATCTAGGCCCTATGTGTATAGGGCCTAGATTTTTCTGGGATATATTCAAATGCGTGTGTACCTACTTTTTGCACTAAGTGTGTGTCCATTTATTTTGAACGCGAACGACTTGAGAAACCTTTTTTTATTTAAACAATTTGTACTACTTACAAGATTTGCTAAATCAAGGCAGGATGACGGTCAGTAGAAAATAAAATTGTTTTTATTAAGATTAGGAATGCAACACAGATCACCACCGTGGTTTAATGCGCTATCGACTGCGTCACTAAACGTATGTCCCTTCATATACAAAGAAAATATCACAAGTCCGACCTACGTCTACACCATATACTGTTTCATAGCATGACCTCTTCTGTCACAAAATCCTATGATCCCATATAATTAATATCACCAGAACGAGGAATGTCACCCTCAATAGAGTTCCAAAATATTTAATCACTCCATCTTGGACACCACTCGAAAATGTTTGTCCCAAGTCAACTGCAACCATCACGTAGCACAGCTCGTGGCAAAAGTGCACGGCCTCTGCCTCCACGCATTCACATGACAAGGCATAAACTCACTTACCCCATCCACATCTGGTTAAACATTGTTCGGCCTCATCTGCCAACCAAAATGTTGGCTCTACCTCATGCGCTTAAGGCGAACGCCGCCGAACGAGTTTACGTTTAAATTATTGCGGCACGCCTGACATTCTTGGTACATGCGTTCACCATACATCCGAACCGTGGTGACGGTGTGCACCAGCCTTTGTGCGTACCCTATGGAGTGTTCCAAAACATCCATCCGCAACACACATTTGTAGCTCGCTTCCAAAACCCCAAACAAAAATCGAACAAAAGTCACGTTTCGACTCAATCACAAATCATCAAAGGAATATCTGAAATATTTCAGTGACATCCTTTACGAGTGTTTAATACATATCCGCGCGTCGATGCCATGTAAAAGCGCGTTTCACATGTGTTTTGTATATATAAATACATTTGTATCCATGAGCATTATATTCTTTTCGGGTGAAAGATACTTTTTTTAAAGGGAAAATTACAAATTGATTTTTGGTAGACTTTAGTCCGCCCAGCACAACAAACATGCCGAACGGTGGACAAAGGACATATTGAGCCAGAGGTGTGATTCCTTGAAAATGACAATTTTTTTTATCAAAAAGGATGTTTACCAAACATTGTACAACAATCAAAATTCAGGCAGCTAACTATTGAAAGGACATTTCTTTGCCCTTTTCTCTTTCTCGAAGGACAATACGCGATTTCTTTGATATTGTGTCATCGCAAAGTCCGAACAGAAACAGCTCTATTAACGTGGAAATGGATAAATCACTGCTAAAGGATAACAAAAGACTGTCACACCTATAGAAATATTTTTGTGTGCAAAAAAAAAAAAAACATCCAACGGAATTCACATCGAGAGTGAAAGAAATCAAAATCTTTGTATACAAACATCCTTAATGGTTTGTGTCCATTTTTCGTGAATGAATGGATGAATGGGAGAAAAAAAGGACAAAATCGATGGAATTTATGTGAATTAGTACATCAAATGCACTCGATGGACATTTGTTTACACACCTTTGCGGCAAAACAAGGAAGACTGCTTTGACTGAATTTTTTTTCCCGGTAGAAGGACATTCAGTCGGTGACCGACCCATTTTTGAATTCAATTCAATGAGCATTGCACGTGCATTGATCTAGGATCGTTTCAGACTTTCGCCTTTTTTCGATTTTTAATTTATTATCCTTGTTCAATTATTTCTCGTACATTAGACACAAAATCAGGATTTTGATAGCGTGGGCCAATACAGGAAAAATGAAAACCTAACCCCCGATGGGTTTGTGCAAAGGGCGCGAGTTCTATCCTCTATTTTTATGTGACAAACGTAGATTTACAGGAAAACATTGTTGATGTTCAGTCAACCGTGTGTGTGTGCGAGGACATACTATTTACTCGATTGTATTGCGACATTGAGAAGCGAGTAGACACATTGGTGCCTTTTTATTTTTGTGGGCTTTGAAAGGGATGATAGATGATGGCGTGTAATGCTGGAAGGGCAGCCTCAATAGTGGTATATCAATTCGTAGCGGTGCGGTGATGAGAATGCATCTCTTTGCGTTGCCACGCAACCCTTGATAGTTTTTTTTTGTAAATTTTTTATTCAGTTGCAATTTGTTTTGGTCGAAGGATTTCTTTTTTTAATGTCAACGCATCACGCATTCGGAGTCGAGTATTCCTTGAAAGGGAGGGGGTTCGTTTTTTTATGGGAAGCCAAAGCGATCATCATCTGTTTTTACCAGAGCTGCTGGTTAAGGGGTCTTGTTTTGTGTAGTTTATCCTTTGTAATTGGGTGACATCGAGTGATTCAATGGAACACCAGTGATTTGGAAGAGGCATATGCCCGTTGATGTCTTTATTTCGTTTGATAGTTTAGATTTTTCGGTTTTTATTGATATCACATTGGAGGGTGATTGTAAGCGCGACCAGGTGGCTATTGTGCTGGGCGAATGAATCCTTGAAATGGGAGAAGCACTCCAAATATATTTGCTTTATCTTACATCAATAAAATGAGTTACAATTGATAATAGAATATAGGTGTTTATGGATTTAAACGGATGAAGAAGCTATAAAATATAAACAACTACGATCTAGAGTTAACTTTGTTGGGCAATCATTGTAACGATCTAATGGTCTAGTATTGAACAAATGTGTAGTTATCCTAAAAAAAATCGCTTAGTTAGTAGATTTATAGAAAACACAAACAATTATAATTGATTGTTTTTCTAATCCTTATAATGTCTACTAACTCCGACTGTCAGCTTCTAAGGATGGCTAGTGCTTTTGACTCTAGGTTGGGTAAGCAAATTCTTAGTAAAGATTCTGCGGAAGCAGATGAGATTGTGGGAATTAATGTAATTAATATGAATAGGTATAACTAATAATATGGTACCTCTTTCTATTACCATGCGGTACCGGAAAATTTTTACAGACGAAGTCCCCGTCATAGTCTGGACAATGTGAAGAACCTGCATGACCTGCTTGAACATTTTCAGACGTTAGATCATAATTATAGGAATCTCAAGAGTTAATCAGACCCCTCAGCAGAGATGGTGGAGATAGCTGAAAAATCCAACTGTAGCCCTCAATACCTTAATATACAAATACTGATGTCGAAAAACGAACCCCGCGCCTTATTAACTATAACTTCGGAATGACATTTTAATTAAAAAATAAATCATGATGCAATCCTATCATTAGACGTGCTTCACTTACGGATCCCTCCGATGTTTCCGAGATTCCCGTAAGTTGAACACGATTCCTCCCTTGGCAAAAGGAATGTTTTTTATAATATGCTGAGACAAAATTTTGATGGATTCGTCACCTCAACCCATTCGGCTAAAAGTACAATTGGTTGTTATGTAGAACGTATGTATCATGTTGCAACTTCATCATTATTATAAACAGCGAAGTAAGGGAACCATTTTCTGACAAATTAAGTCTCCCTCTGGTGACAATGTTGTTCCGCTGAATTAAAAGGCACAGCTGAGGAAGCAGAGGAACTCGTATGTGGAACACGCCTCACCATGTTATGATGCAATCAAGAGCCTCTTAAAAGACTGATCTTATTGTTAAAAGCCTGTCATAGCTTTTGGGTTTGGGTGGGTTTCTTATATCCGGCACTGTAACGAGACATCTGGCAACACCTAAATAATGTCTAAGCGCATGCTGTCAAAGCAAAAGTTGACATTTAAGCTGTCAAGGAATACATGTGCTGGCAGATTTAGGAGGAACGAATTGGCGGTTAATATTGGAGAGTTGAATTAGATAAGAAGTATATTTAAGTTCGTATACCAAATGAATTGTTATAATTAGTTTATAAGTAACACCATATATTTTATAGGTATTTTTCAACCAATATATATGAAATCATCATCTTAGGGTGTTTTATTTGGTTGAGGAAAATACGAAGTTCTTCTCGCAACAGGCACGTTGTTTGGTGGAATGAAACAACCGCTGTAATACGATGACTCGAGAAAACGCAGCGAAAGCTGTCTGTGGTTTTACTGTGAAACTGAGGGTACTAGATAAGGAGCACATCTTGAAGTAATCTTTGTGATTTTGAAGCTTCATTAGTTGCTTTATTCTATTACTAAGGAAGACAGATGAAAAAAAGACCTGGAATGCTGATTGATTGAGCCTATTTAGTAGCCACCCTTGTGGGAGTATCATGCCGCTTAGAGAACAAGATAATTTGATCGATTTCGCTCCACAATGAGAATGACGGTCACGCCATCTCATGGGCACTGGTTGTGCCGGGGTAGTATGTCCCTATGTCGGGGTGTTGTTCCACACCTTCTATGGTAGACTCAAATTAAATTACAAAACGCAAAAAAAAAAAAACAAAAACGTTCGTGTACTTAGAAACCTAACAGAAGATATGCCACCGAGCAACATTACTGCCATCCAGGAAATATGATGGGATGGGCAGTGTAAAAGGTTAATAAGAAAACAGTGACAACACCTACTGTCTGCGTTAAAATGAGCAGAAACAGCGATCATTCGTTTGCAGAATCATTACAAAAATTGATCACATTGCGATAGGTGAGAGGAGTGCTTAGTAGTCCAACCAACGACCCATGGAACCCTTTATCGGGGTAATAATCCCAAAAAAATCAGACTGGTATCACTAGCCAATGGCCTTTGCATCGTGCCTTTGAATCACCTTAGTAAGAAAATTGTTACGGTAATATGTTATGTATTCGGATTCTGGCGTTTCAACAATTTTAAATGAACACACAAATATTCCTGATAACACCGATTACACCCTTAACAGGTTAAACTTCCAAGGGGCTGATTTTGCTTGATAGATCGTACAGGCCTCCACTCAAATGACTTCTGTAGGAGCTTCATGAACGAAAAGAAAGAAGAAACAATTCTTCATCATCATTATAAATGCCCAGCCCTATCAAACAAAACAAGGCTCCATATTGGAGCCTACATCTTTCAATATCTCAATGATTTGATAAACATGGAAGCGAGAAGCTAAAATGGGGTATCTTACAGGAGATTGCACTAGATCCACGTGGTATCACAATAGACCAAAAACTGGTCAAGGTGTGAGGCGAATCGCTGGCAGCCACTCTACCCTAACCTAAAGTTACCTAATATAATTTTTGGGATACCATCCTGTCCCGCCGACTTTAAAATTTTCAGGAATGCAAAGATTTTCTGGAGTTTATCTTTTTTCACGAACAGCATCAACCTGTTGGCGACTATGTTCTTTTGATCATTAAATACGGTAAACCGTGATTCTCAGATCGCCAAATTTGCACATTTGTGATCAGATAAAAGTCATTCAGATAAGCTCCTTCCGTAAAAAGCGCATATCGAATTCGTGTTCTGCTGTAGATCTTCCATCGTTTTAATCAACATTTTCTGGACTTAAACCAACTTACGTTAGAGTCTGTCTGTTTTCTGTAGGCTTACCCAGCGGTATGTCATTGTTATCCATTCTCCTAAGTATTACGCGGAAACATATTCGGGCTACAGGATTTTATAGCCTGAATCTCGCTGCCTAAGTACGAACTCACAATTTTCCTGCAATTCTCGGATATTAACTGTTGCAGATATTTTTATCAGCAACTTTAATGTCACAATTTCTTGGTTCGTTTATCATGAAACAGTCTATGCCGTACAAGCCTCGAGAGGAGTATATTTTTATGTTTCTGGAGTGTGTCGATTGTTGGAGTTCGATATTCATCTGTCTGCTCGTCAGAAAAAGGTACCCTGGGGATAGCTCCGTTAACATTGTTATGACCTGATTCACCTCGAGTGAATGTCTGTCAATTTCATTGCTTGTCAAGTTGCTGTTAGTTGGTGGGTTTTTTTTTTTAACTCTGGCGAAGAGCTGCCAGTTTGTCGAATCCCCAAAAACGAACGCCTCCAGCTAAGTTTGTTCTGGCAATTTCAGCATGAAATGTAGCGTAGCCCTTGAAGCTACATTCCGTCGTAATCGATATCATCCAATTTAGTCCACTAAAAGATGATTATCATCGATCGGTAGAGCTCGCCGGTGATCGTTATAGCAATACCAGTTTCAAACAGTAAATTTCTCTAGATGAATTTGATTCTAGTGTATCTATAATGTGGACTGGTATCATCGTTAATCTAACTATTCTGCTTATTCAAATATTCATTCATCCACACATGAGCCACATTGCAAGAAATAAATTGTGTGCCAAACTTTTGTCGAAAGGAGCACTGTAATTTGATGAACTGCAAACGTTATTCAACACTATAACCTTTCATGGTGATTTACTATTAAATAACTGGCAACAACTTAGGTGTTATTTTAACAATACAAAATTCAAGCGTCCCAATGCAAACCCCCTATACTTGACTGCAAATGCAAATGCAAAACTCTTAAATGTCGACCCTTATTAACATGCACTTATATCTCAACAGCCATATAGACCATTAAACGCAAATGTGCACTTTATACAAAATAAGGAAATTTCGGTCGCCTTTTATTTTGTGAAGAAACTTACATTTAGTTGACACTCGCAGCAACCAAATCGATAAAACACCACAAAAATAGACTCCGATCATTGCCGCGTCTCGATCGTAAAAAATGTATTTCAATCTTCCCCATCTGTTGGTTAATTAAAGTTGTTACACTATTAGATGATAAATACTACGTTCGTCGTCGCCATCGTCGCCTTCGATGATGATCTTGCGTTTAATGGGTTTCCAAACACTTCAACTTGGGGGTGGATACTGTGTGCTCTATGCGCTGTCTCGACCGATTAGGTTAGCCCGGCGGCGCCGCTTTTGCTCTATCAAAATAATCACACGCAGAATGTATATCTGCGCACCGAATGATCTGACCAAAGACTCCGTATATCGGTTGGGCTGGATCATAAAAGCCTGTACATTCAACAAAACAAGCTTGGTCCACAGCTCTCCCTGTCCCTCGCTCTATAGACGGTTATAGGTTGGTGTTAGATACGTTTTTCTTTTAATTTGAAATCATTTTTCTCTGGAGTAGTGGGCGGATGGAATGGTGGGCTCTTTTAGTCGTTTTCCAGCCTCAATTTCATGGCCAGCATCAGCACAATATGGAATGGCACCGTGTAGATACATTTTTTTCTGTTGTTGGCTTCTGGGGTGTAAATTAATGGCAAAGCATTTAAAAATACATGATAATGTGGGGATTATGAGTTTCCATTGACGCCAGTCTGTGAAGGAATGCCAACTCGTTAATATGTGGAACATTCGCTCGTAAATGCAGTTTTTATTGATTCCCGAACAACGGGCGAGAAATTGATTAGTGGAATTTATTTTGCTTTGGGAATGCTGTTCGAGTATTAGAAAATAAACATATTCACCTCAAGGATGATGTTTTCATTTTGTTGCTTACTTTGTTGTTTCTGAATTCCATCTTTTCTTCTTTTATTTTTCAATAAATAGAAAAGAAAAAAACAGTTTTCGAATTTTTCAAGTGGTTAGCTGGGATGCTTGTGAGTTTTTTCTTAATTGTCCAATAAATAAATCGATGGCAGACGGTATTCCATAACAGCTGGATGGAAGTTTATATTCAGTTGTTGACTCTAAGTGATTATGGTAAATATTTAGATACTTTTTGCGGCTCGCGGCAGCAGGTGGAAACACGTATTGACGTCAAAGTAGCTCGTGAGAAACTGATTTTTGTTTTGTTGGTTTATAAAATTTGGCGAAAACATATTATCCTATCGGAAGAACTCTTATTTCGTTTTTTCTTCAAGGTGATACAAAGTTATTAATATAAGACAAGGTGCCGAATTTTGCAAATTGTAATTTTGACATACTTTCACGGAAAATAGACATACTTTCATAGAAAATAGAGTGAGGACTTTTGTTCCAAATAGCTTCCTCACTAGTTCCGAAAATCTACAGGATAAATGCATTGAAAGTGTTTTATGGCGTTAGGTAAAGCCATGAAAGCCATATTCTCAAGAAATATGCGGTACCCTTAAGGTTGCGTGCCTAAGCTTGTCGGATAGGACAATCCTTGCAAGCAAGTCTTCACATCTATTCTTTACTGGAATCTAACTTTCCAGGCACGTCCTCATTCGGTAGAAGGAATAGGTGCCAGACATCGGTTAGTAAGGAGCCCATTTGGAAATCTGGAAGCTATCTTGGTGTGTTACGAAGCATGACCGGAGACCACTGAGGCATTACTGGTTTGCCGACTCCTTGGCTTAATATGTTTAAAAGCTGTGGTTACCCAAAATCTTAGGTGTGGTGGACTTAGAGTACAAGTGGTTCTGAATGGACATCGGGCATCGACAAGGAAGGTAGTCATATGGCATCAGAATCACTAATTGTACCGGAAAGTTTTTTTCCTACCCTGGAGTTTTACCAACACTGTTTGATTTTCCCGGTATTGTGTTACAATTTAGGACTGTAGGCGTTGAACTTGCTTTACATAGCCTATACCAAATACAAGGCAAGCTTTTATAGCTTTCAGCATATATTGTAATATGTCCCTAGTTTCAAAGTCAACTGATTGAGCCGCATTACTAAGAAGATCTGCATCTTGGCTTATTTCCAGATTAATTTTAGCTCTTTTGACTTTCTTTTTGAAAAACAAGCTTACATTCGGTAGAAGGTCCTTGTTCTTTTTAGAAATAGTATTTACCAGACCACCGCCGTTTTCCAATCTACAGGGAAATGTTCATTTTTTTTTTTTTAAATTAGCACGCTCTAAAGGGTTATTCATACCTTATAGTGTTTGACCACAGCGTAGGCATTAAGCAAATTGAGGGGAAGAGAAGAGGAGATACCGATGTGCGTTGGTTTTAAATGTCTGCAAATTGTAATGTGAGGAAAACTGGGTTTGGTAAATCATTGATGTTGATCGGTTTAGGAATAAATCTCTATATTTCATAGTACGTCCGAAGAAAGGCTTGAGGGTGAATTGATTAGAATTCATGGTATGGCGAGTATTTGAGCATTTTCTATTATAATAGCGGTAAAAAAGTGTAAGGCAGGAGATATTTCAACGATGTTGAAGAGAGATTATGGAGTTCGCTACGGTTGAATCTCTTATCAGCTTTATCGCTAGCTTTTGTATAGGATAGGTGCAATTATGTTTTTGCTCCAACTGACCAGGTGTGGGCTTTAAACAGGGTGGTAGAAATACCGACATCCTAATATATGAAGCTTTCAATGACAGCTGTAATCAATATGACAGGTTTTTTCTTTTTTTTGCATTTATAATCCTGTAAATGTGCTTTTTTTTGTGGAATCGCGGTAATGTCTGCCTCTCCCACGCGAAGTAGCACCCGGCTTGATCTCAACGTTAATAATTCTTCATACCCTTTCAAAAACCCCACAATAAGTTAACAGTCTTTCATTAAAAAACAGAAGCATAAGTTGAAATGGCTCTGTTGGTAGCCCTATTTTTGTTTAAAGGTATCTTTGCAAGATATGCATTAAGTTCATTCATAATTATTTCTTGAGTAGGTATTCCATTTCTAATAAAAAATAACAACGATTCCAAAATGTTTTTATTGGAGGATAGGTATTTTTCTGTTATAATCATAATTTTATCGTCTCCAAAAGCGACTATTTTACGACTATTTACGACTTTTCCATTCTTGACAAGGGATTTACGAATTTTGTTAATCGATACATTGCAAAGAAGAATAGAGAGACCTCTACCTTGTGTCGCGATATTTTAATCATGTTATCCCCAGTGGCTCAGTGGCGCGATGGTTATTGCGATGAACTGCCGCGCAGGAGGTCTGGGTTCGATTCCCAGCCGTAGCAACACCTAAATGATTTTTCACTGGCCCTCCTCTCGTGATGATCTGACAAATCATCCGAGTAGTATCAATTGTCAAGAATAGCTTATCTCAACTTAGCCGTTCGGAGTCGGCACAAAACAGGAGGTCCCGCCATCGTGCAAGAAGTACAGCACGCACACATGAATGGTTGTGAGAAAGCTAGGCCCTGGGTACTAACGAGCCTGTTGCGCCAAAAATTTGTATTTTTTTTTATCCCCAAGCCTGCTGTTGAGCATATATTTATTATAACTCAGTTTTTTACAGAAAGTGTACTGAAACTAGTTGCTCAAGCAAAGATATAATGGTTTCTTTATATAATTTTTTAATAGCTCATTCTTTGTTTCTATATACACCCAACCTTTTTTAAGGCTTTCTCTATCGTTCTAGAAACCTAACGTAAGGCTGTTTCTTCAGATTTTCCCTTGGTATATACGTTGACACATACACACTTATATTCGGAAGCTTATGAAAGCAGGCCACTACCGAAACGGCCGACTGTAAAAATGCTCAACTTCCTAGCACATGTACTATATAAGACCTATAGAAGTAATTGCTTCAATAAATTGCTAAATTTGAGTCTAATAGAGCTTATAGAGGCAGACACGTTAGTTTGGTTGTTAGGTTGAAAGGATTTTAAAATTTTTCGAAGCAACGGAGCAACACGTCTATAAGATATTGTATCAATTGAATTCCAATAAAGGTCCTTGGGCAGACAACATTAGACCAGTTGATCTTAAAATAAATGCGGTATATCTGGCTAAAAATAAATAAAATAAATAAATCGTACTATACATCTGAGCTATGTTCCAAAGATAATGAAAATGATCTATAAGGGAGGAAATATAAAAAACTCGGAAAATTGCATGCCAATCGCAATTTTATCAGCTGTTGAAAAACGTATGCGGAAAGTAATTGTCAACCAATTAAATAGTTATATAGCCAAACACAATTAAATTCATACAAACCAACACGGGTTTCAAAAAAGTAAGAGTACTGGATTGGTTTTTGGAGAATTTCCCGATAGGGTTAACGCTGGACTAAACAAAAACCATCATATCCTTGTGCTATTTATCGATTTTAGCAAAGCCTTCGATACTCTAACGCACGAAAATCTAGTGCAAAGTGTTTGCAGAAACGAGTATTGGCAAACTGATTTAGAAGCTATCAAACTGATAGAACCATTAAATTTAAGGTGTCTGATAGAATAAGCAAAGAAAAACGATGCAAAAATTGTGTTCCACAAGGGTTTAAATTGGGCCCCATTTTATTTATTCTCTTTACCAACGAACTTATGCTTTTATTGAAAAGATCTACATCCTATGCCTATGCCGATGATATCACAATCGTGGTATAACACAAAAACCTGAATTCTGCTGTGAAAACATTGCAATACGAGTTAAATGCCGTATCTAAGTGGTGTCATATCTAATAATGGGCAGGTTATAACGGGTGATCCAAGTAGAGATACTTTTTTCAATAGCCTTTTTTGACTGATCACGTGTGAGTCGTGTCATGCTGTCATGTTATTTTTGTTTAGCATTGTTTGGCATTTCATAATGGAAAGACTTACGCGTGAACCCGTTTACAAATTGTTCAACTTTATTATGAAAATTCACGTTCTGTGAGGAATGTGTTTCGTGCACTTCGCTCAACTTATGGTCAACATAATCGGCCTACTGAGCGTACTATTCGCAACACCATCACCCATTTTGAGACCCAGCATTCATTATTGGATAATATTCGACCGAATAGACCACGTCCAGCCCGCTGTGAAGAAAATATAGCGGCCGTAGCTGAGAGTGTACACGAAGACTGTAGAGAGTCGATTCGGCAGTTATCGTGCCATGATAACCGACTATTTGATGCCTGAAATTGAAGCCCGTGATCTCGGCGACATTTGGTTTCAGCAAGACGGTGCCACTTCCCACACATCGCATCAATCAATGGACTTATTGATAGAACATTTCGGTGAGCACATAATTTCACGTTTTGGGCCGCTCGATTGGCCACCAAGATCGTGTGATATCACACCGTTAGACTTTTTCCTGTGGGGATATGTAAAGTCAAAAGCTTATGCCGACAAACCCGCTTCGATTCAGGCCTTGGAGGAAAACATCACGCGTGTCATTCGCCAGTTACCAGTCGAAATGCTCGAACGAGTGATCGAAAATTGGACTCAACGGATGGACCATCTGCGACGTAGCAACGGCCAACATTTGATAGACATAATCTTCAAAAAATAAATGCCAAAGAATGTTCTTTCAAATGATAATAAACATTCTCCATTAAATTTGAATTTTCGGTTTTTTTTTCTTTAAAAAGGTAGGGAACCTCGAAATGGATCATCCTTTACATATAGCCAAAACAAAGGTGAGTCAAAAATATAAAGTACCTCGGAGTAACCATTGATGAGCATTTCCTTTGGTGTGAGCATTTAAATATCCTGCGTTTTCTGCTAAAGAGCACTATCTTTTCAATGGTGTACTTTAAGCGGTACTCAAATCAAAAACAGGTGCATTACTCACTAGCTGAATCACGTATTAGCTGCAAAAACTCATTTGGATAAAATATCTAACCTACAACATCGCCTTGTTAAAATTGTTAGAACCAGTAATTTAAATCTCAAATTTCTAGACGTTAATGCCATCAGACAACACTTCTACAGTGCATGAATGACCAGCGATTTCTGCAGTCTATAAGCCACGGAAACATACAACGCTTACGGAAACCGAGAACTACGATGCTTAGTATAAAAAATTGTTAATTAACTTCCTCAATTTTTAGAAGCCATTCCGAATTTTAAGAAAAGGAAAAAAGAGCTAAAAACGTAGGTACTTACTTCATTTATTTTTTGTAAAGTTAGATATAATAAACTTAATTACTTAAGTGGCGCTACAGTCCGGGAGGAACCTGGGCCTCAACCAACATGCCTCTCAAATTAGCCCGGTCCTTAGCTAACTGCCTCCAGTTGCGCACTCCAAGTTGGTTGAGGTCGGTTTCTACTTGTGCGCGCCACTTAAGGCGAGGTCTTCCTCTACTGCGTCCGTCGTCTGGCTGGGAATCGAAGACTCTGCGAGCCGGAGTATTGGTGTCCATTCTTTCTACATGTCCTAGCCATCTTAAACGTCCAATGCGGAGTTTTTTTTTGACCAGGGGTATGTCGCTGTACAGCTCGTATAGTTCGTGGTTGAATCTTCGTCTCCATAGCCCGTCAACGCAAACGGGACCGAAGATTTTCCGAAGAATTTTTCTCTCGAATCGACCAAGGATATCTTCATCCGCTTTTGATACGGTCCATGCTTCAGCGCCGTAGAGCAGGACTGTGATGATCAGGGTCTTATATAGGATGTTCTTAGTAGTTCGAGTGAGGGCTTTACTACTAAATTGTCTTGAAATTGAAACAGCGATTGGCAAGAGTTATTCTTCGTTTGATTTCGTTAATAGCTGTTAATAGCGGAGCCGAGGTAGACAAAGCCCCGTTCTACCTCAAAGTTATATCTGTCAATGGTGACGTTCTGCCCAATTCGTCGATGTTGTGTGTCCTTTCGTGTTGACAGCATATACTTAGTCTTTCCCTCATTTACTGCTAAACCCATTTTTGCCGATTCCTTCTCTATACTAGCAAACGTGGCTATGACATCACGTTGAGTCCTACCAATGATTTCAATATCATCGGCGTATGCTAGTAGTTTCTCTGATTTTTGGAAAATTGTGCCTCTGGTGTTGGCTCGGGAGTTTTGCACAATCCTCTAAAGAATCAAATTGAAAAAGTCACATGACAGCGCATCGCCTTGCCTAAATCCTTTTTTGGTATCGAATATGTCGGTGAGGTCGTTTCCGACCCTGATGGTGCAGCGAGAAGTCTCCATCGTCATCCTACACAAACGGACGAGTTTGGGCGGTATACCAAAACTAGACATGGCTCTGTATAGTTCATCTCTATAAATGCTGTTGTATGCGGCTTTGAAATCGATAAATAGGTGGACTTCGTGGGTTTTTTCCAGGATCTGCAAAAGTGTGAAAATTTGATCGATTGTGGACTTTCCTGGCCTAAAACCACACTAATAAGGGTAGATCAGGTTGTTGGTAAACGGTTTCAGGCGTTCACATATTACGGCAGATAGGATCTTGTAGGCAATGTTGAGCAGACTTTTTTGTGGATCGGACAAACGATGCTGAGGTTCCATTCTTCAGGCATGCTTTCATCCGTCCAGATTTTGCTTATGAGTTGGTGGATGTTACTTACCAAGTCATCTCCGCCAGCTTTATAAAGCTCAGTGGGAAGACCGTCATTTCCGGCGGCCTTATTAATCGGCGGCCTTAATAAGTTTGAGTTTAGATATTGCTAACCTCACTTCTCTCACCTCAGGTCGGGTGGTTGGTGGTTTCGACAGTAAATTTTTTCACAGTATTTCTGGTTTGTTGTGGCGTGGTAGATATCCGCATCATTACCTTGGCTACAACAAGGTAGTGGTCGGAGTCGATGGTAGCCCCTCGGAATGTTCGGCCATCCAAAATACTGGATGCGTGCCTCTTGTCTATCGCAATGTGCTCAATTTGGTTGACTGTTCGTTGATCTGGAGACCGCCATGTCCCCTTATGGATTTCGAGGTGAGGAAACCGTGTGCTGGCTATAGTGGCATTTCGTTCCGTAGCGAAGTCATTTAGCCAGACGTGTTGTCGTGTAGGCTATATTTTCCGACAGTACTGCTAAAGATGTCTTCTCTTCCTACCTTTGCGTTAAAATCTCCCAGCACGATTCTAACATCGTACTTTGGTAGTCGTTCATAGGTTTTGTCGGGGAGCTCGTACAAGCAATCCTTAGATATATCATCTTTTTCATCCGTCGAAACATCAGCGCATAAAAGGCTTGTGTTGACGAATTTGGAATTTGATGTGGATTGCTACAATGCCTTCGCTAATGTCTTGGAAACATAAGACTTCTTGCCTAAGTCTGGCACTTATAACAAATCCTCATCCGAATAGTCGCTGTTTCTGCTCACTATAAGACGGTCCATAGTAGATGTCACAGTTTTTCATCCTCTTTTTGCCCGGCCCATCCCATCGTATTCCCTGGATGGCAGTAATGTCTGCTTTGTAGCAGTTTAGGGCTTCCGCTAGTTGTTCGCCAGCACCTTTCCTGTTTAATGTTCTCGCATTCCAGATGCAGATACGAACGCCGTGGTCCTTTTTTCTTTTAGCAGGGTCGTCAACAATAATATCAGTCCTTTCCGAGGCTATTGGTTGCTTCGTAGCATAGGCTTTTTTATATGGATGGGTAGTTACCCCAAAGCACAACCCCCAACCTGGAGGGCCAGGCCCTTGTTTTGACCCTAGGACAGCGAGCCGGAAAATACCGATGTCACTAGCCCATTTTGGGATATTAGCGCTGCCATTGACCCATTGAGGGCTCATCTGCCACCGACTTTTTCCAATACCCTGGCTCAGTATTGGAGATCCCTATAGACCTGGTGATCAAATATGTCGAAGCAACTCGTATAGGGATTACACTACCAGTTCGATCAAACTGGAGCTGTAGGTGCCACCGTTGACTCCATCTAGGGAATTCCTCCGCTGCCGCCTGATATTGAGTGCCTTAGTAAGAGGACACTGCCACCCCCTCTCTCGTTTGCTGCCACCAACGACCTTCCACAGGGGTTCAATACCCCATCTCCAGTCGAAGTACTAGGCACCCACCAGTCACCAGCGTGGAGGTGAGAGTAGGAGTTGATAGTGAGAGGCTAGAGTGAGAACGCTTGTGTCCTCATATAATCGCATCACTATCCTTAAGCTTCTATCCAAACTTCCAGAACTTGACATGATCTGTGCGGTAACAGACCGCTTACCAAAGACACTATGCTTCAACAAAAGATTCTCAACGGAGATCACAACCAGAGAAGCATGGTGTAGCAACAACCCTCCAAACTGCCTAAACGGCCTAAAGTGGTATACGGATGGTTCTAAAATGGACTCAGGGGTAGGAGCTGGCATACATGGACCAAATAAAAACATCTCAATACCTATGGGAAAAAACCCTAGTGTATTCCAAGCTGAGCTCCATGCCATAAAAGAATGCGCAAACCTGATACACAACTCAGGTATTAAAGGCGCAAACATCCATATATTCACGGACAGTCAAGCAGCTATAAAAGCCCTTAGCTCACACATCATTGACTCCAAATCAGTACTACACTGCTTCAACTCCCTCCAAACAATCAGTTCCAGGAACAAAACCAAACTATGGTGGGTCCCCGGACATAAGGGAGTTGAAGGTAACGAAAAAGCTGATGAACTAGCCAGAAAAGGTTCGGAAACCCCCTTCATTGGACCTGAACCCTTCTGTGTAATCCCCAAATCAGCCATAAATCTAGTCATAAAAAACTGGGAACAAAACAGATGTGTTTCATACTGGGGAAACATCCCAGGCCTAAGACAGGCCAAAAGAGCTATTCAGCCCTTCAAATCAGATGCCAACAAGATACTAAATCTGCGCAGGCACGATATCAAAGACTTAGTAGGCTACCTAACTGGTCATCACGGTCTGCGATATCACCTAAACAAAATGCGTCTAGTCGACTCACCGGAGTGCAGACTATGTCTAGAAGAAGACGAAACAGCCGAGCATATCATATGTGAATGCCCGGCCCTTTACGGTATGAGAAGAGAATCTTTCTTCAGGGAATTCTTAAGTCCCGAAGAATTGAGGAAATCTTCGGCTGAAAGTATTATCAGCTACATTAGGAAAGTAGAAGCGCTACTAACCTAAAAAGCATCTGACGGCAAGCACAATAGATCTTTTAGGTCGATGTGTATATTACTGCTTAGGCATGTCAGAATTTAAAAAAAAAAAAATCCTTAAGCACCAGCACCAGAAATAATAAACTTAATCTTTTATAAATGTATGTTTATAACAAAATAATTTTGAAAATTTAAATCACTTCAAAGTAATATTAAAATTGTACACAACCACCTGCATATAATTGCTTCGCTTTGCAGGTAAGCAATTATTGTAAATACTAAAAAAATGTGTATATGAAATCTCTTAATTAAAAACAAAATTATCCTAGTACAATCCTTAATGGTACCAAAGATTACGAACTCTATACAGATGACGCACTCCATATAAGAGAAATTGTTCTATGGCGGGTCGTGCTTGCACAGCCCGCCATATGTTTTTGTTGTTGTTTTTCATGTGTTTTCATGCACACCGCCCGTCCGTACCATGAAGCTACTGAGCAAAAGTTTCTGTTTTTTTGTTCTCAATGCGTCATCTGTATACAATTCATAATCTTTGATGGCACACAATTGTCAATTCAATAGTGTAAGGGGGATTCCGAAATATTTCCAAAGGTTTGCAACCCGGGAAGTGTGTTTCTAAACAGCATTAACTTTTCCTGGCTGTCCAAGATTTGCCTGCACTACAAGAACTCCCATTATAACATAATTATGCTGAACCCAAATGACGATTTGTTTTAAAAGCGACTCTCCATATCAATACCTTAACTCAAATGCCTACATCGTATAACCAACCAGTGTCCCAAATATGCGCTATACCATCAACCACTCATAAAAAATAATAAATATGTAAATATTCGCTTGACTACACCGCTATGCGCCTTCAAACACCTCAGCCCTTCGACCTAAATTCTCCACCCCAAAATCTAGAGGCCAATTAGTATTCCCACTGAAGTTTAACAACTTGTCACGCATGATCATCATCACCATGCTAGCAGAGCGCCAATGCCATCACAGCAGGACTCATTATTACCATATCACCATCTGAATTGGTGAGAACACCACATTTTACCGTCGTCAATCCAATCCAACTAACTGCTGTCCATCTTTCGTTACAAAAACGAAGAAAAAAAACTGAAACAAGCCCACCACGAATTTAATTAGGCAGCAATCCACTGCGCGCACCAATTTCAATAAATTGCCGTTGTATTCCACCCAAAATGTGCACCACACAATACAAAGGGTCAAAGGCTCACAATAGTCCAACAACAAAAAAGATCCCTCAAAAATATGAAAAGAACTTCATAAATTTGCTGATTGATTCGATCCGTTCCGGTAGAACCAATCAATGAAACAGCCGACCCAACAACAGTTGTCGATCAATGGATCGATCCGCAATCCACCGATCTTGTCAAAGAGGTTAGGTTCACCGTGGTGGTGGTTTGATCGCGATCACAGCGGACACCACACACCGATCGGCTGACATGACACAAAAAGGTTGACTTTCATATGCCAGCGACGACGACGACAGGTTGGCTTATTGTTATCGTTACGATTATGGTTATAGTTATGATTATGATTATGAGCCCGCTCGATGGCCTTAGAAGTGATCCGCCATCGCGCGGAAAACCACCAAAGGACCGAGCGGCATATGACAAAGGGTTAACACAGGCTCACCGCGAGCAATAACTTTTTATACGCTTTATTCGGGTTACCATCGCGCCCAGCAAAGTTAATGAAAACATATTTTCTTTATTTTTACGCAGATTAAAAAAGTCAAAAAGATACAGATACGGAAAATCGAAAAAAGATACATTTTCTTACAATTTTTTTACTGCGGTCGAATTAGGCACAGCCAGGTCGTAAATATTGATTTCTTTTTTTTTTTCCTGTCTAAGGATATTGATCTTTTATGAGTTCTCTATCACACCTACCATCGAGTGGGTAACATAAAAAAATGCATCTAAACATCTTTTTCTTTAAAAAAAAAACCTTCATCATCAACACTTTTTTTAACCCTTCCAAGGATTCCCAAGGATAACTCATGTCGCCAGTCACAAACCATAAAACTATTCCATCCCGGTATAGCCCATTAACCCATTTTAACCCCTTTGCCTGTGTCTTACTAAACTGTTCATTCTCTTAAAAAACAATTCAATTGCCCTGTTTTTTATTGTAATCCTGTAGAATCAGAGCGTCCTTGTTGTGCTTCTTTAAAAATAAAAAACACAAAAAAATGTGTACCAACCCTTCTGCATCCTTTTTTTATGATACGGTTTTTTTGCGAACGGGTTAAGCAGACAGATGCATTAGCCATAAAAAAGTGAAACCTTTTCTCATACCTTCCACGGAATCCTTATTTGCGGGACATAAATCGCGCGACAATTATTTTATGACGCTCATTGAGTGCAGCCGAAAAAAAAGGATTAAAAAACGAATGGGTTAAGCGAAACGACTCCGGTCCTGTGTACTTAGTGTCTTTCAGTGAAATTAGTGAGTTTGTTTTTTAGGAAGCGCAAAAAAGGATTCAAACAAAAACACAACACACCCTCATGCGCGCTCTCAATAAACACCGGGACGGGGTAGTGTTTTCTATGCCTCTGGGTTCGTGTTAAAGTCGCTCAAAGTCGATTAGTTTGCATATACCTAAGTAAATTCCTGTGAAAAGGATCACTTACTCACTCCGCGTATATAAACATTAACCAGTGAATCCTTTCTTTAGCTGGGCACTGTTTGAACGGAGAGTATGGCATGCAATAGATTCCTGGAAGCCTTGTTTACCGAATGCACTTTAGTGTGCCGGTGGGATCAGAGCGATCTCTGGGATTGGTATTCAAATTGTGTGTTGGCCGCGAACAAGAATGAATTTATTGGGCGAAGATAAACCCTTTTTTGTCGGTTGGTGTTTGGATTTGAATCCTTTTTTTCGGCTGTCGTTTGTTGTTGGTGGCATTTCGCGTTGCAATAAACTAAAAAGGGGTATAAGGGGCATTTGGTTTGGTTTTTCTGTTTAAGGATGTTTTTCTTGATCTTGGATAGTGCGTGGAGACATTTCCACGAATTGATCGCGGAAAATGTAATTTTTTTTTGTTGTGTGTTGGTTTGGTGTACGCGAACAGGTAAACCGAACCATAATTGGTTTTTGGAGTAATTTACGTTGGTGGTCCCGCAGACCTGACCGATGGGCTATTGTGTTGTCGGGAAGGCATTGTGTTGATGTCGGCTGGTGTATGGTAATTGGAATGGCTTTAGACCACGCTTGCGCTAATGGTGGAGGGCATTACATTTTATTAGTAGCATGTGGTAATTGCGGGGAAGGATCGTTGTTTCGGCAACTCATCGAAAGGGTTTGTGATTTTCATTAAAAAAAAAACGACAAAGGAAAGTGCGTTAGCACTTTTAGTCTAGCCAATGTTGGTCTCTGGAATATATAGTTCAAATTATGATTGAGGAGTCGATTCTGGATTCAATTAAGTGAAGAGGCACGTTTTAACAACAAACAATTTTTATTACACTTTGTAATGGAATTAACTCCTATATTGCTTATTACTTAAAATCCTACCTTTCTCCTTAAGTTCGAAGTTAACCTGGGTATCAACGAATGTGCTCCTGCATTTAGACGGGTTCTGAGCTAACTTTCCAGTTCCGCACTTCCAGTTGGTCAAGGACCGCTTCAACTAGTCCGCATCATTTAAGAGGTGCCGTTTTGAAAGTAGTTGCAGTTAAAGTTATAACTATCGATTCAGCCAAATTTATCGGTGTAGGGTGTCCCTTATTATTGACAAAATTTTCCTCAGGAAACGCTGCGGTGACATTTCATTGAATCTGACCACTAATATGGACTGATGATGTTTGTTGGTGAACAGGTTCCTTGTCCAGAAAAACACGCAGAGAGTATAATTACTTCTGCTAAAAGTGTGGCTCAGCTTAACAATGCTGCGGGGTTTTTCAAGAAGCCAATTAAGAAGCCGAAATGATTCATCCATATGTTCAGCACTTACTCAGCTACGATTTTTCTTGTTCATCTCGACAGGATTCTGTTTGTATTTCGGGCCGGAAGCTCATCAGATTGCACCTATCAATGACTATAAAGCTCGACTGGTGCTGATTGTAAGTTAAAGATAGTTTCCAGAAGCTCAGGGCTTGTAGCAATACCAGCCAAAACAGGAATTGTCAATGCTATCATCATTGGATAGCATTGACAACTTTTAGCGATGAGGAGTGAAGTTAAATATCTTGGCATCTGGCTCCATACGTTTTTAAAATTTTAATAAAAATGCAGATGGTAATCTTGGTAGGGCCAAGGGGGCTAACGATATGACAATGATTTTGTGTCAAATGGTTTACTTGACTCAAGTGTGAAAGTCATTTGCTACATGGCTCTTATAAAACCAATCATCGCATACAGCTGACGTGTGTGGTTTAGTGCAGCCCCATTATACATGGAAATGATGCAGCTAAAAACCGTACCTCAAGGTGCCTAGATTTTTACCGAACGCCAGAAACAGAGCACATAAAGTATTATCGCAACAAGGTCGTATACGATGGTACTCAACTGAATAGAATTGGCAATTTCTTTATTAACGTGATGCGAAGTGCGACAACAGCGTGATCATTGGGGCTTTGTTCCCCAATGATATATAAAGGGTGTCACATTGGTATTGTATTGCCAACGGAAAAAGGACAACGAGTAAATCTAACAAGCTTATATTTCTGAATTGAGCCTCCATTTCTATAGCGGTGAGAGTTATTACAGGTCACAACCTGCTGGGTAAACACTCCCATAGAACTAACCTAACTGACTTGAACCAACTATGCGGGAAATGCGGTGACCCAGACGTTGAGAAGGAATAAACAAACAACAACTAACAATAACAAACTCCTCCGCAGATTCGACTACGAGGACTTGACGGAGCTAGATACAACCCCCATAGCACAAATCGTCAGCCTCTGCTGCAAGTCGGGATAGAGCAATTACCTCTTTGAAACTAATGGAGCAGCACAAATCACCTAAGTATAACTCTTTTCACTAACGCAGCTTTCCTTTTTCAGGTGCAATAAATGGTATCGCTATGAGCCCACGTAGGCATATACGGTATTGACAGCTCACCTGAGCGTCAACAACGCATCGAAACCTAAGCTAACCTAATATAATGAAGGTTTTTCAGTTACAGTCCGCAATTTTCGTACAAAATATGGCCGTCATAGTGATTTAAAATCATCAACGTGTAGAAAATAATTGAAAAATACAGGGAGAATCTATAGATTAGTGATCTTCGGCACTCTGAGTGTCCTATCACAAGTCGTTCCACAGAAAATATCAAAGCAGTTCACGAGAGTATTGCTGACAGTCCAGGAACATCAATTCGGCAAGAATTGGCCATTTCGAGAAGTTTTTTCTCACGAAGACTTGAAGCTAATCTTCATGCTTACAAAGTTCAATTCAACTGAAAACTACTGACCAGCAGCGCGAAAAGGGTTCGTTGAAAGGATTTTGGAACAAAAACAAGTCGATTTTTCGAAAAAATCCTTTAGCGATGAAGCTCATTCCGGTATTACATCCACAAAGTTCTGGGGCTTATCTAACGGGTGATCCAAGTAGAGATACTTTTTTCAATAGCCTTTTTTGACAGATCACGTGTGAGTCGTGTCATGCTGTCATGTTATTTTTGTTAAGTAATGTTTGGCATTTCATAATGGAAAGACTTACGCGTGAACAACGTTTACAAATTGTTCAACTTTATTTTGAAAATTCACGTTCTGTGAGGAATGTGTTTCGTGCACTTCGCTCAACTTATGGTCAACATAATCGGCCTACTGAGCGTACTATTCGCAACACCATCACCCATTTTGAGAGCCAGCATTCATTATTGGATAATATTCGACCGAATAGACCATGTCCAGCACGCTGTGAAGAAAATATAGCGGCCGTAGCTGAGAGTGTACACGAAGACCGTGAAGAGTCGATTCGGCGCCGTTCGCATCAACTCGGACCATGATAACCGACTATTTGATGCCTGAAATTGAAGCTCGTGATCTCGGCGACATTTGGTTTCAGCAAGACGGCGCCACTTCCCACACATCGCAATCAATGGACTTATTGAGAGAACATTTCGGTGAGCACATAATTTCACGTTTTGGGCCGGTCGATTGGCCACCAAGATCGTGTGATATCACACCGTTAGACTTTTTCCTGTGGGGATATGTAAAGTCAAAAGCTTATGCCGACAAACCCGCTTCGATTCAGGCCTTGGAGGAAAACATCACGCGTGTCATTCGCCAGTTACCAGTCGAAATGCTCGAACTTACTTACTTACTTAAGTGGCGCTACAGTCCGGAATGAACCTGGGCCTCAACCAACATGCCTCTCCATTTAGCCCGGTCCTTAACTAACTGCCTCCAGTTGCGCACTCCAAGTTGGTTGAGGTCGGTTTCCACTTGTGCGCGCCACTTAAGGCGAGGTCTTCCTCTACTGCGTCCGACGTCTGGCTGGGAATCGAAGACTCTGCGAGCCGGAGTATTGGTGTCCATTCGTTCTACATGTCCTAGCCATCTTAAACGTCCAATGCGGAGTTTTTTGACCAGGGGCATGTCGCTGTACAGCTCGTATAGTTCTTGGTTGAATCTTCGTCTCCATAGCCCGTCAACGCAAACGGGACCGAAGATTTTTCGAAGAATTTTCCTCTCGAATCTACCAAGGATTTCTTCATCCGCTTTTGATACAGTCCATGCTTCAGCGCCGTAGAGCAGGACTGGGATGATCAGGGTCTTATATAGGGTTTCCTTAGTAGTTCGAGTGAGGGCTTTACTACTAAATTGCCTTCTTAGCCCGAAGAAACAGCGGTTGGCAAGAGTAATTCTTCGTTTAATTTCTGACGAGATGTTGTTGTCAGAGTTAATAGCGGAGCCGAGGTAGACAAAGTCCCGTACTACCTCAAAGTTATATCTGTCAATGGTGACGTTCTGTCCAATTCGTCGATGTTGTGAGTCCTTTCGTGATGACAGCATATACTTAGTCTTACCCTCATTTACTGCTAAACCCATTTTCGCCGCTTCCTTCTCTATACTAGCAAACGTGGCTGTGACATCACGTTGAGTCCTACCAATGATGTCAATATCGTCAGCGTATGCTAGTAGTTGCACCGACTTTTGGAAAATTGTGCCTCTGGTGTTGGCTTTGGAGTTTTGCACAATTCTCTCAAGAATCAGATTAAAGAAGTCACATGACAGCGCATCGCCTTGCCTAAATCCTTTTTTGGTATCGAAAGTGTCGGTGAGGTCGTTTCCGACCCTGATGGAGCAGCGAGAATTCTCTATCGTCATCCTACACAAACGGACGAGTTTGGGCGGTATACCAAAACTAGACATGGCTCTGTACAGTTCGTCTCTATAAATGCTGTCATATGCGGCTTTGAAATCGATGAACAGGTGGTGGGTATCGATTTGGACTTCTTGAGTTTTTTCCAGGATCTGCCGAAGTGTGAAAATTTGATCGGTTGTGGACTTTCCTGGCCTAAAACCACACTGATAAGGGCCAATCAGGTTGTTGGTAAACGGTTTCAGGCGTTCACATATTACGGCAGATAGGATCTTGTAGGCGATGTTGAGGAGACTTATGCCTCTGTAGTTGGCGCAGTTCAGAGGGTCTCCTTTTTTGTGGATCGGACAAACGATGCTGAGGTTCCATTCTTCAGGCATATTTTCATCCGACCAGATTTGGCTTATGAGTTGGTGGATGTTACTTACCAAGTCATCTCCGCCGGCCTTATAGAGCTCAGCGGGAAGGCCGTCATTTCCGGCAGCCTTATTAAGCTTGAGTTTAGATATTGCTATCCTCACTTCACTCAGGTCGGGTGGTTGGCAGTCTTCGCTGTCGTTGCCAATATTGAATGGTTCGTTCTGCCTGACAGCGGAATGTTGTTCGTCATCGCCGTTTAACAGTCTGCAGAAGTGGTTCTTCCATATCCTCAGCATCGACTGTGTCTCAACTACAATATTTCCTTGTTCATCTCGACAGGATTCTGTTCGAGCCTTGTATCCTTGGCTTTGACGTTTTACACTTTGGTAAAACTTGCGAACATCGTTCCTGGAGTGGCACCTCTCTATATCCTCGATCGCGCGCTTTTCTTGCTCTTTTTTCTTCTTGCTGAAAAGCCGATGTTCTTCCCTTCTTCTTTGCCTATAGAGCTCAATGGCAGCTCTCGTCTTCACCTGCAGCTTAGCCTTGTAGGCCTCGTTCTTGGCTGCGAGCATCTGTCGGCATTCCTCATCAAACCAGGGGTTTCTCGCTGGTGGGCGCGAGAAACCTAGCACATCAGTTGCGGCTGATCTAATGGCCTGTTGGCATCGTTGCCATTGCTCTTCGACATTCGATGCTGGTGGTATGGTGTTAATCGAGAGGTTAAGGGATACGCGTTGTGCGAAGGTCTTGGCGGTCTCTTGCGATTGCAGTCTTCCGACATTAAATTTTTTCACAGTATTTCTGGATTGTTGTGGCGTGGTGGATATCCGCATTCTTACCTTGGCTGCTACAAGGTAGTGATCCGAGTCGATGTTAGCTCCTCGGAATGTTCGGACATCCAAAATACTGGATGCGTGCCTCTTATCTATCGCAATGTGATCTATTTGGTTGATCGTTCGTTGATCTGGAGACCGCCATGTCCCCTTATGGATATCGAGGTGAGGAAACCGTGTGCTGGCTATAGTGGCATTTCGTTCCGTAGCGAAATCAATTAGCCTAAGTCCGTTACCAGACGTGTTGTCGTGTAGGCTATGTTTTCCGACAATACTTCTAAAGATGTCTTCTCTTCCTACCTTTGCGTTAAAATCTCCCAGCACGATTTTAACATCGTACTTCGGTAGTCGCTCATAGGTTTTGTCGAGGAGCTCGTAGAAGCAATCCTTAGCTATATCATCTTTTTCTTCCGTCGGAGCGTGAGCGCATATAAGGCTTATGTTGGCGAATTTGGCCTTGATGCGGATTGTTACTATGCGTTCGCTAATGTCTTGGAAACATAAGACTTCTTGCCTAAGTCTGGCACTTATAACAAATCCGCATCCGAATAGTCGCTGTTTCTGCTCACTATAACACGGTCCGTAGTATATGTCACAGTTTTTCATCCTCTTTTTGCCCGGCCCATCCCATCGTATTTCCTGGATGGCAGTAATGTCTGCTTTGTAGCAGTTTAGGGCTTCCGCTAGTTGTTCGCCTGCACCTCTCCTGTTTAATGTTCTCACATTCCAGGTGCAGATACGAACGTCGTTGTCCTTTTTTCGTTTAGCAGGGTCGTCAACAATAAAATCAGTCCTTTCCGAGGCTATTGGTTGCTTCGTAACCATGTTTTTTTCTGTGGGTGGGTAGTTAACCCAAAGCACAACCCCCAACCTGGAGGGCCAGTTCCAATTTATTAGATACCCCTAGGACACGGGGCCATCAGTATCCACTACGGGATTGAGCGCTGCCGTTGGCCTTTCGGTTCATCCGCCACCATCTCTGTTCAAGGGGCCTGACTAACCCTTGAAATTCCTAGACAACCTGTTGTCCGAATATGTCAGAGCAGCTCATCTAGGTTCGCCTGGGACAGCAGGCCGGGTATTCATCCGTGCCATTCTCACCAGGGTGTTTATAGTGTTGCTGTTTTTCGACGTGTTATCAACACTCGCACTTATCGTTTAGCAAGTCAAATCCGGTTGGATGAGACCAGTACCCGATGGTTACCACTTGGAGGTAAAGATAAGCACATTTGATGTGTAGTCAGAGTTGCAACACTGGGCATTGCCAAGTTAACGCCAATCAGAGTCTACCCTCGTTCTACAACACCCAACCATCAGAAATGCTCGAACGAGTGATCGAAAATTGGACTCAACGGATGGACTATCTGCGACGTAGCAACGGCCAACATTTGATAGACATAATCTTCAAAAATAAATGCCAAAGAATGCTCTTTCAAATGATAATAAACGTTCTCCATTTAATTTGAATTTTCTGTGTTTTTTTCTTTAAAAAAGGAGGGAACCTCGAAATGGATCACCCTTTACTTTCACACGGCGAGATAAGATCGCTATCGGACTAATACTGAAAGCAATACAACAAATGTTGGTGGCTGGTTAATGATGACGAAAGTGTTTCTTACTTTAAAGATATACCAGCTACATAAAGCTTAGCTAGGTGGTCTTTGGGATGCAGTGCAATAACAGCCCGCGGGGCTGAATTCCCGAAAAAAGGATATAGGCCCCATGGGGCTCGCACGCAACCCAAATTCAACAGTGAGCCCAAGCAGGTGGGTTGCAGCATATTCAAACTTTGTAAATATCCAATTTCACACCCATGCTAAATCCAACAGTTGGCATAAGCAGTGGGTTCATAATTTGCATACATCCGAGTGCGAGCTAGGGTGAAAGCAAAGTTGGACTCACTGTTGGATTTGCGTGCGAGTTTGCATGCATACAAAGGAAATAAGCTCCACAACCAAAAGGTATTCATAGCCGCAGGTCTTATTTCCATTTCGAAAAGAAAATAGGCCCCGCGAGGTCTGTTTCCTTTGTTTTGGGAATTTAGCTCTCATGGGGCTTAATTCCTCGGGGGTTATTGCACTTCACCGGCCTTTGGGAGATGGGTTGCCTCCAAAATGCGGCAAATGTTTACCGATCTACTCAGCTTTACGTACACTATTAGGATGACGACTCGTGAACTATGTTCTATATATTATAGGATCCACTTTAAAGATTTTGTAATACGTTTCGGAATCTAGCAGAAAGGCCGGAAAAAGAGAGTTGAAAACCAAAGTTCATTATGACACATCATGGAATAAACAATTCATAGTGTTCCTGATGCCCATCTTTGGGAGGTAATCGCACCCTCCCAAAGATGCAGTGTTATTAACATGCAAGAGAAATCGAACCCACTACTGACATAAACAATTTTTTTCCTGAATTCTGCAATATTCGAGATATTCCAACGTCAGTATCCACTACGAAAACCAGCATCTCATAAATGAAAGGCCACACACATGTTGGCGCTTTAGAGAAACGCAAATCAACTCTAATATTTCTTTGCTGTCCTGGCTACAAACTGAATACATACGTACGCTTTAAGGGTGATCGATGTCCCCAGATGCGGATCATTTAGGCTGTTGATTTCGTAACTTGGCTGGAGTTGAATTCAACAGGAAAATACAAACAACAATTTTTGCCGAAATTTTAGAGGCAATAGATACTAATCGGATGATTTGTCAGATCATCACGAGAGGAGGGCTAGGCCAGTGAAAAATCATTTTGATGTTTCTACGGCTGGGAATCGCAATCAGACCTTCTACGCGACAGTTCATTGCACTAACCATCGCGCACAGAGCCCACAACTGCTCCGGTTGCAGTTAATTTTTCGAATCCGGTCGCGGCCATCATGCATTGTAACAAGATATCTTAGATGAAACTCTGTAGGTACTCATTGAAGATCATTGAGACCACTGAGATCTAAGATATCTTACTGAATCTGAAAACCAGAACACGGCCAGTAGTAGTATGAGTTTCTCATCGAGGTTTAATTTCGAGTTGATATTCTGTGATCACAACCTAGCACGCCTTCTGAATTCATTAAGCAGTGTCACGAAGCGGAAATAGATTTTTACATTAGTCATCACGTTTAGCTAAACCGCTAGTGTGACATGATGAAGAACTGGGGTTTCTCGACCCATCAGATCCCCAGATAATATTGAGTAAGTCAGAGACTTCAGCTTGTGTCTGTATTAAGACTTTCCGATAGTTCAGTGAAGCAAATTCTTCTAAATGTCCTTAAATGCCATCTGTACAAATTAGCAATTATAAAGAAACTCTCCGAAACAGACTTCAATTCTCGGAGGAATGCATGAGAGGAGCTTCTCAAATATGTTCCTTAGGACGCAATAGTTTTTTTTTTTAGTAAAGAAACCCTTTGCCTTGAGTGGATGCTTCCACAAACCAAACATGTGCTACTGAGCTCACACCAATTCCCGAGAATTGAATAAAAATACCTATGGTCACAGTATTGCGTTCAATATCCTCACCAAGGGTTGGCGGTCCATAGTTTTTTGAAGAAATAGAGGTCGACTACCAGTTAATTCAAGACCACGACTTGGTGACTTGGGCTTAGAGTAAATTTGGTTCTAAGACAATAGAGCAATGGCTTACACTTCAAGGAAATCGATGTATGTTTTGAGGGAAACTTTTCCTCATCTCAATAAAGCGGCGAGGTTTTTTTATTATGGAGTTTTTTGAAATCTCGTGTCACCCGTCCAAGGATCCAGCAATTCCTGTAGACCATCATCCGGGTAGTTGTTTCCAATAGTTATAGCATACAATTCTGAGAATTGTGACTCCAAAAACCATCAACAAATACATTTAAACGCATCAAATAGATGTGATACGTGGAAGATCTTCCTGAAGCAATCCTATAATCTAGGCCAACTACAGATGTGAATACTGCATCAAAGGAACATATCGTCAGACGGAATCGAATGTTATTTCAACATAGCTGCGTACTTCCTGAGTTGCAATTATTGTATTTTCTCAGCAAGTTACAATAGCGGTTGTGTAATCAACAACAACAATATCTTAAGCCATTAACAAAAGACCCAAAAATCCGTTCCCTAAAAAACTTATTAAAACGCAATATTTTCCGCATTCCATGTTTACCTCACCTGAGTCCACTCTGTAGTACTTCACAGCAACCAAATTATCCTTCCTAATAAGCCACTCGCAACAAAAGTCCTTTATACCTCAATTACCCCATCGAGATAGAAATGTATCTTCGAACCTCTTCAGTCAAACAATAGCTAAGTTCCATTCTCTCTCCTAACCATCGAACCATCGAAAATGTAATCTGACAGATTATTATTAACCTAACATTACCGACAAATTATGCGCTCCTGTGTGTGGATTCTTTGCCGACCGATGGACAAACAACTCCCTCCATTAGATGATCCGAAAATTATACACTCACGTATGAATTTGTTACGCATCTTCACGCTGACTAATAGAGGACGATCTTCATTGGTATCCATAACATAACAGAACATCATCATATGCAATCCCATTGTTACGGTAGTTTGGGTCGGCTTTAGCATTTGGGAAACCCGCCTGCGTCTCTTCTGCCGAATGTTTCAATCAAACGTAATGCTCCTTCGCCTCCTTAAAACGAAATTTGCAATAAAAATTCGCAATATCCCGGTTTTGATTAAATCCCATAAATTCTCGAAAACCGTAACGTATCTTTCAATTGTATCCCCTTAGCACAGCCATATGTGTAGCACATATAAAGTCATACAGGAGGGGGGTTAGATCCTTCGCAATGTCTTCTCAATCACTGCGAAAAGTGATATTATCTTCTCCTCTGCATACACAGATACATTTGTAAACCAAGAAGCCGAGGATACAAACGTAGAGAAAAAAACACAGATAAACCGAAATGGCAACCATCAAGCGCGCCGCAAGGACCTTTGCTGCTGCTCGTTCTCGGGCGGCATGCTACACCCATGTGTATACGTCTCCTCAGTGGTTACCATGTTCGGTATCGTTTTCGGTTTGATATTGGGTCCCATATATTGGGGATTTTAGTACCCGCATCAAGGAGTGAATAAAATTTTAAATTGCCCCACATCTACACAACGTGTGAGTTCAAAGGATGATCCCCAGATGAACCCAGATAGTGGGATATACCCAAGCAGTGTGTCTATCAACCCTCCCCAAGGTGGATGGTGGCATAAAAGAGTGGTTCATCTGTCAGAGTAGCAAAAAACGGAGCGTTATCTAACATCCTTCGAACTCGACACAGTGTGGGTACTGTTCTCCTGTATCTAACCCAACGAATTCACTCTCTCGATGTTATCGGTTCTTTCAATCTTTGGCGTTGATACTCTGCCTTGCGTGCGTGGGAGAACGTTGTGGGCGTTGGTATAGGTGTGTCGCCTAGTGTGGTGTGTGCTTTACTTTTATCCTGGCTATAAAATAAAAGTTGATACCACCATTGGGTAAAGTCTTTTCGAACGTTTTTTTCTTTCTCTTTGGCAATCTTTGGGAAGCCAAATAAGATTGTGTGATGGTGGGGAATCCTTTATGTGCGGCATTATCCGCATGTTCAAATCAGCCCAATGCGGCAGATCAGTTGGGGACATAAAATGCAAATTTAGAGCAAAGTTATGTTCTGTCCTATTGGGATGAGGCAATTTATTTGTTGATGGTTTTTGACGTCACACAAGTAATGGAATTGTAAGCTTTTTATATGCAGCGTGGATGCATTGACATTTTAAGAAACAATTTAGGGAAAGGATGGCTTTCATTACTTCGTTGCTGATGTATGAAATACACGAATTGAAATCTATAAAGGTTGAGAAATTGGCCCAAGGTTACTTTATCCGATATAGGTTATGTGTTGCCATTAACAATGGAAGATTTAATTTCGGGCATATAGACAGAATCTCAGGAACTAAATTCTGGAGATGGAATTAAGGACGTATTCCAAGTACTGAATCTTCGACTTTCGCGATTTTTAAGGCTGGAATGACGTAGTTGCATAGAGAAACGACTTGATATAACATATCAGATAATAGTCTAATGGAGCCAAATGACACGACTCTGAAGCCCAGGATGCAAGTGCAATTCTGGAAATAATGTTGCAATCGAACATTTTCTTTAATTGCTCGATAGTTTCACTGGATGGTTGGATGTTATGGAACGAGGGTAGACTCTAATTGGCTTAAACTTTGCAATGCCTAGTGGTTGTTACTCTGACTACACATGAACTGTACTTATTTTTACCTCTAAGTGGTACCCATCGACTCAGCTAAATGAAAAAATGACAACGATGTTCGTATCTGCACCTGGATAAGGGAACATTAAATAGGAGAGGTTCAGGCAATCAACGAGAGGAAGCCCTAAGCTGCTACAAAGCTGATATTACTGCATTACGATTGGATGGGCCGGGCAAAAAAAGGATGAAAAACTGTGACATCTTCTACGGACCGTGTTATAGTGAGCAGAAACAGCGACTGTTCGGATGCGGATTTGTTATAAGTGCCAGACTTAGGCAAGAAGTCTTATGTTTTCAAGACATTAGCGAACGCATTGTAACAAGCCGCATCAAGGCCGAATTCGCCAACATAAGCCTTACATGCGTTCACGCCCCTATGGAGGAAAAAGATGATGTAGCTAACAATTGCTTCTACGAGCTTCTTGACAAAACCAATAAGCGACTACCGAAGTACGATGTTAAAATCGCACTGGGAGATTTTAACGAAAAGGTAGGAAGAGAAGACATCTTTATTGTCGGAAAATGCAGCCTTCACGACAACACGTCTGGCAACGACTTAGGCTAATTGACTCGCCAGTACATGGTTTCCATACCACGATATCCATAAGGGGACATGGCGGTCAACCAAATTGACGACATTGGGATAGACAAAAGGAACGCATCCAGCATTTTAGATGTCCGAACATTCGGAGTGGCTAACATCGACTCGGACCACTACCTTGTTGCAGCCATGGTAAGAAAGCGGATATCCACTGACTACTACGCGACAATAAACCAGAAATGTCAAAATACAGCAATCGCAAGAGACAGGCAAGGCCTTCGCGAAACGTGTAACCTAAACACCATACAACCAGCATCGAATGTCGAAGAACAATGTCATCAATGCCAATATGCCATTAGAACAGCCACAACTGTTGTGATTGGGTTCTAGCGCCCACCAGCAAGAAACCCCTGGTTTGATGGGGAATTTCGACAGATGCTCGCAGCTAAGCTGCAGGTGAATACGGGATTTGCCATTGAGCTCTAAAGACAGAGAAAAAGGGAAGAACAACGGCTTTTCATAATGAAGAAAAAAAGTTCTAGAAAAAAGCGGGATCGAGGATATAGAGAGGTTCCACTTCAGGAACGATGTTCAAAAGTTTCACCAAAATATAAAACGCCAAAGCCGATCATACAAGGCTCGAAGATAATCCTGTCGAGATGAACTAGGAAATATCGTAGTTGAGACACAGTCGATGTTGAAAATATTTAAGAACCACTTCTGCAGACTGATAAACGGCGATAACGAACAACATTCCGGTGTCAGACAGAATGAACCGTTCAGTATTAGCGACGCCAGCGAAAGTGAAGTGCTGAAAGTAAAATCTAAACTCAAGCTTAACAAGGTTGCCGGAAAAGACGGCCTTCCCGCTGAGTTTTATAAAGCCGGAAGAGATGACTTGGTAATTACATCCACCAACTCATAAGCCAAATCTGGTCAGATGAAAGTATGCCTGAAGAATGGAACCTCAGCATCATTTGCCCGATCCACAAAAAAAGAAGACACTCAAGCTGCGCCAACTACAGACGAAAAAGTCTCGTCAACAATGTCAACAAGATCCTATCGGCCGTAATATGTCAACGCTTGAAACCGTTTTCCAATAACCTGATCGGCGCTTGTCAGTGTGATTTTAGGCCTAAATAGACCACAACTGATCAAATCTTCATACTTCGGCTGATATTGAAAAAACACCAAGAAGTCCAAATCCATACCCACCACCTATTTATCGATTTCAAAAAGGCGCATACGATAGAATTTATAGAGAGCCATGTCAAGTTTTGGTATACCGCCCAAAACTCGTTCGTCTGTGTAACATGGCGATGGAGAATTCTCGCTGCTCCAAACGGAAATGACCTCACCGACACATTCGATACCATAAAAGGATTTAGGCATGGCGACGCGCTGTCATGTCACTTCTTTAATTTTTGGAAGGATTGTGAAAACTTCCTAGCCAATAACAGGACCACTATCTTGCAAAAATCGGTGCATAGGCTATGACTTAACGTGATGTAATAGCCACGTTAGCTTGTATAGGAAAGGAAGCGGAAAAAATTGGTTTAGCAGTGATGAAGCAATCCTTGGTTGATTTGAGTGGAAACTTGTTTGGTCCCGTTTGCGTTGATGGGCTATGAAGACATACTTATAGTCAAAAACTCCGCATTGGACATTTAAGATGGCTGGGATATGTAGAACGAATGGACAACGGATTTGCTAGACCAGTAAGTTTGGTGGATGTTTTAGAGCCAAACTGGAAACGTGTAAACAATATTCAATATCTGGGATTTATAGAGAAGAAGAACCTGTGTTGGTGTAATATATATCTAAACTCGAAGAAGGTAACTTACATAGTTTACCCGCCGCTAATTTGGAGAAAGGCTGCACAAATTGTAGGCAACACTTGAACTGATGCCAACAAACTCCGATTTTCAGCCTTGTCGCGCACAATCTCGTAGTATGGCCAGTGTCTTAATGGTATCTAATAAACAGGCTCCCCTGATTGTGGGTTGTTCCTTCAGGGTAACTTTCTTACAACGCAAAGTGTAAATACGCTTATAAGATAGATAGCAGCCTCGGATAACGGATCTCCTCATATACCACAACAGACGCTAAACATACACGGACAGGGACTTAGGAGTATGATCCTGGAAAATTCGTGCTGAGCGTACCTTAGTATTGCAGAAATTAGCGCAGCTATCAAAAAGCTAAAAAAAAAATAAGTAAGCAAATAAATATACACAGACTGGATACCGTCTGCCGGGTGCATTTATTTAACTTTAGTTCGTCAATACATAGCTTGATATCTGTTTGTTAAAAAGCGGGTTGTGTACTCCTTATTGTAACTATCCATTTAAAAGTCATTCTCTGTTGCAATATTTTTTTAACTTATATATTCAAATATAATTGAAGCACCCTCTTATTACAAGAGCCTCAAATGTTTCCCTTTTTTTTTTTTTTGGAAAACCTCATTCAAACAAACATTATCCTGTTAAACTGGACTAGTATACTTCTGTCGCTGAACATAG
This sequence comes from Rhingia campestris, assembly GCA_932526625.1. Classification (NCBI taxonomy): domain Eukaryota; kingdom Metazoa; phylum Arthropoda; class Insecta; order Diptera; family Syrphidae; genus Rhingia; species Rhingia campestris. Next base: position 50,527,627 of record OW052182.1, on the reverse strand, counting down.
ACCTGGGTATGTTTCGTGCCTTCCAGTAGTACATTTCGAAGCAACCTCACCGGCCTTATACATCGCCTTGTTATATATATTTGTTGTTGCATAGTTACAGGCAAATGTCAACGATGACATTGTCATATCAGGGAAACGTATAGCAGCACATCCCAATGCGATATTGTTCTCAGCTGTCATCACAGTAAAATGTCCAATTGTCTTACTAAAATTAAAAATCCAATTAACCACTCAAATGAACATCAAACTCCGACTTACTTTGTTGAAGTGGGATAGCTTGCAATTTGTTCCATTGTGGTATCAACATACTCATTCCACCAGTTGTCGATTTGTTTCAAGATGATTCCCTCATCTGTGTAGCTGCCTTCGCTCCACCAAAATTTGGCGAGATTTTGTCCAGAATATTGAAAAGTATTCGTTTTGTGACATGTATCGTGGGCAAATTTACATGTCTTGACATTGTAGCTCGCCAGTAAAGCTAGTTCTTCATTCCATTGCATGGTGGCCATTCGTTGAGCAGAATTGAAGCCTGGTAGTTCTCCACTGGCAATGGTGTTTCGTTTCGTGTTGTGACTTTCGATAATCTTTGATTGAAGAGAGGCTGTCATTTCAATCATTGTTGTCTGACCGGCAGGACAATCTTCTGCAAAGTCCTAGTGAAGAAATCGAAATAACAAAATGAATCTAACTACATTAAAGATACTTACTCCATTGTTGTTACATCCGATGTGTACACGTCCAGAGCAAAGAGTTGATGAACAATAGTCGGTAATCGTTGCTGTGACTGTGACAAGTAGCGCCAGCAGTGAAATCGTTGCTAGCAGCGACTTCATATTCAGTCCTATCGTTGGAGAATGTTTGGATACAATGATCACACTGTTGAGAATCTAAATGCTATATATGTATCTATATGGGGCGCTTCTTTGTTTGCTTTGTGTGTTTTTATATCTTAAATTATAGAAAGCAGATACATCTACTATCTCAAATTAAAATTGTTTGTTTTCAGAGTGCTACCAATGTTTCGTCGAATTATTTATCTACCCTTGTGGTAAAGTACAGGTTAATGAAATACATAAATGAATTGCGTGACTTTAGTTTGAAAGTCTGACTCAGATGTATGGAGATGTACTGAAAATGTATGCTTCTGTGATAAGATAAAAGTCTGTTCAAATACAAGACTATCAGTAAAGCTTCAAAAAGTTTAAGCTTGTGTGTTTTTGTTTCAAGAGCACACGCGCCAAAACAATGTAGATAGCTTAGTACATAAACAAGATGTCAAATGTTTTGTTTTATAAATAAAACAAAAGTTATATCAGTTGCCAGAAGATACATTGAACTTATGTTTAAATAACTTTCGCAACTAAATAAAGAAAAATCGCATCGAATGACATTATTGTCAAATGTTTACACTTTTTTTAAGTTATGGTTTCAAGAGCTATGTTAAACCAAAAAAGTATCTCAAATGTATTTGTTGACATTTTGAAATGAATTTTGTGAGAGTGTAGAGCATAATTTTATATTCATACAATGACCTTGCTCAGAGGAGAGGTAACTTGCCGCTTCAAGCTTCATGTTACCATGTTACAATGTCAATATGACTGAGGAACATGGTGGTAGAGACTTAGAGAGACGATTTAAAGGTTAATAAATGTGCCGTTCGAGTGATTCAAGTGTAAATAAAAAGTTCGGAGAGATTTTATCGGAAATATCTTCACGACAGATCTTAAAAAGTAGGTTGTCCACGAGTTTTTAAAAAAATATCACCTTAAGAACACAATCTCTAAAGTAATCCCCCAAGAAAGGAGATGCTCAAGGCTTGCTAGTTTTGCATGACGGCAGTGATTAAAATCATCACATTTTAGATCACTATGTTTTCCATTGGAGCGATGATAACTAGAGCCAAAAATCGTTGAGACACCAATACCCGAGAATATTGTGCATCACATGCTATAATCGAGCTTAATATAAGGCAAAGTAAAACAAGTTGCAGTGACAATCCTGATTGAAAAAGACGGATGGAAATAGTCCGAGCGAGCTTTGGAAAAAAGTGTAAAAAGTAGACCCTCAATGGCTAATCAGCCCTTCGATGTAATATATAATGGAAGTTCTACGGGGAGAGTGATCGAGGGGGGTAGAGTTTTGGTTAGAGTATGGCTAGAATGATGGCACATTCCTGAAATTGATCACTCAGGTTCATAGCCAATATGATTCTCCAATTAGCCCGCTACTTAGCTAACTGCCTCCAGTTGCGGACTCCAAGTTGGTTAAGGTCAGTTTCTACTTGTGCGCGCCACCTAAGGCCGTCTCCTGCGTACGACGTCTGGCTGGAAATCGAAGACTCTGCGATCCGGAGTACAGCTGTCCATTCGTTCTACATGTCCTAGCCATCTTAAATGTCCAATGGGGAGTTTTTTGACTAAGGGCATGTCGCTGTACAGCTCGTCTAGATCTTGGTTGAATCTTCGTCGCCATAGCACGTCAACGGAAATGGGACCAAATTTTTCGAAGAATTTTCCTCTCGAATCGGCCAAGGATTTTTTAATCCATTTCTGATAAGACTGGTATGATCAGTTTCTTATATAGGATCTCCTTATTAGTTCGAGTGAGTGCTTTACTACTAAATTGCCCTCTTACCCCGAAGAAAGAGCAATTGGCAAGAGTAATTCTTCGTTTGATTTCTGACGAGATATTGTTGTCATAGTTAATAGCGGAGCCGAGGTAGACAATGTCCCGTACTACCTCAAAGTTATATCTTTCAATGGTGAAGTTCTGTCAAATTCCTCAATGTTGTGTGTCCTTTCGTGTTGACAGCATATACTTAGTCTTACCGTCATTTACTGCTAATAAACCCATTTTTTCCTCTTCATTCTGTATACTAGCAAACGTAGCTATGACATCGCACGTTGAGTCCTATCAATGCTAGTAGTTGAACCGATTTGTGGAAGATTGTCCCTCTGTTAGCTCAGAAGTTTTGCACAATCATCTCAATAATCAAATTAAAGAAGTCGCATGACAGCACATCTCCTTGCCTAAATCGTTTTTTGGTATCGAATGTGTTGGTGAGGTCGTTTCCGACCCTATTGGAGCATTAAGAGTTTGCTTGAGTTTAGATATAGCTATCCTTACTTCATTTAGGTCGGGTGGTTAGTAGTTTTCGCTGTCATCGCTAATATTAAATGGTTCGTTCTGCCTGCTAGAAGGATATTGTTCGTCATCGCTGTTTAACAGTCTGCAGAAGTGGTTCTTCCATAGTCTCAGCATCGACTGTGTCTCAACAACGATATTTCCTTGTTTAACTCGACAGGATTCTGTTCGCTCTTTGTATCCCTGGATTTGACGTTTTACACTTTGGTAAAAATTGCGAATATCTTTCCTGGGGTATATCCTCTTTTTCTTCTTTCTGAGGAACCGGTGTTCTTCCTTCCATCTTTGCTTATGGCAGCTCTCGTTTTCACCTGCAGCATAGCTTTGAGGCCTCGTTCTTGGCTGTGAGCATCTGTCGGCATTCTTAATAAAACCAAGGGTTTATTGCTGGTGGGTGTGAGAAACCTAGCACATCAGTTGTCACAGTTCAACCTCGTTTTTCCCTGCCCATCCCTTCGTATTTCCCCGATGGTAGTTATATCTACTTCGTAGGAGCTTAGTAGGAGCCTCCACATCTCCTTTTTAATTTTCTCATATTTCAGGTGTAGATAGGAATGTCGTTGTCCTTTTTTAATTAAGCATGGTCGTCATCAATAAAATCAGTCCTTTTCAAGGTTCTTGGTTGCTTCGTTACAATAATTTTTGTTCGAGGTTGGACTACTAAACGCAAAGCACAACCCCCAACCAAGAACGCAAGTTCCGATTTATCCAATTTATATCCTAGACGAGATCAACCGCTGCCGTTTGCCATTCAGCTTATTCGCCACCATCTCTGTTCAATCGACATGACTTACCGTTGAGATTCCTAGATTTTCTGTTGTCCGTATATGTCGAAGCATCTCTTATTGGTTATTCATTCGTCCATACAAACTGGGACTGTAGATGCCAAAGTTGAATCCATTTTGGGAGTTCTTCCGCTGCCACCTGGAATGGAAAATGTGCGCATTAGTGGGAGTACATGTCTTCCCCCTCTCTCTTTGCTGCCGCCAGGACTTTTTGCCGAAAATAAGAGGACCTCCTGTTCAACGACGAATCTGAACTGTAAATTTAGAAAGCTTCTCATGAAAATGTTACTCTTGGATGTTTGTCAGACTGTCGCAAAAGTTGGAGCACTTAAAAAAAAAACTGCGCTGTCATATTCATGATTTAAATCAGGGCCCTTAGTAGTCCAACGCACTTGCTACTAAAACTTTTACTTGGGTGTTGTATTTTCTGAAAACCTTTTTGTTGTGTGTTTAAGATAGCGATCCCTAGGCTCTGATTCAGGGAAGGAATAAACAATTGTTTGCCAAATTTTGCCACTTATGCCAAGATATCCGTGAGCTTACAGAAAATGTTTAGTTACTTGTTAATATATTTGTTCATCATATTTATAGGATGTTCAATTTAGATGAATCCAAAATAAAACTCGTTTTTTGATTTTTAGATGATCTTCCAAGATGCACCCTCAAAGTGATAAATGTATGAGCATTTGCCTTTATTTTCCATTACCCATTGGAGGTACTCTGACATATTCTCTTTTCCCAATCCCAGTATTACTTCCCTTTCATTTTAAACCTTCCACCGAACAAAAGTACGACGATGATTCCGCACAACCCTCACCGCTTTTGGCAGACCTTCTGTCGCTTATCCACTAATTTCTCGGTCATGAAAGGAAGACGGGTTGTCTGGTAGAATTTATATCTAACCACACTCGCATTTCGATAATCATTATCATTCTATATACCTAAATGAGATACTTAATACGTCGGTACACATGTTTCAGCGCCTTGTTGTCTTTGCCCATCGCTGGCCCATTTACCATTGGATTAGTGGTCACCTGATCATTCGAAACGATCATCTGGGATTTGCAGCCGGTGCATTGAGTGCAAATTTGCACCAAAATGAGATTTAAATAAGACGGGATACCGGGATACCTCTGCGCCCAGGTTATGCGGAATATTTGTGTTTTCCAAATTCGAAATTAGAAAACACAACAATGACGGACAATGGCGAGTTTTCGTTTACAAAGACCAAGCGCCAGGATTAAGTGAAGTAATCGCTCGTGTACTTTGTTTTCTTGTGCAATGTGTTTTCATAAGAAGCACAGACAAAGGACTTTTTCCTGATGCATGGTGGATATGTGCAATATGGATGGAGAGAGGATCGTTTAACATACAATGCGGATGTAGATTGGATCTCAGGGAATTTGTTTTTTGTTCTTCATGTTAACAGAACGAAAAAAAACCTTTGTACCGAAAATAAAAACAAAACGAATATGATATTAGTGATTTAAGATAACAGGTTCAGCAAGGAGTTTGCAAGGAAGTACTTGATTTGTATTCTTTCTGCGAACAATGGTGCATTATTAGCAAATGCTTGTTTCATAATGAAGGGATAATGTATGGATTTAAACTCATAGGTGGGCTTCGGTAAAAAAAGCAAAATAAATTTGAAGAGAAAGGAAATAGTCAAGTTTTGTAATTACTTAAGAACGAAGGGCGCTATGGTGCATCTTTAACATATTATGATCCTAAGCGACTTTCATAGACAGTAGAGAAAAATGTTGGCGATAATAACATATCAAAGATGCGATGTATCTACATAAGAAATGAAACATTATATAGCACACAGGGTAGGTACTTTCAACTGCAGAGGACTTCCTTCAAAAAACGGAATATTCGCTGCCCACCACTTTTTAAAATAGAGGGTACTTGGACTGGTCAGTCGTGCGATAGTTAGCAATATCAAAACCAATTTCACTGCCCCACGCGATAATCTACTCATGCGAAAGTCTGACAAACATACAAGAGTAACACTGTCATAAGAAGCTTCTCCCAATTTGCAGTTTGGATTCGCCGTTACATAGGAGGTCCTCTTCATGCATTCACACACATGGAAAAACAAGGTTTGAGGCCCTGTATGTGCATTGAATGCCAATTATTTATAGCGATAATCTGACAAATCATCCGAGCAGTATCAAAGGTCAATGAAGGCTTATCTCAAATCAGTTAGGTTTTGAGAAAAAGCTGGATACTAAGCCCTAGTTTCTGACGAGTCTCTTACGCCAAAATGTGTATTCACCTATACTTATAAAGGGATTTTAAAAGGAGGATCGAAATTTGTTGTATGCCAATAAGCCATAGAAAATTGAATAATGTTGAACAATGCGTTCTAAAACTGAGAAACGTTTCGTGAATTTCGTGAGTTTTTCCTCGCCATAATCGACCGCGTCGACTAATCGATGTTTGATAGCCAAATGCGAGTCAAAACCTAACACCCACACTGAAATGCATAGTTTACCAAAAACATTGCTGCTGTGCATAATAGTGTACGTAAAAGTAAAGGCAGTCAATTTCCCATCGTTTACAGGAACTTGTCCTTTCTGTCACTTCAACTTTTCTGTCGCTTACTTACTTTATTTAAGCCTGCAGTCCAGAATGAACCTGTCCCTCAACCAACATGACTGTCCAAATATCGCTCTCCTTATTAGCTAACTGCCTCCATCTGTGCACTTTAAGTTAGTTGAGGTAGGTATCTACTGTCGAACTAAGGAGAGGTCTTCCTTTACTGCATCTAATGACTCAATGTAAGTTTTGTGTTATGGAAAAAATAGATTTCTGACATCAGGGATGATCCCGAGAATCATTGATCATACGAAGATCATACACCTAGGCAAGGCAGAAAGTCGTATTTAAGAAAAAAAAAAAAAACTAAGAACGATCACCACTATATGACAGATCCAATTACTTTTTAGATTGATTTACTTTATAAATACAAGGTGGCACAATATGATTACTCGGTGATCTTTGCTTCTTATTTTGTTTTTGTGATAAAAACTTTGGCTCTTGAATTATGTTTGTTTGATGTCTTTTATGATTTTTCATTAAGTCCAGAATATGAGATCGGTTAAGTGACCAACGTCGGAATTACTGACGATCCAGGCGCGAAATATGTAATTGTCCATCAATTTAGCCAGAAATACTGGAGATTAGTCCTCGCATTCTTGACGGAACTTCTCTTTCAGGGCTTTTAGAGTCTTAGGGTTCTTGATAAGACTTTTAAGTTACAAAAACACAAAAAAAGAAGTCTTGAATGGTTAAATCAGGCGATCTTGCCGACCTGTGCAGCCCTCAGACCAAATGCACCCCTCAGAATTTCATATGTGGCTCGTATAGTATGCGACTTTGCCAGAACTTCCAGGGCATGATAGGGGATATCCTCGCATTCTTGATTAATAGTCTTCTTTAAGTGCTCAAGAATCTAAGGCTTGTTGATATAAACGGTTAAATAATTCAGGTTCAGGATGTGTTCGTCGTAGGTAACACATGCTTTTCAGTCAACAGCAATCGAAGTAATGAATTGTCTGCACTTTGTTCTATGACCGCCGATTGATGGTCAAATGCGACACACGTCCTCTGGTCAATATTCTGGGAATTCTCTTCGATATCTTCAACCTCAGCTGGAATATTCGCCTGCTCCACAGTCTGCCAGACCTTACTGTATCTCGTGTTGGTATCGGATGATCGGAAAATCTGCGCCCAAATTAACGCTAAGCCAACATCACCGACGAATTATTCCGCAAAAAAAATGGAAATAATTATCCCGAATTCATTTTGAGTTAAGAGATTCAAGTCTTGTTGAAGTATATTTGTATCTATTAACATTTGCCAACATCTGAAATCATTATAGCATCTTCCGATGGGATGATGACTTTTGCGTCACCTTGTATGTGGTATCTTCTTATTGTAGATAGTTTCTTAAAATTGTGTTTATGACTTTAAAATATAGAAGACTTCCCTTATATTTGTATTTAAAAAACAGTAGAGATCAGTAAATTAGAGTGGTTATGACCTGTCTTTTCGTCAACGAGATGAATCGGTGAATAATACCTTAGTATCTGGAAAAGTTTATCCAACTTATATTAGACCGCGTTTATTAATTTGCCTATGGTTCTTGGCTCTCGGACGATTATGTTTAGCTTCATATTTGCAATTTCAACTCTGAAAATCCCGCCATAATTTAAATTCGTATTTCCCAGCTCGCCAGTGGAAAAGCTCTACTCGTACAGATCCAGTGAATGAGTAAATTGAGTCGTACACCTCTCAGTACGTCACAGCTTATCTAATTGCGCTATTTACAAGAACATCTGCTGCTGCAACAGATCTTTAATATTAACCCAGTTGATAAGGCCGCAACGCAATTTTCTCTAATTACTCACACAGTTGTGCAATTGTGGCAAACCCCCCCGCGGCATGAATCAGCTCGTGGCCTTATCTCTATATAAGATTGAAAGCTTTTAATCGTACATGAGCAGTGTCGAAAAACCTCTAGGATGATCAAAGCATTTGTGGTTCTCGCTGTGGTCGGCTTCGTCAGTGGCGTTGATTACTGCACTAATGGTGTTTGTTCTGGACGTTCGCATATAGCGTGCGGTAACAACGGAGTAAGTCTATCTCACCTTCCTTCCCTTATATCGTTATTTTTACTTTTTACAACCTTTTCACAGGACTACGGATCAGCATGTCCCTCCCAACGGAATATGGTTACGATGACCACTGAACTAAAGAACGCCATTTTGAATTCGCATAACACCAAACGAAATACAATCGCTTCCGGTAAGCAGGAACGATTCGAGTCCGCTGAGCGAATGGCCACAATGCAATGGGACGATGAACTCGCCAAACTGGCGGAATTGAACGTGAAACGGTGCGTGTTTAGTCACGATCAGTGTCACAATACGGACAAGTTCCGATCATCAGGGCAGAATATTGCCAAGAAGTGGTGGAGCGGGGGCAATCCTTCTGATTTGAACTCTATCTTAGGACAAATAGATTCCTGGTATGGAGAAAATAAGGACGCCAACATGGACCAGATTCGGAAATATCCATCAAAGTCACCAAGGTACAGTATCAGATGTAGCATTTTGTATGCATCCATTCAGTCAACCTGTCATTTGAACCTATGTGTGGTATTGAATGCCGGGTGGGATTTAAAACAATATTAAGTAAAAAAAAACTTAATTTTTACAGTAAGGCGATTGGCCACTTCACGGTCATGGTCGCCGATAGAAATATTGCCGTGGGCTGTGCTGCAATTAAATTCCCCGATCCCAATATGAAGAACTGGAATTCGTTGACGTTGGCATGTAATTATGCAACAACGAACATGATCAATTTCCCATTATACGCAACAGGATCAACTGCATCGAAGTGCACCACTGGAAGAAATCCCAGCTATCCAGGTTTGTGTTCTACATCGGAACACTTTGATGTAAATAAGTGGTTCTAATAGAACATGTGTGATGTAGTGATTTGCTTAGTAAATTAGTTAATCTAGAAGCATACATGTTGTTGAATTTTATTTCTCGAGACCTTTAGGGTCTACAGTGGCACAGTGATAAGTACGATGGGCTTTCAATCGCCGACGACATCTTAAAAGCGAAGAATTTCTGCTCCTTTGTTTTCCAAGTACCTTGTTCAGACACTCTTCACTTTCCTAGGAAGTATTGTGATAGCGCGAAGTTGAGATTTTTACAAATTCTTATGTTTTGAGATATATGGAATCCAAAAAACGAGTGACTGAATACTTAGATTTTTCAAAAACACTTTGCTTAACATTTTTTTTAACGTTTTCTCAAAAACGACTCAAACGCTTTTGATTCATGTTTTAAGCTTATATGGTGAAAAACACACGCGACCTGGAGATTAATACACTGAAGTCGTCAATAAAAAACGTAAAACCCTTAATCAAGGAGAACTATCGGTTGTCCATCAATTTGTTTTGGAATAACAGAATTCGTGATGTAAATTCCAACGACCCGAGTTTGTTTCCACGGGTCTTTAGAAGGGAAGATCATAACGACCTGCTCCATAATTTCTATCTCCGAAATGAAATTACGCAATGGCGATCTGAGAACCGCGGTTTCACCCGGTTTAATGACGAAAACTTGGCAAACGCCATCATCGCTGAGCGAAGTGTATCTCGTCTTCTGTTTATTCTGTTCTGGAAAGTGGGACTCCAGTTCATTTTCGATTACGTAAAGAAAAAGAAGTCAGCAGGAGTCGATGGTATATCCAACATTGGACTGCTACACACCCCCTGACATTTATGAACATTTACGCCACGCTGTTCTACAACGTGTTTATTAAAGCTTATTATCCAGTGCTGTAGAAGACAGCGAAAAAGGGAAAGGACAACTCCAATCCGGCGAATTTTCGGTGGATAAGTCTCCTTCCGAGTATCAGCAAGGTATTCGAAAAGATTCTCTATCGGGCTCTGTTCAATTGGTCTGAGTTCAATATTATAATACCAGAGACCCAGTTTGGTTTCAAGGCAGGACATGACTGTATTCATAGAGCCTCCAAACTTGTCTCTGATATACAATTGAAAAAAAAAAAGCCAAAAACAGTGAACGGTGCATGTCTGGTTGATTTAGCGTAGCCGAGGTAGACAAAGTCCCGTACCACCTCAAAGTTATATCTGTCAATGGTGATGTTCTGTCCAATTCGTCTGTGTTGTGTGTCCTTTCGTGTTGATATTTCTTGATGCTTCCTTCTCTATACTAGCAAACGTGGCTAGTGGCTATGACATCACATAGACTCCTACGAATTATGTCAATTTTGTTATTATTTGCACCGATTTATGGAAGATTGTGCCTCTGGTGTTGGCTCGGAAGTTTTGCACAATCCTCTCAAGATTCAAATTAAAGAAATCACATGATAGTGCATCGCCTTGCCTAAATCATTTGTTGGTATCGAATGTGTCGGTGAGGTCGTTTCCGACCCTGATGGAGCAACGAGTATTCTCTATCGTCATCCTGCATAGACAGGCGAGTTTGGGCGGTGTACCAAAACTAGAAATGGCTCTGATAGTTCGTCTCTATAAATGCACCCGTATGTAACTTTGAAATCGATGAATAGGTGGTGGGTATCAATTTGGACTTCTTGAGTTTTTTCCAGGATCTGCCAAAGTGTTAAGATTTGGTCAGTTGTGGACTTTCCGGGCCTGAATCCACACTGATACTTGCCGATCAGGTTGATAAACCGTTTACGTCAGATAGGATTGCATACAAGATCCTATCTGACGTAAACGGTTTATCAACCTGTCGAAGACTTATGCCCCTGGAGTTGGTGCAGTTCAGAGGGTTTCCTTTTTAGTAGATTGGGAAAACGACGTTGAGGTTCCAACGTTAGGCATACTTTTATCCGACCAGATTTAGCTTATGAGTTGGTGTATTTTAACTACGAAATTATCTCTACTTGGTTTATAAACCTTAGTGGGAAGTCCCTTATATCCGGCAGCCTTGCATGACAGCTTAGTGCTATCCTCACTGCTACATTAAAGGTGTAGATACAATAAAGGTGTAGATACGAACGTCGTCGTTGTTCGTTTCACGTTTAGGATGGTTGTCAACAATAAAATCAATCCTCTCCGAGGCTCTTGGTTGCTTCGAAATAATTTTTTTTTTTCTTGAGTGGGTAGTTAGCCCAAAGCACAACCCCCAACCTAGAGGGTTTATAAGATACCCCTAGGAAACAGGGTTATTAGTATCCATTACGGGATTGAGAGCTGTCGATTGACTTTCGGCTCATCCGCCACCATCTCTGTTCAACGTACCCAACTTACCTTTGAGATTCTTGAATTTTTCCTAGATGACCTGTTGTCCGAATATGTCAAAGGAGCTATTTAGGTTATTCATTTTGTCCACCTTACTGACTTCTTCCGCTGCCGCCTGAAATGGGATATGTGCATTAGTGTGGGTACACGTTTTCCCCCGCTCTTATCTGCTACCGCCAAGACCTTATCTACGGTCAAGGTACTAAGCAATCAGCGGTCACCACGAAAAGGCTAAGAGTCGGAGTTGGAAGGCATTATCTAGGTGAAAACTCAAGGTTTCATATAATCGCATTGCCAATCATTTGAAACAGTCCAGAACCTAGGGCTTAACCAATATGCTTCTCCATTTATACCGGTCCCTGCCTAGCTGCTGCCAGTTGAGCACTCCAAGTTCGTTGAAGTAGGTTTCTCCTCGTGCCTGCTAATTAAGGCGAAGCCTTCCCCTGCAGCATCCTACATCTGGCTGATAATCGAAGACTCTTCGATTTGATATATTGGTCATGCCATTTTAAATGATCAAAGTGGAGTTTTTTTTTACAAGGGCTATGTCGCCATAGAGCAGCAATGGGGTGATAAGGGTCTTATATCGAATCTCCTTAGTTGTTCGATTGGGGCTTTATGATTAAATTGCCTTCTTAGCCCGAGGAAACAGCAGTTAGCAAGAGTAATTCTTCAATATTTTGTTGACGAGATGTAGTTGCCTGTAGTACAGCAGATAAGCAACTAGGCCATTACACGAAACCCAGCAGTTTACTGAAGACCATCAAAGAAATCAGGAGGACCTTACACGAGCAGTTAATGGTATTTGCCAACCAAGCTCACCCGATTTCTCATTTTTCTCGATTGACTCGAATCAAAGACATGGCTCAATGAGTTCAGTCGTTCGAAGGTTTTTTAAAAACGATCTTGAATTGTTTTACTCTTTTCATGAAAACAACTGAGTTAAGTAATGCATTAGAGACGGTCTTATAGTCAATTGAAACATATTTAGTTCATCCGCATGGCCATTAGGAAAGCATAAAGATCCACTTCAACCAGAGAAGCAAGCAAATCCGAAGAAGATTACACACTTTAGCTATCTAACCGATACAGAGCCATCCTGGAATGCATTCCCCGTTTGCCCCTTGGTTTGTGTTACCAAACAGCTTTATTTAAACAATCGAAATCGGCTTTCATCAAACTCCGAAAGTGCTAATCTCCCTCTGTTATCTAAGCCATCCACTCTAAGCACCCAATCGTCTGAATTCCCTCAACAACCTCGCTAAAGAACACTTGCCTTCAATCAACAGCATTACCATTCTATTCTCAGAGCTGTACGCACAAAGTCCTTTGACAAATCCCCCTCTCCCTGGCAATCGAAAGGAAAAGTTCAATTTCCATCTGCGTAGTGGCAAAAATTACATCAACCGCCCCAAGGCGATACTCTACTTATTATCCTCCTCATCGTCCTGTGATCGGAAATTTTAGCCACACACCCTCCCAATCCCAGTGCACATGGTTGTAGTATATCCTCGGCCGTTTTGTGTACTCACACACCTTGTGCATTTTCTTTCTGCGTTAAACCACTCACATACAAATGAACGAGAGCGGCAAGACTCCTTGGCCTCTTATGCCAATTTAGGGGTGAACCGATACAAGACCCTTAAGCCCACAGAGGCCTGGCAGTACTTTGTTTGACCCGAAATTTGTGTGCACGCAAAAAGTTTTCATCTTCTCTCTCTCAAGGAGGGCACCTCAGAAATGGTAACCACCCCACATTGTGTGCGTCTCATCATTGGGTTACCCTTATGCACACATGCTCTCTGCTTTCCCACCGATCAACCCCTTTGATGCTTCAACGAACATCAGACAGCTCACACAGGAAGGAAACGTCCTTTTACCTAACGTCGTCGTCATCGTCGTCCCCATCGTTCGTCCTGTAGTACGAGCACATTTTGGTATAACTATTGGGTTTTTCGGACAGCTCCAGCCCAGATGGTGCGGCCGGGTAGTCGTGGTGTGGCATTGGTAAATGGTTACAGTGGTAGCGAACGACATATAGAGGCGAGCCACTCCGGTTTGTTCTTGTGGCCAAATTGGAAGTTCTGGCCTATTCTTTGGGGTTTGCAGCTGATGTCCATTCATCAGGATTTTTGTAGGCTCCTTGTGCAGTACACGGAACAGCATTGACTGGTTTAACACACTCGGTTAGCCAGGAAGCGTATATTCAGAACGGAACCTTCAGACTAAGATTAACCCTGCAGTCAAAGTAGGACTTGATGTTCGGATCGGTTTTTCTGGAACCACTGTCATCATCATCATCATGGTATTCAAATCCAACATGGCTACTGCAGTTTACTACTACAACTACCTACCACCAGGACAACACCACCAACCTCGGTTTTGCCGGCCTAATCAAGAGGGTTGATTTGTTTGATTGAATTATCCGGTCGAGTTGTTCGAGGATGGAATCATCAAAGGAATTTCGCACACACAAAGGGGCTCCTGCTCCGGCTTCCATCATCAATCGTGGTGCTCTGCTCTGGAGTGTGCTATTTGTACGCAAGTTGAATCAACTTTTGGGTACACACAATGTGACCATATGCTTCTGGGATTTGAATAAGAGAGCGGGAGAGGAACGCATTGCTGTGTAGTGTGTGGGTGTGCGATTGGGAACTTATTCTCCAGATGGGCTCAGGGCTGGCCGGCTGACTGCCTGGCTGGGTTGGTTACACGTTTAGACGCACATTGTGGTAACTGTGGACGGTGGTTAGACGTGCGTAGATGCAGTGCGGAGGTACACTACTGAGTGGCTGAGTGTATATATGCGGTGGGAAATGATAAGTTGATGACAGTTGTTTCGGATTGAATGGATTTGCTGATGGATGCGATTGTTGCTATCGCTGTAGTCGTAGGGATGTGCTCTCAGGGCGGCTTTAATCAGATTGCCAAGCAAGTTTATTGAGAGATCAACACTTCTGATGTGGAAATATTGTGCAAACATTATACGGCCATTCTGTGAGCTTAGTATGTGGAGTTTGTTTGTGTGTACTTTGTGTGTTGGCGGATATATCGGGTCTAAGGTGATGGGAATGATTTCAATCCAATTGCGAGAATTTAAAGGTATAGATGGACAGTTGATACTACTCGGATGATTTTCCAGATCAGCCCTCTAATAATAGAATAAAAAAAAACATATGAAAAGGCTACAATCCGTTGATTTTCGATGCCAATGGTACAATCCATGACACTTTCTGAAATGCAGCAAAATGTTTAGGTTTCCTCATTCGATGTAAAAAATATTTCTCCCCCAAACGTCAGTTCAACGCCCACATCTGATCAGGTTCAGCAAAAACATCATTACACCTACTGGATAGGATACGAAAGCGTACGATAAAACTGATAGGATATTCAACCGTAGTCTATAGTCTCGCTTGAACATCGTACTAATATCTCCTGCGTGACATTCTTTTACTGCAATTATAACAGGAAATGATCAAACGAAAAGTTGCATATCGACCCATTAAACATTAAATCGAAATACTCGCCTTTCCGTGAATGCTTATCAATATACACTCAAGCCTATGTTTTCGGACGTACTATGAAATATTAATAATTCGTCATTTAACCAAACAACACGAATGTGGAATGCTTTACCAAACTCAGTCCTTCTTCCACACTGCTATTTATTTATTTATTCAAATATTTACAAATTATTTCGGTAAGGTATCAGGGCAACAAGGCCATAAGCGAATCCGTTTTTTTAGAACGTTTAAGATTGATATGAAGAAAAAAAATTAATTCAATGAAAGTACAAATTAATTAATATTTAAGTTTAAAATCAAATTTAATATATATAATCGTAGATTTCATTAAATTTTGTAGATGGCTTAGGATGGTGGATAATTCGTTGGATATGCGTGTGCTATCAAGCGACGGATCGATCTGGCGTGAAAGAGGACATTCTACAAATATGTGATAAATAAATTGAAATAATATCTTGACAAGGTTCACACACTTTTGGGAGTTCATTATTATAAAGATGTATGGTGGTAAAATGTTTTTCCAACTCTGATTCGGAGTATCCTTATACAATCTTCTCTTGCCAACAGTCTATTATATGGAATGCGACGGATATGAGGATTGTGAGTGCGAAGGAATGTATGGGAATTATTCCAAAGGCTTTAAAGCTCCCTCTTCTACTGCTGCAAAAATATCTGTCAATTGGTAGAGGTTTGGCGATTCGCTAATTAGTGGGTACTTAATAGCATCTTTGGCTGCACCATCCGCAATTTCATTACCTTTGATCCCAGTATGCCCCGGTACAATAAATAGCTAACATAACGTTTCCTGTCAATGTACTACTTAGATGTTCTAGTGTTGGTGCAGCGGTTTTGTTTTTAAGGCCTTTTAAGGATTCCCAGGTTATCTGTTGAGATAACACTGCATCCCAGGTAAGATTTCGCAATAGATATCGCTTTATTAATTGCTGCTAATTTTGCAATGTAGCTTCCTGTTTCTTTAGGGAGCAGTCCTTGCCAGACCGTAGAAGTTTGTGAATCTTGTTCCCATTTTACCACTGCATAAGACGAGTGGTTATCATTATGCGAACCATCTGTATAGAAGATATGGTCAGGTTTGACGTTTTCTATCATCTCTTGGTGTATCATTTGGAACACTTCGTTTGGGGTATTTTTCTTCTTAAATTCGGCAAGGTTCATATTTTTTTCAGCGAATTTCTTTTCCATGGAGGTTAACTATCTGCTATTGAAAAAGTTTCAGACAGGAAATTCGGTTGAATAGTTACCCAGCAAAATTTTCTTACATGTGCAGATATAGAGTTTTTCCGTTTTTTTTGTTTGTGATCTGGTAATTTCATTTGTAGTACTAAAGAGGGGGTGTGTTGGATCGGCAAGGGCCTTGCTGGACAAGTTAATACATCTTCTTTTGCCGAAGTTTTGAAAAGAGATATACCCAGTTTGTAGTCTAAGAGCCTCGATTTTAGTTGACTTTAGTGCTCCTGAAGCTGTACGAAAGCAATTATTCATCCCAGTGTCGATATCATTGCAGTTTTTGATTGTTGTCCACATGTAGGTAGTAAACCCATGTTGTAGGGTACCTTCAACGAGTGTTTTTGCTATTCACAACGCTGTTTCAATATGGAGTCCTTTTTTCTTGGAGCATATCATTTTAAGGAGGTTGTTTCTTTGTTTTAATCGCTCGAACAAGTTTTTAACCTGAATATTCCATTTCAAGTTTGAACTGAACCAACAAAATCGGTAGGTAGTCGCGCAACAAAAGCCAGTTGTGTAAAGCGATACGGAGAGCGTAGTGCTCTGTGATGAAAAAAGCCTAAGTACGATAAGATCTTGAATACTGTCCCCATTTTTTTCCAACAGTGGAAGGAACTTCCAGAAGACTTCCACCAATCAATAGCAGAGTCAATAAACCTCTGCAAGCATCATCTCAGGGCGGTCCTGCAGCGTAATAGGTTCGCCTCACCTGAGAATAGTCTATAAAAAACTGCAGTTGGCACCATAAAATAGGACTTTATATAAGGAGTTTTCAATTCATTTGTTTCGAAGTTGATTTGGTTGAGGTCGGTTTCTACTTGTGCGCGCCACTTAAGGCGAGGTCCTTCTTTATTGCGTCCAACGTCTGGCTGGGAATTGAAGATTCTGCGAGCCGGAGTATTGGTGTCCCATCGTCCTAGCTATCTTAAAACTCCAATGAGGAGTTTTTTTTTGACTTAGGGCATGTCGCTGTGCAGCTCGTATAGTTTTATAAATGGCTTCTTCATCCAATCTTTCAATGCTTCAGCGCCTTAAAGCAGGACTAGGATGATCAAGGTCTTATATAGGATTTCCTTAGTAGTTCGAGTGAGGGCTATTAAATTGCCTTATTAGCCCGAAGAAACAGGCGTTGGCAAGAGTAATTCTTCGTTTAATTTCTGACGAGATGTTGTTGTCAGAGTTAAAAGCGGAGCCGAGGTAGACAAATTCCCATACTATCTCAAAGTTATATCTGTCAACAGTGACGTTCTGTCCAATTCGTCAATGTTGTGTATCCTTTTGTGTTAACATTCTTAGTCTTACTCCGATATACTGCTAAACGCAATTTTTCCGCTTCCTTCTCTATACTAGCAAACGTGGCTTCATCACTTTGAGTCCTACCGATGATGTCAATATCGTCGGCGATTGTGTCGGTGGGTCGTTTTTGACCCTAATGGAGTAGCGAGAATTCTCCATCGTCATCCTGCATAGACGGGCGAGTTCAGGGCGGTATACTAAAACTAGGCAAGGCTCTGTACAATTCGTTTCAATAAATGCTGTCGTATGCGGCTTTGAAATCGATGAATAGGCGGTGGGTTAGAGTTGGGCTTTCTAGGTTTTTCCCGAAGTGTGAAGATTTTAATCAGTTGTGTACTTTCCTGGACTAAAACCACACTGTTAAGGGCCGATCAAGTTGTCGGTTTGAGACGTTTTTGTAGATCGGGTAAACGATGCCTATTTCTTCAGGCATTTTTTCATCCGAACAAATTTGGCTTATGAGATGGTGAATGGTACTTACCAAGTCATCTCCGCCGGCTTTAAAAAGCTCAGCGGGAAGGCCGTCATTTCCTGGAGCCTTGTTAAGCTTGAGTATAGATATTGCTATCCTCACTTCACTTAGGTCAGGTGGTTGGTGGTTCGTTTAGCCTGACAGCGGAATATTGTTCGTCACCGCCGTTTAATAGGCTGCAGAAGTGATTCTTCCATATCCTCAGCTTCGACTGTGTCTCAACTACGATATTTCCTTGTTCATCTCGACAGGATTCTGTTCGAGCTTTGTATTTTTGACTTAGACGTTTTACACTTTGGTAAAACTTGCGAACATTGTTCCTGGAGGGGTACCTCTCTATATACTCGATCGCGCTTTTCTTTTTTTTTGTGCTTCTTTCTGAAAAGCCGGTGTTCTTCCCTCCTTCTTTCCCTATAGGGCTCAATGGCAGCTCAAGTCTTCACCTGCAGCATAGACTTGTAGGCATCATTCTTGGCTGCGCGCATCTGTCCGCATTCTTCATCAAACCAAGGGTTTCTTGCTGGTGAGCGCGAGAAACCTAGCACATCAGTTGCAGCTTGTTCGTCGTTATTAGATACTGGTGGTATGGTATTAATCGATAGATTTAGGATACGCGTTCTGTGAAGGCCTTGGCGTTCCTTTGCGATTGCAGTCTTTCGACATAAAATTTTTTCACTGGGTGTCAGTTTTGTTGTGGCGTATTGAATATCCGCCAATTGTATTGCTGCTCCTTAAATGAATGTCAGATGGTTTAAAAACAATAGGGTACCAATGATTGCAATGGTCTATGTCAAGGTGCAACTATAGACGGTTAGATAAAGGCCTTGCTAATTAAAGAAAATTGTTGGTTTAGGACCGGGATCATTCCGGAAAGCAGCCCCACTTGAGTAAGATTTATATCGAGTCCTGTAGCTCTTTGCTATTCGATATGATAAGTCATTGTCAATTCAATGACCGCCCGGACACCACCAAAGAGTGGTTAGTGTACACCCTATAAAAAAAAAGTATACTTAAAAGCGTCGTATGTACAAAAAAAAGTGTTCACAGTAAACTTTGGTTAAGGCTTCCAGCAATTGATTTTTTTTATAATAATTTAGAACCCTATAGAGTAGGACATAAGCTAATGTTTTAATACTTATGTCTCTGGGCAATTTTATAAGCATCCATGGATACCGCGCTGATATTTACAGACCCAGAAGTTCGTACTAATAGCATCGGTTCATCTGTAAAAATACTAAACCACCATCTTTAAAAGAAAAAAGAAAACTCACCAACACATAGTAAATCACATTGCAAAGTGTGTCATTAATTGGTAGAGTTCTCAATTAACCTCCTTAAAAAAGGATATTTTAATATGCACCAGGAAAGCCACCAATGCTTTTATTTTGTTGTTGTTGTTTATTTTTATAGTCACCGTTCGAATGCATATACCGTTCTAGGAAGCCTGAATTAACCACCACACATTCAGTTAATTATTATCGGTGTTGTGGAGCCAATGATCCCATTCCCGAGCGCAATAATTCATCGTCGTTCCTCTGAATGGCCTATACATGAGATTGTGTGTTTATGTGTAGGCGTGTGTGCAATATTAATTCCACGCATTCCATAAATAGTCAACTTCTGATGCGCCCAGACCCAGGAGCCACCGACATAATTATGCAGCGGCTTGGGTTTGATTTAATGCCCGAATTCTAGAATTAATATTCTGCAACAGGGAATTTATGGCACTCGGGGATGGGCGGACCACCAGGGAATGGGATCGTCCTCATACGTGTTTATCAATATGTGAGCCTCCTCAACTCATGGCGGATCGAAATTCCAATTGCAAAGTGATTGCAAGCTATTCGCTATAGGCGGCATGTAATATTCCACACTTTGGGAAATTCTGAAATTATTATGGTCCTCCGCACTCAGTCTCATCCTAGGTATGGGTATACGCAGTTATTTATAGTGGAAGTGGAAAACCCCCACCCACCTTAGGATGCCTTTAATCAGCAAATATTTGAATTTCGTAATTTTCGGCAGCGTATTCGATTTGAAAGGATTCACTTAGATTTTGGGTTGTATGTGCATGAGAGTATTTATTCAAAGGACTTTCTTTTTTGGTTAAAGGACACCCCAAAGGTAAACAATTTTCAATTTCCCATGCATAGCGAAAAGGACAACGCTGCCGCCGACCGATTGTCAAGAGTAAATCCACAGATCAAATAAATACGCGCTGATTCCTTTTGACAATTGAATTCGTCATCTCGATAAAGGCTGGGTTTTTATTTATTCCATCCTTTTTTGTGTGTACCAATGTCACCCCTTAAATTTGGGATTGAGGCAAACTTGTCTTAGGGGAGTGATTGCCGTATGGGATTATGTCATGGGAATCACCCGAAGGAGGTTTAGTTTAAGCTGCATTAGCATAATAAGACATATGTTTGTAGACGTTCATTGAGTGTATTGGTGGATAAAAAAAATATATTAAGCCACCAAGGCTTGTGTTGATTAGGAGAGGATTTCTTTTTATTGCGATAGGCCAATACAGTTAACTAAGAGTGATTTGAATATTAATTGTAAATGTGGTTCTGATAGTAAGAGTATGAAAGAATGCTTCCCAGCCCTTCAATGAGTTAAAACTGAATAGGCGGCCTGATATCCCATAATGGGCTTTTATGTGTATTTCAGACATATTGCCAACCAATCAGTTTTAATTAGCTGATATTGGAATCCTGAGCTTGAATAGTTCTCATACAAGGTATACAAATTCTTATATAAGGCCCTTATGGCTCTTTTTCATGTAAAACGCTACCATCAAAGTACTAATATAACAACCTAGGTCTGTGGATATTCTAATAATAATAATACTGTCCTTCTAATTTAAAACATATCGCGATTGTTGCAGTTTAAAACGTAAGTCTACTTTTTTTACGTCTTTAATGTTCTAGAACTAAAATCCCCACCTTTCTTTTAATTCTACATAACAGTGATGTGTCTACAAAACATTTACCAATGTTAAGATAAAATATTTGTTGACAACCAATGAGTAATCGTTAAGGATCGCAGGTCCACAAATCAATGCCAATGCTCCATCAGTCAGGCAGTTTAAGTCAGAGACATATATACATGGACAGATGGGCCGATAGATCATTGTGCTTTAGCCTAACTAATGTCTTTATTTTCTTTGTTTAAGAGGCACTAAAGACCCGACTGCATCTTTTAATTTGGCCATCTGCCTTGACTTGTGCATTTTAAATGGGTTTAGGTCGGTTTCTATAAGTGTGAATCGAACACTCTTCATGATCGTCCTTGGTTCCATTAGCTCTACATGACCAAGCCATCTTAACTGTCCAATGTGCATTTTTTGGATCACGTCTATGTCGCTGTAAGGCTCTTACAATTACTGGCTGATTCTTCGTCACGAAACGACTTAGTATTTCTTCATCCACTTTTGGATGCTTTAGCGCCCTAAAGTAAGACTGGAATAAGCACTCACTGATGAAAAAACTTGATTGTAAGCAAAATCAATGGAAAGGATTTTAATGTTGGCGGTCATACTTAAACTGCTCCATTAATTGGTGTGCGAAAAACTATAATTTTGGCAAAACGAATGGGACCTACAATTTAGCACCAATTTAGGCCTTTCCGTAATAGGTTGGGAAATGAAAAAAAAACATTTGTTATTGTAACTTTAGAATCTCAGCCAGGGATATCTAGTTTAGTAACTAACACGTCCAAATATTTTTTTTAAAATATCTTTTGACCGAAAAACAACGTTTTTCAAAAAGTAGACATGGCGCTAGGCAGATGTTAAACTTATTCTGCATCGTTCATCACAGAGTTCAAAAACCAAATTTCATCATCAAGTCTGACTCTCAGCCTTCTTGTTGTGACTGCCGAGTGCTTAGTACCTCGATCGTAGATAGAATGTCTGTGAGGTCTTAGCGGTTGTAGATCAGAGCAGGGGAAAGATGTGTCCTCCGACTTACGCAAGATCGAATCAATCCCTTAATGTATACTGATGGCCCCGTGTCCTAGGGGTATCTAGTAAATACCCCCAGGTTGGGGGTTGGGGCTTTCACGAAAAAAAGAAAATTTGTAACGAAGCAGCCAAGAGCCTCGGAAAGGAATGATTTTATTGTCCATGGTAAACGAAAAGAAGGGCAACGACGTTCATATCTGCACTTGAAGTGTGAGAAAATTACATCGACTCGAACCACTATCTCGTTACAGCCAAAGTTAGAATGCAGATATCCGCCAAGTCACAACAAATGGGAAATACTGTGAGCAAATTTGTCTTCGAAAACTCTAATCACAGAAGACCTCCAATTCATTCGCAGAACTCTCGATTAACACCATACCACCAGCATCCAATGTTGAAGAACGATGGCAACAATGTCAACAAGCCATTAGATCAGCCGCAACTGATTTGATAGGTTTCTCGCGCCCACCAGCACCACTTTCGCAGGCAAAAATAAGACCCACAAGACAAAGCTTCAAGTGAAGACGGGAGCTGCCAAAGAAAAAGGAAGAAGGAGGAACACGGTTTTTCAGAACGAAGAAAAAAAGTGGTGTACGTAAGTAGAAACCGTCCTCAACCAACTTGAACTGAAGACAGTTAGCTAAGGAAGGGGCTGATTGGAGAGGCATGTTGGTTGAGGCCCAGGTTCATTCCGGACTGTAGCGTCACTAAGTAAGTAATTAAGTCACAATCGACAGGTACTGCTTTGAGGTCAAGTAACTTGTCTATCTTGGGTCCACTATTAACTCTGACAACGGCCGGAATCTAATTAGAAATCTTCTCAACCGCTTTTTCTTCTGATTCAGAAATTCATGATTTAGAAATCCATTATTTGAACTTGGATCAGTGTACGGTAGCTATTAGATACTAAACACTATAACTCCAGCATTCAGCCGTATTACTCGATTCTCAACCAAATGGTAGACAAAGTAGGTACATGAAGATTGTGTACAATATAAATGGATCTGAGTGGGTGCAGTGTCCTGAAGTTGTTAGTACGTTGTACTATTAAGCCCGGGGTCCCCGGTTCCAATCCCGGAATTGACAACAACCAAGTTTTTTCAACGCTCCACTTCTTTTGAAAGTCTGACAAACATCCAATAGTAACACTGTCATGAGAAGCTTCTCAAATTTGGCGTTCACCAAGAAGTCCTTTTCTTTGTTGCAAAAATAATAACTTTGCACAGACAATGGAGGAAGAAGCTAGGTTTGATGCCCCGTATAAGCCGTTAACGCCAGATATTTCTTTAGAAAAACCGATATGTAACAACTTGAATTGTCAATCAGGAGGCTAGAAGCTATAGAGCAGGTTCTCTCCGGACTCAAGAGACTTTTGAATAAATTACCAAAATAGTCGTACGAAGGGTTTACAATACCTTTCTAAATAATCCGTGTTTGTCTTTCCGTCAAATTCCAATTTTCCAAAATGTGTAACTACAGATCAATATCCAACAGACAAACACATTTCATATCCTGTCATAATTATTGGTACATATATGTACATATGTATGCATAAACATTCTCAAAGAAAAAAAATAAATAAATTACTTTCACTTGAGCTGCACTAAGAGCCCATTACATAGATCATCTCGCCTAAGTAGCTGGCGCGCTTTGCTTCTCCAAATATCGCACATGAGTAAGGCAAGGGATAACAAATCAAAGACATACTCGTTCGAGAGATAGGAGTCCTTTTTGTGAATTTATTCCATTTTTCCAGACAATTGACTTTGATGGTGATATCATCTCTCTGCCGAATTCGGGATGATGTGTGCTTGCCTGCTAGCTCCTTAAACAGTTATTTTATTTTATCCTCGCAAATGGAATATCGAACTTGATGTTCGGTTTCGTGTTGTTTTTTTTTTTGTTCGTCCTTTTATCTGGGGATTTGAAACGATGCCACTATAAAGAGGCTTTTCGGCGTATATATGGGCGTGTAATGCTATTGATTCTTTGGCTGCCCCTAATGTTCATCTTCGCGTATAACCAAATGACAATAATAATAGAAGGATCTGGGATTAGAGTCGTTTGGCTGATGTACCAAATCGCGATTGGGTGGTTAAAGTGGATGGAGGGTGGGCGAATAATCTGGGAGGAAATAAAATTGCTTGGCGATACACAATGGTGTGGAATGAAATGGAATTGTAGATACTATCGGATGTATGGTACTCATAGGGATATGTTTCGTGGGAGGTTAACTTATTGAAACGGGGAAGGGATTGAAAAAGGTGGGCATTTTGTGGACTGTGTGTCGGGTCAAACTTTCCTTTTTTTTTTTTGAAAATCGGCTTATGTAACGATGAATCGTTTCGTGTGTGGCTATTCTATTGCAATTACCAGTTTTAAATCATATGGTTCTTCAAAGTTAGTTCTTTTAAATTTTATGGTTCTTAGGAAATATTGACATGACGCAAGGACAAATTTTTGATCACATGTTTATTATTTATTTTTACCTAAATGGCATGATTTGGATTTTTGATACGAATCTGATTTTTCACCATGTTTGGTGATGCTACTAGCAAGAGTGAATCAGGATCTTTAGCAACATGATGTCAATAGCTTAGATCAAACCTCCTTCGTAGTCCCAAATTCAGTGTCTATTCGCTCTACTTATTCTTTGGATTGAACCTGCCTTTTTAGCCTAAAACGTTTGTTTTCCGATGAGACGTCATTTGCAGAGTTAATAGCGTAACCGAGTTAGATGAACTTAATAACAGCATCAAGGTTTCGATTGAGATGTTTTATCCTTTATGTGTCAGAAGACGGAGAACTATCGTACTTGAGAAGACGGAGAACTATCGTCGCCAATAATCGATGCACTCCACAGACTCAAAGGCACACAAATCTTGAGGCTTAAATGGCTGCGCAGACAGTTTACTAACTGAGACGACCCGTTGATTGGGACATAAATTCAAAAATCAATAAATCAAAAATCTTCAATAGCTTATCTCGGAGAATTATAGAAAATCTGTAAGTTTTGACTAGGCCAAGAAAATGTAGGCATAAAAAACAGTAGCCCGAACATATTCCTGCAAATAAATAAAAAAATATTCAGGATAGAGAATCGTAACGACATTCCATATGTTCGAATTTTCCAGACGATGGAAAACAGGCAGACAGTCCCGACTGTTAGTATAAGTCCGCAAAGTGTTTACTTGAACCACGTTTTTTCACATTGGAAGATCCTTAGGAGAAGGCGAATTCAATAGAGATTTTTTTCAAGACCTTGTATACGGTGAATCTTTTTGAGGATAAAGCCTTTCTCTTCTTTTCTCACTTTTATCTACTGAACTCCTAAGCGTGGCTTTCTGAAAATAACGCTTTTCACATATATAATGATGAAAACAACTCAAATGGCATAGTCGCAGATACAAAGACCGTATCACTGAAAAATAAAAACTGTCCCGAACAACGTATTGACACACCTGCCAATTGAAGCAGTCGATATTTTCACAACCAACGGCCGGCGCGGCAGTTGTGCATCCCAACCATAACCGGCTAATTTTTAGTCAAAAAAGTATTCTACCAAGTTTAAGCAAGGTATTCGAGAAAGAAGTCAATCTCTGCTGAAGTGAGTCCAGGAAAATCAAATTATTCCAGAAATTCAGTTTGGCTTTCGGGTGAGGGTTGACACTAATCATGCCGAATCAAAACTGTTGTCCGATATCAATGCATTAAGTTAAAAAAAAACCATGTACGGGACTACTTTGGATCTCTTGATTTTGAGAAGGCCTTCGACACCGTATGCTTAGAGAGGCTTCTCTACAAGCTAACCAGACAGTGTATGTGTACACCCATGCTGGTTATGATTTATGAAATACTTATGGGAAAGAAGTTCGTAGTCAAATGTGTCGACGTCACTTCGAGTAAAGTTTTTTTTAAATTAAAAACGGTTTACAACAAGGGCGGTAAACTCCTCCATATTGTGGCGTACAGATCAGGTCCAAGAATCGAGGTCATCATCATACTTTTCCAGCGTGGCTTCGATCACATTAAGAAATGTAGCGATGATTGCAAATTGAAAATCAGTTCTAGATAATTTTTGGACGAAAGGAATTAATAAGTTGATTAGAGGTAAGTAAGTTAGATTCAGGTAACCTATATATTTATATATAATTCTACTGTACATGTGTATGTCACTGAACTCCTCCTAAACGGCTTGTCCGATTTGAATAAATATTTTGTTTGCGTTTGAGTGGCGCCCTGGATGGTTTAGATTCACAAATCAGCCCGGCAGATGCAGTCGGAATCTAAGTTATTTATCTATACTGCAACGGCTGGATAAACTTGAATGAATTTTTGTATACGCAGGGCAACGTCTGTCGGGACCGCTAATTAATTATAAGTTATATATAAGCATTTTGTCTAGTATTGTCATCCCCTCATTAAATGCACTTCAGCATCTTTCTTTTCAATGCTCCTAAACGCGGAGGCATTTCGTTTGTTCCGCATAGATTGATGGAATATTGAGCCGCCTTTGAATGGCAGGTTTTTCTTGATGAAACGACAAGAAATCTGCATCGTTGCCCTGCTCTAAGTTTGGGCGGTTTACAAAAACTAAAAGCCATGGTGTTGTATAATTCCTCCATTAACATTTTATCGTGTGAGGGTTTAAAAGTGGGTGTAGGTGATAGGTAAAATGTATTTTTTTTTCAGGATCTGAAGATTTAGGTTTTCGCGAATTTTCTTAATCCAAAACCACATAGATGCCGATAAGGTTGTTGGTAAAAATTGTCAGACCTTTACTTATTGCAGCATGCAGGGTGTTATGTTTCTGTATTCGTCGCAATTCAGAAAGTCTCCTTAACAGTCGATCTAACAATGTTGAAATTTCGTTCTACAGCTGACAAGATTTTTGATGTATCCTTCTCCGTAGCATTATAGCTCTCTTGCGTATACGGACGATCTTACAGCGTATAGAACAGCACCTACTATTGAGGTAATTCGAACTCTTTTGCAGTGGGACTTCGACAAAATCCAGAGATATTGTGATGACTGGAAGTTGAACATCAAACTTCATAAATCGGTAACTCTCCTGTTTAGAAAACCGTCTAGGGCCTCCAAGTATAACGGAAAGAATTGGTGCAAGCTGGTGATCGTTGGAATAAGAATAAGTTTAGTAAAGTACCTTGGCATCTGGCTGTATCAGTATCTTTATTTCGGCGTTTGCCCTGACAAGACTATTGTTTTATAGCCGTCGTCTTGACAGCAGGCTGAAGGTGATTTGATACATGGCCCTCATCAGACCGATGATTGCCTATGGGTGCCTGGTCTGGTTCAACGTTGCAACATCTCAAAAGAAAGAGATACCTGTGTTTGAGGGGCAGAATTTTAGAAGCTGCCTTGGACTTCACAGAACACCAGTATCTGACTACATAAAATATTGTTCCCACCGGGTCCTATACAACGGGGTCAACATAAACAGAATGGACAATTTTCTTTTGAAACTTATTCGGTTTCACGTGGCAAGAGCGATGGCCTCGAGCAATAGTTTCATCTTTCGGGGTAGAAGGCCCAATGATGAATATTTTGAAAGTGCGCGTTTAAGCGGCTTCATTCCACTTGAAACTTCCCTATATTTGGATATTCGAGGGCTGATACAGAATAGATCGGCGGTTCGACTTATCTACCAAGTCTTCCGACGAACTGTGGGCAGGCGGCTCCTATACGACCGAGACGTCGCCGCTCAAGGCGGAGGAAAGCGCCTGGAGTGTGTCCGATTGGGACCGTCGGAGTAGTAGTCAGGGTGGCACAAAAAAAAGTATTTGCTGTGGCTGTTCTAGATTTAAGTTATTTCTAGTTAGTTTGTTTCTAAGAAGTTTTAGTTAGTCAATAAGTAGTTTTAATTAGTACCTAAGTAAGTTTAAATAAAATAAAATAAAAATGATAAGAAACCAAGTTTTTTTTTAAATATTTCATGGTGAGCACTATACAATTTGTACATTTACATATTAGATTATAGGGGGAGAGGAATTCGAATGAAGTTGTCATTGTTTAATTTAGAGCGCAAGCATAGGGCCAGTAGGTTAGTTAAATAGTTGATAAGAAGGCTAGTTTTTATTAATTTTGTCTAGCATTTAAGTTAGTTTTAAGATAAAGAAAAATAAAAATTAATAAAAAAAAATAACAGCTCGCCAGGAGGCCCTTTTTTCGTCAGCGTTGTTAAACATTATTAAATATGTAGGTGCTGGCATAGTTTTATATAAGTTGGACTACTAAGCAACACCAACATTTTTTCACTGCTCCACTTCATACGAATGTCTGACAAACATTTAATAGTTACACTGTTATGAAAAGCTTATGAAATTTCCCGTTCGGATTTGGCGTTAAACAGAAAGCCCTCGTTTTCTTCTCCGCACACACAAATGAAAGGAGAAGGTAGTTTTGAGGTGTTGATATTTAATTTTTTTGGTCGGTGATGTTGGGGCAGCTTTAATTTCGGCACAGATTTCCGGTCGTGGAACTTTGAAAAACGTAGGAAGGTTAACCGCTCACCTAGAAGGTATGAGACAACACGAGATGCTGCCAGATCTGTCACGGCGCGGATATCTGTTCTGCTGAGAATATTGCAGCTGCTGTTGAATATGCCAGAGAGACACCTGGAATATCAATAAAAATCCGCTTACAAACCATGCAGAGCCATCCACGCGCTTAAAGTTACAGCATTGTGTGATTTTTACGCTGGAGGCGTTGTCGGGATTAATTTTGTAGATAACATCACCAAACGACTCCTCTGTACGGTGAGCGCTATAGAGCCATGCTCAATGACTTTCGGGAAAATATGTGTTTCCATCAGGATGG
Organism: Rhingia campestris; assembly: GCA_932526625.1. NCBI lineage: Eukaryota > Metazoa > Arthropoda > Insecta > Diptera > Syrphidae > Rhingia > Rhingia campestris. The sequence continues at coordinate 50,498,541 of OW052182.1, read as the reverse complement.
AGCAACGAGACAAAATGCACCAGCCACAACTGATATTCTGAGGGCTGCATTTTCAAATCGCTTAATCTATTGTTTTGGCGATTTGCATTGTCTATGGCAACAAGCCTCAGACCATGAAGCCCTCAAAGAGAGTATAGATACTTCAAGAATGCGAGGATCTATCTCTCGAAGTTCTGGCAAGAGTGCTCAAAAATGTCAGACTGAATTAAACGTCCGGTCACTTAGCAGATATCTTTTCCCCGACTTAATGGATAAACATTGACAAACTTATTTTTTTTGGCGCAACAGACTCTAAAGAACCCTATAGCCTTTTTCCCACAACCATTGGTGTGTGTGTACTTTTTGATCGATGGCCGAACCTCCTGATTTATGACGAATTAAGATGCTTTCAACACAGTAGAGAATCTCAAACTTCATTTTTCTTTGAAAATTCTGGTTTTCTAAGACGTACAAAGTTCCTATTTGGTGCGATTCATATGTTCTTTGCGTTAGATAGTCGGAGTCTTAATAGGTGCTACAAACTATAATCACTAACTTTACTTAAGTGGCGCTACAGTCCGGGATGGACCTGGGCCTCAACCAACATGCCTCTCCAATTAGCCCGGTCCTTAGCTAACTGTCTCCAGTTGCGCACTCCAAGTAGGTTGAGGTCGGTTTCTACAAGGTGGCGCAAAAGTTGTCACCCGATGATTCTTGGCCGTCATTTTTTTAGGTGTTTTGCAAAAAAATCGAAACAATTATTATAGGTGGCGCATAGGACATGAATCGTGGAATAAATTTTTCTACTTTTTTTGCGGAAGAATTCAAATATTTGCAAACAAAAAACATCGGGTGACAGCTTTTGCGACGGGTCACAACTTTTGCGCCACCTTGTACTTGTGCGCGCCACTTAAGGCGATGTCTTCCTCTACTGCGTACGACGTCTGGCTGGAAATCGAAGACGCTGCGATCCGGAGTATACAGCTGTTCATTCTTTCTACATGCCCAAGCCATCTTAAACGTCCAATGGGGATTTTGGGATCTTGGTTGAATCATCGTCTCCATAGCCCGTCAACGCAAACGGGACCGAAGATTTTCCGAAGAATTTTTCTCTCGAATCGACCAAGGATTTCTTCATCCGCTTTTGATACGGTCCACGCTTCAGCGCCGTAGAACAGGACTGGGATGATCAGGGTCTTATATAGGATCTCCTTAGTAGTTCGAGTGAGGGCTTTACTACTAAATTGCCTTCTTAGCCCGAAGAAACAGCGATTGGCAAGAGTGATTCTTCGTTTGATTTCTGACGAGAAAATGTCGTCAGAGCTAATAGCGGAGCCGAGGTAGACAAAGTTCCGTACTCAAAGTTATATCTGTCAATGGTGACGTTCTGTCCAATTCGTTGATGTCGTGTGTCCTTTCGTGTTGACGGCATATACTTTGTCTTACCCTCATTTACTGCCAAACCCATTTTTGCCGCTTCCTTCTCTATACTAGCAAACGTGGCTATGACATCACGTTGAGTCCTACCAATGATGTCAATATCGTCGGCGTATGCTAGTCGTTGCACCGATTTTTGGAGAATTGTGCCTCTGGTGTTGGCTCGGGAGTTTTTCATAATCCTCTTAAGAATCAAATCGAAAAAGACACATGACAGCGCATCGCCTTGCCTAAATCCTTTTTTGGTATCGAATGTGTCGGTGAGGTCGTTTTCGACCCTGATGGTGCAGCGAGAATTCTCCATCGGCTAGACATGGCTCTGTATAGTTCGTCTCTATAAATGCTGTCGTATGCGGCTTTGAAATCGATAAAAAGGTGGTGGGTATCGATTTGGACTTCTTGGGTTTTTTCCAGGATCTGCCGAAGTGTGAAAATTTGATCGATTGTGGACTTTCCTGGCCTAAAACCACACTGATAAAGGTAGATCAGGTTGTTGGTAAACAGTTTCAGGCGTTCACATATTACGGCAGATAGGATCTTGTAGGCGATGTTGAGTAGACTTATGCCTCTATAGTTGGCGCAGTTCAGAGGGTCTCCTCTTTTTTATGATCTATGATCACAGTCGACGTTTATTCTTAGAATGTGTGTATGTTCTGGATGCTAGATGCTTGATGCGTGCATCGGCATCTATTGGTCATTTGGTTTAGAGATTATCAGGTTGCTTTGTGGATTGTGGGTAATCACCGTCACTAATCACGGTATCATAGCTCTGTTTGTGGACGTTCCACTATTAACTAACTTACCGAAGGCTATTAAGGCCATTATCGTTAGTTAAATTACTTATCTAAGAAACTTCGACATCCCAGACCAAACCACTGATGCGTTTAGTAGATGTGGTTCTCAATGACCAAATGTGCAGCAAAGGAGCTCGTATCTGTTCACCTTCCTTGAAATTACGGCTTTAGGGTGTTCATGTACAATTTTAATTTTTTATTCAATAAACGCGAACAGTTTAGCGCATATCACCGGAATGGTGGCGTTTAAATTACCATTTCCGGACGGTTAACTGTGAAGCACCAAATGAAAAAAAAAATGAAACTACCTCATTAAACGGCCTTAAAGAGACCCCAATCCAAAAAAAATTAAAAAAAACGTCCTAATCAACCTTATGGCCAGCCACTTATCATTCGAACGTCCGTCCGTCGTGTTTATTGTACAAACACACAAAAAATCGACCAAATCAACCGAGGCCGAGGGTGAGAAATTAACATGTCTCCCTGACGGTCTGTCGGTCTGACCCTAGCCCAGCCCAATCTCTCTACAGCTCTGTTCACGATAATTTTCCGCTCTTTGACGCTCATCGCAACGGACTCCAATCGAAGTGCACTGTGTGTGCCCATTATTCCCTGTTTTACCTGTAAAAAAATTATAAAGAAAAAAACAAGACAACCATTCACATGTCCCCCTCAGTCCTTTATTCATATCCTTTTATTTTGTAATGCTTTTCCGCATGGACAACCAAAATCCTGGTGTACCTGATCCAACGCACATATGTGTGTTACCCAATATCATCATCAATCTCGGTGCAGTAAACTCCCGAATCCATACAACAATCGCCTGACAGGACACATCCTGGCAGCAGTAGCAGCAAAATCGCGCAGATACATTGCGATTGTTTGTTTTTCCTTCCGATTCCGATTCAGTTTGTGTCTGTCAAAGAGGAATTATGACGTGGAAGGGGATTTTGTTGAAAGGTCGCCCTGTCGCCCGATGAAATGTATCAATTTAACAAGGACCAAAGGAGATAATCACAGATTTGCACTTAAGAAGAAACGAAACGAAATACCCACCCGGTCGGGCAGAGGGTATACGCATGGACTCCGACTTACCGTGTTTGTATAGCTTGTAGCGCCAAATAATCCCATTCCCCGTGTGAATTCTGCTACCGTTTCGACAAAACAAAACAAAAGGAAGAAGAAGTCGTCGGTGATCCTTATCGCAGGAAGAGGGCACGCATTTCATAATTCATGTGATGTCTTTCCTTGTTCCTTCCTGGTCGTGTTGGTTTCCCTCAGTTCCCTTTTTTTGCATAATACCACTCTTACCTGATGCATTACACCATCAGGAGGAAGGGAAGATGCTGTACAGATACACGCAGCTTCCTTATCTGAATGATGGGTATTTTAAAATTCCGCTCGTTATCCTCGCCGAGGATCTGCAGTAGTAATTTTATACCGTTGATGTGACGCGCGAGACACATCCCCTTAATGGCTGGATAGGCCGGGGGAATACTCGCACTCATATCATATCAGCGTTCGTAATGGAAAATTGAAGTCCTTATTATGTCCTTGTTTTTTTTTGAAGAGGGATCACTGTTGGCTTCTCTTGTTTTGGGTCATTTGCGTTTCTTTGTCGGTTGTGTTTGTTGTTTTTCAGATTTTTTTCCCCTTGTTCACATGTTGACAGTTTGTATCATTTTTCGAGGATGACATCCTTGTTATATTGCATACGAGGTATAGTTGTAGAGACCTCTCCAATTTGATTTAGGGAAATGATTTGGAATTTTATTCTTTTCTGTTTGGCGGTAATTTATTCACCGTGATTTGGGTAAATGATTAAAGTGAAAGTTTCCCTCAGGACACGACTACTACGCAGTGTATCATATCGGCGGGATGTTTTGCGTGGATGCGTGCGGATGGGAATCATTAACATATTCCATGATTTTTTTTTGCATCCAGTTGAAGAGGATACAAAGGGAATTCAGTTTGGTAACGATTTAATGGTTTGGAATTATAATGTCGGCGGGAATCTAGTTTAATATTTTTATAAGCCTTCGAAGGCTGCTTAGGGGGTGAGATTTGACGAAGGTAGGTATGCGTATGATTTATGTGAATTATTATTGTGAGGTAAAGTGACATCTAAATTAAGGAGTTGATTTGTGAATGAGGAACAAAAAGAAAACAGGAACAAAGGAAAATGTGCGTTTTAGCTAGAGGTAAGATATTACACAGATCTGGGAGAGGGGATTTTTAACCGAATTTTGGTGATAATATATGGAAATGAAAAATAAATATTGATTATGAATCGAAGTTTATTTGGGGTAATGTGGTGTAAAATATTTATTCTATACTAGCTGACCCGGCAAAAGTTCTTTTGCCAGAAAATACGAGGAGGCTACAATCCGCTGTGCGTTGCGCCATGGGAAAATTGTCTTCCCGACCTCAAGTATGATGGCGGCCCATTATTTGATGAAGAGCAAATGGATATGTTTTGATGGGATTTATGACGGAAAGAGGAATTGTGCCCTGTAGACAATGATGATTGTATGATATAACGGGTCCGCCATCTAACGTTTGTTTTCAACTAGTGTTTATTTCGTGAATGGTAACACTTAGCTCATGTCTGATTTGACAGATAATTAGTTTTATCCTTCCGCTAAATGAATATGGTTGTGTATACGCTTGAACAACGCTAGGAAATATTGCGACATTACTTTGAAAATCATGGTAATGTTGCAGAATGTGTGCGAAAATTGCGTACGGATTTTGGAAGAAGAGAAGCACCGTCAGCTCCGTATGTTCGTTATCTTGTGAAAAAAGTGAAAGAAACTGGCATCCTCATCGATAAACCAAAGCGTGAAAAGCCAAAAACAGTACGTACACCCGAGAATATTGCTGCTGTGGCAGAAAGTGTGCGTGAAGCGCCATCAACATCAATTCACCGTCGTTCTCAACAATTGAACATTTCGGAGACATCATTGAGACGAATTTTGCATAAAGACCTTGGTATGACGCCATACAAAGTCCAATTGGTTCAGGAGTTGACGCCAACTGACCATCCAATGCGTTTTCGCTTCGCTAAGTGGGCCTGCGATCAACTTAGAGAAGATGCCGATTTTGCCAAAAAAAAAATCATCTTTTCAGTTGAAGCTCATTTTGGTCTTGGCGGGTATATAAATAAGCAAAATTGTCGCATTTGGGGTACAGAAAACCCGCACGCATACATTGAAAAGCCGATACACCCAAAACGAGTCACTGTTTGGTGCGGATTTTGGTCCAGAGGCATAATTGGGCCATTTTTCTTCGAAAATGAGCAAGGAGTGGCCGTCACAGTCAATGGCGATCGTTATCGGGCCATGTTGAACGAATTTTTGTTCACAAAAATTGAAGAGGAGGATATTGGCAACATTGAGTTTCAACAGGACGGCGCTACGTGCCATACAGCCGAAGCTACAGTCGATGTTTTGCGCCCTGTTTTTGAAGATAGCATTATCAGCCGCAGAACTGATGTCGTTTGGCCACCTCGGAACTGCTATTTGACACCGTTGGACTATTATTTATGAGGTGCCGTAAAAGATAAGTGTTACGCCGACAAGCCAGAGACAATTGACGCTTTAAAGGACAATATTCGTGAAGCCATTGGTGAAATACAGCTGCACACAATCAATAATGTGCTTAAAAATTGCACCGATCGTGTAGGCTACTGCATGGCCAGCCGAGGCAGCCATTTGAATGAAATTATTTTCCATTACTAACCGGAAGGATTGCACTTTCAAATAAAAAAAAAGAAATTTGAGAAAATATTCAGTAGTTTTTTTTATAGCATTTTCAAAAAAGTTATTTGGCGGACCCTTTATTTTATCACTCATACTTTAACCAACACAAATAAGCTCGATGGTTTGCCCACGATAGAACATGTCAGGTATAATTTTCCGTGGGGAAAAACATGGTGTCTCTAAATCTAAGCCGCAAACGGATATCGTTTGTCCTTTTCAATATAACAGTAAATTGGATGCATTTGAGTTCAATTGTCATGTGGGAATTATTGGAATGCATGTCAGCACAATATTTTCAACTTAGAATTTGCCATTCAATATAGTGGCTTCGATTATGTTTTTCATTAATTTTTTAATGACCAATGTGCCATTGCACATGAACCCATGGTAGGTTTAAATCCCGAATTAAAATAACAGAGACCATACTTTAAAATTTCGTAGAAGGCAAGCATGTCTGGCATATCGTGTTAGTTCAAAATCTCTATTGGATAATTTACAGCTTCGTTGGCATCGCGAATTGAATCGACTGCTTTGCATGATACCAATTCTCCTGGCAACGACTGCTGTATCTTGAAGTTCAAATCGTTGACGTTCACATTTTTTGTTGCCAAAATGGTTCTTTCTTGCTTTCTGTGTGCGTACATTGGGGAATATGCTGTCAATGAGAGCATTATGCGTATCAACAACCAGTATTATCATGGACAGCAACTTTTCCATTGCCGATATCTAACAATTATTTTGAAAATGTGTCAGCGGATGGATCTTGTAGCATTTTGACGCGCATGTACATTTTTAGCTTGAAGTTTTCAACATCGTTGAACGTGGAATGTCAAAAAGTGTTTATCTGAAATCACCTGAGTGCCACATGTCGTTGTTTTTTTATATCACTCAGTGTGTGTGCTGTTCAACGCCTCAAGAGAATGTTTGTGTGCATTCATCCCAGATGATAAATTTGCATTGTTTCATAACTTTGGCCCGCGACAGTTGTTTTTTTTTTATGTTGCACACTTCAACTTCGTTACTTCGAATATTCAGAGTCAGCGCCAATGTTTAATTAGCTGTTTTTGGCTCCAAGTTGCTGCAATGCCAGATGATGCAACGGCCAATGTGATGTCATAATTTGATCGTATTTTGGCGAGAATTAGCGAAATGAGAAATATTTTGCTAGTTCCACATGGTGCATAAAAAAAATTCGAATGTAAAGGGTGCTGTTTGGAGATGCCAAGTTTGCCATTGAATTAAGAGTCAGGATACATTTTTTTTAATTTTGTAAACTGTTTTTTTTTTAATGTAGTCCAAAAACTAAATTTCTAAATCGTGGAATATTGTCTTCGAAGATTTATAAATTTAGGGATACCATAATCACAAGTGTTGTGAACTGCCCCCTTAATGACGATAAACTAACAAAAAATGTTCGACATTTAGTCAAAATGTTTGACTTGATAATGCGGAATCAACTGGCGCATGTGTTGTGGACCGCTCCTTAAATGACGATAAACTGGCGAAAAATGCCCGTCATTTAGTCAAAAAGGTTGACTAAGGTTAAGGTTTACTTGGCTTGAAACCACTTTAGCATTCTCCTAGCTGATGCCTAGCAACACCGACTCTCAACCTTTTAGTCAGTACCGCCGAGTGCCTAGTACCTTGACCATAGATATGGTTTCATCCTCTGCGTAATGTCTTGGCGGGAGCAGATGAGAGCTGGGATTTATTCGACATATTCGGACAACAAGTCATTTGGGAGTCTCAAGGATTAGTTAAGGCCCCTTGGACAGAGATGTGGTCGAAAGAACTGAAAGGCCAATGGCAACGCTCAATCTCGTAGTGGATACTGTGTGTCCTATGGTTTCCAATAAATTGGATCTGGTTGTGGACTGGGTTAATTACGCTCTCATTTTATTGTTGAAGACAATGCTAAACGAAAAAAGGCACAACGACGTTCATATCTGCAGATGGAATATGAGAACAGTAAACAATAGAGGTGCAGCAGAATAACTAGCGGAATTTCTAAGCTCATTAGAAAAACATGGCGGGCCCCAGATCAACTGCTGCCAGGCAGAACGAATCATTCAATGGCCGTGTTTCAAATTTCAGATTTAGATAATTTTAGATGAACCTCTGTTCTCATTGGTCAAAATGGACGATTGACCAATGAAAACAGAGCTTCATCTTGCTAAATCTGAAATCAGGAACACGGCGAAAACTTTACCAACCACGTGGCTTGAGTGAAGCGAGGATACCAATATCTAAATTCAAGCTTAAAAAGACTGCCGGAAACGAAGGCCTTTCCACCGAGCCGGTGGATTTTGGTCGGATAAAAGTATGCCTGAAGAATGGAACTTAAGCATCGTTTGTCCGCAAGTACGAGATCCTATATGCCGTAATATGTGAAAGCCTGAAACTAGTAATATACCCTGACGATGTCGACATCATAGATCGGATAAAACGAGATGTCAGGCCGCGCTAGCGTGTATCAGATAAAGTAAAGTATGCATACGTGAACAACTAACCTTTGCGGCTTTTATTTTATGGTGGGCCTACCCCAATATCAGAACCATAGAACAGTGTTGGTTAACATCCCAATACAGGACACATTGTTCTGGTGGAACTTTAGAGATCATGTTTCAGGCACGAACTCCATTTCTGCTAAGGACGACCGAGGTCGATATAACACCTCTTGTATTTCAAAGACTTTCACTCCATAGTCCTCAGAATATCATACGTTCCCGCAAGATCGGGTAACCACAACCACCAAGATACTCCTCGTCAGGCTGAGCCACGCAGTCCGAAGACTAAATTGCTTTATGGAATATTTAAATTCATGCCTTTCGGTATGATCTCTTAACTGTTCGTGCCTTCTCCAAATGGAATCGGCCTACTTTGGAGTTTCTTCGTCAGTATTGGCCATGCGTTAGATCCAAATAGATCCAAATGACATACCCCCCTACAATAACTTATTCTCACAGCAACTTTTTAACAGTCATTTACCATATGGAGACGGTCCTTCATGAAGGTGGTTTTGGCTGGTTCACAATGGGCCTTTACAGATCACTTTTTAATAGTCATTTACCATATGGAGACGGTCCTTCATAATGGTGGTTTTGGCTGGTTCACAATGGGCCTTTACAGATCACCTGCAATAGTACCAAACGACAGGATACTTAGCTTTACTGCGGCTAGTAGAGAACCAACCCCCCTAAGAGTGTTTATCAGGAAGGAAGTAGCTAAAACAAGAGCCATCCCTGTCGACAAGAGAAGATATACACCATATACTAAGTTTACAGAACGAGGGGCTTTGACAACCTCGGCTCTGCTATTTACTCTGGCAACAACATCTCGTCAGAAATATAACAGAGAATTACTTTTTCCAACCGCTCGCGCTGTTTCAACTAGTAATATGACCCTCACTCAATACTTATAACCACAGTCCTGTCCTGAGAAAAATTCTTCGAAATACCTTCGGTGTCGTTTGCATGGAGTTTGCTATGGAGACGAATATTTAACCATGAACTAAAAAAAATACAGCGACATACCCCTAATCAAAAACTTCACATTGAACGTTTAAGATGGCTAGGACATGTAGAGCGAACTCTTATACTTCGGCTAGCAGAGTCTTCGATTTTTAGCCGCGCGTCGGATGAAGTAGACAAATTCCTTGCTTTGAGTGGCCCACACAAGTTGAAACCGACCTCAACCAACTTCATGTCTGCAACTGAAGGTAGTAAGCTAAGCATCGTGGATATTGAAAGGCATGTTGGTTGAGGCCTAGGTTCATAACTGACTCCAACGACATTTAAATAAGTAAATAACCGCTGTTTCTTATGGGTAAGAAGCAATGATGTAATAAAAGTGCATACTCCAACAACTTAGGAGATCCCATAAAAGAGACTTATTATCTACCTATGGCGCAGAAGCATGGACCATATCAAAAGCGAATATTTTCTATCGTTTTGACTTTTTGAGTGAAAAGTTCTTTTTTGAGATGACGTTTAAATTGGCTATTGACATGTAGAGCGAATGGACTTCATTATTCCAGGTGCCAGAGTCTTCAAACATCGGATCCAGTCAAGGCTGACCTTCATGGTTCCCATAACCAGTTCCTTAGCCCGTCACCTTTAGTGTCAGCTGCAATAAATGTCACAAGCATTTCTTAGGCTTACTCCGCATCTTATTGATTGTATATTCCGGATCGCAGTATCACCTGCTTAAACCACGCGAGGACAGCTTCAAGTTTTAATTAACATCTAAGGAACGTTCGTTTCAAGTCCTAGGCGTTTCGCATCTGGTTATCATTTTAGGGGATCAAATAACCGAGGTTCACTAACCTGAAAACCAATTTCATTAAATGAGAGCCCTATTGTTCAGGCGTCAGAATTCGCGTCGGGATTAACTGCTCCTGTTGGACTACTGGACATACCCGCGAACCACTCTATTCAAGTATCCGTTTGAGTTTTAAAATCTCCAATTTTCAAATTTTCGCGGACAGTTCATGGATTATTTTCACTAACTACGCCTCCGCTGACTACATCTTAGGAATTCATCTGCGGCCTAGAGGTTGATTATCTAATCTATGCAGTCTGGCTACCAGGAGGAAAGACTGAAGTTTATGAAGAGGCACACAAACACAGACGAATGTAGGACCGAACGTCGTATTCGTCATTCTCTGAATGAATTAACAGTCACATTATTGAAGTGCACGATTTATTTGCTAGGAGACCTATCATAACCTTTGAGTGGTGATCCTATTGATCCTTTTCAAGACAATCGCTAATGATAGGATAATTCAGACTTCTCTTCAGGGATTTTCTTGGAACGTTGACGAAATTCGTAAGATCTCCCCTTTCTCTCCATTTATATACTTGGAATACAGTTGATGGGACTTTCTGAAAATGTCAGCCCGAATCGGTAATCCCCTAATCGATATTGCAATTTCTCAGATAAGAAGGAATTGAATTATACGATTACTATCTGTTGAAAAAGGATCTACCCAACATCGAAACAAGCCATATAATTCCCGAAAAAAACTGCCTGCCTGCTCACATTTTAAGGCGCGCAAAATAAAGAAATCAGTTCAAGTCCTTCCATTGTCCTTCTTCATTGAGTTGCAATATTTGGCCAATTCTTGAGAACTCAATTACCACATTGGCCTTTGCAAAAGAAAGGAATATTAAATTGTTTACACTACGTTGAGACATTGAACAACTCTTGATCATCCATTCATCTCGAAGAGGTCCTTACTGATATCTCAATTTCTACAAATTGCTCGCAGCACGCTCCCATCAAGGTGGTCTACCACTACCACCTTGGAGCGATTTACCTCTAAATGAATCAACAACCAACCCACCGTTGAGTACCTTGGTAGTTTCTTAATTTTCTTTCCATCCCTTTATCCACATGACGAAAAAACTAGAGTCCTTGGAAAATCTTCTTCTCAATGGCAGCACTCGAAAGGTATGAATGAGAGAAATCAGTACAAATTTTTTGTGTCACAACAACTCGCACTCAACTGCATTATTCAAATTCAACACACACAATACGTCTCTGATGTAAACACACCGAAATCCTGAAAGGATAAGTTTTCTAAAACACAGCATGCGCTTCAAATGGCGCATACGCCACAGCCCGCACCGGGGTGCTTCACCATCAGCACCAACCCCGATACAACCCAAAAAAAAATCGCATAGAATTGTGAACTAAGAAAAGGATATTTTGCTGGCTATTATGAAAAAAAGTAAATATTGAATGAAACATCCCTCCAGGATATCAATCGACAGTTATTACAACTCACAGTCAGCTTCCTATATGATGTTCGCAAATCAAGACTGCAAGTTCGTGCGTTCCTGATTGCATCTGCACACGCATACAGTGCCACACCAGAAATGAACAAACAAAACAACGAAATCATGTGTATATCCCGCCAGGATACGACTCTCGACCCCCGGCTTTGACAACATAATTTTACGAGTGCATCTCGACAGATTGTCGCTTCTGCTTGGCTTCTCGGGGTTATCGTAGGTTCATTCATCCAATCCCGGGGAATCGCATAAAACATTTGACATTTCCATTTCCATCACACATAACCAGGGTGAAGGACATTAAGCCCTAGTATGTTTGACTGGTGGTAGGTCACACAACTGGGCATATGATATGCGAAAAATTGAAGATATCTGTGCCATTTGGTTGCCCTAAAAACAGGATAACCCAAACAGCAGTACGCATCCATGTAGGTTCAGCGAAATCAATTCATCAACACCCTGTCGTATCCTTGTTAATTGAATTGCACGGCACAACAATCGAGGGGTCCTATTGGAACAATTATCGAAACGGAAAAATGGAAAACTATCTTTGTTTGGGTTTCGTTATGGTTGTGCGTGTATTCGCCGCACCCCTCTGTTACCGGTTACGGGATTTTTTTTTTGCTGGTTACTTTGTTGTCCCGAGTGTTGGTGAATGAAACTCGAGAGTTTTGCGGAGGACCTCACAACAAACTTGGAATCATTATTCCAACTAATGGCATCATTAGAACGAATTCGCAAATTTGACAATTTCATCTGAATGTCCAGATAATGTGCGAAATAAAGGATGTGAGTGAATGTGATTTTTTTTTAATTTTTTGTGCGTAGCATAGAGGACGCTGAGGGTTCTAGGAAGTTTGTCGTCGTCCATAGAGAGAGGGGTTTCTCTTGGGAGGAAGGACATATTTTGATTTGCTGGTGTTAATTGAGGTTTCGAATCACAGATGTCATTAATTATTCGGTGAATGGCATTCCCGAGTGTTGGTTAATGGAATCGTTTGGTCTTTTGATGAGCTGTAGTCAAAATGTGGCTCTGAGTATTGGCAAACATTGAAGGCTTGTTAATGTGTGGCTAAGTGAGTACTACTGCGTGGGTGTTGGGTTCCTTTTTTTGACTCGTGGTGAGTGATGCTTTGTAGAAGAAATTACCCTTTAGGGCGTCCAGCGACTACCATATACTTGTATATTCAGATAAATCCTTAATTTGAGTATCGTAAAGCTGAGCATTCATGGAAAATATTGTAGTGAAGTCAATGGGTTCTGAAACTCCTAAGTTTGTTTTCCACACACAGGAGACATTTCTTCCATGTTCGAATGAAACTAGGGAAAACACATTTTTTGGGGTTCAAGATATACTTCAACGAAAGGCAGACTACTGTACAAAGCCTGTATAAAGCGTGGAGTGGACTTTTATTCGACGGGAAAGCCAACGTATTGGCCAACTGACAAAAATAAAATCCCTGACCTAGTCGACTTCTTTATCGCAAAAGGGCTAACTAAAAATCTGACGGAAGTCGAAGAATGTTATGATCTATGCTCAGACCACTCAGCAGTCACTCTGAAAATGGACGAAAGTCTAGCAAGAAAAGTAGGACCTCCTAGGCTTACTAGTAAAAAAAATCATCTGGAATCTTTTCAGAAAAGACTGCAAATGTTGCTTTAAATGTGCCACTAAACACACCGCTCGAAATAGAAGACGAAATTGTCAATCTCGTGAAAGCCACTCAGAGCGCAGCGTGGAAAAACACTCCCTCCGGAAGACAGCAACACGCAGCAACAATGAATTCAAATACCAGCCTGAAATGGAGGACCTCATACGAGAAAAAAGGAGAGCGCGCAAGAGATGGCAACATTCCCGCGCACCCACTGATAAAACTTATCTTAACTATCTCTGTAACAAACTCAAGAATGAGCTACAGGATTTAAGAAATCGCGAGACTTCTACATACCTCGAGGGCTTGATTGCTGATAAGACTTCAAACTACTCACTATGAAAAGCTTTGAAGTCCATAAGGAAACCCAAAATACACTCGCCACCAATAAGAAAAGCTAACAGCGAATGGGCAAAAAGAGACAAAGAGAAAGCGGATTTATTTGCCGAGCATCTAGAAGAAACGTTCAAGCCGTTCGATGGAAGACCCCTGAACGGAGAACTGAATGCTAATATGGCACCCGACAACTATAAAATTAAAGCCGTATCCCTGTCCGAGCTTCGAATGACAATAAGAAAGTTAAAAAATAACAAAGCTCCAGGATATGATTTCATCACCGGCGAAATCCTGAAGGAGCTACCGAAAAAAGCATTAGTAAAGTTGCTCTACATTATAAATGCTTCTCTGAGATTTTATATGTTCCAAGGCAATGGAAAGTCGCTGAAGTCATTATGGTCCCGAAACCGGGGAAAAGTCAAAACGATAATAAATCATATAGACCCATTTCGCTCCTGCCGATCATATCTAAGGTTTTCGAGAAAATTATGCAAAAACGATTACAACCAGTAAGACGCTTGATCCCAGATCATCAATTCGTCTTCCGGGTCAAACATTCCACAATCGATCAGGTTTATCGAATAACTAATGAAATTGAAAATGCTCTAGAATGGAAAAAGATCTGCTCTGCCGCTTTTCTTGACGTATCACAAGCTTTTGACAAGGTATGGCACGAAGGTCTAAGGTATAAATTAAGGACAATCCTACCGACAAAATTATACAAACTACTGGAATCCTACCTTGAAAACAGACTGTTTCGTATTAGACATGAGACTGAATACTCAGAATTCAAAGAAATCCACGGTGGTGTTCCGCAGGGAAGTGTTCTCGGACCAACCCTATTCTTGCTCTACACAAGAGATATACCACAAGAAGAAGGGACCATCGTAGCAACGTTCGCAGACGAAACAGCTATCCTCGCAATGGATGAGTCCGTGAATCATCAACGGGCCCTGAACAAAGTATGTGAGTGGACAAAGTCCTGGCGAATTGCCCTGAACGAGACCAAGTCAACGCATGTCAACTTTAAGTAAAAAAAGATAAACAACTTACTTACTTATTGCCTCTCTGAGGGGTGAGGTTTAGCCCGTAGGCGTATATTACCTGACATTAACGAAATTGTCAGAACAGAAAATATATGAGTCGGGCATAACCAATGGTACGGACCACTGGTATTCTTTGAGGATTATGTTAAAGATCGTTGTTTATCTTACTAACAAACCACACGTTGTTTATATTTTCTGTTGGCAACACAACAATTATGACAAGCTGTATGTCATAGTTGACATATAGATTTAAACTAACCTTAATCACATGTATATAAGTTAACCCCTTTTTCTACTGAATTCCTTTTTTTGGATTACAACACTTCTTACTGTGAGGTTCAATAAAGTAATCTTTTGAATTTAATACTGCGTCTATTCTTCCTTTATTATCAGGTTATGGGCCCAGTCCAAAAGGCGAAGTGATTGAATAAGCCGTATGTTTCATTGTGAGCAGAAACTTTTTGACAATCAGAAGAATTGTTTTGAGATGGCATCCAGTTCCTCAAGTTCCTCGCGAATGGAGTTGCTGTCCAAAGAGAACTATGATACATGGAGTATGCAAGTTGAGGCGCTTCTCACCAAAAATGACTTATGGGATTATGTTAATGGGTCGATTTTAATGCCTAAGTCGGACGATGAGTTGAGAGCTGCATGGTCAAAGCAAGATAGAAAAGCCAAGGCGGATTTGGTGTTGTCAATTCAGCCGTCTGAATTAAAGCAAATTCGTGGATGTGTTACATCGCAAGAGGTATGGCTTAAGCTGGAATCGATTTATGCTTCAAAGGGACCGGCGAGGAAGGCAACATTGTTAAAGCAACTTATGCTCCAGAAGTTAGACGATGGTGATAACGTGAAAGATCATATGGCAAAGTTCTTTGATGCCGTTGATAAACTTGAAAGCATGAAAGTGCAAATAAATGGAGATTTGCTTTCTATTATGTTGTTGTATAGCCTTCCCTCTTCATACGAAAATTCCCGATGTGCGATTGAGTCACGAGATGAGCTGCCAACTGCCGAAGTGCTCAAAATAAAAATTATTGAGGAGAGCGAAGCGCGACAACAAGCGACTGGAAATGCTGTTATTGCCATGGCTGCTGGGAGCAGTATGTATTCGCGATTTAGACGAAACAAGACAAATATGCCATCAAGAAGTGAAGAAATTAAGTGCTTTAAATGTGGAACTTTGGGACATAAGGCGAATGTATGCCCGACGATTAAGTCAGATGATGTCAGAAGGAAGCCGAGACACTTAGCAAACAATGTCGATGAGTCTTATTATGCTGTTTCCCACCTGGTAACTGCAGATGCAAATAATGTATACTGTGCAAAGAAACATTTGACCAATAGGGCATGGATTCTAGACAGTGGTTGTACAGTACATTTGTGTGGCGATAGAGGTCTTTTTAAATCGATGAAAAGTAGTTCGAAAACAAAATTGAATTTGGCAAGTAATGCGTCAGCTGAAGTCAAAGGAAAAGGAGTTGTACATGTTGTAGTTGCGAGTGACCGTGGTCATCGAAAGATTGAATTCAAGGACACGTTGTATGTACCTGACTTACGTACAAACTTCATATCGGTTGCGAAAATTACGGATTAGGGCCATGAAGTGACTTTTCGAAAGAATGATGCTTATATTCGTGATGAACGTGGAAATGTGTCGGTAGTTGCAGATCGTAGAGGGGAACTTTATCATGTTCGTGAAAATGCTGACTGTGCACAGGCGGTTGTCCTATCTGAGTGCTCCGAACTGTTGAAGTGGCACGAAATATTGGGTCATTTGAACAGTAATGATTTATTAAAGCTGGTTCAAATCGGTGTTGTACCCGCGGTTGATGTAAAGGATGCAGATCAATTGCTACGTTGCGTGATTTGCTTAAAAGGAAAGATGACTGCTTTACCTTTCGCAAAGTGTCGTGTGAATTGTTCAGAGGTATTAAAAATTGTGCACTCTGACGTAGTAGGTCCATTCAGAGTGGAATCATTGGGACGTGCGAAGTATTTTGTGACCTTTATAGACGACAGTTCAAGATGGTGTGAGGTGTATTTCTTGAGACAGAAGAGTGGTGTATTCGACGCGTTTAAACTTTATCAAAATCTTGTTGAGAGGCAGACTGGGATGAAAATAAAATATTTGCAATCGGACAACGGATCTGAATATTGTAATTTAGAGTTTGATAAATATCTTGCTGATCAAGGAATAGAGAGGAGACTGACAGTTCCACGCACTCCACAGCAAAACGGAGTAGCGGAGCGTATGAACCGAACTCTATTGGATATGACTAGATGTTTATTGCTGCAGTCTGGTTTAAGTGCGTAATTTTGGTCTGAAGCTATAGCCACCGCTTGTCATATTCGCAATCGATGTCCCACAAGCAGTTTAGGCGGTAAGATTCCTTATGAGAAGTGGACTGGAAACCAAACAAAAGTGAACTATCTTCGAACGTTTGGCTCTAAAGTTCTTGTTCTAAACAAAGATCCTAACAAAGATAAGCTTGCACAGAGATCTTTCGAAGGCGTATTCGTTGGATATCCTCGAGATAGAAAGGGATACCGAATATGGTTGCCATGGAAACACCAGATCATACATGCCCGTGATGTCAAGTTTCTTGAAGAGACACAAAACTATACGCACAATATGCAGGTGTTGGATCAGTTGCTCGAAGTTACAGAGAAGGCAGAGGGCGAAGAAAGTGGGTTGAAGACAGTTGAATTTTCGCCTACTCCATTAATGGATAATATTATTTCTGAAAATATACCAAAAACCCAGTCGATGAAAAGGAAACCTGAAGATGATCTTAAACGGACTCCTGGAAGGCCTAAGTTAATGCGGATAGGCAGCAGAGGTAGACCGAGGAAGCTATTTCGTACTACTCGCTCTACAAAAGCTCAATCTAAAGAGGATGTGTCTCCATCTCCAGCTGGTGAATGTGATTCTGAGCTAGAGAATGAAGTATTTGCTGGTATGGCGGAAATTAGTACGAAGGATGCCCTGATGAGCGATGCATGTGAAGACTGGAAGGACGCAATGGAGACAGAAGTTATGAGCCTCATTAAAAATGAAAATTGGCAGATTGTAAAGAAGAACTCGTGTAGAAACATTGTTGGGTGTCGTTGGGTGCTCACAAATAAGCACAGCTCTGATGGAAAAGTAGAAAGACGTAAAGCTCGGCTAGTTGCCAAAGGCTATAGTCAGAAGTTCGGAGTCAATTACCATCAGACTTTTGCACCAGTAGCTAGGCTGGAGACGTTACGCTTGTTTTTGGCTCTTGCGGTTCAGTTTGGATTAAAAGTGTGGCAGTTTGACGTGGTAACAGCTTATTTAAACGGAACGTTAGATGAAGAAGTTTTTATGAGAATTCCTGAGATGTTACATGAGATGCTAGAGAGGATAATTTCTAAGCAGGATAAAAATTCGAGTTTAGGACATAAAGCAAGGGAAATGCTGGATTATATACGTACCGGTGGCAATGCATGCAGATTACAGAAGGCTCTCTATGGATTACGTCAATCCGAACGTCAATGGTACCTTAAACTCAATGAAACATTTTTACGTTTGGACTTTAAACCTACCAAAAATTAACCGTGTCTATTTTATAAAAATGGTGGAGATAATTTACTGCTTGTGCTTGTTTACGTTGATGACATACTAGTTGCAGCAACTGAGAAAAGCTGTATAATGAATCTTCGCGATTGCATGTTAAAAGAATTCGAAATTAAGGATCTTGGTCTTGCCAAATATTGTCTTGGACTGGAAATAAATCAAGGTGATGGAAAAATCGAGCTTTCGCAAACTGGATATATACTGAGTATTCTCAAACACTATAGAATGGACAAGTGTAATCCGGTGTCGACTCCTTCAGAAGTAGGCACACGTTTAGATGACGTCAATAATTGTGAATTGAAGAAAAACTATCCATACCGCGAATTGATTGGTGCCCTAATGTACATATCCGTAGCGACACGTCCGGATATTGCTAATACTGTATCGAGATTAGCTCAATTTACAAGTAAACCGAACAAGTTGCACTGGCTTTCTGCTAAAAGAGTTTTGAGATATCTAGCTGGAAGTGTGCGAATTGGATTGCTGTATATCAAAGTCGACGAATCCCTAATTGGATACACAGATGCTGACTGGGGTGGTTGTACTGTCGATCGTCGTTCTTACACTGGATACGTGTTCTTACTTAGTGGAGCTGCGATAACATGGAAGTCACAAAAGCAACGGACTGTTGCACTGTCGTCAACTGAGGCAGAGTATGTAAGCCTGGCTGAGGCGGCGAAAGAGTCCATTTATTTACGTAGCATACTAAGAGAGCTCGAGTTACGTGAATGGGCCAATATAATTATTTATATTGACAATCGAGGAGCTCAATGTTTGGCGAATAACCCCGTTTTTCATGGTCGCACAAAGCATATTGATATTAAGCATCATTTTGTTCGCGAGTCAATTGTTTCTAAAATGTTTGTGCTGAAACATGTGCCCACGCATGAAATGATTGCTGATGTGCTGACTAAGTCTCTACCCCGGGTATCACATGAACGATGCCTAGAAGGTATGGGCTTAACAGACGTGAGGTTTGAGAGGGCGTGTTAAAGATCGTTGTTTATCTTACTAACAAACCACACGTTGTTTATATTTTCTGTTGGCAACACAACAATTATGACAAGCTGTATGTCATAGTTGACATATAGATTTAAACTAACCTTAATCACATGTATATAAGTTAACCCCTTTTTCTACTGAATTCCTTTTTTTGGATTACAACACTTCTTACTGTGAGGTTCAATAAAGTAATCTTTTGAATTTAATACTGCGTCTATTCTTCCTTTATTATCAGATTACTCACCTCCCAGCGCACACGAAAAAAAATAAAATTCTAGCCATTCGAATCCATGTAGTCGTCGAAAAATATTGTCTTAGAGTTGCAGCTAAATACCTGGGACTTATTTTGGACAGGAAGCTTAACTGGAAGCTGAAAACAACAGGAAGAGTAAAGAAAGCGACAGTCGCAATTTATTCTTGAAAGAAATCCATAGAAATGGGGAATCCAACCTCGTATCACGCATTGATGCTATATCCCGGTTATAAGACCGATACTTCTTCATGGAGTAGTTGTTTGGTAGACAGCGAAAGATATAGCTAAAAACAGAAATAAACTAGCCAATGTGAATAGAACTGCGTGTCTGCACATCGGCGGTGCACTTCGGACAACACTCAGCAGCACTAGACATTCTCTTTCACATTACACCTCTTGATATTTCTGGCAGATAACAAAGCCCATCAACAGTGGTCAAATATACAGACTTGACACTCAAAAATTCTAAACGAACATACAAATAAAAACACCGACTACACTCTTACCGGTTAAACTTTGACAAGAGTTTCCAGGTCACAATCCCGTATAGATCGTTATGAAAAATGACTCTATCCACTTTTATACCGATGGCTCCAAAACAAATGACGGAGTGGGATCTGGTGTTTTCTGCGACAGGCTAAATCTCAGCCTATCTTTCCGTCTTCCTGCTCATTGCAGCGTGTTCCAGGCGGAACTGGCGATCACAGAAGCTTTATATTGTCTGAAAGATAATGTAATAACTGCCAAGGATATTAGCATCTTCTCGGATAGCCAAGCGGTCATCAAATTCCTGGAATCAGTCTTAACTAATTCAAAGACAATCCCAGATTGCCGCTCATCTTTGCAAAAGGTGTCAGAGCATTTTAACATTCACCTATTCTGTGTGCCTAGGCATATTGACATTTCAGGGAACTCTAAGGCTGATGAGCTCGTCAGACATTTTACTAAAACACCAGTCCTACCCAACACGGCTGCACTAGTAACACCTATCGCTACATGGAAAAGCTTACATGCTTACAGCAAATCAAATCTCAGATGGAGTCTTGGTACGACGTGTCAAATAACCAAACAAATTTGGCCAAAGCTGGGTTTTTAACATTGATATTAGCCAGCCGCTTCTACAGAAGTCAGCTTACTTCTTTCGAAATCTCAGCGATTTGACAAAAACCATATGTGAGAAGTCTCCTCCGTTTCATTAATAGATCAGATTGTGTTGGCAAATGCGCTAGCAGCCACTCTAACCTAACCTATGGCTTGGACAGTGGCACTTCATTGGAAGACATCCTAATGCGTTTCTTTATCATCTCAACCACTACGTGTTTTAGACGTCATTTTCAATTTATGACTTTTCAGTAAGTTTTGTCCAGAAATTCTGCCCAATAGTGATGAAACAGATTTCATGTTTCTCTCAAGGAAATTGTGGGTTGCGGATTTGTCACTCCCCTGGCCCATCTTCTTCACTGTTTCACTGATATGGAAGGGTATCCATTCTATAGCTCCAGTGATTTAAATACACTTAGTGGCAGTTTGACATAATCGTCTGCACAGGTTATAATATAACCAAATGTTAGGAATGGGAAGAAAAATGTTTCCTACGCATCAGCACACCCAGAAGTAAATGACTGCCATTGACAATTCTTTGGTTGTGAGTCAAATCAATTGAAGGGTCAAAACATACACCCAATGAGTTATAGAGAAAACTTTGATACCAGCACCAACCCAACGGCAAAAACAGTCTTCGCAACATGAACCCAGAACACCAGAGACAAACAGTCTGACCTTCGATGGAAATGATGGTATGTATCATCTTTTGGTATCGCCAACATGGTGGTCACTTTGGATGTCTCTGCTACTACCAATATCCACACCCGAAAACACCATTGACACCAGGGAGGCGAAATGTGGTTTTTCGCATTTATTTGTGGAGAATTTGAATATGGATTCGGTGAGAATTATCTTTAAAATTCAGAGTGGATCAGCATGTCTCTAAGAGTTTTTTCTTGAATTTTTTTCTCAGCATTATTGCTGACTGTTTCAGTTTTTAGCTCCAGATTCTTATATGTCAAAGAACTTCCTGTTGTATGCCGAATCCGAACGATTGAGCTTTTCCTGACAATTTCCTGACAATTGATAATATTCTGATGATCATCGCGAAAGGTGGGCCAGTGATAAATCATTTAGGGGTCGCTATGGCTGGGACTCGAAGCCCGACCTTCTGCGTAAGGCAATTTCGACTGAAAATGAGTCCAGCTTTCTAGTATGTTTGTTATCCAAACATTCCGAGGGCTAATATTGACCCGGAGCACTACCTTGCTGCAGCCAAAATACGGAGGTGGATATCGAACACGGCACAACAAATGCGAAATACTGTGCAAAATGTAATGTAGCAAGAGACCGCTCAAGCTAGTGCCACTCCTGGAATGATGTTCGTAAGCTTAACAAAAGTATTAAATATCAAAACAAGGGATACAAGGCCTAAACAGAATCCTGTCGAGGTGAACTAGAGAACTCTTAGTTCGATCACAGCCGATGCTGAGAAAATCGAAGACCCACTTCTGCTAAACTGTGGTGACGAAAATTCTCCTGCAATCAGGCAGACCGAAGTATTTAATATTTGAAATAACGGACATCCTTCTACATGTAGCCATTGAAGCTATTTTGATAAGAAGCATACACCAAACATCCACAAAAAAGAAACCCTCACAACTGCGCCAACTACAGAGTCATAAGTATCCACAACAACGTATCCGTAATATCTGAACACTTGAAACCGTTTACCAACAACCTGATCAGCTTTTATCAGTGTTGTTATAAGACAAGAAAAGTCAACAACTGATCAAATTTTCACGCTTCGGCAGATCCTGGTAAACCCCAAGAAGTCCATATCGATAACCACCACCTATTCGTCTCTCGCTGCTCCATCAGGGTCGGCAACGACCTCATCGCAGACAAAGTTTTGCGACAGTCGCTTAAAAGTTTCGTCGATTAGCTCGTATAAGCAGCCTTTGGTGCGATGTCACCTTCTTCCTTTGTAGCATCAGTGCACATAAGTCTTTTGTTGTAAAATTGTGCCTTTACGCTGATTATCGAAACTTTAATTTTAAAAATAATTTTTAGAACAATTTACTTTGCCGTGTCGCCGCCTTCAAAAACATCGCAAAAACGCCATGGGAACCGAATGCATCGATGAAATCTCTGCATCAGCCTTCCTTCCCACTTACTCTTGCTCAAGATAAACAACCTCTGTGTACACTTTCATTCCTCGAACAGTGCATCGCTCATAAAATCCGCTGTTCCAGAGAGCTATGAGCGCCAAAGATCAAAACGAACGCAAAACATCACACAAGCGTTCATCTTGTGTGTGCCCCCCTAAACAAACATTGTTACATCGTTAAAAATTAAATTTGCAAAATTTTATGGGGGCTGCAGTTTTAAAAGGCAGCCGCGTTTGTCGGTTTCACATATGGGTGCACTCACACAGACAACGAGATACATTGGTCGATCTAAAATTACGAAAAAGCGCACATGTATCCAATGATTTGTAAATTCCCAAACACATTAGTAGAACCACCCCCACACACCCCCGGTTTGGATTCAAAATCACCGCACTTGTCATCATATTTCCGAACACAATCCGACCAACAACGCTCGGCATTGACGCTAGCCCTCGCATCTGCAACCAGCTAGACAAAAAAATGTGACAAATCAAAAAAAAAACAAAATTTCTATGTAATCACTAATAACGGGACTCATCTATTCATCTCCGAACGGGCGGACCGACAACGGCCCCGCGCGGGTATTAATTAAAATGTCAACAAAATGTGTTGTCGCATAGATTGATGCCTCCTGCACGGTGTCACTCGACGTGACGTGAATGTGGGTGAAGCGGTGCGGTGCGGCCAACAAGCGTCTGACTGTAGTTGGGTTTAATGAGAATCGCCACCAGAGTTAGTGGGGCGGACCGCGCGCTGCTCTAATCGGATTTCGCTGGCTGTGATGATGATGATAATGATTATGATGCTGGCTGGTCCAGGCTTATTCTATGCGCCCGACCTACCCGCTTGTCATCGATGACAGTTGGGTTTTTTGTCATAGTTTTCTCTCTGCTTGCAATTATTGTTTTCGATTCCGTGTGAAATATGAGGGCTGTCATATGCCGTCGATGTAGCCTCGTGTCAATGACACCCTAACACCCAGCAGGGTGCAGTTTCACTGCAAATTTCGCTGGCTTAAGATGGAAAGTTCAAAATGTTCGTTTTTCAGATAGAGATAGAGAGACGAAACGATATATCTCTTGGCAGGATGTTTGTCACTGTTGCGCCCAGGATACGTGTGTTTCTATGCGATTCCCCCTTTGTGTGTTGGATTGTGCACGATGTATCGACTACAATCTGCGACTTTCTCAATGTGGCATTGAAAAGTAATCCTTAGACAGGACCGGAGGAAGGGTGTGTGTGTGTTTGTGGAGGAGCGTTTCAAGAAAACGGATTAGTGATGTCACACGTGGCGATAATGATGTTTCGCTTTTTTTCCAAACGGATATGAAAGCGAAGGCGTGATGCCATTATTTTGATATATGGTCGACTGAGTGTGGAGCGAGCAAGAAAGTTTTGGCCTAGGAAGGACGCGAGTGTTTTATATGAGTTTTCTCTGCTGGAGATTTAAATGGCTGGGCATAGGGTAGGGCTAGGTTTACACAGTAATTGAAAAGTAAATACTTTTTTGTATGAAGATACAGTACTCTCACTGCTGTCCGGATGTAGAGTGTTGACTATTTCCGGGTGATGAAACTATCACATGTCAATAGTTTTGACCTCAATTTTTATTCAAACAGTGGGCGTTTTGTGCGGAAGGGTGCTTTACTGAATTCAGCGTTTTATTCTAATCCTGGGTTTTAATCATGGTTTAAAAATTATTGTACAGCTGTTTTTGTCCAGAACGTCACATGCGCGTCTTCATTTTTGTAGTTTCCAAATGAATTTCAACTTGCGCACCGTGATTTCAATTCATTCTGAACTTGCTGCCGCACTTTTGATTTGGCCGTCCCATTCTGAAATATATTGGATAGGTATGTAGATTAAATTTGTTGGTGTACCTCATAATCCATCATCAAATATTATTTTTTATGACATATTTAATTTTATGTTCCCAAATCCACACGATCAGATTATTGGAAAACAGTTTCAGGGGTCCACATATTAGGGCAGATTTTGAAGAGACTTATGCATCTGTAGTTGGTGCAGTTCAGAGGGTCTCCATGTTTGTGGTTCGGCCAAATGGTACTTATGAGTTGGTGAATGTTACTTTCCAAATCAACTCTACCGTCTTTATAAAGCTCAGTAAGCCCATTATTTATGGCAGTCTTGGTAACCTTAAATATAGATATTGCTATTCTCACTTTTATAAAGTCCGGTGCTAGATAGTTTTCAGTGCCGTCGCTTAAATTGAACGGTTCGCTTTGCCGTACACTGGGAGATTGTTCGTCTTCGTGGTTTAACAGTCTACAGAAGAAGTTATTCCATTTCTTCACCAACGACTGTGTTTCAACAACTATCTTTCCTTGTTCGTCTCGAGAGGATTCTGGCGAACGCGTTTGTTTGAGTGGCACCTTTCTATGTCTTCGATCGCGTATTTCTCTTACTCTTTTTCGTCTATTTGAAAATCTGGTTTTCGTCCCTTTAAAGCCAATAAAGCTCAATGTCAGCATTCGTCTTCACATGCAGCTTTGCCCTTTGCTGCATCTGTCAGCTCCCTTCATCAAACCAGGGTTTTCTTGTTTCATAAGTTGCGGCTGACCTAATGGCTTGTTGACATCCTCGCAATTGTTCTTCGACATTAAATGTTGGTGGAATGGCAGTTATCAAGAGGTTAAGGGATATGCGTTCAGCAAAGTACTTATCATTCGCTTGCGATTGCAGTCTATTGACATTAAATTTTGCACAGTATTTCTCATTTGTGTGGCGTAGTGGATATCCGCATTCTTACCTTGGCCGCAACAAGGTAGTGGTCCGAGTCGATTTTCGTCGCTCGGAACGTTTAAACTTCCAAAATACGAGATGTGTGTATCTTGTCTATCGCAACTTAATCTATTTGATTTACCGTTCATCGCTCTGGATACCAACATAACCCTTTATGGATATCAACATAGGAAACCGTGTACTCGCTATAGTGCCATTTCGTTTCGTAGACATATAGGCTATATTTTCCGTTGGCAGACGTAGTGTAATGTAGGCTGTGTTTTCTGACAATACTGCTACAGATGTTCTCTCTTCTTTTCTTTGGGTTAAAATCTCGCTGCACGATTTTAATATACGTTTTGGAAAGGAGCTCGTAAAAGCAGTCTTTCTTTCCTTCGTCGGAGCATGGGCGGATGTAGACTTATGTTGGCGAATTTATCCTTGACGGGGTTTGTTACAATCCCTTCGCTTATATCTTGAAAGCAAAAGACTTATTGTCTCAGTCTTGTACTTATCGTATTTATGGATGGCGTAATGCTTTCTTTGTAGCACCTTAGGGCTTGCACTAGTTGTTGGTCTGCACCAGTCCTGTTAAACAATCCTGGTGCATCGGTGTCCTATTTTCGTTTAGCAATGTCGTCAACGATCTGTTTTTTCCGAGGCTATTAGTTGCTTCGTAACGATTTTTTTAAGTATTCGGATAGTTAACCCAAAGCTCACCCTAACCTGTAGGGCCAGATCTACTTTATTAGATACTCCTATGACACGCGACCCTCCACTAGGGGATTGAGTACTACCTTTGGCTTTTCGGTTCTTTCATCGCCATCTATGGTAAGGCGCCGTTACTAACTCTGGAGATTTCTATATGACATATTGTTCGAATATGTCGAAGGAGTTCATTTAGGTTTTTTGCTTTGTCCATCATAACTGGGACTGTATACCATCTTGGAAATTCTTCCGCTATTGAAAAGGACTATGTGCCTTAGTGTGAGCACATCTTTAAAAAAAACGGGACCAACAATCCCAGCTGAAGAAATTCAATAGCACACTGGTACATTCGGTAAATGCAAAGCCCGGGGGGGTTGGTGCCACCCCAGTAGCGCGTTTTCTGTTTGTTAAAGCATCCATTCAAGTGCAAATTGACTTCATCACTGAAAAACCGATTTCATCCTCCGGAACGTTTTCGACAGTCCCTCACATGCTTTTCTCCGATAATTTAATACGCATTAGAAGAATACCTCCACAGTACGGCTGGTATGATATTTAATCGTGTAGAATTCATCTTGCTGGCTTGCCTAAACTTAGTGACTCGGAAGGCGCGTTGTGTTGCGATCACAAAATATCCCATCGAAAAGTAGACTTCGCGTCGATTGCAAACGCTTGGTGACTGGGGTCAAAACTACATAACGACCACGCATGTTCATTTAGACCAATCACAGCCCGCTACGAACTCATCATACAGAATGATATTGAAAACTCCAGTCCTTGTGGCATACAATGCTTATTTATATTTGAAAGCTCGGAATACAATGACATACAATGGATTAAAATGACGTCATCAAGGCGTAAGACTTATTACCTAAATCTGTAGCATAGTAAATCCTCTGGCAGCAGGAAAAATTGGTATACTAGATTGCAACGTAATGGGGTCTTTATAAATAAGAGGAATACCCAATACAGAAAAGTTGTGGATGAAAGTTACCAAACAAAGCCTTTTGCCCCTGCAATTTGCAGCCTTGAAATTAGCAGTACTTATACTTGCAAACTCTAATGCTCCATGTCATACTTTAACCAAAGTAAGGTTCCCTTTATAATATCTGTGTTGACATCTCAATTCTTATCACCTCCACTTGCCCTTTCTAACCTCCAAAAAGGCTGAGTATAAAAATTAATTAATTAACCAAAGTCCGTAATCCCATCAGGCTGTTTGTCTGCCAGTTCAGGGCTTACCATTTTCGAAACTTTCCCGCACGTAATGCCAATATGATTAGATCCTTTCAATTAAATATTCGACAAGGACGACGACGGCAGAGGAACAACTAAATAACAACCGGTGATTCTGTTCCCACTGATGGTGGTTCACCCAAAAAACGGCACCCCCTACCTATGCCTGCTCTAAGGGTGTCTTTTATGCCCTTATCCTTGACAATGTCAATCGCCTGCTAAAACTGTAACCTACTCCGCCTCGAAAATGTGTAAAGCCTTGCGATTAATATTGCTGAAGATCTCAAGTCTACAACCATACACAGGCACATAAATTATTCACAATTTCTTGTCTCTCCCGTTTTGAGCCGAAGGATTAGCGACAAACATAGAATCCTCTTCCTAGTCGACACCTCATCATTAATTTAGACGCAAGGAATTAAAGCAACTTTTGGAGAAAACTTTCGCGCGCAACACCATTTACCATTACCCAACACCTCGTTGGTGTCCCCCAAAACGAGAGTCTGTCCTCGCTGCCTCTTGGCATAACTCCTTGAGTAAGCACACCAATAAAATCCAATTGAATTAGCCTCTGCCAAGGAGGACGGTGTCAAAGGGGTGAACGACGTCACACATGTACATCTCTTAAAGATGCCATTTATCTCACCATAAGATATGGTCCTTTCGCTCTTAGTTGTGTGTGCCGAGGACTTTCTGAAACAAATTGATGGGCTTTGCGGGACTACATATAAATATATGAGGGCCCATCCTCCTCCCGCAACTGAAAACCATTATTCCTGTTATATGAAAAAGGGTTCACAGAAGCTGATTGTGTTTTGAGGATAACCCCCGAACGCATATGTGTCGCGTGGTGCCGATTCGCTTTGCATGAGCTCATTGATGCTGAGGAGGGGGTTGGAGACTCCAATGCTTGTGTATATGCCGGGGATAAAGGGTTGTGCTCAAAATGTATTTTGGGAAAATGAGAAATTATCCGGGATTGTCTCCACACAGATCCAGACAAATATATCATCGAGTATTTTTCGGATTTGTTTTAATCAAGACAAAGTGAATTATTTATTGGAACGGTTATGGGTAAAAAAAAATGGCTCAAGTTGAGCTGTTTGAGATACATACCTTTTCCTATACACATGTATGGATGGAGAAGGTATGAAAAAATTGATATATCGCTTCAAAGGAGTTACGACGGATACTTATTTATTTTGCTTACGTAGCGAGCTTCCAATTTGTCGGCAGTCTATGCTTGAGACATGTCAGTTCCGGGCTTTTTAGATCAATGACCCTGGCAGATAGTCTTCAGCAGACTATCTCTTCAACTCAAGCCTGGTCTCTTCGTCTCGAGCATTGTTTCACATTGTCATCAGTAAAGTTTGTCGGAACTTCTAAAGAACTAGGTTGTGGACGGGCGAGAACTTACTGAATCAAGAATATGTTGGAAAATCCTAGGAAAATTGAAGGAATATCACACTGCTAATAGCAATCTATTTACTGCTTATCAACGTATAAGAATGTAAAATGTTTATTGAAGCGGTTTAAATAGACGAAGTAAGGTCACCTTACTTCGTCTATAAATTGGAAATCTAAATCTAAAGCAATATCGAAATTTTCGAACGACTGCTGACTGAGTGATTTGTAGTACAACCCCTCCTTCGAAATTTTTTCCGGCGACATCGAATATAACAAAGGATATTACTAAATAGAAGATGTAACAAAAATATATATACATAAAGAAAGAAATTGCGAACAATCGAAAGATACATCAATATTAATATTTGAAATGAGAATAAATAAAAATGAGCTAGCGAGGGGTCAAACATAAAAGCTTGTAATTTTAAATGATTTAAAACGTAAAAAGTGGCAATTTGAAATGCTTTCAAACAAATAAAATTATGTTAAAAAACAAAATGAAAATAGATGTGCGGTTAGTATTAACTTATCAGAAGCTATTCCGATAGGTAAGGGCATGATTACAAAATTTATACAAAACGAGCCTCGTGCTACATTTAATACTTCGTAAAGACTACTTACGGACAAAAAACTATCTTGGAAATGTAAACGTCGGATTTCTTGTAGGATCGGGCTAACCGCAATAAAATGGTAGATGTTTTCAGGTTCTCTCCTGTTGCATAGATTACAAGTTTGTTGAAGATCGGCTCTATGTGGAATGAAATTTAACTTTAGTAGTTCAACTCTGGCTCTGAAAATGGTGCTAATAATTTCCGACGAATATTTGATGTTGAAATAGCTTTCTTGGGAGAGGATTTGATGGTTTAAATTTCTGTACAATAATCTGGACGCCGAGGAAGATGCTCTAGTTAAATGTTGGTCATATATTTTTTCATCGACCTTAGTGATGATCATTGCAAATATATTCTGCCATTCAGTAATGTTGCTCTCTGAAAGAGAAATATTGAGGTCGTGCGATAACGCCAGTTGGTTCCAATCTCTGAAAGGTGAAGCATTTGTTTGCAATAATCTAATTAATATTGACCTATAAAGACTGTTTTCACTTCTCTTCATCAATCTGGTTAGTTAATCTGAATGAGCTTTTAAGTTTTGCAAGTAAATGGGTGGTAAAACCGATTCCACGTGGATAGCGTGGGTTGGTGTCACGTTCGGTAGTCGAAATAGACGCTTAAAGAAAAACCTTTGAACGGCTTCAAATTCTTCAAAGGGGCTCAAACCAAAGGCCTGCACACTGTAACACATGCAGGTATTAACTGTAGCGTTGAATACTTGATATTTAGAGGACAGATCAATGTTTTGGTTTGCGAAGAATTTCGGCCACATCATGTTTAGTGCCAGTTTTGCCTCGCTGCTTTTTCTTTCGCATGATTGTGGAAGTTTAAGTTGTTTGTTAATAGCCCACCGAGGTACTTAAATTCATGAACCACATCAATCCGCTCGTTGTTGAGTCGCCAGGATTCTTCACGACGTCTTAATCTCTGTCGGTTCTCAAAGATCATGACCTTTGTTTTCATGACGTTGATTTGGAGATCCCAAGTTTCACAAAACGACTGAAGTCTATTTATTTGCAGTTGGAGCGCAAATGGATTATCCGCCAGCAACACAAGTCATCTGCATAAAGAAGTACTTTTATGTGATTGCCCGCAAAGCTTAGGCCTCCAGGCAGAATATCTGATATGGCATCAATGTACAAGGCGAACAGAACTGGGCTTAAAATGCAACCCTGTGGAACACCTGCAGGCGAGTCAAACCATTCAGACAACTTAGATCCATCCCACACAGCTGCACTTGATAACGACAAAAAATTTCATATACTAAAAGGAACTTTCTTATACTGCAAGCGATGCCAGTCTGTAGATTAAGCTTGTCTGTTGACTGTGTCAAACGCTGCTTTAAAGTCTACATTATTTGCTCTACCTGAACTGGCGATTGCAACTCTAGGAAGACAGTTCCCCTGTTCGATTGAGTGTTTTGAATTACCCGAGTTTTTTTGCAGTGAATATCTTCACATTCATTTAACTTGAGAAGCCCTCGATAAGTTTGCTTAGCTAATTGAACTGAGTCGGTTTCTCTGTCTAAAGGAAGGTGTATCACCATGCAGTTTTCGTTTGTGTTGCGTGAAATCATTTCAATTTGAGACTCGAAGAGCTCACATCGCTCCGACATCACTTTCAATTTTTATCACAACTGAGAATTCGCTGTTCTTAATGCTTCTAACTCGAATGATGCAAGATCTTGTTTAGTGGACAGATCTTTTATTTGATCACCAATTTTTTCGTTAAGCAGATTTTTTAATTGCTCAATAGACATATCTCCGACTGCCATCTTGCTTAGTGAATATGAACTATGTTTCTTGTTGGTGTAATTAGGCTTGGGCGAAGTATCAGTAATTGTTCTTTTAATGCCGTTCATAGAGGAATCCCTTAATGCAATATTTGGGTTTTGTACTTTTTAAACTTAAAATACTTCCTACCTTGAGTAAGTAGGTGATATTTTTTTTTACACAGTGTATTAAGGAGATACAAAAGACCAACTTGTGTGAATTTATTGAATTTAAACTTCAGATTTTAATTAAAAAAAGCAAATTGTTTAGGAGCTAGCAATTTTATGACACTTCACAACTGACAGTTGAAATGCCAACAGTTGAAATGCCAAACTA
Organism: Rhingia campestris; assembly: GCA_932526625.1. Classification (NCBI taxonomy): domain Eukaryota; kingdom Metazoa; phylum Arthropoda; class Insecta; order Diptera; family Syrphidae; genus Rhingia; species Rhingia campestris. The sequence continues at coordinate 50,466,858 of OW052182.1, read as the reverse complement.
GAACACATTGTATTGTTCTGGAAAGCGGCCGATTCTGATTGATAACCAGTGGAACTCTTGATACAGAGGTGCTTGGAAGTTTATAAACTTTGAACCGAATCTGGATTGACAAAATTATACTCAATGAATAAAATATCAGTTTGATATGTCCATAATATAAAAATCGCTGAATACTTTTTCCAATCCTATCCTAATAAAAAAGCGTCCCCAAAAAGTGTGTCTTGCTAAAAAGGGAATGAATCTTGTTCAGACGATTTATATAAATCATTTATGATTCAACAAAAAACGACGTTTTTCTATGGATATGCTATGGGATAGGCTTTGTAAATCGTTTTTCTAGAATAACGCCCCAATAAGTAGGCACGGGTTAAAATGATCTGTAGACGAAATGTTCATAGTATTACTCTCGAAATATTTTCAATAGACGTTTTTCGAGTTTTCCTAAAATCGAAACGAAATATTTTTTAGGAATACGCCTCCAAAAAGTTGGAGTGGGGGAAAACTTTATATGGACGATATATAGATATTGAGATTGTCTTCATATGCTATTCAGACAGTTTTTCAAAATTCTTTACCGTTTGGCCAAAAACAACGTTTTACTGAAAAGGAGGCGTGACTGTAGGAGGATTTAAAAATACTCTGCTTTGTCGGACATAGAGTCTATAAACCAAATTTCATCACTCTTACGCAATATTTAAGGCCCAAAATCAGTGACACATAAACGGACAGAAGGACGGAAGAACGGACGGACAAACAGACATGGCTAGATAGACTCAGATAGCAATTGTGAGTCGTATACCTATCGAAATTAATATTTCTCTTTGCTACAAACTTAATGTCAAAACTAATATACCCCTATGGGATAGGGTATAAAAAGGCGAACCCATTTACGGCTTCAAAGGCATATCCCTGCTAAAATATGCATCACTTATCAGAACCAATCTAAAATGCTGTGTGAACGTCTTATATTTTCTGAAAAACAACACGTACCAGTTAGGCTTCTAGCCTCAAAAATTTACCAAAGACCAAATTTCCATACTTTTGCAACTCCTAAATAAGACCAACGACTTTTAAGTTTCATTTTCTGATCATCGATTCACAATTACATCAAAGTTGATGATAAGGACACGGGATGCAGCGTTAATCCAAACGTCTACCGAATTTCGACAAAGAGATGTGCTATCTTGCGGTTTCTTTATCTCGTGAGGGAATGGATATGGTAGATGTAAACACGAAACGATATCGACGTCATTGGTCGCTTTAATCGTGCATATATACAAACGTCTATTCTGCAATTGATGATTAGAGGAAACACATTGGTCTTGAAGTTCATTAAAAATGTCGACCCACAAACTTGTATTAAACGTCGCGTCGCTTCTGATAACAACAAATAGGAGGTAGTTCAGTTAATCTATGCGACGAAGATTTAATGTTAGAAACCAATGTCACTTTGGATTCGAGAAAAAAAATAGATAAAAACTCGAAATATGAAAATAACAAAGCCTCGTATGCCGAGTAATCTTACTTGTAAAGGGTGATCCATTTCGAGGTTCCCTACTTTTTTAAAGAAAAAAACACAGAAAATTCAAATTTAATGGAGAATGTTTATTATCATTTGAAAGAACATTCTTTGGCATTTATTTTTTGAAGATTGTGTCTATCAAATGTTGGCCGTTGCTACGTCGCAGATGGTCCATCCGTTGAGTCCAATTTTCGATCACTCGTTTGAGCATTTCGACTGGTAACTGGCGAATGACACGCGTGATGTTTTCCTCCCAGGCCTGAATAGAAGCGGGTTTGTCGGCATAGGCTTTTGACTTTACATATCCCCACAGGAAAAAGTCTAACGGTGTGATATCACACGATCTTGGTGGCCAATCGACCGGCCCAAAACGTGAAATTATGTGCTCACCGAAATGTTCTCTCAATAAGTCCATTGATTGATGCGATGTTTGGGAAGTGGCGCCGTCTTGCTGAAACCAAATGTCGCCGAGATCACGAGCTTCAATTTCAGGCATCAAATAGTCGGTTATCATGGCACGATAACGGTCGCCATTGACGGCCGTGGTCTATTCGGTCGAATATTATCCAATAATGAATGCTGGGTCTCAAAATGGGTGATGGTGTTGCGAATAGTACGCTCAGTAGGCCGATTATGTTGACCATAAATTGAGCGAAGTGCACGAAACACATTCCTCACAGAACGTGAATTTTCATAATAAAGTTGAACAATTTGTAAACGTTGTTCACGCGTAAGTCTTTCCATTATGAAATGCCAAACAATACTAAACAAAAATAACATGACAGCATGACACGACTCACACGTGATCTGTCAAAAAGTCTATTGAAAAAAGTATCTCTACTTGGATCAGCCGTTATTATTCAAGCCTTCATGAAAGGAAAACTGCAATTGGTAGCTTTGTGAGCAGATGATGTGGATGCAGTCAAAACATTAAGAGCGCTTCGATATATTTGCTTGGTCACATTGAGCGAATGAACAGTCAAAACTATGATAAACATTGAATAGAATTCCTAATTTTCGAGACTATAAGAAAGATAGAACCTTCTGTATAAATCAATCTTAAGCATGTCAATGCCAATGGAAACCCTCAGAGCTGCGCTAACTACATAGGCATAAGTCTCCTCAACATCGCCTACAAGATCCTATCTGCCGTAATATGTGAACGCCTGAAACCGTTTACCAACAACCTGATCGGCTCTTATCATTGTGGTTTTAGGCCATGCAAGTCCACAACCGATCAAATTTTCACACTTCGGCAGATCCTGGAAAAAACCCAAGAAGTCCAAATCGATACCCGCCACCTATGAAAGATGTAAAATATGCTTCAGAGCCCAAAAGAGCTGGGGATACAAATATGGTTTTCTCTTAGTTTAAGGATCTCTCATAAAATAACTGAACCATTTTTTAGAATGGATCTGACGAGCAACACCGGTCTTGTGACACCTATTTAAATATGCATAATGTAATTTAAGCCCCACTTCTTCCCAAGGTAGTTGTTTATAATGAAATATTTTTTTGTTTGTGACCTACCTCGTTTACCCCGACCTTCAAAAAAGTCTTGGTATTGAATCGATATGTAAAAAGAATCCTCCCTAATTGTCGCCGTACTCTTTTACAAGCCTACCATTGCTAGAATTTGGATTTTTTTAAATATCTCTTACGAAGAACCACAGTTCTAACCCGCACCATAAACTAATTCAACAAAGAAAACCTTCCTTTGGCTCACGCAAAACAAGGATCACTCCATTTTTACGTAACACTTCGCAATATTTTCGCAGAAATCCCCGCAAACGTAATAAACCTAAAAAATAAGGCTCGTCCTCAGCCTTACAAACAACCGCGTAAAAAATAATTAGTTGCGAAAAAATCCCTAAAAAAAAAAGGTCAACCCGAATTCAAAGCCGCAAGGATTGCGTGTGCGACCTAGACTAAGACAAAAGGTTAGGTAAGAAAGTGTGCATTTTTTAGTGCACCTAGTTTTGGGATCTAGTTTTTTAAAACTCGAGGACATACCTGCGTGCATTTTTTATTGCGTAATCCTTAACGGGACGCAAAAAAATTGCATTTTTTTCCAGAAAGGAGTGTCATAAAGAGGTTTTTCATTTTTTGCACATTTCCGACTTCGTCCACGTTCTTACGCAAAAGTAAGGTACTTCGGGTTCGAATTTTAACCGAAAGTAGATTCCTTTTTTATGGATCTCGGTTTTTATTTTTTATTACAAGAGCAAATTGATTTTCGTGGAATATTCCTTTAAATTGTTTTTTCCTTGAATCAATTTCGCGCTAAAAAAAAATGTTTCTGCTCAACTAATTTGGTGAACCAAAGCATCGTCCAGGAGCAGCAACATAACCGCCAACAAAAACAACAAATCCCATCCACTACTTGAGTTTGAAGCAACTTCGAGGGTTGAAAATTGCACCATCAAATCCCCAGAGAAACCATAAAACCGGAAGAATAGAGAATGAATAACAAATTCAAAAAAAAAAAAATTCGCGAAAATTCTTAAAAAAAAAAACAACAAAATCACAAACGAATACAATGGCGCGCGTTCATGCGAAAATTACAACATCAAAACATTTTGTAAACAGTAGCAGAAGGATCAGGGAGCAGCAAGGATAATGGGGGGTGGTACCATACAATCAGTGCCATGGCGAACCGAGCTGAGGAAGAGAGCTTTTGAAAAAACGGCTAAAATAGGAAGACAAACAAATGAAAAACCCTTTTTTGTGTTTTTGTTGTTGGTATATCCTTGATTACAAAATAAAATATATTTTTGTATACAAACGGAATAAGGACACGACTTCCCCCGCGGTGTGCATTCGTGTGTGCACACACTCTTTTGCGCCTTCCTGTGTTCGCTGTAGCTGCGTGTGTCCTTCGCACTTTGCGCACTGCTTCGCGTGGAAGGGCGCTTGCGAGTGCTTGCGAAAAGGGGTTTTAATGAATTCCCGCCATCATGACCATGACGCGCACGGTATGGTGCATTCGTGGCATGGTATTTGAGTTGAGCTGTTCTGGGCTTGGTTGGACACTTTCTTGCCTTCTTCGGTACAAATGGAGAGTTTCGCATTTACAGGAGGAAGCTCGTTCCTTTTACTGGTAGCGTGTGCATATTTTTATTGCTACTTTGGCTTTGTTTATGTGGGTGGTGTTGTTCTTGGGGTTTTATCAGTTTTATCTATGTGGAGTTGGGGTGGCATATTCCATTTTGAAAAATTGAAAAATCTGTCAATGAAAAATGAATGCTTGACGATTTTTTTTGTCAAATGTTAGTCTGAAAATATATTTTTTGTCGACATTGCCGTCCCACAATCGGAACATACTATTTGAAGACATTTTTCATTGGCAGTTGAAACGTATGGTAGCCAGTGAGAAAATTCATGAAATAGTATGGAGTTCCGATTGTGGTCTGACAATATTGACAAAACAAAAATCTCGTTAGGACAAACATTCAAGGTTTTTTTCACAACCATACTTTTTGCATAATTCGGAGATTTGAAGTTCTATACTGAATCCGATGGATGTTCAGATCATCGCAAGATAGGAACACATTTTGGTATTGCTACGATTGGGAATTGAACCAGACTTTCTGCCGGGCTACTCTTAGCACAACATCATCATCTTCTGAACATATCAGACTGTTCAATTGTTAGGCCAACCTCGAGGTTGCATGCGATCATGCTAAACGAAAAACAGACAAGGGCGTTCGTATCTGCATGTAGAATGTAAGAATATTAAATAAATAGAAGAGGTGCAGGCGAACAACTAGCGGAAGCCCTATTGTGACAAATGAGAAATACTGTGCAAAAGTGTCCAAAGATTGTAATCGCAAGAGACCAGCAAGTCCATCGCAGAGAGCTTAACCTCTCGATTCACATCATACCACTAGCATTAAATGTCGAAGAACAAGGGTAACTATGACAATAAGCTATGCTAGGTTTCTCCCGCCTACCAGCTAAAAAAACCTCTGGTTAAATGAAGAATACCATAAGTTGGTCGCACCTCAAAATGAGGCATACCAGGCAAAGCTGCAGTTCATCGCAGAGCGCGTATCCCTTAACCTCTCGATTAACAACATACCAGCATTTAATGTCGAAGAACAAGGGTAACTATGACAACAAGCCATTCGGTGAGCCCCAAATTATGTGCTAGGTTTCTCCCGCCTACCAGCTAAAAAAAACTCTGGTTTAATGAAGAATGCCATAAGTTGATCGCACCTCAAAATGAGGCCTACCAGGCAAAGCTGCAGGTATAGACGAGAGCTGCCATTGAGCATTATAAGCAAAGAATTTTCAGAAAAAGGAAAAAAAAAGCACCAAAGCACAAGACGCAAACAGAATCCTGTCGAGATGTAGACTGTTAAAAGGCGATGACGAACAATCTCCCGCTGTCAGACAGAACGAACCATTTGATATTGACAACGACAGCGAAAACTACCAACAACCCGACATAAGTGAAGTTAAACAGGGCTTCCGAGCCTTATAAAAGCAATGGAACCACGCCATCGTTTACCCAATCCACCAAAAAGGAGGTTTTCTGTGCAGTTCAACAGAGGCACTCAACATCGCCTACAAGATCCTATATCTGTAACGCCTTACAACAACATCTCATCAGAGATAAAGGGCTAAGAAGGCAATTCAGTACTAAAGCCGTCATTACCTACTAAAGAGATCATTGGATCGATCCTGATCATCCCAGTCCGCTCTATGGCGCTAACGCATGTAATTTAGAAAATAAGCGAATGTAGAAATCTTTGTTCACTTTGAGAGAAACGTTTTAAGAAACATCTTCCGTCCCGTTCCCCTGACGGCTATGGGGACAAAGATTCAACGATGAATAGGGAATTGATCACAATCGAAACCAACCTCAACCAACATGAAGAGTGCAACTGGAGGCAGTTGGCCAATGTGGGCAACATTCAGCGACGCATAACCAAAATTTGGTCGGACGAAATAAACCTGCAGAATGGAACCTCAGCATCGATTGCCCAGCGTCACTTAATTAAGAAATAAAGGATGTGTGACTGTTTCTAGTTACTTGTTACATGTTGGATACACTCTGATCTCGAAAGCCATCAGCAAGCATTCCGATTTCGGGTCACTTCGTAACTGTGGCTTATCAATGCATTATGTTGTTTAATCCGGTTATCCTTATGCCTTAACGACTGTATTGATTGACTCTATGCTTACTTTATTAGGTTCAACTATTTTCTGATTTGCATATTACACTTTCAGCGGTGCCAATAACCGCTTTTTACCTCATGTTTCTTCACATAAATTCTTCAACATAAGGACTGCTTTTACAACTTAGGAATTCCGTTGATCTAATTACACAGCTTCTTGATAAAAAAATTAAAAGATTCAAATTTTCGGTAACTCTATCCGATATTCAGAAGCCACAGTTGTTCTTGTTAAACAATTTGCTCACTTTGCCTCCGTTAATTCCGCAAACTGTCAAAGCAATTAGCTCTTAAGGCACAAGTTTGCCTTCAATATTTCAATAGCTAAACACCGTTCGAATTAAACGGACTCAATAGACCGCACAACTTAGTTTTGTGTTGAATCGGAGGTGTGGTTCTTTTATTGCCCTCGACATACACAGCATCAGCAACTGACCACCCCGATTTATAAATATTTAACCAAATCCCTCGAACAACAATCCCTGAGAAATATCCTTTTTTTTGCGATTCGGTTATTGGCAACCCATTAACCCACATCCTAAGAAGTCATATCCAGTGTGTCGACAACAATGGCGCACTAAAATCGCTCAACAATTGGCGACATCAGTCCGAAGGTCATTCGGTAGTCATTAGTTAAATTGCAGCGCTACCAACTAACCCTGAATCCTTTTTCATTATCCTAGTGACAAAACATTCACCTACAACCATAGCACTGGCCATTGTTCGCGTCGAAGTCAATTCGCACGCAAAACAGTACCCGATGCCCATTATCACGTCTATTTCCAAAACAGTCAACACCCCTTTCGTTGCTAATCCTTTTGGTGCGCTAGATTCGCTTGTGTGTATGCAAATATTCCACCTCCTATGTAGGTCCTGCGACGCTGAATGATTGTTTGTCGCTGGAATTTCCTAGACTTTTGCCTAGCGAAACGAATCCACATCCGACGAACGACTGCTTTAATCCTAAATATTTTTCAAAATATTTGCAACGTTAAATCCTTGCAATTTAAGGATGCTCGCGAGAGGTGGTTCCGTGGGGGGTGTTCGTGTTTGTGAATCATAAATGTCTACTTGACCTTTTTGTCCGGTTGTATCTGTGTGTCCAGGTATACACAGATGGAGTTGTGAGATATGTTTTTTTTTTGTTTTTGCAAACACCCACTTAACTTGTGCACAATTGCCGTTGCAAGGACTTAAAATGCATTTTGTCAATGTCGTCGTTTTCCGTGTTTTTTTTTTTTGCTGCGCCGTGTTTTTTGGTGGCAATAAAAATTCCGAGCGACAGAAGGCGAGAGCAGAACATCAATCAAGTGACCAGACCGCCACCAATTGCCACCAGAAATCTTTGTTATTGACTGTTACTACCACCATGGCCGGCCACATATATTCGCACGTAGTCCTAGTTCCTGTTGTGAGTTGGTCACGGCAAACAAACGACCAAACGCATTTCATAAATCCACCAGAGTTTGGCGACAATAAAAAACACCTTGATCATCATCCTGGGCGCAAAAGTGGATTTTTACGAGAGTTCGTTTTGTGTGCGATATGCTGTGTCCTGTGGAGGACACGACACACATATCCCAACATGATTGTCATTTTTCCTGCGTTGATTTTTTTTTTCGCGCTCGCACTGTTTTTATGATGTGGCAATATTTTTGTTGACATTTTTTGTATTCGGCCGCGCCGTAAAATGCAAATGCATCTCTAAGGACCTTTTTTATGGTCGTTCTTTCTTTTTTGTTCTTTTTGCACAGACGAACAAAAAAATAATAAGAGCACATCCATAAATAAAAATCCAGTGGATGACCGAAAATTGACCGTTGTTTTGTCGGCAGTTAATTTTTAGACACAATGACGTTTTTGTTTTGCGAAAAAGCGACAAAAAATTATTAGAAATGCACAAAAACGCACGCTCGCAACATTTCACAGGAAAGGACATTTTTTGTTGGCAAATTTTTCGCATTTGCACATTTTTACACAAATTTTTGTGTGTGATCTATATTTTTTCCGCTTCTGCGAAATGGTTTTATAGTTTCTTGAATTTTTTTTTGTTTGTTGTTGTCCTACTCCACTCCAGATGATGCTTTTTAGGAAATCCGGTGCAAGCCGACGGTGTCGTAAAAAAATTGTAACATGACCTAGTTTTTAATGAGGTCCTTTTCGGCGAATTTCGGGATTTTATGAAGGCAGATTTTGAGCGGGAGGGATCTATTTTTCAGTGTTTATAGGGTAAGGTATTGTTTGGTAAGTTTGTTTTTTAGTCGACCTAGTTTGGTGGAAGATTTATATAATGTTTGCGAAAAAAACAAGCTGAAGTAGTTGTTTTTTTTATGTCGTCTAATAAAAATATGTAAAGCAGTTTGTTTAAGAGGTTGACCTTTTTTATGAGATTTGTTTTTTTTTTTTGGACTGCATTGGGTTTGTTTGCGGATGTTTTTGGGTATTGACTACTGTAAAACACTTGCGGTTGAGTGAGGTTGTTTTTTTATTTACGTCAATAAAAAGAGCAAATAATGAGAACAATAATAGATTTGGATGAGGGCAATAATTATGGTTTTTAAGTCCTTTTTTGGTGATTTGAAAAATATAGGATTTATGGATCTATGAAAGGGAGCACTGCTTAGTAGCAATTTTTAATTTGACGGCTAATCTGTCACGATTTGTAATACTTAGTATGACGAATACTATTATTTATGACGGGTTAGAAATATCTGTTAATTCTATAAGAACTTATGAAAAATTCCTTTTACGCGCAGAAGATCATTAAAATAATTTTTGGACCTTCGATTTCCAACCGAAGCAACAAAATGTATTGCGTCAGAATATGAATAAATCATCTGAGTAAAAAATAGTCATGCTACACGCATTCGTCTCTATAAATGCTGTGGATGCGGCTTTGAAATCGATAAATAGGTGGTGGGTATCGATTTGGACTTCTTGCGTTTTTTCCAGGATCTGCCGAAGTGTGAAAATTTGATCGATTGTGGACTTTCCTGGCCTAAAAGCACACTGATAAGGGTCGATCAGGTTGTTGGTAAACGGTTTCAGGCGTTCAAATACTACGGCAGATAGGATCTTGTAGGCGAACTTGAGCAGACTTATGCCTCTGTAGTTGGCGCAGTTCAGAGGGTCTCCTTTTTTGTGGATCGGGCAAACGATACTGAGGTTCCATTCTTCAGGCATGCTTTCATCCGACCAGATTTGGCTTATGAGTTGGTGGATGTTACTTACCAAGTCATCTCCGCCAGCTTTATGAAGCTCAGCGGGAAGGCCGTCATTTTCGGCGGCCTCATTAAGCTTGAGTTTAGATACCTTAGTGGATTTTCGACGAATATTGACCCTTAGAACACGGTAATAACTGAGTTTAACGAAACAAATTGGATCCTAACTTAAAAGTCGAATTGCTTACAGGGCCCTAATCCTGTGAAAAAGTGTCCTACATTACTGGGACGAAAAGCGATACACTTTTGAAGGCACAATTAAACGTCGAATATTAATTACTGTGTCCGAAGAAAGAATGATTCTCGAAAGGTCATTATCGGCTATTTTTGTGTAAAGCTTAGGAAAGCTGCAGTTTGAATATTGCTATTATTTCGGAAAAGATCGGATAACCGTTTTCTGGTGTCGTTGTCAATGTTAAAGTTGTTAAAGTAAACATCACCCACGTAGTCGCATTCGCCGTTTTACTGTCCGAAGATTTGTTGTTCCATATACCTCCTCTGATTCAACAGAATATTGACCTTCATCACCACACTATGCCAGACTTTCTACTTTTCAGAAAAGCTTGAAAATATGATTCCTGGAGTACCAAAAAATTTTTAGTGCCACATGTTCATTTAGGACACTGGGAGTAGCTTTTGCTCACTTGCACGATGCCGGGACCTGCAATTTGATGTATTAGTCGATGTTTTTGAAATAATTCGTCAAATCATTGCGAAAGGTGAAATATCATAAAATTCCATATTGGCGTTGACACGATTCTGCATCGAACCTAACCACTAACCACAGCACTACCGTGCAGAAGCATTTCTTTTCGTTCTTGTTTCCCTCTATAATGATCGAGAGCAATTCTTTCTCCGTAGATCTCATAACGTTGCCTACAGGACCCTAGTTTGACTTTTTTTTCATTCAAAAGCGATCTTTTGAGAGTATTTTCGTTGTGACGTTATAAAAGGTACTACTGTTATTCAGTAATCCAGCCAATACTGGCTTGAACGTTCGAATTGATGGTTTTATGATACCGAGACTGCTTTTACTGTTTGGAGCCTTTTCTTATATTTAATTTCACAAAGGAACTAAATATTTAAAGTCGGCTTACAACGCTGCTTTGTTTTTGGAATAACACTCCATCGCTTTTAAGATGGGGTTTGAAATCGTTCACCACGATTTAAGCATCTTACTGTTTATTGTACCGTATCAATGATTGCCCCAGCGACTACTTGAGTTCCTTAAATTAAGAGAGTTAATCCCTTCAGGAGAAGGAGGAAATAGTACCAGCCTGAACTATTTTTTTGTAGGTATCTTCTAAAGAGTGCGATCTGAGCCCATCTCACCATAATTTTTCCAATCTCCTGCGTGGTGGATAACAACAGAGACAAAAAAACATCCTTTCGATCTTAATGGTGGATTTTTAACTAAGTGTCCACATTATTGGGCATTTAAACGTACATATAAGCCAATGACTCAGTGTGTCTCTCTTAAAGCCAAATATTTTGACAGTATACAGTCGAAAAGTTTTCAACCAAAGCACTGTCAACAGATGCCATGGCATGGCAAGACCAAAGGCCTATCACAGAAATTCTAATTATCATACTCGTCGGTTGTCTGATGCTGTTGCATCAGACAACAAACAAAAAAGGCACTCTTCCCTCCTGAACATTAAAGAAGACCCAGTATCAACCACTTACGGCCCTTTTGATATTGGAACACCTGACTTATGGTTATGGCTCGAGTGTTGTCTTCGCAATTGCGTCTCAGATCATCTTGTCCATATAGGTACATCTAATAACCAAAAACGGCGCATGATCATTATAGGTAAACGGACCAGACATTGTGTATCATTCTCATAACGAGAATAAGCCGAGGAGTTAATACTTATCTATCACACCCAGGGCAGGACATAAATGGACTTGATGTTGCGTCATTGCCACCACTACCATTTGTCACCCGTTTTACTCTTGATTGATGCACCTGATTGTTTTATCCTTACCATTAGGCCTCTACTAACCACAAATCGAATCGCTATATTTAGTCCTAGTATCCATATACAGTTCTGACGGTCCTGATCTAGGATTGGATTTGTCTGAAATGGCAGTTATAATGTCCCATCAGTTTTTTTATTCATTGGTCCACTTTTTTTCTGACAAGCACTTAAAAATATAAAACTTTCATAAGAATCTTTGTCATAGCTATATCATCGTAAGATTTTATGTTTATTTCAACTGTGAAAAATTCGTTGAAACATAAGGAACGACTTTCATAAGATTTGTTTAATTTTCTAACGCATTGACCAACATTTACGCGGCAGCCTTAATTTCTATTAATTGAGTTTATCGAAGCACAGTCAAAAGCCGTGAATCAGTCGAACTTGTTTTGAAGCATAATAATAAACTACCACCGAGTTACACGAAATACTTTACAAACTGCATGTCATAAATTGTAGCTTTTACCAGCTTTCCCGATACATAGCTACTTACCTAGCGCGATATTGTGTGATTTGTTGTTCTATGTTGTTCTGTGTCACTAACGCATAGCCATAGCCTTGGCTCCTTTTTATTACCGAAAACAAGTCCCATTGCAATTTGCTCTATCAACCTTCTGCAGCCTATTAACAATACACTTTAACTGTATGAACTAGGTCAACAGTTAATTTTTTTAAGTTAACTACCCCTACCCACTTTCAAGTCAATTAATATTGGTAGGTACCTACCAACGCCGATATTAAGAGAGTACATTCATAAAAACCACCCCCAATTCAACCTCTACCCATTGTCCATCTATTCAAGAGAATCAAAACCTCAGTACATAAATAACTTCCCTTCTTGCCGCATAATCAATGGAACATCCAAACAAACAAAAAAATATCTACAGCCAACAACCCCAACGCAGCAGCGCGGCCACAGTTCAAAACCAAGAAACATACACTCCAGGAGCCGCATATAACTGGTCGTTATTAACCGTTAGCCCATAGCCAAAGTATTTAGTTCAAGAGAACCGCTTTCAATGAATTGAACTCGCGCGTTGACTTCGTCTCTCTTATCCATCAACACCACCCTCAAAATGGCACACAGTCAATTCACTAAGGGAATTCCAACCCCCACCGATTCTGGTTAAACACAGAAAACGCAAAAACCAACCACCACCCATTCATTCACCACCCACCAAGCGTAAAACCTTGAAATGCAAACCAAAAGAAGAAAAGAAAAGAAACGGAGCCAAAGAAAAAATATGGCGCGCGCACAGTTTTCTCTTCGTTCGTTTTTTTTTTGCCTTTCTATTTTATTTTTGTTGTATTCTACTTATTTTCAAGTCATTCATCCCTTCGCTTCCAATCCGGCTGCCATGAGGGTTGGAAATGGACATCTTGAGGTGGCACACGATACGTCGTCCCTGTAATCACATTGGCTTCCACTTCTTGTGGGCATCCACAGGGTTGTTGAGTTGCGGCCAAAAATCGCGGATGGGGGTGTCACCACATATCCACCATTCACTCAATGGGAAAACTCACCGTACTCACCTGGGAGGGTGTGTGTGTGTTTGGATTTTCTGTATGAGCTCTGACCGAAAGGTAGAGGGAGACAGATTGAAAACCACTACAGCGAAATTTGTGGCTCAACGAGAAAAAAAAACCCACCACAAACAAACGAAAGAGTAGAGCCCTGTGTGAGAGAGAGAGTGAGAGGACGAAAAATTGGAAAAAATATGTTTCCCCTCGTGAGTAGGGTGAATAACGGAATGGAATGAGTGAGCCAAGGAAAAAGAAAATCAAAAGCAAACCACTGGAAAGCGGAGAAATGACAATTTGACGTTCTCAAAGCAAAATGATCATTCATAGGCGGAGTGTAAGCATGTAAATGTGTGCATTGAATGAGTGGAAATTGAGTGAAATTCAGTCGATCGGAAAATGGGAGGGTGTAGCAAGATCGTGTCGGAGTCGGGAACATACTTACTTCCTGGTTGTTGCGTAAGATGGCAGTTGGAATGACCTGTTTTCGGTTATTTTGTTGAAAGCCGAAATTTAAGATGCGGATGCAAGATCGATTGATCGAAGGGGTGTACAATAAGAACGAATTAAATTTCGATTATTCGATTCGTTTAATATTTGATAGTTTGATCCATAAGAATTTAACAGGATTAATGAACTCTTAAGGACGATGAGTGAGTTCAATCTTTTTTTTTTTGGTTTTTATTGAATAAGGTCCCAAATAGAGCAACAATATGATATTGAAATTATTTAAATTTAGTAACCACATGAATTCAATGAGAAGTTTAAGAGTTCATAGGTCAGTTAAGTACCCAGTGGTTGGTATCTAACTCCGATCTCTTCCAAACAATTTTTTTGTTACAAAGATGAAATTTTTGGTGGCCATTTTTTGATGAGTAGATAGGTATCGCTTGCTATAGAATAACACTGACTTTCTTGTAAATATTATTAGAGCTGTAAAACATCATATTCTCAGAGCACATTTATCAAATGGTATGATACATAGTTAGTGTACATATAAAGTACACCATTAAACCTCTTAATGATAGCGAGGAAGCTACACCCAGGATGTTATATCGAATGATTCATAAGAAAAATACTTTTTTCTCAAATGTTTGATATATTGAAATGTGTAAACTGAACAATTAGTTATACACAACCTCATTAAAATATATGCATAGGCGAAACCGCGGTGGTTTTATCCCGCGGTTTCTGTGGAACGTAGTGCCTTTCTGAATAGCCAGACTTCAGCCAAAAATTTCCTTCATTTGCTTCCAAATTCTTTTTCAGCTGCTCCAAGGCCTAACCAAGAAAAGATCGCTAATTCAAGATCAGCCCCCATAGCATGTAGGATTGTATGTACATAATGATAATGAGTTTGTTCGATCGTTTTGAGAAGCGGGGTTCTTGGAATTGAAGACAAAGTGGACAGCTGTGCTGCGTAGTGCTGCCAATGATCCATAGGTCTCAAACTCAGGCCAATTGGGCACGTTCGTAACAACATTGCATAGCACTTTGAAGTTAGGTCTTAAGATTTAACCCATTGAAATTGAGCAAGCACTGCTATACCACGAGATCCCGACGATATTCGTTAAAAAATAAGATCTACCTTATTTGGCCGAGGCTGATTGTCTTAGGTTATTTTTTCTATAAACTTTTCACAGGTGGGGTGGACCTATAACGCTCCAGAAGCGCCCTGAGATTAGGCGGCAGATGTTTTTTGACTCTTCTCTGGATTGTATATTGGTGGAAATAGGTCTTTTACAAGTTCGTTATGGCATTTTGATAGGTTAAGTTCAGTTAGGGAGTCTTCAGAAGGGCCAAACATCACATATAGCATTGCGGTAGTTGCTATGTACCCCCAATAAACGAAAAACGCCAGACCTAAAACCCACACCTTTTTTTCTTATGGTTGGCAGAACATAATACAGTGAAATCTCCCTTGGGCGGACAGCCATGGTGCAGAAATTTTTGTCCATTTAAGGGAAATCAAACAAAAAAACTGATTTTAAAAAATACGAGAAGAATTAGAAAAGACAGAGTTATTTTGGAATCTGACCTGTAGGTCAACCAAAAGTTGAACAGCTTCGCCATAATTTCTCTTGGCCGCAAAAATGTTAAAATTTTGAAGTGTTTGCTTCTTGGTACGAATTAATAGATATTCCCATCAGGTCCTGATTCCTTTCCTCAGATTCACTACCAGACTTGTTGATTTCAACAGGAATTGCAATATTTTCAGGCATCATGTCAAAGTCATCTTCCACTTTACATTTTCATTCATCAATATAAAACTTTCAGGTTCTCTGTCTAATCTGCATTCATGAAGGAGCTTGGAATTTTTTTTTTTAAATTTTCTAGAGGCAAGTCATCTTTTGGATCGAATTCACTGTCCTCCAAATTCCAACATTCTCCAAAACCAGCATGTTTAAAAGAATTACTAACTGTTTTTGCTGTTTTCTGCTATTTCTGGGATTTTTTTAATTTTATTGTAGGAAAATTAGTAGTTTTTGCAAAGTTTTCTGGGTATGTATCTTATATACCCCTTTTCAGATTGAAAAGCCGAGCGTTTAAATGACAGCTAGCTAATATTTTGCATCAATTAGTCTCCAATATGCATAAAATTAGGCTTCTCAATGACGTCAATTTAGAAATGACCCAATTACTAAATACTGACAATCTGACTAAGAGAATTAGACGAGTAAGACTTTTTTGAGCTAACTAGTTGGAATAAAAAAAAGGATCAAATGAAAAAAAAATTGAAAGAACCACCTACATAGATAAGCAAAAGTTAAGAAATTGATAAGTTTTTACAATATTTCAAGAATTAGAAAAATAAATTGCTAATTAGTTTCATTACTAGCTAGGTGCGATAATTGGAATGATGACCCAAAGCATGCCTTTCCGAGTGTGTTTAGTGGATTAAAGTCCCACACTATCATTATATGACTCGCATGCGTTCTCTTTTGATGAATTTCACCCAGCTAAAAGCTTAAGTTTTAGCTTAGTTTGCTGTCGTGTGATATTCTTTGTTAGTTTGTCCTTCGAAAACTTCTTCAAATTTGTTCATCAATGAACATTCCATACTGTGTAAAAACATAATACAGATAGATATATTAAAAATTCTCTATGGGCGCGCAATTTATAAAAAATTATGAATCAGTCTTTGGATAGTATGAATCATTGGCAGGGAAAGAAATAGAAAGATGAAAACGATTTTTTGTAAGATAGGTGGTATCCGAAGTATAATTTGTAAATCTACTACTTTCCTTAAGTTTACTTATAAAACGCAAAATCTTTTTCTGAAGTTAGTGTTACTCATTTTAGATTATTTTTTTTCATTTCATTATATTTTTTCTTAGAAATAAGGGAGTTACTACTTACTTACTTAAGTGGCGCTACAGTCCGCGATGAACCTGGGCCTCAACTAACATGCCTCTCCAATTAGCCCGGTCCTTAGCTAACTGCCTCCAGTTGCGCACTCCAAGTTGGTTGAGGTCGGTTTCTACTTGCGCGCACCTCTACTGCGTCCGACGTCTGGGTGGGAATCGAAGACTGCGAGCCGGAGTATTGGTGTCCATTCGTTCTACATGTCCTAGCAATCTTAAACGTCCATTCGAAGGATCAACCTTCCACTAATAGGCGAAACATAACTATTCAGCGGCAAACTATATAGCGGCACTGCAAAGCTCGGCTACTACTTCCTTGAATTATATTTTTTTTAGAAGTTGAAAGATGTCCATTAACTTTCATGGGTAGATCATCTCGAATCAGTCAAGAAAAAGAGATTCTCCTCAAAACTTCTTATTATATTTTCAACAAAAGTTGTTATTTAAATTTTATAAAACTGTTACATGATTGTGGAAAGGTTGCCTCAAAGTTGCATACACAGTATTAAACCATAAAACTGTATATGCAACTATGGTTTAATTAATTAAATGCAGTTTTGAAGATACGTGAATATTTGTTGAGAAGATCGATGTAAAATAAAAGTTTAGTGAAGTTCGAGATAAAATAGATTTCCCAGTCAGTGGCGTAACTAAACCATCTGAGGCCCGTGGCAAATTCTTTGGATCGGGCCTCCCAGTAAAAATCGTCAGATTGTAATTTTATTTTCATAAACCCTTAAGTAGTTGCAAATAATTTCATTCATTAGAAGAAAACCCGATTTCAGTTGATTAATAACGATGTCCATTACTCGATAATATATGTTTACTTTTCGGATCTTACAAACTCTCATCAAAATGGCGTTTTACCTTTCTCTGATGAGTTTTAGAAAATTCAGGATTCATGAACCATTTTTCTGTTCCACTATTTGCTTCCATTTTGAAATTTACAAATTCATATCGATACCTTTCCAATTTTTCTAGACAAATTTTTAAACGTTTTAAGACATTTGAAAGATCGGTGGCTTTAGACTGATTTGCTTTAGAGGCTACACCGATAACTTGATTACTTGTAGAATTTTGCAATGGAAAACTAATAAAATAATAAAATTTTAGTTTCAATCTTCTTTTTTGAGTGAAATAGCTTCATTTATTTTATCTGATTTTCAATTTAACAGAATTGTTTTCGTTAGTGCTCTTTGGACCTGGCGATGGTTGGGTGTTGTAGAACGAGGGTAGACTCTGATTGGCGTTAACTTGGCAATGTCCAGTGTTGCAACTCTGACTACACATCAAATGTGCTTATCTTTACCTCCAAGTGGTAACCATCGGGTACTGGTCTCATCCAACCGGATTTGACTTGCTAAACGATAAGTGCGAGTGTTGATAACACGACGAAAAACAGCAACACTATAAACACCCTGGTGAGAATGGCACGGATGAATACCCGGCCTGCTGTCCCAGGCGAACCTAGATGAGCTGCTCTGACATATTCGGACAACAGGTTGTCTAGGAATTTCAAGGGTTAGTCAGGCCCCTTGAACAGAGATGGTGGCGGATGAACCGAAAGGCCAACGGCAGCGCTCAATCCCGTAGTGGATACTGATGGCCCCGTGTCCTAGGGGTATCTAATAAATTGGAACTGGCCCTCCAGGTTGGGGGTTGTGCTTTGGGTTAACTACCCACCCACAGAAAAAAAACATGGTAACGAAGCAACCAATAGCCTCGGAAAGGACTGATTTTATTGTTGACGACCCTGCTAAACGAAAAAAGGACAACGACGTTCGTATCTGCACCTGGAATGTGAGAACATTAAACAGGAGAGGTGCAGGCGAACAACTAGCGGAAGCCCTAAACTGCTACAAAGCAGACATTACTGCCATCCAGGAAATACGATGGGTTGGGCCGGGCAAAAAGAGGATGAAAAACTGTGACATATACTACGGACCGTGTTATAGTGAGCAGAAACAGCGACTATTCGGATGCGGATTTGTTATAAGTGCCAGACTTAGGCAAGAAGTCTTATGTTTCCAAGACATTAGCGAACGCATAGTAACAATCCGCATCAAGGCCAAATTCGCCCACATAAGCCTTATATACGCTCACGCTCCGACGGAAGAAAAAGATGATATAGCTAAGGATTGCTTCTACGAGCTCCTCGACAAAACCTATGAGCGACTACCGAAGTACGATGTTAAAATCGTGCTGGGAGATTTTAACGCAAAGGTAGGAAGAGAAGACATCTTTAGAAGTATTGTCGGAAAACATAGCCTACACGACAACACGTCTGGTAACGGACTTAGGCTAATTGATTTCGCTACGGAACGAAATGCCACTATAGCCAGCACACGGTTTCCTCACCTCGATATCCATAAGGGGACATGGCGGTCTCCAGATCAACGAACGGTCAACCAAATTGATCACATTGCGATAGATAAGAGGCACGCATCCAGTATTTTGGATGTCCGAACATTCCGAGGAGCTAACATCGACTCGGATCACTACCTTGTAGCAGCCAAGGTAAGAATGCGGATATCCACCACGCCACAACAATCCAGAAATACTGTGAAAAAATTTAATGTCGGAAGACTGCAATCGCAAGAGACCGCCAAGACCTTCGCACAACGCGTATCCCTTAACCTCTCGATTAACACCATACCACCAGCATCGAATGTCGAAGAGCAATGGCAACGATGCCAACAGGCCATTAGATCAGCCGCAACTGATGTGCTAGGTTTCTCGCGCCCACCAGCAAGAAACCCCTGGTTTGATGAGGAATGCCGACAGATGCTCGCAGCCAAGAACGAGGCCTACAAGGCTAAGCTGCAGGTGAAGACGAGAGCTGCCATTGAGCTCTATAGGCAAAGAAGAAGGGAAGAGCATCGGCTTTTCAGCAAGAAGAAAAAAGAGCAAGAAAAGCGCGCGATCGAGGATATAGAGAGGTGCCACTCCAGGAACGATGTTCGCAAGTTTTACCAAAGTGTAAAACGTCAAAGCCAAGGATACAAGGCTCGAACAGAATCCTGTCGAGATGAACAAGGAAATATTGTAGTTGAGACACAGTCGATGCTGAGGACATGGAAGAACCACTTCTGCAGACTGTTAAACGGCGATGACGAACAAAATTCCGCTGTCAGGCAAAACGAACCATTCAATATTGGCAACGACAGCGAAGACTGCCAACCACCCGACCTGAGTGAAGTGAGGATAGCAATATTTAAACTCAAGCTTAATAAGGCTGCCGGAAATGACGGCCTTCCCGCTGAGCTCTATAAGGCCGGCGGAGATGACTTGGTAAGTAACATCCACCAACTCATAAGCCAAATCTGGTCGGATGAAAATATGCCTGAAGAATGGAACCTCAGCATCGTTTGCCCGATCCACAAAAAAGGAGACCCTCTGAACTGCGCCAACTACAGAGGCATAAGTCTCCTCAACATCGCCTACAAGATCCTATCTGCCGTAATATGTGAACGCCTGAAACCGTTTACCAACAACCTGATTGGCCCTTATCAGTGTGGTTTTAGGCCAGGAAAGTCCACAACCGATCAAATTTTCACACTTCGGCAGATCCTGGAAAAAACTCAAGAAGTCCAAATCGATACCCACCACCTATTCATCGATTTGAAAGCCGCATATGACAGCATTTATAGAGACGAACTGTACAGAGTCATGTCTAGTTTTGGTATACCGCCCAAACTCGTCCGTTTGTGTAGGATGACGATGGAGAATTCTCGCTGCTCCATCAGGGTCGGAAACGACCTCACCGACACACTCGATACCAAAAAAGGATTTAGGCAAGGCGATGCGCTGTCATGTGACTTCTTTAATCTGATTCTTGAGAGAATTGTGCAAAACTCCCCAGCCAACACCAGAGGCACAATTTTCCAAAAGTCGGTGCAACTACTAGCATACGCTGACGATATTGACATCATTGGCAGGACTCAACGTGATGTCATAGCCACGTTTGCTAGTATAGAGAAGGAAGCGGCGAAAATGGGTTTAGCAGTAAATGAGGGTAAGACTAAGTATATGCTGTCATCACGAAAGGACTCACAACATCGACGAATTGGACAGAACGTCACCATTGACAGATATAACTTTGAGGTAGTACGGGACTTTGTCTACCTCGGCTCCGCTATAAGCTCTGACAACAACATCTCGTCAGAAATTAAACGAAGAATTACTCTTGCCAACCGCTGTTTCTTCGGGCTAAGAAGGCAATTTAGTAGTAAAGCCCTCACTCGAACTACTAAGGAGATCCTATATAAGACCCTGATCATCCCAGTCCTGCTCTACGGCGCTGAAGCATGGACCGTATCAAAAGCGGATGAAGAAATCCTTGGTAGATTCGAGAGGAAAATTCTTCGAAAAATCTTCGGTCCCGTTTGCGTTGACGGGCTATGGAGACGAAGATTCAACCAAGAACTATACGAGCTGTACAGCGACATGCCCCTGGTCAAAAAACTCCGCATTGGACGTTTAAGATGGCTAGGACATGTAGAACGAATGGACACCAATACTCCGGCTCGCAGAGTCTTCGATTCCCAGCCAGACGTCGGACGCAGTAGAGGAAGACCTCGCCTTAAGTGGCGCGCACAAGTGGAAACCGACCTCAACCAACTTGGAGTGCGCAACTGGAGGCAGTTAGCTAAGGACCGGGCTAATTGGAGAGGCATGTTGGTTGAGGCCCAGGTTCATTCCGGACTGTAGCGCCACTTAAGTAAGTAAGTAAGTGCTCTTTGGACTTCAACAAACCGATCTTTTAATGAAAAAACAGCATCATAACGTCCTGTCCATATAGTAGGGTTCAATGTTCTTAGTGTTATCGAGGTTGAAGACTCACTTTCTTTATAAGACATAAAACTTGATAAATTTTTTTGATATCAATACCATCTCTTACTGCATCATTAAGTACTAGGTTTAAGTTATGAACAGTACAGTGAACATATACCGCATTTGGCTCTACATCTTTTATGAGTTTTCGAACTCCACCATAAGTGCCTCTCATTGTGTTATATGTTATATGTTTTTCCTCGACACATATTAACACGGATATTTTTGTAATTTATGGACTTAATAATTTGGTTGAACATTGCTAAGGCAATTTGATCCTTGACTTCATGAAATCCTAAAAATGACTCTTTATAATGACGTTGAAAGTTTCAGAGTAACATCAAGGAGTCTAGAAAGTACTTGCCGCACTTTCTTGATCGTGAGCTCTTGCTCTTCATTTAGTGTTCCTTGTAGCCGCCACTGTTGATACGTAAGAATAGAATCCATGTGAATTTTCGATGTCTCGTATCTTTCTATGTCGTCCAGAACATGTTTCCAGATGTCAAAGCCTTCCATTCAAATATTTTTTTCACTATCCCGATTGCGAATAACCAACATGGTGCAAGATAGTCAAGTAGGTTCAAGCTTGCGCCAGACTTGGAAACAATATAGTAATGTTTTTTCTAGGAAAGATCTATTGTCACTATCTTTTAAGATAGATTTACAATCTCCGTTTAAAAAAAATATATAATTTTTAAGTATGTACTTAGGGCTGAAATTTTGTTCAAAATGTTAGGTTATTTCTAAGCTCGCCTCCTCTCGAATCGTGGCCTGTGGCATTTTGCCAACCCTGCCGTCCTATAATTACGCCACTGTTTCAAGCTTTTTATTATATTAATTAAAATTCAAGGCTGGTGTAAGTGCCAGAAAACGCCAGCGAATGACTGGAAAATGGTTATCTTCACGGATGAAAAGAAGTTTAATTTAGATGGACAAATCACTTTAACTTCTATTTCCACAATTTACCCAAAAATAACGGTTTCTAACAAGTCGGGGTGCGATCATCTACTATGGAGCACTAAGGCTAAATGCTCAGAGTACTGAGTACAGTCGGGAATTACTTATAAAGGAATATGGGAGTTAGCTTTTCCTATGTTGAACGAGTTCTTTGGACCTTTTTAATGGATTTTGCAACACGGTAACGAACCAATCGATACCGCACGTGTAGTAAAGTAATTTGTTGCAAGCCAAAAAGTTTTATTGTTGAATTGGCCACAATACTCAACAAATATGAATTCAATAAAAAATGTTTGGGTATGACTTATACGCAAAGTATATTAGCAATGAAAAATTCTCTGTGGTATTAATTCAGCTAGGGTCGAAATATGGCTTAATGCCATACAATATTTGTACAACACACTTGAAGTATTTTTTAAAATGATTTCTAAATTAATAAAAATAAAATAAACATTTTTCCTTAACTACTCCTTTGCCTTTATTCTCATGAGATAGCCTGAAGCTTTGTTTTTACTCATGAAAAGTTGTGATCGATTTCCTGGCCATAGCTCACTATTTATTGGAATTTAGGTATTTCCATTATTTAAGTGAAACGTAATACAAGCTTCTAAATTTTTCTGAATTTATATATCTATGAATAATATATATTCAATATTGTAATTAAAATAGATTAAGATTAGTTAATTGACAAAGTTAAGTGACTTAAGTAAAATTAACATTTTTACTCTTTTTAAATAAATGTTTTGTCGTTCAATGATTCATCTTTGATATGATATGCATACATGCATATAATGCAAACGCATCAGGTACTATAAAGCTACCTGAGTGTTTGTTGATAGCCCCAAACCACAATACCAAACACAAATTTATATTGCTTAGGTATTCTCGATTTGTTTTGGATATTTCCGCCCTCTTTGTCAAAAACTCATCTTGGTATTTATTTAGGTTTGGTTTTATTTTGTTTTGATTTTCTGTTTACTAAATTTATATCATGTCATAATAGCTACCGGTGTCATGAAGCAAATGTATTTTATTTTTCAAATATATATTCAACATTATTAGCATTAACATATGTTCTACCAATTTCATAAAAAGAATTAGTTAGACGGCAATAAATGCTCGATTCCACTTATAAATTTGAGTAGACGTATTTTTTACAATTATGTACATATATCGTTATTTGTATTTGTATTTCGGAATCATTATTTTCATTATATAGAAACCGACAGAATAAAATAATGCAAATGATGCAGCAAACATAAAAATGAGTCTCTTAGAGAAGACTAATAAAAAACTTATAATTAGCATACACAGTTAAAAAACAAACAAAGCATAAGAAGAAAACGATGGGACCCAACTATTTAATTGAAAAATCATAAATTATGAATATTATTAACTTTTGTATAAAATTTGATCATTACGTCTTCATCGAACCAAAATCAGTCATTTCAATAAAAATGTCCATTAACAAGAACTCAGTCTAAAAGCATTTTCCTTTCGATTTGCCTAAACGATTAGATTGCTCTATATCTCTTTATTGTTTTTTTTTTTTTGTTAAATAAATGAGAGCAGTCTTCGCTCATCTGGGAATATAGTGTGTCGTAATCGATTTTCACCAAAATTTCGTGCATTTGGGTTGAAATCAGGTGTTTTGGGCAGAGCACGTAAAACAGTTTAATTGACGAGGAATCGATGGTTTTGATAATGTGTTCGGGAAAGTTCAAACGCTTTGCCGAAATTGGAAAATGACAGTCTTTTAAAAATAAAGTTAATTGATTCAACCACATATAACTAACTCTTTCCCATGTGACACCTGTTGCACATCTTTTAACGCTTTGTGTATGATTGGTGTGCACCTTAATATTTTTTTGAAAAAAGAGATCCTAACTCTAATGATACTTCTTTCCTAATTTAAAAGCAATTGATAAAAAAATTAAATTAGATACTTATATAACTGGTCGATTTAGAACCCACAATCAGAATTATTTCGACCACCCTTCAGAACAACGGAATTTTGCACAAATGCTCTAACGCTTATTCAAATTGTTTGCCAACATATTTTAACGTGATTTTCAAGATTGGAAAATACTGTGTAAAACGAATCTTGTAAAAGTTGCCCAAAATCCACGACCGATAATACGAATCTGGTTTTGGTGAAGGCTATAGAGTCTACGAATGTCCCAGAATTTCACAGAAAACTAACCATCCTGACAAACTAGGTTTGAATCATTTTTGTATAATGAACATTGAATGTTATCCTGGAGACTTTATACGTCATCATCTCAAAGTGATAGCTTTCAATATCACAGAGGTGCTATAATTGCGATTATCTCATATTTCCTATCGGCAATGTCCTGGTATCGATAAAGGGGTAAGATATACTCTTTCATCATTTAAAATCATTTTCTGTAAATTTTAACAATTTACACAAACTAAAAACCATTCTTTTTACGTTTCTACTTAAAATGAAACTTAGTGATAAACGTCCAATTAAATCACCTGAAAACATATCAGTCGCTCACTAAATATAATGGGTTAACCCAACACCTATTCAATCTACCCCCTAAAGTCAATATTAGTTTTATTTCTCTGTTCAACACAAAAAAAATACAGTTACCTATCTATTTTTAAAATTGGTTTACCCGAATTTCGCAAATTATCTATTGTATTTAAAAAGAGAAATAAAAAGATTAAAATTTAAATATGCACAACCTATGATAAAAAAAGGATTTTCTTTTTTTTTCTGTACAAAAAAAATAATTCGCCAATCAACCCAATAGAACATAAACTATTTTTATGACACCCGCAAATTTATATACCTGCTTCACATGGACACGGATTTTATTACATCCTTGCCACAAAACTAGACTGCACATTTGCATATCGCTGCATTGATACATTAAAAAAGAAAATTAAAAACAGGTAGGTATTCAGAGTCCTTTGTTATTTTTTTGTGTGTTGATGTTAAGGGATTGAGTGTAGGGGTGACGCCCCGTTTACAGTGTTTTAATATTTTAATGATACCGGTCAATATTAGTAAACAGTTTTTGGGAAATTAGAAGGACCATACCATATCTATTGAAGACCGTGACTATTGGGTTGGGTAGGGTTAAATAATAGCAAAACAAATAGTTTTTGTAGGAGGATACGAGCCTGAAAAAATTACTCCTCTCGCAAAATCTTAAGGCATTTTTAATTTATTTTTTATAGCGGTTAGTTTGGTAAATTACTAATTTTGCAGGTTTTCTTGGAAATTTTTAATCAGTTGATATATGTTTATATATTGGATTGATGACAGGATTTTGTAGAGATGTACTTTCATAGAAATATCGGTGTTGGTATATGAATCGATGATGGCGACCGAAATCCTGTATGGTAGGATGAATAATTTTAAATTGACTATGACAAATGTATCTATAGTAATGTGGAAAATAGCGATGTTGTCTAGAATAATGAAGAAAGTCTTTACAAAGGCTAGAGTCACTGTGATTTTAGGATAGCCAAATTCACAGTAGACCAACTTATTACACTTTTACAGATTTTAGAAAAAAATGCATATGGAGTCCAATTTTATATATATAAACCTCCTTTTTATCAATTACAAAAAAAACATTTATGAATGTAAACTGAACAGATCCATTACTTGATTATATTATGCAAACACTCTTCTATAAGTCCACCATTCCATCAATGGCAAAGATTAGCAGTATAAAATGCCAGGGTTTTGAAGGTAGAGGGAAGAAGTAGGCTCAAATCGACTTTGCAGTTAATCTGAGCAAACCAATTATGGTAAACAGAGTTAGGAACTTGTGATGTGGATGGGTGGGTCATAACCTTTCCATTTTACTGAATCCCCAATGTGGAGTTAAGTTTAAGAATAAAATTATGACAGGACAAATTGGATAAATATATTTTGAATCAATCAATCTATCAAATTAATTGGTCCCAGTTAGGCCCTCAAAGCGTATCTCAGTCATACTATACATAATATAAAATAAAGTCCCAAAACGTATATGAATGCGATAATCTCGAAAACAGCTGAACGGATTTTGACATGGTTTTCACTGCTATCATCTGCATTTCCCTGGGAATGCTATAGTGTATATAAGATATATCTATTACAGGAGCAGAGCATTCGAGGTCTAAGTGGCAGAACATTTTTCCCCATTAAAATTGTTCCCGGGTTGCTACTATTGGTAAATATATGGACACAACAATTGCCCAAAATAACTTTAAATGACGATAGAACTTTTTTTTATTTAAGAAAATCTGAAAAATCATCATGAATAGGTAGAGAATGCTTTCACAAATCCACAATTTCCTGACACTAGAATACACGAAAGCTGGATTCTGGGTACCTTCTTAAAGAAATGTCTCCAAATTGCTTGCTTAAGTGGCGCTACAGTCCGGGATGAACCTGGGCCTCAACCAGCAAGAGTAATTCTTCGTTTGATTTCTGACGAGATGTTGTTGTCAGAGTTAATAGCTGAGCCGAGGTAGACAAAGTCCCGTACTACCTCAAAGTTATATCTGTCAATGGTGACGTTCTGTCCAATTCGTCGAAGTTGTGTGTCCTTTCGTGTTGACAGCATATACTTAGTCTTATCCTCATTTACTTCTAAACCCATTTTTGCCGCTTCCTTCTCTATACTAGCAAAGGTGGCTACGACATTACGTTGAGTACTATCAATGATGTCAATATCGTCGGCGTATGCTAGTAGTTGCACCGATTTTCGGAAAATTGTACCACTGGTGTTGGCTCGGGAGTTTTGCATAATCCTCTCAAGAATACAAATTGATGAAATAATTTCTAAAGTAATCAGAGTAACCAGATAAACATATGTAATTTCGTTGTTTGTAAAAAACAAGTAACGAACCAATTAACTGAATCACAATTGGGTCGTCTGTACGGGTCCTCCATAAACATCATGAGAATATGAATGATATTGATCTGCCAAATCATGAATGGTTTAAAAATTGGCTCGAAAAGCATATCGCACATCAGTGGTTGTTGCAGGATTTTCACATTCACTCAGGAATGATTGTGAGAAAAAAAGCACAACCTGTGTCCATATTGCACCAATAAATTGTGATTGTTCCTCTCGGGAAAGACTAGTAAATATCAATGAACATAAGAATAGGCTATAGATTGTAGGCCCCAAGATTATAACTTTGTACATCCCAATGACTGGAGAGGATAGAGATTAGGCCCTGGTTTCAATTTTTTTATTTATCTACTTGGAAAGGATAATGAATGGAAATTGGAGCGCGGTAGGAGCGGTAGGATTTAACGTCATCTACCCCTAGGAAACAATTCCTTTACGAACCGACTTCTTATCGAACTTTTAATTAAGATGGTTGTTAAGGACATGAAAATAATTGATCACAATTTTCCGATTGTTTTCGTGCAATAGCTCATATAAAACGAATTATCACACTATCTTTTGTCCATGTATTCCAAATAACTGGACCTAATTGTGTATAAAGTTTTCTTACATCATATGACCCAAGGGGTGATGAAGAACGGAAATAAAATAATCGGACTCGTATTTATATTTTTTTACCACTTTGAGGGATCATTTTTAAAGTGTTCCATATCTTTTGTCTATAGTTAACAATTTAGTGAATTAAAGAAAAAGTACATTCGAATCTAAGAACTAGAACTTAAGATCTTAAAACAACAACAAACTGTCAATTTGCCAACTATTTCTTTTGTTCAATAGAACAATGTGAAAATATCATTTTTTTAAGTTGATCTTCTTTTTTTCGATTTGAAGTTTTGATTTCTTCTAGGACTTACTTCAAATCGTTCAAAATAATTCGCTTTAAGGACAAGGGAAACCGATCACTAAATTCGCCTTTGTTTCAACATAACATTGCACCTTGTATGGTTTAGAACATAAGCCAACAACTTTGAACCTACCGTGTCCCCTACGACCTTCAGTTTTGAAAAAAGAATGTTCATGATCACTTTCATGCTTCATATTTTGCAAACTAGCATCAAGCTGTCGATTATTTTGAACATGTTGCAAACATTTTTCAATAAGTTTACTGAAACAAAAAAAATTGAAACCTTCATTTAAATATTTAATATAATCAAAAGTTCGAAAAAGGTAACTAAATGAAAAGGTTAAGAGACTGTACGGGAATATGTACCCTTTTTGTTCGCGATCTATTTGTCGCTTTCTATTTTCGCCATTTAGTGGTTTTGATATATGTTTGGACACCCTAAAGAGATCGAAAATCTATGGTTATTTTCATAAATTTGAATATCAGCTATCATATTTAGACTGATCGTGTCGTCGATCCTATAAAGGCTAAGTATATATCATTGCAACCATTCATTCTATTTAATGATTTTTTTAAAATGATGCACATTCGCGATCAGTTTTATCAGTTCAATGAAAAACAGTTTGCAAAACAGAACCAAGCTGTAGGTTGTTTTTGACACATTGCCAACCATTTCAATTTTTTTAAAGTTTTTTTGTGTTTATTTGAAGAGATCTTGATTTTTATTCCGAAAGTTTAGATTATTTCTAAGGTGAGGACATTAGTATAACCTTGTGCTAATAAGAGTGCTCATGACATTTTTTATGACAAGAAAGAAAAACGATCGTTTTGAAACTGACTGCCAGCTCAATGATTGCAAAGGCAAAGCATATAATTTATTTTACTTTAACCAGAAAATATAATGTTATTCAACGTTTGAATGCAATTAATTTCTGAAAAAGAATATTTGTGATCAGTACGATCGCTTTTTAAGTTTTTTAAGTGTTCCTGTACTCCGAAAGTTCATTAATATACGTATAAAAGACTATTCGAAGTAGACGCTAATAAGAGTGTCGACATCACATTGTATTATTTATAAATTAAAATAATATAGATCGCTGTACTGATCGTGACAGCCATTACTCATTGGTATAGCTTTTTATTGCAAACGGACATTATATTATTTATTTTAATTAAATAAGCTATTATATACTGATAATTCGTGATCAGTTCGGTCCCTTCTGTTTTCAGTATTTTGCAAAAACTCATCAAGCTGTCAATTAGTTTGAACATTTTGTAAACATTTCTTAATTTATTTTAATGTTCAATCAAACAGGCTTAAAGTTTTTTTTTTTGATTTTTTCTAAGCGATCTTGTTATTTTTTCCTAAAATATTGATGATGTATTTTACAAAAATTAAAATTTGATAATAATTGCATTATAAAACTATTAATTAAAACATGACCGATCATCGTTAATTAAACTGATCGTGCAATCAATAACAATTTGATTTAAAATACTAAACATATGTTTGGAATCTTTTTGTCAATAAGTGAAGTTAATTTTAAAAAAAATTAATATTTAGATACGCTCAATTCAACGACTTTGTTGCTAAATATTTTTCATCCTAGGCGAGGTCGACGATTTAAGAGTGCCTACATCATATTTTACTATTTATGAAATAATGGAATAATATCGATCTTTGAATTGATCGTGCCAGCTATAACTCATTGATCTAGCTCCATTTTCAAAAAATGTAAAGTATACTTATTTTCATTCCGAATCCGAGTAGGTATGGATTTTTCAAAATTAATTATGGACATTAATGATCAGTTTGATCACTGTTCTTAAGGTTCTTGTAAAAACGTATTTCAAAGTCAATTGGCTTAGAAAATTTCCTATAAGTATGTTCATAGAAGGTTTAAATGTGCATTCATATCACTATGACTTCAGGTTTTCAATTTAAAGATCTTGTTGTGTCGATCTTCATACATTACATCATGTTTTTGGCGATCAGGCACAATTGTGCCTTTAGCTTATCAACATTTTCATAAAAGTGGATAATGTTAGCAGTCTACTAAGCATTGCCGGTCTATATATTCCCCATTTTCACGACACAATGAACAGGTGCAACATATCTCAAACCAATGAAGGTATTGAGTGCCATTAAGGTCCACTTTGAAGAATGCTTAATATATTAAATTAACCAATCGTTGCTAACCTGCAATCAACTCGAATATGCCGGGAAAATTGAGCTATCGACTATTTGTGCGTTTGTGCAAGTGGCCCCAAGTTGCTATTAACACCCTTTTCGATATTTATCAGTAATAGCAGTACATTTTTAGACACTTAGTCACACATTTTCCACATCATAAGAAACACCACACATTTGAAACAGCTGTAATAAGGCTCCCCCTCTTCATTCACAATTCGACTACAATACTCCCCATGGTGGTGCTTAAGATAGACCGCTTCTCCACATAATCGAATACTTTTCCCACGCACAATCGTATTTGCTTGCAAAGCCTCAAAACCAAACCCCCAAATTCATGTTATTGGCCGTAGTTCTGGCCCCAAAATATTTTTGGCAGCACAAAAAGCCCGCACCTATACTTCCACATTTGACCCGAAAACTGTGGCTGCCTTCAAGACGTCTGTGGTTGCGAAAATAATTTTCCATTTCAGCCAACCACAAGGCGCACAGAGAGGATAGCCACCCTCTCAGCCAAACCCCACAAAACTCGACACAAACACATGGCTACACACTAATATGTGTGATGAAACTAATTTACACTTTATGCAGCTTTCGATTGGTGTATGTGCGGGGATGGGGGTATCCTATCCTGTTACAATTAGAAGCCAGGATAACCTCAGATTAAATTTTAAGAAAGTCCTCGTCGGTGTATCAATGAAAAATATCAAATCCCATACATCAGGTGGTGGATAGCCGTACTGAGGCTAACCACCAACCATGTCCTGTGTGTGTCTCTCGTTCTTCGGCTGTTGAACGACTGCGAGCCATACAACCACAGCAAACGATTGTGGTATATTTTTGTTGGCATACCAACGGCAGGACAGAGAAAGGAAAAAAGAGGATCCAATGGTAACTCACCACCAAAACAACCCCTGAACTGAAGGTTATAAGTAAGACAAGGCAGAAAAGAAAAAAAGAAACAGTGACAGGACATCGCAATGAATCGCTGTTGAGTGCAAAGGATACAAATGGTTTTCCAGTTTTCTTTTAGCGCGATTCTTTTCTTTTTGTTGAAATCCTTAAGAGAAATTTTCTTCCTGCCGCATGTACATACAACAGTGGAGAGAGTACTGGAAATGGATTTTTTTAAAAAAAAAAATTTACAGGATTTTTTAAACTCTCTCCCATTCATAAGGACTGTGTAACTGAGTGGAGAATTTTTCCACTTTTAGGGGGGTTTCTCGAAAAAATTGCAAATTCCCAACTCAAACACCCACACAAAAGGAAGGAACTTGCATAAAAAAGGATATTTTTTCGCGATTCATCATACCTA
This sequence comes from Rhingia campestris, assembly GCA_932526625.1. NCBI lineage: Eukaryota > Metazoa > Arthropoda > Insecta > Diptera > Syrphidae > Rhingia > Rhingia campestris. The sequence continues at coordinate 50,434,981 of OW052182.1, read as the reverse complement.
CCTGCTCAGCACTCATTCACTCAACTGAGAGCGTGTCCTTTTTTTTATTATCCTGCCTGTGCGTTGGTATTGGTAAGGGTGCACAAGCAACAAACAAAAAAAATAACCCCGGGGTTGGTTTTTGTCTGAGGAAAAAAAAAACCTTACACAAAAAAGAACTCATAAAAATGGGAAAAATGTTGTCACGGTGTGTGTGCGTGTGTATATACGTTAGGGTAGCTGCGTTCACTGTTGGAAGGTGAATTTATATTTTTTTCCATCTTCCATTCCTTTCGCACCCATGCAGAGGCATTGAATTTTTTCCTGCGGTTGTGTGGTGCTGCGGATGATGGTGGTGGTGGTTGGCTATGGCAAATCGCCTGGTGACCGTCGATTCGTCGTTGTCGTCGTGTCTCGCCGCTAAATAGATAAACCTCCGTCGATCGACAAGATTGAGTCAGTTCGCTCTGAGACTTTTACGTGTTAGGAACTAAATATTCGATACGAGCATCGTGGATATTTATTTCTCGCAGATACACACAACAATATTTTTGAGAATCTTTATATAGACGTGTAGTCGGTTGTTCGAAATTGTTTTTTTTTTTTCGTTTCGTTCGATTTCATTTTACCTACAACTCACACCCGAAAGGAACTTCCTATCATTCAGTGACCGACTGTCGAACCGTGAACAACGATCGTTTGGAAAATAAAAATTCCTAGACGTGCGGTGTTATAGAAAAAAAATTGGATTTAAGTGAAAAGAAAATTTGTGCAAACAAAAAAGGATACAAGTGCAACCAAGTGATATAGTGAACACAAAACAAACCCCAAACGGATTACCAAGGGTCTCAAGGATTACAAAACAAAAAACAAACTTTTTAAAAATGCATCTACCACAAGGACCAACAGTCGTTGCCGTACCCCCACCCACCAACAACAACTCCCCACAACACAGGAGTAACGACACATGTCAGGATTCATCAGCGCCAGCCGCAAAGATGCCATCCTCAATGACCGACATGTTCGCCAGCCTTCATGAAATGCTCCAGGAATACCACGGAGAATTGTCACAAACAGGATCACCATCGATATTGTGTTCAGCGCTGCCAAACCACTGGCGCAGCAACAAATCCCTACCGGGAGCCTTCAAAGTCATCGCCTTAGATGATGTTCAGGACGGCACATTGGTTACCATCAAGTGTGGCAACGACGAGAACTACTGCGGCGAGCTAAGGAACTGCACCGCGATTATGAAGAACCAAGTTGCGAAATTCAACGATCTTCGCTTTGTCGGACGCAGTGGTCGCGGCAAGTCATTCTCGCTAACCATCACCATTGCCACATACCCCGTGCAGACTGCCTCCTACAGCAAGGCCATCAAAGTGACCGTTGACGGTCCGCGGGAGCCACGATCCAAGCAAAGTAAGTATTCCCAACCAAACCAAACATTTATTTACGTCGACGATTTTATTGCAACCAAATGTGTGCGTGGAGTTGTAAACAAACTTGCGACTTCTGTAAACATGTGTGGCGCCGGTGTTGCAATAAAATCGGAGAGAATATACTCCACCACCAACTACTGTCTGTTGAAAAGAACTGTAAACTAACAAATGATTTTTTTATTATTTTTTTCTAGATTATGGATATCCACATCCAGGAGCATTCAATCCATTCATGCTCAACCCAGCATGGTTAGATGCTGCCTACATGACATATGGCTACGCTGATTATTTCCGTCACCAAGCCGCCGCTGCAGTACATCATCCTTCAATGGCAAAAGGTTAGTTATTCAAAAAATATATATTCAACCGAAAACAAATAGTCCTTTCAATTAAAAATCGAAGCGAGAATAGCAAATATACTTTATGTACAATTGTGCGCACATTCATCCCTCGAATGTGTGTGCTTTTGTGTCGGTTAGCAATCCCATAAGGGTTGTAAAACCACCCCATTGCTGCATCCCTAAAAAAAAAGTTCATTCACTGTATTAAATGCGGGGGGCTTTGGATAAATTTACTAAAATATTTATGAACAAAGCCGTCAGCTGTCACTTTCAAACAGTGACTCAAATATTTTGACAGATTCTCGCTTTTATTTGCAACTTTAAACTCCCCCAAACAATTATTTTCAACCCCCTTTCGACAATAACTAACCAACATTTTCTTTTTTTAATTCCAGGATCACCAACCCATCCTCAAACTGGGCCAACAACTGTCCTTCCGCCATCAGGATTACCTCAGCCACCACAACATGGCGAGCGTCATCCAAGCGATTTCCATGCAGCACCAAATACCCCACCCGGCCTACCACCAATGTCTGGTCCCAATGGTCTGATACCATCACCTGGATCAGCCGTCAGCAACGGTGGTTACATGCCACAATTCCCCTTCGGAGGCGCCCAGCCATTCCTGCCGTACAACTTTAACGGTCTGCGTGTACGCAACGGCCTTCCTCATGGCGGCAACCCACTAAACACATCTCTCGGCAGTCACGGCTCAACGGAACACATAAGCCCAGCTCACATCTCACCAGCCTCCTCGCGGCCATCATCGTCCAGCCCACCGTCGACAAATCACAGTATCTCTGCCAAGCTGAACACATCACTGGAGACAAGCTCCCTTCACGACCACTCATCCGACGACTCTGACGATGAACAAATCGATGTCGTCAAGTCCGCCTTCGTGCCGATCCTACGTCCCAGCCTGCCATCCATGTGCTCGCAAGACGACCTCGACAAGTCCATCGATTCAACTCGCAGCAGTCCGCTCAGCACCATCCAACAATCCGCACCCCGACTCCGCTGTGACCTAAAAGCCCCATCCGCCATGAAGCCACTTTTCCACGAAGTACCACGCCACACACCAACCTCCCCCGAAACCAAACTTAAGTCATCAACAATCACCGTCCAAAAGACCGTCTGGAGGCCATACTGAGGACCGCGCCGATTCGAGTAAAACCAAGCCCGCGGAATGGAGTTTTTCGAAAAAATCCCATAGTCCAAAGCACAGTTTTCCAAAACGGCCTAAAACTCTGCGCGAGACGCTACCTAGTCGACGCCAGTCGCAGCGACTTTGCGAACACAGCCCAGTTTGTTAAAAACCGAGAGATAAAAAGAGAGAGACACAGAGCCAGAAATAACTTTCAACGGACGCGGAAAAATCACTTCTCGCGTCGAATGTTGGGAAAAGAAAGGGGGAACCTCAGCAGGACTCACAGTGTGCGAGTGTGTGAATAGAGTGTATAGCGGGATGGTGCTGTTTTTGATTTTTTTCACCGCGATGTTAAAAAAATTGAAAAACCTTCAACCGAAAATTGCTAAACCGAAAACAACCAAAAACCAAACTTGTGATGATGATGATGCATATTTTTGTGATAATAGTGATGTAAGGGGATGATTGATGAATGATATGAAGAGGACACAAATGGTGAGGAGAGGGTGATTCCCGGCGCATTTTATGCCAGAACATCCACACATGAAATCGCTGAATGAATTCAATGGTTTGTTTTGAATTCAGGAGAGTCGCCGTTCGCCGTATGCAGAAAGAGTGTGTCAGTGTATAGATATATAGACAAAAAATTACAAAGTGTAAATAAGTTAAAAAAAACCAACAGACGCACATACTAAACAAAATGTACAAAAGGAAAATTAAAAAAAAATACGATTGTAAATTTATTTCATTCAAAGTGCGCACCGAAAAATAGTTTTTAAAAAAAAATATCGAAATGCTATAACAATTTGTTAACAGTTTGTTTTCACTCTTTTGTATAAATGAAAACAAAAATCGGAATGAATGTATTTATTTAAAAATAGTCAAATGTTTTGTATTATTTTTTTTAATTTAATTTTAATCGATGTACGATTTTATTGTATAAAAAAGTTTTATTATATTTTTTACTTTTAATTATTTTTAAGATTAATTTATAGAAAAAATAAAAACAAATGGAATCGAAATGATTTCAAATAATTTTATAAAAGAAAATTTTGCAACTTTTTTTTATTTCAATTGAATTTTTTCAGGGGTCTTTGTTTTTTGCAGCAGTTCTTAATTTGTTTGGTCGCAGCATTGCTGTTGATTTTTGCATCAAAGGTTCGACGAACATAAAATTATTTTTTACATATGTGAACACCTAAGTTATATACTATGGATAAACGAGATTGGCGGGATGTACCTTATCTGAACTATATACGATCGTGTACAAAAGTATAAGTTCAAGCTGTTAACTCAATTTCCTGAGAAGCAAAGTAAAAAGCAAAAAAATACACTGACCGAGTTTGATATCATGTTGTGAGCTCATTCCCAAAGTGCTGAGATCAATCACAAATAGAAAGCTCGACGTTAGAAATAGTTTGTCTTAAAAAGGATTTTAAAACATGTTAAGAGCATGGTATCTCCCTTACTGAATAGTATCACCTACATTTCGTAAGAAATCGAATTTATAAAACCAGATGGTGCCCAGTTGATGATGATTTTCATCCGCTGTATTGATTAAGTAAAGATGGTGTGAAACCCTGAAAAGACACCATGGTGCGAAGAAAAATTATATGGAATAAGAAATGGTGAAGATATTCTTGAACTTCAATCAACTATATCTAGAGCTGTAAAGCAAGTTGCATCTGAATAATTGAATTGTATTCCCAGAAGTTCAAGCAGTGCAAATGATAAAAGCAGGCGATTGGTGCTCCTGATTACACTCACATTCGTATAAAAAAACTACTAAACTACCATGAGGAGTACACGGCCCTCCAGGTTGGGGGTTGTGCTTTGGGTTAACTACCCACCCACAGAAAAAAAACATGGTTACGAAGCAACCAATAGCCTCGGAAAGGACGGATTTTATTGTTGACGACCCTGCTAAACGAAAAAAGGACAACGACGTTCGTATCTGCACCTGGAATGTGAGAACATTAAACAGGAGAGGTGCAGGCGAACAACTAGCGGAAGCCCTAAACTGCTACAAAGCAGACATTACTGCCATCCAGGAAATACGATGGGATGGGCCGGGCAAAAAGAGGATGAAAAACTGTGACATATACTACGGACCGTGTTATAGTGAGCAGAAACAGCGACTATTCGGATGCGGATTTGTTATAAGTGCCAGACTTAGGCAAGAAGTCTTATGTTTCCAATACATTAGCGAACGCATAGTAACAATCCGCATCAAGGCCAAATTCGCCAACATAAGCCTTATATGCGCTCACGCTCCGACGGAAGAAAAAGATGATATAGCTAAGGATCGCTTCTACGAGCTCCTCGACAAAACCTATGAACGACTACCGAAGTACGATGTTAAAATCGTGCTGGGAGATTTTAACGCAAAGGTAGGAAGAGAAGAAATCTTTAGAAGTATTGTCGGAAAACAAAGCCTACACGACAACACGTCTGGTAACGGACTTAGGCTAATTGATTTCGCTACGGAACGAAATGCCACTATAGCCAGCACACGGTTTCCTCACCTCGATATCCATAAGGGGACATGGTGGTCTCCAGATCAACGAACGGTCAACCAAATTGATCACATTGCGATAGATAAGAGGCACGCATCCAGTATTTTGGATGTACGAACATTCCGAGGAGCTAACATCGACTCGGATCACTACCTTGTAGCAGCCAAGGTAAGAGTGCGGATATCCACCACGCCACAACAATCCAGAAATACTGTGAAAAAATTTAATGTCGAAAGACTGCAATCGCAAGAGACCGCCAAGACCTTCGCACAACGCGTATCCCTTAACCTCTCGACTCACAACATACCACCAGCATCGAATGTCGAAGAGCAATGGCAACGATGCCAACAGGCCATTAGATCAGCCGCAACTGATGTGCTAGGTTTCTCGCGCCCACCAGCAAGAAACCCCTGGTTTGATGAGGAATGCCGACAGATGCTCGCAGCCAAGAACGAGGCCTACAAGGCTAAGCTGCAGGTGAAGACGAGAGCTGCCATTGAGCTCTATAGACAAAGAAGAAGGGAAGAACATCGGCTTTTGAGCAAGAAGAAAAAAGAGCAAGAAAAGCGCGCGATCGAGGATATAGAGAGGTGCCACTCCAGGAACGATGTTCGCAAGTTTTACCAAAGTGTAAAACGTCAAAGCCAAGGATACAAGGCTCGAACAGAATCCTGTCGAGATGAACAAGGAAATATTGTAGTTGAGACACAGTCGATGCTGAGGATATGGAAGAACCACTTCTGCAGACTGTTAAACGGCGATGACGAACAACATTCCGCTGTCAGGCAGAACGAACCATTCAATATTGGCAACGACAGCGAAAACTGCCAACCACCCGACCTGAGTGAAGTGAGGATAGCAATATCTAAACTCAAGCTTAATAAGGCTGCCGGAAATGACGGCCTTCCCGCTGAGCTCTATAAGGCCGGCGGAGATGACTTGGTAAGTAACATCCACCAACTCATAAACCAAATCTGGTCGGATGAAAATATGCCTGAAGAATGGAACCTCAGCATAGTTTGCCCGATCCACAAAAAAGGAGACCCTCTGAACTGCGCCAACTACAGAGGCATAAGTCTCCTCAACGTCGCCTACAAGATCCTATCTGCCGTAATATGTGAACGCCTGAAACCGTTTACCAACAACCTGATTGGCCCTTATCAGTGTGGTTTTAGGCCAGGAAAGTCCACAACCGATCAAATTTTCACACTTCGGCAGATCCTGGAAAAAACTCAAGAAGTCCAAATCGATACCCACCACCTATTCATCGATTTCAAAGCCGCATATGACAGCATTTATAGAGACGAACTGTACAGAGCCATGTCTAGTTTTGGTATACCGCCCAAACTCGTCCGTTTGTGTAGGATGACGATAGAGAATTCTCGCTGCTCCATCAGGGTCGGAAACGACCTCACCGACACATTCGATACCAAAAAAGGATTTAGGCAAGGCGATGCGCTGTCATGTGACTTTTTCAATTTGATTCTTGAGAGGATTGTGCAAAACTCCCGAGCCAACACCAGAGGCACAATTTTCCAAAAATCGGTGCAACTACTAGCGCATACGCCGACGATATCAACATCATTGGTAGGACTCAACGTGATGTCATAGCCACGTTTGCTAGTATAGAGAAGGAAGCGGCGAAAATTGGTTTAGCAGTAAATGAGGGTAAGACTAAGTATATGCTGTCAACACGAAAGGACACACAACATCGACGAATTGGACAGAGCGTCACCATTGACAGATATAACTTTGAGGTAGTACGGGACTTTGTCTACCTCGGCTCCGCTATTAACTCTGACAACAACATCTCGTCAGAAATTAAACGAAGAATTACTCTTGCCAACCGCTGTTTCTTCGGGCTAAGAAGGCAATTTAGTAGTAAAGCCCTCACTCGAACTACTAAGGAGATCCTATATAAGACCCTGATCATCCCAGTCCTGCTCTACGGCGCTGAAGCATGGACCGTATCAAAAGCGGATGAAGAAATCCTTGGTAGATTCGAGAGGAAAATTCTTCGAAAAATCTTCGGTCCCGTTTGCGTTGACGGGCTATGGAGACGAAGATTCAACCAAGAACTATACGAGCTGTACAGCGAAATGCCCCTGGTCAAAAAACTCCGCATTGGACATTTAAGATGGCTAGGACATGTAGAACGAATGGACACCAATACTCCGGCTAGCAGAGTCTTCGATTCCCAGCCAGACGTCGGACGCAGTAGAGGAAGACCTCGCCTTAAGTGGCACGCACAAGTGGAAACCGACCTCAACCAACTTGGAGTGCGCAACTGAAGGCAGTTAGCTAAGGACCGGGCTAATTGGAGAGGCATGTTGGTCGAGGCCCAGGTTCATTCCGGACTGTAGCGCCACTTAAGTAAGTAAGTATGAGGAGTACACCCTAATTAAAACTACCTTAAATAACATAAGAAGCAAAACAGCCACGACAAGCAATATTTTTTATACCCTATCCCATAGGGGTATATTAGTTTTGATATATAGTTTGTAACATAGAGAAATAATTTAGCTACATATACCTCAAAGTTTATTGGTATATGTGATCGTTGTACGTGCTGTTCGAACATTTGTTGTGAAAATGTCATTTCCTATATTTAATCCCCATCGTGTTCTAAGCCATGTCCACTTTTTGGGGATATTAGTTTTTCAGATGTAATGGGATAGGGTATTCAACTATCCGCTCAGCGAATTGTAGCCTTCTCATATGTTTTTATTCTTTTTTGCTAGCATAACTGTTAAAATATATAATTCTCTATGTCATCTATATACAATTAATTTGGCAACCACAACTCTGACGGACCCAATCCGTCACATTCCTCCTCCTTGAACGATATCGTCTCGCTTGTATAGGAGGCGTCTATTCACAATTCTCCGGAAGAAATGTTAGATTAGCAGAACTGCTGACCAATCCTTTATTAGCCGTCGACTCGAAATATACGAAAGCTTCAGAAATGAAGCCGCTTAGAAGATCATTCTCAAAATATTCATCATTCGGGTAGAAGGCCGCAAAGATGAAACTATTGCTCAAGGCCAGTTCTCTTGTCGTGTGACCCCGAATGAGTTTACCTGAAAATTATCTGTTCTGTTTCTATTGGAACAATATTTTGTGTACTCAGGCAGCTTCTTAGACATTGATTCTTAAACACACATATATTTTCTATTTGAGATAAGGTAACGTCGAACCACACCGGGTATCCATAGGCAATTATCGGCCTAATAAGGGCCATGTAGCAAATCACCTTCACCCTGCTATCAAGATGGCTGCTAACAATCGTCTTGACAGGGCAAATGCTCCCTTATGCACAATGCACAAAATATCTGGATTTCGTTAAAGTCCCGCTGCAAAAGAGTTCGACCTCAACCGCAGGGTTATATCTACGTAATATGACCATCCGCATAGGTGCACAACTGCTGAGTAAGACTACCTATTATATCGCTGGTAAAAATGCTGATGAGAATCGGCTACAGTATCCGATAACGCTCAAAAAATATCTCACCTAACCCAGTTGCAAACGTATCCTCGATTATACTTTCAAAAATTGAGGAACAAAGCAAAACGAATAAACTTATTTTCCACAGGGTTGTTTAGCTCGAAAATAGTATTCGCAGCAGACGTACTCCACGGTCAACATGAATGGCCTTTGGCAAAACTTGGAGAACTTGAATTTTTATTCAAGAAAAAGATATCGACGTCTGTTTAATATCCGAAACTCACGCAAAGAGTAATTCGAACTTAAAGATTAAAGGTAACCCCGACTACCATGCTCTACATCCATCGAATAAGGCTAGATGTAGAGCCTCACTATGTATAAAAGAGTATATCGAACATTGGATTGATCTTAAATTAGAAATCGAAACAATGCAAGTTAGCTCCATACAAGTCAAAAGCAGACAATCCTTTCTGAAGTTATCTTCTATTTACTGCCCATCGTGGTGGGTTGGTTGAGAAAATTGACTTTGAAAACTTAATTCCCTTGGACAGCGTTTTGTCATCGGAGGGGACTTTAATGCAAAACATACGATCTGGGGATCTCGATGCATATAGCACAGAATGTAATAATGCTTTATGATGTAGGTAGAAAGTACAATACCGAATTTCATTCCACGCGAAAACCAACTTACTGGCCAACTGATGTTACATCTGCCATCCAATCGAATCAAAGTTGAAGAATGCTTTGATCTTTCCTCTGATCATTCTCCAGACATTTTAACAACGAGCAAGTCACTCATTATAAATGAAAAACCACCAAGACTAACAAACGGGAAAACCAACTGATAAGGTTTCAAAAACGACAATTGAAAATAATATTCGACTGGGTGTATCGCTCAGAACCCCATTGGAACTCGAAGTCGCGGTTGACTCCTTTATCAAGACCATCCAAAAAGCAGCTTGGAATAATACTCCTCAACAAAGCAAAATAGTGCGCTATAGTAAAATTTAGTAACCCAGAGAAATAAAAGATTTAGTAAGACAAAAAATAAAAGCTCGTAAAAGATGGCATCAAACTCGTGTCCCGCAAGATAAAACTTCTCAATCGGTTGAGTAACTTGCTATCAAATTCGATTAAACATTTTAAAAACCATGCGGTAGAAACTTATCTGCAAAGCCTAAACGCTGGTGCATAAGGATAGTGATGCGATTATATGAGGACACAAGCGTTCTCACTCTAGCCTCTCCTACTCTCACCTCCATGCTGGTGACTGGTGGGTGCCTAGTACCTTAATTGGAGATGGGGTATTAAACCCCTGTGGAAGGTCGTTGGTGGCAGCAAACGAGAGAGGGGGGAGGAGTGTCCTATCACATCACTAAGGCACTCACTCTTCAGGCGGCAGCGGAAGAATTCCCTAGATGGAGTCAACGGCAGCGCTGATACCCCAAAATGGGCAAAATGGGTATTTTTTCCGGCCCGCTGTCCTAGGGTCAAAACAAGGGCCTGGCCCTCCAGGTTAGGGGTTGTGCTTTGGGTTAACTACCCATCCACGGAAAAAAAATTATATTACGAAGCAACCAATAGCCTCGGAAAGGACTGATATTATTGTTGACGACCATGCTAAACGAAAAAAGGACAACGACTTTCGTATCTGCACCTGGAATGTGAGAACACTAAACAGGAGAGGTGCAGGCGAACAACTGGTTGAAGCCCTAAACTGCTACAAAGCAGACATTACTGTCATCCAGGAAATACGATGGAATGGGCCGGGCAAAAAGAGGATGAAAAACTGTGACATCTACTATAGACCGTGTTATAGTGAGCAGAAACAGCGACTATTTGGATGCGGATTTGTTATAAGTGCCCGACTTAGGCAAGAAGTGTTATGTTTTCAAGACATTAGCGAACGCATTGTAACAATTGTAACTAAGGATTGCTTCTACGAGCTCCTCGACAAAACCTATGAGCGACTACCAAAGTACGATGTTAAAATCGTGCTGGGAGATTTTAACGCAAAGGTAGGAAGAGAAGACATATTTAGCAGTACTGTTGGAAAATATAGCCTACACGACAACACGTCTGGTAACGGACTTAGGCTAATTGACTTCGCTACGGAACGAAATGCCACTATAGCCAGCACTCAGTTTCCTCACCTCGATATCCATAGGGGGACATGTCAACCAAATTGATCACATTGCGATAGACAAGAGGCACGCATCCAGAATTTTGGTTGTCCGAACATTCCGAGGGGCTAACATCGACTCGGACCACTACCTTGTTGTAGCCAAGGTAAGGATGCGGATATCCATCACGCCACAAAAAAAATACTGTGAAAAAATTTAATGTCGAAAGACTGCAATCCCAGAGACCGCCAAGACCTTCGTGCAACGCATATCCCTTAACCTCTCGACTCACAACACACCACCAGCATCGAATGTCGAAGAGCAATGGCAACGATGCCAACAAGCCATTAGATCAGCCGCAACTGATGTGCTGGGTTTCTCGCGGCCACAAGCAAGAAACCCCTGGTTTGATGAGGAATGCCGAAAGATGCTCGCAGCCAAGAACGAGGTCTACAAGGCGAAGCTGCAGGTGAAGACGAGAGCTGCCATTGAGCTCTATAGGCAAAGAAGAAGGGAAGAACATCGGCTTTTCAGAAAGAAGAAAAAAGAGCAAGAAAAGCGCGCGATCGAGGATATAGAGAGGTGCCACTCCAGGAACGATGTTCGCAAGTTTTACCAAAGTGTAAAACGTCAAAGTCAAGGCTACAAGGCTTGAACAGAATCCTGTCGAGATGAACAAGGAAATATCGTAGTTGAGACACAGTCGATGCTGAGGATATGGAAGAACCACGTCTGCAGACTGTTAAACGGCGATGACGAACAACATTCCGCTGTCAGGCAGAACGAACCATTTAATATTGGCAACGACAGCGAAAACTGCCAACCACCCGACCTAAGTTATGTGAGGAAAGCTATATCTAAACTCAAGCTTAATAAGGCCGCCGGAAATGACGGCCTTCCCGCTGAGCTTTATAAAGCTGGCGGAGATGATTTGGTAAGCAACATCCACCAACTCATAAGCCAAATCTGGTCGGTTGAAAGCATGCCTGAAGAATGGAACCTCAGCATCGTTTGCCCGATCCACAAAAAAGGAGACCCTCTGAACTGCGCCAACTACAGAGGCATAAGTCTACTCAACATCGCCTACAAGATCCTATGTGCCCGAATATGTGAACGCCTGAAACCGTTTACCAACAACCTGATTGGCCCTTATCAGTGTGGTTTTAGGCCAGGAAAGTCCACAATCGATCAAATTTTCACACTTCGGCAGATCCTGGAAAAAACCCAAGAAGTCCAAATCGATACCCACCACCGATTTCAAAGCCGCATACGACAGCATTTATAGAGACGAACTATACAGAGCCATGTCTAGTTTTGGTATACCGTCCAAACTCGTCCGTTGTGTAGCATGAAGATGGAGAATTCTCGCTGCACCATCAGGGTCGGAAACGACCTCACCGACACATTCGATACCAAAAAAGGATTTAGGCAAGGCAATGCGCTGTCATGTGACTTTTTCAATTGGATTCTTGAGAGGTTTTTGCAAAACTCGCGAGCCAACACCAGAGGCACAATTTTCCAAAAATCGGTGCAACTACTAGCATACGCCGACGATATTGGCATCATTGGTAGGACTCAACGTGATGTCATAGCCACGTTTGCTAGTATAGAGAAGGAAGCGGCAAAAATGGGTTTAGCAGTAAATGAGGGTATTTGCTGTCAACACGAAAGGACACACACATCGACGAATTGGACAGAGCGTCACCATTGACAGATATAACTTTGAGGTAGTACGGGACTTTGTCTACCTCGGCTCCGCTATTAACTCTGACAACAACAACATCTATACGAGCTGTACAGCGACCCCTAGTCAAATGCAATCGAGAAAGCTTTCAAAGATAAGATAATTTAGCTCAGATTTCCCGGCGTGTCGCAAGCTTTTGATAAGGTTTGGCACAGAGGCCTCCAATACAAAAAGGACAAGATCTGCCTGAACAATTATTTAAAATTCTCGTGTCGTATCTTGAGCATAGACTCTTCGTGTGAAACTTCGACAAAAATATTCAGAGTTCAAAGAAATAATGGCAGGAGTACCCCAAGGAAGTGTCCTTGGACCACTCTTGTATCTCCTATTTGCACGTAATATCCCACAAACAAACGATACAATAGTTGCAACCTTTACTGACGATACTGCTATACTTGCAGTTGGCCAAACAATATAGGAAACAAATAGGAAATTAAAAAAACGCTCTTAACGAGCTTAATGAATGGACAAAATCCTGGCAAAATACAAGCAAGTGCTTAAACCGGTTTGGACATATGGTATACAACTATGGGGTTGTACCAGTGAAACGAATTTAAACATTTTACAAACTCTTGAAAACAAAATATTAAGATCATTCGTCAATGCGCCGTGGTACATAGGGAATGAAGATCTACGCAGAGATTCTGGGTATTCCCGCGGTTAAAGATGAAAAGAAAAATTTTGCACGAAAACATAAAAAAACGTTTATTGGGACATGATAACACAACGGTCCTCCAAATTCTGGACGAAACAAATTTATTGCGGCGTCTTCAAAGAATTAAACCCTTGGATTTGGCAAGATAATAACAAACCGCGCTATAAATTGTGGAAAAAGCAGGAACTCTCAAAGGAAAGTTACCTGTCAAACATTTCATTACTCGTGGTCGTGAGTCGTGATAAAATTTTTTTGAATAAGTCGCATACTTATATAGTTGCAATACAAAATTTTTATTTTGAATGAATAATTTTGAGGTAGAAGTAACATTGCCAATTCTGTTAACAAACGTTCTGTCACTCAGCATTTCATGAAGCATATATAGCCGTGGTATACTTATTTAAGTCTTGTCAGCTTTAGATTTAGAGAGCCCTCAACCAAATGTTGTCGAAAGACTTCTCTAAATCCATTGTGTATCATATGTAGATCAGTTTAAAGGTGGCATGAGTAGATTCAAGGCCCACTTTAAAACCAAACTGGGTCTCTGGTATTATCTTACTGCCCTCAGCCCACATGAACAGATCGTGCGATTGGAGTTGTCATTTCCCTTTTTCGGGAGGGAATGAAACCCGTTGTTGAACAGCGTGAAGTAAATGTTCTCAGTTCAGGGGGTAAATGTCGCAGTACAACATTGGATATACCATCGACTCCCGCTACTTCTGAAGCTGAAGATGATCTAGAGTTCCACCTCCGAGATTTACAGGGGCTGGACCCACTTCGCTCGGTGAAGAATATTTTTGTCAAGTTTTCGTCATTGAAGCGGGTGAAACCTCATTTTGATCTTTTCTCCTATAGAACTTATTAATTTGTGAAAACATAACCGAGTCGCTGGAATTTACGGCCCAAATTCTGCTGTTCTAAAACAAATTAATTGGCAACCTACAGTTCTCCTTAATCAGTTGGTTGATGTTTTTGATCTACAACTTTGGTTCGCGTGTGTTTGTGAGTCTTCTGTACAAAAATTTAAGTCTATTCAAAAGAACGCTTTTTTGTCTGTTTAAAGGCCTACTCAAACCAACGCGAAACTTAGGTGCGGGAGCGGGAGCGAAATTCCCGCGGACAATAAGTTCATGGCGGGATATGGCATCATGCAAAGAGCTGCGTACTCAGAGAGGCGATAGCGGGATTGTAGCGTTATTTCGCTAGTTCGCTGCATGCACTATATTTTCGCAGTCCCGCGTGTGTTATTGTACTTTGAAGATGGTGTCAGTGGAAAAGCTCATGGAAATTATAAAAAAATATACAATTTTGCATACCTTCCCGCTTCGCGTTTGGTGTGAATGGATAATAGTTCCCTCTCCCGCATCTTTCCCATGCGATATTCGCTATCGCTACCGCTCTCGCGTTTCGCGTTGGTTTGACCCGGCCTTAATGCGTCAATGTTCGCGTTTCTGCGAACAATACATTTTTTTGTATTTTGGCATTGTTCTGTTCATTGTTCTATGAATTGTTTCGTCCATTTGTTGTAAATATTCATCGGTTTCGTGGTTTGTCAGGTATCTGTTATTTGGTGGTAATAGGGGAACTGAATGTAGTTCTACTGCAGTTGTAGGAATGAACAACCTCATACTCCTCCAACGGCACAAGCTCGTTCGGAAGCTGATTTACCGCGGCCAGTCCGCAGTGGTCACTGTCGTACCCGAAGGTCCGTAAACATTTTCGCCGGTGTAGACCTACTGCAACAGGACTTTGGTCCTTAAGCAACTAGAAAAGATAAGATCATCGTTCGATACTAATCAATCAATTTGTAGCCAGGATCTTTAAGGGTCAATTTGACAGCACTTCTATTACGATATTTGGTCAGCAAAGCTCGGCAACAAGGCGTAGAGATTAGTCTACCATTGACGCCCGGCCCCGTAACTGGTTTTGTAGGCCCGTTAGACATTTAATGGCCTGAAACGCAGTCAGCAAATCCGCATTCACTGTTGGAGGCTGAGGTACGGGGGCCTATCTGGCTTCCTTTGATGTATGTTGTACCGTTTTAGCCCTTCCTCACGGTGAAGTGCAATAACCCGTGTAGAATTAAGCCCCGTGGGAGGTTGCAGGGGGGACATATTGTCATCACCTTTCGCTTTTATTGTTTATTAATTTTTATTTGCTGAAACATTGGACAGCCCCGGAAGGTTGCGTTGTGACCGTCACCTCCGCAATGTGCACATTTAAGCAGGGTCATGTGTTCTACCCGCTCCTTTATAAATTAATAATCTGCACTCTCCTATAATGTTTTTCTGTGCTCACTTGACACCCTGGGATTTCGCAAACTCATATGCTTCTAAACGCTTGTTTGATTTGCTTTTGGACATCCTCATCAGGGTCGACTATTTCGTTGGTATGGTCTCTGGATGCCACTAGATAAGCGCCCATTAACCATACATGTGATAATCATCAAGGACACCGAATACGAATTTTAAGGCATATTTTGAAAAGCTCTATTTTTAATAAATAGACAAACCACCTAACTTTAAATAAAGCTCCATGCCATCAAAGAATGCGCAAACCTAATACACAATTCAGGTATTAAAGGCGCCAACATCCATATATTCACGGACAGTCAAGCAGCTATAAAAGCATTTAGCTCACATATTATTGACCTCAAATCAGTACAACACTGCTTTAATTCCCTCCAAACACTTAGTTCCAGGAACAAAACCAGGTTATGGTGGGTCCCCGGGCATAAAGGGATTGAAGGCAACGAAAAAGCTGATGAACTAGCCAGAAAAGGCTCGGGAACCCCTTTCATTGGACCCGAACCCTTCTGTGCAATCCCCAAATCAGCCATAAATCTGGCTATAAAATGCTGGGAACAAAACAATTGTAAGTCATACTGGGAGAACATCCCAGGCCTAATACAGGCCAAAAGAGCTATTCAGCCATTCAAAACAGATACTAAAACATGCCAACAAGAAACTAAATTTTCGCAGGCACGATATCAAGAACTCAGTAGGCTACCTAACGGGTCACCACGGTCTGCGATATCACCTAAATAAAATGCATCTAGTCGACTCACCGGAGTGCAGAATATGTCTAGAAGAAGACGAAACAGCCGAATACGTCATATGTGAATGCCCGGCCCTTTTTCAGTTTAAAAAGGGAATCATTCTTCAGGGAAATATTAAGTACCGAAGAACTGGGGAAATCTTCTGCTGAACGTATTATCAGCTACATTAGGAAAGTAGAAGCGCTAATAACCTAAACAGACATCTGACGGCAAGCACAATAGATCTTCTAGGTCGACGTGCATCTTATTCCTGAGACAAGTCAGAATTATAAAAAAAAAAAACTGTAAATTTATACTTCATCCCAAACATCTACTGCGAAGAGTCATGAAATCAAAAGATTCATCCTCTTGAAAGAAATACCCCACACTCTCACTCCACTCGCATACAATTCAGCAATTTACAATTAAATTATCGTCCTTTGTAGGAATCCCCCAAAAACGTACGAGATATCTATTTCCATTTCATCCAGTTTATTGGAAAATTCAGTATCCCACTAAGCACGTGTCTCTCTCCTTTTTCCGAAAATCAAAATGAGATTTTGCCCGAGAATTGCAGTGCAGAACGCGACTACTGCCTTTCGATTCGCGTCATTGCTTCACACATGAGCTCACTGACCAGTTAACTAAACATCCAGTGAAGGCTTCGCGGAGGAGGTACGGAACGTAAACAAATAAATAAGTGAACTGCATTACACACTTTGGGGTAGATGTACCGACGAGGGGACTCTAACGTATTGCGCGGAGGATATACGTTAGCAAAAGGTACGTATGGATGTATGAATACCTACATCTACGTAAGCCTGTACTTTTAGAAGTGGATATTAGGTGTGTTTTGGGGTGATGTTTTTGTCTCTAGTATATTGCGATTGCACGCAAGGACATACCACCGAAGGCACACGCATCGCGAAACGAATTTATTTCTATGGCACGGTATACAGTCGATACAGCAAGAATGGGAACATATTTTTGAGTCATGAGTTTGAAATGGTTGATCGAAGCATAATTATGTGTTTTATTTTGAAATTTTGTTTTGACGACTTTTAAAAGCTACTTAGCCAGTCATGCTTATTGTATCTGATCGTAGAGGGAGGGGAAACGATACTAGCTAAGGGACATATCGACTAATTGCCATTTACTCCAAAATAAAGCAGTTTAAGGCGTGCCTTTTATTCATTTCAAAGAGTATAAAGTACGCATCACAGCTAAAAACTTTCTAGTCGTTTCAGACGCGGGCGGTAAGTGCGAAGGGGAATTTTCGTCGTTCGCATGCATCGGCTATGCTGCTATTTGATGCTGGGGTAGCAATATGAACACTGGGGTATCAATATCAGTACCCCACATAGTAAATTTTCGTTGTATGAGATGCGTACTCTATGTTGTTCTTTACTCTTTGGTTGTAGCTATCATTGGAAAGCATCATTGGAATACAAAACACGAAGAAAAACTATAGAACGGAAAATTTACTTGAGAAGTTGGTTTATGTCTTCTGTCATCAAATCTCTAAAGTGGGGCCTGATTGATACCTGAGATTAGAGTTGATCAAACAAAGGAGTAGTGACATATTGGAACAAACAAATAAGTGAACACATATCATTGGACCGAAAGTGTTTCGTTTGGGTGGAAAGACAAAAATAACTTTAGAAAAATTAATATTGATCACTAATCAGTTTACAAAAAAAAATTCGCAAAAAGCTTTCGCTCAATCTAAGGCTGAAATTGGTATTATTAATATTGCAAAAATTAATGCTTCGGCTAACTAATACGAACGTGCGTGCAGTCTATTGCTCCAATACATGACCGAAATTTGATTTTAAGCTGCATCATCGTCATCGGAGTCATTTTTCTCCGCACTCATAGGAAATTTGATCCAGTATCGGCTTTTTTCAATATTTTTACCGCAACTTCACTAACTATTTAGGAAACGCTGGATTGGCTCATACCAAAATCTTCCTCTAAGCCAAATTGAAATCCAGGATCTCCAACAAATCTGAAGAAACCTGGAATATTCTGGTTAAATTATTTATTTTCCCTCCCGAGAAATTAAATTTTGAGATCTGCGAGACTTGAGTTTGAGCGAATACTTTTTGCATGCGACCCATTGGGTCGAACCCTTCGTCATTTTCATTTATCATTTTATCTATTATTGCTGCTGCAGAGATGTTAAAGAAAATGTACTAGATCTTCAAGACAAAAACGATTCAATGAGAAAAAAATACGAAATGTCAAGAGATATGTATTTTTTAGTTGCTAGTCTCCCATCGGACGTTCCCTTGAGTGACGGATAGACGAATCCTTTGCGGATATGCTTGGTAGATTGGAAATAAAATAACACTCGGGGTCCAAAACTAGTAAGGTTCCCAAATCAAAAAAACCTCCCCAGGTGGCAGTGGAAAAATTTCCAAGATGGTGACAACGGTAGCGTCTACAATCACAGTAAGAATGGACAAAGTAACCTAACTATTTGAGCTGCTCCGACATATTCGGACATATGGATCTCAATGGTAAGTTAGGCGCTTTGAATAGAGGTAGTGGCGCTAGCGAAAGACTGCTTCCACGAGCTCATTGACAACATTTATAAGCGACTACAGAAGTAATGTGTTAAATTCGTGCTGGGAGATTTTAACGCAGAGAAGACATCTTTAGCAAAATGTTCAGAAAAAACGTCTGGCACTTCCGGACTAAGGCTAATTGACTTCGCTGCGGAAGGAAATGTCACTATAGACAGCATACGAATTCCCCACCTCGATATCCATAAGGGGACATGGTGGTCTCCAGATCAGCGAACGGTCAATAAAATTGATCACATTGCGATAGACAAGAGGAACGCATTCAGTATTTTAGATTTCCGTATATTCCGAGGTGCTAATATCGACTCGGACCACTACCTTTTTGCAGCCAATGTAAGAATGCGGATATCCACTATGCCATAAAAAAAAAACAGAAATACTGCCACAAAATTTAATATACCACCAGCATCTTCTGCGAAGAACAATGGGAACTCTGTCAACAGGCCATTAGATCAGCCGCAACTGATTGCTCCGTTTCTCGGTCATTCCGACAAGAAGCCCTTAGTTTAATGATGAATGACTTCAGTTGCTCGCAGCCAAGAACGAGGCCTACAATTCGAAATCGATACCCACCACCTATTCATTTAAAAGCCGCATACGACATCATAGAAACGAACTATACAGAGCCATGTCTAGTTTTCATATACCGCCCGATGTTAAATTCAGGATGAAACGACCTCACCGACACATTCGATACCAAAATTGGATTTAGACAAGGCGACGCACTATCATGTGCCTCTAACATCATTCTTGAGAGGATTGTACAGGACTTCCGAGCCTACACGAGAGGCACAATCTTCCATAAATCGGTGCAACTACTACCATATGCCGACATCATTGCTCGGGCTCAACCTGATGTCATAACCACGTTTGCTGGTATGGAAAAGGAAGCTGTAACTGGTTTAGCAGTAAATGAGGGTAGGACCAAAAAACTCCGCATTGGACGTTTAAAAAGTCTAGGAAGTGTAGCGTTAATGTACACCAATACTGCGGCTCGCAGAGGTTTCGATTCCGAGCCAGACGTCGGACGCAACAGAGGGAGGGTATGGCAAGGTCTAAAGTGGCGTGCACTAGTAAAAACCAACCTCAACCAACTTGGAGTGCGCAAATGGAGGCAGGCATGTTGTTTGAGGTCCATTTTTATTCCAAACTGTAGCGCCATTAAAGAAAGTAGATTTGTCGGTTTGCTCGCAGCTTGTCGCAATGTTTAAGCATTGGTCGATTGGCGTATGAATTTAATGGATTATTTTGGGTTAGGTCCCTATTTTTTCCCACATACATATTTGCATGTATAGAAGGCATTCGCTGCCTTCTTCACTCTTTCATTGACATTTAGTTTCAACAATAGCTTCGATAGCTGAAGAATAGAATGCAAATGCTTCACAAAGTTTGTCCTCCATGGGACATTCACTGACACGATACGAAAACAGTCTGTCGCTATCACCCTTGGCAGGATAATGAGTGATAGCGCCTTCTATAGTCACATCTACCTATGTCTATTAGCCCCTTTAAGTCATGTCGCCGTTTGTTAAGTTTGTTAAATCCGCGTTATTTTACCATGTAAAAATACGGCCTACTATTTTGTACTCTTTATCTCGGCAGGATTCTGTGCAAGTCTCTGGACATTGACGTTTTAAATTTTGATAAATTTCTTTAAAAAAAAAACTCTTCCAGTCTCTGATCTTTCATAGCTTTTGTTAAAAGCCGATGTTTTTATACCGACTTGCTTTCGTCTTGGTGAGCACCTTGAGACGCCATTCTTGACTGCGATCATGTATCAACATTCTGCAACCATGATAACTTGGTGATAGTCGGAAGAAACCCATCACCCAAAAACATGCTAAAAACAACTGAAGTTTGCCTCCAAGATCGAAGTCTTGAGAAGTCTGATCATGCAACACTATCTACAACCATACATGTATAGTCTTCCTTTGTGATATCGGCACAAGTCATATCCCTCTCCCAAAAATATAAAAATGTCCTTGTCATTACCCTGTCGATCATACTGTCACCCACTTCTGCTTATCTGGAATTAAATTCATGGAATATCTCCACGGAATAGAAACCAATCCGTACCAAAGGAACAGCACTTGCATAGCCATGGCGGGCGGTCGGCTCGACGTGGCTTTGGTCAACCCTCTAGTTTTGCAAAAGTAGTTCGCTTTTCAAGTAGTCCGTGTTCCTACCCTCACCCAAACCACCATCAGGAGTAGCATCATGATGATGATCATCATCATCCTCATAGCCGTCCACCAAATGGGAGGGTAAATATTGGACCATTATTTTATACATGAGTTGCTGCAATCAATAGCAAGCCCAGTGGTTGCTTTCGATTCTCGAAGCTTGATGTGTTCCTTTTTTTGGACTACTCCTTGTTCAATGGCATGATAGTGTAGTATGTCCGCTGAAAAGTGTATCCTGCGCGAAATTGGCTCTATGTATCTGCAGATTTATATTCGGCAAAGTTTTTACCTTCGAAACGAAGTACCAAAGAGTAAACATGGGCAATTCACGCGCGCTCACTATTCCTTGTTATTTTGGTGGTATTGGTGGTGGTGAGAGGGTAGTGGCATGGTGGTCAACAGTGGTGTGTGAATAGTGGCGGGCGTTTGTGATACTTCAGTCCCGCGATACGATAGTATCCCGACTTTGTTGTTGTGTTTTTGGAGTTTTCCCCCATTTTTTTGTGGGGTTGCATTCAACATCGGGATTCGCTTGATTCAACAATTGCATTGGAAGCGGTGCAGGTTAGGGTGGGGTTGAACAGTTGAAACGAAAATCGCTAAAAATTAGCATCGCCACTCGAGTGTCTTCGTCCGTGTGGGGCCCGGAACAGCCGGGCCAAACACAGAAACTCATGTTGAAGTGGTAAACGGGGGCGAGTTTCGGTGGCGTAGTACTACACACGCGTGAAGAACACGAAGCCAGCAACTGCAAACAGTCTATATGAAGGGATGAGGCTTGATTCGGTTTGGGCTGCTTGTCCGGCCTCGACGCGCGCCGGCCGGGCCACGATGGCATTTGCAATAAACTAAATGTTGGATGAAGTCTGGCGTGCATAAAAGCTAATGCACTTCTGTGGGCATCTCAACGTCAATCACAATGGCACTGGGTTTTGTTGTTACGGCCATATCCTGTGTGTGTGTAGGCATATTGTATTCGGCCGGACGAAAAGCAATTTTTGGCCATTTCTCAATTTTATTTACTCGTCGTTGTTCTAGGACTTATTTTTGTTGTTGTTGGTTCTTTCTGTCTATAAAGTCGAGTGCGATGTGCACACATGTCCTTCCAATATAATTATTATATGTTGACACTTAATGTGCCTTAGTAACACATCTCCACAGACGCGCCTCCACACCATGTGTTAGTGTGTCACCGTCAAAGGACTAAAGTGGCAAGTGGACGACACTTTGTCTTTCAAGTCCTCGGATGAGGGGGCGGTATGGTGGCCGGGGCCGTATGTGTGCGGCATAGACTTGTGGGAAGTGTGTGATTCAGGAGAAGGTTAGCCGCAGCACGGAGAATCTGCACAGCATTATGGTTGGCTGAAAAATGCATTTCATGGTTTTCGTTTTTCGCTTTGAGGAATGGACAAGTGTCGGAGTGGATATGGCCGGATATATGAACGACAGCGCATGCATTAAAGATGTCGTTGTAAAAAGCGATAACTTGTATACATATATGGCGGTGCATGTGGAATTTTATTTTTTTTTTATTTCCTCATTGTGCAGGGCTGGCAGGAGGTCATTGGCTAGAGTGGTCTTTTTATAACTGTTGGCCAGTGGTTTTAATGGATTATGGATGGGGTAAGATATGCAAGTGTTGTTATCGGAGTCAACGGTCATTTTGTCTGGATTTCCTTGAAAGCCATGTGACTATAGCAATTCCCTTTAATAAGACCCACACTATCTTAGCTGATGTTAAATGTGAACGCATGTAAATTTTAATCAACAACTTGATCGCCTTTCTAGGCCCAAGTCCTTTGAGTATGGACTTGGGCCTTGAAAGTCCTCAAGTTTCTCCACTATGATGGTCCTATAAAAAACAGGAAGCCCTAACATTTTAATCGATTTTAAAGCGGCATGTGATGGCATTTTTTGTAACGAACTATAAAGACCCATGTCTAGGTTATATGGGAGACGATTCGCAAAATGATTTGAGGAGCTTTGAATAGACCTAAATCTTCGCATTGGGCATCAGAGAAAGAATACCAATGGGTTGTATTTGATTCTGATCCAGGTAGTCGATTTCATATAGGAAGGCCTTTCCCTAAAAAGCACGGAAAAGAGATCTGGTATGATAAGTCGGTAAAGTAGAGTGTCATCCACCCCTCCATACATAGTACCTAGTAGTCTATGTGATACCTTAGGGGTCCTACATTCATCCTCAATGTCAGAAGTTTAGAAGTGTTGCGTTCCAAAAGTGACTGAAACTTATCGTGAATGTCTTCACCAACCCCAACCTCTAAAGATATTTATCTTTGGTCAAACATAACCCTCAGCTGCAATTTGGGACTTTTGCCCCGTTAAAGTGGAACATAAGCATCCATCGCCTTGAGCTCTATAAAGCATTAAGAAAATTCAGGATTCCATCAAAAGTGATGGAAAAAGTTGTGTTGAATAACACTGTAGTTCACGCTATGCAATGTTCAGTTCAGAAACAGCTCATCTGAACTGGTCCACATATGAATCGGATTCTGATAAGGAAATGCCCTATCGTACGATTTCTTCAATCTCGTGCTGGGACCGATAGTGTGTAAAGCTGATGTAAGCGGGGTAGAGACTATCAGAAACAAATTTGTCCAGCTACTGTCTTACGACTATGATATCGACAACATTCGTCACCCCCATCTTGCTGTTGTAGAAGCATCTACGGCAACTGATAAACAGAAAAGCGTTGGTCTTGTAGATTAGGAGAACTGGAAATCCATTTTTGTTCAGAGCTTTATTTATACTTTGCAGTAGGATCATCTTAACATATCTAATCGACTAAGATTATCAAGGTGACTTAAAAAGGGAAGGAAGGTTCTCGTGACAGTGATACTCTTGGATATTTTTCAGACTTTCGAATCCCTATATGAGCTGCTTCGACATATTTGAACACCAGGTCTATAGGGATTTCCAATACTGAGTCAGGGTATTGGAAAAGAGTTGGTGGCGGAGGAGCCCTCAATGGGTCAACGGCAGCGCTCATATCCCAAAATGGGCTACTGACATCGGTATTTTTTCCGGCCCGCTGTCCTAGGGTCAAACCAAGGGCCTGGCCCTCCAGGTTGGGGGTTGTGCTTTGGGTTACCTACACATCCACGGAAAAAAGCTTATGGACGACCATGCTAAACGAAAAAAGGACAACGACGTTCGTATCTGCACCTGGAATGTGAGAACATTAAATCGAAGAGGTGCAGGCGAACAACTAGCAGAAGCCCTAAACTGCTACAAAGCAGACATTACTGCCATCCAGGAAATACGATGGGATGGGTCGGGAAAAAAGAGGATGAACAACTGCGACATCTACTATGGACCGTGTTATAGTGAGCAGAAACAGCGACTATTCGGATGCGGATTTGTTATAAGTGCCAGACTTAGGCAAGAAGTCTTATGTTTCCAAGACATTAGCGAACGCATAGTAACAATCCGCATCAAGGCCAAATTCGCCAACATAAGCCTTATATGCGCTCACGCTCCGACGGAAGAAAAAGATGATATAGCTAAGGATTGCTTCTACGAGCTCCTCGACAAAACCTATGAGCGACTACCGAAGTACGATGTTAAAATCGTGCTGGGAGATTTTAACGCAAAGGTAGGAAGAGAAGACATCTTTAGAAGTATTGTCGGAAAACATAGCCTACACGACAACACGTCTGGTAACGGACTTAGGCTAATTGATTTCGCTACGGAACGAAATGCCACTATAGCCAGCACACGGTTTCCTCACCTCGATATCCATAAGGGGACATGGCGGTCTCCAGATCAACGAACGGTCAACCAAATTGATCACATTGCGATAGATAAGAGGCACGCATTCCGAGGAGCTAACATCGACTCGGATCACTACCTTGTAGCAGCCAAGGTAAGAATGCGGATATCCACCACGCCACAACAATTTTAACGCAAAGGAAGGAGAGAAGACATCTTTAACAATACTGTCAGAAAATATAGCCTACAGGACAAAACGTCTGGTACCTAACGGACTTAGTCTAATTGACTTCGCTACGGAACGAAATGCCACTATAGCCAGCACACGGTTTCTTCACCTCGATATCCATAAGGGGAGATGGCGGTCTCCAGATCAACGAACGGTCAACCAAATTGATCACACTGCGATAGACAAGAGGCACGCATCCAGTATTTTGGATGTCCGAACATTCCGAGGGGCTAACATCGACTCGGACCACTACCTTGTTGTAGCCAAGGTAAGAATGCGGATATCCACCACGCCACAAAAAAACAGAAATGCTGTGAAAAAATTTAATGTCGAAAGACTGCAATCGCCAGAGACCACCAAGAACTTCGCGCAACGCGTATCCCTGAACCTCTGGACTCACAACATACCACCAGCATCTAATGTCGAAGAACAATGGCAACGATGCCAACAAGCCATTAGATCAGCCGCAACTGAAGTGCTAGGTTTCTCGCGGCCACCAGCAAGAAACCCCTGGTTTGATGAGGAATGCCGACAGATGCTCGCAACCAAGAACGAGGCCTACAAGGCAAAGCTGCAGGTGAAGACGAGAGCTGCCATTGAGCTCTATAGGCAAAGAAGAAGGGAAGAACATCGGCTTTTCAGAAAGAAGAAAAAAGAGCAAGAAAAGCGTGCGATCGAGGATATAGAGAGGTGCCACTCCAGGAACGATGTTCGCAAGTTTGACCAAAGTGTAATAAGTCAAAGCCAAGGATACAAGGCTCGAACAGAATCCTGTCGAGATGAACAAGGAAATATCGTACTTGAGACAAAGTCGATGCTGAGGATATGGAAGAACCACTTCTGCAGACTGTTAAACGGCGATGACGAACAACATTCCGCTGTCAGGCAGAACGAACCATTTAATATTGGCAACGACAGCGAAAACTGCCAACCACCCGACCTAAGTGAAGTGAGGATAGCAATATCTAAACTCAAGCTTAATAAGGCCGCCGGAAATGACGGCCTTCCCGCTGAGCTTTATAAAGCTGGTGGAGATGACTATGTAAGTAACATCCACCAACTCATAAGCCAGATCTGGTCGGTTGAAAGCATGCCTGAAGAATGAAACCTCAGCATCGTTTGCCCGATCCACAAAAAAGGAGACCCTCTTAGCTGCACCAACTACAGAGGCATAAGTCTGCTCAACATCGCCTACAAGATCCTATATGCCGTAATATGTGAACGCCTGAAACCGTTCACCAACAACCTGATCGGCCCTTATCAGTGTGGTTTTAGGCCAGGAAAGTCCACAACCGATCAAATTTTCACACTTCGGCAGATCCTGGAAAAAACCCAAGAAATACAAATCGATACCCACCACCTATTTATCGATTGCAAACCGCATACTCAAGGATTAATAGAGACGAACTATACAGAGCCATGTCTAGTTTTGGTATACCGCCCAAACTCGTCCGTTTGTGTAGGATGACGATTGAGAATTCTCGCTGCACAATCAGGGTCGGAAACGACCTCACCGACACATTCGATACCAAAAAATGATTTAGGCAAGGCGATGCGCTGTCATGTGATTTCTTTAATTTGATTCTTGAGAGGATTGTGCAAAACTTCCGAGCCATCACCAGAGGCATATCATTGGTAGGACTCAACGTGATGTCACAGCCACGTTTCGGTCCCGTTTGCGTTGACGGGCTATGGAGACGAAGATTCAACAGCGAGGCCCAGGTTCATCCCAGACTGTAGCGCCACTTAAATAACTAAGTTTCGCAACAGGTGAAAAAAGCGTAGGTGTGGTCATTTCGGGATTCGAACCAGAGACCCAGGGCTTAGTAGTTCAACGAACTTAACACTAGGCTACTGTATCCACAACACGGCATCAGCTGACACCATCCGAGAAGCACAGCATATTCTCAGAGCAAAACGTCGCGTCTGTTTGCAGATTTTATCCTGCCTTTTAGCCCATTCCGAGATCTACGAGATCTACAAAAAATCCGTAAGCTAATGAAGTCGAGATGTAAATTTGTTGAATTCATCTCCTCACCTATTCTGTTTAAAGAATATAGCCGGTTCCGTGAAGCATATAAGTTGGTCCACCATTGATATTGAACAACTTGTGCCTTTACAAAAGTTGTTTCTTGCTGAGAAGTTAATTGTTAAGAAACCTCTTAAACTTGTCAATCTTAACGCTAGGGCTGAGTTAAACAATGGTTAGTTGGTTTAGGGGCTCTTTTAAAATTCCTACATAAAAAAATCCTAGGGCAGCAGGTTCATTTTGAAGCAGGACCTAATTTTTACTTTCGCAACAATTTTTGCGTTCGTGTTATCGTCTTGTACAACCTATAGTTCTGCCTGCCTGATCATTTCACAAACCACCGAGCAACAGTCCGCGAGTTCCTTCCAAGTTTGATATTTATTACTCTCAACCTTTGCCGCATACGAAGAATGGTATGTTTTCCTATACTATGGACATCTGTAGTGGATATTTCCAAGGCCTTAAATCAAGTTTGGCTAAGGGCTCGACAAATTGACAGCGTACAGACTACCTCAATTACTGTGCGGCTGAACGGGGAGACAGACCTTTACAAGAGAAGTTGTTGGTGGCTTTTCCTCAGATGGATTTTCTATAATGGAATAGAACGCTGGATTGCCTCAAGGATAAATTCCCTCATCTACTATGCTGCACATAAAAGATCTATTGAAGACAATTAACAACCATATTTTTATAGTTTTGCAGATTAAAATCTGAATGCGAGTAACGCCTTTTAGTGCTTTTATTGCACAGCAGCACAGATGCAAACATATTCCCCCTGTTAGTGAAGACCTAGAATACAATGGTTAAAGGAAAATTTGTAAAAAGCCCACAGCTCTGCAAATCAAAAGGGAGAATACAGTCCATTAAAAGATACTTTACACAAGCCTAACTTCTTCTTCTTTTTAAAACCCAATTACGACCTGGTCTTGAATTCTGTTACCATGTTTAAAGTTAGGCCGCAAAACATTCACTGAACTTACAGGTCTCTATCTACAGATGTTCACCGAGCTTTAGCTCTAGATTGCACGTATCGAATACAGCCACTCGTAAATGTTCCTCGCCTGCAAAGATCATTTTTTGAGCAAAATTGTCTTTTTATAGGGTTCCGTATTTTTTATAGAATAGCTGATGTCTAACCGACTACATTTGATGGCACTATTTTGCATAGTCGGTTTGTTAGTGCTGGCTTGAGTTGCGTTATTTCCCGCTATTCTAGCTGAAATTTTCTTAGCTTCGATAGTGCTTATAAGCTCTCCCTCTAGAATGACCTTATTCGTCAAATTTCTATTGCTATTTGAGGGCTCAGTGGTGCGATGGTTAGTGCGATGAACTGCCGCGCAGAAGGTCTGGGTTCGATTCCCAGCCGTAGCAACACCTAAAGGTTTTTCACTGGCCCTCCTCTCGTGATGATCTGACAAATCGTCCGAGTAGTTTCAATTGTCACGAATAGCTTATCTCAACTTAGCCGTTCGGAGTCGGCATAAAACAGGAGGTCCCGCCATCGTGCAAGAAGTACACACGCACACATGAATGGTTGTGAGAAAGCTAGGCCCTGGGTACTAACGAGCCTGTTGCGCCAAAAATTTGTATTTTTTTGGTAGCTATTTTCGTCATGTCCCGCCGTTCCAGCGGGTAAGCCTATCGGAACCGGATTGTAGAACCGTCGGTTTCGACTATTGGCTTGCTAATTTGTTAATGCGATCTTTAGATTTTCAGCCCTATCGAGGTATCCATCAGTACTAGTAGTACTAGTTTTCTGTGGAGAAATGGAGAAGAAAGACATAAAAAAGCGACCGAGTTCTTGAGTTCCCGACTTTGTTGTCGTAGTTTTTCCGAAGCGAATTTACTTAGTCATCGTATGATGCAACTCGCCTACAGAGATAGACTATACGTAGTCCAGCTTGGTACTTGGAGGCTCTTCAATAATGGCCAATTAGTTGATGTCGAGATTCATCACGATTCATTAAGGGTAGGTGTCCCAGACCGACCAACTCAAATTTCATGTAAATGCATTTGAATGTGTTGGTAAGCTCTCTTTAATTTTACTCATGTGCTCTTTGCTTCAACGCAAACGAAAACTGAAGGAAAAGACAAAAAGTAGCAAGCGCAGACTAATATTACATATACCTACCTACCTACATATGCAATATACAGACACCAAGCAAATAACTTGAAAACAAAAATGGAAAGAGAAGGAAAAAAATCAAGTTGAGGGTTGGTTTGGTGTACATATTTTGTGTTGTAATTTTCTTTCAGATTTGGTGATAAAATGATAAAATTGTTGCTGGCTGCCGCGCAGCGAGGTGTAAAAGCAGTTTTTGAGGTTTTCATTGTATATCTTATAAAAAAATGTGTAAACCTTACCTAGGTTAACTTTTTTCTTAATTTATGAGATGTAGGAAAACACTTGTTTGGATGAAAATTCGATTACTCAAATAATAGGACGGTAGACAATAGTGCTACTGATTCTCGTCGCAACAATAGTAGGATGAAATTTTTCAAATCAAATAACAAAAAATGATAGATATTTATCTAGGTAATTGTCACCCCATCTTCTATCAATGCTCGTTATGAAGGTACCTAAGCACCTTATATAAAAAAAGAAGTTTACGAAAGTTAATTTAACCGCTATAATTAATTTTTGTAGGTTCAAGGTGTCAAATTCACCAAACAAATACTATTTGAGTCGAATTTTAAAAAAAACGAAAACGTTTTTCCGTGCAGCGAAATGTTTTTTAAACTATTGAGAAATGTATTTAAATCAATTATACGCCTGCCCTCCGGAACAAAACTACAGTTGTCCTTCACTGTAATGTCCACCTCCATAGGAATTTCAAATTCCTGACCCTGATGTTTTACGTGATCACTTTCAATTTCAACGTTCGTCAATGTTGTTGACGTTGAAGAAAGATCTTCCGAAACACGATTTTTTACAACATACCTTCAATCAATATGTAAATTGTAAAGTTTCGGAAAATTAAATTAGTAAATAAAATAAATAAATTTAATAAATATAATATAGAAAATGACATAGTTCAAACAGTTTATCAGAATCTTTTGTTGTTCGACAAAAAACAACGTTTTTCTCCTTCATATGCTATGGGGTAGGGTATGAAATGTTTATATAATCATAACCAATAATCCTGCATCAAAAGTTTTTTTCAAATAAGGGGTCCGCCAAATAACTTTTTTTTTTTTTTGAAAATGCTATAAAAAAACTACTGAATATTTTCTCAAATTTCTTTTTTTATTTGAAAGTACAATCCTTCCGGTTAATAATGGAAAATAATTTCATTCAAATGGCTGCCTCGGCTGGCCATGCAGTAGCCTACACGATCGGTCCAATTTTAAAGCACATTATCGATTATGTGCAGCTGTATTTCACCAATGGCAGACCCGTTATTTTAAAAAATGTACCTACCGAAAAACGTTTTTTTTACTAAAAACGCCCCCAAAAAGTGGGCGTGTCAAAAAACTTTATATGTATGAAATATAGATATTGATATTCTGTAAAAATGTTGTTCAGACATTATATATATATACATATAATATACATATGTATATACAATATAAAAAATAACATAAACAATTAAATTTTTTTTTTAAGTTGTGTCACAAATGAATTTGCCGCAAAAAAATAACACAGTAAACAACACTTTACTATTCACAAAAATTATCAAAATTATACACACAAGTACATACACTTTGACTTACTTCCCACTCAACCCTTTCTGTCACGTGCAAACATACGCATACAAAACAATTCATCAGCAGCGATAGCAAAATTTCAATAATGTAACGATCTGTACCATGTCCACGTGAAGTCCACACGAACTTTCATCAAGTCTACCCGAAAAGGTAAACAAAAGATACATACATAATAACAATCTCGCCTGCCTAGTGCCTGTATTTACAGAAGAGAATAATGAAAAGAGAATGTCACCAACTCACCACCTAGTGACATTATTTTGAAACAAACTTCTTTGTGTGCGTGAATTCGATCTTTTTTTATGTAAAAAACGTAAAATAGACCACTTTTCTAACATCAAAATTTGAAAAACCGTGTGGAAAAAAAATATTTTGGATTTTGAATTAAATAATACAAATACCAAAAAAAAATAAAAAAAATATGTCGGAATCATTTTGGTTGTCCTTTTTTCACAGCGGCATTGCAAATAATGTCATATTGAATTGCATATTTAAATATGTTAGAAGAAAAAAAACATGTTTTTAAGACCGGTACGTTGTGCCCTATATATTGTCGCTTGGTTAAAAAATTATTTCCAAAAATTAGGAAATATAACTATCGATTTCCCAGTCAAAAAACCCAAAACGTTTAAAAAAAAAACACCTTTTTTCCATTTTGTCACCAAAAAATTACTGTACAAAATACAAAAAAAAAAAAACGGTATCTGCACATATCTATTAGCTTTGTAAAAAAGCTAATTTGACTTCGTTACCTTTTATACTTTAGAAGTTATATCTAGTTAAACTTTGTAAATTTACCTTATTTTTCATAGTTTTGTGCATTTTTTTCGGGATAAATACTAAAATTCACAACAAAAAACAACCGGTGTTATCTGCGCAAATCTATTGTCTGTAGAAAAAAAATATAAAAAAAATAAAAAATATGTATATAAAGAGATAAAAATGGAACGCAATTAGCATCTAACTTATTTGTATGGTTTTTCTACATGTCAGGCGGTTTTGAGGCTCAAAGATATTTTAATGTTTTTTAAATGCTAAACAAGTACTTTGCTTAACATATTTCCAATCGATCACCGTTTATTTCATTTAAATATTCGGAAAATTGTGAGCGCTACACAATTTAGCGCAAAACTCCAACCTATTTTTGCATGGGACACCTACCCTTAACGAGGCCTCAATGAACGCCAACTTATCCGCAAGAGATAACTCCCTCGGGCTTCCAGCCAAAGTTAGCTTGGCCTAGACGCCGGTTTTAGACTTCAATCCAATTCCATATTTTCCGATTTTTACGTCCAATTGCCTACTTCTCTTGTTTTGGTACGCTTTTCTACCGACTAACTCTTACTACCACTCACTTCAGTAAAAGGTAACTAAGCCTGTATTCACAGCACAGTAGTATTGAGTGAAACTAAAAACTCCAACAACCAACCAGAACAGATCTCGCACGTAGCGTAACACTCACCGAACCATCAATAGACTTACTTTTTGGGATAGTGCTCCTGGTATCTTTTAGGCATCTCGATGACTGTAGCTTGTCACAAACAAAAAACGATTAAAATGTCTCTGGTCTGTGAACCTATATGATAACAGATAAGGATGAGCTGCTTTTTTGAAAGCACAAGACATAGGCTGGTTCACCAAACCGAGACCTATAAAAATTGTTGAATCAAGATAATAAGCCTACGAGGACCAATATGTTTCAGTGACATGCAATCGCACTCTCATATAATGTCCTATCCAAGCTTTTATTGGTAGACTGAGGTGAAGAAATTTCGTTGATTGTCAGATCCTATTTACCTCGAAGGAATTCTCCTAATTTTGTTTTCGTTTGACATTTCTTAACTAACGGCATGAGGGTATCTAGTTTCCTGGCTTCTGAGGATAAGGATGAGCTCGCTGATGGATCCCACATGTGCTCATGGGAACCTAAACACAGATCCTTAAATCTAGCTTCTTTATTCATTAATGTATCCAATGATATATGACAGGATTTGATTTACATGATTTACACATGTAAAAACCAAAGAATATGTGTTGGTAAATGTTCGCTAGGCTTAGGTGACAAAAACTCCTGAAAGGTGGTCGAAAGTTAAGGAACACTGATATGAAACGCAAAAGTCGAAACATCTTCGGCATGGTGCAAGTCCAATTTAATAAAATAAATTGTCCTTCCATTCCTACCACCCCCTTGTACACCTTTAAAGGACTTGCACACCATCCGCTCTCCACATATTCGATCCTATCCAACGTTTGGCGTCCGCCTTCTAATTAAGTATTAACATTTCGCCAAATTCAGCGGGACCATTGTTACAATATCCCACCGTTGAAGGACGAAAGCCGCCCGCCTTCTATGATTTCACATTGACCCCATTCATTGAGAGACCGGAAAACCCTTTCGCTAAGTGTATATGCGTTCCAATTACTTTTATTCATTGCACCGCGATTTCGCTGATTACATCCTGCGAGGCGAGGCGATGCACTTGCACTAGGCTCCGTCGGAGTCGATGGCGGCCGTTAGAATTCGTTAATTATCCTGTCAATAGGATTCGACGAAATTTGGTTGCCTTGACCACATGCGCGGCATTGGTATCCGTGTACACATCTTTCCATAAGCATTCGTTCTATAGCTGCAGCCCACGTCCCTCAGCTTTCGCCATTCCCTCTGCCGACATGCAGTCGAGGACCACATTAAGGGTTCAGGTTCGGGTTCGTCGGTGTAGACTGTTGCTGAAGAGTGCTGAAGAGACCAGCTGACGCGTAATGGCAAGTGATTCAATAGGCTTTCGTTGAATGCACGGATGTGTGCAGCTTTGGTGGTCGGTCGGCATAGTTACGTAGACGATGGTGCGGAGAGGAGCGCGGCGCGTCATCGTTCTGCGTGTAATGGAACTAACGCATAGATTTTTCCTTTTCTCCCATTTCAGAGGTAGATATGACGCGCTGAAGCTGGAGCAGGAGTTGCATCGTCAGGATGCAGGAAACCACGATGATATCGGTCGAACCATGTGGTAAAATACCAAAAAGTTGCAGCGCAACTCCCTCTCTGTGTATATATCACGCTCACGCCGACCACCTTTCCATCGCAAATGGTTACTGCTTGTGGTGGTGATGATGGTGGTGGTACCCGCTGTTTGGATATTCGAGTGCAAGAGTACTTGAAGCGCGGCCAAGCCAACCTATCAGCGTGTAGGTTTTTTTCGGTGCGGTAATGGCGTGTAGGCGATGCATCATCAACGTGTGCGACGTGTGTTCAGTGGCGGCGGGTCGCGTTGGCAAATGTGGAAGTGATAGGATTCGGTGCCTGTTTGCAACCTCAATTTCCCAAATGAATTTTAATTAAATGCGTCGAGGATTTGTTGTGTGTGAAGGTTCGCTGCGGCCAGGTGCAGGTGGATGAATGTGTCTGCGCTGCCGGTGTAGTGGTGCAAAACAATGGCCGTCGGATAGCGAAAATGAACGCGAACAAAAAAAAAACGCAAATCGGAACTGTTTCAGAGTTTTGTGCTTGCATTCGATTTGCATTGAGCCTGAGCCTCTAATGATATAGGTATCGTATCTGTTCGTGTGGTCATCACATTTTGAGAGGGCCAAAAACGGAAAGTCGAGGCTCTATGGAGGTATTTGCATTTAATGAAAGTTTCAATGCAGTAAACAGGGATACTAGCCAAAGTAAAAAGGTTTTCAATGAGTTGTTGGCAACAGGAATGAAGATTATTTGTGATGCCATTTGAATTTGAATGAGGGGGAACAGAAATTTAAATGGTTGGATATTTTTGCATTGTATCTGTGCTCTACGTCAAGGGTACAACTAAGCTAACTTAACAAGCTGCATCCATTATAATGGTAACCCACGAGTTGACCATGATTAAGAATGAAATTTAATAACTAGCCCCATCCAACTCATTAACAAATTTGGTCGGATGAAAGTATCTATTGCGGAAGAATGGAATCTTCAAATCGTTTGCCCGATTCAAAAGAAATAAATAGCTTGGTACCTATAAGGAATCTCCTCAAATACCAAATACCGGGAACGACCACAGTCAACGACTTGCGAGAATGCACTTGGAATTTCTGTTCTAGACATTAGCGCGAGTCAAGATATACGTTGGACAGGATCAAGAATCGAAAACGAAAAATATGCGACATTTATAACAGCTGCCATCAATGGCAGCGCATATTAGCATGCGGATTTGTTGTGGGGAGCCGACTCAAGTCAAGAGTAATCGACTTTAATCTGTGATCCGTAGCATAGTTGAATGTTGTAGAACGAGATAAGGCCCACCCACGGAAAAAATCGATTGTTACGAAGCAACCAATAGCCTCGGAAAGGACTGATTTTATTGTTGATTACACTGCTAAACGAAAAAAGGACAACGTCGCGACGTTTGTATCTGCAATTGGAATGTTAGAAGTGAGATCATTAAACAGAAGAGGTGCAGGCGAACAACTAGCGGAAGACTTCAACTGCTGCAAATCAGACATTACTGTCATCCAGAAAATACGATAGGATGGGCAACGCAAAAAGAGGATGAAAAACTGTGTGTCTGCTAAGGACCATGTTATAGTGAGCAGCAACATTCGGATGCGGATTTGTTATAAGTTCCAGACTAAGGCAAGAAGTCTTATGTTTCCAAGACATTAGGAAAGAGATTGTAACAATTCGCATTAAGGCCAAATTCGCCAACATAGGCCTTATATGCGCTCACGCTTCGACGGAGGAAAAAGATGATATAACTAAGGATAGCTTCTACGAGTTCCATGACAAAACCTATGAACGACTACCGAAGTACGAAATTGAAATCGTGCTGGTTTTTCTCGCCCACCAGCATGATAAAGAATGTCGACAGATGTTCACAGCCAATAACAAGGCCTACAAGACTAAGCTGCAGAAGAAGACGGAGGAGCCTTGCAGGACGAAAGAAAAAAAAGAGCAAAAAAAACGCTCGATCGAGGATATAGAGAGGTGCCACTCCAGGAACGAAGTTCTCCAAGGAAAGTCAAAGTATGCCTGAAAAATGGAACCTCAGAATGGTTCGACCGATCCACAATAAAAATTAGACCCTCTGAACGCCAACTATAGAGGAAAAAGTCTCCTCAAAATCGCCTACAAGAACCTATTTGATCGTCCCAGTCCTGCTCTACGGCGCTGAAGCATGGACCGTGTCAAAAATGGATGAAGAAATCCTTGGTCGATTCGAGAGGAAAATTCTTTGAAAAATCTAAGTTCCCGTTTGCGTTGACTGGCTACGTAGACAAAAATTCAACCAAGAACTATACTAGCTGCACAGTGACAGCAAAGTACCGGGCTAATTGGAGAGACATGTTGGTTGAGGCCCAGGTTCATTTCGGACTACAGCGCCACTTAAGTGAGTGAGTAATTTTCAGAGAAACATTTTGCAATATCAGCACACGCCGATGAGACTAAAGACCATATCAAGGAGGGATTTCACGAACTCCTGGACGGAGCTGGCTTCAAAGTAGGAACGCAGGCTCAACAAATGGCAAGATACAGGCAGTATCTCCTGCAGCTACTTATTGGACATAATGTTGAGAGAGTGCTAGGGCAAGAACTCAGCCAACCACCAGTCAACATCGAGGTAATGCAAAAAAAAAATGAAGAACAGATAGACAGCCGGTTCTGTTGGAATACCAGCAGAACTCTTGAAATGGTGTTTCCAGAGAAGTATCCCTGCACCAACCATTCAACAAAGTCTGGATTGATTTGATTTTACAAAAACAGACGATCCCATGTCTAGAACCAACTACCAAGGCATATATGGTTGCTAAATGTCGCATATATAAGATACTAGCCACCGTACTGCGTTGTAAGCCTTTCTGCAACACACTTACCGACACATACCAATGAGACTTTTGTCCCGGCAGATTGAACATAGACCAAGTTTTCACATTAAGGCCAACGAATTTCAAGTCGGGACACATCTTCTTTCATCGACGGCCTTATAATACCATCCATCGCCTAGAGCTCTATAGACTTGAAACTGATACACCTGTGTCGCCTAACAATGGAGAAAACGCGATGTAAATTTTTCCAATCATGCACTGGATTCGGACATGAGACGAGCTATCGTGGGATTTCTTCAATGTCGTGGTGGAACGCATAGTGCATTTACATTTACAGAAGTAAATACGGAAGTCACTATTTTTACCAAATCCGTCCCGCTACTGGGGTATGCAGACGATATCTACATCATTGGCCGCTTCCATCTTGTAGAAGCATTAACGGAAAGAGAGAATGAGAGGTCTTAAAGCTAACAACCTTGGATAAAATGGCACTGTTGATAGCAATAATTCTGGGGTATTGAAAGAGTTCATCTACCTCGGAGTCAACATCAACATCAACCAAACGAATGACACCTTAGTGGAGATACAACGACAACTATCCCTAGGAAACGGATGCTATGTCAGTTTAGCTAAGCAAATGAGATCATTTACTCTACTGGACCCTAATCGTAGCAATCCTACTTTACGGCGTTGAATGCTAGCAATAGGCAGGGAAGATTAAGAAATATATTGCACTTTCGAAAGGTCCAGTTTGCGAGAAAGGCGAATGGAGGAGAAGATGCAACCGAAAACTTTATGAGCTGTACTAAGATGTGGATGTAGCACAAAAGGTAAAAACACTTAGACTAGAAAGGATTTCCAACATCGAGCGGTCAGTCGCTGTTCCAGAATCTTCAGGTTCGAGGCGACAAGGAAGACTGAACCTCCGGTTTAAGGATCAAGAATCGCAGATGCCAATGCACTTGGACTGAATAACTGGCAGCAACGTGTCCAGGATCGAAGTTGGAAGGCTGCCTTGTCTCAGGCAGGGTTCATTGGGTAGGGACGAGTATGTATGAATATAACTTCTGAGCTCTGATATGAAAAAGACACCTACATTTTTTTTTCAAAGCTATTGTGAATATCTAAAATGTGCCTATCGCATGTTGTTCACCCAAGAATCTCCAGAGATCCAAATGGCGAACAAATCTACTTCCGGAATTCTTTATCTCAAAATGCGATTTTTAGTTTTATTGCGGAGGCTTATGTTATGTTTTCGGCTATTCAATTCAAGCGCCATCTATTGCATTTATTATACACTTCAGTTGCCGGTAGTGTAGTTTATTAAGAGTGATGTCAACCTGGGCGTCAATTCTTGCTCTGTGAAGCTGTGAAGTGATAACATCTAATTGCCATGATTCTCGATATCTGAAAAAGTGAATCCACATGTCAAAATTTTTTCAAAGATGGAAACAAATATTAAAAGAGCAAAAGTCTCTGTGAATACTGAAACGATAAACATTTTATCACTTTATTGCTTCACAGAACGAGAATTAATCCCATTTTGGTTCGTATACGAAAAAGGTTCCGTTTTCAGAAAGCTCTCTTAATATGGTATGAAAAATTCATCAATCAAATACATCGAGGCAGAGATGGACCTAATTTTGGTTTGCATAAGAAACTGAGTAAAAGTTCCGTATGAACCCACTCATGAGACCGATTATGTAGGTCTCATAAGTGGGTTCAAGCTGAGTGTAGTTAGCTCTGACTTCTGACTGTGAGATCATTCATTCATTAAGTGGCGCTACAGTCCGGGATGAACCTGGGCCTCGACCAACATGCCTCTCCAATTAGCCCGGTCCTTAGCTAACTGCCTCCAGTTGGTTGAGGTCGGTTTCTACTTGTGCGCGCCACTTAAGGCGAGGTCTTCCTCTCTGCGTCCGACGTCTGGCTGGGAATCGAAGACTCTGCCAGCCGGAGTATTGGTGTCCATTCGTTCTACATGTCCTAGCCATCTTAAACGTCCAATGCGGAGTTTTTTGACTAGGGGTATGTCGCTGTACAGCTCGTATAGTTCGTGGTTGAATCTGAAGATTTTCCGAAGAATTTTTCTCTCGAATCGACCAAGGATTTCTTCATCCGCTTTTGACAGGACTGGGATGATCAGGGTCTTATATAGGATCTCCTTAGTAGTTCGAGTGAGGGCTTTACTTCTAAATTGACTTCTTAGCCCGAAGAAACAGCGATTGGCAAGAGTAATTCTTCGTTTGATTTCTGACGAGATGTTGTTGTCAGAGTTAATAGCGGAGCCGAGGTAGACAAAGTCCCGTACTACCGCAAAATTATATCTGTCAATGTTGTGCGTCCTTTCGTGTTGACAGCATTACCCTCATTTACTGCTAAACCCATTTTTGCCACTTCCTTCTCTATACTAGCAAAGGTGGCTATTACATCACGTTGAGTCCTACCAATGATGCCAATATCGTCGGCGTATGCTTGATTTTTGGAAAATTGTGCCTCTGGTGTTGGCTCGGGAGTTTTGCACAATCCTCTCAAGAATCAAATTGAAGAAGTCACATGACAGCGCATCGCCTTGCCTAAATCCTTTTTTGGTATCAAATGTGTCGGTGAGGTCGTTTCCGACCCTGATGGTGCAGCGATAATTCTCCATCGTCATCCTACACAAACGGACGAGTTTGGGCGGTATACCAAAACTAGACATGGCTCTGTACAGTTCGTCTCTATAAATGCTGTCGTATGCGGCTTTAAAATCGATAAATAGGTGGTGGGTACCGATTTCGAATTCTTGGGTTTTTTTCCAGGATCTGCCGAAGTGTGAACATTTGATCGATTGTGGACTTTCCTGGCCTAAAACCACACTGATAAGGGCCGATGAGGTTGTTGGTAAACGGTTTCAGGCGTTCACATATTACGGCAGATAGGATGTTGAGCAGACTTATGCCTCTGTAGTTGGCTCAGTTCAGAGGGTCTCCTTTTTTTTGTGGATCGGGCAAACGATGACTGTGAGAAAGTGATCCTAAATAAGCATACAACTTTGGTAGTAGCAAACATGTTGCGACATTAAAAGTGGATAAAACTCCAAAGTGATGCTCTAGAGGTTGAAAGGTAATAATCACACTAACTCTAATCGTTTCTTCGCTCATAAGGAATAGGAGAAGATTTTAGTTGAGTTGTCTATGTGATGAAATGAGCACTTTGTCTAATTAAAACGTTTGTTGGTTGATTAAATTTTAAGTCCCGAGTCCTTTATTTAAGCATAAACATAGTTTCATGAAAAATCCTTAAAAATGAAATATCAATGGCTAAAGCCGACATTATAAAATCTCCTATCATCACTTCAAACCCCATATAAAAATATATATTGCACCCCTTTCAGTGTGATATGGCATATATACGAAACACTTATTCGCGCCTATAAAACGCCTCTAAAGGATTAATTTTTATTACCCACGTGCACTTAGCGGATGTTGTGGACAACAAAAATGGCCAAAACCATTACGGATGCAAAAACCACTCAAACGTTATTTTTTGTCAATAAAAACAAAAAAACCGAAACATTAACACACTCAATATCACAAAGACTCGAACAGGATCTCAAAAAAAAGACAAAATCCGAAACACTCTAACAAGTAGTAAATGGATTTCTGCTCTCCACCATGCCTCGACATCCGCAGTTCAAAACCAAACCATAAAGACGAAAAGTGCACAAAAAAAAAGGATTCTCGTCAGAATAGCATGTAAATATCCGGAAGTAGATACACATCATCATCCTATATCCATAGCTGGTCAGGACAAATTTAATATTCGCTACAATCGAGCTGAGAGAGCCTACAAAAACAACACATGCCGGTTCCATCTCCTTCTCAATCCATAGCGCATCACAAAGGGATATGAATCCTTGCATCAACGCAATGCTGCTTCTGCTTCTCCTGCTGGTGTGTGCACTTTATGTGCCCGCAGAAATATCCTTTGATTCGTGAGAGGATTCACATTATTGCTGCAACGCTAAAGTGTATTTGTCCCGTTAGCTTGGCCCCATGATGCGTCCTTCGTCCTCACCGTCATAGCGACAAGGAGGAACGACAATGTCGTCGTCGGTTATTTTTTTATTTCTTTGGTAGCACCATCATGCATGCGGAGAATCACATTTTGACAGGCGAATCCACCAAATTGAGTGAGAGACATCCTGTCGACTCTATGTGCTGGACTACGAGTGTGAGTCGTAAATGGACTTGATGGACATGGCGAGGACAGGATAATGTTGCACTTTATTTTTAGCCTGCAACTCTGTGGAATCTCTGAATTCACTTTTTTATTAATAAAAATCAAAACGGTTCCGATCCGTGACCAGAGTGGGGTCAGTGCATTGCGGGCATGGTTGCATTGTGTGCGAATGACGATGAGTGAAAAACACAATACAAATAAGGATGCTTAAGCCCTGGATCCCGGTTGAATGTGGTGCATTTTTTGGGTTCACTTTTTTTATGCAACGGGATTGGAGGGGGGGGGCACGGATATTTGTTGTCTTGGTTTATTTTTGTCCACTTTTCGTCGAGTTATTTGCCCGCGTTGTCATAATGGTGCGCCACTCTTTAGCCCTTGAGGGTAGCCACATGGACGATGCACAATGGCAGTGAAGTTAAGTATCTGGAGGTTGTATAGAATTAAAAAATGTTTGCAATGGGAATTTGTCTGGTTTAGCACTCAATTGATTTTTTGTCCGGACGGTTGGGTTTTGATAAGTTTTTTCCGCATGATGTTGGGAGGGGGCATGGGGTCGAAGAGGGGTTAGGGAAGAGAGGGATGAGTGGTATTGTACGTAGTGTGAGGCGAGATTGTTTAAAGCAGCCAATGAATATTGAAATTAATAAAGGAAGAGTTCTCAACTCTCGAGTTGTTAAAAAGGGATACAACCGACTGATAAATAGAGGTCTCGCAATAAGGTGACCTTAGTGGCGTGTTCTAGTTTTCTTAAATTAATGTTAAACGAATTTCCATTATACATGTTGAACATCATATTTAGATGTTTTGCCTACGTATCTTAGGAAATGTTCTCGTGGCCTCGTTCGTGTATAAAGTGAAAACCTTCTTTGTTAATCACTATTGTTATCACTATCAACGCTAATGATTCAAAGTCACAGTGCTCTTAGCACAGCCGGGCAGACTAGCAGGAATGGTGTCCAGCCATCCCGCGGCCCAGGCATGACAATGCACATTCTAGCTCAGTATCGAATCTTGTCACAAGACCATGACTGGGTTTACATTAATGCTGTACATTCGGGTCTGAAATGCTTTTTGAGCTTAGAAGATCTTCAGCGACGATAAGCACTTTGTGATGGAGCATCGGAAGGCAAGCTTAAACTTTGTACCCGACGTGTTGTCACGTGCATACAAAGTAGCAACCGCTGCACCAGGTAAAAGGTTCAATGGTGTTGCATATTAATCTGACGGATCCAGCTTACTAGTGGAAAGAATACCGTAGACTAATAGACAGCGTCGGAGAGAATAAAGACCAACCACCTCTTCTTATTTCGAATGGTTTCGTGTACAGGAAGGTCAGTCATAGTACAGGAAAACAGATTCAAGACAATACTTCCCAAAACCTAAGAGCTCCAACAGCACTTACCATTAACCACACTCATCGCATCGCGTGGTGGCATTTCCAAGACACTTTACCGGTTGCGGCATCAGTTTTATTGGCTTAATATGTGAGGCGTGCAAAACCACCAAGCACATTTAAAGAGCCCGAATGGGGAACGCCTTTGCGGTTTATAGAACTTTTTAACATTTGACTCCTCGCCTTAACCAACTTGAAGTGCGCAACTGGAGGCAATTAGTTAGGAACTGGGTTATGCCGAGGCATGTTGGTCGGGGCCCATGTTTATTCCGGATTGTAGTGTCACTTAAAATAAAGATTAAGGATTGGTTAGCTTGAACGGATGTGAGACTTTTATTGGTGTGTTTGAGTTGATGTCCTTGGAGCATAAGTATAAATCGTCACTAAGTCTTTCGCTTATAAGAAATCCAATTTCGTATATTCCCTGATTCTGCTCAGTACAATATGGAACGTATTTTTACTCTTACTACCGACCAGTTGCAAAACTCTCTTGCATACCGAAGCTATTTAAAAAGCATCGTTTAGGATACATTATTTTTGAATTGCAAAACCATCTTTTCTCCAAAACCTTAAGGATTTCTTAAGGGTAGGTCAACAACGACCAACCTAACAGAACTACCTAACCTAACTGTAATCATCATTATTAAACTTAAAGCACTAGGTTTTCAACCAGGCTTAATTATTTGGTTATCTATTTTTTTGATCTCCAATACAAAGTTCAATTCAGATGCTCTGTATCAGACCCCTTTTTAGACACATCCGGAGTACCTCAAGGAGCCATCTTGCTCCATTGATATTTATTTTGTCTAACTACGACGTTGAAGAGAGTTAATTGGACCAAGTTTGGTCAAGTCCTTCGGACAAAACTCAACACCACAATAGAAACAAACACCCTTGCAATCGACGAATTGGAGGCATAAGTTCAGACTTTTGAGAGTGCGATGAACATTGCATACAAAGTCTTGTGTCCAGTTGGGCGAAATAAAAAAAAAACACTTCCCCCTGGTAAAATGAAGATCTATCCAATCTGAGACAGATGACCAGATCGGTCTTCAATATTTGCAACAAACACAACTTCTGACAGCCTTATAAGGACTGTTTAAGTCTGTATAAGAAAGCCATAAAAGCATATAAAAGGATGGATTACTGCCATTCTATTGAAACCCTCAAGGACTTCGACAGGCTTAAGCAAAATTGTGTCTAAGGAACACTCCAACCCTTCTTTTCGGAGAAGCTCAGATGGAGGGTGGACAGAATACTCCGCGGAGACTCTGGAACTAATGTTAAACACACACTTCCCCGGATGCAGTGATACTAGTACGGAACCCAGGAGATCTCGGCAAGTACAAACTGCACAACACAGCAATATCACTTTAGTATCTATGCTTGGAACAAGAATTATCCAGGCAACACTTAGCTATATTCACTTAACCAAATTTGGACATGGAGGAAAGCCACAGGGCGGCGTCATCTCTCCTCTACTCTGGCTAATGGTTTGGAATAAAATTCTAGTTTAATTTGACGAGGAGAGGGTCAAAGTTTTCGCGTATGCGGGTGACGTGGTGATAATAGTCAGGAAAATTCCCCTCCATTATAAGTGACTTCATGGGGGCTGCTCTAGACAAGGTTAGCACCTGGGCTTCAAGTTGTGGCCTCGGTGTAAACCTGAGCATGGCGCAATTGGTGCTATTCACTACCAAAACCAATATACCCGATTAAACCATCCCTCGTCTAAATGGCCAACCATTCATGCTATCTTTCAGCGCTAGGTATTTGGATATCATGCTTGACCCAAAACTTAACTAGAAACACAACAGCAAACATAGAGTAAGGAAGGCGTGTGTTGCTTTCTATGCTCGCAGCAAAACCTTTGGAAAGAAGTGGGGACTTCAACGAAATGTAACCTTGTGGATTTACACAGCTATATGTAGTACGTCCAATTCTCACATAAAGCTCACTGGTAAAGTAGTCCGCATTG
Source organism: Rhingia campestris (assembly GCA_932526625.1). Lineage (NCBI taxonomy): Eukaryota > Metazoa > Arthropoda > Insecta > Diptera > Syrphidae > Rhingia > Rhingia campestris. The sequence continues at coordinate 50,390,686 of OW052182.1, read as the reverse complement.
AGTAAAGGCTACAACATCACAAAACTAAAAAGGCTGCAAAGAACAGCTAGTATATGCATGGGCGCACTGAGTTCGTCACCAACGGATGCCCTTACTGTGCTATTACATCTCTTGCCTCTCGACCTACACATTTAAGATACCGCTTTATGTAGCTCAGTAAGACTCAAGAGTCAGGATGTGGGACTGAACGGCCGTATGGCCACAGTAAAATCTTGGACTCTTTACCTAACGGCATAGTCACGTTTCCAACAGACTACATCACACCTACACTAAGCTTCAAGAAAAGCTTCCACGTAGGCTATCCTACCAGATTTCAGTGGAGGAGGACTCCGGAGTCAAAACAAGGCTCAGCTCTACACGACTTTCGGCAAGGGTCCATATCCTGCTAGATGCCGTTAATGGACAATTCCACTCATACTTCCTGAAGAAGGCCAACTCCAAATGGAGTAGGTTAACAAATTCCGTCATATCGAGGGATGTATGAAATTCCTACGACAAGAACAGAATAAATGACCTACTAAATAGAACCCGCCCAGATATCGAAAGAATTACGTTGATAGTCACGGACTCTGGCCAATTGGACAATTATAATAAAGGTCACACGAGTCGTGGCACATATGTGCTACTTGGATTCATGCTGAACCGCTACCTCTACTTACCTTCCTACGTTTAATAAATCATTGGAAACTTATATTTATTTGTTTATGCCTGTGACATGAAAATCTTTAGGGACATTTCCTCCTCCGCTGACTATTACCTACTCCAAACAGATTTAAACAACTTTTCACCCTGGTGACACAGAACTTAACTTTCGCTCTCATATTGATTATATCATCAGCAGAGCCACACTTGGGTTTGTAAAACGCTGGTCTAAGGAATTCTCGAACCCCTATGCCACGGCTGGTTCCCTCCGTATTGAGAGTGTATAACGCAGATTCATCCGTTTTGCTCTACGCGGTCTCCCCTGGATTGACAATTTTAATTTACCCCCTACAGGATCGTTTGATATTAATAAATATTCAATCCCTTCAAAACCTCCGAGAAACAGCCGACATTCTATCTGCACAACAGTTTCAAGCAGGAAATATTGATTGTCCCGCTCAGCTACAAATGATATTATTTAACGCCAACTCCAGAAATATAAGATCTGTTCCCCTCATCCGACTCAACTTCCACCGAACCGACTAGGGCTATAACTAGCCAATGACTAGAATACTACGCATGGCTTTTGGGGCAAACTTACTCTACGAAACTCCCTTATGTCCACCCCATCTACCACTACTCCGCAACCCCTTTTCTAATAAATAAATTCAGTTCGCTTAATTTAGTCCTAAGTTCAGCTTGTACTAAGCTTAAATAAATAAATAATCATTATCACGGCCTGATTGTGTATAATATACACCGTTACGGCTTTACTGGCTTCATTGCTCTAATAATAACCAATAGAGGTAATATTGGGCTCCCATTAGCCCAGATGCAAAAATTCCCCTTTTTTGCGAATCCAACGAAGTGGCTCATCGCCGAATAATACATTTTTTCGTATAGTTGACTTCCACTGAGTTTACTCACTCATCCATTTGGAGTATTTGGGACGCTACTTAAGGTCTGTCGGCTGCAGGGACTGAGCCCTCTAAGAACTGCAATTGCAATCCTCAATGAGGAATCTCAGTCACATTACTGCTTAGCGCAAACATTTTTGTATGTAAGATTCCTTGACTGCACTCCCTATCGGAATTGGTGAAATCCCTACTTGGACACCCTCTACCATCACCCTGAATGACCACAAATTGTAAAAGCAATCCAACTCAACACCGAGCCAAGTTCTGCCATTTTTTGTGTGTGCTCGAATCCATAACCCAACTTATTGTTTTCGTAATTATTTCCACAATCCGTGATATTGTTGAACTACCCGTTAACCATATCATTGACCAAAAATACCACAAAATACCACCAAGGAAAAAAACGCAAACGAGAAATTCGCGTCAACTTCATCCGTCAACCACAAACCGCGGTCGCGTGTTGCACAGTGGCACCCTGTTAAAAAAAAGCACACGAAATAAAACCAATCTCATCATCTACCGTTAACCGCAATTCCGATTACATTGTCGCTTTGAACTTGAAATTGCTACGCCAAATAACACCGCGTCCCTTATTATAAACCTCAACAAAGTAACCACAAGCCCGACGACGATATCGACATCTTGTTCGAGGACATCGACACTTGATTGATTTCCATCTTCCAAACCAAAAAAAAAAAAAAAATCACCCAGCATCCTTGAGTCAAGTTAATTTAAACGAACTTAATTAGCAAGTGTCAAATCCGCTCAACTGCCTTGTCAAACAAAAGAGTTAACCTCCATCAATTGCTGCATCCGTACCCGCCGCCAACCAGTCAACCAGCCAACCCGATGCTGTTGATCTTTGGAAATTAAAATCGCACAGAGTGTGTCCTTCGTAAGGACTTGCAAACAAACACTCACACAGAGAAAAAAATGTATAACAAGTGAATGCCCCTTTCACTAATGAACTTCGGCGTTGATTGCTAATTGTTTTGTCAACACACCCCTGGTAGGGTACCCAAGTTACGTTAACTTTCCGCCAGAGCTCTGTAGGAACATTTTAGGCAAATTTTGAGCTCGTGGTGGACTCTGATGACGACCATCAAAATTGTGCAAACGATTGCGTTTGTAAATTCTGTCCGACATTCAGTGATCCTTAAGGCTTGAGTAAATTCTTCATCATCACTGCGGAGGACTGGTTGGACTGGCTGGTTGGTGGATGGCTAATGAAGTCCAGCGATCCATGTTGGTACAGATAATCTCTCTGAATATTTGGTTCAATCAACGAGCATCGAGGAGGAACCAATTCAAACACAACGACGACGATGATGATGAGGACTATATGGACAGAACAAGGGAGAACACAAAAAAGCGGTTCCAATAATTACCGGTGTTGGAATTTCATCTTCGGCGGTGGGTGGGAACTGCTTTAATTGGCCTCTTCATGTTCTTTACCTAGCAGCCTGGTCAAATACAATCATCATCTCGTCGTTGTCGTAGTCGTCGATGAATCGAAGCCACTTTTTCGTTTTCCATTGTGTCGAATCGGACCCCATTCGGAGGGGTTAAAAGCATCGGTCTCATGTCCTTTGGAGTGATTTGCCATGTTGGTACAGTCCTTTTTATCCTTTTGGGAATTTTTGTTAAAAGATTGTCAGTGAAAATTAATTGGGCATCAATCAAGGATGTATAAGGTCGGAGGACATGATTGCTTTTTGTCATTGTAGAACGGATGAGCTTTTCATATTTCATTGAGGGTTTTGAGGTTTTTTTTACGTTGTTTATTGATTGGGAAGGGGTTGAAGATGGGACAAGAGTCTTGAGCAAGGTGTTTCATGGAGTGGTCATCAATAACATGACTTATGTCAAAATAGGGTAAAAAATTGGTTTAAGGGAAAAATCTTGCTTATTTAATCCAAGCCTTTTCCACTTTGTTATCTGGCCTCATTAAGGGATGACTGCGAAGTTGATGATAATGGAGAAATTGTGGAAATTGAATGCGCTACGTGGTTTACCAGTGAAGTAATATCGATGATAATGCTGACCAGGATCAAAGAACACCTAGTCTAAATCATTATGTCCAATGGACAGGTTTTGCTCTAGATCTGCCACTGTTTGGTGTGGCTGTCTTGGGGCACTTTCTGCACAATTTGACATGTCCATCAAGATCGTGTGATTGAACACCCCTGTGAGAGCATTTCAAGTCCCAAATTCATGCGATCAAGACAAAAGTGATTTCAGTCTTGGAAATCCACATTGACAAGCTCGAAAGAGTGCCTAAAAATTTCGAGCACTCTTGTTAGAAAATCATTTGCGGTAGACTAATAATCGGGGGTCCCTGCTTCCTTAAAATAACAACACCTAAGTTTATTTTTCGTTGCCTCACCTTTTGCGAAAGTCTGACAAATATCCTCGGAGTATGCCAGTAGTTGCACCAATTAATGCATTGTGCCTCTGGTGCCTCCATACATGACTCTGTGTAGTTCGTTCTTATAAATGCTGTCGTATGCAGCTTTGAAATCGATTAATAGGTGGTGGGTATCGATTTGGACTTCTTGGGTTTTTCCAGAATCTGCCGAAGTGTGAAGATTTGATCAGTTGCGGACTTTAATGGCCCAAAGGACCAGGACCGATCAGGTTGGTGGTAAACCGATTCAGGCGTTCACATATTACGGCAGATAGGATCTTGTAGGCGATGTTGAGGAGACTTATGCCTCTGTAGTTGGTGCAATTTAGAGGGTCTCCTTTCTTGTGGATCGGGCAAACGATGCTGAGGTATTCCTGAAGAATGGAACCTCAGCATCCGACCAGATTTGTCTTATGAGATTTGTCTTATGAGGATGTTACTTACTAAGTCATCTCAACGCACCGGCTTTATAACGCTCAGCGGGAAGGCCGTCATTTTCGGCGGCCTTATTAAGCTTGGGTTTAGATATTGCTATCCTCACTTCACTTAGGTCGAGGGGTTGGCAGTTTTCATTGTCGTTGCCAATTTTAAATGTTTCGTTCTGCCTGATAGCAGAATGTTGTTCGTCATCGCCGTTTACCAGTCTGCAGAAGTTGTTCTTCCATATTCTCAGCATCGTCTGTGTCTCAAATATGATATATCCCTGTTCATCTCTACGGGATTCTTTTTGAGCCTATTATCCATTGCTTTGACTTAATTGACTTTGGTAAGACTTGCGAACATCTTTCCTGGAGTGGCAACTCTATATCATCGAGGACGCGCTTTTCTTACTCTGTCTTCCTTGCCTTCTCGAACCTGGGGGCTGGGATTCGAAGATCGCTCGATGTGGCCGAGCCAATGCAGTCGACGTGTTTTGGCTTTTTGGACTACATACACATCTTGGTACAGCTCATAGAGTTCCCGGTTGTATCTTCTCCACTAGGGTGCCATTTGTGAAGTCTATGTTTACTCCGAGGTAAGTGAACTCCTTAACTATCTCGAAATTGCAACAGCGACGTTTTGTCCTAGGCAGTGGACAGATGCTTGTTTGTTTGTTGATAGCATCATGAACGTAGTCTTGTCCTCATTTACTTCAGGCCCAACGGATTTCGCCTGTTTTTCAATCGCCGTGAACGCTTTTATCACGGCATGCTGGGAGCGACCGATGATGTCAATATCATCTGTATAGCCCAGCAGCTGGAAGGACCTGTTGAAAACAGTGCGTTCCTTGTTGACAACTGCCATTCGCACTATCTGCTCCAGTACGAGATTGAAGAAGTCACATGAAAGCGTGTCTCCTTGCCGAAATCCGGTGCATGTTTGGAGCAGTTCAGAGGAGCTACTTCCAAACTGCACGTTGCAGCGCCATATAGAGCTTCTGACCATGTATGCTATCATGTCGATGTATAGGTGGTGAGTTTCGACTTGAAATTCGTTGATCATTTCTAGTATTTGCCTCAGTGCGAACATTTATAGTACATGCTCCCTACCAAAACATTACCACCGTATATAAAAAGCTACTATATAGAGCTTAATGGGAGCTCTCGTCTTCACCTGCAGCTTCTTGGCTGCGAGTTTCTTGCTGATTGGAGCGAAACCTAGAATACTTTGGCATTGTTCTTCGATATTAGATGCCGGTGGTATGGAGGTATTCGAGAGTTAAAGGGATACTCGATCTGCGAAGGGCTTTTTTATTTTAAACTTGTTGTGGCGTGGTGGATATCCGCATTCCTACCTTAAAACCTCGGTATGCTCGGACATCCAAAATACTTTGTCAATTTGATTGACAGTTTGTTGATCTGGAGAATGCCATGCTCCCTTATGAATATCGAGATGTGGAAACCGTATGCTGGCTATATTGTGGTATTTCGTTCTGCAGCGAAGTCAATGACCCAAAGTCCTTTGGCAGACGTGTACCACCATATTTCTATCGTACTTCGGTAGTTTTTCATAAGTTTTGTCAAGGAGCTCGTAGAAAAAGTCGTTCGTTATATCATTTTCTTCTGTTTAATGTTCTCACATTGGGGTGCAGGTACGAAAGTCGTTGTCCTTTCTTCGTTTAGCATGACCGCCATCAATAAAACCAGTCCTTTCCGAAGCTCTGGGTTACTTTGTAACCAGAGTTTTTTTTCGTGGATAGGTAGTTTACACAAAGCACAACCCGCAACCTATAGGGCCAGTTCCAATTTATTGGTTACACCTAGGACACGAGGCCATCAGTATCAACTACGGGGTGGAGCCATTAGTCTTTGTCCTGCCTTTGGACCTGTTGTCCGAACATGTCGAAGCAGTTCATTTGTTCACTTTGTCCGTCCTAAGCTATGCTCTAGCTGAGGATCTAAGAAAAGCCTCCACCCAGCTCTGAAATAGTTACATTTAATAAGTAAATTAACCAAATTAAAGATCAATAGTCTAAGCGAAAACAACGTCCTTTTCAGGAGATACCTCCTCTACATATCCTGCAAATCCTTCACAACCTCCTGTCTGTAAACATCCACTCTAGCTCTTTATAATCTACAACCCCTTCCCATCAACAGCCCCACAAGGTTTGTGATCCTGTTATCTCCTACATACTATACATCTAATTAAAAATTACAAATTAAATTTTCGTAATCCAATCCTTGTCCCTTTTGGCTTCGAAAATTCGTTTGTTTGCCACTCTGTCATGGATGCGAAGTATTTTACGGTCTCATGCAATTGTACACTATAAAGGGATATTTGCATGATACCAAGAAGAATCTTATTCGCAATTTATTTAAGGAGTATACTTGGTTGCTAGATGTCCTTTTTTTCTATATGTGTGACATATTATTGCCGCACCTGCTGTTGGTTCCAATTTTCTGGACACAACACTTGAACCTTTTACCCTCCTTCGTGTCTGATATATGGAGTGTTGTGTGTCCACTTATTAAATTCGGTTCACATACACCTCACATTAGATAAAAAAATATATATATCCTTGTCACTATGCAACCAGTTGCCAGGATATCAAGAGGAAACACGTCTACAGTGATTTCTCATTTGGTTGTGATCCTATTTTTCCATTTTTATGAAGAAAATCTCTCCCTTCTCCGTCCATCTCAACAACCATCAAAAAAGGACATCCAACGAGAATTATTCGCACATTTATTAAGACTGAGTGAGTGGTCCTTGAAATCATAATGCTTCATTCTATGCTGGGCTCTGTACTGGACAGTTGGCGATAAAATTCCAGACGTCAAGTGCTGCTAACATAAGGACTCACATTTCATTATTTTGATGATAGCAACGTGTGCTATTTGCATTTGTCCTGATGAGGTATTTAGACCAAAGGAGGAATTTACTTTATTAATATTATTAACCTGTAAGACCATTTTTTATACCAGCACTAAATGGTCGGAATTTTTTTTTTTGGGATTTCAAGAAAGGGGGCCACATGCCTTAAGATCATGAAATTCATTTGACAACTTGGGCGTTACACCTCTCATTACAATGAACACAAACCCACGTGCCTGAAGTGACATTCTCAAATCAAAATGTTCCGCTTTGATTGTCCCATCAAGGAGTCCTTTTGCTTTGGAAAATCTACAGAAAGAGACATCACCCAACTGGGTCACCTGCTGCGAAGCCCTAATACTTCGCATAATTCGAAAACAGCGACATTTCCTCATAGTAGCAGCATACGCAGTATTTATGACATGCACACGCTAAAAATTCCTAAAAATCCTAGAAGCATTCTCTTCCTCATACCAAAGGACCTCGGCAGTGAACCAATACGAGTACACACGTTTGCCCGTTTAGCACCTTGCATTTCGGTGGAACTTTATTTTTCCAATTGAATTTGGATTTTCATCATTTCCTGGTTCTCGTTCTTCCACTCCTTGGTCCAGGATCAATTGTCTTGTAAAACAAATATTCCGGAGCTACTACCTACAATTTGTGGTGTGGTGTGTAAGAGAGTTTCCTTTGCGTGGATCATAAACGTTCCGAAATGAGGATCGTTGTGTACATGCAAACAATGCGAAACGCAATTAAGTCATAAATGCGAATTGAGGTACAAGCCATCGAATGTCCTTGAAATGAATTGCTACCAAAGTCTGGGTGCGCATGAATTGATGTTATTGGGAGATGGTCCCCCGGTGAGTGAAGGCTCAGATTGTCGCGTGTATTGACGAATGGAAGCATTCTTTCGGTATTCGTTATTCATCTTTTGGGAATTTATGATGGGGGAAGCGGTAAAACAAAACGACGAAAACACAGTAGCAGGCTTCGTCGAATTGACTGACAATACCGACACATATTACTAGAATCGCTGCCGCCCGGCAGGACTCTATGCCTAAGTGAGGTTTAAATGATTTTTTTTTTTCATCGAGTACAATAAATTATCTACAGCCAGTTGGACTTGGAATATACAAAAGTATGTATGGTCGTCCTGGGTAGAGGGAATTATTGCAACATTGGGTAGTATCAGTTGGAGGTGCAGTCTTAAGCATGATTTTCACAAATGATCATAATTGTGACAGTACGACTATGTTTTGTAGGTCTGATGAATCCTGGTAACGAGCTAAAATGTGGTATCCTTCTCAATTGGCATTGGGATAATACAAAAATAAGTACCTCTTTGACTTGTTAGGTGTATTCAACAAATTTCCAATCAAAAGCCCTGAATTGTACACGAAAGGACATGTGAAAACCCATCTCAGTGATAAAGTTGTTGAAAGCACCTCCCATATCTAGAGAGGCAGCCGAAATACATATATTCTTTGTTGCTATGATATATTCTATTCGCTCCAGCAACCTCATGAAGCCCTGTTTTCACAGATCAGCACGTTTCTGTAATCCGTGGATAGATCTCCACGATAGATGGATTAGATACAGACCACACGAACACCTTTCTAGTTATCTGTTAGTTATCTGAATGAAACCAAATGGAAAGCAACATTTAACTATTGATTAATCATATGGGATAGTCCTTCCAATGGTCATTCAGAGCACATAATACCAATTAAAGTACAATACCATCTCCTGCCGCTTACTGGAAAGGATTTAAGTGAACCTGATATTATAATGTTTGCTACAGTATTCTCTAATGATAACCAGTTCTTCATCCGGTGATGAGAAGTGCTGGATGCAGTTTGTGGAGCCCTCAAATGTGTTACTAGGAGCAACGGTAGGGAGAGAAGTAATCATTAGCAGTATTGTCGGAAAACACAGACTACACGACAACACGTCTGGCAATGGAACGAAATGCCACTATAGCCAGAAAACGGTTTCCTCACCTCGATATCCATAAGGGGACAAATTGATCACATTGCGATAGACAAGAGGCACGCCTCCAGTATTTTGGATGTCCGTACATTCCGAGGGGCTAACATCGACTCGAACCATTACCTTGTAGCAGCCAAGGTAAGAATGCGGATATCCCCCACGCCACAACAAACCAGAAATTATGTAAAAAAAAATGAATGACGAAAGACTGCAATCGCAATTGACCGCCGAGGCCTTCGCGCAACGCGTATTCTTTAACCTCTCGATTAACATCATACCGACAGCATCGAATGTCGAAGAACAATGGCAACGATGCCAACAAGCCATCAGATCAGCCGCAACTGATGTGATAGGTTTCCGTGTCCACCAATTCATAAAACAAATCTGGTCGGATGAAAGTATGCCTGAAGAATGAAACCTTAGCATCGTTTGGCAGATCCACATAAAGGAAGACCCTGTATACTGCGTCAACTACAGAGGCATAAGTCTCCTCAACATCGCCTAGTATAACCTACCTATCGAAACGTCTGAAACCATTTACGAACAACCTGATCGGCCAATATCAGTGTGGTTTTAGGCCAGGAAACTCAAATCTTCACACTTCGGCAGATCCTAAAAAAAATCCAAGAAGTCCATGTTGAAACCCAACACCCATTCATCGACTTCAAAGCCGCATACGACAGCATTTAAAGAGACTAGCTACCGCCCAAACTTGTCCTTCTGTGCAGGATGACGACGGAGAAATCTCGCTGCTCCATCAGGGTCGGAAACGACCTAACCGACACATTCGATATTAAAAAAGGTTTTAGGCGCTGTCATGTGACTTCTTTAATTTGATTCTTGAGAGGATTGTGCAAAACTCCCGAGCCAACACCAGAGGCACAATCTTCCAAAAATCGGTGCAAGTACTTGCATACGCCGACGATATTGACATCATTGGTAGGACTCAACGTGATGTCATAGCCACGTTTGCTAGTATAGAGAAGGAAGCCGCAAAAATGGGTTTAGAAGTATATGAGAGTAAGACTAAGAGTGTATGCTGTCAACACGAAAGGACACACTGGACAGAACGTCACCATTGACTGATATAACTTTAATGTAGTACGGGTACTCTTGCCAACCGCCGTTTCTTTGGGCTAAGAAGGCAATTTAGTAATAAAGCCCTCACTCGAACTTCTAAGGAGATCCTATATAAGACCCTGATCATCCCAGTCCTGCTCTACGGGGCTGAAGCATGGACCGTATCAAAAACGGATGAAGAATTCCTTGGTCGATTCGAGAGAAAAATTCTTCGAAAAATCTTCGGTCCCGTTTGCCTTGACGGGCTACATGGACACGAAGATTTAACCAAGAACTATTCGAGCTGTACAGCGACATTCCCGTAGTAAAAAATACTCCGCATTGGACGTTTAAGATGGCTAGGACATGTACATGTTCGATTCCCAGCCAATAATATCCAATAAAATGAGGAATAAATAAATCACGAATCATTTGCCTGTAGTGGTTTCGAATTTAAAGACAAATGGGCCGATGACGCCTCCGGCATGTAAACCGCACTAAACATTGATTTTTCCGGGATGTAATATAAGAGTTTCATGAGGATTTTCCTCACTCCAAAAATGACAATTCCGTCAAGCCACAATTGAGCCTTATCGCTGAAAATGATTTCACGATACAAATCTGGTTCAACTTCCAGTGATTCTCAACCCATTGAAGGTGCACACGACCCAATTGATGGTCCGCTGGCTTTAATTCTTGCAGCAGTTAGATCTTATATGGATGCAGGCCAAGATCTTTCCTTAAAAAAATTTATTTTCTTTCAAACACACTTCATTAGTATGACAGCTAGATAGACAGTTATCCCTATAAGAAGTTTTATAACGGGTCCGCCATCTAACGTTTTTTTTTTCAACTAGTGCTTATTTCGTGAATGGTAACACTTAGCTCATGTCTGATTTGACAGATAATTATTTTTATCCTTCCGCTGAATGAATATGGTTGTGTATATGCTTGAACAACACTGGGAAATATTGCGACATTACTTTGAAAATCATGGTAATGTTGCAGAATGTGTGCGAAAATTGCGTACGGATTTTGGAAGAAGAAAAGCACCGTCAACTCCGTATGTTCGTTATCTTGTGAAAAAAGTGAAAGAAACTGGCATCCTCATCGATAAACCAAAGTGTAAAAAGCCAAAAACAGTGCGTACACCCGAGAATATTGCTGCTGTGGCAGAAGGTGTGCGTGCCACACAGCCGAAGCTACACTCGATGTTTTGCGCCCTGTTTATGAAGATCGCATTATCAGCCGCAGAGCTGATGACGTTTGGCCACCTCGGAGCTGCGATTTGACACCGTTGGACTATTATTTGTGGGGTGCCGTAAAAGATAAGTGTTACGCCGACAAGCCAGAGGCAATTGACCCTTTAAAGGACATAGTTCGTGAAGCCATTGGTGAAATACAGCTGCACACAATCGATAATGTGCTTAAAAATTGGACCGATCGTGTAGGCTACTGCATGGCCAGTCGAGGCAGCCATTTGAATGAAATTATTTTCCATTATTAACCGGAAGGATTGTACTTAAAAAAACACCCTTTACCATTTGTATATTCTGCTCGCTGTACAGTCGAGTTCGGAATTTGGCTGCGACTAAATGGTCAGAGTCGACGTTTGCCCCTTTGAATGTGTTACATTCAGGATGTTTGATGCGTGCTTCGCATTTAACTATTAACACATGGTCGATTTGGTTGAGAGTTCGACTATCTGGAGTTCGTCAGGTTGCTTTGTGGATTTGAAGTCTTTGGAACCTAGTGCTGATAACAGTATTACATGCTGCTGCAAAGTCTGTTTGTTAAGAAACTATTATCTGTTGTCGTTTCGTGGAGGCTATGCTTTCCAACTAACCCGCCAAATATGCTTTCCTTACCAATTTTCGCATTGAAATCAATTAGCAGAATTTTCACATCGTATTCCTGACAGGCTCCGTCCAGGAAGTCATAAAATTCCTCCTTGATAGGGAGTTCAGTCTAATCGGTAGGGGTGTATGCAAATATTATAGCTGATGTTGCGAAACGTTGCTCTAAGTCGAGTACCGTTAACCTTAATCGGCTGCACATAACGAATCCGCATCCTTATGTGCTGAATTAGGTGGCAGCTGTACTAATAGCCTCATATAATTAACCTGAAGTGCCAGATCCAATTTATTTGATATTCCTATGATACGGAGCCATTAGTACCCACTAACTGATTAAGCGCTGACACGCTGTTCAAGGGGCCTTGGCACTTTAAATTGAGAAATTCTTTATAAAATTTTTGCTCCAGTATGCCAGGAAGGCGATTGGAGGAGAAGATAAAATACACGTCGACTACTTAAGGCCAAGAGAATCTTCAAAATCAGCTATTTAGTATCGAGTCTACAAGGAAAAACCGAACCCCAGCTTTAAGCTTCAAGCTATTGGTAATATCAGAGTGCTTTGACTGAACGAATGGAGACAATGTGAGAAGTGAGTTTCAGAGAACGATGTCGGATGAATCAAGTTGCTCTGATGGACGAATATGAGCACCATAAGTTAGTCATACTGCTCTTTGTGCGCTGGCTTAGATGCGTAGTTTTTAAACCTTATTTGGATTCAAATTTTTCTTGGTTCCAGGAGTGAGCCCAGTTTGACAGCTGGTTTGATAGATAATACTAGCGGATGTTCTAAACATCTAAGGAAAAGTACACCTTTTACGATTTCGATTTATCGATTGGTAGAACGTAATTTTCATAGTTCCTTACTTACAAAAACTGTGCTTTACCCCGTGATGGACATATATTTGACGCTTTCATAGGGCGTATCTGGCTCTCATAAAGTATCTGGCATTAACAACCCAAAATGGGCCTTAAAACTAGCTTCTTCCATAATTAGTGTGTGCGAAGTTATTATTTTTTTCACAAAGAAGATGACTTCCTGTTTCACACCAAATTTGAATGGCAAATTTGGGAAGCCTATCTTGACAGTGTTGCTCTTGGATGTTTTACTGAGCAAGCGGTGGGGAGGATGAAGACATAGCATAGAGTCTCTAACTTAGTAGATTTTTGTATGTATCTGGCTTTCTCCAGAGTAAAATTTTTTTTCCTGTTCGTAGATCTCCTTGACAGTCAAGAACATCATTGATTACGACAAGAAAATCCGACTCGACGTTTGTTTTTTGGCTTACAGAGTTATGAGATATCTTTGACAGAAATACCACTAGTTTTCTATTTTTGTACTCCAAATTGAATTTTCTGGCCTTTTTTAATTTTTTTTTCAAGTTTTTGAGTATCTGGCATCAAGTACTTCAGGTACTGGTGCATACAAATATGTATTGGTACGTTGACGTTCTAGTCTGTTTCTCATAGGAGTGAAACTAATATATGTGGGAATTGTCTCTTTAAATGTTTCTACGTGGTAATGGAATAACTCTAGCGGTATATAAGACTGTCCAGTAGATTTTATATATCAAAAAACTAAAAAAAAATTTCCAAAATAAGTGAAAGAATCGAAATGTGGCTTTAGTCAATACGATCCCAAAAGTTGTAGATATTAAAATAAATTCAAGATAAATGGTAGATTTAAGTTTAAGAGACTAGAACAACGCCATATGTGTCTCAAAATGACAGACAGGAAACTCAAATCTTCACACTTCGGCAGATCCTAAAAAAAATCCAAGAAGTCCATGTTGACACCCAACACCCATTCATCGATTTCAAAGCCGCATACGACAGCATTTAAAGAGACTAGCTATTTATAGAGTCTAGTTTTGGCATACCGCCCAAACTTGTCCTTCTGTGCAAGATGACGACGGAGAAATCTCGCTGCTCCATCAGGGTCGGAAACGACCTAACCGACACATTCGATATTAAAAAGGGTTTTAGGCAAGGCGATGCGCTGTCATGTGACTTCTTTAATTTGATTCTTGAGAGGATTGTGCAAAACTCCCATAAATTCAAGGACAACCACTATGAAATATTTCCCTTAAATTACGGTTAAACTACTTATCTTAGGTTCTTAAGCCTAAGCCTTCTATTCTTAAATTAAATTCCTTCCATCCTTCCATCCAACTGTCCAAGTTACCATATATGTATGACATCTGAAATTAGTCCACCTCCCTTGAAGATTCCTGCACTAAGTGTCATGCATTTGCAATGCATCCCTCCTCCTATGTTCACACATCGTCGTCACTCAATCACTCACACTCACTCCCTCTCCACTGGAAACTTTGACAATAATTTGCCAACATAATAGGATTATATCTAATCACCATATAATACCGTCGTCCTGATGACGTGCTAATCCTATCCTTTGGCTAATTGAATTTTCAAATATTTACCCATTTAGCGAAAGGGTTAATTGATATCCCCGACTGTCCTAAGCAGAGTCCGCATGTGGTATATGTCACGACGTTCGTGACATATGATATCTGCAGCAGAGCGAGTTCTAAGGACACACAGTACCCAACCGCCTACAACTACAACACAAAACGGCATATTTGCGGAAAAAGGGTTAATCCGTATCCCAAACATTTACTCCCACGAATTCGTCAAATTCATAACAGAAAATTTCTGAAGATATCCTTTCGTCTACCTGTGATCGTGTGCCTCAATTAAATCGAGAAGAGTCCTGCAAAAATATATATATGCCGATATTAGTTCCGCTGTGATCTTTCATCAGTTAATCCTTTTTTCTGTGCGTCCTCTATGATATATATGCATACTGACCGAACGCCCACAAAGGATGAAAGGGATGGAATATGGTGTGCACAATCGGACACAGGGCGGAAACCAACAAAAGGACAATACCAACTGACAAGCCATTAAGTAGGGGTGAACACTAAAACAAAACAAACAAACAAGGATAACGCTGAAATGAAAACGCGATGCACTTTGAATATGTGCGCGTTCGACCACCTACAGCTGTGTGTCGGCGTAGCCCGGCCTTTGTTATTCAAATTCCAACAGAGAAGGATTTCTTCGGAGATTCAACTCTTTTCCATTGTTTGCAGCGGCAGGACCTCCTTTCATGTCATCTAAATGGGTTCAACGCAAACCAAGGCCATGGTCGGTAATGATTTTAGTTCCCGTTCAATTCCGCACAAGTTACTAGCCGGTAAAAGGAGTGAGCCTGAGCCGAACCGTGGCCATAAAAGTCCTTGTTTACTTACTAGCTATTGCAACCGAACGAAAGGGATAAGCTAAAGGGTTCGCCTCGACTTTCTTCGACTGATTTGCATGTCACGTAGCGGTACCAGTATGCAAATAGTACGTGGTAGTGTTCACTTCCCGACAAAAGGACACACACCGTTTCAGTTTATGGAAGTCCTTTTGTTTTACCCATGGACAAATTGTTATTATTATTATTTTCGGGGCAACAGAGTACCGTTTTTAGGAAGTGCGAGCGAGACAGAAACAGAGATGGATGCAAATGCAACCCTTTTTCCGTGCAGCATGTGATAGTCTGTGATGGCTGCTTCTGCAAGCATGCATGCCTTCAACGGTGGAAGGATGCATTTATTTTTATTGCATTGTGCAGGGTAATTGGCACCCTGTTGGTTAATGGCTTCGGGAGAAGTTCCCTCCACTCAAGGACACATTTCAGTGCAATACAGAGTAGTCGAGTGGTTACTCTGCTGATGGAACACGGAAGAGTTATGTAGGAGGGTTTTTTTGTTGTTGTTTGGGTTTTTTTTTGCAGACTGTTCGCGTCGTAGTTGCTACTTGATGTTTGTTTGGTGGAGGTGTGCTGTGGTGTTGGTGGGAGACAGGTCCTTCGAATGGCTGATGTAGTAACACTCGGGCTGTCAATTTCGGTTTGAAAGATCTAGAGCAGCCGGAGTAGTCGTTGGTACCGCACCACCACCACCTTCACCACCCGCTGGTTGGTATGTAATGTTATTAATTGATTGATGGCTGAAGGAGAGACGGTTCGAGTGGATGCATTGATGGAATGATTGACAGGATGTGAAATATGCCAATCCATGAAAAGGAAAGAGTGTATTTTTGGCCAAGCCCAACATGGAAATGCATTTTGGATTGAAACTCGATTGGGGGTGTTCAATTGAGAGGCAGGTGTTGGTTGGTGGGAACCTGCCTATCACATCAAAGGAAGTACCTATGTACGGCGCAGATTATTACATTTTATTTTCACGAAAATCTATAGTGATATATGTTAAGGACCAGACTTGAAGTGTTTGATACCTAAAGGTAGCTTGGACATTCAAGATCGGAATACTATGCAACAAGGTTATGTAACGTTACGTTAATGTGTTTGAGCTTTTCAAGCCCTAGCAAACGAAAGTAGTTCATTATATCTGATGAAGATCAGCTATGGAAAGATCGTTCACTAAAGTTTAAAACCGAACATTTTTCAGTGACGTCTAACAAGTTTGAACTGCCTGTATACGAAACCACTGAAATAGACAACGTTTCTTAAAAAAAGAAACTATTGTCGCACAACTTCTAAAAGCGGTCTCAACAATACTCACTGAAGTTAATTTTCCATAGGGTTATGTTAGTTTTACGACTTGATGAAGTAAAGCGTCCTCTTCCACGCCTCATTTCAGGGAGCTAGCTGTGTATATAGCGTTGTGTCTCTTCCTATTTGGATCCCTTATCACATCCTAGCCCCCTTGATGTTACCAGAAACCGGTAAAGTTATGGGATTTCTTGAGAGTTCTTAGATATCTTCGTAGTATTTTGAATGTGGGCTATCGTGTTGCCGGTTAAATACCAGTGACCAGGAACCCTGCAAAAGTCGCTGTGATCTTTCGAGTAACTATCTTGAATTTCATGTGAATACCAGATTACTTACTTACTTAAGTGGCGCTACAGTCCGGAATGAACCTGGGCCTCAACCAACATACCTCTCCAATTAGCCCGGTCCTTAGCTAACTGCCTCCAGTTGCGCACTCCAAGTTAGTTGATGTTTTTGGAAAATTTTTATGCATCGCCTTGCCTTAATCCTTTTATGGTATCGAATGTGTTGGTGAGGTCCTTTCCGACCCTAATGGAGCAGCGAGAATTCTCCATCGGACCAGTTTTGGGCGCTATACCAAGACATGGCTCTGTATAGTTCGTCTCTTGGCGAAGTGTAAAGATTTGATCAGCTGTGGACTTTTCTGGTCTAAAACGGTTTCAAAAGTTCTAATATAACGGCAGATAGGATGTTGTAGGCGATGCTGAGTAGACTTCTGCCTCTGTAGTTGGCGCAGTTCAGAGGGTCTCCTTTTTAGAAGATCGTTCAAACGATGCTGAGGTTCCATTCTTCAGACATACTTTCATCCGACCAGATTTGGCTTATAAGTTGGTGAATGTTACTTACCAAGTCATCTCCGCCGGCTTTATAAAGCTCGGCAGGTTAAGCTTGAGTTTAGGTATTGATATCCTCATTTCACTAAGGTCGGGTGGTTGGTAGTTGTCGCTGTCATCGTCAATATTAAATGGTTCATTCTGCCTGACAGCGGAATGTTGTTCGTCATTGCCGTTTAACAGTCTAGAGAAGTGGTTCTTCCATATCCTTAGCATCAACTGTGTCTCAACTACGATAATTACTTCTTCATCTCTACAGGATTCTGTTTAAGCCTTGTATCCTTGTCTTTGACGCTTTACTCTTTGGTAAAACTTGCGACAGCGTTCCTGGACAACTGAGCTGTTGCAGAATCGATACATTTCGGTAAACAAGTTGACAGCAAAATCGATAAATCATCAGTATTACCAAATGAATCACCACATATGTAGCCAAATGTAATCCTTCACTGAAAAACTGCTTCATGAGTTAACCCTGGATTAAATTTTTTTTCGGAGTTAGTTAACTTTGGTTTAACTCAGCACTGAAAAATCGAGCCTAAGTTGTTGAAGAAGAAGTTAAAGAGATGAATACTATTTTTGGAGAGTGGAGAGAGCCCATGCCAATTATGGCTCATCAGTCTTAAATTTTCCAAGGATATCACTTGGATCCGGCACACGGAAAAGGCATGCTCTGGCATCTCGTTAGGAGATTAGTCATTAGTGGACTGTTTTTGATGTAAGCGAGATAGATACCAATGAATTGATTGCCGCTTGAATGTTGCTGAAGATATTCTTTTGAAGATATTCTTTTGAAGATAGTTTACATTTCAACAAGGACGAGGTTTCTATAATTGTGGTGGGTAGGAAAGTATTGTCGTGCAATTAAGACGAATGTTTGGCATTGATAATCAAGTGGTAAAGGGTTTCTGAGCGAAGAGTCAGATCAGTCTCGAATAAATATAAAGTGGTCAAGGATGTGATTGGTAGAAGATCAGGAATGAACAGATAATTTTAAATAAAGGAAGCGATAAAAAGATCGGATTCGAGACACAAGTTTCATTCAAAATAGCAGTGATTCACAGATTTATTATAAATTCTGAACCCAAACATTAATATTGCAAATAATATGGAAGAACCACTTCTGTGCTGCTATGTCGAATGAACAACTATAAGCGACGACAGTGAAATTTACCAGGATATTTCACTAATTAAATTCAAAACATATCGACCACAACTTTTATATACTTTAAGCCTCTCAAATTTAAAGGAGTAAAGGACTTTGTCTATCTCGGCTCCGGAATAATTTCTGACACCACGTCGGAAACTAAACGAAGGATTTTTTTTGATAATCAACACACTAAGAACAAACTCTTTAAGACCCTTTCATCTCAACTCCGCATTGGACATTTAAGATGGCTAGGATATGTACAGCGAATGGACACCATAATACTTTATCTCGCAGAGTCTTCAATTACCAGTCGCAAATTTTGTTGGCGGTGTCTTAGGATTGTTAATATATTAAATGGAATGTCCAGAATATCTTTTGAGCATGTCCACATAATTCCTTTCATGTAGAATAATTAAATTCTTTTACCATCTAAGAGCATTCGATTTAATTAAATAGACCGGCCTTAGATACTACCCCGAACCAACTAACGCTAATCCCTATACGGAACGTATTAAGATCCCATTATTGCACCACAAAATTCCCAAGTCCCCGAAGAGAAAGGCGAAATCACTGCTTTCTTTTTGGAGCGGTGTGGTGGTCATTAAATGGTAACTAAGCTTATTTATCGCCCGGCGACCACCATTATAACCACACTAGCACTACCTTTACCTCTTTGCCTTGTGTTTCTTTCAATGTGTGCGCATCCACACACATGCAACGATGTTTGTGGTGTTGGCCAAATGGATAGTCGCCTCGGTGAAGGCTACGAGGCGATTATCCCCGGATAAAAAGTGTACCATCGTCAGTATCACTTGTTGTGGAACCAAATATAGGGAGGATAGGGTGCGCTGGATTAGAATGTCCGTCGTTAAGTGGATTCCGGTCCGTTCATTTCATAAACCAAATAAACACAACTACGGACTGACAGTAGCTTTGCGAATAAGTTTGTGTAGCTACTTTTTCGCAGGCTTTCCTATGCGAACGGCATTAGCTGAGATTCAGTGTGCAACGACTGGATATATGGTGGCATATGGTTCAGCGGTTCCGTATGATTACCACACACCGAAGCAGGGTGAGGATAAAGTGGGTGAGCTAAATCTAATTAAGTGTCGTGTCTTTCTGGTATAGATACAAGAGAATTAACGGTGTTCGTAGCGTCAGACTTAAAGTGGCAATTTTAGTAAGACGTGTTTGGTTAGGTTGCGTGACTTTGACAGGACGTAATTGCTATGGCGAGAAGCTTGCCCTTGGATCGTGCGGTCACTTTCAAATGATGTTCGATTGCTCGAGAGATCAGAAGGAGCTGCATGCGATATGTTAAGTGGTTTTTTTTAACACCGCATAAGCTTTGCATGCAAGGTTTTATGTATCTGCCGTAATCACCCTTCCAACCCACAAAACAGATTAATGTTGACATATCGTGTGTTCAGGCAACGCAACCCTCCAATCCTTCATTTTCATTCCCAAATACCTCATTAAAGTAACGCACAAAAAAAAAAACAAAAAACCCCTTGGGGCATTGTTAAAACCGGGGAAATCATCTACTTTATTGGCACTGCATCAAAGCCTCGTCGGTGCTCAAATAAAAGGGAGATAAATGAAATCCTTAAATTGGATATGATGTATCCGTTCAAAAGGATTTGGTCAAAAATGCCTCAGGCCGGACGCTCTTATCCCGAAACATTTGTCAAAAGCAGCACTCACATATATATAGAGTGTCCTTTATTCTTTTCCCATATAGCCCTTATATCATCAAGTCCTCAGGCACTTTTAAGAAACTCTCAACAACCATCCTCCGGATCGACACACGGCGACAAAAAGACCCACCGAAGCGCTAAATTCGATGGGAAGTGAAGAAGCTGTGAGCACCAAGCGCACTGATACCGTATATCCTCAATTTTTAGGTCACATATCCTTTTCTCGATGCTACACATGTACACGCCACTTAAGTGCGCACAAAAAGTCATTGTTGCCATCGTCACTAACCACGTCGTCAGTCAGAAAAACGCCGTAAGAGTGAGAGCATAGCCACTTGACTAAATTGAAATTTCTCGCCCCAAAGAACAATCCTTGCTAACACACACAAAAGAACGCACACAAAATAACTTTTGCTACACTCAAGCCGGTAGCGCCAAAGGACTCCACTCGCTCTCACTCGCTTTGTCTCGATTACATGCGTTCAAAGGGCACAAAGCAACCAACAACCTTGTTCTGTTGCTAATCATTTGCGTTCTTCCACTAGCTAGCTGCCGGAGCACAGGAGTGCACAATTAAGGATGTTAATTTTTAGCACATGTCATGTTGATAAATAATTATTAATGGCCATGGAGGGGTGGGGGGTGGCTGTACGCAAAACTTCTGCAAATTAGAATTTAATCTAGAGCCGGCTGTGCGTGAGTACTTTATTCGTTGAAGGCAAGACTCCCGCAGAGCTGCAGGAACGACCAAGTCCCATGTTGCGAATCCGACATCAGACGCACAAAGACATGTGTTTTAATGGGCCACAAATATGCCGCAGTTATAAGGTGTAAGGAGAGAGATCCTGTGTTGACAGGAACTGGGGTTGAATTGATGCTGCTATAGGGCGCGTGGGTGCTGTATGCAGCAATTATGTTTAAATATGGAGCCTTTTGACGTGCGCAACAGTACACAAGGATATATAAAAATAAATGAAATGATGTAGCTTCTGTGTGTAGAGTGTAAGGATCAAAGTGATGCGCTAAAGTGTTGCAATTAAGAAAATTGAAATTTAATGTTTAATGAATTTTATGCGGCGTTATTTTGCTGAAATCCTTTTTCGAAGGAAGGTGCGTCCTGTAATAAACAGGAAAGGTGTTAGCGCTGTTAATGCATATGAGGTAAGTTGAGCAAATTGGAAGGTCCTCAGAAGCAATTAAAAGTGAAAAAAAAATATTGTTCGTCGAGTAATCTAATTAATAAGTCCTCGTGTGCAGGTTTTTGTACGAACTCTGTAGGCTTTTGTGAACCAAAATGCACATTACATAACATAACAGAACATAAATAAAGGGTTCTACCATACAACCTTGATTATTAAAACTAAACTTAGCATATTTCGCTAGACGAAGTAACGAAGAGCCTCGGAAAAGACTGATTTTATAGTTGACGATAGTGCTAAAGGGAATAACCAACAACGTTTATGTCTGCATCAGCGGAAGCCCTAAAATGCAATAGAGTAGACATTTTTACCATCCAGTGGGGTGGGTCGGGCTAAAAAGGATGAAAAACTGTGACATCTTTTACGGTCCTTGCTATATTGAGGAGATCAGCCCAACAGCGACTTTTCGGATGTCGATTTTTTATAATACATATGAAAAATAAATTGCTGATTAGTCTAACGACTAGGTGCGATTCCTTGAAGATATATAAAAGCGAGTCTTTTGGAGGTTTTTTTTAGATCGGGTTAAAGTCCCTCACTCTTGCAGAAGGTTCCCTCGCGATAAAACCTCTGCAATGTCTTTCGATGATTTTTGATATTATAAGGACCAGACTTAGGCAAGAAGTCTTATGATTTGAAGATATTACCGATCGCATTGGAAGAATCCACATGAAGGCCAAACACGCCAAACAAACGACGAAGGAAAAAGATTATAGCGAAAGACTGCTTCAACGAGCTACTTGACTAAACTTATGAGCGACTTCCGAAGTACGATGTTAAAATCGTGCTGGGAGATTTTAAGGCAACGGTAGGAAGAGAAGACGTCTTAAGCAGTATTCTCGGAAAACACAGCGTACATGACAACTCGTCTGGAAGACTTGGACTAATTGACTTTGTGTGGAACGAAATGCCACTATAGCCAGCACATGTCTTCTTCACCTCGATTTCTATAAGGGGACATGGCGGTCTCCAGATTAACGAACGGTCAACCAAATTGATCACATTGCGATAGACAAGAGGTACGCATCCAGTATTTTGGATGTCCGGACATTCCGAGGGACTAACGTCGACCACGCCACAACAAACCATAAATACTGTGAAAAAATTTAATGTGATTCAACCTCTTGATTAACACCATACCACCAGCATCTAATGGCGAAGAAAAATGACAACGATGCCAATATGCTAATAGATCAGCCGCAACTGATGTGATGGGTTTTTCGCGCCCACCAGCAAGAAACCACTGGTTTGATGAGGAATGTAGACAGATGCTCAAAGCCAAGAACGGGGCCTACAACGAACTTAAGCTCTAAAGGCGAAGAAGAAGGGAGGAATACTAGCGTTTCAGAAAGAAAAAGCAAGAAAAACGCGATCGAGGATATAAAGAGGTGCCACTCAAGGATCGATGTTCGCAAATTGTACCAAAGTGTAAAACGTCAAAGCCATGGATACAAGGCTCGAACAGAATCCTGTCGAGATAAACAAGGAAAGTTGAGACACTTTCGCTGCTGAGAATATGAAATTACCATTTCTGCAGACTGTTAAACGGCGATGACGAACAAAATTCCGCTATCAGGCAGACCGAACCATTCAATATTGGCAACGACAGAGAATACTGCCAACCACCCGACCTAAGTGAAGTGAGGATAGCAATATCTAAACTTAGGCTGCCGGAAATGACGAGCTATATAAAGGCAGGAAAATCCACAACTGATCTTATCTTTGCAACTGGCAGATCCTAGAAGCAATCCAAGAAGTCCAAATCGATACCGACCACCTTATTATCGATTTCAAAGCCGCATATATCAGCATTTATAGAGATGAAACATATAGAGCCATGTCCAATGAGAATGCAGAATCCTCGCTGCTCCATTAGGATCGGCAACTACCTAACCTTAACTTTACTTTTCCCAACCGCTGTTTCTTCGGGCTAAGAAGCCAATTTAGTATAGTAAAGTCCTCACTCCAACTACTAAGTAGATCCTAAACAAGATCCTGATCATCTCAATCCTGCTCTACGGGGCTGAAGCATGGACCGTATCAAAAGCGGATAAGGAAATCCTTTGCCGTTCTTCAAAAATTCAACCACAAACCAGGTCAAAAAAAACGTATTGGATATTTAAGATGGCAAGAACTAATGGACGCCAATTCCCTAACTCACAGAGTCTTCGTTTCCCATGGGAAACGTCGAACGCTGTAGAGGAAAACCTTAACTTAATTGGCGCGCACAAGTAAACCGACTTCGAGCAACTTAAAGTTAGCAACAGGAGGCAATTAGCAAAAGACCAAGCATGTTGGTTGAAAGCCCAGGTTCATTTCGGACTTTTTGACTGCCTTTTAAGTATGTAAGTATGCCTTACTTAAGTAAGTTAGTATGCCTTACATAAGTAAGTAAGTATCCCTTACTTAAGTAAGTAAGTATGCCTTACTTAAGTAAGTAAGTATGCCTTACTTAAGTAAGTAAGTATGCCTTACTTAAGTAAGTAAGTATGCCTTACTTAAGTAAGTAAGTAAGCCTTACTTAAGTAAGTAAGTATGCCTTACTTAAGTAAGTAAGTATGCCTTACTTATGTAAGTAAGTATTCCTTACTGGTTAGCTACGATTTGCCGATTTTTAAAATGTCGATAAAAACATCGACCATCATAATGTGGACTTTCGAAAAGGTAAAAATACCGACTGATCAAAATGTCGACTCTTATAAAGTCGATTTTGAAAATATCGACTCGTAAAAGATCGACAGTGGCCAAGTGAATGACGTTAACATCATCGACATTTTAATGGTTTGGATTTTAAACTGCGGTCTCAGCGGCTCAGTGGCGCGATGGTTAGCACGAAATGACTTTTTACTGGCCTCCTCTCGTGGTGATCTGACAAATCATCCGGGTAGTATCAATTGTCAAGAAAAGCTTATCTCAACTTAGCCGTTCGGAGTCGGCATAAAACAGGAGGTCCCACCATCGTGCAAGAAGTACACACGCAAACATGAATGGTTGTGAGAAAGCTAGGCCCTGGTTACTAACGAGCCTGTTGCGCCAAAAATTTGTATTTATTTTTTTTTTTTTTTGGATTTTAAACTGTCAAATTTTTTTTTGTCGATCAAACTTCAGTCGATATTTTATATTTGTCCAGTCGACTTTTTTTTGTCGCCATTCGTACGCTTCCCATGCCTTAGACCAGGATTGGTATGATTGAGGTTTCATAAAAGAAACAGTGGATGGCATGAGCAGTCATACCTCATTCGTTTGGTTTCTGATGAGATGTCGTCGTCAGAGATAATAGGGGAGCCGAGTTAGACAAAATTAATTTCTACTGTTGTTATATTTGGCAACGACAGAGAATACTGCCAACCACCCGACCTAAGTGAAGTGAGGATAGCAATATCTAAACTTAGGCTGCCGGAAATGACGAGCTATATAAAGGCAGGAAAATCCACAACTGATCTTATCTTTGCAACTGGCAGATCCTAGAAGCAATCCAAGAAGTCCAAATCGATACCGACCACCTTATTATCGATTTCAAAGCCGCATATATCAGCATTTATAGAGATGAAACATATAGAGCCATGTCCAATGAGAATGCAGAATCCTCGCTGCTCCATTAGGATCGGCAACTACCTAACCTTAACTTTACTTTTCCCAACCGCTGTTTCTTCGGGCTAAGAAGCCAATTTAGTATAGTAAAGTCCTCACTCCAACTACTAAGTAGATCCTAAACAAGATCCTGATCATCTCAATCCTGCTCTACGGGGCTGAAGCATGGACCGTATCAAAAGCGGATAAGGAAATCCTTTGCCGTTCTTCAAAAATTCAACCACAAACCAGGTCAAAAAAAACGTATTGGATATTTAAGATGGCAAGAACTAATGGACGCCAATTCCCTAACTCACAGAGTCTTCGTTTCCCATGGGAAACGTCGAACGCTGTAGAGGAAAACCTTAACTTAATTGGCGCGCACAAGTAAACCGACTTCGAGCAACTTAAAGTTAGCAACAGGAGGCAATTAGCAAAAGACCAAGCATGTTGGTTGAAAGCCCAGGTTCATTTCGGACTTTTTGACTGCCTTTTAAGTATGTAAGTATGCCTTACTTAAGTAAGTTAGTATGCCTTACATAAGTAAGTAAGTATCCCTTACTTAAGTAAGTAAGTATGCCTTACTTAAGTAAGTAAGTATGCCTTACTTAAGTAAGTAAGTATGCCTTACTTAAGTAAGTAAGTATGCCTTACTTAAGTAAGTAAGTAAGCCTTACTTAAGTAAGTAAGTATGCCTTACTTAAGTAAGTAAGTATGCCTTACTTATGTAAGTAAGTATTCCTTACTGGTTAGCTACGATTTGCCGATTTTTAAAATGTCGATAAAAACATCGACCATCATAATGTGGACTTTCGAAAAGGTAAAAATACCGACTGATCAAAATGTCGACTCTTATAAAGTCGATTTTGAAAATATCGACTCGTAAAAGATCGACAGTGGCCAAGTGAATGACGTTAACATCATCGACATTTTAATGGTTTGGATTTTAAACTGCGGTCTCAGCGGCTCAGTGGCGCGATGGTTAGCACGAAATGACTTTTTACTGGCCTCCTCTCGTGGTGATCTGACAAATCATCCGGGTAGTATCAATTGTCAAGAAAAGCTTATCTCAACTTAGCCGTTCGGAGTCGGCATAAAACAGGAGGTCCCACCATCGTGCAAGAAGTACACACGCAAACATGAATGGTTGTGAGAAAGCTAGGCCCTGGTTACTAACGAGCCTGTTGCGCCAAAAATTTGTATTTATTTTTTTTTTTTTTTGGATTTTAAACTGTCAAATTTTTTTTTGTCGATCAAACTTCAGTCGATATTTTATATTTGTCCAGTCGACTTTTTTTTGTCGACCATTCGTACGCTTCCCATGCCTTAGACCAGGATTGGGATGATTGAGGATTCATAAAAGAAACAGCAGATGGCATGAGCAGTCATACCTCATACGTTTGGTTTCTGATGAGATGTCGTCGTCAGAGATAATAGGGGAGCCGAGTTAGACAAAATGAATTTCTACTATTGTTATATTTTGCCCAGTTCCATGTTCCGTGTCTATTCCTTATTCAATTTCGCTTATGTCTCCAGCCCCAACACATTTGATGGTGACGGTATGATACTAAAAAAAAATTAAATTCTGAATTGAGAGTTTGTCAATCCAGAGACTTAATTGAAATAAAGGCAAGAAAAACGTTCATATGCTGCTCGGTGTTGCAGTCGATTGGTCTTATTCCGCTGCCTGATCTAGTATCATATACAAACTAGGTTTTCAGATGACATTTCGAACGAATTTCAAACTTCCTTCTTTGGCTTTTAAATAAACCAGGACGAGAAAATTCCATCGACCATCTTTGAAATCGAATACCGTTCTAACATTTGTTAATCATATTGCCACCCCTAGTCTATTTAAAGAATTCAGAAACCTTATTTCCGAGTTCTTGGAAAAAAATTAAATATTCCTAATTGACCAATTGATTGCCATTTCGCCCACTTTATATGCCTCTTACATAACCACTCCCAAGTCCCAATCACCTCGCTTCTATTTCTCTATAAATGCGAGTAAAAAAAAAGTTATACAACTCAACAAATCAGAGCCAATAAATTGCCACTTTAAATCTAAAGGGGTCATTTCCATTTGTTCCAACACCAGTAGATCCACCATCCCATCCAACATTCCATCCACCATCCACCACCAGCCACCGCCGTCGCCGCCGACACCAGCCTAACAAGTGGCCAGAGCCGGCCGAACCAAAAACCGAAGAGCCAACCGACCAACACCGACACCGACCCACGTTTTCCCAACCCGAAAACGAAACGAAAGCTCTCCCAAGCAAGGGAATTTACAAGCAGCAAAGGACATTTGGTAATTCATTAAGTTACGGAAGTTGAACTTGGAACTGCAATTTCCCAGGACGAGCTACCAATTATAGCTTTTAAACTCACTTTGCGACTCTATGGCCGAAGGGTGGTCCATAAATTGAAATCGCAATGCTCCACCAGCCCCAGGCCGAGTTTGTGTGTGCTCGGGTTCGTGTTTTTTTTTTTGCATTTTTGTTGCTCCTGGAACCGTGAATAGTTGGCACTTTAGAAGGACCAAAGTGGTGCACCCACCATTAACGGAATTGAGCCGGAGTGTATAAACCACCTTGGACACGGTCTACCTGACCTGACCCGATGATGATGATGATGCCAACAACTCTCCACTGATCCCAATCAACTATGCATATTTATTGGCCCACATACGGTGAAATATTTCCTGTAGGACCAGAAACAGGAACAGCAGCAGTAGTAGTAGCAGCATTTGCCATTTGGCCATTCCGTATCCGTCTGTCTGTTCGTTCATCCATTAATCTTCTCAACGTAATAGGAAGTTGCACTGTGTCTCGTTATACACTCCCGGGTACATATGTTGATTTGTGTGAACCAAAGTGTCTTGTATCCTTTTGAGTGGCCCCCCTCACATCCCTTGCGGAACAAAAGGCATACGAAATGAATTGAGGGACGACGCGTTGGCCAGCACTGTTCGAGAATGAAGTCAGCTCTTTGGCCGGCAATACGAGGATATGACGAGGATAACGATGATGACGACGATGGCAACGGTGATGGTGACACGAGACGACGACGACGATGGCTACGATGACTACGATGACTACGACGACCTCGACAAATAACTAACAAGCCAATTTCTGGCCAGAAAGTCGGGGGTGCTAATGTGGCCATATTTCGAGAAAATGGACATAATAATCGTGCAGTGGAAGGTTTATTGCCGGGTTCACTATGAGCCTGAACAGACT
The DNA here is from genome assembly GCA_932526625.1 of Rhingia campestris. NCBI lineage: Eukaryota > Metazoa > Arthropoda > Insecta > Diptera > Syrphidae > Rhingia > Rhingia campestris. Next base: position 50,362,252 of record OW052182.1, on the reverse strand, counting down.
CACATGTTCCGCTGTTGGGTGGATGCTCTTTTCATTCTTGAGTGGTGTGAGGGAATTAACTCCTGGCCAGGGCAATGGCAGTTGTCGGTTTAGCCACTGCAGATGCGGAGACACGAAGCTGAGATTTTTCGGCAGGCGTTCAACAAGACTAATTGAATTTTTGTGTTACATCGGGGTAGGTCTAGCCTTGGGATGACAAGTGGATGGGGCTATTTTCGACCCATGTGTGTTCATGGACGAAATTCATTAAAATCACTTAACATGTGTTAATATTTCGGCCTTCCTTCCGGTTAGAATTGGATTTTTATTGGTTGGTGAGGCTTGTTTTTTTCTGATAACGGAGTTTGATTGGAAATCCTTTTTTTTTGCCAAGGACTGTGGGCTTAATTAACTTGAATAAATGGTTTTGATGGTTTTGTACTATGGTCAGGACATGAAAAATAATCGGCATGTTCTGAGGATTGACAAAAGTGGAGGGTTGTTCATATTAAGAGCGGATGGTAAACTGAGGTGAAAGTTATAAAAAATTGTATACAGGTTGGGCCATCTAGTGGTATATTTTTTAATCATAGGTTATTTTGACACTGACAGCTGCTTCACGCTCGAAATCTTGACAGAAAGCCAGTCTCAATTGTCATATCTCCGTGAAACGAAATGAGTGAGAAAAGAAGTTTTGGGCGAAATGAAGCATCAACCGCGTCTGCTGTATGGTATGCCAGTGGATAACACTCATGGTCCCCGTCGTCGAATGAGACAAGAATGTGGCTGATGTAGCAGAGCGTGTGAGACTTAATTCAAAAACATTAACTCGCCATCGATCTCAATATTTTACGCACTAGCCTGAGGAGAATTCTGCACAAAGATCTCAGATTATTTGATCACAAGGTCCAATTGACTCAGCAATTGAAGGCGCTTCGTTACCGCTTTGTTTGGGCCTTAGAGCAGAATGGACAACGATTTTGGGCAAATAATCATCTTTTCTGACATATTTGTCACGGTAGCCAATAAACAAAATTGCCACATCCGGGCTTCGGAAAACTCGCACGTTATTGGCGAAAATCTGATGCGCTCCACAGAGAGTGACAGTTTGGTGCGAATTGTGGAGGGGTGGCATCATTGGACCATTATTCTTCGAAAATGAGGCGGAAAACAACGTTTCGGTCAACGGTGGGTGTTAACCGTCTTTTTTTTACTGAAATTGAAGACATGAATTTGGACGATCTCTGGTTCATGCAGGGTGGCGCGTCATGCAACACAGCCCATGCCACAATCGATCTATTGCGCACCAAATTCCCAAATCGTGTTATCAGTCGTCTTGGCGATATCAATTGGCCGCCTCGGAGCTGCAATTTGATCCATTTGTAGTTTTTTGGTGATGATACCTGAAGGACCAATGTTATGCCAATAATCCGGAAGCACAATGGTTTGATAAAAGACATCAAGTCTTACATATATTCTACTGACCTTTCCACGAGCTTTTTTAAACAAAAATCGTTGATTTTGACTCAGGCGGTGTTTTCGAGTCTTATGCAAGCCAAATCAAAACGTCATGATCAATGGTGCACCATTGAAGTAAACGGTCAATTTTCTTCGCATAAGAAGGCAAAACCCTAATAGACCATGACCTTCAATATCGACCCAAAATATGGACCGCATAAAAGCGGATGAACAAATCCCTGGTCGATTTGAGATAAAAATTCTGCGGAAAATCTTTGGTCCGTCTGTGTTATCGGGCTATGGTGAGGAAGAAAAATCTATAACCTTATGAGCTTTAAGACGAAGAAGGAACGGACACCAATACTGCGGGTCTTAGAATCTTTGATTCCCAGTTAGATATTGTGGAAAAGTAGAAACCGACTTAAACCAAATTTAAATGCGCAACTAGAGGCATTTAGTGATGAATCGGGCCCATTAGAGCATGTTAGAGGGACATTCTGGATCGTAGAGCCACTTAATATATGACCCGACAACGCATCCAGATCCATCGCTTGAAGAAATAGCATGATTGGATTTTTCTCGTTCCGAATCCGACAAAAAATTAGAAAAAGCCACTGAGTCCCATCTTACTTACTTACTTAAGTGGCGCTACAGTCCGGGATGCCTCTCCAATTAGCCCGGTCCTTAGCTAACTGCCTCCATTTGCGCACTCCAAGTAGGTTGAGGTCGGTTTCTACTTGTGCGAGCCACTTAAGGCGAGGTCCTCCTCTACTGCGTCCGACCGACCGCGACGTCTGGCTGGGAATCGAAGACTCTGTGAGCCGGAGTATTGGTGTCCTAGTCATCTTAAACGTCCAATGCGGAGTTTTTTGACCAGGGGTATGTCGCTGTACAGCTCGTATAGTTCGTGGTTGAATCTTCGTATCCATAGCCCGTCAACGCAAACGGGACCGACGATTTTTGGAAGAATTTTTCTATCGTAGCGACCAAGGATTTCTTCATCCGGTCCATGCTTCAGCGCCGTAGAGCAGGACTGAGATGATCAGGGTCTTGTATGGGATCTCCTTAGTAGTTCGAGTGAGGGCTTTACTACTAAATTCCTTCTTAGCCCGAATAAACAGCTATAGGCAAGAGTAGTTCTTCGTTTGATTTCTGACCAGACGTTGTTGTCAGAGTAGCGGAGCCGAGGTAGACAAAGTCCCGTACTGCCTCAAAGTTATATCTGTCAATGTCGAAGTGAGTAGACTTGCCCAGTTGTGGACTTTGCTGTAGTTGGCTCAGTTGACAGTTTCTCCTTTTTTGTGAATCTGGCAAACGATGCTGATATTCCATTCTTTGGACATATGTGCATTCAACCAAATTTAACTTATGAGTTGGTGAAACGTTTAGATATTGCTATCCTCACTTCACTAAGGTCGTGGGTTGGTAGTGTTTGCTGTCTTCCCCGCTCTTGAATGGTTCTTTCTGCCTGATCGTGGTAGATTATTCGCCATCACCATTTTACAGTCTGTAGAAGTAATTCCATACGATATTTCCTTATTCATCTCGTCAGGGATTTGTTAGCGCTTTGCATCTCTGACTTTGACATTTTACACATTGGTAAAACTTACACCTTCTGGCATCTCTCTATGTCTTCGATCATGTGTCTTTCACGCTCTTCTTCTTTCTTCTTCTCCTTTCCGAAAAGCAGGTATTCTTCCGTCCTTCCTTACCTATAAAGCTCTATAGCAGCTTTCGTCTATACCAGCAGCTTTGCCTTATAGGTCTCGTTTTTGGCTGCAAGCATTTGTCGGAATTCCTCATCAAACCTAGGAAACTATTTCATCTGTTCTGGATGTAAGGGTTTATTAGCATAGTCGTCATTGTTCTTTGACATAAGATCCTGGTGGTAACATCGTACTTTGGCAGTCGCTCATAATTTTTGTCCAGGGGCTCGTACTAGCAATATTTCTTAAAATAATTTTGTTTTCTCCTTCGCGCTTGAGTATATAAAAGGCTAATGTTGTTGATTTGGTCTTGATGCATTTTCGTACACTAAGTTCGCTAATATTTTCGAACCATAAGACTTCTTTCCTAATTCTGCCACTTACAACAAATCTTCATCCGAAAAGCAACTGTCTCTGCGTAGTAGGAGCCTCTTTTTCATCCTCCTGGATGGCAGCAATATATTATTTGTGGCCTAGGATTAGCCTAGGACTTCCGCTTGTTGTTTGAATGCACCTCTTCTGTTTAATGTTTTCACACTCCAGGTGCATATAGAGCGTCGTTGTACTTTTTTCGGTTGGCATGGTTGTCAACACCAAAATCCGTCCTTACCGAGGCTCTTTCGTTGCTTCGTAACAATACTTTTAATATGCGAGGGGCTAGTAAACACAAAGCGCAACCACCAACCTGGAGGGTAACTCCAATTTATTAGGTACCTGTAGGACACGGAGACATTGAGCGCCGTGCACCGTTGTCCATTCGGCTCTTCCTGTAACATTTCTGTTTAAGGGGATTTGCTAACCCTTGAGATTCATAAATGAGCTGTTGTCCAAATATATCGAAAAAGCTGGTATAGGTTGTTGACTTTGTACATCCTAAGTGGATACTGTATACACCACCGTTCATTACATCTTATGAGTTCTTCCGCTGCCGTTATGAAAATTGCTATAAGACTATAGGCCTCAAAGTGAATACACATATATACACTTATATAAAAAAAAAATATATAACCCCTCTATATGAATAGAAGCAACCAAGTAGTATAGACACATGTGCTAGCAAACTTTGAGCTCATAGTATAAGTAAAGCCCTATAGACTTTTCTGAGCTCAGACAAACATGACAAGTCACAGTTAGGCGACATTTACGTCAAAAAACGAATTTGTGTAAAAAAATCGAATTCACAAAGACAAATGTTTGTAGGATCTTGCTTTAGAACCATGTATTGTATTTCATTTTTAAGATTCAGATTTTTAAAAATTTTGCAGAATTTCATATATTACAAAGTAAAGGCACAACAATGACATTTATTAGCCTTTATGAATACTGCCAAAAACTAGTCTTGTTTGTTTAACTTGTACAATATTCTAGGATACAATTGTCCAATCTGTCCATTTATACTAAAACGAATAATGGACAACCATTTTTTTAAACGAAACATCATAAAGCTGAAATCAGCTTTATAGCTCCCCGTTCATCCGAAAAGATTTCTAAGTGTCCCCCCAACAATTTGTGTTTTATGGTTGCACACTCCCAAGTGATTTACACTCAGCTTATGAGCCATGAATCACGCGATTTGTCCTGTCAAACAACGGCATTCGCTCTCAGCCGATATAAAAGTGTTATTAAAACACACTCCAGATTGTCCAAAAATACCTTCCCCATGGAATGCACTGTTCCCTGCGCGGCGGCCGCGGCGCTGCACAACAACTCGCACTGACTTTCATCCACTTAATCCAGCACTCGATGTAAAAGGGGGTGCGCAGGGATTAACTTAATTGACATCCAACAAAATGACAAATAAAACAGAACAACCATAAAGTCGCGTGCATCCTATACACTCAGAGACACCAACTGGATAAGTAGTCGTTGGGAATGTCGCGTGAACAACTCGTGCCGCCATTCATCGGCCCAGATGTACGCGCAAGGAGTCACCTTAAAAGTGCCTCCTTAAGTGGAGAGTGTCCCGTAAAGGGGGAAAAAAAGGCGCAACTCAAACGTGAAGTGTCTTCGACAGCCAGATTAACCCGCGCGCATTAACACAAAATATCACACAAAGAGCGGAGCGCTATATTTATAGCCCTCGCTCCACTTAGAGTGTGTGGTGCTTATGGAACCACCCCACCCTCACCCACTATAGCGAGGGTCCTTTGTTTGTGTCTAAAATTGGATCGATCCGGGATTTATGCGCACATGGGATGAGGCCTAAAATTTAATTTCCCTTTGGTCCATTGTACGTTGGTCCTGACATTTTTTGTTTTTGGTCCCTGGGTTTGTTTTCTTTTTTCCTCCCGATTGCATGCTTCGAGACCAATAATCGATTTCCCGGGCGCACTGGCGGCGTCAATTGCATCCATTTGTCTCGAGCGTGGGGACGATGCTGGAAGAGTGCTCCACACCAGGCCAAACTGCGGCCGTATAGAAAACCGCCCACAAAAAATGCAACCAACACCGACCGCACTATCGCGCCGCCAAAAAGGAACACCGCCAGTCCTTGTTTGCCTAGCTTTATATACGTGCGTGGGTGGACTAGTGTACTGGCAAGAGTTGCGGACGTTTGTAAGTGGAAAAAAGGCGGGAAACCATTCGTGGGTTGTTTTTTTTTTTTTTTTAAACGCCTGTCCATCATGTCGACATGACAATGGCGCTAGGCGCGTTGTGTTTCTACATTGGCAGCTGGAAGAGTTCCGAGTTCCGAGTTCCCGCAGTTCAGTAGAATGCCAATTTCAACCTGCCCCCTCCAGTTTACCTTGTGAATACTCAAGGGAGTACCTATAGTGGTGGATGTTGTTGTTATCGGTGGTGGTGGAGCGGGGATTTATTTACAACGGGTGGCATTCCAGTACGCAGTGAAAGTTGCAAGTGCACCACTATACAAGTACTAGTACTGCTGCTGGCACCGTCATGGGATCAAAAGATTTCTCGCTTTTTAGACAGAATCCGGGATCGAAGGACAGTTTTGTTTCATTTTTTTGTGTTGTCGATGTCCATGAAGCCGCTTTGAGTGGAGGAGCAGAAAAGAAAAATCAGGAACGGTTTTCAATATTTGCATTCGTTGCAAATGCCACTGCGGATCTGCTACAACACCAGAGTACCGACCATGATGCCAACCCACATTGGGTACATAACATGGCAAGAGACTTAAAAGGTAAAAGAGGGACGAAAGGAATGCAAAAAAACACATTCACTGTAGCGGATGTAGTGCTAAGCGTCCTTTACATAGTTTCACATCCTGCTGGAGAGATGGTGGTAGAAGTTAGAACTACTTGTGCTTAACTAAGAAAGGCTTCTGACTTTTTTTCGTTCATGTTTAGTTGTTCCACAAATGCTGAACGGTTACTTTTGTGTAGGAGAAGTTCTGGAAAGATAACTCTTAGGTTTCACAATGGTTTTGAAGATGTTTTTCAATGAATCGCCATTATTGGCTTTCAATATGAAACCAGCTATAGATATTCCACTTCAAGAGAAAAGCTCAAGGGCAGAAGAATTTATGAATTCTGGGAATTCGCTGCAAGGAATCATTTAGTCTTAATTATAGGAGGATTTATGGGACTGAAAAACTAACTTATGCAAACCAGATAGCAAGGCGAAGTTTTGCTGCCTAGGTTTAGAATTTAGAGACGGAGAAATGAATTATAAGGACATAAACAAATATTTAAAGACTTTGTTTGACCAAAGGGTTATTAATTGGTTGGCAATGCGATTACATGAAAATACAAGAGTTTCAACCTTGCTAATATCTACCAATTCCGATTGTCTTCATTTTTGTAAAATCTATGCGGCAGCAAATAAGACCCAGGTATGTGTCCTTTGACTAAGTCACCAGGTTTTCTTTTTTGGAGATTACAGCAAAGGAGTTCCCAAAACATAGAAAACTGTAGCGTCTAAGTCAATCGTAGGCTTCACAATGTGAAAGAATTACATGAGCAGATTTTCACAAGAGTTAGTCAAGACCCTTGAACAGAAATGATGGCCATTGTGTTGAGAAAGACAATGCCAACAAGAAGTATTTATCAATTGTCACTAAAAACTTATACCGAATCAGTCATCCGAATTCGGTTATAAATTATAGATTCTGCCATCGCCCTTAGTCAAGATCGTAGTCAATATTTTCTCGGAGCTATACTAGTCCCCGTAACGTAGTGGAACTCATCCCATAGGTTAGGGTTTTTGCTTTATATTGACCTTCAAGCAAGTAAACGTTTCATTTTATTGCCATGGGGCATACTTACTTATACTCAAGTAGCACTTTAATCCGGAAGGAACCTGGGCCTTAACCAAAATACCTCTCGAATTAGCCCGGTTCTTCGAAAAAACCAAGGGTTCGCTGGAGGGTGCGATAAACCTAGAACATCTGTTCTGGCTGATCTAATTTCTTGTTGATGCTGGTGGTATGGTAAAAGGTGATCCATTTCGAGGTTCCCTACTTTTTTAAAGAAAAAAACACAGAAAATTCAAATTTAATGGAGAATGTTTATTATCATAACGTGAAATTATGTGCTCACCGAAATGTTCTCTCATCCTCATCGCTAAACAAAATTTGCCTCGAAAACGTCGGATCTTCTTGGAACTTTTCAAGAGCCCATAGAGCGAAGCGATGTCACTTGGGAAGGTCGAACGGCTTCAGTTGTTGCACAAGCTGTATTTTGTACGCTTTCAATTTAAGATCTTGACGTAAAATGCGCCAAGTCGTTCCATACGTCAGTCCGAGTTGCTACGAACGGCGCCGAATCGACTCTCTACGGTCTTCGTGTACACTCTCAGCTACTGCCGCTATATTTTCTTCACAGCGAGCTGGACGTGGTCTATTCGGTCGAATATTATCCAATAATGAATGCTGGGTCTCAAAATGGGTGATGGTGATGCGAATAGTACGCTCAGTAGGCCGATTATGTTGACCATAAGTTGAGCGAAGTGCACGAAACACATTCCTCACAGAACGTGAATTTTCATAATAAAGTTGAACAATTTGTAAACGTTGTTCACGCGTAAGTCTTTCCATTATGAAATGCCAAACAATACTAAACAAAAATAACATGACAGCATGACACGACTCACACGTGATCTGTCAAAAAAGGCTATTGAAAAAAGTATATCTACTTGGATCACCCGTTATTAATGAAGTGATTATGGAATTTTCTTTCTGCGAAGGACTTTGCGGTCTCTTCCGATCGCAGTCTTACGACATTACATTTTTTCCGATTTGTTGCGGCGTGGTGTATAACTATATTCATACCTTGGCTGCAACAAGTTAGTGGTCCGAGTCGATGTTAGCCCCTCGATATGTTCGGACATCTAAAATAATGGATCAATTTGATATGGAGGCCGCTATGCCTCTTATGAATATCGAGGTTGAGCCTATAGTGGCATTTCGTTCCGCAGCGAATTATTACCCTAAGTCCGTTGCCAGAAGTGTTGTCACAATGTTGGCTGTGTTTATCGATAATAATGCTAAAGATGTCTTCTCTTTCTACTCTTGCGTTCAAATCTCCCAACATGATTTTAGCATATTACTTAGGTAGTCCCTCATAAGTTTTGTCAAGGAGCCCCGTCTTCCGCTGTATAAAATTTCTCCTCTGTCGGAGCTTCAGCGCATAGTAGGCTTATATTGGCGAATTTGACCTTGATGCGTATTCTTGCAATACGTTCGCTAATGTTTTCGAGGAATTCGACTTCTTACCTAAACCTGGCACTTGAAACATGTCTGCACACTATAACACGGACCTTAGATGTCACAGTCATCAAATGTTTGCCCTTCCCATCCCGTCGTATTTTTGGATGACAGTAATGTCTGCTGTGCAGCAGCTTAGGGCTTCCATTAGTTGTTCGGCTGCAGTTCTTCTGTTAAATGTTCTTATATTCCATGTACAGATGCGAACGTCGTTGTCTATTTTTCGACTAGCATTGTCGTAAACAAAATCAGCCCTTTCCAAAACTCTTGGTTACGTCGTAACAACAATTTTGTTCGTGAGTGAGTAGTTAACCCAAAGCACCACACCTAACCTGAGTGGCAACCTCCAATTTATTAGATACCTGTAGAACTCGGAGACATGAGTATCCAATTTGGTATTGAGCGCTAACGTGTGCCTTTCGGCCACCACCACCATCTATGTTAAAGGGGCTTGACTTACCTTTGAAATTCCTAGATGACCTGTTGAAGCAGCTTATTTAGGTTGTTCACTTTGTCCATCCTTACTGGACTGTAGACATCCCCGTTGACTCCATATTAAGAGTTCTTCCGCTGCCGCTCTCATCTACGGTCAAGGTATACTAGACACTCAGTGGTCGCCATGGGAAGGCTGAAAATCGAAGTTGGTAGGCATCAGCTATGCGGAAACTCAAGGTTTCATATAACCGCATTGTCTACATTTTGACCACCAATGTACAAGTTCCTTGCTCAAAAGTTGCGGTTACAAGTGCCGAAGGGTTCTGATGAACTGGGTGTGCACAACATTGAGGCCGTTAGTAACGAACCAGACTGATCAGTTTTAGCTCTGACTATAGTTGGAACACATAAGCCTGCTGTAAGAATAGAGTCCTATGGTAATGCAACAATTTAATAAAGCCCACTACTTACTTACTTACTTACTTATCGGTCTCCCGACACGTGAAGAGTCTCTGCCTAAGATGCTGCAGCCTTACATCCTCTACGATCCCTGGCTCGTTGCTTCCAGTTGTCTAGACCAAGCGCTCTGGCATCCGCGATGGCTATAGTGGTTTCGGCTACCTCCTTGATAATGTCGCGATACTGGCACCACTGATTGTTGGCGTATGTGGTAGGTGAATGCACAGAGGAGAGTTTCATACTCAGGCGCTCAATGTAGGCTCTGGCTACTCCAGGTGTGCTTAGGCATCCAACGTTGAATTTCTTCTTCCGTGCAGTTCGTAGCTTTTTCTCGTTGGACAATCGAGCTTTGAATTTAGCCGCGACAAGAAAATGGTCAGAGTCGACGTTTGCCCCTCGGAATGCGTGCACGTTGAGGATGTTGGATGCGTGCCTCGCATCGATTAGCACATGGTCCATTTGGTTGGCAGTTCGACCGTCTGGAGAGCGCCAGGTTGTTGTGTTGATCCTAAGCCTTGGGAACCTAGTGCTTCTTATTAAGAGCTGCTGCAAAATCGATCAAGCAAGCCCACTACATGAAACGCAAATCTAATAGAACCCAACTTAAAGGATACGCCTTGAAGATAACTCGCCATTCATCCCGGTTATATAAAAATTCTACCTATCTTCAATTCACTTCAAAAAAAAACTTCCTAACAAGTTCAATTGCCAGCTGGAACTTCATCATCGTCAAATCCTACCTACATCCTACTGCTATCTGCCATTCCAAAAACCGTTCATTCACAATTCAAGTGATGTACTTTATTGAGATGTACTCGAGCATATTATAGCATCGAGGACATATATCTATATGTGCAATTATCTATGCACATTGCACAACCTACAACGGTATATCCTGTCGGTAGTTTCTATTGAAACCCACATGCGGCTATCGGTGAGGATTCTTTTTGTTTTGCAACTTTCGCGGATACACTGACATACCGACAAATTTTAACAATTTTTTGTTTGCTACTACCACCCATTCAACCAGTATTGCAAGTCCTTCCTCTGCACATACTAGGATATGCTTTTATCTTCTCGTAGGTTTTTTTTATCTGTTACCAACCCAGAGATCGTCAACTTGTAACCTGTATACGTGTCCACTGTGTGGTGTACCCGCACTCAAACTTATATGGTTAGGATACTAACAACTATTATCCCGACTGCATGATAAACGACTGTGCAAGGACATAGTCCGCATATAGAAGGATAAAAATACAGGATCAAATACAATATGACAAAAAAAACAAGTCGAAAGCCCTTCCTTATGCGAACCTGATTCTAGAATCCGTCCTAGCAAAAGTTCTAAATATCCATGTGCGGGATTTTTGGAGGGGAGGCTTGGCGCAATGACAGTCGAAAAAGGACATGTCGTTATGAATGCATGCCTACATTTTTATTGATGGTGTCGAAGCATGCATGTAGTTCCGCTGCTGTGCATGGCGGAGGACATCGAAAACGATGGCCTGGTACGATGCCTGGACTTTCGCCCGAACGCTTTTAATCCGAATTGTTTGATTTTCTGGGTTTATATCCGAGGTTTTTTTCGTCAAGGACTGGGATAGTAAAGAACATAAAAAACGAATTGTTGAGGACGAGACTTTAGTCCTTGCTATGCACAACTACCGGAATTTGTTCGATGTTTTTTTTTGTCAGTTTTTTGTGTGCTTTACGTTGTTGTTGCATTTTGAATTCGTGTCGTTATACAAGATGTATTATTGGCTGGCTACTGTAAACAGTGTTGTCAGGATAAAGTGGTTTGGTATGGATAACTTTGGTCATCGTCAACTCACAGGACAATACATCTAAGCCGTAAGGTACCCAGACTTAAAAAGTTCTCAATTTATATTCCAATATGGAGGTGGGTTGTTCAAAAACACCACCTGGAAGCAGTCTTAATAACTTTTTATCTGCAGGTAAATGTATAAAAATCGACTCGAGTAATGAAACTGAAAATGAACATATACTCGATTTCATATATCACGTGTTTGAATTTTAACTTGTCGCTTACATCTGCAAATATATGTTCTCACATGTTCAGGAATATAAAAGTCGGAAATGCATGTTCATTTGTAGGCTCGAATATATGAAATTTTCAGACTGAATTGCAATCAATGTTTGGGTTGTGACTTGTGACTATAATTCATGATGGAGACATCTATTTTGAAGTGGTGGGCACAAATATTTCCAAAAACTTCACCACTTCAGTGCCTGTCGTGTGAACATTGCATCTTCACGTCTCTTGACAAATAGTCTAAGCCAAAGATGTTTACCTTTTAAGGATGAGTTTCACTAAGATTGTGCCGAGACTACCTTGTTTGGTGTAACGCTGTATAAGGATTGAGAAAAGGCTGGGTAACGACTTCTAATACTTAAGGGTTAATTCGTTGACAACAACATAAGCTTAATTAAAGTCTCCCTTATATTTTTCGACTTATCCCGATTCGCCGGGTGTGGGTTGTTCATCTGAATAATGGAATAAAGCCTCCAATGCGGAAGGTTACACTGGGATTCATAACCTACTTCGATGACTATCTTACACATACACAAACTCGACCATATGGTCAAACTTCATGTACCCTCGACACATCAGTCCTGCCTCTCTCTCTCTGATACCAGCCCAAATTATGGTAAACAGCTACCAAACTAAAAAGGCTGAAGACTAGGACCAAGTCTCACAATTTCCAAAGGCTTATGAAGGGTCCGGCTAGTTTTTTTCTGAGAGATTGAAAAATCTAGGAATTTCCCATGTCTGCTTTTTTAGATACCTTACCACAAAAAGACGACAAGATCTGCTGATTTAGATGGTCGATGATTAGATATTATGGTCGGTTGCGAGCTCGAGGACATGTCAACCTGATACGAGTTTAAATACTTACAAAAAGTTTGTCCCAAGAACAGCGGTGAAAGTGACTTTATAAGAAAGGTTGGGGATCAACTTTGCGCTAATTCGAAGATCTTTAAAAAAAACTTAAAAAGATTTAAAAATAGGTAGGGTGTTCTGAAACCTTTATCTTCCCCCAACGGCTTAAAATTGCATGAAGTCACATTTCTCTGCCTTGTGGAACTGACAACTAAAATTTCGGTGGTGTCTTTGAAACCTAATGTGAGCTTGCAAAATTCTTCCATATATCTGACGGATATAGCTGAAGCCTTGCCAAATTACGAGATGAATCCGACTACCAGATCTACGGTCGGTTAGACAGAACTTTCCTGCCTTTATTACTAGATTTAGTTTCTTATGAACCTCGCAATGAAACTTAATCTCTGTAATGAGAATTTTCGTGGTCGCTCATACATAGGTTTATGGGGACACCAATGAAAGTCTGAGTAGTGTATAATCAAATAACCTTCCCGAAAGCCACACATAGGTTAGGATTCTCTGCTTCATCTAGTCTGCCGCTACCAGGCTATAAAGGTTATTCACGTTATGCCTACGTGGACTTTGAAGTTATGCATGAGAGCAGCGATTATGATTTGTAGCTTCCTATGATATTTTCCTGCCACTTTTAGTATGTTCGTTTTCCGAACATTTCAATTGCTGATTTGTGATTCTGCATTAAGGGACAGCAGGTTGCGTTTTATCCTTATTTGGACACGCTGGTCAGTATTTTACAAAGTTGCGTTTGAGATAATGATGAAATTCTACAACCAGCCCAGCTTAACCAGTAGAACCGTTTGATAATTTTAAAACCTTAGAAAGAATTTCAGGATAGCGGCATAGAAACTATCAGTTTCCATTCGTCTTTAGGGAGTCTTCACTTTAGATATCCATGGTCAACTACTGCGATCGACTACTCTCCTTGACCTGCTCCTCGATTGATACCTACGTACCTCCTGGAAGACTACTTAGTCATGATGACTTTTGTAATAGCCTTTAGGAACCCTTGTAGATTTGGAGACAAAAATATAATATCTGGCATTAACGGCCCTTAAATGGTCTCAACCTAGCTTCTCCTTTCATTAGCGTGTGTGAAGTTTTATTTTTTCCATCATTGATGTTTGTCAGACTTTCGCAGGAGGTTAAGCAGTAATAAAAACGAAGTCGCTTTCAGGACCCTGTGCTTAGTAGTCCTACGCATAAACAACTAGGCCATTGCCTATCTTAGATTTGGGCGTATTCCTATAGGCATCAGCTCAAGAGCTCCTTAGAGTGGCTGTAGTTGAGATGAGAGGCAGTTTCCATTTCGTCCTTGCAGTAATCAATCTCGCACCATCACTTTCGAATGTCATCGCTCCAGTTGTTATTTGCCCTACATGAATTTGCAGAACCGACTTGGAGCAACAGGATGTCTGCTAAGCTGAGAGGTATTCTTGGCTGGCCACAGCTTTCATGGTTTTTGACTACTTAACGTGGTCACTCTCTCCTTTCCAATCTGGTTCCGTGTTTTTAACTGCTGTGCCACGCTTCTTCTTTTGATTTGATTATCTCCGAGGCTAGCTTAGCCGCTTCTTCTTCACTGTATTTTACTGTATAGTCATGGTCGACGAGTTTGTCTTAGTGATTGCATCACCGCGGCATCGGTTATGTACAAACACGTTAAGTCCTTTCACTCACTCAGCTTGTCAATAACTAAATCGAGTCAGTGATGTTGTTTTTTCTTATCTGCTACTATTGCGGACTCAGATGTAGCTGAACCGTGCCCCGAAAGACTATGACATATCGAACACATAGTGGTCGGGTGATAGCTTAATCGGCCTTGGCTTTTCAAACCGTTCTTAGTGGATCATTGGCAAAGTCAAGCGGGTTTCGCAAGTTTTTTTCCTCAACCTCTTTTTTTCATTTTACATTTCGGGAGTCTTCTTCTGAATAAAGATTTCGACGATGCAAACCATTTCAATGTAAAGTCGGCATAACCGTCGAGAAAATGCTTCTCAGGAATGATGTCGACTTGCGGCCCTCCACCGAAACTCGCTTGCTTGGTGACTGTTCTTAGAGTCGAGGATTTTCTCATTCATCAATCATTGTCCTGGTTTCAGATTCGGTTTTATTAAAGTTCGTGGTGCCCAGTTAATTAAATGGCGGGAGCTCCTGTTTTATGCCGATTCCGAATGGCTAAGTTGAGAACCCGTCAGTTTCCTTTCAATGTCCGTCAGCATTTTTTCGGCTTTGGCCTTCCTACATAACTTCAGCCGCCTTCAAATAATTTTTTTTTTCATAATTTTCTGGGATTAGTGGTGCAAAGATCCACGTTAACTTTTAAAAATCTTTGCCTGATAATCCATATAAATCGCCAGGTATCCAAATGATCCATTTCTAACCACAAAGAATATAGGGAAGAGCCACAGATCGCATAACTCCATACTACAGTCCTATTAAGCGAAAATAATGAATTCGAAATGACGAACATGAAGTGAAACTGTAATTGTACACAAAAAAATATAAAATGTATGTTCGTTTGTTTGTTTTACAGTTAAAAACCCCTGCATCAAATTTCAAGTTAGTCTATCTTTTTAAAAAATGGCAACACTACACGAATGCATTTTGTACACCAGACCAATTCGGCAAACCCCCACTTGCAATCCAATGCAACCTAAATCACCGCCCAAACGCTCACGTCCTTTTTGAATTTTTCACAAGTGCCACCAATTTTTGTGAAATGTGTTGAAGAGAATCGTTTCGAGATTGTTTGCGAGTAGTTTATCAAATTTCTAGCTTAGTCGTGGCACCCGCTCTCCACTCCCGAACCCCCAATCCTGATTGTACCAATTTCCATTTGATCCCTTCTAAAGTCCTCCCGAGATAGGATGATGCAGCAAAAGCATTTGCTACTACATTGCATCAACATCGGCGACCATGCAGCGCACGCAAAGAGGTAACGGAATTTTGGTATCCCGGTCTATTTTTTCAGAGTTTTCCTAAAACAGCACAAAAAAAAATGTTGCCCCACCATGGATATTTGTTTTCGCTGACATTTTCCACACGAGGATCTCGTATACCACCTCTATGAAACTCAATTGAAAATTGTTTGTTGTTTGCCCGAGGATTTTTCGGAATTCGGTTTCACAGTGTGTTGCAGTTGCGGTACAGTGTATGTATTCATACTGATGCGATGTAGCGATGTGGGTGTTGAAAGGGCGGCCCTGAATGCATTTTGTCATCCACGGGGTATGGTGTGGGTGGCACACAGCAACACCACCGAAACTTATGACGACTTTGGTTAAATCCGATTTTCACTTATTGGATTTTTGTCCATCATATATATGGACGCAGGGGTCTTGTGCAACCAGCAGCATCCAACAAAGGATATAATAAAAGGTGTCAGGCGCTTGTACAAAATGCTAATAAAATTTTCCAAGCACCGGGAGAAATTGATTGTACACAAAAAAAAAGGATATTGGTCATATGGCATTGGAATTTTGAGAGTGTCCTCTGTGGGGTGTAAGTAACTTAATTTTAATTATATTTGGATTTGTAAAGGCTATCAAAGAAAGAAGCTTTGCCTAGTATTCGATGCCTTGCTGCTGACAAGGCTGCTGCGAATGTTGATTCCTATGACGTGAGAATAAGTGTTGCATAAGCGAATGCTCACTAAAGCGTATGCACACCCAACTAAATACATCAACAAATACAGTGGATCTACCCAAATGAATTTCTGTCAATTTTGAAATGTCAACATTCTTGTATGAAAGGAAGAGTATAGAACTACATAGAGTACGCATCACAGCTAACAATTTTGTAGCCTTTGCGTCGGCTATGACCGTATGAGATGGGTACTCTATGTAGTACTATAATTACTCTTTGGTAAGGTCTAGAATTTCTTACCCCCTCATCACCTTACAACTGGAGTTGTAGGGTATAGCCAGTTCTGCAGCATGATCGATTTACCAGTGTACTGTAGTGATAACTGAAACCATGGATACATCGTTCCAGGATTTTTATCGCTCTCCAGTTTTGACGAGGTCACATATCCCTATATATGACTGATTTTGTACTGACTCCCAATGGAGGTCAGTTGGTTCTGACATTGTAATGCTAGTTTGAATGACATTGACGTCGAAAAAGAGTTTAATATCTAATGCTATATACGGCTTCACAGTCAACAAAAATTTCGATCTTTTGCTGGAAGGTACTGTCGTGTCTACATGAGCAACATGCTACATGCTTCCCTAATAGAGTTAAAACCTGATCCACCCCTTTAGTCCATTTTAGAGCATCAGTGTATTAAGAAATACTTACTTTCTTAAGTGGCGCTAAATTCTGGAATGAACCTAGGCATCCACCAATACTGTCTCCCATTAGCCCGGTCCTCAGCAGACTTCCTCCAGTTGCGCACTTGAAGTTGATTGAGGTCGGTTTCTATTTGTGTGCCGCATTTAAGTCGTGATTTTCCTCTGAATCCGATGTCTGGCTGGGAATCAAAGACTCATTGAGCCGGAATTTTGGTGGTCTTCTACAAGTCCTAGCCATCTTTTTTGACCGCTGTATAGCTCGTATAGTTCGTGGTTGAATCTTCGTCTCAGTAGCCGGTCAACGCAAACCAGACCGAAGATTTTTTGCAGAATTTTTCACTCAAAACCAGGACGGGGATAATCAGAGTTTTGTATTGGATCTAGTTAGTAGTTCGAGTGAGGGCTTTACTACTAACTAGCCTTCTTAGCCCGCAAAAACTGCGGTTGGCAAGAGTAATTCTTCGTTTAATATTTGAGGAGATGTTTTTGTTAGGTAGACAAAGTTCCCTATGGTGACGATGGTGACGTTCTGTCGATGTTGTGTACCCTTTCGAGTTGGCAGCATATATTCGGTCTTACCCTTATTTACAGCTAAACCCATTTTTACCGCCTCGTTCTCTAAACAAGCAAACGTGGCTATGACATGAGTTTCTGGAGTTTTACACAATCCTCTGAAGAATAAAATTGAAAAAGTCACATGACAGTCGAATGTGTCGATGAGGACCTTTCCGACCCTAATAGAGCAACGAAAATTCCTTATCGTCATCCGCACAGACGGACAGGTTTGCGCGGTATACCAAAAATAGACATGGCTCTGTATAGTTCGTCTCTATAAATGTTGTCGTATCCGGCTTTGAAATCGATTAATATGTGGTGGGTATCAATTTGGGCTTCTTTAGGTTTTTTCTGCGGAAGTGTTAGCATTACATCAGTTGTGGACTTTCCAGGTCCAAAACCGCACTAATAAGGACTGATCAGGTTGTTGGTAAACAGTTACAGGCGTTGACATATTGCGGCAGATAGGATCTTTTAGTCGATTTAGAGGAAACCTATGCCTCTGCAGTTGGCACAGTTCAGAGCGTCTCATATTTTGTGGATCCAGACAGGCAATGTCATGGGAAATTGTGGAGTTACGAGTTTTGAGAACCAGGTTCAATCCAAACTGTAGCCTTACTTAAGTTTCCAACTAACAGGCTTTTCTAAGACGTAAATATTGAGCTTGCTTCTATTCCGCGAAATGTTTGGTAGGTTCAAGAGTGTAACTTTCGATTTCACCCTTATTTTCAGAGGTAAGGTGATTTATATATGACAGGTTTGGCTTATTTAATGAGCAATACATGTAGGTAACCACTTTTTAGCCGGTGATGTTATGCAGAGACAAACCTCAATGAATTTTAAAACCCTCCTTCATATCATAACCCATTCAAAAAAGTTTAAGTTGTCTACTGAAACTCTTGATTTGGGCTTCCATTGAAATAAAGGGCTTTGCAGGAATGTTGGTGGCTATATACAAAATTAATGATGAATGCTGTCCTGGTAGTCGACGGACTAATGCGAGTTTTTTTCTGACGCAAAGTTCTTATCAGTTCCGATTTTGGCCTACATGTTCGAACGTTCTTTCAAGATCCACAATTCCAACGATACTGGGTACAGTATTGGATATCAATCACCCGTCGATCCGGAATGATGGATTCTATTTTTAGAAAAGTGTCAACAAAAAACGTCTACTTAGCATAAGACATTTATAACTTTAAGGATTCAAATTCCAACATTCCCACTACAGGTTTGCTGCTATTCCTCGTTCAAAAACCTTAAAACAAATAAAATTGAAAACCCCTGTTCAAAACAGCAGTAAATGTGTCATCTGTACGTCACATGTACGAATCATGTCGTTTTTTTATGACAATAATGTTGCAAGTAGGATATAAATCAAAAGGATATTTCAACACAAAATACTGGCGCTTTTTAACCTCACCACTTGAGGGATGGCTGTGTTGTCTCTGCGATGCATTATTGCTGCCGGGTTAACTGCGATTTTATACCGCATAATGGTAAGTTGGACCTGTGTTGTTGTTGAATGTCCTTTGGGAATGGGAGTGTGGAATATAAAATGTCCGCTTTTAGGGCGCACAGTTGGTGCTGCCACCAACGATGCAATGATGCACCACCCACAAGATGGTGACGTTAATGTGAGGCAGAGTGGAGAGTATTTTTAATCCTTGTTGGTCGTTAAGCACACGTGACGCCATTGATGTTAATATGGTGCTGCGCGCACATGGACCACGTATATGGAGTGGTAATTCTCTGCCTGGTCTGTCCTAGCGAAATGACATACAGAGAGATATGAAAATGTGCTCTCGCCTCATTAGGTCCTTCACACATTTTACACTTTTATAGTGTTGAGTGAGCGTTGGTTTTTTTTTTTGCCATTTTTCTGTCTTCATAAGAGAGTATATATGTTATGATAGTGTGTATGGTAGTCTGGTTTTTGTGTTGGGACTTGTGGGTAACCGCCGAATGGTGGGACAGGATTAATGAAACCCATGGGCGTGGGAGGACTGCTGACATTAAATTAAATAATTAATAAAAGCTTTTGAGTAGCATCCTTTTGTTAAATGCCGCCATAATCATATAAAATATTCTCACGTTTCATTTACAGAGTAGAGGTGCTATAGATCAGCAGTTTGTGTTGGACAGACATTGGATAAATTATATTTATTCATACCAACTAGTTAGGATGGCAGGTGGAGATCATAAGATATAGCAAGATGATTCAAAATGTTTAATGTGATAAAAAAATCCCACAATGGTGCGTTATAGCAGAATGTGGTAAAAACATTTGTAAGAACTGTAAGGGCCGAAAAGTCAATCATTAGAAAATATACAGCAGCCCTACAGCCCTACGCATCTTACCCATGTCTTCGAAAAAAGACTGCAAATGAGTAGGGCCATGCATTAACCTAACTAGAGATATTGGCTTCGAAATCCACAAAGCAAACTGGGATCTTCAGATGGTCGAACTTTCAAACAAATCAACCATGTGCTCATAGATGCAAGGCACGAATCCATCATCCTGGATGGTCACACATG
Organism: Rhingia campestris; assembly: GCA_932526625.1. Lineage (NCBI taxonomy): Eukaryota > Metazoa > Arthropoda > Insecta > Diptera > Syrphidae > Rhingia > Rhingia campestris. The sequence continues at coordinate 50,342,245 of OW052182.1, read as the reverse complement.
CAGACGGGCAAACGTCCTTGGACCATTTTCTCGCCGAAGCCAAATTCAGAGCCCGACTGTCCAACGATAAGAAGCTACGACGCGCACGGTATTGTAGATAGCTGCAGCAGCATTTCCAGGAGCACTTAATTGGCATCATGCCCAGAGAGTGAGAGGACAAGAAACCGGCCTACCTCTAGTCAACAAAGATTATTTAAGAAGTTAGTGCAGCCATAAAAAAAACTGAAGAACAACAAGGCAGGCGGCTCTGATGGAATACCAACAGAAATCTTCGAATACCGAGGTGATGCCATAGAAGACTGCATGCACCAAGCCAAGACAGAGTCTGGATAGAGCATGCCCTATGATTAGAATACTTACTTACTTACTTAAGTGGCGCTACAGTCCGGGATGGACCTGGGCCTCAACCAACACGCCTCTCCAATTAGCCCGGTCCTTAGCTAACTGCCTCCAGTTGCGCACTCCAAGTTGGTTGAGGTCGGTTTCTACTTGTGCGCGCCACTTGTGCGTCCGACGTCTGGCTGGAAATCGAAGACTCTGCGAGCCGGAGTATTGGTGTCCATTCGTTCTACATGTCCTAGCGCCGTAGAGCAGGACTGGGATGATCAGGGTCTTATATAGGATCTCATTAGTAGTTCGAGTGAAGGGCTTTACTACTAAATTGCCTTCTTAGCCGAAGAAACAGCGATTGGCAAGAGTAATTCTTTGTTTGATTTCTGACGAGATGTTGTTGTCATAGCGGTGCCGAGGTAGACAAAGGCCCGTACTACCTCAATGTTATATCTGTCAATGGTGACGTTCTGTCCAATTCGTCGATGTTGTGTGTCCTTTCGTGTTGACAGCATATACTTAGTCTTACCCACATTTACTTCTTAACCCATTTTTCCCGCTTCCTTCTCTATACTAGCAAAGGTGGCTATGACATCACGTTGAGTCCTACCAATAATGTTGCACCGATTTTTGGAAAATTATGCCTCTGGTGTTGGCTCGGGAGTTTTGCACAATCCTCTCAAGAATCTAATTGAAAAAGTCACATGACAGCGCATCGCCTTACCTAAATCCTTTTGTGGTATCGAATGTGTCGGTGAGGTCGTTTCCAACCTTGATGGTGCAGCGATAATTCTCCATCGTCATCCTACACAAACGGTCGAGTTTGGATGGTATACCAAAACTAGACATGGCTCTGTATAGTTCGTCTCTATAAATGCTGTCGTATGCGGCTTTGAAATCGATAAATAGGTGGTGGGTATCGGTTTGGACTTCTTGAGTTTTTTCCAGGATCTGCCGAAGTGTCAGGATCTGCCAAAAACCACACTGATAAGGGCCGATCAGGTTGTTGGTAAACGGTTTCAGGCGTTCACATATTACGGCAGATAGGATCTGGTAGGCAATGATGAGCAAACTTATGCCTCTGTAGTTGGTGCAGCTCAGAGGTTCTCCTTTTTTGTGGATCGGGCAAACGATGCTGAGCTTCCATTCTTCAGGCATGCTTTCAACTGACCAGATTTGGCTTATGAGTTGGTGGATGTTACTTACCAAGTCATCTCCGCCAGCTTTATAAAGCTCAGCGGGAAGGCCGTCATTTCCGACGGCCTTATTAAGCTTGAGTTTAGATATTGCTATCCTCACTTCACTTAGGTCGGGTTGTTGTCAGTTTTCGCTCTCGTTGCCAATATTAAATGGTTCGTTCTGCCTGACAGCGGAATGTTGTTCGTCATCGCCGTTTAACAGTCTTCAGAAGTGGTGCTACATTGAACCACACGGGACAACTGTAAGCCATGATTGGCCATGCATGAAATGACTTTCAAACATAAATCAAGTTGACTCCTTTGAAACAGTCTTCTTGTCAGAGCATAAGCGCCCCTAGACCTGGCCATAAAAGCAACTACGTTTTCGTTAAAATACAGAAACTTGTCAAGCCAGATGCCAAGATATTTAACTAAACTTCTCACCGCCAATGGTTGTCCATGCTGTCCAATGATGGCCATTTTTTTCAGTTTTTTTCTGGTATCGCTAGAAGCCCTACGCAATCGGGTTCTAAACAGAATTGTTTTGTTTTTTTTTTGGAAATTGATCTTGAGTTTCCATTTATCGCAATTGATGTGGATAACTAGATCATCTGAGTACGCTATAGCGTGCCTGAGGGAACCTATCTACAAGACCATTAGTATAAATGTTAAATAATATCGGGGAGTTCATCGCCCCCTGTTGTTAGCCGTTTTTAATTTCATAGATTTTACTCGAAATTACGTTGCCACATTTGACAACTTCTTTCCCATAAGCATTTCATAAATTATATGTAGCATGGGTCTACCCATGTCCAGACTGGATAGCTTGTAGAAAAGCCCCTCTAACCATACGGTTTCGAAGGCCTTCTCAAAGTCAACCTGACAGGCTCCTGTGCATTGTTTTTGGACTTATTCCATTGAATGTCGGATTAATCTCTTTCCTCTAGATATATTTGTTTAAGATTTAGAAGTATTCAGTACATTCCGACTAAGTCAATCAAGCGGCAAGTTTGGCCACTTTCAATATACCATTCACAAGAATATTTCAACTGAATATCAATCTATCCAAATTCTTCGCAGAAGAATTCGTACTATTTCAACATCCTTTAAAATGGTGATATAGTCTGGATTCTGCGGAGCAATCAGGCTCCGGTGTTTTTTAATCGAAAGTTTAAGCAGTTGCAAAAGTCGCCAATAAGACCGTAAAAAGGCTATAAATACGACCATAACATCATTTATATTGATGGTTATCGTCGATAAATTAATTTTCTGTTTGTATGAATTAGTCAAAGCTGACAAGGTATAATGTCAAACTATACTATCTCCAGACGAACTTTGAACTTTGTAACCACATTGTAAAAGTCACACCTCGAAACATGAAACAAGAGTTTTGAATTGAGGTGCTATGTGAAGAATACCTAAGGTAGCGCGAGCTTCCTGCCCTAACCAGGAAGCTAAGTCCGCTTCATAGTAAGTCTAAACTCAAAAATCGCATAGAGATGTAAGGGAACCCTATTGAAATAAGTGGCGGAATGTTGACTAGCAAGAGCTTGCCCTTTCCATCTCATCCCATCAACCGTAACCTAGCCAACCCTATTGAAATACTCTCAAACCTAACTGAAACGGTCCAATTTAAATCGCACCTACCAGAGAAACATAGCCTACAGTACGCCACAAGTAACATAATGCGTTTCTTTCCGATATTTCATCACACCAAAGGATATCAAGGTTTCGGTAATGAATTCGTTTAAAGTGAGGATAGTTTCTTTGCAAAATGTCCCTCAATCGCTCATGAATACTTTTACCCGTCAATTTAAACGTTGTAACTGTGAACATTTGAATCTATTATTCCTGTCATTTTGTCCACCTACCGTTTGGTCACACGGTTGTCGTAGCTGCACATACTTAGGTAGACCCGACATGACCTGCCACATAGGACTACCACTAGCTACCATACACAAATTCCCAAAAAAGACGACAACAACCCAACATCTTTATTGCTACCGTGTAATTCAAGGACACAACATCCATTGTCATTGTCCTAGACATGGCATAGCAAGAAAACATTCTAAAATTAACTTATCAAAATAATTGTTTACGCTACGTGTGCCAGGACACTCACTAATGAAGATGTTGTCCGTCCTCCTTTTCGCTCCGTCTAAATGCAACAAATTGTCTGTACACACTCCTCCTGTGAGGATATCATTCCAAACACACTTATGTTAATGAGGCATTTCATCATGCTGTCATATGTCCTCCAAAAAAAAAAAGAAAAATAAGCAAAAAGGATGTACGTTTAGACTAAACTGCATGCACCCAACCCAAAACGCAGCACGCCCTCGTCCAGAGCCGGTACGCGTGTCTTCGTTTCCAACGAAACTCTTGCCAGGATGAAGAGATACCAACTCACCCTTACCATGGAACACATCCCGCTGGGGTAGTCTCACGACAGATAGAACAAATGCAAGAGTCTCGTTCTGTGCGTACAATTAGTCTCACGGGGAGAGTATGCAAGCGCGAATTTTCTATCGCATCCTGACATTCCTCGAAGAGATACCCAACCATGCTGCCCGTTCGTCATCCTATTGTTGCATTCGATTCGGTTGATACAGCTCCTGCGGTGTTTATAACCGCGATTCCCTAGAACCCAGCCGAACTGAAACGAACTCCTCTCGTCCTGTGCGACGATGAGACGATGGTCGCGTGCAGTAAAAATCCGTAAAATTGCCCTCGTCATAAATGGTTTTGTGACTTTTGTTCGCCGGTCCAGGACTGCCGCTATTTCGCAGCGCGCTATTGTTCAGTGTACGCGCACACATCGGCTTCCATCAACAAACCACCATCACCACCATTGCTGCTAGTTTATGATCAAAAGTTGTGTGTTGACTGCCAGGTCATATATCCTATTTGAATAACCGGTGGAAGGATCGCATAAAGGAACTTTATAACATCCGAGCTGTAAATGGTAGCTGCGTGCGGAGATTGTCTTCGAGGTTGTAAAACTCCTCTTCTATACGCAATTCTTCGTAAAAAGGACTCAATCTGGATGCAGTGTAGTAGTAACAGTATTGCAACGATGACATTTCACAATTCACATTTAACATGACAGGAAGGATGTAAGGACGAAATGATGATAATAAAAATCGGGTATACACACAGTCCTTCTGCTCAATGTTTATTTGGCTGGTTTTTTGGTTCACCGTAAACAGTTCGGTGAGCGCATAAATTTTATTGGCCGTTATTCATATACACAGAAAGTATCCTTTTTATGCTCGCATTGCCCTATATAGGGCGGTCACGATGGCATTGTGTTGTGTGTCATCTTGTGTAAACATTGGGCAAGCGGTCATAAGTCGCGTATGAAATGTTTCGCGAAATTGATATTGCCCTCGATATAATGTAGGACACCCATGTATAGCCGAAGCCCTAAAGGAGGGACATACAAGGTTTGGGCTATTAGTGCCGACAGAAATGTTATTGGTCATTCTTCGGTAATGTTACATGGAGTCTGAGTATTGTTTATGCCTTGAAGGTTTAGCCGATTTGGTTGTTAAACTGTGCGTATGTTTGCTTTGAGGTCGTCTTTATTGTTGAATCTTTATTGTTGAATTTTTATTGTTGATTTGAAAGAGTGGTCAACAAGGTCTTAGTAATATTATAGCTACGGAGCGTCCAGGAAACCACGTATAGATAATTGTTGACGTCTTAAAGACTTTTCAATAAAAGTCAGTGTACACCAGGGAAGCATTGTTAGTCCTTTGCTTTCTATTTAAGACTTGATTCTAAGCTTGCTGTAAAATTGAAAGAATTCAAAGTAAATCCTTTATTCCTCGCTTACAATTGTGTCGTCATAAGCGAATCCTAAGAAAATTCTCAACTGCTGTACTAGGCTAATTCCGTTCACCAACCAGAGGCATTTAGTCTAACGAACAATGCTAAAAGTCTTCTCAAGACAATAATGGGGCGAAGTCGATAAAGTTGTAATTGTACTTTGCAGACAAAGAACACCAGATTTTCATCAAGTATAAGGTAGGTAACAAAAAAGGTGAGATCGAGAATACTCAGGGAATGATTTACTGACAAATCAAACATCACTTACCTACTTACTTAAGTGGCGTCACAGTCCGGAATGAACCTGGGCCTCAAGCCTCAACTAATATGCCTATCAAATTAGCCCGGTCCTTATTGGGGTCGGTTTTTATTTGTGCTTGCTAGGTCTTCCTCTATTGCGTTCAACGCGACTCTTGGCTGGGATTCGAAGACTCTGCGAGCCGGAGTATTGGTGTCCATTTGATCTACATGTCCTAACCATCTTAAACGTCCAATGCGGAGCTTTTTGACTAGGGGTATGTCGCTGTACAGCTCGTATAGTTCGTGGTTGAATCTTCGTCTCCATGGCCCGTCAATGCAAACGGGCCCGAAGATTTTCCGAAGAATTTTTCTCTCGAATCGACCAAGGATTTCTTCACCCGCTTTTGATATGGTCCGTGCTTAAGAGCCGTAGAATAGGATTGGGATAATCAGGGTCTCATATAGGATCTCCTTAGTAGTTCGAGTGAGGGCTTCACTACTAAATTGCCTTCTTAGCCCGAAGAAACAGCGATTATCAAGAGTAATTCTTCGTTTGATTTTTGACGAGATGTTGTTGTCAGAGTTAATAGCGGAGCCGAGGTAGACAAAGTCCCGTACTAGCTCAAAGTTATATCTGTAAATGGTGACGTTCTGTCCAATTCGTCGATATTGTGTGTCCTTTCGTATGCATATCCTGCATACCTTGCTAAATCCATTTTTGCCACTTCCTTCTCCACACTAGCAAACCTGTAGGTATGTGACATACATTGAGTCCGACAAATGATGTCAATATCGTCGGCGTATGCTAGTACAAAGATGTATGGAGGATTGTGCCTATGGTGTCTAGGGAGTTCTGCCCAATCCTCTCAAGAATGATGTTCAAGTATCAACATGACAGTACATCGCCTTGCCCAAATCCTTTTTTGGTATCGATGGGTTCCATTAGGGTCGGAAGCGACATCACCGAAACATTCGATAGCAAAATTCTTCGAGAATTATTCATCTCCATCCATCGTTATCCTGCATATCCTAACGAATTTCGGCGGTATACCAAAACTAGGTATGGATCTGTATAGTTCGTCTCTATAAATGCTGTTGTGGGCAACTTTAAAATCGATGAATAGGTGGTGTGTATTGATTTGGACTTCTTGGTTTTTTCCAGGATCTGCCGAAATGTTGATCAATTGTAGACTGTCCTGGCCTAAAACCACACTAATAAGGTCCAAATCATTTTGTTGGTAAACGGTTTAATCCGTTCACATATTACGGCAGATAGAATCGTATAGGCGATGTTGAAGACACATATGGCTTTGTGTTTGGCACAGTTCAGAGGATCTCCTTGTTTTGTGGGTTTTAAGGTTTTAAGGTTCCATTCTTCAGAGAAACGTTCATCGAACCAATTTTTGCTTATGAAATGGTGAATGTTTCTTATCAAATTGTCTCCAACGGCCTTATAAAGATCAGCTGAAAGGGCATCATTTCCAGCAGCCTTGCTAAGCTTAAATTCAGATATTGCTATCCTCATTTCACTTCAGGCCGGGTGATTGGTAGTTTTCGCTGTTGTCGCCAATATTGAATGTTTCAATATCGTTCTACCTGAGAGTGGGTTATTGTTCGTCATCGCCGTTGAACAGTTTGCAGAAGTGGTTCTTCCATATCCTCAGTATCGACTGTGACTCAACAACGGTATTGCCTTGTTCAACTCGACAGGATTTTGTTGGCGTCTTTTATCCCTACCTTTACCGTTTTAATCTTTGGTAAAACTTATGGAGAAGAATGGAGTTCTCTTTATATCTTCAATTGCGCGCCTTTGTTGTTATTTTATGAAAGGCCGGTGTACTTTACTCATTTTTCGAAATTCTTCGTCAGACCATGGTGTCTTGCTTGTGGGGGCGAAAATCCTAGCACATGAGTTGCTTGTTGGCTTGTTGACATCGCAGTGTGATCAATTTGATTGACCATTTGTTGATCTGGAGTATGCCATGTCTCCTTATAGTTGTCCAGGTTCGGAAATCATACGTTGGGAATGATGGCATTTCATTGCGCAGAGCAGTCAGTTAGTCTAAGCGATAGTTGCTTATAAGATTCCTCAAGGTGCTCGTAGCAGCAGTCTTTCAAATTGTTTCTACTTCGGAGCGTGAGCCCATATAAGGCTAGAGTTGGCTCAAGTTGTTTCATTTAATCGAACTACCGACAATTTGACAACGCCGGATCTAAAGTTACAACTTGGAATTCTAGTAGCAAACCATCACACTACTTGGGCCGACAACTTACTCGCTATAAGGTTTGCAATGACAAATCCCAGAGTACGAGTTGTACATATTCTTACTATCTTATCATAAAAAATCACGATCATAAAAAAAGGACGAGAATTTTACTCTGCAAATTATTCCAAGATTGAGACAGCTTCCTTAAGCATTTTGAGATGCTCAATCAACAACGGAGAAAACACAAGATTGAGACACGTATCACGCTGATAAGAAACATAAGAAGATAAGAAGATGATAGCAACCTACTTTGAAAGTATAAGGGATCAAGTTTTGATAACCTCTTACATCCTTAGTAAAGCTTCAAAGGGATCAGGTCAACTTTTATATTTATAAGCAAGACGTAAACCATTAAGATTTGTAAGGGCTTTGCTAACTCGACATAACCTTCCCCTTCAATTATATATTCTGTACTTATATCGTTGAGATCCACATAATGATGCTTTGAAACCTTGCCGCCTCTATTCTGAACTTGTTTTCAAAAATGTGTATTTTTGGCTAGCCACTGAAATTAAAATTTTGGTATCATGGTTTAAGTCTTATTGGACTTTTTATTTCTATTTATTCGCTGCCTCAAACCAATGCATTGTTCTGTATGACATGGTCTGCTTTACAAAAAGTAGGTATGTGCAGTGGCTACGATTCAATTTGGTGGACTTCTAGAGGAAGTTTCCTTATTGAAATCTCGAAAGACTGACTATCATCCAAACGTAAAAGGACTTTCACTAGAAGCAGTTTGACTCAGCATTTAAATTTTAGTTCCGAATATATATAACTTGGCACACAGAAATTAATAAATAAGTTCGGCTTTAGGTCTTATTTGTGCCGTTACTCTATACGTTTTCAAATTTTTGAGGTTCATGGTTTGTTCTGAATAAATATTTGAATGCGTTGATTTGTTGTTAAGTTAAAGCCGAACTTCTAACTTGTTTGGTTTATTGTACAAAAGTTCAAGAATAGTTCCGTCCGTACAGACTCGTGTTCCAGAGGCATGGAAATAGTTTAAATAAGTGAGTGGCTTTTTAATCGAAACCCGATTAGATATGTTGATTGGACTCCGTTTTATAAAGTGAAGGTGAAATGTTAAATCGATAGCACGAAGATGTGGAAAAGGTTTGTCTTAGTACCTTAATACCCGCGCTATAATTAGCACACGCTAAAGGATTTATGAATACCCTTATAGTGGGGTATTCATAAATCCTTTAGCGCGTGCTAATTATAAAAAAAATATTACAATCACTAACGTTTGTTAAGATTACCAATCCGTTGGTCATCCCTTTTACATCTATCGTCTAAAATAAATCACAGATCCTTGTTGGATATAATGTGTTTAATCAGCATTTTATCAGTTTATGACATCTGCAAATCGCTTGGTAGAACGCTATTTTAGAAAAGCCTGCGGATTCCAAATTTGATTTTGTGGTTCGATATATTGGGTCCTTTAAGGTGAGATGAGTCTTTTTCGAATGTATTAGTCAAAGACCCGCAATTGAATTGTTTGCATAACCTCTTTGTTGATCCATTGAAGGAAAGTGACCATGTTTCAAATGTCGTCACTATGTTCCTCTTGTGGTCCTCAAATCCCTATCAATCATCCTTCTTATAATCGTAACCAAATTTTCCACCATAATTTGAAAGATCCTATTCAAATCTGAAGAACATTCTCACCAAAAAGGCGATTATTACCCGCTTGTCGGCATGTAAATTCTCCATCATGACATCGTCACAGAATTTCATCACCTTGCACATCCTTATTGTCTCGTCATTCCCATGAGCGTCTGAATGAATATTCATTACGTTTTCCAATACTCCACCGTCAAAGTAAAATAATTTGTCCATAGAAATGCGTAACATCATCTACTTACATACGCATCCTTGTCTCATCATAATCCCCGCATTATCCTATTTGACAAACAAAATTCCATTACTCCATACGGTAGCTGTTTTGATGAAAAAAACGAATGATTTCTCTTATCCTTGTAATAAACGATACCAATATCAAAACCAAAGGAACAGGATTAGGTGTATTTACCTGACAGATTTTCCACATTCTCATCATATCGACACCTCCTTATCCTTCTGCCATACATGTCTCACATGTGAAAGGTACAAAGTTGACTCCTTAAATACACCAAAACTGGCAAACGGCAGCAAAAAAAGGACACCCGAATTGTCTCAATTTCCGATTGCAAAAAACGGAATATATGGGACACCGTACTGTTGTTGTATTGCTTCTTGTTAAGCGCATGACAAAAGGACATTCAGGTTATATCCATATTCCACATAATGTCGTGTGAGCTGGCAGTGTAACTGAAACTCCTTGCCCCGTGACAGAAAGGTAATTGGCATAAATTCAGGGATAATTCAATTTCAGGATCAGTCACTCAATCTCTTAGGAACGTCATATTTCCATCGTCGTCCTTTTTGTCACTTTTTTTTTTTGATTTTTTTTTTTGCTCTTTTAGTACGAAGGAAGGTGACATACATTTTCTTTTGCCTTTATCCTTATTCCATGGATTCAGAATTCAGGATTCTATGCTTTACGTGTGAACAAAAAAAATACTCTTTCATTATTAACGCGCGAACTCAACGCACAATGCGGTAGTAACAAGGATAACTACGATGACGACGGATGTTGGCGTAACAGTAAAAACGGTAACGCAATACAATCCTGGAAATGATTCCTTCCGTTTCTTTTGATTCAATATTTAAAAATCTCTTTGTAGCCAGCAAAAAATAAGGACGAAAGAAAAACCTTCCAAAAAGGGGAAAAAGATAAAAAGAATTTTTTGTTCGTGTTTTGGTTATCCTGCGGAATGACGTCGTGAAATCCTTGAATCCCCGAAAAGACGGAAGTAATTTAGGATTTGCCTTTTATGTGGTCATCGCGAAATGGCGTTTCTGTGTGCGAGTTGTGGTAATCAGTTGCGCAGAAAAAAATAAGGAAGACCGCTAAAATGTTGTCAAAGGACATCTGTTAGATAGGGAGAATAAATTGGAATCTACCCACTTGATTCGCTTTGCACTGTGAGTAGGCATGATTAATCAAATTTGCAGTCCAAAGCCATGTTATCCTTAATCCTTGCAGGTGTTCTTGCTGTCAACAAAATTGCTATTCCAAACGCTTACACCGTGCCGAATCCCGACATATGTGCATAACAATAAGTCGGTGACTGCGTTGTCATCTATTAGGCAGGACTCAAGTTCAATTAAAATCCTTCAACGCCAAAACAAGCTCGACAACAATGCACAATTATTTTGGGTTTTCGTCGTCGTTATATAAACCATCATCGGCTTGTGTTGTGTCACCAACCAAGCAACCACCTATAGCTACTCTGGGGTGAGCCATAAGATCCTGCCGCACATTTAAAATAACCAACAAGGATTAATGGTGGTGTGGTGGTGGTTGGTGAAAACGCGCATTCCTTGGAAAAGGATATTTGTTGGGCGAAAACGTCTATTGTTCCGAAAAGATGCAATTAAGTTTTGTCGGACGCAATATGGGGTGTTGGGCATGAGGGTGAACGTGCGTAGGTACGTGCTGCTGGGGTGCAGCTTATACACCCCTTTACGGCTGTAAGCTGGAACGATTCGTGAGTAGCATCGTTTAAATCCAACTATATGTCCTTGTTGCGATCGACGTTACATGTTATAACAATGAAATTATCCCCGGCTGATGGCAGGGCATGAGCCTGTGCCTGTTCGATGCTGGGCGCGATACTTTGTGTGCTTGAGCCTATCAGTTCGTACAAATCACATGCGAAACTTTGCAGTTGTAGAGGGAAATACAGTTGAGTGTGGTATGGGTGGTGCGTTGGTAATGAGAAGGATTTTTTTTGTTGTTAAAGGACATGTAAGTTATATAATCGTTATGCGCAGCACATTTGAAATATAATTTTGGGAATTTGTGCTAGGAAGACATTTTTTGTTGGAAATGTTTTGGAGTTACCAAGCAACATTTTCTTACGATACCTATACATTCCTCTGATAAAGAAGCAGAAGAAATATTGGTGCCTGATGGGGCTCAGTGGCGCGATGGTTAGTGCGTATATGCCGCGCAGGAGGTCTGGGTTCGATTCCCAGCCGTAGCAACACCTAAGTGATTTTTCACTGGCCCTCCTCTCGTGATGATCTGACAAATCATCCGAGTAGTATCAATTGTCAAGAATAGCTTATCTCAACTTAGCCGTTCGGAGTCGGCATAAAACAGGAGGTCCCGCCATCGTGCAAGAAGTACACACGCACACATGAATGGTTGTGAGAAAGCTAGGCCCTGGGTACTAACGAGCCTGTTGCGCCAAAAATTTGTATTTGTTTGTGTTTGTTTTTTGATGCAAAAATTTTTAAAAATGAAGCTTCTAAAATTCAGCAACACAAGAAGGAGTTCGTGAGTTTCAAGCGAAGATAGTTAAGTGCATTTTTCCTTCAACGGATAACTCTGTCATAGCCTATTCATGAAGACACTCAAATTTAACAATGAGGCAGCTTTGGAATGCGGTAGTCGTTTGAACGACTAGAAAGTCCGTTCTGTTGGGTTTAAAAGATACCCTACGCAATAGTTAAGAGTGCCTCAACAAGACAGTCAGGTTTTCAGCTATTGTCTTAAACCATCTATTTTAAGCTTCTTTTAAAGAAGACTTTTCGAATATCTGAATCTGTACAGCCATATGCAGATATAACGACTTTGTCAAGATCTACTCGTTGGAACTAAATAGACACAAACTCAGAAACTAAGCAAATTGGTACGACAAGGATCAGTGCCCAAAAGTCTATCTGTGAAAAATTGTATAAAGAGTTAATTTTAGTAGAGAACGAGGAGAAACAATATCATGAAACATTGACAGAAAGAGAGGAGCCTGGGCCTCAAACAACATGCCTCTCCAATTATTCCGGTCCTTAGCTAACTGCCTTCAGTTGCGCACTCCAAGTTGGTTGAGGTCGATTTCTGCTTGTGCGAGCCACTTAAGGCGAGGTCCTCCTCTACTGCGTCCGACTTCTGGCTGGGAATCGACGACTCTGTGAGCCGGAGTATTGGTGTCCATTTGATCTACATGTCCTAGCCATTTTAAACGTCCAATGCGGAGTTTTATTTTACCAGGGGTATGTCGCTGTACAGCTCATATAGTTCGTGGTTGAATCTTCGTATCCATATCCAAATCAACGCAAACGGGACCGAAGATTTTTCGAAGAATATTTCTCTCGAATCGACCAAGGATTTCTTTATCCGCTTTTGATACGGTCCATGCTTCAGCGCCGTAGAGCGGGACTGGGATGATCAGGGTCATATAAAGGATTTCCTTAGCAGTTCAAGTGCTTAACCACCGAATTACCTTCTTAGCCCGAAGAAACAGCGGTTGGCAAGAGTAATTCTTCGTTTGATTTCTGACGAGATATTGTGGTCAGAGTTAGTAGCGGAGGTAGAGAAAGTCTTGTACTACCTCAAAGTTATATCTGTCAATGGCGACGTTCTGTCCAATTCGTCGATGGTGTGTGTCCTTTCATGTTGACAGCATATACTTAGTCTTACCCTCATTTACCGTTAAACCCATTTTTTCCGCTTCCTTCTCTATACTAGCAAACGTGGCTATGACATTACGTTGAGTCCTACCAATGATGTTAACATCGTCGGCGTATGCGCTAGTAGTTGCCCCGATTTTTGGAAAATTGTGCCTCTGGTGTTCGATCGGGAGTTTTGCACAATCCTCTCAAGAATAACATTCAATGAGTCACATGACAGTACATCGCCTTGCCTAAATCCTTTTATGGTATCGAATGTGTCGGTGATGTTGTTTCCGACCCTGATGGAGCAGCAAGAATTCTCCATCGTCATCCGGCACAGACGGACAAGTTTTGGGCAGTATATCAATATATGGGTCTGTATAGTTCGTCTCTAAATGTGTAAAGATTTGATCTGTTGTGGACTTTCCTGGTCTAAAACCACACTGATAAGGGTAAATCAGGTTGTTGGTAAACGTTTTCAGGCGTTCCCATATTACGGCAGCTAGGATCTTGTAAGCTCAGCAGGAAGGCCGTCATTTCCGGCAACCTTATTAAGCCTGCGTGTAGATATTGCTATCCTAACTTCACTTAGGTCGGGTGGTTGGCAGTTTTCGCTGTCGTTGCCAATATTGAATGGTTCGTTCTGCCTGACAGCGGAATGTTGTTCGTCATCGCCGTTTAACAGTCTGCGGAAGTTGCTCTTCCATATCCTAAGCATAGACTGTGTCTCAGCTACGAAATTTCCTTGTTTATCTCGACAGGATTCTGTTCGAGCCTTGTATCCTTGGCTTTGACGTTTTACGCTTTGGTAAACTTTGTGAACATCATTCCTGGAGTAGCACCGATCGTGCGCTTTTCTGGCTCTTTCTTCATTCTGAAAAGCCTTCTTCTCTGCCTATAGAGCTCAATGGCAGCTTTTGTCTTCAGCTGCAACTTAGCCTTGTAGGCCTCGTTCTTGGCTACGAGCATCTGTGGACATTCCTTATCGAACCAGGGGTTTCTTGCTGGTGGCCGCGAGAAACCTAGCACATTAGTAGCGGCTGTTCTAATTGCTTGTTGGCATCGTTGCCATTGTTTTTCGACATTAGATGCTGGTGGTATAGTGTGAATCGAGAGGTTAAGGGATACGCGTTTCGCAAAGGCCTTGGTGGTCTCTTGCGATTGTAGTCTTTGGACATTACAATTTTTGACAGTATTTCTGTGAAACAATTGGCTGAAACAAGGTTGTGGTCCGAGTAGATGTTAGTTTGGACATCCAAAATACTGGATGCGTGCCTCTTGTCTATCGCAATGTGATCAATTTGGTTGACTGTTCGTTGATCTGGAGACCGCCATGTCAGTCAATTTGCCAAAGTTCATTACCAGACGTGTTGTCGTGTAGGCTATATTATATACTGCTAAAGATGTCTTCTCTTCCTACCTTAACGTTAAAATCTCCCAGCACGATTTTAACATCGTACTTTGGTCGTCGCTCCTAGGTTTTGTCAAGGAGCTCGTAGAAGCAATCCTTAGTTATATCATCTTTTTCCTTCGTTGAAGCGTGAGGGCATATAAGGCTTATGTTGGCGAATTTGGCCTTGATGCGGATTGTTGCAATGCGTTCGCTAATGTCTTGCTTAAGTCTGGAACTTATAACAAATCCGCATCCGATTAGTTGCTGTTTCTATTTATGTTTATGTTTAGATAGATAGATAGATTGTTTTTATTTCGTTAAATATACATTTGGTTTGTTATCGCACATTTTACAGAGATTTGATAAGATATATCTTTCTACTGAAACATTATTTATTCAATTGAAAATATAAAGGAGACAAAAATAAATAGTTTGAAGGAAACACGAAAAAAAAACCTCCAATTTAAATACAAAAAAAAAAAAAATAATAATAAATAAATAAAATAAAATAAAAAAAAAAATATATAAATAAACAAATAAATAAATAAACAAATAAACAAGTAAACAATTAAATAAATAATTACATAAATAAATAAATAAATAAATAAATAAATAAATAAATAAATAAATAAATAAATAAATAAATAAATAAATAAATAAATAAATAAATAAATAAATAAATAAAAAAAATAAATAAATAAATAAATAAACAAAAAAAAATAAATAACAAATAAATAAATAGAAAAATTTCAAAATATGGATACACATATATAAATGTATAAACAAAATAATAAATAAATCAACAAAAATCAGTCAAGTAATATCACATATATTGGTTTTGTTTTAATTCCAGAAGGGAATAAATATTTCACTCAAAGAGTAAATATATAAACAAGACATGTAGATAAAAAAAAAAATATATATATATATATATATAAGACACACCATAAATAACAATTAAATAATTTAACAGGCATTTATATGCTTAAACAAACAAAAATTGAGAATAAAATTGAGACTTTGGTGACTTAGCGTGTATTTAATGCATTAACAAGAGGATTCTCAGCAAAACTACATCGTTCTAAAAATTGATTTGTTAGTTTATTGATTCTAGTGGATATCAATTCAACATTCGCTTTTTTATGTAAATCTAGAGTTGAGTGATGCCATGGATAAATTAACATCATCTTTAATAATTTATTTTGCGATACTTGTAATTTTTTCGTATGACATTTTGCACATTTTCCCCAGACTTGGCACCCATAAAGCATTATAGCTTGAAAAATTACTTTGTGTATAATCATTTTGTTTTCAATTGAAAGCAAAGATTTTCGATTAATGAAAGGATACAGAGTCTTGATGGCAATACCGATTTTTTTTATAGTTCTACTTATATGTTCGTTAAATGTAAGTTTCTTATCTAGGTATATACCTAGATATCTTACGGATGGTTGCCAATTTATACTTAATCCATTTATCTGTAAATGACTCCTGGGAAGAAAACAAGGCTTTCTTTTCCGACTGAAAAAGATGGCTTGCGTCTTCCCTTCGTTTACTTTTATTTTCCACTTTGTATAGAAAGTTTCTAATATTTTCATAGCATCTTTTAGATTCCTCTCAATATTAAGAGCGAATTCATGAGATGAAAATATAGCAGTATCATCTGCAAAAATTCCTGCATCACAATTCGGCAAATCCGGAAAATCCGATGTAAAAAGGTTGTAAAGAACTGGGCCAAGTACTGAACCTTGTGGAACACCAGCATGAAAGTTGATTGTATTTGAGACGGCACTATTTACGCATACTTTAAAACAACGACCAGACAAAAAACTTTTGACTATGTTACATAAATATGGTGGGAAGTTAAATTTTATCATTTTATAAATGAGACCGTTATGCCAAACAGTGTCGAATGCCTTTTCAATGTCAACTAGAATCATACCAGTAGATCTTCCTGTTTCACGATTTACTTTGATATGGTTACAGATTCTAAGGACCTGATGAGAAGTGTTGTGGAAGCGCCTAAAACCAAATTGTTCTTTAGGATATATATTGTTATCAAATATAAATTTTGAGATTTGTTCTTTCAGCACTTTTTCAAAAAATTTACTTAGGCTGCTTAATAAACTTATTGGCCTATAACTTTCCGGATTTTCACGGGGCTTACCAGCTTTTATTATAGGTACTACTTTTGCAAGTTTCCAAGCATCTGGAAAATATTCAATTTTTAAGCAAGCATTTATAATAAATGTTAGATAATTGATACCAGACTTTGGCAGCTCTTTGATATATATATTTTTAATATGATCAAGGCCTTCCGCTTTTCGAATACGTAAATTATTAACAAAGAACGTAATATCTTCTTCTGTTGCATACACTTTACAATTTTGATCTCTAGAACTATTTACATGAAAACTTTGTATAGTGCTAGTTACTAAAACATCTGTAGACACATCCCCTAAATTTTGTGAAACATTATGATTATTTTCGAAAGTTAAGGCAAGTGTATTTGCTTTTTCACCATCAGTAAAGAAGGTGGTTGTCGAATTTTTTAGAGGAGGTATTTTTTCATTTTTAGTTTTTATTACCTTAACTATATTCCAAAACGGTTTAGCATTTTTGTCAAGACTGCTAAGTTTTTTATTCCATCCATTGTTTCGACAAAGTGAAATTTTTTCAGATATCAGATTATTTAGATAGGAGACCTTGGATCGGAATAAATTTTGGCGATATCTCTGCCAATGTCTTCTATATATGTTTCTTAATTTAATTAGACCCAATATTTCAGGAGAAAGTTTTAACGAGCAAGTAGTTATGGGAACTTTTGGAACGCACGTTTCGGCGGCTGCTATGATTTGAGTTTAGAAATTGGTGACAATTAAGTCAATATCTTCCTTACCTGAAATACCGTTTAAGTTTGTTGGCATATCCCGAAGTCTTGAACTAATGTCAAAACGAAATCGTGTCCAATTCGTATTTTTGATATCGTGATAATATTGCACTTTCTTCTCAACCCACCACATGAGTTTGCAGATCACCGGATTGTGATCAGAGCTTAGCTGATTTAACGACATTGGTTGTGTAATATAACATGAAACATTAGTTATAAATAAGTCGAGCACTGAAGGACTACCACGAGAACTCATTGGGACATAAGTAGGACTACATGGAAACAAAACAGAAATTGGTAACGAAACTGAAAGACTAGAAAGTAAGTTACCCCATACATTTGCTCTTTGGCAACCCCAATCCCTATGTCTACAATTAAGATCACCTCAATAAAGCGTGTTTTTATAATAGGTAAAAGCGAATGTTGAATTGATCGTCTTATTAGGATCGCAACACCTCCACCTACCCTATCGGTTCTATCATTTCGGTAGCATTTAAAATTTAATGTGGATAAGTTTATATCATTTTTTAACCAAGTCTCAGTAACGAGTGCAACATCAATGTTACTATTATTTAAAAAGTTTATAAACTCAATAGTTTTGCTACGAATGCCTCTGGCATTCCAGGTTACAATTTTTATATATCTATCTACCATATTATTTAACATTAGGGTACAGAAACTTAGTTGCTAAATGTGCGATAACATTAAATTGTTCAATTTTTGTTTTACAGACAGATAATTTAGTGATCATCTCCATAGCTAAAGAGTTTAGCTCTTCAGCAGTAAAAAGTGTGTTGTTAGTGCTGCTAGGTGCAACATGCCTAGGAAATGTTGCTGGATATGTTGCTTGGGATGTTAGTTATGTTGCTGTTTGCATTCAAGTTCTCCCATGAATTCAGCGGCTGAGAGCCGACCGTATTTTCGTTTAGAATAGGTGTAATATTAGCGCTTGTGTTTGTTCCAAACTGAGTACGCTTTGGGAGTGAAGGGAAATCAGACAAAGAGGCAAAGGAAAATTGTTTTTGTTTCTGAGCGGTGCAAGCAGAAACTTGTGGTGCGTGCAGAGCTTTTTCTTGAAGATACGGTTTATGCTTAATCGATTTCTCTTTTAGCTCCAAATATTTTGTTCTGCTAACACATGTGAGATCGGTCGATTTATGACAGCCGCTGCAATTTGCGCATTTCTGCAATGTTTTATTATCGCATTCGGCAGTCTTGTGTGGACCAGCACAGTTGGCGCAATATGTTTTTATATGGCAATTTCTTTCACCATGGCCAAACATCTGACAGTTATGGCATTGTGTTAGTTTACCTTTCAGTTTCCTTTGATAACTCCAATTTACCTGCGTATGACAAATGGAGCGATAACGCTTTTTTAAGTCCACTAAATTTATAGAACCGTTTTCCAGTGAAATTAGATAGAAGGTGTCGCTATAGTGTTCGTATCTTTTCGTTATTTTTTTTATTTCTAAGCACTTTAGACCGAGATTAATCAGTTCAGTTTTTAGTAAATTTTGGTCCATGTCTCCCATACCATAAAGAATCACTTTAAAAGCTTTCACACTTTTGAGGTCGTGAGAGAAAAATTGACTATTTTCTTCTTTCAACTTGGAGATTACGGAATCGTAAGAGTTTATAGATTCGCACACAATTTTCATACCGATTGATATATTTTTTATTGAATAATCACTGATCTTTAATATATTCATAAATTTGTGGACATAATCACTTGATTTTTGCAATAGTTTGATTGGTGGTATATAGACCTTTTTTAATGAGTTATTAGGCTCAATCACTTCATCCATATCATCGGTGTCACTGTCTGGTAGACATTGAAGAGGACTCCAGTAATTAGAACTAGAGTCCTTTCTCCGTGCACTTTTATTCGACATGATTGTACGAAGTTTTTTATCCGAGGACAAACTTGTGTCCTCGGTATCTGGTGATCTATCGCGTTTGGTTATTTTGACTTTTTTAATTTCACGAGAGCGAAAGTCAAATTTGGATGTCATGCGCAGACAAAAGCTCCGGGTTGACTGATGTTTATGTTTATATTTTTTTTTTGTTTATGTTTATGTTTATAATTCGACAAAAAAAATAGGTTGTGGACGTGGTACTAGTGGGATTTTGAAAAGTTTTTCATTTGGGAGCCACAGAGAGTATATGTACAAAAGTTTATCATTCTAGCTCAAAATTCAAGGCCCAAAAATTACATGTCACATAGCTAAAGAATCAATCGCTTTATTGAGGGTTAGGGACAATAAATCTTATGTTTGGTGAGATTAAACTTGTCAACTTTAAGTAAAACATGTCAAGAATCCTGAGTGGAGATTGTGCCATTGAGCTTTATACTTTGTCTGGTAGAAAGAATTGGGGTCTCGGTTAAAGGATACATTTCACGGACTATGGAAACAAAATCTACACAGAGGGCATTTAAGATAGATAGATGGCATGGACAGAAAGAGTCTTTGATTCCTAGCAGAAGGTAGAAGCGCTAGAGGAAGACCTCATCTTAAGTGGTGAAATCAACTTCGACCAACATGAAGTGGAGAGAGTTAGCTGGACAGCCATAAATACTGAAGTACCTATCGTCTGTGTGGTAGACATTTTTTTATTTTGCATAGGGAGGATATATTACTTTGGACACTTTGTAAGCCCAGGTTATATAGAAGAACATTAAGGAAATCTTTTAATTTAATGAATGCCAAATAAACTTAGTGGGTATGCCGACCCAACAACGATAATAAGTACTACTCCCACTGATTTGTCTATCCCGAATTGTATCGTATATTCAAAAAACTGCTTCGATTGCAACCCCTAGTCCAAGTCTTTGCAAATGTCAACCCACTCAATAAATACCACTTTTTACACCCCTAGAACATGACAGCGTCGTGATTATATTCGGTTTACAACTAAAAGGAGTCGCGTCACCAATTCCACTATGTCATTCGGGTCCCCCACACCACCTCGTTTGTTCAACACTGCAGCCAGCATCCCACAGCTGTATTCAAGCTCAACCATCCTCCATGCCCAAAAATAGAGCATCCACGAGCTGCTGGGACTGTGACAATTCCTCGTTGTATTCCTGTTAGTGCCGTTTTTTATGACGTCGCGATTCGATTCGGTTCACGCCGAAAATCAGTAATTGAAAATTATCGAAACGGTTGTTACGTAATTGCGTCCCGTTCCGTTTTTTTTTTTTTTTGTTAATTTTCAATCGTCATTGTTCCCCACCCGATATTGTGTATATACCGAACCATGAGTAGACTGTCAGAGGAAGGACGACGTTTTTTTATATTTTCACTGAATGGTAGTGCCACAATGCACATCCGCACATAGATGCGGGCCACCGCACATCCTTTTTCCTTGGGCTCAGTCTCATTTCATCGGTTGGTTTGGTTTTTCGGTTGCTGTGGTGCCCACGATGGTAACAAGCAAAAAATGATTTTAAATTAAAATCCTGAAGCGCGTATTGATGGGATTCCTTTTTTTATAGGTTTGCCTTCTATGGCAGAATGGGGGTGGTGCGTGAGGCAAATAAAAATCCTTATTAGAGTTCTAATAGGTGGAGTGGGGTGGAGCCTTGTTTTCTATATTGAGGAATTGATTGGCTTTGTGATTGAAAAGTGTCAGCCGGGAGGTCGGGGGGTTGACAAAGATATTTTGATGGTTTCTTTGCGTTTCCATAAGATGAGATGCTCAGGAGGTTCCTTCTGCCAAAATTGGGTTTTTTCATGGTTCTAAAATTAATTTGCTCGTCCATGTGATTTGCTTTTTTTGTTGTTGTCGGCCGCGTAACTCGTGGTGTGGTGATGGTTGGCTGGTTGGTTGGTGGTAATGGTATGTTCTCGCGTAATTTTTCTAAAGAATTTAATTAAATTATTTCCCGGGGTGGAAATTACACAACGAGCGACTGGAAAATTTAAATGAAAATGAGTGTTAGTGATAAGATTAAAGACGCAGTCGACTGATATCAAAGGGATGTACGTAGCGACTTTAGAATAGTAGGTATGATGTTTTATTTGTCTTATTTTTCTTTAAAGTTATATGTGTGTAATCTGGTATAGGTATGGGAGCCAGCTTTGGAGGAGAAAACACGTTTTAAGTCACACGAGAAAGCTGAAAGAGTATAATAAAATTCAGCTCTCTCATTCAGTGTTAAAAACTTAAAGCGACTGTTTGGACTTTGGCAAGAAGTCGTATGCTTTGAAGACATTAGCCTTATATGCGTTTTTCTCCTAAAAAATTTAAACTTTTCACAATCACTCCTGTTTTAAAAACTGACTTTATTCCAAATTGTTTTCTTTACATATAGTACAAATGTGTGTACATAGTTAACAATGTCAAAGCAAAAGCAATCACTAATGAACTCTCGGATTTAAATGTAGACGACTCGCTGGGAGTATTAATAAAGCAGCTACTCATAGGCGGAATTA
The DNA here is from genome assembly GCA_932526625.1 of Rhingia campestris. Lineage (NCBI taxonomy): Eukaryota > Metazoa > Arthropoda > Insecta > Diptera > Syrphidae > Rhingia > Rhingia campestris. The sequence continues at coordinate 50,320,181 of OW052182.1, read as the reverse complement.
TTAACACAAATCTTGGCATCTCATCCGGACGCAGATCCGAATCTTGTGGTCAACATGCTACTAGTAAATCTAGAAAGAGAGGAATGCAAGATGATTGCCTACGCGGATGACGTGGCAATAGCTGTATCAGGGAAATACCTTAATACCCTTTGAGATCTATTACGAAATGGTCTCTCTGTACAGTCTAATTGGGCTAATTCAGCAGGAAATATGAAATTCGGCACATTGACCCTCCCAAACTAAATAGCGTCAGTCTCAAGTTCGCAGAATCAGCCAAATACCTAGGTCTGGTTTTGGATAAAAAACTGAACTAGAAAGCCAACATCCAAGAACGCGTTAAGAAAGCCACCGTAGCCTTATACTTTCGTCAAAAAAGCAATTAGACCCATACTCATGTATGGTGTCCTAGTCTGGTAGACGGCTTTAGAAACAGCCTCTAACCGCAGTCTGCTAGGTAAAGTTCAAAGATCAGCCTACATATGCATTAGTGGAGCTCTTAGAACAACACCCCCCCCCCCAGCCATTGATGCTATCCTACATCTAGTGCCCCTAGATATCTACGGCAAACAGACCGCAGATTGTGCAGCTGTAAGACTGAGAGCCTCGTCACAACGGACACCCAATCAGGGTGAACACACAATGGTTCTGTATCACCTTAACACTACCGAAAACACCGACCATATCACTACCCAACTCAGTTTTGAGCAACTTCAGGACAACCATTTTCAGTCGCCTTGAATGGGAGTCGGATTCGATCGGAACCAATTACTAGATTCACATCTTCACGGATGGGTCTAAAACAGAATCTGGAGTGGATGGAGGTGTTTTCTCCGAGATACTTAACCTAAACATATCCTTTCGCCTTCCAGATCATTGTAGCGTTTTCCAGGTGGAAATCATAGCAATCAAAGAAGCCTTGTCCTGGCTGAAAAGGAATGTAATATCCACGAAGAATATTAGCATTTTCAGCGACAGTCAAGCAGCAATCAAATCCCTGGAAGCAATCTCGTTCAATTCAAAATCAGCCCACGAATGCCGACTGTATCTTAACGAGATGGCGGAGCATTTTACAATTCACCTCTTTTGGATGCCGATCCACAGAGACATACAAGGGTATTGCAAGGCAGATGAGCTTGCCAGACAGGGAACTACCCTTGACATTCTACCACCAGTGGACATGTTAGGTATGCCCATTGCTACATGTTAATTACTGATCAAGCAAGATGCGATCAAGAAAGCAAACCGCAGATGGATAAATGGCACAACGTCCAAGCAACTCTGGCCTAGCTTTAACCAAAGAGGAAAAAGAGGATATTGCAAAAGACTTTCGCTATGAGCTCATGGTCAAAACTTATGAGCCAATATCGAGATACGATGTACAAGTAATGCTGGGAGATTTTAACGCAAAGTTATCAAGAGGGAACATCTTTAACAGTATTTTCGGAATTCACAGCCTACAGCTAATTGACTTTGCTGGGCAACGAAATGCCAATACATGATTTCCTTACCGGTGACACCCATAATGAGACATGGCAGCCAGATGCTCGCGGGCTAAAACGAGGTGATAACTTATTTGCACTTTATAAGAAAAGAAAACCGACCTTTCAGAGAAAAACATATGAGAACGCTACAATCAGCTGTGCGGATCGTTAATACCCTATCCCATTCCATCCTTAAGTTAAGCATCCCCAAAACGTGGGAGTGGCATTTTCAAAAAATCCTGCTCAGATAGTTTATCAAAATATTTTATGGTTGACGAACCAGCCTTGGAACAGCGTTCTAGCTCAAAATTTAAGGCCCGGAAATCGGTGACACACAGACGGACGGACAGGCAGACATGGCTAGATTGACCTAGCTAGCAATTGTGAGTCGATCCATATTCTTTGAGGTATATCTACCTCAACACTAATATGCCCCTATGGGATAGGGTATAACAAAATTGAAGATATACAGAGGACGTCATTCCTGAAGTGGCTAATGGTGTTCGTAAGTTTTACCAAAACTTAAAATGTCAAAGCTAGGGAACGTTGAACAAGGAACCCTCGAAGTTGAGACAAAGTCGATGTTCAGAATACGGAAGAACCACTTCTGGAGACTGTTAAACGGCGATGACGAAAAATTTCCCGCTGTCAGGCAGGACGAACCATTCAATATTAGCGATGACAACGCCTACAACAATAAGTGCATTAAGGATAGCAATGTTGGAATTTAAGCTTAACAAGCCTGCCGGAAATGATGGTGGGGATGATTTGGTAATTCAGCAACTTAAAAGCAAAATTTGGTCTGAAGCAACTATGCCTGTTGAATGGAACCTTAACACCGTTTGCGCGATTCACGAAAAAGGAGACCCTCTGCACTGCGCCAACTAAAGGGGCATACATCCCATCTGCAACCGTTTACCAACAACCTGATCGGCCCTTATCAATGTGGTTTTGGGCAACTGATTAAATTTTTAAACTTTGGCAGATCCTGGAAAAAAAACCCAAGAAATACAAATCGGTACCCACCAGCAATTCATCGATTTCAAAGCTGCATTCGACATTTATAGGGACGAACTATTCAGCCCAGAGCCAGACTCGTCCGTCTCTTCAGGATGAGGATGGAGAACTCTCGCTGGTCTATCAGGGTCGGAAACGACCTCGCCGAAACTTTTGATACCAAAAAAGGATTTTGGCAAGTCGATGCACTGTCATGTGATTTCTTTAACGATATTAACATGATTGGTAGGACTCAACGTGATGTCATAGCAACGTTTGCTAGTACAGAGAAGGAAGCGGCAAAATGGGTTTAGCAGTAAGACTAAGTATATGTTGTCAACACGAAAGGACACACAAGATCGACGAATTGGACAGAACGTCACCATTGACAGATATAACTTTGAGGTAGTACGGGACTTTGTCTACCGCGGCTCCACTATTAACTTTGACCACAACATCTCGTCAGACATTAAACGAAGAATTATTCTTGCCAACCGCTGTTTCTTCGGCCTAAGAAGGTAATTTAGTAGTAAAGCTCTCACTCGAACTACTAATGAGATCCTTTATAAGAACCTGATCATCCCAGTCCTGCTCTACGGCGCTGACGCGCTATGGAGACTTGCAAAAAAAAAGGCTACATCAAGCTAATTTTAGCTAAGAACTGGAATAACTGGAGTGTAGGCTCCCTCAAGTCACTTTTAGGGCCCAGCTGGTGACCAGTAGCTAAGGACCGGTCTAACTACAGTTAAGAGAGATAAGAAGTGACCCTTTTAAGAAGACGGCAAGTATTTATTTAGTCCACTGAATTTCCTAAAATTCGACAGAGTAGAATTTTTGAGAATCACAAGTAGCTCTCAGCATTAAAATGTCAAAATCTGCGAAAATGACGCACTGCATGTCAAAAATATTCTCAAATGAATCTAATGAAAAATGTTAAACTCCAAAAAGGATGCAAATTGACTATGAAATTGGTTAGAAGACTATACTTTCGCACATATTTTTGCCCGTCTATTACCACATAGGTATATCCACCCATGTACGGATGAACTTCTCCCTAATTGCGTTGCCATCTATGACTAAATTCGCTGCGAAAAAAAGTCGCAATATATCACTTAATTCGGTCCATCAAAATTGAAAACTATACAGCGGGCGAGAATCAGAGTGGCATGCAATCCGCATTTATTGCATCGTAAAAATCCGCTTTCACGTTATCATTTCAACCAGTTGCAGCTCGTACATCCTTTTGTGCATCCTTTTCGAAATCAACGGACACGGTCCTATTAGTAACACGCTGATGTATGTATGTATGCGATAGATGAAAAAAAATGAATTTTCTAAATCGCACACCCTAATTCAGCACCACCACCCCTTCTGGCCTGCCACTACAATATGGCTTGAAGGGAGAGAAAGCCAAGCGAAGAATTGGTGTTTGAGCGGGCGGAGGGGTGCTGTGACAAAAGGGTTCAAATTTAATAACCGCTCAGGAGTTTTTTTTTTGTTTTCATCCCGAAGGGGGTGAACTAAAATCCTGAAATGTACTCGATGTGGTGCGACGGCCTTACAATTTCATTTTCATGTTCGCAAGTAGTGTCCTGGCTGGAGGGTGTGTAATAACACACATTTCTCCCATCCAAATACACATCCTCCATACTGGGCGTGTGTGTATTATGTTTATATGCATATTTTATATTTTTTTATGTGTACATTAGAGGGTTGTATTGTGTGTTTAGTTGCGGAGATCCCTGCCATAGTCCGTGAAAGGGAATTGCAAATGTTCGGCTCGGTGTTCGGGGCGGATGAGGCACACTCCGACTCCCCGACTCCATGTGGTGTTTCTAGATATGACGAAAAAAAAAACAGAAGCCGGGAACTAGGCGAACGAAACAAACTGGTTTGGGGTTTGTTCACCATAGGTATAGACCCTTTTATGTAGTAGCGAGCGGGTGAACGAGCAACAACGTGCACGGAAGGAAGCAAAAGGATAGCTTCCTCCCTGTGGACGAGCAAACATAACCGCTTTGTTTGTTTCGTTTCATTTTGCGCGATAGAGTGCGCGCTCGGGATCGGGACGCGCTGAATGAAATTTGCATAGTCCTGTGCATAGTGCATTGGACATTGCACTGCGAAATGGACTAGAATTGTCCGTTTTTTTGTTTTTGTAGGTAGCAGCAGCAGCTGCCCTCGTTATGAGTGTGTGTCCTGGACAGTGGACAGTCGACACATTCATCATATACACTGTTGCTCTGTGATAACTTGAGGGCCCAATACACAGCGAATCATTTTTCTATTTCCGAATCGCGTGGATGGTGAAATTTTAATAAATCTAAGCATCGACAATAATTGAATAACTTCCGCTTCGGTTGATGTTAGGAACTGTATTGGGGATTAGCTTATGGGAGGACTGGATACAGAGTGCGCACAGGATATTCAGCTCTTTATTGTGTTGATTTGTAATAAAAAGCTGGAATTTCGGTACGAATCCGTGCATAAGCGGTATTTTCGTAATGAATTGGGGATTTGCCATAGGAAATCTGAAATTGATTTTAACTGATATCCTTGATAAACATTTTTTTGATTGATGTTTACTTGATTTTGGTTCAAGGAAAGTGGATTAGATTTTATGTGGGTGAAGTTTTTTTTTGTGAGGTGTTCTAAGTTCAAGGCGGATTAGGAATTTTGGTAAGCATATAAGGATTCTAACTTATGTTATTTTGTAATTGTCTGTTGGATCAATCATTAGATGGCTATTACACTACCAAGACGTATAGCCATTCACTTACAAATTCAAAGAAAGTTTGGTTAGGCTAACGGGTCAATGGAGCAGAAAATGTTGCCATTGTGATACTCTTTATTGAATATTAACTTTCGTCCTACTATCGATGTATCAATGTTTGTCCAGAACTGGGTGAACTTAACATCACTGATTTGTGGCTAAAACGATATGCTACCGATTGCTAAAAATGAAGCTAATGAAAGGAAATTTCGTTAATCGTGTAATGTCTGGAAATTGTCCACCAAAATGGTCACTTAGCTCATGCGATTTCACGCCTTTGGATTTTTTCAGTGGTGTTAGGTTAAGTTGTTGGTTTATGCCAATAATCTAGCAGCGTTATTGGTAGACAAATTTCCTAACTAGCTCCACGTATTGTAGAATCCTTGGACTACTGACATAATAGTGTGATTTCAGACAACTCCCTTACTACAAGAAATTAGACTGCTGACATAAATGCGTGTTTTCAAAAGGCCGTAAAAAATTTAATGGACCAAATCGTGGGAATTGAGTGGGCACTCTAAATCGACTCTTATTGAGATGATGCGCTCGGGAAGTATACCCTTAAAATAGCCTTCGATGTCCCTAAAGATTGAGCCGATATGTTTGGAAGAGTGGCGAAATTTAAATAAATCACCTATATTAACTTCAAGATCAACTCGATGGTTGGATGTTGTAGAATAAGGGCGAACTACGATCTGTATCAACTTAGCAAAGCCCAGTCGTAGTTTCTTGACTACACAATAAATGTGCTTATTTTATCTCCAAGTGGTAGCCATCATCCAACCGGATTTGCTAAGTTTATAATTGGGAGTGTTGATAACAAGGCAAAAACAGCAACACTATAAAAGCCCTGTCAGAATGCCTGGCACGGAATTCCCGGCCAGATATCCTCAAGTAAAGACATGGGACTGTTAAAGGTTGTGCTTTGAGCAGTAATGGTGACTATTCGGATGTGGATTTCTTATAAGTGTCGAACTCAGGCAAGCAGTCTTATATTTTAAAAACATTAGCGAATACATTGTAACAATTGTAACATTGACAAAACTAAAGCGCTACTACCGAATAACTCAGACCACTACCTTATTGCAGCCAAGGTAAGAATATGAATATCCACCATGCCACAACATTTGGAAAATACTGTGAAAAACTTTAATATCGAAAGAGCAATATATCGACTATGTCAAAAAGCCATAAGATCGGCTAAAAACGAATACCGATAGATGCTCGTAGCGAAAAATGAGGTCTACAAGAAAAAGCTACAGGTAAAGACCCACTTTTTAGCAAATGTAGGTCGGATGTAAATATGTCCAAAGAATGGAACCTCAGCATCATTTGCCCGATCCAAAAAAAGGAGACCCTCTGAACTGCGACAAATACAGAAGCACAAGTCTCCTCAACAAAATATAGATAGATAGATAGCTAGATAGACGGACTTAGGCTAATTGACTTCGATACGGAACGAAATGCCACTATAGCCAGCACACGGTTTTCTCACCTCGATATCCATCTGGCGGTCTCCAGATCAACGAACAGTCAAACAAATTGATCACATTGCGTTAGACAAGAGGCACGTATCCAGTATTTTGGATGTCCAAACATTCCGAGGGGCTAACATCGACTCGGACCACTACCTTGTTTCAGCCAATTGATGCTGAGGATACGGAAGAACCACTTCTGCAGACTGTTAAACGTCGCGTCGTTGATAAATAACATTCCGCTGTCAGGCAGAACGAATCATTCAATATTGGCAACGACAGCGAAAACTGCCAACCACCCAACCTAAATGAAGTGGGGATAGCAATATCTAAACTAAAGCTTAACAACGCCGCCGGAAATGACGGCCTTCCCGCAGAGCTTTATAAAGTCTTCGGAGAGGACTTGGTAAGTAACATTCACCAACTCATAACCCAAATCTCATCACAAAAAAGGAGACCCTCTGAGCTGCGCCAACTACAGAGGCATACGTTTCCTCAACATCGCCTACAAAATCCTATCGGCCGTAATATGTGAACGCCTGAAACCGTTTACCAACAACTTGATCGGCCCTTATCAGTGTGATAAGTCAAAAAGAAGTCAAAATCGATACCCACCACCAATTTATCGATTTCAAAGCTGCATAGGACAGCATTTATAGAGACGAACTATATAGTGTAGGATGACAATGGAGAATTCTCGCTGCTTCATCATGGTCGGAAACGACCTCACCGACACATTCGATACAAAAAAGGATTTAGGCACGGCGGTGCCCTGTCATGTGACTTCTTCAATTTGATTCTTGAGAGGATTGTTAAAAACTTTCGAGCCTACACCAAGGGTGCAACTACTAACATATGCAGATGATATCGACTTTATTTGTAGGACTCAACGAGATGTCATAACCACGTTTGCTAGTATAGAGAAGGAAGCGGCAAAAATGGGTTCAGCAGTAAATGAGGGTTAGACTAAGTATATGCTGTGAACACTAAAGGATACACAATATCGACGAATTCGACAATGCGTCACCATTAACAGATATTACTTTGAGGTAGTACGGGACTTTGTCTACCTCGGCTCCGCTAGTCCGCTATTAACTCTGACAACAACATCTCGTCAGAAATCAAACGAAGAATTACTCTTGCCAATCGCTGTTTCTTCGGGATAAGAAGGCAATTTAGTAGTAAAGCCCTCACTCGAACTACTAAGGAGATCCTATATAAGACCCTGATCATTCCAGTCCTGCTCTACGGCGCTGAAGCATGGACAGTATCAAAAGCGGATGAAGAAATCCTTGGTCGATTCGAGAGGAAAATTCTTCGAAAACCTTCTTTCCCGTTTGCGTTGACGGGCTATGGAGACGAAGATTCAACCACGAACTATACGAGCTGTACAGCGACATACCCCTTGTCAAAAACTCCGCATTGGACGTTTAAGATGGCTAGGACATGTAGACGAATGGACACCAATACTCCGGCTCGCGAGTCTTCGATTCCCAGCCAGACGTCGGACTCAGTAGAGGAAGACCTGACAAGACAATTAGCCTGGGTGTATATGAAGCTAAGCTAAGTCTATTGTGATAGAAATAGATACGTAGTAAAAGAGAAAAAATTTGCCCCACTTTTGCAAGGTAGCAATTCAACCTACAGAATGGTTTAAAAGTCCTCAAGAGTCTTGAAAAGTTTCTATAATCTAGAAAGTAAGTTCTTACTTACTAAATTAAGTGGTACTGAAATCCGAGAGGACATACCCCTCTAGTAACATACCTCTTCAATTAACAGGGCCCTTAACTAGTACCTTGTTACCTAAGAACTTCAGCTTTTCGCTTCTTAATGTGAAGTATATTAATATAACGGATGCAATAAGCGATTAATCTTTGCAAAAATGAGTAACGACTAAGTAAGTCTACAAATACGGGATGATGACTAACATTAGAATATAACGCCAGTTTTCAACGTCAGTATGCGTCTGAATTTCGATCACACGATTTGCGACAAAAAACTTTTCATCGATTAGGTGCTCCCCTAATCCAACTTAAAACAATTGTGGAATCGCACCAATCAAATGTTTTTGAAATTGGAAACTAAAGTGTATGTTTTATCTGACCTATTAATTTGGCAAGAACTTCTTCACATAACTCCAATCTGGGCAACGAAAATTGTTTTAGTGGTACAACTTCATTTTTCGCAGCTAAAAGTCAGACCTTTACCTTTCCAACAGGAAATAACTGGTGATTTTTTAAGAGTTAAGTTTTTCAGGTTGACAGCACTGGCGTCCAAACGTTATCTGCCAAAGTGAAAAGTGTTCAGTATACTCTGCCATTTAAAATTAAAAATTCGTGCACTGTAAACAATATGAAAATCCGCTGTTTTTTCGAAAAGTTGGGTTCAGCGATGAGGCTCATTTCTGGCTCAACGGATACGTAAATAAGCAAAACTGTCGCATCTGGGGTGATGAACAGCCACATGCCATAGAAGAATTACCAATGCATCCCGTAAAAACGTGGGGTGCATTTTTCTTCAAAGACGACCGTGAAAGAAACGTTACCGTCAACGGCGAACGATATCGAGCCATGATAAGCGATTTCTTTTTGCCCCAGTTGGCTGAGTTGAACTTGGTTGACATGTGGTCTCATCAAGACGGTTCCACATGCCACATGCTCGTAAAACAATGGAAATGTTGAAGGATGAATTTAGTGAGCAGTTTATCTCTCGAAATGGCCCTGTGAGTTTGCCGCCAAGATCATGCGATTTAACGCCTCTTGATTATTTCTTGTAGGGTTATGTAAAGTCGTTAGTCATATGGACAAGCCGAACACCATTGAAGCCTTACAGGATAACATAACACGCGTAATTGGTGGAATACAGGCCGAAATGCTCGAAAAAGTAACGCAAAATTGGACCTTCTGAATGGACCATTTGAAACGGAGCCGCTGACAACATTTACATGAAGTTGTCTTTGAAACGTAAATGGCAAAGACCTATCGATTGCAATAAAAATTTTGAATATTTGATGCAAATTTGAGTATTATATTCGATTTAAAAAAAAAACTACGCTTAAAAAATCACCTGTTAGAACGCGGCAGTGCACTACGGCTGCATAAGCAATAGTGGAACTATTACAATATCCGTAAAGTTCAATTGTGCAGAGCGAATTGCAACGAAGAGTGTTAACCCACCATGGGCTACGGATTTCTTTAATCCTCCGTAGAGTTTTTCTAAAGTTCACCAAATAATTTTCTAGTTGAGTTAGGAGATGATCATCCCAAGAAATACCTGCTAACAAGGTTTTTTGAAGCATGATTTTTGCCACAACTATGACTGGTGATAACCACCCTAATGGATCAAACAATTTTAATTAATCAGCGTTAGAGCGTTTTGTGAGACATCCACTATCTATTGACATCGTAACGCGAAACATTAAGTAGTGTGCTATTAGAGACCAAACTAAACCCAATGATTTAGTTGTTGCATCTTTCTCAAAATTGAGTTCTTCGATTTGCTCTTGATCATTAAGAGGAATGTGTCGCAATAATTCGGTGGAATTTGGGGACCATTTTCGCAAATGAGATCCATCAGAGAGAAGCAGATCACGTAACTCCTTTTGCATAACTTTAGCTTCTTCGATCGTATCATTTCCAGATGTAAAATCATACATATTAGTGTCATGATGAGGACTTTTGATGAATTTGCAATATTAAAATCTAAGTTGGGGCCTTTGGGGCGCTTTGAAAAGGTTTTTTTTAATTGACTAAGACGAGTTAACGCTCTGGGCAATGAAACTCTGCGATTAGGAACTAAATTCAAAAGTTATGATTATTTAAACGGTTCCCGTTCCAGTTTTGCTGAAACACATTTTTATTACGTGAAATATATTGTAAGGGCTTACTAAAGACTGAGTTTAAAAGATGTTAATTTCCTAGAACTGCCATGCTTTTGATTAGCAATAAAAGAGAAGTCCTATTAAAACCCCAAAAAAACACGTTCAATCAAATAACCACAAAATAGCTCAAGCACATCTCTCCCTGGAAGGTTTAGTAAAAAACCCCCTCTCCACAAAATAGCTTCTTCTCTCACTAAAAAAAAAAAATAAACCAACCAAAAAAGTCCAAAAAATTATGATATAATAGGTCACCGTAAAATTTCACACGATTCTCACAAAGACCACATCACCCCATCGTCCTTTACGATGATAAATCACCTGTAAACATCTGAACCTGGTCAATTCTTCAACACGATTTCGAAACACACACACAACAATCACATCGAATCGCACAATTGGCTTGTCTATGTCAATACAAAAAAAGTATCCTTAAACCAGAAAAATGTCAACTGATCCACAACAATGGCCATCAATCGAAGCCTTTATTTATATAAACATCCTTTTCATCCATTTTGGTCAGTGCGCACAGAGTGTGTGCACACACGGCCAAACAAACACAAAACGTACAAAATATCACATCACAAACAAATACATAACTCCATAGTGTCCTGTCTCTGGAATCGTCTCCCTCTATCCTGACATAAACGATATGAAATCAATTTTTTCCTCGAAAGACGACCAACAAAAAAATAAAGGAAATCACTCAATTACCACAACGACATTTTTATCCCCTCGGCTATGATGCGCATTGATAAAAATATATCCTTTATCGTTTGTTATTGCTACGTCGTCGTCGGAGAGAAGGATCATGGACCCACCTCCTCCGATGATGATTCAATTTTTGCTTTTTTATTGTGTCTCCTTGGTAGTGTCGTTTGCACGCAATTCTCATGCACTTGCTTTTGCTTACCTGTGTCCTTGTTGGTATGATATGTGCCAAATCAAGGACATCACTTTCTGTGAATCAAAATTTCAACTCATAGAACTGCGTTTTGGGAAATTCACGCCTGCTAACAAGCCAATACAAGGATTCCTTGAGCCGGCCAATCATTAATCATCGAAAACGAGGGTGGATCGGATAGATTCCTTTCAGGACGATTTTGTTTGTTTTTCTTACTTTTTTTTTTGATTTCCATGGAATTTCTCTCTGAATGAACATGGGAGTTTTATGAATGAAATATCTACAGCAAGGGATCCGTTTTGATTTTATTTACTTAACGGATCCTTGACAAAGGCTGTATACGCGTTCGAATCGATGCAAGTGTCGTGGCATGTTATGATTTATGATTGCAATCGGGTTTAAGGATTTTGATTTTGATTTCGAGTTTTGTATTTTGGTTTTTCGGTTTTGTAATCCACCAGAGGCATTTCTATTTTACGAGACACGAGGGAAAAGGATTGTTGTGAAGGGCCATGTATCATTAGGGCTCCGATGGTTGACCTAATGCTCCTTAATTGATCATTTATATTTCTTAGTGTTCCATGTGAGGGTTCCAAATCTACTGACGACTTAATGAGGGCAGTTCAAGTGAAAACTATATGATTGCTGACTTAGATTTTTTCTCCCACGCTACGGTCCAGTTCCGCAAATGCAAGGCAATTGTTTATCCGATGGTTCCTGTTTTTTGTGCAAATTGTTGTTGCGCTGCCGGATGATCCTGCTGCACATGACAGGATGCTGTATTATTTGGTCAAATTTTGTGGTTAGAAAAAAACTTACACACTGTGCTATTCATTTCAATCGAATACAATTGATGTGAAGGGATAGGAAGATCCTTTTCAAATAGCAACACAGGTGATACAATGCAAAGCATAGTACCCATATGGATTGCAAAAGATGCGATATTGATACTGGTGTTTAAACCCAAATGATGGTTTTAGGACATGTTTTCAAAATATCCTTTTGAAACCTCAAAAACGAACGAATCGATATAACGAATTTGACCTATTTGAGGAACGAAAGAATGTTTTCCCCCATCTTGAAAAATGGTATATATTTCATATTTCGCATTGGATTTGCAATACAGAAATAAATTGAATTCTTGATATTCTTGTGTTAGGAATCCGAAAAAAATGTGTTTTTTTTTAATTATCAGAATTGGTATACAAATGACACAAATATTTGAGTACGGATAGAAATTGAGGATGACGAAGATCCTTTCATGCAATAATTAGATCAATATGAATCCTTTTAGTTCGATACCTTTATTTAACCATCAAAACCTGCAGTTTTAAGGCTCAGTTTTTGTGAGATAAATTACAGTCGTAGTGTCATGGGTTCAATTCACCGTAAAACCAACATAAAAATCATTTTCACTTGCCTTCCTTCCTAAAAGATACACCGCTGTGAAAAGAAAAATAGAGTACCCTGGCGTACTTTCTGTGGAGTAGCGAAAACGTTTCTGAGGCCTCCAGACCACTTCGATTCCCAACCAGTCGTCGGACGCAGTAAAAGAAGATTTCGCCTTAAGTGGAGCGCACACCCATCCGCACGAAAATTGTTCAGCTATGGCACCCCTAAAGAAGGTGTCTGGCCCTTATACTACTGCAACAGCTATTTGGGCGAGGCACACTAGGCACTTTCTTTGTTCATGCCCGGCGCTATTATAGTTTAGCTCGAAATGATCAAAATTTCTTAATTTGTTTTTTTTTTATACGGTCCATTCTTTAGACTTGACAGGCAGCGAGAATTCTCTATCGTCATCATGTGCAGGCGTCCTATTCACTTTATAGTATTGCGGCTATAAACCCAATTATTGCGAAACAGAAATCGATACCTATGTTTTTTTTAGAGCTTTATGCTAATGGAAATACCAATGACAATTGGTACTACTCGGATGATTTGTCAGATCATCACGAGAGGAGGGCCAGTGAAAAATCATTGAGGTGTTGCTACGGCTGGGAATCAAACACAGACCTGCTGCGCGGCAGTTCATCGCACTAACCATCGCGCCACTGAGCCCGTTTTTTTCAGTATACTTGGGCAAATCACCATGGAAAGATTTACACCAGAACAACGTTTTAAAAATTCGCGCTCTGTTCGCCAAACTTGACCTGAATTTATCGATCCGACGCCTTTTTCAGCAACTCGGCCCCTCCCCGTTCACTACTTGGAAAATGTTGAGGAAAGATCTTGGCCTACATCTATATGAGATCAAACTTGTACAAGAATTTAAGCCAGCACACCATCAATTGCGTCGTGTATTAGGTCAATGAGTTGAGAATTAACTGGAAGTTGAACCAGATCTTTATCCTGAAATCATTTTCAGCGATGAGGCCCACTTCTAGCTGGACGGGTATGAAAACAAGCAGAATTGTCATTTTGGAGTGAGCACAAACCTCATGAGACTCTTGAGACTCCATTACATCCCGAAAAAATCACGTTTGATGCGGTTTACATGCCAAAGGCGTCATCGTCCCATTTGTCTTTAAATCCGAAACCGGTGCCCAATAATTACCGTGAATGGCAAACGCTAGAGGCAAATGATTTGTGATTTTGTTTATTCCTCAAGTTATTGGAAATTATTTGGAGGAGAAATTATTCCAACAAGATGGCTCAACATACAGCGCGTGCAACCATGATTTTGTTGAGCTAAACGTTTGGTGACATTTGGTATCTAATGAAATGGACCTGTGAATTGGCCATATCGTTCGTGTGATTTAACACCTTTGGACTACTTTTTTAACCAGCAACGGTTAATCACTAAGGTCTGGTTTTTCAGTGCGAGATCATCCTAGTTTCGGGACTTAACTCGATTTAACTCAAGAAAATAGTTTTTCAGTCAATTTAAATTCAGAGTTTACTTCGATTTAATCCAGAAAATTTGTTGAGTTAACCCTGGAATTAAATGATCAGATATTGTTGACAGATGATAAAATACTAAACAAACAATTATTTTCAACTCCACTTGAGTGGACATTTTATTAATTTTTTTTTAAACTGAATACGTGTATCAGATACGTGATTCGGATCTCAGCGACTCGAAACTGTTTTAAATATTGAATTTGACTGTTTTAAGAAGAAAAAGCCTTGTAAGTTAGCGACAAAATCATTTTCATTTATTTGGGGAAAAAGAAACTTAACAGATGATAACTGAGCTGTTGCAGATTCTATACATTTCGATAACTTTTTGACATCATAATCGATAACACATGACCATGCGTGCTAATAAATCAAATCACCACACACGGAGTCAAAGTTCATGCTACACTGAAAAACTACCTAAAACCGGGCCTAATAATCCAACATTCGACGCACTATTGACGAAATAAGACCGGGTATGGTCGATACAGACCGTGATGCAAAATTGGACCGATATGATGGCATTCATTAGAAACAGTAGCGGACACCATATGCTAGTAATTATTTTTGTGAGCTAATTAAACTCAACATTTGGTCATTCCATTGAAATTGTTGTGTTTTATTTAAAAAAAAAAGTTCTATGCCTCTAAAAAAAACACCTATACTTCTTATTTTTCCAGAATAGACCAGTTGTGGACTTTTCTGGGCTAAAACCTCACTATCAAATAATGATCAGGTTGCTAGTAATTAACGGGTGATCCAAGTAGAGTTACTTTTTTCAATAGCCTATTTTGACAGATCACGTGTGAGTCGTGTCATGCTGTCATGTTATTTTTGTTTAGTATTGTTTGGCATTTCATAATGGAAAGACTTACGCCTGAACAACGTTCAAATTGTTCAACTTTATTATGAAAATTCACGTTCTGTGAGGAATGTGTTTCGTGCACTTCGCTCAACTTATGGTCAACATAATCGGCCTACTGAGCATACTATTCGCAACACCATCACCCATTTTGAGACCCGGCATTCATTATTGGATAATATTCGACCGAATAGACCACGTCCAGCATGCTGTGAAGAAAATATAGCGGCCGTAGCTGAGAGTGTACACGAAGACCGTGGAGATAACCGTGATAACCGACTATTTGATGCCTGAAATTGAAGCTCGTGATCTCGGCGACATTTGGTTTCAGCAAGACGGCGCCACTTCCCACACATCGCATCAATCAATGGACTTATTGAGAGAACATTTCGGTGAGAACATAATTTCACGTTTTGGGCCGGTCGATTGGCCACCAAGACCGTGTGATATCACACCGTTAGACTTTTTCCTGTGGGGATATGTAAAGTCAAAAGCTTATGCCGACAAACCCGCTTCGATTCAGGCCTTGGAGGAAAACATCACGCGTGTCATTCGCCAGTTACCAGTCGAAATGCTCGAACGAGTGATCGAAAATTGGACTCAACGGATGGACCATCTGCGACGTAGCAACGGCCAACATTTGATAGACATAATCTTCAAAAAATAAATGCCAAAGAATGTTCTTTCAAATGATAATAAACATTCTGCATTAAATATGAATTTTCTGTGTTTGTTTCTTTAAAAAAGTAGGGAACCTAGAAATGGATCACCCGCTAGTATCACTCATCACGTATTGTGAACTTGTTTTTATTTTATCTGTTTACTTCACAAATGTCAAATTAAACGGTGTATTTTTTAGAGGTTTGATTTTTAAACTGTTTCTACAGATCGTCAATTTGACAATTGAAAGTTGATTTGTGGTTAGTACGTTTTGCCATTTTACGATGAATATAGTTCTGGATTGAGAACAACGCGTGCAAACTGTACAAAATTATTTTGAGAACCTTGGTTCAGTTCGCCAAACTTATCGTGCTTTATGTCAATTTTGCCATCTGAGCAAGTTATTCAGAATACAATGAATTGTTTTAGCACCACGTACGCTCTAGTGGTACGCATACCCAACCAAGACAAACAGTACGAACAGATGAAGTTATTGCCGTTGTGGAGCGCAATGTTGAGGAAAATCTAAATGAGTCGATTCGCCAGTGTACACAGGTACTGCAGCATATCCTTTTTTTGGAAGAGTTTACGGAAAGATCTTGGCTTTAAAGCTTATAAGAATCAGCTTGTGTAAGAGTTGAAACCGCGAGATCGTTATTTCTACGCGTCGTAGGTTCGGTGAATGCGCCGAAACCATTATTCAATGTGATCCTCATTTCAATGAGGAATTTGGAGAGGAGAAAACCCAGAAGCCTTTATCGAGGCGTCATTGCCTCATGACATTTTTGGTGTGCTTTATGGGCTGGTGGATTCATTGGCATAACTTCGCGTAATTGATCTGTGAGCTGACCTCCTTCTTTGATGTGAAGTCACACGTCTATGCGGATAAACCAGTGAAATTGGACGATTTCGAAGTCGATTTGTACCGTGTTATTGCTGATATTATTGTTGCTCGATAATGTTGTCGAAAATTGGACTGCACATATCCGCAATACCCTTTACAATTGAACATTACCGCCATCTGCAAAAATTGTAGCACATTCCGATAATGTAATGACGGATTGTTACAATGCGTTCGCTAATACCTGTGAAACATAAGCTTTCTTGTTTTAGTCTGCCGCTTATAACAAATATAAATCCGACTAGCCGTTGAATCTTGTCACTATAGCACGGGCCATATTAACTAGATGTCACAATTTTTCTTCGATCTTTTGCCCAGCTTATTCCATGGTATATACAAGATACAGAGACGAACGTAGTTGTCCGTTCTTATCCGACGGTATTGTTTGGTTCGTAGCAGAGTTGACTTCATGCTTCTGTTTTCTTAATTCTTGATTTCACTTTGGAATTTAGACCTCAGCGATGAAATCTCCCATTCTTTTTGAAGTCTGTGATCAGATCAGTCTTTTAGAGCAGACTTTAGATTAAAATCAATTGAATGCAAGTCTTT
The DNA here is from genome assembly GCA_932526625.1 of Rhingia campestris. Taxonomy (NCBI): domain Eukaryota; kingdom Metazoa; phylum Arthropoda; class Insecta; order Diptera; family Syrphidae; genus Rhingia; species Rhingia campestris. The sequence continues at coordinate 50,302,802 of OW052182.1, read as the reverse complement.
GGAATTACATTGCGTTCTCTCTGAAATCACCTTACTTACCATCACCTTATTTACCATTTACTTCAAGTCACCCTCATTTATTTGAAGTCTCTGGGACTTCAAAAATTTTCGATGAAGTCTTTGGGACTTCAAACATTTTAGTTAAAATCTTTGGGATTTAAATGGTGATCCATTTCGAGGTTCCCTACTTTTTTAAAGAAAAAAACACAGAAAATTCAAATTTAATGGAGAATGTTTATTATCATTTGAAAGAACATTCTTTGGCATTTATTTTGTCTATCAAATGTTGGCCGTTGCTACGTCGCAGATGGTCCATCCGTTGAGTCCAATTTTCGATCACTCGTTTGAGCATTTCGACTGGTAACTGGCGAATGACACGCGTGATGTTTTTCTCCAAGGCCTGAATCGTAGCGGGTTTGTCGGCATAAGCTTTTGACTTTGCATATCCCCACAGGAAAAAGTCTAACGGTGTGATATCACACGATCTTGGTGGCCAATCGACCGGCCCAAAACGTGAAATTATGTGCTCACCGAAATGTTCTCTCAATAAGTCCATTGATTGATGCGATGTGTGGGAAGTGGCGCCGTCTTGCTGAAACCAAATGTCGCCGAATTCACGAGCTTCAATTTCAGGCATCAAATAGTCGGTTATCATGGCACGATAACGGTCGCCATTGACGGTTACGTTCGCACCGGTATAATTTTTAAAGAAATATGGACCGATGATTCCACCGGCCCACAAACCACACCAAACCGTTGTTTTTTCTGGATGAAGTGGCAGTTCTTCAATCTCTTCAGGTTGCTCTTCGTCCCAAATGCGGCAATTTTGTTTGTTTACATACCCATTGAGCCAGAAATGGGCCTCATCGCTAAACAAAATTTGCCTCGAAAACGTCGGATCTTCTTGGAACTTTTCAAGAGCCCATAGAGCGAAGCGATGTCGCTTGGGAAGGTCGAGCGGCTTTAGTTGTTGCACAAGCTGTATTTTGTACGCTTTCAATTTAAGATCTTGACGTAAAATGCGCCAAGTCGTTCCATACGTCAGTCCGAGTTGCTGCGAACGGCGCCGAATCGACTCTCCACGGTCTTCGTGTACACTCTCAGCTACTGCCGCTATATTTTCTTCACAGCGTGCTGGACGTGGTCTATTCGGTCGAATAATATCCAATAATGAATGCTGGGTCTCAAAATTGGTGATGGTGTTGCGAATAGTACGCTCAGAAGTCCGATTATGTTGACCATAAGTTGAGCGAAGTGCACGAAACACATTCCTCACAGAACGTGAATTTTCATAATAAAGTTGAACAATTTGTAAACGTTGTTCACGCGTAAGTCTTTCCATTATGAAATGACAAACAATAGTAAACAAAAATAACATGACAGCATGACACGACTCACACGTGATATGTCAAAATAGGCTATTGAAAAAAATAACTCTACTTGGATCACCGGTTATATTGTAGACCATTTTGTTTCATCGCTAAATACCTACGAAAGTCAAGATTAATGAGTACTAACACATTTTCTAAAAGATAGTTGAGTAAGAACTTCAGAAAAAAAGGACTGAAATCACAAAAACTTCAACTAAAATGTTTAAAGTCCCAGAGACCTCAAGTGAATGCGGGTGATTTTAATGGTAATGACTGCTTTATGGGCTGGTGGATTCATCGGCATAACTTCGCGAAATTGATCTGTGAACTGACCTCCTTCTGCAAGGTGACTTCAGAGAACGCAATGTAATTCCAAAGACTTGCATTCAATTGATTTTAATCTAAAGTCTGCTCCAAAAGACTGATCCATTCACAGACTTCAAAATGGATGGTGATTTCAGTACTGAAGTCTTAGTCTTTAAATGAAAACGATTGCCTTGAATTCAGAGATTGCATTACCGAAAGATAGCAGTCAGTCAACTCTGCTTCGTATCATTGTATTTTCACGTGAATGGGTAGTTATCCCAAAGCACAACTCCCAACGTGCAGGAGCAAAGTGGTTATTCCACATTCACATCCGTAAAATGACATCACCAACGTTTTCTGCACTACCCCACCTCTTGCGAAAGTCCACCAAGTATCCAAAAGTATAAAGCTGTCAAAAGATACTTCTCAAATATGATTTTCGGAATCGGCGTACAACTGGAGGTCTTTGTACATAAATGGATGAGGAAGCTAGATTTAAGGCCCTGTATGGGCAGTTGATCCCAGATATTGATTTTTTTTACAACGTAAAATCTGGAGGATCTGTTTAATTTATTAAATACCCCTAGGGTGTAGCGTTGTCAGTGTTCAATACAGAATTATGCGCTGCCGTTGGCCTTTCATCCTATCCGCCACCATCCATATTTAAGAGATCTAACTTACTTACTTACTTACTTAAGTGGCGCTACAGTCCGGGATGAACCTGGGCCTCAACCAACATGCCTCCCCAATTAGCCCGGTCCTTAGCTAACTGTCTCCAGTTGCGCACTCCAAGTTGGTTGAGGTCGGTTTCTACTTATGCGCGCAACTTAAGGCGAGGTCTTCCTCTACTGCGTCCGACGTCTGACTGGGAATCTAAGACTCTGCGAGCCGGAGTATTGGTGTCCATTCTTTCTATATGTCCTAGCCATATTAAACGTCCAATGCGGAGTTTTTTTGACTAGGGGTATGTCGCTGTACAGTTCTTATAGTTCGTGGTTGAATCTTCGTCTCCATAGCCCGTCAACGCAAACGGGACCGAAGATTTTCCGAAGAATTTTTCGCTAGAATCGACCAAGGATTTCTTCATCCGCTTTTGATAGGGTCCATGCTTCAGCGCCATAGAGCAGGATGATCAGGGACTTATATAGGATCTCCTTAGTAGTTCGAGTGAGGGCTTTACTACTAAATTGCCTTCTTAGCCCGAAGAAACAGCGATTGGCAAGAGTAATTCTTCGTTTGATTTCTGACGAGATGTTGTTGTCAGAGTTTATAGCGGAGCCGAGGTAGACAAAGTCCCGTACTACCTCAAAGTTATATCTGTCAATGTTGACATTCTGTCCAATTCGTCGATGTTGTGTGTCCTTTCGTGTTGACAGCATATACTTTGTCTTACCCTCATTTACTGCTAAACCCATTTTCGCCGCTTCCTTCTCTATACTAGCAAAAGTGGCTATGACATCACGTCTAGTCCTACCAATGATGTCAATATCGTCGGCGTATGCTAGTAGTTGCACCGATTTTTGGAAAATTGTGCCTCTGGTGTTGGCTCGGGAGTTTTGCACAATCCCCTCAAGAATCAAGTTGAAGAAGTCACATGACAGCGCATCGCCTTGCCTAAATCCTTTTTTGGTATCGAATGTGTCGGTGAGGTCGTTTCCGACCCTGATAGTGCAGCGAGAATTCTCCATCGTCATCCTACACAAAAGGACGAGTTTGGGCGGTATACCAAAACTAGACATGGCTCTGTATAGTTCGTCTCTATAAATGCTGTCGTATGCGGCTTTGAAATCGATAAATAGGTGGTGGGTATCGATTTGGACTTCTTGAGTTTTTTCCAGGATCTGCCGAAGTGTGAAAATTTGATCGATTGTGGACTTTCCTGGCCTAAAACCACACTGATAAGAGCCGATCAGGTTGTTGGTAAAGATCTAACTAACCCCTGAAATTCCTTCTTGTCTGAATATGTTAGCCTAACTACGACTGTAGACTCCACCGTTGAATCCTTCGTGAATTGAAAGTGGTCACTTCAATCTCCCACAATCTACAAAGGGATTAGAACTCCATCTACTGTCAAGGTATTATGCACCTAGTAGATACATTGTGGAGGCTAAGAGTCGGTGTTGGTAGGCATCAGTTAGTTAATCATTTGATCACATTGCACCAACTGACATGTATATTGAACAGGTGCCGTATAGAAACGACGCTATTCAGATGTTGATTCAGTTACTCCATCTGTCTTCAATCACTAATACTAATAATGCAACCCCCGTATTACACTTCAATCAAGGGTGAGTATAGGTTAGCTATGCCAACTAAAAATCAAATCATCCTCATGTCACAGTTAAAACCCTAACACCTACTTAGACTTTGACAAACTCCACCGATTAGATTGTTTAATTACTGATTTCACTAATGCATCCGGACATTAGTTTAACTATACTATCATCCTAATTTGCTAATGTATTTGCCTATCTATCATCATGCAAGTCCTGCCGAACAAAAAAAAATAAAGCACTACTAAATATTGCGAGAAAAAAATTAAATCTAATGACATAGCAATGCCAATGTACCTCGGTACTCCTCTTTCAAAACATTGTGTCCTTGTTTAATCTGTTATTTATTTTATATGTCTTTTTTTGTCCTGCAAATAGTTGCGTAATTTCAAATCAACACTAAACCCATTTGAGTTTAGAATTTCAAATAGGAACAGGTAATTCAACCCAAAATAAAGCTGAAAGGCAAAAAATCACAAAATAACCCGAAAAATTCATTCAATCCTTTTTTGCACCAACCCTCATCACACCATTGAGAGAAATTAACATCCATTGTGCTCGGGAATATGCAAACACACCCACTACATGCTAATATCGTTGACATACATCAATCAACTAAATAAACAGGACCAAATGCGGCATATGTATATAAAATCACAGACACATCCATGACCTCTGTAATCACAGCAGCCCTTTTTCGCAATCCTTTCCGAATGAATATCCTGTTTGTGTGAGCGAGGCTCTGCGAGTGTGCTTCTGCGAAAAGTCAAATGAATTGTATGTGTGCATTACACGCTGCTGATTATTTATACTAGCAGCGCGGCGAGTTAAACACAAAGCGGGCTGAAACAAAAACAGACGAGAAAAAAAAACACAACATCGTCCTTTTCACAGTAAAGTCAAATAAACAGAAATCAGTAGAAAGGATTGCGAGTGAATTTGTACAAGGATCAACTAAATATTTGTCGCAGACAAACAAATTTCCACAAAAATCTCCGAAATTCAACAAAAAGCCGAGGAGAGCCAAACACAGAAAAAAAGGAGCGAACAAAAAACAAATCGCGGAAATATATCGATGTGAATCCTTTTTGGCAACTCAAAATCACTTTCTCGACTTCTTCGGAATAGCCGCTGCCGAGCGCATCCTTTCGTTTTGTCATGGGTGCTGTTGTGTTGTGGCCGTATGCCGGTGGTTCATGGGAACCACCAAAATGAGTTAGAATCCTTTTTTACGGGTTTTTTGTATGTCTATGCCGAAGTGCGACTGGCAGTCTTTGAGGTGGAAATCCTTTTTTTAAGCCTCTCTGGTAGTTTCTTGCAACCAACTTTAGCACTTACACGCGCTTCTATATCCGTCATTGTTTGCGGGACACACCGTCAGGGGACCTACTGCTGTGTTAGTGGGGCAATAAAAACGTGCCGAAACAGGTATCGGTCCTCGAAAAAAGGCTACAACCAACCATCTCTACCTCGCTGTGACTTGTTGACATTTCTGCGTGTTTGCTCCTTTCTTTAACCGATTTCGTGTCTCTCCTTTTATGCGTATGCGAATTCTGCGGAAGGTTTCGGTGTCCTTTTGTCGGTTTCGCAAAAATTCGCAATTGCATAAAGTACGACACAACAGCGGGTTTATTGCGTAAATTGCAATAATACACACTTTTGCCTGTAACCGGATAAGGCAGGTAAGGATTCGGTTGATGGTGATCTAACTCTATACGCAATGTTCGATAACTCTATGCAGGATGTTTGGGAAAAGATTTTACGAGTTCCTTCGAAGTGAATTGTGTAAGGCATTCAAGGCTAGACGAGAATCCTTGCAAAAATTACCCTTGGGCTGTAGGGTTTATAACTCTAAACACGTAGAAAGGAGTTGGCATATGACTTTCGTGGGACCTCTCTGAGGATGACACTTTTCGGCATAGCCATGCGTTGTATACAATTGCAAGATATTGCGAAAGGCATGTTTTCAGGGTTATTGCGTAAAGGATCAATGGTTATGTGATGGGATTTATGGAAGAATTTCCGGAATTTGCTTGCTTCTTTGTGTGACATGATTGTGACGAAATTGGCGCAGTTAGGTGTGGTACAGCGCTTTGCATAATGTTACACTAAACGTGTTTTAAGGACTCTCTGTCTAATGTAACTTTATACTCGTATTGAGGGATTTTTATTGAGGTATAGGGTCTGCGGATGATGTAATTGTTCGCAGTGGAGAGAAAATCAAATAAGGTCCTTTGATATGGTTTTGCATTTATTGAGTTTGGGTAGGCGAAAGGTTGACTTTTAAATGGGTTTTCAATGACAAAAGGATAAAGTCAAGGCTGTGCGGTGTGTAAGTTAGCAGGGTTGGGATTTTAGTTTTATGATGGTTTGTCTGCGAATATTGAAAGGCGAGTGGTTACAAAAACCTTTAATTCAGGCGGTTTGTATGCTGAAACATGCCAATGTTTATCGGTGTGAGTGTGTGGTTTTAAAATGCCAAAAGGCGACACTTGGAAATACATTTTTTCTTTAAATTAATTAGTTTCTGTTAAGGAATCTCGTACATAGATCCATCATTTCATTCCATACCATAGATCTTGTCCATTCTATCTAAAAATCAATCGATTTATCAAAGTAGCGATTTAGCGAAAAGGCGGAACTAGAACACAAGGCCGCTTGATCCTTCTAGGCAGTATTTGTTGAAGGTTATGTATCCGTTGATTAAGGCGTTTTATAGAGCTCCGTTTTGTACCAGACATTGTGCATAATAATACATGGCGTTTTTTTTTGTTGGGCTGCTAACCTCAAAGAAGTTGAAATCTTAGCACTTACTTAGAACATAGGGCAAAACTATTGGATATAACTAAGTAGTACAGATTCCAGAATAAATCGTCAAAGTTCATTTTATATTCCGTAAAATATACGTTGGAATAAGTTCTAGGTACGGAATAGTTTTGATAAAGAAGGAAGACGTCATACTCTAGGATTTTTTGAGAAATCCAATATGAGGGAAGCGAACAAGACAATTCACGTCCCAATGTCCCCATGTTTTTGTTACCTACTACAAAGTTTGAGACTATGAATACCAATTCTTATATAAAATTGATTGAGTAGGTTGGAAACCCTTAACTCCAGAGTCCTTCAATTTCAATGTTAGTTTCAGATGAGGGAAGCGTATGCACTTAAAATTATGAATCTACTTCTCGATAAAAATTGAAACCGGCTCATCAAAATTTTCCAACTCTCCAACTGCATTCATCAGAATATAAGAATCAGAATAAAAAAGATTAGGAAATTAAGCTAATTTATGAGGGACTTTGGCAATCCTATCAAGGTCTACAACAAGTCAAGAACTTATACTAAATATGCTCATGTTTTCCTGCATAATCTACGGAACGAGTACCTTGGGCATAAGGAAGCTGATGGGATCGCACCCATGACTTATGGGTGTCAGCGTAATGAGACAAGAAAGGGTCCGGTCATATTCAAATTTAAAACGAATGCTATTAGTACCTCGTAAAACCCCAAGCTGTGATTAAGTAGTTCGCCTTGCTATATGAACGCAAGCAGTCAGATCGATCGCTTTCATAACCAACAGATGCCAACCAGGATATGAAATGGTTATTCCCTTAAATTCCTTCTTCTTCTGTAAGTGGAGCTTCAGTCCATAATCAACCTGGCATTAAACAAATATAAGTCACTTAATTAACGGCCCATTTAGGGCCATATACCAAGCGTCTCCCTTCATTTGGGAGTGTAATGTTATTATTTTTGAAGAGGAATTACAGTTTAACATGACAGTGTTACTTTTGGATGTTTGTCAGGCTTTTGCAAGAGGTTGAGCAGTAATAATAACTTTGGTGTTGTCGCATTCGGGACTTAAACCAGAGACCTCGTGCCAACGTCACTCGCACAACGAGTTAACCACTAGGCCACTGCCACTGTAGGCCACTGTACAACTCGTAAAGTTATTGATTGAATATTCGTCTCCATCAACGCAAACGGGACCGAAGATTTTCCGAAGAATACTTCACTCAAAATGACAAAGGATTTCTTCATCCACTTTTGATACGTTCCAAGCTTCAGCTCAGTACATTGATGATCAAGGTTTTGCATATGATCTCCTTAGTAGTTCGAGTGAGGGCTTTACTACTAAATTTCTTTCTCAACCCGAAAAAACAGCGGTTGCCAAGTGTAATTTTTCGTAAAATTTCTGATGAGATGTTGTCAGCGAAGCTGAGGTAGACAAAGTCCCATCCATTCGTCGATGTTGTATTTGATTTCGTGTTCACAGCATATATTTGGTCTTACCCTCATTTGCCGGTGCGTAAGGATAGGGTGCCTAGTACCTCGACTGGAGATGGGGTATTAAACCCTTGTGGAAGGTCGTTGGTGGCAGCAAACGAGAGAGGGGGGAGGAGTGTCCTCTCACTAAGGCACTCACTCTCAGGCGGCAGCGGAGGAATTCCCTAGATGGAGTCAACGGTGGCGCCTACAGCTCCAGTTTGATCGAACTGATAGTGAAATCCCTAGACCGCCAAGACCTTCGCGCAACGCGTATCCCTTAACCTCTCGACTCACAAAACACACACCACCAGCATCTAATGTCGAAGAACAATGGCAACGATGCCAACAAGCCATTAGATCAGCTGCAACTGATGTGCTAGGTTTCTCGCGGCCACCAGCCAGAAACCCCTGGTTGATGAGGAATGCCGACAGATACTCGCAGCTAAGGACAAGGCCTACAAGGCTAAGCTGCAGGTGAAGACGAGAGCTGCCATTGAGCTCTATAGGCAAAGAAGAAGGGAAGAACATCTGCTTTTCAGAAAGAAGAAAATGAGCAAGAAAAGCGTGCGATCGAGGATATAGAGAGGTGCCACTCCGGGAACGATGTTCGCAAGTTTTACCAAAGTGTAAAACGTCAAAGCCAAGGCTACAAGGCTCGAACAGAATCCTGTCGAGATGAACAAGGAAATATCGTAGTTGAGACACAGTCGATGCTGAGGATATGGAAGAACCACTTCTGCAGACTGTTAAACGGCGATGACGAACAACATTCCGCTGTCAGGCAGAACGAACCATTTAATATTGGCAACGACAGCGAAAACTGCCAACCACCCGACCCAAGTGAAGTGAGGATAGCTATATCTAAACTCATATTTATCTAGTTTTGGCATACAGCCCAAACCGCCCAAACTTGTCCGTTTGTGTAGGATTACGATGGAAAATTCTCGCTGCAGGTTCGGAAACGACTTCACCGACACATTCGATACCAAAAAAAGGATTTAGGCAAGGCGATGCTCTGTCATGTGACTTCTCTAACTCGATTCTTGAGAGGATTGTGCAAAATTCCCAAGCCAACACCAGAGGCACAATTTTCCAAAAATCGGTGCAACTAATAGCAACGTGAAGAAGGGAAGAACAGCTAATATAGAGAAGGAAGCGGCAAAAATGGGTTTAGCAGTAAATGAGGGTAAGACTAAGTATATGCTGTCAACACGAAAGGACACACAACATCGACGAATTGGACAGAACGTCACCATTGACAGATATAACTTTGAGGTAGTACGGGACTACCCCGGCTCCGCTATTAACTCCGACAACAACATCTCGTTAGAAATCAAACGAAGAATTACTCTTGCCAATCGCTGTTTCTTCGGGCTAAGAAGGCAATTTAGTAGTAAAGCCCTCACTCGAACTACTAAGGAGATCCTATATAAGACCCTGATCATCGCAGTCCTGCTCTACGGCGCTGAAGCATGGACCGTATCAAAAGCGGATGAAGAAATCCTTGGTCGATTCGAGAGAAAAATTCTTCGGAAAATCTTCGGTCCCGTTTGCGTTGACGGGCTATGGAGACGAAGATTCAACCACGAACTATACGAGCTGTACAGCGACATACCCCTGGTAAAATAAAACTCCGCATTGGACGTTTAAGATGGCTAGGACATGTAGAAAGAATGTTCGATTCCCAGTCAGACGTCGGACGCAGTAGAGGAAGACCTCGAGTTAAGTGGCGCGTACAAGTAGAAACCGACCTCAACCAACTTGGAGTGCGCAACTGGAGGCAGTTAGCTAAGGACCGGGCTAATTGGAGAGGCATGTTGGTTGAGGCCCAGGTTCATCCCGGACCGTAGCGCCACTTAAGTAAGTAAGTAAGTACCCTCATTTACAGCTAAACCCATTTTTGCCGCACACAAAGCTTCACCTTGTCTACTTCCTTTTTTGGTATCGAATGTCGGTGAACCTAATAGATAAGCGAAATACTCCATCGTCCACCTTCACAGACAGCCGAGATTGGACGTTCTACCAAATCCAGACATGGTTATGTAAAGTTCGTCCTTATAAATGCTGTCATATGCGGCTTTGAAATCGATGAATAGGTGGTGGGGTTCGATTTGGACTTCTTTGAGTTTTCCAGGATCTGTCAAAGCCTGAAGATATGATCAGTTGTAGACTTTCCTGGACTGGATGGTTTCAGGCGTGCACATATCACGGCAGATAGTATTTTGTAGACGACGCGACGTTTAGAAGACTTATACTCCTGTAGTTGGCGCAGTTTCAGGCATATATCAAACGTTGGTGTTTATTACTATCAAATCATCTACATTGGCATCATATTTCTCGATACGAATGCGCCATTTTCAGCTGCTTTCAGTTAAGATATTGTTATCCTTGTCGAAAATATTGAATTATTTGTTCTGCCGGACGCCGTTTAACAGTCTGCAGAAGTGTTTTTTTTTTTTCATATTCTCAACTTTGACTGTTCAACGAAGATTCGTCATGGCAGGATTTTGTTCGAGCCTACACGTTTTACACTTTACTAAAACATACGAACATGATTCCTGGAACATCATTTTTGAAGCTCGTGGAAAAAGTCCGGACTGAATGGGTAACTTAGTTTGGACGCTGCAATTTTGGCAATTGAGGTTACATGTTGTTCCGGTAATAAATCTGACCCAATTGTAATAGCAGATGCATGGTTTCTTATGATTTCACGACGGTATTCTCCATCTGGATTTGCGGAACTGTGGGCTTATTATTTCTCGATCTAGGTTTTCCTTTCTGTAATCCTTTGTAGGTCCTCATGTCAATGATATTTACATAGCGATACAAACCTCAACTTGGTGGGCTAATTCTTGGTGCGGGCCCGAATGTTCGGGTGAATGTAGTTTAAATCCTGCAAATGCTGACTTCTTATCTAAATTAGTCAAAGCAGCTTAAATAAGGCACTCTACTGTATCAAACCTACAAGGAATTGAAGACGTGGGTGTTGAATTAATCTGTTGGCATCTGGCCCTAATAGCATTAACAAGGAATAAAACCTGCACTTTGGCTTCCATACCAAACGGCAATTTTTTAGAATCTCCTTATGACTGTTGAATATTCATAGATAATTGTCAGACCAAAAAGCTGTATGTGTTGCTATTTTTAAGATTTGAACCAGAGACCTGACGCTTAGCAGTCCAACGCTCTTACCATGGTAAATGCTTCGCAACCTACGTCACCGACGTTCTTGACAAAAACCCAACTTGCGCAGAGACATATTTACGGTAGTTGTATCATGCGTGCTAGCCACTAGGCCACTACACCCAAATAAGCTTTTTAAATTCAACTAAAAAGAAAAAAAAATCAAATCGAAAAATTAAGCATATGTAGATCTAGCAGTCAAACTTAGATTTAGTCCATCAGAATTTCTAAAAAACAGGATATGGTTTCACTTAAATAGAAAATTTCTTCACCAGGTCCGACTCCCATCCCAACGCACTTATTTAATTTTGATTTATTTATTGTTTACTGGGGACCTTAAAAAAGCAAGCAGAACCCACCCCAAACCCCTATCAGTCATAAAACCATTCACATATCCTTTGTGGAGCATATATTATATTTTTTTATCAGCCTCTAACCGAAATACAACCCAGGAGTCGGGTAAACTAAATCGTTTTGAAATCGAATTAAAATTGGCTCATTCTCAAATCACCCCAATTTTCGAGATCGTAAAAAACACACACCCAACCGTCGCTACGGCAATAAAATTCAACATCACACTACCATTTATCCTTTGTCGTACTTTTGTCCAGGAGTAGGAGGGCCGACTCCAAAAGGATGGACAAAACAACATAGGATAAAAAAAACAGAAAAGACCTCACAACTCTCCAATTACACAGAGGGTTTTGGCTTAGGGGAAGCGACTATGGTCACGAGATCCCCCAGTAGCGGTCTCGATGGGTGAACGAAAACTTATGACAAAGAAAGGACTTTCCACCGTGCGTCGCCCCATCACCCTTCAGTAAAGCTAATCCAAATCGCTGTTTTTAACTGAAGCCACTTGGAGCCGTTTATTTGAACGTTGGCATGCAAAAGGACGAAGCATACAATAGACCACCACTAACGAAAAAAAAAAACAAATAACGCAAAGGACATTCTCCCAGACGAACTGAACTGTTTGCGAATTGGACACTAGGGAGACTTGACTTCTCGCCCTCCTTTGCCGAAAAGAAAACTCGATTTTATAGTTCACTAGTAAACAGTTACGGCTATTAAACGACCATATACGCTTAAAGGGTTATGGCCTCCCAGGAGAGGAGTTCCCAAATGGGGTGCACACTTTGCAGGAATCGCAACGCTCGAAAGGGGTTCGAGTCAACAATTGGCGATAAAAATGCTCCGATGAACGTTAAGAAAACATTTCCGTTGATTTGCTGAGATTCCGCAGTCAGTCGGAGTGGTGGCCTTCCCCGTTGGGTGGACTAAAGTTAAGGGTTATTTTGGAAACTCTAATGATATCCTTTGTTGATTCGGCAGCCATAAAATGGAAGAAAAATGCGATAAAATCAAATATGGTCATGACTTCAATTGGTACGAAGAGAGGAAAAAAAATCTTAGTCCAGTGATAGTCCTCTCGAAAATGTGAGGCCCCATTGCGGCTGTTTCGGTTAGCCTCATTTGAATTTTATTTCGCCTGAATATAGTGACAGGGTGAGGAGTAAATTTATTCCGCAATAGATTTCTTTATTTGTCACATTTAAATGGCGTCGGTGGTGGTCATATGGAATGGGCAATACGGACGACGATGGCATCGAAATTTATTGGAATGTAATTTTCAAAGTTTATTGGGTACCCCCTATTTTTTTTGTTTTGGAAAGTCGCCTCATTTTAGAAATTGAAATTGGTCTGCGAAATGGCTTCTCATCGCCTTAAGAAATGAGACAATCAAGACATTGTTTTGCTTATTATTAACCTAGGACGAAGCTGGAGAGAAACTTCTCTTGAATGATTGTCACTCCTTATTAACACACACTTTCCTTCGTATTTTCGGGACGGCAGTGGCTGAAATTGTAGAGCTTTGTGGCTGAAATTGTAGAGCTTCCACTTTTTAATCGACTGGACCATTCCTGTTTAGAATTCTCAATTCTTATTTCTTGGTGCAGATAAGAACGTTGTTGTGTTTTTTTCGTTTAGAGTGGTCAGCAATAATATCAACCCTTTCTGAGGCTCATCGTTAATAGTTTTTTTTTTTATGAGTGAGTAGTTCACCTAAACCACAACATCCAAACTGGGGGGAGAGGGCCATATTTTGATTTGAAAGTAGACAGGAAAGATATTCCTTGCCAGTCATTCTGACAAGACTTTTTTATAGCGTTGCAATTTTTTTCTTTCTTTAATAAAGACTCGCACTTATAATTTTAGCAAGTCAAATCCGGTTGGCTTGGCTTGACCAATACTCACATATAGTATAGTGAAATCCTATGTAAGTACAAAGAATGGAATGTATATTGACGACAGGAGCAATGCGTACTAATACAATGGTGGGTTTGTAGACCATCCTAAACGTGCCTTACAAAGTAAGTACAATATTCTGTTGAAGTCTAAATACTTGTTTTCCATATGCTTTCTGAAGATATATTGTGTACTGGGCTGGATTTCGGAGGGCACTACATACCGCTAGTTTCAGTACAAAAATATGTGCAAGGAGTAAATTAATGATTGATTCCAGATTAGATGGTTGGAGTTGTCGTAAATGTGATAGCCATCGGTAGTGTCGTGGGATGGTCATCTCTTGCCCTCAAAAACAGCCAGGTCATGGCGAACCCTTTCTTGGTGAGAGACAAACTGGGAACCATAGTATTGCGGTTATGGTTCTCGCTGCGTTATTTACCGTTCGGTTATACGAAGTATTTCCAGATTTCTCATCGATAGCATGAGCGTAGCTTTTTAATTCCCTTCTCTGCTTCAAAGTAAAGTAGCTTTTTTTCCTTCTGAAGCGTTGCTGTTGTGCTCGTTGCGGATTTTTTATGAAGCGTGGAATATTCAGTACTGTACCTAGTCCGTTCGTGTTGTTGGTTGTCACGTACGTGTGGTGTTGGTGATGATGATGGCACGAAGCGGGGCAGAGCAGAGCCAGGCGACCAAAAATGTTCAACCTGTCTACTGCTGTTGATAGGCGACGATGTGGGTAGAGCCAGGCGACCAAAAAATTGTTCAGCCTGTCTACTACTTAGCGGCAGCGAGAGGAAAACGGCGAAAGGAGAAGAGCCAGGCGACCAAACGAATTTGTTCAGCCTGTCTACTTACGGCGGCGGCGCAAAACAATTTGTCAAACAAAATAAAAGTTGATGCTCCAATAGTTTGTTTGCTAACAGCTTGTTTTATTTGACAGACTGCGATAGACTGCAGACTGCGATGATTTTACATTTTGATCGCTCTTTTATACAAAAACTAAGCAGCACATTGCAATTTATTTTAATATAAAAAAAATGTGTTTTGTTTGTAATTTATTGACACTTTTGAACTTAACACTACGAAAAAAAATGTGCTGAATATAATTTTATATACTAATGCAAAATTAATACAATTTAATAATAACAAAACGATAGTTTAAATAAAAAATAAACTCATGGCGTTACAATCTCCCCCTCTGCCTCATGGATCGTCTCGAGAATGTGGCAGAATCATTTGCAGTAGTAGGAATAGGTGAAGTCATCCTTCTTTTAGATTTAGGACTGGTCTTCGCAGGTCTCTTTTTCCAATGGTACTGAAGGATCGTCTTCTTTGGCAATAGTAAAGCTACTAGATCCCTTCTTTGCAAAAATGATGTAGGGTCCATCTCTCTTCGGTTGTCGAGTAGTTGCATTCAGCAGGTAAGAGTAAGCGACTTGCATACTCCACAGGATGTTCCATCTCATTCTCCCCCTGGAGCAAAACAGTACCGATAGCATAACTGCTAGCATCGGTTTTCAGAGTGAATGGAATTCCTTCTTTAACTTGTTGTAATTTTTCATGTGAACATATCGCGCAACCTTCTTCTGAACGCAATTTGATATCAATTGAGTTGAACACAAACCAATCATCAACATTTGATTTTTTCCTTGTTGGTTCGCTAAATAGGTCTTCTTGGAGTTTTTCTGGTGTTCTTATATTTTGTGGAATCGCATCCGAAAAAATGGCTTGGATCGCATGTGGAGAGTAGTCATTGTCCCTTTTCCTTTTTGGAGTGTTACCAATAGGACTTAAACTCTCATGACTTTCCACCCAAGTTAGATATGCAGAGACTTCCTTCAACTTATCGTCTCCCATTAACGCTTTTTGATAATTTGGCTTTTGCTTCAAGTGCTTTGTTGCAATGCATTTTGCAAGTTTAAAGTCAAATCTGGTTTCTGGGTCATCAACGAAATGATAAGCTCTCTGAGCGATGTTCAACACTAGTCCGCATTGTTCCAGGAAGTCGATTCCGAGTAGAGTTCGATTATCTTTGGCCCTTGGTAATGCGATGAAACGTATCTTTCGAAGTCTTTTTCCAATGATAATATCCACCACCGTGGAATAGACTGTTTCCTTTTTCGGGATTCCGTCGGCCAAAGTAACTTCTGCATTAACCTTTTGGAACGTACATCCTTTCTTAATGAGCTGTTGATATAAACGTGCTCCCGCGACACTGGTTCTAGCTGCCGTATCAATGTATGCTTCACCTTTAAGACCGTTTATATTTATGTCGACGGTTGGAACATTTCTTCCAATGATTGTTGACTCAATCAAATTAAAGTCTAGCATCGTTGGGCTATTCGCATTTTTGTTGCTACAGGTAGGACAATTTGTTCTGCAATAACCAGCTGCTCCACAACCGTAACAATTAAGGGTTGTCTTTTTGTTTTCGGTCTGGTTGTTTGCTTTTTTGAAACACTGTTCAACTAAATGTCCTTGTTTCCTGCAAAAAGTGCAACGTTTCTTTTTGAAATCTTCATCAGGTTTTCTTTGAGGTCTGGCCTCTTTATTTAAAATCTCGGCTTCTCGGGCTTCCTTCAAAAGATCTTGGAAAGTCTTCACCGAGTTTCTAGGGACTTTGTCTCTTATATTCAAAAGAATTTGTCCATATATCATGTTTATCATGATTTCTTCCGAAATTTCATCGGTCAGTTGAGAAAAGAGTGACCGTTTCTTGCAGATGAACTCGTCAGTCGACTCATTATGTTTTTGTTTGTCTTCAAAAAGTTCGACATAAATTCTCCATGCCGGTTTTGGAGGAGCAAACGACGAACGCAGTAATTTTATTGCGTCATTGAAGACTCTAGCTTCACTCTTCACACCTTGCCACCAGTTTGATGCAAAACCTTCCAACAGGAGAGGAAAACCAATTAATGCGTTTTTGTCAGAAACATTCTCTGCTTCTTTGTACACCGTTATGGTTGCGATGAAGTCTTCTAGTTTTGAAGTGTTTCTTTCACCGTCAAAACGCGCAGTACACCTGCTAAACGTACCATGGCTCTCTTTCACTCCAATGGCAGATACTAGCCGGGTGAGCTGTTCTTCCGATAAGGCGATTGGCGTAGCCATCGTAGGAGGTAAAATTGACAGAATTAATGGATTTATTAGATTTGCTGATCTAAGTGAGCTTTCTTCTGTTAACGTTGACTCAAACTCGGATTCTGGTGATTCGAATTCAGATGAAAAGTCGGGTTCCGATTCAGATGAAGAGCTTTTTTCGGGCTGTGCCTTAGCTTTTTCCAGCAACCGTTTACTCTTTCTCATAGAAAAAAAATTTACCTCGTTAAAACGGGTAAAATAAAAAAATCTGTAAACCACTTAATCGGGTTTAACTGTGGTACAGTTAATGGGGTTCTACTGTTTATGGTGCTTTCAAAGCAACCAGCCAACAAAACAGAGAAAAAAAAATTTTTTTTTTTTTTTTTTGTTCACCTTTTCTGGGTTCTACTGTATTCCACTTTATCTGGCTACTACTGTGCTGTTTACCAAATGAATGGTGTAACAGTAAACAATAGCCCCACGTTGGGCGCCAATTGAAGCGTTGCTGTTGTGCTCGTTGCGGATTTTTTATGAAGCGTGGAATATTCAGTACTGTACCTAGTCCGTGCGTGTTGTTGTTTGTCACGTACGTGTGGTGTTGGTGATGATGATGGCACGAAGCGGGGCAGAGCAGAGCCAGGCGACCAAAAATGTTCAACCTGTCTACTGCTGTTGATAGGCGACGATGTGGGTAGAGCCAGGCGACCAAAAAATTGTTCAGCCTGTCTACTACTTAGCGGCGGCGAGAGGAAAACGGCGAAAGGAGAAGAGCCAGGCGACCAAACGAATTTGTTCAGCCTGTCTACTTACGGCGGCGGCGCAAAACAATTTGTCAAACAAAATAAAAGTTGATGCTCCAATAGTTTGTTTGCTACCAGCTTGTTTTATTTGACAGACTGCGATAGACTGCAGACTGCGATGATATTACATTTTGATCGCTCTTTTATACAAAAACTAAGCAGCACATTGCAATTTATTTTAATATAAAAAAATGTGTCTTGTTTGTAATTTATTGACACTTTTGAACTTAACACTACGAAAAAAAATGTGCTGAATACAATTTTATATAATGCAAAATTAATACAATTTAATAATAAAAAAACGATAGTTTAAATAAAAAATAAACTCATGGCGTTACACTTCCTATTTATACCCTATCCCATTGGGTTATATTAGTTTTGAGATTAAGTTTCTAACATTGAGAATATTAATACCTCAAAGTATAAAGATCGACTCAGAATCACTAGCTGAGTTGATCTAGCCATGTCTGTCTGTCCATCCGTCCGTTTGTCTGTATGTCGTCGATTTTTGAGGCTTAAATTTTGAGCTGAGTCGATTAAATTTAGTATATAAAGGGTGATCCATTTCGAGGTTCCCTACTTTTTTAAAGAAAAAAACACAGATAATTCAAATTTAATGGAGAATGTTTATTATCATTTGAAAGAACATTCTTTGCCATTTATTTTTTGAAGATTATGTCTACCAAATGTTGGCCGTTGCTACGTCGCAGATGGTCCATCCGTTGAGTCCAATTTTCGATCACTCGTTCGAGCATTTCGACTGGTAACTGGCGAATGACACGTGTGATGTTTTCCTCCAAGGCCTGAATCGAAGCGGGTTTGTCGGCATAAGCTTTTGGCTTTACATATCCCCACAGGAAAAAGTCTAACGGTGTGATATCACACGATCTTGGTGGGCAATCGACCGGCCCAAAACGTGAAATTATGTGCTCACCGAAATGTTCCCTCAATAAGTCCATTGATTGATGCGATGTGTGGGAAGTGGCGCCGTCTTGCTGAAACCAAATGTCGCCGAGATCACGAGCTTCAATTTCCGGAATCAAATAGTCGGTTATCATGGCACGATAACGGTCGCCATTGACGGTTACGTTCGCACCGGCATAATTTTTAAAGAAATATGGACCGATGATTCCACCGGCCCACAAACCACACCAAACCGTTGTTTTTTCTGGATGAAGTGGCAGTTCTTCAATCTCTTCAGGTTACTCTTCGTCCCAAATGCGGCAATTTTGTTTGTTTACATACCCATTGAGCCAGAAATGGGCCTCATCGCTAAACAAAATTTGCCTCGAAAACGTCGGATCTTCTTGGAACTTTTCAAGAGCCCATAGAGCGAAGCGATGTCGCTTGGGAAGGTCGAGCGTTCAGTGTAAGTCTTTCCATTATGAAATGCCAAACAATACTAAACAAAAATAACATGACAGCATGACACGACTCACACGTGATCTGTCAAAAAAGACTATTGAAAAAAGTATCTCTACTTGGATCACCCGTTATATAGACTCTCTATCTGATGAACCAGAACAAGAGTACAAATTTTCAAAATCCGCCCACTTTTCAGTAAAACGTTGGTTTTGGCCAGACGGTAAAGAATTTTGAAAAAACGAATTTGTTCAGCCTGTCTACTTACGGCGGCGGCGCAAAACAATTTGTCAAACAAAATAAAAGTTGATGCTCCAATAGTTTGTTTGCTACCAGCTTGTTTTATTTGACAGACTGCGATAGACTGCAGACTGCGATGATATTACATTTTGATCGCTCTTTTATACAAAAACTAAGCAGCACATTGCAATTTATTTTAATATAAAAAAATGTGTCTTGTTTGTAATTTATTGACACTTTTGAACTTAACACTACGAAAAAAAATGTGCTGAATACAATTTTATATAATGCAAAATTAATACAATTTAATAATAAAAAAACGATAGTTTAAATAAAAAATAAACTCATGGCGTTACACTTCCTATTTATACCCTATCCCATTGGGTTATATTAGTTTTGAGATTAAGTTTCTAACATTGAGAATATTAATACCTCAAAGTATAAAGATCGACTCAGAATCACTAGCTGAGTTGATCTAGCCATGTCTGTCTGTCCATCCGTCCGTTTGTCTGTATGTCGTCGATTTTTGAGGCTTAAATTTTGAGCTGAGTCGATTAAATTTAGTATATAAAGGGTGATCCATTTCGAGGTTCCCTACTTTTTTAAAGAAAAAAACACAGATAATTCAAATTTAATGGAGAATGTTTATTATCATTTGAAAGAACATTCTTTGCCATTTATTTTTTGAAGATTATGTCTACCAAATGTTGGCCGTTGCTACGTCGCAGATGGTCCATCCGTTGAGTCCAATTTTCGATCACTCGTTCGAGCATTTCGACTGGTAACTGGCGAATGACACGTGTGATGTTTTCCTCCAAGGCCTGAATCGAAGCGGGTTTGTCGGCATAAGCTTTTGGCTTTACATATCCCCACAGGAAAAAGTCTAACGGTGTGATATCACACGATCTTGGTAGGCAATCGACCGGCCCAAAACGTGAAATTATGTGCTCACCGAAATGTTCCCTCAATAAGTCCATTGATTGATGCGATGTGTGGGAAGTGGCGCCGTCTTGCTGAAACCAAATGTCGCCGAGATCACGAGCTTCAATTTCCGGAATCAAATAGTCGGTTATCATGGCACGATAACGGTCGCCATTGACGGTTACGTTCGCACCGGCATAATTTTTAAAGAAATATGGACCGATGATTCCACCGGCCCACAAACCACACCAAACCGTTGTTTTTTCTGGATGAAGTGGCAGTTCTTCAATCTCTTCAGGTTACTCTTCGTCCCAAATGCGGCAATTTTGTTTGTTTACATACCCATTGAGCCAGAAATGGGCCTCATCGCTAAACAAAATTTGCCTCGAAAACGTCGGATCTTCTTGGAACTTTTCAAGAGCCCATAGAGCGAAGCGATGTCGCTTGGGAAGGTCGAGCGTTCAGTGTAAGTCTTTCCATTATGAAATGCCAAACAATACTAAACAAAAATAACATGACAGCATGACACGACTCACACGTGATCTGTCAAAAAAGACTATTGAAAAAAGTATCTCTACTTGGATCACCCGTTATATAGACTCTCTATCTGATGAACCAGAACAAGAGTACAAATTTTCAAAATCCGCCCACTTTTCAGTAAAACGTTGGTTTTGGCCAGACGGTAAAGAATTTTGAAAAAGTGTGAAAAACCATAAAACAAATTTTAATAAACTTTCTGAGAAATATATTATGTCAATGCCACGCCCACTTTTTGGGGATGTTTTAAGTAAGGATGGAATGGGATAGGGTATTTGCACAACCGATCGAAGCCTTCTCATTTGTTTTTTTTTTAAATATTTTGGCACGACCAAATGCAGGTTGTGTTTGGTGAGCGGTCAAAAATCACCCCGCCGACGAGCCTAGCTGAGCATCCGCAAGCGTTCCATGCCCTCAACACCTAAACTGAAGATGCTTCTGTGGCCCGACCCTGACTCACAACAAATGCTTTGTAGTGCCAATGCATGTCATTCTTTTGTGACTTCGATTTTAAAATTGCTGATCTTAGCATTGCTTGCCTCAGATCGACTCTATATCTAGCACCACACCTTTTTTGAGGAGTCTTCTTAGACTTAGACTTAAAAGCAATCTCAGCTGTTGAAATGAAATGCAAGTTTGTTACTGTCGTAAAGAGCTTAAGGCTATAAGTGTTCAACACTATGTTGAGCTATGCTGGGTTCCTTCATACAGGGGCATAGGTATTGTTAGGTAAGGTTACTGACTTTCCTGATAATCGTTTGCTTAATTGAACCATTCAGAGCTGACTATAGTGGGGAGGAGGTTTTTGACATTAATATTAGCCAAGTAGCTTATCAAAAAAGTAATCTCCTAGATGGAGTTTTCTTTTGTTGGAGAGATTGGCAAGAGCAGAGAAGGTGAGGGAATACCCTTCTTCATCGTCAAAGCAGCTTCTGTAGAAAGAGGCCTAGAGAACAGTGTCCTGCAAGGAAACCGATTATGGTGCTGATATGTTCCGTTCAGCATTATAAAACAGATAGAACGCTTCTGGATATAGTTTGGCCAGAGTTGCCTGGATATTAGACACGTGGTGGTGCCGTTTATATCTGTGTCCGGTACCCAGAAGTGCCCAGACATCCCATTAAGAGATACTTGGTATTCGTGGGCTGATTTCGATTTAAAAGAGATGAAGCCCGGTTGGTCAAAATGAATTTGAAGGAAGCTGGAGACATGTTCCACTTCTACCTGCCTTCATTTTTCCGGTGTTATACTTTTATCCGAACTGACCGCGAATTCCAGATGTTCTTTCAACATCTAACTAAACGTCCTATCATGGGTTCTGAAAGCCTAGGGATTGACCATTTTTTTCTTTTTGGTGCTCCTCGTAGTGTCTTCCACCGACCATTGTCATTTGAATACGGTGTTCTCGAGGTATATTGCGAAGATGTTGCTTTGCTCAGCTTATAGGCGAGTTTTGCCTTACAGTCCGATCTGTGGACGGGATATGTTGAATACGGGCAAATATTTTGGTAAGTGTCAGCTTATCCTTGTAGGCAGCTTTAACAGGGTGGACCTGCCTATAGCTAGAGATTGTTTGGTTTATTAACGATTTGGGCGGACCATCTGGTGTGAGCTCCATGGTACACAGAAAGGATGGGAGTGTATCCCTCGCATCTCTTGGCTATGGATCGGACCAGGTTCCAGGTTCCAGGTTCGCACTAATCATCATTAGTGGTCCCTTTCCACAGTTGCCTACTTGGCTCAGACCAGGTCTTCCCAAAGTTATGTTTCCCTTGGCTACGGCAGTTTTTCCAGGTGTCACACCTTAGGTGCTAGAAGAAGGTTGTTTCGTAGTTTTTGTTAGTTTTTGTTATGGATTCTTGTGTTTTTATGTGTATTAATAATATTTAGGTCGGTACACTTACACAGAGATCAGCATTATGTAGGCAAGGCAGGGTAATCCGGAGGTTGCCTGGTATACTCCGTTAATCTCTGAGCATTTGGTAGGGCCCTCAGCCTGGTCGATTATTGGCACGGGTTGTTTAACACCTTAATCCGGCCTTTTAGTTATTTTTGGTCCGCGGGGTATTTTATATTTCCACCAGCCCTGCGAGTATGCCTGCCGTAAGGCGTATATACAAACAGGGGCACCCCATACGCCGCCAGGGGACGCGCTCGAAGGGAGAACACGTTACTCCACATATGGAAAAGGGTAATGAAACTTCTTAAGAACTGGCAAGAACAGGCAGACCATTCTATCAAACTGTTACAGCGTTACCTTAGGGTTTAACGGATGAGATTTCTATGTACTCTCGAAAAATACTTTTTCCATGATATGACGTATCTATCCGATATCCACCTTTTATATTATTTCAGATTTGAAACAACGTCTCTATGGCTAGATACCTAAACCAATTTGAACCACGATAGGTATTTTTTGAACTCAGAGCGATGAAGAAGGGCGAGCATCCTTTACCTTATAAACCAAGCAATCTAACTTAGTCGAAAGGTTTTTGTGCATAAGAGAAACCAAGCACCGATGCTTCGTATTGCTGCCACAATGATGCATTAAGAGAGTAAAACCTTCGTTATAAAAAAATCGAATACATTTTGATTAGCCTACTCCATACATTCGCAATACAAAAAAGTCTTATCTCGATTTGACGCTAACCAAAAGACATCAAAATGACGACAAATAAGTTTTAAGTTGACACTTTCCAGGCCTTTGAGAAAACTTAAACAAACTCATAACGTCCTTAAAGGGACTTTTTGGCGTTCTTTTTTATGTGCTTATACTCGTGCTCACGTAAATGAATGTTATTCCGGATGCCGATCGTCCTTCATTGCCCAATTTTTTTGACTTTATTTTTATTGGCAATAAAAATCCAAAGGACCTCCCACCACCAGCCAAAACAACATATGATTTATAGTTCCGATAAGGAGATCCCCCATTCGACAGCAGGACTCTTAGTTAAACGAAAAAGAAATAAAAATAGAATCCAATTTGAATTAAGTCACTCGGCTCTTGACCAACTCGATATCAGGATACTATATCCAGCTGTAGTGTTTGCTACTACTGAGCCACACCCAATCAATTGCCTTTTATTCGATATAAATCAAGATTACTCATCCAAGGAGGTCCACAAGCATCTTTATTTCATCGATATCCTTTTCTCTATTTTTTTTTCTTCATCTTTTTTTTGAACGACATTAGAACAGAAGTCATAAAGGAGCCCAAATGAGAGGGTGAGCCACAGTGACCAGCGAGCAAAACAAACATCAGTACAAAGGAGCAAAAGTGTGAGGACATCTACCCATTGTCAGGCAAGTACAAGTATGCAGAGACGACAACAATGGAGCGAAGCATGAATGACATCATCATCTTCTTCGGTTCAATGGTACATCCTGCTGCTGCTGCAGTGGTAATGGAGCATCAAATGTGGTCCTTTTTTCCTACTTGGCTCATTGCGTTACTTCTGCATTTCTTTTTCTAAATTTTTCTGGTTTTTGTTGTCAAGGACGATGAGTTATTGCGGTCATTTCTTGTGTGTATGCGGATGCAGTTGTACGAGTATCTTTGGCCATGTGATGGGGCGAAGAGCAATAATTGTCCAAATTGCTTGACAGTTCTTTCCAAAACACTACAATTGTTTGGTTGTTGCGGGCCCGCACAGTTTGGCCATTAAATTGCGCGATGATTTATACTGCGGAAATTGCTGGCACTTTGGCAGCACACACGGAGTGTAAGGACAAGTACATCGTTGAGGGTATGCAATGTGTCTTCGGAGAGTTTTGTCCAACTCACTGTTGAGGAGGAGCTGAAAAGTTTTGAAAGAAGTCCCTCTGGCACGCAGATGGAGTGTGCTGATGAGGCTTACAAAGCAATTCAGGAAGTAATCAGTTTTGCAGAGGATAATCTGATATTGGGGAGAGTGTGTCTCAGGAGTCGCATGATATGTGGAATGAATGGATGCATGTATTTTCAACTCGAACGTATTATTGGCGACTAAAAGATCTATACATTGATTTTATTGTCGACGACCATGCTAAACGAAAAAAAGGACAAAGACGTTCGTATGTGCACCTGGAATTTGAGAACATTAAACAGGAGAGGGGCAGGCGAAACACTTGTGGAAGCGCTAAGCTAATACAAAGCAGACATAACTGCCACCCAGGAAATATGATAGGATCAGGCGGGCTGTGACATCTACTACGGACCGTGTTATAGTGAGCAGAAACAGCGACTATTCGGATACGGATTTGTTATAAAGGCCAGACTTAATCAAGAAGATACATGTTTTTCAAAACATTGCTACAATCCGCATCAAGGTCAAATGTGCCAACATCAACCTTATATGCGCTCACGCTCCGACGGAGGACAAATTGATGTATAGCGAAAGAGTGCTCCTACGACCTCTTTCACAAAACTTATGAGCGACTACCGAAGGACCTAAGGTAGGAAGGGAATACATCTTTAGCAGTATTGTCGAAAACCACGGCCTACACGACAACACGTCTGCAAGAAACCCTTGGTTTGATGAAGATTGTCGACAGATGGTCGTAGCCAACAACGAGTCCTAAAAGGCTAAGCTGTAAGTGAAGACGAGAGCTGCCATGAAGAAAAATGAACAATAAAAGCGCTCTATAGAAGATATTGGAACGAAGTTCGAAAGTTTTACCAAAGTGTAAAACGCCAAAGCCAGGGATACAAGGCTCCAACAGAGTCTTCTAGAGCTGAAGAAGGAAATGTCGAATTGAAGTCAGGATAGTAATATCTGAACCTCAGCATCTGAACTGGACCAACTACAGAGCCATAAGTCTTCTCAACATCGCCTACAAGATCCTATCAGCCGTAATATGTGAACGCTTGAAACCGTTTACCAACAACCTGATCGGCCCTTATCAGTGTGGTTTTAGGCCTGGTAAGTCCAAAACTGATCAAATCTTCACACTTCGGCAGATACTGGCAAAAACCCAAGAAGTCCAAATCGATACCCACCACCTATTTCTCGATTTCAAAGTCGCTTACGACTGCATTTATAGAGCCGAACTGCATACAGAGCCATGTCTAGTTTTGGTAGAAACTCGTCCGTCTATGGAGGATGAAGATGGAGAGTTCTTACTGCTCAATCAGGGTCGGTCGCTATTAACTCTGACAACAACATCTCGTCAGCAATCAAACGAAGAATTACTCTTGCCAATCACTGTTTCTTCGGTCTAAGAAGGCAATTTAGTAGTAAAGCCCTCACTCGAACTACTAAGGAGATCCTATATAAGACCCTAATCATCCCAGTCCTGCTCTACGGCGCTGAAGCATGGACCTTATCAAAAGCGGATGAAGAAATCCTTGGTCGATTCGAGAGAAAAATTCTTCGGAAAATCTTCGGTCCCGTTTGCGTTGACGGGCTATGGAGACGAAGATTACACCAGGAACTATACGAGCTGTACAGCGACATACCCCTAGTCAAAAATCTCCGCATTGGACGTTTAAGATGGCTAGGACATGTAGAAAGAATGGACACCAATATTCCGACGCGCAGAGTCTTCGATTCCCAGCCAGACGTCGGACGCAGTAGTGGAAGACCTCGCCTTAAATGGCGCGCACAAGTAGAAACCGACCTCAACCAACTTGGAGTGCAACTGAGGCAGTTAGCTAAGGATCGGGCTAATTGGAGAGGCATGTTGGTTGAGGCCCAGGTTCATCCCGGACTGTAGCGCCACTTAAGTAAGTAAAGTAAGTAATCAGGGTCGGAAACAACCTCAACGACACATTCCATATCAAAAGAGGATTGACTGTCATTGAATAAAACCAATTTTTGAATAAAGACAGGCCCTACTTTCTGATGACACTATTAGAAAGTTGAACATCTATTACCACTGCAACCTACGGCTTAGCCCATTGGTGTCCTTCACAATTCACTTCAAGGCCACCACTCTTTCTTATTAAATTTAAAAACAAACCGATCGAATATTCTTGGCAACTGAATCAAGTATTTCATTTCAGTGTGAAAATGGAGTGATGTCGAAGGTAATGACAGCCCTATGAAATCAACTCTGTGGGAACCTGTCAACCAGCCCTTGACCTTGTTCTTGTTAGAAAAACAAAATCTTCGCAAAAGATTGATATCGCTAGGTGTTCATAGTTCCGTCGCTCTAACGTTACATCCGTCTTTGCACGACCTGACAAAAAACTCAAAATCGCAAACACCTACATCTCCTATTAGTGTTGTATGTTTAGGCCGATAAACATCTCCTGACATAAACGAAAAACTAAACCTCTCTGTAACAGATCCGTTGCTTAACAACAAACGCTTTAAACTGTGAAAACATGCAAACATCCGATGGCATCCGATTAAATTTTCCATCGACAACAAAATATCGCATGTCACAGGACCAAAAGATCCGCAACTGATGATAAAAGTTAATCTCAACAACACACAAGGACACACAGTGGTCCAATGATGTTGTGGGCTGCATCAGTTCCAAAATTGCCCAAGAGCCCGATTGGATTTCATAATTTCGCATCCCACACAATGCACAGTACAGCGGTTATCCTGTCTTTCCGATCAATGTTGCGCACAAACCATTGTTTCCCACATCAGCCAGAATGACGACGCAAAGGACATAATCACACACACAGCAGTAGCACAACCATTCAGCATCAGTTTGAGAGGTGGATAGGGTGCGGAATTAGTTGTGCAAAGTTGAGGCCATTCACTCGCAGGGAGGCAGATTAGAAACGAAAGGAGATTTTGAATCCTGATTAGCTGCTGATTGCGATAAGTATACGCTTGCATATTCGCCATATACTGAATTCAATAAAGGATCTTGCTTTGCCATCAGTGAGTTGTAGGAAGAATGGAAAATAAAACAGGAAACGTCATAATGAATGAAAAGTGTGCAAGTACATCCTCAGCCCAACAAAAAAAACGGAAAATAATAAAAAAAAAAAAAAAAAACATATTCACTCCTTGGCAGGAGGCGAAACGAGAAGGAAGAACCAAACCCGTACAAGGGAATCCCTTAAAATTGGATGAAATTACAGTTGGTTAATGGGGCGCTTTCGGTATTGTTTAAATCCCTATTAACATAAAGGTAGCACACGGAGTTATGTCCTTATCGTATGTCGCAACATTCATTTCGCGCAGCAGACCCATTGTCCGCCAGGGTGGAGGACTACGGTGTCACAACCGAACACCAACACACAAGTACCCATTGAAGGGTCATCGCACAACAAAAAAAGGACTACGCAACATACATGTATGAGAATGCGAACAACAGCAGCAAATTACGCAGGTAATTGGGAGCAACCACTGTCACCGTCGTCGCTACAAAATGTTGGCGTTTTTTTTGTTACAAGGATTTTAATATCCTCTTCATAATAACAGACATGTACGCTCGGTCTGGTCGTATATATATCCTTCAGCATAAGCAGTGCCAGTGGATGGGGTCATGTAATTGAATGTGTAAAATGATATATTTCGGGTTAATGAATTTTAAGCAATTTTCGCCACATTTAGGCAGGGGCTACAAAAGGTGTGGGAGCGCGTAGTAGGCTAAAGAGTTACAAAAGGGGAATCAAGGGTTTCCACTGGTTTTGAGGACAAAGAAGTGAATATCTTCGGTTGATTAGATTCCAGTTTGTTTCTGGAGAATGGGTTGATACAGTTTGAAGTGTTTCGAATTTATTTGGTGGTTGTTGTAGGTGGCCGAAGATGGATTATCTTTAAGTATTTTTATGAATGTACTGTTGTAACGGGGTCGTATAGAATGTACTGAAATTTCTAGATCCAGGTCATTCGAGGTATTGGGTACATCACCACATTAACAGTGATCTAAGGGTCTTATCAAAAACAGTGCGTTTTCCTCAGGATTTAATGAAATGGATGTCAAAAAGCTCGGAATCACATGGGAGCTAGCAGTGCTGCGATTCCTGTGAGTGATTAAACTAAATTTCTCAAATATTGGACTCTATCAAGCAGGCTCTTGTTTTTTCTTTATCGTATCAACGCACTTTCCGTTTGCTACGGCCCGCTGAGTTATTTGCTGGTAAACACAGAAAAGGAAGACTTTACCTTACCATTGATCCAAAAGGTTACCGATGTATAAGGGCGCAACTAAATGCAGACAGCTAGGGAACCACAGCGGTTTAATATAAGGGGTATATTGGTTAAGACACAAATTTTTTCCGAAATTGTAAAGACACATAAGAAGATGAAGGTTGCTTTTCTGGGCCAAATAAACTGTGACGCCTATACTATGATAATAGTTTTATAAGTACCTTATTTAGGGTGCTTCAACCTTTTCAGATCATAGTCATATATTGACTTGAATATTAGGTCCTTAAAGTTTGGGTGTTCTGTGAGAAATTAACAACCCTATCACAAAATGAAATCGGATGTGAATATTTTTTGTCGAGAATCCTGGGAAGCCAAATATGAATATACACTTCGAATGTATAAATGAACAAATTTGCACACACAGCTGTCCAATTCTTGGGGTCACCGATGACTTTCCACAGAACAATTTTAATGCCATATCACAAGGGACATGGTTCTGTATACTTCGTCTCTATAAATGCTGTAATATGTAGATGCGAATCGATGGATGCTGTCGTATGCGGGTTTGAAATCTATGGACTTCTTGGGGTTTTTTCCAGGATCTGCCGAAGTGTGGTCATTTGATCAGTTGTAAACTTTCCTAGCCTAAAACCACACAAATAAGGGCCGATCAGGTTGTTGGTAAACAACTTCAAGCGTTCACATATTATGGCCGATAGGATCTTGTACGCGATGTTGAAGAGACCTCTGTAGTCGGCGCAGTTAAGAGGGCCTTCTTTTTTGTTGATTGGGCAAAGGTCGCTAAAGTTCCATTTTTCACACATATTTTCAAAATAAAAATACAAATTGTTGGCTCGTTAGTTCCCAGTGCCTAGCTTTTTTCTCACAACCAATCATGCGTGCGTGTGTACTTCTTGCACAATTGCGGGACCTCCTGTTCTATGCATTATCCGAACGACTAAGTTGAGATATGCCTTTCTTGTCAATTGATACTACTCGGATGATTTGTCAGAACATCGCTAGAGGAGGGCCAATAAAAAAAACATTTAGGTGTTGCTATGGGTGGTAATCGAACCCAGTCCTTCTGGTCGAGAGTTCATCGCCCTTTCATCTGACCAAATTTTACTTATGAGTTGGGGAATGTTACTTACCAAATCATCTCCACCGGCTTTTAATAGCTTGGAAGAAAGGCCGTCATTTCCATCAGCCTTGTTGAGCTTAATTTTAGATATTGATAAGTGAGGATCTTCGTGAGGCCTATAATTATTTATTTTCGCTGTATTGGACAACATTGAATGCTTCGTTCTGTCTGATAGCGGGAGAGTGTTCATCTGTTAACCAGTCTGCAACAGTCATTCTTCCATATTCTCAGCATCGACTTTGACTCAACTACGATTTCTGCTTAATTCCCTATATCGGCAACACATGCCGAACGCAGATCAGACTGTAAGCCGAAACTTGTCTCTGAGTTGGGCGAAGGAATAGCTTTAACGTTTCGCTGAAGACACCGCATCGAAAAGACAAAGGTCGGTGGAAAAATGAGGAGCGCCGAAAAGGAAAAAAAGGCCAATTCCATACTTTTCAGAACCCTTGATAGCACATTTAGTCAGATGTTGAAAGAACATCTGGAATTCGCGGCAATTGACCGCAGTGACCCGGATGGAAACATAATTTCATATTTATGGTGGAATGTAGGAGTGAATCTTCCCTCCTTCGCGACCACCCAGGCACTGCGCCAACTTGCCGCGAGCTAGGTCTCTATTAGGGACATATGAAGAGGATTGCTTGAGCAGACCAGATGTCCAAAGATCAGTAAAAGATGGCAGTGTCAAGGGCAGGGGAAGTTTTGCCGGGATCACAACTGGAGATAGTATTTCCATTCCAATTGATTCCTAACCGCCCTCGCAGTCGTGCAAGAATCGATGTCGAACAATCTGACTCAAAGGATATTCTGGACATAATCAGGTTCAGTAATCCGCTTCTTCCAACACATAACTGGTGAATTGGAAAGGTTGAAAGGGGTAAGGGAGAAAATTTAAAATCGTTAGCATAATAGCAAAATAGGAATCCTTGTCTCCTTTAGCTGCTGCTGATAAAGTCGTAAGTTATAGGTTCAGCTCCATTCTGGACGTCGATGACAAGTTGGCGGAGATAGAGGTGGTACGGAGACAATAACTCGATTCACATCTACAAGGATGGGTCTAAAACAGAATCTGTAGTGGGTGAATGTGTTTTCTCCGATATGCTTAACTTAAGCATATCTTTTCGCCTTCCCAATAATTTTTCCGTATACCTAGCGGAAATCATGGAAATTAAAAAGCCTGAGGAGTAATGCATTATCCACGAAGAATATTAACATCATCAGTGACCGACATGTGGCAATTAAATCCCTGAGATTTGAAATCGAAATCAGTCCACGAATGCCGACAATTTCTTAATCAGATGGCAGAGCACTTTCACCTCTTCTGGGTACCGGGCCACAGAGTACCTAATATCAGGGAACTGCAAGACGGATGAGTTCACCTTGTCTTTGACGTTACACACTTTGGTTATACGTACGAACTCGCGTGCTTTTCTTGCTCTTTTTTTTTATTTTTCATGAAAGGCCGGTGATCTTTCCTGCTTCTTTATTTATAAGGTTCAATGCCAGCTCTTTCGTTGTAACCTGCTTTGCCTTGTTGGCCTCGTTTTGGCGGGGATCTATCGCCATTTTTTTTTATCAAACCACGGATTTTTTTTGTTATGGAATGAAAGATATCTGTACCTTCCAGCGTTGCCAGTTTGGGGGTTTTCCCCCCAGATCTAGGGGTTTTTTTGGCCGACGGGGGGAAATCTGGGGGGAAAAATTGTTTAGGGGAAAATCTGGGGGTTTTATTTTGTAACTGCGTTCAATTAATTTCCTTTTTTTTTTTTCACTAAAAAGCATCGTAATTTAGTAGTTAAAAAAAAAAATTGTAACAACATTTTTAAGACTGCTAGAAATAGCTAGAACAGGGAGATGCTGCTTCAATGGCTAGAGCAATTAAGCACCAGCTTTTGACAGATAATTTAAATTGCAAAAAGCTTATTGGAATCGGTGTTGATGGTGCGAATGTGATGATAGGACGAACAAATTCTGTTGCCACTATTTTAAAAAAAGAATGTGCGGACTTAGTAGTTGTGAGGTGCATTTGTCACTCTCTACATTTAGCAGCAGAGAGTGCTTTCAAATTACTTCCAAGGCATTTAGATTTTATGATTAAAGACACTCACAATTGGTTTTCGAACAGTACAAAGCGACAGGTGGAGTATTCCAAGATTTATAAACTTATAGAAAATAGTTCTCCACTTAAAATTAATAAGTTATCTGGAACCCGTTGGCTTGCAAGATGCAGTTCTATTGAAAAAATTGTGGATCAATGGGACTCCTTATCGATACATTTTCAAATTGCAGCTACAAAAGAGAGATGCTATACTGCTCAAATGCTAAGTCAGCTTTTCCAAACGCAAGAAAATAAGTTATATTTAACTTTTATAAAAAAACATTTTAAAGAAGGTGATAAGTGTGAATAAACTATTTCAAGGAAAAAATGTTGAACCGTTGAAGCTTTTCGAGGATTTAAATGAACTGAATCATTAAAGCAGTGTCCAAAAAATGAAACGCAGAGTTTTGATTTCGAAACATTTTTGTTGCCAACTCAATGTATTTATTTCGGGTTCTATTTTAATGAACTGTCATCAACAATACCTCAAGAACAGGTGGAAGAAATTAAAGAACGCTGCAAGACATTTTTAGTTAATTTGTGCAAGGGTTTACAGGAGCGGTTGCCGGATAATTTGAACCTTCTACAGAAAGTTTCAGTTTTTTCTCCACGGAATGCAACTGCACAAATAAAACCTGAAATTCAAGAACTGGTAATACATTTTCAACGTATATGTGAAGATCCCGATGCTGCTCTTCGAGAATGGAATTTAATACCAATGTGCAGTTGGTCGAACATTAATTCTTCGGAGAGTTTTTGGGGCGAAGTTGATAGCAAAACAGATGCTGCTGGAGTCAAGAAGTTTCAGCATATAGGGAAATTGGCAACAACAATTCTTTCACTTCCATTTTCCAATGCCAGTGTAGAAAGAGTATTTTCGATCTTTAATATAGTTAAAGATAAACTTAGAAATAGAATGAGCATTGAAACGGCTGATAGTATTTTGCGCGCAA
The DNA here is from genome assembly GCA_932526625.1 of Rhingia campestris. Classification (NCBI taxonomy): domain Eukaryota; kingdom Metazoa; phylum Arthropoda; class Insecta; order Diptera; family Syrphidae; genus Rhingia; species Rhingia campestris. The sequence continues at coordinate 50,269,976 of OW052182.1, read as the reverse complement.
GATACACTCTCCAGGCAGGATCGGGATGTATCAATTTTACCCCTTCTGATCAAATGATTAAAATGTTCACATCCGAACAGATGTACAAAAACAAAAATGAAGACATTAACATAACATTATTTTAGGACTTTTTTCTGAAAATTGATTATTTTTACTTATTTCTTATATTATTCTTATCTTGAAACCTGAATTCTTTTTAAATACCTATACATAGATACATACCTAAAAAAATTAAAAAAAAAAGTTCTTTGTGTTGAATTAACTTTTTGCGTTTTAAACATATTGTTTGAAAAAAAAATTTAGGGGTTTTTTTCTTGAAAATAGCTAAGTCTGGGGGTTTTTCAGATTTGTCTGGGGGGAAATATATTAACCGTCTGGCAACGCTGGTACCTTCTAACCTTCTTCTATAGCAAGGGCCGTAGTAGATGTGACAGTTTTTCATCTTCCTCTTGCATTTCCTGAATGGAAGTAATAACTGATTTAAAGCAACTTAATCAATTAATACTGCCACTAGTTGTGCAGCTACACCCTTTCTGTTAGGTGTTCTAAAATTCCCAGGTCCGAATACAGGGTTGCCCAAATAAGAACTAACTTTTGTTATAATCATTTATTTCAAATAATTTGTTTTATATACAAAAAAAAATATTTTAAGGAAATTTAGTAGGAAATATAAAATCGGACAAATTTCCACCATTTTGCTCGATTCAATGTTTGTGCGTCTTCAATGAAACCACGGACTTTATCTGGTTGCACACCCTAATGAAAGTTTGAGGCTCTGTATGGGTCGTTAATGCAAGATATGTCATTAATCAAAGTCGGGCGCAGTCAAATCTTGTAAAGGCCAAGAGAAATCTGAATTTAAAAAAAAAAAGTTCTCCAAAAAATCCAATTTGTCTAGCAATATGCATCACGCAGTCACTCTATCTATTTGATACCACAAATTAGAATGCTGCTATGCCATTGACCGCAAAAAGTTGTCGATCATAGTTCTGAATATTTGGCCAGAAACTAACTTATTGGAAGCTACTTTTTTCAACCCTAAAAGACCAATTTTTTTTTTTCGTGTGCGCCCGGAGGTGAGTAATCCTCAAAGGATACCAGTGGTCCGTACCATTGGTTATGCCCGACTCATATATTTTCTGTTCTGACAATTTCATTAATGTCAGTCAATATATGCCTACGGGCTAAACCTCACCCCTCAGAGAGGCACTATGAGAACCGCGCGCGTTCTCATAGTAGTATGAAATTCATCCTTTCATTTTTTCATTTTTTTTTTGTGATGATAACTACGAAGTATCCTTAACAAGTAGTTTACGCTTCTGTAGTGTTAATCGCGTTTGGTAATACCGTCATTACATGCGGTTTTCCCTTATGGCGCTAGGTTGAACGGTCTTGTTCTTTGTAGAATACGAGTACGAAGTTTACGAGCAAAGTTTGTTGCTTCGTTACTCACGGTAGAAATTCCTAGATCTCTGTGAATATCGCTATTCCTTATATACCATGGAGCATTCACTATTGCTCTTAGGGTTTTGTTTTGGAATGTTTGCAGTATAGCAATATTGCTTGGTTTGGTACAACCCCAAAGCTGTATACCGTATGTCCTACAAGATTTTAGCACTTGCTTATACAGAAGCAGTTTGTTGTAGATGCTTAGCTTCGAGTATCTTCCGAGCAGTCAATACATTTCTCTGAGTCTGATTGCGAGCTCGTCCCGCTTTGTTTTTTAACGTGTGGCTTCCACTTAAGTTTTGCGTCTAGGGTCATTCCTAGATATTTTGCATCATTTGCGTATGGTATTTGTCCCGAGTTAATGAAAACAGGTAAGTTGTTTATCTTTTTGTACGTAAAGTTGACATGCGTTGACTTGGTCTCGTTCAGGGCAATTCGCCAGGTCTTTGTCCACTCACATACTTTGTTCAGAGCCGATTGGAGTTTATCCGTTGATGATTCCACGGACTCATCCATTGCGAGGATAGCTGTATCATCTGCGAACATTGCTACGATGGTCCCTTCTTCTTGTGGTATATCTCTTGTGTAGAGCAAGAATAGGATTGGTCCGAGAACACTTCCCTGCGGAACACCAGCGTGTATTTCTTTGAATTCTGAGTATTCAGTCTCATGTCTAATACAAAACAGTCTGTTTTCAAGGTAGGATTCCAGTAGTGTGTATAATTTTGTCGGTAGGATTGTCCTTAACTTATACCTTAGACCTTCGTGCCATACCTTGTCGAAGGCTTGTGATACGTCAAGAAAAGCGGCAGAGCAGATCTTTTGCCATTCTAAAGCATTTTCAATTTCAATAGTTATTCGATACACCTGATCGATTGTGGTTTGACCCGGAAGCCGAATTGATGATCTGGGATCAAGCGTCTTTCTTCCATTACTGGTTGTAATCGTTTTTGCATAATTTTCTCGAAAACCTTAGATATGATCGGCAGGAGCGAAATGGGTCTATATGATTTCTTTTCGTTTGGACTTTTCCCCGGTTTCGGGACCATAATGACTTCAGCGACTTTCCATTCCCTTGGAACATATAAAAGTCTCAGAGAAGCATTTATAATGTAGAGCAAGTTAACTAATGCTTTTTTCGGTAGCTCCTTCAGGATTTCGCCGGTGATTAAATCATATCCTGGAGCTTTGTTATTTTTTAACTTTCTTATTGTCATTCGAAGCTCGGACAGGGATACGGCTTTAACTTTATAGTTGTCGGGTGCCATATTAGCATTCAGTTCTCCGTTCAGGGGCTTCCATCGAACGGCTTGAACGTTTCTTCTAGATGCTCGGCAAATAAATCCGCTTTTTCTTTGTCTCCTTTTGCCCATTCGCCGTTAGCTTTTCTTATTGGTGGCGAGTGTATTTTGGGTTTCCTTATGGACTTCAAAGCTTTCCATAATGAGTAGTTTGAAGTATGTAGAAGTCTCGCGATTTCTTAAATCCTGTAGCTCATTCTTGAGTTTGTTACAGAGATAGTTAAGATAAGTTTTATCAGTGGGTGCGCGGGATTGTTGCCATCTCTTGCGCGCTCTACTTTTTTCTCGTATGAGGTCCTCGATTTCAGGCTGGTATTTGAATTCATTGTTGCTGCGTGTTGCTGTCTTCCGGAAAAGAGTGTTTTTACACGCTGCGCTCTGAATGGCTTCCACGAGATTGTCGATTTCGTCTTCTATTTCGAGCGGTGTGTTTAGTGTTTTCCTAAAAGACCAATATTGTTATGTCGCTGTACGTAGCAGTCATTAATGTACTTCCTTGTTTTTTCCTCTAAAGCCTGCCAATGCAAACGGGATAGACAAAGGATTTCTTCATACGCTTTCAAATACTACAGTAGTATAAAGTGGGATCACAATGATCCGGGTAGTAGTAGTAAGTATAAGTGGTTAAAATTCCTTCTTACCCCAATGAAACACAGATTGAGATGATGTAATTTTCTGCCATTATCAGAATGAATAGCAGAGTCAATGTGGATATAGTCTCTAGTTATAACCCCCAACTTCGACGTTCTTCGGTTATATGTATTTCTTATTCTTGCTGACACCAGCAATTTCCCACCATTCTTAAGGATCTGACTCCAAACCAAGCAGAATAATTTGAATAAAGACAGGGCTTACTTTCTGATGACACTATTACAATGATGAACACCTACACGAATCACCTCTTCAAGAGATTATTAAAAACTCACTTATAACCAATTGTTACTTCGAAAGCCTTACCTGGTATCAAACATCTTTTGCATACTGATGTTGATCTTTAATATAAAACACACATCTTCATCTAAAAAGTCCTTTTTACCTTACTGGCACACGCTCCCCATTGAAAAGTCATTAAATTATGCCACAACTTGTCTCAATCGTGTCCGATGTGTACCGCCCTTATAGCCCAATCTGGCGATAAATTATCACTCAGACATTTATAATCCTTTCAACAACCTCCAAATGGCATTTCGATAAGCATCCGAACAATGGTATACCTTTCGAATTGGTCTTTGATAGCAAACCTTTCTTCCATCAGTGTGTGCTACATTCCAGATGTTTGCGCTTTATGTATCCTTGCAAGGATTTTCTCTTTCTTTAGTGTAACACCAGTTGTAACTCAGAACAGAAGCAACAAAATTGGCTCTGTTCCATGCCACCAGAAGGCATCATAAATCCACTTTTTGTCCCCAACACAAACACAGGAGTCAACCATGCACCAAAATATTTATAAAGGCTTAAAGCGGAAGATCCTCTTTCACAAATGATGTCTACAAAAAAAACGGATCAAAACACACCAGCCTCACTAATCCAATCAAATTCTCTTATAAATATTATTATCCTTTCGTTACTCCTGGAGATTGTGTGGCCCTATGTTACCTTTCATTCATCTTCGAGAATGAGTTGTGAATATGTGTGAAAATTGGAAACCCATTCCTCATAATGGAATCACAAGTCCATTATTTTCGACGAAGGCAGTGGCAGCAGAGAAAATGTCCTGCTGATATGAAGTGACGCGCTAATTTCGCTTGTTACACCGAAAGGTATACAGACGAGTCGAGTTGATTAAGTTGACACATATGAACCTATTGTGAGACATTACGCTGTCATCACCTCAATCAGAGTGGAAATGGGCAAAAAATTACAACCGAACAAAAGGGAAGGATTCAGCTAGATGGCATGCTGTGCGGACTTCATAATCATCATATGCACCATAGGTATGGGTACGCACCAAAATGTGGCCGAACAAGGACCACATTTTTGAGTCTTTTGCCTCAGCGACTTTTGTCATATGAACTCCGAACTAATTTTGTTGAGGGAAAATATTATAACAGCGTAATATAGAGGAGGATAAAAAAGTCCTTTTCATGTTGCGTTCGCAGACAGAGCCGTGCATGGTTGGTGCCAATTTTCTTCTCGTTTTTAATTCGACTTGGTTAACAAAGGAGATCTTTAATCTGATATGAAAGATATACCGTGCGGTACAGTTGGGCATGTGTCCTGCTGAGAGGCGTGTTGTGCTGTCATCAGTTGAACGTGTTTGTTACGATGGTCGGCGTACGGTCGGAGAAAGACTTTCTTTGGGCGAAGGCGTCAGTTCGGTAGTTTTGGTTTTGATGTGATGACTCCAAGCCAGCGTCTGGTGAGGGAGTGATAATTGACATCAAATGATAAGGATCTTTGAACTTTTTTTTGTTTTTGTTGGGCTAAATGTCCACGCTTACAAATAGAAGTTGTCTACGGATGACAAATGTGACGCCAATTTTTTGAAATTGTTTTTACTCTATAAAGTCTTTCTCTTAAGATATGTATATTTGCAAACTTATAGGTATCCCACTTCATAGGTAGGTTTGATGACAGTTTAAGTATAAGGACAACATTTGTTAGCACATTAATTAGATCATAATCCTTGCTTAGCGTGAAAAAAAGGATTTGATCATAGAACCAAACTTTACATGGAAACCATAATGGCCGAAAAATAGCCGTTATTATATATTGATCTAGCAATTAGCACGGTTATCACGTGGATAAGATGGATCATACATCTATGTTTATGTGTCCTACATATCGTTTTGTGGGACACAACAATAGAATGCAGAAAAAGTATTGGCAGCTGCCGGTTTCGATTCAGTTAGTTCCTGAATCTAACTATATCCACTGCGTTGAACTTTCTCCACCATCTCTGTTCATTAAGCTGTCTAATCTTAAGATTCCTTGATAACCTGCCCTAATTGAGTCATAGTGGCCACCGTTTGTTATTATTCCGCGGCCATCTTGGAAAATGAAGGGTTGCTCTAGTGTGACTCCGTAATTATACTGTTGGTTAAATGGTTAACGGAAAAAAGGACATCTACGTAAGTACAGGGTGGGACAAAGAAGACCAATCAATGTTAAACATAGGGAAGTATTATGATGGCTCAGAAATTCTAAGTTGATTTTTTTTTTTAAAATTCTTATGTTTTGAGGTACCCTGAGTCCAGAAGAATAATTTTTAAAAATGTCTGTGATCTGTGATAACGGTTTTTTTTTGTTTAAACAAAATTATCTCAATTACGGCTTTAACGATGTTGATAAAAATTAATAAAAAAGCTTCTATGAGTATCTAGAATAAGATGGCATAAGTTGTTTTTCGCCAAAAATGCACATAAGGGTACTTTTGAAAATGCCTGATTTCTCAAGTTGATTAAACTTTAAAGCTTAGATGGTGTAGACGTGAATAAAAACGCTGCATACTCAGGTTTTCCTAAATATGATTATAACAGTAATTTATAAATTTATTTCTCGAAAATAAAACATAGAATTTTAATAAAAAATTTGTGAATTGTTCTGTAAGGTCCGTTTGAACGGGTGGTGAATGGTGAACGGGGTTCAGTGGCTAATGATTATGATCATATGATCCTCAACTCGACGTTGTTAGGGCCAATTGGGCATGTCAAAACAACATTCAGGAGAATTTTAAAGTTCGATCTTAAGATGCACAGATAAAAAATTTAACATTTGGAAGCACTGATACCGCAGGCAGGACCGCCGACAAAAACCCAACTAGCCACTCAAAAAGATTTTTCAAGTAGTCGTTTCAATTTGACAAGCTAAACGTAGATTGTGGGGCTCCAAAAATCCAAGGCACAGTTTGTTGCGGTGTTATGGCCGAAAAAGTTATAGAGAACTAACGGACCCGACCAACGTTGTTTTGACGTATAAATTATTTCTAGTAAATGTTTTGGTTACTAAATATAAAACAAACATACAATAGGCTACAATCCGCTGTGCGAATCGTAGAATACCCTATCCCATTCTATACTTAAATTAAACATATCCACAAAGTGGGCGTGTCATTATCACAGTTTATTGCTCAGAGAGTTTATCAAAATTGTATTGTTTGACAAGAAAACAACGTTTTTCTATTTCATATGCTATGGGGTAGGGTATAAAAAAAAAGATTACGTGGGTAAAATGATTTATAGATGAAATGCTCATATTAATATATGAGACAATGTGAAAAACATGGTGTGGCTAAATCTAAGCTGCAAGCGAACATTTCATAGTAAATTGGACGGGCTTAAATTCAAATGGCTGTGGTAATCATTAGAATGCTTGGCAGCAGAACATTTTCACCTCGGAATTTGTCATTCAAAATGATGGTGTTTAGGACTTAACATATATCTTTTTGTTTTTATTTTAAATGTTAATCTTTGATGTTTGAGCTACCTGTTTGTATCTATTTTCATTTATTTTCTGTTAATTTATTGTTATTATTAGTTCAAATTTCCTGTAATTGCATTACATTTGTGCCCTCTCTATTAATTTTGTATGATGCGCACTATACTTGTGTATTATCAATCACTTTGATCTTGGCAAAGTCATGCTTATGTATTGGTCAACGGTGTGGTGTTTGCTCACATACATAGTGTTCCTCTCTTACCATGCTCACTCGTACAGCATTACAGCAACAATTGTATTGCTTGTGCGAATGTGCGTGGGTGGGAAAATATGCAATTATTGCAGGTTCGCCCAATTCAAACTTGCATATCTCTTTCAATTTAATCGTGATCGCAGCATTCACCACATCTGGAACCTCGACATTTTTGGATAAGTAGATATAACTCTTACCATTAATCAAATATATTGAAAATCATTTTGTATCAAATAAATATTTCTCTCTATTGTAATTGTACATCAATCTGATCGATTTTTTTTCATTTCTTCGGTACAATTGTTGATAATCGTTTAATCCCAAACATATTGGTCCTTCGGTAGCCTGATTTAATCTTTTTCGGTGTAAAAACTATAAGCTGCACGTGTGAAATTAATTTTTGTGTGCACGTGTAATTTGGTGGTGCTAAATTTTCTTGAGACGCTTTCGGTAAAGAAAATCAAGTGTGTGCAATACATTCTGCTGTGCTTTAGAGAGAATTTTAACATTTTTTGTTGAATTCGTTAGCGACAAATACTCTTTGATATATAGCCCGAGCGCTATAATATTTATTAAAAGAGTTTTTCGGTTGTTAAAAGCCAGCTTTTCACCTTTGGTTTTCCTTCTTTTCTGTTGTGCTTATTTGACTATTATTTTGATTAAAATGAGTGCAATTAAAACAAAACGCGGAAATGCGAAGGCCTGCTTAACACGTGCGGTCGATTTTCTAGCATCAATCGACGAAAATACATCAACTGAGATGTTAGAAATTCGTTTAATCAGAGTCGTTGAGGCATGGAATGAGTTTTCTTCACTACACAACGAATGCTTAAAGCATGTGGAGGAAACTGAAGTGTTGGAATATGAAACAGATTTCGGAGTTTATGAGGGCAAGTATTTCGACGCGCACTCGGGTTTAAAAAAGGCAATTCGCGAACGGAAGAACGTGGAAAACCCAGCTAACACTGCTAGTGACTCTGTGCTTGAACGTCTTGCCAATCAGCAAGCCACGTTTTTAAAAACTTTAGACTCCTCGACGAAATCTGTTTCGAAAATTAATTTGCCAACGATAAATATTCCTCCATTTTCGGGTGACTACAAAGAGTGGCATTCGTTTCGCGATTTATTCCTCGGTTCGGTCGATAACAAAGACAATATAAGTGCAACTCAAAAGTTTCACTATTTAAAATCTTTTTTGCGTGGAAATGCTGCCGACCTTATTCAGCATATCAAGATTTCCGATGCTAATTATATCGTAGCATGGGAAAGACTTGAAAAACGATACGACCGCGTTAATCTTGTCGTGCAGTCGTTCGTGCAAACTTTTTTGTCACTTCCATCTACAAACGTTTCGAATGTGCAAGCACTTCGAAAGATTACAGACGGTGCAGATGAAGTGATTCGTGGCCTTAACGCACTTGATAAAAATACTCGCGATCCATGGCTTATTTATCTGTTGTTAAATAAAGTCGACAATGAGACAAAGCACGCATGGGCAGAAGAAGTGGGTTCTCGTGAAGACAATTCGATTGCAGACCTTATCGAATTTCTCGAGCTTCGGTGCGACGCATTGGAATCGTGCCAATCGCTTAATAAGTCAAGTACTTCGCGTGTCAAACAATCGAGTACTATTCGAGCCCACTTAGCCAAAGCCCCAGACAATAACCCGCGTTGCCCAATGTGCAAAAGTGACCATAATTTGTCTCAGTGTTCAAACTTTCTTTCGTTAGACATTCCATCGCGAAGAGCCCTAACCAAAAACCAATCATTATGTTTTAATTGTCTACGGTCAGGTCACTCCTCAAATAAATGTCGTTCGTCTTTTCGCTGTCGCGTTTGTAAAGCTCGTCACCATTCTCTTGTTCATCAAGATGATTCAACATCGGTACCAACACCTTTACCTGTAAATTCGTCGTCACCTGTTTCACAACAACCTCTTTATTCGGAGACCCCATCCACTTCTCATACTGCTGCCTCATTGGTTAACAACCATTCGCTAGAGTTTAGCCATCGGAAGCAAACCATTTTGCCCACCATTCTTGCTAAACTACTAGACAACTCGGGACAGTATGTACATTGTCGTGTTCTGCTGGATACGGGGTCACAGTCAACGTTCGTTACGGAATCGTTTGCCCAAAGACTTGGGCTTCAACGGACGCATGCCAGAATCCCAATTCTGGGTTTATCTTCAAGAGAAGCAGGTCACACTAATGGGTGTATATCTTTTAATCTTGTGTCAAGATACAACACAACATCTCTTTCGGTTGATGCATTTGTTCTGGGTAAATTGACATCAAATTTACCTTCCAAATCGTTTGATGTATCAACTTGGCAGCACATCAAAAATCTTGATTTGGCGGATCCAAACTTCAATGTTTCCAGTGCTGTTGATATTCTCCTCGGAGCTGATAAGGTTTGGTCAATTTTGGAGCCAGGACAAATTTTTGGACCTCAAGGCAAACCAATAGCTCAAGCTACCTCTTTCGGCTGGGTAATTTCAGGGGAGCTGTTCGATTCCAATTGCCGCAACTATGAATTTTCATCGCTTCATTCGACTGTCGACGTGGATGTTCTTTTGCAAAGGTTTTGGGAGCTAGAGGAAGTCATTCCTCATAAATCTCATTGTGCCTCTAACGACCCAGCAGAAGAACACTTCCAAAAAACATTCGCTCGCGCTTCGGACGGAAAATATATTGTGTCTCTTCCCTTTAAAAACCCTGCTCCGTGCTTTGGAAATACTTTGCAGTCGGCAATATCGCGCTTATATGCAATGGAGCGCCGATTTCGTACCAACCCCGATTTGCACCAAAAGTACTCTAAGTTCATGCAAGAGTATCTTGAACTTGGACACATGGAATTGATCCCTCGCGATAAAATTGAAATCGGCAATTCAAATCAGTTTTATCTGCCCCACCACGCCGTACTTAAACCGGAAAGTTCGTCCACAAAACTTCGCGTCGTGTTTGATGGCTCGGTAAAAGACTCAAACGGACAATCGCTAAATAGCCATTTGTTTATCGGGCCCCCAATACAACGCGATCTTATCGGTGTGTGTCTTCGTTTTCGTCAACATCAGTTTGTCTTTACTGCCGACATCGTCAAAATGTTTCGGCAAATATGGATGTGTGACAAAGACACTGATTATCAGCGCATCGTTTGGCGGCAAAATCCTAACTTCGAAATTCAGCACTATCGGTTACGGACTGTGACATATGGTACAGCATCGGCACCATTTTTATCGGTTCGCGTACTGCAACAATTGGCCGATGATTACCAATCGAAATATCCGAACGCTGCTAGGATTTTGCTCAACGACGTCTATGTTGATGACGTTATGACGGGGACAAGCTCGATCGAATCTTTATTCGATTTGCAATCAGAGCTCATCGCGTTGCTATCGGAAGCTCGTCTTAAACTTCGGAAATGGAGTTCGAATTGTTGGGCACTACTCGCTAAACAAAATCCGGAAGACTGCGAGTATTCATTTGTCGACCCTGAGCGATCGCAGTCCCTAATTAAAGTATTAGGGATGTTTTGGAATCCTGCCACAGACGTATTTTCCTATCGTTTGACACCTCCTCCTCCATGTCCCGTGGCAACAAGGAGAACGTTGCTATCCGAAATAGCACGTATATTCGACCCACTCGGACTTCTTGCACCGTCGGTCATCCTTTTTAAAGTTATGTTTCAGAAGCTCTGGTCTTCTGAGTTAAAACTTGGTTGGGATGATCCTCTACCTTCTGAACTGGCTGAAAGATGGATGAACTATCGCGAACAACTCCCATCTTTCGAACGAATTCGAGTTCCGCGGAATGTGTTTTCATCGGTTGAAGAAATCGAACTACACGGCTTCTCCGATGCATCGTCACTCGCTTACGCCGCTGTCGTTTATGCCGTCTCAAAATCTCCCCTCGGTGATATCAATGTCACAATCGTTGCGGCAAAAACTAAAGTGGCCCCTATCAAACCCATATCCATTCCCCGTCTCGAACTATGTGGAGCGTTGTTATTAGCGCGGTTATTAACCCTGGTGAAATCGTCGATAACAGCCAAAATCGCTAGAACATTCGCGTGGTGCGATTCCGAAATCGTGCTTCATTGGCTATCGTCACCTCCTCGTCGCTGGACAACCTTTGTCGCGAATCGAACCGCAGCTATACTGGACACCATACCCAGATACTCTTGGCAGCATGTCCCATCGGAATCGAACCCAGCGGATTGTGCTTCGCGTGGTGTTTTGCCGTCGAATCTTCAGAGGCATCATCTTTGGTGGACCGGTCCATCTTGGCTGTCTCTACCAAAAGAACACTGGCCGATATCAGATTTTTCCCTTACTGTATCGGAGAACGAATCCGTAAAGCGGGAGGAGAAAGTCGTCGCAAGGCATGCACTGGTCACGTCGTTTGATAATCATGTCTTCGACGACCTAATAAAAAATATATCATCTTGGTATCGTCTCCAAAGAGTTGTTGCATACGTTCTTAGGTTTGCCTCAATCGTAAAACCAAAATTCTTTTGTCGTCGGTTGGAGCATGCAGAAATTCGAAATGCACGGATCGCCATCTTGAAGTTCGTACAATCGACGTCATTCGAAGATGACATCCAGCATCTGCGTACTACAAACCAGCTTCCTAAGAAATCGACACTTTTGAAGTACACAGCGTTTTTGGACAGCGATGGACTACTTCGCATAGGTGGACGCATCAAACACGCATGCGTACCATTTAGTATCAAGCACCCAATTATATTACCTAAAAATAACCCTGTTTCGAAACTCATAATTACAGATTTTCATCAACGCTATCTGCATGCGGGAGTGTCGGAGACATTCGCGTTCGTTCGACAAGAATTCTGGATTATGGGCAGCCGAAACTTGATACGCCAAATCGTCCACAAATGCAAGCCGTGTTTCATGCAGCGGAAACTCACTAGCCAGCAGATTATGGGAGATCTTCCACTACACCGGATTCAACCTAGTCGTCCATTTACAAACACCGGATGCGATTATGCCGGCCCGCTCAATATCAAATTGTCCCGCTGCCGCAAAGCTAAGATGTCCAAAGCCTACGTTGCACTATTCGTGTGCATGTCAACAAAGGCCATGCACTTGGAGCTAGTGAGTGACCTCACCACGGACGCCTTCCTCGCAGCCTTAAGGAGATTTGTTTCACGCCGTGGGAAGTGTTCCAATATCTACAGCGACAATGGGACAAACTTTCAAGGAGCTCGGAGATGCTTAACCGAAATGCATAAATTGGTTATGGCTCAAAACCACAATGACGTAATCACTGCGCACTTGCCAAGGATGGAATAGCTTGGCATTTTATCCCTCCGTCTGCGCCACACTTTGGTGGTTTATGGGAGGCTGGCGTTAAGTCAGTTAAACTCCATCTTCGTCGCGTTATAGGCAACGCAAGTTTAACATTCGAAGATCTTTGTACTGTCCTTATTCAAATAGAAGCCATTCTTAATTCTCGTCCTCTTTGTTCTATGTCTGATTGTGACTTAAACCCATTAACCCCAGCACACTTTCTTGTAGGTGAGCCACTGACTGCAGTTCCCGAGCCTTGCCATCTAGATACACCACCAAATCGCCTATCGCACTGGAACCATATCCAGAGTATGACCCAAGGATTCTGGAAGAGATGGCATACGGAGTATCTTACGACACTGCAGGAGCGACCTAAATGGCAACGTACTGTCACCAACCTCAAGACAGGGGACCTAGTGGTCATCAAAGAACCGAACCTGCCGCCTACAAAGTGGATACTGGGAAGAATTACTTCAGTCAACCCTGGCTGTGATCAAAATGTACGAGTAGCCACTGTGAAGACTGCAGGAGGGACTTTTGTTCGCTCCATTTCGAAACTGGCTCTATTACCGACGTCCTGAAACTCGTTCCAGGGGGGCCGGGATGTTTAGGACTTAACATATATCTTTTTGTTTTTATTTTAAATGTTAATCTTTGATGTTTGAGCTACCTGTTTGTATCTATTTTCATTTATTTTCTGTTAATTTATTGTTATTATTAGTTCAAATTCCTGTAATTGCATTACATTTGTGCCCTCTCTATTAATTTTGTATGATGCGCACTATACTTGTGTATTATCAATCACTTTGATCTTGGCAAAGTCATGCTTATGTATTGGTCAACGGTGTGGTGTTTGCTCACATACATAGTGTTCCTCTCTTACCATGCTCACTCGTACAGCATTACAGCAACAATTGTATTGCTTGTGCGAATGTGCGTGGGTGGGAAAATATGCAATTATTGCAGGTTCGCCCAATTCAAACTTGCATATCTCTTTCAATTTAATCGTGATCGCAGCATTCACCACATCTGGAACCTCGACATTTTTGGATAAGTAGATATAACTCTTACCATTAATCAAATATATTGAAAATCATTTTGTATCAAATAAATATTTCTCTCTATTGTAATTGTACATCAATCTGATCGATTTTTTTTCATTTCTTCGGTACAATTGTTGATAATCGTTTAATCCCAAACAGATGGCTTCGAAAATATTTTTCATTAATTTTAAAATTACCAATGTCCCATTGTACACGAACCTGTGGTGGGTTTAAATACCGAAGTAAAATAACCGCAGATCCAACTTTCAAATTTTGTAGAAGGTGTGGTGACATGCCTGTCATATCCAGTGAGTTCAAAAACTCTGTTGTATAATTTACAGCTTCGTTGGCATCGCTAACTGAATGATATCGCCTGGCAATGACTGCTGTTTCTTGAGTTTCAAATCGTCGACGTTCACATTTTTTGTTTCAAAATTGCTCGTTCTGCCTTTCTGTGTGCGTAAATCGGGCAATATGCGGTCAATGAGAGCATTTTGCGTATCGAGGATTGTGCAGAAATCTATGGGAAATTGAATGCAACCAGTATTTTCATGGACAGCAACTTTTCCTAAGCCGATATCTAACAATTGTTTTTAGAATATGTCAGCGGATGGATCTTGTAGCATTTTGACTATATAGAATGTTTATTTTGAGCTGGACTTTTTCAACATCATTGAACGTGGAATGTCGGAGAGTCTTTCATGAAATCACCTGAAAAGAGTATCGAAGTGTCCGAATAGTTTATCATTGTTTTTTTTATAACATTGATTGTCCTGTACAACGCCTCATTCTTCGCATTCTTCCCAGATGATAATTTTGCATTGTTTCAGTACTTTGGCTGTCGATAATTGTTTTTTTTTTTAAATTGTAAACTTTATCTAGATTACTTCGAATATTCAGGGCAGCTCAAATGTTGAATGATCTGTTCTGGCTCCATCCAATAAAGATGATGCAACCGACATGTGATGCCATTATTTTATCGTATTTCGGAGAGAATTTGCGAAATGAGAAATGTTTTGCCAGTTCCAACTGTTGCATCCAAAAAAAAAGAATCCACCTTGTCCAGCCGAAACTGCAAGCCTAATGAGGTCGCTTTTTTTAGGAAAAAACGCCCTATGAACGTTTTTTTTCGAATTTACTTAAAATTGTACCGAAAATAGTTTTGTTACGATATCGAAATATGGATTTTCAGAATGTCTAAATCTTGCTCACTTTTTCAAAATTTACGGTTACGGCTCAACCAAAAACAATGTTTTTTTTTAACTGGGCGTTGTAGTTTCTGGTTTAAAATTACGCGAGTTATACGTAAACACACAAAATATCAACCCAAATTGTTCTGAAATTTATGTGTTCTTTCACGCACGAACACAGACATACGTTTTCCGATTTCAACATAATTTCACATAAAGCATAATATACGAAAGATGTGTGAAAGTTTGGTATAAATCGGTAAATGCCTTAAGGCGTGAATCGGCGACAAACGAACACAATTTTAAGGCTCAATTTTTATATATATAGATGAAGACGAATCACCAGAATTAAAGAACAATAACGACAACTTTTTGCAGCCAATGGCGGCTTGTGGTTTCATCAAGATAAAGTGACTGAGCACACTGTTAGACAAACGATGAACCAAGTGCGTTAAATTTTTGATGAAAGTTTGATATAAAAACAAAAGGGAATTTACAGGGCAGGTCTGGAAACAACATTTTCGTACGAGACTCTTTAGGTTGTGATTGAAAAATTAATTTAGCGACTATCCTTCATAAACTTCGACGAGAAGTATCATTTGACACTTGGGTTGGTTGGTTCATGACGAACCATTACCGCTGAAGTGTATAGGCGTAGGGTATTTTATCTATGTATTAAGTTAGATAAGATTTATTTTAAATGTTTTATGTTTTGTTGAAGCCTATTTAAGCCTAGAACTTAGTTTCGCGGTAAATTCTGGTATCATTTTCATTGGTAGTAGCATAAGTACGAGTTCAGTGGTGCGATGGTTAGGGCGATTAACCTAAGCGCAGAAGGGCCTGACTCGATTCCCCGCCCGATTCCCAATGATGATCTGAGAAATCATCCGATTTGTATCAATTGTCAAAAAAGCTTATCTCAACTAAAGATTATGAATTCTATACAGATGACGCACTCCATATAAGAAAAATTGTTCTATGGCGGGTCGTGCTGGCACAGACCGCCATATGATTTTGTTCTTGTTTTTCATGTGTTTTCATGCACGTACATGCCCGTACCTAGAAGCTACTGAACAAAAGTTTCTGTTTTTTGTTCTCAATGCGTCATCTGTATAGAATTCATAATCTTTGTCTCAACTTAGCCTTTCGGATTCGGCATGAAACAGGAGTTCCCATCATCGTGAAAGAAATACACATGCAAACGTGAATGGTTGTGAGAAAAAAGCTAAGCCCTGGGTACAAAAGAACCTGTTGCTCCAAAAATGTGTATTTTATTTAGTGGCATAAGTTGGTGATCGATTTTTGCTTTCTTTTTCTTCTATTTCTCTTTCATGCCTTCTTTGTCTGTCCGAAGTCTAAGTAGAGTAACTTTTTTCTTTTATTTTCTTTTTTACAAACAAATATTGCACGAGATAAATATTTGTACAGCAGGGATGTGAGTGAACTCCGTTCGACGAGCTAAGCCGCGCAATCGCGATCGTGCAAAGCCCTCCTCTCCTGCATCAGATATACCACCATTGCTTATCTTGACTCACAACAGTTTTATGCCAAATCCGAATCCGAATGATTAGACTGATCAGTGCTATAGGAGACCCAGTGTAAACAATATTTAGTATCAATAATTGGATATCAAACACGGTCCTAATGAGCAACAGTTTATCGCACCACTCGAATAAGGTTAAAAATTTAACATCCATGATTTGATTACTGAGATGCTTCTGTGTAAGGTCAATTGCTAATTTTAATTCAAAATCGTACAGCTCTTTAAAAACACCCATTAGCTAATCGACATTGGTTAAAAAAGAGTTTGTCAAAAATGCAAGACATCATGCAACAATGTGGCTATCGTTTCCATAGATTGCATATTCTTGCACATATATGACCTTCGATTGTCATGACCACCACCCGCAGCAATTTTCAAGGTCCTCCATGCCAATTCCATCACCACAATGGTAGTCCACAAAATCCCATTGATTGGTATCGTTCAAGAACAAATCAATCCCCTTGATTCATAATCGACACATTTGGCAACAAAAGGACACGCACTAATGTCTTTACGAGCCCCTAATTACGATTACAAAGCCTCGATTGTAATGTGGTCCCACTGAACAATGTCAAGCATAACAAATCGTCACTAAAGCTCACCATCATGGTCGAAATTATCCGTAACGTAATCAATTTCCACGCATGGGCTAAGGCAAACAATTTCGTTTCCTTTATCGCAAAAAAAGCAATAGAATCCATTCTTCACAGTTTGTCAAAAATTCGGTCAGAAATGTCACTTGGAGAATGACAGACCAAACGTACAAAGCATCACCTCACCAGCGTGTTGTCCAAATCACCATGTCAAATTGGATGTCAGTAAAGACGTCATGTGTTCGATGATCACCAAACTGCTGAGCTCTGAACCAGAATTGTGTGCATCGAGTGAAAGCAGCAATACGAAGGATACAAACGACACCACAGGGCACACGTTTCTAATTTTTCTAGCTATTTACATGCAATTTAAAGGATCACTTAGGATTGGTGATAGCCAAACAAAATGCCCATCACTGGTACCCATGCTCTGGCCTAACAGCAGTCGTGTGCACGGCAGGACATCTTTCGGTTTTTATTTTACACGAAATGAGGACATTTTTTTCTTGTTCTCTTTTTCTGTTGCCTATGCCTCGGTTTTAGTGTTGTGTACCTTCCTGTGAATATAAATCATTCCAAGGATTCTTCCTGCAAAAAAAAAAATAGACGAAAAAAGAACATATCAATTGAAAATTGTATAAGGCATAATCAGAAGGACTTGAAAGGATCTCTCGATGTTGGCTTGAAAAAAAGAAGGAATATCGTACGCACTTTACTCGAGAAACCTCATAATGTGGTATTTAGTGCCTACCATTTGAGGAAGGGTGCACAGCAGTTGGTGCGTGTGTTGTGTGTATATCTCAGGATCTTTGTATATCCTATGGTTCTTAGAATTGTGGTCAAACAACCACTTAGATTGAGTTTTAATAGTTAATTTCGTTTTCCACTGAACCTATGGGAACCACTTGCCTCGGATAACCTATTAAACGCTGGACTTCTTCACACACACATGCAGCGAGGATGTGGTGTAAACTTGTTCCTTTTTTTACGTAACAATTACTAACGAGCTGTTTGCAATCTTGGATTACACATAAATTTGTCAACAGAGATCTCAGTTTTCACAGTGAAAACACAGGGTTCGCCTTCTAATTGAGTCCACACACACACGGGATGGATATGGTCGGCGTAAATTTTGACACTTGACTAGTAAACATAGAGTTTCTGGTTGAAGGACCAATTATTCATTTGTTTTTGAATTTGTTGGACATGTAACATGAGGATGTGTCCGGCTGTTTTGTGGAATTGAGTTGCATATCAAAATATTTGGAGGCATAGAAAATTTGAATTTCCCACGAAGTCTGGCCCATGGCGCCAATACCCATGGGAGAAGGTTATGTGAAACCCAGAAAATGCGGAACAACATTTAAAATCATGTTAACAAAACCCGGAAGGATGTGTGTAGTTAGGAAGGCAATCTCTATTGTAAATAAAAACGAAATGTTTACTCGAAATCATAACGGTCACCGGATAGTGACGGCACATTCATGAGTTCTGATGAAACGACGTTGTTGGAAGTGAAAAACTAGGTACGCACAGTCCAAACCTATTTTTACCCTTAAGCTGCCCACTCTAATTGTAGGCGCTTACGATTAAAATCAGCCTACCCAGTCCTGGATCTTTAACATTCTAGTAGTAGTGGAGCCGACGACTAAGTGCGGTTCAAAGATGATTCACATAGATGATAGGCATTGCGGTCGATGTGATACTGACCAGATCTTTGGGACATCTCCTCAACAATAAAAGCATTCTGAACAAGGGTAAAACGATATTTGATGAATCACAGAGAGATTCGTATCGGTTGGCATCTAAGTGGAGTGGCTACTTGGATTACTTAGACTTCTAAACGTAGGATAACTGTTGAATATTAATAATACTATTTGGTAAGCTCTCCAAATAAGTAAACATGTGTGTAACTGTGTGAATATTAAGTATGTCCCCCTAAACCACTGAGGGTCCTCACAGGCCTATGCGAGTTTGACGTCTCATCAGAGCGCCACAACCCATAAAACCTAAACCTACACCCCATTGGGTAAGTATGGTTGCATGATTTCGTATTCGACAACTCCGAATGACATCTTTTGGGCGACCTTGTACAAATTATTGCCGCAACAGGCTGGTCAGTACCCAGGGCCCAACTTTTTTCTCGCAAGCATATGTGCGTGTGTAATTCTTGCACGATGCCGGGCTTTTGTTGGCATTTGATACTACTTGGAAGATTTATCTGATCATCGCGATATCAGGGCCAGTGAACCGATATTCTAGATATTGCTAGACGATAACTCTTTGTTCTAATTATCATCTACTGAGACCGACTAGTCCATAAGCATTAAAAGTAAAAATCAAATCTTCTGAGCATAAAATATGAAGTCTAGGACTAGGTTTTTAAATAGTAGACATGAGAACATAAACATTGCTGCATGTTCCGATCACTTTTTTGAGTTTTAACCCCTTGTAATATTTTGGCCACAGGTGATAAAAGCGGGGAATGTGTCATTTTCTTAAGGCATATCATTCTTTTCCCACCCTGCAGCGGACAAATTCCCAAGATGGAGTCTACAATCCTAGTAAGACTGCATGAAGTGACAACATATATGAGCTGCTTCGTCATAATCCGACAATATGTCATGATTGTCGATGGCCAACAGCGACGTATGCAGCAAGCCACAAGATAAGGTTTAATTCTTCCAATGAAATACGAAAACACCAATGGCAATGCTAGTGCCATGTGCTACTTTCAAAAGTCCTGTACATACTCTGACATTACTTCCTCACTAAATCAATCGCCGGAACTTTCAAACACCATCCTTTTTTATTTATTTTATCCCAAAGTTTATTTAGCTACCACCATCAACCGTTACCATAATTCACTTACAAATTTATTTTATCCGCCAAAATTAACCCAAAAAAAAAAACAAAAACCAAACTGACCCTTAAACTTTGTCCCCCAAAAGACTGACAACAACAAAAAAAACGCCAATATGGAGAATACAATAAATTTCAGCTTAGCATCCGAATAGATTGACCAATTCGCCATATTTCTTCTGGAAGCATTTCACACTCCACAGGGTCCGTAGCCATAGTGTGTGGTGCCCGCGTCCAAAAACCAAACGACAACAACATCAAATGTGTCCCAGTTGTTATCGGATTTTGGAATTTGCATATGGCGTCTGTTTTTGGCACTTTATAAATCCATAAAATGACCGAAAACTCCATGACGTTAAGTCCCCAAATCGGCTTTACCCGATCCGCATCCATATATACACACAGCCACACAGTAATGTCCTTCCCGCCTGTGGGTTTGGGATTTCGTTCCTTTTTTTCTCATCCAGCCGCAGGCGATCCTCCATTCAAATGGACTTTTGTGGCAGCATAGGCCACAGATTTTTAACTGAATCCAGTAAAAAAATATAAAATCCTCAATTTGCTAACCATCTTTTGGGCGTAAGAATGTGGGATAAATCCTTACCCCATCACCATCCACACTGACACCATTAAATCGGGTGACTGATTCACTTTGGGAAAAATGGAAAAGGAACTACCACTCTCTGTTGAGTTTCGTACCGAGCTGAACTGTTTTTGTTGGCCTAACACATGTGGACAGGTCATATGTGTGTGGGGAAGGATTTAACCTCTAGCCCTTGCCACGTCGTCGGTGGGCAAAAAATAAGGGTTAACTTTTATTTTTGATAAAATAGAGGAAATCCAACCGAAACGAAGCAGGAGGGGTGGCAGGAGCAGAGCACATGGGACAACGAGACTAACTGGATTAAAGGATATACTACATGTTTATTCGGGTGTAATAAAAGGAGCCAAATTATCCTTCCGTATGGATTTGGAATTTGGAATTTTCTCGCACACTCTCCCACACCTTGGCGATGAGTAATAACACAGGAAGGGAAAAGAAAATCGAAAATTCGACAAGAGTCCAGTTGTGTCGAAGGCTTTGATTGAAACGGTATAGGATTGGGTAGTGGCGGCTTGTCAGGCAGTCATATACCTTTAAATTCTTGATTTTATATATTTTATTCTTGGGCTTCCGGTCAGGTAATTTCCTGCTCTATTGAAGAATATTTGGAACGTGTTTTGGCATTTTTGGACATTTAAGTCTGTTGTTAAGGGTGCACAAAGGCCGTTTGAAAGTTCTTTTATGCATATACAAATGTTGACGATTTGAAATAACTTGCTTAGGTCTTCCTTTCCAATAATATGAGAGGTATAGTGAGAACTCTGTTATCGATTGCTCCGTCGCGTCGATCAAAATCTGGTCGTGTTTGGACTTTATAAAGAAATAGAAGCTTGGCTGGTGGAAATATTTCTTAGATCTAAGAAGGTATCTTACTTTAGACGCTGATGATTTGCTAGTAGAGGAAACATGTTATTGCCATGATACATCTGACCCAATTTTGATGCCTAGCAGATGAACTTACTGGACTCTATGCAAAGAAGTGCAATCCGCCTTGTAGGCGATTCTCCCCTTACTTCAAATATTATAATGACAGATTTTCGGAGGAGCTTACGGAACTCATCCCTAGACATTTCAACGATCGACAAGATTCGCAGTTCCAACGCACAGACACAATGTCCATCTAACAACGACACGAACAACGCAATGCCAACATCGGTTTTACAGAACAAGCAAGCAATGGAATGAACTTTCAGATGACGTATTTCGATCTACTAGAATTTAAAAGCAGAGTTAATAAACATCTGCAAGAACTTGTGGAGCGTTAAATATTCGCCTTTGAATGACCACTTTTGCCATTGACCTAAATGTTTATGTGCCTCCGGTACATGCTAGATATATACAAGGTGGCGCAAAAATAACCTTCCGATGTTTTTTGGCTGTAATTTAAAATAAATTCACCAGTAAAAATAAGTCACCAATATTCCGCGTTCTGGAGCAGTGTAGCATAACATAGTTTATTAACGTGTATTTCGCATGTGTTTACTACACAAATGTCAAAACAGAACTGACATTAGGGGCCAATCGCAAAATTTGTAGCATTTTCTGATAGGAGGATTACTTTTGCGCCACCTTGTATTAGTTAATCTTTCGTTGTAAGCAGTTTTTGGGGCTTCAGTTCCTTTTCTCTTCAGTTGGATCATCGCCCAAATGTCTAAACAGTTTTTTTTTTGCTGCTACAACTTCTTTCCATTGCTTATTGGACCATGGCTTGTTGGATCCTGTTTTTTTTTCAAGAGTAAGGAATGAATGTTTCATACCCAGAAGAATGAACTACTGAAATCGCTTTTCCTAAAACAAAGAAAGGGAACCATAAAAGTCACGGAGATTACCTCAATTAGTTGTTTGTTAGTTACATGAAAATCATTGATCTTGTCTTGTATCCTTGGTATCGATATTGGTATTAAATTGTGATCCGAGTTTTCTGGGGGCAGAGATTATGATCTTCTAGTTATCTCGATCTGAAGGGAGAAATAGATCAAAGATATTTTCAAAGTTATGGCTATCAGAACATGCTCCTCGACAAGTTGGGTCGAGTTGTTGGTAATGGCAAACATTTGGAATTGTCATCCTGCTTCATCCCTTCTGTTTGAGTACCGTAGCCAATACATACAAAAAATCTGCAGAAAGGTAACGGTCAAGTTTATACCGAAAGCTGGTCGTAGACCAAGTAATCTTCCCAAATCTTACCGTCCAATAAGCCTATCCTCCTTTTTCCTTAAAACAAGAAGTTGCTGTGCGCTGCGTTCTTGATATCGAAGGAGCTTTTGACAAGACCGAACATGCCCAAATAATCAGATGCATCCATAACACAGGCATAGATAATACTACATGTAAATGGATAAAGCGCACATGCTTAACAGTAGAAATATAAATGCTACATTAGGCAATTACAGAATCAGCGTTACGGCTGCGAAAGGCTGCCCACAGGGAGGTGTTTTATCCCCCCTACAATGGTCCATCGTAGTAATTGAGCTACTGAACATACTTTATTGATAAGCCGATGACATTGTGATCCTTATCAGAGGAAAACAATCTATACCTCGTTGCCGACTGGTGCAAAAATGTTGGCCTAATTTTCAACCCCTAAGAGAGTACCAGATGCATTCATTAAAAGACGGAATCGGGATAAGCTAAAAAAAAAGACGAAGATTCAACCACTAACTATACGAGTTGGTCAAAAAACTCCGCATTGGACGTTTAAGATGGCTAGGAACGAATGGACACCAATACTCCGGCTCGCAGAGTCTTCGATTCCCAGCCAGACGTCGGACGCAGTAGAAAAAGACCTCGCCTTAAGTGGCGCGCACAAGAAGAAACCGACCTCAAACATCTTGGAGTGCAACTGGAGGCAGTTAGCTAAGGACCGGGCTAATTGAAGAGGCTTGTTGGTTGAGGCCCAGGTTCATCCCGGACTGTAGCGCCACTTAAGTAAGTTAGTAAGCTTGGTGAAATAAAAGAGTTTTAAAAGAAGTTAAATAACTGGCACTACGAGCGCAATGAGAACAACTCCCACTGCAGGGCTGGAAGTTATCCTAAACCTTCCACCTATACATCTTCAGATACAGAAAGAAGCCAGGACAAATGCTTTCTCGCTCATACCTGATAATGTCGATAACTCTTAACTAATCCATCCTGAAATTATTATGGAACGGAATTAAGACGAAATACTTGGAATCAACATGACAGATAACTGTGTACCCAAATTCAACTTCAGAGTAACATTCCCAAATCGTCAGAATATGGAACAGAATACACAAATGGATCAAAAACAAATGAAGGAGTTGGGACTGAAATTAACGGTGTTCAAACAAAAACATTCATCTACACAAGCATGCACAAATGTAACTCCGTATTTCAAGCAGAAATCTTTGCTATAGCAAACAAGAAGATATATATTTTCTCTGAGAGCAAAGCAGCACTCCTAGCCATACAAAGTAACGAGAAAACATCAAAACTAGTATGGGATTGCCTACAACTACTCACATTGCTAGCCAGCAAAAACAGAGACCATCTCATCTGGGTGCCAGGACACAGTGGGCACGTAGGCAACGAAATAGCAGATATACTAGCCACAAAAGGATCGGCATCAATTTTCATGATGCCAAAACCATTCTGTGGACTAACATGGCTGAAAAACAGGGCCAATCAACAATGGACTAATACTGAAGATAACGAGCAAGCCAAAATGTAACTTGCTTCCAACTCCCTAATTTAATCTAATCTAATCTGCCGTACCATAGTTGAAATCGTCAAGGCTGATAATTCTTCTGAAGGTGGATGACGTTCTTATTCAGTCAACCTTTTCGGATAAATGTTGAAATAGTGTCGAAGGTTAATAGTCATTTGATATGAGAACAATCCAGCTTATGAATTTCGAGACAAGTTTAGGCTCTATCACATTGAGATTACCAGGTTCCATCGATTCCTATCTATGGTATGCTAAGTCAGATCTTGTATATGCACCCTGTAATCAA
Source organism: Rhingia campestris (assembly GCA_932526625.1). Taxonomy (NCBI): domain Eukaryota; kingdom Metazoa; phylum Arthropoda; class Insecta; order Diptera; family Syrphidae; genus Rhingia; species Rhingia campestris. The sequence continues at coordinate 50,245,476 of OW052182.1, read as the reverse complement.
GGCACCGAAGACATGTTTGGACGCAGTCGAGTTTACATTTGTTTTTGAAAGGACCAACATGTGTGATCTTTCTTTCTTTCTTTCCTTAGGTGTATGATGTTGATATTGATGTTGGTGTATCCCTGACATCGAATGAGTCAGAATCAACCAATGCGGTCATCTGGGCACTACGAGCCCATGAAGTCTAACCTAAGTCTATCTCTGACAGGGAATCCATACTCAATCAAACAAGTGAATTTCCATCGACGGCTTTTTACTTAGTAGAAATCACAGTTATCAGTCTTCCTCATGGCACTTCCATATTCTGTTGAATCCACTAGAGGGCTGTTATCCATTTTTTCCTTTCCATTACACCAGTAATGACAAGGCTTTGTCGTTGAAAGACCCTTCATTGATTCGAGCACATGAGTAAGTGAAAATCGGGTTCTTCTGAATGTCCTTTGCAATAGGCGTGCTAGGAGTTTTTCCTCACACTATATTTAAGCTTGGTACGAATGGCAGACCTACAACTTAGCTATTCGGGTCAGGCATAAAATTATAAGTCATTCCATTCGTACTTGTTTGTATAAAGCTTGCTCGGCTTAGTTCAAAGATTTGCTAAATCCTTCATGTCAAAGAACATATCTTAAGAAACATAAAGCATGTTCAAATGAGAGATCCTATGAAGCTTATTCAAACAAGCTTAATCAGTCAACGTTCCCATTCAATCGCAGAATATTAGCAGACATAAAGACTCCTAGAACTTCATTGACATTTTATTTTTATTTCGGACCAATAGGAGTTTAGTAACATCGAAAGATTCGAATCCCTCTTACAAAGATTTCAAGAATCCGACACATAAACAAAGTTCTGGAGCATCAATAGTCCTTGAAAAGGATAATTTATTAAAGCATTTGCACCACAAAATTTCTCAAGTTACCTTAAACTCAAATCTGCCATTCAAACCATCACCATTCACTTCATTCACCATATCAGCATCATCGTTGTCGTCCCATGTTGTTGTTGTTTTTTGTGGAATTCAAAGCAATCAATTGGAAAAAAGGAGCTCAAAAGAATCCACATCAGTTTATTCACATCTCCAACGGATTTGATGAAAAATATTTCTGTTGAATCCTTCCTTTGTGTGCCATGGATCTATCCATGCAGTTATACCTCATAGCCTCTTGCAACATGTGCTACTGCTGCTGATGCTGCTGTGCACACGTAACCGGCAAGGAGTAGAAATATTCTGTGCACAAATACCCCAGCTAGCTACATCGCAGCAAAGGAAACAAAAGGACTTTTTGTGTTGTCGATTTTTTCTAGCCCGTTTATCACTTCCTGTTTATTGGGAGGGAAATCGAATCCACTCGGTTTACCTAAGTTTTTTCTCTCGTCCTTTTGTATTTCTGTCCATTCCACCACGGTGACGGTGGCCGTGGCTACCATTGTGTACTCCACAGAAACTCATCCAGCAATGCCACCCACTCGCTCTGTGTCAGTGTTTGCATTGTTTCACTCTTGTTGCAATCGCAAAGTTGCAAAGTTTTTTGTTCCGCCCTTGTATTCCGGAACGCACATGGGTTTTCATAGATGTATACGAGTGTGGGACATATATGAGCAGGAGCATGGGCATGGGCACACCTTCTGGCGGTGCAACTTTTTGCACAGGAAACATGAACCACGGAAGAATCAGCGGCAGCAAGTACGACAATGCCGCGTAGTCGTTTGGAAGTGGGTGGAAAGGATTTTAGAGGAGGAGCAGGAACGGGACACACGTCAGTCAGTGTTTATTGCATTCGCGCCTGAGGCAATCCGAGCAAAAATGGAGGGGTTTGAGCACGACGACACTGAATCTAGTAAAGACCGATCAAATGCTAGGTTTGGTTACCGGTAGCCGGTTTGCCACGACGACGACGACGATGATGTTGGTGAGGACTATGCCAAAGGACCAATGCCATTCTCAATGTGGCCAGATTGGAGGCCAACGACAAAAAAAGAAGGAATCACGGTTGTCATTGTTTGTTGATTTTTACTCGGAGATTTGCTGCGCGCAATGAATCGATGCGTCCTATGCCCGGCGGCGGCAGCGGCTTTGGTGGTGCAATCAGGACAATCCTTTGAGTACTTGATATAACGCATCACACCATTTTCTGAGGATGTGAATAGATTGCACACACCCAGTGTAGCGTGACATTGTGTTGTTTGTTTTGGTATTTGGTTGGGTTTTTTGTACGGGCGATGGATGGATGGCGTACCAATGACTTGATGGGAGGGAATGCGTTAGTAGACTTTTGAAGAAATTCGATCTTTTTGGGGCTGTCTATGTATTGGATTTGCTTTGGGAAAAGGATGCAGGAATATGACTTGTTGTTCGTCAAATGACTTGAATATCGTAATCCAGGATGGATGCAGTACGTCATCAGTGTAGTCGTTGTGTTGCATCGTTCTACAGACCCAACCATTTGGCTTACATTTCTCACTAACCAGAAGTTGATACTTTTCGAAATGCATGGTCGTAAAGACTCAAAGCCTTTACGACCAAGGATTTCGGAAAGAATCGACTGCCTTTTAAAGTTTAAATTTAAGTTTAATAAACATTTCTACTTCCTAAAAAACGACCTGTAACTGCAAATATTTGAACGATAAGACAATACGAATAGTAGGTCGTTGTGCGAGTTATAAAGCTCAAGTACGAGTGGTATGACTTATAAATGTTCCTTCCTGAACCGAATGGCTAAATTCGTTCCAAGCTTACACATAGCGTGGGAAAAAAACTCCTAACACGACTATTGCAAAGGACAGTCGGATGTATTTCAATAAGAAAATATCTAAATAAAACAAATTGTTCGTGTAATATACACACAAAGCAAGGCTTATTCGGGAGGACCCTGTCGCAAAAATCTGACATCTTCTGTGGAACCACACACACATGCGCGCAAGTCAGAAAAGCGCTTAATTAAAGACCCTTTATAAATAACCGCTTGACTTTGGTATTATAATTTGCAATAAACCACGTAACACTTGGAAAATGTTGCTTAAACATCATGACAGTTATAGCCTTATAGGCCCAATAAATTTCTAGCGTTCCTATTGAAATGCCTTTGAAAGGTACAATAACGTGAAAGCAGATGAAGTCCCAGTTCGAATGGAGAAAGTGAGCCACCTACATGAGGTCTACAGATATATTCAGACAGCAGGTTTTGTAGGAATGTCAAAGGTTATTCAAAGCTCTTTAAAGTGCAACGACACTACTCAATAACGTAATGGATGCTGAGATGGCCCCGTATATAGGGATATGTAAAAAAAATCCTAGCTGGTCCTCCAGTTTGGGGGTTGTCCCGTGAGGGTTACTTCTTTGCCACTTTCTTTGAGGAACACTTAAAAAATACGTCCGATATACACTATTGAACCTGCCCTTGTGCTGTACAAATCATGCAGATTATTTGTGGGGAACCGATTCAAATCAAGAGTGATTGACTGAATGATAGTAAATAATCATCTGGCTATGATCCGCATCAGGGCCACATTTTGCAATTACTTATCTACTTGTTTAAGTAGCTCAACAACCTGGGACTAATTCAAAATACTTCCCCAATTCGAACCCACTCCCCCACTTCAAGTAAATTGATTGTACGCTCCACTTAAGACGAGCTCTTGCTCTACTTCGTCTGGCTAAAAGCCGAATACTCCATTCGCTTTATATGTCCTAGGCATCTTAAACCGCCCCTGAGGAGTTCTTCGACATTTGCACAGATTTATGTAAAAATGTGAAGCTGGCACGGTAGTTTTGCATAATCCTCTCAAGAATGACGTTTTTGGGTGACGTCTTTGCCAACCTTGATGGAGCACCAGACGGACGAGTTAGGGCAGTATACTATAAGTATAAATAGACATTGCTCTGTATAATTGGTATCTATGAATGCTAATCGACGAATAGGTCGTAGATATTAAGATTGTTTGGGCTTTTCCAAGATCCCCCAAAGTGTGAAAATTTTATCAGTTGTGGAGTTTACTCTTAACATAAAGACCAGTTGAGAGTCTGAGACAAGGTAGCCTTTCATTCTCTTCAATTGTGGGCACGTTACTATTTGCTCGGCACAGTGGACTGCAAGGCTGATGAACTCGCCAGATGGGGGACTAAATTACCAGTTGTACCCGACAAGAGTGCACTAGGTATTCCTATCGTTACATGCAAAAGCTTACTTATTATGCTAGTAGCAGCTAACAGCAAATAAAATCTCAGATGAAATGTCAAATAACCAAACAATTTTGGCTGGGTTTGAGAAGATCCAAGGGACAGATTTCGCTCGATAGATCATACATTAGCGCCACCATAGGTATCATCACTGGACACTGTTTAATAGAGAGGTACGCAGAATGGCTAGGCCTCCACTCAAACGACTTCTGTATGAGCTGCATGGACGATGAGGAAGAAGAAACAATGCTTCGTTTCCTTTGTAACTGTCCGGCGTTTCAAACAAAAGGAAGCTCCATCACAGCGATTTGACAAAAAAAACGAACATTCTCCTCCGTTTCATGCTCAGAATGGTTTTCTCAGAGATAACAAGGAGAATGGACAATATCCACGTGGTATCACAATGGACCCAAAATGGTCTAACTGTTCTGGTGAACTCGGTGGCAGCCACTCTAATCTAACCAAACCTACTTCCAATCGCGCCCTGGCATCGGCGATCGCTTGATCCTTAAACTGGAAGTACGGTTTAGATGTGAACTTTACTGGCCTAATACTGCACATATGAGTGACGATCATGTTGTTGCTGAACTGTTTTAGGCGTTTACATATAACGGAAGATAGGACAGTGAAATTGCCTCTGCAGTTCAATGCGTCTCCTTTAAGTGGATCGAGCAAACGATGACTAGGGTCTATTTTTCAGCCACACAACTTTTGCTGATTAGTTTGTGTATTTTAGTTTCCAAAACGTTCAAACAGCTTAAGTTAACAGCTTAAGCTCTTAAGCTTAATCTTTGGTATACATATCATTCAGGTCAACTTAAAACTATATAGACCTTCCCGAAATTAACTTGTAATTGGGCACCCAAGATGATGCGGACACGTAAAGCAAATGGACATTGCAGGACTTTGATTCCCGAGCAGTCATAAAAGACCTCGCGGTGTGTAAGTTAGCCAGAAATAAAATGACCTCAACCAACTTGGAGAGTGTAATTGCATAGCCATTCATTAGGAAGGATAACTTAAGAGACATGAAAATCAAGCAAACAAATTAATTAATTACTTCCCTTTAGATTTCGCTTCCATTTCCAAAAACCGTAACAGCAACCAATTGAAGACCACCTATATGTTTACAAATCTCATCATTATCCCTTCATTTAAACCAATGTTATCCTTTGTTCAAAGAAAGAATGCAAATCAAGAAACTCTTTTAAGAAAAATTAAAAAAGAGACTAGAATAAACCTGTTATCTTCAATCGCTTTCTTTATTTTTTCCTCAACAAAAGGATGTCTTCTTTTTTTCGAAAAACAAAAAACAAATTCCTTCAGATCCAATCTGCATCGGCATTGTATGTTAAACGATCCTTTGCATACACGAAGATCCATCATTTGCAACAATGGAAACTTTTGTCTTTTTTAAGCACATTGCACAAGAAAAGAAAGGACATACGAGTGATTACTTAAGAGCGTAATCCTGGCGCTTGGTCTTTGTGAGACCGAAATGCACCAACAAAACAACACACGATTATCCTGGTGCATAAATTAAGAACACACAAAACATCCCGCACCGTATTTAAATCTCATTTCGGTAAAAGTTTACACTTCCTGCAAAATCCTGAATAGATGATCGTGCTGAAAGATCAGGTGACCACTAATCCAATGGTAATGTCCATGCCGCATGCAGATGGTTATGTATATCCGAAGAACTGGTGTATGTGTATGACTGTGTATGTCAGTTGAGGACTATATATGAAAATGGATGCAGGTGCAATTGTGGTCCTTACAACCGGCATATTGTATTATGGGGCTTCGAAAAACCCATCCTCCGGAAAGTACTTAATTGGAAACACGCTTCAAAAACACTTCCATTGCACAAATGTATGTCAAAGGATTCTACAGAAACTCCCTCTCTGCTACTTGACATCCAATTGAGCTACTTTCTAAAACAACCAAACACTTGTCACTTCTGCTTCTCAGAAGGATATTCTGCACAAGGATTGACACGCTCATTTACTCCATCAAGATTCAATTGAAATCCTTTGTGTTGGCTAAACAGCTCTTAATCATTCTCCGCTGGTTCCCCCGGCAACGACTAATTTCATTTGGAAATCTTATTTTGCCAACACAACTGACACCCTCTTCAGTGCCGTCATCAGTGACGCCATCAGTTCAGTGTATCCTTTTGTCTGGTTTTTCTACCGCTGCCGCTGCCTCCTACTCTGCCGGTAATTGGATGCCTATTTTGGCATCAACCGAAATCCATTTCGACAAATTTACATTGCCTTTACATAGAAAGGACTTTACTCGGGTTTTGAAGGACTCTACTCAGAATTATGCAATTTACACGAGCACTGTTGGTAATGTTGTCGTAGATGATGATCCTTATCATCGACAAGTCTCGATCGAATTACTCAAGGATGTTGGTAAAAAAATGTTTTTTTTTTAATCACAATGATGGCCAAACATGGAACACATTGTTTGCCGACTAATAAGGATGTTCATTGTTCGGCAGCGGGGTATTGTGTAATATTATGTCCTGCGAATTAGTTGCTTCCTTGAAAATCGCTTATCGGATTTTCATTTCTCATCACGCACAGGAGCAACTACACTGTAGGACAAATCGCAGTGTGATGTGAAATTGAGTATGAAATAGATTTCTGGCAAATTTTTTATCGACAATTGGGATATACATCCTGATAAGGGATCAAACTATAACAAGGACATGTCGTATAAGATGAATTCTTCCATTCACAGTATGTGATCTGGGGTAGGGATTTTGTTTTCAATTTTTTTTTTACCAAAATAATTACTACACTCTGTCGAAGTTGAAGAGGAGATTTAGGGCATGCGATATCCTTGATTGGAGATCAACGTTTTGAAGATTTATTGGGCGAGTCATGTAAGATAGGGAGATATTTTTTCTTTTGATTTTGGGTGAGGATTTGGCTTTTTGTGCGTGTTTTTTTATTGATTTGCTGACCGGCTGACGATAAATAGGCACGAGACTTGGATTGTGTGAGGGTCCGCATATGGTGCTTGGAAGGGAAGATACGTTTATTTTGACAGAGGATTGCTTTTTAAGCGGATTTTGAATGAAGATTGTAATTGGACATTATTTCGGAGTAAAATTGAAATGTAAGCGAGTCTATTCCATTGAATTGAAATGTGATTAGTTTGTATCTTTATTGCATCAGCACATGGAGTGCAATTTGTACTGCATGTGTTGTGGCGGAGCATGAAGCTAGGGAATATGCTTGGGATTTTTCGTGATGCTGTATAATTGAGCATAAGCGTTATTGGAAGTTCTTAGCTTAGCAGTTTTATACCAACTTCTTGTATATACAAGGACTTCCTCATTCTTCGACGAGCGTTTTTTATTTGTGCTATTAGTTCCCGATACCACTGTGACCGGATGGCGTATACGTAGGCAACCATCATGTACCGATTTTTCTTTAGCTTACCTAATTGGTGTAAATTATCCTACGAATGATTAGCTGTTTGAATAATGTTAGTCTTCTTTGACGTAACGGTTTTTTTTTATAAATAGACGAGGCAAACCAAAAATGATCAAGAAGCGCCCTGTGATGGTGATTGTAGATGTCTACTGACACTGCACTTAGATTGTATATTGGTGGAAACTTTTGCTTTTTCTGTAAAAAAAACGATATTTGATATTACGTTGTTCATATCGTTATTAGATGGACAGTGTGCATATCAGCTGCTCTTCTGAAAATCTTCAGTATTAGTAACTGAAATATATACAAAGATCCCCTATTAGCTTCTGAGCCAAAGGTTGCAGATCTGAAGTAAGGGAAGAATCGTCTATAAGGCGTCAGTAATTTCAGTATATGTTTCGTGGATGTACTCCAAACATCAGAACAATATTCAAGAGTTCGCAGTTGGGCTTTATAGAGAAGAATATGATGGGCTGCTTTAAAATATCTTTTCCATCAGAAATAGAGTTCACAGTATTAGGGGAAAGACCGTATTCTTTCAATTTGTCTAGCCCTACGTCAAATTCTTTTGAAAACTTTGAAAATATCCTGGGAGACTGCACATTTGCTAGAATGGATGATAAAGCAAGGTTTTGAGGATGGCTTTTTCTTTTTTTTAGGGAATCGGTTGGATTCGATCAATTTCCCAGCAACTGGGAAAAAACCATAGAAAACAGTCTTAAATGAATGGAGGCAAGTGGCAGGTAAAGACAAGTGGATCTGCCATTAGAGTTTACAAGCAAAAGAGGAGGAAAGATAACCGGCATTTTAGCAAGAAGAGTGCACTATCGAAGAAATAGAGAGGTGCCTCTCCAGGAAAGATGTTCGTAAGTTTTTCCATAATGTAAAACAGCACGAACGGAATTAATTCGAGATGAACATGGCAAGAACGAAGTTAGGTTAGGCTATGTTTAATGGGCTGTTGACGCTCAGGTGAGCAGTCAAACTCGCATAGGCCTACGTGGTCCCAATAGCGATACCCTTATGTTGTTGTACCTAAAAAGAATGTGGCCTTAGTAAAAGGAGTGATAAGTTAAGTGATTTGTCTTGCACCATTCGCTACAAAGAGATAATGGCTCCATCCCCATTTGCAGCATAAACGGACGATCTGTGCTGTAGGGATATTTGCTAGCTCCATTAAGTCCTCGTGGTAATAGTTACCAGTTACAAATTAGGTGGTGATGTCCTCCTCCACTTCTGGATCTCAGCATTTCCGGCATAGTTTGTATTAGTCAGTTATTCTAATTCTATTGGAGTGCTTACCCAACAGATTGTGACCTGTTATCACTCTCACCGCTACAGAAAAAGAAGCTCTGTTTAGAGCTATAAGCTTCTTTGATTTGCTACCTCTTAATTCCGGCCAAAGGTATTTGGTGTGTTTGCCAGTTTTAGTGTTTTGCCACCTAGATTTTGTTACACTTTGCGTGTATTCTGTTATTGCCTGTTTTTAAAAGCGAGTGGGGGTCTAACTCTACTGTCATACAATTAGATGCAGCTAGACGATCCTAGTCTGGCTAGCTCGCCTGCCTTCTCATTTCCTGGAATGTTATTGTGTCCTGGCACACAGATAATTTGGACCTTATTCTGCCATAATAGAGCCCTTATCTCTGTGCGGCAGCTTTCAACTACATCTACACTTGGTTTTATTATATTTGATGCGAGAGCTTTTATGGCCGCTTGAATATCTACGTAAATGGAGATATCCTCTTGTGATAAGTCCTGTACTCTAGCCGATACGGCAGCTTCGAACATAGCTAGGATCTTTGCTTGGGAGACACTGCATGAGTTTGCTAGTCAAAGGGATGTGGTTAGTCCGATCAGAGTAAACCCCAGAGCCCACTCCCATTTCCATTTTAGACCCATCGGTGTAAAGTGCTAATTCAGTGCTAGATAGCACATTGTTTGACAATAAGTCGTCTCTTCTTGGTATTTTAATTGAGTAGTTAATTTCAAAGTCGTGATATGTGAATATGTAGTCAGATGACCCATTTTCGTATGCTACTAATTTCAGTATTGTGCTATGACCGTATGGTTTGATACAAAGGTTACTTAATGCGCTTTTCGCTGCAGTGTCATTGATCTGAAGGTCAATTTGTGGAAGGTTTGGGATTGTTTCCAACCCTAGAGTAGTTAAATCACATTCCATTCTGAAAATTTTGAAGAACAACTTCTGCAGACTGTTAACCGGCGATTCAAAAAATAACAAAATGTCAAAAATTAAAAAAAAAATCACCATCATCATCAGTTCCGACGCTCATTCACAATGTCATTCCAGTCAGTTCCACGTTGCTAGGTTGTGCCAAGTCTCCTCCTGTACATGAAAACGTAGATCATCCAATAAAGGACAAATCCACGTTCGTACTTGTACAGTTGCAAGAGTTTTACTTTAACTCGACATTCACAAATCTGCTTCTACGCTAGCAAAACCACCGAACAAACTTTTCTATTTGTCTTACTCATCAGGACTTAGATGAAATACTGCATTTTTTCAGCCTCTGCCAAATGATATGCCTGTTAAAAAGCGAATCTTATCTCTCCAGTTACAGATCAATTGTACTTACGTCAAGGTCATGGAAACGCTGACAAATCGTCAGCTTATGAAAAATCTCTATACACGAAAACTTGTCAATGACCGGCAGTATGATTTTCGCAACAACAGGTGCACTAGTGATTTGATGAAATATTTTACCGAAAAGTGGAACCAATCATTCCACCTTGGTGCGAAAACAAGATCGTTGCACTTGATATTTCAAAGGCATTTAACAGGTTTTGGCATCAAGCCCTTCGAAAATGCGTTAATTTGGAATAGAAGAAAAACTTCTTCTATGGACCAGAAATAATCCTTCGAAACGTTCAATTAAAGTTGTTTTTGACGGAGTCAAGTCTGCTCCTTACCAGACAAATGCTGGTGTTCCCCAAGGTTCAGTTTTGTCTCCGATTCTCTTTCTCATATTTATGAATAATCTCTATTATGCAACTTTTAATCCAATTCATTCTTTCGCTGATAACAGCACCCTCTTTTTCTCATATATGTTTTCAGGTTGTCCTTCGTCGTCCGGACATTTAATTCCAACCTTGAGAGCATTTTCAAATGGGGTAACTCCAATTGAGTGGAATTCTAACCACAATCTAGAGTCATTATCCATGACTCGGTATGTGTGCTCTTAACGAGTTACGTTGGAACGTTTAATATAAAAATGCTACGAACTGTCTTGGTTTACTTAATTGATGTATAAAATATTTCACCCCTTCTTATCTGGCCACAATATATAAAGCGTTTATACGCCCCCAACTTGAGTTCAACACCAGCCTCAGGTCATTTCCAACAAAAACAACATTGTGCCTCCTAGATAGGATTCAAATGCGAAGGCCTCGTATAAATAGCGAACTCTTTAGCTTCTCTTAAACATCGCCGAAATATCTCCTATCTTATCTTGTTTTACAGCTTCTTAAACTGCCAATGCTCAATTAAAATAGCCAGCTGTATTCCTCCCATTCAACAATTCATTCATATGACTGGATGATTGTTTTCTTAATGAGCTCCCGGCACTTTGATCATCTATTTTAATATTTGGACCTGTTCACGTTACAAATACACGATACCTTGATCAATAAACCGAAAATCTCCTTGCCTTAAACATTGCTGTTTATTTTTTTGGACTACTACGCATGTTACATCAACATCTTAGTAGACCTCATAAGGTAATTCAATCCAAGCTATATGGAATCCGCGTTCGCTTGATCTATAAATTGAAGGATTTGTATTCTTTATCATCTCAAATCTGGTGGCTGGGATGCAAAAGATTCTCTAAGCAGGAGTACTAGGGCTTAAACTGAAACACCAGCATTCGGAATACGAACTACTGTTTTGGGATACAAAGCCTTACTTACTTATTTACTTGAGTGGCGCTACAGTCCGGAATGAACCTGGGCCAACCAACATGACTCTCCTGTAAGACCGGTCCTTAGCAAAATGCCTCCAGTTACGCATTCCAAGTTGGTTGAAATCTGTTTCTACTTGTGCGCGCCACTTAAGACTACTGCGTCCGACATCTGCTTGGGTATCGAAGACTCTGCGAGCCGGAGTATTGGTGTACATTCGCTCTACATGTCCTAGTCATCTTAAATGTCCATTTCGAAGTTTTTTGGATATGTCGGTGTATCGAGGTGATGAAACCGTGTGCTAGCCATAGTGGCCTTTCGGTTCGCAACGAATTCAATTAGATTAAGATTTCTTGTCTAAGTCTGGCACTTATAACAAAACCACATCTGAATAGTTGCTGTTTCTGCTCATGACTATAGCACGGTCCCTAGTAGATGTCACAGGTTTTCATCCTCCTTTTGCCCGGCCCATCCCATTGTATCTCCTGGATGGCAGTAATGTATGCTTTGTAGTAGTTTAGGGCTTCCGCCAGTTGTTCGCCCCTCTTCTGTTTAATGTTCTCACATTCCAGATGCAGATACGAACGTCGAACGCCGAACGTCAGCAATAAAATCAGTCTTTTCCAAAAATCTTATTTGTTTCGTAACAAGAGTTTTTCCAAAGGACCCTCAACCAGGAGGACCAGTTTCAATTTATTAAATACCCCACGGGGCCATCAGAATCTACTGCTGGATTTAACGCTGCCGTTTACCTTTTGGCTTATCCACCACCATATCTGTTCAAGAGGCCTGACTTACCCTTGAGATTCCTAGATGACCTGTATTCCGAATACGTCGAATCAGCTCATTTAGGTTTTTCACTTTGTCCATCCTAACTGGGAACCTAGACGCCTCCGTTGACTCCATCTTGAGAGTTTATTTCGTTGCCGCCTGGAAATGGAATATGTGTATTAGTGTGAGTATATGTCTTCCCCCCGCTCTCATCTGCTGACACCAAGCCTTTCAACAAGTATTGAGACCCTATCTACGGTGAAGGTACTCGACACTCAGCGATCGCCAAGTGAAGGCAGAGAGTATGAGTTGCTAGGCATCAGCTAGGTAAACACTCAAGGTTTCAAATAATCGCATTGCCAACCATATGACCACCTTATCTTTTATAATTTCAATACATTGAAAAAGTCCATTGAATTAAGGAATATGCACGTGGCATTTTTATGGCGATTCCGAATATCAAATTTAAGAATCTTCTCATGACAATTGTATGCTATTGAAAATAGTGCATTGGACTACTAACCCCTGAAACACTGTATCTACCAACGGCTTAATTTGACATACCAAATTCCTATATACAAAAACCGACGATTTTCAAACATAACGCGCAAAAAATGTCGTCCTTATCCAATTCCTCTAACATAAAATCTAAAATTCATCAGTTCGCATTCCCGAAAGAAAATTCCAGCCACATATGTGAGCCCATTTCTCCGAACCACAGAGTAAATTTATAAATTTCGAAAATTCCAACCATGTTTGGATATCGCATGACCACAGGAACCACATTCAATATTAATTTCCAAGAACGTACTCCAAAGAGTGTGACCTATGTGTATACCTTTCATAGCTATCTCCTGAATCCTGATTTATGCGGACCAACTCCTTTGTCGGTGCCAAAACAACTGGAACTCTTCACCAGATAAATCTGTCTACTAAATGGAGACATTCCCAACATCACTGGTCTTGCCGACATAATTATACGAAATGGAAAAAAAAACAAAACAAAACACAGCCCAACTTCTGGTGTACAGAGCAAAACAAACACAGAGACAGAGTTGAAGTCCTTTCAAAGTGAATTCGCCTGCGTGTATACCCTCCTATATGGAAGTATCCTGCTGAAAGCAATCATATCCTACTTTGTTCCACATTAGATAACCCAATCAGTGTATTTCTCTTCTTTTTTGGGTAGCACCCCCATTGAGCTGGGTCTCTGTATGTATACGATCCTATCTGACAATCGATTAGCAGGAATTCGAGTTTCCTACTAGTACCTGGTAGAACTGCAGGAGCACCTCCTGCTGGGCGGTGGGTGTTCTGTTTACCGCTTTTAGAGAAATACTCTAGCCCTAGGGCTGGCTACTCAATGCAGAAAATCTGTCACCTCTGCACTTGTGAAAGGTTAGAGTGAAACAACTCAATTTCTATTGATGTCCCATTGATGTCCTCTCATTAATTACTTATCACTTAAAGAGATACAAACGCAAAGAGCGCTTCAGGACATCGGCGAGGTTTCTTTTTTTACGTTTTCGTGGAATTTGCTTAAAAAAAAAATTAAATGAATTTTCAGCATTTGTGACAAATAGGAGAGAACAACTTTTCGTTCTTTTTCAGGTCCTTCCGAGTAGGGGTTGGCGATATATATATTTTTTTTTAATTATTTAATGTCTGTCACCCGGTGGCTAACACTTTCAGAGATATGCAAATTGGAGTTGTCACCCCGTGTCGTCCTTGTCGTCGTTGGCAAAACAAAAGAAAATTGCAAATGCATGAGGAAAGGAATCATCATCATCACATTCCCATTCCACCTTCACATGTGTGTGCTGTACTCTAAAGGATACAATCACTTGAGGATACGAATACAAAAAAAGGAACACATTTCAAACGAAACCAAGGCTAATGTTGGTCGGTCGTTGCCGATGCTAGTAGGTGGGGAGTTGCTTCTGGAGATAAAAAAAGGACCCCACCAACCGGAACAAAAAAAAAACACGAGTGTCCTGGAAAAAAATCCACCAACACCACCACCACCATTACCAGCATATATAGTGTTCCCTATCCCGCTATCCCTGTTCCACTGTGTCAGTCGTCCTGCAGGAGCTTACAAATGCATTATGTATGAGTCGAGCCGTACAACGTGTATTATTAGGTTGTCCACTTTAACAATCTGTACAAGGATTGCTACATTGTGTCCACGATGCTGGGGGTACATGTGGGGGAGACAATCGTACTTTTGCGAAAAGAGAATTATAAAAGGATGTATGGCGGTAGAGAGTACAGAACAAGAAAACAAAACAAGTTTAAGCTGGGGGCGGCCAACAGAAAAAAAAACAGCACACAAGCGAAAGAAGGATTTTGTGTGATACCGTTGAATAATGGGTTCTTTTTCTTTTCCGTTTTCGAGATACGAGTATGTACTCGTGTCGCATACTCGTGTATACAAGTTGTGCCGGATTTGTTTCGAGAACGAGTGAGTGTACTGGGCGACACACAAGGTGATCTCATGTACGTGATAATGGAATCGTTTCTCTGCTCGTTACTTGTGCCTTAAGCATATGAACGTACTCCTTTAACCTGCTTGTTCCCCCCAACTCGCCGAAAGGCTGCTTTAGTTGTTATACTATATCCTTGACCTGAGGTAAAGCGCGCTATATTGGATGTGAGGTGGGAAAATGAAACGGATATTTGTAGATGTACGTATATATTAGGTGGTGAATGGCTTTTAAATTTATTGAACCTAATTTATTTGTTAAAACCGGATTATTTCGTGAAGGAATTACAAAATGGAGTTACAAAATGCATACATGTTTGTTTCAAATGGACAAATTTTGACATCATATCTAGAAAAAATACCTCATTTTGGTGTGAAACTTTTCTGGTACAATTACCGTTGAAATGAAATATCTGGCATTAATGACACATACAGGGCCTAAAACCTAGCTTCTCTTTTAATTTGTGTTTTATTTTTGCACAAAGAGGAATCGCCGAATCCCAATGGCAAATTCTAGAAGCTTCTCATGGCAGTATTATGAGTTACGAATTTAATGGAACTACCGAATTACTAACTGGGATAATCTGTGTAACTTTTAAGTTTCTTTTTCTCGGGAACACCTTTGTTTCAGACATAGTAATGTCAAAACTTGCACAGAAGCAGTAACAGAGATCATTCTTCTGGGTATAGAAGTTTTCGTTCCTCACTCTATATTAACAAAGTAGGATCCAACAAACCATGATTAATAAAACAATGAGGTGGTAATCCAACCAGCGAAATATAGTCAACCACTCAATATAAGTCACACAGAATTCCTTCACGAAAGAAGAATTAATAAACTTCTGGCATGTCCCGAAGGCTCACGGAAATTGTGTGCACCCGAACTTGCACCCTTTCTTTACAGGTTAGGTACTTACTATGTCATATGACCAACAGACAAATTCGAATTGCTCGAATCCAACTGATTCCCAAAAAGGAAGAAAATGCATGCCTTAAAACTACAGTCCAATTGCTTTTCCATCTTTCAAAGGTGATGGAAAAAACAATTTACACTGAGATTGTCGTTAACTAGAAAGGAATTTCCAATAATATAGGAAATAGGAATAAATGCTCAATCTGAAAACTTGCTAAGCTTTGTAACCCATCTATGGGCATCTGCATTAAAAAATCAATGAGAATCGATAGCTGTTTCCCTGGATCGAGTTTGACACATGTCTTTGCCAGCCAAATTGGCAGCTTACGGATTTCCTCAAATACTGTGCGGCTAGATGGAAAACGTTCTTAAGGCAGATCTTTGGAATTAGTGGTGGATGGCGTTTTTTCAGACAAATAAACTTTGGGGTACCTTAAGGAATATTTCTCTCACTCACTCTATTTCTACTGGACATTAATTATCCTTTGCGGAGAGCTACTAATCATATTTTTAGTTTTGCAGATGACAGTACTCTGATTGCGACTAACACAATTGACATGCATATTAGCGCAATTGTTGCACACCAGCTGAGATGCGAACAAATCCGCTCTATAAACGAAGATTTACAAAATATTATTAATTCAACTCAGTATACACATTTACAAGAAAGAACAAGTCCACAGTTCCTCAACTCGAAATGCCGAATACAGTCCTCAAATCAAAAAACTATATGAATCTGATATAGGCATCAAAATTTGGTCAAATGTATCATGCCAACTACGTGTAACCTCTACTTCCCAATCAACAGCGTCCAAACAAAGTTATATCTTCCGAGCTAGGAGATATTTTACACCAGCCAAGCATCTTCTCCTGTATAAGGCCCAAGTACGACCAGGATTTTAATATTATTCTCATGTCTGGAGTTCAGCCGCGAAACATTCACTGAACTTAGTGGACTCTATCCAAAAAAAACTGCAATCCGCCTTATCTATCTCTATAGAATAGACTGTTTGCATTTTAACGACCGACAAGACACGGATTTTTAGCTTACAGATACGCTGTCTATTTAAAAACGACACTAACAACCCACCAATATACAACCGACAATGTTTGAAGAACAGAATCAAAAACATCTGCAAGTGTCATCTCAGGGCGCTCCTGGAGCGTTAGAGGTTCACCTGACCTGAAAAAGTTAAAAAAAAAATAATAACCGAACGCAACCTACACATACTTTTATTTTAAGTGATAAATGACTTTATCTACCTTGACGATTTTTGACGCCAAATTCCCTCTCATATTTCCTTCCCTTTGGAATAAGAAGGGAAGAGAGGGAACCCTAAGCTTCTCAACACAACTACCAAACAAGGTAAGAAATCGGTTGTGGCACATGGTTAACTGCGTCTAATTTCATTAAAATCCCTTTTTTATCAACGCTAAAGAAAGAATCTGTGTATAATGAAATTAGGATTTGGGTTGGTCCTCGATTGACCTTTACTGTTTTCACTGCTATAACCCAATTCATCATTCATTCATTCATTCATTACCGCAGCCTCCTCAATCCAAAACTTGAGGACACACCTAGTAGGGTATCTACATCCAACCCAAAAGTCCAGTCTTTTATAAAGTCCAGATGCTTATGAAACTACCCTACAGTTGCAAATCACGCCAACACAATCTCTAAATATCATGCAATACACAAACTCTAGACACTACCCTGTATAATCTCTAGACATTACACAACATCCTGAATTACAATCTCTAGACTCTACATAACAAAATCAATATGGCGAAATATTTTGTGGAGCGTCCTGGGGAGGCTCAATGAAAACCGAGTATCATATAGGTAAGAAGAAAAGACATCTTTGCGGCCAGTATTGCCGAAAAGCACAGCCTAAGTAACACAACGTCCTACAACGGATTTAGGCTATTCAACTTTGTGGGTCCGATAAAACTATGAGTGATAAATGCAACCTCTAGATGGATTACTAATCCACGAACGAGGGTTAGTATATTCACTGAAATAAAACTACATGCATTTTTAGAAGATTTGTCGAAAGTCATGCATCCTGACAAACCCATGCTACATACGAGTAGACTCTTTTGACGGTGCTAGCTTCAAGCAGGTACCAAGCAAATTCCCCAACTAATGCGAGACTGAAAACAAAGATCCAATTTAATTGTTTACGTAAACATTCGCTCCAGATACCACACCAACGAACCCCCTCACAAGGACCAAAAAACAAAGACAAAAAAGGCCAACAGACGTGTAAACTTTCACAGACCTAAAAATAGGCACTGCCACTCCCCTCAATCCATTTGATTTGAACAAAAAATAACCGTAAGTGAGTACCGTCAGTGAATGACTATAGGTGAGCTTGGCAGTTACAAAAAAAAACAGGACAAAACACCAGAAATTCCTTACCAACAAATCTCGAAACTTTATAGACTCACATAAAAATAAACTCCAGGATTAAACTGTCCCTCAGGCTGGGCAGAATGAGTGCCCTCCTAACAAATGTTCCAACAATTAAACGGAATCTCTTCCACTCGACGATTGTCGTCGTCGTCGTTTTCTCCACAGGAAGAGCCACCAGGCATACACACAGAAAAAAAAATATAAAAGAATCCTTGGTAATAAATTTCACCGATAAACTAGAAAAGTTCCCACTACAGAAAGGACGACAAACAAACACGGAACGCAAAAAAGCTAAAAAAAATTCAGACATGTCCTGGCCACGGATGAAATGACGGACCAATCGGCCGAGATCCTTTGATAGCCGTCTGTAGGATAGATGGCAGCGAATTTATATGGAAATTGGTGTACCATAGCACAAGGAGCATACTACAAACAAACGCCACAAATTCCACCACCACCATACACCAGAGCAACCATCAAACATCCGCTATTAGTGCGTTCACCGTCAAGAGTGCCACCAGTGTGCCACCGATGTCGAAGCCGAAGGAGCAATGTGGTGTAACGGTTTTATGATCTGTATGTCTGAAAATGAATGACATGCGATGGACTGCATTCACGCGCCAATGTCAAAGGACAATCTGATTAGGATTTTACTCGTCAATCTGAGATGGCACGTCGAAAGTTATGCAAATGCGCCTGCCCTCGCACGTCAACAAGGATAATGACAATGATAACGATGGTCGCATCAAATGGAACGGAATAATTTCCAAGGCGACAACGACAGATTTGGTGACATTTCCATTCGCCATCCTCCACTCATCGGAGTGGATTTTATTAATAACTCTCTAATGTGATTACACTCCCCCCGCGAGGATGCGAAGTGGCGCATTGGTTAAGTGACATCAACTAAAGTGAGCTGGGGGTGTAATCCATTTCACTTAAACAGATTGTGGGCACTAGGACCAGTACCACGAAGCAGTGGGCCACGCACAAAAAAGGAAGAAAATTAATTTTCTGCGATTATTCCCGGATGGAGGGGGCTGGGAATACGCGCATTCACTTTCTCGACTTTTAATGCCGTTTCGCGTTGTTAAACTTATGGCTGAGGGTTGAGTGGGGTTAATGGATACGATGCCACATCGAAAGAGATCTCTACTGACCAATCCAATGTCCCGAGGATGTCGTCGGATATTTTAATAACTTTTACCATTTTCTGGGGGGACATTACGGCCCAGAATCGAAAATGATAAAAATTTATCGATTGCGAAACATGAATGTCTCGTCGTCATCGCTGTATGGATCGCATCGGTGTGTGTTTGTCTTTAGCGGAATGGCGGATGGCGGATGGCATTATAATATGACAGATTGAGTTGGAATCAGGACAATGAAGATATTTTCGTTGTGAGTAATTGATTTTCATTGACATTGCTATTGGGAGGGACGGGCAATTGACTTAAAGTATATCGTTTGTACTTTCTGAATTTTAATTGCAGACTTATGCAATTCGGATATTGTTTGGGGATGCAATTTGATTGTCTACTGACATCTGAACTTTTGGGAAGAAATCACAATTTCGAAAACCGATATAAATCCAAATTTATAACTTGGTCTTCTTTCATTTGGACTTATTTCATGTCGCCATCTAAAGGAAGCCGGCAGAGATGACTTGGTAAGTAACATCCAAACGAAGTAGTAAGAGATTTCGACACGGTCGTCTACACCGACGGATCTAAGATGAACTGTGGTGTGAGGTCCGGAGTCTACTCGGAATCACCGAAAATTTCAGTATCATACAGCCTACCGGATTTTGCCAGAGTATTCAAGGTAGAACTACTGGCTATCCGAGAGGCTTGCACGCTACTGGGGCGTGACACTACGGAAAAGCAAAATATTGCTATTCCCATAGATATCTAAGCGGCCATAAAGACCATCAACTCGGCTACCATATCCTCCAAACTGGTACAGGAATGTCGGAACGAACTTGCGCACCTTGGCGAACGCTTCAGGGTCACACTTCTCTGGGTTCCAGGGTAAAGTAACATTGAAAGAAACGCGCGTGCAGACGAGCTGGCCAGGCATGGCTCAGCTCCTCACGGCTCACTTGCAGCCAGGGTCCGTATCCCGCTAGGTGCGGTTAAGAAACAAATACACAGAACAAATATACAGAAAGTTAACAAATTGCGTCATATCGAGGACGATATGGCCCTCCTACGTTAAAAACAGAACAAACGATCTACTAAATAGAACCCGCCCAGATAAAGCAAGAATTACGGCGATAGTCACGGGACACTGACCAATTGAAGACCATGCGGCCAAACTATGGATCTCATACAACCCTCAATGCCTCAGTTGCGGGAACACAAATGAGAGAGAAACCCTCGCCCATTTCATCTGCAAATGTCCGGCATTAGCAAGAGCCAGATTGCGGGCGTTAGACCAACCATTTTTCGACAACCTTAGTGGCATCCATCTCGGGTAAAAGGATACAAGATCTTGTCCGTTTTCTAAACCTCACAGGCTGGATCTAGAGACCGCCTGCATCACATCCACAACAACAATCATAATAATTGTCAGACAAGTCGTGGTAACCACATAAGTGCTACTTAGGTTCAAGCCGAACCGCCATTTCTACTTACCTACCTAACATCCACCAACTCATAAGCCAAATCTGGTAGGATGAAAGTATGCCTGAAGAGTCATGTGATGTCATAGCCACATTTGCTAATATAGAGAAGGAAACAGCAAAATGGGCTTAGCAGTAAATGACGGAAGACTATGCAGTATATGCAGTCAACACGAAAGTACACACAAAATCGACGAATTGAACAGAACGTCACCATTGAAAGATATAACTTTGAGGTAGCATGGGACTTTTCTTCGGGCTAAGAAGGCAATTCAGTAGTAAAACCCTCACTCGATCTATTAAGGCGCTGAAGCATGGCCGTATATCAAAAGTGGATGAAGAAATCCTTGGTCGATTTGAGAGGAAAATTCTTCGAAAAATCATCGGTCCTGTTTGCGTTGACGGGCTATGGTGACGAAGATTCAACCAAGAACTATAAGAGCTGTAAAGCGACATGCCCCTATAGTCAACAAAACCGCATTGGACGTTAAAGATGGCTAGGATATGTAGAACGAATGGACACCAATACTCCGGACGCAGAAGAAGAACTCGCCTTAAGTAGCGCGCACAAGTAAAACCAACTTGGAGTGCGCAACTGGAAGTAGTTAGCTAAGGACCGGGCTAATTGGAGAGGCATGTTGGTTGAGGCCCAGGTTCATTCCAGACTGTAGCGCCACCTAAGTAAGTAACTGCAAATTTAAAAAGCTTCTCATTGGGTATTTGCCAGACTTTTGCAAAACGTGGGGAGTGAAAAAAATTTGGAGTGATTACTTTCGGGATCTGATTAGACTTTGCGTTTTCCAACAAGATAGCATAAGCGTCTTGTGTCAAACCACGCATATTCATGTTAAGTACAATCATGCTTATCTGTGACGTCTGTCTAGGAACTTTGACCATTTTTATGTCGCTATACAGCTCGTAATGTTCTTAGTTGAATTTTTGTACCCAAAGCCCGTCAACACAAACGGGACGTAATAATTTTTCGTCCAAAAGGGTTACTTCATCCGCTTTTGATACGGTTTATGCTTCAGTTCTAAAGAGCGGAATTAGAATGACTACCCCGGGACTTATATATTATCGCTTTAGCAGTTGTAGATACTACTTCATTACTAGATTGCGTTCTCAGTCCATAGAAAAGTTTGGTAAGATCATCGTTTGATATCTGACAAGATGTCGTTGAAAGGTTAATATCGGGGCCGAGGTGGACCTAGCCTCTTACCACCTTAAATTTGTAGCTGTCGATTGTGATATTTTGTCCTTAATGTTGTTGACAGCATATACATCACATTGGATTCGTTTAATTCTACACATTCTTTAGCCGCTTCCTTCACTATACTTGTAAACGTGTTCAGACCTATGATCTCAATCGTCAGCGTATTGTAGTTGCTGCATAAATTAATGGAAGATTGTGTTGGATCGCGAATTTTGACGTACAACCGTTCCAAAATAAATAAACAAACTAAATGAATCTAACACGAAATACACAGAACTTCGCCAAACAAAGTGAAGAAGGAGAGCAGAGGACTTCAGGGATTCTAAAATTATCAGCTAAGGAATACTGATGAACTGAGGATCTTTAATTTTATTCAAATATAATGGATGATAAATAATCTAATAATCTGGGTTCTAAGTTTTGTAGCTAAAAATTAGAAAATCTGAAGGTGACCAGAACCATATACCAGTAGGTAATTGACGGAATTTTATACATTATCTCAAAAATTCACGCGTTTAGAAACACATCAAAAGTAATGCCATTGGAATTGCCTGCCATTTTATTACAATCGAACATGTTTTTTTTTAAGTTTATTTGAAGGTGCACATAGGTTGAAAAAAATCCATCGGTCCAATAACCACATTCCGATTGCATTTGTATTTTGAATTGTTGCACGCAAAGTATCTGGTTCCAAATGTTGCAATTTCATCCTTAATATTGGGCTTTCAAGACATAGAGGGTTTATGGTTTGTTTTCGTAAACGGAAATTAAAAAAAAACTGGTCAAATTAACAGTAACAATAATTCGGTATTGTTTAGGTGCGTTTCGCTTCAACTATCAACATATTTCTCTCTGTGTACATGATAATTGTCAAATCGTTTTGACGTCATTAGCAAAAATTAAAACATATTCATATGATGACATTATTTTGACTCACATGGAAAATATTATGACCTAGCACCCATAATGGAAAACTACTCAACACCAATCATTGTGTGAACTCTTCACAGCGTTTATTTCCCATACCCATTATCAGTACCTTCCCATCATCGCCTCGTCAAAGCTAATTTGGATACATATTGGTCCAATCTTGAAAATCCCATCTCAAGTGCCTACTTCAAGGAGAAGATGATTCTCAAATAAATTTCTCCTTACACTCATGTTATACAATCTTAGGCAGACTCCGATGAATTTGTTATTCGTTGCCCTTTGCGGACATGGAACGAGCACTCCCGTGCGTCGTCTATCAAAAGACAAATCACTTACTCACCAAATCGAAAGCCACTTCTGCTTCCACCAACAGAAGCACACATCCGGCTCTGGGAATGCAAATTTTTGAATTTTTCAAGAAGTCGTCCCTTTCATATTTAAATTTCCCGATTAACTGTGTCGGTTACATGAAACTTTGTTTTTTTTTTTGTCATTTTTTTGATCTGCGTTCGTTTTTATAATGGGGTTGTGGCAGAAAAGGGGTTTTTCAGAGACCAAATGGGCGGTGAACATCATCAACCCTCGGGAAGGGCTTTTGTGTCCCTAAGTACGGTTTTGTGTGTTTTTCTATTTTTCTTTCTTTGTCAGGCGACATGTCAGACGGAGGTTTTCGTTTGCGTTTGGGTTTAGTTTAATTTTTTTTGGCTGGAGTTTGATATCAGAACTTTATGAACATTTTGATGCCTTAATCTGTTTATGATCCCTGAACGATGAATATGAATTTGGTCGCGTTGATCTGGTTTCTTTTTCACTGAAACTGGTTATGAGATCAATTTGTTAAAGGGGTGACTTTGGCAAATAGAGGTGGTTACTTCTCAAATTTATAAGGCAAAGGTAGCATGTGTACAGGACATTTTTGATGTACATGATACAATGTGATCGGAAGGTGGTAAAAGCAAACGTTGGTACATACAGGGTGTTCAGCATTCCCAATCTTTTATTTCCAGCATTATGGTACATGGGTCATACAAATATATGCATTTCGATCCGATCGGGAGTCCCGCCGCGCTGTTTCTATTTTAAAGGGCTCTTCATTGGCGAAACAGTGTGAATGTAATAAACTGGAGGGTTATGATCTGTCTTATCGAGGTTATTTACATTCCGATTAAGAAGATGTACTCTTTATATTTCCAATCTTTGTTACTTACATTGTTTCTTAACATTAGGCTTAAAGAGCCAAGGATCTTTGCAAAACCCGTATCCCTCAAACTCAAATATCCGTGCAGTCTTATACTTGCATATAAATCATTGTACGCTTAGAAGATCTTTGCCAAGATCTGTCTGCAATAGAAAACTGGGTACTCTATATCTTCCTCCTTATCTGGGCAGTTCGGACAAAAATGTCAGTTATCGTACCCAAACTGTTAGCATGTGGCAGCCAGCAAGTAAGACCTTCAGTCTCCGTGAAGTCGATTTGTCTAGGTCAATATGCCTTTTTCTGATTTTTCTTCTCGATTTATATTCCCTCGAGTTGCCTAAGAGCTTAGTGTACATGTTCTGTAGATTGCCGATGCTTTTATAATAGGACCAAGCAGACTAATCTCTTTATCAGAATTCTTCTGGATACTCAGGTCCTCCAATGTTTGAAAGTATTCGGTAAAGTTTGGTACATAGTAGTCTCTTCTTTTTTCTCGAGTGTTGTAGTTGCATTTTATTTTAGCCTACAGTCGATCATTGCAAAAAAACATATATCTGGCATTAACGACCTCAGGCATAGCTTCTCTATTCATTTGTTCATGTGAAATTCTATTTACAAAATAAATACAAATTTTTGCGCAGCAGGCTCGTTAGTACCCAGGGCCTAGCTAGCTTTCTCACAACCATTCATGTGTGCGTGTGTACTTCTTGCAGATAAGCTTTTCTTGAGAATTGATACTACTCATCACGAGAGGAGGGCCAGAAAACACTACCCACACGCAACATTACGCTTTTGTCAACGGGCTTCACTACTGAACGGAATGCGTTTGTAGCCACCACACTGTTTCATCACCTTGATATCAAGAGTTGCTACAGACAAAATGTTTAACTAGTTTTTTTATGTTGTCACAAGCTGCTGATATGTGTATCGGGAATTAATGATTCCAGACGGATGGAGCAACGAATCACACAGCTCAAACAACGATTGAGATTTGAAATCACCAATTTCGGCAATGGCGACGCTGTAAACATGCCTAAATAAGATCGTCCGCACCTGAGAATATGGAATAACCATTTCTGTAGACTATTCAACGGCGATGATGAGCAATCTTCCGCTATCAGACAGAACGGACTATTCGGTATAAGCGATGACAGTGAAAACTACCATCCATCGGCTAAAATGAAGAAAGGAAGCAATAATACCCGTCGAATTTGATGGCCTTTCTTTCGAGCTACATAAAGCCGGGAGATTTGGTTAGTATAAACACAAACCCATTAGCAAAGTTTTGTCGGATTCAAGTATTCCAGAAGAATGGAACCTTAGCATCATTAGCCCAATCAATAAAAGCAGGTACGCTCTGAACTAAAGAGTTATCAGAAATCCTTAGTTGTTTTGAGCGGTGCTTTTGCGTTGGCGGGTATATGAACTTAACGACCATTAAGACATAGATCTGGGCAAAAAAAACTAAGCATTGAAAGCTTAAGTGTGAAAGACACAAATACACCGGCCCGCAGAATCTTTGATTTTAAGAAATACTTCAGACACAGGTGAGGAAGAACTTAAAGTTGCGCGCTCGAGAGAAACTGACCACAACAAACTTGAAGGTCGCAACCGAAAGCATTTAGTTAGTTAGGTTGGGTAACACCTTCTCCTTAGACTGTTGTACCACTTTTGAATGTGAGGTCCATTATAATGCTTCCTACTTGCGGGAGCAGCCTTACAATATCCAAAAAAATTTCTATGCATCGGTACTAATAAAGGTACAATTTGACCGAATTTCTTCATTAAAAACTATGCCAATCGTGAATACTAGATATCAGAGAATATTTCATTCTATTTCATTCCCATTCCATTGAATAAAAAGAACAGCCACCAGCTGAATATCCTTTGCCAGTATGGATATGAATAAAAACCAGTTCCTATTAAAATTTGCCCAGCAGCGAAGAGTATGTGGCCACAGGAGTACATCTCGTCAAACCGAAACAACACTTCCATCCATATGTAACGGCTGTGTTCGAATGGTACCCAAAGCAGTTTTTGATGATCTTGTCGTCATAAAAAAACATACAGAATTATGCAAATCTCCCATCGTCACCCAGGGGGACGCCACATTCGTACACAATACCTTCACCACGAATACCAAAGCCTTCAATTTGACCCTCGCCATCATGGAGGAATAGAGTCATTCCACAGGCATATGAATTATGGGAATTATCGCCGCCCCATTGAAATGCAAATAACGCTAGCAAATCAAGAAAACTCGCTTCTCACTGTTTGCAACATGAACCCATGGATCACTTCCCTTCGTATCTATATGGCATTCGAGTATGAAAAGCAATTCATACGCGGTCTAATCTTGAACATTAGTTGGTGGTCACGTCGAACCAGACGCAGACAATTAAGTCATCTTGACAATACAAAGAGGAAATGTGGACTAATTTCTGGTTGACCGTGACTAAAAGACACCGACCGACGACAGTCGAAAACATGGATGCAAGGAGTCCCAGATTGCGCACATTATCTTCTCTGCTGTATCGATAAGGGACGATCAGGAATTATTTGTTTTTTCGCAGGTGCGAACTTGGGATCCCGCTGTGTTAACTTATGATCTGCATTTTGTTGCAAATGGGTCGGCAGTCGATTGGCCGCATGTGGCATGTGTCCTGGAGAGCTGCCGAACATCCTTCTAATTGTTATGTTCACTACCGGTGGCGAAGGACGATATAATAGAATCTTATTCAGAACAATTCGTTACAAATTTAAAGACTTAATTAGACTTTGTTCTACATTTTGGTAGGTATTGTGGTGATTCCTAATAAATGGGCAGATGCATTGTGGTATTGTTAGTTAAATAGACGAATCTTATTTTGAATGGTGGTTTACCTCATAGAAAAGTCATCAACGGGATGCAGTGCAATATAAAAATGCTGCCATCTACATGCGGGTGAGCGTAAGTTTAATGTCCTAACATGTTTGGTTTGTGTATTGAATAAAACGCTCGAAATAATTGACATCTGGTGGTAAATAGGTGAACCAAAAATTAGCTTGCTTGCAGAAAATATACTAGGGTTACTGTCGTTTCATATTAGCATATATGCCATGGTTTAGTTTTGTGAAATCAATCATATTTTTGATTTAGATCTGTGTAAAGACCTATTTTGACAGTTGTTATGTTTATATTGGGTAAACAAATTAATTTGTTTTTTCATCTAAGAAAAATTTTGCAAATCTGGATTTTTGGGCAGATTTGTTGGTATTCGTTGTGATTAGAAAAATATAAACTTTCTTCTCGTCATACATGTATTTTATATTCTTAAATTTACTATTATAATGTTTCAAGATACACTCTTCTCTAACGGACTGTGTCGCGTGCCTGTCGGAATACCAATGGTCTTAATCATCATATCCTCATCCTTCCTTACTCCAATCAAGATCATCCCTTGTCGAGGTTCTACAGTCGCCATCTATAATTGATTGTGAATCACGTGTCGCCATCTGTCTATCAATGTATCCACTACAGATTTACCCCTCCTTGCACTAACACTAATACAAATAATAGCTGTCAGTTTGACTAGAGTGATTTTCGTTTTGATTTATTATTATTATTTCGGTTGTGAAAAACTCTTATTATTCATTAAAAATGTAGCAGTTCAATGTTAAATATAAATCCAATTAGCCCGGTCCTTAGCTAACTGCCTCCAGTTGCGCACTCCAAGTTGGTTGAGGTCGGTTTCTACTTGTGCGCGCCACTTAAGCCGAGGTCTTCCTCTATTGCGTCCGACGTCTGGCTGGGAATAGAAGACTCTGCGAGCCGGAGTATTGGTGTCCATTCTTTCTACATGTTCTAGCCATCTTAAACGTCCAATGCGGAGTTTTTTGACTAGGGGTATGTCGCTGTACAGCTCGTATAGTTCGTGGTTGAATCTTCGTCTCCACAGCCCGGCAACGCAAATGGGACCGAAGATTTTCCGAAAAATGTTTCTCTCGAATCGACCAAGGATTTCTTCATCCGCTTTTGATACGGTCCATGCTTCAGCGCTGTAGAGCAGGACTGGGATGATCAGGGTCTTATATAGGATCTCCTAAGTAGTTCGAGTGAGGGCTTTACTACTAAATTGCCTTCTAAGCCCGAAAAAACAGCGATTGGCAAGAGTAATTCTTCGTTTGGTTTCTGACGAGATGTTGTTGTCAGAGTTAATAGCGGAGCCGAGGTAGACAAAGTCCCGTACTACCTCAAAGTTATATCTGTCAATGGTGACGTTCTGTCTAATTCGTCGATGTTGTGTGTCCTTTCGTGTTGACAGCATATACTTAGTCTTAACTTCATTTACTGCTAAACCCATTTTTGCCGCTTCCTTCTCTATACTAGCAAACGTGGCTATGACATCACGTTGAGTCCTACCAATGATGTCAATATCGTCGGCGTATGCTAGTAGTTGCACCGATTTTTGGAGAAAAAAACCTGTCCTGCGGACCACGCAGGACAGTCATAAGCGATGATTTACTTTGAAACAGTCTTCTTGCCAGAGCTTAAGCCCTACTAGGCTTACCTAGGAACTGATAATGTCAGATGGCAAGTGATGCATTGTTTGACAGGGTGGTGAAAGTATCTATTGCTTCAATTGGCTTGTACCTCAACGTCGCGACGTTTGGAACAGCAAGGATGACCAGGAGTTCTTTTTTTGTACGAACAGCATAAAACTATCAGCGACTATGTCATGGTTTTCGAATTTGTTTCGTCATTCGCCAAGGTTGGGCTTCAGTGCGTAGGTAAAAGTGATTCAGAAATGCTCTTTCCTCATAACCGCAAACATGAAAATCCCCTATCGAATTTGCTTTCTCCTCCATCGTGAAAAAATCGTCGTTCGAGTCGACACTTTTTAAACTTTAACCAACAGCCACAATTTTCTGTCGCCTGGAAAATTCTGAAACTTGGAATATCGATCCTTTCCCTGAATGTTTGATTTATTTGCAGTCCTAACATGTTTGCCTATTGATTTTTATGGCTTGAATCTTCTTGTTCCAGTGCAAACCTTCAGATTTTCTGTAATTCTAAGAAATTTACTATTGACGATTTTTGACCTGCGACAGAAAGTGCAGTGTCATACCGGCCTAAGTCTTTTAAACATAATGAACACGGCCATTATGACATTGTCAAACTGACAACAAAAGTAGAATGGCGTCCTGTAATCTTTCATTTTTTTTTAGTGACATTTGTGCAAATGTTTTCTTCGCGCTTCTGTCATTTTGTGTACACAAAATAATGGATAAGTGGTGTCGAAAGCGATAGCTTCTCCTAAAGATAACAAAATTGATTAAATTTAAGTTACAGTTTTGGCGACGTAAGTACTAAACACACTATCATAGTCATCGTACATATGTGCACTATCGAAAAAGTTGTAACTTCTATACCTCTAATGTTCTAGCTGACGTGGACAATGGCACGCCAACGGAAAAACGCCGGCAATGCAAATTCCACTACAACTCCGGCTACAACAAGCAGTAGCACACAGAGCTCCCAGCAATCCCCATTACCAAAGAAACCAACCAAACAGAATAGCAGCTTCAAACGTGTAGAATCGGGTCCATTCATTTTGGGGAAATGGAAGACCATCGTCGGATGTGTGTGCTTGGCAATTGCCTCTTACTTTGGATACCTTGGGTATCTGGAGACGCGAGTGAATACACCGTATGATAGTGAAAAGATGGTACAACGGACAGGTCTTGATGATCCAGACCGATATTGGGGTTCGTACCGTCCCGGTAACTACTTTGGACTGAAAACCAGAGATCCACATTCGCTGGTCATGGGATTGATGTGGTATTCGCCGCAAAATCTAGGTCACGGGGGGAAGGGAATTCGACATTGGTGCGAGATTGGCGATAATCTAGACAAATATGGGTGGACACACCACGACGGGAGAACATTCGGCACTCAGGATATCCATGATCTTCCGTTTGAGCTAAAGACATCGTTTGTGAAGTTTCCTGGTAAACAATTTGGTGGCGATTGGACTGCCAGAATAAGCGTAAGGAACTATTCAAACGCTTGGAACAGGGAGATCTCTCTCATTTGGTACGTTGCGTTGGATGAACGCACAAATGGTCACATAAAGTATGTGCCGGATGAAAGGTCATCAGAACCAGGCGTGTATGGTGAAACTTCAGGTTTAGGTGAGTTCCAGGTGAAAATTAATCCAGTTAAGGGTAAGGTACTCCACAAATCGCATTTGAGTACGTCTGCTCATTCCCTAAACGACTTGAAGGAGATCCTGTTTGCACATTTCCGAGTGATAACAGCGAAGAGTGGAAGAAGATTTGTTTCTCTGCCCGGGGAAATGATTTCATCAACAGCGGGACATGTGGCTGATCCGAACTTCATCGCAATACAAGTGACGGCAGAGGTGGACTTTGCATTAGACATCACATACCAGTCTACATCGGGATTCTCTGTAGGAGAGGAGATTCCTAAACCGCCAACTGGACGCGCGTACACAAAATCTTTAGAGGAGAAGATAGAGGCTTTCGATGAAAAGTTTGAAAACACCTTCCACCTACGAGAGAAGGGATTCTCTGCCGAAGAAGTGAAATTTGCAAAGTACGCCATGAGCAACATGGTTGGAAGCATTGGCTACTTTTACGGCTCATCACGTGTTCAAAGCATTCACACAAAGAACCCTGTTCCTTATTGGAAGGCGCCTCTATACACTGCTGTACCGTCGCGGTCGTTTTTCCCGCGTGGATTTCTTTGGGACGAAGGCTTCCATGGTTTGTTGATCTCCTCGTGGGACCTGGACATCGAACTTGATATCATTTGTCACTGGTTTGACCTCCTCAACGTAGAAGGATGGATTCCACGTGAGCAAATCCTCGGCGTCGAAGCTCTGGCCAAAGTGCCCGATGAATTTGTCATCCAAAGAAACACCAACGCAAATCCACCGACGTTCTTCCTGACGCTGCAGAAAATTCTTACCCAGCACAGAAAGGAGCTTTCGGTAAAGGGGCGCTTTGCAACGCTGGAGCGTTTATATCCACGCTTGCAAACCTGGTTCGCGTGGTTTAACAACACCCAGAAGGGTGACGTGATGGGCGCCTATCACTGGCGGGGTCGTGACGCTCTAAGTGAGCGAGAACTTAATCCGAAAACATTAACGTCAGGCCTTGATGACTTTCCTCGAGCGTCACATCCAACCTCTCAGGAGCGTCACGTCGATCTGCGTTGTTGGATCGCATTTGCAGCCAATGTGATGGCGGAACTATCAACTCTTTTGGGGAAGAACGATGCCAAGTACTACGAAACATCATCCTACTTGACCGACAACAAACAGCTGAACGATCTCCATTTGAGTCCATTCACTGAGACCTATGCCGACTATGGCCTTCATACTGACTCCGTCGTCCTCAAACGACCGCAAATTACTCAGCGCAATGCTGCCAAATACCAGCAACAGCAATTGGATCTGGTCCGTGTCACCCTCAAGCAGCCTGACTTGCGATTTGTCGATTCAACCTACGGTTATGTCAATCTGTTCCCATTCCTGCTGGAGATCCTCGATCTCGACTCACCATATCTGAGTAAAACTCTAAAGGACATTCGCAATCCGAACATCCTGTGGACCAAGTACGGCCTACGTTCATTGTCTAAGACATCGCCACTATATATGAAACGCAATACCGAGCATGATGCGCCATATTGGCGTGGACCGATTTGGATTAATTTAAACTATCTTGTGCTGCGTGCGTTGCGGCGTTACGGTCGCATTGAGGGTCCCTTTGCAGCCGACGCCCGCCAACTGTACAACGAGTTGCGCGAGAATATTATCGCGAATATTTTCCGCGAGTACCAGCGCAGTGGGTACATCTTCGAGCAATATGACGACCAGACCGGCAAGGGAAAGGGATGTTACCCCTTCACCGGATGGAGTTCGTTGGTTGTTTTAATCATGTCCGAGCAGTACTAAGGAGCGAACAGCTGAATTCGAATTTTAGATTTTATCAAAGCAAAGAACAAGTGCCAATCGTAGAGGCACGCCATTTCAAATTTAGCGATCATTCTTAATTTCTTTCGTCTTGTGCGTTTTTCTTCCTCTCGATTATATTGGGATTACAAGAGTGTAACGGAATAAACTTAAATTATTTAAAAAGGTTTTGAGTTGTTGTTTCTGTATATTGATTCGTTTAGATCTAGTGCAACGCAGGAATGTGACCAAGGGATGATTATAATCATGCGAAGCAATGCATTTGGTCCGAATAGTGAGAGTTAGTTAGCGGGATCAATGATTTGACACAGCAAGGTTATAGAAGGCTTTCTAATTGACGGTAAACAAACCCCTGCAGCTATGATTTATAGCCAAAGAAAAGCTCTTTGCCGGCTTTATTATAATTTTTAGGGACTGGATTCACAAACCTAATCCAAATAAGCTCTTTGCCGGCCTTATTATAATTTTTAGAGACTAGATTCACAAACCCAATCCATAAGCAGGGTGTTGCTCATATAGGCAAAAAAAGGCTTCTTTCTAACGGTGGACCGAAGAAAAACTCTAGGAGTTCTGTCTACAAAGCAGATGTAGGAGAAGAATCGAAATTCATAAAAGTCTGGACCCATTCCGGTTAGCAATCCACGACGATAATGGAAAGGAGTTGAAGCAACATCTGGCACCAAAAGGAATCCCTCTTGCAAACTAGACGCAGTGGAAAATACACTCGAATGGCTATTTGACATGCAAAGGAAACGAAAAAAATCCTTATCAGAGCACCAGTTTTGATTCAGAAAATCGAGTTCAATCATTGAGGCAATAAAAGTGGTAGTTGTGGGAGATGGAACGAGTGAATATTGTTCAGTAAAGCCGCTAGCATTTACCTGAGTGTGATTGGAAAAGACGCACACCGCCTACCTCAACCCACCAACCTAATCTAAAGCCGCTAGCACATTGGTCATTTTTAAGAAGATCGCCAGCCAACTACCTTACAAACAGAAGGGCTTAAGAATAAAACAATTGACAGAGTAGAGTACTAAAACGTTTTGGTGGGAGTTCCACAAGGATCTGTACTAGGGCCTCTGCTATGGAATATTATGTATGGAGGAGTCCTTCAACTTATTTTGACACTCCAAGTTAACAAAATTGAACTTGCTTTCGATATTGACCTTGTCATCATGGCAAAAGATATTCACAAGATAGAGACAACCACTAACCAAGTTGTGGTGAATATGGCAGACCGTCTGTTAGGCGCCAGATTAGAATTACCGGACCATAAAACGGACTGTGGAGTATGTGAATATAAGAAAACCAATTCATCAGATCGACAGAAGCCTTAAAATACCTACGAGTTATGATCGAGCTAGGCTGCAATCAAAGAGTGTACTACTACATAAAGTCCGCATCATATAGAACGAAAAATTACTATGTGGGGTACTGATGTTGATACCCCAGTGTTCACATTGTCATGCCAGCATCAAGCAACAGAATAGCCGATGTGATGTGATGTGATGCGTACTCTATGTAGTTCTATACCTCTTTGCTACAATTCAAAACGCATGTAGACTACTCAAGCTGACAAAGCTATCGTCAAAACTTTCAAATATTAGAGATTCTGGGCATCCTAGAAGTATGCTGACATCCAGGTTAGTCAGCTCGGTCCTATCATACGCTGCCCGATTTCGGCATCAGCGGCGAATGAAACTGGAATTAAGTTATAGTCAGTCTATAGACTCTGTACACTTGCTACTAACTATACGCGGATTCCTCTTTCTTCATAAAAGCCATCCTCGCTGACGAGATGCTACGGTTCTATGAGAGCAGAACCTCAAGGCGATTAGAACCAACCAAAATCAAGCGGATCAAGGAAGAAAAATCCGTCTCCGTGGCTACCTATAAGCTGTCCCAAGACTATCATCACCAGGACTAAAACTACCACCTTACACAGTTATTTTCCAGCCACAAATACTACCGAACATATCAACGCCGGTATGGATAACTCATCTTTTTGTTGACACAGCTCAAACGCTGTAAAGAATGGAAAACAAGTCTTCCAAGTGCTTATTGCTTTATAGAACAATGTGGTGCTCAGAGGAATACTGGAAGGAGATAAGGCGATCATAAGCATCAGAAACAAAAAGCATAGCAATGCTAACCCAGCCCACATTTGTGGGTTTCGGACACACTTTCAATGAATTTGCCCTTTTGGGTGTCTTATGTGATCACAGGTTGTATACAGACGCAATCCGTATAGATACTAACAAGACATCGTTAGCGGTTAGCTCACGAGTAGTGCGACTCAAACACATATCATGTGTATCCTTTGAGGTCATGTTGTACTTGAACACACCAATGCCACACGAGAACCAATATGGTCGCGTTCCCATTTGTCCGCGTTCACCATTAACAGAAGTGCTGACTAAAACAGAAGGCGCGATCACGGTGACTACCATTTGGTCGCGAGCACATGCACTGTAGTTGTACTGTTCTTTGTAAACTCAATGAACTCAATTACATTGATACGTGTCATAAAAAGACGGGCTTAGTGGCGCGCAGAAGGTCTGCACTCTGTGTTCGATTCCCAGCCGTAGAAACACCTAAATGATTTTTTAGTGGCCCCCTCCCCGTGTTGGTCTGACAAATCATCCGAGTAGTACCAATTGCCTAGAAAACCCTATCTCAACCTTTTGGATTCGGCGTAAAAAAAGGAGGATCCGCCATCGTGCGAAGTACAGACGCATACATGAATGATTGTGAGAAAAATCTAGGCCCTGGGTACCAACGAGACTGTTGCGCCAAAATTTTGTATTTGTAGTTGGTGTGGCATTGCGTACTTACTCACATAAGGGGTCTCGAAGCCATTGAGGGTATCTGCAGACTTCCATCTTCTTCGATACTGGGCACTATGCTTGCATTAGTTTAAATTAACTGGCATCAGCGAACGCTTGATCCAAAACCGTAAGTTCGGTCTTCCTTGACTGGGATTAGAGGATTCACTGGGATTAGTATATTCACTAAGAAAATTAATGAGGCATGTTGTTTGATGCTCAGATTCACCGCGGACTGTAATGAAACTTAAGTAGCTAGTGTAGCAACATTGTACATTCCTACCTTCTCTGCATAAAGGAAGTTCTCTTAGTTCTTGGAATTTTCGAACATCAACAGTGCAATAAGCTCGCTGAGGCTTTCAATGAACGAATTCCTGCCTAAGTAAGCATCCGAAAAGTCGCTAGCTCTGCTTACTATAACACGGTCCGTAATTTATGTCACATCCAAAACCACAATTTCTTCAGCGTATTGTTGCACCACATCGACGAAATGGGCCGGGTAATCCGGAATTATTGCCAAAGCAAATATACGATGTTTACCAAGAAGTTTTGCCTAATTGGAAATTCTTGAATCCATTCTATTCTCTATTGTCTGGGCAATGAGAATTGTCTTGCGGGCAATATATTTTTTTTAGACGTGTAATCGATTGCTACCTAATTCAATTTCACAAGTCGGCCATGGGAGTCCCTTCAGCAAAAGCAAGTGGTGCTGAATCACTTTAGCTGCTGCATAAATTGGAATAGATTTAGTCGCGACGTTTAGTTAGAGGACAGCAATACAAGAAGACAAATTGGTTGTTTGGATTAGGAAACGAGAAGGCTGTTTCTTCATGAAACTACACTTGTTAGGATCTATATTTTGGGAAAATTGCATTACATGTAGGTACCCTTGTTCAGCAAAGCACTGTAACAAAACACAATCACTTCTCTCGTTTCCTAATCCAAATGAGCAATGTAGGTCCTCACGTTCAGTTAGGAGTTGACCCCACTTATCATCTTAACCGAGGGATTTTGGTTTGATTCTCTCTTTGAACATTTAAACTCATTTTGCACATCGGACCTAGTAGTCCTACAAACAATAATAGCTAACTCAAGGAGAACTTTATAAATAGAATTAATGGTGTTCCTTATAGTTGCGTCCACAAGTTGTTTTAAACAATTGCCAAGACCAAGTGATAGTACACTCCTTCGGTGCACCATAGCAACTACCACCTCTTGCTTCCATCATTTACCCAAATTGACTCAATCAGAAATGGCTTTTGTTAAATTAAAAAAAAATTTATTACTATATATAGGTCGACTACTTTTTAGCGAAAGTAATTTTCATTGCATGTGACGGTGTGATTTTGAATCCTTGTAGCGCTTCCTTGGCGGCGCTACTCTGCAGCTCGGTGGCGAATTCAACAAACGCAATATCATGACGGTTCGGCACCAAACGTACCTCTTTGAATCCGGGGAATTGATTGAACAACATCGACAGCATCATCTCGTTCGTTTCCTCAGGTAAATTAGTAAGGAAGAGGATTTGATTTGGTGGCTGTTCGGCAGTTGAGTTCGACGTGGAATTCTCCGTGCCGCCAGTCTTTTTCTTTTTATCCCTAAAAAAGTGAATAAATATAAATAACATTTTGGGCACCATTTTGCAAAGTATAACAAACTTACTTCTTCTCTTCTGTGGCCACTGCCTTTGGCGGTTTAACCTTTTTGGGACGCTCTTTGAATGTACCCTTTATTTTCGCCACTACATCACTGTCGGATTTGGAATATGCGATGCGCATGGGTTTGTCATAAAACGGGAAGCCTTGCATCGTGCGAAGAGCATTCGAAGCGCTAGAGATTTCTTTGAAAATCACAAATGCTTGTCCCCGCATTTTTAGCGTCTTTAGCGCTACGATATCCAAGATTTGGCCGAATTGAGAGAATATCGCATACAGCGATTTCTTGAGCTCTTCTTTTTTAATTTTCTCATTGAGATTGTTTATGTAGATAGTTTGATTAGGCCGTACATCCATCATTAAGTTAATAAAAATTGATTTTACTTGAAAACGATTAAGCTTGGAATAAAAAACACCGCAACCACACTCGTTGAATTTTTGACGTTTTGCCGATTCGTTTTTGCTAGTGAAGGGATGTTCGAATATTTTTACCGTATGGGGGTGTTCGGTGATTATGAAGTTTTCGGGAAGGACTTACTTTTTTTTAGCGATTATTTTTTTTTCAAAAGTGAGATCTTGAAATTGAAATGCAATATTCGGCCCTAGCGAGGTATCCGTCGGAGCGGAAAATTCTCCGATTTTGTACGATTCCGATGATTTTTTCTTCGAGGTATTCCTTCGAAATGCTGTTCGGAATATTTCTCCGACATTTTGTAACGCATCCCAGCGAATTGCATTGAAGTGCGTTCAGGTGCATTTTTCGTTCAATTTTCGACAGCTAAGTGAAATTCTTTTTCCGATTTCCTCCGACACAAATTCGTCGCGGAATTTGTTTACGAAGTGAAGTGAAGTAATAGAAAAATGTATGTAATTATATAAAACTATTTATTTAAATAATTTTCGTACTAATCGTTTGAATTTGTATATCCAGGGCGAGCTCAAAGGAAAAAACCACCCCTCAACAGTACGAGCTTCGTCGTCGCATTTTTCCGATGACAAACACCTCGAATGGAATTTGAATCTCCGACGAATTATGCGTTGCGGAAAATGTTCCGCTCCGACGGATACCTCGCTAGGGCAGATTATTTCTCAGGTTATAGTGCATTCACACCGAACCATAAACTGAGTTTTCGCAAAAACACCTGAAACCTTCATCAAAAACCGAGTTTTCCCATACATTTTCAGTTATCAAAACCTAGTTGGTTACGACGTAACCATCTCATAACCACTTCGCTGACGTCATCTCGTTGCAGGTTGTTGGAAAGAACACACCTTTTCATACGTTCTACACGTGTTCCACACGTCCCACAAAACAGCTGATGAACTCGCTGTCAAAACAAATGTTTTTTTTTCAGGTATCAGAATATTTTTCTTCATATCCATTATCCATTTTAATTTTGTACAATTAAAATGGATATCGAAAAGAAAAAAAATAAAAAGAAGAAGCTGTGGTGTTTGCTAGACGAGGAGTACTTGGTGGAGTTATGGGCAGCCAAAAATGAAGATCTTAGAGGATGCCGAAAGAACGGGCACATTTTTCGAGAAATGTCTGCGGCATTTGGAAATGTACACACCAGATGAAATTAAAACAAAACTACACAATATGACGACCAGATATAAGTAAGTACCTACTTATTAAATAAAACTGATTTTTTCCATTTTATTCTTGTTATTTTATTGTCTTATTTTGCAGGAAAGAAAAACTACTTGTTGGACCATCAGGAGGTTCACCGTCGGAATGGCAGCTGTATTCCAAAATACATGCCATTCTAGGAGAGCATAGGATTCACAATCTTGAGTCAATCCAAGAAGATAGTCGTCCTGTAGGTAATAAAACAAATTTAATTATAATCATAATAATATTTTATTGATAATTGTCTTACATTAAAGCTATTTATTCTCCACCACCGCCTTCCTCCTGGTTCGATGAAAACTCGCTGCCATATTCTTCACCAAGTGCTTCTCGTGCTGATCTCCCCTCAACGTCAACATCCAGACCTAGGCAAGCAAAAAAGAGACGGTTATGTTTAAGCGAAGACCTTAATGCAGTAAATAAATCCATCGATACACTTACGGATAAAATAATGGAATCAGATACAAATTCTTTCCAATTGGAAAAAGAAAGAAATGATATTCTGAGAGAATTTGTATCTGATTCCAAAGAATTCCATAGAGGAGTACTTAATTTTTTAAATAAACAAGAAAAATAATTTTGATTTGTGTTTTGTTTTTCAATGGCAATATTGAACTTACTTAAGTATTCGCTTATGGCACTTCGTATGTTTGCAGCTGTTTGTAGTTTGATTATATTAGAATTCATTTTATTATTCAATTTCAATATTTTCACACACAAATGTTGGAGTTAGTATCACAATTCACAGCTGATTGAAATGTCAAACAAAACCTGGTCAGAGTCGGTGCGAAAGCATCCAGTGGTTTACGTAAACTTTTTGCCAAAAACTCAGTTTATGATTCGGTGTGTAAGCACTATTACTTTAAAAAAAATACGTAAGTAAAACAAGATTTATCACTTGATGGACTTGAGATGTTTTTGAATTTGCTGAGACAAAAGGATTTCATCAATATCATATTGTTTGGAAGTATGAAAAGAGCATGAGAATGTTGTTCCACTTAATTTTGCTGAAATTAGAACGTTTTGGAAAAGTTCTGTAGGCTCTTGTAGCTTTCGTGACCATATATCTTGGATTTGGTGTGTAAAATGAGAAATCATATATAATTTACCTAACTATTGAAATGGTGGCGGATGAGCCAAAGGGCCATCGGCAGCGCTCAATCGTGTAGTGGATACTGATGGCCTAATGGGCTAGGGTATCTAATAAATTGAAACTGGCCCTCCAGCTCGGATAACGGATCCACTTATATATCATGCACACCCGGAATGACCACACACAATGTTAGAGCCAATAGAATTTTCAAATCCCAGACTTTGGATTCAAGGTGACAAGTAAGACCGAACCTCCTCTTAGAGAATCAAGAGATCGTGGATTCTAAAGCACTGAATAACTGTAAGCAACGTGGTCATAATACAAGCGGCTGTACGGGTGCTGTGACTCAGCCAGAAGAACACAAGCTGTTCAAGAGCCTGTTAAATCAAATGAAAAACGCTAATTTCCAAACATTTAACTTCTGGACAATATAAACCTTGTAATGCTTAAGTAACAAGTAATAACCCTAACCTTAAGTAATAACCTTTCAAAATTTGGAAATGCAGTGCTGTTTAAACAGATTTTATTTTGAAATTGTAAATTTAAATTGTTGCTATGCTCCGTACGAAAAGCGTTTGAGACTAAAGGGCCGACCAGAATGCGTATCTGTAGCTGGTATCTGTAGCTGAGTGAAAAGTTAAAATCAAGGCAACCCGTACGTAAGCGCATACACAATGTGTATCTTCGTGAATATGTAGCAAAAATTTGAATAGAGGGCAACTTCATGCAAGAAATGTATCTCTCTTTTGACAGCGATGCAAGATACAAGCTACAGATATGCATTCTGAGCAGGCCTTAATAGATGGAAGAGGAATGTGAGCAGTGAGCACCCAATTCATATAAAAAAGTCCCCCTCAATTCCTGTTGCACTTTTTCGAAAAACGTTAAATCAGCTTCACACCACTGTTCATAACATTCCACCAATATTAACATTTCAAGTTCAACCACACCCAACTTCACATCAACCACAACGTCATGTCAACACAAACACAAATCCTTCAAAAGAAACTTATTTTTACACGGCTCTAATCTCGCGTATGTGTGTGCATGTGATGTTATTTTTTGTTAAATTATTTTAAGTGTTTTTTCTTTTATTTTGTTTGTACAATTTTAACTTAATAATACATGTTTTAAAATGTCCAAAAACAAAATCAATATCACAAATACCGAATACGATGTTATAGAAGTGAAATCGAAGGTAAATGACGCAAACTACAAAAGTGAAAAAAAAGAATAGAAAATGAAACAAAAAATTTCCACGGATTCCAATTTGAATTCCACACACTTTGCGTGCTCTGGGGGGAAATCTCCTCCCATTGGTGCTGTGCTGTGGTTCATCTACTTTAACCACTGATTCACACGAAAATTATTTTTTTTCCCGAAAGAATTCTTCTACTCATCCTAAATTGTCAAGGGAATGCAACAGGCGACTGCCAGCACGTAATGGAATTCAATGTTTTCTCCCCTAATTAATTGTAAATCATTTCTGCCTAAGAAATTTGTCAAAATTTGTTTTAACAAAAATTTGCAAATTTAATGCGCGAAAAAATCAGCGTCGTTGTGAATCTTTTTTTACATTTTGCACCTGCAACTCAAGGGCATCCTTGAAAACCTGTCTTTAGTTTGGCTAATGTCATCATTACTCAACAATTTTGGCTTGCATTTTGCCATAGAATAGAGGAGAACAATAGGAAATAGACGAATGCATTTCCTTTGTCGCAGTGTAATGGGCAAGATCGCCATTTGGAGAGTATTTTTATGGCAATCACCGCATGCCCATTTGTGTAGCGCTGCCGCGACGACGTTTTGGGACGTAAATCAAACAAAATGGGGTCCGTATGGGAGTTGTGCTCGTGTGGTTTAAAATTATGAAATCATCTCCGGATGGGGTGTTTCTGTGAATGATTCTGCGAAATCGTATAAACTTAGATAAGAGGTTCGAAAGAGCAAACAAGGGCTTGCAGATTACCTTGCGTTGTTACGTCTCATCTGTTCCACACGATTAGTCATGATTGGGTTATTAATCAACAGGCGGTCGAGTTATGTTAATCTTCTTTTAGGTGATATTGGTTAGATATTGCAATTATGGCATTCATTTGGCTTTATCCGTTGGCGGTTGCAGTAATGTTGACAAATCTCTATTCTACAACATTCCTATCCACATCATTGAAGCCGTAACACATTTGTTTTCTAATGCAGGTGCATTGTCCACCATTTATAGCAACATCTCTTGACATGCATAATCAGTAGACGAAGGGGAAAGGTCGTTTCCCTTTTTGCTCTATTTATATGTAATATATTCTTCGACTCATTTGATCCTTATCCAATCATCTCCAATTGTGAACATTAGTTTAAATTAAGGGCGGTTCATACATAACTGCGCCACTTTAGATGGGATCTTCATCTACTACGTCTACCATTTGGCTTGAAATCGAAGATTTTGCGGGATGGAGTATTTGCCTCCATTGGGTCTACATATCCTATCACAAAATTGTCATCTTTTCCCGAAGAAACGTTCGTTATCAGAGTTAAAAGCAGAGCCCAGCCAAACAAAGCCCTTTACAAAGTTGTAGATGTCGTTTATGAAGTTCTTTCCAATTCGTCGGTCTTGTGTGTTGGTCTCGTTTACTGGTAAACCCTCTTTAGCCGCTTCTTTCTCTACTCGCATACGCGGCGGTGACATCTCGTTGAGTCCGACCAATGATGTCAATATCGTCGGTGTATGCTAGTAGTTACACCGATTTATGGATGATTGTGTTGGCTCAGGAGTTTTGCAGAATCCTCTCAAGAATGAGATTAAATAAGTCACATGACAGTGCGGCGCCTTGCCTAAATCTCTTTTTTGGTATCGAATGTTTCGGTGATTCCGTTTCCGACCCTGATAAAGCAGCGAGCATTCTCTATCGTCATCCTAAACAAACGGACGAGTTTGGGCGGTATACCAAAACTAGACGCTCTGTATACTTCGTCTCTATAAATGCTGTCGTATGCGGCCTTGAAATAAATAGGTGGTAGGTATCGATTTCGACTTCTTGGATTTTTTGCCGAAGTGGATCTGCCGAAGTGTGAAGATTTGATCAGTTGTGGACTTTCCTGGCCTAAACCCACACTGAAAAGGGCCGATCAGGTTCAGGCTGAGGCCTTATTAAGCTTGAGTATCGATATTGCTATTCTCACTTCACTTATGTCGGGAGGTTAGCAGCTTTCGCTGCCGTTGCCAATATTAAATGGTTCGTTCTGCCTGACAGCGGAATGTTATTCGTCATCGCTGTTTAACAGTCTGACGAAGTGATTCTTCCATATCCTCAGCATCGACTGTGTCTCAACTACGATATTTCCTTGCTCATCTCGACAGGATTCTGTTCAAGCTTTGTATCCTTGGCTTTGACGTGTAACACTTTGGTAAAACTTGCAAACATCGTTCCCGAAGTGGCACCTCTCTATATCCTCGATCGCGCGATTTTCTTGCTCTTTTTTATTCTTTCTGAAAAGCCAGTGTTCTTTACTTCCTCTCTGCCTATGGCAGCTCTCGTCTTCACCTGCAGCTTAGCCTTGTAGATCTCGTTCTTTGGTGCAAGGGTTTCTTGCTGGTGGGCGCGAGAAACCTAACACATCAGTTGCGGCGGATCTAATGGCTTGTTGGTACCGTTGCCATTGTTCTTCGACATTAGATGCTGGTGGTATGGTTAGGGATAAGCGTTCCGCTAAGGCCTTGGCGGTCTCTTGCGATTGCAGTCTTTCAACATAAAGGTTTTTCACAGTATTTCTGGTTTGCTGAAACGTGCTGGGTATCCGCATTCTTACCTTGGCTGCAACAAGGTAGTTATAAAGTCGATTTTAGCCACTCAGAATGTTGGCACATCAAAAATATTGTATGCGTGCCTCTTGTCTATCGCAATGTGATCAAGTTGGTTGATAATTTGAGACTCGCACGTTAAATTTAACGTCAAGAACTCGAAATCAAATATAGAGAAATATACTATTTTCTCCGAAAACATTCCGAGCTTAGTATCAACAACAAACTTTTAGTATCAACAACAGCTTTTACACAAGCA
Organism: Rhingia campestris; assembly: GCA_932526625.1. NCBI lineage: Eukaryota > Metazoa > Arthropoda > Insecta > Diptera > Syrphidae > Rhingia > Rhingia campestris. The sequence goes on along the minus strand of OW052182.1, from coordinate 50,202,137 downwards.
AGTGCTTATGCCGGTGTGGACCTACCGTATACAACTTTGGGGTTGTACCAAAAAATCAAATGCCAACATTTTACAAACCTTTTAAAAAAAGAAGTAAAGTTAACACAGACTAATCGTGCATTTCAAGATCGTCCTACAAATTTTGGATGATAGCAATTTATTGGGCTGAGTTTCAATAGAAATTAATCTGCCAAAAGTTTTAAATTTGTGATAGAAAAATTGCTTGTTAAGATTTTTCCTTACTGCAGTAACTAACAATTTATATTGATGGTGTTTTTAGTCAGTAAGAATCGCCTTCCAAATCACTAGTGCTTTTTGTTCCAATTAATTCCAATTGAAAAAGTCTTGTCATGGCGGAAGAGTGCAACAGCCAAACGGCAATAAGTCCCTAGGCTCTATTTAATTTTCATTAAAAACAGCTTACGAATGCGGAATGTCTCTTAATAACATGGCAGATCATTTATATATTCACCACCTCCGGGTAACGGGAGACAGAGATATCCAGGGAACTGTCAAGCATATGAGTTTGCCAGAATGAGCACTACCATCCACTGCAAGTGGACATGTTATGTATGCCTTTCGGTACACCTAAACTGGATGGAATCAAAACAGCAAAGATTTATGGCAACGAGCTGATCTTATTTTAACCATAAGTGCTCTCTCAGCTTGATTAAGCTGAAAATATCACTAAAAGTACCATTACCGGTCTCTTTACAGGCCTACATGCGAAAAGACTCGCCTCGTCAGCAGTGATTACTTTAGAAGCTGCCTAATTGAGGATGAGGCAGGGAGCATCTCCCCCTTTCTATCTTCATGTCCAGTATTTTCAAATAGAAGATGACTTTACTACAGCGGTTAGTTCTTCCTCCACAACATCGGTGATCTACTAACTATCAACATGAGTAACTTACTCCGTTTTTAACGAATCGAGTGAAGCTGGTTTTACAACGAAGCTACTTGGAAATATGAGACAGTCTCCATAGCCAAACATAAAATATCAATTTCACGTGATGGGTAGATAATCCCAAACTTAAAGGCCAGGCACATGATCTGTGGCTTGCAATGTGCATATTCTCTGCCACTGATTCTGTGTTATAAAGTATTGATGGTTACAAATGGACTGTGTTGCAACTCTGTGTATTGCTTATTTAACGCCGCTCAGTGACTAGCCTTTTTGCAAGACATCCAACACTCGTATTAACTGCGTCGTAAATACATACTGCACGTCGTTCATTATGTAATGCTGCTTCGTGATGTTAGCTTCCCGAATAGAATCTATTGTTGGCGATATTTATCTTGTATTGCATCTTTTTTTCTTAATCGTGGGTAATAACTTATTATAAGGTAACAGTCCTGTCTGAGTCGTCTGTTTCCATTTCGATTTGCTGGGCCACTGCTTATCTTACACTTATGCACTTTTATAGCACTTAACGCTTTCCCGAAGTACCTCTTGGAAATTTAGTGCTCGATATGTAGCCTAATTGCAAATATTTTATTCTACAAGGCATTCCTCTGGACATTGCCATCCAAAATATTCGCAGTTCCTTTTTAATTTAACATTTAACGCCACCCCCTTTATGTTTTTTCTTTCCAGTTCGATGCAGAGTTTCGCCGATGGGGTTTCAAGCGCAATGAGCCCAACACTTTCGAGAATTTCTCAGCCTTAATTGAACAACTACATAGACTTAATAATATACAATTTTTGATTTTATACATTGATCCTCGTGATAACGACTTATTGCCTATTAATAACGATGACAATTTCGGAAGAGCCTTAAAAACCGCAAAGCCTTTACTTAGAATTATCGTCCAGAGAAAAGGTAAGTTACACTCTGGCTCTCTTTCAATCACATCTAATGTGCGTATTTTGGACTACTTTTAGACCACGAAGAATTCTCTGGCTATGGGACTATGAAACCACGTAACAATATCATCAGTAGCATTCTTGGACAAACACCCGTGAAGACAAAGGCCCCAACTATATCAAACCCGCATGATTTCCGACAAGTATCAGCTATTATAGACGTTGATATTGTGCCGGAGACGTGTCGTCGAGTGCGTTTGCTCAAGCATGGCAGCGATAAGCCATTAGGATTTTATATTAGGTGAGTGATCATCATTTCAATAATGATAATGAGTAACATTCTTGCTATCATCAGAGATGGAACCTCAGTTCGAGTCACTGCAAATGGACTAGAAAAGCAGCCGGGTATATTCATATCACGACTTGTTCCTGGTGGTCTGGCCGAGAGCACCGGTTTATTAGCCGTCAATGACGAAGTTTTGGAAGTAAATGGTATTGAAGTCGCTGGCAAAACTCTAGATCAGGTAATACAACTCAATGAAATACTTTATCTATACTTTATCGTTTGTTTCCTCCAATTTCAGGTCACCGACATGATGGTCGCGAATAGTTCGAATTTAATCATTACTGTGAAACCGGCCAATCAGCGAACCCTCACCTCACCAAGGCGGGGTTCATTCTCACGAAACAGTCAATTATCCAGCGGTTCGCATCAAACGAACCACACCAACACATCAGATGAAATCGAACAAGACGATCAAGACGAAATAGTCGATCTAACCGGTGTCACTCTCGATGATCAGCCACATCATCCGCCCGCAGTAGCTACAGAGTCCAAAGATGGCGTCTTGCACTTATAAATTAAACAAAAAAAAAAGAGGAAAGAAATGCTAATTATAAATATAACACACACTTGTTCCAATTTGCATGGTAAATTATAAATTATTCGATACTAAGATGAAGGCAAACAAATTAAGAAGAAAAAAAAACACGAAAAGACGTACTTAAGCATTAAGCAACAAAAAGACAACTAAAAGCAATTATTGTGCGTATACGAAACACAATTATTAACACATACAACTATTGTAACACTCGTCATTGTATTATATTCAATGAATCTTTTTTATATCACGCATCTTTACTGCAAAACTGTTTAAAACTGTTTTTTTTTTTCAAATTGGAATTGTTATGAAATAACTAGGAATTTAATAAAAAAAAAACAAAATGGCGATTTGATCTACTTAAAGAAATATATATTACTATTAAATAAAAAAAGAGAAAGCATAAGAGAATATAAAGAAAAATCATCACTGTAATCATGTAGAGATATTCCATTATATTTTATTATTAAATATATTTACATTCCATATTTTTAACTGCTGTTGTTTTGTGTGGTGTTTTGAGGATTTTTCATTTCAGTATTCAGACGCACAACACGGGTCTGGGACGGCCGGTGCATTGTGGCTGCCTTTTGAAAAAGAAAAACTTTATCTTCCATTGGATGAAAAAATGTGTTGAGCTTTAGAAATTGAAGAAAATAATTTAGTTTGGGCTAACGGTATGGAACGTACAGCCGGATATAGCCATGCGTGTCCTTCATCGATTTCTGGGCATTAAATTTCGAGCTAGGATAATAAAATTTGATATAAGAGGTTCGATGTTGGATGAACCAATTTGTGTAGACATTTTCAAAAAAAAAATCGTTTTTATCCAAACCATACGAATTTAGGAAAAGATTTCTGAAAAAGATATTTAGACAATGTCAATGTTTATATTTCATCCACAAAAAGATTTGAGCCGTACTTTATGTCGATGAGTTTGTGAGACAAGCAACTCTCACATATGTACTCGCGAGGAGCTGTTAGTCCTTCGTCCTTGTGTAGCATCGCTAGTAGGGTAGGCGCCAGTGGCGTGGCGTGGAAAATGCTATATGGTAAGTCGGCAAAAATATGCACCTGCAAACGCTTTCTGAAATTATATTGTGTATTGCAAATCGCATATAAGTAAAGCAATTCAAGCCAATTTCGTATACTTCAAGTCATTAAAGCCAAAATTTACAATGAACCTGAAGTATAATAAAAGTGGCTTCGAAAGAAACCTTTTTTGGCAGATGCAAATGCAATACCTTTAAGAAAATTGATGGTAAAAAAAGAAACTTCACAAATTACTTTTTGTTAAATTAAATAAATAAATAAATACAATAATAAAAAAATCCACATATAATATATACAAAAAAAGTTAAAAATAGGAAATATTAATGATAAGTAGGAATTTAAAAACAGCAAAAGTTTGAAAAAATTGTGAAAAATTTTGCTTAACTGATTTTTTTATTTGTACTCTAAGTCTATTCTCCGATTTTTTTTAACATATTCTGCAAGAACTTTTTCATAAAAGTTAGGTCTACTTTTCATTTTTAAAAGGAGTCGCTTTTCTATTGATAAAAGTGCTAAATCAGAGATCCTGTTTTTTCCTTGAGAATTTCTTAAATATGTATGAATTCTTTTCAGAGTGGAAAAAGATCTCTCCACGGAGGCAACAGTAAGCGGTAGTGTTAAAAATAGTGCAGTTAATTTTAAAATTTGGGAAAATGTTTCACGCAATATTTCGCTTCTCAAATGGTTATAAAGTGCTAGAACGTCAAGTTGTTGAAGTGAAGATGTAGTATAGAGAACTTTTAGTTCATTTTTCAAAGCTGTGAAATCGAAAATTCCAGGAAAAAAATTAATCAGAGAAGATATTAGGCGTGTTTTTTTTCTCTTCACTCCAAATCTATATAGGCTTAGCAAACAATTTACGTGTAAAATACAACAACACCTTAGCCTATATAGATTTCGCGAAGCCTGGATAATTATCCAGTCTTACACCCTTAGCCTGGATAGAAAATGTGCTACCAAACCTACTGTTTTCATTTGTTATCGAAAACGGTTGCCGAAAATGATAAAATTGCAAAATATAGCAGCTAATACCACAACCAATAAGTATTACGCTGCAAAATAGGTGCAAAATCAATGTTTTATGAAATAATTTGATGTGAAAATATTTTTATACTTGCTTTGAATCTAAAATCAAAACATTACAATAAGTGTAGTAGTGGAATTAGAGAAAAAAATTGGGTTTATTCTTGCAAAAAAATAAATGACACAGCAAAAATCAAAACCCCAAACTGCCATCTGTTGGCGGATACGTGTTTCAGTATCAGTGATGCCAGATCACCGATTAACGTTTTTTTTCTCATGTGAAAATAAGCCTGTATAGATTTAGAAAAAAAACACGCCTATTTTATCATCTGGGCTTGATAGTGCAAAATTACTGTATTTTGATTTATTAAGTAGATCCAAAAAAATTAAATTCGTGAAAGATTTATATCTTGTCTGAAGTTGGGATATAATATTGTCCTTTATTTCTACAAGAAGGCGCTTATAGTGAGTTTTTAAATCAATATCGAGTAATCTGCGTTTTCGTGGAGGTTCAGCACAATCGTTTATGCTTTCAAAAATGGAATCAAATTTGTTTAGAAAGTCAGTACAAAGCCAAGACTCAAAACACTCGATTTCTCGCTTAGCAACTTCAACATCCGTTTGTTTATTTTGTATTAAATTAAACAATACATCGGTTTTAGCAAAAATCTCGGAAAGCGTGTTCAATATAAAACAAAACTCTTTCCTTTCTAATTTAAGCAATAAACTTTCGGCCATTGGAAGTGCGTCATTATCCCATTCTTTTGGATTGCCTAATATTTGGTTAAAAGTTTCAATTATATCTAATCTACAGTTACAAATAACGTTAATTATTCGTGAATGGTAATGCCAGCGAGTTTCTGATACTCCCGGCATGCGTCGGTTTGCTTTTTGTTTCAAAAGATTTGAACGTTTAGTTGATTTATTGAAAAAGCGCACTACAGTATTTATATTGCCAAAAAAAAACTTTTAACTCAGGTATATTTTCAAGTGATCGGGATAACACCAAATTTAAAACATGTGCGTAGCAAGGAATAAAATTAGCCATTGGACATGCATCGATGACCTTTTTTTTAACTCCACCTACTTCCCCGGACATAACCGCGGCACAATCGTAAGATTGCCCTATTAACTTTTCCTTGCAACCGTATACATCAAGTATATTAAAAATGTGTTTTGAGAGCTCTTCTGCATTTCGACTCTCACTCACGTCAAAAAAACCAAGAAACCTTTCCTCTATTCCTTCCTCCGATAAGTATCGCAATACGGCACTTAGTTGTTCCCTATGGCTCACGTCTGGTGTTTCATCGATCATAATGGACACAAATCGCGTTTCACTTATTTCAACTTTAATTTCATCTTTAATCACTGCAGCGATACTATGAATCAAATCGTTTTGTATGTCATTTGAAAGACCCGAAAAAACTCAATGTGCACTTGAACACTGTTCTAAATGGGAGTCTATTAATGTGTCATACTTAGATAAGTATAAAATTGTTTCAACATAATTACCACGATTAATAGAATCTTGCTTTTCGTTGTGACCCCGAAATGCTTGTTCCTGTTTGCCTAAAAGAACTACTGTATCTATAAAACGTTCCATTAACTTACGGTTTCTATCAACTTTTTTGTTGTGAGCTTCAAAGGAATTACCTAAGGAGGTTTCAATGCGATTAGTGCCGAATTCGAATATGTTTTTCCGTTTTGACATGTTTATTTGCGGAATTAACTAAATTGTTTATGTCAGCGTAGCCAGTACGGCTCCAAACACTAGGGGAATTTGAAAAAAGAAGACAAGGAAAGCAAAACATTTTGTTAAGCTTACAACTGCCAGTCAACCAAGTATATTTTTGGTACATGGATGCATTAAAATGCGAAACAAAACCATCCTTGCGCTTATAATATATTTTCATAGAAGGAGTAGAGCGCCCTATCTCTATAACTTTTTTTTTTTAAGAAAATTCAACTTACAAAAAGCATTTTCTTCCTCCAAAAGCAAATCTACCAAACAACAATTTACAGTTAATAATGCCATTATCTCTTAATAATTAGCTATTTGAAATTATCTGAATTCAACTGAAAATACCACAATTTAAACTTTTCACACTTTTCACTGTTTTAAATTTCTTTTTTATTGCACATCAATAATTACACTCAAAATTTTCTTTAAGTTACGCATCGCAATCTGCTTCATAACTAATTTTTTCCAACAGAAATAATCTAAAAGAAAAGACAAAATTCACCAATAAGTCGTTGAACATCGGGTTATTTTTTTGCATAAGAAAGCGTGTGTTAAACAGAGAGGAGTCAAACACGGTGAACGATAAAGGGAAAACAAGGAAAGAAAACCAAAAAACGCCTCGCCACTGGTAGGCGCACCAATCATGAAATATTAAAAAGCAGATTGAGCTCGGATTGTCTTATTGAGAAATCTTTTACTTTGCATTGCATAAATCTCACTAAAACCAAAATGAATGAGTTTGTGAGACAAACAACTCTTACAAACTCGCGATTAGTTGTTAGTCTCCCATTCTCTTGTAGAATCGGTAGTAGGGTAGGTTACCGGTTACCGTTACTTGCTGTCCCATCCAACTCCCATGGTTGGGCTCACTGTTGCTTTCGGTTGCGTGCGCGTTTGGATGTATGCAAAGGAAATAAGCCCCACAAGCAAGGCATTAACAGCAAAGGAGATTATTTCCATTTCGAAAAGGAAATAATTCCTGCGAAGGTTATTTCCTGTTTTTTTGAGAATTTAGCCCCGCTATGCTTAAATGGAAACGGATGATGCCCTAACTTTCAAATCAGACATTACTGACATTCGGAGGCCAAGGCAAGTATGAACAACTGTAATATTTGCTACGGTCAGTGTTTATTTGGCAGATTTGTCATAAGCGACTGACTTTGGCAAAAAGTCTTACTCCTCGAAGATGTCAGCGAACGCATTGTAACAATCAGCCAAATTTGCCAACATAAACCGTATCGGCCTTATCATTCAGTCGGGTACTAAATCTACGTTAGTATCCGTTTTCCGAAGGTGCTTCAACACGTTCATTTGACATCAGCAAAAATCAACTATTACTTCTGGTGTCCTCTTGGTGAAGTTCCGAGCTACGAGCGGGTTTCTCATGCATCAACTCAACCAAGCGCTCATATTGTTTGTGTTTGTTTTTTCTTTTGAATTTTGCCTAAAACACTACTTTCTAACAAAATTAAATAAAATTATTTTATCGTTCACTTAATAATATTTCCGCGACGAACAGACGTCGGAGACCATCGGAGAGAAATTAATATGTGGCTCTCAACCCATTGCAATGAAACGTAGACTGTCGATTTGCGTTACGCTTTGTCGGAGAAATGTTCCGAACAACTGATCGGAACGATTACCATGAAGCAAAAATCTCCGATTCGTACAAAATCGGAGACTTTTTCTTTCGGAAGGGATACCATGATAGGCCGAATGTCTGTATGTATTTATAATTCATCCACATAAAGTTTTGGTCCGTACTTTATATGGATGAGTTTGGGAGACAAGCAACTCTCACATACTCGCGAAGAACTGTTAGCCTCAAATCCTCGTGTGGAATTGCTTCGCTAGTAGGGTAGGTGGGAAATCAACTACTACTCGCAGACCAAAATTAGCTATGAGTAAGGACCCTGAATCACGAAACCTCTGCTGAAGAATTTCCAAGATTGAGTATTTGAGTCTACAAACAATATGAATTTATAATCGACGAACATTCTTAACGAAGAAAGGGCAACAACGTTCGTATCTCCATCCTTGATTTTAGAACGATTAACAAGAAAGAAGAGTCCGAACAATTAGCAGAAGCCCTACCCTACTAAGAATCAGACATTACTGACATTCAGGAAATACGATATGAATATAGAGACGTCAGCGAACGCATGTAACAATCCGCCAAATTTGCCTACATTAACCTTTTATGCACTCACGCTATTACAGAGAAAAGAGATGACAAAGGTAAAGTTTGTATGAAAGGGCTTTTGGGCAAAACTTATGAGCTACCACCAAAATTTGAAATTTAAAAAAAATAAAAATCGTACTGGGTGATTTTACCGTAAGGGCAGGAAGATATCTTTTGCAGTGTCATCAGAAAACACACCAGCACGGCCTGCAACAGACTTAGGCTAATTAACGAAATCCCACAAATCTGAGCAAAAAATGTCGCTACCTGATATCTAAAAGGGGATATGGCGGTCTACGCATCAACAAACGGTCAATCAAATTGACCACAGTGCGATGTACAAAAGGCACGCTTCCCCTATTCTGGTTGTCCAAAAATTCCGAAGGACAGTCAAGGTAATAATCCGGAGATTAAAATGCGTCTGTCGATACTGCAATCGAGAACACTAATGTCTCGTTTTATACCATAGCATCAGCACTTACTGTCGAAGACCAATGGCGACAATTTCCAACGACAGAAAATCGGCCACAACTGATGCGTTTTTTTCTTTCCGCAAGAAAAGACGAAGAAAGCCGACGAAAGCGCGAGATCGAATATATAGAGAGGTGCTACTCCAGAAATGATGCTCGAAAGTCTTACAAAAGTATTAAACGCCAAAACCAATGATAAGGTATAATCCTGTTCAGATGAACAAGGATATGGAAGAAATATTTTGTTCGAAATTTCGAACAATCTTTCGTTGTCAGGCAGAACGAAACATTCAATATAGGCGACGCCAAGCTTAACAAGGCTGCCGGAAATGACGGCCTTCATGACGAATCATTTAAAGCCGGTGGAGAGGATTTGGACAGCAACATACACCAACTTATTACCAAAATTTCGTCATATGAAAATATGCCTGTGAACGTTATTTTTGCATGACAGAAGACGTGCACGAAACAATCTAATCGGTCCTTATCAGTGAGGTTTTGGGCGAGCAAAGTCCACAACTCATCAAATCTTCCCATTTCGGCAAAAAAAACTCAAGAAGTCCAATTCGATATCCACCACCTATTCATCGATTTTCCATGCATAGGTTTTGGTTTTCGCTGCTCTATCGAAGACAGTCGTCCGTCCTTGACGGATCACCACCCGGATCATCCTAATCTTTTACCAGCTGTACAGCGACAAAAGCGTAGGCATAAAGCCCATTCGACATTTAAGATGGCTGGTACATATAGGAATACTCTGGGGCTCACAAGTATAAACCGAGGTCAACTAACTCGAAGCATTGAGCTAGAGTCCGGGTTAATTGGAGAGGCCCGTTGGTTGTGACCTATTTTCCCCTGGCTGTAGCACCACTTAAGAAGAAGAAAAATATCTCTGCCTTTTGTGGCAACTTTAATCGCATTTCGCATGTTTTTCGTTTTTGTATTCCTGTTCCTACCCATCGTATTTATTCAATGATGGTTAGGTCGTCCGTTCCCGTACGAATCGTTTTTTAATTATTTTTACTAATTTTTTTTAATTTTTGCAATTTCTGTAGTGAAAATCGGTAAGAATCATTAACTGCGTGATGGAAGCGCTGCCGTGGGGCTTTCACCATCTCTGTTAAAGGACCTAACTTATCCTTGTAATGCCTAGATGGCATGTTCGAGTGATTCGTAGTAGCTTATTCACCTCACTTTGTCTATCCTAACTGGAACTATAGACGTCAAGGTTGATTCCACCTTGGAAATTATTCCACCATTGTCTGCTAAATCTATGATTTTAATAAGTTGTTTACATCCAATCTACGTTCAAGGTACTAGGTACCCAGCGGAGTTGGAACGCATTCCCTACCCTTTGAACCTAATCCCGCAGTGAAACGGAAAGTTAAATACCACCCTTCTTGACATTTATTTTCTACGAAATACATTTCATTCAGTTGAAATACATCATCAATTATAAACTATTTATGTGCTGCACGTTTTTTATAATGTCGAAGATCTGCATATTTAGGTGGATCTACATCTGGTAGATTTTCATCATTTTCAATCACGCGGAATTTCATCAAATTCTGATACAATCTAATTGTCATGAAATAAACAATTTCAATCAAGCAAACCATCGAGCTTCCAATCCAAAAACTAAGAATTCCTCCGATGTTACCTTATAAATGGAATATTTTACAAAAACGGAACATTTTCATTAACATCAACTACCTACCAAATATTCCATAAGTGGTATAGACTGTCTGCTTTTTATACTGAAGTGCAACAGGCTTATCATAGAATATTCTTAACAAGCTGGCTTCTTCTAAATTTGTTTCATTAGTTCTAGAAAAAAATATTAAGGTTTATAATGTTGATTATGCATATTTTCCCGATCTACAAGTATGTAAAAGTGTAGGTCAGTTGGTTTTACTAAGGATTACTTGCACCAAGTAATGTAATCAACTATGCATGCATTTCGGCTGATTTTAGAGAGCTAACGGTATCGATGGTCTGACAATTCAATTCAAATTTTAACTTTCACGAAGAGCATATCACAACTAATACGGTTGTCACACCGAACCGAAAACTGAGTTTTCGACAAAAAAATTAGGTTTCGTTTGACGTTTCGAAAAAAAAAAAACACCAATTTAATTTTTTAATCACTCTTAAAGGCATCCTCACGAGTTGCTTGTTGACTTATCTTATTGAAAACTTAAATGTCATTATAAAAAAAATCCTGCAAAGTTGCTCCTTGGGCGCCCGACAGTAAATTAACTTTTCATATTGAACTTGACGAAAACCAGTGAAGGCGTTGATGGAGGCAGAAAATAGTGATTTCGGTTATTGGCCAAACCTTTAATTCCGTTAGGAGATATTATGGGTTAATCTAATTTCATTCAACTACCCAATGTTAAGGTTGATGGCAATGTTTAATCAAGTTGAATCAAAATCGTTGGCTCCGATTTAGAGAAATTTAGATATTATCTTAACCGTTATATGAGAGATACAGTTAGTTTTAGATCCTGTGGATTGTTGTAGAAGTAGCTGCCAAGAAATCTTCCTAGGCTGTTGCTTATCAAAGGTGACAAAGTAGGTGGTATATATCCTCTTTTCGGTATTGCATATTTCTCAACCTCATCACTCCTACCGCTATTGAAATTGATGCCCCATTTAGGGCTGTAGGATTGTATGATTTGCAGCTGTTATTTTTAGCCAGAGATCTTTGGTGTGTTTATACGAATCAATGTTGTGCAATTCGACTCTTGCCAGTTGTTGTGTATAATTCATGATATCTGTATTTAGGAAAGCCATCGGCAGTTTTTAACTCTTATCGGTAGGGAAACGCAGGGTTCCGTTCGTTTCCTATTCCGTCACTATGTACTGGTACCCAGCTGATCGCTCTGCGCACCAGCGTTCAGCAACACGAATTTTTATTACCGCTTGATGATCTACGTAGATTTGGCCCATTTGGAATCTTTGAGTATATGGCTACGATCTCTGCTTGGGATATACTTGTTAGTCTTACGGATGTAAGTAGCCCGGTTTTTTCAAAGGAAACGATAGGCCCTAACCCGATTTCCATTTAAGTCCTTCAGTATAGATCGCTGTTGCCAAAAATTGTTTGACCATTCTCCAAGCTTGGCATTTTGATTGAATATTTGATATTCTGTTAACTGATGATGTAATCAGACATAACATCCACATATGCCATTCATTGCAATATTGCGCCCTGGTCAAATAGTTTAATTGCTTTTGACTTTTCATGGCAATCAACTTTTATTGTATTGATCTTACCATTGATGATTAATAGGTAGCATGTCAACTGCTCTTTTGGACGTGTGAAATTTGAAAAACTGCCTTACGTTTGCAAAACAGTTTCGAGGTGGTTAAATAGTAACCTACAAGTTTTCTAAAACTGAAATTGTGTGGGAGAACTTCAGTTTTCGATTAAGGTATTGAATGTTTATCGGAAACTAAGATTTCGGTCCGGTGTGAAAGACCCATGAATGGTTGTGAGAAGATGCTAGATGCCCCAAAAATGTGTATGTGTAACCGTTGCTTAGTTAAATAAATGAGTCAGTGCAAGTATCCCTAAATATCGTACAAAAACTCATCATTATTAAACTGAATACTATCGGGGAAATCACTGTTGTCCAAATAGTATTCGTAATCATAATCGTCACACATTGGTATGCATTTTGGACAATTTAATCCGTCCTCCATTTCAAGCTCCAAGCCGCTAATCCTTTTTGCTGGTCTGTATGTTGACCATTTAACTATTGGCCAGATAAATATTTTTCAATTGAATTTCATGAATTAAAAAAAAATGGAATACCAACGATTATATCTCCTAAAACATTCCAAATGAGTAAGGTCACAGTAGTTAATCGGCTTATCCAAATCGATTAGATCCCCCGGCGTGTAGTATGGAACACAATGGCAAAGGGCTTGTATACTTTGCAGCTTGCATCTTAACAGGCACTCCTGCTGGCTATAATACCAACCGTATTCTTTCGGTAGTTCATTTCTGAAATAGCAATGCCGTTGGCCAGTTTTGTACTGTCTAACTTTTGCCTCGTTAATCAAAGAACTGGGAATTAACGTTGAGAATAGATTTGTGTTTGGTGGAATTGGGAACTCCTTTAATTTCCCTGTGAGTATATCAGGAAAGATGTAATTATTAAATATCTGTACAATAAATCCAAGAGAGCTTCGCTTCGTGAAGAAATAGTCTTCTAACGAAGTGTTCAAAAGAACTTTTAAGCCAAGATCTTCTCCAACTAGTTGTAAATTCCTCACAACAGTTTCACTAAAATTGTTATGATTTAAAATTTGCAGACAAAAAAAATAAATTGAAAACCTCTTTCGATTTGTTGGCCTGTTGTAGTTGAAAACGCAGCAAAATCCCTCTGGAGTTGCCAGAGTTGTGAAAATGTCAGCACAGGGATAAATCTTCCCAGCCCAACTGCATTTTCGAAGAAGGTACTCACATTTGGGCGCCAGCTAAAAGCAGATAACGATATTCAACCCATTTTGAAAACTTCGCCTTTACTTACCATCCCAAGAACATCGGAAATGTTTTGAATTCCCGCACCAGATGGATTAAGTTTGTTAAGAAATATTTGCAGATCATATGCGTCATCTATATTCCAGCTACTACTGTCGAAATACCCCCCGAATAGGTGAAATTGTTTAACAAGGTTTTTTTCATCAAATTCTGGTCTCAACGCGCTTCTATAGGTTCAAAATTTATACGTTGAATACAACGATAGTCTTAAGTCAATAACTTACATGGATTTAGCATATTCCTTTATAGCCTTTTCGCTAATCGTATTGACACTGCATATGGATACGGAGGGAAAGGGAACCTTGGACAGTGATAGGTCGAAGCTATTTATGTATGTAACTGTTGGATTTAACGAATAATAATATATAAAATTCCATGTCATAATTGTCCCACCAGTGATGCCAACTATTATAAATGGTGCCCATATGATTCTGAAAAATAAAAACCGTTAGCAATAAAATGAGAATTTGTTATTTAAAATCCTGATACAAACTGTAAGAAGATAGAGTTTTGTAAATAGAAAAACAATTTGAATCCCGTAAAGCTAGAGTTTTTAAAAAACTCTACAATGGTGACTTTGACCGCTCGAAACCACACTATACCCTGCATTGCAGTATGGGCAACTAGACGAGACTAATGTCTAATATATGTTTCGAATGAGTATTTCTGTAAAAGTTCATGGAGATCTTGGAGATAGCACAAATTACTATCACAAGTATCATATTATAATTAACAGTGGTGTTAATGTTACTTTTATGGATTTTGTTAATAACTGAATACAGAGTGCATGCATATTCTAACATCGTAACTCGAAATACAACGAACCCACCTTAACTACCTTCCGTAAAGATGTTATCAGTTTTTCTACATTGAATTGTCACTCAGAGGTATGCATTTAGGACAACTCAAACCGTCTTCCATTTCAAGCTTTACAAATAAATACGTTCCTGTAATTATTAATGCATACCTCTGAGTGACGATTATGAATATGACTATACGATTTCTACTTGGATAAGAGTGTTTTTCCAGATTACAACCAGTTCAATAGCGATAAACTTCTGTACGATACTTAGGACCACTCAGTTATTAACTAACCGAAGGTTACAAATAGAAAATTTTGGGGCAAAAGAATTGTTTTCATCCAGAATATAGTTTTTTGTCACAACCTTCATGTGTGCGTGTCTACTTCTTGTAGGAACCGCATAATAATTTTCACCCGAAACCTTAATCGAAAACTGAAAACTGAAACCCAGTCAGGGATTGTGTACAAATCCCTGACTGGGCTTCTCCCTGTAAAGAATCTGACAATCAACAAGCAGATCCATTATTTTATTAACCTGCGACAGTCGACTAACTTTTATGTAATGACGTATACTTACTTAATTGGTGCTGCTGTCCGGAATGAACCTGCGCCTCAACCAACATGCCTCTCCAATTAGACCGGACCAGGTAACTGTCTTTTGCGTATTTCAAGTCTTTCTATACTGCATCTGATGTTTGGCTGGGAATCGAAGACTCTGCGAGCCGGAGTGTTAGTATCAATTCGGTTTATACAAGGTGGCGCAAAAATAACCTTCCGATGTTTTTTGGCTGTAATTAAAAAAAAAATGAAAAACTTTGATTCTTCTTGTGGATTATTTTTATTTGGTCTTTTAATTTTTTAACATCAAGTCAAGAATATGATGTCATGTAAATGGCCGCCGCCACAGTTGATTGTCATTTGAGCCCTTTTTATGGCATTTTCCATCACTTTGGCCAAAACTTCCGGCGATAGGTCCTCACATTCTTGACGGATATTGTCTTTAAGAGCTGCAAGAGTCTGAGGCTTGTTGACATAAACCCGCGACTTCAAAAAGCCCCACAAAAAGAAGTCTGGGAGCGGTCAAATCAGGCGATCTTGCTGGCCAGTGCAAATCGCCACAACGGGAGATTAGGCGCCCGGGAAATGCATCCTTCAGCATATCGGTTGTGGCACGTGCAGTGTCTGCCGTTGCACCGTCCTGTTGGAACCACATGTTTTCCAATCTCAATTCATCAAGTTGCGACAAAAAGAACTCGTTGATCATTGCTCTGTAGCGCTCACCATTCACAGTAACCGTTTGGCCCGCGACGTCTTCGAAGAAAAAAGGTCCGATGACTCCTCCAGCGAAAACAGCACACCATACAGTGACTTTGAGCGGGTGTAATGGCTCTTCGTGGGTTACACGCGGATTTTCAGTGCCCCAGAAGCATAAATTTTGCTTATTTACGTACCCGCTAAGATGGAAATGGGCCTCATCACTCATGATTATTTTTGATGAAAAATCATCTTCCTCTTGGTGGTGATTAAGGATGGCTTGAGCGTATGTTAGACGCGATTGGCGCTCAGCAGCTAACAGCTGATGCACCGTCTGGACTTTGTACGGAAACATCTTCAAATCTTGTTCCAAAATTCGCTGTAAAGACCGTCGACTGATACCCATTTGCGTGGCACGTCGCCTGGTCGATGTCGACGGCGCTTCCATGACATCTTCGGCTACAGCAGCAATATTCTCTGCAGAACGGCTACTCCGGGATCTGCCACGCCTGGCAGCATCTCGTGTTGCGCCAGTCTCTTCGAGGCGAGCGGCTAAACGTCGCAGTGTTTCACCAGTAGGCGTTGGACGGCTAGGAAATCTGCGACGAAATTCACGTTGTGCCAAAGTCACCGACCGATTATTGCTCAAATAAATAGTCACCAATATTCCGCGTTCTGGAGCAGTGTAGCGTAACATTGTTTATTAACGTGTATTTCGCATGTGTTTACTACACAAATGTCAAAACAGAACTGACATTAGGGGCCAATCACAAAATTTATAGCATTTTCTGATAGAAGGATTACTTTTGCGTATGTGATCAGAAACGTAAAATTCGAAATTTTTCGACCAGCTTTATGTCGTTGTGAAGCTCCTAAAGATCTCAAGTGGGACCGAAGATTTTCCAAAGAATTTTTAAAACGAACATCTGATAAGGGTCTGAACAAACGATAAGGGTCTTGTATAGAATTTTCTTATTATATTAAGCGAATGTTTTACTACTTAATTGTCTTTTTAACCCGAGGAAACAGCTGTAGGCAAGAGTAATTCTTCGTTCTATTTTTGTGGAGAAGTTGGTGTCAGAGTTAAAAGAGGAAACGTGTTGTCACTCTTAATACCTCAAAGTTGTATCTGTCAATGGTCATTCACACAGACGGACGAGTTTGGGCATTATACCAAATCTAGATATGGCTCGGTTAAGTACTTCTCTATTAATGCTTTTGAATTCGATAAATAAGGTGGGGGTACAGATTTGGACATAATGGGTGTTTTTCAAGAGGAAGTGTGAAGATTGTATCAGTTATGAACTTTCCTTGCCTAAAACAATACTGAGAAGTTTAGAGGGTCTTCTTTTTTGCACATTAGGCAAATTTCGGAGAGGATTCATTCTTCAGGGATACTTTCATCCTACCAACCTTGCTAATGAGCTGGTGAATGTTATTTCATTTTCACATGCCTTGTGGTCAAGTCTAGACATTGCTTCCTAACTTCATTTAGGTCAGGTGACTGGTGGTGTTTGCTGTCTTCAAGAATATGGAATACTTCGTTCTGGCTGATAGCGAAATCATCTCCGATTAACAGTCGGCAGAAATGGTTCTTCGGCTCGGCAAACCAGAGGCTTCATGCTTTTAGGAAAGGTTTAGCACAGCTGTTGCGGCTGATCTTATGGCTTACTTACTTACTTACTTACTTAAGTGGCGCTACAGTCCGGAATGAACCTGGGCCTCAACCAACATGCCTCTCCAATTAGCCCGGTCCTTAGCTAACTGCCTCCAGTTGCGCACTCCAAGTTGGTTGAGGTCGGTTTCCACTTGTTCGCGCCACTTAAGGCGAGGTCTTCCTCTACTGCGTCCGACGTCTGGCTGGGAATCGAAGACTCTGCGAGCCGGAGTATTGGTGTCCATTCGTTCTACATGTCCTAGCCATCTTAAACGTCCAATGCGGAGTTTTTTGACCAGGGGCATGTCGCTGTACAGCTCGTATAGTTCTTGGTTGAATCTTCGTCTCCATAGCCCGTCAACGCAAACGGGACCGAAGATTTTTCGAAGAATTTTCCTCTCGAATCTACCAAGGATTTCTTCATCCGTTTTTGATACGGTCCATGCTTCAGCGCCGTAGAGCAGGACTGGGATGATCAGGGTCTTATATAGGATCTCCTTAGTAGTTCGAGTGAGGGCTTTACTACTAAATTGCCTTCTTAGCCCGAAGAAACAGCGGTTGGCAAGAGTAATTCTTCGTTTAATTTCTGACGAGATGTTGTTGTCAGAGTTAATAGCGGAGCCGAGGTAGACAAAGTCCCGTACTACCTCAAAGTTATATCTGTCAATGGTGACGTTCTGTCCAATTCGTCGATGTTGTGTGTCCTTTCGTGTTGACAGCATATACTTAGTCTTACCCTCATTTACTGCTAAACCCATTTTCGCCGCTTCCTTCTCTATACTAGCAAACGTAGCTATGACATCACGTTGAGTCCTACCAATGATGTCAATATCGTCAGCGTATGCTAGTAGTTGCGCCGACTTTTGGAAAATTGTGCCTCTGGTGTTGGCTTTGGAGTTTTGCACAATTCTCTCAAGAATCAGATTAAAGAAGTCACATGACAGCGCATCGCCTTGCCTAAATCCTTTTTTGGTATCGAATGTGTCGGTGAGGTCGTTTCCGACCCTGATGGAGCAGCGAGAATTCTCCATCGTCATCCTACACAAACGGACGAGTTTGGGCGGTATACCAAAACTAGACATGGCTCTGTATAGTTCGTCTCTATAAATGCTGTCATATGCGGCTTTGAAATCGATGAATAGGTGGTGGGTATCAATTTGGACTTCTTGAGTTTTTTCCAGGATCTGCCGAAGTGTGAAAATTTGATCGGTTGTGGACTTTCCTGGCCTAAAACCACACTGATAAGGGCCAATCAGGTTGTTGGTAAACGGTTTCAGGCGTTCACATATTACGGCAGATAGGATCTTGTAGGCGATGTTGAGGAGACTTATGCCTCTGTAGTTGGCGCAGTTCAGAGGGTCTCCTTTTTTGTGGATCGGGCAAACGATGCTGAGGTTCCATTCTTCAGGCATATTTTCATCCGACCAGATTTGGCTTATGAGTTGGTGGATGTTACTTACCAAGTCATCTCCGCCGGCCTTATAAAGCTCAGCGGGAAGGCCGTCATTTCCGGCAGCCTTATTAAGCTTGAGTTTAGATATTGCTATCCTCACTTCACTCAGGTCGGGTGGTTGGCAGTTTTCGCTGTCGTTGCCAATATTGAATGGTTCGTTCTGCCTGACAGCGGAATGTTGTTCGTCATCGCCGTTTAACAGTCTGCAGAAGTGGTTCTTCCATATCCTCAGCATCGACTGTGTCTCAACTACAATATTTCCTTGTTCATCTCGACAGGATTCTGTTCGAGCCTTGTATCCTTGGCTTTGACGTTTTACACTTTGGTAAAACTTGCGAACATCGTTCCTGGAGTGGCACCTCTCTATATCCTCGATCGCGCGCTTTTCTTGCTCTTTTTTCTTCTTGCTGAAAAGCCGATGTTCTTCCCTTCTTCTTTGCCTATAGAGCTCAATGGCAGCTCTCGTCTTCACCTGCAGCTTAGCCTTGTAGGCCTCGTTCTTGGCTGCGAGCATCTGTCGGCATTCCTCATCAAACCAGGGGTTTCTTGCTGGTGGGCGCGAGAAACCTAGCACATCAGTTGCGGCTGATCTAATGGCCTGTTGGCATCGTTGCCATTGCTCTTCGACATTCGATGCTGGTGGTATGGTGTTAATCGAGAGGTTAAGGGATACGCGTTGTGCGAAGGTCTTGGCGGTCTCTTGCGATTGCAGTCTTCCGACATTAAATTTTTTCACAGTATTTCTGGATTGTTGTGGCGTGGTGGATATCCGCATTCTTACCTTTGGTGTGTTTATACGAATCAATGTTGTGCAATTCGACTCTTGCCAGTTGTTGTGTATAATTCATGATATCTGTATTTAGGAAAGCCATCGGCAGTTTTTAACTCTTATCGGTAGGGAAACGCAGGGTTCCGTTCGTTTCCTATTCCGTCACTATGTACTGGTACCCAGCTGATCGCTCTGCGCACCAGCGTTCAGCAACACGAATTTTTATTACCGCTTGATGATCTACGTAGATTTGGCCCATTTGGAATCTTTGAGTATATGGCTACGATCTCTGCTTGGGATATACTTGTTAGTCTTACGGATGTAAGTAGCCCGGTTTTTTCAAAGGAAACGATAGGCCCTAACCCGATTTCCATTTAAGTCCTTCAGTATAGATCGCTGTTGCCAAAAATTGTTTGACCATTCTCCAAGCTTGGCATTTTGATTGAATATTTGATATTCTGTTAACTGATGATGTAATCAGACATAACATCCACATATGCCATTCATTGCAATATTGCGCCCTGGTCAAATAGTTTAATTGCTTTTGACTTTTCATGGCAATCAACTTTTATTGTATTGATCTTACCATTGATGATTAATAGGTAGCATGTCAACTGCTCTTTTGGACGTGTGAAATTTGAAAAACTGCCTTACGTTTGCAAAACAGTTTCGAGGTGGTTAAATAGTAACCTACAAGTTTTCTAAAACTGAAATTGTGTGGGAGAACTTCAGTTTTCGATTAAGGTATTGAATGTTTATCGGAAACTAAGATTTCGGTCCGGTGTGAAAGACCCATGAATGGTTGTGAGAAGATGCTAGATGCCCCAAAAATGTGTATGTGTAACCGTTGCTTAGTTAAATAAATGAGTCAGTGCAAGTATCCCTAAATATCGTACAAAAACTCATCACTATTAAACTGAATACTATCGGGGAAATCACTGTTGTCCAAATAGTATTCGTAATCATAATCGTCACACATTGGTATGCATTTTGGACAATTTAATCCGTCCTCCATTTCAAGCTCCAAGCCGCTAATCCTTTTTGCTGGTCTGTATGTTGACCATTTAACTATTGGCCAGATAAATATTTTTCAATTGAATTTCATGAATTAAAAAAAAATGGAATACCAACGATTATATCTCCTAAAACATTCCAAATGAGTAAGGTCACAGTAGTTAATCGGCTTATCCAAATCGATTAGATCCCCCGGCGTGTAGTATGGAACACAATGGCAAAGGGCTTGTATACTTTGCAGCTTGCATCTTAACAGGCACTCCTGCTGGCTATAATACCAACCGTATTCTTTCGGTAGTTCATTTCTGAAATAGCAATGCCGTTGGCCAGTTTTGTACTGTCTAACTTTTGCCTCGTTAATCAAAGAACTGGGAATTAACGTTGAGAATAGATTTGTGTTTGGTGGAATTGGGAACTCCTTTAATTTCCCTGTGAGTATATCAGGAAAGATGTAATTATTAAATATCTGTACAATAAATCCAAGAGAGCTTCGCTTCGTGAAGAAATAGTCTTCTAACGAAGTGTTCAAAAGAACTTTTAAGCCAAGATCTTCTCCAACTAGTTGTAAATTCCTCACAACAGTTTCACTAAAATTGTTATGATTTAAAATTTGCAGACAAAAAAAATAAATTGAAAACCTCTTTCGATTTGTTGGCCTGTTGTAGTTGAAAACGCAGCAAAATCCCTCTGGAGTTGCCAGAGTTGTGAAAATGTCAGCACAGGGATAAATCTTCCCAGCCCAACTGCATTTTCGAAGAAGGTACTCACATTTGGGCGCCAGCTAAAAGCAGATAACGATATTCAACCCATTTTGAAAACTTCGCCTTTACTTACCATCCCAAGAACATCGGAAATGTTTTGAATTCCCGCACCAGATGGATGAAGTTTGTTAAGAAATATTTGCAGATCATATGCGTCATCTACATTCCAGCTAATACTGTCGAAATACCCCCCGAATAGGTGAAATTGTTTAACAAGGTTTTTTTCATCAAATTCTGGTCTCAACGCACTTCTATAGGTTCAAAATTTATACTTTGAATACAACGATAGTCTTAAGTCAATAACTTACATGGATTTAGCATATTCCTTTATAGCCTTTTCGCTAATCGTATTGACACTGCATATGGATACGGAGGGAAAGGGAACCTTGGACAGTGATAGGTCGAAGCTATTTATGTATGTAACTGTTGGATTTAACGAATAATAATATATAAAATTCCATGTCATAATTGTCCCACCAGTGATGCCAACTATTATAAATGGTGCCCATATGATTCTGAAAAATAAAAACCGTTAGCAATAAAATGAGAATTTGTTATTTAAAATCCTGATACAAACTGTAAGAAGATAGAGTTTTGTAAATAGAAAAACAATTTGAATCCCGTAAAGCTAGAGTTTTTAAAAAACTCTACAATGGTGACTTTGACCGCTCGAAACCACACTATACCCTGCATTGCAGTATGGGCAACTAGACGAGACTAATGTCTAATATATGTTTCGAATGAGTATTTCTGTAAAAGTTCATGGAGATCTTGGAGATAGCACAAATTACTATCACAAGTATCATATTATAATTAACAGTGGTGTTAATGTTACTTTTATGGATTTTGTTAATAACTGAATACAGAGTGCATGCATATTCTAACATCGTAACTCGAAATACAACGAACCCACCTTAACTACCTTCCGTAAAGATGTTATCAGTTTTTCTACATTGAATTGTCACTCAGAGGTATGCATTTAGGACAACTCAAACCGTCTTCCATTTCAAGCTTTACAAATAAATACGTTCCTGTAATTATTAATGCATACCTCTGAGTGACGATTATGAATATGACTATACGATTTCTACTTGGATAAGAGTGTTTTTCCAGATTACAACCAGTTCAATAGCGATAAACTTCTGTACGATACTTAGGACCACTCAGTTATTAACTAACCGAAGGTTACAAATAGAAAATTTTGGGGCAAAAGAATTGTTTTCATCCAGAATATAGTTTTTTGTCACAACCTTCATGTGTGCGTGTCTACTTCTTGTAGGAACCGCATAATAATTTTCACCCGAAACCTTAATCGAAAACTGAAAACTGAAACCCAGTCAGGGATTGTGTACAAATCCCTGACTGGGCTTCTCCCTGTAAAGAATCTGACAATCAACAAGCAGATCCATTATTTTATTAACCTGCGACAGTCGACTAACTTTTATGTAATGACGTATACTTACTTAATTGGTGCTGCTGTCCGGAATGAACCTGCGCCTCAACCAACATGCCTCTCCAATTAGACCGGACCAGGTAACTGTCTTTTGCGTATTTCAAGTCTTTCTATACTGCATCTGATGTTTGGCTGGGAATCGAAGACTCTGCGAGCCGGAGTGTTAGTATCAATTCGGTTTATACAAGGTGGCGCAAAAATAACCTTCCGATGTTTTTTGGCTGTAATTAAAAAAAAAATGAAAAACTTTGATTCTTCTTGTGGATTATTTTTTTTTTTTTAACATCAAGTCGAGAATATGATGTCATGTAAATGGCCGCCGCCACAGTTGATTGTCATTTGAGCCCTTTTTATGGCATTTTCCATCACTTTGGCCAAAACTTCCGGCGATAGGTCCTCACATTCTTGACGGATATTGTCTTTAAGAGCTGCAAGAGTCTGAGGCTTGTTGACATAAACCCGCGACTTCAAAAAGCCCCACAAAAAGAAGTCTGGGAGCGGTCAAATCAGGCGATCTTGCTGGCCAGTGCAAATCGCCACAACGGGAGATTAGGCGCCCGGGAAATGCATCCTTCAGCATATCGGTTGTGGCACGTGCAGTGTCTGCCGTTGCACCGTCCTGTTGGAACCACATGTTTTCCAATCTCAATTCATCAAGTTGCGACAAAAAGAACTCGTTGATCATTGCTCTGTAGCGCTCACCATTCACAGTAACCGTTTGGCCCGCGACGTCTTCGAAGAAAAAAGGTCCGATGACTCCTCCAGCGAAAACAGCACACCATACAGTGACTTTGAGCGGGTGTAATGGCTCTTCGTGGGTTACACGCGGATTTTCAGTGCCCCAGAAGCATAAATTTTGCTTATTTACGTACCCGCTAAGATGGAAATGGGCCTCATCACTCATGATTATTTTTGATGAAAAATCATCTTCCTCTTGGTGGTGATTAAGGATGGCTTGAGCGTATGTTAGACGCGATTGGCGCTCAGCAGCTAACAGCTGATGCACCGTCTGGACTTTGTACGGAAACATCTTCAAATCTTGTTCCAAAATTCGCTGTAAAGACCGTCGACTGATACCCATTTGCGTGGCACGTCGCCTGGTCGATGTCGACGGCGCTTCCATGACATCTTCGGCTACAGCAGCAATATTCTCTGCAGAACGGCTACTCCGGGATCTGCCACGCCTGGCAGCATCTCGTGTTGCGCCAGTCTCTTCGAGGCGAGCGGCTAAACGTCGCAGTGTTTCACCAGTAGGCGTTGGACGGCTAGGAAATCTGCGACGAAATTCACGTTGTGCCAAAGTCACCGACCGATTATTGCTCAAATAAATAGTCACCAATATTCCGCGTTCTGGAGCAGTGTAGCGTAACATTGTTTATTAACGTGTATTTCGCATGTGTTTACTACACAAATGTCAAAACAGAACTGACATTAGGGGCCAATCACAAAATTTATAGCATTTTCTGATAGAAGGATTACTTTTGCGTATGTGATCAGAAACGTAAAATTCGAAATTTTTCGACCAGCTTTATGTCGTTGTGAAGCTCCTAAAGATCTCAAGTGGGACCGAAGATTTTCCAAAGAATTTTTAAAACGAACATCTGATAAGGGTCTGAACAAACGATAAGGGTCTTGTATAGAATTTTCTTATTATATTAAGCGAATGTTTTACTACTTAATTGTCTTTTTAACCCGAGGAAACAGCTGTAGGCAAGAGTAATTCTTCGTTCTATTTTTGTGGAGAAGTTGGTGTCAGAGTTAAAAGAGGAAACGTGTTGTCACTCTTAATACCTCAAAGTTGTATCTGTCAATGGTCATTCACACAGACGGACGAGTTTGGGCATTATACCAAATCTAGATATGGCTCGGTTAAGTACTTCTCTATTAATGCTTTTGAATTCGATAAATAAGGTGGGGGTACAGATTTGGACATAATGGGTGTTTTTCAAGAGGAAGTGTGAAGATTGTATCAGTTATGAACTTTCCTTGCCTAAAACAATACTGAGAAGTTTAGAGGGTCTTCTTTTTTGCACATTAGGCAAATTTCGGAGAGGATTCATTCTTCAGGGATACTTTCATCCTACCAACCTTGCTAATGAGCTGGTGAATGTTATTTCATTTTCACATGCCTTGTGGTCAAGTCTAGACATTGCTTCCTAACTTCATTTAGGTCAGGTGACTGGTGGTGTTTGCTGTCTTCAAGAATATGGAATACTTCGTTCTGGCTGATAGCGAAATCATCTCCGATTAACAGTCGGCAGAAATGGTTCTTCGGCTCGGCAAACCAGAGGCTTCATGCTTTTAGGAAAGGTTTAGCACAGCTGTTGCGGCTGATCTTATGGCTTACTTACTTACTTACTTACTTAAGTGGCGCTACAGTCCGGAATGAACCTGGGCCTCAACCAACATGCCTCTCCAATTAGCCCGGTCCTTAGCTAACTGCCTCCAGTTGCGCACTCCAAGTTGGTTGAGGTCGGTTTCCACTTGTGCGCGCCACTTAAGGCGAGGTCTTCCTCTACTGCGTCCGACGTCTGGCTGGGAATCGAAGACTCTGCGAGCCGGAGTATTGGTGTCCATTCGTTCTACATGTCCTAGCCATCTTAAACGTCCAATGCGGAGTTTTTTGACCAGGGGCATGTCGCTGTACAGCTCGTATAGTTCTTGGTTGAATCTTCGTCTCCATAGCCCGTCAACGCAAACGGGACCGAAGATTTTTCGAAGAATTTTCCTCTCGAATCTACCAAGGATTTCTTCATCCGTTTTTGATACGGTCCATGCTTCAGCGCCGTAGAGCAGGACTGGGATGATCAGGGTCTTATATAGGATCTCCTTAGTAGTTCGAGTGAGGGCTTTACTACTAAATTGCCTTCTTAGCCCGAAGAAACAGCGGTTGGCAAGAGTAATTCTTCGTTTAATTTCTGACGAGATGTTGTTGTCAGAGTTAATAGCGGAGCCGAGGTAGACAAAGTCCCGTACTACCTCAAAGTTATATCTGTCAATGGTGACGTTCTGTCCAATTCGTCGATGTTGTGTGTCCTTTCGTGTTGACAGCATATACTTAGTCTTACCCTCATTTACTGCTAAACCCATTTTCGCCGCTTCCTTCTCTATACTAGCAAACGTAGCTATGACATCACGTTGAGTCCTACCAATGATGTCAATATCGTCAGCGTATGCTAGTAGTTGCGCCGACTTTTGGAAAATTGTGCCTCTGGTGTTGGCTTTGGAGTTTTGCACAATTCTCTCAAGAATCAGATTAAAGAAGTCACATGACAGCGCATCGCCTTGCCTAAATCCTTTTTTGGTATCGAATGTGTCGGTGAGGTCGTTTCCGACCCTGATGGAGCAGCGAGAATTCTCCATCGTCATCCTACACAAACGGACGAGTTTGGGCGGTATACCAAAACTAGACATGGCTCTGTATAGTTCGTCTCTATAAATGCTGTCATATGCGGCTTTGAAATCGATGAATAGGTGGTGGGTATCAATTTGGACTTCTTGAGTTTTTTCCAGGATCTGCCGAAGTGTGAAAATTTGATCGGTTGTGGACTTTCCTGGCCTAAAACCACACTGATAAGGGCCAATCAGGTTGTTGGTAAACGGTTTCAGGCGTTCACATATTACGGCAGATAGGATCTTGTAGGCGATGTTGAGGAGACTTATGCCTCTGTAGTTGGCGCAGTTCAGAGGGTCTCCTTTTTTGTGGATCGGGCAAACGATGCTGAGGTTCCATTCTTCAGGCATATTTTCATCCGACCAGATTTGGCTTATGAGTTGGTGGATGTTACTTACCAAGTCATCTCCGCCGGCCTTATAAAGCTCAGCGGGAAGGCCGTCATTTCCGGCAGCCTTATTAAGCTTGAGTTTAGATATTGCTATCCTCACTTCACTCAGGTCGGGTGGTTGGCAGTTTTCGCTGTCGTTGCCAATATTGAATGGTTCGTTCTGCCTGACAGCGGAATGTTGTTCGTCATCGCCGTTTAACAGTCTGCAGAAGTGGTTCTTCCATATCCTCAGCATCGACTGTGTCTCAACTACAATATTTCCTTGTTCATCTCGACAGGATTCTGTTCGAGCCTTGTATCCTTGGCTTTGACGTTTTACACTTTGGTAAAACTTGCGAACATCGTTCCTGGAGTGGCACCTCTCTATATCCTCGATCGCGCGCTTTTCTTGCTCTTTTTTCTTCTTGCTGAAAAGCCGATGTTCTTCCCTTCTTCTTTGCCTATAGAGCTCAATGGCAGCTCTCGTCTTCACCTGCAGCTTAGCCTTGTAGGCCTCGTTCTTGGCTGCGAGCATCTGTCGGCATTCCTCATCAAACCAGGGGTTTCTTGCTGGTGGGCGCGAGAAACCTAGCACATCAGTTGCGGCTGATCTAATGGCCTGTTGGCATCGTTGCCATTGCTCTTCGACATTCGATGCTGGTGGTATGGTGTTAATCGAGAGGTTAAGGGATACGCGTTGTGCGAAGGTCTTGGCGGTCTCTTGCGATTGCAGTCTTCCGACATTAAATTTTTTCACAGTATTTCTGGATTGTTGTGGCGTGGTGGATATCCGCATTCTTACCTTGGCTGCTACAAGGTAGTGATCTGAGTCGATGTTAGCTCCTCGGAATGTTCGGACATCCAAAATACTGGATGCGTGCCTCTTATCTATCGCAATGTGATCAATTTGGTTGACCGTTCGTTGATCTGGAGACCGCCATGTCCCCTTATGGATATCGAGGTGAGGAAACCGTGTGCTGGCTATAGTGGCATTTCGTTCCGTAGCGAAATCAATTAGCCTAAGTCCGTTACCAGACGTGTTGTCGTGTAGGCTATGTTTTCCGACAATACTTCTAAAGATGTCTTCTCTTCCTACCTTTGCGTTAAAATCTCCCAGCACGATTTTAACATCGTACTTCGGTAGTCGCTCATAGGTTTTGTCGAGGAGCTCGTAGAAGCAATCCTTAGCTATATCATCTTTTTCTTCCGTCGGAGCGTGAGCGCATATAAGGCTTATGTTGGCGAATTTGGCCTTGATGCGGATTGTTACTATGCGTTCGCTAATGTCTTGGAAACATAAGACTTCTTGCCTAAGTCTGGCACTTATAACAAATCCGCATCCGAATAGTCGCTGTTTCTGCTCACTATAACACGGTCCGTAGTATATGTCACAGTTTTTCATCCTCTTTTTGCCCGGCCCATCCCATCGTATTTCCTGGATGGCAGTAATGTCTGCTTTGTAGCAGTTTAGGGCTTCCGCTAGTTGTTCGCCTGCACCTCTCCTGTTTAATGTTCTCACATTCCAGGTGCAGATACGAACGTCGTTGTCCTTTTTTCGTTTAGCAGGGTCGTCAACAATAAAATCCGTCCTTTCCGAGGCTATTGGTTGCTTCGTAACCATGTTTTTTTTCTGTGGGTGGGTAGTTAGCCCAAAGCACAACCCCCAACCTGGAGGGCCAGTTCCAATTTATTAGATACCCCTAGGACACGGGGCCATCAGTATCCACTACGGGATTGAGCGCTGCCGTTGGCCTTTCGGTTCATCCGCCACCATCTCTGTTCAAGGGGCCTGACTAACCCTTGAAATTCCTAGACAACCTGTTGTCCGAATATGTCAGAGCAGCTCATCTAGGTTCGCCTGGGACAGCAGGCCGGGTATTCATCCGTGCCATTCTCACCAGGGTGTTTATAGTGTTGCTGTTTTTCGTCGTGTTATCAACACTCGCACTTATCGTTTAGCAAGTCAAATCCGGTTGGATGAGACCAGTACCCGATGGTTACCACTTGGAGGTAAAGATAAGCACATTTGATGTGTAGTCAGAGTTGCAACACTGGACATTGCCAAGTTAACGCCAATCAGAGTCTACCCTCGTTCTACAGCACCCAACCTAAACATTTTTCATAGTATTTCGCATTTATTGTGGCGTGGTGAATATATGCATTTTTATCTGGGCTGCAACAAAGTTGTGTTTCTAAATATTTCATAGATTAAGGCTGTAGATCTTAGTATCGCTTCAATGACAGAATTTTGAGGGTTATAAATTCCACCCTAAGATACAAACCAGTGTTTTAGTGGACCCCTAATTTAATCCAGAAACCTATTTGAAACATGTTGATATCTTTGTTTTATAATGGTCATTACTACTTCTGCTGCTGATTAAATCATGAATAAAGGTTTCTCAAATTTAATGCCAAGGTTGACGAATGACACATGGAAACCATGTACCAATTAACTCATTATTGATTAATTGAATAGAATGGTTTTCTGATGGCAATTTGAGTTCTTTACTGATAGATCCCCAAGATACTCCAATCAGTCTCTTCAGAAACTCCAAGCAACAATGCAGAATATCGTTTGGTTAAAGGCGGCCAAAGTTACCGCTACAGAATTTTTTCAAAACACCAGTATAACAGGATTTAAGTTACTTTTTTCTTTGCAAAACTCCATTTTCTTGCAGTACGATTATTTTTTATAAAAAAAAACTGTTCATATAATATCTAACGTTTTGCATCTTTCAGAATAATTTGGATACCATGTATATTGTTTGGCGTCATTGCAGGAATGATAATGTCCGGCTTTTGTATCTACAATTTTATATTAAATCCTACGATATCATATATAAATAGATTTGGCCGACCACTATCGGATGTGCCATTTCCCGCTGTTTCAATATGTAGTACTAATAAAATTAGTGCTAAGGCTATACGGGACTACGTAAACTCTATGTAAGTTCATGTTTTAAAAAATTAAATATTCTTTGTATATCAAAGAAGAAAAACTTTTTTTAGTATTCTCAAAAATCAATTGAATCAGAGATTCAGCGAAGAAAGCTTCTTTAAACAATTTCGAAAATTTGGTGGGTTTTACGGCAGTAATAACATCGATGATGCATACCAGTTACAAACATTTCTTAATAACCTTGATCCTTCTGGCAGGGGGATATTCAATGTTACTAATGTCCTTGTAATGGTAAGTTCAAAAATATCAAAAAAAATATTAAAAAAAAAGTATTAAAAATTAGCTATCCCCCAAATGCGAGTATATGCTTCGCAAGTGCAGTTGGTCGGGGACAATTTATCCCTGTGCTAAACTTTTTTCTACTCTGGCAACTCCAGAGGGGTATTGTTGCGTTTTCAACTACAACAGACCAACAAAAGAAATGAGGTTTTGTGTGAACATTTTCATTTAACGAACACTAAATGATTTCCATTTTTTAGGGAAACTGTTGTCGTTGGGAGGACATTAAAATTAGTTGGAGAAAATCTTGGCTTAAAGGTCCTCTTGAATACCTCACTGGATGACTATTTCTTCACCAAACGAAGCACTCTAGGTTTCATTGTTCAGATTTTCAATAATTACATCTTTCCCGATATTTCGACGGGAAGATTAAAGGAATTCCCAATTTCTCCAAACACAGATCTCTTAGCAGCTTTGACTGTAACCTCTTTGATCAGCGAAGAAAAAATTAGATATTTTCAAATCAGTCAAAGGAATTGCCTTTTTCGAAATCAATTACCAACAGAATATGGAGAGTATTATAGCCATCCGGAATGTCTTTTGCGATGCAAGTTGAAGAGCATTCGAGCCCTTTGCAATTGTGTCCCATACTATACGCCTGAGGACTTAATTAATTCGAGTAGGCGGGTGATTTATTGTAGCCTGTCGCATTTGGAATGTTTGAGTAGATATAAACGTAAGTATGAATTTTTCTTATAAAATAAACAAATATGGCAGAGCTTCGACAGCCCACAAAACCTAACCTACCTTTATTTATTATCAAATAGCAAGGTGGACAGCTTATAAGCCGTCGATACGAATTATCGGCCTGGAGCATGAAATGGAAGAAGGCTTGGATTGTCCAAACTGCATACCGCTGTGCGAAGATTATGACTATGAATATCGATTGGACAAGAGTGATTTTTCCGATAACACTCAGTTCAGTAGAGATGAGTTCTTGTAAGTTTTGCTGTTCAAAACTAATGGCGGATTCCATTTGTAAATAAAGTGTATAGTGTATGTAATACGTTTTGGCAGCACTTTTATTTCAACAAAGTTGATCAAATGCGGCCTAAATGACGTTTTGTGTTTTTTTTTAAAAAAGAAAGTAAATCGTAAAATCATTACAATAACATTTTCTGAACTTATTTATTGACGCGTGTTTCACTTACGAATCCTTCAGAGATTCTCCTTCGCTTGCAAAGCTAAGAACAACATTATCTGGAGAGGAGAACTGTTTTTTGTCAAACAACGGCTTTGGGAAGTTTCACATCAAAGTTTATTAAAATTTACTCTTGCACATAAGTATTCGAATGGACCTAATAAAAGATTCGAATTAAGAAAACTTTTTTTGACAAAACAAAAAACTACTCCTCTCCTGAGAATGTTGTTTCTCTTAATCAAAAACTATGAGATGAGGCAGCAGATTAAATTCTTTCAGGGATCCAAAATGGAACACGTTTTTTATAGCGGTATTTCTGTAATTGGATGCCCTTGTTAATTGCATCGAACAGTGTTTTAATTAGGGTTAACTAAAATTAATTAACCTTTAATCATTGTGTTTCACTAGAATAAACGAAACCAATTTGGAAGAAGCAAGTTTGTTGAAGATATATTATGACGTTCCATTCTTGATGGAGTATAAAAAGCATTTAGTGTTAACGACTTATGGTTTATTTGGTAAGTCACACGTTAAAGTGAATGAATTTATTTTTTTTAACGTGCATTTATATTATAAAGGTAACGTTGGTGGAATTCTAAGCCTATGCATTGGATGTTCGATGGTATGCGTGGTTGAATTTTTATATTTTTCAACAATACGTTTTCATCAGAACTTAAAAAAGTTTCGCATGATCAACAGCAATCCGAAAATGGAAAATGGAAATGGAACCACCTAATTATGCCGATCTTAAATTAAATTTACTTGATAAATAATTATTTATTATTTAATAATGTGTATACACATTTTTATGCTGTTCTAGTTTAGAAATATTTAAAATTATCATTACTACTAATAACTTTAAAAGAATATTTAAATATATTTTTAAAATCAAGAAAAGAAAGACGAATGTTTCATATGTATAGTCATCTAAACCACATCCAATTTTTGGAGATAGGGTATTCGCTCAGTAAATTGAAGCCTTTACATATCTATTATGTTAATTTAAAAGATTAAAGCCTTCCTGTCAAGCTATAAATTGATTTGTTAAGTTATATACCCTAACTCAAGAGTAAAATTTTGTCGAAAAAGCTACGATTGCCGAATCCATGAAAAACGGAGACCCTCTAAACTTTGTGGTTTTAGGCTAGAAAAGTCCACAACTTTCAACAAATCATTATACTATGCCAGATCCTTGAAAAAAACGAGTGGTGGGTGCACGATTGGGTCGTACGCAACTTTCTCTTTCACAGCAAGTTGGCCGTTAGATCATATCATGAGCATTTTAATTATTGATGCTAAAATGGTATAAATAATGTCGAAATGTATTTATACGAATGTTTACTCCGAAATTTGAAGGAATCGATGTCAATGTGAATAATAATGATTTTCCGTTATTGGCCAAAAATGAAAATTCCGTTTAGTGATAGTTGGGCTAAAA
The DNA here is from genome assembly GCA_932526625.1 of Rhingia campestris. Lineage (NCBI taxonomy): Eukaryota > Metazoa > Arthropoda > Insecta > Diptera > Syrphidae > Rhingia > Rhingia campestris. The sequence continues at coordinate 50,169,687 of OW052182.1, read as the reverse complement.
CGAATTATGTGGAATTTCTTCAAACTGTAATTGTAGTATATAAAGTAAATTTCAATTTGACATAATAGTTTGCGAGAAATTAACAATTTTCTTTATATGGCCTAAATGACAAAATCCGTTATATGGATTTTCTCGAAAAAACTGGGTATGCAGTTTTGTTGGAACTATTATGATTATAGTATATATAAAGTTTAATCAAAATCGTTATAGCCGTTTTCGAGAAAATTTAGGTTATGTGTAATTTTTATATGGCAGGTACCGTTATTAACATGGCTAAAAGCAAACAAAAAAAATGGCCTAGAATTATGACCAAAACAAGCTTGGATACGGAGTTTGAAGAAAATCGGTCAAGCCGTTTAGGCTGGGGAGACCATTACGGACAGACGGACCGACGGACCGACGGACGGAATTCCAAAAAACACTTTTTTAGGCTCCGCTATCATCGTAATGTTAGAATCAATCAAAATCTCGAGGTCGAAAATTTTCACGAAAACAATATCTTTCTCTTTGTAAGAAAGAGTTAAAAACACCAGCAGTTCAAATCGATACCCATCACCCATTCATCGATTTCAAAGATGCATACAGAATTTATAGAGACGAACTACAAATAATACCTTCCAAACTCGTCCGTTTCTGGAGGATGACGATTGAAAATTCTCGTTGTTCTATCAGCGTCGGCAAAGACCTCCCTTAATATTCGATAACAAAAAAGGATTTAGACAAGGTGAAGCATTGCTGTGTGACTTCTTTATCATAATTATCGAGAAGATTTAGAACGTGATCATCCCGATTATTCTCTAATCCGCCGAAGCATTAACCATATCAGAAGCGTATGAAGAAATTCTTCGTCGTGTTGAGCTACAAAATCGTTCCGAAGACTCAATGATCATTTTTTTACCAGATCAAATAGATAGAATTGATCAAAAAGCTCCAAATTGGACATTTTAGGTGGCTAGGACATGTAAAGCAAATGGACACCAATTCTCAGGCCCGTAGACTCTTCAATTCCCAGTTAGACGCCAGGTGGCATACACGAGTAGAAATCGACCTCAACCAAATTGAAGTGCGAATAAGAAGCCAATGTGACAAAAAAAACTTTATGAAGACGAAATATATATATTGAGACAAGCTGGCCCGTCAAACGTTGTTTTGACCGCCTACAGCGCCACCTTTATTTTTTTTTCCTAAACCTTCGCGGAGCAATTACGAACAAATCCGCAGTAGGAAGTATCCAATTTGGTACAGCCGTTTTCGAGTTTTAAACATCCGAACAAACCAAGATCCATTTTTATATATATACAAGCTGGCCCGTCAAACGTTGTTTTGCCATTATCAAATGGAATGACCGCCTACAGCGCCACCTGTTGAGAATTTTTCAATTTTTCTTTTTTCCTAAACCTTCGCGGAGCAATTACGAACAAATCCGCAGAAGGAAGTATCCAATTTGGTCCAGTCGATTTCAAGTTTTAAGCATCCGAACAAACCAAGATCCATTTTTATATATATAGAAGATAAGAAGATAGATAGATTTGAAAAAGTGTCTGAGCAGGATGTTTACTCAGAAACTTTTTCAAAATTCTTTACCGCTTGAACTAAAAATTGGGCGTGGCAGTCGGCGGATTTTAAAAAAATATTTACACCTGCGGGGAGAACGTAGAGTGCGTGAACCACATTTCATCATTCTTGCTCAAAATTTAAGGCCCCAATACTGGGGACGGACATTGTATTTTTTTTTTATTGGCACGCGCTAAAGTTATTATTAATACCCTTATGGTGTTTGAGCACAGCGCGGCATTAAGGAAATAGAGGAGTAGGAAAAAGGAGGTACCGATGCGCGTTAGTTTTGAATTTCTGTAAATTGTAATGGAGAGGAAAAACTGAGTTTGGTAGAGAATTCCACATTCGTGTTGTTCGGTTAAGGAATGTATCTCTATATTTCAAAGTACGTCCGAAGATAGGCTTTAGGGTGAACTGATTAGCATTCATGGTACGCCGAGTATTACGGTTGAATTCTTGAAGGGCGGAATGCAGCTTGCTATTTCGTTATAGAATTTGTTGTTGTAATAGCGGTAAAAGATTGTAAGGCCGGAGACATTCCTACGATGTTCGAGCGAAACTATGGAGTTCGCTATGTTTGGATCTCCTATCAATTTTAACGCACTCGTTTGTATCCTATCTAGTAGGTGCAATGATCTTTTGGCTGCTCCTGACCATACGTGGGCATTTTTGGCGATTTCAAATATGTGGTCGTTCCAACGAAGGTCGTTACTAACACACATACCGAGCATGGAAAGTTTTTCGGTTTCGACGATGCAAGTGCCATTCATGGATAATGGCTGTAAATTTTGGTTTCGCTTGGATGACAGAAGACAGCATTGCGTTTTGAAAGCATTAAATTTCACTCTATTAGATTTACCCCATTTAAGAATGGTGTCGAGGTCGGAATTTAATGAACTTAACATATTTTTAGTTCCACATCCGAAGGTGAAGGGCGTGAATTCAAACGAATATGAAAAGTTGAGGATAATGTCATCAGCGAAGGAATGGATTGGATTAGAAATTGCTGACAATACGTCATTAATAAAAATGAAAAAGAGTGTCGGAGACAAAACCGAGCATTGGGGAACACCAGCATTTATTTGGTGAGTTGACTTGAAACCGTCCAAAACTATTTGAATTGAACGTTTCGGAAGGTCGTTTATAATCCATTGAAGAAGAGTATCATCGATACCAAAAGCACGCATTTTCGACAAAAGGGCTTGATGCCAAACCCTATCAAATGCTTTTAAAATATCGATCTTGTTTTCGCCACCAAGGTGGAATGATTGGTTCCACTTTTCGGTGATATATGACATCAAGTCACCAGTGGACCTGTTGCGCCTGACCTTTCGACTCAACTAATGATTCTGAGTCGATCCATATACTGTAAGGTATATCTATCGAAATTATTTCTCTATGTTACAAACTATGTATCAAAACTAATATACACCTTTGGGAAAGGGTATAATAAAAAGATAATTATTAGAAATTAAGATAAATAGCTAATTAAAACTAACCTAACAATATGTTAAACACGATAAAAAGGATTCTCAATAGCTTTCTGAAATATGCCAAATTTTGATAAAGATCAAATAAAAATTCCAACGATCCTCCTGACGCCAAGGCTATGAAATGTAACCCTTACAGTCCTTTCCTGTTACAAAATCGTCGATCATTATCTACTACAGACAATTATGTTCTTATCGTCCAGTCGATCCAGCATCGTACGGCCTGCCCATGGCCACAGAACAACAGCAAATAGTTTTAATAACCATTTAGGCGATAAATTGGTTCAACATTTACTTCTTTTGCATTAAGAGATACAGCTGCTATGAAGTATCTGATCAAAATGAGGAGCTCAAGTATCTGATTAGAATTGGCGCACTTTTCACTGACGAAGGTACAGTTGTGAAATGGTATCTAACAAGGATTAATAATTAAGTTTACTGATTAGGTAATAATATATTTTGTATCTGTATTTAAAAAATATTTCAATTATATTTTTTATTTATTTATTTTTAATGTCACTTCATTCCAAGTCACTGTATTTAGGTGGCTCCATCTCTTGGACGTTTTCATTCGCATTGATCATGCGAAACTTTTTCAAATTTTGGGAAAATCGAATTGTCGAAAAATAGACAAGTTCAATTAGACAAACCATTGAACAGCCAATGCAAATACTTAAAATTCCTCCAATGTTACCTTGAAAATATAAATTTATAAAATTATAAAAAGATACTTTACATTTTTTGATAAACATATCTACCAAAGAGACCAAATTTAGAATATACTGTTCGTTTTTTATACTCTACGGCATATGGGGTATCATAGAATATTCTCAAAAGACTTGCTTCCTTCAGATTGGTCTCATTAATTCTAAAAACGATGTTATAAAGACTGTTAGTTTTTTTAAAGCTTATTCCCTCCTCTCGAGGCTTACAGAAATTCATCATTTTTAGTCTCAGCGCTCTCAGGAAACGCACTTATGTCCAATTGGTAATCATATTCATAATCATCACACAGCGGAATGCAGTTGGGACAATTCAACCCGTCCTCCATTTCTTGTTCCAACCCAATAACTTTTCCTCGTGGTCTGTATGAAGTCCATCTCGCTTTTGAATAAACAAATATATGGAACTATGTATCTGGGTAGGACAATAAATACCCACGTTTATATCTACTCAAACATTCCAAATGGGATAGGCCGCAGTACCTAAACGGCTTACGCCAATCAATTAAATCCTCCGGCGTATAGTACGGAACACAGTTGCAAAGGGCTCGAATGCTTTGTAGCTTGCACCTGAACAGACATTCCTGTTGGCTATAGAACTTTCCATATTCGACCGGTTGCTCGTCTCGAAAATAGCAATTTCTTTGACCAATATTGAACATTCGAACCCTAAAATCACTGCTCATAGAGCTGGCTACCAAAGGTGACAAAACATCTGTGTTTGGTGAAATTGGAAATTCCCTTAATTTCCCTCCCAATATGTCGGGAAAGATGAAGTTATTAAAAATTTGTACGATGAATCCTAGAGAGCTACGTTTGGTGAAGAAATAGTCATCCAGGGAGGTATTCAACAGGACCTTTAGGCCAAGATCTTCTCCAACTAATTGTAAGCTCCTTCCAACGGTTTCCAAACGCGGTTCATTTAATGTTTGACTTAGTGTTGGTCTGTTGTAGTTAAAAACACAACAATATCCCTCTGGAGTTGGCATGGTGGTAAAAAGTTCGGCGCAAGGAAAAACTGCTCCTGTCCAACTGCATTTGCGAAGCATATGCTCACATTTCGGCGCCAACTAGGTACAAGATTAACCTTAACCGATTTCAATATTTTAAAAAAGTTTCTCCACTTACCATTCCAAGAACTTCAGTAACATTGAAAAATCCAGGTTTAGAAGGATCCAGTTTATTCAAAAACATTTGCAGTTCATAAGCCTCATCGATATCGAAACCGCTGTTGTCGTAAAATCCACCAAATGCTCGAAATTTCTTGAAAAGAGTTTTTTCGTCAATTCCTGGAGTTAGCCTGCGTTTGAAGCTGAGAAAATTTTAAATTGTTTGTTCATCAATATGACTAAGCTCCTTGCATCTTACATAGAGTTGACATATTCCCTTATGGCTTGGCCACTTATTTTGTTAATACTGCATATAGCAACGGAGGGAAATGGAATATCTGACAGTTGTAGTTGGAATGTATTTATGTACGTAACCGTTGGATTGAGGGCATTAAATATTAAACAATGACCACTTATGTATATTCCTGCACCGATGCCACACATAATAAATGGAATCCAAAGTGCCCTGAAAAGTAAACCAATCATTTGGAGTAAGACTGTGAGACTCAGGATACGTACTGCAATATCCAGGATTTTTGTAAATAAAAAAACAATTTGAATCCTGTTAGACTGGTGTTTTGAAAGAATTCACTGGTAGTGACCTTGACTGCTTTTAGCCAAACAATATTCTTCATTTCGGTTGGGACAGCTGGAAGAGACTGAATTTGATTTAGAAAGCTGAGTAACACTGTTGTGGCTAGCTCCTTGCGATCAAGGGACGGATAACACTTAATGTTATAGAATCATTGATTATTAATCAATATATATGGTGGTTAAGGGTATGTCTACCAGACGTCTAATTTTACGAAATTTGGGTAAGGTTTTTGGTACTCCATTAATTATTTAGTGATTGGTCTATTCTTAATTTCCATTTCCTTTCATAGCATAGATGAGGTTAGATGAGGTGAATTTTCGTAATTTTTAGGAGAACTGATCCACTGTATTCCTCTTCTTCTTCTGTGGGACCGGAATTCACATTGGTACGTGCTGATAAGTGTGTTGATAAAATGCTTAAGACAATCGCACACTACGTTGGAAGTACGTTAGAAGGCTATGCTTCGGTAGTTGGGGCAACAAATGGGATCCAGACATTGTTGATGGCTTGGCACACTTCTATGGCAATACCTCCGTGTTTGATGATTTCTGCTAGTAATCTATCAAAACTTGTTGTTCTTCATTTTGATTTACGGCTGCGCTAACTTCTTGAATACTGGAAGGGAGCGTTACCTTAACACTGGCTGGAGTTTGTCCGGTTTCTTGCCCTATTTATCCCTCGACATTGGCCGTGTTTCGGATTTCAGATTTAGTAAGCTATCTTATATGTATGAAGCTTCGTTCTTATTGGTCAACAGAAAATTTTGACCACAGAGCTTCATCTAAGATATTTTACTAAATCTGAAATCCGGAACGCGGCCATTATGCCCATTAGGCTGAAAATACATCTACAATTCCCTGCACGTCTATGATTAGGTTGTCATTATTATTTGATAGAGCTTCTTTGAATCCATCTGCCAGTTGGCTTTTTTGTAGAACTGACGGATGTTATTCTTATCTCTGATTTCCCTGAGCTGGGGGCTGCGTATTCTTCTTTTTCCTTTCGTCATCAAGTATTGATATGTGTCTCTTCTACTACTGACATCTTTTCGAGGGCGGTTTGTAGCATTTGGTGGTACAGCGGGAGATGGTTCGTTGTGGCTATTTAAAAGTCTGCAGAACTGGTTCTTCCATATTTTCAGTGTCGACTGTAATTCAACTACGATTTTTTCTTGTTCATCTCAAAAGAATTCTGTTCGGGCCTTGTATACGTGGCTTTGACGTGTCTTTACTTTAGTGAAACTTATGAACATTGTTCATGGAAAGCCACCTCTATATATCTTCGAACGCACAGTTTTTTTTGTTCTTTTGTCTTCTTTCGGTAAAGTTGATGTTCTTTCCTTTGTCTTTGCTTATAAAGCTTAATGACAGCTTTTTAATTAGCTCTTGCCATCACCCGTAGCATACTCTTGTAGTCCTCATTTTAGGCTGACTATCCTTAGAGATTTCTTGCTGGTGGGAGGTTGTGACTTGTTGATATCCTCACCATTGGTATTCGACACAAGATGTTGGTGGCATGGTGTTGATCCAGATATTAATCGATATGCGTTCTGTAAAGGTCTGGGCGGTCTCTTGCGAATGTAATTTCGACGTTTAATTTTCAAGGTAAGGGAACCGTGTGTTGGATTTAGTCGCAGTTCACTCTGAAGCGAAGTCAATTTCAATTAGCTTAAAGCATTAGTACTTAATATGCCATCTAGTCTCAACGTCCTACTGTGCTCATAAGCTTTGTTGATCTGCTTGTAAAAGAAGTCTTTAGAGATGTCACCTTTTTCCTCCGTTTGAACATGATCACATATATGGCTTAAGCTTTGCCGATTTGGCCTCGTTGCGGATTATCACAATGCATTTACTTCGATACAAAACTATTTGCTTGTGAAGTCCGTACCATATTAGTTGGCCATTCTACTGCGCAGGTCTCTTTACATTTATTTTAAAATATCTTAAATTTCTCTTAAATCCTCTCTCTGCGCAATCGACCGTTGGCCAACTGATTTGGTACGGACTATAAAGTTTTAACGCTCGATTACCGGCGTGAATACAAATCCGCATCGAAATAGTCGCTTATTCTTCTCCCTATAACACGGACCGTTGTAAATGTCGATGTTTTGTATCATTCTTTTGTCTGGTCCACCCCATCTTATTTCTTGGGTGGTAGTAATGTCTACGTTGTAACTGCTTAGGGTTTCCGCTTGTTGTTCGGCTGAAAACTTTCTGCTTAGATTTCTAAAAGAGCCTTCGTTGTCTTATTTTTTGTTTAGCATGTTTGTCAACAATAAAATCAGTCTTTTACAAAGCTCTTCGATATTTCGTAACTATTGATTTTTTCGTGAGTGAGTAAATAAGGCAAAACACAACCCCAAACTGAAGAACAAGCCCCTCTTTTACCTCAGTCATTCTGAAAAGGCTTGTTACGGTGTTGGTATTTACTTTCGGTGGTCACCACTCGAACGTATAAGTTTAGTAAAAATCTGGTTGGATGAGCCCAGAATCAGATTTTAAACACTTAAACTAAAAAAGCACAATTCATGTGCAGTCAAAGTGACAACGACGGGGCATTGACATAGTTGACAAATGCAAAGACAGTCAATTTTAAACTATTGATTCTAGCCATTTTATTAAATACCCTAACTCTTAATGACTGATAAACGGAAACTTAGTATGAAAACTAAACTCACGTCATAAAAGTTGTTATTAATAAAATATTGAATGATAAAGTTAAACATTCTTATTCAAAGACAAATTATGTCATCATTTTTTGTCTACATGTGCATTACTTACCTAATCTCTGACCAACCCACATCGCTTGTAGCGTTAGATACATATTTTGATGCCAGACTAACTGAATAACGAGTACCTTTTGTCAGTATCTAAAAATGTAGCGAATTTGCTACAAAAAGAACAAAGCGGCAAGGCGCTTCAGTGTACAGATTCACTTACGTTGCATTACGTTTGGACTTTAATCAGCTGTCTGCTGTAGTTCTGTCATGTGGCGAAAAAGAAACAAAGTAGTCAGTGTTAGTGCAGTGGTATAATTTGTAATTTATTTAAATTTCATTGTTTATTTTGATTAGATAAACGATTAACATTGATAACATTCTAAGTTTGGCATTTACTTTCATCCAGTTGAATTGTTTTGTATGTATACAATACAATAGCAAAAGAAATATAAAATAAAACAGAAACTAAGCATCTGAGTTCAGAGTAGTGTTTCAAGATTTCCCAAGGTTTGTTTCAACGTGAAAATAACACATTGCTATCGATAAACTCATTATAAAACTACGAGTAGTGAATTTTAAGTTTTTGTTTTTGCTGCAGAACTCAATTTTGACTGTTTGTTTACAGTTTTGAAATGGTCGCAGCTATGCAGTGGACATAGGTTGCAAATGACAGCGCATGTACCTACAAAAAAAGTTTTGCCAATGTCGTATTTTATGTCGGCTAACATTTTAAATACAAATTAAAAGACTTATTAAAAAATGTGATTAATTATCCTTAGATTAACGAATTAAATTATACGTTACGTTAGTTAAAAATCCAATAGCTAACGTTTAGTAATAAATCTACTGGTAAATCTATTACAATCAGTACAAAAATCTATCACTATTCAAATCGTTGGTCGTTGCTTGGACAAACTTCCTTAAACATTTGTAAGAGTTTTGTATTTTATATAAAGCTTGAACAAATCCACTTTGGATTTCCTTTACAATATTTTTTAGCAAAGTGCACTATTTTAAGCCTTTCTGAGAGAATTGGGTTATTTTAAGAACATCATTTACCTGAATTCATTAATGTTTTCTCTGAAGCGAAAATATAAATATTTTGACAAACATAAACAGTTATTTGATAGAGTTTTCGATTGGGATTTTTAGATTTTCTCTCAGATTTCAGATTTTTACTCGTCCTAATTGAACATAAATTAGATTGATCTGTTTTTGTGGGTGTGTGAGTGTGTTATTTGACAGCTCATTGTTTATCTTCTTGCTGTGGAAGATCAATGATCTCATGAAAATGGATAAGAGCACTTCAATGATTACAACGAATGAGTAATTGTTTTTGTGGAAATCCAAGAAACGTTCGTTTGATGTAGATGATGAGGAAGAATATTCCAACTGCGAAATGCAAACATCAAACTGACTTATTAAGGTGTAAATCTCACCTGAAATCGAGATTTTTCAAAAGTGATCTAATGTTTTTATCCCAATCGAAAGCGCTGAATTCGAATTCTTAACATATTTTGGTACCTAATCAATGAAGAGGGAAAAACAAGAGCAGTCCCAGAAAAGAACCCTGAGGAACACCTTTTTTAAGGAAAAAAAATATAACATGTTGCTTTTACAATATGTCTGTGATCTAAAACATAAATAAGATAAAATCAAGTTCGCAGCTAAAAGAGACAAATTAAATTTTTCTACAAATTTGCTACAGAGTATGTCGTGATTAACAGTATCGAGTGCTTTCGAAAAATCTAGCAGGATAAGAAGTGTAAGTTTGTTTTCATCTACGGCCTGCTTAATAAGGTTTTATAAAGCTCTTATGCAGCTAGGACGAAAGCCAGAGGGTTCGGAACAGAGAATGCTATTTGTAGAAATATACTTACCTATTTAAGAGTTCATTAACTTCTCTAAAATTTTTGACACACTTATCCGCATTCTAAATGCCCTCTTTTGGAATAGGAATATTTTTTGACAACTTCCATACACAAGAAAAACGGCAGTCATACGAATCAATTTAGGTTTGGTAAGTGCCTGCCAGCGTTTCGCAAGCACACTTAGACCAGTTTTTGGTCCATTGCGATACAACATGGATTTCGTCCATTCTCCCTGTTACTTTTGAGAAAACCAATCTGAGCTATTAAACGGGGAGGTTTTTCCCAAATCGCTGAGATTTTGAAAGTAGTAAGCCCCAAGATGAATCTTCTTTTTGTTTGATAGGGCCAAGTAGTTCCAAAGAAGATGAAATATTGTTTCTTCTTCCTCTTCGTCCATACAGCTCCTGTAGAAATCGTTTGAGTTAAGGCCTAGTCTTTCTGCGTGCCTACAAATTAGACAGTGTCCTTTTATATTTCAGTGTCCGTTTATATTTCCTAGTGAACAGAACCATTTGGAAAGTTTGCGCAGTGCGTTCTGAAGAAGTTCTTTGAGTATATTCAAGTGGTTACCTGAGACTGCGATAGCAACGTCATCCGCGTAGGCAATCTTCTAGATTTCCCGTGATTGCCTACCCAGTTTTGTGTAGATAATCCGGATGTTTAATAGCAAATTAATCAACATTCCAAGTGAGTGATCGATTTATATCGATGTATAATCCGTGTAGGGCTGATTCTACAGATTTGCCTTGCAGTACGCATTTTGTGATGCAGATAGCTGATTTAGATCAATGATACTGCGGAGATAAAGGAATGGTAAAATAATGGATTGCATCAAATCCAACCAAATTTGATTTGAGTGGCAAGATCTCGATAGGCAGCGGGGTCAGCAGAATAAACTTTCAACGCTTATGAGCTACATTACGCTGGCAAATAAATTTTTTTATAATTGTCTAAAACCATGGGCGATCTTGATGATTCTTTTTGGAGGGAACTTGCTTCTTAAATAAATCAAGAATGTTATTTTGTAAAAATATCATCGATCGACAGCAAAAAAAAGTCATACTTATCACAAAAAATGACAGATTTCAGGTCAACTTCTAATTGGTGTCTTTTTTATCTTTTTTAACTTTCTCTTACAAAGAGAAAGATATTGTTTTCGTGAAAATTTTCGACCTCGAGATTTTGATTGATTCTAACATTACGATGATAGCGTAGCCTAAATAAGTGGTTTTTGGAATTCCGTCCGTCGGTCCGTCGGTCCGTCTGTCCGTAATGGTCTCCCCAGCCTAAACGGCTTGACCGATTTTCTTCAAACTTCGTATCCAAGCTTGTTTTGGTCATAATTCTAGGCCATTTTTTTTGTTTGCTTTTAGCCATGTTAATAACGGTACCTGCCATATAAAAATTACACATAACCTCAATTTTCTCGAAAACGGCTCTAACGATTTTGATTAAACTTTATATATACTATAAGCATATTAGTTCCAACATAACTGCATACCCAGTTTTTTCGAGAAAATCCATATAACGGATTTTGACATATAGGCCATATAAAGAAAATTGTTAATTTCTCGCAAACTACTATGACAAATTGAATGAAATTTAATATATATACTACAATTATAGTTTGAAACAATTCCACATAACTAGTTTTAGCCCAACTATCACTAAACGGAATTTTCAGTTTTGGCCAATAACGAAAAATAATTATTATTCACATAGAAACCGATTCCTTCAAATTTCGGAGTAAACGTTCGTATAATCACATTTTGACATTATTTATATCATTTTAAGCATAAATAAACAAAATGCGTACTATTTGATCTAACGCCGAACTTGCTGTGAAAGAGAAAGTTGCGTACGACCCAGTCGTGCACCCACCACTCGTTTAGTGTTGAAAGCTGTAACTTTTAATAGTTTCTTAGCACAAGTTACAGCTTTCGAGACTTTACTTTGACAAACATTGAAACGTGAAATGGCTTATAGCGTTTTCGATTGGGATTTTAAGATTTGCTCTCAGATTTCAGATTTTACCCGTCGCAATCGAACATAAAAGATGTTGATCTGGTTTTGTGCGTGTATTAGTGTGCCATTTGATAGCTTATTGTTTATCTTTAGGCCCCAGTTATAGCTATCACCATCAAACCATCATTTGAAATTTTCTTTTACTCATTGCGGCTTTTTTATACATACAACCATTGGAGAGTTGGTGTCAAAACAAAGCATATTGTTATTTCTAATTATAGTTTTCGCAGAAAATCACTTTTTAGTTTTCACTGATCACAAAAAACACAAATCAAACTGTGAAATACAAACTATAACCTTGGGTCGAATTTCCACATCAGTTCTCGAGTCATACGTTACGGAAAAATGTTGATTTCATATGATCGCATACGAGATTCGAGTATTTGTGAGAGAAAATGTAATATATTTTCATTTTGTTATTTTCATATTCTTTTTAATAAACCAGAATGCATTCTTTTCATTCTCAACAAATTAAGTTATAAAATTTGTTTCAGGAAAATTAAAATTTCATTTGTTTTGTAAAGAATTGCTTTTGTCTCTTAAATGATTTCGTTCAATGGACTCACAGTTTCAATCGTCTGACTAGGAAGACGAAAATTGGTACAATTTTAAATGTTCATTCGATACGTAACCAATCGTATGTGGTCATCCCAATTATGTTACTCGAGCACACGATAACGTATGCATTTCACTCACTCGATAACTGATGTGGTAATTCGACCCCAGAATCTGTTAATTTGTCGAAAAAGATAGCTTTATTGTGATTATGGTTGTTGTTTAGTTGTATCATGCAAGAAAATCACCAGTGTACAGAAATACAAAGCCAAACTACTGTGACTAAAAAAAATTCAAGTCAGAAGTGAAGTAACTATACTACTTACTTACTTAAGTGGCGCTACAGTCCGGAATGAACCTAGGCCTCAACCAACATGCCTCTCCAATTAGCCCGGTCCTTAGCTAACTGCCTCCAGTTGCGCACTCCAAGTTGGTTGAGGTCGGTTTCCACTTGTGCGCGCCACTTAAGGCGAGGTCTTCCTCTACTGCGTCCGACGTCTGGCTGGGAATCGAAGACTCTGCGAGCCGGAGTATTGGTGTCCATTCGTTCTACATGTCCTAGCCATCTTAAACGTCCAATGCGGAGTTTTTTGACCAGGGGCATGTCGCTGTACAGCTCGTATAGTTCTTGGTTGAATCTTCGTCTCCATAGCCCGTCAACGCAAACGGGACCGAAGATTTTTCGAAGAATTTTCCTCTCGAATCTACCAAGGATTTCTTCATCCGCTTTTGATACGGTCCATGCTTCAGCGCCGTAGAGCAGGACTGGGATGATCAGGGTCTTATATAGGGTTTCCTTAGTAGTTCGAGTGAGGGCTTTACTACTAAATTGCCTTCTTAGCCCGAAGAAACAGCGGTTGGCAAGAGTAATTCTTCGTTTAATTTCTGACGAGATGTTGTTGTCAGAGTTAATAGCGGAGCCGAGGTAGACAAAGTCCCGTACTACCTCAAAGTTATATCTGTCAATGGTGACGTTCTGTCCAATTCGTCGATGTTGTGAGTCCTTTCGTGATGACAGCATATACTTAGTCTTACCCTCATTTACTGCTAAACCCATTTTCGCCGCTTCCTTCTCTATACTAGCAAACGTGGCTATGACATCACGTTGAGTCCTGCCAATGATGTCAATATCGTCAGCGTATGCTAGTAGTTGCACCGACTTTTGGAAAATTGTGCCTCTGGTGTTGGCTTTGGAGTTTTGCACAATTCTCTCAAGAATCAGATTAAAGAAGTCACATGACAGCGCATCGCCTTGCCTAAATCCTTTTTTGGTATCGAATGTGTCGGTGAGGTCGTTTCCGACCCTGATGGAGCAGCGAGAATTCTCCATCGTCATCCTACACAAACGGACGAGTTTGGGCGGTATACCAAAACTAGACATGGCTCTATACAGTTCGTCTCTATAAATGCTGTCATATGCGGCTTTGAAATCGATGAATAGGTGGTGGGTATCGATTTGGACTTCTTGAGTTTTTTCCAGGATCTGCCGAAGTGTGAAAATTTGATCGGTTGTGGACTTTCCTGGCCTAAAACCACACTGATAAGGGCCAATCAGGTTGTTGGTAAACGGTTTCAGGCGTTCACATATTACGGCAGATAGGATCTTGTAGGCGATGTTGAGGAGACTTATGCCTCTGTAGTTGGCGCAGTTCAGAGGGTCTCCTTTTTTGTGGATCGGGCAAACGATGCTGAGGTTCCATTCTTCAGGCATATTTTCATCCGACCAGATTTGGCTTATGAGTTGGTGGATGTTACTTACCAAGTCATCTCCGCCGGCCTTATAGAGCTCAGCGGGAAGGCCGTCATTTCCGGCAGCCTTATTAAGCTTGAGTTTAGATATTGCTATCCTCACTTCACTCAGGTCGGGTGGTTGGCAGTTTTCGCTGTCGTTGCCAATATTGAATGGTTCGTTCTGCCTGACAGCGGAATGTTGTTCGTCATCGCCGTTTAACAGTCTGCAGAAGTGGTTCTTCCATATCCTCAGCATCGACTGTGTCTCAACTACAATATTTCCTTGTTCATCTCGACAGGATTCTGTTCGAGCCTTGTATCCTTGGCTTTGACGTTTTACACTTTGGTAAAACTTGCGAACATCGTTCCTGGAGTGGCACCTCTCTATATCCTCGATCGCGCGCTTTTCTTGCTCTTTTTTCTTCTTGCTGAAAAGCCGATGTTCTTCCCTTCTTCTTTGCCTATAGAGCTCAATGGCAGCTCTCGTCTTCACCTGCAGCTTAGCCTTGTAGGCCTCGTTCTTGGCTGCGAGCATCTGTCGGCATTCCTCATCAAACCAGGGGTTTCTTGCTGGTGGGCACGAGAAACCTAGCACTTCAGTTGCGGCTGATCTAATGGCCTGTTGGCATCGTTGCCATTGCTCTTCGACATTCGATGCTGGTGGTATGGTGTTAATCGAGAGGTTAAGGGATACGCGTTGTGCGAAGGTCTTGGCGGTCTCTTGCGATTGCAGTCTTCCGACATTAAATTTTTTCACAGTATTTCTGGATTGTTGTGGCGTGGTGGATATCCGCATTCTTACCTTGGCTGCTACAAGGTAGTGATCCGAGTCGATGTTAGCTCCTCGGAATGTTCGGACATCCAAAATACTGGATGCGTGCCTCTTATCTATCGCAATGTGATCAATTTGGTTGACCGTTCGTTGATCTGGAGACCGCCATGTCCCCTTATGGATATCGAGGTGAGGAAACCGTGTGCTGGCTATAGTGGCATTTCGTTCCGTAGCGAAATCAATTAGCCTAAGTCCGTTACCAGACGTGTTGTCGTGTAGGCTATGTTTTCCGACAATACTTCTAAAGATGTCTTCTCTTCCTACCTTTGCGTTAAAATCTCCCAGCACGATTTTAACATCGTACTTCGGTAGTCGCTCATAGGTTTTGTCGAGGAGCTCGTAGAAGCAATCCTTAGCTATATCATCTTTTTCTTCCGTCGGAGCGTGAGCGCATATAAGGCTTATGTTGGCGAATTTGGCCTTGATGCGGATTGTTACTATGCGTTCGCTAATGTCTTGGAAACATAAGACTTCTTGCCTAAGTCTGGCACTTATAACAAATCCGCATCCGAATAGTCGCTGTTTCTGCTCACTATAACACGGTCCGTAGTATATGTCACAGTTTTTCATCCTCTTTTTGCCCGGCCCATCCCATCGTATTTCCTGGATGGCAGTAATGTCTGCTTTGTAGCATTTTAGGGCTTCCGCTAGTTGTTCGCCTGCACCTCTCCTGTTTAATGTTCTCACATTCCAGGTGCAGATACGAACGTCGTTGTCCTTTTTTCGTTTAGCAGGGTCGTCAACAATAAAATCAGTCCTTTCCGAGGCTATTGGTTGCTTCGTAACAATAGTTTTTTCCGTGGATGGGTAGTTAACCCAAAGCACAACCCCCAACCTGGAGGGCCAGTTCCAATTTATTAGATACCCCTAGGACACGGGGCCATCAGTATCCACTACGGGATTGAGCGCTGCCGTTGGCCTTTCGGTTCATCCGCCACCATCTCTGTTCAAGGGGCCTGACTAACCCTTGAAATTCCTAGACAACCTGTTGTCCGAATATGTCAGAGCAGCTCATCTAGGTTCGCCTGGGACAGCAGGCCGGGTATTCATCCGTGCCATTCTCACCAGGGTGTTTATAGTGTTGCTGTTTTTCGTCGTGTTATCAACACTCGCACTTATCGTTTAGCAAGTCAAATCCGGTTGGATGAGACCAGTATCCGATGGTTACCACTTGGAGGTAAAGATAAGCACATTTGATGTGTAGTCAAAGTTGCAACACTGGGCATTGCCAAGTTAACGCCAATCAGAGTCTACCCTCGTTCTACAACACCCAACCATCTGAAGTAACTATAGGATAATCTAAATATATCATTCTGCCATGAGGTGCAAAATTGAAATATGGCTTTCAAAACGATCAGCCACGAGTTCTCTTGAAGGAATATACTCGCATCTATGTAATGTTCGAAGTATTTTTAAATTATTAAGTTTCTTAATTGAAAAATGTTTTTATTAAATTTAAAAAAAACTTACTTAAATTCAATTAAGGGAGCATACTACATACCTCTTCTCCGTCGAATGTTGTACTTATTTCAAATTGTATGCATTTGATTATTTGTGTTTGCCTCCTTGAGAGCAATGCCCATGCCCAGCCATTCTACTATAGTAATTCTATCGCAGGGCCGAAGATACTTATTTACATGACATAATAATAGAATTATTTGTTTTCGAACAACAACTAATCAGAATCACAATTGGTAATCCTTATCTAAATGAGGGCTTATGACTGCAGCCTATATTTAATCTAAAAATGATCACATAAACCAGCTTATCGAAGTACATAACTTTATCAAACCAATCGGTCATATTCTTATTCCATTTCAGTCGTAGCTGAAACTAAACCTCTTCAGCATGAGCCAACGACAACTTCTATTAATTTCATCGTCCAGAGTACATGGATTCAAATACCTGGAGCACTCTAAGGATCAAATCAATAATTTACTTCAAAAGTATATACATCTACCCATCTTTTATCCGCATTTTTGATTTTTTTTTCCTTTTTTTAGAAAAAATGTCAACACAGTTCTCTTTGTACCATATGCCTTGAAAGATCATGATAAATATACCTCAACGGTGGCCAATGCATTAAGTGAATGGGGCTACACAGTCGAAGGATTACACACAAAGCCGAATCCAATCGATGCGGTGAAAAAGGCCCAAGCCATATTTGTCGGTGGCGGTAATACATTTGTTCTTTTGAAGACCCTATACGAGAAGAATCTTGTCGAGACTATTCGTGAGATGGTTCTGCAAAATGGCATTCCATATATTGGAAGTAGTGCGGGAACAAATGTTGCAACACGGTCGATTCATACAACCAATGATATGCCAGTTGATTTACCACCCACTTTTAATGCATTGAATCTGGTGCCTTTCAACATAAACCCACATTACTTGGAGACGGATCCCGAGACCAAGCATAAGGGAGAGACACGCGATGAGAGAATCAATGAATTCCTGGATTATCATGGCCTGCCTGTTTTGGGATTGCGTGAGGGCACAAGTCTTTTGGTGGACGGTAATAAAGCCGTTCTGATGGGCGATCGTAATGCTAAATTGTTTAAACCGTAAGTTTATTGCGTTGTATGACGTTCGACGTGTGTACTGATTAATTTTTGTTCTTTTACTTTCAGAGATAAGCAACAAGTTGAATACCCCCCACAATCTGACTTGAGCTTTTTACTTTGAAATTTTTATGGATTGTGTACAAACAAATTTAAATAAACATTAGGTAACCGAATTGGATAATAAAATATTTTTTATTTTGGCAATATGTAGACTGAGCTGAGTATTTTTTTTTTCAATATTAATGAAGAAAGCGACCACTTGCTCTAAACCTGTAATGTACATTGGACGTTACTAGGTATGCTAGAAATAGGCATTTCGCAAATGAATTCATCTTTTTACAAGAGCTTTTACCAGAAATTTAATCTACAATCTAGGTAATCTGAGAGGTCTACAACATTTGTTAGATAACATGATTATAGGATTTTTTATGTGGTATAGTTTGGGATAACAAAAGTCCTTCGTCTACTTCAGACTTGGACACCCAAGGCTTAGATTCCTGACATGATACCGCAACCACCACTCTTCGTTCAATTTTGTGCTCGACGGGATCAGGGATTTCTACTTCCCCCTTTGTATAGTTCCACGCGTCAGCGTCGCGTCGTTGAGATGTCTTATGCAGAATATTCTGAGTGGTTCGAGTTAGGAATTATTCATTAATAACCGTGCTTGCCTAGAGAAACTATGATTGACAAAAGTACAGTAGTCCCTCGATAATGTGAACTAATTAAAACAATGCGCTTTCGGATTTTAGAGGGATTCACATTACTGGAACATTTTTTCAGTGCTTACTAAACTGATTGAAACGATTTTCAAATCCATTAAAAACAACACAAAATGGTTTTTAAAATTACAGTTTCAATATTTATTATTTTAGAAGAAAAACTAAAATAAAAAATTTTATTCATTTAAAAAAAAAACAAAAGTAAAAACATTCCGATATTGGTATTCTTAATGTTTGGTAAAATATTTTGTTATTTTGGACTGACAAATAGCTTAAGTTGATCTTTCTATTGCTTTTGCCCTTAATTTCAGCAAACTGGAAATCGTTTCTGCGTCCAATTCATTTTGATCGGCGTACTCAAGAAGCGTATTTGTACACTGGATTGCTTGCGAGTTAGCTATTTTGGGAGCAGCTGGAGTGACTTCGTAAATGCAAAAATGCAAATCCAGGATGTCCAGCATCTAGTTCGCGTAAAATTTTGCACTATCTTTAATCGATAAAAATCGATGCAATTTCTGTTTAGGTGCCATTATGTAGATACGAAATGAACTTATTTTACACACAAAACGAAATAAGAAACACGAATCACACAAGACACAACTAACTGAACCAATATAAACACAACTGATCATAAAATATCCATATCCACACAAATGGCAGTTGTTGTCTCCTTATACCCTGCAGCTGCGTTTACAATTTAGAGACAAATAACAGTTATTTAGACCCTAATATCGCACGCAAAACGAGCAAGAGAAACAAAAGAAATATAAAAACGTTTACAAACAAAATTCACATTTTAGAGGTTGAAAATTTCGGAAGTTCACATTATAGAGATGACAATGTATAGTTTTGCCGATTCACATTTTGGAGAAATTCACATTATCGGTAATTCACATTATCGAGGGACTACTGTATTACCACTTTTCAACTTTTGATCAGCTGTCGTTGTCAGAATTAAAATTGTTAGTGGATGCAGTGGCCTAGGTGTTAGTGTTTCGGAATTCCACAAATTGATATGATCTTAAGGAGGAAAGTTCAAAACGAGCTTCTTCAACGAACAATAGGAAAAGACCTCCAAAAATACGTTAAAATGATTTTAGTATTAATCTCAAAATATTTTTATCGAAAGTTTTTTTTTTACGGAAAATGCACGAAAAACGTGTGCATGACACCACGAAATATAGATATTGAGAATGTCTAATATCTACTGCTTCTACGATCTACTTGATAAAACCTATGAGCGACTACCGAAGTACGATGTTAAAATGGTGCTAGGAGATTTTAATGCAAAGGTGAGCATACATCTTTAGCAGTATTGTCGGATAACAAAGCCTACACGACCACACGTCTGGCAACGGACTTAGACTGAGGAGCGACATGAAAGAGCCCCGCATCCAGTATTTTGGATGTCTAAGAATTCCGAGGGATTAAAATTTACTCGGATCACTACCTTGTTGCAGCCAAGGTAAGAAAGTGGCTAGACCAGAAAACATGTTCGCAAATGTTACCAAAGTTTAAAACCTAAAATCCAGGGATACAAGGCGCAAAAGGCGTTTCTGCGAGATGAACCAGGAAAAAACGTAGTTGAGACATAGTCGATCCTGAGAATATGAGAGAACCACTTCTGCAAACTGTTCAACATTGATGACGAACAGTCTTCCGCTTTCAGGCAGAACGAACCTTCAATATGTTGACGAGAGCTAAAACTACCAAGGAATCGATTCCCACCACCTATTCAACGAGTACGACAGCATTTATAGAGACGAACTATATAGTTTTGGTATACCGCCTGCTCCACCCGGGTCGGAAACGACCTCACCGAAACATTCGATACCAAAAAAAGATTTAAGCAAGGCGACGCACTGCCATGTGACTTATTTAACATCTTTCTTGAGAATATTGTGCAAACCCCAAAGCCAACACCAGAGACGCAATGTTCCATTAATCGTTCCAACTAACGGGTGTTCAATTAAGAAGTATTAAGTATTAGAAGTATCAATTAACAAGGTTTATGGTCCGGTGGAATCATCGGTCCGTATTTCTTCAAAAATAATGCTGGCACCAACGTTACTGCGCCATGACTTTTTCCTTTGGAGCTACGTTAAGTCAACTTTGAAGTTGTACGGGACTTTGTCTACCCCGGCTCCGCTATTAACTCTGCAACACCGACATATCGTCAGATATTAAACGAACACATTTAAGACGGCTAGGACATGTAGAACGAATGGACACCAATACAGTAGAGGGAGGCCTATGCCTTAAGTAGAGAAATAAATCTGCACCATATTAAAGCACGCAACTGGAGGCAGTTAGTTAAGGAAAAATAACTAACATTTGACAGTAGGTGTGTTTTTCTTTATCTAAAACTATAAATGGTTATAGCGTTTTCGATTGGGATTTTCAGTCCCAGTGCTTTTTGTATCCTAATCGAAACGAAAAAATTGATCTAGAGCAAAAAAAGTGCTCTAAAAAAACTCTAATCGGTGATCTGGCACCACTGATACTGAAACACGTGCCCGCCAACAGATGACGTTTGAAGTTTAAATTTTTGCTGTCATAGATTTGTTATACTTTATCCACTATTTCACTTTTGGTAGTGTTTCGATTTTATATTCAAAGCAAAGATAAAAATATTTTAACATCAAATTATTTCATAAAACATTGATTTCCCACCTATTTTGCAGCGTATGATTACCGGATGTGGTACCGGTAGCCATTTTTAGCATTTTCGACAACCTTTTTCGATAGCAATTGAGAAAAATAGGTTTGGTGGCACATTTTCTATCCAGGCTAAGGAGGTAAGACTGGATAATTATCCAAGTTTCGCGAAATCTATAAAGGCAATGTGTTGTTATATTTTAAACGTAAATTGTGTGCTAAGCCTATACAGATTTGGAATGAAGACAAAAAATGGCTAGTATTTACATTAATTAAAACAAAACAAAAATTGTGAACAATATAAATACGCGTAATATATATTTTCTTTTAAATATAAAACATACAATCTTAAAATATATCTCTCTCTCTGTTACTTAAAATATATTTTTGTTTTATAAATACATATACATAATTATTATGTATTCTAGTTTTGCTTTAAATCCTTACTCCTACAAGCCTAAATACAATTTAACATAAAATTAAAAATAATGAAGTGTATACAATTAAAACTAGTTTTTCATTTTTTTCTTTTAGCTATTAACAAATAAAACTTTAACTTAACATTAATAGAAACTATAATTTCATTTTAATACTATCATACCAAGATCAAATTTTCTTCATGCATTTTTTTCTGAATTCTTTTTTCTTACAAATTCAATTATTTCCAATTGATATTTTGTTTTTGTTTACTTATAGTAGGAGTTTCAAACCTTTGGCACTTTTTCTTAAAACAAATCAAAATTAAATAGAAATCAATTAAAAAGATATATAAAAGCGAATGCAAAATTGTTGTGCTGTATGTTTTTTTTATATTTTTAGAAAAATTAATAAATCCGCTTTTGGGACACTCTTGGGTGAGTCGCATCAACAACCTTTCAGATATTTATTTGTTGAATTTCCGGCAACATTTCAATGAATGCACGACAAAATATAACACGGGTTTGAACTAAATTGTCAACCACTTATAATTATAACAAACCATTGGGCGCCAATCAAAAAAAAATTTTACATTCCTAAACAAAGAAAACAGTCCCTAGCTCGGCAGCGTTTTATATTTGCATCTTTAGATATGGCAAGAATGTGCTATTTACAATTAAAAAATAACAAAAACAATTACCACAATGACATGCAGCCTTGACCTGACCCAACTATTATTTCGAACAACTTTGCACTCTTTTTCATGTTAAATAAATAAAAAAAAATATAATAAAAAAAAATTATCAAACATTACCAACAAATACAAAATTATACAATTCCTCTTCTAAAGACCACGCTTACTCGAGCAGGTAAAAACACTAAGTATACATAAAATGAACTAAAAACAAATTAAATAGAAAATAAAATAGGACAACAATTTTGAGCATTATAGTTACGATCTTCTCTGGCTCTTAATGTATAGACTAATGCCGTTTCGGATTGCTAATAATACTTTTATCTTCGAAGCGTATTATCGCATCGCCAATTTGTTTTCTAGACGCTAAATGTATACATTTCTTACTACTTAAGCTACTGCTACTGCTAAGATTGTCAGACCTTAAGGGTATCTCATTGGAATAGGGGTTGTTATTGTTGTTGTTTGTGTTACTGTTGTTTTCTATGCTATAAGCTGGGCACTTGGGTATATCACTGGTAGTTTCGAGGAAGTTTTTAATGGCAGTGCCATATCGTAGATTTGGTTCTACTCCGCGTAGAATGTGTATTGGTAATTGTGCACTCACGAAGATATCGAGTATCGTATTGATCGTTTTATCGGCACGATTTAAGAGTAATTCAATGTCGTTGTCAGTGCGAATGATAGGTATGCTGTCTTCGATCTTTTTGCGTGCTGTAAAGATACAAAAATGAGTTTTTATTAATTCAATTGTATATTTAGGAGTGAATTGTTTGAATCTACAATTATAGAACAATTTTTGTTACTCTAAACTCATTTTAGAAGCTTGATAATTTGGATTCCTAAAAGTGTCGCAGATAGACAGAGAAGAGACTGAATTGAGTCTTGAACAGTATCGCAACTAAAACAAAGAGGTAGCTGAATCTGTATTAGGCCACCTCCAAAAAAAAAATCATTTGTAAAACGATCGCAGGCAATAACGCTGCCGCACAAAACAAGGGCACCACGAGATTCTAAAGAAGAA
This sequence comes from Rhingia campestris, assembly GCA_932526625.1. Lineage (NCBI taxonomy): Eukaryota > Metazoa > Arthropoda > Insecta > Diptera > Syrphidae > Rhingia > Rhingia campestris. Next base: position 50,146,402 of record OW052182.1, on the reverse strand, counting down.
CGGGGAAGAAAAACCTGCGTAGACAAAGGAGAGAATTTGCAGCATCCTTGCTAAGGGGAAGTCAAAGTGTCTCGCGATAAGACAAACATTCGGCAATTTTACAAGCGTGGTTCACTTGTTAAATCCACTGGCAGTTGACTTTATCGCTGGAACACGGACTTAAAATAGCAATGACAACGGAGTCAGAGTCACTGACCTGAAGGTAATTATTTTGAAGCATCATTTCTAAATGTTGTTAATCGGAGCGAGTCATAGGACACTTTAGAGAACGCTCTCTCCCAATATAGACGAGATTAACGCAAATAAAAGAAGCGCGGCGGTTCTAATGGATTTCTATCAGAACACTTTAAATAACAACAAATTTCAAGCACATAGAGGAGGCTCAAAATCATATCAGTCAATGACAAAAGTAGTTTGTAACAATGTTTGCCATTCTTCTTTAATGACCTCGTATCTGCAACATCTAATCCAAACCAACTTCATAGAATTCCGTCCTCTAGAACATAATTAAATGGTGTAAGCTGAATAGAGTAGAATTTAGAGCTTGCAAACTGTAACAATGCCTTCCGTCTGGAAAGCTAATCCAAATTCTGCCATTCATAGTTCATAAATGGCACTTGTATCATCGAAGCAGAAAAGCTTGTCAAGCTAGGTGTGTCAGAAACGATCTTCGTTGAAAAGACATATTCGAAATCGTCAAAAACGAAGAATATCGTAGGTATGTCTCCTGTCTAACACTCTTTTACCTCTATTATAACAATAAATGCTCAAATGAAATGCAATCCGCTTCTTCAACAATTCAATAAAATAATATATAATCAAATAAAGGTATTTATTAATCCTTTTGCGGATTATATAAACAAAAATAGCCTGTTACCATGGATATTTTAACAATAACTTGGTTGAGCTTTACACTGGTGACTGGTACAAGCTGAATGTTTGTAAATTGTTCTATTTCAAAGCACAATCACCAAAGTGTTCGACAATACAATACCGCGTTTTAGAACGGTTCGTTAATTTTCCCTGCATGGATGCTTGCATTCGACCATAAATGACTTCCACATTTGTCGTTTGCAATAAAAAACATAGATTCAAACAAAAAAGGTTTTCGCCCATTAATATAAAATTTTCTTGCATCTGTTATAATATTCAATGTGACCAGCAAGTGCAAGAGATATAAGCTTCATCTCTACACAAGTTAAATGTTTTTTTTAACTGTTTTACACAATTGATCTATGCCAACTAAAATGGTTAAAATAAGTTGGATGTATATATTAGATGTAGATGGAAGTCTAGACCCACGAAAGCTAACAGGAGTGAATGTCATTAGGTTAGGGTAAAATATCCAGATGTTTCTGTATGGAGCTGAGTTCATAACTAATGTCAACCAACATCTAGGTGGCGTTGGACTGAATTCAATACCCAATGGCTATCTAGTCCTGGCATCGAAAGAGGTTGGGCGTGAGCCTTCATGTGAAAATATTGATGTCGATCATAGTTTCTTTGAAAATGAAGTGGCTCATCGTGTAAAAGCATTTAAGTCGATTAAGATAAGCAGCATTTGGGCGGATTTCTACGAATACAAAATGTTCGATGAGAATGACATCATTTGCAAACATCGGCACTACAAGAATATATGTATCGCCACTGGTTTCAGTGGGCATGGGATTCAACAGACTCCGGCTGTTGGTAGGGCCCTATCTGAACTAATAATTGATGGACGATTCACTACCATTGATCTGACGCGGCTTGGATTTGACAGAATAGTACAAGGACAGCGCATGCCAGAGGTTCATACTGTGTAAGATTGCATTGTTCCGAAGCAAGAAGCTCTTAAGAATTGTAAATAAAGCGATTAATTGTAAATAAAGCGAAAAATAAAATTTGATTTGATTTAGAACTATTTCAGGGATTTAATTTCATGTATAACATATAAGTTGCCAGTACACTTAGACCGGTTTTGGTCCATTGTGATACCACAAGGAGAATGGACGATATCATTCTACTTATTACCTGTGAGAAAACCATTCTGAGCTCTTAATGAAACGAATGAGACTTTTCACTTCCGTTTTCGTCAAATCGCTGAGATAGTAGGCTCCAAAATGGAGCTTTCTTTTGTCGGGCAGTTACAAAGGAAGTATTGTTTCTTCTTCCTCTTCATCCATGTAGATCCTACAGAAGCCGTTTGAGTAGGCCTAATCTTTCTGCGTGCCTGCCCATTAAACAGTGTCCAGTGATGATACCTATGCTGGCGCTAATGTATGGTCTAGCGAGCGAAATCAGTCTCTTTTATTTTCTGAAATCCAGCTTTGGCCAAATTTGTTTGATTATTTGACACGTGCGTCGTACCAAGACTCCATCTGAGATTTGATTTGCTGTTAGCATGCTGTGTTAGTTAGCTTTTGCAACTAGCGATAGGAATACACAGTGCGAGTTCATCAGTCTTACAGTTCCCTGGAATGTCACTATGCCCAGGCACCCAGCATAGGTTAATGTTAAACTGTTCTGACACCTTTGGAAGAAATGAGCGGCAATCTTGGGTCGCTTTAAATTTGATGGCCGAGAAGATGCTAATATTCTTGCAGATAAAGCTTCATTAATTGACATGATTTCTGCCTGAAACACACTGCAATGGTCAGGAAGACTGAAAGATAGACACCCACGTCGTCATTTGTTTTGGAGCCATTGGTATACATTGGTATAAATAAATACACAGTTTCCACTACTTGGACAATTTTGAGGAAAGATCTTGGTCTATATCCATACAAGATCCAACTTGTGCAAGAATTAAAGCCAGCGGACATCAATTGTGTCGTGTGTTCGGTGAATGGGCAATCAACTGGAAGTTCAACTAGATTATTATCGTCAAATCATCTTCAGCGATGAGGCTCATTTCTGGCTTGACGGTTATGAAAACAAGCAGAATTGTCATTTTTGGACTGAGCATAAACCTCATGAGACTCTTGAGACTCCATTACAGCCCGAAAAAATCAGTGTTTGGTGCGGTTTACATGCCGAAGGCGTCATCGGCCCATTTGTCTTTAAATCCGAAACCAACATTACCGTGAATTGCGAACGCTACAGGCAAATGATTTTTTGATTCCTCATGTCATTGGAGATGCAACAAGATGGCGCAATTTGCCATACAGTGCGTGCAACCATGATTAAGTTGAGCCAAACGTTTGCTGACCGAATCATCTTAAGAAATGGACCTGTGAAATGGCCACCTCGTTCATGTGATTTGACACCTTTGGACTACTTTTTGTGGGATACGTTATATCGCTGGTCTATGCTGATAAACCAGCAACGATTGATCAATTAGAATCCAAAATTCGACGAAATAAGACCGAGTATGCTCGAAAAAGTAATGCAAAATTGGATCGACAGGATGGCGTTCATAAGGCGCAGTGGCGGAGGCCGTATGACAGAAATTATTTTTAAACATTAAATGCCATGAAATTTGTGAGCTAATAAAGCCAACATTTTGGTCATTCCATTGATTTTTTTTTTTTTAATTATTGCCTCTTACAAATACTTTATACACATTTAGTCAGTTACAATGTGTAGTGTGATAGGATGTCGGCAGGATTTATGAGAGAGAAAAACTACCCATCCATAAAAAAACAGTAAAATAATTTACTGCAGAGCGAAACATTCAATAAATCATCGACACCGAAAACTACCAGCCATCTGACCTAAATGAAATGATGAGGCTGTCGGAAATGACGGCCGCCCTGTCTAACTATATAAAGCCTGTCGGAAATGACGGCCGCCCTGCCTAACTATATAAAGCCGATGGAAATGATTTGGTTAGTAACATAGACTGCCGAAAGAAAGGAACCTCAGCATCATTTGCCCAATTCACAAAAAGGAAACCCTCTGAAATGCGCCAATTACAGAGGCTTAAGTCTCTTTAACGTCGCCTAAAAGATCCTATCACGTAGAAAAACCCAGGAAATCCAAATCAATACCCACTTCATAATCATTGATTTCAAAATCGCATTCGACAGCACTTATGAAGATGAATTATGTATATTGTATATAGAGCCCTGTCTAGTTTTGGTATACCGCCCAAACTCGTCCGAATGGGTAGGGTCATGGTCACCGAAACATTCGATATCAAAATATTATTTAGGCAAGGTGACGCATTTTCGTGACTTTAAAAAAAAATTCCTGAGAGTACTGAGCAATAGTTGAAGCCAACAATAAATCTGTATAACTACTAGCATATGCCGACAGTATTAAACAATAAAGGACACACAAACGAAAGTTATACATCGAAAGATTCAACCTTGATATAGTAAATGGCTTTGTCTACCTCGGCTTTGCTATTAACTTTGACGAAGACGACTCATCCGAAATCAAGAGAAGAATTACTCTTGGCAACCGCTGTTTCTTCGGGCTAAGAAGGCAATTTAATAATAAAGTTCACACGCCAACTTCTAAGACCAAGTTTTAGAAATGCAAGAAGTACACATCAACGGTTGTGAGAAAAAAAGGTACTGGATCCTAACCAACTTGTTCTGCCAATAGTATACATTTTTAATTGGGGTAAACAACTGTGTTGATCAGTCAGTTATGAACTAATAATAAATTTTAAGTCAAGAAAAGTCGAAAACGCTAGAACCCACTGCCACTGCGTTTACATTTCTGTAACCACTTTCATTCAACTCGCTCGACTAAACAATCGTTGAAGTGGGGACTAGATTTGATGATTCAGCCCAAACCCGCACGTCCATTCATTCTGCAAAGAGAACACAAGCATGCGTAAAGGATTGAGGAAAAAAAAAACTTACCCAGCACATAATCGCGACTATAAAATGATATAACATCACTGTTCCACCGGTCAAAGTATCCCGTACTCTGACTAACATCACATGTTTCACACTCTTTGCAAAAGTGTGCAAATTTGCATGGATACATCATGAATCCAATGGGTGAGTACACCTGGAATCCCTGTATCGTATTCATGCGGACCTGAAAAAAAAACACCAAATATTTGTTAGCATTCAAACATATCGATTACTTAGCAAGAGTCTACAAACCCTATTAAGAAAGTCCGCCTTGAAAATCATCGACGTTGAACCAAGCAGAACTAAGCTGTCAAGGCCGATTTTCGGAAGCGATAGATCAGCCACAGCCACACTGAGTATTTCATTTCTGGCATACAGTGAGCTCAGCATGATGTCGGCCGGCATTATTGGATCACTGAGTATCGGCGGCAGTCGTATAGAGACCCACGCTATACGCGAGCCATCCGTCTTATATTTCGATGATAATTCTAAGGCAAGCGTTTTAATATTGCGAAATGGATCCGTATCACCTTTACTAGATGAGTCGTATTTGTAGAGGAAAATCTAAAAAGACAAATTCGATGACTATTCACTTTAAAGGAAAGCTTACACTTACCATTAGAAGAAATGTGTTATCCTGATTCTTCATGCAGATCTTCTCGTACTGACGCACAAACTCAACTCCATCGTTGGCTTGATGCTCAAATGTTGGCACCATTATGGCGATTCTTGTACTCTCGGTTACATATGGCGAGGGGACAACTTCCACCCGACCCAATGGCTTCACCACCTGAAAGCTGACAAACGCCAAAATTCCATCAAAAGGTGTTTCAAAATTTTTAATGCAAACGGTGCTATATGATGCACAGAAGCACAACTCACCTTTTTGTGACTAATCTGCTACCGGAGCGTTTTGTGTCGACAAAATTCAAATGTATATGATAGTCCATGCCTCTCGTTGGATCGAACCTTCGGTAGACGGTGTGAATGTCCGTGTACCTTAGTGCTGGGAACTTGTGACGTGCATATTGCACACTTATATCTAGAACTGTTTGAAAGTCTAACGAGTCGATGCGACTCAATGGTTCAACAACACTCTCCGCATTCGGCAAGAAGATGTGCGTACTGTTCATGTAATGCCACATAAGAATATCATGACGAGTTTCTGGCGAACTACTCGTTGGCACACCCAATGGCCAACGAATTTCTAAAATATTATTCGATATGGTGCCGTTCGCAATGCGGTAGGCTTTGTGTTCAAGATCAAAACTGCTCTGCTGTAGATTTTCTAAATGATACTGAAATCAAATTCAAAATTAAGCAAAATAGTCATTCAGATAGAAACAAAAGAATTTACCTTCGAGAAATAGGCGTGAAGACGGTAGTAATCGTCCGCACTGGATATGGGGTAGATGACGGACGCATTTCGAAATTGCTCCTCACTGGATAGTACATTAAGGTCTTTGTATAGTTTGATTGATGGGCCTATTGTGTAGGCGTTTTGTCTGATGCCCTGAAATTGGAAAATAAAATTTTTGTTATATAATGCTTTTATTAGGCGATGTATGTAAGTTTTCATCCGAATAAATATGTATGCTTAAAAAGGTCGTTTTATGGACTTGTGACATCCAGGCCTTAACCAACAATGAAATCACACTTCGGCAGCTATCGAAAAAACCCAAGAACTCCAAATCGATAGCCTTCACATACTCAGCATTCAGGATGCATCATTTATAGAGACGAACTATATAAGAGTCATGTCTAATTTTGGTATGAAGAATCTTCGAAGAAGAAGAATTACTCTTGCCAACCCTTGTTTTTTCGGGATAAGAAGGCAATTTAGTCGCTTTAACGCGAACTAATTTGAAGATCCTATATAATACCCTTATCATTCCAGTCCTGCTCTATGGCGCCGAAGCATGTATCGTATCAAAAGTTGATAAATAGATCCTTGGTCGTTTTGAGTGAAAATTTCTTCGGCCCCGCTCCGTTGACGGGCTATGGGCAAAGATTCAACCTCGAACTATACGAGTTTTACAGCGACATAGACCTGGTCAAAAAAAACTCCACAGATGGCTTTCGCTATGAGCGACTGGACATCAACATTCCGGCTTTCAGAATCTTCGATTCCCAGCCAGACGTAGGACGCATTAGATAAAGACTTCGCCTTAAGTGGCGCCCACAAGTAGAAACTGACCTTAACAAACTTGAAGTGCGCAACTGAAGGCAGTTAGCTAAGGACCAGTCTAATTGAAAATCATGCTAGTTGAGGCCCGGACTGTAGCGCCGGTTTTCCAATAAACCGAGAAATAAATGCATTATTGAGTGCATTGTTTAATGCAAAATATCGACTGTTTAATCTATTGGCAGGTTTCTCAGTACGATGTTTGGTATACAATTCTCTTCCACAGAATTTTTTTGTTTTTTAGTGATACAAAGGTCCAGCAGTTCATCTTTTTGCAGGAACAGCTTCAAGCTATTGACGACTATGCCAGTTGAGTGGTTTTCGTCATTGAGATCGGAAAAACTGTTATTCTCAGCTCTTTTCTCAATATCGCGATTCGGGCGAACATGATTGTTCACCAAATAAACGGTCTCGAAAAATGCCAAACGAAAATGCCCTTCTCCTGTGGATCTTCAATCGTAAAAAAATCCGTCGTTCGAGTCGATACTTTCTGAACATTTAACAGCAGCCGTTTTGAAAAATACAAACAAAAAATTTTTGGCGCAACAGCCTTGTAAATACCTAGGGGCTAGCTTTCTCACAACCATTCATGTGTGCGTGTGTACTTCTTGCACAATGGTGGGACCTCCTCTTTTATACCGACTCCGAACTAAGTCGAGAAAAGTTTTTCTTGGCAATTGATTACTACTCGAATGATTTATCAGATCATCACGAGAGAAGGGGAAGTGAAAAATCATTTAGGTGTTGCTATGGCTGGGAATCGAAACCCAGACCTTTTGAGCGGCAGTCCAGCAGTCCAATTCAGACAGTTCGAATGCTGATATGCTCCTTTCTCCTGAATATTTAATTTATTTGTGGGAACACAGTCGGGCTACTGGTTTTTACAGTCTGAATAATTGTCTTGCCCTAGTGCGCAGCTATAGGTTTTCTGTAATTCTGCGATATTGGAGATTTTTGATCAGCGACTTCAATGTCATAACCCTGGGTGGGGTAAGTTAGTTAACTGCATGTGCACCCGTTTAAGCCTCGAGAGCTGTGTGATCCATTGGCGTTCAATACTTCTCCGTAAGGTTGTCAGAAATAGCTACACTAGGGATAGTTCAATCCTTTTAGCGTACGATGACCTCATTCATCTGGAAAAAAATGTCGATTAATTTCGTAGTTTGTCTGGTTTCTGTTTATCGGTTTATTTCGCTCAAATGTAATTCGTGCTTTACAACTCTGGCGAAGTGCGGCCAGGTAATTTACAGAATTGCTCGACCAAATTTTTTGGGCTACTCCATTAAGGTGTTGTTGAGTTTGATTAAAATCTAGAGTTCGATTTTTTATAGAAACCAATACGTGTTCTATAAGGACCAAGTAAAAATGTCATACCAGCTTTTTTCAAAGTCAGTTTCTCACTGACTTCTTCTTTATTTAGAGTGGTCGTACTATTTTTTATGAACAGAAATTAAACAAAACGTTATTTAGTTTACATTTTGGTCGTTCCACATATTATTCAAAATTATTTCTCTATATTCCAAAACTAATATACCGATATCTTGAAGTTGAATTTTCGATAACTTTTCGAGCAACTGTTGACTTCCAAATCGTCCAACGTCTCTGGTTTATCGACATAGACTAGTGACTTCATATACCCCCAAAGAGAGTAATATAAAGGTGCGAGATCACAGGATCGTTGAGTCCAGTTCACAGGTCCATTACGTGAAATTAACCGCTCACCAAATTTTCTCACATTAAATTGATGTGTCGCGAGGTCGTGTGGCATGTTGATCTAACGTTTTGAAAACAAAACTCTATGAAGTCAATGCCATTCAACTGTTGAAATCACTAGTAGTTGGACGCTACCGCACTGACCTAAAGGCTATACGTAACAAGAATAAAGTCCAAATTATCTGGGTGCCAGGACATAATAACATTTCAGGATATGAGAAAGCAGATGAGCTAGCTAGACTAGGATCGTCCAGCGAACCTCCATATGCGACAATAGGGTTTAAACCCACCTTGCTTTCAAAAAAACAGAAAATAACCAGTTACACGCAAAAAGAAACAAAATCCAGATGTCGAAACATTTACACTTGCAGACACACTAAGAACCTATGGCCGGAATTAAACGGCAGAAAATCTAAGAAGCATTTAGCTCTGAACAGAGATTCCATTTCTATAGCAGTAGGAGTGATAACAGGTAACAATCTGTTGGGTTAACCTAACTGACTCGCGCCAACTATGCAGGAAATGTGGAGACACAGGCGTCGAGGAGGACATCACACACCAACTTTGTGACTGCCCCGCGATCAGTAGCAGCCGTACAGAGCTAGCTTCTATCTCAATTGCTCAGATTGTCAGTTTCTGCTGCAAATCGGGATGGACCAACTATTTCTTCAATGAGAAAGAAGCAGCCCTAATCACTTAAATATTATTATTTTAATTAACGCAACATTTTCTTTCAGGTATAAGTATTTTCAACAACTCAGGCAAGCTCACCTGAGCGTCAACAGTCCATTAAACCTAACCTAACCTAATTGTGTAACGAAAAAGTAATATAGGCTGATGATTCCACCAACCCTAAAAGCACACCAAACAGTCAGTTTTAATGGTTGTAAGGACATCTCGACAAAGGCTTCTGGGTTTTCTCCAAATTCATGTTTCTATAGCGCTCTCTATTGACTGGCCGGCAGGTCCTTAAAGAAATATGGGCCGATTATTCCACCAGCCCATAAAGCACACCAAACAGTGAGTTTTTATTTTTTGTAAGGGTTCTTGGTTTTCTCCACCCCAAATTAAACAATTTTTCTTGTTTACATCGAACATTTAATCGAAAATGGGTTTCTCAGTTGAAAATGAGGATACAGCTGAATCATGTTTTCGGTGCAATCAAACTCTACCAACCCTTATTTTTCATCAACAAAAAAGTAGGAAATAATCTGAATAAACCCATTATATTGGGTAATCAAAAATATTTTCGTGACAGGTCCACGCAAAATCAGCTGTTTCACTCATATCTGAGTGTCCATGCGTAAATTATCAACTTGCGTTTCGCCAGTCATTTCCCATCCAATGTCATGTGACTTAAATGATCGATTGACCAATGATAACAGTGCATCGGTAAAGTTAACTTGGTAAAACACTAAAACCCGGAACGCGGCCAATCTGTCGAAACAGTGTTACCAGTTTAAAAACCAAACCTCTAAAAAAAACACCATTTACTAGAACCGTTGATGAAGTTGGTCATTAATTTAGCAAATACCATATATGTCACGATTTTATTCAACAATTTTTGTTTTTATTTTTTTCCCAAAATATTTGTTTGCCAAGTTGAAAACTGTTAAACGTAACGAGATCACTTAATCGCAACGCTATGTCTGCTCTATTGATAATGGCCTCACTCCCAATTATTTAATAGCGTTTGTCTTGCTGATAAACTCGGCGAATATTAAATTTCCCTCAACTAAATGTGTCACATATTATCAAATTGCGTGGAAGCGTTAATCAACTAAACTATGCGCTGCTTCTCCGCGCTCTCGTGCGACCAGAGACAGATTCTAAAAAAATTTAAATGAAATAAATTAATTATCACCATTTTGTAGAACATCTATAGTCAATAATAATTTGTTTGTTTTAATTTAAGCTCAAAACCACTAGATATGTGTTAAAACTGTTCTGGAATTTGTTTAAAAAATAACTTACAATTTTATCTGCGCTCCTCATAATTCCTATATACTCTCAACAATCTACAAAAAACCCACATTGTTGTTATTAAAAAAAAATTAATGTCTGCGCTCTAAATTATTATTTTTTTTGTTTCATGCGGATATAAACATCCCACACGAGACATAGATTAGATGTTTGTTAAATAAATTGTTTTATTTATTTCGGTTTCTTTATTTTGTGGTTTAATTGTTTGCCTTATATTTGTCGGATTTATTTTCTATTATTTTGCCTGAGCACTACTTGGAAAAGAATATATCTTGGAGAGATCAATGAGATGAGGGAGTATTTTCGCCGGTGATTTGTGATCGTTCCAGATTTAACGTTTGTTTGCTTGGAGAATCATTAATGTGGTTTTGCACGAGGGGAGGAAACATAAAATGCGTGTGCATTCGGATGAAATGCTATTATTCACAGGGAATTGTTTTCGGAAATTAAATTGGAGTGGGTTGATGTATTCCAATGTGGAGAAGTGAATGACGCATTTGTGGTGGGGTTCTAAAATGCATCACTTATCATGAGTCCTTGATATTTGATACTTTAAAATACATATTAATAATTATTTATTATAAATTACACAAATTTCGTATAGATAATATTCCAAATCTTTAATGTTAACCCCGCTTTTATATATGCAATGAATTTTGTTTGTCATAAATTAATGTAAATAATAATAATTAGTCAAAATCTATCAGGAAGGCCAAATAATATCATGACACTGCCTTCCGTGTAAGGGCGAAATCACATTTAAGGAATTTTAACATTTAAGTGAGGTTATTGTAACATTAAGCATCATAAAGTAGTTCGGCAAGTGCACATGCGAATCTGTGAGTTGGCATGACTAAAGATGTAAAATGGGTCAAACTACAAAGAGGAGCATTTCACACCAGCTCCGTATCGAACACCACAACACACTGGCCATCCTTGCTTGCAGGAATTACATTGTGAGGTAAAATTTCGTCTCTTTTGGGCGCCACATATTGTGGAGATCCGCTTAAGATTTACCGCCTAGGCTTGACACTTTGCAGTGGTCTCGTAGTTTATTTTTTTGTATCCACCATATTTGTATATAAACAAATTTTGTCGTTCTCGTTTTAAGGGCTCCAGCTGATATTGCCTCGGCCTCTTTGAGTAATCTCTGCCGATTTTAACGATAATCTTGATCGTTTTGAGCAAGCAAACGATCCGGCCTCATTAGTGTTTATGGGCTATATAGACGAAGATTTAACCAAGATATTTACTAGTTGTAAAAAAAGTCAGCGTTGGACATAACATATGGCTACGAAATGTAGAGCGAATGGACACCAATAATCCGGCTCACGGTTTTCACCCGGACTTCGGACGCAGCACAGGGAGACCTAACCTTAAGTGGCATGCTCAAGCAAAAACCGACCTCAACCAACTTGAAGTGCGAAACTGTGGGCAGTTGCGGCTGACCAAATAGCTTGTTGGCATCGTTGCTATTGTTCTTCGACATTCGATGCTGTTGGTATGGTGTAAACGGGAAGTTAAGGGATACGCATTGCGCGAAGGCCTTGGCGGTCTCTTGCGATTGCAGTCTTTCAACATTAAATATTTTTACAGTATTATTTCTGGTTTGTTGTGGTGTGGTGGATATCCTTGTTTCAGTCAAGGTTAGAATGCATCTTGGCTGAAACAAACTAGTGGTCCAAGTCGATGTTATACCCTCGGAATTATCGGACATGAAAAATACTGAATGCGTACCTCTTGTCGATCGCAATGTGATCGATTTGGTTGACTGTTCGTTGATCTTGAGACCGCCATGTCCCATTAGGGATATCGAAGTGAGGAAACTGTGTGCTGGCTATAGTGGCATTTCGTTCCTTGGTGAAGTAGATTAGCCTAAGTCCGTTGCCAGACGTTTTGTAGGCTGTGTTTTCCGACAATACTGCTAAAGCTGTCTTCTCCTCCTACTTTTGCTATATTGCTACCTAAGCTATATTATCTTTTTTCTCCGTCGGGGGCGTGAGCGCATATACGACATATGTTGGCAAATTTTGCCTTGATGCTAATTGTTACAATGCGTTTGCTAATGCCTTGGAAACATAAGACTTCTTGCCTAAGTCTGGCAGTCTCCTTGTTTCTGCTCACTATAACATGGTTCGTATTAGATGTCACAGTTTTTCATCCCCTCTTCCATCCCAAACCCATCGTATTTCCTGGATGACAGTACTGTCTGCTTTGTAGCAGCTAAGGGCTTCCGCTAGTTGTTCGCCTGCATCTTCCCTGTTTATGTTGAATCCGCGAGTGTAGAGTAAATATTTTTGATGTTGCATATGGATTACTGTTGTTGTCAGGAAACATGGCTAAAAGGTTTTAATTCCCGATTTGGTATTATGAAACAGACCAAATCATACGAAATCACTTTTTTGGGTATTTTGACGTTATGCTGAATCGTACAAAAAATAAAATTGTTAAATCGAACACTTATTCTATGGTCGCTTCCAAACTTATGATGCCAACTGGTTCAACATCTTATCGTTACGGTTTTACTCTATAGCATGTCAACAAACCTGAAGAGTTTGATGTTCCAATTCAAAACTCCAACCCCTTAAATATTCGGAAGTTTGCACACGCTATCAATACCGCACAGTTACCGAAGTTACTGGTTGTGAACATGCGTTAATTCTTAAGAAGTTCTTCATTTCTAAGCATGATCACAGCTTCATCTTTAGGTCCCTAATCCTTCGTTCCGGATTGTGGGAGCATGTCAATACTAAAGAGGAAGCTCGTCTTCATTGTGAAATTGGACTCTTATTTCAGATTTCAGGAACAGTCCGAGTAAAACGGACCGTCCAAGCAAAACGCGCTTATTAATCATTAACGGGTCATGCCTAACTCATATTGTTTCTTGTAAATTAGGTATCTGTGACAGATTAATTGAATTTTTGTATGCCTTTTTCAGAGTTTTCAAAGAATTTCGAATTTTAGGTGGTGTTACATTCATGATTGGAATCAGAAACCCATCAGTCCAACTCGCTAATACGAATAATTACAGCCGGGAGCGCTAGTCCTATGCGGACAGCCAAAAGAAAACACGGATACCTTAGCTGTTAATACCATCCATAAATATATAACAATAAAAAATAAAACACAACATTATGAGCAACATCACATCCACACATTATTTGCTTGCTTAAGAAGGCCAAATGTTTATAAACACTTCAACCTCGTGCTGTAAGGACAACAAAGCAACAAATCGAATGAAAATATTTGTCAGGCGATTGCAATGATTTGAATGACTGGAACTGATGGGATATTATGACTAAACCCAGGCAAATAAAAAAACTGGACAATAAACAAAAGCCCTTGAAAGGTTTTGCGCTCAGCTTGATTTATTTTTGTATCAGCATTTATTGTGGCAGTGACATTAAGGATCGTATCGATTTAAAAAAAAAGTCAAAGTCAGCTCGGAATATTGAAAATATATTGTTTTGCCTGTTTATCGATTATGGCGACAAACAATTCGGTATTTAACAAATGTTTAACATACAACCGTCCAGTTGAATTGAGGATACCAATATCCATTTGACTTTCCTGGGCCCTCATTCCGTAAAGTTATTATAGTTTGACGATAACATTTCGACGGTACATCTTGCGTAAGATCAAAAGTCGTTTTTGCTGTCGGGGATATCACTTTATTTGCTTCACTTAAAACAATAATCGTCAAATCACAGACGAGGTGAGGTCTCGACTACCGTCTGAGTGATAATCGTTTTCAAAGTTACGGAATGACTCCCCTGGCAAACTATTTGAAGACACAAGTGATGATTTGGTTAATAAAATACACCAACGTGGCGATCGACAGTATTTTTTCAGTTTTTATATCCATGAGTCATATCTCTTTCTGGCTCCACGTGTTTATCATTAGACCTTTACTCATGTATGTTGTCCTAATCTGGTGGGCGGCTTTAGAAACAGCCTCCAACCGCAAACTACTTGGTAAAGTTCAAAGATCAGCTTGCATATGCATTAGCAAAGCTCTTAGAACAACCCCCTACGCAGCCCTTGATGATATCCTACATCTAGTTCCCCTAAATATCTACGGCAACCAGAACGCAGCTTGTGCAGCTGTAAGACTGAGAGCCTCGTCACAATGGACACTCAATCACCTAAACACTATAGAAAACACCGACCACATCACTACCCAACTCAGTTTTGAGCATAACTACAGGACAACCATTCCCAGCCGCCTTGAATGGAAGTCAGATTCGATCGACACCAATAAACTGATTCACATCTTCACGGATGGGTGTAAAACAGAATATGAGGTGGGTCGAGGTGTTTTCTCCGAGATGCTTAACCTAAACATATCCTTTCGCCTTCCCGATCATTGTAGCGTTTTCCAGTCGGAAATCTTGGCAATCAAAGAAGCCTTGCTGAAAAGAAATTTAATATCCACGAAGAATATTAGCATCTTCAGCGACAGTGAAGCGGCAATCAAATCCCTGGAAGCAATCTCGTTCAATTCAAAATCAGCCCTCGAATGCCGACTGTCCCTTAACGAGATGGCGAAGCATTTTACAATTCACCTCTTTTGGAATCAGCTCTGGCCTAGCTTTAACCAAAAGCGCTCCCTCTGCTTAATAATGCTGAACAGATCATACATCAACACAATAATCGGTGTCCTCACAGGACACTGTCCTATAGGCATACATGGAAAAAGCCTGGGCCTTTTCAGCAATGACTTCTGTAGAAGCTGCCTGGACGAGGAAGAGGAGTAGAGTATTACTCACCTTCTTTGCTCTTGTCCGGCTCTATCAGCAAAAAGGAAACTTCAACTGGGAGACTACTTCTTCGATAATATAGGTGATCTGGCTAATATCAGTGTCAGAAACCTCCTACGCTACATAGTTAGCTCTGAATGTTTCAAGTAGGCGTGCGAAACTTGGTTAAACTTGGACGGCTTCGGTTTGCATATAAGAATGTATTCCCAAATACCGGGCCGGGTATGTGTGAAATGAAGTAGGTGTTATCTTTTTCCGTATCCCCCAAGTTGCTGTTAATTCCTCGATGGGGTTATAGATTAATGGGCAGATATATATGCTTGTTTCAAAGTTATCCAAGATCTTAAAAACGATTTTATCATGCTTAGCGTGCAACCTATTACACCAACAGTTAGGGTTCATAATTTATAGCTCCATCGACAGCAGCCAGTAATTCTTCGTTTCAAACCAGAGTCACACTTAACGTCCTGGATTGTGCGGATACGTCAGTTATCATTTGCAAAAAGCTAATTTCTTATTTTATATATTATCGAAAATACCAACAGGTCACTGCTTAACAGAGATCCATGCACCACTGCAAGGGGAGTGTGGAATCTGATCAAGCTACAAGACCTCTAATTGGGCTTCCAGTGAACCTTTTATTGTTTTCATACCTGGATACTAGAATAAATACAAATACAAATTTTTCGCACAACAGACTCGTTAGTACCCAGGACATAGCATTTTTCTCACAACCATTCATGTCTTGCACTTCTTGCTTCATGCCGAATCCGAGCGATTAAATTCATCGCACTAACCATCGTGCCACTGAGCCCGTGGATACTGGGACCTTATTAAATAACTATGTTTGGTTAGTACCAGCAATTCGTTTGTTATTGCAAAAAACAGGGCAAGTCGAAAAACACCGCCATGGTTATCTTTACTCTTCCATCATTTCTGTATGGCTACTACAGGAGTCATTGCGACTTCCAAGAAGGTGCTTTTTAGTGCCTTACTGAAAAGCTAGCTTAAGAACATATTGGCATTAGCCTAGGCATTTGGCTTTTTTGCTTTTTGTAATTTTTCCATTTTCATTAAATGTCCAGCTTAAAGAAACGAAATGGATTTTTTAGTAAAGTGTGGTCAATACAACGCTAGTCACACATCGATTTGACTCGCCTAAAGCTACGGTAGCTTAGTTGGGAAGTTCTTGTTCAACTGTTCCTGTCCATTGCAGACGATTTCATTGGTGAACAATTCGTCTTAAAAGTGTGAAAAACGACTGTTCTATGAGAGAGGTATAATTAAAGTATGATATCGATAGGCCTTAAATCCAGAATCACACAATGACATTAAGGTAACATTTCATTCGCCTCTCTTTGATTAAGTGGTCTGAAACCGGAAGACTTGCCGAAAAATTGCATCAGCAGGACCAGTAGATAATTACAAAAAGTGATGATTTTATTTGTTTTGATGATTTAGGTAGAATTCATCATAAATCCAACTATTTTCATCAAAACGAATAAAATACATTACTACTAAGGAAAACCCCGGAGCTTTTAATCAATTTGCACCAACACACATCACACCAGTTTTGCATTACTTGTATATACAATTCTATAAGCAAACCTTTATCAACAAATCAGCAGAAAAAAAGTATCGCTCGATACAAATACGTGTTATTCCACCATAAATGTGCTGCTAAAGCAAACCCGCCACTATACATCACTATACTCTGACTGTTCTCTTTTTCTGAAGAGTGTAATTGATTGACCTTAACGAAAATATTAATAAAAAAAAATGTCTGATAAAAAACCGCAGTAAACCCAAAACCGAAAAAGAAATCAGAATTATTCCAAAAATACCCGGCGCATATGAAAAGAAATAAAAGCATTTTTATGATTTTTTTTTGTGGTTTCTGTCTCATTTGCCACTAAACGAAGAAAAAAAATAATTTTATTGACATTATGAGTCAGCTTAATTTGGTGGAATATCGCGGGTTATAAAACTCAGAAAATTATCAGCTCATTAACTGCAAAAATTCTGTAGCAGATCTTCATAGCATAATGAAGATACTTTAGATGAGATTGTTTTTTGTATAGCTCGTATGTTTGCATACTTGTTGTTGAACATTAGCGCTGTTTATTTAAGTAAAACTTCATAAAAAAAAATCCAAGAAAAAAACTACATATCCTCCGAATTAAGCAGCACGTGGTTTCTGGGAATTCTGCACAAAATGAACACCGATTACGGAACACGATAAATTATAGGGCTTTGCCCTTTCCCATGTGGTGGATATTAAATATGTTTGTACATGCTGTATGGGCTGCGGCTTCTGCCGTCGCTGCTGCTGGTGGAAAAGTCATTACTCGGATATCAATTCATCCGGATCCACTCAAATTTACAATGTTCCAACTCAGCATGAAAATCCACGTAA
This sequence comes from Rhingia campestris, assembly GCA_932526625.1. Lineage (NCBI taxonomy): Eukaryota > Metazoa > Arthropoda > Insecta > Diptera > Syrphidae > Rhingia > Rhingia campestris. The sequence goes on along the minus strand of OW052182.1, from coordinate 50,128,552 downwards.
TCGTATTGTTTATCGTTACGCAGTGTAGCAAAAAATAAATAAAACAAATATACTCATCCTGAGAATGAGTGTACAACCAAATATATTGCATATACAGTGGTGGGTGAAAGTTTTTGTTGATTTTTTAAATTTATTGAACGGCCAAATACATGACACAAGGTTTGCGGAAGCACGTATCGACATTTAGTTAGTTACATTCACAAACATAGATTTTCATATGTGATAGCAGTGAAACCTCATAGCCCTTTCCAAATTAATTTGCAAGACGGTATTTTGATCTTTGCTGAGGTAGGCAAACAACACGTATTCCGTATTCACGGTCAGGCTGCTGACACTCTGGATTTGTTTCTGATCACTAACCCTTACAAACACACTATAAATTGCAACTGGGAAGCTCTTAACGGTCTCATTATAATTTTAACTGGTCACTATGCTTTCTAAATATAAGGGTGGGCCATCTAGTGCTTTCTTTTTAAACCATACGTTTTTTTTTGAAACTGACAGCTGTTTCCAGCTCGAAATCTTGACAGAAAGTCAGTAGCATACCTCCTCGGAACGAAATGAGTCGCTTGACGCCTGGCAGATATTGAAAACTTATTTCCAAAGTGAGTGCTGTGTAGCCCAAACAGGGCGTTATTTGGAAATATGTTTTGGCCGAAATGAAGAACAGCAGGCGCGGTCTGCTGTATGAAAGACTGATATGCTAGTAGACAACACTCATGGTCCCCGTCGTCGTGCCGCTCGCACAGATGAGGATGTGGCAGCTGTAGCCGAAAGTGTACGACCCAATTCACGGACCTCAACTCGCCATCGATTTCAACAGCTCTACATTTCACACACTAGCCTGAGGGAATTCTGCACAAAGATCTCGGATTATTCGTCTACAAGGTCAAATTGACTCAGCTATTGAAGGCGAACGACCATCCGCTTCGTTATCGCTTTGCAGTTAGGGCCTTAGAACAGCTTGAATTGGACAACGCTTTTGGGCGAAAAATCCGGCACGTTATTGTCGAGAAGTGGATGGATCCACAAATAGTGATAGTTTGGTGCGGATTGTGGAGTGGTGACATCATTGGACCATTTTTCTTCGAAAATGAGGCTGTGAGCAACGTTTCGGTCAACGGTGGGCGTTACAGAGTCATGTTAACCGACTTTTTTTTACTGCAATTGAAGAATTGAATTTTGACGACCTCTGGTTCATACAGGATGGCCACACATCCCATGCCACAATCGATTATTTACGCACTAAATTCCCAAATAGTATAATGAGCCGTCTTGGCGATGTCAATTGGCCGCCTCGAAGCTGCGATTTGACCCCTTTTTTTGTGGAGAACCGTGACTACCCGATGTTATGCCAACAATCCGGAAACGATTCAAAAACTTAAGGCTAATACCATTCAAGCAATCCGTGAGCTACAGCCTGAAACCATCAACAAGGTCTTGAAAAATTGGAGTGACAGAATGCACTACTGCGAAGCCAGCCGAACCCGCAACTTGTATTTAGCCCACTTATTAGTAAAGTGGGTGCTACTGCTGATACGATAACGAACACTATGATCCTGAGTATGAAAGCCTATATCCCTATCCGGGTAAATATAATTAAACTGGCGACAAACGCATCTTATGACTCGAGCTGTAAAGATGCTGTTAAGTTGAAAGTTGTTTTTGGTTAAATTTATGCAATCTTACCAAGGAAAACCAAATAAATTTCAAACGAGCCTGAAATGACTGTTATGCGTGTCAAAGAGTTGTTATATCGTCACAAAACCATTTTCATTTGTTTGCTGTCTTCCGATCTGTTACAGAATCGATACATTTTAATAACTATTTGATAGAAAAATCGATAAATTATCAGTGTTACCATATTGAGTCCAATTGAATCCTACACTGGAAAACTGTTTCATGAGTTAACTCTAGATTAAATTTAGTCCAGGGAACGTCAACTATATGGGTTAACTTAGAGTTAACACACCACTGAAAATCGGGGCCTAAGAATTCGAATGGAAAACAGCATTTGGTCAGGCCGTCTCTAAAAGAAGCTAATCTTCTACTTCAACTACCGACCAATTGACTTACGTCCCTTTTTTTCAAGATCATGGAACGTTAATAAACTGTCAGTTCATAAAGCATCTCGAAACACGAATTTTTTCAATGTCCGGCAGTATGGTTTTCGCAACAACATGTCCACTGGTGATTTGAAGACATATCCCACGGAAAAGTGGAACCAATGAATCCATCATAGTGAAGAAAGCAAGATTATTGCGCTTGATATTTCATAGGCATTTGATAGGGTTTGGCATCAAAATGCGCGAGTCTGATATCAGTGAAAACGAAAAAATTGTCTTTGTTCGGTACGTGCGTTAGCTGAAATGACTACATAGTCGAAGTCGCTGAAATGCAGTGTCCAGGGTTTTTTAACCGATGCAAGAAATAATTCACGCCATCTGATCTATTACAATTTCCAGAGATTTAAAACAAACGAACATCGGTATCTCCTCTTTTCTTTTTCTCAATTTACTTTATGTCAGCGCTTAAACAATATAACGAAATTCATAAGCCCTAAAGCTAATAATAAATAAAAATGTTTAATTTAAGTTATGTAAGTACAGAACCCATCCGTACAATGACGTACCTTATAGTTGACAGCTATCACTTTGAAATAGTAACTATAAGAACGACATCTTGTATGCGTTTTAATAATGAATTACTCTTAACAAACTTGGATACTTCGGGTTAAAAGGAAATAAATTCAGGAATAAAGTATTAGAATAAGTAGAAGAAGAAGTGAAAGTACAAAAGAATCCATGCATCTGCTAGGCATTACAATTGGATCAGACGTATCATGACAACAACATCTAACCTCTATTGATAAATCAGCAGAGTCTAAACTAAGTTAATTTTTTAGAGCTAAGAGATATTTTACACCAGCGCAGCTTCTTCTTCTGTATAAAGCCCAAGTGTGACCAGCTCTTGGAGTTGAACCTCGAAACATAGACTGATCTTACTGGACTCCATCTGCATTATAGACGAATCAGCAACCAATGGAGTTCTGTCTCTTTACTACAGATATTATAATACAGATATATAATATTCAATCTACAGCAATTCAAAAGCAGAGTCAATAAACAGCTCGCAGAGTCTTCGATTCGCAGCCAGACGTCGGACGCAGTAGAGGAAGACCTCGCCTTAAGGGGCGCGCACAAGTAGAAACCGACCTCAACTTGGAGTGCGCAACTGGAGGCAGTTAGCTAAGGACCGGGCTAATTGGAGAGGCATGTTGGTTAGGGCCAGGTTCATCCCGGACTGTAGCGCCACTTAAGTAAGTAATTAAGTAAGTTGTCAAAACATAAACGATTTTGATAAACTGTATAGCTGTAGACAATATGTTGTGACAATGTAATTTTATATATCTCATTGCCATAAAAAAGTCGACACTTTGGCGTTATTACTTTAAATGATGGGATGGCTTTGTAGCCTTCTCATATGTTTTTTATTTCTTTCCCTTTTTAACTTTCTCTTACAAAGAGAAAGATATTGTTTTCGTGAAAATTTTCGACCTCGAGATTTTGATTGATTCTAACATTACGATGATAGCGGAGCCTAAAAAAGTGGTTTTTGGAATTCCGTCCGTCGGTCCGTCGGTCCGTAATGGTCTCCCCAGCCCAAACGGCTTGACCGATTTTCTTCAAACTTCGTATCCAAGTTAGTTTTGGTCATAATTCTAGGCCATTTTTTTTGTTTGCTTTTAGCCATGTTAATAATGGTACCTGCCATATAAAAATTACACATAACCTCATTTTTCACGAAAACGGCTCTAACGATTTTGATTAAACTTACTATATACTATATGTATATTAGTTCCAACAAAACTGCATACCCAGTTTTTGCGAGAAAATCCATATAACGGATTTTGTCATTTAGGCCATATAAAGAAAATTGTTAATTTCTCGCAAACTGCTATGCCAAATTGAATGAAATTTAATATTTATACTACTATTATAGTTTGAAACAATTCCACATAATTAGTTTTAGCCCAAGTATCACTAAACGGAATTTTAAGTTTTGGACAATAACGGAAAATAATTATTATTCACATAGACACCGATTCCTTCAAATTTCGGAGTAAACGTTCGTATAATCATATTTCGATATTTTTTATATCATTTGTAGAATCAATAATCCAAATGCATACTTACTATTTGATCTAACGCCCAACTCGCTGTGAAAAAGAAAGTTGCGTACGACCCAGTCGTGCACCCACCACTCGTTTTCTAATGATATGTGATAACTTTTTTGATATTTTTTGTAGGATTTTTTCTTAATTTGCTGATTTAGATATATAATTCACTATGCATAATAAACCATCTTACAAATTGTGCTGTTAATGTCGATGTAGATGCAAATATTGCTGTCTCAAAATATTTCAGGAATAACCTCAGTCTGACAGTTTTAATAAAACAAATTTTCAATGATGGCAATATCATCAAATTGAAATCTTAGTCCCATCATATTTTCTGTTTTATTTGTGGACTGACACGACCCATATAAAATTAATAAAATCTAAGATTCTATCCTGGATATTTTTTACCACAACATCTTCTGTTTGTCATATATTTTGTATCTACAATACGAAACTCCACGCATTTATTCAATTAGATGTTTTGAAATCCACTAGAAAATGAATAGTTGATAAATAAACTCGTGATAGTTGGTATCAGAAACAAAATATTACAAAAAATTGTAAAACTTTTGAGGCCCACTGTAGTTTCCAAATATATGTACAGCACTAAATGGACAAAAAGATCATGACCAAAAAAAAAGCAAAACGTACGAGCATTTGCGTTAGTGAATGAGAATCGCACAGCAAAAGATATTCTATTACGACGGATGGAACTTGCTACGACCGTAATTAATCTTTTACTGCTGCTGCCCGCATTAGCTCACACTGCTGCTCACCTGATTTTATTTTTCTGATTACGTTTGATATTTTCAATTTCTTTGGCGTTTAGCATTGAACTTCCCCGTTCTCCAGAGTTCAATGGTATTAACCCTGGGAGTAATCACACACATTAAGTAAATCCAATAGCGCTATTGAATGTACAAATGATTGGACGATTGAGCATTGAGTTTTAGTTGGCTGGAGATTAAGGTCAGAAAATAGGTCAACAGTGTCGGTGGCTCCATCTTACATCATACATAGAAAATTACCGTGACACAACGCATAAGCAGAGTCGTGATCGGTGTATTACCAATGATCTAATTTAATGTCATCATAGATGTGAATTTGGTTAAACAGTTAGAACTTTCGAAAGAGACAGAAAATGCACTTTTGCTATACAATGGTAGTGACAACAATTCAGGGAATGAAGTTGATCTGTTGGTAAGTCCATTAAAACAAAAATAAATTGGTTTAAGATTCGAACCACGTCTTGTATCAATAAATATATAAAATAAACACACACATAATATGCCTCTCTGTCTTAGTGGATTTTCGCCGCCAGCTACTGCGTTATGTCTAAAACTGTAAGTTAAATTCACCACATCCTCTGGTTCAGGAGCAATAAACCCATCGTCTACCTAAAGAAAGGATTCTTAAGGTCCGTTCCGTTTTTAAGGTCTTAAGTAAAAAAAAATAACACCAACGGCACGTCATTTGGCTGTCCAAGGAACAAAGCAACCAATGTACTCCTATGTTGCAGGCTTATACCCACTCTACTCTGCTAGCAACAACGTAGCAATTTATTCGCCAAACATTTGTAAAGCCCAGGAAGATTGAGGGGAATAAAAATCAAAAACGAATTCTTGTCTGACCTTTTTTGTTGGAGCCAACAGATTGGCTTTGCCTCAGAACAATCGGCCTTTTATCTTTGGAATTTAATTAGCATAATTTTCAAAGTAAACTGTCTGCGTGTCTCGACGCTTTTTTTTCTGTATCTTCGTTTTCTGCATTTGAATTAACAGAAATGGGGAATATAGAGCACAGGCTCATATCGAATGCATTTTGCGACAGATGTGTGCTTTGTGACGTTCAATTTAATAGAAAGATACTATTTCGTGCGTTTATAACTTTAAACGGGATAAAATTAACACACGAACCAGCAGGGCACATAACAATTTCAAAGCGTGTGTATCTGCATATCTTTATGAAAAGTATGTTGTTTTTTTTTTTTTAATAAGAAGTTTACGAAGCTGCGTACGAATTTTTAAGGCTGATATTTTGTTTAACGAATCAAATTTTTCCCGCCTTTATTTGACAGTTCTCCAGTTGTCCACACATCATCTGACATTTATTGAATAAGTAGAACTACATTTTGAGTAGATGGAAATTGTATTTTTCGAATAACAATCTCGCTATATTCTGTATGAGAAATTTGTTTTATTTAAACAAAGTAGGATTCAAAACTTCAATTATGGATACAAATAGACAGCAACATTTTATTTGTTTGATGATCTCTCTTATATGTTTCATGATCATTTTTTTCTTTATTACAAGAAAATATAAAAAAATATAATTTCGTTGCATTTCTGTATGAAAATTATTGAATCGAGTACTCCAAGAAATTTTAGAGTTTTATAATTTGTACGGCAAGGGTACGGGAATATATCGGGTCATTCATTTCGTGGTTTCAAGTTGGTAGCGCTGGCATTTGACACCTGTCAAACTCAGCTAACAAGTGTTTTAATATTAGTTGAATGTTTGCCACTTACGACAATGAATCGCTTAACAATCGAACAAAACGTTCAAATTATTAAAAGTTACTACAAAAGTGGTGATTCAAACGTTGCCACTTTATGGTCGTCATAATCGACCGACTACGCCAGCAATCGGTACAATTGTGAAGAAATTTGAAGAAGTGGAAACGTTACTGATGTCGTAAGCCCTATTTATCGTCGTAATGTACGATCAGTCGAAAATATTGGTGCTACAAGTGTTCAAGTGCCAATGGGCAGACGATTACAGTCAATTCGGAGCGATATGGTTGAATGATAACCGATTTTTTTTTTGGCCAGCGACTGAATATCATGACTTGGACGATATGTGGTTTCAACAAGACGGGACAACAAGCCACACAACACGACCAATTATGGCTGTATTGCGTAAGAACTTTCCTGGTCATGTAGTTTCACGTTTTGGCGACGTCAATTGCGACCACCAAGATCATGCGATTTGACACCGTATGATTTTCGCTATTGGGCTTTACGCCAATAATCCCCGAACCCTAGACGCAACAAACATTACTCAGGTTATGGCCCGAAATGCGCCATAAATGATTTGTCAATATAAGCAGGGTAACAGTAAAGGTAAAAACATGAAGAAGTTCGAGGTTTAATTGGGATGAAATATAGAAAACGACATTGTCACCACATCTTGTTCAGATAGTTTAGCTTAATCTTATACTTTGATAAAAACCGACGTTTTTCTATAAAAATGACCCCAAAAAATGGGCGTGGGTTAAAATGATCCATAGACAAAACGCTCATACTATTATTCCAAAATACAATATTTCCATCGAAAGTTTTATTTTTCAAATTTATTTAAAACTGTACCCACAAATTGGTGACACACATAAGAACAGACGTATAGACGGACAGACAGACATGACATAATCGACTCAGCTAGCGATTCTGATCCGATCCACATACATCAAGGTAAATCTAACTAGAGTACTTCTCTATATTACAAACTATGTATCAAAACTCAGTAAAGAGACTTTTAGGCATTGTTACAAACGTTAATAGTAACAATTATATTATATTTTCGTTTTATTACATAAAACGAAACGAGCGGCAAGTAAACGATACCTAATGGCGTTTTCCATTGGGAAAAAAATCAATTTTTTTTTTGATCTGAAGACCGATTTTGACAGTTGTTGTGTTCCATTGGGCGAAAAAATTGATTTTTTTTTTTGATCAGAGATCAATTTTGCAAATCTGAATTTTTCGGCAGATTTACCAATACCAATACAAATGATAGCTGTCAGTTTGGCAAGAGTGATTTTCATTTTGATTATACCCTATCCCATAGGGGGGTATATTAGTTTTGATACTTAGTTTGTAACATAGAGAAATAATTTTGCTACATATACCTCAAAGTATATGGATCGACTCAGAATCGCTAGCTGAGTCGAATTAGCCACGTCTGTCTGTCCGTCCGTCCGTCCGTCCGTCTGTCTGTTCGTCAGCGGTTTTTGGGCCTTACATTTTGAGCTAGGATAATGAAATTTGGTATATAGGATGCTCGTCCGTGCCACCAGAACAAGTGTAAACATTTTTGAAATCCGCCCACTGCCACGCCCCTTTTTAGGAAAACTTATTTTTTGGCCAAACCGTAAGGAATTTCAAAAAAGTGTCTGAGTAGCATATTTAGGCAATCCTAATATCTATATTTCGTTCATACAAAGTTTTTTGCCACGCCCACTTTTTGGGGGCGTTTTTAGTAAAAAACGCTTTTTGTCCAAATTTTAAAACTTTCGAAAAAAATTTTGATGCAAATACTTCCGCAATGGTAATATAAACATTTTGTCCATAGATCATTTTCACCTACGCCCACATTTGGGGGCGTTTTCTTACAAAAACCATTTGTATACCCCATCCCAAGGCATTAGCAATAGAAATACGTTTTTGTCGAACCACACAAGATTTTGAGAAAGTGTCTGAGCAATATATTGTGACAATGTCATTTTCTGTATTTCATCGCCATAAGGCCTATATTTTGAGGATATTAATTTAAAGGATGGGATGGGATAGGGTATTCAACGATCCGCATAGCGGATTGTAGCCTCTCATATGTTTTTTTACTTCGGTTGTGAAAAACAAGAGTGCTTTGGGTTAAGATATTAATAATGGATATAGACACAGAAAAGAAAGTTATACGTGAACTATTAAATTGATTGAAAAAAAATGTTTGTTATGTTTTTAATGTTGGCAGCTACACCGACGCTAACTTCACATACACGAAATGACACCAATACAAAAAAATTAATCTGAATCGTGTTCCATTGACACTCGAAAAGATCAAATTTCCGATCAAAATCAATGGAAAACGCCATAAGTAAACGATAGTCATGACAAAGTGCGATAGTGTAAAACGAGAAAGACAGAAGAAATGTGTTGCCAAATGAAAACGAAAAAAAAAACTATTTTTTTGAAGCGCAACCAACTTCAATCCTATATAGGACTGTCAACATTGAAGTAAACAAAAAATTTGTGAAATCAAAAAATTTAAAATTTTGAAAAAATGTTCCTCTATTGCGATTTTTTTGGATAGTGGAGATGAATTTGAAGAGCAGGAAAGATTAATATCAAGAAGACGAATTAGAGATAATTCAGACCTAATGAGCCTTCCCAATTCAGCTTAAGCAATTATTTACCCATACTTAATGACTTATTACAATTTATTTAAGATTCAAAAACCAATTCTACTCAACAAAGAAGAGATTAGATATGTCCATAAACGCAATACACAAATCCATTTGTTTTGTTTGTCTTGGTTGCCTTTTAATTAATAAATTTATACAAATATCAATCTTCACTCACTATTTTCTATTTGTTTTTACTTTAATTTTTACAATCGCTACGAAAAATATACGACTGCCAACTGTTAGTCGTTTTTACGAGTTTCGTAAAACCAAGATTGATACTAGTTTCATGTAGTCAAACTTCAACGAGAACGAAGTGATTCCAACGATAATCGTGTTATTAGATATGGACCCTGCTAAACAATATACAGGGTGTGTTTTGTATTCCATGGGGAACTATGATTATAAGAACTTTTATTCCGGAATTTTAAAAAAAATTAGTGTCCATGTGAATTATAATGATTTTCTGTTATTGGCCAAAACCAAATAGTATACAACTACAAGCGTGCGCATCTCATACAACGAAACGAACATTTAATATGTGGGGTACTGATGTCTATACCCCAGTGTTCACATTGCTACCCCAGCACCAAACAACAGCATAGCCGATGCACACGAACGAGGGAAATTCCCCTTCGCACTAACCGCCCGCGTCTGAAACGACTACAACAATTTTAGCTGTGATGCGTACTCTTGTAGTTTTATCCCTCTTTGCCAAAACTGAAAATTTTGCTAACAAATATTTGGACCAAAACTAAGTTGTATATATAAATTTTGATCAATTTGACATAATATATATAATATACAAGCTGGCCCGTCAAACGTTGTTTTGCCATTATCAAATAGAATGACCGCCTACAGCGCCACCTGTTGAGAATTTTTCAATTTTTCCTTTTTTCCTTAACCTTCGCGGAGCAAATACGAACAAATCCGCAGAAGAAGTATCCAATTTGGTCCAGTCGTTTTCGAGTTTTAAGCATCCGAACAAACCAAGATCCATTTTCATATATATAGATAATATATATTATGGCCTAAATGCAAAAATCCTTTATATGGATTTTCTCGAAAAAAAACTGGGTATGCAGTTTTGTTGGAACTTATACGCTCATAGTATATATAAAGTTTATTCAAAATCGTTAGAGCCGTTTTCGAAAAATTGAGGTTATGTATAGTTTTTATATGACAGCTACCATTAATAACATGGCTTAACGCAAAAAAATGGCCAAGAATTATAACCAAAAATACGCTAGATACGAATACGAACGGTCAAGCCGTTTAGGTTGGAGAGACCATTACGGACAGACGAACCGTCGCGACGGTTCCGCTATCATCGTAATGTAAGATTCAATCAAAAACTCGAGGTCCAACATTTTTACGAAAGCAATCCCTTTCTCTTTATAAGAGAGAGTTAAAAATATAAATCCGTCCAACTGTTTAGCCTCCAGCTGATATCACAAACTGCCTGAGGGACAGAATTGCCGGGTCCACTTTTTCGCAATTTCCATCATCGTGATGTTGGATTCGAATAAAATCTCCAGTACAATTTTTTTTCACGAAAGCATTACTTTCTGTTTTTTGTTTAATAATATGTACGATGCTGTGTTTTTTGTTTGACACTGATAAACTTAAACAAACCAACCACTTCGAATATGGTTTCCATCTCTCTCAAGCCTCCATTGGTATAATTAATGCCACTGGGTACTCCAGAATAGGTTACGAATTTGAAGTCTTCAATCAAAAATTATCTACTGCTTAAAATTTCAAAGCAATTGGTATACGGCCAAAATAGACTGAGGCCAGTAAATTCAGTGACGCAAGGAAGGTTACCCCTTTGTATATTCTTCATCATCGTACCCTCTACAAAGGTAATCAGTTTTCAACTTAACTGTTCAATTGAAGGATTTTCCTTAAGTTTTGTACAGCAAGTATACCCACTAGCATGGAAACTATTTTCTTGTTCCTTTAAAGGAGTTTTTGTCTGACTTTGGCATATCTGTCCACATCGTATAATATGTTTTAGAGGGTACTCAACATATACTTGGGTATATGCAGTATAGAAAAGTGGCATGCAGGGCAAGGAGAGGAGAGGTTCTGTCACTACTATTGGACACTGAGACCAGTTTGTCAAAGCGACAAAAGACCCAAATATTGTGTTAAATGCAAAAAATCTTTAACTCTTCGCGACAGCATTTAAAAGTTTTAGATTTTATTTTGACACCTAGAGAATCCTTTAATTGCAGTCTGCTTATCGATTAAAATGTTAATATCGTGTTGTGATATCGCCACCATTGTGGTCGCTTTGGCTGCTTCTGCTGCTACCAATATTTCCGTCTTGGAGACACTACTGTCACCAGCGCGGCGAAATGTTATGTTAAACATGCATAATGCAAATGCAAATCTCTGCATCGATAGATGTAGGAACATGGTTTTTGAAAGTCAGGGAGGAGAATCATGTAGTTAGGGAATAGAGTATTTTTCAGCAGTTTAGCTGACTGATTCACCACAAATGTATCCTTTCTACCATTATCACATATTTCATATCAGTTACTTTACTTATGGATTGTCAAGACAAGTCCCCATATCTTAATAGTTTTCTTGGTATCGAATTTTTCGGTATGATCGTTGCGGGACCTTGAAGGAGCAGAGGCAGTTTTCCATCGTCACCCTCCACAGACCGACGGTTTTGGCCAGTCTCTATAAATTATGTCGTAAGCGGCTTTGAAATCAATAAATATAGGTGGTAGGTATTGATTTTGATTTTGTTCCAAGATCTGCCGAAGTGTGATTTTGTGGATTTGATTCCCACAAAGCCCACTAATACAGACCGATCTGGTTGTTTGTTAAAAGTTTCACATGTTACTGTAGATAGTATTTTATGAGTAATGTTGAGGAGACTTTTGCCTCCTTAGTTGGCGCAATTCTTTCATTCATTCCCTATTTTGTGAATCGGGAAAACAATGCGAAGGTTTTATTTTCAGGCATACTTTTGTATTGAATGTAGTAACACATGTGAACACATGTATTTGTGTACAATATCTTTGTATAAGTCTAAGGTACGATGATATATGGCTAAATTATAGCAATGGTAGGTAAGATTTTTCTTATTCATCACGAAATGATTCTGTTTGGGCTTGTATCTCTGGCGTTGACGTTTTATACTTTGGCTCTCTTGTTATTTGTTTTTCGTTATAAAAAAAACCCTCCTTCTATACATATTAAGCAGCTTTTTAGGAACTCTCATCATCGCCTGCAGCATTGACCTCATTTCTAAAAAACACATTTCGTAAAAGCAGGGGTTTGTTGCGGCCGATTTTATAATTTGTTGACAACATTAACATCAGTCCTGTATATCAGGCGCTGACGGTATGCTTTGAATAAAGAGATTGAAAGATCACGTTATGCACAGGTCTGAGCGGTCTCTTGCGATTGCAGTACATCACTATTAAATGTACATATAATTTTCTCACAGTTTTTCCCCGTTGTTGTGTCCTGTTGTATATCGGGTTTATATCAATCTCAGCCTATCGGAATGTTCGATGTGTTCAATTTGATTGTCTCTTCGTATGGCAGGATTTCGGTATACCTCCCAATGGATATTTAAGCGAGTAAGCCGATTAGCCTAAGTCCCTTGCACGAAGTGCTATTGTAGCCTACACAATAGCTTTCCTAAAATAAGCTAATGATGTATTTTATTACCTAGGCATCAAAATCACTTTGCACGATTTTAACAGGGAAAAGGGTTTTGTCCATTAGCACCTAGAAACAGTCCGTAGTAACGTCAACTTTTTCCTACATCGGAGCTTAAGTGCATATAAGGATTATGTTTGCAAATTTTGATTTGATGATATGAGAATCCTTATCCTTTTTTTCATTTAGCTCATTTCGGGGTCTCTTGTGGTTTCATAATAAGTTTTTGTACGTGAATGAGTAGTTAACAGAAAGGGTCACTTCACATCTGAATGGTCAGTTCCAATTTATTATATGTATAGCCCTAAAAACGTATAAGATTCAACTTACGTTTTTTTTAATATCCCTTAGGGAGAAGCTTTTCAAGTAAAATATATAGCGTTGAGGATCGCACTCGTTGTTTTAAAATTGGAAAAAATATTGTGTTTTTGTTTGGAAATTTTCATATTAATGATGGAATGGTAAAGATGCATATATTTTTGATAAATGAAACAAACACTAACCAAATGGGTTATTGGGTAATTATTTTATATTTTTTTAAATGTACAACGTTCAACACAATCCAACCGAAACATTTACCTATGCACTAATGCAATTACAAAAGACAATTCAAAACCCAATTGTTAATTAAAAAAAACATTAAATAACCAGTCAAAGTCCATTGAACAAACCTCTCTCTCTCTCAGTTCGTAAACATTTAAAATGCAAATAATTATGCATTAAGACACTGACTCACTTTCGCACTTAATCACTAGACTGCATGCCGTTTAAAACAGTTTTCATCATGAGCGAGCGCTCATGTACTTCATCTGGGGATACCCTCAATTAAATGCAAGATACATACGACTACGAGTACCTATACTATATCCATACGATAAGTACAAAATTGCCTTGTTAACTTTACGTCGCGTCGCGGTGTCGTTGCCGATCGCACTCAGAAGTAATTAACCGCAACAATACTAAGACGAAAGCAAGTTTATTGATCATGAGTAAACAATCGCCTTAATAAAAACAAATAATTTGTTAATGATCGTGATAATTCCAGTCGTATGCCGTCGCAGCTGCTACAACGAATGCATCTGCGATTTATTGTTTTTGAAAGATTGAAATTTTAAAATGATTTAAAGGTTGGCGCTTAGTCAAATTCAGCGATGGGCCAGACACATAATTTCAACATGACATTCGAATGTTATGCAAATATCTTCTTATTATAGAATCGGATAAAGATTATGCAAGATTAAATTTAATTAGGGATTCATTTGCATATACACATTGTTGATGTCAACTGTTTATATCTATAATGTATTCACACATATTCAAGATCAAGATCGCGCCAAAGTTCATTGATGTGCACTACGGCTTGCTTTGAGGTAGGTACTGTGTGTCTAGTCTATTTCTGGCGCCATGTGAAACTGATAAAGGTGCACATTGTAGTTACAAATTGATAAAGTTTTAATTATTTATTAAAGAAAACAGCAATTATTTTATTTTATTTTTGTATGGCATTGTTCGGTCTTGACGCTTTGAACTATGACTTAGGAGGTACCTACTTTGAGATGATTATTAACTTGGCCTGGTAAATTGATGCAATTATCAATAATTATAGCCTGCAAGTGTAATTTTTCATTTATAGTTGCAATGGTGTTCATGAAGTTGCATTGGTTAGAATTTGCTAAAAAAATAAAATAAAAACCTCTGAACTGTTATTCAAGTTATGCAGTGATACAAGGGTATTTTTTAAATAGGGGTGCTCGAAGCTATAACCTGGCTGCCATATTTTTAAAGCAACATCTGTCAAATTTTGCAAAAATCTATATCACGGCGATTGCTAGTATAGAGAAGGAAGCGTTAAAGATGGGTTTAACAGTGTCAAGATCAAGTATATGCTGTCGTCAAGAAGATACACATAACGTCGACGAATCGGAACGAATATAACGTCAATAAAGGTTGTAAAGGACGTTGTAAGCATTCGATCCACTAGCAATTGTGGCAATGACACCTCGTTAGAAATCAAATGAAGCCAATCACTGTTTCTTCTTACCTACTTGGACTACTAAAGAGATCCATTGTAAGAACATAATCATCCCAGTCCTGCTCTATGGCGCCGATAGATGGACAATATCAGAAAAGGATCAAGTTGCTATTGGACGGTTTGAGCGAAAATTTCTTCGGTAAATCTTTATACAGCGATATAGACCTATTCAATAAAGAAAGTCACATTTGATGTTTAAGGCGGCTAGGATTTACAGAGCGAATGAACGACAATGATCCGAAGAGTCTTCGATTCCGAGGCAGATGGTTGACGCTGTGGAATTAGACCCCACCTTAAGTAGCGACAACATGTGGAAGACGACCTCATCCAACTTCAAAGTATGGAACTAGATCCAGCTAGCTAAAGACCGAGTTAATTGAAAAGGTATGTTGGTTAAGGACCAGGTTCGCACGAATTTTAGCTCCACCTATTTCTTTGTGAGTTGTGTAGTCGAGAATTCACGTTATCAAGAACCTTCCTCATATTACATGATTTTTATCTTTGACACAACCGTCCTGCCAAGTCGACTACACCACGTTTGGTGTTTAAATTTAAGTCAACCCGGTTAGATAAATAATCAGCCAACATATCCGTACGTTACCGATACGCTAGGTCTGATGAAAACATTGCTGCTGGGAGAGTGTCTTCAAAAACACTCATAACATGAGCATACTTGTCAGATTTTGGACGAAACAATGCCACGCGAGATTCACCAGCACTAAGTGTTGAGGATTTTGGTATGGCAGAATCATCGGCTCGTACTTCTTTCAAAATGAAACTGACAATTTCATAACCGTCAACGGCGAGAGCTACAGATCGATGATTATCAACTTCGTGTAGCCTTAGCATACCGAAGACGTAATGGTTCCAACAGTACAGCGGTACGTGCCAAACAGCACAATTAAGGAAGCACGGACAATTTGAGGGCATGCTTATCTCTCGCGGTGACGAAGTTAATCAGCAACCAAGATCCTGAACTCTTCCTTGGAGGCTATCTTAAGTCGCAGGTCTATACGAATATCCCGCAAACAACAACATCTAGCAAAATCACACAGAATTATGCCTAAGCTAACCGGCACTCTAATGAAAATTTTCAGAGAAAAAAAAATTGTTTTTTTTTTCGAATTATTTATATGATATTTCGACACTGCCCTCAAGAAATTGAGAGTATAATATTTACGCGGTACGAAATCAATCCACTTACGATTGGACAACATTGGGAAATATTGAAACGGAAGTAAGCGGTGCCAAAGCTCGAATACAGGCTTATTCAAGGTCAGTGAAAGATCATCCTAGTTTCAGGATTAAACTTAAGTTTACTTGGGAAACATGTTTTTCAGTCAGTTTAATCCAGAGTTATACCAAAACCTTTACTGAGTTTACTCTTGATTGAATGATCAGACTTAACTCAGAGTTAGCTGAGCACTGAAAAACTGGGCATTAGCTATCAGATATCATCAACAAATCAATTTCGCTATTTGAAATAAGGGGAGATACTGCATCTTAGGCAGACGTGTCTTTTTACTGGGTATTGCCTGCAGCGATTTTGTGCAAAAGACAAGGGGGAAGAAATTATTGCACGTTTCCCGCTTACTTTCAAATCAGAAGAGAAATACGTGAGATGTAAAATTAGTTTCAGAAATAGCTGAACATGAGTAATTCTGCTAGTTCCTAGTGGTATAACATTGGACATATGTATGTATACTAAATGCAGCTTTTAGTAAAATCATTTTAAACAAACAAACTTAGTAATAAGAAGAATGTCCACATTATCTGGGTGCCAAGGCATAATGATAAAAAAACGAATAAGTTGATTATTTTGCCAGACAGGTATCGACAAGGACTTCAGATATAAGTGCACATCCTTTGCTAACATTTTAAAAGACAGAAAATAACCAAGCTTACCTACCCATAAATTAACAAGATGGTAATATAGAAAACCTTGTCAACGAACAACTATAGTCCATTGGCCGGATTTAAACTGTTAAACATCAAACAACATAATATCTTCTATTTTAATCGCAGTGAGAGTGAGTCCTGAAATATCTACAACCCTTTGGATAGCTACTACAGAAAAATTGTAAAAACTGCCGCACATCAACTATCTTTAGACGTTTTTTAGTACTACGAGGCCTGTACAACTTGATAACGATCCCCATAGGAGAATCGATCGCGTCTCCAACAATTCTTGATAGAGTAAGCGGTGGCTCTTTGAGGCAGACAAAACAGTTTAAATAATTACTACATAAGCATCGTTAGGCTCATTACTTTAAACTTTATTTTGCTAGAACATGTTTTTGTTTCACATGGTATCGCTATGGAACTACAAAGGTTTATGCGACCTTGGCAACTCAACCTACCGTCAACTGCCCACCAAAACCTAACCTAAACAAAAAAAAAACACTCAAATTGATGATGACGTTACTATTTAAAAATAATAGCAATGCTACACATAAATCATTCCTCAAAAAACGTCAATTATTACCTTAACACCCCACACTGACATTCCGACAGTTTTCCAAATATTTATACTACGCGTAGATTGATTGAGCATAAGCTATTCACACCAAGTGATCTAAACTCAATCACCTCACAGCATGATCGTCAATCAAACGTTGGTTTGCCAAGAAATACTTAAAATCTGCAAATTCTCATCAAGACAATCTAAACAAATGGAAAGCAAAAAAAATCAAGGAATTTACCACCTCACCTGATAACTCTCTTGGCATCCGGACAGCCGACTCGAGTACTTGACACACCGCCCAATGTTGACACTATGCACCCCGGTTATACCGTTCCGCACGCACCAATCTAAATTATTTCGCATTTTTCTTATCACACTACTACTTAATAAAATACCCGCATTTAAATCACAGTAATTCCGATCACTTTGCATCCTTAGATCGTTCTCGTCGGACAGATTCACGCCATCCGCGCCATTGTTCAGATTATTCGTCTCGTGCAGCCCGCTGTCAGTCGGCTTGCCCATATATATGTCAAACGTGATGCTCAGGTGATAGAGCATCGTTTTCAGCTTTCTCGCATCCACGTACACCGTATCGGGGATAATCAAAAAGTAATCATAATCGTCGAGGTAATTATCCGCGATGTATTTTATCACATGGAATGGTCGGAGATTTTCGCGCGTATCCGTGAAGCCAACAATGTTCTTTAATTTGTAGTTGGTCTTGACGTTGTCGGCGTTAATAAAGAACTTGATGCGATTCACCAGGTGTGCGGTGGTGCGATTTATCGCTGTCGCCAATGTGTTGATGCTGTCCTGTGAGGTCATAACACCAATGAAGATCTTTTCTCGCATACCCAGCTCCGACGAGTAATAGCGCGGTCGGATGACGTTCTTCACCTGAAATCGAAAGGGAAAAGTTTTCTTTTTTATAAAAATAAACTGCAAGTGTTGGGAAAGTATATTTCATGGGAAAATTCGCAACGAGTGATTTAATGAGAACGAGAAATTAACATGCTAACAAATTTGCATGCAAGCGATTGTATAAATATTTATAATAGCACACTTAAAGTTGTGGGCATATGTGGATTTCGGTTCTGAGAAGTGCGGAACTATTGAACTGCGAGATGAATAAGCGCGGTGAAACCCGCAAAGTGATACATTAAATTTCGGTGAACTGATTGAGTGAAAAGTAAGATAGGACTAGGAGATAAGAAAACTAAGTTGTGGGAATTTAGATAAATGTCACATGAGCACCTTTTTTTGGTTGAATGAATAGTAATATAGACTAATATAGAATAGTGTAAAGGGAATAATTTTAGAAGTGACTGCAACAGTTGTAGAGCAAAAAAAAGCACAAGGTGAGTTTCACTTTCGGATCCCCAAGAGATTTTTCTCCGCTGACTCGCACAGTTTTTTTTTATTAGGTGGAAAAACATTGTCAGCAGGGGAGAACGTTATCTGTCAAAAAACAATTTTCATTCTTGACAGCACATAATAAGGATAAATTCTCTTTATTAATTCCCAAAAACTGTGCATCAAGGCTAAATTCTCCAAGATTAACTTTAAATGCGCTCACGCTTCGACAGAGGAAAAAGGCGATATTGCGAAAGACTGTTTCTAAGAGCTCCTTGACAAAACTTATGAGCGTCTACCGAAGCCTGATGTTAAATGGGAGATTTTAAAGCAAATGTAGGAAGAGAAGACATCTTTAGCAGTATTATCGTTAAATACAGCCTTCACGACAACACGTGTGACAACGGACTTAGGCTAATTGACATCGCTGCGGAACAAAATTTTATAGCAGCATAAACGATTTCCTCACCTCGATATCCATAAGGCGGTCTCCAGATCAATTAACGGTCAATCACATTATTCACATTGTGAGGCACGCATCCTCTGTTAACTCTGACAACAACATCTCTTGCCAATCGCTGTTTCTTCGGGCTTATTAGGCAATTTAGTAGTAAAGCCCTCACTCGAACTACTAAGGAGACCCTGATTATCCCAGTCCTGCTCTACGGCGCTGAAGCATGGACCGTATCAAAAGCGGTTGAAGAAATCCTTGGTCGATTCGAGAGAAAAATTCTTCGAAAAATCTTCGGTCCCGTTTGCGTTGACGGGCTATGGAGACGAAGATTCAACCACGAACTATACGAGCTGTACAGCGACTCCGCATTGGACGTTTAAGATGGCTAGGACATGTAGAACGAATGGACACCAATACTCTGGCTCGCAGAGTCTTCGATTCCCAGCCAGACGTCGGACGCAGTAAAGGAAGACCTCGCCTTAAGTGGGGCGCACAAGTTGCAACCGACGTCAACCAAGTTGGAGTGCGCAACTGGAGGCAATTAGCTAAGGACCGGGCTAATTGGTTAGACATGTTGGTTGAGGCCCAGGTTCATCCCGGACTGTAGCGCCACTTAAGTAAGAAAGTAAGAGGCACGCATCCAATATTTTGGATTCTGATTGCGCTAACATCGACTTGGACCACTACCTTATTGCAGCCAAGATAAGAGTGCGGATGTCAAGCCACCACGAATAAGAAATACTGTAATTAAATCTAATGTCTAGGATACAATCTCAAGAGACCGAAAAGGCCTTCGCAGAACGCTTGTCCCTCTCAATTAAAAACATACCACCAGCATCTAATGTGTAAGAACAATAGCAACGATGTCAACAAGCTATTAGATCTGCCACAATTGATGTCTAGTTTAGTTTAGTTTTCTCGCGCCCGCAAGCAAGAAACCCTTGGTTTAATGAAGAGCGCCGACAGGTGGTCACAGCCAATAAAGAGGCTACAAGGCTTAGCTGCAGGTGAAGGCGAGAGCACCCATTGAGCTCTATAGGCATAGAAGGAGGGAATAACTCCGGCTTTTCAGAAAGAAAAAAAAATGGCAAGAAAAGGGCGCTCTTGGGGATATAGAGTGATGCCACTCCAGGAATGATGTTTGCAGGTTTAACCAAAGTGTAAAACGTCAAAGCCAGGGATACAAGGCTCGAACAGAATCCAGTCGAGATGAACAAGGAAATATCGAAGTTGAGACATAGTCGATGCTGAGAATATGGAAGAACCACTTCTGCAGACTGTTAAACGATGATGGTAAGTAACATTCACCAACTCATAAGTAAAATTTGGTTGGATGGAAGTATGGAACCTTAGCATCGTTTGCCCGATCCACAAAAAAAGAGTCTGCGAAGAGACTGGTATCCTCAACACCGCCTACAAGATCCTATCTATGCCGTAATATAAAGCCAGAAACGGTTTACCAATAACCTGATCGGCCCTTATGAGTGCGTAGTTTAAGCCAAAAAAGTCGACAACTGATCAAATCTTCAAACATCACACAGATCCTGGAAAAACCCTAAGAATTCCAAATCGATACCAACCACCTATTCATCGATTTCAAAGTCGCATACGACAGTATTTATAAATACGTACTATACTACGTACTATAGTCATGTCTGGTCTTGGTACCCCGCCCAAACTCGTCCGTTAGTGTAGGTCGGAAACGACCTCACTGACATATTTGTTACCAAAAGTAGATTTAACAAGGCATTGCACTGTCATGTGACTTTTTTAAGATGATTCTTGAGAGGATTGTGCAAAACTCCCGAACCAACACCAGAGACATAATCTTCCATAAATCGGTGCAACTATTAACATATGATGATATTAACATCATTTGTCGGACTCAGCGTGGTATTATAGCAATTTTTGCTAGTATAGAGAAGAAAGCGGTAAAACTGGGTTTAGCTGTAAATAAGGGTAAGACCAATTATATGCTGTCAATTAGAAAGGACACACAACATCGAAGAATTGGACAGAAAGTCACCATTGACTGAAATGTAACTTTGATGTAGTACGTTTACCTCGGCTTCGATATTAACTCTGATTACAACATCTCGTCAGAAATTAAACAAAGAATTACTATACAAAGCGCTGTTTTTTTCTCCTTAAGAAGGCAATTTAGAAGTAAAGCCCTGACTCGAACTACTTACAAGACCCTGATCATCCCAGTCCTGCTCTACAGCGCTGAAGCATGGACCGTACCAAAAGTGGATGAAGAAATCCTTGGTTGTTATGAGAGAAATATTCTTTGAAAAATATTCATTCCCGTTTGCGTTGACGCGTTATGGAGACGAAGATTCAGCCACGAGCTATACAGCGACATACCACTAGTCATAAACGCACTCTACATGTCCTACCCAAGTAGGCGAACAGGTAGAAACCGACCTCAACCAACTTGATCGGATCGGCCTAATTGGAGAGGCATGTTGGTTTAGGCCCAGGTTCATTCCGGACTGTAGAGCCATTTAAGCAAAGCTAATTGAAAAAATAAAGTCTCCGGTTGCTCAGGTCAGGAATTACGTCCCACTAACAGATTTTTCATAAAACTCAAGGCGTTTAGTAGGGTTTACAGTTTGATGTCTTAATCGCACCCAGGATAATAAACATTTTACAATCCAAAATCTTTAGAGCTTCATGGAACTGTTAAAAGAAAACGCCTTCCCGTTCTCTTATTTAGACTTGCCATGTGATAACCGCACCCTCGTTATCATAATCACATGCGCATATTTTCATATTTTGATTCAACAAAATAAATAAATGCAACCTTTACAGTAAATACGACATGTCTATATATCGCGTGTATAAAATATAGTGTCGCTGTCAGTGATATGCGCTCCAAATACGACACAAGTTAATTTTATCAATTTTCACCTCGTTGTTCGATAGCGACCGTACAAATTTTTCAATGGATAGCTATCTTAATCTCCTCTCCGCATAAATAATACCAATTAACACCTGCGACAGTCGTTATGCCCTTGGTATCACCAGCCATGGTGTAACCGATAGATGACATCTTAATCACACATGTTCAACATCATGACTCGAAATTAATTTCAGACGTCATAACTGCAGATTATGATGTGCCTTCATCCGTAAAACAAATCAATGAAGCAAATGACCCCCCAATGTCCTACAACGTAACAGTTAATTGAATCGTATCAATTTGTTCCAATTTGAGTTCACTATCTCAACACAAGACGTTTATAGAATTATTGTCGCAAAATGTCGTCCATTTCATTCTATTTACAGAATCCAGTCACCGTTCTAGAAACAGAGGCGTCTGTGATAAAAGGTTCCACTTCCACCCAGCAGCGGAGGTGCTAAAATATCGTTTGGACTTAGTCTCTGGATCATAAATATTCTGCTGTGGTATGCGCCCGCGCGCACTGATAACAACCCCAATGTGTAGTATTTTTAAGTGGTTAACATACATGTCAAAGAAAAAAATAATGTTAGTGCCTGCTGTTCGAACTAATAAAAAATTGTTCCGAAGCAGCAAAGAACGCATATAGGACTACTAAGTGCACATGGAGCGCATACATTGCTTACATCCGCAGAAATTACTTTGTATCTGTGTCTTTAGAATAAAAACAAAATCGTCAAGTGCACACACTTAAGTAGCGAGCAGCTTGCGTGCACCCGCACCGCTTAACAAGCGCATGGATTGTTATCAATTTAGATCCATGCCTGGATTGAGCTGAAGTGGGTCGGGCAAGTAAATCGTGGATTTCGCATTTTGTTTAATTGAATTATGTGTATCTTTATCTATACTGTTTTTCGAATATGACGACGCAAGTGCGGGGACTGGGAATTTCACAAATTGTGATGTAATACTGTGGTTATCTATGAGAACGCATGTACATACATATGAGTGCGAGTGTATCTATTATCGGGAGAAAAGAATTTTATTTGTTTTTAATTATTTTTTTAGAAATTTCTTTGGGAAATGATTGGGAATTTCTGAAAGCAGAAGGTTGTTTCCTTGTTTCTTTATTTTCCGGGTGTTTTTTTTTTACCAAATAATCGTCTCTTTTTATCGATGAGCACTATTGAAACAGATTTTATCGATACTTTCCAAATTAATTGGGGTTTTATGGAATTTTTAAAACAGAGCACATTATGTTATTTTGTGGTAGACCAGGAAGAAGATTTCCGTGCAGGGATGTGCTTAGAATGGCATTACACTGCTTATTATAAAAAGGCTACAAAGAGGATACTTCACATTTAAGTAGACCTTGAAACACAGTTAACATCCTAAAAATGTCCAGCAAGTGTGAGCGGGTTGATAAGACCGGAGATCACCAGTGCCAGTTAGGGTAGATCAAAGAAAACAATAAAAGGAGAAAACATGCACCGAATTTTAAATAAATAAATAAAATCACGGTGGGACCCACATGCGGGATAGTAGGAATGACCATATTCCCGTCAATATAAATAATAGAAAGAGTAGTTCATAAAGAACCCAATTAGCGCAGAGATGTGCCGGTAGCCTACAGTGTTTGTGTGTTTACCGATTCCGGCGTTATTTCAAACCCGAAATTTATAAAATACTCGCCGACCATCTTTTGGATTGTCTAACTCAAAATGGAGTTGTAGTAAACTGCTGGAATGGTTTCGAACAGAATAACTTGCGAGCTAATGCAGAAGATTGGCTAGCAACTTAAACAAAATCGGTTTGGTGGTTTCTAAGTGCCTGACATACATATAAACATATTTGCCATTTAAATGTTTTGTTTTAAGAATTAAAAAAAAACAGTTTATTCGCTGTAAACCATTTTTTTTATTTAAACTTTTAAATGATTAAATGTGTTTACCTATCACTTTTCTGAGTGTTTCGACCTGAAGAGCGGCATGTAATTTCAGAACTTCTATGATCCGTGGCTATTGACATACACATTGGACTTCTAAAAGCCCCATAAAAAGAAGGCTAGACCATTTATGCCCGGTAATTGCGGACGCCCGAAAAACCTCATTTTTCGAAATTAAGCGCCTGAAAAACAAGAGACACCGAAGCTTATGAGCTGTATTGTTGGAACCAAAAGTTATCCATGGCGATATCAGTTAGAATTGCCGGATAAATTCGTTATCAGGGGCCGATAATGCTCTTCATTGGTGGGTAACAGCTGCTCCAACATCTACTTAAAAAAAAACAGTGGTCCAAGGGTTATTTTCGCCAAACTCATGCCAAACTTGAAGTTGGGTTTTTAATAGCATACAACCAACAATTCTGTTTATTTACGGTCCCATTCAAAGAAAAATTAGCCCCATCGCTAAATACATTTCTTTTGTCAAAAAGCATTAGTTGGTTGAAAAGTTTAATTTGCTAGCCTAACTACATGACATAACAATCCCAAAATATAGGGTAACCAGAGATGAATGATTAAAAAAATGAAATAAAACAACGGTGTGAAATATAAAATTGATTCTGGTGATACGATCTAATCGCTAGCTAAAATTAACCTTAACAACTTCTAAAGCGTTGCGTCGGTTGTAGGCATATAGTGCCGTTTTGTTGGAACCACAGCTCGGATATATCGATGTTGTCGAGCTCTGATCACAGGAAGTCTGTTAACATCTCACTTGATATCTGAGACAGTTTGATGATAACGCTGTATCCTTCCTCATCTCGAAAGAAATATGGTTGATATCCCGCCTTGCCATGAACCGCCGTCAATCACAGTCAATCTTTGTCGCTGCATTAATGATTGACATAGCCGCTGATTCGAAATCGCCCGAGAAGATGTTTTTTTATGTCCAAAATCCAGATCTCCGGGTAACATTTTCAGCGCTCAATTAGCGAACTTAAGTTGATGTCTATGTTCGTACAAATCCAACCAAATCCAACCGGAAAATAAGCCGGGTTGAATCTCGATCGATTCACAATTATCAGCTGTTTGATTCCGAATCGACCCTTTTGGTTCCTTTCAATACTGGCCGCTACGACCGGTGGCTATGTTTTCTTTATTTTGCAATCTCTGTCTGGTTGGTTGCTTAAGGTCCATAAGAGTGTGCACACATCTAAACTTCCCCACGGACGTTTTGTATTTACAACGCAGCCGGAATCGCGATAGATAATATTTTTTTAATAATGTCCGCAAATTTGTCAAGCTTGAAAAAATCAATGATGAAATGTTGTAAGCCTTACTGACTATTTTGACAGCTGGATTAAATTGGTAACTTTAGCAATATCATTGCTATTTGGTCACCCTGTACTAATAAATTACCGCCAACAAATAAATTTTTAATCGAATAGAATGCCACCTGTCAGCTTAGGGTTTCTCAAAAATTGTGAAATTTTAGTAAAGAAAAGAGGGAAAGGCGTTTGTTGCTATTTAACAGTAAATACTGAAAAATGTTGTTCTGAAGTTAGAAAATAAGTGAGAATAATGCATCAATGCATCAATTCATCTCCGAAGAGTACATTCGACACCGACGCACGTGTATACCCCTCACTTATTTAATGATGGCGTAATGACGCTTTTGTTTTAAATATATGGAAACATTTTAAAAACCAATTTTTGAATAAAAAAAAAGGTGAGTACCTATTTACCTTTATACCAAATGACATATTTGACATGAAGGCCTTATGTTTTCAAGATATTTTGTTGCGATATAGGGTTCTGAATTATTGCGTATGCGATAAGCGAAGAACACGGCCTTTTGGTAGTTCTCTAAATGAAAGGCCTAAACTACATCCAAATAATGCCTAATCTAGTGTTACTAGTTTCACGCCCTCCATACGTTTCAGAGATTGTATTTTTTAATTCATCGCTGGCTATGATAGTTTAGATATTACTGATTCTTTGGATATCCCATTGAACATATTTTATAAGAAAAAATGTCCTCATGTAGCCACAGGCAAAACGGAGCAGAATCAACATACAAAATTTATTTATTTGTTCTATTTTATTTCTATAAAAGGTGCACCACACTTGTTACTGGTTGTTAACCATTGTCCATTTCATTGATAAAGCAGTCGTTAAAGTGTTTAATTCATGTTGGTACTATTGTGAAAGTATTCCGTCACTTATTTAGTTTAAAACGCTTCAGAATACTTTCTCCGTAAAACGTTTTTTTAGTTTTGTTCTATTTTAGTCTCTATAAGAGCTGACAGAAATTGTACATTTTATTTTACTCAATGGATCTCATCTAGCATGCTTTTCCAGTATGGCTCGGTATGGCTTTGTTTCCAATGCGCAGAGCCCGGATGATCGCGAAGGATTTGGAGGTTTACTTCTACTTTCCTCCTTTTTTGGACGCAGTGTTCTCAGAGGAGCTTGCGAAAGCTTTAAGCTGTTCCTTCGCCCAGATCAGAGACGAGTTGAGCCTTATAGTACGATCTACGGACGGGATGTTTTGGATACGGGTAATCATTTTGTTGAGTGCGCGTTTATCCCTGTAGGTAGCTTTAACAGGGTATGGCTTTGTTTCCCACCAGATACCGTATAAAATAACATGTTTTGTTTCTCTTTTATCACATATTTTTCAACATAATTAAATAATCGACACTATTGGCCAGCTAAACCTTTTCATTAATTGTGCAACTATTTACAAAATAGTGCTGCTTTGTCCCACATCTGAACAATCAATTTATTTTTAAGATAGATCTAGGATCTCCTGTCATCCCATTTTTAGAAACCCTGAGTCACTACATATCTATCACTGGCTTTGTTTATACCCTATCCCATAGGGGTATATTAGTTTTGATATATGGATCGACTCAGAATCGCTAGCTGAGTCGATTTAGCCATGTCTGTCCGTCCGTCCGTCACCAGTTTTTGGGCCTTAAATTTTGAGCTAGAAGGATGAAATTCGGTACACGTGCTCTTTGTTGCTCCCAGCAGAACAAGTGTAAAAATTTTTGAAATGCGCCCACTGCCACGCCCCCTTTTTAGAAAAACGTATTTTTTGGCCAAACCATAAAATTTTGAATTTTGAAAAAGTGTCTGAGAAGCGTAGTTAGACAATCGTAATATCTATATTTCGTTCATATAAAGTTTTTTGCCACGCCCACTTTTTGGGGGCGTTTTTAATAAAAAAACCTTTTACGGTCAAATTTTAAAATTTTCGAAAAAAATTTTGATGCAGAATAATTAGTAATATTAATATAAACATTTCATCTATAGATCATTTTAGCCCACGCCCACTTTTTGGGGGCGTTTTCTTACAAAAACCGTTTGTATACCCTATCCCATAGCATATGCAGGAGGAAAACGATGTGTTTTGTCAAACAACAAAATATTCTGATAAACTGTTTGAACAGTATATTGTTGTATTATTGTTGTTATAGGCTAATAAAGCCCACTTTTTGGAGATATTAATTTTAAGGATGGGATGGGATAGGGTATTCAACGTTCCGCACAGCGGATTGTAGCCTTCTCATATGTTTTTAATTTTAATTTAAGACCTTCTCTCTTCGACTTATAGGTTGCATGGATGCGCACTATAGTAATGGTGCATGCAAACTGAAAGTGTAGGGTGTGGACTTTTTAATTGTGCATGCTCCATGAGTGATATCAAATATGTTTGATATTTGTGTGCATCCATGAATGTGTGGTATACGGACCAAATCGGCCAGTTATCTGATAAAAATCAATGGGAGAGTACGCCTTTACATTTAAGCATACATCAGTCAGCGAAAAACGCATGAATGTATATGCTTTTTGCATTTATAATGTGTGGAGGAAGCGTGATATATATTTCTTGGTATTTGTGTCCTATTGGTTTTCTATTATTTTAAGCCTTGCAGTTCCCCAACAACTGAATAGGAATACTTACTTGAAATATCAAATGTTTGTCAAAATTGGCAAATGCTTAAGATCTTATATATCTTCATTGAAAATAAACTTTCCGACTTTTCTTTCGGTATAAATTAAGTTGCAGTTCAATTGTGATAATACAGTTATTATGTAAGAACGTGAGTATAAATCTAACCAAACTAGGCTTATATGTTATCCCGATACACATGTGTCATTGTTATTGCTGTGATATGAAAAAATTCTACAAGTATTGGCCAAGTTACAAGCACACATTTTTGAATCTATTTGAAGATGTCTAGAAATGTTCGCGGTATTTCCAACTGACTTGATCACCCTTTTTGGTCATTTCACATCATTCATGTGGTCTCGTAAATGGATGATTTCAGTGAACACTGATGTTGTTTACTCTCTACCGGGTATATCGCCTTTAGCTCAGTTGCAGTAGATATAAAAGCTGCATGAATTGTTGTCGTAACTAACCACATCGACCAACAATTTATACGTACGACATGAAAACCTAAAACCACTGAAATCGAGACACGGGAGCGGAATGTTAAACCGCACACGAAAATCTTCAGGCACGCAGACAGATTTTTACGTCATTTTCATGTGAGATTGTGAGATTCAGGTTTAATTGGTAAATAAAGTGAAAAGATACTAGATGGAGAAAACAAAGACTCATTCATGTAAATAGTGACGAGTGACCAGAGTACTCGTCGAATAGCTATAACTCGGTGCCAAGGAGAAGATGCACGTTAAGTAATCGGCGCGGCGCACCGGCCCGCGGCGGTCAATGACTGTAAGAAGGCAGGTGTGCCGCAGTCGGTCTCGTTACTTCAATTCACTTGGACAAACATGTGTCGTTAAAGGTAAATAAAATGAATGCTTAGGTTGGCATTTAATTACGGGTCAACATAACAAGAACGATATTTACACGAGGGCTTTATTGAAATATTTATGTACGCATACGAACTCGCAATGCACATAGGTACTCATCGACGCATGTGTTTAATGAGGTGATAGTGGGCCACATTGAAAGTTGGCGTAGCTGAATACCCCACATAATGGATCGAGGAAAAAGGTATTTCATGGAAGCTAGGGTCTTTTGCACCCATTTATAGAAAACGAGTTTGTGGTAGTTATTTGCCAATGTAAGATCAATATCCTATCTGTTGATACAGCTTGTTGGAGTTTGGCTTCATTTCACATTACAATCGCATCTTAAAAAGAACCAAACAAAGGAAATTTAGGGAATTTAGAATCCAGGGGAATTTAGAAGATGATTTAACAAACGTATACTATCAGGCTATGCAACTATACAGGAAAGTTCATACAGAATATTCCTCCTAGATTTGAAATAAAAATTAAGTTCGGCATTGCTGCAGTGGTTAGTGCGTTGGACTATTAAGCGCTAGATTCATGGTTCAAATCGAGGGTTATGCAACACTCCATAGACGAGTAAGTTTTTGCTTGCTCACCACACATTCTTGCTCAACAAACATTTATCTGGTTAAAATTGGGTTTAGATTGGAGACTGTTCATCCAGGTCATAGCCTTTTTTAAGAGACTAGAGACTAATAATGTAATATTTCTAATACGGTTCGATGTTGACGGTTAGTCTGTCAAATATGTCATTTGTTATTCAGTCACCATGGAAAGTAACACGATTAAGCAGAATGTCATAGCACCGTTTGTTGGCTGACTGGACTTCGGAGCGTTTGGAAGAAGACCGCAATTTTCGAAAATAAATATTTTACATGACGAGTAATATTTTGGATAGGTTGTATCGCGATGCGCATGCACACTTAGACCATAAAAGTCAGTTGTTGTACCTTTTGGATCTGTCGACTTTCCCTACATTTTTTCGCCTAATGGAACCATTCAGAGCTGACTATATTATAGTCTATATTATATTTCTGACATTAATATAAGGAAGCTCACCTAGATTATCAAGGAAAAAAATTTCCAGATGGAGTTTTCTTTAGCCAATTCTCCAGTTATGGAGTGGAAGAACAGGATTGCTGAACCTCATTATGTCCAGAATGTCCTTTGGGTCGGATGGTTCGACCGGGTTCTCGCACGACTGCGAGGGCGGTTGGGAATCTTACCCATTTCCACTACCTCCAGTTGTGCTCCTGGCCAAATTTCGCTTGCAATCTTGCACAGATCTTTGGATCTCTGGTCTGCGTATGCAATCTTTTTGATATGCCCCTGATAGATACCTAGGTAGCGGCAAATGAGCGCAGAGCAGAGGATTACTTCTACATTCCTCCATTTTTTTTGACGCAGTGTTCTCAGAGGTCAGAGACGAGTTGAGCATTACAGTACGTTCTACGGACGGGATGTTTTGGATACGGGTAATCATTTTGTTGAGTGCGCGTTTACCTCTGTAAGTAGCTTTAACAGGGTTGACCTGTATGGAGCTGTGGATTTATTAAAGATTCGGTGGGATCATCTGTTGTATGTTCGATAGTACATAATAAGGATGGTTGTGTATCCCTCGCATCGCTTGACTACGGATCGGACTAGGTTCCAAAACCAATGACCGATGGCTATGAGGTATGACCTACCTGGGTACAAACATCAGCCACGCTTGGACCAGGTTTTCCCAAAGTCTTTACGTTATCGGAGGTGATATTGCCAGGAGAGGATACCAGTATGCTGGACCAGGTTGTGGGTCGGAGAAGTGGGCGACTTATTCTCGATGGAGGCGGGGTATCAACGCGGTACGAGCTTGAAGCCGAAGAGAGTGGGAGAGAGCTCCCTTGCAGCATTCGTCCATAGTTTGGGTTCGGACTAGGTTTTAGAACCATTGTCCTTACCATTACCTCCTTTGGAGCAGGTTTCTACCCTTCCGCAGTTGCCTACTTGGCTCAGACAAGGTTTTTCCAAAGCCATTTTCACCTTGGCTATACGGCAGTACTTCCAGGTGTCACTCCTGAGATTCTAGAAGGGGTTTTTTGGAGGACCATCCTCCCGTTTTTTATTGGGTTTTTTTTGTATTCATTTTGGTTCCCACGGATAGCGAAGAAAATCGGTACACCTACACATAAATCCGCATTAAGCAAGGCAGGGTAATCCGAAGGTTACCTGGTATCCGGATACTCCTTTAGCGACTGAGCATTTGGTAGTGCTCTCAGCAAGGGTCGTTTAAAACATTAATCCAACCGTTAAGTTGTTTTTGGTCCGTGGGTGGTGTTGTGTATTCATTTCCACCAGGGGCCCTCTATCCGCCTACCTCGGACTCGCCCGATAGGAGAACAACCAAACTCCACCTTTAAATTCAGCCAGATCTATGCAGCAGAGTCGTTGAAAAGTGGACCTCGCGGATCTGTGTCACGGTACGAAGGCACGGTTTATATATAATCAGATACGACCATCATCGGTATAAGCTCCCACGCGGTGTCCTGCATTCTCTATTTTGAATAGTAATTCAGTTAGAAAATGATTCCATACAAGCGGAGAAACTCTCCCAGAGTGTCAACAACTAATACAACCTAACCTAAACATATTACAGGAACTGAATATAATGCCAAAAGCTACACAGACTGGAAAAGGGTTGAAAGCGCTTTGAAATCTGGTCATGGGGCCTTGTGTGGTTCCAAACTAACGTCAATGGAAAACTAAATTTTTATCAAAAATCAGATTGACGGATTGTGAATGGATTGTCTTCAGCAAGCTTTCCTGACATTCTTCCTGTAGATTATAGTAAGGTATTAAATTATGCATTCGATCTTGGGCAGAAGTTGCTACAAGAGCTATGTTGAGCTTTTTTAACCTCCTTCTTGTAGGTGACAGAGGTAACTCTGTCGGCCTGCCAATTCCTATTATATGTAAAAATCAGCGAATGCTATGCGATTGATAACCACCTCATCAAAGACATTCCTTTCACAAGGCCTAATTTAACTTTGAGTCGATTACGAATCAAGCTAAGAAACACAATGTTTTACGAAACTTTGCTGATAATGTTGAAAACTGCTTTCCTTATCACGTACAGAGATGAATACAATCGCCATCTTGATTCTATCAAATATTTGTCTAGATCGACGTCAATCGGCTTTTAGTGACGCCAGACCATATACAATCTCTCACGTCATAAGCATGAGTAAGACCATGCTTAATATGACATAGAATCAGATTAAAAATTAAATCTTCCTTCAGATAAGTCAAGGCCCTTACCAGCTTTGATGGTGCTTTTGATAAAGTAGATAGTACCTACTCAGCCATTTAAAAAAAAAAGATTTTGTGTGAAAAATAATTAAATGTACCACTATCTACATGATGAGCACATAAATGGGAGCATTCCAGATACTTGAGCCATTTGGTGCGCAAATAAACATCTGCTTAGATAACTTCTAGTGGCGCAAACTTTATAGAGCACATGAACGAGGTCAGAACCTAATTACTCGTTGGCAGTTTTGTTTATTTCTTTAGCGAATTGTTGAAGTGAAGTAGACAGACAGAAGGGGTTGTTTCCCTTTCACTTTCCCCATACCGCCATACAGCTCGCCGCGCCCGCTCACTAAAAGACGCAAAGTAAACAAATAGTTTGCTGGGGAATTTGTTTAAGAATTTGTTGTTTGCAATTCATCAGGAGATTTGTTTGGTTTGGTTTATGTTTTATTTCGCTTGCTGGTTTTGTGGCCACCAAAATTTATTGAGTGTGTTCAGGTGAATTTATATTAATTGGATGTCGTCATGGGGTGGTTGAGTTCAGTAAGACTGAGTAAAAGGTCGAGGAATTGAGTTGAGTAAGGTTAATGGGCTTTGCTATACACGTGCGCAGAGTTGTGTAGTTTGTGATTTATTATTGTTTGCAAAGAGGGAAGTAAATCGACTTGAGGATTGAGGATTTATTACATGAATGGGAAAATAAATCAGTGAACTGGCTTTTTTTTTTGTAACATTTTGTTTGTTTAGTGGAGTGCTAAAGCACGTGAGAATTGCAAGAATTCAAATTCTTTAAGAACTTGGTGGAAGCCTGTTTTTATTGGCAATTTTGATAACAGACGTAGGACGTCACAGCACATATTTTCTTCTAAGGTATCTAAGAACAAACTAAGCTCTTACGTATAAGTCAGTTACCCGCTTTTTACGTTTTTACTTAAGACGACATCCCCATCTACTTTGTCGATTGCAGGGTATCCAAAATTCAGCGGGTATGAACATTCTTGTTAATTATCTTTTTGATGTCCCAGTTTATTATGACCAAAACCAGTTAACGCAAACAGCACCGAGGATTTAGAATTTTATTCTCCCTTCATTTGTTTAAAGGCTTTGAATAGATTCATTAAGCTTTTTAAGTTGTCTGATTTAGTAGCTTAACCGAGGTTAACAAAATTTGGTTAGGCTATATTAGCTGTTGATGCTCAGCTGAGTCATACAGGCCTACATGTGCCAATGGCGATACCATTCGATTTATTAATGTATGTACCTAAAAAGATAGAATTACCAATTTAGTGGTACTTATGGTTTCTGTAGCTCTTTGGTCTCAAAAAGGTATTTGGACTTTAAGTAGGAGTTTTTTAGTATTTTTCAACAAGTATTGACGATTTTTTGGCAAAAAAATAGGCCCACCTTGGTTGTTTTGCCTACGTCTGTAAGTAATCGTTCATGCCTTAAACAAGTTCATGGTGGTTTTCTTCTTCTTACATCCATTTCGTCGCATTAAAGTTTTTATTTTTATACTTTTATGACCTTTTATCAGAGCGATTAGTTTGTTCAAAGTTGTACCACAAAGTAGACCAGGTACCTTAACATTTTAGAGCTTTGTGTTCCTACTTTTCGGCCAATATATTAGGGCTTGCCCTACTTACCATTTTAGCGGCATTCTTCTTTGTATTGGCAAACGTGAATCAAATCTCGCAGAAATTAGTCAAAAGAGTATACCGTCAATGCAAGTGAGTAGTGTACGTTACTTCTAATTTAGGTCCTGTGTTGCTGGTAGGTTTTAAGCCCTCTTCTACACCTATATGCCATGTCGTACAGTTAATGACATTGCAACGGGTGTTTTTTTTTTAGAGGTATAGAACTTTAAGTTGGCAACACAATTTTAAATGGCGGCCATTTTGTCAGCTGTGATTTATTTTAAATTTGCTTTGGCATTTAAACATGAATAGTTTGACGTCTAAAAAACTCTTCCATTGTGCAAATTTGTTTTGAAAATCATGGTTCATTTTACGGTCAACATAATCGTCTATCAGAGCAATTAATTCGATTAAGTATGGAACGTTTTCGCACCACGTTTACTCTAAATGATAATGCGCATCCAAAGAGACCCCGTACAAAAGAAGTCATTGGAAGACAAGAATCAGTCTATCCGCCATCGTGCCCAAGAATTGGATATGTGTCCATCCACTTTATGGAAGATTTTGCGGAAAGATCTTGGTTTGCGTGCGCACAAAATCCAACTCGTGCAAGAATTGAAGCCACAGGATCACCTAGCAAGGCGTAGATTCGGTGAATGGGCCAAGATTGCCGTTGATCCCAATTTTCATAACCGAGTTTTGTTTACCGATGAAGCTCACTTTTGGTTGAATGGATACGTCAATAAACAAAACTGCCGTATTTGGAGTGATGATAATCCTCAAGTGTATGTTACGACACCGTTACATCCACAAAACTGACTGTTTGGTGTGCCTTATGGGGTGGTGGAATATTTGGTCCGTACTTCTTTAAAAACGATGCTGGCCAGAATGTTACAGTCAATGGTGACCGCTATAGAGCCATGATTACTGACTTTTTCGTTCATCAATTGAACAACCTTGATGTGCAGGAGCTGTGGTTTCAACAAGCAGCGCAACGTGTTACACAACTCGTGCCACAATTGATTTGAAGAAGGAAACGTTCGGTAAGCGCATAATTTCGCGTTTTCATCCTGTGAATTGGACGCCGCTTGACTATTTTGACTGTGGGGATATGTGAAGTCGGTAGTCTACACCGATAAGCCCGAAACGATTTTCAACTCGGAGGACAACATTCGTTGCGTTATTGCCGATATACGGCTACATATGTTGGAAAAAGTCATCGAAATGGAAATGGACCTACAGATTAGACTACGTCCGAGCCAGCCGTGGCGGTCATATGCCAATTTATTTAAATTATATTTAAATTATAATGCCAGAAGATTATCTTTCGAATACTTTCAATGACTGAAATAAAAAATAATCTTTTACTTCAGGTTTCTGGCTTACTTACACTATTGAGCATATGATAGTCTCTGCCTGAGGCCATAGCATTCTCTTTGGACCTGGGCATGGGCACACTGCATCTAGTCTATTCTTCCAAAGCCCTGGCATCCCCGATCGCTTGATCATTTCGGGCTCTGATTCGAAAATTCTGTTGGCTGGTGTATTTGCTCAATCTGCCAGATGTACCTTTTGGAGTACGTTTACAAGCTCTTGGTTGTATTTTCTTCTCCATTCCTCGCATTCAGGACCAAATATTTCACGTTTTGTTTGAAAATGCCAAATATCCTCAAAATTAGCTTCTCAATTAATGTGTGGGTGTGATATATATTTTGTGGACCGAAAGGGATCAACGTTCGATTTGTAAAGGCAAATTTGGGAAGCTTATCTTCGATATTTGTCAGATTTTGGCTAAAGCATAACAACCTACTAACCAATAAGCCACTGCACATACAGTCTTTAGAAGAAGCCATTTCCCTAAAGGTCAAGTCATGTTGTATACGCTTGGTTATAATTATTAGAAAGTGTGCGATCATTTAGTTTCTCTTTCAGACATCAGATCCCTCTAGTCTCCTGAAATCATGCTGCGCGCAAGTAAAATTCTTATTGTAGCAAGTTCGTTAGCCGTAAAATTCCCTGGAATTTTCTGAAAGACACAAAATGTAAATTTTTGAAGAAATGAGTGGCAGAATAAATTTACTTTTTGGTTTATTGGGACTCCGCACACGAGTTGAGTTCACCAGTTTCATACCATATTCCAAGCGCACACGAGATGAATATGCCGACAGAACAGATTGTATACATGAACCCCTTTTCATTGGGTTAGTATTTCTATCGAAATTGGCATTTGCCTTGAGAAGTTTTGACAATTCGCAAGCTCTTAGGTTTGTGTGAGGGTATACGCAACAACATTGATGTTGTCTATTCGGCTCACAAAACGCATATGACATACACATTTTTTTAGACTTATTGACAAGACCTTTTCGGTCGTTATGAGTTTAAACTGGAATATGCTTCAATGACCCTGAGACATAAAGATAGGCGAAGACTTAGATTGTCGTAAAATGGTTTGTTGGTCACGATAACTCCAAAACTAAAATCTGTAAATAAAAATCCTCAGAACAAAAATCTCTAAAACACTGTTTGTTTGAGGAACTTTGGTTTGGTAAGTATCCCTCTAACGTTTGGCATTTTAAAATGAGAAAAACTGCGCAAAATTTAAAACAAAACCAACAATCTCCACCACTTTCTTCTACAGAAAACCATACAGTCGCCTTCAAAAGTATCTATTCATTCATTAGCACCTCAAGATAGTGTGAAACATATTTATATCTCCGTTACACATTGTTACCATATGTATTTTTTGTATCTACCATACAATCACTTTGTTCATCCGTTTAACACATCAAAAATGAAAAAGAAAACACGGATTATATCATTTCTCTCTCAGTCTTCGATAACACAATACCTCAACCTTAAGTAGACCCTCAAGTTGTTATCGAGCACACGCACTTGGAGGTCATTGTCGGTTCGTTTTTCGCGCTCCGCTTTGCTACCATTGTACTCCAATTAATTACAAGTACATACTCCCGGATAAAAAGAATCTAAAAAATATATATACATTATATACTAAGTCACTTTTATTGACAGAAGTAGATAAGATTCAATTCTGTGGTTTCAGTTAAATATTTCAATTGAAAAGCAATTCCGTTTCGTCAGTAGACACATTACATGAACCAATTTCAAGAAAACACACGAGAAGAAGGAACAGGCTTGAGATGACAACTTGCGATCTCACGTTTAAATAAGCTGTCAAAAAATAAACTAAGAACACGTGCAAAGGCCAGAAGTCATCTGGTCTTTTTTTCTATCGAAAAGTCAGTAAAGCTAGACCAAATGGAAAAGAGTGGCACTAGCTTGATAAGAAAGCAATTAAATAATTTTATTGCACGGGCCGTCTTTTTGACAAGAAAACCGCTTTTCGCAATAGATGAACTTTGTCCAAAATGTATCGACTTTCAGTTTCTAGTTTGATTCGAAATATATATAACAGGTGTATGGAGAAGCCGTTATGAAGTAACACTTGACAACCTTACGGAAGTAAAAAGGTATTCGTAGATAGCGATAAGTGTTATGCGATAAGTACACACATCAAACGAAATTGGATCAGCAAAGTAATAATACAAACGGGGAACATTTTGGAAAATAACAGTCATAGACATATAGTTGACGTCAAACAATGATCCAAAGGTTGGGCTTGTTTTAAGATGGGTGAATGGTAATTTTTACCTACGATTCTGGCTGTAATGTGGGGCAATTTGTGTGGGGCTTATAGCTCAACTATAATAGAAATACGTTTATATCAAAATTCTACGTTACGTTTTCTTGAGTAATCTTAATTTATGTCATTTTAAATCACTATCGCACCCTATTTTGAAAGAATATTTATTCTATAGGATTAATTTAGTATCGAGCTAGATTTTCATCAATATTCACTTTTTGACGTGGATTAGCAGTGAACTAAAGGGTGTTTTTTTAGGGGTTGGATTTTCGAATAGAGATAAAACTGACATTTTGTGGTCAAAATCGGGCAACTCTAATGTCATATATGTTGAGTTTGGTTTGCCATTTCATCATGAACAGGTTGACAAATGAACAACGCTTGCAATGTGCAAATTTATTTCGAAAATAATGGTTCAGTTCGCGAAGTTTACCACAAGCTCCGTCCATTTTAATGTCGACATAATCGTCCATCAGAGCAATTAATTCGGTTAACCAAGAATCGTTTTCGCACTACGTTTACTCTATGTGATAATACGCATCCGCAGAGACGTCGAACGGTGCGCACCAAAGAAACAATTGCCGCTGTAGAGCAAAGTGTTGAAGAGGACCCGAATGAATGGATTCGCCACCGTGCAATTGGAGCTTTGTCCATCAACTTTATGGAAGATTTTGCGCAAATACCTTGGCTTACGACCTTACAAGATCCAGCTTGTGCAAGAATTAAAGCCGCGAGACTATGCAATGCGTCGTGATTTTGGTGTATGGGCCAAAAATGAAATTGATCTCGATGCTTATTTTCATCACAACATTTTGTTCAGTGATGAGGCTCATTTTTGATTGAATGGCTGCGTCAACAAGCAAAATTGCCGCTTTTGGAGTGAAAAGAATTCACATGAGACCTTGAGACGCCATTACATCTACAAAAACTGACTGTTTGGTCTGCTCTATGGGCTGGTGGAGTCATTGGGCCATACTTCTTCGGAAATGATGCTGGAGAATCAGTTACCGTTAATGGAGACCGGTATAGCATGACCGAATTGGATGGCATTAATGTGGATGAGATGTGGTTCCAAAAAGACGGCGCTATATGCCACAAAGCGCACGTCACAATCGATTTATTGAAGGAAACATTCGATGAGCGCATAATTTCGCGAAATGGACCTGTCAATTTGCCACCAAGATCGTGTGATTGACACCATTGCATTATTTTCTTTGAGGATATGTGAAATCAATCGTCTACGCCAACAAACCAGAAACGTTAGGGGACTTGGAAGCCAACATTCGTGGCGTTATTGCCGACATACCCCAAATGCTCGAAAAAGTGGTTGAAAATTGGACCTCTAGACTTGGCTTTATTCGAACCAGTCGCGGCGGCCACATGCCCGGAATCATATTTAAACATTAATGGCATAAAATTATCCTTCCAATAAAGCCAAATTGTTGGACATTAAAACGATTTTCTTGTGTTTTATTTCAATTCGAAGTTCTATAACTATTAAAAAAACAAAAAATCGAAGTTGAGATTTTTCTAAATTCTTATGTTTTGGGGCACCCCGAGTCCAAAAAAAATAGTTTTTATAAAATATATTTCGTCTGGAGTCGGTTGTTGACACTGGAGCCCAAACTACTTGGTATTGGTGGTAGTCATACAGAGGGGTTCTTGAATTGGGATTCCAGCTCAAAAATTAACGATATCGCCCATACAACGGAGTTTTAAAAAACGCGATTATCTTGATATCACCTCTAACAATGTAGATACAAATTAATGACTAAGCTTTTACAAGTATTTACAATTTTCGCCAAAAATGTACGATACTTTTGAAAATGACTGGTTTGTCAAAAATCGATTGCTTCTCATTGGATGTGTTCCACTTACAGATCCTTACAGAGATTTTCCTCGACTTCCTCAGCTGCGATTTTTTATTAGGTGGAACAACATTCTCAGCAGAGGGGTTTCCTTACAGCTTGCAAAATGGGTGATCAGGCGAATTCATAAAAAATTAATCTCAGAATATTGCAGAAAATCCAATCAATTGAGGAATCGTGTTTGACTTATGGAGATATCGGAGAGATCCGTTGAGATCCAGAGCTGTTATTTCGTTATGTTTTTGGGTCCTCAATTTTTTTTATAAAATGTAAGTAGGAAGGTATTACTTACATTCAGATTTGAGGAAAATAATGCCCTTCGTAAGTTAGAGTAGTCCTTTACTTATTTAGTCATTCGAATAAGGAAGAATGTATAAATACAACACATATGAAAAGAAGTAATTAAGTCATTTGAACCACGAAGCATACATGGTGGTGATTTTTTTTAAAAACCCAGTAGAAGGCGAATCTATAACGCTCACGAGCGCCCTGATATGATGCTTGCAGAGGTTTGCCCTAACATGACATCAGGAAAGCAGCGGGTATGCTGGCAATTTCTGTCCAAATATTGTCCTTCAGGTCTTGTAGGATCCTTGGGCAGTTAACACGAACGTGGGATTTCAAATAACTATCGCATGGGGTCAAATCGTAGGAGCGCTTTCGGACTGCAATAAATTGCTTATTTAAAGACTTATTAGATCACAGATAATTAATGGGATTGGAGAGATACATGGGAATAGTTTGTCTTGTACGGATATTTACGAAAAAGTTGATTTGCTTCGGATTGATTGATTTGCTTACATAAACTCCAGGCACTCACTCTATTAGTTTCTACAGTCAGTTTTAACTGACTCTTTTAAGAAATTGTTATCAAAATGGAGGTAAACGTGAGACATCCGGCGAACAGAATGTGCAATGTATAGGTAAATAGTCCACGAAACTATTCCTATATTATAGCTTAGTCTTCTGCTTGATCACACCTACATATTTAAGACAGTTATAGATCAGTCTTATATTTATGTGTTAATTTAGCAAATATAGCTTACCACCTATGAGATTTTATGAAAAAAAACGAGTCTTTTCTCGTCTTTTAGGGGCCGACCCCTGACAAATGTCTGACACACCTAAAGCTCATCCCAACCACCTTCAACTTCACGTGACAACCACAGAGTACCATATACCTTGACACCACATTGGGTACAAACACATTTGTAAAGCCTTGGAAGCAGATAAGATTAGGTGAAATATGTCCCAGGTGGCGGCAAAATAAAATAATTTTTCTTCTTCCAACGGATGCGACTACAGTCTCAGTTAGGGTGCGTAAATAATGTGAGCTAATACAAGTTAGGCGGTCGTACTAATAAAGTAGACCATTTGCTCATGGATGTGACGCAGGCTTTCAGTAACCCTGATGTACATACATTACTAGGGTAAACATGGATTATGAACATTTTCTATCGTATACAAATTCAAAGCTCGACTGTCAAAAGCTTCGAATGGTATAAAGAAAGAAACATTACTTCGGTCACCTTAGGGAATTGGAGAGCCAACAAAAACTGGGTGAAAGACTCTCCACTGTGCCTTCACTTTCCGTCCACGTGAAATAATAGTCGATACAGTACTGCACCCGTATCAAATAAGAGACCTAATCGTTCCTATAGCTAGCTAGCAACCACCTCCTATGAGACGAGTGGTATGATGATGTTTAGAAGTACCGAAAAGAGGTGACAGAAAAGTAGCATGTTGTGAAGCGCTGCAATCTAAGCCGGGGTGGAGCAGTGAGAATATCGAGACTAAAGAAGGGAACGGGAGAAAAGAGAGAATAGGCAGCCACCCAGCTAAAGGAAAGCATTCATCAACGCTACAACGCTACACAAAAAAATGCAGCTGGCTTCAAAATAGGAAGGTAGGCTCTACCCAAGATTTCGAAGTGACTTTGACAAATCAATGTCCACAATGACAGTTAGCCATATCGACTCAACTGCATAAATGTTTAAAATTTTTAATGCAAACAAAAAACTCTAAACTAAGAAAATAACATCAAACATCCTGGTGGATCGTCTGATTTCTTATTCAAATATACATCAATATGACAGATGGGCTCTACCCAAAGGTTTCGAAGTGACTTTGACAGTTCAAAGTCCACAATTGCAGTTAGCCATATCGGCTCAACTGCATAAATGTTTAAAAAAATTTATGCAAAATAGCACCTCTAAACTCAAAGAGCATCAACATGCTGGTAGATCGACACACTCTGATTTCTTATTCTAATACAAATCAATTTGACAGATGTCACATGTTTGAAACATACACCCAACTTATATTCTACTACAATATTCTCTTCACGACTATTAGCGCTATGAAAATATGATAATGACTTCCACTGTCATGGACCAAATGGATCTAATTCGCGCAATCATCGTGGCATGAATCATTCATCACATTTTAGTCGGTCGACCTTCTATGCAATCATTCATCAACAACTCAGTAGTCTAGAATCTCTAATGCGAACTAGATACTTGTTCCTACTCTAGCATAAAAGTACACAAAACTTTATATACATATCCCGTTTTCAAAGCCAACGATTTCTTTGCAAAGCACGCGCCATTTCCCCTCTTTGTGTTTGGATTCGATTCACTTTTATGTGTATACACTGTACATGCTTTATGCAACTTCTTTGCCATGTGATCTCTCAAGGTTAAGTCAATTTCTGAATTAACAGGAAACGGGGTACAACTACAAACAACAATAAAAAAAACTTTGAGAAACTGCAAATTGTTTATTCAATTATCAAAAAAAAAATACGACTGTGTCCGAAAACGGCAACAGATGTTGACGGTAGCAACACATTGTGATAGAAGACGGACTACAAGAAACTTCCTAGCTCATAGAAAAAGGCCATAAAATCCGAATGTTTATGGAAAGACTTAAGAGAAAGCCGTTCCGAATTTTATTTGCCTTCGCAAAATTATTCATGATTGTGAGAAAAATTCCTTATCACTTATCCACTTATATACATAACCCCTCGCTTGGCAAAGTGATATCTATTTTTGAAGGCTATAGGGGCATTCTCTGAATGGGATACGAAAGCGAAAGATGCACGAGAACATCAAGTGCACTCTGTTTCGTTTAATGCATTCTTGAGGGTCGTCTTGAGGAGTTGATTGCTTCGAGTGAAGAGGATGTCCACACACATGTGGTGTTGGTGTCGAATTACTCGCAGGAGTCATCCTGGAGATGGGTAACGTAGTGAATCGCTACCATGGCCTGTTGTGGAAGAACAAGTATTTTCTTAATTAATTGGAATTTCTCAGAAGGGATACAGACATGTAACAGACACAAAACACTTGATGACTGACAGTTGGTCGCGCGGAGAGGACCCTTGCCGTTTTGAAATGAATACTCGAACTGGGATTTAATTGAAATTTTAAATGTGCTCGGTAAATGATGTCGAATCTGTAGCTCATTAATTTTTATTTTAAGG
The DNA here is from genome assembly GCA_932526625.1 of Rhingia campestris. Classification (NCBI taxonomy): domain Eukaryota; kingdom Metazoa; phylum Arthropoda; class Insecta; order Diptera; family Syrphidae; genus Rhingia; species Rhingia campestris. Next base: position 50,085,579 of record OW052182.1, on the reverse strand, counting down.
GATATCCTTAATTTACTGTCGGATTTAAATTTCGCATGCACAAGGTTTGTTATGGGATTCTATAATGGGTGGCTGAAGTGCGTAGGAAATGATGTTTATTGGTATATGGAGATCTGCATTAAATCGTAATCAAAGAGAGAAAGGACAGTTTGGCAGATACATACTTGGTATTGGGTAGTACCAACATTTGAAAAATAATCTAATAATAAATAAATAATAAATAATCTAATAATAATAAATTAAGGTTGGTGGGATGATGAGGTAAGATGTTGCTTTATTACTGCAAAGTAGACTGATTTCGATGCCGATAACTAGTGTATGTGACTCCCAACTTCTATCCAGTTGATGCACCTTTGATTTCTATCTATAACAAAACGGATTTTGTTTGGAAATTTTAGAAAAAGGGGTTTCGGGTGGATATGAAGTTCTGCGCAGTAAGACAGAAAATGGAGAGCACCAATCTGTGTTACTTTATTATCGCAACTTCTAATAAGTTTTCTATAGGTTTTGAGTATGTTGTGTCCATCGAGTAGTTTCACCAAACTTCAAGCTTAATATTTGTTTTTACTAAAAGAATTTGTGGGTTATCGGATTCGCTAAAAGGTTTTTCAAACTATGTAATTTTATGAAATATAAATCGATTCAAGGGTATAGTTTCGTAGATGTGCAGAATGTTTCCATAAATGTTATTACAGATTATACAAATGTTAAGTTTCTATTAACTAAAATTCTGACTGGTGGATTTTTTTTGTATTTTATTCAGAAATGATTGTTTGAGGGATGATGAGTATGAAAATAACTTTTTTAATGTATCTTGCACGATACCAAACATCTCAAAAACCCCAGTCAGTTTAGTCCACCCTTCAAAAGAGCACACGCGGCTTAAAATAATAAAAAAAACTATAAAATGTAAGGACAAAAACAAGGAAACCTTTAGTTGAACTTAATGGAAGAGCAAATTAAAAATGAAACCAAGAACGGCTTAAGGCTTAAAACCTAGATATAATCATTCTCCAATATTAAATCCACCAAAGAGGCTGCTAGACTTTAGAAAATGGTATAAAAAACATATCATCCCATAGGTCAGCTGTACAAGAAGGGCAGCTTACAACCCGGAAGCCATAGATTTACTCAGATTTCCCGGGCTGCACAACACATAGGATGTGAGCATATTTAAAGTGCAAACCGGAGAATAGAATAATAGGATTTAGTAAAAGGATTGAGAAATCTCTTAACCTAAAATAATATAAGTTGGCTATTTTTCTAGATATAGAATTTGCTTTCAACAACGTTACTTGCTTAATTGAGGAATACGGTTCGGAAAATTTTCTGACAGATTTTGTTAAGGCAATTTATAGTCATGGGATTACGCGGTAAAGAAAACATAAATAGCTAAACTCATTCTGTTACAAAGAACACATTTTTGGCGTAACAGGTCCGTTGGAATTTGGGACCTAGTTTTTTTTACAGTCATTGTAGCTTCTGCACGATGGGATTAAATTCCCAAAATAACGCCTACGGTTTAACTCCGAATCCGAAAGAGAAGCTTCTCATGGCAGTGTCACCCTTGGGTGTTTGTCAGACTTTTACAAGAGGTGGAGCAGTACTTACTTAAAACTTAGATGTTGTCACTTTGGGGATTTGAACCAGGGACCCCACGCTTAGTAGTACAATGTGGGCCAAAAGAGATCACCCTATTAGAAGATGCTCTTATTTTTTGCAAATGGCCGCCAATGTCAAATGTGTTTTTACATTGGACTTAATGGACTAGACAGATGTAAAATACAAGTGAACAAGCCATGGATACATGGATACATTCTCCAAGTACGCGGAATAATCGTGCCTATTTTTTGCGTAACAATTCGTCTGTAGTGTTGGCGCAGCGCGATTTCCGTCGCCGATTTCCCGGCCGTCCGACACCAACTGCGCAAACACTGCGCCGTTTGGCCACCAACCTTGAAGAGTATGGGACCACACGAGACGTTGCCAAGAGAGGCCGGCCACGGAGCGCCCGTTGTATCGAGAATTTCGCCGCTGTTGCCAAGGATATCAAACTGTCGCCGGAAACATCGACCAGACGCCGTGCCTCGCAATTAGCCACCAGCCGGTCCTCCCTAAGGCGAATTTAGGTGAAAGACTTGCTCATGTTCCCGTACAAAGCCAGTCCGTGCATCAGCTGCTGCCCTTCGACCGCCAAACGCGTGTAACCTTAGCACAAACCATCCTCAATCTCCAGGACGAAGTGGACGATTTTTCGACCAAAATCATAATGATGAGGCTGATTTCCACCTCAGCGGGTACGTGAACAAGCAAAACTATCGCTTCTGGGGCACCGAAAATTCACGAGTAATGAACGAGGAGCCATTACACCCGCTCAAAGTTACTGCATGGTGCGCTGGAGGAGTCATCGGGCCATTTGTTGTTCGAGAATGCCGCTGGTCAAACGACAACAGTGGACGGTGCGCGCTATAGGGTCATGTTAACCGCGATTTTTCTGTGGCAATTGGACGAATAGGACTGGAGGACATGTGGTTCCAACAGGACATAGCAACGGCACACACTACGCGACCCACAACTGATATTCTTAAGGGCCAAACAACATCGGATGACTTCTTTTGGCCCACCTTGTACTAACAACTAGGCATCTGCTCCCACCCTCAGGCCGTACTTCTTCAAAACTAAGCCGGTTAAGATTTTAACTTAAATTACGTACGTCATGGCCTCTTGATAACATATCGTCGCTTGAAAACCAAACTGACATAAGTCAAAATTGGGTGATTTTGAGTTCGGTATACAGACCGATTCACAAAAACAATACAAATTTTCTATCAAACCGTCATATCTATAGCTCTTAAACTGACAGCGTAAGGGGGTAAGTGTCGTTTGTCATTTAAGGAAAAATCCATTGTAATGAAAAAAACTTTAAATAGCTTTTCTGAAAATTTATGAATTTCGACGATATGAGGAGCGCTATTGGAAGCTATGGCATGTGTTACATGTGTTACCAACAAGATGGTAATACAATAATCGAAACAATTACTTTCTTGAGGTACAAGTTCGATGGTCGCATTATCTGCTGAAAATGTTAAGGTGACCAATCGACTTCTCTCTTTTGGAAATTCGAAAGATAATGTGTAACAAGTAAACAACCATTTATGAGCTGAAGGACAAAATAAGTTGAGTTATAATAAAATTAAGAAGCAGTCATACCATAGTGTCATCCAAAATGTAGACAATCTGACAGATTTCCATCCTCCAGCCGCCATAGTGTTGGGAATACTGGAGTATAATATTGCTTCATAAATGATTGTAAAAAACAACATCACTGATAAAAAAAATTTATCAAATTCCTTTGAAACTATTTATCATATTTATTCCTTATAACACATTTTACCTTGACCTAAAAATATTTAGGCGGGCTATTCAAAAATGTTGTCTAAATCGACTCGATTTCAAATTCCTAAATCTGAAACTCATCCGGTTTTTAGCAAATATGATTCTTTTCTTCAATTATGTAGTCGTAGTTCCCGCTAAGACATCATAAAAACGGGTTATTTTTAAATATCCTTTTTGTGTAAAACAGGAAACCCCTTCATTATCATTGCCATTCCAGAGAATTCATCAACAATTTACATGTTTGCAGCTGTGAGTTCACATCAAAAGAAGAATGGATATTGAATCCTCTTTAAAGGACCAACATCGTGGAGACCACATGTGAAACAGAAACTCGAATATAAAACTCGCATGTATGTGTTTACAAATCGTAACCATTAAACAAGCAAATAGATACAATAAAACGTCAATTTCCATTCGGCGGTATGTACTTGAAATGCTTGACAGTGTAACATGGTCATTACTCTTGGAATGGGAATTCTGGATTTCTAGTTGGATCTGCCATAGTCATCCGCTTGAAGATAATTAATTTATTTGCAGTCGCAATGTGTGTGCTCGGCATCCACATGGGGGTTTTTTATTGGCATTGGCTGCAGATCTGTGACGTAGCAGAATGTAAAACATTTTATTAGATTCAATTTGACTGTTGGTGTTAAAAGATCTAGCAGAACGATGCATATGTTGGTGGTAAATGGATTTCAGGTTTTGTAATTTAAAATTGGTCGTGCTATCGTTTGTTTGTTATTAGTATCGTTATAGTCTAAAAAGATGCGAGCGGGTTTGTTAACCTTTTGAAGAAATTTAGATTTTTATGACAGCAGTCGTTGCTGTAGTTATAAAAGTTGTTTGACAGTTTATTAGTAGTACTAGATCTAATATTGTTCTGCAAAAAGATCCGTATGGTATTAAAGAGCGTCGTGTGTGGCCAGTACCTTGTCCTAGATGGATATGGCACGTCTGGAGATCACCAATGTCTAGAAAATCAAATATCATTTATATAAAATAAAGGGATCTCCAGGATCAGTGGGCTTGAAGTTGAGTGGGAGCATTATGAATTTAAGATCCATTCACGTTTTGGATTTCAAATTGAGTTGGACTTATTTAATTTTTTTGCTGCGTCGTATGACTCTTAAAGTAGGGAAGAGAGAAAGGGCGATCATAATTTATGGTCAATACTGATCCCAGCGATATGTAAAAACATGAAGGTAACTGCTTGGAACACTCTATGAATACAATAGTCGTTATTTAATTTTTTATCTGATTGATCATATCCTTATATATCCGTATGATTCAATAAATGATTCAAAATGAGTTAAATCTTCTGACCTTGTTCAAAGAGTATTATAATTGTTCCTTTATCTGAAGGATACATTTAAGGCTTTGATTAACTACCGACATATATCATCGTTTTTCTTACTCTCTCCATCATGAATAAGGTTGTACAAAGTATTGACCTTCGTTTGATGTAATCAAGCTGAAAAGATCAGTGCCCTTTATGCCATATGCAAACTGACTGGGCCTCGTTAGTGAATGTCAATGATAACTGTAGAACTTTTCTGGGGAACTCTATGTCTAAACAAAAAAAACTGTTGACACGGTATAACCATCTTAAAACAATCTAAATCCTGGAAATAAGTGGAAAACCTCCAAAAACTCTTCTAGATATGATTACCGACCACAATTAGAATCCTCACCATACCAAGAAAAAGAATTTGCATTGAAACGACCAACTTCCTATGTTACTTCAAGATTCTCTGTAACGAAAGATTGAAAGAAAAAAATCTACCAGTCTAGTGGCTAATATACGTTGGATTGCTAGGGATCCTTGCTTCGAAACCCGAATGTTAGGTACGGTTAAGTTATAGTGGCTTCATGCGATGAGCGTGCACACTAAGACCAAAAACGTCCGTTGGCGTACCAAGTAGTTAGATCTGTCGACTTTTCTTAGAGATGCACTTAACGTACTAAACCATTCGAGCTAACTATAAAGCAGAGTAGGTTTCTGGCAATAATATTGGCCAAGATGCAGTTTGGTGCTGGACAAGAGCAGAGAACGTGAGGAATACACGTGAAGGACGCTAATTCACAGCATGAATCATCTAAAAGGATACACACAACAACAATTTCAAACAATAGGGTAGTATTCAAAGATCTGTCAAAAGTGCACCCATTGCAAAAGCCTCGCGTAAAAGCATGCAAATACTCACGTTTGGCAATCATGGTGACCAAACTCATGGTCCCTTATGTTTATTTTCCATTCACACTCCCTCACGTCTGTGAGCAATCCAGCCATCTTTATATGCATCGCATATTGTAACCACAAATGCATTCTATTATTGACACATTCTGAGTAACGGCGCTCACTTTTGTAGTCATCATCATACCTTTTGTGGAAATAGCAATTCAATTGTCGGTCTTAAGTACGTCTACGTACAAATAGAGAAAGAAAAACTCCAAGAATGTCGGCATATACGTCAGATAGACTCGCGTCATCTCAAGCAAATAAAATTCAAATCTGACTCAGACGCGCGATAAGAAGTGAGGCACACCATTTCGCATAAAACTAACGCCCAACACGTGCTATTGTCAGTCTGCGATTTTTTTACGCCTTAAAATTGGCCTTGTATCACAGAACGGTTACAGCTCTCTTACATGATAAAGTGAGCCTATTAAGCCACCACCATGTCAGACTTCCGATTTGTTATCTCATGCCGCTTGTCAAAATACAAAGCCTAAGTAGGGTGACATCTGACATCCAATAAATTGATTGTTCCCCACACGATAGCCATAATGCAAGTCAATCGATAAATTCGTTCGCTTGGGGTGGCTATTACGTTTTTTTATAAAAAATGACTTAATAATGTATTTTGTAACGAAAACCACTTTTATTTTATTTGCATTCAATGAGTTTGCTTAGAAAAAATATCAGAAACCTGAAAAAGAAATTCAAGAATCGACTAGATTGACTCGAATTGAAATTTGAATGAATTAACTGAATTATGTGATTAATAGGTTAGATGTCGGATTTTTATATCACATGGAAATTATTCAAGCAAAGTTCTAATCAATTGGCAATTAAGAAAATTAACCTCGTCGTAGCGGTAGATATTTAATTGATTTGACACTATAAATCCTAATTCAAGTGAATTGGCAAGTGTACTTGATTCTTAATCGAAAACTCGATTTTTGTGGAGAACTTATTTCAAGAGACTCTTAAGCTGATAAAATGCTTGCTCGGTAAGTAGCAAAGCATGTTACTTACTTAGGCTAGGTCCACACATATGATTTGCAGTTGCAGCGATACAAAAATCGTGGTAACAAAAAAATATGACCATGCACGCAATCGCGATTTTCTATCTCATGATTGTTTAGCCACAGAAAAATAGAACAGCGACAAGCTTTATGTGATCAAAAAGGCTAAAGAATATAGCAATCGAAGGAAATTAAAGGAGGAAGAGCCACAATATAACACTTTCCCGTGAAATCAATTTATTTACCAACAAGACTTCTATTCAATGTCTCAAGTGTGCTAAGATTCTTGTCCAAATTTATGTGTCCCATTACAATTTGCGGCAATAAAAACGTCTTTAAAATAAAACGTTGCGATTTTTTAATCACTGTGGTTATTTAGCGACTTTTTTCTGTCTCATCTTTTGCCACTAAATTATGATGCGATTAGAAAGTCGCAAGGGCGTTCATACCGGCGCAGGGACAAAAGTCCCCGAAACATAAGTCCCGAATGGATTTTCGTAGACTAATGTCTTTATTTCCCACTTTAGTGTGACATTAGTCCCGAAAAATCAATTCAGGACTTATGTCCCACATAAATATTTTAGCAAATATACGCCTAGAGAGAAACTAAGAAGACCTCCCCATATGCTTTAGCAAATAGTCAAACTGGTTTTGTTATCTCGATTTAGTTTTTAGGCATTACTTTAAAAAAATGCAGTTAACTAGGTACTAGAAGTTGGGGAAATGTTGAAAAAAACATACCAAATAAAAATATTTTAACAAAAAAAGTGTTGACTAAAGCTCCTGCCTGACGAACTTATATACCCTGAGCGGAGCAACGAAGTTGCATGAGCGTGAACTGTCCCCAGAGCAAGTTTAATTTTTTTCGGGACTTGCGTCCCATTTTACACGATAAAAACTCGGGAATAATGTTCCACATTAGTGATACATAAGTCGCGAGTTATGTCCCTGAACCTTGCATACCCACATTTTGTTGCGATAACGATATTTTACTCGCAAGTGTCTGGATACACTTACCAAGACGTATGATTTGTTTTAACTTGCGACAATCGCGTCGGCAGAAAAATGGGAAAAATCCCAGTCTTTTAAACGTTGCTATTGATGGATGACATGTGCGCTCGTTCACATTGAAAGTAGTGTGTTCTACTTTTAGCAACTGAATAGTCGTGCGACGGAAAACGCAGGCATGCGCCTAGCCTTACTTAGCAAGCTATCAAACAGGCTTCTATTTTATGTTTAAAATACAAATAAACAACAAATTCCAGACACATAACAAAGTCCAATCGAATTGGTTTCTTGAGATCAGATCAAGCGTTTTACAAAGTGTCTCCTGGACGATGGAAACAAAAGCGGAGTGCATTGGACCTGTATTGGACGTTTATATCAGCTCTCTTTGATTTTCCAGGCTTTATACAGATATGATAAGTAATCATTCAATTGAAATTCTACCTATTGTTCTAAAAAAATGAGCACCCCAACTTCCACCCCTTCGTTGCAGATTATTTTCCATGTCATATGAACAACAGGTTTTCCCCTGTTGCTGAGAAATAGCTCGACTTCAACCAATTCCCATAAAAGGAAGAAAAACTACAGCCCCATTGTTGCTCAAATATCGATGTTGAGATTCTTTTCATTGAAAGTATGGATAGTAAATTGGTAAAGAACCAAAAGTATGTGAATAGATGCATTCATAGAAATTTTTTTGCTCTATGAACCTACCATCAAAGAAAAGCGACGTCTGTGTTAAGTATGGTAATGGGACAGCGGATCTTTTTTCTCTTCATCTCTACAGCAGTGATTTGCAGAAGTTATTTGCAGTGACTTTGATCAATGTCGGGCCATAGATAATGGTGCTTATGGCGCTAAGTGCATTTGTAAGGTTGAAGTAGGTTGCTTTGCTGGTCATTAGCACACTCAGATTTTATTTTTAACTTCCTAAATCTCTTGATTCGCGATGATCTGACAAATCACCCGAGTAGTATCAAGTAACATCTATGTGCTCCTTTTCACTAGACCATATACTATATGTGCCCTGGTTAGCACACCCCTTAATAGTCTTTGTGATATTAAAAAAAACAATCAAAGGGTTGATCGTCTCCATGGTTGACACTCCTTTCCTCGATAGCTTTTGTGATCTTTTAAAAAAAAATCCATCAAAGGTCTGATCGTCTCCTGATCGCACTGAATAAAATTAATACAAGTTACAAGAAAACGAAGGACATTAACGTTAATTGTGTTTCGTTTCGTACGAAAAGCGAAATAACTTATTCCTCGAAAGACCCAAGCAGACTAAATTATTTTAAGAGAATCACAAGATATCTCCTTGCTAATACAAATAATCCGAGGCAGACAGAGAATAGTGTTCTCCTTATATTTATAAGCATAAATGATTAATGCGGTAGATTAAATAGTTTTGGCCAAACACTCTCTAAAGTACAATTACTTAATTAAGTAATTGTACATAAAATACTACTACTATATATTTTTTTATTGCATATATTGATTAATCATGTTCGCGTGGTTAACTCAATTATCGCTTTGAAAATCAACGCAAGTCCACACAGTAGCGTTAGAGATATTTCCAAATAATGGCAAAAAAAAACTCAAATGACGTCGGAAGAAACTAAAAAAAAAACGAAACCCCTTGTCAAATGATTCGCCATAAACGAATTCAAGAACAGCACACCAATACACACGGGCTTCTTCAATTTCGTTGCCTTCTTATCACGACAAACTGGCTTCTTTTTCTCACAGATAAGCGGGAAATGACAATTTGCCGTCAATTGATAAGTGTTTTCGGTTTTGCCCGGGGAGTGGCGCGGCGGAGCGATGGATGAAGGCGCCTTGACACGCAAAACTGCTCAATGCCAAAAGACGGCTCGCCAACCAATTGACCAAAATGTATCCGATAACCCGTCCAATTAGCTTACGCGCCATCTGTGTGCGCATATATATCGGTCGATCTGTGGGACAGTCAACCGCAATTACATTCAATTAAAGTTGGGTATCATTGATTTGGTGATATTTTATTATCGCCCCGAGATCGCTGCCCCCATCGTCGTAGAAAGCAAACTGACGCGAACTAAATGTAAGATCCAATGATGATCGCCAAAAATAGATTGACGAAGGGCAAGCGCGAAAAAGTACTTAACCGCCGCACGTGTGTAGATTCGAATTCGAATTTCGAATATGGATCGGCAACATCGTCTTCAAACATAAATGGGGTGATCATCAACCACCCACCCACCTTGATCGACGCAGTCGGAAGATTATAGGAATCAACGTGTTGCTGTATAAGTGCCGATGGAGATGCGTGCGTATGTAAACCTTAACACACAACAAATTCGCATTCGAAATTAATGTTAGCGAAATTCTTGAAATTTCCTTTCAATATAAAAGCACTTACCGTTGGATTGATTATCTAGGGGGTGGGTATTTTATTCGCATTCACTTTCCGGCTTAACGGTGCCGTTCTGGATTCTGGTCTATAAATTGAACGCTGCAATGGGTGGTGTTGCACCGAGTTCTTACGAAACGGCATTCGGAGCTTTTCATTTTCATTCAATTCATTCACACTTTCGACCGACCGACGACCGCAACATCAACGATGACGACCGGGTAACAAGTTACGTATCTAAATCTAAATCGAAACCGTGCGCGGTAGCGGTCGGTAGGTTTAGAAAACGTTTTGAGAAGCAGAGCGCACATATGTCTCGGTGTTTTTTTTTTTTTTTTTGATTTTTTGATTTGCGCTCTTTATGGACGACGACTACGATGATGATGGTGATGATGATGCTGATGACGTGCAGTGCGGGGGTGGCAATGCAATTGCATAAAATCCAGGGGTCGTCAGACACACGAGTAAGTGCGGGATCTACCGTTGTCGTTGTCCGTAGATGCAATCTGACGCGGATTTAAGTACTTCAATTATGTGCCGTTGTGATTCTACGTTTTGTTTCCAGATGTGGAATGAATATTTAGATCAAATAGCTTCGTGTTTGTAGACAAAATAAAAATAAATGAATACGGTGCAAGGCAAGACATACCACTCGAATTGTCGGGACAGCGTAGTTTAGCGGGGAGTTATGGCGTGGTGATCACATGTGGGATTTTTATGAATTGAAATTAGAAGGTATTGCTATAGATACTTTTGTGAATTTGTAATGTGTGTGCCAGACTTTGTGGGTTTATTGGAAGCGATGTATTGGGATACATTTGCACCCGGTAGTGAATGGGATTTATATTTATATTGGACTGTCATTGATAAGGAAGATTGGTTCATTGATAAACAAAAAAGATGATCCTCTCTGAATTACGTCAGTTGCAGGTGAATAATGGCGGTTTCATTAATAATACCAAAGTTATCGAAACATCTATGCAAGTTATCGAAAGATTTCTACAAGTTATCGAAAGATTTATTGAAGTTATCGGAAGAGTTATTCCTCTTATGTCATACCAGAGGCGAAGTTTTGTTTAAAGAAATGTAACACATACACTACGGCCCGGCTTTTCAGTGCGAGGTCTTTCAAGTTTCGGATTAAACGCAAATTAACTCGAGAAAATTCTTTTTCAGGAATTTTAATCCAGATTTAACTTTGAGTAAACCTACCATGTTTAGTGAGTGGTCAGTGATAATCTCGATGGGAAAGAAAAATGCTAGACCACAAGTTCTCAGGTACGTTAACAAGTATTTGCAATTAGTGGAAAACAACGTGATGGGATCTTCTTCGGAGAATGATAAAGATGTAGCCTGCCCTTCCAAAAATACTCAGTGGCCTGAAATTTACTCTGATAGAGGGGTGGAATAATTTAAACTATACCATACAATCTACAAAAATTCGAGAGAAGAGTCAAAAAACATTTCAAAGTATCAAATCAGGGCTCTCCTGGAGCATTACAGCTTCGCATCACCCAAAAAAAGTTATTAAAAAAATACCATCTTAACAATTCTCATCCAAGGTATTTCAAATCGTTATTGACCCATATATATCGATTTCAAATCCAGCCTTTACAGCTAGGTGCATGTTATTAATAAATAAATCATATTAATTGATTAGACAACACGTCATTGCTGATACCTTAAACTTGGGGTAAGTCAGTTACCTCATCTACCGACACCGACGGTTGATGCCATAGTGAGGATTCGCAGGAGATTGACCCTAGGAAACTATGCTACATTCGTTTTTTGCAAAGCAAATTAAGTTGAATCACATAACTCTGGGTTCTGCTAACTTCGACCTGCCAGAAAACATTCGGTTTATATATCAAAGTATCATGGATGCAAGAGAGGCAAAATCCAATGGGAAGGAGCCCGCAAAGCAAGTAATATTGAGCTATGTCTTGTAGAGAGACTAAACTCGTACGTCGACGCAAAATAGCGATAGAGACATTACCCAATCCACCAAGATTGACAACAACGTCACAAAATTCGAAACCTGAAAAGGATTAGGAGGATTTTCAAAACTCAAATATAGCATTAAGTACATAATATAACTTAATCATAATATATGCTATCAACATGGAAAACCATTAATATTTGTCATCAAGAGATCAAACCTACGAAAGTAGGCCTTTTTTTGACTTCAGCTCCGAAACAAATTCTGACAACGACATATTCTAACCAGGTACTAAGAGAATAATTCACGTACCTGGCTAACTGCAAATGGCGTAAGAGCAAACATTCAAAAAATATGGCAGTTGAAAGACATATAAAGCAATTTAATTCCAAAATCAGTGTTGGCGCAGTTTGACATGCATCTGACCGTACCATACTATGGCCGTGTTCCGGATTTCCGATTCAGAAAGATATATAAGATGAAGATCTGTTCTCATTGGACCATATGGTAAATTGACCAATGAAAACAGAAACCGGAACACAGCCTATATGCAGGTTCAATTTTATTTTCGAAGCGCGCAAATAATGTCAATAAATTTCAAATGTAAGTTAAAGACGAAGTGACGTTTTGTGTATATTATTTTCACTCGCCATTTTTTAATGGCATACGCATACGTCTCTTGCCAAATGCAAATCGACAAGGGAAAACTTAGGCAATCGATCTTTTCCATGGTGATGTATATGTAATTCTGAATGGAAATTGTTTTGGCATAATTAGTCATTTGGGTGGTAAAAGTCGTAGAATTTAATTTGGAAGGATCAGGAGTGAATAAATGTCGAGTGGAAAATATGGGCTGTGTGAAAGATCGTACATGAATGGTCAATAGTGGATAATGGTCAGGCGGAAAGTAAAATCGGCCATGTTTCAATTACTGACCCCCATTTTAGTAAACGCTGAGTTGCTCAATGATGATTTTGACAGTAATTTTAGGTAGCAATTAGCTAATCAGAAAGGAGAAATTCCGAAAAAAAAACTTGCGAAGAGGACCGACTTAATGAGTACTTGTATATTAGAAAGCTCATCTATTAAAATTTCAATGTAGAGATCTTGGTACATTGACGCATTCGAAATAACAACCCTTTTCTATTTTAAGTCTGATACTACCCAAGTTCGTCTTAATATTGAAGTTTAATTTTTTTAATGTACCAAAAGATAATAATTGGGAATAATACCTTACATTCATAGGTACTACGCCCTTTAAGGACATAAGAGCAAAGACGGAAAATTCAGCTATTACCAAAAATTTTGAAAAAAAATAATTCCAACATTCGCGTTCAGTAACCCCTTAGCCAAAGTCTTATTTGAGTTTTTCTTCCTGAAATTCAAAATATAAAAAAGGAAGGGTGGGTGGACGACTCGGTCATACTAAGCTGGAGATTAAATATTTCCATTACCGTAGTTGATTTCTTCTGACGAGGATCACAGGTACCGCGAAATAATTTAAATTGGGCATTTTTATTTGTTCGCAAGCCATTTATGTTTGCATAGTAAAAGAAGCTCAATAATTTGATCTACTAAATTACGGTTTTATATTCGAAAAATGGTAGCTATATAAATGAACGTCTATATCTATAAGTATTAATAGATTTACTTATAGATATAGACGTTCATTTATTCATTTATTGCTGTTTAATTCAACAGCTTGGTGGTACTTATCTATTCAAATGTTTCCTTAAGTAGAAAGTTAATGATGATAGTTTTGTTTGTATATATTTGCAAGCCCGCTTTTGATATAAAGCGATTTTTTAACCTTTTTTTTAAATTCTAAAAAGCTTTTTAATTAAGTAATTCGTCGGCCATAATAATGAGTTTTTGTCATTTAATAACTCTGTTAAGTTAGCTTATCTTTAATACTAATGGGTAGAGATGCCGAAAGAAATTCTCAACTAAATGCCTATGCCGTTATAATACCAAGTTATGGCCATGTGCCATTTTTCCATAAATTGGGGTAACGATTATACTGTGTGGAAAATGCAGTACCTATAGCTTAAAAAATTCTGACTAATGGGCGATTACTTAGAGGAGGTTTCAATATAAATATATAAGTCTCACACTACAGATTAAAATTATCTAATAACTACAGATTAAAATTATTTTTTAAAAACTCAATACAAACCAAACCACGCTCTTGTACAAAATGTAAAGTAACTGCAGTAACCTAGTGTTTGACTACTAAGGCCCTTGTACCTCTTTCAAATTCCGAAATATTTAAGAGTATTAAACTTACATGAGAAACTTCGGAATCTTTGTTGAACTTAAGGCCTCATTCTTTGTACCAAAAATATAATTTGGAACAGGCAAACCGGATAGTTAAAACTGCGTGTGTGTAGCCGCCTTTAGGGCCGTTAATGACAGATATTTATTAAATTTTTTGGGCACTTTACACAATTTCGAAATATTAAACAAGATCTGCACAGTAAACAAAAATTAAAAAAGTACCTAAAAATAAAACAATAACACAAATTAAATTAATAACTTATGTAACGGGTGGTTAAATTTTAAATTTGCCTTAAATTTTAAGGGCCGATGTTGAATGTAAACCACACCTAAACGTCAAGTTTATTTCTGCTTTTCATTTGGCATTTCTCAATTACAGACTAACTTGATTTGAACCATGGAAAGATAGACAGTCGAGGAACGCGTTAAAATTATTCAAGCTTATAATGAAAATGGGCATTCGAATCAAAATGCATATCGTATACTTCGTGATTTTTTCGGTCAATTTAATTGTCCAAATGTGCGTACAATCGGAAAAATTGTGCAAAAATTTGAGCAAACCGGGTCTGTAGGAGGTGTGAAAACACCAGTGCATGCTCGTACAGCTCGTACTGCTGTTCGCTATATTGTGACTGAAGAGCCGTCCACCTTAACTTGTCGTCATGCCCAACAATTGCACCTCCCACGCTCGTCGTTGATGAACATTATGCATAAAGACTTGCATTTATATGCTTACAAGGTGCAATTTACTCAAGAACTAAAGCCTCTTCACCATTTCAAGCGTCGTCAATGGCCATAATAGTGGCAAGAAATGGCAACAGTGGATGATCAGTTTTCGAAGAAAATCATCTTCAGTGATGAGGCTTATTTTCAGCTCAGTGGATTCGTCAATAAGCAAAATTGCCGCATTTGGGCGAATGATAATCCAAGAGTGATTGTCGAAAAACCAGTGCGATTTATTGGCTGGCGGTATCATCGGGCCGTATTTTTTTCCAAAATGAGGCCGGTCAGGCAGTAACTGTGAATGGTATTCGCTATCGTGAGATGATAACGAACTTTTTATGTCCCTAATTGGAAGATATGAATGTGGACGATATGTGGTTTCAACAGGACGGTGCCACTTGCCACACAGCTAACGAAACAATGGCTCTTTTGCGCGACAAATTCAATGGCCGTGTTATTTCACGTGGTGGCGATGTCAATTGGTCGTCAAGATCATGAGATTTGACACCGTTAGACTTCTTTCTTTGGGGTTATTTGAATGAAAAGGTTACGTCGATAAGCCAGCAACAATTCAAGAGCTAAAGAATGAGATAATTTGGCACATTAACGGCATAGAACCTCAATTATGCCTCAGCGACATCGAAAATTTGGATCATCGGATGGAGGTGTGCCGCCGAAGTCGCGGCGGCCATTTGGCCGATATTTTTTTCCATACATAAATGAAGCTTATAGTCCGTACCAAATCAGTTGGCCAACGGTTGATTGCGCAGAGAGAGGATTTAAGAGAAATTTAAGATATTTGACAATAAATTTTAAGAGACCTGCGCAGTAGAATGCCCAACTGGTTTGGTTTGCACTAGTTTGCCAACGGTCGAATGCGCAGAGAGAGGATTCAAGAGCAATTAAAGATATTGTAAAATAAATTATATTTATTTTAAAATAAATTTTAAGAGACCTGCGCAGTAGATTGGCCAACTGATTTGGTACGCACTATACCAATATTATCATTATAAAAATAAATGACAATAATTTCCTAAATAATTTGGGTTTTATTAAAAATCAAAATCGGCCCTCAAAATTAACCCACCCTCTATTACCTGGGCGTCAGAGATCAGGTACATATATGTAAATTCTATTGTCAAATTAGAAATTTGTAGGGTCAGACACATTTTACTATAGGCTATCTTTTATTCTTTTATAAGCCACAACTAAAATTAAAATGTCATTCCGTTAAATATTTAGTTGAGCCCTAGTTAATTTTTACGGGATTTTGTTTTTTTTTAGAAACTTCAAACGAAACCTGGTAGCCGGATGGTATTCGGTGTGAATTCGTCAGAATATTTTTTTTATGAACATTATTTTTGACGCTCTTGCTGCTATTTTTTATCATTGACAGACAAAAAATAACTTCGTTCTGCCCTCTGCTAAGAGAGAAGTAGAAAGTGTCGAGACTTTTAGGGTTATTAAAAATTACATTGACGGTTGAAATGTACCCATTTTGCTTTATTTTTATGATAAGATAAGTAAACATTTACCCCACAAGGCCATAAGCAATATAGATCAGAAATGAAACTCGGATCATCCAATATATTTTAGATCATGATTGTGGTGTAGACAAAAATCTGTTTCATTTACAGCGGTTGTTTCTCATACCAACCAATGATCTTTAAAGACCATCTAGGTGAAATAATAGAGTGATGGCTGCTCGACTGGGTCGTACGTTCTTGCTCCTTACGCGCTTTACTTTAAAAGTTTAATACTAAATTTGAAAGAAATCTTTAAGGGCGTCCGTGCGGCAGAACTTTGTGATTTTTCGTTGTTGGCCAAAACTGAAAATTCTTTTCAAGGAATAGCTGAAGCTGATTATAAGGCATTGTTACAAATGTTCAAAACTTCAAAGTAACATTGGTTTTTATTTTAATTCAGATACACAATATTGTTCACGAGAAATAATTGATTTTTCAAATGTGGCTTATATAACAAAAATGCGTTATTTAAGTTTTTATGAAAAAAAAATTGTCCTGGGGTATTTTTTAAATGAAAAAAAAGAAGAAGATATATTTTGGCTATATCTGGCATAATACAGCGCGTCAAACCTAGCTTGTCCTTTTATTTGTGGTACAAAGTTCTGTTTAACACCGAATCCCAACAGGAATAAATTTGAGATGGTGACAGTGTTACTCTTGGATGTTTGTCAGACTTTCCCAAGAGATGTTGTCACTTTCAGGACCTAAACTATGGATCCTGCGCTTAGAAGTCAGAAGTCCAACGCACTTTA
Source organism: Rhingia campestris (assembly GCA_932526625.1). Taxonomy (NCBI): domain Eukaryota; kingdom Metazoa; phylum Arthropoda; class Insecta; order Diptera; family Syrphidae; genus Rhingia; species Rhingia campestris. The sequence goes on along the minus strand of OW052182.1, from coordinate 50,068,320 downwards.
CCACTAAACCACTGCATTTCTTTAATATTTACGTTAATATCGCGTTAAGCTCAACACCTATAAATCCGTTTTAGAGAAATATCGGTTTTACCAAAACCGTTATATGGTAAGTGGAATCAGTTTTGGGCCTATAATGCCAATTCCAAAAACCCCTCTGTGCATTGACCTAAGACTGTAGTATATTAAATTTAAACTAAATGCGTCTGTTGTTGCAGCTATTTATCTTTTAGTTAGTTAGTTAGTTTTAGCTGCGATCACAGACGAACACAATTGCCGGACCCGCTGTTTCGTGCTCCTCCATCATCGTAATGGTTTCATTAAAATCTTGAGTTCGATTTTTTTACGAAACTAAAAATTGCAGTAGCAAATTTCAGGTGGGTGCATAAGTGGAACTCGCCTATTGTTAGCTAGTTCTGCAAACAGAGGAGTTTTATTATATATTCGATGTTTTTGGACCTTATGCCTCCACAGCCATCTTAATTTATAACTTCTAGTAATAATTTTGTTCAGCTCTTTTAAACACCTGTTATAATTGGACAATGATCTGATCTACGACCGGTCTTAGATAGGCTTATGCTTCGAGATCTAATATAAAACGGTCCAACTGATGGCAGAATACCCACCAAAAAAATATGTATACAAAGAATGTTCCTGTACTTTTCCAGTAAAATTAGTTTACTAATTTCTAAAAGTAAGATTACGAAAAACGCGAAAAATTCGTTTACTTTTATAAAAGATTTGACATAAATCAAATGTGATTGTCGTAGGTATCCTAATAGTTTTCGAACACGAAAACTTTATGCCAAAACTTCAGTTGTCAATGAAGGTTTCCATACAAGTTAGTAACCTACAGCATCCATTACTGGGCATGTCATACATCGTTCTTTGAAAAGGACAACCCTCTTTTGCAAAGAAATGTTACCCATCATAGACAGAGATAATAATTTTGTTCCCGTACTAATTTTTGTTAATTACCTAAATTACCTACTTAATATCGTTTCTGTATGCAATTTTTTATGCCAATAAATAATCAGTCAAAATAAGTAAGCACCAGTAAAAATAATATTGTAGGGAAACAAAACTATGTAACAAAAATTATAGCAGCAAAAATGGCAACTTGCTGTCACTTCTCAAAAAGTATGACCCAAATCAAAAAAATGGGTGACCTGTTGTCGAAATATATTAGAGTAGCTCATGTAAGTTTTTCACATTGCTAAGCTTTAATGGGTCTGTAGACGCTTCCGTTGACTACATAATAGGAGTTCTCTCGCTGCCAACTGCAAAAAAGAGGTGAAACGACACAAACTGAACTTTTCGAATTTTTATAAAAAAATATATTTTTTAAGTCCTTCACAGATTTTGCCAAAAGTTAGCAAGCCCAACCGGAAGACATAAATTCTCCTTCACACGTAAAACAAAAAAATGTCGCATGTGCAAATAACATCAACATATTTATCTAACCACGTAAACAAAAATCCTCGTTCTGTCTTCCTCCAAACACTTCCAAAATAATGATTTTATTTGCACAACCGAAATCTGATAAGATTACACTCAAGACAATTAGCAAACCATCATCATCATCTTCGTCATCATTCAACCTTGAGGAGAAATAACCACCGACAGACAGACATAGACACACTGAATAATTTTAGAAAGTCACACGATTTGTCTTTTCCCATCCCATGTGGAAATTCAAATCCCATCGAAAATCAATCGGAAGCAAGCCACAAGTGTCCACAAACAAACCCCCAATCCTTATGTAGTGTCACCCACATGAGTTCTTCTTTTATTTACTTACCGGCTTCTTGGCTGCAAGCGGCTTGTTAATCAAATTCAAATGTGGCTCAAAGTCTTGACCAAACTTTTTGTCGAACGAATTGCTTTCCGCCGTTTGGGGGCACTCATTCTGAACCAGCTCCCATATATCCTCCGGAATGTAGAAGCTCAGTATAAGGCCGAGTAGAAAACCAAACACAAAGTAATGGTTCCGATTCAACGCGGATCTTTTCATTTTCCCTGAATTCCTAGATGCAATTTTGCAAATCAAGGAGGCACTGACACTAGGAAGAATTCCAGCCGGTTACCCAACCACGTACCGACGACGACCGCGATCTTGAAAAACTCGAAACGTCCTTTTATGTGTATACGATGACTATGAGGTTTCTATGGAACGATGAACATAAACCGAATAAAACCCGGAAGACTGATAAACGCGAAAACTTGTTGCTAGCTAGGAAGAAGTGGAGGCATACACTTGTAGGCTCGCGATTTGTACTTCTTTTGAACTATTTCCACCGAAACGCACTGCACAGACACTGTTGTTAACTCGATTTATGCCAAAATCTATGTCGGAGCTATCTGAATTTTATCATTTTTATGGATTTTATCTGTTGCTCACTAATTATAGATACTCTAGGTGCAATTTTGAATTTTCTGCACACCGACACGAACGAGATAAACAACGAGGGGTCAAAAATAATCACCCCCAACAACAACCGTAAGGCACATAGTCAAATGTCAAACTGACTGAAGTTCGATTTATGTAGTGCTGCCGCAGCGCCGACGGCAACGTCGAAGCGACCGAATTTTGAGAAACGAAGACGAGTTTTTTTTTGCAAGCATAAAAACAAGTGCTGCCAGAACGGGTGTTTTTTTTTAACGAACAATAAATGTACTAGATTGGGTGTAGTCGTTGATTATTGATTTTAGTTTTTCTGGAGCGAAAGGTATTTTGTTACTTTTAATATGAGAGTAGAATGGCCTGAAACACAATCACGCTTTGGTGCGTTGCGTTAGCTGACGCACCTTGTTCAACCACAGTAAATAAATGTTAACAATGTAGCTTTGCTTGGCGTTGAGTTCCCACCTCAAAATGAAAAACGTAAAATCTTAACGTAACGTTACGGTTAAGTGCCGGGGGCAAAGCGAAGGTTGGAAAAAGTGTGAATTGTCAAAATATTTTTTTTGTTTTTTTCTGCGTTATTTTCTGAGAGGGTTGTGGAGTACGATATTTTTAGCAAAGACTTTAATCATTTTCCGAATTTTTGTAGCAGAAGTTGAAACCGCTGAGCAAATAAATATGTCAAAGCGTGCGCAAAGCAGTTGGGCGTAACGTTGGCAAAGCGAAGCTCTAAAGCGTGATTGTGTTTAAGCCAGAATTTCTATAAAAGACATTTACAGCCGTATTTATAAAAGTATTTTAGAGGTTGCCTAACTTTAGGCAACCTTTAAGTACTGCCTAAGTGCAAAATCGGTATTTATAATCGATTTTCACATTTAGGCAACGTTGCCTAAAGGCCGCCTAACTTAAGCGCGAGCGAACCCTGCCTAAAGGCTGCCTAGAGGCTGCCTAAGGAATTTTCATTTCATTTTCATTTTGACGTTTACGAGAATTTCAATCTGGAAATTTATTTTGAGATTTTGGGTGGTGGTTTGCAATAAAGTGAAAATATTTTCATAAGAATGGAATCAAGCTTCAATTCACTTGTAAGTGATTTATGTGTAGTGAATATTATGAATTCTCCAACTAGTAGGAGACCAAAAATATACAAAACGCTTACTCGATGATGGGGGCTATGCCTGCTCCAACATTCTTTTCACTCCACTGTTGAATCCTCAAACTGATTCCGAACAGCAATATAACATTGCCCATATAGCTCCATGTTCTTCCTTTAAGATATTTGTTTACAAATAACATATGCTGTCAAACCCAAAAAAAAAAAAAAATCTGATGTAAACAAAGTACAAGAATCTTTATTTTTTATACTAGATTTGTAAATACTACTACTTTATTTGACATAAACTTCGCCTAGTTAGGCAGCAATGGAAAATCGATTATAAATAAGAATTTAAGCAACGTTGCCTAGAGGCAACCTAAATATTTAGGCATGCCTAACTAGGCAACCTCTGAGACCCCGCCTAAGGAAATCTAATAAATACGGCTGTTAAATTACAAAATTTTATTCAAGGAAAAGCGTTCATCATATCCGATAGTAGAATGGCGCTATTAGTATGGGAAAAAGGGAAAACAAGTTAAAATCACGTTGTCTTATTAAAATTTAAATTAAATCATTTCAAGGTTTGTATTAGTCTAGCTGCTTTGTGTTCTTATGGAAATTCTGTATAAAAAAAAATTTCCTTATCTCCATAAAGGTTGTTATATTACTTTTACATTCATTCATGGCAACCAACAGAATAGTATTTTTACAGGTAAAAATTACGAATGCGCGTCCAACAACAGTACCTACTAAAATGTCCCGTCCTATGTTCTAAAGAATCTTTGTGATATATTAGCTTGATCATTATGTTGTATGTTAAATCTATTTGCGGTCTCTATCTAAATTCCAGGAGGCTGAATCCTAATCATCTTATAACTGCCTTATTTTAAAAAGGTTTATAGAATAAATCTAGTACAAATTTGCATCTTCTCAATTGAGGGTTCATGTCCTGATAATGATGGTATGAGACTTCATTTTACTACGGATCCCTCACTATTTTGTTACGCCGCCAAGCTGAGATTTTGAGATTAGTTAAATAAATTCGTTTGCATAAAAGTGACTCTAAACTGACCACTAGAGTTAAAAAACAGTTCGGTAGAGTATAACAATGTGAAAACCTACTTGTACCTGGCAGATGACAATTGTCCACTTTTTATGTTTAAAACCAAACTACGACTCAGCTATACAGGTGGTCGATATATCAACTAATATTTTGGCTTTCGTTTCGATATATTTCGATATATCACCTAAATATTTGGCTGCGTGCATCTTTCCGTGTTCCAGAACTCATAGTAAGTAAAAGCTGATGCTTTGTTTTCATTGGTCAAAATGGTCGATTGGCCAATGAGAACAGATCTTCATCTAAGATATCTTACTTAATCTGAGTTCCAGAACACGGCAAGTGTTATTCGCATTCGGGTAACACATGAAAACACGTCTCCGGAAACTTAAAAATAACCTTACAGAGGTTATACCATCATAACTTCGGTTATGCTTGTGAATTTTCCTGCATAATATCTTAACAATCGACTGCAAAAGTGTTCAACCTCTGCGCACAAGGCCTACGGAAATAATTGCTTGTGGAAATTAAATTTTACTACATCATAGAAGAATAATTGTTAGTTTGGTTCAGCTATAGGATGAGTTGAATATTCCCACCCTGATCACTATAACCCATCTAGTACTTGTATTATTTTTTTAACATTTGTCGTATACTTCACAGACCATTCAACTCACCTCGGATAACTGCCACTTATCATAAACGAAGTGATGGAACGAGCCGACCTCAAAAGAGTTGTCTTGGGATCATTTTCTTTATGACTTGTCAACTACTGTAATTTGTGGGCTAAATTTTAGTACAAGAAATTAGTGGAGGTAGCAACCACCAGGTTTTTGTCGTGACTATGCACGATCTAAAATAAACTATAACGTAGATAGAGCTAAATAAAATCTAATAAGATTCCTTAACTAAACAGAAAACACACGCTTGCATTATATCTGAGCACAGTTATATTGTTGTAACCATTTGGTGTTAAACTTGACTATTTAACGAACGCAATATCGATAACTTTAAAGGAAAAAAATCATTATTTGTCGTCTACAAAAATGTACACCGAATTTATGTTCTAATAAAAAAAAACTCCAATTCTCCCATCGACAGTTTGAGCAACATAGTTGTCTCATCTAGTACAATCCCATCCTCCCCATCCATTCGTATTTTAACCAACTCAACGATTTTTCATACGAAAGAAAATATCGACTGTCAACTTTTATTCGCAATAGTATAGTTTTTTTCACATTAGTCATCGTAGAGAGGAAAAAGTTTTTAATCTTATTTCACACAGAAAAGCAGACAAAAAATACACACGAATCATAAAAAATTGTTTTTGCCAAAACCACCCCGAAAACAAACAAACCAACAACAAACTCACAATGTGCAAATCCAATCAAAAAAATGCAAAAATATAAAGAATTCCACTGAGTGAGTGAGCACAAGAGTAGCAAAAAAAAAGGAAAAAACATTCTTGTGTGCATGTTAATTGCTTTTTTTTTCCTCCCATAATCTTGTTCTTAGCCAGCGCATTCGATAGAACAACCGAAAAAAAAAACTAAAATTAAAAAAAAACTCAGAGAGTTGAGAAAATAAAACGAAAAACACTCGGAGTGCGATACATGGCACAAGAAATTCTACAAAATCTATAAATAGCAGAACTTTTTTTTTGTTTTTGTTTTTTTTTTCGTGTTAGAACTGTGCTAGCGGTAACTAGAGGCAGTAGTCAGTGCGAAGCAGTCGAACGGAAGCCGTGTTTACAGCAAAAGGTTTGTAGCAAAAATTCCAGCGCAATCATTTGCGCGACCGTTTTGCCATAATAGTTGTGTGTGTACAATAACAAGTGTGTTTTTTGTGTTTTTTTTTTCAAGTCGAACGAAGGCACAGCTGATCAATCAACACTATGTCTTCGCATAATCAATCGAGCAACAGCCAGTCGCAATCTCAGCCAAAACAGTCGAACAGTCAGAATGACCAGCAATCAGCGGCTGCAACACAGAACTCTCAACAGAGTCCAACCAAGAAGTCAGCCCCATCGGCGCTTCCAACCAACAGCAGCAGCAGCACAAAGGATCGTGTCGTAGACAGTGTGCCATTCCCTCCCAGTCACAAGCTGACCGTGTCGGAAGTGTTCGATGCGCGAACTGGCAAGATACAGCATGAAGTACTTAAGCAGCACTTTATCCTAGAGGGCCGGATTGAGGAGGCTCCAGCCTTGCGAATCATCCAAGAGGGAGCCACTCTGTTGCGATCCGAGAAGACCATGATCGACATTGAGGCTCCCGTGACAGTGTGCGGCGACATTCACGGCCAGTTCTATGATCTGATGAAGTTGTTCGAGGTTGGCGGCTCACCCGCGACTACGAAATATCTGTTTCTCGGCGACTACGTTGACCGAGGCTATTTCAGCATTGAGTGCGTTCTCTATTTGTGGGCGCTTAAGATCACCTACCCAAATACGCTGTTTCTGCTACGCGGCAATCACGAGTGTCGTCATTTGACGGAATATTTCACATTCAAACAGGAGTGCAAGATCAAGTACTCGGAACGAGTGTACGACGCGTGTATGGATGCGTTCGACTGTTTGCCTTTAGCCGCGCTGATGAATCAACAATTTCTGTGCGTCCATGGAGGCCTATCGCCAGAGATCCACGAGCTTGACGACATTCGCCGACTGGATCGGTTCAAGGAGCCGCCAGCCTTCGGTCCCATGTGCGACCTACTGTGGTCTGACCCGCTGGAGGATTTCGGCAACGAGAAAAATTCAGACTTCTACACACACAATTCGGTGCGTGGCTGCTCATACTTCTACAGTTATGCAGCCTGTTGTGACTTCTTGCAGAACAACAATTTGCTCTCGATAATCCGAGCACACGAGGCGCAGGACGCCGGCTATCGCATGTACCGCAAGAGTCAAACCACTGGCTTTCCATCGCTGATCACAATCTTCTCCGCACCTAATTATCTCGATGTGTATAACAACAAAGCGGCCGTTCTCAAGTACGAGAACAACGTGATGAACATTAGGCAGTTCAACTGCTCGCCTCACCCGTATTGGCTTCCCAACTTCATGGACGTGTTCACCTGGTCGCTGCCCTTCGTCGGTGAAAAGGTCACCGAAATGCTGGTCAACGTCCTCAACATCTGCTCCGACGATGAGCTCATGTCCGAGACCGGTGAGGCTTTAGTCGATGACGATGATGCCGCTCTCAGAAAGGAGGTCATCCGCAACAAGATTCGCGCCATTGGCAAAATGGCACGCGTCTTCTCTGTGCTGCGCGAGGAATCCGAATCGGTGCTACAGTTGAAGGGTCTCACACCCACAGGTGCTTTGCCACTGGGCGCGCTTTCTGGCGGCAAACAGTCGCTCAAGAACGCAATGCAAGGCTTCTCACCCAACCACAAGATCACGTCGTTCGCCGAGGCCAAGGGCTTAGATGCAATGAATGAGCGAATGCCACCGCGACGCGATGGCGGAACTGGACCTACCCCTTCGCCGGGCGATGAGGCTAAGTCGATAGCAGCAGCCGCGGCCGCAAATGCCAGCAATGCTGTCAGTGGGTAATTTGCTAAAATAAAATAGTGTTTCAAATTTGTTGAACTCCATGTGAGTTTATGAGAATTTTCTTAAAAAAAAATTAAACAAAAAGTCGAAAAAAAAACAAAAGAATCCTCGTTCTCAATGAATCGTCGTTACTCTATCATTATATCGCTCGACATTTCGCCCAAACACACACTTCACTCACATACACACACGATATATATATATACAAACTAAGCAACAAAACAATTCCTTTTTTAAATGAACAATCTTATTCGAATCTTAGTTATAAACAACAAAAAAATTAATACAACTGTTTATTCCTGCAAATTCCTTTTATATTATTTGTTAACTCATTGAAAATACTATTTACAAATTTTTATCAATTACTTTTCCTCTCTATTACTCTCTATCGCTCTTTTTTCTATGGAGAAACTGAATTTATTATAAAGAAAAAAAATATTATTATTATCATATAAGCGTAAGTTTAAAATAAAAAAAAGATACAATTTTTTGAACAAATTAAACAAAAAAAAAACACTTTGAAATTTTCTTCTCTCAGCCTAAATAAACCACACGGAGACACACTCAAAGATACTTAGTCATTACACAAAATAAAGGAAAACCAATTTATATCTTTAGGGAGAAAATTTCAACACACACCAACAAACAGTGTTTGCCAAAGAATATTTAAAAAATACAATTTTTTTCATTGATTATTATTATATATAAAGAAAAAAACAATTCAAAATCTTAATCTCGAAAAAAAAAACAAATTATAACCAATCATTAAAGAAAAACAAAAAAAAACATTCAAATTTTAAAACAAAATCTCTAAGCAAATTATAAACAAAAAAAATACATATAGTACTTTTAAACAAATTAAAAATAAAAATTATCTGGAATAACCAAGAAAAATAAAAAAAAATAAATTCTTTAGTAAATTATTTGCAGCATTAAACTTAAAACTAAATAAACATAATTAAATAAACTTAAATCCTAATTATTACATATTTCAAGAAAAATAAAATAACTGATAATAACACATACCTAGATAAAACTTATTAAATTTAATAAAATAAAAACTTATTATAAAATATGTACTATTAAAAAAAAACGCCGCCACTTTCTTTTAAATGGTGTAAAACTTATTGCAATCCCCCAAGAAATAAAAAAAAAATAAAACAACAAAATGGAAATTCAATATAACATTAAGAAAAAAAAGGAATCTTTATCAATGTTATTAACATAATTAAGAAAAATACAAGTACCTATCCAAAAACTACAAAAAAAACAAGGCTGAGTTTTATTTCTATTTGGGATTTATTTGTGATGGCTTTTAAGAATTTCTGGGTGTAAAAAAATTTGCATTTCGGTAAATATCTTTGGAGCTTTGGCTTGACCAGTTTTTCAGTGGGAGATCATCCTAGTATCGGGGTTAAAGTGCCAAACCCACCGAGTAACCCAAACTTCGTTTTATTATTTCATTTTCCTTTATTCATTTTTATCGCCCCTGGGGCCATATTTTATAAAACGAATATCGTTGAAATTCGATTACATAAAACGAGTATCGTTCTTGATTTTACGATACTCGTAATTTCTTACGACTAGCATTGGGCAGTCGTATGCTTTCGTTTTCGTTGAGCTGTCATAAATTTCTTCGTGAGTTTACTTCTGTTTCTTTAACTTGCCGTTCGTTTCGTTTTATGTAATAGAGCCCCAGTTTGGACATTTCATTTACACCGAAAATAGAACAGAAACAGAAAAAAAAACACTTTAACATGAACAACGTTAGGCAAGTGACGGCTACAAACTTCGACAAACAGAACTTACAACAAAGAAAAATAAGTTGCAAATTTCGGTAACGAAAAAGAAATGCAAAACTGCAAAATGAAAAAGTAAAATTTCGGTACGGAAAACAAATAAAATCAGTTCATATTGAAATAAAAGATTTTAAGAAATAAAAATACATGAGATAAGTGTGGTTTACTGATATTTTTTATTTAAGAAGTATTTTTAACTGAAAAAAAAACCCAAAAAATTGGAAGTAATTAGCAGTTCAAAAAAGTTTCGGTTTCGATTCCTCGGTGGGTTTGGCCCTTAAACTCGAGTTAAATCGAGAAAGTTGTTTTTCAGTCAATAGGCGCATTTTGGTGAGACTTCGCTACCAAGTGAAGTAAGATTTCACACGGAGTAGGAATACAACTCGGAATTACTTTAGCTTTTTATGTAAAGTAATTTTGAGATGGGATAAACAGTACATCTACATCCTACCAAACAGTACCTACAGAACTACATAGAGTGCGCATCTCATACAACGAAAATTTACTATGTACCTATTTGGGGTTCTGAATTGTTCACATTGCTATCACAGCATCAAACACGAGCATAGTCGGCGCATACGATATACGAAAATTCCCCTTCGCAATTACCGCCCGTGTCTGAAAAGGCTGTGCAATTTTAGCTGTGATGCGTACTTAATGTAGTTCTACACTCTTTGATCCTACTCAACATCGGGGGCGCTGAAAAACAAAATTTTGATTTTCAGAGTTATGGCGTTTTCCATTGGTAAATCTGAGGTGACAGCACGTAAATTGATACAATCGAGGATTGTTGATCGACCAGCAACTCGAAACAAATGTTTCTTGGCAGCACGTAACTTGAAACGAGTTTGATTGTGATTTGTACTTAGAAATGTCATTAGGTCTGTTCCCGTACAAAATAATATTTACTGATTCTTACTGATTTTTACTGATTTTTACTTATTGCCGTTTCCGTACGCAAAAATATGTAAAAGAGACAGCTCACGAGAGAGCAAAAAACTACCCCTCCATAAAAATCTGTAAAAAAAATTACTGCAGAAATTTCTGTTGGTAAAAATCAGTATACAGTCAGTTGGTATCTAAAAGTGACAACTCGCTTGTTTTGACAGGTGATTTATGTCATTTGTTCTTTAAAAGGCATACAAAATATATAATTTTACTGTTTTTTACTTAAACGCGTTCCCGTACTTTTTGGTAATTTTGTCTCTTTCTGAGATAATTTACCCCCACTCCAAGAAATTTGAGAATTTACTAATTTTTACTGAAAAAGTACGGGAACAGACCTATTGTGAACTATAATGTGAAGTGTCAAATGAGTATTTTTGAAAAATTCGTAAATCATTTTCCAAGTTCAAATAAAAAATGATATTCTTTGAGTCGGAGAGTGAGGATGATACTAAAATTCAAAGTATGTGTATCAGAGATAAAAGCAACCCACTAGAATTATGTGAAAATAAGTAAGTGTTCAAAAAAGAATAACATCGACAAATTATAAAATTGATATTTTTTTCTTAACTTTGTGCAGCAGTTAAGGGTCATCAATGAATGTTTCCTGATGATATTAAACTCAGTTCCACCAGTATTACAGCTTTGTGCATCACTGAGTCTTCTACCCAGTGGGGGTTACGAAAGTAATGCCGGTAGGTACTAATGTATTGCCGAGTATGGAACAGACTTCAAAGTTCAAAGACCTTGATGTTGGAACTCCCTCAACTGCTGCTTCCAGGGCGGCGCACTATATAATTATTTTCTTCTTGCCCAGTTTTAAGTATCCCTTTAGCTAAATCTTGATGACCACTCATAAAAATGATCAACATTTCAATTTGTTTTTTCTGTTAATGGACATATTTTGTTTAGGTTTCATTTTGTTTCGAATAAAATTCCTGCAGACGGTTGCAGACGGACGATTTTCTATGGAGTAATTTTTTTGTTTCAACCGTCATGTTCAAGGTTGTGTGCTCCCAAATCTAACGGTATAATCGAGGATAGTCGATTGAACCAAGTGCTGCCAACCATCGAATGTTTCGATAACTCGATTGTACCAAGTTAATTGCTGGCATCCCAGTTTTTCAGTGAGATGTCATCCTAGTTTCGGGGATAAACTCAAGTTAAGTCGAGAAAGTTGTTTTTTCAATAGGCGCGTTTTGGTGAGACTTCGCTACCAAGTGAAGTAAGATTTCAGACGGAGTATGGTATACAATTGACTTGGAATGACTAGCTTTTTATGTAAAGTAAGATTGAGTTGTAATAAACAGTACATTCTACTCAATCCTAGGGCGTGCTGGGGCTCTATAACAGAAAACGAAACGAGCGGCAAGTAAACGATAGTCACGACAAAGTGCGATTGTGCAAATAATGTTTATGACAGCTCAACGAAAACTTAAAAAAAAACGAGTATCGTAAAACTAGTTTAATGTAATCGAATTTCAACGAGAACCAAGTGATTTCAACGATATTCGTTTTAAAAAATATGGCCCCTGAAAACAAAATGTTGATTTTCAGAGTTTGGTACGTCTTCCATAGTTTGACATTTACTGGGGGGTCATTCTGTAACTTTGAAAACGATTATCACTCGGGCGGTAGTCGAGACCTGATGAGCAATCGCTCAATAATCGTCTGTTATTTGACGATTATTGTTTTAAGTGATGCAAATAAAGTCATATCGCCGCCAGCAAAAACGACGATGCAATTTGTAATGTTATCGTGAAACGATAATTACTTTACGAAATGAGGGCCCTGTTTGTCGTTGCAAGAAAATGGATGGCCAAACTTTTACAATCCGTTACAAAGGTACCTAATATTTCGCGTGTGCTTAAAATCCAAAACTAAGGAGGCTCGCCCACTGAGGCAACAAGCAGCTGGCAAAAGGTAAAATGCGATATTATCGCTAACAATTATTTTACATTAAATGAATAAGAGGTTTCACATTAAAGCAAAACAATTTCTGTCGAACGAACAATTTTGCTGATAATTATCGCGTCGTAGTATCAAAATTAGCGAGTAGTGACAGGTCGCTAGAGTCTTTTGCGTTTAGTAATTTGTTAAATATGTCGGACGATCTGTTACTTCAATTTGGAAGAGGTTAAAATAAAAGTTGCGTATTGCTTATTGCCTCAGTGGGAGAGCCGCCTTATTTATTTACTGGATTAGGAAATATTGGAAGCCTCAAAAGCTGAAACAAATTTTAAAATCAGTCGAAAAGTTCGGCTTTTTATTATTTTTAAAATCAAAGAAAAATTGTTTTTTTTTTTATGAAAATTTTTAAAAATGATAATTTTCTTTTATTTGAGCTTGTAAAAATCCATTTGGATGACAACCAGAAGGAAAAGCGTACAGGGATCGCCTATTACCACTAATAGCAAGAATTTCACTGTCAGAATTTGAGGAACACCACCTGCATGTTTCTTATATAATTCAGTAGTGTTCGCAATCGGACGGACGACGACGATATGCTGCCAATCGCAGCAAATTGCACATTCAATTCAATTCAAGAATATCCATCCCAGATATATTAGGAAAAGCTTCACTTAAATGACAAGCGAACAATTATTTTCAATTCCATTTATGTGAACATTTTATTATTTTTTTTTTTAGAAAATAAATACGTTTACGATATATTCCGATTCAGATCTCAGCAACCCGAAATTGTTTGGAATATTGAGTTGATAACTATGTGCTGTTACAGAAGATTTTTGACAGCAAAATCGAAAAAAAAAAATTCAGTTCTACCGTATTGAATCACCACTCATAGTATCAAATTTATGGCGTTTTCCATTGGTAAAAAAATCAATATTTTTTTTGATCTATATCTATCAAAAGACCGATGCAATAAAAACTGTAGCAGTACAATGTGAAATATAAATTATATGAAAAACAATCAACTTGAAACTTGACAGCTACACCGACACCAACATCACAGACAAGAAATTACAACAATACAGAGACAGGCACTAAAAAATATCAAATTTTAGATCAAAATCCAGATTTACCAATGGTAAATGCCATGAATCCTGCACTGAAAAACTGCTTCATAAGTTAACTGTAGATTAAATTTGAATATGGGTCCAAATCAATGGAGATTGCTACAGAGCAATTGTCAATGAATTCTCGTATCCGAAAATACAAAATATTGGTTGTTGTGGTTTCAACAGGATGGACTAAACAACTAACCATTGTTTAGTCCATTGTGATACCACGTGGATCTTTTCAATTCTCCTTAATATCCGTGAGAAAACCAATCGCCGTTACTAATAATCAAACGCAAATGTGGAAGTTAATTAGTTACCAGTGCATCGGTACATCTTGCATCATGTAAGATCAATAGTCTTTTTTGCTGTCGGCGATTTCACTTTATTCGCTTTACTAAAAACAATAATCGTCAAATCACAGACGATTATGACCTCGACTACCGTCTGACTGATAATCGTTTTCGAAGTTATGGAATGACCCCCAGGTTAATTTATAGTGAACTGCTTTATCAATACGGAAAACCCATCTCTAAATAAGTAAACTCAACTCTTCGATTGTATATACCTACTACATTTTCAATTAAAACCAACTTTTTTCAATTACTGTTTTCCAAACAAAATTTATAAAAAAAATAAAATAAATTTATATAAAATAAATTTATATTAAATGTGCCATACACCACCATTGGATTGATCATCGGCCATTTCTTTAGCTTTTTCTACTAAGCGTTGCTATTTTGTTGATGTCACTTCGAATGTGTAAAATATGTCCTCTGAGAAACCTAAGAGACAGACAACAAGAATAGTTTGAAGGGCCAGGTTCAATTTGAAAGTATTATCGACAGTCCCCGAAAAGAATGTAGGTATTCATAGCGATCTTCTTGAAACGAGAATGACTTATTAGCGTCCACGTTGCCTGTCGTATGCCTCCACATTGTGCGATAACCTCAGCGATATCACGTGTAGTCTCTGGATATATGCTAGACATCTCAACGTAGGCTTCGTTGTTCAGATCTTTGGGCGCCCAACAGGATCGTTAGTACCCAGTGCATAGCTTGCGTGAACCTCTACATGATATGGGAACCTCCTGTTATATGCCCAATACGAACGACAGTGAGATGCGACTACATATGTATCGAACAACCATTGGTGTAATGATATAGCATGACTAAATAATTTAAATTTTTAGTCGATGTCAAGAAAGTACTACATAGCATGTACAAATGGTATTGATATAGGTGATATGACCAAAGGCAGAGATCAGATCAATCTTGACAGATTTTTGGCACTGACGTAAAAGCAGAAAACATAAGCTCCTCATCATAAAATAGATTGTTTGTCTTCATATGGAAGTCGAAAAAATTACGGCAAAAGGGGGTTATTTCTGTTAGAACGATGGGCCTGTACAACTTTAAAAAAAAAATGAAAAAAAGACATATTGGTGGTACGTCACCGAATCAGTCAGGTTTGAAATTGGCAGGAAGGAGTAGGTATGCTCTTAGTGTTATTGATGAAATTTGTTCCTTTTTATTCCTTCACATAATCTTCACTGTTTAGACTTTTTTAGGCCTTTCACAGAATTTATAATATATGTTCTCCTTTTTTTTAATATAGACTATGATATTTCAAAGTAACAAAAATATAGAGATCGGACTAAATATAAATATACAAAAATAATTAATTCGCATAGGTAGGCTGTAGATATCTTGATTTAGTTGTACACAAAATACTATTCCTATAGTTTCAGTTTTATTGTTATTTACGAGGCATAAATGTCGTGTGTTGCAATTATCTGGGAACTATTCTTCTTTATTATTGTTGGGATTTAATTTACTTCGTGCCAACAAATTCAAAATGCAGGACAACGTTATTTTTTGTTATAAATAGCAATGCCAATGCAAGTGAAAGGGGCAAGGTGAGAAGGATTAGATTTGCTATAGAAATCGAAACGAAATTCTAGAGAAATTATTATATTAAATAACAGACAAACCGCTGAATAGGAATATTGAGAATAGTCTGCACTAGATACGTTGGGGCTGTCCATTTGTATGTTTATGAAGCGGGTGTTGTAGAAACAAAGTGCAACGCAATTAAATTAAACTCAAAGGAATTTTGTAACTAATAAAATGTTTAAGATCATTGCTACCGTTTTGAATGTACCATGTGTTGTTTAGTAAGAATTGTTTAGTATTTGATTTATTATAATCTTATCGTTACAGTATGTATTGAAAGTGTAAATACATTTACCAAAAATACAAAAAGTGTAACCAAATATCCAATATCATGACTGGATGTTCCGGGTAAAAAAATTACACTTTTATTCTGATGTTCTTATTATTAGTAAAGAGTTTGGTATTAGTGTTATTTTAGTGAAAATGCTTACCCTTATAGTGCTTACACACCGAATCATAAACTGAGTTTTTGGCAAAAAGTTTATGTAACCCACTGGATGCTTTCACACCGAACTCTGACCAGGTTTCGTTTGACATTTCAATCAGCTGTGAATTGTGATTTGTGATACTAGCTGCAACATTTGTGTATGAAAATATTGTAACTGAATAATAAAATGAATTCTAAAATAATTAAACTAATATTAGCATTTGAAGTTCAAAATGAAAAAAATCTAAAGATTTTGACAACGGTTTTTGACTCTCAAGCCCGCCGCTACGAAGAAAAACGCAAACAAATGCTTATGTAAATTTTGAAACTGCAACATAATATCCATATTAATTATACAAAATTAAAATGGATAATGGATATGAAGAAAATTTACTGAGACCTGAGAAAAAAAAACATTTGTTTTGACAGCGAGTTCATCAGCTGTTTTGTGGGACGTGTGGAACACGTGTAGAATGTGTGAAAAGGTGTGTTCTTTCCAACAACCTTCAACGAGATGACGTCTGCGAAGTGATTATGGGATGGTTACGTCGTAACCTACTAGGTTTTGAGAACTGACAATGTATGGAAAAACTCGGTTTCGATGAAGGTTTCAGGTGTTTTTGCGAAAACTCAGTTTTTGGTTCGGTGTGAATGTACTATTAAACAAACATTTAACAAATAACTGATTCAGATTTTAATTTTAACTAAAGAACTAGAGAACTCTGTTACGACTTGGTGAGTTCTCACTCACTAACCTGCAGTTTAAAAAGGAGAGTATAATATAAACGGTGATCCAATAAGAGCTTCCTGATTTTTTTTTAAATAAAACACAAAAAATCCATACATTGAGGAAAATCTTTCTTTGAGGTTTGGTCATGCCATTTAATGTTTAAAGATAATTTCCTTCAAATGTAGCTCACGACTATCTCCTAAATGATTCATTCTGTGCGTGGTCCATTTTTAACTCTTTCAATCATATCGGCCGGTATTCCATGGATAACACGAGTTATGTTGGCTTCCAGAGCTTCAATCGTTTTGGGTTTTTCGACGTTAACAAGAGATTTCACACATTCCTATAGAAAGCAATCCAATGGTGTCAAATCAAAAGATCTTGGTGGCTAATTGACAGGACCATTTCTTGAGATGATGTTTTCATCGAACGTTTCCCTCAATAAAGCGATTGATTCGTTAGCTATTTGCATGTAGTGCCATCCTGTTGAAACTACAAGTCAGCTTCACCAATGTCTTGAATTTTCGGCAACAGAAATTCATTGATCATTGCTCTGTAGAAAACTCCATTGACAGTAACAGGCACTTCTTCCAAATTTTTAATAAAATATGGTTCGATGATGCCGCCTATTGGTTGCATTCTTAGCTGTTGTTTTGCCCCTGGTTGTTCATCGGCCCAAATATAGCCATTTTGCTTATGGACGTTGTCATTTAACCAAAAATGAGCTTCTTCGCTAAAGACAATTTCTCGATAAAGTCGTCAATTCTTTAAAACAAAGATCACGCTTCAAAATATACCACAACGTTCAATAAGAGTTGCCTTAACCTTGAGAACGGCTTCGAATTGGTTGAACACGGTCTTTACGAATACTCCCTGCTACTCTAATATAAACGCTGCTAGTTCTACTTGTCTGTGTAAACCGGGGCCAAAATGATGAACCTTTTAAGGATAAGCAACCCATTTTAGAGTTCACATTAAAAAAATGTAATATTAAATAATTTTAATTAGTAAGAAAATTTCCAACGCAACTAACATGTCTCTCCAATTAACCCGATCCTTAGCTACCTGCCTACAATTGCGCACTTCAAGTTGGTTGAGGTAATATCTCTTAAGATGAGCTCTTTCTCTACTGCGTCGAACATCTTGCTGGGATTCCAACACTCTGAAGCCGGAGTATTGGTGTCCATTAGTTATATTTCCTAGTCTTCATTAATTTTGCTTAACATACATTAACATAACATCGCTTTAAACATATTCTCAGCATCGACTGTCACTCATTTACGATTTTCAATTGTTTATCTCGAGAAGATTCTGTTCAGGGCTTATATCTTTAGCTTCGACTGTTTATTAGTTGGTAAATTTATTTTCGATCGTGCGATTTTCTATCTCCATTTTCTTCTTCCTGAAAATAAGCCGGTGTTCTTCCCGCATTTTTGCTTACAAAGCTCAATGGCGGCCCTCGTCATCACATACTTGCCTCTTGTCTATCGCAATATGACTATATTGAACGTTTGTTGATCTGGAAACCACCATGGCATTTCGTTCCTCATCGAATTCAATTAGCCCAAGTCCGTTGCCAGACTTGATGTCGTGTAGATTTCCTCTCTTCATACATTATCGTTAAAATCTCTCAGCACAATTTTAACATCGCAATACGGTAGTTGATCATACGTTTCGTTCAGGAGCTGATGGAAATAGTCCTTAGTAAAGCCATCTTTTCCCCTTTCGGGGCGTGAGTGCATATAAGGCTTGTGTTGGGGAAAATGGCCTTGATGCAGATTATTACAATGCGTTCATTAATGTCTGGCCTTAGTCTGTCAATAATAACACATCCGCATCAGAATAGTTGATGTCATAGTTTTTCATCCTCTATTCACCAGGCCATACCATCGTATTTTCTGGATTGCAGTAATGTATACTTTGTAACAGCTTAAGGTTTTTGCTAAGGTATGGCTGCAACTTTTCTGTTAAGTTTTCTGGCATCGCAGGTGGAGAATCTATCAGTAGGGCTATCAGTATCTGCTACAAAATTGAGCGTTGCCGTTGGCTTTTAAGGTCATCCGCCACAATCTCAGTTTAGAGGCCTTAATTACCTTTGAGAATCTTGGATGATTGGTTGCCCGATTATGACGAAGCAGCTTATAAAATTGTATCCATCATAATAGTCCAGTTATAGTAATCATTGAAAAGTCCCATTGGAAAGCATTGGAGCATTTTGGAATGACATTACTTCAGAAAAATAAACCTTGATCAATTCCGATTGATTGATTGAATTTATAAAAAAACGCAACAAGTAAAAGAAAATTTCCAATTAGGGTTTTAAATGATAGCTATTACTGGACCCTAACATGGAACTATAACGCCACCGTTAACACCATCTTTGAAATTCTTCCGCTGATGTCTTGAAGAAGGAATAAAAGATTTAGATTGAGAACGCGTCTTCCCCACACTCTCATCTGTAGCTATTTGCCAAAAAAATTGCATTTAAAGGATTTGATCAAGAAGAATCTCTAACGATTTAACACCAGCAGTAATGGATGCTGCTATAAAATATCAATCTCTATCTCTGTAATTGCGGAGTAAATATATTTCAAATCTATCAGATACTTCTTAAAAGAGTGTCCGCAACAACAATACAAATTATCCTGTAAATATAAAGTATTGTTGCAAACTGCTTTGAGTCCCATTGCTTGGAGGAAAAACAATAACCCAAGATACACTTAAAATTGCACTATGGTCACCCTACGAGTATAGCATGTTTGCTCTAAAAATTTGGTTGCAACCGATCGCTTCGAACCTCATTTTATGATATCGCTCATACATTGCCTCTTTCTTGCTCATTGTTAAGCTAACAGGTTCTTCTGCGAATATTTGATCAAAGGAGAGTCATAAAAAAACAAAACATGCTCGTTTACCGCTGTTTAACTTTTATGTGTGCTGCGCATATGCGTTTTGTTGTTGTTTCTCCCAGCTAAACGTTTTCGATTTCTGTTTTTCTTCCATGTTCATGGTCTCCGCTTTTCTCTCATCTTCGTTGCGATTCTATTGTTGTTGGCCGGCTGGTTGTGTCTGTGCCGCGCCGTGCGCTCCGGGCAGGGCTGTCTCTGTCTAGCTGTTTTGTTTCGTTCGTGTCGTTTACTCGTTTAGTTGATATTTTACGGTATCACGGGTAAGTTTGTCGCGCAAAGATACTCGAACAACCGGTTGCGATCGTGCGATCATCGAAGTTTTGTTTTCATTGAACAGTGATCGTCATTTATTTACGATAAAAAAAAATAAATAAATTCGTTTAATTAATCATAAAATTCTCGGAAGAGGAAAACAAATATTTGAGTGCTATTGTTATTTCACTTCGTGTGTTTACGTGTGTCAACACTTGCCATTTTTTTAAACAACTTGCGACATTATCGGCGGGAACTACCTATTGGAAAGGGTTTTTTATACCCTTATTGTGATAATTATTATCTTCGAAAAAACACTCAAGTGCGAAAAAAAAGTTTTATTAAAAATTCGTGATTACAACGTAGGAATATGCCAATTTTACGAGTAAAGTCACCGAAATCATAATCGTAACTCTTTGGATATTATTTTACTGCTTCGGCTTAGGAGGACCTTGAAAGTTGAAACCAACCACAGATTAACACTACACCACATTGCAGAGATACATTGAGTTGCTGAATAGAGGTGAGTGTGCAAATAGGCTGGGACAATGAGGCGACACCTGAAGGCTCAGTCGTATTAAGCTAGACAAAAAAAAAATACCCAAGATCATTGTTGTTATTTTCGTTATGTGATCGTGCAAAGATGATTAGGAGTTTATTTAAATCTAAACTTGTTGAACAGGTGAATTGAGCAAAGTCGATTTTATGAATATTCAAATGGGTGTAAACGAGTTTTTGTAAAACCTTTATAGTTTTTGCGTCATGCTGAGGATCATAACATGTTTGAATTTATAATCATTCTAGGAACGCCGTTGAAAATTACATTTTTGATCAAGCTTTGTGTAACTTGAAGAGTTCAACAATCATTTGAGATAGGTGTTTTATTATGTTATGTAAGTACCTACATATTTTGACAATGAAAAATGTGCGAATCCATCTGAAAATGAGGTCGCCTCTAGTGGGTGACAGTGACAGTTTTGTATTTTGTAATTGACATTGCGAAAAGACGAGTAGGTAGGTTGGTAATTGAAAGCTAGAGGCTTTTAGTTTTAACGTCAATTCAACTCGTTAATAATGGAATTAGATCTCCAGGGTAGAGATCTCGGATTGCGTCCTTGAAAAATATTAATTGTACCTAGTTCGTATGTAGGTACCTTACCTACCGTGCTAAAAAAAGTTAACATTTAGTTAAATGTTAACTTCGTTAAAAAAATTACCTACGTATTTCCATTACACATAACTAACGTCATGTTTGATTACCTACCAAAAATGTTGACCAACAGAGATTCGTCATAGCATTTCAAATTTGTACTTAAAATGTTAACATGTACACATTTTGGATACAAAAAAGTTGAATAACGGCTTTTGATATTTAATCACGTGGATTTGATTGTTGGGTTAATCTGTAAATGTCAACAAAGAAAAGTACATCCTTTGTTAGTTAACAGAAATTAAAGTAAACGTCACTTCTCAGCAGACGAATACCTACGTACCAAAATAATCTACAATGCGTCATCACGATGGTGACATATTTGAAATATTCGACCATGTTTGGATAATTAATTAACAGTGTCAAATTGTTCTCAAACGAATTCGGGAAAGTCGTCTGATCAACGTAAAAACTTGATGTACAGATTTGATGTTTTTTACGAGTTTAATAATGAAAGGGATAGTCGAAAGGGGGCATGTTTTTTTTTACATTTATAAATGTAACTCGATTATCGCATGATCATTTTTTGTGCAAAATTAAAAATTCTGGAAAGCCTTCAGTGTACCATATATATTAACATTTACAAAAAATATATATAACAGCAAAAAATTGCGCATAAATTTCTGTTGGTAATTAAACTGGCAGTTGGTATATGAAAGTGTGAAAACAGACCATGTGTGTCTTAAAAGCCAATCACCTATTGGATGCCAATTGTTTTGCGACCAACAACTCAAAATACCGTAAAACAAAGACAAATGTGCACCAAGTCAGGAGTTAGTCATTTGACGGATATCATTTTTTCAACTAAATGTCATAAAATTTACACTTTTAATGAACTTTACGTGAAAACAGATACCTTTTTTAATTAAATATAAAAAATGCAACGGTTTGGTGGTATTTTACACTTATCGGCACAAATAGATGACATATCGATACCATTGTTTTAGTAAATAAAATAATAATCTACAATAGGGTTACATATTTAAATGTAAAGACTGACTTAACCTTATAATTTGGTTCCTTGTCCAAAGTGTTTACAGTGATGATTTAATAGAAAGCATCTACAATTGGTAAAAAGCAAAATCATCAATGTATACTAACCCATCAATGTCTTAGTCAAAGCCACCATCATGATCGAATGAAGGCTTTTCATTTTTACTCGTCAGTTAAATTATTCTATTATATTATTGTTATATAAAATATAATACTATTGTTTAAAAAATATGTTTTCGGAATAATCTGAGAGCTGTAAAATCATAGATACTGACAATTCTCAGAAGGAAATTTCGATTTTTAATTTAAAAAGACAAAATTGCTTAGAATAACATATCTACCTATTTAACATTAGATTATATCGGCAAAATCTTACCTTAATAGTCCGGTAAATGTCAAATTGCATCAAAACTTTTTTTATATTTTGTATATGTCTACATTTACTTCTATAGTAATTATTCTTCATTAAAAAAAGTAAAATTAAATTTATATATGGGTGAGTTTATTGAAATCAAAAACATTTTAAAGACATTTCAAAGCTGTTTTGCTTTTACCTTTGCTCGAAACTTGCAGAACTTCTGATAATAGGAGTATTAATGCAACGTCGGAAAGTCTTCATAAACGTTGTAGGTAGCCTTGCTAAACTTACGACTTGGTAAATATATATTTTTACCAAACAGAAAACGATATAAAACTAAAAGTAGAGACACGATGCCTCGGGTGTGTTGATCAGGTACGTACCAATAATGAGGATCTTTACAAAGTGTAAATGTAACCGCATAAAATAAATATAGAAGGGTGCATAAAATGTACATTCAAAAATCAAACATACATATTCCTTATCTCCTACCAATAATCAATTACCAATCGTATTCACTTTCCGCTGTCAAATTATAACCACCTAAACCCATAAATTAAGATTACGCAATGCCATTAATTTTGTAATTAAATAATACACTCCTTCCATTCCATACTTAATCATATAAACAAAATACATTTTATCAATTCGTCACAACAAGAATTCAATTCCGAACACATTTATTAAAACTCATAAAACTACCAATCGCGAGCTGTAAAATATTAAATTCCAACAAACATGGACTAGACGATGATAGTATTTTCTGTAATAGGAGTGTAAATGTCAAATGAAATTATTTAAAAAAAAAAAAAAGAAACGAACAAAGACTATTCAAAAATAAAGAAAAAGAAACCCTCTGTGGTTGATGGTGACGCGGACTATTTACAACCTTATCTCAAAAAAGTGATTAACTGGTGCACCCATTGTTTTTATTTCTGTAAATTAAGTCCAACTTAGACTTCTCGGCTTCTGAATGTAAATCAAAGGAAAAAACAAATTTGTTCAGCTGAAGAAGATAGATGTCACCTCTTTGAACTGGGTACTCAATTTTTAAGACCACCACAATGCTACTAAATTAGAATCCTAACCAAAATCATAATGAGTCTTGAAATATTTGATTGCCACTCGTTATGTTCATGTTTTCATTTTTTTTTTAATTTATGTACACTGTAGAGTCTTGGCTTGCCATTGGTAAGGATCAAATTTATTACCACTTAGTTATTTTATACCGCTGTTGATAGATTAAGGTATGGCGATGACGAAAGGAAACCACGATTTATTGCGCAATCAAAATTATATGAAATTACGCTTTGAAATGTATTTTTTTTTTGTTGTTATCATTTTGTAATTGGATTTTTGCACATATAAGACCGGAAGAGTACTTGCAACGTGATTCAATTTGCGGTTGATTAGGTCTTGAAGTTGAAGCAAATTGGCATCGCAACGACTGCTTTCGCAACCATATTTAGAAGAAAACACTGTTCCTTGTGGAAATCTATCGTCATGTCAGCAAAAGTGACCGCGTGACAAATGGGCATTCACATTAGTTATTACAGGAGGCACCGAATGACATAAGAGTTCTTATGATGAAAGTATTTTCTGTAATAAAAAAATTATTTTTGCAAAAAACGTTTTCTGTTACCTATTCGGACTTTGACATTTGCGTTAATTTGTTCATGAGGGCGTAAAAGTTATCAACCTTTCGAATGATTTTCATGTTTGCAAATTAGGTCATATGTTGTAGCGTTTTTAATATTTTGACTGTGTCACCTTGTAGTAGAATAAAATTTAAGTGGAGAAATATTAGGGGTATTCATGCAACGTCGAAAAGTCGTCGTAAACGTTGTAAACGTGATAAAATTACGACGTGATAAATGAACTGTCAAAATTTGTATGGGAAATCTTTTCTACCAATATCGGAATTTTCTCACATGAATTTGGTGCGTAAACTGATGTGGTAAACGTTGTAAACTTATGAAATCAAACACATGCGCTAAATTGAAACAAATTATCGAGAACGGAAAGAGAACAATAAGAACAAAATTCTATCAATAAATAAATTACTAAAATGAGATTGAATTCAGTGGGTTACCGCATTATTTAGTGGTGCAGTTTTAGGGTCGTTCATGAAACGTCGTCGTAAAATTAAAATCTTTCGCACGTAATAAAATTACGACGTTGCATGAATACCCTTATTGTGCTAGGTACCACACCTTTTAAAATAATTTAAGATTGCAAAGAAAAGAGATAATGACTTACACAATAATAGTCCAATTAAATTTAAACGAGGATCAGATGTTCTATATTGGTTAACATTATCGATGGTTATTAGTTGACAAGACGATATTAATACTTATGATTTATCAGTGTTCTAATTTTTCCTTGAAAAATCGATTAATAGAAATCGATTAATATGTCCTCTCTTGTGTACATAACTGGTTTTCATCGCTTAAAAATGGCTAGCCCAAAAATACTGCTTGTTCATTTCGACCTAAGAAACCAAATCTATCTTTATATGGACATTGGGCATTCACAAAAGAATACGTCAGTAACGTGAAATGTAAACCATAATGATTTTTGTCGTTACATGAAGGGAAGCATCTTCGAAACAAAAATGTTTTTATCATAGATGATGAATTTATTAAAAACTTGTTTCATACTATATCTAGACCTCCTAAAGGCTAAATAAACTTTTGCCAATCTGTAATTTCAAAAAGTCGATGTGTTCGCTAGCTGCTATGATATGATATGTTGATGATATGCTGATATGTACCGCCATCTTATGTGTTTTCATGGTAAAAATTAGTAAATTCTCAAACGTCCTCGTAATTTTTCGTAGATTTGAGTGAATTTACTCTTTAATCTACGAAAAAGTACGAGAACGTTCTTAAGTAAAATAAAGTAAAGTTTTTCGTTTTGTTATACTTTTAAAGAATAATTTACATTAATCACAAACGATTTGACGGATTTTCACCAAAAGACATTTCTACAATCAATTTATTTTACATACTTATTTTGTGTTGGGGGATTTTTTTTTCTTTTATTAATTTTTACGTATCGGAACGGCAATAATTAAGAATACGTAAACCAACATTGGTACTAATTATATATTCATACCGTACAGTTATTGATTTAATGTCATTGTAAAGTTGTAATAGTCTGTAAAGTTATGGTGACAACAACAAACTGCATTGCTGTCAGTTGCAACATGCAGAATGACGTTTTTTAGTAGTAAGCAAAAATTATGTGAGGTAGGTATCTAAAAATAAATTGAGAAGAAAAAGTAAATTTTTAGAACTGTCAGAATATGTGTTCTCAGATGCTTCTAACAACTTGGTGAAACTCATTCGATCACTTATTATTGACCAATGGAGGTTGCCAAAAGCGCATCGATTAATAGAAAAAAAAAAGCAGCAAGCTCGAATTGATAGTTTTTTCCAACACATAAAAACAAATTATGTCAGAACAGAAAGGTAGCCCTCACATAACGAAAAACTATTATTATCAAAAATATCCATCGGTTGACATGATGTGACAACATTTTAAGTTATTTCCTCTCTATTCACTAAGCATAATATTAAATGTATATGTAATTTACAAGTAACTATCGTGTACTCTCATTTTTACCATCATGTCAGCATACTCTTCGTCATGCACGGACGGAAATACATGATCTGTTTTCCAATTAAATTAAACTCAGATGGCTTAATTGAATAGTACTGCCTCGAAACAATAAACCCTATTCATAACAGCAAAGCAACCTAATGCGACGGAATCAACCCTCCCCACTTATGTAGCATTAAAATAACATCAAGCAAGTCACTTTGACTCCAAACGATACAATCCACCCAGAAAGAGGTGCTGCGGAGGAGGAGATGTCTCATCTACATCTCATCCTCAATTCATCCCGTCAAATTTATGATGCGATTTGCGTTTTTATTTATCTTCACCCTTCGGGGTATTCTCGGCTATTGCACGCTGAACTCATATTTTTATACCCATGATGATTATAAAACACCCTAGAACAAAAGCAACAACAACGCCACCACACCATTGACTGTCATCTCTTTGCCACATGGGAAATAAAAAAAATATATAAACGAAATATTAATGCGAGAGATGGGTAGCACTCTTGTCATGTTTTGGGTGGCATTACCGCTGTGCTGGTGTAAAGTGGGGAGACATTTTTTGACGTCGACATGTGGCCACTTTGGCCCATGTTTGAGATGCGGTTGGTTGTCATGTGTTTTGTAATGATGCGGGGTTGTTTGAATTGGATTTGAAAAATGATATGGATGCATACTGTTTCTATGTTGCAGTTTATTTGTTGTTCGAGTTAGATTTGACTTTGTACACAATGAAGATGGGACGACGATGGGTATTCCCAGGGTTTCTCTTCAAAAGAGACCATTAATTAATTAATGTGGTGCATAGTTGCACATACATGAAGCTCGAGAGACTATTCGATTTCGATTGATGCTCTTTGAATGCTGGAATTAATATCCAATTGAGTAGAATTAAAGGCGAATCAAAATGTCAACGAACCCAAAAAAGAGCAACCGTATGTATTGGCATTTTGTCAAGTGATCAGCTTACCAAAAAGTGTCAACAGGAGAAGCAATCATTGAAGATCTTTGAATTCAAGATAGTTCTTGTGTGTGCAGAGCTAATGTAGGTTCTCGACCGAAACCGGAAGAGACTAATTCATCATTCGTCGGCTTATATTTATATGTTTTCAATTAGTGGTTAGTGGAGGAAATCGGTTGACTACATGACAGAAAACGCATCAGATACACATCCAACCGTGGGATAAAAGGAATAAATTGGTTTTCATTATGTGCACATAATTGTATATAAAATTAATGACTCATGTTAATCGGAAGGAATATTTCCAAATTAGGATTCATTAGGATGAATATTGAAAACATGTTTTTTGACAACATATAAATCGAAAATATAAGTATCATGTCATCTCAGATGAAAATGTGTCGAAGGACGGTATTTCGCAAGAAAAAAAGGTCAAACTACTTTATATTAGCCTTGTCTATCAAACTTTCTAAGATTATTTTTACAAAATCAAATATTGAAATTTTGTATGTATTTGTAAATATTGAAATAAATCTAAAAAATACACATTTTCGCTTATATTGCGAATAAAACAAAGAATAGTTTATTTGGGTTCAGTCAAACTTCCTATCAGCCTTTGGCAATTTTCATTTTCTCACCATGCGTGAAGAAAATAAGAAAACTATGAAGTTACTTATATTTTTCTTCATTAATTCTTTTAATAACTTTCTCTGCACACTAAGTTACACACTAACGTACGTAAACGGACATATTACTTCAAAGGTCCTCCAAATGAAGCATGCATCAAAATGTCAAAATTAGAGTGAAAATGTGTACAACAACTGTCTGCCATGAACAATGAAAACAAAGATTCATTGAAGATATCTAACAAAATCACAGTTCGTGGGCTTTCAAACTTGCGGTGGACATGAAATATTCACCACACCATTTACGTCGATTTCAAATGTCATTTCTGCTTTTAAAGGTGTGCTTGTCATTTTTCAGATCACTACAATAATGATTATACGGCTTATGATGTTATTTTGCATTTATTATATCTTGCGTACAATGTGTGCGATGTAGGTGTTTTTTTTTTTAAATATAACCGAACAAATGTTATAGGTACTCGTAATCACAGTCAATACAACACATACAAGAATAAAAAATATGTTATTTTGACTTCTGATAACGTATGGCCACTTCCTTAACACAGCTGTCTTTATGAAGTCTTTTAAAGTTTATTTACCTTTTTTCGACACTTTTGTAACAAATCAAAAAGGTGTATAAATAAAGCCACCAATCGAATAGCTGCATTCTATTTCTATCGATCAAGCAGACGTCTCTCTTTGTATTCATAGGCTAATCTAATTTCTTACTTCCTTCTTACTGTTCATCCTCCACTTTAAACATCTGCCACAAACACCACACTCCAGATCCACTGCATCGATCGAAGGTAAAAAATCTTCTTGTCAATACCGAACCTCTCGCAATATTTACCACCTTTGCCGATGAACCATCTAAGTCACCCATAAAAACGTAGGTATAGTCAATCCTATAATCTCTTGGTCTACTAACAACAGGAGTAGCTGCACTCTCGGCATCGGAATTCCATTTTATCGTTGCATTGTATTTTTTTAACCACCTTTTGATAATGACATCTGCAGCTGCTGTCGATAAGTTCTTTCATTTTTTTCCATATCACTGTTAGGGTCATTAGAGGGACAATAAGGTGAAAAAAACGAAAAAGGGAAGTAAACAGAAAAGAGTGATTTTCTCCAATTGCATTGTTCATCCCCCTTTCTGTTTTTGTTGCAGCAGTCATTTGCTCCCTCTTTTATATGGAACTGTGGAAACGGTGCATTTTGACATTTCGACGGTCAGGATGGATATTTATGAAAGTGTGATAGACACAATTATGGTGAAAACTGTCAATGTGACTTTCTCACCCACTTGACAAGAGTGTGGAATGACATATGGGTTTACATGTGAAATGACATGTCGAGTGCCCAAGTGGAAAATATATAATATGTAAGTATCAGTGGGACGGTATCTACAAACTACTTCAATGTAATTAACTTGTTAAGCAATTATAGTTAATTAATCGCCGTCGATATCGGACGCTCGTTCTACTAAAAACGATCATAAGCATGAGTGTGCATCTTTAACCTTAGTTTTTATGGGAAATTTACAGTTTTATTGTGTGATCAGAATAGTGTTGTACTTGTTAAGTGGGATTAATTAAATTTTAGAGAACGTAAGGCAATTGAACATAGAAAATATGTATTTAATCTTTGGATGTTTTCACCTAAATTTATTTCCACATAGATTTTAATATTGTATTACAGTAATGCCCGGTTATTGCGCCGACCAAAAAGATTCGATGCGATTCACTGGGAAACCCAATAATTAAAATTCCGCGTCAACATATCAGTCAAGATAAAGCCCGCCGTTTTGATGATGCGGTATACTATTATTTTATATAAAACTCAAAGAATGCCGCCAAGTCTGTCAACTATTTTAATTAGCACACTTTTGTACTATACTATTTTTAAGGCCAAGAAAATTTATTCATTTATAAAATGTCTCAGAATATATCAAAGCAATTAACCGAGATGCATTTAAACGCACAAAATTATTACACAAAATGTGTCATATTTTACTTAACTTTTTAGTTTGCTTGACTTCAAACGCATAAGTTCTTTTCTTTGTTGCAACTTAAGTGGCTTTTGTTCTTACCTTTGAATTATTTATGATTTTCAAAGACAAAATAGTTAAATTGCAAGATCTATCTAATATTCAAATATAAAAAAAGATTATTTTAACTTAGTACTAAATTGTTGAATTGTGATAAAAACAAATAATGTGGAGTAAATGTACAAACGTTTATCATTCGTGAAAAAAATACCCAAGTGATCATTAAATTTTGTTCACAAGATTTGTTTGATCCAAATTATCCATTGATTTAGAGAAATCAGTATAAATAACACCTACTTATATGTCGGCATTGAAACTCTCTAGATTATAACGGGTGATTTTTTAGCTGGTTTGGTTTTGGCAACACTGGTTTTGACAGCTGACGTGTGTTTAGTACCTTGTGTCACTGTCAAACAGTTTGGTTTGCAATTTAGGCGGTCAATTGGCCGCCTAGATCGTGCGATTTGACACCATTAGATTATTTTGTTGTGGGGGTATGTCAAGGCTAATGTCTATAGGGACAAGCCCGCTTCGATTGACGCACTGGAAGCCAACATCCATGCATTCATTCGTGAGATACCGGCCGATATGTGTGAAAGAGTATGCCAAAATTGGACTCAGCGGATGGGCTACCTGAGACGCAGCCGCGGTCAACATTTGCATGAAATTATCTTTAAACATTAAATTGCAAGGTTCAAACTATCGATTCAAATAACTATTTCATTCATTTTTTCGAATTTTTTGTGTTTTTTAAAAAAAAGTTCTAAACCTCTTAAAAAATCACCCGTTATTAAGAAAACAGTGTTAGTTAGTATTACAATTTACAGAAAACGCAGATCGCGCTCTCCTCTTTTCTGATACTCAATCTCCATAATGCCGCACTATGCTCAAATTCTGTAAGGGTAATCATAAATCCTTTACCATGCTATAATTATAAAAAAATGAGCAGTATTTTCATATCTATACATAAAACAAGATTGCGCTTTGAAAATAACACGATACTTAGATACATACAAAATTGATTTAATGTACATAAGTAAATAATTACATGTTAACCACATTACGTAATGGTTAAATATTATGAAGCACAATTAATACATCGTCTCCATAAATCTATTTATTGAAAATCGGGGCAAGATTACGGGTGGTTAACTAAACCGCAAAACGAACGGAATGAAAGACGATACCAAATTAAATTTATTATCTACGTGTGACCTAGAATTGGTTTGCATTTGACAAACAAAAAATAAACCACACATCAAATAATGTATAATTGTATACATATGTAAAAAATGTGCTCCCCCATTTCAAGAACAAACAGCTACACCAAATTCATATCTAAGAGCCCATAATCTAATTACAACAGCTCTTATTTCTTAGAATGTAGCTGACTTCAGATTCCGGAAGTGGAATTAAAAAACAACAATATGAATTTTGTTTGATAAAAAAAACTGTTTACGTCTCCTATTTAGGCGTTTAAGTCAACTGTCAAAATTATATAAGGTTTAGATTAAGTTCGTATTCAATTTAATAAAAGAATTATTATTTTCGATTGCGGTTGCACAAAATGAAAAAAAAAAATGCAAATCGATGATATGGCAGCACTTTCATAGTTGGTATTTTGACTGGATATAAACATCTTTATTACATCAACTTATTACAAAAAAACACTGGACACAGTGTCCTTAAAGTAGATGTTGTTTTATCGACTTTTGGGAGTAATCTCTCTTAAACCGGGATGATTATGCGTATTGTACCTGCACTAAATTTCTATTTCATGTTCTGGCACATCCCTACTATTTTCTGTGGAGATATCTAGGCAATTGTTTGGTCTGTTCTAAAAAGCTCAAAACTTTATAAGATATGGAAGACAAAACTAAATGCGTTATAGTAAAAAAAAAACGGTAAAAACAATGATCGGTATGAAGTTCATTCATCGGAGCCTGTATGACTTATTAGATCACCGCAAGAGTATTTTTTAATGTTACAATTTAAATTTTCAAAAAGGTGGCAACCTTGTTCTTATCAGCCAATCTGCAAATAAATAAGAACCTATTAGTTCCGAATCGGTTCTACTCTAATTAACTTTAATAGACACATTTTAAATTGCACGCATTATCTACGAGTAAACCACCTTTCTGAATAGTGTCATTATTTGTTTTAAGTAGGGTTACGCCATTCCTGTTCGTTAATTGAACTTAATTGAATCAATTTGTATCGGATGTGCGCTGCGCACCTAATTTTTTCATATACGATATCTAAATATTGTATTGTGAACCAAATATTCAACCCCATCTCACAACAATTTATCTGATTTTACTCCCTCTTTGACACAAATGTAACGGGGGCTTAAATAAATTAAATTTGACAGATATATTTTAATATACGCATATCTCTATTATTCGGGGCTTGTTGGAAAATCTATAGTTAAATTAAATTGCGACAGTAAACAGTAAGGTCTTCATAGAAATGCAATTTTCTCTTCTGATTATATCTACCTGTCGCCAAATATTCCACACCTGGCTCACTGGCTATGAATGTGGATTAACAGGTAGAGATTTGATGAATGTAAGGAATGTGGTATATGACAATTACAAATAAATCACCTGATTTCTAATGTCCTTTGACAATTAAAAGAACATTTACGATTTTGATGCAAACGAATTTATTTCACAGTGCCTTCAGTGAAATTGTTGAGAAACTTAATCTGGTTTAAAATTGATTTTAATTGTTCTGAAGTCTCAAATCCACAATAACCTCGTCAAACATACAGTATGTACTATGTACCTACCTTAAATCGGCGTCAGACAAGATAACCAGATGTGGCACGATCGTAAAATTATCATTACTATGAAAAATATACCTGTCAGGGTTCGACCATGTTCCTCAATCCGAGTTGTAAACTTCATTACAATGGAAAATTATTACCTACCCACTCTTATTTTAGTACCAGCTTTCGGTTTAATGTATTCTTTGTTGTGGAAAGTGATATTTTTTTGAGGAATTCAATATAGGTCAGGTCTCTTTACTTTTATTTTTAAAGATATTCATCTAGTTTTGATATGATCAAAGCGCTGTCCTGATCATGGCTGCATGATTTTTTTATATGCTCATTATAAAATATAAATATTAAATTTAAAACTAAAGAAAATCTTCTGAATCGGTGATATGGCAGTACTTACCGGATGTCATAGTGGCGGTCATTTTTGACATTTTCGATTAAAACAGAATTTGAGCACTGTATTGAGCACTTTATTGATTTAATCAATGCAACGTTCGGAAATGTTCATAATTCTGCCGATTGCACAGTTGATGTTGATTCCACCCTTCAACAATTAAACCGCAGCTAATCAATAAACCCTTTGTTGATTTTTTCGAATGTATCTGTGATGAAAATTAATTTTTCCCAAGGGTACTCAACAAAAAAAATAAAAATACTTTTTACTTCTCAGTAAACGTAGTAAAATAATATTACTGTGATGATGCGAAAATTCGAAGTTCAAATTTTGACAATTTGTCATTTTTAAATGTTAATGTATGGCCCAATTACATCGGTTTGTCACTTCTTTTGAGAACTTATACAAATAAAAAAAGGCAAAAATGCTATGATAATTCTATGAGTACATCCTTGAGATTATATGATTTCAGTCAATTTTATTCCTCACCAGAGATTTCTAATTGCCGATCGATGATTTTGGCTGATCTTTACAAGTCTCGTACCTCAATCTGAAATGCCCGGCCTGGAATCTTTGTTAACACTTGAAAAAATGAACCAATAAGGTCCATTAAATCCATTATTAACTTAGACATATTTTCACTAAAGTCAGTTCATGTCGAAATCCTAAAAGTAAAACGAAAATCTTACATTTGACGCCATTTAAGTGTGCCAACTTGTGTTAGTACTTACGTAAGTAGCAAAATGTTATAATATCTTTAACCTAAAAATCCCATCTAGGTCCATCTAAAATGAGATAATTATTTGCAAGTTTTTTTTAAATATACGCATCACAAATTGATATTCATCGTTTTCCTATTGCCAATAGAACATTTATTTCTTTTCAGTTTCTTTTGCGTGAATTTCTTAAACCCTTCACTTTGGTTTTTGTAAAACCAACATTCCCCTGAGTCATCTTTATTAATTGCTCATGGATAATACATTTTCTCCCATGTTCGACTCATCGCTTGTTCCATTCTTTATGCAGAAATCTCAAACTACTGATTCATCATCTGAACATCTGTCCAACTACTTTCGATGACGTCAATGAAAAAAGTATAAAGAAGCGAACGGCATATATGCTTGGTATTAAAATACTGACATTCATTTGCAAAAATAAGAAAAGAAACTTTTTTGCCCTAGAAAGAAAGGAATCGTAAAACTTTTAATCGTGCGATTGATCTATTTCGTAGATAAAACACAGTCATAGTGATGCTGAGTCGAATGTCGTATAACATTCGTTTGACAAGTAATGTTTTATTTGTTCAGTACAAAGATATATGAAAAATTAAAAAAATATCTTAACCTATTTGATTTCATCAAATTAATTTTGGAGAAGTACTCGAGTAGTTACCACTCCTATTCTAATGTTTGTTGTCTTACAGGCTACGAGCTAATTTCTAGTCAGAATTTGTTAATTCGTTTTTGGCCTCTTGAATTCTACTTCCAATAAAGGATTCTAATTGAAGTTTTCGCATTTGGTTTGTTAGCTGGTTTGACAATTTGTGATTCCAGAGTTTGGTTTAACAGTCACAGTTTGACAATTTGACATTATCACTGAGAAACTGACCATGTTCGCAACTCAGAATTAGTAAGATATCTTAGATAAAACACTGGTCAATCGACCATTTTGACCAAGAACAGATCATCCTCAAAGATATCTTACTAAATCGGAGTTCCGGAACACGCCAGTACATATTTAAATTAGGTTCGTTCGATTGTTTCACAATACTTTTCACTTTTCCCACAAATATGGTTCAATTATCACATTTTGCAGTGTGAATATATAGGGAGACTATAAATTTTAATCGCATTTAAAAATGTTCAGTGTCCAACGTATTGAGGTACCGAATTAGGAATATAAATATTCCTTAAAACATTAATGTAACATGGTCTGAAATCAGGGGCTTAATCGACAAAGGTGATTTGTGTTAAGTGACAGTCATAGTATTGTACGATTTTTGACAATTATCAATCAGTTTTGACTTGAAAACGTCTATTCTTCCTACACTGATAGTTGGTTGAACTTTCTTGTGTGACAAAATGCAATCAGACTTTAATCGGTTATAACTTCGAGACTAATAATGCGAAAGAAATTGTTGAGCACAAAGCGGATAGATCATATATCATACGAAATGGCAGTTACGCCCTAGTAGTTGCACCGGTTTTTGGAAAATTGTGCCCCTGGTGTTGGCTCGAGAGATTTGCACAATCGACTCAAGAATCAAATTGAAGAAGTCACATGACAGCGCATCGCCTTGCCTTAATCCTTTTTCGATATCGAATGTGTCGGTGAGGTCGTTTTCGACCATAATGGAGCAGCGACAACTCATCGTCATCCTACACAACCGGACAAGTTTGGGCGGTATACCAAAACTAGACATGGGTCTATATAGTTCTTCTCTATAAATGCTTTCGCATGCGGCTTTAAAATCGATAAATAGGTGGTTAGTATCGATTTGGACTTCTTGGTTTTTTTTCCAGGATCTGCCGAAGTGGAAAATTTGATCGGTTTTGGACTTTTCTGGCCTAAAACCACACTGTTAAGGGCCGATCAGGTTATTGGTAAACGGTTTCATGCGTTCACATATTACGCCAGATAGGATCTTGTAGGCGATGTTGAGGAGATGGTATGCCTCTGTAGTTGGCGCAGTTTAGAGGGTCTCCTTATTGTGGATCGGGCAAACGATGCTGAGGTTTCATTCTTCAGGCATAATTCCATCCGACCAGATTTGGCTTATGAGTTGGTGGATGTTACTTATACGTTTACTTAACCCAAAATCGCATTAAAATTTCATTTGGCCTGCAATCCTCTTTTAACGAAGACTACCTGTCATTTTATGTTGACAGAACAGCAAAAAAGTACAAAGAATTGAGAGAATATTGTATAGACTAACATAAAGAAACTCAATTACATTAGATATAAATATAACCCTCAAGGAAATAAAAAGAAATGATTTTTGACACTTGAGATGCGTTTTTTGGTGAGACCCCTTTATTTAAATGTGTAAAAGGATTTCGTGATAACGCATTTTGACTTCATACAAATGGAGATACAATTGCGATTATTTGTTTTTATTCCTTAAAGCAGACGGCTACTGAAAATAAATATAAACTTAAAAAAACACTCACATTTCATAGGGCTTTCCAGAAACCCACCAGTTTACTATCAAAAACCAAGATCGAGATTAAAATTCATCATATTCGAT
This sequence comes from Rhingia campestris, assembly GCA_932526625.1. Classification (NCBI taxonomy): domain Eukaryota; kingdom Metazoa; phylum Arthropoda; class Insecta; order Diptera; family Syrphidae; genus Rhingia; species Rhingia campestris. The sequence goes on along the minus strand of OW052182.1, from coordinate 50,031,926 downwards.
TCCAACTAAAAAACCCGTTCAAATTTGTAAAAACAACATCATTCCCTCACAGCAATTTACACATTCCAGTTCGCAATTCGATTTAAGCCCCCTACATGGTATTTAAATTTAGAACAATTTCTGCTTTATCAAAACCGAACTTACTCGTGTACACTCATTCCTTATTCGAGAGCACGAAGTGATGGTCTCTACAAGCATGTTGCTGTGGATTTTTCTTGCCTTACTGGCTTCATCATAAAATTAGTATGCAAAGCGATTGACTCACCCAAAGTGTCATGTCTGATATGTGCCACAGCATTCCGTGAGTCATCTATACGTAAAACCAGGAACTGAATGTTGCTCGTTGTTTTGCTGTGCTCCGATGATCGGAAAGTGTGACTTGTTAACACTTTTTCATTTAGGGAAGTTCCACACAGCAAAGGTTAACGAATTGCACCCCGCTGATATGTTTATCTTGTGTTGATTTAAACATTTAATGTCAACAAATACTAATTAAATATGTGTATGTGGTTAATAATTTCTATTTGTATGAAGCGACGCCATAACAGCATACAACGACGACGACAACAACAAATATAGGAATTTACTTAATTCTTCCCCCAAGATGGAATTGCATCTGAATGGCGTATTAGTTCAATCAGAAGTTGACAGCAATTACTTTTCGAATGAATAATTCATATGCGGGCTAAGGATTTTTTTTGTTTTAATGGCATACATTCCATAGATAGTGTCTGATTGATGTTTAGATTTCTAAAAATGGCTACAAAACGATGTTCTATCTATACAGTGTGTGGGGGATTTTTGTCAGGTGTTGAACAGAAGTAAAGCGTCTTGTTATGGGAACATATTTTGTAGTATTTGTCGGCACTCGGCAGTATTGTTTGGGTTATTAAAACGTAATGGCCTCAAAATCAGTTTTTTTTTTTTCAAAGAAATATATAACTCATTTTTATAGGAAATCACTCACTTTTGAATCTAATGCAGAAAACAAGAAACACCATGGGTAGCGGGGCGGTGCAATTGTTTTATATTTGTATTGTGTGTTGTTTTTTTTTATTGTTTTTTTTTTTCAAACTTTTTTTTTTTTTAATTGTAATGGCATAGTCCTGATGCCAAAAGTGTGGAATCAATTTTTAATAGTGAACTAACGTTTGCCATAATTCAAATTTATAACCCTTACCTTTTCGATGTTGCCAAATTTGTGAATAGTTCTGGACCCCATTGTTAACTTTCCACAATTCGGTATAATATTTTTAAAAAAAAGTGCTTATTTGTGAAACTATAGGTCCATTTGATTTAGTTGATAGTTTGCAAATAAAAAAATATCTACCCGAACGGACTTCTTACTTCTTAGTGCCTAGCTAACAATTCTGATAATGACGAGATGGGACTCTATGGCGGTGTTTTTTTTAGTGCTGAGTTGGCTCTGACTTCAAAAGAATTTTTTTCTTCAATTAAATTATTTAAGCGTGCTCTCCATGTATGTTTTTGCCTTTGGGATAGTGAGCACCAATGATCAAGCTTTTGCATTTGAATGAAACTTACCGTCGAAGCCTTAATAAACAAAATTGTCAAATCTGTTCAGCTGAGCCCCATCGTATTTATAGGATTCAGTAAATGTCATCTACTTCTTAATTATCCATACTGTACACATTACATAACTGAATCCATATATAAAAAAATCTCTTTTTCGAAAGCGTACATTGCACACAGTTAATTACAAATGCTTGCTACCCCATTTTTAAAATTCAAAAAGTCAAAGCACTCTGAAATAAACATCCCGCCCACTGTAGTCGCCGCGCCAGCAACGGTCAGTGAAAGTAAAATTATAGTTTATGGTATTTTGAAAACTTCCGACTTCTAAACACACTGATTCATTCCATAAACACACTTCCTGTACCAATGAACTACTTTCGGCAGTGCGTCAGCATTCACCCCTTTTTCCCCAAACTTCCAGACGGGATCTTAATGGGTTTGAATGCGGGCCTACATAATAACGTGCGTAGATTCTGACATTTTTACTTGATTAATTCTGTAGCAATAGAAAGTGCAGTGTAAATAAACTTGCATTCATCAAAAGCAGTACGGGTCGTAAAACTCATCCAGAATGTATTAAATTTTCGAAATTTAAAACAAAACACAAGCGCGCCGCAACCTCATGAAATTGGGTATTTATGACGATTAATATCTCTCATAATATGCGTAATACTGTCGAAGGATAGCTTTAGTTGAACACAAGATATACAAGCGTTCACTTATTGTACCTAGCTTGTATCCAACGGTAGAGGAAAGCGACGAAAGGTGGCGGTTGTTTGATTTGGATTGCAGATGTTTGTTTGTTTTCTTGTGTAATGCTTGTGCCACATTTTCACCAATGGAGTATGCACTTATATTCGTTTATTTTGAGTCAGGAATTGGCAATTATCTGCTCTTTCATTTCACTTGGAGTGTGACGTGACGGTAGTACACATGTAGAAATGCCTGCAATAATACAGGGTGGGCTGTAATATTTGGCCTTATCGGAGAGTGCCATAGATTTCCCAAGTGACGGCGAATTCCAATTTGGCATTGTTGTAGTCTAAACATAGCCCAAAAAAATAGGTTTATAAATTATTGCCCACCTTCTTAATGGATGAATTAAATTTTCAAAAGAAAAAACACCACAACTCTCATTGTACTCGATGTAGATATGTAAGGACGCTTTTAATAACGCTTTTCACCGTCAAATGTCATAAAATCGAATATATAACTATTAAGGATTAGAGTTAATATATGCAATGCCGAAGATGGACATAATAGGTTTTTTCCGGATCCCTTAAAGATTTTCCTCCTCTGTAGAGTTACGCCAATCGCCACCGTAGCGCATAAAAAATTAGTCAGTACCAAATAGCATTACATTGCGTGTACATCGCTGGGTACTTTGTTGACACTTGTGAATAATAATCTTTCAACGATGGGCCTCTTGCTAGCTTCTACGGGTCCGCATTAATGCGTTCATTGTTGATACCCTATCCCATAGTGGTATAGTAGTTTTGATACATAGTTAATAACAAAGAGAAATAATGTAGTATATGGATCGATTTAGTACTGCTAGCTGAGTCGATTGAGCCATGTCTGTCTGTCCTTCCGTCTGCCTGTATGACACCGATTTTTATGCCTTAAATTTTGAGCAAGAATAATGAAATTTGGTATATAGGATCCATGTCCGAGCCTACAGAACAAGTGTACAAATTTACGAAATGCGCCCACAAACACGCCCACTTTTGATAAAAACATTATTTTTGGTAAAGAATTTTGAAAAAGTGTCTGAACTAGATATTTAGACAATTTCAATATATATTCGGTCAAATATATTCGAAAAAAAAACTTTTGATGCAAAAACTTTAATAAAATATGAACATAATATGAATATTTCGCCCTTACACCATTTTAACCCACGTGCACTTTTGGGGGCGTTTTCCTACAAAACCATTCGTATACCCTACCCCAAGGCATATGCAATAGAAAAACGTTGTTTTTTGTCGAACCGTAAAATTTTTTGATAAACTGTCTGAACAAACGTTTGTGACAACGTCATTTTCTATATTTCATTGCCATAACATCCCCCATATATTGCCATAATTTTGGGGATGTTAATTTTAGGGATGGGATGGGATTGTAGCTTGTAGATTGGGTACAGCGGATTGTAGCCCTCTCATATTTTTTTTATATTTTAAAAAGATAATAAATAATTTAAAGAAATATCTTAGAAATTGACATTCGGCACCATTTTGCAGCTTCCTGTACCAATAATCCTTAGTCCTTACTACACTGTTACCTAATACAAGGTGACCCTAAAGGTCCCCAATGTACTGCACATTATACAAGAAATATTTTACCAGAAGTCAGGGTTGTTAATGGGTGACTAAATGGTTCGGAAATGCCAAGAATGTGTGCTTAGATTTGAAATGTGAAAAATATATGGTGGCCCAAATTGGCGGTGGCCGACAGTATTTGATGGGCTGTCTGCAATTTGTAAGGGAACCTCTTCAAGTTTCTCGGCTATACTGAGTTAGCCGACAAATCTGCGCCAACATCACTGACGGAAGGAGTAAAGCGTTCTATACAAAATTGACAGTGTTATGAAGATATCCGTTGGCCTCAATAGTAAACCAACAAGAGATGGTTTTTGAAAGGCTACATCCTAATGATGTCTAAGCCATCATTTAAAAAAACTGATGGTGTAATGAGTCTCTTTCATTAAAGTCTTCAAATATTCAGTGAAGATTGCAATAGCTGATGTGGTAGAATTGTATAAAGCCAGTGAAATAAGATTGGAATTTAATGTGACATACAAAATATTTAATGCTATCACAGAGAAATTGTAAATAAACACAATAGTTTATAGTATTATCAAGATCTATACCGAGATTAAGTGCACAATTTTTATAGACAGTGTTTTTTTTAGATATGGTGGTACATTGACAATACATTTTGACATCAGCACCAAATTGGAGCAATACCAAAAATAAATGTCACTGTCAAAGTCAAAATGGACATTGCTGTGTTAACTAGTATCTACCATTAACAAGTATTAAAGACGATTCCGAATGTCAAATTTTAAAAAAGGTTTTTATTATCATACAATTATTATTATTATTATTACCATACAATTATTATTATTATTATTACCATACAATTATTATTATTATTAATGCCACGTCACTGCACTCACGAAAGCATTTTTTTACGTCGAAAAATATAATGTTCGGCGTATGGGCTTAGGCCGATTAAGGCCTGTATGACAAAATTTGTAATTGTAAAAAGTTAGTCTGAATCAAAGGTAAAAAATGTAGGCATTAATACTATATGTTTGTTATACAAAGTTTGCTTTTATTTGCGCATAACATGCGATAAAATAGCGTTTAGAAAAGTTGTGTACTGCATTACTACAAAAATGTTGCAGAACTAAATTTAGTTGACCCAATATGTTTGCATAATCTGGCCCTAATTTTCAATTAAAAATATTACACTTTGCACAAGTTCATCAACATTATAGGATTTCAGCATATTTTAAGATTTTGCAAATCCAATATTTCTTTTATTTCAAAAGGAAGTTCGATAAGATAAGAGTGTACATGAAGGGTCTTATCCAAACCTATTTAAAAGAAATACACACATATTTGCACAACAACGTGTAAATATTTGAATTTAAGTGGATTCAAATGAGAAAATCCTTATCTGGAAGACAATTCGCCCTCTTATAAGTATCCGAACAAATGTTTCATTTTTCTCGATTTATTTATTCACCTTTGTTTATTTTACTTCGTACGACCCTAAACGTGACTCGAAGAGAAGAGAGATGTGCACAAACATGTGGTGGAAACATTTTGTTTCTTCACAACCCTCGTAGCCGTCCTAGGGTAATGTTACACTTTAGTCATTGGGGACCGCACTGCACAATGAATTGTCTGCGGTACGCGTCAGCGATAAGAAAACAATATAAAGTCGCAATTTTTACTCGTGATCTTATTTTTTTTTCTGTATTTTTATGACCCAATTAGATTTGATGCAAGCATTAAGCCGCTGTACGAAATTGTCAAGTCGGCTGCCCACTGATTTGCTTTTTTAGACAAAATTGTTATTTTGTTTGTTTCGTATTGTATTCTTTTTTTTCTTCAATGCAATTGGGAAGCAGCATTATCGTTTTTGTTTGTTGGCTTTGTTATAATATTGGCGCCGATAGTTGTTAGCCTTTAGTTTTTCGCAAACGCTTTAAGAATCATAATGACGTGGGGAGAACAATGTGATGAGGATGACATTTAGCATGCGCTGTTTCTAACTGTAGACGTAAATCACCTTATATGCTTAAACTTTCATTTTTATGTAGACGTGATCTTCGTGATTCGATTTTAAATTTGAAGATATATGCGAAATATTCAACCAGCTTAATTAAATAATGGAACGTTATTGGAATGCGTTCATAATTAGGCGCATTCAGCAGCACACTATCGTTATAAAATTTAAAGGGTCAATTAATATTGACGCATATGCGTATATATCAAATAATCAAAATCTAAAAAACGGCTCGTGCGTGGAATATCCTCAGTGTTATTCTATTGGAAAGAACATTTTATGGCATCATTAAGTATGGAATGTTACTTCGCGTCGTCCAAATGACCGATACTGCTTTGCTTGGTTTGGAGGTTAGATTTTCGATGACTGTCACATAAACCTGTCGGAATTTGCTTGATGACGTTCGTTATGTTAAGTTTGAGGAAATTAATTCTTTGCATTTTATTCGCATGCGATTAAAAGTATACCAAAAAAATCTAAAGGCATTGCACCTGATAACCTTGTTCTCAAATCGCTCATGCAGAATGCGCATGTCATGCGCTATGTGGGTTTTGTCGCTGTCCTTTAGGAAGCACATGTCATTATCAATCTGTCTAAGGCGCTCAGCGTTGACGGTTATGGGAATGCCAGTTTTGTTTTGGAAGAAGTACGATCCGAACCGAAAACGATTAAAGAACGCCCTGAGATGATGCTTGCAGATGGTTATTGACTCTGCTTCAGGAAATTCTTTTCATTCTGCAACAAAAATACATCTTTGTGTTGTTGTTTGATTAGCAGTGTGCTATGAGCTTCAACTGCGTGCCTTGAAATGCAATAAGTTTGTGATAATTTCTCTAAGGCCTTCTAAACATCTGACGTTCAATTTCCTGTAATAAATAGACAGATCTCCTATAAGTCTTCACTGAGCCAAAGAGAGCAGATTAAAAGAAATGAAATAATCGTGTATAAGTGATTTGGTATGTTGTAAGTGTATGTTTGGGGTCCGAAGCCGAACTCCAAATATGAAAACAGTATTTAAGACATAGCAGTACTTGGGCTTTATGGAGAAGAAGAAGTAACTTATTTTTGACGCTGCTGCTTTGCCAAAATCGCGCCAGCCTAAAATCCGCAACAAACAATGACTTTGTCGGAATGCATTTAGTACTGGTATATCTCCTGTGAATTGATTTCATTCCGAAACCGATAATTTTGCTTGTTTCCACATCCGTTCATGCAAAAATGGGCTTCGTTTGGATCAACATCCAACTGCAGATATGGATATGTAGATATGGGAGGTAAAATAATGAACGAACAGCATACTTTGTCAAATAGGTACAAAGCTTTTCGATGTTATATTTGTTTAAAATATTTATAAAAAAGGTAAATAGTCACTTCCGAAAAAATGTACTATTCTACTAAGGCACTGCAAGGTTGTGCGTTGTCAGACAGTTTATGCACATGCGGTCAACCATCGACGGACGAATCTGATGCCTAAAATTTCCATTACAAACCTAATCTACTTAAAAGTTTGGTCACCATTCAACGATGGGATCGAATGTCACATGTCTTTCTTCATTAACGCACATTCTGACCACCCGTAACGTCACTCCTTTTCCTTCAATACAACATATAATAAATAGTTAGTATAGGTCCGTTCGCGTACTCATGTTCAAGCTTAGAAAAACCGTATGAAAGTAAGTTTATACATAAGAATATACATAATTCTAAAATTTTCTTTGTTTTATTCAGTGGTGAACTGAGAAAAATAATTTTAAAAATGTAAAAATAATCTTGGAAAGTTTGATAGGCAAGCCATTAAAGTCCAGGGATAATTTTGGTTTATTATCTCTTTAACAATACTTCAAACTTTGAAGTTTCTAAAATTTTCAAGCAAGAAGGTTTTTGACAGTTTTTATTTGTCTTCACACTTCATTTATTCATTTTATAGGCCCACCTACAAAACGAATGACAGCTCGAAAAGCAACATAATTAAAATATAAAAAGTAGCGAGTATCGATTTGACGAATCCCCCTTTAGCTGACCTTTTTATTCCCCCTTCAACTCATAATACCTACTAGACAGTCGTATCCCCGACATATTCGAATCTACGAAAATGTTACATATAACAATCCATTTTAGAAAGTACGCTCCACCCATAGTCGTGCTCGTATATTACTCAACATCTGAGCTGCATTATTCGCGCTTGACACCCACCATCACCATCCATGGGATCGAGATCCCATTCGCCTGACAGATTTAATGTCACGTTGTTCCTAAGAAGCATTTACAGAAAGAAAACTCTTTCATTGCCAACAACAAATGCCGCTGCTGTGCTGTGCATTGTCGGTGTGGTATTAATGTATGCCCAAACCGTGCCTCCCCGCTCATGCAGCCCATAAAATATTAATAATGAACACCACACCGCCAGATGGAAATTATTTCACACTCCCCAGTCTGCAGCCTGGCCCCAGCGTCAAAATAATAAATTAAGGTTATGTACTGCCACTGCGTTGCTTTGTTTTGTTCCTCGATGTCACGATAAAGTTTTGCATATTGCATGTGCGTCTTTGGCGTAACGCGTGTAACAAACTACGACAACGAGTGCATAGACGTAACGTTCTGATATCAATATCAGAGACGCCACAGTCACAAAGGAAAACTGCAGCGTCTCTGAGGCTGCGCACGGAGGGCAATTATCGAGGCCTTCTTTCGTTTTCTCAATTTCATGGCTTTTTTTCTTAATCGGTGAGATTAGGAGTTAATTTACGGCATAGACTTGCCGAGGGACATAGGTCAGTTTTTGCTCTCCGTCCGTTGTCGTTTGTTGAATTACGATGGCGTCAGTGTAAGGGTGGATAGCGTGTGTATGGAGCCATGAAATTGGGAGCATGAAATTGACTGGAGCAGCAGCAGCATATTTATCATGGTTGGGGATCCTTTATTGGAATTTAAATTGATTTGTTCTAAATATGCGTAGATATTAGAGATGATGGAAATGAGCGACAATTATTGTAATTAATGGAAGCGACTGAATGACGCCGCATTTGATTCAAACAGGTTTCAATAGATTTCCCAAGTTCATCTACCATGGCGAATGTTTTAGAAAGTCGGTTCGATGGTTTGTTGAAGTTAAAAATTCCTAAACCATGTAACCTGTCATGTATTTTGAAAAATTAAATTTCTGAAAAATAAAAGCAAATTTGAGAAGCTCATAATGAACGTTTCATACTTTTGAATGTTTGTCAGACTTTCACAGAAGTTAAGGCAGCGCACTACCACTAGTCTACGGCATCCAGTTGACAATATTATCAAATAGGCAGGACTGTGATGATCAGGGTCTTATATAGGATATCGTTAGTAGTTCGAGTGAGGGCTTTACTACTAAATTGCTTTATTAGCCCGAAGCAAATTTTATGAATTCTATACAGATGGCGCATTGAGAACAAAAAACAGAAACTTTTGCTCAGTAGCTTCATGGTACGGGCGGGCGGTGTGCATGAAAACACATGAAAAACAAGAACAAAAACATATGGCGGGCGTCATCTGTATAGAATTCATAATCTTTGCCCGGAGAAACAGCTGTTGTTGTCAGAGTTAATATCGAAGCCAAGGTAGACAAAGTAAGCGTACTAACTCAAATTTATGTCTGTCAATGGTGATGTTCTGCCCAATTTGTCGATGTTATATGTCCTTTCCAGTTGACAGCATATACATGTCTGATATCGTTAGTGCGACGAACTGCGCGCAGAAGGTCTGGGTTCGATTTCAGTCGTAGCAACAAATCTTCCGAGCAGTATCATACTTTTTAAAAGTATGCCCCTGATATAAACGTTGTTAATTAAGACATGATGCACCATGCAAAATACACCGCCTAACAAAATTAGGTTGCTAATGTCAATGAGAATGTGGATTATGTTTGTGGATTAATTAATTTACAAGATAGAATGTATTCATAAACGTCAACAATTTAATTAAGTACATCAAATTTATTTTCTTGTGCGTTTTTAAACGTTCTAATTAAGCAAAATATGTGCAGTCAATATAAAACTACGATTTGCATGTAAACATCTGTGATAATCGTACAAAAACGTCAAACAAACTCTTTCTCGTTAGATCATTTTCAGGTGGCAGCTCTATCTGCTCGACGGTGTTGTTTTTGAACATTTTGCACTGCAGTTGCATTATTAAACGTGGTTAATGCAGTTCTTTGTTAGTATGACGTTAATGAGTACATTAAAAATAAGTAAAAGTGTTTATCGAATACTAGAATAGAATACTGGCATTAAAAAAATTCTTTGTGATTGGTATGAAAGCAGTATATAGAGAAGGTATCCCATGTCTAAATAGTACAATACATTTCAAAAGTTACATGCAGTACCGTTAATGGTTTTTAAACTTGAAAAATATCACTGTTTGTTACATAGGCAACACTTCTATAACAGGATTTATTTCATGTACAAACTCTTTAAGGTCATTAGTGTAAATAGTTCAATGCACTTTAAATGCCCCTTATCATCGTGACATTTCGTTGTTGTCTTAAGCTCCCTTCAACTAACAAAAAAAGAGCTCTTATATTTCTTCTGGGATTTATCAGGTTTGGTGTTCTCTCCGCGATGCAATGTACTTCTTTGTTCCAAAAAATCTTTCATTTCCGTTTCAGTTGGCAGCTCGTTTGGTTCACTTCCGTTTGTATCCATAAAATTGGAGATAGCGGGGGATCGGATTAGAGATATTCTTTTTGTTGACTCAACTGAATTTTGTGTGTTTTCTTATACTGTTCGGCATTCTTCTTGTTTCTTATTATGATATATATGACCAATTTAAAAAATAGTATTTAAAGCCTAGGAAATAGTCTTAATCAAGCTTATGGCAAACAAGTGTACCCAATTTGATTAATGAATTTTACAAGCACCACATTCTTATCAACTCCTTAGTCTTTAGGGCTTATGTTCAGATAAAACAAAAACGTCATTGTGGTCAGAAAATAGAAATATTACTAACATTCTCAGAATAACTAATGACTAACAAGTCAACATCTTTCTTTATGTTGTGTCATATAAATAAAAGCCCAACAAACACACTTGTCCAAACCTCCATCCCGATGTCATGGACAAAGTTAACAACTTAATTTTAATCTCTTTTGAATTTATAATGCCCATCGTGGTAATTCAATTCATCATATTACACACAGTTGAGAGATAATAGATAGATTATAGGATGCACCATGAATTCCATGCCAACCACTCCGTCTAAGTCAACAACAACAAACGAAGAAAAGACGCATTAATAATTACATGTGACACATAAAAAAGGAAGTTCAATAGGCCTTCCAACCCCTCAACATCCAATATCATTGAAACGGCATAAATTACTCAGTTTGTGGACACCCCCACCCTAATTAACATAAATCACCTACGGCACTACTGTGTCTTTCTGTTGCGCGCATCCGTACATCCGTTGCCCGAATATTAATTCATGCTGCCATAGTTGGTGGCACACGGCGGTATACAGCACACACACCCACATCGTCTATCTCACGTCTGGGATTGATCATTGATCACGACCAACGACGACGACACAAGTGATTTCCGATACTTGTTTCAATTAGGGTCCGTTCAAGTGATCGTTTTGGGAGTGATTACCATTAAGGGGGTTTTAGAGCACGTGAGTTTTTCGGTATTTCCTAACCGTTTTTATTTTTAAATTCTAGGTTAATGCTCAATTAAGACAAGTGGATATAACATACATCGTTCGAAAATAAAACCCCATATCGCCCTTTCGACGTAACGCGTACTTTTCCATCTGAATCACTTTAAATGAATTTCTGAGCAAGGGCACATATTTTTATCAACTTTGGATAAATGTTCTTAAACTTATACAAACCACATATTTATTGTTAATTGCAGCGAACATACAGAACAGAACATGGAACGAGAAGTGGTGTTCCCGCATTCGGCGACACTATTTGCGGCGATATGCGCTTGTATTTTTGTCGTCGTTGGAGTACTGGGTAAGTACACCGCTGTACTGAGTGGGTAAAGGAGTGCATGTCATTAATTTTTTTTTTTGTAATAATTTTCAAAGGTAATCTGATAACGATACTTGCGCTGCTAAAATGCCCCAAAATGCGAGGTCATGCAACGACTGCTTTTGTGCTTTCGCTATGCATATCGGATTTGCTCTTTTGTTCTGTCAGCCTGCCACTAACCGCTGTACGATATTTTCAAGAGGTGAGTTGAGGATGTAAAATTGGTTTCTTACCTTTTGTTTCTTATGAAGTGATTTTTGTTTTATTCTTATTCGGTTTTATTGTTTCTTTTGTAGGCATGGACGCTTGGAGAAACACTTTGTAAAATATTTCCGGTGATATTCTACGGCAATGTTGCAGTGTCGTTACTGAGTATGGTTGGGATTACGTTGAATCGGTAAGCATAATATTTTAATTTAACTTGCATGGGATTGAGAGTATAAAGAGTTATAGTCGGTACCAGGGTTCGAAAAGTTATGTGCGTGTTTTAATTTAGAATTGCAAAAAATACAAAAAAATAATTTTAGTAAACATTAGTGATGGCATTATAAATCAAATCCGTCCCGTGGGTGCAGACAAGTAAGAAACTTGTTAAAAAGTCGAAATCTGATTCCTGTTGATGTAGAACTCCCACACCGCATTTATTATTATTAGAGAACTTTTTTAGAGATACCCAGTGTGAAGACAAAACGTACCTAACGTACTTACTAGGCGTACAGTGATTTTCCTCCGATACCTCAGCTGATATTTATTAACTACGTGGAAAAAAAAAACATTTCTTACATAAATAAGTGGTGCTACAGTCTGTAATGATTTTCCTAGGCTTTAACTAACATGCCTCTCTAATTAGCTTGGTTTTTAGCTAACTGCCTCCAGTTGCACATTTCAAGTCGATTGAGGTCGGTTTCTACTTGTGGGCGCCACTAAAGGCGAGGTCTTCGTCTACTGTATCCGATGTCTGGCGTGAAATCGAATACTGCGAGCCGTAGCTGCGTAGCTATCTTAAACGTCCAGCTTCCATAGTTCTTGATGGATTATATCTATAGCCTGTCAACGCAAACGGGACCGAAGATTTTTTGGCTCAAAACGACAAACGCTTTGTTCATTTGCTTTTGATACGGTCCATGCTTCAACGCAGGACTTGGATGATCAGGGCCTTGCACAGGAACTCCTTAGTCATTCAGGTAAGGGTTTTACTACTAAATTGGCTTCTTAACCCGAAGAAACAGCGAAGAAGAGTAATTCTTTGTTTTATTTCTGACGAGATGTTGTTTTCAGAGTGAATAGCGGAGCCGACGCGACGTATAGACAAAGTCCCATACTACCTGTCTGTCAATAGTGACATTCTATCCAATTCGTCAATGTTGTGTGTCCTTTCGTGTTGACAGCATATATTTCGTCTTACCCTCATTTACTGTTAAACCCATTTTTGCCACTTCCTTCTCTACACTAGCAAACGCTTGGCTGAGGCATTACGTTTTGGGAGATTATGCCTCTGGCGTTGGCTCGGTAGTTTTGCACAATATATGGTATCGAATGTTTCGAAGAAGTCATTGCCCTAATAGACTGCGAGAATTCCATCGTCATCCTGCATGGAATGACAAGTTTGGGCATTAAACTAAAACTAGACAAGGCTCTGTATAGTTCATCTTTATAAATGCTGTCAAATGCTACTTTGAAATCGATGAATAGGTGGTGAGTATGGATTTGATCATCTTGGATTTTTTCCACCATCTGCCGAAGTGTAAAAATTTGGTCAGTTGTAAACTCTTTTAAACCACACTGATAGGGCCGATCAGGTTATTAATAAACTGTTTCAGGCGTAAATGTTACGGTTGATAGGATCTTGTAGGCGATGTTGAAGAGCCGTATGGCTGTAGTTGGCGCAGTTCAGAGTGTCTTCTTTTGTGTGGATTGGACAAACGATGCTGAGGTTCCATTTTTCAGGCACACTTTTATCCGAACAAATTTTGATTATGAGTTAGGGAATGTTATTTACCAAATAATATCCACCGGAAGTCTTGTTAAGACTAAGTTTAGATATTTCTATCCTCACTTAACTTAGTTCGGGTGATATCGTTGCCTATATTGAATGGTTCGTTCTGCCTGACAGCAAGAGATTGTTCGTCATCACCGTTTAAAAGTGTGCAGACGTGGTTCTTTCGACTGTGTATTAAATACGAATTTTCCTTATTCATCTCTACAGGATGCTGTTTGTGCCTTGTATTCCTGACTTTGACGTTAAAAGGACGTACAATTTGTACAATTAATACATATATATACACTCACGATCGGAAGCGGTTTCTTTTTTTGCCATATTTGGCAGCACTCATATACACCTGCAGCTTTGTCTTGTAGGCCTTTTCCGTGACCTTTTCCCTTATCGTTTTGAATAACGGTCACATGTCACATTTAATTTTCGTTCATTTAATGACTGCTAATTGAGAAAACACTCTTGACAAAACTACTAAAAATTGCTTGCAGACACACTCTATAAAACTAAGGTGCCTATACCATCATCGATGGTAAAATGCAACCTTAAAGCTGCATTGAATCATTGACTGAATATACCTTGCGTATTTGTATCTTCGACCTTTATGCGAAGCAGCCAGTTTTAGTTTTAAGATTGTGTGATATCTGATAAATTAATATTTTTATTTTTTTTATAGGTACATCCTTATTGCTTGCCACAGGCTTTATGCACAAATTTACAAACCAATGTACATAGCCCTCCAGCTGATGTTCGTTTGGGTTGTTTCATTCCTTTTGCTGGTAAAGTTATAAACGAAAATATCATATTCCTTCCAACTTAACATATCCTTACAGTTGCCAGCAATCCTTGGTATATACGGTGAACTGGGCTTAGATGAAGCGACTTTCTCTTGCACAATTTTGAAAAAAGATGGCAAATCAATAAAGAAAATGCTTTTCCTCATTGGATTTCTCTTGCCATGTGTGGTCATTATTGCATCATACTCCTGCATTTACTTCAAAGTTCGAAGGCAGAAACAGAAACTTAAGGCCCACAGGTAATAACAAGACAATTTTTGTTTCTTATCAATCCCATCACTAACGTTTACTTATTTCCCAACAGATCATTCCAGAAACCATCAAAAGAATCAATATCCACAGCACGAAAAAGCCGCGAAGACAACAGACTGACCGTGATGATGGTCACGATATTCCTTTGCTTCTTGGCGTGTTTCTTGCCACTGATGCTAGCCAATGTTGTGGACGAGCACAACAAATCATTACCATGGCTTCACATAATCGCCTCTGTAATGGCCTGGGCATCAAGTGTAATAAATCCTTTCATCTATGCGGCGAGCAACAGAAATTACAGGTACCTTAAACAGAAATATGCACATGATTCTTGAACTAATAACAATTTGCCTCAATTCTAGGGTTGCCTACTACAAAGTATTTGCGTTGCTGAAATTCTGGGGAGAACCACTGTCACCGATGGCCAGCAAATCATATCAACCGAGTAAAAACTCACGAGATCCTTCTGGCGCGTTACGCAGCACTCCCTTATTCCATGGTGTTCAAAAGGACAATAGTATTAATCAATTATGCCAACCGAACTCTGTTTGATGAGAGATTAGTCGTACAAAGTGTGACTGTGTACCTTTATCAACCAATCGTATCTATAAAAATGTATTTTATTTCTATTTTATATTATACAGGACTAGTTTGTGAGATGAACGAGATACAAATTGTTGTAGTCATAGCTCGAATATTAATATGAGAAATACTGGTGAAAAAGGAATGCTAGTGCCATTCAGTTGTTGTGTGTTATAAAAGAATTTTCTATTTTCTTCCAAAGAAAAGCAAAAACAAGCCAAATTAGCTTTAAGTCAGAGAGAAACATTTTCTATTAAGAATTATTAGTGATTAAGTTCAATTCCTACTGTAAAAGACAAGTTAAAAGAATTTAATTAAATTATTTTATTTTTAGACAAAAATGAGACCAACAAATCCGTGTTTTCTTTTTTTATTCCTTTATAGTTTCTTGACAACTGTAGTAGTGGCTGTTCCCATAAAATTTATTTATTTATTGCAAACTTACTTACTTACTTAAGTGGCGCTACAGTCCGGAATGAACCTGGGCCTCAACCAACATGCCTCTCCAATTAGCCCGGTCCTTAGCTAACTGCCTCCAGTTGCGCACTCCAAGTTCGGTTTCCACTTGTGCGCGCCACTTAAGGCGAGGTCTTCCTCTACTGCGTCCGACGCCTGGCTGGGAATCGAAGACTCTGCGAGCCGGAGTATTGGTGTCCATTCGTTCTACATGTCCTAGCCATCTTAAACGTCCAATGCGGAGTTTTTTGACCAGGGGCATGTCGCTGTACAGCTCGTATAGTTCTTGGTTGAATCTTCGTCTCCATAGCCCGTCAACGCAAACGGGACCGAAGATTTTTCGAAGAATTTTCCTCTCGAATCTACCAAGGATTTCTTCATCCGCTTTTGATACGGTCCATGCTTCAGCGCCGTAGAGCAGGACTGGGATGATCAGGGTCTTATAAAGGGTCTCCTTAGTAGTTCGAGTGAGGGCTTTACTACTAAATTGCCTTCTTAGCCCGAAGAAACAGCGGTTGGCAAGAGTAATTCTTCGTTTAATTTCTGACGAGATGTTGTTGTCAGAGCTAATAGCGGAGCCGAGGTAGACAAAGTCCCGTACTACCTCAAAGTTATATCTGTCAATGGTGACGTTCTGTCCAATTCGTCGATGTTGTGAGTCCTTTCGTGATGACAGCATATACTTAGTCTTACCCTCATTTACTGCTAAACCCATTTTCGCCGCTTCCTTCTCTATACTAGCAAACGTGGCTATGACATCACGTTGAGTCCTACCAATGATGTCAATATCGTCAGCGTATGCTAGTAGTTGCACCGACTTTTGGAAAATTGTGCCTCTGGTGTTGGCTTTGGAGTTTTGCACAATTCTCTCAAGAATCAGATTAAAGAAGTCACATGACAGCGCATCGCCTTGCCTAAATCCTTTTTTGGTATCGAATGTGTCGGTGAGGTCGTTTCCGACCCTGATGGAGTAGCGAGAATTCTCTATCGTCATCCTACACAAACGGACGAGTTTGGGCGGTATACCAAAACTAGACATGGCTCTGTACAGTTCGTCTCTATAAATGCTGTCATATGCGGCTTTGAAATCGATGAATAGGTGGTGGGTATCGATTTGGACTTCTTGAGTTTTTTCCAGGATCTGCCGAAGTGTGAAAATTTGATCGGTTGTGGACTTTCCTGGCCTAAAACCACACTGATAAGGGCCAATCAGGTTGTTGGTAAACGGTTTCAGGCGTTCACATATTACGGCAGATAGGATCTTGTAGGCGATGTTGAGGAGACTTATGCCTCTGTAGTTGGCGCAGTTCAGAGGGTCTCCTTTTTTGTGGATCGGGCAAAGGATGCTGAGGTTCCATTCTTCAGGCATATTTTCATCCGACCAGATTTGGCTTATGAGTTGGTGGATGTTACTTACCAAGTCATCTCCGCCGGCCTTATAGAGCTCAGCGGGAAGGCCGTCATTTCCGGCAGCCTTATTAAGTTTGAGTTTAGATATTGCTATCCTCACTTCACTCAGGTCGGGTGGTTGGCAGTCTTCGCTGTCGTTGCCAATATTGAATGGTTCGTTCTGCCTGACAGCGGAATGTTGTTCGTCATCGCCGTTTAACAGTCTGCAGAAGTGGTTCTTCCATATCCTCAGCATCGACTGTGTCTCAACTACAATATTTCCTTGTTCATCTCGACAGGATTCTGTTCGAGCCTTGTATCCTTGGCTTTGACGTTTTACACTTTAGTAAAACTTGCGAACATCGTTCCTGGAGTGGCACCTCTCTATATCCTCGATCGCGCGCTTTTCTTGCTCTTTTTTCTTCTTTCTGAAAAGCCGATGTTCTTCCCTTCTTCTTTGCCTATAGAGCTCAATGGCAGCTCTCGTCTTCACCTGCAGCTTAGCCTTGTAGGCCTCGTTCTTGGCTGCGAGCATCTGTCGGCATTCCTCATCAAACCAGGGGTTTCTTGCTGGTGGGCGCGAGAAACCTAGCACATCAGTTGCGGCTGATCTAATGGCCTGTTGGATTCGTTGCCATTGCTCTTCGACATTCGATGCTGGTGGTATGGTGTTAATCGAGAGGTTAAGGGATACGCGTTGTGCGAAGGTCTTGGCGGTCTCTTGCGATTGCAGTCTTTCGACATTAAATTTTTTCACAGTATTTCTGGATTGTTGTGGCGTGGTGGATATCCGCATTCTTACCTTGGCTGCTACAAGGTAGTGATCCGAGTCGATGTTAGCTCCTCGGAATGTTCGGACATCCAAAATACTGGATGCGTGCCTCTTATCTATCGCAATGTGATCAATTTGGTTGACCGTTCGTTGATCTGGAGACCGCCATGTCCCCTTATGGATATCGAGGTGAGGAAACCGTGTGCTGGCTATAGTGGCATTTCGTTCCGTAGCGAAATCAATAAGCCTAAGTCCGTTACCAGACGTGTTGTCGTGTAGGCTATGTTTTCCGACAATACTTCTAAAGATGTCTTCTCTTCCTACCTTTGCGTTAAAATCTCCCAGCACGATTTTAACATCGTACTTCGGTAGTCGCTCATAGGTTTTATCGAGGAGCTCGTAGAAGCAATCCTTAGCTATATCATCTTTTTCTTCCGTCGGAGCGTGAGCGCATATAAGGCTTATGTTGGCGAATTTGGCCTTGATGCGGATTGTTACTATGCGTTCGCTAATATCTTGGAAGCATAAGACTTCTTGCCTAAGTCTGGCACTTATAACAAATCCGCATCCGAATAGTCGCTGTTTCTGCTCACTATAACACGGTCCGTAGTATATGTCACAGTTTTTCATCCTCTTTTTGCCCGGCCCATCCCATCGTATTTCCTGGATGGCAGTAATGTCTGCTTTGTAGCAGTTTAGGGCTTCCGCTAGTTGTTCGCCTGCACCTCTCCTGTTTAATGTTCTCACATTCCAGGTGCAGATACGAACGTCGTTGTCCTTTTTTCGTTTAGCAGGGTCGTCAACAATAAAATCAGTCCTTTCCGAGGCTATTGGTTGCTTCGTAACCATGTTTTTTTCTGTGGGTGGGAAGTTAACCCAAAGCACAACCCCCAACCTGGAGGGCCAGTTCCAATTTATTAGATACCCCTAGGACACGGGGCCATCAGTATCCACTACGGGATTGAGCGCTGCCGTTGGCCTTTCGGTTCATCCGCCACCATCTCTGTTCAAGGGGCCTGACTAACCCTTGAAATTCCTAGACAACCTGTTGTCCGAATATGTCAGAGCAGCTCATCAAGGTTCGCCTGGGACAGCAGGCCGGGTATTCATCCGTGCCATTCTCACCAGGGTGTTTATAGTGTTGCTGTTTTTCGTCGTGTTATCAACACTCGCTCTTATCGTTTAGCAAGTCAAATCCGGTTGGATGAGACCAGTATCCGATGGTTACCACTTGGAGGTAAAGATAAGCACATTTGATGTGTAGTCAGAGTTGCAACACTGGGCATTGCCAAGTTAACGCCAATCAGAGTCTACCCTCGTTCTACAACACCCAACCATCTTATTGCAAACTTGGAAGCACTTTTTTTGGTTTTTTTTTTTTTTTTTTGTAATTTTTTTTTCAGGTTAATAGAAAGCGAACCGTTATGCCCGAATCACGTGTGCAGTGGTTTTGGATGCCGTGCAGCAAGCAAGACACATGAGAAGAATGTTATGAAAGGAGCCACTGCACTGCATGCATCCTGTTCCTGTCATAACATTCAGCTTACTGTGTTTTTGTTTGCTGATATTTATTTGAACATTTAAGCTTAGTACGCAGCTCGCGCTAAATTTTATCTCCCATACAAAAATCTCTACAGAGATAAAATTTAGCGAGCAAATTTATCAGTGCAGTACGCAGCTCGCGAGATAAATTCTTAACTTCATAAAGATGGGACACACAAAATGTAGGTAGGGTATAACAATATTATGTGTTATACGAAAAGTGTTATACTCGGCGGAAGACAGGTCTCCACTTATTTATCTCGCGAAATTAATGTGCGAGGCATTTAAATCGGCGAAATTTTAATGAAAAATAAAAACAAAATGGAAGAAAATGAAGACGAATATTTGATGGAAGAATTTCTCGAGGAAGACGACATCTTTATTAACAAAGAAAATAATAATATTACTGACATCTGCGAATGTATGACATTTCCCTGACTCATCTATACGCTGTGTACGAATTTAGCGAGCATTTATCTTTGGATTGGCAAAGATAAAATTTAGCGCGAGCTGCGTACTAAGCTTTAACAGAAACATGGCTATCGTTGGATATGTTAACGTCTTGTGGTTCGTAATAGGCCATTTTGATTCTTTTGATGTAATTCGCAATTGATTTCGCCTCAAGTAAATGTTTTGGTTGCTAAAATCTAAAACTAAATCTTCATTCATGATACGCCACGAAATTGACCAATTATCAGCTCAGCGGTAACTGAGATTAATTGAGCCGTTAGAGATCTTGGTCAAGGAAAGTGTTGGTCAACAGTCAAACCAAACCAGTAAAACCAGTGATCATAACGATTTCTTATGTCATTTCTCAATCTATCATTTTAAAATATTCTTATCGTTTAATCAAAAACGGCACAATAAAGTTTACATACGTACAACATTTGCCACCCACTCTTCGGAGAAACGTTGAGGTCAAACCGTAAGAAATTTGGATGATTATGTATGTACATTTCGTCAGTAGAAAATTTTGAACCGCACACTCTTTTTGCAGATGTTTATTTTAAAAGTGTTATAGGTTATTACCCTACCTATCGCAGTGCGGATTGTATTTAGCATTCTCATATGTTTTTCTAATACTTTTTTAATTGAATACACTTTACAAAATTTCAGGTTATGATTATATATTATATGTCATTTTAATTTTTTGACCAAGACGAATACTATGGCCAAGTTTTGGGGCCAATAACTCCATTGGAAAACGACTGGCAGAACAAAATGGTACGTATGGCCACTAATTGTAAATCATTCATTGTAATCATACAACATATCTCATTTTTCCAGGTGGTTGATTGTCAAATGACAATCTGAAAAAACCCAATTACGTTTGTTTTTTTATTACGAATTCTGGATATGGTCATTCTGGATGTAGTAAAAAAAATATTTTTTAAAGGATTGTTTTTGATGCTGATTTTGTTGTGATAAGTGAAGTCAAATGAAATTGATATAAACTGTCTATTAATATTACAAGGAAAAGATGAACAATCAAGGCCAAGTTCATAAAAGTAAAAATGCGACAGCACAGCAATTTTTCCGTTCATTAATGTACAAAAAACTGCATTATCTTTGCATGACCGCAGTTGTTCATATAAGCAAATTGACAGTCAAACTGCGATTTTTTCCAAAGTTGACAAATCTAATTTTCCATAACTGTTGTAAAATTGATATAAAATGTAAGGTCTTAATAACATTGCATTATAGAAAATGAACCTGATATGTGGCCTTTACGGGTCTGAAAACTTCATCTGGAAAATTTGCTATGGTTTTAAGAAAATTCCTATTTTTTTTGGAATTTTTCTTAAAATCCAGTTCATTCTTATCAATGTTTTGTAAATACACAACCAAACTCTGTTACTGAAAGAAGAAAGAGAAACTAAAAATTATTGTACTATGTACTTATAATTTACTGCCTACTATTTATAAATACTGCAGCAGTATTTCTGTTCATAATTGCAATGCATCAATATTTTCTGCATGGTATGTGAAACAATTTTGCATAGTGAACTCGCCTTTAGACCAGGAACAAGCAATAAAATTGGTTCGGCCGGATTCTATAAAATAACTATAGAGCCTGACACTGTAAGTGATATATATGTGGCGGGAGGTTTAGACTCGACAAAAAGCACGCGTTGGCAGCACCGCGCACGTCAAGTGACATCTCGGCTGTGTGAAAGAAGCCGCCGCACCAGCCAATGAGAATCGTCCACGTCGACGCCAACCCGGCAACGTCGCAACATCACGGAAAATATTTCCTCAGTCGAGCCGCGCCACGAGACCGGATAGGACACTCTTTTGAGATTTTTAAATAAAAGGACAGACAAAGAAATTAAACAAGTCTTTTCTTTTTACAGCGACTAAAGTGGTGACCCCGACGTGATGTCCTCCGACGACCAAGGAAACCCAAGTGACAACGAAAATGTCGCACAAGCAGTCGCGAAGGAGAACGCGGATGTAGCCGCAAACTACTACGCTCGCCTCCAGATGCCACCGTTCGTGGAATCCGATATCGACAACTGGTTCTTCCTGCTCAATTATTTCTTCCGGGCATCGGGAATAGCACAGGACAGTCGCAAATTCGACACGGTTTGCTCGCAATTGCCGATTGCACGGATAACGGAACTCCGCCCGATAATCGAGGCAGCGCTGGAACAAAAAAAGTACGATTATATCCGTACACAGCTCACCAACTATTTCGCCGACAGTCAGCAAAAACGACTTCGCCGCGTGCTCCACGATATGCCCCTCGGGGACAAAAAACCGAGCCAGCTCTATTATGAGATGGTACAGGCAGCCAAGGGCTCACTAAGCGAGCCCGTGTTACTCGATCTATGGGCAGCGCGTCTACCACAATCCGTCCACGCGGTTACCGTCATGGTAAAAGGCTCCGCAGCGGACAAAACACAAATCGCCGACACCGTTATGGAAAACGTGGAACTCCGACAACTGAACGCAGTCGCACACGGTACCTCAGCACAAACGCCCGCCGAACACCAAGCTACCTCGCCATCACCCGAAGTCGCTCACCTGGTAATGGAATTTTCCAAGTTGCTAACACAGCAACGCCAACAACGAACTTCACGACCACGTGCTCGCACACCATCACGACCCGCTCAGCCCCGCGTCTCCAGCCAGCGCAGACGGGAGCAATCCATAGAACAATTTGACGACTGCTGGTTCCACCGCAATTTCGGCAACAGGGCAACTAATTGTCGCCCTCCATGCCGCTTCCGTAAGCAACCAGCTACTTCACCTTCACCGTCCCAAGCATGACTCCGTTGTGCACTCTCGGATAATATGAAGGAACGCCAACCGATCTCATCCTCCATCAACAGACTATGCCTACGTGAAAACAACACTAATCTTTTCTTTTTAATCGACACAGGTGCTGAAGTCTCCTGCATTCCGCCATCTTCATCGACCAAAAAGCCTCGCCCTACCACCATGCAGCTGTTCGCCGTAAACGGTTCGCCCATCAAAGTCTACGGAGAAGTTACTCATGAGCTCAGCCTTGGTCTTCGCCGTTCATTTGTTTGGACGTTCATCGTGGCCGACGTAACCTCTCCAATCATCGGAGCTGATTTCCTGCAGCATCACGACCTCATGGTCGACGTTAAAAGATCTCGCCTCATCGATTCGCGCACCAACGCTCTCTCGAAATCGCTTTTCGCCATAACCAGCAATCAACCATCCCCGCAGCTCGTCGATCGGAATAGACCATTCGCAGACATCATAATGGCATTCCCAAACATCACGCGCCTCGCACCTGCGGGGGCATCTACCAACTCAGAAGCACTGCATTACATCGAAACAAATGGCCCACCATGTTCCGCACGTGCACGCCGCCTGCCGCCAGACAAGCTGAGTGCCGCCAAGAAGGAGTTCGAGCTCCTCATGCGCGCAGGAATATGCCGACCTTCGAAATCCAATTGGTCAAGCCCGCTTCACATGGTACGCAAAGCAGACGGTTCATGGAGACCTTGCGGCGACTACAGAAGTCTCAATGCGATTACGTTACCCGACCGCTATCCACTCCCGTACCTGCACGACTTCGCCAACATACTTCGAGGTAAGTCCATTTTTTCAAAAATAGACTTACAAAAAGCCTTTCACCAGGTTCCAATTAACCCGGACGACGTTCCTAAGACCGCCATTATCACGCCCTTCGGTCTTTACGAGTTTACCCACATGACATTTGGGTTACGCAACGCAGCTCAAACTCTTCAGCGGCTGATCCATGAAGTGCTACGGGGTGTGGAATTCGCCTTTCCCTACATGGACGACATCTGCATCGCATCATCGAACATCGCCGAACACCGTCAACACCTGAGCGAAGTGCTAAAGAGGCTCGCCGACCACAACTTGGCAATCAACGTAGCCAAATGTGTCTTCGGACAACCGCAGTTAGAGTTCCTCGGCCACCTTATCACAACACAAGGTATAGCTCCACTTCCATCACGAGTGGACGCCATCCAAGGCATTAAACG
This sequence comes from Rhingia campestris, assembly GCA_932526625.1. Taxonomy (NCBI): domain Eukaryota; kingdom Metazoa; phylum Arthropoda; class Insecta; order Diptera; family Syrphidae; genus Rhingia; species Rhingia campestris. The sequence goes on along the minus strand of OW052182.1, from coordinate 50,007,814 downwards.
ACCAGACACAGCAAAACAGCTAAAGGGTTTTATCGCGACGATAAACTTTTATCGAAAATTCATCCCCCACGCCGCCGCCGTACAAATCCCCCTGTTGGCAATGATTCCGGGTAATCATAAAAACGACAAATCTGTGCTGAACTGGACACAAGCTACAAACGAAGCCTTCAAAAACTGCCGCCAACTCCTAGCCCAAGCAGTGTGTCTGTCGCACCCCGTACCAGAAGCAGAGTTGAGTCTGGTTACAGACGCATCGAACTTAGCAGCGGGGGCCGCCTTGCATCAACTAGTCAACAACGTACCAGAGCCTCTTGGCTATTTCTCAAAGAAATTTTCCCTGACGCAACAACGCTACTCGACGTATGACAGAGAGCTTACCGCAATGTACCTGGCCGTCCGCCACTTTCGAGATTTATTAGAGGGGCGTAAATTCCACATCCTAACAGACCACAAGCCGCTAATCTTCGCCTTCAAGCAACGACCAGAGAAGTCATCGCCGCGGCAAACAAATTACTTGTCGTTTATCAGTGAATTTACCACCGACATTCGCTTCATTAAGGGCGAGGATAACCACGCAGCAGACCTGTTGTCACGCATCGGGGCTGTTAACTCCAAGGAGGACCTCTATTCGAAACTAGCAGAATCGCAGAAAGAAGACGCTGAGCTTCGACAGCTCCTCGAAGGTAACTCTGCGCACTCAATGCAACTAACATTGTTTTCTTTTCCTCACCTAGACAAACCAATCTACTGTGACGTGGCACACAACCGAATTCGACCGTTCATAACAAAAGACCTCCGCAAAGCATTCTTCGACGCCACACACGACCTCTCACACCCAGGACGCCGCGCCTCAGCACGCCTTATGACCGAGCGGTTCGTTTGGCCTAAAATCCGACAAGACTGCGCAAATTTTGCCAAAATATGCATACCATGTCAAAAAACGAAAGTACATCGTCATTCGAGAACGGAACTACAACGATACGCACCACCCGACGAACGCTTCGCCAACATCAACATCGACATCCTAGGGCCTTTCCCGCCTTCCGACGGGTATCGCTATCTTTTGACGGTCATCGATCGTTACACCAGGTGGCCAGAAGCGTACCCAATGGTCGACATGACAGCTGTTAACTGCGCAAGTAGCCTCATAAATGGCTGGATCTCACGGTTCGGATCTCCAGCGCAAATCACGTCCGATCAAGGAAGACAATTCACCTCATCCGTCTTCACCGAACTATGTAAGTACATGGGGACGAACCACACGATGACAACTTCATACCATCCTCAGTCCAATGGAATCGTCGAGCGATTCCACCGTACTCTGAAAGCCGCTATCAACTGCAGCTATTCCGCGAGGTGGACAAAATGCCTTCCACTCATATTACTCGGACTGCGATCGACTCTGAAGGAAGATATCAATGCCACTCCAGCAGAGTTAGTCTACGGCACAGCACTCAGACTTCCAGCCGATTTACTAGCACCGACGCTCGACAGCCGCCCGCAAAGCGAATTCATCAAAGACCTTCGACACATGATGCACCAAACTAGACCGCAGCAGACAGCTTGGCATACTCAACAGCGCCCATTCGTCCACCAAGATCTACAGACGTCGAGTCACGCATTTGTCCGCAACGACTCGGTCAAAGCATCTATAGTCCCGCCATACGACGGACCCTATAAAATAGCCGAACGCCACGACAAATTCTTCACTCTCACCATCCGAGGGAAGCGGACGAAAATTTCAACGGACCGCCTAAAGCCAGCATACCTGGAAATCGACCAAGACGAAGACACAACACCGCCTACACCCTCGACGTCATACCACCAACCGCCACAACTTACATCACCTCAGCCTTCCCGCACCCGTACAGGTCGCCGCGTCCAGCTCCCTGCCCGCTACCTGTAGAGCGGGTAAGTCTTCTGGGGGGCCTCTGTGGCGGGAGGTTTAGACTCGACAAAAAGCACGCGTTGGCAGCACCGCGCACGTCAAGTGACATCTCGGCTGTGTGAAAGAAGCCGCCGCACCAGCCAATGAGAATCGTCCACGTCGACGCCAACCCGGCAACGTCGCAACATCACGGAAAATATTTCCTCAGTCGAGCCGCGCCACGAGACCGGATAGGACACTCTTTTGAGATTTTTAAATAAAAGGACAGACAAAGAAATTAAACAAGTCTTTTCTTTTTACAGCGACTAAATATATTCCGCAAACATTTTGCAAACTTTGGAGGATAAGCCGTTTGTCCTGGGTCAATCGGAGTAATCTAATGGGAAAACCTTTGTTTTGAAACACCTTGTTCGTTAAGCTACATTCAGAATAATGTTGTACCAAAAATTCTCTTAAAATATTTCTTTTCATTGCTTTATATAAGCAACTGTGGTCTCGTTTTTATACCTAATGAGTCAGAAGGAAGTATTTTTAAAGCAGTTAAGGATGTCTGCAGAATGCAGATATATCTTGGCATGAAGTGCTCAAACAATTGAAACAAAAATGCTGCAACCTGGTCTGGATGAACAAACAAGAGCTTTTCCGCGGCACTCTTTGAATTAAAATTATACCGAAATGTCCAAAGAACATTTTATTTGTCTACCAGCTTCTTACCAATATATGATCATGAATTTCTGGCGATTGGTGTTCTAATTCGGAAAAGTACCTATTTTTCTCGCACACAGAAAAGTTGTGTCAAGAAAATATGCGGAAATTTATTTCCGACCTAAGACAAACATATTTGTATACAAAGGTTTGAGTACGAAAGTAAAAAAAAATTGTTCTACTTGATTCTCAATTTTTTAAGTGAAAAAGCAAATCGCGTAATAATGTGAGAATCAGGAAGAACGAACTTTTTTCACTATGTAATGCCAGACATGGGAGTAATGCATTGGCATTGCGATTTCATTGGCATTGATAAAATCAATGCTAATGAAAAAAAATTCAAATGGTCTTCAAATGGTTTCCAACATGAAAACAGTATCCAAGGCATGAGCCTGTTTGTGAAGTGAAGGAGTCCTCATCCGTGAGAATGAAATGTAACGATGCAATAGTTATAATTACTATGAGTAATTGTGAGTACTTTTATAACTTTGACTTTACTTTATAAGTTAGGATTGACTTCGAGTTTCAAAATGAGATAGAACTTAAGTACTAACTTACTTCGCTGGGTCTCCAATTAATAAACCTCTCCATAAATTACTATTGCCAGGAACAAATTATCAACATCGACATCAGCATACAATTTAAGGAATTGTTTTTATTTGAATGAGTGTCAATGTTTCTAATGTGTCACTCTGTATATGAAACACAATTCCTATAGAAGTTGTGCTGTTAATGTCGATGTGAATATTGTTCTACCAAAGTGTTTCATGCTTATCTGATCCTCACATGGTCTATACATTGCTCCACGATTCTCGAAATGTCATCTAAGAATGAATGAGTTATACGCACATGAAATTGATGCATTTCAATATGAGAAAATGGTTCATGCTTCAGCACGTAAAACACAGATGTCGGTAAGATAGTTCGCCAGAAGTGGTGTCAAACCATACTGTAGTGAGCAGTTCAACCAAATCTGACAAGTAGCCATGTGGCATAAATGAAAGAAAAATAAAAATGTAATCGATATGCAGGCAATACTCTACAGCCGCAGTAACACTTCCTTATTACCTAAATTATTATCACACTTTGTAAACGAACTTTAAAGACTCAATAAATAAATTACAAAATTGCGATGTCACATAACTATTTTTTTAATTCAAGAATATTCCCTTATTGTCCCGACAACTCATAATTTAATATAATTACAGAAAATAATTGCAAAAATAAAGTTTATCATAGAAATGAAAAAAAAAAAACAAGTGAAAACATTTGCAACCAATTTTTGAAGAACTAATTAACAGTTATTTTACCTATGTGTACAATGTGCATACCAACTTTTACACGTTTTATTAATTTTTTTTTAAAGATCCTGTATAGTTCCTATTTTAATTAAAAAAGTAATGCCCCGAGTGAGGCTCGAACTCACGACCTTAAGATTATGAGACTTACGCGCTGCCTACTGCGCCATCGAGGCTGTAATGCCACTTTGTTAATCAACTTACCATAGAATTTGTGCACAAATTCTATGGATACTATTATAAGAAAATATATTAGAATAATCTTTACTTGCGGTGCATGTCGACAGTGGTCTAAGGTGTTAATTTTCTCTAATAAACAAGAAATTGAAAGTTATAAAACAACTTTTACTTAAATAATCACTATACGCTTATCCTCACCAACTACAAAACAATTATCATAAGTGCTATAAATCCGTGGGCTGAGGCTAAATGTTGTATTTACTGTGCAATAGAACATAATTTGTGATCCAATGGTGTATATTAGTTCTGATACATAGCTTGTAACATAGAGAAATAATTTAGCTAGATATACCATAAAGTATATGGACCGAGTCGGAATCGATAGCTGAGTCGATTTAGCCATGTCTGTCCGCCCGTCTGTCCGTACGTTTTTTGGCCTTAAATTTTGAGCTTGAAGCTTAGTACGCAGCTCGCGCTAAATTTTATCTTTGCTAATCTCCACTTGTTTTCTCCAATTCAAAGATAAATGCTCGCTAAATTCGTACACAGCATATAGATGAGTCAGGGAAATGTCATACATTCGCAGATGTCAGTAATATTATTATTTTCTTTGTAAATAAAGATGTCGTCTTCCTCGAGAAATTCTTCCATCAAATATTCGTCTTCATTTTCTTCCATTTTCTTTTTATTTTTCATTAAAATTTCGGCGATTTAAATGCCTCGCACATTAATTTCGCGAGATAAATAAGTGGAGACCTGCCTTCCGCCGAGTAAAACACTTTTCGTATAACACATAATATTGTTATACCCTACCTACATTTTGTGTGTCCCATCTTAATGTAGTTAAGAATTTATCTCGCGAGCTGCGTACTGCACTGATAAATTTGCTCGCTAAATGTTATCTCTGTAGAGATTTTTGTATGGGAGATAAAATTTAGCGCGAGCTTCGTACTAAGCTTGAAGGGTGAAATTTGGAACACGTGCTCTTTGTTGCTCCCAGCAGAACAAGTGAACCAATCTATATTCTATACCACATTTTAGCCTACTCCCACTTTTTGGGGGCGTGTTCATAGAAAAACCATTTGCAGTGCAGTGCAGTGGAGTGGCTAATGTCATAACATTCAGCTTTTAAAGTGGTGTTTGGTGAATATGATAGGGGCCTTCTACCCCAATGATGAATATTTTGAAAGTGCACGTTTAAGCGGCTTTATTCCGCCTGAAGCTTTCCTATTTTTGGATAGTCGAGGGCTGATACAGGACAGATCGGCGGTTCCGCTAATCTACCACGTATTCCGACGAACTGTGGATAGGCGGCTCCTGTACGACCGAGACGTAGTCGCTCAGGGCGGAGGAGAGCGCCTGCGGTTCAGCTGGAGTGTGTCCGATTGGGACCGTCGGAGTAGGTTGCAACAGGAGAACCTGTTGTGGTGGCTGCAAGACTAGTTATAGATAGTTGACTTTTATAGTGAGGAATGGCCGACTTACGTAATTTTAAGGTTTTAAGGTTAGTTTGGAAAAACAGTCGGGGTGGCACAAAAAAAAATACAAACATACAAAAAATATACAAAAAACAATAAAAAAAAAAAAAACAAAAATGCTTGCTGTGGTGTTCTAGTTATTTTTAAGTAGTTTTAATTAGTTTCTAAGTAGTTTTAGTTAGTTCATAAGTAGTTTTAAGTAGTAAGTAATTAAATAAAATTAAAAAAAAATATACAAAACCAAGTTTTTTTTTAAATGTTTCTTGGTAAACAAATATAAAAAATTATAAAATTAGATTATAGGCCGAGAGGCATTAGTTTTTAAGTTGTTATTATTTAATTTAGGGTGCCCGCAGAGGACCAATAAGTTAGTAAAGTTAGTAGATAAGTAGGCTAGTTTTTCATTAATTTTTGTCTAGCATGTAAGTTAGCTCTAAGTTGAAGAAAAATAAAAATGAATTAAAAAAAAGTGGTGTTTGGTGATATTTCTTTCAGAATTTAACACAAACAATGACTATATTTTGATATGTTTTTATTTTGTGTTTTTAAACGTTAACGAATTGTGGATCGCCAGAAAATTTTCAACAGTTTTCAACAGATGACAAAAACGACCGAAAAGTGCAAGAATCAAATGAAATGTGCGTTTGCACTGTAACTTTGTACGGATGGTTGCTTTTGTAGTTGGGAATTGTTTTGTGTTGAGATCACATTATACGTAATGCGAAAATTAATCGAAAGTGTTATTGAATGTATATTCTAATACGAACATTTTAATTTTGAATAGAAAACAAATGTTATTAAAATTTAACGGAAAATATAAAATTAATTAAGGTTCCTTCTTTCCCCTAGAAATTCCCTAGTACTTAGAATGTCAGATTTTGCGCTGTTTTTCCCCTAGACTAAACAAATACGTAAGTAATTTCGCCACAAAAAAGTCTCTCCTCCATTTATAATAATTCTGCTTTGTTTTCGCGTTTATTTGTATAAATAAACATCATAATCCAATGGAGCCAAATAAAAACGACAGTTAAATAACTGTACTTTTTTTACAAATGTCAATATGCTTGAAAGCAGCTTGATTAGGATTATATTTTTTAGCTGAAAATGTCTAAGTTCCTTCAAGAACATTGCATAAAAAAAACATATTATAACGGTTATTTAAAGAACCAAATATGTCTCAAAGTTGATAGAATTTTGTATATTAGTAGTGTTTTTTTCTTAATCTATATCTATAGGCTCTGGCACTGAAACTGAAACTCCTAATTGCCAATAGGTAGGTATCATTTTGGGGTTTCAATTTATGCAGTTTAATTTTTTGTTTGGAAATAAAATCCATCCAAAAAATTTCATTTTACTTACTATTACACTAATTGGTGATTTTAAATTCATAGCAAATATAAACATATTTGCACATCGAATAATTTCATAAAACATTATGATTTTCCACCTATTATTCAACGATTGTTTACCGGATGTGACTTATTTTTGCAATTTTATCATTTTATACAACCGTTTTTGATAACAATTAAAAAAAGGTTTGGTAGCACATTTTCTATCTAGACTAAGGGTGTAAGACTGGCTAATTATCCACATCCTTCACGAAATAGATTTGGAATAAAGAGAAAAAAAACACGTCTATTAATTAGTGGAGTTAATAACAAAATACCTGCGTTCCAAATTTGTTGCCACAAATGTGAAAAACCTCAATAGAAACGTGTTTTTGGCACCTACAAAAGGCTGTTTGAAATTAAAGGTGTAATTCTGAATTTGGGTAAACTAATGTAAAATTTGTATCTCTCTTCTGGACACTTCCAATATGAGATTGCCTCAATTTTCAGCTTTTAACTTTGCAACGGTTAGTTACATATTAGATAACATGTAACATTTAAAATGATATGATATGAATGTTAATATTCCAACTTTAAATCAAAATACCAACCGTTAAGATCATAATTAGCCTGTGGAATAGTTTATTTGTAATCCATGAAAAATAGCTATAGTCAACTAAAAATATTACTTCCGTATGAATTGCAATAATTATTGTAACTGAAGTAAAATAAGCTCATCTACACCTTTTACTGAACAGAAAATATATGATGTGCTCATACAATAAATTCTAATAATCCAATTGCTAATATAGCATAAATTATCACTAAAGTACAGAGTGTTTGAGTGATTATTCCAAATCCAGATAAAATTAAAATATAAACTTCTCTCTTTGTGGTACAACATATTTAAATGCTCACATTTTCACTTTTTACTCTTTTCTACAAAATAAATATCTTTGTATAGGAAATTTGAAGAAAATGAGTTAACCGTTACCCTTTAGATACGTCCGAAAGACGGAAGGAATGGCCAGAACTACATTAGATTCTTTAGATAGAATTCGCAAAGTTACACTTAACTCTCCTAAAAAGAGCTGATTTCGAAAAATGAAATATTCCTCCTCCCGGAGGATTTAATTCTCTAGAAAAATAAAATACGTGAGAAAAAAACTCTCCGGAAATATTCATAATTGGGCTATCTTCTGTATTTATGTAACGATCATATGACTGGTGACTGGTCATAATTGGGCTATCTTCTGTATTTATGTAACGATCATATGACTGGTGACTGGTGTCATAAAGTAAACAAATATCGACTGAGTGATTTTATATTGTTAGTGATGATTAAATAAATAGTGCTTAGGTATATAGTGATATTTATGTGCGATTGAAGTACTATTTTTTTTAGTAGAAGTAAAAAAGTTTATTTATAAATTTTTGGTTTAAATTAAAAATAAAACCATTTGATATTTCGAAATCTAGCTTCATGCAACAATATTTATTTTCCTGTAGCGACAGAATCTTTTTTTATTTTTTTATTTCCATTATCATTGTATCATTTATAGTTCTCTTACATGCACAAGAACGTTATTTTAAAAAAGGAATGCCCCGAGTGAGGCTCGAACTCACGACCTTAAGATTATGAGACTTACGCGCTGCCAACTGCGCCATCGAGGCTGTAAAAAACATTTTATACGCACTACAGCACCGCACGCAAACGCAATGGAACCTAATTTTATTATTATGTGTTCTAAATTTTATGTATATATTTAGCTTTGTTAAATTAAGATGAACCGGACAGCACAGCACAACTTAGCAAAACTTATCAGAACAGAAAAGTACTTATCTTGGATAAGTTATAAAGTATGTCGAATCCTATATGATATATGAATTCTAAACACCTATTTTTTAATAGGCGTAATTTGTAATTTAATAAGCGTTATTTAATATATTCCTAGTTATAAGGGAGCTTATAAATAGAATGTAAATTCTTATTTGTAAACAATTCAAATCCAAAAACTCTTAAATGCTTAACATTTAAATGATAATAAAATATCATCAAATTAACCAATCTGACAGGTAGACATTGACATTTACAACTTATTAACCTTATTCATAAACGTATCATAAAGAGTGTATTCAGTTATGTACTCTTTACAATTCATCCAAATCCCCAAATAAAACAAAGTAACCAGCACGGCGTTTAAACTTGGCGGTACCAACATAACATACTTACGCTTGGTCCAATTAGACAGGTAAATACATTAAGCAACGCATGTTTTTTTAGTGGTCCATGGTCCATGTATGAAGAATAGCATGGAATGCAAAACGTGCTGACCGAATAGGAGGTGGTGCGATTATAGAGTGTCCCGATTAGCAGGTTTTACTGTATATAATTTGGGGCGTTATTTCCATTTAAAATTGGGGCCATTTTTCATTAGGGCCAAATTTTATGTTGCCATCGAAAGCTATACAAAGTGTTTGACTCATTGTTTGTATAATGCACTGGTTTTTCTAGTTTTTTTTTCAAAATAACTTTCAATCTGGTATGAATAGAAAATGACAAAACGATATAAATGAAAAGTATATGTATATTCCTGAACAAAAAAATAACACAAACACAATTTTCTAGTACAATCGTGCTAATTTGGTAATATACTTAAGTACCTATATTATTTTGCTAATTGTACTTCATTTTGTAAAAATAAACAAAAATATATATGCACATGCCTGTGCTTATAGATGAATACCTACTTGCAATCATCTTTGACCAAAAACTCAATAAACGTGATTCAGACTAGCATCCTCTGTTCAGAAACATGTAAACAACCGACTTGGGTGATAAGGCCGTCACCAAATCTCAACTCCTAATATGTATAGTGTATACCTATAACGTAACATAAGGCAAACGCAAAACCCCACAATATCTCTCGGCTTGTGTGTCGTGTATCTACACCTAAGACAGCAATCGATTGATTTTGGATTCCACATTGATAATATAATTTGCATCGATAACAATGATCATGAAATGTTGTTTTTAAATAAAAAAGCGCGAGAGCGAGACATATTTTAGTTAGGTAGATACAATCCCACAAAACATGTTCTCCTTATCTCAAATGCATTGGGACTCGACATCGACTTGTGTATTTGCACTCTCAGTGTCCGATGATATCACACTGTGAATGTGAAACAATAACAACAATCCCAACACCATCATGCCGGACGTGCTTTGCTTCTTATATATTTCGACTGTGACAGATCGCGATTGTATCGAAAATTGACTTGTGAACGAGAAATTCTCGCGGCTACTTCAGTCTCGTTGCCTCTATTCACGCGTTTAGTACTATCATACATTTTTGAAATATTCCACTCTCTCCTCTTTGTTTACATAAACACAAGAAAAACAAATTGAATTCTGTGCAAAATAGTTATGCACTGGATATTCTTTCATCAGCCCTTAATCCCACAGGAGGTTGAGGAGGTTTGTTTTTGATTTTTGAAAAAATTAAAAAAGCGAACATCAAAATTGCTTGCAAGTGTTTGGTTTTTTGTGCGTTTTGTGTGTGTGATCTTTTGAAAAGCAAGACAAAATGCCAAATATCTTTAGCCTATTCAATTGGCCGCTTCCTGCATTTCAGGATAACTCTACAGATTCGCTGACCAACAGTACCGTAACCAATAGCAGTGAGCCATATCAACCGAAACGTAAGTTTTTAAAAAACAAAATTTCCTTGTGACAATGAAACAAAAAATAGAACAAAACGCCCACTGAGACGCAAAACAGAAAAAGTCTTTTCACTCACGTCATAGCTGAGCGTTTCATTTCGTTTTGAAATACAAAAAAAGCTTTGTCTACAAATAGCCCATTTTCTCTTGCAGGTTTTCCGAAGGCATTTTCGCCGTACAAACTAAACAATGACGATTATTCTGAATTGGCACCACTGTTGCCGTTTGTTGTCATATTGACAATTCTGTTTATTTTGCTGCTGATTGTCGGATTTCGTAGATGGCCCGGTCTGATGGCGGGAATCGTTGCCGGTTGTTTGACATCAGCGAGCATCTATTTGATTATGAGCACGATAGCTGGAGATATCCCACTATATCAGTGATACTTGGCACAACGGTGGCCATAGCCTCGATGGCGCAGTAGGCAGCGCGTAAGTCTCATAATCTTAAGGTCGTGAGTTCGAGCCTCACTCGGGGCATTCATTTTTTTTTGCTTTCATACATAATATGAGAACTTCAGTTAATGCGGCTCTGTAGTGTAAGTTTTATAAAATCTTTTAAGAAACAACGAACAAAATAGAGTTTTTGAAAGAAATATATAGTCTTGTAAGAATTTGTATGGTAATTATAATTCTCGTTGCCGCTTTACAAACGAAAAGACTGCTTGACTGTGTAAATATTGTTGAATAAATATAATGTTGTGTTATTTATGATGACAGATAAGTTTGGTTATATATTTTACTCAACCGTGTTTTGTGGGTCCTCTACCTCTTAATCGTTTTCAATTAGCTGATGTCTACTAATTCCGAATATCAGACTTCACAGCTGGTTGTCTAAAGGGTCAGTTAGGCTGTATGTGAAGAAAACCCTACATGTCCTACGGTTATCCAGGGGCCTTAAAATAAAACTGCAAGTCTACAAATTTACACTCTCTTGTAGGATTATGTTAGTTTGATAAATAATGTGTAAATTATTTCTGTATTTTTATCTGGGCTAGAAATTCTAATATATCAAAATAAAATAACATTTGATAAAGGTTTTTAGAAATGAAACATTAAGACCCTTTTAAAACAAATCAAGTACACGACTAGTCCATTGAGTTATCGGTTAAGCGAAATAGCAAATCATTTTGGAATTACATTAATTCAAAACGGTTTACATGTGGTTTATGGAGTTTGAAAATGTAAGTTCAAATGATTTGACGAGCACTTGCGATTTTTTTGAATCAGTATATAATAAATCTCGGGTGCACTAAACGCAACCATTATTAACGCATTCCGGAGTTACTAGATGTCGGTTTGATACAATTTTCGGAGGGAGACCTAACAAACGCGTTAAATAAATTAAAATTGAACAGAAACCCTGGTCCGGTCGGTAAACCAGAGGTAAAATTTAAAATTGTTTATCATTTTTTGTGGGTCCGTTAAAAATTATGTTTAACCAGTCATTATTAACTGAAATTTTTTTAGATGAATGGAAATATTCTTATATTACAGTTATCTATAAAAACGGTTTGCTTTCTGCAATTCCTAAATTGTTTGAAAGCATTGTTTAGAAAAATCTATTTTTCCCCAGTAAAAGTGGTAATTTCGAATGATCAACATGGTTGAGGTAGATCCTGTGCTACTAATTCAACTTTCTTAACTTATTATGTATTTAACAGCTTTGAGGAACGATTGCAAGTTTATATACTCTACAGTGACTTTACTACGTCAACAAGCAAAATTGCCGCATTTGGAGTGAAAAGAATCCACATGAGACCCTTGAGACCCCACATCCACAAAAACTGACTGTTTGGTGTGCTCGATGGGCTGGTGAAGTCATTGGGCCATACTTCTTCCGAAATGATGCTGGAGAGTCGGTTACCGTTAATAGAGACCGGTATAGAGCCATAATAACCGACTATTTTGTTCCCGAATTGGGTGGCATGAATGTGGATGATATGTGGTTCCAACAAGACGGCGCTATATGCCACACATCGCACGTCACAATCGTTTTATTTATATCAATTGGCCACCAAGGTAGTGTTATTTAACTCCATTGGAAAATTTGACCTCTAGACTTGTCTTTATTCGAACTAGCCGCGGCGGCCACATGCACGAAATCGTATTTAAACATTAATGGCATAAAATTATCCTTCCAATAAAGCCAAATTGATGGACTTTCTTATGTTTTATTACAATTCGAAGTTCTATACCTCTAAACAAAACACCCTTTACTTCTCGCGAAATCGATGTAAAATCCGGTGTCCAGCAAGGTAGCCATTTAGCCCCATTGCTTTTTATTTTGTTTTTAAATGACGTTCATGATATTTTTAAATTTTGCAACTTTTTAACTTTCGCGGACGATTTAAATATATATGCTCGTATAAGTAAAATAACAGACTGTACCCGGTTTCAGTCTAATATAAATAGTTTGTCGGCATGGTATTATCAGAACGCTATGGAGCTTACCATCTTAAAATGTAAAATGTTTACAGCATTCCGTATAAATGTACCTATAATTAATGATTATTATATGAACGATCATAGACTTCAGTGAACGGAGGAAGTTAAAGATCTCGGGGTCATATTTGACAAACATTTAAAATTTTCTTCTCATTATGATTACACTATAGCAAAATCAAACTCAATGTTATGTTTTCTAAAGCGAAACTGCAAGGACTTCTCTTATTAATTTAATTAATTTGGGAGCATATAAATTAATATTGTTTCACCGGTATTAATTTTTATGCTCCCAAAGAATCGCTTAGGGAGCGAAATTGGTTAGTGTCGAACGTGCAACAAAGAGTACGTGTACCAAATTTCATTATTCTATCTCAAAATTCAAGGCCCAAAAACTGGTGACGTACGGGCGGACTAACAGACATGGCTAAATCGACTCCGCTAGCGATTTGTAGAAAAGGCATGTCTAGCAAAATTATTATTTTTAGAGTTTACCAAAGGTTTTCTTTGATTCATTATGCGTTCTGGGTACTTCGAGGCTCTTCTTTCTATAACATTCTTTTTTGTTAGGTCAACAGTGTACTAAGTCTCATCGAGGTATATAAAGTCGGTGAAGATGATTTGGTAAGTAACATCCACCACCTCATTAGCTAAATTTGTTCGAATTAATGAAGGTATGCCTGAAGAATGCAACTTCAGCATTTGTGTTGGATTCACCAAAAAGTGGACGGTCTTAATTATCAAAACTATAGAGGCGTAAATCTTCACAACATCCCATCCTATATACCGACAATCTTATCAGCTCCTATATAAGCATGTGGTTTTAGTCCAGAATAGTTCAAATCTTCACACTTCGGCAGATCCTGGAAAAAACAAAGATGTCCAAATCGATACCCACTATGTTCATGGATTTTAATCACGAGACGCACTGCACATAGAAATATGAAGAGTTGGTATACCGATCGATCAAACTCATCCCAGAGTGCATGTTGATAATGGAGAATTGTCGCAACCTAATTAAAGTCGGCAACCACTTCAAGCCGCGTAGTTATGTCTAGTTTTGGCATGTTGCCCAAACTCATCCGTCCATGCAGGGTGGCGATGAAAATTTGCGCTGTCCCATCAAGGTAAGGCAACGGCCTCACCGAAACATTCGACACCTAAAAGGGATTTAGATTGGTTTGAATGAAATTTAGATTAGTAGATAATAGATTCTCAAATAACTTGGAGTGCAGAGAGAAACAAATTTACGAAAAAGAACGGGAATGCGTTTAAGTAAAAACAAATAATTTTAAACATCTGTCAAAAAAACGAGTTGTCACTTTCAAATAAACTAATTTTTGGTACAACAGGCTCGGTAGTATCTAGGGCCTGGTTTTTTCTCACAATCATTCATGTGTGAGTGTGTACTTCTTGCACAATGGAGGGACCTCTTGTTTTATGCGTAATCTGAACGGCCAAGCTTTACTTGACAATTGGTACTACTCGGATCCGGATGATTTGTCATTTAGGTGTTGCTACGTCTGGGAAGCAAACCCAGTATCTTCTGCACGGCAGTTAATCCCACTAACTATCGCACCACTGATTTTTACCAATGTAATGGGGTAGTTTTTTCCTCTCACATATCGTATCAGCAACTTATTGCCGTTCCCGTTTTATTAACAGTAAAAAAAACCAGTAAAAATAATATTTTACGGGAACATATCTATTGACGGTATTGACATCATTTTCCGGATGAAAGCAGATGTCACAACCGCGTTTGAGAGTAAAGATAAGGAAGCTAAAGATCATTAACGAATTGGGCAGAACGTCTTCATCGACATCAATAACATTGAGGTATTAAGGGACTTTTGTCTACTCCGACTCCGTTATTAATAGCGTTTTCGATTGAGATTTTCAGATTTGCTCTCAGATTTAAGATTTTTACTCGTCCCAATCGAACATAAAAGTGATTGATCTGTTTTTGTTTGTCTGTTAGTGTGCCATTTGACAGCTGATTATTTATCTTCTTGCTGTGGAAGATTGAAGTTACGAAATTTAAATGATTGCATTGTTGTAAACAATGAATGAGGAATTGTTTTTTGTGGAAATCCAAGAAGCCGTATATTGATGTGATGAGGATGAATATTCCAATAATTTTATTTAATGTTGATTCCATTTAGACAAAGAATTACTCTTTCCAATCAGAACTTCTTCGAGCTAAATCAAGTGCTAAGGATATGCTTTATTATCAGGATTGGCTGGGGTCTTAGATAATCAAAGTCATACTTTATGGCGCAGATCACATCAAAAGAAGATGAAGATTCAACCAAGAGCTTAACGAGCCGTATAGCGACATAGTACTGATCAACAAAACTACGCATTCATTTAAGATATCTTTGACAGGTAGATCGAATGGATACCAGAAATCCTGCCCGAAGAGTTTCTGATACTCAGTCAGATGATTTCGCAGTTATAAGCGACCACTACTTAAGTGGGGCGCACAAGTACATACCGACCTCAATCAACTTAAAGTGCGCAACTGGAGGCAGTTATTGGAGAGGCTTGTTGGTTGAGGACCAGTTTCGCCCAGGTTCTCTCCGGACTGTAGATCCACTTTAGTAACTAAGTAAGTTTAATTTATGGTTAATTGGGGATTGATGCATTAGGGGATTGATGCATACATATATTTTCTCTATGATTTGGTTCTAAATGATATCTGTTTCAGATACCGGCAGTAGCAACACCTATTTTTCACTGCCCCACCTCTTGGGAAAGTCTCACAAACTTTCAAGAGTATAAAATTGTCATGGTAAGCTTCTCAAATTTGCCATTTGGATTAGGCGTTAAACAGGAAATTCCATTTTCAAACAAAAAATTAGCCGTTCGCATTGTTTTTTTAAGCCTTTTAATTGGTCGCTGGTCTTGTAGGCTAGTAGGGAGACGAATATCTACATAACCAGATAAATGAATCATTTAGATAGCTTAAACGATCCCGTTGCATTTTAATAGCAATGTAAATAGCGACGAGGGTATAGATTAGCTTCAACAGTTACTAGTACAATAAGATTAAACTAATGACCACACTGTACAAAACTGATTCTATAAAGCCGACTAGTTGCCAACGAATAGTATGTAAACACAAACATCACCCATTTGTTTGTAAATAACAATTTCATTTGAATTACCTGGGGGGTTGTAAACAAAGTTGAAAAGCTTTTGTGGTAAAGTTTTCTTTTAAGCCATGCGCATTGAAATGGAACTTCTACAACTATCTTAGGGTTTACCCATCATAAAGTGTCAAAGGGAAACCATCATCAATAAGAAAATTATCCAAAGGCGCTTTAGGCAACAAATATTTTCTTTTTAAGGAAAACCCAAACGATTTTCATTGAATAATGCATTCGTCCAACTCGTTCCTTTTGCGTGACGACGACATGGATGACCAATACAATTTTTCGGGTGCAACTCTACGAATCTCCGACGAAGAAGCAACACAAAATCTACTGCGTCACAGAGCCAACATATCAGACATGGAAAAAAGTGCAATTCTTACCGGATCAGATGTGACATCGCCAATACATGTCGCCAGTTCCTACAAAGAAATAAAAAGTGAATATAGGTGTCGGATTGTATTTTTAAGTCATTTTGACAGTGAATTCCCTGGTTATAGGTACGCCCATTGAAGATGGTGTTTTTATGTGTGGACCGGGTAGTGTGGGTGCTCCAAGGACTGAAAGTGGCCCAATTACAGATGAATACTTTTGCTTCAGGCCAGGTCAGTTTGAAAAAGCTGTAGCCGACTGTGTACATCTTTTGTTGCGACCAACTAATGATACAAATGTTATTGGAAGCTGGCTTCTAACAGAGTAAGTTTTCCACTGATTGAACTGGAGAAAGTTGTGCTATAGTAAATATATTTTTAGCACAAGTCATTGGGATCATGACAGAGAACGAGTTTTTATATTAACATCAAAGACACTGTTAGATGTAAAATATGATTTTATCGCTTTAAAAATTCTACAGTCGAATAAAGTTATGCTGAATCAAATCGATACGATAATAAAGGGCAAGTTGTCATATCCACAGACTTCGTTAGTTCCGTAAGTATAAAAGTCCTACAGGACCTACGTACATATTAAATGAGCTATTGTTGTTTTATAGGCGAATTGAAGGTATTGCCAATGGTCTTACATCATTGATATGCGGCAAGTTATTCTGTCAAAGTAAGCAGACTAGACCAACAGAATCACCAGCTAATGCTACAGCAAACCCATTGACAGTTGCCAATCGCTTTGATTTTTCATGTTTCAAGCCCGTGTAAGTAAATATGAAAAAGAATATAAAACTGCTCTGTAATATCCACTGAGTCACCTTTATAGTCATAACCGAAAATTATGGAAATCAGTACACGAACGCTATTTCAAAACATTATAAATTTACAAATATTTAAATATTGAATAACTTTTAAACAAAAACAACTGATTACTATATATGAGCTGTTTTTATTTAATTTGCTATTTTACAATTTATTTGGTTTAGTTTTGAATACAGCATCAATCAAGTGGCCGCCTCATTCGACTAAACTTAATTGTCTACTTTTTGCTACAATTTCGATCATCTCAGGCTATACAGCGTATATGACTTCAGCACGAATGTTTGCCTAAATATCATCAATGATCTGGGACTTATTGACGTGCATTTAACTTTTGAAATAACCCCACAAAAAAATTGCGGAGGGGTCAAATTTGGAGACTTGGATGGCCAGTCAATGTCGCCATTTATTTGCCAGCACACGTCCATTGTCGCTGCAAAAACTGCATAAGGTCCGCTCGTGTAATAGTTCAAGCGTAAATTTTAATAACCTTCAATGTGAAACTTTAATTCGTGTACTGAGAAAGTTGTACAAAAATGAACGATGAAAAAAAAATTTTCTCTAATCTTTTCCTAATTTTCTTCAGGCAGAATTTCGGATAGTATAAATAAAACCTGTCAAAGAATGACAGCACAGAAACTATCAAAATTATTCTTTATCTCTTTTGTAGAACACGATAACAGATTAATTTTTTTGTCTTGGTATTGGTGTAATTTCGTATCCGTGAAGTTAAATTGTCGGTGTAGCTGTTAAATTTCCAGGCACACAGGTTTATTTTTAATTAATTAATATTTCACTGCTGCCATTTTAATGAGTAACAATAGTTTTTCACAACAGAAATAATAATAAATCAAAATGAAAATAGGTCTGTTCTCGTACTTTTTTCAGTAAAAATTAGTAAATTCTCAAATTTCTTGGAGTGGAGAAAGAGACAAAATTACAAAAAAGTACGGGAACGCGTTAAAAACAGTAAAATTATAAAGTTTGTATGCCCATCGTTTTTGGCTGCGAGTATATGTTGGCATGTTTATCTTGCTGGAGGCGTAAGGAAACTAGCACATCACTTGAGGGTTGAAGAAATTGTCGCCATTGTTCTTCGAAATTAAATGCTGGTGGTATGGTGATATGCCTTTATTTGCCACCTTCGGAGCGTGAGCGGACCGTAGTAGATGTCACAGTTTTTCATCCTCTTTTTCCCCGAATTATCTCATTCCTGGTTGGCAGTATCATTGATTTGCAGCAGGCTCTTGGTAGCTTCGTAGCAATGTTCTTTTTCGTGACAGGATAGTTTACCCAAAACACAACCCCAATCTGGAGAGGTGTTGTCCTGAGGACAGCAGACTGAAAATTTCGTGCCAGTCATTTCACTTTTACATTGCTGCTTTTTTGCTTTGTTATAAAAACTCGCACTTACAAGTTTACCAAGTCAAATACGATTGACGCAGCGCCGCTCTGCGTTTGCCTTCTTTCTAAATCCTCTAACAAAAGATCACTAACATTAAATTTCCGGAAGAAAAGTCAGTTAGTTGATCTCTTCAACTACATATTAATCAAAATTTTTCATGCTAAATATAAAACTGGAAAGAAAATCACAGAATCCAAATGGATTATGAAATAATCGTTCGAACATTTTGTGGCGACAAGATGCTGTTCATTGATTTAAACTTTAGCAATAATTGGTATGATGGGGGTGCCGTATATTGGGCTGTTGTCACCACACTTTATCTGCGTTTGTTTTGGTTGCAATGAGCTGGCGCCTGTCTAATCTTCCCGCTGAAGTTCGGTTAATTCATTAAGATTAAATGCTCTATTAATAAAACTGACAATTCGTTTCGAAAACTTGTCATAATAAATAAAAATTAAAAGATTTCATTGTTAATGCAATTGTCATTACTATCCTATGTATTCTTATATATTCAAGTGGTAGAAATGACATGGGAATGCGAATAATGTGGAACAAGGGTCGACCAATATCAATGCTAACCGCTTGGAATCCGTTCGCAGCCGACGTCCCATGGTGCACAGTAAAGGATCATCCGATTTTATTAGCAAAAAGTAAGAAATTAAATCATTCTTTTAACAGCCTTTTTGTTTGTAAACATTTTTGTTTTTTTGCTTTTAGACAATGATAACATGCCATTCCAAGCAAAAGAAGAATTCGATCGTAATCGACATATTTACTCAGCAGAATCATTTCATGAAACTCTTCGGTCAGTGTTCTCTAATGCAAATCCAGATGGCGTCGATTTCAACTGCGACTTCAGGGAGGGGCCAATTTTAATGGAAAATTATGTCAACGTTGGCGCAGTTTTGCATAATAAACATAAGTTTGGATTTTTCAAAGTTAGAGGAAAGTTTAGCTTTTAAAAGGAATATTTGTCTTTAATCCTATCTACAATTCAAAATTATATATTATGTTGTTTATTAATCAACGAAGTCTTTAAAAAAACTCTTTCTAGGATTTGTTACAATCAAATAGTAAATTAAATGTGATTTAATTCGTATGTTAGCGAAATGTTTTATTATATAGAGGCGCTTAAGGAAAAATAAATTCCATTGAATCGTTTCATCGAATACTATAATGTTGGAGGTATTAAAACTACAGATCAGACGAAAAATCAATTAAAACCGAGCTTGTTAATAATCTCGAACGGAATGGAATAATCAACGATCCACAATATGGATTCTTTTAGAAACTCTCGACTGGAGACCTGCTAAGCTGTTTTTATATCTGTACATCTGCAATTTAAAAATGGGGAATAGATATATATAATAGATATTTAAAAAGGTTTTGATCGAGCTTGTCTGAGGGATTTTCTAGTAAAATTGACTTACTCAAATACGTACGCCTAGATGGAAAACTTTCTTACAAGTAGTGGTGGATGGCGTTTCCTCAGATAATTTCTCTATAAACGCTGGGATCAATTCTCTCACCAAATCTATATCTGCTGCACATTAATGACCTTTTGGCGACAACTTTATTTTTAGTTTTGTAAATGACAGTACTCTGATAGCGACTATTATACAAATGGCACGCCTTTTAGCGCTTTTGTTACACATCCACAAAAGATTTTCAGCTCAAAGAAAACCCAGTAAAAAGCATTCAGAAAAAACACGTCCGCAGGTACTTGATAGGGTCTTAACTTCCGTCTGTAGGGACATATGCTTATAACTATTTGCACATGTCTGATGTTGCAAAACATTGCTCTAATGTGAATCACAACCACGGGATCACTGGCCGGATTAAAGTCTTTGAATTACTTGAGATCTAAGACGGCTTCCCACAACGAATTCGCATCCTAATATGTGCAGTCTGTGGTGGCAGCTGTAATAAATTATGTCGCATGTTTTTCGTTTTTTGTGTTCCTGATCCTCTCCATTGATTTCCTGCACAGGCACAAGTTTTAGAGTAGCACCCGCGGTGTACTACAGGGTTCTTAAGTTCCAGGTGTATACTCGTAAATGCTCTATCAAACTTTGTCTTCCTTTCCGTTATAGTTTGCAGTCAATTAAAATCTATATATACGTTCATCAGTGCACAGTTCCCTTATATATAGCAGCCTCCGCACTGTGTTATGTTGACTCCAATAGTGAAGAGAAAATAACACCTTTACCAAACGAATCAAACACTCGGCAGCACTTTTGAATTTTAAGAAATGTCAACGGAAAGTCAATTTGCCTTCACTTCCGCTTCGTTGTGTCAAAAAATGAAACTGTTATACATTCAAATCGTAACGCAGCAAGATGTCATCATCAAATCAGCTGCTTATGAAATGTCAGCCAAAAGCAAATAAATAAAAATATACTTTGTGCGGTTGTGCCAGAAATTCGCACATCAAATTGCACTTGCAATAGCAAAAATAAAACAAAAATATGCTTGCAAAGCATGTACTTGTCGGTAATATTAATTTATAATTATATAACACATACACAAAGTAATTGTGTTTGTTTTTTTTTTAACAAATAGGTGGTGGAACTGGATTCATAGGGAGTCGCCTAAACAATCATCTCATACAGAATGGCTACAATGTCACTGTGGTATCACGGATGCCGGGTTTAAAGCGCATCACCTGGCATGAGCTAGAGAAAAATGGTGTTCCTAAAGGTGTGACAGCTGTCGTAAACTTGGCTGGTCAAAATGTACTCGATCCGACACGTAGGTGGACGCCTGGGTGAGTAAATACAAAATTATTCAGATTTTTTTTAAAGACCATGTTTTTGTTAGATTCAAGCAGAATGTCTGGAATTCGAGAATCAATTCTACTTCTGCACTGGTCAAGGCTATAGAAAGCTCTCCAGACGTTAAGTCATTCGTCAATATCTCGGGCGTGAGTCACTATAAAACGGATGGGAAAGTATATTCAGAGAACAGTCCCGTCGAGGGATACGATTTCATGTCGAATTTGTGCCTCGAGTGGGAAAAGGCAGCAACAATACCATCGGCCGTTGACTGTCGTTTGGTAAAGATCCGAACTGGTGTTGTAATTGGTCGCGAGGGAGGAATGATTCAGTCAATATTGCTGCCATTTCAATTGGGATTAGGTGGCCCTATGGGCAGTGGTAACCAACCTCTGCCATGGATTCACATCGAAGATCTATGCCGCTTGATACAGTTCTCTATTGAGAATCAAAAAGTAAATGGCGTTGTTAATGGTGTAGCTCCGGATATATGCACAAGTGGCGAATTTTGTAAGGTATGGTGAATCTGGGGGATGCTTTAGCAAAAATATATTTGATTTTGTCTTTTCAAGGCCTTTGGTGCTGCGCTGCGTAGACCATCGTTTTTGGCGGTTCCTGAGTTTGTGGTCAATCTTCTCTTCGGCAAGGACAGATCTGCTTTGTTGCTGAATGGTCCAAAAGTGGAGCCAAAAAGAACATTGGAATTTGGATTTGAATACAAATATCCAACTGCGAAGGCCGCCTGCGAAGAGGTGGCAATAAGAAAGTGAATTTAGATGCTAAGTTTTTCTTTGAATTTAAAACGTGTGTGGTGAATTAGAAAAGCGTTCTTACTTACTTCTTCAAGGTTTTATTGTGTTCTTATTAATCGGAGCTGTATTGGAGAAATCTGAATCATGACACTTTCACTTTACTGCCTTCCGATTGGTCCGTCAATGGGGTGCCTCTTGTCAAACTTGCTCCTTTGTGAAATGGGAACCTAAGTGCGTGGGTTGTTCTCTGAGTTATTTTCTCAATCATATAAACAAAATAATAGTAACCAAGAAAGCACTGATTTTATTGTTAGTTAAGGACCATGCAAAAAAGGACAACAAGTTTCGTAGCTAGACCCAACACAACACGCCTTTAAGTACTACGAAGTATACATTACTTCCACCTACGGCCCATTCGCGGCCGAAATATGCAAAACTGCTGCTCTTATACTATATACTGTTCGTGTTATATGGTGGGCGAAATGAGCAATTGCATAACTTCGCGCTCAAACGGAGAAAAATGAAGACAACACTGATTGTTTTTACAAGCAACTTAACACAACTTGTAAACTACTGGCAAAGTACGATGTTAAAATCGTGGCGTGTGATTCCATTACTTACTTAAACTTACTCCTACCTACCTCCCAACTTACTTACTTACTTAAGTGGCGCTACAGTCCGCGATGAACCTGGGCCTTAGCCAACATGTTGGTTGAGGTCGATTTCTACTTGTGTGCGCCACTTAAGGCGAGGTCTTCCTCTACTGCGTTCGACGTCTGGCTGGGAATCGAAGACTCTGCGAGCCGGAGTATTGGTTTCCATTCGTTCTACATTTCCAAGCCATCTTAAACCTCTTATGTATTTGATCGCTTGTTTTTTTTTTTTCTTCTTTCTGAAAAGTCGGTGTTCTCCACTCCTTCTTTGCCTATAAATCTACTGTGGCTTAGCACATCACATTGCGGCTGATTTAATAGCTTGACTGCAATAAGGTAGGGGTCCGAGTCGATGTTAGCCCCTCGAAATGTTAGGACATCCAAAAAACTGAGTACGTGCCTCTTGTCAATCGCAATGTGATCAATAACCATTCGTTGATCTGGAGACCGCCATGCCCACTTATAAATACCAAGGCGAAGAACTGGGAACACCATCGGCAGCCAATAACAACATCCGTTCTCGGTTAGTTCGTACATATTTTCAGCCAATGCTAGATCGCTAGCTTAGTATTAGCTGACAAAAATCCATCAATAAAAAATAAAAGTACAAATTCAGTTTATTTCCAAACATTTTATTGTATAACTAAAATTAAACATAAATTAATCAATTACATATATTCTTGCTGCTGGTGTTGATACTGATGTTATTGAATGCTGAAGACTACCTTTGTCGTGAGCAAGTTGATTTTTTGCCCGCTGCAATTCAATGACTGAACGCTCCCGATCAATCTCAGCCCGTTCACATTCAACTGCAGCTCGTTTGAGATCTAAGGCAGCTCGTTCACGCTCAAACTTATACCGCTCTCTTTCGCCCTCTAAAATCTCCATTTCAATTTTATATTTGGCCGCGGAATGTTGCTGCTTTTCTTCTGCCAATTTTTGATTTCCTCTTGGGGCTGGGATTTCCTCCGATTCCCTTTTACGCTTTCTACTGTGCAATAGGGTGTTTAAAGGTTTCCGCAATTTGGCAGGATTTACTCTATCCCAAGTACGGTCAACAACTGCACCTTCGTTCGACAACATTGGTTCTGTGTTGGGGATTTTGTTGACCGTTGTCAGTGCCTCACTACTTACATTTGCCAACAAATCGGCATGCGCCTCGTCAGCAAATGTGTCACCCACGTCTTCTTCATCGACAAGAAACTCTTCGACAGAAATAACTTTAATCTGGTCAGAAGATGAAGCTATTTCCCGGCTAGCATATTGGAGTGCTGATTTGTTGGCTGTTAAATGGTCGCTATCCCCGGATATTGCAGCAAGACCCAATGTAGAAGGCGTCAAAAGCACCGCCAATTGCTGCATTGGTTCGCTCAATGCAGGTAGTTCCTTTATGGGCGGACCACCACCGGTCTTTTTGGCGTCTCTTAAGATGTAAAACGCACGATCCTTCAATGTCTGCTTAATCTTTGAATATTTTTCGCGCAGAGACTTCAAAGCTCTTTCCTACGAACAGAAATGATGGAACAAAAAAAAACTACGAATGAAAAGCAAATACCTGACCAGGCGGCGCAACATTGAATGCGGTTGTAATTTTCTCCCACGCATTTTCTTTGTCGCGATTCGTCACACCGTCCGTCTTTTTGTTTTCAATTATGGAACTGTACTCCAAAACATTCCTTACGAGCCAATCTTCCTCCTCCGCAGTGTAAATAATTTTTGGTGTTCTTTTTTTGTATTTTTGTCCATTGTTTCACTCTTTTAATACTTTTGTTTGTTTTTTGTTTGAAAGCGTTACTGCTTTTGAATAACGGTCCGCAATTATAAATTCCAAAGTTGAAACTGACATATTATTTGTGTCATGATAAACAGAAACATAAGGTATGCTCACTCAAAACACCCAAATCGCCATTTTCTTGTGCTGTGACGTCACAATCTTCATGGATTTGTGTCATCTGTCACAAATATCCCAGGGATTTTTTCCAAACTGCAAGTACGCCAACTTGCGGATTTCAACTTCCAAACTGGCAGTTGAAATAGTGAATAAAAACATTTTTCAACTTGCCGTTCAACTCTCGAGTTATAATCAACTTGGAAGTTAACCAACTTGAGAGTTATCGGGAAGTTGAACAATAGTGAATAAAACGGCCCTAAGACTTCTTGCCTAAGTATGACACTTATAACAAATCCACACCCGAATAGTCGCTGTTGTTGCTCACAATAACACGGTCCGTAGTAGAAGTCACCGTTTTTCATTCTCTTTTTGCACAGCCTAGCCCATCCCACCGTATATCTTGGAAGGCAGTAATGTCTGCTTTTTAGCAGCTAAGGGGATCCTCTAGTTGTTCAGCTGCACCACTTCCGGTTAATGTTCTCATATTCCAAGTACAGGTACGAATGTCGTTGTCCGTTTTTCATTTCGAATGGTCGTCAACAATAAAATCAGACCTTTCCGAGGCTCTTGGTTGCTTCGTAATAGCAATTTGTACTTCGGGTGGGTAGTTAACCCAGAGCCAGTTTATTAGATACCCCTATTACACGGGCCATCAAAATTCACTCCGTTCAAGGGGCTTGACTAACCTTTGAGATTCCTAATTTTGTACTATTTCGGAGCAGCTCAAATATTTCAGTCACTATTAACTCTTTTTTTTATACATTGCGCGCACTCAAGGGGTTATGAATACCCTTGTTTTAACACAGTGCGGGCGTTAAGGAAATTGGGGATAAGAAGAAAGGAGATACCGATGCACATTGGTTTTAAATGTCTGTAAGTTATAATGGAAAGGAAAAACAGAGTTTGGTAGAGCATTCCAAGGTAAGGCAGGAGATATTTCGACGGCGTTCGAGCGAAACTAAGGAGTTCGCTATTCTTATGTCTCCTATAAATTTTTTCGCACGCGTTTGAATCCTAAATAGTAGATGCAATGTTGATTTTGGTGCACCTGACCAGACGTGGGCGTTGAATTCAAGTTTAGGGCATATAAACGCTTTATATATTGTGGTCAAATCAGAGGGGGTGAAATATTTCTTACATCGATTTAGGAAACCTAGACATTTCGCTGCGTTTTTAGCGACTTCGAATATGTGGTCGTTCCAACGTAAGTCGTTACTAACACACATACCTAGCATGGAAAGCTTTTCGGTTTCTTTGACGTAAGTGCCATTCATGGATAATAGGTCTGTTCCCGTACTTTTTCAGTAAAAATTAGTAAATTCTCAAATTTCTTGGAGTGGGGGTAAATTGTCTCAGAAAGAGACAAAATTACTAAAAAGTACGGGAACGCGTTTAAGTAAAAATCAGTAAAATTATATATTTTGTATGCCTTTTAAAGAACAAATGACATAAATCACCTGTCAAAACAAGCGACAGATACCAACTGACAGTTTACTGATTTTTACCAACAGAAATTTCTGCAGTAAATTTTTTTACAGATTTTTATGGAGGGGTAGTTTTTTGCTCTCTCGTGAGCTGTCTCTTTTACTTATTTTTGCGTACGGGAACGGCAATAAGTAAAAATCAGTAAAAATCAGTAAGAATCAGTAAATATTATTTTGTACGGGAACAGACCTAATGGCTCTAGATTTTGGTTTCGCTTTAATGACAGAAGACAGCATTGTGCTTTGGAAGCATTGAATTCCACTCTCTTGGAATTCAATGAGCTTAACATATTTGGCGTTTAGAGTCCACGTTCTAAGGTGAGGGATGAGGACCTGAAAACGAATATGAGAAGCTGAGGGTACTGTCATCAGCGAAGGAATGAATTGGATTAGAAGTTGCAGACTGGAGATCATTTATAAAAATGAGAAAGAGAAAGAGTCGGAGACAAAACTGAGCCTTGAGGGACACCAGCATTTATTTGGTGATTTGCAGACTTGAAACCATCAAAAACAACTTGAATTGAACGTTTCGAAACATATTGTCTAATCCATAGAAGAAGTTTTTCGTCGATTCCAAATGCACGTATTTTTGACACAAGGGCTTGATGCCAAACCCTGTCAAATGCCTTTGAAATATCAAGCGCAATAATCTTGCTTTCGCCACCATGGTGGATTGAGAGGTTCCACTTTTCGGTGAGATATGTCATCAACTCTGACAACAACATCTCGTCAGAAATTAAACGAAAACCGCTGTTTCACCGGGCTAAGAAGGCAATTTAGTAGTAAAGCCCTCACTCGAACTACTAAGAAGATCCTATATAAGACCCTGATCATCCAAGTCCTGCTCTACGGCGCTGACGCATGGATCGTATCAAAAGCAGATGAAGAAATCCTTGGTCGATTCGAAAAATCTTCGGTCCCGTTTGCGTTGACGGGCTATGGAGACGAAGATTCAACCACGAACTGTACGAGCTGCACAGCGACATACCCCTGGTAAAAAAAACTCCGCATTGGAAGTTTAAGATGGCTAGGACATGTAGAACGAATGGACACCAATACTCCGGCTTGCAGAGTCTTCGATTCCCAGCTAGACGTCGGACGCAGTCGAGGAAGACCTCGCCAGTTAGCTAAGGACCGGGCTAATTGGAGCTGCATGTTGGTTGAGGCCCAGGTTTATCTCGGACTGTAACGCCACTTAAGTAAGTAAGTAAACTAAGTTATCTTGTTAGAGGTGCGGGTGTAAGCACAGCTTCTTTTTCTCTATTATGCCCAAGTAAGACCTAGGGGCAAATCACTGCATCCGTGAAGGGAAAGACATTTTTACGAACGATAATTACGTGATACATCATTCCAGCGATTGGATTGGGAACACGGCATTCGAATGCTAACGTAATATCGTGGCAGAATTTAATGTAATAGTTTACACTTCAAAAAGTTGTCATTAATAAAATTTAAGAAAACAAATTTATAGCAAAACAAAAATGGAAATTGCTTTAATTTTTGATCTAAGTACTTCTTGGGACAGTGAAAGTGATGAGAATATGGTTCGGCAACTGAAACAACTGAGGGCAAACGTTTACAAGACAGCTGCTTCTAACCAGCTTGCTTCTATGATGTTCTCAACAGCTTAGGTAAGGATTTTTCCTCATAAGGTCCTCCGCCAGTTCTATTTTTTGATGATTTATTAAAAGATATTTTTTTTGTTTGCATGGTGGTTTTGGTCAGCAAAGACCTCCATGTGATACGATATAATTTGATGCTTTCTGGTTAATATATTCAATCTTTTGGGAGTTCTTCCCACAGCGGCATGCTAGTATCTCTGCATTGAGCACAATTTGGCAACAATTTGTTCTCCAGATTGGGGTGCTCCTTCATATATTCCGCCATTTTTTTTTGTGTGCTGTTTAATTTAGTGTTGTGTTTCCATATTATTAAAGTGTTTCCTTTCATTTCAAATCACTTTACTTGTAAACAAAATACTTACTCTTTGTTTGGTAAGTGCCAACATCGAATTACGAATGCTTTTGACTGATCGAAGGACTTATCGAAAGAAAGTATAGGTTTGCGTTTTCGTTGACGGATGGCATAATACCGCTTTACGAGTTATTCGATAACGTATTACATAATACCAAGTACACACTTTTACGTGACGAGTCACCCAATGACGTATGCGGTGATTTGCCCCGCAGGGTCTTGAATTGTTTGCAGTGCGGCTCCAAAACGTACTCCATAAAATGGCTAACGACATGCATAGATGGATTGCTAAATATAGACGCTGCCATTCAAATCACTCTCCTTTTACGAATACTTTAAGCATGTCAAAATCATTACCACTCTGCACTTTGGTTCCTGTTCTCCTTTACAACAAGAAACAGTTAAATTGAACGTATTGCTGTTTTCTTGTTTTTTATTAATTTACTTTGTACACATAAATTGTGAAATATGCTTCCATAAACAGACTAAACTCGAATAAAATAAAAAAAAATACGATATCATCGAATGCACCTTTTCATCTCACATTTGTTTTGTTTTTTTTTTTTTAATTCTGTTCAACAGAATTGTCGCACACTTGAAAACTCAATCACATCTCATTCGTAACACACACAAGTTTATGTAAAAATGTAAATGCACGCAAACGCGTTTTCGTGGCTTTCCCTGGGTCACATTTTCATTTGTCTGTGCAAATATTTTAAGTTGTAGTTGCTGTTATATAACTCTCGTGAATACGACGGTGATGTAAGTGTCGTGATAATGATGATGATGTCATCGTTACTGGTCATTTGTCACAACCGTTCTTGGCTAAATGCTTCTGTATGGCCTGTGGAATGGAATCAGTGGTTTTGGAATTGTTGCCCTGGCCAAGGAGTGATGGTACTAAAAGTTTTCCTTCTTGGATTTGTTGGATCTTCTTTAAAAGATCATAACTGATGCTTTCACTCACAACAGAGTCTTGTCTGGAAATTAAAAAAATTGGTCACATCATGTGTGGATTGTGGGAAGATTTCAATTTACTTGTAGTCTGGATGATGAAGGACTTCATCTCTCATCCACGTGGCAGTTGTTGTAAATTCACCGGATGCTCGTCGCTGTATTAAGCGTAAGTACTGTTCAATGGTGCAATGGGTATCGGCGTCGACTTCCATTGATTGTAGGTAGCTCTTGATAAGAGGAATGAGACCTGGAAAGCCATCTGTCTAAGAATAAATAAATGTTTTACATGGTCAAGGACATGGAAGATATTAACTGAGTGACATACCTTTCCGTTGAAAATTTCATCAATAGACATGAGGTCGTACTCGTCTGGACAACAGCCGTGTCCATTAACTTCCTCCGTGCATGGTTTTGTCTTTTGTATAGATTTGCGGAACCAGAACTTCTCCTTCCGACACGCATCCCGTTTCTGCGCAGTTTGCATGTTTTCATCAACCTTGCTAATGGGAATTAGAAAGTCCAGTTGGTAGGATAGAATAACTCTGGTTAGTAGGACAACGAAGCAGACGAGAGCAGCATTTTCAAAGTCCGTCATCTGAGCCTCACATGGTCGAAATTCGACACGCCAACCGATTGGTGAATTCGGTGGCGGCGGCTTGAAACGCATCGTCTGCCAATTGGTCGATTGAATGTTCTCAAAGTGATCGGTGTCTTCTTTGTCATTCTGATGAACTTTCTCACTGAAAAGAGACACTGTATCGCGAATGAAGAGATGGGCAATATGCCCCGCCAGCAGGTTATCAATTCCCCCATCACGAAGACGCTGATAGACAGCTTTGTCATACACTAAAGGCACATCGTTGTATCTAACAAAAATTGACAATAAGGCATGTGATCGTAGATTTATTTCAACCACAACTTACCTTTCACCTTCTGGTGATAGGAACGAGTCAATCGAATCATATCGGGATTTGACAATTCGGAATTTGTTTTCCTTTAGCGGCTTCAAGCCACGCTCTTCTGCAGTCCGACAATCGACGGACGCACTTATCACATTCCAACGGCAATCGGATTCGGTAAGGTATCCACGATATATTGGCGAGGCTGCAGTCAGTGCCAACATAATGGGACACAGTGGGGCTAATTGATCATACAGCGTCCTCGCTTCAACAATGTTACACGCTTGAAAGGTCACCTGAAGACAACAGCAACCCATGCCGAAACCCATTGCATCCAGATGCACAACATCAGGTTCTCCAGCCGGACAACCAGGAACGGGAATTTGTGTTTTTTTATCCTTGAAAACCTTCAACTTGATTGCGACCTTCTCGCCACGACGTTGACGAATGTTTCGCGTGAGCGTCTTAAAGCGTGGATGACCTGGAAATATAGCCTCATCCGGGAAATACAAAGACCTTGCTGCACCTTCGGCATCATCAGGATTGGGACTATAAATCGGATCTGTGAATGAGGGGCAACCAAGACGAGGGAAATTTGTGATCGACATAACACATTCGTTTTTTGCCAGTAACTCGGTGACTTCTTCTCGCCTGTTGCGCATGTTTGCTTCGACTAAATTGAAATGAGCCATTAAGCCGCCAAATGGTTTACCGGGTGTTCCTTCGATCATGTAAGCACCGTATTCTGGACGCCAAAGCGATTTCACACCAACGGGATCGGCGAGTTCTTTCTCATTTAAACTGGCAAGTATTTCCGGGGCACGAAGGGACACCCTAGCAACTTTATTTTCGTCATCGAATTTAACTATTATGTATTCAACCTAAATAAAAATTTATGATTTGGGCCGAATGGGATTTGAATTTAATTGATGGAAACTCACCTCATCGCCCCATTTGAGGACATCGCCTTGGCGGTCCTTCAATCTGTGGTATAAATTAATAAACTGTTCGATGCCATGTTCACGCACATGTTCAGCTAGCTTTTTAGTCTCTTCCCATGTAAGAGGACTTCCTTCACTTAACAGACCCATTGCTAGAGAGACATCAAGAGATTTATCCGAATTATGTAGAAATTCAATAAGTTTTAAAGGACAAATATTACATTTTAAGTGTCTTAGCGAATGAGTGCTCCATCCCGTAGTGAATAATGTAACCAGAAAACTCGCGCCGGTATTGTCAATGAAACTACCATACCACGTGAAAAATGTTAAATTCTGAGAAAGAAATCCTCGGACAACAAATATCAACCAGACTCGAAACGACCACGGACACGAATAAGCTTAAAAATTTAGCTACTTAATTCACTCCTATTAAGTTCAAGAAAGAAACCACCTCCAGTCATCGAAGAGATAGGGATCCAGGCAGCAAATGCTGAACAGCAACAAGACCAGCAGTTCTAATGGATGACCACCGAAATTGTTCAAATTAAGAGAAGATGCTTTGGAAGTGTCCATTCACCAAACTATCAACCAAGTTTGAAGGAGCCAGAGCATGCCGGATGACTGGAATATTACCTTCATATAAAAAGTAATAACATTTCTTGGTTCAACTATAGCGTATACGATTTTATTTAACATAATGGCTGAACGTCCAACGACTTTCTGGAAACCCTTATCGGCACGCACCAGTATGGCTTGTGTAACACTAGACTTAGCCTTGAAAAGACCAACGACCCATTTATCTTTCATTCATCTTTGTATCGACTCTAGGGCCATGTATGATATCTTTTAGTGCCTGGATATCTATAGAGCTATGACCTGATTCGAAATCACATCAAAATTGATGTATCTGTGTCGCCTAACCCTGGAGAACAGTTTAAAAGCTGCTTATCCACATTTTTGTTGAATGATATACCACACTGCCAATGGTACTTTTTGTTGGCGAATCGTTGAATATCTGTCATTATATACAAACAAGGCGAATAAAGGGAAGAAACAACCGGCTTTATGAACACTTCATTGGCCAAAGAAGAAACTTTGGTTTTAGCAAATACAATCTTCAAAGACCGGTTAACATTCGGAAAACATCCGGTTTAAGGATCAAGGAAACGCAGATGTCAGGGATCTTGCGCTAAATGGTTGGAAGCATTGTGTCCATGATCGAAGAATTTAATTGTTTAATAAAGATCATTAAGCGTAAGCTTAGTCACAGCAAATAAATGCAAAGCTAGGAAGGTACACATTACATTGTAATCCCATCAAAAGGCACCCCACAAGGAGGGATTATCTCAACTCTGTTGTGGATATTTAGATATTTACAATACACATGTCAACTACAACACAGCGGGGTAAGAGTCATAGCCAATATAGACCACGAAGCATATTTGTTTAAATTGACATGAAATTTATTTTATTGGAAAGATAATCTTCTGTAACGTTCTGGCCATCGTCCTTTTAAACAAGCAATGACTTCTTCTGTACGCAATTTAAGACGTCTCTGTAGATGCGTATTATCATTTAGAGTAAACGTGGTGCGAAAACTTAATCGAATGGACGATTATATTGACCGTAAAATGGACTTAGTGCTCGATAAGTATTTTGAACAGAACCAAGATTTTCAAAATAATTTTGCACAATTTGGAAGCGTTGTTCAGACGCCAGTCTATTCATGTTAAATTAACAAACCAAACTAAAAATAAATCACATGGCAGCTGACAAAATGGCCGCCAGTTAAAATAGTGTTGCCAACTTAAAGTTATATACTTCTAAAAAACAGCAGCTCATGTCAATGAGAACCAATCCTAGGCGGGTCTGGAAACTATTCTCAACCTGTAAGCAGCTAACCTTAACTTCACCTTTATATGCCGTAATCAGGCTAAAAGAGCTCTACGAATCAGCCAGCTTAACAGCTGGGAAATGGATTCTAGATGGCACGCTCGAATTCTTTAGAATCTTGCGCTCAGATGTACTCTCTGGCTACATGATGCCCCATTCTGGATTTTAAATACCATTATACCGCATCTTCCCAAAGGCTAGGTACGCACATGCGTTTTCCGTGGCACGACTATTCAGTCACAAAAAGTAGAACACATAACTTTCAATGTGAACGAGCGGACACGACTCCTAGTAATCGAAACGTTAATAAGACTGCAATTTGTCTCATTTGTTCACGCGATTGTCGCAAGTTAAAATGAATCGTACTTACTGGTAAGTGTATGCACACACTTGCAATTTAAATCGCTGTAACTAAAAAATCGTTGTAGCAACAAGATGTGGGTAAGCACGCAATTGCGGTTTTCTATACGCATCATAATTGGGTCGCAAAAAATACGACCCACTATTTTATAAATGAATGCACACATATGCAACTTAAGAATCGCAGCGGTTAAAAAATCCAGCAAGCTTCATTTTATAGACGATAGTAC
Organism: Rhingia campestris; assembly: GCA_932526625.1. Lineage (NCBI taxonomy): Eukaryota > Metazoa > Arthropoda > Insecta > Diptera > Syrphidae > Rhingia > Rhingia campestris. The sequence goes on along the minus strand of OW052182.1, from coordinate 49,974,203 downwards.
CACTTACAACCGAATCGTTGTGCTCATCCATATGTTCCAATTTTGTTTTTGAGTGGAAACAATCGTCAACAATCTACAGTTTGTTAACCTCATCCTCGAATATGTGTATACTAAAAGTTGTGTCAAATTTCTTTGCACCTGAATAATCGTGCGACAGAAAACCACAACTGTGGCCATGCTCAACTTTTTTTTGCGACCATGATTTTTCTATCGCTTCGGAAAATCGCATGTGTGCACCAAACAAATTTGACATCGAATACACATCCATTTTCTCCGATTGTTTTAAGTTGGACTACAGCTGAACAGAACATTTCGCCACCCTGAGCAAGTAATGTCTTCCAGGAGGATTGGCAATCAGTCTTCAATTAGAGCAATCTCTGCTGTCGAAATAAAATCTATGCTTGTAAAAACCTGTCGGGAAGAACTACAAGTAATTGGCGTTCAACACCACAGGTTAGTAAATCACAATGGGTCTACATTGACTTGAGTGCAATAAGAAAGAACGAACCCTTTTTTTACCAGTAACCCACCAACAGTTCCTACAGAACTGAAAATTATCATTAGCCTTTGACTGATAAACTAAATGTGATACAGGGCGACCCAAAAACACTCACCCGATATTTTTTTTATTACAATTGCTTTTAATTTTTTTTTTTTACTTTGAGCCTATTTCGATGACTTTTCTAAGAGCTCCCAGGGTCTTTGGCTCGTTATCACAGAACCACGACTAAAAAAACCCAAAGGAAAGAAGTTTATAGCGGACGATTTTGACGGCCATTACCAATCGACAAAAAAGATATTTTACGACCCGAAAACTCATCCTCGTCCATTGTTGCGCTGTAAAGGGGATCGCACCAGCGAGCCCTTAATGTTCCAAAACAATTAACAAAAAAAAAACATCCAAGCATACTTCGATAATTGATATTCATGATGTTCATAAAATGCACACATACCGACCGGCGACCACTTAAGCACATAATTATAAACAATCTTTCAAAACATAATGCGAATATAATTATGTATTGACAAAAGACACCGCCATGGCCGGAGTAGATTATGCAATAGGCGAGCTAATAATAAACATAACATCCTGTTTAAACTAGCTCAGCATTATAGGCTCATAACATAGAATGCCCGGTTGTTAGTCCAAATATGTTTATAGAACAATATGCAGAGAGACCAATGATCGAGTAAGGGTTGGAAATCCCACTTGGAAATGATTTGTACTGTATATAAAAAACATTTTAAAACAATGTCAATTTAAGAGAAATTAGTAATCAGAAAATAAATGAGATTACAATGCTTAGCTTGGAGTTAAAAAACAAAATAGTCTCAAGTAGTTTTTGTGAGTGATTCAGTTCAAAGATTACTAACAGGGAGCGCAGAAAAACTTTTCCAGTAGTTAGCTCGTATAGCCTCGGAAAGGACTGATTTTATTGTTGACGACCCTGCTAAACGAAAAAAGGACAACGACGTTCGTATCTGCACCTGGAATGTGAGAACATTAAACAGGAGAGGTGCAGGCGAACAACTAGCGGAAGCCATAAACTGCTACAAAGCAGACATTACTGCCATCCAAGAAATACGATGGGATGGGCCGGGCAAAAAGAGGATGAAAAACTGTGACATATACTACGGACCGTGTTATAGCGAGCAGAAACAGCGACTATTCGGATGCGGATTTGTTATAAGTGCCAGACTTAGGCAAGAAGTCTTATGTTTTCAAGACATTAGCGAACGCATTGTAACAATCCGCATCAAGGCCAAATTCGCCAACATAAGCCTTATATGCGCTCACGCTCCGATGGAAGAAAAAGATGATATAGCTAAGGATTGCTTCTACGAGCTCCTCGACAAAACCTATGAGTGACCACCGAAGTACGATGTTAAAATCGTGCTGGGAGATTTTAACGCAAAGGTAGGAAGAGAAGACATCTTTAGAAGTATTGTCGGAAAACATAGCCTACACGACAACACGTCTGGTAACGGACTTAGGCTAATTGATTTCGCTACGGAACGAAATGCCACTATAGCCAGCACACGGTTTCCTCACCTCGATATCCATAAGGGGACATGGCGGTCTCCAGATCAACGAACGGTCAACCAAATTGATCACATTGCGATAGATAAGAGGCACACATCCAGTATTTTGGATGTCCGAACATTCCGAGGAGCTAACATCGACTCGGATCACTACCTTGTAGCAGCCAAGGTAAGAATGCGGATATCCACCACGCCACAACAATCCAGAAATACTGTGAAAAAATTTAATGTCGGAAGACTGCAATCGCAAGAGACCGCCAAGACCTTCGCACAACGCGTATCCCTTAACCTCTCGATCAACACCATACCACCAGCATCGAATGTCGAAGAGCAATGGCAACGATGCCAACAGGCCATTAGATCAGCCGCAACTGATGTGCTAGTTTCTCGCGCCCACCAGCAAGAAACCCCTGGTTTGATGAGGAATGCCGACAGATGCTCACAGCCAAGAACGAGGCCTACAAGGCTAAGCTGCAGGTGAAGACGAGAGCTGCCATTGAGCTCTATAGGCAAAGAAGAAGGGAAGAACATCGGCTTTTCAGCAAGAAGAAAAAAGAGCAAGAAAAGCGCGCGATCGAGGATATAGAGAGGTGCCACTCCAGGAACGATGTTCGCAAGATTTACCAAAGTGTAAAACGTCAAAGCCAAGGATACAAGGCTCGAACAGAATCCTGTCGAAATGAACAAGGAAATATTGTAGTTAAGACACAGTCGATGCTGAGGATATGGAAGAACCACTTCTGCAGACTGTTAAACGGCGATGACGAACAACATTCCGCTGTCAGGCAGAACGAACCATTCAATATTGGCAACGACAGCGAAAACTGCCAACCACCCGACCTGAGTGAAGTGAGGATAGCAATATCTAAACTCAAGCTTAATAAGGCTGCCGGAAATGACGGCCTTCCCGCTGAGCTCTATAAGGCCGGCGGAGATGACTTGGTAAGTAACATCCACCAACTCATAAGCCAAATCTGGTCGGATGAAAATATGCCTGAAGAATGGAACCTCAGCATCGTTTGCCCGATCCACAAAAAAGGAGACCCTCTGAACTGCGCCAACTACAGAGGCATAAGTCTCCTCAACATCGCCTACAAGATCCTATCTGCCGTAATATGTGAACGCCTGAAACCGTTTACCAATAACCTGATTGGCCCTTATCAGTGTGGTTTTAGGCCAGGAAAGTCCACAACCGATCAAATTTTCACACTTCGGCAGATCCTGGAAAAAACTCAAGAAGTCCAAATCGATACCCACCACCTATTCATCGATTTCAAAGCCGCATATGACAGCATTTATAGAGACGAACTGTATAGAGCCATGTCTAGTTTTGGTATACCGCCCAAACTCGTCCGTTTGTGTAGGATGACGATAGAGAATTCTCGCTGCTCCATCAGGGTCGGAAACGACCTCACCGACACATTCGATACCAAACAAGGATTTAGGCAAGGCGATGCGCTGTCATGTGACTTCTTTAATCTGATTCTTGAGAGAATTGTGCAAAACTCCAAAGCCAACACCAGAGGCACAATTTTCCAAAAGTCGGTGCAACTACTAGCATACGCTGACGATATTTACATCATTGGTTAAACTCAACGTGATGGCATAGCCACGTTTGCTAGTATAGAGAAGGAAGCGGCGAAAATGGGTTTAGCAGTAAATGAGGGTAAGACTAAGTATATGCTGTCATCACGAAAGGACTCACAACATCGACGAATTGGACAGAACGTCACCATTGACAGATTTAACTTTGAGGTAGTACGGGACTTTGTCTACCTCGGCTCCGCTATTAGCTCTGACAACAACATCTCGTCAGAAATTAAACGAAGAATTACTCTTGCCAACCGCTGTTTCTTCGGGCTAAGAAGGCAATTTAGTAGTAAAGCCCTAACTCGAACTACTAAGGAGACCCTATATAAGACCCTGATCATCCCAGTCCTGCTCTACGGCGCTGAAGCATGGACCGTATCAAAAGCGGATGAAGAAATCCTTGGTAGATTCGAGAGGAAAAATCTTCGGTCCCGTTTGCGTTGACGGGCTATGGAGACGAAGATTCAACCAAGAACTATACGAGCTGTACAGCGACATGCCCCTGGTCAAAAAACTCCGCATTGGACGTTTAAGATGGCTAGGACATGTAGAACGAATGGACACCAATACTCCGGCTCGCAGAGTCTTCGATTCCCAGCCAGACGTCGGACGCAGTAGAGGAAGACCTCGCCTTAAGTGGCGCGCACAAGTGGAAACCGACCTCAACCAACTTGGAGTGCGCAACTGGAGGCAGTTAGCTAAGGACCGGGCTAATTGAAGAGGCATGTTGGTTGAGGCCCAGGTTCATTCCGGACTGTAGCGCCACTTAAGTAAGTAAGTTAGCTCGTATATGTGGATTCTGCATCGGCTTACTGCAAAAATATTTCAACGCAACTGACAGTTGCCACTATTTGCAAAAGATGGATGCCACCCTGCTTATCGCTGAAGTAGGGTATATGAACCTATTGAGAAGATGTCCTAAAATACACTAATAAGGCTTCCCAGATGTGCCCACTCCAGTGACACATTTCGGTAACAGTCAATAAAATATTTTATTTTGTGGACGCACCATTAGATGTTATAAATGAAATTAAATTCCTGAAATAGTTCTAAATCAAATCAAATTTCATTCAAAAACATATTAATCGCTTTATTTACAATTCTTAAGAGCTTCTTGCTTCGGAACAATGCAATCTTACACAATATGAACCTCTGGCATGCGCTGTCCCTGTACTATCCTGTCAAATCCAAGCCGCGTCAGATCAATGGTAGTGAATCGTCCATCAATTATTAGTTCAGATATGGCCCTACCAACAGCCGGAGTCTGTTGAATACCATGCCCACTGAAGCCAGTTGCGATATACATATTATTGTAGTACGGATGTTGGCCAATGATGCCATTCTCATCGAACGTGTTGTATTCGTAGAAACCCGCCCAACTGCTGCGTACCTTAATCGACTCAAATGCTTTAACACGATGAGCTAGAGTTGGCCAGACTTCATTTTCAAAGAAACTATGATCGACATCAAGATTTTCACATGAAGGTTCACAAGTATGGTCTGGACTACGACCACATAAATAATTTCCACCCAACCCATCAGGTCTAAAATATGTTCCATTGGGATCTATCAGCAGTGGCGTATACAAACCGGGTTCATTTTCTCCCTGACAGTCGAACACGTACACAAATCTCTTTCGGGGTTCAACTGGTAGCGGAGTACTTAATAATCCTGGTCCATTCCCAAGTCGTGCTAAGCGGCCCACCTCTCCTGATCTAGCACCGGCAGCAATTACACACGATTTGAATTTAATCGACCTTACATCACCGTTACTCAGACGTACAACAACTTTGTCTAGGTCTCCGAACTCTTTACCTTCTGTTGGTGGTTTGAAATCAAAGTCGACTACCTCACCGTCAACAAAGTTGGCGCCAAATTCACGCGCTTTCGTTTTGTATCCAATAAGTAGGGCCCATGGGTCAAACCAGCCTTCTTTATCGAGACCATAACAACCGAGAGCTATACCATCTGTACTGATCCAGGGAAATTTCGATTTCAACTTATCTGGGGTGAGTACCTCATTTCGAGCGCCCAAATCATTTTGCATTTTTGAATTGCTGATCAGATGGCCCGCGCCCTCTTCCGATGCCAGGACTAGATAGCCATTGGGTGTGAAATTCAGTGCAACGTCACCTAGATGTTGGTTGACATTAGTTATGAACTCAGCTCCATACAGAGACATCTGGATATTTTCCGGTAGCGAAAACTGCTGCCTTACACCGCCAACTGATAACACCGTAGATGCACTCGTGTAGTTACTGTCTTTTTCAACCACAACGACGTTTAGACCATCCCGGATCTTTTTCTTTATCCAATATGCCGTGGAGGAGCCAACACCTCCACCTCCAATAATTAGAACATCACATTGCGTTTGGATTTCTGGAGATGAATTTGTTTTTTTGTCGCGAAATACAGTATTTGTTGACACTAAGCGTTTGCCAGTCGAATTGATAAGCGTGCGACGCACTGAGCTGACGAGTGGTGAAAATTTTAACATTTCGATGTAGTTACGCCACGCTCGACTGCAGCGTTAATCAGAACTGAAATATTTATTCTAACTGAGGATCGTTTTCATTTTTTTCGTAGCTGTTGGTTGTTTCTCAGACTGATAAGGAATGGTGTATACTGATCTAATCTTTAATGTGACGAGCCAAACTCTTCAAAACGAGTTCGGTCAGTGGTTATGAATATTCGTTCTGCGAGCCAGTAATGGATTTGTAATTATTTTAGGAAACTTTATAGAATGCTAAATCTTATAAGCCGTATCAATAAATGAGTTGAAATACGACGTTATAGAGATCGCATTGCAAAAACGGTTTAAATAAATACTTACCCCCCTTACAATAGATAACATTAATAACAATGACATTGATTTTGTTTATCAAATATGCGTCGATTACATTGATATCATTGACAAATAAAAAGCTTTGTTGCTACCTCTTATGGGTTCAAACGAAAAAACTTCTTCCGGGATAGCTACGAATATTAATGAACTTTGCCAGGCATTGCATCTGAACTGATATCTCCCCAAAAATTGTCAAATTACATTCTTAGGAAGCACGCGAACTGTTTTTCTAAAATACAAATTAAATACATACTGCATGTATTTATACTACAAAATATTAAACATAGACGACAGGTATGGACTTATTGGAATCATCTTATCGCGTTGTGCCAATATAAGTAAGTTCCTTCTGAATTTAAGTAAACCATGTAAACGATGGCACCACCAGAAGTTGTAGATACTACAGAACTCAAATACGTATAGAATCGACAACAACCCTACCTTGAAACAGGGATGAAAAATGGCTTTTCAGCATTGTATTGAAAGTTTAAAAAAAATTGTATTGAAATTGTACTGGTTGATTTCCATCATCGTTTGGTGTTTTTATAAGCTATTTATTTTATACAATTATAGGTACAGTGTACAGATTAGGTGAAAATATGTTTTTTTTTTAAGAAAAGAACTATAATTTTTTACGTTTTATAGCTGGAAATAATAACCGAGGCATAATTGTAATCTTTATAAGAATTACGAAATAATAAAAATCATTAAAAGCAGGCATTTTAATTTCTCTAAAAAGGAAAACAAACCTTTATCTCACTTAGTTTTGTTTTTCAATGCACATAATGGCCATATCCGTCAGTACTTATGATCATTTTTTCCTTTTATCGCCACTCTTTTGTCAGCTTTTAGTCATATGATCATTTAACGGAAAAAACAAGCGAAAGCTTGTAATATTTCTGTTTTGAGTGTACTCTTGATAGCTTGCCATGGTCAGTATTGTTTAAATTTTTAAAATCGTTGCTTATAACAGTCATCAAGATTTCGTTTTTTCTATTTCGTCATTTACAAAAAATATAGTTAAAGTTTTTAGAGTCAAGGCGTTCCCAAATGGAATGCCATTCTATGGATGCAAAAAACTATAAAGATGGCTACAAAATGTATTGGCTTAAAATTAAGTCGTTAAAATTCGAAAAGGACGTTTAAGGCCTAGTTTTTCAGTGCGACATCATCCTAGTTTCGGGAGCTTACTCGAGTTAACTTGAGAAAGCAGTTTTTCAGGCGATTTATATCTAGAGTTAACTTCGAGTTAACCCGCAAGTTTGCTGAGTTAACACCGGGATTAAATGGACAGATGTTTTTGACAGATGATATCATACCAGGAACACAATTTTTTTCAATACCAATTTGAACTTAATCCAGATCTAAGCAACTTGAAATTGTTTTAAGAAGAAGACTTGCAAGTTTGTGACAAAAGCATTTTAATTTGTTTGGGGAAAAGGAAACCAAACAGCTGATAAAGTGATAACTGAGCAAAATCGATAAATCATGAGTGCTACCAAATTAAATCATCACACACGGAGTCATATTTAATTCTGTACTGAAAAAACTGCTTCATGAGTTAACTCTAGCTTAAATTTATTTCGGAGTTATTAAACTCTGTGTTAACTCAGAGTTAACTCAGCACTGAAAAACCGGCCCAAAGATGGCTAGGACATGTAGAACTGTAGCTCCACTAAACGAACGAACGAAAAATAGTTTCAACTATAAAAATATAGCTGTTTGGGGGATTTCCTGTGGTACTTAAACTTAAACAAAAACTAATTGATTTTGTGAAACTTTCCGAAAGAGCTTGTGCCGTGTATAAGGGTCTTCCAACCCATTGTCTTAAAGATACAGAGCGCTTGCCGGAACGTGATCAACATGAGAGTGACTTAAAATTCGAAACAAAAGTGTTTTGCTTTACTTATTTTTATATTTTATAATTTTGTGTACAATACAATAATGTTCGAAATCCCATACAGGTAAAAATCATTTAGTACATTTCTCTTAAAACCATGTGAATTAACTGTTTTTTTGCTTATAGAAATTATGGCATCCAGTGTAAAACCAAATAACAACCTAAAAACAAAAATCCATTTTTATCAGCATAATTTTAATTTTAAAACCACAAAATGTCCTTAAATTTAATTATCTCCTGATTGTCTATTTTGTTAGTTAATGACTAACTAAGATCTTCAAGATCACTAGAAATAAGAAGACAAGAAGACATGTATTTTCGGTACGAAACTTTCATAAGAAAAATTTAATAAAGAACTATCAAACAGCTGATAAACTGTATTCAGGCAAAAAAAAAAATGGCGCGAATATAGAAAAAAAGTGATTGTGAATTGAAAATTGGCACATACTTTCAGTGGTATTTATATAAATTTGAACAGATTTTTGGTAGCAAAACAAATTATGTGATGTTTTCGTTTTTAAAACATATTTTGATGGTAAATACCTATTAAAATAGCTGCAGCAGAAATTGTATCGGATTTTATGAAAGTGTATTTGTGTACTGAAGCTAGGGCGATTGTATCGAAAAAAGTACAATTGTATCGACTTTTGCAACCCTGCCTTGAAATACAAAAAGACAACACCAAATCAGATCTGTTTCATTTTTAGCAGATTTCGTACCGTCAGCCATTTTTGGCTTTTGCGATAACACGATTTGATCTATCTAGGCCAACCCTATAAGACCATACAACAAATTAAGTGGTTGTTTCAAGTGAATTTTCTTGCTTTATGGATAAGCAAAAAAACGCGCTTTTTCTTGAAATCTCTTTGCAGGCGTCAGTATGTTGAAAGTTACAGCGAGCATACCTTTTGACACAGATCAGGTGACATATTAACTATTAAATTTTTTTTCTTTTTCTTGGGAATATTTTAGGTTTTTCTTTTCTTCATGTCTCCATCAAAATAATTCTAAATTTAATATTTTTCTGAAATTGCCTTAATACGGTTTTCACATCTGAGCGAAACTACTTTTGGCATCTACTGTTCATAGATTTCGAAAACAGGGTTACGGTCTGTTTCCGTATTCCGTACATTTGCAGTAAGCCAGTGAAATCTCAAATTTGTTGGAGTGGTGGTAAATTCTCTCAGGGAAAGAGAGACAAAAATTAAACCTACGAAAATGCGTTTAAATAAATTACAGTGATGGCGTTTTCCATTGGTAAAAAAATCAATCTTTTTTTCATCTAGATTTGTCAAAAAATCGACTTTGACAGTTGTTGTGTTTTATTGGGCAAAAAAATTATATTTACCAATGAAGGGCCATAAGATTATTCATTTCATATAGCTTTTATATATATGTAGAATAAATGCCATAAAAAAAACGAGTTGTCCCTTTCAGTTACCAACAAACATTTTACTGATTTGTATATAGGGGGTAGTTTCCCCTCACTAGAGTTATTGATAAACTTTTGACAGTGGAGGAATTATGTACGATAAAAAAAGAGATGCAAAAGTTGCACTATAGTTCAAAATACGAATCTGCCTGAACAAACTAATTTTTTTGATTTGAAATGTCTTTTTTTGTATGGTTTTGTTAAATTTTCTGGTATGATGTTCCCCAAAAAATGTACACTCTGTATTAGCTGCTTCTTGCGCTTCCTCTGTCAGGTGGCCAATATAGAAACAAACGCTTACATTATAACCGCCGATCCACGTTTGAGAATTTTATGCACTCATATAATACCAAGGATACAAATTAACATATTTTGCAGAAAATCCACTGGAAATTGTAATCAAAATCGTTTCAAAACACTTAATGTAGTGATTTCAGCTGATTTTGAAACGAGAACTAACTAACAACGGAATATTAATTGCAATTATTTTTTACTTGCTCCTAAGAGAGGAAATATTGGTCTCGTGAAAAAAACTTAAATTCGAGATTTTAAAAGTGGGATTTTTCGTTATTCATATTGTCTCGTTGAATCAAATTTAAAATCTTTGTTACTTTTGACATTTGTAACAATGCCTTGTAATCAGGTTTATCCTAAACGTCTCTTTAATGGATTTTCAGTTTTGGTCAATAACGACAAAAAATATATTTCTTATGTAAACTACGCTTTCAAAAATTCCCTTCAAATGCCGTATAAAAGGCCTTATAAGCATGATTTGAAGTTGACAGCGCAAGGAGCAAGTACGTACGGCACAGTCCTGTCCCATCACTCGTTTTATTTCCTCAGGAAATAATTGTCTTCCTCATTCGTGGCTTTCCATTATGGATTTCGGTAATTCAAAGCTGTGGTAACCTTCAGTAATATTAATTCTGTATATTAATATATTTTTGGAGTAGTTTTGCAAATAAGGCAAATTTTCGAATAACTTCAAGTCACAGACTTTTTTTTGCAAAAAAAAAAAACAAATTTGTCAATTTGAACCCGCGTGTTTTCTTAAAGTTTTTTTGAAATCTCTGCAGTCTCGAACGAAATTTCCATTGGTCTCCAATTTGTCGTGAATGACGGACTTGGATTGAATAGAAAAACTAAATCAGAAGATTTGTGTGTTTTTTAGAAAATAAAATTGGTCGAGACATACATTAGATACCTTGCCGACATCACGTCTTTAAAATGTTTAAGGAGTTTTGTTCGGATCTAAGTTTGATATTAATATTATGGAATGAAACATATTATGTATACGAAGAAAGGAATTGATTGGATCGTTAAAAGTAGTCAGATACAGCTGAGCATGACGTGAAACTCATGGGGAAGTTTAATACAAAACTCACTAAAAACGAGGATCAGGTGCAATTTCTTCTTTGCTAGCATTTTATTTGTTTAAAAAAAATTTATAATTTCTATTAAAAACTTTGTATTCCAAATTTGTTCAGAATGTGCTAAACTAATACCCAATATGCAGCGAAAAACTGTCAAAACTCGTTATGATAATTAGATTTATTTATTTATTTATATTCTTTATTTGTAAAAATATTTAAAAAAATCATATAATTTAAAATTATGTTTTTCCATTAATACATTTGTTTCTTATTACAGAGTATTTTTCGGATTTCTAGCTCAGAGTGGCACGTGTTAACTGAATTAATTTATTGAAATTTTCTAGAAACCTTTTTTTTTCTAGACGTTTTTAGTAAATATAAAATAAAATAGTGTTAAAAAAACATACATTACGACCACCCTAATAAATATATTTGTATTTGTCTGTATTTGGCAAATATTATCTAAGTGAAACTATCTACAATCACACCACTTTTTAACTAGAACATTCTTTAAAACAAGAAAAGTTATAAAACTAAATATATGGATTTTATTTATAATCAAATTCATGGTACCTAGTCACAGGGTATTACTGGGTCTGTGGGCGGATTTTAGATTTCTAATAACACAATGATAAGAGTCAATATAACACGAACACGATATTCTAAACAAACTAAATGCTAACATGTAGATGTACATTTGTAGGCATTTCTTATCCAAAGAACAGTGGGTTCAGATTAACTTTTATGTCGCGGTAATAACGCAAATAAAAACACATTGCAAGCAAGACTTCACCGAAAGCATTTACAATTGAATTAAACATAACGTCAATGGTGTACGTACAATTATTGTATAATCAGAAATCCAGAATTAATTGAAATAGAATAACGATTACTAAAGGTCGAAGCTTTTTAGATTGCACGTGAGAAACAGAGCAGATGCCTAGCATTTTATAGTGAGGTTTACAGCAACATTGTTAAAATGAGGTATCGTGTAACGCAGCAGATTCATGCAACATGTAATACATATTAAATAGATAAATAACCTCAGTTATCTATATTTGATTATATGTCTGTGTTTGGTTTGGATTTACGTGATTAAAGTGGTCGTGATAAATAAGTTGTAAAATACTTTATAGGAGGGGAATCAAACTATTTTTCAAAACTGATATCAAACTTATCATCAGCTCAGCGCTTAGACATTTCAATATAAAATAATAAAAAAGTTCTGTAAATTGATACAAAATTTCATACTTTTATTGTCATTCTTTGTTGACATATCTTTCTTAATCATTCTTAATTGTAGCATTTGGCGTGATATTGAATCGTGTTATATTGCCTTTACAACTGTTAATTTGCCTTCATATTTACGTATTTAATGGATGCATGTCTACGGAACTACATGTAATAATTCGGAGGAAATACCGCCTAATCAAATTCTAAAAATCTTATATGATGAGCAAAATATTTCTATGATCTGTGCTAGACTGTACTTCTGGTTTGCAATACAAAAAAGGGGTTCTTTGCTGGTGGCCGCGTTGCGCGAAGGTCTTGGCGGTCTCTGGCGATTGTTGGCTACAACAAGGTAGTGGTCCAAGTGGATGTTGGCCCCTCGGAATGTTCGGACATCCAAAATACTGAATGCGTGCCTCTTGTCTATCGCAATGTGATCAATTTGGTTGACTGTTCGTTGATCTGGAGACCGCCATGTCCCCTTGTGGATATCGAGGTGAGGAAACCGTGTGCTGGCTATAGTGGCATTTCGTTCCGTACTCCGTAGCGAAGTCAATTAGCCTAACTCCGTTACATAGTTGAACACCAGGTCTATAGGGATTTCCAATACTGAGCCAGGGTATTGGAAAAATAGCCCCAAAAATGGGCTACTGACATCGGTATTTTTTTCCGGCCCGCTGTCCAAGGGTCAAAACAAGGGCCTGGCCCTACAGGTTGGGGGTTGTGCTTTGGGTTAACTACCCATCCACGGAAAAAAAGACTTTGTTACGAAGCAACCAATTGCCTCGGAAAGAGTTTTATTTGGTCTTGACATAAAAAAAAGGTTGGGTGAATTCCTATTTATAATCAATTTTTTAATACCAATAAACTAAACGGTGTTTGTGTATTGTAATATAATCTACAAATCTAGTACAACAAAAATTGTTATAAAAAATCTGCTAATTCGATAAACACATTTTTTAGTGAGTCTCCCCTTATTAATAATAATTAATATTTACCGAAACCAAAATAAGGTTAATATCAGCTGTTTCATTAATTTTTAAAACAGTTTTTAGAATTGGACCCAGCACTGATGATTGCTCATTGCCTATTATTTTTTCGCAGCCTGAAAATGTTTGTAGATAGCTTCTAAGAACATTTCCAATTCTTTTCCAAATGTTTTTCATTGCTTCTACTTAAATCTGGTAACTATTAGTACAGCAAACTTGATTCTGAACTATATTCTGAAAATGTAATAGTGAACTGTCATCACCAAAAAGTGGTTGTAGGTTAAAAACGATTTAAAGATTTAAATACAGACGTTTACATTGTCCAAATATAATGTTCAAACACATTTTCAAAAACTGCGTTTATCTGAATATGGGCTGATTTTGAAACGGTTTCCAATTCTTTAGATGGTTTATTTTTTTGATAACAACAATAATTTTTTATAATGTTCTTTCTGACGGCACTACAAAATATGTACTAACAATTTCCGATATTTTCAAATTATAATCAACTATACAAGCAAATTTTACAATCAGAAAATTTATAAATATCTGGATTAGTTCAGCCGAATCGTGTCGAAACGTTAATTTTATTGACAAAAGATTTCTGCGATAGCGCCTACGTCGTCATATAACGTGCATTTATGGTTATTGTGTTATTTTACATTTACTGTCTAATGAAATATTCATGCATCTATGAAGTTATATCTATATGAAGTTATATAGTTATCTTTGCCATTTCCTAGCACATAGCAATTTCGAAGGAAATGCAGCTGCAAAAAAAAATTAAAAGAAAACAAAAATACGTGTTTTGAAATATCTTTATCGGAATGTAACTAAAATATGTTCCATTGAAAGAGAACAATCATCTATTTGAAGTGGCTGTTATCTTATATACCTTGGGGTATTTTAATTCTGTATTTGTTTATTATGAACGCGCTTACACATTAAACAATTGCAAGTATTGTGAGTGCATTGGATAATTAGACAATATGTAAGCTTTTTAATTGATAGATAGACTTCAAGGTTAATAGCTACAAATGATGATGAGCAAAGGCATATTTTGTCAGAGAATTCTTAAGATTAATTGAGGCAACGTAATTTACCCGTGCAGGGGACGGGTTTAGAATATTACTGCAGGGTCCAGTGACTAGGGGAAGACATCACGTGTATGCAATTTTATTATTTCCACGTGAGCCTTACTATATAAAATTTTATTTTCTATATTTAACGTACCTACATATAAACAAACCAAGAATTATTTTACAACTTTTGAATAACATAATTACAGAAAAACTGAATAATGAAAGATCAAGCGGTTTAGATATCGTTCTACATGTTGTACTAAAGCATATTCTAGTTGATATCATATGGAAGTATTTTGCTAATTTTAATAATTTGCTTATTAACTACTAATTTTCGACTCGTTGAAGAATATCAAAGGTACCATCAATATTAAAAATGAAGAAGCATCCTTCTGATCGTTCCAATTATAGGCCTAATATCGCATATTATGTTTCGAGGTAGTTATTAGCAAGTATGTTGTGTCTATTGGGGGAGGGGCTCAGTGGCGCGATGGGTAGTGCGATGAACTGCCGCGCAGGAGGTCTGGGTTCGATTCCCAGCCGTAGCAACACCTAAATGATTTTTCACTGGCCCTCCTCTCGTGATGATCTGACAAATCATCCGAGTAGTATCAATTGTCAAGAATAGCTTATCTCAACTTAGCCGTTCGGAGTCGGCATAAAACAGGAGGTCCCGCCGATGCAAGAAGTACACACGCACACATGAATGGTTGTGAGAAAGCTAGGCCCTGGGTAAACGAGCCTGTTGCGCCAAAAATTTGTATTTTTTTTTATTTGTTGTGTCTATTGTCTATTGTGCATTTGTGAAGAAAAGGAGATTGTAGCAAGGAATCAATTTGGGTTCAAAAGAAGTCAATAGGCAGTGCGTGTTGTCACAAAACTGGTTTACAGACATCAGCTGGAACATAAACGGCAAAAGATGTATAGCTGCCTGCCTAATAGATATTGGAAAAGCCTTTTACACGGTCTGGATCGACGGGTTGATTTAAAAACTTATCTGATATGAATTTCTACCTCATCTCACAAGGATGATAATATCTATGAGGTACATGGAAAAATGTAGCACATACAGAGTACACGACTACAGAGGTTTTTTTGTGTCACGAATGGTCTTCCGCAAGGCACAGTATGTGCAATTGTGCACATACCCTTTTTCATTTCGGAAATACTTAGGGAACTTGATGATTCACTATCATTCTCCGACGATGCTCTTCTGTAACCAAAGCTGCTTAAAGAAGACATCCCAACTCAGCTTCAACGCAAGTTTGACAATTTTTAAATGTTCTGCTTGAATTACAAACATCAAATAATGGCACATATGAAAAAGCACCTCAGTAAGGTGCGGAAATTCGGATTTGAATCGCAGCTATAAAGAATCGAAGGGTTGTAAGGTATTTGTGTGTGCATTTGGACAAGTTTTTGTAATACAAACTGCACATAAATACTCAGCTAGAGAAGACAAGAGCGGCATTTATGTCTCCCAAAAGTCTATTTTACTCCAGCTATCTTAGATACGATGTGACGAATATTTGCATGAAATTCTGACTTATAAAGGTCCAGTGTGGTGGAATATTAAGCCATCATTCATGAAAAAGCTTCTAGTCTTTGAGCGCACATTTAAAAGAGCTTGCAGGCAGATATATAGGAGTGCACATTCAAACTATCTAAGCTACGTATCATACAAAAACCCTCTTGATGCTTCTAAAGTACTCAGAATCGATAAGCTAATACTTGACCTGGGAAGGAACCACTTTGCACGTACGCGGATGTCTTGAAAAATTAGCTCATATCAGGATTGTTTTCAGAAATTCCTTGGTAACTGGATTCATTCCACCAGACACATTCTTGTTTCTGGATGCATATAAGACTCAACGAACGCTGCAATAAAAATTATCTCATGATGCAATGAGAGCAACAGATAAACGAATCCGTTACGAGTCTTTTGGTTCCGGGTGGGAATACAAATCTGAGATATTACATTATCATACAGAATTACATAAATGGTGTCTAGACTGGACAGAAGCCTACACTTAGGATAAGTTAAACTACGTTCTAGCATAGGATTGATGATATTCGAACAATTTCTGTCCGAGCTTATCGGATCTGCATATTAGCAAATCACATGGGAAGATCTAGGATTAGAACAGCTTAGGTTTAAAAAGTCTTACGTTTCTAAAGGCATAAATAAGAAATATTTATAACAAAATGAAAACAAAATGCAATGACCTTCCCCAATTGACCTCGCTTCGGAACGAAGTGAAACTGTAGCAAGCGTACTGGATTTTGCATTTTGGATTTCGAGAAGATAACATCGACTTGGAGCATTTCTTTTCCGTAGCCAAAGTCTGGAGATGATTTTTTGGTAAGTAACATAGCGTCGCTTTCAGTATCCTACTGTCGTAAAATGACATTGGACTAAGAGGTCAATTTAATAAGAACCTTATTATCCCAGTCCTGGTCTGCGGCGCCGGAAGGTATCGTTTTTAGAAAGAAATTCTTTAGAAAATTTTAGGTTCCGATATGGAGATGAAGATTCAACCAACAGCAACAAAAACAGGAAAAAACGAGTGGTGGGTGCACGACTGGGTCGTACGCAACTTTCTCTTTCACAGCAAGTTGGGCGTTAGATCTAATCATAAGCATTTTGATTATTGATGCTAAAATGATATAAATAATGTCGAAATGTATTTATACGAATTTTTACTCCAAAATTTAAAGGAATCGATGTCAATCTGAAAAATAATGATTTTCCGTTTTTGGCCAAAACTGAAAATTCCGTTTAGTAATAGTTGGGCTAAAACTAATTATGTGGAATTGCTTCAAGCTGTAATAGTAGTATATGTATTAAATTTCATTCAATTTGACACACTAGTTTGCGAGATATTAACAATTTTCTTTATATGGCCTAAATGACAAAATCCGTTATATGGATTTTCTCGAAAAAACTGGGTATGCAGTTTTGTTGGAACTAATATGGTTACAGTATATATAAAGTTTAATCAAAATCGTTAGAGCCGTTTTCGAGAAAATTGAGGTTATGTGTAATTTTTATATGGCAGGTACCAGTTTTAACATGGCTAAAAGCAAACAAAAAAAATGGCCAAGAATATGACCAAACCAAGCTTGGATACGAAGTTTGAAGAAAATCGGTCAAGCCGTTTAGGCTGGGGAGACCGTCACGGACAGACGGACCGACGGACCGACGGACGGAATTCCAAAAACCACTTTTTTAGGCTCCGCTATCATCGTAATGTTAGAATCAATCAAAATCTCGAGGTCGAAAATTTTCACGAAAACAATATCTTTCTCTTTGTAAGAGAAAGTTAAAAACTCCGCATTGGTCGTTTAGAATGGCTATACCTATTAATATTATGTCGTACAAATGGACCCAATACTTCAGCTCGCCTTAAGTGGAGTAGACGACGTCATCATCTTACTTGAAGTCCGTAACTTGAAGAGGTTAAATAGAGACGGGACTAATAAAAGAGTCATGTTGGTTGATGCCCAGTTATTATTCCGGACTAAAGCGCCAAATTACAGGTTTCTTATATATTCGTTGGCTTTGATTTCCAACCAGGAATTGTGGTTAAATACGGGCCAAATGCAGATGTCGAAATAAAGCAGCGTAAATAGTGCTTAATTAGTCACACACAGAAGAAGTCAATTGATAACATTGCAAAGCAGTCCTTCTTTGCGTACGGGACACGGACAACTAAGAACAACGTGGAGATCAACAGTGTTATAAACAGCGATCCTTTAGTAACCAAAGTGCTGGAAGATATTTGTTGCCACTCCATGCACGGCTTAGAAACAAACACAATGACGACAAACCATTAAGCAAATCTTCCTCTCAAAATGTGATCCCATCAGATCCCTTCGAGTAAAACCGCTTCTACAGTAACGGACCTTTCATGTTGATCATCAAAATAAGCTACAAGTTCAAAATCGATAACAATTCCCGGAAGAGCCGCTTCATATCGGCTTTGTAGGTCACCAATAAATTCCACCCCACAAGCCAAGATATTCTTGACCTACCCCATAGAAAACAATTACGTAATTCCATTCCAATATTTTATTTAACGAAAATGAACACGTTTCGCACGAAATTGCACACGCAACGTGGTACGATATCACCGGACATGACTAAGAACAAATCAAACACACACCCGGTTGTTTGAGCCATTTGTGCGCACCTACTCAAAAATGTTAATTTATTGTAATTAGAACATTTCGATGTAATTGTCCTAGAAACCACCCAAAGAAAGAGAACATAATATCATTTATTAATAGCCATACTAGCGCTTACATGACGTGAACACCACTTTGAAGCAAACTAATGCGCACTTGTGCCGGACAAACGCAGTTCTTTGGATGGCACAGAAAGATAATAAGTACGAGGCTATGTGAGGGAAGTAAACAACTGTTGCGCGCTGCTCGCAAAGTCTGTCAGTAGTGGGTTATATTTGTTCCGCCGATAGTTTTCTAATTTGGTGCTTTCGATTGAATCAGTCGCACTCATTGCTGGAGCTGGATACAATATTTAAATACGATATTTTATGTTTATCGATTGCTGACAATGAAAGCCATGCAAAGAAATCGACACGACTTCCTGCAAATATGTAGGTATCTGGTTGGGTTATACAATGTAAATTCAAAGCGAATGAATACTCAAGCAGGCATGACTTGCGGAATTCAAATAAGCGGATTGGTTTTTTTTAACGAAATCAATCATCACAAACAAATCTCGATCAATCACGACTGTCGACTTCATGGTCACTGATTTGATATAAACAGAGATCACTCAGTAACACCGAAGCTACACGAAAAAATGATTAGGGAAGACCATGTGTGTTATTTTATGTATAAATAAATCATCAATTTACCGACAGATAAACGCCGTGAATGGGGTTGTCTTATATAAGTTAAGTCATAGCACCCCAAATAACTAGACATATCGAGGAGAATCCGTCATATGACAAGCGAAGAACGCTTATCGCGGAGCCTCTCTCTTTCTCCATCGCCGTTTGATCATGATTCATGACATCGCTCATCACAGGTAAGCGCAGGTAATTTTATGTTGTTTTTTTTTTTCTTAGTGCCCATGAAAAGTCGTGTCGACTGGATTCAAGTGTCAGCAAAGTATACACACTGCAACCATGTGTTGAGGATTTATCGGGAGCGTTTTAACATGGTTGGCATTTCATCATGTTTGGCAATAGAAATTTGCCATTAAAACACTATTGGAAACTTCTCGAATAATAATTATAGTTTCACAAGTTGGTTAATGAATCACACACTCCAAAGAACCATCAACTAAGTACACATTATTGAAGAGCAAATATTCCAGAGTAGTAGAGAAATGAATTATTGCACAATTTACCTCGTTTTGTTGACGACTTGAATGACTTTGCACAACTTCACTTGATTTATGATACACACACACGCGACCGATGGATCAACGGTAAGGAGTTTTAATTAATTTTGCAAAATTAGAGGTGAAAATACTAGGAAATAGGAATTTTGTTTGAAAGAGAAAATTCGTTTTCTGCGAAACCGCGACAACACAACCACCTCGAAGGAGTATTTATACCGAACAAAACTGTCAGTTGTTGTGGTCGCATGCTATAAAAAGAATCGTCAACAACAGCATACCGACGGTGGCGTCAGCTGGTTGTGAGAAGAGTGAGTGTTGGTGAAGATATTGTGATTCAACATGGTGTTGATGAAGTTGTGGTGACATTTTGTTAAATGGTCGTTACATTTGAAATTCGTGTATAAAAATTGTAAAGGGATGGAATTGACGAGAGGAAATCTATCTCCACTATGTGTGAAAAAAAAGAAAATGTAGAGATGAAAAATTTGCAATTATACAGGATTGACGTAAGAAATCAAGGTTAAATAAAAGAACAACGCGGATTTCCAAACATTTTACTAATGTTCATTATAAATATTGTAATGGTGTTTTATTGAATAAGGAATCCTCTTCCCAAGTGTATGTTAGTCATTTTAATATGAAAATGTTATATAATTTTGTAGTTATTTTGTCCATACATTAAGAACAGAGTCGTCAATTTCCACATGGTGGAAATGAATACGCAATTGGTGAAGTTGTAGTATATCAAATATGTGTTTAAACAACTGTAAATATAAGAAATAAATAAAATGTTGGGATTGTTTAGCTATTTATTTAAAGTTAGATTAGAAATTGTTGAGGCTCGAATTGATTTTGAGCATTTACTATCGGCTACGCTCCGCAAAGTTTTTTTCAAACAATTGCACGGAGATAAAATTACAAAATAAACATGTGAAATAACTGAGAGACAAACATGTGCAAAACAATCCGACAATTAATTCCACATAAAATTAACAATGAAATAACAAAAACCAAATGCATTTACTCATTTTTGTTTGACATTTAGTGTCATTATACTGTTTAAACGGTCTTATATTTGTCAATAAAAAATGGCAAAAAGTTTGTGTCATTTTATGCTGGCATTATAATGACATTGTGTAAGTGCTGTGTATATACAACTTCACATATAGTGCCAAGCTACGAAAAAAGAATGAACATTTTAATTCCCAATGACAAACTGTCATCGATTGAAAAAAAAACAAAGTAGGGGTATTCATGCAACGTCGGAAAGTCGTCGTAAACGTGGTAAACGTGATAAAATTACGACGTGATAAATGAACTGTCAAAATTTGTATGGGAAATCTTTTCCAACAATATCGGAATTATCTCACAGGAATTGGGTGCGTAAACTGAGATGGTAAACGTTGTAAACTGTTGAAATGCTATTTTGACATTTTATCAGTAACTTTCAAACAAGAAACGTATGCGCTGAACTGAAAAAAACAAAACTATCAAGAACGGATAGAGAACAATAGGAACTAAATACTATCAATAAATAAATTACTAAAATGAGATTGAATTCAGTGGGTTACCGCATTATTTAGTTGTGAAGTTTTACCCCCAAGGCAATCTCGACGCAACGGACGGTATCGACGCAGACGGTTTCGCGTTGAAATGTCAAAAACTCATCGAGCTTATGGGAACATGTATAAGTGGGCAATCTGAACGCCGACGCGACGCAATGGACGTTAGCTACACAGAAAAGTTGATTCAACTTCAACTTTCTTGCGCATCGACGCATTGGAATGTCAGTTTGAAAGCTGTCAGATGGTATTTTTGTGAGAATCTTGAGATTACTTTCATAGGTTATAAATAAACAAAATAAATTAAAAGTACTGGATTAATAATTGTGTTGTGTGACTAACAACTTATTAAATTTTCTTCTGTGAGAATTGAAAAACAAACAAAATCTTCGACGGCTAATGGTGAACTGTCAATCAAGTGACATTGCATCGCGTCGCGTCGTGAGCGTCGAGATTGCCACCACCACTCAAATCCTCACCATTTATGACACTTCAATGCGAAACCGTCTGCGTCGCGTTCGTCGCGTGCGTCGAGATTGCCACCACCATTAGGGTCGTTCATGAAACGTCGTCGTAAAATTACAATCTTTGGCACGTAATAAAATTACGACGGTGCATGAATACCCTTAGTATGTCGCATGGCCATCTTTTGTGTGTGTGGTGTTTAACATTAATTTGTTTCTTCTGTGGAAAATGGATTGGTAAGTTCAAATTTGAGTTTTAAGTCCAGTGAATTGTATATACACAATTTGTTTAGTTTATGGGATGAATCTGGATCTGCGCCAATGAATTCAAATGCGGCAGCAACTATTCCGGCATAAGTCCGACAGCGCAAGCTGCAGAAAAAATGGACCACAGTGCTGAGTTAACTAACACTGGAATAAATTTAATCCAGAGTTTACTCACGAAGCAGTTTTTCAGTGCATAAGTCCGACAGCGCAAGCTGCAGAAAAAATGCACCACCATCATCTATCAAAAACATCTGATCATTAAATTCCAGGGTTAACACACCAAATTCGCTGGATTAACTCGAAGTTAACTCTGGATTTAAATTGACTGAAAAACTACTTTGTCGAGATTTCTAGTTTAATCCCGAAACTAGGATGATCTCGCACTATAAAACCGGGCCTAAAGATTTGTATAAATATTTAACTACAGTGAAATGTATTGTTTCCGGTTATGGGAAAAGAACAAATATTTTTATTTGAAACAGTCCCTTTATGAATTTGTTGAACAAATTTACATGATACAGACATTTTACACATGTTTAAACACTAAATTCGGTTAAAAAAAAAAATCAAGTGAGAGTAGATTGTTTTCACTTCGATTGGCTGAACTTAAAATGTACGGTATAAAAATTGGTCTCTACAAAAGCATGGCTAACAAAATGCTTCAGACGGTTTGCATAGGTTACTTGGGTATTTTATGCTTGACATCGAATTCGGAAAGAAAAATATTGATGTCAGAGAACCCAGCCTCACGAAAGCTGTTTCTATGGTTATCCAGAAGTGATATAATTTATAAACGTTATGTTCTGAATATGTCTCCTCTCGATCAAAGACATCATGCGTTTATTATCCGACATCTTTCTTAACTATGAACTGCCGCACAGAAGGTTTGGGTTCGATTCCCAGCGCGTAGCAACACATAAATGATTTTTCACTGGGCCTCCTCTCGTGATGATCTGGGCCCTCATTCAGTAAAGTGATTTTCGTTTAACGTTAACATTTCGACGGTAGATCTTGCATCAATAATCGTCAAATCACAGACGATTATTGAGCGATTGCTTATGAGGTCTCGACTACCGTCTGAGTGGTAATCGTTTTCAGAGTTACGGAATGACCCCGTTGACAAATCATCCGAGTAGTATAAATTATCAAGAAAAACTTAAATCAACATAGCCGTTCGGAGTCGGAAAAAAACAGGACGTCCCTCCATCGTGCACAGGAATGGTTGTGAGAAAGCTATGCTCTAGGTACTAACGAGCCTTTTGCGCCGACAGTTTCAATTTATGTCTTTCTTAATTACTGCATGTTCCACTGACCCATTTAAGTGACGAAAAAGAAGACCCTTAGAACTGCGGCTTCTACAGAGGCAGAGGTCATTTGCACATCGCCTACAAGATCCTTTCTGCTTTAATAAGTGAACCCCTGAAACCGTTTACCAGAAACTGATTGGTACTTGTTAGTGTGGTTTTCGGGCAGGAAAGTTCATAGTTGACAAATCCTTACACATCGATTTCAAATTCGCATACGACAGCTTTTATAGAGACGCACTAATGAGAGTTAATTCTAGTTTTGGTATACGACCCAAACTAGTTTGTTTGTACAGGGTGATGGTGGAGAATACTAGCTGTTCCATCACGGTCCGAAACGACCTAGCCCAAAAATGTAATACCAACACCAGAGGCACAGATTTACTAAATCTGTGCATCTTTACTAAATCTGTGCATCTTTACTAAATCTGTGGATCTTACGTGCATACGCCGACTCAAAGGGGTGTGACACCATCGTTTGGTAGTATAGAAAAAAAAATATCTGGCATTAACGGTTCATATACCTACAGCTTCTCCCTTCAGTTGTGTGCTTCTCCCTTCTTTAGTGTGCTTCTCCCTTCATTATTGTGCTTCTCCCTTCATTTTGCACAAAGAAGAGGGCCTCCTGTTTAACGCCGCAAATATGCGTAGTTTCCAATAGTCATAGAGAAGGAAGCGGCAAATATGTCAACACGAAAGGACTCTCAACATCGTCGAATTTAACAAGGATATCTCGTCAGAAATAAAACAGCGAATTACTGTTGCAGATTCTTCGGACAAAAATGGTAACAAAACCCTCAAACGAACAGCTAAGGAGCTGCTGTGAGCTGTGACAAATAGTAAGTATTAAAGTATGCGTATAATTCCATGGTATTTGTTCAATTATGAAGGTAATATGGAAGATGGCCTTTATACAGTCAATTATAGTTTTAGAGACGGTGTATCCTCTAGTATTGTACCGAAAGCCAGAATCCGAGTACATACATAAAATATTATCGCAACGAATTCCGATACAATGGGGCTCAGCTGAATAGAATCGATATCGACTCGTTAGAGTTAGTTAAAGAAATGAACCGTTTTCGACAATGCTCTAAAGCTCCCCCCTTTAGCATAGCGATATCAGCTCGCGATGCAACCGTTGTTGAATTTTGGTGTCTTGCACTCCCTCATGATTTGCGGACCTTCAGTTCAGTCCATAGTTTTGAGCTATGCTATGTAGATTAAGTTTACCTAGGGAATTCATCATAAAAAACAGAGGAGCCCTCGACGCTTTTATGCGTCGCGTCGGTCGATCGAGGCAACGTGATGGACTTTTATAATGACCGAATGACGGAAAGGCGAGAATAGGATGGCGACCACCGGTGGATTATGACAACGAATGCTTGCCACCTTGATCATGGGAGAATGCATTGCCTTCCAAGGCACTAAAGTCAATTGCATTATTTTTAAATCCCTCGTGCAAACAAATGGCTTCGATCACCACAATTAACGTAATGTTTGGGCTTTGGGTATATAATACATATGTAGTTTCTCTCTTAGCCGCCTATTAGGAAAAGGACCGTTTTATTAGCAGACCGTTCCCCTGTGCTTGTTGCCAATAAATCAACATAAACACCCCCTGCTGCAAGTTGCACAAATGACTTGAATAGTCTTCTCGAATCAAAAATCGCCCAACGATTCCTTGTACCGAAAATAAATACAGGTTGCCATATTTAAACTTCCAACCGCCTTCAAAACAGTAGTCTAATTTATTTGCAAATATAAAACACACTTCTCAGTCAGCAGAGTCACAACGCAATTACTTGTCGCAATACCCAGCACCTCGCCAGAGTCTTCAAGTGTAATCAAATGCTGCTTGCCAAGACTAACTTGAGGACCAGTGCGATTCCTCAGACCACCTGCATTATCGTAGTTGGACTTGTACAAGAACACATGACGAAATGATTCACAAATGATGGCGTAGCTCATATCTGGAGCACAGTCCATGAACTTCTTTTGCTGCTTCGATGCCTGCACATAACCAAATGCATGCAAATTACCCTCGTGTCGAAAGCCCCAATCGTTGGGTTTACTAGGATTATATTGTTGCAACCATAGACACGTATCTACATCCTGACGTGTAGCCAGAGCTGGAGGGAATCCAGGTCGCAAGCTTGTTGAAAACAGTGGCGGCGCACTGCCTAGCAGAACGTGATGCGTTGTCTCTTTAGAAGCTAAATTGAGACGTTCTAGACAGAACAGAAGAGAGTAAAATTTATTAAGTTTGTCAAGAGAAGGCTGTTCCCTACACATACCAATTTTGACTTCAGTCTCTGTTGTTCCCATTGGAAAGTCACATTCTTCAATTGGTGCCTCAAGATTTGGAATCGGTTGGTTTTCCAACGAAGGATTGGAATCGTTGCTTTCCACAGTTTCTGGTGGACCACCATCAACAAGATAAAGCCAATATAGGGAAGCATTCTCTTTAACTAGAGTAATTTGGAAACTACTGTCATCCTTAAAAAAAAAAAAACGATTAGATAAAGAATAGGCTTTCACAACTGCCAAATTTTGCACTTACCCCCGACCAAGTGGTTAAATCCTGATCGATGTTCGAGAACAGCTCCTTGTCCAGCACGCAGACATCCTTACAAACAACTTGAAGTCTATTTTTGGTTGATTTCACATGGTAGTCATTTTTGTTTGAATTGAATTTGATAACAACATCATCATCCGTTTGTGACCATGAGTAGTCCACTGTTGGTTGTTCCTTTACTTCTTTACTTTCAACTGGCTCTTCACCTTTTGACTGAAATTTTAACGACTGATTGGATGATATAATTATTGACTCGGCTTTTGGTTCAAAAGCACAGTAGTACAAAGACCCCTTTCCCTCGATAGTGTCCCTAATTTCGAATGACCATACGTCAGTTCCTTGTTTTAGCAAAGCCCAATGCAGATGTAGTGAATGTGATGAGTCGTTTCGTGAAACGCGCGCGAGAGCACAACTGATGACTTTTTTCTCATTGATCATGTCCAATTGACTGTCGAATAAAACAAAGTTTCGCTGTTCCTTAGATATTTCACATGAGAACACGCTCTTCCAATCGCACGTTTTTGAACGATCGCCTGTATCGAGCAGATAAAGTTCCTTGATTCCATCACAAAGTACTGCAAACTTCTCCGAGACAAATTTCAAGGAACAATTGTAGTCACCGCTGATACTTTGATGGACAACCGGGATCCGAAACACTGTTTGCATGGAATCAGGCCTGCCACTGTTCTCGTCGTATGAGCACTTGATTAACTGAT
This sequence comes from Rhingia campestris, assembly GCA_932526625.1. Lineage (NCBI taxonomy): Eukaryota > Metazoa > Arthropoda > Insecta > Diptera > Syrphidae > Rhingia > Rhingia campestris. The sequence continues at coordinate 49,947,457 of OW052182.1, read as the reverse complement.
GCTGATAGTTTACAAAGTACGAAGAATAACGCTCCCATGGATCAGAAATCAAAAGATTCTGCATAGAGAAGAGTTCTGCATGGAGGTAGGAGTACTGGTCATCGGATGGGGTGGCTTTAAGCGGTGGTATGGCAATGTCTTGTCGAATAATCGGCACACTATCAAGTGATAGTTTGTAACCATCGAAATTATTGCGAATCAAGTTGCGATCCTGTCGTAAATCTACCAGTTTAGGCATATTTGAGAAAAACAAAACAAAAGGCAAATCAAATTGGTAAAACACGCCTGACTAGTGACTACCTATGAGGATTGAGGATGTCAACAAAAATGACGTTTGCTAAATAAATGTGACTTCCAGTTCCAGTTTCCAGTACTCCCATGAACAGCATTGCCATATTGGCAGTTTAGTCTGAGTATTACAGTTTTTTTTTTTTATAAGATTGAGATCGTTTATTTTAAAATTCTCGATTTTTTTATAATCTTTTTTTTATCATTGTTGAAGAACAAGAATGTACAGGGTGCCGCACGCAGGGGTTAGAACCAGTCAAACATGTCATCGTCAACCTTATCGACCATATTGCGCAGGTTGTCATTCGTGAACATTGAAGGCAGCCTTTGGCAGTTCCGCTTTCTTGGATTAGGCATTTCGGCGAATCTTCTTAAAGAGGTAGAACTCGTTACATTCCAATTCGTCGAGCTCGGATATAATATACACCAGACTTTGCTCAATGTGAGGATTTACAACATTTTGGTGGTTATCGATATCTAATGTGAATCCAACTCAACCACAGGACAATGGTAGTTCCACATTAGCCTAGCCTGGGCCCTCATTCCGTAAAGTGATTGTCAGTTTATTTGCTTCACTTAAAACAATAATCGGCAAATCACATGAGCAATTGCTCATGAGGTCTCGACTACCGTCTGAGTGATAATCATTTTCAAAGTTACGGAATGACCAACTGTTGACCAATTAATTTTTTTAATGTAGATACACATAGATAAGTGTGGCCTATAAGCCCATGGAATCATAAAAAGTATATCCGTTTAACTTAAGATTCATTCGATGGGATCGTAGATGGTACGTGATTCCTCGCTTTAGAATCCGGAGACTTATTTTATATATCGATTCATCTCGTCACCCAAAAAGTACAGGTACTCATTTTTGGCGTTTCATGAACGAATCTTGTATATTCGGTTGTGAATAGCATTTTAAGATTTTAAAATTTTTACGAAAACAAAATAAGTTGGGTTCTCAACTCCGTCTTCTGTAACTGTTCATATTTATACCACAATGAAAAAATCGAACAAGTAGGTAGTTTGGCCTTCAGTGTTGATAAGAGACTCCAGATTCCGGACGGCAAACATACATTTCAATGTTCAACCTATCACAACACTTCTCTGTAATACGTATCCTGGGAAAGTAAAAAGACCCAACATTTGGAGTGATTTGTCATTTTCATTAGTGAGGTAATACTGCAATAGGAAGTGACCACCAAGGCATTTGTAAAACGCGTTTCACTTAATCTCTGGATTAACACCATACAACCTGCATCTAATCTCGAAGAAGATGACGAAAATGTCAACAAGCCATAAGAACAGCCGCAACTGATGTGCTAGGTTTATCCCTTCCACCAGCAAGAAACCCCTGGTTCGATGAAGAATGCCGAGATATGCTTGCACTTTAAAATGAGGGCTACATGGCAGGTGAAAAATAGAGCCGCAAGAGCTTTAAAGCAAAGAAGGAGGGAAGAGCTGCCTTTTTAGAAAGAAGATAAAAGGGAATTGTACGATATCAAAGATATAGGGATTAGCGAGGTGCCACTCCAGGAAACTCAGATCACACCGGCGTTTACGGTTATCTTTCTTGAGAAGACCTTTGTTTTAGGCAAATTGATATCGATATTTGTGCAGAGGTTGTAACACAGTAGTAGTATTCGTTCCTCACTCACTCTATACAAAAAAAACAGGATCCAACAAAGCGAGCAAGTTGTAGCAGCAAAAAGAAAGCGTTTGGGCAATGGCTCGCAAATTTAATAGAAGAGAAAAGTTTAGTTTCAATAAACCAGCAAAATAATGCCAAGACTAGAAAGCTTAAAGAACTCCGCATACTCACTGACATTTTGGTTAACAGCAAAAGTTGTCAGCAATAATTTTAACCACTCGCTGTCTTAATAATTAATAAACGATAGCCAATATGAGTTCGGAAAGCAAAACAGTATATCCACACTTCCGCAAATCGAAATGGAGAATACAGTCGTCAAATCTGAATAATCCATTCATCTGCTGGGCAACGCAACTGGATCAGATGTTAGAGACAATAATATGAAACATATATTTTCAAATCAGCGGAGTCCAAGGTAAGGTTAGGTAGGAGCGGCTGCCAGCGAGCTCGCCAGCACACTAAGGCCATTTTTGTTGGTCCATTGTGATACCACGTGGATACTGTCCAATTTCCCTGTTATCTGTGAGAAAACCATTCTGAGCTTTTAATGAAACGGAGGAAACTTTTTGCTTCCGAGGGAGATAGTAATGGTAAGCTTCAATATGGAGCTTCCTATTGTTTGATATGGCCGGGCAGTTACAAAGCAGATAAAGTATTTATTTTCTTCTTCCTCTTCGTCTATGCAGCTCCTACAGAAGTTTGAGTGGAGGCTTAGCCTTACTGTGTGCCTGCCTATTAAACAGCATCCAGTGGTGACACCTATGGTGGCACTAATGTATAATCTGTCTAGATAAATCAGTCCCTTGGATCATCTCAAGTCCAGCTTTGGCCAAATGTGTTTGGATACTTAACATGTCGTGCCAAAACTCCATCTGAGATTTGATTTGCTGTTAGCATGTTGCGCTAGCAAGCTTTTGCATGTAGCGATGTAGCGGCAAAATCAGGGTTGTGTTTAAATTTGTTGAGATTTAAACTAAGTAACCTTTTCAGGGCTGACAGATATTTGACACTTCTTTTTCTGTATAAATCCCAAGTACGACCATAGTTCTTGAATACTGTTCTCATGCTTGGAATTCGGGTAGAAACATATACACTGTCCATCTAACAACAACACGAACAACGTAAGACCAAAATCCTTTTTGTTATACAATTAAACGAACTTCCTGTAGATGTATTTCCACCAGTATACAATATACAACAATTCAAGAGACGAGTCAAAAATCATCTGCAAGCATCATCTCAGGTCGCTCCTGGAGCGTTATAGGTTCAAAGAGGACTAGGCCATATGCTCGACTTTATTTTCTATCTTTCTTTGTAAAATCAAATTACTTAATTTTATTTGCATTTGTTTCTTTCTCTACATAAGAATGCACCAGTATGCACATTTGCTATTGACGGAAATCCAATGTGTGACTTTCAGTAGTTGAACTTAAAATTATTCCGCGACTGCTATACATATGTGCTGACACATTCGTTTTTTCCTAGTAATTGCAATTTATATTCCCATCCAATGTTATGTAATTTATATGGAGTACATTATTTGATTTGTATAGGTAGTTATATTAGAGACGGAGACAGACAGGCGGAGAAATTGTGCATGGTTTATAATAGAATACTTTTTATTTCACTAAGTAAATATTTGTAAATACGTTTGCTTTCGAAACAATAAAAAAAACAATTAATTGTCAAACTGTTTACTATTCATAGATTATTCATATATATTCTAAAAGGTGAATGCACCTAAAAACAACATCGCCGACCAAACCGAATTTAAATTATGAACACTCCGGCTTAAATCAATACGGTTGGTTACGCGAGAATAGAATATCAGTCTGTTGTGTATTTTCAAAGGAGAAGGTGCACTTTTGGATCCATTAAAAAAAAAAAAAACATTTAAACAACATACAAAATAAAATTGAAAGTTTAATATTATATTTATCTGTGTCAAACTCTATAAATAATATTGACTACAAAATTTGTTTTTTAAATCAAAAATGTAATACATTCCAATTTTGTTATTTAACTAATACTGAAAACAGAATAATGTTTATACAACTTTATATATCGTACTAGTTTGTGAACATCATTACACAATTTGTCAAAAATTATTCTGAATTCGAATCTTTATAGTTTCCCTTACGAATATTTAAAGTTTCAAATTTATTATGAAAGTGTAGTTTTGTATTGTACAACTTAACTGTGATTAAGTGTTTACTTTGCTATAAGCAATATGTGCGCCACAGGTGGAAATGTATAGGGAAATCATTTGACAACCAAAATCAGGGTACCAGGATTTTAAGCACAATAGGCAAGAATTTGATTGGAATTGAAAACATGGTGTAGTTTTACGTGTTTTCAAAACATTCACCATCGTTGCATCGTCCTGTCTCTGCAGTGTTTATTTTTAATTTAGTTACATTTGTTGCTACCGTTGTACAAACTAAATATTTATACAAACATAAAATTTCAAAACCTTCATTGTTTAGTGCATGTAGACAATAGTTTTTATTATGCTCGTTATTTAATCTTAATTGAATGCATTTCAACAAAAAATCAAATTTAATAAGGAAATACAAATCAAGTGGGAACGAATTTATTATACATTCAAATCCACCGAGGTATACGTTCGGAAATTTCATTGTGATAAGGCTGATTATAAAAAAGTACATTGACGTCTGCAGCCCATAAAGCTCAAACCCAGCTTCTCCATTCACTTGTGTTTGTGAAGTTATATTTTATTTCACAAAGAATGGCTGGCTTTTTAGTGTTCCATGTTTGTCATATGTCCCGAGAGGTGACGCAGTAAAAACACTTAGGTGTCATAATCGGGATTTGAACCTGGTACCCCGCGCTTACTTGTCCAACACAAATCACTGGGCCACGTGCCCCACAGTCTTTACATATACCTATCTCTAAACTCTATATACAGTGTATGTACAGTAAATACATGTTAAATAATATATTTAATGTTTAATTCGCTATGCTAATTCATCCCTTAATTTAAATGCTTGAAATAAATCGACAAGACCGAAATGCAATGTCAATGATTAACCTTGAGTGTTTAAATTTGCATTTCCAATTAAATCGTCCACGACAATAATCTTTTCCTTTTTCATTGCAGTTCTACGATTAGCGTCGGGCAGATATGACGAAATTAACCATACCAGAGGTATTTGCAGATCAAGACATTTTTATAACCGGCGGTTCGGGATTTTTGGGCAAGGCTTTAATCGAAAAACTCCTTCGATCATGTTCGAAGTTGAATCGAATTTTTGTATTAATTCGAGGCAAAAAAGGAAAAACTCCCCAAGAACGCTTAAACGATATTCTTAACTCGGAGTTGTTTAATAAATTGCGAGAGAAAGATGATTCACTGACGAATAAAGTCGTTGCGATCGAGGGCGATGTTATGCTTGATGGTCTTGGAGTGAGCGATGCAAACCGTCAGTTATTACAGAATGTGTCTTTAGTGTTTCATTCTGCAGCTAGTGTCAAGTAAGTTTTGCTGATGTTAGATTTAAATAAGTCTGTTCCCGTACAATATATATCATACGTATACTTACAAATTTTTAATATATATGTTTAATGTTCACAGTTTAAATTATAAAAGTGACCTAAGTACATACAGATTTTTGTGTTGCATGACAAAAAAAAATTTACGAAAGTGATCTGCCATTTGTCTCATGAGCCTGAAGTTTTTTTTGCACCTACCTACACACAATTTGTTAGTATCAATGGCTAGTTGTCATTTTGTTTTGTTTCTAGGGGTATTCATGCAACGTCGGAAAGTCTTCGTAAACGTTGTAAACGTGATAAAATTACGACGTGATAAATGAACTGTCAAAATTTGTATGGGAAATCTTTTCCAACAATATCGGAATTTTTTCACAGTGCGTAAACAGAGATGGTAAACTTTGTAAACTTTTGAAATGCTATTTTGACATTTAATCAGTCACTTTCACACATCAAACGTATGCGCTAAACTGAAAAAAATTATCGAGAACGGAAAGAGAACAATAGGAATAAAAATTCTATCAATAAATTAATTACTAAAATGAGATTGAATTCAGTGGGTTACCGCATTATTTAGTGGTGCAGTTTTAGGTCGTTCATGAAACGTCGTCGTAAAATTACAATCTTTCTCACGTAATAAAATTACGACGTTGCATGAATACCCTTTCTATGTTTTTTTTTATGTTATTATTAATTTTTTTTGCATTTAATAGCTGTAAGAATTAAGCCTTATCATAACAAACAAAACGGTAGGTATGTAACTTTCTAATTATGCGTATAGAGAAATAAGTCTTTTGACATACTTTTTCCATTTACACTTCATACATTTTGTACCTTGTCCAGGATCTTTACTTGTTTGTTCTGATAGTTCTTACTTATTTCCTGTTTTAATTTCATCTTCATTAACAAAACGCTATTACTGGAGAAATGTCTATTGGGAAAAACCAGTAAACTTTCAGTTGGTATCTAAGCATCTGTTCCCTTTTTAACGAACGTTTTATATCAACGGAACGATTAACTATAAGAAACTTGAGAATTTAGAATTTTTACTGAAAAAGTAGGGGAACAGACCTAAAGAGATTTAGAAAAGAAAATGTGCTGATTGATATTTTTTTCCTTTTAAACCTTTTTTCCTTTAAACCGAAAGCAGAAATTAAAATAAAAGGACAACTAAAATGTATCTAATCGTAATTTGTGGAATGGAAATACTCATAGTGATTTACAAATCAGAATGCTAAATCACAACAGTAGAAACGAATTATAAGAACTTGTTGTGCAAAATACAAAATTAAAAAAAAAACATATCCTCCTTATTTGACTTTATTTGATTAGTGGAGAATTGAATTATACTTTTTCTGGTCATTTTTTCAGATTTGATGATCCTCTGAAGGAAGCTATTATTATGAACGCCAAAGGTACTCTGGAAACTCTGAAGTTAGCTGAAGGTTTCAAGAACATTAAAGCATTTGTACACATTTCAACGACTTATTCGAATCCAGAGATTCACGTTGTGGAAGAAGAGGTAAGTTGTCTTAATAGGAATATTCATAATTTTGTAGACATTATCAGTTGGTGATCGCCATTTTATAACATAACTTTGTTTATTCTGGCTATAGTGCGCGCATATAATTAATAGGTAAGCTTGACAACTCAAACAATTTAAATATAAACATGTACGCACTGCATACTGAATACTCGAAACCATTCGACACTCGAAACTCTTCTAGTTCGATACATCTAGAAATTTCCTAGAATCGTTTCACAACTATTATTTTAATTAACATTTGAAATAAATAAATTAATCTGGTACTAACTGTAAAATGAGTTCTTATAACACACAAACTTGTATTTTATATTTTTCAGTTGTATCCGGCAAAAGTAGACTGGCGAACAGCAATCAAGCTAGCCGAAACCTACAGCACAGAAACGCTCAATATTCTCAATTTAAAGTATAACAGCGAAAATTTATGTAATTGTTTTTCATTCATTTATTTGTGTCCTTTTAGATACAGCGGATTTCAACCCAATACCTATACATTTACAAAGGGAATCGCAGAGCACATAGTTAATGAATACAACGCTAAACTGCCAATTATATTATTCCGCCCTTCCATTGGTAAGTTTGTGTGTCAATGTTTTTTTTTGAAATTCCAGACTTAAGCATAATTAATAAAACTGTGTTGTAATCGGCTAAGATGATTTGTGATAAGTGACTAGTCGCACAACCCACTATGTTGATTACGACTGTCAATCAAATCACCTAAGCCGATTCTATACCTGATTTTATACACTTGTATGATGCAATTTGATTGTCTTTTGCAGTTGTCTCATCTGTTGAAGAACCTATTCCTGGATGGATAGACAACTTTAATGGACCCGTTGGATTGTTTGTTGCTAGTGGAGTGGGTAATATTTTATTTATTTAAAAAAAAAAAATTACTGCTTATTTTTTCACAACAATTCAAAACTCGTGCAGGAATTCTTCGCACAGCACATGGAGATCCCGATGTGTGTTTGGACTATATGCCAGTTGATTTAGCTATCAAGGCTTTGTTAGTAGCCGTATACAAAAAGTGCATAGAAGGACACAGGTAAATTATTTTGAATAGAATCTTATTTTGTACTCGTTGTACTTGACCACAGGTTTCTGTGGGTTAATTTCACTAACAGCCCGATTCTCCCCCTTGTGAGGAAACAAAAGTCACAAGCTCTTGTGACTATTCTTTGTGAGGATGATTGTGACTCGATAACATTTGTCGGATTCTCCGATAATCCTCACAAGAAAAGTCACAACGAAACTCACCACAGCAAAGGTGAATATATATAAGCAACGTTTCTGCAAATTGTGACTTGGCTGAGTTATTTCGTATACACTTCTGATAACAGCCATGTACAAGGAAATATAGCACTGAAAGAAACTATTCAAAACAAATTTAATAAAACTGCAATGAGAACTTGAGAAGAACAATACGTAATACATACTCGAAGTACGAAAAGGCAAGGAAGTTGGAAGCTAAAAGCCGTCTTCGCTGCAATCGTATCAATATTATTAGTTTGTTACAAATGATAAGCTTTTGTAAAATTCTTACTTTTCATTTACGGAGGAAACTTTGTCAATGATATGCGCCATATTCATTTTAACTTCCATTTTTTACACTACTCAACAATCAAAATATCAAATCTCAAATAATTTGCTAGTTGTGACCTGCTCTGAAGGAAGAAAAAGTCACAAAATCAATTTCACCTCTTCTTGTGACTTGTGAGGTATCAGTGATGATGGGGAGAATCGGGCTATAAGTCTGTATTGCCCAAAACTATCTTAATGCGGGCTTTGGTAAAATTTGGCATTATCAAACATTAAATTATTATTTGGCGAGACCGTCGGGGAATTAAATTTTATAGTCATGTCATAACTGATAGTTATGTCACTATTCAAACCTTTTAGTAATCTCCCCTCCAATGTCAAGTGACTAAAATGATCGATTGACCAATGAAGAGAGCTTTATCTAAGATATCTTATGGTGTTTTCCATCTCTTTTTTTTATCTCAAATCAATTTCTGAGATCTGGATTTTTTAGCAGTCTCCACGCTTATGCACTAACACTAATACAAATGATAGCTATCAGTTTGGCTAGAATAATTTTCGTTTTGATTTATTATTATTTCGGTTGTGAAAAACGTTTACTAATGATTAAAACTTTAGCAGTTCTTTGTAAAATATAAATTGAATCAAGAAAACAACCGAAATTGCAACAACACCTACATTTACCTCCATTTCCATAAAATATCAGATCACAATCTAGATTTACTGATGGAAAACACCATTACTAAATCTGAAATCCGGAACACGTCATTTTCTTCATCAATGTACATATATCTGAATGTCATCATAGCATAATTATAGTAGAACACAAATGGGTATTCATTCAGCGTAGGAAAGTTGTTGTAAAAATTGTAAAGTGGTAAACTTACGACGTGGTAAATAAACTGTCAAAATTTGAATCGGAAATTTCGCACACGAAATAGATGTGTAAACTAAGCTGTTAAACGTTGAAAACTTTTGAAACACTATTTTGACATTCAATGAGTCCCTTCCACACATCAAACATAAATGCGCCAAGCTGAAAAATATGTCCCAATAAGTCCAGACTTGGACATTTACGATGAAACTATTAATTAGGTATTATTAGAAGAAATCAATTTAGGTCATGATTCTTTATTCTGTATTAATAATAATATTTTCCTTAGCGTACAAATTTGGTTTAGGTATGATCAATCTCCCGGGCCGAAAGCCACTCTGGTAGGTACTTGGCGATACGTGTGTTGCAGTAGGATCTTATGTACGACGTTTATCTGCGATATGCCTCGGTATCGGTAGTTGGTGCAAGACATGGGATCGCCTTTCTTGTAGATGGGACATATCGAGCTGATATTCCAGTCATTGTGTATGCTTTCATTCATCCAGATTTTGTTGATTGTTTGGTGCATGCATACTTCTATGGCAACACCTCCTTATTTAGAGAGTTGTGCTAGTAACTTTGATGACTGCGCTAACTTCTTTAAGTTTGCGAGGAGTATTACTTCTTCGTTGGGTCGGTTTCTTGCCCTATCAGAACCCAAACAGGGCCACGAACCTAGCGATTTGTGTGTGCGAAAATGTCAAAACGAATGTTTAACAAATACTCCGAATTCCATATTTGAGAAGTTTCTTATGTCAGTTTTATGCTCTTTGATGTTTGTCAGACTTTCGCAAGGTGTAGGACGGTGAAAAAAACGTATCTGTTGACACTTTCAGGAAATTCTTCTCTTCCCTTCTACTGACTCGATACTCTCATAATCAATAATCTAACTCGATACCCGAGAGCCATAATATGTGCCCCTTTTTGTCTCCCATTTTTGGTACTTGGAAATATCAGCTACCTCTAATCATATTGCGATAATGTACCCACTGGGTATATTTATTGGTGAAGAGTGAGGGCACTGCAGGAAATCTCTCGCTCAGGGGCGCCAACACGTAACTTGATACAATCGAGGATTGTTGATCGACCTGTAGCTGTAACTCGAAAGAAAAGTTTCTTGGCAGCACGTAACTTGAAACAAGTTTGATTGCGATTTGTACTTATAAATGTCATTTTGAACTATAATGTCGTGTCAAATGGGTATTTTTGAATTTTAAATTCGTAAATCATTTTCCAGTTCAAATAAAAAAATTATATTCTTTGAGTCGGAAAGTGAGGATGAAGAAGGAGCTAATACTTAAATTCGAAACAGGTGTTTCAGAGATAAAAGCAACCCACTAGAATTATGTGAATATGAGTAAGTTTGTTATTTGTGTGGCAATCTTCGGTTCACTAAGGCGACCAACGTGAAGACATTTTTTTCTGGACCATTTGTAGCTTCTTTTCTTTGAAAAAATGGAGCTCTGAACTTGGCTGCGAAGAGACAAGTGCCAGAGATAACGTTTGTCGCGCTGAATTCCGACGGGATGTTGGATGCGTGCCTCGCATCTATGGTCGGCTTGGTTGGCGGTTGGACCATCTGAAGATCGGAAGGTATCGAATCTAGGGCTTCTGGTCACGCTGTACGGCGGAGTGTAATCATTATAGGTGCATAGGCATACTAGTATAAGTCGTTCCGGGTCTTATTGGTATTATAGACGATCCGTTATCCGAGGCTGTTGTCTCTCTCATAACTAACTGTTTTTTAAGTGTTAAGCCGGTTTCCCTGACGCAATAACCCCTTAACCTAGGTTCTCTCATCCAGCCGCGGTAGTAGTGCAGAAATGGTAAATAGATGTTCATATACAAACACGCTCGTGTTCGAATACAATTTCGAATCAACATTTTCAACATTTTAAGGCATTCATTTTAAACGAACATTTACATTTTAATTTAGCTATATCGATACCTATATTATTTTCTATCTTGTAGTCCCGAAGAATTGGTTGTTTATAATAGCTCATCGACGACAGTTCGTCCAATTTCCACCGGAGATGTTATCGAGATGGCTAAGGACTTGATTAAAGATGATCCAATGGAGCAAATGTTTTGGGTTCCCGGTGGAGGCATAACAAGATGTAAACTTATTTTTTATCTCCGGGTATGTGACGAAATCTTGGCATTATAATTATATAATCAAAATATTTTATAAACTTTGTTTAGTTTCTAACTTTGCACGTGTTCTTTGCAATATTGGGTGATATTGCTCTTCGGATATCAAATAATAAACCATTGTAAGCCTCAAGTTTGAATGCTTATATGATCAAACTAATGCCATTGTCCTTCTTTTTTAGTTTTCTGAAGTTACAACGGAAAATATATGCTGCCAATAATGCTCTTCATTATTTCAATTCCACGCATTGGTTATTTAAAAACCACAAGTTTTACGATTTGGATAAGTACATACTGCAAACGGATAGGTATAGCTTTTTAAATCTTTCGTATTTATTTTTCTACATTTATAAATTTTGTTACTTTTTTATTTCAGATGTGATTTTGCATTTGAGCATTATACACACTTGGACATTAGACTGTTTTTCAGAAATGCCCTTATTGGATCAAAATATTTTTTACTAAAGCAACCATTAGAATCAACGAATTGGGCGAAATTTAAATTTCGTATACTCACTATCATTAATTCAATAATTCAGGCTATATTCTGGATGTTTGTCATTAGGACAGCTATTTTATATGCTTATAGATATTTGTATATCCCTAATATAGTATCATAGGTAAATATATATGTATATATATATACCTCTTTTAAAATTTATTTTTGTTTTTGTTTTTGTAATGATATTTTAGTGGTAAAGATAAGGTGACCATAATTTTTTACTCTCAAAGCGGGAGACCTGCATACATATATCTTTTGGCAAAACAAATAATTTTTTTTGTTTATTATTTTATTTTTTAAAACAAATTTTATTTATTATTATTCATTATTAATCAATAAGTCCAACGCTTTTTGAACCTCCCCCCAAGAGAGGACTCTCGTTAGGTTCGCACAATCAATAATTTCAACTTCAGCGTTAAAGCTGGAGCAGTGGCGTCGCTTTAAATATTAATTACTAGTCTTGTAAAATTCAGCTGGTGCAGTTTTTACGTTCCCCTAATTGATAGCACCAGTTTCCTGTAACTTCGCAATTATATTACGAGTGGCGTGGGAATGGAAGCCAAAAACATTAAATTGCTTACGAGCTGATTTTTTTTTAATTCGCGGCCTCTGTTGCAGATACGTTCTTTTTCTCGATCTTTAACACAGCTTGTTGAAATTTATAAGAAGAACCATAAATCTGAACTAGGTTTGTTAAAAAAATCTTTCAAAATAATGCTTAGAAAATAGTTTTTTTTTTTTCAACTATGACACATTTGCAATACTCTTTCCAGCGCCGGCATCAGCGCAAGCTAGGGGCTTTTACTGTATCCACAAAGTTTCTTATATTCTATGTCAGAGGCATGACAGCATTCTTTAAGTGTTTTAACACGAATGCTATAAATGTAAAAAATTGAATAAATTTTCACAATTAGGCATTCAAAATCAAAAGGTAGACAATCTGCAGCAGTTTTGATTGCATTGTGGATTATATGAGCTCTACTTCATACTCATAAGACTGTCCTTCCAAGATACATGTTCAATTTCCAGCAAACATGATTAGCTCCTTTTCAATTGCCTCCACAAAATGTTTTAGCTCATTTTTTATCAACACTTGTTTCGACTAATCAACCTGTTTCACTTGGTAGCTCTTGGAACTCGAAATTGTTTACTTGTGTTGTACTCCTTCGTGTGGTAAACATAGCGAAAAAAGAGAGGAAATCATTTTGGTTGAAGTATTTGAAGAAGGCTTGAAGCAACCGTTAATAAAGTTATAGTTAGCCTTACGAAGGTATTCTTATAATTAAGGAGCCAGAACAACAATAGCCTCGAAACATGCATCCATATGGGGTAGCCAAAGCGGGACAATTTGTGTTCTTTGGGGACATCGGGATGCAAAGCTCGAAAGCGGGACTGTCCCGACAAAAGCGGGACGTATGGTCACCTTAGGTAAAGACGAAGATCTATATAAGTTCATTGATATGACATATCTATCGAGTTGAATTTATACCAGCTACCTGAAGCCAACTTTCATGCATGATAAAGCTGTATTGTTACGATCCGTAAATTGCTTTCAACGCCATTTACTTTCAACGATGGTAAACTTGTAAGATTATAGAAGGTGTCCCAAAATTCTAACAAGATTTAAATTTGGCACCCTTTGTGCATCAAAGTTTGGCAACCAGAAAAAAAGTTCAACCCAACGACTTTCATCAGTGAACGACGTGGCCACACAAAATGCGTCGTTGGAATAAAGTAAGCTTATACACCCGGAACATGGGGAAATCTGAAATAACCTCGAACCTCCCCATATTTTCGTGTCTCTGATACTAATATTAAGGTCTGCACTCGGCGAAGGAAAATTTTAAATGCATGCCCATCAGGGGTCGAATTACGTCATCAGTTATCGAGTGAAATGCATACGTTATCGAATGATAAAGTAACTTCATTGGGCCTGCGCACACGAGTATGCTTCAACCGTAGTCATTATGGTTACTTTCCAAACACACGGGAATATGTTCAACCGGTTGAATTTTGTGTAATATACCAAACTTTATATGTATGTGTAATTCGATTAACACCGAATTTGCCGCCGTATTTTTTTTTAATACCACAACTGTCAGAAACGCATGCATGTGTTGGTAGATTCAACCTCTTCAACCACTTAATTTTGGGTGAAAAATTGCTCTCCAATGCCTCTCAAACTGTGCTCCCTCCTCACCCGTCCCACCAACAAACATGACGTTCAACCGGTTGAAGCATACTCGTGTGCGCAGGCCCATTAGGATGATCACATACGAATGGTCACGTACGGAAAGATCTTTTAAATTGTTCCGATTGTACTAGCAACATTCTGTTACATTGATGTTTGATAGCTGACAAATGTAGGTATTGGTTTTCTGTGAACGTTAAGAAAATGAATTGATGTACTTAGGGCCCAGTTATAGATCATTGAACAACTTCATTGGAACACAAAACATGATGGAATAGAAATTTTACCTCCATAGCTGCTTATAGGAATCGTAGGCAAATTCCGTTTCATTTCGGTGAAACGACAAACATTACTTCACAGAAATAAATCATGATCAGTAAAAAATAAAAAGTGATATTCTGCGATAACTACAATTAAAAATTCAAATATGTTTGGATTATCATGTTCTAAACTGCATAAGCTTTGTTTTGACACCAACTCGCCAATGATTGAATTTATAAAACAAACCGCAAGAAGTAAAAGAAAATTTCCAATGATGTTTTTCAATGATATCTAAAACTGGGCGCTTACTAAAAAATTCTTAAATTTTAAATGGAGTAATGGTTGTATTTTTCATCCTCCGAGTCAGAAGATGGACATTGTGAGTCCATTAAACGAAAACATTTCATCTATACAAATGAAATTTCAGAGTGAATAACAGTGCATTCTTGTTTATAATGGAAAAATTTAAAATAACAAAATGAAAATATCTTACTTTTTACCTGTCTCGTAGGAGAAGGTTTTAGTTCTTACGAACGTATGGCCAAGCACATTGATGAACAGTATTGCAAATAATAGCGGTATTTTTGCAACTTCGTCTGTTTAAAACATGCGATAAGTTAACAATAAACGTGATTAAACTCTTTTTCACCTTGATCCGTTAATCATCTACCCACATGAGATTTTCGTGACATAATTCAATCCAAAACTTGTTACGGTTCGATCCGGATTTTGAGCTGGAGGCCCAAATAATTTCAAACTTCTTTGAAAATGAGGTCGAGCAGTAACTGGTGCTCCATATCTCCCTAAATTGGATGGTTTTACGAACGACTTGTTTTTATACCCTATCCCATAGGGGGGTATATTAGTTTTGATACTTAGTTTGTAACATAGAGAAATAATTTTGCTACATATACCTCAAAGTATATGGATCGACTCAGAATCGCTAGCTGAGTCGAATTAGCCATGTCTGTCTGTCCGTCCGTCCGTCCGTCCGTCCGTCCGTCCGTCCGTCCGTCCGTCCGTCCGTCCGTCCGTCCGTCTGTCTGTTCGTCAGCGGTTTTTGGGCCTTAAATTTTGAGCTAGGATAATGAAATTTGGTATATAGGATCCTCGTCCGTGCCACCAGAACAAGTGTAAAAATTTTTGAAATCCGCCCACTGCCACGCCCCCTTTTTAAGAAAACTTATTTTTTGGCCAAAGCGTAAGGAATTTCAAAAAAGTGTCTGAGTAGCATATTTAGACAATCCTAATATCTATATTTCGTTCATATAAAGTTTTTTGCCACGCCCACTTTTTGGGGGCGTTTTTAGTAAAAAACGATTTTTGTCCAAATTTTAAAACTTTCGAAAAAAATTTTGATGCAAATACTTCCGAAATGGTAATATAAACATTTTGTCTATAGATCATTTTCACCTACGCCCACATTTTGGGGGCGTTTTCTTACAAAAACCATTTGTATACCCCATCCCAAGGCATTAGCAATAGAAATACGTTGTTTTTTGTCGAACCACACAAGATTTTGAGAAACTGTCTGAGCAATATATTATGACAATGTCATTTTCTGTATTTCATCGCCATAAGGCCTATATTTTGAGGATATTAATTTAAAGGATGGGATGGGATAGGGTATTCAACGATCCGCATAGCGGATTGTAGCCTCTCATATGTTTTTTAGAAAAATGGTGCCACATGGCATACAGCCAGTGATACAATTCATTTACTGTATGAAACATATCCAGGCGCTTACTCTCTCAATTTGGTGAACAGAATTTGTGCCCTTAATCACGTAATTTAACACCACTGGATTTTTTTCTTTGTGGTTATTTAAAGTCAAAGGTTCTATGGCAACAAGCTTACAAACATACAACATCAAGCAAAGAGATTCAGCTCTGCATCAACGAAGTTTAGCCATATCTGTTCAAAATGGTCATTGAAAATTTCGACATGGTGATTGCCTGATGTGTTCGGTTCTTGGGTTTTTTCCAGGATCTGCCAAATGAAGACTTGATCAGATGTGAACTTTTCCGGACTTAAATCACACTGATAAGGGCCGAAAAGGTTCTTGGCGAAGTGTTTCGGGCGCTTACATATTACGGAAGATAGTTGGGGCAATTCAGAGGATCCGCTCGTTGTGGATAGAGCATACACTGCAGAGGTTCCATTCTTCAAGCATACATTCATCTGACCAAATTTTGCTAAAAAGTTGAAGTATACATATCTATATATCGGTAGGAAGACCTCAATTTCTGGCAGCCTTGTACAGCATTAGTTTAGATATTGTAATCTGGACTTCATTTAGGTCAGGTTGTAACTTGTTGGATATACGGATTCTTTTTATTACTGCAACTAAAAGCAGTCAATTTTATTGACCATTTGTTAGTCTGGAGACCCTCATGTCACCTAATGTATACTAAGGTGAGGAAACCATGTGATGGCACCACAGTAAAGCCAATTAATATAAGTGCAGACCGAGACTGTATTTTCCTTGACATTTAAATTACCCAGCACAAATTTAAAATCATACTTCGGTGGTGCGCTCATAAGTTTTGTCGACGAACCCATAGAAGCAGTCTTATGTAATTTGATTTCGTCAGGGCATGAGGACATAAAATCCGAATTTGGCTGAGGTCTATTAAGTGTTGTTACATGCCAGGTTCATTCAGCATGGTCACCAAAATTTAAACCGACCAAACCCGAACCAGCCATTCTGACAAGGCAAACGCAGTTTGCGTTGGACTCAGGTAATTGGAGCGGTAAAGGCTAGGATTAACCCTGACCCGGACTGTAGCGTCACACAATTAAGTATTATTCGACGACACAATCACTTGAAAATACAAACATCACATCTTACTTAGATATAATTGTTATATTAATTGAAACTCAAAATTATTAGTCTCTGATAATAACGTACAAACATTTAAAAAAAAAAAAAAATTATGAATATCTTGAGAAAAATCCGTCGAACATTTCGCCAATTCTTCGAAACGTACTGCCTTTATATTCTTTGTGTTACTGTGGTCGTTGCTACATTTATTGTATATTTACGGATCGAGTTTATATACAATAACCAAGAGTTACAGCGCTTATACCTCCTAAGGCTTTTTGATGGAATTGAAGCCCTAATAATTCTACCACTCCTTGTGGTGCTAATTTGCTTAATGTCAATCTGTATTATTGTCAATACGATGCAACCCTATAATATCCTAACCCAGCTTGAAATGAAGAAGCGCTACGCTGATTTCCTTTTCATTCAGTTGGTAACCCGAATAGATAAAATGGAAAAGAAGCAATTTCGCAGCAAGGACCTTATTTCTATTGAAATTATAATACAACATCATTACGAGGTTCATAAAATGATAAACAAATTCCGGATGGATGCGAAAACTTTGTTAGAACTCTCAGAAGTTGAGGAGATGGTCCCACCAGAAATGGTTTTTGCAGAAGATGAGTTAAGTTCACGTTACGCAAATTTGTGTCCTGAGGAGAATATGGTTAGAGAACTGGCAGCATCATAATAAAAAAATCGTTAAGGAAGGATCGATCCATAAAAAACTATATAATGTATTTATTTTGAATTAAAATAAATTTTGTAAATGTCCGTCATTGTATATTCAAACTTGATGATCCAATGGGCACAGTGTCTCAGTGGCAACACCGTTCATATATCTACTGAGAAAAAATAAGTTTCGTTAATTTTTTCGCTATTTCTTCACGCATAATTTCGACTGGAATGAAAATGGAGACTGTCATAGGATGAAAGAACATTTGCCTCTTCTCCATTCGAACTGCATGCAATTTTTCGTTTAAGTACCTAATATTTGCACTGGTTTTCTGTTTGTTGTCCAGCACTCGGCTCCGCAAAATAGGATTGGAAGGATAAGATGTTTTTGTTTAAGGAATGTGGTCAACTTTTCAAGTGTGAAATTTTCAACCGCCATTCGTGTCATTCATGGAGTTGATTTTGACTCGGAGGTAGATGTTGATGGGATAAACTTTGTAAATGGGAGCTACCAATATCGTCGAAATAGTCTCTGTGTCACAGTAGCTAGACATTAGACAGCTTTGCAAAAGGTAGTTCCTTCCTTGTTTCCTCCTGCCTTAGGCACTATCTGCTCCAGCACGAGATGATACTGGTAAGTAGATTAATACAACACTGAAGTATTCATAATGATTTACCAAAGCCGTTTCTTATTAATACAGAATTAATTAACTAAACACAGCTTCATAACTTCATATTTATTATACCCTATCCCATAGGATTATATTATAGTTTTGATACATAGGTTGTAACAGAGAAATAATAACCTTAACGTATATGGATCGATTCAGAATCGCTAGCGGTGTCGATTTAGCTATGTCTGGTCTGTCCGTCATTCCGTCCGTACGTCACCTGTTTTTGGGCCTTAAATTTTTAGCTAGAATGATGAAATTTGGTGCACGTGCAACTTGTTGCTCCCAGCAGAATAAGTGTAAACATTTTTGTTTTGATTAGAGATATAGATCTCTGGCATATAATTCAACCGGTAAATGCTATCCACTAACAGACGCGATTTATTATCGAGGTCGGCGACAGCAAAACTTTCGCGACAAGAAGAAATCGGGTGTATGTCTAATTGTCTACAACGAATTGACAGCTACAGTTTTGGAAACAAATTAAAAAGATGGGAAAAGGTTTTTTTTATATTTTATAATGCCTATACAATTAAATATAAAGTTTTACCAAACATGAAATTGCAATAATGAAGCCTTTTAACACACTCAAATAGTAATTATATTATAATTGTTAACTTCACTATACATTTACTACTCTTCGCGACTGTTTTTTTTTTTAGTTTTGAATTCATTTTTATTATTCTCTTAAAATATTAACTTAATACTAAACAAAAGTGTTTGAATCTAACTTATCATTAACTTCTTTGCCTTATCTAACTTACTGGCCCTTAGCGGGGCACTCTAAGCTATTATCTCTAACATATTTACATTTCTTTTCAACTTACAAAATCGCGACTATTTGGAGATACATTAGGGGTATTCATGCAACGTCGGAAAGTCGTCGTAAACGTTGTAAACGTGATAAAATTACGACGTGATAAATAAACTGTCAATATTTGTATGGGAAATCTTTTCCAACAATATCGGAATTTTCTTACAGGAATTGGGTGCGTAAACTGAGATGGTAAACGTTGTAAACTTTTGGAATGCTCTTTTGACATATAATCAGTCACTTTCACACATCAAACGTAAACGCTAAAATGAAAAAAATTATCGAGAACGGAAAGAGCACAATAGGAACAAAATTCTATCAATAAATAAATTACTAAAATGAGATTGAATTCATTGGGTTACCGCATTATTTAGTGGTGCAGTTTTAGGGTCGTTCATGAAAAGTCGTCGTAAAATTATAATCTTTCTCACGTAGTAAAATTACGACGTTGCATGAATACCCTTATTATTAAAAACTAACGAGTATTGACGCATTACAAACGAATAATATATTCCAACTAATATAGTTCGCTGAATGCAACCATTTTTCCATAGGAACTGTCAACAGTTTGTTTGGATTTTTTTATGCCACAACAAAAAAATCTTCAAAACAGAATTTGAAAAATATATATTTGCCTCAATCCTGGACATAGTACAAAAAAACCACTAAAGTACAAAATGAACGGCTTAAATCACAATATAGAATCTAACTTAGAATCAACTGATGAACCAAAACTTCAGCTTGTCGATTTGCTAAGCTACCTTGAAAGCTCTCCTCTAGTAGGAATGTACAATTTGAATCTTTCTGAACCTCCTCCAGAACAACCTACACCAATGGATATTAAAAATGTAAGTGCAATCCTTGCTAAGTATATAATAAATGGAATTAATTGTGATAATGTATATAGATTTGCAAGGGTCTGGAGAAACTGTTGCTGGAAGATTTAACATATGAAAATTTAACAGCACTTCTAGTTGCAAGCAGTCAAACTTACTTGATTTCTAGTAACTTTCAAGATTTTGAATGTCGTACCGAACTTCTGCATAAGACGTTTCGTTATGCCAACACCTTGGATCCAGTTAATGTGAGTTAATTCTATTCGTCAAGGGAACATCTGAGAAAATTCCATTCTACATTTCAGTTACACATAGCAGCTAAACACTTGCACGAGAATATAAAGTCAAACACGAATTTGTTATTCCTTTGCAAGAACATATGCTTTTCCAGTGATATGGGCAATGCACTTTCCATGTGTCTACTCTGGGCAATGCTTTTAGAAATACTCGGAAAAAAAATTCAAATGTATTGCTTCCATCCGGTAAGATATGGAGAACTTTATTCGTTACGTAGCCAAATGTAATTTCTTTTTTGCTTTAGTTGTCCCTATTCAATGAGTTGCTAAGCGACGTAGATGTTAGTGAAATGGTGAAAGTAAAGGATACCACTGTAAAGGCTCATTTTCTTATTCAGCTGATTGCAGCTCTTGTTAGTAGCATACTTTCTAGACCGAATGAGGAATTCAAGAAAGCTGGTTATTCACAGTACTTCAAGTATGACTCAAAGGACGTACATTCTTTGAGGGATTGGGCTAAGAATCTCAACGAACGAATAACATTGTCAGTTGACAATTCCAAGACTAACTATGATCTTATTATGGCTGTAAGATTAAGGATGATGGTTGTCATATCAAGGGTTTCATGAGTTCGTTTTTATTTTTCAGATCAAGGAAACTATTGCATTCAACATTATGTCACCACTGGAAGACAAATTAAAGACAATCGATGGTGCTCTTGATACCTTTGGAATTGAATATTCGGTCGCCTAATCGGATTCTGATATTCACTTAATATTCCTACCTATTTATTAATCGTTCGTTCAAAGTAGTTGTTTCTTTTATAAACTGTTTATTGGTTTCACCTATATAATATATATTTCGTCCGCAAAATTTGTGTCCATATTGTGTCCTAGTTCATTTCAGATGCAGCTGTGTAATGACGTTTTTTTTTTAATTTGATAGATCGATGTCACCGTTTGTCGTTCAATCTTTTATTCAGACATTGCATAGAGATAAAATAATATTGGAGTTAAATAATCTAATGAACTAATTATGTCCTTTAGAAGCTTTTGTTTAAAATAAGACATCCTCCATAAATGTTCCTTAGGTAGTGCGATGATTCAACATACAGAAAGAAACATGTTCACCGTATTATTAGCGCATAAGCTGCACAAGCCAAAAAGAAGCAAGATCTACGTCCTTCAATAGTGTAAGTGTTATGATGGCACAAACAAATCAAAGGGAGACCTCAAGAACTATATCATTATCATCCTGGAAGGGTTGCTTTTTGTGAAATCCCTTGTTACCAAAAGAATACCGAGCTTTTGATTCTCAAATTACACTTCCAACATTTTTCTCGTAAAATTGCTCAAGATATAAGAACTGACTTGTGTTTCCAAAGTCCAGCTATGGTCGCACTTATAGAGAAGCTAGCGAAGTCCACTTGCTTGGTCCTTTCGAAGATACCAACTTGTGAACATCCAATTATTCAGACGTATACTTCATGAGCATGCTTAAGTACAAAAGAAATACCAATTCGATTAGGAATGCAACAAGGCAATAGTTTTTAAGTTCCTCATTAGGTCTTTTACAGCAAAAATTTGTCTACTTACGGATATTGAGTACAGGAACGCTCTCAATATATAAAATTAAAAATTCCATTCAATGTTTTGGAGGTGAAAAAACACGACGGTTATCCAACACGATTCATAATCTGAGAAAAAGCACATGACGCCAGCACCAAATATTTAACTCCTTAGAAGGGCAGCAACTAGTGTGGGAACTTTCCGGACCGGATTTACGGCAGTTGAAGAAAAGAAACGCGTATGTCAAGTACATGGACATGACAACTATATGCTACCAATGGATAAAAATTGTCGACCCACAACCTTGGACAAGGAGACTTCCAAAGTCCCGTGATCGAAGTGGAGTGTTATTTATCTCAAGAAGATTCCTGTTAAGTATATAATTATGTAAATCATAGAAAGAGATGTTCGCACTCAACAATGAGGAACGCTGATGGTGTAGGAAAGAATTGCATTCATCCTTAATATGCAAAGGAGAAAGAAACAACACCAGATTTTCAAAAAGGAGAAGTGTTCTTCCAAAAATGACGTTCCAAAATTTTACCAAAATATAAAAAAAAACGTCAAAGCATAATAATGTCCATTGTTGGCGAAATATTTCAGGCATTCACTTACTCCATACAGGGTGTCGAAGAGAATTATGCGTCTTTTGATGATATTTCACAACTGATAAAATATTTACGCTTCGGTAGATCCTTAGAGAAACCCAGAGGGGTCATTCCGTAACTTTGAAAACGATTATCACTCAGATAGTCGAGGTAGTCGTGGTTCATGAGCAATCGTTCAATAATCGTCTGTTTTGGTATACCGCCAATCATCATCCACCTGTGTAGGATGACGATATTATCGATATTGACGATATTTTCATCATCGTCGGGCTGAATGTGATGTTATTATCACTTTTGCTAGTATAGAAAAGGAAAGAACAAAAATGGGTCTTGTGATGGGATTCAATCAACTGAAAGTCATGAAAGAGATACTTTAACGTCCATTAACATATTCTTAAATAAATACAAAATGTTTTTTTTGAAAACAAAAATATTGTTCTGGGTAGGTACTAATTCCGTAACTTTCAAAACGATAATCGTTGACGATAGTAAAGGAGACTTCCTGGGTTCCTACCGTATGATTTATGTACACTCTACGTACCTAGCATGTCTTCTACACTATCGTCAACGATAATCATTTTAAAAGTTACGGAATGAGTACCCTGTATAAAATAAATCTAGTCGATCAGAAAAACCAAAGATTATGGAATCTATACAGATGACGCATTGAGAACAAAAAACAGAAAGGTAATGGCCTACTTGGCTCCACCCTTAGCTCTCTGTCAACATCTCGTCAGAAATAAAACAAAAAATTACTCATTCCAACTGCTGTTTCTTCGGGCTTAGAATGAATTAGAATTGAAAAATTCTTTGGTCTGGATTGCGTTGACGGGCTGTGGAAACGAAGATTTAATCAAAGGTTATACGAGCTGTACAGCGACATATAACGACATATAAAACTCCGCATTGGATCGATGAGATGCCTGGTACATGTAGAGCGAATGGACACTAATACTGCGGCCTTCAGTCTTCGATTCCCATTCAGACGTCGCATCAGACGTCTTAGAGGAAGACCTCACACAAGTAGAAACCGAGAAGCCCAGGCATATCAACTGCGAAGGTTATTGACAGATGACCTGTGGTCCAATTAACTAAGCCTGAACATGGCTCTCAGATATGCTCCTATTACAGATTCTTACAAGATCTTATCCGCGGTAACGTGTCACAAAACATCCATCAGCAATCAGAAAGACCATATTAGTGTGCAAGCTGGCCAGTCCGTTAGGAAGTCTATTTAACCATTTCAATTTGTATATGCAGAAAGAAGATTGAGAATTCTCAATGGCCTTTTAAGTAATGCCCCGTTTTTTTAGTTCCGAGTTAACGCTGATGTAAACCAGATCATTCAATCTAGAGTTAATCTGAGGCTAATCCTAAAACTAGGGTAATTTCGCACTGAAAAGTGTGTAGGACCTCACCGAATCACATAAAACCGATACTCGTTTTGCGTAATCGTATTTCAGCGATAACGATGTGATTTCAACGATATTGGTTCTACAAAGTATGGCTCCACTGCTCGTCTCGATAGCCAAGTAATAACCTCGATAAGAGAAGGTATAACCCGTCCATTTAACAGAATCCCAACTGTGTTCCCTGTTTCGACCTCAAAGGATTCCTAAATCCGTGCCTCATGCCTATCAATGGTCCTATATCAAGTCGAGAGAGGAGAATAAAATGCTTTAGGGGTCGCCCAGAATTCGTATCTGTAGCTGAAGCTTGTATCTGTAGCTGAAGCTTGTATCTGAGTGAGAAGTAAAATACAACCCGTAGGCGCTTACACAATGTGTATATTGAATAGAGGGCAACTTCATGCTAGAAATGTATCTCTTTTTTTACAGCGATGCAAGATACAAGCTACAGATATGGATTCTGGGCGGACCTTTACACAGACTCAATTACATAAAACGAAACGAGCGGCAAGTAAACGATATTCACGACAAAGTGCGATTCTGTAAAACGAGATATATTTATGATAGCTCAGCGAAAACGGAAGCTATTCGAATGCCAAATGAAAGTCGTAAGAAACTACGAGTATGGTAAAACTTAGAACGATACTCGTTTTGTGTAATCAAATTTCAACGAGAACGAAGTGATTTCAACGATATTCGTTTTATAAAGTCGGCGACGCAAAACGTGGAAAGCAGCGATATAATCCATAAGCATAAACAAAGCCGAATAGGACCACAAAACACACACCAATGTGCACTGCCACCACTCCCACACCCAAACGCAGTCTCGTCCTGAAATAAAAACCAGCGACTCTTTCATTTTACATTTATTTTTGTATTGTTCATCAATTTTTCTTTTTTTTTTCATTTAGTGGTAAAAAATTTGTTGAAACAAAAAGCGAACTGCTCTTTCATATGCCCTATCATCTTCTGCCCTTTGTCAACCCATTTTAGCTCCTTCCCACTAGTTCGCTTCCTACTTCGAGATGTAGAACTCTTCTGCTTTAAGACATTCCTTTAGTATTACAAGTCTAGAGGATTACTAGTGCGACGACGAAGAACAACAAAAACCATGGAACTTTAAACGAAAAAATCAAAAGCAAACCCAAACTGCCCAAAATGAATGGACGAGGAGGACATGGAACAAAATCAAATGTGTGAATCAATGAAGATGTAACGGAATGAGGTGTTGACAAAAAAATGTGTATTTTGCGCGCCTCAAGACTTCTTTTTTTAGAATGTTAGCACAATTGAGTTTGTTGTTAGTTGTAAAAAATCAAAATCAGCATGTTTTTTTCTTTTCTTTGTTTTTTTTTTGTTGTTTATTACAAGATATTTTGTTGTTTTTCTTTTCATTAAAAATGTCTTTTTGTTTGTTCATTCTAAACGTGTAAGTCTTTTCATTTGTTTTTTATATGATTAAAGTAATATATGGTTTTTGTTTTTTAAGAAAGGTAAGGGGTAGGGGAAGATAAAACGCAAATGTAATGTATAAACGAAACAAAATTATATAATAAGACGTATAAATAATGAAAAGGAATGGTAATTTGTGTGTTTGCATGTCGCGCATAAATGTAATAGAGTATGTTTTATGTGTAATGGTGTAGGATTAAAAAATAAAGGAAATGCTTTTTGTTTTTCTTATTTTTGTTTCTTTATGCAAAAGTTTCTTTTCATTTTTTTGTTGTATATAAATTTTGGCGCAAGTAGGCGTTCTTTTTGTTTAAAGTTGTTGTTGTTCTTGTTGTTGTCGCTTGCTGTTGGTGTTGTTGTTGTTCTCGAGAGAGAGGAGAGATTTTACACGCGACTAGGTGTTGTTGGCGTGTGTCTCTCTCCCTCTGCGTTTCTTTCTTTTTCTTTTTTCATATATAATTATATAATAATAATAATTAAAAAATAATAATTAGCAATACATAATACAGTTTTGCGAGAACTAGGCTTAGAAGCACTTCCTGTGGACAATTGATGGGCCAGACTCGTCGTATTCTTGTTTCGAGATCCACATCTGTTGGAAAGTGGAGAGCGATGCCAAGATGGATCCACCGATCCATACGGAGTATTTCCTCTCTGGTGGGGCAATGATCTTGATCTTCATTGTGGATGGAGCCAATGCGGTGATTTCCTTTTGCATACGGTCGGCAATACCTGGGTACATGGTGGTACCACCGGACAATACTGTGTTGGCGTACAAGTCCTTACGGATATCGACATCGCACTTCATGATCGAGTTGTAGGTGGTCTCGTGGATGCCACATGCTTCCATTCCCAAGAATGAGGGTTGGAACAGAGCCTCTGGGCAACGGAAACGCTCATTACCGATGGTGATGACTTGACCGTCGGGTAATTCGTAGCTCTTCTCCAATGAGCTGGATGAAGCGGCTGTGGCCATTTCTTGCTCGAAATCGAGAGCAACATAGCACAGCTTCTCCTTGATGTCACGAACGATTTCACGTTCGGCGGTGGTGGTGAATGAGTAACCACGTTCAGTCAAGATCTTCATCAAGTAGTCAGTCAAGTCGCGACCGGCCAAATCCAAACGGAGGATGGCATGTGGCAGGGCATAACCTTCGTAGATTGGTACGGTGTGGGAGACACCATCACCAGAATCCAACACAATACCGGTGGTACGACCGGAGGCGTACAATGAGAGTACAGCCTGAATGGCAACATACATAGCTGGGGTGTTGAAGGTTTCGAACATGATTTGTGTCATCTTCTCCCTGTTGGCCTTTGGGTTCAATGGGGCCTCAGTCAAGAGGACGGGATGTTCCTCGGGGGCAACACGCAACTCGTTGTAGAAGGTGTGATGCCAGATCTTTTCCATATCATCCCAGTTTGTGACGATACCGTGTTCAATGGGGTATTTCAAGGTGAGGATACCTAAAATTGAGAAAAAGATATTTGAAATTAGTTAAGGATGTTGGCGGGTGGTTTGTAGATAGTGGGGTACTGAAGAATTGCGAGTTACTTGCTAATAGCTGTCGATGCTTGTTCTTTTATTCATATTCTACTCCTTCAAGCTGGTTTCACTAAGTTAGTCCCGGTTTTTACAGTAAATAGTTAAACTAAATCATTTAATCTAGAGTTTACCGACTGATCTACTGTCATCAATTAAGGAAGGTGAGCAAAATTGTAAAACAAGAGTTTACTTAATACTGAAACAAGTATAATCTTGAACTCATAAGCGGGCCTCTGAGAGCGTATTGCCAGCACACTAAGACCAACTTTGGTCCATTGTGTCGAAAATATTCTTTCCGTACTAGATTGTGAGGACTTTTAAAGGATGAAAACATTTATTTTGCTAAGAATAATCAATGTCTAGTCAGAGTGACTTAAGATTTGAACATCCATATTTATCTTGAAATTATCACTGAACTAAGTTACCAGAAAGGTTTTTTGTTACAGCAATTCCATATTGGTTCATATTAACGTATAAATAACTTGAAAAGACAATAATCTTTGAAAAGGGTGTGTTCAGCCAACTTTCATATATAAAACCGATGTTTCTAACTTATTGCTCAGAGCCACAAATGTGTTGAGAATTGTTAATTATGGCCCAATTAGACGGACAATAAATGATTACTGCTAATGTTTTCGTATGGTTTAACCGGAAGGGTGTGTTCCATTAGCATCACAGCAAAAAATAAAATTCACTATTGTGTATTTTTTAATTCAAAATTTCAAATAAATATTCCAATTCTAAAATTTAAGACTAAACTCGATTAAAAAACCTGATAATAGACAATAAATCAAAAGTTAATAATTAATCAATAAATTAACCGGAAGGGTGTGTTCGACAAACACCAAATAAGCAACTTTTATTGACAGGCGGTCATTTTCAGTTGAAGATCTCAATTTCGAATTTGAATTGAAAATACAATCTAAACAAAGAACTTTCGAGAATGGAATACTAAATAAAAATAATTTTGTGTATGCAATTGCAAGTCATAACTCAAAGTTTATCATGAACATATATTTGTTTAAAGAAATCCTTACCTCTCTTGCTTTGGGCTTCATCACCGACATATGAGTCCTTTTGTCCCATACCGACCATGACACCTTGATGCCTTGGGCGACCGACAATTGATGGGAAGACAGCTCGTGGAGCATCATCTCCAGCGAAACCGGCTTTGCACATACCGGATCCATTATCGACAACCAATGCAGCTACTTCTTCGTCGCACATGTTGATTTCTAAAATATAAAAATAAAATAATTAACTTCAAAATCAATCTTTAAATTGAAGAAAAAAAAATTAACCGAATCGAGAAAAATCTTCCAAAACCAAGTTATCGATTTAATTTCAAAAAAGTGAATCACTGCACAGAAAAAGTTTAAAGAACACTTTAAGACGACCAAGAGACTAAAAAAAAGCCAACAGGGCAACGCCCTTGGTAGTTAGAATAAAAAAAGCGGTTGGTTACTCTTGAAATCCACCACATCAAGCCGGTAAAATTAATTAAAAAAAAAACTTTTTAGAAAACCACCATTTACCTTTTATTTATTTATTCGCACAGAAAATTTCGCTTGAAATTTTCAAAACTAATTTTTTATTATTGACTTGAAAAAAACAGTGAACTGTTGGTTTCACAAATAAAATATTCTGAACCAAGTAATTTGACACAACGAACGACGCAACCACTTCGGCAGTTGAGAATTGAATGACGAGTGACGCTACAGTTAAATTCAAAAAATCCTCGATTCTACTGTTATTTCCCCAGGCTGGTGGTTTTTTTTGCATACCCCTACTGGGTTTAGTCATAAGTCGATACTAATACCATCGCAATTCTCCTTGCCAACCACTGCGCATAAGATAACTACATTACAACCACACCCAGCTTTGATGGAAGAAAAAAAATCGATAGCTCCATTCTACTGGTGTGTGTGGTAATAAAAAAAAAAAAACATCCAACACCCGGCCGGCAGCGGCACTAAAATGGTAGGGGAAACGACATCGAAATCGTGAATCGAGCGTTTCTCTGACCATATATGGTAATGTTTTCTGCTGTTCGCATTTCCCCTCATTTGAAATGACAACGACCACGTCGCACACTACACCCAAAAGCCGAACTTGGAGCGAACGAAGGAAGAAATGGAAAAAAAGGAACAACAAAAAAAAAAGAAGAAAAATTAAGTCAAGTTCACGTGCCATTCCCTTCTTTGTCGCACTTATGAGAAACTTGTTGTCAGTGGGTTTTGCGGGAGACGAAAAGTGTAGCTTGCCGGCTTAAGATGGGCATTTACTAGAAGTATCAACTTTCTACACACAGATTTCACGTATAGTGTTGTGCGCATTTTTTTCTTCTGCTTGTTTTATGAAATTTTCTCTTCTCAAGTTGGAAAGTTGAACACAGAGAAGATCAATTTAATGAATGCCAAAGCAACTGTATAAAAAGTGGGTAGAATTGGAAATTAGCTAGGAGGAGAGAAGATAATGCGATGTGAACCGGTAAAGTTATTAAATTCTAACGATGTTGGGTATGCGAAAATTAGATTAACGGTGCAATGGCCTCGTATGTAAATAACTTTGAGCAGGTCAATTCAATTTGTTTGACAAGTGTATACCTGTCAGAAATGCAAATGACGTTTTTGACTTGCTATGGTCCATATAGCTATCTTTGAAAAATTTTTGATGTCATTGACAAAAAAGTTTTGGATTGCAACCATTTAGATATAGAAGATTGCTGAAGCCAAGCATTAGTTAATTTGGTAATTTGGACAATACATATGATTTGAACAATAGTTGTCAGTTTGACAATCGATACTAGATGTGAAGTTAAACATCAAGAACAATTAACAAAATTTCAGAGAACCAATGTTCGTTTGGTTCTCTGAAATTTTGATGGCTTATGGATCCCAGACATTTATATAAATCTAGTGATGCCAAGTTTTACCAAATTTAGTAATTTATGACAATAAAATATTTTTAAAAAGCAATTGCCAGTTTGACAGTCGATAATAAATGTGAAGCTAAACATCAAGACTACAGTCATTTATAGAAATTAGTTCAATATTTCAGGAGCATTGAAGATAGATGGATCGCAGCCATTTTAAGTGATGCCAAGTTTTACTAAATCCAGTAATTTAAAAAAAACTAAACTGATTCGATGATATAAAGTTAAAAGACCAGTTAACGAATTTTCAAAGAACCTATATAAAAATTGCTTCATGGCATTCATTAAATGTTTTATCATAGGTATGAACAGTCCATATAAATATTTTCAGATACCCCAAACTATTTCTACGTTCAGCAGCTTCTTACAAATTTGGGTTGTCTTGTCAACATTTACAACCAATTAGGGAATCTTGGTGATGCCAAGTTTAACAATTTTTAGCATACTGGAATTTATAAAAATATGGTCTTTAGCCCTGGACTGGTCGTCTAGTATTAATGTTTTGATCGAATATCTTAAACTGCATATAAGGCGGAACAAGTAGTTAATGTGGTTTCGTAATTCGTATGACCATCAAATTCATGATCATTGGTATGGATAAAGATATGAGCACGTAAGTGCAAACGATTCAAGATCATTTAAAACTTGTGATTAAATGACAAGTTAATCTTAGTGAGAATAATTTGAATCGGAAAAAAAACTCACAAACACCTTATCAACATGGACTTTAGTTTCCATTTCAATACAGAGGTGCACAATTGATCGACATAAGAACGAGCTCGACACAAAAATATACAGCGTCATACATTTCGATGTATACACTTGACCTTGGATGCGTGTATTGAGAAAAAAAACGTTTAGAACGCTTATTTGCACCTGATTCTCACTTGTGTGACCACAAATCCGAATATCCCAGGGATTACTTTTATTTCCATGTCACGTATTCGAGCGATTTTTGTCACACGTCATTCTATGTTCTCTTACATAACCAGATTATAATTTGTTCTCCGATAACAATTTAGCCGGCTTCTTGCACAGCAATTAGTCGAGGGGTATTATCTTGAACATGGTGGGGTGTGGTAGGTTTGTTACCAAGTCGTAATGTCACTATCCATGAAATGGTTTTTTAAATCACTTTGACACATATTCACATTTTATGATTTTTTTTTGGTTTCTTTCTTTAAACTGTAGTTATCCCAGTTAATTAATCCATCTGTTCATTATTTTAAACTTAATCCTTTTTTCATTGAATGATTCACTTTTTTAGATTTTTTTCTCGATAACCGTTAAATTTTGAAAATTATATTCGCAAAATCTGGCAGCACTTGTTCAATTTGTACTTACATTTGGTTTGTGTTTTTTGTTTAAATTAAATAAATACTATAATTTATCCTACGTTAAGGAATACGCTTTACTTGACGTTCCACACAGCACAAGAACGCGAACTGTTATGATGTCAAAACTGGTCGGTGGCGACGTTTATAAAGGCATCCCCTCTTATCAAAAACTTCGTACACAATTTCTGACATTTTACCATATATGGGAATGGATGCACAATCGGCGTTGCCGCATTTGCCTTCGGAAATTTGTTTCCCCTTTGGGATTGAAATGTGTAACCGTTGCGCATTAGAGTGAGCAGTCAAGCAATATAAATGAAAACTATAGCGCGAATTTTTTTCTCGCATTTCTTTTTCTTTATCTATTTCGTTTTTCGTCTGCCTGCCGATTCTGCCTTTCGTTCATAAAGTCGGTTGTTCACAGTTGGTATATCTAGTTTGAAAAAGGGGGAAAGGTTTTTTTCATTTTTTTTTTCGACTGTGGTCATATGCTGTTGTCACACATGCACACCATTGAAACTTCTCTGAATAACTGTGTGTAAATGAGTCACTGCTGATTATGGAGAATCAAACGCACAACACATATGGGGATACATGTGACTAAAATGGTGTGGAATGTCAGTTTATCAACATTTTGAACACATTTCTTTTCCAAGTGTTTGTTGGATGATGTATGTATGTACATATTTTTTTTTGTTGGAGTGATCTTAACATAGACGGTTAAATGTTTTTAATTTTGGAAACAGTTTTATGTTTTTGTTTTTATTTGTTTACCGAAGGGAAAAGTCAGCTTTTACCCTTTTTGACCGAATATAAATATTACGTTGACATCATATTCGTAAACCGTAGCTGGCTGTCAGACAGCAGCTTCACTTAAATTGATTATTTTGCCCTAGCTTTTCTTGTGATTAGGTTCAGATTTAGTGGAATTTTATTTACGTAGGGTAAAACCTACATTTGTCTAGGTTCCAATGAAAATTCTTAATGATTAAGCAATACCACTTTTTTATCTTATCTTATCAGGTGGGGAACTTTTGTTTCTGTTGATTTCCTGGGTCTGACGAATTGTTTTTAAATTAAAAAAATGTTAGTAGCTAGGTGCTATCACTTAACTTTCAAAATCAATAATCAAATGTTTTACTCTTCATATGCTACCTATCTATGACTTTTATGTCAAAACACAAATATAAGTATCCTACCTATCTATCTCAAAAATTTGACAAATGTTTTACGCTTATTTCAACGTGTACAAACCTAAGCTACTGCTCTAGATTTATGTCTGTTGGCGTTGAACATGTCTTGCATAGAAACATTAACTTTGTTCCCGTACTTACTATTTTTTACAAATTTTCGTTGCAGACATGATTTTTCTTGCAAAAATAGCATAAGATTATGATCTAAATTCGAAACCAGGTAGGTAGGTACATACATATATTGTAAATTAACTGAAAGGCCTATTAGGTTTGGGTAGCAATTGTTAACGTCATATTGACAGTAAACAAAAATTAAAATGTCTTAATGGGTTTATTCTAGCGAATTTTGTAAGTTATATTTTATATATCGCAACTGTAAGAACACTACATGGTTGTTTTGGTATTACATTTTAAAGTTCGTAGATTTGTGAATGGACATTTCAAATACACAAAAATAAGTTATTGTCTTATTGTCTGGTAAAACCAAACAATTTTTGTTATTCATTTCTAATAGGTAGATATTTAATTTAAAAGAATTAAAAGAAGGATACAAAATGCAGACTAAATTTTGTATTCGAATTTTCAAAACACAATAAAAGCTCAGTTCCACTTAAGGATCCTTAGAAATCACCGAAATATTCGTAGATAATTAAAAGGTGATTTTATTTTTTATTTTGAAAAAATAAATAAGAACCCAGTCCTTTTACACAGCAGTTAATTGTACTACGAATCGCGCGACTTAATACATTTAAAATAATATTCTATTTTAAAAACTTTAGAGAAAAAAAGTGTCTTTGTTTTTGTCAGAAGGTCTGTGTCTATGGCTGTGCCTATATTCCTTATGACGATCACGGATTAAACTCAGTATTCAATTTCTGTCAATATTAGCGGCTTTTTTATTTCCCTCCAGGAGCAATACATATAATGCAAAGAGGAAGAATAAATCTCATACCTTTTAGGCACACATTTCGAGTTGACTTAAATCTGAGTTAATCCAATGTCAACCACACCTGTATGGATTAAATTTAACCTAGAGTTAACTCGCCGAAGCGGTTTTTCAATGCAGGATTTAATTTTACTCCATGAGTGTTGATTCAATATGGTAACATTGATTTCAATATGGTAACATTGATTTCAATTTCTGCAACAGCTCAGTTGTCTGCTGGTTGGGTTTCTTTTCCCCCTGTTTTCTGCTTAAAACAGTCAATATTTTAAACTTTCTATAAAAACAAACGACCATTTTTTTTCTTCTAGGGGTTAACATCTGCACAAGTATCTTCGTTCGAAGTTCTTTCGTATAATTTGTTTTTGAACATCCTGCGCAGAATTTGTGCAGTCAACATGAAGGCCGAAGTTATTACCTAAAATTTTCGTCAAAGAATTATATATATATCTGCCAAACTAGACCTTTTTTATTATTATTGTATTAAAAGAAAATAAGTAAAACGTTTCGCACAAAAACATGAAATACATACTTAAACTTTTTTGAACAATCAAGTTATGTCAAATCGCGTTTGCTCTTCAGCCGAAATAAATATCTGTGCAATCTGCCCAACGCGACGCCTACGTTTATTTATTTATAATGATGTTTATGAACAAAAGGTACTGCAGTTGGGCTAAGTTAGTTTGATAAAAATCTGCATTAATGCAGTTTCTTCTAAGAATGACGTTTATGAATTCACCCTATAACCACCATTTCAGTACTATCCTGATTTTTTTTTAGTGATGTTTTGCAAATAAAATAATCGATCTACTTTATTGTTTATTCTATCCAATAAAAGACTAATTTACGAAATTACTTACCAAAGTGGCGCTACAGTCCGAAATGAACCTGGGCCTCAACCAACATATCCCAGTCCTAGCTAACTGCCTCTAGTTGCGCACTTCAAGTTCGTTGAGGTTGGTTTGTGGGTGAGTTTTTCCTATGTCCGACGTCTGGCTGCGAATCGAAAGTTCTGGGTGTCAGAGTGCTGGTGTACATTTGAAGACCAATTTACAAACTTATGTACAAGGTGGCGCAATAGTAATCCTCCTATCAGAAAATGCTATAAATTTTGCGATTGGCCCCTAATGTCAGTTCTGTTTTGACATTTGTGTAGTAAACACATGCGAAATACACGTTACTAAACAATGTTACGCTACACTGCTCCAGAACGCGGAATATTGGTGACTATTTATTTGAGCAATGATCGGTCGGTGACTTGAATTTCGCCGCAGATTTCCTAGCCGTCCAACGCCTACTGGTGAAACACTGCGACGTTTAGCCGCTCGCCTCGAAGAGACTGGCACAACACGAGATGCTGCCAGGCGTGGCAGACCCCGGAGTAGCCGTTCTGCAGAGAATATTGCTGCTGTAGCCGAAGATGTCATGGAAGCGCCGTCGACATCGACCAGACGACGTGCCACGCAAATGGGTATCAGTCGACGGTCTTTACAGCGAATTTTGGTACAAGATTTGAAGATGTTTCCGTACAAAGTCCAGACGGTGCATCAGCTGTTTGCTGCTGACCGCCAATCGCGTCTAACATACGCTCAAGCCATCCTCAAATCACCACCAAGAGGAAGATGATTTTTCATCAAAAATAATCATGAGTGATGAGGCCCATTTCCATCTTAGCGGGTACGTAAATAAGCAAAATTTACGCTTCTTGGGCACTGAAAATCCGCGTGTAACCCACGAAGAGCCATTACACCCGCTCAAAGTCACTGTATGGTGTGCTGTTTTCGCTGGAGGAGTCATCGGACCTTTTTTCTTCGAAAACGTCGCGGGCCAAACGGTTACTGTGAATGGTGAGCGCTACAGAGCTACAAGAATGTGAAAACCTATCGCCGGAAGTTTTGGCCAAAGTGATGGAAAATGCCATAAAAAGGGCTCAAATGACAATCAACTGTGGCGGCGGCCATTTACATGACATCATACTCTCGACTTGATGTAAAAAAAATCAAAAGACCAAATAAAAATAATCCACAAGAAGAATCAAAGTTTTTCATTTTTTTTTTAAATTACAGCCAAAAAACATCGGAAGGTTATTTTTGCGCCACCTTGTATTTGAATAGATCAGCAAAACATAATTCTTTTCGCTTATAGGTATTGTGATTAAAATAAATTAATTTTTTTTGTTTGTTCTAGGATGTGCTCGTTAGCCTAGTTCTCCATAATTCAAATTGTTAAAAAAATAACACGACTCTAAATATTTTCATCGGTTCACATCCAAGTAAATTCAAATTTAGACATACTAATGAGTATAAAATATCGAAATACTTGTACATAAAATGTCCTTTTCTGTCTGACACTGTCCGCAGCTTTTAAGTGACTTTCTGGTAAAGGACGTTTCGACCACACAGTATCGGCACGCGTTTTTCCTCTTATCCTAGATTTTTCATTTAATTAATTATTATTCATATTGATATTTCTATGCTGTTACATATGACATATGCACACAAACAAAATGCTGTTGGAAGTCCCAATCAGGAACCTATTTTTTTATATCAATATGTTAATTTAATCCAGCTACTTCCATGCTTCAAAAAGCAAAACTTACTTAAAGCAACATTTGAAATAGGTATAAGTTGAAACAGTCTAGGTTTACATATATACACTTAAATAAGCCGCCACTCTAATGTCATATTATAAAAAAACAATAGCTGTCATACATTCCGAACTATTGCGAATATTTAATATTAAACTTTTTTTCTTTAGATTATAAAATTCACATGATCTGATATGCTTCCATACACAGGTAGGTATTGTGTCTATATATGCATGCATTTGAAGGTATTTTTTGTTTTTAAAAATTACTATGGATGTAGGTATATCTTTACTGGCGCCTCACAATGTTGATTTCACTTTGACTATCGCCACTTGGTTAGACAACTCATTGTCGATGACACCTACTGTGCTCTTGAAGTGCTCCAGCATAACTTACAAACAAATTTTATTTTGCAATTTGTTTTTTTTTTTTTTATAACAACGTCCACATCTGTATAAATACGAAGGTGAGAGTGTGGGATTTCTGGATTTTCCAGCAACCTACTCTTGTAGTTTTAGTCTCTAGACCTCGTCGCTGGAGAGACAAGAGAAAACAGCAACAATGTTCATTTTAACCATTTGTTTATAGTTTTTTTTTTTGCAACAAACGTTTTTTGTTTGTACTTGACAGTGTAGGACCATTTCAAATTAAATTATGTCACACAGCATTTTTTACCGTTGCTACCAAACCAACGCACAGCAAGCAACGTCAGTAATGTGATGACCGAGACATTTTGTTTTTTGTTGTTGCAGTGCTTAAAGTCATTTCCTTATAAATAAGTCGTTGTTTTATAGTTGTTTTTTTTTTTAAGCATGAATTTCACGTTTTTAATTAGTCAGACAGTTTCTGTGATCTAGCGCCATTGGTGTCGTTTTTGTCTGATTGACACATCCGCTAGACATGCTGCCCGGCGAGAAATTTGGCATATTGCCAGTAAAATAACAACAAACTAGACTCAAATGTCAACGGCTGTAGTTAAACAGCTGAAAACGATGAGAGGAGCGTGGATTTGTTTATTTTATCATTTGTGCTAGATAAACATTAAGGCCTGACACTAGTTTACAGCATCATGCAGCAGATGGTGCGGAGATTCTGGGATCCGATTCGCGGTTTAGCTGTCAAAATTAAATTTACATTGATGATAAAGTATTTTTCTTTAGTCAATTTGGTCTGGCCTGTATCGGTTTTCAAAGATTCGATTTTTGTGCTCTATATCAGTAGGATATCAGCAGCGCTTTCTAAAACATCAACAAAGCATGAAACCCAGCCTCTCCAATCACTTGTCGTTTGAATAGTACAAGGTGGGCCAAAAGAAATCATCCGATTTTGTTTCGCCCTTCAAAATATTGGTTGTGGCTCTCGCAGTGTGTGCCTTTGCTCCACCCTGTTGGAACCACATGATCTCCAGTCCTAATTCGTCCAATTGCGGCAGAAAAAACTCGGTTAACATGGCCCTATAGCGAGCACCGTTTACTGTTGTCGTTTGACCAGCGGCGTTCTCGAAAAAATGACCCAATGACTCCTCCAGCATGAGTAACTTTGAGCGGGTGTAATGGCTCCTCGTGCATTAGGTACTCGTGGATTTTCGGTGCCGCAGAAGCGATAGTTTTGCTTCTTCACGTACCCGCTGAGGTGGAAATAAGCCTCATCGCTCATTATGATCTTGGTCGAAAAATCGTCCACTTCGTCCTCGAGATTGAGGATGGCTTGGTCGTAGATTACACGCGTTTGGCGGTCGACAGGCAGCAGTTGATGCACGGACTGGACTATGTACGGGAACATGCGCAAGTCTTTGACCAAAATTCGCCTTATGGACAACCGGCTGATGGCTAATTGTGAGGCACGGGGTCTGGTCGATGTTTCCGGCGACAGCTCGACATCCTCGGCAACAGCAGCGATATTCTCGGCACAACAGGCGCTCCGGGGCCAGTCATTCTTGGCAACGTCTCGTGTCGTCCCATACTCTTCATTGTTGCTTTGTTGTCTCGTGTCGTCCCATACTCTTCATTGTTGCTTTCAACATTGATAGTTTGTTATCGTCGAAAGCATTATACGGTAGATTCTATCATACGCGCGGTCTTGAAGTCGATGAAAAGATGACGTGTCTCGACTTGAAACAGGATCTTATATGCGACATTTAGCAGGATATTGGATCACTTTTTTATTAGATGGGGCATGTGGAGGTGATATTCCAGTTATCGGAAATGCACTCTTTCAGTCAGACTTTGTTGATGGTTGGGTGTATGCACAATTGCACACTTTTATGGCACCTCCGTTTTTGAAGAGTTTCGCTGGTTATTCATCAGAACCGACTGCTTTGTTGTTATTTACGAAGAGCGTTACCCCTTCGGTGAAGGTGGGCCGTATCACTCTCACTGCCATATCACTCTCTCGACATTATGCTCACTACACAGCTGCTGGAAATATTGTCAGAATATATCTACAAATCTACAATACTTTTGCGCGTCAGTGATTAGGGTGCCATTGTTATTTCTTGTATTGTGACTTCGACAAAAAAGACATGCAACAGGCAACTGGCTTTAAAGTAGGAGAGCAGGCTATATCTCCTACTTTAAAGCCAGTTGCCTGTTGCATGGCTTTTTTGTCGAAGTCACGGATGTTCTTCTTGTTGCGAGACTTTTCTCATTAACTTTTGAGCATTCCGTTTAGCTTTGGAGATTTCTCTTTGTTGATTCCGCGATCATAGGTGTTCTCAGATTTGTTGAGGCCATTTCCATTACAATCTTTCAGACCTAATCGGTCTGGGTACATATACCGACTTTTTTTTTCCTCCAAAACATCCACCCATGTTATGAAGGCTCCATCATAAAAAAAGGACCATGGACCCCGCCCTAACTAGTCTAATGTTTGGATCTTGAAGATTTCCTTGTCTATTCATACTAACCATTCTGGGCAGTGTAAAAGGGGGCTTTTCAATCGCATAGGTCGAATCAC
Organism: Rhingia campestris; assembly: GCA_932526625.1. Lineage (NCBI taxonomy): Eukaryota > Metazoa > Arthropoda > Insecta > Diptera > Syrphidae > Rhingia > Rhingia campestris. The sequence goes on along the minus strand of OW052182.1, from coordinate 49,908,349 downwards.
AGAGCTTTTTAAAATTTCCAAGGTTGTTGAGCTCGACAGAATGGCGACCAATCAATGCATAACCTATGGTGAAACATCTTAGATAAATCATTGGGGATATTTGAGGTAAGACTTTATGAACAAACTGCTGATTAGCAAAATAGCTGACTTAGGTTTGACCTGTCATGAATATAGTTATTGTTTAAACAATGCATGTTAACAATGCATGTATAGTGCTTTTATAGCACTGTATGGATCTTAACTCAGCGCGGGTATTTGAAGAGAAGAGGCAGTATGAGAGAGACAGGTAGGATAGATATAGTGAAGATTTACACCATGGGTGATGTCTGAAATAACTTTCCGTCCGCCGTTATTTGTCTTTTTTTTTTGTAAATAGCGCTGAATATATTTGTTGGTTCTTAAAGGCTAATACCTATTCATCGAACTTGTATTATTCCTGAATCTTTGAATGGTTCATTTATTTTGGCTGGGACATAACATAACTCCCATCATCACTACACTGCTGCTAGGAATTTAAAAAAAATGTTTTGGGTCAATTAGATTTAACAAATCCCATCACTTTTCAAAACTACATACAATTTCATTTTGTTCAGTCTCCTCATTAAGCCGGTAAACATATCTTACAAACAAAAAAAGTAGCATCAACGAAACAATAATAAAAAAAAACCAACCACACACCAAAACGTCAGATACATTTCGCATACCGATTCATCATCAACCCACACCCGTTCAAGTCAACCAAAGCCCGACAAGGTTCATGTAACTGGCAAGGCAACTAGCACACACTCGTACTTTGTTTCGTAGTAAAACGGAAAAAAATACTCATACTTGTCGTTTTCTTCTTCTTATTTCTTATTTTGTTTTCTATAGAGAAATATTTCGCGCAACTCTCTAATTGCAGATACAAAGATAAAATTGTTTTGTCATTCTATGTGAAATTTTCGCTGAACTGCTATAGTGAAATGCTAGGAAACTAAAAGAAGACGACCGACGACTACGTGTCATGGTGGCCGTTGACGCTGTCATCACTATGCTGTATAAACAGTTTTAATGATGATCTTTGAGTAAACATTAAACAGTGATTAGACAGCAAGTATATTGAAACTGATGCCCGCTTATCTGTATCTTCTTCAGTCGAGATTTCACTTAGTCATGTTAGTCGGCATGAAGATCCAATGATTGTGTTATGATATTGGTGATGATGATGATGATGACGTAGGTACATCACTGTGAATTGTCACTTGCCTTGTGATCAGAATAAGTGTTTGAGGTCCTATACAATTTCGTTATTTATAGATACATATCTACATAATAGTGATTTGAGAACGGCTTATGTTCGTATGACAATGTTTTAATAACAGATTTTTAATAAAATCCGATGAAATAAAGTGTTTCTTTAGCATAACAAAACATACAAACACCCAATTTATGTATGTGTGTCCCCGGCAGCCAATAAAAATGCACCAAAGCACTAAAATATAACCAAATATGCTCTTCGTTTAAATCATGTGCTAAAGTTTCTAGCTCAGACTGATGCAACTTGGACCGCTCCTTGAATTGTGGGTACGTTATCGCCAAACTCCTAAACATCAATGGAGCTCTGTTGGGTCCGGTTTTTTTTAAACTCGAGTTAACTCAAGAAAGTAGTTTTTTTAGTCAATATAAATCAAGAGTTAACTCATCACTAAAAAACCTTAAGGTAGGAGTCCGGAGAATAACTTCGGGTCAAAGTGATGGATGACAGTTGACAATATTCAATCCTAGTCAAAACATGTTTCCGGTATTTAGTGGAATATCTATCCGAAATACAATGCGATGTTGATTTTAAGAACGCCATAAACACCTTTTGGTTAGCGAGGTTTTCCAAAAATTGACTGAATACCTAGTCAACCTTAGATTTAGGATGTGCTCATAAAAAGCAAATGAATTGTTAAACATTCAAAACCAAAACAATGAGCGGTGTTTATAACATCAAGGCAACATTTATAAAAGCGATCTAGTGATGATTGATGATTTATGGTGACATCAACTTATCTACTTCTCTCTCCATTTGTGGATTTCCATTGTGGATTTCGAACAGCTAACCATTGGTTAAATAAATGCGTTGGAGTAAGTGGACCTTAGTGGTCTAATAGCTGTTTGTAAAATAAAATGAAAAATGAAATTTTTAGCATTAGCGGCGTTATGTATTTTTTAAGGACCCCTGTTTTGTATTAATGCATTTCAAAAATGACCTTTTGTTTCATCAATTTTAGCAAATATTAGGTGTCTAATGTACATATAAAGTTCTTACAGTCATAGTAAACAGCATCACAAAATGAGTGGGAAGTGAGGCTGAACGATAAAAAATTTGCTTCCCCTGTTACACTATACTATTCTTGTAGAACCAAAGTTGATTTAGGTCGTTTTCAACTACGGCATAATACTATATCAGAGATTGATAGGTCTTCCTCTACTGTGCCAGAACATTGCTTTGCATTCATTCTACATATCCTTCCTAGTACAGGGAATAAAGTTCGTCGTTGAATCTTCGCTATTAATGCCCTTTATTGCAAATGGAACTAAAGTTTGCCAAACGAAAAGCTGTACACTCGAAAATATCTAGGATTTCTTCATTTTCTTTTGATATGGCTAACGCTTTTACAACCCGTACCAAATCTAAAATCAACTAAATACATTACTATCTCTTATTAACGACTTCTAACAACCTGACAATTTGTGGGTTTGTTTGATTAAAATTTATCCCGGATACGCGAAGAATTGTTTACATCAATTTTACATGGTTTAACGCAATTTTGAAGTTTTACATTGCATTACGGAAGTGTCACCAAAATATACAGTTTATTTCGTTTTCTTGTGATTTCATAGTTGTGAATTCTGGGACATTACGTTTCTATGTTTCGATGAAAATTCAAAGTGTAACCACTAATGAAACATTTATAAAAATACTATTCTGGTTAAATTTTAGCTTAATCATTGTGAATTCTAATTTAAGATATCTTATCTTTAAAATATAATCTGACACCCTATTATCTCAAAATAGGACAAAAGTTTGCGTAGTTTTCCACTAAAATCCATTGACCAATATTTGCACTTTTATTCGTTTGCGAATAAATAGTACTTGCAAGTAGTGACATACATAATTCCCAGCAAAAAATCAGAGGATTTCAATTATCTAAATCCTATGTTTACTGTTTAAGAATAAACTTATTTGTACCATACATCACGTCACCTGTACCACGTGCCAATTTTAAAGCTTTTAAAAGTCGCTTTAGGCTGAATGGAGGTTTCAATTAACTTTTCCCATTGACAAGATGACTACTAGACTACAAGATCTGACCTACAGAAAATATTAACAAGACGAGTTCTCTGGTGATTAGTCATTGTCGAAGCAGGAGGTAAACATTGAATTTGTCAGCGCAACCTTAATAATTGCAAATGTGTGCATTCAAATGAGAAGCAAGTACTAGTGTGTGTATAGATAAATGTTGATCAGTATCAATTTATTATTAGCGAATAATTGGTCTTAGCAGTTGCAAGCTGAGAAACCTGTATACCCTGTCGAAAATGGCAATAAATGTAGGCTGCATCGGTATGGAAATATGTTCGTTTTAAGTACACATCCCACATTAGCGTATTTGCAGAGTGCACTGACAACTTGTTATGACTTTTTTCTGCATTTAATTACAGACTGTTTTGACGGTTAATTTACTACTTTCTACAGCAATTTCTAGTTTTAATAATATTGCAATCAGATCGAATTTGTCCTGATTTGGTTAAAACTCGTCTAAAAGTAGCTTATGAAAACAATGCAACTCTAAAAAAACACTATGCATGAAACCATTAGGCCAACAAAGAACAGAGATGAAAAAGTCAACAAAAACCCAGTATGCAGCATTAACAATATAGTCCACTAAGCAAAGAGATACTTTATACCAGTCCAGGTTTTTTGTCTAATGCCCGAGTATGTTACTGTTTCCATGATTGGAATTCGGCCCCGAAACATACACTGAACTTACTGGACCGTATCCAAAGACAAGAAATTCTATCCTTACTGCAAATCTCCAACGGTTGGCTCAGCGAATACTTGTAGGGGGATCTGTCTCTTTATTACAAGTACTATAAGGGCAGATCTTCGGAGCTTAGAGAACTCAACTCTAGGCTTGTTACATTTCAACGACCTACAAGACACACAGTTGTAGCTGTAGTTGTAGGCATGAAGTCCACCTAACAATAACAAGAACGAGCTTTCAGAAGACGTACCAGTCTATAGCAATTCAAAAAACACAAAAAAATACAAATTTTTGGCGCAACAGGCTCGTTAGTACCCAGGGCCTAGCTTTCTCACAACCATTCATGTGTGCGTGTGTACTTCTTGCACGATGGCGGGACCTCCTGTTTTATGCCGACTCCGAACGGCTATGTTGAGATAAGATATTCTTGACAATTGATACTACTCGGATGATTTGTCAGTTCATCACGAGAGGAGGGCCAGTGAAAAATCATTTAGGTGTTGCTACGGCTGGGAATCGAACCCAGACCTTCTGCGCGGCAGTTCATCGCACTTACCATCGCGCCACTGAGCTTTCCTATAGCAATTCACGAGCAATAAGTTCACATAACATGCGAAAAATTTTAAAAAATAAAATAAAAATAGCTTTAAGGTCAAGGAGTGCCTACTATTTATTAGCAGTTAGTGACTAACTTTATGTATTTATACCTTAAGACCTTTTTGGGCCTTATTTCAAGAACCTCAGATATGAGATCGTTCGATAAGTTTTGGCATGTCTGATGTCGGTCGGTCATGGTGATTCCGGGGTGAGGCAACTGTATGTCATGAATCTCATATTTCCCTATCTACGTAGATGTTGGATAGTCAAATGCGGATCCGTATTTTCAGGAATGTCATCGCTTGAAATATCGGTTTATCTTTTTAAAATCTAAAGAAATCTAAAAGAGCCTTAAAATATAAAACTTGTTAGTTTTATGATCAACAATCTGAAGTAAAATGTATTTGTCGCAGTTATGGTTGTCTTTCCAAGAACGAAACAGGCTGTCTAACGCAATCTTTGAAGTCTTTGGATATCATATTCTATTTAACTCACTGATTGTAACATTCGTTTTGGTGTTAGTTAACCTAGAAGATGCTGATTTGCTAGCCTCACATTTCATATCACCTAGGCCAATTGGGATGCCAAAAGCAATTGGGTCTACGACTTCTACAGAATGGATATATGACTAAGACAGAGAGCCTTCCGGCTCTTTGGATCCATGAGTAAGAATAGAGGTCCTTTATGATGAAATCGATGTATAGAATTATCGGTACAGCAGATCATGCTTATACATATGAAGAATCTGGTTTCCACCAGATTTTACAAGACCACTTCGAAAAGGCACCTTTAATGCTTTAATTAAAAGACATTGACAGGATATATCAACACAGTAGCAATAATTAAGTATGGAAGCAGTGGCCTAGTGATTAGTTCGTTGGACTAATATGCGTGGTCCCTGGTTAAAATCCCAAAAGTTCATCGCCCCACATCTTGCAAAAGTCTTCGAATATCTAAAACCTTGATGAGAAGTTTGGAATCGGCGTTAAACTGAAGTATCATTCTTTGTATTAAAATATTATTTTGCTGGCAATCAATTAGAACCGGCTGCATTGTTGTGGCGATTCTGTCACCTCTTTTTGGTACTTCAAATATCATCATCTTTACGGGGCGGTTGGTCGCCTATATGAGATACTTCATTATATTGCGATATTGTAATTCACTATTATAAGGTGAGAGCACAGTTGTTGCTCCTTGTAGATTCTGGCTATTTCCGGTTAATTTAGGCGAGCAACGTGAAGCCTCCTTTTCTGCAGGATTCGCATCTTCTTCTCGTTGGACACTCGAGCTACAATTTGGCTGCGCCGAGAAAATGGTCAGAGTCGATGTGTGTCCCTCCGAATGTGTGTACATCCCAGTTGCTGGGTGCGTGTCTAGAATATATGAGCATGGTCGATTTGGTTGGCGGTTCGACCATCTGCAGATCGCCAGGTTGCTTTGTGGATTCGAAGGAAACTAGTACTGCTGATCAAATTATGGCTCCATTATCTGTTGTCGTTCCATGGAGTATCACGTAGTATCCTGGACAGGGTCCATATGCTTCAGTCTCATTGTGTGGTCCCTGTTCAAATATAAGGCTGATTTTGCAAAACGCAGTTTGACGGGCTAAATGTCAAGTACCTACTTTTGACCTGAGTGGGCTCCCGATTACAAAACTGCATCAAAATCTGTGCAGCCTTTGGTGACAGCTTTGAAACAGACATTATAAGTATTTCTTAAATTAATATACTCCTGTCTGATAGGGTTTAAAAACGAAAAATCCTTCCTACAAAGCTATTGCGCAACCAAACGGCTTCGTAAAAATGACGCATCAATGATCAAGAATTCATAAAAACTGTCACAAAAGAGTTCATTCAAACATTTCCATGACAACCATGCCTAATGTGTCATAAACTCGAGCACTACGCAGTTTTCTTTAATTTAGAATTTAAACCAACCGTTTCTAGATTTAAACTCCACCGATATATGGAAAAGGGGAAGGCTTATTTTTTATGCTGTCTCCAACACTCATACACATTTGCCATATGTCATCATCAACATATTTTTATAGGTACTTTTTTTATTTCTATGTATAATCTTTTAAAAAGAAATAACATAAATTTATTATTCGTCTCCATAACTAAATAAGCAGAAATGATGTCATAATCGAGAGTGAGTTAAGTGTTTGCTTAGAATTCCATTCCTGATAAGAATGCTCAAATATAACAATAAATTTGTAACTGCCAACAACTCCATATATGGTAAATCAAGTCGTACTTTTGTTTATCTAATATGTTGTGGCGATTGGTTGCTAATACCTTTAATTAAGTTCGACAAATGACTTTGAGAAAACAACCGATTCGGGAACTGTCAACAAAAACACATTCTTTTGAATCATCGCAGCATATTTACGTTCGACAGTTGTTGTGCATTTATCGGGGTTGGTTCATCGGTCTTGCGTTTGTTGATGTTCCGGACAATATGGGCGTTGGTCAGAGTGTGTTAATGCCGGGGTCTGTGTTATACGACTATAATCATTGAAATGTTTATTATTTTTAGTTTGAAATTGTTGTTGCCATTGCTTTGTTTGTGGGTTAAGGTCTAATGGAAAGGGGGAATATTTAGATCACCTAATAGGGGACTCTTTTAAACGAACTCAGTCGAATGAAATTAATTAAAAAAAAAAAATAACTCTCACGAGGGAGTGGTGGCAAACGATGCTGGGTCGTTGAGTATATTTTTAATTAATTTAACATGTTTCGTTTAAAGATTTATCAAATGTCAATGTAGAAGGGCATTTTTCTACTGAATGCAACCACTCCTATTTTCATTTTTGATGACATTGGTTGCTACTAATTGAGCAGAAGTCTCTTGTAATTACTTTTTTTTAAATAGTTGAAAAGGAATAAAAATATAAAATAAGATATAAGTCGGCCAATGCTTGTGGGGTCCATGAATCAAACAATAAAGCAAATATTACGAAAGTACGATATTCGTGTTTTTATTTTTCATTTACTGCGTACCTAATTCATATTAGCCTTATCAAACGAGGTGTTGCTGATCCTGTCGTAATTTGTTATTCGTTCAATCGTGGGTGGGTTCTCTAACAATATTAGAGCTTTTTGGTTGCAATAGAAACGATTAACACCTTTAAACACACACAAGGACTTACCATTGCCATTGTGTAAATGGTGTTTTTTTTAGAGGTATAAAACTTTGAAATGGAATAAAACAAAGATGATTTTGTTTAAATTGACATGAAATTGACTTTATTCGAAAGATAATCTTCTGGCATTAAATTAAATATGATTTCTGGCATATGACCGCCATGGCTGGCTCGGACGTAGCCATTCCGTTATCGTTCCATGATAAAGGACTACATATTTGATATCTAAATTGAAGCACATGATATCAACGATATCATGTATATAAGGCCCAAGACCCTAAAATTCAATTTTAAACTTTTTTTTTATTAGGTACAACATTATATATTCAGATGCTCGGCATTATCTTTTTTCGCAGTGCCACAAGATAGCCAATTTGGTAATTTGTTTATCTATTAAAAACATTAACTATATCATCAAAAGGTCGTTTTCATCCGTCTTTGCTGTTGCGGGTGACATGAAATATGCACATTTCCTTCACGCTGACTCTTGAACCCTTCAAGAAGATTTGAACAACTTTCAACCAGGTACCAACAAAATTTCCTTGATATCAAATTCTCAATTTCAACAAGCATTGACTTACCTCTCAGATCTGAAATCTCAAATCTTTTTCCATTTTCCACTTTAACTTTTATTTTAACGCACCAACAAGTGCAAGTCAATCTGTCATTTGATAGACCCTCTTCCTTTTAGCACTTTTCTGTTTTAAGTTTTAAGCAATCGAAACACAATAATTGTTACAATGATAGGAAGTTAATTAAGCTTCAACTACTGAAAGATAAATTTACTTCCAATGTTCCTTATAAAAACATTAAATTCTCACAGATTACTTTAAAAAACAACACAAAAATCTTGAATCAAATCAAAGTGTTGCCGGATACAGCTAAAAAATAATTAATTAATTAATTAAACTCAAAAGCACTGATCACTAAATCAACATTTCCTTTCAAAAATTTTTATTTATAAAACACTTTTCTCTGTTGAGTAATCAACTCTTGTTTCCCAAAATGTATTGAATTACATGAAAAACATACGATTCTATTGAATTCGTCTCCCTTTGACAGATTGAATTACAAATAAACAATTGTAAATTGAATTGACATGAGTATATCGTGAGAGATTTATTGGAATTCATTTAATGAATTTCTCAAAATATTTCCTGAGAACATACATGAGAGGATAAAAATTTGACGATTCCAAGTGAGTGGCGTCGTTATTCGTTATTTATAAAATACTTAAAGAAATTTGATGGCTTTTGTAAATAGCTACCATTTCAGTGAACTAAAGGATATAAAAAATTATTATACGATCAGACGACGGCAGATCGAACATAGATCAAATTTGATAATACTTTACGCAAATTTTTGAAAAGACAGAAAAATTTCAAGTCGAAGCGCATCATTCTTTTATCGCCTTTAAAGCCGCATGCTCTATAGAATTCGGTATTCCGTTAAATAGTTCATCTACACCACAAATGACACCTTAGCGGCGATACGGCGTTACGGCGAAGACTGATCCTGAAAAACCGATACATACTGCTTCGGTTTATCGAAACGAAAGTGACTTAGAAAGATTTCAAACAATACTTATATCAACTAAAAATATTGGCAAATATAATTTTGTTTGCAGTTCGATTTGTTGTTTGTAAGCAACATGTAAGCAAATGTGCCGTGATACGAAAAATACCTGCCGAGCAGCGCAGAAATCAATCGTCAACACTTCAATACCCCACGCACAGCTTATTTTATTTAATTCAACATCGAACCGCCCTTATTAACCCCTTTAATACAAATCGCAAAAGCCTCTACAGATATTAAATTAAGTAACACAACCTAGCAGAGCAGTGTCCTGTTCACGAGCTAAATTTTTTACTTCATAAAGATAGGTCACACAAAATGTGGGGTATAAAGTGTTAAACTCGGCGACAGGTCTCGACTTATTAATCTCGCGAAACTAATGTATGACTATTTCAAGGCTTAAATTGGTTAAAGAAAAATTTGACTGATAATAATGTTGATTTGGTATGATCGCATACGAGATTCGACTATCGAGTAAGTTTGAAACCGATTATCACTCAGACGGTAGTCGAAACCTTATCAGCAATCGTTCAATAATCGTCTGTGATTTGACGATTATCGTTTTAAAGTGAAGCAAACAAAGTGATATCGCCGACAGCAAAAACAGCTATTGATCTTACGTGATGCAAGATGTACCGTCAAATGTTATCGTCAAACGATAATTACTTTACGGAATGAGGACCCTGTCATAAGTAATCGAGTATTATTTTGCTACGGTAGGGTTTGTGAGTGGATGCATTTTTTTAAGAATTTTTCAGTACACCAATTTATTTTCATAACATTCACAGATAAACAATACATTTGACATTTGTCAGCCATCAAACATCAATGTAGCAGAATTTTTCTAGTACAATTGGTACAATTTTAAATGCGCATTCGATACGTGACAATTCGTATGTGATCATCATCTTAATGTAGTTACTCGATCATTCGATAACGTATGTATTTTACTCACTCGATAACTGATGTGTTAATTCGACACCTGTGTTCTGTGTATTCATTCTGTGATCTAGAGTCTGTTATTGATACTGGAGCCCAAACTATTCGGAAGATTTCAATGAAATTTTGGTCATAGGTATTGTTTGTGGTTCTGCAGAGGGTTTTTTTTTAATTTTACTTCTAGCATTTAAATTAATATAACGGTTTTCTTCAAACACGAATATATTCATAACGGCTTTAAGGATGCTGAATAACTAAGCGTTAAAAAGTATCTAGGACATGATGGCATTTACAGTTCGCCAAAAACGCGTATAAGTTTCGAAAATGTCTTATTTCCCAAGAACAAAACTTGGTATGTAGTAGAATATAAATATTCTAAATATGACTGGATACTCTGACTTTTTAAAATCATTTAACTAACGGTACATTGAGGTGAAACTCTTTTTACATGTTGATTTTCATGAAAAGCGATCTAACGACGTGTAAACGTGTGTTATAATTCTGCATACCTACTTATTTTTTTTTTCATAAAAATGATTATGACGCTATTTTATAAATTTAACGAATTCTCGATAACAGAACATAGATTTTCAACCAAATTTCGAGAATTGCTTAGTGGGGTCCTTAGAAATATATCTGCGTAACATTTTTTTTCAGAAGGGCAAATAACGGGGCCGTAAAGAAAATTGCATTCTTCTCGAAAAGTAACGACATTTTGATTTTGTGTGTACTTAAGACTCCTTTACATTGGATACGCAATTGTATTGTATGGGAACTATTCTCATAACTTGTGACTACTTTAATTACGATTATGTTTTAAGTTCATGAAAAATTACTCAAATGTTTTTTTTTACCGAATTTGGCTTAAACGTTTTCTTATACAATTGCATAGGTAATTAGGTAAGCATCAGTCAGAAAGGATTTAGCATCGGTATTTGTTATAAGTAAAACTTCCAGCATTTCCCTTTAAAATAATAAAGACAGTAATACACCCAATTGAATATCTAGCAAGAGTGGGTTTGTTCAAACATTATAAGACCACAAAACTCGTCTAAATTTCTGGGAAAGTTTGTCCGAGTTGCGTCGGACCTTTAATTTGTTTTGGGAGTTGCAGCACAATTAGCTTTTCGTATATAGATATATAGAGTATACATATTTGTACTGCTTTTTCTTGTTACACTTCAGTTAGAATAGTTAGTTGGTTATTTTTTTCCAAATTCTCTCTGAAGTAGGTCCTGTCAGTTAACTTATTAATTACTTTTGGAGTATGGTATAGAAGAGTGATCTGGTTATAGATCTGGAATTTATTTACCATTTATATTATTTGAAGAGATAGCTTTTTTTATAAAGAAGGCGGTAAGATTTTAAGTTTTTTTTTCTATCTATTGGCCAGCAGGTAAGTTTTTCCGCTGAGTCTAATTTTCGGCCACATTCTGTAATTGTGTGGAATAGTGATCTTCTTATAGTTATTAGTTTTCGTCTAGATCCCCAACACTTATTTTTACAATTACTTTGACTGTCATCTGTATACAAATTTGGAGAAAACAATTGGAGAGCAGTGACGCTAAAATTGAGCGCGTTCAATTCATTATCGAACTTCAACACTCTTCTACAAAGTGAGTTCATATAGTTCCCTTTTTGCTTGCCAAACTCTTCTATGTACTCGGGAGTAGACGTTAAACTTTCCAACAAATACATTTCATCTACTACCACCCACTAGATTATAAGACCATAAGTAGTAGTTGGCAATTCCATTGCATGTAAAGAAGGAACGCGACTATTTTCTCATTGTTGTGGAATTTCACTTTATGTGAAGTTAAGCAACTTCTAAAATTTCCGCTATAAGTTCAGAACCACTTGCATTATTTTGAAATTCCTCAGTTTATATACAGAAATGACTCAGTGTTTACTTCACAATCATTGGGCCGGGCTAACTCCCTTCGTATAAGACAAACACTTCTTACAAACGTCCAGAGCCAATGATGTCCGTGGAAAGGAGAAAAGTGGAATGACCACATTTAGAAGTGGCAACATTTCTACAGACTGGCTTAAAGCTTGCTGTAGTTATACATTCGCCACAACACTGTATATAGTCTCTCTGTATCTATACGTAGGTTGATGACTGCGAAAAATTTCTACCATATGCTCACTCACATGTAATGGCGCAAAACAACACAAAAAAGATATTCATGTGGGTGGCTAGACAATTGCTGTATCTATACTTTTCGCAACCATGCCCAGTGATAGTATGTGTATCACTTTACCACCTACTCTACTTATTGTCGGTTGAGGAGCCCGCGAGGCGCGAGGTGAGTTTAGCCTCTAGAGCTGGCTGGCGATTCAGTGGTTCTCCACATATCACATGTGTGTTCTTCCTCAGTCAGCTGGTATATATATGATGGTGGCCCACAGCGCCGGTGGTAACTGTTTTGTGCTAGTAGTGCTAGTCTTCCGTTCATTGTGCATCCATCACAATGATATGCGAATACACAATGGGGCTGAACAGGAGAGATTGCTGCATCACATTTGAATACATTTGCTATAGATACGAATATAAATAATTATTAATAAGGGAAAGTAGCGGGATGAACTCAGACTCGGAGTAAACGACATGCAATCGTATTGCGGGATTTTTTGTGTGTATCTTTGTATCTGCAATCAGTATTTTCAGTTTCAGACAACAGTGAATTGGAAATTGAAAAACTTTGCTTAAATTATTTCAAATGAATGAAAACGTGTAACGATCTCTTTGGAAGTTTTTTTTTTGGAATTTTTAGTGTGACGGACAAAGCTTTCTATGCATTAATCTGTAGTATTAACGGTATTGAGATATTTGATAGCCGTTTTCATTTGTTGAATCAATTAATTGGATGCACAGACAACGGCACCTGTTTGTGGTTGTGATGACGATGACGACGAAATAATGAAATGTAGATCACTGGGTGTGCTAGTTGGGAGATAGTGTTGCGCGAGTTGCAGTTTATTTTTTCAATCCCGGTTGTGTGAGTGCAATGCTGTTCAATGACCTTCATAGTGTAGCTGCGCGAGTAGAGTTTTGTTGGTTGGTATGTATTGTAAGAGGAACTGTAAACAAACGGACCATTTCAATATCAAGTGGTGATAGCAGTTTTTAAATATGTTTGTATTTCCCATTTATTTAGCAATTTGACATTTGACACCTGGCTTGTTATGAGACTTTAGGATTAATTAGCCAGGTGATTGACTATTAGTTTTTCTTAAAAATATTCTTTTATAGCGTGAACCAATTCACTTGGGTACATCACCTAATGTAGATACAATATATTCATTAAAAAAATGGGCTCTGATGGTGGATGAAGTATTAAAGATACCTACTTACCTATGTAGTTTTATGTCGAATTTAAGCATTAAGATTAAGATTATTCAAAAGACATCTTGTTTCATATGGTGGTATATCTATGCGCCAGTTAAGTTTATAAATGACAAATCTAGTCAAGTGTCTCTGTAGGTACCTTTTCAATACGTTTGGAATAAATGACATAATAAGGATTCCATTATTATACTGGAGTATTCCAGATGGCTTTAGAGATAATATCTTTCTTAGAGTAAACTCTGTCAAGTGAGATTTATGGATATCAGGAACAAAAATGAAGAAGTTAGAAGTTACACTTATACTTACTTACTTAAGTGGCGCTACAGTCCGGAATGAACCTGGGCCTCAACCAACATGCCTCTCCAATTAGCCCGGTCCTTAGCTAACTGCCTCCAGTTGCGCACTCCAAGTTGGTTGAGGTCGGTTTCCACTTGTGCGCGCCACATAAGGCGAGGTCTTCCTCTACTGCGTCCGACGTCTGGCTGGGAATCGAAGACTCTGCGAGCCGGAGTATTGGTGTCAATTCGTTCTACATGTCCTAGCCATCTTAAACGTCCAATGCGGATTTTTTTGACCAGGGGCATGTCGCTGTACAGCTCGTATAGTTCTTGGTTGAATCTTCGTCTCCATAGCCCGTCAACGCAAACGGGACCGAAGATTTTTCGAAGAATTTTCCTCTCGAATCTACCAAGGATTTCTTCATCCGCTTTTGATACGGTCCATGCTTCAGCGCCGTAGAGCAGGACTGGGATGATCAGGGTCTTATATAGGGTTTCCTTAGTAGTTCGAGTGAGGGCTTTACTACTAAATTGCCTTCTTAGCCCGAAGAAACAGCGGTTGGCAAGAGTAATTCTTCGTTTAATTTCTGACGAGATGTTGTTGTCAGAGCTAATAGCGGAGCCGAGGTAGACAAAGTCCCGTACTACCTCAAAGTTATATCTGTCAATGGTGACGTTCTGTCCAATTCGTCGATGTTGTCGTCGTGATGACAGCATATACTTAGTCTTACCCTCATTTACTGCTAAACCCATTTTCGCCGCTTCCTTCTCTATACTAGCAAACGTGGCTGTGACATCACGTTGAGTCCTACCAATGATGTCAATATCGTCAGCGTATGCTAGTAGTTGCACCGACTTTTGGAAAATTGTGCCTCTGGTGTTGGCTTTGGAGTTTTGCACAATTCTCTCAAGAATCAGATTAAAGAAGTCACATGACAGCGCATCGCCTTGCCTAAATCCTTTTTTGGTATCGAATGTGTCGGTGAGGTCGTTTCCGACCCTGATGGAGCAGCGAGAATTCTCTATCGTCATCCTACACAAACGGACGAGTTTGGGCGGTATACCAAAACTAGACATGGCTCTGTACAGTTCGTCTCTATAAATGCTGTCATATGCGGCTTTGAAATCGATGAATAGGTGGTGGGTATCGATTTGGACTTCTTGAGTTTTTTCCAGGATCTGCCGAAGTGTGAAAATTTGATCGGTTGTGGACTTTCCTGGCCTAAAACCACACTTATAAGGGCCAATCAGGTTGTTGGTAAACGGTTTCAGGCGTTCAAATATTACGGCAGATAGGATCTTGTAGGCGATGTTGAGGAGACTTATGCCTCTGTAGTTGGCGCAGTTCAGAGGGGCTCCTTTTTTGTGGATCGTTCAATCGATGCTGAGGTTCCATTCTTCAGGCATATTTTCATCCGACCAGATTTGGCTTATGAGTTGGTGGATGTTACTTACCAAGTCATCTCCGCCGGCCTTATAGAGCTCAGCGGGAAGGCCGTCATTTCCGGCAGCCTTATTAAGCTTGAGTTTAGATATTGCTATCCTCACTTCACTCAGGTCGGGTGGTTGGCAGTCTTCGCTGTCGTTGCCAATATTGAATGGTTCGTTCTGCCTGACAGCGGAATGTTGTTCGTCATCGCCGTTTAACAGTCTGAAGAAGTGGTTCTTCCATATCCTCAGCATCGACTGTGTCTCAACTACAATATTTCCTTGTTCATCTCGACAGGATTCGAGCCTTGTATCCTTGGCTTTGACGTTTTACACTTTGGTAAAACTTGCGAACATCGTTCCTGGAGTGGCACCTCTCTATATCCTCGCGCTTTTCTTGCTCTTTTTTCTTCTTGCTGAAAAGCCGATGTTCTTCCCTTCTTCTTTGCCTACAGAACTCAATGGCAGCTCTCGTCTTCACCTGCAGCTTAGCCTTGTAGGCCTCGTTCTTGGCTGCGAGCATCTGTCGGCATTCCTCATCAAACCAGGGGTTTCTCGCTGGTGGGCGCGAGAAACCTAGCACATCAGTTGCGGCTGATCTAATGGCCTGTTGGCATCGTTGCCATTGCTCTTCGACATTCGATGCTGGTGGTATGGTATTAATCGAGAGGTTAAGGGATACGCGTTGTGCGAAGGTCTTGGCGGTCTCTTGCGATTGCAGTCTTCCGACATTAAATTTTTTTCACAGTATTTCTGGATTGTTGTGGCGTGGTGGATATCCGCATTCTTACCTTGGCTGCTACAAGGTAGTGATCCGAGTCGATGTTAGCTCCTCGGAATGTTCGGACATCCAAAATACTGGATGCGTGCCTCTTATCTATCGCAATGTGATCTATTTGGTTGACCGTTGTTGATCTGGAGACCGCCATGTCCCCTTATGGATATCGAGGTGAGGAAACCGTGTGCTGGCTATAGTGGCATTTCGTTCCGTAGCGAAATCAATTAGCCTAAGTCCGTTACCAGACGTGTTGTCGTGTAGGCTATGTTTTCCGACAATACTTCTAAAGATGTCTTCGCTTCCTACCTTTGCGTTAAAATCTCAGAAGTTACACTTATGGGGACAGAAAAACAATCACCGATTTTTACTAGTTGACAACGATTACTTAAAGTAAGACTTTAACCATTGAAGTAAATTAGAAAGGGAACGCAAAGCAGAAAGTTTATGGACAAGACGAACATGACAAACTTTGTCAAATGCTTTAGCAAAATCGGTAAATATAACATCCGTTTGAATAACAGAATTGCAACAAAACAAAATTGCAAAAGAGAGCCAGATTAGTGGGTGTAGATCTCCCTGAAATGAATCCATAATTGTATTCCGATACAACATTCCGGGTGGACGATGTAATTTAATTGTAGATAATCATTTCGAATAACTTAGGAATCGAAGATTTTTTTACAAATTACATCTAAAAATATTATTTGAAAGAAAAGGTGATAAGCCAGCAACAATTCAAGAGCTAAAGGATGAGACAATTCGGCACATTAACGGCATAGAACCTCAATTATGCCTCAGCGTCATCGATAATTTGGACCATTTGGCCATAGTCCATAAACAATTGAACCATACCAATATTATAACAATAAAAAGAAATGACAATAATTTGTGTTTTATTCAAAATCAACATCGGCCCTTGAAATATAACCACCCTTTATAACAATGTTGTACTGAATTCATTTGGAAAGTTTGTCCAAGTCGAGTCGGACCTTTTATTTTTTTTGTTTGACAATTTTCATTTGGGAGGTACCGATAACAAAATGGCTTAGAGTACAAAAATGGCCCAAAATCAATCAAGATCGCGAGGTCAAATCTTTATGAAAAAAACACCTTTATTATTGTGTGAAAGTTAAAAAGCTATGCCAAGCTTTTAAGACAAAGTGAGGTCTAAAGCCCCTAACCGATGTTGTTTGAACGCCTCGCAGATATTTGTTGAGTAGAGAGAGAAGGAGAGATAGAAAAGATGTTGGGTGTAGTGGAGCATTATTCCATTGACAGTGCTTAAACTAACTTTTCAGAGAGCCACTGTTTACCCCCTATTCCATAGGGGTATATTAGTTTTGACATTAAGTTTGTAACATAGAGAAATAATTTCGATAGATATACCTCAAAGTATTTTTGGCAAAAGTTTAGTAAAATCCGAAAAAGTTTTGATGCAATTTCTTCGAAAATAATGTAAGATGCATTTCATTAATATATCAATTTGACTCACGCCCACTTTTTGGGGACGTTTTCCTACAAAAACCATTTGTATGGCCTACCCCATAGCATATGCAATAGAAAAACGTTGTTTTGACGAACCATAAAATATGTTGATAAACTGTCTGCGTAGAATATTGTGAAAATGTAATTGGATAAGGTATTCAACGATTAGCATAGTGGATTGCAGCCTTCTCATATGTGTTTTGTGTTCTTTAATGGGCCCCTTCTGTCATAGTAAATTTCGACCTAAAATCATCGATAAGAGAAATGCTAGATTGCTTAAGACTATTTTTCATTTTTAAATCATTACAAGGTGCATTGATGATTGGGATGAACCTGGGCCTCAACCAACATGCCGCTCCAATTAGCCCGGACCTTAGCTAACTGCCTTCGGTTGCGCACTCCAAGTTGGTTGAAGTCGGTTTCTACTTGTGCGCACCACTTAAGGCGAGGTCTTCCTCTACTGCGTCCGACATCTGGCTGGGAATCGAAGACTCTGCAAGCCGGAGTACTGGTGTCCATTCGTTCTACATGTCCTAGCCATCTTAAACGTTTAATGCGGAGTAAGGTTCGTTGTCACTTTTCCTCTATACCTTGTCAAACCAAAAGGTAGTTGATTTTCCGAATTTTATTTGATAGGTATCGAATATTGCAGTGAGGTCGTTACCGAACATAAAATGGAGCAGTGGTAATTCTCTATCGCCATCCTTTATAAAATAATAGTTCGCCTCTATGTCATGGCTACAAATTACAATATTTTGGATAGGTAAGTCGTCGACTTAGTCTAGGTAGCCTCTATAGTATGTTTATAAATAAGGATGCCATTGAATTGTGACTGGTAGTAGTTATCTAAATAATAATCTTAATAGAGTCTATTATTCGTAATTAAGAGTAAAGCCCGAAGTTTTTATAAGACTTCTTCGTAAAATACCATTACGTGTACAACATTTTTAAACGTATCACTTTATTCATACATGTTTATATGCACTTAACGATAACATCTTATTCTCTAAAATAAATGCTCACATGTACAATAAAGTTCCCCAACAATTCTCCATGCCCCATTCGAAATCACAAGAATGAGTGTGGTAGGATTAAGCACCACATTATGCTGAATATGTAGCAGGAGTAGTAGGCACGCGATAGAAATTTCTATGTTGACCAAAATCCACACGCAAAAACATTGTTGTCATTCAATTGATGTTTTTGCCAAAAAAAATTGCCATCACACCCTGCATACAAATTTTTTAAACGTTGATTACGTACCAACACTACGCTTGATATCAATCAAGTGAGAGTTTTTTTTTTTAAATTTTATTACACTGCCTCCTCATCATACTCATAGATACTTTTCCTCTCGAAAAGAAACCGTCTTCATCGCGTCAATGAAAGAGAAAAAAAACCCAACGAAATTCCCAACTAGACCGTTAATATCTTTTTGAAAAACGATTGTAATTTTCATTGCCATCCCATTATCACTGCAATAAATAAAAAAAATTATAAATGGTTAACCAAACAGACCGTGTATTAACTTAACTAAATGCTAAAACAAACTAATTACCAACAGGCATTTTACTATTAATACATACATTACTATTAATACTAATTAATATAACCATACGCATGCGCATAAGTAAGTAGCGCAACGACACGATAAACTGTAGATAAATAACGATTTTTTTTTTCAAAATTATTGTTCCATTTTATTGTTCGTATTATTTATGAGATTCTCTCTATTTCCAGTTATATACGACACACATGCGGTCATTTGCCCCATCGACCGTTCACATTCAGATTGCGGCTGCAGTCTTGAGTATAGGCGAAAAGAAGTCTAACCGTATATTTCTTATATTTACAGATACCTACATTCACTTTTCTTGACCAACCAAATCAGATATAGATACTAACCGACCGACAGACGGACGTCTATGTAATTACCTTTTTTTTTAAATTTAAGTAGGTATCGTTAAAATCTCTATGGGGGGAGATACATTTTAAACAATGAAGAATCCAGAAGATACCATATAAAGGCAGATACAAGTAAAAAAATAAAAGCAAAGTGGGGAAAAGTCCAGAACGAAAAATGAAGAAAATATTTAAGAAAAGACGAGAACTACTTTTATGTTTAATAACACCTAGTGTTTGGTAAAAAAAAACATCTCAAGCATTCGAATAAAACCGCACGCTTAATTAGATGATGGCGCATTGTATCCAGTTTTACTATTTCGTTGGGGCCAGGGAAATCGATTTGGTGTTGTGGTTGACTGGTGACAATTAATAACGACGACTGGTAGGCAATAAAAGAGATTATGATGATGCCAAAGTGGGGATCGATTTGTCTGTTATCTTCGACTTGAACTAGATTTCATCAAAGAATGGATCGAATCGATTGGGAATAGAATAATTTAATCAAATTCCATGTCACTTTGAAACTGCTTAAAATGCTATTATTATCTACTTTTCTATTCCTCATAAATACTGTAGATATTGCGTAAATAACAGTAAAAAAAGTGAAATTTTTTCGAAATTTGCTAATTTCTTCTTGGATATTGTATTGAATTGTTTTTATAGATCTATTGTTGAAAGTGATGAAGTGTGATTAAGATACACATTTATGTGGCCTTGCGCTATTATTTATTTTTATAGATTCAGAAAGTTTATAATAGTGACGTTCCTTTCTTACCTACATAGGTGGCGCTACAGTCCGGAATGACCTTGCGCTTCCACCAACAAGCTTCTCCAACTAGTTCTGTCCCTAGTTTACTTCATCCAGTTGCGCACAAATATGACTGAGATCGGTTACTTTTTGTGCGCCCACTTAGGGCGAGGGGTTCCTCTAATGCATCCGACGTCTGACAATGAGTCAAATTAATATTAATTCGGTCTACATGTCATAGCCATCTTAAACGCCCGAAACCGAAAATTGTTTTGAGAACTTTTCGCTCAAAATGACCAAGGATTTCTTCATTCGCCTTTGATGCGGCCCATGCTTCAGCTTCGTATCCAAGGCTTTTTTACGAAATTTCCTTGTTGACCTAAAGAAACAGAGGTTGGCAAGATTTATTCTTCGTTGGATTTCTGACGAGATGTTGTTGCCAGAGTTAAAAGCGAAGCCAATGTAGACAAAGACTCTTACTACCTTAACGTTATATTTGTCAATGGTGACGTTCTGTCTAATTCGTCGATGTTGTGTGTCCTTTCGTGTTGACATCATATACTTAGTCTTACCCTCATTTACTCTAAGCCCGTTTTTGCAGCATCCTTCTCTATACTAGCAAACGTGGCTATGACATCAAGTTGTGTCCTACCAATGTGCCTCTGGTGTTGTTTTGTTGGTGTTTTTGCGGATCGGGCAACGATGCTGAGGTTCCATTCTTCAGCCATACTTTCATCCGACCAGATTTGGCTTATGAGTTGGTGGATGTTACGTACCAAGTCATATTCGCCGTCATTTCCGGCGGCCTTATTAAACTTGAGTTTAGATATTGCTTTCCTCACTTCACTTAGGTTGGGTGGTTGGCAGTTTTCGCTGTCGTTGCCAATATTAAATGGCTCGTTAATCCTGACAGCGGAATGTTGTTCGTCATCGCCGTTTAACAGTCTGCAGAAGTGGTTCTTCCATATCCCCAGCATCGAATGTGTCTCAACTATGATATTTCTTTGTTCATCTCGACAGGATTCTGTTCGAGCCTTGTATCCTACTTTCATCCTACCAAATTTTGCTAATGACTTACTGCAAGCTAATTATCAAATCATCTCCACCGGCGCGGTGTTATATAGCTCGGCAGGAAGGCCGTCATTTGCTATCCTAACTTAATTTAGGTCGGGTAGCTAGTAGTGTTCGATGTAGTCGTCAATATTGAATTGGTTGTTCTGTCTGACATTTTTTGTAGTATGCTGGAATTAAACCAGAAGCCGCTGCAACAAGGTAGTGGTCCTAGTCATGGTAACTCTTCCTTGTCTAAGTGATCCACTTGATTGACCGTTTGCTGACCTGAAGACCACCATGTTCCTTTATGAATATCGAGGTGAGGAAACCATGTGCTGGCTGTAGTGACATTTCCTTTCGTAGCGAAGTTAACAAATTCACACCCGAATATTCGTTTTTCTTCCCATTTTGCGCGGCCTATCCCATCGTATTTCCTAGTTGGCATTAATGTCTGCTTTGTAGCAGTTTATGGCATACGCAGGTGGTTCGGCTGCAACTTTCTGTTAAGCGTTCTAGCATTCCAGGTGCGGATACGGTAGTCGTTGTCATTTTTTTATTTTGCATGGTCAGCAACAGTAGTATCATCATCTCTTTCATAGGCTTTTGATTTCATTGCAATAATACGATTTCCGTGATTGAGTAGTTAACCCAAATCACAGTCCCAGCTCAAATATATTAAAAACCCTTAAGACACGGGCCCATCAGTATCCATTACGGAATTGAGCCCTGTACTTGACAATTAGGTTCAACTGCACTGGAGATTCCTTGAGGAAGTTGTGAATTGTTTCGCTGCCTCATGCGCTGCCGCCAAGGGATCCGTTTCCATAGGGATTCACACCTGAGCTACAGTCTTGGTACTAGCCACTCAGGCTGACAGTCGAGTTAATAGGCGTCAGCTAGATGAAAAACGTTGTTGTTTTCATATATTCACATTGCCTGCCATTTGACCACCAACAAAGAAGACCATAACGTGTTATTTCAAACTGTATATGCAGATGAACTAAAATTACCGTGTCAAGGTAGACCCAAAATGTATTAATTTGAAAACCAAATAAGTTGTCATGTTAAGAACATAAGCAACTGTTGCAACCACCTATAGTGATGATTATTAGTATTACATATATGATTCTTTTTTTGTTTCAATGCCTTGAGATAGTAACTCAAACATGAAGTGCTGATAGTGTAAAAGATGCTATGTTCCAAAAAGACATGGAAGACATGAAAAAACACCATAAATGGGCACAACAACGTCGTATTTCTGTCAACATGTATTTTTTATCAAAATTACCAACAGTTACTGGTAATGAAACATAAATTGATTATAGAGCTGCGCTATCAACTTTTTTTTACCAATTTACCAAAAATAGCGTCGCTATCAAATAAAAGTTCACACTTATCAGAATACGAATATGGTTTCAAAGAAAGTGCTGGCTGGGTGCTTATATCACGGAAGGATGTAAATACGCTTAAGATATCAGAAAACCAGAAAACTAAGGAATGCATCTGGTTTTTATTTACTGAAAAAAGTAACATGTGGTGGCATGGAAATTCAGAATTCCCGGTGATAGGGTCATTCAAGTATATGAATTAATCATTCGTATCCATTCGAAAGAGTGACGTTTTTGTTTTTCAAAATGGGTAGTTTCGGGATTAAAATATGTTGCCAAGTTTTATCAAACATAAATTAATGTGTAGGCGTGCATCACTGATATAACGGAAATACAGAAGTTTCCGGTCAACGATTTGATTTCATTTTGTGAAGGTACATGTTAAGATGGAGTTCTTAAAAGTATTATAAATGAGAGGGTTCTAATAAATGATAAAAGTCATTTAACGCAGATCCATTCGAAAGATGTAAAAAATTACTTCCGTTTTTTTTTATTTTTGTATGTATACATTTGCCAGTTTAGTTAGATACTTAAAAAATATTAATTCTGAAATAAAAATAAAAACTAATTAATCCTATTAATTAATAAAAAATCATCTATAATCGTAGAAAAAAAGTATAAAAAAAACGTTAGAAAGTCTTAGTGAAGGATTTTTCATAAGCTATTGGTGCTCGGTTGTATGGTAAAGCTTGCATAGGCCTACATGGGCCCATATCGAAGAATTGTTAGTATCTGAGGTTCAAAGACAATGAAACTACAGACATTGGAAATTCGTGCTCGAATTTAGGATGTGAAATTGAAATCCATGTCTATTTTCGACAAAGTTGCACTTGCCAGAACTTCATTTATTGAATACCTTGATATTGATTCATTTTGACAAAATGCTGTTCTACCCCTGTTAGATACAAACATATCATCTTTCTTTTGGGCAAAGGTGTGTTTAGGCTGTATAATAATTCCGATTAATTTATCAGAGCATGCATGAACATGAAGATAACCCCTCCAAGCTTTCGTCGAGGAGAATGTGTTTCCTAGCCGAGAAATAAGCATCAAGTTTTATAATCGGGTAATACCTCAGAACAGATTTTGTTTTTTATGTTGCTGCTGTGATTCCCAGGAAACTAAAACACGGCCCATCGATTTTATAAGATTATTTGGACAAAATTTTAGTAAAAAGAAAAGATGAATTCAAGTACAGTAGTCCCTCGATAATGTGAATTACCGATAATGTGAATTTCTCCAAAATGTGAATCGGCAAAACATTTTTACATTGTCATCTCTATAATGTGAACTTCCGAAATTTTCAACCTCTAAAATGTGAATTTTGTTTGTAAACGTTTTTTATATCTTTTGTTTCTCTTGCTCGTTTTGCGTGCGATATTAGGGACTAAATAACTGTTATTTGTCTCTAAATTGTAAACGCAGCTGCAGGGTATAAGGAGACAACAACTGCCATTTGTGTGGATATGGATATTTTATGATCAGTTGTGTTTATATTGGTTCAGTTAGTTGTGTCTGTGTGATTCGTGTTTCTTATTTCGTTTTGTGTGTAAAATGAGTTCAGTTCGTATCTACATAATGGCACCTAAACAGAAATTGCATCGATTTTTATCGATTAAAGATAAGTGCAAAATTTTACGCGAACTAGATGCTGGACATCCTGGATTTGCATTTTTGCATTTACGAAGTCACTCCAGCTGCTCCCAAAATAGCTAACTCGCAAGCAATCCAGTGTACAAATACGCTTCTTGAGTACGCCGATCAAAATGAATTGGACGCAGAAACGATTTCCAGTTTGCTGAAATTAAGGGCAAAAGCAATAGAAAGATCAACTCAAGCTATTTGTCAGTCCAAAATAACAAAATATTTTACCAAACATTAAGAATACCAATATCGGAATGTTTTTACTTTTGTTTTTTTTTAAATGAATAAAACTTTTTATTTTAGTTTTTCTTCTAAAATAATAAATATTGAAACTGTAATTTTAAAAATCATTTTGTGTTGTTTTTAATGGATTTGAAAATCGTTTCAATCAGTTTAGTAAGCACTGAAAAAATGTTCCAGTAATGTGAATCCCTCTAAAATCCGAAAACGCATTGTTTTAATTAGATCACATTATCGAGGGACTACTGTATTTTTGAAATCTCTTTAGCACTCCTAAATTCAAAAATATTTCATAAAACAGAACCATTCTTGCAATAATTAGGCAGTATATACTATTTAAACAAAAATTGATTGCGCTGGTACTCCAATCATCGCGCTTTGTTTTTGAAAACGTTCTCGGAGCAAAAATGGTTGATTTCAAAAATGTTGTTAGCATGTTGTATGAAGTGATTTCGGACATGAACATGTTTGGTCCTCTTGTGAAATTCGGGGTTCTTCACTCGCAGACTTGTGAAGAACCCCGAATTTCACATTATCCATACAGAGTGTAGAACTGTTTCATCGTAGATATAGATCTTCGAACAATAACGTTAGCCAGGAGATTTCTTTCGCTCCCTCAGCTGCCGATGTACTCCGATTCTGTTGTCGAAAGTGCAATACAGCACTGTAGCTGACAGCCCCAAAAGATAGGACCATCACCAAAGAAAGAAACAAACCAACTGGTAGATCTTCTATATTGGCGATTACCACCAAGTTTGCATCACTATTCTAATCAAATTTAAGCTTGGGTTTGAATTTAAAAAAAAGTACAATAGTTTCTCAATATATGTGCTTTCGTTGGTTTGTCCATGTAGCAGCTGACTACACCCAGAGACTGACTACATCACAGAGCCCCTGTATCGGCAAACAACAATCGCATTCGACATCTCAAAATTTAAAGTAATTTTTTTTACAAAACTCGATTGGTTAATGAATATGCTCCCGTAATACTGGTGATTCTCCACACGAAGAAAATGTTTAACTTCAAAAACTTTGTCTGCAACTTCTTCATCAGAAAATCGATAACTGCTGAGATTTTGGCTTTATTTTGCGCCGCGATTAAACCATAGTCAATGTAGAGAGTCAAGATAATCAGCCCTATCAAGCTATCCGTTCGGAAGAAGGTCCGAAACAATCGGACACTCAGTTTGCTTTTTATGTATCCGTTGTGGAACACAATAAATAAAGCTAACAATGCTTTATTTTCTGCAACAATTTTTTGTCGGACAACTTAGGAAGAATTTCAACTCGTTGCTGTCAAAAGTTGTCAACTTAACGCATTATTCCGCTGCTCGATCATGTGCCGTAAATTTCGTCGGAAGATCTGTTAGAAATGCTAATCGGAACGGAAACTTCGGTAGAGAATTTTCCAATTTCGGGTAAAACGGAGAAATTTTTCTTCCGAACGAATACCTCGATAGGGTTGAATGTCTTCTTATACTTATTCGTATAAGAAGACATGGATAGGAGTTTTTATCTGAAATGTGCTCATTCAGTGGGGATTTACTAACTTCGAACTATCTGTTCTTTTTTGCTGAAAATGCATGACAAACTGCTTTCTAATTATTATTTTATCTACTAACATTCATATTTTTTATGAAACCTTAGCCTATCAGCGCAATCGTTTGATCTCGAAGAAAAGCTAATAGGAACTGCAAGGTGAAACAAAACATAAATAAAGAAGAAGGAAGAGGGAAAATATCTAATTGCGATTTCTACTTTCTAAGCGCACAATTGTAAAACGCCAAATTACTTGCTAGGTCAAAATCTTAAAGGACCTTTTTTTTGGTATTTAACGGTAACGGTTAGAGCTTATTACCTAATTATTTCCAACACGTACTGAAGAAAGGCTATTATTCTGCAATGTTTAGGTTGATTTGTGGCACCTGATCTTCTGATAGTTGAATAAATGAGTTGATACAAGTGGCTCCTTATTCATTTTCGTCAATCAATATTAACTCCTTAAAATCTTTTTGCAGTTCCCAGTATGCAATTATGAGTCAAATTTGGGGTTACAAAGATGAAAAATGTCCTCAAGCCATATCACAGCATGGCAGCTTTATATTTTCAAACGAACGTGATTAATTCACAGTTAGCATAAACAATTCCATTTTTAAGAGGAAACGGAAGTTTTCTTTCCTTCACAAACAACACATTTTAATTACACGAATAAATATCCCAAGGGTGCTTAAAAGATGTGTCAGCAACGGTACTGCTTAGTTATATTGGCATGTTTGCAATTATAACATTGGAATCAAATATTGACATTATACGACGAAGGCCCGGTCTTCGTCTCGGCGTCTATGCCGAGACGAACGTTGCTTAGGCTTATCCAGTGTCGAGCGAAGTTCAAGTTCAAATACATTATTTACCTCTAAATAGAAATACATATATACATTTTTTTTTTGGAAGTCGTTATTTTAATAAATTAGCGCGTCCAACATATGGGTCCTGTGGTTGGGTTCGTCGAATTCATGCCAATCCTACGAACGTATGCAGGCACAAATGGAATAATGGATTTGCGTCTATTACTGTGTGGGTACATACACAAATGGGGGTGTGCCGCGCCGGATTTAAATGATTGAGAGCGGAACAACTTGGAGAGAAAGGCTTTCAGTGTCACTGCAAAAAAAAACATGAAGGAGAAATGAAAATGACTACCAAAATAGGAAATATGGCAACGCGTTCGATTAAATAAGGGACATGTTGTCCTGCGCGTTGGACACCCTTCCTTATTTGGAAAAACGTTAGCGCCGGTACAATATTTGCAGATGATATCCACCCTAGGTCACGAGCTATAGAAGTGCCGGCTGTATAATATATATGCATACTCATACATACACAATTGTATCGACATGGATAGGGAATTCGCGTTTTATTAACCTAAAAGGAGCAAGAATACAAAAGGAAATTACAAAAAAAAAATTCTTTTCTCTACTCGAGGGACCATTGTTTTATAAGAAGACCTAAGTCGCATGCCATCCCTACATAGATAGGCATTTTCTTTTTTTTTTTCTGCAATTTTCTTTTCTGTGTGACGTTCAATAAGGGTGGTGTGCGAAATTCCCAAAAATGGGGTGTGGTTGAATTAATCGATAATGCTGTTGTTATTAGCTCGCTGTGTTGTGATTGAGAGAGTGTTTGTTAAATGTCCTTAACTGCGAAGGAGCCGGCCGGTAAAAGGTGAAGGCGACCTGTATCAACTATTTTTAGTTCTGATTTTTGATGGGGAGGTAAGTATACTCGCGTGTAGGTATACCTATTAGACTTTTGGGGGTTGGAGAAAAGGTTAACAGACATTAACGTACATGAATGCTTAGACATACAATGGACATGGCTTGTACGAGTATACGTCAAATAATCGAATACCGAGGAGCTTTATAAATTATTGGTTTCCTACCTTCATCGTCAATCCCTAAGTGAAGTTAGATGTTTTTTGGATAAGTATGTTCGAATGCGTTGCCAACGATTTGGGTTGGGGTGACACATGACTGTCGCATTTAGAATAAGGTTAGGTTAGGTAAAGGTATTATAAATATCCATACACAAACTTTTTCAATCTCTATAACTTACAAGGTGAAATTACGGTGATTAGCTTTTATGTGCCATCCACTGTTGTTATAGCCAGGTTTTCTGCATTATAAATGGCCACTGGGAAGCTCTTTCCTCACATCCATGTAATGGTATGTACTTAGTAAAATGCGATCACAGAATAGAAGTGCCTCCTATGGTCGACCGATCGCAGTTGAGAAATATCAACTAAGGGATATAGACACTCTTCACAACCCGAACAGCATTGGATGTATTTCTGAAGAAATTATAGGTATAGGTAGCTCTAGTAAGGCCAAACAACTTGGTGATAACCTTATTTGCGTGACTTCAACGATTTTGTAGCCTTTGCAATTGGAGTCCAACAGCAACAAATGGCTTAGCTTTCTGTGTTGAAAGTTTGGGTATCTACGCACATAAACGACTTCTATTATACAAACTAATGTTATTATTGACAAAAAGGAGAAAAAGGAGCTTTGCCCAGCAAGTAAAATGTGAGAATGCTTTATAAGAAGATCGCAAAAGAACAGCTATAGGATCTTCTTAACTGCTATAAAGCATATAAAACGACTTTAATAGTAAGCAAAAGAGGATAAAACTTTAAGATCTATAAACAAAACCTTTGAGCGAATGCAGAAATATGACGTCAATCGTGCCGGTCCAAACAGACCCATATTCAAGATGGACCATCTAAATTTCTCGGTCTTAAATCCACAAAAAAATCTCGCCGACGACGTGCTGTCAAGTGATTTCGTTAACATTCGGCGTTTTCCAATTCCAAAAATCCGCGATTCATCACTGGTATCTACAATCGAAATACAGAGGATATTTTGTAGATATGTATAATGAAGCGATTCCATCTTTATTTTTAGCTTTATTTACAGCTGCTGAAAATGTTGTTCAACTGAATCACAAAATTTCATCTGAGGCAGCGGAGGAAATTCGTAACTGGAGCATGCCTAATGACAGGGGTATACAGTCATTTGTGGAACTAGTAGGTACCACACGCCGGCATATTACTACTATATTCATTAGTCTTAAGTGACCCACACAAGTAAAAAAATACAACATCAACCAACCTGAAGTGGGCAACTAAAGAAAGTTAGCTGCGGATAAATGAAGGGCCATTTTGGGTGGTGTCCAGAGACACTTTTGTAAAATTATTTTTTAACCCGCGTTTTAATAAACGTCTTGTTGGAACTCGACGGCTTATAACAAACAGTTCGTTATTTAAAAATTAAATAAAACAAATTCTCAACGGATTCGTAAAGATCCAGGTCTTTGTCTGCCAACCAATTCTGTATGCATGATTATTTTTTGCACGATAGCAAGATCTGCCGAATACAACCGGCTGAGATGAGGTAAGTCATCTTGACAGTTAATTCTAGATGAGTAGTTGAATAATTTGTCAAATCACTGCGTGAGGAGGGCTATTGAAGAAGATTGGATGTTGCTATACTATTGGGGATCAAATCACTTTGCTAGGCGGTTCGTTTCACTAACAACCGCAATACTAAGCCAGTTACAGAGAAAAACGAATTCTAATTTAGTCAACCAATAGCTTCACAGCTGAAGTTAGATTGAAGTGAATTATAGTATCTGAAAAGATAATTCTCTTTCGTACAACCTAATTCTATGAAAAAACTTAAACATTGTTTGATTCGCTTTGAACGCTCGCTATTAAACTATAACAGGGGGAAACATCAAGGAAAGCAAAAGGTTCCTACAGATCTATATTCAGTGTAGGAGACTTCTTAATATAGTAATAAGCTCAAAAGGGGATACTAATTGAATCTCCTACAAAGAGACTTCAGCTCAATACAAAAAGGAACTTAAGTAACCAAACGCATATTTCGCGAATTGTCTGTGGTAAAAAGAAAGTACCACTCAGGTTTCAAGACTATAAACAATCCTTTTCACTACAACAACTGTTCCTAGGTGTCGTAATTTCGAAGTCGAAATTACCATGTAAGTTGGTGACAAGAGGGAAAAGGGGTTCTACTTGTGTTCAGAAATCAAAAATTTAAAAAAATAGGTTATGAAAATATAGAGGTTGACCTTTCACGAAGACAACTCCTCCTCAAGAAGACAATGGCAATCATACGCTGTGATGTGGCAGCATTTTTTGACAACTGGGCAGTGGGCAGCAACTATTTTTGGGGTTGTTGCCAAAATAAAATCATATTTTTGAGAATTAAAAACGCATACCACCAGTATGACGTATGTAATGTTTATGACTAATGGCGACAAGCCATAAGATCTAATCGGTTAGGTTTCTCCTGCCCACCTGCCGTATTCCTTTGGTTTGAGAAAGAATGCGCCGACAGATGCGCTCGCATTCAAAAATGAGGCCTTAGGTATATAAATTTAAAAGCAATCAATATCACCGAAACAATATCAACATTAAGTCGGATGAAAGTATAGCTGAAGAATGCTTCCTGAACATTGTTTGCTCGATCCACAAAAAACGAGACCCTCGTTTGCGCCAACTGCATACTTTCTCTCAACATCGCCTACATGATCATATCTTCACCGTCCGCTAAGAACCTGATCGGCCTCATAAGGGTGGCATTAGGCTAGAGCAGTCCACAACTTATAAACTATTCATACTTCGGCAGATCATGAAAAAGACACAAACGACAACGACATCTCGTTAGTAATCAGACGAAGAATTACTCCTGCCCGCTGTTGCTTTGGGAAAATAAGGCAATCTTTAATAAAGCCCTCAGGAGATCATATTTAAGACCAAGTCATCCCAGTTCGAATTCACAACTTACAGTAACATTGACCTGTAAAATAAATCGCCTTCTGGGTCATGTAGAACGAATAAAAACTAATGGCTTGCAGAATATTCAAATCAGAGCAAACCTCGCCATTAGTGACACGCACAACGCAAGTAGAAGCCGACCGCATACTGGAGGCAGTTATCCTGACCGTGCTAATTGGACAGAGATTTTGGTTTAGGTTTGGTTTAAGTATTTCAGCTCAAAACTTAAGGCCTTAAAATCGGTGATAGATGGGCGAGAAGATAGATGACTTGACTTAGTTCTCGATTCTGATTCGATCTAAAAATGCATATAACGATATAAATATCCCAATTATTAAAATGAATACTCCCTATTCGATAGGTTATAGAACCTTATAAGAAAAGTCGTATTAAGTAATACACAATCACATAATTATGTAGGTATATAATTAGAAATCATTGTTTACAATTATACAAGGTGGCGCAAAAATAACCTTCCGATGTTTTTTGGCTGTAATTTAAAAAAAAAATGAAAAACTTTGATTAGTCGCCAATATTCCGCGTTCTGGAGCAGTGTAGCGTAACATTGTTTATTAACGTGTATTTCGCATGTGTTTACTACACAAATGTCAAAACAGAACTGACATTAGGGGCCAATCGCAAAATTTATAGCATTTTCTGATAGGAGGATTAATTTTGCGCCACCTTGTATAAACTACATAACATTTAAAGGTAATACCTAAAAAGACCAATAACGGTACAGCAAGTAAAAAAACTGATGTTCTTCCTTAGCATGACAGATATAAACGATTTTCCTATGCAAATGTAAAAAAAAATCTCATAATGTTGACTAATCCCCCGCAGGAACATTTTTATGCGTTCATAATATACTCGCACAACATTTTAATGTGCACGCATCTATACCCTCAAACTCCATTAACGATTATCGATTTTTAACGGAACAATCCTATTTCGATATAACGCCCAGAAAAACCGAAATTGAATCCTCATCACATGTTGTGTACTTTCAAATGCACCCTCATAATCTTCTCACCCCCGGTGCACAAGGAGTGCCCACAACGCCTAGCCCACTATCCAAACAGAAGAGAAAACCCTTCGCAAGGGCGTTTGTCAAATTTCCCAAAGAAAATCCAGCTGATTCATTCAGTCGTCTGTCGAAATTCGTTGGCCACCAAGAGTGATAGACACATGGATAAAGAAAACAAAAATTATAAAATCCGATCTCGTATGCGGAGAAAGTGATTCACATTACTAAGTCAGACAGAGGGACCCACCATCAACTTTACTGCACTAAAATCGATATGTATGCGATCAAATTATCCTGTTAACCTAGGGCGCAGCGCAACCCCTCTCAATTTGAAAATCGTCGTCGTCGTTGTCGATGGGTTCGTAGTCATTCTTCGATAGGGGATGATAGTAAGGTCATTCGCCTATTAACGAAAAATAAGTTTTGACTGGAATTTTCACCCTTATGTGTATCACCCGACAACACAATCAACCCCAGTAGTTTTGCGAACAATAAATTCGCACCATCTTGGTGTGGGTAACGCGCTACAACTACAGCACAAGCACGTGCTTCTCTTGCACTACAACTATCCGGCTGGAACAATAGCAACCCCTGGCAAATTGGGTGCATGCTGTCTCTATGTGTGTGCATCTGCATGGATACAAATATTTATCAGCATTCAGGACTGCTGCAATATATTAGGTCTGGTGGGTTTAAATGTGACTACAAATTCTTATCGAGATAAAGACACACCCACCCTCTGCTCTCTCTAATGCATGTGCTCGGGGCTGAACTGCAGCTCAGGTTAGCACTTATGAATTCTGTGGGCATTATGGGTGAGTCATTGATTTTATGTTTCACTTCCGCTTTTATTTTTTTCGTGTTTGCCCGGCTCATTTGTCATTGTGGTTTGGAGGAGACTGTGTAATATTTTCATGTACATAATGTATGCGCATATGCCTCTTGTGAATCATTTGACAACAACCCTGCCGGCCGGCGCGTCGCGTTGTGTCCCTGGCGTCTCTGTTGGAATAATACACCGCCAGCATATGATATCGAACGCGACGGGACGGATGTTTCATTTTGTTTTTACATTTGATTCGTTATCGGCCATGGCAGCAAGTTCAAGTGTACTTCGATATGGAGGAGGATTATAAATAAATATTATCGGTCTTAACTATGGAAACACACAAGATGAATAAATAAATAATGAAATCCTTATCCTTGGAGTCGGGGAACTTGCATACACAATGAGTGTGATGGAACAAACAGTGAGTGGCTTCTAACATAAGACGTTTTGCAGATACCGTGCTGCAATTTGGGCGTGGGTCAGAACAGTGATACATAGTTGTATATAATATGCCTGCGTATGTTAAATGGATTAATGCTACACGAAATATAAATAAACATGTCTGTAGATAACTGTGTGTTGAATGTGACGTTGACATGGAAGCATCAATATACATCGTTTTTGGGACCGAGAATACGTAAATCATCACAACATATAACGTATAGGTATCAGCTTCTAACATGCCGTGAAAAAGGACTACCAGTAATAAACTGCGCTACAAAGTAATATACAGGACCAATGTCATTCTCTAATAAAGCCAATAGCAATGGTCCCAAGTGGCTTCCCTGTGAAATTCCAGACGTTATATGTAGAGAACTGAAGAGAAGTTTCCAATCCTCAAGATTTTAGAAAGAAGGACGTTATTGAAAAAATTTTAAAGGTTGTGCAATTTTTCGAAGAAATGTATGCAGGTAGTTGCAGTGGATTATTGGTGAGTGCGTTGGACTACTGCGAAAGTAACAACAACTAAGACAAACGTCAAAGAGTATAAAACTGTCATTGGAAAATTATCAAATTTGCCGTTCGGAGTCGCCATGAAATTAGAGCTAGGATTGAGTGCCCTTAATGACAGATATCTATTTTTGTTTTTATCTATGAACGAAATTATGACGACGTCATTTGAAATTAAATAGATTCGCTGAAATTCCATTTTTTTTTTAAATTTTCATTAGCGCCACTGTTTTCTGTAATAAAATAAGGTTCGGTAATGTTTGTATGTGCTACGTTTGCTAATGCCTTAAACACAATAAGAATTACAATCAATCAACGATGGACCAAGCCGATCACTCCAATATCCAATTGGTTAACATTTTGGCCACCTATCCAGACAGCTTTCAAGAATATTTTCCGAACCGCTATACATCGCATTGGAAAGTATTTCGTCGAATAAAAGTTCTGTTTAGGTAATCAGGACGGATATTAGCTTAATTAAGTCCATAATGAACCAGGGCCTTAAACAACATGCCCCCTAAATTAACCTACATTTTTCCAGTTGCGCACTTAAAGTTGGTCATTATAATGTTCTCCCAAAAATCAGGTTCAGTTCAATATGGTTCAATATGTCTATAGTACTATGTACTATAGTACTATATCAGCAAACTTAGCTATGACATCGCGTTGTCCGACCAATGATGCAAATATCGTCGCTCTATGCTAGTAGTTGCAACGATTTATGGAAGATTGTGCCTCCAGTGGTGGCTCGGGAATTTAAGACATTCCTCTTAAGAACGATGTTAAGGAAGTCACTTGACAGCGAATCACATTGTCTTAATCTGTTTTTGATTCGGAGAGGTCGTTGCCGACCCTGATGGAGAAGCGAAAATTCTCCGTTGTCATCCTACACAAACGAACGAGTTTGGGCGGTATACCGAAACTAGAAATGGATCTGTATAGTTCTTCTCTATAAATGCTGTCGTATGCGGCTTTGAAATCGATGATTTGGACTTCTTGGTTTTTTTTCTCACGATATGCCGAAGTGTAACCATTTGATCAGTTATGGACTTTCCTGGTTTAAAACCATGCTGACAGACGCCGATCTGGCTGTGGTGAACGGTTTCAGGTGTTGACATATTATGACAGATCTTGTAGGGTCAAACTATACTAAGATTCTATTCTCCAGGCATACTTGCAGTCATAAACAATTTACCAATGAGTTGCTGTATGTAAAAATTGTGTTAAGGAGTAGTATGACTGAATTTTACGTTTTTTTGGGTAAAACTTTGGAACATCATATGTACTTGGATTCTCTATATATCATCAATCCATTTAAAGGCCTTCAATTGCTGTGTAAGGTTTTTTTTTGTGATTGAGTGTAAACCCAAAGCCGAACCCCAACCTACAGGGCAAGGTCCATGCTTTAACATGAGGTATAATAACCCGCGCCAGTCATTCTGACCAGGCTTTTTCGTTGTGTTATTAACACTAGAATTTATAGGCTTATCAAGACAAATCTGGTATTATGAGACCAGTATCTGATGATTACCACTGGAAGGTTAAATAAGAACAATTGATGTGTAGTAAGTACAACAAATGGGCGTTAGTTGGTAGGTACATGAACTCTCTATTTGACAAAGCAGAGCAAGTATAAAATTGTGCTATAATGCGATCACATCAATTAAAAAAAAACGTCGTTTTTCAAACCATAAGACATTTTAGAAAAGTGTATGAACAATATATTTAGACAATGTATCATTATCTATATTTCATTTTGGGGGCTTTTTCTAAAATATACGATTGTTATTCTCTTTCTTATATGGTTGTATTAGTCCGTCCCTAAATTAGGAGCAAGGATGATTAAATTTGGTATGTTTTTTGTTCATTCCAGACCAAACCACCTACCCATATATAGATATTAAATATCGTCCATAAAGAAGAATTATAAATACTTCTTCTCTATCGGAGTGGGATCAGTGACATTTAATCTGCAAAAACACAGGGATGTGTCATGTATTTCCAAAGTGAAATGATTGACGTTTTAAAAGCGAACAGATTTTTGTCAGGTGAAATTATAATGTGATATCGATTAAAAAGTTACGCTTGCAATATGGTCAGCTGAATAGTAATCAAATAATTGGATATTTGTTAACAGTAAAGGCTTCAAAAAAAAATACTAATTGCTATCTCGTGATAGTCATTTCAATTAAATTTATATCGCAATCTGTCTATCCGTATTTACACACCTATACAAAAAAAAAAACTAACAAATTAAGGTTAGGCTTATAAAATAATTATAACCGTTTGTCCATAGCTAACTGAGAATTATGTAAGGCTGTTGTTTTATTGCAATTTATTATTCCTTTTATCTTTATGCTGATAAGAATTAATTTCGAAATCGCAAACTTATCATCGATATTCATTTATAGGAACACACATGTGTTTTAAACGGTGTTGATAGTTGATCGTATCATTTTGAATTTTTGAAAGCGCCTCGGAAGCACCGTCTATATATTATATAGGCATATAGAATAAGTGGATTCTAGAATATTGCCAATTTTATTGGCTTTCTTTCTAACCAAAGCTACAAGGCCTAAAGGAAAATTTAAATTCTAAGGAAAATACGAACATTCGCGATTTTATATGAATGATAATGTTCACGATAGAGAAATGGATTAGTACCTGTACATACCATTGATATACTAAATACGAATTCCATATTACGCAATCAGAGCTTCTTAATCCGATACCACTAATTGAAGTACCTACATATTTTATAAGGAAATCATTTTTTTCTGAATAAAAAAATTCCTTTTTCGAATTGGCAACATGATGTGTGCGTGTTCGGCTGCTTCTATACTGTACGTGTATGTGTGTACCTACTGATCACCTTAACTATCTATTTATAGCTCTACTATGT
Organism: Rhingia campestris; assembly: GCA_932526625.1. NCBI lineage: Eukaryota > Metazoa > Arthropoda > Insecta > Diptera > Syrphidae > Rhingia > Rhingia campestris. The sequence continues at coordinate 49,871,717 of OW052182.1, read as the reverse complement.
GTTAATGTCATTTTCATTTCTTTTGTGTTCAAAACGAATGCAGGGGCAATACGAACTACTACCATATTCGTTAACCATTTCGTAACCATGTTTTATTTATGGCAACAAAATTTGCTAAATATGTCCACTTCCGGCGAAGCGTGAAGTAGGTAGATAATCTTTTCATCAACTGAGGATGCCATATTTTGATATAAATACTAATAAAAAGAACGTCTACACTTGTTATAAAATTTAGATACCTATTGTGGAGTTTCAATTGGATAAGGGTTGAATCATAAGTCGTCACCGTAACGTGACTAAATTAGAGGCCACGAAATGTATGAAATTTATATCGACAAGGACATATAGATCAATCTAAGTTCCTTATTAAGCAATATTAATAAATTTTTTTGTAACGCACAATCTAATATGAACCTTGATAATTCTTAGCAAATACTTAAATCATACGATATAAATGAATGCCAACCACGTCATAATCTCTTAGGCGTCAACAACGATAACATCTACTAAAATTCTAAAAGAAACGAAAACTAAGTTTTAAAGGAAATCTTATCAAGAGTTAAAAGCTTAATTATTATAATCAATCAATTCAATAGAACGTGTCATGGTTATAAAATTACTAACAACTTTTAGAATGATATGCGTCATTCGACTTGTAATAGTTATATCGGTTCTTTGTTTCATGATGAAATGATCAATTGATAAGCTGAATACCAATATCTAACCTTTACAAATATATAAGAGATATGATTAGATGACGTCCAAACGTCAAGTTATACATTTTCGATTCAAATATACACGCCAAACTTTAATGTTGCTGCACGCGGGCGTACATCTTTACAAATATGGTTTCGGATGTTAACTCAGTTTTGATACTTGTGAAGGAAACCGAATTATGCTATGTTTCCACTTGTTGTTGACTCAATGATGTACTTTCGACATAAATAACAAACAAAAAGTGGAAATACGATGTTATCAACAAGCATTTGCATTGAAGTTGAAGGATATGTGGAAATATTTCATTGACAAACCAAAATTCACTTTGTCTTTAATTGACTAAAAAAAATCAAAAAAATCTTTGTCAATGTAAAACACAAAAATTATAGCTGAGTATCTTACAGCCAGACAACCACTACTCATTCAAAATGACGTGCAGCTCTTTAGGCAAACCCTGGAAGGCTTTGTATCTCTCATTCAGCCGAGAAAATAGATAAAGTGGATGAAGTCTCTGTCGAAAAAGACTTAAAAATGTTTCCTTACAAAGTGCAGACAGATTATCAGCGGATGGGTATTGACCGTGAACGTCACTTCATTGTGCTTTTTACCCTGGAGAAGTTATTGGATCTTTTTTAGAAAAGCACGGGACAAACGATCAATCTGAGCTATGATCAATGAATTTCTCATTCCTCGATTAGATGAATTTGGACTACAGAACATGTCGATCCAGTAGGATGAAACAACAGCATTTCCCAGTTATTTGATATTGTATTTTGACAATTTGCACTGCGACCAGCAAGATCACCCGACGGTCATTTAGAGTTCATATGAACAAGCCACAAAATCTTAGAGTCCTTAAAGAAAACATTATTATGTCCTTGATAACCCAAAATTGTTTTTTATGCAATTTTACTGCGAAAGATTTGAACAGAATGGATATATGGATCAAACATATTCAAGAGCAGTGAGAACAGATGTTTGGAGAGCTATCACTATTACATGCTTGGATTCGATTTTGGATGTCTTGTTTATGAGTCAAATAAATTGGTCCTATGAAAATGGCAGCACGTGATACAGACAAAATAATTTAAAGAAGCATTTCAAATCGACACGTTAGTCGACAAACCAAAACCATGTTATGAAGCATATAATTGAAGTACTGCTCGCCGAATTTTAGATGACACTGCCACATGATCGCAAATTTTTTCTTCTCACCCATACCTAAGTAGTGTGAGAAAACTTCGTCCCATAAAATAAATTTATGATATCATTCTAAAGTTTTACGGTTTAAAAAAAAAACATATGAGAAGGCTACAATCCGCTGTGTGGATCAATGAATACCCTATCCCATCCTATCTGTAAAGCTAAAATCCCCCAAAAGGGGGACATGGCTAAAAACACGATGTGGATTAAATATAGAAATTGACATTGTGACAACAAATTGTTCTGACTGTTTATAAAAAAACACTTCTACGGTTCTACAAAAGATAAGGTTTTTCTCCTGCAAAAACGACCCCAAAAGTTGGGAATGGGTTAAAATGGTCTATAGACGAAATGTTCATATTCATATAACCAATGAATCTTCATCGAAAAATTTAAAATTTGACTGGAAAAAGTGTTTTACTGAAAATGCCCCCAAAAAGTGGACGTCCTAAGCTACAACAAAACCTTTTATTTTTCTGGTCTTAATAGCAGCTCTTGTACCACTTCGTGTTGCTTTTTAGTCAACATTTTGCTAAACAAAGTTTTTCAAGGGACCAAAGACTGAATCGGTTATGATTCGTTTTCAATTCTTGCAGGGGTTGAATAATGTATGCTTTTAGACTTCTAACCTTTTTGCATACGACATACCGACATACCCTCTACACAACGTTTATTCTTGATCATGTCGTTAGGATTTTGTTTGGTCCTTCTATTCATGGCTTCGATGTTCTACTTCTTTATAGAACTTCCGAACATCATTGAAGTATCAGCAATATATTACCACGATCACAACCCTTGATGGTTTAAGAAAATTCCACGTATGTTTTAGGTATAGGAGAAACTTTCCCAGAACTGATTAGGCAAAAGTACTCAAAGCGTATTTCGTTTGGTGCAACCGCTTTTTTATATGTTTTAGCTCAAACTTGCAATTAAAATAAATATTAAAACTAACAATCTAAACTGACAGTTTTTATTGAGTAGCATTAACATATATGACGAAACCCCAATTATAATTCAACAAATGAAGGACTCGATCACCGATAAAATGTATGTGTATTTCCGAGATACACCCACACACTTCCTCCACGTACATAATATCACGTGTATGGAATATCTAACGAAATCAATATTTAAAAAAACACTACATTCAACCAACCAAATCATAAAATTATTCATCTTCCGTGAAAATTAGACGACGATTTCTTAAGATTTTTCATGGATTTCCACGAAATACGAGAAGTTCCACAGCAGACTAGTATGACTAATTGCTCGGTATAGAGTAACGAACAAAACTCATTAATGTGCAATGCACTCTCGTCATCAATTAGTCATCACACTAAGTATCTCACTAATGATGTCTTGGAATTCGTTTTCCAATTTCAACGAAACTTCATATCTTTACCAATAAAAAGACTCATAACTCAGCTAGTGGAGCTGAACACGGCAGACAACTTGATAAGAAAGCGTTTTCCCCGTTTGGCATGCGTCCGTGCCGCTATATGGACATTGGACATGCGATTACCATACACGCGTATTTACTCGCAATAAATTAAGGTTATTCCCAAATATGGATTTGAAATTGGGTAGAAATACGAGATAGCTCCATTGAACGCAGTCGCGACACGATTGCAATCGCACGCAAAACGATCTTAAGCCGACAATGTAATCCGAGCTGTGTAGATGCGTGGATATATAACAATAGCACCATAACAGCTCCAACCTGAGATATATAATTTTATTTTCGCTCCATAAAGTTAACTAACGACAGTGATGGAGATTTTACAAGTGGGTCTTGAATTGAGAATTTGTGTGGACTGCATGCATGCGAGTGTGCAAATGTATTGACTCGACAGTCGACACGCAATGCGTGGATCATCATTAATTTGGTGATGGATTTCAGATCAGCTTTTATGGTCTGATCACTTTTTATGGTTTGCTTCTCAGTTCGAAGTTATCCTATGTGGGTACGTTTGAGTGAAATAGTTTTAATTTAGCTGGTCTTTAGCTGGCATGTAGTCCTGCAAAGATCGAACTCAAGATTTCAACAAATGTCACATTAGCGCCACTTCATAACTATAAGTATCGTTTACTTCATGTTGCGCAATACATACCTTCATCGTTTTTATGCTGGGCTTTAAACAATATGAGTATCCAGTTAGCTAATTGTCCTAAGTTTACCGTGTGGCTGGGAAACGAAAAATTTGCGGGCTAAAAGCGTTGCACAATTGAGATTAGTGGTACATTGGTTAGTGAGATGCATGTCTGGGTTCGATGATCAACCGTGGAATGACCAAAAATGATTTTGATTTGGATAAGGGTTTTTTTTCGAATCTGTGAAAGTATAAATGTAGATTTTCTAACTTTTTTATACCTACTTATCTCAGCTGTGGCGAACTTTTAATGCTTAAAGGGAGGTCCTGAAGATTGTTGTTTGGTGAAAAAACGTCCCCTGAAAGTTCATTCCATTGTTTGTTTGTTCTGTGACAAAATAGGTTTGGTATCGATTCATAGTAAGTTGGACTGAGCCGCAACTGTGTGGCCGTGTTTCTGATTTCAGATTTTGTATTATATCTTATATGGAGTTCTGTTCTTATTGTTCAATCAAACATTTTGACCAATGAGAACATAGCTTCATTTAAGATATCTTACTAAATCTGAATTCCGGAACGCGACCTGTGTCTTATGATTCGTTCAAATGTTGTAAGTCTAGGGATTGTATAGTATCATAGACAATGCTATCTTATAAGTCTTCACTGGGCTATACATCTAAGATTTCAAGTAAGAGATTTCTCGTCTTCGAATAGCAGTGTCCAATAAGTTTAGTGGACGAACTCAAAACATAAGAATAGTTTTTTAGCTGGAGTACCGCAAAATTTCTATTCTCTCTAAAAAAAAAAAAATAGGACCAAGTTTAGTTGCTGCTTGCCTTGAAACCAAACAAATGTGGGTCCGCCAGGTTGTTGGAGCCGTTTTCAGGAGTGCATATGCTACGAAAAATATAGGATCTTTTAAGCATGAGACGTACCTAGTTCGTTCATTTAAGAGGGTCTCCTTTCACTTGAAAGCTCCCGAATATCTTTAGCTACCAAGTGTTCTGTTCCTCAAGTAACTTAGACTTGGAGTTGGACAGTGACTAAGAAATTGACGAGTGTCCTCGTATGCCTCTTTGTTACCAAAGCTTCTTCTTGGGATTTATACTTCTTGTGTGTTTTCTTAGGAGGTCATGACCAGTGAGTGGGCCCATCAGGTTTGACTGTGATGTTCTTTCATACAGTAGAAATTCGATGGTTCGGTTATTTTCGTATTCTGGGTAAAGCTTCTGTGATATACCTGTGTCTGACTACTCTAAAATGTAACTCGCCGGTTTAGTCTTAGAGGAAGTAGCGGCTTTGGTTATGTCCTATCATGTGTTGTCCTTCGACTCATTCAGCTTGTCAACAACTGTACAAATACTGTTGAGAGTTCAATCAGCCTCTGCCGGCGATGTTGCCTCGATAGGATATAGCATGTCGTTGGAGTCGCTGTGATCTAGACATTCGGTAAAGTCGCCCTAAGTGGTGCAATAGTGCAGAGAATGTCGCAGTACAGGTATTGACTTTCAAAACCTAGAGCCTTTATTTGTCTCTTTCCAGTAGTACATGTTTTATCCTCAACTTCTTTATTCTCATATTACAATTCTAGAATGAGATTGTTGACAACATAGAGAAATTTCACGAACGGTTTTCATTATCCTCGTGGAATAGGTCAAACGAGAGGTCGCCAGGTATCTAGAGATCAACGTAGAAGAAGGCACGGGTTTTCCCCTCTAGATCAGTTATATTTCGTCTGTGACTTTGGCATGAAGGATTACATTCTTCAATAGATTTGACGATCTTAGGAATAGCATTCCTCTGGTTTTCTTTCCAAAAGTAAACTTTGATTACCATTAAAGCTTGCAGTACGTAGCTCTTTATACATTTTTGCATTACCACTATCAACTTCTCAAAATACCTGGTTAATTTTGCAATTGCAAAATGGCAGAACCCAAATTGTAGTGCAACGTTTAAACTACTTCGTTCTGTCGGAAATCATTTAAATTAGGCGCGCCAATGTTTTATATTATTTTATTATGTTTATGCAATTTGTTACAACCCTTATTATCGGTTTTCAAATATATCAGAAATTATTTCTCAAAGGTCAAAATTTAAGCGTAAATTTACGTCAATACTGCAGTCAAGGATCTATGCACCAATCCAATGAAAATATCATTTGCTGGGAGTGATGGCAACCATGGGGCGCTGTGTTCGCCTGTCAAATATAATCTATACGATGCACATTAGGCGTGTTCCACTTATGGATCCCTAGGAGATTTTTTTTCAGATTTTGTGTGCCATTTGAAAGCTTATGTTTTGTTTTGCTTTTTTATTAATGATTTTCACTTTGAGATATATTTTTAAATAATGGTGAAACTATCAATATAATTATTTGATATTAACTTGATATCAATAAACATACTTTGTGCTAATTACTTCATCTTAATAATAATGTAAATAATTTGTCAAATGTTCATATATTGGAGTTGGTCCAAGTAAATGTAAAAATCGTTCGAAATCAAAAAAAAAAAAAAAACAATTCCCAATCGAGAACTGATTTAGAACAAAATAAGTGATCTAGTTTAAAAAGATAAATTGTTCCCCCTATCTTAAAGTGGAAGAACATATTCTCAGCAGAGGAGAATTGTTCAATTGTCAGTTTTCTTACTTCGCAGTTTATAACAACGATGAATTCCTTTTATGATACTTCAAAAATAACCAGCTGTACTGAATTATCAGAAAGAGTAAGGAGGATTCATCCAAAAATGTTGAAGAAAGTCCTCTTTTCCATATTAGTATTTTTCGTAGATTTTGGATCACAACGCGTCTATTGTCTCTACGCGTCGCGCCACAGGTTTTATCTTCAATCTTTAATTATTCCAAGCATTCTTTAGCCAGCTAAATAAGTGGAAACTTGTTAACGGTCAAGTTTATGTATTTATTACATCGCGTGACACCGTGTGACACGGAACAGAAACAGAACCTATGAGGTAGGTCGTGTATCCTATACCTAGCTAAATTGTATATGTACTACATAGACCTTTGCTTAAATCGTAGTTTCCTTAGAGATTGCCTAAAATATCAACTGATAATAAATATATACCAGTCTCGACTTCACATTTACCAATATTTAGTCTTTTCACCTAGTAGACAACATTTTCCAACGTTTTATAGAATTCCTGGGTATAATTGATTTACCTACTTTACGATGCATCAAGCCATATTTGTATGAATGAACAAAATCATTAACAGAATGAAAACATTTTCATAAATGGACATCAAATCAACTCTCGTATTCAACTGTATACTTCAACCATGGCTCAACCATCGGTCAATTGCAAACGTATTTGCCTAACCAAACTTGTTGCTACTTTGCCTAAAGTTTCTTAATAAAGTCACAACTTAATAGTTACACCAAGAGCGAGTTAAGCTAAATCAAGCAGATATTCCCATTTTATCGCGCCTAATATTGGCCATATTCTATGCACATACGACTTATTGTGCATAGGCACACAAAGTGCTTTTCAACTGAAAGCCAAAACTCGTACTCGTACACTACCACCAAAAAGAGTAATTTTTCTCCTTGTGAAACCAGAGACAAACCGTCGCCATTTATGTCTATGGCCGCAAATAGATTTTTTTTTAGCCATAGATGGCAACGGTAATGAAAATTAAAGCAAATAGTGGAATTGACACAAGCACACGGTACATGTTTGGCTATCATCATGATGTCTACCTTGGGAGAGTAGATACATCTGATTTGTCTGTATTGTAAAAAAAAATGTATGGATCAACCTAACGGTATATGAGGCTTCAAATTAAAAGAAATAATTGTTTGTTAGTGTTTGGTTTTGGGTATTATTGGTGTAAATGTAGACATTGGCACTTTCGTTAGAAATTGAAAGTGAAATGCGCGTTATCTTGGACTATAAAAGGAATCATAACAAAGCATGTCTTCAGTTGATGTTTCTTTATTAGGATTTGGGATTCACTGTTGGCTATATATATTTGGTGACTTTCATTAATATGGCATATTTGGACGTTATGCCTGTTATACCATGTACATTTAATATGCTTCAAATACACTATGTGAATGCATGTAATAATCGCATCAAGGCAAAATTCGCCAACATAAGCCTTATCGACTTTGAGAAAAAACCTATGAGCTACTTCCAAAATATGATTTTAAAATCTTGCAAGTAAATTTTATCTGAACGGTGAAAAAAGAAGACATACCTTTAGCGGAATTGTCGGAAAATGCAGCCTACGATACAGATGACAGAAGTACATAGGCTAATTGACCTCGCTACGAACGAAATGCCACTATAGCCACCTCACGGTTTCCTCACATTGATATTCAACAACGGTTAATCAAATTATTCCCATTGCGAAAAACAAGAGGCATTCCGAGGGGTTACATAAACATGGACCACTACCTTGTTGCATCCAAGTTAAGACTGCGGATATCCACCATCTCACAACAAATGCGAAATAATGTCGAAATACTGCAATCGCAAGAGACCGCCCAGTCATTCACAGAACGAGTGCCGCTTAATCTCTCGACTAACACAATACCACCAACATCTTATATCGAATATATATTTGCAGCTGTCAGACAGAACGAACCATTGAATATAGCTAAAACTACCAGACCTAAGTGAAGTGAGAAAAATAATATATAAACCTAAGCTTAACAAGGCTGTCGGGAATGACGGCCTTCTCGTCGAGCCTTATAAAGCCGGCGGAGATGATATGGTAAGTAACATCCACCAACTCATTAGCCAAATATGGCCGGATGAAAGTATGGCTGAAGAATGGAACTTCAGCATCGTTTGCCCGATCCACACAAAATGAGACCCTTTAAACTGCGCCAACTACAGTCTCTGCACTATCCCCTATATCCTATATGCCGTATTATGTGAATGCCTGAAACCCGATAGGTCATTATCAGTGTGATTTAAGGCCGGGAAAGTCCAGAACTGATCAAGCATATCCTAGAAAAAAACCCAAGAAGTCCAAATCGTTACCCACCACTTATTCATCGATTTTAAAACCGCATACGACAGCATTTATACAGACGAACTATACAGAGCCATGTCTAGTTTTGATGGACCGCCCAAACTCGTCCGTCTATCTAGGATTATGATGGGGAATTCTCGCTGCTCCATCAAGGTTGGAAACGACCTCACCGAAACATTCGTTTCTATAAAACGATTTAGGCTGACGCAATGTCATCTGACTTCTTAACGTCATTCTTAAGATTGTTCAAAACTCCCGAGCTAACAACAGAGGCACAAAAAAATTAAATTAAATAATTTATTAGAATATTCTTCCTCATCATCGTCGTCTTCCTCATCATCAACATCAAGCGACAGCTTCTTGGATTTCCACCAAAAACAATTCCTCTCTTGTATTTTCGATTGGGACGAGTAAAAATCTGAAATGTGAGAGCAAATCTGAATTTCATAATCAAACATATGAGAAGGCTACAATCCGCTGTGCGGATCGTTGAATACCCTATCCCATCCCATCCTTGTCGCAACATATTGTTCAGACAGTTTATCAAACCTTTTGTGGTTCGAAAAAAAAAAAACAACATATTGCTATTGTAAGAAAACGCCCCAAAAAAGTGGGCGTAGGTGAAAATGATCTATAGACAAAATGTTTATTTTATCATTAGGGAAATATTTGCATCAACATTTTTTTGAACTTTCTAAAATTTGGACAAAAAGCGTTTTTTACTAAAAACGCAACCAAAAAGTGGACGTGGCAAAAAACTTTGTATTGACGAAATATAGATATAAGGATTGTCTAAATATAAAAAAATTCCTTACAGTTTGGCTACAAACAACGTTTTTCTAAAAAAAAGGGGGCGTGGCAGTGGGCGGATTTCAAAAATGTTTACACTTGTTCTGCTTTGTCGGCCAGAGAGTCTGTATACCAAATTTCAACACTCTTGCTCAAAATTTAAGGCCCAAAAATCGGTGACACACAGACGGACGGACGGACAGACAGACATGGCTTAATCGACTCAGCTAGCGATTCTGAATCGATTTATATACTTTGAGGAATATGTATCAAAATTATTTCTCTATGTTACAAACTTAATGTCAAAACTAATATACCCCTATGGGATAGAGTATAAAAACGTTATAAAATTGCTAGAGAAGGATGGAGGATCTCGCCTTAAGTAGAGCGTACAAGTAAAAACCGACCTCGATAAACACTAACAGCCGCAACTGGAGGCAGCTAACTTAGAAACCGGCTAATTAGACAGGAATGTTGGCTATTATTTTGATTTTTTTTTGTTTTTTTATGAAAACAATAGGGGTATTCATGCAATGTCGGAAAGTCGTCGTAAACGTTGTAAACGTGATAAAATTACAACGTGATAAATGAACTGTCAAAATTTGTATGGGCAATCTTTTCCAACAATATCGGAATTTTGCCACAGGAATTTGGTGCGTAAACTGAGATAGTAAACGTTTTTAACTTTTGAAATGTTATTTTGACATTTAATCAGTTAAATGGCGTAGTTATTGCAACAATAATTAAACAAAGATGCTTTGAAAATTTGTATTTTGATATACACAAAATAACGTAATTTCATATTTACGATCTTAAATAATGTGCTCTAACCATTAACATCGAATCCCATAATTGTGAATAGGTCACAATAAATACCGACATCAGCAAAACGTCAATTTTTGACATTCGTTTTTCTTTCGATGTGCTAACCTATAAAATCGCTAAAAGATGTCTTACGGCAATTTATTACTGAAAAATAGTTTAAATAATTACTTAAAACAATCATGTCCTTTAGTAATAGCTAGCAGACATGGTCACAGATTGCGTGGTAAACCTCCAGGTGTTGCCAGAACTCTGGAACAAAGATTGCAAGGTAAATATAATTCAGTTCAAAACAATTGGTTTTTTTAACTTGCAATCCCACTTTCAGCTGAGAATGAGGTTGATCCAGAAGTTGCTGAAAAAATTAACATCGGATTCCCAAGACTCAGCCAAGTACGACGTTCAGATCAATTAAAAGAGCGTATGGCTCATTTGAAAACCCTAAGAACAAGTGCAGAGTTGGAGAAAAAAGCGCGCAGCAACAACTGTAAGTACATGCAGAGTGGTGGAGCGTACGGTGTTTACATAATTTTTCGCTTTTGCAGTGGTAATTGATTTGGATAAAGTTCATGAGGAATATAGGAATACTAGAGGTCAGTTTGATCTTAAAAAAATAGCAGAACATTTCAACGTGTTTAAGGATTTGTTTGGTGAAGCTTACTTTGTACCAAGGGTTGCTCTGGATATTAAGGTAAGCAGGATGGATTTTAATGTTGCATGTATTAAGAAGTATTGTTTTTTTTAGTATGATCTTGGTAATGATATGCTTTGCCCAGTATACAATGGAAATATAATAAAGCCAAGTGAAGCAGCAAAGGCTCCTCTAGTTAACTTTGATGGAATCTCTGATCCAATAACAGGAAAGGTAATAATGCAAATTTATAGTTGTTCATCGTAACATGTTTGTTTGTTTAGAAATCGACTGGTGATTCATACTGGACATTGATCGCTACAAATCCCGATGGTCACTTTACATCAAGTGACTCCGAGTACGTTCACTGGTTTGTGTAAGTAGTCCACCTATCATATATAAACAAATAATACTTCATAATAACCTGCTTACAGTTCCAACATTCCCAATGGTGACGTTGGAAAAGGCGAAACGCTGGTAGAATACATGCAACCAATCCCTCCAAAAGGAGTGGGTTTCCAACGTTACATCTTCGTTCTCTACAAGCAGAATTCAAAACTCGATTTTAGCGAATATAAGGTCGAAAACGGTTCTGACTTGGAGCAGCGCACATTCAAAACATTTGACTTTTACAAGAAGAACCAGGACAACATAACTCCCGCTGGACTGGCGTTCTTCCAAAGCGACTGGGACAAGAATTTAACGAATTTCTATCACAATGTCTTGAGTAGGTTTAAGCACTTGAATTGTGACAAAGTGCTAATTTACCTTTTTGTGTTCCTACAGATTTGAAAGAACCCATCTTTGAATATGAATTCCCGAAGCCTTATCTGCAAGATCAGAAATGGTTCCCTCTGAGGCAGCCGTTCAATTTGTATATGGACAAGCACAGAGACATCAAGCAGGTATGCTAATTGAATATCATTCATAGAAAAGAACTTAAAGTCTACTCTTACAGGTCAACAAGGAGTATTTGGAGAAGAAACTGGCAAAATCACACCCATTCAATGGACCAGAGGCTCAGCTGAAATTCCCCAATGCACATCCAATTAGGAATGTACCATCATGGTTGAAGACGGAAATCAAGAAAGAACGTCTGGGAATGGGTAGAATTAATGATTACAAGTGATTGTGTTAACTGTTGTTGCCGAATATATTGTTTATTAGTAGTACACTCGATTGTAATCTTATCGAAATGTTCTATCAGTGGAAGTAGTGGTACGTCTTCTAGTTTAAACAGGCAACTATTGCTATTCATGGAGGTGGATACGGTAGCACAATATGTTTGCTCGTCCTGTTTAAGTACTCAAGACAAAGTAGTGAAAGATATATGACATTTGGTCTACTCTTCTGCTTCTGCAATTAACTACAATGAGCGGGACTCTAGCGAACGAACCCGACTCTATGTTAACATATTTTGACCTTCAAATAAGACGTTTAGACACTGGCCGTGTTCCGGATTTCAGATTTGGTAAATTATCTGTAATGAAGCTTTGTTCTTATTAGCCAATCGACCATTTTGACCAATGAGAACAGAGCTTGATCAAAGGTATCTTACTAAATTTGAAATCCGGACCACGGTCAATATTTGTTTTGCCAAAGCATTGAGCCCATGGGTCAGTTTGACTTGATGTGTATAAGGATGATGTTAAATCCTTAATTACTTACTTACCTTGTTAAACCTGACGCCTCACTTTACTATTGCATAATATGCACGGCTAGTGATTTCTGTCTGTGCTTAAGGATAGTGATGCGATTATATGAGGACACAAGCGTTCTCATTCTAGCCTCTCACTATCAACTCCTACTCTCACCTTTTTCGACATATTTATACACCAGGTCTATAGGAATTTCCAATACTGAGCCAGGGTATTGGAAAAGAGTTGGTGGCGAAGGAGCCCTCAATTGGTCAACGGCAGCGCTCATATCCCAAAATGGGCTACTGACATCGGTATTTTTTCCTGCCCGCTGTCCAAGGGTCAAAACAAGGGTCTGGCCCTCCAGGGGGTTGTGCTTTGGGTAAACCACCCATCCACGGAAAAGAAATTATGTTACGAAGCAACCAATAGCCTCGGAAAGGACTGATTTTATTGTTGACGACCATGCTAAACGAAAAAAGGACAACGACGTTCGTATCTGCACCTGGAATGTGAGAACATTAAACAGGAGAGGTGCAGGCGAACAACTAGCGGAAGCCCTAAACTGCTACAAAGCAGACATTACTGCCATCCAGGAAATACGATTTGATGGGCCGGGCAAAAAGAGGATGAAAAACTGTGACATCTACTATGGACCGTGTTATAGGGAGCAGAAACAGCGACTATTTGGATGCGGATTTGTTATAAGTGCCAGACTTAGGCAAGAAGTCTTATGTTTTCAAGACATTAGCGAACGCATTGTAACAATCCGCATCAAGGCCAAATTCGCCAACATAAGCCTTATATGTGCTCATGCTCCGACGGAGGAAAATGATGATATAACTAAGGATTGCTTCTACGAGCTCCTCGACGAAACCTATGAGCGACTACCAAAGTACGATGTTGAAATCGTGCTGGGAGATTTTAACGCAAAGGTAGGAAGAGAAGACATCTTTAGCAGCACACTGTTTCCTCACCTCGATATCCATAAGGGGACATGGCGGTCTCCAGATCAACGAACAGTCAACCAAATTGATCACATTGCGATAGACAAGAGGCACGCATCCAGTATTTTGGATGTCCGAACATTCCGAGGGGCCAACATCGACTCGGACCACTACCTTGTTGTAGCCAAAGTAAGGATGCGGATATCCACCACGCCACAAAAAAACAGAAATACTGTGAAAAAAATTAATGTCGAAAGACTGCAATCGCCAGAGACCGCCAAGACCTTCGCGCAACGCGTATCCCTTAACCTCTCGACTCACAACACACCACACCGCATCTAATGTCGAAAAGCAATGGCAACGATGCCAACAAGCCATTAGATCAACCGCAACTGATGTGCTAGCTTTCTCGCGGCCACCAGCAAAAAACCCCTGGTTTGATGAGGAATACCGACAGATGCTCACAGCCAAGAACGAGGCCTACAAGGCTAAGCTGCAGGTGAAGACGAGAGCTGCCATTGAGCTCTGTAGGCAAAGAAAAAGGGAAGAACATGGGATTTTCAGAAAGAAGAAAAAAGAGCAAGAAAAGCGCGCGATCGGGGATATAGAGAGGTGCCACTCCAGGAACGATGTTCGCAAGTTTTACCAAAGTGTAAAACGTCAAAGCCAAGGATACAAGGATCGAACAGAATCCTGTCGAGATGAACAAAGAAATATCGTAGTTGAGACACAGTCGATGCTGAGGATATGGAAGAACCACTTCTGCAGACTGTTAAACGGCGATGACGAACAACATTCCGCTGTCAGGCAGAACGAACCATTTAATATTGGCAACGACAGCGAAAACTGCCAACCACCCAACCTAAGTGAAGTGAGGATAGCTATATCTAAACTCAAGCTTAATAAGGCCGCCGAAAATGACGGCCTTCCCGCTGAGCTTTATAAAGCTGGCGAAGATGACTTGGTAAACAAGCATGCCTGAAGAATGGAACCTCAGCATCGTTTGCCCGATCCACAAAAAAGGAGACCCTCTGAACTGCGCCAACTACAGGGCATAAGTCTACTCAACATCGACTACAAGATCCTATCTGCCGTTATATGTGAACGTTTGAAACCGTTTACTAACAACCTGATCGGCCCTTATCAATGTGGTTTAAGGCCAGGAAAGTCCACGATCGATCAAATTTTCACACTTCGGCAGATCCTGGAAAAAACCCAAGAAGTCCAAATCGATACCCACCACCTATTTATCGATTTCAAAGCCGCATACGACAGCATTTATAGAGACGAACTATACAGAGCCATGTCTAGTTTTGGTATACCGTCCAAACTCGTCCGTTTGTGTAGGATGACGATGGAGAATTCTCGCTGCACCATTAGGGTCGGAAACGACCTCACCGACACATTCGATACCAAAAAAGGATTTAGGCAAGGCGATGCGCCTTCATGTGACTTCTTCAATTTGATTCTTGAGAGGATTGTGCAAAACTCCCGAGCCAATACCAGAGGCACAATTTTCCAAAAATCGGTGCAACTACTAGCATACGCCTACGATATTGACATCATTGGTAGGACTCAACGTGATGTCATAGCCACGTTTGCTAGTATAGAGAAGGAATCGGCAAAAATGGGTTTAGCAGTAAATGAGGGTAAGACTAGGTATATGCTGTCAACACGAAAGGATACACAACATCGACGAATTGGACAGAACGTCACCATTGACAGATATAACTTTGAGGACTTTGTCTACCTCGGCTCCGCTATTAACTCTGACAACAACATCTCGTTAGAAATCGAACGAAGATTTACTCTTGCCAATCGCTGTTTCTTCGGGCTAAGAAGTAGTAAAGCCCTCACTCGAACTACTAAGGAGATCCTATATAAGACTCTGATCATCCCAGTCCTGCTCTACGGCGCTGAAGCATGGACCGTATCAAAAGCGGATGAAGAAATCCTTGGTCGATTCGAGAGAAAAATTCTTCGGAAAATCTTCGGTCCCGTTTGCGTTGACGGGCTATGGGGACGAAGATTCAACCACGAACTATACGAGCTGTACAGCGACATACCCCTAGTCGAAAAACTCCGCATTGGACGTTTAATACTCCGGCTCGCAGAGTCTTCGATTCCCAACCAGACGTCGGACGCAGTAGAGGAAGACCTCGCCTTAAGTGGCGCGCACAAGTAGAAACCGACCTCAACCAACTTGGAGTGCGCAACTGGAGGCAGTTAGCTAAGGTCCGGGCTAATTGGAGAGGCATGTTGGTTGAGGCCCAGGTTCATCCCGGACTGTAGCGCCACTTAAGTAAGTAAGTAAGTGGTTTCTTCCAGAAATTCCTAAGTTATCGGCTGTGTTCTTTTGTGCTCTTGCCTCGTCGCCCCAATGGGTCCGTGGTTCTCTGCCAATTCTCGTTATTCTGTTATTATTTCCATCGATGATACTGTTATTGATGTTTAGTCGATCGTTTAGGAGATTTTTCCTAGTCGCTCCAGATACCGTCATCGTCATTACTGTTCTTGCGTTTTCTCAGTTGCAAACGTAGTTGGTAAGCATGAATGCTTACCATTACCTTTTGTACATATCGGTCAGAATTGGGCATATTGATGGTCGATGATGGTCAAACTATTACCCCCTATAATTATCCTTGTTGTTTTATAATTATACCCTCCCGCATGTGTTGCTTGGTAAAGAGTGGTGCCGAAAGAGTATTGTATTACTTTACTACCTCTGTACCCCCGTACTTCTCCTTTCACATTCGTAATCCTATTTTGTTTAAAGACCTAAAATATCTTTCACTTGCAGCAGTGTAATGTAATTCGACCGCACTTTTATGTTCCAAAATGTCAGAAAGGGATTTTCCCTCTTTCTTGTTTCTTTATGTTTTACGTTGGTTTCATGTAACTTTTATTCGTCAGTTCTGTATTTATTTTACATAAGAAGCACCCACCGCGCCTGCTTTACGCAAGTTTGTGCAAAACGTTCCTGAGACTGGTATGCTAGTGGACAACACTCATGGTCCTCGTCGTCGTTCGGTGCGCAGACGAGAATGTGGCTTCTGTAGCCGAGAGTGTGACACTCAATTCACGAACATCAAGTCTCCATCGATCTCAATACCTAAACATTTCACGCACTAGCCTGAGGAGAATTCTGCACAAAGATCTCGGATTATTCGCTTACAAGGTCCAATTGACTCAGCAGTTAAAAGGCACCCGACCATCAGCTTCGTTATCGCTTCGCAGTTTGGGCATTAAAGCAGCTTGTATTGGATAACAATTTTGGGCCAAAAATCATCTTTCATGACGAGGCGCATTACAGCGGCTACGTTAACAAACAAAATTGCCTCTCTTGGGCTAGAAAAACCCACACGTTATTGTCAAGAAGCCGAGGGTGACATTTTGTTGCGGATTGTGGAGTGGTGGCATCATTGAACCATTTTTCTTCTGGTCAACGGTGGCGCTACTGAAATTGAATACATGAATTCGGACAACTTCTGGCCCATGCAGGATGGCGGGCCATACCACACAGTCCATGCCACAATCGATCTTTTGCGCAACAAATTCCCAAATCGTATTATCAGCCGCCTTGGTGATGTCAATTGACCGCCTCGGAGCTGCGATTTGACCTCTTTGGACTTTTTTGTGTGGGGAACCGTGAAGGACCAATGTTATGCCAACAATCCGAAAACGATTCAAGCACTTAAGGCCAATATCGTTCAAGCAATCCGTGAGCTACAACGCGAAACCATCAACAAGGTCTTGGAATATTGAAGTGACAGAATGCGCTACTTCGAAACCAACCGACGCAGCCACGTTGACGTTGTTCCATAATTAATGGGTATGTTTGCTCTTACTAATAAAGCCATAATACCTGGAAATTTAATTTTAACATTTGTTCATTTCATTGCATTTTTTTAAAAGAATCTTGTATATGGGCCACCCGTTATTTGCTGTTGAAGTGGATACACCGACCAAAGGCAAAATAGTTCCACCTGCCAATGTCTGTATTTTTTCAAAATGCTCCCCTTTTTGGCTGCCCCTCCCCGGCAACCCTGGCAGACAATATTGTAATTCTATTATAGCAACGATACCTTTTGGAACATCATTATTTATTTCCATATTCCCTTAGCTTTTTTAAAAGGAAAATATTAGACTTACTGTTCTAAAGTCCTTGGCTGCATTTCCTTTCTTTCAGAATCCAGATTTAATTTTTTTTTCTCGTCTATGGGTAGATACAGTTCATCTTTAGGAGGCTGCGAGAAAAAGCATCTAGTATCTGAATGGTTCTACCCCGCTTCTTCGAGCAAAATAGGGATTCGTCAGTTTGCGTTCGTTGACTAGTATGACTCAAATGTGTAGATTAGATTCATACATTTTTATTGCATTGATAAATAAAACAAACATTTCCTATAAAAAAATATACACTATATTTTTTAATGCTTTTTTTTTCTTTGTTCACAGAAATAATGTTCTCAACAAATAGTTATTGAATTTTGATTACACTACAAGCGAATATAATATATAATTAGGAATGGGGTTATAAAGGAATGGTATAGGTTGACCACATATTTTCAATAGTGTATATTATTATCTTTTCTTTTTTTAAGCTTTCATTTGATCCCTTAAAGCAATCCTATATAAAAAAATATTGGCTGCTTCTTTCTAAGTAATACTGCCGCTTTAAAAAATAAGCGTTATTTTTCATTGCATATGCTCTTACGTATGTTATGTCCCTTGTTTCTGACACTATAATCCTAAGGCAAATAAAAATAATAACAAAGTAAATCAAAAGATTTAAAACCATTATTTAAATCGTATAAGCATTGCAGAGGTCTTCTTCGTATATCTTGTCTCATAGTTTCTTCGTGCCGTCTACATCGATGGTAAGATCCTGGAATGATCCGCGAGGATGCAGCAAACCACGCTTCTCGGGGTCTTTGGATTTTTTCGGTTTCGGTCGATTGGTTTTGGTATATCGATTAATTACACCCTCCGGTTCGTCCATCATTCGAAGAATGAGTGTTTGGTCGGAGGAATCGATGGGCGCAATAGAAATATCACGAACAGCTCTGAACTTACCGCAATTGTTCAAGTGTTCGTTCTCCAGGCGGAAGAAGTTCCATACAAAACGTCTAAAAAGAGAGTTTTTGAAAAGCTGATGTTGTAATGTTAAATCGTATTCGAAACTTACCGGAATACTTCTAAGATGGCCGTGATAGAAGTCATAATGTCACTGCTTACAAATTTCATTTGTGTTAAGTAGAAGGATAACGCCCACATGAATCTCATCACAAAGTCCTCAACAATTGCAAAATAATAGAAACACTTAAAATTGAAAAAAAAAAAGTTTGTTTAAAGTAAAATTGGAAATATGCTTTACAATTTACAAATCAAAAAGACCCGGCGTTGGGTGCCACTTTAGTTCATTTGATCTTCTTCTTACCGTTGATGAGTATACGATTTCCTCGCGCAAGAACTTATTCTCTCCAGCATTCTTGTCAAACAAGCCCCAATCCATTTTTATATCCCAAGTGTATGAGTAGCATGACGAAACTGTAGAACTTATAATCCACAGCCAGGTGTAGGGATTATCGAACGTATTTGAGTAGTTAGCTGTGAACAAATGCAAAAATAAAAACACATTCATATTAAAGCTGAAATTTAACTTACGTCCATTAAACGAACGTAACGTTGCAAATATGACGACCAAAAAAGTCGTCGAATATTTGCCAGCATTGACCAAATGCGGAAAGGCTTCTTTTGTGTCTCGATAACGCCGCAAACACTGGGCAAAACGGACCCACGCCGGAATACAATTAAATATCGGTCGAATAATGAAATCCTTTTCCATGCAAATAGACGTATCCGTAGCCTCTGTCCAATTGCCGTTGGTGAAGTAGAAGCACACCAAGTACTCAAAATCGAGCAATGCTGTGACAAGCGAATTCAATTGATCGCCCAGCCAGAAATCAGCAAAGCCCACATGGAAGAATGGCGCTGAAAACATACGCCCCTAAAAGAAAAGTTGTATAAGGGTTCAACGCAAGTCAACGCAAGTGCTACTTACACTAATCCTCAGAAGCCAGAATCGCGCATCATGATGCAGCACATGGAATGGATTTAACAGAAACACCAACATTATTATTGTCAACGTTAGAGGGTTAACAAAGGCAGGTATACTCAAACTGGCGCTGTAAAAAAAGCTTAGCATACTCAAGGTCCAGACGACACCGAATATTGCCGCCAGTTCCATTAAATGTTGCTCGGAGAGATGATTTCTTGGATCTAATTCGAAGATAAGTACATGGTTTACGCCGGACGATCGCCAACCGTAAATGTTGACTCCGATTAGGAAAATGAATTCGATTATAAGTAACGGCGCCCGATAAAGTCGAAAAGTTACTTTCAGATTCTCCGAACTAACGTCGTGGAATATGGCTGAAAATTAAGGAGTTTAGAAGGCTGTTGCTAGAATATGTCTTCGACAACTCACCTGATAGAACAACAACGATTCCGAGTACGATGAAGCTGCCGGAGAATAGTCCCACCTTAAACGTTGTCCACGGACTCTGTTGTTCTCCTAGTGGTGGGACACGAAGGCGTTTCATGGCACGTTGACGATCACCGGACTCCAGTTCACTTGTGACCAGAGCTTCGGTATCACTGATGATGTTGTCGATATCCTTGTTTATAAAAAAGTGAGACGCTTCGACGTACTCCTGACGCCATTTTGATCCAGCATCTACCCGGAGGAGCTACAGATATATAAAATGATATCGTTTTAGTAAAAGTCTTTCGAATGTACAATAAGTTTGATTGATTAATTTTCTAGGATAATACACAACTTATGGAGCTCGGTAATTGCATGCCAATTCTATATGTCATCCGATATCCCATTTAGGTCAGTAACCACATATATCCTACCACCGGATATCATTACTAGCGAGCTACACAGGACCTATGATGCCAAAATGCAGACCCAAACTTCAATCAAAGATATCGAGCTAGAAGAAAAACGGCTCTGCTGGAGAATGGCAGAAGAGATACCCCAGTCTTCGAAGGGTAGATAGACCCATACACATACTTATGCCGGATATTGTAAAACGAATGGACTGGAAGCAAGGAGAAGTAGATTTCTCCCTTACCCAGTTCCTAACTAAGCACGAATGCATTTGAGGATATTTACATATATAGGGGATCGCAACTGTTTAAACCGCGGAGAGGTCCGAGAAGATATACAATACATTATATTCCAGTGCCCTCGTTTTCATGTGGAGCGAAGAGAACTAGAGTAAAAAATCTGAGAAATACCAACTCTGAGAACATTCTGCACCACGTGTCATCGCGCTTAATATGGGAAATGCTTAATATGTGAAAAGAAGACGGTAAATGAAAAGACAGATCAGACGGTAGTTCCGCGGGGAGAGTGGTTAAAGTATGCTGGGTGTTGTTTAATACGCAGGTACAGTCCTGAAATCAAGTATTCAGGTCTGTTGGTCGTGAATGAAAGTAGCCCGGGCAGCTAGTATCATTTGAGGATTACGCAGCCATTATCGCAATCATAAAAAAAAAAACATTACGTAATAAAGGATTCGGGAGGTAAATTTAAATTTTTGGGACACTATTTAAGAGAACAAAACATGCGAAGAACATTTTGGGGCCTAGCGTACATGATTGGTATCAACATACAGATTGAATCTATACTGACTTCACTAAAGCATTCGACCGCGTTAACCACGATATTTTAATCGTCACCTTCTTAAATGTATAAGCTCCTATCTAAAGGAGCGTATTCAGTATTTCCGCATTACACTCTTAAATGTCTATTTTTGCATTTCTAAGATCTAATCTCTAGTACTGTAGCATAGTCTGGAATCCAAAAACAATATTTCTCTCGAAAACAGTAGATGTTACTC
Organism: Rhingia campestris; assembly: GCA_932526625.1. Classification (NCBI taxonomy): domain Eukaryota; kingdom Metazoa; phylum Arthropoda; class Insecta; order Diptera; family Syrphidae; genus Rhingia; species Rhingia campestris. The sequence goes on along the minus strand of OW052182.1, from coordinate 49,849,970 downwards.
AATTGATGAAATAAAGGAAATGAAATGATTAAATTTGCGTTTTATAGGCTCTAATCGCATCAAAATAATACGATCGAACGATGTTGTGCGGTTTATTTTTTTGGTTTTGTGACAGAAAATTCTGATCAAATCTTCACACTTAAGCAGATCCTGAAAAAAAAAACAATATGCCCAAATCGATACCCATTATCACCCATACAGCAATTACTCCTTCATCGCTTTTCTACAAAGATGGAAAATGTTTTAAGGGTGTATACCAAAACAAGACAGTGACCAAGTGAGAACGTGAGAACGTTGGACTGCTGGTTCGAACACCGAAATTAACAACACATAAGTTTGTTGTCACTGTCCCACTTCTTAAGGAAGTTTTAAAAAAAAATTCAAAGCGTATAAAATTTTCATAATAATAAGGCTGAAACACACACACAGTTTTTAATTTGAACACACACCAAGTGAAGCAGAATGTAACAAAACAAAACGTTTTGTTTTCTTGTTTCCTTTGGTGAGCATTGAAATGAAACAAAACTTCATTTTAGTGTTGTTCAACATGTGGTCGGACTCAGCAAATGAAGTTGTGCCAATCTTACATTCAATTTTTTAAGAAATTGAGGAAAAGGACGCCAATAAGAGAGAGTGGTGGGTGCATCCATATTATCTAAAACGAAATGCTGAGGATGTGATAATAAACTTAATAGCAGAGTTAAGGACTTATCCTTAAAAATTTAGTAATTTCACCAGAATGCATAATTAGGCAATTATCGTCTATGATGCTGGTTCCAAACAGTTTTGTTGCATTTGGTGTGTGTTGCTTGTATACAAAGCCATGTATTTTCTACAACCAACACCGAAACACTTCAAACAAAAACGTGTGTTTTGCTTCATTTTCTTTGGAGTGTGTTGTCTCACAAGAAACAATGTTTTCTTGTTTCACGAAACAAAAAAAAACACACGTAACGGGGTTATACCATTCATTGTGGTAAAAATATAAAATTTCGATCACACACAAATTAATGGATAGGTTAGGTTTGATGCTCTGTATGGACCGTTAATACTGATATTTATTTTTTCCAAAACTAGACATGGTTCGGTGAATCAAATTAGAATTAAGACAAAGTGACGCACTACCATGTAATTTCTTTAACATTATTCTTAAGAGGATCATGTAAAACACAATTTTCCATACATCTGTGCAACTACTAGCATACGCCCACGATTTTTAATCATTAGCAGGATCAAACGAAATGTCATCATTGGGTTAGCGATTTATACAGAAAGAAGCAGTTGAAGTGGTACATATTAGGAGTAAAGAAAAAGTATATGCTGTCAACAAGAAGGGACACACAACATCAACTCAATATTTGAATATCTAAGGAGGTTCTAATCATGTTGGTTCTGCTCTACGGAGCTTGAATGTATCAAAAGCGAATGAAGACATTTTTTTTTTAATTTTGAGCGAACAATTCTTTGGGAAGTCTTTGATTCCGTTTGCGTTTACGACCTATGAAAAAGAAAACTAAGCCGTGCTAATTGCAAAGGCTGTTGGTTGAGGGACAAGTTTTCCTCGGACTGTAGTTTTTCTGACGAACGTAGAAGAAACTATTGACCCCTTTTACATTTTTTATTGATTCATAGAGTATACAGATTGGGGTTATGTATGAAAAAGCTACAATGGATAAATGACCCCCAGAGCTTTGGTGGCAAGAACGTACTTTTATTGAAATCTTCTAAGACTGTTTCGTATAAATGTGGCTGAATTTCATTAATACACCGCCCAATTTTCTCTTTTGAGGCGTTGGTGGTCGTAAGCTTAGTCCAATAGCGCTAAATCGCAAGATGGATGTCCAATTTTGATCGCAAAAACGGTCGATTAAACGAAAATGACTCATGCAGTAATTGAATTGTTTCTCTGACTGCATGTCATTGGCCCTCCTCTCGACACCGTCTTGTTGAAACCACATGTTGGTCACATCCATATCTTGTAATTTAGCCACTAAAAACTGGGTTATCATGCCACGATAACGATCACCATTAACTGTTACTGCCTAACCAGCCGCATTTTCAAAGAAGATTATTTTTAAAATATTGCTTAACAATGAAAATGAGTTGTTCTTTAGTATAGCGTTGCATTTTTACTAACCCCGAACTGTCAGCTGTCACATGTTATCTTTTTTTTTACGTTGGCTGTCCCTTTTACTGATTTTTGCGTACGGGAACGGCAATAGGTCTGTTCCCGTACTTTTTCAGTAAAAATTAGTAAATTCTCAAATTTTTGGAGTGGGGGTAAATTATCTCAGAAAGAGACAAAATTACCAAAAAGTACGGGAACGCGTTTATGTAAAAAAAATTAAAATTATATATTTTGTATGCCTTTTAAAGAACAAATGACATAAAGCACCTGTCAAAACAAGCGAGTTGTCACTTTTAGATACCAACTGACAGTTTACAGATTTTTATCAGCAGAAATTTTTGCAGTAAATTTTTTTTACAGATTTTTATGGACAGCGCCTGTTGCTGCTTGTCGAAATTTTATTTCGGAGAGCTCATCTTTCGGCGTTTCTCGAACTATCCGCAATCGTTCATTGTATGTATGATTGTAAATATTCTACATCTGCCTTGAAATTGAACTGAATTTGAATTTGATATTTAATCCCGATTGAGTGATATTGTAATGTATAGCACGAAATGATGATTTCTTTGATGAAAGCGTTCTCTCTGAAAATTTTATCCTATGGCCTTAGAATTTGGCGATGAAATGTTAATTCTTCCATAAAGAAGTTACATCGCAGGATTCAGTTGAAGGGAGCTTTTCCGAACATTCGATTTCGCATCCGCGCAGATGTGCTATCATGCGATTTTTTCAACGAAGTGCTATAACAGATAATGTGTAGGCAATAGTAAACGCGCAAGGCATGCCTTTAACAGATTTGTTCAGATACTGGGATACGCATATGATATCTCCCGTTTGCCGTTATAGAGGCGAAGCCCGTTGGTCTTGTAGTTAACGAGGACTGGATTGGACAATATGTTACTTTTTATAATAACATCTCTAAGGTAGATAACGAGTTCATCTATCTCAGAGTAAAAAACAATTCCACTAAGGACAGCAAAGTCATGATTCGAAGAAGGTTAAGTTTTGGAAAGCGATTTTAGTTTGACGAAGCAGATTTAATTAACACTTTAAGTCATACATTTACTTTATGGTGCCAAGTGCTGAACGATAACCAGGAATTTGTATCAAATATTGGGTACTTTCAGACAAAAAATGTTTCATCGGAAATTTGGTCCTGTATGGATGGAGGAAGCCAATGGGGGATACAATAGTGGAAATTATTTTCTGTACTCATATGTGAAGGTAGTCCAATATCAAGTGCACTCTAATGATTTAGAGAATCTTTGAATATCGACCTCCAGGTTCCAGACGACAAGAAATAACGAACTAAAGATCAATCAAAATTTTCGGAGCATCTACCGACTACGACTGTAGTAGTGTATACTTATAATATTAACAAATTAATGAACTTAGATTCAACATCGCAAATGGCCTCTGCGAATTTGACGTTTTATCCGAGCGCCAACAACCCATAAAACCTTAAGGGCCGACCAGAATGCGTATCTGTAGCTGGTATCTGTAGCTGAGTGAAAAGTTAAAAACAAGGAAACCCATAAGCGCTTACACATGTGTATCTTCGTGAATCTATAGCTTGAAGTTGAATAGAGGGCAACTTCATGCAAGAAATGTATCTCTCTTTTGACAGAGATGCAAGATGCAAGATGCAAGCTACAGAAATGCATTCTGAGCAGGCCTTTATAACAGGTGTTTTTTTTAGGGGTATAGAACTTTGAGCTGGCAGCACTATTTTAACTGGCGGCCATTTTGTCAGCTGTAAAGTGATTTATTTTTAGTCCGTACTTTTTTGAAAACGATGTTGGCCAGAACGTTACAGTCATTGGTGACCACTAAAGAGCCATGATTACTTACTTCTTCATGGTTTCATTTAAATTAAAATGTGGTTTCAACAAGATGGCGCAACATGTCACACAGCTCGTACCACAATTGATTTGTTGAAGGAAACTTTCGGTGAGCGCATAATTTCGCGTTTTGGTCCTGTGAATTGGCCTATAAGGTCGTGCGATTTATAACCACTTGACAATTTTCTGTGGGGATATGTAAAGTCGGTGGTCTACGCCGATAAGCCCGAAACGATTGACCACTTGGAGGACAACATTCGCCCCGTTATTGCCGATATACGACCACAAATGTTGGAAAAAGCCATCGAAAATTGGACCTCCAGATAAGACAAGTCCGAGCCAGCCGTGGCGGTCATTTTCCAGAAATCATATTTAAATTAAAATGTCAGAAGATTATCTTTTGAATAAAGTAAATTGCACATCAATTTAAAAAAAATCATCTTTGTTTTATTACATTTCAAAGTTTTATACCTCTAAAATAAGGTAAGGTTGAGGCCCAGGTTCATCCCGGACTGTAGCGCCACTTAAGTAAGTAAGTAATACCTCTAAAAAAAACACCCTTTATAAACCTAAATCGTGCGGTACTATATTCCTATGAACAAAAATGTTCACACTTCTGACGCAGATATTAAAAAGATCTAGAGGTCATGACACCAGTATGATGTCGGCTCTTAAAGGTCCATAAATAGAACTCACATAAGTAGAACGATAATAGAAATACAATTGCAGCTAGCTAACACAATCGTGTGTAGTATTGAACAAATAAGTTTCTCAAAAAGAAAACAATGGCAACAAATTTAAAATATAAACCCCAAGTAAACTTACCAAAACGTAATTACATCAATTGCGAGATTTATATTTAAACAGCACTCACCTTATCGTGTTTCTTTAAGATCTTCCGAAATCCGGTATGATTCAAATTCTGATAGTTTTGCAGCAATATTAAACTTAGATAAAATTCACTGAATGCCAGCTTCAGTTCTTGGGCCTTCCTATGCGGCATTCCCGCCTTTTTCAGTGATTTGGATTTCTTCGCCAAGCGTTCGGCATCATCCATGCATGTTTTCAGTTCTGCCTTTAATGTGGCAAATTTTCTCGTTGCCTCAGCCAACTTTTCCGAATAGAATGTGTTGATCTTCTTCAGTTCTTTATCACAGTAATGAAAGAAACTCTCATCGAAGTTTACGAAATGTCTTTTAAGTACTTCATCTTCAACACTGTCGGCGGCAGGCGCTTCTTCCACCGCCATATAAAGCATTGCTTTCATTTCCTTAAAAAAAAGAAAGTATTTAAAAAATAAGTTTAAGATCTTGATCTGGATGGATAAGCTTACCTCATAATTGATGTATTGTTTTCGCCACTCGGGGGTAATGTGCGCGGAAAGATGTTCCGCGAACTTCATGTTGACGACTTAAGCTCTGTTAAAGAATTTAATTGTAATTAGAGTATGCCATGCTGAGGTGTGGAATTTTATTGATTGAACTATAAAACACTCATTCATCACCAAGCATTCAATAGATAAACAACCTATTACGTGTGACTTCAAGAGTTGGGCGCCACTCAAGGCAATTAAAAAAAAAAAACGTAAATAGAGCGTACGATTTGGTTGCAAGTATTTGTTCGTTTTTATTAAATGTATTGCACAAGTAAAGTGGCAATGCCGCAATGGGTTTGACAAAATAATAAACTGTTTATGCATTTTTGTATGCATTATTCTAATTTATTTATAATAAGACATACTTGCTGAACGATTTTAAGTTATAAATCAGAGGTTCTTCAGTTTCTTCATAATTGAAAGCTATAAATAGCGTTAACAATTGTTGTTTACTGATCTTCCCCATGCAAACATCTGACAAGCATTCAAGCGTAATACTGTTGAAAGATGTTTTTAAATTTGTCGCTTAAATTCGGTGAAAAATTGTTTAATTATTCAAACTAGAAAATCTAACTTTTCACTGCTGAATGAACCAACGTTATATGCCATATGTAAGTCCTTAGTGACTCATGTTTTAAATTCCTTATTAAACAAATCCAGCGATGTATTAGTGTTTTCGTATGCAATATTAAAATTCGTAATCAATTCTTAAGAGAAAAATTCGATCCTTTGCTTAAAAAAGCATAAATTTGAAAAATCTTAAGAACCCAATACGTATATACGTAGACCCACAGAAAATGAAAGTGCTTTGGAATTGAATGAGAATTGATGAGTGTTTGACATATAAAAATAAATAAGGGTGTTATCTGATACTCTCCAACTGGTATACGGGTCCGTATTTAAAATGATTGATTGGTAGTGAAAAATATGAATATGAAACAAGTAACCATGTGATGTAAGTAAGTACTTAATTGAAACATAATTTATATATTTTTTACTTGACAGTTTATGTAGCAATAATGGATTAGGTTCCGAAAATGATAACTCTTCAAATTGATGGATCAGTGATACTTTGCTTTTTGAACATACATACAAACATTTGAGAGAAAATATTGCATCTTAAAGGCTGGCGATCATATAAATCTAGTTAAAACAATATAGAAACAATAAAAATCTGTTTAAAATGTAGTCAATTTTATATATACATCATTTGAGTGAATTCGGAGAAAATAACAAAAGCATATGTATGGGGAACTAAGTCCCCTGGATCTATACACCAGAATCGGGACGCCAAAAGCACTATGAGAAACAGCAAAGGAAAAGGGTAGATCCCGTGTCACTACGAACATGCACAGTATTTAAGAAAATAATTACGGAACAGCGTAAACTCTGATTACATATCTTTCAACAATAGCATTGATCAAACCTTTCGAAGATTGATGAAAGGTGCTTTGGAACCTGTGTCGGCATACTTCCAGAGAAATTGTGTATACACAAATCAATCAGGTTTATGATTACAGCAGTTTGTTTCAAGCGAAGTCTCGAATTGACCACTTATATGGTGTCAATGAATTCATTGAAAGCCAATCTTATATACGACATCTTTAACATCTTAAATATTGTCTGCTAATGAAATTAAAAAATGACTAGTTCACATCTGTCCTGAAGAGGTCATTGCTATAGCCGGGAAAAAAACTAATTAACGAACTGGCAAGCAATGGATCTGCAACAGATCAAGACCAGACATTTCAAACGTTCCGTCCACCGCTATACAATCTCAGAGAACATCCAAAATAATGCCAATGTCTGACGGAATTCGCTATCCAAAATACAAATTTTTTGCACAACACAACAATTCATATTTTTCACGATGGTGGGACCTCCTGCTTAAAGCCAAATCCGAACGGTAGGGTAGAGATAGGTTTTGCTTAACAATTGATACTACTCGTTTGATTTGTCAGATCATCCCGAAAAGAAAGCTATTAAAAAAAAACAATTTGCCGAGGTCTTCCAAAGTGGCGCGAATCTCAAAAACCTTAAAGAAACCCAGAAACAAGTTTTCAAAATGTTTGAATAAGTCTCAATTCGTTGGCGATGTGTGGATGGTGGGCTGGCTGTCCATTGGTGAATTGATTATGCCTTGACATGACAATTCACAAACAACGACAGGACTTGACATAGACATACAAATTTTCAGGACATTATGACTGGAAGATGCATAAGGGGCTATCTCTCATAGAAATACCCAGGGCAATTGTATTGTATCGGGACATGAAGAGTGGAAAAGCCAGACTTTACCAATAAAAATGGGTATATTTTTTTGAATTATGGCGAATCTATCCAGCTTAGGAACATTGGAAACCAGTTGTCCTAATCGTTTTTCAGTGCTTGTTTTCCTTTTAAAAACCATACAGTCCGTATGTGATCAACCTAGAGTAATTTTCTTCTTTTTTTACCGTAATTTCTAAATAATATAGCATCTTCCAAAAGACTGATACATTTTGGGCCACAATGTATTACAATTACCGTTGGCTTATCTGATAATTGTTTTGCTTTGAGGTGTCTGGAAGTAGTGAAATGAAATGTCATACTAACAAAAAACTGCAGTATCCGCGTTCATTAATGCAGATTTTCTATCGATCTTACTTGGTCCAATTGCAGTACTTTCTGTTCATAAACATCAGGCGTTTTTTTTTAACGTTTATTTATTCACAATTTCGTTAATATTAATTAAAAGCCTAAATAAACTTAAAGACTAGACATTTTTTTAACTTTTGCCATAGTAAAAGACCATAATGGTTCGCATTACATGATATATAATTTTTTGTTTAATTCAAATTTTATATTTTTTGTGAATTTTTGTATTATTGTTATGTACATACTATATATATATTTTTTTTGAAAAAAGGAAAATGTGAATCAAAACCTATTAGAAGACAGTCGCAACTTTTTTTTTTTTATATAAAACTAAAACCTACAAGACTAACTTAACCTATCTTAACCTATCTAAATCTATCTAGGCCCTGTCATGTGATCTCTATTCCATCGACTAACAAGTCATCGTTAGATCAGAGATCACATGTCAGGGCCTAGTTTTACTTAACCTAAGTATCGGCTTCAGCCCAGTCTAGCCACCAGTATCGGTCTCTATTTAACCTGTTAGTGTTACTTTTGTCGCTTTCAGGTATGCTAATGCAGTATCTAATTTTATCAGTATTCCCGTCCCCCGACTCAAAAGGCTCATAAAGGATCCTTTTATCTGTTGCTCTCCTTGCAGCATGGTATATTATTGGAACGTTCGTTGAATCCGATAGGTAGCCATATGCATCAAGAAACAGAAATGTTTCTGGCGGAATGTATCCACTTTCCAAGGCATTTCTGAAATACCCAGGATTCGGATAGAATAATCCAGAGATTAATTCGTTTTCGCTAACACTTGCCGAACGAACAAAGTGATTCCTTACAAGATCTAGAATGGCATTGTCAATACTGGACACACCGGAAGCATCCAGAAGTCTTTTGTTTGAGACATAATGCCTATAATCGGAAATAAACATCAGGCGTCGTTTCGTCCAGAAACCAGATTACTCAGCCATTTTATTTCGGCTGCAGAGCCAGCAAGAACTTGACAAAACATTTATATTTAAAAAAATTAAGTATTTCAATATTTTATTAAAATATTTTACGAAGTGTATTTAAAGAATAAACGAATCTAACAATGGTCCAGTTTGGCAGAGATGATTTCGACGTTTCTGAACGATGTTTTTATGAAAATTTTACTAACCTCGGCTTTCATTTTGACTGCACAAATTCTGCGTATTGAGGTTTTTCAAAAACGCATAAGAAGAAAGATTGTACTCGCGCATATTTTCGACGATTATATACACACTCATAGATAAATGTCTATTCGCTTATAATGTTATCTTCATTGTGCGTCATTTCCAGTTTTCGAGTCATATAATTCTCAAAAAATTCTTCTATTAAGCCGTAATGGATCAATTGAACGAACACGCAATCGTATGGGTTTACTTTTAAAGCTATCTACAATCTACATGAGAGTAGAATTACGAATATATGATTAGCTTGACACACTCTTACTTATAAATGTCAAATTTTGTTAGGTATATACATAGCTATGAACTAAGATGTTTTCAATACCCAATACGTTAAAATTTATCATCAACCAATTATTAAGAAACGCAACTAACTATGGGCTACCTGTGGAAGGAAATGATGAGGATTAGAGGATTAGAGAAACTACTTACTATTTGCTTTAAGGTCATGTTCGGATTATATAGTAAAATAAACATGTATGCAATACGTAGAAATATCATTGCTTATCTCGTGCAGTGTAAAATTTGCATAATTGACAAGGATACTGACTTGTATGCAAAGTAAGTAATAAAATTCTAGGAATACTAAAGAATACATTATAATAACGATTATAAAAGTCCTAAAGCGTATCTTACCTACAGATATTATCATGTATTTATAAGAACCTTGTTTTGCTAGGTTTTCCAAAAAAAAAAAACAATAAAGAGAGCGTCACTTATTTTGAATTGACAAATATCTTCTAAAGTACCATGTAATATGCAGCATTCATACATAAATATTCTTTCTTCTTTTTAACTTTTTAAAAATTGAAGAAGTGGATATGAATTTTCTCAGAGATTAAAAGTTTTATAAGTAAACAGGCCCATACTTAAAATAACTCTAAACTCTGAAAAAAGCAGACACACAAAAAAACTTAAAATCTAACACCCTTTTTTGGAATGCACGCCATTCAGCCTCTAGGGCCGTAGCCGTCTCATTGATAGGCATGGTTCAAAAGTTTTGTTCCCTACCCAGGTCAGTCGGCCTGTGTTGGAACAGTGAGGAGCGGTTATTTGCTTTCGAGGGATACTTTACAAACTTTATTGAGTGATCGCAACCCAGCGCGTATTCTGAAGCCGATTCAATATAGCCCTATTCAGCCCTGACCGGATTGGACCGAAAATGAAAAGTTAATGGGTCACTACGTTTAGACAAACCGCAAATGAGACACTACAAAGAAGTAGTCCCTCGGCGTTCTGTGCGCAAACATGCGATTGTCCTTGGACTTCCGTTTTGTTCTGTGAGACGAATTCTTCATTCTTCTCCCGGCGTGACTTCAATTCTTAAAGAAACGCACTTTCCACAGAACAGAATTGTTATTTTTTTGTTCCGTTATGAGGGCCATTTTCACTTGAGTGTGATACCAATCCCCGAGATTCACATTAAATTCCTTTGCATCCACCTAAAGTAACAGGTTGGTGAGCAATTTCCTCATCTGAGATTGTTGGTCACCGTACACCGTACCACTTCTGAAAGAGTATATAGATCGACTCAGAATCGTTAGCCGATTCGACAACTTTTTTTTTTTTAGAAAAAACGTTGTTTTTGATCAAACCGTAAGAAATGAAAAAATATCTGAAAAAGATATTTAGCGAATACCAAATTTTAATAGCATATGTCATAGCTTTGCATAGTATATAGGAAGAAGAAGTATATAGAGAAGGAAGCGGCAAAAATGGGTTTAGCAGTAAATGAGGGTAAGACAAAGTATATGCTGTCAACACGAAAGGACACACAAAATCGAAGAATAACTTTAAGGTAGTACCGGACTTTGTCTACCTCGGCTCCGCTATTAACTCAGACAACAACATCTCTTCAGATATTAAACGAAGAATTACTCTTGCCAACCGCTGTTTCTTCGGGCTAAGAAGGCAATTTAGAAGTAAAGCTTTCACTCGAACTACTTAGGAGATCCTATATAAGACCCTGATCATCCCAATCCTGTTCTACGGCTCTGAAACATGGACCGTATCAAAAGCGGATGAAGAAATCCTTGGTCGATTCGTGAGAAAAGTTCCTCGGTCCCGTTTGCGTTGAAGGGCAATGGAGACGAAGATTCAACTACGAACTATACGAGTTGTACAACGACATACCCTAGCGACAAAAAAAACTCCGCATTGGAGGTTTAATATGGCTAGAACATGTAGAACGATTGGAAACCAATACTCCGGCTCGCAGAGTCTTCGATTCCCAGCCAGACGTCGGACGCAGTGGCGCGCACAAGTAGAAACCGACCTCAACCAACTTAGAGTGCGCAACTGGAGGCAGTTAGCTATGGACCGAGCTAATTCGAGAGGCATGTTGGTTGATGCCCAGGTTCATTCCGGACTGTAGCGCGACTGAAGTAAGTAAGTAAGACCGCTAAATACAACCATTAATAGAAGCAACAGAACATATCGAATGGAATAACTTATAGGTGAATATTGGCCTTATTTAATTATGTTCATCCCTTATTGCTATAACGAATGTAAATAAAGTAGGAGTTCTGCTAATGGACATCACATTGACAATTAACGCTGCCTGAACCAAAACATCACATCAAGTTGTCTTAATCGATACAAACTATTTACATATACGTCTGATTGATCTGTTAAAGCTACCATAAGCCCAGTATGAAACGAGTACAATATTAAATTTACTGGCTGGCCCGCAGACATGGAAATTAAACTCCAGCTTGATTTGGCCCGCCTAACTGGAATGGCATGTTAGCTCAGCATAGAAATTAGTCTCGGGAGAAACTTTAATGATTTTATACCACCCTCAAACCATAGTTTTCATCTTTTGTTTAACATTCCTTAAAGCCTTGCCAGGGGATCGCAACAACATTTATATTAAGAAGACTTTACTGTGTATATGTCATTTTAACTTCTTAAACACATAAACCGACAATTTATGTCTTAAAATAAACAATTGTTTGTTTTATTATTTATGCCATAATAAATTGTCCATGTCCCACAAAAGTGCGTTTCACCAGAAATATGAATGATAGTAACAAAAGTTCACCGGTTCTATTTACAGAAATGATCATAAAGTCTCGCGAAAATTGTATTCTTATCGGAACGTGCTTGGTTGTTCTAGTATACAGATACGGTAACAGTTTGTATTGTTTATTGTTTTGAATAGCAGTTGAAAAAATTATAACAACTTCAGTTCAGCGGGCGGGCAACAGCTTCTGTTATAGTTCCAGTCATATTTGATGACACATCGTAGATGAATCTCTGTTCTTATTGGTCGATTGAGCAATTTGCTCAGGTGACATTTGAGGGTGGCTGACCTAATAAAGCAGAAATGTTCGCCTCATTGTACTCACCCAATGTGAGTACTGCTGATCTGTAAGCGGTTGAGAAATGTACACTTATTAACTATGACAGCTCCAAAATAGACTATGGGTTCGGCGCATGCGTTTAATATAACAAAACTCAAGAAATTGTTTCTTCACCCTTCACGTCGGAACACAGATGGTGAAAACCCAACCAGATGTGTCATATCAAGAGATATGTGACAGAGCAACTTGCCAAGGACACACGACCTCATAAGCAGATCCCTTGGGGGTAGTACCATCATTATTGGGCACTGGTCCATCGGCGATCGAGCTGCATGACTGGGTAGCCTCGCCATCGTTTATTTTGCTGCACCCTTCATTAAAGATTCTTTATCCGAAATCTTTATAGAAATTCGAAAAAAAAATTGATGTATACAATTTCTTGAGAGTGAAGTCTTGCAGTATTGTTTATGATTTTTCTTATCGGCATTATTATCTCGCCGATTAAGGAGAACATGAAGAAAAAAATGTAAATTTTACAATATGCTTATTGAAGATAACTAATCAATTACGGTTACTAAATCAGCGTCTATTTTATCCTTTTATAATGTAAAAGCAATAAAAATAAATTTAGATTTATTATCCGTCGCTTATATAACCCGCATTTACTAATTGTCCAAAAAAAATGTAGCGAAAGGCATATAAATAACAATAACAAAAGTCAGAATAACATACTTTTCTATGAGGCAGCACGTTATATCTGTTTCTTTACTCTGTAGACCCTCTTAAACATATAAGAAGTTAGCTGTTCCATGAATCTGAAATTCCGTTTTGGTTTTGCCTGCATGGTGGAAAAGATGTTGACCTTGATTGATTGATAATGTACACCGATTGAGTGGAAGGTTCTGCGTTCAATCCTAGCCAAAATCCATAGAACCATAATTGAATAAAATAAAAATAATATATAATCTATAAGTAAAAATTCCAAGGAACACAAGAAAAACAGCGCATTCAAGAAGATAATTCGGACATTCCTTGGCAGCCGTCTAACCGGTACCGGCTAGCCGGTCGTTGGGAATACATTCCTAAGGTTAACCGGTGACGGTTTCGGTTTGCAGGTGTGAACGCGCACATAAGAATGCATTCCCAACGACCGGCTAGACGGTACCGGTTAGACTGCTGCCGGGTATGTGTGAAATGGCTCGTTCGTGGTTGAATCTTCGTCTCCAAAGCCCGTTAACGCAAACGGGAGCGAAGATTTTTCGAAGAATTTTTCGCTCGAATGGACCAAATTAAAGAAGTCACATGACAGCGCATCGCCTTGCCTAAATCTTTTTTTGGTATCGAATGTGTCGGTGAGGTCGTTTCCGACCCTGATGGAGCAGTGAGAATTCTCCATCGTCATCCTACACAAACGGACGAGTTTGGGCGGTATACCAAAACTAGACATGGCTCTGTATAGTTCATCTCTATAAATGCTGTCGTATGCGGGTTTGAAATCGATAAATAGGTGGTGGGTAATGATTTGGACTTCTTGGGTTTTTTCCAGGATCTGCCGAAGTGTGAAAATTTGATCGGTTGTGGACTTTCCTGGCATAAAACCACACTGATAAGGGCCGATCAGGTTGTTGGTAAACGGTTTCATGCATTCACATATTACCGCAGATAGGATCTTGTAGGCGATGTTGGGGAGACTTATGCCTCTGTAGTTGGCGCAGTTCAGAGGGTCTCCTTTTTTGCGGTCGTATCAAGGAATATTAAGTCTGTCAAATGCCGGCGGCCCTTTTCTACGAAGGTTGCAGAGTTTCGAATACGGGTGATGTTGACTGTCTGTGTCGGCGTCAAATCTGTCGTTTATTATGCATTCACTGATCTCTTGTGCACAACATACTGCGTCGCTTAGTTAATTTGCTAAATTTTATCTTTGTAGAAATTTTAGCATGAAAGATAAAATTAAACGCGACTACCTTACTAGACTTAAATTTAAAAATATTCGAGATAAAAAAGGAAATCATATTTTTAGCAGTAGGTACGCCAATAAAACAAAATTACCTAGCATTGCAAATCAATTGAAAGTGACAATTGGATAGCTTGAAGTGATTAAAAACGTTTAGGAGATTTTATCCTTTTGCAAAGAGATATGTCAGTGGAATGACAATGGTCGCGTTAAAGCCTTGATACCGTAATTGACAGCGACACATGTCAACCAATCGTAGCTCATTGCGTCATTGTCGAGTTAATATTCGTCATTGGTATAGGCTAATTTGCGCAAGACTTTTATCTTTAATGTTAGTTCGTGTCAACAATATTTTGTTCTAAATTTCATATAATATGTATACTTAAATAAATAAACAAAAACACTTTAAAAGAGCCGATAATGGCCGCATTCCGAAATTCAGAATTAGTAAGATATCTTAGATGAATCTCTGTTCTCATAGATCCATCTATGATTGGACTAATGTAATCTATGATATACTTACTAAATCTGAATTTCGAAACGCAGTGAATGATCTTAAACTGAACATGGTTTTGGTTGTCTCACGTCTAAATAGATGTCAAAAGGAGGATACTTATAATGCCATTTAATCCAATGCGTACGTAGAAAAAAAAATACTTAGCAGGTTATTTTGAGATAACCTGAGAAACGTGTCTCCCTAAACTACTATAAATTTTTAAGATTCTGTAAACAGGTAAGGATTTTTTTTGAAAGGACTGATCTTCATCTGGGATAGTTAAAGGCTTATTAAGGAACCTAGTGTTCTATGGAATAGTTCGACGTTTAAATATATGACAAAATATTTATATGTTATGAACTGTGCTCGCATAATCTCCGTAGATTTAGGTTTACGAATGCTGTTATAATATTTAAGAAAAATAAGGATGAGAGCAATGTATCTACGGTGATTTTGAATATCTGTAAATTGTAATGGGGAGTAACAACTGAATTCGGTAAAGCATTTCATATTCATGTTGTTCGGTTTAGGAATGAATCAATATATTTCTTGTACGTCCGAAGATAGGCTTGATAAATTTAAATTTATTAGCATTCGTGGCAAGGAGAGTATTACGGAATTGCTGAATAAGCGGAATGCAACTGGTTATTTCATGTGAGGATTTATTATTATAATAATGGAAAAAGAGTGTAAGGCAGGAGACATTCCTAAGAATGTCAAGCGTGACTATGAAGTTCGCAATGGTTGTGTCTCCTATCAGTTGTATCGCAAGCTTTTGTATCATATCCATTTGATGTAACGAAGTGTTTGCTGCACCTGGCCAGATTTGGGCGTTAAACTCTTTTTTTTTTTTGGGCGTATGTACCTACGCTTTATATATTGAGGCCAGATTAGAAGGGGTGAAACATTTCTTGCATCGGTTATGGGAATCTAAAACATTTCTCGAATGTCGTTACTAACACGCATTTCGAGCATATAAATTTGTCGGTTTCGACAATGCAAGTGCCATACGATAAGTTTGGCTCGAATAATTGATAACTGTTTTGTAGAGGGATCAAAAACAAGAAGCAAGGGGTCTATCTCGCCCCGTTGAGGAGTTAGGGTTAATTTTAGAAAAAAATTACTTAAAATGAAAAAAAAAAAACATATGAGAAGAGTACAATCCCCTGTGCGGATCGTTTAATACCCTATCCCATCCCATCCTTAAAATTATCTCCATATATCTCCATATATCTCCAAAAAGTGGGCTTTATTAGCCTATAATATAGAAAATGACATTGTCACAACACATTGTTCAAACAGTTTATCAGAATCTTTTGTTGTTTGACAAAACACATCGTTTTCCTCCTGAATATGCTATGGGGTAGGGTATACAAACGGTTTTTGTAAGAAAACGGCCTCAAAAAGTGGGCGTGGGCTAAAATGATCTATGGACGAAATGTTTATATTAATATTACTAACTATTCTGCATCAAATTTTTTTTCGAAAATTTTAAAATTTTACCATAAAAGGTTTTTTATTAAAAACGCCCCCAAAAAGTGGGCGTGGCAAAAAACTTTATATGAACGAAATATAGATATTAGGGTTGTCTAAATATCCTGCTCAGACACTTTTTTGAAATTCCTTACGGTTTGGCCAAAAAATAAGTTTTTCTAAAAAGGGGGCGTGGCAGTGGGCGGATTTCAAAAATTTTTACACTTGTTCTGGTGGCACGGACGAGGATCCTATATACCAAATTTCATTATCCTAGCTCAAAATTTAAGGCCCAAAAATCGGTGACGAACAGACAGACGGACGGACGGACAGACAGACATGGCTAATTCGACTCAGCTAGCGATTCTGAGTCGATCCATATACTTTGAGGTATATGTAGCAATATTATTTCTCTATGTTACAAACTTAGTATCAAAACTAATATACCCCCCTATGGGATAGGGTATAAACAACAGCAACACTTACAGTAAAGTACATACTGTACCGGTTTTGAAAGCCAGAAACCAGTTTTGTAATCCTTAACTTAAATTAAATTATTTATGTCAACAGTTTTTGAAAAATTCGCATGCAAACTCAAAATTTTAATAAAAAAAATGCTAATAAAAGTTTTGACCAATTATTTCAATGAAGTGCCGAATTGGCTTTTTGTGGTCAATGCTTATATCAATTCTGAACTGAACACCAAAACGAATGGTTTTATGCCTTCTGGTTTTTAAGAAAATTTTCTAAAATTACTAAAACTATTTTTGAATGGTTTTTGTTTTTTGGTATCTTACTTGAGGATTAATGTTCATATTTGTTAGTACACATCAACACACAAAAAAAAACACGCACCCATCCCAAATCCTACAGTGAGCCCAAGCAGATAGAGAAATGTTATGACTTAAATAAAAGCAGATGAGAGAAATGTTATGAATTAAATAAAAAAAAAGAATGTGTATTTCATATCAGAAAATGTAAACAAAGTTGTAACATAAACTAAAGTTGGGTTTTTAAAAAACGATGGTTACAAAAATGTTATGACTTCATTTGTTTCGGTATATGTATTTTGTATGCGAAATATGTTTTACTTGAACAAAAAAATGGATATCCTTAATCATGAACAAAAATTGTACAACAATTATGTTTTAATGTCAATAATAAATAATTAAGGTTTTTTGTATAATATCTCTTAAGTCTATTCGGTATTTTTTCTTTTGGGAAATTATTGAAAATAGTATTTAAATAATATCCCATTTAATCCAACTGACACAGCAAAAAACCAAATTTTGTTTACCCCAGCAGAAATGTCAAAAATTAGCCGGTGGATAAAATTTAACCCACATTTTAAGATTTCTTTTGATTTAAGAATTAGTTAATAGAACAAAATATTGGCTTTAAAGAAAGGTGTACTACTTAATTGTAAGTATTACGGTTATTTTTAATATTTTTTTCATTATTATTTTTTTTTTTTTTAAATTGCCGTGGGGAGATAGGCCCCTGCCATAGTAAAATAATGCTTGTTTTTGACCGTTATTAATCTTTGGCGCCAAACTTATCGCACTTGTGCACATTCATGTATAATGGCTTTTTGATGGCAAAAGAGAGCATTGCGTTTTGGAAGGATCAAATTTTACTCTATAGACTTACCCCATTTGCTGTCGAGGTCTGAATTTATAGAAATTAACATATTATGACATGTTTGTTTCACGTTCGAAGAAAAAGGGCGTGAATTCGAGAACGAAATGAAAAGCTTAAGGGTCGATCAGAATGCGTATCTGTAGCTGGTATCTGTAGCCGAGTGAAAAGTTAAAAACAAGGCAACCCGTAAGCGCTTACACAATGTGTATCTTCTTGAATCTGTAGCTTGAAGTTGAATACAGGGCAACTTCATGCAAGAAATGTATCTCTCTTTTGACAGCGATGCAAGATACCAGCTACAGATATGCATTCTGAGCAGGCCTTCAGGGTACTGTGATCAGCGATCAGCGAACGCTGAACCTGCCTGAAATGAAGAATAGACGTTTTTAACATTCTCTTACAAAGATAACTTTCTCTGCAAAATGAGGTGAAGCTATACCAACCCTTATTTTGCACTTTCATTTTTACACATTAATAGATTTCTATTTGCGTTTATCTATTTAGAACAATTATTCTTCAACAAAAAAGTAAGAAATAACCTAAATTAACCCATAATATTGGGTAATAACATCTTCATGACAGTTCGACGCAAAATCAGCTGTTTCACTCATATCTGGGTGTCCATGCGTACATTTTCAACTTGTTTCGCCAGACATAATTCTGCCTTAGAATTTAAAAAATAAATGCAAAATGCAATATTAAATACAATGTTGCAGCAAATGGACCGTATTGACAGCCGAACAAAGTCTAAAAATAATTACATTCAGTTTATCTAAAGTACGCTTAAATGTCAGAGGCAATATTTTGTCCTTAACTTAAAACGAATTTCCCAAAGTCAACCCATATTATGTGATGGTTTTTATTTATAACTTATTTCGTTTGCATCGTATTTTAATTTTTATTATATTTGCACACATGTCACTTGTTGCAGCAAATGACGACGACGATGATGCGTTAAAGAACTTCATTGGGGGATTCATTATACCATATCCAATAGGGGTATATTAGTTTTGACATTAAGTTTGTAACATATAGAAATAATTTCCGACAGATTATTAACTACCGACAGATATACCTTAAAATATGGATGAACTCAGAATCGCTAGCTGAGTCGATCTAGCCATATCTGCCTGTCCGTCCGTTTGTGTGTCACCTATTTTTGGGCTTTAAATTTTGAGATAAAGTGATGAAATTTGGTGTATAGACTCTCTGCATTTATAATTACGATAGGATGGGATAGGGTATTCAATGATTCGCACAGGGGATTGTAGACTTCTCATATGTTTTCTTAATTTTAATTGATGTGTGACCCGTTCGTGGCATCATTATTCGATTGCACAGCGTATATTCATTAAGTGGCAAATTAATAAAACTAACATGCTAATCTAATTATAGATCTCGAACTGTTTGGAACATGGTTAGTAGATGCTTTTGCGTTTCTTTCCACAATTGTCACCTGTCATGTTCGTTGACTTAAGCGATTACTCTCATCTTTTTGCTCTACTTCGTCATTGTTTACTTTTCTATACGAGTAGGTATGTGTTTGTATGAAATTCTAGATCGTAAATTTCATTCATTAGCAGTTTTTTTTTCCTACCGAATCGATAAACACGATTCCGTCAAAAGTGCAGACATGTCAAAATATATGTTCAAGTTTGTCTACTTAATATTAGCATGACTTTTAACGTACGCAAAGGTGCTGAAGTTCAGCTAAAGCCATACGTGTATATTAAAGATAAAATGGCAAGCTAAATGTATAAAAATAGGTGTATGGCGCTGGCGCTGTCTAATGATTGTATCAATGGTGTCAATATTATCAATCTTGGACTACAAAAAACGGTTAATTTTGATTCCGACATAACAATAGATGAAGGACGTTTTACTTTCAGTCATTAGTTATCGATTCTGGAAGCAAGATAATGCACGTATGACTTGTGTTATCTTGATTACGTTACGTTGCCATAGAAAATATAACATAATTTGAAAGATCAATTATATAATGTGACATTTTCGACATTTATGGGCGAAATTTACGACAATTTGATCTGACTTACGTAAGCAACTTAACGCCTCGGTCAACCGGACCACCAGCTGACAGCGCAGGCATAGAATTTGCGC
Source organism: Rhingia campestris (assembly GCA_932526625.1). Taxonomy (NCBI): domain Eukaryota; kingdom Metazoa; phylum Arthropoda; class Insecta; order Diptera; family Syrphidae; genus Rhingia; species Rhingia campestris. The sequence goes on along the minus strand of OW052182.1, from coordinate 49,829,806 downwards.
GTTGCGTCTGTGTTGTAACTAATTATAAAATGTCGGTACAACCGATCAAATCAAGAACGCGGCGCTCGGCCAGAAACAAGTTCTTAACTCCTACAAATATCGCGACTGGAAAACATAAAAACATTGTATTTGAGTAAATATCAGATATGTATAATGCAGTGAAACACAGCTTTACAAATTGTGATGTCATTGTCGGCAGATGTTAATGTCGATAGATGTTGCTGTGTCAATGTATTTCTGTTATATGTATCTATACTACAAGTCCATGCTGTTGGTTTATGTGAGGTTATAGTGGCTGCACGCGATGCGCGTGCTCACTTAGACCATAAAGGTCCGTTGTGGACCATTTAACATTGATACTAGCCAGTTCACCAATATTATCGAAGAAGTAGTATCCCAGACGAAGCTTTCTTTTATATGAGAGAGCTGGATAAGGGCATAGAAGGTGAGTAATACTTTCTTCCTCTTCCTCGTTTAAGCAGCTTCTACAGAAGTCATTGCTGAAAAGGCCTAATCCTTTGGCGTGTAGGCCTATACGACAGTGTCCTGTGAGGACACCGGTTATGGTGCTGATGTTTCTGGTGAAAGTTAGGCCAAAGTTGCTTGGATATTTAACACGTTTTGCCGTTTATCCATCTGCGGTTTGTTTCCTTGATCGCATCCTGCTTGATCTGTAATTTATATGTAGCAAGGGGCATACCTAACATATCTACAGGCGGTAGAATTTCGAGGGTGCCCTGTCTGGTAAGCAGATCTACCTTGCAATTCCCTGATATGTCTCTGTGGCCCGGCGCCCAAAACAAGTGAATGGTAAAATGCTCCACCATCTCGTTAATAGACAGTCGGCATTCGTGGGCTGATTTCGAATTGAATGAGATGTCTTCCAGCGATTTGATTGCCGCTTGGCTGTCGATGAAGATGCTAATATACTTCGTGGATATAACATTTCTTTTCAGTCAAGACTACTTAGGTTAAGCATCTTGGAGAAAACACCTCCACGCACTTCAGATTCTGTTTTAGACCCACCCGTGTAGATGTGAATCGAATTATTGGTTCCGATCGAATCTGACTCCCATTAAAGGCGGCTGGGAATGGTTGTCCTGAAGTTATGCTCAAAATTGAGTTTGGCAGTGGGGTGGTCAGTGTTTTCTGTAATGTTAAGATGATTCAGAATCCTAATTTTAGTGTCAATTGTGACGATGCTCTCAGCCTGTTTGCGGTCTGTTTGCCGTAGATATTTAGGGGGCGGAGGGGGTTGTTCTAAGAGCTCCGGTAATGCAGCTTCAAGCTGATATTTGAACTTTACCTAGTAGGTTTGGGTTGGAGGCTTTTTCTAAAGCCGTCCACCAGACTAAGACACCATACAGGAGTATGGGTCTTATGATGAGCATGTAAAGCTAGAAAGAGATATGCGGTTTCATACCTTATTTCTTCCCGATTGCCTTTTTACAAGAGTATAAGGCTACGGTGGCTTTATTAACGCGTTCTTGGATGTTGGATTAGTTCAATTTCTTATCCAAACCAGATCCAGGTATTTGGCTGATTCTACGAATTTGAGACTGATGTCATTAAGTTTGGAAGGGGTTAATGTGCGGGACTTTCTATTTCCTACTGAAAAGGACCAACTCGGTTTTTTGAGGGTTCGCGTCGTGTCCACATTTGGCGGCCCAATTAGAGAGTACAGAGAGGACATTTCGTAATAGATCTTTAAACGTATTAAGGTATTTCCTGATACAGCTATTGCCACGCCATACGCGTAGGCAATCACTTTGCATCCCTCTCTTTCTAGATTTACTAGTCGCTCCTTCTGGGGTGCCACAGCTAACTGATCTACGTGCGGATGAGATGCCAATATTTGTGTTAATAATTCTGCCTATGAGTAGCTGATTTATTAGCACTCCCAGCGAGTCGTCAACTTTTAAATCCGAGAGTGCATTAATAATTGCTTCTGCTTTGACATTATTAAAAGCACCTTCTATATCCAGAAATGCAATCATGGATTACTCCTTTACTCTTATTGACTATTCAATGATGCGTACCAGTGAGTGAAGCATGTTGGGAGTTGGAGAGTGCAGTCGGTTATATACTAGTACGGAGATGTAGATCAATTAATCTTTTCAAGGTTCTAAGCAGAAAATAAGATAGACTGATCGGACGAAGATCCTTCGGATTTATGTGAGAGCTCTTTCCTGCTTTGGAGATGAATACAACTTCTACTTCCGTCCATGTCTTGGGGATATGTACTAACCGTAGACAACTGATCATTATGGTTAGTAGCCATGGTAGTAGGATCTCAAAGTTGTATTGGAGTTCCGCAGATATGATGGCTCAAAGAAGCTTTTCTTTGGTGATGATAATAGTGGTATGTGGAATGTACGTACCGAATAACACTAATTCCGTATCCTCGGGGTTAGAGGAGCTACCAGAAAAGTGGGTGTCCAGAAGAAGGTCAATGGTTTCATGCTGGAGGTTGTCCATTGACCATCTAGCTTAAGGAGGTAGCTAGATATAGGTGGATTGGTGGAGAGGAGTCTAGAAGCCTTTAAGGTTTCTTCTATATTACCACTGAAAGTACGCCAGGATACTCTTTTTTCCTTCCTTAACCTGATTTTGTAAGTTTTGAGAGACAAAAAAAGATTTGTATGTAGTAGTCCATGTAGTTAGTCTTGAGACATACCAAAGTGTTTTAAGAAATGGTCATTACAAAAGTCGATGAAGAGTGTACTCATAATATTCGTCATACTAATAAAAAACTGCATTATCTGTGTTTATTAATGCCCATTTTATGTCGAACTATCCTAGGTTGATTGCAGTAACTACAGTTATTCCTGTTTAACATTGGTTGGTCTTATTTTGGCCCATCCTGTCCAGGCAATATGTGCAGCCTTTTTATTTTATCAAAAAACTGATTTTTAAGAAATTGGAGGATTATTTAATTTGGTTCGATATTGTGTTGTAAATGCAAAAGTGCGATAAGGTGGTGTATTCATTTGAATTAATCTAAAAATAAAATAGTGATAACACAATTCAATAAAAATAGATTGATTGCATTAGACTAGTTTTTAATCGATCTTCGATTAAATTAATATTAAAATAAGCCAAGCACACATATTTGATTTCGCATATTAATACTAGATTTAAAATTTATCACGATAATTAATGGCTAATTCATTTTAACGGAATTAAGCTGTTATGTTTGCATGTTGGCGATTTTTTAAAAACAAACATTGATAGGTAAATTAATTAATTAATTAAGAAATTGAGTTTGTTGCTGGAAAGTAGTTAAGTTAATTGGTTGTTACTCAAAGGTTGTAGTCAGGACCATTACCCAGACCCCACAAAATATTATAAGCTCCGTGACATTACTATAGATACTTCCATGTTTGGATGAACCGGACATTCTAGAATAATAAATTTCGGAAATTAATGGTTCCGCATCAAAGACTCCAAGGGGGTGGGGCTTTTCAAAAGTTAATAGCATGCGAAACACAATACTGACACTAACACGAGCACTAACGGATTTCTGACTGAATTTTGGAATAATCGAGGTTTGGGACACGCCAACGTCAATGTTTAACATGCCCAAAGAAAAACCATACTTTCTTGTACTTACAGAAACACAATAAAATAAACGACGGATCAATCATATTTTAGATGTCCGGAATACGAACAACATGAACGTCTCTGTTTTAGGAGTGATCTATGTGCTTATAAGGATTTGATTCAGTATGTCAGAGAAAAAAAACGTTGGAACTTGGTCACCATAACTTGCTTTTCATAAAATTTCGTAGCCAGGATTTTCGAATAAAGCTAAGAACCACTCTTCCAACAGCAGAAGTTATCATCCTTGGTGATTGTATGTGTACTATCCATAGCAAAATTCAAACTGAATTCCGCAAAACGGATAACCAAGGTGATAGGCTGAAATTTTTGCAATTCCTAGCAGCTTGAAACAGCTTGTCGAGCAACCAACAGACACAAACTAAGTTTCAAAAATATCTTAGATCTCCTTCTTACTTCAGATCCAATTTCGATGCAAAATAAAAGATATCTTCAATGTTTTTATGAAACTGAATGCAACCACCTGGGGTAATATGCGAGACTTCATTATCATGTACTGATCTTTGTAAATATAGAGATGTCAATGACTACCTAGAGGTTGTAACAGAATTCATTCTTCCAGGTTTTGGAGATGTTCGTCACCCTACTTACTTACTTAAGTGGCGCTACAGTCCGGAATGAACCTGGGCCTCAACCAACATGCCTCTCCAATTAGCCCGGTCCTTAGCTAACTGCCTCCAGTTGCGCACTCCAAGTTGGTTGAGGTCGGTTTCCACTTGTGCGCGCCACTTAAGGCGAGGTCTTCCTCTACTGCGTACGACGTCTGGCTGGGAATCGAAGACTCTGCGAGCCGGAGTATTGGTGTCCATTCGTTCTACATGTCCTAGCCATCTTAAACGTCCAATGCGGAGTTTTTTGACCAGGGGCATGTCGCTGTACAGCTCGTATAGTTCTTGGTTGAATCTTCGTCTCCATAGCCCGTCAACGCAAACGGGACCGAAGATTTTTCGAAGAATTTTCCTCTCGAATCTACCAAGGATTTCTTCATCCGCTTTTGATACGGTCCATGCTTCAGCGCCGTAGAGCAGGACTGGGATGATCAGGGTCTTATATAGGGTTTCCTTAGTAGTTCGAGTGAGGGCTTTACTACTAAATTGCCTTCTTAGCCCGAAGAAACAGCGGTTGGCAAGAGTAATTCTTCGTTTAATTTCTGACGAGATGTTGTTGTCAGAGCTAATAGCGGAGCCGAGGTAGACAAAGTCCCGTACTACCTCAAAGTTATATCTGTCAATGGTGACGTTCTGTCCAATTCGTCGATGTTGTGTGTCCTTTCGTGTTGACAGCATATACTTAGTCTTACCCTCATTTACTGCTAAACCCATTTTCGCCGCTTCCTTCTCTATACTAGCAAACGTGGCTATGACATCACGTTGAGTCCTACCAATGATGTCAATATCGTCAGCGTATGCTAGTAGTTGCACCGACTTTTGGAAAATTGTGCCTCTGGTGTTGGCTTTGGAGTTTTGCACAATTCTCTCAAGAATCAGATTAAAGAAGTCACATGACAGCGCATCGCCTTGCCTAAATCCTTTTTTGGTATCGAATGTGTCGGTGAGGTCGTTTCCGACCCTGATGGAGCAGCGAGAATTCTCTATCGTCATCCTACACAAACGGACGAGTTTGGGCGGTATACCAAAACTAGACATGGCTCTATACAGTTCGTCTCTATAAATGCTGTCATATGCGGCTTTGAAATCGATGAATAGGTGGTGGGTATCGATTTGGACTTCTTGAGTTTTTTCCAGGATCTGCCGAAGTGTGAAAATTTGATCGGTTGTGGACTTTCCTGGCCTAAAACCACACTGATAAGGGCCAATCAGGTTGTTGGTAAACGGTTTCAGGCGTTCACATATTACGGCAGATAGGATCTTGTAGGCGATGTTGAGGAGACTTATGCCTCTGTAGTTGGCGCAGTTCAGAGGGTCTCCTTTTTTGTGGATCGGGCAAACGATGCTGAGGTTCCATTCTTCAGGCATATTTTCATCCGACCAGATTTGGCTTATGAGTTGGTGGATGTTACTTACCAAGTCATCTCCGCCGGCCTTATAGAGCTCAGCGGGAAGGCCGTCATTTCCGGCAGCCTTATTAAGCTTGAGTTTAGATATTGCTATCCTCACTTCACTCAAGTCGGGTGGTTGGCAGTTTTCGCTGTCGTTGCCAATATTGAATGGTTCGTTCTGCCTGACAGCGGAATGTTGTTCGTCATCGCCGTTTAACAGTCTGCAGAAGTGGTTCTTCCATATCCTCAGCATCGACTGTGTCTCAACTACAATATTTCCTTGTTCATCTCGACAGGATTCTGTTCGAGCCTTGTATCCTTGGCTTTGACGTTTTACACTTTGGTAAAACTTGCGAACATCGTTCCTGGAGTGGCACCTCTCTATATCCTCGATCGCGCGCTTTTCTTGCTCTTTTTTCTTCTTGCTGAAAAGCCGATGTTCTTCCCTTCTTCTTTGCCTATAGAGCTCAATGGCAGCTCTCGTCTTCACCTGCAGCTTAGCCTTGTAGGCCTCGTTCTTGGCTGCGAGCATCTGTCGGCATTCCTCATCAAACCAGGGGTTTCTTGCTGGTGGGCGCGAGAAACCTAGCACATCAGTTGCGGCTGATCTAAAGGCCTGTTGGCATCGTTGCCATTGCTCTTCGACATTCGATGCTGGTCGTATGGTGTTAATCGAGAGGTTAAGGGATACGCGTTGTGCGAAGGTCTTGGCGGTCTCTTGCGATTGCAGTCTTCCAACATTAAATTTTTTCACAGTATTTCTGGATTGTTGTGGCGTGGTGGATATCCGCATTCTTACCTTGGCTGCTACAAGGTAGTGATCCGAGTCGATGTTAGCTCCTCGGAATGTTCGGACATCCAAAATACTGGATGCGTGCCTCTTATCTATCGCAATGTGATCAATTTGGTTGACCGTTCGTTGATCTGGAGACCGCCATGTCCCCTTATGGATATCGAGGTGAGGAAACCGTGTGCTGGCTATAGTGGCATTTCGTTCCGTAGCGAAATCAATTAGCCTAAGTCCGTTACCAGACGTGTTGTCGTGTAGGCTATGTTTTCCGACAATACTTCTAAAGATGTCTTCTCTTCCTACCTTTGCGTTAAAATCTCCCAGCACGATTTTAACATCGTACTTCGGTAGTCGCTCATAGGTTTTGTCGAGGAGCTCGTAGAAGCAATCCTTAGCTATATCATCTTTTTCTTCCGTCGGAGCGTGAGCGCATATAAGGCTTATGTTGGCGAATTTGGCCTTGATGCGGATCGTTACTATGCGTTCGCTAATGTCTTGGAAACATAAGACTTCTTGCCGAAGTCTGGCACTTATAACAAATCCGCATCCGAATAGTCGCTGTTTCTGCTCACTATAACACGGTCCGTAGTATATGTCACAGTTTTTCATCCTCTTTTTGCCCGGCCCATCCCATCGTATTTCCTGGATGTCAGTAATGTAGAGCAGCTCATCTAGGTTCGCCTGGGACAGCAGGCCGGGTATTCATCCGTGCCATTCTCACCAGGGTGTTTATAGTGTTGCTGTTTTTCGTCGTGTTATCAACACTCGCACTTATCGTTTAGCAAGTCAAATCCGGTTGGATGAGACCAGTACCCGATGGTTACCACTTGGAGGTAAAGATAAGCACATTTGATGTGTAGTCAGAGTTGCAACACTGGGCATTGCCAAGTTAACGCCAATCAGAGTCTACCCTCGTTCTACAACACCCAACCATCAATGTTGATGTTCGTCACCCACTACATTATAAAAGTAGCGTCCATCAAGGCTAGGTTAACTAAGCAATGCGAACATATGGTACCAGCGCCAGCGCTTACAGATCGTTCACACAAAGATGCGCTGAGCCAATGGAGCAGAAAAAAGGTAATCAAACGATAAAAGCCACAATCAATGAGTAACTAACGTCATTCTAGTTCAGAGCAAAACCAGAGTTGTCAAACAAAATTGTTGTGTTTCTTTTTTAGCTTAGACACTTCAGAGCTTGTAGCGCGTGTTTCTTTTTTTCGTTCGAAGGACGATCAAAGGACGTTCTCAGAGTTCTCCTCTGACATAAAAAAGAAAAACGGATAATATCATCATTATTCTCTCACTTAGAACTGATGACAGCTTAAATTGTTTTCAGAAAAAACATTGAACTCTGAACAAGCAGTATTCCGACAATGCAATACCTACTTCTTCTCAGGGATGATTGATGTAAAATTTCGGCCTCGGGCAATAAGACACATTCTAAACATTTTGCCCTATAATCCGGACCGGATTACTTATTATTCTGAAGAAATGTACTCCAAACTAGCACCTGACCTCTATCGATCAACAGATGTTTCTGAGTTTCTGCAAAATTACTCCAGTACAACCGATTCCAAAATAAGGAAGAAAATGCTTGCCTTAGAACGAAGTGAATAACTTAGTTGTATTTTATTTTATTTTTCATCAGCACAGCTCCTTTGCTTCTGTAATGCGCAAATTATACTAGGCCCTGAATACTATTCTTATCTTCTGAGCTATACAAAGGAGTGCAAGATGATTTGGTAAGTAGCATATATCATAACTTACTAGCGAAATTTTATCAGATGAATGTATATATGAAGAATAGGACCTCACCATTGTCTGCCCGATCCACAAAACAAGGAAAGTTCAGAACTGACACAAATAAGGAGGCATAACTCGCCTCAACATAATTTACAACATCCAATAAACCGATAGAGGTGAACGCCTCAAACCGTTTACCAACAACCTCTTCGGCTCTATCAGTGTGATTTTAACCCAAGGAATTCTACAACTGATCATATTTTAACACTTTAGTAGGTCCAGAAAAAAGTCCTATTCATTCAAAGCCGCTTACGACACCATTTATAGAGGTCCGTACATCTGTCTAGAATGACGATGGAGAATCCTCACTGTGTATGTTGTCAATAAGAAAGGGCACATCGACGAATCAAACTCTGAGGTCGTAAAAGTAAAGGACTTGTATACCTCAGCTCCACTATCTCTGGCAATCATACTTCGTCAGAAATCAAACGAATAATTTCACTTGTCAACCGTTGTTATTAATATTAAAGCCCTTATTCAAACTACTAAGGAGATACTATAAAAGATCATGATCACTTTACGGCGCTGTAGTATATAAAATAAAAAAGCGGATGAAGAAATCATCTTCGTTTCGAGGAAAAAATCGGTTTGCATTTTTTGAGTATGAAGACGAAGATTTAATCACCAACTTTACGAGCGACATAGACCTGATCAGAACAATTAGCATTGGGCGTAACTAAGAGATGAGGAACGAATGGACACTAATACTCTAGCCCAAGTCTTTGATTACCAGCCCATCGCCAGACGCAGTACCGAGAAATTTCGCAAAGAAGTATAAACCGACCTCAACCAACTTGATGTGCGCAACTGCAAGCAGCTAGTTAAAGACCGAGCTAATTGGAGAGACATGTTGGGGGAAGTCCAGGTTGACCCTTGATTGTGGCGCCACTTAATTAAGTGTAAAATTATCTGCTTGCATAAAAATTGGAGTACTTCGAACTGAAACAGTTATTCATTGCAGACATTAAAGCTATTCTATGCCTGTATGTCCCTGCAAAGATGTATTACGCCCAGGGTAATATTGAACATAATTTTGGACAATGTACAAATGTGTCGGATCGAATAAGAATTATAAAGATCATACAAAGCATTCGTCACATATTGTGACATTCAAAGGACTGTTCCTACAAAGTCCTTCGAAAATGCATTATCGATAACGAACATACGCAATGACAGTGGCGAAGTCATCTAGTTACAGGAGTCATTTCGGTATTTGATTAATGCCATACTGTCGAAGCCCGCTGGGGTATACGCAGGGATGTAATAAAAATTAGTTATGATCCTTCTTATCTCGAATATAACTTCGCCGATAAAATAACACGAGAAGGGTAACTTTTGTTTACAACTATGATCTCGATCAGTTCATTACTGCAATGCATTCATAATAAAACATGCAGGTTCTACGAAAAATTGCGAAAACACTTGGCTTGGGCTGGAGGACATAATCAAATTCAGAACGACTGGCTGTTTTTCACGGATGAAATATAGTTTAATTTAGACGGACCAGATGACCATAACATATATTTCTACGATTTACCTAAAGAACAACGGTTTTTAATGCGCTATCATAGCCAAGAGGGTGGAATAATTGGGGTGCGATCAACTATTATAGAGCACTTAAGCTAATTGTTGAGTGCACTAAAATGAAGGGAATTACTAACAAATGAGTATCGGAGTCTGCATTTCCTAAGCCGAATGATTTGGATGTTTGGAACTCTGCTTGCATTTTGCAGCAGGATAACGCACCATAATACATACTGTGCTCGTAGTAAAGTTGTTACTCACAAGCAAAAAACTGGAACTGTTGCATTGGGCGCCATATTCACCTGACTTTATTGTTTGGGTATGACTAACCCGCAAAAGTATACAAAGAAGGGACACAGTACGACAATAAAGAATAATTGTCCTTTATTTTATGAAATCCTTAGTGCATAATTCAAAATTAATTAACACAAAAACAAATATTTGTTGCGAAGAAGCCTACGGGTGTCCTTTTTTTTAGAATAAATCAACATTTCGTTACTACGTTTGAATTTCGTTGGCTCGGTTACTAGAATTCTGATAAAAAGAACCTTAGTTCGTTAAAATAACCAGTTATGTAATACAATCAAGTTAAATTAAATCTGTTAAAATGCGCATCTGAACAAATGGATATTTAATGGAAAATTGTACAATTACCGTGACAACATTGATTATACGTTCTTCTGTTGTGTTTTCAAATACCATTTCAATTATTTAAATACAAGATAATCATTATTTGTTGACTTTCCCTTGGCATAAAGATAAGGCAAGGGTCATGCAAAAACGGAAAAGATTCCATACGATACGACAAACTATTTTTTGTTCTACAAGTTCACACTTAATACCCTCTAATCGAGTGAGGAGTTTGCCAACACTTTAAGGCTTGCGACAGTGTTTAATTTTCTAATTAAATCCCCATGCACACATTCCAAAGTCGAACTCTTTGCCGACGGCTTATGAACTCTGTGTGCACATGCATAGATTTTCAATCCTTATTTTCCGCTGATTACTCGCTTTCAAGCGAAAGATATTTGCAATCTCTGAAAACTGTCCTTATCTGCGCGCTATTATTTACAGAATATTACAAAAGACAATAAAAAACAAGAGAAGTGGAAAAAAGCACACTTTGCTACAACTGGCCTTTTGTGTGTGTTCAAGTAGATAAGAACTCTGAAACTGTATAGATATAGCCGGACTATAACATCTTCAAGTTCAGTTTTTATATTAAAAACAAAAAACGCACTCACCTGATCACATCAACTATTGCAGTAAAAACAAATGAATCCATTTGATTGGAGATAATTGCGCTTTCACAAAATAGTGCTAGAGTTAAGAATGTCACGAGAATTAATTTTCGTGCAAACAAAACAATAACAAAGCACGGTCACACAAAAAAAATAGAATCATCAGTAGCAACGGAAGAGTCACATACAGATGGTCGATATGTGGTTTTATTATTCCTCGCGTACTAACCTTGTGCGAATTCCACAGAAAATGTCATTTGCAGCCGGTTATGAGGGGAACATTCGGGTTTAAGTTGTTTTACACTTTGTACCGATTGATGTTGGGTTTTTAAATGACTTTATTTGAATATATTTACAGAATTGTGTACACACCAAACATGGAAAAACAAGATAATAAATAGAAAACAACGATTTGTGGGATAGACGGACGCGAATACCCCTACCTTCGAATTCCCCCAGTGAACTAAACAAAGAACAGCTGACAGACTGTCAAATGTGCAACACTCACTGTCAGGGAAATGTCAGATGAGAGTTGGCAGGGTTGGCAGGCGTTTAATGCTGATGTGACACTACATTTATTCAAATTTAACAAAAACGAACAACGCCAGAAACTCATTCGCGCGTATTCATAAATGTTGCACAAGCTATTGTTATGTTTTTGCTAGTTAAGCCTAAGGTTATGTTATTTATATAGATGATTTGAAACCATGTCTATAGGAAAGACTCTAGTCTAACATTAAACAATGATAGAATGAATGTTTAAGTTTTGTTTGACACTGACAAACTCCAGTTATAAGCGAATAAAAATTAGACATAATCCCCCTTATTCATTAGATTTCACTTAAACACATCTCAACGGTTGTATAGTAATACAGTGCATAAATATTTATACAGCCTCTATTCAGGGTCGAACAATTTCTTATTCGTAACATATTTCCCCATGCATAATAGTTATACAGGGTTTGTGTCAAATAAATTACCAAAAAGCTCGGCAAAGTTACCAAGGGATCATTTTTATGGTTGCGAAACTCATGGTGATAATTTTATTTTCTACATTTTTATAACATATTGATGACTTATGTTGACTCAATAACATCGTTTACAATGTTGAGTCTGTAGGTAAAGACAAATTACCATTTGAACAAATTAAACAGTGAAACACAACTGCTAATATACAAAAATACCCTGGGTGTTTTTTTTTTCATCTTACAATTGAACCTTTGGTAACCCTGATGATCAGCCGTCTGTGTATACAAAAATAAAAAAAAATATATACCCTTATACAGGCACTATTCAACCATCAGACGCGTTTAGGTCTAGGATGTGCAGCCTCTATTCAACGTTGTTTAAGTTTTATGAATAAGGTTTTTGCGTTTAGACGCATTTTAAGGAGTGCATAACTTTATACACTGCTAATAATGAATTTATGAATTTGGCTGAATAAATACATGCAGCTTTTTGTGCATGGATGATTTTTCAATACAAATTAACGACCAACAATTAGAATGTAAGGCATAGAGAAATGTGGGGAACCGAGAAAAGATTAGGTAACAGAGCTACGATCTCAATCTAAAGGATTTTTCCTTTCCCTTTCGTCTTCTTCGCTCAAACCCCTCCCTCTAATCAAAATCAAAGATCAAAGAACATCAATGTATATCTGACTTTCATTGTAGGAAGTATAATTGTGGTGGTAGATGTGAGTAGAACAGAATTCACCCGAGCATTCGATTTGCTAGTATAAAAATGATTACTTCTTTAAACCTTTGACGCACTGGTGGTATAAATACCATGGCATTGATACCATTGTATTGTTGTATTGGCAATACCTGGGGTGGTGACGACACATGCTTCATATACGATGTTGAGAAATTAAATGGCAATTGAAAGTATATAAAAAATGGCAATATATTACAGAAATATAGTTCTTCAACATACCACTTAGAAAGAATGGCGATGCGACGGCAGAGTTCTACGTATACCACGGTAAAAAAGTTAGTATTGAAAACACATTATATATATATATATTATTGATATCATCAGTGTGTCAAAGGTATCTTAATGGTGTTAGTTTTATGAGTGTATGTGCAGCTTTCAAATCTAACTGCTAGCTTGAAATTATCTGGCATTGCAATAAAAATGTCATACCCCAGCGGTTATATATTGATAAGTGAAATATGTACGATATTTGTCTAGTATCAAGGGAAAACATACCCAACATCAAATGCACTTTCATCGCAGTAGACGACCTACTCGTTAGCAAAATTCTTCCAACATTCAGCTCGCGAGTAAGAGCCCTCGTGTACAGATACACTAACACATATAAATATTAAGAAAGATAATTTTCATACTCCTTAATCTACACCCCGTGTCAATTGGAGTTAAGCTAAACATTGATGTAAAAAAGTTTATGAGTAGCAGCTGAGTTTATTTCTCTAAATTAGCAAAAACTGTGAACAAGTAAGTATCGACTTTGCTAAATCTTTATGAATATTCCCCAATGCTATCACATAATCGATATGGCTACGGTTAAGCCACTATGACACTGTCTTTTATCTAATCTTCAGTGTTAAATAAATGAAATGAAAGTAGTGAGCATATACACCACTCATTAAAAATGCACGAGAGAAGCTATATACAAAAACAATTATTTGTTAGACGCTTTTTTGATACTCGCCACGAAATAAATGCTGCAAGTTGAAGCTTTCATACATATTTATAATTCAATATATAATAAGGGAAGTTGGTTCAAAAGAGATAAAATATTCGCCTTAAAATAAACAAAAAAAATCTATTTTTGCTCATAAAATCAAATGACAGCACTTTTCAAGTTATCACTTTCACAACTGCACATATCCGGATGTTTTTTGTTTTGAAAATCAAATATATTTTTAATTTTCCGTGGCTGTTAGCCACCTGTCAGTTCGATTGTTCGTGTATAACACTAAATTAGGTCTGTTCCCGTACTTTTTCAGTAAAAATTAGTAAATACTCAAATTTCTTGGAGTGGGGGTAAATTATCACAGAAAGAGACAAAAAGTACGGGAACGCGTTTAAGTAAAAAAATAGTAAAATTATATATTTTGTATGCCTTTTAAAGAACATATGGCATAAATCTCCTGTCAAAAGAATCGAGTTATCATTTTAGATACCAACTGACAGTTTACTGATTTTTACCAACAGAAATTTCTGCAGTAAATTTTTTTTACAGATTTTTATGGAGGGGCAGTTTTTTGCTCTCTCGTGAGCTGTCTCTTTTACTTATTTTTGCGTACGGGAACGGCAATAAGTAAAAATCAGTAAGAATCAGTAAATATTATTTTGTACGGGAACAGACCTATTGTTGGATATTCGTCTATCAAGTGTTCTGGGATAATAGTTTTTTTAGTTAATTTAAAAAATAAGAACTAACTTATGCCAAAAACGTGATTAATGTGATGAATTATTTTGAGGGATTGTCTTTTTTGATCAGTTGTCGACCCAACAAACAATTTAACTTCGATGGGACCCATTTTTTAATTGATACGCTATTGGCTTTAAGTAAGACTTCTTTGAGAGTTAACCTTATAATTTCAGTAGTATTTAGTTAATTCAATCAATTCGGGAAAAATATATTACCGCTGTAGCTTTCAAAATTAGTTAATTTAAGTCTCAAACACAAAAGGTTCTAAAAATATTTATATTCGAAGTAAATTTAAAGATTCTTTTAGGACTTGTGAACAGAAGCATTACACACAATCAATATAATCTGAGAATCGATGCACTTAATATACCTATACTACTTTTTTAAGGTGTGTAATCAACATTTTTATCAATACTTTAATTACATTAATAATGATATCTAATACTTTTATTTGAGCAGACATTTAGGAATCCTTTTGACAGTGCTTTTAACGATTCATTCAAAAGGAATGAATATAGTGTGTAAACTTTCAATGATATTATTTTTTCCAATTTTTTTTCTGTTTTACATGTGGTTTTTTTAATCACACTATATATTTCACTGACCGTAAAATGGTTCACAAAATTTATAAAAACGAACTTCATAGCATTTAGTATACAAGGTATTTATATGATTTTGTTTTTATGGAGTAAGATCACTGAAGCAACTGAATTTTGTTAAATTATCAAATATTCAAATTTAATATATCCATATATCACTTGTAATAAAAATACTTGTAAGTATGTTTATGTAACTTAAGATTTTCGGAGTTTATAATATTTTCACAATTAAAAAAAAAAGATTAATCTTACCGAAAGACAAAGCACCAAGATATCCAATCGATTTTTTTGTCTTAAAAAAAGAAGCCACACCGGTTTCATATTCTTATATACTCAATAGACGGTGTCTTATTGTGTTGGCTTGCTTAAATAGATTAAATGTTTTGTTTGATAAAGATAGCACAATGTAAATTCTCTAAGTGAACGGTAGGAGATATAATTACTATTTACACACTAAGTTCCGGTAACCAATAAAGCAAAATGGTTGTGATTATTTACCAAGCGATTTATTTAAAAATACTCATAAATATGCAGTCAATAGGTCAGAGTAATACTGGCAATCTGGATTTTTACATGAGTTAGGATTTAAATTACTTATTGCTTATACGTATGTACGTTATAAATTATTATTGATACAGGAACCGCAACAGTTAAAAATTAATGAACAATAAATATTTGCCAAACAAAAGCAAATATGAGATAACCTACCTGTGATATGTTTTGTAAATTACAACTGTATTGTTGACTTGTTAAATCATCAATGAAATAAACATGCCAACATTTTCATGGTATTACCAAGGCCCTCTAAAAGAACTTTTAGAGGGCCTTGGTATTACATACCCAATAAAACAAAGACATAATTAAAAATATTCTCCAGGGAGCAGATACGTCTTTGTACCGTTACACTGTTTCAAAATTATGGTGAGGTTTGACTTATCTGCAGGTTGTTGTGTCACAAATCTCCAAGATACACCATTTCAAAACCTCGATCCTAAAGTTTATTCATTGATGAAGTGCATTTAATGGCAGAATACAACAATTCTTATACAATGAATTACCCAGATGTTTCCGTATCACAACCAAGTAATGCGAAGTACAAGAAAAAAAAACCTTTCAACTGTAGCCCGGAACTGTGCCGTAGGTCTTCCATGCGGACGGTCGTTCCAATTTTCGATGACGCGTTCGAGCATATTCGTCGCTATCTCGAGAATAACACGAGTAAAGTTGGTATCCAATGCTTCAATCGTAGCTGACTTATCCACAAACATCTTAGACTTTACATAGTCCCAAAAGAAGATCGTATGATCTTGCTAGCCATTTCATTGGCCCGAAGCGTGAAATTAACTGTGCACCGAATCGGTCAATATTTCTATTATTTCACAAGCTGTGTGAATCATACTGCACTGAAACACCGTTGCATTATATAAAGAAGGACATAGGAGGCAAAACTTTGGCCTTTACTACTTTATATATATTATTATAAATTGAGCCTTAAATTTTTGTTTCGTATTGTTTGGTATATATGGTTTTGGTGAAGTTTGGAACTTTCAAATCGGAACGTATATGTACCTATGTGTTGTGCCTGCGTGAAAAAGCACATGAATATCAGTACATTTTACGTGTTTACGTAATTTTGAACCAATTTACTTGGTTTTTCATTCAAACTTTTCAAAAGGACATAAGCCTTATTTTTTCAAAATCCGTCCACTGCCACGCCTATTTAAAAAAAAACGTTATTTTTGGTTAAACCCTAAGACAATTTGAAAAAGAGTCTGAGCAAGATATTTAGACATTTTGAATAACTATAAATCGAATTTTGGAAGTTGGTTCCGGTTATTTTACATCGGATTTTGAACCCACCGCGGGTTCATGTGCAATGGCACACGATTGGTCATTAAAAAAATAATGAAAAATATTATCGAAGCCACCATTCCGAATGGCAAATTCCGAGTAGAAAATCGTCTGCGTACATCGTAGATTCAATTGCTCATCGATATTATAATTGATTTTCTGTGTTTTATTTTTCTAAATGAATGGTTGGTGTTTTTGTTTTTTTCGGCTTCTACAGCGCACAATTCTTCTTTCTGTCATAGATCCCATCGTACATATCCGTTTGAAGGAATGAACCGTCATCATACTTGGGCTCGGGAAGACCATTTTCCCATGGCGCAACGCCAAATACGCTCAACCTTGACGTATATGCCAATATCCGTGATATATATACCTCAACCGGCCCGGTGCAGCTGCATCCGTAATTGGGTACAGAAAACACACAACAACAGCACGCTTTCAGTTTTAAATTTAATATTTCCCTTTTGATTTATACTTACGTTGGATTTTTTTGAGATCGATAAATGATCATTCTACTTTATCGATCACATTCGATCTATTTTATTGATCGTTAAAACATTCAAACACACTTATGTACAATACATTCGTTACTATACCCTATCCCATAGGGGTATATTTGTTTTGATACATTGTTTGTAACATAGAGAAATAATTAAGGTTGTGTATGAATATAAAATATGATTATAAGGTATATATATATATATTTTTTTTTTATTCAGCAACCAAGATATTCAATAGAAATAATTAATATGGCAAAAAGACGTTGGAGTTCTAGTCTGAAAACAATTTTTGATAAGCACTATTGGAATTTTTAAAAGAGTGATTCTATCAAGTATTCAGTGTTGATAAACGTGGCAAGCATTTCAAGCATCCGAAAATACACAGACAAATACTAGATTCTAAATGGGCACAGCTCAAGCCTATAGAGAACTTATATAAGGACATCTATATCTTATCTTATATATAAAAAAAAAGTTTGCGTAGAGAGCTACGCGACAGAAGTGAAACTTCGTACTACTAAACTTCGCTGAGGATAGGATAGGATCAGTGGCTCTAATATCAGTGTAAATCGGAGGTTATCATTTAAAAGAATCCAATTATATCAATATACGAAAGATTTTTTATTCGTTTTCCATCTCACAATTTTCTATAAATCAAACTATCGGTTTGTGGTAACTGAAGTAAGAAACGAAAGGTTTCGATTGTAGTTGATCTAGAAATCTCGCGAAAACTGCATCAATTGTAGTCCCAGATCTCGTCGTTGCTTCTGTACGGTCATTCGTCATAATGTAGTTCGAGTTTGGCATTAAGGAATCAAGTAATGGTTGAGATTCTGCAGATGCGAAATTAACATTGAAATCTCCACTGAGAATCATGTTTGTTTGTTTTTGCATTTACCATTCTCTTGTTTTCGTACTATGGGCGATTTTTTTCAAGAAATCGCACACATACACTTGCATAATTCTCTCGCTTCTCGCTCTTCTCTACCGAGAACGTACGAGAACGGGTCTAGTCTAGTCTAGATGTGCGTGAATGCTCTATCCTTCTCTCTATCTCTCGTGCTCCCCTCCCAAATTACAATTTATTTCATTCGCACACATTCATTCCCCAATGGTGTCGGTTTTTGTAACATAGGAAATCGCACGGCGCCATAAGAAGTGTTTCACTTCAAAAATGTTTGTCTGGTATTTTATTGTCTGTCAAAAATATCTGATCATTTAATCCCGGGGTTAGCTCTAGATGTAAATCGACTGAAAACTGCTTTCTCGAGTTAATCCCGAAACTAGGATGATCTCGCACTGAAAACTGGGCCTTAAAAGTCCTTTTCAAATTTTAACGACTAAATTTTAAGACAAGAAATTTTATAGCCATCTTTATATTATTTTTGCATCCCACTCCATTTGGGAACGCCTTGACTCTAAAAACTTTAACTCTATTTCTTGTAAATGACGAAATAGAAAAAACGAAATCTTGATGACTGCTGTAAGCAACGATTTTAAAAATTTAAACATAATACTGATCCTGGCAAGCTATCAAGAGAGTTTACTCAAAACAGAAATATTACACGATTTCGCAAAAATAATAAATTTTTATTTCCGTTAAGTAATCATATGACTAAAAGCTGACAAAAGAGTGACGATAAAAGGGAAAAATGATCATAAGTAGTGACCGTTACGGCCATTATGTGCATTGAAAACTAAAATTAAGTGAGATAGAGATTTTTTTCTTTTAAGAGAAATTAAATGCCTGCACTTAATGATTTTTATATTTTCATCAATTTTGTACCTACTTTAACCTTTGAACTGACGATATTATAATTGTATAAAATAAATAGCTAATCAAAACACCAAACAATGATTAAAATCAACCAGTACAATTTCAATAAAATTTTTTCTTTCAATACAATGCTGATAAGCCAATTTTCATCCCTGATCCACACTATGACTAAACCAACAAAATTCACAACAGAGCGATCTCTTATGCTTGCGCTCTCACATGTTGTTGTTGTTCCGTGTTCTTCTTCTACTGTTCGCACATTTGTTCTGTCCGCCGCGCTTGCGCCCCACCTTTCTCATTTAATTTTCTGATGTGTATTGTGCTTTGGCCTTTGGGTTCACAGAGTCACACTTCACTACAGTACAGAGTGCTCTCTCATCCTTACGCTTGCTTGTCGTTTGCATGCCGTTGTCCCACCAAGTTAGCTTTCCCCTACCCGAGACTTTTCGAGTCGTTACATGTGTGTTTGGATTTACCCCGACGAGCCCAAAGAAGTTTCACTTCAAAAATTTAGTCCATGTTTCTTTGTTTGTATGAATGTTTTGAAATCTATAGGTGGCTAAGTTACTTGACCGATTTACACTGGGCTTAGCTGTATATCAAAATTAAACAATAGGCAACATTTTTGTTAGATTACTCAAGAGGGCGTGTCGGTTTCTGCAAAGTGGTCATAGAACCTACAATATTAAGTAAATAATACTGAGTGTCTTAAAATGTTGTCCAGGCATGTGGTTGTCGTTTGAGTGGGCAGGAGCGGATAAATGGGCAGGCGCCTCTCATAGAAAAACAAAATATCTGGAGTACTTTCAAAGCACAGTCTTAAAACTTATGAATATGAACTGCTACTCTGAGAAGAAAATGAGCGTGGTAGGAGTAGAAGTAGGAGTGGCATCTTCCATACAAAGTAATTATTTAATGTAATATACCTGAATCATTAAAATAGTGAGTGCCTTGTAACTTTGTGTAAGTTCATAATTCATTGTCAGTAGCATTACATAAAATGGGCTGGATTAAAAGAGTGGGCGTGTCGCCTCTCATACATCTAAAATATCTATCATCATATATCTGGAGTTCTATAATAGTCAGAGTTTTCAAACTTTGTCCAAGGGGTCATTCCGTAACTTTGAAAACGATTATCAATCGCTCAATAATCGTCTGTGATTTGAAGATTATTGTTGTGAAGCAATTAAAGTGATATCGCCGACAGCAAAAACGACTATTGATCATACCTGATGCAAGATGTACCATCAAAATGTTATCGTCAAACGATAATGACCTTACGGAATGAGGGCCCAGTTATATTGGTTATAGTTTTTAGTGGTCTTACGAATGGGTGGGATCCGATCAGTGGAAATGGCACATCCTATACAATGTAAATATTTAAAATCATTTATCTGGAACACTATAATAGTGAGAGCTTTAAAATTATGTGCGAGTCTATAGGGTGTTAATAGGTCTGTTCCCGTACTTTTTCAGTAAAAATTAGTAAATTCTCAAATTTCTTGGAGTGGGGTTAAATTATCTCAGAAAGAGACAAAATTACCAAAAAGTACGGGAACGCGTTTAAGTAAAAAACAGTAAAATTATATATTTTGTATGTCTTTTAAAGAACAAATGACATAAATCACCTGTCAAAACAAGCGAGTTGTCACTTTTATATATCAACTGACAGTTTACTGATTTTTACCAACAGAAATTTCTGCAGTAAATTTTTTTACAGATTTTTATGGAGGGGTAGTTTTTTGCTCTCTCGTGAGCTGTCTCTTTTACTTATTTTTGCGTACGGGAACGGCAATAAGTAAAAATCAGTAAAAATCAGTAAGAATCAGTAAGAATCAGTAAATATAATTTTGTACGGGAACAGACTTAATATAAGCATCACGTAACAGAAAATGGACGGGATCATATCAGTGATCATGGCAAATCTTTTGCGTGTAAAATATCAATCATCATATATTTAGAGTATGATAGTCAGTGTATTGAAAATTTGTGCGTAAATATGTTTTTGTGAGAAGTAGTTCAAAAATGGATTTGTTCAGATATTAAGAGCTATGAAATTATTTTTATTTAAAAAAAAAAAATATTTTAACCCTTGCTTTGGTCTGTAGCGATACGCACCGGGATACAACTATACATTAAAAAATGGAAAGAACTTCTTTAAAAAAAGAAACAAGAAATATTCAAGAATGAGTTTAATAGGATCAGTGCGATATTTGTGAATCCTTTAAAATGCAATAGGAGATAGAAAAGATAATTTGGAAAGCTCACAAATTATCATAAGGTGTGTTATTTCTGACACGAGGCATATAATAATTCTATTAATAATATTTTTAGGTACTTAAAGTATCAAAAAATGAATTCACTGCCATAATGTATGTTTGATTTGATTTCTTAATAAAAAATATTTAAAATAAATGTTAAAGTTCATATTCTGGAAAACCGACATTTTAGCATTTACGTCGTTGTACAACCGCGGGTTCGATAGTGGTCTAACTTTGCGGTTAGTCGTCTAGGTCATTAAATTAATTGATCAACGATACCTGGGTAGACCGCTTCGTGGGTTCAATGGATTTGTACTTATTTTCCGAAGTCAATTCTGATCACACACCTTGGCTACCCCGAGTTTCATCATTTTTCGAGCGTCTACTTCAACAACACCCTGTTGGACAAATACGTGGTTTTAAAGAACTTCAGCTCAGGTATAGTACATTAATGTAAGTGTTGCCGTGGTTTCTTTAAAATTTTAATTTTTTAGGCCACCCTTAAATATTAAAACAAAATGCTTGCTCTATAATAATTCCCATAGGAACCAACTCGTGTTTATATAGGGAAACCTGTCCTAAAGTGGTCCAAGTAGTTGTTCAGTTAATCAAGCGCAAACCCATCCTTAGTTTACTTACTTTAAATTATAAATTCGTTCACATGTATTTTTTTTTATAATCCTCACAGAGGAATCTATAACCTCATGTACATTTTATTTCATTTAAATACTTCAATTTGTACATTTGTATAAAAAATATAAATTTCGTATTTCTTCTATCTAAGCAAATGTTGGTTTGTACGTGACCTCAAAGGGAACTTTCCTGTTTCGAAACAAGATCACTTTTGGTCGACACCAGTATATCACTGGCCATGGCTTTGTTTTGTAGATTGTTGTCCTCACTTAATAGAAGGATATTCTCCACGTGTTTCTTAACTTGCAGGCAACAATTCAAAATGCTATCATCAGGTGAGGTTACCCGAATTAAATGTTCGGTCTCTTCGACGGCACTTTGTGCTACAACGACGAAAGGTCAAATGTAAGTCGTTCATATTGAATGATATTTAGGTACTTACCTTGAATGAGTTCTTGTTTCTCTTCAAATGATTTGTTCAGATATTTGATGGCTCTTGCCGAACGTGTCTTAATACTTTCGCTAGGCGATCGAGTATTCAGTTTATCCAGTTCCTGGAGAACGCAGTAGGGTAAATAAACAACACATCCCACAGTATCTATGAAAAAGACATCATCAGAGAATGTTAATGGGTGCAAGGGGATACGCACCACATAGTTTCATAGTTAACAGATCTTTGACGAACGCAAGATTGTTGATAAGTACATTTGTATCTACAACAAAGTAAAAGTGATCATTTCTCCAATGAAATGCTTTGCTTTGATTCTTAGCGGCCGCCAGCCGTAGGAGATTTTCATTAACCGTGTCATAGTGCTCACTTTGACCGGAAGTATCCGCTGCGGATATTTGTGTGGTACTTATCTGCAAGGGATGGAGTTAATACAAGTATGAGTATCATTTTATCAAGAGCTACCAAGCTTTTTGAAAAGTCGTCATCTATAATTGGTTGCCAATCCATTGGTTCGCATTCCGAGTCATTTAGCGAGCATATGCTGCTGCTGGCTTTTGGCACAAAGCTCAAAGAAGGTGATGTAGGGCAGGAGTTCTGAAAACTGTGTTGCATGTGAAGGGAAGTTCTCAAACGTTGTAGCCTATCATTGGCTGAAAGAATAAAAATTCATATAATATAATTTAATCAAAAAGTATACTCCTTACCCTTTCCAATTGGCACGGGAATTGGTGAGGATACTGTGCGAATGGGCGGTGATATAGACAGCAATATTTGTTCATTTGAGATTTCCTTGTTATCGTTCTCTTGGATGATTGCGCGAACTGCAGCAGTCTTTTTTGATTTAAATGATGGCAACGAATGGAGAGAAAGTCCTGATTGCTTATCCTTATTATTTAGTGCATCTTTTTTCTTCGATTTCGTTTTATTTATCAGCTTATCATAAAATCCCTTGAACATTGACACAATTCCCGGTTTGTGTTCTTCTTTTATTAGTTTTTCATTGTCATTGATATCAAACTGCAACGCCTTCTCCATCGTCATTGGTCTATCTGTCCTTTCTCCGCTAAACAGCGTTTTTGCTTCAAAGATTGGCTGCGATTTTAAAGACGTTTGTGTCACGTCTTTTGGTGTATTAATAGATGGAGCGTTTGCAACCGGTTCAGATAATTGGTCAATCCTTCTGCCGTTATAATTCTTGGCTGAAACGTGAGAAGTTTTTAACCCGCAATCCGATCGTGATTCTAGTGGCACCACCGGTTTAACGGTTGAAAATTCATTTAATGGAATAGACTTCGATACACTTTTAGCCGAGTCGTTGATTTGCTTCGTGGGTGTTCGTTTCATTGTTGCTTCTCTACCCTGGGTTTCTGATTTAGATGTTTTATATGCTCCATCTTTAATACTTCCTGATCTACCAGGTGATTTCTTAGGAATTACAAACTTTCGTTCCTCCGTCTTAACTATAGGCTTTGTAGGTTCAATGCCTTTACCTTCCTCATTTGTTTTCGACTTTTTGAGAGTGGCATTCACTTTACTTTTTTCAGCGTCTGATGATTTTCTTTTAAGAGAACGAGGCGAAGTTACAATGTTTTTAATCACCGTTGCTTTTTTATCATCTGGAACTGGCTTTTTGTCTTCGAAAGACTTGGGTTTTTCTGTAACCTTCTTTGACTCAGGACTGTTTTTATCTTTGTCGTTTGCAGCGCCATTAGACTTCCTTTTTAGGTTATTTTGAAGACGTTTAAGACGATCCTGAGCTGGCGTTTTCACGATATTATCAGCTAAAATTGTAAGAATGCATGTGAATAAAATACTACTTTGAATAATTTGTTTAACTATATTTACATAATACAGTCTTTTGTGGCGATTTATTGTTGGAGCACCAATTTGTTTCACCAGTTTTCTTGTTAAACAAATAGAAAAGCCCTGGGCGGCTTTTGGATTGGCAGCGCACCCAATCGTTGGATTGAGATGTGCATTCTTTCTCCATTATCCAGCGAACTGATTTAAACGATAGCTTAATAAATTTTCTTTGAGTAATCAAACATTGTTGCTCCTACGTCCTACTGCGTTTGATTGGAGTTTTTATTTTGATTGAGTTTGAGTGTTTGACACATCAAGACTAATTGGAAAATGTTCAGGGATGTTTACAACCATACAGAAGTGGCCACATAAAATGTGCAATTTTTTAGGCTCTGCTTAGATGTGTATTTCTGTATACTTGGCCCCCTTATTCATTAGATTTCACTAAAACACATCTCAACGGTTGTATAGTTATACAGTGCATAAGTATTTATGTAGCCTCTATTTAGGGTCGAACAATTTCTTATTCATAACATATTTCCCCATCCATATTAGTTATACAGGGTTTGTGTCACATAAATTACCCAAAAGCTCAGAAGAGTTACCAAGGGTTCATTTTTATGGTTGCGAAACTCATAATAATAAATAATTTTATTTTCTACATTTTCATAACATATTGATGACTTATGTTGACTCAATAATATCGTGTACAATGTTGAGTCGGTAGATAAAGAAAAATTACCATTTGAACAAATTAAACAGTGAAACACAACTGCTAAAATACAAAAATACCCTGGATGATTTTTTTCATCTTACAATTAAACCTTTGGTAACCCTGATGCTCAGCCGTCTGCGTATACAGAAATAAAAAAAATATATACCCTTATACAGGCACTATTCAACCATCAGACGCGTTTAGGATGTTCAGCCTTTATTCTTATTATTCATAAATATTGAATTTATGAATAAGGTTGTTGGGGTTTAGATATGCAAGTATTAAATTAAACTTTCATGGTATTTATATGTGTTAGTGTATATGTACACGAAAGCTCTTTCTTGCAGGCTGACCCAGGGTTTAGATTTGCAAGTATTAAATTTATTACTTCTTTACCCGGGGTTTAGATTTGCATGTTATAAATTCATTACTTCTTTAGTGGTGTTGGTTTTGTGAGTGTATGTGTAACTTTCAAGTGGTGATGAGTTCTAACTGCATGCATGAAATTACCTGACATGTCATACTCCGGCGATAATTCTACTGAATAGACAAATCAAACCAAAAAGGGTATGATAATCCCACTGGAAAGGGATATTGGTAATTAAAATAAAAATTTATACCTATTGGTTGAAATTTGAAATAAAATCAAAAGAAAGCCACCGTCGAAAAAAGGACACGTCAAATAGAAGAAATTTGACTATAGACATAATATAATCACAAAATGCACAAGTGTAAAAGAGAAAGCAATACCTAAATGTCAAATTTACATTCATGGAGTTGTCGACCTAACTTGTAAGCAATATATTTCAAACATTCAGCCTGCAAGGAAGAGCTCTCGTGTACAGATACACTAGCACATATAAATAACATGCAAGTTGAATTTATTACATGCAATTACATGAGTATAAGAAAGGACACACAGAACGTCACCATTAAAATTATAGAACTTTGAGGTAGTACGAGACGTTGTCCACCTCGGCTCCGTTATTAACTATGACAAGAACATCTATTCAGAAATAAAACGAAGAAATACTCCTGCCAATCGTTGTTTATTTAGGGTAAGAAAGCAATTAAGTAGTAAAGCCCTCATAAGCATGGAACGTATCAATGGCCGAAGAAGAAATCCTTGGTCGTTTTGAGCAAACAACTTCTTCAAAAAATAGTCGGCTCTGTTGACGGACTATTGAAATGATGATTCAATCAAGAACTATACAAGCTGTACAAGGGTATACAGATGTACCGCACCTATGTTGTATTGCCAATAAAATGGTATTATTGCCATGGTATTGATATCAACAGTGTGTCAAAGGTATAAGATGGCTAGGACCTGTAGAGCGAATAAAGACCAATACTCAGGCTTGCAGAGTCTTCGGTTCCCAGCCAGACGTCGGACGCATTAGATGAACCCCTCGCCTTAAGTGGCGCGCCTCTGCTATAACCGCAGCCTTAGGGTGCGGTTATAGCTATCATTAAACAACTTCATTGGAACAAAAAACATGATGAAATTGAAATGTTACCTCCATAGCTGCTTATAGAAATCATTGGAAAATCCCGTTTCACTTCGGTGGAACGAAAAACATTACTTCACAAAAATAAATCTTGATCAGTGAAAAACCAAAAAGTGATTTTCTGCGAAAACTCTAATTAAAAATTAAAATATTTTTAGATAATCATATTCTAAAATTCATAAGCACCATCTCGCCAATGGTTGAATTTATAAAAAAGCCGCAATGAGTAAAAGAAAATGTCACATTAAGGGTATTCATGCACCGTCGTAATTTTATTACGTGAGAAAGATTGTAATTTTACGATGACGTTTCATGAACGACCCTAAAACTGCACCACTAAATAATGCGGAAACCCACTGAATTCAATCTCATTTTAGTTATTTATTTATTGATAGAATTTTATTCCTATTGTTCTCTTTGCGTTCTCGATAATTTTTTTCAGTTTAGCGCATACGTTTGATGTGTGAAAGTGACTGATTAAATATCAAAATAGCATTTCAAAAGTTTACAACGTTTACCATCTCAGCTTACGCACCCAATTCCTGTGAGAAAATTCCGATATTATTGGAAAAGATTTCCCATACAAATTTTGACAGTTCATTTATCACGTCGTAATTTTAACACGTTTACAACGTTTACGACAACTTTCCGACGTTGCATGAATACCCCTATTATGGTTTTCATTTATAGCTATAATCGCAGCTCTAAAACTCACGCCAAATTCACATATATGAAAACTATTACATAAATTCTGAATCAAAATATGTTAGTAGTATGAACTCAGCCTAAGACCTCGACAATGCAGTAAAAACAAAAGAACTGTCAAAACCCCATTGCCGACGTGTGATAACAGTTCAACCCGGCATTTTTTTTTTGCAGAAAATTCCAATTGGACTTGGCCCTCACGTTGAGTTAATCTGTTACTTTTCATCGAAGAGAATAAATTAATTTGATCTTCAAAAGTGTTTGCACTTTGATTTATTATTTACAACCAATCGCATAATAGCATTCAACATGATTAAGGTAAGGAATGGCGAACATAATGCAATAAAGTGAAGGTGCATTGAAAATTATAAATAAATTTATATTTCACCTATCGCTAGTGGACTGTGAAAAGTGTTATGCAGTGTTTTTCTTCGTAAATCTCGTTTTATTATCAGCAATTGCTGAGTTTAGATAACTATTACTTGTTTTTTTTATATCGGATACAAATTGTTTCATAAATTTGGTTTTGGGTCCAAAGTTCACAGATGATTCTCTATCACTTCTGTTACATAAATTATGGTTTCGCAAAAGACTAGCACCGGCAAATGGACGTACCTAAATAATGTATTGTCTTGGTTTGTTTTCTTTTAGAACGCCGTATCACTTGTTACTGGTGGAGCTTCTGGATTGGGAAAGGCTACTGTTGAACGTCTGGTACGCAATGGAGCAAAAGTTGTGTTGGCCGATTTGTCCACATCCAAGGGCAATGAGGTCGCCGCCGAATTGGGTGACAGTGTTGTATTCTGCCCAGTCGATGTTACCTCGGAGAAAGACGTTCAAAATGCAGTGGATATGGCAAAGGAAAAATTCGGCCGCTTGGACTTAACTGTCAACTGTGCCGGAACAGCAACCGCCGTCAGGACTTTCAATTTCAACAAAAATCTTCCCCACAGGTTGGAAGATTTCCAGAGGGTGTTGACCGTCAACACTGTTGGTACTTTCAATGTTATCCGCTTATCAGCTGGTCTTATGGGAACCAACGAACCCAACCAGGATGGACAACGTGGTGTTATCGTCAATACCGCTTCAGTTGCAGCTTATGATGGCCAAATCGGTCAAGCAGCTTACTCCGCCTCGAAGGCAGCTGTCGTTGGCATGACGTTGCCAATTGCACGTGACTTGAGCACCCAAGGTATTCGTGTGTGCACTATTGCTCCTGGTCTTTTCAACACTCCAATGTTGGCAGCGTTGCCAGAGAAGGTCCGTCAATACTTGGCTAAGAGCATCCCATTCCCCCAGCGTTTGGGAGAGCCTTCTGAGTACGCTCACTTGGTGCAGGCTATCTATGAGAACCCACTGATGAACGGTGAGACTATCCGCATTGATGGAGCCCTACGCATGCAACCTTAGGTTGGATTAAAATAACTCTCAATACCATAAGTGCATTTAATAAGCGAGACGAGGTCTTGCCATTAAGTTTTGGAATAAAATGATGAAGATATATACATTTGTAACACAAACAAGTTGTTTTCCTTTTTTCGCTGAGTTGGTCTCATTTTGGGTAGACAATCGTTATCAGTCGAGACAATTTCACAACCTTATCAGCAGGAGATTACTTTAAACATTGGACGTAGTATGACTACGGTCGGGTTTATAAATAAGTTGAGCATTTATTCTGCGATCTCAATCTGAAGAAAAATTGTGTTAGTAGTGTCTCGAGTAATGTTTACAAAAAACCTCCACTCAATAGGTGGGCAATAGGAAATATATACTATCCATATATATCGTTAGTCTGTTAAGAATTCAGCATATGATATAGTAGCTTGAGAACACAATAATTGGATTGCTTTTGAGTAAAATCTTCTTGTTTTCTGCTACACTAAAAAGAGTCATTTGAAGAGGTTAGTGAAAAAAGTTTCATTGCCAACATTTTCCTTCAGTTAGGCTTATTCGTAGCTAATTGCTTCTAGTTCCACGCTCGCAAGTTTGTTTTTATGTGGGTGCATCAACCATATGACATTAAGTAGCTGTGCAACTCATGAAGTTTGTAGTTATATAATCAGCTCAAAACCCGTCAAATCATTTTGACTTTATGGAGTGGGCGACCTTAAGCACAAACTCGAACTCTGAGAAACATGCTATTTGTTGTCCCTAGGACAGCGATATTTACAAAATAAATAAATATTCCAGTGCTAGTCATTCTAAATTAGCGCTTATTGACTTCGTAGGTCTTATCCGGTTGTACATGACCAGTGTCTGGTGGTGTTAAGCACTATTAATGTGTAGTCACAGTAACAATACTGAACATAGGGAAGAGGTCGCCTATTTGTGTCCACTGACGTCGATGTTAGATGTTGGAGAACGAGGCTAGACCCTGATTGGCTTTAACTTGGCAATGCCCAGAGGTTGTAACTCTGACTACAATCAATAGTGCTTACCTCCATGTGGTAACCATCGGATACTGTTCTCATCGAAACCGGGTTTGACCTGCCAAACGATAAGTGCGAGTGTTGATAACGAGACGAAAAACAGCTACACTATAAACTGCCTGGTCAAAATGGAACGGTTGCCGGGCCTGCTGTCCAGGCGAACCGAGATGAGATGCTTCGACATATTCGGACAACATGCCATTTAGGAATTTCAACGGTAAGTCAGGCCCCTCGAACAGAGATGGTGGCGTATCTAATAAATTTGAACTGGCCCTCCAGGTTGAGGGTTGTGCTTTGTGTTAACTACAAAAAAAAACTAATTTTTGCGCAACAAGCTCGTTAGTACCTAGGGCATAGCTTTTTCACAACCATTCATGTGTGCGTGTGTACTTCTTCCACGATGGCGGGACCTCCTGTTTTATGCAGAATTCGAACGGCTTAGTTGAGATAAGCTCTTCTTGAC
Source organism: Rhingia campestris (assembly GCA_932526625.1). Classification (NCBI taxonomy): domain Eukaryota; kingdom Metazoa; phylum Arthropoda; class Insecta; order Diptera; family Syrphidae; genus Rhingia; species Rhingia campestris. Next base: position 49,799,730 of record OW052182.1, on the reverse strand, counting down.
AATTGATACTACCCGGATGATTTGTCAGATCATCACGAGAGGAGGGCCAGTGAAAAATCATTTAGGTGCTACGGCTGGGAATCGAACCCAGAACAGTTCATCGCACTAACCATCCATCGCGCCACTGAGGTTAACTACCCACCATAGAAAAATAAAGTTACGAAGCAACCAACAGCCTCGACAAGGAGTGATTATTGTTGACGACCCTGTTAAACGAAAAAAGGACAACGACGTTCGTATCTGCAATTGGAATGTGAGAACATTTAACAGGAGAGGAGCAGGCAAACAACTAGAGGAAGTCCTAAACTGCTACAAAGCAGACATTACTGCCATCCAGGAAGAACGATGGGATGGGCCGGGCAAAAAAGAGGATGAACAACTGTGATATCTACTACGGACCGTGATATAGTGATCAGAAACAGAGACTATTCGGATGCGGATTTGTTTTAAGTGTCAGAGTTAGGCAAGAATCCTGTGAAAAAAATTAAGCTCGAAAGACTGCAATCGCGTATCCCCTAACCTCTCGATTAACACGATACCACCAGCATCGAATGTCGAAGAAAAATATGGCAATAATGTCAACAAGCCATTAGATCAGCCGCACATGACGTGCTAGATTTCTTGTGCCCACCAGCAAGAAACCCTTCGTTTTATGAGGAATGCCGACAGATGCTCGCAGCCAATAAAGAGGTCTAAGGGGCTAAGCTGCAGGTTTAGACGAGAGCTAGGCAAAGAAGAAGAGAAAAACACCGGCTTTTCAGAAAAAAGAGCAAGAAAATAGCGTGATCGAGGATAAAGGGGTTGGGTTCGCAAGTTTTACCAAAATGTAAAACGTCAAGCGGAGGATGCAAAGCTCGAACAGAATCCTGTCGAGATGGAAATTTCAAAGTTGAAACACAGTCGATGCTGAGAATATGGAAGAACCACTTCTGCAGACTGTTAAACGGCGATAACGAACAACATTCCGCTGTCCGGCAAAACGAAACATTGACGAATTGGACAAAACAATGGGACAGAACGTCACCATTGACAGATATGACTTTGAGATAGTACGGAACTTTAGGTCTGTTCCCGTACAAACAAATTTTTACTGATTCTTACTGATTTTTACTGCGGAAAATTATTTGCATGCAAAACTTGCGTACGGGAACGGGTTCAGGTAAAAATCAGTTAGAATCAGTGAATATTATTTTGTACGGGAACAGACCTTTTGTCTTTCTCGGCTCCGCTGACAACAACATCTCGTCTGAAATTAAACGAAGTACTCTTGCCAACCGCTATAATAGCGTTGTTGATTGGAGTTTTCAGATTTGCTATCAGATTTTAGATTTTTACTCGTCCCAATCAAACATAAAAGAGATTGATCTGTTAGTGTGCCATTTGACATCACCATTCAGCAACGAAAACGAAAAAAATTGATCTAGAGCAAAAAAAGTGATCAAGATAATAAAAATAGGGCTCTTTTATCCCAATCGAAAAGGCTATTAGTTTCAGCATTTATGAGCTTTGGGATTTGAAATTTTTACACATTATAAGGATGGTCTCTCTGCCAGCGCAAACAATAGATAATCATAATAGGTCTGTTCCCGTACAAAATAATATTTACTGATTCTTACTGATTTTTACTGCGGGTTTTATGTAAAAATCAGTAAGAATCAGTAAATATTATACTGTACGGGAACAGACCTAATGTTACTAGGGATAATTACAAAAAACAATATGTAACTCAAAATTACTCACAATTATGCATACTTAAATGTAGAAAAATATTACCTTGTGTCGGATTTGTACTTTTCTATTCTGACATTTTTTACTTCAGCTGTGCTGTGCTGGCCTGTTTTGTTCCAAGCAGAGATAAACTTTAGTTAATCCCTGGTTCTAAGTTCATCTTCATTAAAGAAAGCTATAATCGCATTGTAGAATTTGCTTTAAAAAAATTAAAAAGCATGTTAATCAGTTGTCGAAATACTTACCTACTACGAAAGAGATGCCAAACTACCGGCGGGTGTTTTTTTCTTATTTATTTATTAACGTTTCCTATTCGTGTTTTCAGATTTTGCTATGAGTTTTGTACGTGCCCAACCGAACGTTAATGATAATTGATAACAATTCATAACAACATCTAGTCTACACAGATTTCGTTTAGACTGAATGGGTAGTTACCATTCTTATACCCTTAGCCTATATAGAAAATTAATGTTTTTGATCAAGAAAAAAAGAGTGTTTTAGAGAACACCATTAGTAAATTTCAACTTTATTTAAAATAAATAAAAGCAAATTTTAAGTCCACAAGTGTTAAAATATAGAGCAAGGTAATTAAAGCCGTACAGATTCTTGGTAGAATTTTTTTTATCATCTATTTTTGAATCGTTTTTTGTTTTCCTTCGTAAGGTTATATAAAATATTTCCCACATGTATTCAATTACATACTAATATCCCGAATATCATACAAATGTAATCATTTCAGGTGGAATCAACTAGAAATCCAAAATGTACAGCTTCATCTATTGAGAAACAATAGAAAAACATCATCAGTTCTCAGGAATAATCGCACCCATGTCAGCATATTTCAAGTGGAAGGTAGGTACCCACTTGTATGGTCACCGCCCTACCTAGTAGTCACATACACAGACGCATTACCCAAATTAGTGTCTGTAACATGAAATTGAAATGCCAAAGAGAAACCAGAAATAGAATCAACAAACCACAAAACAAATAAAATATGTTTACAGTCCTTTTGGAATAGACAATCTTCACTTTTTATTTTTTACATTTTAAATCCACACAATCGTCCTTATAACTACATAACTTTACCTATGTCATATACCTACATACTGATGTATAAATATTATTATTTGCCTTACAAAACCGGGAATATCCCACATCACATTCCTTGCTATCACATACCTAAATTACAACTATATTGCTGGGACTTCGATTACGAAGGGTTAAGTCTCACAGAATAATGCGAGAAGCTTGAGCCTCAGCCATACCAACAGGTAATCCAATGACAGACCTTCGAAGATGATTACGCCGTAATGCTGTACCTCGTTCACGTACTGATTGGCGACATTGCCGAAGGCCAGTGAACCCATTGTCGTTATTTCCTAGTTTTCCCGCGGCGGCGTTCATGGCCGCCAGCATATCGAAGGCTGCTCGTTTATTCTCTGTCGTCCAGACTGTTGACAGGTCTTCGGGTTTGCATTTTTCAATCACTTCGGTGAAATTTTTTGAATCCTGTTGCGTGGGTTGAGGTTTATTGTCTTTGTTTCCTTTGCTAAGCCCAAAGATGGATAGAATTGACTTCCTTTTATGACTTTGACCTCCATCTGATTCTTCGCTTGTTTTTGATGAAATGCTGGTACGAAGAGTGTTGCTTTTGGAATCACGTGGTGGAATATTCTCGATGTCGTATTTAGTAAACTTTTTTGGTGATTTGAAGGTCACCTTTCTTGCGAATGATTTGGGCGGTGCCATAGTGGCCAGGTTGAGTTTGGCGACAGTTGGTGCTTGTAATGTATCATTTGGCTCTATACTGCAGTAGGTATCATCGCAGTTTCTGGCTGGTATCTTTTGCGTGGACACTGTTGATAGGCGATGAGGTGTTTTGATGGGTTTCCTCTCGTTCTCGGGTCGTTTGGTGATGAACTCTGTGGCAGCTTGCTTTGCTTCGAAATTTCGTTCCATATCCAGAATTCGCTTTTCACGTTCGTTAAGTCTCTGCTCCCGTACTAATAGATTTGCCTCCCGTTGCTGAAGAAGGCTCTCCTGAGCTCTTATTGCGTGTAGCCGATCTTGAAGCGCCTTTTCGAAAATATTTTGCGTCATTACAGTGGGGCTATAACCGTTACTTGTTGGCTTAATAGTAGCCTCCTCATACTCCACTTTTATACTTTCATATAGTTCAGGATCAGAGCAATTAAGCGTTCTGGGAAAGACTTTTCGTTTTACTGAATCAAAGATCTCCGAACGCAGGGCTGGTGTTGAGATGCCTGTAACATGTTTATTGTCTTCCTCGGCCACTGTGAAATGGGTCAAAGCGGTGCTGGAGAGATCTGTGTTGGGAGAAAAACTTAATTTCCATTTGTAATCCTCTTCTCTAAAAGCAGGAGTTGATATGAGCTTAGGAAACTCATTTGGAATATCGACGACATTTCTTATTAAAATCGGATGCCTCGTGATGATATCGATGTTAGGTCTTTGGTCGTTGTCCACTTCAAGCATAAATGAGATGATCTCTTGCAAATCCGAAGAGTAAAAATCTGGAATGGAGTGGAATTTCCCACCAGATATATTCTTGGACAGTTGTTCAAAGCGACGGCCTTTAAATGGAGGCCTCAGGGAGCACATTTCATAGATCAAGCAACCCACAGCCCAGACATCTGATTTGCGGTCATATTTTGATCCCTTGACTATTTCTGGGCTCATGTAGTATGGTGTACCAACAAATGTTTCAGCGAAGTTCTCATTCCTTCTCAAAACACGCGCTAGTCCAAAGTCCCCAAGCTTAGCATTGCCTTCGGTGTCCAAAAAGATATTCGCCGGTTTAATGTCACGATGCAGAATAGTGCGTTCCTTGATTTTGTTGTGACAAACCTGTAAAGCCTTACATAACTGGAAGAGAACCCGCCAAATGTACTTCTCCTCAAACCGCTGCTTTTGCGCACGACACTTCTCTATCAACTGCGATAAATCACCACCCTCGCAGCACTCCATGACAATGAATATGGATTTGGTGTCATGGTTGACGATGTGATGGTGGTACTGCACAATATTTGGATGTTTCAACTGCCTCAATACATTTATTTCTGATATCAAGGACTCCTTTCTAGTTTCACTCAATTCATCGTAATCCATGCCCTTCCATGCGTATATCTCGCCACTTTCTTTGTCGCGCACTTTGAAGCAAGTACCAAACGCACCACTCCCTATAACCGATATCACTTCGTAATCTTGTAAGGTCTTCATTTGAAACTTTGAGTCTATCATTGCAAATCGAAAGAAATATAAATAGAAATAGCTACGGCGATCATTCAACAAAAATAATGTCTTTTTACTAAACCGGATTTGCCGATTGTCCGTTACTTTATTTGAAAAGCTTCTGCAAAACGTTAACGGAAAAAAAGACGCGAAATAAAAAAAAATAATGTCCGTTTGAGAACACACTCCCGCACTTGGTCTGGGTTCCGTTCGAGTTGCAGGCTTAACTTCTACTGACACTGAGTACGGAATCGCCTTGGGTCAGATTTCGGTTTGCCTTTTCGCACATGTTTTCGGTAACATGGGCAGGTAGGTTGGTTACGTGCATGGTAGTATCACGCAGGGAAATCTTCTTCCGAGGGTTAAAGAGACCTTAACACAGCACGCCTTCAATTCATTTGTTGTGTTGTATTGCAGACCAAAACATTGGTTCTTCTTTTCTTATCTTTGAATACAAATCAATCTTCTCCTCAGATATTAATCGGAATGCAGAGTGGAATACCAGTTGATAGCACATTTCAAATGTACACTTGAGACCTGAAGATTTGCATGAAAAAAAGATTAAAATGTTTTTGAGCTCAATACTGTCTGATTGTGTTTTTTTTAAATAATCTGTGCCTTTACTACCACTCCAAATACGTTCTCAAATCCCCAAGCGAAGGATATCTAAAAAATAGACCAGTTTCACTTACGAATTTCTCAGCTGCGTCAGCTGTCATTTTTTATTACGAATAACAATAACCGCATCTTAATTAATAGGTATGTTCTCGACAATATTCGATATTAATATTTACTGCAAAAATTCATTTCCATACGAAAATTGTGTACTTTAACGGGATTAAGTAAAAATTAGTAAAACTTATTTGTACGGGAACATAACTAATATTGTTCGCAACGAATATTATCACCTTGTGCGTTAAAGATGAACATGCTCAATTTATAAATCAAATAACACAAAAAACAGTGGTGTGAAAGGTCATCTACTGACAGCAGCGTTTATATTGATTGGTGGGTTTAGAGTACTTAAACTTGATCGTCCAATCACGAAAATAACTAGGTACACACTTATGTCTTAAATAACGTGGAACATGATGATTCTATGGTAGATACAAGTTTAAAAGGGATATGTAATAAATTTTGAAAAATTCTGCCATATTGGGCGTCCTACATAATAAGTCTTCCCCCATACTCAAGCATCACATTTAATAACTTTATCTCGGGTTTACAAAAAGGAAATGAAATATATATCAGACACTTTCGCTAAACTGATGTTTTGAGGTCCGTGTCTCTGCGTAAAATCGGGACTTTAAAACTTCCAACAGGCGAAGAAATATTAATTATTATTTGAAAGTATGTAAATGATTTAAATTTGAGAAACTAGAAAATTTTGTAATATGTAACTATTGCTTCGAGAAAAATGAGGGCCATTTGCACCAAAGCATTTATTTAACTTACCATTGTCAGTATTCTGAAATCCAATACGAAATGTCTAAACAAATTAATAAATTCAAACTTTTTAAATCTCAGTAAGGTAAAGCCCCTGTTGTGAGTGCCGAATGGTGATTACGAATTATTGGCACAACAGCCTATTTAATACAAAAAGATACACTGAACTTACTAGACTCTAGCTAAAGACATGCAATTCGCCTTATAAATGATTCTTGCACAGCGATGACTTGTAGGAGATCTGTCTCTTTATTACAGATATAACAAAAGCAGATGTTCAAAGCAGCTTGGAGAAAGCATCCCTATACTTGTTGTATGTATTTTATCTTAAAAGGACACGAAGAACAAGGAAACAATGGAACGATCTTCCAGCAGACGAATTTCCACCAATGTAAAATCTACAAGAGGTGCAAGAGCAGATCAATAAACATCTGCAAACATTTTCTCAAACATTTGTTTGTAACTTTTTGTATCCATGATACACATGTCGCAAAATAGTTTCTTCCTGCATGGGTATCTAAAATGAGTTACCTACTAGTATTGATATCATCCCGTAAAACAATTTTTTTCTTTAAACCGTTCCCGTACACAATTTTGATATGGAAATAAATTTCTCCAGTAAAAAAAATATTGTATGGGAACACCCCTGGTGTTATCTTTTTTAAACAAAAAATGTTGCTGAGAAAGCACATTTCTGTAAAATGTGCTAGGAAGAAAAACAATCAGTGTTATACGTACGAACACACTACATGGTGCACAGTCAGCAACAATCTACCTGAGTTTTCCACAAAAGACCCACAGAATATCCCAATTGTATACCTTTTCAGATTTATGTAGATTATCCACTTCGATACTATATTCCCTTTGCGAACGCGTCATCTTCTTTCGAGGTTCAGACGAATGAAACAATAAACCTGTTTACAGATTTGTGTTGTGCGGTCACACAAAATTCCTGGGATAAAGATTTCAGTTATTGTTTTAAAGTCTGTTTAGAATGAGAAGAAGTGGAAGATTTTGGAAAAAGCCGTTGAAAAGGTATTCCTTGATTTATGAATGGGTAATTTGTTGCCAAAATCTGTTTTGTCTTGCTTTTTTCATGGTCATTCGAAAATTTGTGATGGCTGTATTGTACTAGGCTATACTTGTTAAGATAAAGACAATTTCACACATGATTGTGCATTTTTTGTTGGCGCTATGGAGATGATAAGGATGTAAATCGTAGATCCGTGTGTAATAACAAGAATTTATGCGTGTTATTTATATTCCTCGATTATACCGGTGATTATATTATTTGACTTATATTATATAAGGTATAAGTACCTATGTTTGAATGGTAATGAATTTTGATGAATGCAGATTACTCAATGGAGAAAAACGTCACTTCGTCTCTATTTGATACTGAAAATGTATAAGCATTGTATTGATTATTTGGTCAGTAGAGACATAGCAACAAAAGAACAATAATAAATCGAAGGTAAGTAGTCATATCTGTCGCAGGATCACATAAACCTCAGATACCTACTTATTTTCTTTTTTTTGCATTATTATGCATTTCATTATCGTAAACATCGCTTTTTAACAGTAGAATATGAATTGCATACCAACATCAGCAGAAGAAGGAAAAAAAGAGTGTTAAAATATAATTCTCTCAGATTTTCAGTAAAAAACGATCACCAAACAAAATTATGCATTCGTCAGTTGAAAGCGACTCTGACTTCTTCAATTACTTCTGGACATCTATCTACTTTTGCGAATCTCTTTATCATCACATGCAACATAGCATTATTTGTAACCCCAAACGATTTTTCATTTCATTTATTCAAAAAAAAAATGAAACAGACAATTGTCCATATAGTTACTTCCTCAACAAATCCCAGAATAAATGCAAATTAATTTGCGAAATATTTTAGCCGAAGAACAACCAGGTGCAAAAAGTATTTGATTTTGATTACCTTTCCTACATCCTACAACTTAATGTAAAAGCATTGGTAAAAAACTCAAGAGTGAATATTCTCCCGGTCCTGATGCAATAGCCACCATAGGTCTAATCTAAACAATTTAGTTCAACCTCTTATACTGCCCTTTTCCAATTCTCCATATATCCCTTCTTTTGGAAAGCTCTTTCATAATCCAGGTCGTAAGAACGAAATTTCCAACTACCGACCATTAAGTAAACTCTTTTGAATACCAGAGCTCTTTGAAAGCATTACTTGTGATGAATTGTTGTTTCATTGCAGATCTATATTTTTTCCAAACCTACAAGGATTTCTTAGAAAATCCAACAAATCTAACGGTAGTTGTATCTAACACTGTGTGCGCATTAGAAAATGGCAATGAAGTCGATGCAATTGCCACGGATTTAATAAGAGCTTTTAGAAAAATATCGCTAGAATTCATTATTAATAAGGCTGTAGTTTATTTATAAGAATTCGCCAAAATACATCTAAACGGTTGTAAAGTATTTATCCATAATTACTTACTTACTTAAGTGGCGCTACAGTCCGCGATGAAACTGGGCCTCAACCAACATGCCACTCCAATAAGCCCGGTCCTTAGCTAACTGCCAGTTGCGCACTCCAAGTTGGTTGAGGTCGCTTTCTACTTGTGCGCGCCACTTAAGGCGAGGTCTTCCTCTACTGCGTCCGACGTCTGGCTGGGAATCGAAGACTCTGCGAGTCGGAGTATTGGTGTCGGAGTATTGGTGTATCTTGTGTCCTAGCCATCTTAAACGTCCAATGCGGAGTTTTTTGACTAGGGGTATGTCGCAGTACAGCTCGTATAGTTCGTGGTTGAATCTTCGTCTCCATAGCCCGTCAACGCAAACGTTACCGAAGATTTTCCGAAGAATTTATCTCTCGAATCGACCAAGGATTTCTTCATCCGCTTTTGATACGGTCCATGCTTCAGCGCCGTAGAGCAGGACTGGGATGATCAGGGTCTTATATAGGATCTCCTTAGTAGTTCGAGTGAGGGCTTTACTACTAAATTGTCTTCTTAGCCCGAAGAAATAGTGGTTGGCAAGAGTAATTCTTCGTTTGATTTCTAACGAGATGTTGTTGTCAGAGTTAATAGCGGAGCCGAGGTAGCCAAAGTCATGTACTACCTCAAAGTTATATCTGTCAATGGTGACGTTCTGTCTAATTCGTCGATGTTGTGTATCCTTTCGTGTTGACAGCATATACTTAGTCTTACCCTCATTTACTGCTAAATCCATTTTTGCCGTTTCCTTCTCTATACTAGCAAACGTGGCTATGACATCACGTTGAGTCCTACCAATGATGTCAATATCGTCGGCGTATGCTAGTAGTTGCACCGATTTTTGGAAAATTGTGCCTCTGGTGTTGGCTCGGGAGTTTTGCACAATCCTCTCAAGAATCAAATTGAAGAAGTCACATGACAGCACATCGCCTTGCCTAAATCCTTTTTTGGTATCGAATGTGTCGGTGAGGTCGTTTCCGAACCTGGTGGTGCAGCGAGAATTCTCCATCGTCATCCTACACAAACGGACGAGTTTGGGCGGTATACCAAAACTAGACATGGCTCTGTATAGTTCGTCACTATAAATGCTGTCGTATGCGGCTTTGAAATCGATGAATAGGTGGTGGGTATCAATTTGAACTTCTTTGGTTTTTTCCAGGATCTGCCGAAGTGTGAAAATTTGATCGATTGTGGACACTTATACAGTTTGTGTCAAATAATGCACCAACAAAATGAAAATCATTGTTCCACAGCTCTGGCGTCAGCAGAATTACCAACAGATAATTGTTATGGTTGCGAAACTAATGGCCGACCAATGCACTTTTATATTAATTGATGACATATGTTGATTCAATAACATCGTTTACAATGATGGGTCTATATATAAAGAAGAATATGTGTTTAAATAAACACTTTTTAAATAGCGAAACATAACAGCAAAAAAACAAAAAGATATCCTCTTTTACTTTTGGACGCGATTTGGTAAGTACCCCAACACGAGCTTAGCCGACAGATACGAACGACGAAAAATCCCCTTCGCACTTACCGCCCGCATCTGAAACGACTTCAAAATGTTTAGCTGTGATGCGTACTCTATGTAGTTCTATACTCTTTGATACAAGCCATGATAAATCCATAATCGTCTCCCACCAGTACCCAGATCCCATTTAATCTGTGAAGAGCCCTAAACTACTCCTTTTCATGCGTAATTTGGGTGGTATCTGTAATAGAGAACTAAATTTTCGCTGTCATATTGATAACACCATCAGCAGAGCACTTTGGTTTGTGAAAGGCTGATGTAAGGAATTCTCCAACACTTAGTTACAAAATCTATATTTTTCACATTTGTTAGACCAATCTTTGAATATACTAGCCAGGTAAGGTCACATTTCACGATTACCCTTCACTCCAAATTGAGTGTCTCCAAAGCAGATTCACCCGTTTTGCAGTATGCGGTCTTCCGTCTTCCGACTTACACAAAACCAACTACGTCTGAAATGAGTCAATGACCAGAATACTACGCATAGCGCATTGCTAATGAGCATGATGCCTGAAACACACGTGCAGACTTCTCCTTGTAGAAAACAGTTTTCAATGGGAGCGAAATAAGTAAATAAGTGTAAAATCTGCAGCGTTGTAGTTCAGCAAGTTGTCTCTATATCTAAATCCACTGCAAAAGGCTTGACAACCACAACACAAAAGAAAAACAGCGTAATTTAAGAATATATGGCATAATTGAATTATGACGTTTCTTCCGCATAAAACAAAAACGCCAAAACAAAAGTATTAAAAATAAAAAGAGACTTTTGCTCCACTCAACCAAATCTTTTACGAAGTACAACAGTTTAAACGTATAAAAATACAAAGTAAAGACATTAAATAAATATCACCTAACACCACCACAGTAAACTGAATGTAATGACAGGAGCCACTGCACTGCATGCATGTCAGACAAAAATTCTGCTCATGTGTCTTGCTTGCTGCACTGCGTACAGCACGCCATGCAGAACCACTGCATGTGTGTTTCGGGCATAACTCTCTTGATTTTCATTGCAGCAAACGTACTCTGTGAAATAATAAAAATAAAAAGGGTATTCATGCAACGTCGTAATTTTATTCGTACGAAAGATTGTAATTTTACGACGACGTTTCATGAACGACCCTAAAACTGCACCACTAAATAATGCGGTAACCCACTGAATTCAATCTCATTTTACTAATTTATTTATTGATAGAATTTTGTTCCCATTGTCGACTTTCCGTTCTCGATAACTTTCTTCAGTTTAGCGCATATGTTTGATGAGTGAAAGTGACTGATTAAATGTCAAAAGAGCATTTGGAAAGTTTACAACGTTTACCATCTCAGTTTACGCATCCAATTCCTGTGAGAAGATTCCGATGTTGTTGGAAAAGACAAATTTTGACAGTTCATATATCACTTCGTAATTTTATCACGTTTCAAACGTTTACGACGATTTTCCGACATTGCAATAAATTTTAAATAAACAACTTCATACAAATCCCGATCTGCGTAGGTACTTGGCTTATACCTCAGTTTGGAAGCTTTCATGATTCGTCATTATATATCAGCTGCCCTTTACGACAGTGAATTTAAAAATTAACTGGGCAGCACTGCTATAATGTCACGCAACCTTAAGACATATCCATGACGTCATATCAGAATTGACATATCTTTTTTTGCTCATTTCTCTTATCATTCACATACGAACGACGCATGTGTCATAATAACACCAACAACAAAATCAGCCTCTAAAATTTCCCAATCAACAAAAATCCCCGCAAAAACGGGAGCATTTGCATAGACTTTTAAACAAATTAAAATTAATAATACCAAACCATTACACATCAAATAACATGGCAAACCACTCTCCAACCAATCACAACCAAATGGAAGTTATAGTTACAAAATCCAACAAAGGCGGGGACAAACTGTTCGTCGGTAATTTCGGCTACCATTTTCGTTCAATAAACACCGACAAGGAGTACCGATGGGTTTGTGCAAACAGAAAATCATATGGATGTAGCAGTTCCGTAGTAACAAGGAAATGTGATGAGCACCACCAAGTCGTACGTGGCCCTTTTGAACATAATCATCCTGGACTTGAAAACGAAAGGATACTGCGTAAGCCCAGAAAATCAAAGAATGTGACCTCACTAGAGAAATCTGATTCTAAGAAACGAAAATGTTCAACTGAACTGGGTTCACACGGTGCTGGTCACGCAGTAAAAGTTAAAATGGAATTTGATGAAGAAAGGGATACGAGCGTTTGTTTTGATGGCTCGGAATTGAAGCACAACCTTCACCTCGGCTTAGATCCCAAGAAAGACAACAAAGCGAGAGCACATAATGATATTGTGAACTGCGACAGTCAAAAAGTATATTACAATGGTAACGCGAATGGTGCAACATCTCCAAAACGCATGCCTATTGTTCGTTCGGACATGGAAGCGGACGGTACAGTCAATATTCGAATATTTCTGGAAGAAAGCTTACTCAGTTCATTCGTTATCAACGCACATCACACGTCAAACGTTAACATTAGAATATCCAAAGATGATATTCAACGAAACTCATAATTTTGAATTCGTCTAGTCAAATAGTCATAGGAAAACCCCAGGTTTAGCATAAGTTAGCTCTAAGTAAAAATAAAAAGTTAATCCTGTCAATTTTTATCAAAGCGTTCCTTTTGCATTTTTTTAAAACCTAGAACCGACTTCTTGGCAAATACAGCTGCTCATCTCAAGACAATATCAGACAAACAAATGTTCCATTAGAAGATGATTCACTAAAGCCAATGACATCCCTATTGACCGACCAGTCGGGTATCTAGAGAAACTGCACTTACCTGTTTGCTTTCTTAAATTGCGTCGCAATTTTTGCAATTGCACCTCTCGTAATGCTGACAAATTTAAAAAAAAAAACAATTACGCAACTATAACCAACAAAAAGAAAACGTTTGAATTCATTTAGAAGACCATTTAATTACGTATTCTTCTTCGCACAACAAAATATTCTAAAGTCTACCACGATGGTTGCTCGCCAGGCTTTAGCTCTCGATAGTACAGTGCACTCTTGTCGCGGAACCTGGTCATTCGCTCGGTTTCTTTATTGTCCAAGAAATTACCAATTACGCCACCAAGGACCGGGAGACCGATCCATACCCACTGCTTTGTGATTCCAATAACCATTTTGTGTGATTAGTGTAATAGATTCTCCTGCTGTTGGGGCTTAAGAGAACGCTTCCACTTGCGTGTGTGAGACCAGTCGGCGTAAATGGTAGTAACTGCAAACGTTGGGAAGAATATAACAGCACCGTATCTCCTTGCAAATGCCGAGACGATTCCTCCGGCCATTAAACTGGGGAAGAAAATTTACTGAATTACGTAAGTTGCAGAATGTCAATGTGAAACAAAGTGACAGATTGTAAACAAAGCGGTTTTGTTTGTAAAGAATAAATAAAAAAATAATTAAAACTTTTATTGCATATTATAGAGAGGAGTTTACAAATGCTTTGACTTACTTCTCACGCAAAAACAATTGGAAAATTTGAGGAAACGAATAATATTTTCCTCTTAAAAAAATGTGACAGTTTGACAAATGTCAATTTTGTGGACTGTGGAAATAGGTTTTACAGCGGATGTTTTCTGACGTTGTTCGTTTTAAGAATTCGATTCACGGGCTTCACATCGAACTGACAACTAAGATTTGGAGAAGAAGAACTGAAACCTATATACTGCTGTATACTACGTTCTCACTGGGGTTCAAATGAGATTATTTCCAATTTCACCAAAAAGGTGTTCTCACTAAGTTTTCGAAATACGTTTGACAACTGGCGTTTGAAAACAGAGGAAGCGGGATATGCAATGACTTCGGTTCGGGATTCAAATGTTATCGACTCTGAAATTAAAATGGAAAACTCCAAGGAGGTTCTGGACGAAATTATAGCAGCAAATACAGAGCAATAAATGTACCATCAATTTTTGTATAAATACTTACTTACTTAAGTGGCGCTACAGTCCGGAATGAACCTGGGCCTCAACCAACATGCCTCTCCAATTAGCCCGGTCCTTAGCTAACTGCCTCCAGTTGCGCACTCCAAGTTGGTTGAGGTCGGTTTCCACTTGTGCGCGCCACTTAAGGCGAGGTCTTCCTCTACTGCGTCCGACATCTGGCTGGGAATCGAAGACTCTGCGAGCCGGAGTATTGGTGTCCATTCGTTCTACATGTCCTAGCCATCTTAAACGTCCAATGCGGAGTTTTTTGACCAGGGGCATGTCGCTGTACAGCTCGTATAGTTCTTGGTTGAATCTTCGTCTCCATAGCCCGTCAACGCAAACGGGACCGAAGATTTTTCGAAGAATTTTCCTCTCGAATCTACCAAGGATTTCTTCATCCGCTTTTGATACGGTCCATGCTTCAGCGCCGTAGAGCAGGACTGGGATGATCAGGGTCTTATATAGGGCCTCCTTAGTAGTTCGAGTGAGGGCTTTAGTACTAAATTGCCTTCTTAGCCCGAAGAAGCAGCGGTTGGCAAGAGTAATTCTTCGTTTAATTTCTGACGAGATGTTGTTGTCAGAGCTAATAGCGGAGCCGAGGTAGACAAAGTCCCGTACTACCTCAAAGTTATATCTGTCAATGGTGACGTTCTGTCCAATTCGTCGATGTTGTGAGTACTTTCGTGATGACAGCATATACTTAGTCTTACCCTCATTTACTGCTAAACCCATTTTCGCCGCTTCCTTCTCTATACTAGCAAACGTGGCTATGACATCACGTTGAGTCCTACCAATGATTTCAATATCGTCAGCGTATGCTAGTAGTTGCACCGACTTTTACCTTCCAAGTATTCGGATTCGTATTCCGTATTAAGGCCTGCTCAGAATGCATATCTGTAGCTGGTATCTGTAGCTGAGTGAAAGTTAAAAACAAGGCAACCCGTAAGCGCTTTCACAATGTGTATCTCCCGTGAATCTGTAGCTTGAAGTTGAATGGGGTTCAACTTCACGCTTCAGATTCACGTTTGACGTTTCACTCAGCTACAAATACCAGCTACAGATATGCATTCTGAGCAGGCCTTAAGCCTTTATAAAGCTTCGCTTTGCCGGCGTTACGCCCACCTGCTTTGCGCACGCTTTGACATATTCACTTGCTTAACGGTTTCAACTACAAAAATAGCGGAAATGATTAAAATCTTCGCTAAAATTATCGTACTCCACGTCCACAACCCTACCACTTTTTCCAACCTTCGTTTTGTCCCACGGTACTTTACAGCAACGTTACCAGTCAAGATTTTACGTTTTTCATTTTGAGGTTGAAGCTCAACGCCAGGCAAAGCTACATTGTGATATGTAACATTAATTTCATATGGTTGAACTAGGTGCGCCAACCAACGCAACGCTCCAAAGCGCAACTTGTATGGTAACAGCTAGACCGCTTCTTAATAGTACTAAGTTCCTTATTTTCTGATGAGCTATGCTAGGTTTCCACTGGGCTTTGAATTGAGTCTTATGCCCGAAACACATGTGGAGTGGTTCTGGATGTAGTGCAGCAAGCAAGGCACACTAGCAAAATTTTTGTTTGACATCCATGCAGTGCTATAGGACACAGCAAGCAGCAAAAATGGGTTCAGCAGCAGCAGTAAATGAGGGTAAGACTAAGCATATGCTGGACAAACAACATCAACGAATTGGACAGAACATCACCATTGACAAATACAAATTTGAAGTAGTACGAGACTTTGTCTACCTCGGCTCCGCTTTTCTCTGACTACAAAATCTCATCAGAAATTAAACGACGAATTACTCTAACCTCTATTTCTTCGGGCTAAGTAGGCAATTCAGTATAGTAAAGCCCTCACTCGAACTACAAAAAAGAAAAGAAAAAAATTGTTTGAAAAATCTTCGGTCCCGTTTGCGTTGACGGGCTATGGAGACGAAGATTCAACTAAGAACTTACGAGCTGTACAGCGATATGCCCCTAGTCAAAAAAACTCCGCATTATACGCATAAGATGGCTAGGACTTATGAAACGAATGAACACTAATACTCCGGCTCGCAGTCTTCGATACCCAGCCAGACGTCGGACGCAGAATCCGAACTCAACCTACTTGTAGTGTGCACTTGGAGGCAGTTAGCTAAGGACCGTGCTAATCGGAGAGGCGTGTTGGTTGACGCTCAGCTTCATTCCGGACTGCAGTGCCGCTTAAGTTAGTTTCTAAGTGGTTCGCAATAGGGACATTCGGAGGTATTTTCGCCGCAAATTAAACGTTTTGATTGAGTTAAGAAAAAGGCCCTCTTTCATTTTTGCTACTTCTGGTTTGTTTTGGCATTTATTTTTTAATAAATGAAATAACGTCATAATGATGCCAAATATCCTAGAATTGATTTTGTTTTCCTTTGTTTTGTAGTGGCCTTAAATTTCGCAGTGGATTTAGAAATAGAGACAACTTGGAGTTTTGTATAGCAAATGCCATAATTTGGTTTGGTAGTGGTAGCACATTTTATATGCTGAGAATGGATAGATATCTACGTTAAGGAAATCAATATAAAATAAGGTGTTAGGGCTTTGCTAAAGGTCTTTGTGCAGAATACTTTTGGGTGATGATCTAGGGACATTTAAAGGTTCAGATTGTAACGAGTGAAATGATTAACACTCTGCACGTTTTCTATAGTTCTTGACGATCTTCGTCGTTTAGGGACTCTATTACATAAAACGAAACGATTGACAAGTAAACGATAGGAATGTTAATGACAGCTCAACGAAAACGAAAGTTATACGGCTGCCAACTACCAGTCGTAATAAATTACGTGTATCGTAAAAGCTAGAACGATACTACATTTATGTAATCGAATTTCAACGAGAAGGAAGTGATTTCAACAATACTCATTTTAATATGTCCCCGGTTTCCGGTTAATGGTCTCTTTCAACTTTTTGACGCATTTTCGAATGAGGAGTATGCTTGGCGCATCATTTAAGTGACGAAAACAGCAACTGAATCCCTTAGAGCAAGGCTACTTAATGACATACCGCCGCTGACTTTTTGGATTCCGGTGTACTGTCCTGGCCATCTCAAACGTCCAATGCCATTGACCTATGTCGCTGTTATGCACTTCATCTCCATTTCTATAAACTTACAAAATCTTTAATTAAAATTCTTTTAGACATATTTTATTAATTATGTGCGTGCTCCAAGGAAGATACAAAAAAATATATCTAATATACTATATTTATCTGCACACCAAAATAGTGTTTCTTTGATTTTAAAAGCATACAAACAAGAAGGTATATACAAACAATCATTTAATATTTTGTCCTTCGTAGTCATTATAACTAAAAAAAAAGTATTAGTAATCTAATTGTTCTTCGATTTACGAAGTGCTTTTTTCCTCGTCGCCAACAGCTGACCGAAGACCATATTTCGTGCGAAATCTCTTCCCAAAGCACAACCAGCTGCATCAATAACTGACTGCATAACAGCATGAGCCCAATATCCAGTTGTTTGGCCAGCAATTCCAACGGTTTTAAGAGCTGCACTTACATAGTCATCCGGGGATGGGATTAGTGTACTTGTCTTGCGCACCTTTGACATATTTGTGGCTACAAAACCAGGCCGTACACTCTGTATAATGATACCTTGATCCTTGTATTCTCGTTGCAAGTCCTCACTAAACTTATCCACAAAAGCCTGAAATATAAACAAAAATGAAATACACATTTACAAAATCAGATTTGAAATAACCAACCTTTGTGCCACTGTAGGTACTAAGCAGTGGATTTGGAATAACGGCTGCCATTGATGAGATATTAATAATGACACCCTTCTTCTGTGCTAACATTCGTGGTAGGACTATTTTCGTCATGTGTGTAACGGAATGGATATTGGCAGAAACAATATCTTTAAGGAATGTTTTGTTCTCCTCCACATATGTGAGGAAGTATTCTGGGTGGTTATAACTTATTCCAACATTGTTGACAAGAACTCCAATGTTAAGACCTTCCAGGTTTGTTTGAATTTTCTCGTAGATTTCTTCTCCGCCCGTGAAGTCGATGTCAATGGTTTTTACTTGAACTTTAGTTGCATCAGCTTAAATCGGAAATATAAATATAAAATTCTGTGGTGCAAATGGTTGTGTGTTTGATTTTACCGATTTCCTTGGCGACAGCTTCTAGTTTGGTTAGTGATCGACTAATAAGGACAACATTAAGTCCCTTCTTTGCCAGCTGAGGATATAAAAAAGAAAGAAATATTATAGTAGGCAAATAATTTATCCTAAGAACAATAAGATTTTTTAAAATACAATAATTGTAAAATATTTAAATTTTATTCAAAAATAATCAGATGTGCTCCTTTAGCAGAAAAGGAGCCTCACCTCAAATCCTGAAAGTGACAACACATCATATTCAAGAGTACTACCATACGAAACTTATCAATTTTGCCTTTCGGATTCGGAGTGTAACAGTTCTCTTCCGAATCTAGGTTTTAGGCTCTGTCGTTAATGCCTGATATTTATTTCATTTCTGAGCTACAAATAAGCCTAGATTGTGGCTTTAACAAGCCTAACTACGAAGTTTGAAGCAAATCGGACAAACGGAACGTTGGATCGACGGAACAAAAGATAGACATCAGAAGAATGGACTAATAAGCAATCGCCAATATGGCTCCCCAAAAAAAAAAAAACGCTCAACTACAAATCCACTAAGCTATCTGTAAGTCGTATATTAATATCTTCGATTTGACTTCAAAACCTAAATACTCGTGAGTTTTTGCTCGGAAAATGTTCAAGGCTTCTTATAGATTTTGACCAGCTTTGCTAGGCAATATAACAGCATTGAAATACTGTGCTGCTTGATGCGAGGTTCTCTTAAGAACAGATCTTAACAAGTACAATTTTTTTAAATGCTGGAGTTCCTCAAGGATCAATTCTCTAACACACTCTATTTCTGATGCACATTAGTTATATGTATTTTGCTTATCACCAGCAAATAGAAAATACGCCATATTTGCTTTTATAAAAGGTAAAATAGAATAGTTTTGTGGTCCTGTTACACTCAAAACCAATCCAGTGAATCACTTACGAAAATCACAAGCGTAAACGATGGTAGTCGAATCTCGACAAGGCGACGCAACCGGTGAAATGTTTTGCTGTGTGTTTGTTGGGATTGACAGGAAATCATGTACTATTTGAGGAGCTCAAATACCGCAAAACTTTTAGTTCGAACCTGTACTGTAAAGAACTGGACCATCTGAAGGAAGGAAGCAATCGCAAAGAAGCTGCCAGTTTTGCCCATTAGGAGAGGAATTGTGTTCCATCAGGACAATGCAATGCCACATACATCGATAGTGACTTGTCAGAAACTCCGAGAGCTTGATGGGGTTTCTTATGCATCCCATTTATGGTCCAACACCAAGTGATTACCACCTGTTCCTGTTAATGGAGAACGATTTTGCTGGCGAATATATATAAAAATATATATTTCATAAAAAAACGACGCCTAGATCGTATTAGTGAATGTCGCACGTTAGCAGAAATTGATGCCTGTAATCTCGACGACACGTTTGGTTCTAATAAGACATTCTCATTAGAGAATATAAATATTTATTAACATAGATTAATATTTACTGTAATGGCGTTATATCTACACAGCTTGCACAGAGATATGATAAATTATAATAATCTTACTACTGAAAAATACAATTTTTGGACTTTGAATTACTTAATTGTTAATACAGCATAATGAAGGAAAACTATGATAAAAAAACCTTCATATAAGATATGTTTGTGAATTTTATATAAAATTATTGAGCGTAAATACATGTTGTTGACTAGATATGCTTTATATATGTAAGTATAAATAAATAAATATATAAATCGGTGGTTCAGTGGTAGAATGCTCGCCTGCCACACTATCATTAAACGCCGATTTATTTCACTTAGTCATTATTCATTTTCAATTCTTCACAAACTAGTTAATTCCACTTATTCTTCACAAAACAACTTCATGCTAGAGTGTCACTTTATTTTCAATGTGTAACCTCTACTTGAATTGCATTCGCTTTCTAAGTAACCGTTTTCATAATCACAAAATGAATATTTTAGAACCTACCAACAAGTTCAGGGTTACCTAAATATTAGACTTAACTTAATGAATTTCCGTACAATCGACATAAACCATAAACAAACATTGGAAATGCATTCGATTGTTTGCTTTCATATTGAAAGTGCAGTGTGTATACGAAGTGTCATTAGAAAATAAATGATCGTATGATCCATTCACATGCGAAATTTAAAATTAAACTTAGATTAGCAATAAAACAAAGCAATTAGGGGGAGGTAAGTTGTAAAATTTAAAGTAAATACATATCAAAAATAAAAGTTTGTTAGTATGTGTAGATAATCATGAATTAATATCTAAATATCGTATGCAAAACTGACACACAAAGAAAAACTAGCATAAGCAATTTCAGAGAATTAAATATGCGTTCAATTTATTCAATGAACTTCTATTGACTCCCATCGGACTTCAGTCAGGTTCAGGAAATACAAATACATTCGGCTTTCCGTTAATGCGTATTCATTTGGTCACGATTCGGGCGCAAGTATGTGACGGCTGAAAGAATAGCATTACATTCGCAATTAAAATTCTAGGCATGTCGTAAAGAAGTTATTTTTACGATCAAAGTGTATTGAAGATAAAACTATCGATACGTTGCCAGCTATCGAATTAGATCATATAATAAATGATGAAAGTTTGTATATGTTCTTTGTGGAATATATGTATATTGCTTATAAAACTAAACGTTTTTGAGTCAAGTGCATTTTACTTCAAACGACATCTTTACTATATTTTGAAGGTGCAAAGGTTTGAAAACACAATTTTGTATTTAGATGTATCCAACACTACTATCGTAGGTACTAATCAATTAAAGCCACTAATCATATGTTTTCCTCATATTCGGCGCCTTTTTGTATAAATCTAAAAAATGTTAATTTTCAACCAAGTCCGTTGAGGTATAAAACAAATAAATTGTATATCGAACGCTAATGCAGTTTTTCTACAAGTAATGTCATAATGTGAATATGACACTTACCTTTGTGCTCCCAAATCTCCATTATAGAGAGAAATTTGATTCACAACATTTTTCTTCGTTAATTTTTTTACCATTTTGTCAGTATGCGTACGGTTTTTGAAGTTTCAAGTTTATTCTTATTTACTCTTGCAGATGAGTACGAGTACAGAACTATTGCAACTGCTTACAGTACTTCAAACGGACGGATGACGCAGGAAGACAGGCTTAAATTTTTGCCATTACTATATCATCTTGATTCAAAAAGTACTTTGCAACTTCGAAAATATCTTAAATCTCTTACCCACTTTAGATCTAGACAACTACAATAACACAATTACTGTAGCACTATTAGGAAACTATAAATCGATGCCAAAGCAATAAGAACAGACACGAGTTTTATGGTACTACATACCACTTAATTGCGTTTGCGTTCCAATTTCTTGAACTGGTTTAGTTTTAGGCATACAAATGTTAATGTTTGCGCAGAAGCAGTAATATAGGTCATTTTGAAGATCATTTATATATTGAGCCCCTATTCCGTTGAAGCCAAGTAACAAGACAGTTTGTAATAAACAATGCGAACAGGTTGATCCCACACAACTCAAACAAACTTTCCCAGAAACTAAGAAGTGAATTTGTTTGATATAAATCGACTTTCGTTAAATAGAGAATGAAGTGTATTGCCATTATTATCATTTTTAGGAAATCACTGGAAGTCAGATTGGCCGACGTTAAATAGTTCTTCTTGAAACATGATATATAGTGAGTAATTAATTAAAAAAACACACATACCGAAAATGTTAGTCAAATCAACCGAACACACGTCGGGAGAAAGTATATTCAAAAAAACATTTTTGAGCCCGGATCTCAAAACAAACATATTTATAAAAAAAACTCAAATTTGAATTTTCGCCCAATACGACGAAAAAGGTGTTCAGGTACACCCACGATAGCCTGAAACAACATTTTGCCACCAGTCAATTGTAAATACAATACAATAATAGACTGCTGGAAAGCTACATGACCTACCGAGACTACTCCTTTTATTTTTAAGAAATGTAAGTTTGCACCTGTTCATTGCAGAATATATAAGCCTCAGGTTTTCTAATAGCAGGCTGAACATTTTTCTTCTCTAGCGTAACACTGAAAAGGAGAAAAATACATCCCACAAAACTACATGAGGCAAATTCAATTAACACCGAGATTGTTGAATTTCAAGTACCTATAAAGACATATCCTTATGTTATGTGAAAGAATGTCAACTTTTGTCCCATACGCATATTACAACGAAAGAGATAATTCTGACATATCTCGGACCTTTTTGTCAACGGAAAAAGTTGTAAGTGATAAGTTTAGTCACTCCTCATTCATTCCCTTAATCAAAAAGTATCTTAACAAGTAGTGGTGGATGGCGTTGCCTTATATTGATTCTCTATAAAAGCTGGAGTGCCTCAAGGATCCGTTTTCTCATCCACTCTTTTACTGCTGTACATTAATGATCTTTTGGGGATAAGCTTTGGATCAGCTAAGACATGTAAGAGATCTATTCCCATATAACATTATAACGGCAGATGTTCATAGGAGCTTTAGAGAAATCATTCCTAGAGTTGTTGCATTTCAACTACCTACAAGAACAGAGCAGTACCACAACTACCAACATAAGAGCATTCAAGAGCATACTCAATAAAAATCTGCAAGCATCATCTCAGGAGGCTCTTTAAGCATTATAGGTTTGCATCGCATGAGAAAATTTATAAAAGTGTATTAGCCTAATCTACGTCAAGGTCGCAATGTGGGGTTTTAGAGTCGAGGTTTGTATGCATCAGTTGGTCTAAAACGCTTTTGTGTTCTTATAATCTCATTGTCTAATACAAAATTGTTTATACTTATTTCCTTATATATCTAAGTATTACTTAAGAGCTAAATCGGTATCTATAAATCTATAATTGATTTTCACATTTAGGCAAAGTTGCTTTAATGTCACCTTACTTAAACGCGAACGAACCCTGCTTATAAGTTGCCCATAGTCATTTTAAGATTAATTTTGATATCTACGAGAATTTGGCAATCTGGCAATTATTTGAACATTTATTTTGAGTTTTCAAGAAAGTACTAGAATCTTATTTTATTTATACTAGAATTGTATAACATACGAAAATACCGTCTATAAAAATCGTTCTGTTAATTTCGATCTGGATGTTGGTGCGTCTGTATATTTCTTTTCTTCCTTTTATCTGCCTATTATTTCAGAAAATAAAGCAGCAGCCCTATCAAGAAATTATACAATAATCAGTATTTGTAGAAAATCAGAAGACCATTTCCACTTTATGTGCGCCCAGGGTTTTATCTTTCTTATCACTTCATAAAAAATCTTCGTTATGAACAAGAATCTCATAAAATCATTATCTATCTGTTAAACTTGATAAAAGTCTTTATGAATTAGAAAAAATGGTATCTCAGAAATCTTGGACAAATATGCCTTTGCTTACGGATTTCTCAAATTTTTATGAGGACTCAATTAGATACTTAAATAGGGAGAATGTAGTTTTTTCTAAATAGTTTCCTGTGTTTTTTTTAGGACTTTAGATAGAAAAATGTAGAATTGATCCACCAAATTCAGAATGGCAATGCTAAATGTTGGCCCAGAGTTTTACTAATAAAAATTAATTAACGACAATAATAGAAAGATAAAACTATTATAAGCTAGAGCGAAACAACAATAACAACTAATATTTCAATAAATAAAATGTTAGTTGGACAACGAATAAGGTCTACTCGCCGACATTTGGATTTAACATTTTTAAAATGTTAACTTTCAATGACAAAATGACAAATTTACGAAAAATTACAGGAACGCGCTAAAGAAAAATAAAATAAATTAATGATAAGATTCGTTTTTTAATTGTTTTTTTCGGCAGGTATGGGAGTTCCTGCTTGTTCCGCAATTTTTAACAAGCTTTGTGACTTTCAGATTCATTGACTTTGTTAACAGCGTCTTTTAATTTAATGTTCATATCCTCTATTGTTGTGTCACCTACTATTAGAGCGTCATCTGTTTTTTAGTGGTATATCGCACGTTTATATGTAGTATAGGTATAACGTGTAAATACTAGATACAAGCATGGTTCAAAGACGCCTTCTTGTGGTACACCTGCCATTTTGCTTTGAATTCTGACTTGCTTTCTCACCCTTCCAACGTGGTGGAAAGTTACTAGATAATATCTTTAGAAAGGATTGCCTTCTTTTGACCTGTATAGAGCAAAATAGCATTGTTTCGACTTCTCAGACTTCTGAGTTAAAATCGACCCAATGTTTTTAACATTATTTTATATACAGATATGCTCCAACTTTAAGCCTTATTCTACGAATGTAGAGCATGCTGGTACAGGTAGCAACGAATATTTAAGTTACACCTTTTCTTTGTGTGAGTTTCATATATTAAGCAGATGTCAATATATTTATCCTGCATGAATAATTCTTGTTCTACAATTTTCTCGCAATGACCTTTGGAATTCCATTTATGAATTTTAAGCAATATCTTTTAGGATGAAAAATAAAGGACATAAGACGTCAAAACAAACGATTTATCATATTAAAACACCAACTGAAAGTTTTTGATTTTTTCTCATAAGCTCTGTCTTTTATAATTTTTGCGTACAGGAACGGCAACAAGTAGAAATCAGTAGGTTTCAGTGAAAATGATATTGTACGGGAACAAGCAGATTCTATTATCAGATAGGTAAAAATTAACAAAAAAAAAAACGATAAATCTGAGCTTTAAAAATACCTTAATAATGCCGACAATGTAATATTTATAAATAAGCCCATCTATTATCAACATATCCAATCACATAGAAAGATAACAAAATCATTTATAATATGAGTCATTAAAAAATATATTCATAGAACACACTAAATAAGGCCTTCCTCCTTCCGATAAATACCAATGAACAAAATTTAACTAACTAAGAGCATTTAATTTGTCCGTGAGTACTATGATGTAACTGGAGTGGTATCATATTACACTTAAAAACACTGAACTAGGACTACTAGGGTAAATTAAAATATCTTACCGCCTTGGCGTATGCTTTTCCAATACCATCGGTGGCTCCAGTTATCACTGCAATAAAAATACACCAACTTTAATTAACCACTTCATATTTGCATCAAAACATGATTTTTCGTTAATTAGATTTTGATTCACTACACATACCAGCCCATTCTCCCAAATTCTTAAAATCAACCCTTGGTCCAAATAATTTGGGGCCTAGGCCATTTAAATGCAACCATGTTAGAATTTTTCGTACAACATGAACCGAGAGGTATAAAATGGCCAGACTACCGCATATGTTCCAAGCGGTACCGCAGAACTTTTCATTCAATTCGACAGGCATTCTTATTTAAAAAATAAATCGATCCCAATAAAGCTTGTTTGTCAACGTTCGCGTTATCACTGATAGCAACGTATTTCTTTGGAAAAAAAGTCGTACTCTGAACTAAAAGTACTGCCCGCTACTATGCTGTTCTATGCACTTGGAACTTCCCTTTTGAAATAAATAATTCTTACGTTTCTCCCCGAGACCTATTGGCTTACTCAGCGAAAAAAAGTGTGCGGGTATGTGGTGTACTCGTTTCTGTGTAGAATTGAAATTCATAGGGAATGCTGATTGCTGAATACTAAGTGAATTCGATAAATACATTTGGGTAATGTAATTTTGATGAGACACATATGCGCAGAACTGCCTGTTCGTCACCTAGTGATAGTAGTAGTGCCTTTCCCCATATCCGTCGGTTTCTATATCCGAATCCAAAGGGAATTATGTGCGCGAGCATTCATTAGATTCATAAACATTTGGATTTACTGAGAACACTACTACCACTGTGCCGTATGATATAGAGAAAATAAATTTTAGAGATTGCGCTATACAGACCGGCATGAGCACATGTCGCATATGGGTAGCAGTGCGCATGAATAAACTTATTTTTGGGGTGCATTGCCTTTAAAAATACACAGGATCAAGAAGGGTTGGTAAATTATAATTCAGTTCATAAAATCAAAGTTGATGCGTTCTTTTCGAACTCACTGTAATATAGTGTGGCATTCATCAACGAATAATAAAATGTCCTGAATTTCTTAGGGTCCAGTTATACATAGCTATAATTGAAATGGCACATTGGAAGAATAAACGTGATGAACTAAAATTTTACTTAAGAAGTTGGTTATAGCAATCATTGAAAAATCACCACAGTGATTAACCATAGGTACCTGAGAATCATACATCTGGGGATTTCGCTACTGTTTAAAATGTTCACAACCGTTCAGAATACTTTTCGAATACATTTGTATTTATAAAATAATTTTAGAGGTCGATTAAGTTAATGGCACCACTAAGTATATTGCTTATAGGCCGCCTAATTTAAACACGAAGGACTGCGTATAGAGATTGCTTAAAGCTATTTTAAATTTATTTGACACATAAGTATTATCATTTACATAATGTGAAGCTTAATTTGTATATTTATCAATAAAAAGTGCGTCATTGGGTTGTGTTGTAAAATGTATTCAAACCAATATGTTACTTTAATTCAGTAAATTAGAAAGTCCTTAAATTTATAGAGTAGAGAATTGATTCTAAAAGTGACCCTAGAACAGTGTTAATTCGAATTTTATACGAATAACAACGATAGGAACCTAATCATAACTTTTAAATCCTCTCAAAATGTTATGATTAGGTTCCACAATTTATATCTGCCCTAATAGATTTATTGTCCACTCCACACTAATGATTGAAAAATAAAATCATATAGATTCACGATTAATTTTTTTTCTTAATCATAATTTATAAAAGAAATTCATAAAATAAGTCACTTTTGCATGTATTTGTACACACCACTTGCTTAAAGTCCTCTGAGTAGAAATCGCAATAGTTCCGTTTTGTTTTCCTTCCTGCTGCTAACATTTCAAATGTCAACATTGTTGTTATCCAGCTCCTTGACGTAGTTGGCAGCATATTATACTTGAATTCCTATGTCTTTTTTATAGACACACTGACGAAGGTA
Source organism: Rhingia campestris (assembly GCA_932526625.1). Classification (NCBI taxonomy): domain Eukaryota; kingdom Metazoa; phylum Arthropoda; class Insecta; order Diptera; family Syrphidae; genus Rhingia; species Rhingia campestris. The sequence goes on along the minus strand of OW052182.1, from coordinate 49,772,176 downwards.
TTCGGCACATTATTCACATTCTGTTAGTTCAATTGCATGGTCGTGTATCTGCATTTCAGCATGTGATTTGCGAACCTCAAAGCTTGGGACGATCTGGGATAGTATAGAACAGAAGTTTATCATGCTGTCATGTGATAGTTTTTTTTACTTTTATGTCCGATTTTTTTGATATTAGCGTACTCCAACATTTTTAAGGGCACCGTTTTATTTGTTTTCGTATCTTTGGATTCATCATATCGTTTTTATCACTGATTACAAGATACCATAAATATAACCAGACACCCAAAATAAATGAAGTGAGGAGCAATATCCAAACTTAAGCGCAACACTGCTGTCGGAAATGATAGCTTGGTGCCGAGCCATAAAAAGCCGGTGTCGATGGTTTAATCAGCAATATGCTACAACTCATTGACAAAGTTTATATCGGATTGTGAATGGAATCACATCCATTAAAATGATAAAGGGTGTTTTTTTAGAGGTTGGTTTTACGAATAGAGACAAAACTGACATCTTGTGGTCAAATCGGACAACTCTAATGTCATTTATGTTAAGTTTCATCATGAACAGGTTGACAAATGAACAACGCTTGCAAATCGTGCAAATTTATTTCGAAAATAATGGTTCAGTTCGCGAAGTTTACCGCAAGCTCCGTCCATTTTATGGTCGACATGATCGTGTATCAGAGCAATTAATTCGGTTGACGATGGATCGTTTTCGCACTACGTTTACTCTATGTGATAATACGCATCCGCAGAGACGACGAACAGTGCGCACCTAAGAAACGATTGCCGCTGTAGAGCAAAGTGTTGAAGAGGACCCGAATGAATCGATTCGCCATCGTGCACAGCAATTGGAGCTTTGTCTCTCAACTCTATGGAAGATTTTGCGCAAAGATCTTGGCGAGACCATGCAAATCGTCGTGATTTTGGTATATGGGCCGAAAATGAGATTGATCTCGATGCTGATTTTCATCGCAAAATTTTGTTCAGTGATGAGGCTCATTTTTGGTTGGAGTGAAGAGAATCTACATGAGACCCTTGAGACGGCATTACATCCACAAAAACTGACTGTTTGGTGTGCTCTATGGGCTGGTATGGTAGAGTCATAGGGCCATACTTCTTCCGAAATAATGCTGGAGAGTCAGTTACCGTTAATAGAGACCGGTATAGAGCTATAATAACCGACTATTTTGTACCCGAATTGGATGGCATGAATGTGATGAGATGTGGTTCCAACAAGACGGAGCTACATGCCACACAGCGCACGTTACAATCGATGAGCGCATAATTTCGCGGAATGGACCTGTCAATTGGCCACCAAGATCGTGTGATTTGACACAATTGCATTATTTTCTTTGGGGATATGTGAAGTCGCTCATCTACGCCAACAGACCAGAAACGTTAGCGGACTTGGAAGCCAACATTCGTGGCCAACATACGGCCCAAAATCTCGAAAAAGTGGTTGAAAATTGAACTTGGCTTTATTCGAACCAGCCGCGGCGGCCAGATGCCCGAAATTATATTTAAACATTAATGGCATAAAATTATCCTTTCATTTCAATTCGAAGTTCTATACCTCTAAAAAAACACCCTTTAAATCTTCACTTCGGCAGATCTTGAAAAGTAACGAAAACTGAAGTTTATTGATTCCAACGACGCGTGTGACAGCATTTTTAGAGACAAAGCGCCAAAATTGAGTAAATGAAGGCAAGACCAAGTGTATGCGATCAAAGAGACGCAGAACATCGACGAATCCTCAAGAATATCGCAATCGTTAGCCATAACTTTGAGGTAGTAAAGGACTTTATATACCTCTGATCGCATTTAATTCTAGCAATAACAGCTCTTGGAAAACATCTCTTTTGAAAAATCTTCAATCCCGTTTGCGTTGATGGATTATGGAGATGAAAATTTATCCACGATTCATTATAAGGTGTACAGCGACATAGACCCGGTCAAATACCTCCGCATTAGACTTTAATGATGGCTAGGACATGTAGGACAACTAATGCTCCAGCTCGAAAAGTCTTCGATTCTGAACCAGATTCTACAGTGTACACGCAGTACAGAAAGTTTCCGCCTTAAGTTAGGCGCACAAGAAGAAAAAGACATCGACCAATTGGTAGTGCGCAGCTCGAAGCATTAAACTAAGGACCGCTGTTATTGGAGTTCTGGGTTCAGTGACCTAGTGGTTAGTGTGTTGAACTACAAGGTCCCTTATTCAAATCCAAAAATAAATACACAAAAATAATAACACACACATACAATTTCTTCAATCCAATTAAGTATACTGCAACAAAAACAAACCCTGTTTGGTCATAATCTGCACAAACATTCAGACAAGTATTAAAAAAGGCCTTTAATTCTACTAATTTAAATGGCGAAATCACAATCACGCGTTGGAGCTTCGCTTCGCCGACGTTACGCCCGCTTTGACATATTGACTACATTTGACAACAAACTTTTTTTTTCAAACTTCGCTTTGCACATGGCCGGCGCCTTACACCAACATTACGTTTTTCTTTTTGAGGTTGAAGCTCAACGGTAGGCTACATTGTGATAGGTAAGGCATTGATTTCATACGGTTGAACTATGTGAGTTGAACTATGCGCCAACGCAACGCACTAAAGGGCGATTGTGTTTTAGCGATAAAACTCCTTTATTAATGCTTTTGACACACGTAGGAGTTCGTGAATGTCTACACCAGAGATCAGGTAAAGAAGAGATGGGAAACTTTCCAGGACTTTACGTTTTGCCTACAAGCTAATCCTGGAATTTTGCAGGATTTTCACAAATAAATTGATCACCACGGTCCAACCAGATACACACTTGTTTGCAGTAAAAAATCGGTTGATAAAGGATAAAGGGGAAGACGTACGAAAGTTCCCTATCTCTTTCTTACTTGATCTCTGCGTCCACACAACGATTCATTTTCAAAACAATATTTCAATTGTATCAAACCCATGTAAAGCTCCAATAAAAGCAGTTTTATTTTCTATTGTGAACAGCAACAAACAATTTCTCCTTGATTGTGAATGAGCCTGACTTAATTCGGGTGAAATGTCAAAATGACATTACTGATAAGAAACACTTCCAAAATTTTAACAAATAATGTAAAAAATTAAACGAATCAACCAAAATGTGCATTTGTCTGTAGTAACTAGCTTTAATTATTTGCCGATTCCCGCAAAGACATGTAAATGATTAAGGGAAACCGGAAAAAAACTTCATCAGTCAATGCTCCAGAGAAGTTCTAAGCAATAATGAACAATATTAACAGTAAGTAGTCCAAAATGCTACCAATGTCCAATGTCCATCAATCTCTCTCTATTCCAGCTATCCTCTTAATCCTTTCTGTGATTCAGATTCAGACTGCGAGTTTGCAAACCAACGTTTGTCGATTCACTGATATCTTTGACAATCCCAATCCATTGCAGTGCAGTGTGTCCAGTCGAAATTTGGGAAAATCGATTTACCTCTTATACGACGTTAATCCACCGGAGGGTTTTAATCTTCGACGAGATGTCTACATTCGGTTGGCCGTCTTTATACGGAATCTTCAAATGCAAAGCGGAATGGAGTACGTGAAGTTGGTGCTGCCACCATTTAGGCGACTGTATCACTGGAAGTCGAGTCATGTCTATCAGGACAATGTGCTATGGTCTCGATTCTTTGACATACCAAGTATGAAGGCATTCGCTCCTGTGATAGATTTCGATGAATTTCTTGCTGAGATTCACGAGAGTCTGGACAATCCCGAACACATTCCGGTCGATATGGTGTATCAGCTGCGACATTTCGAAGATATGTTCGAAAACGGAGTGTTTCGTGATAAATATGAAATTGAGAAATGCAACAGGGAGGAGTATTTGCGGGGGCATTTTCTACAGCAGCCCCGACTGGTGGTCAACAAGTTGATCTGCTTAAATTTTCAAGGTGGGGCAAGTTTGCTTAGCAATGTGCTGGGCAATTCCATTCAGAGGCTACAAACATCACCAAAGATTTTTGGAATATTAAACGCTGAAATAGTTCTGCACGATCAATGGGGAAGCGATGAATTCTGGATGGCAAGACGTTCTATGAGGTTTAATCGGGAATTGGTGGAAATAGCTAACGCGTTTCGCAGGGACTATCTCAATTCTACCGATGAGTTCGATGGTGTTCAACGACCGAAAATGTGGTTAGACGAGAAGGTAAGTAGACCAGATAATTTCAATCGGATTTTACATTACTCCTTTCGTCTTCACAGCCCTATCGCGAGGCACAAGGGGGTAACTACCTATGCGCTCATTTGAGACGTGGAGACTTTATAAATGGGCGAGAGAAAACTACACCCACCCTTAAATCAGCTGGCACGCAAATTAGAAATAAAATGCGCGAACTAGGCATTGACAATCTTTTTATATCTAGCGATTGCTCTCAATTCGGTAAGAAATAGTTTTGAATAGTTGCCGCATGTATTTTTCAACAATTCTTACCCTTTTCAGAATACAAGAATCTCAGATCGTACCTTCAAAGGGGAAGAGTGCATCGCTACACTACGGAATCGCTGAAACAAAAGGCACACCTTAAGGATGGCGGCATAGCTATTATAGATCAAATCATATGTTCACATGCTAGGTATGTATTCAAACAGTGATTTCGAGAGATATTACCGGGTATAGACATCTATGAATAGATTGTTCCTTAAAAAAAGAATCAGTTATCGGTATTTCCTAGCTTACACAGAGTATAACCCTCTTGTCGTTGATCCCCTACTCGTCTTTGCTGAGGTCATCGCTCATAAGTTTACACATTGCGTAACAAGAGATCTCATAAGATGATCCCCAAGGAAGTATCCAGGGTTGAATATTTACAAGCTTACTGTTGTTGTGCTACTTTCTGGGGTCAACCTGAGCCTTAACCAAGATGTCAGCGAGGTTATATTCTACCGCATCTAACATATTACTGGACATCGATGATTCTGCGTCCAAGAGTATTGGTGCCCATTCGCTCGACATGCTCTAGTTTGTTATTGACTTGGACTATGTATCAGTCCACTTCGATGTTATAATATTATCTGTCTCCATAGTACATCAACGAATAGGCGCCCAAAGAATTAAAGAATTTTTTGCCTAGTACACCGAGTATCTTACTCCAAATTGTTGAATTCTATTTTATTGTCTTGAGTCTATTCATCAAATGGCCCGTTCAAGACAAAAGGCACGCATCCAGTGTTTTATTGTCCGAGCATTGCGAGGTCTTACATCGTCTCGGACCACTTCCTTGTTCCAGTCAAGGTTAGAATATCCGCCACGGCACAACTAATGTAGAAAGATGTCGAAAGACAGCAATCGCCATAGCCCCCAGATATTTGCGTGCTCCTTAATCTTTCAATTAATACCATACCACCGCTATATAAAGACTAAGATCAATGGCGACGGTGTCAACAAGTCATAAGATCGGCCACAACTGATGTGGTAGGTTTCTCCAGGCCATCAGAAAGAAATTCCTAGTTTCAACAAATCAAAGTTGCAGGTAAAGACGAGAGATGCTATTGAGCTTTATCGGCAGAAGACCGGAAAACACCCGCTAGTAAGCGGAAAACACTCAGTAAGAAGAAAACAAATTAGAAAGCACACGATCTAAGATATAGAGAGCTTCTACTTGATGTCCTAGTTACTTATTCCGTAACTTGCAAAACGATAATCGATAACCACCTATTCATCGATTTCCAAGACTCATACAACAGCATTTTGAAAGATGAATTTTACTGAGACATGTGTATCGCTCATGGTCTTCCGTCTGTGCAGGATGACGATTAGGGATCCTCGTTGCTCCATCAGGGTCGGAAACGAACTCACCGCATCATTCGAAAAGGATTTAGATAAGGTGAAGCATTGTCAAGTGACTTCTTTAACATAATTCTTGAGAGGAGTGTGCAAAACTTTCTAGCCAACACTAGCATAAGCCGTCGATATCGACATTGTTGGTCGGACTCAACGCGATTTCACAACCAAATTTGCTAGTAAAGAGACAGTAAACAACTTTGAGATAGTAAGGATATTTGTCTGCCGCTGCTCCGATAGTTACTGTGACAACGAAAGCTCGTCACAAATCAAACGAAGATTTACTCTTGTCAAAACGCTATCTGTTCGGCCTAATAAGGCAATTAAGCAATAAAGCCCTCACTTGAACTTTTAAAAAGAGCCTTTACAAAAAAAAAAAAAATAGTGATAATTAACGGTCCATTCAGGGCCTCAAACCTAGCTTTTCCCTTCTGTTTTGTGTGCGAAGTTATTATTTCTGCCACAAAAAGGCGGACCTCCTGGTTAACGCCTAATCCGAACGGCAAATTTGAGAAGCTTCTCCTGACAGTGTAACTCTTGGATGTTTGTCAGACATTCCCAAGAGGTAGAGCAGTGAAAAAAACGTAAGTGTTGTCACTTTTCGGATTAGAACCCCGCGTTTAGTAATCCAATGCACTAACCACTAGGGCACTGCACCTAAAGAAAAATATACTTGGTCAAAAGACTCAGCATTGGATCTTTTAGATGGCTGGGACATGTATAGCGAATTGACTCAAATACTCCGACTCGTACAGTCTTCAAGTAATGGACGTGGTAGATAAATATCTCAGGTAAAAAACGACCTCAATCAATTGCGCAACTGGAAGTAGCTATCTAGGGACCGGGATAATTTGTGGAACATGTTGATTAAGGCCCAGGTTCATTCCGGACTGTAATGCCACTTAAGTAAGTAAGTAAGATGAAACTTTGAACTCATTGGCAGACATTGCCCTATTAGAAACTAAACAAAATAAATTTTATCATATTTCCCCAAATTGAGAAGATTTTTGTGTTTGGTATAAAGTTTGAAGAAACCCACTTTCGTAATATGTCCACTTTACCGTTATGATAATTTCTAGGGAAGAACAATATTTTATATGTCTGTCCGTCTGTTTGTACGTCAGCGTTTTTTAGGCCATAGCTTGAATAATGATCATTGTCCGTGTCTACAGAACAAGTGTAAAATATCCGCCCACTACCACGCCCAGTTTTACGAAAAATGTTCTTATTGGTCAAAAGATTAAGAAAATTGAAAAAGTGTCTAAACAAGATATTTGGACAATATAAAGGGGGATCCATTTCGAGGTTCCCTTCTTTTTTAAAGAAAAAAACACAGAAAATTCAAATTTAATTGAGAATGTTTATTATCATTTGAAAGAACATTCTTTGGCATTTATTTTTTGAAGATTATGTCTATCAAATGTTGGCCGTTGCTACGTCGCAGATGGTCCATCCGTTGAGTCCAATTTTCGATCACTCGTTCGAGCATTTCGACTGGTAACTGGCGAATGACACGCGTGATGTTTTCCTCCAAGGCCTGAATCGAAGCGGGTTTTTCGGCATAAGCTTTTGACTTTACATATCCCCACAGGAAAAAGTCTAACGGTGTGATATCACACGATCTTGGTGGCCAATCGACCGGCCCAAAACGTGAAATTATGTGCTCATCGAAATGTTCTCTCAATAAGTCCATTGATTGATGCGATGTGTGGGAAGTGGCGCCGTCTTTCTGAAACCAAATGTCGCCGAGATCACGAGCTTCAATTTCAGGCATCAAATAGTCGGTTATCATGGTCCGAGTTGCTGCGAACGGCGCCGAATCGACTCTCCACGGTCTTCGTGTACACTCTCAGCTACGGCCGCTATATTTTCTTCACAGCGTGCTGGACGTGGTCTATTCGGTCGAATATTATCCAATAATGAATGCTGGGTCTCAAAATGGGTGATGGTGTTGCGAATAGTACGCTCAGTAGGCCGATTATGTTGACCATAAGTTGAGCGAAGTGCACGAAACACATTCCTCACAGAACGTGAATTTTCATAATAAAGTCTTTCCGTTATGAAATGCCAAACAATACTAAACAAAAATAACATGACAGCATGACAGGACTCACACGTGATCTGTCAAAAAAGGCTATTGAAAAAAGTATCTCTACTTGGATCACCCGTAATATATATATATCAATATTTCGTCCATTGTGGATGATTTCTTTAAAAAACAGTTTCCGGTAAAATTTTAAGAAAATAAAAAAACTTTCCATGCAAAAACATTAATAAAGTTAATCAGCCCTATTCTAAATATCGCCAGGGAAAATACCTTCCCGGGAATTATTTTCTGCCGGGAGTAAAATTCTCTAATTCCGAATTTCCAAAAAAAAAACACTTTCTCTCGAATGCGGGAATGAACGTTCGAATAACTGTTTGACATATGGCAGATGGAATTATTTACCAAAAATTAATATTAAATCAAATTTGTATTTTCGCAGTATGTAATGTTTTCCTGTTTAATTATTAAAATGCAAATTTGTCTATATCTACAGACCCCACATTGTAAACGATGTTATTGATTGAACATTAAGGTACCAAAAAGTGAAGAAAAATAAGTATAATGTTTTCATTTCATTGAGTCTTCCTTCATGAAACAAATCCACTGACTTGGTGTTCTTTTTTTGTTTGGATTCATTCCAAAGTTTTTATGTTCGCTATTGGGTCCACTCTCCTAGCTTTGGGGCACATAGCTCCCTTTGCTCTCACATTTTAAACAATTCAACAAACTAATATATATTTCATATAAACGTACGCATACATTATAATTTTGTTTGATAGTCTTAAATTATAAAAAATGTTCATCCCAATACAAAACGCTAAATTTGAATATATTTTTGTTGCAAATAGAAATATTTTACACTTTTATGTTGAACACCCCAGCAAATGTATCGGGAACAAACTCCCATCAAATTCTCCCTTTTTCTGACAATTAGAATGCATACTTTTATCCCTAATTACTTTTCCCAATATTCGAAGTCAGTTTAGAATATGGGAAAAGGGAACTAAACTCCCAGGGAATGTTCATTTAGAATAAGAGAATAGGGAAATGGCATTGAACTCCTGGTGAGATTTCATTTAGAATTGGGCAGAATATGAACATTTCGTTCATAGGTCATTTAAGCGTCCACTTTTTGGGCTCGTTTTCCTACAAAAAAAATGTATATACCCTACCCTAAGGCATATTCAATAGAAAAACGTTGTTTTTATAGAACCATACAATATTTTGATAAACTGTCTGATAAATAATATGTTGTGACAATTTCATTTTCTATATTTCACCCCTAATAAATATTTAGCCACTTTTTGGAGATTCGCACAGCGGATTGTAGCCTTCTCATATGTTTTTTTAGCTATGAAATTTAACAAAAATCTTTTAAAGTGATTTCGAGAAAATCAAAATGATGACTAACATAAGCCGTTATTTAATTTTATTTCTAACTGAAATCGTAATGAGAATAACCACATAGGCCTCTGTAACAATGTTTTTACACATTAGCTTGATGCATTCAGAAAAAATACGTTTTTAAAAAAAAAACGTTTATTTTTTTAAAGAAAAAACTGATTTTAGGAGTCGAAAATATGACTGCATAAAATAACAAAGTTTCGTATAAACCCATTTGGTATTTTTTAGATGTGGACAATTATTTCAAGCCCAGTTATTCTACCCTTTTACACAAACATCTGGTATGAAATATATATTGTAATGGACACCACTATACAATCCAGAAAATTTCTTTAAAATTCTATGTTTCATAACCGAGGTATCATTGAATTTATGAATTAACATTGAATTATTTTAAGGGGGAAAAAACTGAGTACGCAGCATTCTAACAGATGTCTACACTATCTAAGCTTTAATTAAAATCCATAGAGCCGTTTTCGAGAAAATTAACATTTAAAATAAAACGTGAAGCCAAATATACCGCTAATTAAGCGTTTTTCCAGTCATATTCAGAATATCTATATTACACAACATACCAAACAAAAAACAAATTTTTGGCACAGGCTCGTTAGTACCCAGGGCCTAGCTTTCTCACAACTATTCATGTGTGCGTGTGTACTTCTTTCACGATGGCGTGACCGCCTGTATTATGCCGAATACAGGAGGCTTAGTCGAGATAAGCTATTCTTGATTCTATGATTTGTCAGATCATCACGAGAGGAGGCCCAGTGAAAAATCAATTCTGCACTGCAGTTCATCGCACTAATTTACATAAAAACCAACGCAGCCGTTCTTGAGAAATCAGTCATTTTTGAAAGTACCATGTACATGTTTGGCTTTAAACTGTTTATGCCATCATAGTATAAATATTTATAGCAAGCTAATTATTAATAGATAAAGTTAGAGCCGTTTTCGAGATAATAGTGTGTAAGAAAACCGTTATATGTAAGGTTCCGTTCATTTAAGTGCTAGGAGTCCAATTTCAAAAACTCCTCTGTAGAACCACCAACAACACACATATCCCAAATGTCAGCCAAACCGAACGAGTACTTTGAGCTCCAGTCTCAATAACAGATTACAGACTTCGAACGGCAGATATACATTTTTTAGAAACTCCTTTTTTGGACTCGGGGTACCTCAAAACATAAGAATCAGTTAAACTCTCAACTTCGAATTTTCGCGCCATCTCAATGATTTCCTATACGCATAATGGGGAGGTAAAAAAACGCACATTAAATGTTTGGTTACAAATAGCCGCTATGAGCCACATTACCTCTCATGTTTTCGTTCCACTTTATTTGTATTATCCTCTTCTACTTTTCATTTCCAGGTACTTTATCGGAACATTCGAGAGCACATTCACTTATCGCATCTACGAGGAACGTGAAATCCTTGGATTCCCCAAAACTACAACTTTCAATACATTCTGCAAAAACGAAAACTTAGTTAATTGCGCGATGAATTCCATTTGGCCTATAGTATACTAACATACTACACAACTTTTAAAAATAATCCAATTTATTTAAACAAAACAAGATTATACAATCTTAACGCTTTTTACTTACCCTCTAAGAAGAACTAATAAAAACACACGACTCTTGATTTAAAAACCAACTAAAAATGCATTCAAATTCATTACCCAATTGTAAAGCACGGAATTCAGGACTTTTTATGAACTTATTGTTTTGCATCCCACTTTCGTTTGACATAGTCGTTCTAAATCAAAGGACGCTATCATAACAATCCTACACAACTTGGACGATTGTCAATTTATTAATGCTAGTCGGAACTCGGATTACTCGGAAGTGTAGAAAACAAATTGGGTTTTAGTATTTCATTGGACGACATTGAGTGAAGACGACATTCTTTTGAACAATACTAGTGTGCTTGTGAAATTGATTCAATTTGAAAAGTGCTAAGTGGTTAATTTAAGACAACATCATGAAAGCTTCGTCATTTTCGTTACGTGTTATGCGTCGTGTAAGTTAATTGAAAATATGTGTGGTTGTGTTAGATGGGTTTTTGCAATTAACATTAGGGGAGGTAAGTCCGGCATTCTGAGAAAACGTGATAGAAAAGCTTTGTTCTGTAAGGGTAAGTTAGTTTTTGCATGTAAGTTTAAAAAATGTAACGGCAATGTAAAGAAAGATGTGTCGATAGTTAAAAAAATTTAGTCTGTTCCTGTAAGTTGCAATACAAAAAAATACATTTTTCTAATTTCTTGGAGTGGTGGTAAATTAAGGAAAAGTACGGATACGCGGTTAATTAAATATAAAAAAAAGAACGAATTGACATTTCCAGATACCAACTGACAGTTTACGAATTTTTACCAACAGAAATTTGGTATTTTTTTTTAATGATTATTGTGGAGACGTAGTTATTTCTTACTCATTACCTTACTCTTTTACAAATTTTGAATACGGAAACGGCAATTAGTAACAATCGACTTTAATAATCAAACGCAAATGTCGACATTAGTAAGTTACCAGATTAATTTATTCATTAGAATTCGCTTAAGCACATCTGAAAGTTTGCAAAGTTATACAGTGCATAAGTATGCAGCCCTTATTCAGTGTCACACAAATTCTTATTCATAAAATATTTTCCCACTCATAATAGTTAAAAAGGGTTTGCGTAGAATAAATTACCAAAAATAGGAAAATATATTACAATTATCCTTTGTACAACCAATGGATAATTTTTATGGTTGTTAATTTAATTTTTATGGTTGAATCTTTGGTAACACTGATGCCTAGCCTTCTGTGATAAACTGAAATAAACAAAATTAAAATATCCTTATACAGACACTATTCAACCATCTGATGCGTTTAGGGTACGTTGTATAGGTTTTATGAATAAGAATTTTTCGTTTAGAGGCATTATAAGGGCTGAATAACTTTATACACTCCTTCCAATGAGTTTATGAATAATATCAGCATTATTTATAAACTGTACAGCTTTATTTAAACTCTACCAATAAACAAAGCCCATAGGTAACTAACTAAGTAAACTCTATTCCTCGATTACATTTTCAATCGAATAAGCTTTCAAAACAATTTTTGTATACTCTATCCCATAGGGGTTTATTAGCTTTGATACATTATTTATAACATAGAGAAATAATTAAGCTTATTAAGTATATGTCCGTCCGTCTTTACGTCAACAATTTGATTTATAGGTCTTAAATTTTGTTCGTGCCTACAGAACAAGTGTAAACATTTTCAATTTCCACCCACTACCACGCCCACTTTTTAAAAAAAAAAACTTTGGTCAATAGGTTTAGAATTTTGAAAAAATATCTGAACAAGATATTTAGAGAATCTTAATATCTGTATTTTTTCAATATAACATTTTTTAATACACACACTTTTTTGGGGTGTTTAATATCTGAATTTTGTTAATATAACATTTTTAATACACCCACTTTTTGAGGGCGTTTGCCTACAAAAAGCATTTGAATACCTTACCCCAAGGCATATGCAATAGAAGAACGTTATTTTTTGTCGAACCATAAAATATTTTGAAAACTGTTGGGACAATGTCATTTTCTATATTTGATCCCTATAATGTTTTTAGCCACGCCCACTTTTTGGGGATATTTAATTTTAGGACAAAAGGCTTTTTTATCTCCTGGGTCCAATTGCTGGAAATATTTCATTTAGGGTTTTGCTCCATAATTTTAATTCACATGAAATGTATCTCGAAAATGTTGCTTAATACACAACTTTATCACTAATATATAACTAACGCTTTTAAGTTGTTTATGTTGTTGCTAAAGGTGATTATTAGTGACGTCGAATTAGAATAATTCAGTAAGAATGAGTTAAAATAAATCGGACCGACCTCACTTACTAAGCCTTCATAAATTTGCGATTCAACAGGTGTTAATTGCCTTGAGTACGATATTTTCCCTCCCTTCCTACGAACTATGTGAACGCAATGACAACTTCCATAACTACCCTTAATAATTGTTAAACAAAAATGTACGTTCAAACTCACCACTTATTCGAAGATTGGTTGATGGGTCTGCCCTCCTTGGTAGTTGTTGTTTCAAAGTTCCTTTTTGTAATTCTTACTCACCAAACTATCACTAGTTCATCTTATAATTATTATATAAAATATCTTATTTATTAAGTGAAAGAAAGTCCAAAATCAAAACATATTTTTAATTTGCATTACAGATTATATTTTATTACCCGTAGTTGATGTAAATTAATCCCCGTACTTATAAACGCTGATTAGCTAACCAATGATTAAAATAACAGTTTTTCTCATAAGAAATACTCGGTCGCACCGCCACGGACCGATCAAAATATATCTTGTTTGTGATTGCTAAGAAAAACGTCCTTTTAGTTTGAATGCAAGCAGAGAAAAGAACGTGTAGTCTGGAAATCTAACGAAACAGACTCGAATTCGCTGAACATTACTCAATGCGGTAGGTATTTTATCAAGCGAAATCGCATTGGCTTAGGACACCTGTACTAAAAAGGGTATTTAGATCCGTATAACAAAACGTTATGTGCAACAGGGTTGCCTGTATTTTAGTCCCAAACATAGAAGAAACAAAAAAATAATATTCAAGACATAATGTGAAAGCACATTATTGTTGAATTCATCGAAATCTAGAGACCATTGAATTGTAAAATTTAGTTTGAAAAAATCTTTTTGTAGTTATGTACTAGCTATGTATTTTGAGCTTAACATTTTCGCACCATTTTTCTAATTTTCAAAATCAAGGTATCGTGAATTCGAATGTTGAAACATTTTTCCACAAGGCAAGACACCCATAATGAATTAAATAACAAACAATGTAAATATAAACTTATTTTTTCCTGAACAGTTGCTTAAACCAGACCAACAACAGTCCAGGCAAAAAAAAAAAAAAAAAAACATTTTGCTTTAATTATGGATATTTAGTGATCAAAATGTATATAACGCTACTAATCAAAAGTTTGATCGTAAAAGATCCTTATATGGGCTCACGGCCCGAAGGAGGGAAAGTGCATTTGAAAGTACTGTTTCTATGAGCTTCTAAGCGGCTATCGCAGTACGATATTAGTGGTGGGAGGTTTTAACACAATGACAGGAAGAGTGGACTGATCAATAAACGGCTCGTATGCAGTATTTTGGATTTCTGAAGGAAAGATGTCCGAAAAGTGTCGAAACACTGGAGTCGCAAGAGGCCGTCCAGACATTTGAATAGCGCGTATATCTTAATCTCTGTATTGATGCCATACAATCCAGCATCTAATGTCGAAGACGGAGACCAATGGTGCCGATGTCGACAACCAATAAGATCAGCCACAACATCAGTCTTAGGCCACCACAAGAAACTCATGGTTTGGCGAAGAATGATCGCAGTCGAAAAGTAGTCCGAAAACAAAGCTGCTCATAAGTTTTACCAAAGAGCAAATTGTCGATGCCCGGAATAAAGGCTCGAACAAAGTCCTGTTGAGATGAACAAGGAAAAATCTTAGCGGGGAATATATGAAAGAACCACTTCTGTTAAACGGTGCATTTTCGGGGTCAAAACCATTCAACATTGGCAAAAGCCACCAGGCAACTGTTCGGAAATGAAGGCCTTCCTGCCGAGATATAGGCCCTTGGATAGTTTTTTTCATGAAAGTATAAATTCTCAGATTGTACACAGAGAAGAGACTCTGAGCTGCCCTTATTACAGAGGCATATGACTGCTGAGCATCACCTTTCACATCCTATCTGCTATAGTATGTAAACGCCTGAAACCCTTCACCAACAACCTGATTGTCTCTTTTTAGTTTGGTTTCAGGTCAGAAAAGTCCACCACTCTACACACACCCACGAATCCTTAAAAAAAAACAAAAAGTCCACTGGGTTAATAGATAGTGGCATATCTAGTTTTGGTATACAGCGAATCATGGACCCTATCAAAGACAGACGAAAAAGTCCTATTCGTTCCGTTTACTTAACAACCTGTGCAGCGATATAGACCTGATCAAACAACTCCGTTAAACGATTAAAATGGCTAGTACATGTAGATAATGTAAGCATGCTTTACGTGAGCACCTAGCCTTTACGGCTCTTATCTCACGGTGGGCCTACCCACATATCGCAACCATTTTTAAGTGTGGTTAGCACCCCAATGCAGGCCGCACTGCATCGGTAACATTTTGAAAATCATGTGTTAGGCACGAACTTCAACCTTGCTAAGGCCCGAGGCTATCTGCACCTCTTGCATTCTAAAGTCACCCTCTTTAGAATGCCATACGCTTCAACGAACTTCTGACAACCACAACCACCACGATACTCCCACAAGGGGGCCTACCTCAAAATCAGTCTAGGACATTGTCCTAGGGGCTCTGATTCCCGTGGTACCATTCTATAGTCAATGGTGAGACTCCACACCGATTCCTTATGGGCTCCATAACAACCCAGTCCGGTCTCGAAGTTACTAAGTCACCACCAATCAGGTAGTGATTAGTGGCAACAACAAGTAACTTTCTCACTTCATGCACCATTTACTCTAGTTATTTATTAAACACACTTTTGTTTATTTAACAAAAAGAGCTTGACTGCCTCGCCTTTTCGAACAAACCCTTATTCGGTTACCGAACAAAGAATGTCCTTACGGCGATCTATAGCAGCCAAATGGTTGTGGATCCACATGAAGTCGGCTTGGATTGGTTCGCGATGGGCTTTCACAGTAAACTGCTATGACCACATTCACCGCAGATCGCTAAGTAACGAATTAACGAAACTTAGCTTTGCTGCGGCTACCTCTATCCACCACCTCTATCCACCGCACAGTCTTCGATTTCATACGGAGTAATAAGTAGAGTAAGATCTCCACTTAAGTGGCGCCACAAGTGGAAACCGAATTCAATCAATTGGAAGACAATTGATACTACTCGGATGTTTTTCAGATCATGACGAGAGGAGGGCCAGTGAAAAATCATTTTGTTTTTGTTGGCTGGGAATCGAAATCAAACCTTCTGCGCGGCAGTTCGTCGCACTAACTATCGCGCCACTGAAATGTCTCAAGATAAAAGCTATGCTAAATGCTGATACTGGATATAAGTACACTATGCCAAGTTTCATGAAAATCAGTCCAATAGTTTTTGGATATTGGTTAATATATTCAAATATTAATGCTTAAATTAAAGATTTTTGAAAATATTTTCGCAACATTTTGGCTTTCATCTGATATGAAATAATCAAATAAAGTGCTAGGAAATAGTATTTTCGCTTTACTCGAAATTAGTTCATTGTTTTGTAAGTGGCTGCCAAATTAATCCCATAGAAACACCAACAATATCGTTATGCAAATACGGATGTATAGTCAGAGTTTGGCACAACTACATTTTATCCAGCACAGCGTAGGTAGATACGCATTTAATTTATGCAAATGCGAGTTCACTATTCTCACCGAATTCTATACCCTACCAACATACTAGCCTTGAATGCAATAAATGTGCAATAGGGTACAGCCTTAAATGGGAATTATTTTGGATTAAGTGGTTAACAGAGCCTTAGCATACTCTGCATTGTATGCTACACACAAACATACGTATATGGGTGGGTATTACTTGCTCATCCCTTACGTGTTAATCCTTGCTGTACTACTTCCCTTCTCTACCGGAATAACATTGCAAATTCAAATTTAATTACCAGACATGAAATAGAAGAATAAAAGCTCACAAAGTCACATCACAAATCCAAGGATTGAGGGGGTGATATTCGTATAATTTGCTCTCTTTTGACAACGTTTTTGAGATTATGCGCAAAAGCTCAATGCGTGGTGACTTATTATATTTCGTTTCTCCAGCTGACATACAGTGAGAGGTATCCGAAAGTCATACTGAAATGCTAAATTAGCTTGCGGTACATTGTATGGGCAAACCGATGTGACACCTTGACAGTAGGAAAAGGAGAGCGTTACTAAGGAAATTTCTTTAAGCATTTAGTAACTCTAACTTTTTCTTTCTCCTGCGAGACAATTGTGACATCGCCAAAAACGGTTTTTGGAGATTCCTGAAAAATCATTCGATCAAAAATGGGCGAAATTTAATAAAAAATGGTGGCGTTTGATTGTCAACAGGCAGTATTATAATAAATCGTACGTGACGCAGCATGCTTGGAAGTGGATTTATGATAATTGACATTGACAGCAGATTTAACACTAAGCCCCTACATCAACATCAAATGACAAAAATCAAGCAGCCACCAATATGCTAGATTCTCTGGACTTCGTGAAGCAACCGATTTGACAAAGATTGCTGTTTGAGGCAACAGCACCAACAAAAAAAGGCATGTAAGAAATGATGATGAGAGGGTTATCAGCAAGCGGTGTTTTTACAGTTATTATTTGTCAACTGGGTTGTCTATATGACATTTTTGCGTAATCTTGGTTTAAAAGCGTATAAAAAAAACCGACAGATTTTGGTTTATGACTAACAGCTAGAGGCAATCCAATAGCTATCACCAATACACCCCAAAAAATGCAAATGTTTGATGCGATTTATGAGCAAGCGGAATCATTGGACCGTATTTCTTTAAAAAAAATGGGGAAAGAGCGCTTGTTACTGTCAGTGAAGATCGCTACAGAGTTATGATCCATGTATTTTTGTTGACGAACATTCCAGATATAGTTGTATCTGAATTGTGGTTTCAACAGGATAGTGCTACATGCCATGCAGCTAATGAATCAATCACTTAATTTAGGGAAGCGATCGACGAAAACATAATAAGAAATGGTCCTGTCAATTGAATACCAAGATCTTGTGATTTGACACCATTGGATTACTTTGTATGTCGATTAAATTGAAGCTTTGAAAACCAACATAACTCCCGGCCTATATTTGAAAGAGTGATCGGAAATTGGACCCACAGAATGGGCCACTTAAGAGTTTGTCGCGTCGTGGGCAACAATTGAAGGAAATTATCTTTAAAAATTAAATGGGATGAACCAAACTAACACCTTAAATAAAGATTTTCCCCAATACATTGATTTTTTTCTAGCAGTATTGTTGCAAACAACAGCTTATCCCATGTACGGGATGATTGACTTCGCTGCGAAAATACCACTATAGCCAACACACGGTCTCCTTTCCCTGATTTCCATATAGGGATCAAGAAACGGTCAACCAAACTGATCACATTACGATTGATAAGAGACACGCATCCACTATTTTGGATGTCTGGACATTCCGATAGGCTAACATCGACTCGGACTATTACCTTGTTGCAGCGAAGGTAAAAACGCAAGTCATAAGATCGGCCTCAACAGATGTGGTATAGGTTATTCTCGCCCATTTGCAGCGGGAGAGAGCTGTAAGGCAAATAAAAGATGAAGAGTAGACTCCATTGTAATTTATAGGGCAAAAAGGAGGAAAGAACACCGGCTTTTCACAAAGAAGAGAAAGGAGCAAGAAAAGTCTGCGATCGAAGTCAATGAGAGGTGATATTCGAGGAAAGATGTTCGTATGTTCTAGCAAGTGTGAACGTCAGGGATACAAGGCACGAACAGAATCATGTCGTAATAAATTGTAGTTAAGACAATGTCAATGCGTAGACTAATAGTCCAACGAGGATGAACAATATTTAAATCAAGTCAAAATAGCAAGATCTTAACTTAAACTTAACAAGACTGCCGGAAATGATGGCCTTTCTGCGAAGGTATATTAACTAAATTTGGTTGGATGAAAGTTTATCTGAAGAACGGAATCGTTTGCTCGATCAATAAAAAAATGTACCCTCTCAACTGTGATAACTGCAGAGGCATCTTCCATTATAGGTGAAACCCTTTAAACGTTTACCAACAACCATATCAGCCCTTAACAGTGTGCTTTTAGGCCTGGAAAATCCACAACTGATCAAATCTCCACACTTCGGTAGATCCTTAAAAAAAGCCCAAGAAGTCCAAGTAGATATCCACCAACCGTTCATCGAAATCAAAGCCGCATACGATAGCATTTATAGAGACGAACTTTATAAAGCTATGTTTAATTTTCGAATACCGCACAAGCTTATCCGTTTCTAGCTTGGCTCCTCTGTTAACTGTGCCAACGACATCGTCAGAAATCAAACGAAGAGTTATTCTTCCCAATCGCTGTTTCTAAGGGCTAAGAACTCAATTTAGTAATAAAACCATCACTCGCACTACTAAGGAGATCCTATATAAGACCCTGATCATCCCATTATTTCTCTAAGGAGCCCAGACGTGGACCGTATCGAGAGCGGATGAAAAAATCTTTGGTTATTTTCAGCTAAACATTCTTCGATAAATCTTTGGTCGCGTTTGCATCGACGAGCTATGGAGACAAAGATTCAACGAAGTACTTTACGAGCTATTCAGCTATATAGGAATTGTAAACTTTTAAAATGCTAGGAGATGTAGAGTGAATGGACTCAAATACTCGGGCTCGAAAAATCTTACATTCCAAGCCAGACGTCGGATGAGAGAAAGACTTCGCCTTAAGTATTACGCACAAAAAGAAACCGACCTCAAGCAACTTGATGTGCGGAACCGGAAGTAGTTAAATAGAGACCGTGCTAGTTTGAGAGACATGCTGGTTGAGATCCAGGTTTGTTTCGACACTAAATGTAACTTCTCTTACCTACTTAGTTATTCACGGCATATGTTTTTATGCGGTCAACGAAATTTAAACCGAACCCTTTTTTTATTTAAAAAAAAAAACTCTTCAAACATTTTTAACATTTTTAACATTTTGGCGACATAATTATAAGTTTATGAATAAAGTCGACATTGTTTTCATTTTGAATTTGTCAATACATATTTATTTTTTTTACAAATTCTGTTTAAAAAAAAAAATAGGTTATGCTTCTATAAAGCCTTAGTTTGTAAGTAAGGTTATGCTTCTATAAAGCCTTAGTTTGATTATGTTATAAAAAGAGGGTATTGCTTTTATCCAACATTCAATCAGATGCTTCTGCTTCTAAAGGGTTTTCCAACAGGGTGGCATCTGTCAAATATGTCACTGATGCCATGGCAAGTTGAAAGATTGAGCAAAGTGTCCAAATAAAACGTCGTCGGGACGAACGTTTCGGTAAGCAGTCAGCCAGTACTGGAACGTCAAAGGAATGGCAGATCGGCAGAGAACATCGCCCCTGTCCATAAAAGTTAACAGGAGAACCTAAGGAAGTCAATTCCTCCCCGTCCGGACGGGCACGCGTCCACAAGAATTCGGCCGTTCGCAGACTTCAACCTGGCCAATTTCGAGTCGGAACTTGTGCCTGGGCTCGTACAATATATAATGTATCTTAAAGCTTAAAGTTATTGATGTGCGTTTGGAAGAAAATTCCAATGTTGGCTATGTTGTGTGTCTCCCCAGGTGGCAATATATAAACAAGAAGTTATTGTTTGGTGTGGATTTAATGCCGGCACCGTCATTGGTCCATTTTTTTTTAAACGATGTTGATGAGGCCATCACGTCAACACCTCACCACCTCACCTTATATCAATGATATATAATTACTTTTGGACCGAATTCAATGACATGGACTTGGATTACACGTGGCTCCATCATGAAGGGACTACGTGACACACTCCGAACGCCATGATTGGACAGTCCGCATTAACGATTGAAGTCTATGGTTATCTCTCGCGGTGGTATGAATTGGTTGTTTTTCGAAGTGTAATTTGTAATTTGATGGTAATCCGCGTCTGACGTTCGAACGATGTCATATTCCAAACATAATAACATATACAACCTCTCAAATCCAAGATCGGTAATATCTCACGCAAAGCTTGTTTTATGCCATATCAAGATCGCCCCGCCTTTATTAAAAAAATCGTTATGGCATAGAACTCCTACGTCAACGAAGCTATAGATTTTCGAACATGAAAACATTTTTTTTCAAAAGTTCAATAGAAACTACAGGGTTTACAAATTTATTTACAAAATCTGTGCATTTACTTATTAAATGTCTCAAAAAGGTTACAACCGAAACTTTGACTTCAAAAATGTTTAACTCTCAGGCTCAAGAACGATAAAAGGTCTATACAAATAATTGCTTTGGGAGTCTGAAAGCCCAAAAAAAAATCCGAAGGAATCGATTTAAGTATATTTTAACATAAATGATAATTATCGTGTATTACTTATAAATGATGTACAGATTGTTTTCTTCGACGATATTTTAGGCAAAATACACCTGATTTTCCTTCCTATAAGTAAAGGAAAAACACAAAGGACGGCGTATACGTAACATTTTTTTAAACGAATGTTTCACCAAAATCCTACCTCGATATGGAATATTTTTGACCCACCGGTTAGATGTTATATAAAAAATATCCTACCCTATGTCTACACTACCACTTTGGAAAAAAAGAAATTAAAAAAAGCAATAACCCGACTCTCACAACTCACTAACCTGTCCCAGTGAGAGTCTACTCCACAAACACAAAGACACAAAAAAGCCCTTTATCTCATTTCGCCTGCCTGTCTGTTCGACAAATACCTGTTGGCTATGTTTCCTGTACCGCTGCACTTTTACTATTTGAAAAAGTAGTAACAAAATTTAAACATACAAAAGCTTTTCTCTTTGTTGCTTTTGTGCTTCTAATGAAGTGTATACCGTTCGCCGACTTGTTACTTGCGCTCTTGCGATTTCGCTATCTATACCACACCAAAAAAGCACCCCAATGCGCACCTACATATACCGCTACCATCTATACAAAGGATCTACCTATCAGTCAACACAAAAAGCCACAAGTGACGACGAGAAATGTGCGAAGGATTTTGCACGCATCTCTCGTGTTTCATCTCTCTGTTCGGCGACCTTTCGGTGTACTTATCTCTTTCTGTCACCTTAGCTACACCACTACAACTTGTTGTTGTGAAGAGAGATTTTTTTTCGTGTGTGCACGTAAAGGATATTGCAATTACTATAGTGACATTCAGGAATTCAGGACTCTCTGTAAAAAAACAAAAACAACAAAAACCAAAAGGAAAGACGAAAAAACTTTTCTATTGGAAAAAGGTCAGAAATAGAAGGACACGAACATACATCGCCAGACAGTATGGTGTGGCAAATGGTACATACGACCAACAGGATCCTCGGGAATATTCTCACTATCAGTTACCGCCCTCATTCAGAATCGGTCGAACGTAGAAACACGGTTGTTCTTCTCCTGTAACGTAGTTTATTAGTAAGCGATAGTCTCGTGTGATTGTTGCATCTGAAAAAAAAAGGATTTTTTTTAAAATTGAATTTGATAAATGTCCTTCGGTAGTGTTCTTCAAAATTACCGTCCATATTTAATGAGTGTTGCGAATCAACTGTTTTTGGTGGATTCGTACATTTTTTTAGGGGAAAGTGCGTATGAAAGGATAATTAAATTCTCGATAGTTACTTTATCAAGGTAGATGGTATTTTCTTTAGATACACATCCAGAAGTGATGTAAAGGAAATTACCTTTAGGCGTTCTTGAAAAAAAATCCTTTTTTCGCATAAAACCACCTGTTGTTAGAGATTTTTTTTTATTCAAATTCTCAGTGCTCAGTGTTAAGCCTATACCCACTCCTAGTGAACGACTATTAAAATAAGTATAATCGGTCTGTAAAACATACAATTTCCCGACGGAGTCTCTTTGTTCAAGTTACAAAAGGAAAAGCAAACGAAAAGATAAATAAACCGAAGAATGAAGTCGTCATCGTTTTCCATACGCGTTATGCGAAGGGTATGTATCCATGTCCTTTTTTGCAATTATTACGTTATATTTATTTTGCATTTGATTTTTAATCATGATAGACAGAAATGCGTCTAGAACACACTTCCGCCATTAAATTTTCGAAAGACAGCATCTGCTAGGTGTACGTGTCCTGTTTATATTCACTTAGTCTAATTGGATGAAACTTGTCATTCATTATGGGATTATTGTGGGGGAAATCTTAATCCCTTTGGAATTCTTTGCCACTGAAATCATGAATCCTTCTTTTTTATTATTCAAATCCCTTCTTCCCACAAGAAGACTATCTCAATTGAATGTCAGGGAAACATTATTTAATTAGGAAGAGGGAAATTAATTGATGTGAATATATATGTAAAGTAATTGCTGCATGGATATGCAGATTATCCTGTCTAGGATAAGTCTAATAAAAAATGTAAATAAAGTAAAAAGAAATGAGTGTACGCCATTTTTTCTTATTTTTTTGTGTAACTTTTCGAAAGAGCTTTTTTTTTCCTTCTCTGTGTAATCACAGTGAAGAGGTCCTTAATGATTGGGGGACATGAGGAAGTAGGAGTGCGGAAGTTTTTTTTTCTTTATTTTTTGGGTATTCTACCTGAGTTTATTTTGGCTGATTGTGAAGCATATAAGTATGGAAAATACTTTAAAAAGAATTTTTCGTACCAGCTCGCGTTTACATCTCATTGACTCTGTAATTTATTTTTTCAAAGTCATAGCTATAGAATGTCTGGTGTAATTAAAATGTTTACAAGTTCCACTTGAGTGGACGAGACCATATTTCAGTGGTTAGGGTGTAAGCCGCCAAAGTGTTTATTTTGGATAAACAGCAGAAAGGAAAATATTTGATTAGGGATTTTATGATGTCAGTGTCACTTCAGAGATAAGAATAGATGATATTTTTGGATTTAAGGACACCAAGGAGCCATGCTGTTAAATGTTGGGCAAGCACACACAATGTAAGTGAATTGTTTTCGATATTTATAGAAAAGACATTTTTTGTAAATTACAATGAATATTATAAGGTATCAAATAATAACAAAAATAAATTGAGCGTAAATTTTAAAATGTCATTTTTTTAACATAACTTAGTTGATATCTGTGAATTTTCGATGTGTTGACTATTTTTGTTATTTTTTTTCATAACAAATGATACGCTAATGAAGTCAACAAGCAGGTATCCAAACGAGCAAACAAACTGCATTAGCATCCTTTCAGGAAATTTTAGATAACGTTCGAAAGACCCCCTGCGATTTGGGTAAATATTTGTAGAATAATCATTGGAAGGATAGGCAAAAAGGGTTTCTTAATTTGTTTTTGTAATATGCTTCTTTAGTTTTTTATACCCTATCCCGTTGTAATATATTAGTTTTGACACAGAGGGAATGATTTGAGATAAATATGTCGTGAAGTATTTAAAACAAATCGAATCAAAAACTAAGTCGATCTGGCCATGTCTGTACATTTCTGGGTCTAAACTCTTGGTTTACATATACTCTTTATTGCTAGCAGAATGCAAAACAAAATAAATGCAAAACACTTTTCAGAAAAAGCCGTTTTTTTAAAGAACATAAGGAATTTAAAAAAATTATAGGAATTCGCTTAAAATAATGATTTTTGGTACAACTTTAAGGAACTTAATTTCGTCAACCTATAATTTTTACCCAAAGCCACTTTATAGGGTTTAAAAAAAACAAAACAAAAAAATGGTGGGTGCACGATTGGGTCGTACGCAACGTTCTCTTTCACAGCGAGTTAGGCGTTAGATCAACTAGTACGCATTTTGATTATTAATGCTTAAAATGATATAAATAATGTCAAAATGTGATTATACGAACGTTGTCTATGTGAATAATAATTATTTTTCGTTATTGGCCAAAACTGAAAACTCCGTTTAGTGATAGTTGGGCTACAACTAATTATGTAGAATTGTTTAAAACTATAATAGTAGTATATATATTAAATTTCAATCAATTTGACATAGTTTTTTGCGAGAAATTAACAATTTCCTTTATATGGCCTAAATAACAAAATCCGTTACATGGATTTTCTCGAAAAAACTGAGTATGTAGTTTTGTTGGAACTAATATGCTAATAGTATGTATAAAGTTTACTCAAAATCGTTAGAGCCGTTTTCGAGATAATTGAAGTTATGTGTAATTTTTATATGGCAGGTACCGTTATTAATATGGCTAAAAGCAAACAAAAAAATGGCCTACAATTATGACTAAAACAAGCTTGGATACGAAGTTTGAAGAAAATCGGTCAAGCCGTTTAGGCTGGGGAGACCATTACGGTCTTCATCGTAATGTTAGATCAATCAAAATCTCGAAAATTTTCACGAAAACAATATCTTCCTCTTTGTAAGAGAAAGTTAAAAACAAAAACAAACCCGGTCCCATAGCATATGCCATAGATCTATAATAGTCCATTCTAAAATTTTGAGCTAGGATAATGAAATTCGGTATATTTTATTAAATCAGCTCACTGCTACGCCCTCTTTCCCGAACAACATTATTTTTGGTCAAACTATAAGGATTTTAATGGTTTTTCCACTCAACGCTTTGTACCATAGAACTTCCATGTGAAAAGATTTGATACTCCAAATTTATATCGTCTACTTCCAAAGACTGCAATAATGTATTATTAATAGTCATAACAAAAGCAGGAAGAAAAGGAGGTTGAAGAACGGATACAATCAAATGGAAATCTTGTCTTTGTACCGGGTGTATAATACATTTTGCTAACCCAATACTTTTTTTTAATTCATAACATTTTGATTTCATTTAAACCTAATTAAATTTTATTTATTTGTATACCCTATCACAAAGATGTATATTAGTTTCAATACATAGTTTGTAACATAGAGAAATAATTTAGCTAGATATATCTTAAAGTATATGGATCTACTCAGAATCGGTTACTGAGTTGATTGAGCCATGTCTGTCCATCCGTACATCACCAGACTTTAATTTTTGTTCCAAGAAGAACAAGTTAAAAACTCTTTGAAATTCGCCCACTGACACGCACCCTTTTCAGGAAATCCTAGTTTTTGAGCAAAGGGTAAAGAATTTTGAAAAAGTGCCTGCAAAAGATATTAAGTCAATCTTAATGTCTATATTTGGTCCATATAAAGTGTTTAGCCACGCTCACTTTTTGCAAGCGTTTTCAGTAAAAAAAACGTTTTTCGGTAAAATGTCAATGTAAATCGAAAACCTTCATTGAAAATACTTTGATACTGTTGGTACGCACATTTCGTGTACAGATCATTGTAACCTACGCCCATTTTGTTGGGTCGTTTTCACATAAAAAAGTTTTAATAGCATATGCAACAACTATTAATGAAATTTGTCATAGTAGCACTTTGTTCATGGATTCAATGCAGGAATAAATATTTTTAAAATCCACCCGCGCCAACGCCCATTTTCAGAAAAAAATCGTAGATTTTGATCAAATGAAAAGGAATTTTGATAAAGTGTCTAATTAAGATATTCAAACAATCTCATTTTCTATATCTCAGACATATAAAGCTATTAGCCATGCCCATTTTTAAGCGATGTTTATGGGATAACAGTGGATTGTAGCCTTCTCATATGTTTTTGATGTGAAATTCTTTTGGGACGGTGTGAATTGGATTTTACGAAACGATAAAACATCGCGATGCCAAAAACTACGGTGTTCCGATCTGGTCCACCATCCAAGTACTAACCACAACCGACGCTGATTGATGTTGGTGATCAAGTCTTGTTGGTGAAGTGAAACTTCTATTTTGGGCGGCTGTTCGTGTGGCTGTTTGATCTTGTGTATTGAACACGTTCGTTGGTGTGCAAGAAAACGGATGGTTTTGTGTTGGCATGTTGGTTGGAGAAAGGACGCTGATGCACCGGTATGCACCAAGAAAGTGTGGTTTCTGTCAATAAGTAAATTTGGATACGTGGGATTATGTGTGAGCAAGATCAAATTTTGAAACTCATCGGTGAGTCCAGGAAAGCAATCAAACTAAAGTTGTTAGATATATGGATGCGACATTTGATAGCATGTAGGTGGCTATAAAATGGTTGTTTCCCTCTAAATGGTTAAATGGCAGCTGATCGATAGTACTAGCTTTATTTTGGTGTCATAAATGTGTTTTAGCGAAAATGTGTGTCTGACGTCTGCAGTCTGTAATTAAAGCTTGAATACAAACAGTGATTATTGATAATGAAGATTTATTTTTGGAAATGGAGTGTTTCCTTCAGGAAGGACGATGTTTCTCATATGACGACATTTTTAAAGCGAGATGCTAGATATCGGGAACGACTCTAACGTTTGTGGATGTAAATACAAATTGCGGTACTTGGAAAAGAACAGATTGGACGTGAGAGGCTGCAAGATGAAGATGAAAATTGGTATGTGGTCTGATTCGGGTAAGATGACGTATTCTGATTTGATGTTGTTGTATAACGGTACTTTTGGCTAAGATTGCTTTTTGAATGTTTGGCGGTTTTGTCGATATTTGAGTCTTTCCGAAAGGCGTGAATATAGGTTGTCGTCTGATCACCGAGACCAAGAAGCGTCGGTCGCGGTTAGTATTTAGATATGGGAACGCTTGGGAACACCGCGTGTTGTTAGTTATTGTAAGAGAATGAGATGAGTTCAATTGGCATAAAACCGGTTTTGTTGGCGAGCGAATTGGGGTTCGGGGTAAGAGTTTATAGAACAAGGTTGAAAACTATTCAGAACACATTTTAAGTTTTCACAAAATTGTATGTCATACGTAAACATCAATATAATATGTAGTTTCATATAACTTTCACATAAACCCAAGAGCTTGCGAATTGTCAAAAAGTACCCAATATGTCAGTTCAATTCATCTCGAATGAGATGAATACACTATGGAGGTGGTAAGCAGAGAGAGATTGAAAGAGAGAAATTAAGCGGAATACAGTTTCACTTCTACCGCGTGTGAACTCACACTAGTATTTATAAATTCTTCTCAGCTGAGGCGAATCTATAATGCTCTAGCAACACCCTGAGATGATGCTTGCAGATGTTTTTTTGACTCTACTCTTGAATTGTTGTAGATTGTGGAAATATGTCTTTCGAAGGGTCGTTCCATTGTTTGCTTGTATTACAATAAAAAGAGTTTTAGTATAGCGGTGATCGTAATTGGACAGTATGCTTGTGAGCTGAAACCACTTGTCTTGTAGTTCGTTGAAAGGCTAAGGATGTATTCTTCAAGCTTCTTTGCCGTTATAATATCGCTAATAAAGGGACAGACCACCTACAAGGCGTCGCTGTGCCAAAGCTTTTATCAGTATTGTTTACAAAGGAGATTTGTTCGCATCTCTGCTAGTGCACATCAAGCTGTAATAGGTGTGTTGTTTCAGTTAGACGCCATTAGAGTACTACCATCTGCAAAACTAAAAATGTGATAATTAGTTATCGTTTATAGAGACTCTGACAGAATTCATAAATGCAATATTGCGCAACATGTGCTAAGCAGAGAGTTCACAAATGCATGAATTGGCATCAATGCTAAGCAGAGAATTCATAAATGTAGTAGAGTTTTATTCATTGCGCAAATTTGTGCGCAATCGCGCAGCTGTCAGAATCGTATTGCATTTACATAACCTAGTTGTTATTGCGCTGTTGATTTGCCGTATGCCGTGTATCAATTAATTTGTTCGTTCATAAATATTTGATATGTGCTTTGCAATCATAATGCTTTGCAGTAAACTTCAAATTCTATTTGCGCAGTTTTTCCTGCTTTGCAATGCGATTGCTTTGCAAAGCTTGCTTTTATGAATGGGCTCTCTGTCTGGGTAAACGCAATCCAGAACTACTTGCAAATATCTGTCTTAAAGAAATTTTTCCATCCAGCCGCACAGAATTTAAGGAAGTCCGTATATGTTGTCAATTTGGATATCAAAGCCAGGTGCCAAACTCGACCGAAAGCCTTGGAAATATCCAGGGTAACTTGATTCTTCATGATTCTCTTGATTATCCATGAATTTTCAACGCAGATATCCATAGATGGGTTACATAACTTAACAGGTCTTCATTTGAGCTGTTCTTTCGGAACCCATATTTCCAATCGCTTACTAAACCATTCCCTTATGGATCGGTAATTTTAGTGTTAATTGGATTTTCCATTCATTTTGAAAGCATAGCTTTGTAATTTTCGGGTATGCATTTCCTTATGTGATACTAATAACAGACTTTTTTGCACGGAAACCAGTGAAAAGTCACTGCGAACAAACAAATTAAAAACAGCATTGATACAGTCTACTACTCAAAATCGTTAGTGCCTTGTTTGAGAAAATCAATATTTCTGAAGACTATTAAATGAAAAGTTCAATTAATACTAGGGCTAAAATAAAGCTCATATTACCATATAATCAAAATCGGTTTTGTCGTTGAGGCAGAATAATTTAATCTAGAAGAATTATATAACATTCATTTGTAAGCAATACTCACAATCTAATCATACTCTGAAGTTCATACGTTTTGATAAAACTACCGTTTTATTTAAAAAAAAACAGATGAAAGTCAGTATAATTTAAACTTAATATCGCATTTTCTATTGACGTTTAACTGTATAATAAACTTGACTAAAAGCCTAAAATTTGTGATTTGACAAAAATATTAAATTACTTAAACCTTGCATTGAATGAGAATGTTTCGTACGAATTCAGATATGTAATGTAGTTACTGTGGTTAACTTCAACAAATACATATCGATGATATGGTAATCTGCATATTTCTAAGTATCTTAAAAGGCTACAGAGAAGCCAGACAAAAAATTACGTCATTATGACTGAACTATCAACAATTAAATTTACTTGGTGGTGTTTTATTTTACATTATTGTGTCTAAGCTAATTAAAAAGTCAGTAAACTTGTTAATTAGCTTACTTGATGTTGACACGTGCTTATAAGTTTACCATTTTCATGCTGGGCAAAGGTTTTCAGTTCTATCGGTGTCTATTTTGATTACAAATATCTCCGATTCCATTTACCTTTTTAGTTTCCGCGGTACATGTTAGACATATTCCCCGAAAAAATGTCTATTGATCACTGAATGAACGTTTTTTGGCGGACGTTCCTTAGAACTACCTCGTCAGACGAGCTTATGTCTGACGAGGTAGTTCTTGCCTCACCACATACCACCTGCTCGACAAACATTAATTGTTCGTGTCGCTAAATAAAAGAAAAAAGCAAGAAAGCTAATCTAATATATGAAACAAGCTACTTCACTCAACTACACATTAACACAATCGAACGCTAACCGATATTCCAATGTTCCCAATATCCCTCACGGATAACAGGTTCACTCCAATGTTCCCAATATCCCTCACGGATAACAGGTTCACTTAACCTTAACCGAAATATGCCTTCTGTTGATGTTAGAGATGGCCACCCCGCACACAATAGAATTCTAAAATCCTCCCCTAGCAATTCACGTCAGTCATCTAGTCATTCGTGTTGGTTTTTGTCACGTCATGAAGAAGGACGCCTTTCCCTAAAACACCCACCACTTGAATTAAACTTTTAATGGCACATCTCAAAGGTACCTATTCCAGAAAATGAAGGACCATATAAAACTAATTTTTTCGAATGTGGCAAATTAATAGGATATACCCTAACTTAATTTTACTTAAAACAAAAATAAAAAAATAAAATCTTTTAAATTAAAAATTAAAGAAATAAAAGGAACAAAAAATAAATCGCAAAGAAATTTATATATAATGCGGCGAATGTTGTCCTCCAAGTGGTCAATCGTTTCGTGCTTATCGGCGTAGACTACCGACTTCACATATCCCCACAGGAAATAGTCAAGCGGCGTTAAATCGCACGATCTTGAAATTATGCGCTCACCGAACGTTTCCTTCGAAAAATCAATTGTGGCACGAGCTGTGTGACGTGTTGCGCATTCTTGTTGAAACCGCAGCTCCTGCACATCATGGTTGTTCAATTGATGAACGAAAAAGTCAGTAATCATGGCTTTATAGCGGTCACCATTGACTGTAACGTTCTGGCCAGCATTGTTTTTAAAGAAACAGTCAGTTTTTGTGGATGTCTCAATATACACTTGAGGATTATCATCACTCCAAATACAGCAGTTTTGTTTATTGACGTATTCATTCAGCCAAAAGTGAGCTTCATCGCTAAACGAAATTCGCTTATGAAAATTGGGATCAACGGCAAACTTTGTTTGGGCACATTCACCCAATCTTCGTCTTGCTAGGTGGCACGAGTTGGTTTTTGTAAGCACGCAAACAAAGATCTTTCCGCAAAATATATCCAATTACTGTGCACGATGGCGGATAGATTGATTCGGGTCTTCCTCTACGCTACGCTCTACAGCAGCGTTGTTCAGACGTCAGTCTATTCATTTTGTAATGCCAAACAAACTAAAAATAAATCACTTGGCCAGTTAATTATTTAGGGCCTAGTGAAAAAATTTAATGTCGGAAGACTGCAATCGCAAGAGACCGCCAAGACCTTCGCACAACGCGTATCCCTTAACCTCTCGATTAATACCATACCACCAGCATCGAATGTCGAAGAGCAATGGCAACGATGCCAACAGGCCATTAGATCAGCCGCAACTGATGTGCTAGGTTTCTCGCGCCCACCAGCAAGAAACCCCTGGTTTGATGAGGAATGCCGACAGATGCTCGCAGCCATGAACGAGGCCTACAAGGCTAAGCTGCAGGTGAAGACGAGAGCTGCCATTGAGCTCTATAGGCAAAGAAGAAGGGAAGAACATCGGCTTTTCAGCAAGAAGAAAAAAGAGCAAGAAAAGCGCGCGATCGAGGATATAGAGAGGTGCCACTCCAGGAACGATGTTCGCAAGTTTTACCAAAGTGTAAAACGTCAAAGCCAAGGATACAAGGCTCGAACAGAATCCTGTCGAGATGAACAAGGAAATATTGTAGTTGAGACACAGTCGATGCTGAGGATATGGAAGAACCACTTCTGCAGACTGTTAAACGGCGATGACGAACAACATTCCGCTGTCAGGCAGAACGAACCATTCAATATTGGCAACGACAGCGAAAACTGCCAACCACCCGACCTGAGTGAAGTGAGGATAGCAATATCTAAACTCAAGCTTAATAAGGCTGCCGGAAATGACGGCCTTCCCGCTGAGCTCTATAAGGCCGGCGGAGATGACTTGGTAAGTAACATCCACCAACTCATAAGCCAAATCTGGTCGGATGAAAATATGCCTGAAGAATGGAACCTCAGCATCGTTTGCCCGATCCACAAAAAAGGAGACCCTCAGAACTGCGCCAACTACAGAGGCATAAGTCTCCTCAACATCGCCTACAAGATCCTATCTGCCGTAATATGTGAACGCCTGAAACCGTTTACCAACAACCTGATTGGCCCTTATCAGTGTGGTTTTAGGCCAGGAAAGTCCACAACCGATCAAATTTTCACACTTCGGCAGATCCTGGAAAAAACTCAAGAAGTCCAAATCGATACCCACCACCTATTCATCGAAGCGGATGAAAGCGGATGAGAAATCCTTGGTAGATTCGAGAGGAAAATTCTTCGAAAAATCTTCGGTCCCGTTTGCGTTGACGGGCTATGGAGACGAAGATTCAACCAAGAACTATACGAGCTGTACAGCGACATGCCCCTAGTCAAAAAACTCCGCATAGGACGTTTAAGATGGCTAGGACATGTAGAACGAATGGACACCAATACTCCGGCTCGCAGAGTCTTCGATTCCCAGCCAGACGTCGGACGCAGTAGAGGAAGACCTCGCCTTAAGTGGCGCGCACAAGTGGAAACCGACCTCAACCAACTTGGAGTGCGCAACTGGAGGCAGTTAGCTAAGGACCGGGCTAATTGGAGAGGCATGTTGGTTGAGGCCCAGGTTCATTCCGGACTGTAGCGCCACTTAAGTAAGTAAGTAAGTAGTAAATCATCATCGAAAAATTTAGTGTAGGATAAGGCTTCATAGAAAACTGAAGAAAACGGCGTAACCTTCTGCGCCACGTTCATCGCGTACGTCGAGATTGCCTCCCCATATTATTTCCAATAATACCTCATGAGAAATCAAACGAAAGGTTACTCTTGGCAACCGCTCTTTCTATAAAGAAGGCAATTTAACATTAAATTCCATCCTCGAGTAACTAATGAGATACTATATAGATAAGACAATGATTTTCTAAGTCCTACTTCACAACGCTGAAGCAACAGAAAAAACAAAAAAAACAGACCGATAAAACAAATCTGCACAGTACGTGTAAAAGTACGGGAAATGAACTCCAATGTCCCAGCTCAAAGAGTCTTCAATCCCCAGCCATATTCCCTCATCTTAAGAGGAGCTTATAAATCCAAATCTACCTCAACCAATTCAAATGCGCAAATGGAGCCAGCTAGCTAGATAGTAAACATATTGGGGATATATGTTTAATGAGGGAAAGGTTCACCCCAGACTGTAGCGCCACTTAGATAAGTATGAAGGCTTAAATGGCACGCAGTCTTTACTTTATTTTCTAGCGTACGCACATTTTCAAAATTATTCATTACGCCCAGATTGGCGCAACACAACTTTTCTCCATGTTTAAAATTTTATAATTATTTATCTTAACCTTAAAGAAATATAACTGATTACTCTTAATCACTTCCAAATGCTAAATGATAAGTGCCATCCAAAGAAATGGCGGCAGAAAAAAATTGATCACTCCATATCCGATGTTTAGGCAGGAACTTAAGTCAAACTATTTTCTTAAAGACTTTCCATCCAAGTCAACTTATAAGAGCTAATTTTCATTTAATACCATCGGATATTGTTTATCAAACCGATACACAAATTCAGGCTCCCTCAGGGATTCACATATAATTAGAACAGCTCATCCACGAACCAGTATGCAAATGTAGGTATCTTGCACTTTGATGTATCTTGTTATGCAATCAAGTTGCTGTACAAATCTCATGGGATCCTTCCGATATGTATAGCCCCTCTCATTCTAATCGGATTCACAATTAATTGCAAAAGAAAATATCCTTGTTTGCGTCAATCAAGAGACTGGAATTGTGATTTTTTAAGGCTTACAACCAGTGCGCTGGTCAGTGCTAATTCTATAGGTATTATGACAAAAAAAATATTTAACGCCTGCAACTATACAAACAAGTGACAGGGACTGTCCAAACTTCTGGCAAATCCAATTACTTTCCTGTAGGTGATATGGTACGGCCAGAGTTGCAATGCCCTGAAGGTGACAACCGCCATCGATAAAGAGTTACGGTGAATGTTCATTTTTCCCATCAATAATTTACGGGGAAAAAAATATTCCAATTATTAAAATGCTGGTGTCCTCTTGGAAAAAAAATCTGCTTCCGGAAATTTCATGGATTCAATGGTAAGTTCCTTTTTTTACATACATAAATCATTCGCCTGAATTCTGGGGTATACTTTAACCGAACCTATCCACTAATGGAATGGTATACGAGGTAGATTTGACATGTGAACAAATGAATATTTATTCGGGATAAGTAGAGCTTGCATACAAAATATCTTAGTCCACGGTCAATAAATATTCATTCCCGTTCCAGGACATAAATTCGATTGTCGCATAAATTTGCACCTTCTAGGAGAAATTGATTGCATGCTTTGTGTTTGTTGTATGTCCAAATATATTTTGCTGTTGACAGTAAAAGCTTCGTCTAGATTTAATGTCCATGTCACTTTGGTATCTCGGTACGATTATGTTGGACCAACGTGTATATTTGTGTAAGTGAGGGATATTTGTTTGATTGATTTAATGTGTCAAGAGCTGGGGGAATTTCAATGTACGTCGCCAACGGCACTAGTTGTTTTTTTGTTTTTTTTTGTCTTGTAAAGCTTAGTACGCAGATCGCGATGAATTTTATCTCCCACACAAAATGTATTCAGAGACATAATTTTGCTAGGTAATTTTGGAATGATGTTACTGTTCACGCATGACCTTAATTCTTAACTTTATACAGATGAGCAGCACAAAATGTATATCCTACCAAGATTTGGAGCGACATGTCTGTGTGAAGTTAGGAATTTAGAAATAGACCGATCGATAGACTAGAGACAACAACAGAAACAAAGGATATTAGGACTTTTCTTAAGTAATGGGGTGATGAGTAACCTCGCTTGCCTTCGGAAGGTTAATATTATGTGCCATATGTGCATTGGTAAAGTGTCATAAGGCCATATTAAAAAATAAATTGCGTACAAATATTGATAAAGAATAGCTTTTGTTGGGGCTACATAACATTTAGTTTCAATGAAAAAGTACCCCAAAACAAAAATGACAAATAGGCCCAATATTGGGGGCTTTCTTAAAATGGAAATATCACCCCAAACTACTTGATTCGTTCATCGTTTATGGAGGTGTTCATTTTAAGTGTTAATCTTAGTTTCTTACGAGAACTTTCAATGTAAAGTGATCCTTACAGCGGTAAAATCTTCGGCGATTTTAGCTGTAGTCAAAAATTTTCTTTCTCTACACTGTACAGAAAGAGCCATGTTGGCAGCAAAAAATGTGGACGTCGACGGTTTGAAATTCAAGATACAGCAGTCGTTGCCAGGCAAGTTGGTGTCATACAAATCGGTCGCTTCAGTTTGCGATGCCAACGAAGCTTTAAATTATCCAACAGAGTTTTTGAACTCACTAAATTTTCCAGGCATGCCACCACACCTTCTACGAAATTTGAAAACTGGATCTTCGGTTATTCTAATTTGGAATTCCAACCCATCACGGGTTTATGTACAATGGCACGCAACCGGTCATTAAAAAAAATAATGAAAAACATTACCGAAGCCACCATTTGCAATGACAAAATCTGAGGCCAAAAAATTCTGCTGCCACGCATTCTAATGATTCCTACAGACGTGCGAAATCAATTCAAATGCGTCCAATTTACTTTTATATTGACATGGACAAACGATGTCCGTTTGCGACTTGGGCACACCATTTTTCACACGGCCAGTTCTACGGGGCTCCCAGATTTTTATTGATCTTGCTCTTGAATTGTTGTGGTTGTAAAGATTTGTAAAACCGTGGAAACACGACTCCTGGTTTGCTACAGCACAAAATAGTTTAATTCTACGTGGTACGAGTCGTTCTTGGTTGGACTATGTTCCACAACAACGTGCCTTGTGGTTCAATTAAATGTCACAAGTATAAAAAATGTTTTTTCTGTGCACAAAATCCCCAAATTATTAAATTCTTTATGTTCAGTAAGACTAGAAAAATAAAAAATAAACATTTTGTTTTACAAATAAATTTAAATCGCAATTTTTAAGTGTTGGGTTGAGTTAATTTTTTATTATAGCCAAATATTATGTAGCCCCTTTGTAGTAAGAAGAAATAAATTATTTTATGTTTTTTTTCCAAATGCAACATTGTATTTGTTATGTATAATTGTAATTTCCAGTAAATTAACGCTTTATTTTAGATTTTAAACTTGTACGTGACTACAGCTCAATTCATTCGAAACCTTACAAGATCCCTTATCTGAGAATCAGAATCGGAAGACTTTCTTCAATTTATTGGATTCATCTTCGGCCCCTTCTTGCTAATTAACTTAATAGTGGCAATAAGCCATAATGACGCCTTAGCAAAGTGACAAAAGTATATATCTTCAAATATGGCCTTATGACTCTATTAGATAGCGTCATAAGGCCATATTCTAAAATATGGTCATTATGAAACATGGCCTTATGTCTGGCACCTTTGGTGACTTATGTTGTCTGAATAATATTGTTTACACTGTTGGTTCTGTAGATAAATATGATCAGCGAAACACAAGTTCAGAAATACAAAAAGACTTTTAAGCTCAGCAGTTTGTGAGAAACAAAGAAAATACTAGAAAAAAACCTTTAGAAAGGCACTATTCAATAATAAGACGCTTTTAGTTATGCAGACTATTCAAGGTTGTAAAACTTTATGAATAGGAATTATTAGTTTCTAAGTATTTTATGGATTGAGTTATTTTTTTTCAACTAGTGCTTATTTCGTGAATGGTAACACTTAGCTCATGTCTGATTTGACAGATAATTAGTCTTATCCTTCCGCTGAACGAATATGGTTGTGCATACGCTTGAACAACGCTGGGAAATATTGCGACATTACTTTGAAAATCATGGTAATGTTGCAGAATGTGTGCGAAGATCGCATTATCAGCCGCAGAGCTGATGTCGTTTGGCCACCTCGGAGCTGCGATTTGACACCGTTGAACTGTTATTTGTGGGGTGCCATAAAAGATAAGTGTTACGCCGACAAGCCAGATATAATTGACGCTTTAAAGGACAATGTTCGTGTAGCCATTGGTGAAATACAGCTGCACACAATCGATAATGTGCTTAAAAATTGGACCGATCGTGTAGGCAACTGCATGGCCAGCCGAGGCAGCCATTTGAAGAAATGATTTTTCCATTTTCCATTATTCCATTATTAACCGGAAGGATTGTACTTTCAAATAAAAAAGAAATTTGAAAAAATATTCAGTCGTTTTTTTTATAGCATTTTCAAAAAATTTATTTGGCGGACCCTTTACTATTCTTAAGTAAAAAATAAAAGGTCGAAGTCGAATTAGCTGTTTCACTCTTATCTGAGAGCTACATCGTTTCGTCAGTCAGTTCCCCTCTAATGTCATGTAGCTTAAATGTTCGATTGACCAATTAGAACAGAGCTTGATCTGATATATCTTCCTAATTTTGAAATCTCGAATGTCTTCTTAGGCCGAAAAAACAGCGGCCAAGATAGACTTGGCCCTGTATAGTTTGTCTCTATAAAGGCTGTCGTAAGCGGCTTTGAAGTCGATAATAGGTGGTGGATATTGATTTAGACTTCTTGTAGTATTTTTCAGGATCTAGCAAAGTGTGAAGGTTTGATCAGTTGTGAACTTTCCTGGGCAAAAAACACATTTGGGTCGATCAGGTTGTTGGGTGATGGTTTCTGGCATTAACATATTACGGCAGATGCGATCATGTAGGCAATGTTGAGAACACTTATGGCTTTTTTTTGGGGATAATGCAACCGATGCTGAGGTTCCATTTAAAGGTTTATTTTC
Organism: Rhingia campestris; assembly: GCA_932526625.1. Lineage (NCBI taxonomy): Eukaryota > Metazoa > Arthropoda > Insecta > Diptera > Syrphidae > Rhingia > Rhingia campestris. Next base: position 49,734,122 of record OW052182.1, on the reverse strand, counting down.
TCCGACCAAATTTTGCTAATGAATTCGTGTAAGTTACTCACCAAATCATCTTAACCGGCTTTATAAAGCTCTGTAGGAGTGCTTCTTCCATATTCGCAGCATTGCCTGCGATTCAACTTCGAATTTTCTTTGTCCCTCTCGAAGGGATTATGTACAGGCTTTGCTTCGGCTTTGACGATTTACACTTTGTAAATCTTACGAATGGAGTTGCTCCACTCTTTATCATCGATCGCATGCGATTTTTTTCCCATTTTTCTCTTTTTTGAAAAAACAATTCTTTTCTCCTTCCCTGCCTATAAAACTCAATGGCAGCTCTCGCCTTCACCTGCAGCTATGCTTGTGTGTCTCATTATTATCCGCGAGCATCTGTCCATATTCTTCGTCCAACCAGGGCACACCAGTTGTCGATCTAATCGCTTGTTGTGTTTTTGGGCTTAAGGCGAGTTATCACAATGTATTAGCCTATGTCTTCAAAGCTTAAGACTTATTCCCTAAGTATGTTGGTTATCTCAAATCCGCATTGGAATAGTCGCAGTTTTCTGCTGAATATAATATGGAACAACTAGTATCCTTGTCGAAGACAAATCATCTTATCATTCAAAAACGAATTCTTTTTTCCATTGGTCTTCAAAGTAACTGCTATAAATCGTTTACCATTAACACGACCACTTTATCATTCTTTACAAAAGTAGTCGACACCCTTAAGTACTAAGGATTTGTACTTAAAATTGTTTTTCCAAATTCTTCAAAAAATCTCTGGCATTATCAACATATTGGCTAACAGCACCACAAAACACCCCACTCAATACCGCATCGTAGTATTTATCTCCAGTCAATAGAAGTATCTCCGCATTGACTGGGTCTAGAGATACGTAACATTTCAAAACATCTACGAACATGCATTACGCTACCCAGTACTCATACATACCAAATTATATCCCTCTATGGCTTTGGAAATCGGTTTATTTCGAAATGAACCGCACAAACTTGCAGTGAACCACAAAGGAACCGCACCGCACACTCAAAACAAAAATAAAAAGTAGTTTCCGCTTCCGCAATACAACGTTGCCAGTGCCATTCTGCCAATGGATGAAAATATGTATGAGTGTCCTTCAAAAAAAAAAAATGTTCGCATGGATACCAAAGTCATCTCGCAGTCATCATCGCGTTTCGCTCCCCATATGCGAATATGAGCACGGGTACCCCCATGCCATAGCATGCATCCGACTATCATCATCGATTGGCGGGTAAGTATAGTGCGGTCTGCTCCATCATCTAGAATTCAGCCCTTGCGGCCAATTCGCAGAGCAGAAAAAAAAAACTCAATGAGGTCGAGAGTAATTCCTTCCATCGCATCGTCTTACCATCAATTTTCCCTGCAAATAAAGTCATTTCATTGCATTACAGGATCTACTCCACAGATGGACAAAGCAATTTTCTACCATGCCCCCTTCATGGTACGGTACGCCACTTCCCAATAAATACTTTATACGACCAGAAACAGTGTGGCGCAGACAGATTTCGATTAAAAAATAATACGAGTATCGATAGAATTGGAGCTGCAAATGCTCCGCCGAATCGGAAATTAGTTATTAGGTTGTAGGGTATGATGTGTGGCATGAGCGTTGCATTCGCGTGTCTCTCATCCGAGAATCAAATTGTGACAGGAAGAGAAATGGCATGGAACATGATGTGTGCGTTGCATGGTAATGCTTAAGGGGTTATGGGAAATTTCAGGAACTTATTGTTCACAGGATTCCAATGCACTTCCTTCTGAGATATGATGCAATTTGTGTCGAATGTAGGCTCAGGATTAGACGCAAATTATTATTGGCTCTGTGCCTATTATGTTATTCAGTTGCATTTCCATTACATATATCGTCATGCTTCGAACTGGTTTAGTGTAAGAGGATGGTTATTTGTTATCTGGTTGTTCCTCCTCAAGAGTGCTTATTCATATTTCAACCTACTGCCTATCTGGATTAGTTTGTAGTCATGTGGCATAATGTGTGCAGGACTAAGGCTAAAATATTCAACACATCTGATGGATTTTTAATTAGAATGGCAAATCCTTGCATTGAATTTAAGCCTATTCGTCATAGTTCATATTTCATTAAAAATTTATAAGGGCTGTTCCTTGATATTATGGATATTGAATCTCAAAAACTATGAGAGGTATCTCCAATGCTTATGCCTAATCTCTGCTACAAAAAAATGCTTGGCTCGTCCGAAAGCAAGGCCATTCGTATAGGAGTGTGTACTGTGTACCTAGAGTTTAATGGCGAATCCAGCGACTTCATTGAGATACGATTTTCATGAAAATTTGGTTATTCAACCACCGAGCGCAGTTAACCATGTCCTAGCCATCTTAAACGTCCAATGCGTAATTTTTTGAACATGTCGATGTACAGATCGTATTCAGTTGAATCTTCGTCTCCATAGCCCGTCAACGCAAACGGGACCGAAGATTTTTCGAAGAATTTTTCTCTCGAATCGATCAAGGATTTGTTCATCCGCTTTTGATACGGTCCATTCTCAGCGCTATAGAGCAGGACTGGGATGACTAGAGTCTTATATAGGATCTCCTTAGTAGTTTGAGTGGAGGCTTTACTACTATATTGCTTTCTTAGCCCGAAGAAATAGTGGTTGGCAAGAGTAATTCTTCGTTTGATTTCTAACAAGATGTTGTTGTCAGAGTTAATAGCGGAGCCGAGGTAGACAAAGTCCCGTACTACCTCAAAGTTATATCTGTCAATGGTGACGTTCTTTTCGAGGGCTCAGTGGAGCGATGGTTAGTGCGATGAACTGCCGCGCAGAAGGTCTGGGTTCGATTCCCAGCCGTAGCAACACCTAAATGATTTTTCACTGGCCCTCCTCTCGCGATGAACTGACAAATCATCCGAGTAGTATCAATTGTCAAGAATAGCTTATCTCAAGTTAGCCGTTCGGAGTCGGCATAAAACAGGAGGTCCCGCCATCGTGCAAGAAGTACACACGCACACATGAATGGTTGTGAGAAAGCTAGGCCCTGGGTACTAACGAGCCTGTTGCGCCAAAAATTGTGTTTAGAAAATTGTGCCTTTGGTGTTGGTTCGGGAGTTTTGCACAATCCTCTCAAGAATCAAATTGAAGGAGTCACATGACAGCGCATCGCTTAGCCTAAATCCTTTTTTGGCATCGAATGCGTTGGTGAGGTTCATGAGGACCTTAATCAATCAATTAATCGCCGATCTCAAGGTGTGGACATCTCTTATGGAACATTTTGGCGTATTTGAAAGCGTGATGGTTAGTGCGATGAACTGCCGCGCAGGTCTGGGTTCGATTCCCAGCCGTAGGAACTCTTCTTCTTAAGTGGCGCTACAGTCCGGAATGAACCTGGGCCTCAACCAACATGCCTCTCCAATTAGCCCGGTCCTTAGCTAACTGCCTCCAGTTGCGCACTCCAAGTTGGTTGAGGTCGGTTTCCACTTGTGCGCGCCACTTAAGGCGAGGTCTTCCTCTACTGCGTCCGACGTCTGGCTGGGAATCGAAGACTCTGCGAGCCGGAGTATTGGTGTCCATTCGTTCTACATGTCCTAGCCATCTTAAACGTCCAATGCGGAGTTTTTTGACCAGGGGCATGTCGCTGTACAGCTCGTATAGTTCTTGGTTGAATCTTCGTCTCCATAGCCCGTCAACGCAAACGGGACCGAAGATTTTTCGAAGAATTTTCCTCTCGAATCTACCAAGGATTTCTTCATCCGCTTTTGATACGGTCCATGCTTCAGCGCCGTAGAGCAGGACTGGGATGATCAGGGTCTTATATAGGATCTCCTTAGTAGTTCGAGTGAGGGCTTTACTACTAAATTGCCTTCTTAGCCCGGAGAAACAGCGGTTGGCAAGAGTAATTCTTCGTTTAATTTCTGACGAGATGTTGTTGTCAGAGTTAATAGCGGAGCCGAGGTAGACAAAGTCCCGTACTACCTCAAAATTATATCTGTCAATAGTGACGTTTGGTCCAATTCGTCGATGTTGTGTGTCCTTTCGTGTTGACAGCATATACTTAGTCTTGCCCTCATTTACTGCTAAACCCATTTTCGCCGCTTCCTTCTCTATACTAGCAAACGTGGCTATGACATCACGTTGAGTCCTACCAATGATGTCAATATCGTCAGCGTATGCCAGTAGTTGCACCGACTTTTGGAAAATTGTGCCTCTGGTGTTGGCTTTGGAGTTTTGCACAATTCTCTCAAGAATCAGATTAAAGAAGTCACATGACAGCGCATCGCCTTGCCTAAATCCTTTTTTGGTATCGAATGTGTCGGTGAGGTCGTTTCCGACCCTGATGGAGCAGCGAGAATTCTCTATCGTCATCCTACACAAACGGACGAGTTTGGGCGGTATATACCAAAACTAGACATGGCTCTGTACAGTTCGTCTCTATAAATGCTGTCATATGCGGCTTTGAAATCGATGAATAGGTGGTGGGTATCGATTTGGACTTCTTGAGTTTTTTCCAGGATCTGCCGAAGTGTGAAAATTTGATCGGTTGTGGACTTTCCTGGCCTAAAACCACACTGATAAGGGCCAATCAGGTTGTTGGTAAACGGTTTCAGGCGTTCACATATTACGGCAAATAGGATCTTGTAGGCGATGTTGAGGAGACTTATGCCTCTGTAGTTGGCGCAGTTCAGAGGGTCTCCTTTTTTGTGGATCGGGCAAACGATGCTGAGGTTCCATTCTTCAGGCATATTTTCATCCGACCAGATTTGGCTTATGAGTTGGTGGATGTTACTTACCAAGTCATCTCCGCCGGCCTTATAGAGCTCAGCGGGAAGGCCGTCATTTCCGGCAGCCTTATTAAGCTTGAGTTTAGATATTGCTATCCTCACTTCACTCAGGTCGGGTGGTTGGCAGTCTTCGCTGTCGTTGCCAATATTGAATGGTTCGTTCTGCCTGACAGCGGAATGTTGTTCGTCATCGCCGTTTAACAGTCTGCAGAAGTGGTTCTTCCATATCCTCAGCATCGACTGTGTCTCAACTACAATATTTCCTTGTTCATCTCGACAGGATTCTGTTCGAGCCTTGTATCCTTGGCTTTGACGTTTTACACTTTGGTAAAACTTGCGAACATCGTTCCTGGATATCATCTTTTTCTTCCGTCGGAGCGTGAGCGCATATAAGGCTTATGTTGGCGAATTTGGCCTTGATGCGGATTGTTACTATGCGTTCGCTAATGTCTTGGAAACATAAGACTTCTTGCCTAAGTCTGGCACTTATAACAAATCCGCATCCGAATAGTCGCTGTTTCTGCTCACTATAACACGGTCCGTAGTATATGTCACAGTTTTTCATCCTCTTTTTGCCCGGCCCATCCCATCGTATTTCCTGGATGGCAGTAATGTCTGCTTTGTAGCAGTTTAGGGCTTCCGCTAGTTGTTCGCCTGCACCTCTCCTGTTTAATGTTCTCACATTCCAGGTGCAGATACGAACGTCGTTGTCCTTTTTTCGTTTAGCAGGGTCGTCAACAATAAAATCAGTCCTTTCCGAGGCTATTGGTTGCTTCGTAACCATGTTTTTTTTCTGTGGGTAGGTAGTTAACCCAAAGCACAACCCCCAACCTGGAGGGCCAGTTCCAATTTATTAGATACCCCTAGGACACGGGGCCATATGTATCCACTACGGGATTGAGCGCTGCCGTTGGCCTTTCGGTTCATCCGCCACCATCTCTGTTCAAGGGGCCTGACTAACCCTTGAAATTCCTAGACAACCTGTTGTCCGAATATGTCAGAGCAGCTCATCTAGGTTTGCCTGGGACAGCAGGCCGGGTATTCATCCGTGCCATTCTCACCAGGGTGTTTATAGTGTTGCTGTTTTTCGTCGTGTTATCAACACTCGCACTTATCGTTTAGCAAGTCAAATCCGGTTGGATGAGACCAGTACCCGATGGTTACCACTTGGAGGTAAAGATAAGCACATTTGATGTGTAGTCAGAGTTGCAACACTGGGCATTGCCAAGTTAACGCCAATCAGAGTCTACCCTCGTTCTACAACACCCAACCATCAGCCGTAGGAACACCTTAATGTTTTTTCACTGGCCCTCCTCTCGTGATGATCTGACAAATCGTCCGAGTAGTATCAATTGTCAAGAATAGCTTATATTAACTTAGCCGTTCGGAGTCGGCATAAAACAGGAGGTCCCGCCATCGTGGAAGAAGTACACACGCACACATGAATGGTTGTGAGAAAGCTAAGCCCTGGGTACTAACGAGCCTGTTGCGCCGAAAATTTTTGTTATTTGATATTGGTTTAATTGCGTATAAAGTACAGATCATTCAAGAATTGAAGCAGATTGACTTTGGTTTACGTTTTTAATTTGGTTTTTGGCCTTGAAACGGCGTTGATCCATTTTAAATTTATCGAAAAATTGTTTTTAGCGACGAAGCAAATTTTTGTTAAACGGCTATGTTAAAAGGTTAAAATGCCGTATTAGTGATGAACAGCCAGAGGATATCGAATAGCTACCAATGCAACCCTAAAATGAACTGTTCGGTGCGGTTAATGGGCAGGCGGTATCATCGGACCGTATTTCTTTTAAATTGGTGTCAATTGAGATCGCTATAGTTGATAAATAAATTTTTGTTTCCAAAAATTCAAGATATTAGTGTACCTGACTTGTGGTTTGAACCAGATGACACTACAGGACATGCAGCTAACGTTCGATGAAAATATCACCTCAAGAAATGGTCCTGTACATTGGCGGTCAAGATGCTGTGATTTAACACCATTGGATTACTTTCTATGTGGATTAAGTATGAAACGTTGACGCACCACATCGTACTGTGCGTACCGGAAGAAGTCATTGCAGCCGTAGAGCGTAGCGTAGAGGAAGACCCGAATGAGTCTATCCGCCATCGTCCACAGGGATTGAATATGTGTCCATCCAGTTTATCGAAGATTTTGCGGAAAGATCATGGTTTGCGTGCTTACAAAATCCAACTCGTGCAAGAATTGAAGCCACAGGATCACCTAGCAAGGCGTAGATTCGGTGCATGACCCAAACAAGATTGCCGTTGATCCCAATTTTCATAAGTGAATTTTGTTTATCGATGAAGCTCACTTTTGGTTGAATGGATACGTTAAAAAACAAAACTGCTGTATTAGGAGTGATGATTATCCTCAAATGTATGTTGAGACACCGTTACATCCACAAAAACTGACTGTTTGGTGTGCTTTATGGGTTGGTGGAATAATTGGTCATTACTTCTTTAAAAACAATGCTGACCAGAACGTTACAGTCAATGGTGACCGCTATAGAGCCATGATTACTGACTTTTTCGTTCATCAATTGAACAACCATGATGTGCAGGAGCTGTGGTTTCAACAAGAATACGCAACATGTCACACAGCTCGTGCTACAATTGATTTGTTGAAGGAAACGTTCGGAGAGCGCATAATTTCGCGCTTTGGTCCTGTGAATTGGCCTCCAAGATCGTGCGATTTAACGCCGCTTGACTATTTTCTATGGCGATATGTGAAGTCGATAAGCCCGAAATGATTGTACACTTGGAGGACAATATTCGCCACGTTATTGCCGATTTACGGCCACAAATGTTGAAAAAAGCCATCGAAAAATGGACCTCCAGATTAGACTACGTTTGAGCCATAGCCGTCGCGGTCATATGCCAGAAATCATATTTAAATTATAATGCCAGAAGATTATATTTCGAAAAAAAAAGTAAATTTCATGTCAATTTAAACAAATCCGTCTTTGTTTTATTCCATTTCAAAGTTCTATACCTCTAAAAAAAACACCCTTTGCAAACTTTTTGCGAAGGAATGTGCCATAATTTGAAAAGAGATAGAGAATTATGTTGACATAACAAGAAGCAATCAGCAATTCACACCTGAAGAACGCGTCATTATTGATACCGCATATTTTTAATACACTTCAACAAAATGGCTGCCAATTCACATCATGTCAATAGTCACTACCTACCTAATTTTCCCCACCTTGTGTTTGTGGAAAATAATGTCGGTAGAACAAACAGCAGCATAAATTTATTAAATTGATTAGTATAACTAATCACAATCTCATATGCATATGCGTGGTCAAAAGCAGGACCACAAATAAGGGAGGTTTAACCACAAATTAGCGAGGATGAAAAATGGTCAACCAATTCGTGAAATAAATTTATCTCTCTATATGGTTAGGTATAGTCAATATGCCCGTTCATGTTAGCCAATATATATCTATACTTATTTGACAGTCTGTTTGCATTCATTGAGAATAGTTTAAAATGAAAATAATTAAATTAAATTGTGCAACATATCGCTATGAAATAAATTAATTCTCGCTAATGATTGTAAATTTATTTTTATTTGCAAACAAAAAAATGCGCGAGTTTTGTTTTTGTCGGAATGCTATTTGTCGAATTAACCAGAACCAAACATAGTTCACGTTTACCTCGAAAGTTGAATGTAAGGGGAGGAAACTGGATTACTTTTGTTCTGCGTTTCCTCTAAAAAATTAAATTCGAAAAGTCTTAATGACCTTAAACGGGATCTCAGAGAGAGAACAATTAACTCAGGCATTTCATGAATTTATTTTTTTTTCAACACAGGTAGATCAGGAAACGGATTTTGTACAAACGAAATTTTAATTGAAATATTTTTCGCAAGTGTAGCTAGTCGAGGTGAAACGGGAATATTTTGTTTTTATTTTATCCAAAAGGTTATGCTACAAAGTAATTTTAATTGCAGTCCTTTATCAGAGCATTTTTAGCCTTTTTAAATTTCTCGTATAGAAATGCTTGACGGCTTTTAATTTTTAAGTTATTTTTCAATTGTTTCACGGATTTTATTGTTGCATTGGATCGTATCTGTAGTTGTGAATATATATAACACAAATAAATTATACATGCTTTTTTTTTTACAAAAAGGGGAGAGAGGCGGTAACGGCGCAGAAAGTAGGACTTGATTAATTAATAGGATAATGGACATTCCCATTTGAGTAGATATGTTGTATCATCGTTAACAAGTGTGAAATTGAAGAATGGGTTTTGAGAAGGTTAGGAGAGATTGGTGGTCTGATGAGGCAGGTGATGTTCTTCAGTTGTCATCGCACAGAGATTTCTCGCTGATTGAATTTAATCACTTTCTAATTAACTGATTGCTTTTACAAACCTGAAAAATAGAAAATTTGTGATTCAGACAGATTTAGACAGACAGACGTGAACAAAATATTTATTTATCGTTCTTCAACTAGTTTTTGTTTTTTTTTTTCTCCGATGGTAAGTGAAAATCTTATAAGAATATCAAGCGGTTGCTTATAGCAGTGTCAGATTCTTACTGACTTAAAAACACCATTATTCGATAATAATTGCAAGATACTGCAACTAATATACAACTGATCAAGCAATTTTTCTATCACGAATTTCAAACTTTTGTCAGGTAACTTTCCCTCATCCTCCATTTTCCGGAATATAAAGGCACCCTTTTTTCTCGCCTAGTCCAAACGTTTCGTTCTTTATAGTCGGCGCAATAAGTTTGTACTATTCCAAAATTGTATGACTGTATAGTCAGTTTCTATGCTTTCGCGGGAAACTTCTAGTTTAAACTTCGAGATCCCTATGGATATCGTCGTTTCTTGTATACCACGGTGAAAAATTTGTTAACTATTGGCATGTGATTTCTTGGTACAACCCCAAAATGTATACCGTAGGCCCACACTATCTCTAGCATTAGCAAAGAGTATAGAACTACATAGAGTGCGCATCTCATACAAAGAAATTTTACTATGTGGAGTACTGATATTGATACCCCAGTGTTCAAATTGCTACCCCGGCATCAAACAACAGCATAGCCGATGCATACGAACGACGAAAATTTCCCTTCGCACTTACCGCCCGCGTTTGAAATGGCTACAAAATTTTTAGCTGTGATGCGTACTCTATGTAGTTCTATATACTCTTTGGCATTAGCTTGCATAAAAGCAGTTTTCGGCACTCAGCTGCGAATGCTTTTGAGCTGTTTTTTATCAAACAGGTGGAGTGCATCTGATTATAGTTTAGCCAGAGTTGCCTGGATATTTGACACGATGTGCCATTTATCCATCTGCGGTTTACTATCTTGAACGCATCCATACATAACATAACATATCTTCTGGCGGTAGAATAACAAGGGTAGTGCCCTGTCTGGCAAGCTCATCCGCCGTACAGTTCCCTGGTATGTCTCTGTGTCCCGGTGCCCAGAAGACGTGAATGGTGAAATGATCTGCCATCTCATTAAGAGATAGTCGGCCTTCGTGGGATAATTTCAATTTAAACAAGATATATTCCAGGGATTTGATTTGGTATGGCCGTCACTGAAGATGTTGATAAACTTCGTGGATATAACATTCCTTTTCAGTCAGGGCAAAGCTTCTTTAATTGCCATAATCTCCATAATCTACAATGATCGGGAAGGCAAAAGGTGCTTAGGTTAATCATCTCGGAGAAAACACCTCTTGGATGTTGGTCTTCCAATTCAGTTTCTTATCCAAAACCAGACTCAGTTATTTGGCTGATTCTGTGAACTTGAGACTGATCCCATTAACTTTGTATTTTCTGCTGAAAAATTAGCAATTCCATTTTTGAGGGTACGCACCGAGTCCACATCTCGCGGGCCATTTATAGAGTACAGGTATTCACTTTGCATCCACTTTGCATCCTTCTCTTTCTAGATTTACTAGTAGCTCGTTGACCACTAGATTCTAGAGAACAGGAGAAATGACTCCCCCTTGTTAGGTGCCACAGCTAATAGGATTTGTATTAATAATTAATGCCTGTTAGTAGCTGATTTATTAGCACTTCCAACGAGTCATCCAAATTTAAATTAGAAAGTGCATTAGTCAATGTTGAAAGCTCCTTCTATATCGATGAGTTTCGATGATACGTACGAGTGAGTGAAGCGCTGTCTCAACCAACTTACCAATGCAATATGCATGTTGGGAATTGAAGAGTACAGTCGGTTCTAGTACGGAGGTGTAGATCAAATAATCTTTCCAATGTTTTAAGAAGAAAAGAAGATAGACTGATCGTCCAAGTCTTGGGGATGTGTACCAACCGTAGACAACTGGTCATGATCGTTAGTACCCATGGTAGCAGGATATCAAGGTTGTATTGGAGTTCCGCAGTTTTGATACGTAGAAAGTGTTATCACATCTTCTTTTGTTATATCACGTGTATATAACAGGTACAGAGAAGAGGAACAAGAACAATTCCGTGGGGTAATGCAGTAGAACTTCCTTTAAGCTGCGAGTATTCATTTCCATATCAAATATGATTCTAGGATATCGTATAGGCGTATTGGGAGAACTTGTCGTAATTTACATTCTAAGCCATTAAAGGCTTGCGAGACTTTCAGAAAAATGTTAGTTTAAAAACCATTATGACTTCCGCCATTTCCCATTCCACAATTTTGTAAATCTTCGGTCAGTAAGTCTACCGAAGGTAAACAAAAAAAAGTCGAAAACGAGTCAAAAGAGCTCTGTTAAGTGGGCAGAGGAAAACAAACGAACCAGGCATGACTCTATCAAGATACGTCTAAACTGGTGTCAAACATTCAAAGGAATAAGTAAACAAAAAAATCACAAATGCCTTTCTGGATCGGACGTGTCCTCGGGTGGCGGATAGAGAAATCCTCTGCAGATATGCGGTGTTGGTAGGAAATAAAATACCACTCGTGGATCGGAACTAGCTAGAATTCCAAAGATGGAGTCAAAGCTGGCTACTTAATTCCAAGTTAGGATGGGGAAAGTAAAGAACTTATTTGAGCTGCTCCGACATATTCGGACAATATGTCATCTAGGAATATCAAGAGTTAGTCAGGCCCCTTGAACAAAGATGGTGGCGCAAGAGCTGATAGGGCAACGGCAGCGCTTAATACCGTAGTGGACTGCAGCCGGCCGGGATATTCTTTAACATTTATACAAGTGTCTTGTAGATTGCCTCAGAGACGCTAGATGATCACCTGAATAGAATTGACAATTTCTTTATTAAGCTACAACAGCCCGATCTTTGGGTCTTACTACCTCAATATACATGGCGAGTGCGCTTTGTTAGGGTTTTAATCTTCTAGAGACAGATCAAACTGTGTTGGATTTTTCAATTTTTCTTAAGAGTTTTGTTGTGGTTGTAAGGAACATTCAATACCACTATAAATCTAACAGCGACTTACGATATAGAATTCAAATGATCAATAACTTTACCAATTTCTGAATCTTCGGGATTTGACAAAGTGTAAAATGGCCTTAACTTCTTTGGATCGTTAAATGGCGAAACTGAAGGAAGACGGGAGCCCGAGAGCTATGTTGGTTAAGGTTGAAGTTAAAATTAAATTAAGGAATTCTAAAAAGGCGGCAATCACTGGACTTTATTTTTTGTGAGTATGAAGGAATGATTAGTCTTTACACTGACGTCTTCTTTGGGTGTACTTACATGTATTCCTAGCTTTTTGTAAATGCGTATCATCAATATTAATGACTTTATTTTATCAATTCACACAAAACCTGATTAGTAAATTTATAATGCCCCTCTTAATGCGCCTCTTAATCTAATTCAGTTTCTGCGGATGGGGGTAGATATTCAGTTTAGGACTTAAATCAAAGTTGTGTCAACGTCCAAGATTGATATCAGGAGGACCGACTATCATATTTAACAGTTACAACGTTATTCAAAAGCGTACGCATTTATTCAAACTATTTAATAAGTTTTCGAATAAGCCCTCATATTAAGCGATAAGATATTTAATTTTAAATTATTTTATGTTAAAAGTTTCAATCATATCGATGTTATAATTTATAAAGAGTAAATATTTATGAAATACACACACATACATACAAATTTTTGGCGTAACAGGATCGTTAGTACCCAGGGCCGAGCTCTCTCAGAACCATTCATGTGTGTGTGTACTTCTTGCACGATGGCGGGATCTCCTCTTTTAGGCCGAGATAAGCTTTTCTTGACAATTGATACTACTCGGATTATTTGTCAGATCATCACGAGAGGAGGGCCAGTGAAAAATCATTTAGGTGTTGCTAAGCCCGGGGATCAAACCCAGACCTTCTGCGCGGCAGATCATCGAATTAACTATCGCGCCACTTATATATTTGACAGTAAACAGGGCTGTAAAATGTTTACAACATGTTGCAATTCACTATTACTAAAACCACTCCACACTGACTACAGTACAAACTTCAAATTTATTCACACAAAATTAAAGCCAAGTAATAAAAAAATACAAAACTACACGCATACAATTTTTAATTCCCATTCGGGCATAGTCCACAGTTTTCATTTTTCAAATCCCCGGCATTTCCACCCTTTCCGAATGGAGTGTCACCGTTCACTTCGAGGAAATAGTTACCCTTCAACCGATTCGATGCAGCATATCCCATTGGGTATCCTGCACCAGGACATTTATTACTTCTCAATCTGGTGAGTGAACTACACCGCACCGCCATGAAATTATTCTCATTGCCCGGATAGACGGTTTCCGTGTAATACATCCAGGCACGCTCGTGTGCACACACCACAGAGAGGCATCCGTTTGGCAACGGACTCAGACCACCCGGATAGAAGTCAACATCACCCATGGGATCGCGCTTACCCAGCACACCAGGATTGCTGTGAATGATATCAATAAAATCTGCATCGCCACGCAGTAGTCCTGACAAATTTTCGCCCTCATTGAAGCATGGCTTCGCCGGATCCAAGCCAGTGATGCGTGGTATTTGTTTACCGGTCAAGTAATTGAATGTTCGTCCTGCCGAACCAACAATATGTGCTCCCAGACTATGTCCTGCAGGTGAAGAGAAAAGCCATTATTTTTCGGGATTTCTTAGGTAGGTTGTCGCACCTACCAATGAGATGGATATTCTCCAGCGGCACTATTTCACTCAGTTGGACTAATCCATGTCCTATGCTTTCACCTATTTCCTCGGTATTCAAAGCGGACCATGTGTAGAGGGTATCTACGTACGATCCAACATCCACCGCCTGCATATGAGAAGAGGATAATTTACTATACAAACACACACTTACCGAGTGGGTGTCATTTTACTTACGATAAAGTTAACGTCTCCACGACAGTGATACGCCTTGGCCATCTGGGAAATTGTACTCGACTCATTGACGGTCGTCGTCCAGCCGGTTGCTAGAATTACTGTGGGCTTTCTCTTGTCGAATTCTGGACTTCTCCACATTTCATCGGCCCTTAGCAGGGGGAAACTGTATTTGTTGCAGGGTGTTCTCAATTGGAATTGCATCTTCTGAATGTCAGGTGTTATCTTTGGCGTAATCGAGTTTGATGATACAGCTGAGGAACCTGACATTTACATGGAATAAAGAATTTGTGTAAACAGATTCAACTATATATATGGGTTAGTAATTGATTATACAAATGGCATTGATTGATGTTGACACAAATTCAAAAGGATATCCAGCGATGACATTTTTGCCAGATTCAAAGAGTCCCCTAGGTGTTGGCAGTAGATTACCCACGTTGCCTGCCAAACCAACTCCAATATCTCGGGATGATTGGAGGACGTTTCCGAATCCTAAATTTATGGCATGTGTGGTTCCTAGTTGTAGGGCTGCCACTAGAATGCAGGCTATGGCAAAAGGCAATTTCATCGTTATAGAGTTCTAAAAAAACAAATCGGAAAAAAATATATTTTTTTAATTCGATCTAGGATGAGATAACGAAAAATTGATTTATGTGTTACGAACTGATGCTACCGTTATTTAGAGTTGTGATCCAGCAAGGAATGTGCTCTGTGACGACATTTTCATATAGAAAGTAGACTCGTGTCTGAAAATTAGTTGGATCAGGTGTGTACGCTAAATCACATGATTTAAGTAGAACAAAATGTTTTAAACACTATGCCACTAATTAAAATCTCATCATGCCGATTTTAAGTTTGTAAACACATGAACGCCGCATGGACAGTCCTTAAATGATCATCTACTCGTGAGTCCGAAACTACAAATAAATAATGTGGATTTGAATCCGCAGTAGAGAACCAACCGAGTAACTTTCATAGCTCACAGATACTCCTCAGCTTACATTTAAGTTACTACCAAACCAACTAATTGTGTGGAGATAACAACCAATAGTACCAGATTCTGTAAAGGCTAGCCGCAGATGATGCTCACAATTTTCCGATCGGTAAAAATCGGTTCGCGATGCGATAATGTGTAGGACAGGGTTAAGTATATGTTAAATATCTGGGTTGTTGTAACATTAAAATGAGTTTAGCGAAATATTTAAAACTAAAGACTTAAATACTGTTTGAATAGTTTTAGCCACTTTCCTTTCCCATCGTCAAAAAAAGATAACCTACAGTTTTTTAAGTGAACATTTAGAGTACAGCGCTGTCTTAATTAATTGTCTCCAAAAAGTTGGCCTCCTTTAAATTGTTCTCAAACTTATTAAGCTGTGGAACCCTAAACAAGGCCCAAATATATTACCGAACCCCAATTCCTAATGATATAAAAAATGAAAAACAACTCATTTCAAAATCAATTTTATTAAAGGTTAGTGTGAGGACTAAAACCGTTTCATTGTTTGATTTATAATTTTTTTAAAAATTTATTTCTATCTCCGAATGCTGTATTTGCAAATCTAAGGCAGCTTCCAATCTCGATCTATATTTATTCTTTGCATAAGTGTACGCTTATGCTTCACAGCGATTCATTCCTAAAACCAACCTAAAATTCGTACATATGAGACTCGATTTCCGTAATGTTTGGTGCCGTAGTCTGGGTTTTCATAAGAAATGGATTTTGTACAATCGATGTCAGTTGTCGCATCTGCAAAGTAATAAAGGGTATTCCATTTCGAGGTTCCCCACTTTTGTAAAGAAAAAAAACACAGAAAATTCAAATTTAATGGAGAATGTTTATTATCATTTGAAAGAACATTCTTTGGCATTTATTTTTTGAAGATTATGTCTATCAAATGTTGGCCGTTGCTACGTCGCAGATGGTCCATCCGTTGAGTCCAATTTTCGATCACTCGTTCGAGCATTTCGACTGGTAACTGGCGAATTACACGCGTGATGTTTTCCTCCAAGGCCTGAATCGAAGCGGGTTTTTCCGCATAAGCTTTTGACTTTACATATCCCCACAGGAAAAAGTCTAACGGTGTGATATCACACGATCTTGGTGGCCAATCGACCGGCCCAAAACGTGAAATTATGTGCTCATCGAAATGTTCTCTCAATAAGTCCATTGATTGATGCGATGTGTGGGAAGTGGCGCCGTCTTGCTGAAACCAAATGTCGCCGAGATCACGAGCTTCAATTTCAGGCATCAAATAGTCGGTTATCATGGCACGATAACGGTCGCCATTGACGGTTACGTTCGCACCGGCATAATTTACACACTCTCAGCTACGGCCGCTATATTTTCTTCACAGCGTGCTGGACGTGGTCTATTCGGTCGAATATTATCCAATAATGAATGCTGGGTCTCAAAATGGGTGATGGTGTTGCGAATAGTACGCTCAGTAGGCCGATTATGTTGACCATAAGTTGAGCGAAGTGCACGAAACACATTCCTCACAGAACGTGAATTTTCATAATAAAGTTGAACAATTTGTAAACGTTGTTCACGCGTAAGTCTTTCCGTTATGAAATGCCAAACAATACTAAACAAAAATAAAATGACAGCATGACACGACTCACACGTGATCTGTCAAAAAAGGCTATTGAAAATAGTATCTCTACTTGGATCACCCGTTATAATAAATATCTTTCTAGACTTACTAAATGTCCAGAAAACAAATTCAATATCTGCTCTGAGTTCTAGCATGTTTCCATGCAAGAATTCATGTAAAACTGTTTTTTCAGTTTTACATGAATTCAACATTGTTCTTCTGTACACAGGTAAGCCAGAAGTATTTTTTTATTTTTACAGCTGCCAGTTTGTCTCTCACAAAAAAATATTGATAACACTTTTGAAAGATGTCTGTAAGATAAACTAATTAGATGCCTTTGTTATCCATTGCTCGTCTTGCAATACATCAATTAGGTTTGCAGATGAAGATATATTTTTGTCCAGTTGGTAAACTTTCTACTCATCACGAAGTTGAAATAATCTAAATAATCTAATTGTAAAGCCATCTTGTTTCCGTGTGAAGCAAAAGTGATTTGTACTGGCTTCCCATATCGTTACACACCTTTGTGAACAATCTCCATTGGAGTGGTCAACTTTTTATGAAATTTACAATCTTCACAGCTTCATCAAAAACTTTTTTCAAATCAGTTGGCATTCTTCTTACCACAAATGCATAACGACGCAAAACACAATGACTGATGTTACTTCCTGGTGCAATGTTTTTAATTTTTGACAGGACCCCTAAAACCTTTCATACCATTGTTGCGGCCCCATCGCTACATATCTCAGTACATTTATGGCCTAGAATATTTCTACACCAGTTGAATTGGTTTCGAAAGGTGTGCGCAGATGAGCAAATCTTCTTGAATAGATGTGT
The DNA here is from genome assembly GCA_932526625.1 of Rhingia campestris. NCBI lineage: Eukaryota > Metazoa > Arthropoda > Insecta > Diptera > Syrphidae > Rhingia > Rhingia campestris. Next base: position 49,716,605 of record OW052182.1, on the reverse strand, counting down.
CGAAGGGACACCTCTCGAATACAAGAAGTATTCAAAGGCCGGCAACATCCGTGCTTTCATCGAGTTGCATTACAAACATGTCACAAGCATTCCATCTGCGAACGAGTTCATCTTCAATGTAGTTGGATATTTTGTAAATCCGATCAGACATAGTGCTGTTTGAACATTGAACTGCAACGGACAACAAGGTTTAATTTAAGAAGACTCTGCAATTGTGTGTGGCATTCCAGATGGAGCTATCCTGTAGTTTAGGAGGAAAGATGCTTCTTTTGCATTTTCGTTGTCATTTTTAACTTTCTCTTACAAAGAGAAAGATATTGTTTTCGTGAAAATTTTCGACTTCGAGATTTTGATTGATTCTAACTTTACGATGATAGCGGAGCCCAAAAAAGTGGTTTTTGGAATTCCGTCCGTCGGTTCGTCGGTCCGTCTGTCCGTAATGGTCTCCCCAGCCTAAACGGCTTGACCGATTGTCTTCATATTTTGTATCCAAGTTTCTTTTGGTCATAATTCTAGGCCATTTTTTTTTGTTTGCTGTTTGCTAACGGATTTTGTCATTCAGGCCATATAAAGAAAATTGTTAATTTCTCGCAAACTACTAAGTCAAATTCAATGAAATTTAATATATATACTACTATAAAAGTTTTAAGCAATTCCACATAATTAGTTTTAGCCCAACTATCACTTAACGGAATTTTCAGTTTTGGCCAATAACGGAAAATAATTATTTTTCACATAGACACCGATTCCTTCAAATTTCGGAGTAAACGTTCGTATAATCACATTTGGACATTTTATATAATTTTTAGCATTAATAATCAAAATGCGCACTATTTGATCTAACGCCCAACTCGCTGTGAAAGAGAAAGTTGCGTACGTCCCAGTCGTGCACCCACCACTCGTTTGTAAATGTTTTAATAAAATGTGCAGTATCTCATAAAAGCAATATGCGCGAACTATACTCACACGCATGCATACTTCATTCATTGTTGCTCGTAATTTTCTTTGGAAAGTGGATGTTGCTGTACCATGAAAACTCTTCAGCGGAAGAAAGAAGGTGTTGAAGCGGATGGATTTTGAAAATTTGTACACTTACACTGAAAGTATAAGCAAACATTTTACATACCAAATTCCATCACCTTATATCTAAACCTTGCGACCTAAAAGGCGGTGACATTCAGACGGGCGAACAGACACACGTAGCCAGATTATAATTTGATCCATGCACTACGATATTCCCTATGTTAGGATAATTACAATTATCTATTTACCAAAAATTACAAATGGTCTTTCTAGACTTACTAAATGGTCAAAAGTGTTGGGCTTGTAGGGATAAACCAAGGACTTGCCATATCTTGACATACACTTTGGGGTAAAAATGTGATCAACAAATAGACCGAGCGTATAGAGTGCCCCCATTTGGACAAAACTTTAAATAGTTGTGTTTTATTTAAAACACGAGTGGTGTGTACCACGGTACCACTATGCATTTGTTAATTTAAAAAATTTAAAAAATCAATTATATAGGAGGCACAACGTTAAGGAATTAACTAAAAAACAACAAATATTGTGCAGCTCTGGTTATTAGAACTTCGAGTTATGTATTTGATGACAATCAGTAAAAGTGCTGATGCTGCCGAAAACAAGTGATTTATAGCTTTTGGCCAAAACTAAAAATTTATTTACGGAAATTTTGAATAGAACTAGCTTTGATGTAATTTTGCAATACTTCAATAGTAACTCTGATATTTAATTTCATTCAATTAGACAATATTGTATGCGAGATATTAAAGATTTCCAAAATGTGCCCTTACGAAAACCTGATATTTCGATTTTTTTTGGGAGAACTAGGTATGCAGTTTTATTTTACCATTTAAATTTGTATACTTTAATACAATATGTAATTGTGAAATTGTTTGATATTATTAAAACCGCCGCGCTGCGTTTGACAAAAAATCAAATTTAATATTCGAGGTTCTAGAGCTAATACCCAGAGGGGTTTTTATAAAGGGGATTATACGGCCAAAACTAATGGTAATTGAAACAATTCAAAAAACCTCTCTGGGTATTATTTAAAGAATCTCGAGTATCAAACGTTTTTTTTTCGAATATTTTAAAATTTTACGGAAAAACTTTTATTATTCAAAACACCCCAAAAAAGTGGACATGGCAAAAAAATAAGACGGTAGAAGTGCTACGAGGTTGCAAAGATATGTATTGCTTCACACCCATCAAAAGCAACACACACAATAACACAAAACACATCTTTCGAGTTTCGTCTCCACTCCAGTAAACTAACCAAGAACATTCACTACAGAGTGCCCTCTTATGCTTACGGTCTTGCTTGTTGTTAGTCGTGTAGTTACATGTCGTTACATGTGAGTTTGGATTTACCCCAACGAGCCCAAATTCCTTACGGTTTGACCAAAAATTACGTTTTTCTTAAATGGAGCTGCATTAATCTGGAAAATCCATACTTTTCGCATGTCAATATTAATGGGTGTTTTTTTTTAGAGGTTTGGTTCTTAAATTGCCAATACTGTTTTTATAGATTGTCAATTTGACTAATTATGAAAACAATGGTTCGGTTCGCCAAACTTTTCTTGCGGTATATCTATTTTACGGTCGACATAATCGTTCATCTAAAGATTTTATTCGGAACACGATGTAAAGTTTTCGCACCACGTACATTCTTGTGGATAATACGCATCCCCAAAGATGACAAACATTGCTAACAGAAGAATTTATTGCCGTTGTGGAGCGCTGTGTTGAGAAGAATCCGAATGACTCGATTCGCCATCGTGCACAGCAATTTCGTGGAAGATTTTACAGAAAATCTTGGCTTGAAGGCTTCTAAAATCCAGCTTTTTGCAATATTTGAAACCGCGTGACCATTTTACGCGTACGGTTTGTAAATGGACCGAAAAAATGATCCAGCTCGATCTTTATTTTAAATGCAAAATTTTTTGTTCCGATGAGGCCGATGGAGAAAACCCAGAAGCCTTTTTCGAGATGCCCTTACAACATTAAAATTCAATTTTTGGTGAGCTTTATGGGCTGAGGGAATCATCGGTCCAAATTTCTTCAAAGGACGATGTGCTATAGAAACTTTCCTCAGTTGAATGGCATTAATGTGACAAAGCTTTGGTTTCAACAAAATCACGGAACATGTCACATAGCGCGTAACACCAGCAATTTATTGTGGGAAACTTTTGGTGAGCTCCTTATTTCGCGTAATGGACATATGAACTGTCTTCCACGATTCTATTATCTCACACCTTTAGATTACTTCCTTTGGGGTTATGTTAAGTCACTAGTCTTTGCCAAAAACGTTGGATGTTTTGGAAGTCAAAACTCGCAGTGTTATTGCTGATAAACTGTCCCAGTTGTTCGAAAATGGTGTCGAAGATTGGACTTAACGATTGTGCTTCATTCGAGCTAGACGTGGCGCGCATGTGCCTGATATAATATTTTATTTCTATTAATTAACATTAACATTAACATTAGCTTAGATGTTTTATTTTATTTTGAATTTGTATACATCTAAAAAAACACCATTTACATCGGTTCTTCTTGTGTCGGAAAATCAATAGACTTAGTGTTTTCTCACCAGACAAGGTTAAGAAATGTTGTGTACCAAAAAGCCACTGCAATAGACAAAATGGTAACTTTCTTAAAATGGTTACTTTCAAGGCGTTAATTGAATATTTGCATAGGAGAGCGTCTTTGTGTACATTGTACACAACCAATATGTTTATTCACGGGATTCGAACAGCAACGTCAAAACGCGGTTAAAATAAGTTTGACTTTTGACACTTTTTTTAATTAGTAAGTTTTTTGAGGCATTTGTACAGCACGTGCTGGACCTGGCAGTCCTCAAGGTGTCAAAAGAAGGTTCTACTTGCTCATCTTTAATTAATTAGGGTAAATGAATGCAAAAAAAAACGTTCTATCAAATGCATTGAATATTTGAATGCGAAATGATCGTAGAAAAAAAATATATCCGCAAAAGAAATCCGCAGTTATTCCTAAGATAAGATCTTAATATGAGTAAATCAGATATTCTAGAAATGTACATTTGAGTCACAAGTGATCACTACGACAATAAAGGAAAAATGCAAGTCATTGTATTGCCATTCATTTATTGTAAAGTTAAAGTTAATTACTTAAACATTAATTCTGCATCATACAACGAATGCATTCGTTGACAATTACTAAGACATTTGCACTTTAACTACCTCGAGGAGTTTTCGTTAATATCAAAATGTACCAATTTTTATTAACACAAGGAAGGTACCTACTAATGTAAACATTTTATTTTTGTCAGACTTTATTTATTAAAAGTGTCGTGATATAATTTGAAACAAAATATTTATTTCACTCATTATTTTAATGAAACATAAAATGCACTTTTCACGACAAGTTTAATTTTTTGGACGATCTGTTTAAGACAATGATGCTTCAACTTTGGAGGTTTAAGTTCAACTGATTTTTGTTGTCATTCAATGAAAATCAACTTAGTTTTCGTTAAGTCGGAAATTTTAATCAATCGAAATAGTCTGTTATGAAGACAAGCCGTTCTGATAACTGTGTACTGGTCTGTTTGTATATTTAAGACGGGAGGTGGAGTTTATAAGGTTGGACAGATTTACTTTATGTATACCTATAACAATTCCAAGAGCGTTATTTTATGAATGGCAGTGCTTTTATAAAACGGATTTTCTCGTAATCGTGAATATTGTTGTAAATGAATATTTGGGTATTTGTTTTGGGGTATTAAACATATAGTGCTGAGAACAATACTAGATCGACAATATCTATTATATGGAAGATTTACTTTATTTTGAATAGAACTAAAATACACAAATTTTGAGCATATTGAAAGAGTTCCAAACACTGTTATTTCCTTATTGAAACATAAATCAAACAGAAATGGAAAATCATATCGAGTAAATGGCCTACACGGTTTGTTGGCTCATACGCACTTGTTGTTGTCGAAATTTATTATGATCGTTTTGCATAATTATGACTACTCTCTGTGATGATGATTTTTTTCCTTCAGTGTAAGCCTAATTGTTGGCTTATTGTGATAAACCTTTAAGTTCAAATAACCACAAAGAAAGGAATTTATTGCATAATTTAGGGATCTATTGCGATCACCAAAAGAGTAGATGACGTGGAAATTTCGTATGCAGTAATTAAATTGATTTACGGGTTGTGTATTGAAACCATATGATATCGACATCAATATTAATCAATTTAGCATCAGAAAATCGGATATCATGTCAGGATAACAATAACAAGTAACAGTTACTGCACCCTACTCGGTACGGTTCGAGGATGACTTAAGCTCATAATGCGTACATTTTTGTGATTAAGCCATCAAGATAAAAATGAGCTACAACGTTATGGAGAATTTCTAACATAACGTCGAGTATAATAAAATCCATAGCGGTGCACTACTAATCATACTTTTACTTTCCCAGATACTTAGTATGGGGTAATATTGTGATGTCGCAAAAGCATGAAAGTTAAAACGCCTGCAAATATAACAATCCTCTTGCTTGTTTTTGTGGATCCTCCCCTTTTCAAACGTCAAATTGACCTTACTCGGTTCATATGCTCAGTATGCCCGGTCAATTAATTTTAGCTCATAGAGCGCGCCAGAAGGTCTAAAGTGTCTGAGCCACAAAAGAAACACAAACATTTTGTTAGACAACTCAAGTTCTGCTCTGAGCTAAAAAAGAAAAGCTCCTATTGTCAGTGATCTGCCGTCTGAGCCAGAACTACTTGATATTGAGATGGAAAATCGGGTATTTGTGTTTGTAGTTGTCCTTCAGAGGGGTTCTTGGAATTAGAAAACAAACGAATAAGCAAAATTTGATCTTATAAAAGATTCCTCAGGAATAATACCATTGTGAAATGTGATAACTACAGAAGCAGTCTTCTCAATATCGCTTATAAACTGTACACTTCGTCAGATCATAAAAAAAAACGCAAAAACACCAAAACCCTTAACCTATTCATCGATTTCAAAGTTGCATACGACAACATTTTTATTGATACGAACAGAGATATACAGAGCCATGTCTAACTTCGGTATATTATCAGAAATAAATGAGAAATTACTGTTGCTAATCGCTCTTTCCTTTGGTCTAAGAAGGGAATTTAGTAATAGGGCACCGACCTAAACAACTGAGAAGATCCCAGTCCACCTTTAGAGTGCTAAATCATGGACTATGTCAAAAGTGGATGAGGAAATATTAAGTCGTTTTGAGATAAAATATTCTTCGGAAAATCTCCGATCCTCTTTGCGTTCTCTAACTATGGGGACAAAGATTCAATCAAGAAATTTGTAAACAGTACAACGACGTAGAAATGGTCAAAAAGGTCTAGGATATATAGTGCGATATGACCCGGAGTATTTGTGTCTATTTGCTCCCAGAGTCTTAAATTCCCAGCCAGTCGTCGGCGTCGGACGCGGTAGAGGAAGACTCCGCCTTAAGTGGCGCGCATATGTAGAAGAAATCAACCAAGTTTAAGTGCTCTTGTTGCGCAGTTTGCTAAAGCACGGGCTAATTACCATATTGCTTGGTTTTGGGAGCTGTAGCAAAAACTTATGTTTATTTTTGAGACATTTCCTAACCCATATTTACTATGTGTATACAAGAATTGTATTTAAGAATATTCATGCACTTTGCTAAAGATCGTCACATGATCAAATGCATAGTTTACGATTCTATAAAGGACATACAGATAAACATTCATTTTCTAGATATATATAGATAGATAGATAACTTAATAGAAAAAAAACTAACAGAATTAATCCTAAACCTCAGATTTAGTCGCTCAAAATTAATTTCATTACAATTTGTATGAATGCACAAAACTTTTTTCTGACTATTAAACCCTTAACTCTATAGTGTTAACGGGGTTTGTTTTTTTTTTAAATGCTTTAATGTCCATTTGTTTTTCAGAAAAACTAATGAAATTCAATATTAACACGAAATGCGAATTAAAACATTTGCAATCGATTTGCATAATGATTTTCTGTTGTATGTTAATTATATGCTTTCTCAGAAACATACTTTTGCATTTATGTTATAACAGACTGCACGTGTTGATAATTGATAATTCGCCTGAAAGAAACTCCCCTAAAAAATCGATTTTTCGTGTGAAAAAAAATTTAAATACAATGAAATGTTTTTGTTGCTTTTTACTTTTTAAATGTATACTATAATTGTTATGAATGTGTCAGAGTGTCAGCTCTTTCATGATAGACGTCACGTGTATAAATTAAAAACAAATTTCCTTGAAATAAATTGTTGTATAAAAAAGCTGGCATCAAAAAGAAAACCACTGAATGAGAGTTACGATTGAACGGCAGGCAACATAATTGTTTTCACCCGATTCCAACTCACAGCGGGGACTATAACTACATTGACCGTAGATTGGGTATTAAACCCTTTGTTATCTTTTGGCGACAGTCGGGGATGAAACATATCACGATCAGAGTATTCTTAGTAGTTAGAGTAAATTGTCCTCTAGTCTTTCCGGCACATGCAGTTCTTAAAACCTAGCTTTTCCCTTAATTTGTGTGTGTTAGTTATTTGTTATTTGTGCACCGTATCATGGACTTTTGCAAAACATGAACAAGGCACCCTGTGCTTAGTATTAAAATTTGATAACTGATAATACTATGATAATATTGACGCGAACATTTCGTCTATAGATCATTTGAACCCACACCCACTGTTTAATCGCGTTTTCTTAAAAAAAAGTCTTTATAGCATATGCCATAGCTTCTGATTTACATAGGTCATAAGGGCATGTTGGTAAATCCGAATATGTTGAGCTAGCTTAATGAAATTTTGAATATTAGCCCTTTGTAAGTGTATTCAGTGCAAACAAAAATATTTTTAAAATCCGCACACGGCAACGCCTATTTTTTAAAAAAACGTCGATTTTAGTCAAACGAAAGGAATTCTAAAAAAATGTATTTAAGAATTTTTTTAATTTTTTAATTTAAGGATGAGATGAGAGAATGAGATAGGGAATTCAACGATTCGCACAGCAGATTGCAGCCTTGTCATATGTATCAAATTGTTTTTGGTTTGACCAAAAATGACTTTTTTTCTGAAAAACAGTACACTTATTCTTTTTTGTCGAATAGAGATGAAGACAAGTTTCATCATCTTAGCTCAAAATTTAAGGCTTTAGGTGACACACAGACGAACGGACCGAAATACCGACATGGTTAGATCGACTTAGATTACGATTGTGATTCGATACATATATTTCATCTACCTCATTTTTTTCTCTTTGTTTGTAAATTGATTGATATTGATTTTATGTTTATATCTATAAAATCAAAAATAAAAGGGGTATTTGAAAGTGTACAAAAATTATTAAAAATTACATATATTATTATTTCAAGGCAAAGTCGGACATATTTCTATCACTTGATATCAAGAATATCCCCGTTTTATTTCATAAGAAATATTTTGATATTAATAACGGCTCCAAACATTTTGATCAACCATAATAAAACAATCAAAGTTAGGTTTTAAAGAAAAACCTACTATTTACCCAAAAAAAATTGAAATAACAGACTTTTGGTCCCTTCACTGTTTTTCATATTTGTCATTAAGTTTGTGATCTTATAGCTGTGTACTCAATCTTGATGGCATACCTCCTATTTAAAGAATATGAAACATCTAGTACATAGAACTCGCTTTTGAAATTTAATCAAAGTTATTTAAATTTTAAACCCGAGAATTCAAGAAGCAAGTACTTACGACACACTATTTTTTTTCAAAATTGGTTATAAAAATTAAAATGCAATGCTTTACAAAAGCCTTATTCATATAGAATTAACTTCTAAGCAAACAGTTAAAATATTAATTAAAGAAATTATTTGGGATTTATTTAATTAATATTTAACAGATCAAATATTTTTTTAAAGGAAGGAACATTTACGTTTTTTATAACTGATCTAAAAGTAACATTTCCAATTTTTGGAAAGGGTTTGTTTATAGCTGAGGAACACAAACAATTAACAAATAGTCTGATATTAATATATTAAATGGCCAACGGAAAACCTGCTGTACGCTACTGTATATTTAAATAATGCCAAATACCTGAGATCTTAGCACACATTGGAATCGATATAAATCGCAATATCTTATTACCAAATCTTATGTTTTTTTTCACTATGTAACTGCCTGATGAATATCGTCAACTTCAGGCAGACTCTGCAAGTATTTAGGAGAAAAGAGGGTTGGATAGTTAAATCACAAAGTAAACCTTTATTGCAATTTTCTGCATTATTACTGTGTAATTGTATTAATCAACACATCAACTAAAATCTTGTCATAACAGAGACACACAAAACCGACAGCGTATAATATAGATTCTTATTTTTATGAACAAAAAAATTTAAGACCACAACATTTAATTTTTTTTAATGTTATAAACCATTTCCTGATAACCTTCTCGAGAGTATTTTGAATACACAACCTTTCTTCAAAAAATGTAGAACAATGACATCTTGTAATTTAAATTATTTTCGTCACTAAACATTTAAATCTTTAAACACACATTCTAGCAAAATATTTGCAAAAGAATTGTAATTGTAAAATGAAAATGAAATCAAGCATCATACCGAAAGGTTATTGAGAATGAACTGACGCGTCTTATTCGATAGAACTTTACTCAGCGATTACGACCGGGTAGGCTTGGTTCAATCACTTAATAAAACGAAACTGATCGTCTAGATAGGCAAGACTTGAATGACAATTCGATTGTCGCGCGTCACTGATGTTATATATGGAATTGAAATGAGTGAGATTAAATTTTTATTAGCGCATTGTTTTCATGTGAACCTGAAAATGGTAGTAACTAGTTGTAGGATGGAGCCAGGCATGAGATTCGATTCAAGACCGGTGGGTATGTCATGAGATCTGGTTGTTATATAATTGCATTGTTGTTTACATGTTAAAGTTTATAGCCAATGAGAATCTATTTGTATCTAAATAATGGTAAGAGTATATTTAAATATAAAATGTAAAATAAAGCATTACAGTGTAACAATTTTTGTTTTGCTCCATTTGTTGCGGATTATGGTCTTAATGGGAATAATTTGCAATTATTCAAAAGAAATCCAGTCAATTTATTCGCAAAAAAATAAAAAGGTTCAAGTATTTTGTATTGACTTTTTCAAATTTACCATCGGTAACGCCACATTACAACTTGAAGATTGCTAAGTTGTGGTTGTTGCAATTTTAATATTCCCATTCTCGGTCATTGGAATGATTCAATCCATGATAAATTCGAGACAACATATTTACTATTGAATGTTCCCCTGGCATCGGGACAACAAAGTACCAAAAAGTGCCTTTAAGTGCTTAATTTCAAAATACTCCAAATGAGTCGATTCTTTGCCTTTCACAGAAATTAGCAATCAGTTCACAACACCTGCATTCCTGCCTGCATTCGAAAACTGAAGCCCAATTTAAAGCTCGGAATCTTCTCCTATTGGTCTCTAAATTTCATTGAAAATCGTCTTCAGCGATGAAGCTTATTTGTTGCCTAGATACTTCTTAATAAGCAAATTATGATACAGAAAGAAATCCGCTTGATCTTTTAAGGACTACCATGCAGCCACAAAAAGAGATCGTGTGGTGAAGATTTCATGATTGGAGTGCATTTCTCTTCGACGAAATTTTTGGCCAAGTTGGATAGAGCTCGCATTAGTAATATGTGATTCCAACAAGATACCATATAGCTGGTCAAACAATTGGTCTATCGAGGGGAAGTTCGTTAACCGTGTAATGTCGAAAAATGATCACCTCGATCGGCAAACTCGCTCATCCGATTTGATGCCATTGGATTTATTTTTTATGGGATAACGTTAAGTTATTGATGTATGAATCAAGTAAGTCACGTAAAAGGAGCTCAGAAACAATATTGAGCGTGAAATGACCAACATACGGGCGATACGAATGGGAAAGTTTGGTGGAAAAATGCTTCCTACGTATTGGCTGTTTTCACATATATAAAAGATTTTTCATTTATCTTTAAATTTAAATATAACAAAGTGTGGTATATATGTCCGCAGCTTCTCTGGGTGGCGCGCATCCAAAATGTACAATTTTCGGTTTCTTTGGCGCATAAATCAGGCTGAATTTGACCTATGCCATGGGTTATGTTGAGGGCTGCTGTGATGTATGGCTAATTCGCATAGACCTGCGATGAAAAAGTCTAACGGGCCCAAATTGGACGATATCGGTGGCCATTTGCTATCACCTTAACGTGAGACGACCATGCCATCGAATCGCTCGTGCAGAATTTCGAATATTGCGTCAGCTTTGTGGTACGTAGCGCCGTTCTTTTCAAACCACATGTCATTGGTATCCCACATGGTGGCGTGTTGGGCCAGTTGAATTTTGTACGGGTGAAGGCCCAATTAATGACAGAAAGTCGCCAAGATGTGGTCTGCGAAATACCGAGTTCTTGTTAGCGACGCGAAATCGACTGCCTCGGATTTTCCTGCACATTCTCATGGAGAGCGACGTTTTTTCAGTAGGTGTTGCGTTAGACGTACGGGTGTTGGTTTGGTGTTTACGGAACCAGTGAGCTAATTCCCACTTCTCGGTAGTAGGATTATGACGACCGTAAAATGATTAAACAATTATATAATTTGCACGTATTGTGGAATGCTATGTCCGTCCATGATGATTTGGCAAAACAGAATGAATAAATGACAGCCAATTTTACAGATATAACTTGATCAATATGTCCGCTTTCAACTGTCACTAGGGGAAGACCCTTTATGTAGTATTAGACCTGGACTACATTTACATTATAAACCAAAGATAACAAGACAATTCCCAAAATGTTAAATGTTCATTTGTACATGATAAACATTTTTGTAACTTTCTCTTACAAAGAAAAAGGTATTGTTTACGTGAAAAAAAAATCGACCTCGAGATTTTGATTGATTCTTACATTAAAATGATAACAGTGTATTTCGAAGAATTTTTTTGCGCCATAACAACCTATAAGAACATAAGGTCGAATACTTCTAGTTTCATATTTCGTTTGGCCTTATTTCACGTCACCTCTTTTGTTTGCTCCATAAATGTCAAAACCGAATTGACATTCGACCAAAGTCAAAATATAAGAACAGCAGATCTGACAATAATTTTACTCTTGGTTAATCTGCCTTTTAAAATAAATAAAAAACAGAAAAACAAGAGTTAGGGATTTTTAAAATTGTTTCATGTTTGTTCAGAATATTCTGTTTATATATAAATGATCCTTTCAGTCTTTCATATTTTCGGTTGTACTATCAGACGAAACTGCTCTAGTAATCTGAACTCAAGATAATTTCTGTCAATGAATTCTGAAAACGTTGAGCCACATGATATAAATCTGGCTATTACATCACAACCACTTCTAATGAAGTAAATTCTTTAATATAGTTGATGGAAAGTTATGTCATGTTCTATTTGCTCATTAGGTGTTTTAACTTCAATCTACAAAAACCCTATACCATAAACCCTAGACAGCCATAACCAAGACGCCCGTAAAAACTATCATAAAAAGTACGTCCAAATTCCAACTATGCAATCAGTTGAGGCCATTAACTTGAGCTCATGCAGTCGAATGAATATTATTTTCATAAGACTCACCTAAGACCGCATAAGCTACATCTCCTTCATTCCTTGACATAACCTCATTATTACTCAAACTCAAGATGAAACATTTCAAGTACACACAAACACACCAATGTAGAAGAAGGAGTAAAAACCCAGCAAATGTGTACTAAAAACTCGAATGACTCCATTATTCCCAAGAGTATATTTAAATGTAATTGACTCTTTTATATCACTTAACTACTCCGTGGCACTTTAGTGCCGTCACTCGGTCGTTTTATGGTCCTTGTTGCAATAACTTTCATGTATCTACGTATCATTTGCCCCCGAGTGCTATCAAGGGAAATGAGATTGTTTATACTGCAACTCCTACAGTTCGAGTGTCGGGCAATTCAGTAAATATGATCCACATTCTCACGTGCGAGATGATGATTAAACGAGTCCTATCCATTTCCATTTCCATTCCAGCAAAGGCCATAAATATTGCCATTACCAGGAAATACTCGAACCCATCGATTTGCAACGAAAGACCGGATATAGTTTAGCCGCACCCATCTGGCGCACGGAAGTAGTGCAATTGCTGGCATCTCAGTGAATGGAATTGATGTAAGGGCACTTAATTCCATATAGAGGAAGGAAGGCCAGAAGGTACACTTAATCTAATGAAAGTGACATAAAAATGAAGAAGCAGCAAGAAAAAAAAAACATAAAGAGTCAATGGCCTAGAAAACAATACCGTCCAACAAGCCAAGTTTTACTGTGGTGCTAACACTAACCTGATGCATACAAAACACAGAAACCCATGTCCACCGTCTAGGTACGAGGTAAAGCCTTGTAAATTGCATCCAGTCAGTTGGTTTTTATGTCCTACCACCGGAAATCGTTTTTCTACACGGGCCTACACATGGTCGGAGGTGTCAAAAGGTGTTGCAATTCCCAGCACCCAGGACAGACATGGATTAATGGTTTTGCTAAATAGTTGCTGCGCTTAATTTTATGCTGTGGGCGACATGAGTCATTAGAATGGTAACGAAGCTGTAAAAACAAGGGTTGAATAGTGGCATCCCCGTGCATTAGTTTAACACTCAAAACACATTCTGTTTAGAGGGCCATGCTGAGGTGTTGTTTTATTTGGATTTGACCAGGTGCAGAGTGGAATTGCAGCTCTTTTGTTTAAATTGTGGAATAGTGGAGATCCACTTGTAAACATGAATAGAAATGAGAAGTCATATAACGTTCATTTGCATTAATTTGTGTTTTTTTAAAGAGTTAAGCTCAACAAAAGTGTATTTTTGGGATCATTAGGAATGTTTATTTAACAACCAGTTAAAAAAACCTTATTTTTTGTATCCTACCCCAAAGGTTCGAGTTGAACCAGTCCAAACTGAACCTCGACCTCGACCTGTTACAAGCTGCCTCCATTTACCCCAACTGCCTGATTGAATGCGATTCTAAATCTACTACCTTAGGATCTATTAACGTAGGAAACTGCTGCCAAAAGAGCCGGGAGATTCATCTAAAGAGCTGAATTCCTATGCACAAGGGTGCATGCTCAGATCCTAAGAAATTATATTAAGTGGGTAAACCATTACACACCTTCTCTTTTCCAGGGAGAGAAGACTAATTGGGAAAGAATAAAACCACGTAAAATAAATCGAAATGTATCTGCAAATATCATGACCGTATTTCAAACGGTTGGACCGCTCTCAGAGAACGAGTGGAATACAATATCCAATTGAAAGCCAATTGGACATGACAGGGCCGGTTTAGCCAGATTTCCACAATACCCTAGACAGCCATAACCAAGACGCCCGTAAAAACTATCATAAAAAGTACGTCCAAATTCCAACTATGCAATCAGTTGAGGCCATTAACTTGAGCTCATGCAGTCGAATGAATATTATTTTCATAAGACTCACCTAAGACCGCATAAGCTACATCTCCTTCATTCCTTGACATAACCTCATTATTACTCAAACTCAAGATGAAACATTTCAAGTACACACAAACACACCAATGTAGAAGAAGGAGTAAAAACCCGGTTGGACCGCTCTCAGAGAACGAGTGGAATACAATATCCAATTGAAAGCCAATTGGACATGACAGGGCCGGTTTAGCCAGATTTCCACAATATGTAAGAATATATGCCAAATATAAATATATCTGTCATTTACGGCTCATACAGGGCCTCAAACCCAGCTTCTCCCTTCATTTGTGTTTGCGAAGTTATTATTTTTGCCATTTTAACGCCGAATCCGAATGGCAAAATTGAGAAACTTCTCATGACACTGCTGTCTTCGATGTTTGTCTGACTTTCGCAAGAAGTGGAGCAGTAAAGGAACCTAGGTTGTTTCACTTTCGGGATTTGAACTAGGAATCACGCACTTAGTAGTCCAAAGCACTAACCACTAGTCCACTGAACCCACCTCTGATAGCAAACAATTAAACTAAATATCAGGGATGACAACAACTGTAGAGGCCGCGGTGACGTAGACACACTCGAGGACATACTTCAATTTTTGCATCAATAACTGAGTTCCTGCCACTTAAGGAATAGAACCCAAAAAAATCCAAAAACTTTCCAAAATCTCATTAACTTCTCTTTTCAGGTTTCTGAGGAAACCAAGATGGCTACTAATGGATATTCCAATGTGACCATATACATAGATGTAGATATGTGTGGCGGGGTAGATGACACTCTACTTCACCGTATCCTTACCCAAACCAAATCCCGCTGCCAACAGTTGCATATTTCAAGTTAATTGAGGTCGGTTTTAACTTGTACGCTACACTCAAAGCGGGGTCCTCCTCTACTCCGTCTACCATTTGTCTTTGAATAGAAAATTCTTTGGCTTAGGGCGTTAGTGTACAGATTGTAAAGTTCGTGGTTGAATCTTCGTCTCCGCATAGTTCATCAACGCAAACGGACCAAAAATGAGTAGAGCTTAACTAAATTGTCTTCTTAGCCCAAAAAAACCGCGAATGGCGTATGATTTCTGATGAGATGTCGATATGGATATGTTTCTCATTTTTTTATGGATCGGACAAATGATGTTAAGATTGCATCCTAAGACAAACTTTTATTCGATTAAATTTTTAACATTAGTTTTGAGATGTTTCTTCATTAATTTAGTGTGGCTGTCGCTAATATTAAATTATTCCTTCTGTTGACATCGGGGGATTGCTTGCATTTCTTCTTCCATATTTTCAGCATAAACTATGATGAGGATTTACTTTGTGCATCTCTATAGGAATCTTTTCAGGCCTGGTATCATCGGATTTGAGCACTTACACTTTGTTAAAACTTGTAATCTTTGAGTGGCATGTAATTTATTTGATTGCACTCTTTCCATTCATCTTTGCTATAAAGCTCAATGCTAGATTTTCGGCAGCTGTCGTCTTTGCCTCCAGCTTAGTATTCTATGAAATTTTCAGCTATTCAAACTACAGTAAGCTTACCTTTTGTCAATCGCAGTGCGATTAATCGAATTGACCGTTTGTTGGTCTGAAGAATACCATGTCACCTTATGAATATTAACTTGAATCGACCATGTACTGGCTATGGTAGCATTTCACTCCGCAGCGAAGTCTATATGCCTTGTCAGACTGTCTAGGCTGTGATTTCCAACAATGCAAATAATAACCGCTCTTCCTACGATGGCGTCAAAATAGCTGTCTTCACTCTTTATTTGATATCAAAGTTCCAATTTAATATGTTATCAACTACCACCACCATTTTGTTTGAGTTATCTGAAATAGAAAAGGGAGGATCCAACCTAAGACGTCGTATTGGTCTCTTTCTTTTGGTTTACAACCCAGTTTCAGGATTCTTCTTAATATATTTAGATTCGATTTCTGGATTTCACTCAAGGTCGATTTGCCATATTCAATAAGGGATACGCTTCATCTGGACAGTTCACCCTTTTTGTTCTAACTTCTTCAGTATTTCGTTGACTGCTAATATCCAAAAGAAGAAGAGATAGTATGCCAATTAAGGGTGCCAATTAAGGGTGTACCTCTTCACGTCGTCTTCATCTTGGTAATTATTTCGCTGCCGTCTGCGAAAGCGTTTAATTGGGTGAACTAATAGAGTGGCGTTGTTATGATGTGAATTGACTGTCATTTTATTAGAAAAAAATCTTCGGATGTGTAGTTTTCAATTGCTTATTGTATGTCAACATAATTCTCAATCTGTCAACAACATAAGTGTGAATGTACAATCACATTTGACACGCTGCAAACATTATTGGACATTCACATTATGACATTATATATTACCTTACACACCTTACACATTACCGTACCTTGAGTGAGGTTATAACTCACAGATCAAGAAGAAGTAATGGATGAAAAAGAAGTAATGGCCTTCCCGTTGAAATGGACCTTAACAAACAAATTAGCAAAAGTATGCTAAATAAAAATGCTGGGTTAATATACGATTTAGTAGCACTTTTAAGAACAGTGGTTGGTGTATTACTTGGTCGTGTGTACTCGATTAGTTAATCACGCCCAGTTGTGTTTCTGTCAAAAATGTTGATAAAATCATGGGATTCGTTTATACAAGTAGGCGCAAAAGTTGTCACCCGTCGCAAAAGCTGTCACCCGATGTTTTTTTGGTTGCAAATATTTGAATTCTTCCGCAAAAACAGTAGAAAAATTTATTCCACGATTCATGTCCTATGCGCCACCTATAATAATTGTTTCGATTTTTTTGCAAAACACTTAAAAAAATGTAGGCCAAGAATTATCGGGTGACAACTTTTGCGACGGGTGACAACTTTTGCGACGGGTGACAACTTTTGCGCCACCTTGTATAAGCACTGCTACTATTGCCTAGGAGCTAAACATTGCAGAAAACTTCATGGACCGAATTTGAATCTGTGAATCACTGCTAAATCGCAACAAAATCGAGAAGCTTGGAAAAATGAAAATGTCAGTTTTTTGCTATTCGTAGCATTCGATTTGGCCCTATAATTCCATTTTAAAAACACCTCTGGGTATTTTACTTATTCAAGAACCTCGTATATCAAAGCCCTAATTAAGTTTACTTTTACCAAAAACCTTAAAGAAGACGCCCCCATGATCATGGCTAAAAACATACTTTTGCTATATATATATTGTCCAAAAATTTATATTTATGGTTTGACCAAAAGCGACGTGTGTTTTTTCAAATAAACAAACATGATCAAACGGATTACAAACCCCTATTGTATAGGATAAAAAATCGGATTTTAAGAACACGCTAACAAAGAGTAGGTGTGGTTAATAAAATTTTACAGAAACAATGTATAGTCTAAATTGTCTAAATGTATTGTTGAGTCACTTTTTTTAAAAAAAAAGGTCTAATTATAGTCTGCGTGGTCTGAGTGCGCGGATTTTTATATTTTAACAAAGAGTTTGGGAGCAAAATTTCATCAGTATAACTCAAAATGTAACGCCCAAAACCTTGTGTCATATCTTCTAGGCTGATGCATTCCCCGATCCCCAGTTAATTGCCCCAAGCATTGAGCATTTTGTTCGATGCAATTAACCGGGGATTACTTTTTACTCAAATCTGACTACAAAGAGATATTGCTGAAATCAACTCACATTTCTTAACTTACGATATACGATATGCGTGTGTTCCTACTTTAACAATGTAAAACATTACATTTTTTCACAATGCTGGAACAATCTGCAAGATTTCTTGCTTGAAGAACTTGTTTCAAAACAAAATAAATAGGTACACCTTCCTTGACCTATTTTCGCCTATTATACACGAGAATAATTTGTTATGCATCCTCACCTCATGCCTCATCTAATTCCATTGCGAAGAAAATTCATCGAGTTCCTTTAATTTGAATATTTTCCTGGAAATACATTTCACTTCCATAACAAACGTTCACATACACACACAGACCGACAGGATGTCAGTTCACATCTATACACTCGGTATACATTGTTATGGCAAAATGTAGGAAGGCGTTCTCCTTCTGGTTCGATTCTCGCATTTTCCATTGATGATGTTGCGTCTAATCCCGATTGGAATCCTTTGAATAATATTGTCGCCAGCTTGATGAATACATTACTTTCCAATGTCGTCGACATGATATCATCAGCGGAATCGTGTCGGCAACTTCCTTGTCTTACTCGTACTCGATGGGTATTCGAAGTTTTATCGTCTTCCACTGACAGACTGTGTGAGTAGTTGCTACGAAATGCAACAACAATTTGCAAATTTAGTTCGCACTCCAGAGCAGAGACATACTGACTGCACAAGGAAAGTTCCAATACCCCGACCACATCTGGGGGTGGGAGATACATGTGCAACCATGAATGCGGAAACTCATCTGAATATTAATCACATGTCAGTCACAGAAATGACACCGCGAGCTAGGAGTGCACGTTTCCCGCTGCTAAATGCCACCGCATTGTGGTCAAGTTCATCCACTGATGTGATGGAAGCAAACCACTCGAATGGTTATAGTCATGTCAACGCGCGACTTACATCTCTATATGGAATTTGCAGAGGGGACCTTGTTCGGTTGTATCAAATGGAATTTAGTGGGAAGTTATCTTTAGTGGAGTCGCCCTCTATTTGATTTGAATAAATACCCAAATGCCTGGCAAGGCCGCGGATCAACATTTACACCAACGTGCACCCTGATGCATGTACTCCCCTTGCACCTGACGACTATTACATTCACCTGATTGACGAAACACAATTAAACTGTCATTTCAGGTCCAGTGAGCCCTGTATTAGACCATTTGCCGGCCACAATCCGGGCTTCTGCGGGGATGTCCTTCTTTTAAATTGCAAGCGATTTGTTTCTACGGATCTGCGGACACCTTGTTTTCTAATCGGCGATGGTGGTGAGTGGTGGTGCTGCCTATACACAGCCAACGGATGCGCAATTTGTCGCAATCACTTATTGCAATGGTAAGCTGGGTGGTGTATGTTGGGATAATGTGAGCCACTCGGTCACGTTGACTTTCATCCTGGCGAATTGTATCCAATTCCGGATGAATGCTTCACGATTGCTTGTGCACATTCATATGCATGTGAATCGTACATCGAGATGGTGTATCCGGTTTGTAGAGATATATGTCATGGAGAGATGGTGTGCTTTTGCTTAAAAAATGAAAATAAATTCGGAATAAAAGATGCATTCCGACGCGATAGTGCATGCTAGGATATAACGTGTCAACAGGATTCCATAGTTTATTTTACACTTCGATTAATAAACGTTTCCCGTTTGGCTCGATTTTGAATGGCAGTTCAATAAAGGACCAGGACCAGGAACAGGACCAGAGTGAGCCCTTGCATTGCTTTTGAAAGTGTGTCGTGTGTACTCTGAGTGTTATCCGTTCGCGTGGAAGGCATTTATTTTGTTGGAGAATGCACGCATTCGAAATGGGATTTTTGATTGTGCTCCATTGTGTGATTTTTTTAGTCTTCAAGATTTTTGAATCAAAACTTATCGCTTTTGTAGTCTTCTTAACAGTCCATCAGCACAATAGGTATCCAAAGATTTTTTCACTCAAAACGATAATAATACGAATTTTTTTTATCCACTTTTGTTATGATCCATACTTCAGCACCGTAAAGTATGACTGGGATCGAAATCATAAATAGTGTCATCTCACGTAAACTCATCTATTTCTTACTGTAGATATATAATACTGAGTTTCTGACAAATTTTTCAGCACATTATATGTAGCTGCAACTGGCAAGATAAAATGTGATTCAAATAGAAACAAACAGATGGTTTACCCTTTTCTCTCTCATCTCATCGCTACTATGAATGTACTTGACAAAACTTGTGAGCGACTACCGAAATACGATTTTTATGCAAAGGTAGGAAGAGAAGATTAGTATATTAGATTTAGTAGTATTGTCGGAATACACAGCCTACACGACGCATATTCTGGCAACGGACTTAGGCTAATTGACTTTGCTGCAAAACGAAATGCCACTATAGCCTCCATAAGGTTTGCTCACCTAGATATCCATAAGTGGACATGGCCATCTCCAGATGAACGAAAGGTCAAAAAACGGTCAAAATCAAGCTTAACAGGTCTGACGGAAAAGTGCGCGACCGAAGACATAGGGAGGTGCCACTCCAGGAAAGAAGTTTAAAACTTCAAAGACAGGGCTACAAACCGCAAATATAATCCTGTCAAGATGAATAAGGAAGGTTCATATTTCAGACAAAGTTGTTGTTGAATATATGGAAAAATAACTTCTGAAAACTGTAAAAGGGCGATGACGAACAATATTCCACTTCAGGTAGAACGAAGCATTCAATATTGGCGACGACAGTGAAAACTACCAACCACCCGACATTATAGTGAAGTGAGGATAGCAATATCTTATCTTAAGTTTAACAAGGCTGGCGAAAATGACGACCTTCCCGCCTTCTCCGCCTTCTCCGCCTAGCCGCGGAGATGACTTGGTAAGCAACATTCACCAACTCGTAAGCCAAATCTGGTCGGATGAAAGTATGCCTGAAGAATGGAACCTCAGCATTGCCCGATTCAGAAAAAAGGAGACCCTCTAAACTGCGCAACTATAGAGACATATGTATACTCAACAAAGCCTACAAGATCCTATCTGCCGTAATATGTGAACTCCTGAAACCGTTTACCAACAACATGATCTTCCCTTATTAGTGTGGTTTTAGGCCTGGAAAGTCCACAACCGATCAAATTTTCACACTTCAGCAGATCCTCCAAAAAAACTAACAAGTCCAAATCCCACCCACCACCTATTTATCGATTTCAAAGCCACATACAACAGCATTTATAGAGACGAACTATACAGAGCCATGTCCAGTTTTGGCATACCGCCCAAACTCGTCCGTTTCTTCGGGTTAAGAAGGCAATTCAGTAGTAAAGCCCGCACTCGAACTACTGAGGAGATCCTGTATAAGACCCTGATCATCCCAGTCCTGCTCTACGGCGTTGAAGCATGGACCGTATCAAAAGTGGATAAAGAAATGTTTGGTCGATTTCAGAGGAAAATTTGGTCCTCTGTTCCGTTCGCGTTGACGTGCAATGGAGACGAAGATTCAACCAAGAACTATAGGAGCTGTATAGTATATAGCTGTATATAGCTAAAAAAAAAAACTACGCATTGGACGTTTATGATGACTAGGACATGTACAACGAATGGCCACCAATACTCCGGCTCGCTGAGTCGTCGATTCCCAGCCAGACGTCGGACGCAGTAGAGTAAGACCTCGCCTTTAGTGGCGCGCACAAGTAGAAACCGATCAACCACCTTGGAGTGCGCAACTCGAGGCATTCCGGACTGTAGCGCCACTAAAGACAAAAAGATTTCCCTCTGAATGTTGAAATGACAGCTTGTCGGTACTGGCTTCTTTTGGTGTCTAGTTTTAGCGAAGGTGTGTGTCTGACGTCTGGGGTCTGTAATTGAATCTTGAATCCAAAATGGTTGATTTGGAGTGTTGTCTCCAGAAAGGAGGTGTTTATCATATGACAACATTTTTAAAACTAGATGCTATCAGGAACGCCTCTGACGTTTGTGGGTGTAAATACAAATTGCGGTACTTTGAAGAGGAAATATTGGACGAGAGGCTGCAAGATGAAGGTGAAAATTGTTATGTGGTCTGATTCAGGTGGGATGACGTAGTCAGACCTGATTATATATTCAGTTGTATGTATTATCGACATTTGGGAGTCTTACCAAAAGGTGGAGCGTGTAGTTCTGGTTGGATTTCTTAAGGTACTTACAATGAAGAGAGAATATCTTCACACTGGAAATCTTGCAGAAGGGACTAATGATGATTGGTATGATTGTTTTTTTTGAAGTGAAACTTCTTTTGAAACGGTGTGAATTCGATTTTATGAAACGAAAAAGTGTAACGAAAATGAGATTAAACAAAATATCGGTTATCTTCTGATCACCGAAACGAAGCAACGATCAATCGCGTTTAGTATGTTAACGCTATTAGTATGGGAACGCTTGGGAACACTGCGTGCTGTTGGTTATTGTCAGAAAATGATATGAGTTCATCTTTCATAAAACCGGTTTTGTAGGCGAGGGCACTGAGTTTCGGGTAAGAAATAGTTGAAATTCTTCAACCGAGTTTGCAAAGTAGAACAAGGTTGAAAACTAATTAAAACACATTTTTCACCAATTTAGGTCGGAACAAAATTGTATGTCATTCGGCTTTCATACGCGTTGCGTGATTCGAACAGTCAACATCAATATAGTTGCATATAACTCTCATATAAACCCAAGAGCTTGCGAATTGTCAAAAGTAATCAATATGTCAGTTCAACTCACCTGGTGTGCGGAGGCTGAATGAGATGAATACACTATGGAGGTGGTAAACAGAGGGAGAGAGTGAGAGAGATAAATTAAGCAGAATACAGTTTCACTTCTAACGCGTGTGAACTCACACTCGATTTTTTATTCTTATTTTACTCCTTATTTCATCGATTTTGGTTGGGATTAAAAGCACAACCTCCCACCCAACAGGCAAATACATTCCCAGTACAACGCGGCCTCTCACTGTTAATTCTTAATTAATCCTGCTGTTAATTTGGTTTCTTTTCTGGCCTGAGATAAAAATGTTTGTTGAAGTGTGATGCCTTTTTAGGATCAAGAACAATCCCTAATCGATGAGTTTTGAGCCTGAGCCGCCCTTAAATCCAGCAGACATGATCCAACAGAATGTACGGAGGTATTTTCCGCATAACCGCAACTCTTGAGCAAAGAATCACTCACCATACGAAAAAAAGAGGAGACGAATGCGTGCCTTATTCGCAGATACAATTGAACGAAATCCGCTCCACCAACAAGATTCTTCGTATAATCATTGATAAGGTTAACAGTTCCATCATCTATACCATGTTGTTGCACATGCTGTCTAATTCGTCTTTTAAATGCATTTAAAATCCTTGCCAAGGGATTGAGCTCCACCAAATAGCCTATTAAACGTTTAGACATAATTTATTCTTGCTAGCGAAACCCATAAATTGCAGCCAAATCCAAGTTCGACTTATTCAAGTGGTTTCATACACATCCAAACAAGTGCTTTAATCACTTTAACAACACTGGCCGTTGGCTTTATCGACCCTGACCCTGAAAATGGAGTCAAAGTACCTGTCGACAAAATGAATCATCCATCCTATATAGTAAAAAAAAGGAGAAAAGTATTTAACAGAAGGCCTGAAGAGATATAACGGGTAGGAGTTAAATTTCCATTTTGTGTTTCCTTAAAAACAAAATAAAGAACCAACCACCACCCACTTTCAATCAAACTAACAAGCACGAAGGTGACACACCTCAAAAATCTTTGCACAGCCCTTGAGCACGAAACTTAACCATATTCGGTACGTATGCCCAGTAGGCAAGCTCTATTGGTATGTGTGACATGCCCATTTTTTGAGGGGTCCTTGATTCATAATCAACTACGTTCGTGTCGTGATGGTGGTGCTGTTAAACGAAGGCGGCATTATTAGACTGCTGAAAGTGACAAGAGGGGGAAATTTTATTAAATATCTGTTTGTCCTCCAGCCCGGGTAGTTGATTAGGACTGAATTCCTAATGCGATTATGTGTGCCATGTAATTCAATAATACATTCGGTGGAATTCATACGCATTTATTTGGGCTGCCTCCGATTGTAATTACTAGCATTAGCGCTGCCACTGAAAGATGAGGATTCGTTAGCTCATACTGTTTTCAATTTTGTTGTCAGCAAAGGATAAACACCTGTGGCAAACATTCCAAATACTCATTGCCAGTGGCGTTGTATTTGCTCTTGCGTGGCACGTGTTGGCCGTTTGTTTAGGGACTCTGCAGGAAGTATGATTGATAAATTGAAACCCATACGGCAAAAGTGTGATGAAAGGTGGTGTACATTTCAAATGCGGTAGCTGAAAGTGGTTTAAGGTTGACGAAGTATGTGTTGACAAAGAGCATAGATGGGCTATTTGTTTGTCAAGTTATGAGCTTTCAATGGTCTATGAGAGTGTTTGTTTAAGGATGCTGAATCGATTTATAGAAGATATGGATGACACTTGTTTATGTGACAACAATGTCTAGGTTAGACTTTCTAATCAATGTAAAAAAAAATCATAATAATTGTAGAAACCCCCTTTATCGAAGTATATTTATGTGGGATTACTGCTCAGGTTAAAACTGGGTCTTAAACAACATGTCTCTCTAATAAGCTCGGTATTTAACTAGCAACGTCCAGGTAAAGAACTTTAATTCGGTTGAGGTCGGTTTCGACTTCTGCGTGTCACTTAAGACAAGAGAATCAAAGGCTCTTTTATCTGGAGTATTGGTTTCTATTCGCTCCACAGTTTTTTTGACCAGCTCTTCAATTGTTGCTTGTGATTGATAGATGGACTGTGTGTCTATTAGCTCCTGTGAAAATCTTTTTTTATATTACCCGTAGGAAACAGATATATGTACTAAAATCCTTCGCTTCGAAAGAACCGTCTATAAGGTGAATTACTTGTCCTTGAATACAATCCATTGTATGATTCGGAGCCGAACTCCAAACTGTATTCAAGATCACATATATTTGGGTTTTACAGAGAAGAAGAAGCTGGGCTTTTGCCTTTCTAAAAAGGTAACATTGGTTCGTAGTCGAGTTAACTTCTGTTTTTTTGCAATTTTTTGCTTTGAAGATGTTAATGTTAACATTGGCGTTTGCGTATCCCAGACCTCGAATGTTGCAGAGTTCAGTCACAAGTTGGATGTTGTTGTTGGTCTTGGTGTTGGTTTCACTTTAATTTGTTCACCCTGAAACAGTCTCCCCTGAAGATCCGAATGGAGAATTAGTTTACTTTCGGAAATCTTTATATTAAGAACGTACCATGTACCATCATGACATCTTGTTCCCACCAATGTTGGACCGCCCCATCTGCTAAACTCCAAAACATATTAACAACTATTTCAGGGACCTTATTTCATGGTGCTGTGGTCATAGTGATTGCATGTTGACGGCATATACTTGGTCTTGTCTTCGATTACTTGTTAACCCGCTTGCTTTTATATACGCGCAAACGTGCTGGTCCGACCAATGATGCTAACATTGTCAGGGTATGCTAGTAGTTTCACAGATTTATGAAGATTGTAAAGGGTGATCCAAGTAGAGATACTTTTTTCAATAGCCTTTTTTGACAGATCACGTGTGAGTCGTGTCATGCTGTCATGTTATTTTTGTTTAGTATTGTTTGGCATTTCATAATGGAAAGACTTACGCGTAAACAACGTTTACAAACTGTTCAACTTTATTATGAAAATTCACGTTCTGTGAGGAATGTGTTTCGTGCACTTCGCTCAACTTATGGTCAATATAATTGGCCTACTGAGCGTACTATTCGCAACACCATCACCCATTTTGAGACCCAGCATTCATTATTGGATAATATTTTACCGAATAGACCACGTCCAGCACGCTGTGAAGAAAATATAGCGGCCGTAGCTGAGAGTGTAAAATAATGCCGGTGCGAACGTAACCGTCAATGGCGACCGTTATCGTGCCATGATAACCGACTATTTGATGCCTGAAATTGAAGCTCGTGATCTCGGCGACATTTGGTTTCAGCAAGACGGCGCCACTTCCCACACATCGCATCAATCAATGGACTTATTGAGAGAACATTTCGGTGAGCACATAATTTCAAGTTTTGGGCCGGTCGATTGGCCACCAAGATCGTGTGATATTAC
Organism: Rhingia campestris; assembly: GCA_932526625.1. Taxonomy (NCBI): domain Eukaryota; kingdom Metazoa; phylum Arthropoda; class Insecta; order Diptera; family Syrphidae; genus Rhingia; species Rhingia campestris. Next base: position 49,690,252 of record OW052182.1, on the reverse strand, counting down.
ACCGTTAGACTTTTTCCTGTGGGGATATGTAAAGTCAAAAGTTTATGCCGACAAACCCGCTTCGATTCAGGCCTTGGAGGAAAACATCACGCGTGTCATTCGCCAGTTACCAGTCGAAATGCTCGAACGAGTGATCGAAAATTGGACTCAACGGATGGACCATCTGCGACGTAGCAACGGCCAACATTTGATAGACATAATCTTCAAAAAATAAATACCAAAGAATGTTCTTTCAAATGATAATAAACATTCTCCATTAAATTTGAATTTTCTGTGTTTTTTTCTTTAAAAAGTAGGGAACCTCGAAATGGATCACCCATTACTACTGGTGTAGGCTCAGGAGTTTTCCTCAAGCCTCTTAGGAATGATGTTATAGAATTTACATGACAAACCATAGTTTGTCTTAGGTGAGGTCGTTGTTCATCTTGATGGAGAATAGACAATCTTCATCGTCATCCTGCATAGATTGACGAGTTCGGGTCTAATATGAGAACTAGACACGATTTTCATTAGTTCGTTTCGACATTGAAATCGATGAGCAGGTGGTACTGGCTGGTGTGAATTTTTGATCGGGTGTGGATTTTCCTGCCCTAAAATCAACCTGAGACAAGCCGATTATGTTGTTGGTAAAATGTGTCAGGAGTTCATATATAACGACATATATGTATGCTGAGGTTCCATTTTTCCGGCCCACTTCCATTCCATAAAATATTGTAAGTTTTTTTTTTCGCAAGTTTTACCAAAGTGTAAAACGTCAAAGGCAAGTATACATGGCTCGAATCTCGGCTCGAATAGAATCCTGTCGAGATGAACAAAGAAAAATCATAGTTGAGACACAGTCGATGCTGAGAGTATGGAAAAACCACTTCTGCAGACTGTTAAACGGCGATGACGAAAAACATTTCGCTGTCAGGCAGAACGAATCATTCAATATTGGCGACGACAGCGAAAACTTCCAACCACCTGACCTAAGTGAAGTGCATGGTTCGTTCTGCCTGACAGCGATATGTTCAAGCTTAATAAGGCTGCCGGAAATGATGGCCTTTCCGCTGAGCTTTATAAAGTCGGCGGAGATGACTTGGTAAGCAACATCTACCAATTCATAAGCCAAATCTGGTCGGATGAAAGTATGCCTGAAGAATGGAACCTCAGCTTCATTTGCCCGATCCACAAAAGAGGAAACAATCTGAACTAAGTCTCCTCAACATCGCCTACAAGATCCACACTTATCAGTGTGGTTTTAGGCCAGGAAAGACCACAATCGATCAAATTTTCACACTTCAAACCCAAGAAGTCGAAATCGATACCCACCACCTATTCATCGATTTCAAAGCCACGACAGCATTTATATACAGACGAGCTATACAAAGCCATGTCTAGTATTGGTAAACCGCCCAAACTCCGTTTGTGTAGGGTGAGGATGGAGAATTCTCGCTACTCCATCAGGGTCGGAAACGACCTCACCTACATATTCGAAACCAAAAAAGGATTTCATCTGTCATGTGAATTCCTTAATTTGATTCTTGAGAGGATTGTGCAAAACTCCCGAGCCATCACCTGAGGCACAATCTTCCAGAAATCAGTGCAACTACTAGCATATGCCGACAATATTGACATTATTGATCGGACTTAACGTGTTGTCACCACGTTCGCTTGTATAAAGAAGGATGCGGCAAAATGGGTTTAGCAGAAAATGAGGATAAGACTAAGTATATGCAGTCAACAGTCTCGCTATTTGTTTTCAATGACTGATATCAATCTTCTGATAAAATAAGAGTTTTGGACAGATTAAAGAGAGACTTAAAAAATACTTTTTTCGTCTCAGAAAAAAACAGGTTTTCTGTAAAATTATCTTTGACTCACGTATTTACTCGTTTTAATCCTTCCTACGCGTTTTTAAAACAAATCCACCCTCCACTATAATTAATGAGGTGCTACATAATTTCAGTAGATTTGGAAGCCTTGGTATATATTGGATGTTGTGACTACCAATTCGTTTTGCGATCATACCATATGGGTCCTACCTAATTCAATATTAAAAGGCTTCTCCAAATTGTCTTATTTCTGTTTATTTTTTAGAAAATAAACCGTAATATCAACCCATCTTCTATTCAAATCGAAGTTATGTCAATTTGGGTCTAATAATGTGCCAATAACTTTCACTCCAATAGTGTCGTGACAATGATTTGTCTAGATCTGATACTCTAATCTTATGACCGGACAAGAATACGATACATATGTCGGTCCAAATATGAAGTATAAATTGAAAACATATTTATTGACAAGTTGAATTATATATTTTGGACGAGACTTGAATTCATAAACTGTCGTCGTCCTCGCACACCACCACGTATCATAATTTAGCTTTTATAACTCAATTTGAAATTGATATTCCATGCGTGTGGATACCTACTGCCATTTGATTATTAATTTTCTCATAACACGATGCGCTTCTGCGAAGTTTGGCCACTCTCAATTTAATTAATCAAATATCCAAATGAGATTTGTCATTGCAATTACACACTGATCCTTCAACCCTTGTTGATTGAGTGTATTAATTCACTTATTTCATTAGTTCTCTTCAATGATATGTACTAGTTAAGTGGAAAAGAACACAAAAGGTATCTTAAAAAGTTCACCTGCCGGAAGTTTTAAATTTCATTGCAAATCGACTTACATAACCATCAATAAGTTTCTTTATAAAGAATACCGGATACATGAATATTTTGTGTAGTTAGGGTACATTCCACTCGTGAATCGAAGCATGCAATATGAACTTTCAACTCGTCCTTCTTCTGTATTCGGTGAGGGTGACATTACAAGGAAAAACATGAAGTATCCACCTTAAAAGTTCAATAAAGCTTGTTACCGAAAACTTTACAAAAAGCTTAAATGAATTGCGAGAGATGATAAAAGCTTGTGATATTTTTGTGTCTTGGATAAACTTGGAAACTCCCTACAATTATAGGAGCTTCAAATGTATTTCATAATAACTATACACACAGTTATGATTCGACTATTTCGATTCCATTTGATTCCACAACCAATAGAAAGAAGCTGTTGCCAGGATTCCTCTTTACAGTCAAGTACTGACTCTAACCAAATCATGAAAACCGATAAAACAGTTTAACCACTTTACCGACAAGCTCATTGGAAATGAAATTAAGCATCTGACTATGTAAATCAAAACTCTTACTGGTACTTATTTGACATAGCATGACACTGCGACCCAGAGCATAGCTGCATTTCAGAAGTGTTGAACTAATTCATTATTCGCTTGGATCTTGGACCGTGGTGGACCTAATCTCTTGCCTTTTTTTTTAAGTCGGGAAAAGATAAACTGTACGTCCCAGTAACTTCGATAAGTCGAATTTTGATAGCTCGAATATATAATAACTCGAATGAAATTGGTTGGTAATAACGCCCAAACTGAAATGTACATGTAATTTTTATTTCATAATTTGAACTTCTGTTACTCGAATGTCTTGATTACTCGAAGGGATTATTTGGCGTTACCTTCGATAAGTCGAGTTCTGGAGGGGAATTCTCAAATTCTGCGTGTTTTTACAAGTTCGTTTTATAATTCATCGCTTTCGAGAGCACTGCGTCTGTATGTTCCTATGACCTAGTATACAAACGTTTAGAAAATCATGATTTCGATATGTGTGAATAAGAATTGCCAAATTTCTTATTAGTACATAGTATGAACACACATGACTAAAATATTTTTAATTTTTGAAAAAAATAGTAAAGGGTGTTTTTTTAGAGGTTGTTTTTCGAATAGAGATAAAACTGACATTTTATGGTCAAATCGGGCAACTCTAATGTCATTTATGTTTAGTTTGGTTTGCCATTTCATCATGAACAGGTTGACAAATGAACAACGCTTGCAAGTCGTGCAAACTTTCCGAACTGCAAATCGGTAGAGGAAAGTGTCATCGTAAATGTAAGAACAGACCACACAGCGGACAACATGGGTGACAACTCTCTCTCTCTCATTAATACGATAGTGTGCAAGGAAAAAATTGCATGGGCCATTAATTCATTCAAGCCCCACAAATCAGCCGGCCCTGACGGTATAACCCCTATCATGCTACAAAAAACTGCTAAGCTAATAATGCCAACACTGCTCACTATCTTCCGTGCATGTTTAAAACTAAACCACATACCACAAGTGTGGCGTGAAGTTAACGTCATATTCATACCGAAGGCAGGTAAATGCAGCCACACCGTAGCGAAGGATTTCAGACCCATAAGCCTGTCCTCCTTCCTACTGAAAACGATGGAACGATTACTTGACATCCATATACGCAGCAACCTGAATCCAGGTTACCTATCTGTAAGCCAACATGCCTATACAAAGGGTAAATCGGTGGAATCGGCTCTACACGAAGTGGTTCGCACAGTAGAAAATTCACTGCACTACAAAGATTATACGCTAGCAGCCTTTCTAGATATAGAAGGAGCCTTCAACAACGTCACAACTGAAGCAATTGCTGAGGCACTTAACAAAGCGGAAATAGGTACGGTTTCTAGCAATTGGATCTTAACCATGCTCAATAACCGGATCATTTCGTCAACACTAGGCGATTATACCAAAAGGATCACAACGTCAAGAGGTACCCCCCAGGAAGGCGTACTATCCCCACTCCTCTGGCTATTAGTAGTCAACGAGGTACTCAAGAAGCTAGATATCACTGCAATAAAAACAGTGGCATACGCTGATGACGTAGTCCTCATGGCGTGCGGTAAATTCCCATCGACACTGAGTGAAATTATGCAAGGTAGTCTCAATATACTCAGCAAGTGGGCAAAGTCCTGCGGGCTGGGTGTAAATCCAAACAAAACAGAACTGGTTCTCTTTACTAACAGGAGATCGATCCCAGCATTTCCGGTACCGTCTTTGGAAGATTCGACTCTCTCATTGTCAGCAAGCGCGAAATATCTGGGAGTGATACTCGATAGTAAACTCAACTGGAATCTAAACATTGAAGAAAGAGTAAAGAAAGCAAATATTGCCCTCTATAGCTGCAACAGAATCTGCGGCAAAAAATGGGGCCCATCCCCGAAGGTCACAAAATGGCTATACACAGCCATTGTCAGACCAATCCTAACATACGGCGGCTTGGTCTGGTGGATTGCTATGAAAAAAGCAAAACATATGACCAAGCTTACGAAAGTTCAAAGGACAGCATGCATACTCACGACAGGAGCCATGCGCACTAGCCCCACAGTAGGGTTAGAAACAATACTAAACATAACACCAATTGACTTACAAATCAATGACACAGCAGCAAAAAGCGCAGCAAGACTCAAAGAAACGGGCAATCTACTTACGAAGCCTTTTGGCCATAGCTCAATATTAAGCTCAATGGCATATGAGGATGTAGCATGTGACTACATGAACCCATATCACGACTTTGATACTGATTACTCCATCAGAATACCAAGTAGAGACGAATGGTCTTCAAACAATGTGTTATCTAACAAAGAAATAGCAATCTACACCGACGGATCCAAAATGGAAGTCGGAGTGGGCTCTGGTGTCTACTCTGAAAAAATCGGGCTAGCTACATCCTTAAGATTAGCAAACTCGTGTAGTGTATTCCAAGCTGAGATCCTGGCCATACTCGAAGCTGCCGAATCGGCTAGGGTATTGGACATATCACATGAGGATATCTCCATCTACGTGGATAGTCAAGCGGCCATTAAAGCTCTGGCATCCAATATAGTAAAATCACGGGTAGTTGGACGCTGCCGCGAAGAGCTGAAGGCTCTTTGTAACCAGAACAAAGTCCAAATTATCTGGGTGCCAGGACATAATGACATTTTAGGAAATGAGAAAGCAGACGAGAGCAGAGCAGTCGCATTTCCCTAGCTGATAAAAGGGTCAATCCCCCGCTAGCATCTAAAAAACTTAAATTAACTAAGCACACTCAAAAAGAAACCATAACAAGATGGCTAAATACAATAACTTGTACACACACAAAATCTCTCTGGCCAGAATTAAGTGGCAGCAAATCAAACAAGCTATTAGCTTTGAATAGAGCTTCCATTTCCATAGCGGTGAGAGTGATAACAGGTCACAATCTGTTGGGTAAGCACTCTAATAAGATGAAACTGACTGGTGCAAACCAACTTTGCAGGAAATGCAGCGACCCTGACGTCGAGGAAGATGTCTCACACCTGCTATGCCACTGCCCGGCGATCAGTGACAGTCGATTTAAAATTTTAGGCAATTTTTACTTCAATGACCTAAGTGACCTAAGGACTATCCCAATTATGCTGATAGTCCGTTTTTGTTGCAAATCAGGATGGAGCAACTACCTCTTTGAGGCTGAAGGAGCAACACAGACCAGCACTGCATAAGTATCACAAGCGAACTTAACCAGGTATCCTCTTTCTCTTTTTTCAGGACACTTCTTCGAAGGGTATCGCTATGGGCCCACGTAGGCCTATGCGTGTTTGACGACTCGCCCGAGCGTCAACAGCCCACATAACCTAACCTAAGTCGTGCAAATTTATTTCGAAAATAATGGTTCAGTTCGTGAAGTTTACCGCAAGGTCCGTCCATTTTATGGTCGACATAATCGTCCATCAGAGCAATTAATTCGGTTAACCATCCGCAGAGACGTCGAACAGTGCTCACCGAAGAAACAATTGCCGCTGTAGAGCAAAGTGTTGAAGAAGACCCGAATGAATCGATTCGCCACAGTGCACAGTAATTGGAGCTTGGTCCATAGTTGATGGAAGATTTTGTGCAAAGATGTGTTTTTTTATTGAACTTCGAATTGAAATAAAACACAAGAAAATCGTTTTAATGTCCACCAATTTGGCTTTATTGGAAGGATAATTTTATGCCATTAATGTTTAAATATGATGTCGGGCATGTGGCCGCCACGGCTGGTTCTAGTCTAGAGTCCAATTTTCAACCACTTTTTTGAGCATTTGGGGCCGTATGTCGGAAATAACTCGAAAGTTGGCTTCCAAGTCCCCTAAAGATTCAGGTTTGTTGGCGTAGGCGAGCGACTTCACATATCCCCAAAGATGGTCAATGGTGTCGAATCACACGATCTTGGTGGCCAATTGACAGTTCCGTTCCGCGAAATTATGAGCCAATCGGTTTTTTTTTGTTTTTGATCCATCTTTGTACCATACATGAGAATCGTTGGCAAATGTTTGTTTATTCTGTTCAAAATTCTACCTTAAAGTTTTGGCTGAAGTAAAATTTGGGTAGAAAGTTATCTGTCATGGTGATTCCAAATACTATATCTTGTACGTACTGTTCGAACAAGTGTAAACATTTTCAAAATCCGCCTACTTCCACACCCATCACTTTTTGGGGGGCGTTTCCTTATAAAAACCATTTGTGTACCCTAACCATAGCATATGCAGGGGAAAAACGTTTTTTTTTTTTGCAGAACCATAAACGATATTAATAAAATGTCTCAACAATACATTGTGACAATGCCACACCCACTTTTTTGGGATGTTTAATTTAAGGATTGAATGGGATAAGGTATACAAATATTCGCACAGCGGACTGAAGCCTTCTTATATGTTTATATTATGATTTTTGTTTGAATGCCATTATGTTACGGATAAACTGCCAGCATAAATGGATGACTGCAGTTGTTAAATACGATATAAATCAAATGCCAAAATGGTGATTTTTGGCAATTATTTGCTTCGACTATTTTAGTTAGGTCGCATATCGCTTAATAATTTAACGTTGTGACAAATTGATCAACAATCAAAATGTCAAATTTTTCAAGGTATAAATGAGGTTACTTACTTTTAAATGGATACTAATAATTATTATCAAAGAAAAAAAAAAAAAACTATTTTGCGAATAATTAATGTATATGGATGTTGTGTTCTTGGCCTTATTCATAATTATTGTCATTATTTTTTGTTTGACTATTTTGTTTACGGATTTAATTGTCATTATGTGTAAATTAATGTAATTTCTGTAAATAACTCTTTTAAAACTGACTCCTTCTAGGTAAGTAACTGCTTTACAACAACAATGGTTAGCACGCACATCATCATACATTCATCATCTTTGTAAGTAGCTTTTGATTATTTGATTTATTTATATTTTCTACACGTATTTCTTATATAAATCATATTTTAATTTTATATTTTAAATCACGTATCTAAATCTACGTAAATCTAAAATAAATGCAATCACATAGACATGCCGCTATAAGACAATAGCACTTAACTATAATGACTTACACAAAATGCTATTTTATATGCACAGCGTAAGTAAAGCATATCACACCCAAATATTCTCGGTTACTATATGTGTTTTGAATTTTTTATAATTTCCTATTGAGAAGTCAAGATTGATACTAGAATCTTCATTTACTTTGTTTGTCATAGGAATAACTTAAAAAGTTTAATATATTATCTGTATCTGCGGTTTGCTCAAATGAGCTACATAAATAATGTTTTGAGTTTTTATTGAAATTAATTAAAATTGATATTTAGTGTTAAAAATTTTAAAATAGAAAATCATTACGCAATTATTCTTAACTTTAACATATTTAGGTTATTTAAAATTCTTTTGGGTAATATATTTTATTTTTTAAAGAAAGAAAAGAAAATCATTTTATCGGAGGTCCACTCATTTTTTATTTCTTACTTCAACAGTAACGTTGACTTCCAATTTATAATCCAGCACGCTGAGAAGGTTAAGCATTTATAACTACTTATTCAAAGTCATAGCAAAACAATTGCTGGAAACTGGAGACCCTTAAATTTAAAAGGTTAAGCTGTTGCTCCGTAACTTTTTTGTCTGTAAGTGTACCTATCTCCCAAACTTTATACTTTTAGGAGAGCGCTGTAGCACTTTTTCGAGTAGATCTTTTTTTCTGCTTGTCATATGACCTTTACCAGGATATAAACGGATTTGTTGGCCCTCACAAGGGCCAACTCGAAGGATTTGACAAGTATTCTCTCAAAACAACCATCGATGCTCTTGAAGTTTGAGCCGTTGCTCCATCCTGTTGGAACCAAAAAATAATTTTCTGTTTGTTGGCGCGTGCCCCAAGTGAAAATGATCTTCATCACTAAAAAAAAAAACAAAATAGGTCGTTAGGATTGTTTTCGAGAAGCATCTCACATATGAGATGTCATTGTGAAGAATTCGGCTCCTTGAATGATCGCAAAATCTATGGGCAGGCACATGTTTGCACGCAGAATACCGTTAAGATTGCGAGATCGAAGTTCTGATTGCTTCTACGTTATTAGGTGATCGATGGCCGAGGAACTTTAGTTCTTCGTTTTGTCACACTAGCGGTTTGTCTAAACTAAGTAACCCATGTACCAATTGATTTCCGGTCCCAGGAAAGAGCTCAATTTGGATACATTGAAACAATTTCGGAAGGCGTGCTGGGTTGCGATCACAGAATTTTACAAGATGGCTTTTGAACGTTGGTAAGGAACTATTCCTGGCGAATGAGACCACTTCGGCTCCGCTACGATCTCTACAGACTTAATGAAAAGAATTTTCAAAATGGATGTTATGTTTCCGCACCTATTTTAACTCGTATTCCTTTTTGGACATGTGCCCAATAAAACTATGTTACACAACTACTATTGTAGTAAACAACTGCTCTTGTAATACAAAAGACAGAATTGTTGCTGATGGCTCATATTTTGTTATAATACACACGAGGCAAGCAGATCTACATTGTAGTAGATCTTGTACACAAATAGAGAATAGTAGATAAAATGTGTTTGTGTGTCCACAATTGTTTTTTTAAAGAAAGCAAAAGCTTTTAAGAAGGCAAAAGCTGCTAAATTGTGGATTGATTATGGCGACTACGACTAACTAGTTTAATGAACTCCCACGGTAATTGGGTCTGCGTTCGATCCTTTTCACTGTCCTCCTGATCTGACAAATTATCAGTGTAGTATCAAGATAAAACGATACTATTAAGAGCTACAACTTTGAGCTAGTAAGGGACTCTGTATTAACTCTGGTGTTACAGACATGGTATCACCTTAGTATTTAAACTTTACCTTCAATATACCTTTGTACCTTGTTTAATTACTTGCGTAGATGGTATATCTTATTTAAGCCCGTATAATTAATTTTCTTTACACAAAAAGGAGCTAAGTAATCATCGTAAACAATAAATTACCATTAAAAGGGCATTAATATAAATAACAAGCAATAGAGGGTTAAGAACTTATCCTTGAGGGACACCAGCACCTGTAGAAATAGCTTAGAGTAGAATTTACCGGACCAACTGCTTTCTGTAACAAAGGTAGGATGAAAACCAACGGAGTATATTGCCTCTGAATCTCAACTTATACAGCAGATATTAAAAAAACTGTTCTAAAAAGCATACTATTGCAACTTCCGTTGATTTTTCTTTTCGAAAACCGAATTGAAGAGAGCTAAGAAGTTCATAATTTTCAATATATTTAGGAACTATTTTCTCGAGAATTAAAAAAAAAAACTAAAAGAATGAAAATCGGTCGGTAGTTGTAGGGATTGCGTTTGTTAACTTTTTTTTATATAGAGGTACAATAAAAGAAGTTTTTTTCTGGACTAAAAAATAATGTCGGCAACATTTGGGCATCCGCAATTGGCTGGTTTGATTTGGCTGGGTATTGTAGGATATGGTATGAAAAAATGTATTCAGACAGTGGCTAGTCTCTTTTCTATTGGAAGTAACATAACTATCGGAAAGCTTTAGAGTTTTATAGTATTATCGCTTGAAACTTTACCTAATAAATCATTTTTTAAAAGATGTTTATTTTCTCGATAAAAGAGATTTTTGTGTTGAATCTCAGCCTATCTTTCCGTCTTCCTGATCATTGCAGCGTGTTCCAGGCGGAATTCATGGTGATCAAAGAAGCCTTATCCTGGCTGAAAAAGAATGAAATATCTACCAAGGATATTGAGATTTTCTCAGACAGACAAGTGGCCATCTAATCTCTGGAATCGTTCTTAACTAATAAAAAGGCAACCCTAGATTGCCGCTCATCTCTGCACGAGATGTCAAAGCATTTTAACATTCACCTTTGCTGGGTGCCCGAACATAGTGACATTCCAGGGAACTGTAAGGCTGATTAACTCGCCAGACATGATAACACGACCATTTGAACCGACTTGTTTTACTGATTAAGTACTTGATATCGAAATCGTGATAAGCGTGGATGTAGTCAGATATTCCTTACTAGGCCATATATTCCATCAAATGTTTACATTTTAGTGCTATGACCAAAAGTTAGCAGACACTCATAGTCCTAGGCTTTCCTCTGCTGTATCATGGTTACTTTAGCCAGATTGTGTATTATTTTGGATTGTCTCAAAACCTACTACCTACCACTTATATTTCCAGTTGTCACTTGGTATCCTGTCTGTATTTGTACCTTTATATTTGCAGTCATATGTTATATCTTTTTGAAGACAGTTTAGTTGGTCTTACTACAGCTTACTTATAGCTGTTCGTAACCTATTTACAGATACTCCCCCTATTTTAAACACTTTCATTCTTTAAAATTTGTATCCTGGATCCGCTCTACCCACCAAAACTTTGAAATCCCTAATCATCCTTCTAAAATCCTCATAAAACTCGCATTAAAAAAAATTTAAATAAAATCCTTCATCCCATAAAAAAAAAACAAAAAGAACGGGGTTCACATACGGTTCTATCAACAGACATTCATTACATCCGCATCTACATACATTATCCGTAATCCAGCCAATCAACAAATGTCTAATAAAAAGCCACAGGGGGAAGCAAATCCCAGCCCATCCAACGGCAGTTACATAAGAGACATAAATAAATTACATCCGTATGTTCCGGCAGAAGAGAATGGCGACCGTACATAACTGCCTCGATTGTCAACCATCCATACATCTGCCGAAATTATTTAAAAGAGCAATAAAAGTTTGTATGTCCACCCCGCGCGCCGTCCGCTTGGCCTACATTGGTGTCCTTATAGCCAACATCCGAACCTTAACCAGCCTCAACGAGTTTTCATATTGAGCCTGTCACCATAAATAGAAAAGGCGAACACAAAAACGAGAAAACTCTCAGCTCTTCATTTATGTGTTTTGACATCGGTTTTACACAACCATACAGATCCGAGAGAAGGACATCCAATCCAGTATACATCTCCACATGGAATTGCCAATAACAAGGACTAAACCCCTGCCGAATAATAGTGTGAGAGTGTGACCCGACCATCACAGAGCGAGAATGGAGTCGTTTAGTCGTTGAATAAAGGATTAGCAGGATATGACGAAAAATAATCTCCTCGTTGACTATCATGTGGCTGGCGTCCGCTGGGATGGAAGGGCATATCATTTGATGACAGATTTTATTTCTCAGTGATTTGCTTATATTGAAGGGCATTCATCAAACGCCTCTTTTGGATGTGCCACACATACACCACGTTTGTGCATGTGCGGCATTCAGTCCACCCGAGTGGCATTGAATTGTAAGTTCTTCATCACATCTTCGATGTGTGATATTTGTGGCGAGTCCTTTTGAACTGACGGTTGATGAGTTGTTTTAGTTTTATGATTACCAGCAGAGATCAAGGTGAGAGACTCGTGGTGGTATTTCAATAAGGAGAGTGGAGAAGAGGAATGTGGCCATCAACATAGGTTCAGTCTACTGTAAGGATATTGATACAAGGAAATACTTACAAACAGATTAAAGTTAAGTTGTGTGCTTTCATGTTTCTTATCTTCACTTGACCAGTCAATAATGCACAACAAATCCCTCGCCACCTTCAAGAGGTTCTCACAAGGCTTCAGCTTATCGCTGGTATAACAGGCGAAAGATTTATTCAATTTGAATAGAGGATATTCAGAACAGCTTACTATACCTCTGCCATCGGAGGGATTAGTTAAAGTTTAGTTTTGTTATCGAATAAAGTGACACGAATGCTCGAGTATTTTGTGCATAGTTATAGAGATACACAATATGACACACTCTTCGTGTTTTTGGCTATTGAAATGTATAGATCCACGCCTGTGGGGTTTACCGACTAATAGCAAGATATAATGAAACATATAGCTACTAAAATTATTTTTAAATCACATCCAAGGAGTAGAACTATCTGTTCTGATCATGAAATACTATCGCTTTCCTATATTATCAATAGTGTGCATGCACTTGCAAAAAGCTGAACTAAGAGCATGTATGTATAAATCATATAACCTCTGCGACTGCACCTGTCAAGACATATCTTCGGAAGGCATTCTCGTGATTGGTATTAGTAGGGGGACTTCACTGAATTAGCTTTGATACATAGTTTGTAACATAGAGAAATAATTTAGCTACATATACCTCAAAGTATATGGATCGACTCAGAATCGCTAACTGAGTTGATTAAGCCAAGTCTGTCTGTCTGTCTGTCTGTAAGTCACAGGATTTTAGGCCTAAAATTTTTAGCTAGGATGGTGTAAACATTTTCAAAATCCGCCCGTTATTACGCCCACTTTTTTGATAAACATTTTTTTTAGTCAAACGGTTAAGACTTTTGAAAAAGTGTCTGAGGAGCATATTTAGGCAATCTCAATATCTATATTTCGTCCATATAATTTTTTTTGCCACGCCCACTTTTTTTTGGTCAAATTTTCAAATATTTGAAAAAACTTTTGATGCAAAAACGTTAATAATGTTAATATTTTAACCCACTCCCACTTTTTGGGGTCGTTTTCCTACAAAAACCATCTGTAAACCCTTCATACTATCTGCATTACAGGAGCACGTACTCAGCTATTTAGAGCTTACCATGACAATGACGACCATTGGTCCATCTGTCACTCGATATTTGTGGAAGTTCCATGTCTCTTTAGTGGATATATCTGATGTGCATATGAGGGGTGTGTATATTACAAAAATGGGTTCACGGTAGAAAGCAGTATTAGCCACTTAAGCCGGATGGGATTCTCATTCATACTGGAAGATTAGCATAAGGTTTAGGAGTACACCTAGGAAATTTGACACGATTTTATGCTTTGACCTCATGTCCTCAACTTTGGAACGATGGTCTCTATTTCTTACTGCGCCAGTTGTCACCCTGCTGAGACGTCTCCGAATCCCAACGTTATGATCGGTAAATCGTGTGCATGAAGATAACGTTCCACACCAAAAATGAAGCAAGGGAAAATCACCAACGTTGTCCATGGTCCATACTGACGTAACAATCGCAAAAGTAGAGGTATGGGGTCCCATCTGTAAGCTGGGAGCTCTTCCATCTTAATAGAAGTTTTTTTTCAAAGGGGTGAAATTTTGAACCATAAACATTATTAACACTTACATGCCATCACCAACACTATATCGTCATATACATCTCATATGAATTTATTGGAGGAACGAAGAGACGTGTTGTTTTCTCTGGGTAAGTACCAGGATAGCAAGAATTACGAAACCTAGAATCTGGTGGTTGTTCATAATCATTACAAAAAAAAAAAAAAACAATTCGAAACTTAATTCATCAATTCAACTGCAGAAGTCGAGTCCCAGATATGGAGACTTCTTCTTTTTCATTGGTCATCCATTTTGTAAGCAATTTGAACTTGTCACAAGCTTATGAAAGGCGGATTAGCGATGTTAATAAATATATGTTGAGATCTTGGATATTCTGCTATCATTGTTTCCCAGATCATGTCTGATGCATATAGGGTACGTGGTTGTATATTTTCTCCAAACGCCTTTTCTTCGCCTATAGGACCAAACATTTGACGAAGAATTTTAAACTCGAAAATAGTATTATCTAGAACTTGACGACGTAAAGTAGAAATTTTAAAATTACGGCCGAAAGGAGCAAACCTTTGGACTTTCGAGTTAGGAGTAGTCATGCCGTTTGTTTCGCTAAACCGAAGTAGCATCGGTTTGATACAGTCACTCTTCGTCAATTCTGCATTACGGTGTCATTCGTAGGGTTGATATTGACTCCGAAGTAGATAAACCCTTTAACTATCTCAAAGTTATTTCTATCAACTGTGTCATTGACAACCTTCGACCATATTATATCCAAAGGAGAAACTCAAGTATTCTGAAATACCTTAAATAAAATCTTTCCCCCAAATGCTGCTAACAATAAATTTGTCTCCCTAAAAGGAAAGCGTAAGCGTGATACAATTCCATCAATGGTTTATCCAATTACTTATCGCTCTTATCTTAGAAGTCAGTATTAAAATAAAACTAATTTGGATCTTAATTAGTCAGCTGGATCGCATTCGACTAATATTTCACCTACTACTCTAAATACATTGTCTATTGTACTTCCAACAGTGACAGCAAAATTTACTTCAATCGAATCGATTCCTAAACCTAATCAATCTTTATCTCACGCTTGAAACAAAGAACTTCTTCCGAAAATGTGATGAGTCATTTGGTTTTGACAAATCTTTTCCCCACAGGTACTTCTATTAAATGTAAAAAAAGGATTCGTTTCTTCATTTAAAATATTTATACCTGATAATGTATTCGAAAAAATATTTAACATTAACTTATGGCCTCTAAATAAGATTAAACGCTTAGTACTACCCCTCTACTACTAGAATGTAACAGGAATCTGAACAAAATCGAGGACACTTTGCATTTTCTCACGGCATATATTATTCTTGACTGAATCATGGCTTAAAGCCATAGCCAGTATACTTGACTCGGAACACTTTAATAGTGAGTTCCTAGTATATAGGAGTGATCGCCATGTAAATTCCATAAAAGCGCTTGGTGGAGGTGTTCTTTCATATTACCTCAGAAAAAATAGAATGTCCATTCTCTCTTAATCCATTCAATTCCCTCTTAATAATCTGTGTTACGAATACTAGAGAAGAGAAATGATTACATTCCTGGTACACGAAAGAGCTTAAATTTGTTTGAAATGGACCTAACCATGCCGGGAATAATTTCGTAGAAGGCATAAATCATTGCAGCTATGCGATATCTAACAGATTATATTAAACATTGACTATTTAGGCAATATGAAGAGTGCTCTAAAGAATAAACCAAAACGCTTGTGGGGATTTGTCAATTCGAACAGAAAAACTGATGGATATCCAGGCAACTTATATTAGAATAACTCAAGCACTTTGAGCCTAGCAACTATATCTAATCTATTTGCAGAGAATTTCAGCAAATCAATAATACCCCTGTTGTCTTAGATGAACGATATTTCAGCTATCTTAAAGAATTTCCTCAAGTCAGTGTCAGCAATTTTACATTTCACGATGACACACTCGTGAAATATAGTGAATGTCGTGAAGCAATGGAATGATTCGTTTTTGCAACACCTTGAGTTTGTTTAAACGCCCCCTTTTCACAGGAATATTCCATAAGCAATGGAAAAATGCGTTGAAAACACCTATTTTAAAAAAGGGGAGCGAAGTGATATATCTCCTCATCCCGAAGCTGTTCGAACAATTATTTGCAATAAATTAGTCCTCAACTGTCACGAATCTTTTAGCATTTGTTCACCATCGTGCCAACAATCTGGAAAACACTAACTTCTCTTAAGTATTCAACCAGCTACCACATAAAATCGTCATTTGAAAACTACTTCCAGAATTTATATATTTAAAATTTAGAACCCTTTATTTTACAATCTTAGGCTCTATTCTTTTTAACTTTCAATAATCTATGTAAGCTTGTATAAGAGAGAGCAAAATATTGATATATGCTGATGAATTGGACATTATTAAATGTGTAATAGATCTTAGCGATTTGATATCTCTTCAAACCGACTGAAATAATTTTAAAATTTATTGTCTTAAAACCATTTCAATCGAAGCCCTACAAAGTGCCATAATATTCTGGGTATACTTTCTGTCACGTCGACAGCTTTAAAAAATCTTCGTAGCTCATTTTAGAGCTTAATAAAAACATTAACGTCATAGTGAATAAATCCAACTCTATTTTAGAATTTATAAAAATATTTCAATGGCCATGTAACTCTTTCTTTATATTACTGCCTCGTCCGTCCTCATTTGGAGGACAGAATTGAACCAGTTCAGCGTCAGTTTATTTGATTTGACTCCCATAGGATGATCTGTATAATTGCTATAGTTGCCTTCTAACAGGAGTCGAATTAAACTTCTGTTACCTTTGCCTCAGCGAAGAATAAACAGTGCCATCGTTTTCCTACACCAACTTTTATCCGTACATATTGACACTTCCAGAAGGAATTTAAGAAATAGCATGATAGCAGATCTCCTTATCGGACTCGTGTTTATGTTTGGAATAGTTCAGATGAACTGCTTCCAAATTATATTCTGCATGAATGATTTTTATGAGACATTTAGCTGGGATATGCCTTGAGACATGTGAGTGGATATTTCAGTCATCATTATGCTTTCTCCCATCCAGACTTGTTTGATGGTTTGGTGCATGCACGCAATTTCATGGGAACTCCTACGCTTGTAATCCATCAGAACCAGCTGCCTTGCAGTTGTTCTTCAGCTTTTTGATGGGTAAATATAGATTTTTTGCGCAAGAGGCTCGTTAGTATCCAGGGGCTAACTTTTTCTCACAATCCAAGACCTTCTGTTTTGTGCCGGATACGAACAGCTGAGTTGAGATAAGCTTGACAATTGATGCTACTCGGATGATTTGTCAGATCATCGCAAGACAGTGGACAAAATGTTGGTAAGTTCACTGAACCATGACCTTCTGTGCAGCAGTTTACCGCAATAACCATCGGGCCACTGAGCCCGTCACGTAAACTTTGTTGTACTCGTCCTCATAGGTCGCTGTCCGTAGTCATTCCTGGTTTATTTAGTATTTTATTCTAGGCTGTTGTCTTTTTCATCATTTAGGTGAAGACACTCGTATTTCGATGTAGTTGCATTGCTATTCATTTGACCGCTCTCGCTAGTTATAGTTGCGGTCCTTATTATTTCACTAAGTTTTGTTAGCCTATTTTGAGAACAAATATAATTGAAGCCGCGAATATTAACACATGATTTAACAGTTTTCCCATTCAGAAAATCCATCACCGCGAAACAAACGCCCTTCACTATCGTACCGCTATCTAAATTGAAATCCCAATACCCAAATAATAATTTGCCCACAAATCCCTCCAGTAATCTCATCAGCTCATTTTAGCAGTCAACACAAGCCCCATGCTCTTAACTGTCCCTTGCTGATGATTACAATCTTAAATTGGTAAATTTTTCAGCAATTTCCCAACGGTCATAAATACTCCACTGTAACTTTAAAGCGCACAGTGGAACGATTTAATTCAAGCCTGTTTGCATCCTTCCAAATCCCTTGCACAAGTATATGTGCAGTTATTCGATCTGAGTTCAGTTTTTCATTCCAAAGGAATTTCGATTGCGAAAAAACACATCAATGTCAGGAAGTAGGTACTCCTTAAAACCTATTTAATTTGATGGGATAATTCTCGAAAAGTCCCTTCCAAAAGCACATTGCACATGTGAAAGCTCGAGCTCCCCACATTCGTGTGTGTGTGTGTGTGAGTGTCTCTATTGCTCTGTCTCCTTCCTTGTAACTATTTATGGAAAGGTATCATTCCTAATAAGGGTTGCTTTTCGAAAACAAACCTACGGATGTTAATGTTATGTTTTGGCTTTGGCGTGCGTGTAAACACACATTTCCCCATCACAAGTGACACTCACTGTTTACCGGCTTTGCCTGTTTTGAGTTCTTACTTTTGAGTGGATTTGTGGAATAGGAAATCTTTGTGCATAGCTGCAGACGATCCAACCTGAATGTTGTCAGTTTCTTGTTATGCCTAGCTCTGGCTGGTAGCACCGAATCGAATCGAAGGATTCACTCTCTTGAAAACAAATTCATCTGTATACCTATCTCGCTTTGTCTATCCCTATCTAACACTCTGGGAGAGCCGATTCTCCTTGCTCTCTGGAATTTCGGCACGCGGTAAATATTCAAAGGACGTCTCTCGGAGAAAGTTGTTGAATAACAAAAATCGGGGGTGCACATTTTGCTGCTGCTGCTGCTGCTGTGTTCTACTTCTTGCACTTGACTCAATTGGAGCGCGCGTGAGGCACCATACGACTATAGACGCGCGGCGCGGTACTTCACACTCTATCCACTACCGACAGCGACGACAAACGGCGGAGATATAATTTTTCTCCGCTTTTTGATTCAGAGATTTGTGTGTCCCAGCCCGGCCTGGCCACCGTTCATCGAGAACAGAAATTAAGAAATTTAACGCAAACCACAGAAAAAAAGAAGCAACCATCAATAAGGATACAAAAAAAAGGACACAGGTGAACTGAGAAAATAGATAAAAAAAAGCAAAACCACACACGACGACGTCCTAAGCCGATGACGGGTGTGTTTTATGTGTTTGTGTGTGCCAACAACGATAACGACTAAGGACGACCAGCAAAGAGTACGTCTCTAACCAGGTGTTATGCAAGAAGTTCCTTCTGAGAATTCTGCGTGTTACAATACACAAAGTCTCCTCGGTTGTGCGGTATCCTTTCGAAAGTAAGGTAACAATATTATTCCCAGTAGAAGCCGGAGTGTGATTAGTGCGCTGACTGTCTGACCGCCAGGCAGAGTGTCCTTTTCTTCTTCTCCGCCTTCTTCATCGTATTTCATTTATTTTACTGTTGTTTTTTTCCTTCCTTTGTCGAATGTGTGTTTACATAACTGTAATTTTTTAAAGTGTATTCGCGTCGCGTATAACTTTTTCCCAAGAACATCTGAAACTCTATTGAAGGTGAACTTTCCCAACCGGCCACAACGAGGTAAGTTGTTGAAAGAAAAAAAAATTAATGTGACGACACGAAACCGTCGAGCATATCATTGTGACTATCCCATGGAGGATGTACAGGGCGTTGGGATCTGCAAAGTATAAGAGATTTTTTCCGGGTAATACTTGTAATGGTCTGTTATAAAACACAAGTACCATGCAATATTCTTTATCTAGCCGCGGGCCAACTGCCCTGAAAGTATCTATTCGCATTCATATGTACTTAAGTATGTGTACCGTAAAACAAGGATAAGGGCTTTGATATTATGAAATAAAATAACATGATGAAACAACAACAAAAATGCGGTTCCAGGAAAGTCATCCACTGACTTTTGGTTGCATAATTTTAGGGGTATTTCGTGGGCTTCTGCTCCAGTTAGAGACTTTCACTTGAGGTTGACCTTTTTGTTTTTTTTTTTGTAAATAGGCCATTATTGGTGTATGTCCTGGGATTTATTTTTATTTTTTTCAAATGATGGATACTTTGCTTTTTGAAATTCAGAATTATTTATGCGTGCGATAAACATGAGACGGGGAAATTGCTTAACACGTACGTTATTAATATTTTAGATTTAACTTGATTTGGGGGCGTATACGTAACAAAAAAGTGGTTAACATATTGTTTCGTTGTGTGTCTGTTATCAATTGAAGTGCACTTTTGGACGGTTTGCAGGAAAAGGGGGATTATTTAAATGGTGATGGATGAATTGTTGTGAGTATGTGTGTATGAACTTAGGAAGATTTCCCAAAGCGAAGGGTAAGTTTGGGCTTGTATAAATCCGTGGTAAATGGAAAAGATATCATGATTACAAATGTCGGTTCTAAATTATTAACGTATTTATATAAATAAATGCAGTGTCCGTTTGTCAGATTTTTGTGCACATTACAGAGCAATTGACTCTTATTATCGCCTTACACAACTAGCTTTTGTTGTGCGAGTTAGATGGTCATCCACCTTAAAGACTATTTCAACTAAAAAATATAATAAAACTATTAAATATAAGCTAATCTAAAAAAATGGAGTTCTATTGTTTTGAAAATTGATAATTGAAGTTGGTTTTGGATATTGTTTGCGTTTATCGATTGCAATTCGTTCATAGGGACACTTTTATTACAATTAGTGAAGGTATATTGTCTCGTGTTAACAACCTGCTTGTAGGTGATATATTAGGATTCCTGTCGGGTAGGTATAAAATTGGATTTGTAGGTGTCCTGAATTGTTTGCATATATTTTAGATATTTGGTTTTATAATTTATTATTTCAATACTAATAAAAAACATTATCAGAAAAATGTTTATGTTGGAGTTACAGAGTACGACCATTATTACATGTAAAAAAGTGCTAATCGCATTCCTTTTCATATTTCAGAAAAAGCTATAATTGGTTTAAACACCTCGCACTTTGTAGAAGCAAGTATGAGCTTTTTTTAAACTGACTAATAGTAAGAGAAAAATAACCTAATTGCTTTGTGTAACACGCGTTGCCTATGCCACCATGAAGCTTTAAAAAGCATATTTGATCAGTTTCTTGAACTGAGCACAGATTTTAACATAACTGCTCTAATGAAAAATATCATTCTGCCAAAATCCTTTCAGATCTATTTAAGGAACATAGAAACTTTCTATCTCTTGCAGCTGTTTTGCCAATAGTTAACGAAATGAGTAGTCATCATTTATTCCTCCGAGCAAATATCATAAAGGCACAAAAAAAAGTCGTTTGTCCGATTGCTAGCTCAAAATGTCCTAATGATAACATATTGAACATATCTTCAATATGTTATCATGAAATTTAAGACGAATTCATGAAGTAGATCTTGGATCTAATTTTGAAATAAAGTGCCGGGAGACACATGCATCCAAAGATTGTGTAGTAAAAATAAAGAACGAGATATTCAATTTATAAAAGTCCTACTATTGGATATAATAAAACGTTTATCGAACATGAATAGCCATTTTACCAAAATAGGGTATTTTTTTCCGAAGGTATGTTCAAGTCAGCTTATCCCAAATTTTAAAATGCTACCAATCGTTCTGCATCATCGACTTCAATCTTATGAAAATGTAGAATTTCAATGGAATAAAAATGATCGCTGTCAACTTTTTATAGGATAAAGTAAATGTTTGGGCCCAACTTTTCAAAAAAGAAATACTTTTGGTGGATTTAAAATTTTAGAGAGTGCTACTTTGAAGTAGTGTCATAGTTTCGAAAAAGCAAATAGCAAATAAAAACAAAAATCTTTCTTAGATTTAAGTACAAAGTTTTTGGATCTATTGATGCTCGCATTAGTATTCTTTAAATTATATAAAAATAAGCTGTACAAATTGTAAATCAGCTCCAAAAATGCTTTAAGTCTTAAATATTTGTACATTCTTTGTACAGATTAAAGATTATGATGTATATTACGATCCTTTTTAAAAATGAACAATTAATTTACAAAATTAAATTGTTCCCATGTATTTTTGCTTTATTAGTAAGATCTAAGATTCCCATTAATTTCTGGAGCACAACGTCCTTCAAGGTGCTGCCTCGGATGGCTTCGCAGTAGCGTATTCTGTCACTCCAATTTTCCAAGACCTTATTGATAGCCTTAGGTATTTGAATCGTTTTCGTATTGTTGGCATAACATCGGTCCTTCACTGTTCCCCATAAAAAGTCCAGGAAGACTGATAACATGATTTGGGAATTTGGTGCACAAAAGATCGGTTGTAATTGGGCTGTGTGCCTGTGTGACATGCCGCGCCATCCTGCATGAACCATAGATCGTCCAAATTCATGTCTTCAATTTCAGTAAAAAAAAGTCGGTTAACATGACTCTGTAATGCCCACCGT
Organism: Rhingia campestris; assembly: GCA_932526625.1. Classification (NCBI taxonomy): domain Eukaryota; kingdom Metazoa; phylum Arthropoda; class Insecta; order Diptera; family Syrphidae; genus Rhingia; species Rhingia campestris. The sequence continues at coordinate 49,667,691 of OW052182.1, read as the reverse complement.
TGACCAAAACGTTGTTACCAGCCTCATTTTCGAAGAAAAATGTTCTAATGATGCCATCACTCCACAATCTGCACCAAACCGCGCGTGTTTTCCGAGAAGAAAATGTACCTCGTCAGAAAAGATGATTTTTCACCCAAAATCGTTGTCAAATTCAAGCTGCTCTAAGGCCTGAACTGCGAAGCGATAAGGAACAAATGGACCTTGTAAGCGAATAATCCGAGATCTTTGTGCAGAATTCTTCTCAGGCTAGTGCGTGAAATGCTGAGATTGATGGCGAGTTGATGTTCGTGAATTGGGTCTCACACTCTCGACTACAACAGCCGCATTAACGTCTGTGCGATCCCCGTACGACGACGGGGACCATGAGCGTTGTCCACTAGAAAACCAGTCTCAGGCCAGATGGGTGTTTCATTTCGACCAAAACTTTTTTCAAATAACGTACTGTTTAGGTTACACAGCACACATTTTCGAAAAAAAAGTTTTCAATATTTTCCAACCTTGTTTAAGCATAAAGCGACTCATTTCGTTCCGCGGATACTGACTTACTATCAACATTTCGAGCGGGAAACAGCTGTCTTCAAAATAACATATGATTTAAAAATAAACCATTGGACGTCCCACCCTGTATTTCATTCTCTATCTTTTTCAAGTAAGACAGCAGTAATAAGTCGGTCTTTAATTCTTGTTACAGTAAACAAATGCACATTAAAACAAATGTTTCCCAACTTAATGAGTATCTTGCAATAATTACCTGGTATGAGGTATACTGTTGTAATTGTTCTTCGTTGGCTTTTTGTAATTTTTTGAATATTATTTCTGATAACTTTGCAAAGTATAAACCAGATAGGAAGAACATTACACAGTGAAACATGTGGCAGTCAATTAAACATAAAAATCTTCTATTGGAAAAATAAAAATTGTCTTAACATACCCTCTTTCTAAAAAAAAAACATCAGCTTCTGTGAAATATTTTTTTTTTTTTGAACAAAAAATAATATTCAGAAAGAACTACATAGGGTATGTTATTTGTTCCAATTCCAGTATATTGATACATACAAGACCAATACACCCTCGTCGAGTGTATTGCATTTGGACCAGTACCGGCCTTAGGCCATATTGTGGACGTCATAGGCAATACTGTAACAAGATCAAGCAGGCATACCAAACTTGTGTTTCCAACATGACGCTCCCACATTACACACTGCTCGTGCAACAATGCGAATTTTAAGAGAATTTTTTCCCGTTCGAATAATGTCAAAAAGCGGTGATATCGACTGGCCCCCACGATCCAATGATTTAACGCCTCCTAATTTCTTCTTGTGAGGGTAGTTGAAGAAATAGGTGTACACCAAAAACCAACCACAGCTTCCATGCTTAGGAACAACATTAGAAGATAAATTGTGAAATTACACCAGAAGGCTACGTTATGCAAAATTGTTATGCATAGCCAGAGGGGCCCACTTGACCGACATTATATTTCATACATATATCACGTCCAGCTTAGGCGGTAGGGGCAATGTAAGATAAATAACATAAAATAAAAAAAAATATTAAAAAAAACAACGGCAACACTTACAATAACGTACTATACCCAACACAAAGTTTGATTAAGTGTAATCATAATGAAAAGAAAATTTTAATGATTTATCAAATATGACTCCAAGATTTTTAACTTCTTCCTGAAGTTTTAGATCGTTCATATAATAATCATTTTTTATATGTATACTAGCTGTCCCGACAAACGTTGTCTTTGCTTGGCAATGAATGTTTAATTGGATGAAAAATATATACATTTATTTTTTAGACAAAAATGTATCGATATTTTATTGCTGATGAAATCGTAATAACCAATGTAGCAGCTGGTTTCTAAACGTTTAACGTCATTAAACTATTGCCAACATTTGAAAAAAGGCAAATCAGTCCAGCCGTTTTGAAGTTGCATCACCAACAAAATATTGAATCATTTTTAAATATAAACAACCCTTTTTCTATAAAAATCTTTAAATTTTCAATAACGGTCACTTATCAAGATAAAAATTATCCGATCTTATAAGTCGGACCAAGCAATACACATTTACAAAATTGCACCAAAATCAGTTCAGCGGTTTCGGAGATTATCGTAAACGAACATCGTGAACCGAGATTTTTATAAATACAGATTTATGCTGAAGGATGTAAAAATCTTACATTTCGAGATGTTAAGCTTCATAGCAATTTGATTACACTATCCTAACAAACTATTCATATCAGACTAAAATAGTATACAGTCTGTTATACCGCGAATGTTAATTCTTACAAAACTTAAAAATCCCGTGGACGTCATTTAATAAAAAAATAAAATAAAAAGAAAACGATCTAAATACATACATGTCGCCATCAGTTTTGCATCAATTTTACAAGAAGTGTGACCATCGATGTTTACCATTTGCTTTCTGTTTATTAAATAATTATAAAACCAAGAAGAACTGCGGTATAAAAATCCGACGCTTTTAGTTTTACTAAAAGTAGGGTGTGTGGTGCACTCTATCAAAGGGTTTTAAAGTCAGTGTAAAGTAAATATATCAACTTTTATTCGTTTCTCAGAGCTGTTTAATATATAATTAGTTAACAATGTTATACTGGTAGCACAGCACCTACCTCGAACAAAATGACGATGCTTATTCGAAATTATGTCTTTTACGAGTTTTTTATAGCTCCTCCTTAACAATGCTATCAAACAATTTAAAATTGGATATAGGTTGAAAGTCTTCTACTCTTTGTTTTAAACCGTTTTTATAGATGGAGTAATAAAATAATATTTTCATTCTTCTAAAAAACTCGCAGGTAAATAATGACTGATTAAATATAATTTGCAATTAACTGATAATGAACAATAAACAATTTTTTTTAATATTCCTAATCAGACCAGGGTTGCTGTTTAAATTATTTAACGCGTTTGTCAGATCTTCTTCTGGTATTACACCGATATTCAGCAACTAAGGAAGACCTAAATAAAATCAAATCAAAACCATCAGCAAATAAATCCCAAGTGCTCGTAAAATCATTTGAGCTCACATTTTCAAACCCCATAACCTTAGACAAACCTTAGTTATTTCGTTTTGAATTAATGTAATTCCAAAACCATTTACTATTATGCTTAACCAATGACTCAACAGGCAAAACATACTGCATACTCTGTATGTCAGAAAAATTGTAAAAAAAATTTATACAATTTTCTATTGATATTTTTAATGCGATTTAAGTACAAGGAATTCAGAACCGGAATTGATTAATTCTGAAAATCTATTATTATTATGTTTCAATTTGATTTAATAATAAATCACAATTAATGTTTTAATATATATAATATGTATATAAACAATAAAAATTGGCTTTTGGAATGGTATTCAATCTCTATCACCATCCACATTCCTCCAAGTGATATCACCAATCTTGAATTCGCACAACAAACAGATTAGTTGAGTATCTCCAGGACGGGTAGGTACACTACTAATGTAGCTGATGTGTTTTTCATACATATTGGTAGCACTTTTTAGGGGGAAGTAGGAGACAACAATAACCAGGTAAATTGTCCAAATTTTCTAACTTCGCCAATAATACCCACAATTGTTCAACGTCAACCGTTCGATATTTCAATGTAATTTGAAAGCGAGATGAGACTGCTATTTAAACTCCCCAACATTTCTTCGTGCTTGTCAGGTATCGGTCTTTTTGATAAACAACAAATGTTGAATCGAAGATTTCGGTCGACCATATATCTTGGTGTCACCAAGTTTCCATTAAATTAAGAACCTCATATATTTATATGGGGTGAAAGCACAAAAAAATGTATAATTTGTTGTCATGTCTAAGCGTCGAGCCCTTAGAACATTCGACGTTCCAAGTAATAGGGGACAATTATCTCATGGTACTTAAAAATCTTAAAGATCGCTTTGGTGACAATATTCTTAGAATACGTAGCAACGTTTTCTGTCTTGAAAAAGGTATAAAAATGTCATTCCTCGAACAACGAAATCTGGTTGATAACATTGGATTACAAACGTAATGCTATAATTATATACATATATAGCAATGTTACAGGTCAATCAAGATACACAATCTAAGTGGGATGAAAAGAAATTCAAATTTTTGACGCACCAGGCTCGTTAGTACCCAGGTTCTAGATTTCTTAATAACCATTCATTTGTGTGTGTGCACTTTTTGCACTTTGGCGGTATCTCCTGTTTTATACCGACTCCGAACGGCTAAGTTGAGATAAGCTTTTCTTGACAATTGATAATACTCGAATGATTTGTCAGATCATCAGGAGAGGAGGGCCAGTGAAAAATAATTAAGGTGTTTAAACCCAGACCTTCTGCGCGGTTAACCATCGTGCCACTGAGCCCGTGGGATGAACAGCTGGATAATAAAGATGTAAATACCTGGAAGCACAAGATAGCAAGAAAATGTGATCATTGAAGCCTACTAATAGATACTCCAAAAAACCGAAATTATCAGTGTCTGTGAATTGACTTTCAAATTCCTTCCAAATTCCTAAACGTTTCAAAATCTCGCCTTTCGTTAATTTTATTTAAAGTTTTTGAACATGGAAGTTTTTGACGGAACTGAAATTTAATGTGAGAAGTCGGTTATAGCAATTATTGGAAAAATCTGTCATTAAAATCACCACAGTGGGGGATGAAATATATTTGAAGATAGGGTTAATCATACAAAAGACTAGTAAGAAATTGGAACGAATGAAGGAATATACACACATCATTGGTACGAATGTGTTTCATTTGGGTAGAATGATAAACATACAGAACAAAAATCTTGATCATTGAAAAACAAAAAGTAATTTCCTTCGAAAGTTTAACTTAATAAATATATAAATATTTTTGGGAAATTTTTAATCTTTATTTCAAAACCACTCGCCAATGATTCAGTTTATAAAAAGCCGCAAAAATTTAATAAAAAAACTCCAAATAGGCTTTTTAATGATAGCTAAAACAAAAGAGTATACAACTACAAGAGTGCGCATCTCATACAACGAAAATTTACTATGTGGGGTACTGATGTTGATACCCCAGTGTTCACATTGCTACCCCAGCACCAAACAACAGCATAGCCAATGCATACGAAGGACTGCATAAAATTCCCCTTCGCACTTTCCGCCTGTTACTGGAAAAAAAAGGCCTTTGCCATTTAAGTTTTGAAGACAACTTCATGTAAATGTTATCCGCGTCTCCATTTCAAATGGCCCATTCGGAAGGTCCAATTTTGCGTCACCTTTTCGAGCATTTCGGCCTGTATTCCACGAATTACGCGTGTTATATTATTCTGTAAGGCTTCAAATGTGTTCGGCTTGTCCACATAGACTAATGACTTTACATAAACCCACAAGAAATAATCAAGAGCCGTTAAATCGCATGATCTTTGCGGCCAAATCACAGGGTCATTTCGAGATATAAGCTGCTCACCAAATTCATCCTTCAACATTTCCATTGTTTCACGACCTGTGTTGCATGTGGCACCGTCTTGATGAAACCACATGTCAACCAAGTTCAACTCAGCCAACTGGACAAAAAAAAAAGTAGCGTATCATCAGGTAAATTATGACGACCATAATATGGTAGTAACAAATGGTGCACATTTTTGACAGAGCAAGAATTTTGATAATAAATTTCAATAATTTGCAATCGTTGCTCGTTTGCATTTATTAACGGAAAGACTTCCATCATTAAATTTCAGAGTATACTGAAAAGTTTTCACTTTGACAGATGTTTGGACGCCATTACTAACCAGTGTTGCCAATCTGAAAAACTTAACTCACAAAATCACTTAAATAAGGCACTTAAATTATCATTAAGTTACTTTGTAAATAACTTTTTATACAAATTGCTTTATTTATTTCTAACAAATATATATTTTTACAAATATTGTAAAATTGGCGAAAAGTAATGTAAAATAAATTTAAATCTAAATCATTATATCAAAGTATGGCGAGCAAGTACGTACGACCCAGTCATGCACACACAACTCGTTCTATTTTTTTTTAATTAAATGAAACCAATATTATTACATAAATGTTTGAATCAAAAGCTTGAGCTCCCAGAAGAAAAGTTTATTCAATCGAATCAATTCAACGTAAATGCATTTAATTTCCTTAAAATGAAGTCCATGCGTTGCTTTATACAATCTTGATCTGTATAGGCACTCAAACTACTTCAAAAGTTGTTTTTGTCCAGCATAGGCTTTATGTAGACATGATTTTCTACCAAAAAATTATATCCTGAAAAATATATGCTTCCGATATTTTATGTGCTACAGATTTTAACACTCGAGGATGTTTTATAACTAGAACCTTCATAGATTAAATACTTTGTATAGACCTTATCATAAAAGGAATTATTGTCTGAATTCGCCTATTTGCAGCAAAAATGAAGTTTTTATTTTAAATAAAAATTTAAAAATATCAATGATAACAATATTAAGAATTGAAAAAAAATTCCAAGATTCAGGATTGTTCTTTTACAACAATTGCATCCAAAGGAAACTACAATCAACTCAAACTCAACACAAAATGTAAACCAAAGCAGTGTGACTTAATGTCTGCAGATTAAGTTTTAATGAAAGCCATTTTAAGAACCATTCTTTGAAATATGTACGAATATGAACTTGAACGAGTTTTTTCATTCACAAGTCTTAATTACCTACCACATAAATGTTTTGTTAACAAAAAAAAGTTTAAAATGATTGCTCCCTCATGTCCAAGTTGTTTTTGTTTTCAAGTATTTAATTGTTGGCAAAGGGATATGAGACAATTAAAACAGCAAGTATGGGTCGTAAAAATGGTTGTTTTCACAGTAATCTTTATTCAAGCCTCCATTCCCATTAATATTGATTTAAAAATGTTTTTCATTTTGAAACCACTTTTGAGTTAATTTGGGGAAGTCCTTTCATGAAGTTTTCTTTTAATTTTGTATGCAGAGAATATGTGCATGTTCTTGTGACGGTAGAGATTGAATGATTTTCTGTAGTTAGGGTCAACATCTGGAAAAGTAAATGGAATTTTATAAAAAGTGCACCTTATTACGATTAAATTAAACATTTCCTGAACTACTTAATTATTTCAAGAATTAAAAAAATTCGAACAACGTTGTGTAGGAAAAAGCCGTCTTTAAATCAACCCCTAGGTGATGTCATGGTAAATTCCTTGCCACGTGAAAAAAATAGATATTTATAACAGAAACAATAGCTTCGTATAACGGCTACCCTCAAATACCAACCGGACCCGCAACGACTACAGACAACAAATTACAAACCTATAAAACCTATGCACGCTGTACTGTGCGGATGCTGCTCAAAATAACTTTCCTCGCTGGATCGAGCCTACAAAGCCAGCCCAGAATACGATGAAAAAATCGTACTTGGGAACTGCAATGCAAAAAACGTAAGGAACACATCTTCAGCAGATTAGTTGGAACGCACGGCCTCCACAAAACGACAACCGATCATGTTTTGCAGCAGCATGTATAATAGTTTGATTATCAAAACTAGGTTTTCTTGACTTAGAATCCAAAAAGCAACCTGATGGTCAAACCAGCAACCAAATCGATTATGTGCCCACAGATTATTGGGACGGATCAACATACACACTTTCAGAGGGGCGAATGCCGACTTTGACCATTTTCTCATCACAGCCAGTTTCGGAGCACGAATGTCCAACGGCTTCAATCGGCTACATTAGAAAATCGGAGCTTACCAAAGTCTACAAGGTACAAATGAGTGAGTTACTTCTCGCTTTGCCTCATCATTCACTAATATCAACATCCAATGGTATTGCAATACTGAGGACGTTGCATCTCGTATAAATTGCTAAAGAGTTAATCTACTTCGACGTCAACATCAACCCAAAGGACGGCACAGGTTTAAGGATCGATTGATTTCAGATGCAGGATTGCGTTTAGACTAAATGACTTAATGACCGAAGAGGATTTAAGGATGTCTTGTCATAGACAGAGATCATCAACTGGTAGAGAGCCAGTTAAGTAATTAGGTTAGGTTAGGTTAGAGTGGCTTCAAGCGAGTTCGCCAGCACACTTAGACCATTTTTTTGGTCCATTGTGATACCACGTGGATACTGTCAATTCTCCTAGTTATCTGTTAACCATTCTAAGATTTTAATGAAACGGAGAAGACTTTTCGTTTTTATCAAATCGCTGAAAATAGTAAGCTCCAATATGGAACTCCTACAGAAGTCGTTTGAGTCTAGGCTTTCTGCGTACCTGCCTATTAAACAATGTCCAGTGATGACACCTAAATCAGTCCCTTGCATCTTCTCAAATCCAGTTTTGGCCAAATTTGTTTGGTTATTTGACACGTCGCGTCGTGCCAAGACTCCATCTGAGATTTTATTTGCTATTTGTTGCGCTGGTAAGCTTTTGCATTCCTATTTTATTTGAATTAACTTTTCCGAGAAAAATGCTTACCTCCTTCCTTTCTAACAAAAGTTTTAAAAAAAAATGTTATCCGAACTCTCAGGAGTGAACATTAACCTAATCCAACATTCTGGGCTGATATTTAAATAGCTGCCTCCAATTGCAAATTTCAGGTTTGCTAAGACGGTTTCTACTTGTGCGTGTCACTTAAGGCGATATCTTCCTCTAACACGTCTACCGAGCCAGTCTGGCTTTATAGGACTATGTCACTTTAAAGCTCGAACAGTTTGTGATTCAATCATCTTCGGGACCAACGATTTGGAGAAGAGTTGTTCCTTGAAAACTACAAAGAATCCCTTACTACTTCAAAGCTATAGCGATTGTGAGGTTATGGTCGATTCTTCGTGTTGTGTATTCCTTCTCGTTCACTTGATCTTAATGTCCTTTACTGCTTAACCTAATTTTCCCGTTTCTTTCGACCGATATCGTAATCGTATGCTATAGTTGCACAGATTTATGGAAGATTGTGCCTCTGGTGATTGTTCGAGAACTTAACAAAGGCCTCTCAAGAAAACATGTTAAAGAAATTACATAAGAATTCATCACCTTTTTTGGTAGGGACAGTTTCGGTAACAGCGATATTTCTCTATTGTCATTATGCCGAATGAGCTCGGGCTGTCACAAAAACTATACATGGCTTTGTATAGCTATATGATGGTGGTGGGTATCAATTTGGAGCTGGGTTTTTTCCAGCATATACCAATGTATCCTGGACTTTAGTCAGGCTGATAGGGGCATATCAGGTTATTTGTGAAATATTTCCGTCGTTCACATAATATTGGAGACAGAATCCTTAAAGGCACAGTTGAGTACACTTATGCCTCTAAAACTGGCGCAGTTGATGCGGGTCATTACAAAATATACGACTCCTTACCTTAGTCAGTCACTTATTAAAAACCAGCATCAAAAGAGGCTCTAATTCATCTCGCTAAAAGATGGAATCTTTTAACTTTTTAGTCGAAGTAGATTAACTCTTTAGCTATTCAGTATTTTACCTGGATGTCGGTAATGTCTGTTTTTTAGCAGCGTAATGCTTTTGCTAGTTGTTCTGTTGTATCTTTTCTGTTAAGTGTTCCGGCTTCAGATGCAAATGTTTACATTTTCTTTTAAATTTATTTTATTAACATAATTAATAAATTCCGCGGCTGTTTTATATCAATATTTGATTTTCGTAAGTGAAATCAATTTTAATTGAGAATAACAGACACCCAGCATCACGTTAAACGACATAAGGCCTCACTTATATCGACAGATGTATTTACCTTTATTTTTGTATAATCATTTAAAAGGAGCAAAACAAAAATAAACACTAGAATTTGCATATGCTCCGGAGCTGCGAAAAAAAATCACTTCAATTAATTAGGCGAGTGTCATACACGACTCCAAATCAATCGAGATGCATAAATTAAATTAAAAAATACAAAATGTAATTAATCTCAATAGATGCATTAATTTAATCAAAAATAAAAAAAAAAATACCTGTGATTTCTTAATTAAATACCGTAATTGGAAGCACGTTATCCGCAAAATAAAATGTAATTTCAACTCACACATACATCTAATCAGTGATGGGGACTTTCGGTTGTGTTAGGACTTTAATTAGGTATTTGTAACCAACAAATAAACATAAAACCACTTTAACTATAATTACATCATAATTAAAACATTCAACAAGCAATTGTGTGCTGCCAAAAGTATTAATGGGTACGTTCCTGCAACAAGTCTGCGTCTCGCGTCCTTGCTGACATGTGAATGATGGAGCACTTCTTGTAGTATTTTTTCTCCTTCTTCTCCTTTGTCTAATAATAAAATCCTTGCCATGTTTTTGCATGTTTTTTCCCACTTGGAAGGATAACAAAACACCAGTTAATGAAAATATGTTTTTCTGTAGATTTGTGCTGTGTTGGATCTCTGTATATTTATTTGGGAAGCTTGAAGGGGGAGATATTTTGATTGATTTACCAGATATTAGGCACGATGAGTAAAACTGATTTATATTTTGGAGATACAGCAATCGTCACAACTTGTGGATGAAATTAAAGAAAAATATTTTTTTAACTCAAGCCTGTGGAGAGTGTATTTGTGAATCGATTTTGGTCCACAAAGGAGCTAAGGGATTTTTTTCACTTTAAATTTGACTGTCAATAGATTAACCACAAAAGAGATATGATATCTTGAATTTATGAATGTGTTAACATTATTTTGTGGTGTTTTCTGTTTGTGACGAAACAAATATTATTTTCTCAAAAAAAGGTTAAAAACGAGTTTATTGTGATGATTTATTATATAATGAGGTATCATGTTAATGGTAAAGTAAATATTTATGACAGATAATGATGCGTGGGTCTTGTTAATCTGTCATGGTATTTTTATTTAGTACTGTTTTACATTTCAGCATGGAAGTACTTAGCCCGTCTACACATTATTCAGATGTATAAAGAAACGGCGTTCTCTGAATAACTTGGTTTGTGGTGCCTTTGAAAAACTTGAAAAGATTCACTATTTTCAACTAAAATGTTGTGCAACTTTGAGGTCCATTTCTGAACTAATGGCTACGTCAATAAACAAAATTCCCGTATTGGGGCTAAATAGCAACCAGAATTTGTTTAACAGTTTTTGCTTCCATTATCGCCAGTAATAAAAATCTCCAAACTACTCTACATACGAAAATTCACAAACCAACATTTCTAACAAAAACACAAAATCCTCTATAGTTCGAGGCTGCTTGGTGAAATCAAGATTAACTGGATTTTTTCTTTTGTACCCTCAAGTTAAATGCCTATTTAGGTCATTTAGGACCAACCCAAGAACGTGAAGAGTTCCATTATTTTCACTTTTAATTATTTTGTTTTGCTTTTATATTTTTTAAAAGTTTTTTTTGGCATTTCGCGCTCTTTTTTTTAAATTTGCAAAAACTTCTATAATTTCATACAAACCAGCCTATTCTTCAATTATGCACTTGAGTCGACATGTAGTGCCACGTTTCGACAGAATTTTGTGTTCGTAAAACATTATGTTTGACAGAATCATCAACTGATCGAAATTCGGACTTAACTAAATTTCGGTTGTATATTTTTTCTTTTGATCACGAAATTTAGTATTTTTGGATTTTGTGTTGAGAATTTTTAAATTTTCCGATTTTACTTTTGGATATTTTGAAGGTCTCCCGTTTAAATAATCCAGACAAAATAACTTTTTGGTGTTGTTTATGGCATGGTAGATGAAATGAGGTATTCCAGTGCGAAACTGGAATTGTTTCCATAGTAGCGCCATGATAAAAAAAAAAAAAATTTTTCATAACATTTTGACATTCATGTTGTAGACAGATAGAGAATTAGTTGAGAAAAATGAATGGATTGTTACTGACCAATATCTAACCGCATAAAAGTTTTCCCGTAATGTTGCAACGTTTACACGCTGAGCTGCTCAGTGACTAACTTTTGAAAAACATTTATGTTAGTCATTGATTAGCTTTTTTGATTTAAGTGGCGCTACAGTCCGGGATGAACCTGGGCCTCAACCAACATATCTCGTCAATTAGCCCGGTCCTTAGCAAACTGCCTCCAGTTGCGTACTCTAAGTTGGTTGAGGTGGGTTTCTACTTGTGCGGGCCATTAAATCGAGGTCTTCCTCTACTGCGTCCGACGTCTGGCCGGGAATCGAAGACTCTGCGAACCGGAGTATTGGTGTCCATTCTTTCTACATGTCCTAGCCATCTTAAACGTCCAATGCGGAGTTTTTTTTGACTAGGGGTATGTCGCTGTACAGCTCGTATAGTTCGTGGTTAATCTACGTCTCCATAGCCCGTCAACGCAAACGGGACCGAAGATTTTCCGAAGAATTTTTCTCTCGAATCGACCATGGATTTCTTCATCCGCTTTTGATACGGTCCATGCTTCAGCGCCATAGAGCAGGACTGGGATGATCATTGTCTTATATAGATCTCCTTAGTAGGTCGAGTGAGGGCTTTACTACTAAATTGCCTTCTGAGCCCGAAGAAACAGCGATTGGCAAGAGTAATTCTTCGTTTGATTTCTGACGAGATGTTATTGTCAGAGTTAATAGCGGAGCCGAGGTAGACAAAGTCCCGTACTACCTCAAAGTTATATCTGTCAATGGTGACGTTCTGTCCAATTCGTCGATGTTGTGTGTCCTTTCATGTTGACAGCATATACTTAGTCTTACCCTCATTTGCTGCTAAACCCATTTTTGCAGCTTCCTTCTCTATACTAGGAAACGTGGCTATGACATCGCGTGTGTGTCGGTGAGGTCGTTTCCGACCCTGATGGAGCAGCGAGAATTCTCCATCGGCAGCCTACACAAACGGACGAGTTTGGACGGTATACCAAAACTAGACATGGCTCTGTATAGTTCGTCTCTATAAATTCTGTCGTATGCGGCTTTGATATCGATAAATAGGTAGTGGGTATCGATTTGGACTTCTTGGGTTTTTTCCAGGATCTGCCGAAGTGTGAAAATATAATCGATTGTGGACTTTCCTGGCCTAAAACCACACTGATAAGGGCCGATCAGGTTGTTGGTAAACGGTTTCAAGCGTTCACATATTATGGCAGATAGGATCTTGTAAGCGATGTTGAGTAGACTTATGCCTCTGTAGTTGGCGCAGTTCATAGGGTCTCTTTTTTGTAGATCGGGCAAACGATTCTGAGGTTCCATTCTTCAGGCATGCTTTCAACCGCCCAGATTTTGCTTATGAGTTAGTGGATGTTGCTTACCAAGTCATCTCCGCCAGATTTATAAAGCTCAGCGGGAAGGCCGTCATTTCCGGCGGCCTTATTAAGCTTGAGTTTAGATATAGCTATCCTCACTTCACTTAGGTCGGGTGGTTGGCAGTTTTCGCTGTCGTTGCCAATATAAAATGGTTCGTTCTGCCTGATAGCGGTATGTTGTTCGTCATCGCCGTTTAACAGTCTGCAGAAGTGGTTCTTCCATAACCTCAGCATCGACTTTTTTTTTTTTTTTATAGGAAAATGTAAGTCAAAACCTATTAGAAGACATTAAATTTTTTCACAGTATTTCTGTTTTTTGTGGCGTGGTGGATATCCGCATCCTTACTTTGGCTACAACAAGGTAGTGGTCCGAGTCGATGTTAGCCCCTCGGAATGTTCGGACATCCAAAATACTGGATGCGTGCCTCTTGTCTATCGCAATGTGATGCAATGTGATCAATTTGGGTGACTGTTCGTTGATCTGGAGACCGCCATGTCCCCTTGTGGATATCAAGGTGAGGAAACTGTTTGCTGGCTATAGTGGCATTTCGTTCCGTAGCGAATTCAATTAGCCTAAGTCCGTTACCAGACGTGTTGTCGTGTAGGCTATGTTTTCCGACAGTACTGCTAATGATGTCTTCTCTTCCTAACTTTGCGTTAAAATCTCCCAGCACGATTTTAACATCGTACTTTGGTAGTCGCTCATAGGTTTTGTCAAGGAGCTCGTAGAAGCAATCTTAGTTATATCATCTTTTTCCACCGTCGGAGCATGAGCGCATATAAGGCTTATGTTGGCGAATTTGGCCTTGATGCGGATTGTTACAATGCGTTCGTTAATGTCTTGAAAACATAAGACTTCTTGCCAAAGTCTGGCACCTATAACAAATACGCATCCAAATAGTCGCTGTTTCTGCTCACTATAACACGGTCCATAGTAGATGTCACAGTTTTTTATACCCTATCCCATAGGGGTATATTAGTTTTGATACATAGTTTGTAACATAGAGAAATAATTTAGCTACATATACCTCAAAGTATATGGACCGACTCAGAATCGAAAACTGAGTCGATTTAGCCATGTCTGTCCGTCCGTCACCAGTTTTTGGGCCTTAAATTTTGAGCTATAATGATGAAATTTGGTACACGTGCTCGTTGTTGCTCCCAGCAGAACAAGTGTAAAAAGAAAAACGGAGTTTTTGGCCAAACGGTAAGGAATTTTAAAAAAGAGTCTGAGAAACGTAGTTAGACAATCGTAATATCTATATTTCGTTTATATAAAGTTTTTTGCCACGCCCACTTTTTGGGGGCGTTTTTAATAAAAAAACGTTTTACGGTCGAATTTTAAATTTTTTTACAAAAACCGTTTGCATACCCTACGCCATAGCATATGCAGGAGGAAAACGATGTGTTTTGTCAAACAACAAAAGATTCTGATAAACTGATTGAACAATATGTTGTGACAATGTCATTTTCTATATTATAGGCTAAAAAAGCCCACTTTTTGGAGATATTAATTTTAAGGATGGGATGGGATAGGGTATTCAACGATCCGCACAGCGGATTGTAGCCTTCTCATATGTTTCATCCTCTTTTTGCCCAGCCCATCCCATCGTATTTCCTGGATGGCAGTAATGTCTGCTCTGTAGTGTTAAGATTAGCGCGTCTCGTGAAAACTAGGTCCAGTATAGATATAGCAAAAAGTGGCCGTCCCAGTATTGCTGGAACGATCACAAATACCACTGCTCAGATTGAGGACGTCCGAGAGAGTTCACAAATATTGACAAAATAACAATGCACATACTTTGGCATCAATAGACGTTTATTGTGTGAATTTCGGTAGAAAGCCTGAAGATATTCCTTTATAAAGTATAAACTGATCACCGAATGATGCCAGCTGACGTTCAAGCGAGGTTAATTACTTAAAGCTGGTGCAAGAATATGATGATTTCGTATCCAAAATGATAAAGAGCTACGAAGCATATTTTCACATAAGTTGTTATGTGAATACGTTATGTGGTTACGTTCCATTGATATGGGGAATCCACATGAAATGCACGAAAAAGCATTGCATTCCAGTGAATGTGCTTGATTTGTAGTAAAAAGTAATTGGTCCGATGTAACCATAACCTTTACTCTTAATACAGTTGTTAAACAATTGTTTTCCACACGTTTTTGAATTGGGTCGCGAGGATCATTGGTGCGAAAAGGATTACCCTCAAATAAGGGTTAGACCCTTTTATATTCTGAAAAATAAATAAATATATTGACGATAAATACACTGCCTTACACCTTGATCTGCACTTAATTGTGTGTAGTTACATGTTATAATATAAAAACACTTAGTAGGCTACCTAACTGGTCATCACGGTCTGCGATGTCACTTAAATAAAATGCATCTAGTCGACTCACCGGAGTGCAGACTATGTCTAGAAGAAGAGGAAACAGCCGAACATATCATATGTGAATGCCCGGTCCTTTACGGTATGAGAAGGGAATCTTTCTTCAGGGAATTATTAAGTCCCAAAGAACTAAGATAATCTTCTTCTGAACGTTTTATCAGCTACATTAGGAAAGTGAAAGCGCTACTAACCTAAAAAAAAAACATCTGACGGCAAGCACAATAGATCTTTTAGGTCGATGTGCATCTTACTGCTTAGGCAAGTTAGAATTAAAAAAAAAAAAAAAAAAACATGTTATATATCCTATTGTAGTTGAATTTGTTTGATTGAGGAAATTTTAAACATTTGTATGAAACGTTGCTCATAATGCGTTGATTGTTCATAGCTGGTTGGGTTATCGAATTCGTAGAGGATGACCTAACACTTAAGCCGCAGTCTATTTTCGTCTTCCTCTAAAGCTCCTAAAAACTCCTCACTTTTCAGGTGAATGAAAGGCTTGGCTTGTGAAGTTGATGTCTCAAACCGTAAACCTTGGATCAGCTTGTCCCTGTCTATGTGCATGTTAGGTAAACAAATATTGGGCCGTGGCCCAATTAAATGTTAAAGTTTTAAACAAGTCCGGTCTACACAAGATTTGTAAACGCAAGAAACTTGTCAAGAAACTCCTTTTAATACTAATTTGCACATTTCAATACCTTAATCTCCCTTAACACTTAAGCTGAATCGAAGCAAGGCATTGGGCTTTTCGGATTGTCTACCAAATAGTTGATAATCATTTCAGCCAATTTGCTAGTTACTTCTACCCCCTTGATGCAATTAGTCGTCTGTTTTTTGATGATTCCAATATTCCAATATTGCTATACTCTAACCCCGATTTGAGGAATTCGTAAACTCGTCATAAGACCTATTCCATAGAATATTGCAGAGCTCTACAGATTACGACAAACTCAAATCTTAAGGAATAAGATTAAGTAGAAGAATAAGGTATATGTTGTACACCGTAATTCTCAAATACTTTTCCTTACGCTGCTTAATGTTTCAGATTGTCTTCCTTCATCACCCGTTTTGATCAAATGCGCAAGACCGCTAAACTGGTGATAATGTGTTCTTAACCAGGCAACCTTGACCTCATCGACAATAATATAGACACGCAAAATAATAAGAGATTCTGTCAGCGATTCTAATCGTAACCATTCGTTTGTGGCGGCATTCAGTTTCGATTAGCTATTTTCTCAAAAATTGGCTAAAAATGGAATCCATTTTTTTTTAAACATCGAAACCCAGAACTCTGTTCACTTATCGCCAAAGCTAGCAGATATGCACAGAAACCCTTTTCAATACTATTTGTATCCAAGGACACCCTTTTAATTTCTAAATGAACATCATATAACATTGGATGAGTATTATTAATATTTATGCTTACTCAAAGAACATCATAAAAGTATCAACAAATTGAAATAATTTATTCAGTAGAGCAATAAATTTCCTTTCAGCCTTTTCAATTTAGCTCAATTATTCGAATTCACTGGGTACACAGTACGAAAATAACTTGGTGTCTGTGTAGTGTTAATCGAATCGATGACATACCAATAAAAGTAAATTTTATCATAAATCTACAACCATATGCCTTTTATAAGGACGGGAGACACGTGATATCTATCCTTTGTGAAATGTTATATTAAAAGAAATGGCAATAGATATTAGGACTAATGGAATTATTTTGTTTGATATTTTAACGGAAATTAGGAATACTAGAAATAGTTACTGTGGTCAGTCTAGGATATGACTGATCTAGCTGGTAAATAATCCAATTATGCCGGCATAATTTCTATCAAATTTTTAAAATCTGCCCACATAACTAAAAGATGAAGAAACTGTCGACAAACCATGATAAAATGATCTTCCAATGATTTTTGTAACTAAAAGCTCTCCCACACCATTGGGAAATAATAGCAGGGGCAGAAAATTGACTTAAACACAAACGTCAAATAATTTCAGTCTTCACGCTGATAGTCGAATAAATAATCCCAAAGGGTGGCAAAGTTACAGAGTTTTATATAATTTCGGGTTGACCATGTTTTTGTTGTTACATTGATTTAGTCCGTCCAACATTGACCATGAAGTTAAATATGTTCACATGCCGTTTTAATATCTGTAATAAAGAGAACGATCTCCTAAAGGTCTATGCTGTACCAAAAGTTGCAGGTTTGAATTAAAGAAAGAATCGTCTATAGGGCGGATTGCGCGTCTTTGGATAGAGTCCAATAAGTTCAGTTCAGGTGCGAAGTCCAAACATAAGAACAGCATTTAAGACCTGGGTGTACTTGGGCTTTATACAGAAGAAGAAACTGGGGTGCTGTAATATATCTTTTAGCTCTGAAAAGGTAACTTATTTTAGGCGATGCTGATTTTGCGATTCCTAGCAAATGCGCCATCTGATTTGGCAACCATATTCACAATCTTGATTTATGGCAAATACTGTAAATGTGTTTTCTTTGAGTTGAATTGCCCTAGGTTTTAAAGGTCTTCGTTTGTGGAGCAGTTTTGTCCATATTTACTAGTGTGCTGCAATATAGGTAATAGCGCTATTAGAGAACTATCATCTGCAAAACCAAAATGCGATTATTAGTTGTCCAAGATCATTAATGTGCAGCAGAAATAGAGTGATAATTGATTCTTGGGGTATATCAGCTTTTATAAAGAATCCATATGAGGAAACGACACCTAACACTACTTGCAGAGATCTATTTTTAAGGCAGTCATACGGACTTTTTTCAAATACTGTGGGACTGGACCACAGTATTTGAAAAACTATGCTGTCAATATGGCGAGCAAACCTCTGTGCCAAACTCGATTGAAACCCTTGACAACTGACGGAAATCATTATTTCTGTGGCAGATTTTATTGAAAACAAACACATAGAGTTATTATAATTTCATTTGCACATTACTTGTGAGTTTTTTGTTGTGTTCTAGTATGGTGTAGTAAAATGAAATCCATTATTTCTGCATGAATTTGAATGCTTTATTGGCGAAAAACTGGGGCTGTCGTTTTTTCAGCGTCAAAATCGTTCGCTATGGAAAGAACCAGGTCCTAGGTAAGGGATATATGATTGATATATAAGAACCTCCCAACCAAACACCCAGATTTTCTGAAGAGTCACTTTTTTGGTGGGTGGCCTTGTGTTGTCCTGATGGAACACAATTTCTCTCTTATTGGCCACATCTGATCACTTCTTGGCAATTGCTTCCGTATAAGAATTAAGAGTTTTGACAGTTTCCTGACAATCCAAAAAAAAAACAATATCACCGTGAAATACTTACTTACTTAGTTCCTTAAGTGGCGCTACAGTCCGTAATGAACATGGGCCTCAGCCAACATGCCTCTCCAATCATCCCGCTCCTTAGCTAACTGCCTCCAGTTGCGTACTCTAAGTTGGTTGTCGGTTTTTACTTGTGCGCGCCACTTATGACAAGGTCGTCCTCTACTGCGTCCGACGTCTGGCTGGGAATCGAAGACTCTGCGAGCAGGATTATTGGTGTCCATTCATTCTACATGTCCTAGCCATATTAAACGTCCAATGGGGAGTTTTTTTTACTAGGGGCATGTCACTGTACAGCTCGTATAGTTCTTCGTCGAATCTTCGTCTCCGTGCCCCGTCAACGCAAACAGGACCGCAGATTTTTCGAAGAATTTTTCTCTCAAATCGACCAAGGATTTGTTCATTCACTCTTCAGCGCCGTAGAGTAGGAATTCTTAAATACTAAAATTGATTGACCGTTCGTTGATCTGGAGACGCCCATGACCTCTTATGAACATCGTGGTGAGGAAACCGTGTGCTGGCTATAGGGGCATTTCGTTCCGCAGCGAAATCAATTAGCCTTAGTCTGCTGTCATGTAGGCTGTGTTTTCCCAAAACAATGCCAAAGACGTATTCCCTTTCTACCTTTGCGTTAAAATCTCCCAGCACGATAAGTACTTACTTACTTAAGTGGCGCTACAGTCCGGAATGAACCTGGGCCTCAACCAACATGCCTCTCCAATTAGCCCGGTCCTTAGCTAACTGCCTCCAGTTGCGCACTCCAAGTTGGTTGAGGTCGGTTTCCACTTGTGCGCGCCACTTAAGGCGAGGTCTTCCTCTACTGCGTCCGACGTCTGGCTGGGAATCGAAGACTCTGCGAGCCGGAGTATTGGTGTCCATTCGTTCTACATGTCCTAGCCATCTTAAACGTCCAATGCGGAGTTTTTTGACCAGGGGCATGTCGCTGTACAGCTCGTATAGTTCTTGGTTGAATCTTCGTCTCCATAGCCCGTCAACGCAAACGGGACCGAAGATTTTTCGAAGAATTTTCCTCTCGAATCTACCAAGGATTTCTTCATCCGCTTTTGATACGGTCCATGCTTCAGCGCCGTAGAGCAGGACTGGGATGATCAGGGTCTTATATAGGATCTCCTTAGTAGTTCGAGTGAGGGCTTTACTACTAAATTGCCTTCTTAGCCCGAAGAAACAGCGGTTGGCAAGAGTAATTCTTCGTTTAATTTCTGACGAGATGTTGTTGTCAGAGTTAATAGCGGAGCCGAGGTAGACAAAGTCCCGTACTACCTCAAAGTTATATCTGTCAATGGTGACGTTCTGTCCAATTCGTCGATGTTGTGTGTCCTTTCGTGTTGACAGCATATACTTAGTCTTACCCTCATTTACTGCTAAACCCATTTTCGCCGCTTCCTTCTCTATACTAGCGAACGTGGCTATGACATCACGTTGAGTCCTACCAATGATGTCAATATCGTCAGCGTATGCTAGTAGTTGCACCGACTTTTGGAAAATTGTGCCTCTGGTGTTGGCTTTGGAGTTTTGCACAATCCTCTCAAGAATCAGATTAAAGAAGTCACATGACAGCGCATCGCCTTGCCTAAATCCTTTTTTGGTATCGAATGTGTCGGTGAGGTCGTTTCCGACCCTGATGGAGCAGCGAGAATTCTCCATCGTCATCCTACACAAACGGACGAGTTTGGGCGGTATACCAAAACTAGACATGGCTCTGTACAGTTCGTCTCTATAAATGCTGTCATATGCGGCTTTGAAATCGATGAATAGGTGGTGGGTATCGATTTGGACTTCTTGAGTTTTTTCCAGGATCTGCCGAAGTGTGAAAATTTGATCGGTTGTGGACTTTCCTGGCCTAAAACCACACTGATAAGGGCCAATCAGGTTGTTGGTAAACGGTTTCAGGCGTTCACATATTACGGCAGATAGGATCTTGTAGGCGATGTTGAGGAGACTTATGCCTCTGTAGTTGGCGCAGTTCAGAGGGTCTCCTTTTTTGTGGATCGGGCAAACGATGCTGAGGTTCCATTCTTCAGGCATATTTTCATCCGACCAGATTTGGCTTATGAGTTGGTGGATGTTACTTACCAAGTCATCTCCGCCGGCCTTATAGAGCTCAGCGGGAAGGCCGTCATTTCCGGCAGCCTTATTAAGCTTGAGTTTAGATATTGCTATCCTCACTTCACTCAGGTCGGGTGGTTGGCAGTTTTCGCTGTCGTTGCCAATATTGAATGGTTCGTTCTGCCTGACAGCGGAATGTTGTTCGTCATCGCCGTTTAACAGTCTGCAGAAGTGGTTCTTCCATATCCTCAGCATCGACTGTGTCTCAACTACAATATTTCCTTGTTCATCTCGACAGGATTCTGTTCGAGCCTTGTATCCTTGGCTTTGACGTTTTACACTTTGGTAAAACTTGCGAACATCGTTCCTGGAGTGGCACCTCTCTATATCCTCGATCGCGCGCTTTTCTTGCTCTTTTTTCTTCTTGCTGAAAAGCCGATGTTCTTCCCTTCTTCTTTGCCTATAGAGCTCAATGGCAGCTCTCGTCTTCACCTGCAGCTTAGCCTTGTAGGCCTCGTTCTTGGCTGCGAGCATCTGTCGGCATTCCTCATCAAACCAGGGGTTTTTTGCTGGTGGGCGCGAGAAACCTAGCACATCAGTTGCGGCTGATCTAATGGCCTGTTGGCATCGTTGCCATTGCTCTTCGACATTCGATGCTGGTGGTATGGTGTTAATCGAGAGGTTAAGGGATACGCGTTGTGCGAAGGTCTTGGCGGTCTCTTGCGATTGCAGTCTTCCGACATTAAATTTTTTCACAGTATTTCTGGATTGTTGTGGCGTGGTGGATATCCGCATTCTTACCTTGGCTGCTACAAGGTAGTGATCCGAGTCGATGTTAGCTCCTCGGAATGTTCGGACATCCAAAATACTGGATGCGTGCCTCTTGTCTATCGCAATGTGATCAATTTCGTTGACCGTTCGTTGATCTGGAGACCGCCATGTCCCCTTATGGATATCGAGGTGAGGAAACCGTGTGCTGGCTATAGTGGCATTTCGTTCCGTAGCGAAATCAATTAGCCTAAGTCCGTTACCAGACGTGTTGTCGTGTAGGCTATGTTTTCCGACAATACTTCTAAAGATGTCTTCTCTTCCTACCTTTGCGTTAAAATCTCCCAGCACGATTTTAACATCGTACTTCGGTAGTCGCTCATAGGTTTTGTCGAGGAGCTCGTAGAAGCAATCCTTAGCTATATCATCTTTTTCTTCCGTCGGAGCGTGAGCGCATATAAGGCTTATGTTGGCGAATTTGGCCTTGATGCGGATTGTTACTATGCGTTCGCTAATGTCTTGGAAACATAAGACTTCTTGCCTAAGTCTGGCACTTATAACAAATCCGCATCCGAATAGTCGCTGTTTCTGCTCACTATAACACGGTCCGTAGTATATGTCACAGTTTTTCATCCTCTTTTTGCCCGGCCCATCCCATCGTATTTCCTGGATGGCAGTAATGTCTGCTTTGTAGCAGTTTAGGGCTTCCGCTAGTTGTTCGCCTGCACCACTCCTGTTTAATGTTCTCACATTCCAGGTGCAGATACGAACGTCGTTGTCCTTTTTTTCGTTTAGCAGGGTCGTCAACATGCAATATGAAATATCTGGCATTATGTGTGCAAAGTTATAATTTAATCTACAAAAAGAGGACCTACTGTTTAACGCCGAATTCGAAGGGAATTCAGAAGCATTTCGTCACAGTGTTACTCTTCGATGTTTGTTAGACTTTCGCATGATATAGAGCTGTGAAAAGACATAGGTGTTGTTATTTTGCAATAGACCACTGCATCCAAACAGCAAAAACTCCCATTCCCAACACACGTTTATCATTCGTGCATTAATAACATGCCTTTTGCTAGCTTAACTTTGACACTGATATTATATTGTACAAACAGATTTGACATGCATTTCATGCAATGTTCAATTTGAAATGAAATGACTAAAACAGATTGATCTTATTTTTGAAGAATCATTTATTTACATAAAAGCTAATTTATATCAAAAGTTCCTAGCCCAATGACCCTTTTTGGTGTATTTTTCTGACAGACCTCACTTTAGGGTGTCTTTCCATCTTCGTTGTCAGATGCGATTATCGACAGTTACACAAGTATTATTTGAATAGTAACATGTCTGTTGAGGTTTCTAATATCGTATCTGCTGGTAATTGCCTCGAATGATTTGAAAAACAACGAACAATTTGTTAATGCAATTGCACCGACCCAGAAGCATATCCATTATAGTATTGTAATAACATATAATTGGCCCATCGATTATTTTGACAGCAATTCCAATACATTGCATTACTGGCAACTAAAGCATAAAGAGGGATACATCATGTATACGTTGACAGAATGCGACTGGCATTACATTGTGTAAGGTGTAGGTGAACTAAGTGTTTATTAATATTTGGAATTTTTTAAAGTGTGCAATTAATTTGTGAAACATTGTGGACGATGAAACAATCATCAAGTTGAAACTGTAAGAAAAATCGTAATGCAATAAGTTATTTTTTTGGAATTAACATTTTTTTAAATAGCCTGCTTCCAAGTCCATTTTTTAACAATTTTAAAAAATTGTATCCAAATTTAATGCAGTGCATATTATTTCTATATAAATAAAAATCAAATGTCGTTCGTTGGGAACCGCATTACTTAGGAACGGCTGCACCAATTTGGCTACTTTTTTTTTCAAATCTTCGTCATAACCCAACTAGGTTTTTACGGAAATAAATTTTGACCACGTCCAGTTTTTGGATTTATCTAAAATTGGAGAACGGCTGCACCGATTTGGCTATCTTTTTTAAATGTTCTTAGTAATCCAATTTAAGTTTTTAGGGAAACAAATAGACCACGCCCATTTTTACGCCCGCTTTTTTTGTTTATGTTTGTAGTAGTCCACAAGAAAGGACGATTTTTTCTATTTGCGTTAACTATCAGTCAACGTTCATGGCCCAACATCATTCCAAGATTTGCGATCTATAAATGGTGAATTTTATAGCACGTCTAGAATGACACTCATTGGGACTACACCCTCGAAGATACTGTGCTTTCGTCAAATGCTCATAACATACGAACATGCTTCCCATCCAAACCGACTGATTTGTAAATACAAAGATGCTCTGTGTGAAGATATTTTGCATCAGATACGTATCACAACAATACATCAAATTTACAATGGACGAGGAAATTCACAACGAGGCTTTGATATTAATTGAGGACGCATGACAGATCCCAAGCATCAGATGCGCGACGCACTTAATCAAGAGTTGTGACGCTAAAAATAATATGATTGCAATGCTTTGAAGGAATCAGTTTGAACGAACGTTCCACTGTTGAATCGACAGCAATATGCATACGACACTCTTATAAAAGTTGTGAGCGATTGAACTGAAGGGATGTTTTTTTTTACACTCCCGGTGGAACTGAACAAATTTGTTTCATCGAATTGATTTTGGCAATGATATGCTTCCAGAATGATATTGCACATATGATATTGCTTCATCTGGAATTGCACCTACATTGTTGGAAGGCGTTCGAACTGCCCATTCAACACTCAAGTTGC
The DNA here is from genome assembly GCA_932526625.1 of Rhingia campestris. Lineage (NCBI taxonomy): Eukaryota > Metazoa > Arthropoda > Insecta > Diptera > Syrphidae > Rhingia > Rhingia campestris. Next base: position 49,643,144 of record OW052182.1, on the reverse strand, counting down.
TATTGAATATGAAAATCAATGAAAATCCAACGTGTTAGATTTCCAAGAACAGTGCTAAGTTTTGCAGCAAATCAAACTGATCGTTAGATTTATGTAACCATTCTAGAAGGTTTGGTGATGCTGTTGGCAGGTGAATTTCGGTCAACGCCAGTCGATGAACTTAATTCGTGTTTCAAGTCTGAATAGAATTGAAAATTTCCCAATAAAAGTTATTAGAAGGCATTCGGTTGCAAGGGCGCTGTATAGCACAATAGCCTAATCTTCTAGGCTTAATACCCCAATAGAAATAGTTGAACCACACTCTTGTTACGCTTTATTCCACCACAGGCATTTCTATATATCGACTCGATAGCGTAAGTTCAATAAAGGAACTATATTCCAGTACAACTATCACGGAATGGAATACAGGACAAGCGACTGATGCGCAACGGGTACGTCGACAATGCTCTAGACTCTAGAGTTCCACTACTTTACCACGGCGCGCGGGGCAAGCTGTCTGATGGCTATAAAATTGATACGAAAAGGTGGCACACTAAATTTTTGTAGCTGAGGAACAATGGGAAACGTGTTCGAAATCGTCATTAAAAAAGTGGTCCCATTATTGTGGCAAACATATAACTACGCACAAACAAATTTATGGAGAAGCATGATTTGAAGCCCTGTATGAGCCGTTGATGCCGGATATTACATTTTTCACTTCCAGTCAAATGTCATTAGTAAGAAAATTTGAAGGATAACGACGTAATTTTAAAGTTAATCGTTTTATTTACATTTAAATTTTTAATTATTAAGATTTTTTTTAAATTTAAATTTTATTTTCACTTTTATTCTGATAAATAATTTCTTAGAATCAGTTTAAGTCGTTGTATTGCTTCGCGAGCCCTTTACAACGACACCTGAATAAACGTTATTGATGAACGAGTACCCAGATAATTTTTAACACAAAGCCGATTCGTAATGATACCGCGAGAGATCCTACGTTAAAGCGATTAAGTTAGATATAAGACAAACAGATCGCACAACACAACACAACCATTGTGTTCGCATTATTATGCTCGTATTTATAAGCAATTTAAATATAACGGTATTTTGTCAACAAGAAATTTCAACTGAATGTGTCCAACAAGGAAGTCAGTCTCTCGAACTTTTTGCTCGAGGTTGGTGTTTCATTTCGACAAAACTTATATCTAATAAAATTACTATTGGGACAAACCATCACAACGATTCCTTTCGTTCAGCTTATATATTATGGTACTTGTTGTCACAGTCAAAATATGATCAACTTTAAAGACATGACTTTCAAACCTTTATAAACAACTGAAGCCAATATTAAATTGATGTGTTCAATACTCCATCCGCAATGTATTTGTCTAAAATTAAATTGTCATGAATTGAAATACTTGTTTTTAAATTTGGACTAAATCCTCAAATCCTCAAGTATGTGCAATGTGCGTTGAAAAGATATTTAAGTGTCATATAGACACAGTTATCCTTGAGCCGGAAAGCTGTTTGGATTTACATATTGATTTCCGATTTTATCACCAAATATAACTGCATGCGAATTTAACCTGTCCCACTTTAAAAATATTTTCTCTTGCATATACCTTGTGTTAAACTCTAAAAAGAATAAACCACTCGATTTTTTTCTAGTCACGATTTTGATTTTTTATAATGGCCTTCAATATATCACTCGTAATCCAATATGCCACTCAACATCTACCCCCCTCGAAGGTTCTAGGTCACACTCTCCTTCGTCACCTTGGGACATAACGAAAATCCTCTCATCTGATCAATTATGAAAAAGAACACAAAATGATTTTTATTTCGTTTAAATGTTTCATGTTTGAATTTTATTTTCAACTCACCCTGTATCGTCGAACCCGAAACACAATGAGCCCCTTTCAATGAGAACGCATGTCGAAAAGTTGACCCTTTAATAACCATAACTTTCAGCAGCAGTGAACAAAAAGATAAATAAACAAAAAGGGCGTGTCTGCAGCCAAAATTTGTGGCTTGTTGTCTACCGACGAAATCACTCTATTGTCGTCTCTGCCACTGAATGTCCTGCAATTTACTATTTCTGTTATTGCTTTGCTATCATAGCGTGTGAGTGTTTGTGTTTGTAGAACACGAACCTTCGTGCAACCGAATACCCCACAGAGTATCTTAAATACGATTCCATTACAACCACCCCGCCACAGTTTATCCAATTATTTATCACTTAATCATTGGAAGTGAATTTATCAATTTTCGTGGCAATGTCCGGAGTGGCAATGCCGCCCCCATCTGTACGAACTACTTCATAGAGTTGGTCATGGACTCGGACACGGACTCACCTCACTTTGTGGTGTGAATGTAATTCATAATTGCCGCACATTTATAATTCACGCAAACCGCTTCAAAACATCCTCCACCTCCATTACTGTCGCCCCTGTCTATTTATTCGAAAGTTCGCCCATCTGAAAGACAGAAGAAAACATGATCCTTATCAGACCAAAGTTAGATGGTGGTGGTGTCCTTGTGCACTAACTAGAGCACGCACAGAGACCATATTTCCAACAATAAGCCAGTCAAGCCCATCGGCCACCCCTCGTTGCTATATGCGCGATGCACAAGGGAGCCCATTCAGGTCGGGAATATAAACACGGGCTAGAGCGCATAAAGGCAGAGCTTTTCTTCTAAGATAACCTCAGAGAAGGACAACTACAAGAAGCTGAAGGAAATGAGACGAAGTAAACAAACACTGAAAAGCTTCATCTCTGAGTGTATTGAAGTCCTAAAGACTTTTGAGTTGTCCTTTCAATTTGAAGCAAGCTGAGAGAGACGGTGGTTGTAGGATGTAGGGGGCTACCAGATAACTTGGGCGGGTGAAATTAGCTGAAAGTGTTTGTGCCAATGGCAATTACCATCATCATCGTCGTCGTCGTCGTTGTCGTCCTGGCCATTAGGGGTTTTCTTAGATCATTTTGCAAACTTTTGCCTCTTTTGATTGACTTGACTTGGCCAACATGGACTCATTTTTCTTTTCCTTTTATTGAGGAGACCTCCTCCACTTCCCAGTCCTTCCAGAAGTTTTTTTTTTAAATTGAATCCCGTTAATCACGTGCTCTGCTAGAACTGGCACGAAGGGTAGGTCAGTAATATCATTCGCCAACAATTTTTAAGAGTGGGGAAGAGTGTGTGCAGAGAACGACGGAATGTTTTTGTGTGTGTGAATCCTTTTTGGAATTTGCGGGTGCTGCTCGTTATAGCCTACGCTACCACTAGTCACTTGAACAAAGATAGGAGAAGCATTCGTAGCGATTTTATGGAGATACGACATGGCAAACACACCCAATTTTAAATTGTTATGGTGTACTGAGTATTCGTTTTGTAGGGTACAGTATGGTGCGAAAGAAGTGTGAAACTTTTGAGTTTTCCGGGAAATGCTGTATAAATAATATATAAAGTGTTGAGTATCAACATATAGAGATTCTCGCAGAAATAAAAAAATATTCTAAGCAAACGCATGGCAGATTTTTTTTCAATTTTAAAAGAATATACAAATTCTCACAACCATTCATGTGCACATGTGTTCTTCTTGCACGATGGTGTTAATGAGGAATCCGAACGGCTGAGTTGAGAAGACCTTTCTTTGACGGTGAACCAACGAAACATTTGTACGACTTGGAATCGTGTTCATATTTTAAGTTGATTATTTTGACTTAAAAGGTATGGGAGTCATAAAATATTCACATATGTGTTGTTCAAAAGTTTCTACGAACAAAATCTAGGTTCATAACACTGTTTAATTTAGATAAAATATTTTTTTTTAAAAAGTGCACGGCACTGTCTAAATACTTTGTTCAATGTTCAGACATTTTTTTTTTAAGTTACCTAAGATTTTACCGAAAACGTCATTTTTCTAATAACATTGGGCAGATTTGAAAGCTTTCATTTATATATATCGAAATGTAAGGCCTAAAAAACGTTTACTTAAAAATCGGCAGGACAGTCAGATATGGCTAGGCTAAATTGTGAGTCGATCCTGTAACGTAACCCGAACCCCGCCATGAAGATCGAGTGACATGTCTGTCCAGACGTTGTGTCCGAACACCCTAGATCTCTTCCGAAACTATCAGCCGTGCTGGAGAAGACCTAGTCCATTCGTTGTAGTGTGTTTCCATCATGCCGAAATTCGGGGCGGTCCCTCCTATTAATTCCATTCACCTTTATGATCCAAGGTCACAGGTCCCTTGGGCCAGCCTGGGCAGGCATAGCCATCTGCTCGGTAGCTCAATCGCGCGCATGGGTTCTTGCCATGTGACCTTGACAGGGGTTACATTATTTTTATATTCCTGAAAAAAAAAGACAAAATTAAATCCTAGTTAGGTCTAAAAGTATCGCATGAGTAACCATTTCTTTTATAAAATGCAAGGCCCAAATTTTTCATCAATTTCTACCGCTTTCCGATCGTTCGTAGGGAGAATGAGTGGAGAATGGTAGTATTTTCTCTTGGTATTTTTTCTCCTAGAGCGGAACCATCCCTAGATATTTGAATTATTTCTCCATGTTAGAACCCATGAATCAAAACTAATATACCCGTATAGGAAAGGGGTTTAATATGTATGTTTGCAACCTAAACTCTGCAGTATACACACAAGACAGAAATGACTGTAAAGCGTGTTAAATTCCTCTATGACCAAAAGTTGAGGCAAAAATTGTACAATGTACCAAAGGTGGTAACAAATATTGGTCATTGTCAAAATATAAAAAATTGGCTTCATCATCAATTTCGAAGCTAATACAAAATGGCATTTCAGTCGTCAGCTCTTTGGAAAAAGCCAGCACTCAGTTCCACGTTCCCAGATTGTGCCCAGTCTTCTCAAGTACTTGAGAACGTAAATCATTATATGACACAAATTCACTTTCGTACTCGTACAGTTGCAAGAATTTATTTGATCCCTACATTCATAAATTCGCTGGTCCGGATGATATACCCTATTCTTCTGAAGGGGTGTTATTCTACGCTAGCAAAACCGCTGCTTATCTTTTCTATCTATCCTACTCATCAGGATTCTTTCCGAGTAGATAGAAAACTGCATTTGTCCAGCCTGTACCAAAAAAGGTGAATCTTTTTATTCCTTTATTTAACGACCAACTGCATTTACGTCCATTCTTTCAAAGGTCATGGAAACGCTTATAGATCCTCAGCGTATGATATGTTTCGAAAAACGAAAACATATCACTGACCGCAGTATGGTTTTCACATCAACAGGTCCCCTGGTGATTTGATGACATATATCGCCGATAAGTTGATCTAATCTATCCACCTTGGTTGCGAAACCAAGATCGTTACACTTGATATTTCAAAGGTAATTGACAGGGTTTGGCATCAAGTCCTTTTGCCGAAAATGCAATTCAAGTTGTTTTGGACGGTTTCAAGTCTGTTCAGTTTTGTCTACGACTCCCTTTCTAATTTTTATATTTCTCTTACGAAGAAAAAGATATTTTTTGACCACGACATTTTGATTGATTCTGAAATTATGATGATAGGGGAGTCCAAAAAAGAGGTTTTCACAAAACCGTCCGTAATGGTTTCTCCAGCCTAACCGGCTACACTGATCTTCTTTAAGTTTCGTATTGACAATTTTTGTAGTCACAATTCTAGGTTCTAAGGATTTTGATTAAACTTAACAGTTTCAAAAAAACTACATACCATGCATTATCAGTAGTCTTCAGTTCTTGAGTCAATTGAACATTGTGAGCATGAAGTTTCAAGTCTTTCGTAAGAATTCTCTCTAAAGAGCTTCTCAAAATGCCCAATTCTTGACTGCGGTGCCGAATTTATGTCCTGGATTGTTAGCAATCTCTTGAAAACTGCTTCGATGTTGAATAAAATCACTATGACGGACTTATTTTGTACGAAAACTGCGAACCGTAGCTGACACACTTTCAATATTTTTTAAAAAAAATTGCTCGTAACCCCGAACTGTCAGCTCTCACATTCTTATTTTAATAAATGGTGCAAAATTCAAATTTTGCGTGAATTGTAAGACACCCTTTACTTTTCGTTTTGGGAGCAACAAAGGACCAAATAGAAAAAAATTGTCAAAAACTCAACATGGTATTGAGAATTGAAGACTAGCACTTTTGTATACAACTAAATATTTATTTTTTCTCCACTAGTACCACTTACATACTTTTATTATGGCAATCCTGAACGAATTTAATTTTCCTCAATTCTATAGCACCCTACATATTCATTTTTCCATATGTGTAAATTAATTATTACAAAGAAGATCCCAAAGTCTTAAATGCCCTACCCTATATAGTATTTCCTTACTTCTTCAAGTATATAAGGGCTTTATAACTTAATTAAATAAGACTGCGAAAAAACTGTGATTGGCAAGAGCAAGCATTCGTTTGATTTATTGACTTAATCCTAATGCTTATAAATAAAATTTAAGTTCGTTAATAACCGTGGCTTGCTACTTCATAGTTGTTTGTCAGTGACTCTAATAATTTTCTGACAAAAAAAATGCGCATATTTTCTTGCTTCACCCCACTGTTCACTTTGTTACAAAATACACGTAACCATTTCGTTTGAAAATTATAACCCATGATTGGATTTTCAGTTGGCCAAATAGGCCATATTTCTAGCCAACCCCATAAAAAAAACGAAAACGCACAGCACAGTGCTCTGCATGGCACCCAGATGTGTGCCTCCGTCTATGCGGTTGTTAAATTTTAGAAATTGCTTTCAACCACCAACATACAAGGCCACAGCCAGTTGACCTCAATGCAGTATGGATCCCCATCTGTACTGTATGTGCTCTTCGTCGGGATACATTTGTCAGTTCGGATTCGTCGCTTTTTTTTTAAAAAAAAAAAAAAGAAACCTCTCTCGGGAAGCTAACTCAACATTTCTTTTTAAAGAAAAACCCCACACAGTCACACTTATGCCCGATAAATGGCAGGCCCAGCTAAACTAATTAATAATTATAATTGGGAGACAGCTGCAATGAGGTAATGTGGCTATGGGTTAGGTTCCATTTTGTGTCGAAATAAAAGCGGAAATTAAATGAGAATCCGAATCCAAATTGTACTCGCATTGTGTGTGTGTGTGTGTGTTAGTAAGTCTGCTATGGGTTTAACAGCGCAAACATATGCTTTCTCCCTTTGAATGGGTTGTTTGCTTAACCGGCAACAATCACAAAAAAATTAAAAGAAAGATTAACGTGGCATTGATGTCAAGGGTAAATGCCGTTATTTAATTTGTACATCCGGCCTAAAGGACATACAATTGTAGAGGACTTGTCTCGTGACTCTTTTCTTACCGCACTTACTGAAATTTTTAATGTCGCGCCATTGTGGTGGTTTTTCGAATTGTGGTAAAGTGCAAAAAACAAAAGTTGGATTGGTGTTGGAGGGAGTAGGCCTGGACATTCAATTAGTTGACTGGTATTTCTATCATTTCTATGTGTTCTTACATGTAGCAGTGGGTAGGGTCATTTCCATCACTTTTGGAGTGGAGGATTGATGAAGTGTATTCTATTCACAAGGGTACACTTATCGTAAGGACTAGGCAGACATGCACATGAGACAAATGAAATTGAATTGCTTTTAAAGGGCACGCTAAATAGTGGTAATGGGAAGATATATTTTGAAAAGGGAAAGGATCGTGGAAGTACCACTGTGGACAAATCGATTACAAAGGCATTATTCTCCTACGACTAAGGGGTAATTCAAATCCGGTTTCAGAGGACGATAGTACAGACGTTTTCGTTCATATGGCATTGATTTATGATATATATTAAAATCAACATAGTTTATTTGATTTTTCCACCAAGACATTAAAATTATAAGGGCCGCTGGCGCGTGCTTATAGTAGTGTGAGATCTTTACTCACTAAAACCACTACCCTTATTCTATTTGTTTTGCAACTAAGTAAGCGACTTATCCGACCATTTTTTTCTTATCACGCTCCGGAATAATTGCGGATTTGGATTGCGTGCGAGTTTGAAGGCGAAAAGGCATTAACAGCCGCATAATAAGCTCTGCGGGATCTATTGCCTTTTTTGGGGGGTTGGGCTTGATTCTGCGATGGTTATTGCATCGCACCTGTTCGATACGCTCTCAAACACATAAAAGCTTGGCCATCATTTAGTTGATTACACTAGAAGAGCAAATCCTCATTTTTTATTACATATGGCTTAGTTGTTGTCGGTCTTAGTCGTGTATTTTAGCAAATGAAATTACTTACTTCCTTAAGTGGCGCAATACAGTCCGAAATTAGCCCAGGGCTTAGCGCACTTCAAGTTGGTTGATATTGGTTTCTTCTTGTGAGCGCCACTTAAGACGGTGTCTTCCTCTACTACGTCCGACGTCTGGAGGATCGAAGACTCTGGGAGCTGGAGTATCCATTCCATTCGCTCTACATGTCCTAGCCATCTGAAATGTCTAATGCGAAGTTTTGTTGACTACTCTTCGTCTCCATGGCCCGTAAACGCAAACGGACCGCAGATTTTTCGAAGAATTGTTCTCTCAAAGCGAACACGGATTTCTTCATAAATGTTTGATACGTTGCATGCTTTAGTGTCGTAGAGCAGCACTTCCTTAAAACTGGATTTGATTGACCGTTCATTGATCTGCAGACCCCGCATGTCCTCTTATGAATATCGGGGTGAGGAAACCGTGTGCTGGCTATAGTGGCATTTCGTTCCGCAGCGAAGTCAATTAGCCTAAGTCTGTTCCCAGACGTGTTGTCGTGTATGCAGTGTTTTCCGACAACACTGCTAAAGATGTCATCTCTTCCTACCTTTGCGTTAAAATCTCCCAGCACGATTTTATCATCGTACTTCGGTAGTCGCTCAGAAGTTTTTACAAGGAGCTCGTAGAAGCAGTCTTTCGCTATATCATCTTTTTCCTAAATAGAAGCGTGAGCGCATATAAGGCTAATGTTGGCGAATTTGGCCTTGGTGTTACAATGCGTTTGCAAATGTGAATTTGCCTAAGTCTGGCACTTATACAAAACCACATTCGAATAGTCGCTGTTGCTGCTCAATATAACACGATCCGTATTAGATGTCAAAGTTTTTCATCCTCCTTTTGCCAGGCCCATGCCATCATATTTCTTGGATGACAGTAATGTCTGTTTTTAAACAGCTAAACGTTTCCGCTAGTTCTTCGGCTTCGCCTTTCCTCTTTAATGTTCTGACATTCCAGGTGCAGATACAAACTTTGTTTTCAGTTTTTCGTTCAACAATGCAATCATTCCATTCCGAGACTATTGACTGCATCGTAACAACAGTATTAACTACGCGATTAGCGCTGCCGTTGTCCTCTCAGCTCTTTTCCTACCATATCTGTCCAAATGATCTGACTAACCTGTTTTTAACTTTCTCTTACAAAGAGAAAAATATTGTTTTCGTGAAAATTTTCGACCTCGAGATTTTGATTGATTCTAACATTACGATGATAGCGGAGCCTAAAAAAGTGGTTTTTGGAATTCCGTCCGTCGGTCCGTCGGTCCGTCGGTCCGTGACGGTCTCCCCAGCCTAAACGGCTTGACCGATTTTCTTCAAACTTCGTATCCAAGCTTGTTTTGGTCATAATTCTAGGCTATTTTTTTTGTTTGCTTTTAGCCATGTTAAAACTGGTACCTGCCATATAAAAATTACACATAACCTCAATTTTCTCGAAAACGGCTTTAACGATTTTGATTAAACTTTATAGATACTATAACCATATTAGTTTCAACAAAACTGCATACCCAGTTTTTTCGAGAAAATCCATATAACGGATTTTGTCATTTAGGCCATATAAAGAAAATTGTTAATATCTCGCAAACTATTGTGTCAAATTGAATGAAATTTAATACATATACTACTATTACAGCTTGAAGCAATTCCACATAATTAGTTTTAGCCCAACTATTACTAAACGGAATTTTCAGTTTTGGCCAAAAACGGAAAATCATTATTTTTCACATTGACATCGATTCCTTCAAATTTTGGAGTAAAAATTCGTATAAATACATTTCGACATTATTTATATCATTTTAGCATCAATAATCAAAATGCTTATGATTAGATCTAACGCCCAACTTGCTGTGAAAGAGAAAGTTGCGTACGACCCAGTCGTGCACCCACCACTCGTTTTTTTTTTGATTACAAGATGAAATGAAAGGAATTTTGTTGCAATTCTTTTGTAAATTTATTGAAAGTAGTGCTAAAATAATATAGAGGGATTCTAAAACGTTGTTTACAGTAAAAAATTATAGTTGTTTATCGATTTTCCATACCTAGCTTATTGTTCAGTGAAATTTAAGTGTTGCCTTGATTTTAGTGAACCGTAGTGCATCAACCCAATTTTTTTTTCTGAAAATGTAGTTTATGAAAAATAAAACATATTTATTGATTAAACATTTACAATTGAACACAATATTAACTAGAAAATTTAAATTATTAATTAATTATAAAAAATGTTAGTTGTAAGCCTCTTAGTTCATTCAATTAAGCAATTCGACTCTCCTCAAACCACTTGGCCCACTAGTCAAGGAACTACAAGTTCATCCCCGGTTAGGGAATAAAAGTTGTTTCGATAATTATACAGAGAACTGAACGTTCAATTAGCGCCACTATTAGAAGTAATCTGATGAGGACACTTGGTTATATCCGAAATAGCTATAATTCTAACCAAATAATGTTGTTGTACACAAATTGTTGTTGTAATTCCAATCATTCAATTATTAATTTTTTTAAAAGCCCTTTTCTCAGTTGATTCACATCAGAATGCACGTTACGAACATGATTCCCATTTATCGTCTCCAATTTACTGATTTTTTTTAACTAGTGCCTCACGCAATAAGCTGTACTTTGTTCTATTTCTCTGTGCAGCGTAGCCTTTTTATACAAAGTTTAAGTAAAAAGTTAAAAAAACGTTTTTATTATTCATGAAACCTGCAGTTTCAAGCTATGTTTGAAAACGAATACACTCTTACCATATATAGTCTAAAGAAACATTTCAGTTGTTGGACAAAAACAAAGAAAAATTGTGTATCTTCCTTTTTCCGCAGTTTTAGTTTTTTTACTATTTACTTGCTGCCAATTCCTAAATCCTAAGGAGATAAACTCACAAACCGTAAACTTTGTCTGCAAAAACGATTTCCGGTGGCAGCAGCTTCTCAACTTCCGGCATTTCCACAACGTTTTGGATTTTGCATTCATGCGTATTTCGTCGATAAATTTACCCACAACGTCATATTGCAAAACAAATCATTAAGTGGAAATTATATGCACTTGCTACGAAATTAATGGAACTGGATGAGATATACATGAGTAAACATAAACAAAAAAGCCCTGAAACTATTGACAGAAGGATTCTCCTTTTGCGGGTAAACTAAAAAGCTTAGTACCTATATGCATTTGAAAGTTGTCAAAATGTTGAATAAGAGAATTGAGGGAACAGAGAATTATAGCCACTGGTCCATTTCAAAGACAAATTTTGACATTTGATATGTCTTTCAAAGCGTTAGAAAGATAGAAAGAGTTTTGTTTTATTTTTGTTTTGCACTCGATAAATTACATATAACAAAACAATTTTTTTTTCAAAATAGTTCATTCTGCAAACAGAATTATTTATTTGTTGTCAAAACCAGTTTTCTTATGTGGTTGGAAAAAAAACAAATTCAAGAGTATTTAAACATGCTGCTAGAATACAAGACAATTGTCATTGTAAGCGTACATTTTCAAAACCCCTTTACGAAATAATAAAGTTGCAAAAATTTTTTTGTAAAATACACAGTAGTGGATAGATTAATTCAGTTTGATATCTATTTACTGAACTTTGACGTTTTTAACTTTTTCTTTATAAAAGTGTGTGGATACATTAGGTTATTTTAAGATGGATGCACTCAAAGTTCGTGTGCAGTTAAACAAGATAGGTCCCTTGTGACCTTTCGGAGACAAGTCTGTGCATGTGAGCCAGCCTGAGTTTCCTAAAAAGCGGAGGAGGTTACCGATGTATACCACTACTTACTTACTTACTTAAGTGGCGCTACAGTCCGGGATGAATCTGGCCCTCAACCAACATGCCTCTCCAATTAGCCCGGTCCTTAGCTAACTGCCTCCAGTTGCGCACTCCAAGTTGGTTGAGGTCGGTTTCTACTTGTGCGCGCCACTTAAAGCGAGGTCCTTCCTCTACTGCGTCCGACGTCTGGCTGAGAATCGAAGACTCTGCGAGACGGAGTATTGGTGTCCATTCGTTCTACATGCCCTAGCCATCTTAAACGTCCAATGCGGAATTTTTGACTAGGGGTATGTAGCTGTACAGCTCGTATAGTTCGTGGTGGAATCTTCGTCTCCATAGCCCATCATCGCGAACGGGACCGAAGATTTTTCGAAGAATTTGTCTCTCGAATCGACCAAGGATTTCTTCATCCGCTTTTGATACGGTCCATGCTTCAGCGCCGTAGAGCAGGACTGGGATAGTCAGGGTCTTATATAGGATCTTCTTAGTAGTTCGAGTGAGGGCTTTACTACTAAATTGCCTTCTTAGCCCGAAGAAACAGTGATTCGCAAGAGTAATTCTTCTTTGATTTCTGACGAGATGTTGTTGTTAGAGTTAATAGCGGAACCGAGGTAGACAAAGTCCCATAGTACCTCAAAGTTATATCTGTCACTCTGTAACGTGCGTTGCCATGTAAAACAAATTCGCTTTCGGATAAAAATATTTTTAAATTGGTGACGTTCTGTCCAATTCGTTGATTTTGTGTGTCCTTTCATGTTAACAGCATATACTCAGTCTTACCCTCATTTACTGCTAAACCCATTTTTGCAGCTTTCTTCTCTATACTAGCAAACGTGGATATGACATCACGTTGAGTCCTACCAATGATGTCAATATCGTCGGCGTATGCTAGTAGTTGCACCGATTATTGGAAAATTGTGCCTCTGATGTTGGCTTGGGAGTTTTGCACAATCCTCTCAAGAATCAAATTGAAGAAGTCACATGACAGCGCATCGCCTCGCCTTACCTAAATCCTTTTTTGGTATCGAATGTGTCGGTGAGGTCGTTTCCGACCCTGATGATGCAGCGAGAATTCTCCATCGTCATCCTACACAAACGGACGAGTTTGGGCGGTATACCAAAACTAGACATGGCTCTGTATAGTTCGTCTCTATAAATGCTGTCGTATTCGGCTTTGAAAGCGATAAATGGGTGGTGGGTATCGATTTGGACTTCTTGGGTTTTTTCCAGGATCTGCCGAAGTGTGAAAATTTGATCGATTGTGGGCTTTCCTGGCCTAAAACCACACTGATAAGGGCCGATCAGGTTGTTGGTAAACGGTTTCAAGCGTTCACATATTACGGCAGATAGGATCTTGTAAGCGATGTTGAGTAGACTTATGCCTCTGTAGTTGGCGCAGTTCAGAGGGTCTCTTTTTTTGTGGATCGGGCAAACGATGCTGAGGTTCCATTCTTCAGGCATTCTTCAGATTTGGCTTATGAGTTGGTTGATGTTACTAACCAAGTCATCTCCGCCAGCTTTATAAATCTCAGCGGGAAGGCCGTCATTTCCGGCGGCGTTATTAAGCTTGAGTTTAGATATTGCTTAGGTCGGGTGGTTGGCAGTTTTCGCTGTCGTTACCAATATTAAATGGTGCGTTCGTTCGTCGGATGTATTCTAAGCCAACTATATTTTTAAAGAGGTATTTTCCGAGATAAAGTACACTTTAAAAATGCGTGTACAGTTACTATGAAAATGTATGTAATTGTTGGTGTAGAATAAGTCAAGTTGCGTTTTTTTAAACGTGTCAATAGGTAACAAAGAAATTCAAACACAGTGTTAGATATTACACACATTTTCTGCATATGCTCACCGTTTGTGTATCTTTCAACAACTTTTGTTCAGTAACAATCTAATATTGTTGAAATATTACTCTTAGAATGTTATGAATACGATGTTTCGCAAGGTTCCCCGCCCCGGACCTTTCTATTATTAACTATTATATTTTATCTGACGGGGGAGGGAGACGAGCACAACGGTGATCCACCCGATTACAAATTAAAAAATTAAATAAATTTATTATTCCGGAAATTCTGTTGAAAATTTAAACATGAATTATGTTATTATTAAATTACTATTAAAATTTACACAACATAGATTTAAGATTTACGCATTAAATATTTCAAATCAATACGTGCGTAAAAGTACTGTTATTATAGTAGGCAACTTGGCCTCGCTTTATAATCGTAAAATGACACGATTTTTTTTAGAGTGTCTGTTTTTGATAGAGATCGCTATAGATGAGCATTGAAGAGGTAGATTCACTCCTTCTCCTCATCGTTCAGAGTTCAGACACCGTTTACAGAAGTCATTGCTGGAGTGCTTTAATCTTTTTGTGTAGGTATGTGCCTTTCCAAGATAAGTCTGCTGTTCGAACGGAGAATGCTAATGTTAACCTTGTTATACTTAGATTGTTAAAGATTTTTTTTCCAAATGGTATATTATTTTATTAGATAGCGCTAAAGAAGTCACGTCTTTTCCTCCCGTCTTCCAGAAATCTTTTTCAGAAGTCATTGCTGGCAAAGTCTATTTGCGTGTGAGGAATTAAGCAATTAACATTGATGATGATGACAAGTTGTGTACGTGGGCCACCAATTGGCCATTTTGTAATAATTCGTTCGGTCTATTTAGATATATTTAAAATAAAGGGTGATCCATTTCGAGGTTCCCTACTTTTTTAAAGAAAAAAACACAGAAAATTCAAATTTAATGGAGAATGTTTATTATCATTTTAAAGAACATTCTTTGGCATTTATTTTTTGAAGATTATGTCTATCAAATGTTGGCCGTTGCTACGTCGCAGATGGTCCATCCGTTGAGTCCAATTTTAGATCACTCATTCGAGCATTTCGACTGGTAACTGGCGAATGACACGCGTGATGTTTTCCTCCAAGGCCTGAATCGAAGCGGGTTTGTCGGCATAAGCTTTTGACTTCACATATCCCCAAAGGAAAAAGTCTAACGGTGTGATATCACACGATCTTGGTGGCCAATCGACCGGCCCAAAACGTGAAATTATGTGCTCACCGAAATGTTCTATCAATAAGTCCATTGATTGATGCGATGTGTGGGAAGTGACGCCGTCTTGCTGAAACCAAATGTCGCCGAGATCACGAGCTTCAATTTCAGGCATCAAATAGTCGGTTATCATGGCCGAGTTGCTGCGAACGGCGCCGAATCGACTCTCTACGGTCTTCGTGTACACTCTCAGCTACGGCCGCTATATTTTCTTCACAGCGTGCTGGACGTGGTCTATTCGGTTGAATATTATCCAATAACGAATGCTGGGTCTCAAAATGGGTGATGGTGTTGCGAATAGTACGCTCAGTAGGCCGATTATGTTGACCATAAGTTGAGCGAAGTGCACGAAACACATTCCTCACAGAACGTGAATTTTCATAATAAAGTTGAACAATTTGTAAACGTTGTTCACGCGTAAGTCTTTCCATTTTGAAATACCAAACAATACTAAACAGAAATAACATGACAGCATGACACAACTCACACGTGATCTGTCAAAAAAGGCTATTGAAAAAAGTATCTCTACTTGGATCACCCGTTATAACCCCACTGCCTCTACTAGTACTTCATTAAAGAATATATATTAGTGCAGAGGTAACACGACGCATCGACGCCCTTTGAGGTGCAACATATTACGGATGAACCGATATATACCCGTGATATACTTTTTTGAACTTCAATATTACATACGAGTGAGAAAAGCGATGTCCTGAACTTCCATTTACGATATGCATGTTTACAGTTCAATTTTAGTACCAAGGACTTTCTTATCTTTCCAATATTTATAGTAGAAATGACGATTCATTGATCGGAAGCGAAGCCTTATGATTAATAAGATAACCTAAAATTGCCTTCTACCGATTTCATTTCGAAGAAAAATAAAACTTTTCAGAAATGAACATCTTAAAAAAAAATCAATTGCTACCCCACATGCATTATAACGAAAAATCATTCCAACCAGAGAAGACAAGCAAAGCCACATAAATAGGGACGGATGTTCCATTCACAACCATGAAAGCAATGACATACCGGATGTTTTTTCCATTTTCAATCTTAAATTTTGCAACGTTGTAGTCATCGTTTTCGTTCCGCGACAGATGGCATTCGTTGACATCTTTGATATCGTTGCTCTGTCAGATAATGCGTCTGGCAACGATGACGATAACTATGGGGGTCATGGTTTGGCAGCACCATACAACTGCAACTGTCACAGCTTGTTATTGTCATTTCGTATTATTTTTTGACCTCTCGCATTGACAAATTTTAATTAAACAATCCTATTTAATGTGCACCCCAGGTGGGTGGCGGCACTTTTAATTAATTAACATATCGATGGAACATCAGTTCGCACATTTATGCGCAGTCATTTTGCTGCAATATCGGATGACAGTGGCGCGCATCATTGGACAACGAGACGACTCTACTTTATGTTAATCTTTCATTTGGAAAGTGAGTTTACATACAGACACTATTTCCTCTCGAGTGGAAAAGGTGCGGAGCAGCAGAACAATCGGAGCACAAGGACTGTGACTGTGCCTCTGTATAGATAATGAATGTCCCTGTGCGAGTGAAACGTCATCTTTGTTATCTTTTTGATCAGGCGGAGAGGCGGTTTTTTTATACGAATTTCAGTTTCATCCAAATTGAAAGCACGATGATTAAAAACGAATCTCCTGTGAAAATAATTCAAGCTGATTGCAATCGTCAACATGTTGATTAATTTATCATTTCCATGACAAGGGAATAACCTTGCGGAATCAACAATAATTAGCTAGTGTTGTGTTTTAATTTATTTGAGAATTTAATGTGGATGTAGCTTAAGTTCATAATTTTACTTCATATGCTGCTTAAAGAGGGATCTTTGTTGATGATTATCAATAGCAACGATATGTTCAAATGTACTTTTATAGCGTACTCAAGCATACATCTATGATCCACAGAGATTTAATTTTGGTGGTTAAATAGGATAGACAGGGTTATAATATCCATTAACCACACCTTTTTAAGTTTGCAGAGCTTCTGGTATAAACATGTTTGATATTGCACATAGGTGCTGTTATCCTATTTCTTCCTCAATTTCTCTTGCATGACGAAAAACATATTTGTGGTCGCGTGTAAATGGGCTAAATTAAAGTGTGTTTAAATTTAAAAATGACTCGCTGGGAGTGCTAATAAATCAGCTACTCATAGGCAGAATTATTTACACAAATCTTGGCATCTCATCTGCACGTAAATCTGTTAGCTGTGTCAACCGACAAGGAGGCGTCCTGTCTCCTCTTCTCTGGAATCTAGTAGTCAACGAGATACTAGTAAATCTAGAAAGAGAGGGATGCTAAGTGATTGCCTACGCGGATGACGTGACAATAGCTGTATCAGGGAAATACCTCAATACCCATAAATATTTATTACAAAATTGTTTCTCTGTACTCTCTCTCTCTCTAAATGGGCCGCCAGACGTGGAATCGGCGCGAGCCCTAAAAAACCGAATGCCTACAATCTCTTAATGAGATGGCAGAGCACTTTACCATTCACCTCTTTTGGGTGCCGGCCACAGAGACATACCAGAGAATTGCAAAGCGGATGAGCTTGCCAGACATGAAACTGTCCTATAGCCCTACACCCAAAAAGACTAGGTTTCTTCAGCAATGACTTCTGTAGAAGCTGCTTGGACGATGAAGAGGAGGAAAGTATTAATCACCTACTATGCTCTTGTCCAGCTCTCTCAGAATCTTCATCTGGGAAACTACTTCTTCCATAATCTGGGTGAGGTGGCTAATATCAATGTCAGAAACCTCCTACGCTACATAGTCAGCTCTCAATGGTTAAATAATGCGAAAGAATATGGAAAAGTCGACAGATCCCGTGATACCACAACAGACCTCTATGGTCTAAGTGCCACTGTAACCTAACCTAACCTAAGACGCTATTAACAATTATCAATTTTTATGAATATATCAGCAAAAACGACGGTAATTGAATAAGAATCGAAAACTGTATAGAATAGGTATTGCCATAATTATATGCATATTTTCTTGGTTGTTTTTAATTGATATTTTTTTTAGCTTTTGCACCTTTATAAAAAATTTAAAAATATGCTTATAACACTTACCAGCACCGGTTACAGTGGTGCCGTCGACCTAGCCTTGTCCGTATGTCACCATTTGTTGGTTTTTAAATTTTAAACACGAAATTTTGTACACGAACTCTTTCCTACTTCTAGCAGTACAAGTACCTACTTCTTACTTTCTTTCCCACTTTTTTAGAAAAAAACTTCTATTTTGGTCAAACAATAACTACTACATAGTTATTGTTTGACCATGACATAAGCTACAATCCACTGTGCGGATCGTTGAATACCCTATCCTATCCCATCTGTAAAACTAATATCCCCAAAAAGTGGACATGGCTTGAAACACGATGGGGATTTAAATATAGAAAATGACATTGTCAGAACAAATTTTACAGTTCTATAAAAGACAAGATTTTTCTCCTGCATATGTTATGGGGTAGTGTATAAAAATGGTTCTTATATAAAAACGCCCCCAAAAAGTGGGTGTGGGTTAAAATGGTCTATAGACGAAATGTTCATATTAACAATACTAATGATTCTGCATCAACATTTTTTTCGAAAATTTTAAAATTTGACCAAAAAACGTTTATTATTAAAAAAAACTTTATATTGACGAAATATAGATAATTCGATTCTCTAAATATGCTGCTCGGACAATTTTTTAAAATTCTTTACGGTTTGGCCAAAAAAAACGTTTTCCTAAAAAGGGGGCGTGGCTGTGGGCGGATTTTAAAAATGTTTACACTTGTTCTGTTGACTCGGACAAGGATCCTATATACCAAATTTCATTATCCTAGCTCAAAATTCAAGGCCCGAAAATCGGTGACGAACAGACAGACGGACGGACGGACAGACAGACATGGCTAATTCGACTCAGCTAGCGATTCTGAGTCGATCCTTATACTTTGAGGTATGTAGCAAAATTATTTCTCTATGTTACAAACTATGTATCAAAACTAATATACCCCTATGGGATAGGGTATAAAAAACGATAAAAAATATTTTCTGCGTTTCTACTAAAATTTTAAGCTGTAACCCCATTTTGGAGGTGTTTTTTCAATTTTCAAGTTTAAAGAATTCGAAACGAGATTTAATGAAAATACTTCGACTATGCTGTTGTATACATGTTTTCTAACTATAAATCATTTTATCCCACGACCACTTTTTGAGGAGTGTTTTTTTTAAATTAAAATTATAAGATTACAAGATTTTTATATTTTATCCCACAGCATATGCCATAGGGGTATTAAAAGTCCATCCAACATTTTTCAGCTAGGAAAATGCAATTTTGTAGGTATTTAAGGTTTTTGTTCATTGCTCCCGTAGAAGTGTACATATTTTTAAAATCAATCTCAAACCATAAGACGTTTTGATAAAATATCTGTACAAAATATTTATACAATGTCATTTTCTATAGATTTACATTTTTTAGGCATGTCTATTTTTATGAGGTTTATTTTTAAATAAACTGTATTTGGTTTAATGAGATTCGAACAAAAAAAGTAAATAAATACTAAATATTGTTATTTTCGTCCGTAGACAATTTTTAACCACACCTCCAATTTTTGGAATGTTTATTTTAAGGATAGGATTCACAATATTTAAAGAACAATTGCGAACGTAGAAATATTTGGCAAGTAGTGCTGCTCTTACTTCATGCATCTTCCAAGAAGCCTTTGTGCTTACTATTCTTATAAAATTTGGATAAATACTTACTTGAAACAGCCACATTAGGATCATATGTTCTAATTTTCTGTTCGGACTTCACTTAACTACTTCAATAATCGTTTTGAACATTATCGTGGACCTTCCCGCTTTCTCTACCGATTAGTTGCTTCACTGTCGCCATTAGAGTGTTAAGTGCCTACATCCTCGCCCCATCTCCTTCTTCCTACTATAGTATCATTAACCTTTTCCTACTTCCTCAGTTCAAAGGATATTACTTTTCATATAAAGCTGAAGAACAGCTCTTGTCTTTCCTTTTCAGGGGCGTTTTGAGCTGTGAGCATATTAATATTATTATTCATCAAACCAAAGGTTTCTTGCTGCTCCAGCCTGTAGGACCAAGTGAATGTTTTTACCTGAGGATAGACGACCAGATGTTTCTCGATATGACAAGGTTTTTATAGTGTACTAGCAACCCGACCCGACTTCGTCCGAGTACAATTTTAATGACGATAATTGATTTCTGCCACTAAGACCTCGAATGCTCAGCTCCAGACAAATGTAGATCATAGCAGTAAAAACCAGAGATAAGGGAAGTAAGTTACTTCCCTTATCTCTGGTAAAAACAACATCCAAATCCGTGCAGCAGTTTTCGAGATTAGCGCATTCATACACATATTGGGTGTTTATTTTATACTACGTTTAGATAGATTTGAGAAAGTCCGATTCGTTGGATGAGACTAATATCCGATGTTACTACAGGGAGGTAAAATAAACACAATTGATATGTAGTTAAAATAACAAGGAAGGCTGTTATCCAAGTTACCGCAGCTCAGTCCCTACCCTCTATCAAGAGAATCTAACCATCATTTTCAACGCCATAGACGAATAAAAAGCACCAGGTGGAAATATCGTAACACACCTTACCAGTTTTTTTTTTTCATCTATAAGCTAACTTTTAAATCCCCATCTCATCGTATGATGAATTTTATTCTATTGTTTGAAAGTTGACACCTAGCTGACTTTAGGACGGGGTTATGCTTAAGCTAGAACAAGGAGATTTATGTTATAGGAATTTCCACATCCTCACTTCGTTTATGCATAACCCCGTTTTGTTAACAAGTTTGACAATAAATACCCAACAATGTCGGATAAACACCATTCTACCGGTGCTCCCTGTAGCAAAACTTTGTCTCATAGATCCCTCCAGCGAAGGTGGTACCCTCTCCCAATTCACTTTGAATAAGGACCGCCCCAGTAATTCAGTTGTTATTATGTCCTGTGAAATTGAATTGGCCACAAATACTCATTTGCATAACAGCTAGTGTAACTCATCTAAATTACAACTGCATAACCAGCATCCAACACCAGAACCAAGCTAATCGCGGAAGTGCAAATCGTTCCAACTTCGCTTTCAGCAATATCTACGTGTACATGAAGTATCTCCTGCTAAACTCCAGCCTTCGGAAACGAAACTAACCACAAACTTATATCAAAAAATAAAAAAACAAATCCAACAAAAATGGGAACGGATACAGTTCCAGCGGGCGTCCTGTTGCGGTTGAAAATCTTCAGTGCATGACAGTTTTCCGACAACGAGGTTGTTTTGATGCGGAGATGAAGACGAACGGAAGGAAGGAACTCGCTCCGAAGCCCAAAACCGTAAGATAATATAAAATTACATTAAGCGCTGGTACTGTATTCATGAATATATTGGTGAAGGTTCAGCTAGGACGAGAAAAAAACTTTTTCACGAGCAGCACAGACGGAGGATATTTTCGTGTGCCTTTCTGGTTCGCTAGGAGAATAGATAAATTTTAGTTTGGCTTTAATTAAAGTTTTTTTTTTCCTGGTGCGAAGCCTTAACAGAATTGGTTCCGTTGTAGTGCAATTGCGATAAAACTAAGTTAGAACTTAATTGAGTTTTCCCTCAAATAGGGGCAATCGTTTCGTGTTAATTCATTGCGACAGATAGCTCACCTGTTTCCTAAGGGTTTGTTGAAACGTTTTGAAAGCGTATGCATTTGAAACCCTCCTTTTCGTGCAGAATTAATGCATAACTCTATTTACGTCAAATCGAAATTATCCTCCCAAAAGACTGACTGCAAAACGTTGATGCGAAAAATTTTCGCATGATATGACCGCGTTTTGTTTCTATCCAATTGGATCCATAATGCACTAGGCACCCACACATTCTGCATTGTTTTGCAAGGGTGCTCCTCCCCGGTGCAAACGTCATTATAAAGTAAATACCCGCATATCCTGGGTGTTTGGCTAGATGTGTAGAGTTATTGCACATGGCGGGCGCTCCGTAATAGCTATTAATGATTCAGCGCCCGACTAATATAATTGCCCGACGAGAAAGAAAAATGGATTTGAAATCTACTCGTGAAATAAAGCCTTGCCACGAATCAAATTACAGTCGCGCGGGGGGACCTCTTGTGAGCCTTATTTGTTTGCACATTCAAAGCGAGATGATTGATTACGATTTAACCGTGTGTTTATGTGCTGGGGCGTGTAACGTGGTTTAGATGATGGTGTGCCCCCAAGACTTGTTGTGCTTTTATCGAAATCGATATAGCGGCGCACCGAATGCAATTGAAATATGGGCCCGGCCGTATAGACTGGGTATCACTTGGCGCTGTCTAATGACAACAAGCTCGCCTGGATCAATATTAAAACAATTTCGTTAATAATTCGTTTGATTCGTTTCCAATTATGGCTAGACACACATTTAGACAGGTGGATATATTTCTGTTGTCCTTTGCGTGGAATTAAGATGTCATTATGTCGATTGTAAAAAAAAAATTTGCGCTAATAGTGAAACATATTCGTATGAGTTAGTTGCATAGCGTGTCCTTGTCTAGATTTGATTATCTCATCATTCTCACCCTAAGCAAAAGTCTGATTGATTGGAAAGGAGTCAATATGAGAGGCGGTAGCATCGGTATGAGAGGCCTTAGAACCAGTATGAGAGGCGGTAGCACTAGTAAGTAGTAGCAAAAAGTATAGAACTACATAGAGTGCGCATCTCATACAACGAAAATTTACTATGTGGGGTACTGATATTGATACCCCAGTGTTCACATTGGTATCCCAGCATCAAACACGAGCATATAGACGACGAATAGGAACTACGAAAATTCCCCTTCGCACCTACCGTCAGGGTCTGAAACGGCTACAAATTGTTTAGCTGTGATGCCTACTCTATGTAGTTGCAGATCAAGCCTTTAATGGAAAGTGTCACCAAGCATGCTCAGAAGTATATAACGGGTGATCCCATAGGAGGAACTTTTTTCAATAGCGTTGTTTTTACAGTTATTATATGACGTTTGTGTTCAGTATTCATTGCAATTTCATTGCGAATAGACTTACGCTGGAACAACGCTTATTAAATGTGGAAACTTACTTCTTAATTGAGTGTCCAGTTAAAAATTGTTATAGAGTTCTGCGACCACATTTTGGTTGTCATAATCGTCCAACTGAACGCAATATTCATAAAAACATCCGAACCAATTTTACATTATTGGACATTCATCTAAGGACCAGAATACTTTGAGCCCGTAATAATGAGAATATTGCTGCAGTAGCAGAGAGTATTCGTGAAGACAGTGATCAATCAATTCGTCGCTATCACTAAGCGCGGGGTCCCTCGAATGTGACAAATGACAACACCTAGGTTTTATTTTCTTCATACAAGAGTAAATTTCATGAGCAGCTACTCAAAATTGCCGTTGGGATTTGGCTTTAAACGGAAGGTTATTGTTTTGTTGCAAAACTTATAACTTCGAACACATAAGTGAAGGGATATGCTAGGTTTGAAGCCCTATTCGGTCCGTTAATGTCAAATATTTAATTTACTAATTTACTTACGTAAGTTTGGAAATAACGCAGAATTGCCTGGTCACTGTTGGTCACTGTTTCTTCCTTCCATGGCCAACATATATCCTAGTTATTCTTGTGGGTGGTTCCTCAAAAATTGCGAAAGAGGAATAAGAGGAAAAATATGTCAAAGCATAAGTCCAACCATAGGTTATTATTAATAAATAGTTTTGTTGTGATGATATGAAAAAAAAACATATTTTGATCGGACTTTGAAATTCAAGCCGGCTTAATAAGTTGTATGTCTTGATCCTGTGGTAGAGATGCTTTTTCGAGGCTACAAACAACTCTTAAGAATAAGTTGCAAACTGCTGGAGTGGGGTGAACTGACACAGTTCCCAAGATGATGAATGCCAGCCACCAGCCATCTCAAACCATAATTTAATTAATCAGCACAACATTGGTCTTGCGCAAATATTTACCGCTCGGACAACAACGCAAAATTTATATTAGTCTGTAAAGAACGTAAGGACCAAACATTTATCAAAAGGTACGGTAGGTAGTCTAATAGATGACTCCAGAAGACACAAATGACAATTCTAAATATACTAATATCTTTGCTGACTGAATAGGGTTCCATCGATATGGAGATGTTATTTCTTAGATTTGGCGAATAAGGTTTCCTACGTATGGCTTTACCGTTGTAGAATCTTTACGTATCCAACAAAGTACGATGTTGGAGGCCGTTTAAAATTTATAAGACCAGTTCTTAAGTCTCAATGTGACACGAACGTTCTGTAGTCTTAATGCGAAAAAAGTCCCTGAGCACAATTCCAAGCGTCGCGTCGTATCCTAGCAACATTCGATGGAAATGCATTAAGTAATAAGTAGTAGGTTTTTATTTAACATAACCAGAATAGTACTGGGAGTCCATTGTGAAATGTTAGCCAGGACATTAGGACATAATAGGAAACGAAATAGCAGACGAACTAGCTAGATTAGGATTGTCACGCTGCGCTTCCCTGTTTGATAGCAGGGAAAATCCCATGCTGGCTTCCAACAAATCGAATATAACAAAATACCCACAAAAATAAGCAATAGACAGATGGCACACCACTAATGAGGACACGAACGATTTTTGGCCGGTAATTAAATCAAACATGTTTATAGCCCGAAAAAGGTATCATCAATCTTATCAGTCATAACCAAAGGGTGTTTTTTTTTTAAATTGACATGAAATTTACTTTATTCGAAAAATAATTTTCTGGCATTATAATTTAACTATGGTATATGACCACCACGGCTGGCTCGGCCGTAGTCTAATCTGGAGGTCCAATTTTCGATGATTTTTTCAAACATATGTGGCCGTATATCGGCAATAACGCGGCGAATATTGTCCTCCAAGTGATCAATCGTTTTGGGCTTATCGAAGAAGACTATACATATCCCTACAGAAAATAGTCAAGCGGTGTTAAATCGCACGATCTTGGAGGCCAATTCACAGGACCAAAACGCCAAATTATGCGCTCACCGAACGTTTCCTTCAACAAATTAATTGTGGCACGAGCTGTGTGAAATGTTGCACCGTCTTGTTAAAACCACAGTTCATGCACATCATGTTGTTTAATTAATGAACGAAAAAGTCAGTTATCATGACTCTATAGCGGTCACCATTGACTGTAACATCCTGGCCAGCATCGTTTTTAAAGAAGTACGGAGTTACGGACCAATTATTTCACTTGACCAATTGCCACTGTATGACGTCTCTGTGGATGCGTATTATCATTTAGAGTAAACATGGTGCGAAAACGTTCCATACTTAATCGAATTAATTTCTCAGATTGACGATTATGTTGACCGTAAAATGGACGTAGTGCGCGATACGTATTTCGAACAGAACCATGATTTTCAAAATAAATTTGCACAATTTGAAAGCGTTGTTCAGGCGTCAATCTATTCATGTTGAAATGCTAAACCAAACCAAAAATAAATAACTTGACAGATGACCAAATGGCCACCAATAAAAATAGTGCTGCCAACTTAAAGTTCTATACTTCTTAAAAAAAAACACCATTTACAAAGACTTACATCATCACACCATAACCCCACTTAAGTATCATTTTACAATTTCGTATACTTTAAACCGACCGATATGCTTAAAAGAGTGGTCGAAAATTGGTCCCACAGAATGGACTATTTAAGACTTAGTCCTGGGCAACATTTGAAAGAAATTATCTTTTAAAGCATTAAATGACATGAACCAAACTTATTATTTATTTTTTGTTTTAATTTAAACAAATTGTAAGGAAGCTCTTTTTGGATCACAATTTAACTACGCAACGTTCCCAAAATATTGCCAAATTATTAAGAAATCAAACGATCTGTCAAAGAAAATCTGTGCAAGTCTTTAATATAAACGTCGCAAAGCTGCGTCTATTGTAAACATGATGAATGACGATGTCATGAATCGTCATAAAGTTGCCATTATCAAACCGTAAGTTAGAGTAAGTGGGTGTAATTTTGAAGGCCTCTTCATATTTGTCTAAAATCCTTTTTAAGCTTAATAAAAACAAAATACCCTCCAAATTTAAACTAATTAGTTCTCGTGGCATAAAACTGCAAAGCTTCTACTATTCATGTTGTATTCTGCTCCAAATGAATCTTGAATCTTTTTCCACGCACTAAAGGTATTCTTCTTGTGCATGAAGTAGAAACAGGCTTGAAGCTGTCATTAACGTCAAAGTAAACAATATATTGAGTTGTTGAATGGAGTGTGGAGCCAACGTCAAATAGAAATTCAACTTTGAATTCTTCTGCTGAAAAGAGTGTCGACGTCAAGGGGTTTTTTGTTGATAGATATGAACAAAAAGCCTTTTTGAAGTGCACAATTCTATGCTCAGGTACATACTTCAGGTATGTTGTTTTTTTTTTTTACTTAAGTAAAACAGAAAAACGTCTTTGTGTGTTTGTGTCTTCTTTAGGGGTACCCTTAGAGAAGTCAAATAGTAGGAAAAAAGTGCGTATCTCACGCTCACGTTCAAAGAGAATAGGTTTTTGTATTACACATAGTTGCCTTGTCGGTATTATGTACATCCTCTCACGGATGACATGGGTGCAAGGCAAGAGCCATGCAAATATTTCGCGTGCCGAATAACACCGTCAATATTAATTTTCCTCAAAATTTACGACCTGTCAAAGCCACCTTGAGGCTAATTTAAGGCACGAATTTCCCCCCTTTTCGTGATGCTTATGCATTTACAACGACGCTGGTATTTTTGCAACATGCACTTCTGGGAGAATTATTTCAGTTCTTTATTGACGGAAATACCTTTTTGAGTTTTCTCCCAATTGAATTGAATTTAAACGAACCACAATGGCATTGCCATTTTATGCCAATTAAATGAAAATAATTAAATCAAAAACAAAGCGCAACACTTTGATGATTAACGCAAGAGCTCACATATCCTGTAGTACTTACGAGTACCTACCGTTATGCTGTGTGCTTTGATTAAATTAAATTCAAAAAAAAAAACCCACATACACTCATAGAAAGAAAAACAGAAATCCATGTTTTGCCGCATCAAAGTGCACCGTTTGACCTAGTTTCCACTTCTGGGAATCTGCGTTAACACTCTAGTGCTAAAGCATTCCGTGTGGTTACATAATTTCATTAACATTCAATAGAGCATCATTGGAATAAATTAAAATACTTAAGCCCCCGCCATAATACACAAACAAAGTACCTTACCTACCCTACCCTCTAGGCACGATATATTCCCGTTTAAGCAACAACATTTCATTTCATTTCGTTTCGAGAACAATTTAAATTTCAATGGAAATTCGTATCCGATCCGACCGAACCGAACCCAGCGGTGGTGGTGCCAAATACTCTCGACTCGGCTCAGAGTATCTGCAAGTACATTAACGCTTATAAGAATTGTGTTGGCATTTTACGGCCCTGAGGCAGCAAGGTGGGTGTTCGTGTGCGAAATGCATTCCCTGACTGATAATGTTTCTGTTTTATAGTGTCCGTTGGTGTATTAATTTCGTCCTTAAAAGAACATTAGGTTGCCTGGGCTTCATGATGGAGTCACGTGATGACTGCATTCTCGTACTCGGTGTAGATATGGGTATATGTCATGACATTTCGTGTTATTTGTATTTCCAAACTATTTACGGTACATTTGAGTTGAAATAGAAAATAACGAACAACAGAAAAAATAACACGAAGGATACCTACTCGTCCTCGTACATCATAAAGACACTTACGGGCTTTCTCTCAAGAGCCAAAAGGTCGCGACGGCAACAATCGAAGACGACTGGGATTTTTGTCAAAGCGAAATATATATTTTCGTTGTTCCGGTTTTGCTGGCAAATTGACAATTCCCCAGTGTAAATAATGAAGTTGTTAAGTTTTAATAAATTTAATATTTATTGCAATGTCCCCTGATCGGGGACGGAAATTTATATTGGAGAACGGTTATCGTGCAAGGAAATGTTTGACATAAAATGCACGTTTGGTGCCAACTGAACCGCACAAACTTTTTTCCGATTTGGGGGAAATTTTTTGTCCTTGTAGTTCGCATGAATATATTCATGAAGGATAATCTTTTTTCGGATGATTTTGTTTGCGATGCGATTGTAGTGGCGTCAATAGATCGCATTGATGGTAAATGGTTGAACTACCCGTGAATCGTCGTGTAATGAGGCATTGGTAGAAACGTATTTTGCTAAACTTTTTGTGTTTTATTTTAATCAGGCAGTTGTAAATTGCTTGATTATAATAGTTTACTCTCTTACATTTATGCACAACCTGATTCTCAAAAATCATGGCTCTGCACTTTACTTAGACCTTACCAGCTTAGCTAATGTCAATCAGACGAACACTCTAAGTAAGGAAGTAAGTACTATGTCAACAAATCTGGGCGGGGGGTGTCAAATATTAGCCTACCTTTTATATACATGTCCTAGGCGTACCATAATGCGACATTGGATTGTATGTATTATGGGTGAAACCTCTTACTTACTTACTTAAATGGCGCGCTCCTATAGGAAGTTATTATGTTGCTTACGTGGTTAAGGTCGGTGCCAACCAAAAACTGTGAGATCTTCCTCTACTGCGTCTTCCATTTGAAAATCGAAGACTTTGTGGACCACAGTGTTCGTGTCCATTCGCTATTCGTATGCTAGCCATCCTAGACCTCCAATGAGGAGTTTTTTTTACCACTTTCATGTCGCTGTATGTGATGCTTGCAGATGCTCTTTGACTATGCTCTTGAACTGATGTAGATTGTTTATTATTATTTTATTTCTTCTGGAAGTTCGTTCCATTGTTTGCTTCTTCTGTAACAAAAATTATTTTGGTATTGCGTTGTTCGTGTCGTTGTAAGATGGACAGCTTGTCTTTGAGCTGAATCAGCTTGTCTTGTCGATCGTTGAAATGATGATGATGGTTTCTTTAAGCTTCTCCGTTTATAATATCTGTAATTAAGCGACAAATCTCCTACAGGGGTCAAATTTGTGTTTCGGGTCAGAAATGCAAACATGAGAACAGTATTCAAGACTTTTCGCGCCACCTAAAGATATCACATTACAATGTGTCATCCCTTTGTTAATATCGTAAGTTTCGGAGAGGGCGTTGCCCACCCTGATGGAGCAGAGAGAATTCTCCACCGTCCTCGTCTACAGGGAATTTGAGCGGTTCTTTAAAACTAGACACAGATTGTGTAGTTCGTTTTGTCTTTGAAATTGGTGAGTAAATAGTTGTACCGATCAAGTTGTTAGTAAGAGTTTCCAGCCCTCCAAATATTACAGCAAATGGTTCGTTCTGCCAGACAGCGGAAGATTGTTCGTCATCAGCGTTTAACCGTCTGAAAAAGTGGTTCTTCCGTATTTTCAGTATCGATTGTAGCTCAACTAAGTAGCTCTCGATAGGATTCTGTTTGACCTTGTATCCTTGATATTACAGGGATCGCGATCGCTCGTCACAATACCGTTCTTAAAACGTTTCGATGTTCAAAATTTCGATTTATACACAGAATTCATGACATCCTGATGGCATTGTCTATTGGAAACGTTTTTTAGAGAAGTTATCCATTGCGTGTGCCAATTGCTTTAAAAAAGGGGTTAAATTTTTGACATTTCTGCTGATGGGGTAAACAAAATTTGGCTTCTTGCTATGTCATATATTTTCTTGTAACAAAAAATACCGAATAGACTTCGGAGACATCATACAAAAAAAACTTGATTATTTATTATTGACATTAAAATATAATTGTTGTACAATTTGTGGTCTAATTAAGGATATCAATTTTACTTTGTTCAAGTTAAACATATTTGGCATACAAAGTATACCGAAATAAATGTAGTCATAACATTTTTGTAACCATCCTCTTTCATAAACCTAATTTTAGTTTATGTTAAAACTTTGTTTAGATTTTCTGATATAAAATACACATTCTTTGCTTTTTATTAAAATCTGAATGATTGATGTTATTTTCCCACACATGTGTGGGTGTGCTTTCAATTACATACTCTCACTCCACTGTAGGTATATCAAATTTCAAAAATTAGCCACTAAATAAAATTTAGCGAGCTGTTGAGCAGATTAAAATTTTGAAGCCTTAATTCACCACACTAATGTCGAAAATTATCCACTGGATACAATTTTGACGCAATTGGCACACGGCCTTAGAACAGAAAAAAACGCGTCTGAAAAATGCGCTAATGAAAAAACTGCAAACATCAAAAACTTTATGGGAAATAGAAATAGATAAAATAGTTAGGCGATGGAACCAGTATTTTCTTGTTATGTTCGCCAGAAATTCTCCAATTTGGTAAACTAATATATGAACAGTTAACAATTGCCAGCCACGATGTAAACAATCTGGACAAGGTTCGACTCTTGACCCGTACTTTACAAAGCCGTATGCTTACTGAGAAAATTTTAAAATTATAAACGAAAAATAAAAATTTTGTTTCGTTAGCTGAATTTTGGCTGAAGAGAAAATGAAAACTGTCAAATTATGGCAGCCTAGAAATTTGACGGAAACCAGCAAAAGTATTCCTTGTATTATTCACAACATGGAAATATGTTTGTTCTTTAGATTTATTTTAATATTCGAGTTCGTAAAATAAATCTTCATCTCTGGATATTTGATAGTCGATTTAATAGTTTTTCTTTTTCTAAAGCGGCCCTTACACGGTCAATCAATTGTTACAGCGTGTATGTGTGGATTGACGCTACCCCTTACACAGTTCAATCGATTGACGTGAGATTTTTAGTTTTTGTGGAGTACGGATGTGCAATGAGTGCTCGGTCTTCATTGTTCTTCAATTCTTCACTAGCGTCAGTCATGTTTTCTCTTCAGCGACACAAAACACAATCAAGTAATTACGTCAATCTTACGCTTACACACATCAATCAGCATGACGTTCATCATGCAAAATCACACTTGCTTTGATTTTCGTCAATCAGGCTTCACTCTGGTGATGATCTGACAAATCATCCGAGTAGTATCAATTGTCAAGAAAAGCTTTTTTTAACTTAGCCGTTCGGATTCTGCATAAAACAGGAGGTCCCGCCATCGTGCAAGAATTTCACACGCAGGTTGTGAGAAAACTCAGCCCTGAGTACTAACGAGCATGTTGCGCCAAAAAAAAATAATTTTTAGACTTCACGAAATGTGTGTTACTCATACATATAAATTTTCACAAACACATGTTACTGATTGATGCCATTCGACCGTGTAAGAGCCGCTTTACAAAAGTACCCGTTCAAATGGCGTCTAATATCATTTCTGTTTTAACATTTATGAAATGGACAAAAAAATAACGCTTTTCTACCGCCAAACTTAGAACCTTACCACCAATGATGTTTATTTAAGTAGTTCAGTATAAATATTACCACCAGGGTAGATATGCATTATGCAGACTTTTCAATTCGTCTTGTTCACATGTCTTGTTCGCTGTGTTCACGGATGTTTTCAATTTCAAAAATCAGTACAATCCAAGTTATTTTCTTATGTGTTTTTGAATACCCTCACTACACAGAATTCGTGCAGCCAATATGAAGGCTTAAGTAAGAACAATTTTCATGTGAACATCGTTCACAATCAGCAAACTGCCAAACTGGACCATTTTAAGATTCGCCCATGCTTTATATATAATAAGTTACATATTTCGCACAAAAACATTAATAAAATATTAAATACTTCAAATATAAATGTTTTGTCTACATTTTTGACTTGGCAGCACGAAATAAAATGGGTGCGCAATCTGCCCGACGCGACGCCTACATTATACTGATGTTTATGAACAGAAGGTACCACAGTGAGAATAAGTTATTTCGAAATAAAATCTGCATTTATGGTGTTATGGTAGTGTGGGTTAGTATAGATCATTATTTTAGAACCCCTTAAATCTGGATTTAATTAAAATAATTGTGGGTAAAGCGGAATAATTTGCCGATATTTGCTTATTCGTCAACCAATTTTGACATTCCACGAAATATGCGATGTTCCTGTAGTTTGAAAGTGACATTAATAATTATATTTGGCTACTCGTGTCGTTCAACCCGATTTTTATATTAAAAAACAAGAAAAACAAATGTTTGCACACTTCACTTATATTGATTCTACCAAATCATAAACACAATGTTATTATCAATCTATTACAATTAAAAATTGTTATGCAAATGTCACCTATTGAATTTTATAACCTTTGTTAAAGTTTAGGTATAATGTGAACCTATATCCAATTAAAAAAATTATGAAATGAAGCTGCCAGTTTTGCAATATTTTGGATTCTCGCGTTTACAGTGACATTTGCTATCAAAACCTTTAAAAAACAAGAACGAAAACGAAGGAAATAAAGTAAATATTCGCACAAAATGAAAATGAAGAGTTTGCATGAAGTTTTGGGTTAATACGGGTCTCGAGTCCTATTTCACTTCATTTAGATGTGGCAAAAAGCAGGGCTATTTATATTGAAATTGTAAGATAAAATACATTGTAATATAAAAATAAAATAACTAACGGAAATCTTTAAAGGCAACCTGTAGTTTTAAGATTTAAATTATACATACTACACGTACACACCGTCATGGCATTACGGTTACAAAATGCATTTATAGCTTACATCTATCTACCTGACAATGTCGATCTATCATTTAGTTTCCACATGAATCGACAAAACCTCCAACCTCGACAGTGCAATAAATGAAAGACCCACAACATCCCCTTGCAAAACAATGATATGCTCGACTGTGGAAGAATTTGAAATGTTGTTTCCATTCCATTCTCGATTGTCTCTCTGTATATCTATGCATGTGATTTTTCTTTTTTTCTTCCCTCTTATCTTCTATTCTAGTAAAATGACAACTTTTAATTGCTAGACTCCAGCGAAACGATTAAACCAAGACAAACCAATAAAAAACGACGAAGAACTAAACAACAACAACGAGAAGGAAAAATATCTACAGAAACATCTTATTTTTTTATTCTGGAACAGAAGGATATCTACCTACCCCGAGATAGCATTAAAAAAAAGGAACTGCACATCTGCACAATAACAACGAAAACAAAAAGAATCTGATTTATTCTATTTAACTCTTGAGCATGAAATCCATTCATAGTTTCACATCCGAAACGGAACTGCATCCTCCTTCAATCTAAGCAGAAAAAAGAGCAGAGTACAACAAAAACTACAAAGGATCCAGAACTGGCAGTGCGCAGAAAGGCGCACAGCCTTCAACGGCTGGGTACATACATCGCAGAGAGAGAGGCACCAGCACCACCAAGGAGCACCAGAAGATGACTGCAGAGGAAACACGTAAAAGTGGCGTCTATCTGTCGGCAGAATTGTATTCAAAAGCCACTCATCCAATTGCATCAACTGCTGCTGCTGTATACCCCTCATCGTGCTACTGTAGGGAAGACAACAGTACACTGCTGCCTAGCGGAAATAGCTCCAAACGAACGAACACGAACCGTTCGCATACACCAACAGTAGTCCCGCGTTCAAATTCGACAAAACCGATACGCTGTCAATGTTAACTGCCTTGTCTTGTATTAGTGTGTTCAACATAAAATTGATGCCATCCTATCGCGTGTCATTAGCACTGTAAGGACAACACACATCGCCCAGATACTACAACACCCAGGACGACGCAAACTACGCGGCTTCGAAAGCAGAAAATCTGTTCTGCAAACAGCGCGAAAGCTTGTTAACAAACTCCAAAAGAGTAAGAGGTGTGGCGTGCAGCTGCATGTAGGTCGTAGTCGCATTATTTACGGCTATAGTCAGCCCCATAGAGATTCTATAAAACTACTACATACAGATACACAAAAACACGCTTCGAAACTCGAAAAGTGCTCAACTGCTTTGGTGCGGAATTTACAAGCGTCCTTTGCAAGAACGGTCGGGAGTGTGCACATTATCGAGACCGCAGAGGATCTCTATCGACAGAGGACAACTAAACACCCACTTTTTTTTGTTTTGCATTTTCGTCCTTTTAGTTGTTGTGTTGTTTACAGTCAACGCACAAACGATATGTAAATATTAGATACGGGAACATTGTGTTTAAACTTAATTCAAAGACACGCGATACGATACGCGCCTATACCCAGTGTCCATGTTGATTTCGTTAAATAGCTCTAAATACACACACACTGATAACTAGTGTTTTAAGGGTTATTTGGTCGCCTACTTTAAGAGTAACAACAATCGTGTTTGTATCTATCTAGTAGCAAATTTTCTTCTAAGTGTTAAATCATGGCATTCGCAGCTGCTCGTATGATATTGAAGGATAAACGACGAAAATCGAAAGAGGAATTTTCAACACCGCAAAGAACGCGGAGCAAGGTATCTAAATTTGAAACAAACAAAAAAATTAAAAAAAAAGATACGTATGTTACAAAATGTAACTAACAACAATGGTCCTTCTCGAAGGACAGACAATTGGTTAAACTGTTTATACAAGTAACACACACATAATTTGATTGATTGATTTGGTTTTGTTTACCTTAGATTACCACACGAGAGCTATTGATTTGGCCTTTAATGCACACGAAAGTGTTACACTTAACCCCTAGATAAATGTATATATGACTTTTTGATTTGTGTGGGTACACTTTTTTTGGTGTTGATGTATGATTTTGAAGTTTCTATGGCTTTGACGATGAAATAATCAAAAAAAGTAGAATAATGCAACGATTAAATAAACGCCACCTGTATCTAGTGCCCAAGGTAATGGGTGATTTTGTCGTTGTCTTGTTTTTTTTTCTTCGGATTATTTTGTTGTTAAGTCAGTTTTCACGTATCACCCTACAGAATACACTTTTTTTTTATTTATTGACATTAGTACACACATTGTAGTTGTTGAAACTCACACTGTTGTTTAGTTTTTTTTGATTTAAAGAGTTAAGGCACAACACAGTAGATCTAGTACTTTCTTTTAAAATGAAAACAGCGTCTGTATTGTGTCACCTATATTTCACATGTTTGAACTCCCGATGCGGTTATGATAAAATCAACTGAAGACTACTGACTGACCATTCGGTCAGAAAGAAATAATGGCTAACTCACTCTAACTGCTTCCATTTGAACACTCCAAGTTGGCCGATGTTGGTTTCTATTTATGCGCGCCACCAAAGAGTATAGAACTACATAGAGTGCACATCTCATACAAAGAAAATTTACTATGTGGGGTACTGATATTTATACCCCAGTGTTCAAATTGCTACCCCGGCATCAAACATCAGCATAGCCGATTCATACGAACGACGAAAATTCCCCTTCGCACTTACCGCCCGCTACTGAAACGGCTTCAAAATTTTTAGCTGAATTGCGTACTCTATGTAGTTTTATATACTCTTTGGCGCCACTTAAGGCGAGGTTTTCCTCTACTCCGTCGAAGATTTTCCAAACCATTTCTTCATCCACTTTTGATACGGTAAATGCTCAAAGGAACAGCGGTTGCCAAGAGTAAAATTTCTAACGTGATGTCGCTTTTAGAGTTAATAGCGGAGACGTGGTAGACAAAGTCCCTTACTACCTGAAATTTGTATATGTCACTGGTGATGTTCTGTCCAATTCGTCTATGTTGTGTGTTCTTTCGCGTTGACAGCATAAACTTGGTCTTACTCTCATTTATTTATTTTTACCGCTTCCTGACACTTTGAGTTCGACCAATGATGTCAATTTCGTATCTCAATATTTACACAGATTTTTGGAAGATTGCCACTGGACAGTAACAATAATTCGTAAGTTGCATGGGCTCAGTTATATTTTTTGCCACAAATGAGACATCGGGTTTAACGCCGATTACGAACGGCAAATGTGACAAGCTTTTCATGACAGTTGTATACTCATCGATCTTTGACAGATTTTCGCAAGGGGTCCCCACCCCTGAAAAAAACTTTGGTATTGTTACTTTCGAAATTTGACCACTGCACAAACATTGGACGTGTTTCGGATTTTTGATTTAGGCCCATACTATGACTTGCGAATCGCGCGAACAATTTGTTTAATGTGACTATTTGGTATTACAGTTTGCGACTCTTCTAAAAACATTCCCCTCAAATTCCAATCATTTTGGCGTATTGAAATTTCCTTCTATTACCTTTGTGTGTTTATTTTAAAATACAAAGGTGTGTCGTATTTTTATGTTAAAAAATAATTGAAATAAAATTAACGGTGTAGATAAAAAAAATTATTAAAAATTTTAAAAAAAATAAAATACTATGATTTTTATTTAGCAAGACTAAAAAAACAAACACAAACTTATAACCATGCATTCAAACTATAAATCCATTTTATATTAAAAAAAATGATGTTGAAACTGAATGGGAGCGATGAATTCAATCCTTCAATTCCTGGCAATCTGGATTTTTCAAAAAAAAATAGTTCTTTGCCACTAAGACTTCAAATAAGTAAAGAACTTCGCTTAAGATGACGGACACTGTATAGTTTATGAAAGACCCAGTTCGAAGTCGTTTCCGACACCAGTTTGATAGCTTCCACTTGCCAGAAACC
This sequence comes from Rhingia campestris, assembly GCA_932526625.1. Taxonomy (NCBI): domain Eukaryota; kingdom Metazoa; phylum Arthropoda; class Insecta; order Diptera; family Syrphidae; genus Rhingia; species Rhingia campestris. The sequence continues at coordinate 49,606,480 of OW052182.1, read as the reverse complement.
GCGTGGTACATCCAAGTTTAAAAAAAATCTAAAAGAGGAATTACTTTAAACGAAAAGAATTTTAGTTCCGCCATTGCATGAGAAAGTTAGCAAAGTATGAGTAAGCCACGAGGTCTAAGAACCGCCAGATAGCATGTGAACCCCCGTCGGGATCAACGCTGGCTGATAATGATTACAAGAAGGCTCATCTTGGAACCAGATGGAAGGCAAATCCATTCGAAGGTGCCTCCCACGCTAAAGGTATTGTGCTTCAAAAGGTAGGAGTTGAAGCTAAACAGCCCAACTGTTCCATTAGGAAGTGCATTAGGGAAAAGTTGCTCAAGAACGGCAAAAAGATCACCGCCTTCGTACTCCGTGATGGTATCGAAGAAAACAACGAGGTTTTGTTCGCAGGTTTCGGTCGCAAAGGTCACGAAGTTGGTGATATTCCCGGTGTCCGATTCAAGGTCGTTAAGGTTACGAACATTTCTCTATTGGCCATGTATAAAGAAAAGAAGGAGAGACCACGGTCTTAATTATCAAGTGCTAGTTTACTTTTATATACAATAAACTCCTTCTCAGTCTGCAGATCATAGTTTTCCCTTCTCTTTCTTTTTCACCCTTATCTTCAAAAAAATAATTCAACATAATCTACAAACAATTGTTCATAAAACTTGACGTTTCACAAATTTTTATTTGAAATTGACATTTTCAAACTCACATTTTCATTTTGGTAACATTGTTTTTAAAGGCGAATGCCGGAGTTCGCTTCTGGCAATACCACTATTCGCTAAAATGTTCGCCTTGGGTCTCATAAAAGGCGACTCATAAAAGTTCCCTTAAAAAGATATTTTGATGAAGCTCTGTTCTCATTGGTGAAAGGACCATTTTAGTCACGTGACATTGGAGGGGAAATGACTGACGAATCAAGATTAAAAACAACGGATTTTACTTCAACCTGTCATGAAAGTGGTTTTGATTTTAGTAAAATTATCCGGTATTATAGTTTTGCTCGAGATATTTTTTTTTACTTTTCTAAAAAATAATAATTTTTCTTATTCTGAATTGATAAAAGTTAATGAAAATAAAAATTTAAAAATATGTTAAAATAAAAATTTAAAAATATGAATTGGCATATTTTTACATTTACCTGTCCACTCAGTGAGATTCTGCATTCACTTTACCCTTATATCTCAAATTTAATCTGAAATCCGAAAAGTGGAAATGACAAACGATTTTGTGCCAATTATTGACATAGGTGGAAATGAACTGGCAATATTGTCAATTAATGACATAAACGAGAACTGTCAAACTTTGTCAATTTAAGGGCATGTGGAAACCCAGCTTTAACTTTTTGCCTCTCTCTACAACATAATTGTCAAATTACATTATTTGGAAAATAAAGGAAAAAGTCCACAAATGTTAAATCAGGAGGGCGCGGACGCCAAAATGTGCCACTACGCTTGGAGATCAATTTCACGAACTGGTGGCAGAGACGTTATGGACTTGAGTGATGTTGCTTCGTCCTCCTGGATCATGTTTTTATAGTTAAATAGTTATACCCCAGTAAATTTTTTAATGCAGTCACCTAAAAGTCGTCCAACATCTCCAGATATCGATCTGAATTCACTTTCATCGTCCCTTTTCATCTTCTTAAAAGTAAGAGTTGATAATACCTCCCGCCGGCCTATACGGTCACTTTAGGCGGTTGAAGGTATTTCTATGTTGCTCAGTAGTGGCAGTTTTGCTTTTCACGTTCCCAGTGGGGCTTTAATTCTTGCACCAACTAAATTTTATACGAGTGTAACTTTAAGTCTTTGCGCTAAGTACCTACGGTGTAATGCTGATCTATGAACATTTAAAGCACTTACGCGAATTGAAAGGTTCAGATCGTAACGAACATATTGACATACACTACAGCGCGGTCCGCTCACGAGAAATGCATCATAGCGGCTAAATTCTCTAGAGTTCGGATACAGTAAGTCTAAGTAAGTGTAACAAATGTAAAAATTCTTTTGATACACCTGTATCTTATCTATACAGTTACGCTAGTCGCCACTAGATTGCATACAAGTATTTGAAATCCCCAATAAATCGACACTTAGTTTTTGACTTTGGAGGATTTAAATGGGTTGGCAATTTTGCAATTTATTATTGTCTGGACAATGAACAAGATATTAACTTTCTTGTAGCACTGTTTAACCATTAGATATAATTTTGAGATATTTTAATTGTTTACTTCTCAATCATACCTAGTAATAACGTTCAAAGCTTTAAATAATGATTATGTTAAAAGGCTTCAAACCTAAATTACTGGATTACATCTAAAATTACATCTTAAACATAATATTAACGTGTTTTTACCATTTATACTACATACTAATCCTGGAAGAGCTCATATCAGGCATCCCGTTGCTCAATGGTGATACTGATAACAAATGACGTGTTCCGGATTTTAGATTACAACTACAAAATGAGGTGAGGTAATGTGGAACACAAAATCTTAATGAATGGCAAGGTATGCCAATCCTTATTTTGCAATTTAATTTTTCCATATTTATAGAGTTTTATTTACATTTATCTATATCAAAAAAGTAAAAAATAACCTAAATAAACCCTTAATATTAGGTAATGCTACTGAAAGCAAAAACATCTTCATGACAGGTCGACGCAAAATCAGCTGTTTCACTCATATCTGAGTGTAAATGCGTAAATTTTTAACTTGTTTGGACAGTCATTTCCCCGCCAATGACACGTGACTAAAATAGTCTATTGACCAATGAGAACAGAGAATCGGCAAAGTTAACTTGATAAAACTAAAACCCGGAACACGGCCAATGTAACTCCATTGAACCGATCTTACGTTCAAAGTCGTTCTCAAATAAACGAGGTTTTCATAACGTTTAAAGTAAAACATAGACTTGTATTTCGTTCTTCCAACACATAACATAAGGTCGAGTTTGAGTCCATAACCCCGCCAATAACTATGCAAAGAAGTTGATAGTTTTGCATTTCTAGATCAATATAGCTTAAATGAAATTTATTCTTACGGAACACAAGCCTTTTAGATTCATCTCATAGAATGTATCATCAGTTTACTATTAAGAGTTGGTAGAATGTCTTTGTTACTGCTGCACTGCTGTTAAAGAGCTATTCAAACTCCAACTACCGAATTTTTGATAAAAAGTGTATATATATATATATATATATATATAGTATATCTAGCCTATTTACATATTATTTTTTCAGATTTGTACTTCTTGCCGTTCCAGTACACACAAAATAGTAAAACAGAGAACATACGTATATGAGAGTAAACTATCAGGATAATAAGTTTGTAACATAGAGAAATAATCATATACACATATATTTTATGGAAATTCGGGAAAAAAATGTTGACGAAAATATTACGAGAAAAATACTATGAACATTTTGTATTTAAATATTTTTAACCCACGCCCATTTGTATTGCCTATATACCACTTACTAAAGTGGCGCTACATTCCGAATTGAACCTGGGCCTCAACCAACATGCCTCTCCAGTTAGCCCGGTCCTTAGGTTGAGGTTGGTTTCTACTTGTGCGCGCCACTAAAGGCGAGGTTTTCCTCTACTGCGTCCGAGTTGTCAGAGTTAATAGCGGAGCCGAGGTAGACAAAGTCCGGTACTACCTCAAAGTTATATCTGTTAGTGGTGACGTTCTGTACAATTCGTCGATGTTGTGTGTCCTTTTGTGTTAACAGCATATACTTACTCTCGGTGAGGTCGTTGCTGACCCTGATTGAGCAGCAAGAATTCTCCATCGTCATCCTAAACAAACGAACGAGTTTGGGCGGTATACCAAAACTAGACATAGCTCTGTATAAATGCTGTCGTAAGCGGCTTTGAACTCGGTGAATAGGTTTTGGACTTCTTGGGTTTTTCCAGGATCTGCCAAAGCATAAAGATTTGATCAGTTGTGGACTTTCCTGGCCTGATAGACTTATAAACGCCTATTAGGTTGTTGGTAAACTGTTTCAGGCCAACACATAGATATGATCTTGTATAGGCGATGTTGAGACGACTCATGCCTATAGTTGACCCAGTTCAGAGGGTTTCCATTTTTGTGTATCGGGCAAACGATGCCGAGGTTCCATTCTTGAGACATACTTTCATCCGACCAGATTTGGCTTATGAGTTGGTGGTTATACCAAGTCATCTTCGCCGGTTTTATAAAGCTCGGGAAAGGCCGTCATTTCCGGCAGCCTCATTAAGCTTGAGTTAAGATATTGCTAACCTCACTTCACTTAGGTCGGTTGGTTGGTTATTTCGCTGTCATCGCAATATTGAATGGTTAGCTCTGCCTGAAAGCATCATCTGCCTGATGATGAAGCAGTAACAGTGAATGCTGACCGAACTGGAGTGAATTGTTTGTTCCTTAACTGAGACATCAATAAGACTGGATTACGATACACAAATTCTAATAAGCTTTCAACATACTGTGAACTAAATTCGAAGATATACCATGATTTCGCTTAAAAGAGAAATTGATTAGCAACCGCTTACTTACTTATGTCCGGAACAAACCTGGATCTCAAGCAACATATATCTCCAAAAAGTTCTATCCTTAGCTAACTGCCAAAAGTTGTATACTTCAAGTTTGTTGCGAACAACATCTGGTTCAAAATAGAAGACACTGCGTGCCGTGGTGACCATTCAGTTCTATCCAACTTAAACGTCCAATGGGGAATTTCATCGCTCATCTATATAATTACAAACATGTCAACGTATGCTAGTGGTTGCACAGATTTGTGGAAGATTGTGTTTATGGTGGTGTCTCGGGAGTTTTCAACAATCCTCTCAATGATTTTGTAAAAGACATGTGACAATGTGTATCCTTGCCGAATCATTTATTGATATCGAATTTTTTGGTGAGGTCATTGCCGCACACATTAATCCTTCATTGGGGAATTAGTTTGGGTGGTGTACCAAAACTTGGCAATGCTCTAGTTCGTCCATATACATTATGTCGCTTTAAAATCGATGATGATGGTGGTAGTTATTGAATTGGACTTCTTCGTCTTTTTATGATCTGTCGAAGTGTATATTTTCTGGACCTAAAAGATCAAGAAGATCAAGTATGATCTCATGCGTTCACTGAATTAATCTATCTATCTCAAAGTTGCCAATATGATTGACCGTTTGTTGATCTGTGGACTGCAATGTCCCTTTATGGGGAATCCGTGTGCTGGCTATAGTAGCATTTTCATTCCCAGCGAATTCAATCCTGTTGTGCTGGTAACATCGTACAACATATGTTTTGTCCAGGATCTTATAGTATCTACAATTTCTTAGCTAATCGTAGAACCGATGTCGTATTTTCCCCGTCGGAACGAGATGGCTTATATTGCTTATGCTGGAAAATTTGGCCTTGATACGGATTATAACAATCCGTTTAGTGGTGTCTTCGAAGCATAAGACTTATTGGTTATGTCTATTCAAAAATTTTTTTTTTTGTCGATCAGGTGGGTTTGGAACCCGTCATCCTTCGCTTGTCGGTCGCTACTATTTGCTCGGCTCGGCCCACTTTGGCTATGCCTGTCACTTAAAACCAATCCGCATCCCAATATTCGTTTTTTTTTTTTGCTGACATGGAAAAAACATGGAATCTTGTAGATGTTTTAATTTAAGATGACATTAATATGGTAGCTTAGCACTTCCTTTTGTTGTTCGGCTGCAACTTTGCTGGTAAGCGTTCTAACATTCCAGGTTCAGATAAGAACAGTAAAATCATTCGTTTCCTACGGTATTGGGCATTGGCTGCTTTGTAATAGGATTTGTCTTATTGATCAAATATTCAGTCATTATTTTTGTTGGGTTTCAGTTGTCTGGGTGGTCTTCTATAGTAAAATCTGATATGATTTGAGAGGCCGGAATTCCATCATTGTTGTCGTATATGTTGTCTCAGCTAATACCTAATCAAAGAACTATAATCGGAGATAATAGGTACTCAAAAAATGTACTTTTATTCCGTAAAACACGATTTATGAATTAAAAAGGAAACTATGACCGATTCTACTTACCAGCATGCCAAATATATATTATAAACAATTAAACACTTAATATTCCTTTGCACACAATATTATAAATAAAATATAATTCAACACTTTGTTACAAAAGTACACTGGATCATCAAAATAAAATCACAAAATACTGAACACATCAGCAATGTTTTAGTTTCAAAATCTGTGTGGTAATCTACAATTTTTTATAATTATAACACATTTTACACAATAATTGTGTTGTCTACTGTCCATATATATATTTTTAAGCTAAAATTATTTCCTACCTTAAAAATTAAAAAAAATTAACCCATTCCTATAAAGCAAAATATAACCTTAAAAAATATTTTTGAAATTGTGGGTCCGATTCAAAAGTCCCCCTATCTATATATAAGCTATATCTCTATGAATTATTTAATCCGTCGGCAATGTTGTGATTTTCTTTTTTTTTTAATATTATTGCACATGCTTTCTATGTCTGCTCAAATTATAAAAAAAATACATCTTCCATCTAATAAGGCAGCATCTGAGTATATTTTTTTTTTAAAACACCATCTATTTCTTTCAAATCTCAATCCCATGGACCAACATTTTTTTTTTGTTTTCTTAAACCTTAACATTTTATAATTAAATTTTTCAGTTCTTTCGAATTTAATTTGCAATTTTTTTGGTTATTTTTACATATAGTCTTACCTCATCATTTGATTTACTTTTCTACTCTATAGCTACCACTCTACTACTAAACTAAACTACTCTACTACTACTACTACTACTACTACTGCTATGACTCTAATATTTCATTTCTTTCAGGCAAGAAGTGTCAGCACAAGTAGCTTTAGGAGTCTCAGTCAGGTACTGAAATCTAGAAAAAAACAACAACACCGAACTTTGAAAAAAAAATTACAAAAAAAATAGTTCAATCAAACATTTCAGTAGATTTTTAATTTTCAAAGAAAAAGTACACTTTTTTGGAAAAAACATACATGTTTACAGTTCATTGCCGCTGTTTATGCTACGTTTACACTCTTTTCCTCTTATTTATTTTTTTTTTTGGTTTTTTCATAATATACTTTGTTTGGCTTTCTCATTATATTGAGTAAAACACACCTTCGAAGTTCATTGCATCTTTCATAGTTAGTTGGTACTAGTAGTTTGATAAAACAAAATAACCGAACTGAGTTAGTCTCACTTAAACTGATTTTGTTAGTAAAATATAAAAAAAAATCGAATGCTTTTTCTAGAATAGGATAGTTAAATAGTTTGTTATCAAAGTGGCATGCATTATAAACTTAATTTTAATTTCATTTTAAACTTTAAACAAAAAAAACAAACATTTCTTTTTGAATCACACATTTTTTTGCATGCTTCCATTTTCGAAATGTCTGTCTCTTCTTCCTCTTCTCTTAAGTGATATTTTTCGTGAAATACTTATATTAACACTCGATTTTTTTAAAACAAAAGTGTATTTTCTGTAATTACCTATATTTCTGCGCGATCCATGCGATGTGTGGTCTTTACTCTTGGACAATTTATTTAAAAGATCTTCAATGTAAGTCAGAATGAATAATCAATTTTACCAAAACTTAAACAAAATACAAAATGCATTTTTTATGTAACAACTATTACGCTGTTAGTATCTAAATCGACATAAATGATTTATTAGGAACATTAGTTCGAATTGATTCGGCGGTAGTTGCTTATGCCTGCTCAAAAAGGTATTAACATTTATTTTTCGACTTGTTTTGTTTCGGATAAATTGTGATTAAAGTTAAACCAAATTTTATTAATGTACATTTATTAAATTTTGATATGATTTTCATTCTGAAAAATCACCCATTTACAATTTTGTACTGTTTCATCTTTTACAGAAATTCTTTATTTATTTAATGCAAACAATTTTTTTTTAATTTTAAAACTTGCAGATGGATATTATGAAACAAAATATAAATGTTAAAAGTTTGTTTATAGTCTTTTTAAATAATGATCCAACTGAAATGAAACCCTGATGTTTCAATGAATGTTAATGAAATATCTAAAAGCGAGAGTTATAATCAGTTTAAAGTATCTTTGGCACATTTATAATCGCTGTACACATACACAACTATACAAATGTCAATTTAATTATACTCGATTTACTATTAGAGACACTAAGACCAAGCATTTTCTGCTAGATTTCACACAGCTTACCACTGGCTCCCGATCCGTTGAGGATTTCATCCTGAGAAAAGGCAGTCTTACATTATTTTCGATCCTAGGCACGCTGCTTTGAGTTATAAATTTCTAGCACATTTGCATTAACGAAAGCTTGATCTTGAAACCGGAAGTTTGTTCTTTCTTGTCGCCGCGAACCTGAAATCAGAAATTCGGAAATTCTCTTGGCTGGAGTATTATTATTCATCCACTCGATGTGGCCGAGCCAAAATAGTCTATGAGTTTGTACCTTATCTAATACATCCACAACTTGGTTTAGCTCATAAAGATCTCGGTTGTATCTTCTTTCCCATTCGCCTTCCTTGCATAAAAAAAAAACAAATTATTCGCGCAACAGGATCGTTAGTACCTAGCCTAGCTTTTTCTCACAACCATTTATGTGTGCAAGTGTACTTCATGCACGATAAGTTGAGATAAGATATTCTTGACAATTGATATACTCGGATGATTTGTAAGATAATCGCGAGGGAAGGGGCAGGGGAAAATGGTTTAGGTCCTGCTGCTGTTGGGAATAGAACATTCAGAGCGGTATATCATACAGGACCGAAAATTCGACCGAGATTTTTCTTTCTTTCCTGGCCCCGGTAAAGTATAACTATATAACTGATATCATTAGGACCCTGGCCGTTCAGGTTAAGAGTTTTAATCGCATTTGTTTTGGTTTCCCAGATTCAGTCTTCGTCGTCTCTCCATTACGAAGACATTCGTAGCGTTGATGTTGGCTCCGAGGTAGGTGAACTCTATAACTACCTCAATATTGTTGCTATTAACAGTGACATTTTGTTCAAGGTTTTGTGTCTACCGAACCTTGTTTGTTGATAACATCAACTTTGTCTTGTCCTCGTTACAAGACTTACTACAAGACCAACGCATTTCGACTCTTCCTTAATTGTCGTAAATGCTTCTACAACGGCAAGATGGCACGTCTGCATACCCCAGTAGCTGAACGAATTAGTAAGAGCTAGTGCATTACGTATTTATACCTGCCCTATGCCCTATCTGTTCGAATCGAATGATAGTACGTCTCCTAATCGGAATCCGATACATTTATAAAGAAGTCTATATGAGCTGTTTCCATATCGAACAACGCGTGTCCTCCAATGTTGGGTGACATAGCTGTAACTATTGTTATGGTATTCCGAATTACAACATCGACATACGCGGTCTTGAAGTCGGTGAAAAGATTATGTGCCTCGAATTGAATTGTTATTTTTTAGGATTTGTTTAGTGTAAAGATAGATGGCGATTTTCTCCAATACTAAATAATTTTTTTCTATCTGACAACGGCATACTTCTCATCATCGGCGTTTCACAGTCTGCAAAAGTAATTTTTCCATAATCTCAGCATGGACTGTAGCACAACTATGGTTGTGTCTCAATTACAATCTTTTCTTGTTCATCTCGACAGGATTCTGTTCAGTCCTTGCAACCCAGCTTTTACGTTTTTCACTACTTCCGCACATCCTTAATCGGGCGTTTATCTTGTTTCCTTCTTTTCTATTTGAAAAGCAGGTTTCCTTCCTTTTCTATTTGTTTACAAAGTTCAGTGGCAGCTATACTGGATGCGTTTCTTTTACAGTCTTTTGGTCACTCATACTCACTACGAGGAGCTCGTAGAAATAGTTCTTAGTTTTATTCAGGTAAATCGAGGTATCCATTCGGAAGAATTTGCGAAATTAAAGTCAGTTCCAATGGGAACTTCAGTTTACTTGCGAGGTATTCGTTGCAGGATAAAATAAAAACAACATACGATCGCCTCTATCGTAGACTTAGTGCATGTAGAGCTTTTTTTACTTTGTCACGTTGTCACACGGCGGCGTTTGCAGGTGGCTAAATCTGGTGCTTATTAGAAATCCGAATAGTCGCTGATTCTATTCAGATAAGTAAGATCATATCAAATACCACATTGTTTATCCTGGATGGCAGTAATGTCTCTTTTTTAGGGTTCTAACATTTTAGGTGCAAATATAAACGTCCTTTTATAGTTTACAATGGCCGTCAATAATAAATTCAGTATGAATTGTTTTTCAGTTCTTTCTGAAACTTTTGGTTGATTCAAAAGAATATTTTTGTATGTATGAATGAGTAGTAAACAAATGTTACAAATTACCAGAAGACATATATCCACCAAGGAATATATTTTAAAATGTTCTAGAAGCAAATGGGTTCTGTTGTACCGTTTCATATTCACAACAATTGATAGAAGTATACAAAATAAAAAAATCATCTCCGTTTTTCATAGATTTTAACTTTTGCTTAAGTTGTATACTTACATTTAGCCGCGGTATTTTCCTAGTCATTGTTTATTTTGTTATTACCTGCAATTTTAATAATGAACACAGTCTACCAAGTTATACATACTATAGATATTACAAGTGCAGCACCCTTGCTTTGTACGGGAACACTATCAAATTAAAAGTTAATTTGAAAATAATAAATTCTTTAACAACGAAAATATTCACTACAAATAAATTATCTCATCAAAACTTGAGAACAATACACATTATAATCCATTCCTTAAAGCATTCACTACATTTAACATCAATAAAGGTCCTTAAAAGTCATTACCCTTGTGCTTTGCAATGTGAAATAATAACAGTAAAACAAATCGTCTGCGAAATCATTGAAACTCCTATTATGATTATTTCTAAGTAATTGCTTAACAAACGTGCACACTTGTACCTTCTTACCGAGGAATCACCCTTGTATTCCTGAAAATATCTCCTTTATTCATTTATATCAAATTGGATGTGTGGTTGCGGCTTAAATCCTTCTTCCCTTCACATTCGAGTAGACGAAGATGGTTCAAACTTTTGCTGCATTTGCTCACTCCCCCCACAACATAATGAAGCAATAAAACCCAACGAACAGTTAAACAAGTACATTTATTAAATTCACTTTTAAATGGCGCATTTTGATATAAAATAAGTTACAGTTGCATTTCCTCCTTAATGAGAAATCGCATTGGTTTAATCGCCAGTCATCATTTCCATGAATTCTACAGAGAGAGAGAGAAAGAGAGAGGGGGGTAAAATAAAAAATAAATCCATTATTGAAACGCACACAAACAAAGAAAGCGAATTTTAAGAAAAAATCCTTTTAATACAAATGTATATTGGACAATCCTCTTTGTTAGCACTTACCTTCGAAATCGACTGTTCCTGAGCCATCAGTATCAATTTCAGCAATCATCTCATTCAGTTGGTCGTTGTTTAATTGATCGTCTAATGCCATGAGGATTTCCTTCAACGAGGATGTTGGAATGTAACCATTGCCAGCCTTGTCGTACAATCTGAAGGCCTCCTTCAGCTCTTTTTGGATAGTCTCATCGTCTTCCTCCTGGAAATGATTTGCAACACGACTGAATGCATCAAAATCGAGAGTTCCATCACCTGCAATACAAAGCATAAATCGATATACAGCCTGGGTAATTTAAAGAGGATTTATTCCCAACATTCGAGAGCCATTGGTATATACTCGAAGGATTTGGATGCATCAATATGCAATTGAACACGTTTCAATTTTGCAATCACTAATGCGGATGTCAATTGTGACATGTGTCTTACTGTGGTCTTCTTTCTCATGGGTATGAGGATTTATAGTTATAAGACTTGGCTTACGTTCAGTCATAGTTTAACCGTTTGTTAGGACTTTTGAGAAGAGAAAAATGTAAATTACGAAAAAAAGAATAACCCTTTGAAATCCCTCTTTCAAAGATGAAAACTTTGCAAAGTCTAAAAATAACGAACTGGTGGTTGAGAGAAAGTCAGGTAAACATATGTATATATATATTTTTTTAATATATCCGCACCACATTCACAAGACACAATCATAAATGGAATAATTACCAACCACAAATAATCAGCCATTAAAGCCTCTTGCAGTTGTTGAGGTCCTTCATGTGGGGTGCCCTTAACGATTTTCTTTTACACACAAGTAATTTTAATCGGGGCCGAGCCGCCTGAATACAACCGTTCAATTAGGCGATGATTATATAAACAAAAAGGAAGTCGAAGTGTTGAGGAAAATTACCGCTACTTAAAGTGTTGCCAGTCAAGACAAATGCTGACGACAAGTGGGGCGCTTAAATTCCGAACTGCACGAATACCAACATTTGAATTATTTACGAAACGGTTTGATGATGTGTCGTCACGTTTACAATAGCATTCCTCTGCAAAAGTGTTCTTAGTCTGTGTGTGTAGTGAAGGTTTTACGAAGGAGAAAATAAGCATTTCTCTGTTAATGTTTGCATTTTTAATTTTCTTTTGAAATGCTAAAAAAATGTCTTACGAATTGGACTCATTTGAAATTAGTGTTTAAATAAAATGTTAAGCAACGGCGAAATAATTCATTTGAAACCAACCGTCATTTGAGTTTCATGTACAAATATATTGCTAATAATACTCATTATAATAATCTAACGAAACTATATTTTGTTCGAAATTCACCTTTGAAAACAGCTTGACATTTAAATGGTTAGTGTGGCCATACCTGATTTATTGTTTGTATTTTCCCTAAACAAATTTCTGAAAGAGTATACTTTTTGTTGTACTTTTATTGTTTTCATTTTGTGTTTTAGAATAAAGTTGCTAAAGTCTGCGAAACGGGCATTCAACAGATTGTCATTTTTGATTTGTCATTCTATCGCCTAACCAAAGATTTCTAATAGGGCATTAATATTTTTATCATAAAAACATTTTAAGAGTTGTTATATTGCGCCATCCTTTATCTCGGAAAGTAAACATTGAATAACTTGGACATTTATCAATTTGAATTGAAAAACGTCAACCATGAATCACTTCACACCAAAACAACACATCGCAATAGCGATGCTATACATTGAATATAGTCGTTCAGTTGTGTTAACTCGAAAATATCGTAGCCAACAAGAACCGTCCGACAACTCTATTCGTAATTTGGTGTCGAATTTAATTGACCACGGGACAGTGGAAGATCTTTGACATACCTCTCATCAATCTCATCAATGTAAAAGAGTGTTGTCGAGAACCCACACTTGTCGTATCATCACCGCGCTCATAATTTATCCATCAGTGAAACCAACTTGTGGCGCATTTTGTAGAATGATTTGCATTTGTTACCGTATGAAGTGCAACTGACATAATGGACATTGCCGACAGAACGTCCACGCCACTAAGAATACGGCCAAACAATCGCTCGAATAGTTGACACTGAACCTGATTTTTGGAAGCTACTTTTTTATTACCAACGAGGCCCATAACACATTCTCCGACGCCGTTAACAAGCAATATTGCCTCATTTGAGGAAAGGAAAACTCACACGAAAACCAATGAAACACCATGTAAATGAGATATCTAGCATTAAGGTCCATACAGTAGCAAACCTAGTTTCTCTCTTCATTTGTTTATGCGAAGTTATTATTTTTGCCAGAAAGAAGAGAGAAATGAAACACCATTGCATGACCAAAAAGTGACTGTTTGGGCCGGCATTTGCGCCACAACCATCATTGGGATATTTTTCTTCAGAGAATACGAAACATGTCTGCCCGGAAATGTGTGTAAAAGGTTTGGAGGGTTATTGTTTTCAATTTAATGGTGCGTCACAAACAATGTAGTTTCTGCAATGCAAATTTTTTGAAACAGATTTGCTGAACGTGTGAGACATTGATTGGCTCAGGTCCAGAATTGACCCCTCCGGACTTCTTTTTGTGGGGTTATTTGAAAAGCAAATTATACCCCAGCTCAGCATCAGCTACAGATACGCATTCTGGACGGCCCTTTAGACTATTGATGAGCTTAAGGCATTAACATTTGTGCCGAAATCATTGCTATACCATCAGAGATGTTTGAAAAAGTAATGGAAACCGCATCAGAAAGGGCATATATGGAAATCCGTTATTCTTTTTTAAAGTTTTTTAATATGAACACCGATATATATGATGGTGTATCTTATTTTATGGATCGAATCATGACAGCTGAGTCGTTCTTCCTATATAACCGGGTCCGTTCATTACTTGCTTTTTAGCACTACACTTTGTTCAACCTAGCAGAACACGTGTGCATTTATTTTTAAATCTGCCCAAAGTCCAATAATTAAGTTATAAGAAGCTTTGGAAAAATGTTTTAACAACATACATTGTCAATGTTGTTACATAAATTTTAATTATCAGCTCTTATTTCTATAATGTTTTACTTCGATTTGGCTTTAATCTTTTTATTGGTTTTTATTTTTTAGTACCTGATAGGGTCTTAAATGATGACCAGAATGTGAATCGCTAGTAATAGCGATAAATAGCTTGCTGCTATTTCAAAGAGAGTAATATGCATGTCAAAATCTTAGAAATTTATTTTGTGCGTAAAAATGTTATTTAAATTGTAAATCTATCTTATCATATTAATATTCAAAATGTTTATCATTGGCATAATCGACATATCAGCAGTTTTTTTTTTCGAAACTTATATATTTCTTTTTGGTTGCGCAAAATAAGTAATCGCATTCGTCGTAGCTAAATTAAAAACAAATAACATCGCCTGAATATTGAAAAATATAAAACTTAAAATTTTACTATCGTGAAGTTGAATAACATTCAACTTACATGTGAAAAGGTTTGAAAAGCGCCTCTACATGTGAAAAGAGAAATACGTAGAGTGCTTTAGAATTGAGAGGAATTCCCATTGACAAGTGGAAAAGTTTAAAAAGCACCTCTATACATGAAAAAAATGTAGAGTGCTATAGAATTGAGAGAAATTTGGATTTATTAAGGATTGCCATATGAAAACTATATTTCAAACGAGTTGCTATTTCCCAACATTCTACTATGCAATGCAATATATACGTTGAAGTGGTAGGTACCTAATTGAATAAATAATGACCTTTCTATATATGAGATCCTGTGCGATTAAATTAGATACCATTTTAATATACGAATGTAATTTTAAATCGTAGCTATTTTTCAGAAGAAAATATGAATATCTACATAAATGCCAGCCTTCAGTCGTCAATAAGAAGACCACGTTAAAGAAGAAAATACATAAGCGGATTTGCAATCAAAAAATTTTAGGAGTTGTTATATTGCGCCATCTTTTAGCTCGGAAAGTAAACATTGAATAATTTTGACATTTATTAACTTGACTTGAGAAACGTCAACCATGAATCACTTCACACCAAAACAACACGCCGAAATAGTGATGCTGTACATTGAATATAGTCGTTCAGTTGTGTTAACTCAACGTGCATATCCTCAAAAATATCGTAGTCAACAAGAACCGTCCGACAACTCTATTCGTCATTTGGTGTCGAATTTAATTGACATCGGGACAGAGGGAGCTCTTTGGCATGCCACATGCCTCTCATCAATGCTCAAGACTTTTTAATAAACTGGTTGAAGCGATAAGAAAGAGTGTTGCCGAGAACCCACACTTGTCGTTGTCTTCTGAGCAATATCGTGTCAGGAAGTTTTATTTCCAATGTTTCAAATTCAGTTGATATGCTTTCGATCAGTCCTGGTATCTTTAAAATCTGAGCTTAGCATTAAAAGAAAACATTAATTTTAGAGATCTGAATCTAATTAATAATTATTTTGTATCCCTAGGTATTTGAGTTGCCCCTAATTGTCGAAACGTAGAACGAATAATTTAAGCATGAGTTGGACAACCTAGGATACGATTTTCTGCACCCACTTTCGAGAAGGAACAAATACGTTTTAAATGTCAAGTATTGTCAGTTGCATTGCTTTGATTGTATTTTGTTATCATTAAAATCATTATTTGCAATATGTGCATAAAAGTTTCACCTTTTTTCCGATCTTTTCACCTTTTCGTGCAAAGTTCTACCAAAACATCTTAACGTATGGTACATGTGCACACATCTCCGGAAGCTTAAAAACAACCTTACAGAGGTTATACCATCATAAATTCGGTTATGCTTGTGAATTTGCACCGGTAATCATAATTTCCAAAAAAAATGTTGGGCGATGTGACATTTTCCAGATTTGAGGGAATTTGTGTTGGACAATGACACAGACCCGCATTAAAATAGACGAAACATAAAATCGATCATAGTTCAAATAATGTTACAAGGCCCGAAAAATTAAAATTATGACATTTTTATTGGTTGGAATATGGACAATTTGACGCGGTTTCCAAAATGTCCAGTTAAAATCTGGTCTTACTTAAGAACATCGGCTACGTTTACATCTGTTTGTTTCCACCCAACAGGGCTAAGTGCAGAACTAACGACATCTATACCTCATTAGACATCTTTTGGATTGCCATGAAATCTCAATTTTTCAACAGCTGTGAATTTAGTTTAGAAAAAGTTTTGAAAATATAAGCCTTAATTACTAAACATGGAATCAAACTTTTTAATGACCAAATTTACAGCAGAAGAACACAAACGGAAATGCAATGTTATGAGTTATACTCTGTCCAACATTAATTGGCAGTACAGGGAAGATAGAGATGTTTGTCTCTCAATTGCACTCTTTTGTTTTCCGTAAGGTACATTCTATTTTTTGTGCAAAACTTTTAAGCTACGTACACACAAGCAAAAAATTTGCGGAAAGTGTTTGCAAACATTTTTTTGTCATGCTCAAGCAACTTGTTTCCACGACTGTTTGCTTCAGGATATTGCAAAGAAGTTTCACACCACATGAAAGTTGTTTGCATGGTTATTACCTTCAAAATATATGAAAGTTCCATTTGACAATAGTTTGTTTAGAAATGTGTGATTAAATTCGATAAAAACGAAATGTCTTGCCAAAAAACTAAAATAGCAGCAGCTATGGTGGTTAAAGTTTCATTGAAACCTGAAAAATATATTAGAACAAAAAAAGGATAGCAAAAAGAGCCGAGCTGGGATTTCATCAGCAACTTTTAAATGAGCTGAAAAATGATGATGAAGTGGGCTATTTCAATTTTTTACGAGTGTCCAAGAATGACTTTGAAGCTTTATTAACCGAAAATGTGACATAGCTATGTGTCTTTTAATTTCACCCATCCCATCCCATAATTCGGGAAAAGTTTCATATTTAACGATAAATTATTGTATTATATGCCAAACAGTTCATGCAAACGAAACTTACATGATCACATGACATATTATAATTGTTGGCCCAAATGTTTGTTGCAATCAACTTTTTTTTTTACTGTTCACACATGTAAATTTGATTGCAGGCATACATTTGCTGCAAATTTATTGCTCGTGTGTACGTGGCTTTATAAGAAAAATTAAAAAAGAACCATCAAACATCAAACTGTATACGAGCCACAAAATGCGAATATATTAGAAAAAGAGTGATTGTGAATTGACAAAAAATATAAACGTTCAGTGAAATTGATATAAATTCGAACGTATTTTTGGTAGCAAAACATGTAGTTTTTGAAAGCATATTTTGATGAAGCGAGGTCGATACAATTGTATCGACTTTTGCAACCCTGGCGTTGAATAGCAGCAGCCACAGCCAATCAATGCACAGTCACTAGTCAGATGAGAGCTGAATATGACGCGTTGGATTTGGATGTACGTCAAATGCAATAGGAATTCACTGGTGGGTAAACACTTTTAATGGGGGGTTACTTTAATTTAGTATGCTGCAAAAATATGGCGAGCAACCGATTTTGAAAAAGTTTCTCCATTAGACGTTTACTGCCAATTTATGTTGGACAATGTGTAGTTATTTTTTTCTTTTTGACACGATAAAAAGCATCCCTTTTATTATTTTGCCTTATCTATCTTTTACGACTCCTGATAAATAAGTCTATCCAGCGCATTATGAGAGGAAGCACACAATGTTTTAACTTCTTATTATTCATCTAACACTTACATATAAAAAGGGGATTCAATTAAGACTTCAAAAAATATTTTAAAGTTGCCAAACACGTGCGTAAGTACCCATTTTATTTTATAGGTACAGTAAAGAAATACAAATTTTTGCCGCAATAGGTTCGGTAGTACCAACAATTTCTTGCACGATGGCGGGACCTCCTGTTTTATGCCGAGTATATCGAGCCCTATGTTTTTCTTATATTTCTTATATTTTATATAAATAAAAGAGATGCCAAATCGTTTATCAATACAAAAACAACATAATTAGCTCACCTTTGCGAAATGGTTTTTTTAAGTGCATTTAATCGGGAGAAGTTTAATATGTTTTGTGTGAAATGTACTTAAGCGATCCACAGCGTTTATTTCTGTTTCAAAACAAAGACACCAACCCCATCATATTTCCTACTTCCATCGCTTTAAATTTAATCCAACATGCGTCTGCACCGTTCACAGCAACTTTGAATATGAATCCACCTACACTCAACAACATAATAATAAAAAGTACATAACAAACCAATAAACTTCATTTCCCCTTGGAAAGTTTCGTAAAAAGTCTTAAAACAACCCCATTTTAGGACTTTACAAACTTGTAAAACTATTTTGTGGATGAAAATTCTTAAAAAGAGCTCTTATATTTCATCAAACTTATGCTGCAACTCCCAGCATCATCGCAAAATATTGCACTAAAGTTCAACTACGGCACCCTGACTGTATATTTGATATCAATAAATCGCCAAAACTTGTGTGTGTCTGTCATGAAGTCGCATTCCTTGCTAAATGAAAAAGTTCACCATATCATCCGTAATAAAGTCCACTTCTGGAACCAAAACTAGTAAAAACTTTAGCCCCAAATTCTCATGCGATTTTTCATATCCCCGCTCACAGACTTTTCGTATCCACTACTTGTAGTGATTCACAAGAAAGAAAAGACCCGTGATAAATGCTAAACAATCAAGCCTCCACTTTGTCGAAAGAACATGGCACATTCAAACTACAACTAGAGAAGCAAAAACAAAGTGCATTAAATCACATCCGGTGTAATGTGTTTCACTAGTGAGTGTGATTGACTATTCAAAAGTGTTCCGTTAAAGAGCAAGAAAAAACAAATCCTTCTCCGAACGCTGCACACTAAAAACAAGGACACAACTCCTCGCAAAGCAATACCGAAGTCTGAACTCGAACTGATCCAAAGGATGGTACCGTGGCTGACTTTGATTTATAACCACTCGACCATGTGTGTAGAACAGTCGCCTGGGAATATTTGTAGATGTCTATCGCGGCATGGACAAACAAGGCTGCAAAACCCCATGTCTGAGTGCGAAATGGTCATTATTGAGTGGAAACTTGCCAAAAAGTTTGTAAATTTCAAAATGCATTCCGGAAATCTTAATCCTATTTATTACTGAGTGTATCTAGATAAGGGAGTCAAATTACGAAGGATCTCTCTACTCCACTTTTTCCGTGAATTATTTCAGCGAAAAGGGTTATGTATACGTCAGAGTGTGCATAACAATGGCGGGAGTTTATCTCTACTCCATGTTACGCGTGTGTGTTGTTTTCTTTATTGTAGTTGTTGACAACGCCATTGATTTAGTACTGCCAAAGTTTCGGCTTTAAGCGATTTATAATTGAATCGGAGTTAGCAAGGCACTTTACGTAATTATGAAGTTATAAACTGAATACGGAATTACGAAAAACACTATCTATTTTTGAGTGAGTGCGTAAATATTTTTTTTCTAATATTAAAAATGCATGCCATTATGTTGTCCTTTGAAGGGATTTTTTATGGAAACCAAATAACTTTCCAACTTTATGGCGCACTTTTAATTATTTCATTTCAGCTTGTAATTTTCATAGCTTCTACGGAAATTAACAGTATTAATGCCCTTGCAAGGAATATATCACATAATTTTATTTACGACTTTTCGTAATAAACTCAGTTTAAAGTATCCATCTAAATGCTCAGGCATTTTGGTGATTCTCGTAATGAAGATGCGAAATAAAATGTAAAATTTTCTGGTGTAATTTTTTTCAAAAAATAGTTCATAGAAACATGTATTCACAATGGTTTTCGCATATCTCTGAATGGAAGATTCATTTTGAAATCTGGCATTTATTTAAGCTTTGCTTATGAACCTGCTGAACCAGATGTTTTATTTTTTCTTCATACCCCCAACATTTTTCACTTCCTAATAATTGCCAAAGGTGGTTCAAAATAAATTATTATCTCCCAACCGAAATCGCACTCTTTGGACATAGATATTCACAATTTCTGGAACCCGAGGTGAAATTACATTCATTTGGTTATTTTTAAATATTTTAATCGACCTTGGTTTTCCAACATACCATTAGCTTATGAATATAATATTCTTTTTGTTGTACACACAAAATAAAATGAAAAAAAATAAAATCTAAAGTGTAACCACGAGACTTGCATAAAATGTTAGATTTATATAAAATAGTTTCACTATGACAAATAAAAATGTTTCTCCTTTGTTAAATTTTTTTTAAGTATATTCCACGGTTGATGAATGGAAAAATTCTACACCCACTCGTGTCAGTCGGAAAATGTGCCACAATAAAATAAAAAAAATGTGTCAACAGGCCTAATAAAAAAATGTCTCACAGAGAACGTTTTTTTTTTATTTAGTTGCAGACGTGATTTTATTTTATGAAATGTTTGAATAAAATATCATGCTAAATCAGAAAATACTAGTGAAATAAATGTAAATTTAAGCCACCTTGATTTTTATTGTTATTTTTCTTCTTTAAAAAAAAAAATAAAAGAAATTCCAAAGAACAATGATTTATTGGAAAATGCTTAGAAAAAATTGAAAATGTATTTGAAAAGGATTATTTTTATAGTGTGCGTAGTCTTCTAAATGTTTCATTCAAGATATTTAGTTTTTTTAGATCTTAAGAGGGTTGTTCTTAAAAGAAATCGATTTTTCAGAAAAAACTGACTATATTTGATAGAAAACGTTTCCCTTCACATTTCATCAAAGCAAGGAATTACTAAACTGTTGGGGTTAATACAGATGCACATAATAGAGAAGCCGAAGTCTGCAGAGTTGATTGCAGTGTACCTCACCGCGAATCATCATGTGTGAGTTGAGGAGTTGACGGAATTTTTGAAAATTTATTTTATTTTAGGAGCTAGTTATTGCAATCAGGGAAATGAGTCGATTTAGCCATGTCCGTCCATCCGTCCGTACGACACCAGTTTTTGGGCATTCAATTTCAGGCTAGAATGATGAAATTTGGAACACGTATTTTTTGTTGCTTCCAGCAGAACAAGTGTTTAAACTTTAAAAATCCTTCCACTGTAACGCCCACTTTTCACTTTGATCCAACGCAAAGGATTTTCAAAAAAGGATCTGAATAAGATATTTAGGTATCAATATCTATGTTTCGTCTTCATAATACTTGTTAGACCCACCTTTTAGGGGCGCTTATAGAAAATAACGGGTTTCAGTTAAATTTAAAGGAAATTCGAAAACATATTCGCGAAACAACTTCGGTAATATTGCTATGAACATTTCGTCTATAGATCATTTTAACTCATACCCACTTTTTGGAAGCTTTTTGTAAAAAAAAATATTTTTATGGCATATACCATAGCTCAGTGGCGCGATGGTTAGTGCGATGAAATGCCGCGCAGAAGGTCTGGGTTCGATTCCCAGCCGTAGCAACACCTAAATGATTTCTCACTGGCCCTCCTCTCGTGATGATCTGACAAATCGTCCGAGTAGTATCAATTGTCAAGAATAGCTTATCTCAACTTAGCCATTCGGAGTCGGCATAAAACAGGAGGTCCCGCCATCGTGCAAAAAGTACACACGCACACATGAATGGTTGTGAGAAAGCTAGGCCCTGGGTACTAACGAGCCTGTTGCGCCAAAAATTTGTATTTTGTATACCATAGCTTTGGTATATCAGGACATTTGGTATATCAGCTTATCCAATAAAATTTTTACCCACTTTAAAAAAAGGAACGTGGATTTTGGTCAAACCACAAGAAATTTTGATAAGACGTGTAATTAAGATATTTAGACAATGTAATTTTCTATATTTCAGCCATAAAAATCTTTTAGTTAAGCCTACTTTTTAGGGATGTTTAATTCTATCTTTAGAATGGGATAGGGAATTAAACGATTCGCCAAGCAGATTTTAGCCTGCTCATATATTTTTCCTTTGGATGAGCGAAGTTTGATGTTAAAATATATGGTTCCCTTACGAAATGTATTATAACTTCCTCATTCGGACCAATTTAGCAGGCTATTTTACTGTTTAAAAAAGCTTTTTGAAAGAGAAGCTTCACCTTTAGCTTTAACATTGACAATAATAATATTTGACAATGTCAAAATTGTCTCTAATGGCTTGCGAGAATTTCTGATAATGATCCTTTCGATTGTTTTTAACATTCCTTTGCTTGAGGACAACATTCCTAGACCCCATTTTTCAAAGCTGTATAAATCACCAAAGCTGTTGGGTTAACACTGAGTAAGCTTGGTCATTTTTAAATTCGTATTCCAGTTCAATAATATGGCGATTGGTGAAAATACAGATATTTGTGAAAAACATGTGTCAACCATTTAAAAGCATCTGCAGTTGATGTCACATCATACATTTCTTTAAATAATCTTAATGGATGCACAATAACCTAATAACCTTATCCTTATAATAACATAATGTAAATACACGTGTTATGTAAAGTAATCTCTAATTGGAAATACTTAAGATCGCATAATTAATTTGAATCGGACAAACCATATTCTCCATTCGAATTGCCATTTGTTGCATTTACGATTAAATTTCTAAATTTGCGCTTGAATTTCTGAATGATCTCAACTAAATGAAGTATGACTGAATTGCTTTCCCTCATTAATAAAGCAATTTACAACAAGCCTCAGTATTCAGGAAATCATATTTCATTTGGTACATATTTCATATCTCATTTTCATTTCAAATATATGTAACGAAGGTATGGTCGAAAAGTATATAGGTGTCACTTGCACCAACGTAGTAAAAACAAAAAATCTTTTCGGGGAGATGCATTTTAAAAACCGCCTTCTTCTTCTTCCATCACTTTATCTATCTATATCGGCGATACACTGTTATGGAGTAGTATCAGCTCCTGATAAATCATTCGAGTAGTAACAACACTGTCAGAAAAAAACTTATATAAACCTAGCTTTTCGGACTCGATTTACAAAGAAGTATACGTGTGCATATGAATGGTTACGAGAAAAATCTAAATCAAAATAGTGCATTTGTTGTGTCGTTTTGATATGACGCAAAATATTTTTCTTTGGATTTTTTGTTGGGCCAGTAGATAACCAAAGTATCTTAGAAGAGTCTAAAATGATTTTTTGACTTGTCCATAACAGCCAATACCTAGCTTCTTCCTTCAATTATTTTTATTACTTCTCAAAGTGATTACTTCTCAAAGTGATTCTGTAACTACTACTCAAAATATCGGCTCTTTGTATCTTTCTTTAAATGATGTTCTAGAGGGTCTTACATCTTTAAAACTGAGTATGAACTCAGGTCCTGATGAAATCCCCTCATATGTTTTGAAAAATTGTAAACAATCATTGGCCTTACCACTTCAGCTTTTATTTAACTCTTCCCTATCAACAGGTGTCTTCTTGGATGAATGGAAATTATCATTCATAACTCCCATTCATAAATCCGGACATAAACATAAGGTAGAAAATTATCGTGGTATATCCAAAATATCTGCTATACCAAAACTGTTTGAATTTTTAGTTAAAGAAAAATTATATTTTTATTTAAATGAACATATCTCCCCATTTCAACATGGGTTCATGCGTGGTAAATCTACAACAACTAATCTTGTTTTGTTTACCAAATATATTTTTAATTCTTTCGAAGCTGGTTTACAAGTAGATACAATCTATACTGATTTTACTAAAGCATTTGATACTGTTTGCCAACAAATGTTAATTCAAAAAATAAAGTCTTTTGGAATTCATTCCCAACTTTTAAAATGGATCTCAAGTTATTTGAGGAATAGAAAGCAGATTGTTAAAATATCAAATGTCATGTCCAGAACCATCTCTGCGACTTCAGGAGTTCCTCAAGGTAGCCATTTAGGCCCACTGTTTTTTATCTTGTTTATTAATGAAATTCCATCTTTACTTCGTTATACTAAATGTCTTATGTTTGCTGATGACTTCAAAATGTATACTCGTATAACTAATAAAAATGATTGTCTTAATGTTCAAATCGATTTTAACAATATATTAAAATGGTGTGAGGAAAATTACCTCGAATTGAATATAAAAAAATGCCATATTTTCACGGCTTCGCATATGTCGACACCTATTCTTCACAACTACTTAATTCGTGAAAACGACTTAAGTAGACAATGTGAAGTAAAAGATCTAGGAGTTATATTTAATACTAGATTAACATTTTCCACTCACATTGAATACATTGTAGCAAGAGCAAATTCAATGCTTGGGTTTCTAAGAAGAAGTTGCAAAGATTTTTCAAATCCCTACACTATTAAATCAGTTTACATGTCCCTAGTTCGTCCTATTTTAGAGTATGCTTCCATTATTTGGGAACCAAATTATGAAAATGCTAAAACTCGTATTGAAAAGGTTCAAAAATCGTTTACTAAATTTTTAGTAAAACAATTGCATTGGAACCTAAATGTATTGCCGTCTTATAATACTAGATGTGCGCTTATCGGTTTAGATACTCTTCAAAAGCGACGTAATGTTCATTGTGTAATGTTTGTATATGATGTTTTCTCATATCGTGTTAAATGTTCTGAACTTTTAGAATTATTTTTTATATATGCACCAGAAAGACATATTCGAGTAAGAAATTTGCTATATACACCTAGGCACATTTATAATTATGGTGCAAATGAACCAATTACCCGATGTGTTAAGATGTTCAACTTATTTTATTCCAATAATTGCGATTTAAGTCTTAATAGAGTGGAATTTAAAAAAATGCTGTTATATAATATAAGATGAAAAATATGTATTAGAATACTTAAATATTATCATGTATA
The DNA here is from genome assembly GCA_932526625.1 of Rhingia campestris. NCBI lineage: Eukaryota > Metazoa > Arthropoda > Insecta > Diptera > Syrphidae > Rhingia > Rhingia campestris. Next base: position 49,581,393 of record OW052182.1, on the reverse strand, counting down.
TGTAATCTGTAAGAGTGTAAAACTCGGTAGATGAAATAAATAAATAAATAAAAAAAAAATAAAAAAAAAAAAAAAAAAAAAAAAAAAAATTAAGTATGCGAGGTATATTTTCCCCAAATAAGAAGAGGATCTCTGCTTTTACACCGACTCCGAACGGCAAATTTGAGAAGTTTCTCATGACTGGGTTATACTCTTACATTTTTTCAGACCTCTGCAAGACGTCGACAGTGAAAACCCGTAGATGGTGTTACTTTCGGGATTTAACTAACTAACTAATCCCTAACTTAGTCTAACGCACAAAGCACTAGGTCACTGCACCCACAATAAAACCAAACCAGTTAAAATTATATTTTAAATATATTTTTTTTATTTTCAAAGAACACAGCCTTTAACAATTCAAAATGTGCTGTTTTTAATAAAGTCCATGTATGTTGTATAAAGTGCTTGTTAAAATCTAACGTCTTTTACTTATAGATATATGCAAATACCACATGGCGCAGCCGGTAATTGGTGTAATTAATATTGTTATTCGGAAGACACGCGCTATCTAAGAAAAACACAAATTACACAAAACAAAAAAAAAAAAAAAAAAGTTAAACCTTGATTCTACGAAAAAAAAAACTAAAAAGCACTAAAAAGAACAACGTGGAGCAGACGAAGAGGTTAGACGTGAGCGATGGATTTTCCCAAACCAGAACATTTAAATTTGGATGGTAATCTTAAAGAAAATTGGAAAAGATTCAAAACGCATCACGAAATTTACGCGACAGCAACCAAGACTGACAAAGAGGATGGGAAAATTCAGGTGGCGAGATTTTTGAGTTGCGCCGGAACGGATGCAATAGAGTTATTTCACACTCTCGGATTAACAGAGGAAGAACAGAAAGATATTGCAGTAGTGATCAATAAATTCGAAGAATACTGCAATCCACGCACAAATGTAGTTTACGAGAGGTACCGCTTCTACATGCGGAACCAAAAGGAAGGTGAACCATTTGACCACTTTTTGAAGGAGATCTCGATGCTGGTGGAAAGCTGCAGTTTTGGTGAGGAGAAGAAATCAATGCTCAGGGACAGAGTCGTCATTGGAATAGCGGATCGAACGGTGCAAGCACAGTTACTGAAGATTGGTGATTTGACATTGGCGAAGGCCATAGATACGTGTAGAGTATCAGAAATGACGGGGGCGCAGAGCAAAATTATGCAAGGAGAAGCAGGTGGAGTAAGTGGAATGAAAGCAGCAGTAGATGCAGTGAAAAAAAATTCGGGAAGCAAATATCAAACAGATTCTCAGCAGCATAAAAGTAAAGTTTTTAATTTTAATTCCAGATGTAAAGGGAGTGCACAGTCATCAGGGAAGAGCAATGAGAAGAACAAATGTAAATTTTGCAATTACTCGCATTTGAGAGGGAAATGCCCGGCTTTCGGAAAAAAATGCGCGAGCGGCGTGCGGGAGATCAAATCATTTTGCTGCTGTGTGCCAGAAACGAAAAGAGGTGAGTGATGTTGCTGTGAGATATGAGAACGACGGTGATGGTGAGCTATTTATTGATTCGGTAAATGATAGAAACGCGAATAGGAACAGGTGCTGGATTGAAAGCTTGCTTGTAGAAGGCCAAAAGGTTGATTTTAAGCTAGACACTGGCTCACAAGTGAATATACTGCCACTCCGTTTTTTCAAGGGCATTAAGCACAAACTAAGGCTTAGAGAGTGTTCGGTTAAACTGGAAGCATATGGCGGGTTTAGGCTTCAGGTGACAGGTGCAACGGACTGCAGGGTTACTCATAAAGGGAACCAATATAATCTTTCATTTGTTGTAGTAGAAAACGGTTGTCAGCCTCTATTGGGAATTGATTCGTGTATAAAGCTAGGTGTGGTTAAACGAGTAGATAGCATAGCTTCAGATGATTTAGATGCATTCAAGCTGAAAAATAAAGACGTTTTCGAGGGCTTTGGATTTTTTCCAGACACTTGTCACATAGAACTCCGAGACGGAGCACGTCCGGTTAACAAGCCACCCAGACGAATACCTTTAAGTATTAGGGATAGAGTTAAAAGTACACTTGATCAAATGGAAAAGAGGGGCATAATCTCAAAGGTTGATGAACCAAGCGACTGGTCACATAATATGGTTGTAGTGGAAAAGAAAGATGGATCTCTTCGAATTTGCCTGGATCCCAAGGAATTGAACATGGCCATTAAAGAGGAGCATTTTATGTTGCCAACATTCGAGGATTTTAGGCATGAAATGCGAAACTTAAAATATTTCTCAGTCTTAGACTTGAAGGAGGGATTTTGGCAGTTACGGCTAGATGAGGAGTCAAAAAATCTCACAGTGTTTAGTACCCCATATAGTGGTTGTTATAGATTTAATGTCTTACCGTTTGGCATTAAGGTAGCACCTGAGAAATTTCAAAAATTGAACAACAAATATTTTGGACAATTAAAAGGAACATTTGTTTACATCGACGACCTAATTGTAGGTGGTAGAACGGCAGAGGAGCATGACGCGAATTTGGAAGAGGTCATCAGTAGAGCCAGGAAATTGAACATAAAGTTTAACCCGAAGAAGGTGCAGTTCAGGGCCCAAAGCGTTAAATATTTAGGACACATTTTCTCCGCCGCAGGTGTGACTCCCGACCCGTCAAGGGTAGATGCAATTAAGGGTATAAAAGATCCTAACAACCAAAAAGAATTGCAAAAAATTTTAGGGACCGTTAACTACCTGCGGCCATTCATTCCGAACTTGGCAGATCTCACTGCTCCTTTCCGAGAACTACTTAAAAAAAATGTTGTATTTGCATGGAATGATTACTATGCAAGCGTGCTAACCAAAGTAAAACAGGCAATAGAAAAGGCAACCACCCTTTACACGTTCGATTCCTCACTCCCCACATTAATACAGTCAGATGCTTCTAAGGACGGTTTAGGTTGCTGCCTTATACAGGCAGGAAAACCTATCTGCTATGCCTCAAAAAGTTTGTCCGATGCCGAGTCCCGCTATGCGCAAATAGAAAAAGAGATGTTAGGTATAGTGTTTGCGTGTAAAAAATTCCACGAATATATTTATGGTCGGCCAGTAGTCGTACACACGGACCACAAACCGCTGGTTTCGATAGCAAAGAAACCACTAGGAAGTAATTATTCTACACGACTACAGAGAATGAAAATTAAGCTATCGAGGTATGATTTAGATATCCGTTATGTGCCGGGAAAAAGTTTGCATATAGCTGATTTGTTATCGCGTAGTGTAGGCACAGATACACATATTAACTTAGATGAAATCGGAACCGAATTCATACATTCAGTAAGCCTGGGAAATAGAAGCAAGGAATTGTATAAGCAAGGTACCAGAGAAGATAGCACATTGGTTAGCTTAAGTCGGTACTATAAGCAGGGCTGGCCGATATCCAAAGAAAAGGTCCCTGAGGATCTTAAATTTTACTGGAACATAAAAGATAAAATTTATGAAGACGATGGGCTTGTTTTCTACGAGGAAAGAATTTTTGTACCAAAAGCACTCATACGTCATACCTTAAACGCATTACATGAATATCACTTTGGGATAACTAAAACGATCGCACGAGCCAAGACCCTATTTTACTGGCCATACATGAATAGGGACATAGAGAACGTGATCAACAGATGTGTTACCTGTGAAAATTTTCGAGCCTCAAATGAAGCACACAAACTTATTCCTCACACCATACCGGAGCTTCCGTATCAAAAAATTGGCTGTGACATTTTAGAATTCAAAGGGGAAACGTTTCTTGTTATGGTAGATTATTTCTCAAAATGGTTTGATCTGAAAAAGTTAGCAAGGAAGACAGCTAGTAGTGTGGTTCAGGCTATGAAGGAAGTATTTTCAACACATGGAATCCCTGAAATCGTTGTTTGTGACAACCAACCGTTCAACTCATTCGAATGTAAGCAGTTCGCCAAAAAGTGGGAATTTAAATTCACATATTCCAGTCCATTTTATCCCAAGTCTAACGGTCAAGCCGAGAGAGCGGTCCACCTAGCCAAAATGATCTTAAAAAAATGTTTCGCCAGCGGCGGAGATCTAAATCTTACGTTGTTAGAATATCGCAGTACAAAACTGTCTCATTTAGATGCTACCCCGTCACAATTACTGATGAGCAGGGTTTTACGAACGAGTCTTCCAATCGGGAAAAATTGGTTACAACCAAAGGTAGTAGGCAATGATGCTGTAGTGCAGATGGGACATTTAAAAGATACACAGAAGAGTTATTTTGATAAGACTGCTAAGCGGAAAGAATTAGAACTTTGCTCAGGGGATAATGTGGTTTATAGAAAAAACTTGAATTGGGAACCTGCTAGGGTTGAAGCAAGTAGTGATACCCCCAGATCGTACATTTTACGCACAGAAAATAATAACATCATCAGGCGCAATACTCAGCACCTGCGCAGATCATTCAATGAACCTAAATTTAAAACCGTAGTAGAGGAAGGGGAGAACAGCCAAGTAGGGCAATCTACGAAGCAAGCAACAGTCGAGCAAAAAATTCCAGAAGCGAATCCTCCTATTAACCAAATAGCCAAACACCCGTCGCCTCCTGTTGAGCAGCAACGTCACTACCGTACTCGTTATGGACGTGTAGTAAAGAAACCAATACGATTCGCAACATTAGATAAATAAACAGCAAAAATTAAATAAAAAATTAATATTACGTTATACTTATACAAATACATACATACATATACAAGTATGTACTGCTTTAGAATAATGAAATAATCTTTTACATGAATTAAAATTTGAAATTAAAAAAAAAAAAAAAAAAAAAATTAAATAAGGGAGATGTTGTATATGTGTGGCATTTGATACACACACAATAGACTTCTCGCTCTCTCTCTGATTAAGGTGCATTCTCTACGGTCTTCGTAAGAGTAGTCAGTCGTTGCACAACCACCATAGAGACCTAATAAAGTGCTTGTTAAAATCTAACGTCTTTTACTTATAGATATATGCAAATACCACAATGTAAGTCACCGGAATTAAAAAGGAAGCAAAAGTTAGACGCCAGATTATTTATTTATTGTTTGCAATGTAAAAATAATTTGGACTCTGTAAAACATTTTAAAAACCCAAATTTTGCTAACCAAAAAAAAACTTCCTGAATAATCGACAAACCTACAAAATAAATATTTTTGTTTTAATTTAAATCATTAATTTGCATTAATTAATGTTGCTTTTTAGCAAATTATTTTTGCATTACAAATAATAAATAAATATTCTGGCGTCTTACTTTTGCTTCCTTTTTAATTCCGGTAACTTGCATGGACTTAATTAAAAAAATGTTTGGTCGGTAATATTTTTCAAAACAACATACATCACCTTTTGATTTTTTTTGAGGCAGCATTCTTTGAAAATAAGAAAAATATTTTTATAACAACATTCCAATGCAAAATTGGAAAAAAAAATAATTTTAGTTGTACGGTAAAAATATTACCGCATATTTAATTCATGAGCATAGACAAAGCAACGCTTATAAATTTAATGCAGTTTTCTATCGAGTTTTATTTTATATATAAGGAAAATCTTTTAGATATATGAACAAATTAACATTTGTTTGTTTTTTATAAAATCGCATTGTTGGAAATCATAATTAATATCTTACCGGTATCTTCAGCATCGATCAACTCATCTAACTGTTCATCGGTAAAACGAAGTCCAAGTGTGCTCAAAATTGTACGAACTTTTTCATTTTCGATGCGACCGGCTTTACGGGAATCGAACATTTGGAAAGCCTTAAGTAATACTGTAAAGAGAATTAAATAAGTAAAATAAACTATACCTTTTTACGTCTTTTTGAATTCAGAAGAATGTTCAAAAAATGAAACCCTATAGTTACCAGCATTTTGGTCGGTCTGAAAATAAAAAAAAAAATTTTGAATGAACGCCTAGTTTATCCTTCAACAGTGATTATAAAATATTTTAAATGAGGTAGCTAAGTCTCTTTAAGTGCCCATGCATTTATATTGAATGGTAGGCCTTAAAAATCAATTTACAATATTTTATGATTTTAATCGTTAAGTACGCCACAAGAGGACATCATTAAAATGAATATATTAATAAGAGCGTGTTGCATGCCTAGTGTTGCACATGCAACAAGGTTGATCATAATTATCGATTTGACATTTCATTTTCCAAATTCATTTTCATTTTGAAATATATAAACATTTTGTATGTGTTAGTAAGTACTTGACTTATGAACTTTGGAACACCTATCGAGTGATGGTGCTATTAAATAATGTGTCTAAAAACTTAATCCAACATAAGATAATTTATTAATATCAAATTAAAAACATTCGGAAGGCAAATCCAACGTAATTATTAAGTCCGCGTCAGCTAGTGCTTTGTAAGGGTCCTGTGATTCTGGGTATGTATTTGGTTAACTTTACAAATTGGCCTAGTTAGGATGTATGTTTCTATTTTGTTTACTTTTTTTTAAATGTTGGCAATAGTTTAAGGAAGTTTTAAGAATATTAACTACAGCTATTTGCTTTTCTACTAATTTTTTTCTGACTTTATATACAGGGTAGTTGATGACGGGCACAGTATCGGAATGGTTAGTGCGATGAACTGACGGGCAGAAGGTTTATGTTCGATACCAAGCCATAGCAATACCTAAATCATTTTTCACTGGCCCTTGTCAAGAAAAGCTTATCTCAAACATAGCCGTTCGGATTTGGCATAAAATAGGAGGTACAAGAAGTACACACTCACAAATGAATGGTTTTGTGAAAAAGGTGTTGAGCCAACAATTTGTTTTTTTAGTTGATGAAACTTATAGTCGATTACACTTTTGCTCGAGCAGAGCTATAATAACAAGGCTGGTAGACGCTTAGCTCTAACCCGAAATTCTCCATGAGACGAAACTGCACACAGCTCGAGTAACAGTGCGGTATGCAGTTTTAGAAAGCTACACTTTTGGGCCATACCTATTTGAATAACATTGCAGCATTTTAACAGGAATTATCTTTCGGAGTTGGTTTAAACATGATAGGAAAAATTTTCACATGACCACATTGAATAATTCCAATAAAAATCTTACCATACAATTATTTCAAGAAACTTTACATTTTTTTAACCCAGGAACTTTAAAAATCCAGTTTAATTTTAAACAATCACTTCGATCAATAATTTAGGCGATTGCCACTTTTACTCTGCAGGTTATGATGCAGAATTTTCTGATAAAATGCCTCACAAGAATATGTAACGCTGACATTCAACATTTTTAAAAGGCTTTGAAGGAAGACATCATTCAACCCTTAACGTTTACTATTGGAACGTCTGTCAATGGAAACCAAATCTTAGTCCCTCCTTTGTGATGATTGTCATTGTCTTGAAAAATAACTTATCTATTGTGGATTCCGCAAGAAATATCACGCGCCTATTAATAGTTAGAAACATTCTAAGCCCCGGTTCCTAACGAACATGTTGCGCAATTAAAACAGTTGAACCCTTACCCAATAAACTAAGGAAATTAGGCCATTTATTGTAGACTTATGTAATAGATTTTAGTACAATATTGCCAAAAGGGTTCCCAATTTTATTACAAATTTCTGCAATAAAGTCAGTGAACTATATATATTTTGTTAATAAGAAATGTAAAATATTGTGTTAATTTTGAAACGATGCTAGCACATGAGTTCGTATATGTAGGTATTGCATAATGATATGCTCAAAAGTTGTGTCTTAGAAACAGTATTGTCAATATACTTCCACCTTTGTTCATCCGTCTTTGAAAAATTGTCGGTCCCATTGACGTTGACGAGCTATGGAAAAAAATTAATCAAGACTATATGAGCTGAACACCGACAAACACAAAGACCGTCAAAAAAAATGGATGTTGAAGATGACTAGGAAATGAAGACATCGGAATAGATACTCCGGCTCGCAAAGTCTTCGAATTTGAGCCAGACGTATGACGTATGTATTTCAGGATGTCAATATAGTACCTTGTCAGGGATCTGCACTTTTCTGTTCTGCTCTGTTCTAAGTTTATCATCCTTAAACAAGCTAGTGAAATACATAATAATGAGTTTTTGCAAATGATTGGCAAAAAAACATTTTTCAATTTTAATAAAGAAATTAATTTAAAATTATATTTTAATTAAAATATATTCTAATCCAAATATTTTACCCGAATTGAACCAAATTGGCACACGGTCTAAGTGAAAACAAGATTTTAATTGATTCTAACATTACGATGATAGGGGAATCCAAAAAAAAATCGTTTTCGCAATTCCGTCCGTTGGTAGGTCCATAATGGCCTCACCAGCCTAAACGGCTTGATTGATTTTTTTTTTCAAATTTATTATACAAAAATTTTCTAGTTAATTTTTTTTTTTGCACTTATCCGTTTTGTTATATGGGTATATAAAAATAACACATAATGTCAATTTTCTCGAAAATGGCTCTAACGATTTTGATTTAACTTGACATATATTAACTATTACTATAGCATTTCCAACAACTACATACTGGTTTTTGGACTTAGAAAAATGATACATTTCTCGAAAAATGTTTGGTCAAATTGAATTTAAATCAACATATATTCTACTATAACGAAAATAATTCTTTTTAATTAGTTTTGGCCCAACTATTTCCCGACGGAATTTTCACTTTTGGACAATAACGGAAAATCATTATAAAAAACAATTTTCTACATATTCCGGAATAGAAGTTCTTATAGTAATAGTTCCTCATTATGTTTAATCTTTAAGCTTTTGCATCATTAACCAAAATAAATGTAAGGATTTTCTATAATTCGGCCAAACTACAGAAATTGTTAGATTCTGGCATGCTTACTAGTTGATCTAACCCTTGCTTCCCATTAAAAGATAAAGCTACGTACGACGCAGTCGTAATCCCACCAATCGTTTTCATATAATCTTCTTAATGTGGAATATGGGTTTAATACCAAGCAGCGGGGAACGCTAATTGTGACATAAATTAGTATATTCGCTTTTAATTTCATCCCCTGTTGACACATATGTAACACAAGCATTTAACCAAAAGTTCTTAAAAGAACTGTCTTACGTTCTATAATAAATCCAAATAATTATGCATTGTAGTACTGTAATCGACACGGATACCAAATAAAAAAAAATAATAATAAATCAGTCGAATCTTGTATTTAGTAACAATCCCTAATTGAAAAAAAATTATAATATTAATAAATTAATAAATTTGTATCATTACACAGATTTCTAATAATCTAATAATCCTCAAGCATTTACTGTTATTTCGTTTTTCACAAATTTAGCTCTACAAAATTTTATTTTTTTAAAGTTTTTGTAATAAGAAATAAAATTTAATCATTTTGATTTTTATGAATACATAATTTAATATTTATTTTATTCACTTTATTATTCACTGGTTTTATTAAAAATCTTAATTAATCAACTAAAAAAATCATTCAACGAATTTAATTTTATTTTAGATTTTCCCCACTTTTTAAAAATGTCTTAACGGTTTTGAAAGGTATTCAATAAGGCATATAATTACTTCACTTTAATTTTGGTCAATTCCAATCACTAAATATATTGTACTTAGTACTCCACAAGTATAAAAAGTCACTGTTTTGTATCAATAGTTAATATTTTTAAAACCAACCAACTGATAAAATTAAAAATCAAATTTTTGGTATATAAGTTTTCACGGATATGACACATTAGATTGACACAAATTTAAAACTGACAACTACCACCAATTAATAATCTTCTTTTCAAAATTAAATTTCATACATGGAAACAAATTTTCGAATCCATGTTCAGAGATGTTAACTCACAACCACCTTACTAACCATTTTAGCGCACTCAGTTTATACCCTTACAGCGAAGAAGACGGAATGGAACTACACAGATTCAATGTGGTCAACGACCAATAAAGAAATGAAAGGAGAAGCACTCGAGTTGATGAATGTTTGAATAAAAAAACACAACACCCGTCTACGATCTCCTGCTCAGTGAATGTTGAATTTTTCGAACAAAAAAAAAATTAAACATTTTCCAGTGGATTTCGAAAAACTATTTTTCACACAATGTGCGCTGCGGTGAAACAAAAAGAGTCCGGCACCTCAAAGTTCAACTTTTTCAATTGTTAACGGAAAACAGAAAAAAAATCCGGAAAGTAGTATGGAAAAAGTTTGAATTGGGTGATTCAGGAATGTATCCGTTATTGAATACTCAGCGCAAGTATTCAAATGGAGTTTGGTTAATGAATGAGTTAAAAAAACGAAAGTGTATTTTTAAATCACACTTAAGGAAAGTTATGTCTATAGTTTCCATGTTGAGTTTAAAATTTAAAAATTAAGTGGAGCTGATATTAACATGGTTTATTGTGACTACGTTGCAGAGCAATACTTCGGAATTAAGTAGGTGTGTTTAAGGTGTCAATTTCGTGTTAAAATGTTTGATTCAACTCAAAACATTAACTTTAACAACTTTAAGACTTTTGGCAGCGGCTAAGGCTTAGTGGTCAGCATAAATACTAGTGTGTGAGCTCAAGTCACTGCACTGAATAAGACTTTTACAATCAGTGTTCCTAATTCTATAAATTTATACTTTTTTAGTACATATTGTAAGTATTAAGGATGATCTTTTAAAAGTTGTTGCATTTGCTGAATTAGTGAAGTCATTTATCGCCGAGTCGCGTTCATGTAACTGCAATTTAATTGAAATAATATGTTAGTATATAAAGACGTTAAGCTTCATATTTTTATAATTTGCCGTTGAAATTTAAATACCTAATAATATCTAACTTAAAACTAATTTGTTAATCAATTAAAATTTTACTAATCATTAATTTAGGTGGGCCTAATGCACGGAGATTTTACAAATGACTTGGAATGTCGATTCGGTTTTGACATTTGTGAAGCAAACAGAATTAGAATTAGTGTGAAAAGAAATGGGACGTTATACTTCTGTCAAACGAGAAATAATCTCCACATTGTTTTTGAAGAAAAATTCATCAATTATTTTGGTGCAACATGCATTTTGTGCTTGATTTCTATCCACCTGCATCCCACTAGTCACTTAATCCTGTTTTTAGCCGCCCGTAGAATAGACTAGACAAGACGACACCGAGCCGGCATTAGAAATACCCCTACTTTGCGTTCATCTAAGATCAATGCTGCCGTGGCTAAATATGACTTACATGTCGCTAACGACTCTGGGGTGAATTTTAGACTGATTGACTGCTGATAGGTCTTGGTCGTGAATAACGTCCTACCTTCGCTAATGTCCTTCTAAATCGTATGACTACAACAAAAATTTTGAAGCAGGCGTTTCTACAATTTCAGCTTTTCGGGTAGCTACATACTTCTTTCTATGGGGTCATTTAAAGTCATGGCTTTATGTGAACAAGAAAAAGATTGTAGCACTACAAAGAGAACAACCTCACCTTTTACCAGAAGCCCTGTAGAAAATTATGCAAAATTCATAAAAAGATTTCAAATGGAAATCAACAATGGGCCACTTAAGCGATAACTATTCCAAAACATGATGGAAAAAAACATTGAAAAAATAATCATGGGTGCAGAAATATATCTAGCAAAAATTTTCCGTTCGGAATCGGTGTTAAACTCTTTGTGACAAAAATGTAACTTTGTTCACATAAATGAATCAATCATCTTCGTTTAAGGAGTTTGCAGTTCTCGGTTTCTCTCAGATTCGTATAAAGCGGCTCACTGCAAACACTATTACCAGGCTGTGCATATAAAATGTTTCCTTCGTCAATTGAAAGTGCAAGTTGAAATAGGTGTCTTTAATATTAAAAAGGCATTTGTCAAAATTATATTGTCAATGATTTAACAATCGGTTGTTTGCCACTATTTAACTTATAGCGTTTTCGATTGGGATACAAAAAGCACTCTTTTTTTACTCTAGAGCACTTTTGAAGAATCTCGATTCCAAGTGAGATTTACTCCTACATGCACCAACACAAAAACATTTAACATCTAACTTATGTCAGTTTGAAGAATTTCGCAGTTTGATTTGTGTTTTTGTGATTAATGAAAGCTTAAAAGTGATTTTCTGCGAAAACTATAATTAGAAATTAAAATATTTTTGAATAATCATGTTCGCAATGAGTAAAAGAAAATTTCAATGATAGGTATAACTGCGGTCTAAAGATAAATAATAAGCTGTCAAATGGCACACTAACACACACACAAAACCAGATCAAACTCTTTTATGTTCGATTGGAACGAGTAACATCGAAAACGCTATTGAATCAACTGTTGACACACACAAAACTGTCAAACTGTCAACTTTATCGTAAAAGTCGCCCTTTTGTAATCACCTATCATAATTAAAAGTCACTCTCTACCTACAAATGCAAGCCATAACACCATCATAATGCACCACCTCTGCCACCAACTCAGAATGCAAATCCAACAAGTGAATACCATTTCCACATAACATTAACCAGAGCCGATTCCCGTGTTATAACTTTTTCTCAAAATAGCACCTCATGTAGATTAGAACTTAATAAAATCATCGTGCGGGGCTCCTTGATTAAAAAAGAAATCCGTGAACACCTTCTCCTCTTGTCTTGTTATATTTGTCTTTTGATTTCAATGATGGCAGCATCTGTATTGTGTACGGCGCCATATTCGATCCGTGCTCGCGCTCGTTCAACGTTCAATATCAAATTGCCGGATCGCTCCTCCATCATGTGCCCTTGGGTAGGAAAATTTAAAAAAAAAATCAAAATCACCTCTCTCCATCGCAGATACAAGTCGCAGCGGATGATGATATTGATAATGACCAGAACTGAATCCATTCGACCGTGTGAAGAAAACCATTCGCTTTTCGTGACGATCATCATCGCCACCACTCCATGGCAGGCTCCGGGTACCCCTCTTCAAAGTCTATCTGAAGAGTGCACCGCACAAAAGCACTGGTGTTGTGGTCGATAGATGAAATATTTTTAAAAAAATTCAAAAATTTATTTCACTTATCATATTTTTTCGAAAGCATTGGTATACATATATGCGTATCTTGTTTATTTAATATTAGATTAGTTGTTGTTTTTTTATTATTTAATGGGCCGAGAATCCCCGCCTTCTCGTTTCTTATTTTGATTTGTAGCCTTAGCTTTCATCTTGGCGGGTGGAACGATGATTCCAATGATGATGATGATGGAAATTTGGGCTTTTTTTTTTTGATTGATTATGCGGGGGATAGCCACGGGCGAATTGTGTTAGATATTTCATATGCCATACACATGTTGTGAAATAAATACGCCTTTGCACACTTCCAGCGGATATATGCATCTGTATCGAATTGAGTTTTCTATTAACAAACACCAAAAGGATGAGACTTTAATATATTGTATCTCTGTGTCTGTGAGTCGTGTTATTTGATAGAATCCCAAACACCTGTGTGTGGCGCGATCTGATTATTTGAAGAGAAAAATCTTTTTAAAAATCAACGAGCTTCGGCAATTGAACGCGAATTGATGAGGTTCTGTTTGGTATCCATTAGTAATTAAATTACTTATGCCTATGCGTATAGTGGAAAATATTTTTGTTAAGTTTTAATTTTCATGATATCTCTATTTTAAAAAAAATATTGGTCACGGTATCAAAATAGATATTGACACTAATACTCTTGGAATGCCGAAGAATGTCATTGATCTTCTTCTTCAAATGCAGTCGTGTCACAAATGATTCATAATTTTGTATTTCGATAAGGTTATAGTATCAACAAAAAGGATCACTTTACTTCAGCCTTGGTGCTCCGCCAATCGGGTTCGCAGATTCGGGATTTCATAAATAACTTTGTTCACTGAATTATGCGAATGTTCTTTTGTTTAAAGTTCGTCTTCTGCCACCCAATATATTTTTATAATAAATGATAACAGGTTGAAGCACTTTTCAACATCACATGGTTGTCTATATAATAGGGACGGGTCAATGTTAACAGTTTGTGGCAGCGCAGCATCTGTCAAATCTGTTATTTATTTTTCAGTCACTAACGCCAAAACACCATTGCGTTAGTCTAAATGAATAAACTTTAAATTTAAAATTTTGCCAGCGTTGAGCCTCGGCAGACGCGTCGACTTTAAAACGACCGGTTTATTAAGCAATTAGAAAGTACTCGTAACTCAAAATAGCGCCTGAGCGGCCGAGAAAATGTTTGTTTGACCCGAGTCACTCGATTCCTCACAGTGCACAAGAACTCGTCATTTCGCAGATTTCATCTTGGCAAATTTTGTGTCAGGACTTGGGCCGGTTCCCGTACTAGATCTAACTGACCCAGGAACTCATAATAAATTACAACAGAAAACGCGCGCCGATTTACCTGGAGAAACATTTCCCTATATGCGATGGCGCCAACTTGGGTTGGGCCGGCAGAAATAATATGATAAATTCTGAAATGTTTCCTTATATTTTGAAGTACGTCCGAAAAAACTTATTAAAGTGATGATACAGTCCGAGACATTAACCAACATGCATCTTCTTAGCTAACTGCATTCCGTTGGGTGAGGTCGTTTTCTACTGGCGAACGTCTAGCTGTGAATCAAACCGGGGTATTAGTGTCCATTCTACATATCCTAGCCAAAAAAAACTTTCGTAAAGTTTTTGGTTGAATCATCGTCTCCATGGTCAAGAATTTTTGAAGAATTTTTCGCTGACCATAAACGATTGGTAAGGTCCATGCTTCGGCGCAGTAGAACAGAACTGGGATGTATAAGGTATTATATAGGATATCCTTAGTATTTCGACTGAGGGCTTTAATCTTATATTGCCTTCTTAACCGTCTGAGCTGGCAAGAGTAATTCTTCGTTTCATTTTGGACGAGATGTCGTTTTCAGGGCTTTACTTATACGGGAATCCAGAAAACAAAGTCAAATTGAAATATTCACACGCTGATTTCCAAACATTTTACTATTTTTTATAACATTAAAATGTTATTTATTTTTAAAATAATAACCATTCAAAATATATCAAATTCAGTGCGATACATAAAATATTTGAATAAGGTAGATACTCTGATTTTAATTTGTTGCTACTTTGCAAATGCAAATAGCCCCATTTTGTGAGTAGTAAGCTGAATGGGTCAATTCAATCAACTTTTGTGTAAAAGTGTTTGGCTAGCAGGAAAGAAACATGCCCATATACAGATATCGCTCATGATAATAAATAGATACTGTCTTCGCGTTTTAATTTCGTCTCAATCTGCACATCTACGTCATCGATGAGCGTCGATGCGCAAAGCCATATCTGCAGTAGTTGTATAATGTTATTTAGTCCTAAGTCATCGACGCTCATGGCAAAAACCCAACATGCGCGAAGCCATGTAGTAGAACTACTGTGGGTATTACTTACGAAAAATTTTCGGTAGAACCGTTTTATTGAAATGAGAAAAAAAGTTTGAAATGTCACGTTTCAGCTCAGCATAAATGTACAGTAAACACTATAAAACCGTTCGTTTCTACACAAGGCAACTTTTAATTATGTTTACAGCATTCTTACAACAACTCTTATGCCCAGTTTCACAGTGCCCACTTAAGAGGTAAACCCCACTTAAATATTGATATAACTTAAGCCTGCGATTTTGGTGGCTTAAGTGTTTGCTTAACTCCTGTCACAGTCAAATTCATCATTCGATGTTACCAGCATTAACACCTTACATTTCTTTAATGTAACTATTTAATTTATGGACATGAACCTAACCCTGAAAAATAGTTTTGTTTTGTATTTGTTCGGGAATATTGCTTTACTCAAAAAATAGCTGCATTCTTACATAACGGAGGCAAATTAGCAAGGCAATTTATTCCTCCACATACTATTTTTTTGTCGCCTTTTACGAATTAAAATGTTTTTTTTTTTTAATTACTGAGTCTGTAAATATTTATCCACAGCCAGCATTAAATTCAGTTTCAATTTTGTTCTATTTGACATCTCCGATTCTTAAAAAAAAAAATATATATATGACGTAACAGACTCGTTAGTACCCAGGGACGAGCTTTCTCACAACCATTAATGTGAGCGTGTGTACTTTTTTTGCACGATGGCGGGACCTCCTGTTTTATGCCGACTCCAAACGGCTTAGTTAAGATAAACTTTTCTCAACAATTGATACTACTCTAATGATGATATGTCAGATTATCTCTGATTCATTTACAGTACTTAATTTCTCACAAACTGTTCACAGTCACTTGTTATGCTTGGCTTAGCTCAATCACTTTTTTTTTTTAAATGACTGTGAAACCTAAAACACTTAAGCTTTTCGCTTTACTTAATTACTACGAGAAAACTACTGTGAGATACTTAATATTTTCTGTTCGTTATTTTAAATTAAAAAAATTATAGCCGTTTTTGAGAAATTTCGATATTACCTGACATGTTTTAGGCCTATAATTTCAATTCCAAAAACCGTACTGGACATAAATGCAAAGAACCTCGCCTATCAAGTGTAAAGTAAATCCGTCCGGACCTACTGACGGACAGAATATCCAGACGCGCTTATTCGGACTTTTTCATTATTGTAATATAAAGTTTGACTAAAATATTTAGTTTCAATACTCGTTCTGTTAGGATCACGTAAAAACCAACAATTCAAACGTATTAATAAGCTTTTTTTAAAGAGAGAAAAATATTCAATAAATCTATTCAGAACGGTACAAGTTAAGCCCGATCTTTCAGTGCTGAGTTAAAACTCTCAGTTAACCCAGAGTCAACTAACCCTGGATTAAATTTAATCTAGAGTTATGTCAAGAAGCAGGTTTTTAATGCAGGATTTTTTTTACAAATTACAAATTAATTTGTCAAAAGGTTATAGAAATGTATCCAATCTGCAACAGCTTAGTTGTCAGCTGTTTGATTTCCTTTTTCTCAAACAAATCAAAATACTTAAATCACGATATTACAAGTATTCTTCTTTTTAAAACAGTAAAACTTAATATTTCTGAATATATCCTCCATTTATTCATTTTCTAAAAAGTTTAGTAAAATGTTCACATAAAATGAATTGAAAATAATTCTTCGCTTGCTATTTTATCATCTGTCAAAACATCTGATAGTTTTATCCAGGGTTAAATCAGCTCGATGTAAACAAGTTTTTCTAGTTAACTCGCACTGAAAACCGGGCAGCGACACATATCAGAATGGAAAGTAACAAAACTTGTACTCGGACTCAAGAACCAGAAACTAGAACATTTGTTGTCACATTTTTCTCCCCCGGAATGCAAAAAGCACGATGCATCTCAAACTTATTAAACAACGCTAATATTTCGAAAAAGTATTTGCCACATGAGTAGCGTCAACAAAAATAGATAATATCTCAAAAAGTGTGGTAATGTCAAATTAAAAAAAAATACACCTACAAATATCACACTAATCCACTAAATGTATGCACACGAATAAAAATAGCAAACAAACGTCCTTTGTCTGGAAATACTCATACATACATATGTGCAGATTAGGCGCTTATATATCTATTTCAAAAATCCACCTTCCTCTATTAATCTTGATTAATCTTGAGAATTTTGTATTCCACCCACCCAAAACAATTTTATTTATGTTCTTCCATACCTGTCAACAATGACATTATCTTAAATTTTATACAAAAAAAAAACCAGACACAAAATAACACGGGACATTTTTGTTTTTTGTTTTTCTTTTTGTAAAGAAGATTTTAATTTTATTTCCTGTCAAGAAAACAGGCATAGGTCACCTCCACTTTTAATTAAGATTTAATTTGGAACACTAGCGGTAATTTATTACCTCTAGATCTACATGAAACGCCAGCCAGCTAATATATAAAAATATCTAGATATATAACACTGCAAGCGGTGAGATAGGAAGGCATTAATGTCAGGGGTGTCATCCATAAGATAATTTATTCAAAATATTATATATCGCTTGTTTCAATTGATTAAAACATATTCAGCAAGTCTTGAAGTTATGGTTATTATGTCGCGAAAATATTTGAAATTTTTGAGAAATTTCAGTAGGTCAGGTTTTTTTTACCCTCCTTCTAGCTATATTGATGGTGTGATTAAGAGTGAGGGTATGTTCTTAATGATGCCTTTGGATATTAAAAATACATTAGTTTCACGGCTAGGAATTTGTAAAACTTATGCCCAGCCTTATATTTTTGTTTACTCGTCAAAAAGCTGTAAAGATAATCGCAGGAATCTCTATAATGTGCAAACTTATTTGAAATTAAGCATACATATATAAGTGTGCGAAATAATGACAGTTTAAACAATATTCAAAGAGAATGACTTGGGGTATATGTACTTTTCACTATGAATATTTCAAGTTATTGAGCCAATACATAAGCGTTTATTTCATGCTGCTTTTGCTAAAACAATTTTCAAGGCGTTAAACACACGCCCACATGCTAAGAACAAATGTGCCGAAATTACCACCCGGGCCAGAGTCGATCAGTATCGTTAATTGATTTTAAACATATTTCAACATATGCATCCGTAAACATTGGATAATAAATAGCAGCACGCAATAAGTTTTCAAAACAAACATGTTATGGATAAATTAAGAAGTATTTTTCTTCATGTTGTTGTAGTTTGTTTAAGTGAATAAATTGCTTAGGTCAAGTGTGTCTTGACTGGAAGTAGAAAAACAATATTTATATTATATTATTTATTTTGTTAACAGATTTATTATATTCATACAAATATATTTGTCAAACATAATATGCCCAAAAACCAATACGTAAAACATCTATATTGTAAAATATTGCAAAACCAACTTACTTAATTTACTTAACGATTTTTTGTCCTGTTAAGGGGACCTGCCTGGCCAAGGTTGACAGATATGTTCTTTTATCGCCAAACGGGTGATTTTTTTTTGTTAATTATAAGCTGCTGACTCTAATTTTTTCGTTTTCGCAAGTTAACTTGTGCAATATTTCTTAACTGATGGGGAAAATGTTAAACATTATCGTTACAATGTACATTAGATTTCTATTGACATATTTATTGACAATTTATAAAGGGTGATCCAATAAGAGCTTCCTGATTTAAAAAAAAAAACACAAAAAATTAATGTAATGAGGAAAATCTTTATTAGACTTTGGTTCACACCGTTTAATGATTAAAGATAATTTCATTCAAATGTTGCCCACGACTAACTCTTAAATGGTCCATTACGTTGGTAAAATGTTCAACTACTCTTTCAAGTATATCCTCCGTTATTCTATGAATAACACGAGTTATGTTGGCTTCAATGCTTCAATTGTTTCGGGTTTATCGATGTTAGCAAGACCTTCCATATATCCTAATAGAAAGAAATCCAAGATCACAAGATCTTGGTGGCCAATTGATATAGGACCATTTGAGATGATGTTTCCATCGAATGTTTCCCAGAATTGATTGATTTATTGTTTGTATGGAATGTAGTGCCATCCAGTTCAACCACAAGTCAGCTACACCAATATCTTGAATTTTCGGCAACAAAAAATCATTTATCATTGCTCTGTAGCAATCTCTATTGACAGTAACACGCGCTCCTACCGCATTTTTAAGAAAATGATGCCGCCTGCTCATATACCGCACCAAACAGTGAAATTTTGGGGTACATTGGTGCCTGTTGGATTGTCTCTGTCCATTTTCTTTGTCCATTCTTCTGCCCAAATATGGAAATTTGGCTTATTAACTTAGCCGTTTAAAGTACAGCAATTTGTATTTACACCTACAAACGTAAGAGAAGTTCCCCATATCATCTAGCATCTCGTTTTAAAAATCTCGTCATATGAAAAACACCGTCCTTCCAAAAGGACTCGAATTCCAAAAATACATCTTCGTTATCATTATCACTAATCACATACACATGAAAAACTCAATCAAATCTACCTGTTAAGATTCAAGCTTCAATTACAAACTCCAGACGTCAGACACACACCTTCCCTAAAATACATTTATGACACCAAAATCACTGTCATTTCAACATTTCGAAGGCAATAACCATTTTGCCCACCTACATGTTACCAAATGTCGCATCCATATACGTAGCAACTTTTGTTTGATTTCATACAACAATGGAAATTAATTTCCTGGACTCACCGATGAGTGATCTTGCTCACACACAATCCCACTTACCCAAATTTACTTATTGACAGACAGCACACTTTCTTGGTGCATACCGGTAAACCAAGAACACGCGATCAACGATACTAAGCAGCGTCGGTTGTGGTTAGTACTCGGATGGAGAACCGGATTACAACACCATCATCGTGATGATTTTATGTTTCATAAAATCCAATTCACACCGTCCTTAAAGAAGTTTGAATTCAAAAAATGGATCAATTTTAAGCTGTTTAAAACGTTAACCAAAGTCAGTCGGAATCAATTCTTGTACTAGCCTTTAAACCAAAATCACGCTCTAAAATACGCCACAACGTTCCATAAGAGGTATTCAAACCTGGAGAACGGCAACAAATTGATTGATACGGTCTTCACGAATACTCTCTGCTAGTGCAGTAATATTCTCATTATTACGGGTTCTGTGTACTCTGGTTGTTGGAAATGTCCAATAGTTTAAAACTAGTTCGGAATTTGGTGATGCTTTTATAAATAGTGCGTTCAGTTGGACGGGTTTGACGAACAAAATCGAAGAACAAGGTCGAAGAATTCTATAACAATTTTTAATTGAGCACTGATTTTGGAAATAAGTTTTCACAATTCGTTCCGGCATAAGTCTATTCATGAAGATATGGCAATGTATACTGAATACAAGACAAAACAGTTGACAAATAATAACTGTAAAAACAACGCTATTTTTCTGCGCATTCCAAATCGATGACTTATTAGTGTCAGCAGGTTTTGATCTTCGTAATATTGTAATGCTGTACTCTTCTCAAAATTTTGTTTGACTTTTAAGACTTTAACTTCAATCCTGACATTTCCAGCGATTAACTTGACCGCCATGTTTTTACATATTTGTTATAACTTCCCGATATATGATTTCGGTGGCTTTTTTGGAACCAGTAAACATGGTTTACAATGTTGGGTCAGTAAAATTAAACAGCAAAACACAAAATCAAAACACAACAGCTTGATAAAAAAAAGACCCTCTTTTATTTCTGGATGATCTTTCTTTTGCGACTCATAATTGTGTCATTTGTAACCCCGAAGTTAAGTCGTTTGTGACAAACGGAGACAAAATACATAAAACAACCTTATAAAGGCACTATTTCACCGTCAGACGCATTAAGATTATATTATATTTAACGTTATATACATTTTATGAATAAGGTTCTTGCGTTTAGAGGCATTTTATTGAGTACATAACTTTATACACTTAAATAATGAGTTTACGAATAAGTGTGATAAATTGATAATATTAACAATATTATTCTGCATAATTGTAAATAAGATTAAGAATGATGTCAGTCAGTCTATGTCAACGATATTTTCTGTCTTAAATTTTCAGATACTTTGAAAACGATTTTCTGTTGATATGATTAGTATTATTGCAAACATTTTTAAAATATTGGCACGTTTTCTTGAAAAAAGGATTTTCAGTTTTAAATAGTTCAAAGAAATTAGAAAAAAAATAGAAAAAAAATCGTAAGCATTTTTAGTCGGGACTGCTTTATATCACCTTCATTTTTATGATATTTATTAAATTATTATAAAATTATGAAACCTACGCCCACTTTTTGGG
This sequence comes from Rhingia campestris, assembly GCA_932526625.1. Lineage (NCBI taxonomy): Eukaryota > Metazoa > Arthropoda > Insecta > Diptera > Syrphidae > Rhingia > Rhingia campestris. The sequence continues at coordinate 49,559,721 of OW052182.1, read as the reverse complement.
AACTTTCATTGCTGAAATTTTTCGTCATTCAGTCGAAGACCAAGATTTTTTGGTCCAAAATAGTATATTTTCACCGCTTTCCTTCTTACTAACCAACGCTATACCCTGTATTAATAGACCCTGATTAGCTAACTATGACAGTTTTTCACACAGGTACTACTCGCGCAAATGTCAGAAGTTAGTCACCGTTTATAAAAAGGAGGGAATGGTTTTAAAGTTAGACTGCTGTTATTTAATTCCGCTTTTCGAGTTCATTCTAGTTATAATTTGATATTGTAAGAGATCTTTACGCGAAATTCCCCACAATGTTGAATGAGAGTTCCATAATTCCTGTGAACGGCATAGATTCGACTAATTTAGCTCATTTTAAACTAATCTGTGATATTTTCGAAAATTTCGGAAGACATTTTTAATGAACTTTGCTTGTTCCTGAACTTCATCCCGATAAATTTGTTAGCATTGACTTACATTTTCACATAGACAAAAAAGATTAAGAGTGCGCAATCAGAAATATAAAATTGTGTATTTCCTTATATTTTAATGAAGTAAGAAACACATCCGGAGATGGCATCTGTTATGCCCCTGCGGAAACATTAACATCTCTATACCTAAGATAAAAATCATTCCAAGCAAGTGAATCGGACTTTGTAGATATTTTTTTGATTTTATTTCCGTATATACGTATAAGTATTACCGATATTTAAGGCGTTTCTTTTATACTTGCAATGTAAATGTATATGCCGGCAGCTCCACATGGTCTTCTAGGCACGTAGGTGGTAATAGATGAAATATATTTGGTTGAACGTATTCTGATTTTTAACTTAATCAATTGCGTTCCATTTAACTTCTTCGTTCAAGTACCTAATTCGAAATGTTTGGCAAGCAAAAAGAGAACGTGCTATTAGTGTGTGATCTGATTTTTTCAATGCTACAGAGGTCATGATATTTCAGTTATCTGAAGTGAACCAGAGGTCAAGTTATTGGTACATGGATTATTGAAATATTTTGTAATATATACAACATTTATTTTAATTAGTACCTACCTATACTTTTCATCGGTAATTTATTCTCAATTCTGCGTGGTAGTCCTACTTTAATATTACAAATTTAAAACATGACAAAAGCCTAGCTCACCTTTTTACCTCAAAGTCATTTTCAAAATCACATGAAAGTGACAGTTTAATGGTGCTCCTAGCATAACTTATGTCAATGTCGATGTCTCTAATATCAAAACAAGAAAATTCGCAATGCAACCATTCAAGGAAAAAAAAAACATCAGCAGCAATGTCAGCATAACTTTAAATCGCTTTAACTCATCAAGTTGTAACCACTAGAAGCTATAAAGTTATGCTGGATGCCTGACAAATTTTGGTTTCTTCGAAACTATATTTGCATACTTAGCAATAAAAGTGCCAAATTTCGCACTAAGATGAGTAAGGATATATCATCAGTTAACAATAGAAGGATGTACTCATTATCTCATTTTTCAATTTCCAAAACAAACCAAAATCTATGTTTTCGACAAACAGTTTTCGAAAAAATGAACTCACTTTAACAGATGCCTTGTCAATCATAGATTTTTTGTATTCGCATCATTATTTTGGTTGACAAACTAAGGATTTTCATCATTATTCATATTTTTGGGAAAATATATGAGAAAACGTAAGTTTATTTTTATAAAATCATATTAATTCATTAAAAAATGTTATGAGGGGTTACGACATTAATAAATAAAAATACTTTACCTAGTAAATTTTATAAGAAACCTATCCTTCAATACATTTTCCATTCGCTAGTAGTAAAGTACCTATCACACAAAATCGTATTACGTTCAAATATGTAGGCTAGAAATATTATGATCTTTTCATTATAGCTGGCACTTTTTTGTCAAATTGCTTTTCTAAGCGCACAATTGTAATAATGTCATTATGGTATAAGATGATTCTTCTGAAATATGGATATCAACAAACCAACCAAAAAGATCAACTTCATTTTCAAATCTAAAAATTACTGCATTCCAGAAATATTGAATTAAAGTGAGTTCAATTCTTGTAGGCACGAAATAAACCTGCAGATGGTTCGACGCACAACTCCAAGTCGGCAACACGCGATAAGACACCTGGACCGGGTCAAAAGGGAGGAGCACCAGCTAAGGCGACAGCACACACAGCCAAACAAGCACCGGCTAAACAACAATCCGGTTCCGGTAGTAACAAGGGTTCGTCGACACCCAAACAATCGCTGAGTGCGGGCCCACCAAAGGCTGCTGCCGCCGTTGGAAAGTCACAGAAGAAGAGCAAGAAGAAACACCAAACCTACGATTTGGTTGTCAAAATTGATTTGGTTTGTTAGAAATAATTTAAAGCTGTTATATGCCTTATTACTGTTTTTATTTATATTCTAGACTGAACATGGACTTACTGAAGATCAAGTTGCAGGTACGTAAGTCTACGCTTAACTCTTTGAAATGAATTTTTTGAAAACTTATTGATTTAAAGTCTGATTGGCTGTAATTATGGCTGGCAAAAAATCTGCCTCCAAATTGGCGATTTCTTATTCAATGTTAGCTTTCAAGACCTGCAAGGTTTGCTGTTAATACTTAAAAGAAGAAGTATTTCAAAATTTCACGCTGCGTTGAAACAATAATACCGGAAATTTGACAAATCGATCATGGACAGTAAAAGTAACAAAGCATGATCGTTAATAGAATTCAATGAAAAGTTCGACCGAGATCTTCGATTCAACGTATGTTGTCTACCGAGATGACAAGTATGTAACTAGTTTGGAGAAAGGTGGGGGAGTTTTAAAAGCTGTCTCATATCGTTTTTAAAGTAGGGATATTGCATTGAAATATCGAACGATCGACGTTAAACTCTTGTGTGTGTATATTAATGGCAAAGTTCGAAAGTCTGCTTTTGGACTGGTTATTGTAGTCTCCTACTTCCCCCAAAAAGTGCTACCAATGGGTATGAAAGACACATTAGTAGAAGTGTGGTTACTCTTCTTGAATCCACTAAGCTACCTTGTGTGTTTGGTGATATCACTTGGAGGAATGTGGATGGTGATTTAATGCCATTCAATATCAAATATGAATGCAAAAATTGAACCAATGTTGGGCTTATATCGGTGGATTTATTTCAAATACGCAATTCTCGGAATAGCTTTACCATTAATGGGATTTTTCGTTACAAAAACTGATATTTCTCATCTAAAATCATTACATTTACTAGAAAAAAAATACTCTTCTGAGAATTCTAAGAAGAGAAGTTCGTTTTTTTAAATTATTTTAGAAAAATATACAAAAAACTTGTTTGAATAAATTACAGTTTCCAAATTATTATTCTATTATTTTTGTTTTCAGAATTCAAGGAAGCCTTTATGCTTTTTGACAAGGATGAGGACGGTACCATATCCATGTCTGAATTGGGTGTTGTTATGCGATCTTTAGGTCAACGTCCAAGTGGTAAGACACTGCAAAATTATGTCCTAATTGATTGTAGTTAATAGCAACTTTTTTTTTTGTAAACAGAAACTGAGCTTCGAAACATGGTAGATGCTTTCGATGCTAATGGCAATGGAACGATTGAATTTAACGAATTCCTTCAGATGATGTCGAAGAAAATGAAGGATCCCGACGGTGAAGATGAATTAAAAGAAGCCTTTAAGTAAATATTGAAAATTATTTTTGACATAACACATTTTAATCGTTTTTTGTTCTATTTTTTTACTAAAGAGTTTTCGATAAGAACAATGATGGACTGATATCATCATCAGAGCTTCGTCACGTTATGACGAACTTAGGTGAAAAACTATCTGAAGCTGAAGTCGATGACATGATCAAAGAAGCTGATATGGATGGTGATGGCATGGTCAACTACACCGGTAAGTTCATAGTATTGCAAACGTTTTTAATTTTACAAATCAAATAAACACTCACTTAAAACAAATAGATTACGTATAACCAAAGATTATGAATTCTATACAGATGACGCATTGAGAACAAAAAACAGAAAAGACATGAAAAAAAGAACAAAAACATATGGCGGGCTGTGCCAGCACGACCCGCCATAGAACAATTTTTCTTATATGGAGTGCGTCATCTGTATAGAATTCATAATCTTTGGTATAACTTAGACACTAAATATAGGGTTTTTTTTTGAGGCATAGAACTTGTTTTACAAAAAACACATAACAAATTCAATGACTTTTTGACTTTTTTTCTTCTTTTTTTATAATAAATTCTGGCATATGATAACTTTTTTCAAGCATGCCTGGTCTTATTTCGTCAATAGTCAGTCGAATGTGATCAGTTGTTGCTGGTTTATCGGCATACACCAGAGATTTGATGTAACCCCACAAAAAGTAGTCAAAAGGTGTCAAATCACACGAACGAGTTGGCCAATTCACAGGTCCATTTCTTGAGATGATTCGGTTACCAAACGTTTGGCTCAACAAAGCGCTGTATGCCATGTTGGGCCGTCTTTTCGGTACCATTCTCCTCAAAATTATTTCCAATGACATTAGGAATCACAAATCATTTGACTGTAGCGTTCGCAATTCGTTGCCACCGGTTTTGGAATTAAAGCCAAATGGGCCAAAGACGTCTTCGCACCAAACAGTGATTATATCATGAGGACTGTGCTCACTTCAAAAACGATTATTCTGCTTTTTTTTACATACCCGTCAAGCCAGAAATGAGCCTCATCTCACATTCACCGAACACACGACGCAATTGATGGTCCGCTGGCTTTAATTCTTGCACCAGTTGGACCTTGTATGGATGTAGGCTAAGATCTTTTCTCAAAATTTTACAAGTATGTTAGGTGACGGCCAGAGACCGTGTTGCTGAGAACAGCGTCGGATCGATAAATTCGGATGCTCTGTCACACTCACGTCTACAGCGGCTATGGCTTCTTCTGTACGCACAGTATGGGCTCGATGGATGAATGTTATCAAAAAGAGTAAATATGATCATGAATCGATCCATTGTATTGCGTATTAGCTGCTAAGATGGATGATTATGCGGTAAACTTGCTCTATAAGTTTGGCGAACAGAGCGCGAATTTTGAAAATAAATATCCGCGATTTGTAAACGTTGTTTTGGTGTAAGTCTTTCCATAGTGATTTGCCAAAGTATAATGAAAATAAAGTAAAACACACTTCATTAGTATGACACCTTAAAAATAAAAAACAGAAAACGTGCAACAGGGGTGACACCAATCCCCCCGGGAATTACATCAAGAGGCTTCGCATTAACCGAATGTACCAGTGTGCTATTGAATTTCATCAGCTAGGATTGTTGGTCCCGTTTTTTTTTTAAAAAAAGATGTGCTCACACTAAAGCACATAGTCCTTTTCAATAGCGGACGAATTTCCAAGATGGTATACAGTCCTAGTTATGATGGAAAAAGTTAAAAACCTAAATGAACTCCTTCGACATATTCCAACAATATGTCATATAGAAATCTCAAGGGTTAGTAACGCCGCTTTACCATAGATGGCGATAAAAGAACCCAAAAGCCAAAGGTAGTACTCAATCCCCTAGTGGAGGTTCGCGTGTCATAGGAGTATCTAATAAAGTGGAGCTGGCCCTACAGGTTAGGGTTGAGCTATATATATCGCCATATCTTTAAAATTAAATGACAAAGTTTTAATAAGGCTTCACTAAAAACTCTAGCCCCCCTTATTAATAAACTTTAATTACCTAATCAGTGACTAACTTTTGACATTTGCGCGAGTATTTCTTATGGGGAAAACTGTCAAGTTAGCCATTGATTAGCTAACCAGCGTATAATAATACAGAGGTAATAATTTTTAATTTCTCTTATAAAGGAAAACATATGAATTAAAATTACTACAATTTGCCGACCTCCATAGTGAAAAGTCTCCATCGTTTTATTTAATGATCCGGTTGGTTTTATTAATGCATACAGGGGAACCTCTTGAGATTAAGTATGCAGGAAAACTGTTGCTTTTCCGGATCACGTGTTGGTATTTCTATGTAATTTATGTTGATCATATATCCTCATCAAACGCTGCCTTACAGAAGTGGTTCTTCCATAATATTATCATCGACTGTTCTTTAACTACGTTTTTTCCCTGTTTTACTTAAGTGAGTTCCGTTCAGGCCTTATATCCCTGGTTTTGACGTTAACACTTTGGTAAAACTTATGTTGATATTTTTCTTGTCCTTTTTTCTTCTTTCTTAAAAAGACAGTGTTATTCATTCCTTCTTATCCAATAAAGCTCAATGGAAGCTCCTATAGGCCTCATTTTTGTCTGCAAACTTCTGTAGCCATTCATCGTCACATCAGGGTCTTGGAACTAATTAAGTGAAATAATAAGTAAAATTGAGTAAATCAGTTTTAATGACTGCAGTCTGAAGATTTGTAATAACTAATAAAAAATCACAACATAAGTAATATATATTGTTTGATCAACATACATAAACTTACATCTCTCCATATTTTTGTTAAATAAATTCAAAAATTATGTCTTTTTCTGAATTTTTTTATAGAATTCGTGATGATCTTGACTAAACGCAACTAGTGCAAACTTTGTAATCGTCGAGGCAGAAGGAAAACGTAAATGACTACATTGCTTGGACAACATTTAACACCGATCTGTGTTCACTTTCAACTTGCATCCAACTCTTCAACCACTTGATAGGAATACAAGATGAATGTCGAGCAAAGGACAGCGGTAAATGTACAACAACCAGAAGTCGGCTACAAAAACATTTAGGGAAGGTAAACATTTAAAATATTTTTTTTTGTTGGAAAATTGCTAACGAAAAACAAAGGACCAGTATTTATATTGTATTCATTATAATATAAGGAAACGTATAAAAATGCTTCTTAGAAAATCCTCGACGATTCTTATAAGTACCCAATAAACAAAATCAAACCAAACAAAAAAACAAACACTGATGGACCACATCAAAAGTCCATCCAAAAAGCGACGAATGAACATCATACGAAATTAAAATGTTAACATAATTATGATAAAATAACGTTGTTTCTTATCGAATAAGTTATTCATAGCAAAAGACGGACAAGCCAAGACAAGACGTCTAAAAATGTCAAAAAAAGGGAAACCTTTGTTCTGAGTACTCTCATTTTGAAAAAAAATAAGCCTTTTGATTGACCAGAACAAAAACTTTACATAAAAATAAATTAAAAATAATTAAAAAAAAACAAACATCAACAATTCGCTTTCTAATCTATAACCATACACCGCTTATCTATGTCTTACTAGAATAAACATTTCTCAAGAATCAAAACAAAAATCGAATAATAAAAATGTCAATACAATTGGAGAACTAGAAGTAGATATTCCTTAAAACATACACACTCTAAATGATGCTTCAAAAAGACAACCTATCCTATGAATGGCTAAACATGTAGTACGTATGAAAAGATTTTTAAAACATAAATAAATTAAAAAAGACCATTCGCTATCAAAACAAAAAACTCTCTCTGTAGAATTGATGTATTAACAAAAAAGAAAAGAATCTATCATAGTGACATTTTTATTGGGATATCCAAATTTATATAGGCATATTATAAACAAATTGGTGGATGCTTAAGTTAACTTTAACAGTAATTAGACAAATATACTATAAACACATTGTACTTAACATTATAAACATGAAACATATGTGTATTACAGTTTAAATTGCCAAATGTTAGAATAAAAATAATTGTATTAAAATCAAAAAAAAAATTGTTTATTGTATGTCCGTAGGTAGAGGTTGTCTATACATATACATATGATAACTATCCTATTATTTTTTACTAAATATATCTATTTTTTTATTTTTACATATTTCATTTAAATTTTAAACTTTTTGATTTTATATATTTATGTTTAAAGTTATTGTAAGGAGCAAATGGGGATCGATTTTATAGCATTTTTCCTGCTAATACTCCCATAGTTGAATTGACTAGGTTATTTTTAAATTGTGCTTAAGGAGAACCCATAACAAACCACATATACATTTTTTAAATTTTTAATTGTGTTGTTACAAAAAGTTTTTTTTTTTATCTCCTATTTAGATAGCACTATCTATAGTGCAAATTCGCAAGGAATTTAATTAGGTTGAACCTGTTGAGTACGTTTTTTTTCATGAATACTTCTAAAGATGTCCTCTCCTCCTACCATAGCGGTGAAATCCCTCAGATTTTTACATCGTACTTTGGTAGTTTCTATCGCTTATAAGTTCTGTTCAGGAGTATGTAGAAACATTCTTATGTTATGTCATATTTTTCTTTGGCTTGAAAACGCATTTTCACAGTGCGTTTGCTGATATCTTCGGGGCATAAGACTTCTTATTTAAATCTGTCACTTATGACAAATCCGCATCCAAACATTCCCTGACTTTGCTCTCCATAACGTAAATCGTGGTAAATGTGACATTTGTTTGCACGGCCCATCGTATTATATTTCCGATAGGTAGTGATGTCTCATTTAGGCAGTGATAGAAAAATCGTGGTCGCAAAAAATATGACCATGCACTTACTTGGTTTTTTGCCGCATGTCTGTCAGTTTATTGACAATAAAAGAAGTTCTTAATAATTAATGGTTTTACTGGTTTTTGATGATTTTTACTTATGGCCGTTCTCGTATGGTAAAAACCGTAAAAGAAAGTGCTAACAAGAGAGGAAAAAACAAACCCCCTCCCCCCAAAAAAATATTATGTTAAATAATTTACTGCCAAAATTTGAGTCCTTAAAAATCAGTAAAAATACTACGTGACATGTTTGGCATATTTTTTTTTAAATCCCTACGAAAGAAATAAGAAATAACTTTACAGTAATTCACTTAAATGCGTTCCCGTACTTTTCAGTAAATTGTTCTCTTTTTGAGAGAATCAAAGATATTTAAGAATTTACTATTTGTTACTGTAGAAATACAGGAACAGACCTATTATAGTAAATACAACTATTTCCATTTGAGTTTTCATTTGACGGGTGAAAAAGTATATCCGCGCAGCCTGCTGATAGTATTTGTACTGAACCATTAAAAGAGCAGCAGTATTTTCATACATGTTTTTATCCATCTTCTGTTGATATTGAAATGGAATTTCATTAAGTTTTTTTTAAGTTGTTTGCAATTATTAAATACAAAACTATAAATAAGAAAAAGATTTTTTTGCTGATAGAAATATATCTGCGTTCTGATTTCAATTCAGCAAACATTTACACCATCAGTTTAAAGATAAAGTGACTTTTTTTTTCTATTAATATGGGAAAGTTAAATTGCGAAATAAAATAACCTTACGATTCAAGTAAGATTTTGCGTTCCACGTCACTTTATCTTAAGAGTTGCACTATTTTCTCTGGCCATTTTGAAATCCGCATTTAATTATATACAAATCGACAAATGGAAACATAGTAACCTACGTTAAGCGGTTGAAGTCCATTTACCTTGTTGAAGTCCATTTCCCGTTCTTCTTTAGAATCTCGTGGTGCCCTTGTTTTGTGCGGCAGCGATCTGGGTAGCAAAAAACATTTCAGAAATGTTAGTTTTGTTTTTGCAAGCCAATAATAATAATAATTCCGAGGTTAATTCCCTTACCAATCGATTTAACAAGTAAGGAAATATTTTGCCCCACGAGTTTTATCACAATTGGTTATGTAATTTAATGTAATGGAACTTATCATCTATCTATCTACACATTTGGATAAAAAAGTAACACAAAGGCATCATTTTAAATATTCCGATTTATTTCTCACATATCAAAGAATTGAAGGTATAATTGTATATTATATATATTTCTATCTACTTGATTTATTATCCCATTAAAACTTTAATAAATATTATATATTTTGATTTAGTTACGTTGACAAAATATCAATAAAATTATGCAAAATATTATTAATTCTGTTGTAAAATCATAATTAATTATATATAAAATTATATACATATATCTATTAAACGAAAATCATACACTTAAAAAAATCTGTCTATAAAAACCGAATGCTATTAATTGTGCTTAAAAACTCGTTAAATAAAACTTATTCGTCAAAAACATAAGTATATCTATAAGAAAAAATGTAAACATAGAAATGTGTTAGTAAAATTATATATTAAAATACAAACAAAACGAAAAAAGAACAATCTCTAAATCAAAAATAACATATAAGTAAAAACAAACCCAATTCAAACGAAATAATTCGAATACAACAACAATTCAAAATGTACTAACGAATTAGTACCAAAACAGGGTAATACTTTATTTCATTTATTTATAAATAAAATTTGTTGTTCATTTATTTACAATAGGAACATATTTACACACGCGAAAACAAATAATTTAATCAGCAACGTGTTTTATATATTTATATATTTTATCACTTTATAGTTCAACTTGTAATATTTATTCTTTAAAAAAATTATTTCAACATTTCGTTTTTTAGTCTTCCTATGAAATATTTTCTTTTACCATGTAATACGTTAAATATTAAAAATAAATTTATAAAAATATTTATCAACAGAACAAATATTATAGACTTTATTTTAGAGCAAATAGCAAGCACTATAACAAATACAATTTATATAAATTTAAAATACTTTACAATCAATAGTTTATTTTTATGTATAACGACCTACAAATATATTTTATAGAACAAAACAGAGTAAAAAAATTATATGTATGGTTATTTTTATAACAGAAAAGAAAACACAAATATATTTTGCTATAGTTGTTTTTCTTTTTAAAATTATTTAAGTACACAGATTTTATGGTACAAATTAAAATAATAAAATATGATTCTGACCTAACCAGTTACAAAGAGAATAAGTTCAAAATTAATAATAAAAAAGAAATCTTTACAAAACCCGAACTTTCAATCAATAAAGAAATATATTTATATTTTAAAACAAATTGTTAGTTAAATAAATATAAAAAAAATAAAGTTATATCTCTTCGATTGGCACTGAAAATAATGAAATTCGAAATCTTTATCTAATCAAAATAAATTTCTAAACAATTTTTCAATTTTTACAAAATCATTTTAAATTTTGAAATAATATATTTTTTTATATATAAATGCTATTAAAAGAATTAATAATGCTGAACAACAAAAATAAATAAATAAATGAATGTGTTAAATAAATATATATAAATATATATAAACAAACAAATGCGCTAGAAGTGAAACGTAGGTATTTATTGTAATAATCACAAAAAGAAATCGTATAGTCAAATATTTTATCCAATGTATAAATATGTTGTTTAGATACAATAATGTTATATATATAAATATATATGTATATATGGTTTATGATTATTCATACATATATATAGAAAGGAGATGTGTTGCAAATTATAAAACAGTTTAATTATATATGAAATTCCTTAATAACAAAATTAAATAAAATGGTATCTTTATAATGGGAATTATAAAGTTAGAAATTGTGGATTGTTGTTTTGTTTTTACAGTTTGATTGGTTGTAACATCCGACCACAAATACATTCAATTCGGTCGTGATGGTTATATGTATACCAAACCGATTTTTAGAAAAACCGATTGGCTACAATATAGGGGAACTATGAAAAAGAAAAGAAAGTATCCCCTGCTCAACCTAGTCCTCCTAAAAATACCCAGGAGCTTGATAAACTTGTCATCCTCTTGTCCACTAAGGAAACCTAGAGGGAAACAAAAACCTCCATGGTGGTCTGAGATTCTAGGAATGTTTAGGTAGAAGTGTAGGAAAATTTTCAATAAAGCTAAAAGCTGCAACGAATCCTCTAACTGGATCTCCTACAAAGAGCCCTATCAATATACAAAAAGGAATTGAGGAAATCTAAGCGCAAATCCTGGAGAGTCTTCTGTGAAAAAATCGAAGAAACTTCCGAGGCGTCTATACTCCAAAATATCCTAATTGGACGAATTCAAGCAAAGAATCCTTAGAACTACATATGGACACCCATTTCACAGAAAGCTTTCCAAGATGACATCAATAGAACCAATCTACTGACCGGTAACTTTCAAGATCTTATCACAAAAGATAAAATATTTTGAGCATTACACAGCTTCAAACCCTTTACCTGATGCCATTGTACCAGCCGAGCTACAGCACACTTTGGATCTTATCCTACCTTAAGGGCTGCATCGAGCTGATTTACATTCCCAAGGTTTGGATGGAAGTGAAAGTAGTATTCATACCCAAATCTGGAAAAGTTCTCACGTCAATCCGAAAGACCTTAGACCGATCAGCTTAATTGATTGATTGACATTCATCTCTGCAGTAGCATTGATGTGTAAATCTGCTATATGCATCCCACCATGCGCACTGCAAGGGTAAATTTGTAGAAACAGCTCTACAAATATTAGTACGCATTACTGAAAAGTCGCTGTGCTGCAAGGGGTATACTATGGTTGCATTCCTAGACATTGAAGGTGGCTTTAACAACGTTAATTCGGGAGCAATCATTAAAGCGCTAACATTTCTGAAAGCCGATCACTCACTTGGAATGTTGACTAATTTGCCGGATTATCAATACAAAACTGGGTGATGCTTCGACCAGAAGACATGTCAGTAGATGGACTCCGCAAGGTGGAGTCCTATCCCCTCTTCTTTGGAATTAAGTTGTAAAGTAGTGCACTAAACATTTTTGTTTTCATACCTACTACCCCTAGACATTTTCGGCCAGCTAATTCAGCCACACGTCTTAACGCCATCCAACAGTGGTCAAATATACAAACTGGCCACTCAAAAATTCTCATAATCCCAGACAGATCGTCATGGGAGAGTATAACCAGCCTGTGCATAATGACTCGATCTATTTCTATACCGATGGCTCCAAAACAAATGACGGAATGGGTGCTTCTTCTCCGACAGGCTAAATTTCAGCCTATCTTACCGTCTTCCTGATCATTGCAGCGTGTTCCTGGCTGAAAGAGAATGTAATATCTGCCAAGGATATAGCATTTTCTCGGACAGCCAAGCGGCCATCAAATCCCTGGAATCAGTCTCAACAAATTCAAAGTCATCAGTGGTAGGACTCAACGTGATGTCATAACCACGTTTGCTAGTGTAGAGAAGGAAGCGGCAAAAATGGGTTTAGCAGTAAATGAGGGTAAGACTAAGTATATGCTGTCAACACGAAAGGACACACAACATCGACGAATTGGACAGAACTTCACCATTGACAGATATAACTTTGAGATAGTACGGGACTTTGCCTACCTCGGATCCGCTATTAACTCTGACAACAACATCTCGTCAGAAATCAAATGAAGAATTACTCTTGCCAACCGCTGTTTCTTCGGGCTAAGAATGCAATTTAGTAGTAAACCCCTTACTCGAACTACAAAGGAGATCCTATATAAGACCCTAATCATCCCAGTCCTGCTCTACGGCGCTGAAGCATGGACCGTATCAAAAGCGGATGAAGAAATCCTTTATCGGTTCGAGAGAAAAATTCTTCGAAAAATCTTCGGCCCCGTTTGCGTTGACGGGCTATGGAGACGAAGATTCAACCACGAATAATACGAGCTGTACAGCGACATACCCCTGGTAAAAAAAACTCCGCATTGGACGTTTAAGATGGCTAGGACATGTAGAATGAATGTACACCAATACTCTGGCTCGCAGAGTCTTCGATTCCCAGCCAGACGTCGGACGCAGTAGAGGAAGACCTCGCCTTAAGTTGCGCGCACAATTAGAAACCAACTTGGACTGCACAACTGGAGGCAGTTAGCTAAGGACTGGGCTAATTGGAGAGGCATGTTGGTTGAGGTCAGGGTTCATCCCAAAGAGTAGCGCCACTTAAGTAATTCCGATTTGCGCAACGTGGACTTGTTCCTTTTTGTAAATGTTGTAGGTATACCGGGTTTTCTTCGAGTTGAATGGAACTAGGTATTCCTTTCCCCATTGTATAATCCTTTGTAGGTCTTCGTTTAAAGAGTAGATTTGTTCACATTTCTTTTGTTTAGTCGTCGTTTGAGTAAGACGCTATTAAAGTAGAATCATCTGCAAAACTAAAAATGCTATTAATTGTCTTCAAAAGATTATTAATGTGCAGAAGAAATAGAGTGGCTGAGAGATTTGATCCTTGGGGTACCCCAGCGTTTATAGAGAATCTGTATGAGGAAACGCCACCCACAACAACTTGCAAAGATCTGTCTTTAAGAAAGTGTCCCATCCACCTGCTCAGTATTTGTGGAATTCCGTATGCTGTCATAGTTGGGTTCCCATCCTTTCTAGGTAATTGACAATCTCCGTGTTTAATTTATTTTTCCATTATCTTTGAAAGTATGGATCTAGTAAATCTGTGGGTCTGAAGTTTTCAGGTATGCTTTTTATCTTTTTGGAAATCGGTTTGATTCGAGCAATTTTTCAGAAACTGCTCTGGGTACTTACGGAACTATTGCGCCAAAAATTTTTAATTATCCAGAAACTTTGAAAAAAAAACTGTTAATCTTATGACATAGAAAAAAATCTGAAAAAACGGATGCAAGTTAAGGTGCTGTACAAAAGGTTGAATTCCGACAGACCCATTGTTTTTTTTTTTCTTTGGCTTTGTTTGACATGCTAGGTAGGTAGGGCAAAATTCTTATATTGCGTGTGTGCACATGTAAAATGTACATTGCACATAGATCACACGGTAGGTACCCAGAAAGTCAACGATTATCATTTTGAAAGTTACGCAATCTGTTCGATTTGATTGACCATTTGCTGATCTGGAGACCGCCATAAGCCCTTATGGATGTTTAGGGCTGAAAACCGGGTGCTGGATATATTAGCATTTTTGTTGCGCTGTAGTTGAATTCCGTTACCAGACCAGGCCTGCTGTGTTTTCCGAAAATACTGCTAAAGTTGTATTCTTTTGCCCGCGCACGTTTTCAACATAGTACTCCGGTAGTCTCTTATATGCTTTTTTTTACAAATGGTAGAAACAGTCCTTAGCCATCTTTTCGCTCAGCCCGCGGGCGTGTGAACGCATACATGGCTTACCTGCTTACTTACTTAAATAGCACTACAATGTGAATCTGGTCCTGAACCTAACTAACTGCAACCCGTTGCGCATTTCATATTGGTTGAGGGAGTATAAGGCTTATGTTAGCTTTTGTTACCCACGACCGTAGATGACTTCGGAACATAAGAATTATTGCCGAAATCTTTTGATAAATCTGCATTCGAATGTTTCTGCTCGCTGTTACTTAGACCGCTGTTACTGCCATTGTTTCTGATCGTCCTTTTGCCAGGCACATCCCATCGTATATCATAAATGGCAGTAATATCTGCTTATGTTCGGCTGCACCTTTTCTATAAGACGTTCTTACATTCTGGGTCCACTCCATATACCTACGTCATTGTCATTTTTTCAATTAGCTTGGCCGTCAAAAGTATGATCAAATAGTTCCTAGACTTTGTTGCTCCATAAGAACGGGTTTTGTACGTACTTGGGTGGTAAACTCAAAAGAATTTGGCAGCCGTATGAACTCAAAAAACGAACCGATAAGTTGTATGTTGTCTTTATCATTAAAGTTTATTTTATTGTTTTTGTTTACAATAAGTTGGACAAATTACATAAATTTTGTGAGAAACCCAACTTTTCCCTTATCAAAATAATCAACGAATGATAGTTCGAACGACTTACGACATATTGAATCGAGTTGCCAAGCGCCGAAATTCATATTTTCGACAGCAAAATAAATGACCGCTGAAAATCGAAAATTCAATTTCGAATTTTTGAGTTCCAAGCGATTTACAGAGTAGGATCAACAGCAAGATCCGTTATGCCAGAGGCAGTTTGTTGGGGTATGCTTTCAATGCCGACTACTTCGCATACGTAGAAAGGAAAACCATTTAATTGCATATGTATCTGTGTGTATATTACTGAAGTCAATTATAAGTACAGACGTTACTTAAATTTAATATTTAATAAAAAAAACAAAAGAACTGCCAAACAATCTCAAGCAGATGTGCCTACTCAGTTTGTGCATCCGAATCCACTTTACTCATAACTTTATTAAAACATTCCATCATACCGTCCTATTGGAATCAGAACAATAAAGAACAACACAAAGTTCCTGGTAACTAGTTTCCAATCATTAGGCACCGCATACGGTAAAAGAATCTGAGTGATTCTGTGCACCTCATGTGAGGCACACACAAATATGAAACTCGTGATGATCATATTAAGTGTGGGAAATCCTGGCAATAGCACCAGCACTCCATGGCGATCCGCAGCCAGCCAGATGTGATACTGGCAAATAAATAGCTCCAGGGAAATTCTTCCAAACCACGCAAAGAACATGGAATACCTGGTTCTCAAGATGCCTGATATATTGCGCAGAATGATGTACCCAATGATCGGGATGAACACAATGTACGAGTGAATCTCCTCGCAATTCTGCTCATTGCGGCAGAGAAAGCTAAACGTGGTGTAAAACCCAACACCCATTATAGCGAACAGGGTTACGGTAAGTGAGGTTCGTCGAGAGAACAGATTTCCGTGGTTGTTGTCATCGAAAATGCTGTACTTCTGGGCAATGTGAAAACATGCGGCATATATCATTCCAAATGTGACAGTGTAACGATCGATCTTCCACTGGTACCACCACTCGTGTATGTCGTCGTCTGTGGTGACAAATAGGGCCTTCCAGGGGCGAGTTACAAAGATTCTCTCGAAGAACACCTCCGACATGAAGAGAATTGTTATGACACTTAAACAGCCTACGAACTTTCCTACCAAGTAGAGGTAGTGCAGAGCATTGTTATCTGCGCTTTGGGCTGTGATACGTGGTGGGAGAGATAGCAGAAAGTATATGATGCACACCCAAAACGACAGCAGAGGGACAAAATAGTAGAACTGGTACGGGCGGTTCATGCAGAAGCACAAGACGATGGTCATAAAGTTGATGCGGAACATCACTTGGAAGAACCGCACCAAGCCAGAGTTTCCCGTTTGCCACATGTACGTGAAGTGACTGTAACCGGCGAGGAAAAGATACGCGCTGATAAGAACCCTAATATGCATATGAATGGGCAGCACACGATGAGCACCTGTCATGTAGTAAATGAGAACAACGCAAAGAATCCATCCCTTTAGTTCGTCGGTTTGATCGCGGTTCAGCACTTTGGTGAAACGACTGTCTTCTGTGAAGAACAAACCCAAAGCGAAAACATAGCCAACAGGGATCCAAAAACTGAACTCCGAGTAGTACTTGTTTTCCTTCATGAAGAAGTTTGTGCGGTCGCAAAGATAGAAATATGCGAGGATGATACCGAGAGTAGCCAAGGCAACCACTGGGGTAGTATAATCTAGCTGCAGTGGCACTGTACTCGATCCATTGCTTGTACTCTGATTCAATGGCATGTACAGCATTTGCCCGCGAAAAAGTTTGATCCATCGACGAATGTACATGGCCACAACTAGAGCAAAGCTAGAAAAAAAACTCATAAGAGGAATATATAGACCCAATAAAATTGAGTAACTTACCACACACCAAATACAGAGTACGTAACTATCTGAAGGATGGTGTATGGTTCCGCGCTACTGCAGCAAGTTCCATCGTTGTAGTTCATATAATCGTTGCAGTACATATTCAGAATAATCTGAATGTCATGACGCAGGCCTAGAGCGCTCAGTTTGTATCCATCTGCTGCGTCATCCAAAAGTCCTCGGGCTATGTTCGATGACGACTCCCACACACTGACCGATGAGTATTGAAACACCTCGCGTGCAATCCTATTGAACTTGTCAAT
The DNA here is from genome assembly GCA_932526625.1 of Rhingia campestris. Taxonomy (NCBI): domain Eukaryota; kingdom Metazoa; phylum Arthropoda; class Insecta; order Diptera; family Syrphidae; genus Rhingia; species Rhingia campestris. The sequence continues at coordinate 49,541,997 of OW052182.1, read as the reverse complement.
GTCTTCATTCTGAACCTCTTTCCAACTTTCTGCTAGTTTCTCCTCGTTTACTCGGTCCTGTAACTTCCACAATACCTTAGACTTCTTTGCAATCAGCCTATCGAATGGGATCGCCAACCGGGTCAGATTGTTGGCATAACTTTTTAGTAAATCCGTTGTTACATTCCCATTCAGAAAACCTTGATGTGTGAATCCAACAATCACCACGGACGGAGATGGTGTGTCTGCCTCGAACTTTGCCAACAAATCTTGCAACCCATTCGACATTTCATCCGCATACACGTAGATTGCTTTCATCTTCAACTTGGGATCTTCAAATTCTGTGTCTGATTTTTGGTCAACCAGCAGCAAGGACCCGTTGTCATCGTCATTCGGGTGCAGGTGATTTATGAACGTCTGATACAACATACGAACGCGTGTGTCGCCGATGAAGACGAATTGGTTTTTATTACCCCAAAATGCTAGATAGCGAAAACAGCGTCTCGTGTCACTATAAATCACCAAAAAATTATAATGAGTCATAGTCAATAAAAAATGAAATAATTTCATGGCTTCACTTACGTTTGGGAGTACTTGTGCATCATACATCCGTACGGTTGCCACTCTTTATCACCCTTAAAGCGGCCTTTTGAGAGTAGCCAATTACAAGAATCACTTCCTAGTAGTTTAATACATTTTATTGATACTTTTCGAAATTGCTTTATGAGGAAAGGAAACTCACCATATCGATAGTTTAGGATTCCATGGTAAGCCACAAACCCAATGACTAATAATAACGCGACTTTTTTCGCATTTGTGGCATTTAATTGTTGAATTAAATGTTCAGCTTTCGTTTGACTTTCTTCTTCGCTCATTTTTTATTTAATTGGAACTTTTTAACGATGAATTTAGTTATAAACTTACATTTTCTTTGCTGTTATTGCGGTTGAAGAAAAAATCGTCTACTGCGGTATCTTGTTTACAGATGAATGACATTTAAACAGCTGATAAGGCTGCAGTTTTGTTGAGTGTACACGTACAGCGATGGGATGAGTGAAGATGGTACTATGGTTGTTGTTTAAGTGGACGCATTCAAGGCACAAATACAAAATATATTTTACCTAATAAAAATTTTTAAAATAATTATTAATCGCGAAAATGCATTGGAGCATAGCGCTGAAAGGCAAACTAAAATTAACTAATGAAATCAATGTAGCCTAATACTACGTTTTAATGTCGAAAAACGAATCGTCAAATTTTGATTACCACAACCAAGTTGAGTAGTGTTAAGTGGAGCGGGCGGCGGAATGGTTATCGTACTTGAGCCTCTTATAAGAGTAATTTATTCTATTTCGACGAACCATTAGGTCGTATGTTTCCCTCATCGCACTTTCTTTAGCGACGAGGGGAACATCTGCAGGAGTTATAGGACTCAAAGCATATAATTCAGCAATCATGTTCAAAAGCCACCCGGAAGGGGACCGTGTAGATATATGAAATTATAATCACTTTTAGGGTGGTATACAAAGAGTTCATTAAGTCTGCGGAAAAATGTGCTATGGATGTCCGTCGATATACCACTCCCACAATATAGCACGGGGATACATTTATGATATGCTCTGTGTAATTGCGGTATTCCACTAATAGTTTTCTATACACGAAAGTATTGTATGATCTAAAAATTATATGTTAACAGTATCGTATTTTGTTGATGTTGACTGGCGCAGCCACACCAACTCGCCAATAATTCAATTTATAAAAAAGCCGCAAAAATAAAAAAGAGATTCGTCGGCCGCAGATCTACCCCTTCAACTGATAGACGTCATTTGGGCAAAAGAGATTTTTGTTTTATGTGAAATATTAACTAAATTAACTAAAAAAAAAAAAAGCCTTTGGGACTGACAACTTGACAGCTACACCGACACAAACCTCACACACACGAAATTACAACAATGCAAAGACAAAAAATCAATCTGAAATTGCGTTCCACATATATATTAGATTAGGTGGCGCTAAAGTCCAATATGAACTTGAGACTTTGTGAAACAGCCAATTGTAATAGATTATTCCCTCTTTTTGGCAATTTATTTGGCAGAAACCCTGTAAAACTATTATAGGTGGAAAATATTATATAAATAAGAATTCTTGCGACCCTGAATAAAGCAAATATAAATACTTACGCACTGAATAACTATACAACCTTTTTTTTTAAATTTTTTTCTAATGAATAAGAAGGCATATTTGTGTATATTATAAACATACAGCTCAGTAAGTATTAAAACGAGTGCGCCTTTTTGTGTATAATATATAAGTTTATAAATATACTAGCCTTCATTCGTCAGTAATATAATTATAACCACTTTACTGGACTTGTACCAATCCTGGACCTCATTCTTATTTTCCTCTGAGATAGCTCAAATGGAAAAACTCTACAACCAGCCATCCCTGGCTCTTTATCATTTTCTTCAACCAAAAGCAATCATGTTCGCCCGCTCTTACAACGACAAGTGACAACTGACTTTTCTCATCGCTCGAACACAAGTTGGTTTATTACAATTTCACCACAGTGTTCACTTGTTCAGTTCGGTTCAGAAATCGTAGCGAAGTTACGTGGTGTTGCTCTCGGCGTTTTTATTTTCGTACCTATTTTAATTTGGAAATTCCTCTATTTTTGTTCGTTTTCCGTGCAATCGTTGCAATTCCATTTGTTTTGTTAATCCTTATCTATCGGGCGGCACACACTTCATACAACTGTTGACTACAGAGGTGTTACAACAATGAACAACTTTAGTAGCCACTTATTGCAGATATGAAAGAAAAGTGATAGTGACAGTGATAAGGGAAATAATTACAATAAAACGATTTCCCTTGTATACGAATTAGCTTATACAAACAATTATGTGCATATCAGTGTTTATCTAACTTTCGTTTTGTTTTACAACTGGAAATCAATTTAGAAAACTATGTGGTTTTCGATTAAGGTGAATTGTAGCCCTGTATTCTATATATATGCACTTAAATATTTGTATCTTATATCTCTTTGTACACAGTTAAGACTGTCTAGCAGTAAGTACGTACAGAAATCTATTTTTAGACTCGTGCGGTTTATTTACGGCCGAACAGTTTAGTTTCGACGTGGGGATATTCGCCGAGCATTCCACTTGTTGCTGACAGTGTTGTGTTTTTGTTGATTGTTGACGATTTTCATCTCACATTGCCTCCTTACCTATCTATTTGCACAATGTTTTAGTAAATATATAATTAAGTGTTTAGCGCAATGTTCTATTAATTTATTGGATTCTATTAAGAGGTGCTAAATGTTAAGATGCACTACATTATGTAGCGTTCGTAAAGTTGTTTTGTATCGAGAATTGGCATATTAGAATGGTATTAAAAGATGATAATAATATTGTTTGTGAAGTAGCACATTTAACGACTAACTAGCTAAGTACATAAATATTACTTAAATAAATTTTAATTCGTCATTATTGTGATGGCGCGAAAAATCCAAGTTAAGATTTTAATAAATTTATGTGTTTTGGAGTACCTACCCATAGTCCTAAAACTGTGTGTCTTATTTTATATTCGTTATATCTTAGTGCATTTTCTATCATTTACGTACTATTTAAGAGTTGATTAAAAAACATATGAAAATCCGATGTGCGGATCGTTGAATACCCTTTCATATCCCATCCTTAAAATAAATATCCCCAAAAATTTGGCGAATATATGGGGATGAAATAAAGAAAATTACATTGTCAACACAGCTTGTTCAGATCGTATCTAAATATTTTATGGTTCGACAAAAAACAACGATTTCTATGGCATATGCTATGTGGTAGGGTATACAAATGGTTTTTGTAAGTAAACGTCTCCAAAAGTAGGTGTGGGTTAAAATGATCTTATGAAATGATTTAAAATTGACCAAAAAACGTTTTTTTTTACTAAAAATTCCCCCAAAAAGTGGGCGTCGTAAAAAACTTTGTATAGACAAAATATAGATGTTGGGATTGTCTAAATACGTTGTTCAAACATTTTTTCAAAATTCCCAAACATTTGTACAAAAAAAAACAATTTGTACACTTGTTACAAACTATAAGGGTATTCATGCAACGTCGTAATTTTATTACGCGCGATTGTAATTTTACGACGACGTTTCATGAACGACCCTAAAATGCACCAATATCAATAAATAAATTACTAAAATGAGATTGAATTCAGTGAGCTACCGCATTATTTATTGGTGCATTTTAGGTCGTTCATGAAACATCGTCGTAAAATTACAATCGCACGTTATACAATTACGGCGTTGCATGAATACCCCTAAAATCTTGTTCATATTGTTCTCTTTCCGTTCTCGACAATTTTTTTCAGCTTAGCGCATAGGTTTGATGTGTGAAAGTGACTGACGAAATGTCAAAATAGCATTCCAAAAGTTTACAACGTTTACCTACCTACCATCTCAGTTTACGCACCCAATTCCTGTAAGAAAATTCCGATATTGTTGGAAACGATTTCCCATACAAATTTTGACAGTTCATTTATCACGTCGTAATTTTATCACGTTTACAACGTTTACGACGACTTTCCGACGTTGCATGAATACCCCTTATGTTTCAAAACTAAAAATTAAATTTAATTTAATGGAGGTTTTCGAAATAAGTAGTAGGCTACTTATTCATAAAACTGCAGCAACTGCTGAAAAAGATTTAAGTGTTTTTTAACCAATTTCAATCGGCAAAATTGTTTAAGTAATGTGGTTGTGAAAATGTCCTTTTTACTACACAGATACACCACTGGGATTCGATCCGTAGAGTGTGGATGCCATAAGTGGCCATAAGGACCAACCAAAGGAATGTCTGAGTCACTGTGGTTCACTTTTTTATGAATGAACCCATGAGCACCCAAACAATCGTAAGCCTTCCACAAGTCGATGTGGATAATTGTACCTGGTTTTATGTGATTTTTTATTAGAAAAACTAGCAATCAGTCTGGATGATTTTACTTGGTTTTAGAAGTTGTTTTATTAGACGGGCTCAGTGGCGCGATGGTTAGTGCGATGAACTGCCGCGCAGAAGGTCTGTGTTCGATTCCCAGCCGTAGTAATGATTTTTCACTGTCCCCCCGTTCTTGATGAACTGATAAATCAACCGAGTAGTATCAATTGTAAAGAAAAGCTTATCTCAACATAGCCATTCGGATTCGGCATAAGAAGTACACACGCACACATGAATGGTTGTGAGAAAGCGGGCCCTGGGTACTAACTGTTGCGCCAAAAATTTGTATTTGTAGCACTTCAACACTGCGTTCGTTTTCGAGACAGACTTACAATCTTTGGATCCATCTTCTATAATTCCTAGCACTAAGCCCGTCCACACGCCTCCGTTTAATCAATTTTCTTCTACCAAATTTGTTCTCGTCAATCTGGACGATTTTGTGCCTTAGCATCGAAAGTTTCCAAAAACTGGATAATTATTGTCTCTCGGCAATAACCTCTCTCGGGGCCCCTCTTCTATGGAACGTAGTGGTAAAGGAGCTTTTACTCGCGATTGCTTACGCGGATGACGTTGCTATCGCAGTCCAGGGGGCACTTTGATATCTCAAGGAACTTTTCAAAAACTCATAACACAAACTTTCCAAATGGGCAGTCAGTTGTAGTCTAAGTGTCAACGCGCACAAGACTGAACTGGTCCTATTCACTAGGAAATATACATTTCCTCACATTGACTCCCCGTCACATAACAGAAAGAGTAAAGAAAGCGATAGTCCCACTTTATTCCTGTAAGAAAGCCATAGGCATGAAATGGAGAATGAAACTTAGTATTACGCATTGGCTCATGTAGTAGTAGTATGGTGGACAGCGCTAGAGATAGCTATAAACAGTAGACATGGTGCAAAGAACTGCGTGTCTGTTTAGCGGTGGTGCACTCTGTACAACACCCTCAGCAGCACCAGACATTTTTTTCACCTACTACCCGTAGGCAATCAAATGGCAGCTAATTCAACCATACGGCTTAAAGCCATCCAACAGTGGTCAAATATACAAACTGGCCACTCAAATATTCTGAACGAACATACAAATATTTTTGAAAACGCCGATTACACCCATACCAGCTTAAACTTTAATAAGAATTTCCAGGGAACATCCCAGACAGATCGTCATGGGAAAGTAACGAACCTGTGCAAAATGACTCGATCCATTTGTATACCGATGGCTCCAAAACAATGACGTGAGTGGTGCTGGTGTCTTCTCCGACAGGCTAAATGTCAGCCCATTATTCCGTCTTCCTGATCATTGCAGGGTGTTCCAGGCGGAACTCATAGCGATCAAAGAAACCTTATCCTAGCTGAAAGAGAATGTAATATCTGGCAAGTATATTAGCGTTCAAAGTCAACCCTAGATTGCCGCTCATCTCTAAAAGAGATATGAAAGCAGTTTAACATTCCCATATGCTGGTTGACTGGGTATAGTGACATTACAGGGAACTGTAAGGCTGATGAACGCTCCAGACATGGGACTAAATTACCAGTTGTACCCGACACAGTATACCTATTCATGCTAACAGCAAATCAATTCACAGATGGTGTCTTTGCACGACGTGTCAAATAACCAAACAAATTTAGCCAAAGATGGATTCGAGAAGATCCAAGAGACTAATTTCGCTCGATATAGCATACCATACCATAGGTGTCATCACTTGGCACTGTTTAATAGGCAGAAAGGCTAAGAATGCACTCAAATGACTTCTCTAATAGCTTCATGTAAGAAGAGGAAGAAGAAACAATACTTCATCTTTGTAACTCCCCGGCCCTATCATACAAAAGGAAGCTCCATCTTGGAGCTCAATACTTTCAAAATATCAACGATTTGACAACAATTGAAATTAAAAGTCTCCTCCGTTTCATTAAAAGCTCAGAATGGTTATCTCACAAATAACAAGGAGAATGGATAATATACACGTGGAATCACAATGTACCAAAAATGGTCTAAGTGTGCTGCCGAGCTCGATGGAAGCCACTCTAACCTAACCTTATCTCAATCTATTAGCTTTCAACCAATAACTTAAATATTTCAAAAGTTTTCTCGTAAGTTTTTGCTAGAAGTGTATAAAAGCGAATCAGCTGCAAATAAGGATATTTCACTGTATTGATCGTTTTTTCAATATCATTTATGTTAGACATTAAACAACAAAGTTCCTAGCACTGACCCTAGCTGGGACTCCGGTATCAACACTAATACATTTTGATATTTCACCATTCACATTTGCACTTTGAGTGATTTTATAAGGCATGTCTTTATCAAATTTAATGGTTTGTTACGAACACCATAGTACTCTATTTCCTTTTTAAAGATATCTCTATCAACAGTCTCGAAAGTTTTTTTTTTAAATTAGACACATATAAGACAATTTTTTCAAATTTAATTTTTGTTTCCAGATTCCAATTACCATATTAATTGCACCTTCGCAAGAATGTTGTTCCTAAAGCCCAACTGGTTTTCAAATTATCAACTTGTTTTCATAAAAAACTAATTACAGTGGACCATTAACTTTTCTTAAACCTTCTCGTGGTGCATTAACGGGTCGGAATTCTTCGCACATTTCAGAGTTATGTTTTGGTATAAAAGGATTTTTTGTGTTACCTTCCAACTATCAGAAAGTATGCCTTCCCTAAATGACTTACTTACAGCCGTATTTATTAGATTTTCTTATGAGGTGTCTCAGAGGTTGCCTAGATAGGCATGCCTAAATATTTAAGCTGTCACTAGACAACACTTAAATACTTATTACTTATCTATAATCGATTTTTCATTGCTGCCCAACTAAGCAAAGGTTGTTTCAAAAGACGTAGTAGGATTTACAAATCTTCTATAAAAAATTAAATTCGAGTACTTTCTGTCGTCTTTTTGTCGTAAGGTTTTCTTATTTACTATTATTACTAAAACTAAAAAAACTGATATTTAATAGATGTTTATATTCAATTTATTTTAGTATAGAAATTATGAATCAATACTCTGCGTGCTATATTTAACTATGTAATTGCAGTATTTTACAATTGTTTTAGGATTCATAGCCGTCATCCCCAGCAAAACGCCGGCCGGCTGGACTTGCTTCCTTTTTATATGGGTGCAGTCTATAGTACCAATAGCTTGTGGGAACTCCACGAATTTCTCGAAGCTAATTTATTTCCTTTATTTGCTCAGACATTGTTGGCATTTTTACAAATTGTGGCCTCTTTGGAGCAAATGCGTTTGCAGCTCTCCGACAAATAACACAAAGCGTAGATTGGCTAAATCCATGAATGTCAGCTCTATCGTCTTGCATCTAAAAAAAGAGAATAATATTATTTTTAAACAATTATATTGTAATATGATGGTAATATAATATACCCACGCAGTGTGGCCGTGGTGAAGTGGTAATGTGTTCGCCTGTTGAGTGGAAGGTTGCGCGTTCAATCCCACCCAAAATCCATGAAACATTTATTTAAAGAAATTAAAAAGGTCGGTAGTTACTCCTAAGAGTCTACACCATCTTGAAAGCTCAATATATTATACCAGCGATCATTTGGAGATCAGCAGAAATATGTAACCACCTCTATTTGATCCTTCAAGGTAGTATCGCGCAAGATTGATTAACTTTACCATATTGGCCTTAGAAAATCTATACTTTGGCCTAAAATATTTATGTCAAGTTCCATTGGATTATCTTGTTTTGTACATTTTTGGCAAGTATGAATTTAAATAGTCACTACACTTAAATCATTAACAAACGAAATGTAGCTTGATTCCATTTTTATACCCATAGGGGTATATTAGTTTTGATACATAGTTTGTAACATAAAGAAATAATTTAGCTACCTCAAAGTATATGGATCGACTAAGAATCGCTCCCAGCAGAACAAGTGTAAAAATTTTTGAAATCCGCCTACTGCCACGCCTCCTTTTTAGAAAAACGTATTTTTTGGCCAAACCGTAAAGAATTTAAAAAAAAGTGTCTGAGCAGCATATTTAGAGAATTGTAAAAAAAATGTTGATGCAGAATCATTAGTAATATTAATATGAACATTTCGTCTATAGACCATTTCAACCCACGCCCACTTTTTGGGGGCGTTTTCTTACAAAAGCCGTTTGTATACCATACCCCATAGCATATGCAGGAGAAAAGCGATGTTTTTTTGTCAAACAACAAAAGATTCTGATAAACTGTTTGAACAATATGTTGTGACAGTGTCATTTTCTATATTATAGGCCCATAAAGCCCACTTTTTGGAGATATTAATTTTGAGGATGGGATGGGATAGGGTATTTTACGAACCGCACAGCGGGTTGTAGCCTTCTCCTATGTTTTTTTTATAATTTAATTTAACTTTATCGAAAATCATCACACAAAAACTTAAAATAAATTTCCAGATGGAAATTCTCGTAGCTATATTATCAAAGTCAAAATGAAAATTCCTTAGGCAACCTCTAGGTAGGGTTCGTTCGCGCTTATGTTAACCTTTAGGCAACGTTGCCTAAATGTGAAAATCTATTATAGATACCGATTTTGCACTTAGGCAGTACTTAGAGGTTTTCCAAAGTTAGGAAACCTCTAAAATGCTTTTATAACGAACGTTCTCTTTAATTTTTTATTATCTCAATCACTTCTTGATCAAGAACGCATCTTACGTTAATGGGTGTAAATACAAATTGCGGTACTTTGAAAAGAACAGATTGGCACAAGATGAAAATGAAAATTGGTATGTGGTTTGTTTCGGGTGGGATGACGTATTGAGATTTGATGTATGAGTTGTATAACGCGGTACTTTTGACTAAGATTGCCTTTTGAATGTTTGACGATTTTATCGATATTTGGGAGTCTTCCCGATAGGTGGAGCGTTGGATTTGGATTTTGGTTTGATTTTGTGCTTACAATGAAAAGATAATCTCTTCACACTGGAGATCTTGCAGAAGGGACTAATGGCGATATGTCCTTTTGAAGTGAAACTTCTTTTGGGACGCTGTGAATTTAATTTAATGAAACGTAAAAGTGTAACGAAAAACAGATCAAACAATATATTGGTTGTCGTCTAATCACCGAAACCAAGCAGCGTCGGTCGCGGTTAGTACTCAGATATGGGAATGCTAAGGAATACCGCGTGTTGTTGGGTATCGTAAGAGAATGAGATGAGTTTTACTTTTATAAAATCGGTTTTGTAGGCGAGGAAACTGGGTTTCGGGGTAAGAAATAGTTAAAATTCTTCAACCTAGTTTGTGCAAGTTTGAAAACTAATCAAAACACATTTTCACCAAGTGAATTAATTGTCAATAAGTCAGTTCAACTTATCTCGAATGAAATTAACACACTATGGAGGTGGTAGAGAGAGAAAATTTGCCAGAGTACAGTTTTACTTCTACCGCACGTGAACTCACACTCGATTTTTTTTTAATTTGCAAGCGTTTTTTTTAACACGAGACGTTTCAACAAGTATACATAGATTTTTAGTTGACAGCATTATTACTTTTTTTTGTTTGATAAATTTACTTTTTGCTTTATTTATTTATTATTTCGATCTTGAAAGAATTTCATGTATATTTTTAACTAGCCCACTCCTAAGCACAATTTTTAAATTTATCTCAAGAATATAGAGCAATTTTAAGATTTTGTAGTGATCGCATATTCATATCGAGCCACTCGTTTTGATTTTTCACAATTGTTTTAAATTTAACAATTAACTTTACTGCACATAGCCGAAAGCCCTATCAGCTAGTGCTATTTAAAATTAACAATTAATATTGTAATTTATTACATATGGCTCATCATGGTATATCATTTACATTTGACACTAACATTATTTAACTTTGGGATAAACATGAAATTAGGTTGAGTAATAATTTACCTACAATTGTTATTATACTAAGTTCATCCATCCATATTATTCACAATAACAAATGTATACAAATATATGTAATTAATAGATAAGCATTACATATTCTTATATATTTTATGGTTTTGAGTTATTTCAGAGTTGCACATTTCTTTTATATATAAAATCACACCACCTGTGTGTCGTGACTCAATATCGCATCTTACCATGTTGTAGCTCTCTAAATTATTTTCGTTGTCATTAATTTCATTTGTAACAAAAGTTTTGAATAAAAAAAACTCAAACTGGTTGTAACGAGTCAAAATATCCAATTCCGACAAATTACTTATAGAACTTTGAACATTTATACATTCAATTGTATCTCCTCCTCCTTTCTCCTTTCAGCTTTGAATTTATTCGGATCACTTCATAACATGTATCTCTACAATCGTGGTCAACATTTAGTTTCAACCCTAAATTTGTCATTCGCTTTATAGCAATATTTGAAAACAGTTTGTTTGCAGTCTTTAGTTTCGTGGTGTTTAGCCCATTTAGCAGATACAATTTTATTTTTATAAAATTTCGATGATGAAACCCTCAACAATTGTAACATCGTGTGAGCTATATATTTATATTGATATACTGGGCATCTGTCCCAGCAATCACATTATACTTATTATTCATACTTACTTACATAAATGGCGCTTCAGTCCGGAATGAACCTGGGGCTCAACCAATTTGACTTTCCAATTAGCCCGGTCCCTAGCTAACTGACTCCAAGTTGGTTTAGGTCGGTTTCTACTTGTGCGCGCCACTTAAGGCGAGGGGTTACTGCGTCCGATGTCTGGCTGGGAATCGAAGACTCTGCGATGCGGAGTATTGGTGTCCATTCGTTCTACATGTTCTATCCATCTTAAACGTCCAATGCGGAGTTTTTTTTTGACTAGGGTCTAGTAGTTGTACCGATTTTTGGAAGATTGTGCCTCTGGTGTTGGCTCTGGAGTTTTGCACAATAGTCTCAAGAACTAAATAAAAAAGGTCACAGATAGTGCATCGCCTTGCCTAAATCCTTTACAAATCCTTATCTTTGTAAACCTCGTTCTTGGATGCGAGCATCTTTCGGTATTCCTCATCGAACCAAGGATTTCTTACTGGTGGGCATCGTTGCCATTGTTCTTCGACAATCGATGCTTGTGGTATTGTGTTAATTGAGAGGTTAAGGGATACGCGTTGCGTGAAGGCCTTGACGGTCTCGTACGATTACCAGTCTTCCGACATTAAATTTTTAGCTATATCATCTTTTCCCTCCGTCGGCGTCGAAGTATATAAGGCATATACGGCTTAAGTTGGCGATTTTGGCCTTTATGCGAATTGTTACCATGCGTTCGCTTATGTCTCGGACTTCTTGCCTAAGTCTGGTACTTATAACAAATTTGCATCCGAATAGTCGCCCGGCCCATCCCATCGTAATTCCTGGATGGCAGTAATGTCTGCTTTGTAGCAGCTTAAGGCTTCCGCTGGTTGTTCGCTTGCACGAACGTCGTTTTTCTTTTTTCGATTAGCAGGGTTCAATAATAAAATCAATTCTAGACTATTGGTTGCTTCATAACAAAGGTTTTTTTTCCATGGGTGGGTTATTAACCCAAAGCACAACCCCCAACCTGGAGTACCAGTTCCGATTTATTAGATACCTCAAGGACACGGGCCCATCAGTATCCACTACGGGATTGAGCGCTGTTGTTGGCCTTTCGGTTCATCCGCCAACAAGGGGCCTGACTTACCCTTGAGAATTCCTAATAACCTGTTGTCCGAATATGTCGAAGCATCTCATCTAGGTTCGCCTGGGACAGAAGACCGGATATTCTGTGCCATTCTCACCAGATTGTTTATAGTGTTGCTGTTTTTCGTCTTGTTATTTACAGTTTACACTCGGACTTATCGCTTAGCAAGTCATATCCGGTTGGATGGGACCAGTATCCGATGGTTGCCACTATGAGTTAAAAGCAAGCACTATTGCACTAGTTCCTACAATTGGGCATTGCCAAGTTAAAGCCAATCAGAGAAGAAAACTTAAAAAGAAACCTGTTTTGAAGCAAGTAAAGAAGGGTCATCGAATGAATTTTGTAGGAGAACATGTCGCTCGGAATAGTGAATGAAGACACGTTGTCTTTTCGGATTAAAAAAACACTGACAGCCCCGATGGTTCCAGCTTTATTTCCATGATCTAAGAAAGGAGGAGCTTATTTTGGCAAGACACAACCGTACATCAGATGTTATGGTGTGGGAGCTATAACCTATACTATGTCACAATCGAGTTGAAGTTTTTATTCACAACAATTAACGGAAACAATACAAATGTTTGCTGGAACGATCATTTCCAAAAGTGAAAAACATTTTCGGATCTCTGCCTTGGATATTCCAAAAAGACAATATCCCCATCCACACTTCCAGGGTTGTTAGAAGTTGGACGTGGAACTGTTGCCATGGCAGCATTATTCACCGGACTTTAACATAATCGCAAAAGTTTGGGCATGGTTATCTCATAAAGTGTATGAAGGCGGCAGACAATTTAATGGAAACCCAACTCGTTTTTTTTTTCATTATGCTCGAGGGAGGTTTATAAATGATAAAGCATAAAAACGCTACTAAAACCCTCGCCGACGACAGCACACTGCGTCATAAGATCAAATTGTAAATCGACTCTCCGAAACGCAAACTATTTTGCACAATGGCATAAGAGCCGACTTGGACGTAGAAAAGTTTTAACTGCGCTTATCGTTAGGTAGCCTCATTAAAAAAATCAGTCAACATAAAAAGCAGGCTCCAGGTTAGATAAGGTGGCTGCACGCGAAACGCCTGCACACTTATACCAAGAAGGTCCGTTGTGGTACCACATGGATCAAACATCTTTTCCTATGAATCGTCTGCCTAGTTGAACCAATCCGAGCTACAAAAAAAACGGCGGAGGTACCTGATGTCAATGTTAATCAGGTCACCTAGGTTATCGATGAAGTAGTCTCCCAGGTGGATTCTTCTTTTGTTGGAGAGCGCTGGACATGAACAAAGAAGATGAGTGATACTTTCCTTCCCTCTTCTACAGAAGTCGTTGCTGTAAAGCCAAGTCTTTTAGCATGTAGCAATATGGGGCAATTTCCTGTAAGGACACCAATGATGGTACTGATGGTGGATCTGTTCAGCATTATTAAACTGAGGGAGCGTTTCTGGCTATTTTTAGTTTCCATCTACAATTAGCTTTTTTGATCGCATCTAGTTTAAGTGTTGATTTACAAGTAGCGAGGGGCATGCCTAAAATTTCTACATGTGGTAGAATATCAAGCGTGGTACCCCTTCTGGCAAGCTCGTCCGCCCTACAATTCCCTGGAATATCACTGTGCCCCAGCACCCAAAATAGGTGAATGGTATAGCTGTGCCATCTCGTTAAGAGACAGTCGGCATTCGTGGGCTGATTTTGAAGTGAATTTATTTATTTATTTGATCTACCATATTCGTATATATTAACAGATTATTTTGACTTAATAATAAAAATAGTTTAATCCTGAAAAAAAGATTAATTAAACTTAAAAACAAAAAAAAAACATTTTCTAAGAGTATAGACTTAGCGAAGGATTGTTAGTATTTGGGATTTGAAATTGTTAAGTTAGTGAAAAGATATGGAAAGATCTTTTTTAAATGCTAATCTACTTTTTGAAAATTCGCATTCGTCAGAACTGTACATTTCGTTGAAATATGTGATGCATCTTGATATTGGTTCAATTTGGCAATAAGCTGTTCTGTGCCTATTTGCTATGAACATATCATATGGTATGCGGTAGAGAGAGGCTCCAAGTTGAAGATAAAAACTGCTAAGTGGTCTGATTGTTTCGGATGGGACGACGTAGTCAGATTTGATTGTGTATTCAGTTGAATAACGGTACTTTTGTTCAAGATTGATTTTTGAATGTTTGTGTTTCTCGAAGATAGCTTTGACATTTTTATTAACATTTGGGGGTCTTTTCGATAGGTGTAGCGTGTAGTTTTGGTTGAATTTTGTGAGTTGTTACAATGTAGAAAGTATATCTTCACACTAGAGTTCTTGCAGAAAGGACCTATGGCGATTTTTGTGTGATTGTCTTTTTTGAAGTGAAACATCTTTTGGGACGGTGTAATTTGGATTTTATGAAACGAAAAAGAAAAATATCAGTTCTCGTCTGATCACCGAAATCAAGCAGCGTCGGGCGCGGTTAGTATTTAGATGATGGACCATATGGGAAAAACGCGTGTTGTTGGTTACTTTGTAAGAGAATGGGCTTCCGCACACGAGATGAGTGTATTAAACCGAACCGAAAACAGTTTCACTTCTACCGCGTGTGAACTCACACTCGATTTTTTTTAGAGAATTTATTAGTTTCGGTGAAGAAGATTAAATTGCTACAGGCCTTTGTAAAACAGGTTGTTTTGTGTGGATGTTCTCCTAAAGAGCTAAAGCTCCTTGTTTGTTATTAGACAAGAGTTAAGTTCAAAGTTAAATAGACTCCATCCATATTTTCCTTGTCGTACAGTTCCACTTCAACTTTTTCAAATTACAATCTCATTTCGAACGTGTGATAGATACACATTGCCGAAGGCTTTGGCAATGTGTATCTATCAGTACTTTGCCTCCACTGTTTGTTAACTCTACAAATATTTGCTTACTAAATTATGATCCCGGCCACCCCTAAGTGGGTACACAAATTAGGGACACTTAAATATCATTTCCCATGGTGACATGGCTTTGTAATGGAATGGGGGTGATTTTATTGTAGAAGAACGATACTTTGACGTGAATATTTTTGAAAATACCGCATATATTCAGAAATGTTACAACGTTTAGAAGTATGTATGATAATTACCTTTGTTAATATCCATTAAAATGATATCTGAAAGGTTATATTTTTTTATTTCCATTTCAGTCCATTAACAAAGCAATCGTCATTTGGCTATGCGTTTGGTGTTGTGCAATAATCGAATGTGTGGTACCCGAAGAGCAAATGCAACAGGAACAGGTGCCACAAAAACAACCCGATCAATCGCTATCAACCTCTTCATCAACGCAAAATCCCAGCGAAAGAGTTATCGACTATAAGGAGTCGTGTTTTTATGCCAGCGCCGAACTATGCCATAAATGGAGCAATGAGACCCACACAGACTCGTGTCGATGCCGGCCGCATCCGATTGTCCGGAAGTCATGGGTGTGCTGTGACATCACAGACTTCAGTATGATCTCGTCGTGTAAAAAAACCAACGGATGGGTTAATCTGCACATACGCAACGCAACACTCCGTTGGCTTGATATATCACACTCAACGTTTCAGAAACTTGAATCGTTGGCCATAACCGATGGTAATATCACCGAAATAAGTCATGCGATGAATCGAGCAGCCTACGTTAAGTGCCTTAATGTGTCTAATAACAATTTATCGGACATCTTCGCTCGTGCCTTTATAAGTTTGCAAAACTTTCAAGTACTCGACATATCAAGCAACAATTTATCCCGAATTCCGAATCTAAATTCTCACCAAAATTTAACTGTTGATATAAGGTAAGGCTATGAGTTAGTAGATATATAATTTATATTCTGGCCAATTTTCTTGTGACTTCCACTAATCCCTTCTCAATATCAACTCTTCTTTTAGTGGCAACAAACGGATGTCATGTGATTCCCTGCTCAAGGCAATCGTCCGTAGTTCGTTCAAGTTTGTTCGCCCCGACACTACATATTGTCTTTGGAATCAAACGTACACCTGGTTCAATTCAACGGACTATGTTCCCATCCGCCAGCTGGAACGTTGGAAGCGACTCCATGCCGAGTGCCCCAAGATTCCTGGTTACGGGAATTGTACATGCGATGCGGAACAAATGGTTTTCGCGGTAAGTAAGGTATTGGAAATCGTATGACAACCCAACTAAATCAACATTTGTTGCGCAAAGTAATTCCGTCTATTGCTGTATAATGTCTGAGTGTGCCTATTCTCATTTTGTTAATGCTTGATTCGCTAATTGCACCACATGCGACATTCGATATGGATGCAATTCACCAAACAAATATTTTCAGACGAAAAACGATGAGCCACATTTGTTGTTCACTGCCAAAGTGGATTGTTCCAATTTGGGTTTGATTGAATTGCCGCCCAAACTACCCGACAATACGATTATTCTGAACGTCTCTAACAACAACGTAAGCAGAGTGGCTTTATTCCGAGGTATAACTAATAACGAAACCATTTCTTTTGAAAGATCACCAGCATTGGAGATCACTTCCATTCGAATCCAACGTACAGAAATATTCTTAAATTCGACGCCAATCAGAATCAAATTTCCTCGATGTACGAGCTAGAGGGAACGAAGTTCATGGAAGTCTTCCAGAAATTTTATTTACGAAAGAACGCAATCAATAAGGTGAGTAAAATTGTATATTTTAAATTTAGGACATGGACTGGCCTATGGCTGTAAAGCAGATAGCTCTCTTAAACTTCGCGTTACCAGCTATTTTTAAACGAAGCCAATAGAGTAATTTGCGACAACTTCAATCTGACAGCCATATTATTTGTATTAAACGTTCCTTGCAATTTTCTATTAGATGTTTTTTTGGCTTCTGGATGTTAGGTTCAGGTCAGGATTTAGCTGGTCGAATATGGTTGTCATTACAGGAACATCTTTAAAAGAGCGCACCCTGACAAACAAAGATTCGGTTCATTCCCTCAAGTGCTATAGTTTTTCCTCTTTTCAGATGGGCGTTTATGACCTCTTTAAGATATAAGCATTCCAGTTCATAGCTCGTTGTCCACATAAATTTTGCGACGCTCTCCTTTCAATAATGAACTTAGCTCTTCGTTTTTTGACAGACCACGTACACCTATGGAATAGAATTTTTCATGAAACAAAAATAAAATGGGCCGTCAACTCATTTGCCCCTTTTAAAGCCCCTGGAGAAGATGGAATATTCCCAACACTTCTCCAAAAAGGCAGCGCACAAATAACCCCGTTTCTCATCAACATATTCAGAGTTAGCTTTGCATGGGGTTACATACAAAAATGCTGGAGAGAGGTAACGTTTAAGTTTATACCGAAAGCTGGTTGTAAACCAAGCGATCTTCCCAAATCTTACCGTTCCATTAGCCTCACCTCCTTTTTCCTTAAAACAAAGGAAAAAATCATTTATAGACACATAAGGGATGGTCCATTAAACAGTAAACAACTAAACAAATACAAATATGCCAAAAACAAACCGACTGGTGCAAAAAAGTTGGCCTAACTGTCAACCCCAAAAAAAGTAACATAATTGCATTCACGAAAAGACGGAATCGGGATAAACTAAGAAAAAACCCACTATGCTTGGTGAAACAATAGAGTTTTCAAAAGAAGTTAAATACATAGGACTAACTCTGGATGAAAAGCTCACTTGGAACTCTCACCTCACAAAAACCATAGACAAAGCCAGAATCTCTCTGTGGACCAGCAAAAGTCTAATTGGTAAAAGCTGGTGGATAAACCTCAAAGTCATGCTATGGCTCTACGCATGGTGGCAAAAAACGAAACAAAAGTCAAAAATCTTCAAAGAGTAGCATGTGTATGCACTACTGAACACTGAAATTGTTATGGAACTGAATAAAGATGATGACCCAAATTTAATTCAGCCAAAACTTCAAGGTAACAGTCCCAAATCATCAGTATCGGAAACAGAATAAACCAACATTTTCCAACGATTCTCATCTATGGTACACAGATGGATCAAAAACAAATGAAGGAATTGGAGCTGGAACATACGCTGTTAAAATAAAAACCTTCATCTACACAAGCATGTACAAATGTAACTCTGTATTGCAAGCAAAAGTCTTTGCTATAGAAATATGTCTCAGAGAAAATCTAAATAACTCCATAACAAACAAGAGCATATATATTTTCTCTGACAGCAAAGCAGCACTCCTAGCCTTACAAAGTTACGAGATAACATCAAAACAAGTATGGGATTGCCTACAACTACTCACATCGCTAGCCAGCACAAACAGAGTACATCTCATCTGGGTGCCAGGACACAGTGGACACGTAGGCAACGAAAAAGCAGATATACTAACCAGGAAAGGATCGGCATCAAATTTCATGATGCCAAGAACATTCTGTGGACTACCCATCCGCACTGCTGAATTCCATATTAAAATATGTCTGAAAAACAGGGCCAATACTGAAGGTAACAGAGAAGCCAAAATGTTCATGCCAAACACTTCCCACACAAGAACGAAGCAACTCCTACATCTAACTAGAAGTCAGATTCGAACTGTCGGTACAGGGTTCCTTACTGGCATTGTCAAGTCAAAATACACCTCATGACTATGGAATAACTCAAGATAACACCTGCAGACTATGCAACAAGGACGAAGAATCAGCAGAACACATCTTGTGTCACAACACAAGGTAAACACTACCTTGAGACAGAGGACATATCTAACAACACACGCAAAGATTTACTAGGATTCATCACAAAGTCTGGTATTGGAGTAAATCACAATAGGCCCAACTATGGCCGCAGTGATATGGTAACTGGCTTCGAACTCCCAAACTTAATCTAATCTAACACCTATGGAACTTTTGCCCGTGTATATTTTCGTAGACCTAATAAAGCCTTCCGTCGAGCATAGTTGAAAATGGTTGACACCGTAATGATGTCATACTATTAAATACGTATTGGTCAATTTCTAGCCGACCTCTTCACCGACTACCACACTTTCTTGTGGTGTGAAACCGGAGGCCCGCCTGCATTACTCAAGTGGCCGTAATCAGTTGTCGTTTATGAGCTTTTATACGTCTTGCCAGTTTATACCTCTATTGCAATATAACTTTACATAAAAGAATTAGAATTACATGCATAATAACCTTACCCTTCTAATTTTCATAAATCAATCTCGTTTACAGATCCCTGAATATCTTCTTTCCAACGCGCTAGACAATAATCCAAACGGACGTGCAATATATCTAGGAGGCAATGAAATAAACTGTGATTGCAATTCAGCAAAAGTTCTCAAGGTAAGATGATAAAAGCCTATCGCGAATAAATTTCCCTGGAATGTTTCCCTTGTCAGCAATGTAAATCAGATTGCTGAATGGGAACAGTTTCCCGGGAAAATTTATTCCCGATAGGCCTAATTCTCTCTAACGAAAATAAATTCCTATCACTTACATCTCATTGATTAGCTCTGGCTTCTAGCGCGTCATCTAAATATACCCGACTATAATCAAATCCTGTGTCACAATATGCCGCAAAAAGTCATCGAGCTGCAGGAGATCAAACTCTGTCAATCGCCACACGACTGGACTGACTACATTTACTATCTAATTGCGCTGGAAGTGATTTTACTCTTCGCCTTAATAATGAAAGTCTCCTACGATTATTGGGTGTTCAAAACAGCGGGCTACTTGCCATGGCCAGCTAGCAAAATGCCGAAGCTGCCATGTGATTGGCTATGTGAGTCTTAACAAGGAAACTCATACGAAAACGATTTTAAAACCTCAAATGTGATGTTAACTAAACAAAGTGCCTATATGTTGATTTATTTTTTTCATTAGTATGTAAGTGGATGTGTGCGAATGCAGGTGTAACCCAAGTGTCAATTTGTTGTAACCAAAAATAAAAAAACAGTTATTTTGTACAAAAAGAATTAATTTTTCTTAATTTTATTTTGCTTTCGAAGGTTTGTTTTTTTCTTTATATTTTGTGAAGCACCCTCACCCTCTTTCAGAATGTTGTTAATGACCTTCTTTTTGTTTTTATGTTGGGGTGGCTTGTTCGCCGTATCGTTATCTGTACTCGAGCGGCGTTTTACGAACTCTCCGATTTTACTTAATTTCTTTTTGCGACGCTCCTCGAATTTCGGATCGGTTGAGATCACATCACGCCGGGGAGCATTGTTAGCTAGTTGCTTCTTGTCAGATTTCTTGGACTTCTTTAGCTTTAACATGTAATCGGGAACATCACCGCCAGAGTTTTTAATTATTTGGGCGATACTATTGCATAAATGTACAGTATGGTGAATGAGTGAGAAAAAAAAAACAGTTCATGGACTTACCTGCGTAGATTGGTGGTGTCATTTTGTGTAAAGAAGGTTATAGCTCTACCTGGTCGTCCAGCTCTGCCTGTCCGACCTATCCGATGGATGTAAGAAATCGTGGTTGGGGGGAAATCATAGTTGATGACCAAGTTGACGCCTTTAAAATCGATACCCCGTCCCATCAATTCTGTACAAATCAAGACCCAAATGTGACCTTCGCGAAAGGCTCGCACGACATTGTCTCGTTGTTGCTGAGTTCGATCGGCATGGATGACGTCTACATTGATTCCGTCGTAAAGGAGTTCATCAAATAATTGTTTGGCTCGATCCTAAAGAATAGGTGGATTATGATGATTGTGAGAGAAAAGTTTCATTGAAACATTAGGAAAACAACCGAGGTCTAGAGGGAAGCAATAAATGTGAAACGATTGATAATAGAGTATACAAATTCGAGGCATTATAAAATTAGATTGACACCGGTTCATACAGCTCTTCCGTTTCATGTTGTCTGCACTTTTGTTTAATTTTACTTTAAACTAGATGTACCCGGTCGATGGTTGGGTGTTGCAGACACAGAGTGGATGTTATTTCAGCAATGCCCAATTGTTGAATGTTGAAATTCGCATCGATTTTGGTTATTTTACATCCCAGCGGTAACAATCGAATACCGGTCTCATTCAACCGGATTTGACTTGAAAAATAGCAACACAATAAAGAAAATCCAAAATGACTAACGCGGAATATGCGGTCAGCTGTCGTTAGGTCCATATTTGGCCCCGAATCTGCAAGTTGGCGGTTGTACTTTGGGTTAACTACAACTCACTCACTATTGTTACGAAGCATCACGAGTCTTGAAAAGGATAACGACGTTCGTATCGCAAACATAAGTCTATAGACAAGTGGCATGCTTTAAATATTCTGGATATCAGAATACAGGAATCATTTCGAGCAGCTGCTTAATGGACATAATATCGGGAGAGTAATAGCGCGAAAGAAAGTATTAAGATGTTAGCACAATACAGTTCTGATCTCATACGAGCAAAACTCTTCGAATACAATGTTGTTACTATAAAAGAGTGCATGCACCGAACACCATCAATAAAGTCTGGATGAATGAAAGCATGCCCGATGACTTTGTCGAATTTTCGGAGGAGGAAAAGATAACAACCGCGAATAAACAGTAATGCTACGTTCAAGAAAATCTTCGAATACCTGCATTCAGGTAGCACGCAACAAGGAAGACAGAACTTTTAAGTGATAGCGGATTCCAGAGCGTTTGGACCGAACGCCTAGAAGCAACATACCCAGGATCAAAGAAGATGTCCGTTAGGTAAAAAATGGAAATAACATCTATTCGGGCCGTTTCCTTGTTGCATGCGGGTATTCAACATGCCACAATAACGACGAAATACAAAAGGTGATTCCTCTAGTTCTCGTTTCGTTTGGACACAGGGCCTAGTTTTGTTTTCTTCTTCTTTACGTTTTGGAAAATTCTGGGAAAATCCCGAAGAAGTCAAACCCGCGTACAAGAGCATTAATGTACCGCCAAAAGTAGTCCTTTCTAGCTGATCCATCAACGTCGGCAATAACCTCACCGGTACACTCAATCCCATAAACCTGGTGAATAATTATCATGCGTTCTCTTCAATGTTATTCTTGAGAATATTGTGCGAAACTCTCGAGCTAGCCCCAGGAGGAAAATCTTCCAGAGTTCTATACAACGATTGGTATAGCCGACAATATTGACATCATTACAACGTATTCAGCCAATAACTTTAGATCTGATGACACTAGTTACGGACAACCAGTATTCCTCTTTAATCGTTTTGCTTCGACCCCATAACTTGCATGAACTACATTCCTTACCTTGCTCTGCACAAAGACAAGCACTGGAGGCTTCAATCCAGTCCGCACCAAATCACGAACTGCAATCAGCTTTCCAGACTCCGATCCAACAAACAGCAGCTCTTGATTAACCAACTCTGTTGCAGAGTTTTGCTGACCGACGGTAACTCTAGCCAGTCCTTTCATATGCTTTATGGCCCATTTCGCCACTGGCACTGTATAAGTGGCACTAAACATAGCAAGTTTTTTCGAAGAGTTCGTGCACGCAGCAAGAATCTCATCGAATTGCTCCTTAAAACTATTTTGACCCTCTTCCAACATCTTATCGGCTTCATCAATCACAAACCATTCAACACTGCAAAACAAAACAAAAACTTTCATAAAGTCGCTAATGGATTCAATACAAATCAAACCTCTTTAAGTCCAAAACTGGCGGTTCTTGCTGGAGTAAGTAGCGCACTCGATTCGGTGTCGATATTAGGATGTCAAACTTTTTACTGCTTTTTGGGCCAAACTTCTGTTCTGCCTGATTGACCTTGCTGATAACATGCACCTTGAGACTTGTTTTCTCTGACAATCGCATGCATTCGCGGTATATCTGCTGCGAAAGTTCGCGAGTGGGAGCAAGTATAAGAGCACGAAAGCCATCCTTCTTCGGCGACTTAAGATCATTGATTATCGGGGTCAAGAACGCGATCGTTTTACCGGAACCAGTTGGAGCACATGCCATTAATGGACGCCCCTTAATATTTAAAATTGTAATAAATAGCAAACATAACTCTCCAACAATAATTACCTTTAGCATAATGGGAATTGCTTGCATTTGAATAGCTGTTGGTGTGGGGTATTTGCATGATGCCAGGTTATTGACCAGCTTTGGAGAAACTTTATACTCTGTCTCCAATTCCTCGAATGATGTAATTGGCGCGGGAATTTTTTTACCTATAACAGAGATTTTATTCACCTTCCGAATGTTGGCGATCTGAAACGTTTGGGAATTTCAATAATTAGTTGCAACTTTTTAACTATATGGAGCTACCTACTCGTTCTTCCTCCTGTAATCGTTGTTTATCTTCTGCACTCATTGATGTCTTCTTCTTTTTGTTTTGAATTGGAAATGCGGTACCTTCGAGAAATTGCATGGGTTCTTCTACATCCATTGATGAATCATTATCCTCACTCAAGTCCTCTTTTTTTATATCAATTTCAGGTTCTTGTTTCACAACTACGGTCTAAAAATGTGTTTACAAAAATGCATTTCAGTGATTAATCACGTACCTCTACTGGATTGGTATTCTTTTTAGAAAAATGTGCACCCTTTGTCAATTGACGAAATAGATCAAATGAATCCATGATTGCTTTTATTTGTAAAAATAAGTTAAAATATGAAAATTCACTCTGCAAACGTAAAACAAATCGCACGTGTAGGACTTTTGAAAACAAATGCAGACGGATCCAAACAGCTGTGAAGCTGTCAGTGTCACCAGAAAAAAGTAATACATGACCAATGCTAGTGATGGCATACTATTATTTTTGTAATAGATTAGTGTACATTACTATAAATTAGTAATGAACAACAGAGTACTTCACAACATCCAATCTGACATCACTTGTACGATGGGAAATTCAATGAACGGGGGTCGGGGGTTGTTTTTTTTAACTACCCCTCGACCCCCGCCAATGAATTTACCATCATACAAATAATATGGCTGTCAGATTGACGTTTTAACGAAGTACTCTAATGACGTGTTCCATTTACGGCTATCTTAGTCCCGTATTTTAATTCTCAGTGAATGTAATTTCTAGTACATATATGCTGTCAATAAGAAAGGAGGCACAACATCGACGAATTGAATAGAACGTCACCATTGACAGATATAACTTTCAGGTTGTAAAGGTTGTCTACATCGGCTCCGCTACTAACGCATTTGACAACGACATCTCGTCAGAAACAAAACGAAGAACTACTTTTTCAAACTGTTGTTTCTTCGATCTAAGGATGGGACTACTAAGGAGATCCTATATGAGACCCTGATTATCCCAAGTGATTGAAGAAATCCCTGGTCGTTTTGAGAGATAAATTCTGTGGAAAACCTTAGGTCCCATTTGCGTTGACGGAGACGAAGATTCAAGAATGTTCTCATTGAACGTGTAAGATGGGAAGTCCACGTAGAACGAATGGATACCAACACTCCACCTCACAGAGTTTTCATTTCCCAGCCATATACGTCGGAGTCAGTAAAGGAAGACTCAGACTATGTGGCGCGCTCAAATAGAAACCGACCTCACCCAACTTAAAGTGCGTAACTATATGTAGTTTTCTATGAACCGGGGTAATTGGAGAGGCATGTTGGCGTCGTAGTTGCATAGATTTATGGAAGATTGGCCCTCTGGTGATAAGTAAGTGGAACACAATTCTTCGTGGACAGACACTAAAATGTATTCTTACCCTTTCTGCTAAAAGAGTACAGCTGATTATTTTTAACGTGTGTGAAAGGAATTCATAGTTGGGTTTGTGACTGACGAACACAAAATTGCACCAATGCAATGACAAAAAAATCAATCTGAAATTGCATTCCATTAGCAACAAAATAGATCAAAAATTGAAATTATTATTAATCAAACAATCTCAGATTAGGGCGACATTGCAAATTACAAAACTGGTCATTTTTTGGATCAAATTTACTTTAGCTGCCAATCATTTTTTGCGCTTTTTTTCCAACATGGCAATACTGTGTACACCACTGCGATCGAAAAAAAAGAAATGTCAACTACTTACAATTTGTATGGAAATTTAACTAAAATGTGAAATATTATTTTAAGCATAACTTTTAAACGAAATGTGAGCTATGATATTTAAAAACATATGATCAAATGATCAGCATCAGCATTAAATCAAAAATAAGTGCAAAAAGTGAATGGCAGCTAAAGTAAATATATGCCAATTTTTGCGCTTCCGTATATGGCCAGCCTTATAAATTGTTTTCTGAACGCGGCCATCGAAGTTGTGCTTACGGCTCCAATTTTGTTGTGACGTCTCGTAATATAGCAACAAACTTCATCTACACTTTTTCAGTGAATTATTTTTTTTAAATTCATATTTGCCCGCGTATTTTATTATGGATTTGATTAATCAATTTGATAAATTATATGAAGAGGACTGTAAAGTAAATATTTTGATGTAATTCTAAAAATAAACAATCATTTGCTTTGTTATTCTAATCGATAAACAGGATAACATCAAGAGGGAATTCAATGGGGGTCCTTTTATAAAAAGATCAAATAACATAACAATACCACCCTCCTGTTACACTCTAAACACTTCACAAAGAAAACGTAAGAGATGGAGTTTAAAACAAAGGGAACCAAATGTAAGATTTTTAGTGGGAAATGCCTTACAACCTGCAGAACGCACATCAGATGTATCAATTAACCTGATAGAGGAAGAAGAACAACGTTCAGAAGAAGATGCCAATGCAAATAATGAGGTAAATACTATTCCAGAAACTCTTGAATTGTCAGTGGTGGATTTTGGGAAGGAGGGCGGAAGATATTCCATGGAAGACGCAGTTTTGATTGAGAAATTACTAGGCAAAGCCGTGGTAAAACATGTACTGGAACATCCTAATGAAACCGAACTTTCATATGGAACTGCAAGTTGGCATGATGGAGTCATTGTTTTGGACTGCAAAAACCGTAAGTCCTATGATTTCATAAAAGTAGCAGTTGAGAAATTGGAAGCTTGGGATGGTTCTAATTTAAAGTGCGTTCGCCCGGAAAGTTATTCCTTTATGCTAAAAGCTAAGCTTGAAGTAACAGATTTGGGAATACAAGGCCAGGATGTATTAAATGTTTTACGTTCGCAAAATCCCACAATTAATATGAAGACATGGAAAGTTTTCGGTGAGGAAATGGACTTAATTGGTTTCAAGGTGTATATACTTCTGGTGTCCAATCCTCCGGTATCACTGGTACAGAGTAAAGAGCTCAATCTATTTTACGGTGCTGGAGTGGTCACTCTTAAACTACTTGATAGCAGTTCCTCAACTGATGGAATTTAAATAGTGAATATTATGTATGCACTAGTGGACCATTTTGGACATCAGCATTCATCACAACTATACCAGCAGTACAATCAAGTGCGTTGTTAAAATCGTACTTGTATAGCCTATGATATATTATTGTTTCTGTAAATACTTCCAAAGATTATGAATTCTATACAGATGACGCACTCCATATGAGAATAATTGTTCTATGACGGGGCGTGCTGGCACAGCCCATTTTTTTGTGTTGCCCGTGTTTTTGTTCTTGTTTTTGATGTGTTGTCATGCACACCGCCCGCCCGTACCGTAAAGCTATTGTTCTCAATGCGTCATCTGTATAGAATTAATAATCTTTGATACTTTGCATAGAATTCTTAATAAAAATGTGTTTTTCTATTCAATTGGATAAATAGTTTCTCTCGCTTGTACTTGACTAGCAACACCGGGAAGTGCACTTAAGATAAGGTGGCATAACTGTCGCTCTTCTTTAAAATGATATTCATGCCTATCGTAGAATCCGGCGGAATTCAATTCCCCTTCACTTGCTTATTTCACTTTCACTTTACGGCTGTATCGTAGATTCCGTCGGATACGCTTAGTTGCCGACCATCAGATTCTCTTATCGACTCAGCTGTGCAAATAAATTATTTTTCACCCTTATTGTGCAGTCATTTTTGATAAAATTATTGATATTCAGTGCTTTAAAAGAAATAGAATGGACAGTCTATGTATGTATTTTGATTCATATGACGATGATGAGGAAACCGTACCCTCAGCTAAAAGTTTGACGACGATGAGGAACCGTACCCTCAGCTAAAAGTTTGAGGGCATACTTAAGAGGGACATCAGAAGATATTTTGGAACTATCGAATCAAATGTATGTTTAAGTTTCAACATTTTCGGAAGTGCTAAAACAAGTGCTAGATGTCCTAGAGCAAAAACTGTGTCTCAAATGGATACATGACTGAAGAAGATACAACCGAAGCGAAGAGATATTTCTATGATATATGCAAAATTCCAGGTGTCGTCATGTGTGTTGATGGGACACATATTGCTATTAAGATGCCAGCAGAAAATCCACACCTGTATTACAATAGAAAAGGGTAAGTGATTGATTCTTAAATATAAAATGCGCTTAATTTGCTTTCCATTTTTAGGTTTGTGATCACAGGCAGCGGATACGATGTATAGATACAAGTTTTCAAATGTTCACGACTCCTTTGTATGGAATAGCAGCAACGTCAGCACATATTTTTCCAATCGATATGATAACAGAGATAGAAATACGAGGCTTCTCGGTACATTTTTGGTTGCAATTTGTTTAAAGTAATACAACAATCATTTTTTTTGCAACTGACGCTGGATATCCGCTTCTTCCATGGTTGTAAACACCATTTCGATCCGTGCAAGTGAATTCACCCGAGAGCCGATTTAATCAAAACTATAGCAAGGGCAGAAATATTGTAGAAAGGACAATTGAAGTTCTTAAAAACAGATTTCGCTGTTTAATGGGCGAAAGAGTTTTACATTACGCTCCAAAAAAAAGGCAGTACAAATCGTCAACGTTTGCTGTTCTCTGCATAACATTTGCATAGCATATAAAACAAGTGAGAATCAGACGACACATATACTGAAAACTTGGTAACGAAGATAATCACGACTGTGCTGTGCTGGATATATGCCAGCACAGTGTCATCGCAATACTCAAAGGAAGCATCTGAAATCAGAAATTAAATATTAAGATCGTTTTAAAATACGGTAATCAATATATCAATCATTTATTACAAACAAAACACTTCAAAACACTTCATTACAGTGCATAAACATAAAAAATAAATATTTCATTAATTCTTAATAAATATTAGTCACTTGGTTTCATTTATAATTATATTATTAGTAATTATTTAGATCCGATATCATCTGCCTTTTCCTATCCAGTTCGACCTCCAGTAATTTTTGTTTTAGTTTTAATTTCTCTCTTGCAATTCTCTCCATTTCTTCATTCTTGTGTCGTATGTTCTCTTTTGTTTGCTGTTTTGTTTCTTCGTAGATTTTATCTAACGATCTATAACTTCTTTTAAAACATACATTGAAGAATTTTGCATTTGATTTGTTTTCGTCTAATAAGTTGACAAATTCCTTATACAAGTTCGTTTGTATTTTCAATTGGGTTTGCAAAAGTGTTAGTTTTGTGTCATTTTCCATTTACTTTTGTACTAAAAGATTTTACAGATTTCGAATTTGTACATACAATGGAATCATCCTGAAGGAATTCGTCAACGGAGTCCATTTGTACATTTGAATCATCGTGTTGAATTGATTCCTCCTGAATGAATTCGACAACAGATAATTCGGCATCAATTTTGCGTTTTTTTAATCTGAGGCTGTCGCTCATTGCACAATGCCAGAACAAGAGAGCGTTCTGGAGGTCCTAAACTATAAAGTCTTCTTTGTAGTTCCATCCAATAATTCCTTACAATCTCTGGTAGCCTTGTGCACATATTTTTGGCAATATCGGGATTCTGCTTCATCGATTTAATCAGCTCATTAAACTGATCTCGATTAGAATTTTTTTTCCTGCATAATGTTGCAAATGAATGGGTATTTAGATTAATGAAATTGTATTTTAAACAAAATATACTTCAATACTTACATATTTTCCGAATTTATTCATAATTTCCAAAAATAACAGCCAAATCCGCATTGAAACAACAGCGAATGAGATATGTCACAATTTGTATGGGGAGTTTCGTTTCGTTCGATTTTTATGAACTAGTGATAAACACCTACATTACCGACAAGTGAACAATTCCCTTTTGAATTTCGTTACGGATTCTACGATGACAAGAAGATACTTTTCGGGAAATGTTCGCCCCGCCGGTTTCTACGATAAGGGTGATTATGTTGAATGTAAAATGATGTAATATTGACTTAAGGCTGCATTAAACTGTTCCAAATTTGAAAATTGTTTTAAATTTCCTGTTGTTAGATTCGGTTGTATCGCACAAAATACACCGGCTATACTTCTGTGCTATATAGTTACATTGTGAGAACGTTGCATTGTTTACTCTCAAGCTACTTGTGCATATGAACACTGAAGAATCGACGTTTTCTAGGTAACAATTTTATTCGGGACCTTTTGTTAGGTATATTTAAGTAAATGTTAATGTGCTACACGGAAGATATACGTTAATAACCAAACTATTCAAAGTTTATTAACATTTAATAAAAATGGAAATAGGATAGGAAGCCCACATTTGGGTTGTGCGCCGCTATCATTTACTGGAGTCCGAACTTTGTGTCCAAAGAGAATTTCAACGCTTTCAACGCTGGTCCACTAGGTCCAAGTTGGTTGAGGTCGATTTCTAACTGTGCGCACCACTTAAGGCGAGTTCTTCTTCTGGCTGGGAATCGGAGACTCTGCGAGCCGGAGTATTGGTTTCCAATTGTTCTACATCTCCTTACCATCTTAAACGTCCAATGCGGAGTTTTATGACCAGGGGTATGTCGCTATACAGCTCGTATAGTTCGTGGTTGAATCTTCGTCTCCATAGCCCGTCAACGCAAACGGGACCGAAGATTTTTTCTCTCGAATCGACCAAGGATTTCTTCATCCGCTTTTAGGACGCTCCATGCTTCAGCGCCGTAGAGCAGGAATGACATGATCAGGGTCTAACATAGGATCCCAGTGTTGTCTGGACTGCTTCGTATCTTATAATATTGTTTTTGTTCACACTGAATTTTTTTTTACAAAATTGACATCTTTTACAGTATTATTTTGTTTTTATACTCTATCCCATAGGGGTATAATAGTTTTGACATTAAGTTTGTAACATAGAGAAATAATTTCGATAGACATACCTCAAAGTATATGGAACGGTTTACAATCGCTAGCTGAATCGATCTAGCCATGTCTGCCTGTCCGTCAGTGTGTTGAAATTTGGTATATTGACTCTAACCGACAAAGCAGAACAAGTGTGAAAAGCTGAAAAATAATTTGACCTTTCGACCATGAAAGACCTTCTGCAATCGGATAGCTTTGACTATTATTTTATCGGAACGTAAGTCGCCCGCCAACCAATGAGGCAGGAGTATTTACTATGAAGTGTTACATAAACTCTTAACAAAATAAACAAAAATTTATTGTATAACTAATTCAGATACATTTGTTGATTTGTACATAAAATACCACAACCTAAAAAATTTAATTAACTGTATATCAGTTTTGGAAGTCTTTTATAAACTATGTACTTTGTTTTTTTTTATCAGAGAAAACACCTTTTTTATCAATAGAAAGGTTTTTTTTTGTGTGTAAACTTGTACCTTGGTCTTCTTTGCTGTGATTAATAAATTCATAGCTAACATTTAGGTGAGGCCATCTTTATCTGTCATAAAGTCCCAATCAAAATGATGGCCTTTTAGACTTCATCAGACCAATGGCAGCCGAGAAGTTTAAGCGTTACTTCACCCGCTCCATAAAATATGTTCATCTGCTTATTCTGTAAAAGCAATGCCGGTGGTTCAGATATGAGAAGAGTGTATGCTTTACAACCATTACCGGATAAGATGTCATCAAAAATCCGCCAGTTTTTTATTTGAAGATTGGGATTCTGATAACTCAGCACTGCAAGAAACTTCTCCCTATCAATATTAAAGTCGGGAACTTCAATTCTCGCCATTGAATGGAATGGATTTCTTTCTGGGGAAACAGCCCTTAGATCAGAGTTATCCCAGAGCTTCATATATTCCACTGCGGCTTTAGCGAAGTGATAAGATTGCAAATTTTTGCAATCTAAAATAAGAACACCGTCATGCCAACATGAGGATCCATATGAGAGTTTAGCCAAATGAGGTTTCTCCAAAACACGTTGGACAACAGCTGTACTTAAAGCTTTCATAATCAAAGCACTTTGTTCGAATGAATACCGCCCTCCTTGAGTACCAAAATCGACTACAGCCAACATCAAGGTGTCTGGATAAATTTCAATCTCAGCATCTTCTTCTAATAAGTTAATCGATTGCTCTGTAGTTGGTATCATCTGAACATCTTCTTCTAAGTCAATCGATTGCTCTGTATCTGGAATTATATGTACATCTTCTAAGTCAATCGATTGCTCTGTATCTGGAATTATCTGTACATCTTCCGGGACGCTTATCGCGGGTTCTTTTTGAACAAAATATCCATTTTGTGGCTTTCTTCCATTACATTCTATTCTTCGCAAAATTTCCTTTAAGATTACCTTCTCGGACCATGTTAAGGAGGTTAGTTGCCTTCTTGTTAGCGAATCAATATTCATGGCGCTTAATCTGTTGTGAACTTTTACTGCTCTTTCAATAGTTGCTCCTCTAGACAGTGGATAAGTCATATACTTCCTACGTTTTCTTTTTAGAGGACAATTATTGAAGATCTTGGCTCTGCGTTCATAAGATTCTGTGGTGAAAGCAGAATCTTGTTCACATTTTCCAACTGGTTGATAATGATCCTTGATGGATGATTCTTTTTTTAAAGAATCAGCTAAAGGTTCCTGTTTTACGTTAACTTTCTGAAAAATTCGAAATACAAATTTTTGAAGCTTTTTTTTATTTCTACTACCAAAGGGTTTACCGTATTGTGATCCGCTTCTGTTTTTATAGAAACGTTCTCATTTTTTGGCTCACGCCTCAATTGCAACGAACTCATCATTATAATACATACAGGTACTTGGATGTTTTTCTTAAACTGATAAAAACTTACAAAAATAATGAAGCAAAGAATTGTATTTTGTTATGATGTTTTTGTTTTTTTTTATCTGTCCGATAATGCGATGTGTGTTATAATTTTTACTACTGCTATCTGGCAACTGTAAAAGTGACACATTAAAAAAGTAATAGATTATAAAGTGCATTCAGCTGCTAAATTAATTAGAAGCAAAACGAACGAATATCTTTTATGTATGAAAATGACTTGTTGTGGAAAGATTTTTAAACAAAAAAGTAGTGCGGCGCATTGTTAACCATAAATTCCTTTTGCCGCCAACGTTGTTATTGTGTCATGTACCATACAAAATGGTACATGGTTCGGCCGTATCAATTGTGTTTTCAATTTTGCTCTATCCCTATGTGTACGCCTGGGGATCCTTCAGAGATTTGGCTCAGTTGACTCAGCTAAGATATTTTATTCAGTGTAACTGTACCACCAATTTTATTAACAACGCACGACTATTTGCAATGTTAAATCAATTGACTTCGTCGATAGAAAATCCGTGTCACTGACAGGAATTTTTTTTTAGACATTTTTACATTGCACTGTGAGAGGAGTCTTTATTTTCAATTGCAAAAGGCTTTATAATGGCTGAAACACAATCACGCTTTGGTGCGTTGCGTTGGCTGACGCACCTAGCTCAACCATATGAAATCAATGTTACCTATCCCAATTTAGCTTTGCATGGCGTTGAGTTTCCACCTAAAAATGAAAAACGTAAAATCTTAACGTAACGTTGCTGTAAAGCGCCATGGACAAAGCAAAGGTTGGAAAAAGTGTGAATTGTCAAAATATTTGTTGTTGTTTTCTGGGTTATTTTCTGAGAAGGTTGTGGAATACGATATTTTTAGCAAAGATTTTAATCAATTCCCCCATTTTTGTAGCAGAAGTTGAAACTGCTGAGAAAATAAATATGTCAAAGCGTGCGCAAAGCAGTTGGGCGTAATGTTGGTAAAGCGAAGCTCCAAAGCGTGATTGTGTTTTAGCCATAAGTGTTTCAATATGCCGAATAAATTATAATCATAAAACTTGCTCCCGCAAGAACAATGAAATCAAATTTGTAAAAAAAATTTGCAAATCGCAAACTTTACGACCGTACCCTATGAAATTTATTAACATGGGCGGCCATCGTGAAATTGTTCTTGTTTTTACAAGATGCTCGCTCACATGTATACACCGATAAAGGTTTGAAGTACGTAACTACGTAAAAGCGACACGTAAGAAATCGGTTAATGAAGTGGAACGTATGGAAGTTCACTGCGTTGGCTGACGCACCTAGCTCAACCATATGAAATCAATGTTACCTATCCCAATTTAGCTTTGCATGGCGTTGAGTTTCCACCTAAAAATGAAAAACGTAAAATCTTAACGTAACGTTGCTGTAAAGCGCCATGGACAAAGCAAAGGTTGGAAAAAGTGTGAATTGTCAAAATATTTGTTGTTGTTTTCTGGGTTATTTTCTGAGAAGGTTGTGGAATACGATATTTTTAGCAAAGATTTTAATCAATTCCTCCATTTTTGTAGCAGAAGTTGAAACTGCTGAGAAAATAAATATGTCAAAGCGTGCGCAAAGCAGTTGGGCGTAATGTTGGTAAAGCGAAGCTCCAAAGCGTGATTGTGTTTTAGCCATAAGTGTTTCAATATGCCGAATAAATTATAATCATAAAACTTGCTCCCGTAAGAACAATGAAATCAAATTTGTAAAAAAAATTTGCAAATCGCAAACTTTACGACCGTACCCTATGAAATTTATTAACATGGGCGGCCATCATGAAATTGTTCTTGTTTTTACAAGATGCTCGCTCACATGTATACACCGATAAAGATTTGAAGTACGTAACTACGTAAAAGCGACACGTAAGAAATCGGTTAATGAAGTGGAACGTATGGAAGTTCACTATCTCTTCCTTACTTGATCTCTGGTAACAACATTCTCTGCAAAGGGGAAAATTACTGTGAAAAAGGGGAATATGACTATGTAGCTTATAATAATGATCCTACATGATACATAAAACATAAAGAGCTGTACAGTTTTAGAAGAATGGGATAATGGTATAAGGATATTTTAAACAAGAGGGTTTCTACTTCGCTGCTTATAAATAATAATGGATTCCCTTCATGACACATACAATGACACGATGAGAGAGATTAATGATATCAGTATTGTGATGCCTGCCAAAACACGTTCATTTGAATGAAAATCATTGCCAATGAGACATGTAGCTTTTATGTGAGCAGAAAAGAGAAGGACAGTTAAGAACTGACCTCATTCCAAGAACGCTTTTTTGTGTGTGGCCAAGGCATGTCCATGGGAATTAAAATCACTGGGATGAACTTGTAGCCAGCCAGGCAATAACCTAGTAGCTAGACAGATTTGAAAATAGTGCATTGTTTTCCAGTTACAACGGGTTTATTTTCGGGATTGGCTGGTAGTATGGTTTTAATATTTGTTGAGGTAGAGGGCACATCGAGGAGTCTCTCACTCAACTTCTTTTTAGTCTTTATTACATTGGCGGCCACTTTAGGCATTATACACAGAATGACAACTTGTTCGCAAGTATATTTGGGTTAAGTTTTAGTAATTAAGAGTTCTTTAGAGATCTTTTAGATACCTAAGTCTTATGTCAATAAACGTCACTATTATTATTGTTATTGTTTCATTGAACAAATATTTTAGCCAAAGGACAGTACAGCAACGTTACGATAAGATTTTAAGGTTGAAGCTCAATGCCAATCAAAGCTACGTTGTTGATTTCTTATAGTTGAACTGATTGTTTTTCAGCCATACAAGCACAAAAATATTTGCAATGAATTTAAATGAATAGTTTGGAGGAAGTGCTAAGCAAGAATACGAGTCTCGAATTTCGAAAAAAAAATTTCTCCACACTTGAATCCTACTTTGAAACATATGTCAACGAGTAGGCCGACAACTACAATGAAAGTATATTTGATTTTGGGTATGCATTCTCTTTTACACTAGTGCATTCTCCGACTATCGTATATCTGTCCCTTTCAGTCAATTTCAATTTGTATGACCCCGGGGTTTATATTAAGTAGTATAAAACTTAATACTTGGTTTTATCAGCCGTATTTATAAAAGTATTTTAGAGGTTGCCTAACTTTAGGCAACCTTTAAGTACTGCCTAAGTGCAAAATCGGTATTTATAATCGATTTTCACATTTAGGCAACGTTGCCTAAAGGCCGCCTAACTTAAGCGCGAACGAACCCTGCCTAAAGGCTGCCTAGAGGCTGCCTAAGGAATTTTCATTTCATTTTCATTTTGACGTTTACGAGAATTTCAATCTGGAAATTT
Organism: Rhingia campestris; assembly: GCA_932526625.1. Lineage (NCBI taxonomy): Eukaryota > Metazoa > Arthropoda > Insecta > Diptera > Syrphidae > Rhingia > Rhingia campestris. The sequence goes on along the minus strand of OW052182.1, from coordinate 49,506,152 downwards.
ATTTTGAGATTTTGGGTGGTGGTTTGCAATAAAGTGAAAATATTTTCATAAGAATGGAATCAAGCTTCATTTCACTTGTAAATGATTTATGTGTAGTGAATATTATGAATTCTCCAACTAGTAGGAGACCAAAAATATACAAAACGCTTACTCGATGATGGGGGCTATGCCTGCTCCAACATTCTTTTCACTCCACTGTTGAATCCTCAAACTGATTCCGAACAGCAATATAACATTGCCCATATAGCTCTATGTTCTTCCTTTAAGATATTTGTTTACAAATAACATATGCTGTCAAACCCAAAAAAAAAAGAAAATCTGATGTAAACAAAGTACAAGAATCTTAATTTTTTATACTAGATTTGTAAATACTACTACTTTATTTGACATAAACTTCGCCTAGTTAGGCAGCAACGGAAAATCGATTATAAATAAGAATTTAAGCAACGTTGCCTAGAGGCAACCTAAATATTTAGGCATGCCTAACTAGGCAACCTCTGAGACCCCGCCTAAGGAAATCTAATAAATACGGCTGTATGTGACTAAATGTGTAACTTTCAATTGGCGGTGGGTTCTAACTGAACGCATGAAATTACCTGGCATTAGAATACGTTATACCCGGCAGTATAGTGCACTAAAAAGTGAGAGATATACGATAATCGCAAAAGAGAAAACATACCCAAAGTCAAGTTCACACCCATCGGAGTTGTCGACCTACTCGTAGGAAAGTTTTTCGAACAATCGCAGCCTGCTAGTAAAGAGCTCTCATGTACAGATATGTACACTAACACATATAAATACCAGAAGAGTTAAGTTGTATACTCCTTTATAAACCGTGGGTGACAAAGTTGCACATACGCACCCTTATTCATTATATTTTTCTAAAACACAACTGAGTGGTTATAAACAGTGCAGAAATAAAAACTTTGATCGTCGTAAACTTATAATTTTTCCCACCTTGTAAACTTATGGCGTTTTCCATTGGGAAATCTAGATTTTGATCTGAAATTTGATCTCTTTGAGTGTCAATGGGACACGATTCAGATTTATTTTTTTGTCATTGTATTGGTGTCATTTCGTGTCTGTGAAGTTAGCGTCGGTGTAGCTGCCAACATTAAAAACATAACAAACATTTGAAAATACAGAAATTATCTTCATATTTTTCCGGAGACGAAGAGGAACTAGATGAATTTAATAGTTCATGTATAACTTTCTTTTCTGTGTTTATATTTAAATTTATATTAAAATCTAAACCCAAAGCACTCTTGTTTTTCACAACCGAAGTAAAAAATCAAAATGAAAATCACTCTTGTCAAACTGACAGCTATCATTTGTATTAGTATTGGTAAATCTGCCGAAAAATTCAGATTTGCAAAATTGATCTCTGATCAAAAAAAAATCATTTTTTTCGCCCAATGGAACACAACAACTGTCAAAATCGGTCTTCAGATCAAAAAAAAATTGATTTTTTTCCCAATGGAAAACGCCATTAAAAACTTACAACTTACAAAAGCTTACAACGTTACATGAATACCCTTATTATTAATGGTGCTTTCCATTGGTAAATCTAGATTTTGATCTTATATTTGATATTTTTTGTTACCAATGGAACACGATTTCAGATTGATTTGTGTTGTCGGTGATTTTTTGATTTAATATATATTTTACATAGAACTGCTACAGTTTCAAAATATATAATAATAGTTTTTCACAACCGAAATAATGATAAATCAAAACGAAAATCACTCTAGTCCAACTGACAGCTATAATTTATATTAGCATTCCTTGCACTATAAATCTGCTGAAAAGTCTAGGTTTGAGATAAAAAACAATTTTTTGCCCAATGGAACACAACAACTGTCAAAATCGGTATTTTGTCAGATCAAAAAATAAATTGATTTTTTTACCAATGGAAAACACCATATAAGATATGTAGGTATTTTTGCTTAACTAAGCACTGCGTTAATTAATTTGAAAGCTGAACACATTCAGTATTCTAATACATTTTCTATGAATTTCGTAATGGAATCTACTCTAAAAATCACTACCGTACCGGTTAAAGGAAAAGAGCTTTTCGCATTTCTATTTTGTTTTGCTTGCAAAAATCCGCAAACAAACATTTATGAATTAAATTACTTTAAGTAAACTAAAGAAATATGAACAAAAGCATAATTATAGAAATGACTACTACACTGGGTCGGGGAGAACCACTTCCTTCGAAAATAAGAAAGACTGATAATGTAAGTATCAGATTCAGATATTCGAAATGAAATTGAAATATTATTTCTAGCATGAATATTGGGACCCTTGGAGTTGGAAAACATCATCTAATGACGACGTCATATTTGTTTCGGCTCAGCCGGGAACTGAAGAGGAAATTATCATTAAAAAGGAACCCAATGAAGAAATAATATCTGATGACGAGGATGAGCCTTCTGATAGCGATGATGATGAGGAAGACGTAAGTTAGTTCATTATTACAGATATTCTAAAAAAAAAAGTACCTACCAGCTCTTAAATTGCTAAAAAAAATAATTGAGAAAAAGGTACACTAATTCATACTTAATTTCGTCGTCAAAAATTGCAATGTTCGACTCAATTACCCGCGAACAAAATTTCAGAAATTACGCTAGAAAGTTCCGCTTTATTGTTATGAAGAAAAAGCCAGCGGTTTTTTTTATCTGATATGAACACGCTTATGTTTTCTTTAATATAAGTGCAGACAATATTTGTTTCAATGTCTTTTTTAAAATGGGAAATTTTGTGCATTTGCATCTTTAAAAAGTGTCAATCCAATTACCCTTAAAACCCAGTTAAGCTAGTACGGAATTATTGTCTTTTATTCATGTCGATAAAGACGTATATAAAAAGTCCGGTAAGATCGAAAAGATGCATATTTCCATCCAATTAGCAGAAGGGTTAGATTTTCCAACAAATGAGTCGAGGCTTTAACAATGAATTAGCTCCCTGAAATGGTTGCAGATGCTGGTAACTCCTTTTTTTTTTATTTTTCTGAGATTTTATGTTAGGAAGTCATTTATCATTTATTATTGTAAATAAAACTTCAACCCTTCAGTGTATAATTTTGATTTTGAAAACTTGCAAACACTGGGATATATAAGTAAAGAAATCCAACGAACGCCAGAAAAGATTGATGCCCCATTTGGGCCATATTTCTTTGTGGGTGCCATAGGCAATGCTGTAACAGTTACCGATGACCGCTGTCGTGCCCAAATCGGATCAATTAAGCCTACAGAACATGTTGTTCCAATAAGACTGTATAAACGATGGGAATCACCGCAAGCCGGCGAAGAAAACCATTACAAAGGCTTGAATGGTTTATAATTGCAAATGATGAGGTGTCAATCCGGGCAATATTTTGAATCTGAAAATTTATTTCATTGACATCAACGTTTTTTTGCAGTTCAGCCAAACATTATTTTCGTAATTTTAAGCAAAATGTTTGAGTCTTTGATTCAGTTAAGTGACAAAAATTTTCGAAAAAAAACTTTTCCAAATCAATCGTTCTGTAATTCGACTCGCATGTACATATTTAATTTAAATGTTCTGACGTATTTTCAGAAAATAGGCGACTTCAAACATGCATTAAGTCGGCTGACGTTGATCGTGGAAACCTGGGTACTCATTCCTTAACTTTCAAAATGATTATCGCTGACGATAGTGTAGGAGACTTCTTTATTTTTAGTTTGGTTTTGCATTTAAACATGAATAGACTGATGTCTGAATAACGCTTCCAAATTGTGCAAATTTGTTTTGAAAAAAATCATGGTTCTGTTCGAAATACAACAGCGTTCAACAACAGCTACAGCTTCAACAAAAGCGTCCATCAGAGCAATTAATTTGATTAAGTATGGGACGTTTTCGCCCCACGTTTAATCTAAATGAAAATACGCACCAACAGAGACGTCGTCTCAGAGAAGAAGTCATTGATGCTGTAGAGTGAAGCGTAGTAGTCAGTCTATCCGCCATCGTGCACAGGAATTGGATATGTGTCCATCCACTTTATGGAAGATTTTGCGGAAAGATCTTGGTTTGCGTGCTTACATAATCCAACTTGTGCAAGAATGGGAATGGGCCCAAAACAAGACTGGCGTTAATTTTTGCCCAATTTTAATAAGCGAATTTTGTTTAGCGATGAAGCTCACTTTTGGTTGAATGGATCGTCAATAAACAAAACTGCCGTATTTGGAGTGAGGATAATCCTCAAGTATATGTTGAGACACCGTTACATCCACAAATGCTGACTGTTTGGTGTTCTTTATGGGGGTGGAAAAAATTAGTTCGTACTTTAAAAAATATGCTGACCAGAACGTTACAGTCAATGGTGACCGCTTTAGAGCCATGATTACTGACTTTTTTGTTCATCAATTGAACAACTGTGATGTGCAGGAGCTGTGGTTTCAACAAGACGACGCAACATGTCACACAGCTCGTGCAACAATTGATTTGTTGAAGGAAACGTTCGGTGAGCCCATAATTTCTCATTTTGGTCCTATGAATTTTCCTCCAAGATCGTGCGATTTAACGCTGCTTGACTATTCTCTGTAGGGATATGTGAAGTCGGTAGTCTACACCGATAAGCCCGATACGATTGACATCTGGAGGACAACATTGGCCACGTTATTGCCGATATACGGCCAAAAATATTTGAAAAAGTCATCGAGAATTGGATCTCCAGATTAGACTACGTGCCAGCCAGCCGTGGAGGTCATATGCCCGAAATCATATTTAAATTATCTTTCGAATAAAGTAAATTTCATGTCAATTAAAAAAAAATCATCTTTGTTTTATTCCATTTTAAATTTCTTTACCTCTAAAAAAAACCCTTTATTAAAAAAATATGAGAAGGCTACAATCCTCTGGGCGGCTGAATTAATTAATACCCCCGAAATGTGGGCTTTATGGCGATGAAACATAGAAAATGAAGTTGTCACAACATATTGTTCACACAGTTTATCAAAATGTGGAATGGTTCGAAAAAAAAACGTTTTCTTCCTGCATATACTATGGGGTAGGGTCTTAAAATGATTTTTGTATGAAAACGCCCCCAACAAACGTGGGTTTAAATGGTCTAAGAAACTTTTTTCAAATATTTTAAAATTGCACCAAAAAACGTTTTTTTTTACTGAAAACGCCCACAATATAGACGAAATATAAATATTGATATTTTCTAAATATGTTGGTCAGACAGTTTTTCAAAATGCCTTACGGTTTGTCCAAAAAAGTACCCGAACGGACCTAATAATAATTCATAACAAATTAGGCAGATGTTGCTTACTAACATGACCACAATAACCTTATGAATTTCAGCCAAGTTTAATTGAAAACCACTTAACATTTTGTTTCAGGACGAGGAAACAGTTGAGAGTCTATTAAGGGAATGGGAATTAGAATATGAACTACGTGCACTATTTGAGAGTAAGTGATTTGTATAGTATTGCAAAATGCCTTTTCCGAATTTATCGTTGTTTTGCAGAGTTTAGAGTTACTTTGGAAGTATTGCAAAACTTAAAGGAGGAGGATCTTAAAGTAATGATTCCAGACCATAATCTAGCTACACGAGTACTACTCCGAGCTAATTTAATAAGGTGGCAAAAGGCAAATGTGAGTTTCGATATTAATTAAATAAGATATAGACTACCAGTATATCATATATGCCTTTACTTTAAATATTTATTTAAAATTAAATAAAAACACCTGCAGAGATATGGCCCATTCGAAGTGCATCCACTATCAACCACGATCCCTTCAGTTCATGCCAATCGAAACCAATTGTGTAAATGCAAACTAACCCCTTGGCAGCCTCCATTTCCAAGAAAACGAAAACTCTTCAGGAAGGCTGCCCAGCGCTTGTACGAAGAAGCTAAAACATGGCTTAAAGATCACGACTATCCGTGGTTTGAAGCTGGCGGAGTTCTCCATAAATGGCACCAATCGTTTCTTTTGCGACGAACCTCATTTATGAGTTACGAAGATAAGGAGAAATACATTAATCAGTGGCCAATATTATGGACTGCCTCAGGACCCAAGTTGGTAAGCCAATGTTAACGACAAGTGTCAAAGGGTATGACGTGATATTTTTATTTTAGATTGAATCCGATTTTGATCAAATTTACGCAAACAAAAGTCGATGTCTCTTCGACAAGTGGGACCAGTTCTACAAAAACTTCTTACCAATGTTGGATACCGATATAATGGAGACCTACGGCGATGATATTACAACTCTAGATAACGTTGGTAAGTAATTTGTGTGATAGGCCAAGAGTTATGTTTAATTTGTATCCTTATCTTAGAAATGCAAAACTGTCTCGCGGTTCAGCTTATAAACTCATTCATGAAGCCGTCAGTGCCGATATTCTACAAGGTAACAACAACCAAGGGAAAGAAGAAGACAAACTATTACCGTCCCAGTATCCATGAGGCACGCACTTCTTTCTTTAATGTTGTCTCCGATGAAAATGAAGCCAGACTTAGGGCTGCAGCTATCACACGCCGCCTTCAAGCACTGGGTCTATGTCGTCAGCCGCTTATTTTCGGAATCGGCCATAAAGAAGAAATGGTCGGAAAGTTTTTCGTTATATATGATCAACTGCAGTATAGCTTTAAATCGTTTTTGAAAGCCTTAGATATCGTTTTCAAAATATACCATGTTTTTAATATCGGGTATAATAGGGAGAGTATGTTGATGTGGATCTTTATTCAGAGATATTTCTACAATATTGTAACTCCCAAAGATGTCAAGTCCGATGAATTAAATCAATTCATTGCGCGTCTATTGAAATGTGATGCGGAATCAAAAAATGATTCAAATTAATTATTATTATATTTATTTTTAAAATTTCTTTTATTGACGATTCATGAAAAGCTTTTTTTTTTTACATTAAGACAGCAATTTGTCAGATTAAATACACAATTTATGTGCATACCTGGATTTATATTTCATCAGAAATTTTCATAATAAAATTAACTATGAATACAACAAATAAGAAAACACGTTTAATCCCAATGAAAGTAAGAATATGAGACACAAACCTAGCCGCTTTATTCTTGTGCTATCTTTTCAAGAATGTGGCAGGCTCTCTGGTATCGAAAGATGAAGAATCAGGATACAATTGACTTATGATAACTGCACTAGACCTAAACCGAATCTATTTTAATGTTTACTCAATAGATGAAGCTGATACAATGGGTGATTAATCAAGACGTATTTATTGTTTAATGCGAAATAACACAAAAAAATCAAATATATCGTGAAATCCTTATTATTAATCTATGGAATCATTCTTGATATTCACTTTTTAAAGACAATTCCTTCAAATGTTGGCCGCAACTGCGCCGTAGCTCGTCCATGTGGATGAAGAAATAACTAAATTTTCTGAAAACAACATAGCTAGGCCTCGTTTTTACTTAATATAATAAAAATCTTAAAACAGCAAACCGTTTTTCAGCGAAAATGGATTTGTTCAAACTCTTTATTAAACACAATAGCTACTCTTCTTTATTCCTGAAATTGAAATCGAATTTGAATTCAGAAAATCATGTTTTTTGTATGCTTGTTTGTCGTTTCGTTTTTTTTTTTTTGCATCCACGTATCCTTTTGTTGGTCAAACATATTATTAGTATTATTACCTTTTTCGGGAACAGTTCCTGGAATTTATGAGAGTTATTGGGTTTTGTTTGATTGACAAACTTGCGAAATGTCAAAAGAAAATCGTATAAACATTTTTTAATTAATAAAATTGTTCTGAGACACAGAAAAGAATATGAATTCTTTAATAGATTTTTGTACAGGCAGTATGTTTTGTCCGTTGAGTCATTGGTTAAGCGAAATAGCAAATCATTTTGGAATTACATTAATTTAAAACGAAATAGCTACCTCAGGTTTACCTATGGTTATGGAGTTTGAAAATGTAAGTTCAAATGATTTGACGACGACTTGCAATTTATTTTCTGATTTTTTTTCAATCAGTTTATAATAAATCTCGGGTGCACTTAACGCAAAACCATTATTTAGGTATTCAGGAGTTACTAGATGTCGGTTTACAATTTTCGGAGGAAGACCTAACAAACGCGTTAAATAAATTAAAATTAAACAGAAACCCTGGTCTGGACGGTATACCAGAGGTAATATTAAACAATTGTTTATCGTCTTTCGTCGGTCCGTTAAAAATTATATTTTACCAGTCATTATTAACTCAAAAGTTTTTAGAAGAATGGAAATATTTTTATATTACTCCAATCTATAAAAACGGTTTAAGGCAAAAAGTAGAAAACTATCGATCTATATCAAAGCTTTCTGCAATTCCTAAATTGTTTTAAAGCATTGTTAAGGAGAAGCTTTTCTTCGTGTTAAAAGACGTAAATTGAATAATCAACATGGTTTCGAGGTAGATCTTGTGCTACCAATTTCAGTCTGATATAAATAGTTTGTTGGGTTTTCTAAAGCGAAATTTCAAGGACTTCCGAGACGTATTAAGCATAAAACTATATACTGCTCGTTGGTGCGGCCGCATTTGCAAGAGTTCAGAAAAATTTCACGAGGTATGCATTCCGTAAATTATTTACCTTCAAACGTAAATAATTGCCTAGTTATGATAAAAGATGTGAACAAATAGGCTTGCAAACCTTAAGTTTCAGGCGTAAAGCATCTTGTAGGTATTAGGTTTGTTCGCGATATTCTGTATTATCATATTGTTTCCCGGAATTGATTTCTCTTATTAATTTGTATGCTCCCAGAGAATTGCTTAGTGGCGAAATTTGTTAATATCGAACTCTCATAAAACAACTATGACATCAATGAGCCTATTACACTATGCATGTGCTATTATGCATGTTTAATATAGTAAGCAACCAAATTGATTTTTGCCGGGTTGATTTAAAAAATTGTCTATAAGGTTGAAAAATCGGTAGATGGCATTCTAAGTCGCGCAACAAAAACCAGTTGTGTAAAGCGATACTGAGAGCGTAGTGCTCTGTGATGTAAAAAAAACTAAGAGGTCCATTTAGCTCCAAGTAATTTAGTGAATAAAAATGGAAAATTGGTGTCTGACACGTTTCAGTGTTGCTCAACAAACCGTGGCAATCTAAAACTAAAGGTGTTATGGTCTGGGGATGCTTCTTTGGAGATGAAAAAGGTGAAATGGTCATCCTAGGATCGAAAGCCACTGCAGAAGTTTACCTACGGGTTCTGGAATATGTATTAAGAGTCCTCTGTGTGGGAGCTTTTTGGTGACATGCCAAAATTTGGCATTAACATCAAATGTTCCATACAATTTAAAACCCTTTCGCCCCACATGGTACATAAAAGTACCAGCGAATGTTCAAACAACCCTAAAATTTCTCATTTACATCAGAAATTGCTTGACTATCTCTGAAGCATAAAACAATAGTGCTTCACATTTTCATAGCAGCTGTGACTCTTTATTTGGCATTGTGTTATAAATGTTATTGCAGTTTTCTGAAATTTGTGCGGAAATAAATCTATCAAATAAGAAAATTTCAGCTGATATAATTCGAATTAATAAAATAATTGCTGAAGGTAAGTCTTTCGAATGGAGATATGGCATTTATTGACAGTATTTTGCATATGGTATTTAAATATACCATGCATCTTGTATAGTGGTTCATATGTGTACCACTCCTCTGGGCTCTATTACATAAAACGAAACGATTGACAAGTAAACGATAGTCACGACAAAGCGATTGTGTAAAACGAGAAATAATTATGAGAGCTCAAAGAAAACGAAAGCTATAAGTACGACTGCCAAATGCCAGTCGTAAGAATTTACAAGTATCGTAAAACTTAGAACGATACTCGTTTTATTTAATCAAATTTCAAGGATAACGAAGTGATATCAACGATATTCGTTTTATAAAATGGGACTCTGCTTTGTCGTTACTCTAGGTACGATCTTTGTTTCTTTTTGCTTCAAGATTCCAAAGGATAACAACAAAATAAGAATGAATTTGGAGGAAGAGACTGCTACATCAAGCGGACAAGACTTTTCTTCCGATAGCGACGATTTCTATGAACCCGAAGCTAGAAATAATTCGGAAACAGGTTCTGAATATATTCACGAAGAATCCGCTTCCGAAGTTGATTTGAAAAAAAAAAAAAATTGGCCAGTACAACCACAGAACCAGGCTCGAACAGAATCCTGTCGAGATGAACAAGGAAATATTATGGTTGAGACACAGTCGATGCTCATCATATGGGAGAACCACTTCTGCGGACTGTTAAACAGCGATGACGAAAAATATTCCACTGTCAGGCAGAACGAACCATTCAATATTTGCAACGACAGCGATAACTGCCAAAATGACGGCCTTCCCGCTGAGCTTTATACTTTATACTACTTGGTAAGTAACATCCACCAACTCATAAGCCAAATCTGGTCGGATGGAAGTATGCCTGAAGAATTGAACCTCAGCATAGTTTGCCCGATCCACAAAAAAGGAGACGCTGAACTGCGCCAACTACCGAGACATAAGTCTACTCAACAACGCCTACAAGATCCTATCTGCCGTAATATGTGAACGCCTGAAACCGTTTACCAACAACCTGATCGGCCCTTATCAGTGTGGCTTAAGGCCAGGAAAGTTCACAACTTCACACTTCGGCAGATCCTGGAAAAAACCCAAGAAGTCCAAATCAGTCCTTCCCACCACCTATTTATCGATTTCAAAGCCGCATACGACAGCATTTATAGAGACGAACTATACCGACCAAACTCGTCCGTTTGTGTAGGATGACGAGGGAGAATTCTCGCTGCTCCATCAGGGTCGAAACGACCTCACCGACACATTAGATAACAAAAAAGGATTTAGGCAAGGCGATGCGCTGTCATGTGACTTCTTTAATCTGATTCTTGAGAGGATTGTGCAAAACACCAATTCCCCATAGCATACGCCGACGATATTGACATCATTGGGAGGACTCAACGTGATGTCATAGCCACGTTTACTAGTATAAAGAAGAAAGCGGCAAAAATGGGTTTAGCAGTAAATGAGGGTACGCCTAAGTATATGCTGTCAACACGACTCTACGGCTCTGAAGCATGGACTGTATCAAAAGCGAAAATCATTGGTCAATTCGAGGGAAAAAGTTTGCGTTGACGGGGTATAGAGACGAAGATTCAACCAAGAACTATAAGGTGGGTAGGACATTTAGCACAAATGGACACCAATACTTAGGCTCGCATTGTCTTCGATTCCCAGCCAGACGTCGTACGCAGTAGAGAAAGACATCGCTTTAAGGGACGCGCACAAGTAGAAACCGACCTCAACCAACTTGGAGTGGGCAACTGGAGGCAGTTACCTAAGGACAGGGCTAATTGGAGAGACATGTTGGTTAAGGCCCAGGTTCATCCCGGACTGTAGCGTGATCAATTTGGTTGACTGTCCGTTGATCTGGAGACCGCCATGTCCCCTAACGGATATCGAGGTGAGGAAACCGTTTGCTGGCTATAGTGGCATTTCGTTTCGTAGCGAAGTCAATTAGCCTAAGTCGGTTACCAGACGTGATGTCGTGTAGGCTATATTTTCCGACAATACTGCTAAAGATGTCTTCTCTTCCTACCTTTGCGTTAAAATCTCCCAGCACGATTTTAACATCGTACTTTGGTAGTCGCTCATAGGTTATGTCGAGGAGCTCGTAGAAGCAATCCTTAGTTATATCATCTTTTTCCTCCGTCGGAGCATGAGTGCATATAAGGCTTATGTTGGCGAATTTGGCCTTGATGCGGATTGTTACATTGCGTTCGCTAATGTCTTGAAAACATGAGACCTCTTGCCTAAGTCTGGCACTTATAACAAATCCGCATCCAAATAGTCGCTGTTTCTGCTCACTATAACACGGTCCATAGTAGATGTCACAGTTTTTCATCCTCTTTTTGCCCGGCCCATCCCATCGTATTTCCTGGATGGCAGTATTGCCCTCTTTGTAGCAGTTTAGGGCTACCGCTAGCTGTTCGCCTGCACCTCTAATATTTAATGTTCTCACATTCCAGGTGGAGATACGAACGTCGTTGTCCTTATTTCGTTTAGCATGGTCGTCAACAATAATATCAGTTCTTTCCGAGGCTATTGGTTACATGATCTTTTTTCCGTGGATGGTTAGTTAACCCAAAGCACAACCCCCAACCTGGAGCGTCAGGCCCTTGTTTTGACCCTAGGACAGCGGGCCGGAAAAAATACCGATGTCAGTAGCCCATTTTGTGATATGAGCGCTGCCGTTGACCCATTGAGGGCTCCTCCGCCACCAACTCTTTTCCAATACCCTGGCTCAGTATTGGAAATCCCTATAGACCTGGTGTTCAAATATGTCGAAGCAGCTCATATAGGGAATTCACTACCAGTTCGATCAAACTGGAGCTGTAAGCGCCACCGTTGACTCCATCTAGGGAATACCTCCGCTGCCGCCTGACAGTGAGTGCCTTAGTGAGAGGACACTCCTCCCCCCTCTCTCGTTTGCTGCCACCAACGACCTTCCACAGGGGTTTAATACCCCATCTCCAGTGGAGGTACTAGGCACCCAAAAGTCACCAGCGTGGAGGTGAGAGTAGGAGTTGATAGTGAGAGGCTAGAGTGAGAACGCTTGTGTCCTCATATAATCGCATCACTATCCTTATTTCTTTGGAAAGTTCTTTAGACGTAACCGGTCGAATTGGTACATCTGCCTAGCACGTTTCTTAAATTCCTTGAGCCGTCCAGAGTCAATTGAAAACATTAAAAATTGACTTATATGAACCCGGAAGACCACACCTGCTCCACATGGAAAAACCTATCTCAGTCAATGCCTCGCAAAATTCAGCTGTAAAAAAGCAAGAGGAAGTCGAACAAAGTACCTACCAGTGGCGAGGCGTCCATATAACTCGATTCCTACCGAGTTACCTTTTGAAATTCTACTTTTCAACAATGTACCAATAAAACAAGCAACATGAATCTTAATATCCCCATATAAACACAATATTTGTGTTTCCCACACCTGCACATCACACGCAAGCCGCAAATTCTATCAACAACCCCTCAACCTGCTGCAAGTCATCCGCTTTCATATCGTTCTACTGCTTTACGCACACACATCATTCCATGGTTATTCTCTATCCCATACTCCACATATTTCATAGCCCATAAGAAAGACAACTGCAAAGCGCTAGCAAAACAAAGCAAAGTGTAACCCGACAAACGCCGTGTTATAAAATATCTGGCTGGCTAGAACAAATTGGTTTTCTTTCCTTGTTTTCCCTTTATCGTTCACCGTGTTTGACTCCTCAATGTTTAACACACGCTTTCTTATGCAAAAAAATAACCCGATGTTCAACGACTTATTGGTGAATTTTGTCTTTTCTTTTAGATTATTTCTGTTGGAAAAAATTAGTTATGAAGCAGATTGCGATGCGTAACTTAAAGAAAATTTTGAGTGTAATTATTGATGTGCAATAAAAAAGAAATTTAAAACAGTGAAAAGTGTGAAAAGTTTAAATTGTGGTATTTTCAGTTGAATTCAGATAATTTCAAATAGCTAATTATTAAGAGATAATGGCATTATTAACTGTAAATTGTTGTTTGGTAGATTTGCTTTTGGAGGAAGAAAATGCTTTTTGTAAGTAGAATTTTCTTAAAAAAAAAAGTTATAGAGATAGGGCGCTCTACTCCTTCTATGAAAATAGATTATAAGCGCAAGGATGGTTTTGTTTCGCATTTTAATGCATCCATGTACCAAAAATATACTTGGTTGACTGGCAGTTGTAAGCTTAACAAAATGTTTTGCTTGGAACGTTTTATAGATACAGTAGTTCTTTTAGGCAAACAGGAACAAGCATTTCGGGGTCACAACGAAAAGCAAGATTCTATTAATCGTGGTAATTATGTTGAAACAATTTTATACTTATCTAAGTATGACACATTAATAGATTCCCATTTAGAACAGTGTTCAAGTGCACATCGAGTTTTTTCGGGTCTTTCAAATGACATACAAAACGATTTGATACATAGTATCGCTGCAGTGATTAAAGATGAAATTAAAGTTGAAATAAGTGAAACGCGATTTGTGTCCATTATGATCGATGAAACACCAGACGTGAGCCATAGGGAACAACTAAGTGCCGTATTGCGATACTTATCGGAGGAAGGAATAGAGGAAAGGTTTCTTGGTTTTTTTGACGTGAGTGAGAGTCGAAATGCAGAAGAGCTCTCAAAACACATTTTTAATATACTTGATGTATACGGTTGCAAGGAAAAGTTAATAGGGACGATGGTGCCGCGGTTATGTCCGGGGAAGTAGGTGGAGTTAAAAAAAAGGTCCTCGATGCATGTCCAATGGCTAATTTTATTCCTTGCTACGCACATGTTTTAAATTTGGTGTTATCCCGATCACTTGAAAATATACCTGAGTTAAAAGTTTTTTTTGGCAATATAAATACTGTAGTGCGCTTTTTCAATAAATCAACTAAACGTTCAAATCTTTTGAAACAAAAAGCAAACCGACGCATGCCGGGAGTATCAGAAAGTCGCTGGCATTACCATTCACGAATAATTAACGTTATTTGTAACTGTAGATTAGATATAATTGAAACTTTTAACCAAATATTAGGCAATCCAAAAGAATGGGATAATGACGCACTTTCAATGGCCGAAAGTTTATTGCTTAAATTAGAAGGGAAAGAGTTTTGTTTTATATTGAACACGCTTTCCGAGATTTTTGCTAAAACCGATGTATTGTTTAATTTAATACAAAATAAACAAACGGATGTTGAAGTTGCTAAGCGAGAAATCGAGTGTTTTGAGTCTTGGCTTTGTACTGACTTTCTAAACAAATTTGATTCCATTTTTGAAAGCATAAACGATTGTGCTGAACCTCCACGAAAACGCAGATTACTCGATATTGATTTAAAAACTCACTATAAGCGCCTTCTTGTAGAAATAAAGGACAATATTATATCCCAACTTCAGACAAGATATAAATCTTTCACGAATTTAATTTTTTTTGGATCTACTTAATAAATCAAAATACAGTAATTTTGCACTATCAAGCCCAGATGATAAAATATCTTCTCTGATTAATTTTTTTCCTGGAATTTTCGATTTCACAGCTTTGAAAAACGAACTAAAAGTTCTCTATACTACATCTTCACTTCAACAACTTGACGTTCTAGCACTTTATAACCATTTGAGAAGCGAAATATTGCGTGAAACATTTTCCCAAATTTTAAAATTAACTGCACTATTTTTAACACTACCGCTTACTGTAGCCTCCGTGGAGAGATCTTTTTCCACTCTGAAAAGAATTCATACATATTTAAGAAATTCTCAAGGAGAAAACAGGATCTCTGATTTAGCACTTTTATCAATAGAAAAGTGACTCCTTTTAAAAATGAAAAGTAGACCTAACTTTTATGAAAAAGTTCTTGCAGAATATGTTAAAAAAGATCGGAGAATAGACTTAGAGTACAAATAAAAAAATCAGTTTAGCAAAACTTTTCACAATTTTTTCAAACTTTTGCTGTTTTTAAATTCCTACTTATCATTAATATTTCCTATTTTTAACTTTTTTTGTATATATTATATGTGGATTTTTTTATTTATTTAATTTAACAAAAAGTAATTTGTGAAGTTCCTTTTTTTACCATCAATTTTCTTAAAGGTATTGCATTTGCATCTGCCAAAAAAGGTTTCTTTCGAAGCCACTTTTATTATACTTCAGGTTCATTGTAAATTTTGGCTTTAATGACTTGAAGTATACGAAATTGGCTTGAATTGCTGTACTTATATGCGATTTGCAATACACAATATAATTTCAGAAAGCGTTTGCAGGTGCATATTTTTGCCGACTTACCATATAACATTTTCCACGCCACGCCACTGGTACCTACTATCTCTCTTATATAATTGATATTTGCATCAACCGATGTTAAAATGTTCAGATTATGTTGCTTGTGTTTTCGTCAGTTTTCCAATAGTCTAAAAACAAAATTCACAGAATTCTCTTTCGGAGATTGCGCAGAGTGGTGGGTTTAGGAAAATAAATATAAATACCGAAATTGAACAGAAATGAAACTTTTTTTTTTAACTATATTCCTGAATTTCCACTGTAGTGGTCAAGTGCGTTGGCTCACCTACATCTCATTCAAAACCTTCAACATAACATCCACCTACAAAAAAAATATAAAAAAATAATAAAACACATGTTAAATTTATTTTCCTAATTAAACCGCCGTGCTGAGAGGGCAGTTCTATTTATGTTTATTTAAATACAGATTGGATACACAGTCTAGTGAGAAAAATAGTAGGTTAAATAAAAACATACTAATTTTACGTTTGTTTGCAATTTTATATGGGCACGGTCATCTTTGCATAAACGCGGCAGAGAATAGATCGAGAAAGAGTCGAAGAAAAAAAATAAACTATACCCTTGCGAAGCGCGCTTGAGGAACGATGCCCCCACCCTACGAACATACACTACGAAGGATTACTGAAAGTGGTTTACATTGTTCTCATTCATCCACCTGGAAGGCTGTGCCAAACAGACTGTTGCATACCGCTATTGCAACATTCTTACGTGCAATCTTCTTTGATCGACCTTTGCCAACAAATTCCTGATCGTCTACTATGACTTTCACGGTCTGAACTGGGTTGGTTGGATCACCATTATTACCGCAGTCTGTGTATGTCAAACGAGGTCGCATCTACAAAGAAAATGGGTTGTAAAATGTTAGTTTTGTCTTTCGATTGTGTGCGTAATTAGAACATACAATGCACAATAGTGTAGCTGGATGCATGATTTCCCAGTTGGCCGGTAATTCATTGCGTCCTACTGGTTTCTTTGATGCGGCTCCATCGCCTTGCTGTGCGTTATTTGATGGAGGCGGAGCTGTGTGGAACTCTGGAACATGATAGCCTTCTTTTTCCCATTGGGTGAACAGTTTAAAGAGGGCATATGATGCTAGGTTCACCATCGGAACGTCATCTGATTCGTCAGCTGACATGTTGCTCTCTTCGCCGTTGGTTGGTACTGAAATGTATAAAATTTTTTTATCATTGGGAGGATAAGTCAAGGTTTAGGTAATATTTACCATCATTAGATTCATTAGTGTCCATTTGTTCAGCCAATGTTGCATTCCGGGACTTTTGCATCATTTTCTTAATTATGTAGTCCCGTAAGGCCTTTTCGCATGCATTTGTCTTAGCGCTGCCCTTGGAGTTGCCTGTACCTTCATATTGACAATTGTTTACAGTAACCAAAGCAGTAAATCCACCCTCCATGTTGGTGTTTATGATGAAGTCGCCAACTTGAATACCTTTGACTTCGTAGAGTGCCATCAGAGCATTCTTGGGTAGGATCACCTTACGCAAATGACGATTTTGCCGGATTTTCCTTTCCTTAGCACGGACTGGGGAAGACATTAAGAATGAATTTGGAATTAAATATTGCAGTTTCTGGAGATAGCGATTCTGAGTCGATCCATATACTCAAACAACGATATTTTTAGCGAAGATTTGAATCATTTAACTCATTTTTGTAACTCAGGTTAGCAGAAATTGAAACCGCTTAGCAGTAAATCAGCCCTATCGAGGTATCCGTCGGAGCGGAATTCTCCGATTTTGTACGAGTCGGAGAATTTTTGCTTCGAGCTATTCTTCCGAAAAGCTATTCGGAATATTTCTTCGACAATTTGCAACGCATCCCGGCAAATTGTGTTGAAGTGCGTTCAATAGCATTTTTCGTTCAATTTTTAACAGCTCAGTGGATTCTTTTTCCGATTTCCTTCGACACAAATTCTTCGCGGAATTTATTTACGAATTGTAATGAAGTGATGACACATACCTCGATGACACGAACTTCCGACGAAGTATGCGTTGCGAAAAATTGTCCGCTCAGACGGATACCTCGATAGGGCTGAATATGTCAAAGCGTGCGCAAAGCAGTTGGGGGTAACGTCGCGTCACGAAGCTCCAAAGCATGATTGTATTTCAGCCATTATAGTCGATTTCATTGTATTGGAACATTTACGGAAGTTGTCTTAGGCGGCTCTCCCACTGAGGCAACAACCAACTTTTTTACATTGAATCAAATAACAGATCTCACATTAAAGCAACTCAATATCGGTCGGTACGCAGTGCATGTTGAAAAGCCATATATATCGCTTCGTAGTGGGAGAGCCACCTTACGGAGCGATTATCGAATATCGTTCAGCCTTAACGACGAAACCGAACGGCAAATGATAGCTTTATAAGCTTAAATGTTTGTTGGAGGTGGTATAGCTATATATAGTAAAGTTGTGTAGTTACTTTCGGAACCACTACGGCACTGCACCCACAAATTGCTTCCAAAACAACTATTGAAAGACATGGTCAAATTCGAATAGGCCTAACCTTGATACTCCTAAATTCTCGATAATTCGTTCTAACAGCAGATATAAGATTGAAACCATCACGTAAATTGATACAATCGAGGATTGTTGATCGACCTGCAACTCGAAACAAATGTTTCCTGGCAGCACGTAACTTGAAACGAGTTTGATTGTGATTTGTACTTAATAATGTCATAATGTGAATTGTCAAATCAGTATATTTGAATTTGAAATTCGTAAATCATTTTCCAAGTTCAAATAAAAAAGGATATCCTTCGAGTCGGAAAGTGAGGATGAAGAAGGACCTAATACTTAAATTAGAAGGATGTGTTTCAGAGAAAAAAGCAACATCAAAGAATGTTTCCTGATGATACTAAAACTAAACTCATTAAGTTTTCCAAGAAACATAAGACGCACGTCAGGTCAGTTCCACCATTATTACAGCTCTGTGCAACACTGATTCTCCTAGCCAGTGGGGGTTACGAAAGTAATGTCAGTACTTATGTATTGCCGAGTGTGGCACAGACAACAATTTTTAAAGTTCAAAATTTTCATGTTGGAACTCTCTCAACTGCTGCTTCCAGGCCGGCGCACTGGCACTATATAATTTGTTTCCTTCTTGTGCAGTTTTAAGTATCCGTTTAGCTAAATCTTGATAACCACTCACAAAAATTTAGTTTTTTGTCGTTTCCTGCAGACGGTAACTATTTTCTGTCGAGTGATTTTTTTTTTGTTTCAAACGTCATTTCTAAGATTGTGTGCTATCTGACGGTGCAATCGAGGATAGTCGATTGTTTCGATAAAACTCGATTGTATCAAGTTACGTGCTGGCAATCCAGATGATGCTACGAGAATGCTGCAGGCGATAGTTGATCATACAGATATACTTTCCTAGTATCACTTACCCTGAATAAAAAAAATCTAAAACTGTATGCAATAGTCCACTAGATGGAGAAGAAACACAGGCCAATACTGAGTTCTTTGATTAAAAAGTTTAAAATTCTAATATCGGGTTCAATTGAGAACTCACCATTCAAAATTCTGATTAAATAAACAATTCAACTCACTTGAGGGCTTCTTGCGAACTCCGCCAAAGATTTTCTTAAAGAAAGGTTTACGTGGACTGCCGTTTTCATCGTTCATATCATCGGTGCTGGACATAGTCTCAGATTCAGCCATTTTCTCTGGAGTTTCAGGCAATTGTTCAGCCTCAGCTATTGTCTCGGAAACTTCTTGCACTGCCTCTTCGGGACTTTCATCGGGTGCTAAAAGGGGAGCAGGAGTAGCTGGCTTATCTTTTCTCAGAATGGATTTTGGCGTTTTCATTGGAGTCGTAGTTGGCGTAGCAGGCGCAGGAGCCGAAGTCTGCGTTTGCATCTTCACTGGGCGAGGTGTACTCGGTTGCTGCTGGCTGTTATTGAAATTATTCAGCTGACCCCCATTGTTCTACATGTTCAAAAACAAAAGAATGACAAATTAAATCAACGCCTTACAGAGGTTAAATTGTTTCTACAATTTGCGATAGTTGGAAAAAAAATTGCAACTGTTACGGTATAGATTTTGTTGACACCAAGAACTTTAAAAAATTGTAAATCTTGCAAAGACATTACATTACACTTCATGAGTTTGTTTACGTTCATTTACAATTTTTTTTATGAATTCTTATAAGAAAAACTTTTAATTAACACATAAAATTGACTTACTGTTTCTAACCGTAGAAGATGTGGAAAACAAAAAGACAATAAAAATGTGATAAATATATTTGCTCTCTAGTCTACAAACCCCGTTTTTTGGCTCTCCATGGTAATCTAAAATCATTTGGTAAAATGTTTGTATTTGGAAAAGATTATTACATCGATCATGGACTGCTGTGCTGGCTTTGGCACCACACCATATTCCCCTTGGTATAGGACTCTCTTAGTAGCGCGCAGAACGAGGAGTAGGACATGCAACGCTGATGTGAGTGTGTATTTATTATCCCAAACATTATTTCATTGTTTAGGAATAGCTATGGACATTCCTACAGCTAGGACCCAAACGATGTATTTTTTTCTTTTTTTATTATTTTTTGTGTTTGTTACCTTGGACTTATATAATTGTTACAAACTATTTACCCATTAAAATCGGTTTCCAGCAGTTTGCTGCTGCGTGCGATGGTTTTACTCATTTAACACTCAGTGAGTTTATTTGCTCTCTCGCTCGAGGAGCAGGAAATTCATTGAGATTACAATGAGAAAAAGCCAGAGATGTTAACTATCATTGTTGCGCTTTTGTTGTCGTGCAGACATATTTGAAACAATTGCTTGTTTGCGAGCCATTGAAATGTGTGTGTGTGATAATTTTAACGGATAAATAACTGGTTAAAAATTATATAATTCTACATGGAGTGCGAAATATTAATATAGAAACAGTTATATACAATTTCGTTTGAGGTTTGAGCAAAGTTAATGAACATAACTACAAGAAAAATGTTTTTTTTTTGTTGTTTCAAATATCTGGACCGAGGCGAGATATTTGCTGCTAAAAATTATATAAATAAAAAAAAATAAAATAAATGAAATTAATAAGGATGTAGCCATGATTGCGATCATATAATTAAATCAATTGTTCATTTAATTTAATATTTATTTTTAAAAATACAAATCTTGTAAGCCTTGTCGCAAAACGCACGGGTTGATTCAATGTGAACCGTCGTCGACAAACAAAAATGTGCATGACTGTGTAATTTATTGTTTATTATTTATTTTATTGTGTTATTAACATGGTTAAAGTAGAAACATAAATAAAACGAAAATTCATATTGAGTCAACTTATTGCCGGACGAGGTTCAAACTCATATTACTTTAAATGATATCATTGTGGGGTGGGTCTGTAAATGCTTGGTATTTAGTTTTAAATTTAATTTTTTTTATTAAATACAAAAGTAGGTATAACAATAATAGGGGTGTTCCCGTACAATATTATTTGTGTTTTTTTGTCGTTTGTCGTTCCCGTACGAAAAATAATAAAAGAGAAAGTTCATAAGAGAGGAAAAAAAACTACCCCCTCATAAAAATTAGCCTAGTTGGTAGAAATCAGTAAACTGACAGTTGGCATTTAAAAGCCAATCCATCAATCATTTTACTGTACTTTACTGTACTTTTTTTTGTAAATTTTTTGACTTTTGAGTGAATATTCCTTTATAGCCCGATTCTCCCTATCATCACTGATACCTCACAAGTCACAAGAAGAGTGAAATTGATTTTGTGACTTTTTCGTATTCTCCCCACAGTCACAACTTGTGAGAGTCACAAAAACAATCGAAATTGTGACCTCCTTCAGAGCAGGTCACAACTAGCAAATTATTTGAGATTTGATATTTGGAAGTTAAAATGAATATGGCGCATATCATTGACAAAGTTTCCTCCGTAAATGAAAAGTAAGAATTTTACAAAAGCATATCATTAGTAACAAACTAATAATATTGATACGATTGCAGCGAAGACGGCTTTTAACTTCCAACTTCCTTGCCTTTTTGTACTTCGAGTATGTATTACATATTGTTCTTCTCAAGTTCTCATTGCAGTTTTATTAAATTTGTTTTGAATAGTTTCTTTCAGTGCTATATTTCCTTGTACATGGCTGTTATCAGAAGTGTATACGAAATAACTATATATAATACCTCTCAGCCAAGTCACAATTTGCAGAAACGTTGCTTATATATATTCACCTTTGCTGTGGTGAGTTTCGTTGTGACTTTTCTTGTGAGGATTATCGGAGAATCCGACAAATGTTATCGAGTCACAATCATCCTCACAAAGAAAAGTCACAAGAGCTTGTGACTTTTGTTTCCTCACAAGGGGGAGAATCGGGCTGTTAGTCTAAGAAATTTTAGAATTAACTAATTTTTAATGAAAAAGTACGTAAACAGAACTGTGATCTGTCAATATCAAAACGTCATTCAATGTATATTTTTTTTTATGATATAGGTACCCGAACGTTTTTCTAGCAAAGCTTGGAAATCATTTGGAAATAACAGGTGACTAATAGTTTCCACACATTGCACGTGTATACATGCCCAATCACTAGCGCATGCAAACTAGGAGTGTATGTTGTTGACTGTGTGATTATGAGAAGAGAGATTTCAGAAAGTTTTGATATTTTCCTGTTTGTGTAAACATCAATGTATGGTGTGTGTGTGCGAAAAATAATGACGACCAGACCAGCGCCAATCAAGTCACATAGATGAGTACTGCGCAGTTTGAATTTAATTTACGGTGAATGTTCTGATTGCACATGCATGAATGTGTAGGCTAATGACCCTATAAGTATTGTTTGAGTGCTCCTCAAAGAAGGAAACCAACATCGAGGAAATACAGTTTTTCTTTCATAAAGGCGAAAACCCAAACCAGGCTACATATTCATATATTCAATTTTGAATGTTCCTGTACAACGCCGATGTGTCGAAAATATAGCTGCAGTAAGTGTTTCAGTTCAAAATGATCCAAATCGCTTCTTGTAATCACCACGACGCCGACACAAACTTCTATCATAGGACTTTCGAATCTTTACGTTCACATTCAATACCATCCGTACAAGTTCCCGATGGCAAGAACTCTCCAAACGCGACTTCAATTCTCGGATGAACACATATGAGGAGCATTTTGTAACCGGTACAGGGAACACATTTGTTTTTTTTTTTTAACGCCGAAGACCAATACCCGAGAATTGTAAAACGGCATTTGCATTCAACTAAAATCGCAGTGTCCTTGCTTTTTTTAGGGAAATGATGTCTGATGATGTGTATGTAACCATGTTGGAGGATTTTTTGTTTGTAAAACGGCATTTGCATTCAACTAAAATCGCAGTGTCCTTGCTTTTTTTAGGGAAATGATGTCTGATGATGTGTATGTAACCATGTTGGAGGATTTTTTCGACTTGATTTGGTTCCAGCGGGACGGAGCAATACCTTACACATTAAGGGCACCGGGGTTTGGAGCTGCCAGAACGCTCCCCCGATTTGGCCCCTTGTATCAAGTGATCGAGTCATGGCAATGTTGTTGAAAGTGAAATACTTGCTAAACTTTGTTGTAGGATGATTGGACACGGTAAAGTACGCGAGCGATTGAATTCAAAGAAACGTTCTGTTGAAGAGGTAGGAGCCTGATGTAGAAGAAGCTGCATACATTACCCATTACTAGTTCATGGAGATAGTTACGAAACAAAAAAATACAAAACTCATATTTGAGGGCCTTATAATAGCAATGGAGTAGACTTTAAATGATTTAAAAAGAGGACCTACCAAATATTTATATAAAAATAAACAAAAAACCTGACATTAACGACTCTAAAGGGCCTCAAACATAGCTTCTCTATTTATTTGCGTGTGCGAAGTTATATTTTTGCCATCATAATGGGACCTCAATTTGCCGACTCTGAACGAACAATTTGAGAAACTTTGAATTATAGTTTTATACTCTAGTGTTTTCAGAATTTCTCTAGATGTGGGCGTCAGGATTTGAACCAGAAAATCTGCGTCTAATGCACCCACACAGCACCACTTCAACAAGGAGAACAATTTAATATCTATTTAATGTTTGTACATACTTTCGATACATGTCGTACTACTCGGCATATATTGTTGAAGTAATCAAAGAATTGAGGTGCATTCTACAAGCAGATAGTACATACATACAGATATTAGAACATTATCGATTTGGAACAACGATATCTGATAGTATCTAATGAGTTTTTATACCAGATAATGGATGCTTGCTATTTTTATTGTGTATATATACTTCATAGACGTATTATTAGTTTAATATATGCTAAATAAAAAAAAATTTGCAATAAAAGTAAAGACTTTTGAAGCCACCACTTGTTATTACACTTTTGAATGCAAAATTAAATTACTTCTCACTTCGCCAAGAGCATTTTTTCTTAGTTCTTTACAAAAATAGTTACAAAACTTGTATATAGGGTCTGTGGTGTGTATCCACAATGCATGTACTTGTACATATAAATAGCCTATTTTTTTTCCTTTTGAATCCAAAGAGATTCGTGATCGAAAAAAAATAGTGAGACCGTTCTAATTCCAAGCATATTATACAGAAACAAATCAATGAAAAAAACATTATTTTATTATCTTGTTGAAAACAGTTATTCCATGTGAGGGATGTTTTACCACCTGAAAAACTATCAACGCACCTTTTATACAATATTTCCGATATTTTTTTTTTTTTTTTTCATTATGTTCAACATAATTGTTAATAATTGCGTAATTATACCGATTCAAGTGATTCATTTGATTGTTGTTAACAATCGACCAGCACTTTAGAATTTTACAAAATGATGAAATTGGATGCAAGAGTGGCCTATATACAGATTTTTTTTTGTATCGAAAAATCGATTTTTCACCGGCTGAAGAAATAAAATTACCCAAGCATTTACAGACTCTATACATAGAATATTAGTGGTAAACAAATATTGTACTTACAAATCCAGAGTTATTAAAATTGGTACTTAGTCTTCTTGATCTGTTCATTTTTTATGATTTTAATTATATTTTGTAAATAATTATTATTTTTTCACAAATTTGCGTGAGATCGACTCCGCACTGCTGAACAATTAAAATTGAATTGAATTTGAATGGCGTCTTATTGCGGGGAATATGGTAGGCTGACAGATAAAGCAGACACCCTGTAGCCAGTGGTGCCAGGCTCAGAATGTTGCTAATTAATATATTAACAATTAAGCCCACGTGACACTTTTTTCTTTAGTTTGGGCTCAGTTATAGCTATCATTGAAAAACATCATTGGAAATTTTCTGTTACTTCTTGCGTTTTTTTTTTTTTATAAATTCAATCATTGGCTTTTTTATTTATTTTTATTTTTCAATGATCATGATTTATTTCTGTGAAGTAATGTTTCTCGTTCCACCGAAATGAAACGGAATTTGCCTACGATTCCTATAAGCAGCTATGTTTTGTGTTCCAATGAAGTTGTTCAATGATAGCTGTAACTAGTCCCTTTAAGGGTCCAGTTTTAGCTATCATTGGAAATTTTCTTTTACTCATTGCGGCTTTTTTATAAATTTAATAATTGGCGAGTTGGTGTCAAAACGAAGCTTTTGGCTTCCCAAACAAGATTATCCACAAATATTTTAATTTTTTATTAAAGACATCACAGAAAATCACTTTTTATTTTTCACTGATCGAAATTGATTTTTGTGAAATAATGTTTGTCGTTCCATCGAAATGAAACGGAATTTTTCCATGATTCCTATTCCAGCTACAGAGGTAAAATTTCAATTCCATCATGTTTTGTGTTCCAACGCCATGCTGTCTCGTTTGCGAACATCTTAATTAAGTCAAATGAAAATGAGAAAAAAAAGACGGGAAATCAAAAAGCGATCGAATTGTATCAAGCTGATAAATTAACATAAAAAACGGGGATATAATGGCATTTGAAAAATGCATTTTATGTTATTTTACTGAGAGATCTGTTAGCGAAACTTTTCTTAGACCGCATTGAAATTTCGACTTGGAGTGAACCGGCGGGCTAGACGGGCAACAATATATTAATAACAATGTCGCAAAATATGTTAAGGCCTATGTGACACTATCTTTTTTCTTCACTAGTCCAGTTATAGCTATCATTGAATACCATTATTTGAATCATTGGCGAGTCAGTGTTAAAACGAAGCTTATAATTTTAAAACAAGTTAGCCCAAAAATATTTCAATTTTCAATTTGACTTTCACAGAAAAAATTTTGTTCATGATCAACATTTGTATTTCTGAAATAATGTTTGTCATTCCATCCAAATGAAACACACTTGTTTCAATTATGTTTGTTCACTTCGTCGTTTGTTCCAATCTGTTACTTGACTTTTATATTATCAACCAAAACCTCATAAGTATGTTTCATACTCCACTGTGGTGACAGAATCTTCCAATGATTGCTATAACAGACACAAGTAAAATTTCAGCGAATAACATCTACTAAGACCACTTGAAAAAAATTTAATGTCGAAAGATTTCATTCGAAAAGGCCACCAAGTCATTTGAATAACGCGTATCCCCTAACCTCTCGATTAATATTATACCGCACCAACATCTAATCGTAGGATAATGGTGATGATGTCAAAATGCCATTAGTTCTGTCGTAACTGATGTGCTAGGTTTCTATGGATCCATTAGCAAGAAAACCCTCGTTTGATAAAGAATGCCGATAGATGCTTGCAGCCAAAAACAAGGAAAAGTTGCAGGTGAAGACGAGAGCTTCCATTAACCTATAGAAAAAAAACTCACCTTTTATTTTATTCCACTCACTAAATTATGCTAATAATTTAGCTATTTTTAAAAATTGACGCCCTCAATAATAAAAAAAAGTTATTAAGCAATAAACATTAATAAAATACTTAAAAAATCGCCCAAATTTTGACAAATTAAAATATTATATATATCCCCAAATAGAAAAAAACATCATCATATCAATTGCCCGCATCTCCAAATCCAAAATTCTAAACAGTGCATTATCTGTATACTGTGTACACCACTACAATCATTGGAATGTCAAAACACAGTTTATTTCTATTTTGATTATAATCATTGTTTGATTATTTTATGGTTGAAGCGCAACGCCAGTCAAAGCTGATCAATCTGACAGCCATATTATTTGGATGATGGCAAGTTCACTGGACGGGGGTCGAGGGGTAGTTTTTTTTTTAGAAATAACCCCTGTTACTCGCTAATTAATTTGCCTCCATAAAAATCCCATGGCTGTCAGATTGACGTTGTCGAGAAGTACTCTATTATGATAAGTAACATTGACTCCGTAGCGCATTGACATATTATATATGGACTGCTAGTGAGCACAGGCGTCACTGTTTCACATCGGGTTAGCAAAGAAACAAATGCCGCCAGCAAGCTTAAATTTTCATAGTAACATGTCAACAAAAGGGCGACATCTTGCGCGAAGAGATCATTTCCATAGCGACATGTAGCGTCATCTATTCAAAATATGGAAAACTACAAAGAGTGATTTCAAATCAATTCTGCAATAACAATACATTTCTTTACTTATTAACTCATAAACTTGTTAATATATTTCTTACTTATCTTTTATTATTATTTACATCATATTTTTCTGCAATGTGATGAAGCAAACGTTTTTTAGCTTACTTAGTTTTCCGCAGTGAAACAGTAGCGTGTCTGTTGTTTTGGAACATACGTGACTTATTATGCATTGACATTGACATATTATATATGGACTGCTAGTACCATATATAATAAGTCAATGCCGTAGTGATTATCTTTCAGCCATTCAAACGCCACATTCCCACATGCATTATCAAAAACCGTAAGAGCAAAAAGAGATAAATCCATGTTAATAAGGAAACATATAAGGATCCTTATTTGATCCCTGTCCGTAAAGTAGATAGTAGAACTCGCTTATTACACACTCCTCACACTCCAATACTTCAATAACTAAATGGAAGCATATTTTTACTACTTTTTGCACCACAGTAGTACACCAAAACGTATTGCAGAAAATATTGTCAAACACTAATTGTGAATGGACCACAAATGCAATTCTTAACAGCTGCTGTCAATCAAACATTGAATGTAGCAGAACTCTGTTAGTTGAGAAACAAACAAAAAAATCGATATGTTCCGAATTGTATCTTAAACTGAACCGGCAACGGGCAAGTGCGATAGAAATTAAATCCGTTTGCAATGGAAGAGCAAGCTTTGATAGTAAATATTGCCACTATCTTAGCCAAGGACATTGGCTTCGATCAGAGCAATAACTTTAAACGACCATTGCCATCGTATCCAGTAGATAAACCACCACCTCTGCTACAAAGTGACGATGAAGGATTCGATTTTTTTCTTCGCCACCATTTGCAAAAACCAGAAAACTCCAAACGCAAGCATGACTCGGGAAGTAATAAAACTGATGCCACAGCAACCAAGGTGACTAAGCGAAGTGAAGAATCAGAACAAACACCGGGCAGGATAAACCTAGTTCAGGATCTGTCAACAAATGTATTCGAAAGCAATCTTCATCTAAGCAAAGCTACGTTTCAGGTTTGTTCATTTCGTAGTACAATGAGTTGCAAAGTTAATACATATGTACACCCTTGCAGAAACTATACACCGCAATTGCAGGGCTTATCAAACCCCTCTACACGAACAACACCGTCATCTCAAATCAAACCATCTTCTCCCTCGGCCTCTGGAAACTAGCTACTGATGAGCACTTCGAAGAAATATCTCGACGCTTCAAGATCCCATTGCAGGCTTGTCACCTCATCATCCGCAGCTTTTGGGGCGTAATCTCCGATAACTATGAAAGCTTTATCAAATGGCCAAACTCACACAGCGGCCAACAGACGCATTTAGCCAGCTTCCAGAAGATGAACAGCCTTAAACAGTTTCCTAATCTGTTTGGCCTTATCGCTATAAAGCGGTTGGATATCTTCCTGGAAAGCCGAGATGAGGAAACATCTGTCGTTTTGCAAATAATCTGCGATGGCGACCAAAGGATCATCGACTGCTTCGTTGATTTCGCTGCCAATTATAGTTTCAGCGATACTCCCATTGGACAGACTCTGGAAAGGGAGACTGCTGCTTTGCCAATGGGTGGCTATCTAATCGGTGGACACAATTTTCCACTCAAGCGATACCTTATTCGCCCATTCGAGCTGGAATGCTTTCGCGACGAGAGTCGATTTAATGAGTTGCTGCGAAAGGCTCAAGAAGTTTCGGATTCAGTGCTTAACAAGATGATGCGACGTTTCAACACGCTCTATGCACTCGAGGCTAAAGACATGAGGGAGGTGCGCAAAGTGCTCGAGACTATCTGCTCTTTGCACAATCTGTGTCAGGAATTTGGCGACGAGTGTATTCCCGATTGTTGGGAGCGCATTGAAAAGTGTACATTACCAACTAAAGCGAGTGAGAGCAATCAAATTGGACGTAAGCGGCGACTGGAGGTCATGGAGGAAACACTAAAGAATTGAGATTTTTAAAATTAACTTCGTTCTGGTAGTTACAGATACATTTTCTTGGTGCAATAGTTTTGTTATGACCGAGGTTATAGCTTTTGTTTAGATAAGGCAGTATTCATCAGCTTGTAGTAGAATTAAATCATATACCCACACTATTCTCAAACAACAAAAAATAAACATCGTTTATACTATTCTATGTGTTACATTACTAAATATTTCAACATGTCAAAGATTCTATATCAAACCATTCACAGCAGTTTTTGAGCTAGGATCCTGGATCGCAACTCTGTGCAAATTTATACGCTTGTTTCCTTTTCTTTCTCCTTTTGTTTGAGTGCTGCCTCCAGTCTCTCGAATTCCTTGTCGGCTATCTTGTCAACTTCATCAAACACTTGTACGACCTCAGTTACCTCTGGGATATAAAATTGCAGCATATTCTCTACACCATTCTTTAAGGTCACAATGGAACTGGGACACGATGAACAGGATCCCTAGTATGTCAGAAAAGTGACATGGCATTCCTCCTTAACATAGTCAACTTTCTTACCTGCATTTTAAGTTTCACCACACCATCATCATAGCCCATAAAAATTATATCACCACCATCCTCCTGGACGGTGGGACGAATTTTACTATCAAGTAACTCCTTGATCATCATCACAGTATCGTCATCGTCCTCGTGAATTTCGGTGTCTGAATTTGGCTTCGATTCGGTTAAAATAGGCAAGGAACTTGCAAAGAAATCCATTATCACGGCAAAAACTTCGGGTTTTATTACACTCCATTCAGCATCTTCCATCTTAGAGATTGTGATGAAATCACCACCAAAAAATACTGATCGGACTCCCTCGATACGGAACAACAATTTAGCTTTTTAAACAAATGAAACATTATTTTATATCCGTGATGCAGTATAGCCTGATACTTACCCAATGGACTACAATATGCCGCTTGAGATGATGGAAAGTCCATGGTGTTGCCCTTGCCCAGGACAGCTACACCAGGACAAAATTTCAAACTGTCTGGATTTGGAGTATCCTGAGTCTGTATAAACATCGAACGATTATTAGAGACTGACAATGATAAGGGTTGGAGCAACTTTTGTCCCATTGGAGCTGCTGTATGAGACCGGTGCATCAAATTTCGTTGAGAAACTCTAGAGATTTAGAAGCATGTCATTGAAAATTATTTAGAAATATCAACTGTGGAATATTTACACATTTGAAAGGCGGCGACAAGATGAGTAAATAATTGTTGGATTGCGAAAACATCTCACAAATATATTCGACATAATTGCAAATTTTTATTTCGTAGAATCGTAATTACACCAATTTTTTTTTTGTTGAAAACGTCAAACACAGACCAGATGGGACAGGGATGTTCGTAGTTATAGGCGACAAACAATGAGTGCGTTCAATTGCCAATTGTGCATTTTATTACGTTTTTACAAATTGTTAATCTGCCCTAGCGAGGTATCCGTCGGAGCGGAAAATTTTCCGCAACGCATACTTCGTCGGAGATTCAAATTCCATTCGAGGTATGTGTCATCGGAAAGAAATACTACACAAATGCGACGACGAAGCTCGTACTTTTTTCATTTGAAACACAAATTCAAACGATTAGTACGAAAATGACTTAAATATATAGTTTTATATAATTACTTACATTTTTCTATTACTCACTTCACTTCGTAAATAAATTCCGCGAAGAATTTGTGTCGGAGGAAATCGGAAAAAGAATTGCAATTAGCTGTCAAAAATTGAACGAAAAATGCACCTGAACGCAATTCGCTGGGATGCATTACAAAATGTCGGAGAAATATTCCGAACAGCTTTTCGGAAGAATACCTCGAAGCGAAAATCATCGGAATCGTACAAAATCGGAGAATTTTTCGCTCCGACGGATATCTTGCTAGGGCCGAATATGTTTTCCCAAAATTGCGTTTAATGCAAATATTCTGTTATTAACCATTTATTAACCATTTATTAACGTATGTTAGGACACCTGTAGTAAATCTGGAAGAAGTGGCCTTCTATTAATAACGAACATTTCTTTTTAACGTACTATTGTGGTAGTAAGCAAAATTTCCTTATTGACAAAGAATAGCAATTGAATTACTGTCATTTTAGTTCATAACCATTGGTGGTCTGAGCAATCATTACATATAGCTGCCTAATCTGGTGGAGTGGCGGTCAAATGGTAGGCAATGAATTTTTACCTAGCTGTTGCCTACCAACTCCGACTATCTAAGTCTTCTCGGGGGACCACTGAGTGCCTAGTACCTTGACCAGGTTGGGGGCTGTGCCGTCAGGGTAACTTCCTTGCCACGTATAAAATTAGATAGTTATGGGAGAGACAACAGCTAGACAGACAAGGCTATAATCCTTACATATGGATGCCTAATCTATTCTAGTGGCGGTTGATTTTCCACATATGATATATATATATAAATGATGCCTATGATTTAAGTATGCACTTGGATGTACGCACATAGTACACATCGGGTGCTACTCAAAAGCCTGAATCTGTCATAGCATGGTACAGGGCAGTTATTTCCACGATACTAGGATGCAGATTCGTTATGGGGAGCCGATTTAGGTCAATCAAGAGTAATCGACTTTAAGCAGGTTAGTAATCGCTTTGCTATGATCTAGCAGCAGAGCAATGTTTTGCAACGTCAGCCTTATAATATGTGCACTTGCCTCTACCGATGAGACTGAAGATGAATACCCTATCAAGGAGGAATGTTAAGACCTCCTGAACGGAGCCCGTCCGGAAAACGATGTAAAAACCGTACAAGGGGACTTCAATGACAGCCTCCACGAACGACGACAGATAATAATCACGACTGTAGATAATAAAATATGGAACCCAGGCGAAATAACAATGACAACCTAGTCACTGATGCACAGTGAATTACAGATGTATTCAGAAAGCAGTTACTCGAAAAGACCAACGAATTTCACGTAGAGACCTACCATCTTTTCAATGACTTCAATGCAATACGATAACATCCATCGCCTAGAGCTTTAAAATCGATGGCAGAATTCGGGGTACCATTAAAACTGATACAGCTGTATCGCCTTACACTGGAGTATACGAGAGATGCAACCTTTGGAAACAGCAGACGCGCCATTATGCGATTTCTTCAATCAAGTCCTGGGATAGATACCTTAGTGGAGATACGACAAAGCAGACCCTAAAAAACCGATGCTGTTTCGGTTTAGCAAGAAAATGGGATCAAGATTCTTAACCCGAGAGTCCAAACGTTTGCCCTACCGGACCCTAATCCTACCAGTCCTTCTTTACCGCGCCGACTGCTGGAGAATAAGCAGGTAAGCTGGGCAAATATTAGGCACTTTCGAGAGAAAGTCTTCCTCGAGGCGAATGGAGGATATGGATAGGATACTATGAGCTGTACTAAGATGTGGGTGTAGTATTACATTGGCTCCGACAGATCAAGGGAATAAGCATTTATGATGCAGAAAAAGAAAAGTCTTCGAATCCCAGCCTCCAGGTTCGAGGAGACAAGGAAGACTGAACCTCCGGTTTAAGGATCAAGCGTTCGCGGACTAGATGACTGGAAGCACTGTGGCCAGGATCGATGCAACTGGAGGCTGCCTTGTCGCAGGCAGTGACCCTCAAGTCATATATATGGTGGGATACCATGAAAAAGGGTAAAACACATGGATGCACTAACAAAGGTATACAAAAAACAGGCCAAAACTTGGTTTAGAAACAATTTTAAACCTACCTTCTATTGACTTATAAATGAATGACTCAGCAGCCAAGAATTCCAGCATACCTAAATAATTTTCTTTTTCTAACAGCGTTTTTGATTGGAAGAGCTTAATTTAATTTTTTGATCCAGAACACTTGTGTGTTACCTTGATAATTGAAAATTTATAAAGAGATCCATTTAGAAAAATCCACAAGTTGCAATCAGTAATAAAAAAAAAGAAAAACAAATAAACTGTCAAATGACACGCTAATCGAAATAAAAAGAAAAAGAATTGCTTTCATTTATGTTCCATTGCGACAGGAACAATCATAAATCTGAGATCAAAATCTGAAAACTATAATCGAAAACACTAAAACTGGCCCTTACCCGACACTTTTCCAATCCTCCATCACATCTGAATTCAAACCTCCCCCTCAACATATTCAAGTGTACCAACCTGACTGCCCCAATCGCCTGAACGCGGCCAATGCGCATATAGCCGCACAGTCCCATATATCTCTCCCCCTCAGATATATGTACACCTTTATGATCATTCGTTTCGAACGACAACCAAACAAGAGAAGTGTTTTTCCCTATACTGGTAAAAGAAATAAAATTTCATCCATACCTTTCAACACCAAAGCCGTAGTTTTCCTCAAAAATTCGATAAACTAATAACTTTTGAGTTTCAAAAAAGTGAATTTCTCCAACAATAAGTGAATTCCTTCCTAAAAAATTAAAAATCACAAATTGTCATTTTCCGGAAAATCGTCAAAAATCAATACGACCGCAGAACGAAAAGAGAAAGGCGCGCAATTTTTTTTATTTTGCCCCTCATCCAATTGCACCGCTCCCCGGAAAATATTTTCCCATCATCCAATATACTGATACAGTCCTAGTGCAAATTGTGTTTGTGTACACCTATCTACCAAATGGACGAAATCTTCCAATTCGAATAAAAGGAAAAAAACAAAAACAAAAACCATCCCCAAAACTTGCACACCACCAAAGTGAAAACACCTAACGCCACAATAACGCACATATGTATAATTGCACCAACAACAACGAGAACGTAGTTTGGCAAAGGTTTGGTTTTCTGAACACGTATACACAAGGCATCGTTGCTCTCCACTCTCGCATTGTGGAACAAACTCCGTCGAATACAGTTGTCCTTAGTATTCTCGTCGTAGTGCGTTCAGTATTCACAAAAGCGTTTTTCAAAAAGTTTTTCACCAGTGTGGCAGCCACAAATTTGTTTGTGTAATAAATATATTTCACCGAGCCGAGCGACCAGGGTTTCTCTTTGATTGGCTGAGCCATATTGTAGAAAAAATAAAACGAACAAAATCGTGTGCGGTTTGTCTCTCTTTTGCGTTCTCTTTGGCTTTGAATGTTCTTATATTTTTTCGTTTTCTACTTTCGAATCGAGTGAAGTTTTATTTATTTTTTTTGCTGTGTGTATAATCGCGCGACTGTGTGTGTATCGCTGAAAATACACACGAGACAAAAGAGTATAGTGTGTGGAGTGCTCATACAAATTCGGTGGAAGCACAAGCTGCCGTATTCTTCGTCTCGTTGGCCGTATACATTATTTGGTTACCTACATGGAGCATTTTCATCAGATTCAGGTAAGTTTATTATTTTCTTCTTTTTCTTTCATATTTCCTTGGACTTGTATTATATTTTGTTTCTTTTTTTTGCTTACATTTTGTTGTTCACCGCGAGTGTTCTTATTGCATTTGTGTCAACGATGGTTTTGTGGGATTTTTTGGCGTCCTATCGCCAATATAAGTGTTAGAATGGATAATTTTTTTTATTAAGATCGAGTTGACATGCAAAATGAAAGCAGCCACGCCTATTTTTATCGGTAAGGGGGTGTTTAATTATCGATGTGTGTAAATTTGAAGTGTAATGAGAAAAAACAAGAAAAATTAAAACATTTTCATAAATTGATTAGTGATCTGTTGGGGAGAACTTTTTCTTTTCCAATTTTTTTTTAATATCTATGTGACTATGCAATGTGAACAACAATTTGTTTTATTTATATTTCTTGTTATACCTACATAGCTATATAATTTTTTGTTGAAAATTGTGTGCAAGCGAATCGACTCTCCGGCTGCAAAGATGTAAAAATATTCCACTGCCGACATGTTTAATAATAATGAAAAAAAAATCCTCCAGTCAACCGCGGAAAATAAAAATGAAATAATGTTACAAGTGAATTAAATGAAAATGTCTGCAGAAAAAATCGACCAAAACAATGGATACCAACCAAAATATTTTTCTTCCCAAAACTATACACATACAAAATAAATGGCGGCTGCAAACTGCGAGGAGTCAAATAAGAAAAAAAAAACTTCGCTTGGCTACGATGGTTATTTATAGGAATTGTTTTCGCGTCGAAAATGCAATCGGTTCGTTGGGTTTATACCGGAAGTTGAAGAAAATTTTAAGAAAAAAGAGATTCTTTGATGGATGCGACCAAATTATACGTTTTTCTTGGGAATTTTCCTTAAAAAATAATTCAACCATTCCCAATTGGATAATGTACATGAATATACGTATGTCAGTCGTTTTGATGTTTTTTTTTTTTTTTGCGACCTTCAATGGTATGAGTTCTGTGCAATGTATGAGAGAGTATGCGTGTTTTGTTTGAAGAGAGACCATGGGAATGGTGGTTTAATTTCGGTCTGGCTACCGAAATATCTCAGTACCAAACATGTTTTTCTTCTTAATATTTAAAAAAAAATGTAAATTTTAATTAGTTTTAATGGCTTTCTGAAAAGCTGCACCAAAATTTTGTTAAAAATTATTCCAAAATCCAATCTATTCCGAAACAGTCTTATATGCTCTATCTCTTTCTTTTTCTCTTGTTTTTTTTTTTGTCAGAAAATTGTGTGTACTATGAAAGGTACAGTACACGCTACGCCGCCATATCTTTTAGCATTTCCTTGCATTATTATTTATTTATTTTTTTTTTGTTATATCGTCGTAGGTAATTTGATTTCATGTTGGAATTATATTTCGCGCCAATTTTTCCCGACTGATAAAGTGATGAACCCCCATTGTGGGCGATGGAGGCAATGAGAGTAGGAGTTTTGAGAATCTGAATGTTTTGATGAGTTTGGAGGTTTTTTTTCGGAGAACTGCTATGTTTATATGCTTAGAATGATTATAAAGCATTTTCTGTTGATTTTTAGATAGCCAACAGCTACTGGTTAGTTGGATAAATACTTTGTTTCAATTGAGCCTATGTCGAATTTCGTATCCACTACCGGATCGTTACACCCCCTTTATAATGACAGAAAACTGCACAAAATTGTGTGTTCATCGGAAAGTTCATCCGTGTTTTTTTTATTGTATTTTTGCTAAAAGGAGTTTTTTATTTTTGATTTTCTCTGTGTAAGCAAAAAAGCAAACGGACCGGTTGTTATTGCCTCGTTGGTTATTTGATTAATATCAGAGTTTTCATTTTTTATTTATTTTTTTTTTTTTTATATTTGCGCTGATGTCACGTTTGCCTTGTTCCTATGCGAACGCTAGTTAATCAGGAGGGTGGAGAGGGTGAGAGATGATGGAAAAGGATATGTACTATGTAGTGGAAAATTGAAAATACATGGGGATGGGAGTGTTGCCAATGAATGGGAAGAATATCATTTTCTATTATAATTTTGTAATTCACTTCAAATAGGTATTAGATGAGGTCTTTGTAACTTGTAAATATTAGGCTTACGTACCTACCTATGTTTTATTTTCGAAATAAAAGTTTAGCATCGATATTCATATTTGATTCTATGTCCAACACCAGTGTTTAATATTCTTCATAAAATTGGAAATGTTTCTGTCATGGCTAGCGTTGCCAAACATTTTATGTTTTACTTTGTCCCAGGTTGCGACTTAAATAGACAAATTGACATTATTTATATATATATATAGTTTGCAGTCTTACACACTTTGAGTCAATTTAGCAACTTTGGTGAGTTAACTCTAGATTAAATGATATGGCATAGCTAAGATTCAATTTTGACTGCTGTCGACTGGCATTCAAATAATACTTCAAATGATATTATCCTATTTCATACATAGTTTGTAAACAAAGAGAACAGAAATTAAGATAATAAGGGTATCCAAGCAACGTCGTAAATTTAAAAGCCCGAAAAATTGCATGTTTATGACGGAGTTCATGAACGCCCTAACACTGTACCACTAAATAATATCATAAACCACTGGATTTAAAAGTGTTCAACGTTTATCATCTCAGTTAACACACCCAATTCGTGTGCGAAATGTTTGATATTATTGTAAAAGATATCCCATACAAATTTTGACAGTTCATTTACAATGTTCACTTTGCGACGTTGCATAAATACCCTTATATCATTATCTATATTTCACCAGCATAAAGTTTTTAACCAGTGGTTTTCTTAAACCATCCCAAATGTTTGAGCCAGGATAATTAAATTTGGTAGGTACATGATCTCATTGTTCATAACTCTAGTAGGTATAAGTATACAAAAAATTTAAAATCAAACCATATTTGACAATGTCTCTCAACATTGATAATCACGGCTTTTTTTTTGGAAGCGTTTTTTTTATAGTTAAAAAAAATACAAAATATTTATGTGAACGCCTACTTTTTAGGGCTGTTTGTTACAAGAATGGAAAGGGATTGATCTGAGTTCAAAAATTCAGTTTACAATCGTTTAAACTTCAATAATTTATTCAGCCCTATCGAGGTATTCGTCAGCGCGGAAAATTTTCCGATTTGTATGATTCGGTATTCTTCCGAAAAGCCGTTCGGAATATTTCTCCGACATTTTGTAAAGCTTTCAAAATGCATTTTTTTTTCGAATTCCTCCGACACAAGTTATTCGCGGAATTTATTTACGAATTGCAGAGAAGTGAAGTCGTCGCATTTAGTAGTATTTTTTCCCCCGATGACACATACCACAAATGGCATTTGAACGTCCGACGAAGTATTAGGAGAATTATCCAACGGATATCTCGATAGGGCTGTTGAATGCAGAAAACCAATCTTTTGTGACATTGATAAATAACAATGTCAGACCAATATAACTTCCTAAGCGCGGTTTTATAAACAAAATTATTGTTGGTAAAGGTTTTAAGAAATTCAAATAAAAAACATTTTCATCAAAACTTCGACAAAACATTTATGAATTAACTGGAATGGGAAAGGTTATTGAACAATTTTGTTTATACAATTTACATAGTAGTCAACAAATAGCGTTTAATTTTGACTGAGTGCACTTTCAGCGTGATCTGTCTGCCGCGAGTGGCAGTGTGGCAAAGTGTCACTCTTTTCAACACCATTGTCAACTAAATACAAATTAATTTTTTTTTATTGATAATTCCGTAATATAAGCATAAATCCCAAAGCTTAAATCACTAATAAAATAGAAAAACAAACAAAAAGTCAAATTACATGCTAAAACAAAAAAGGAAGCATGCTCTCGTTTATGATTTGGACAGGAAAAATCTTAAATCGGAGATTTAAAATTCGAAAACTCCAATCGAACCAGTAACTCATGCATCCCATCTCACTTCTCATAATTTAAATTCATCATTAAACTATACATTTTAACATTTCATGTATTTCTCTTAATTGTTGTTTTGTTTTTCCCTTAACGTTATCATCTTGTATACCTAATAGATGAGTAAGGCTATCTCTATATTTGGAAATTTGCATACTGTCTTAAAAAGTAGAAAATAAACTTCAAACTTCGCATTACGTCGCACGAGTGATTCATAATCTGTTATTGTATGTATTTATTATTTTAATTGGCTGTTTTAAGCTCATTAAGTAGTAAATGACTAAGCAATAAAATTAGTATTGATAAAAAAAAAATGGCTATAGAAATTAATCAAATATGTGTCATAATAAATTAATATATTTTAAAGGTAATTTAATTAAATATTGCTTTTTTAAACGTTTTTACGAGTAAAGCATTTAATACATTATAAACTTATAAAGAATACCTACTAGGTACACAAAAATATTTATGATCCAGTCCCTAGCTTGTATTCATGTACCTATGCATGTGCAATGATGGATCCACCATTTTATTTCAAATCCAACTTAATAAATTTCATTTCATGATGACACGCGCATTATTATTTGGTTTTGTTTGTTGTGCGACAAGTAGCACCGTCCTGTTGGAAACATATGCGGAAAAAAATGTTCCAATAGAGATTTTAATTGGCTAAAACGGTGCGGCCATCATCAACAATGAGTAATTCTTACGCAAAATTTAAGCGATGCTTTATTCCAGTGAATCTAATCGATATCAAAAGATGATCTTCAGTCCTTATTTGAAATAGGTACATTGTTATGCCTTTCATTCGTTTTTGTTCTCACTTACGGAACGTTATAAAATTACCGAAATTATAAAAAACAAAACGTGCGCTGTGTCCATTGACTCTGAATCAAATTATAGGTTATGTAATGTTGTAAGTGCGAAAAATGTTAAGCTTGAGTGAGAATGATGTATTTAATCAATTAATTCAATCTCAGATAGGAATTTTTTCTAAAAAAATTGTATTCTTCTCCTTTTTGACTAAATACATATAATTTATTTTTTAATGTGTAAACTTTAAATGCCGTTTTAAAGTATACAGGTCACACCTTATTCGTGGATAAATTTGATATACATATTGTTATTTATCACCTAAAGATTTTGACAGTTCTATTACCACGTCGTAACTTTATCATGTTAACGGCTTCTTTCTGACGTTATATGAATACATACATCTAATAATTGTTGTTTTGCTTATTTTCTATAGGCTTAAAAAAATTTAAAAAAAAGTTAGGGGTGCTAGGTATGTCAAAAATTAAACATTTTTATATCAACAAGAAGAAGACACCTAATTACATTTCACGATAATATATATTAGGGTGTGTTACTGTGTTCACATAAAACTAAAATATATTTAGGGTATTCATGCAACGTCGTAATTTTATTACGTGCGAAAGATTTTAATTTTACGACGACGCGACGTTTCATGAACGACCCTAAAACTGCACCACTAATTAATAATGCGGTAACCCACTGAATTCAATCTCATATTAGTTATTTATTTATTGATAGAATTTTATTCCTTTGCGTTTTCGTTAATTTTTTTCAGTTTAGCCCATACGTTTGGTGTGTGAAAGTGACTGCATCTCAGTTTACGCTCCCAATTCCTGCATTTCAAAATTTTACAACGTTTACCATCTCAGTTTACGCACCCAATTCCTGTGAGAAAATTCCGATATTGTTGGAAAAAACTAGACGTTTACGACGACTTTCCGATATTGCATGAATACCTACCCCTACTGTTCGTTTATTTTCCGAATTTAACAATTACTAATGGTAATTGTCAATTTAAATCATTATAACAAAACCACATTTTAAATTTAGTACGTAAAAGTTTAGTTTGAATACCTTCAGTTACAACAATCAACTGCATTGAAGACTTACTAAATGCATAAATATTGAATGCTTCAACTTAATGGCTAAAACACAATCACGCTTTGGTGCGTTGCTTTGTTACGCAAAAGTTCTGAACTCAGGAGCTTTGGTATTTTGACTCACTCAAGGGTTTCTACGTCGGCTAGTTATTTCATGAAAGGAATAATTCAAATTGTTATTAAAAAAAAATGCTGTTCAACTTATTAAAAAATCTCAGACGAGGAAGTGCAGGAAAATCTGAGCGATGCGAAAGTGTAACACACCTAATATAACGTGTCTAATCCAATTTTTTTATATTTCTGCAATCGTTTTGGGTTAATGTCACTTTCACATAACCCCAACGATTTAATGAAGAAATCCAATCTAAATCCAATGGTATTATATTTAACGTCACATACATACCTACCTAAACCAAGTTTCCAATTATCTGTCTGTAGGTATGACGTTACATTGTTGGCAAAATTTTACTTCGATTACAAATTTTAAATTAAGTAGTTTTGTAAGAGATCATACCTATACTCTTGAAATAAATTATGTTTCGTCAGACTTTCGCAAGATATGAGTCAGCAATAGTGTTGTTTCTGGCGAAATTGAACTAGGTAGGTAGGTATGTGAAATTAGTCACTAGTCCAACGCACTAACTTCTGAGCCACTTCACCATCTCTCTAATAGCAGCAGTAGTCCCATAACCATTTTTCATAAAGTACAGTCCAATTACAGTGGCAGTTCAATAGTTGTTATTAGATATGATTTATCTGCTATTACAACCGATTTCTTTCTGTCTGTTAATATTCACAGATATCTCCATTCCGCTAGCTTGAAGTTTCATCAAAACATCAGTTGATGTTTAATTCCGTCACGACAACATCAAAACACATGATAACAAGAAAATAAAAAGCAAGAGGACATCTCTAAGATACGTTCCGCTTTCTTCATAGTACCATCGAGTACTGAAAAATTATATTTCAAACTGCAACACTTTAGTGCTGTCCGCACAACTACATATCAACTTTCTCGTATGTATGAAGAAAATAACAAGAAAAATTCAGTTAATAAAATCGTTCACCTCGCTTTCTGGAAAAATCGAAGCGGAAAGCAAAAGACAAAGATATTTCGTTGAATTGCGCAGTGTTCAAACGAAGAAGAAGGAAAGACAATCCAAAAAACTAATAAAACCACTCACACACATGTGTCTATATACAGGGTGTGATGTTGGTGTTTTGCCAACGCGCTGTATACTCTTCACATGGCTGTGCAAATGCACAAACACGAACTCAAACCCCCTATTTATCTCGGCAGTTTTTCTACTTTTCCTCTTCCATCTGGTGTCGGCCATTTGCGTGTATGCATAGCGCGTCCCTCTTATACCAACAGCCTTCAAAACCGGTCGCAAATTCAATTTACACTATGTGTGTGAGTGAGGACAGCAGATGTATATAGCAAAAGTGGCATTCTTTTTTTCGAGTTCAGGCGTTTTCTCTAGTTCTCTCGCTCTCTCTATCTCTCTTTCCAACCGCTTCCCATGACTGCACTTCTTCGGCGTTGCCAAATTTCAGGTGAGAAAAATTACTGAGCATTTTGTCTCTGTTTGCATTTTTGAGTGGAAATCGAGAATGGAAGTACAGCAAATACGTATTGCTGAATTTTGTACGGCCAAATTCGAGTTAATTTTTTTTGAGAGAGAGAAATGGAATGAAAGAGAAACTCGATTATGCACTGCAACAACCAATCATGAGGCACACGAACCAGATAGAGATGAACATATTGTGAGAGCAATCGCGCGCACTTTTTTCCCATGAATATGGCTATTTTGCCACCGTGCCCGCGCGCTGTTATTTCATTATATTATGGCTATACGCTGCCATAGTCAAGTCAGCAAACGAGAGTAGCCTACCTATATCGAATTCAGCCGAAGAAAAGAAAAAAACGTTCCATAATCAGAGACCGCGTGTTAGAGAGTATAGCCCGTGTTTTAACGACGACACGATGTTTCCTATAATGAATTTAATTACTTCAAAGTGTATTTGATGTACGTATTTTCTGTTTTTTTTTGCCTTTCGTTCTCTCGCATTATATTTTTATTTATCGTGTTGCCGCAACATTGATAATCTCTTTCAAATCAAAACAAAAACGCATTTCTCGTGTTTACATTTAAAAAAATGGAAAGAACCAAACGGATTTGATGACATTTCTGCATTATTTTCTTTTTTTTTTTGGAGAGTGTATCGATTTTTTTTTGTTTCATTTTGTGCGGTGAATGCAACCAATCTAATGGGTATGTTCAGAAAAGCGATTGATTTTCTGTTTTAAAAATAAAGTGACTTGATCCAACCAAATTTAAATTAATGAAATATTTTGCAAATTTGCTAAATTAAAAGAAAACAAAATTCAGTATTTTTTTTAGTTTTTTTTTTATCTCCTACATTATCTTTTTTGGTTGGTTGGTGGTGGCGTAGCCCTGGTACGCTGCATACAACAGAATAGATAATTTGGCAGAGTGTGAGTGTGTTCAATTACTGGGCGAACGGTACGGTGGTGGTTCTATATATCAGTCCTATGTAGGAGCATCCATATATTAGTCCATATGCATAAACCCTGACGTATATATAAATATATGTGCTGTCGACGACGGTTTCGTTCGTGGATCAGAAGAGAAAGACGAGTACATATCACCACTCGGTTGGGTACTGCTTGTTTTTTCGTTTCGTTTTCTTGTTTTTTCCTCTTTTTACACGACATTCTACATATATATGACTATATACAAAAAAGTGCTATACACAAGTGTATTAGTGGCCAAGGGCTAGCGCTATAGCGTCTCTTTTGTTTTAAAAAATTTCCACAAAGAAGGAGAAAGCATGTCCAACGACATTTTGTTGTTTCAAAAGGGATAATTTGCTGTGAAAATTAATTTCTGTTTTATTTAATTTTGTTTGTTAATTTAAAATCGTTTTTCTTTACTTTCCATTGAGTGTGGTTAAACGGTCCGTTGATTATATTAACAAAAAAAAATATTGTGTATACATTTTTTTTTAAAGATTAATTAAACAAATTAAAAAAAAAACTCATCGAGAAGGAATATTTTTGAGTGATTTTGGCAATTTGCAATGCAAAAGAGTGTACCACGAAGAAATCGACAAAGAGCAGGAGTAGCAGCACTCCGCCGTTGTAGTAGTGGAGAAGAAGAAGAAGAAGAAAGAAGAGGAGGGAAAGCCGGAGTAGCAGCAGAAGAAGCAGCAGTAGTAACGCTTATGGTGGTGGTAGATAAGTTAATTTTAACGGCAAGCTGAGTAGTTTTCATTTTTAATTATTATTCATCCCTTGGTTGTTCTTCCTTTAATTTGGAAGAGAGCGATAAATTACAAAAAAAAATTGTGCATCTTCCAACAATTAGAAATTAAAGTTTTCCAAAACCGACGTGCTGTTCGTACATTTCCTTTTTTTTCAACGTCAAACCGAAAAGAGAAACGCGCGTGCAGAATTCGTGACAAGATTCGAAGAAAAAAAAAATGATCATTTGATAATCAAAGAAAAAATCATTTCAGTTTTTTTTAGCCAATATTTTGTGTGTGTAAAGTGAATGATAAAACAGAGCGGTTAAAAGCCAACAAGAAAAAAAATATAATTTTGTGCATTTTAATTGAGGAATAAATAAAACATTATTAAACATGTCGGAGCACCATCGAGGTGCTTGGGATAATCGGCAGGCAGCTGGGGATGCTGTCTGGTGGCCGGCAGCGGCAACGCTTGCAACACAAGATCAACAAACCCTGCACCATCAACATTTAATTAATCAACATCATCAACAGCAATTAGCTGCGCAGCAGCAGCAACAACAACAGCAACAGCAAGTTCAGCAGCAGCAGTTGCAGCACCAAGTTGTCGTCCAACAGCAACAGCAGAACCAGCAGCAGGCGCACAACGATGCGTCACGTAACAATTGTAGCACAACATCGGGAGTAGCGACACAACAGTTGTTCTCGTACAAAATGGCAAGCAGTTTTCAGAATCCTGCTACGACAA
Organism: Rhingia campestris; assembly: GCA_932526625.1. Classification (NCBI taxonomy): domain Eukaryota; kingdom Metazoa; phylum Arthropoda; class Insecta; order Diptera; family Syrphidae; genus Rhingia; species Rhingia campestris. The sequence continues at coordinate 49,461,576 of OW052182.1, read as the reverse complement.
TGGCACAAGTTGTTGCCACATCAAATGCTGGCAGCACTGGCTATGATTATCGTCTAAATATGGCAGCAGCAGCAGCTGCTGTACCAGGATCACAGTGGTGGTATTCGGCAGCTAATCAGGGGCAAATTGATGCAAATACTTTGCAACAGCATCAGCAAAATCAGCAGCAGCAACAACAGCAACAGCAGCAGCAACAACAACAGCAGCAACAGCAGCAGCAACAACAACAAGCTCAGCAGCAGCAACAGCAGCAGCAACAACAACAAGCCCAGCAGCAACAACAGATGAATATGAATCCAGTAGCAACGGTAAGTCAGATTTTCTTTTATTTTTATATCTATTTAGTTTATGTCTAATTCACCTAGATCTGTGCTTAGGTTGATCATCTGTTTGACACTTACATTTATTGTCAATAAATCAATAACAGACTATTAGCTGTCTGTTATTGAGATTACATTAGAGGCGTCAGCTCTCGTCTTATCTTACATTTTGTTTACAACAACTTTATTTATAGCATTTGACGTCTTCCTGGTTTAGAAAGTATTACATCACAATCGCTATCACTCTGATCTATAATAAGTATTTTAGTGTTGGTATTTAATTTGCATGCCAACAACAGTAGCGCTATTTTTTTCTGACAGATGGTTTCCAACATGAAAACTGTACCCTCATTGTTTAAATTGTAAACATAGAAACTTGGAAATACCTACCAACCTATAAAAGAAAAGGTTTATTCAACTTTCTCCAATCAATTCATGTAAATGTCAAAACGACAGTCATCAGTGACAGGAAACGGAATTGCGCCAAAATTTCGGCTTTCTCAAGTCAACCAAATAGGTATTATGTATATAAATAGATGAATACATATATACCAAACTGTTTGCCAGGTAGTTTTATTCACTGCAATATGTCTTCCTAGGAACATACAGAGACATGTGTCGATAGTTTTAATAAACTAGGTCACTTAACGAATATGTTTTAACTAATCGTAAAGTAATCATAAAAAAGAAGAAGAAATGAGAAGCTTATTTATTAAATGTGCCAAACTGTTTTTAATTGCGTAATTGCGCTCCTACATACGCCAGCTACAAAGTTGTTCTGGTGCGACAGAAAACTACTGTTTCTATGACTCATAAATTGTATATATTTAAAAATTAAACAAGTCTTTAATTTGATACACACGCTTAGACTTGTTATCACGTGGCGATAAGTTGGCTATTATACAAGAATGTATGCATTTCATTAAAGAACTTCAATAAATCACTTTCTCAGCTACTCGTCAATCTGTCAAAACCATTCTTCTTTGACATTCTTTCATATATAGCCAGGTATAGCTATATCAAAGGTGATAACAAATTACATGCTTTTAAATTTAAAAAAAAAATGTACATTTTACGCTACCTGTAAAATTTTATTTGTAAAGGTGGTCTAATGTATGACCTTTACATAATTCATAAATTATAAAACAGATCAAGAAACATTCAGCGTGTACGTCAAATCTATGAACTAAAAATGAAACTATTCACCTGTACATACATCATGTAACCTTAATTTGAGGATAATTTCAGAACTGTTTACTGTACCTACGCAGGTTGCAAAATAAAAATAACGTTAATTAGAACAGAAGATAATGTCACACCATTTTTATTTTGTTTTAAATGTGATTCATAATAAGTTTTAGGATATCAAAATTTTTCTTATTAGTTTTACCTGCAGTCAGTTTTGCCTTAGAACACCCAACTACATCCTTTCTGAATAAATCTTCTACACTTAAAATGTAAAACAAAAAGTAGGTATTCCTACTTCCTACGACTGAATGAATCATAGCTTACTGACAGAAAGAAGAAGGTCTTTAATGACAGATATTTGATATTTGAATATTATACCCAAAGTGATTAACGTAAACATAAAAAGTGCATGTAACGCATGGCGGCTTTAAAAACGTAGAAAAATAATGCATAATAATTTCAAACACACTTCCATTTTGTTTCCGCAACATGTCGAAATGTTTTTGTTGCCAAACACAATCCAATTTATTCAAAAAGATCCCTAATTCTTTTCTCACATAAAATCCAACTGTGTGTCAATAAACCAGCAACATTTTTTTAACTTCACTTAGCCAAGGAAAAAAAAACACGCGGTGTGTGCCTGTGTTTGCATATTGCTATCGCCAAACATTAGTCCGACACAGCTTCTACTCTCACCCAAAGCTAGATAAACCCTTGACCGAATTTTACAACACTATCGTCGCCGCTCACCAGGCATTCTCTATCTCTATCTCAGTCCCACAAACCACGCTATGCAATTCTGTTATCTGTGCTGTATAGGCACTATGTGGCGCTGTCAAAATCGGTTAACCATATTGACCACGTGGTGGCGGTGGTGATAATGTCGATGATGTTTCGGTCAATTACATACACAAGAGGCAAAAAAACATGCAAGCAAAAAAATACGTCACCAATATACAACAACACAGTCACGATGAAAAGAGAGGCTTTCAACATATTATTGTATTTTTTGTTGTTTTTACTCCGATTTGGGATTCCTAAGCAAAAACGTATCCGATTTGTTGTGTGCTACTCTAGTGGTGATTTCCTTTTTATATTCCGCAACAAAATTGCCTGGGTGTCGACTATCGATGTTGAGCATATGTTTTTCTCTTGTTTTTTTTTTGTTCTATAATTCGTCGCTCTCAGTTCTCTCTGAATCGGGGAATGATGAGAGGTGGACAATAAAATCCAAAATCAATGACTAAACCCATGTGATTTATCAGTAGTCAGCAACACAGCAAAATGCGGCAATCTCCTCACCTTTAATCTGTGTTTTTGAAAGACAAATGTGCCAACACAAAAATGTAGTAGCACCATCCATACTGCCAGAGATAACACCACAGAAGTATAGCCATCACTATCTATCTGCTTCATAGAGCTGAGCAGGCCTATTAACCAATGAAGCTACAAGAGAAGCCCTTTCATTGTTGTCAGTCGGTTGTGATGACGACCGAGGGGGGACTCTTTCACGCGAATCGAAGCAGATGATGCTGTGAGTGTGAAGATGCAATGTTGATGATGTTTGTTGGCCATGATTTCAAAGTTTTGTAGGTATTTGATTGAATTCCGAACGATGGCAGAGCAGTGCACAGGGAAAAAAAAACGACGAGACAGAGCAGAAAAAGCATTGCCACCACGTGGTGGCGCATTGAATGGTACACAGTTTTTGTATTCCCTCTCGGTTTGTTGTGTCTGCCGACGACTCCACAAATATAGAAAGCATATAATTTTTCTTATAGATATATTCCTACAAGCATTTATCTATAGAACGTGTGTATCTTATGGACATGACATTTGTTCCAAAGCGCTGAATACAGCAATAATAATTGCATGTTATTACGTTGGCGCAGCGCGCGCTACGACAGCGAGTAAATGTGTGTTTATATTTTTTTTATCTTATGATAGTAGGTATAGAGAGAGAGAGAGTTCTTTGCATTTATGGGTGATGAATGAGAGAAACAGTTAAAGTGTTCTTGATGATGCTGATGATTATCATGTGGCGGGTTAGTTCCTTGTTCCCTTCTCCTTGGGCTCTTACGCAGATGTTTTGTGTGGAGTAGTGCAATGCAAGGAGGAGGATTGGGATCGACATAAGCCTCTCACAGACGTAAACCGTTCTGGAAAAGGCTAAAGTAAAAGGGTACAAATTGGAGCAAGTTCAGGCAGATAAAAGACAAACATAGGTATACGGTTGTAGATTTTTATGAGGGCTTAGAGATGTGTCGGAGAAAAAAATATGTCTGAACGATAGATGGCTTATTGTTTCTTTCTTCTATTAATGAAGGGAATTCCCGGACATTATGTTTGTTTTGGAGTAAGTAGGTAGTGTTTACATGGAGATTAAGTCGTTGAGCGATTATTTTTTGTTTCCGTAAATATGCGCTTGGGAGAACAACTCCTGGATGAGTTGTAAATCTGTCCTACACCACCTTTATTCTTTTGCATTATATAAAGTGGGGCATCATTGGTTTCCTTTTCAACTATGTACCTATGTTGTTTTGACAGTGAAATGAATCCAACCCGCAAGTTATTACGCGCTTGAAAAATAACTTATATTTTCGATCAGTCAAAAGCTATTTAAACTAGAAGATCCGAAAAACATTACAAAGCAGGAAATGAACCGACTCTAACAAGGAAATTTTTTCGTTATTGTGAGAAGAAGAAAATGGTTGCGATTTGGAAAAAAAAAAAAATAAATATACAGCCATGTAACTCCAGTTGGAAAAGAAGAGGTTGATTGAGGAAATTATATTGTACACACCCTTCATTAGGCAAACAAAATCAGACATATCACTAAAATTTATGTTTTAATAGTGAATTAACAAAAGACAGCACCTGATCGTAAATATCTGTTAATATTCTGTGGAACTGGTATTATAATTTGGGACGGTATATTTATTTGACAGTTAAGCTTCACCAGATGAAAAAATCCACTTGAAACTTTTTCGCAAACAGAGGTATAGGTATGCACACACACACTGTATCTGATATTTCAAATTGTGAATCATGTTTACAAAAATTATTAAACTGTTCTGCCATAATATTCCAACGAAAAACTTTTTTTTATGACTAATTGGCGTAATATTGGTTTGATGCGTTATACTGGCAATACCTATTATATGCCATTCATAATATTGATATTTTCAGACCTACCCAAATATTCCCTATTTGTTCGAAATCGTAGTTTTCTACCGAGCTATCATCTACGTGTTGAATTTATTTCGTAGTTGTTCGACAAATAGCTGTTGCGGCATTGAAACGAACTCGATTGTATGCACAACAAATACCTCGCAACCTCACTGAGTTCCAATTGAAATTGACTTTCGTTTCGGAAAATCTACGGAACGGAGCGGACAATTTTCCGCAACGCATACTTCGTCGAAGGTTTAAATTTCATTCGAGGTATGTGTCATCGAAAAAAAAAGACAGACGGGCTTCACTTCACTACAATTCGTAAAAAAATCCGCGATGAATTTGAATCAGAGGAAATCGTAAAAAGAATGTCACTTACATTGACTTATTATTTATGGACTGCTAGTAGCCAACTTCACGTATGTATGTTCCAAAACAACAGACACGCTACTGTTTCACTGCGGAAAACTAAGTAAGCTAAAAAAACGTTTGCTTCATCACATTGCAAAAAAAAATTGATGTAAATGATCATAAAACAAAAGTAAGAAATATATGTACAAAACTTGTTGACCCATAAAACATGTAAAGAAATGTATTGTTATTGCAGAATTTATTTGAAATCACTCTTTGTAATTTTCCATATTTTGAAATAAATCTCTTCGCGCAAGATGTCGCCCTTTTGTGAACATGTTACTATGGAAATTTAAGCTTGCCGGCGGCATTTGTTTCTTCGCTAATCCGCAGTGAAACAGTGGCGCCTGTGCTGTTTTGGAACATATTTTCTCAGAGAAGCGTATGAAAATAACATTTCACTAGCAGACTAGCAGTCCATATATAATAAGTCAATGATCACTTACCTGTCAAAAATTGCACGGAAAATGCACCTGAACGCCCTTCAACGCAATTCGCCGGGATGTGTTACAAAGTGTCGGAGAAATATCCCGAACAGCTTGTCGGAGGAATACCTCGACACAAAACTCCTTCGAATAGTACCTACAAAATTGGAGAATTTTCCGCTCAGACGGATACCTCGACAAGGTTGAATTTAGGTTATGTGCATATTAGCAAGTTTAGTTGAGATATGCAGAAAGTGCTCGAAGGCTCGAAAGTACCGAAGTGGTTTAAAAATCTTAATAGCTAATCCTGTCAATGGAAGATTACAATGTAATATTCTACATGTTCCTTCGTTTCAGTCACCTAAGTAGAGGAAAGAAAAACAATTGTTTCCACAAGTCTTAATTAAGCGGATTAATGAATTTTGACGCGGAGCATGTGTTATCTATAAAATCCGGGTTAAAAAATATATGAATGGAAGCATATTCTGATTAAAGAATACTATAATATTAATAAATAATTTTCAACGTTAATGTTTGTATATTTATTCATAAGTACTTCCATATTAGAAACCCAACCAATCGAATGTGATCGTATTTTTCCCTGTTTGTATAATTACCGTGTAATCAAAAAGACCCCCATAATCTAGTTTTGACTGTAATACATACCGGTACAGAAACAAAATGAAACCCCACCAATTCATCGTTAAATCGCCAAGACATCACCCTGTGCACAACAAGTAATCATAATTCCACACAGAATCCCCGTTAATTTTATTTTGATATTTAAATTTCATAACATCACGTAACCCGGTTCAAGTTGACTGAAAGAATTTTGTCTTTCATGTGGCTGATGGTGACAAAGCTTACGATATGTAAAAGTAAACATTCTTACATTAGTAGGTAGGTATACGCAAATATTTTTTCAATTTGTTTTCTCTCAAATTGATTTTTAATGAGGCCAATGACTTTTTTTTTGAAAATTAATTCAACGAAAACTGGAATGATGATGGTGGTCTTATTAAGCTCTTTTTGTTTATTATGCGCACGTTTCAGTGAGTTTTATTTTTTGTATCTATCTTTACTTTTGCTGTCTGCTTTCTTTATGTTCATTCATTATGTTTACATACCATTTATACATAAATTTTAATAATTTTTTTGTTTTATTGAGGATGAGGTTGTCGATGATTAGTAAGCATTTTGTATTCATAAACATTCAAATGAATAGTTGTCAATCAAGAAATTTGATGTATGAAAGGGAATGTTAATAGTGACTTTTTTTTAAGGAGGGAAGATAAATGTCGATTTTGTCAAAGTCTTGGGTAAGTTTATTTTAATAGTAGGTCTAGGTATCCGAGTTCAATACTTGCATTAATGTCAACAAATCTTTGTTTTCAATTTAAATAATTCCAAACAATGAGGGACATTTCGTATTTAATGGAATAGAAACACATTATCATAGTCATATCCAGCTGCGACATTCGACGTAAACGAAATACCTACCAGTTGTCTCAAAAGGTGTCTAAAGACGGATAAAAAAGTAATCCATATATTGGAAAATATTTATTACTTATACACAGTTTGGAAATTTATTTTTTTAAATAATGTCCAAATTCTTACATTCACAGCACTCATTAAGTCGAACAGTATAATTTCGTATGAAGCCTCGGCTTCTGATGAACAGGTGTGTTTTGCTTTTCAAGCACCAAGAAATCGTCTAACATCTTCACATATCTGAATTCGCTGTAAATGCACGCCACCTCTTAAAGAAATAAAGATCAATTTAGTCTCATACGAAGGTTCTTCTTAACCTTCTCTTACAAAGAGAAAGATATTGTTTTCCTGAAAAATTTCGACCTCGAGATTTTGATTGATTCTAACATTACGATGATAGCAGAGCCTAAAAAAGTGGTTTTTGGAGATCCGTCCGTCGGTCCGTCTGTCTAGCTTGACCGATTTTCTTCAAACTTCGTATCCAAGCTTGTTTTGGTCATAATTCTAGGCCATTTTTTTGTTTGCTTTTAGCCATGTTAATAACGGTAACTGCCATATAAAAATTACACATAACCTCAATTTTCTCGAAAATGGCTCAAACGATTTTGATTAAACTTTATATATACTATAACCATATTAGTTCCAACAAAACTGCATACCCAGCTTTTTCGAGAAAATCCATATAACGGATTTTGTCATTTAGGTCATATAAAGAAAATTGTTAATTTCTCGCAAACTATTATGTCAAATTGAATGAAATTTAATATATATACATACTACTATTACAGCTTGAAGCAATTCCACATAATTAGTTTTAAACGGAATTTTCAGTTTTGGCCAATAACGGAAAATCATTATTCACATTGGCATCGATTCCTTCAAATTTCGGAGTAAACATTCGTAGTATAAATACATTTCGACATTATTTATATCATCTTTAGCATTGATAATCAAAATGCTTATGATTTGATCTAACGCCCAACTCGCTGTGAAAGAGAAAGTTGCGTACGACCCAGTCGTGCACCCACCATTCTTTTTTTTTTTCAAACTTTTTGACCATTTGGAGATGTAATTAATTCGTTGATCATACAAGTGGCGAAAATCTCAAATATTCTAGAATCTAAACTGCGCTACAGTCATAGCACATAATTGTATATTTTAAAGTTTTCCATTGGAAAAGTATCTGTATTCCCGATAGTTCTGATTATACAGCGCATCAGTTGATTAACAATTTATTTAACATAAAGTTTATAGGAATCATTGAAATATTTTGTCATTAAAGAGAAGAACAATAATTCAGGTAAAAAAGTAGATCATTGAATGAATATCAAAAAATTTTCTGCAAAATATTTTTTTTTAAAACGCAAAATACTATTTATAATTTGAGAACAACTTTTCTTTATTTACAATATGGATTATGAACACAATACAATCCTCTTAACCTCTATTCACACAAGCAAGTCTAGGAAGTGTGGTGATATTAAGTTGGCTGTGGTTGGTTACGTTTGCTGAAGTGTTGGGAGTGCAATGGCAATTCAAATTTAATTTTATGTTTACAATACATTTTTTTTAAAATAAAACGCTCCGCTTTTGCAACATCTTTTAAATAATTCAGTTTAATGCTGCAAAAAGCATGACAAAACTGTCGATGATGCTTTTTAATAGTACTTATGACTAGGGCCTAAAAGTTTCATAAACCAATCATGATTCAAAGAATGAATTTAACATAAAATTATACCAAGGTCCGTTTTTCCATTCCCACACAATTCGAATACGACCTACCTACCTACTTTGCAAAAAAAAATAGGTACATAAATTGAACGTTAATATAAAAAAAAATAAACCAAAAACGATCGTATTTCGTCATGATATCTCGTACGTCCGAATATCTACCCCATAAATCTCTGGTAAACTAGCTTTTGGTTAAATGTTTAGTACCTACCCAGACCCACTCAAAAACCATTCACTATCCAATTTGGTTCTTAAAAAAAAAAAATTTTTAATGCAAAACTGCTGATAAATGTCAATAAAAACAACTAAACATAATACGACAAATACAATTTATTTGGCCATCGTTCCTGGGAGTGTACATAAATATACACAAATATACAATATATAGGTGATTCTGCTTCCTTTTGTTTGTACTCTTTTCAGCAATATTTACATGCTACCAGCAACCCCATTTCTTAAGAGACGATACACCAACAACTTTGTGTTTATAATTAACATCTGCATTTTTTTTAATATTGATTATGTTCATCCATCTTTCTCTTTTAATAGAAATTTTGTTTAAAAGTGGAATGGAATTCGCAAAGAAAATTACGTGGCCCAGTAACACATTTTTTTTTGTTTGGCTTCGAAGTCGATAATTGGTGTGAATGTTAATAATTGGACAGATCTACAAATCACGAAAGTATCTGGAAGTCGCCGTTTTGTCGTCACAAACTTTGTGTTTCCCAGGAACAAAAAAAAAACAAATCGAAATAAAGTCATGAAATCTCTCAACGGACGACAACAAACATTGAGTACTTTGTATGTCCAATTAATTTTCAAATAAATCCTCTCCTCTCGTTTCCACATGTGTGTGCACCATAAAAGGCAATACCACGCATTTTAGATGCAAAATCATGCAATGCCACGTCGAAATAGCGCGCAATGGACGAGACCGAGTCGTGGTCTTGTCGTCGTGTACTTTCATTTATCTGCTGCTGCATTCAGCGAGATATGTACACTCGTTTGTATATTTTTTTTTGTTCATAAAAAAGGTCAAACGTATAGCTGCAACAGCCGGCAACATGTAAAAAAGTAACCAACCACCATTCGAGTAGGCAACATGTTGCATAGTTTTTTTTTGTCAACGTCGATTTCAAGGTAAAAATAAAGTTTTGCTTGAATTATTGCTCGAATCAGCTGTTTTGATGTGTGCCTACTACAATTGACATTTTGTTTTTGAAAACCACCTGTGCATTTGTAATGACATTCCAAATCTATTTTTCCACTCCAACGACAGCCATTAAACAGAGGCAGAAAAAAAAGATCTCATTAACACAGATTTAATTTCACCTATATAATTCAACGTTTCATGGTTTTTCTTTTCTTTTTTTTATTGAAAGAAGAGAAATCATTAACTTTGAATGTAGCCAAAGTCTGGGCCCTTTTTTGTTTTAACTCACTCTGGTGTATCGTCATGTAAATGCCGTGAAGAAGACGTAAAGGAGATGCGGCTATATAGGAGAAAACACGTTCAAGGGAAGACCTTTTTTTTTTGTTCTTGTTTAATGTTTTCCCTTGAGTTTCTATGGGAGGTTTTTCCTTGGGGGCGATCAGCGGCGCAGCAAAGTAAAAAGGAATAGCAAATAAAACTCCTGAAGGAGCCTCGTCGCGTATTCTTTTCTTAAAGGCACTCAAGTATCGCTCTTGCTGGATGGATGGATAAATGCAGCACACACACACTACCTGTCTTCTACTTGCATTCAGCCGCAGTTTCTTTGTATGACAATGAAGTAAATACAAACATTCCAATAAAAATATGTACTACCTGCATAGGTAAATATGTGTATAGATGTGTATATAAAAACGTGAGTGGTGGAGGAAGGCGAGAAGAGCTAAAGAAGAAATCCCAATGCATGAAACACGATTCGGAAAAGCGAAAACAGGTTTGGTTTGCTTCTCAATCCCCTTCCCTTTAAGTGTTATCGTCGTTCCTTGCATGCATTCTGATGATATCACGAGTTGACTTTTTGCCTTTGACTTAATGTCTTGAGGTTTTCTATTTTTTTGTGTTCGTAGAATGGGGGATAAAAAGTAATACATCCAAATCGAGGTGGAATAATTCTGTTAGATAGGTAGCTCCTTCTTTTTTTGCTGCTTAATTGCTTGGGTTGCAGGTGGCAAGTGATTAGAAATCTTTGTATCTACCCAGTGTGAGCCTTTAGCTAACTGATTCAGATATTTTTTTTTGTTTAATAAGAAGATATATCCTGCAAAATAAGAAAAGGTCACACAATGTACAAAGTATTGAATGAGATTCCATTCACATTTGTGTTGTCCTATGTGTATTGGCAAGTAGTACAAGACCGGTATTATCTGGTCTTTCTCTGACTATTTATAAATCTATGGTGAATTTTTATGGTTTCACTTTCAAGCTGTGTGATCCTGATCTGATCACAGATCATTGTATTGGGATCTCTGTTCTTGATTGAATGAGCAGGATTGAAAAGTTGTTTTGCGTAAAGAATAAAAAAGGAACATTAGTTGTTTTTTGTTTGATTACTGCTTACGAGGGGAATTCGAAACTTGTTTGTTGATACCTTATTTGACACAAGACCCGTATAACTCTTTTCAATTAGAAACTAAATTATGAAATGTAGTAGAAGAATAGAACTGAATATTGTAGTAAAGTAATGTTTTGGCACCAAATTTTTATTTGGTTTTCATTCGCTGCCGAAATTTTGTACAAGAAAAACGTGTTAACAAAAGACAGAATAAAGTTAACAGTTTAAATCTTAAAAAAAAAAAACGAAATTAATGCAGAATAATTTTTGTGCAACCGCGTGAATGATACATAAATGTTTACTTGTTCAAATTTTATCAAGAAAATACACAAAAATATGTGTCATTTGCTATATATAAAAAATGTTCATCAGTCGATAATTTTTGACAGTATAGTGTGTGGAAAGCCTTATTATTTTTTTTCTATGAGGAATTTATTTAAGTTGACGAAGTACAATTTTTAGTCACGAATATTATCTATGTACTAAAAATGTCAATTAATTAAGATTTTTTCTTAACCTTACTAAAATCTGTGCTGTATTCCTTATAACAAGAAAATGGAAACAACTGATCAATCAAATCAATTCTAACGGGAAATTCGTGTAAATGTTTAATTCCAGCAAAATGCTTATATTTTGTTTACCCAAAAAGAAATGCCATTGGAAGGATTCTGATCAGCTCTCATGCAAAAAAAAATTGGTTTCCTTAGTCATTTCATTAGCTTCACATAATAAATCGCGAATAAATGGTACTCCTGGTCAAGAACCATTTTTGATGATGTTAAATTTGAAGAAGCTAAATAATTTATTTTCTTAACGCTCTGTCACACGCGATGTTATATAAACAATTAATCGTTTTGTTTTGTTGACACATATGTAGACATTATAACTACAACCAGCTTGAAGTGTGAAACTGGAAGCAATTAGCTTTGGAACTCAGGTTGACCGCAATGTGTCACATAACCTAATAACAGATTTGTATTGTTATAAAAAAAAAGTGTTGTTAAGCTATGTGTCGTATAGGGTCAATTTGGGTTTAAATATGATCACCCTTATTCATTAGAACTCGCTAAAGCACCTCCAAACGGTTGTTAAGGTATAAGTGCGAAAATTTTTTATCCAGCCCTAACATTGGGAGTAATCGAAATGGCTTACAGCCGTTGTCATTGAATGGCAATGCATTTTTATGACAAGTTGAAATAGACGTCATATGTGAAGCGAATAAGCTTCTTTTTCGAAGTTGAAGTATATAATATATAGATATTACATTTTTGACATGGGTTTACATTTTACAATTGACTTGACATTTGAACTTATAAACAGATTTACTCATAACTAGGCTTACATGAATTGTTTGTATTAAAAATAAATAAATGGAAATTGTAAACAAGAATGCGTTTGAAGAATCAGCTTACTTGTTTATTCATAATGAATGAAGTATTTTAATGTCACTATAAAAAAATGACATGCCAAAATAGCTCAAAATCGAATTGATTGGGCAATGTATTTTCGGTGCAAGTAGAAAATTAAAAAAAAATAACAAAACTTCACTTTGTCTTTAACTGACATTAAATATGAATTGGCAACAGATGATGGAACAAAATCCGGAATATATAGGTATCACAGGTACGCTTGAGACATTATGAGTGACTTTCTGTGGAAACTCAGCTTTAGGGAATATATAAAACAACCTGAAAGCAGCAAAAAAGAATTTTTGAATTAATGATGCCCAGGTGTGTTGGTTTGATGCATATTTATTTGTTTTCTAACGAAATATCACACATAGTTTTCCAGTTGTTTGGTGACATAAGCGATAATAAGACGAAATCCATTAATGAAATCTGGTTTCGAGCAGTGTCAATTTTTTTATCAGCGTCTAAAATTCCGATAGCATTACTAATTTCAAAACTGATTACTTTTCTCATAAAAAAAAACTGAGATTGTTTTAATTTTTTATATAAATTGTATACACTTAAAACGAAAAGTTTTAATTAGCAAGTGCTAAAAGCCTCATAAATTCGTCACCATTTTATTACTGTTTTTTCCGACTTTTTATAACCCACTCTTCCCGTAAGCACAAACTGTCAATTGGTATGCAAAATTACATCAGAGGCTTAGTGTGAACGAACATCCCCGGCCTCTGCATCTAGAATCAACATCTATATATAACTTTAAGCAAATAATCTCCAATTCCGTATGCGTTTTCACTTGTGTGATACTTGCCAGTCTCAAAGCTGGTGAAGGAGAATTTATCACGTGTACCAATGTCGTCGTCCGCATGTAATTGCGCCTCCATGTCGAAGTATCTCTCGAACAGGTGCGAGTTATAGATACATTCCACTTTGTGTGATTTTTTTTTGTATTCGAGAACAAATTTTGCATCCATTCGCCAACACCACCTACCTCATAACACCTCTAGACCCGACCTATTGTATGGTGAATGCAATCGTTTAAAGAGCGAGAGACCGCACGACGATAATACCACTTTTCGGGTTGATTAATAAGTTTTTAGGTGTTCAGTGACACTATGCGCCGGCAAAGCGTTCGCGTTGTGTATCTTGGCTCGAATAAGAGGGCAACATAAACTTTTTATGTGTTTTTTACTCTTCGTGTTGTTATTAAGGTTTGAGGAAGAGGATACATTGTTATTATTATTATTTATGTGTGTTTTGTTTGGTTTCGGTGGGGCCGCGTCAAGTGTATTTCGTAAATATTGAAATATTGTGTATAAGCTGGGCGCTCGCGTTCTGAATGAATGGAGTATGGAGGGCAAGATTCCGCCGAGAGTGTGTGCGAATGTGTATTTACACACATGACGCGCAGTGTAATGGCGGGAAAGATTGTATTGAACACGCGAACATGAACTTGAACATCGAAGAGAAACAAACTCAAAACAATGAAGTGTAGCGTCTTCGATTTTGGCGGGAAAATGTGTTGGGTTCGACTGCTAAAATATTGAATATGCCATTCGATAGATATGCAATTTCGTTAATAGCGTGTTTGGTTGATATGATAATTATACGTACGACCTTTTTTGTCGGAATGTTGCGGTTTGTTTATATTTTGAGAGATACAATTTTGAATCCCCTCTGTAAGGTGACTTAAATGAAGATGAACATTTTTTTACACAGGTTAACTGGAGACTTGTGAAGTTGTGAAATTGAATTCGTTTTCTTTTAATTAAATTAGTAATGAAGAAATGGGTTATTAGGTCGGGAATGACGTTTAAGTTGTATGAACGTAGAAATGACTCATTAGGTAAATATTTGGCAATAATAATTGAGAGGCCACAAGTCATCACCTATGACTAAGCATGTTTGTAAAAGAAGAAAGCATTCGCATATATTATGTAAATATGCCAATAGTATAATAGAGACAGCCGATTTTATTTGCGTTCATTTTGATTTGTTTGCATTCTAAGACGTATTACCTCATATACCTACCTAGGTATATTTATTTAATTTTTAAGAACAAGTTACAACAAGTATGCAGTTAAAATGTCAAATATCGAGTGACATTTTTAGTCGTAGTTGATTTTAATTTATTCTATAAACAATCTTTATAGGTACCTACCTACAAATTTATTAAGAAAAAAATCGCTTAATGTCAACGTATGACCTTAAATTGTAGTAATTGTTTTTGCACGTTACACACTCTAAGCAACTCGTAATTGTCATTCTGTCATTAGATAAGCTTTGTTAAATGAGAATTACCACAAAACATAACAGCACAACTTAGTAAAAACTGTCAGAATAGTAACGTACAAATCCTGGACAATGTATAATAATTCTATATGTATGAAGTACTATGTCAAATCCTGAAAGAAATGACGTTTTAAATACTTATTCTTGAATAGACTTAATTTTAATAGGGATTTACTTTTTATTTTTAATATACATAGGTACCTACCCTTTGTATTAAAATAGACTATAAACGTTATGTCGTTTGCCTTGATAAAGACTTCAAAGCTCCTTAATTTTAAACATTTTATTAAATCACTAAATGCAATTGGAACAACAAACCAGACAACGAGACATTGACATTTGAAACTTACGTGTTCTTCCACAAAATTAGGTTTATAAAAACATGTTTTGATTGCCCGACTAAGGCTCATGAAACAAAAAGTAGAACATTTTCGGACTTATTTTGTCGTCTATAACGAAAAGCTGTTTTTTCTGTGCAGCCCAGATTCATTAAACGAAGCTAAAATAATCTTACTAATTGTTTTTTTTTGGCAGATGTTAATGGCCCAGAAATTTATTTACGAAATGCGACATTTTTTATACGTAGTTGCTAATATTCCTTTGTCGCTATTTGTTTAGAGAAAATAGCAACGATTTTAAAATGTTTGTTAAAATCATAGGTAACTATTCGCACTGCATTTGAAGTATTCATATCGAAATGTTATTATTTATATAATACAATAGAATTCCACGATTTATAGTTATTGTCCAATAGTAAAATGTTTGTAAATCAGCGTTTCGTCTTCAACTTTTCTTATGGATATCCTTCATAAAATAATTCCCGCAGCATAGACGTGGTTATCATGTAGAGTGTTTGCGCACTTTTACATTTGATGATTGTGTGATTTTAATTTGATTGGTAATTTTCCATTTCGAATGAAATTGCATCAGTGAGGGCGGCTTCATATTGGTTATTCTAAAATGTCCGCCATCATTTTACAGATAAACTAATCTGGGAACCATTCTCACTCACATGAGATTCGAATTGAGTTTGATTTATATTTGTTGTTTATGTTAATTAATGATATTAATTTTAAAAGTCGTTCACACGGAAACTTACGATGTGGTAAATGAACTGGCA
Organism: Rhingia campestris; assembly: GCA_932526625.1. Lineage (NCBI taxonomy): Eukaryota > Metazoa > Arthropoda > Insecta > Diptera > Syrphidae > Rhingia > Rhingia campestris. The sequence goes on along the minus strand of OW052182.1, from coordinate 49,445,472 downwards.
AATATTGCATGGTATATTCTAACAGGAATTGGGTACATATTATGTAAACTGAGATGGTAACGTCGTAACTTTGAAACGTAATTGTGACATCTTCAGATCTACAAATATGAATTATGCGGCAAATAAAGGAAATTATTGAAAACAAAAAGTAAAAATAATAATAAAATAGTAAAAATAACTGAAATGAGATTGAATTGATTGGTTTACCACATCATTTCGCACGCATTTTTAGCGTTCATAAAACGTTTGTCATAAACTTAAAATTGTTGGCACATTCTAAACTTACGACATTCTATGAAAAGCCTTATTATTTTTTTTTTATGACATGAATTATAGTTTTCAAAGCCGACATTGAATTGGTCTGGTGCTTTCAGCAGAATAAGCAATTTTTCAATAACACGTAAAAAAGGAAAATGTAGAACTTTACGTTGTTAGGTATAAACTTATAAAATACATACCTAATGTGTTTCGTTATTTCTTTTATAGTGAAACTGGAAAAACAGGACATAACTAATATTCTTTTTTTCTACAGTTTAATATTGCGTCTAAACAACTCCAAAGAAATTAAAAACCTTTCATGGCAATACATAATAATAATGTAGCTCTCGTTTCGTCAAATATTTATTCCTGGTAAACAAGAGTTTTAAATTTAGAGTTTGAATCTACAAAAGGAAAATGATAGTCATACAGGGGGTAAAGTGGTCGTGTTTCAGCCAACAATATTATAAAGAAAGAAATAGTGTGTTCAGTGCAGACTTTTTAATATTTTTAACGTTTGTCATATGTAGGTACACTCTTTTTAATTGTTATTGGCAGCATTTTTTTATTTTAATTTTCAACGTTTAAATAGAACTAACATTATTACTAACGCGACCACTGATTCGATGTATTTCCAAGAAAACACACCACACAACACTTGTTATTTACGACTTAAATAAAATACCAATAAATTGCAGTAAACCTCAAAGCTATAAAAAAAAACAAACCCAACTCAAACAATTTCAATTAAGGAAACAGAAATAAATATAAATGAATCACTCAATCAAAACCTTGTTGCCTGGATTTTGTTTTTAACGAGTCTACTACTCTGGTGGTTATTTCTTATTTCGGTTGGTGTTTTCTTAAAAAAAAAAAAAAACACAACATTGCAGCAACAGCATGAACCGCCAGTTGAATGTATCCACAATGCACTAATGTCGTACAAAGAAAAACTGAGAACCCAGTTGCTTTTATTTTGCCATTAAACAAAGTGCCTAATTTACCAAAACGTTGCCTTATGCTGGTATGACATTAGACTATACTTCGTTACAGAATTTCAAATTGCAGTAACAGTTCGTTGCATCATATCATGTGTTTTGTTTTAATGTGTCTGGGATATTTGACATGACTGCTGAAATTAATTTATTTCTAAAGAAAAAACAATCAAGACGCCAAAAGAAACCGATAAAAATGAAAACATTTATTTTAATCTGTTAAAAGTTTTAAGTGATTACTTACGATAGCGTATTTTGTTCACTAATGCGCGAGTATTAAGCCCATTCTTTTGGCAACATTCAACTGTCAATCATTTGTGGTTAATTTTTATTTGATGTATACGTAGCTGATGTGATCAAGTCGATTTGACAACGCCTATTTAATAACTCATTAGCGGTTTAAAAAACTTATGTGGGGGTTTCTTTTTGACACAAATAATGTTTTGCACTTAGTTTTTTTTTTTAATTTTGAAGGCACCTACTTTATTATTGGTTTAATGCGAATTAACTTGATTTGCAAGAAGTTCTTATGACATACTTGTTTCAGAGTTCGATTTGATTTTTTTTACTGTAATCCATGTGAGACGTACCTACCTAGTTTCTGAGATAAAAAAAAATGATGTAGAGTGATTTCATAAACATCATAATAACAAAGAAACTGCATTATCCATGTTTATTAAATCCAGCTGTTCATTCACATCAGTATACGTCGGGTAGATTGCGAAGTAAAGGGAGAGATTCTGAAAATAGAGCAGTTTGGCAGAGATAATTCGTTGACGTTTAAGAACGATTTTTACATGATTAAAGGTACTAACTACGACCTAATGCTTACTGGACAAATTCTGCGCAGTGGGAGCATTTAAAAATGCATAATATCATGAAGTTTTTTTGACTTTTTATACACCCATACTCGTACGATTTCAAAAGAGATAGACAGTTTTGAATGATGAAATACAATGCCCAATTCTTGGTTTTGTTTTCGCAAAAGAAAAAGTAGGGTATGTTTCCTTTTTGTATTAATTAGGAGTCAATAAAATCGATTGAAAGGCAATATGTCATATATTTCGTCCTTTGTAAATATATGACCATTACAACAACAAACGCTTGATTTACCCTTAATGTAAGCTGAAAGATGAATCAAACTAATCATGCATTTGTGATATTTTATGTAAGCACAATCATTAACCATTTTTTATCATATTAAGTTTTAAGATCCATTAATTAATGTGTTTCATTATTTATTTGCACTTGTGTATGTGTGCTATTCGTTGTTTTGTAATTCTAATCAATATCCAATAACGAGAGAAGAGAACAATAAAACTACAGATCATAACCATTGGTAACATGTACTTTTTTTTATATTATGTGTTGTTAGCCTGTATGTGAAACAACTTCATCAATCTATCAAAAATTACATGCACTATCATTCATCATCCATCACATTTTTTCGTCCGTTCACAACACCATAATCGTAATACAAAACTTGCGTCAGACTGTTTTGGGTCCGGGTAGTGGTAAAGGTTTGTGTATTACGTTTTTGATTGTTCGTTGAACATTTGCTACCAACGAGATCTTACGAATTTTTGACTGTGAAAAGTCTGATGGTGTGGTTCAACTCTTTTCTTGTTTTGTTTATTGATTGAATTACAGAATCAACAGCAGCAACAACAAAGTACGACGACGACGAAGAATACAACGCTACCACAAGAGCAATTAAATAGTGAAAATAATAATCAATCACAATTGCAACAACAACCTCAATTTCAACAACAATATCAAATTGAATTACAGAAACAGCACAGCACAATGATTCGTGGCAAGGCGGACGCCAAACCTCGAGGCCGAATGACAGCGTACGCGTATTTTGTACAAACATGCAGAGAGGAACATAAGAAGAAGCATCCCGATGAGACAGTTATATTTGCCGAATTCTCAAGGAAGTGCGCCGAAAGGTGGAAGGTGAGTCATTTTCTTGATGGACTTTTATAAAAAAAATTGAGTTTATGTTAAAATTAAAAAAAAAATATTGAATCCGTTTGATTAGAGCATTAAGTTGGGGTAAAAATAAGTAGGCACCAAACTAATTGTTCTTCAGTTTTGCAACAATTTTATCAAACATTTTTGAAATGAAATGAAAATGTCCAGCTAGGAGAACTTTTGGCATATACAATTTTGTCGTTGTCTCCTACAATGAATAAATTATTTAAATTGAACATAATTATTAGTTAGGTCAAATTATTTTTTATGGTATTCGTAAAAACACATGAAAACTTCATCAAAAACTTACATTTTCTCATACATTATTTTTAAAGGTTATAGCTTACGACGTTGAAATTATGCCTCCAAGTTTTATTTAAAAAGATAAAATGTGTGCATTTTACTATTCAATGTCAAAGTAGTTTTCGACAAATTTTTATCGGAAACTTAGTTTTTGGATCGGATCCGCTGAATAAAACGTGTTAATATTTTGATTTTCGGTTTTTCAGTCATTAGTCATTCAGTCTGAGTTAAGCCAACTAACTCTATATTAAATTTAATCTGGAGTTAATTCATGAAACAGTTTTTTTTAGTGCAGGATTAAATTGACTCCATTAGTGGTGATTCGATATAAAATAGTTACACAGATGATTTATCGATTTAGTTAGCAAACATTTATCGAAATGTATAGAATCTGCAACTGCTCAGTTTTCAGCTGTTTGGTTTTTGGTCTCTTATGTCAAACGTTTAAAAATACTCTCCTTAACTACTATCGTGCCGTTCCGATAAGCATTTCGAACAGACCTTCCGACGAAATGTAACAATTTTTGACAGCTATGCGTTGAATTTCCTCCAAAGTCGTCAGACGAATGATTTCTGCGGAATCAATCGAACGCTATTTTATATTTTTCTATTTTGTCCGCAACGGATTCCTCGAAAGCAAGTTGAGTTCCGACTGGAACTGACTTTTGTTTCGGAAAATTTTCCGAACGGGCATCGATAGAGGTGTTATAATTTTCATCTCAAAATTTATAGGTAATTTAAAAAAAGTCAATCTGATGGGAAAATAAAAGCTGTCCCAAAAAAATCAGTATTATTACGCTAGGTTATTGTTATTAAAACTGCGTTAATGCCAAACAGTGGAATTGTAAAAGAAGGTTAAGACTTGTTTTCACATCTTAAGCTAAGTACGCTGCTCGAGCTTAATTTTAGCTCCCATACAAAATTCTCTCCAAAAATTAGCTGAGCTAAATTTAAGCAAATCCATTTAGCCGAGCGGTACGCTGCTTCAGCTAAAAAATCAAACTTTCATTTCAGACTGTACTGGATGTATCTGTCACAATTTAGCGCGCCCATTAATTGTTCGGGACATTTTCTCAAGCTAAATTTTGACACATCGTATTGTTTTTTTCTGGTGTGCTATTGAGTTGTTGAAATAAATTTATTTTTCAAAGAACAGCTGTTTGTTGTAACACCTATCCACAAAGCACTATGTGTCAAAATTTAGCGAGGATTTTAGCTAGTGTTTGGAGAGAAATAGTGGAGAGCAGCTAAAATTTAGTTTCGCTCGAGCAGCGTACTAAGCTTTAGTGCTTAAACAGATTTAACATTGGCTGGCAATTAAAGTTAATCAAAGTGAAAGTCACGTCCGTTTGTTATATTGAATTGAATTTCTATTACAACTTGATTAGTTTTGGTGTATAAGGTGCAATCATCTTTTGGATGTTAATATTAATTCAATAAAAATCAAGACAATACATTTTTACGAATTCTTTTTCGATGTATAATTTGTTTTGTTAATGTAGGCTTTGTTTATAAATTTAGTTCTACAACAGTGAGTAGAGAAAAGAATGCAAGATAAATTAGCATCTTCAGATATTTTGACACTTTGAAATGCCACTCGGTCGTCATCTAAGCAATTCATTACAAACATATATGCAATATATTTAGGAAAACAAAACAAATGGTAATCGGCTGCCAGTTCACATAAATTGTAGAATCAGACCTTCAGCAAAATTCAAACAGCGTCTAACAAATGTATATAGTTTGCAATAAGATTTGAATTACATAACACTAATTATATTTGATTAAGCACACGATAGCTAATGTAGGTTAATGATACATGGGAAAATAGCTTTTCAAACAGGTTTGTTTTACCAATAAATTTGCAACATTAGACATATGCTTCTTTCTTTTTGTCGATTTGCATATTCACCATACATACATAACAGTAAAAACGATTCAGCTGTCAATGATCGCAGAATATGTGGACTGTATGCTAATATAATAACTTGCATAAATTAAGTATCAAAACTACATTGTACAAGCCTGTCTTAGATTCTTTATATCTCCAACTTACATGAATGTTTTTAATATCACTTATTATGAAAAATCTTCTATCAATTGTCATTCCGAATGTGTGTTTTGCATATTGATATATGTATTGCCATTTTATTTGTTTCCACTGGTCAAAGATGAAATATTGGAGAAGTTTTACAAACAGCTGAGTAAAATCATAACGTACATTCTGTCAAAAAAAGTTTGCTTCTAAATTTTATTTAAAAAAGACAAAAATGACTTCGCAAAACTATTCCTATGCGTGTTTGTGGAACACCTTTTGCGAGCGTAATATATCACATTCAATGCACTCTTTGAAAAATAAAATACAAAACCGCCATTAAAAGTTTTGGCCACGCTTCATTCTTTTAGAATTAACAGTGAGGAGATGAATCTAACAGATTTTGGTCTCAGCAAATTAAAAAAGTCTCCAATCAGATGAGAAATCGTGTTTCACTAACGTTTTTTAGGAGATCTAGGAGGAATCCGTTAATGGAACATACTAATGTTTACCTTCGATGAGAATTTCTTAATTAATTTAAAAGGAGCAAAATGAGAGCGTACTTGGCAGATATTTTACTAACTGGTTCAGTACATAGATTGCATAGTCTCATAGTGTCCAGGCAATCGATTGGCAGACTGTCAATGTTAGTTCTGTTTCATTCAGTATTTTCATGTCTTGTCATACGTACAACTGACATATCTTACTGGTTAGTGGTTTGGAGTACCAGTTTTTTTCCTGCCTCACATTTTGCGAAAGTCTGACAATCATCCGAGAATATGTACATGTCATTAGAAATCTTTCCAATTTGTCTTTCGGAATCAACATGAACGTTTTGGTCATTTTCTTTTTGTCTTTAGTTTTAGTCCATGGACCATCCATTTATTTTCATTTTGAGTCTTATTTAAAGAGGTAGAACAACTTCCCAAATCGAAATCGAAAATCCCACCCTTTAGCAAACATATGTACCTCTCAATCCACAATAATAACTTTATCAGCTAAGATTAACTCCATGTGCCAAGCACCTTACTAATTGCCTAATTTGAATATATCCTGCTTTAAACGTATCAAGAACGCTAACTGAACACGTTGCGGAGTCATATCTAACCAGGCAAAAAAAAAAAAACTTAAACCCTTTCCTCTTCCTGTCTCGACGTCATCAAATCAGTCAAAACAAAACACTAAAGACTTGACAAAAAACCTGCATAGAAAAAGGTGCGAGAGATGTGAGTGGGAAAAGAATTTCATTATTTTCCAAAGAGCCGCCCCTGAATGTGTTGTGTTTTGCTTCTCGGAGTCGTCCCCTCAGATATCACAGTACACCGAACGGAATTATGAATGAAACTTATAAAAATGTCGACAAAAAAAAGCGAAATCTGTGTTTTTACACAAAAAAATACACCAGCGGGTGATGAGGTGCACACGAAAACGGAATAAACACCGCTCTGGGGTGGCAATTTGGAGAAATTGCCAGAAAGAATAAATAAAAAGAAATTAATGCCATAGAAAATAGACAGAGCGAACCAAACAAGAACGACGATGGCAATGTCGACGTCGACAACGAATGACAACCGGGGAGGGGTTGGTGTAGAATTGAGTGCACTCAGCTCACGTATGCAAGCGGAATTTACCAGCAAAGAGCAAAATGAAAATCCCGGAGAAATGGGCTCTGCGTTCAGAGTGGGTGGTTTTTTATTTGGTGGTGGTTGGGGTATGGTTGCTTCACTTGAGGTGGCACGCGAAGGGAATCACCACGTACGCACGCAGCGCACACCCCACCTTGGACCAGCTAGGAACTTCATGTATTTTATTCAACCACCAGCCAACGAAATGAAACCAAGCAAGCCTCAAAAAACCCACCCTCTATTTCTGTGCTAATCCTCATTCCCACCCTCATTGTTGTGTGTATATGTGTGTTGTTGTTTTTGTTGTTGGCGGTGTTCTGCTACTGAGGGGGATGTAAGGCTGCCTCCTGCCTTTCAGAGTCAGGGCTTCCCTTTAAAAAAATCAATGGAGAGCAATTGCGAGGCGCGCGAGCTTTAAAATACACTAGTTTCCGTCCGCCCCAAACCCAGTGTGAAATGAGTTGTGAAACGGGCGGGGGGTGGTGGTGAACCCAATGTGCGGCATGAGAAGGTTGTGCAAATTGAAGAGGGTTGACGGGGGTACAGCATATGAATGTGTATAGAGCAGCGACGACGACGACGTTGGTTGCTTGATGGAAAATTGTTTGCAAGTGGCAAAAGGGCCGAACAGCAGGTCGAGGGGGAAGGAAAACGAGCAATTTATCCAACATGGATGACGTCGACGGTACCGAGGGTAGGAAGAGTGGCGGCGGAGCGAAACGACCACCATGATGACGGTGCGGGAAAGGCAAGGGACGGCGAAGTGATAGAACGAGCTAAACTTATTAAAAAGCGGGTTGAAATTTGGGGTGGTAGCAAAACGACAACGTCGACGACGACGATGGTGTTCGAGGGGAGATGTGGTGGTGGTGCATCATCGTGCCCCAGGGTTAAGTTCCACTATATGTTTGTATGTATGCACATGACCGACGGTGTGCACCAGCTCTCTCTACCCTAAGCTGGCTGTTGGGAAATTAATATGGATGAAAGCGGGATCTGGCGGGAGTTTAGGGAAATGGGTGTGAAGTGGTGGTTAAATTGCTTCCACCCAAAAACAACAAAAACAATCGGGTATACAATCGAAACTATTGTTGTAAAAAGTATTTCAACAAGAACCTAGGTGTCTTGAGCGCAGCTCATCGTCTTAGTTTTTGTTCGATATCATTTAGCACATTTCATTGGGACACCATACCGCGCCACACCATCACAATATCATCAGGAATCCATTTAACACAGAGGGGTATTGAAGGTGTTCAGACGATTGCTGGTATACCGAGAAGACAATGTCGTCTAGAAACAGAAAAATACGAGCATTTGAAACAGCAACATCATTAAATAATAGTGTTGCCAGACCTGTTTTGAATAATTTCTTTTTGTCCGACCAAATGATATCTTACTTTCTATAGTCTATAGCCACTTGGGTTTTATTGACAAAAGACGTATTTAGAAAAATGACAAGTAGCGTAAAATTTAATGTCACTGAATTGTCCGTCAGCTATTGTCCATTAATTTGCAAGACAATTGGAAATAGGAAATCGTCTAAGAAAACGTCACTTCGTCTTAAACTTACACTGAAAATTGATGGTCATTTTAAGACAAAGGAATGGAAAGAAGTAATAAATTTCAACGAGTACCTAGTAGGGGAAAAAATATTTTAGAATGGAGCTGGCAGTACTCCCCTGCTGCTCTCATACCCTTATTAATGTGGTTCTGTACAAAAACTATCATCAGGATTTGCCATTTGGCGCAATAGGAAATTTGTGCAACGGTTTTTTTTTTTTTTTTTCAAAAATTGACTGTAATAAACAATTGGCAATAGTATCGGATATTGACACACACAACAACTGTCAAATTTTGTCAATTTAAAGAGAAGTGAAATCCCAGCTTATGATTTTTAAACTTGACGTCTTATCTCAGGTTCTCCGGTAATACCTATTGGATAATTAATATTTGCTCTAAATGCTTAGGGTTCGCTTTGTCCGTAAACACCGATCCTGATTATTACCCCTAATGATATATAAATGCAATTACAAGAACCCAGACAATTGAGAAAAGTAATGCATGGAAATACGTTATTTCAGCCAACCGCATGAATTTAGCCCAAATGTCAGGCATCTGTACAAAGAGATGACGGAATAGATATGCAGAAACTCAATTGCTTACGCAGATTCTTTTCATTTGGAATGCGTTTATATTGGTACCGCTCTATTGAAATGATTTAATATATAAAACTTGAACTCCTTTTGCATGAACAAAATTAGACTTATGTTTGGCTTTGACATCATAACAAAATTGTCGGTCGTTGTTGAGTGGTTGGATTTTTGGACAGGTACCTAATAAGCTCAAATTTCGAAGTAACTTCACCTGAAACTTAAATACGGCAAAAGCAAATCATGAGTCTGGTGGTTCTATTGGTTTAAGTCCAGTATAGTCTATGTAGGTATACCGTATAGAAAAGAAAGAATGACATTCGAATTTTATATAACTGACACATTGCAAACTAATAAACCTTCATACAGACATTACTTACGAATTAGTTACCTTGACCCTTTCCGTTAGTCTTTCTAAAATGTTATACCTACTTTTTAACAAAAAAAAATGTAGGAGAGACGCTTACGACCTTCAAGCGCACAAATCGCATAATTTTACACAATTTAGCCTTGAAAAACCTAAAAAAAAGGAACACCAAGTTGAATATGTTGTTGCACTTTTGTCAACAGAATACATATCAAGCGCCATCTACATGGCATAAACATACAACGGAAAACACTTTTTCCCTGCGCCTAGTTTTCATCATCATCGCATCACGGTCGTGTTTCCCTATAGTGAGTGTGCAGCTGCAAAGACCAGAGGAAAGAAGAATTTTATACCCAACCCCTTACCGTCGTTGTCATCAGCAATTATGTATTGTTTCGAACAAATATATGGTTGGGAAGATGTATGGAACGTCGAAAACCGGTCTCTCATTGCAAATGCCCCTATGCCACCGAGTCTCGTCTCTTCACCTATCCGTTGTCCGCCGCACCCTTTGCGCACACCACGCTGCTCTCCAGCTTGCGACGACCATCACTTTTTGGCTGAATCGAACGATGACGACGATGAAGCCCAGCAGAGCAGCAGCAGAACTCGTTTATGTTGCCGTGCAGAGCTGTTGCCATCGTGTCGTCATGTTGTTCCTCGGTTGGCTGGATTCTTCTTCCTCCTTTATTTCCGCTCTACCCTTAGGTACCCTTTTTGTATAAAATACGTTTTGGTATGATTTTCAGCTGCCTCTCTCTTCTCTCTACATGTTATGTGATGTGGCAGAGAAATTCCCCCTCGATATTTTTGTCGACGTCCCCTTAAAAAAAATAAATGAATCGCACTCATACATACATCTACTTAGTCTCGAATATAAATTGAATATATTTGGGGGTTTTTTGAATACATTATCCATAGGCCCTCTTGTTTAAAACCCTCCACTCTAACATGCGTAAGTTTGTGTGTGCGTTGGAATTCTTTTTTTTTTTTTTAAATATAAATTCAAGTATTTTTTGCTGTGTTTTGTCGACATTTTTGACATACTTTCATCTTTTGTGATAGAGTACTCTGTGCACCATCTCATACACCCTCCGTGTTTGGCGAACAATGACGACGAGTTTCTGTATGCCCGGTCTGCCACACATCAATCTTGTTGACTTTTATTGCTCTAATTATGTTACACATATTTGTTTTGGGTTTCTCATTAAGTTTGTCTTGTTTGTTTTTAATTGTTTTTTTGTTTGTCTGTCTGTATGTATGTTGAATGCGTTGTATCAGCGTAACTATACCTACTAATTAACTAGGTAGCCCAAAAAAAAAAAAAAAAAACAAATAGATTTGAAAATGCGTTAATAGGTTTAACTGTCTATGGGTTGAGGAATTATTTTATCTATTTAGAAAGGAATTAGTTCATATTTGTATATCTTTTTTTTTTATTACATGTCCGGTGTGCAAGATAAACTTTAACTGGCGCCCAATGCGGGATACATTTTTTTTTTTTTTTTTTGGAATCGGATATTGTCACTTTTAATGAAAATCCGTCGCGAAAATCCGATGTGGAGGTATCTGGGGCAAAGTATAACAAATGCTCGCTGGTATTACTGTTTAATAAATTAATTTAATTTATGGAGGCATAATTATATCGCAAGGTATATTAAAAAAAATTATTTATTTTAGGCCAGGTTACGAAAGAAAGGAGTACTAATTTATTTTGGGCCTGTTTATCAAAGAATAGAAGACTCAGCTGACCTAAACAATTTAGTTCTTGTCCCATGTGTTTTCACCATTAAAACTTACACATCTACACTCAGTTCAGGTTATAGTCCCCGCTGTAGACGTAGCCATTGCTCTCAACCCAACTTACAATTTTTGACTTTGAAGGCTCATACAGCGCGCATTCGTCTCTTACATTTTCTGATAAAAGGATAAAGCTGACTAGTTTTGACGTTTCATAAAAACAATTGATTTGAAAGGTTTGCCGTTTTTAATATAACCTTTGGATTAGGAGAATTTTTCAGCATTATTATTTGCCCTCAAGTCCTCTTTTTAAATATTGCAAATCCTAAAACTATTATATGCTAAAAATTGAATAAAATATTATCGGAATGAACTTGCATGGTTCGTTCACATTTAATTATTTCCATGCTATATTTATAGCTTCAGTTAGGAGGTTAAGTTAAGTACTACTTCGTTTAATTTACGTCTCAAGTAGGCTGACAATTTGGTTGCCAGATAAAGGTGTTTTTCTAATAACGGGTACCATATAGTTCTTCTGTTACATTTACATACATACATTTTTATTATATTTATGATTAGGTATTATAATATTATTGTGGCATATCGCAATTAATTCTACATATAAACCAAAGCAACAAATAACTTATATAAACTCCCACATTTCCAGACAATGGTGGATAAGGAGAAAAAACGATTCCATGAAATGGCCGAAAAAGACAAGCAGCGATATGACCTTGAAATGCAAAATTACGTTCCACCCAAGGGCGTTGTCGTCGGACGAGGAAAGAAACGGAAACAGATTAAGGACCCGAATGCACCCAAAAGATCATTGTGAGTTCGTAGAAAGAATTTGTATTTAAAAAAAAAAGACATACAATTTGACACATTTTATTTAATTTTCGTGGTACTAACAATATTTTGATGTCTTTATTTTTCAAATAGGTCGGCCTTCTTTTGGTTTTGTAATGATGAACGTAATAAGGTTAAAGCTCTGAATCCCGAGTATGGCGTGGGTGATATTGCCAAGGAACTAGGCAGAAAGTGGTCCGATGTTGAGCCAGAGACAAAACAGAAATATGAATTAATGGCTGAAAAGGACAAAGCGCGTTATGAAAGGGTAAGTTTGTCATAATAAAATAATTACTAAAATGGGATACGTAGAATGTTTCGATATTTCAATGAAAAGAAACTGGTGAACATATTACGACTCAAGTTTCTACCAAAAAATGAGGTCCAACACTAAGCCTTTGTATTAAATTGAAACGCTAGGATGTTGTTTCAGTCGCACTTTTAAAACACTCACGCAAAGATGACAAACAAACATCTACAATTTTGTTTACAGGGAAATGGCGCCCGATTCGAGGCCGTGTATTGTAATATTTTGAGGAACCTCGATGGTTCAGTCCAAAAAACAATCAAAAAATACAAATATCTCAAAAAAATTATTGTTATGAGATATTTTCATACAAGATATTCATGAAAAAAACTTAGACATTAGCTGTCGCATTTTGCTGGATTCAAAAATGTTTTTTTTTTCTATTTCCTAAGAAAGTTTCAAATAATTGTACTAAGAAAGCGTCCATGTACCAATTCGCAGTTATTTACTTTCTTACAGGATTTTAACAATGAAAAGTAAATCAATTAGCATAAAATTATTACTTGGTTGTATTTCTACAAATACTTTGGTTTATGTTTATAGTTTAGTTTTCTTGATACAAGCTTTACAAGTTCGGTTCATCAGCTATCCGACCCAGTTTATGATTCGAGTTCATTTCTTGGAATATCTTAGGCTAATAGTTTGATATTATTGATCGTGGTTTGACTTGTTCATCAGATATCACTCTATGTATCGTTTATGTATATCCGTCTGTTTAAGACTTCAACCAAGCCATTCATATTATTGGTCTAGGATTTGATGTGACGTTCATAAAATTAGTTCAGTATTCCACACTAAAAAGACCATTCAGGGCCCTTCTCCATTTTATCTCGTTTTGAAACCCATTTGTTTTCGAGAGTGTTTTTCATTCCGTTTTTAAATTTGTACTCTGTAATACCTTAGAAATGTAAGCAACTTTACTACGTGTTGCTAGGCAACCAAATTCTGTTAGAATTTGTAATTGCAAATTTTATTCAGCTTTTAAGATAAAGAGTAAAACATATTCGACTAAAGCCCCCTAATTTGAAACCACTCAAGTTATATTATACATTTGTGGAAAATTTTCACACCCGTGTGTTGACACTCGAAATCCAGTTGGGGTTCGAATGTTTGTATGAGTGACTTTTTGGGATGAACTTAATAGCTAGCGCGATAATTTTTGAATACAAATAAAATTTGCATTCGACCATATGCAGCTGTTAGAAATTGCTAAATGAGTGTGATTGAAGCCGGTTATTCTAAATGCCTTACCTTTACAATCAGGCCTAAGGATGTGTCCCTTCGGATGAAAATATTCTCCGATTTGTTCGAAATAAATCGGCCTTGCTTTTATTTTGTAATGATGAACGTAATAAGATTAAAGCTTTGAATCCTGAGTATGGCGTGGGTGATTTCGCCAAGGAACTAATTAGAAAGTGGTCCGATGTTGAGCCAAAGACAAAACAGAAATATAATATTGTCACTTTTATGTGTGTTTGAGACTGTTTTACTGAAATTGGGTTTTTTTGATTGTCAGAACTGTCACTTTTTAGGTTAGTTTGATTTATAGCGTTTTCGATTGGGATTTTTAGATTTGCTCTCAGATTTCAGATTATACCCGTCCCAATCGAACATAAAAGAGGTTGATCTGGTTTTGTGTGTGTGTTAGTGTTCCATTTGAAGGCCGCAGTTATAGCTATCATTGAAAACCATCATTTGAAATTTTCTTTTACTCATTGCGGCTTTTTTATAAATTCAACCATTGGCGAGTTGGTGACAAAACAAAGCTTATGAATTTAGGAACATGATTATACAAAAATATTCTAGTTTCTAATTATAGTTTTCGCAGAAATCACAAAAAAAACATCAAACAGTGAAATGCAAACTTCAAACTGACATAAGTCAGATGTTAAATGTTTTTGTGTTGGTGCATGTAGGTGTAAATCTCACTTGGAATCCAGGTTCTTCAAAAGTGCTCTAGAGTAAAAAAAAGAGTGCTTTTTGTATCCCAATCGAAAACGAAAAAAATGATCTAGAGCAAAAAAAAGTGCTCTAGATCATTAAGAGTGCTTTTTTGTATTCCAATCGAAAACGCTATTAGAGTTCTTAAAGGAATGTCCATTAGCATACACTAATTAGCGCCACGTTAAAAAGTATCTATTATTGAAAATAAGTTAAAGCAAGCCTCATAACTAGTATGGGATAAACCCTTAAACATCGATTGACTATAAATTTGAAAATTCCTTGTATTGTATTGTTGCAGAATCCTTCGAACGCGATTGTAAGCTCTTTATTTTGTTCCGCAACGGAAAGTATTTAAGCAAACTGATTGGAATTGACTTTCGTTTCGGAAATTCTCCGAACCCTTGATATGGCTAAATTTGCTTTACACACACCAATTTAACTATACATTTTGCCTCTAATCCTTCACACCATTTACGTCTATTATTTGACGTTTCTTTACTCCATTCATTTTTTAAATAAATATCTTCAATAATAAGTTTTTTTTTTTTTTTTTGAAAAAATGGTACCAACTAGTTATCTAAAGACTAAACGCGTATTCATTGATGTCTTCATGTTTCATTAATTATTGGACACTTTGGGTTGTAGCGCTAACCAACTCACTGGGTATTGAAGTCTACTTTGTGACAAATCATTTGAGGGCAAACAAACTCACCAACTGGCACTAGGCCCCAGTTTTTTTTAAATCGTTGATATCTTATTTATCATGTCTTGAATCCTCCCTTTTGGAAATCGTAGGTTGGACAAATGCTTCAGTTCTGGCTATTCTTTAAATGTCACAAAGTGTCCACTATACATTTTTGAACCAAACGTTTGTGTAGCTCAAATATTGTAAAGACTGTTAAGCGGTCCGTCCGTTTACGATACCTGAGCCAAAAACCGGAGCCTTAAAAAACATTTGTACACTTGCACCTTTGTAAAATTAATGTGACCCATGAGTGTGGTTCGCATAATGGTAGTTAAACTAACTTATTTTTTATTTTTCTTTATAGGAAATGACAGATTACAAACAAAGTGGGAAAATCCCATTATCGGCGCCGTCAATGCAAGCTCAAGCGCAAGCCGCGCAAAAAGCTGCGTTACTTGCTGCCGCCGCCCAACAACAACAACAGCAGCAACAGCATCATGATGATCATGATGATGACGATGGTGATGGAGATGACGATGAAAATCAGTAGGCTTAAGTGCGTAATTTAATTAAATTACATTTAATTATATAATAATTAAACTATATAAAAAAAGAGAAAAACAATAAAAAATGAAAAAAAAGTGAACAAAGTTAAATAATAATAATAAAACCAATAATAAAACCAACAAACAATATTTTTTTGTAAAATATAATAAAGCTGGTAAAATAAAACTTGATAAATAATTTAAGAGAAAAAAAAAAAACAACATTATAATAATGCTAATGTACGATAATAAGAAATAAGTTGAAAGAGAGGAGCGATAAAGAAAAATTCTTATTTTCAAATGTTTATTCTCTCTGTAAAATTTAGTTTAAAATAATTATTTTGTTTCCATTTTTTTTATATCCTGAACTGCAAAATATTGTTTAGTTATTATGATAGAAAAAAAACAACCATAAAGAAAAAAAATTGACATCTTCTTCCTCCCACGATTTCAATAAAAAAAAAATATTAACAAAAAAAGAGAAACACCTCCAGTTTTTATTTATTCATCTCAAAATACTTTCTTCTCAAATTTCCTTTATAGAAAAATGATTTAATGCCACATTCGCCACATCATCAGACCCATCAAAAACCACATAACACAACCTCGAATTCATCTCATTCAATCGGTATCATTTGTTTTTCTTTCTTTTTTTCGGATTTTCAAAAACATTTTATTTTAGAAAAAGACCCCATCCCCAAATGCATAGTAAGTAAAAAAAAAATAAAACAAAATGAAAAATATGTAAATAACAAAAAAAAAAACTAAGAACTAATATTTAAATAAGAGAAATAATAAATAAATAATTTATATAAGATTGAGCAAATAAGTATAAATAACTATGTAAGATCTTTACTTGTAAATAATTAAAAAAGGTATATAATAATAATAGTAAAAAAATGACATTGGCGACTTGAATTCAATTTGTATATTCTATTCGCTAAATAAAACTAAAAACTGTATTTAATATAAACAAAAAACAAAGTGAGATGATGAACATGAAATGTGGAGTATGATGACAAACAGTTAATGTTGTGGTCTTTTTGTACGTAAAATAATATAAAAAAAACAATAAATTTAACACTAAATTACTTTTAAGTAAGATTTTCAAATTAGGAATATGCAAAACGTGTAAGAAAAATGATGGACAACTATTTATAAAAAAAAAAAAACAAATACGTAGGCAAAATTTCAAAAAAAAAACTCATTAACTCATTTTTGTATGATCGCGATACGCGACGACACGTTGACGATGGTGAGGTAGATGGAGAGTGTATTTTTTATACATACCGAGTATCAATTTATTTCTTTTTTGATAACCAAATTATGTCGTTAGTTTTGTTCTGTTACATATGATTCTTAATTATATGTGATATGTTGGAATTCCGAGTGAGGCTCCTTAAAAAAAAGTAAACAAATTTTAACAAAAAAAGAATATCATAATTTTACGTCGTCATTTAAAAAAGAGAGTTAATTTTGTGTTAAAAAAAACGATGGATGATCACGTTTCGAATCAGTTGGAGTATTTTTTTGTGTTAATTTCTGAAAGTGAAAGTGGTTTTAGTTTATGTTGCAGACGGTGCAAACTACGGTCAACTTTATTTTTTTTCGTAGAAGAAACAATTTATAAATTCCGTGGATATAGAGCCAACCAGATGTGGGGTGTTATGGTCCGATGAGGTTTTGATGCATTATTAAGCGTTCAAAAACAATTTATGAGTTACCGATGTAAACGGTTGCAGTAGGTATAAATTTAACATAAGTGAGCACCAGTCCAACAAAATCCGCCGTGTTGATAAACACTGAATAGTTCCGTTTACCATAAGAAATACAGGCGCTAATGTCCAAAGTAAGGCAACGGATAGCAACTTATCGTTTGTTATATGGGGACTGATCATACATTGTTTGGGCAACATAAGTGTTATTATACCCTAGTGGCGAAAGTAGGAGAACATGCATGCAACATGCAACAATGGAGCAAATTTATAAAGTCAATTTAATTTATTTCACTTCATGAATCGTAAAATACTGAACAGCGAAACTTGTGCAAAGTATTAAAAACTGTGCCAAATTGTAAATTAAAACAAAAGTGATGTCGGGAAACATTGCACCTAAACTGCATTGCTACCGCATTGATACAACTTTTTTTATAATTTGCCAGCCTAATAAACTGGTGCTTCCAACTTTTGACAATATCATGACTTAGTGAAAAAATCGACTATTTGCTCCTAATTTTATACTAAATGGCAGAATTTTTAAAAAATTCTCTAATGATTAACTTTTCACCATGCTAACCCTATTGAGAGATATTTTTGTAATTGGCGCCCAATATTGAATTATCTGTCTAATTATGAATATTGCCAGGGATTTTTTTTCTAAAAATTCTCCTATTGTGAGTCAAAGGGAACATTTTTTCACTTATGATTTCATGTTTTGAGAAAGCAGTTTTCACAAATGAAATATAATATACTAGCTGACCAGCCGCTATCTTGGCTGTGCCATGTATGTGCCGAAATTGTTATCAAAAATGAGCTCCGTCCCTGACGGGCAACTTTTCTGAACTGTTCCTTCGTAAAAATTGGCGAAATCATAAACTATTGAACAACTGAAGTACCTTCTGTTCATAAACATAAGTATAACGTATGCTCGCGTCGTGCAGCCATTTTAAATGGGCTGCTAAGCAAGTGAGATTTAACAAAAGGTTTATTTAAACAAAATTGTACCTGCGCAGCATTTTGATGGTTGTGAACACACCCAACCTTTCTAAAAGTCAGCCCTATTTAGTTATCTGCTCGAAACAATTTCCGAAACGAAAGTCAATGCCAATGGGAACTCAATTTGCTTTTGAGGTATCGCGTTTTGCAGCAATTCTTCGTCGGACAATATCGGAGGAAATTCAACGTATAGCTGTCAAAAATTGTTGACTTAACGCATATTCCCGATCCGCGATCATGTGCGTTAGATTTCGTCCTGCGTTCGAAATGCTAATCGGAACGAAATCTCGGTAGAAAATGTTATTCCGAACGGATACTTGCTTTCTTACATGTTGACCACTGCTTTCTCAACATTTCCACATAGCTGCGTTTATATTTGTACCTCCTTTTCCAAAGCATCAGAAGCTGTTGATTTTTTTTCTTCAACTCATTTTTTTTTGTTTTTGATCGGGACTAAGATTGAAGACGTCATATGTCTTCCTGCTATATTTGACCGTAATTTTTTTCCCCTTTTTTCGAAATTTGTTTTGGGATAGGAGGAAAGTGATAAAATTCTCGCGGAATTTTTATTGATGATCGGGCTGAAAGTTAAAAAGGAGGACACGTCTACATTTTAAGACAAGTTCTGAAAGCCCTTATATTAGATATTGATTATTCCCATATTTGATTGATATGCAAGCCTTTAGAATTATGTATTGACTTGAAACAAATTCCTGAATGCACGATTTAATGGAACAGAGGCTACTTAAAATAAACAAAGAAGAGAATTGGAATAGTGACTCAGTGACTTGGATAAGAATTTAAGCTTTGATAAGTTCATAACTGGCGCCTAACGCTAGGTATTTCATTTCTAATACTGATTGCTTGGTATTCATTATCCTAATGAATATTGGGTTTATGTCGGGTTTGTTCACTGTAGTTAGCTTAAATCAATTGCTATTCTAATAAGATTCTAATGTTAACGAACCATTGCTTGAAATTAACCAATAGAGAATAAATTGGGCCTTGGTGTATTTCAACCTAGATAAGGTTCCATTTTTTTTGCTGTATCCTGCATAGTTCATAAAACGTTTTGTAATTCAGTCTTCTGTGTATTTTTGATACCAAAGAGTGAATGCACTTTGTTGGATTGGTAGCAAAAACATGCAATTCAATGCTTTCACACCTTCTGTATCAAAAGGGGTTTGATTGTTGTTAAATGTAACAAAATGACAGCTCCTATTGTTGTTTAGATGTGAAAGACGTAGTTAGTCAAACTTTCAATGGATATAGAAAGAAAGGCCAATTTTGTATCCAGTCGACCTGAATCGGAAGACATGTATTATTATTATTAGTCGAAGTGCCACGTGCACAAAACAATGCAACATAATTTACCACCACTTTTAACACACTTATCATTTGCTTCATATTTTTCAATTTTAATATATTTTATTTTAACTTAAATTTGACTTAATCAAGTTCAGGTTTGTTTGAATTTGTAATTAAATCATATATGAATTGTCTTTGTATAATTTTATATTTATTTCTAAAAATAATCAATTTTAATCGAAAAATGTCAAACAAATGGAAGCATTCATTTTTATTTATTTATTTTTGCAATAAATACAAAAGAAACAACTTCAGGCTCGACAGATTCCTATTTATATTAAAATAAACAATTAAGTAAAAAAGTAGTATAACCTCGGCTTTAAAATATTAACACAACACAATATATATATATAAACAAAAAAAAAACAATAGTAAAGATGGAAAAGTAGAATTGATAATAACCGAAAAGACATCAACTGCCACGCCTCCAGATACTAAACAAAAACAAAAAAAAAAAACAGAAAGACCTTGTCTGTTCCTTAAAATATTAACAAAAAGAATAAAACACATTTAACACAATTTAAAAACCAAAAAATAATCAGGGGAACTACCAATTTGCCGATGAATATAAATGATCGTACATACAAAACAAAATAGATTCTTATTTAATAACAACTAAACAGCGTCAAAGAGTATTAGCAGTATTTTCTTTTCTTCAAATGAAACATTTCAAATGGTTTTATAGTTTCCGTTAGTTTATTTTTTTTTTTTAAAGAAGGGAGTTTCCAACGGTTAAATCTAGAACATACACATTACATATACAACAAGTTAACTTCAAGAACGTTAAACATTTTTTTTATCAAATATTCTTATTTTAACAAACAAAAAAATAGATTTCTTCCAGAGATTATTAAAGCAGACAAAATAATTAAGTAAAACTGAGAAATGGAAGATAGCTGAGACAGAAAAATATGTGAAACAAAACTAAACATATAAGCTAAAATAATGTAAAGTTTTATGATTTTTGTTTTTATTATTTTTTCCTAAATTAGTTTAGTTTTTAGTGAGATTTTGTTCATGAAATCTTATTTTTTAAAGTTCGTTATTCTATTTTTTTATATAAAAAGGATATAAATGAATAATTAGTAATTATAATTACACGCTCTTATTTAAACAAAAAAATAAATCAACAAATTCCCATTAATTAAAAATGTAGGTAATAATTATTAATGATGAAGGAAGGATAAAATATGAATAAAAAAATAAACAAAATAATTAAAACATAATTAAGAGTATGTAATAGAATTTTAAATGAAAAAAGTGAAAAAAAAACAACTGACAAAAAAAACTACAAAAAGTATAACAAATAAATGTCATTCTTAATCTTAAAATGATTTTAGAGTTAAAATGAACAAACAAAAAAAAGAATAAAATAAAAAAAAATAAGGTTGTTTTTTTTTTTAATTTGACGAGTTTTTGTGATTAAGAAGAATACGATGAAGATATACAGCTAGGTTCTACGTCACTTTCCACCACAAAAGGATGCGAATGGATGGAAAAAGGTTAATAATAATAGAAAAAAATAAATAAAAAAATGTTTAGGTATGGACGGACTGTTGATATTGGTAGAAAAAAACGTTGAAAATAGAGAACTCCTTATATCTTTGGCACAGTGCTACGGCCCAAAGCAACATCAGAATCTTTTCCAATTAATCTCTGAAAACTTGCTTCGGCAAGGAAACGCAAAACTGCGACTAACTGCAACACACAAGGAATCTATGGTGGTTTTAGATGTGGTGCAACCGTTTGCAGCAACATTTGGAATGCTTATTAAGTCGATAATATGATATATGTAAATCTAAATAAAATAATAATTATTAATATTTATTTGTTTTAATTTCTAATTTTTTTTGTTTTATTTTTTCCTTTGCATACTTTTGTTTTTCAATTCGCAACACCGCAGCATTATAAATAGCACTCATTATTTTAAAAATCTTTTAAAACAGAATTTCTAAACGAAACAGTTTATCAAAATAAAAATAACTTGCAATGACTTCTGTTTCATTACTTTCGTTTCGTTCGTTTCGTTTTATGTAATACAGCCCCTGTCATAAATATTTCTCGGTTTCCACAATCGCACTTTGTCGTGAGCATCGTTTACTCAAAACTGACAAAAAGGAAAAAGTAAAGGCCCATATTACAAGTGTCGATCGATTATCGTCTAGTTGTGTGTCGATCATATCGATAGACAGATGGCATAGATATTGATTATTGAATACAAAAACTGATTATTGTGAATGCGAATAGGTGTGACAGCTGATTTTGTGATATTTTTTCATCTATCCATATGTTTTTAGGGATGATGATTAATGAAATTAATTAACAATGTATGCATATATTAACCACAAACCCGTCGATTTTTTTCGCTCCGATTTTATTTATCTCGAAAAATAATCCCTCAATAGGGAAACATTTTCTCTTCGAAACCGTGGGAACGAATATCTCAAGTTTCGAAATCAGCTTTTTGAAGAATTAAGTGTCATTTTGCGGATTCTGTCCAAATAAAAAAGTAGTAGTTTAAATTTAATTTGAACCACCATAGGGACTTCTGAATTTTAAAAGTTGATAGCGGCCATATTGGCCGTATTCCGAGTTTCAGTTTTACTTAGTCAAGTTTGATGAAGCGCTGTTCTTATTGCTCAATCGAACATTTTAGTCCCGTGACAGAGGTTAACCCCCAAGGCAATCTCGACGCAACGGACGGTATCGACGCAGACGGTTTCGCGTTGAAATGTCAAAAACTCATCGAGCTTATGGGAACATGTATAAGTGGGCAATCTGAACGCCGACGCGACGCAATGGACGTTAGCTACACAGAAAAGTTGATTCAACTTCAACTTTCTTGCGCATCGACGCATTGGAATGTCAGTTTGAAAGCTGTCAGATGGTATGTTTGTGAGAATCTTGAGATTACTTTCATAGGTTATAAATAAACAAAATAAATTAAAAGTACTGAATTAATAATTGTGTTGTGTGACTAACAACTAATTAAATTTTCTTCTGTGAGAATTGAAAAACAAACAAAATCTTCGACGGCTAATGGTGAACTGTCAATCAAGTGACATTGCATCGCGTCGCGTCGTGAGCGTCGAGATTGCCACCACCACTCAAATCCTCACCATTTTTGACACTTCAATGCGAAACCGTCTGCGTCGCGTTCGTCGCGTGCGTCGAGATTGCCACCACCATAAGGTAACCTGGCACAGCCGGTTCTAAGTAATCGCCAAAGAACCGGCTGTGCCATGTTAGTTCAAGCTCTCCAATGGGGACTGGACACAGACCACCCATTAATCGTTAACACATCTACTGGAAACCCACTTTCCAGGATGGATTCATACTCCGGTAGGACTCCAGATATAACCGTCTATAATGGACCCCATGACAGCAACAATAGAGGATATGGTTAGTGTAGAAAGAATCAATCAATTGACTCCTTCTCCCCCTATAAATCCCCAGGGGTCGATGGTATTATCCCGATCATGCTACAAAAATGGAAACACCTCGTAACAGCATTCCTACACAAATTGTTTGTTGGTAGTCTAAAATGCGGTAACATCCCTAGGTATAAACAATACATACCCTCGCCACAGCATGCCTAAAGGTAAGGGATTCGAAACTGCCCTACATGATATCGTTAGTACAATAGAAAAATCTCTTCCAAGAAGGAATTTACACTCGCTGCATTTCTCGACATTGAAGTAAGTATGCTCAACCACAGAAATATAAATGCGAATCTGGGAGACACAATGAGGCGTTGTCTCACCTCTGTTGTGGAACATATTTATCAATGAGATACTCATCAAGCTACAGCGCAATGGGGTAAAAGTCAAAGCCTACACAGACGATGTAGCGATACTAGTTAAAGGGAAATTCTTACCCATTATTAGTGAGCTACTCGAGCAGGGATTGAAAACAATCAACGAGTGGACAAAACAATTTGGGCTTGGCATCAACCCCCAGAAAACAGAACTTTACTAATAAGGGTAAGATACCAACATTCGACCTACCGGCTATCGACGGGACTACCCTCAAACTATCCGATAGTGAAAAATGTCTGGGTGTCATTCTTGAAAAAAAAACTCAACTGGAACCTAAATATGTGCGAGCGCATTAAAAAGGCCACAGTCACTTTCTATACGTGTAACCGAATATTCGAAAAAAAAACTGGGATCCGAACCCAAGGATCACCCTATGGATGTACACCAATCACCAATCTGAAAAATATGACAAAGGTACAAAGGGACTGGAAACCATCCTTAACCTGCTACCGCTAGACCTTTACATGCAGGAAGTGCTCTAAGAATCAACCAGCTCAACTGCTGGAAAACGAATTCAGGAGGACATGCCCAAATTCTACACAGATATCTGGGCTCAGCTGTATCCTCTGACTACATGCTGCCTCACCATGACTTTCAAAGACCATTCTCCTGCATCTTTCCAAGCATTGATGAGTGGGAGAGGAACGAACGATGCACCGAAACCATATCCATATATCCATCTACACTGATGGTTCAAAAATGGATGTAGACGTTGGAGCTGGAGTGTTTTCAGAAACATTAACCCCCAAGGCAATCTCGACGCAACGGACGGTATCGACGCAGACGGTTTCGCGTTGAAATGTCAAAAACTCATCGAGCTTATGGGAACATGTATAAGTGGGCAATCTGAACGCCGACGCGACGCAATGGACGTTAGCTACACAGAAAAGTTGATTCAACTTCAACTTTCTTGCGCATCGACGCATTGGAATGTCAGTTTGAAAGCTGTCAGATGGTATGTTTGTGAGAATCTTGAGATTACTTTCATAGGTTTTAAATAAACAAAATAAATTAAAAGTACTGAATTAATATTTAACAACTAATTAAATTTTCTTCTGTGAGAATTGAAAAACAAACAAAATCTTCGACGGCTAATGGTGAACTGTCAATCAAGTGACATCGCATCGCGTCGCGTCGTGAGCGTCGAGATTGCCACCACCACTCAAATCCTCACCATTTTTGACACTTCAATGCGAAACCGTCTGCGTCGCGTTCGTCGCGTGCGTCGAGATTGCCACCACCATAAAGCTAAACAGCATTTCGTCTCCCTGAGCACAGCAGAGTCTTCCAGGCCGAGATATTCGTCCGTATCATGGTATCCGTTCGGAGAGTAATTTTCTACGCAACGCAAATCGAGTCGTAGACTAAATCTTGGTTCACACCTAAAACCCCAGTTTTCAACGTTATTTTATTTTAATGCTTATATTTTGTGCACTTACAAATATTTCCGCGACGAATAAATGTTGGAGACCATCGAAGAGAAATTGACGTATGGCTGTCAAAAACAGATGCAAAAAATAGGTCTGTTCCCGTACAAAATAATATTAACTGATTCTTACTGATTTTTACTTATTGCCGTCCCCGTACGCAAAAATAAGTAAAAGAGACAGCTCACGAGAGAGCAAAAAACTACCCCTCCATAATAATCTGTAAAAAAATTTACTGTAGAAATTTCTGTTGGTAAAAATCAGTAATCTGTCAGTTGGTATCTAAAAGTGACAACTCGCTTGTTTTGACATGTGATTTATGTCATTTGTTCTTTAAAATGCATACAAAATATTTAATTTTACTGTTTTTTACTTAAACGCGTTCCCGTACTTTTTGGTAATTTTGCCTCTTTCTGAGATAATTTACCCCCACTCCAAGAATTTTGAGAATTTACTAATTTTTACTGAAAAAGTACGGGAACAGACCTAATGCAACCCATCGCAATGAAGATGTGCGTTGCGCTTTGTCGGAAATATGTTCCGAACAACAGATCGGAATGATTACCACGAATCAAAATTCTCCGATTCGTACAAAATCGGAGGATTTTTCTTTCGGAACGGATACTATGTAGGGCCGACTGGCTGTAGCAGTGGCAGCCAAAGCGACCTCAATGCTGGCGATACCATCAGATTATGTTATGTATGGCAGTCAGGCTGCAATTAAAGCTATCTTTGCTGTCGAAATAAAATCTAAGCTTGTGAAGCGTTGTCGTGAAGAGCTAAAGGTTCTTAGGTTCGTGGCGTTCAATATAATGTTAAGCTCTGCTGGGTTCCCGGACACAGAGGCATACAGGGCAATCAAATTGTTGATGAACTGGCGAGGACCTGCCTCCAGCATTGACCAGGCAGACCAGTCTTTCAAACCACCACTATGTGATCTCAAATCTCGGGTGGCACAGAAAACATTGAATATTGCCAAAAACAGGTGGAACTCCCTCCCCACCTGTGAAACTTCCAAAAGGATGTAACCTGAGTATGACAATGCCAGAACCCATAAACTACTTCGATTCTAACTGGACACAACTTACTAAAAAGCCACAAACTGAAATTGCATCTTATAGATGATGACCTCTGTAGAGGCTGAGGCGATACACGAGGATACCCTCCACTTTCTGTGCCACTGCCCATGCCTCAGCCAATAAAAGTGGGCACAAATCTATAAACGTGGAGAAATTAAATTAAAAAATAGGTTGACATATACCTTACCGTCACTAAAATTTTGCGTTCACCTTATTTTTCATTTGGAAGTCTGAAATCCGGAACACGAGCAAATGATTAAATTGTTTTATCAAAATAGGCCACATTTTACGGTCGCTATAATTATCCTACCCTACCGAGAGGACTATTCGCAATGTGGTGGATAAATTTGATTCCAGTTCAATAAAAGATAGGCCAATACCAACAAAGTTTATTTCGCATCGCTTACAAGAACTCGGGCTTTCGCAGACTACAGCTTGGCGAATTTTACGTCGTGACTTGAGCCTGCACCTGTACAAAATTCAACTGACCCAAGACCTGAAGGACAACGAAGTGTGTTCACTGAATCAGCTCTGGAGCAGTTAGAAACTAATTTTCATTAAAAAAAAACAACACGATGAGGTCCATTTCTGGATGAATGGGTATGTCACTATACCAATCCACATGAAATCCCGGAGCGTCCAATGCATCCAAAAAAAGTCACTGTTTGGTGTGTATTACGACGTTGAAAAGGCTATCACCGTAAATGGCGAGCGCAATGGGTCGATGATTAACAAACTTCTTTCGGCCTGAATTGGATGATATGGATACCAACGACATGTGGTTTCAACATGGTCATCTCACGTGGAGGTGATGTGAACTGGCCACCGAACTTACCATTTAGTTGGTCTGGTTTCACGTTTCGCAATAAAGCCATATTTTGTAAAACGAATATCATTGAAATCACTTCGTTATCGTTGATATACGATTACGTAAGTTGTTCGTCAAAGCCGTTTAACTATCTGCAGTACTACGATGAAGATAACTTCAAACTACCTTCAAAATATAATTATACATCATTCTTAGAGCGACATGTTTCCAATACTTTACAGGACAAACTTTGCTATATTTATACTTAGCCCGCATGCAGATCATGCCTTTATACTGTGTGCGTACTTCGTCGAGCTTACTTTTAGTAGAAGGAAAACCCGCACAATATTTGGGCCACACACTGGTTCCATGACTCCGCTCAGATGTCCACCTACTTTCACTTGTGGACACCGCTTAGATACATTTAAAAAAAAGCAACAATTTTATTTACTTAAATAACTCTTTTCTAAGTATAAAAGTAATTTGTTAAGCCTTAACTTATAAATATTTAACATAAAACAACATGTACATGCAATTTGTCAGAACTTTCGTCTCTTTGGTGGAAATTTTACGTCCAAAGCCTTTGTCTTTTCATTGTTTGCAACTGGGACAAGAAATATGCTATCGAAATCTAGAACCATTTCTTTTTCTTTATCTTCCGTAGTCGACCGCTTTTGAGGTTGAGTATAGATCCTCTCTAAGCAATCGTTCACACCGGTTATGCAATTGTCAGGAACAACATTTAATTGAACTCGCTTTGGTTGCGTGAAATCCAAAAAATCTTTTAACTCCAAGCAACTGCTGTGATTCGAATACGCGATTCGATATTCATTTCTTTTATCGACTTGCAACACATATGGTGTACCACGTTTCCAATTCGTCCAATACAAAGCCGATGGCTTAATAATTCTGAATTGTTCGGTTGCAACTGTGTTCGTTCCACTATTTCCTTTAAATTTTGTAAAGATTCTGCATTTGAACTTATCTGGTGATATGCAACCATCCATAGCGGGTAGGCACGCGTACTTCTGCCACTGTGACGGGTTCACGTAGATTTTTTCTCCCAACTTACGACCAATAACGATGAAAAGGTACTCAATGCCATACTGCGCAGGCATTTCGATAAGAATTTTATTATCTGGATGAATTTCTAGCCACTTGCGGATCAGGGAACAAATCGTGCTTATGCTTTCAAATTGTGTTGGAAACTCGTTGTAGCTATCCGAAAGAAACGTTGAGTCTAGGTAGACACAGTCTATCGTCTTGTTCGTTAAGAGGTCATATTGGTCAAAGTGGCTTTTGCAGATTCTAAAAAGATGCATGTTTACAAACATTCGTACCTACAATTTAGAATTCAGTTCATACCTGAAATCTCCCGTGTACAAAACTGTTTGATTACCCGTCTTGAAGAGAAACATCACAGATCCAGGACAATGTTTAGCCGAAAGGGCGGTCACGATAAGATTAAATACTTTGCCATCAACGTAATAAGACAGTTCGAGTGGAGCTGCAAGGAGTAATATGGCAAATTGAGAACTGGTATCATTTTGATGTAGATGTACTTACTATCAACATCGATGGTTTCTATTGCGTTAGCTACGTTTGGAAATTGTTTCCGCAAGAACACAGCTGATATTTCGCTGGCGAACAGTGGTACTGAAAGATTTAAAACTGTTGAGAGTCCCACCATATGATCTGCATGACAATGGGATAGGAATAGAAATTTTGATTGTAAACATTCTCCATCGAATCGATCAACAGCGATACCAGGAATCTCCTCGAATAGTCCTTTGAATGTGCTCATTATTTCACCACAAAGAGAAAACAAAACAATGATGTCATTTGTTTATTGCAAAAAAATAACAAAACTAAACTCTTATCGTTATCACAGATGCATTTAACCGCCAAAGATCACAGATGACAGCTAAAAAAAGGCTCTGTACTAGTGGCATTTGGCACTTGGCAGGTGTATAAAAACATCGAATTTTAAGGGGCCACCAGAGTGAAATGTCAAATGTGTTTGTTTTCATACAGGTGCTGCTGCTGCTGTATTCTTCTCTTTCTTTCATATTCCTCTAGGTTAAGTTTCTCAGCATAATTTATCGTCTGTTGAGTGGACATTAAAGCTGATGAAAGGTCTCCACTTATTTATCTCGCGAAATTAATGTGCGCGGCATTTAAATCGGCGAAATTATAATAAAAAATAAAAACAAAATGGAAGAAAATGAAGAAGAATATTTGATGGAACAATTTCTTGAGGAAGACGACATCTTTATTAACAAAGAAAATATTAATATTACTGACATCTGCGAATGCATGACATTTCCCTGACTCATCTATACGCTGTGTACGAATTTAGCGAGCATTTATCTTTGGATTGGAGAAAACAAGTGGAGAGTAGTAAAGATAAAATTTAGCGCGAGCTTCGTACTAAAGCTAAGTACGCAGCTCGCGCTAAATTTTATCTCCCATACAAAAATCTCTACAGAGATAAAATTTAGCGAGCAAATTTATCAGTGCAGTACGCAGCTCGCGAGATAAATTCTTAACTTCATAAAGATGGGACACACAAATGTAGGTAGCGTATAACAATATTATGTGTTATACGAAAAGTGTTATACACTGCGGAAAACAGGTCTCCACTTATTTATCTCGGGAAATTAATGTGCGAGGCATTTAAATCGGCGAAATTTTAATAAAAAATAAAAACAAAATGGAAGAAAATGAAGAATAATATTTGATGGACGAATTTCTCGAGGAAGACGACATCTTTATTAACAAAGAAAATAATAATATTACTGACATCTGCCAATGTATGACATTTCCCTGACTCATCTATATGCTGTGTACGAATTTAGCGAGCATTTATCTTTGGATTGGAGAAAACAAGTGGAGAGAAGCAAAGATAAAATTTAGCGCGAGCTGCGTACTAAGCTTAAGCTTAAAGCAAACTTTCGGAGTTACATCTGTCATAAATGTGTTCTGTAATAATAATTTTGTAAAATCTATTCCGTTATTTAAAGAGTGTAGCCTGACCACTTTTAAGTTGGCAAAAATTGTCTGTTAAATTAAGATTACTTCTGTAAATACTATACTGTGTAAATAAGAAAAAAAATCTTTATAAAGTTACTACTACTACTACTACCTACAGATGCTGTCAGTTTGTCATTGACACTGACGTTGTCCTGAACAACTCTATTGCCCAAAACAAATTTGCAGTGGTTCTGGTTGCAGTGCGGCAAGCACAACACATGAGCAGAATTTTTGTTTGACATACATGCAGTGCAGTGGCTCCTGTCATAACATTCAGCTTACTGTGGTAGTGTTTTTTGCTATTTGTTTGAACATTTACACATATAATGGGCATCTTTGGGTATGTAGTATGTTATAACGTCTTGTTGTTCGTAACAGAAGCATTCGTAAGTAATTTCGTAGCAAGTTGAGACTGGATAGAAAATGTAGTTTGATACTGTTTATTCCAATGTTATCGAAAATGGTTTTCAAAAATGCTTCTGCCAGTACCACATCCGGTAAATATAAATGCTGCAAAATTGATGGCAAATTAGTGTTTTATAAAATAATTTGATATGAAAATATTTTTATATTTGCTTTGATTCTAAAATTATGTCAGTACAATTAGCTTAGTAAAGGATAAAATGAAAACTGTTGATTTTCAATTGCAAACAAAACTAAACAAAATGATATTCAGTTGTTAAAACACCAACAGAAAAGTGTTATTTTCTCGTTTTTATTTGAAACAATATATATGTACTAAGAAAAAAACACGGTATTAAACGGGAACATGATAATTGAGGCCTACATGAACATAGTAATTGCCTTTAATCACCCGTGATATTAAAACGTTGAAAAGTTTTATAATATCGTGTAAGTCATTTTAAAATAGAGAACAAAATAAAAATCACAAATCACGGAATACCAGATAAAATCAGACGTAGGCTCTGTGGCGCGATGGATATTGGATAAACTGCCACGCAGAAGGTTCAATTCCCAGCCGTAGCAACCTAAATTATTTTTCACTGGCCCTTCCCGTGATAATCTGACAAATTATCCGAGTATTGTATCAATTGTCAACAAAAGCTTATCTCAACAAAGCCGTTCGGAGTCGGCATAAAACAGGAGGTCCTGCCATCGTGAAAGAAGTAAAAACGCACAAGTGAATGGTTGTGAGAAAGCCCAAGCCTGTTACGCCGAAAATTTTGTATTTTTTATATATAACCAAATGTCAATTATTTCTACCCAACTAACAATTTCGCTTCGATAAAGCACTATCGAAACTATTTCTCCCCAGCAATATTATCTGTATTAAGTCTTTTGGAAAAAAATGTAGCGCACTTTTAGGAAGCTACTTACTTTTATAAGACTTCTTGAAATACTTTAAATAGGCCACAAAAAAAAAAAAATTGTTTGCTTATAAAATGCCTTACAGAAAAAAAATTATAGGCTTCGCAAAAAGTCTTTCCGAAAATATTTGCAAGCCTTCTCGAAGTTGAAAAATACCATTATATTTTATTATTTTCTTATATTATATACTTTTTTTATTAAATTCAATGAGTAAGTTCAAAGAAGTACTTGAATTGTGTTGACTCATTCTCCGGTAGGTTCCCAATCTTTTCACCTTTTTTCCGATCTTTTCACCATTTTCTAGACATTTTAACCTTTAAGCCTTTATTCGTAAGTTCTATACGTGATATGCTTCGGATTAACTTCGTGCGAAGTTCTACCAAAACATCTTACCGTATCACACATCTCCTGAAGCTTAAAAACAACCTTACAGAAGTAACGCCATCATAATTTCGGTTATGCTTGTGAATTTTCCTGCATAATATCTTAAACAAGCTTCTACCCAAACAATCGACTCCCAAAATGCTCAAGCTCCGCTCACAAGTACTATATAAGGCCTATAGAAATTGAATTTTTGTGCCTTAGAAGAATAATTGTTAGTTGGGTGGCCACACACAAAAAAGCGTCGTTGGAATGAAGTCAGCTTTTACACCAGGAACAATGTGAAATCTCAACAACACCCTCATAATTTCGATATTGATACTGATGTCTGCTTTCGGCGAAGGCAAATTTCAAATGAGTATTTTTGTCAAAATGAAATGGTTTGGATGTGAAACGTTCATGCCCACATCGAGAATTCAGTTTGAAAATGGATTCTCGTGGATTTTCGGTGAAATTATCCTTTCTCTTTTTGGCTCACACAAAATCTACCTGTCTCGTTAGAGATGACTTTCATTCCAATGAACGTGTGGCCAGGCACTATGATAGCTATAATTCGACCCTTAAGGCCTGCTCAGAATGCATATCTGTAGCTGGTATCTGTAGCTGAGTGAAACGTCAAACGTGAATCTGAAGCGTGAAGTTGAACCCCATTCAACTTCAAGCTACAGATTCACGGGAGATACACATTGTGAAAGCGCTTACAGGCCTGCTCAGAATGCATATCTGTAGCTGGTATCTGTAGCTGAGTGAAACGTCAAACGTGAATCTGAAGCGTGAAGTTGAACCCCATTCAACTTCAAGCTACAGATTCACGGGAGATACACATTGTGAAAGCGCTTACGGGTTGCCTTGTTTTTAACTTTCACTCAGCTACAGATACCAGCTACAGATATGCATTCTGAGCAGGCTTTAAGGGTTGCCTTGTTTTTAACTTTCACTCAGCTACAGATACCAGCTACAGATATGCATTCTGAGCAGGCCTTTAGCGTTCCTGTGTCATCGACTTTTTAATCACCCATGCATTTCCACCCTAGCGGATGAACACACAACAGAGTTCATTCTAATAAGAAATGTTGTTTTGTTTTGACAACTCTTCTGTTTTCTCATTCTATTCGCTTCCTATACGAAGAAAATTTATATACTTCACACCCCAATGCAGATCATAGTTTGTAACATTTTCGTCCTGTCGTTTTCGTGATGTTTCCCTATTTTGCATTTTCCACTTTATTATTTCCCTGAAATAAAACAAAGAAATCTATTTTTATAAAAGAACATTTATTTTGTTAGTTCGTGCTTTATAAATGAATCGAATTCTGTCCAGTGCAGCCGAGTGAAATCCAATTAACGCGCATCGCAAGCTCAAGTTTGTCCTCATAATTGTGTTGCAAAATGTCCTTATTAACTTCGTCCTCGTCAGCAGGAAGTGCGGCGAACAAGAACTCTAATAATATGTTCACAGGAGTCACCGAAAAGGCCGGGGGCAACTTGGATTATGACGATTTTACAAGTAGCTCCATTATGGAGTTCCTCAACAAGGAACAAGAGTGTTTCTATGGTTCCAGTCGTGATACCAGTGAAATAAACGACGAAAGCATTTTCGAGGAAGTCAATCGATTGGCCGACAATACAGATACTCGTAGTGTTGATGAGATCCTCCGCGAAGCGGAGCTCCTTATAAACAAACAACTAATTGTGGGTGTCTCATCTGGAGTAAATGGTACGAACGGAGGATTTGAAACGTATAAAAAGTCGAATCTAAATAATCGCGAAGTGTGTTCTTTGGTGGTGAAGGAGAATAATTCTCCAGAAATTGTGAACGCCTTCGAGAAGGTTGTCGACAATGTCAATTTGGATTCAGTTATATCAGATGAATCTACACCCAAGGATATGAGAAATTTTACTGCAAACAATGCTGAAACGGATGACATCGATGAGGACACTACTGACACGGTGAGTTTTTCTTTAAAACAACTGTATTCTATTATTATTTTTATTTACCTTTCAAATGATTTATCAAAATTGGGTGGTATGATGGCGCGGTGCACCTGCAATTTGAATTCATTTGGATAGTTAAAAAAATCATTGCCTACATTTAGGTGTTGATCGCTATTTTGTCGTTGCCAGATAGAAACGAAAGTGTGTATAAATCATAGACATACTTTAGAAGTATGAGCTTAAATAACAACGGGTGATTTTTTAAGCGTAGTTTCTTTTGAAAATCGAATAAAACACTGAAATTTGCATCAAACTTTATGTAAATGTTGTCCTCGGCTCCGTTTCAAATGGTCCATTCGGAAGGTCCAATTTTGCGTCACTTTTTCGAGCATTTCAACCTGTATTCCACGAATTACGCATGTTATGTCGGCTTGTCCACATAGACTTATGACTTTACATAATCCCACAAGAAATAATGAAGAGGCGTTAAATCGCATTATCTTGGCGGTCAACTTACAGGGCCATTTCGAGAGGTAAGCTGCACACCAAATTCATCCTTCAACATATCCATTATTTTACGAGCTGTGTGGCATGTGGCACCGTAAAACCACATGTCAAACAAGTTCAACTCAGCCAACTGGGGCAAAAAAAAGTAGCGTATCATGGCTACATATTGTTCGCCGTTGACGGTAACGTTTCTTCCACGGTCGTCTTTGAAGGAAAAATGGACGAATGATGCCACCAGCCCATAAACCACAACAAACTGTTGTTTTTTTGGGATGCATCGGTAATTCTTGTATGGCATGTGGCTGTTCATCAACACCAGATGTAACAGTTCTGCTTATTTACGTATCCGTTGATTCAGAAATGAGCCTCATTTTTCGATAAAACAGCGGATTTTCATTAAGCTGCACATTTTTCATAGAGCACGAATTTTGATAATAAATTTCAATAATTTGCAATTGCTCGTTTGTAAGCCTTTCAATGATTAAATGGCAGAGTATACTGAAAACTTTTCACTTTGACAGATGACGTTTGGACAGTGCTGCCAACCTGAAAAACTTAACTCTAAAAAAATCACCCGTTAGTTTTTCACAACCGAAATAATTATAAATCGAAACGAAAATCAATTTGGTCAAACTGTCAGCTATCATTTGTATGTGTGTTTACAAGGAGGGGTTACACCGCGTCTCCATGAGCAGAATTTGATAGCTTACTATCTGTCACTTTTCATAAAAAGAAATAACGATAGAATGCTATGAAATGTAGGGTGGGCATTTCCATTGCTTACTTTCTCATTCAAAAACACAAATGTCAAACAGAAACGACAGCCCATAGAAAGCAATGGACTGAGCAATACATCGAAAGAAATTTTTCATAGAATACTATTTGAGGTCTCCATAAGCAATCTTCATAGAATGCCACATTGCATGCTATGAAATATTGCTCGTGGAGACCCCGGGTTAATCTGCCGAAAAATCCAGATTTGCAAAATTGATCTGAGATAAAAAAAAATCAATTTTATTGCCATGGAACACAACAACTGTCAAAATCGGTCTTTCGACAGATCTAGATAAAAAAGATGGATTTTTATATTGAGCCCTTTTAGAAATGTTTGGTAAACTGTAGCCAGCCAGTTTGTTGTGCATCTGCAAGACTGGTAGTACAATGATAACCCTATTAAAATGAAGGTCTTGAATCATTTACTTTTTAGAGCACCCTTAAACCAGAGGTTTGTTCTTCCTTGTCGCCTCGAACATGAATGCTTGGATTCGAAGATATTCTTAGCTGAAGCATTTTTGTTTATTCGCTCGATGTGGCCTAGCTAATGTAGTCGACGTGTTTCACTTTTTATACTACATCCACATCTTGGTACAGCTCATAAAATTCGTGGTCGTTTTCTGAATAAATGGCTCAATGATGGTTTTGGCTCAAACCCTGGCCCAAACAGTCTCCTATTGGTCATGCAATGGTGTTTAATGGATCGCGTGTGGATTCTCCGTTTACCAAATGCGTCAATTTTGCCTGTTAACGGCGTCAGAGGGTGTGAAATGAAAATTGCATCGAAATTTGCTTCCAAAAAATGACCCGAAAGTCTAGTTCAGGAGATCCAAAGCGGTGTTGGATGGGATTGGCGGATTGTCAGAAATGTTGTAAATCTTGCTGTAGAAACAAAAATTAGCTACTCTGTGTATTTTAAAGTCAAGGCCCAATGCCGTTTATCATACGGACGTTTAAATGTCTCCTTTGTGGATTTGTCGTGATCATTACACAAAGACTTCCATTTTAACTTAAATTTCTTTATTCTTTAACATTAATTAAGTACATTTAAAGCTCTAGAAAAACTTAGCAATCGTATCCACTATTGTGTAACCCTCTCTCGATGTTGCCTTGATTTGTGACTTTGGCAGCACGAAGCCATAATATCCTCGATCTCTCAATTCAACAGTATACACGTATTTGGTGGCCAATGATGATCGACACCAATCATCTGAGCCACCACCAGCAACACCCAATAACTCGTATGTTGTTGCTGCTCTATAAGTTCGCCCTGTTTCCCTTTTAATATTCTTAAAAATAAAAAAAATAAATACAGTTGTAGAAATTAAAGCACAAAAAATCCTGTAATAAACTCACATTAACAGCCAATTGCGCCGCAGCCTGCAATTCTTTGTGATCCCTCACCTTTGCTGTCTTATACGCCCAGGGATAAACAATCATCTCACCATAGCTATGGAATGTCAAATACGCTCCAAGGTTATTCTTACGTTTGCTCAAAAATTTAACAACCGCTTGAGTTTCCAACTCAGATCCTGCCGATGTGCCACGATATGTATCCGAACATGGTTGACTCGAGGAACCTGGCCCTTGCCAGTTGATGTCAAAATTACGATTCAAATCAACTCCATAACAACGGTAATTGCTGCTCTTAGAACGGTTCTTACGCCAAAGACGATTTGTCTTACGACTGTACATGTATCCGTCGGGATTCATGACGGGCATTATGTACCATGTTTTTGACTTCAGATATTTTGGTAGGGTCGACCAGTTAGACATCAAGTTGTAGAGAATGTAGGTAACTACAGATGGACTTATCCATTCGCGTGCATGAATACCACCATCAATCCAAATTTTGGCATTTTCTTTCGGATTTTCCGAAATTCTGAAATAAAGAAAAAATGTAGGTATGCAAATTAATTGCGTCTTTTGAAGAGGAATATATTTGAGATGTTTCTTAAGGTTTGCCATAGTTTAGGTAAATTGCCGTTGGCATCGTGTTTTATACAGTTTTTGAATATCCCAAGACAGTAAACATTTTTATGTAAGACTAATCGAAGAACGTGAATCATTTTGGAAAGTATGCGGTTATAACAACTATAAGAATAGGTTTGTACGGATATTTTTGTGTGATAAAATATTAAAAATTGTCAAATCTCCAATATGTAATCTCAGAGAAAACGAGTAGTGTCCAGGTTCCAAATAAAAGGGAATACATTTTTTTTTAATGAAAATGAACTTAGTACATAATAGGACAGAACAGGAAAATTAAGTACGGATCCGAAACAAGCTAACATTTTTCTATATTGAGGTCTGTCATAATCTGACATACATATGACATTTTTTAGACCTAGGCATAGTTTATGAGTTTGTAATATATTCCTAGAACCGTTGTTGTTTGCCCGCAGAAAGAGTTATTTCAAATGTGTAAAATTTTCAACTAATAACTAGACAACCAGGGACAGAAAAACGTGTTCCAGATTGTCCAAATCAAGCTCATGAAACAGAAAGCAGAACACTTTCGCACAGCACATTTTCTCGAGGAACAGAAATAGCTGTACTTTAGTGCAGAAACAGAACTCATATCAAGTCGAAGTCACCTAGCACAAGTCAGATATTACAGAAACTATGGTCAGAATATTATAATAACTGAACCAACATGAATAAAGCCACACAATTATATTAAATCGTAAGGTAAATGTCATCCGCAGAGGATGCTGTAACGAAGGGATAAAAAAGGACACACCTTACTTTCTCCGTCACTAACCGAGTCTTTGTTACATAAAAACAGAACACATGGAAGCATGTAAGAAATGTCTAAAATCCCATTCATGCTTCAAACACATTGAAACCTCAACGTCAACAGCAACATTAAAATTATTTGTTACCGACATTGTTAATGTCTCTTGTACCATGCAGAATACACCGGCTTTAAAAATTCTGCTGTTAATTTCAATGGGGCTAAGAATGGGGAAGTGGGTGGCCGCGGTGTAGTGGAAATGTGTTCTGCTTTGAAATGGAAGGTTGTTCGTTCAATCCCATCCAAAATCCTTGAAACCGTAATTCAAAGAAATAAAAATAAAAACAGTTGGGAGGATACGTGCCTGTAATACCAACTTTCCAAAAAAGATTCTGCGTATATCACGATCTAGGGGAACCTATAACGAGCTAAGACTGCGTTTCTTGTCGATCGTTGAAATGAAAGTAGTCTAAGGATGATTTCTCTAAGCTCCTCCGAACATCTGCCGTTATTATATAAAGAGACAAATCTTTTACAAGTCTTCGTTGTGCAAAAGGTTGCAGCTTTAAAGTCTTTGGATATAGTCCAGTAAGTTCAAACTTGGACTTTATAGAGAAGTAGAAG
The DNA here is from genome assembly GCA_932526625.1 of Rhingia campestris. Taxonomy (NCBI): domain Eukaryota; kingdom Metazoa; phylum Arthropoda; class Insecta; order Diptera; family Syrphidae; genus Rhingia; species Rhingia campestris. Next base: position 49,407,158 of record OW052182.1, on the reverse strand, counting down.
TTGGCCTAGTTTAAATGGTGTCGTTTCCGACCCTAGTGGAGCGGGGAATTCTCCATCGTCATCCTAATCAGACGGACGAGTTTGGGCGGTATACCAAAACTAGACATGGCTCTGTATAGTTCGTCTCTATAAATGCTATCGTATGCGGTTTTGAAGTCGATGAATAGGTGGTGGGGATCGATTTGGTCGTCTTCGGTTTTTTCCAGGATCTGCTGATGTGTGAAGATTAGATCAGTTGTGGACTTTCCTGGCCTAAAACCACGCTGATAAGGGCCGATCAGGTTGTTGGTAAACGGTTTCAGGCGTTCACTTATTACGGCAGAAAGGATCTTGTAGGCTTTGTAGTTAACGCAGTTAACAGGGGCTCTTTTTTGTGAAGTTGAGGATTATGTGGAGCTTTATTTTAGTTGTTAGTCTCTTTCACAACATTTCAAACTTTGAAGTATTTATTGAGAGATTACTGGGCCAGTTTCCGTACAAATAATTCTGACTAATTCTTACTCATCTGTTCCCATGTGCAATTTTTGTATACCAAATAAATTTCTGCCGCAAAAGTCAAAAGACTTATACCCCTGTAACTGGCGCAGTTAAGACGATCTACTTTTTTATAGACCGGGCAAACAATGCTGATGTTCCATTCTTCAGGCATACTTTCATCTGACCAAAATTTGTTAATGAGTTGGTGTGGTGTATGTTACTTACTAAATCAGCTGTCACCAGCTATACTGATATCAGTTTTTTTTCTGGTGATAGGCTCGAGAAACCTATGTTATATTTCAAAATACAATCAAAACTATACTTAGATTTAGATTTACATTTAAGTAAAATACAGTAAACTTATTACTTTCCTTTTCTTTTTAATGAACGATTTTAGAGACCAACTGACTGATTTTTAGCAATAAGAAATTTCTTCAGTTAATGTTTGATTTTTATGGAGCGATAGTAAAAATCACTTAGAAAAAGGCAAAGAATATTGGAAAGACCTATTAACAAGAATAATTTATTACCGTCAAAATTGCTTATTCCCGGACAAATCATTCGTTAAATAGGACTTTCTTATTAATACGGGGTATGGTGACTCATGAATCAATCCAATGGTCATCATTAACACCACTGATCTACATAATTACATTTTTATGTTTCAAATTAAATTTCATTCCATGAATTTAGCAGAAAAACTGTCGGTATACTACAGGTCAGTTCTCTAATCACTATAACACGTTCCAATCTTACTATGACTAATCAACCACATCAATACAGTATCACTCATTTCGAGATAGTCACCACCCCAACGACTAAATATCACACGTTTTCTATGTCGGCACATTTATGCTAAGTGCCGATATTTTTGTCATGTATAGAAACCAAGATTTTGAAAGTGAAATTTTGCGTCTTTTTACGCCCTAACAGTGTTGTTCAATGTTTACGTTCGCTTTCATTCGGTGGCCCACTTAAACAAAAATGGAAAAGTTACCGGCGTCATTGAGAATGTGACTTATGGGGTCTCCATTTACATATTGTGTTTAAATTTAGGTGCTGGGGCGTAGTTAACGCAGGAAATGCTATGTATGGCGATTAATAAGCATGCGGTGGTATATTTATAAGGATTTAGTTTTATACCAATGTTTAACGACGTTTCGGTTAAAAGTGACAAGTAAATGTGCTTACGAATGATAACTTAGTAAAAGCTATGACAGTTGACAGTTTTGATGAATGCGTTGGTTGATGAATAACAGAGCGAACCATAACAATTTCATGAATATTGTTGTGACAAAAAAGGCATATGCCAAGGACTTTTACGTAAAACTAGGGCAACTCAACGAGAGTACCGAGCCAGAAAAAAAGAAACAAATAACATGCGTATAAAAGTAGAGAAATCCAGCCTCCTAGCCAAGGGAAGTCGAGGTCGCAGAGAATATAAATATTCGGCAATCCTATAAGGAAGCCAAGATACTGCCAGCTGGCCTTACAGCTAAAATTCTGAAAAAAAACTACGCCACTATTCTATAGATATTTGTAGATGTTTTGAAGAAACATCAAGTATCAAGTATTTAAGGAGCAACAAGACCGGTGGTTCCGATAAATTACCACCTTTTCAAACACATTGCGTGATAACATAGTTAATTAGTTTAACGGGCTACCTATCCGTTAAGGGTTTTTTCTTGAGACAAGGTCTTCAATCCTGGGCACGTCGCTTTCAGACATTCAGCCCCCTGCCATCCGCAATCGCTCGATTCTTTAACCGAAAGTTTGGTTTCCTTGTCGAATCGAATCTGAGCGCGGGGATAGAAGATTCTGTAGGCTGGAATTAAATATCTGCCATTAAGAGCCCATACAAGTCCACAAACCTAGCTTCTCCATTCTTGTGTATGGAAACTTATATTTTTTTTCACAAAGATGGTCGGTTAAACACCGATATCGAACGGCATAGTTGACAAGGATCTCATGACAGTATTGGCAGACTTTTACAAGAGGTGAAGCAGTAAAAAAATAGGCGTTATTACTTTTATGATTTGAACGTGACCCCTCACTTGGTACTCCAAGACACTAACCATTAAGCCACTCCACCCACAAGCTATTTGACCAAACAGTACGTTGGCTATGGGATCTGGTATGCAGCATTTATTTGTGGAATGCCACGTAAGTTGCAGCAAGACAACGGATCGCCTTTCTTGTAAATGGGGCATGGTTGATGGTTTGTTACATGCAGATTACCAAGGCATCCAGCTATGACTTGCGATGCAACTTTTAGTTTGAAATCAATTTTTCATAGCAAGGACGAATCAAATAATTTTTTATCGACAAACAAAGTCGCAAAGGTCAATGCGACACTCTTAATGAATTTTTCTATCACAGAGTAAACTTTCAAATGTAGCAGACTATTTTTTTTCTACGGTGCAAAACCTTGCAAATTGCAATCCCGCTAGTCCTACCAAATACAGCCTTTTAGTACATATCACCTTATGGAGAGCCTTTGTACGCGCATTGTGATGTTGGTAGCGACAGTTTTCATCTACAGGGATGTACACATATATTTCAAGGATTCAAATTAAATATAAATGAAGATACATTCAATTTTAGCAGAACAAGGTCCATACGTCTCAGCATTTGATGTAAAAACTACCCTGACGCGTCTCTAAAAAGCAGCAAACAACTTGTTCTTCTATAAATTGGCAAGAACCACGTGCTAACAGTATTCCGTACATACAACATCTATTGCAGGCGTGCTACCTCTTTTTTTTAAAAACATAGTCACAAAGCGAACACAGCTCATTCTTGTAAGGCTCAAGTAGGTCCAGATTGTGAATAATGATTTTTTTAAGCATGGCGTAAAAACCTACACTGAACTTGCCGGATTCTATTTCAAGACAAGATATTGGAGAAAGTGGTTTATAAGACGGACCTATAGACGATTTTTCTCTAGTATCATGTCTTCAAAGTTTAGCCAAGATATGTAGAGGATCTTTTACTTTATTATACAGATAGATGTTCAGAAGATGTAAACGAGATCATCCTTTTGGTCGTAGATATAAACTATCAAATACTTGAGCCCCAAAATTGTTAAAGAATAAGCAAACAACAGCACGAACAATGCACAGGTTGTATTTAATTTTATACGTTTTGACATATATTGTTTCAACAGCCAGAACTACGTCGACTTTTATGGATAGTAACTTCCATACCATTTGGTTCATTTTAGTGAGAGGAGAAGTCGCTAGGTGTCCCCGATAAGAAGCCCTTACAATAAATGTAAAAGAGATCAATTTTCTTACATAGAGATACACATCGTCGGGCCTATGAACTGACCCATACAAAATGCTGACGCACGGTCAAAAACTTCCTTGTTCCAAAAACTCCAGAGTGTAATTCTAGAAATTAAAAAAATACAACAACTGTCCATTCAAATTAATAAGACAAAGTTGTACGTTCATGAAATGTCAAATAACATCCATTTATACAATTTAGTGTCATGTCTTTACTTAAAGCATTTTGAAGCTTTAGTTTACCTTGCACAAGCTCTCTTTGTTGTTGTTTTTATGTACAATTTCCCATCATCTTGATTACAAATTTATTGCACGAAAAACAAACATTTCCGCTAACAATTAAAAAAATCTATTTGCATGCAATTAAGTGAAACAGTAAATGCATTCAAAGTCATTTGCGAGATGTATACTGCGCTCGTTATTCATCACGTACACGTGTGATGTGACTAGTGACAGATCTGTTTCATTTCATGCGTTTAGATACGAAATAAATTTTACTAGTTTAACGGTTGCAAAAAACGTTTAATCATGATGCTGCCATCTTCACCGGACTTGTGTATAATTAGTTTAAAAACAAATCAACATGACTCAACAGCACATCATGGTAGCTGTGCCACATGCAGAGTTGTGTTTTCTGTTTATTTTTTTGTGACATATGTTCCGCAAAATATTCGCAAATGTTTATCTCTTGTGTTTGACTGTTTGAACTAGACGTTGATAAAGTCAATACATTCAAGAGAATAAACTGCGTTTGAAAATGATATAGAATATGGGATTGGTAGGATAAGTGTTATCTCACATTTATTAGAATAATTTGCCATTGTATTTTTGAACAAACAAACCGAAAACAGTATGTCCGAAAATAGCTTCTCTGTATGCATCTGTTTTGGGGCATACTATTTTTATGTTTGATAGCCTATTTTCTGTCAATACCAACATTGAAAAATTAGAATCAATAAATCACTTTTAGATACTGACACTAAAAGTGACAAGTATGTACTGTCTAATGCTATTTGTTCTTTAAAAGGCAAATGAAACGAATAATAGCCGCGTTAAAAAATCAGATACCTGAGTAGAAATGTAAGGTGATTTGGAACGCCAAATCTTACCTTGTTAGTAAGGTAAACGTCAAACTGGGCGAACCCTTATTTTGTGATTTATTTTTTTACATCTTTATATAAACTTTTATCTATTCAGTATGAGTATTCTTAATCAGAAAACTTACCTTCAAAACACTTACAATATAGATTATTTTAGCTTAAATCAAAGGCATTTTCATCAATCCGCCTTTTTTTCTCTTATTTCGGAAGTACGAGAACAGGAAAACACGATGTTCTCAATATATATGTCAAATATGTTTTCTTATTGTATTAAAACATATAGCGTTTGTTCTGTGTCATTCTATACAAGAAGTATGCCCGAACACATGAATGGTTGTGAGAAAAAGGCTCCTGTTGTGAAAACCTAAGGAGCCTGTTTGCGCCAAACATTTGTATTTTATTTTTTTTTGGTATGTTTGTTGGAGCCAAAAATGTATGTTTTGGACTTAAATGGTTTTCCATAAGGGACGGGTTGATGTTAACAGTCTGTGGCGGTCATTTTGTTTTGGGGCGTCATATCTGTTGTTTATTCTTTGGTCAAAATGTTAAAAATGATAAATCAAAATGAATGGTCGATTTTTAAAAACGTTCCGGCTTTGCTCCCATTTTACGGCAGACGGCGGCTCTTCAAAATCGACCGCCAAAGGTTTGACGGACAAAATCGAAACGACTGATTGTTTCAGCTGAGAGCAAAGCGCTCCCAGCGAAAGTGTACAGAGGATTCTGAGGCAGTCAAATCATCGCCATGGAAAAGAAGCAGACTTCAACTTGTCAAATGTTGCTCCGGAACTTGGGCCTCTACCCGAATAAGATCAAACTCTATCACGAGTTTAGAGTTAATGACTAGAAAAAACGTCGTTTGTTCGCTGACTGAGATTCGGATTACATATTTAATAGTAGACCCAATTTTTGACCTAAATATCATTTTTAGCGAAGATGCTCATTTTCGGTGAATGGTCTGTTAACAATTAAAATTGACATATATGAGAGTACGTCAACCCACACGAGGTTCACCAGGTGGAAATGGATCAACAAAAACATAGTGTTTGGTGCGCAATTTGGCCCGACTTTGGTCCCATTGGTTCGTATTTCTTCGAAAATGACGTTGGCTGGTTAATGATAAGTAATTTCATTTGCGTACCATGAAGCTACAAAAGACATTTTGCATGAACGTTTTGCGGGTAGGGTTATCTCTTGCGAAGGTGACATGAATTGACCACCAAGAGATTTAACCCGTTAGATTTGTTTTCGTGGGCTTTTCTGAAATCGTATCTCTATGACAGTACGCCTGGGATCCGTGCGACCTACGAAGCCGCTGTGTACATTAAAACGATCTTAAATTCCATACATAATGGGATACATAGGCCTTTCAAATAGAAAAATACTCGTTAATACTTCACATAAAGCAATTTTTATTTTATTTCAACATCGACACGCCTTTATTGGAAAACACCTTAAGTTTATTTTCAACTTTCCTTAAAGAAGAAAACCTAGATTTCGATTTCGAGCAAACCTTTTTTTTTGGATGGAACGCAAAATACTGCACTTTTCTGTAGATCAGACTTATTGAACAAACCTTTTGTGGTTTTTGAAATTTCATCATTATAACGATATAAAATTTGATTCACTTATTTTTGTGTAGAGAAACTACCAAAACCAAGAGCGGATTATCACATAAAAAATCAAATGCGCTTTCATGAAGAAAAGGAATAAATGTATTGTGGAACAGACGTCAAATTTAAGTTCACACAAATCTTGCCAAGCCTTTTCGATAAGTTCCAAAAAGTTTTTTTTTTTGCTCTAGATCAATTTTGAAATATGTATGTCAATTTTAAGCCAGTCGCATAAATACAGAATTTTATTAAATTATCGGCTTGATGTGTAAAAAGGATGTTTATTTATACCCAGTCAATATTAAATATAGTTTGCCAAATGTTTCATCATTATTTAAGGCCTTGTGCCAATTGCGGTAAAATTTTAGGCAGTGGATAATTTTTGACATTAGTGTGGTGAATAGAGACTTCAAAATGTTAACCTGGTCAACAGCTAGCTAACATTGACCTAGTGGCTTATATTTGACATTTGGTATATCTATTGGGGAGTGAGAGAGATGGAAAGTACTCTCGTGGATTATTCGTCATTATCAGTGTTCAACTCTTCACACGTGGCGGGAAAATAGCAAATAATTCAGATTATTAAATAAAAAGGAATGAACATTAATTTTTTATAAGAAAATGTAATGAACGCTTTTAAATAAACAAAAGCAAAAATTTCATGATTACATTTTTTTCGCTATATTTTATATGCAAACTATTTTTAACTTGAACAAAGTATGATGGATATTCGTAATCATGAACACAAATCGTACAAATGATATAGTGTTACAGAAAAAAAAAACAAGAATTACTCTCATTTATTTAGATTAGGCACGTACAAATCTGAAATCCTCAATCGAAAACGCTATTGCTTACAAAACTTTTAGTGTTCACTGTACATATCTAAGCAAATTAGTATACTGCAATAACTTTTCCCATAAATATTCTCAACAGCCAAAAAGCAATTGATGTGCTTTGATTTCTTGCGAAATGCCAGTTTCATTCGAAAATAATCATTTGCAATGACAGAGATGGTTGTTCGTCTCTTAAACTACTCCTTTTGTAGGCCAAGCGATAGGAATAACTATTAAACGTCAAATTAGACACAATTGAATGTTAATATGAATTTTTTTCTGACTGAATAAAATTAATTATACGGGGAATAAAGTTCCCAATGAATAAATACAAGAACAATTTTGTTGTTTGCTGTCTGTCTTTCGGGATGTCATTCCTTGACATTTTTGTATTTTCTAACTAACCGTAAATTGCAAAAAAGTTTACAAAAATTTACAACTTATTCGGTACCTTAACGTCTTCTCAGAGCTTAAAATGGAAGGTTATGCTTGCATTATTTTTTCGTTTATTTGCTTATCTTAATTTTTTAATTAAACTTTTTATTTGAAGAAAGCGATTAATTAGTCACCTGTAGTCACTAAAGAAATCGGGTGATTTCATTTCTTTATACAAAAAAAAATCATTCGATGCGAAGAGAAACCAAATCTCTCAGACCCAAATGTTGGTTCAATGTCCTACTAAAACAGAAGGCCTCATTTGGGGTAATTAGGTTGAAGATATAAATGTTTTCTTTGTTTCTTCCGTGTTTGGGAAAAGATTTTTTGGAGAAGAAGGGTCACATTTAGTTTATGACTTTATTTTTATGAAAATGGGTTCAAAATTATTTAAATGATTGGAATATCCTCAAGATGATTACAATAGTTCGGTTTTAATGATTTTTTTATGTCAATGACTTTAATGAAGGCGTTAAGATGACTTCGAGAAAGTTTTTTATGTTGGAAATGATGATACAAAATTATTTAGGTAATTTTGCAAATACTTTAATTCTTTTACAATCCTGAAGGATAGTTATGTTCCCGTAGTTATTGCTTGGGGATAACTATATTCAAGTACTCGTCTTCCAAAACAAAACAATGTTGTCAAATGACATGTGTTTTCTGTTTCTTTTAGGAAGAAAACAAAAGAGCAAGGAAAACGTGCGAGAGGTTCCACTCCAAGAATATTGATCATAAGTCTTAACAAAGTGTAAAACGTCAATTCCGGGGATACAATGCCCGAACCGAATCCAATCGATCATAGTTAAGTTATAGTCAATATTGATAATAGGGAAGATCAATTTCTACAGACTGTTAAATAGCGATTAAGAACAAAGTCCCGCTGTCATGTAGAATGAACCATTCAATGTTATCGACGACATTTAAAACTACCAGCCACCCGACCTAAATGAGGAGAGGATTGCAATATCTGAACTTAGGCTATACAAGGTTGCTAAAATTGGTAGCATAGCTGAAGAGCATACATCACATCATAAGCAAAATTTGGTCGGATGAATGGACCTCATCATTGTTTGCCCGATTCATAAAAAAGGAGACTCTCTGAGCTGGACCAATGACAGAGATTTAAGTCTCCTGACAATCGCTTAGAAGATCGTATTTACCAAACAATGTGAACACCTGAAAACGTTCACCAACAACGCAATCGGTCAATAGCATGTAGTTTCGGACAAGCCGAAAACTGGTAAAATCTTCACAATTGGGCACATGCTGAAAAAAAACGAAGAGTTCTAAATAGATACCCTAATTGCGTGTATATAAAGAGTGTAAATAAAGTGGTTTATTAGTAAATGATGAGAAGACCATGTATACGCTGTCAACAAAGTGATACACAACATCGAGGAATTTGACAGAACGTTACAATCGACAGCTACAACTCTGAGATAGTAAAGGAAATTGTCTACCTCGAGTCCGCTATTAATTCTGACAACGACATAATGTCAGAAATCGAACGAAAACTTTATCTTGGTAATCAATCTTTCTTCGTGTTAAGAAGTCAAATTAGCAATAAAGTTCTCACTAGAACTGATAAGAAGATACAATATAAGACCCTGATCATACCAGAACTACTTTACGGCGCTAAAGCATGGGCTTTATCTAAAGTGGAAAATCTTCGTCCGCTTTGGAGAAGAATATTTTAAGTACAACTTTAAGAGCTTCATAACGATGTAGGCTTGGTCAAATTTAGTATTAAAGGTTGATTGAAGATGGCTTCGGTATGAACGAATTGGCTCCAAAAACTCCAGAACGCAGAGTCTTCGATTCCCAAACAAAGACATAGTAGAGGAAGACGTTTAATCCGGAAATTAAATTCTTGAAAATTAGTCAAAACATGTTGTCGAATCCCCAGCTTTAAAATGCGAGATGGATGTTTCATGAATAACCTAGAATTCACTGAAGAAACATGTTTTTTTAGTCCATATAATCTCTATGAAACCCAATAAATGGTGAATTTAATGCGAATTAGATGATCTGGCTTAACTCCGCTTTAGCTCAGCACTGCAAAACGCAGCCTTATTCAGAATGAATCGGTCACAAAGTTATTCATACACCTTCTTTGGTTTACTCCACTTTTTTCTAGTACAATATTGCAATCGCAATCATTCCATTTCGCTGGTTTTATTTAGCGTTAATCATCGGTAACTTAAGCATTTAACAAGATTTATGATTCATTGTGTTAATCTGATGAAAACCAATATTATGAGAGTCACGAATTTTCTCCGAAACAGATTTTTTTTGGCCGCACGTGTAAAGATGGAGAAACGAAATGAAAATTAAAAGATGATATCGCAATGGTTGTAGCGCCATCATAAGTGACTCATCATTTTCAGTTGCAAAACCCAGCTTATCATTAAATCTACAAATCGGTTTTACAGAAGAATACCACCGGGCATTGGTTCACAGAAACGTTGACCTCTGTTCTACCTTAATGCTATACATCTTACCAAATTAAAATTTATGCACGCCAATGTATCGCTATTTGAACGCTCGCATACCCTAACTTGCCAAAATCATCTTCACGTGCCACTTGTTATGCAAAAAGTGAAATGATTCTAATTTATATGACAAGCTCGATGTTGAATAATGACCGTTACACTCTCACGTATTTCAAATAAAAAAAAACATTTAAATTCTACTGAATTATTCTGCAAAGCCACTCACCTTAGAACCTTCAATTCGCGTCCTTCAGAAGTATTTCCGATCGTATACAGTCGACACAGTTCAGGATGTGCCAAACGAATTTCCCTCATAAATTCATAAATGACATCGATGTCATGATACTCGTCCCAGTTCATGCGTCTCAGTCCGCTGGCCTTCTCTAGGTGTAAACTAAAATTTTAATTCATTCCTCCAACCGTCTCCTCTTAGCAGGAAACAATTCCTTACTTGTTCGTGTCGAGCGGAAGTCTTCCAACTCTTCCTGATCCAGCAATTCCTGAATGTTCGCATTAATAACCTCTGGGGATATGTTCAAGTGTCGCAAATACGCCCTGGCACTTTTAATGTGCTCCTTTTGAATGGATATATCAAGGAATTTCGAGTTCTCCTTCCAGACATTGCCACCTGGAAAAATATATACACACGAACGGTTAGGGCCGAAAAGGGGTCACAATATTTCGATGAGAATCCATTACCAAAGTGTCTCTCCAATGTGGATGCCACATGCAGGTCAGTGCTCAACTTGGAGATGTTGTATATCCGCCACAGCTGTGTCTCGTCGTAACGCACCGGTATCTCATTGACTTCAATGAACCGGCTGCTAGCCAAGGTATCTGTCGATGCATTTCCTGTTTGCTCGTAGAGGACTCTATTTCCTGTTGTTACATTTTCCCTTTGAAACGCCGGTATCTGGAGAGTTTTCCTTGAATTCAAAGCAGTCGTTGGATTTGCATGGAGTACACCAACAAGCACTGTGGCTACTATCACTGAAACTGCCCCAAGTGAAGCCATCTCTAGTTTTCTCGATGCAACACTGAACGCGAGAGGTGACACGAAAAACGTAACCGACACTAACGACAAACTTATCACAACTATACGCGCCGCTTTTTCGAATTTTGTTTTCTTCGATATTGTTCGTTGTTGACGGTGTTCGGACTGTTGAGAGTCTACAACGACGACGCCATGACAATCGCGAGACTAAGCATCGGAAATGATTTGATGGAATTTTTATATATCCAAGGCACGTCTGCAATGACGTTCGCGACAACGACGACGGTTACACTGCCTATTCGCTGGGCCGAATGTGGAGCTTTGACGCGAGGTTTTGATTAACAAAAGATTAAGAACGTTCCTACTCTCGGTTTTGTTTTGACGGGTTTCGCTTCTTTTTCATTCTTGTATGCTCTCTAATCAAAATGGGAAAGTCTTCGGAAGAGGAAATGTGTACGCATGGAATACCATGGAAGTTGATGAATAGTGTGGGAACAAACCTACTTCTGTTTAAAACGCTGGGAAATTGTTTTTATGCGTGATGAAAATAAACCATGCTTCAGATACGAAAAGTTTAAGGTTTGCATGCCGTTTTTTTTATGGTTTGGTAGAGATTTTTTATTCTTTCTTTGGTTTTGTTCAGGCGTGGAGTGCGGGTGAGTGGTGACTCTGTGATAAGCGGAGGGCTCATTGTGAGTGCATTTGTGTACACATTTTGAGGTTGTGTCGATCATTACTCGTTTTAGAACCCAGGGGCAAAATTCCGCAAGCGTGAGCTGTCTGCCTGTGTACTCACTTCACAAAACTCACATTCAATACCTGTGTACACTCATAGCAGTTTGTGCGATTTCGCAACATGCTGTGAGTTTGAGAATGATTTCGACACCATATGTTTAGAGGGCCTTTGTTTTAAGTTAACCAGACTGGGTATGCCTAATGCTCATGGAAAAGAAGTTCATTGTCAAATGTAGTAACGTTACTAAAATAATGTATTTAAACTTAAAAACGGTTTAGAACAGGTAGCGGTGAACTCCCGATATTGTTTAACATTTATAGGAGTAATCTTGTAGAGTACAGATCAGGTCCACAATCGAGGTCATCAACATAGATACTCTTGCAGTTATTGCGATTTTTCTGTCCCTGCTTATGACTGCCTTGGGTGGCTCAATGGATCGCCGTCCTTCATGGAAAAGATTCGGCTGTGTTCTCGATCCTGTCTAGGATTTTACCAAATGCCAAAATTCTGTTACAGCAAATATTATCACAACAAGATCTTATACGTTTAGCTGAATGGAATTGACAATGTCTGTGTTAAGGTAATTCAAAGGCACGTTGCCATAGCGATGGCTACCCTATAATAATACATACATGTAGAGTGAGCTTTTGTCTGGCTTTATCCCACCACAAGCATTCATTTATAAGACTTAGTGCAAGAAAGTAATGGTTTCCCGGAATTGTACCACTACCGCCATAGAGTGTCTCGCTCTTTAAATGGTTTATCAGCTTAAGTGGCTGATAGTTGGGGCGCATATCTGGTTGATCTTGCAATATTTGATATTTTGGGTAGCATTTCAAATAATTCACAATAGCTAGGTTAGGTAAGTGTGTTGTTGAGGTAGGCAGTGTACATCTTCCCTCATCACACTCAGGTCAATATAGACCCATTGTGATAGCCGTTGGGGGGGGGGGGGGGGGGGGGGTCCACATGTGAGGGTGGCTACTTCCTTGGTCCCGTTATTGTCTATTATTAGTACCTTTCCAGATGTTGTTGCAAACCTGAAATTATTAGAGAGAAGGAATTTCGGATAGATCCGTGAGGTCATGGAAAAAATATTTTTCTTATGTTCTTATTGAGTAAGTTGTGTCCAGTGAGTATCCCTACTAGTGTTGAAACAGATTTTCTGTTTCTTTGAATATGTTTGAGAGTTCTGGCCTTGTCAATTTGTCATACTCGGGCCACAACACAGGTCGTGATTTGAGGTCACATAGTGGCTTTTCTACAGCCTGGTCTGTCTGATTAATAGTGGAGGCAGATTCTTTCCTCGCCAGTTTGTCAGCAATTTCATTGCCCTGTATGACTCTGTGTCCGGGGACTCAGTGGAGCTTAACATTATGTTGGACGCCAATAACCTGTAGCTCATCACAACATCGCTTCACAAGCTTGGACTTTATTTCGACAGCAGAGATAGCTTTTATTGCAGCCTTTTTTAAAAAAAAGATGGTGAAATCATCTAGTGGTGTCGCCAGGATAGAGGTCGCTTAAGCCGCCTCTGCTACTGCCAATGTCTCTACCTGGAAGCTGATGAGGGGTCCAAACAAAAAAACGGTACGTCATTTGCCCATACACAAAAAAAGAATGTTATCGACATTTTTTTTATGGATTCTATGGATTTAAATGGATATGATATTCCATTTTAAACTCTGTCGCCAATTATAAATTTTAGTCACAATTACTATTTGTTAAGGTACCTGAAAAACAGACCTTTCGGTTTTGCCGTCATTATGAATTATGCGATCGATTTAAACATTGGCTTATTGTTTCAAATTATTCATTTATTTGGTTCAAATATACTTTATTACTCATGAGATATTAATTAATGACTCAACCAAGGCGCCACCTATCGGATACATTCTTGCATTCACAAATTTTCATGATAGTTGTGTATTTAATTGTGTGAAGAACAGTTTAAATTGTTTTTCACACAAATATCCAAATATCCAATAACGAGATAGAGTTCTCTTATTTCAACAAAAAGTGGCACAGGGTAGAATCTACACTTTCGGGAAAACGTCAAAGTTTACGGTATTGTCATAAAGAATACGGTTAAAAATTACACCCCCACTTTAATGTCTTGCCTATCAAACCATCATATATAAATTTTACAAACTCAAATATTAAAAATATATATAAATTTGTGTATTTTGTTTGATTTCTTTTCATTTTCTCACAGCCGAAATTCTGCGTGAAGAAAAATGCAAAACGATAAATGACACAAATTTGTTTCTTAGTGCATTTAAGAGGTTTCGTAAAGTTACACATCCAAGTTTATTCAAACTTACTCTTAAATACTTTTACGGACCTAAGTAAAATTCGATTTTTTTTAAAGCGCCCGAAATAATTTCAACCATGAACCCTCAATGCGCCCCTGTATATCATTACCAACCACCACTTGACATACATTTTCACTTAAAAATCCAATCTCATTATAACTACACCCGTGTTCTGTCCTCCCATTCATCGTGACCTATTAAAATGTTTTCAAGTGTTGAACTTAATTGTTTTGAACTCTTAATGAGCTCCATAGTCGGTTTAAAGTCTTCTGTCCACCGAAAACCCACTTACAATCAATCGAAGTGATTATTCTAATCAACAGAAAATGAAATCTTAAATCGAATCCCATTAAGCTATCTGCAAGCAGGAAATACTTCAAAGCCGGCTATCCACACAACGGAAAAGATACAAATTGTTACCAATTCCATTTGTTGGCTCTGGTGTATTTTGACTTTCTACATCTGCAGTGTCTTGTACAAGTACACTGTACTCATGATCAAATTGGGGACCTGGGTATAGGTTACCTATTTCTCAGAGGCACGCCAGCGTGCATTAAAATTGAAATAAATGGCTAGATGGGTCTAATGGTAGTTTCTGTTGTCATCAGTGGTGGCTATCACGATTTATTCTTTTACAATTTATTGTTTGTTGTTGTGTGTGAAAGAGAAAGTTTTTCGTTTTTTTTTCTTTGAGGTAGAATAAAAAGAAAAAAAAAGACGAAAGATATTAAAAAAAGCTTTTTATGGAGGGAATTATACAGATTACCCTTACAATGGAGAGGCTTAGAGGAGATATGAATCTTTTGGTAGCTGCTGTTTTGAATATAACGAGCTTTTTTTGGATATCAAAGCAACAATTAAAAACCGAATTTTGTATAAAATCCACTCAGGTGTGATGGTTTTCGCTAATTCATCTGGAAGTGAGCTCATAATTGGTCGAACAATCTGTTGTGGAAGTTGACCGATTTTTTTTTTAAATTTGTATAGATGTTCGGTTTTTGTTGGTATGCATGGTGAAATGTAAATTTCGCAAAATATGAACAGCATTCGTTTTGTTTGATGCAGACTGTAGACAAACATTTTTCGACGAACGTTGATCCCTTATTTCTGTCAAGCCAAATGGAATTCAATTCTATAATCATCAATATATTACGGTCCGCTCTACATCTCAGTGGAGGCTAACTCACCATATCCATTTTAACAAAGTGCCAAAGTTTTTCTTTTATATTCTCAGCACCGACTGTGACTCCACTCAAATCGACAGGATACTTTTTGGACTTTGTTTACCTGGTATTGATGATTGATCATTGCATTGCTCATTCCTTGTCGAGTGCAACCTTTATATTTCACGAACTCGTGCCTTTCTTCTTCCCTTTTTCTCCTTAGCCTTTTAAGCTCAATTACATCTGTCTCAGCAGTAATTACATTCCCCAATCGGTACACTTCGCGAAGAGCATGGAAAGCTTCTTTGTCTAAGGCTGATGTCCTAAACGAGTCAGGACCCCGTTAAGTATGTATGTAAGAATATATAAGGTAATTCAAATTGTATAACATAGTTACCTTATAGTCCGAGATGAACCTGGACCTCCATAACTTACATGCCTCTTCAGTTAGCCTGTTATGTACCTATATACATTCAGCTTCGCACTCAAGTTGGCTGAGTTAAGTTTAACTCGTTTCTATGCCGCTTAAGACGACGTTTTCCTCGACCATTGAACTTGTTGCGTCAAAAACTATGTACGGGTGGTTTTTGACCAGCTCATAAAGTTCCTCATTGAATCGTTTCCTCGAAAACAGGAAAACGCAAACGGGATTATGAGTACCTTCAACAAAACTCACGAGCAGAATCTGTGAAACTATTAGCATACGCAGACGATATTGACAGCCCAGAGTAAAGAGGCGTTTTTCCCCATTTTCCAGTTAATTACAGAAATCCCGCTTTAATGCCTATCAATGGTTTTATTCGTTAGATAATGATTTTTTTTATAAAACACAAAACCATGGTAATGAGTTTGTGTTTGATCATATGCCGCAGATATATTTCGAATAAAGTTTGGACATTGGTCACTTCGATTACGTCACGTTATAGGTGTTGTTGTTGTTATCAAATGAATTGTTCTATATAACAATAAAACTGTCATTGCCACCGCAATTTAACTGCATACAGTAGGTGTTCTTTTCTGAAGTTTAATATTAAAAAAACTAAAAAGGAACTTTTGAAAATCATTTCTGTGATACCATCTTTTTAAATTCAAAATCGACCGATTTTCTTATTTATTATGCAAGACTATTGATCTTACTGTTTCTTTTTGCAATAAAGTTAAATGTAAACCATTTCAAGAGCTCTCGTCTTCGCCTGTACCGTTTTGGTTTAGGCCATGGGTTGTTGCAGAAGAAACTTGGAAAATTGTGTTAACAACACCCCTTCGAATAGCAAACTTATGCAGTGTATTGGAGTATTGGACATATCACAAGAGGATTTCACCATTTACGTTGATAGTCAAGCGGATATAAAAGCTCTGGAAACCAACATAATAAAATAACGAATAGTTGGACGCTACCGCACATAGCTAAAGGCTCTATTTAACCAGAATAAAGTCCAAATTATCTGGGTGCCAGGACATAATAACATTCCAGGAAATGAGAAAGCAGACGAGTTAGCTAGACTAGGTTCGTCCAGCTGCATCTCCTTATGCGACAGCAGGGTTAGACCCCCACATGCTTCTAAAAAACAGTCAATAACTAGATACACGCAAAGTGCAACAAAATCTAGGTGGCGAAACATTAACACTTGTAAACACACCAAAGACATTTGGCCGGAAATAAGCGGTATCAAATCAAACAAGCTTATATCTCTAAACAGAGCTTCCAATTCTATAGCGGTAAGAGTGATAACCGGTCACAACCTGTTGGGTAATCACTACAATGGAAATGGACTAGCTGACTCACACCAACTATGCAGAAAATGCGGCGACCCAGAAGTCGATGAGGACATCCCACACCTACTATGCCACTGTCCCGCGATCTGGATTTTAGTTTGGCAGTAAAGTCAATTAACCTTAGTGGCTTTGTTTTCAGACTATACTTCTAAAGATTATCACTTTTTCTAAATTAGCCTATTAAAATCACTCAGCACCAATAAAATGTAGTAATTTGGAAGTCGCTCATAGATTTTGTCCAGGGGCTTTTAGAAAATGCTTTAATGATGTGCAGCTTGTTTTACCAAATTCACATATGATCTTTATGCGGATGGTCACAATTCGATCGTTCGCTAAACTAGTCATAGTCGAAGAATATCACTCTATCGGTAAAAAAATATTCAATTTTCTCAGAAGCAATTAAATTAAAAAATTAAAATTAAAATTCTATATGAACTGTTGTGGGTATTTACAACTTAGCAGAAAAATTAAATAATCGGTGATTAAAAGATAAACCACTTCCAATAAGTAAACAATACCTATGTTTTTCGTGACTTGTTAAACCATTTATGGCATAAGGAATACCTACACCAACAAGTCAAAACAATATAAACTACCTGAATTTACTATTTACATTCGTTTTCCTCTCACTTTCTATGCTTACACCTTATTTGCATTGAAATTGAAATTCTATTTTGCACTCTACATACCCCACCTCTCCCACGAAGTTTAATTACATAATTAACGTCAGAAAACTATGCCAAAGGTAAATATTTTATATTTGCTTTGCACTGAAGTAGATACACCTAGTTTCTGTTTTAATGTTTATTCAATGAAGTGATATAAATTTAGAAACGATGACACAGTGTCATTGTGGAGTCCACAATATTACAGTCAAGACCAATGAAAAAGGTACATGTGTGATTTTTCGTATCTATTGTAAAGTGGCTTCGAAGTTATGCTGTTACTGCTGGAATTTCTTGAGATGATGTTGGAAGCCTACATAACTCGTGTTATTCATGGAATACCGGTCAATATGCTTGAAAGTGTTATCGGAAATTGAACCCACAGAATGGACCAATTCAAAGTTCGTTGTGGGCAACGTTTGAAGGAAATTATTTTTAAACATTAAATGGCATGAACTAAATTAACTCCTCAAATAAAGATTTACCTCAATACATTTTTTTTGTGTTTTATTTAAAAAAAAATCAAAAAAATCTACATATGGAAAAGTAAGTGGGTCGAAGCTGATTCGTTTATTTCTGTCAGTGCGTCCGTACGTCTTTGTGTCAACAATTTTTAGGGTACATTTAGAGCTAGGACGATGTTACATTTTTGAAAGGAATTGTGAAAACGTGTCTTGGTTGAATGTTTATACAATGTAAATGTATGTAAATGTAGACAATAAATTTCGCCCAGTGACACTATAGAAATCAACCAGTTGAGTGATGCTTGTTTATTCTAAAACTGGCGTTTAAAAATTATACTTTATTACGTTTGAAGCATACCATTAAAAATACTCGCAAATTTCTATTGTATATGAAATATATGCGGCACTAATTCCTTCAATTCCATATATCTTCCATGTGACATTTTTATACATTCAAAGGGAGTGTCGTATATAGTCCAAAATCATTACGACTTGCTAGTGTTTAACATATAAAAAAACACATGTTTCTATGCGATCAAGGTGTCGCCGGACTCGCATATATTTGCGTAACTATATGCAACCGTCACAGGCATGACATGTACACTACATGTAAATTCCAGGGAATCTGTGTGACTGTCTTTGACGTCATATTGATTTCAAAGCGCGTGCATATGCATCACTAAATGCACAACTGTAATAACGGGTGATCCAAGTAGAGATACTTTTTTCAATAGCCTTTTTTGACAGATCACGTGTGAGTCGTGTCATGCTGTCATGTTATTTTTGTTTAGTATTGTTTGGCATTTCATAATGGAAAGACTTACGCGTGAACAACGTTTACAAATTGTTCAACTTTATTATGAAAATTCACGTTCTGTGAGGAATGTGTTTCGTGCACTTCGCTCAACTTATGGTCAACATAATCGGCCTACTGAGCGTACTATTCGTAACACCATCACCTATTTTGAGACCCAGCATTCATTATTGGATAATATTCGACCGAATAGACCACGTCCAGCACGCTGTGAAGAAAATATAGCGGCCGTAGCTGAGACTGTACACGAAGACCGTAGAGAGTTGATTCGGCGGCGTTCGCAGCAACTCGGACTGACGTATGGAACGACTTGGCGCATTTTACGTCAAGATCTTAAATTGAAAGCGTACAAAATACAGCTTGTGCAACAACTGAAGCCGCTCGACATTCCCAAGCGACATCGCTTCGCTCTATGGGCTCTTGAAAAGTTCCAAGAAGATCCGACGTTTTCGAGGCAAATTTTGTTTAGCGATGAGGCCCATTTCTGGCTCAATGGGTATGTAAACAAACAAAATTGCCCCATTTGGGACGAAGAGCAACCTGAAGAGATTGAAGAACTGCCACTTCATCCAGAAAAAACAACGGTTTGGTGTGGTTTGTGGGCCGGTGGAATCATCGGTCCATATTTCTTTAAAAATTATGCCGGTGCGAACGTAACCGTCAATGGCGACCGTTATCGTGCCATGATAACCGACTATTTGATGCCTGAAATTGAAGCTCGTGATCTCGGCGACATTTGGTTTCAGCAAGACGGCGCCTCTTCCCACACATCGCATCAGTCAATGGACTTATTGAGAGAACATTTCGGTGAGCACATAATTTCACGTTTTGGGCCGGTCGATTGGCCACCAAGATCGTGTGATATCACACCGTTAGACTTTTTCCTGTGGGGATATGTAAAGTCAAAAGCTTATGCCGACAAACCCGCTTCGATTCAGGCCTTGGAGGAAAACATCACGCGTGTCATTCGCCAGTTGCCAGTCGAAATGCTCGAACGAGTGATCGAAAATTGGACTCAACGGATGGACCATCTGCGACGTAGCAACGGCCAACATATGATAGACATAATCTTCAAAAAATAAATGCCAAAGAATGTTCTTTCAAATGATAATAAACATTCTCCATTGAATTTGAATTTTCTGTGTTTTTTTCTTTAAAAAAGTAGGGAACCTCGAAATGGATCACCCTTTACAGACTTTAGTTGACCCATGCTCATACACCTTGTATTTCTCTACCTAGCTTATAATTTGCGCCTAAATTCGAGCAATGATAATGAAAATGTCGTTGTAGGACGGTGTTCCATAACCTTTTCTTCCAGGCAAATGTAATCTCATGTCATAATAAGTCATAAGTTCATAAAAAATTGTAAGTTTACGATGACGTTTCATGAACTGCACCACTAAATAATGTCATAAACCACTGAATTCAATCTTATATTAGTAATTTTTTTTTCCCTTTTAGTTCTCGATCATGTTTTTTTTTTTTGGTTTAGCGCATATGTTTGATTTGTAAAAGGGACTGATTGAATGTCAAAATAGCGTTTCAAAAGTATACCATATCAGTTTCGATTTTTTTTTGTAAAAGATTTCCCATACAAATTTGGACAGTTCATATACTACGTCGTAAGTTTACCACGTTTACGAATACGATAACTTTCAGATTTTGCATAAATACCCCTAAGGTGAATTGGCTGCCATTTTGTTAGAAATGAACAAATTTGGGCTCTGTTTTTGCTGAAAGTAAAAATAAAGTTTAAAATTT
This sequence comes from Rhingia campestris, assembly GCA_932526625.1. Lineage (NCBI taxonomy): Eukaryota > Metazoa > Arthropoda > Insecta > Diptera > Syrphidae > Rhingia > Rhingia campestris. The sequence continues at coordinate 49,386,227 of OW052182.1, read as the reverse complement.
ATAAGATTGGTCCATATAGCGAGTGTTGGTCGATTAATCGACTCGTAGTGTTTTGTTATATTTTGATAAATGTATTGTGTAAGACAATCGACCAAGATATGAATATTGTGAATAAAAATTGATTATTATTAATGCAAACAGCTTTGACAACTGATTTATCATTGTCGAGATGACTCAAGGATTATGGTTATGTAATTATTAAATCAATTTACAAAGTATTAAGCAAATATCAAACATACATAATAAGGAAAAAAAAAGCAAAAAATAGGAACTGACCAACAGATATTTCTTAACCTTTTTAGTTGAGCAGATTATTTATGTTTTATTAAACTTTTCATTAGTCAGGCTTTTGCATTTGAAGATAATCAATACATGTGTTCCCAACATTATCCAACTGATCGAACCTTTGAAATTCTATGCTTGAGAATTATATCAACTGTGTGAGAAATGGGTAGCGTATTAAGCTTCCTCATCTATTTTTTTTATTAGTCCTGGAAGATGTCCTTCATGTTTTAGAAATGAAAATTTTACCAAAGTGGAGTTTTGCTTTTGCCGATATCTGGATTTTATAGCAGAAATTCTTTTTCGTTGCACTCAGAATCATTTTGTATATGTTGCCAACATTTTGACAAATAATTTCCCATAACGTATAATTAAATAAAAAAAATGGCTTTAAAAAAAATAGGTTCTCTACATAATACACCTAGTTGACCAGCAAATCATGAACGACAACGAACGATTGTAAAATCGATGGTTATCGCTAATCGACACTCGTAATATTGGCCATTATGTAAAAAAAATGATATGGGTCAAATGCCCCTGAGTTAATATATTATTGTGATCGTTTTAAGTTATTTAAAATTGTTCCTAGCAAAACATCCGCCTCCAAATTGGTGATTTTTTCTTCAATATTTGTTTTTAAGATTTGCAAGGTTGTGCTTAGTTGTAGTAAACGCGAGATTTTAAAGAGCACCAAAGGAATGAGTTCTGGTCAGCGTTCAAACCACATACCGGTAATTGATCAAAAAAGCAGTAACAATAATTTAACTTCCTAAAGGTGTTAAATCGCTACTATTTCTAATTCTCTATTTGTCTATTATTTAAAGCACAATGAAATTTGACGCCATTTTCACATTCTACAAAACTCCAATTATAAGTCAATTCAAACAAAAATAAATTTATTTATCGTAGTTCCCATTTCCGGCATATATCCACTCCTGCTTAAACAATCCTGATGTTACAGTTTTTATGATTTCATATGCTTCCTCTCCTGATTCAACGATATAATCCGGTGGAAGCAAGTAGCCATAACGTCCTTGATCCTTCAGATAAACGGTGTAGACATATTTCGGGTTCATATCATATTGTACCCAATCGGCTATGTTACCAGCATGAGCTATTTTCATTCGATAGCTTGATCCTACCGTATACTCGGCTGCATTCAGTTTTCGAACATTCTATGGAGAATAAAATACAAACATAATTATAGGAAATTAACTGTGGCTTGATTCTGAAAATTTCAAAATTAAATTCAAATATTATTGAACGATAAATCGGACAGAACGTTACAATCGACATCTGTAACATGGAAGAAGTAAGGGACTGTGGTCTGCAAAAGGCCGAGTTCTTATGAGCGACGCGAAAATCGGCTGCCTTGGATTCTCCTGCACACTCTCACAGATCATAAGTTTTGTCGACGAACGCGTGTTGGTTTATCGTTTATTGTGGACTCAAATGTATCCACCTCAGTGCGAGTAGTCAAACAGTGCGCTAGGACGATTATGTGACCGTAAAATTGACGAAGCACCCGGAACGTTGCCCGAACAAAACACCCATTTTAATAAAACAATTTTATCAGTTGTTCAAGTTGTTGAACGCTTAGACCGTCCATTGTGATTTGGCAGAACAGACAGAATTAATGACAGACAATTCGACAGCTATAGCTTCAACAATATGGCCGCTCCCAATTGTTCGGAAGTCCCTATTGGAAACATTTTTATCGCGAAAAACCAAACGAAGGTTTACTAATGTTAATCGCTGATTCTATGGGCTATAAAAGCAATTTAGGAACAAAGCCCGTGCTTAAACTACTAAGAAAATACAATATAAGACCCTTATCTCAATCCTAGTTTCCTGTGCTGAAGCATTGACGATAAACAAATCTTAGTTAGTTGGTTTCGTTGATATAGAGACGAACATATAACTACGCACTTAACGAACTGTACAGCGAAATGGACATCAAAAAATCCATAATGGACGAACTTAAAACCTTATTTAAAAAAAAAATCCGATAAAATAATAATAATGATCTTACCAATCTCGCCTTCATCGCCACCTTATGTAATTCTCTCCGATTTTTAGTCACAAAATCCGCATCACCCCATGGATAGGTGATCATCTGTCCATACGCCCCAATTGATATGTATGCATCCAACTTCGGACTGATATTTATGAGAAACTGCCTGATCGCCTTTGTCTCTGGTTCCGAAAAAGGTTTAGTACCCCGATACATGTTATTACAGTCATCATCCGAACTCCCATCCCTACCCCACTGATAGCCGAAATTTCGATCAAGATTTGTCCCGTAACAGTCACCAAAATGCCTTCGATTCTTTGTCCACAATCGATCAGTCAGCCATGAGTACTGGAACCCGTCCGGGTTGGCAACCGGAAGGAAATACCAATCGATATTTTGTAAATAACTCGGACTATGATCCCACAGCCAGACTAGTTTCGAAATTACATATGTAACAGCAGCGGGACTAATCCAATCGCGACCCTGCAGTCCGGAGCTAACAAAGACCGCACGATTCTTTGGCCGACCATTGGAGATGCTGTTAAAGAAATATAATATAGGTTGGACTTTCACTTTTAAGATGCAATGCAATACATACCGCAAAACTTCGATGTTACGTTTGTTGTAGGTCCGTCCGATGGTGATTATCTGCGCAATATCTGGATAATTCTCCAAGCTGTAATGCAGGAAGTCGGTTATGTCACCCATATCGTGGTAGCGATTCCAATCCATGAGAGTACCTATAAAAGTTGAAATGAACAAAAAATCACTTTTACTCGTATGAGAAGTTGAACATGTCATTTGTTGTCAAGCTCACCTTCTCTTTCTAGCCATGGCATGTTGGTTGACTTTGTACTATTTGCTTCAAGGTAGGTATCGTCGATGGCGGATTCGACATTGTCAATCATAATATTGTATGTGAAATTTGTCTTCTCTATGTAGGTCATAGCGGCACGTGTGTTCTTTTGGTCGATTAGGATATCTATGCCATCCTGGTTTATGTTCCATAGCTCGGCACCTGGAAAATGTAATAGATGATAGGTTTTAGATTTTGATATTAATATTGTCGAGGCTTTTTATGGAATGACGTGCTTCTATATTACGACTTAATCATGTAGAGAGTTAATCCCGGTATTCAAGAATAATGGGTGCAAACGTCCGATTCTGGGCAGAAATTTTCAGAATGTGTTGCATTTTTAGCATTTTTTTTAAAAATAATCTGTGCCATTGGCAAACAAAAAGTGTTTTACATATATGGATGTAAAGGTTAAGAGTATGGCAGAAGTATCGCGTGCCATGACAATCTTATTAATACCCTATGTATATTAGTGTTTAATACGACTTTTGACTACTTGCGGGAAAGCATAGATAGCCTTAGACATTTTTGACGATTGGTTTACTGGAATGAGGGTTTTGTCAATCTTTTCAGGACCAAAATTAATGAAACGAACTGGTTGAATTTCACTTTTTCTGAATGCCGTCAATAAATTCAATAGTATATATAGATAGATTCTTTATCTGCAGATATAAAGAAAATACATCTGACTTTGAATCGATGTCCGACAACACCGTTTTCTGTCACGATTTAACATGTTATCATATAGGAGTTTTAAGTTAGTATAGAGAAGTGCTATTAGAGTTGTAGTGTCTTTGCCTGGGACACTCACTTCGATTCTAGGTACGTTTCTGTCGTTTTGTGCAAACGTTGGATTCTTAAACCGGTGCAGAGTGGTTTCGTTTATATGGGAAGAGCGGTCAAAATTAAAAATTAAATTTTTATTGACAAATAACACAGATAATATATAAATGAAGTCGTTATTTTTACTTTTTAAATATTTTTTATAAAAGTTATTAGTCCAACATCTTTGGGTAAACTTGATTTTTCGGTTTCTTTAAATCAGAGTTAAGAATCAGAAATGAGAAGGCTATAATACGTTGTGCGGATTGTTTAATACCCTGTCCCATCCCATCCTTAAAATTAATATCCCCAAAATGTGGGCTTTATGGCGATGAAATATGGAAAATCATTGTCACTATTGTTCAGAAAGTTTTCAAAATCGTTTATGGTTCGACGAAAAAACAACGTATTTCTATTGCATATGTCTTAGGGTAGGGTATACAAATATTTTTGTAGAAAAACGTTCCCAAAAAGTGGGCTTGGGTTAAAATGGTCCAAGGTCGAAATGTCCATATTAACTTTATTAAAGTTTTTGCATCGAAAGATTTTTTTTTTCAAATTCTTGAAATTTTAACGTAAACCATTTTAAACTTTCTCTCTTTGTCTGAAAAGTGGGTGTGGCAGTGGCAGCGCATTTTAAAAATTCGTGCACTTGTTCTGAACCAACGCACAAGGATCCTATATACCAAATTTCCCCTAGCTCCAAATGTAAAGCCTAAAAATCGGTGACATACAGACGGACGAACGGACGGACAGACATTCATGGCTTAATCGACTCAGCTAGCGATTCTGAGTCGATCCATATACTTTAAGGTATATCTACCTAAATTATTTCTCTATGTTGCAAACTATGTTGCAAAAGCAGACACAATAGTACTCGACAATTTATCGATTTGATCGTGAAAGTATTTTTGTGTTTCTCTGCTCAATTTTTTAGTTTCCTTTTTAAGTTGAAAACGCTCAGGTCTACAGTATCTGGCGTCTCCAAACTTCCTCACCTCACGCCAAATATTTAATATATAAAGTCGTTTAAAGATTTTGGTTGATTCTAAAAGCTAAAAAAACACAAAGATATTTGTTTAATTAACTTTCGATTTTGTAAACTTTAGATATTTTCGCAAAAAAAAAAGACTAATACTAATACGCATCTGTAAAATCGAAAACACATTTTTATGATAATTTTTACTTAGTTCTTTATATCAAAGTTATTGGATTATTGTTTAATTTAGAAGTGAAATTGTTTAATGAAGGATAACATTTGCCCATATTGCAAATGTTTGCAATTTTTTTTTATTTGAATCGGTTTATATTTTTCACATATAATTTACATAATTAAAGAGTTAAAATAATAATAGTGTGTGGTTGCCTAAGCTTTGTTATGATTATGCGTAACTTTCCTAAAAATATAGCTTAATTAGTGACCGTGTTATGTCAACATTTAATCAGTCTTTAATCGTCTGCATATGCATAATATGAAACTGTCAAATCGATATCGTAATTAAAAAAATTAAAGTAAATAACTAAGCTTTTACTAGTATGTAGGTAAAGTTGGCATAATAAGTTTTTCGACAAAAATGATCACAACGAATCATTACGATTTCAATTTATAAATTCAAATCGTAAAACAAATTGGATACAGCCTGAGACTTATGTTTATAATCTAACCTCCAATTAAGAACAGAAAACGACAAGACATGATGAGACAGCCTTCTTAAAATGTATTCTTTCAATTTGTTTATGTATTTGTTTTTGTGATGAAAGATTGTACGATTAATAAAATGTGTGATGGTTAAAACCCTCGATCCTAAAGCAGTTGAGTTTCTAGATTTATAACGAAGAAAGCAATCAAATTTAGTACTTTTCTTTCTAATTGGAATTTATTCACCATAGTCGGTTTGAGAATGTCCTTTTGTTAATTTATAATCCACAAATAGTTACAATACCGATAGCAATTTATTTATATCGGAATTGAAAACACCACTTAGCAAGCAATACATAACCTCATTTGAGGTTTACCACACCGAAACCGATTCATAAAATTTTTATAACTGCACATCATTACTTAAATTAAAAACATCATCATTCAAATCACATATTAATCATCACTGCTAACCGTATTTAGTTAGAAACTTTTGCAAAGACCTTTTTCGCAAGTCGGTCTCATGAACTTTCCACAATTGATAGCCGGTATATCTCACTACCGAAGTGTCCTTCTTCGAAAGTGCACTAGGGTCCACTTGAGGTGTACGGTGTTGTTGCAGTGGATACTCGAAGAGCAGATTCACATCCAATCCGGAGAGCACAATATACGAAGGACTTCGTAATATTAAACCATCGATATGGACAAGAAAAATAAATAAAGTTCCAAGTGGGTATAGGCTTATTCTAAACATTTCCACTGACCATGCGACGGAGATGGTAAAATTATACTAAACCTAGTTTGTTACTAACAATTTATGTCACAGGTAACAGTTTTTTTCCTTTTGCTGTTGCTTTCATCTTCTAAGAATAATAAAATATGAAATAACTGTTGGAATTTGAAGTTCTTAAGTGGAACGTCACCTGTGAATTTTCTTTGCTGATGGGTATCTATCATTTGTGCCATCAAGATTAATGAGTTTTTAATAAATGTAGATGATCACGGATTTTCAAAACGTTTTTTTATACAGATTGGATATGTCTTTTGTGAGAATTCTATAAAATCAAATGTAGGTGAAGTAAGCCTACCTTAGCCTCCACATAACTTTTTTTTTAGGAAAAAAGAAGATGGACACAATGCGTTTGTTTTGTTGTAAAAAATGAAATTGCCTTCATCAAACCGGATATTAAACGAAGAATCGTCCAATTGCATTGGATCAAAATTTAGATAGTTTTTAACATAAAGAAATACTTTAGATGTAGATGTCCATCCGGCCGTCTATTTGTCACCTATTTTTAGGACTTAAATTTTGAGCTATGGTAATGAAATTTGGTATACATGCTCTCTGTTTATGCATATTAGTATTATTAATGCATTTCTCCCAAAGATTATTTAGAGCCACCCCCACTTTTTAGGGCGATTTTTTTCCACAGTTTCATTCCACACCTTATTCCATCTATGTAAGTCCGTCCTAATATTTTGAGCTAGGGTAATGGAATTTGGAAGATAACACTTTGTTTTTTTTTTTCATTAAGAATTTTATTAAAGTCACAAAAAGTATATATACTTAGAAGAGACACATGAAAATATATAAAAATATAAATCCTTTCTACGCAAGATACTCTGCACGGAGTGGAAATGATTCGATACGAACTTCATCTCACTCAGCTGAGCCGTTTTATGATATTTTGTAGTTAACTACCGTTTCCGCCTTATGCAATACCGTGAAGAACGATATCAGTTGTACAGCCTGCGAGTTCTGAATGAAGACGGCACCCGTCTCGTCCCAACTTTCGGGAATATTACAATTCTACAAATACCATCCAGCAGGGTTAGGTAGCTAACTATAGCAGATATTTGTCACATTACTTCACGAATCTCCCGCTGAAATCGTTGTTTTTCTTTATTTCAGTACTAGTATTAATATTTTTAAAATTCGCCCAATGCCACACCCACTTTTGGGAATTTTTATATTGAGGATGGCATGGCTTAGGGCATTAACCCATGTCATCCTTTTTTTTAGCTTTCTCATGCCATTTTTCACTGGGGCCAAAATTCATGTAGCTTCATACAGCTGATGAAATGTCAAAAAATACTGAACAAAAATACCAGCTTGACACGACTAATGCGTTCCCTGTCATTATTCCTTGCTAAAAAATAGTAACTCCAAACAAATCATCAATTAAATAAAAATATGTATCTTTTTTTTTTTACAAAAAACTCGGTTCTCAGTTAACAATTATGATTTTTAAGTTCAAATCTTACCCCTTTTTTTTTGGTATCGAAGCAAGACAACATACACAAATCGCAGCCACACGACCGATAAAATAATCCGATACCGATCAATACAGTTTTTGTGTTATACCCAATAATTCGCACTGAATAATTGGACTATCTATCACACGTTTATTAATATATTGCTATACATACTAGAACCACTGGTATGTCATATCACAATCACCTGCCTAATTGCAATAGCAAAGAATCAACAGTCAGTAAAATTTTCGCAGTGACCAATTGCATTTTGCAATTGTAAAGCCCAAAACACATGTTCAATTTTCTTCCTGCAGAAAAATAAAACACACATGCTTCAATAGACGTGAAAAGATCTTAAATCTGCCTGCGTTGCAGCAAATGCCGGTGGCATCATCATACAAATCAACTCCTATTCCAGCAGGTCATACACAAGCATTTGTAAAATGATATGAAAGCATAATTTCTGTACATGTATTTGGAGCATTATCACCCAGTTGTATAGCTGCTCGAAAATCGTCCATGAAAAAACATAGTTTTGCATTTTTTGAGCATTGAAAATGTATACTTTAACCCAATTTTTATTTCAATATGCATTATCAAATAATTTTACACCTAAAAAATATTATCAATTGGATTCATTAGAAGACATTATTAGCTAATAACTGAATTTATTTATTTTCAATAACCTATTTATCAGTAAATTCACATCAAATGCACGTTCCAAATGACGGGTATAATCTGACAGGTTATCAATATTCTCACAACAAACAGCAAATATAAAGTTGGACAAATTGTTCTAGCTTCCATTTCATTAATTATTTGACTGTAAAGGTATCAATAATAAACGAAAAATCAAAATCCTGCCTGTAGGCGATTTAAATTACCATAACCGTATATAACCTTAGCTCATTCATTGTTCTCAAAAGTTCTTTCGTTATGATTGGATAATAATTTCACTCGACCATTATTTGTTTCCCTCTTCTTGTTGGTTCGTAGACGAGATATTTTACAATTGAGAAGAAAAGTCAAAGTATTTATACGGATATCAATTTTAAATGCAAATGACGTGTTATACCACAATAACAAGATCATAAATACTTTGGAGTCATACAAGTGGTGGTGGAAGGGTTATCTGCTTAACACACCAGTTCTTTGGAATAAATACATTTTTTCTCGTATTACGAATTTAAGTTATAAAAGAATAAGAAACTGTCAAGTTATTCTCCAGCACATCTTCTTGGGAAATTATTTCATTTTCATCTCACAACAATATATGGACATGGATTTGTAATGTATGTATCCTACTTTTGTTTATAAAATCCTTAAAGGAGTTCAGTTAAATTTTCTAACACATTAACATTTTATCCAAGTTCGGTTGGTTATTTTAATAATTTTATTGGAAAACAAAAGTAGGCTTGGTCTACAATTCTTTCTGATAACATTTAGAGGATGTTATTATTATGGTTCAAAAATAGCTTCACGTTAACTCAAAAACTCACTACAAACAAGGACAATCTTTCTACTCACCCAACTCTGTTACAAGCTGATCCACCTTCTCACTATTTATCCCGTTGATTTTTACATTCCAGACATGAGCGCCATGATAATGCAAATGATTGTCATCGATTTCACTGCGAAAATTTGGTTTCTTACGGACACCAGAGTTGTTGCCGAAAATTCGAAGTAAATTTTGCAATTCTTTTAAATTCGAAATAAATGGCAGCCTAGAGAGTATGTATTTTCCAGGTCGAAATCTACCATTATCGGCATTTAAAGACGATAAATTGAAAAATTGACATCTAGTTGTATCGAGGAAATTAAACGCGAGTAGCACTACAACTAACACGCGACCTACTGACCGACCCATACTTAGCGTTAGGTGTTGACAATTTGAACTCAGAACTTGATTTGAGCTACAAATATCGCGATAGATGCCGAAAACTATGTCTAACTGCCGTTACCGTAAGTTTTTTCTTGAATAATGACTTCAGCGTGAACAACAGTGGTGAAGATTGACTTTAAATATGGCAAAAATTTAATTTAAGCTGATTGAGTAGTATACCCAATTTGTTTAAGTTCCCCTTTTAGTTAGGTTAATACCTACTCATCCTAAAAAAATGAAACTTAATGAAAAGTTTGGAATTTTTTTTATCTCAAAATACGTTTATAAGCACTAAAAAAGTGTGCTAGAAGTTACTAAAAAGTCTGATTAATAGTTACTTATACCCGCCTGATATTACTTCTGTGAACATCCTTATAAATAAATTAAATACATTTCTGGCATTACTGGCACATACACACATTACTGGTGTCAAACCATTAATTTGTGTCTGCGAAGTTTTATTGTTGCACACATAATGGAATTTCCTGTTTAATGCCGATTGTGAATGTTAAATTTAAGAAGCCTCTCATGATAGTTTTATACTCTTGGATAATTGTCAGACTTTCGCAAGAGGTGGGGATGTAAATGTGTAAAATGTTGCTGATCTTACTTTAGAAATTTGGACCAGGGGCCTCTTGCCTATTAGTCTTATTTCTTTATGGTACAAACTATCTGTCAACTAATATACTCCTTGGGTATAATTTGCTGAATTTAAACCATCAATTCAAATTTCTAAACCATAGAGGAATTTTTTCATCGATTCCAAATGCTCCTATTTTCGACAAAACCAAACTCTGTCAAATAGATTTGGAATATTTTTTGTTGTCAAAGAGCTGTTCTTTTCTGAATTTGTATCTGCAGCTTATATTCTATTTTTTCAGAAATTATAGACACTATCAGTTGGGTCACCATAATATTCTAACTCATCTGCTAACAACATGTGAAAGTCGTATGTTAGTGCTACCAATAAAAGAGTTTAAAAAACGTTTTTATTTAAATTTTTGCAATAAACATAGTTTCTATATATTAACAGTTTTTTTGACAAGATTTTCATTTTATTTCTTGTCTTGAAAAATGGCAACACTGACAGTAATAGATTTTAGTCAGCTCGGAATATTCCGACGTCCGAAAAAAGATATGCAAATAACTTTTGTTACGCAAAATTATGTGCATGCTTAAATTGCTGAAAACTTTATAAATAACTAGCAAAAACCGACAATGCCAATTTCAAAAACCGCTCTGAGTATTTATCTATCAACCTCTATAACAAATTTTAAACGAAGCTTAACCGATATACCGGCAGAAGGACATAATTGCAGACACACTTTTTTGTAATTAAGCGCGGCTTCTCGATCTATAGATATTTCAGTAGTGAATACTGAATAGCCTTTAATGAAGGGGCTCGGATTCGTTCAGTTTTTCGTCGCGCGTCTCGTTCTTTAGATTTTAAACCAGCTCAACTAAATTGTTTGGGCGGAATTTGAAATAATTCCCAGTATGTAATGTTTGATGACCGATTAGGCGTTCAAAATCTTTTAGTTGTGTGACAAAAATTTGATTGATAAAATAAAAAACGAAAACTGGAAGAATCATATGAAAAAGCTACAATCGGCTATGAAAATCGTTTAATACCCAATCCCATCCCATCGTGGAATTAAAGATCCACAAAAGTGGGCCTGGGTAACAACTTTAAATGGATGAAGTATAGGAAATGGCATTGTATAAATATTCTGTTCAGACACTTTGTCAAAATTCCTTGTCGTTTGGCCAAAATCGATGATTTTCCTGAAAGTAGGCGTGGCAGTGTGGATTACGAAAATGTGCTGTGGCATGAACAAATGGCTTATATCAACATTAAGCTTAGCTCAACATTATAGGACGGACTATCATGTACCTATAAGATGTGCTATGGGATAAGGTATCAAAATGGTTAGAAAAATGCTCCATAAAGTGGGCGTGGGTTGAAATGTCCTATAGACGAAATGTATGTAGCATTATTATCGAAGTATTATCGTCAAAACTTTTTTCGATTTATTTGATTTCAAACTAAAACACCAATTACTTATTATAGTCCAAATCACTATTTTCAGTAAATGGGGATTGGGGACGCTATATATTAATTAATATGGTAATTAATAAATAACTCAACAACAGGGTCGCCTATCCGGTAAACAAATTTTTATTTTATTTTTTGACATTAAAATAAGTCAATAGGAGTGTTTTTATTTTCTTATTTTTCCAAATCTATATAGGCTTAGAAAACAATTTACGCATAAAATACAACAACACCTTAGCCTATATAGATTTTGTGAAATCTGGATAATTATCCAGTCTTACAACCTTAGCCTGGATAGAAAACGTGTAACCAAACCTACTTTTTCAATTGTTATCAAAAACGGTGGTCGAAAATGCTAAAATGACACGGTAAACAATTTTTTTTTTTAAAATGATTTGATGTGCAAATATTTTTATATTTGCTTTGAATCTAAAATCACAACATTTCAATTAGTGTAGTAGTGGATTAAATTAAAAAAAATTAAATTTTATATGAAAAAAAAAATGAAACATAAAAAATTGAAATCCCATATTCCCCTGTTGTTATCTAGGTTTCAGTTCCAGTGGTTCAAGATCAAGGATCTCATTTTTATCTAACCCTATATAGATTAAGAAAAAAATAAAACACGCCTAATAATGAGATCAATTTTGGTCGATAAATATCGAATTTGTTAGAAACTTGAATAACACCTATATACTGGCTCCATGCAACCACCTATCGATTCAATTTATTTATTATATTCTTATTGCGAAACATAAATACTTTCTTAATTACGGTCAAGTCACACTGAAAACAAGAATTTTGTAAAAAAACTTGACACCCACGCCATCTATGGGGACCAAGCTGAAATCATTTAAATTTTAAAAAAATCAAGAAAATCCATCAAAATTCGAAAATTGTAAACTTTGAGCCCAAATGCCCTACTGTGTGACATAGAAATAAAATTCTTTCAGAAATAAAAGCGGATCTACGCAATTCCGCTTGTTTTGTTACAAGATTACCATTACAATATTGATTTCTCCTTCTCGTTTTGATGAAAGGAGATTAACGACCGTCCTTTGTTTTAGAGAAATTCTGAATTTGTTTTGTCTACTGATTCGCCGGTTATGCAAGGTATGGGGTTAATTTGCATTTGGCGAATATGCTGCTTAAGTGTCGTGGATATTGACTCATCGGAATGAAGAGGAAAGAAGACAATTTTTTTCAATTTAGCTGTGTCTATAGAATTTGTTTCGTAATTGGGATTATGGTAATTCCCTTGGTGAAAACAGACGAACCAATTTGTTTTTTTCCTGATTATCAGTTTTTCAAGTGTTTTCGTCTGTCACTCTACTGATTTTCTTGCCAATACTAATTAAATCGGAATAGAGAGACTTTTAATTAATGTACGCTTAAGGTGAACTTTTAGGTTTAACATAGTTTTCCCTTTTTCTTTAAAAAAAAAATTCAGTCGAATTGTAAACAAATGAAATATTTAGTAGTAGGATATAGATATTGGGTAACAAAAAGCTAAGTAGAGCACACAATTTGAAACAGTCATACATCAAATAGGAAACGAAACAAGTCTTCAACATAGGAAATTTATTTAAGTGAACATCTTTGGGCAATCTACGGACGTAGTATACTCACGATGTAAAGCCAATAGCTAGAGACATGGCAACCAATTTGAAGCATATGACATGTAACATGTAAAGACTAACATGGGGTCATCGCCATTAGAAAGACACTAACAGCCGGTTTCCCGGGAGTTCCCTGATTATATAATAAGCAGGAATCGATTGATAAAATCATTTTAACAATCAAAAAAAATTACTGGAATAAAGAGATCCTTATGAAAAGTTTATTAAAGGTTATTGAATGCCTTTAAGGCAAAGCTACATGTGAAGACGAGAGCTACAATTAAGCTTTATAGCAATAGAAGGATGGAAGTACATCGGCTTTTCAGAAAGAACAAAAAAGAGCAAGCAAGCGGGGCCGGATCGACGACATATAGAGGTACCGCACAAGGGTAGATGTCGTTTTACCAAAGTGAACAATTTCAAAGCCATGGGTACAAGGCGCGAAAAGAATCCTGTCGAGATAAACAAGGAAATCGTAATTGAGAAATATTCGAGCCTGAGAATCGGTACAACTACTGGTCGGACTCAACGTGATGTCACAGCTACGTTTGTTAGTACAGGAAGAAATGATCAACCCGCATATGATATACTCCGATATATTTGGACAAGAGGTCATAAAGTGGCAACGGTCATTCCTATCCTAAAGGGTGTCCCATTATTCACACAAAATTTGAATTTTGCACCATTTAAAAGTACTGTGTCTATAACGGAAAAAAGGTAACAATGTGACAGTTGACAGTTCGAAATTATTTAAAATGGATTACGCATTTTCATTGTTGAGCAATATTTAAAAAATTATGAAGGTTTGTCAGGCACATAGTGATTTAAAACCATCAACTGTGAAGAGAATCATTTAAAAATTCAGGATGACTGGTTCAATTAGTGATCTTAGACATTCTGGGTGTCCTGTCTCAAGTCGTTCAACAGAAAACATTGAATCAGTTCGCGATAGTATTGCTGATAGTCCAGGAACATTAATTCGGTCAAAATTGTCGCATTTGGGGTTTAGAAAACCCATGAGTAATTGTTGAGAAATAAATGCAACTACGACGCTTGACAGTTTGGTGATGATTTTGGTCTGGAGGCATTATCGGACCATTCTTTTTCGAAAATGCGGCTGGACAGGCAGTAACAATAAATGTTGTTACGACGTGACATGATAACCCAGTTCTTAATGTCTACATAACAAGGTATGGATGTGACTAACATGTGGTTTCAACAAGACGGTGCCACATGCCATACAGCCAGAGAAACAATTTAATTGCCTGCATGACTCATGCATGATGTGAAAGTAATACATCATCAATCGAGAAGGAAATCATACTCTACGAAACGACAACATAGATAATGGATTCCAACTTACAGTCCAACTTAGAAGCACTATGTTCCATGATCTGTATATGGCCGAATCGCCAACCGACCATAAGTACATGGTACAGATGCTAGTTGGCCAACATACTCAATGTACATGCATTCATAGGTGACTGGTCATTTTCTTGTTGCAGACAAATCCAGAGCTCGAATCCCCAACGAGAGCAATATTGAAATGTCACAGAAAAGAAAATTCAAGTTGGTCGTCTTAATGAACCTGATATAGTACTATAAGGAACAACTGAGTTAGTGACTTCTGGCAGTGCCCTTACCTCAGCACGGACGAAACTATCAACCATATCCGGATTAATAAAAAACATTCCCGGTGACTGGAATATCAGCTGTATATCTCCCTTCTAAAAAAAGGCTATCCCATGTTTTTCACCAACTACTGAGGCATAGCCCAGCTAAATTTGGCTTATAAGATTCGATCCAACGAACTTTGTGAATGTCTGCCACTTTTCGGCAACACGCCTAAGGGAATGTACCAAAGTCCAGTGTGGTATAAATTTCAAGTTGAGATGCAACTTCTTATCGACTTAAAGACCGCGTATGACAGTTTCTTTTGTTCTTACGCGATTAGAACCCAGGCTTCCTGATCAAAACAGTGTATTCCAGACTGAGTTGTAGGCATTAGTATAATATTTCTATAGTTATAAGCACCCTGGATGTCATTAAAGTAGTTTTTGTTACTTAAAACAATTAAATGTAGTTCTCTCTGCCTGTGCGAAGAATTCAAACCTGTGTTCCTGGTCACATGGTCATAGCCGGCAACAGGATAGACGACGAATTATCTAAAACCTCAAAGAACGAGTGGAGTTCAAAATTCAAACAAAATAGAAACCAATTTCAGGTGGAAGTCAATAAATCTCTGACTAGGATACGTACCGAATTTTTACTATATTAACCTCGCTATCTAATTTTGTTACTCTGAGGTGTCTAATATCGCTTGAGGAATGAAAATCTTTGAATTCACTACTACACAGCTATTCAATATATCTCTAACATTGAACAACATAGTTGAGGGACCCGTGTATTAAGACGTACAAACGGCTAACCCCCTTAAGGGTATCAAAAAGGGTTCATAAAGACCTAAGTGGTATTGGATAAAGGATTTTATCTGCCCGGAAAAATAACATAGCCGAAGGTAAAAGAACAACTAAGTGGTAATGCCTAATTCATTACTAAATTTAAACGCTCTACCCAGTGGAGACCACGTTGAGCAAAACGTTTATCTGCGTTGGACACACTCAATTCGGAGGGAATGGGTATTTTGATAAAGCGACCCTACTTGGAAAATTGCTTAAACTAGCGTTTTACAAACTCTAATGCCAAGTTGGCTCTGCTGATGATGTCACTATTAAAGCGGAAATTTAGTTCTCTGTCACACAAGAACAGGACAGATAATGTAAATGTAAAGTATGCTTAAGTATGGGCCTACCCACATATCAGAACCATAGAGAAGTGTTGGTTAACACCCCAACGTAAGACACGTCGCATAAATCGTGTTTGTTAGACACGAACTTCATCCTTGCTAAGGACCGAGGTCTGTCTACATCATTGTATTCTAAATTTCCACTACCAATTTTAGAATATCATACGTTCCCGAAAACACCGCGATAATCCCACAAGGGGGCCTACCTTTCAAAGCTAGGGTAAGTTCTTACCAGATGAATCAGGTCCCTTAACCAAGGTCGGAAAGTTGTTGTGGGTAAGAGTCAACGGAGGAGGAAAGATTTTCATATCATCAGCATAAACCGATAAATAAGAGTTTTCAATGATATACAGTCACCTTAAACTGGTGAAATCTAATTGAAAAGTCACCGGCAGGCTAGCTGCTGAAACAGTATTTTTAATGTGGAGAATAATGTAGTTCAGAGCATTCCACTTATCCCACAAATCGCAGATTCTTCTCGACTTTTCAAAAAGGGTACGCTAGCAACATTAAAGGATGCATGGTCATTGTAAGGAGTTAAATCCCCTTGTCTAATTAAAGCAACCCATATATGTATACAATATTTAACATATTCCTTCTATATTTAACTTTATACTATTTAGGATGGCTTTACATCATTCCCAGCCTACAATCATTTTTTCTAAACATAAATTAACTTAAACAGAAATTGCGTTTTAATAAATTATCAAACAAAATTAAATAAATTAACAGAAGTAGAATAGAGCAGGAAAATCCACTTTAAATATCACGAGCTTGTGACACAGCCCTGGCCACCGTCTCAACAAATACGTAACCATCCTTTCCGTTCCTTTCAATGAAATTGGCTGGCAAAACGAAACCATATCGTCCGGTGTCGCCCATTTCAATGGTGTAGGTGTACTTGATGCCAGCAACACCCTTAGCCCAATCATCAGAGCCGCCAGCGGCTGGATAAAGAGTCTTAGCAGCAGAGCCGACAGTGTATCTTGTGCTGCTGGAACGGGCGATTTTCTAAAAAAAAATTAATAAAAATTGATTAAACGATTTTTTGGATTAAAATATCTTTTGACTCACTGTAGCTGCTTCACGAGCAACACGGTCCAAATCACTCGAATCGGATGTCAAAATTGAATCGTGTCCCCATGGATAGAGAATATACTGTCCATAGCTGTGGAACGACAAGTATGCCTTAAAATATCCCCTCGGATGTTTGGTGAGAAAACTGGCGATGGCCATGGACTCTGGCTCCGAGAATGCGGTACCTCCACGATAGATTTGTGCACACGGACTGGCGGATGTGCCCTTACCACCCCATGCATAGCCAAAGTTACGATTCAAATCCACGCCAGGACACTGTCTGCCATGGGAGCGAAGATTTTTGCGCCATAATCTATCGGTGGTGTGAGTGTACTCATAACCATCAGGATTCGCCACCACATGGACGAACCTAAAAAAACAGGAAAAGACGAAAAGAATCAAATAACACATCCAATTCCTCGGTTGATTTAGTGGAAACTGCAATTTACCAATCGATGTTCCTCATGTAAGCCGGTAGATCATCCCATCCTTCGACGATGTTGTTGACGACATATGACACAGCTGCGGGACTAATCCATTCCCTAGCATGCATTCCTCCGTCGATCCAAATTGCCGGATTGCCCGCCTTGCCATTTGAAATCCTTAAATTGCAAGAAAAACAAATCGATAACTTAAGATTTACACACACACACACGCTGTCGAGGATGTTACTAGGGTATACGTACTTGAGGATTTTCAGTGGGCGTTTTTGCACCGAATAGCCAATAGTCTCCACTGAACAGAGGTCGGGGTATGTCTTCGCCAAGTAGTCTACGAAACCCTGAATATCGCCTAAACGATGATAGGCCTGCCATGTCATGCGATGTCCTTAAAGAAAAGAAAATAAAAAGCTTTCATTAGAGAGGGGTATACCTTCCGTTCCGATCGTCATGATGCGTGCTTAGTGAAGCGTAAAGAAAATGTAATTTACTCGACGTAAATCACAAAGGAAAACACAGTCTTCTTTGCCGGTGGGGTAGGGTAGGGGATGGTGTTTAATTGGACAAGCTCGGGGTAAAGAAAACACTTTGGTGGATTTTCCAATTGTTGATTGAGTTCGGATGGGGGTGGTGAAATATCGACTAAACAATGTTTACAAATGGTTTTCCCTTTTGGGGTTTTCCTATCGATGGGCGGCTGGCAAAAAAAATAAAACGTTTTATTGCAGGTACAGTCTTGCGGGATTGTGCTGCCATGACCATGACCTGACCCAAGTTAGTTTTAACCTTCGGTGTGTTTGAAGACTTTTCTGTTTATTTTTAATTGACTACCAATAGCGAATGGGTTTTCCTTTTAAGTCCTGACGTTTGTTCGTGTTTTGTTTTGTGGGTGTGCTAGCAAGTGGCATGTTGAGTTTTTCGACAAAGTTTTACCGATTAAGCAGGACCGATCTGTTGAAAGTTGTTGAATTTATTGTTTACAGATGGCATTAAAGGCTTTCTGAATGGTGTTGGGTAAAGTTTGCAAATTATTGGGGTAAATTGTTATGTGTTCAATTGGATGTGAAGGACTTGGTGAAGGGTGAAGGAAAAGTTTGAGATTTTGTTTAGCCATCAAATGGAATATAATGAAAGTTGGCAAACTTTTTCAGCTTTATCGGGGATCGATGATGAAATTGTATTGGTCAGGGTTGATGCTAAAACTGATTAGCCCTTATCCCTTAAAGCATTTAACTGCGTATCTGAATATAGATGCAAACAAACAACTGCGGTGAGAATAGTAGCAATACTCTTAACAAGAATACCGACAGATATAACCAATTGTTAAATCGTGGTCTTTAAGAGTCTTTATGATTCGTAAGGGTGAGAGATTCCATGTTTTACGTGGATACTTCTCTTTCATTTATCTTCCATTTATCTCCAGTTAAAAGCATGTCTTCCTAGTATGAGGTATCCCATAATGATGTTTCTTTTTTAAGAGGCAATGTTACACTTCAATTGAGTAAGGGTCTTAGACCTGTTGGAATCAAGTTCTGGCCAAAAGACCCGGAACTTATTGCAGTAATCAAAATGGAGTGTAATTGGTTGTGGTTTAGAAGAAAACTTATTCAAGATGATTTCTATTCACATATTTCCGGAATAAAATTAGAGGAGCAGTTAAGCAGATACGATTAAGTATGAAAGCAAAGACCCATTCGGCAAATAAAGGGTGCCCCATAATTCACGTAAAATGTAAATGATTCATGCAATAACTGAATTGTTTCTCTGGCTGTATGGCATGTGGCACTATCTTGTTAAAACCACATGTTGGTCACATCCATATCATTTAATTTAGGCACTAAAAACGGGGTTATCGTGTGTTTTATAGTCAGAAAAGTCCACAACTGATAAAATTTTGACTTTTTGTCAGTGTCTGGACAAAATCCAAATCAACCTTCGGACAACTATACAGAACAATGCCTAGTTTTGGAATACCGCCCAAACTTGTCCGTCATAGAAGAACTGAATGACGGTATTGACATCATTGGTCGGGCTCAACAAGATGTCACCGCCGTAAATTAGGGTATTTATATGCTGTAAATATAACATCGACGAATTGGTCAGAAAGTCACCAATGACAGCTAAAATATTGAGGGTATGATTCAGGCTAATAAGACAAATTTGTAATGAAGCATTTACTCGAACTAGTACTCAGATCGTTAGCATACCAGTACTCATGCGGATAAAGAAATCCTTAGCACTTTTGATCGGGAAATGGTCTCGAATATCTTCTGTCTCGTTTGCATTGATGCGGCTTATGAAGACTAAGATTAAACCACAACCTTTTGGGTTGTACAGTGACAAAAAGGTCCCATAAGAAGTTTATGATTTAATGAGTAAGTAAATAAGATTCCAGACAAACATTAGGGGTAAAAATATAGTAAATGACATTGTCACAACATCTTGTTCAGACAGGTTATCCAAATCATTATGGTTCATCAAAAAGTGACGTTTTTCTATGGCATAATGCTATGGTATAGGTTATACAAATCGTTTTTTTAAGAAAACGCTTTAAAAAGGTGGGCGTGGCTAAAAACTTTGTATGATGACTTATAGACAATAATATTGTCTTAATATTCGAACCTGCGGTAAAGTAAAGTAAAGGGGCTCAGTGGCGCGATGGTTAGTGCGATGAACTGCCGCGCAGGAGGTCTGGGTTCGATTCCCAGCCGTTGCAACACCTAAATGATTTTTCACTGGCCCTCCTCTCGTGATGATCTGACAAATCATCCGAGTAGTATCAATTGTCAAGAATAGCTTATCTCAACATAGCCGTTCGGAGTCGGCATAAAACAGGAGGTCCCGCCATCGTGCAAGAAGTACACACGCACACATGAATGGTTGTGAGAAAGCTAGGCCCTGGGTACTAACGAGCCTGTTGCGCCAAAAATTTGTATTTTTTTGGTTAAAGTTTATCTTAACAGACTTATGAATATAGCTATACTGGACACGACGTTAGCTGTGGGAGTGTCCAATCGAAAAGGGTGTCCGTTTTCGTGAAACATTCCGGCTAGTATTAGTATTATCCCAGCCTTTATTTATTACAATGAGAGTAGCTGCATGTTCCTGCGGCTAATTTCTTTCGGTTCTTTATTTGTTTTTTTTTTTTTTTTATTTTACTTGCTTTCTGTGCCTACATATGTTTTCCAATTGACCAAAAATTTAACACAATGCCAAAAAATTATCAGTGTCTGTTTAATGAATCAGAATGAACCTTTAAAATTGCGACTTAAGATTACATTTTAAGATTAGGAATTGACTATAAAATTGCATTGCTTCGTGTTAAATGAATATATAAATCTCATAGTACAAATCCACCATAAAAAAACTCAAGGAAGCAAATTTTACGTTATACCACAGCACCTTCGCATAACAGTTAGTAAACCGATTGAAATTCAATTTTCGTGAAAACACTTAGAAAGGCAAACATTTTATTTTAATTGATGCCAAAAAGCTTCTAACATGTGAAGTGACTTAACAAAAACCAAAAAAAAAACTCCAACAATAGTCGACACAGCGCTACATAATTCCGGAACCACCCAGAGCACTAATTTCCTGGTTATAATGCCCGGAATATAAAACGATTAATGAATACAAAGTGAGAACGATGCACATAACAATAAGCTTGTCATGCAAAACGTAAAGCAACTCGCAGATTCGCATCCGTGCATGGTATGTATCACCGAAGTTGCTGTATATTTGTTCATGCTTTTTATGAACAAATCCTCGCATTAAGGTTTATTGCAGCTAGACGATGCGTGTTCTGTGAACCGACTTTTGAGATAATTTTTGTTGTTTCTGAAAATCAACTTCCCTACACTTTGGGGGATAACTTGCTAGGGATTTTACAAGTGAATTGTTGACTTATGGAATGGATTTCATGAATAGTTGTCGATGATTTAAATAACTGAACTACTCTGTGTACATAAAAATGCGGAATTGTATAAATTTGTGAACAATTTTTGTGTTGAATGGTTCAAGATGCAAGGAAATGTAAATGAAAAGAATAGCTATGATTCCACAGAAGTACCTTTGATGTCGTTTGATTCTATGAGAGATAAATTTTCTCAGAAATCTACTTCAGATGGCAAATTATTCCACTTTGGTAAGATTAAGAGGTATTTTTCAAACACAAGTATAATCCACATTGAATTCAACATGCAAATGCATATATTTCTCATCAGTGAAATTGGCTGTGGGTTTGTTATCTAACCTGAGGTACTTGTTGTCTTTGTTTGCAGAGGTAGGTACATTTTCCAAGAAAGTATTTAAAAATTCTCCTTATTGGAAATGACGATAAATATTTTGTTTTTAAATCAAGTGTATTGAAAATGAAGACGATTCAAAGGTCGCCTCAGAGTGGGTGACTTTTCGAGAAAAAAAAACAAATCTGAGTTTCCAATTTAAAGACATGTGTCTTTAAATTGGCAAAATTTTAATGTTCATGTGTATGTCAAAAACTGACTTTATTGACAGTTCATTTCTATTTTATTCAATCGGCGGCAAAAAAAAATAACGTCATTCGTCAGTTCATTGACAATGGACAAAGCTCAGATTTAGTAACATATCTTAGATAAAATTAGTCGATTGGCCAATGAAAACAGAGATTCATCTAAGATATCTTACTAACCCGAGCTTCAGAACGCGAAAAATTTTGACATTTGCGCTTCCGATAGAAGAATGAGAATCAATCCGCGCAGCCTGGTTATAGTTTTTGTACTGAACCATCTAAACAAGCACCTGAGGGCAACAGAGGATTGCAAGCTCCAATCCAAACTGGATGTTCGTACACCCCAGTTTCATTCTTCTTCTGATGTTGACATTGAATTGTAGTCTATTTTTGAAAATCCGTGTCCCAGAACTTACAAAGGAATTAGACATTATCATGTGATCAGCTGTTCCAGCGACTGATGTGTTACAACTTTTCTTCGATTTTTTTATTTTTATCCTTCATATGTTTTTCAGTTTTTCAATTGAACACAATGCCAATATATTGTCAGTGTCAGTTAAGGAAAAATGACGTTCAAAATTCTTTACAGATCATTTGAAAGGGATAACAGTCAATTTATTTCCACTTAAAAAATTTAAATACGGGTTTCTTCATTATATTTGACAGGTATTTGACAGAATACATAGCTTAAGTAAAATATTATTCTATCGATTTTCAACGTCATTTTTTTCCAACTTAATTTTTCATATAAAAGGAAGTGACAGTTTGTAACATGATGTCACAATTTAAAATTTTAAAATTGTTTTAAAATTCTTTGTATAAATTCCTACCTCCTCCGTGTTATTCGAAGCTCTGGATGGTCTTAAATTAGTAAATATGTGATACCCCTAATATCCACGCTTTTTGACAATGAACAAAAATTGTTTAGAGTTTGATGACATTCGAGAAGAAATTCAGAAAAACGCATTAAATGCCTGCTGCGTATCTCCAAACGAAAGCCAAAGAGCACAATACTTTTTTGGGTTCCCGGTTTTAAAAAATTCTCCGGGAGGCTTGAGTATTCTGGTGAGTAGGCTACGTACAACGTTTCCTTTTTAATTTTTACCAGTCGATGTTTTTGACACAACAGGTGCGTTTGGTTCATAGAACCTATGTTTTACTCACAACCATTGATGTTTCCATGTACTTCTTATTTTTTCATTTTCCATGATAGCTGGACCTAAACTTTTATGCCGAATACGAATGGCCAAGGGGATATAACTTATTTTTGAAAATTAATATTACTCGAATGATTTGTCCAATTATTGAAAGAGTAGAGCCAGTGAAAATTATTTTGGACTTGCCACCTCCTGCACAGAAGTTCATCGCCGTAAGCACTGCATATTTCAACATTTCTAATAGTTCAAAAGCCCTAAACCCTAAAACCTTTCCTTTGCATAAAAATGTACTTCTGACAATTCTGAGAGCAAAATTACTGCTTCTCTGTCATGTTCGCGCCAGTTCAATTGCAATGGACAAGAAGTATACATTTTCGCCATTTCCGTCTATTTATGACTTTTAATCTGCTATAGAGGTGCAGTTTCGTTTAACGTGGTCTACAAGTTGAGATCCATTTTGAGGGCACGAAAAGAATGCTTTTAAAATAAGGTCTATTGGAATGTTGTAGTACTTCGTCGATAAGGCCATAGTGATAGTTTAAGACATCTATGGAGGTATATACCTTAGACCAATAAGTGCGTTGGTGATAGCGCCACCCTTGACATTGTTGAAAGATCCTCTAAATGTCAAGGAAGTTAAATATGAAATAATCTTTTATGATCAGGGATTTGATTATGGAACATCAGTTTCTGCATGTGTGGAATTTCGAGTGAATTGTGGGTGAAGATAAAAAAGACTGGATCACATAGAAGGCACATAGAGAACCATCTTTTCTTAATGATCGAGAGTTTTTAACAGCTTCGAACTAAGTTTCTCTCAAAATTGATAAACGAAAGAACTGTATGAGTGTCGAAAGTCACAGTTAAGACATTCTTCTGTGAAAGAAATCTCCTATTGTCGACTTTACTTTCTAACAATGACTGATAGGCGGACAACACTATCTTTGTTTTTTTTTAGATTTGATTAAATTTTTGCCTAATTGTTAGAGCTGCCACTTGTTTTCAAATTAGGTTACAGATTCGACCGTTATAGTCAAGAGGATTATACCTTAGAGTGTTACAGCCTAAAGCGTGACAGTTAGCGCTACCGCGTCGAGCCTTTTATTTAAGGGTTCTATAACTTAGGGTGTTACAGCTCCGTGCGTTTAAGTTTACAACGTTACAGATTGAAGCGTAACTGCTTATAGTCTTGCAGTTCCGAGCGTTAAATTTGCATCTTAATGCGTTATAGCTAAGAGAGTTGCACTATAAATCGTTACAGCTTCGATCATTTCAGTGTGCTACAGTCTAAAGCGTTGTAGCTTTAGTTCTTTTTATTTAAGAGTGTTACATCTCTGATTCTGATGGTTCAAATTAGGAGCGTTACAACGTTTTAGGCGTTGCAGATTCGCTTAGTTCAAAGTTGCACTCTTTGGCTCAGCGAAGACTTGTAGAAGATCTGTCTCTTTGTTACAGGAATTATAACGGCAGATGTTCGGGGGAGCTTAGAAAAATCATCACTAGACTTGAATTTCAACGACCTATAAGATAAACGGTTGCAGCACATAGATACACATTCATCTAACAACAACACGAATAACACGGTCCCAAAACGAGGCTCACAGAGTTTTACAGTTTCGAGCGTTTAATCTAAGACCGTTTCAACTGTTTTCCTTAAAGTTAAGAGTGTTACAGCTACAACGTTACAACGAAACGAAAGATGCAGTACCAAAACTCGGTTTCCAGAGTGTTACAACTCCGTGAATTGCAATGAAGAGTGCAACAGTCTTGAGCTTTACAGCAAATATTGTAAGAACTTAGAACGTAACAGCTCTGTTCGTAATGGTTTAGATCGTTACAGGTTACAGTGTTTCAGCTTAACGCGTTACAGCATAGAGTGGGTCAATCGTTACAACTTCTTTCATTTCAGTTTAGAGTGTAGCAGTTTCTTGAAGAACTCTATAACATTTTTCGTTACAATTTGGAGCGTTTTAGCTTTTAGCATTTCATTGTTTAATAATTCAGGAGAATTACTGTCGACAGTATTAGATTAAACATTTTTTTTACGAAAGCACGATTTTCACCAAGATCAGAAACCTCAGAATGGACAGGAACCAAAAATTAATTTTCCTCCAAAGCAATAGAATATTCATTTTCCTCGAGGGAGAAAAACGTCCAATACTCCGTACCTCAATGTCGAAAAGCTGGCAAAGTGCATTTAACATGTTTTACCATTTTAAAATCCTTATTTCTATACTACTTTCGACTCAAAGACGAAAC
Source organism: Rhingia campestris (assembly GCA_932526625.1). Taxonomy (NCBI): domain Eukaryota; kingdom Metazoa; phylum Arthropoda; class Insecta; order Diptera; family Syrphidae; genus Rhingia; species Rhingia campestris. Next base: position 49,360,573 of record OW052182.1, on the reverse strand, counting down.
ATAAACAAAATCAAGAAAACAGATGTTAAGATTTAGTTTAAGCACAAAAAAAAAAAAAACCAACCAATACATTTCAAAGGTCCTTCACTCATACTTTGTGTAAATTTATACAAAAAAAAATACTTGTTCACACTCGTCCCTACTCAAAGCAATACACCCCAAGTATTGTTATTTACGTGAATGACTAATTGCACTCACATAATTATCCTTCAATCGCAATCCCCCACAGGGACTGCAGGCTAGCTCCCCCATTGTAAACCCGTACCGGCTATATATTCGATCCTTTCACACCCCTTCCCAGTCTATAGTTCATATTACCTCACTATACACCCATTAGTTCCTTATATATGGGTGACATCGATATCACCACCCACATGCATGTGGATAATACTAAAGGTGTTTGTTTTCACAGTTTTTGATTTCTGTCACCCTACACCCCCTTATTGTCATTGAAAACCAATGATTGGTTGGAAAATCGTTTTTAATCGAAGCCGACGTTTACATAAAACTTTTATTCGCCCATTATCATGCAAATGTCGTTCGAAAATTGGCAGAAAAATTACCCAAAAAAAGAAAAGAAAAACAAATTTGACGGTTTCTTTGCATTACACTAGCCTCCCCCCACATTAGTTCATATTTCATAAAATTTCGTGCTCCTGGGCCATTATCAAGGAACTTCTATCGCCCGTCGCCGTCGTTATACAAGTTCCACTTACCCTTGCGATTTTGTAGATTCTCGATTTCCTCCCTCGGTGGGTTTTCTGCTTCGATGACTTTTTGTAAATTGTCAATTAGTACGATTCGGGAGATATTCGCTGTTTGTAGGTACTCTTCGGCTTCGCCAAGGACATTTGGCTTCAACAAGTAGTCCACTTCGGCTTTCACCTCCTTCCATACTTGTCCATCTGTAAATAAGGAAACAATTTGGTTTTAGCTGGGTTTAATGTTAAGCGATATCGGTTTGGTAATGTGAAATGTGGAATGCGATATTTTAAGCGGTTTATCGTAACCTAAAATCATAGCATGTACCGAGTGCCCGTAGCAGGGAGATAACTATGCTCTTAGTGTTGTTTTATCCTCTTGACATAATGACCCAGATGAGGAGGCACTAGTAGTTAAAGAAGTGGGTGTGTGCACTTCTGTACCAGTCGGGAGGGGGCATCACATTGCACCGATCTTTGCCATGAAATGAGGTTGAAACAAAATGAACGTTTCGTAGGAATAAATATTAAATGCAACCGTTCCATCATGTCGACGGCAGTAGGTCCTATATATATATTTTTTTTTGGAATTCAATTTATTTTGAATGCAATAGCGAGTGGGTTTCTGTTGGAGCAGAGAATCAATAGAGCGCTTTTGTGCGGTGGCTTTTGTTATCGCAATCGCAATTTTCAACAAAAGGTTGACTTTGAGATTTTGCAAAATCTTCAATGTGAATGATGGATGTTTTTTTTTTTTAATAAAGGTGGGGGTGGGGACTGATTGAATGGGCTTTCTTTGTCAAACGATTGTATGGGGAATGTTGAGTTTTCATTTAGTGTGGTCTGGCTTTTGACTTATCTAAGGATATGGGTTTCCTGTAGAGAATGATTAAAAGCATACATTGGTAGCTACATGCATTCTAAGATTTGTGATGAATTCATGTAATGAAAGAGACTCCACAGTGTGTACGATGGTCCTTCGATAACATTGCTGCTTGAGAAAATCAACATAACAAGTCTAAGTGCACGTTGTCAAGGTGTGATTTAAAGCTATCGATTTAAATTCAAAATATTAAATATTTTACAATAAATGCTCACTCAGTGTATGGCTAATAAAGCGCCTATCTACGACCTATATTCGGGACCATAAAGTGGACTTCTCATCTCATTTGAGTGTATACATGTTATATATGTTTGTATATTTTATTTTAGTCGAAGGGTCCTACAATTTTATGCCGAATCTGATTAAATGTTTGCAAACATTTTTTGTGCACATAGAAATCGACAGCAACATATATTTTAGAAATTGATGTCACATTATGTGGGTGTCGATATTTTAAATTTTAAACTTTTTAAAAGTATTTAGAGAAAATGTTGAAGCACATCAGAATTCCTACAGTCAAAGCTAAAACTTGAAGTTACGCATAAAATCATAGAAACCGAGTAATCAAAAAACACAGCCCTACAAATTTTGGATGGTAGCTATTTTTTGCGACGACTACAAAGAACGAAACCCTTGAACTTGGCGAGATAAGGACTAACCGCGGCTAAATTACGGAATATGAAGGATCTTAAAAGTAACCTGCCAATAGTTTTAAATTCGTAATAGAACGATTTCTTGATAAGGGTCAGTAAGAATTCTCGGATTGTCTATGGAGATTTTCACCTAACCTCGAAAAAAAGAAACTTTTGAACGAATATTGCAGGAACATTTTCCATTTCCAAAAAAAAACTTTTGTAGATTACTGAATTTTTTATTTTCTTTAGTTTTAAGTTATTAAGGAATTATTTTTTACATTTTCGTACAATATTTGGAAGAACCAATTATGTATCAGTTTATACGATCTCCAATAACTTTCGAAATCAATATCAAATCCAGATTGGTTATTGACCCAAGCATACAAAAGCTGTGTAAACTCTAGGGTCCAAATATAGGAAACTATCTCAACCAATTTGAAGTGCGCAATTTCAAGCAGGTAGATACGGTTCGGGATAAGTAATTAGGAAGAAAATGGACCAAACTCCAAATATATGTGTCTTAGTTGTAATCTGGATAAATATAAATACAATGGTTCAAATAAGTAAAAACACCTAACCTTCATGTGATATTGCGTCGTTTTCGTAAAGAAAACATTACACAAATACAAAACCTTTTTACAAAAGAATTTTTAAAAAAATGTTGAATCAACTGCCATCCGAATAATTAACATGTCAATGTGACAGTTCAGAATGTAAAGAGGAAAACTTAAACCTCATATTTTTCACTATTTCTGTACTCTTAAGAAATACTTTCTATACAGCGATGTTGCGTCACTTCTTCTCTTTATTAAAATCGAAAGCTTTCCTTTTTACGAGCAATCTAAAAAAAGAATAACTTTTTGGCATCGTTGTAAGCGTCATTACATAAATTAAATATGAGAGATGACACATACATTGCAAACTTACTGTAATTCAGAGAAGAAATGTATTTTCGTCATTGTTTACAACCGCATTATTAATGAAGCTTATTGACACTTTAATGAAGCTTATTGACACTTTACGACATTTGTCTGCGGGATATTTTATGTGTCAAAAGGTATATTCATTTTAGAAAATTTAAAATAACGAGTTTTTTTTTAACGATATGAATTCATTAATACTATATCGCGTACGGTCTACTATTATTTTTGTTGATTTGTAAAGTGACATCTGTTATTAGGCCATTTTATCCAATCGCATTAACACATGTGACATGTTTTTGAAACGTCAATTAAATACAATTTTTACCATGTATCGCTTTACACCGAAATAGTGATTGAAAATAGTCGTTCAGTTATGTTAACTCGACGTGCATATTGTCGAGAATATAATGGTTAACAAGCACCGTCTGAAAACACTATTCTTCGTTTGGTGTCGAATTTTAGTATGTACGGGACTGTGGGAGATAGTCGACATGCCTTTCAGATATGAACCCTCCTGACTTGTTTTAGTGTTGTTATTTGAAAAGACTTCTACATACGACAGCCTAAAGCATTGACGTTCAAGGCCAAAATCATTGAAAACGCAGCAAAAAGGGAACATTTAGCTTTGGTCAATAGAGGCGAACACTTCATTGATTTTGTATTCAAAAACTAGTCAAGGATTTAAGACTGAATAATTATTCAGGCTTCACGAAATCTATATACACTAACTAAGGAGTTGTTGTATTTTACACGTAAATTGACAGTTGGCAGAATTCAAGATGCTTGTCATAGCGAAGTCTACAAGTCGAACTCATATGGTACACAGCTGCACTATACCTTTGACGTCTGCCTAATTTCAAACACCCGAGTGTTTCAATTGATCATCAAGCAAAGGGGAAAAATGCTGAAATTCTAACGAACACCATTCGTCTTTGTAAAAATGCCATTGCCTACGTTTATACAATGGACTATAACCCGGACTAAGCCTACATATGGTGTAAGTTTCAATGGTGTAAACATGTCGAACAGGAACTAAATGGTTTAGGCCAGTTCTCTAATTTAAGTGGACATGACTAAAAAACATTTTTTTTCATCTTTTTCTATCTTGCGTTAGATGGGACCATAAATTCACCTGACCTGGTATAATAGCGAGGATTTTTCTACATGCCCCAGATGCCACCACAAACTAGCTTATTGCATCTCATTTTTGTTAGACTAAAATATATAATGCCAGCCCAAATATAGTCCACGGCGTGAACGTTGCCATTGGAAATAGCAAAATTGAAAAGTATGCGATGTGTGAAGTGTGATCTGTTCAAAACAATAAAAAGGACGAAAGGCGGTCTAAGTTTATATCTGCTTGACTAATATTTTATTACAATAAATAGTGAAACATAAGCTCTAAGCGAACCCGTACTGGACATTCGAAAATGTCCTACATTATGTCTTAAGACATCTGAATAATTTTTCCAACGATACTGTTCGGTTAAAAGCATAACTTTACCATAATTTTAGTTACAATTTAAACATTTTAGATAAAATGTAGAGCAGTCGTCATTACCATTGTAAATATGATATGGTTATGTCTAAAAGTGAAATTGGGGCCCAAATTTCACTTTAAAAGGGTTTTCTTTTTGTTGACATTCTTAGCTGGTATGCAACTCTACTATACTATTTTTGTTTATTTATTTTGACGAATCTCCATTCGGTCCTTCTATTTTTGGAGGGATAACTTTATATAAATCTCCTCCTTTATATAAATATCCTCACTTATCACTGTAGAGCCTCTATATTCTCTAAACAACTGTCACAATTTTAATTGATTACACTTGCATTATCTAATCGCCATTACTATCTACTATTTCACAATTCACAAACAAAAGATCACCAACCGAATAATGTAATCACAGTCGGATAGAAATTCGTTTAATTTATTAGCGTTCACTTTCTTTTGTGCAGCTCATTTGCAATTCAAAACGCGGCTTGCGGATAAAAAAAAACCGTATCTAAATTTTTAACACCAGACACACCATTACCATCACAGCTTAAGATGTAAATTCGCTCACCGTATTTGGACAGCAACTCCTCGGCAATGCGTTTCTCCTTATCGCTCTCCACGAGTATTCTCCACAATTGGGCGCCGTCGTAACGCCTTGGACTCGACGTGAAATCCTCATCACTATTGCCGATATCGAGATTTACACTGCGACCGCCGAGATCATCGCCTGCGTCTTCACTTTCGCCGTCCAGCGTACGATCAATTGATATTCCCGCGTCAACGACATGCGATGTCGCCAACATCGACAACAACAGAACGAGTAGCAGTGACGCTACACTCGAGATCACTAAACGTGGTGCGCTTGTGGAGCTGATCATCTTTGCGAGATTCCAGTTGAAACCTTAATGAGACATGGTGACCAAATAGGCTGCGACTTTTATACTTTAATTTGTAAACAATCGATTTGAGCTCGGAACGACAACACTTCGTATGATAATTTTCCAAGATGGTGTGGGGGGACATCACATACCTGCCCACGATACAACTGGCGGTTGGCATCCATTGATTCATTCATCAAGAGTGGCGTCGCTGTTGTCGTCTATCGCACACTTACACACCTTTCTTTTCTTTCTCCAAGGTGGAGTGTTAACATTGTTTCTGAAATTTAATCAAAAAACAATTTTTTTGTTCGATTTTCATTTTGTTTATCAAAAAATTATAAAAGCGAGGGAGAGGCAACAAGGTAGTCGGTGCAACAAGGTATTCGGTGCAACAATGCACTTGCACGTGAGGAAGGTTTGTGGTGGTCATTTAGGTTGGGCACTGGGTGAACACAGTTTTCAAACAACACTTCAAAATTTGATGAAGTACTCTTGTTGAAAGGTACCATCGGTATAATAAGTTATGACCTGGGGCTAATGGATGTAATGGAGAGCTAACGCTGTTTTTGACTTATACAATATGGAACGAATATTAGGTAATGGCGATGTGGTAACGCCATTGAGAATCCCGGAAGATGTGGTTATTTGTTGAGAAATATTTAGAGATTGTCGATGGATGGATGGGTGTTTTGAGGGAAGATGCGGACGAGCATCCGGTAATTGCAAATTATAAAAAATGGGAACTTATATACGTTTGTTTTTCATTTCAATCATGCGATAAATAAGCTGAAACCTTAATGCATGAATACAATTTTAGACGCTATCACTTTCAAGATTAAAACCAATTTTATTTATTTGTTTCAACTTACGACTACTTTAAACTTGCGTCAGCGTCATTTTTTGAAAGCTCAGAGGCATAAATATAATTATGGATGCAACGAACCCATAACAAGATGTATTAAACTTTTTAATGAATTACCTTTGCTAATTCCAAATGAAATAGATTTAACACTAAATAGAATGAATTTTAAATATTTAATACTGAAATTATTACACATACCATAAGTTATTACAATATTGTTAGTAATCTGTTAGAGTTAAGCTCAGTAGATGAAATAAATAAATAAATATACTTCGTACATACAAAGTTTTTAAAAAAAAAAAAAAAAAAAAAAAAAAAATGATAAACAAACATTTATTCAAAACTAGGCTACTTATCAACTCTTAACCTAACATACTGGCCCCAAACCAGCGCTTTTCTTTTGTGCCACCTTACCTAACATAAACCTAAATCTATGTAAGTCGGCCATCCAATTTGTTTTTTCTTGGTCCCGCTGCAGAGGGTTGGAATAATAACCAGTGAGCTGGTTGGAATAATATCTTCTGTACTCCGAATCTGGTGTTCTATGTATTCCAAGGCATCTGCTTAGACACTGCCTGTCAAACAACGTTGAACCACACTGGGCACCCATATGCAATCATCGACCTGATAAGGGCCATGTAGTAAATCACTTTCATCCTGCTGTCAAGATGGGTTCTTTTAAAACAATTTTCTTCTCAGGGTAAACGATCTCCTAGGTCTCACCGGAGCAGCATCATCTTTATGTCTGTCGAAATAAAGATTCTTATCCATCCAGATGCCAAGGTACTTTACTGCCAGTGGCTGTCAGTTTGCTCCAACGATCACCAACTTGCGTCAGTTCTTTCTCGTATCCCTGGAGACCCTATACGATAAGATCGTACACATACGCAATCTCCTGATTGCCTGTAGACTAAAACTACCTATCATATGGCTGGTGTTAATGCTGAAGAGAAACATCGAGTTAACGGTCCATGTTGCAGGGCGTTTTTGACAATAAACGTTTTACCATTGTGCATGTCATGAAGCATATATAAAAGTGGTCAGCTTTAGATAGAGGCCTTCTAAATCAACCAGACAAGCACCAGTGCACTTCATTTTGCCTTTGTTCCATTGTATATCAAAGATCAGTTTGGAGTCGGCCCACCTTGAAACCAAACCGGGTCGCTGGTACTATCTTATGTCCTCAGCCCACTTGAACATATCCCAATCATACTCTTTCGGAATACCTTGCTGATACTTAGTAGGAGACTTATCGACCGGAGATTCGACGGATCTGAGTAGTCATTTTCCGTTTTCGGGAGAGGATGAACCATATACATAAATATACATTATGCAGCGCGTTGTTGAAAAACGTGGAAGAAATGTCCATAGCTTCGAGGGTTAAATGTCGTAGTACAATTTTGAATATACCATCGACTCCCGCTGACCTATTTCTTTATTAAATCAAAGATGATCTTGAGTTCCACGTTCGCTAGGCGAAGGCAAAATTTCTTCATTGAACTGTGAGAAACCGCTGTTCTCCGATCGCCGTTGCGTATTGTCATTTCGGAGTTAGAAATGATGAAGCATGGCATCGTTTTTCAGGATGCGGTTCAGGCGAATGCTTACATTCACCCTACACACCATTACACCTCCTGAAAAGCAGACACCACTTTCTCCTATAGGATCTTCACTTACAAAGAAATCGTCGTCGAAGACGAGTTTAGCAAAATAAATTCCTGCTGCCAAAAGTATGTTTGTATTGTCTGCAGTTCAATGGAGCTTAACACACGGATGCTCATATTCATCTTTCCCCCTAAATATCTTTTTTGTGGAAACATACTCGGGTCGTTAAAATTTACGGCCCGAATTCTGTCAAATGCACATACCAATGTTGTCTAAGTTTTTTTTTCGGAAACCTTTTCCGATTTTTTTTTTAAACCTTTATCAAAAATTTATTTTTGTTTTAAGAAAATGCCCCCAAAGCGGGTGTGTGTCAAGACCTTATATAGTTGGAATATATGAAACTTTCTAAATCTGGGCAAGATAGAACGAGGATTTTGAAAATGTTAATACTGGTACTGCTGGGAGTAACAAAGAATTCATGTGTTTGAGAACTACCAAGTAGCCTTAGCTCATTGCCAGACCTGTGGACGCTTCCTGGTAAAAATGTCGTGTGCATATTTAAACACCATATTGCTCATTTGTCTTTTAATATGGACGCCAACAATAAAATCTATCCAGTCCATGCTCTTACATTCGTTCAGATTTGTTTTACGTAACTACGTAGAAAGCCAAAAGCTCAACCCTTTTCTTTGTTATCCCCTTGTACGGTGCCTTTTGGCCTAGCCCGTCGGTGTAGCCGAAATATGTTGTTAACGAAATTATTCGGCCATACTTTAACTTCCGATTATTTTTTTCTGTAAATTTATTCGGTTAGTGAAGAGTGCATTGATGGAAACCTCATGGGTAATTGGTTACAACATATTAATCAACTTCGACCGACTTTCTTCTAAAAAAAAAGTTCTGCGATTGCGCTGCTCTTAATGTATCTTATTATCTTTTTGGATCATATTGTAGCAAAATGTAATGCTGACGCAATGGGAAAGATTGTGCAGTGGAATTAAGCTAATAGGTTAAATCGGGTCTAAAATATTTGCATCTTCTGTTTATGCAATAAACTTCTCTGATAAGAGTCGAATCTTGTACGCTGGAAATGTGCTATGGGGTCTGCATATATTTCTAGGACAAGGTGCCTCCATACGATAAGTTTTATTCGTTACACTTTGTTGAGGTTTCTGGAACTTACTTAATTGTCTATCATACTTGTCTGTCAACATATGCCTATTCTTAAATGAATGTATAAGGTGTCTCAAAATAAAGTTTTGTGGATCTATTGAAAAAATCCATCTACTATTTATTAAAGTATGTATACTTTAAATACATATACAGTTTGGAAATTTATTTCGCATTGTCAACATGAAAACCATTGCTTTCGCGCCACTCAATTATCGAACAGTAAAATTTCTCATGATAGCTCCGCAGAGAGACTCCGTCATGGCTGTCATTTGGTGATGAAAATGTTTATTCAAATGAGCCAATAAAGTTGAGTTATATGACTTTAAATTTGAGATAATCCCACAGAAAAAAGCCCATAGGTGTTAAATTCAGACTCTGAGGAGTCAAATTTCAGTCGCTTCTCCTGGAAATCAATTTTTTTTTATAATTTCAACGCAGTAAGTGAAAAATTTACGAACTTGCGGCTGAGACTGTTGTTTGTAGTTGTCCCTGTCCTGTTAATTAAAAAATTGACTTAAACTTGAGAGATCACATGGCAAAGAAGATGCATGAAGCATGTACACACATAGATGTGAATCAAATCCATTGATTGAATATGTGGGACGTTGTTCCGTCCTGCTGGAACCATGTTCTTTGGTTATAACCAAATTAGTTTTCCAAATCAGGCAGCATGAAGTCCTCTAACCTGTGCACATAATCCTCTGAATTCACGGTAACAGGAAGTTTCCCTTTAAAAAAAAAAAAAAAACAGCCCAATTGCAAAATACGATGAAATGATGATCCATGCAAATGTTAACTACCTGCGCAATTACGAATTGAAAGGTTCGGATCGCCACGTTTTCTATCGTTCCTGATGATCTAGTTCTCCCAGATTTTTTTGTCAGTATATACTGGTCTTCAAACGTTTTAACCCATTTTTTTAAGTGGCAAAATCCTCGAACATTGCATAATCTTCTAAGCACTACAATCGCCGGATCACCTTTTTTTGTGATATTTTCACACGCACAACGCGAGGTCCGCTTCATGATGAATGAATTTACTAACTTTCTTTTTAGACACGTTGTATTTTAATAGGCTGGTCTCTGTAGTCCATTGGCAACTTTGTAGAACGGGCTCGTATCGATAAAAAAAACAAGAAGGTTTGGGTTCGATTCCCATCCTTAGGAACACCTAAATGATTTTTCACTGGCCCTCCTCCTAGTGATAATCTGACAAATATTCCGACTAGTATCAATTGTCAAGAAAAGCTTGGATTCGGGACAGAAGGTCCCGCCATCGTGCAAGAAGTACACACGTTTTTATTTTTGTATTGCCTGTGAGCTGTTTGAAATCAACAAGTCTAGTCGGAAAAAAATACCACACAAAAATTGAACGAAAAATGCTCCTGAACGCACTTCAACGCAATTCGCCGGGATGCGTTTCAAAATGTCGGAGAAATATTCCGAACAGCTATTCGGAAGATAACCTCGAAGCAAAAATCATACGAATCGTACAAAATCGGAGAATTTTTTGCCCGACGGATACCTCGATAGGGCTGAAATCTGTAATAAAGAGGCAGATCTCCTGGCAATAGAGACTACATGTTGTTGCTCTGAGTCCTCTGAATCAATGTAGCCGTACCATCGGTTTGCATGTTTTGTTGTCGTCTGAGTTCATCTCGTTAGTTGGATAGCCTCTGTCATTTGGATATATCTTCTCAGTCATTGTCAGAGTTTTGTATTGTCTGCGAATATTATCTGTACGTACACGTCTGTTTAAAATTCCTTAAGATATTTATAAATTTAAAGCAAATAGATATTTATACTACGGAGATACTCCATCAATACTTGATGCGGTATCATTTTAAAATTTAGTAGGTATCCTTAAATGTCTAAAGGCATTTAAAAGAAAGCTGACGAAAGCAATTTAAATATCCTTGCGCTAAAAACAAAATCACAGCGTTTCGTATTCCAAATGTATCTATATCATCGTGCAATCATTTCATCCAATTTCAAATCATATCTTCTCCTTTTTAAGTGATTGCTATATACAGAATTTTTTTGTGAGGCACCTTATTTTATTTTTCACTTCCCTCCTTTGAGTGCAATTCAATTTCCGAAAATTAAATCAATTTGCTGTAATGCAGGTCAGCCAAGAATATCTCAGTGAATGCAATTTTTCTCAATCCTGGCTAAATGTTTAATGCAATTTGCCAAAAGAAATAAATAACACCCACTGCCAATTGAAATGAATTTTCCAGCTCAAAGTTGGCCATAAAAAGGTGTAAAGATTGAGATAGTAAAAGACCCAACGGAGTAGGAGGTACATCCATCAAAACATTCATATTTACTAGCAAAGGCGATTCGCCAAAGTTCCAGGGTAAACAATATTCATGTTCATGTTTTGCTTCTTCTGTTTTTTTGGTTTTGTTCGAAGAAAGTGCAAAGGCGATCTTAATCAATTAAATAATGTTTGACAGTAGAAAATAGAAATTCCACAGTTTACCCTGGCAAAAGTACACCACGAGAAAGCAAAGCAATTAAGTGCACACTTTGATACCTAAGACAACAATCTTACGTGTGGGATAATCCGAAAGGAGCGAGAGCACCTTTGCGTCGAGTCGCCAAGCTCTCGAAAAAAATAATGAGATGCAAATAACATGAGCACAATTCGCAAACGCTCTACATGATATGTACGTGGAACCATTAATCTCTACGGAGGCAGCTATAGCCCCGTGATGAAGATTGCGATGATAAAGAAGCTGTTCAGAGTACACTTTCAGTGGAGATAGCACTCGCCTTGGCAGTAGTCATTCTTTTGTATGTGTATGGTATGGTGGCGGTGAATTAAGATCCACTTAACAAATGAAGTGGTGCTGCAACGGGCATATGCCATACACACAAAAACAACAAATTACCAAAACGAACAAAAATCAAGCGTAAAACAACAGAAACACAATTTACAATTATGTACGAGAGAGGAAAGATACAGCGATACAAGTGAAGGAGTTTTGCTGCCTCTTTTACGGATCAACTCCCTCCGTCACTGGTGTGTCACATGAAAGTGAAAACCGAGCGGAATTAGTGACAGTGACATAGGAAAAAGTAGCTTTCAACGCTTTCAGCAGTTTGGGGAAGATGTTGTGTTGTTTTTCAACACCCAAGCAAACCCAATGGGTACATGGGCAATTATTGGTTTCAGCGGTTCAAGGGGATTAATCGTCTTGAGTGATTATCTTGAGTTTGTCATGAAATTAATGGAGAAATTTGAGTTGATGTCATTTTGGACTTATCATCAAATGATACATAGGGGGACAATCGTAGGCCATTTTACGAGTTCTTGTACAAGGTGAGACAAATGGCCCTGTTTATTTGGAAAACTGATATCGATCAAATGACATCCTTCTGAGTTGGTGCACGTTTCTGCCCGTTTAACAGCATTTTGAATTGTTGCTATTATTTGTGATAAATTTGGCTTCCTTTGTCGAAATATCATCTATGAAGAACAGCATGGCATCGATCCACTGTAACCTATTAACTTTTATGCATCATTGCTGCAATAGTTTGGAAAATAAAAAAGAAGTCGATTGTAACGGGTGATTTTTTAGCTGGTTTGGTTTTGGCAACACTGGTTTTGACAGCTGAGGTGTGTTTAGTACCTTGTGTCACTATCAAACAGCTTCAGTTTGGTTTGCAATTTAACCATGGATCGTCTTACAAATGAACAACGCTTGCAAATTATTGAATTTTACTATCAAAATTCGTGCTCGGTTCGAAATGTTCATCGCGCGCTGCTTCCATTTTATGATCGGCATTCCCGACCTTCTGAGCAGTCTATTCGGAAGATTGTGACCAAATTTCGCACCAAATTTACTTTGTTGGACATTAAACCACCAACACGTTTACGTACTGTGCGTAGTGAAGAAAATATTGCGGCCGTATCAGCTAGTGTGACAGAAGACCGCGAAATGTCGATTCGGCGCCGTTCCCAGCAGTTAGGCCTTTGTTACAGCACTACGTGGAAAATTTTGCGGAAGGATTTGGGCGTAAGGCCTTTTAAGATACAGCTGGTGCAAGAACTAAAGCCAGCCGACCTACCACAACGCCGAATTTTTGGTGAATGGGCTCTTGGAAAGCTGGCCGAGGATCCGCTTTTTTATCGAAAAATTGTGTTCAGCGATGAGGCTCATTTTTGGTTGAATGGGTACGTAAATAAGCAAAATTGCCGCATTTGGAGTGAAGATCAGCCAGAAGCATTGCAACAGCTACCAATGCATCCCGAAAAAGCCACTGTTTGGTGCGGTTTATGGGCCGGCGGCATTATTGGGCCATATTTCTTCAAAGATGATGCGAATCGCAGCGTTACTGTCAATGGTGAAAGCTACCGAGCGATGATAACAAACTTTTTTTTTGCCCTTGCATGATATGTGGTTTCAACAAGACGGTGCCACATGCCACACAGCACGCGAAACAATGGCGCAATTGCGAGGCGAGTTTGGTGAAAAGTTAATTTCACGTTTCGGGCCGGTCAATTGGCCGCCTAGATCGTGCGATTTGACACCATTAGATTATTTTTTGTGGGGGTATGTCAAGGCTAATGTCTATAGGGACAAGCCCGCTTCGATTGACGCACTGGAAGCCAACATCCATGCATTCATTCGTGAGATACCGGCCGATATGTGTGAAAGAGTATGCCAAAATTGGACTCAGCGGATGGGCTACCTGAGACGCAGCCGCGGTCAACATTTGCATGAAATTATCTTTAAACATTAAATTGCAAGGTTCAAAATATCGATTCAAATAAATATTTCATTCATTTTTTTTGAATTTTTTGTGTTTTTTTTTTAAAAAAAGTTCTAAACCTCTTAAAAAATCACCCGTTATATACACTGATTTCTCCAAAGCCTTTGACCAGTTATCACATAACATCATAATTTTTAAACTTAAGGCGTATGGATTCCCTCCAGGATTCATAAATTGGGTTAAATCATATCTCTCATTGAGAACATACTAAGTGAAATTTTGAGGATCCAAGTTCAACCCTCAATCTGGAGTACCTCAAGAAAGACATTTAGGATCAATTTTATTTATACTTGCAATTTCAATGTACTTATTCTGATTAACTCGGTATGTGCTTGACGGCTCAGTGGCGCGATGGTTAGTACGATGAACTGCGGCGCAGAACGTCTGGGTTCGATTGTTGGCAGTAGCAACACCTAAACTCCTCCATCACGAGGAGGGTCAGTGAAAAATAATTTAGGTGTGACAAATCATCCGAGTAGTATCGATTGTCAAGAAAAGAATATCTCAACTTAGCTATTTGGAGTCGGCATAAAACAGGAGGTCCCGCTGGCAGCCATCATGTAAGAAGTACACACACACACACAGATGAATGGTTGTGAGAAAGCTAGGGTACTTACGAGCTTGGTGCTCCAAAAATTTGTATCTTCATTTTTTTTTGTGCTTGATTGGGATGGTATAGGAGCGATATTTCTAGCCTTAATCCGAACAATCAGTAAAGAATCAGTATGTACCGCGTGTGGTATCATATAATCTGCAACCGAAAAATGAGAAGACGAAGGTGATATTCGTATTCTCTCGATAATGTACGAAATACCGATTACAGACACCGGACCGTAAAGTCAAGAAGTGGCTTTAATCGATAAGTTTGATTCGATTGCTTCAGTTCGAATCTAGAAGAGACATGTCCATGATCGTGGAACAATTAGTTATAATGACCAGAATCCTTCCACCTCAATTCAATCTTATACTCTATACTCAGTTTTATACAAACCACTTGGTCACTGAAATTCGTGCAAGTAGCAAAAAGGTCATAATAAAGTCTGCTAAACGCATTATCATTACTAGAACAGCTCTTTTTTTATTTAATACAAGATATATCCTTCCAAGTTGCGAAGAAATTGAGGGGGTCTACGCAAAACTTGTGGTTACCACAATTAGGTTTAAGGGTATTTTGTTTTTAATTTACTAACCAAGTAAAGTATAATGTGCTATAAAGTTTTCCAAGAAACAAATATTAACTTCTGAACGTCAGGAAGACCATTCAGCACAAGAACCTTGAAACTTATCTCTTTCTAATTATAATTCACGTTCATTTCACAATAGTGGTTGTCATATGAATACTAAATGTATCCTTTGATTTAAAACAAATTAGCTATTTCACTCCTTCTAAACTTTTATACTTTAACTACAATTCCTAGTGACATTATCCATTAAAATCTTCCCAATTTCCGCTTACAGATTGAAGAAATCACCGAGGGCATTGAAACTATCGAGTTGCTAGTAAACGACGGCCCAACGTGCGGCATACATTACGACACCAACTGTTCGAATGACAATGCAAATGCTGTCATGTCAAGTGCATTTGTTCCGTCACCGGTGCACCAACTGAATGCCAAATCATTCCGACGAAATTCCCAAGAGCACAGCTCTCCATCTTTGTCGCAAAAAGCGTGCTGCACTCCTACGCCTACATGTGTTTTGCATACGGAATGCAATACTCCGACAGTTGACACTGTCGACAGTGGAGCAAGTTCAAATTCTGAGTTTTACGATGACGACGATGGAGGTGTGGCATTGCCTCCACCACCCCTAGCAGTATCGAGAGCAAATCAAATCCACAATCAGACTGAATATGCGTTCGATCAGCGTCATCGCAGTAGCCTAACACGTGTAATGTCAAAAACGAGCGTCAACAAAACGTTCTGTGATAAATCGACGAATTCGTCTCCAAAACATACTGTTTCGGTCGTCACCTCGCCAATTGAGTCGTTGTCCATTACGCGAGAACATGTGCTGAAGCATGAGATCGAACAGTTGCAGGAGAAACTCAAAGATACTGAAGAACGCTTGCAGAGTCTGCGAATTCAGCACGATTCGTTGTCACAGGTTCATCGAGATTTGCGCGAAAACAATACCCATCTGCAAGAGGAATCGGAAATATTGAAACTTGACGTCCAGCATCTAAATGAGTGTGCAAATATTTTAAGATCCGAGCTACAGGCTGCTCGTAGCGATCGTAATGAGGCGTTAGATTTGCAGCGTGTGCTGCAGACAGAGTTGGAGGATAGTCGTTTCGAACGAAAGAAAGCTCAAGATCAAAAGGAAAAGGATACAAAGACTATACAGGATCTACAGCGTCAGTGTAGGGAAATGGAGAGGATACTCATGAGAAAGCATCCCGACTCGGTGTCGGCTTTGATTGGTAAGCATTTTTGTTAAGGGTTTGTGTTTGAATTGGTTTTAATAAAAGAAACTGTGAATGTTGGGAAGAATTCTTGATTTTACTTAATTGCAGACGGACACAAGTCTGAACCTTCAAATCCATGTGGCAAGCAGTATTTACAAGAAAAAAGGTTACGTATACGCCTCAGTGCATATACTATATCTGCCATAGGTACTGGAACACGACTAAATGCATTCATTATAGATGAAATATTAAACTCACCTATCTTATCAGGAGTTCTAGACTAAGAATCCCATTTAGTAAGGTTCGCTGTTCACTGTATAGAAAATCGTCACCTTTATCATTATTTTATGTAGGTACTTCATTCTTGATATTTTTGGTCTAACAACAGAGCCATACTAATAGGTATGAACGTTCCCGTACTCTTGTGTACATTTCAATAAACCTCAATAAGAAACTCTAAGATTGGGCCACGAGTTATGAAGGACTCGCTCTATACGTTGTTGAAACACTCTTCCAAATCCTGTTCCACTACTGTACAACCTGTCATGGGGCATGCTTTGATATCACGTGCTTTTCCTCTTCTAGTCTAGGGTTTTTATCCCCTTTCTTTCTCATATCGTTTTCCCACATAATTTTGCATTATACTGGCAATAATGCTGTGACCATTTTAAATGCTTCCTCTTTGGATAGGAAGAACGACAAGAGTTTTTGTATGGCGATTGTGCTGCTTGTTTCTATTTGTAAAAGATTTCTCCCACCTTCATACTTCCGTATTCCACTACGTTTTGATTTTCCTTGAGGCAGTATACCTAAACTAGACATGGCTCTGTATATTTCGTCTCTATAAATGCTGTCGTATGCGGCTTCAAAATCGATATTGACTCCTTGCGTTTTTTTTTTCAGGATCTGCAGAAGTGTGATGATTTGAGTAGTTTTTGGTGCATTCTGGTCATAAACCAAACTGATAAAGGCCGATCAGGTTGTTGGAGAACGGTTTCAGACGTTCACATATTACGGAGAAACGATCTTGTAGACCTCTGTAGTTGGTGCAACTCACAGTTCTTTTTTTGTGAAGGACTTGGTGAAGTAGAAGATTAAGTTTAGTTTCACAACATTTCAAACTTTGACGTATTTAATTTTTTTTTGTGAAAGCGTCGAATACCTTCTTTTAGTTGAAATGAGTGAGTACTAGGTCAGTTCCCGTACAAATAATCTTGACTGGTTCTTACTCATTTTTTTAAAATAAACACTGTTACTATGCTCAATTTTTGTATCCAAAGAAATATCCGCAAAAATTAAAAGACTAATGCCCTGTAGCTGGTGTATGTTACTTACCAAATCAGCAACCACTAGCTTTATATAGGTCGGTAGAAAGGCCGCCATTTCCAGTAGCCTTGTTGAGCTTAAGTTTATATGACGTTTACTTAAAGGGGGGTCGAGAGACCTTTCATATCAGTTGCAAATGGTGTTATGGCTTCTTAACATAGTTGCCATTTCTCTTAGATTGTAGATTCTGGTGGTATGATGATAATCGTGAGGTTAAGGACTTGGCGGTCTATTGCGATTGCAGTATTTTGACATTCTTACCTTAACTGCAACAAGGTAGTGTTCCGAATTTGAATTTTTATAAGCAAATAAAATCAAATGACCGTTAAGTGACTGTCTGCCAATTTGAGTAGATTGATTTCTTGTCGAATCGCCTGACGTGACCTATATCCCATCTGTTGCTGATTGGATATAGGTCACGTCAGCAATTGTTTTATCCAGTAGATTAAGCTGTTGGCCGAAAGTTTGCCTGTACTTAAATTTGAAGGCAATCGCGTAGCCTACGAAACTATTTTATCGGTTGTAGCGTGCGCACTTCTTCATACTGAATAACAGCCCAACCAAACAATCGGCCGGTAGAAAAAATGTAGTGTGCGTGGGCTCTAAATCTGACTATTGGTATATAGGTTCGATTTCAATGGCCCTCATCTCGCTATGCTCTGCCAAATCAGTCAAGTAGTATTAATTATGAAGAAAAGCTTATCTCATCTCAGCCATTCGGATTCGGCATAAAACAGGAGGTCCCGCAATGCATCGTGCAAGAAGTATACACGCACACATGAATGGTTGTGAGAAAAAGCTAGGCCCCGGGTACTGCAAGCCTGTTGCGACAATTTTTATTTATTTTTTTTCATTTTGAATTGCAATCTGTAAATTAAGAACTCTGAGGCGTTCTTTCGCAGTTTGATGTGCAATTTACTCAGCAGCAGGTTTTCGACGCGCTTTAATTCAATAAAGGGCGGTTTTGAGTGGTCATCGCGATTTGACCCCTTGTGATTGTTTTTTATGTTTTTTTTTTTTCAATGTTAAACGTCCAAGGACCATACAAAATCAGATGGCCAACATCCGGACAGAAATTGCCAACATTCTCACTGCTATGCTGGTAATTGTTATAAGTATGACTAACGCCAGGAATCGGCTTATTCAGTGTATGGGCAATGGGGGCGTCACCTACCTGATAAAATTGTAAACAACAAACAATTAGAATTAAAAAAAACAGGAAATTTTGACGCATTCCACATTTTCCTTGCCTGCCTCCCAAGTCTCTGCCATGCAAAAGGATCATGATTATTCTGAGTACTTCGTTGCTGCAAACAAATTTTTATAAGTCTACAGAATGCAAGCAATTAATGGAGAATCTAAAAATGGTCCCCTAGTCCGCCTAACAATCTCAGTCATCTAAATTGTCCAGATCATGCCATGATTTTGCTGCTAGAATTGGGTTGTAAAGATATTTTCGACCTAACTTGACACGGATATGAAATATAATATTCTCATGTTTAAAGCTCTTTTTCGCTTGTTGTAAGCGTTATTTTTCTGTTAATGCTGGGTTTGCACATGCTATGAGTTTGATATGAGTCTACTTAAGGACGAGGTCGGGTCCACCATGTGGTTCAGGTTATGTCCAACTAAAAGGTGCTCAAAAGAAAAGATTAAATAGAAGATCGTATTACTGCATATTGTCCTTGTAAAGAATAGAGTAAGAATTCATGTTAATTTGTCAACATAGTCATGTTGTCTGCTGAAGGTCGCTAACAACAACATTCCACAAACTGTCTAGCACTATTTGCGTGACAGTAGTAATCAATTTTACTCCTCAACTGAATCCTTTATTTGTTTTTCTTCTTACAATAAATCACGATTTTATTATCTCCTATTCTCCATTTACTTTTCGCAACCATTCACGACTCCCTGACTCACTTCACTTCTCATTACAGTCGCCTCGAAGAATCCTTCAAAATCATCGGCTAACGACGACAGTCACAGTCGTCGACTCTTGGAACAGCGCATTGCTCAGTTAGAAGCTGATGCCAAGGAACAAGACATGAAAGCACAAAAAATATTGGCCAACGTTCAAGCCCGATTCAACTCGGTCCAATCGAAATACGAGACACACATCGCCGATTTGGAAACGCAAGTGTTAAGGTAAGTAATTTGTTCGCAAATAAATCGTGCATCCGAAGGACATGAATCACGTTATGATACTAATTTTGGTCGTTCTTCTCTTTACCCAGCCTGCAGGAAATCAATACAAAGCTGAACGAGAAAATTGAATCACAAGTCCGGACACTCGATTACTTTGTCTCCAAGAAGTCTGAACGCTACCACAATGGCTGCACACAAACAGAGGAATTGCCCGAACGTCAGCGCAGAACTATGACATCATGTACGCAAACTGATTGCGTTACAAGTGCCACTACAGCTTTTGTGGCGGCAGCAGCAACAATAACAACCGTATCTACAGCGACAAATACCTCGAGTGCTAACACCAGTGCCAGTTCCACGCCGTCAAACAGTAGGCCAAGTTCAAAGCAGTCGGGACTGAAGAAGCCCACAGCGTCCAGTAAATTACCCTTCTCACAGTCTGACTCGACAATCTCGTCTGCTTATCATGCTGCTGCCAAGGAGGATGCTCATCTGTTGGCAACCATTCGCGGCATGAGGGTCGATCTGGCCATTAAGGATAAGGCAATGCAACGGCTGACTCGAGAGTTGGACGAGTGCAAGAGGACCATTCGTAAATTGCAAAAGGAGAAGGAGGGTAAGTGTTGCAACATGTAGTGTAATGTAATTGGTGTGTATGTCCTTGCATTTGTGCGCGTTCACACATTTCATGAGATGAGTGTCTAGAATTATGACACGTAGCACTTTTGAATAGTCGAGATATCGCCGTAAAGAATTTATTTATGCTGGTGGTAATTGAACCAAACGTAGGTACTTCGGTAAAGAGTTTTTTTTTCAAAACATACGGCGGTTTGAGTTGTCACATTCTTTACAACTGTCCTTCATATTCTCACATACAATAACAACATTGTATCGATGAAAACAAAGAGAATCCTTGAATACGTCAAGTTCATAGTGGAAACTTATATAAGAAAGAAAGTGGTGAGGGAGATGGTGGTATATACACATTTCACATAAACTTTAGGTTTAAGCAAGATGTTGTAGGATTAAAATTTCGCGTTGGGAATGCAAAGAAAAATCTTACAAGAGCTTGTGTAATGAGGATTATTTACTACTACGATTCAACGTTTGATGGTATTGGGAAGAATGGAAAAGGACAGGACTTATATACACTAAGGGAATTTAAAACAGATGGTATGGTCCATATTTCAGTTATTGGCCTTGAATGTCAATGGTGCACATTGATACTACAATGTGTTTATAGGATACATTTGGTATTATCCTTATCGTAGGTATACTGTTATACTATATCATTTTTCTTATCGTTTCGAGAAAGGAACTTAATTGATTAGAATACTTTTATAACTTAAGCGTATTGCTCAATTATTTTACTCTTTTTCTTCTTTCTGAAAAAATCGTTGTTCCTTCTTTCTCCTTTGCTTATAAAGACAGAGTCGATGCCACTCGGAATGTTCGGACATCAGAAATACTGGATGCGTGCCTCTTATCTATCGTAAAGTGATTGATTGACCTATGTTGATCTAAAGACAGCCATGTCCGCATTTGGATATCAAGGTGAAGCATATGGTTTATGCTGGATATATTGGCATTTCTTTCCGCAGGAGCTCGTATAGCCAATCCTTATATATATTATTTTTTTTTTTCATCATAGCGTCACCGCATATAAGGATTATGTTGATAACTTTGTCAGATTGTAACAATGCGATTGATAAGGTGTTTGAAGAATAAGTCTTCTTGCCTAAGTCTGACGGTTATAACAAAACCGCATACGAATAATCGTTGTTTCTGCTCACTATAACCCAGATGTCCAGATGTTCGTTCTCCTATCCCATCATATTTCCTGAATGACAGTAATGTCTGCTTTGAAGCAACTTAGGGCTTTCGCTAGTAGTTCGGCTGCCACTTGGGGGCAAAATAAGCGCAATTAATTTGTAGTCAAAATTTAAACGTCTGGCCGTTGTCGAAGTTAACACCGCTTAGTGTCTACCACGTGAACCATGCTAGTTTTATTCAACTGAAAAATGCAGTATACAGACTCCAGAGTTACAGTAATCGAATGGAATGTACAGAGGAATTTATGCATTTTCAAGACATCGATGCATGAATGCAACAACATGTTACTTCTGTTGCAAAATCAGTAGTGGCCAAACGATGTTTCTTTTTTAGAGCTTAGAGAAATGTTACGCTAGACTAGTGTACCCTCCTCTGAAGTAAGATCAGATCTTGAAATGGTTTTCTTCTAAAAGTACTGAAATAGGTTCTTCACTTCTAGACGGGTGTTCTCCTTGATAGCTTCTGAGCATAACAGACGTGATCCACGCTCAGCACCCATCAGCAGATGGAATGCCTGCACTTTGCAAGGAAACATCTTAAAGTCTTCTACCAAAGTACGTCATAGAGACGTGTGTAAAATGGCAAATTAAAGCGATATTGGGTGCGTTACGGATTTCAGTTTTACCAAGTTAACTTTGCCGGTGCTCTGCTCTCATTGGTCAATCGACCATTTCAGTCACGTGACATATGAGGGGAAATGACTAGCGAAACAAGTTGAATATTTACGCATCGACACCCAGATATGAGTGAAACAGTTGATTTTGCGTCGAACTGTCATGAAGATGTTTTTGATTTCAGTAGCATTACCCAATATTATGGGTTTATTTATGTTATTTCTTACTTTTTTGTTGAAGAATAATTATTCTGAATACATAAAAGTAAATATAATAATCTATAAATGTGGATACGAAATTGCAAATTAAGGGTTGGTATAGTTTGCATTTAACTTGCCATTCATTAAGATTGTGCGTTCCACATCGCCTCAACTCATTTTGCTGTTGAAATATAAAATCCGGAACACGGCCATTATAACGGGTGATTTTTTAGCTGGTTTGGTTTTGGCAACACTGGTTTTGACAGCTGACGTGTGTTTAGTACCTTGTGTCACTGTCAAACAGCTTCAGTTTGGTTTGCAATTTAACCATGGATCGTCTTACAAATGAACAACGCTTGCAAATTATTGAATTTTACTATCAAAATTCGTGCTCGGTTCGAAATGTTCATCGCGCGCTGCTTCCATTTTATGATCGGCATTCTCGACCTTCTGAGCAGTCTATTCGGAAGATTGTGACCAAATTTCGCACCAAATTTACTTTGTTGGACATTAAACCACCAACACGTTTACGTGCTGTGCGTTGTGAAGAAAATATTGCGGCCGTATCATCTAGTGTGACAGAAGACCGCGAAATGTCGATTCGGCACCGTTCCCAGCAGTTAGGCCTTTGTTACAGCACTACGTGGAAAATTTTGCGGAAGGATTTGGGCGTAAAGCCTTTTAAGATACAGCTGGTGCAAGAACTAAAGCCAGCCGACCTACCACAACGCCGAATTTTTGGTGAATGGGCTCTTGGAAAGCTGGCCGAGGATCCGCTTTTTTATCGAAAAATTGTGTTCAGCGATGAGGCTCATTTTTGGTTGAATGGGTACGTAAATAAGCAAAATTGCCGCATTTGGAGTGAAGATCAGCCAGAAGCATTGCAACAGCTACCAATGCATCCCGAAAAAGCCACTGTTTGGTGCTGTTTATGGGCCGGCGGCATTATTGGGCCATATTTCTTCAAAGATGATGCGAATCGCAGCGTTACTGTCAATGGTGAACGCTACCGAGCGATGATAACAAACTTTTTTTTGCCCGAAATGGAAGTTCTTGACTTGCATGATATGTGGTTTCAACAAGACGGTGCCACATGCCACACAGCACGCGAAACAATGGCGCAATTGCGAGGCGAGTTTGGTGAACAGTTAATTTCACGTTTCGGGCCGGTCAATTGGCCGCCTAGATCGTGCGATTTGACACCATTAGATTATTTTTTGTGGGGGTATGTCAAGGCTAATGTCTATAGGGACAAGCCCGCTTCGATTGACGCACTGGAAGCCAACATCCATGCATTCATTCGTGAGATACCGGCCGATATGTGTGAAAGAGTATGCCAAAATTGGACTCAGCGGATGGGCTACCTGAGACCCAGCCGCGGTCAACATTTGCATGTAATTATCTTTAAACATTAAATTGCAAGGTTCAAACTATCGATTCAAATAAATATTTCATTCATTTCATTTTCGAATTTTTTGTGTGTTTTTTTTTTAAAAAAGTTCTAAACCTCTTAAAAAATCACCCGTTATATCAAACGAGATATACGGCTCCTTTTGTTTGGTGCCCAACATACGACCCATATTTCGTCAATAGCTTTGTATTGCTTTTTACAAACAAAATTCTAATTCTGTTCACTTCAGAAATCTCAAAACCAAATCGACACTAAATGCTTCTTGTAAAATCTATTTCGATAGGATCATACCTCTTATTCCATCTTCTATAAATCTAGGACTAATTTTAAATAAATCTGTGTATCGTTCCATTAGCTCAAAAGTTTGTCATACTTTTAAAACCACGTGCTTAAAGGCAATTCCCTGCTGAAAATTACGCATAATAACGCAAACTCTAGTCCACAGTGATTTATATTCCACCTCACACGGTCGATCAATATTGTCACACCTTCTCAGAAATGTATTTTTGTTTATTAGTGTCTGCCTGCTGTGGTTTTCGTCATAAATCACGAATCCAACATCGTGCTTTGAATACAAAATGACATCAGAGTGACGATCACATTAAAGGAAATACATTCCGCCGCGTACTAGCCAACATCTGTATTCCTCAAGTGGAATTTAAGAGTGAGATTTATTTTCGGGGGCTAAGGAAGAGTAACCAAGTGTACACTGGAATTGTCATTAAAATATTCGTTTTGTGATTTATTGAACAGTTTTTGAAGAGTGTTTCTCTGCTTTATAACAGAAAGTAGGTCGATTTTTGAGCGAAGGTAGCTTAGTATGACATCTGAGATTTAGTACGGGTCGGTTATGTATCCTCAATCTGGCCACCCATAGGTAGTTGAGATCTCATTGTGATACGATTTAGTAAAGTTTGGCTTATATCCTTTTCTCCTCTACAGGTCATGCAACTATATCCAGACATCTCGATGACCCCAGAAACATCTAAACAGAAGTTAGGGAAGAGTTATATTTCTCCAGTAACAGAGATATGTAGTGTGTCTTCGTCACCGCAGCCTTTCAAGATGTTGTGATCCTTGTGAATAAGTTTAATTTCGCTGTATTTTAGACATGGAGTGGCTATTCCAATATAGACAGTGATGTTCTTCATAACGTAGATTGTTGGTTGGTTATTGTCATATTCTGGCCAAAGCTTTTGGCATTTATTTGTATCTTGTACTACACCAGTTATCTGAGATTACTAATCTTATGAGTTCTTCGGCCATATCCGCCGGCTATAGCCCACAACCGTAATACAGCAACAAAAATGACTGACGATGTAGCACCGTTTCACTCAAATGTATTTTGGTGAGGAATTTTTATTTTGTTTTACTGAATTGAAGCCAAGAAACACCTATTACACTAAGAGACAAGAACCCCACAGCAGTGAAACAGCATGATTGTTTTTTTCTGTTGCAGTTATTGCCACCTCTATGTTGGTGAATATAGCATGTATCTTCCACGATTGTTACGAAATACACCGCTCTGATATATGTATGTATGTATGTGTTATCAAATTCTCTGACAATATCCCAGCACCACAATAACTTTTTGATCCATCTGGATGGATATTGATTTCTCTTTCTTCGTTTGATATGTAATCGGAATTTACGCTGCTCCTTATATATTGTCCGATGGTGAGTGCGAAATACTGTCGCGCCGAAGGTCTGGGTTCGATTTCCTGCCGTAGCAACCGCTACATGGCCCTCCTATCGTGATGATTTGACAAATCATCCGATTAGTATCAATTGTCAAAAATATCTTATCTTAATGTAGTCGTTTAGATTCGGCATAAAAAAGGAGGTCCCGCCATCTTGTATAGTGTAAGCGCAATTGAACTGCAGCTATAATCTAAAATACAAAATACAAATTTTTGCGCAACAGGCTCATTAGTACCCAGGGCCTAGCTTTCTCACAACCATTCAGGTGTGCGTATGTACTTCTTGCACGATTGTGGGACTTCCTGTTTTATGCCGACTCCGAACGGCTATGTTGAGATAAGCTTTTCTTGACAATTGATACTACTCGGATGATTTGTCAGATCTTCACGAGATGAGGGCCATTGAAAAATCATTTTGGTGTTGCTACAGCTGGGAATCGAACCCAGATATTATGCGCAACAAAATGTATGCAGTAAAAATAGAATAGAGCTATTAATTGAATGCACAACTGCCTCACACTCTAATGCATTTTATACACCAAATCTTATATTTATTTTAATTTGTGTTCTGCTTACAGCCTTAAAATCCGACAAACTGCACAGTGCTCCCAGTAGCAACGTTACATCCACACGCAGCAAAACCCATCACGATTCAAGTAATCAATTCACAACAGACCAATCTAGCGATAGTCAAGCCCTCAAGGAGGCCCTAAATAAAATCAAACTTTTGGAATTTGACTACAAAGCACTGCACGATAAACGCCTACAAGATGTAAGTGTTGCGGACACACGAGGAACGAGGAATTCGAATTCTCTGCAACCTCCTCACTTCGTATGAGTTTTGCATAGACCTAGCATTTTTTTATTTACCACATCTTTGCATTCCAGTTGAAGACACTCCAAACTGCCCATGAACGTGAACTGGCGTCTTGTCATGAAACGGTTCGCATACTGCAACAGCGTCTGGCCGAACGTGATGAAGCGTATGCCATGCAAAAGCGGCGAAAAGTACCAGTCGACTATTATGCCCTCAAGGCTAAGGTAAGTGAGTGTTGTCTTGTAGTTGTTATCTTTTCCCTCTCTCACTGTCTATCACTGTGCTTTTATTATTTTGTTATTCAATTTTAATTTTAAATTTTCGAACAAGTTCTTCTCTATTTACTAACATTTTCACTTTTACTTTTTTTTATTATTATTGTTTTGTTTTTGGAAATTTAATTGAAATCTCAACCACACACATACACTAACAAATTACTCTCCAAATAAAATTGGTATCTTTTTATCTTTCATCTATGTATACTATCTCATCGTTTGCACGCATATTCCACACCGCATCATACACGTAATTAAAATAATCTCCGCCTTGTAGCTTGTCAATAAGCAGTTCAGACACATAACTAAATCTAGATACTTTAGATCGTTTACCATAAGATATATTAAAAAAGTTTATATCATCCCGAAAAAAACGAAACAGATGAATGAGTGAATGTGATTTTTATTGATATTTTTAGTACCGTAGGTAGATAGTTAAATAATTGTAGATCAACTATTAATGTTTATGTTTATGTTACTAAATTGTTGAATTAAGCCTTAAAAATGTTGTTTTTGTTTAAATTGCATGAGCGATTTGTAGCAAGTCTATACAATGTTGTTGTTGTCGTTAAACAAAAGTTTGAGGTTTTATAGACTAAGAGAAATTACACCCAACCAATACAACGCCATCTACTATTTCCATTTCCAAGAAGATGCGATGTAGCTTTGCTGTTACTCACTGTCAGTAAGTCAATGCCACAAACTCTGTGATCAATCTCTTGTTAGTGAAGACGACTAGTTCGGATTTACACCCAGCCCGCAGGATTTTGACCATCTACTGAGTATGTTTAGGCTTTTTTGCATGATTACTCTAAAGAGTCGATGAGGATTTCATACATACCATGAGAACCACATCGTCTGCATAAGCTACTGTTTTTATTGCAGTGATTTCTAGCCTCATCAATGCTTCGTTGACTACCAGTAGCCAAAAAAGTGGTGATAAAATACCCCCTGGTGAAGTACCTCTTGACGTTTTTATCCTTTTGGTACAATCGCCAAGTGAGGATGAAATGATACTTTTTTTAAAGCATAATTATGATTCAGTTGCTAATGACCGTTTCTATCCCTGCTTTTTCAAGTTTTTACCTTGTTAAAGACTCCTTCTATGTCTAGGAAGGCTGCTAGTGTGTATTCTTTGTGATAAGTGATTTTTCGATTGTTTGAACCGATTTGCCTTTGATATAGGCATACTGGTTTTGGAATAGATAGTCTGGATTTACGTTACTACGTATTTGAATTCAATAGGAATGAGGATAGGCTAATTGGCTTATAATCTTTCGCAATGGTGTGGTTGCATTTCCCTGTTTTTTTGGTATGAATATCACTTTGACTTCACGCTACGCTTTGGGAACATATTTCAACTTTAGACATTCACGGAAAGTTTTGACTAATGTTGGCATAATGTGGTTAGCAGTTTTTTTGTACCATCATGGTGGTTATGCCGTCGGTGCCTGCTGTTTTGTAGGGCTCAAAAGTGTTAATGGCCCATACAATTCTCCCCTTGCATAAAATAGTCTCTATATGGATTTGGCTCCAGATAATCAGTTCAGTTCTCCGTTGTCACATAGGATGTTAACATCCGAGAATTAGTTGCAGTTAGGAAAGTGGGTATTTAGGAGCAGATCTAGTGTCTCTTCGCTGGATTATGTCCATTTTTCTTCTGGGACTTTTAGAAAACCTAGGCTACTTGCTTCTTTTCAAAGTATTTTTCTTAATCTGGCAGATTCATTATTGTCTGAGATACTGTTGCAGAAATCTCTCCAGGCTTTCGTTTGGCTGTTCTTATATCTTTTTTGAATCTACTAAGACTGGTTTGTAGAGATTCCAGTGCATGTTTGTATCAATGTAACAGGTCAGCATCAGTAACTGTGTAACATTGTCGTTTGGATCCGCAATGAAGTATTTTTCGTCGTTGCCTAGGTTAGGTTAGGTTGTAGTGGCTGCACGCGATGCGCGTGCACACTTACATTAAGGTCCGTTGTGGTACCACATGGATCTATCGACGTTCCTATGTTCGTTCGCCTAATTGAACCATTCGGAGCTAACTATGTAGCGTAGGAGGTTTCTGACATTTATTTTAGCCAGCTCACCTAGATTATCAAAGCAGTACTCCCCCCAAATAAAGCTTCCTTTTTACTGAGAGAGCTGGACAAGAGTATAGTAGGTGAGTAATACTTTCCTCCTCTTTTTCGTCTAAGCAGCTTTTACCGAATTCATGGCTGAAGAGGCGTAGACTTTTTGCGTGAAGGCCTATGGGACAGCGTCCTGTAAGAATTGTCAAGCAGATGGAGCGCTTCTGGTTTAAGTTAGGC
Source organism: Rhingia campestris (assembly GCA_932526625.1). Classification (NCBI taxonomy): domain Eukaryota; kingdom Metazoa; phylum Arthropoda; class Insecta; order Diptera; family Syrphidae; genus Rhingia; species Rhingia campestris. The sequence continues at coordinate 49,331,591 of OW052182.1, read as the reverse complement.
CAGAGTTGCAAGGATATTTGACACGTTGTTCCGTTTATCCATCTGCGGTTTGCTTTCTTGATGGCACCCAGTTTGATCTGTAATTTACGTGTAGCGATGGTCATACCTATCATATCTACTGGCGGTAGAATATCAAGGGTTGTGCATTGTCTGACAAGCTCATCTGCCTTGCAATTCCCTGCAGTTTGTCTCTGTGGCCCGGCACCCAAAAGAGGTGAATGATAAAATGCTCCGCCATTAAGAGACATTCGGCATTCGTGGGCTGATTTCGAATTGAACGGGATTGCTTCCAGGGATTTGATTGCCGCTTGGCTGTCGCTGAAGATGCTAATATGCTTCGTGAATATTACATTCCTTTTCTGCCAGAACAAGGCTTCTTTGTTTGCCACAATTTCCGCCTCGAAAACGCTACAACGATCAGGAAGGGGAAAGGATTTGCTTATGTTAAGCATATCGGAGAAAACACCTCCACCCACTCCAGATTCTGTTTTAGACCCATCCGTGTAGATTTGAATCGAGTTATTGGTTCCGATCGAATCCGACTCCCATTCAAGGCGACTGGGAATGGTTGGCCTGAAGTTATGCTCAAAACTGAGTTGGGTAGTGGTGTAGTCGGTTTTTTTTGTAATGTTAACGTGATTCAGAATCTTTGTGTGTTCACCCTGATTGGGTGTATATTGTAACGAGGTTCTCAGTGTCACAGCTGCACAAGCTGCGGTCTGTTTTCCGTAGATATCTATGGGCACTAGATGTAGGATAGCACCTAGGGCTGCGGAGGGAGTGGTTTTAAGAGCTCCGCTAATGCATATGCAAGCTTATCTTTGAGCTTTACCTAGTAGGTTGCAGTATGAGGCTGTCTAAAGCCGTTCACCAGATTACAACACCATACAGAAGTATGGGTCTAATGATAGACACGTTGCCTATTGCATCCTAGACTGTCTAGAAGAACACGAACTCAAAAATACATTCCTTTGTCTTCTATTATACTTCAGCAGACAACGAAAATAACAACGCGTTTCAACAACTTTGTATAGCTACAATATCCAATGGGTATAAATATATTATTAATCATGCAATTTATAATGTTTTATGATTTCTATTTTCTTTTACACAAAATTACTAACGCATGCCTTAGATAAATGTACATAACATAACAGTTTCCTATCGATTGTATTTTTAAAAAAAATGTTACGAAAACTTCTCACAAAAAAAAAACTACATAATATTTTAAATTAAAAAAAATTGTAAAAACCTGTAGGTTTCATCTTTGGAGCGCCGGCACTCGGAGCGTGAAGAACGTTTACACATGTTAGTTGAAGCTCTGAGTAAAGGACGTCTAAATGGTGCCCTCGAGGAATTAATAAGTGATAATAATAATTAAAAGAAAAACCAACAATAATTATTATTTTTTCCACGTTTTATATAGTTATAATAATTTATTTACCTACACATAAAAAAAAAACAAAAATTGGTTGAAAAAAATGTTAAATTTTCTATAAATAAAATCAAAACCATCCTCTTAACAAGGTTAAAGGGTGTGAATGCAAAATGCTGCTGCGTGGTTTTCAACTATAAAATGAAATCTGTTTTAAAATAAATTTAATAAAAATTAAAAAAAAATGAAAGTATGTCCGTCCGTGCTGGGCAAATAAATTCAAAACAAGAAAATGATACCATAAAAGTATTTAGATTGAATCGAATTCGGTAAAAAAAAAATAAAACAAAATGTTTCCTTCCAGAAATAAAATTTTAAATATAAAATTAATAAAAAAAATTAAAGTAAATCTATACAGGTAAACAAAAAATAAAAACAAATAAAAATTGCAGCCAAAAAAGTATTTTATAGAGCTCAAATATACATTTTTATTAGCGTGGGGAGAAACTAAGTTTTTATTAAAGAAAAATACAAAATAAAAAAAAATAATTAAATAATCGTATTTGCAATGTTAATTGTTTGTTTCTCCTCGTAGAGCGTTTTTGTGTTTGTATAGCATGTGTGTCCTATGTCGTGTGAAATAAATAAGACTTAGTTTTACAGTCGAGTTCGGAAAGGTTTTTTTTTAATCATTTGGCCATGTTTTAGAAAAAAAGTGATACAACCCAATATTATAACTTCTGCCAGGAATTAAATTTAAAAAAAACATGCTTCCAAACAAAATTGTATTGAAACACTTTAAAGGCAAAAACATTTTACTAGCAAACTGACTACGTATTAACTGCCTTATCTGCACACAATTTGTTCAACTGCAGAAATAAATCACATATATTAAAAAAAAAACACACACACATATATATATAAAATTCACTTCCGAACAAGGCTATTGATAGAATTTATTAAGTAGTTATTTGTGTGCGGGGTAGTCAAGCGAAGGCGTATGGGAACTTTTAATTTTTAAGTAGCAATGTCGCTTAAAGCTTTTTCGCAAAACAAAATATCTATACTTGAAATACACGCAAAAAAAACATCTTCCATTCCGTTGTAAAGGTAGGTTCTTAATTTTGAGGAGTGGATACAGTTTTTTTTTCAGAGAGAACGCAGATTACAAAAGCAAGTATAGTCCGTACCAAATCAGTTGGCCATTCTACTGCGCAGGTTTCTTAAAATTTATTTTACAATATCTTAAATTTCTCTTAAATCCTCTCTCTGCGCAATGGACCGTTGGCCAACTGATTTGGTACGGACTATAAAAACACTGTCCTTATGACCAAAACGGCCGCCCTTTTGTGCACTGTTGACTGTTATCTCCATAATAAGGCGAGTTTCTTTTTTGCTTGCCAAATACATATGGAGTGTTTTTTTAGAGGCATAAAACTTTTAAAATAAAACACAACAATGGAATGACCAACATTTTGAATCACAAATTTCATGGCATGTTTAAAAATAATTTCTGGCATATGGCCTCTGCGACTGCGCCTTCTAAACGGCATCCTGTTGGTCCAATTTTCGAGCATAACCGGTCTTATTTCGTCAATAGTGCGTCGAATGTTGGATTCTAAGTGATCAATCATTACTGCTTTATCAGCATAGACTAGAGATTTGACGTACCCCCACAAAAAGTAGTCCAAAGGTGTCAAATCACACGAACTAGATGGCTAATTCACAGATCCATTTCTTGAGATGATTCGGTCACCAAACGTTTGGCTCAACAATGTCAGGTTGCACGCGTTGTATGGCATGTTGCGCCGTCTTCTTGGAACCATTTCTCGTCAAAATGATTTCCAAGGACATGGGGAATAAACAAATCATAAATCTTTTGCCTGTAATTTTGCACCGGTTTCGGATTTAAAGACAAATGGGCCGATGACGCCTTCGACATGCAAACCGCGCCAAACAATGATTTTTTCGGATATAATGGACTCTCTTGTGCTCACTCCAAAAATGACAATTCTGCTTGTTTAGATAACCGTCAAGCCAGAAATGAGCCTCGTCGCTGAAGAAAGTTTGATGATAAAAATCTGGTGCAACATCCAGTACAGCCCATTCACTGAACACAAGACGCAATTGATGGCCCGCTGGTTTTAATTCTTGAACCAGTTGGATCTTATATGGATGTAGGCCAAGATCTTTCTTAACATTTTCCAAGTGGTGGACGGGCATAGACCGAGTTGCTGAGAACGGTGTCGGATCTATGAACTCGGGTCCTCGCACGGTATGCACTTGATTTTGACATGATATTGAATAATGCGGAGTTTTTTTGACTATGGGCATGTCTTCGACTTTATAGCCCGTCAGCGTAAACGGGACCGAAGATAACCGTCAAGCCAGAAATAAGCCTCGTCTCAGCGCAAACGGGACCGAAGATTTTTTGTAGAATTTTTCGCTAAAAACGACCAAGGATTTCTTCATCCGCTTTTTATATGGTCCATGCTTCAGCGCCGTAGAGAAGTACTGTAATGTTCAGGGTCTTATATAGTCTCTTCTTAGTAGTTCAGGGGAAATTACCTTTTTAGCCCGAAGAAACAGCGGTTAGTAAGAGTAATTCTTTGTTTTATTTATGACGAGATTTTATTGTCAGAGTCAATAGCGGATCCTATGAACTTGATCTTACCCTCATTTACTGCTAAACCCATTTTTGCCACTTCTCTATACTAGTAAACGTTGCTGTGACATCAGGTTTAGTCCGACCAAGATATCAATATGTTCAGCGTTTGCTAATAGCTGTAGCCTCTGGTGTTGGCTCGGGAGTTTTACGCCGCCCTCTCAAGAATGATTTTAAAGAAGTCACATGACAGTGCGCGGCGTACGGGCTTATACGGTATTCCAGGATCTGTTGAAGTGTAATTATTTGATCAGTGATGGACTTTCCTAACCCTAAACCACGCTGATAAATACTGATTAGGTTGTTCGTAAACGGTTTCATGTGTTCATAGAAAGCAGGGGATATGATCTTGTAGGCGATGTTAAGGAGACTTATGCCTCTGTAGTTGGCGCAGCTGAGAGGGTCTTCTTTTTTGGATCGGGCAAACGATGCTGAAGTTTTATTCTTTAAGGTTATTTTCATGCTACCAAATGTTGCTTCTGAATTGGTGAATATTACTTACCAAATCATCTCCAATGGCAGCTCTCATTTTCACCTACAGCTTTGCCTTGCATCGTTCTTGTCGTCACTCTTCATCAATCCACCGAATTCTTACTTGTGTGCGCGAGAAACCTAGTACATCAGTAGCGGCTGATCTAATGGCTTGTTGTCATTGTCGCCATTGTTCTTCGACAGTAGATGCTGGTGGTATGGTGTTAATCGAGAGGTTAAGGTAGACGGTCTTGGGGGTATCTTGCGCTTGCAGTCTTTCGACATTAAATTTTCGTCACCTATACACCTATCGCTTTTGGGAATATAAAAATACAAATCGGCCATCAAAACGATTAGCAGCGCTTATGGAAATAATACCCATCGGGTTAAATATAAAAAGCGCAATTTCTGCTCTATAGCAGCTTAGGCAACCGAATGCACCTTTTATGTTAAGTGTTCTAACATTCCAGTTGCAGATGAAAACGTCGTTGCCCTTTTTTGTTGTTTAGCATGGTCGTTCCTTTCCGGAGCTTTTGTGTGTTCGTTGCAATAGGATTTTCCGTAATTGAGTAGTTAACCCTCAAATACTTTAAACAATGATCAGTTTCCACTTAAACTATCCTTCAGACAATTTTTTTTTAATTCTACATTTTATTGCATTCTAAAATTCAATTGGGAAAAAGTAAGACTGAAAATATTTCCCCAAATGTCTTCGATTTGATTACCCCCAGTAGTCAAACGTTTAAAGTTTTTTGCAATAGACAGCTCTCATAAATTCTTAGAATTTTAATTATTTAAAAAGAAACTCTAATTTATTATGCACTCTTTAAAATAAGTAAAAAGTAAAAATCGTTACCGGTTCTTTGCGTGTTGCACATTCTTGTTTACGTGAAAAATACGAGTTAATTTCTGTATTTACAATATTTAAGTATTTATTAAAAAAACAAGATTATTTTTATTTTCATTTAATATTAAGAAATAATTATTGTAACATGAAATATGAAAGGACTTTTTGAAATACAAGATTTGAAAAAAAATAACGAGTTTGATTTTATTCCTAAAACAATCTGAGCCCAGTGAAAAACGTAAGTAAAACATAAAAACTCTATTAACACCAATATTTATATTTATTTCATTTAATTTTCATTAATTACAATTAACACATTTATAACATATTTTTTAAGTATAATACATTCTAATATCTTTTATTGTTATTCACATGCTTCTAGTAGGGAAGTCAATTTACATCTTAAAATTTAATTTGTTTGTCGAGTTTTGGTTTTTTTCTCTGGACGGTTAACTATTGGGATTCTTCAATAAAAGCCAATGCGGTTTCTGAAGAAGAGATAACTTTTAGCAAAAATACTTAACATTCAACAGTTTATACTCACCATATTATTATTATCATGGCTTCGTTAGGCTTTTTTTTGACACCATATCTATCTACATATTTTTGTTCTTAAAATTAAATAAAATAAATTGTTCTTACTAAACAAAAGTTTAAAAAAATAAAAATAAAAGTTTTTAAAAAAAATTATACACCGTCTTGGGTGAAACTTAGGGGCACACTAGAGACAAATCTAACACTGCCTCGCTTTTATACCCTTTTAACCGACAGGATATAGTCGACAATGGATTTTAAATTGAATTTTACACTCCATCGTTGATTGATGTAATTTTCTTATCGCATATGTGCACGGATTCCATTTTATACATTTTCTCTTATTTTTCTAGTATCTATCCTTTTTACAGATTTTCGTAATTTATTAACAATTACCCAACGCGTGTTTATTGGGTCGGAATTGAATTAGATGGTCTGCTTTTCAATTTTATGAATGGATTCGATTCAGGGTTACGATCAACGTGAAGGATAGCTAGGATATGTATTCTATACCTACGTATTTGCTTGCTGTAATTTTATGGTTTTGACGTCACCCAGATGCAGTGAACTTGAAAATGCTATTAAACTGGTGGAAAGGGGGATAAGTCTAGCACTGTAGGAACAAAATTTAAAATTGTTGGCGGGAATATTTAAAGAACATTTTTGCGGTGTTACAAGAATTGTAAACAAACTAAAAATGTGAGGTAAAATAATTAAAGCGATGCGTGGTGACTACTACATTTCGATTTGCTTTTAAGAGATATACAAATACATGCGTTGGACTACGAAACCCGTAGTACCTGGTTCAAATCCCAAAAGTTCACTACTCCATCTCTTTCGAAACTCTGACGAACATTCTAACTGGCATGAGAAGCTTCTCATGCCGTTCGGAGTTGGCATAAACAGGAGCTCCACTTCTCTGTGGCAAAAATAATAACTTCGTCCATTCAAATGAAGGGAGAAGTTAGGTTTGAGGCTCTGTATGGGCCGTTATGCCATATATCTCTTTTTTTAATGTTAGGAATTGTTTTAAATTTGATTTTGGCTCGGAAGGTCTAAATTTGTGGTGTAACCTTACTAAGCAGGATTTGTGTAGTGGGCCCTCATTCCGTAAAGTGATTATCGTTTAACGATAACCTTTCGACGGTACATCTTGCAACACGTTAAATCAATAGCAGATTTTGCTGTCGTCGAAATCACTTAATTTGCTTCAATTAAAACAATACTCGTCAAATCACAAAATATTATTAAGCGATTACTTATGAGGTCTTGACCACCGCCTGAGTGATAATCGTTTTCAAAGTTACGGAATGACCCCCAGGCAACATCGTGCATAAACGTCAAAGAATCATCTCTGCCAAACGGGACCATTTTCAGATCCATTCATCCTTTAAATAGAATAAATAAAATTGGGGTATTTATGCAACGTCGGAAAGTCCTTGTAAACGTGGTAAAATTACGACGTGGCAACAAAATTTGTGTGAGAAATCTTTTTTAACAATATTGATAATTTCTCATAGGAATTGGTAAACGTTGTAAACTTTTCAAATGCTATTTTGACATTTAATCAGTCACTTTCAAACATCAAACGTATGCGCTAAACTGAACACAATTATCGAGAACGGAAAGAGTACAATAGGTCAATAGGAACAAAATTCTATTAATAAATAAATTACTAAAATGAGATTGAATTCGTCCAGAAGTAAAAGCGTTTTTCTTTATTTTTGTATTTTTGCAAATGCAAATTCTTTTTAATCTACAGACACAACAGTCAAAACGATCTTATTAAGTCAACATAAGTCACCAAAATGTTATAAAATGTTATATCTAAGTTTCGCAAGCAAAAAATAGTCCATTGGTAACTCTACTGCGCAACAAAACAGCTAATTGCGATAGATTTACTACTTTTTGTTATTTTATTTGACACAAACCGAGTAAAACTTTTATGGATGGAGAAATGTTTTATGAATAAGCATTTGTGCAACCCCGAATGAAGGCTGCATAATTAACTATGCACTATAAACCTCTATACAACCGTTAAGAGATTAATTCTAATGAATGAGGGTAAGAGTTTCCAATTAGAATATCTATCAAACTTACAGATGAGTGACTTGAGTGTTTTGAACATAAAACCATTTGAGATTATTTTTTAGGAACTAAAATATTACAATAACTCTACAAAACATAAACATTTCCGCGTATATTTGGAATAAAAGGATGAATTATTTTGTTGGTTTCTGACTTTCTGTCCTCCTGGGCTGGCATCCTTTGGCAGTTTTCATTTTCTTACCAGCCGAAATTCTGCGTAAAGGAAATTGAGAAAAAAAAACTAAATTGGTTCTTCGTTCATATTTTTACAATTTTCTCAGTATTAACGCGTACCGTAATGAAGTTTATCCAAGTTTATTCAATTTACTGTTGCACATGAGCACCAGAACGGACCTTTAAAGTAGGATTGCCTCTACAAGTTTTGGCATTTTTAACTCCCAATGCGTAGTCTCTTACCTAGTCTATATCGGTCTCAATAGCCCGTCATGATAAATAACGCTCGAGACCAACAGGGACTTCTTTCGATTTTGATACTCCAGGACTGTGAAGAAGGACTTACAGTATTTTATGCAGGATTTCCTTATTAGTTCTAGCAATAAACTTTTTCTTACTTAATCTGACGAAAGAGCGATTGACAAAAGTAATTCTAAGCATAATTTCTGATGAAGTGTCCTGTTTATAGCGGTAGGTAGGTTAAATTAACAATTTTTCGTCCGCTTCGTCGATGTTGTGTCTTTATCACTTTTACTACCAGTAAGCCAATTTTAGGTAATGTTTTCTAAGGGTTTTGAATAAAATAGAAAAACAATTTTCTTTGCTGTTTATTGAATCATAAAATAGGATAGGGTTTGTATGGAAAAGCATACTGGGAAAAAGGCTTCCACTGCTATGTTGGCACATTCTTCTTTTTTTTAGAAATTTTCCGCGACCATAAATACATAGATTAAATGTGGCTACATTTTGTTGATGATTATTTGATCTCTTTAATTTAATTTCAATGGACGGGTCGCTGTCACCCAGAATTCCAATTGTTGAGAACATGAATGGGTGAATTCTCTCTCGATATTAGCAATTTAAAATTTTCTTTTACGCGAAAGGACCTATTATTCAACAATGAAAAGTCGGTGTTCTCTCGCGTATAGCCCCTGTTTTCACTTACCTTAATTATTTACCGCACTAATGGCGGCAAATTTAAACCTTGCGTGCATTTTGGAATTCTATTTATATAATCGCAATCGATGTGATGAGATCTCGGCCAATGTTCTAATAGTTAATCTGAATTATAGAAAATGTGTCGACTATTTAGTAGTTTGAAAAGCCAGGGCCCTCATTCCGTAAAGTGATTATCGTTTGACGGTAATATGTAGACGGTACATCATGCATTACGTAAGATCTATAGTGTTTTTGCTGTCGGCGATATCACTTTATTTGCTTCACTTAAAACAATAATCGTCATGTCACAAACGATTATTGAGCGATTGTTCATTAGGTTTCGACCACGCACCGTCTGAGTGATAATCGTATTCAAAGTTACGGAATGACCCCCCGAATTCTTCCTTCCTCCTTTGCCTATAAAGCTCGACGCTAAATCTATCAGCATGTCGTCTTCGCATGTAGTACCTCAGTTGCTTGTTAACAATTTCGTCGGACTCGTCCTCGACATTTCGACATCGAGAAATTATGAGGAGCGTTAACTGTACCTTTGTTGCAACAGGGAAGTGGTCCGAAGCAAAGTTGGCTGCTCGAAATAGTTGATATCTAAATTTCAGGATGCGTGCGTTGTCGATCATAATATGGTCAATTGACAGTTTGTTGATCTGTAGACGGGCATTGTTTGGGACACCAATACAAATTGTTTATGCACTCGTATATGCAAACATGTTATGTATTCGCCACCTAAAAACCTCATCAGCCCTTATTCATTGTGGTTTTTGGCGAGGAAAATTGTAAATTGATCAACTCCTGGAAATCCTGCAGATCCTGAAATTATCTCACGAATACAAATTGATATTCACTACCTATTCATCGATATACAAGCTGCACACGTTAGTATTTATAGTGACGAACTATACAGAGTCATGTCTAGTTTTGGGATACCGTCCAAACCCGTAAGTATAGGATAACGAGTCATCTCGCCCAAATCCTTTCTATTTTAGTGCAATAGTCATCTACACTTATCAATTAACATTGAACAGTCCTCTCATTAAATAATCGATTCACTTAAAGCGCATTAATGATACCTTTTAGTGAAACCATTGGAAACATCTTATTTAATCCAGAATTGCATTATCCACTTCGCAACACTCATATCCATGACGTCAAAGGACGCATCCAACCGGAATTCTAATCAATTCATTGACAAAATATCCAGGCATCCTGGATGAATGAATTTCATTCATGGATATTTTAAGCTTAGAAAAAAAATGCAAAGGGTATAAATGACTTGAAAAAGGCACACAACACAACTACATCAAGGAACAAACAAATCCGTGCACATGTGCGATAAGAAAATTAAATCAATCAAACTCCTCGCACAAGGGTGACTGAGTGTAAAATTCAATTCGAGACGGAAAATCAGGACTTTTTGAGGATATAAAAGCTTTGGGTTTGTCTACCAGAAGCACAGTTCATCTCTAGTCGTTGAGAAGGACGACCAAAGATACCCCAAGCAAAGACTCCATAAAGGATTCACTTCAAGTATAAAAGAGGAATAACTAAAAAAATTGCATTGTGACAATGGTTCTAGGATCATTGCAACTAAATACGGTTGTGACAGTTTTGTTTCTTAGTACAAGTTTGGCGTTAGTGCAACGGTGTGATAGGGACCGCTTTTGTGATTCCGGTTATGATCGAAGTGCTCTGGTAGAAGGTGAGTACCGAACCGAGGGAGGCACAGGCTGGGTTGGTCAGCGACAAAACAATTTCCTGGACGAATGTTGGGAGACTAATTGGCGGCGCACTGGAAGAGAAGACGTTACTCAGGATCGTTTATTAAGGGCTGAATGGCACTCTGCAAGATGCTCTAGTACTAAACGGGGATATCGTGTTGACGAAACTGGCATTCAGGAAATGGAAAACGCAAGGATGGCAAATAGTCGCCGATACAGTACTAGCAATAGCCGATCTACCAACCGACTAGAAGATTCAATAGAACGACTCCATCAAAAAGATGAAAGACGAATCTCCCGTGAAGAAGTTGTACGAGCTGACCGACGAGAAGACTCACGAGTTCGTGATTCCAATCGACATGAACTAACTGCTGAACGACTTTCAATCCAACGACGTGAAGCTAATAACCGTTCTGAAGACCCTCGATTTAATTTACGAGAACGAGTAGAACGACAAGATGCAAGGCGAATCTCCCACGAGGATGTTGTACGAGCTGACCGACGAGAAGACGCACGGGTTCGTGATACCGCTCAAGTTGGAAAATCCTCCGAACGACTTTCAATCCAACGACGTGAAGCTAATGACCGTTCTGAAGACCGGCGAGATAATTTACGAGAACGAGTGGGGCGAGAAGATGCAAGGCAAATCTCCCGAGAGGAAGTTGTACGAGCTGAACGACGGGAAGACTCACGAGTTCGTGATACCGATCAACTTGAACGATCCTCTGACCGACTTTCAATCCAAAGACGTGAAGCTGATTTTCGTTCTGAAGACCGACGCACTAATTTACGAGAACGAGTAGAGAGAGAAGATGCAAGGCGAGTCTCACGCGACGAAGTTGTACGAGCTGAACGACGGGAAGACTCACGAGTTCGTGATACCGCTCAACTTGAACGATCCTCCGACCGACTTTCAATCCAAAGAAGTGAAGCTAATGACCGTTCTGAAGACCGACGCCATAATTTACAAGAACGAGTAGAGCGAGAAGATGTCAGGAAAATCTCCGGAGAGGAAGCTGAACGAGCTGGTCGACGAGAAGACTCACGAGTTCGTGATACCGCTCAACTTGAACGATCCACCGACCGACTTTCAATCCAACGACGTGAAGCTAATGAGCGTTCTGGAAACCGACGAGAAGATTCAAGAGAACGACTTAACCGAGAAGATGAAAAACGAATTGCTCGTGATGAAGTTGTACGAGCTGACCGACGAGAAGACTTACGAGTTCCTGATACAGCTCAAATTGAACGATCCTATGAACGAGTTACAATCCAACGACGTGAAGCTAATGACCATTCTGAAGACCGACGCGGTAATTTACGAGAACGAGAAGAAAGACAAGATGCAAGGCGAGTCTCCCGCGAAGAAGTTGTAAGAGCTGACCAACGAGTAGAGTCACGGGTTCGTGATACCGCTCAGCTTGAACGATCCTCCGACCAACTTTCAATCCAAAGACGTGAAGCCAATGAACGTTCTGAAAACCGACGAGACGTTTTAAGAGAACGAGTTCAACGTGAAGATGCAAGGCGAATATCCCGTGATCAAGATGTACGAGCTGACCGACGTGAAGACTCACGAGCTCGTGATACCGCTCAACTTGAACGATCCTCCGACCGACTTTCAATCCAACGACGTGAAGCTACTGAGCGTTCTGAAAACCGAAGAGAAGATTCAAGAGAAAGAGTTCAACTAGAAGATGAAAGACGAATCTCCCGTGATCAAGATGTACGAGCCGACCGACGTGAAGACTCACGAGTTCGTGATACTGCTCAACATGAACGATCTTCCGACCGACTCTCAATCCAACGACGTGAAGCTAATGAGCGTTTTGAAAACCGAAGAGAAGATTTAAGAGAACGAGTTCAACGAGAAGATGAAAGACGAATCTCCTGTGATCAAGATGTACGAGCCGACCGACGTGAAGACTCACGAGTTCGTGATACTGCTCAAAATGAACGATCTTCCGGCCGACTCTCAATCCAACGACGTGAAGCTAATGAGCGTTCTGAAAACCGAAGAGAAGATTTAAGAGAACGAGTTCAACGAAAAGATGAAAGACGAATCTCCCGTGATCAAGATGTACGAGCTGACCGACGTGAAGACTCACGAGTTCGTGATACTGCTCAACTTGAACGATCCTCCGACCGACTTTCAATCCAACGACGTGAAGCTAATGATCGTTCTGAAAACCGAAGAGAAGATTCAAGAGAACGAGTTCAACAAGAAGATGAAATACGAATCTCCCGTGATCAAGATGTACGAGCCGACCGACGTGAAGACTCACGAGTTCGTGATACTCAACATGAACGATCTTCCGACCGACTCTCAATCCAACGACGTGAAGCTAATGAGCGTTCTGAAAACCGAAGAGAAGTTTTAAGAGAACGAGTTCAACGAGAAGATGAAAGACGAATCTCCCGTGATCAAGATGTACGAGCTGACCGACGTGAAGACTCACGAGTTCGTGATACTGCTCAACTTGAACGATCCTCCGACCGACTTTCAATCCAACGACGTGAAGCTAATGATCGTTCTGAAGACCGACGCAATAATTTACGAGAACGAGTAGAGCGAGAAGATGCAAGGAGAGTGTCCCGCGAGGAAGTTGTACGAGTAGACTTACGAGTTCGTGATACCGCTCAACTGGAACGATCCTCTGACCGACTTTCAATCCAAAGACGTGAAGCTAACGAGCGTTCTGAAAACCGAAGAGAAGATTCAAGAGAACGAGTTCAACAAGAAGATGAAATACGAATCTCCCGTGATCAAGATGTACGAGCCGACCGACGTGAAGACTCACGAGTTCGTGATACTGCTCAACATGAACGATCTTCCGACCGACTCTCAATCCAACGACGTGAAGCTAATGAGCGTTCTGATAACCGAAGAGAAGATTTAAGAGAACGAGTTCAACGAGAAGATGAAAGACGAATCTCCCGTGATCAAGATGTACGAGCTGACCGACGTGAAGACTCACGAGTTCGTGATACTGCTCAACTTGAACGATCCTCCGACCGACTTTCAATCCAACGACGTGAAGCTAATGATCGTTCTGAAGACCGACGTAATAATTTACGAGAACGAGTAGAGCGAGAAGATGCAAAGAGAGTGTCCCGCGAGGAAGTTGTACGAGTAGACTCACGAGTTCGTGATACCGCTCAACTGGAACGATCCTCCGACCGACTTTCAATCCAAAGACGTGAAGCTAATGAGCGTTCTGAAAACCGAAGAGAAGATTCAAGAGAACGAGTTCAACAAGAAGATGAAATACGAATCTCCCGTGATCAAGATGTACGAGCCGACCGACGTGAAGACTCACGAGTTCGTGATACTGCTCAACATGAACGATCTTCCGACCGACTCTCAATCCAACGACGTGAAGCTAATGAGCGTTCTGAAAACCGAAGAGAAGATTTAAGAGAACGAGTTCAACGAGAAGATGAAAGACGAATCTCCCGTGATCAAGATGTACGAGCTGACCGACGTGAAGACTCACGAGTTCGTGATACTGCTCAACTTGAACGATCCTCCGACCGACTTACAATCCAACGAAGTGAAGGAAATGAGCCTACTGAAGAACGACGCAATAATTTACGAGAACGAGTAGAGCGAGAAGATTCAAGAGAACGTGTTCAACGAGAAGATGAAAGACGAATCTCCCGTGATGAAGTTGTACGAGCTGACCGACGAGGAGACTCACGAGTTCGTGATACCGATCAACTTGAACGATCCTCCGACCGACTTTCAATCCAACGTCGTGAAGCTGATGAACGTTCTGAAGACCGTCGGTATAATTTACGAGATCGGGTAGAGCGAGAAGTTTCAAGAGAACGTGTTCAACGAGAAGATGAAAGACGAATCTCCCGTGATGAAGTTGTACGAGCTGACCGACGAGGAGACTCACGAGTTCGTGATACCGATCAACTTGAACGATCCTCTGAACGACTTCCAATCCAACGACTTGAAGCTAATGACCGTTCTGAAGACCGACGTGATAATTTACGAGAACGAGTAGAGCGAGAAGATGCAATGCGCGTCTTCCGCGAGGAAGTTGTACGAGCTGACCGACGAGAAGTCTCACGAGTCCGTGACAACACTCGATTTGAACGGTCCTCTGAACGAAATGTTAACGAGTCTATTGAATATGTCAAGACCTTTGATAAGTATGTCAAACCAAACCTGTTAACTGTGATTCAAGCAACTGTTTTAGCAGTTGTTGTTATGAAGACTCTTAGTTTTGAAAATGCTAAATTTGGGTGAGCATAATGATATTCAAATGAGATACAGTTATTTTTAAGATTATTTTTCAATTTATTTCAGAAACAAACTTCTTTACAAGGTCGCAGGGTTACCTGGAACCGTTGAGTCTTAATATGTTATGTAAATTAATGTAAATATATCTACACCAAGTACCTATCTATGTGGAATGTCTGCTGAATGATTACTCACAAAAAGGATATGCAATTGTTGATTGTATAAAAGGAAATTGTTCAATAATTATACTGTTGATGTTATTCGAAATATATGCATAAATTATAAAGCAAATGATTTGTTTAAATAGTTTTATGGAATCAAAATGAAATACCCTTCAGTCAGTTTCTTTTCTTTTGTAAGGCACAAGTAGGGCTAGACCTTGAGTTCTGGTCTTATGTTTAAAGTTCGGCCCGAAAACATCATTGAACTTATTGGTCTCTATTCGAAGGCAAGCACGTTGACTAATAGACGTCTAATCGCACCAACGTTCAATTTTAGGAAGATATTAAGGAAATCATGTTCATCACCCCTAGACTCTCGACACATGAATATTTATATTTTTGAAAAAATTAGAAGGGAGGGCAAGTTGCAGAGCTTCAAGCTCGTGTAGACACAGGCCGATCGAAATTTAATGATTTATTTCCAAAATCCAAAAGCAAAATCCAAAAGATAATGAACTCGCATATTCTTGAAAATCTATCTATAAATAGCTAGCTTTGCTTTAACAGTCTTATGTGATACAGTCTTTCTTCTTCTTAAGCTGCGCAACAGTCGAAAATAAACCAGTACCTCAACCAACATGTCTCACCAATTAGTCCGGTCCTAGCTAGCTCGGCGAGAGCCACTTCAAGTGAGGTCTTCTTCTACTGCTTTCGACGTCTGACTTGGAATCGAAGGCCCTACGGGGCTAAGTATTGGTGTCCGTTCGGGTTCTAGCCACCTTCAACGTCCAAAATTCGTGTATTCTTGATGAAGTCTATGCCGCTGTAAAGTTCGTTAAGCAGAAAATGCAACAAAAAAATAGTTCTACATATCAACAACGTTTTTTTGCATATCACAGAAAGATAGGATGCTTTACGATATAGGTAGAAAGTAAAAACAACTTACTGGCCAACTGATGTTACAGAAATAGCGGATTTAATCCATTTTTTTTTTTTCATCGTAAAAGGTCTGCCGTCCAATCTAATCAAAGTTAAAAAATGCTTTGATCTTTTCTCTGGTCATTCTAACAACGAGCGAGTCACTCATGAAAAATGAAAACCTCCCTAAGATAAAACACATCTCAATCGTTTGAGTAACTTATCTGCAAAGCCTAACAGCTGGAAAAGAATCGAATTATTTACTTTGGAAAGCAATTAGAGTCATAAAACTGCCAAACAAACGCTGGGACACTAATTAGGGTATCTCAAGATTTTGGGCAAAAAGCGATAAGGAAAAAGCTGATGTTTTTGCCGCTCATCTTGAGAAAACATTTAAGCCCTTTAATAATCAAGCCCAAAATCCCAACATTAATATATCCGACACTATATCCGAAAATAATGTAGTTAGGTATGCAAGTATTGCCAAGCTTAAACTGGAAATACATAAACTAAAGCCTAAAAAGCAGAGACTAAAAGGAAGAGTTAGGGAACTTTCGTACGTCTTCCCCTTTATCACCCGATTGACACATAAATTAGCTGTCCTGGAAAGTTGCCTATCTCTTCTTTACCTGATCTCTGCTAAAAAGAGCTCCAGTTTATGACCTGATTACGGGGGAACTTTTCAAAAAAATTGCCTGGGAAAGCATTAAACTTCTCTACATTGTAAATGCTGCAAATAGATTAGAGTACATGCAAAGAAAGTGGATCAATTCTTCCAAAAAAGTTTTTAAAAGTTTTTGAAAGGAAGTAATATCCGGTCGCTTACACCCCATTATTGATCAGAAACGCCTTTGACCGGACCATCAATTTGGGTTTAGAAACATTCGACTGTGGACCAAGTACATCGAATTGCTTTCGAAGAGAAGGAAATTTTCTCAGCCCTATTTCTTGATAGCCAAAACAATAAAACGTAATCTTCGTGTCGTATTTTGAGCATAGACTCTTCCATGTGAAACTGGCTAACGACTATTCAGAGTTTAACGAAATAATGGCAGGAGTATCCCAAGGAAGCGTCCTTGGACCACTCTTTGTACCTCCTATTGCAACATTTGCTGACGATACTGCTGTAATACTAGCAGTTGGCACAACAATAGAAGAAACAATACGAAACTATCTTTGCGAAGTTAATGAAAGGACCAAATCCTGGCGGATTGCACTTAACCAGAGCAAATCAATTCATGTAAATTTTTCGTATAAACGGACAAACAGGACAATCTCGGATTAACACTCGATGCAATATTAAAATGGAAGTCGCATGAAAAAAATAAATTCGAAGAAGAAAAAAAAAAACACAGAGAACTATGCTGGTTGCTCGGAAAATATTCGAAGCTTAACCTTCATAACAAGCTGCTGTTATACAAGCAAGTGCTAACACCGGTTTGGATATATGGTATACAACTATGGGATTGTATCAGTGAAACGAATCTAAACATTATACAAACTTTTGAAACAAAAATTATAAACATCATTCGCCGATGCGCCGTGGTACATAAGGAACGAAGATTTACGCAGAGATCTGGGGGGGTCATTCCGTAACTTTGAAAACGATTATCACTCAGACGGTAGTCGAGACCTCATGATTGTTGTTTTAAGTGAAGCAAATAGTGATATCGCCGACAGCAAAAACGACTATTGATCTTCCGTGAAGCAAGATGTGCCGCCAAGATGTTATCGTCAAACGATAATCACTCTACGGAATGAGGGCCTGGGTATTCCCGCTGTTAAAGATGAAACAATAAATTTTGCACGAAAACATAAAAAAAAAATTATTGGGACACGTTAACACAACGGTCCTCCAAATTCATGCCGAAACAAATTTATTGCGGCGTCTTCAAAGACTGCCCGATAATACAAAACCGCGCTATAAATTGTAAGATAACTGCATAATTTCTCTTCAACCACAAAGGATTTCTTCATCTTAAGCAGGACTGGGATGATAAAGATCTTATATATGTAGATTATTATTTAAATCGCCTTCTTAACCGAAAGAAACAGTATTTTCTTTATTTGATTTCTTACGAGATATCGTTGTCAGAGTAGATAGGGAAGCCGATGTAGTCATGTATCGAAGCCCCCTCGGAAGCAAAATTAGTAAGATTCATCGTAAAATGAAACTAGACATCTTGTTACACCGTGCTGGATGGGGTCTTGTTCATGGATAAATAAAAAACTTGCATTATTCAGATGTTGGGGATCACATTACCCTAAAGCCAGTATTCGCAGACCAACAGCAGAGGTGCCCAGATGACCATCGCCATCCATTCCCCAGCTCAGCGACCGGTATGGGTATATGAGAACTCGCTACAAGACCTGGACTGTAATTGGCTTTATTATTTTACATCCCTGTATGACATACTGTAATAAAGGTCTACCATTACAGCATCCCAAACTAAACCCACAATATAGCGAGTTTTGAAGGATTCACTCATATTGTCCCTTAGCTAATCCTTAACTAACAATTAATTTAAAGATTATGAGCATCACGCCGCTCTTATAGATATGGCAATGATATTGGTCTTCGTCCTTAAAATCCTCCCATAACAGACATATCCTCGAAAAACGTATATAAACAGATATCATGTTCGAGCATTGTATCGTAGTTCCGCAGCTAAGTCAATGGGCTTGCTTTCCGACAATACCTCTTAAGATATCCTCTCTTCCTACCTTTGCGTTAAAATCACCCAGCACAATCTTAACATCGTTCTTTGGTAGGCGCTCAAGTGTGTATCTTCGTGGATTTGTTGCTTGAAGTTGAATAAAGGGCAACTTCATGCACGAAATGTATCTGTCTTTTGACAGCGATGCAAGATACAAGCTACAGATATGCATTCTGGGAAGGCCTTAAGTCAGTCCTTTTCCGGAATATTGGTTTCTTCGTAACAGTAGTTTTTTACGTGAAAACCCAACGTTCAATTAAGAGGATCAATTCCATCTTCCAGATACACACAGGACCCGAAGATCACCAAATCGAATGGATAATTTAAGAACGAAATAGTGAACATAAACCTGACCAGATCATGCACCAACCACCAGTCAGCCAGTCGGTCTCTAAGTATATAGATGCTACTCCAGAGTAGAAAAAACAATTTTCTGATCCACCTTCATGCGTTTTCATTAAAAAAAGTCATCATTCGCCTGCAAACTTACGATATATTTACAACAAAACTAAGAAATTTTAATTCCTATTCACATGGTCATGCCGATGCGTTCCTTTATTTCATCCTTGGTCTTCAGTTCAGAGGTTGTAGCTATATTTTCCGCAGGTTTACTCGTTGCCGCGTCGGTTTCTGTTGGCTTCTCGGATCCCTTTTCAGTGGCTGTGCGCTCTGCTTTCGCCTGTTCGTATTCTTTCAATTCGGACAGCTTCAATGAAATGCTTTGCAGTTCCCGCCTTCGCATGCTAGAACAATTTTTTATTAAGTATAATTCAATGATAGCGTTTTTATTTTGTAAAATAACTTTATTCAGCTGATGGATTGCCGGCTTCGATTCGAGTGTAAATAAATTTGATTTCGAATTAAGTGACAGATGGTTTTGTTATATGGTACACTGAACTAGGAAATTGATAATTATAGGATTGTTGCTATAATATAATTGGATGTGCATGGAATTCGAAGTAAGGGTGGTACCACATTAGTTGTTAATGATAATGGATGAATAATGGGATAGAGGACAATTTACTGAGATATAGATCACTGCATATTTTTTGTGCAATAATATTAATAATTTAATTTTAGAATACCATTTTGAGCTAATATTGAGTTTGCTTTCTCCTGCTAGATTTCAGCTAGAATTAATTTGTAAGAAAATGTTTGTTTTGACAGTTAAAGTTTGTCTACTGGGAAAATTGATCCAATTAATCCAAAAATCTCGGCTGAGGCAATGAAGGGAAATGTTTTTAGAATTTGCTGAAATATTTCTAACCGGTTCTATAATTATATAATGTGCATAAATTAAAATGAAGCCCTTATTGTTCAAAGTTGCAAAATTAATCATTTATAAAATATTTGTTATTTTATGGAGACCACTTTTTTTGATAGGTGAACACATTTTCTTCACCAGTGGTAATTTTATCTGTCATTTATGAAGTAGAATTTAAGTAGAATTTTAGTGACAGAGTGTAAAGTTAAGTTTTTCAAAATACAGATAGTAACGTATTTTTAATAGACAGAGAAATGTAATTTATTTTTTGTCGCTTTAACTATGGAGCCTAAGGCATCTTTTCAAGAAAGAATCGGACACATTTCCTAGACGGAGCCGATCATGGCGTCTCTACAGTTCCAGATAATCCAAGAATCGAAGGCCCTCTTGAACAGATATCGTGATGGAGTATAGTACGCGGTCAAAGTTAGCGCTCGATCCCGTTTAGGGGTTTTCGTCGTCAAGTTTAATTCCTTACCATGTGGAAAGAATATAGTCTATAATAAAATATTCTCGGATACAGGTACGCTCTAACATCAACCAGATTTGAAACGAGCACGGTCAATGACTTACCCAATATGTACTTGGGAACTTGAGTATTTTCTTGGGCAAAGAATTGCACATTACGATTCAGGGAATACGATGGATAAGATCAAGAATAAATTCAACTGCCATCAAATGCGGATTCGTTTTAGGATTCTCTACTCAACATATCGGAGACTTTCTTCAATATGCTGAGATTAGGACTTGTTAAATTCGTCTCAACTTTTTTGCTTATACAGCTGATATATCATGAAGTAGGGTCTAGGGGAACTGTTGTTTGCCAAAAATACATCCTTTCCGCTGATAAAGTTGTTCCAGGGAATAAAAAAATCTCAGCTTATAGGCAGTCTAGCAATTCCTTTAAGGAACCCAAATGTGGAATACCTAATGACTTTAAGCCCGAGTTGAAGGGGAATGTATTAATCAGAAAATTCATCAATATCGAATACGTGGCACGGTTTCTTTTGTCATTCATATTTATGGTAATACTATATATTTATTGAAATAATAATAAACTTTTGACAATTGCGCAGGTATTTCTTTTGCGAAAAAATCGTTTATTACATATTACATATTCAGCGTTTATTAATAAGAGGTTAGAATAAATCTCTACCCGAATTCGACGAATTAGGGCTACTTAGACACATTTAATTAATTTTTAGAGGTTCCAGGCTTCCAGGCATTTTCTTGAAAGTTTCGCGCTGCTTACAACGATTTTTAATGCCCATAATTTCATAACAACTCCCCACACGAATAAAATTCCATATTCAGCTTACTCCATTTCCTGATTATAGCACCTCTCTTGTGTGACGACCTTAATGCGCAACTGTCAAACATTGCAGTCTAATAGCTGTCACCACGATAAAAAGTTGAGAAATCATCATAACTTCCTAAAAATACTTATTTTTCTCCCTAAAACTCACTGAAAACCGTATTGAAAAGTAAATAAAATAATAATATAAACATGCTTTACCTCGAGGATTATCTTGAAAGTAAGTAAAAATCGATATTCCAGCGCTAATATCGGAATTTAAAATTCGAGACTCCACAGTGCAAGGTGCCTGTCACCATTTCAGTAGCATTTCGTTTTGTTTACATCAAACAACAACACAATTCGTAAAGTGAAAAATGTTTTTCTAACTCAATTACAGTGATTGAACATCTGCCACAGGAGCTGCGAGACCGTTTCACCGAAATGCGTGAACTCGATCTAACCGTTCAGAGTAAGTTCTTCAGCTTAGACAATTTAGCCAATCGGGATAAAATAACATTTTTACAACGCAGATAGTATGGATTCGTTGGAAAAGAAGGCGCGGACATTTTTTCTGCAGTGCAAGCGTGGCGAACTGCAGAGCGCTACTGCCGAAAACGAATTTCAAAACCTTCGTAAGGAGTACTACAAAGTTCTGGAGGACGCAGATGAAAAGGTCGCCATTGCCACACAGATTCATGATCTGGTCGAACGATATTTACGTCGGCTGGATAGTGAACTTTTCAAATTCAAATGCGAATTAGAGGCGGATAACAATGGTATTACAGAGATCCTCGAGAAGCGTTCCCTGGAGATGGACGGTTCAAGTTCGATAACCAGCAGTGTTGGCAATCAAAAGGAGAATCGCTACTTTGGCTCAATTGCCACAAACAATCACACAGGCAGCACTGCTGCCAGTCAACCAAAAGACAATCGCTATCGACCGAAGCCGGAGAAGCGACGCGACAGTACCACCGCTCCGGTTTTGGAGAAACGTCCGAACTTGGGTAACACCGTGACAACGCCAACTACTCCAGTGGTGCCGGCTGTAAGACCGATCACTCCGAACGTTACCCATCATCCGGTTATTCCGCCTGTTGCGGCAGCGCCATCGGTGTCTTACAACCTACAACACATGGGAGGCGCTGGTAATGCTATTGCAGCGGCTGCCAGTCAAGCGATTGTTGCAACACAGCAGATGCAGCAGGGTAGGCGTACTGCTAGTCTAAAAGCGTCATACGAGGCGATTCATGGCGCTGCTAGTGGTGCAACACCACATGAGTTCTGGATAAATAGGGAACTAAGCACACCTGCTGCGCAATCCACAATCCCCACAGTTGACCGTGAATCGGGAGCTGCTCGGAAGCACAAGAAGTAGGCTCAGAGTTGAACGTAATAGTGAAGTTTCTTATTTGGTTATTCCTTTTTTTTCTAGGAAACTCTCGTCGAACTTGCCACATAACACACCAGCTACCCCTACTCCAATCCCATCATCATCCTCTTCAATCAGCTCTCACGCTGAATCATCCACATCTAGCATCGCAGAGGTAGTCCCCACAACAGTAGCTGCCACCGCAGTAGCCGCCACATCTGCCGTAGGAGCACATCGTACAACAGAAAATGGCTTAGTTGTCGAACAGACTACAGAAGGTGAATGGTCGTACGACCCAAATGAGCCGAGATACTGCATCTGCAACCAGGTGTCATATGGCGACATGGTTGCCTGCGATAACGATGCAGTGAGTGATCCTTGCCCTATATATCTAGTCAGATTACTTATATTAGTTTATTTTAGTGCCCATTCGAGTGGTTCCATTATCCTTGTGTTGGGATCACACAGCCGCCCAAAGGCAAGTGGTACTGTCCAAAGTGTACGGCGTCGATGCGTCGCAGGGGCACACGTAAGAATTAAGCCACGGGTAACGACTAAAACTAGATCGATTGACCTACAAAATAAAGGAAGAGTCTAACACTAGGCCTCGGAGCGTACAATTTGGTAGTTTCATTTGGCAGGGACTTATCAAGTCTACTGACAGTTCATGGATTACAAAAACATTTGCTGTTGTCTATCACGGGTTTTTATTTGCTAGCTAGCACCAGTCTATGTTCACGTTACGAGTTACACACAGAGTTTCGCTTACAAAAATACAAAGATTGAGTCTAAACATTCATCCAACTGTGCTGAGCACTCGTATCTGTAGTTCCATCTATGTATGCTTTACCTGCGAAGTATACACGTCATAGCCCAAGCTGATGATATTGTCATAGAACACCCGGTACTTGGTGGGCAACCAGTAGAAGTTGACAAACTGTGCCACCGGCCAAACCGCCCACTCTGCAGCATATAACCTCCACGCTTTCTCCTTCATCTCCTCCCAGACCTCGTGTCGAGACTTTTGTTCTAGTATCCCTAGCGTGACAAAGAACGCAGATATGTAAACAGGTGAACATATGAACTGGTCCAAGACGATCTTCTTAACCACCGTTTGTATTGTACGACCAGGTAATCGGCGATCAAGAAACTTGTACCAGTAGTGGCAGATGACACCAACACTCACGCCAGAGATGCCCATGTGCATGGTCCGCTGTCGATCCCATTTGTCCAATTCGCCGCAGTATTTCTCGTACTGTTGTTCAAGGATGTCACCTGTCGACGATAGACTCAGCGAGATTGTCACGTTTGTAATGAGGAGGTACTTGTCACTAAAGGCAGTCCGGTTGAGTTGTTTGAGTTTTCGAAATGGATCCGTTGCCGTGCGGGCGACAGTTTTTATTGCGGCTCTTAGCGCTATCATTTTTAGTTTAAGCCAAGGCGCGGCGGAAACAATAGGATATGTGGACAAGTTATGCAAGTGGGGAGGAACTTTTTGCGCAGGTGATTAGTAATTAATCATCGCCAACCCGAATATGTTGTTATAAAACAAACTTTGCGCGTTAAAGGCAAGCGACAAGACCTTGGTAAGGAGGAGACTAAGACGACCAAAAGACGATGGTGTTTATTTCGAGCTCTGACAAATGTCAACGAGCACGAGCGCACGTGTTGCGCAAAGAACTGCAAATTGATAGGGAAGGAACTGTCAAAATGATATGGTGCTGATACAGGGTGACGCGAGTTAAGACGTTTTCATTGGTCTAATATAAATTATCGGAAGACTTCTAGGTAGTAATCGGATGTTGTAGGTGTATCCCTAGCCAATAGAGTACTACTATCTCTCTCACAAATATGCAATCAAACTTGTAGGACAAAAATTACTAAACATATAAAAGAAACATGTTCTTCCCTATAATTTAAGGCCATTTGTCAATTGTGGTAAAACGGGGTTTATGTTTTACACAATGTCAAATTTTCTACAGAAGTAAAGTAAAGGCTTCTTGCTGAGTCCATTGGGATATTATTTGAACACTATTTTCAATAATTTCCCAACAGAATTGCAACGAAATTCCTTTCTTTATATTTTCTTAAAATAAAAAATACCGAATATATTACAGAGAGATCATGAAATAACTGTAGTTTATGTTATTGTCAGTATACAATATGTTGTTCTCTATTTCTGTACATGATTGAAGATATCCATCCTCCTTTTTTCAAGTTAAACTAAATTGTCAACAAAATGGAAAAAGGCTTTTTCAAAACCCAATTTTAGTTTATTTTACAACGTTTAATTATTATTTTTTTTTTCTTATAATCTGAACTATGTGCTGTTTTCACGCCACATGTGAACACTGCGGTTAGTTTAACTAATGAAGAATAATCCAAGAGTGCGCTTTCTATCTCTCCCAAGTCAGTGTAGGAATACGAATCATCATATATTAGCTACTAGTAGCTTAAGCGAGCTATTAATTAAGCTTGTTAAACATTTTCAGCCGTATTTATAAAAGCATTTTAGAGGTTGCCTAACTTTAGGCAACCTCTAAGTACCGCCTAAGTGCAAAATCGGTATTTATAATCGATTTTCACATTTAGGCAACGTTGCCTAAAGTCCGCCTAACTTATGGCTAAAACACAATCACGCTTTGGAGCTTCTGCTTTGCGCACGCTTTGACATATTTATTTTCTCAGCAGTTTCAACTTCTGCTACAAAAATTGGGGGAAATGATTTAAATCGTTGCTAAAAATATCGTATTCCACAACCTTCTCAGAAAATAATCCAGAAAACAACAACAAATATTTTGACAATTCACACTTTTTCCAACCTTTGCTTTATTCAGGGAAAATAAATTAGTCTGTGAAACAGGCCCCAACTAAATTTTGACATATACGTACTAGGTACATTTAACTACATTAACTAACGTTTAAATAGATTAACTACCTCAGTTACGTAGCAGACGTTCACGTAAATAATGAACAGAAATATAGAACAACCTATTATTTACAAAAAAGTGTAACAAATGGTATTATTAAAAAAAAGTATAGTTTCGCTGCCATCTCTGGGTATGAGGAATTAAAAGTATCAACGTTGGTTTGTTGTCCATCCAGTTTGATAGCTGTTACAATAGTTTCTTTCATTTATTGATTTGACACTGACATTCTCCCGAAGAACTCTATAGGCGTGTCCCACAATTCTCAGAAGTGAAATTCGCTTCTGGATTTTATTTCCGATATAGCTAGATCTTATGTGAACTAACAAGTTAAAGGAATATTACACGAAAAATCCACCGAGATTTTTTTTTTTCAAAGGGAATTCTCGGTGTGTGCATTTGTCCTATTATTCTCAAACCATTTCACTTTTGACAGAAATGTTTCATGGGATCTGCTTTGAAAGAGTGAATACAACAGCATAAGTACCAGGAATTGATAGTACGACCGTTTTTGCTTTCAAAACATTTCAGAAGAATTTTCAGTTTGATACATTTGATACGTGACACGAAATCAAACAAACTCGAACTTTTACACAATTCCGGACAGTGAATATTAAAACCGAGCAAAACGAAGTAATGATTTACAGGATATAGCAGATCAAATCAAAAACATATGAGAGGCTACAATCCGCTATGCGGATCGTTGAATACCCTATCCCATCCCATCCTTTAAATTAATATCCTCAAAATATAGGCCTTATGGCGATGAAATACAGAAAATGACATTGTCACAATATATTGCTCAGACAGTTTCTCAAAATCTTGTGTGGTTCGACAAAAAGCAACGTATTTCTATTGCTAATGCCTTGGGATGGGGTATACAAATGGTTTTTGTAAGAAAACGCCCCCAAAATGTGGGCGTAGGTGAAAATGATCTATGGACAAAATGTTTATATTACCATTGCGGAAGTATTTGTATATTAGTTTTGATACTTAGTTTGTAACATAGAGAAATAATTTTGCTACATATACCTCAAAGTATATGGATCGACTCAATCATTTTTTATTGGTATTGGTAAATCTGCCGAAAAATTCAGATTTGCAAAATTGATCTCTGATCCAAAAAAAAATTTTTTCGCCCAATGGAACACAACAACTGTCAAAATCGCTCTTCATATCAAAAAAAAAATTGATTTTTTTCCCAATGGAAAACGCCATTAGATGTCCGAAAGTGACTGATTAATGTTAAAAAAATAGCGTTTCAAAAGTTTAAAACGTTTACTATCTCAGTTTAAGATTCAAAAAAAAAATAGACGCCTGGGTGTTAAGTTGTCAAAAATCCAGCAAGAATAAAGGAAAACTCGTGCCTTATTTATGATATGAACGTAGGTATCACATATGCAAAAATAAATAACATGAAAAAAATTCCTATATGACGGTTCAAGCCACCCTATATTTCTAAGTCACACAGAACACCCAAAACTGTTGAAAGAATTTATCGATGGTATCGAATTGGTTGTGAAATTAAAATGACATTTCTGAAATTGACTACCAAAACAAACATTTATTTACAAATCGCAAACCAATTGTTTTCTTCTACGATTTTTCACTAATTTCTTGTAGATTTAAAAACTTTGTTCTGACATTACTAGTTGTTGCCGTCCACCACCTCCCACCATGGATATATCGAAAAATATTAAATACATTGACGTTTGCGAAATCCTGGAGAAAATCAAAAATGCCGAAGGTCCCCACAAGGAAAAGCATTTGAAGCGCTACATAGAATCATTTCAAAAGTTTGGAATGGAATTTCGTAAAAACAATGCTGTGAGTAAATATTTCAAGAATCTTGTTCCAAAGCTAATTGAAATGTCTTTAGAATGCAAAATCGAGTTTCTACTGCATCCTGAGGTGCCTCATTCCCAATTCAGACACTGCGAGAGACAGTTATGGTCTGCGTATAACCACATTGTCGAATATTTACATCAAAATACTCCAATTAGCGGCAACAAGTAATGAAGCTATAAGGCTACAATGTCGCACCGGGAGTGGCGCTGCACATGAGGACTACGCTGACCGACTGTACACTGTTCTAAGGCCGCGTACAACAAGTGTTCCCAGTGAAATGTCTTTGTTCGACATACATTCCATGTTGGATTCTATTTCCAGCGACAATCGAAGAGGTGGGTGAATGTCATTACCTCATACCGATAAAATCTCCAAATTCTCCTCTTCACAGGAATTGAACGTGAATTGACTAAGCTGTTGGAAACTGCTTCGGCATTGGAACAAAAATGGTTTATACGTCTGCTGCTGAAGCGAATGAATTTGGGTATCGGTGAGCAAAAGATATTTTCCATACTCCATCCAAAAGCCAAGGAGTTCTTTACCAGATGCACGGATCTAGAAAAAGTCTGCATTGCCATAGAGAATGGAGGCGATATGTGTTTAGATGAGACCATCACCGTCTTCCAGCACATTCGACCAATGCTGTGCGATCGGCTGAAGACGAGTGAGCTCTATGAAATGATGAACACCGATACCATCTACGCTGAAACAAAAATGGACGGCGAGCGATTCCAGTTGCACATGACAAACGAGACATTTAAATACATATCACGAAACGGCCATGATTACACAAGGTACTTCGGTGACAACGTGAGCAAGGGTAATTTGTCGCCGCTTGTGGCGGGTTTGCTTGAACCACACGTGAAGAGTGTGATCCTTGATGGGGAGATGATGGTGTGGGATAAAGAAGCTGCTAGTTTTCGTGTGAAAGGTGAAAACATCGATGTAAAGCATTTGCGTGTCGGAGACAACTTGCGGCCGTGCTTTGTAGCATATGACCTGCTCTTTTTGAACGATAAGAGCTATATTGAGGTCGCCTATGTGGAACGTATAGAAAAGCTAAAGCAAATATTCAAGGAAGAGCCGGGCATTCTCCAAATCGGAAAGAGAGAGAAAGTCTGCACTTTGCAACACTTTACGGACATTTTTAATGCGGCACTTGATGCCAACGAGGAGGGAGTTGTACTTAAAATGCAGCGATCTACATACAAACCGGGCTCCCGTACTGGAGGATGGTACAAGGTGAAAGCTGATGTGAGTATTATAATCTATCTGTGCAGCAGAACGAGTTGAACGTTTTTTTTTAGTATATTCAAGGTCTAACGTCCGACATGGATCTTTTGATTATTGGTGGTTCCTACAACCGCACCAAAACATACATCGACAGCTACCTAGTTGGAGTAATTCAGGGTGGACAAGGTAGGTTTCATCTCATCAATGTTGAGGTGGCTGTAATTGATTTCTCTTTCTAAAAGATGGAAAAGTCTATTGCGTTGGAAAGGTGGCTCTTGGACTATCAAAGGTTGAGAGAATTCAGCTGAATTCCACTCTCTTGCCGCACTGGAAGAAAGGATTTCCCTCGAAAACGTTGAATTTTGGCGATCTTCGCCCAGAGGTGTGGATTGAGCCGCGTAATTCTGTTGCAATCCAAGTCAAAGCCAGTGAATTGGGACAAGGGTCTTCGTTTGCCACACCATATGTGTTAAGGTTTCCTCGTATAGAAGCTGTACGATCTGACAAGCCTTGGCACGAATGCATGACACTTGAGGAATATGAAAATTTCTATAAGGTAAGATTTAGTTTTACGGAGTGTGTTAGCTAGTAATAATGCCGTTGTTTATTTACAGGGTGATCATGGTGTGAAAAAAATCAACAAGCGTGGACTTCAGCTGGATGATGTAACCGCCGAGAAAAAGCCAAGAACCCGTGCAAAAAACGCAAACAGTACAGATGTGTACTCAACGGCATTCAACCCTGCTAGTGTATACCATTCACCATTCCAAACGTATCCATCTTATCTACTCTATATATTCCCATTCAGGTAGAAGCAGAATCGTCCATTTTTGAAGGCTTCAATTTCTGCATACTAAGTCATTTGAGAGGCTTATGCACAACACCAGGGCTTAAGGAGTTGGTTGCTAAGAATGGTGGCAAGCTCGTGGAGAACCCATCACCGACGGATCCCATGTCCATATGCATTGCAGGCGATATTAGCTATCGTGTGTCTCAACTTCGCGATACTGGCCTTTACAACATCGTCTCATGCAAGTGGTTGCTTGATACAGCCAGCCGAAAACGTATGCAACTAAAACCGCGAGATTTGATAAGTGCCACAGCAGAAATGAAGGAACAGTTAAAGGAAATGTTTGATTGCAGCGGAGACTCCTACATCGATCGTATTGATGTGGAGGAACTAAAGGAGCTGCTTACAGACTTGGACGACAGAGTAATCGAAAGTTTCAAACCAATTTTTAATTTTTTTTAAGGTTTTGTTCGTTTTTTTTAGGACCTACCATTGTTACAACAAAACGAAATGCATGCTCTCGAAGAAGAGATCTTTGGTCAGGATCGTTCACCCAACTTCTTTCGAAATTCATCAGCTTTCTTCTATAATGAATCATGTGAAAATCTTCCACCTGATGTGCCTCTGGCGAAAATTAAATACAAATGGCGTGGAGGAGAATGTCCGTGTCTGTCCTCTGCAGAGGATGTAAAGAAAATCAGTTTTGTATTTGCAGACGTGGATGTCGTGGACTTAAAAGCACTCGAGTTGTGGTTCCTTTTGACATTCTCAAAGCGTGTGCTTAAGGTTAAGGTTGTATCTAGTCGGTGGATAACTGATTGTGATGCAGAAGGAAAAATATTGCCTGTAGATGGTTATTTAATAAAATTCAACAAAAATTAAACAATGTTCGGTAAATTGAAAGAAGTGTGGCTCTTTATAGTTCACTGAGTACCTTTTGGTCGCTTCTCAAAATTTACCTCATCTTTAATTTTTAAAAATCCATCTGACTATCAAATGTGTTTGGCTAAAGCTAAAGTTAAAGAAAGTTCGGACATGTACGTATTAGACTTTGATAAGATTGTGCAATAAAATGTATTAAAGCTGCTGTTTTAATTCTTAATAACGCAATGGGATATTAAGACGAGGTTAATATGGCCAGTAGGTAAACAATTTTCAGTTTGCTTTGTTTGGTTGAGAATTCGATCTTGAATTTTATCACAAGCCATTGGAAATAAAATTTGGATCAAGATCTACATCATGTGGCTAAGCTAGAAGTTCAGCACTAAGACTTCGGTCCTACATATATAGGTGATCTACAAAACTGGGAGGAACAATTTATCTTCATGTCGAAAACGGCATACCACCTGACCACACGGTCAGCACTAGAATTCCATAAAAATTTAAAATTGATTTTATGGAATAATTGTAATCGGCTCATTATTTGTTTAATGTTGTAAACAAATCAGACACCTCAAGGACTATTAAGAGACTACGGTCAATTATAGGTCGATTTGGATGTCCGCCAACAATTATTCGACTCTCCCCAAACCAAGACCTCAGTGGCGCAAGTGGTAGGCACTTGGCTACAGAGAACTGAACGTTCAAATAGCATCACTATTAGAAGGAATCTGATGAGGATACTTGGTAATGGCCGAAATAGCTTTAATTCCAACCAAATAGTGTTGTTGTACACAAGTTGTTGTTGTAATTTCAATCATTCAATTGATAATCAGATATAACCCGTAGAGTTAGAATCGTTGCTTATTTATTTATTTATTCTCTACGATTTATATCAACAGATTTGAAAATAATTTATAAAATAGTGATACTTTATATAATATCGTTAGTTATCATTAGTATTAAATTTATGCATTAAATATGCTAACAATAAATTTTTAAATGTATTTCTTTCCATGCTTATATCAAGACAATAGTATACTTCATTAAATAATTTACTGCAATGACTTAAAGGTTCTCGTAAACCATAATTAGTTCTATGTGAAACTTCAAATAATAAAGGCCTCGATCTTAAACTTCGAGAAGGAGCATAAATATTTATATTAAAAAGCAAGCTAGAGCAATCAATATAGCTACACAAAACATCCCGAACAAACATTACGCTATACATTTCTCTACGCGATTCAAGAGATTGCATTCCTAACAAAAGGCATTTTGAACGATAAGAAAAATGTACAGTATCAACGCAACCGAAAAATTTTCTCCAAGCAAACCGCAAGAAGTTTTTCTGAACTCTTTCAATCTTTATTATATCACTTTGAGTTGATGGATTCCAGACAACAGAAGCTTGGAATACGCTTCTGTTGTCTGGAATCCATCAACTCAAGGTCTTACAATGCTATAATATAGTGATTTTAAAGTGTAAGGATCAGAGAATTCAGAAGAATTTCTTTTAAAGAATCCCAACAGAGAATTAGCTTTTGAAATTATGGAATTAATATGAAAACGAAACGTGAGTTTTTCATCAAATATCACACCAAGGTCTTGAACTTCATGGACAATTTTTAAATTAACATTGTCTAAGGAGTACGATGGAACAATGTTATACAAATAACGATTATAAGACATACAGGTGCATTTTTGGAGATTAAGCTTTAAATCATTCAGTTTACACCAGTTAACAAACGAAGTAAGATCGTTTTGCATAAGCAAACAATCAGCGGAATTTGAAATTACTGCAAAGAACTTGATATCATCTGCAAATATGAGACATTTGCAAAATTTCAACATTTCAGGTATATCATTTACATGAAGTAGGAAAATAGGGGGGCCCAAATGACTCCCTTCAGGAACTCCTGAGGTAACAAATATTTCCTTAGAGCATACATCATCCACAATTACCATTTGCTTCCGACCAAACAAATAAGATTTAAACCAACCCAATAGAGGGTTAGAAATCCCATAGCTTTCAAGTTTTTTCAGAAGAATTTTAAGGTTTACTCTGCTAAATGCCTAAGTAAAATCGGTATAAACTACATGAATTTGCCTATTTTTCTCCAAAGCATTTATTGAAAAATTTGTAAAGTCAACCAGATTTGATACCGTAGACCTACCTTTCCAAAATCCATGTTGAAAATCACTTACGTGCCCTTTTAATAAATTGAGAAAGAGGTCTTTTACTAGAAAATCCAACATCTTGGGTATAGTGGATAATTTTGATATTGGCCTATAGTTCGCAATATTGTCTTTTTTCCCAGATTTAAAAATGGGATTTATAATTGAAATTTTCCACTCATCAAGGAAAATACCTGACGTTAAAGACTGATTAAATAATTCAGTCAACGGGGTAGAGAGTTCATCAGCACAGTGCTTTAAAACAATCGGAACAAATCCCAATATATCAGGCTTTTTTATAGGTTCAAGTTCTTTTAGTAACTTAAGTACATTATCAATCGTAACTTTAAAATTACATGAATTAAATAAAGAAGGAAGAGATTCGAAATAATCTTCATTCAACGATAGTAAATTCGCTGAGTTATAAATAGTTTGAAAGTAGTCAGCAAACATATTTGCAATTTCTTCCGGGTCAGAAGAAGATTTATTTTCAAGATGCATCGTTGACGGAAATCCAACACTTCTCCGCTTTGTATTAATGTAATACCAAAATTGATTTGGATTCGATTTCAATTTAGACTCTATTGACTGTACATAGTTACAATGCAAGAATTTTGATAGGAAAATAAACTCTTTTCTCAGACGACAAAAAAGTGTATAGTCAGCAATAGAATTTGATTGCTTGAAATGCTTATGCGCAGTATTTTTTGCGTTCTTTAATTTCTTTAGTCGGCTATTGTACCACTTTGGGCTAGAATTTAACTTTCTACGAATCAAAGGAATCAAAGTTGCTACTCCTACCTCACTACTACCACATACTACAGGTACAGACACTGTTCTCCAGTTTATTATATCAAATTATCATTCACAGGAAAACAGTGAGATGCAGAGGCTGAAACGATCCAAAGCTTATTTTCAGTCAAAATATACTCTATAGTCTATATGACCTTATTTATAGCAGTCAGTACCAGACCGTATCAAATGTGTTTCATTTGTTGTTTTGAGAGAGAAAATATTCAACTACTGTTTTAGTTATAGAAGTCCAAACATGGACGGCAACTCGACTTTAAATGAGTTTGATGCTCTGTCGGACTCAATCCCAGTGTATCCTCACATTAAAATTGTCATGGTGGTACAATCAATAGTAGCTATACCCAAAGAAATGTTTGCTGAAATCTTTACTGAGGTAAACAACTCAACCCAGCTTGTAAATAAGCCAACACGAATTCCGGACATTCACAGTTAAGCTGACTTGTTTCTGACCTCTCACCTTGATAATACATCGGTCCTTTATTTAGGACCAATGTATTATCGCCTTTAGGCTCATTCGAATACTGTACCGTGTCAGCTTATTTCTCGTACTCAAAATATGTAGTTAAAGAACAAATCCCTAGAAGAACTGTTTGGAGATACGAGAAAGCCAACTGGGAAGCTGTTGAGTGGTAGGTTGCGCGTTTAATCCCAGCCAAAGTCCATTAAACTTTTGTTCAAAGAAATAAAAAAAAGATGGATAGTTTCCCCTAAAGGTATACACCATCTTGTGAGTTCTGCGAATAGAACACAAAAAACAGTGACTCCTCGAAGTTAGTTCGGATACCGCCCATGAAGTTGCCCAAGTCTTCACTACATCCAAAATCTCTCCTATCACTCTCTTTCTTCCCCTTCTCTAACGCTCATACTGTGGTTAAATATTAAATTCATTCATGACCCCTTGAGTGCGCGCAAATTATAAAAAAAGCCAGAAATGAATGTACCTAATTCGCACATTAAGCGTGCCAAATTCAGTCACGAGTCACGACCAAACGTTGAGGCAAAAAACAACGCTCATTTACAATGAAATTACAGCTGTTACCTATAGACAAATCCAATCAGCTTTTTGCTTATTTTGCAGCCAGTTCCACATTGCATGATTGTGTTCACTCTCCTCCTAAACGTAAAACATTCTATGCGACCAATTCACTTTCGTACTCGTACAGTCGCAAGACAGTATTATTTGATATGAACATAAAAAAATCGTCTGGTTTGGTCTTGATGGTATTTCCACATAAATCTGAAGAGGTGTTTTTCAACGCTGGAAAAACCACTGCGGAAGCTTTTCCATCGGTCCTATTCATTATGATTCTTTCCGTGTCGTTGGAAAACAGCATTTGTTCGGCCCGTCTTTAAAAAAGCCGAGTCTTCATTATCCAACTACTCGTCAATTGCATTTCTATCTAAGGTCATGGAAACGCTAATAAACCGCCAGCTTATGAATTATTGAATAACGAAAACTCAAACAACGATAGCAACGATCCACTGGTGACTTCATGGCATATATCACCAAAAAGTTGAACTAATCAATCCACCATGGTGCAGAAAGTAAGATTTTTACGCTTCATATTTCAAAGGCATTTGGTGGAGTTCGGCACCAAAGCCCCTTTATGCCTTCTTCCTCAAGGCTAATTTTTTATCATTTTTAATAACTTCTAGTCTGCAACTCGAATCCAATCAATTCCTTTGTTGATGACAGTACCATCAGCTTTTCATATTCTTTCTCGAATCCATGTCCTTCATCTTTTGTACGCCTTGCATATTCGAAACTGAAAAACCTACCATGCTCGCTTTGTGTGTTAGTAACGACCTTCATTAGAACGACGACATGTTCAAAGTCGTTAAAAACTCTGCGAAATATCTAGATTTCCTTAACCGATGCAAAAAATATTTCACACCTTCTGATCTGCCCTCAATATATAAATTATATATACGCTCCAAACTTGAACTTCAACATCCATTTCTGGTCAGGTGCAGCAAAAACATTAGCATTAGCAAAAACAGTATCGTACGCCTAAAAGCTGCGCACAATGGATATGGTTACCCATAATAGTGGTTACCAAAACCCCTCCAAATACAGTTAAAACACCCACTAAATCAGCCCGATGTCAAATCAGGCATTCAGCCGCTTGTCGGCTGAATACCACCTCTATATTTCAGTACTATCTTAAGCAATTATATGTTTTTGGACAATTTTCTGTTACACTTTTTTTTGGTACATAAATTAATTACCTCGCTTTAGATTTATTACCTCGAAAAACCGCTGGTTGTTCAATTTATTTTCCAAAATTACTCCCGAGCCGTTAATTAGAAATCTCGTTAAAATTCCGACCACACCTCGTCCGCCTATGGGAACGATTAGCAATAATTTGTCAATCTGTTCCTATCCTATCCATTAATTTGATGTGCTGCCACATGCAGACTTCTATAATAGTGTATACTCATCCAACCACGAAATAACACATAAAATTTAACTTTAGCAATAAATCTGTCCTCGGTCTGGCAGAATGGAATTTTTATATTCCACACTCTAGATTCTCATCAACATATTTAGCTGCATGAAGGATGAGCATCCTTTGAAATAACATAACGCATCATTGACACGTTTTCCAATCACTTCAACTGCACATGTACAAGTTGGACGATACAGATACAGAAAAAAAGGAGAACAAAATTTAAAACGACCACAAAGGTCCTTAGACAACCGACACATATCCTCAATTCCAGAATATATCAAGTGTTCATTTCGTTCCATCCATCCTGCCCAAAAGAAGAGGAACTACCCGCACTAGGACATCCTCGCTCGTCGACGACTACAACTACGACGACTACAACTACGACGATGACAACGATGGACGACGACAGAGTGAGCGAAAAATCGTTGGTACGTATAATTTACGATTGCGCTTCCAATGCCATTCATTTTGCAATATCTTCCATAATTTTAACTCTGCGTCCTCGTCCTTCATTCCTCAAAGTCTTGCACTTGTTCGCATCGTATGTGAGTTAAGTCCTATGAAAGGACACAAAAAGCGAACCGAACCGAAGCAAAAAAAAAACGTTGCAAACTCATGGCAGCTAAAATGAAAATCGTTGTTGGTTTCCTTCGCCAGTATAGGACGAGTGCTATAGCGGCACACCGAGAACGAGTCCGTTAGAGAGAGAGAGTTTCGAATGTTTCGAAAATTGACATGAATAAAAGGAAAACTATTTTCAATTTTGTAACTATTCGATGGAGCCGAGCGGTACATGGAGGCGGGGTGCCTGCCCTATGCCGGAATGTATATTAAGAACGATATTGCTTCTCTCACACGTTACACGCTACCCTATGGGCCACAGGATATTCGACATAAAGATTAACGGTGAAAAAACGGGGATAATGGAACGAATATATTCATCCAGATACTCCTCTCGCTTGGATAAATGTATTTTTCAATTCAATTAAATGGCGCGCATAAAATCATTGCGGGGGATGTCGTAAATTATGGTTCCGTCTTTTTGGTGTTTTTTTCTGAACTGAACGTGGACATAAATTGTCCGTTCTTGCTTCTAATTTACCTTAAACGTTACTTCTTCCATAGAAGCAGTTATTTGAAGGCGCCGCATAAATGAAATCCTTTGAATGGACATTAGCTTAGCCCATCAGCTTATGGGATTCAACAAACGGATTTTTTCAGTAGACGACGATAGGCTTATTAATATTATGGGAAAATTAGTACCGCTTATTTGAATAACTTATACATTTTGAATGTTCCAATATATTAATTTGGTTTTGTAAATAAAGCAATATATCTCCATTAAGTTAAAAAATATTAAGGACTAATCGCCTATACAGGCCTAAAACCACTTGTGTATGCGAAAATGAATCAATGGCGATTCTTATTTTTTTCTCCGCGGGTAGATGAACATTTTTTTTAAGACACCACTAAGTGTCAAGTTGCAACTAAGTATCCAACTTGTCAGTGAATTTTTCTCATCACGAAGTTTTAAACATTTGACAGGTAACTTTCCTAGCAAAGTTATTATTTGTTTCGCAATTTTAAACGAATTTTATGAAGTGATTATTGGCCAAAATCAAAGAGTTTTGTTCTCTTATAAACGTTATTCAATGCTTTCGCAGCCTCCCAGCTCAGGAAATGAAAGAGTCTCACGACAAGGAAAACATCCTTCATCAAAAAGCTGAAGAACAACAAGGAAGACAGTTATGTTGGATTACCAGCTGAACTCTGCAATGGAGTTGTTGCCATGAAAGTGTGTATGGGTGAAAGAATGCCCGATGACTGGAATATCGTCTTTAAATGTCCCATATCATGTCTTGCACCAACTACAGAGGCATATCCCTACTAAATATAGGTACTGCGTACGAACTCCTTAAGCAACCACAGATCAGATCCTACACAGACCAACATTTCACACTAACACAAATCCTGGAAATGATTAACAAATTTCAATTCGAGATACATCATATTTTCATCTCAAATCAATCGTCTCGAACTATGACGATATTCGAAACTAATACAGTCGCCTAAAACTGAAAAACACGACATTCGGCTTAGCGAAGCAAATGGAATCAATACTTCTAATACGAAAGTCTTTATGTTTGCTCTATCAGATCCTAATCCGCAGCCGGAAAGCGAAGCAAATTCTTTTTTCATTTATGCGAGGAAGGGGGATGGAGGACAAGATACAACCGCCAACTTGATGAGCGGTACGGCCACACCGAGCGAATGATCATTAACCCTCCAGCCATGAAGAATCTTGAAATTCCAATCTTCAGATTCGAGACGACCAGAAAGACCGAACCTCCAATTTAAGGATCAAGCGATTGAGGTTGCGCTGACGGGCTATGGAGACGAAGATTTAGCCAAGAACTGTACGAACTGTACAGCGACATACCCCTAGCCAAAAAACACCGCATGGATGTTTAAGATGGCAAGGACATGTAGCGAATGAACAACAATACTCCGGCTCGGAGAGTCTTCGATTTCCAGCCAGACCTAGCCTCAAGTGGCGCGCACGGGTAGAAACCAGTGGTATGTCGCTATACAGCTAGTATAGGTCTTGGTTGAATCTTCGTCTCCATAGCCCGTCAACGCAAACGGAACCGAAGATTTTTCGAAGAATTTTTTTCTCGAATCGACCAAGGATTTCTTCATCCGCTTTTGATACGGTCCATGCTTCAGCGCCGTAGAGCAGGACTGGGACGATCAGAGTCTTATATTAGATCTCCTTAAAAGTTCGAGTGTGGGCTTTACTACTAAATTGCCTTCTTAGCCCGAAGAAACAGCGGTTGGCAAGAGTAATTTTTCGTTTGATTTCTGAGGAGATGTTTTCAGAGTTAATAGCGGAGCCGAGGTAGACAAAGTCCCGTACTACCTCAAAGTTATATCTGTTAATGGTGACGTTCTGTCCAATTCGTCGATGTTGTGTGTCCTTTCGTGTTGACAGAACATACTTAGTCTTTCCCGTCATTTACTGCTTCACCTATTTTTGCGGCTTCCTTAGCTATACTAGCAAACGTGGCTATGACATCACGTTGACTCCTACCAATGATGTCAATATCGTCGGCGTATGCTAGTAGTTACACCGATTTTTGGAAAATTGTGCCTCTCAAATTGAAGAAGTCACATGACAGCGCATCGCCTTGCCTAAATCCTTTTTTTGGTATCGAATGTGCCCCTGAGGAGCAGCGAGAATTCTCCATCTTCATCCTACACAAACGGACGAGTTTGGGTGATATACCAAAACTAGACATCGCTCTGTATAGCTCGTCTCTATAAATGCTGTCGTATGCGGTGGTGTGTATCGATTTGGACATCTTGGGGTTTTTCCAGGATATGCCGAAGTGTGAACATTTGATCGGTTGTGGACTTTCCTGGCCTAAAACCACACTGATATGGGCCGATCAGGTTGTTTTTAAACGGTTTCAGGCACATATTACGGCAGTTAGGATCTTGTAGGCGATGTTGAGGAGACTTTTGCCTCTGTAATTGTTCAGAGGGTCTCTTTTTTTGTGGATCGGGCAAAAGGCCTGAGGTTCCATTCTTTAGGCATACTTTCATCCGACCAGATGTGGCTTATGAGCACACTTTCCCAAACTGCATTGTGAAGACATCAACTGCATAAATGAAAGCAAAAAGTGCATCGTGAATGATTGTGATGCACAACAAATGCAAAGCAGTTTGGGTTGGGATATGGGCAGAGGTGTTTAATACTACATTCTCACTGAGCAAATACGCTCATTTCGGCATTAAATTTGCAAATACGATGGAGTTATCCTGAATTTCCCATACAAATTCAAATTTCAAAATAAAGTAATAACATCACATTATGGTTGGTAATATAGTAAAATATAGTCAAACAATCGAACGAACCTAATTTTATTTGATCGGAACAGCTAAAATGTTAACTTGAAATTTATATTACAAAAAATTAACGGTTATTGTGAAACGGTAAACAGTGAAAACTTTCAAACAATTAATTCGATTGAGTTGACCATAACTTAAGTTATTTAAATCCTTCTTAAACGATTTAGAATCATCGCAATTTATTTTGGACATTTGGTTTGTTTGTTTAGAGGCTCATTTACAAATTCGCCAAAAAGGTGTTCCCACTAAGTTTGGGCATTACGTTTCACAGCAGTTTCCCGAATTTACTGTGAAATTTGAGATTTATATTGGGTGTGTTCTGAATTTCAGAATTTGGTCAAAATGGTCGAATGTAATATATGTTTAGGTAAAAAAAAGTATTAAGCTATCCCTATTAAGACCTATAAAGACTTAAAAATAAAAAAAGTTGAAAAACACATAGAAAATCTTTTCCTCAAAATAGTTTACAAAAATATGAAAGCAGAAACCACATATGTGGGGGCAAGAGAATTAGTTGCATCGCTGGCTTCAAACTAAAAGCATAAGCTTCACTCCATACATCAACGTGAACAGAAATATCCAATATCCACTCATGGGGTATGGAAGATTTCTCATCGGATTGAATAAATTGAAATTGTCTTTCAGTCATCTGTTCCTTGGAGTAAACATATGCTCATTTAATCAACATGATGAATTTTACCCAAGGTTCGAAACAGAGAAAGAGTTTGGAGGGACGATGAACCCTTTTATTGTAATCTGACAGACACTCTGGGATTTCATTGATTCCATCGTTATCTATTCCTTGTTTAACGTAATTCTTCGAACATATGAAAAGCTGTGATGAAGCTTTACCAAGGGATTCATTTGGTAATGTGATGCATTGCTATAGGGTTATTTTCATATATTCTATACAGTTTTTGGGTTATGATTGTTTTGCACATTTTTATGAGTGAATAGTTTACATTTTTATTGAATGCGGATTAACATGTTTAATAGTTTGAACAATTGTCCAGGTCCAACTTGATCGCTCATGTTTCTAAAAGATTTTCTAAGGGACATATTTTATAACAATCGTAACCTCAAACTTATGTTTTGAGCTTTTGATGCCAAAACGTTAGTGAAGGTTTACATTTTTATTGTGGTGAAGTCAAAGACCAACGATTGAAAATTAATAAAAATTACAACCCATTCGGTAGTAATAAATGCTCCATCAGACAGGTCATGTGTAATATTGAGTAAATGCAAGTCAACACATTCATTATTAAATGATCAAGTGTAGTCAGACAACGCCCAGTCAAATGTCATTTAAAATGACAATAAAGCCCTGGTAGCCAGCGCTGTACCTATTTTAATTATTGACCATGTAATTTATTTATGCTTCAATTAAGTTATAGTTATAATAATAATTTAAAATAATAATTTAAACACCCAGTTCACA
This sequence comes from Rhingia campestris, assembly GCA_932526625.1. Taxonomy (NCBI): domain Eukaryota; kingdom Metazoa; phylum Arthropoda; class Insecta; order Diptera; family Syrphidae; genus Rhingia; species Rhingia campestris. The sequence goes on along the minus strand of OW052182.1, from coordinate 49,290,313 downwards.
AGAATTAAGAATCTCTCAGTCCAAAGAAAGATTTTGGCCTACACCCTAACAACCACAAATCACCCCAAGAACTGGAGGCTTTTGATCACTTGAAGCGCCAAAAATTCTGCTACTGAGATTTGAGAAAAAAATTCCAAATTTGTATCAGTTTCTATGATGAAAGTTTAATTGGAAGACTTTTTCTTATAGTCTTTCTTTTTATATATGGTTCCAACATGGCCCACAGAGAAATTGTCCGTTCAAACGGCCACTTCCACTTGGGGTCTGTATTTATTCTAACTGTATCTAGGGATAACAATCCAATATGTTTTGAAATGCGAACATTGAACATCTATGACATTTGTTTCCTGATCCACTTGAGCTTTATTTACCCCAGGCATAGCCCCAAATGTAAAAAAGTTTAAAGTCCTTTGATAATCTTTTCTCTCAATCACTTTACTTAAAGAATCACTTCCTGAGACAATGCAACATTTCATTCTCTTCGATACCGAATACGTTGCTTACAGTCGTTTAGTACAAGCGAACTGCAATCGGCAATCGTTTAATCCCTAAACCGCGAGTTTGGTCTTCCTTGTGGTCTCGAGAATGAAGGCCGGTATTCGAAGATTCTTTTGGCCGAGTAAATGTAAATTACTTTACTAAACTTTACCTCGCAGTTGTATCTTTCGCCTTTCTCGCATACAGGACCAGCTATTCGATGCAGAATTTTAGTCCGGAAGTGCCTAATATTTGCCTCGCTTTCCTGCTTATTCTCCAATACTCGGCGCCATAAAGTAGGGTTAGAAAGATTAGGGTGCGATAGAAGAATCATTTGAGCTTTCGAGTGTACGGGTTTCTATCCCAATTGTTTCGCCAAGCTCTAGATGCATTGGTTTCCAAGAGTTAATCTTGATTGTATCTCCTTTAAGGTGTTATTTGTGGAATATACGTTGACTCCAAGTAGGATTTGTCTCGGAAGAAATTTATGAAATCGCATGATAGTGTATATCATTTTCAAAAACCAGCGAATGTTAGGAAAAGTTTAGATAAGCTGGTTCCAAACTGAAATGCATGACATGCCCTCCAGTATTAGGCGACATAGCTGTATTAATTTCGGAACTTGAATGCCATCATCTCTTAATAGAGCTCCGATTGATGGATGCTATCATGCCCGGCCTTAAAATCGCTAAAAAGATGATGGGTCTCGACTTAAAAATTTGGCGTATGGTTTATCTGTTGGGTAGGAAGCAGCTGCATGTTGTGCTTTCCAAGCAAATTACTCTTTGATATGGTTTTCAGTGTTATTAGTAGGAGCGATGTGTAACATCAGTGGTGCGGGCTCAATGGTGCGATGAACGACAACGCAGAAGGTCTGGGTTCGATACCAAGCCGTAGCAACACCTAAATGATTTTTCACTGGCCCTCCTCTCGTGATGATCTGAAAAACCAGCCGAGTAGTATCAATTGTCAAACAAAATATCTCAACTAAGGCGTTCGTAGTAGGCATAAAACAGGAGGTGCCGCCATTGTGGAAGAAGAACACACGCCCTTGGTAATAACGAGCCTGTTGCGCCAAAAATTTGTATTTTTTTTGTGTAGCCTTTGGTGACGGCTGTAATATCCAGCCTATCCATTCTATTTTTAGAATAGCGGTAATATTTGCCGAGGTGGGACTGATTGAAGTAGAGCTGTACAGCGTGCATACGTTCCATTTGCATGCTACTAAGTCGTTCCGTGTGTGGTAGGTATTTGAGGGGCTGTGGTCTCTATTAACTAAATGGTTTTAAAATAGTAAAACTAAATGGTTTTGTGCTGTGCGTTCTGTGTTGGAATTTGGATGTCAAGTATGGTGCCCGTATTACGCCTGTCATATTTCACGTTAATTGGTCTAAACACACTTGCTGATAGAAGGCCATCAACAAATGGATTATATGTTTTCAAACTTCTAACTGGTAAAATCAATTCGCCATATTTGTTATCATTGTTACATATCAATGTCCCAATTTACGAAAGTCGTGAATAAAATTTGTTAAAAATAAGTAACTCTAATAAAAATTATTTGAATAATGAACCATTGCCTTTATTATGCAATCATTTTCATCTATATAAAAATATAATTGATTTTAATTTATCCTCACACGAGTTAAAGACTAAATTATTAAATATAAATTTAATAATTTATTTAATTAATATGTTATTTAATTTTATAGATATTAATTAAACTAGAAACATTTCAAATTAACTGTGATCAATTATGTATCTGTAGTTAAATAAATACAAAATACAAATACAAATTAATAAATAATAAATAAATAAAAAGTAATCTTTGCTTTGACGGCATTACATCCAAATCCATTGGCATCATCACTTTTCAAGTGTCAAACAAACCAATGTTATTGCTTCTTGTATGTGTTTTGTAAGTAAATAAAGTCCATAAGTAATTTGACTAAGGATTATGTGAATTATTTTTGCCGCCTTAACGACGTGTTCCGCAGAGGCTTAATCGGCAAAAAAAGGGATTTTAAGAAATTGAAATTGTAATAGTGCATGGATCCGAAACCTATTAAATTATTAAAGCATATTATACATAATTCAATAAAATAAAAACTTTTTTTTCCGAAAGCATATTTAATCTACCCAAAAGCAAAATATTTTAATCATAAAAATTTGTAAATATTACGTGAAAAATTATAATATTAATATAAGTAAGATAACAAATAGCAGGTAATCCCCTTTTACGGTTTAATTAAGAGCTTAATCAAATATGTTCCCAACGGGTATCCAACCGAAAATGCACACAGTACATGATAAAAAACGCACACACACAAACCGACCGAAAAAATCCCACAAAACAGTAACTATACCACTTATTACCTACTGTCCCGATTTCAACGGTTTTTCTGTGCAAGCGATAATCCTTGCGGTATATTCCAACACTAAATTTTAATGTTATTTTTGTAAGCTCGTGTCCGGGTAGGATGCAGAAATTAAAAAAAAAAACAACACCGAACGGCAACAATTTCGAAATATATTAAAAAAAACCGTACCGTACAAAATACGGAGGAATGCTGGACACCATAACAACAACAAATATACGAAAAAAAGGGGCAACCACCAACCAGGATGTCCGCCTAGGTAATACAAGAGAGTAGTACATTTTGTTAAATCGGAAATGCGTATACACAATCCACTGTTTGCTGGCGTAAGTGTGTTTATAAATGTGTAAACATCACATTCGCTCATGCATGTGTGCGGTCACATCCTGTGTGTTAATCCTGGGCTCAGCATTCATAAAGAGCGAGACCGTGCGGCAAAATGGACATATTTTCATATAATAGAACATAACATTCCAGTGCGAGCCTCTGGATTAATGCTCACTCTTCTCGCGGTAGTTGATCCCATAACTAACCATATCCTCCTTCAGTATGCAAATGGTGGTGAGCATTGCGAGCACCACTCCTGCTCTGCTTTTCGCCAATGGTCTATACGAAGTCTATCCTGTCTAGAGCCGCGGCAAATTGCAGCTTTAGTCAGCGGTATTAAAAAAAAACATAAAACTGGAGCGAGTACGAGCAATCGTACCTACTGCAGGAGTACTCGTAATTTGTATACAAGGAGGCTTCTCTCTACCGTGCCCGTGAGAACTCGGTCGTAGTTGTTATTAAATTGGAACAGGTTGAGTACTAGAAACACTTGAATTGTTCGCATACAATTAAACTAACAGAATGGTTAAGCTTTAGCTAGATCTGAGACTTTAATGAACATTAAACGGTACAAACTACAGAAGGGCTGGGTATAGGGGAGACCGATTACTTCTTTGGCTGAACTTGACTGTTCGATATTGTGGAACTTAACAAAAGCTTACATCATTTGTTAATGTTAAGCTAATGGCAGAAACCTTTAATAAAAATTTAATCTGCAATTTTGTTAATACTCATTGGATTGGGGTTAATTTTAATTTAGTTATCACTTAACTTAAATTTTTTATCACGTAACAAATACTTAGTTTCCAAAGAAATAAGATATAAAAAAGGCTCGTTAATTCTCACAGCCTAGCATTTTCTCACAACCATTCATGTATGTGTGTGTACTTCTTGCACGAGGGGGAAACCTCCTGTTTCATGACAAAGCCGAACGGTTGAGTGAGATAAACATTTCATGAAAATTGATACTCGAATGATTTGTCAGATCAGTTCATTCGTCGCCTAACCATCACACCACTGAACCCATCAATTGTCAACCAGACCCGGAACGACATCCAGTAATGAGTTACGTGTATGCCTCAAGTACGTATACGAGTTCTACTTAAAGACTTATATCGGTAGATTAGCCAGCGAATCAGGAAATTAGTTGGACATGACCAGGAATGCAGAAAAGAACACCATGTGGAAGACGACTAAGGGTAATAATGATTGACTTGATGCAGGTTAATGTTCGTTATCCTGCACAGACGCACGAGTTCGGCTGGTATACCAAAACTAGACATGGCAACATGTATAGTTCGTCTCTATAAATGCTGTCGTATGCGGCTTGAATAGGTGGGTACCTATCGATTTGGACTTCATGTTTTTTTTTCCGGGATCTGGGAATCAGTTAATCAGTTGTGGTAATCGGTTTCATGCGTTCAGATTTTACTGCAGATAGGATCTTGTAGGAGATTCTGAGATTCCATTCACAGGCATACATTCATCCGACCACTGGGCATTGCAAAGCTGTCTACAACACCCAACTGTCGTGGTTGGGAAGATTTACATACCGACTGTTCCCTACTCATTATCTCGGCAGCCAGAGGAGGTGAATTTTAAAGAGCTGTTTAGAGATAATTCGTGGGTAATTGTGATGTAAATAAGATATATCACAGGGATTTGATTAGCACTTGGCTGTCGCTGAATAGTGAATATACAGATTCTTCGTAAATATCATGTTACACTACACGTAGCAACAATAAAATCGTTTTCTTCGGAACATCTCTCGTGATGATATAACCAATCATCCGTTTATTATCAATTATGAAAAGAAGATCAAGTCAGCCAGTTTGAAAAGATACAAAACTATGATCTCCAAAGAAATAAGTCTGAAGCGGTCAAAGCGGACGACCTTGCCGACATGTCCAAATCGCAAAGAAACTCATTCTTCATAATGTTAATGATATGGCTGTTCTTGGAGTCTTAGTGCTCCGACAATAATTGGAAGGTTTGGAGGATATAGTGATATCGAAGGAAAAATCCTAGTCACTGGAGCGGGGTGTACCCACAATGGACGAGGAAGGCAAATACTTGAAATGACAAACGTAAGAACGCCCACTTTCAGAAGACCGGGCTGCGACGGCACCAACCCGGACGTGACCTTCGCCACAAAATTCACATCCACAAGAACTGGAAAGTCTTCGAGGATATCGATCAGTCGTCTTTGATCTAGAAGTAACCAACGAGCACCTAATCGAAAACAAACACGAACCCCGAGGTAAATCGTAACAATTGTTGATTTCTTTATCCATTTTTAACACGTTCCGTGCTTCAGTCCCGTAGAGCAGGAGTGCGAAGATCAAAGGATCTCCTTAATAGATCGAGTGAGAGCTTTACTACTGAATTGCCTTCTTAGCCCGAAAAAATAGCGGTTGGCAAGTGTAATTCTTCGTTTAATTTCTGACGAGATGTTTTTGTCAGAGCGGTACCGAGGTAGACAACGGGACTTTGTCTACCTCGGTACCGCTCTCAACTCAAAGTTATATCTGTCAATGGTGACGTTCTGTCCAATTGGTCGACGTTATGTGTCCTTTCGTGTTTACAGCATATTAGTTTTACCCTCATTTACTGCTTAACACATTTTTGCCGCTTCCTTATCTATACTAGCAAACGTGGCTATGACATCATATTGAGTCATACCGATGATGTCAATGTCATCGGCGTATGCTAGTAGTTGCACCGATTTTTGGAAGATTGTGTCTTTGGTGTTGTCTTGGGAGTTTTGCAAAATCCTTTCAAGAATCAAATTAAGTCACATGACAGTGCATCGCCTTGCCTAATTTTTTTTGGTATCGAATGTGTCGGTGAGGTCGTTTCCGACCCTGATGGAGCAGCGATAATTCCTCATCGACATCCTACACAGACGGACAATGCTGTCGTATGGGGCTTTGAAATCGATGAGGCGAGTATCGATTTGGATTTCGTGGGATTTTTCCAGGATCTGCCGAAGTGTGAAGATTTTTTAAGTTACTTGGCCTAAATCACTTTTATCACTTAACTGTCCTAAAACCACACTGATAAGGGCCGATCAGGTTGTTGGTAAACGGTTTGATGCGTTCACATATTATGGCAGTAGGAGCTTGTAGGCAATTTTGAGGAAACTTATGCCTGTGTAGTTGGCGCAGTTCAGAGGGTCTCCTTTTTGTAGATCGGGCAAACGATGTTGAGGTTCCATTCTTCAGGCATACTTTCATCACACCAGAGTTGGCTTATGAGTTTGTGGATGTTACTTACCAAGCCATCTCCGTCGGCTTTATTAAGCTCGGCGGGATGGCCGTGATTTCCGGCGGCCTTTTTAAGCTTGAGTATAGATATTGCCATCCTCACTTCACTTAGGTCGGGTGGTTGGTAGTTTTCGCTGTCATCGCCAATATTGAACGGTTCGTTCTGCCTGACAGCGGAAGGTTGTTTGTCATCGCCGTTTAAAAGTCTTCAGAAGTGGTTCTTCCATATTCCCAGCATCGAATGTGTCTCAACTACGACATTTCCTTGTTCATCTCTACAGGATTCTGTTCGAGCCTTGTATCCTTGGCTTTGACGTTATACCCTTTGGTACAACTTGCGAACATCGTTCCTGGAGTGGCACCTCTCTATATCCTCGATCGCGCGGTTTTCTTGCCCTTTTTATCTCTCTGAAAAGCTAGTGTTCTTCCCTTCTGGCAGCTCTCGTCTTCACTTGCAGCTTAGCCTTCTAGGCCTCTTTCTTGGCTGCGAGTATCTCGGCATTCCTTTTTAAACCAGGGGTTTCTTGCTGGTAGGCGCGAGAAACCTAGCACATCCGTTGCGGAATTTTCGGACATGCAGACAGCCAGACGCGTTGTCTTATAGGCTGTTTTATTCCAACAATACTGCTAAAGATGTCTTCTCTTCTACATTTGCGTTAAAATCTTCCAGCACGATTTTAACATCGTACTTTGGTAGTCGTTCATAGGTTTTGTCAAGGAGCTCGTAGATGCAATCTTTAGCTTTAGATTTTCATCCTCTTTTTGCCCGGCCCATCCCATCGTATTTCCTGGATGACAGTGATGTCTGTTTGTAGCAGATTAGAGCTTTCGCTAGTTGTTCGACTACACATCTCCTGTTTAATGTCCTTTTTTCGTTAAGCAGGGTCGTCAATAATAAAATCAGTCCTTTCCAAGGCATATATACAGAATATTCGTCTAGAAGTCCGAGTCCGGTGTAATACTACTAACTCCACACATAAGAATCCTCATTTCGTAAGACTCAATAGAGCGGTTGGACTTCGTTAAAAATGAATTGATTTCAAGTTATGCTCTCGTCCTGTAACCTCACCCACCGCTGTCGAAATACGTGGAATAAAATAAATTTTGTCGAACTTTAAATACAGCTTGAACTTATATTTTGGCACATGAATATAATTCCGCTTTGTTCAGGATTACATACGTTATCCATCTTTCAAAAGCGTTAGTTCCCACATTTTTATATTATTTTCCTATCCGTTCGTTTACTGCATTCCCTTACAGCAGTGGTACGGTTTAGTGGTAGTTCCATCCCCATCCCAAGCCCTATAACGCTCATAGAACAAGAAACAGCAGCAAACTCTATGTGCATATCTATAATTTCACATATGCAGATAAAACACACCATTAAGCAGCATATTTCCAAGATGAGCACACACATTTTCCCATTTGCATCTTCCCATTCAGCGCATCAGCTATACCTAGGTGTGCCACAGGTGCTGGGAAAATAAAGAGTGCTAAACTATTTAGTAAAAGTCGATACTTTTTTTTATCCATATCTATCCGCTCCTGCAGAAGTAGCATCCTTTTCCTGTTCCTCGTGTGTTTTTTATACTTTGAAATTTTCCCACTCAACTGAAAGGGTCGCCGATAAGGACCGTTGCAGAGTTGGCACGTTCTGTTCACACAAAACTCACATCACATGGCAAAGGTGAGAATGTGGTGGCGCTCGGATCAATAAGAAGGGAGAGTTGCGTCGAAGTGAGAAAAAAAGTTGAATCCCCAAACGAGATTTTATGCAACTGGTAAGAGTAACAAATTGAGGAGGTGACAGATCATGCACAACACATTGTCGTATGTTTGTGTTTTGTATCTGTATTGCCCAACAGTTGGTGGACTACAAATCAAGAACACACACACACACTCACAGAAGGGGAAACTCAGTACTGTAATCCAAACCATAATCTCGGTGAAATACGGACCAAAAGTTTATTTTTAAGTCTTCATGGGACATTCTTCTTAATTTGGGTTTAATTAATTTTCCAGCAAGAAGCACAAAGTGAAAGAGGAAGAACAGAAACAGAAAACGGATTGGTGTTGTACAGCAACCAGATTAATTATCCCACATTGCCTCAAAACCGTTGATGTCCGTTGTGAGGTTTTCGTGCACTTTTGCACAATACAACCACGACGACGACTCACGGGGAAAGGACAAAATGTTACCGATGATTTTAAAGGACATGATAGTAGGTCTATGTTACAACTCGGAAGTCGTATGGTTTGGGGGTCTTTTGTACGGTCTTAATGAATGGTATATGTAGGTACGAACACAGTAGACGAAGGGAAATATTTATATCATTTGCGGTTTGCTATGAACTTGTTCGTTATTCATACAATAAAAGGTAGGGAGTAAGTTATCTAGGATATCTCCAGTATACTTATACTTTTTATAGGAAAATATTGTGATGGGGCTAAAAGCTAAAATCGCAGTTGAGATTATATATTTTTTATGTTTTGAGATATCCTGAGTCCAATAAAGTAGTTCTTAACAAAATGTATGCCTGCCTTCCGGAGTCTGTAGTCTATGTGTTGTATTGTTGGTCCAGTACGGCCTCCACAACCATTCATGTATAGGCGTGTAATTATTGCACAATGGCGGGACCGGCTTTTTTTTTTGCTGAACCCGAACGGCTTAGTTGAGATAATACTCGGGCTAAGATGAAGTTTTTAATAATGGTAATAAGATATAATACTTTATTTGATCTCTTCCTGATATTGAGAATCCAGTTTAGCTTTTCGCCTAACACCCCTTGCCTCAACTGAAGAGTATTTTGCTGTCATGGAGAAACATGTTTGAATAAGTCAATTTGGTCTATTTAATCTTTGTTTCAACTTTCTGTTGCTTAAAACGTGTTTTCCAGTCAACTTATTTCTGAGTTAACCCAACAGGGGTTAATGTTAGGAAATGGGATCATATGAAACCACTTGCGGGCTTTTACCTAGCTGATGCCTTCCAACACCGAATCTCAGTCTCCATGTTACAAATTAATGAAATTTATTATCAAAATACGTTTGTTACGATCATATTATGGTCGTCATAATCGACCTGGTGAATCAACCATTCCTGCTGTTATCACCAAATTTAATTCGTTGGACATTAAATCATCGACTCGCATGCGAACAGTGCGTACCGAAGAGAATATTGCAGTCGTAGTGTCCAATGTTAATGAAGATTATGAAATGTCAATTCGTCGCCGTTCTCAGCAATTGGGCATGGAAAATTGTGCGTGTCGATTTGGGTTTGGAAGCCTATAAAATCAAACTTGTGCAAGAATTGAAGCCGAATGACCTACCGCTGTTTTATCGAAAAGTTGTGTTCAGCGATGAGGCTCATTTCTGGCTCAACGGATACGTAAATAAGCAAAACTGTCGCACCTGGAGTGATAAACAGCCACATGCCATACAAGAATTACCGATGCATCCCAAAAAACGACAGTTTGGTGTGGTTTATGGGATGGTGGCATCAGCGGTCCATTTTTCTTCAAAGACGACTGTGGAAGAAACATTACCGTCAACGGCGAACGATATCGAGCCATGATACGCGACTTTTTTTTGGCCCAGTTGGCTGAGTTGAACTTTGTTAAACATGTAGTTTCATCAAGATGGTGCCACATGCCACACAATGGAAATGTTGAAGGATGAATTTGGTGAGCAGCTTATCTCTCGAAATGGCCCTGTGAGTAGGCCGCCAAGATCATGCGATTTAACGCCTCTTGGCTATTTCTCGTGGGGTTATGTATGTGGACAAGCCGAACACGATTGAAGCCTTACAGGATAACATAACACACGTTATTCGTAGAATACATGCCGAAATGCTGTGAAAAAGCAAAATTGTACCTACCGAATGGCCAATTTGAAACGGATCCGCGGACAACATTTACATGAAGTTTGTAAATGGCAAAGGCCTATTTATCGATTACAATAAATATTTGATGCAAATTTGAGTGTTTTATTCGATTTAAAAAAAAGAATACGCTTAACAAATCACCCGTTAGATGGTGACGGATAAGCCATTGGGCAAACAGTAGCTGATATTGATAGTCCCGTGTCCTAGGGATATCTCATAAATTGGAACTGGTTGTGCCATTATGATGACTTTCCAACCACGAAAATAAAAAGCCGATTGTAAGGGAGAGACAACAGCATCAGATTACAGATCTACTCAAGTACCAAATTTACGAGTTTGTCCCTTGATGGTTCGCATGCCGTATACTCCGGGTGCTACTTAAAAACTTGAATCTGTCCCCGTTAGTAACTGAGCAAACATTAGGAATGAAGAGACCAAATTTTCATACTAAAGCAAATCCTGGTAAATTGAATTCCAATCCGACACATAACATCTTTTTTTTCCATCGACTATAGAGATGGGGAATTCGGGATACCATCAACACGGATACAGTTTTGTCGCATTACACTGGGAGACACGGGATGCAACTTGGCAAACATGTATTAGATTCCGACAATGAGACGCGATATAATATGATTTCTTCCATCTCGTGTTGGAACAGATAGTGCGTAGGGCAAGGTGTAAATGCAGAAGGCACTATAATTCGGCATTCGCTACTATAGGATACAAAATCTTTGGTCGCATCCATCGTGCAGTTCTAGAAGCATTTACGAGAGTTGATAAAAGACACGACATGACTTTCAACAAACTATCGATAAACAAAGTTCTGTTGACGCCCAATTTTGGACAAATGTCACTAATGTTAGCAACAATTATGAGGTAGTAAAAGAGTTCATTAGACACTTCTGAAAGAAAAATTCTTCGTCGAATTGTTTGGTCCTGTATACGCCGAATGGGTGGGCTCAGTGGCGCGATGGTTAGTGCGATGAACTGCCGCGCAGGAGGTCTGGGTTCGATACCCAGCCGTAGCAACACCTAAATGATTTTTCACTGACCCTCCTCTCGTGATGATCTGACAAATCATCCGAGTTGTATCAATTGTCAAGAATAGCTTATCTCAACTTAGCCGTTCGGAGTCGGCATAAAACAGGAGGTCCCGCCATCGTGCAAGAAGTACACACGCACACATGAATGGTTGTGAGAAAGCTAGGCCCTGGGTACTAACGAGCCTGTTGCGCCAAAAATTTGTATTTGTTTTGTATACGCCGAATGGATGGCTTGGACAATATCGAGCTAATGGGTATCATTGAATCACAGCCTTTAGGTTCGAGCGACATGCAAAACCGAACGTCCGGTTTAAGGATTGAAGGCTGCCTTATCTCTAACAGAGATCCTTAACGGGTCGGGGGGCCGTTAAGTTAAGTAACTTAACTAATAGTTTTGGTTAGTTAACTCTAGAATGAATAGACTGCCTTAACTCTCAGAGTTAACTCAGCATTGGACCATAAAATCAGTAGCTCATCCTAATTCGACCATAATCGCAAAACTCGGATGATCTCACAGTGTAAAACCGTAACAAAAGCTATGTGCAGACGATTGTCTGAATTTATAACGCAAGCTCTGCCATTGACGGAGTGACAATGCCACATCTGATAAAATTCGATGAATTAAATTCGGGAATTCACTCCATTGCAAGACATTTGTGACTTATTTTTGATTGGTAGACGTGCCATTGTATGATCTGTCAAACGTCATAGAATAATTTGAGTCAAACTAGGTACGGATGGTTACTCAAATACCCTTAGCACATTTATTGCATAACAACACTAGCGCTAAGAAACTTTTTATTACGAAATTTTATAAAGTAATGTTCAGTTTCATCATTTTACCTCAATGCCACATTTATGTTTGCAAAATTGAAACGTACAAATCCAACGTGAAAATATTCGACATGATTATATTAATGAGCCTTTGGAGCTGCTAACCGTCGACCCTTGAGCATAACTGAAATTTCTACTGCCAACTGACGTCCTGCGAAATGTGCGCAAAATTAAAAATTCTAGCTTTATGGTAGATTGTGTAATTAAAATTATTGTACAGTGCAATCTGCAATCTTCTCTCCTATTCCTGGGCAATTATCCTTATTTTTCATGACGTTCTCCCATCGTTTCGTGTAAAATAAAAAAATAAAAAAACTAAAAACCGCACGTTGTAATGTGAAACCTTTGTTCCACAAGAATAGAAAGCAAAACAGTGCAAAAAAATTGGAAGCGATACGATGTGGAGGTTTTTTTCTGCTCCATTCCCCCAATTTTACACACACAACCACTAAAAGCCATAGTGCACGTAATTGAAATTAAGAATTTACCCAGACAAAAATAATCTCACACAAAGAGCGGCGCAGACAAACAAAAAATAAATGAACTAGGAGTGAAAAAAAATCGCTGAAACGGATGAGCATTCCAGAGATAACGAGCAAAGCAATTTGGACGAACAGGACGAGAGTCCTTCGTGTATTCTGGTGGTGTTTGCAGATCTCAGACTTTGGTCGCTGTTGCTACTACACTGTCCGAAGCGTCCGCTGGTGCTGGTGCCGCGGATCACAATATAGCTGCAAGGATGCCAACGTATTAGTCACGTAGCCACAACGAATCATGAATGTGTTGTACATTTGTTTTAGAACTGAAAAAAAAAAACAACAAATGGGAATAGTGTGGACGAGGAATAGATGCCAAAATGCTTAACAATTGCCCGAGGATAAGGTATACGGACTTGCCATAAGATATTCGCTATGCAAATGATAAACGATGATAATTTGGAATGGCTTGTGCAATAAGCGAACTTTTTTCAGCTGTCGAATCCATTCGGTGAATGATTACATTTCAATGGTGATTAAGCAAGCAAAAGAAGACTGCGGCTAGGACGAAGATGGTTATGAAGTTTTTTTTTTATAAAATTCCCCTCGAAAATTGTTTAAGTTTAGGAATAGCACTTTGCATTTGCCGACACACAAATGTCTGTTACAATTTAAAACGAGTGGTGGGTGCACGACTGGGTCGTACGCAACTTTCTCTTTCACAGCGAGTTGGGTGTTAGATCAAATAGTGCGCATTTTGATTATTAATGCTAAAAATTATATAAAATGTCGAAATGTGATTATACGAACGTTTACTCCGAAATTTGAAGGAATCGGTGTCTATATGAAAAATAATTAATTTTCGTTATTGGCCAAAACTGAAAATTCCGTTAAGTGATAGTTGGGCTAGAACTAATTATGTGGAATTGTTTAAAACTATTATAGTAGTATATATATTAAATTTCATTCAATTTGACATAGTAGTTTGCGAGAAATTAACAATTTTCTTTATATGGCCTATATGACAAAATCCGTTATATGGATTTTCTCGCAAAAACTGGGTATGCAGTTTTGTTGGAACTTATATGCTTATAGTATATAGAAAGTTTAATCAAAATCGTTAGAGCCGTTTTCGAGAAAATTGAGGTTATGTGTAATTTTTATATGGCAGGTACCGTTAATAAAATGGCTAAAAGCAAACAAAAAAAATGGCCTAGAATTATGACCAAAATAAGCTTGGATACGAAGTTTGAAGAAAATCGGCCAAGCCGTTTAGGCTGGGGAGACCATTACGGACAGACGGACCGACGGACCGACGGACCGACGGACCGACGGACCGACGGACGGAATTCCAAAAACCACTTTTTTAGGCTCCGCTATCATCGTAATGTTAGAATCAATCAAAATCTCGAGGTCGAAAATTTTCACGAAAACAATATCTTTCTCTTTGTAAGAGAAAGTTAAAAATTACACATTTCCATAAGAATTCAATCATTCCCGAGTACCCCACCTCAAGGCAGGATACATATTTCTTGGTTAAGTTTGTCAGATACTTTTTTTTACTTAGTCAACTTGTTACACCGACGGAATCCTAAGCTGAAACACCCATATATATATTTCGATCCTTGAAACTTATATTTCAACAGCATTCAACCCCATTATTCTTAAGTGACAGCTCAACTATTAACTTACTTTTGCCACAACCTTTAGTTTTGTAGTAGTGACCCCCAAGGCGCATACGCCTTCATTTTATCTGTAATGTGCGTTGACAACCATATGGATACGCCTTATCCACCCTAATAAAAGGGATTGAAAAGTTTTCAAGAAGGAATAATTTTTTTTTCTTTTTGCTTGTCGAGAGTACAAATCTTTCATGTGAAATTTTGCAACGAAAGATTATAGTTTAAGTTTTTAAAAAGTGAAATTTAAAAGTTTTTAATTTGTTACAGGTTGCCTTTGTCAGAGATAATTTATTCAAGTCATAGTATGGAGTTCGCAGTGGTGGTTATTTTTTTAACGTATATATAAACAAATGGATGGGAATGCTTTAATTTAAGTCTGCTACAAAGGAGATACTTCTGTCACCCCGGAATTACGAAGGGATGGTATGGATAAAAGGAGGACGATGAACTGCAATATTAACATTGGCAAAATTTGCAATTTTTCAAAAGAGACAGACTTAGAAAACGCTTTTATATCTTGAAGACTGTAAATTTCCCAACATTAGCATTATATGTGCTAACGTTCACATGGATAAGAAAACTGAATTCACCAAAGAAGACTTTCAGGAGTTCTCAGAGAGCCACTAGCCTCCTTCTAGACGATATAATTGCAAATAAGGGGAAACGACATCTTCAAGATAACTAACCTCAAAGACAGCTTAATAAAGGGTGATCCATTTCGAGGTTCCCTACTTTTTTTAAAGAAAAAAAACACAGAAAATTCAAATTTAATGGAGAATGTTTATTATCATTTGAAAGAACATTCTTTGGCATTTATTTTTTGAAGATTATGTCTATCAAATGTTGGCCGTTGCTACGTCGCAGATGGTCCATCCGTTGAGTCCAATTTTCGATCACTCGTTCGAGCATTTCGACCGGTAACTGGCGAATGACACGCGTGATGTTTTCCTCCAAGGCCTGAATCGAAGCGGGTTTGTCGGCATAAGCTTTTGACTTTACATATCCCCACAGGAAAATGTCTAACGGTGTGATATCACACGATCTTGGTGGCCAATCGACCGGCCCAAAACGTGAAATTATGTGCTCACCGAAATGTTCTCTCAATAAGTCCATTGATTGATGCGATGTGTGGGAAGTGGCGCCGTCTTGCTGAAACCAAATGTCGCCGAGATCACGAGCTTCAATTTCAGGCATCAAATAGTCGGTTATCATGGCACGATAACGGTCGCCATTGACGGTTACGTTCGCACCGGCATAATTTACGGTCTTCGTGTACACTCTCAGCTACGGCCGCTATATTTTCTTCACAGCGTGCTGGACGTGGTCTATTCGGTCGAATATTATCCAATAATGAATGCTGTCTCAAAATGGGTGATAGTGTTGCGAGTAGTACGCTCAGTAGGCCGATTATGTTGACCATAAGTTGAGCGAAGTGCACGAAACACATTCCTCACAGAACGTGAATATTCATAATAAAGTTGAACAATTTGTAAACGTTGTTCACGCGTAAGTCTTTCCATTATGTAATGCCAAACAATACTAAACAAAAATAACATGACAGCATGACACGACTCACACGTGATCTGTCAAAAAAGGCCATTGAAAAAAGTATCTCTACTTGGATCACCCGTTACTAAAAGTTCGAAAGCGGTCGTTAGTGATCTTGAAGATATCGCTCCTCCTTCTTGGACAATTACATCATATAGTAGGAGTGCATTGTGGTAGTTTATTAGTTGATCGAAGTACGAAGTTATAATCGTGCTGGATGATTTTGACCAAAATCCACAGAATGTGGAATGTGTATCCCCTAATCTTTTGATTAATATCATACGGCCTGGATTAATGCCAACGGTCCACAGAATTGATCCTGGTTTTATGAAGACTGACGACATCTATTCGCAGCCAAAATTAAGGCCTACTATTAGTCAAAACTGCAAGAGAGGAAGAGAGCTGCTAAGAACCTCGGTTTTTTGGAAAAAAAGAAAAAGTCATAGAATCGGGTGTGCGTGTGATAGAAGTAAAAGTAAAAAACGTCATAGGTGATTTTCATGCGCACGTAGGAAGACAGGACGTTCAACGTGTATCCCATAATTTTTGGTTTAACAATCCACAGGATTGGTTTGATGAAGAATGCTGATATATATTCACAATCAAAAATGAGGACTGTCATAGTTGCGAGCGAGGATGATATATGCTAAAAACAGCTTTTAAGCATTAATTATTATTATTATTATTATTATTATTATGCTTTATTTCACACAATGTTTTGAGTATACAATTCTTTGATTTTATAAATTCATTTAGTGATAAGTATGAAATAGTAACGTACAATCTATTGTCCGAGTGACAAGAGTCGAATGTACCAAGCAATCTAGGCTAATAATTACATAAACAATTGTTAATGGGGAATTACAAAAGGAAGCAATGTAAAAAAAAAAAAAAATGTTTAATTACAAAAGTTAAAAGAGAATGAAAAAGCAAGTGTACCAGACCTACAATGATCAATATTCATAAAAAGAAACTATTTATGGCTGAGTAATCCAAAGACAACAACCATTTTTTAACATCTTTTAAAAATACATTTTTTACCCTCTCACACCTAATGAGATCTGGAAGTGAGTTAAACAAACGGGGTGCGGTGGCATAGTAAAATCTTTTGAAGGATGTTTTATAAGCTGTAGGAATAGTTACCAAACTTCTAGTATTGACCCGTAAATTATAGTTATCTATGTTTCTTACAGAGTAAAATCCCGAGTTTTCGAAAAATATTTTTAAGACTTTGTAACAGTAAAGATGCCTTAAGGGAAGAATTTCAAGGTTTCTGAACAAAAGAAGACTTGGAGTTCTGCGATTTACTCTGCATAAAATCCGTATTGCATGTTTCTGTTTTATTAATAGTGACTCCGTTTTATTAAAATAAGCACCACCCCAACAAGAGATACCATATTGCAGCTTAGATTTTTTAAAGACCATTGTAAACGAGTTTTGTAATTGATTGTGGACAATATAGACTTAGATGATAGAGTTGTTTTACAACTCTATTGAGATATTGTTTGAGATAAAGTGTATGATTATTCCAACAGAGCTTGTTATCTAACACTATACCTAAGTATTTAAAATTGTCAACGCACTCAATCCTAAAACAATCATTGCAACAAGATTTTGAATTATTGAATGTTGTGAAATTATCATTTATATTAGTTAAGCTAAATTGTAAGCAACTTGGAGAGTGATAATAAATCGGCAAATCATCACAGGTTTTACTTTTAATATTAAATATCATAAATTTGGTTTTATCACTGATTATTAGTTTATGATTTATGAACCATTTCCTTAGTAAATCGAGGTCATAGTTAACATCTGCAAAATTATTCAGCAAACTTGTGTTTGAATATGAAAGAGCAGTATCATCAGCAAACGCTGTAACTTTACCCTTAAAAGGTTGAGAGAACAATGAATTGACATATATCAGGAACAAAATAGGACCCAAAACTGAGCCTTGTGGAACCCCAAGTTCAATGCAATTCGGAGCGCTATAAATATTTTTGATTTTTACCATTTGCTTCCGATTTTTCAAATAGGAAACAAACCAATCATATATATAACCCCTAAACCCTATATGAAAAAGTTTGGCAAGTAAAATTGAGTGATCTACCATGTCAAAAGCTTTAGTGATGTCAATAAACAAAGAAGACGGTATTTCTGATAAATTTAAACTGTTATACAATTCACCAGTTAATTTTAACAGTGCTGTCTCAGTAGACCTTCCATTCCTAAAACCAAATTGACAATCACTAAAGAAATGTTTTTTATCTAGAAACGAAACCATTCTTGATTTAATACCTTTCTCAAATACTTTTGAAAATATCGAAAGTAGAGATATAGGACGATAGTTATTTAAAATAGTATTATCACCTTTTTTGTGGAGTGGTATTACTACTGCTGTCTTTAGGGATTGTGGAAAAATACCTAGCTGTATACTAATATTAAATATATAACACAAAACATCCGAAATTTGAAACGTAATTTTTTTCAACATAGAGCTTGATATATTATCAAAAGAGGTAGAATTTGATGTTTTAAGAGAGCAAATTATTTTATGAATCTCCAGCGCAGTGAATGGTTCACAGAAAAAACTTACAGTATGACTATCCGTATTATTATTGATATCAAAATTAAAATTATTGTGTGTTGAGTTCTGAAAAGAACTTATGTTACAAAAATAATTATTAAATAAATCAGCAATTTCTAAAGAATCAGAGATAGATGAGTTGTTTACATTCAAAACTATATCAACTTCGGAAATTTTTCTATTGAGAATTTCATCAACAATCCGCCATTCTTTTTTAGAATTTCCAAGACATGCAGCTAATTTATTACGGAAATAATTATCTCTACACAGAGGGATTTCCACTTTAAGCTCATTACTTAGCTTTACGAAATACGTTTTAAGCCTAAAATTATGAGGGTGTTTTCTTACACGAGCAAAGAGCTTATTTTTTTTCCGAATTTTTTTCAGGAGTGATAGAGTCATCCAAGGCTTCAGACATTTATTTTTGTTATTTAGACTAATTATGTACTTGCTATTAGAGATGTGAAATTGAAGCTTATTAAGAAATAAATCAAATGCAATAGATGGATCACTTGCACTAAAAACATCTTCCCAAAACTCATAATTCAAGCGGTTTTTCAGAATCCCAAAATTGATTTTGACATGTGTTTGTGTTTGACATTCAGTTGCTTTGGTACGTGACACATTTAAACCAAATTGAATAGTAGTTAGATTATGGTCCGTAAGTTTCAGATCAAATGACGCAGTTTTAAACTCTATTAAATTATTTCGGTGAACCCTTATAAATATGTGATCCAAACATGAACTTAATCTAGTAGGTTGAAAAAGCAAGGAGTCAAAACCGAACGCATACAGAGTCGACAAAAATTGATCGACATCTGATGAGTCAGCTAAAATATTAATATTAAAATCGCCGAGCAGAATAGTATTTTTGCACGATTGTGATTCCAAAAACACTGTAAATTCTTCAGTAAAGGTCTTTGCTGTACATTTGTGTAATCTATAAACACATATAAAACAATAGCAAGTACCAGAAATTTCGCAACTAAAACTAATTATATCAGCACTCTGTAAGTTATATTTTTTTATTTGTTTGCCTACTATGCTACTCTTAAAGAATACACCAACACCACCAGCTGCATATGAATCATTACAAGTTGCATCAAATAAAAAATTTGGAATATTAAAATCAGAAATTTCATGTTCAAAAATCCAGATTTCTGAAACAAAAATTAAATCTGGTAAATGATCTAAGGAGGACAGATGAGATAAAAATGTATCAAAATTCATTCTAAGACTTCTAATGTTCTGATGAATTACTGAAAACCCAGAATATTGTTCATTGTTTGAATGATCTATACAATAGCAATTAGAATGTTCAGATAAAGAAGAGTTACTAACATTATTATTATCAATACTTATTGAAGAAGATATACCAGCATTATTACTTGAATTGCGATTAAGATTTATCATTACAAAAGGAAAAACAAAAAACAGTTGAGTAGTTAATTAATAACACCCTGAGTTTGCAAATCTTCTAACGAACTTATTCTTAATACTTTTTCACCTTCCTTTATTCTGATAAGTACAGTTGAATTTCTCACCCACACGAAATTACATTTCTTATTACGTTTGAGTTCATTAGCTTTATTAAGTAGAGCTCGTGTATATCCAGTAAGATAATCATTCATGAAGATTTTCTTATTGCTACTTTGTTTTCCATCTCCAGAGTTGTTGTTTTGTCTGCCAAAGATTTCTTTTGATATCTTGTCTCTATTTGCTCGCATTTTTGTCATAACGTTGTTCTTACGTGAGAGTGATGAAAACGTTAAACGCACAATATTTGCCGATTTGCCTTTGCTTTCTTTCGTGCGTTTGACAACATAGCATGAGACGATTTCTTCTGGGATGGTCTGTTCTCCCAATGCAGTAAACAAGTGCTCGATTTTTTCTCTTGCATTGGACATGGTAACATCAGGTAGACCGACAATATCTACAACACATTGTTTCTCTTTCTGCTCTAGAACATTGATTTTATTCTCCAACGTCAGCACTTTTTTGCAAAGAGATGCGTTACTTTCTTTAAGAGTTTGAATTTGCATCAGCGCCTCTGTATTTAGACGCTTAAGCTGCATAATTTCCATGTACAGCATATGCAGTGTAATTTTTTGTTCACCCGCATTATTGTCGTCATGGATGGACATTAATGATGTTGTTGGAGTAACGTTGTTTTTACTTGTTTGTGGAAGAGATGTTATATTCGTAGATGCACTGGCGGCGGCGCGCGCGATAGCGCTAGCAGCAGAACTATTCACAGGAGAATCGATGAGAATAGACTTGAGTGGGAGAGTAGATGTTTCACTCTTAGATGCACCGGCGTTTGCAGCAGAAACATTCACAGGAGAATCAATGAGAATAGATTTTCTCCGTAGAGTAACACATTTTACACATTTAAAATTTTGATTGCTCTTTTCATAAAAGTCAATCTCTTTTTTGTCAATTTTGGCACACTTTGCGTGGATAAATTCACTGCAGTTTGTACAC
The DNA here is from genome assembly GCA_932526625.1 of Rhingia campestris. NCBI lineage: Eukaryota > Metazoa > Arthropoda > Insecta > Diptera > Syrphidae > Rhingia > Rhingia campestris. The sequence continues at coordinate 49,269,328 of OW052182.1, read as the reverse complement.
TGGATTTTTAGTTCATGTCTTTCAACTTTAAAATTACACAAGCCGCACTTCATTTTGATTGCACTTTTGATAGTTTGTCTTTAAAGAAATTAAACACTCAGCAATTGAAGTTAAACAGCTTAATTTTTATTTTTTTTTAATTTTTTGATGAGCTTACTCAATGCGTGTGTCCCCATCAACACAACTCACATCATTAAAGGCAAAGCTGAAGGGAAGGAAGAATTTCTGCTTTTCGAAAAAAGGCCAAGAATGGGTATAAGTGAGGTGTTATTTAAAGAGATATGATACGTCAATGCAATGACTATGGGGTCAGAATAGAATCCCGTCGAAATGAATAAGGAAAAACTGCAGTTGTGTCACAGCCGATAAAACAACCAAGTTTTAAAAGTGAAATATTTAGAAGTGGTTCAATTCTTACATTTTTTTTTTGAAATGGATTCAGCCCCCATAGGTTCGTTAACGATATTTATGTAAAACTATAGTTTGGCGCCAATTTGTGCATTTTAAAAATTTCGCTTCACGAATAGGTTGACTTGGAATAATATTGGAAACATTAGATCTTAAATATCTGTTACTATATTCTTTTTATGTTCACGTTCAAGTGATACAAGGTGGCGCAAAAGTAGTCCTCCTATCAGAAAATACATCGGAAGGTTATTTTTGCGCCACCTTGTATATTTCATACAAGGATAACATTATTTGATTATATGAGACAATCTAGCAATGCCATGTCAAAAACTCAATCTTCAAATTTGAAGGTATTCATCAGAAATGGTATTAAATGGCCAATTCATTGTAAGCGGATTTCATATTTCATGTCTAATTAAAAAAATGGCAAAAGTGTTATAGAAAAGAGGATGGGTTTCTGATTTCTTATTAATCGTGGTTGATTTCTGCAATCAGTTTCAAGAATTATTCTGGGACTGATTAAAAATGTGTTTCTCCAAGAAAAAGTTCGATGAAGCTTCGAAATGGACCAAACGCCAACAATTGAGACAGAAACACGCATCTGAAGAAATAATTTTTGCGGCCAAAATGAGTTTATGGTCTTCAGGTCAAGTGGAGGTATCTATATGTGTAAGGGGAGTGACCACAAATGCACCCAAAAGAGCTGCCAAATAAAGGTTGGCATACAAGAAATTCCAAGGCGTAGAGGGAAGCACTGTCGATTTATTGTAAACAATAGCTTATACCTATGAAATTAATGAGGACACGTTCCAACAGTAGGCTATTGAGACTGTTTGTGGAAAAATATAAATAGTACCAAAATACCACCCTCAATCCACAAAATTTGTATTCATGGCTCAGCCACAAAAGAGCATGCTTTACTGCTTATAAAGCAAATAATATTGATAAAGGTGTTTTTGATTTATTGAAGGTACTGACTACCCATTTACTTCGGATATTACCGGCACATCAGCGAATATAAGTTCAGATAATTTTTCCTGTACAGATTAGTTTTATTTTATACGTAGATACTTTTTTCTTGTATTCACTATATTAAGCATTAAAACATGAAATAATTAAAACTTCTCGATTATATTATATGGAAATTGGAAGTACATAAAATGAAGTCAATAATTTAGACTCGTTGGCGGTAATTATGATACCACAGGCATTTGACATAAAATCGCATATCCATTTGCGCTTTTAATTGACGAATGGAAATTTTATGTGCATATCATGGTGATAGTTTTGTACTGAACCATGACTTACGAAGCTCCAGGAAATAACCCCCCAAACCAAATAATGAAATAACCCCAAAATTTGGGATTTATTACATGGGTATTTGGGGAAATATTTTTATGTGTAATTAAGGGGTTATTTTGAAATGAAATAAGTCCCCAGATTCAATTATGAAAGAATCCATCGAAATGAAATAAGCCTGCGGTTGGTAATGCCCTTTATTTGTTTGGAATAATTATTTGGAGTTGGAATGCGTGCGAAATTGGATGTATGCAAAGTTTGAATATGTATGTGGGGACATGCTGCTCCACTTCAATCCCCCTGCACAACTCACTGTTGAATTTGGTTTGCGTGCGAAGTTGGGTGTATGCTTAGTTCTTTGTACTTTATTTCTAATAGTTTTGGGGTTTTACTTGTTTTTTTTTTTAGAGTTTTGAATTGAATGCCAATTTTAAATGGCAATAACATCCGCGTTTTTAATACTTTTTCGTGGTGGGACTTATTTCCATTTCGAAAAAGAAAAAAGCCCGTGGGGGGTTATTTTCCGGAGTCTCATAATAGAAGACTGCAAGCTCCATTCCAAACTGTTTTTTTTTTATCTTCTGTTTGATACTTTAAAATACTTTAAAATTGAAAATATTTCAAAATTAGTTACCCAGATTCACCAATTTCCTAAGATTTATTATTATTTTTTATTTTTTATTTTTAGAAACATACCTGGGTTCTTTTCCTTCCTATAGCTTTCAATTAAACAAGGATTCAACACCATACTAATCGATTTTCGATGTCAGTTAAAGACGAAGTGATGTTTTGTTTGTCAATGAAACTTTTAAACTTTCATATTAAGGACAGGCAAATATATGCTATTTCTAAATATTTTTTTTTTGTTAAAATAGGTTACTTGTCAATTGCAAACCAACAGTTGGTAACAAAAAGCTTAATACGGCTCTTACACTGAACCAACTACCCGATGAGGAAGAAATCTATTTAGCAGTGACCTTGCTAATTGTCCTGGATATTATCTGCCAGTTTTGGAAAAAGCCGCCCTTATAATTGGATATGATCATCCTTGGATTATTGGTTAATAAGATTTTTTTTTGTGTCAACCAAAGAAATTAAATTTAACATTGACCTTGATAATCATGATCCAATGTAGGTCATGTGGTTTTATTTGTGGTGTGACGTGTGTATGTTGATGGCGTGACTACTTATATTATTAAATAAGAAAATAATCTTTCAAATAGATTTGAAAGTTTTAGATTTAAAGTCATGTCGTAAATTTATGTTTTAATTTATTTTTGAAACCCTTTTACACATTTGCTCTCCTGTTCCATTGAAGTGGGTACTGGTATTCAAAAAATAACCTGACGTTGAGTAATTGTATGTATTCTCTCGTTTTAGTTGGTGCACTTCTGTTTTTAATCCGAATAAAAAATCCGGATAAAAAAACTGTACGTTTGCCTCTGCCGTTTTTAACCTCCAATTGTATCGGAGTTGGAGCTAAGGATTTTTTTTATTCTGAAGCCTCTTTCGCTCATTTGCTCATTTGTACACAGTTTGTTTTAGTTTCAAGAGTTAGAAAGTTAATTTAAACAGAAAAAATATACCGTTAGGTTTTTGTTGGTACAGCTTTCTGTGTACTTTCCTTTGTTTCGAACTATGCAAATTAATCCTTAAATGCATTGAAGTCTGCATCGGGTTCGGGTAGTATAATGGGGGAATAGAGAAACCGAATTAATTTCCTCGTGGAAATGTAGTTCAACATTTTCGTATACGCACCACTATTAGGTAAAGGCAAATGATGTTCTTGTGAAAGAGCTCTATTTATTTTGTTTGTATGGTAGTTAGCAGAAAACACAATAATTGTTTAGGTGGTCGGTTTTCAAATTCCTCAAATTCCTTCCGTAGTACAGGAAAGAATTGTGATAGCGCGAATATTCGAGATTGCGTTTTTAACAAATTCTTATGTTCTAAGGTACCTGAGTCAAAAAAGTAGTATTTTAAAAATGTATGACTGCTCCATCTGGAGGCTGCCGTCTTTAATCTGTAGTCTGTTATTGATATGAAGTCTTAACTACTCGGTCGATTTAAATGAATTTTTGGAAATTTTTGTTGTTAGTGGTGCTACAGAGGAGTTTTTTGAATTGTAATCTTAGCTCCTAAATAACGGTACCTCCCATCAATATTCTCAGAAGGTCTTTAGCGTTGGTACTTACAAAACTTTTATCAAAGTGTAAAACTTCAAGGCCAGATATACAAGAGACGAACAGAATCTTATAGAAATGAACAAAGGAAAGATGTAGTTGAGACGCCGTTGATGCTGAGTAGATGGAAGAACCACATCTGCAAACTTTTAAACGGCGATGACGATGACGACCAATCTTCCGCTGTCAGGCAAAATGAACCATTATATATCGGCGAAGACATCGAAAAGTGAAGCCCAAGTGAAGTGCGAGGGTACTTACTTACTTCAGTGGCGCTACAGTCCGGGATAAAGAAGGGACTCAACCAACATGTCTCTCAAATTAGCCCGGTCCTAAGCAAACTGCCTCCAGTTGCGCTCTACACGTTGGTTGACCACGGTTTTTACTTGTGTGCGCCCCTTAAGGCGAGGTCTTCTTCTACTGCGTCCGACGTCTGGATGGGAATCGAAGACTCTGCGAGCCGGAGTATTGGTATCCATTCGGTCTACATGTCCTAGCCATCTTAAACGTCCAAAGCCGGGTTTTTTTTTACTAGGGGCTCGTTTAGTTCTTGATTGAATATTCGTATCCTATTCATAGCCCGTCAACGCAAATAGACCGGAGATTTTTCATCCACTTTTAATACAGTACATGCTTCAGCGTAGAGCAGAACTGGGATGATCAAGGTCTTATATAGGATCTCCTTAGTTGTTCGAGTGAGGGCTTTACTATTTACTACTGTAATGCCTTCTTAGCCCGAAGAAACAGCTGTTGGCAAGACTAATTCTTCGTTTAATTTCTGACGAGGTGTTGTTGTCAGAGTTAATAGCGGAGCCGAGGTAGGAAAAGCCCCGTACTACCTCAAAGTTATATCTGTCATTGGTGACGTTTTCGTCGATGTTGTGTGTCCTTTCCAAAACTAGACATGGCTCTGTATAGTTCGTCTCTATATCAATGCTGTCGTATGCGGCTTTGAAATCAATGAATAGGTGGTGAGCATCGATTTGGACTTTTTTTTTCAGGATCTGGCCTAAAACCAAATTTATAAGGGCCGATCAGGTTATTTGTAATCGTTTTCAGGTGTTCACATATTATGGCATTAGGATCTTGTAGGCGATGTTGAGGAGACTTCTGCATCTCTAGTTGGCGCAGTTCAGAGCGTATCCTTTTTTGTGGATCGGGCAAATGATGCTGAGTTTCTATTCTACAGGCATACTTTCATTCGACCCGATTTGGCTTATGAGTTGGTGGAATAGTGGATGTTACTACCCAAGTGATCTCCGCCAGCTTTATAAAGGGAAGGCCGGAATTTTCATTCAAAATCGTCGACGACAGCAAACATTACAAACCACCCGGCCTAAGTAAAGTGTGTATAGCAATATCTTAACTTAAGTTAAATAATGGTGCCGAAAATGACAGTTTATAAAGCCGCCCGCGATGACTTGGTAACTAAAAAATGGATTTAGACAAGACTGTGCACTGTCATGTGACTTCTTTATCTCCATCTTGAGAGGTTTGTGCAAAACTCCAGAGCTAAAACAAGAGGCTCGCAGACGAAATTTACAAATTTGGTCGGACTCAACGTGATGTCATTGTTACGTTTACAAGAATTGGTAAGGAAGAGGCAAAAATGGATTTAGCATTAACGAGATCCTATACAAAACCCTAATCATCGCAGTCCTCAACCAACTTGAAGGCGCAAATTGAGGCAGTTAGATAATTGAAAAGTCATTGAGTCCCAAGTGCATTCCCAACTGTAGGGCCATTTAAGTAAGTGATGATCCTTTCAGCAAAATGCTAAAGCATGCTCCATGTTAAATTGGACAACAACACCATTTCAATTATGAAAACGCTATGACAAAAGTTTCTGTTGTCTGCGTTGGTTATGAATGAGTCACTTAATCGCCACGTACTCATGCCATCACCTTTTGTCATAGAATATTTTTTTTTAGTTCACTCTACAATGCAAAGTTTATTTTTTCTCCCCAAGACTGTTCCTCACTCATCCTAAGCTTAAAAGAATTCGTTATCGCGCAGAAAAAATATATTTCCCTCACGAAAGGAACGTTGCCAAGCATACTAGCATAGCTCTCCTGCCTCAGGTCACACTTAATTATGCAGCCTGTATTTGACTTCCGAAATGCACTTTAGTCCAATGAACATTTTCCATTCAGCTTCAGTCCGCTAGAAAATTGCACGTCGTCCGAGTGAAAGAAAAATCTGGACGAAAATAATTACAGCCTTCAGGTCGCGAGAATTTCATAAGACTATTACCCAGCCTTAGGCTACGGCCGGCGGTAGTTTGAGTATTCTAAACTTATTTTTTTTATTTCAAATATCCATCCAGTTTGAGGGGTATCTCTGGTTCCTTCCGCAAATGTAAAAACAACTTTTTGGCTTCTTCTTCATTCCACAGAAAAGTGAACAAAAAGATGCACAATAGCTCTCAGGAGATCCTTGATCATTATTCGTGTCACATAATAATGCGAATCCGGGCAGCATAATCATGCGACAACAATGTTCGGCTACAAGAAGAGACAAGCAGAACGTTCCAAATCGTTGATGATATCAATTAGGACGACGCTGATGCAGGACATTGTTGTCGTGTGTTTTACGCCTACCCCATGCGACTATGTTTAGATTATATTTTGATGACGAATCGAGTGCAATTGTCGGACTTTTGGAATGAGATACACAAAAAAAAAAGAAATAAAATTGCGAACAAAAACTGAATGCTTGACGAAAATACAACAAAATGGACAAAGTGAGTGTGTGCGTCCGAGGATAATGGGTCATCAGAACGATTTTCAATTATAATGCTGCGAATTATTGCGGTCCGTTGATGATGTATGCATGACATGTGATCTAGATTTATATTTTTCGATGTAAAAAGGATACTGGGTAATGCATTAGTGGATTCCATTAACAGTAACCTGTGGGAATAGTACGATATGTTGGTAGGAATATATGTAGCTGAAGGCCACTCTGAACACTGTTTTTTAATGCCTGTTTAAACAGTTTATAGGTGTGGAGACGTACGCCAATGTACGCAAATTAAGCTGCTCACAGCTATCTAGTCCCAGACCAAGAGTGGTATAAAAGGAGGGAATGTGATACTTCGAGTAGTTGCTTTCTTTGTGACTACGAGGGACTTACACAATACACAAATGGCGAGATCCAGAGAAACTCTACCAAAAAACAAAGGGATCCTTGATGATATTTCCACTACATCATACTAATTGATCGTTGACAAGAATAGAACTATTCGTCCACCCGAGTAACCAGGAGTGAAATCCCCTATAAAAAGTTTTCACGCGTCACCGTCCCGATAAAACCTTGGAAGGTCTCAATAAACAGTCGACCCAAAAAGAATTGAAATCAGAAAACTGAGAAGGAAACACAGGGTGGATGTCGGAAATCCCTTTCGCTGCTCAAACAATACGTCTTCCAAAAGCTTCTTCAAAAAGAAGACGATAACCGATCAAAAATTCTATAGAAACTGTAAAAAGCATTGTTGGAACTATCGGGTATTGATACGAGCAATGGAAAAGCGAAGAAATTCATAAGGACAAGTAAATCCTCGCCATCACAAAAGAGAAGATTAGGCCTAGGTCAGCAAAACCCCAGAGACCAAGTTGAAACAAATGGCGCTTCCGAAAGAAAAAAAACGTTTACTAAGGTAGCAAGCATTCAAGCTTCTCAAGTCGAAGCATTCAAGAACAAAAGGCGAACGACAGAAAATTATGATTTTTCGTTATGGGCCAAATTTAAAAATTAAGTTAAGAAACCTTAAGGCTAAAACAGTAAAAATAACATTGGTTTTCAATTGTATTCAATTAGAGAATAAAATTCACGAGAAGTTGATGAGTTTTCAAATTTGGAAAAAGTGGCTAAAGTGGCTTCTCCATCCTCTTTATTTAAATCTGAAGTGTGTGAACATTTGAAGCTCATCGCTAACAACTAGATCCGCCCTTATCAATGTGGTTTTAGTATAGGAAAGTCCACAACTGATCAAATCTTCACAATTCGCGAGAGCCTGAAAAAAATAAAACCAAGAAGTAAAAATCAATGCCGCATACGACAACCGTTATAGTGACGAATCATACAGAGCCATGTATAGTTTTGGTGTACTTCCAAAACTGGGTGATACTGGAGAATTATATGTATTCTACACAAAGGATATGCAAAGACCGATACCAACAAAAAAATAAGACAAGGTGACGCATTGTCGTGTGACTTCTCTAACATAATTCTTGCTAGGTTAAGGCAAAAATCATGAACCAACACTAGAGCCAGACATCGTCTGATGTCAAGGCGGTGTCCCATATTTTCAATCATCGCAATATCTTTCAATGTGATCGAAGTCATGCTTCAAAAGTTTGTTGACGACCTCGATTTTCGGACCTTATCTTGCTACGAAATTTCCTATGAGCGAACTGTCAAACACAGATCACTCACACGAAGATTCGCAACTTCTCGTGGGTGGACTACTTCCCTTCTTGATATCCCTGTTATTCTCCTCTTTTCCTTTCTCCCGATCAAACTATGATTTTTCCTCAAAATTCGCCGAAATCACAAAACTCTTTCCACAAAAATTAGCGCATCGACGTCAGGTATTTCCCCGTGCTATCGCTGCCAGACACCACACATTTGCTTTTTCCAATTGGATACACCAATTGGATTTTAACATACAAGTTAACGTCAACAAAATTATTCAATTCTCCATATCCACGCGCAGCAACTTGAACTGCAATTATTGCATTATTGAATTCCCAGAAAACCAGCACAGACGACCTCAACGACGGTCATCACCCCAACACCGGCGACATGTCGTCAGCACATTTACAACAGCAGCAGAGGTTTCAATTAGGATAGGTAGCTTTAAGTTAATCAGTTCAAATTTGTATCTTGAAGTGTGAATAAAGAATAGAAAAAAAAGAAATGAAATTCTTATTTTTTTTTAAACAAAGTAATGTAATGTAAAATAACTGGTTTGTTGTTAAAGTACAAACGAAGTAAGTCGACCTAAAGTAGCTCGCCTCGTAAAACACTATTAAGCATTAAGCCGACCTAAATAGCTCGCCGCGTGTGTTAAGTCTAAGTGTACCAAGCAAAGCAATCAACCCATCAATAGAAGTCAATCGATAGAGAGACGAACCACGAGGGAGTGTGAGAGTTTTTACCCTAGTAGCTGACGCAAAACGGACAAAGGAAACCTTACCAGCGTGGGATGATCGCCAAGATCTTTATGTAAGAAAATTATTTTAAGAAACAAAAAGTGAAATTATTATTTAAGTCTGAAACCAGGAATCAAAATCCTAACTAAAGAAATTATTTATAGAACTAAAGTGAAATTATTATTTAAGTCTGAAACCAGGAATCAAAATCCTTACTAAAGAAATTATTTATAGAACAAAAGTGAAATTATTATTTAGTCTGAAACCAGAAATCAAGATCCTAATTATAGAAAATTTTTACAGTATTTAGAATATTGCACATTAACGAGCAAAAGTAGTCATTATAGATTCAAAACAAAACCAAATAGCTTTTATTTTCAGTAGCTTTTATGCGATTTATAAGCAAATTTATACAAAAATTAATATAATTTGAAACATAAGAGTTGAAAAGAACATTATAAATTTTCAAAATTCCGAAACACGAGAAAGAAAAAAGACATAAAAAAGCAATCATGACAGAACCTACAGGTTCTAGCAATACATTACCAAATAATCCACTTCCAAATTTTAACCTTCCCCCCCCCCAAACCCAAACATATCCAATCCAAAATGTCCAAATACACTGAAAGATCTAAGATCATTCTTAGGCCTGTCAGGGTTTTATCGCAGGTTCATAAGAGACTACGCTAAAATAGCGAAACCCCTAACAGTCCTTTTAAGGGGAGAGGATGGACGAACATCTAAACATGCCTCAAGTAAAAAAGCTATAATAATGAACGACGAAGCATTAGAAGCATTTGACAAGACAAAAAAATCTTTAACCTCTCGCATATCCCGACTTAAAAAAAGAATTCCATTTAACGACAGACGCATCAGACTACGCTATTGGCGCTGTCTTGGAACAAGATAAGAAACCGATTACCTTCATCTCTCGAACACTTGATAAAACAACCCTTAAGAGAATTAATCCTTTCATTTGGTGTCCCTGACACTATAGTCGTCCATATACCAGTATCGCTAACGGACAAGTAGAGCGTTTTCATTCAACACTATCCGAAGTGATACGTTGTTTAAAATCCCAAAACCCAAATTATACATTCCCAGAACTTCTGGACAAATCCATTTTCGAATATAATAACTCCATTCATTCAACCACAGGAAAAAAACCAATAGACATATTCTTTGCTAGACAGTTATCCAATAATCCCGAACAACTTGAAATAGAAAGAGAAATCACCAAAAACAAACTCATAGGGAAACAAGATGCAGATTTAGAATATCATAATAAGAAAAAAACTCCTGTTAAAAAGTTCTCAAACGGAGAAACCATTTATGTCAAGGTTAATAAAAGATTAGGAAATAAATTATCAGCCAAATACAGAAAGGAAATAGTAAAAGAAGATAAAAATACAACCGTCATTACTCAATCAGGAAAAACTATATACAAAAGCCTCATTAAAAACTAGATTTTTCCCTTCCCTTAGGTTATTGGTACAACTTTGTACCATAAGTGCAAACGTCCAAATATTGGACTACACTAATTCGCAATTGATCAAAATTAACACTGGGTATGCCAAGATCCAAAATGGATCCTTCAAAATCATACACGTTATTGACATCGACGTTTATGGCAATTTCATCCGAGAATTGGAAACAGCAATAACCAACGTAAAACCCCAACATCCAATATATCCTATCCTTTCCTTCGAAATTGAAAAAATTAAAAATTACTTCTCAAGATTAAAAATAAAAGAAAAACTAAGAGATCATTAGATTTCATCGGAAGTGCGTGGAAATGGATCGCCGGAAACCCGGACCAGCACGACTTCGAAATCTAAACAGATAAGATGAATAATGTTTTAAGTAATAACAATAATCAAGTTATAATTAATAGAATAACAATCGAAAAAATTAATGAAATCACTAACCTTACAAATAACATAATCAAAACTTTCAAAGAGCAAAATGACGTAGAAATTAGTTTAATAATGAAAATAAAATACAAACTGGAGTTAATAAAAGAAGAACTCATAAATATTGCCTACGGCATACATTGGGCTAAAGCCAACATTGTTAATTCATATATTTTAAGTAACAACGAAATCAATATAACTGAAACAATAATTAAAAATGAAAAAATTCCTTATGTCAATATAGATGAAGCTTTAGAATTCGCAAATGTGAAAATTGCTTCCAACAATAAAAATATAATTTACTTATTGGAACTACCTACAAGTGAAAGTTATTCCTGTAGTGTTTTTATACTAAAAGCAATAAAGAAAAAAAATGTCATTAATAAAATTCCTTACGAAAATGTTTTAGAATGTAGAGATAAGATTTTTGGAACAATTAAAGAATGTAAAAAATTGAATGAATTACCCATATGTAATAAAAAGAACGTAATAGATATTAGTACCTCTGCCTGCATACCAAACCTACTGAAGAGCATCAAACCAACATGTACGCAAATAAACAACGAACACATTCCATCACTCGAAGAAATATCTCCTGGAATTCTCCTCCTCAACCAATTCAATGGTCCTGCAGTTATTAATAACGAAACAGTCGAACTCAATGGAACCTACATCATCCGCCATACAAACTCTTTGATACAAATAAACCAAAGAGAATTCACAAACAGAGAAATCATCAACTATCATCCTATGCCAGCAGTTCTTCAGCCAGCTCCAATGTTAGAAGCCAAAGAAGAATTCCTATCACTCGAGAGACTTAAGAATCTCTACGCAAATAGCACCAACAAAATAGACTTGCTAGAAAACAACAATATCATCCATAGCACAACCAGCTCAGCACTAGCATTTTGCCTAATAACAATAACAATAATATTGGCTTTCAAATTCCTTCGAAATCGAAAGAACAAAACTACTGGAAAAAACGAAAATCTAACTTCAACACCAGAATTAGATAAAAACACAAAAACCATGGTAATAGGAATTGAAGACATCAAGAAACACCTGAGGTCATCAAACGAGGACGTTCGAATTTAAGGGCGGAGGAGTTAACGTCAACAAAATTATTCAATTCTCCATATCCACGCGCAGCAAATTGAACTGCAATTATTGCATTGTTGAATTCCCAGAAAACCAGCACAGACGACCTCAACGACGGTCATCACCCCAACACCTGCGACATGTCGTCAGCACATTTACAACAGCAGCAGAGGTTTCAATTAGGATAGGTAGCTTTAAGTTAATCAGTTCAAATTTGTATCTTGAAGTGTGAATAAAGAATAGAAAAAAGAGAAATGAAATTCTTTTTTTTAAAACAAGTAATTTAATGTAAAATAACTTACACACCAGTTTTCCATAGGAAAATCCCGGTGTCAATTCTGGACAACTGTTTTCTGTCAATCAAACATTTGCCCCGGATGCCTATGTTTGATTGACCGCAACCAATACGAAACCCGAACTACCCGAGCTATGGTGGTGAAGATTGCATATCAGAAGGAAGGAAGGAGGGCACCAGACTTTCTCAGCAGCAGTGAGCTTTGAGGAAGGAGGAAAAGATGAACTGTCAAAAAAAAAAAACAACATTTTCGCGAACTATGTCATCATCGTGTTGGAGTCGACGAGGGATATTTTTATATTCTTAAGCCAACAGCATCAACCTTTTTCCTCAATATTTAGTGTGAACAGAATTGCTCACCGCAAACATCTCTATAGAATTCGCCTTCACCGGAGAATCTTCCATCGCGAAAAGCCGTCGTTCGAGTCAACTTTTTCTGGAGCCGAGATGCTTTCTTAAAATACTTTCTAAAGAATATTTTTTTATTTATTTGCAGAAACATGTTCGGGCTACCGGGTCTTCTAGCCCCAGTGCAAATTAATCTAACTAATTATCAGCAAATTTAATGTCCGTCTGTACCATCTGGCTGAAAATCGAAGACTCAGAAAAACACCATCCACAATTATCATCTGCTGTGAACAAGACTAATCAACGGGTTTATAACCCAATCGACGGTCAAGATACTAGGTACCCATCGGTCATCATATCGACGCATGTTTTCATTTAATCGAATTGTCTACAAAAAGTATGTAATCGAAATGAGTTTTTACTTCCGTGAAATGATGTTGCATTTAAACATCAACATATTTTTGTTAACATTATTAGCCAGCTTTTTATTGTTACAAGGTCATACATTTGCCAAGCATCTTAGTTCTTCAATAGTTAAAAAAACGAGTTCTTCGCTATAAGAACATGTTCTTGAGAATTAAAAATAAACCTAGACTTGTTTTCCATTATACGACTACATATCAACTCCACGGGTAACGTTAGTCAAGAGACTGCCATTGTTGTAAGGTCGATAACAGCCAAAGTACCCTGCAGCCCTAATTCCTCAAATGGTGATTCCATCAAATCATTAATTGTTCGCAAACGAACAACAAAACGCTTGTCCCACTCTTGAACTACTGAATATTTATGTACCATCCATTCATAATAATTTGTCTTCCAACTACACATCGCATCAGCCTCTTACGCTTAATGTTTGTTGAAAAAAAAAAACTGATAATGACGTAAAAAAAATAAATATTCACTCAATTTGTAAATAAGTTGGTAAGCGTGCCGTGCAACCGCATCACCGTCCCCCCGAATTATCATTAACGATTGATATACTTCAGTTTAACCTTCAGAATACAAGATTCAAACATTCTGTGGTGGCAAAACGAAAACCAATCATAAATAGTCGAAAACTGGCTAAACCTATGCGAAGCTATAAAAGATCCGCGGCACATCTTTTGCGAGTTTATTTCTATTCGGTCCGGTTTTGGTGTAGACGTAACTTCTAAAGAACAAACAGAAATATGGTTAAGTTTGTTGTGCTTCCTGTTCTCATCGTTTTGCTGGCTATGCATGCCCAAACGAACGCCCTCGGGGTAGTACGAGTTGAGGTCCAACAAGGTTTGCAACACCCAGTTGACAGTGACATCTATTGTAACAAAAAATCTTGTAATCTTTTCTAGATAACAATGCCGAGTTTGCAAACGCATTTGGCAACGCTATCAGTTCAAAAATTCAAAGTATTGGCAACATCCTGAGTAGTCTTATCCAACTCAAGTTTGGAGGTGTTACATCATCAGATACAACAAGTACCACAACAACTGCTGCACCAAGTACCACCGAAAGTGTCAAAATTGCCACTAACGCACCAACAACCAACGCCCCAAGTACCAGAAGCGCCACTAGTGCTGCAAGTACCAGAAGTGCCGCTAGCATCCCTATCTACAGAAAGGTTATTAACATCAATTCGGGATATGCACCTTCAGCTCCAGTTAGGTCTAACTCTGTTGGTTCATATCCAGTAAAACGTATTGTCTGGAATAAGTCATTCTACCCTATTCCAGTGGTATACACACCAGTCACAGCATCTAAGACTGTCCGCTACTCATATGGGAAGTAATTTGAGTGGAGTATCTCTTTTTTTAGTAGATGAATAAATAAATTTTAATGTGATACAACTGTAGATACAGATACATCGTGCATTTTAACTCGCTAAATTAATGCTAATCAAATACATGAATTAAGGTTACGGGGGTTTAGCATTTTTAATAAAATCGAAAGTGATTGTTCTTAGGTGGTACCAACGGAAGCGAACTAGATCGGTATTAGTAAGTCAAGTTTACTAAGTCAAGTTCATTTTTTTGAAACTAATTAATTAATTTTTCAATTTTGTTTTGAAAATATTGATTCCTTGGGACTTGGAGAAAGGTGTTTGTGTTTTAAAGCTCGATCTCATTATGAATTAACGTTTTCAACACAATCGAAAATGTTTATTACTGCTAATTTTTTATTGGACTTATGGCTTAAAATGGGCAGTAGAAGACTTGAAGAGAATACTGTGCTTCTTAATAACCAACTTAAGTGGCAATACTGTTTTTGTTGAACCTGGTACTTAGTCTCTACGCACCAGTTCCAAACTTCAGGTTGGTTCCAAACTGGTTTAGGTCGAATTCTACTTTCACGGGTCTCCCAGTGGCTTAGAATCGATATTTCCCCCCTGGAGTATTTATGCTCATTCACCCAAGCCAACATCAAATCTGGAGTATTTTGTCGCTGTATAACGATGGTGGTTGAATCTTTGTCTCCCTTCTCCATTAACGCAAAAGTAGACGACTTCTTGTAATCCGATAAAAGATGCGATGAGCCTAACGATGTTTTTTAAATAATTTCGGCCTCCACGGATTTGGTAGAACAATTTCATGAAGATTTTTTTTATAAATATCCCTAAATGAACAGGGGTCATGGACTCGTTGGCAAACCCCTTTGACTCCAAATAAGCCAATAGAAATCATATGCTCTAGGGTGCCAGTTCTGCCAGAACAGGAAATGTCTCATGCATTAATTATTGAATTCTTTCAATAATGGTATGTGTCATATGTCGTCCACATCGATATCATCCAATTTAGCAGAAATAACTCGGTTATCAAGTTACGATATCGAGCATCAGTAACAACAACTGCAATGACCATTCTTATTTTCGATGAAATGTGTTTCAATGTTCCTCAAGCCCAAAATCTGTTCCAAAAAGTAACACTGCGGATGCATTTGATCCACGACCATAATATTATGTGGATTCTATAAACTCCAAGTGCAGCAATTTTGATGATTAACAAGCCATCAAGGTGAAAATGAGCTTTATCGCTTAAGATGATTTTGAATTTAATTTCGAACTGTGGTTGCCAAACTTTCATATTGAAATATATTTCAAATTGCGGCAAGCTTTAATTCCTCCTCCTCCAAAATTCTCTTCTACGTAAATCCTACGAATCCTGACAAATCCCTACGAAGACACGTGTACTGAGGGATATTACACAGCTCGACCCGACAAGACTTCTTGCATTAGTCGCGATCACACATTTTCATACAAACGCTTCGGTCAGCTGCCGTTAAGTTATATTAGGCTCTATGGGTTGTTGACGATAGAATTAAAAGGATACGAAATTGTATAATGATACTTAAGTGGAAGCGGATTACTTGTACAAAAGGGGTGTCTGCTAGATCCTGTAAGTCATTGTAGTTTTGAGTGACAAGAGATGTGACACAGCACATGCATGATGCATGGTGCTTAACCCCATTGAAAAGATTGCTTACCCAACTGGTTGAAGATACACTTTTCGGGCTATAAACTTGTTTGATTTAATTACCAGCCAAAGATCTTTTATGTACTCATACGTACTAGTGGTCTGGCAACTGGCTATTGCTTATTTTTGAGTGTATTTTGTTATATTCGATGTTTTGAAAGCTAGTATATGATTTACCCTGCTATCGAACATGGAAGCGCAGCGTGACAACTCTAGTCTAGCTAGTTCGTCTGCTATTTCGTGTCCTATTATGTCCTTATGTCCTGGTCACGAACGGGCGTTACTTGACAAACGTTTCACAATGGACTCTCAGCACTCTTATTGTTATACTCAAAGAAGAAGTGACTTTCTTTTATGGCTTCTGTGATTCCAATTCCTCAGGCGTATGCAGCTGTTAATAACATAAAAATGATGCGTAAAAAAAAATCTGCACGTACATCGCTACTTACTGCTCGCACAAATGCAGCTCCATTGAAGGGTGTTAGGATACCACTTTTGAAATTGTTCTCAGACAACTTTTCGTATTAAGACTACAGAGCGTTCTTGTCAGATTGAGACTAGAGAACTGGTCGTACAAATTTTGGTCGCAAACATCGTACTTTGTTGGATACGTAAAAATCCTACAACGCTAAAGCTATATGTAGGAAACCGAGTTCGCCAAATCTATTAAATATCATCTCCCTATCGATGGAACCCTATTCGGTCGGCGGTGTATATTTTGAATTGTCATTTGTGGCTAATGGATGACTCAGTAACTTATGAAGATGGTTGCAATTTTAGCAGCGATAAATGTTTCGTCCATTGGAATTTAAAACTAGATGACTTGACGATCAATTCATAACTATTGACTGAGCGTTTTGGCTGCATTTAGTACATTCTTTACACGCTAATATAAATTTTGCGTTGTTGTCCGAGCAGTTAATATTTGCGTATTTGAGATGCTAGTGGCTGTCATTCAACATCTTTTTGAATGTCAGCCACTCCAGCAGTTTGTAATTGATACTTTTAATTGTAAGAAGCATCTTTACCACAGCATCTTTACCACAGGATCAAGACATACAATTTGTTAGGCCTTCTGAATTTCAAAGTCCGACCTAAATATGAAAAAAACCTTCTCATCACAATCAAAACTATTTATTAATCATAATCTTTGGTTGGACTTATGCTTTAAAATATTTATCCTCCCTCTTTTACAACTTTTGAGGAACCACCAACAGGAATAACTAGGATATATTATTATGTTGGCCAAGAAAGGAAGAAATAGTGACCAAGAATAGGCAATTATGCGTTCTTTACTAACATATATGTAAGCAAATAATATATTTTGGCATTAGCGACTCAAAGAGGGTCTCAAACCTAGCTCCCCGCTTCATTTGTGTGTTCGAAGTAATAATTTTTGCAACAAAAAAAAAACCTTTCGTTTAACGCCGAATCCGAACGGCAATTTTGAGGAGCTTCTCATAAAAGTGTTACTCTTGGATGTTTTCAGCTCTTCGCAAGAGATGGAGCAATGAAAACTAAATCTAGGCGTTTTCACATTCAGGATTTGAAATAGGAACCACAAGCTTAGTAGTCCAGCGCACTAACCACAATGCCAATCGAAAATGGTCTTCTCCAACATGGCTCTGCAACTGTGGAATTGAAGTTGGTCGCACCAGTTAAGCCAAGGTCTTTGTTTACTGAGTCTAATATCGGAAAAACAATCGAAAATATTTAAGGCTAGAGTATTGCTGCGCATTCGCTAAGCACGATCTAGCCATCATAAAGAATTTATCGCTCATAACTACCAAGGATTTCTTCATCCGATTTGTATACACTTCATGCTTAACCACCGTAGAGTTGTTCGAGTAAGGGGTTAACTACTTCATTGCCTTCTCAGCCCGAAGAAAGAGAGCTTCGCAAAAGTAATTTTTTGTTTTATTTCTGACGAGATGAAGAGTTAATAGCGAAGAGTATATCAGAAGTAATATCTGTCAATGTTGAAGTTATGTTTAATTCATCACTGTTGGGTATCCTTTCCCGTGGACAGCATATACATGGCTTTACCCTCATTTACTGCTAAACCCATTTTTGCTGCTTCCTTCTCTATACAAGCATACTTGGCTGTGACATTACGTCAATGAGGTGTGTTAGTTATTGCACAGAGACATTAAAGGTTGTACTTCTTGTATTGTCTCAAGAGTTTTTGAACTGAAACTTTTTTTGGGACGGTGTGAATAGGATCTTATGAAACATAAGAACATCACGATGACGGGTGTTTTGATCACCTCTAACTATTAACCACAACCGACGCTGCTTGATGTCGGTGATCGCTTGTTGTTGGCTTACCAGGTTTCTTTGAAGTGAAAATAATTCTTGAACGGCTGTTGTTGCGGCTGTGTGTAATGAACAGATGTGTGGACTTGTATCTGAGGCAACACGTACGTTGGAGAAAGGACATTGGTGCACCGGTATGAACCAAGAAAGTATGTTGTCTGTCAACAAGGTTATTTGGATACGTGGGATTGTGTGTGAGCAAAAATCAAATTATGGAATTCATTGGTGTGTCCAGGAAAGCAATATCCTTTGTTGTAAGAAATCAAACGAAAAATGTTACATATATGGGTGCGATATTTGGTTACATGTAGGTGGCAAAAATGGTTATTTTCTTCTGAATGTTGAAATGACAGCTGATTTTGGTGTCATAAATGTGTTTTAGCGAAGGTGTGTGTCTGACGTCTGGAGTTTGTAATTGAAGCTTGAATTCAAACAGGTAGATTTGATTGAGTTTTAGATATGTATGTGATTGATGATAATGAAGATGTAATATTGGAATTGGAGTGATGCTTTCATGAAGAACGGTGTTTTTCACCGTCCCTCACGATTGTGAGTGTAAATACAAATATCTGTACTTCGAAAAGGACAGATTGGACGAGAGAGGCTGCAAGATGAAGTTGAAAATTGGTATGTGGTCTGATTCGGGTGGAATGACGTATTCAGATTTGATGTATGCGTTGTATAACGATAATTTTGACTTAGATTGCCTTCGGAATGTTTGACGGTTTTATCGATATTTGGGAGTCTTGCCAAAAGGTGGAGCGTTGGATTTTGGATTTTGGTTGGGTTTTGTGCTTACAATGAAAAGAGAATATCGTCACATAGTAGATCTTGCAGAAGGGACTAATGTCGATATTTGTATTATTGTCTTTTTGAAGTGAAAAGACGTTGTGAATTCAATTTAATGAAACGAAAAAGTGTAACGAAAATAGATCACACATAATATCGGTTGACGATTGATCACAGAAACAAAGCAGCGTCGGTCGCGTTTAGTACTTAGATATGGGAACGCTTGAAAACACAAAGACCGTGGTAGTTGTTAAGAGAAGGAGAAGAGTTCAACTTTCATAAAACCTATGTAGGCGAGGGAACTTAGTTTCGGGGTAAGAAATAGTTGAAATTATTCAACCGAGTTTCTGCGGTAGAACAAGGTTGAAAACTAATCAAAACACATTTTTCACCAATTAAGTCAATTAATTGTCAATTTGTCAGTTCAACTCATCTCGAATACACTATGGAGGTGGTAAACAGAGAGTGAGAGAGAGAAATTAAAAGAGTACAGGGGCGAATTACCACATCAGTTATCGAGTGAGTGAATGATGGTGTAACTACATTGGGATGATCAAATACGAATAGTCAAGTATCGAACGCACATTTAAAATTGTAGGTACCAATTGTACCAGCAAAATGCTGCTACATTTATGTTTGATGGCTGACAATGTCAAAAAAAATAAAAATAAATAAAATAGAATAAATTGGTCTACTTAAAAATTCTTAAATTTTAAATGGAGTATGAAATTATACTCGATCACTGATTACAGAATACTAAAAATCCGATACTCGATACTCGAATCTCGTATGCGATTATACCAAATCAACATTTTTCAGTCACGCGGTATAACTCTATAATTGATGTGGTATTTCGACCCCAGTTTCTCAAGGGTAATGTTAAAGAAGTTACAAGAAAGTGTGTCGCCTTGCCTAAATCCTTTTTTGCCCTCCGCCATGTCCCCTTATGGATATGGCGGTGAAGAAACTGTGTGCAGTCTAAAGTGGCATTTCGTTCCACAGCTAAGTCAATTAGCTTAACTGCGTTGCCAGACGTGGTGTCGTGTAGGCTATGTTTTTTCGACAATACAATAAAGATGTGTTCTCTTTCTATCTATGCGTTAAAATCTTCCAGCACGATTTTAACATCGTACTTCGGTAGTCGTAAAAGCAGTATTTCGATATATCATTTTTTTTCTCCATCGGAGCACAAGGGCGCATATAAGGTTTATATTGGCGAATTTGGCCTTGCTACGAATAGTTAAAGACTACTTGCCTAGGGCTTCCGACATCATCTCTGTTAATGAGCCTGGCTAGCCATTGAGATTCCTAAATGACCAGTTGTCCGAACATGTCGAAGCAGCTCATTTAGGTTTTTTACGTTGTCAATCCTAATAGGGACTGTATACGCCACCGTTGATTCTAACTAAATTTTTTTAAGCTTTAGTGTGAGGACATAACTTTCCCCGCGCTCTCATTAGTTGCCGCCAACACTTAACACTGGGATTGATACCCTATATATGGTCAAGATACTAGCCACTCGGTGATGGTCACGAGTAAACTGAGAGTCGGAGTTGGTAAGCATCGGCTAGGTGAAAGCTCAAGTGGATTCATAAAATCGCAGGGATGGTACATTTGATCAGTCCAGGTCAGAAGTTATTGGAGGGATCTTTATTCTTAACTTAATCACAAAAGTACAATTTTCCAGGACATACGCGTCAAATAAACATTAAATTATGTTCTGCCCGCCAAAAGATACAACATCCATCCATGTATCTAAAACCACCTAATCTACATGCAACTGCAACCTATACCTATCTATGCATTCGTTCTATCATTATCCATCAATCAATGTCAACAATTAGTATATATAAAAAAAAAATCAGGACAAGAATGAAAGCAAAATAGAAATGAAACAACCAATACAACCATTTACTATCGGGTACACCACACCGAAGCTATACGCTCTTAGATTGATTGCAGTTTGATTTCAGTTTAATTTAACAGTTTACCTTTGGACATGGCTACGGGTTCAATTGCGCTATGCACTGATGGTTTGACTTAGAGAATTAACAATCTAACTGACTGACAATAATTGATGTGCGACACGACTATACACAGCAGCAGCCAGGAACAAAAAAAAAGGATGTCATGGGAGAAATGGTGGCACGTTGTTCATCCTTCGAACAACGGAACAAGTGCGATCTGGGAGCTTGTGTGGAGGGTGGTCTGTTGAATTCCAATATAAAATTGTAATCGTATAATTTAGATTGAAAGTTCAAACAGATCTCCAGAGTCTGGTGCAAAATGGCACAACTAATGGATGAACATTGTTTTCTTCATTATAGCCTGCGTAGAGGGTGATATCCACTGACAGGGGATTTATTGCACATTGACTGGAACTGCAAGGACTACTATGCGATAGATATCAATTCTCAAGAAAGTATGCACACATCGAACTGCAAATCTGCTGCGCAATAAATTTTAATTACCTCCATATATGGACATCTTTGTGTCACTGTCTCGTCCTGTACAGTTACTTATAAAATGCGGTACCCAAAAGTACCCAGGACTACGTAAACTCAAATTAAAACTCAAGTAATGGACCATTTGCGTTTGATATCCTTTCGGCAATAGGGGGTGTGCGACCCAAGTGAATAACTGCAGATTGACTTTATGTTTCCTGGTGTGATCTTCGTCTCGTCCTTGTCGTCTTTCGCCTCACTCTGTCCATGTGTGCGTTAAGTTATTTAACGTGTAGCGTAGTAAAATTTATTTTTATTCTACATGCTCTCAGAAGAGCACTCAGCTCGGCGGTACTTATTATGTCGACAAACTAAGGCGACAAGGACGTACACACGCCCTCTCCGTGTTTAAGTGTGCATGGTGTGGGCCTGTTTTAGGGTCTTGACACAATACATGAACGCACATAAAAACGTCAACTTAAGTCATTCCGGCTGATTAATGTCATGCGTTGGGGGAGAGACAGACGCACATTTTCATGATGCCAGGCGATAGGCATTTCGATATATGCGCCATGCTAAGGCCACTTCGTCCCCCCCGACCTTCCAGCGCCTGTGAAAGATGGAGATTTTTTGTTGTTCTTAGCTGAATGTGGTTATCTCATCCCCACAAGTGATAACGGAAGATGCATCGGTTTATGGTAGAGCAGAGGGATACAAATATTTGGCACTCAATTTCCTGACTGCGCCTTCTCTATGACCATGAAGATCTTATCTAAATGGAATTTAAGGGTGGGTAAGATTAAGTTCTGGGGAGGTTCTTTTCGAGCGCATTGTATACTTGTGGCGAATTGAAAATTCTCCTCTGCGCAATTTGTGAGAACAATGACATTTACAGTTAATTGCCGAATGGCAGGCGAATTATAAAAGTTTTCTTTCTTTTCGCACATTGTTGGGCGTGCGTTTGCCTTACGACGACGACGACTGGGCCACTGGGCTAATATTGAATTATCCTGTCATTAGGGTAGGTTTTGTTCGAGGAAAACTTTTATCATGTTGCGGGGTAGATGAAGTCGCATACTTTATGGAGAATGTTCTCAGAATGACAATTGAATTGAAAGTTAAATGGTGAAATTAGCATCGGCATTGTTCCAGGGATTTTATGGTAGCAGGAGAGGTCTTAGGCAAAGCGAGTGAATTTACGCTTTAAGGGATAGCATACTGCATTCGTAGTTTACGAATGATATTTTCTTTGTTTGGGATTTCATGCGAATTTGGGTGAAAAGGTTGATTTGGGGAGGTCTTAGAGAAGAACAGCCATTCGTTTAGACGCTGTAACCGATTACCTTTTGATGGGATTTAGAAAACGTTAGATATGTTTTTTGAAACTCTGTGCTGAATTTTGATAAGTTGACCATAACGATTTTTTTTTCTCTATCACGTAGAGTTAGAAGATACTTTATGTAGCAAAAACCATTTAAAAAAAAGCAATTAAGCAGCGATACACAAATGGTTGTCTTTTTGTCAAATCGAATGGTTACAAATGTTTTTTTTGTATATTGTTTAGAGCTTGATAAATTGAAACAGTACTTTCATGAAGGTCAGGGTCTATGATTTCTATTATTTTATCGAAATTTTCGACAGAGCGTGGTGTATCTTTGATAACGAAATTACCGGAACGGAATCGACGAAACTATAGTCAAACGAAATACAGATTACTATAAAGTCATCTGTTAGAAAAATTGTGTTTTACTTCATAAACAGGGCCTAAAACCAAGCTTCTCCCTTCACTTGTTTGTGTGAAGTTATTATTTTCACAAAGAACTAGGTCCACCTGTTTAACATCGAATGGTTGTGAGAAAGCTAGGCTCTGGCTACTAAAGCGCCTGTTGCGCCAAAAATTTGTATTTTCATTTCTGTTAGTAGTCCAACGCACTAACCACTACTGTTGTTTAGCGAAGGTTACCCAACTTGATGGTCAAATCATGGAATAACGAGACTTTTGCAGTTTGTGCAATAAAAATTGAAGACGATTGAAATAAATTAACAAATCGAATGAAATCCTTGTATCTCCCGACAAAAACAGTTGTTCGATGAGATTGGCAATTACCTGGTACAATTTTAAAGTCGAGGTAGATATATATTGCGAAGCGCAATAAACGGTGTTCCAACTTTTAAATGAAAATAGTGCGGTGGCAGTCCGGATAAATCAAGCGAATTTACGAATTCGGTAGTATAGTTCGTCATATTATCCATTCAAAAGTAGTGGATACCCCCTATGAAAATAATAATGCATGACCTGTATGTAATCCAAAATCGCTAAATAATTTTCGAAAATGTAAAACATAACTGATTTTTTAATATTAATGATATAGCATTATTTTGTTTGGTATTAATTTATGACGCACTATAAACATCTACTTCTGGTTTTGGAACAATCTGAAGTTGACTTGTCCTTGGATTTCAAGATCTGATAATATCCGTTGCTCCAAACGATGTCATTTGAAAGTCCGAATATTCTCTAGAAAGTGCTTGAACTTCCGAGAAGGTCCAACCAGATTAATTAAACGTTGTCAGTAGTGGCAGATTAACTCTACTTTGAGAGCAACATATAATGCAGGCATTGATAGACTTTGCCCTGATCATTCAGCTTTATGTCGTGTATCTCGCTATTGATGATTGAATCAGCTCTTGAAATAAAGTAGGCTCTTGTAGGCTTCAACACGTGTGTCAGATATTTCAACGGCTTTTATCCGTTCATTTTATCGGCGTGCGTTCCGCTTTCAGATGTTTTAGTAGCCGTTGATGTAAAGAATCTGTAGTTCGTCGTTTTTCTTTGAGGGTGTCGCTTTTCATATGTTTCAGTAACTTTTGATTCGTAGTTTTCCGCCGCGTGTTTCTCTCTTTCGATGTTTCAGCGGTTCTATTGGTCGACAGAAGCTAGATATACCTGGTTGATCTTCAATTGTTTGAATTTTAGGGCGGCATTTATTTGTTGAAGATCGTGCTAAACAAAAAAGGCCAACGACGTACGTATCTGATATAGCTGACTGCTTCTTCGAGTTCCTTGGCAAAACTTATGAGCGACTACTGAAGTACGATTCTAAATCGTTCTGGGAAATTTTAAAGCAGAGGTAGGAAGGGACGACATCTTAAGCAGTATTGTGGAAAACACAGCCTATACGAGAACAAATCTGGCAACGGACTTAGGCTAACTGACTTCGCTGCAAAACGAAATACCAACGGTTTCCTCACGTCTGGGGACATGGCGGTCTCTAGATAAACGAACGGCCAATCAAATGGATCACATGGCTATAGACAAGAGACATGCATCCAGTATTTTGGAAGTCCAAACATTCCAAGGGGATAACATCAGAATGCGGATATCCACCACCAGACAACAAATCAGAAATACTGTGAAAGAATTTAATGTCGAAAGACTTCAATCTCAGAAACTCTCGATTAACAACCTCTGACCAGCTAGTTTCTTCCGCCCACAAGCAAGAAATCCTTGGTTTGATGAGGAATGCTAACAGATACTAGCAGCCAAGAACGAGGGATACAAGGCTAAGCTGCAGGTGAAGGCGATAGCTGTTATTGAGCTTAATAGAAAGAGAAGGAGGGAAGAACACCAGGTTACCAATAAGCAAAAATAAGAGCACCAAAAGCGCACTATATTCGTACGTTTTACCAAAGTGTAAAACGTCAATGCCGGGGACACAAGGCTCGAACAGAATTCTGTCGAACAAGGAAATATCGTAGCTGAGACACAGTAGATGCTGATGATATCGAAGAACCACTTCTGCATATCAGAAGAACCAATCACCCGACTTTAGTCAAATGAGGATAGCAATATCATGATACCATTTATAGAGACGAACTAAACAGAGCCATGTCAAGTTTCGGTATACCGCCTAAATTCGTCTGTGCGACAACAATATTTTGTCAGAAATTAAGCGAAGAATTACTCTTACCAACAGCTAAGTTGGCAAAGAAATTGTTATTTAGTTATTTATTAAATAAAAATACATCAATATTCACATACCATATAAAAAGATGGCTCACCCTGCTTCTGCTCATATCATTCATCGTATTTTCGGAATAGCAATAATGTCTTATTTGTAAAAACTTGAGTGGTTAACATAAATCAGAGTCCCGAACATGTAACTCTAGGATTTACGACAGTAGTCTGGATTTTTCGCAATGCATTCTGACAAGGCTTTATTTAAAGTGTTGGACTAACCTGGTTGAATGAGATCACTATCCTGTGGTTAGCACTGGGCTAACTAACACCGATAAGCATTTATATTTGTCCTTGAACACATAACCTTCATATAAGATAGTATAGTATATTCACATCTTGATTGAATATTTGTATCATTACTTTGTTCTGGTCTAGTGAAGGAGATTACAAAGGCATTTCCCTCCCTTATATGGGATTTATATTATCGGATTCGTATTAGACCGTCTATTTTTGAAATGAAAAAACAAAAAAACTGAAAATCGAGTAAATGTCACATTGAAACAGCAGGATCGAAAACAAACAGATTCCTCTGAGTAATGATGCAATCGATTTGTCTTAATGGACCTATACCTATAGATATGCATGCTGCCTTCTTTTGACTCTTTCCTAGGGCTCCAAACAATTCAGTAAAATCATTAGATGCGCTTAACGCCCCTTTAAAACGAATTGTATACGTTACTATGACCTATATAGTCATCAGCAGTGATTTTACAAAGAAATACACGCTCACACATATGTATATTGAGAGAAATTCAAAAAAAAAAAAAACACACGCAACTTGAATGAAGGCATACGAAGAAGTGATGTTGGGAGTACATCCTTTAGCAGTACATATCCATTGATGTCATATGTTGCCAAGTCATAAACTATTTTTGCAAAACATTTTCAACCTATAGAGAACAAAAATGGAAAAAAGGAGCAACAGTGATAGCGCATAACCCCCATCTCAGCCAGGAATATTGTTCCGGAATGAACGAAGGAAGGCAATTGTCCCACAATAATGTGATACTTTATAGCCTGATGAAACTTAATAGAGACGTGACGTGTGGAACACGTTGTTGCGATATCCCTCTTCCTTCTATAGTTCTCATCGGTGTCGTCATCCTTTACTCATCGTACACAACACACAGTCGACGCAACGCACATGAATCTCATATCCGCCTTATGCTGAGGAAAATCCTTTCGCCGTCGTTGTGTCCTTCTCTTGTGTTACACTATTATTTCACATTCAACATCCAAAGGACCTGCACATGAGCATCGGGTGGCTCGGGAACGGGAAATGTTTCCGCTTCCTACACATTCATGCCTTTGAACCTATACGCGTACCTATATGAAACAACAGCGCAACCAGAACGAAGCAATTTCCAACTGAAAAGCAACCATCGTTGGCGTTCACACACACATTGACAAGAGCAGAAAAAGAATTGAAATTTATCTGAGGCAAATGTCTTAAATTGACCATAGTGCAGGATGTTTTATTTTCATCCTTTGACCGGAAAAATCGTATTCCCCAAAGTTCCGTGTGTCTGTTTGAAGGCTTTAAATCGCTCGTTTTTAAAAAAAAAAACTACTTAGGGCGATATGACTCTCCACAAGGTTCCATTCTAACACCCGTATACATACATTATAAGTCCACTTAAAGCACTTCCCATCTGCATGTCAATTCAATCCACTCCGTTAGATCGTGAAATATTCTCTATTATCCTGCAAATATGTATGAACACGAAATAAAAAGGATACGATACGAATTTCTTCCTAATTGCAACTGGCGCCATACATTTCCGCCACCACCATGTCAGTGGATGCCATGACGCACATGTAGCTTGGATATATCAAAATATAATGTCGCTGCTTGCACTTGTCAGACCTCAACGATGATGGATGGGTGCAAAGTTAATAAAGCTAAATTATGGAAAATGTAAGGAACTTAGTTTCACCATGATTTTTGCCGTAATCCCGATTTGGTTTTACGCTCAAATTCCTGAAGGGCTGACTCAGTCCCATACAGCGAAATATGATTGATCGGTAAATGGTCATACAGCAATTGGAAGTGCAAGTTGAAAACATTCATTCATACGTGGGATGGAGGGTCATTTTTAATGAAGTGTGTTCAATGCTGACTTTGCAACAGTTTTTTGGAGATGACAGACGAGAATTGAGTGGAGCCTCTACAGTTTAGGTATTTATTGTGAAACAAATTTAAGAAAGTAATGACTTAAAGAGTTATGAATTTTTATCAGAGGTCCTGTATCTATTGGTAAGTGCTAGTTTGCAATAAAAAGCTGCGAGCACAATTTGGTTAGAATTGTAAGTTAAAGCTAGGATTTGTATGTCAGAACACAACCTGTGGCATTCAAAAACGTAACTGTAATGATTTTTAGCATAGTCAAAAGCTATTTAGACACGAAATCGTATATTCTTCCACGCGAAGCAAGTAGTCTATCAGCAATTGAAACGCTTCCTTTGTGAGTTTCACCAGGATCTGTACTATGCCTTTCACATTTATGGTAGAGTCCTCAGTACATATATAGTGAATATTCTGATGATGATGATATCCTTATCTCAGTGGATAGCTGTCTGAGTCTCTTAGACAACTACTAACGATTCAGTTGCGAAAGTCAGAGGCTGGCTGATAACCAAGGGGTTAGATTTAGCAGATCATAAATTAGAGACATAATATAGCCCCCGAAATCATTTGTTAGTAACATACAAAATTCTGCGAATGCTACCATGACAATAATCAAACAAAGGAATCCATTTGGCGATTTTTGTTTCTAAGAGCTAAGAAGGCAATGTTGCAATAAAGGCCTTACTCCAACTATTATATCATTGGCGGTTAATCTGACTTGACCAGTTTCTATATTTTAACAAAAATGTAGATACTTGTCTGGACAAGGCTAAAGGGACTGACAAGAAAACTGTTTATAAGCAGTTAACTTGTTTCGAGGGTAAACGTTTTTTGCTACATGCAGTGGCGTAGCTAGGTAACCAAAGGCTCTGGGGCAAAAAATAAACTAGGGCCCGAACTGAACTATTTAAAATCGTTTGTTCCGAATTCGAAGTACTCCAGATTTATTGTAATCCAGATTCGCCGTAAAAAGGTCGACTCCATAATAATATTAAAAACCAAATACAAATTGTAACTTATTTTAATGAACAAATTAAAACTAATTTATGAAAATAAAATAAAATAGCTACCTGTTACCGATAATATAGTCCCGTTGTGCATCATAGTTAAGTCGAGATTCTTAAACCAATGACACCACTTTCTGGACCGACTACAAGTGTTACGACGAATCTGGGTTACGACAAATCTGGATCAGTTCGATTTCGGAACACGATTGTTTAGGATTGTACCGAACGGCAGTGTACGAGTACATACAATATTATCGCAACAAGGACCTATACATTGGGGCGAATTTCTTTATTAAATTTCTTTATTAAAGACTGATTCGAAGTTACGTTTTCCTATCAAAGACTGATTCGAAGTCACGTTTCAAGGGAGATGGCTAGCGATAACAGCCTGATCTTCGGACCTCATTACCCCAATAACATATACATGGAGAGTACGCTTCTGTCAGGCCTTAATTCACCAGAGACATTCGTTTATATCGACTCACTACTGCTAGTTCAACAAAGGTGCTGAACCATGGACCTTATCAAAAGCAATTTTTTTTTCCAGCGAAAAATCCTACAAAAAAATCGTCGGTCACATTTACGTGGACGGGCTATCAAGATGTACAAAGACAGAGACTTACTTACTTACTTCCTTAAGTGGCGCCCGATTTTTTTCCGATGAGCTTCAGTAAATTGAATCCTCAATATCTCAATCATAATAAAGCTTCAGGTAGGGATGGAATATATTGGCTTGTTCTGATGAGATCTTCTTCCACTCTGGCAAATCTTTATGCAAACTGCTAACCAAGCTTACCTGCAAACTACTAACCTATAACTTTTACGTCAGTCTAAGATCATTGATAGTACAGTGAATTACAATCTAATGAGCTTATCTAGGGAAAAGTATCTTCTCAGTGAACGTCAGTATGGTTTTGTCAGCAATGTTTCACAGGTGACCTTATAGTCTTAGGTTTTAATCAGTGAAAAATGGAACCGTTGGATGCACTGTAGAACTATTGCCCTGGAATTCTCAGAAGCCTTCTTTCTGAGAATACTTTCATAGAATAGATTACGAGTTTTTTAAAACTTGTATTGGATGGGTCGGCTTTTACTCTGAAGGCATTTTAAGGTATTCCGAGAAAACAGTTCAATGCTTGTTGCGCACATCTTTATATCGATGTTAACATATGCCCAGATCCCGTTTTTCAGATAATCCAGAAGAGCTTTTAGCCAAAGAGGAACAAGATATATTTTAAAAAGTTTCTTTTAAACATTATGGCTTCATTCAACATTGTCTGCATTCCAGGTTACAGTTACCGAATAGTTTTAATTTTGTAATCATTAATGGACTTGACAAAATAGTAATCCTTAAAGTATATTATATTTTAATTGGCAACATCATCTGCACTCGTTAGCCTTTTCAATAATTATATCATCAGGACAAAGTTTTATCATTACCACTTACCGGTTCAACAGAAATTTTAAATAGTTACACAGAAATTCAATTGGAAATGCCTTTCTCGCACACACACATCCTTCATTGAGCCCTGCCGTTCCCTTTTTAAACGAATCACAACCTATTTCCGCACCACTGCCTGAATGGAATGATTATTTGCGGAACCGCTTTACGAAAGCTTGCTCCTGAGTTCCTCAACTTAAATAAATCAGTTGGCCCCAACTGAAGATGGGAGGACGGGCAAAAGACCAAACAGAAAGGATTAAGCACATCATAACTGTGGAATGGACTAATTCATCAAACGTTTTATGAAACTTTTCCAACTCTTCCTACAAATAAACTCCCTTCCATGCAATCCAATGGATTCGGTTACACTGGCATCCTTCTTGCTCACCCCAGTTTTGGCGACGGTGTCCTCGTGCGCCCCCTTCCTTTGTGTGGCTGAGTTTTTGTAACTTGAACAAAGGTTCTTGTTAAATGAAATGACTAGAAATACCATGCCAGAAGCAGGACCATCGCCGGCCGTCTACAACTATGATGGGGATAGGAATATAGACGAGGATAAGGACTAAACGCGCGCCATCTACTACACAGAGGGATTGTGTGGCATATTTTGAACCCAAGTTCTGTGGTCACGTTAATACGCTTGAAATTGTGTTCTTTCGGCGCTCATCCTTTGTACGGACATGGTGTTGCCACGCCAGCGTTTATCTACACCACTCGCACGAGTATATGTAAATTTTGCGAACCGGATAGCATTATCGCAAATGACAGTGGATTGTCCGTCCGTCAGTATCGGATCTAAACTAAATTAGACAATGTTGGCATTTCGGTGATGGGAATGGTATACGCGTCTAGTGAGGGTTAGGGTGGCGTTCATGTGTGTTTGCGATGTGGCAAGTAATTTCTCCTTTATCAGTTGCATTCCAGTCGAGACTGCAATAACAATTGGCCAAATGCTATCGAAGAGAAACGAGCAGTAGCAGCAATCACGTCGGGGGGCACACCCACACATGCATATGCACATGTACAGTCGCACGAGAACACTGGATATGCTGCAATGACGATGTCGACGACGTAACGCATTGAGTGCTCATCGGTTCGTTGGTTCGTTCACATTCAATTATGCGAGTCTGACGCAGATCATGAGGACACAAAACCACCATATCTGGGACATTGTGAATCCCATTAAAGATACCACTTGAATGCATTTCGGGTTACTTGATGTGCACCCACCGCACTAGCTCCTGCAACTAGTGCTGCTATCCTTGATGGGACACATAACTCGATGTACGAGTATGCGTTCGTGTGCTTAGGACGAGATCTCTGCTAATTATCTGGTTTCGGCACATGGAAGCATTCCGAAGTGTTGTGCTCAATATTTGTGCCTGAGGGGACATTTCCGATAACCAGTCCCGGGAAATGTGTGCTCTATGTGTTTGAGCGGGGGGACGATGCATCCACCCAGAAGTGAAATGAGTTGCATGGCCCTGGCCAGTATGTGCAGTGCATGTGTAAATGCAATTGATCTGGCCGGCAATGTGTTAATTTCATACAGGAAATGTTATTATCCTTGGTAATTTATTGAAATCAAATGGTCATCGCCATCGGTGTGGAATCCTTAAATTATGCTTCTGGTCACCAATGGACGTATGATTACACAAGCAGTTGATGAGGTAATTACAAGGAATACCATTATTCATATTAAGACAGAAATGTTATGTATAAGTCGATGTATTATCCCGTTTGTCTGCTTCCACGATGTTACTTAGCTGCATGGAAAATGGAAACATCACATTGTGGGATTCCCCAAGACAGCTTAGAGCATGTATCATTACCTTGGTAAGGTTTTGTTTGATGTGGTTGTATATGCTTAAAATGTTTGGTTATACCTGAAAAGATGTTATAAAGAAAGAGAAAGATTTTAGTGTTGATACTTATGTAGCGTTATTTTGTGGTGTCCAGGGTGTCTGAAGAAAAGATGCAGCCAAATAGCTGGAAATGCCCTAATGAAATTGTGAGAAGACGGAGCCTACAGGCCCCGGAATACGATGTGAAAATAGTACTTGCAGAGTTTAATGACAAATTGGTAAGGAAAAAATCTTTGGCGGTGCATGTAATATTCTAATTAGCAGCAATAGACTTTCATCTTTCACGACTAAAGATCGTGATTGCAGATGGTCGAAATGCAAGCCAAATCAACCATGTGCTCATAGATGCAAAGTGCGTATCCAACATCCTAGATGTACACACATTTCGGTCCCCTTCGTGAACATAACCTAGGTAAAGCATACCTGTCATAGAAAGCTACTTAAATCCACTCCCCGTTTACCGACTCACCGAGTGTAAAACGTATGCAAACATAACAAAAATGCATTGACTACAACAGATAATGTTTAGTATGCTTAACGTAAACACTAATTCATCCTTGCTAAGGACTGAGGTCCGTTCAATATATCTTGTATTCCAAAGTCTATAACTCCATAGACCACAGAATACAATACGTTCCCGCGAAGTCTGGTAACCACAACCACCACGATACTCCCACAAGGAGGCCAACCTCTTAATCAGGCTAAGCCGAGGACTACATAATTTAGCGGCTCCTGATTCCCGTGATAGAAAAGCTCCGCACAATCATCTTTATGACTCTCTCACAACCCAATCCAGATTTTTAAAGTTACTCAGCACCACTACTAAGCGAGGTCAGAGATCAGCAGCGGCACCAAGCAACTTTCCAACTTCATGAGCCCATACTTAGTTTTTTTTATAAATAACTATAATGGGTTATCGAACATTAAGTGATAATTAACAGTACGCCCTCGGCGTACCCTCCACAAAACTCTATCCTCAGCAAACTTAGCAGCTATTTACAATATGGATGCGGACGCGGACCTTAATGAAACTGGTTTTGGTTGGTCCACGATGGGCCTTCACAGATCACCTGCTATAATACCATTCGCCGCTTATTGCCCTAGTAGTTAATAACGGGATACTTAGCTTTCTGCGGCTTCCTCTATCCACCACCCGGCGACGCTGGGAATGACTACAACAAAAAGAATTAATACTCCAGGTGGAAATTTAATTTTCCTGGAAAATCTTCTATTATCTGGGGATAGCCAATTATTGCAATTCTGTAAACCTTTCGGAAAAAGTTTCAATGGTAACGAGATCACCTGCATCTGGATCTCAAAAAATATATGCGTCTTCAGGTGCTCGATGAGACAGCCTAAAATTCTGCTCAAACAAATCTGGAAGCCTTAGCAGGCTACAATAAAGAAACCTTAATGTACTCAATTAAAACAGCCATCTGAAATCCGAGCGGATCTTGACCATCCAAAACCGAATGAACAAATATTTTGCCAAGCAACAGTATCCGATATATCTGACCTGAACCCATTTTTAACGTTTTTTTTCCATCATTATTTCAAAATTTCAGGACAGGATAGTTAAGCTCAAAAATAGTATTCGCAACAATCTTACTCCACTTTTAATATGAATAGATTGCTTGAAGTTCTTAGGTGGAATCTCAACGGTCTTTGCCATTAATTTGGAGAGCTTGATTGCATATGCAAGAAAGAGATATCGACATCTGTTAAATATCCGAAACCCACCGCAAAAAGTAATTCTTAACATTAAGATTAGAGGATACCTCGACTATCATCCTCTAAATCCGTCGAATAAGGCTAGAGGTGGAGCATCACTTTATATATATACAGTTTTGGAAAATATTATAGCAACAATGACAGACATGACTGGGACAATATCTTGTGGTTGGATAAAAGATAAATTTGTTTGGATCTGATGAAAAAATGTACGTGAGACGACCAAAAAATTCCTGATTTGATCCAAAGTACACAAAAAGACACTAAAGCACGGTGGAGGTAACCTTATGATTTGGGACTGGTTCTCAGCATCTGGTATTGGGACGCTTTTCTGCATAAAGGACAAAATGTGTCCTGTTGACTACGTCAATGTCCTAAATATGGTAATGCCACCATTTGCTGAAGAGGATATGCCGCTAAAATTGGAGTTCATGCAGGATAATGATCCCAAGCATTCCTTGAAACTAGGAAATCAAAGGTTCCAAACCAATTAAATTGGTGTTTTGGAATAGTCTTCACAATCCCCCGATCTAAATCCGATAGACAAATTGTGTGATGTTCTAAAACGCAAGATTGCAGAATGTAAAGGCAGACATAAAGAATAATTATGGTCTAAAGTACAGGAAGCGTGGTGGAATGGTACCTGCCGAGACCTGTGCCATCTTAGTTCATTCCATGGGACGAAGATGTGAGGCAGTGATTAAAAATAAAGGTCGAACTACAAGGACTAAAACCACACGCAGAATTTTCAATGTAAAGTAATTTATTACATGAAAATTACATGAAATTTTCCAGGCTAAAATCGTCAAAAAAACTGAAACTGATTTTGTTTTTTTAATTTTGGTTATTTATTAAAACGAGTGCTGGGTGCACGACTGGGTCGTACCCATCTTTCTCTTTCATATCGAGTTGGGCATTAGATCAAATCAGAAGCATTTTGATTATTGATGCTTAATATGATATAGATAATGTCGAAATGTGTTTATACGAACGTTTACTCCGAAATTTTATGGAATCGGTGTCTATGTGAATAATAATGATTTTCAGTTATTGTCCAAAACTGAAAATTCCGTTTAGCTATAGTTGGTCTAAAACTAATTATGTGGAATTGTTTCCAACTGTAATAGTAGTATATATATTAGATTTCATTCAATTTGATACAATAGTTTGCGAGATATTAACAATTTTCTTTATATGGCCTAAACGACAAAATCCGTTATATGGGTTTTCTCGAAAAAAAACTGGGTACGCAGTTTTGAACTAATATGCTTATAATACATATAAAGTTTAATCAAAATCGTTAGAGCCGTTTTCGAGAAAATTGAGGTTATGAGTAATTTTTATATGGCAGGTACCGTAAATAACATGACTAAAAGCAAAAAAAATGGTCTAGAATTATGACCAAAACAAACTTGGATACGAAATATGAAGAAAATCGGTCAAGCCATTTAGGCTGGGGAGACCATAACGGACAGACGGATAGGCGTACCGACGACGGAATTCCAAAGACCACTTTTTTGTGTTCCGCTATCATCGTAATATTACAATCAATCAAAATCTAGTGGTCGAAACTTTTCACGAAAACAATATCTTTCTCTTTGTAAGAGAAAGTTAAAAATTGATATTTGTTTATATTAGGACAGGACACAACCCTTGACTATTGACTCAGGTCAATATAGACCCATTGTGATGCCCGCTCAGGTTCCACGTGTGTGGGTGGCTTCTTCATTTGTTCCGTTACTGTCCATTGTTGTTAGTCCCTTTCCAGACATCCAGATGTTGTTGCAAACTTTAAAATATTAGAGGGAGAGTGATCTCTAATAGATCCGTGAGGTCATGGAAAAAATATTTTCCTAAAGTTTTTATTCTTAATTGACTGAAGCCTGGGCAATGGCACAGAATGTGGATTGTATCCTATTCTATTTCTTCATAACCGCAGCCTCTACAAAGGTCATCATCATCATCTATAAGATGCAATTTCAGTTTGTGGCTTTTGAGTAAGTTATTTCCAGTGACTACACTAGTAGTCAAAATAAATTTCCTATTTCTTTGAAGAAGTTTGTTGGTTCTGACCTTGTTATACTTGTTATTCAGAGGTGGGAAGGGAGTTTCAATAATTTTTGGCGATATCCAGTGTTTTCTGTCCCACCAGTGATTTCACAGCAAAGATTGCTTTAATTGCAGCCTGACTATCAATATAGATGGTGATATCATCGCCAGGATTGTGGTCTCTTTGGCTGCCTCTGCTACGCCAATATTAAAGCATTTAGGACACTGCTGTAAGGCTTTAGTGTTTCGGAAACCACCCCGGTCCAACACCTACGTCCATTTTTGAACCATCAGTATAGATGGATATGGTTTTGGTGCCCAGCTCGTTCCTCACCCACTCCTCTCTACTTGGAAAGATGCAGGAGAATGGTGTTTGGAAGTCAGGGTGAGGCAGCAGGTAGTCAAAGAATACAGCTGAGCCCAGTTATCTGTTTAGAATTTAAGCGTGTCCACCTGAGTTAATTTTTCAGAGTCAGATGTCTCCTTAGTGCTCTTCTGACTGCAGATTCTTGTATGTGAAGGTCTAGCGGTAGCAGGTTGAGGATGGTTTCCAGTCCAGTTGTTGGTGTGGTTATCATTGCACTAGTAGCACCCACACGTGCTATCCTTTGTACCTTTGTCGTGTTTTTCAGATAGGTAACTTAATTTGTGGATTGCCCCAGACAAGGCATCCATATATTGATACAGGTCTTACAATGGCCGCGTTTGGACACCATTTTTTCGAATATTGGGTTACACATATTGATAGCTATTGCATTTTTAACTTTCTCTTACAAAGAGAAAGATATTGTTTTCGTGAAAATTTTCGACCTCGAGATTTTGATTGATTCCAACATTACGATGATAGCGGAGCCTAAAAAAGTGGTTTTTGGAATTCCGTCCGTCGGTCCGTCTGTCCGTAATGGTCTCCCCAGCCTAAACGGCTTGGCCGATTTTCTTCAAACTTCGGATCCAAGCTAATTTTGGTCATAATGCTAGGCCGTTTTTTTGTTTGCTTTTAGCCATGTTATTAACGGTACCTGCCATATAAAAATTACACATAACCTCAATTTTCTCGAAAACGGCTCTAACGATTTTGATTAAACTTTATACATGCTATAAGCATATTAGTTCCAACAAAACTGCATACCCAGTTTTTTCGAGAAAATCCATATAACGGATTTTGTCATACAGGCCATATAAATAAAATTGTTAATTTCTCGCAAACTACTATGTCAAATTGAATGAAATTTAATATATATACTACTATAATAGTTTTAAACAATTCCACATAATTAGTTTTAGCCCAACTATCACTTAACGGAATTTTCAGTTTTGGCCAATAACGAAAATTAATTATTTTTCACATAGACACCGATTCCTTCAAATTTCGGAGTAAACGTTCGTATAATAAAATTTCGACATTTTATATAATTTTTAGCATTAATAATCAAAATGCGCACTATTTGATCTAACGCCGAACTCGCTGTGAAAGAGAAAGTTGCGTACGACCCAGTCGTGCACCCACCACTCGTTTGATATGCGTTCGCACACATTTAGGTTCCAGTTAAGTTTTTTGTCAAGAATAACATCCAAATATTTTGCGCTATCGGATAATATAATATCGTCCGATATAAAACCCATCTATAACCATCTTTTTGGGTTTTGATGCCAAGCTCACATTGTTTTTTCCATTCGTTAAGAGCTGTTAATGCAAGTTCGAGGAATGCTTTACGCTGTAGGCGATACCCAATTTTATTAAACGGGAAAACTAACTTACTGTCCACCTGAGTTTACACTCGGCGGACGCCATGAGAGTCCTAAGAGACTAAGAGACTAAGAGACTAAGAGACTAAGAGACTAAGAGACAGATTAAAAAATCTGTTCTTGACACATGGAATGCATTTACGTTACGACCGCATTATTCAATTGACAAAAATTGTTTTGGTGGAAATGTAATAAATTAATCTAACCAATCGCTGTCATTTATATTTCTGATTAAGTTAAATTCAATTTCAAATGAAATACCCATTTATTAATGCGTATGTATCTTTGACACATTGTTAGGTTAACACCAACTATTTGCTCTATTTTTATTGTTCAAACGAATCAATTTCATTTATGACAGATTTTTCAGCACGCAACTCATCTGTTTGCGAATTTTATGTTTATTTTTTAAATCTTTTTCAATCGATAAAAAAATAATTTTGTAATATTTGAATTATACTCTTAAATTAAAAAAGGGAAAACAAATGTAAATATACTAAAAAACCAATTCCAAAAAATTACAATTAGCTATGGGTATTCCTGTCGAAAAAAAGGAGCCACATTTTTCACATTTTTTTTTTTTCATATTTTACATTTTTAAACAAACCCACAGAATGGTTCAGTTTGAGCCGCAAAAAGTGATGTCCGCAATCAGTTACAGACGTTCACTTGGTTATTGGATTTTTTTTTCGTATGCATTGTTGTTTCAATAATATTTTCAGAATCGGGATGCATCCGTATTATTTGTTACTCGTATATTATTCTGTAGTATAAATTGTTCGATTTATTTAAATACGTTATGGGTTATGTGAATGGGATGGACTCTTTTGTTGGGGCGGGTTTCTTATGAATAAATATTGTTCCTGGTATTAGAATATTTGTGATTGAAAATGTTTTATAGTAATTATATAATAAAAACAAATTTAATTGTAAAAACTCAATTCAATGATGATTATACTGTCTATCCACTGGGGTTTTTTCCAGTTATTCCTAAATTTAAGCGAGGAATAATCAGAGTTGGCTAGTTGATTGGATCTAAATGAAAGCCACTGAAATTTAGTTTAAGTTAATGATAAGGGGGAGCAATAAACAGACCATCAATTGTGTTTTTTTATATACTTCTCAAAGTTAAGGCGAATCCATAACGCTGAAAGAGTGCCACGAGATGAAGCGTGCAGACTATTATTGATTTTGATCTTGAACTCCTGTAGCTTGTTCATGTCGGTATTAGTTGTTAGCTGTGCAAAAATTAAAAGTCTAGTGAGATATCGCTTGACTCTATAATTGACCATATGTAGCACCACTTCCTTACACCAGTGGTGCTACATTTCGTGGGGAACATGGGCCCGTCCCAGTTTTTGGAAACTTCAAGTTGGTTGAGGTCGGTTTTCGCATATGCGTTCCTCTTAACGGAGGATTCGAAGACTTTGCGGGCAGAAATATTCGTATTCAATCGCTCTACGACTCCTAGCAATCTTTAACGTCCAATTCGTATTTCTTTATCCGCTTTTAATACGGGCCATGTTTCGAAAACGTATCTGTAATAAAGTGACAGATCTCCTATAAGTCTTCGCTGTGCCAAGGGTTGCAGCTTTGAGGAAAAAAATCATTTATATGGCCGATTACACGTCTTTGGAGAGAGTCCAGTAAGTTTAGTGTATGTGTAAAATCTTTTGTAGGTATTGGTTTATGGAGCAGTTTTGTTCGCATCTCTCCTGGTGTGCAATAGCTGATAGTCGTGCTCTTTGAATGAGCCGCTTTTCGAGTTCTAACATCTGCAAAACTAAAAATGGGATTATTAGTTTTCCTGAAAAGATCATTAATGCTCAGCCAGAAATAGAGTGGGTTATAGAATTAATCCTTGAGGTACCCCAGCGTTTATTAAAAATTTGTCTGAGGAAACACCATCCACAACTACTTGAAAAAATCTGTTTTTAAGTACGTTTTTCACCCTCCACACAGTGATTGCTGTTAATTTGGGTAGCAAAGCCATTGTCTTGCTGCTATAAGTTGCTCACATTGCTTAAATTCAACCATGTTTGTTAGATCCTATTTTTTTATAGAGTGAAGAACGAATAGTTTCATACCAAGAAGAATTCTCTCTGTTAAGGTCTCTGTCCAAGTATTGGCATAACTTTGTCTTAAATAAAGGTCTTCCGAAGAAAGAAAACGGTAAAAGTCATGCAGATTATCCCAGTTAGTAAACCGGTAGTTGCATACAACTCGTTGATGTTCTTGTATATTATTGTGTGATCTAAGTTTCCTAATGAAGCAGATATTGAGATCCTGTAGTAAGTTAATTGGGTGTGTAGTAGAAAACGGTTAAGGAAATCAGGATTTATATTGGTTTCTTGAGTTGTTGGTAATGGCAAGCATTTCGGTCTGTCTTTCTGCGGCATCGGTTCTATTCTAGTACCGTAGAGTGGAGTTGTGCACTTTTTAATTGACAAGGATGATAACATGGGCTGTTGGGTGATGAGTTTTTATCCAGTCAAGAATTTCGGATAAATTTTGAAATAGTGTCATAGATTGGGGTGTGATAAATGCAGCATGTGAATTTTGAGAT
Source organism: Rhingia campestris (assembly GCA_932526625.1). NCBI lineage: Eukaryota > Metazoa > Arthropoda > Insecta > Diptera > Syrphidae > Rhingia > Rhingia campestris. The sequence continues at coordinate 49,229,076 of OW052182.1, read as the reverse complement.
TCCCAGAAAGATAATGTTAAGCCATATAACATAAAGGTTACCAGGTTCCATCGATACCTCTCTCTGGGTCTGGCATGCTCAAATCATGTATTGTCACATAGAGCATAGACAATCATTAACATGGAGGCGTAGATGCAGTTCATAGCCAGGGACCGAGGATAAGTTTAGTCCGTAGTTGAGTTAACTTGTATTTTTCTGTTAGGAATAGAATGTGTGGCCTTGCCCTTTGGGGATTTTGGTGTACGGAGTTGAAATTGATGTTATGGTTGGTAAAGGGTGATCCATTTCGAGGTTCCCTACTTTTTTACAGAAAAAAACACAGAAAATTCAAATTTAATGGAGAATGTTTATAATCATTTGAAAGAACATTCTTTGGCATTTATTTTTTGAAGATTATGTCTATCAAATTTTGGCCGTTGCTACGTCGCAGATGGTCCATCCGTTGAGTCCAATTTTCGATCACTCGTTCGAGCATTTCGACAGGTAACTGGCGAATGACACGCGTGATGTTTTCCTCCAAGGCCTGAATCGAAGCGGGTTTGTCGGCATAAGCTTTTGACTTTACATATCCCCACAGGAAAAAGTCTAACGGTGTGATATCACACGATCTTGGTGGTCAATCGACCAGCCCAAAACTTGAAATTATGTGCTCACCGAAATGTTCTCTCAATAAGTCCATTGATTGATGCGATGTGTGGGAAGTGGCGCCGTCTTGCTGAAACCAAATGTCGCCGGGATCACGAGCTTCAATTTCAGGCATCAAATAGTTGGTTATCATGGCACGATAACGGTCGCCATTGACGGTTACGTTCGCACCGGCATAATTTTTAAAGAAATATGGACCGATGATTCCACCGGCCCACAAACCACACCAAACCGTTGTTTTTTCTGAATAAAGTGGCAGTTCTTCAATCTCTTCAGGTTGCTCTTCGTCCCAAATGTGGCAATTTTGTTTGTTTACATACCGATTGAGCCAGAAATGGGCCTCATCGCTAAACAAAATTTGCCTCGAAAACGTCGGATCTTCTTGGAACTTTTCAAGAGCCCATAGAGCGAAGCGATGTCGCTTGGGAAGGTCGAGCGGCTTCAGTTGTTGCACAAGCTGTATTTTGTACGCTTTCAATTTAAGATCTTGACGTAAAATGCGCCAAGTCGTTCCATACGTCAGTCCGAGTTGCTGCGAACGGCGCCGAATCGACTCTCTACGGTCTTCGTGTACACTCTCAGCTACGGCCGCTATATTTTCTTCACAGCGTGCTGGACGTGGTCTATTCGGTCGAATATTGTCCAATAATGAATGCTGGGTCTAAAAATGGGTGATGGTGTTGCGAATAGTACGCTCAGAAGGACGAGCGAAGTTGAGCGAAGTGCATGAAACACATTCCTCACAGAACGTGAATTTTCATAATAAAGTTGAACAATTTGTAAAAGTTGTTCACGCGTAAGTCTTTCCATTATGAAATGCCAAACAATACTAAACAAAAATAACATGACAGCATGACACGACTCACACGTGATCTGTCAAAAAAGGTTATTGAAAAAAGTATCTCTACTTGGATCACCCGTTATTAGTGTAGTAGACTTGGCTCTGCATTGTTGTTCATCCCCTACTGTACGCGGCTTTGGAATCGATGATAAAGTGGTAGGAAGCGATTTGGGTTGTTTTCAGGATCCGTGTGTCGATTATAACAAATCCACATTCGGATAGTCACTGTTTCTGCTCACTATATCAGATACCCCTATGACACGGGGTGTTTGGCCTTTTAGCTCATACATCACCATCTCTATTACTGGAGCCTGAATTACTCTTGGAATTCATATATTGTCTGTTGTCCAAATATGTCAGAGCAGCTAATGTAGGTTTTTCAATTTGGCCATGGCTAACTGGGACTGTAGACCTGTGGCCGTTGATTCTATCTTTGACATTTTTCTGTTGCCGACTTTTTTTCACACCAAATCTAAATATCTTCAGAGCATGCCTATATTCTCTACCTGAGGACGTTTCCAATTGGAGACTATTATTATTATTTGAATTGTTTCTGTCATTGTCTCCTAAACCCCGCAACGAAAATAAATATCAATGGTGAAGGGTGAAGCGACGTAAGTATCCAAGTATATGCTATACTTGAGAAACAGAACACTTGGAAGATACTACTTCCAAGATATCCATGAGTATTTGAAATTCCTACTAACTTCACTTTACATATCTCTGAGGACATCGCGATGGGTGGATGTAGCTGAATCATCCATTGAGCAAGAAGAGAGTGTATAACGTCCACGAAAGGTTATTACAACGGGACTCTGGCAAAAAGTCCTAAATGTGGAAGGGTGAGGGACACTCTACTTCACCAAACGGTTGACGTGTCCTAAACTATCCCAAGTATCCAGGCCGGGTATTCAGGAGTCAGAATCTACTACGGGATACTGACCAACTGACTGATTATTAAAATATTTTTCAAATACTTTTCTAGTCTTTACATTTAAAGACCAGATAAGAGATGACAATGTCCCTCTAACGTAATTAAAAAGGTTCATGTCAAAATAGAGTTCACTTCAGCATAGCAATTGCCACTCTTAACTCCAATGGCATTAATCTCAAACGCCTGCACGCATATCTCAGCAGCTCTTTATTATTCAGATGCTATCTGTATACCAGGACCCCGTCAGTAACCAGAGAGTGGTGAGTTGTAAAACTTCTTCCCCATATGAAATTTGAAAAAACCAAATCAGTGAACGAAAAAAAAAATCCCATCCACATGTACACCACGCGCCATGTGCCACGCATAGAGCCATTCGTTTCAGCCGTTCCCTGCGAGTCGCACAGCCATTAAATATTTTATGGTTCCGACGCCTGCTGGCTTCTGCTGCCACTGCACGGATGCAGCAATTAATTCCGAGCATTGTCATAAACAATTTCATAAATAAAATTTAACTTAATTCACTTATGGAATCTGCTCTCGTGGGCAACATTCCTCGCCATTAATAAAGAAGTCATGTAGATGGGCCTTCCGTATTTTTTTTCGTCCCTCTTTGGTCTCATCATCATCCCTTTCATAGGCCCAGTACGAAGTAGATATTTCTATGTGTGTTGCCCATTCGTCCCCATTCAGAGTAGCAGTAGTTCGTAATCATGCTGAAAATGCCTTCATCAGATTCGGATCCCAGGACAATGCCTGAAGGGCGCGCTACGTTGTTGATTTCAACTTTCAGTCACGTATATCCAAAGAGATTTCAATTGAGGGTGGAATATAGGCTCCTTGTCGTCATTTGAATTCGATATCCATATGTTTGCTTTCGCTTTCGTTTCTGAACGCCGGCCGCCTTAATTCGTAATCATAGCCTTACAATCAGGATTATGGGCCTCTTGTCGACAAGTCAATGCTGCTCCGTTTTTGAATTCATTTTTATTTTACTTGCTCCTGTAGGGTAAGTATTGGTTTCGTGAAAAAAGTCACACTTGAGATATTTAGAAGCAACGCCTAATCGGATTGTACTTAAATCATTGCAGATGTTTTGTTATGCGACTATTATGACCATTACGACCACTGGTCAAGTGCGACTTTTTTCACGAAACCAATACTTACCCTACAGGAGCAAGTAAAATAAAAATGAATTAAAAATCGGAGCAGCATTGACTTGTCGACACGAGTCTATGAGACGTTTTTTTATAACATCGCCTTAAATGACGCTTTCAAGTACAAAAACTGACCTCAAAAAACTTGAAGTTCGAAACAGGAACAGGAAGTTGAAGTCCATGTTCTTACTTACTTACATAAGTGGCGCTACAGCCTGAAATGAACATGGGCCTCAACCAATATGGCTCTTCAATGAGCCCGGTCCTTACTTCTTTAGCTAACTGCCTCCAGTTGCACACTTCAAGTTGGTTGAGGTCGATTTCTACTTGTGTGCGCCACTTAAGGCGAGGTCTTCCTCTACTGCGTTCGACGTCTGAATGACAATCGAAGACTCTGCGAGTAGGAGTATTGGTGTCCATTCGTGCTGCATGTCCTAACCATCTTAAACGTTCAATGCGGACGGTATACCAAAACTAGACATGGCTCTGCATAGAACGTCTCTATAAATTCTGTCATATAAGGCTTTGAAATCGATGAATAGGTGATGGGTATTGATTTTGACTTGTTGAGTATTTTACAGGATTTGCCGAAGTGTGAAGATTTGATCAAATTTGGACTTTCCTGGCCTAAAACCACACTGATAAGGGCGGATCAGGTTATTGGTAAACGGTTTCTGGCATTCATATATTTCGGCAGACATGATCTTGAAGGCAGGAGGAGGACTTATGCCTCTGTAGTTGGCGCAGTTCAAAGCGTAAATTTTTTTGTAGATCGGGCAAACTATTCTATATCTATTATTCAGGCATAATTTACTCCGACCAGATTTGGTTTATTAGTTGGTGGATGTTACTTGCCAAGATATTTCCGCGGGCTTTATAAAGCTCAGCGGGAAAGCCGTCATTTCCGGCGGCCTTATTAAGCTTGAGCTTAGATATTACTATCCTCACTTCACTTAGGTCGGGTGGTTGGCAGTTTTCTCTGCCGCTGCCAATATTTAATGGTTCATTCTGGCTGACAGCGGAATGATGTTCGTCATCGCCGTTTAACAGTTTGCAGAACTGGTTCCTCCATATCCTCAGTATCTACTACGATATTTCATTGTTCATCTCGACAGGATTCTGTTCGAGCCTTGTATACTTGGCTTTGACATTTTCCACTTTGGTTCCTGGTTCCAAGATCGCGCGTTTCATGCTGGTGTTATCGAGGTGAGGAAACCGTGTGCTGGCATTTCGTTCCGTAGCGAAGTCAATTAGCCTAAGTGGTTTTGTCATGTAGGCTGTGTTGTCCGATAATACTGCTAAAGATGTCTACTCTTCCAACCTTTGCGTTAAAATCTCACTGCACGATTTTAACATCGTAATTAGGAAGTCTTTAGCAACGTCATCTTTTTCCTTTCTCGGGGCGTGAGCTCATATAAAGCTTATGTTGGCGAATTTGTCCTTGATGCGAATTGTTACAATGCGTCGCTAAAGCCTTGAAAAGATAACACTTCTTGCCTGACTCTGGCACTTATAACAAATCCGCATCCGAATAGTCGCTCCTTCTGCTCACTATAACACGGTCCGTAGTAGATGGCACAGGTTTTCATCTTATTTCCTAGATGGTAGTAATGTCTGCTTTGCAGCAGTTAAGGGTGTGAGGTTTTTAAACTTTTTCTTACTAATCTGACGTTGCTGATTTCGAATCTACCGTTAATTTTTATCTAGCAGCTCTAGTTATTTGTACACAAGTATCCCCTAGAATTTTACTTCTTTATTAACAAAATTTTATTAACTTTCTGCTACGTTGTCATCAAGAAGAACTTGCTTAAACAATCTAAATAGTTTTTGTTTTATTAGTGCTGATTAGATGTTTAACGAATGTCGCTTGAACGTCGCTTGAATTTGTAAAACATGCCAACATGGAATACTTTGGGAAGCTATTACAAATAAATATCAAGCCCTGGATCCCAAATTTAGTGTGTAAAAGCTGTGTTTATGGGCAAAAAAAAGGCCGGTTTTGAATTACAAAACTCCAATGATCTGGAGTGAACCATAAAATAATCACGATGGCTTTTATTTTTGTGCTGTGAATATAACCGGAATGAACCGCAAAATTATTCTAAGTGGATTTATCCTCGCATGCGATCTGCTATTAGACCTGTTCAGTAAAACAGTCTCAACCCAGTACATCTAATCTAGAATTCAAAGAACCTGAAGAAGACAAAGATAATGATTTTTATCGCTCTCCGAAATTAGACCGTTCAATCAAAATGTTCTAGATCAGAGATTATGGATTGTCTAAAAAAGCATCAAAACGTTTAGCCTCCCGATTGAAAGAATGAAATGTCTGGGTTTATCGCACAGGGGAAAATAATTTACTCTCGTTTTTTTCTGAAGATGATTTTGTATTTTGAAACAATATTTCTGGTTCTGGGGTTGTAATGGGATTAGAAAACTATAACCCAAATGAATGACGTTTATTTATAGACTCAACGAAACGCTGCGATGTCTTAAATGTGTACTCTTGCATAATGGCAATAAACTGGGTTCTTTGCGTTTTTCACGATCAACAAACAGTTCAGTTGGGCCCCTACTGGGCGCGTCCTCAGGTGATGGATAGAGGGAGCCGCAAAAAGTTATAGATCTGTCATTCGATACTAGGGCGATATGCGTTGAATGGTGCCATAGCAGGTCCATTGACTACTAAAACTGGCCGTAAGAATAATTTTTATTTGAAAAAGCTATGCAGTCAGACTCTTTGCTAGATGAATATATTTTTATAACTTAATAAGCAATTGTAGTTGAATGGCACATGAAGGTGGAAAGTTAATTGGTGAAAGTTATTGCTGCTTACTACTTACCTGGTTAGTAGTGACTTAGTAACTTATGAGATTCTGGACTGTGTGGGTTTGTTAAGGGACCCATAAGGAAGATCGTGCGGAGTTTCACCAGAGTCTATAGTCTGGTACCAAGGGAATCAGGAGCCCCTAAGACTTGTCTAAGCCTGATTGATAGGTAGGCCCTCTTGTGGGTGTATCGTGGTGGTTGTGGTTACCCGACTTCGCTGGAACGTATGGTATTCTATTGTCTATGGGTAAAAAACTATAGGATACAAGAGGTGTAGATAGACCTCGCTCCTTAGCAAAGCTGAAGTTGTTAAAAATGCACCAATGTAGTATGTCCTGTCCTGCGTTGTTGCGTAAACCAAGACTTTTTTACGGTTCTAATATGTGGGTAGGCCCACCGTGAAATAAGAGCTGTAATGGCTAGGTGTTCACGTTAACCAGCTTTACATTATCTGCACATTCAACCAAATTAAAGAACAATACCTCACGATATCCTTAATTTTTAAGAAAATTATGTATATAGCACATGAGCTGAGTTATATGCGTAGATCTGAAAATGGTAAACTTTCTTTTGGGTCAGCAACATAACTGAGTTATATGCGTGGATCTGAAAATGGTAAATTTTCTCTTGGCAGCAATGTGGTTATACAAAACATCGCTGTTTTCTATGCTTATTTGACAGCCGAGCTAAATCCGAGCATTTGATTAGGACAAATTGGCCTTTGAGGAATTTTTTTTCCTGGGTGTCTAAATGTGATAAATGCTTCACAAGTATCAAGAGTCCGTATAATATTGCCCCCTCCTTAGCATATTAAATAAGGACTAATGAAACCGTGTATGAAAGCTCTAAATAAAGATGGAGAGTGTTTCAAGAACATTACAAAACTGTTCCGAAAATTAAGTACTAAAAAGATTTCAAATTTTACCCAATTTAAATAATAAAAACACACATTTGGCAACAATTGATGCACTTTCAGCAACTTAGATGCAACATTAATATTAAGTTACATTTCCTCTTATTCATTTTGATTGTTTTCCTGGGTGATTTTAGCGAAGAGCAAGGAGAACGACTCCACCAGGACATTCGCACTATGGAAGATCGAAACCAAGCTAACTAGAATTCGAATATGATTCCCGACTATTACTAAAAGCATTCAGCGTAGTTCTCCTGGGTCGACTCATGCAATGAAATCGTATATAAAAAATGTCCCTTCTTCATATCTCAGTTATTAGAGGTGCTATTGGAAAATGAACATCAAATTTAAATCAACGCAACGGGGCAAATGCGTTTAGAATTGAGTACAAAACTTCATGCAAGAAAACCACTGTTACCAGTGTAATATTGAGTTCGCAAGGAGCAGATACATTCGACCTAGTCGGTCACCTACTTCTCATCCCTTTCTTTTCTAAAATTTCTTCCGGAACATATTGTGTCTGTGAACATATCTTCTTTTCATTTTTGTGTGGCAGGCTTATGATAAACCAATTTCGGTTGTATACAAAATTATGTTAATATTTTTTTTACTAAAAATAGACAATGCGGTGTATCTTATTTTTGACGCAAAGATAATACGATGCAATGATTGCGATACTTTCTTTCAATGTTTGTTTTGTTTTATTTTTTCTGAGGAAAAAAACGGCGTGACTAGGATTATGAAAGCTTTCCCGAAAAGGATGAACGAATATTTTTTTAAAATGAAATCTTTATTGTATCTAAATGAGTAGATTAATTCAAATCGTTGCCAGTGGTTACGGAAGGCTTGATTTTTTTCAAGAACAGCTGTCACGATTGTCAACAAATTTGGTAAGATAAAGTATATGTGTGTGGAAAAAACTGAGTTCTCTAAGTTATTACCTTGACACCATTATAGCCTAGCTCGAAAAGAGACTCGTTTGTTAACAGAACATAGCAAGGGACTAAGACAGCACCTTTGAAACTTTTCTGGAGCGGTTGCCGTATACTGCACTTTTGAGTGCTTACAGTACATGTCCACATATTTCATTCTCCATGACGGAAGCATTTCCAAGATGGAGTTAGCGGTGACCTCAATAGTCCCAGTTAAGATAGATAAAGTGATAAACTTACATGAGCTGCTCATTCATATTCGACCAACAGGTCATAAAGAAATCTTAAGGGTTGGTTAGGCCCCATGAACGGAGACGGTGAAGGATGAGCCGAAAGGCCAAAGATAGTTCTTAATCCCGAAGTTGATATTGATGGGTCCCATATCCTAGGTATCTTATAAATTGGAACTAGCCCTCCAGGTTGGGGGTTGTTCCGTCAGTGTGTCTTCCTTATAACGCAAACAAAAATATGAGAAGGAAAACATTTTGTACTATTACTTCAAACGTAACATCATCGTGTGTATCAGAATTCGTCTTTCCAGAAGCCCATTGTCTAATTTCCTAGGACAATGATATGATATTTTGATACCCATTTTAAGCTTGATAGAAAATATTACTAAAGCCTACATTACCTGCAAATCCCATAACAACTTATGTCGCATTAATTACCAATTCTGATAAAGAGGTCAACAATTAAATATTTGTTCTGCGAAAAGGTTGATTAAAAAAATATTTGCCTGAGTACTGGCGTGACACCTGTCGTTTAGTCAAAAAAATTCACAAATATTGGCGATATTCAACTGCACGTGCAGAAATTATCCGAAGTGGTCTATCGCATGCAGATCATTTTAAAGCCAAACATATACGCACTCACATATTCATCTTTTGGCTAATCGATGGCCATCGTCCATGCCTACATTGACATTAGCCGCAACATTTATTTTCAATACCCAACTTGACAAAGTTCGAACACTGATTTGGTAAAATACAACGTAATCACATGACCGCATTACAACGCGTGCAAAAGTGTGTCCTCGGTCTGCTCGGACGCGCTCATTGTCTATGTGAGGTAGTTGCATAAACAAGAGGCGCTGTTGCTGGTCAAATAATAATAGCCTTCCAAAATCTAAACTGTTCTACTAATTGCGTTCGCGAAATTGTATTACCTTCTGTCTAATACCAGGTGGTGTTAGCACGACGTGTTGGACTTTAATTGAAAGGTAGGTAATTACGAAGGTGAGAAACACTCTTCGGTGTGTAGTGTTAGAAATCGATGGAATTCCATTTTGAAACTGTTTTCTGAAGGCTTATGTCCGACTGGGGAAACTATCATCTCCACCAACTCACTAGATACAAACCCCGCCAATACGCCGCACAAAGAGTATATAAAAGGGCTTTCCAATAAGGTCGATGTTGGAATGGGATAAAACAAGCTGTGTGGAAGGCCCATGTAGATATGTCATTATGGAATATGAATATGAAATATTAAATTGTTCAAATGTCTACCACGGCTTTGCACGGTGCACGAAATGTCTAATTGAGTAATGTCCTGGGCTGATTTTAGGGCTCCCGTCGATTGCGGCTTATTAGCGTAGAGCTGCGACTTCAGAAAACCTCACGGTATCAAATTGCAAAATTTTGGTGGCCAATCAAAGTCACTTCCGCGAGAGATAACCCTACTCTCAAATCCTAGATGCAGAACGTCTATTGTGACATCCATGTCGTTCATAAGATATTGGTTATCTGTAGCAATCACCGTTGACGGCAACGTCATTTTCGAATAAGTACGCGCCAATAAAGCCGTAGGAATTGCTATCTGGTGAACCGTGATCGTCCATTCTAAGGCGGTTTTTTCTTCTTAACATAGTCATTTGGGGTCCTATTCCAAACGCTCCGAAGTCCAGTCAGTGAACAAACGGCCGGTTGTATATGATCAATAACTTTGAGCTCCTGGTTCAGTTGGATCTTGTACGGGTGTCGGTCCCAAGTCAAGGTACAAAAAGTTGAAGTCTGCGAAAGGCCGAGTTCGACGTCCAAATCGACTGCATCGGGTTCTTCTGTTTCACGGACACCGGCAATGTTCTCGAGGCTCTCCTTTGACGTTGAGTGACGAATTGCTTACGGAATCAGTCTCTTCGAATTTAGCTACCATACCTTAGATACTAGATTTTGAAGAATCGCATTTTCTGGCGTAAATTGGACCTAACGCGAGCAACGTATTTTGATAATGTGGACTTATGTGGATATAAATACCCTCTATATGTTTTGGAGCAGCGCTGACGTGAAGGAAATTGGGGATAAGAAGAAAGGAGATACATTTATGCACATTGGTTTTAAATGACTGTAAGCTATAATGGTTTTAGTGAACCAATAATACGTGGGCGTTGAACACAAATTAGTATGAATGTATGAATGTATATACTGTAGGCAGATCAGAAGGGGTGATATACTTCTTACATCGGATTATGAAACCTAAACTTTTTGCTGCGTTCCTTGCAACTTCGAATATGACGTTCTTCCAAGACTAATCTATTGAGTGAACGGTTGCGAGTTCAATCACAGCCGAAATCCATGAAACTTTTATTGAAACAAATAAAAAAAATCTCTGTAGTTTCTCCTAAAAGTATGTACCATCTTGAAAGTTCTGCAAATATTACAAACACAAAAAACAGTGACTTCCCGAAGTTAATTCGGACACCACCCATACAGAATCTGGAGGAAAGTATACAGCTTTCAGAGTCAATTAAAACAAAAGATGAATTAGAATTGGCTGTGCAGATATTTACAACTTTTATCCAAAAAGCTACATGGACATGCAATACATTAGACTAAATCAAAAATCCTACAAATTTCCTATAAAATATTAAGAAGTCAAATCATTGCAGAAAAGACAAGAGCTAGAAAAAGGGTGCAAAAATAAAGGGCACCAATCGCCAAAAAGTGCTAATTCGTAAACTTAGAAGATCGATAAGAGAACTTAAAAAAATGAGACTCTAACACACACACATTCCACTAGTTAGAAATAGAAAATGTAAAGCAGCCAATCTGAAATCCAATGCTTCACAACGATTCTTCAGAAAAAGACAAGTCGGTGACAACATTTGCAGATGATACTGCTGTACTTGCTGTTGGTGAATCTGTAAATGTGGCGAGGAAAACGGTACAGAAGGCTGTAAATTATATTAAGTGTTCATCGACCATTCCATTCACCTTTGCTTGATCAACAGCAGTGTACTCAAACCTTAACTTAAGCCGAATCAATGGACAGATTGAAGCAACACACAAAAAATGACATGGCACAAACTTTTGGCTCTTCCATGTAAGAATTGTGTTAATTGAAGCCGGCTTATATTGGAATCAAGCACCAACAAAATAATTGCCAACTAAAAATGTAATTATCGAAAATTCAGATACGAAATTGCATTCGTGCGTATAACTAGGCCATAACTGCTGCCATTTAAGCTCCACTTTCAGTCAGGTCCTATATTGGTTCTCCCATTGAAAAATACAATCAGTCTGGGCAGCAACTATTCCCGGATAGTTGGTGTAAAGCCTTTTCCCAACACTCTTCCCAAAACCCTTCTATCTACAGTAACAGTATGTGTGTAGTCAAAAGTTGTTAAAAATGATAAATTATTGCCCTGAAACTGGATCATACCTTTGGGCCAAGGACGAGTGCATGGCACCCATCACATTTGATTACATTGTGTGTTCAACTACCGCATCCTGGATTTGCATCATCGCCCATTGTACCAAAACGACCAACCCAACGAACGAAGTATGAGTGGTAGTAATTTTGGAATAACGAGAACTACCAGACCAGAATGTCGGTGTGCCTGCCTGTGTGTCATTAAGATGCAGAAATTTGGAACAGGCTTGTAGACCTTAATGGAATGGATTTTGTGCAATTGAATTTCCAGGCAACAATGTAGGCCATGTTGCCAGGATGACATACACATTATTCTCTATCGTCATTCGGGGAACAACAACAAAAAAAAAAGTTCCACATCCCCAACAAAATTTGGCAAGGAAGTGATATGATTTATTGAGAGTCATTTTACCCATAAAACCTCGGATAAATGCAGCTGTCATTGAATATGATTGTGCTATGCTGTGGGCGGCTATGGCCGAATGATAGTGTCCCATCAATGGCATGACGGAGATAATCACATGCAGGACGACACTGGTAACATTTGAACCGGAAATTGGCCATCATTGCGAGAAATGAAAATGTAATTGCAGCGATTATTAGTTCAATTTTCTATTTATCACTGGCACTGCAGTTTAAGCGGGTTTAATCCTGCCACGTCGATGTCAATTGAAAGTGGAGCCAGTAAACTGAAACCCATTAACCGGAGTGATTATTATTATTGCCGCTAACCATTAGCGGATTTTGGATTTATTTTATAAATCGAAATTTGTCCAATATCCATACAGACATGTGGAATAACTGCTTTAGAAGATACCATGGGTAGTCCGGAACGCTGTATTGGATTTTGGAATAAATTTTAAGCTGAAACGAATCTGAGAAGATAACAGTCGATTGAGATAAAAGTTTTATGATCAAGTGTGGGTATGACGATTATTTTATAAGTTTAGTGTGGTTAGGTTTTTGCAATGAAAAGAGAGAAATCGTGTATCCTCCATTGTTCTGAAAAGCTGTTCTTCTAAGCTAGCAAAACCACTGCGAAAGCTTTTCTATTTGCCCTTCTTAGGACTCTTTCCAAATATATTTAAAACTGCATTAGTTCAGCCTGTACAAACAAAAAAGACGAATCTTCTTCTACCTCCAGTTACCAATCAATGCGTCCCTTCTTTCCAAGTTCATGGAAACGCTGATAAATCGTCAGCTTATGAAATAACTCGAAACACGAAAACTCCAGAATGATTTTCGTAAAATTTAGTCCACTGGGGATTTGATGATATAGCTCATCAAAAAGTGCAACCAATCAATCCACTATGGCATTTGACAGGTTTCGGAATCAAGCCCTTTAGTCGAAATTGCGAAGAAATAGATTAGAACTTTTTCTATTACGAATCCGCATCGAAATAGTCGTTGTTTAGGTAACTTTAACCCAGATCTCAGTGAATTTGACAGTCACAGAGTTTATAGTTACATCAGAGTTTATATGACATCACGTTGAGTCCTACCAATGATGCCAATATCGTCGGCATACTCCGACTGATTTTTGGAAGATTGTGCCTCTGGTGTTGTCTCGGGAGTTCTGCACAATCCTCAGAAGAATCAAATTCAAGAATGCACTGTCATGTGCCTAAATTTTTTTTCGACTGTGTCGGTGAGGTCATTTCCGACCCTAATCGATGAATAGGTTTTGGGTATCAATTTGGAGATCTTGGGTTTTTGCCAGTATCTGCCGAAGTGTGAAGATTTGAACAGTTTTTTTCCTGGCTTAAAACCACAATGAAAAGGGCCGATCAGGTTGTTGGTCGGTTTCAGGAACTAACATATTATGACAGATAGGATCTTTTAGGCGATTTTGAGGAGACTTATGCCTCTGTAGTTGGCGCAGTTCACAGGGTCTCTTTTTATGTGGATCGGGCACATAATGAAGAAGCACATGAAGTTTCATTCTTCAGGCATACTTTCATCGGACCAGATTTGTCTTATGAGTTGGTCGATGTTACTTACCAAATCATCACCACCGGGTTTATAAAGCTTCGCGATGGTCGTAATTTCCGGAAGCCTTGTTAAGGATAAGTTTGGATATTGCTATCCTAACTTCACTTAGCTTGGAAGGTTGGTGGTTTTAAATTATTCGTTTTGCGGAATGTTTTTCGTCATCGCCGTTTAACAAGAAGTTGTTAGACCATATCCTCATCATCGACTGTGTCTCAACTACGATAATTCCTTGTTCATCTCGCTCGACAGGATTCTCTTTGAGCCTTGGCTTTGACGTTTTACACTTTGGTCAAACTTGAGAACATCATTTTTTTTCTTTCTGAAAAGCCAGTGTTCTTCACTTCTTTTTTTCCTATAGAGCTATATGGCAGCTCTCTAGGTTCGCTTGGGATAGCAGGCCGGTTATTCCGTGCTGTTTTTCGTCTTGTTATAATTACTCGCGCTTATCGTTTAGCAAGCCAAATCATCCTTTTGGATGAGTCATGTATCTAATGGTTACCACTGGGAGGTAAAATAATCACAATTGATGTGTATACTAAATATAAGAGTCGCTCAGTGACTGACCTCGTTCTAGAACACCAAACCAACTTCATGAATTTTTTTTAACTAACTACGCAATTATTTGTGTTTTTTTTGTTAAATTAAGCATTCCTTTTTCTGAAATAATCTTACTTCAGCCGGTGATTCGGAGACACCCTTTAAAGTAATTATCTGAAATAAAAAAATTGTATGGCTTTTAAATGAGCCTAAATTTAGAATTTTGTTAAATAAACCAACGATGAAACATAGCGGATTTTGGATTTATTTTATAAATCGAAATTTGTCCAATTTCGATTTATACCATGGGTAGTCCGGAATGCTGAATCAACGATGAAACATACTTCTAGAAAACGTACTTCCACCAAAGGGTCAAGTCAAGTCAAGACATTAGAAGCCCATCTCATCTGAGAAAAGTTTATAAAATAAAAAATTAAAAACCCATATGTAGGATCCATATCATTTTGATAAACAAAAAAAAACCGTTTGGTTGATAATATTTTTATACCCCATCCCATAGGGGTTTATTAGTTTTGATAAATAGTTTGTAACATAGAGAAATAATTTAGCTAGATATACCTAAAAGTATATGGATCGACTCAGAATCGATAGCTGAATCGATTTAGTCCGTACGTCACCAGTTTTTGTGCCTTAACTTTTGAGCTAGAATGATGAAATTTGGTACACGTGCTCTTTGTTGCTGCCAACAGAACAACATTGTGACAATGTCATTTTCTCTATTTCATCTTCTTAAAGCCCATATTTTGGGGATCTTCATTTTAAGGATATGGGATGGGATGGGGTATTCAACGATCCGCACAGCGGATTGTAGCTTTCTCATATGTTTAAAACAAATTTTCTAATTACCTGTCTGCAGTTGTAAATCGAAACAAAAAACCTCCAAATATCTGATGTTTGGTGACTCTGCTGCTTTGCCTCAGGCGAGAACTCTTTAAAAGGTCGGGATCATAACATGCTAATAAGAATAATAAAGAATAATTTTTATTAAAGTGGCGCATTCATTTAAAGCTCTATACATTAAGTGGAATTTGTCAGTTCATAAAGGGGGATTTTCGAGTTTGAAAAGAACTTTGTCAATATTGGTTGCAAATAGAAAAAAAAACACCAAGAAATTTAATAACAGAAAAAAATATGAGAAAACTATATTCTACTGTGCAAATTTATTGATACCCTATACCAATCCATTCTTCAAATAAACATCACTAAAAAGTGGGCGAGGTTCAAAATGCTCCACAGACAAAATATTGTCTAAGTATTTTTGTTTAAGATTTTTATTCCAATTTTTTTTAAACTTCTAACAACAAAGATTTAGTTTTTAAGAAAAGGGGGGAGTGGGTCATGTATGAATAAAAAAATTAACATTAATATTGAATAATATCAAAAGACGTTTTTCTGAAACTTGTTCAACATTTTAGACTCAAAAAATGGTGACATACTGACGGGCGGTAGGACAAACATAATGGCGCAAATTTATAGTCAATCGATGTTTAAGGGTTTAACTCCACACTACTTATGAGGTACTTTAAATTAAAACCTTGCTTTAACATATTTTCAATAATAGACACTTTTTTAACGTGGCGCTAATTAGTGTATGCTAATGGACATTCGTCTAAGAACTCTAAATCAAACTCGCCTAAAAAGTGACATAACGCTAACTCGTTATTAAATATTTAAAGTGAGGTTTCGGTCGCTTTAACTTTTATGCAGAGTAACAACGCTAAAGAACACTTTTTGACGAATATAATTACCAAAACGCGTTAGTACGCGATTAAATAATTTTAAAGTGTACTTTAACCGACTATAAATTTGCTCAAACTTGATGGCCCAACTACTGGTGATATTCGAGATACGAACGGACAAAGATATAGACGTAATGACAATATCTATAGAAAATATATCTGTCATTATCATTTCTCTCTGTAACAAATTATGTGTAAAAACGAATGTACCCCTATGGGTTAGGGTATAAAAAGACTCACATACATATCAGATTCTCATTTTATCAGCAAATATCGTGTTAAAATATTCAAAAAACGAGTAGATACCTCACCACATATTCCTTCACCACTATTCAAATATCTACAGCACTTGGGCAGGAAATTGCAAAAAAGGTGTTAACTAGCTAGCACAACAGTTATTTTCCGCCACAACATTTGCATCTTAAACGAAACGCAGTATCAACTGAGGCAATACAGCCAACTTCATTATTCATAGTTGTAGGGTGTATCTATGCGTACATTGTTACACATCTCCGGCAGCTGCGGGAAAAATAAATTTTAATGAGAGATCACACCTATATGGGTGGTGATTTTGAGGAGAAGCACTTCATCTTCTGAACTTGAACTTGAAAAATCTCATAAGATAGGTACATTTTTTTTTTTTTTGGGAATAGTCCCCTACCGTCATGGTGTCGTATAATCATATCGGCAGCCACTGCGACTCTCACTAATTTGTTACGTGGTATATCTAACCTTGTAGTGGCTCGTAAAATAAATCTTAAACGAGAAAACCTCTAAGCTGCAAGCAGAGTTAGAAGATAATTCCGGTCCACATTTGCATTTCTGATGATCATTTGTTAGATTCTGTATTTTTCTGTTGTTCTTGTGATGGTAATTTTAGATCTTTTGGTGATATGTGCTGATGGAGACATGGAGTTTTGTTTATGGTGGTGTGGTGATTTTTTCAATGGACATCCAATATATCTGTGAATGTGTATCCGAATGCATGCTTGTGTAGGACATAGGTCTCCTTTTTGTGTGCTATCAGATTTTAATTAATCAAGGCTATTGTTAATTAACAAATGGCATTGCGTTACAGTTGGTTCCAGTATTGCACGCAATATCAATTAATTCAATTCGAATGCGTTCTGTTGCATAAACTAATTAGCATTTCCATTTTATGTACATCGATGTTTGATAGTTTTAGTGGTGACTTATTCGAAATTAATTACGACTGGAGAAGGACTGATAAGCACTATAAATGTAAAATCAAAGTCCATATACATGAATTTAATTACACAACAAGCTCAAACTAATCCATGTACAAAGAAAGGTAACTACTTATGATATTATCCATGCAGATATCTTATTACCATTGTTTAAGCTCTTAATACTAATTAGGGTATCTGACTATTTGTATAAAGTCATGTGTTATTAAAGTTAAATTTATATAAAAGCTTTTTGGAAATATTTCTCACCAATTAATCGTTAAGGTGCATCAATGTGATATCGTTGGTAGTTTAATTTTTTTAGCGATTTTTTTTTTTTTATTTGCTAACAGCGCGAGCGCTACCAACTTCGACTGTAAGCCTCCACTGGATACAGTACATCGACAGTAAATTGGGTGCAAAATCGTTTGTTTAGGCAGGTTGGATTCGAGAAGAATGTGCATGAAAAATTCAACAGTTCCAACTTTCGTTCAAGATTTTGCGAATTTAGTAAACACATCAAAATTTTTGACTTCCTGAAGTTAGTTCGGACAACTTCCATGGAAGATGTTTCCACAAAACCCAACATCTTTCCTACCTCTATATTTCTTCCTCTTCTCTAAAAACGCCCGCACTGTTCAAAATCATATAAAACCCTTTGAGTGCGCACAGATTACATAAATTAAATGAGATAAGAGATTGATGTTTAATTACACAGGACAGCTTATTGACTTGGGGTATTGGGGATTTGAGAGAAAAATTAGGAAAGAATAATTTACTTTTTCTTGACTTAATATCCATAAAGCAACCTGACGATCTTCAGATGCTCGAACCCCAAGCCATGTTCATATGTTTTGTTCTCATAGATGCGAATATGTACCATTCTGAGTACATATGCATTCAGAAGGGCAACCCGATTCGAAGGCGGTTGTAAATATCACACTTCAAAGGTTGACCACATTCCTTAATTGAGGGCAAATGATACAGAAACCCTTACGGGTAAAAAAACAGCAAATCAATAAATCTTATCATTTTCTCGTCGCAATCGAATTTAGAAATTTCGAACTTCTAAAAAAAAATCCTATGTAAGATCCTAATCATCCCAGTCGTTCTCTATGGCCGGCGCCATTTGACAAAGAGAAAGATATTGTTTTCGTGAAAATTGTCGACCTCGAGATTTTGATTGATTCCAACATTACGATGATAGCGGAACCCAAAAACGTGTTTTTTGGAATTCCGTCCGTCGCGTCGGCGTCGGTCCGTCTGTCCGTAATGGTCTCATCAGCCTAAACGGCTCGACCGATTTTCTTCAAATTTCGTATACAATTTTGTTTTGGTCATAATTCTAGACCATTTTTTTTGATTGCGTTTAGCCATGTTATTAACGGTACCTGCCATATAAAAATTACACATAACCTCAATTTTCTCGAAAACGGCTCAAACGATTTTGATTAAACTTTATATAAACCATAAGCATATTATGTAGTTCCAACAAAACTGCATACACAGTTTTTTCGAGAAAATCCATATAACGGATTTTGTAATTTAGGCCATATAAAGAAAATTGTTAATTTCTCGCAAACTATTATGTCAAATTGAATGAAATTTAATATGTATACCACATAATTAGTTTTGGCTCAACCGTCAATAAACGGAAATTTCAGTTTTGGCCAATAACGGAAAATCATTATTTTTCACATAGACACCGATTCCTTCAAATTTCGGAGTAAAATTTCGTATAATCACATTTCGAAATTATATCAATTTTTGGCATCAATATTAAAAATGCTTATGATTTGATCTAACGCCCAACTCGCTGTGAAAAAGAAAGTTGCGTACGACCCAGTCGTGCACCCACCACTCGTTTTTCAGGTATTTAGATGATATACCAGTGAAGCAATAGTGAAGATCCGTCGATGAATGAAATTTGAAAAATCAGGCTGGTTTGGTGAAACAAAATGGATCCAGATTAGGTAGTCCTTCTTTACGGCACTCAGAATGCCGAAGAACTTTTTTTTAAATATATGGTGCATGGAAGGTACTAAAATGTTGATGAAGTACATACTTACTTACTTAATTTGAACTATAGTCCAGTGTTAACCTTGCCCTTAAGCGTCTCTCGAGTAGTATGGTATTTAGCTTACTTTAACCAATTGCGCATTTTAACTTCTCGAGAACTTTTTCTACTGCGCATAATATCTATCTGCTAATTGAAGACTCTTTTCCATTTTCTTGCTTTTCTGTACATTTTTATACTCTTTAGATGCTTTCGAACTTTCGGAAGAGGTGGAGTAGTGTTACTTTCGGAATTTGGATCCCACGCGTGGTATTCAAAAACGCACTAACCAGCGTAAAACTTCTTATCTCCTTAGAATGTCGGGGTATGGCTTTATTAGCAATTTGCCTTTATATTCCAAAGAAACAGAATTTGGCAAGAGTAATCCCAGGTTTGATTTTTTTTTGGTGTTTCAGTTTTAGCTGCCGATTGTGGCGTTCTATAGGATTCGTCCATATTGTGACATCTGCAAGCATCATCTCAGTATCTGTATGGAGTGGTAAGACAATTATATAACGCAAGTATTTACTACAATATACCTATTTTAAAATAGGTATATTGCAGACCTATTTTAAAATTAGTTAATAATGGTATCTTTAAATCAAAACTACAGTATGGAATTTCTTGCTGGGGTGGCACTTTTTTTTAATAAAATAGAGCCATTGTTGATTAAACATAAGAATGCAATAAGAATTCTGTGTAAAGTCAATCGTAGAACCCCTTGTTTTGAGTTATTCAAATGTCTCGAATGTCGATTGTCTCCTTTAAGGCACTTATAGTCTTATACTGCTACAAAGTCTTAAAGATATTTTTCGAAAATTCCAAGTATTATGATGCTAGAGTTCACGATAGCCTTAAGAGTCAACACCAGGAACTTTGTAAATATACCCGCGAGCCACAAAATACATTTCTCACGTTTTTAGTATGTTACTGCTCCTCGTTTGTTTAATAACGGGTGATCTAAGTAGAGATACTTTTTTCAATAGCCTTTTTTGACAGATTTTTGTTTAGTATTGTTTGGCATTTCATAATGGAAAGACTTACGCGTGAACAACGTTTACAAATTGTTCAACTTTATTATGAAAATTCACGTTCTGTGAGGAATATGTTTCGTGCACTTCGCTCAACTTATGGTCAACATAATCGGCCTACTGAGCGTACTACTCGCAACACCATCACCCATTTTGAGACCCAGCATTCATTATTGGATAATATTCGACCGAATAGACCACGTCCAGCACGCTGTGAAGAAAATATAGCGGCCGTAGCTGAGAGTGTACACGAAGACCGTAAATTATGCCGGTGCGAACGTAATCGTCAATGGCGACCGTTATCGTGCCATGATAACCGACTATTTGATGCCTGAAATTGAAGCTCGTGATCTCGGCGACATTTGGTTTCAGCAAGACGGCGCCACTTCCCACACATCGCATCAATCAATGGACTTATTGAGAGAACATTTCGGTGAGCACATAATTTCACGTTTTGGGCCGGTCGATTGGCCACCAAGATCGTGTGATATCACACCGTTAGACTTTTTCCTGTGGGGATATGTAAAGTCAAAAGCTTATGCCGACAAACCCGCTTCGATTCAGGCCTTGGAGGAAAACATCACGCGTGTCATTCGCCAGTTACCAGTCGAAATGCTCGAACGAGTGATCGAAAATTGGACTCAACGGATGGACCATCTGCGACGTAGCAACGGCCAACATTTGATAGACATAATCTTCAAAAAATAAATGCCAAAGAATGTTCTTTCAAATGATAATAAACATTCTCCATTAAATTTGAATTTTCTGTGTTTTTTTCTTTAAAAAAGTAGGGAACCTCGAAATGGATCACCCTTTACATTACCTGAAAAACTAAGGTGTGAGAAAGTAAAAAAGTATTCTTAAATGATATAAAAAATGGCTTTTCTCGTTTAACCATTCGCATATTGACGCTTTTTAACGCCAATGATCTAACAAATACTTTTACATAACATATAATTGAATCTTTTGTTTCCATATTTTCTTCTATAATATCATTATTTGTTTTATTTTTAACAATTTTTATTGTTTCTTTTCCCCATCAATTGTTTTATTTTCATTTATATAACTGCACATCCGCCTCTTGTCATTCATTAGACAATAGATTGTACTAAACTATTTCCTTCAAAAAATTTAAAAATCTTTTTTAATTAACTTGAATTATTGTTTCTTGATATGAAATAAAGAATAATAAAAAAATGGTTAAAGGCTCGTGATGCAAACGAGAAAAGTTTATAAAAATAAAAACTGTTAGTCCGACCTGTGATGTCAATATTTTCGGCGTAATCTAGCAGCTTTGCATTGAGATTTATGGAAAAAAGAGATTTTCAAACAATCCTCTCATTACATTTGCATATTGTGAGGAATATTTGAAAAAAAAAAATTGACGAAATTGTCTCGCGTTCGCAGAGGTGTTTGCGTAGAAGTTTAGAGGATATCCTGTCACTTAGGTAAAGATTGTCAACATATCGGACGTTCGCTAAGTAAAGTACGTGCGTAAGTAAAATTCGACCATCATCGAAATAGTGTTTGTAGCTTCTGGTTTTATTATTCTCTGGTTCTTCTTACACGTAGCAATAATATTCCATCCTTTTTTAGCTAGGCCCATTGCTTTTGTTCCACTCGTATAATGGATGCACGTCGGCGTCGGTTAACCTAGGATTACCATAAACTTTTGCGTCACTCAAGCATCACAATGAAAGGAATATGTTATTCCACAATTCCTGCACAAACACACCTAAATGCGAACTAATCTTTATTTTTATCGGTAACCGAACAATTTATCATGCTTTGATCGCCTTGAAATCTTCTAATTATAAAAGTCGTAAACCTATATTCAAATGCTTTATTGCATTTAACAAAATATAAAATAAAGGCTGCTGGTACAAAATCTACCCAAAAACCAGATTAGCTCTTAATCAACACGTATTTACTTTCGAATATTAAATTTGCACAAAAAAAATTTCCATTGGTGCAGTAAAACCACTCACTCACATCTATGAGAATCACCATAAGCGAATATGCGGACACAAAAACCTCGCAACAATATTCAAATTGCCAAAGTCACTTATGTTGCAGAATGAATCCAAATTCAAGAACAGAAACAGGTCTTCGACGGTGACCACGAAAAAAACTATACCCGGAATTGATTTTAAATAAAATTTATTTCACCTTGATATTTTGTTCGCTTAAATCACATCTTAGATACACTTGTTCGTAACGATCCTGTTTTGATAGCTAAAAGTTGTATTGGCTAATAGATGCGCTTCTTACGTTTTTGGTTTGTCAGCAAATTGGGAAAACAAATATGGATCTAGTATATGAAGTAATATAGTCGTGGATCAATCCCATCAGTGGCTACGTCATAACTTGTATCGGCACCTTTGAAACCTCCCCCACCAGAATTGTCAGACAGAATGTCAAATGGTCTTGGTTCAGCTCTGGAAGATATCCCGTCTTGTGAAAACCTAGTGGATGTAGGAGGAGCGATTTTTTCAGATGGTATAGTAGGTCTTGTTGGTTGTGGTCTTACGAATTGATTTGCTGGCTTGGTATATTGATAACCACTTATTTCCTTAGTTGGGATCGGCCTATATGTTGTTGCCTTAAGCGTTGGTAGCTTCTTTTGCCCAGTTGGGAATCTTCCCATTAAAGTGATGGTAGGTGTATCCTTTACTGGGGTGCTGTCTTTTTCTAATGAAGCAACTATGTTGTCAATTGCAGACTTAGCCGCTGTAATATCTGCGTCTTGTGTATCACCAGCATTTGATAACTGCTTTGGGGTGCTATCTTTTTCTATTAAACTAGCTATGTTGTCAATTTCAGACTTAGCCGCTGTAATATCTGCGTCTTCTGTGAGATCTTCCATTGAAGCTTCTGTATCATCCGGCTTACTTTCAGTTTTCGTCGTTGTGCCATCATTCATGAGTCCCCCCTTCATGGCTGGTGCTTCAGTTGTTGTTTTCGGCAACATAGATGTAGCATCCATGTCATCCACGGCCCATTTGGTGGTACCGAATATCTTATCTGTGACAGCGCCAGCAGAGAAATTAACCGTTGTAGTTTTAGAGGTTGTAATATCCTCATAATCTGTGAGTTCTTCTTTTGAAAGTTGAACGTCATCATCCTCATCGTCATCAGGAAGGGACTCGACTGGAGTTTCAGGTGTTGTTCCTTCAGGCATGAGCTTAGTAGTTGATTTATTCTCATTTGAAAGGATGTTCATTCCTGTCTTAGCGGTCGTACCTTCAGTCATGAGCTTAGTTGTTGGTGTAGTTTGAGCGGTAGTGCCTTCTGTTGTAGCTTCAGTCATTAGCTTAGTTGTTGGTACATTAACATTTGAAAGGATGTCAATTCCAGTTTGAGTGGTCGTGTCTTCTGTTGTAGCTTCATTCATTTGCTTAGTTGTTGGTAAATTATCATTAGAAAGGATCACCATTGCACTTTTTGCGGTTGTGCCTTCAGTCATCAACATACTTGTCGTGGGCATTCCTGTAGTTGGTGCTGAAGTCTCCTCGCTTGCCTCCTTCTCGGCGGGTACATTAGTTGTAGTTTCTGCTAACTTCTCAGCTGTATACACCGAATCTACTTGAACAACGGGCCTTTGGATTGCTCTGGGCCTTTGTGTGGTACCGAACACCTTGTCGGTAAAGATCTGTGAAAGTGCCAGCCATTTCGAGACAACACTACCCAATCCGAAGTCCGTATTTTGCGATACCGTAGTTTGTGAATCTGAAATTGGTCAATAAAGCCTTAAAAATTCCAACTTTCAATCAGATAAAGATACTCACTTCCCCGCGACGGTTGAGATACATATGATTTCTGTATGTTAAAGAAGAACGGACTAGCTTCACTCCACATAAAGCAGCTAGCACTTAAGCACAACAAAATCAAGCAGCACTTCGTCATTGCGGAAGCACACAATCTGGTGAATGAATAAACCTGAAGTGTTCACATTCTTAGGTTTTTATAGATTTCTCGTGTGCGTTGTTGTGAAGTTTTTCGGAGAATATATTCAATCCAAATGTTGTTATGCCTCAGCCCGCATAACAGCTGATATGAAGTTTTACCCTAGTGTTATAGATACGAGGAGAGATGATTTGGTCATCAGAGCGCTAACCTTAAGCGAAGTGAGAAACACTCAAACCGCTATTGGAGAGATATGCGTATCTAAAGCTAGTGATAGTGAAATTATTTATTAATCGGCATCAGTGGATTGAGATAGATTACGTAATAAGTGATTAGATATGAACTCATTTCCTCATCATGGATAGATATATATATATAAATGATTTGTTTTATTGTTGATAGATGCATCAGTTTTATAATGACATCGGCCTTGCGGTTTAATTATATTTTCGGGGTTTGTATGGTGGAGGACATTCGTTGGGATAATGTCAAAGTGCATTGAACCAGAAGTATGTATACGAATAAGAGTGTAATTAAAGGGCTTTTAATAGACTGTTTTCAGAAGAACTATAAACTCAAAGAATACATAAGATGTGATGGTATTATATGGCATAGGAGGCTTATGGAAATAATGAAAATGAAATGGAACCATAAAACATGTTTATGACATATTCTCATTGTAAATTACAAAGAAGTCGTTCCGCGATACTCATCCAAAAATTATTATTTGAATAAAAGAAATGCAAGATGTTAAGTATTCGACACAAGTACCTACTTATCTTGATGATGAAAATGGAATTTGTTTCGGTTTTATTAGAATAAAATTAAACGGATATATTCTTTGAGTTAATGGTTTTGATTATCTTTGGATTTTGTACCAATGCAACAGTTTACTATATCTTGACAAATTTCGCATTTTGAACTGAGTATATGTATTTAAGTGAGGGTACGTTGGGAGTATCAATTTGTATACCTTATCCAACACAGGTCCGATTGGAGTTGCTAGTCCGCTATTTCGGCAGTGTTCTCAGAAAGCGGATGGAGAAACGCTCTGTAGCTGCAAGGTAGATGTAAATTAAAATACCACTCGTGGACCAAAATGATCTTAGGCCCTCAATCGAAATCACGCTCCAAAGGACTGTTTCTATGAAAAAAAGAATCCATGAGCGACTACGAAATCACTATGTTAGAACCTTCCTGAGAGATTACAACACAAAGGTAAGAAGAAGAGACATATTTAGCAGAATTGTCGGAAAAGACAGCCTTCACAGCAATGGGCTAAGTGATTTCGATGAAGAAAAATGATATTAAAGCCAGCATACGTTTTTCACACTTTGATATCCATGAGGGTACATGGTGGTCCCCAGATTTAAAAACGTTTTTCCGCTAATTGACTACATTGCGATACACAAATGTAAGGGGTTCCAATATTTTGGCAATTCCTCATTCGATTATGGCATCAATACTTCGTTGCAGTCGAGGTATGAATGTGGATATCCAACATGCCACAACGTATGCGAAATACTGTGAACAAAATGAATGTCGAATGGCTGCAATAGCAAGGGACCAGTTAATCCTTGCAGAAATCATATCCCTTAATCTCTCGATTAATACGACCAGCACCTTATGTCAAAGACCAATTGCAATGGTCCGAGTGAAGTTGGGTTGTAGTCCCCTGTTATTTTCCGGGGTGTAATTCCGAATCATCTTCAGCTCAATAAAAAGAAGAAGTCAACGGGAGACGTTGGTATATTCAATATTATACCGCGACATTTACCCCATGCAGCTGTGGAGATTTACGTCACGCTGTTTAACAACTCGGGACAACGGTTCCGAAAAAGGAAAAGACAACTTCAAGCCGACGAATCTCGAATATCTCTCCTACCGACTGTTCAAATAGATTGAAGACAATAATATAATACCGAAGACCCAGTTTGGTTTCAAGGCAGCACATGAAACTATTCATGCGGCATCTAAAATGGCCTCCGATATACAATGAAATAAAGGCATTATGGAGTGCAAGGGCGGATGTCTGTTTGATCTAGAGAAGGCTTTCGACTATGATTAAAGAGCCTCTATCTAAACATGATAAGACTTGGCATAAGTGAACCACTACTATATATGCGCTTATGACATGATAAGTGCTAGAACGTTTGAAGGGCCAAAGTGGAAATATAACTTCTACCTAAAAATGGTCTGCAACAGGGAACGGTAAACTCGACGATTCTCTTCAGCATTTACACCAGCGGACATTGGGACCAAACGGACAGCCACTGGCATGTAAAAGTGCGGGGTAAAGTACCATGGCATATGTCTGGATCAGTATCTATATTACGGTAGACATGTAGATGCATATCTAACCAGAGCTAAGGCAGTTTATAGGATATTGATTAAAACATTAAAAAAAAGCTTGTTTTGGCTGTTCTAATTCTTAAGTTATTTTAAGGTAGTTGGAATTAGTTTCTAATCTGCCTCTTTTGAACTACTATGTTTATTTAAATAAATCAAGAAAAACAAATCTCTGGAACCAAGTTTTTCAAAATGTTTCTTAGTTATACATTACCATATTAGATTATATACTAGTTATACATTACCATATTAGATTTTAGGACAAAATGCATTAGAATTCAGTTACTCCCGCTTGTTTAGAAAGCTAGTTAAGTAGTTGATAAGCAGACTAGTTTTTCATGAATTTGTGTCTACCATAAGAATAAGTTGTAAGTCAAAGTATTATCAAATTATCATGAAAATCTTAAATCAAATCAGACGTTTAGATTCAGCATAAATTCGGCTATAGTGGAAGTTTACTATGTTTTTTTTTAAACCTAGATATTTCGGTATGGTTGGGTGTTGTAGAACGAGGATAGACGCTGATTGGCCTTAACTTGGCAATGCCCAGTCGTTGACTACACATTAAATGTGCTTATTTTTACCTCCAAGTGGTAACCATCGGGTACAGGTCTCATCCAACCGGATTTAACTTGCTAAACGATAAATGCGAGTGTTGATAACAAGTCGAAAAACAGACACACTATAAACAGCCTGGTCAGAATCAGAATAGTACGAAATGAATACCCGATCTGCCGTCCCAGGCGAAACTAGATGAGCTGCTTCTAAATATTGAGACAACACGTTTCTAGGTATCTCACCATATGTTACGAAGCAACCAATAGCCTCGGAAAAGACTGATATTATTGTTGACGACCCTAAACCCTAAACGAAAAAATGACAACGACATTCGTATCTTCACCTGGAATGTGAGAACATTGATCAGGTAAGGTACAGGCGAACAACTAGCGATAGCCATAAACTACTACTAAGTAGACATTACCTCCATCCAGGAAAGACTATGGGGCCGGGAAAAAGAGGATGAAAAACTGTGACATCTACTATGGACTGTGTTATAGTGAGCAGAAACAGCGACTATTCGGATGCGAATTTTTTATAAGTGCCAGACTTAGGCAAGACATTAGCGAACGCATCGTAAAAATCCGCATCAAGGCCAAATTCGCCAACATAAGCCTTATATGCGCTCACGCTGCTTCTACGAGCTCCTTGACAAAACCTATGAGCGACTACCAAAGTACGATGTTAAAATCGTGCTGGGAGATTTTAAATCATAGGTGTGAAGAGAAGACATCTTTAGCATTATTGTCGGAAAATATAGCCTACACGACAACACGTCTGGTATGTAACGGACTTAGGGGCTAATAAATTATATTATTAAATTCCTTTTCGAAACATCCGTCATCAGCAATTGTTTCCTGCTGCTAAGGCCTTATTCCACGTTCGACACAAGAGTTTTCTATCCTCATTGTGGTTCATCTGCTTGGAGGAGTGCCGCCAAACGTCCTTCGAGACTATTTCTAAAAGGAAATTACCGACTCCTGGGCATGATAGCTGAGCATAACTCATCATTCCAAAAGTTTTGTACATTCACCAGCCTCATATCTTTGCAATTACAATGACGACGAAAAGGATCATCTGCAATCCTATACTAGTAGAGGTATTCTCGGAAGCTGCCATGGTACTTTTCCAGCCTTCAATGTTCGACGAAACTTTTGCGTCCACAATCCATTTTCATCGTATTTGCTATTTTATCGCAGCGATTTCATGGCCCCTTCTGTCTTTTCGGGGAATGTCTCAAAATCCGAATGTAACAAGTGCTATTTTTTTCCTCACTGAGCCCTTCTCACGAAAGTCTGAAAAACATTCAAAAGTTAAAAACTGTCATGTTAAACTAAAGGTCCTTTTATTTGTGGCGCAATAAGTTCGCAAACACAAAGGAGAGTAGAAGCTTAGTTTGTAGCTCTATACAGGTCGTAATTACAAGATTTTAATTCCTTTCTGTCTGCCGTTTCATCATTATACAAATGTTAGATCTTTGTTTCAAGAATCCAAATACCTTTGGATACCAATAATCTTCGACTCTCTGACCTACATTCGTAAATGCTCAACTTTTGTTCGACTGCTAGTAATGACATCCTCAGGTCTTACGAAATCCACCATGATAATTGTTAAGGATTCAATGGTTTTGGCCATTAATACCAGCGATATGTCGTCCCAACCGCTGTGGTTGAGGTACAGAAATTAAAAATAGAGAAGGAGCCTAACTTGAACAGCATAAGAGTCACCATCTGAGTCATTAAATGAATTTATTCCCGTTTGTCATTTTAATAACATCATACAAGAGTCGGCAGCTATCAGAATTAGACCCTTTTAGATCCCAAACACTCCCTCTTCTCCACAAAACATTCCAAATTAGTTTATTAAATTGTTCATGCACTTGAATTCCTCGTTGTTCCCTAAAACATGCCAACCCTAACCCGAATCCGACTCTGTCAGTTACCATCGCTCAGACCGGAAAGTAACTTAGAAATATGTTCGCCTCATTCTAACCCAATTCGGTTCTATTAAACAAAAATTCCATAATCTGATCACATTTTCTAAATTGTCACACCTACATCTCTTTATCTGGGTCCCATAATCTTAACCTTTTTTTTGGTTGGTGGGATGTCGGTTGTTGGATTCAGTTTCGAAACTCCTCCGACATGTGATATCTCTGTTGTTAATGAACGAGGGTTTTAAGATTGCTTGATAAATGAATGGCAGAGGGAGTTGTGTGGAAGTTCGTTTCCTCATTTCTATCCGCCTCTTCCTTGCAGGCAAATAGAAAACTTTTTTCCCAAAGAATTCCCAGAAAGGACAATCAAAACCAAAGAAAATGAAAAAACAAACTTTTTTTAAATGACATTTTCGTTATCAGAAATCCTTTGAATTTATGGTATTTGTCGGTGGACTTTGGAGATATTTTTCGGTTTTCTTGTGCTTTCTGGTGTAATTGTCACTTAATTAAAGTTCTTTCTGAAAGTGTTTAGTTTAATTGCATCAATTTCATGGATGGCGGTTGCGATTGTTTGATTATGTGGACAAAATATAAATTAACCGAGATATGTATTCCTTTGAGGCGAACATCATTTTTCCAACTGGGAACATCATATTTGTGTCACAGATATGTTCTGTAATAAAGTTACCCAGGCACCACTTAAGTGCGAATACTTTTGGATTATTTGCAAAGTTAGCACACCCACTTTCAATGGAACTTTCATCCTCTGTCCACAAATGTGTGTGCGTGTATTTTCAATATGTGCCTTTAACTTTAAATGCAAATTCAAACAACAACTCCCATCCATATACCCGCAAGATAGGTATCCTTAAAAAAGTGTATCTCCTCCATGTATACCTTTTCAGATAGCAATCATTCTTCAACTTCACACACAAGAGTGGATATTTGCAAGAAAATAGCAAACTATGTACAGGACGACAAAGAAGTCCCGGACAAAAAGTGTTTCATTCCGTTCTCTTGGGCAGACAAGAGGACGTTCTTATTTTTCTGCATGAGCGGTTGTCAAAAAGTCTTGAATGCACCTTACCTAGTTCTTAAGCACTCGAAAGACATATGTATTTACTGAAATATGTACAAAGTGGTTTAGAAGAGGCTTAGAGGATACTTCTTGTGCGCACTGGTAAGTGAACAACCGAAAAATGGGATTGTCTTGGTCGGTTGGATATCACTTTTGGAAAATGCTCTCCACCTCTTAAGCAGAGATGCTAAGCCATTAAGTTTTGTTTAACTTCGAATAAACTAAATTCTTGTTTCGAGTGAGGTTAAGGTTGGTTGGAGGATGGTGAAATATAGAATCGATTGTGGAGTTGTTTGAACATTTTTTTATAGTCTTAATAATTTGAAACTCTTTTCATAAAGTGACCTTCAGATAGAAAAGAGGGGTTGTTGTTGCAAAAGATATTCAGGCGATTGCTTCTTTGATTTTGTTTTGTATTTTTTTTTAATTTTTTTTTTAATATAAGGCTCGACCGCCTCATCGCCCGTGAGACAAATCCACTTACGATAAAATCTACCACATAGCGATGACAGAATTTGGGATCATGTCAAAATTTAAACAGCAGTGTCGCCTATTACTGAAGATAACACGTTGCAATGTTCAGTTTGGAAGCGGCTTATTCATATTTTTTCGATTGTGACAAAAAGGTGCACTATCATGTAAACTATTCGATTTAGTGCTTTAATATAAGGTCGGTAGAATAAGTGTAAGCATGGAAGGCACGCCTACTGAAATATAAAGGTGATATCGACATTGTTGGTTTCACCTAGCGTGCGGTTGAAGGCACATACACGACAATTGATGAATAGGCCGCGAAACTCGTTGGTCTTACAGTTAAAGAGGGCAGTACAAAACACATTTAATCACAAACAAAACATTGCTGACTTTGGATATAACTTCACTGTTGATAACATTGATAACACCCAAATTGAAGTAGTCAAGAAGTTTACTTAGTCACCATCAACACCATGAATGACACTACAGAAAAGATAAAACCTCCTAACTCGGAAGTCCAAAAGCATGCTCTACCTAATGCCAGCAGTCTTAGTATACGGTTATCGAATACTGGAAAGCGGAGAAAATATTACCACTTTTGGATGAACAATTCTTTATCAAATATTTGCTTCATTATGGTAGAAAGTCGAATGAAGAAAAAGTCTCAACTACAATGGATATAACGGATAGGTAAAAGTACTCACACAAACTATCCAAGTCTTACTGTAAAACTCAAGACTCACCACATATACTCGTATCGTATTGTATTTCCTTTGTTTATGGATGTCGTTTGCATCGAATGCGTCTCCACAAGCTCAAAAGTGTGAAAGTTAAAAATAGTTAAAAAAAATTACGAAATAATTTATAATTAAGAAAAATTCGTTTACATGATATGTTTGGAAACGGGAGAAGCACCTCTCTTTCTTGATACAATGAAAATTCCATTATCAAGTCGATTGGATCATCATTTGTAGGATAGGCCATATTTTTTGATCAGCAATCCTACAGATAAGATACACACTATTAATCTGATCAAAAATTCATACCACGCAGCCCTGAACAACCGCTTTTATCCAACCTGTGCAACTTGAAGGAGTGTGATAATCTGTTTCACTATATCGCGAGATGAATTCTTCTTAAAGAATTCCACTATATTTTCATCGGTGTACAGGTGCTTGAGTTAGACGAATCAATAATGCCCGTTTTCACAGTTCGAGTTTAGCTATCGATAGAAGGATAAACTCAGGATCAACACACAATTCGTTTTCACAGTTGAGATTTAAATTTTAACTCCACTGAAGT
Organism: Rhingia campestris; assembly: GCA_932526625.1. NCBI lineage: Eukaryota > Metazoa > Arthropoda > Insecta > Diptera > Syrphidae > Rhingia > Rhingia campestris. The sequence continues at coordinate 49,197,011 of OW052182.1, read as the reverse complement.
AGTCGTTTAATTTAAACCACCGCATGTTTTGGCTTAAGTGTCGATAGAAGTATGTAGTTGCTTGTTTTTCATGAAAGTGTTTAAATAAAGTTATATGGAAGTTAGAGATTTGGAAGAGTGACGACGAAAACCACCAGACCATTGTAGTGCGTATTTTAAGCGAAAGAGTTATTCACGCTCGAACAAATCATTTTAACGGGAGTCGGACAGAATCCCGAAAACCTAAAGTCCCAAAAATCCAAAATCCCGAAAACCCAGAATTCCTAAAATTCTGTTGTGGTAAAAAAAACATTAGATTTTTTTTAAATATTAATATAAATAAATAAATATTAATAAAACAAAAAGAAGGTCAAGTCTAATTAACAAAAAAACATTTATGAAACGATATAACTATTACTTATTTTAATTCACTCATATATTGACTAATATCAATCAACACAACTGAATTGTATTACGCCACTTACGCTAACGGAAATGAACCATCAGTTGCCTGTTTTACATTTTAAATTAAAAAAATCCCGAAAACGAAATCCCAAACAATAATATAAAATGAAAATTTCGCGAAAATTATGTTAATTATGAAAATTTTTTTCATTTTATATAATTTTTTTTAATTTCGTTTTCAGGTTTTTGGAATATCGGGTTTTTGTTTTCGGGATTTTGGTTTTTCAAACGGCAAATTTGGAAAGCTTCTCATGACAGTTTTACACTTTTTGATATTTGTCTGACTTTCGTAACGCAGTGAAAAAACTATTTGAAAGAACTAACCACTACCACACTGTCGACGAGAACAAAAATGTTCGCAAAAATTAACGAACATGCCTCTAATTCAATCAATTTTCGAATGGAATCAATCAATTTAATCAATCTTCGAATGGAATCGTTTAATTTTAACTTTTTTCTATTATTACGATCTGGGTGAAGATTATAAAAATATATGATGCACTTATGACTTCGTATCTAAAATGCCCAATACGTATAGAGTTCATTAAGCGCTTTCTAACTTAAAAATTACAAAAAAAAACAATTGTATGTGAGAGGCCTATCGATGCCATTATTATGAAATATATCCATGTTCAATGTCCTCCGAGGCTTCTCTGGGTGGCGTGAATCCGAAATGTGCAATTTTCCATGACTCTGACGCATAAATCAGGCTGAATTTGACTGATGGTTGGCTATGTGCAAAGATTTAATTGCTGCAAATAAATCTGTAGAGGAAATTAAGGAAGTTTTAGGGCCGCTGTGGTCAGTAGATTATTCTCATAGACCTGCGACTTCAGTCTAATACAAAACATATGAGAGGCTACAATCCGCTATGCGAATCGTTGAATACCCTATCCCATCCCATCCTTTAAATTAATATCCTCAAAATATAGGCCTTATGGCGATGAAATACAGAAAATGACATTGTCACAATATATTGCTCAGACAGTTTATCAAAATCTTTTGTGGTTCGACAAAAAACAACGTATTTCTATTGCTAATGCCTTGGGATGGGGTATACAAATGATTTTTGTAAGAAAACGCCCCCAAAATGTGGGCGTAGGTGAAAATGATCTATAGACAAAATGTTTATATTACCATTGCGGAAGTATTTGCATCAAAAATTTTTTCGAAAGTTTTAAAATTTGGACGAAAAGCGTTTTTTGCTAAAAACGCCCCCAAAAAGTGGGCGTGGCAAAAAACTTTGTATGGACGAAATATAGATATTAGGATTGTCTAAATAACCTGCTCAGACACTTTTTCGAAATTCCTTACGGTTTGGCCAAAAAATAAGTTTTTCTAAAAAGGGGGCGTGGCAGTGGGCGGATTTCAAAAATTTTTACACTTGTTCTGGTGACTCGGACAAGGATCCTATATACCAAATTTCATTATCCTAGCTCAAAATTTAAGGCCCAAAAATCGGTGACGAACAGACGGACGGACGGACGGACGGACGGACGGACAGACAGACATGGCTAATTCGACTCAGCTAGCGATTCTGAGTCGATCCATATACTTTGAGGTATATGTAGCAAAATTATTTCTCTATGTTACAAACTATGTATCAAAACTAATATACCCCCCTATGGGATAGGGTATAAAAAGCTCATTTTGGCATTAAATTTGCAAATACGATTAAATTTCCCATAAAAAATCAAATTTCCGTAATGTGATAATATCATCACATTTGTGGGAAATGTGGTTTCTAATATGAAAAAATAAGAGGTCAAACAAACGAACAAACCTTTTTTCATTGGATTGGATGAGCTTAAATGTCAAATTGGAATTAATGTGACAAAAAAAACACGGTAATTTTAAACATTGTATACGTATACCTACTTTGAATTTGTGAGAGGTAATTTGGAAGCAATTAAAAAAGATAAAAGACATGTGAGCTTTATTAAAATTTATCCTAATTGAGTTGACCACAAACTAAGTTATTCAAATCCATTTTAAAGGATTTAGAATTATTGTAGGACTTGTTTTGTTTCTTTACAATTTAAACGTAATGTAAGAGGAAATTTAGAAGTATAGCTAGTTGTCAAACGTAATTCGTAAACGTAGTGAGAAAACCTTTTTGGTGAAATTACAAATAAACTCATTTCAATCCTAGTGAGAACGTAGTAATTGCATGATCTCGGTGGCCAATTCACATCACCTCCACGTGAGATGACCTTGTCCTCGAAATGCTCGTGCAAAATTATCAATGTGGGGTAAGCTGTGTGGCACGTAGTGCCGTTCTGTTGAAACATTACGTTGTTGTCCATGTCATTCAATTCAGAAAAAAAAAGTTGGTAATCACCGAACTTTATCGCTCGCCGTTGACGGTGATGGCCTGGCCAACGTCGTTCTCAAAGAAATATAGACCGATAACGCCGCCAGACCTAAATCCACACCAAACAATGCATTTTTTGGGACGCTCTTGAATGTTATGTGGATTCGTATCATACCAAATTCGACAATTTTGTTTGTTGACGTACACATTTATCCAGAAATGGGCCTCATCGCTGAAGATGATTTTTCGATGAAAATAAGGGACAGTTTCCAACTGCTTCAAAGCCCATTCAGCGAACATTCTTTCAGCTGAACTTTGCACGGGTACAGTCTTAAGTCACTTCTCAACATTCGCCAAGTTGTGGTCTGCGAAACGTCGGGTTCTTGTGAGCGACGCGAAATCGACTTTTTCGGATTCTCCTATACACTCTCATGAACAGCGGCGATGTTATAGGCAGATCTTACGTTTTGTCGACGTACGGTTGTTGGTTTATCGTTTACTGAACCATTGGGCTCAAGTTTATCCACCACACAGCGAATAAAACAGAACCCCCTTTTTGATAAAACAATTTTATCATTTGCACGTGTTGTTGAACGCCATGTCCCTCCATGGTGATTTGGCAAAACAGACTGAATAAATGAGAACCAATTCGGTAGATGTAGCTTTAACAATATCGCCACTGAACAACTTATTCGTCTTCGAAACGTTTTCTAAAGAATTTTCGAAAAAAATTATGATCGAAAGGGATAAGACTCATTCTTCTTGTTTTATCATTCAGACATTTTACGGCTCTATCGTTTTATATTTTAGGAAAACTTCCGAAGAATACAAAGGTTGTTTGCAGTCAAAAATGCGCTTAAAAAGCAGGCATAACTATAGATGAAGTGATTAGTACCGCCTTTTTGGAGAGTAAAGAACAGCGCAGACAAAGATATGGCAAGTTTAACATGCAGTAGAAACTTATCTGCAAAGCCTAACCGCTGGAAAGGAATCGAATTATTCGCTCTGGAAAGCAATTAGAGTCATAAAACGGCCAAAAATCGTTGTGCCGCCAATTAGGGTAACTCAAGACGTTTGGACAAAAAGCGATAAGGAAAAAGGTGACGTTTTGCCTCACATCTTGAGGAAACATTTAAGCCATTTGATGGTCCAGCGCAAAATGAAAACATTAATATATTCGAGAGTACAACCGATAATAATATAGTAAGATATGCAAGTATTACCGAGCTTAAACAGAAAATACAGAATCCTGAGCCTAAAAAAGCTCCGGGTTATGACCTGATTACAGGTGAACTTCTTAAAATGTTGCCTCGGAAAGCATTAACTAAGCTTCTTTTTATTATAAATTCAGCAATCAGATTAGAATACATACCAAGACAGTAAAAAGTCGCGGAAGTGATTATGGTTCTAAAACCAGGAAAATCACCGAATGAAATAAAATCTTACAGGCCTATTTCACTTCTTCCAATAATTTCAAAAGTTTTTGAACGGATATTACTCGGTCGCTTACACTCCATAATTGAACAGAAACGTTTTTACCTGACCATCAATTTGGGTTTAGAAGTAAACATTCAACGGTGGACCAAGTACATCGAATTACAGATGTAATTGAGAAAGCTTTCGAAGAAAAGAAAATTTGCTTTTGACAAGGTGTGGCTGTATAAACTAAGTCAAGTTCTGCCAGAACAATTATATAAAATCCTCGTGTCGTATCTTGAGCATAGACTCTTCCGTGTGAAACTTGGAAGCGAATATTCCGAGTTCAAAGAAATAATGGCAGGTGTACCGCAAGGAAGCGTCCTTGGACCAATCCTGTACCTCCTATTCACTCGTGATATCCCACAAACAAACGATACAATAGTCGCAACGTTTGCTGACGATACTGCTATACTAGCAGTTGGCACAACAATAGAGGAAACAAATATCAAATTACAAAACGCTCTTAACGAGGTTAATGAATGTACTAAATCCTGGCGGATTGCACTTAATGAGAGCAAATCGATCCATGTAGATTTTTCGTATAAACGGACAAGCAATTTGCCTGTATTTCTAAATACGGTTCGAGTCCCGTTTGCAAATGAAGCGAAATATCTCGGTATGACACTCGATGCAAAATTAAAATGGAAGTCGCATGTAAAAAAGAAATGCGAAGAACTTGAGAATAAATACAGAGAACTGTACTGGTTGCTCGGAAAATATTCGAAGCTTAACCGTGATAACAAGCTGCTATTCTACAAGCAAGTGCTAAAACCGGTTTGGACATATGGTATACAACTATGGGGTTGTACCAGTGAAACGAATCTAAACATTTTACAAACTTTTGAAAACAAAATGTTAAGATCATTCGTCAATGCGCCGTGGTACGTAATTTATGCAGAGATCTGGGTATTCCCGCGGTTAAAGATGAAACAAAAAAATTTACACGAAAACATAAAAAAAACGTTTATTAGGACACGTTAACACAACAGTCCTCCAAATTCTTGACGAAACAAATATATTGCAGCGTCTTCAAAGAACTAAACCCTTAGATTTGGCCCGATAATAACAAACCGCGCTATAAATTGCGGAAAAAGCAGGAACTCTCAAAGGAAAGTTACCTGCCAAACATATTATATACTCGTGATTGTATATAATATGTCGAATACTTAGTTGCAATAGAAATACAAAGTTGGTGATGGTTTTAGTGAGTAAAAATCTCACACTACTTTGGGCACGTGCTCATCGTGTCTATGAAGATTTCCACCAGCCCACGGAAAAAAATAGTTTAACAAGAATATAAAAGGTTAAAGCCAGTGATACAATTGAAAGTTCTGTCGACATGAATAAGATGTTTTTGAGTCTGAGTCGATAACAAGTATATGTAAAAGATCCATTTGCACTAATTGTTAAACGACGATGACGAGCAATCTCACGATGTTAGGCAGAACGAACCTTTTAATATTGGCGACAACTCTCAAAACAGGCCATATGTACTAACGAACATATTACGCCAATATTTCTTGTTTATAAAGCATAACAAGTCTCTTTTGATTTCTCAGAAGTCATGCCCTAAACGACATTTTCATAAATGCATCTGCAAATGTTTCCACTTGTTTTTGAGTTAATTTGCTTTGCAATGCATTTTAATTCGTTAACACCCCTAATACTGCACAGTTCTGACATCTCCTTTCCACCTGCCACGACGTGGGTAATTGAAAAATTTAACTAAACACCCACATCTCCGTTTATTGAAAAACTCTGTTAATGTTTTAGCACGACTTCGGTGGGGAGCTTCCTAATTAGAATGCTAATGTGCAACAAGCTGCAGATGTTGATGCTGAGACAGTGACACATTTTTGCAACTTTGTTGTCTGCCTCGCTCACTTAGTTAAGATGTGGAATTATAAGCTTAGTCTTCACTGGTTTCGTCTTCGTCCTTCGCTGCTGGCCTGCCCGTTTCCAGTGGCTGAGTGAAAAATGGCTTGCCTGTCAGGTACCGACTGGTGCACCAACTTTTCCCGGTTCACCCACGCGAAATGCGACACTCTCGCGCCTGATTAATGATCCTAATGAGAGCTGTAGTCGGTAATTAGGTCTGTCGGTGTATTTTGTTTTCCACCACTGCCGTGAGAACCAGGAGGGATTGAAGAAAAAAATAATTTAATTGAACTTCAACCCAAGACATACATTCCGACAAGTAGTGGCACCATCCCATCGGCATGGGTTTACTTTGGTCTTTGTCGGTGCTTCTTCATGGTGCTCTCATGGCGGATGAATTCTCGAGTTAACCTCATTAATTTGTATCACGAATTCAATTGGGCACGTGACTTCAAGGTGAATTAGTAGGAGTTCGTTAGAATGTCGTGAGGAGTTTGAGCTAAGAGCGCATTACGGCATTGCCGCTTTGCGATAGAGAGATCCATTGGACATTGATGATGATGGCGCTGTTAATGGCTTTGACAAATCCCAATGCGACGAAACTATGAAGTGGCAATTGACATTGAGGAAGCGACACGCTTTTCCTTTACGTGAGTCGTTAACATCGGGATAATGTCTTTATAACCAATTCCCAATGTTAGGTGTCCTTTCGTTTTGTTGAGCCTGGGTGTGTAGGTGATGCTTCTTCACGTCTGTCATTTTATGTCTGTCATAACCAAGAAAATCAATTAGCTGAGATAGTTGGCTGAATACCAACGACAGAAGAGGGTGACATGGTAATTGTATTGGAGGTGGTGACGTTACTATTCGTGGTTGAGTTGCGATAAGATTTTGTTGATATTTCATCTAGTCGAATAATTTGTCATATCATCGTGTGATGAGGCCATTGAAAGGGTATTTTAAGTTTTGCTATGTGTGGGAATCAAATCCAGGCCTTCTGCGTGGCAGTTCATCGCTCTACTTAGTCTGTCTAAAATAAATAATCTCCAATGAGGTTTAAATGGGTGCAGTAGCCAAGTGGTTACTTTATTGGACTGTGTTTTTTCTGGTTAAAATCCCGAAAGTGACGTCACCTAATTTTTTTTCACTGGTCCACCCCTTGCGAAAGGCTGGCAAACATCCAAGAGTAACACTGTCCTGATAAGCTTCTTAAACTTACTTTTCGGATTTGGCGTTAAACAGGAGGTGTCAAAAATAATTACTTTGCACTATAACCTAACCAAACCTTGTTACAACCTAAACGTTAACATTTGAAACTAAACTGCCTAATTAAGTGATTTTAAAAAAAGCTTCAAACAATAGAAAGTTACAACACCTCTAAATTGCAAAAGACGCCTCTTCTCACAGGATACTAAATTCCGGATCATTTGCATACAAATCAACTTACTGAGATGGCGTTGGAGTAAATATTTAAAATGCATCATGAAGTTAAGTACAAGTCCAGGAACAGGCCATAATTGCAGAATTGAAGATTGTTCTGTTTTGTTTAATCTTTATTACCACTTGACAGGTACATTAAGGAAAACAAAGGGGTTCTACAGGATACACTTTGTAAATTTAATATTTTTGTCGAAGATTTCATCGATCATAAACTTCATAAAAAGCGTTAATAGTTAAAATGTTGCACCCTTACAACGTAATTGGAGTCGCCTTAGCTCGGGAATAAAATCGAAACTCAAAAGGACTAACCAATAAATGTTTAATCGACACAATCGTAAGCATAACGGGGTGTTATTTTATCGAATGAGACCCAACAACCTGGAAAAGTTGTAGCTATATACATTTTATGTCATTTCGATGCAAAGTAAAGTGACAGTTGTTATAAAAAATCATTCCATAGATACTGTGAGACGTGACAATAGGACCTCCTCCGTCTCAGGATTATTTTATTAAATCAATCCGAATGGTATGCTCTAGAGGGGTTTATTGATAAAAGTATGTCGATTATTGTGTGCAATTAAATTATCTATTCAAATTTATGATATCTAATTGAAAGACGTATATGGAATATAAACAGAAAAGGTGTTATAGAAGTGTAAAACCAAATAGGTGGGTAAGCATGTTGTTAATATTAGGTGAACATATTTTATGTTCCAATAATGCACTACTATTAACGGCAAGAAGGGACTGAAAAGAAGAAATAATTTTAATCTAGAAAAAAGACTGAAACTAGATAAGACGAGGATTTTGTGAGAGAGAAACGTATTTAGAATATTGGAATATATTTAATTTTTCCGACGATCCAAGCCTCTAAGGGGAACGTTTACCAACGAGTATCAAAATAAGGTGGCTGTCTGAAATCCACCAGAAAATGCCTGGACAGTTAAATAAATAAATTGGTCTATGCTACTAAAAATGGTTTACCTAACTTAACGGGCTCTAGACCACCTGATGGTCTTTGGATGATAGGGTTTAATTCTAGGCAAGTTGCTATTGTGCTATCCAAGATACCTTGCATCCGCGATTGCTTAATCCTTAAGATGGAGTTTCGATCTTATTGTCGTCTTAAAACTGATGGCTACTTTACGAAGATTTTCTTTGCTGAAGAATTTCGGTTAGTTCGCTCAATGAGGCCAAGGCAATGTTATCGACGTGTTTTAGCTTGCTTAAGCTCATAAAGTTCTCGGTTGTATCTCCTCCTCCATTTGACTTTCTTGCTTCAGGATCAAAAATGCGATGAAGAATAATCCATTCGAAAGGGTATAATATTTGGTCCGCTTTTCTGCTTATGCCCAGAACTCCGCGCCTTTCTTTCGGTAAACCATAGTTGCATCGGTTCCTCAGTGTTAATCTCCACTTAAGTACAAAGCACCTAAAAGTTGATCCATTTTGTGCAAAGTTTGATTGTTGAGAGAATATACTTTATTTTGTCCTCATTAGGTTAGGTTAGATTAGATTTTAATGGCTGCGCGCGATGCCCGTGCACACTTATACCAGGAGGTCCGTTTGGGGTTCTGTCGACTATTCCCAAAGACTCGCGGAGTAGGTTTCTGTCACCTAGATCGTCAAGAAGTAGTATCTTTGATGGATTTTTCTTTTGTTGGAGAGCGCCGGAGAGAAGGTCAGGAATACAATCCTCATCTTCTTTCTCCTCGTTCAAGCAGGTTCTGTACATGTCAAGGCGCAGTTAAGGACACCGATGGTGGTACTGACGTTTGATCTGTTCCGTCTCATCCAGCAAGGAGAGAGCGTTTCTGGTTATACTTTGGCCGGAGTTGCCTGGATATTACACGTTGTGCTGTATCCATCTGTGGTTGGTTTGCTTTCTTGATCGCAACCAGTTTTATTAATTATTTACACGTAGCGAGGGGCATGCCTAACATTTCTACTTGCGGCAGAATATCGAAGGTAGTGCCCGGTCTGGCAATCCGCATTACAGTTCACTGGGATATCTTTGTGATCCGGCATTAACAACTCATTAAGATAAAGTCGGCATTCGTGTTCTGATTTCGATGTGAATGAGATGGATCCAAGGATTTGTTTGCCACTTGGCTGTCACTGAAGAAGCTTATATTTCACCTCAGCCAGGGCAAGGCTTCTATATTTACCATGATTTCCGCCTGGAAAAATATAGGATATGTTTGCAGTTTAAAAACATCTTCATTTCGATTAGATTCTGAGTCTAAGAGCCTGCGTTCCTACTTGAAAGCCAGCTGCCAGTTGTTTCATTTTGTTTTTGTATAATTGGGGGATATTCTTCTCTTAGCCAGCAAATGGATCCTTTCTCCAAGGGGGTTTAAACAAGGTGAAAGCACTAGGCATCCAGTAATTAACAGCGCCATCAGCTAGGTGAAAATAGCCTTATTTAATAATAAAAACAAATATCTGGCATCGACGGCCCAGTTATATCTTTGCTACAATGAATGGGACATCAAGTTTAACGCCGATTCAAAATTGCAAATTCAAGAAGTACGTTTTATATTGTTTTTTAGACTTTCGCAAAAGATTAGGCAGTGAAAAGTTGCAACTTTCGCAATATGTAACAGGAACTCAGTGCTTGTTAGTCCAGCTAACCTGCAAGCACAACTTATTGTTACCATGCTACACGAAGGAAGCTTTGTACAAGCTTCGCTTCCTGCGATTGTAGGAACCTGGTTGAAAAATGTTTTCGTAGTGTACATTTAACATTTCCTATTATGTTTGTTAGTTAAATTAAAATAAAACTTTTTTAAGATCCTGTCGAAGAACCACAAACCCAACTCATGTGGGTGTATGTATGAAATTCTAAACAACATTTGCTTGCCAATTCTTGATTATTTTTGGGTTTTCCTAATAACTCTTACGTTACGATAATTCTTACAATACGAAATCATTAGGCCAATCATTTTCAATTTACCTTAAGGGACATAATAAATTACTAACCCTATTCAGCGAACACAAATTTTAAACTTCAGACCTTGAAGTTCTGTGCAAAATGAATTTCAAGTTTCAAATTACACAATAAAAGTAGGGTGGCATTGTCGAACTTATACTACTACTTATAGGACATAGGGGACAAAATACCGAGCTATTGTTTTGTTTTTACAAAGCCGCTTACTTATCAATCGAAATTACATATGAGTTGTATTGCAATGTATATTTATATTTTGACATATACACCCCCCTATATAATTCGCTCATCGGTGCACTGTAATTCCAGGACAATTGGTATACTTACATGTATACGTATGCGCGTTCATGTTTGGATTGAATTATGACCGGACTGTCACTGTCACATCGAATCGAATTGATCGACTGTATATTAACACCACCCCCTCCATATTTCCCCACAGTCATGTCTTCCATCAACGCACATTGTTAGCAGACACATACACATGCATACTCCACATATACTAGTCCTTCTTCGAATTGAAATCCTTCTGCGAGAATCCAATTCCCCAAAAACGATTTCAGTAAATCAAATAAAACGATGATCGAATTCGATGTAACAAATCAAATTACATTACCAGGAGCAGAAATCGCTTGGATATAAATTTACCAGCCCACACTCTCCGCTCAGCCCTAACTCATCCATCCGCATTCATGCCTGACCACCTCTCGAATATGATGACCACCATGGGCACCACTAATCCGGACAACAGCAGCAGTCTCCCCTCTCCGTCGGATGATGGGATTATTTATGTGGCTCGATATAAAATTATTTCGCATTCGGATCGGTTCAGATTGCCATTGTCTGTATTGGAGGGGGAGGTCAAAATTAAACCCAGAGAAAAACACCATAACCCCCTGATCCACCTAGCCATCAATCGGCGACAACTGTAAACAGTAATCAATTATGCTGATTGCCTTTTGAATGGGCGAAAAGAAAACGAAAGAGAATCCGAGAATATATACTCGAAGATAGAATAAAGTATATTTAACTTTGCGAACGACGGTCCTGTCATCTTCATCAGGACGATTCGATGGCTATTGCGATATTATTGACCGATTCCACCCTCTCATATATCCAGCATCTGGGGGAGGTGATGAGAGGACGAATACATCGGATACCCAGGACAATTAAAATTCTTTAATTTTCCCCTACTCCCTGAGCGAATCGTAATCAGTGCGGCTTGCCGATTTGCGATTTGTATGCGGACTAGCTGGAGAGATACTTGCTGGGATATACACAGCAGGACTGCTTTGAGCCAATTTGCATAATGGATTCGACTAAATTGCTGAGGGTGGCTCGGCAACAGCCAACGCAGTGGTTTGCCGGACTCAATTCCCAGACTCGAATTGAATGAAACAAAGGCGAATACTGAAATAGAATTCGAGGACATTAATTGCTTTCAAAGGAAACTCAACAAAAAAATTGGGAAATTTTTGTTGATTTCTGTTTCTTTTTTTTAATTTATTGTTGTCCTTCTAAATGAAATGAATGGAGGCATGCGAAGAGACGAACGTTTTTGGGAAGGTTCTGTCTGGAAGTTTGCTAAATACTGGCGGTAGGTCAGGACATTGCTGGAGATGTTCCTTTAGTTGGAAAACAAAACTTTGAAATTCAATAAGATTGGGTGGGACTAATTGAAAAATGCCAAATACAGTTTGGAAAGAATATGAGCGATCGGAGAATGGAACAATTTGTGTGGACAAGAAAACTATACAGGGAAACAAAAAATATGGTCCGACACGATTCAAAGAAACTCGCTCGAGCATATTAAATTTATTGATAAGAAATACTTTGTTTTTCTTAAAATGGACACGGAGAATGTGTCCTTTCATTAAGAACCTCCCAAAATTTATGCAACGGGGTCTGTTTCAGTTAACCTAAACGAAAATATAGGAGCTGCTCTGACATAAGAATTTCAAGGGTTAGTCGGCAGCTTTGAATGGGGATGGTGGAGGATGAGTCGAAATGCCAACTGCAGCGCTTAATCCCGTAGTAATTATGGATGGCCCATGTCCCAGGCATATCTTATAAATTGTTAAACCTTGTGTTTTGTATGAAGAACTCAATTATGTACTTAGAAAAATGCTCGGAATCAAATGATCTTACCACTGACAAAAAAGGACAATGTAGTTCCTACATTTGTAATATAAGAACGCTTAACAGAAAAATTTGATTATACTTACATTACAGAGTTACAGAATTTCAGCATTGTTTGCCCACAAAAAGGGTGCAATCTAAACTGCGCCATCTACAAAAGCATAAGTCTGATCAACATCGTTTATAAGATCCTATATGCTGGCCAAAATACGTGTGGTTTTAAGCGCTCGAAACCCACAATTAAATAAATAAAATCTTCCCATTCCGGCATATCCTTGAAGAAATCGAAACTATCCAAGGAATGTTAGCTAGATCGATTTTTTTTTAAATATTGTGCCTTCCGTGGTTGAACCTGTCCAACTGTTCCAGCACGAGATTAAAGAAATCGCATGATAGCGCATCTCCGTTTAAAAATTCGGCACGTGCTTGGAAATTTTAAGATGAGCAGCTTCCAAACTGAACGTTGTATTTCGTGTCCTTCAGAGCTAGGCTGCACAACTGTATCAGCTTTAATGCAATCCTGAATTCCGTCATCATTATATAGAGCTACAGATGGTTTCCCACGCATGATGTGTCCCAACATGAAATCCGTTAGACTTTTCCAGGATATGCTTAGTGCTAAAATGTTGCTCTCTTGTTTTCAAGAAAGCTTCATACGTTCATAAAATACTTTTGATTGGATCTGGAATAAGATATTTACGTCGATATGCTTCGTTAGTTGAGACAAGGCATTGAATCGCCATTCTTGTAAGCTGAATAGTGTATACATTGTGCTGATATTTCAGACGTAGCGTCATAATCCATTCAGACATATAGTTAATGTTGTGAACACTTTCAAGACATCACTTTCGCGGCTTTGGTTTACTTCAGATTTTTGAAAACTGCACTGACCTCTTCTGTGTTTTAGAAGGATGGTCATCTCTTCGTAAAATGGAGGTGGACGGAATTTATAATATTCTTTTGCAATACATTGTTTCCATATAGAAGCTCCTGAAAATGCTACCGCGACTTGGTAGAGGAAATAAGTGCCTTTAAGCCACCACAACGGGTGTTGGAAGATGAGTTAGAGTTCAGTCAACCCTTTCGGAAAAATGATAAAATATTTTCTCGGATTGGCATTCATTTAAGAATGAATATAGAAGATGTTCTTAAACCATATAATTCAGATGTTCCCAGGTCCTATCGCTACTTGTCCCTGACATGTTAGGACAGACTTGTCATAATTCACCCTTAAAACGGAGCATGTAGTTCGTTGTCAGTAAAGCACAAATATATTTGATCTGTCTTTAAGTGATTGAGTGATTAGACTTGACAAAGAGATTAGAGACCAATGTAATTAATTGTTACATTGGTCTCTATGTTCTGATAAACCACGAGTGTGAGTCCCATAGCCCGTAGCCCATCAGGTCAACATTGAGGCATCAAACATTCGTCTGTACATTGACTTTTCGGTTTTAAGATGGCAAAGTCTTCACGACTACCTTTATTACCAAAAATGTCGGATTATGTAGGAACCCTCCGAACGCAACAACATTAATTCTCAAAGGAATGCATGTGAGCTCCTCGAAGACGTTGCAAATAATAATTTTTATCTGAGCGTATAGCGTCAACAAAAAAAAACATGCGGACTGATACCAATTTCCAAAAATATTTTTTTTTATGGTTTTTGCATTCACATAGTCACCAGGTTATGTCCAATTTCCTTACCTGTGATTGTTGGCACCCTGTTTTTTTTTTTTGAAGGAAATTAGGTTCCAGTTAAGTTAAATTCTTAATTTTAAGGAACTTTTTCCACTTTTTCACACTTTTCCACTTTTTGGCATCGATGGCTTTTTTGAAGGAAGAACCTCGAGCGCCTCATCTCAATCGAGTCGATTTGGAGTGGCCAGACAGATTTGGCATTTTGTCATTTTTTTTTAAATACTGCGTTTATGGAAACCGTCCCTACAAGACAAGAAGGCTAACATATCCGCCACCGGGTAATTAGAAATGTCAGAAATCGGCGTATTCAGTGCATAACTTTCGAAGCTGTGTACAAAAAACTCTATGCGCCTATTGCAAGGATTCATTCATAATAGGAGTTTTATTGCGTTCTAAAAAAGGGAAGTTGTGTTGCTGCAATAGCTTCCGTATTCCTTAAATGACTTTATGCTTCCCCACGGAAATGGATCATAAATTGGATTTGTTTATCTTATCACAGATTTATTCAAAAGCGTTTAAAATTTTAAATACTCCCTTTCCCTCTCTGGCACTAAACTCCGCCGCATCGCAATTAATTCGATCCGCTAATGGGGTTTAAGTCTTATTTCGGTTGTCCTTGCCACGTTGATTTTTCCTTTTTTCGGCTTAATTCGTTAGCGCTTTTCGTCCCTTGCCTTGTGGTATCTGAAGCGTATAATCAGGTTTCCTTGTCTCACATTTTGTAAATACACTCAGTTCGGAGAAAGTAAACATACTCGCACTTGTACCAATTTACTATAAAATCATCCCTTTAGTCCTGTTTTCATTTCCCAATCGGTCTAGGGACAATAAAACACAATGAACTTTCCAGCAGGTTAACTGCTTACCGCGAACTTGCCTCATTCAGACAGGACGACAAGCAAGTCGTTTAATTTTGTACAACGAATAATCTCGCTGGGTTTTAACGCACCATCCATTTTCTTGCTGAATGCGTCTCGTGTCGCGGACCAGGTGAAGTTCAGGGCCGACTGGACCACCAAAAGCGACACCCTGAATGAGAGATCAGAAATAACAGCGTTTAATTGAGCGCAGGACAAGACAACAAATTGAATCCTGTTTCGAAATTCGCATTTACTTTCGTGTCGCATTCCAATTTGCATCATGAGGGAGATCGTATTTTAATTTATTTCATCCCATGAATACGCGGGATGGAACGGTGGAATTTTTTTTATCTACAAACAAGTAACAACATTACTGGTCGTATGTTGTTCGCCTGCCAAAAAACAAACATAGCAAATTAATCCTTTTAAAGGATAACACTGTGAAGTTTATCGTAAGGCTGAATTGTATTACTTTAGGTATATTGTATTGGCTTCGTATACGTTGTGGACTTTTTAAGGGTTCATTTAACATACGAAGAGCTGTTGTATTAGAACAGCTCACCGGTTCTCATTATAGAGGTTTGTTTGCATCCCCCTTAGGGATGATCAGTTGAATTATTTGGGAGTGGGCGACAAATCTATAAGCACAGAGGAATGGGAGAAACAAAAGGAAACAAAAAAGGAACGTATAGTCTCCGTTTGATTGTTAATCCCAATCAGGGTAGATGGTGGTCCTTAAAATGGGTTCCCAACTCAATAATCGCATACCCTTTGATGATTGTGGGCAAGTTACTTTAGAAAAAAAACTTGAAAACAATGGCGATTGGTCCTTTTTTGTCGGATGGTCGTGTTGTGTTTCTTGGAAGAGATTGTTCAAATGAAAGTCTTTATGGACTAAGTCTGTTGTTTTATGGGAGTCGGGAGTTTATACTGAAACGATTTGCTGAGGTTGAGATTTTTTTTTTAGAAATTGGTAATTGAGTCTATTAGAGAGTTGGGGCATTTCAAACAAATGCAATTTAAACGATTCACAGACATTTTTTTATTTGAGATATGTCTTGTGACTTTGTTTGCTTTCTTGTGAAAGATTACCCTTAAATAAACATAAGAGGTATTTTTATGGTGATTTTATATTTATTTTATTAGCGTGATATAGGTCATTAAATGCTATCGACAGGTCCTGATATTTCTTAATCTAGTAATTGTCCAATGGAACGTGCAAATAGGGGTAGATCTTGCACATATAGGCCGTGGGAAGTTGCTAGTCTTCTATCGGACGCGTCCCTGGGTAGCAGATATAGGAACGTGGGCCAAGTAGTAGTAGTGGAGAAATGTTCCTAATTAAAAAAAAACCTTCCCAGGAAGCAACGGGAAACTTCAAAGATGGATTGAAATCAAGTTTTTCTCTTCGTCCAGCTGAAAGATGGATTGAAATCAAGTTTTTCTCTTCGTCCAGCTGAACTGAGACTGTTGAGGTCCCCTACAGTATGAGTTAGGCTGGTTCAGGTCAAAATCTTACATGAACTGGTTAGCCTTGTAAAAGCCTAATGGCTGCGCTTAAAGGAATATCGAATAATAAAAGCCCCTTCGTCCTAGGGGTACCTACTTACTTTCTGAAGTATCGCTACAGTCTGAAATGAATCTGGTCCTTAACCAACATGCCTCTCCAATTAGCCCAGTCGAAAGCCAGTTGGTTGAGGTCGGTTTCTACTTGTGCGAGCAACTTAAGGTGAGATCTTCCTCTACGCGTCCGGCATCTGGCTGGGAATCAAAGACTCTGCGAGCGTTCTACATGCCCTAGCAATCTTAATCGTCCAATGCGGAGTTTTATCTGACTGTACAGCTCATATAGTTCATGGTTGAATCTCTGTCTCCGTAGCCCTAAACGGGACCAAAGATTTTCCGAAGAATTTTTCTCTCAAAGAACAAGGATTTCTTTATCGACTTTTGATGTTGAGGAGATGCAGTATGCGCAGTTCAGTGTGTCCTTTTCTATCGATCGGGCAAATGATGCAGAGAGATGCGGGCAAGTTTTAGCTCTGAGTCCAATAGCATCCTATCGTATTTCTTGGATGACAGTAATGGTTGCTTTGTAGCAGCTAGAGGCTTACACAAGTTGACCTTTTCTGTTAAGTGTTCAAACATGCCAGATGCATATACTGTTGGTATTTTTTCATAATTATGTTTCGTCATCAACATTGAGATTATTCGATTCCATGGCCTATAGTTGCATCATACCAAATCGTATGAAGAATTCATGAAACGCAAAATTGATTAAGTTTTGGTTTTCCGGGCTTTAAAATAAAAGATGTACTGGCTTTAGCACTTGCATATTCGCAGATAGTCTCACTGATCTCCTCTTGATTGTTGTCGTAAACTAACAATGAATTCTCAACAAAACAACACCGAATATCCTCCGCTTTATTACTTCAGAGTACCTACCTCTAAACCTGAAACTATAAAAATAACTAAAACCCAGTATTAGGAAGAATTTCATTAATTACTTCCCTTCTTCTGTTTCTCAGAATTGAGGTTGCATTATCATCAATGTTTTTTCTACAAAAAATCATCCACCCTTGTGCAACTAAAGATAGAACTCAAAAGCCTTTCCTCGAAACCTTCGAACTGTTTCGTACACCCCAATACATAAAAACAATTAGTTTGCATTCGTCTCTACCTAGTCTAAATTCATGAAAAGGAAATCGCTGCCCACCAAAGAATTTCGCTATCTTCCACGAATTGTTTATTTTCATCTTATCCCTTTGGTCCTTTGAATGGCGGCAACACTCTAGTACATCCAGCTCACAGCGAAAAGGAGCTCCATTTCAATTTCCACTTCCGCGATGGACGCGACCGCCCGACATTGTAATTTAGTTGGCCATCTAACAAAATGAAAGCGTGAACAGGATTGACACAGATATTAAAAACGACAGCCACAATCAAGGACTCGAGGTCGGAGTGTACTGCAGCAGTGCCGCACTTCAATGTCTAAACTAGTTATATACAACTTTGGCAGTATATTCACAGACATTATGCCTGACGGTTGGTTACCTAAGTTTCATAGAAAATATTAACTACCATTATTGCTTGCTCCTGCGTCTATAAAAAGGATACAACAAAAACTGAAACGATTCCTTGTAACTTTTACGTTTATAGTGTTTTGCATAAAGAGGAGCAACGGTGGGTAGCGCGTAGCAAAGAACACAAGACACGTCCATCGTCGCTCATAAAATGACGTCTCAGGTGTTACCTTAGCGCGAAAGCTCACTGGAGCAGGTTGAACAGCGGTGAAGAGGTGTCCTTTCTTTCGCTTAACATTTTTCGTATCTGTAAATTAATAGCAGCGAAGAAGCAGCGAAAAAAGGAAGATGGGAATAACCCTATTTTTTGTGCATTTTTTTTTTATTTTTTCCTTGCCTAGCTCCTTTTGGAAAATTACTTTGAACTTTGAAAACAACCCACGTTCGTGTTGAAAAATGCCGCTCATGGTGGATGGAGGGTTTAGGTTTGTGAAGTGAACTCTGGGAGGGGTACACAGAGAAAAATTTTATGTTTCGTTATTCCGATGTGCAACCGCTTCCGTACCAGATCATACAAATTTTGTTGTATGGTCTATATGTTTACTTTGAAAAAGATTATTAAATTGTAAAGTGACGATATGGACGTTAAAGAAGGATAGACAAAGGGTTTAAGGCGCTATTAAATTTCGAGATAGTCAATTTTTGGATTGTAAGAAGCTTCTCGTGCAACCATCAAAACTTGTAATATGCTGTAGAGTATCGTGATATGTGCCTGTTGCATCTGAGAGTGTTGCCGAAAGTACTCCCATAGGAGTGATGTACTATTTTCAAAATCTCCGTACTCCCGTACGCCTCCTTTCACATTTGTACTCCTATGCCGGTATGCCTGTTCAGGTCGCCTGTGCAGTTATACCTGAGAGTGTGTACGATAAAGTTGGCACTTATTTTGGCCTGAACAGGTGATCGAATCGAAAATTCAATAGTTTTACCTATTTAGGCCACCTTTGTTTTCCGTCTTTATTGTTTGTTTATACCCTATCCAATAGGGGTAAGTTAGTTTTGATACATAGTTTGTAACATAGAGAAATAATTTACCTAGGACCTCAATGTAACGGGTGATTTTTTAAGAGTTAAGTTTTTCGGGCAGCACTGTATTAGTAATGGCGTTCAAACGTCATCTGTCAAAGTGAAAAGTTTTCGTTATACTCTGGCATTTAATCATGGAAAGACTTACAAACTAGCAACGATTGCAAATTATTGAAATTTATTATCAAAATTCGTGCTCTGTGAAAAATGTGCACCGTTTGTTACGACCTAATTATGGTCGTCATAATCGATGAATTTGGTGAGCAGCTAATCTCTCGAAATGGCCTCATTCCTCATCAAGATCATTTGATTTAACGCCACTTGATTATTTCATGTGGGGTGATGTAAAGTCGTTAGTCTATGTGAACAAGCCGAACACGGTTGAAGTCTTACAGGATAACACAACACGCGTAATTCTTGGAATACAGGCCGAAATGCTCGAAAAAGTGAACCATTCGAAACGGAGCCGCGGACAACATTTACATGAAGTTGTCTTTAAAAAGTAAATGGCAAAGGTTTTTACAGTAAATAAATAAATTTTGAATATTAGATGAAAATTTGAGTGTTTTATTCGATTTAAAAAAAAATACGCTTAAAAAATCACCCGTTATATGGATCGACTCAGAATCGCTAGCTTAGTTAAATTAGCCATGTCTGTCTGTCCGTCCGCCCGTCTGTGTGTAACCGATTTTTGACCTTAATGTTGAGCTAGTGTGCTGAAATTTGGTATATAGTCTCTCTGTCCGATTATACAGAACAAGTGTAAAAATTTTCAAAATCCACTACCGCCATGCCAACTTTTTTAATAAACGTATTTTCTGATCAGATCATAAGAAATTTTAAAAAAAGGGTCTGAGCAAGATGCACTGTTGGTCATTAGGTTTGCACACTTCCAATAAGCTTAACAAAATTGATCTTGTTATACCCTTTCCCATAGGGGTATATTAGTTTTGATACATAGTTTGTAACATAGAGAAATAATTTAGCTAGTTATACCTCAAAGTATATGGATCGACTCAGAATCGATAGCTGAGTCGATTGAGCAATGTGTATCCGTCCGTACGTCACCAGTTTTTGGGCTTTAAATTTTGAGCTAGTAGGATGAAATTTGGTACACGTGCTCTTTGTTGCTGCCAGCAGAACAAGTGTAAATATTTTTGAAATCCGCCTACTGCCAAACACCCTTTTAAGAAAAACGTATTTTTTGCCAAACCATAAGGAATTTTGAAAATGTTTCTGAACAACATATTTAGATAATCTGAATATCTGTATTTCGTTCATAAAAAGTTTTTTTGCCACGCCGACTTTTTGGGGGCGTTTTTGTATGAAAACCATTTTTATACACTACCCCATAACATATGCAGGAGAAAAACCTTGTCTTTTGTAGAACCGTAAAGTTTGTTGTGACAATGTCATTTTCTATGTCCACTTTTTGGTGACATTAGTTTTACAGATGGGATGGGATAGGGTATTCAACGATCCGCACAGCGGATTGTAGCCTTCTCATATGTTTTTCATTGTTATTGGGCCTGCGCACACGAGTATGCTTCAACCGAAGTCATTATGGTTACTTTCCAAACACACGGGAATATGTTCAACCGGTTGAATTTTGTGTAATATACCAAACTTTATATGTATGTGTGATTCGATTAACACCGAACTAGCCGCCGTATTTTTTTTTAATACCACAACTGTCAGAAACGCATGCATGTGTTGGTAGATTCAACCTCTTCAACCACTTAATTTTGGGTGAAAAATTAAATCGCCCATTAAATCCCATCTACTTCTTTGTATACTATTTTTTTCATCTTCGAATAGACTCGAGACATTTGTCTGGGACACCAGGATTGAGCTGTTGTACCAACTGGATCTTGAAGGGTATCGGTGCAGATCTTTCATAAATCTGAAACAAAAAAAATCTAAAAATAAAAGAGTTACCTATTAATTGTTTACATAGGAAAGAGGCTTTTGGGCCACCTAATCCAATGAAAATCTTCGTCTTCCCTTGACAAAACATTCACTTTCCGCTACTGATAGGAACGGTACCTTTATCAAAAGCAGTTGAACAGCAATTAAGTCACATCATACCCTATATAAAAATGGCTTTATAATAAGAAAACATATATTTTCCAAATTTCACAATATTTTTGTTTCAGTGTAATTATGTGCGAGTACTTGTAGGAAAGTCTTCTCAATTTGCAAGAGCATTAATCCGATTGGGTATCCTTTTTGTTGCAAAAAGAATGTAGCCGTGACAAGACATCCGATGCCTGAGCGACCGCGCGGGCTTCGGCGTCATCATTATCGGTGACCATAGAACTTGTAAATGCATTTGAAAACTATTCGGATTGAATTTCAATGGGCGTTTCGGGGTTTGAAGAGCAAGCAAGAGAGAGACAATTTCATTATCGAGGGTAAATTGCTTTTCATGATACTTGAGATGTTCGTTGGGGTTTGTTGCAGGTGTATAACGTTTGCTCTTGATTCTGTTACAACGGGCGGTCGCACTTTGACGGTTTCTTAAGTTAGATGGGGGAAGGAGTTACCTTAAATAGTCGCTGATATAATGGTAAGTATGTTATTATGGAGTCTTTGAAGTCAATCGTCTAAGGCAGTTGATCAATGATTCAATTGGTTTCCTGATTACATAGACGCAGTGTTGAAATGACATTTTGCTGCCAAAAGTGTACTCGTGGTAAATATTTTATTTGATTGGCACCTAGATTATCACTTTAGCACACAATGTAGTAGTCAACATTGTCTGTATGTATAGAAAATCAAACAAAATTGTGGTATTAAATTGATTTCTGATTTCCATGACAAAACCGATTTAAAAAATATACGCTGGGTCAAAGCTGATTTTAAACTTCTTAAACTTTTAAACCTATCTACACTTGCAAACGTAGCTTTGACATCTCTTTGAGTCCGACAAATAAAACTGTGCCTATTGTGTTGGCTAGGGTATCGATTAGGACTAATTTTTTTTCAGGATTCGGAGGTATGGTATAAAGATGTGATGATCAGTTTTGGACTTTTCAGCTGGGAACTTATAGGCGATGTTGTGGAGACTTTTGCTTCTGCGGTTGGCACAGTTCAAAGGGTCTGGTGTGTGTTAGTTGGTGTGTGTTAGTTGCTCATCTATAATCTCCACTGGATTTATGTCGCTCAGCAGGGAGGCCGTCATTTCACAGTATTTGTGGCGTATTGGAAATCATCGTTATTACATCGAATGCAGTAGTAAGTGGTCCGATTGGATGTTAGCCAAAATATTGTTTGTTGGTCCGGAGACCCCCTTTTGTCAAGGATGTCAAGGTAAGGGAACCGGTTGGTTGCTATTAAAGGATTTTTTTTCACAGCAAAGTCAATCAGGCTAATTCCGTTCCAAGATGTGGTGTCTATAGGAAAAATATCTACAAGCCGCGAACAGAATCCTGTTGAGATGAATGAGGAAAGAACGTGATTGAGCCACAGTAGATGCTGAGAATATGGAATAACCACAGACTGTTAAACGGCGATGACGAACAATCTTCCGCTGTCAGGCAGAACGAACCATTCAATATTGGTGACGACAACGAACATTACCAACCACCCGACCTTAATGAAGTAAGGATAGCAAACTCTAAACTTAAGCTTAACAAGACAACGAAAATTACCAACCACCCGACCTTAATGAAGGTAGGATAGCAAACTCTAGTCTTGAACTTAACAAGGCTATCGAGAATGATGGCCATCCTGCAAAGTTGTATAAAGCTGGTGTAGATGAGTTGGTAAGAAACATTCACCAACTCATACACAAAATTTGGTCATATAAAAGTATGCCTGATGAATTGAACCATAGCATCATTTGTCCCATCCTCACACTACTTCAGATCCTTGAAAACACTCAAGAAGTTCAAATCCACCTATTCATCGACTTCAAAGCCGCATACGGAAGCATTTATAGAGACGAACTAAACAGAGTCATGTCTAGTTTTGGTATGGGACTCGTCCGTCTGTGTAGGATGGCGATGGAGGATTCCAGCTGCCTTATCAGGGTCAGAAACGACCTCAGCAAAACTTTCGATACCAAAAAAGAATTTAGGCAAGGCTTCGCACTTTCAATTTCAAGAGACGGGCTCAGTGGCGCGATGGTTAGTGCTATGAACTGCCGCGCGGAAGGGTTCGTTTCCCAGTCGTTGCAACACCTACACCACTGGCCCTCCTCGTGAGGATCTGACAAATCACCCAAGTAGTATCAATTGTAAAGAAAAGCTTATCTCAACTTAGCCGTTCGGATTCGGCATAAAACAGGCACACTCGAGCCAAAAATTTGTTTTTTTTAGCACTTTCTTGTGACTTTTTTATCATCATTCTTGAGGGGATTGCGCAAAACACCCGAACCAACACCAGAGGCACAATCTTGCTGCCAACTGCCAAGAGCTATTTCTCCGGCTAAGAAGGCAATTTACTAATAAATCCCTCACTCGAACTACTAAGGAGATCCTATAGAAGACCCTGATCATCCCAGTCCTGCTCTACACTGAACAGGAAGCATAGAATGTATCAAACGCGGATAGAGAAACCCTTGGTCGTTTTGAGGGAAAAATTCTTCGATCCCGTTTTTATTGATGGGCTATGGAGGTGAAGATTCACCCACGAACTATACGAGCTGTACAGAGACCTATCCCTAGTCAAAAAACTCCGTATTGTACTCCGCACTTGCTAGGACATGTAGATCGAATGGACACCAATATTCTGGCTCGCGGAATCTTCGATTCCCAGCCAGACGTCGCACGCAGTATAGGAAGACCTCGGCTTAAGTGGCGCGGAATGGCTTTGTCCTTTTTGGTCAAACCGTAAAGAGTTTCAAAAAATTGTCTGAACAACTTACAGGCAATTCCTGACGATTATGCCTTCAAGCCTGCTTTAAAAATTTAGTTTCTGCCTAAATCCATTTAACGAGGACCGTCATTGTTATTATTTGTTAATCGTTGTTTGGTGTGAAAACTTATGTAGTTTTTGAAAAGGCTTTTTTTTTTTAATTTCCATGTGGCCTTGACATAGGAATCATGAACAGAGATACAATTTTGTGGAAAACTATTACCACGAAAATGACATTTTCGTACATTGGTAAAGACCTACATTATGCTAATAGAATTTTTTATTTACGTTTCTGGTAAAAAATCAAATTTGTTTCCGTATTTGTTTTTTTTTAAACAATACGGTCAATTTAATTATCACGTTTCTTTGCTACAAAATGTGACTCATATCTTACATCACTAATAAATGTGTAGCTCGATTTTCTGAACCTCCATACGTGTATTTAGCTTTTATCCTTCCGCTCAACAAATTCACAATGAAAAGGATACACGGGTGGTGGTGGCACAATATGTGGAAACTCATAATATGTTCTCAGAAAAAAATATTTCCTTAAAGGAAATTGAATTCTTATGTGAGTTTTATTACGGGTTTTGTTAAAAAGTGATCCCCACTCCTGCAAAGCATCCTTTTTAAGTAATGATTTATATTCGTTCTTTGTGCTCCTTAGCATACCTACGAAAAATGGATATGAAATGGATACCCTCGTATGTATGGCCTTGCAAACGCAACAGGACATTGGTCCAACTATAGATAAATGGGGTAACTTGGAGCTGCCTAAAGATGCGGATCCCAAAGAAAAGAGCAGCAAAGAGATAATCCCGTTGTGCCGTCATTTATTTTTATTATTTAAAATTCAAAATGATTTATCCTTACAACTTAGTAACTTTGCTCCTGTTTTTCTTTAGTTTGGGTACGTTCATGTTACCATTATTCGTTGAATCCCAAATTGGGCTAAGACAGATCGTGTCCGACGGAAAAATTATCTTTCTTATGCTGGTGTTTGCGTGAGTATACAAGGAAATCTCGTGCGTTGGTGTAGTTGTTCGAGTTTATTTTGGGCTCTGATTGGTGTTGAGTTTCCAAGTTTCAGCATCCCTGTTGGAAATTTTGAATGTTTGATATTATTTATGTGAATCCAATCGTTCTTAGTAACCCTCGATGCGAGAACAATTTTCATTAAACAAATATGAAACAGATTCGGTCCAGGCTAACTTATTCCTTTTGCTTACAAACAATATAATCGATATTCACACATGAGTGGGTGAATGCATAAGGGACAGCAGGCGGCGAGGATTTGATTAAAATTAATATTGCAATGCGTTTGAATGTCTTCTCTAGTTTACATCCAAAGCAGATATCTGTTCTTGTATTTGTCCGTACAATTCACCACTGATCCAGAAGATTATTGAAAATGGATAAGCTTTGTTTCAAATAATACACAAATGCGCATTAATTTCAGCACATTCACATACACAAATAAATCATAAATTTCACAATATAATGAACACACTGCTCATGCACTGTTGGACACAAAGTGGAATGCATTTATTTGTTTGATGCAAATCGAAATTAGTTTTGCATTTTGAAAATAAACAGATGGATGTCGTTCTAGTGTATCTTTGTCCACCCAGTTATGTGGTAGTTTGTGGTGAAAAATATTGAAGAACTTATGGCGAAGGGACATTTAAATAAAATGTGTTTAAGATTTAAGCTACAAACAAGGTGCTACAATAAAAGTGCTGTTCGAGTCCAAGACGAGGATTTGACGTCTTTGCATCAAGTGCATCCCTTGGCACCTGATTTTTTAGGTTTAGGATACGAGCTTTCTTCTGGTGTTCTATAATTCCGAGTCAGATTAGGTAATTTTGTAGTAAAGATCCCACTGAGGAGATCCTATAAAAGACCATGATCATCCCAGTTCAGCTCTACGGCGCTGAATTATCATAAACAATATCAAAACTTGATAAAAATATCCTTGGTCGTTTTGAACGAAAAATTCTTTGAAAAATCTTCGGTCCCGTTTGCGTTGACAGGCTATGGATAATAATTATTGAAATGAAGGGCCTGAGCGATATTTTCAAAAAGTTGAGTAATCAGCATTTAAAGTTGTTTACCTATAACTCTTTTGATAAAAACAATCAAAAATTATAAACAGATATTTTGAAGTAAACAAAACTGAAGTGTTTTGTTTACTAGTAATATTTTTTTATTAAAAGGACATGGTTTGCGAAACATTTGCAGTAATTGCAGGCAAATTTAAAAAAAAATGTCGCTTTGGGCCTTGATCTTCTAAGCGCTTCAAATTTAATTGGTTTTCGTTTCGAAGATGTGAATATTGTGCATTCCAACTTGTGGACGGAAGATGTTTTTCTACCCGATTTTCATATTAAGTTCCTCAACCACGATTGTATTGAGGACATGTTCCGTAGGTTCTCATCGAATCGTGTACACATATATAAGGCTGATGTTATAAAAGGATGCTCTTTTGCGAATCACATCAGGGTGATCATTAATCGGCTTAAAGTCAATGACTCGTGACGTAGGTCGGCTTCAGGAAATAAATCCACGTCCTAGAATGTGCTGGTTTGGTGGAACCTAGTTTTTATTTCCTATTCTTCATCCCATAGAATTTCCTGAATCGCTGTAATATCTGCGCTCTGCAGCGCAAGGAAAGACTTTTTGAGTAGAAATCGGGGTGTGAGTTCCAAGTCTATACTTCAAGTTTTGTTCGATATCGATCCAAGCGATTGTCGCTCTCGTAACTATTTTTTTCTCCTAGATCACCCAACTTAGGGGCCTGGCCAATTTTTTTTTTAAAAAATGATGTTAGGAAGCTCCAGACAACAGAAGCCTTACAATTTGAAAGCAAAAATCATTGTTAGGCACTTACCTACCCTCTTTAAAAATTCAATCCATGACAGCCAGTTTAAAATATTTTGAATTTTTATCATTCATAAAATACGGACACACATACATATATGTCCGCGAGAACTGAAAAAAAATTTGACATTGTCCTCAAACCTGCTCGAAACTTATATTATGGAACTAAAAACATTATTAGCCAACCTCCTTCCTGGCGCTTGAAACTTTTCCTTTTACGAATATCACTGCACCATGAAAGATTGTTTGTGCAGTCTGTGGGCTAAAAGTTGGTGAAAAATGCTGAAAAATCAACAACAATAAACCGCCTCCTTACAATCCGGTTGTGAAAAACTTTCATAATTCTCCACCGTGCTCCCCAAGCCGAACTTTCCCGTGCCAAATAAACTGCGAGTAGGTACACCATTTTGCAGGTAAAAAGGACTTGGTGGAAATTCCATACTTACCTCCAAACGTAGCGAAACTGCAAAGAAAATGACTTGAGTACCTGATAACCCGACGCATTGAAGCGGACAGGCATTACGAAACTTATTGCACTTTATCTCTGTTTTCCTTTTACTTGAGATACGGGTGGCTGGGAGAGAAGGAGGGTAAAGCTTAACCCATCATCGTAGGGATGCCGACACACCACTATGGCACAACGAGTGGAGTTTTGCTATTTTCGCTAACAGCCTTGAAGTTTACTGATGCGGACACATGAACTTTTCGAACTGCTAGCACTCCACGAATACAACTCAGGAGTTCCTACGAGTAGGTACTATCTTTAGCTACGATGAGAATAAAATTGAAAACGTGTTTCAAAATGTTACCGTTCCTCCCCGAATACCCACTGGGCAGGATAACGCAATGAATTAAGCGAACAACAAAGGAATACCATTGAACGAGTTGCAAAATATCGCCTGTTAGCAGGACCGTAAATGTAAGGGCACTTAACTGTTGTTCCTGCGGCTTATTATGAACAACAAATGGAATGCGAAACAAATCTCCGACCAGTTGGGTAGTCAGGACGGTTAGAATGTAACAGTTGGTCTGTGTGAAAGATCTAAAACTGAAGTAGTTTTGTTATAAGGAACTCATACACGAAGATTAGATAAGGAGGGATATGGTTTGGTAAACGTTTGTATACTATCAGAATGCAACTATTGGCGGGTAATGTACTAAGTTGTCATCATGCATTCGGTTTGACTGTCACTTAAGTACTTGACCAAATGCCAGGCTCTTGCAATTTGTAAGTGCCACCAAAAGTTCGACTTCACCTATATTTTTTTACTTTGATGAGCGACTGTTAGTAAAAATTAGTAATTAAAACAAATCTATTGGCCATGCATTTTATATACTGATGTTATTTAATTATTCCAAAAAATAATGACCGTCTGATGCAAACAAAGTAAAACAGTTATATTATGAATTTACGATTTAAGATGTTCTAGCATATTTAGCTCCTGGTTGGTCCTTTTTCATCGTCCAGCAGTAATCGGCCAACATTCTTGGATTCCATTTGCTATTATAGCGGTTTTCCATCTGTGAAATGTCCTAATGGAACCATTCTTCGTGCTCATCGCCCACTGCTCCCAAATTGTCAGGAAAAAAATCCAGGCGTGAGTCTAAAAAATAAATCTTAAGTGACATGTTGCAACCCAATGCTTGATAAGCCAATAACAGCTCTCTAACAAACTCTCTATAGATTTCACTCTTATGGTTCCCTAAAAAATTAGCAACAATATTATAAAAAGATACCCATTCTCGTTTTTCTAGATCATTCAATTTTACTTCAAACACCGGATCTTTTATTAACTCCCTAATTTGCGGTCCAACGAAAATACCTTCTTTTATCTTCGCATCACTTATTTTAGGAATTTTTTTTTTCAGATACAAAAATCCGCTTCCATTGCGATCCATCGCCTTCACAAATTTTTTTATAAGGCCTAATTTAATATGCAGAACGAGGCCAACAAGGCTAAGCTGCAGGTGAAGACGAGAGCTGCCATTGACCTCTATAGGCAAAGAAGAAGGGAAGAACATCGGCTTTTCAGAAAGTAGAAAAAAGAGCAAGAAAAGCGCGCGACCGAGGATATAGAGAGATACCACTCCAGGAACGATGTTCGCAAGTTTTACCAAAGTGTAAAACGTCAAAGCCAAGGCTACAAGGCTCGAACAGAATCCTGTCGAGATGAACAAGGAAATATCGTAGTTGAGACACAGTCGATGCTGAGGATATGGAAGAACCACTTCTGCAGACTGTTAAACGGCGATGACGAACAACATTCCGCTGTCAGGCAGAACGAACCATTTAATATTGGCAACGACAGCGAAAACTGCCAACCACCAACCTAAGTGAAGTGAGGATAGCTATATCTAAACTCAAGCTTAATAAGGCCGCCGGAAATGACGGCCTTCCCGCTGAGCTTTATAAAGCTGGCGGCGGAAATGACTTGGTAAGCAATATCCACCAACTCATAAGCCAAATCTGGTCGGTTGAAAGCATGCCTGAAGAATGGAACCTCAGCATCGTTTTCCCGATCTACAAAAAAAAGGAGACCCTCTGAACTGCGCCAACTACAGAGGTATAAGTCTACTCAACATCGCTTACAAGATCCTATCTGCCGTAATATGTGAACGCTTGAAACCGTTTACCAACAACCTGATCGGCCCTTATCAGTGTGGTTTTAGGCCAGGAAAGTCCACAATCGATCAAATTTTCACACTTCGGCAGATCCTGGAAAAAACCCAAGAAGTCCAGACGAATTGGACAGAACGTCACCATTGACAGATATAACTTTGAGGTAGTACGGGACTTTGTCTACCTCGGCTCCGCTATTAACTCTGACAACAACATCTCTTCAGAAATCAAACGAAGAATTACTCTTGTCATTCGCTGTTTCTTCGGGCTAAGAAGGCAATTTAGTAGTAAAGCCCTCACTCGAACTAGTAAGTAGATCCTATATAAGACCCTGATCATCCCAGTCCTGCTCTACGGCGCTGAAGCATGGACCGTATCAAAAGCGGATGAAGAAATCCTTGGTCGATTCGAGAGAAAAATTCTTCGGAAAATCTTCGGTCCTGTTTGCGTTGACGGGCTATGGAGACAATGATTCAACCACGAACTATACGAGCTGTACAGCGACATTCCCCTAGTCAAAAAACTCCGCATTGGACGTTTAAGGTGGCTAGGACACGTAGAAAGAATGGACACCAATACTCCGGCTCGCAGAGTCTTCGATTCCCAGCCAGACGTCGGACGCAGTAGAGGAAGACCTCGCCTTAAGTGGCGCGCACAAGTAGAAACCGACCTCAACCAACTTGGAGTGCGCAACTGGAGGCAGTTAGCTAAGGACCGGGCTAATTGGAGAGGCATGTTGATTGAGGCCCAGGTTCATCCCGGACTGTAGCGCCACTTAAGTAAGTAAGTAAGTAATTTAATATGAAATGGCGGAAGAAATACTTCAGACGGATTTAGAAGAGGAAAATATGTCACATTTTTCTGGCCGGGGATTAAAGATGTTCGCAAAGGCCATCCTTTTTTTATGAGAACGGTTTTTTCTGTCCCGACTATCCCATTCACCTAGAAAACAGCAAAATTTAGTATAACCCAGCTGAAGTCCGAGTAATAGGGCAGCAACTTTTAAATCAAAAAAGATTTTGAAAGAATATGTGCTATATTTGAAATTTTTCAAGTAATAACCTCATGTTGTCATAGGTTTCCTATATATTAGCAGCATGGGCAAGAGGTACAGAAGGAAATACGTTTTCATTATGGAATAGAACTGCTTTTTAGCTAGCTTTAGAAGAGTCAATGAACAAGCGCCAACGACGGGGATCAAATTCGATTTCCAAATTTTCCATAACCCTATATATATCGTTACAATATACCAAATCTCCATCTTGAGAGTAGTATGATCTGAAGAGCATGTCACGATTTCGAAAATGGCTTATTTTAGTTTTATGATGTTGCAAATTCCATTGTTTTAATCGAAATCCGTAGAGTTCTGACTGCTTTTTTGACAAATATCAAGTCGCAAACTAAGTCGCTTAGGACTCCTTGAGTTATAAAAATTTTTATAAAAACATTTTGGAGGTTGCCTAACTTCAAGACACCTCAAAGTATTACACAAGTGCAAAATCGGTATATCTTCTTTTAGATGTTTTCAATAAAGTGAAACTAAATTTAGATGTAGTGAATGTTATTCATACATATCAACAAGTACGAGATTTAACCCAATAGAACTTGAAGATAAATATTTTGCACAAAAGTGTAGATATTCTAAGCCTAATATGGTTGTTGTGCCTATTTAAAAGGACCTCCAAGTGATGGCTGCTATAAGATATTGGGAGAGAAACTAAAAACTTATATACACACGCACACATGAATGGTGTAATGTTTGCAACTATTTTTACGATGCTCTTTTGTTATGGAGCCTACCTCCCTAAGTCGTACAAAGCGCGACCCGCTCTTCTGTACTGTTTAAAGCGCAGTTCGCTGAAAGCTATGGCATATTACTGCCGCAGTTAATGAGACTCGAGTGGTTAGATCAAGACTGATTTTATTTCCAAAATGAAAAGGTATTTATACAAAAATCTTACGTTGGAGCTATGGATATTCTAAGCATAGAATATCTGAATACTCATAGCTCCTATCAAAAATATCATATAACTTAATTATCGAACGTAATTATATTTGACCTACATACTGCATAATGCATACCGGGAAAAAGGGACACAGTGTAAACAATGACAAACACTTAAACCCGAATGAACTTTTACGATGCATGAATCACTGTCGATGCCGATAGAATGCCATTTGACACTATATGGTATCTGGGGTGATACAATGCTACGTAATTGATTTTCGTAATTTGTGTTGCATTGGATCCCACTACAATGGTTGTGAGAAAAAGCTAGGCCCTGGGTACTAACGAGTCTGTTGCGCCATAAATTTATTTCTTTAGTATTGGTATCCATTCATTTTTCATGTCTATGCTATCTTAATTGTCCAATGTGGAGTTTTTTTTTAAGTAAAACTTCTTTGGGCTCGTCGGGGTAACTCCAAACTCACATTAAACGAAATGTAGACTCAAAAAGTCGAGGAAGTCTAGCCTGGTGGGACAACGGCGGGCAAAAAACTAGCAAAAACGTATGTTTCAGCAAAAAAAGAGAGAGAGAGAGAGCGTAAGCATAAGAGAGCTCTCTGTAGTGAATGTACGGAATTACGGATGGATTTTAAGAGCAAAGCATCCTGCGGTGTTTTTATACCCTATCCCATAGGGGTAGGTATATTAGCTTGTAACATAGAGAAATAATTTAGCTACATATACCTCCGTCCGTCCGTCTGTAAGTCACCGATTTTTAGGCCTTAAATTTTAAGCTAGGATAATGAAATTTTTTATATGTGATCCTTGTACGTGCTGTTTTAGAAAAACCTTATTTTTAATCAAAAGGTTAGGAATTTTGATAAAGTATCTCAACGGAATATTTAGATAATCTTAACACCTATATTTCGTATATAAATATAAAGTTTTCCTGGATCTGACAAAGTGTAAAGATTTTATCACTTATGTACTTTTCTGGCATTAAGTCACTCTGATAAGGGCTGATCAGGTTGTTGATAAACGGTTTCAGGAATTTATATATTATGCCTATGTAGCTGACGCAGTTTAGAGGATCTCCTTTTTGTGGATTGGGCAGACGATGCTGAGGTTCCATTTTTCAGGTATAAATCCATCCGACCAAATTAAGCTTATGATTTGGGGAATGTGACTTACTTCCGGCAGCCTTGTTAAGGATAAGTTTGGATATTGCTATCCTCACATCACATTAGGTGCTCGGTAATCTTGAATGGTTCGTTCTGTCTGACAGCGGAAGATTGTTCGTCATTGCCGTTTCAAAGTCTGCAGAAGTGGTTCATCAATTTTCTTAGCATCGACTGTGTCTCAACTATGAACTTTCATTGTTCATCTCGACAGTATTCTGTTCACTACTTGTGTCCCTGGCTGTATCGTTTTACGCTTTGGTACATTTTGTAAACATCTTTCTTGTTGTGGCACATATCTATATCTTGGGATCTTCGGAATTCTTTCGCTTCCACTTTGGGATTGCAATATGTGCCTTGTTGTAAGTACAAGTCATAGCTTTGCTCTCAAGAGTTTACACAAATATTGAAACCCTATCTACCAAAAAGGTACTAAGGGCCAGCGGTTGCCATGAAAAGGCTGAGAATCGGAGTTGGTAGGCATCAGCTAGGTGAAAACACTAGATTTCATATAATTGCATTCCCTACCATTTGACCGCCCTAACATCTATTGGCAATGAAAGCGAACACTATCAGCCACTCGTACTAAATGAAGTGAGAATGGCAATATATGCATTTCTGTCGAGCAATATATCTGAAGGCGGTGGATAAGGCAATTTAGTAATAAAGCCCTCGCTACAACACAAGAAGATTCAGCCCTGCTCTATGGGCTCATGAAGAAATCCTTGGACCTTTTGAGAAGAAAATCCTTTAGTTTTTCGCGTTGAGACATTACGTTGCATGTATACAAATTTGCAACCAAGAACTTTATGAGCTGTACAGCGACATAGACCTGTTAAACTACTCCGCATTATACGTTTGATAGAGCTAGACTATTTAGAGAGATAGACACCAATGCTCTACAGCAAAACTTTTAAGTGTGAAACTGGAGGCAGTTAGCTATGACCGGGCTTATTGTAGAGCCGTGTTGGTTGAGACTTATATTTATTTTGGGCTGTAGCACTACTTTAGTGAGTAAGTTATTAAGTTTTTTCCTTTGACCATACGGATTTCATGTGTGGACCTCTACTACTTATCTAAATCCATGATTAAGAAAATCTATTTAATAGCCCCACAAAATAGCGACTAATAACGAAATCTAGTATCCAGAATTAATTAAATTAAAAAAACATGAGCAGAAGATGAGAAACCAAACTAATTATTTCAATCCTCGATTGCTTCTAGTCCGCGTATTGATATCCTTCGATTCCTTGACATCGAAGGAGGACGATCGAAGCAAAAACCCTATAATCCTTATTAAGTTAGTTATTGAAATCTGGTTGCATTTGGTTGATACGTTTTGTCCCGTTAATTATTATTTCATAGATACCACACCCAATTGGAAATTTACAATTCTAATGAGTTCACCATGAAACCGCATCTTCATCAACTTCCCATTTGCTGGTTGACGCTGTTGATGTCCTTCTTCGTCATGTGTTGTCTATTTGCCTGATTAAAATGCAATCCTGGTAGAAATAGCTTTTATACCATCCCCCGGGAATGGAGACGAGGGACGAATGGCGAAGGACAAACTGTAGAAACAAATATGAACCTTTGAATGAATTAATCTCAGATACGCAACCGTTCCTTCCGGGTGATTGTATTGTACTCGTACCGCCCGATGATGTTCTCATTATTATTGAAGTTCACTCCTTCGATTTGGAATCCTTGCAAAACTGCATGACCACAATACAAAACAACACATGGCACGACTGCACACTCTTTCTTCCTCTGTGTACGTTGAATGATGAACAAAAAAAGTGCATATCCTTTTTTCGGTGGTCTAGAAAACTTATCCTTGCTTGGTCATTTTGTTTATAGGAAGATACTTTCAGTTCGCATATTCAGTCGACTACTTCTTCGTATCTTCGTCGGGGAGAGCACATTTTGTGCACGATGCTGTGAGAGGACAACAAAGGATAACTGGAAAAAGGACTGCAAAGAAGCTCGGCAGTGTTGAGAGGAAATTAGAAGACTCCGAAGTTTGTAGGAAAGTTTCATTAATTATAAAAAGGACAAAACTCATTAAAAATTTTTGTTAGGGAGCATGTTGTACACAATGGCACAGTGTCCAGGATCTATCGTTCAAACTTCTAAGGAATGCTTATTTGCCATTTTGAACTCTTCCATTTTCCTATTAATTTGGTTCTTTTTTTTTGCTAGGATTTGTTTTCAGTTCAATACTGACCGTTACAGTATTGGGCAGAAATAGCAACACTATTTGCATTTACAGTGGGGTTTAGGGTAATTAAGGGTCTGGAATTATAAAAAAGGGCTGTTCAGTATTGAGTATTATCACGCAGATAATTTCCATATTAATAGTCAAAAGAAGGAATGAGATTGAGATCAACTGTCGTAGCTATAGGTGACTACAATACCTTGCTTTTTGAAAGTCCAAGAAATGAGAATACAGATTAGAAGACGATAGAGAGGGGGTATGTCTGATTTTTCCATAAAGTTTATCTTTATGTTTCAGATAACATCAGCTCAAAAGTTGATTCAACGAAAGTTACGTTTAGATTGGCCTACAGGAACAAATTGCGTGTTTGGCATATTTAGATAACCCGTTAGTAAATAAGATGTACACTTGATTGGCCAAGTTATGGGCTAAATACCTTACTTTGTAAACCAAGTACTATAGGGAAATATTCATGAGCACTGGAAATTTCCGTTTTAGTTGTTGATCACCATGCACAATGAGAAAAGGCACAAAAACATACATGTCAGGGATCCTACGTTAATACTTAGCAGGACCAATAAAAGTCTGCCATTACTGCGACACAGGAAATGATGAGTAGACTGAGAAATGCAAGTGGAGACGAATAGTGGATGCGCAGTGGCTTTGTGGTAAGTGCGTTGGGGACTACTAAGCTGGGTTCCTTTGGTTCGAGTCCCGAAAGTGGAAACACCTAATTTTGTTGACTATTCCACCTCTTGCGAAAGTCTGACACACAACCAAGAGAAACACTGTCATTAGAAGCTTCTAAAATTTGCCGTTTGGTTTAGGCGTTAAACATTATTATGTGGGCAACATATTTGTAAGACTGATAATTCAAGCTTGCTGTTAATTTTCCGGGTCTACCTTTTTTTCTCCCTTTATGTGTTCATTTGTCCTTTTTGAGAGAAAAAATAATAAATCGATGAGATTCGAACCCATCCCATATGCCAAGCTGATTATCGCACTAACCTCTAAATCACTTAGCCTTCAATAGTCAATTCAATTCAGTCAATAGTACCCTCAACCCTGTAAGGCGATGTATCATTTATCCGACATTCTGTAGGTGATTATGGTGTAAATCACCTACAGAATGTCAGATATGATACATCGCCTTACAGGGTACTATTGACTTACTGCCATTAAATGATCTCCTTTCTGTGATCCTTTCCAGAGCGAAATTTTATTTCATTTGCATAATAAGTGCACACGATATTTAGAGGGAGTTGCGGGTACTGCAGAAAGACTTCACATTTTGCCAAAGTCAACAAATAGCGGAAGTTGTAAGTTAGCACAATGCACCCGGTCGTTTGTTCAAGGGTGAGACAACGAATCATATATGAGATTCGGTGAGTCAGGAGCGTTCTAGGTTCACCAATGAATTTGGCATTGTGTTGTTAGTGGCGTTGTTTAATCGATAGTGTGACTGTGAGCTGAAAATGCGTGCCTTGTCGGCCGTTGGAATGCGACGAGCCTAGAGATGATTTCTGTAAGCTTCTCCAAACAATTTCCTTTGTTAAATCTACTTACTTACTTAAGTGGCGCTACAGTCCGGAATGAACCTGGGCCTCAACCAACATGCCTCTCCAATTAGCCCGGTCCTTGGCTAACTGCTAAGGACCGGGCTCACTCCAAGTTGGTTGAGGTCGGTTTCCACTTGTGCGCGCCACTTAAGGCGAGGTCTTCCTCTACTGCGTCCGACGTCTGGCTGGGAATCGAAGACTCTGCGAGCCGGAGTATTGGTGTGCATTCGTTCTACATGTCCTAGCCATCTTAAACGTCCAATGCGGAGTTTTTTGACCAGGGGCATGTCGCTGTACAGCTCGTATAGTTCTTGGTTGAATCATCGTCTCCATAGCCCGTCAACGCAAACAGGACCGAAGATTTTTCGAAGAATTTTCCTCTCGAATCTACCAAGGATTTCTTCATCCGCTTTTTAGGGTCTCCTTAGTAGTTCGAGTGAGGGCTTTACTACTAAATTGCCTTTTTAGCCCGAAGAAACAGCGGTTGGCAAGAGTAATTCTTCGTTTAATTTCTGACGAGATGTTGTTGTCAGAGCTAATAGCGGAGCCGAGGTAGACAAAGTCCCGTACTACCTCAAAGTTATATCTGTCAATGGTGACGTTCTGTCCAATTCGTCGATGTTGTGAGTCCTTTCGTGATGACAGCATATACTTAGTCTTACCCTCATTTACTGCTAAACCCATTTTCGCCGCTTCCTTCTCTATACTAGCAAACGTGGCTATGACATCACGTTGAGTCCTACCAATGATGTCAATATCGTCAGCGTATGCTAGTAGTTGCACCGACTTTTGGAAAATTGTGCCTCTGGTGTTGGCTTTGGAGTTTTGCACAATTCTCTCAAGAATCAGATTAAAGAAGTCACCTGACAGCGCATCGCCTTGCCTAAATCCTTTTTTGGTATCGAATGTGTCGGTGAGGTCGTTTCCGACCCTGATGGAGCAGCGAGAATTCTCTATCGTCATCCTACACAAACGGACGAGTTTGGGCGGTATACCAAAACTAGACATGGCTCTGTACAGTTTGTCTCTATAAATGCTGTCATATGCGGCTTTGAAATCGATGAATAGGTGGTGGGTATCGATTTGGACTTCTTCAGTTTTTTCCAGGATCTGCCGAAGTGTGAAAATTTGATCGGTTGTGGACTTTCCTGGCGCATCGACTGTGTCTCAACTACAATATTTCCTTGTTCATCTCGACAGGATTCTGTTCGAGCCTTGTATCCTTGGCTTTGACGTTTTACACTTTGGTAAAACTTGCGAACATCGTTCCTGGAGTGGCACCTCTCTATATCCTCGATCGCGCGCTTTTCTTGCTCTTTTTTCTTCTTGCTGAAAAGCCGATGTTCTTCCCTTCTTCTTTGCCTATAGAGCTCAATGGCAGCTCTCGTCTTCACCTGCAGCTTAGCCTTGTAGGCCTCGTTCTTGGCTGCGAGCATCTGTTGGCATTCCTCATCAAACCAGGGGTTTCTTGCTGGTGGCCGCGAGAAACCTAGCACATCAGTTGCGGCTGATCTAATGGCCTGTTGGCATCGTTGCCATTGCTCTTCGACATTCGATGCTGGTGGTATGGTGTTAATCGAGAGGTTAAGGGATACGCGTTGTGCGAAGGTCTTGGCGGTCTCTTGCGATTGCAGTCTTTCGACATTAAATTTTTTCACAGTATTTCAGTATTATCCGCATTCTTACCTTGGCTGCTACAAGGTAGTGATCCGAGTCGATGTTAGCTCCTCGGAATGTTCGGACATCCAAAATACTGGATGCGTGCCTCTTATCTATCGCAATGTGATCAATTTGGTTGACCGTTCGTTGATCTGGAGACCGCCATGTCCCCTTATGGATATCGAGGTGAAGAAACCGTGTGCTGGCTATAGTGGCATTTCGTTCCGTAGCGAAATCAACTAGCCTAAGTCCATTACCAGACGTGTTGTCGTGTAGGCTATGTTTTCCGACAATGCTTCTAAAGATGTCTTCTCTTCCTACCTTTGCGTTAAAATCTCCCAGCACGATTTTAACATCGTACTTCGGTAGTCGCTCATAGGTTTTGTCGAGGAGCTCGTAGAAGCAATCCTTAGCTATATCATCTTTTTCTTCCGTCGGAGCGTGAGCGCATATAAGGCTTATGTTGCCGAATTTGGCCTTGATGCGGATTGTTACTATGCGTTCGCTAATATCTTGGAAACATAAGACTTCTTGCCTAAGTCTGGCACTTACAACAAATCCGCATCCGAATAGTCGCTGTTTCTGCTCACTATAACACGGTCCGTAGTATATGTCACAGTTTTTCATCCTCTTTTTGCCCGGCCCATCCCATCGTATTTCCTGGATGGCAGTAATGTCTGCTTTGTAGCAGTTAAAGGCTT
Organism: Rhingia campestris; assembly: GCA_932526625.1. Taxonomy (NCBI): domain Eukaryota; kingdom Metazoa; phylum Arthropoda; class Insecta; order Diptera; family Syrphidae; genus Rhingia; species Rhingia campestris. The sequence continues at coordinate 49,158,077 of OW052182.1, read as the reverse complement.
CCGCTAGTTGTTCGCCTGCACCTCTCCTGTTTAATGTTCTCACATTCCAGGTGCAGATACGAACGTCGTTGTCCTTTTTTCGTTTAGCAGGGTCGTCAACAATAAAATCAGTCCTTTCCGAGGCTTTTGGTTGCTTCGTAACCATGTTTTTTTTCTGTGGGTGGGTAGTTAACCCAAAGCACAACCCCCAACCTGGAGGGCCAGTTTCAATTTATTAGATACCCCTAGGACACGGGGCCATCAGTATCCACTACGGGATTGAGCGCTGCCGTTGGCCTTTCGGTTCATCCGCCACCATCTCTGTTCAAGGGGCCTGACTAACCCTTGAAATTCCTAGACAACCTGTTATCCAAATATGTCAGAGCAGCTCATCTAGGTTCGCCTGGGACAGCAGGCCGGGTATTCATCCGTGCCATTCTCACCAGGGTGTTTATAGTGTTGCTGTTTTTCGTCGTGCTATCAACACTCGCACTTATCGTTTAGCAAGTCAAATCCGGTTGGATGAGACCAGTATCCGATGGTTACCACTTGGAGGTAAAGATAAGCACATTTGATGTGTAGTCAGAGTTGCAACACTGGGCATTGCCAAGTTAACGCCAATCAGAGTCTACCCTCGTTCTACAACACCCAACCATCTTTGTTAAATCTATCTGTAATAAAAAGTTAGTCCCAGCTGTGCCAAAGGTTGCAGCTTTAAAGTAAGAGAAGAAAAGACTGATTTTGACAGTTGTTATGTTCCATTGGGCAAAAAAATTAATTTTTTTTTCAGATTTCAGATCAATTTTGCAAATCTGGATTTTTCGGCAGATTTTTACACACACTAATACAAATTATAGCGGTCAGTTTGACGAAAGTGATTTTCGTTTTGATTTATTGTTACTTCGGTTGTGAAAAACTAAAAACTCTAAAACTGTAGCAGTTCAATGTGAAATATAAATTTAATGAAAACAAACAACCTGTGTGTCTTGAAACTTGACAGCTTAACCGACACTCAATTCACAGACAACAAATTACAACAATACAGAGACAAAAAAAAAGCAATCTGAAATCGTGTTCCATTGGCACTCAAAAAGAACAAATTTTAGATCAAAATCCAGATTTACCAATGGAAAACGCCTTTGGTAGATGCCGGTAAGTTCAGTGTATATTTTGAGGACATATATTTGGGCTTTATACAGAAGAAGAATCTCTGGGCTGGTGTAAAATATCTCCTAGCTCTGAAAAGGAAACTTAGTTTGAATGATGCTGATTGTCAATGTGATTTCATGTTGTTGCTTTAATACATCTGACCAATGTCTAGCATATGAATGGATTCTTCTTCGTAATTGAGATACGGTCGATGCTGAGGATATGTAAGAACCATTTATGCAGACTGTTAAACGGCGATAATGAACAATCTTCCTCATTCAGGCAAAACCACCCGTCCTACATGAAGTGAGGATAGAAATATCTACACTTATCCTTAACAAGGCTGCCGGAAATAACGGACTTCCCTTCGATCTTTATAAAGCCAGTGGAGATGATTTGGTGAGTAACATTCACTAACTCATAAGCAAAAGTTGGTCGAAAGTATCCCTGAAGAATGGAATCTCAACATCGTTTGCCCGATCCACAAAAAAGGAGAACCTCTAAACTGCGCCAATTATAGAGTCATAAGTATCCTCAACATCGCTTAAGATCCTATCTGCGTAAAACGCCTAAACGGCTTTCCAACAACCTAATCGGCTGTAATTAGTGTGGTTTTAGGCCAGGAAAGTCTACAACTGATCAAATCTTCAGACTTCCGCAGATCCTGGGAAAAACCTGCCACTTCTTTATAGAATATGACATCATTTATAGAGACTAGCTATGCAGAGCCATGTCTAATTCGAAACATTCAATACCATAAAGAATTCGAGTAAGGCTGTCATGTGACTTCTTGATATAAATATGCAAAACTCCCGAGAAAACAACGAGGGCAAAATCTTCCATAAATCAGTGCAACTACAAGTGTACGCCGACGATAATGACATCATTGGTCCGACTTAACGTGATTTTACAACCACGTTTGGTAGTATAGAGAATGTTCCAAAAATGGGTTTAGCAGTAATTGAGGGTAAATCCAAGTATATGCTGTCAACATGAAAGGATACACAATATCGACGAAATGGACAGAACCTAACCATTGACAGATAAAATTTTGTGGTAGTACGGGACTTTGCCTACCTCGGCCCGCTTTTAACACTGTCAACAACATCTCGTCACAAATAAAACGGAGAAGCTAAGAAGGCATTTCAGTAGTAACGTCTACACTTGAATTACTAAGGTTATCATATACAAGGCCGTCATCATTCAATTCTACTCTACGGATGAAGAAATTCTTGGTCATTTTAAAAGACAAATTCTGCGTTGGTCCCGTTTCCGTTGACTGGCTATGGAGATGAAGATTCAACCACGAACTATACGGGCTGTATAGAGATATAGTCCTTGCCAGAAAACTACGCATTGGACGTTTAAGTTGGCTAGGACATGTAGAGCGAATGTCTGCCAATACTCTGGCTCGCAATCTTTGATTCCCAGCCAGACGTCGGACGCAGTATTGTAAGACCTCGCCTTGAGTGCTCCGCACAATGAGAAACCGACTTTAACCAACATGATGTGCTCAACTAAGGACCAACCTAATTGGAGAAGCATGTTAAGTAAATAAGTAAGAATAACGATTTGCGATTGTTACCTTCCTGACGACTTAGATAACCGAATATCCGTTTTAGACGTTAAGGAATAGCATTATTCAACGCTCTTTGACTAATTAACTAGAAGCATAATACCCAAAAGTAAAAGCTGCACTGTCATAGGCGAAACCCTCAACCCTGTTAATAGTCCTAAGAACTCAGTGTAAACTACCAAAAGTAATTCCAACAATACAGGTGTTAAACCCACTTCCGAACAACGATCAAAAACTCGATCAATACAGCCAGCCGAAGAGTCGACCATTTTTAATGGAGTATCCTATAAAGGATTTCTAAAAGCATTTTGGTTTCAAACGGGTTAAACGACACTCAAACCCGAATAACTTTCAGCTCGTAGCGATAACACAAAACAAGATTTTATGTATCATATTTTACGATGCTACAACATCCTTGTAAACTTCAACCACAATGTAATTTACGATAGGAAGCCAGTGCCTTTGCTACCACCAACTGCAGCTTAAACTTTCAAAGTTTCTTGCGGTATCAGTTAATAATAATATTTTACTATTTCCTTGGCAAATTTTGAGTAGATAACTCCAGCAACCGCATACGTAATTTGCTCGAACTAATGCATCCCCCACATATACGAACACTTCACGTATACATAATGTGTCTTATGGTAGCTCTCAAAAAATCACTAGTAATAAATGCATACAACGTCAATCTCAATAACAATGCACAGGACACATTGCCGTACGGACTAGGAAAACATCTTCAGATTGCATCCAATTGAAATGTAAAACTTATCCACCCGATAGCAAAAGCTGACCGCTGAAGCAATCCCCCCTTCCAAAATAGGTATAATCTCGGTATTTCCTAACCCCATTACACTTGGTACATCTTTAATAAGTCATCCAGGACACAGTACCCGTATCTCTGGCCAAGGATCAAATTGTGGAAAATCTTGTTTCGACCTCCGGAATGCAAAATAGTATGCAAAATCGGAAATTGCATTGTTCACTTGTGGACCACCGGTTTTCCTTCGCCGTCGTCGACGTCGTCCTTGGAATGTGAATGGGTGCACATACATAATATATGGATAAACAACTCACGTGGGTAAAGTTCTTCTTAGCTGGGCATAATGAAAGTCAAAAGCCCAAAGGGCAAGTGTATATTCTTGCTTGGATTGATGTCCTCAGCCTCGGTCTGATGCTTAATCATTCCGGGCCAGGCCACATACTGTATATACACACACACACACACACCGCCTAATGGCCAACGACGACTGTTGTTGCAACTCGGGGTATCTTGACATTTTGGATATCCTTCTATTAGCATATAAATAGGCTACCTACGTTCTGGCAGGAAAATATTATTTGATTCGACATCCAAAAGGTGGTTTGGGGCAGATACCCTTAGTAGCGCTGGGACGAGTGACATTTGACGATGTGCAGGATCCATAAACTAGATCTCATGTTAGCGCTCTAAGGGATGAGCCCGGGTGCCGCTAGTTTTGTATTCCATTCGACACGACCAAATGATAATGTGAACGAGAAAGTCCGTTTTTTTTTATTTTGTTGTTGGTTGCTACTACTGCATGACCCTCCATATACATTTGTGTGCTTATCTGTGACGAAAATTGGAAAATAGACGAGGAATCATCAATGTCCCGTCACCATGGTAGTGGGTAGTTGATTGCTATTTGCCTGTCGGAGGTGTTATTTGATGGCAGACTGCGAGGTCGAGGATATTTTTGGGCAAAAGTGCGTTCGTTCATTTTCGTATGATAATGAACTCATGAGAAGTCTTTCATTAGCCCGGTGCGGAGTACCTCCACTGGAGGAGTACAGAAGACACAATCCAGCTTTCAGATATTAGAATCTATTCCTGTGATGGGCCAAGTTGTCTCTGGAGCATGAAATTGCCAAACTGGCGCGTATCGTTGTCGTCCTTGCCGTAAAGAGATCACTCATCCTGTCCCAGTTGATGATGTTGGGATACAATTTTTCGGTCCTTGAGTGAAGCACTCGAATATCCTTAAAATGAGAACGTTTAATCATGACTGGCAGGATGTCGTGTACGTCCATAATTGTTTGTGTTTGCTGTGCGAACAAAATTGTTGGTTTTTGGTGTCGTTTTCCTTTCTGAGGGGTGGGCGGTGGCGGTTCTATAAAGTGTATGATTTTAGTGTTCCTTTATTGCATCCCTGGTCAGATGACAGCTCGTCGAATGGGAAGCAATTTTTGCAAGTGAATTAGTTCTCGGTGTAGTCGTTAGCGCGTACATGATTGAGATGGTAATTGGAAGAGAAATGGAAGTTTGATGAATTGGAAAATTTCATTTCAGTTGGCGCGTGTAATTTATTAGGTGGTAGTGGAGAAGGAAGGGATGTATGTTCACAGGGAATGTTTTATAAGGGTAATTTGTTGGCAAACATTAAGAGTGATGGGGTTCTCCGATACTGGCAACCAATATTGTGACAACAAAATCGTACTCAGAAGTCATGTATATGCACAACAAATTTGTATAGATGCATACTTACCAAAATATATGTATGGCACAAACATGCACTTAAATCCTTAAGTTGACATGACAGGAAATCACGAATTTCATAGAACAAATATGAAATAATAAAAAAACTGAAGCCTGCACGTGGAAGCGGAATCATATTAAAGAAAACAAATTCAAGGCGGACCAGTAAGGATTAAGTTTAGGAAGAAGGTTGAAAAAGCAAACAATTAGAACCATGAAGAAGGGCAAAACATTTTTAAAAGAGCAACAATCTCAACAACATTAAGTTCTCCAACTCTCAGCATGCATATTGCAAAGGGAAGGCGGTTGAGACAGCGCTTCACTCGTACGCATCATCGAAAACTCGCTTAGCGCAAAAGAGTACACTATGGTTGCCTTCCTTGATATAGAAGGAGCCTTTAACAATGTCAAAGCGGACCGATCACTAATGCACTTTCAGTTCTCAATGTTGATGATTCGCTGATAGTGCTAATTAATCAGCTTCTTACGGGCCGAATCATTAACACAAAGCTTGGGGTCTCTTCCGCACGAAGATCTGTGAGTGTTTTGTCTCCTATTCTCTGGAATCTGGTGGTCAATGAGCTACAAGTTAATCTAGAAAGGGAAGGCTGCAAGGTGATTGCATATGCTGATGTCGTAGCAATAGCTGTATCAGGGAAGTACCTTAACACCCTCAAAGAATTATTACAAAATGGTCTTTCAGTACTCTCCAAATTTGGGTGCAGGGGCACAGTGATATCCCAGGGAATTGTAGGGCGGACGAGCTTGCCAGAAGGGGTACCACGCTTGATATTCTACCACATGTCGAAACGTTAGGCATGCCACTCGCTACTTGTAAATCAACACTTAAACTAGATGCGATCAAAAAGCTAATTGTAGATGGACAAACGGCTCAACGTGTCTTATATCCCGGCAAATCTGGCCCATATATAGCCAGAAACGCTCCCTCAGTTTAATAATGCTGAACAGATCCACCATCAGCACCATCATTGGTGTCCTCACAGGACACTGCCCCATAGGCCTACATGCTAAAATATTTGGCCTTTATAGCAACGACTTCTGCAGAAGCTGCATGGACGAGGAGGAAAGTATCACTCATCTTCTTTGTTCATGTCCAGCGCTCTCCAACAAATGAAGACTCCACCTGGGAGACTACTTCTTCGACAACCTAGGTGACCTGATTAACATTGTCATCAGGAACCTGCGCCGGTTTATTTGTAGCTCGGGTTGGTTCAACTATGCAGACGACTCATAGGAAAAGATGTTTGATCCATGTGGTACCACAACGGACCTTCTTGGTCTAAGTGTGCAAGCGTTCCGCGTCCAGCCGCTTAACCTAACCTAACCTAACTTATTTACTTAAGTGGCGGTACAGTCGAATTAGCCCGGTCCTTACTACGTCCAATTACAAGTAGTTGAAGTAGGTTTCTACTTCTGCGCGCCACTTAAGGCGAGGTCTTCCTTTACTGCGTCTGACGTCTGGCTGGGAATCGAAGACTCTGCAAGTCGGAGTATTGGTGTTCATTCGTCCTACAAAACTCTCTTGCATTCCTAAGTTATTTGAACATATTATTTGTGATAAATTGGTATTCCTGTGTCGAAACATTATCTGTAAAGAGCAGCATGGCTTTGTAAAAAATCGATCCACTGTCATAAATCTCTTAACTTTTATGCATCATTGTTCCAATAGGTTGGAAAATAAAAAAGAGGTCGATTGTATATACACTGACTTTTACAAAGCTTTTGACCAGTTATCACATAACATCATAATTTTTAAACTTAAGGCTTATGGTTTCCCTCCAGGTTTCATAAATTGGGTTCAATCATATCTCTCACTAAGAACTTATCAGGTAAAATTTAGAGGCTCTAAATCCAACCCTTTTGTTGCCCAATCTGGAGAACCCCAAGGTAGTCATTTAGGCCCTATCTTATTTATTCTTGCTATTAACGATGCAAAAGCTTGTATTCGAGAGAGCAAAATACTGATATATGCTGATGACAGGAACATTTTCAAATGTGTAGGAGATCTAAGCGATTCGCTTTCACTTCAAACTGATTTAAATAGCTTTACAACATGGTGTTTTAAAAACGGTTTGAATCTGAACCCCACTAAGTGCCAGCATATGTCATTTTCACGAAAACGTATTCCGTCCAATTTTAGTTATACTCTGTCGGGGCACACTCTCTGTCGTATAGACAGTTTTAAAGATCTTGGTGTTTATTTTGATCCTAAATTGGAGTTTAATAAACACATAAACGTTATTGTGAATAAATCCAACTCTTTGTTGGGATTTATAAAAAGGTGGTCAAAAGAGTTCAATGATCCTTATGTCACGCTTTCGTTATATAATTGTCTAGTTCGCCCTCACTTGGAGTATGCCTCACAGGTGTGGACACCCTTCTATGTCGTTCATTCAAATAGAATTGAGGCAGTCCAACGTAAATTTATAAGATTTGCTTTGAGAGGACTTCCATGGGATGATGTACACAATTTGCCTCCGTATAGGTGTCGAATTAAACTGCTGCAGTTGTTGCCTTTGTCTCAACGTAGACTTAACAATGACATGGTCTTCTTACACCAAGTATTATCAGGACAAATAGATGCTCCTGATCTTTTAAGTGATATTGGTTTTAATACCCGTGGGGGTTCCTATAACCTTCGTAGACTAAATATTTTACATATACCTAATCGTAAATACAACTATGGTATGCATGAGGCTATAGGTCGCATGAGTAGAGTTTACAATAAAAATAGCGATGTAGTTGAACTGCATGTTAGTAAAAGTAGTTTAAAAAACACTTTGCGTAATTGTATTCTAGAGTCGTTATAAGTGTATGTTTATTTTTTTTTGTTTTGTTATTAATACAAAAATAAAGTTTAATTTCATCGTTTATTGATTTTGTTAGTGACGTCAAACTAACTTCAGTGTTTTGTTATGTCCCACTAACAAAAAAAATAAAAAATGAGCCTGTGGATGCATTTTATATGCTGTGGCAAATCTCTGCTCGTAGATGCGCTTGTATTAAGCTCGCTACGACACAGATCTGATAGTGCTTAAAAAAAATGTTCCAGCCATCTTAAACGTCCAAACAGGAGTTTTTTTTACTAGGGGCATGACGCTGTACAGCTCGTATAGTTATTGGTTGAAGCTTTGTCTCTATAGCCCGTCAATACATACGGGACCTTACTACTGAATTGCCTTCTTAGTCCGAAGAAACAGCGGTTGGCAAGAGTAATTCTTCGTTTAACTTCTGACGAGATGTTGTTGTCAGAGTTTAGTGGAGCCGAGGTAGATAAAGTCCCGTATACCTCAAAGCTTTATCTGTCAATGGACAATCATCTCAAGAATCAAATTGAAGAAGTCTCATCACTGCGCATCGAATGTATCGGTGAGGTCGTTAATTCTATATCGTCATCCTAAACAAATTGACGAGTTTGGGCGGTATACCAAAACTAGACATGGCTCTGTATAGTTCTTCTCTATAAATGCTGTCGTATGCGGCTTTGAACTCGATAAATAGGTGGTGAGTATCGATTTGCATTTCTTGTGTTTTTTTCCAGTAGCTGCAGAAGAGTGAATATTAGATCAGTTATGGACTTTCCTGGCCTAAAACCACACTGATAAGGGCGTTCACATATTAGGGCAGATAGGATCTTGTAGGCGATGTTGAGGAGACCTATGCCTCTGTACTTGGCGCAGTTCAGAGGGTCTTCTTTTATTGTGGATCGGGCAAACGATGCTGAGGTTCCATTCTTCAAGCATACTTTCATCCTACCAGATTTGGCTTATGAGTTGGTGGATGTTACTTACAAACTCATCTCCGGTGGCTTTATACATCTAGGCGGGGAGGCCATCATTTCGGGCAGCTTTCTTAAGCTTGAGTTTAGATATTGCTATCCTCACTTCACTTAGGTCGGGTAGTTGATAGTTTTCGCTGTCGTCGCCAATATTGAATAGTTCGTTCTGCCTGACAGCGGAGATTGTTCGTTATCGCCTTTTAACAGTCTGCAGAAGTGGTTCTTCCATATCCGCAGAATCGCCTGTGTATCAGCTAGGATATTTCCTTGTTTATCTCGATAGAATTCTGTTCGAGCCTTGTATCCTTGGCTTTGGCGTTTTACACTTTGCATCTAAATACAAAAACCTTATTCATAAACCTTATACAACGATAAAGAGACGCTTTATAAGGGTGTTTCATTGATTTTGTATCTTTTTGTATGACACAATTTTAAGACGCAACAAAATCATAAGAAGTAAATGGTTAATGGTTTAATGGTAAATGTTTTTTTTTTTTTGCAGTTATTTTTCGCTGTTTAATTTATTGAAGTTCAAATTCTACTTTGTCTAATTCAGACCCATCTTTGTAAACGATGTTATTGAGTCAGCATTAATCACGAAAATGTTATAAAACTGTAGATAAAAAAAATTCGCTATTAGTTTTGCAACCATAAAAATTTGTCTTTGGTAACTCTATTGAGTTATGGAAAAGCTAATTGTAAAAGATTTTTTCTCTGCATAAGTATTATGGATGTGAAAATATTTTATAAATATGCACTTTCGTGTTTTAGCGAATTCTAATTTATAAGGGTGAAAATAAATAAATTTGTAATGTTTATTATAAATAAAAACTTTTTCAATTCCAATACAAAATAAAACTTTTTTAACCCGATCTTAAAAACCTCCCGGAGACTGACTTTTGTAGGTCTTCAAGGAATCGCACCTAGTCGTTAGATTAATCAGCAATTTAGTTTTCATATGTATTATATTTTATAAAAATATAAAATTTAAAAAAATCCCGACGTTGGTCGGATTTCTATGTGTTTTGTTTGAAAATGTACTTTAGCTACATATATATATATAATGATTTTTATAATGATTTTTCACTGGCCCTCCTCTCGTGATGATCTGACAAATCGTCCGAGTAGTATCAATTGTCAAGAATAGCTTATCTCAACTTAGCCGTTCGGAGTCGGCATAAAACAGGAGGTCCCGCCATCGTGCAAGAAGTACACACGCACACATGAATGGTTGTGAGAAAGCTAGGCCCTGGGTACTAACGAGCCTGTTGCGCCAAAAAAAAAATTGTTTTTGTACATATATCCAGGGGTTTAACCCGCCTTAATCTCCTGACTATATTGTCGGTTCTTAAAAGCTGTGCTATTTCTAAATTAACATGGCTGAGAAGCCTATCTCTGTGTCTTCGAGCTACTTTTTTAGTTTCATCTTCAACCATTTCAATATATAGATCTCTATGTAGATCGGTGTTACGTATGTACCATGGTGCGTTAATAATGCTCCATAGTACTTTGTTTTGGAAGGTTTGTATTCTTAGTAAGTTTGTCTTATATGTACATGCCCATAATAATACTGGTTTAATAATTTGCTTATATAGCAATAATTTATTGCAATTGGATAAGGATGAGTATCTCCCAATAAGCCAATACATTTTACTGTAGCGGGTGTCATCTCATTTTTTCTTTGCATGTGCTTTCCAGCGCAGTTTGGCGTCTAGAGTCATCCCTAAATATTTAGTTGTATTTGAATATACCACTACATTACTATTAATGTATACTGGAATGTGTGGTACATTTTTTAACGTAAAATTTATGTGAACTGACTTCAGGTCATTTAATCTGATCTGCCAATTTTAAGTCCATTCTGAGATATTGTTTTTTTTTTTTTATGTTTATACCTTCTTTTATTTCTTTTGCAATTTCTTTAGACGTAACCGGTCAAATTGGTACATTTTCCTGGCACGTTTCTTCCATTCCTTGATAGTCTTTATCTTCATACGGTTGGAAGACGCCTTCAAAATGCTTAGCAAAAGTATTTGCTTCTTCTTGACTGCTTTTTGCCCAGATTTCTTCTCTGGTTTTCACTGGTGGGATGTGAGCTGTTGGCTTATTCATTTTCTTTGTTCCCTTCCAGAGCGAGTAGTCAGTACTTGCATCATTTGTTAGGCCTGTAAGGTATTTTTTTAGTGACTGATTTCTGAATTCAATTATTGATTTTCTGAGTTTACTTTTAGCCTGTTTAGTTTGTTTTGTCAATTGGTGCCCTTGCATGTTGCCAACGTTTTCTAGCTTTTCTTTTTTCTGCAATAATTTCACATATTTCAGGAGGGTATGTGTTTTGTTTAATTTGTTTTTTTTTTTTATTTTTGGAGTTGCAGCCCATGTAGATTTTTGTATATTGAGTGTAAATAGTTGCACTGCTTCCTCTATTTGCTCTTCTGTTTTGGGTATTTTCTTCCAACTTCTCTCTGAAGTAGCTCCAGTCAGTTAGCTTATTAACTAGTTTTGGACTTTGTTCTTTCATTATTATTTTATCGCCATGTGTGAAAAGTATTGAAGAGTGATCTGACTGCAGGTCTGGCCCTTCTTCCACATTTATATTATTTAAGGAGATACTTTTTGTTATACAGAAGTCGACAAGATCTGGGGTTTTATTCCTATCTGTTGGGCAGTAGGTAGGTTTTCCCGCCGAATGATATTTACTGCCACATTTTTTTATTGTTTCAAGTAAAGCTCTTCCTCTAGTATTCGCAAGTCTAGAACCCCAATACTTATTTTTGGCATTAAAATCTCCTCCCTCAATAAATCTACTGTGAAATATATCTAGAAGACTTTTAAAGTAATTTTTATGTATTCTATAGCTAGGGGAACAGTATACTGATGCAACTGATAACTGCCCACTGTTCGTTTTTTTTCTTATGGATAAAAACGTAAAAAAGATTTTTTCGTTGGAGATTTTGTTCATGAATATTTTTTCTGTGGGGATAATGTCTAGTCAGATTAATTTTTTTGGGGATTTTGTCCAATTTGTTATGATTTCTCAGAAGGGCTAGTGAAAGTCATTTATTGTTACTAGGGTTTGGATCGCAGACCTTTTGCACAGATGCTCATTGCTCTTACTAATACTCTTTAAGGGGATAATACCATTTTCATCAATAGTCAGGATGGAAATAAATCAATCTCATCTTTCCAAGTAAGTTGGGAAACATTATATCAAAGAGCTGCAATATAATGCTAAGTTTTACCTGGCCTATAGTCACAGAGGTATACGGGAAATTGAAACTGTTGATGAGTTGGGAAGGACAACATTAAACAGGCACATTAGTTTGTGAATTCGCTATTATGTGACCTCAAATAACCGGTAGGCCAAAAAATGATGAAATATCGCAACATAGAGGTGGAATTCCGTACCAATCGTGTAAAAAATCTAAAAAGATGCCAAAACCACATAGCCAGAATCCATAGACTCCTTCGAGGTTACAGGTAACTGTTTCGTGACTGGTTACATGTTACTGAGAAGTTTTAAATTCTATCTTGTTGGAGGTTGCAGTGACGAAGAAATACACGAGTAAACCATCTACTTGCCCAAGCCTCAATCACTATAACTATCTTTGAGGAAAAACTTTTTCCATGATTCCTGTTAGCTAGAAATGGACTGATTGGTCATCAACGACACAGAGATATGCAATGGAAGTATAATAATCTGAGTGTTATGGAGAAGGGTAAACTGGTTGCCGATCTCATCAACCCACCAACCTATAATCTAAAGAACCCCTTCTACTTTTATTAATATTTATTTAAGAATTTAGAATTTCAATTAAGAATTTATTTTCACTTTACGCTAAAAGAAAAAAATCATTTCGAGCTTAATTTATCAAAAAATGTTCGGTCCCGTGTAAAGAACTCTTCAGAAAGAGATTCAACGACAAACCTTACGAGCTTACGGTGACATTGAAAACTCGCGTTGCATGTTTAAGTTTGGTGGGACATTTTTAGCAAATGGAGTATTCGATTCATAGATAAATTATCTATCCAGTATGTTTGCATTTGTGAGCCACACAAGTAAAAACCGCCCTTGTTAACTGGAGGTTCATGTTTTTTTATGTCACCAGGAGCGTTGGCTAACTTATTTATAAATCGCATAGCGATTTGTCTTCTCTTTTATACGGCATGTTTTTCGTAACAACTTTACTTTAAGAAAGGTTACACCGTGAGAAAGGTAGTCGTATCTTTTGACCCCACTAAATTTGTCTTTCGCATCGTATCAGCACGGAAGCCGGACCAACATCAAAAAGCATCACAAAAACCCAATCAGGATCTAACAAAATAAAACCCCCTACCACCGGATGTCATTTGCCATGTCAAAGACGGCCGACTGTCAGTAATTAAAATCATTCTCCAACGTACTACCTCCAAAGAACGAATCCCTGTACATGTGAGTCCGCTTATTACAAAGAGGATAGTGACTAGTCCCCTGACGTCCAAGGAAATAAATTACTTGCAATTCTAATTTACTGTCATCTTTGATTTTTAACTTTCTCTTACAAAGAGAAAGATATTGTTTTCGTGAAAATTTTCGACCTCGAGATTTTGATTGATTCTAACATTACGATGATAGCGGAGCCTAAAAAAGTGGTTTTTGGAATTCCGTCCGTCGGTCCGTCGGTCCGTCGGTCCGTCGGTCCGTCGGTCCGTCTGTCCGTAATGGTCTCCCCAGCCTAAACGGCTTGGCCGATTTTCTTCAAACTTCGTATCCAAGCTTATTTTGGTCATAATTCTAGGCCATTTTTTTTGTTTGCTTTTAGCCATTTTATTAACGGTACCTGCCATATAAAAATTACACATAACCTCAATTTTCTCGAAAACGGCTCTAACGATTTTGATTAAACTTTCTATATACTATAAGCATATAAGTTCCAACAAAACTGCATACCCAGTTTTTGCGAGAAAATCCATATAACGGATTTTGTCATATAGGCCATATAAAGAAAATTGTTAATTTCTCGCAAACTACTATGTCAAATTGAATGAAATTTAATATATATACTACTATAATAGTTTTAAACAATTCCACATAATTAGTTCTAGCCCAACTATCACTTAACGGAATTTTCAGTTTTGGCCAATAACGAAAATTAATTATTTTTCATATAGACACCGATTCCTTCAAATTTCGGAGTAAACGTTCGTATAATCACATTTCGACATTTTATATAATTTTTAGCATTAATAATCAAAATGCGCACTATTTGATCTAACACCCAACTCGCTGTGAAAGAGAAAGTTGCGTACGACCCAGTCGTGCACCCACCACTCGTTTTTTTTGTTTCCTTTTTGTCCCCTTTTGCGGGCGAGCAAGAAATACCCCACAATCATTTATATTCTCCTGTCAGGCAAACTGTCTTAAATCACAGTGATTTCTGCCACAATGTTTTATTAACCGGAAATTAATTTGCTTACATGGCCGATGGCGGCTACAGCCATCTCTGCGGGGTGATGTCCTTAATTGGTAAGCAATCGCATTTAATGTGACCGCTGTTTTTTTCAATTTCAATTTCCTCTTCTTTTACACTGTTATCCTTTGTACGTTTATCAGTTTCCTTGTGTTTCTAATTAATGAGTTTCATTGCAGTTCTCTCGTACTGAAGAATACAATAAAATAAGGTTAGGGTAGGGTTTTGTACGTCCTTTTGCATATCTAGGTATGTGTGGGACAAGGTGGTGAAAAGAAAAACCAACGATAGCCATTCATTGCTGCAATTTCCTTCACTGATTGTGTTGTGAGCTGATGTACCGTTACTGGCCATGCCCTTAATTAAGTTACGGGCGGCGGCAGAAATTTCACTCAACGGGAGGCCATTGCGATATATCTAAACCGACTAGTATCGTGCTTAGACCGGCAGTCAACTTGAAAGTAAGATTTTAGATAAGGTTCGTGAAATTATATGCCGCGGCTTTGAATGTTGGCGCACAGGGAAGGCAGTCAACAAATTAACGAGCAAGGGGATTTGATCAAGTGCACGTTAGGGTAGGTTAGGGAACATTTTTTTCAATTTAAATAAAGGCCTCTTCTTAAATAAAACAATTAGTTCTGTGAATTTTATTTTTTTTATTATTATTTTTTTTTTTTGAAAACTGTATTTGAAAACAGACGCGTGCAGTATATAGAAGCAACAGCTACATTTGTATGACATATTTTCTGAAATAAAAATAATGACACGCACACTCACACCCACAATAATTACTCAAATTACTCAACTGAACCCTGAGAAACATACGTTGGGTTGGGGATTGTGTTTGGATCTGTAATGTTACTTACTTTTCGAGAAAAAGGCAAATTTTAACAAAAAGATTGGTATGCAGATATGTTTCTTAGTGTTCCACCACCAAGCTGTTCAAAAAAATTGGTCAAAATATTACAAAAATTACAGATATAATCATTTCTATGAGAAATCCTAGTGCTCAGCATTTAACAACCGAACACCCATTCTTATCTTTTTGAAAAAATCTATATTTTAAAAAACTTGCAGCAAAGTGTGCTCTTAATGAACTGTCCGAGTATCCAGTCATGTTTAGAATATCCATATTATCATTTTCTGTCATATGCATTTTACCCTTACTGATCTTTTTGGCTAAAAACTGCTTATGCTATCGAAAAATTGTGTTTAGAAAACTTTAATTCCGAAAAACGCCTCTGTAGGACCACCAACAAAACACATATTTGAAATTTCAGTCAAATCGATCAAGTAGTTTGGGCTCCACTATAAAGATTCCAGACCCAAGACTTCAGAACACAGATTCGAAATACCTCAAACCATAATAATTTGGAAAAATCTCAAATTCGAATTTTCGTGCCATCACAACACTTTCATGTTATAACCTTTACTCGCAAAAGGTGTGAAATAACTTCGACTTACTTATCGAGGATGAAATTCTTGCGAAAATTGCATAGCTCCAAAGACTTAGGAGTATTATTCGCCTCATAAAAGCACCTGTTGCATATGGGGAATATCTCTCAGCCGGGATTGTTTTATCTGTAGGTAAATAAATAAAAATATTTTTTTTTTTTCAAAAAGTATTAATTTTTTTAACATACATTCCAGTTCCATGAGCAACACTGCTGATCAAGTACATCAAAAGCTGAAATCTTTTTTGTTGTCTTTATCACCACTACCTCATCCACCTCTTCTCCAAGCTAATTAAAACTTTAGTGTCAATAGCAGCCAATTAGTAGCTCTATTGCCAACCCTATAAGTTATGTGGGTGCCCCTGACGCCTAACCATTACATCCAACTCTCTGCGGTATCTTTATTATCTCGTTTGTATTTCAGCAAGCGCAGCTCTCCATTCTTACTAGAGACCAAAATCAACCAATTAACAGCAACCCCTCATATAATATATTCGCCCCCCAAACACCACCCAGATTGCGCGCCCTAATCAATATGCACTGAATGGAAATCATCGAACTGAACGTAATAAATTTAATTTGTTATCAATTTCATTGGAAGTGGGATAAAGGAAACGAACCAAACTAGGGTTGCTATATATGGAACCCCATCGTTTCGGAGCTCACTAGAGCAATTAATGCACGCGGCTCTAGTCGATGAAAGTTTATCATTAGTCACCTTCAACCCTCCGTGTGTAAAAAAGTAATAACTTCAACAAAGCACCAGTAGCAGCGCGAAGGTGTAAGATCCTAGGACAGCGGTACGAAGTGTATTTAATTACTTCTTGAGATGAAAACAACTGCGACTACGCTACTGGAATTCTAATTATAATAATGATTAAATATCGTTAAAATCTGAGATAGGATAACCAGGACTCATTTTGTGGCGGAATGGGGCTGGCACACTCGAAGAGCTAAATTTATTAAAGCGGGGTGAAATTAGCTTTGTTCGTGATAATCAAGGACACTTTGTGTATATCTGCAGAGATATTTATGCAGAATAAGGATATACGAAGGCCTATCAGTTTGTTTGTTTAGAGTGGTCCTTAATGAGCAGATAAACTTTGGTGTGAGAAGGGTCCGTTGCGATATCATCGGTACTCGTGAAATTATTTTAATACATACTAACTTACTTAAGTGCGGTGATACAGTTCGGGGTGAACCTGGAACTCAGCCAACACGAATCTCTCATTACCTCGGTCTCTCAAGTTGCACACTTCAAGTTGTTAGGCCGTTTTTCTCTAATACTTCTAATACTTCTTGCTGGGAATCAAAATCTGGAGCTCAAAATGTCCTAACCATTTTAAACGAAAACTGTGCAGTTTTTTACTATAACGTTCTAAGTTGTTGTACAGCTCGCAAATGTTGATTGGTTCCTCGTCTCAATAGCCCATAATCGGAATTGAGACTAAATCTGTTCCGAAGAATTTGTCGCACAAAGCGAACAAGGATTTTACTATCCGCTTTTGATGATGTCCATGCTTTGGCGCCTTAGAGCAGGCTTAGGCAATCAGAGTCTAATTAAGGATGTCCATAGTAATTTTAGTGAGGTCTTTAGAACTAAACTTCCTTTAAATCCCGAAAAAAACACCGATTGGAAAAAGGATGTCTGAGGTATTATCGTTCTCAAAGTTAACAGCAGACCCGATCAGACAAACTCCTTATGACTGTCTGCAACATCAGCAGTAATGTTCAACCTTACAGCCACTGGACAATTCCAGACATAGCTACATATTCGGTCTTTGATATGAGGCGATTTCTGGGAAACAGTGTACAATAAAACGAGAACAAATGTTCACTAAGTGATTTCACTGTATCTCAAGACTACAATGCGCACAAAATACTCCTTTTACGGGAAATTCATGTTCCCTCTAAAATTTTACACGTATCGCGCGTCAAAACGCATGAGTTTTGACCCCTAGCTTTATTTTTTTTAGCTTGAGTCACAAATAGCTGTCAATTGCATTTCATTCGACACCTCCATGTAGTATCTCAGATAACTCAGACGTTTGCGGAAAAGTTAAGAACATTTTTGCATCATCCACCAGCAACGGGAGCATACACCAAGCGACCAAGGGAGAATTTGAAAATAGCTTTCTTAGATGGAATTGGGCTACAAAAAACCTTGACGAATCTGTTGATGCAGTAAAGAACTGTCCTCATGGAGTGAAGAACCATTGGATAATTTGCGTACTGTGTATTAGTGTACAGTCATGCACAAATCCAATAGGCAACGATGGTATTATAACAGATTTAGAGAACCAGCAGCAAAGTGTTTTGTTTTTAGCGGAAAACTGAAAAGCCCGGCTTTAACGGATGCGAATTAGCTTAGGGCTACGTCTAATCGCCTTTTCATTTACGCTGAAGCAACTGGGCAAGAAGCGATCACTCTGTCTGATTAGCAACAAGTCGGATCGATTGAATCTCTATGCAGCCAATGGAACACATATCACCGCTGAAAGAAAAGAACAACTTGAACGGGCTTGGGCTGAACATTACTATAGCACTATAGCACACGCACAAGCATCTTTAATCGGAGCGGATTTCATCGATAAATCAACTAAAATATCTCATAGTGCTCAAATTCTTACATATGATTAATTTTTTAGATTTAGATTTATTTATATTATTAAATTAAGACACAAATTGTCTTATAAGGTTGTGAAAATTCATCAATTTAGACTAAGCTCTTTCCAGGGAAATTAACTTTTTTTTTTTTTAAATCCAGTTAATTAAATTTACTAAAAAGAAAAAGAAAATGAGAAAATTAGGAATCTACAATAAAACAAGACAAGCGTAAATGTAAACTTAATCACACATCTCTATTATAATTCTATAATGAAAAACTTAAATAGTTTTTTTTATTAAAAGTCGGATTAATTACGACAAAAGGTCTTTCTGAAACCGTCCTGAGAGGCCTGATCCTCGAACATGCCTTGGTAGGGAATTCCATAAGCGGATGGCGTTTACGAAAGGCTGTCGTTCATGAGCTAGACAAGAAAAACGAGGGTGTGTAAATTGTAGGGTTCTTTCTGATGCACAGAAGCGGATTTTATTATACAGATAACTTGGGTGTTTACTTTGGATGACATTATACAATAGAAGAGAGTTGTAGAGAAGTTTCGAAAACAAAGAGATTCTATCAAAGCGTCTTAAGTTAGATACATAACGACCGATATTGTTAAATGCAAAATTAAGCTTTCTTTTGCTGACTTCAGACTTCAGCTCCAAAATTTTCATACCCGTATCATTCATATCATGATATGATTGATAAGCGTTTTTGCCAGCAACATACGAGTTCTTAGTGGAGTTTAATAATGGGACATCCATAGTTGGCGTAACATACCAAAGGTACGTCTTTCTAACGGTTCCGTTAATGTGCTTATCCCATCCCATGATAGTATCCCATTAAAAACCACCCCAGATTTCTAACTGTGTCGACAAATTCAATTTTTGAGCCGGTAAGGAGAACGCCAGGAAAGTAGGAAACATCAAGTGGCTTTTTACTAATAACAATACATTTAGACTCAAGAGGGCTTAGGAGAAGTCCATTATTTATTGACCAAGTGGATATTCGCTCAAGGTCAATATTGATTTAGGATGTACAATTGAACGTCATCTGCATACATGTTGATAGATGAGGATAATACAATTGACGGAATGTCATTAACAAAAAGCGTGAAAAGAAGAGGTCCCAGGATCGATCCTTCTGGATCGTTTTCTTTGTTCGAGATATGACAACATTAGGATAATCGTTGAATTTGAGAAACCAAACATTAAAGCCAGTTTAGTGCATGAACTAACATGATTAACCATATCAAAGGCCTTTGAGAAGTCCAAAAGTACTAAGAAATTCATTTCATTTGCAGGTCCTCATATATAAAATTAGTTTGTTCAAATCAATGATTGTGTACAACACTAGTGGAAAACTTTGTGTCGTTTTTGATGTTACCTTTCTACTGGTTACTTTCGTTTGCAAATGTGAAAATAAGATTATCTATGGAGTAGAAATAGAGTGCGTGAAAAATTGTGTCTGGACGTTCAAAAAAAATATATTTGAAGATACACCATCCCCCATTACTTGGATTTCTACCCAGGCAAAGCGAGTTGCGCGACAATTCCGATACTTTAATTTTGCCTATGAATGCTTTGCGCCAAACTAGTTCAAATCTGTAAGGCTCATGGAGTCAGTGCGGACCCATCAGGTATGAAATTCAGTATGTATCGTTCACGAACAAAAATCTGAAAAAAAAAATCCGCAATTAAGTGAAATTTGTTCAGAAACAAAATGGAAATGAAAAGTATTTTACTCTTTCCTGGGTACAGCCTTAAACAAAACTGCCTTTTAGTTGCGCTATCCAATCAGCTTATATCATCTAATCTAATCAAAATGCCATAAATTATATAGCTCATCCCAATGACATTCTCATTGTTTTACATGATGCGTAATTAAGACAAGGAACCCATTCGCCTCATTCAAAAGTCCTTGCCATCAATTTTAACGGCTGCCCGTAAAACCAACAAAAAAAAAACAGAAACATAACGCCGATCCATCGAAACAAAAGAGTTTAGCGCGTTTAGATGTGCTCCTATAAAAACAGGAGTTTAACGTCATATTTTTATGACAACCCTTCCAAGTCACGGAGGGTAAAAGATTTGTATAATGTACCCCAAGTGATGTACAATCTCTTTTTTTTTAGCGGGATAATGCAATCGGGGTGATCCAACCCCCGCATCGTCTTTGCGTGTTTAACTTTAAACGAATCGCAATAAAAGGACTACACACAAAAAAAGGCGAAACGAAAAATATTCGATATCCTTTTTTACGGTTATTGCAAGGAGATGAATTTGTTAAACGTCATTTCATAGGGGTTAAGACCGCTTGAAAGCGCTCGCAAAGCGGTTGTTTATATTATTTCTTCTTCTTTTTTTTTGAAGCCATTTGTTTACCCCCGGACTGTGTACACGGGACCGTGTTTCTTTGCGGATTATATGGCAAGCCAATATAATAGGAATGCGGTTTCTTTACAGAATATTGCGCGCGTACTTTATTGCAACATTGTCCACACCCCCGCTGCCTTTGAGTAGTTTTTCATTTCAGAACTATGTACCTCTACGAATGGAAATGTTTACTTGGGACAAACAGAGAAGTGCTTCGTTCATATTTTAAGGGAATTTTTCAGATCCGTCCCCATCAATTTTGTTAGCTCCTGGAAATATGGTTAAGTTGTTTTTCCTTTACCGTTTTCGATTTTTGTCAATTTTTTATTTGGAGACCGTAAAATGTCATCTTTGATCGGTAATGAGATTTTTGTGTGTGTACCAATATTGAGGGGGGATATTGATAAAAAATATCGTTTTACTTTATGTTCCATATAGCGGATGGGAGTGTTCTAACCGTTGCGAGGGCTTGCATAGTGCACTCTTAAGCGGACATCAAGTTTACAGGTTATGTCTAATGCGGTGGTTTCTTATGGTTTTATTCCTTATTTGATGTTCATTCGGTTATTTTATTGGCGTTAATTTGTTCTCCCTTTGATGTGTGCTCTGTTTGTATACCCTTTATTGGGTGAACTGCAATAATATTTCGAGCTATGCGATTGCATATTTTTGTAAAAGGACCTTTCAAAAATTATGACGTTAGGTATATTGGGTAAAATTATAAGTAAAAAAAAAATTGGGTGGGTCTAAAATTTAAAAATTATAACTCATTAATTATTAGTGTTATAGGGGTTAGTTGAACTACTAAGCGCGGGTTTCCTGGTTCAAATCCAGAAAGTAACAACACCGACGCTTTTTCCAACCAAAACTATTGTGAAAGTGTGACAAACATTCTAGAGCAACGTTCGCACACACAACTAAACGGAGAAGCTAGGTTTGATGCCCTGTATATGTTCGGCAGGGAGAGAGTACTATAACTTCAGATGTAGATATCATGCCATGAACATGTTACCTCTATTCCAAAATTAGCGGCATCTTAAGGAAATAACCTTTTTAGAGTTCAGAGATATTTTACACTTCTTTTTCTCTATAAGGCCCGAAAGACGAACCGTCTGTTGTTCGTATTATGAAAAATAAAAAGTTTGAGAGAAAAGGATGGTATCCGAAACGTTTTATTGAGACACTGGCGATATTTCACTACCCCCTTTAACAGTGCACTGAAAAATGCATCTGGTGCACTGAAAAATGCATCTGGTGCACCGCGGGTACATTCTATCCATAAAAAGGACATGGACAAAACCTGCTAACCTTTGGTCGATAAGCCTTCATTCTAAAAGTCAATAGAGCTTTGATTAAGTGGGTCGAGAAAAATAAAACTATTCCGCGAAATTAGTTTGGTTTTAAAGCGAGGCAATATTCACACTATACACTATGGTGTCCGATATTCAGTGGAATATCAAAAAGCAATGCACAGATGGCTGTCTGGTTTAGTTTGAGAAGGCCTTCGGTTGAGGTAAAAAAAATCGAAGACTCTGCAAGCCTCCGCAAGCCAGAGTATTGGTGTCCATTCGTTCTACATGTCCTAGCAATCTTAAACGTCTAATGCGGAGTTTTTTTTTGACTATAGTTCTTGGTTGAATCTTCGTTGGTTGGTTGAATCTTCGTATCCATAGGATTTCTTCATCCGCTTTTGATATGGTCCATGCTTCAGCGCCGTAGAGCAGGACTGTGATGATCAGGGTCTTATATAGGATCTCTTTAGTAGTTAGAGCTCGTAGAAGCAATCCTTAGTTATATCATCTTTTCCCTCCCTTGGAGCGTGGTCACATATAAGGCTTATGTTGGCGAATTTGGTCTTGATGCGGATTGTTACAATGCGTTCGCTAATGTCTTGAAAACATAACACTTCTTGCCTAAGTCTGGCATTTATAACAAATCCGCATCCGAATAGACGCTGTTTCTGCTCACTATAACATGGTCCATAGTAGATGTCACAATTTTTCATCCTCTTTTTGCCCGGCCCATCACATCGTATTTCCTGGATGGCATTAATATCTGCTTTTTAGCAGTTAAGGGCTTCCGCTAGTTGTTCGCTGGACCTCTCCTGCTTAATGTTCTCACATTCCATGTGCAGATACGAACGTCCTTGTGCTTTTTCGTTTGAAGACCCTCCACAATAATATCAGTCCTTTCCGAGGCTATTGGTTGCTTCGTAACGAAGTTTTTTTTCCATGGGTGGGTAGATAACCCAAAGCATAACCCTCAACCTTTATGGCCAGTTTATTATTAGATACCCCTAGGAAACGGGGCCATCAGTATCCACTACGGGATTGAGCGTAGTCTGAATTTTTTCCAATATTATAAATTAATTTATCTGTGCTCTAGAAAATGCTTATAGATATTTTCTTTTGACAGTTATTTTTTTTCTAACGAGGCGCATTTTGATCTCGTCGGTTACTCAATCTTACCAGCACTTAAACCGCTAGGTTTGTTGCGGATTTCGTAGTGGTGAGCCAATGTTGATCCTTCTTATTTGAATATGCTTCTGGAAAAGCCGTTTCGGACAAAAGTTTGTATTATAGTGCCATTTTTAATGATTTTGTGTAGGATGGTATTGAAGGCATAGACTTGGCACGTTGGAGCTGAAACCACGTTTATTATACCATCAATGCAGATACTATTCAACACCTCAGAGCGAATATCCATTCGTGAGATAGAACAAGAAATTATCAACTAGATTTCGGAAAATTTGGGTGAATGGGTGCCAATGAAAAGGAATGTGTGTCCTTGATAATAAAGTTTTAATGTATTAAATGAATTTTCGTTTATTTTATTTAATTTTCAAAAAGCGTACCAAGTTGTACTAATAAGAGAACATAAGAAATCAAATACCTTAATGATTCGAAAAAAAAAAATGGAAAACTATGAGTTTCCCAAACGATGAGGCAGTTTATAACCGCCTTAATAAGGAACTTAATAGGAGGAATCGGGGAATTCGAAAATGAATCGCATCAAATCGATTTCTTATAAAGTTAACGGCGGAATACTCCTTAGTGAAAGGATCCTAAAAATACCTTAGTTACATAACAAAAGACGGAATAACTTCATCGGAAACCCTAAATAAAAGGTTGATCTCCAAAGAATGGAATCACTCGACGGCTGTATTTTAAGATGTTTTTTTTTAAGCCTTTCACTAGTTTTAAATGAGGGGCATTTCCAGTACCTAGACAGTAGGTGCATACAATGAGATAATGAAATTATATATTTCAGACCGACTTTTTAGAGTTACATACGAGCAAGAATATTCAGAACTGAAGAAAGTTGAAGCTAGTATTCCACAAGAAAGGGTGCAGGACCACCCTGTATTTGTTGTATACCAGGAATATTTCGGTTGATAACAAATGGCAAGCTTTGCCAATAATGCTGCAAATACTGGTGCCCCAGCTTAAAAAAAAAGCAAATAAAATCATTTATTCGTCTTCCATAGATCGATCTATGATTTTATGATTTCCTCGTGATCTGAGACCATAACACAGTTGAGAAATACGTTGAAATACGTAAAGAAGCTCGAGAAAGTTCGAAATGCAACTTACCTTGATAACAAAAGAAATGGAAGCTCAAACGAAGTAAACAGATTTTACTAAGAGAAATAATTAATTCAAATTCTATTTTTTTTATCATTTTAAATAACTTTCTTCATTCCAATATGTAATCGCGTTATTTTAATTGAAAGACTAGACGCACTAATCATTAGTCTAAACAACAATTAATTCCACCCCATTTAAAGCATAACAAACAATTTAGCAGTTTCTTTTGGAATAGGATTTTATGTCGAATACAAATTTCCCTTAGTATCTCCTTTAGCTGTGAATGACCACATACCGCAACATACTTTCGAAAACAGCCAACCCAACCGCAAACAACCGTATTCCACTCTCCAAACCAACCGCATTAAATTAATTTATGCGAGTCTCAATTCTGTAATTACCCTAATGCAAACGCGCCCACCCAAAACCCTATTATAAATCAAACCCCAAGATCTTTCAATCGCCCATTTCAATTAATTTCTCATGCGCATTTATTCGCTTTCAATATATGAAATCAAAACAACTTTCCAAATGACGTCCCCTGATATACTCATGCTTGCATCTGATGTCAAGTAATTCACTAGCCTAAGCCGATGCTATTCCACCACCCTCGTCGACCCTAACGTCGACCCACATTAACGTGATCAATGTGACACTTGACAATGATAAACGTCACCGCGAAACCGACATTTTCTTTTTTTAAAGAATTAACCATAAGACATGAAGGCCGTACTCTCTGTGGTGATAAGGACCTCCGACAGTAGGATTCTACATCCTCTCTGGTGTGTCCCATCTCTGACGTGGCCACATGCTAATCAAGATAAAGTAAAATTGCTCAATAATTATCTTAAGTGCTATTAAAGTTTTTTCTACGATGCTCTGGTGCTGCTGAAATACGAGCATTAACGATTGCTTGTGACACTAATGACAGCATTAAAAATACATTTATTTGTAAATATACCCATTTCAACACGTTTGTGCCGTTTCAACGGCACTATACGGATCTGTGTTGTCGTTGTATATTTTTGTTTGCGGAATAATTTGTTTGGCACCTGCTGCAGCAGTACGCCATCCAATATGCAAACAGGGTGGCAGCGAGTGTTATTATGAAATTGAAAAAAAAAAAAATAAAAAAAATAAAATGGAGCCATGACTAAAAAATATGAAACACATAGAGATACTGCAGAAGCATTAGAACCAACAAATTGAATGAATAAATCGACACATATTGCTGCAGTTTGCTGGAGCTGCCTGACGATGACGATGACCAGGTGCAAATGTTTGAAAAATTTTTAATATTAAAATATATTCCGTTTAAAATATTTCACAGGTTGCACTGAAAATGAGTTACTATACATATTGAGGTGCGGATTTAAGTGTCGAGACCATGTTTAAAGGCAAGTGCTTAAAAAATACTAGTGAAGGCATGTATTTAATAGATGAACCACTAACGATATTAAGCTGCATGAATAGGGTGATGAAGAAACACTCATTCGATGTTTGCAATATATTTATATCTAAAATTGTATGTTTTTATCTTTGTTTAAATGTTTCTTTTTACACACTTTTTAAAGATAATATCGCCGCCGATAATGGCGATGCCATTTCTGATGACAATTAGGGCTGTATTTACCTCATTTCTAAGTATTTTGGACAGAACTAAAAGCGATAACTTCACGCACTCATGTCGGATATTCTCATTTATAGCATTCAGAGCCTGTACTTATTTTCATATACTGGTGACTACAAAAAAGAAGCACTAAAGCGACTTTTCCATTCAGTGCAAATCACCAAAACGAGACAATGAACTACACGGAAACTTACAAAAGTAGCGGTAAAAGTCCTGGGTGAACATGTCCCTCAATTAACATAACTCTCAAATTACCCCCTTAAAGCCATCCAACAGTGGTCCAATATACAAAATGGCCACCCAAAAATTCTGAAAGAGCCTACAAATATTCTTGAAAACTCCGATTACATCCTTACTTACTTACTAATCGGGCTCCCGACCCGTGAAGAGTCTCTGAATGAGACACTGCAACCTTCCATTCTCTACGATCCCTGGCTCGCTGCTTCCAGTTGTCTAGATCAAGCGCTCTGGCATCCGCGATGGCTTGGTCTTTGAAACGGAGGTTCGGTCTTCCTTGCCTTCTTGAACCTGATTCGAAGATCCCCTTAGCTGGAGCATATTATCCATTCGATCGATGTGGCCGAGCCAATGTAGTCGACGTGTTTTGGCATTTTGGACTACATCCACATCTTGGTACAGCTCATAGAGTTCGCAGTTGTATCTTCTCCTTCATTCGCCCTCCTCGTGCACAGGACCAAAAATCCGCCGAAGTATTTTTCTTTTGAAGGAGCCCAGTATCAGCTCTCCCTTCTTATCTTCCAGCACTCGGCGCCATAAAACAGAACTGGGAGGATGAGGGTTTTCTAGAGCACACATTTCGTCCTTCGAGATAGAAGTTTTGAACACAGTTGTTTCGCCAAACTGAATATCAACGGTTTCCTAGGGTAATTCTTCGCCGGATCTCCACTAGGGTGTCATTCGTGGAGTTTATGTTTACTCCGAGGTAGGTGAACTCCTTAACTACCTCGAAATCGATGCTATCAATAGTTCAATTTCGAGATTACTAGGTTAAACTTTAATAGATGATAGAGTTTCCGGTCGCAATTCCACACAGATCGTCATGGGACTCAAAATGACTCGATCCATTTTTATACCGATGGCTCCAAATTCTCCGACAGGTTGAATCTTCCTGATCATTGAAGCGTATTCCAGGCTGAATTCATGACGATCAAAGAAGCCTTATTCTGGCTGAATTAGAATGTAATATCTGGCAAGGATATTATCAATTTGTCGGACAGCACAAGCGTCCATCAAATCCCTGGAATCAGTCTCAACAAATGCAAAGACAACCATAGATTTCAGCTCATCCCTGCAAGAGAAGTTCAAGCTGTTTAGCATTCACTTATGCTGGGTGCCTGCGCAAAGTGACATTCCAGGGAACTGTAAGGCTGATGAACTCGTTAGACGTGGGACTACATTACCAGTTGTACCCGACTTGGATGCATTAAGTTTTCCTATCGCTACATACAAAAGCTTACTAACGCAAATGCTAACAGCAAATCAAATCTCAGATGAAGTCTTGGCACGACGTGTCAAATAACAGAACAAATTTGGCCAAAGCTGGATTTGAAAAGATCCAAGGGACCGATTTCTTACATTAGCCACCATATAGGTGACATCACTGGACACTGTTTAATGGGCAGGCACGCAGAAAGGCTAGGCCTCCATTCAAACAATTTCTGTAGGAGCTGCGTGGACGAAGATAAAGAAGAAACAATACTTCACCTCCTTTTTAACTGCCCGGCCCTATCAAACAAAAGGAAGGTCCATTTTGGATCTTATCTACTATTTTAAAAATCTCAGCGATTTGACAAAAACGAAAGCGAAAAGTCTCCTCCGTTTCATTAAGAACTCCGAATTATTTTCTTACAGATAACAAGGAGAATTGACAGTATCCACGTGGTATTACAATGGACAAAAAATGTTCTAAGTGTACTGGCGAACTCGCAGGCAGCCACTCTAACCTACTCCTGTTTATAGCTAGCTTTCTCCAGTTGTACATTAGAAGTTGGTTGAGGTAGGGTTTATTTGTATTGTAATTGATAAATAGGCCTTTGCCATTTGCGTTTTAAAGACAACTTCGTGTAAATATTATCCGCAGCTCCGTTTCAAATGATCCATTCGGAAGGTCCAATTCTGCGTCCCTTTTTTATCATTTCGGCCTATATTCCACGAATTATACGTGTTATGTTATTCTGTAAGGCTTCAATCGTGTTCGGCTTGTCCACATAGACTAACGACTTTACATAACCAAACAAGAAATAATCAAGAGGCGTTAATCCCATGATCTTGGCGGCCAACTGTTTCACGAGCTGTGTGGCATGTGAAACCACATGTTAACCAAGTTCAACTCAGCCAACTGGGGCAAAAAAAGTCGCTTATCATGTCGATATCGTTCGCCGTTGACGGTAACGTTTCTCCTACGGTCGTCTTTGTCGTTTTTTCGGGATGCATCGGTAATTCTTGTATGGCATGTGGCTGTTCATTACTCTAAATGTGACAGTTTTGCTTATTCGTTGAGCCAGATAATAATTTTCAATGCTCGTTTGTAAGTCTTTCCATAATTAAATGGCAGAGTATATGTATGTAATTGTTCACAACAAAATTAAAATGTTTTGGTGAAAAATTCCGTCACTTTTGTTTGCTTAACAATTGCTTGAGACTTTCCAATAGCTAGATTTCTCATTCTCTAAGCTTCATCAGATCAATATATGGCGTCGTTTTGTTTTGAATACCAATCCACGAATTGTTGAATGATATCAGCAGCTTGTTTGCTTCTTTACGCTAGTCTTATCCGGTAGTTATTTCATCAACCGCTTCACAACCATCAAATTCGTCATCGATATCAGTTTCTGAATCAACAGCGTCTGCTTTAACGGCAATTTCAATGATTTTTAACTTTCTCTTACAAAGAGAAAGATATTGTTTTCGTGAAAATTTTCGACCTCGAGATTTTGATTGATTCTAACATTACGATGATAGCGGAGCCTAAAAAAGTGGTTTTTGGAATTCCGTCCGTCGGTCCGTCGGTCCGTCGGTCCGTCTGTCCGTCTGTCCGTGACGGTCTCCCCAGCCTAAACGGCTTGACCGATTTTCTTCAAACTTCGTATCCAAGCTTGTTTTGGTCATAATTCTAGGCCATTTTTTTTGTTTGCTTTTAGCCATGTTAAAACTGGTACCTGCCATATAAAAATTACACATAACCTCAATTTTCTCGAAAACGGCTCTAACGATTTTGATTAAACTTTATATATACTATAACCATATTAGTTCCAACAAAACTGCATACCCAGTTTTTTTCGAGAAAATCCATATAACGGATTTTGTCATTTAGGCCATATAAAGAAAATTGTTAATATCTCGCAAACTATTGTGTCAAATTGAATCAAATTTAATACATATACTACTATTATAGCTTGAAACAATTCCACATAATTAGTTTTAGCCCAACTATTACTAAACGGAATTTTCAGTTTTGGCCAAAAACGGAAAATCATTATTTTTCACATTGACATCGATTCCTTCAAATTTTGGAGTAAAAATTCGTATAAATACATTTCGACATTATTTATATCATTTTAGCATCAATAATCAAAATGCTTATGATTAGATCTAACGCCCAACTTGCTGTGAAAGAGAAAGTTGCGTACGACCCAGTCGTGCACCCACCACTCGTTTCGCATGATAGCAATTGATAACATTTTTCCAAACCGAATACTGCAGCCCATTCAGACAAAATTGCACTTGTTACGGTATCAAACTCAACTGTTTCAGAAAGAATTTCTAAGCTCAAATCAGGCCACAATTTATAACATGATCTTGACAGTGCTTCTTTAGAAACTTCGGCCCAAGCATCAGCTGCATTTTCAACAGCAATTTTCAAACTGTAGGCATTCCAGTATTCTTGCAAAGAAATATCTTTTCCCTTAACAAGACCTTGAATTAATTTATTTCTGCATCGTCGCTTCAAAGTCTTGATAATGGCTTGATCCATTGGTTGTATCAGTGAAGTTCTGTTTGCGGGCAAAAAAGAAGCACGTAATGTTTCCATCGTAACCGAACCGGTGCATTATCGAGCACATGGAACACCTTTTGAAGCAATGTAAAAAATGGATCCAATGTAAAAAAAAAACAAATATTAACTTTTTGGGCTGAATATAAATACTCACCTTTTTAAACCATTCAACGAAAATGCATTGATCCATCCATGCACTTTTTTGTGAGTAGTATCGAACGGGCAGAGCATTCAAATTCATTGATTTGAAACATCGAGGTTTGTTCGCCGTGCCAATTAAGACCAATGGAAGTCGGTGGTTGTCACTTGCATTGATGCATACCATTATGGTAATTCGTTGCTTCTGCATTTTAAATCCAGGTGCATACTTTTCGGAAAGTGCTGCGAGTATTTTGGTCTGCAATGCTTATAATTCAAGTCAGTCTCGTCAGCGCAGCGTTGCGACAAGCCCATTTAATCGATCATCATTCGAAATTTATTCTTGAAAGCGGCAACAGTCTCAACATTCACAGCGCTCATCTTTTCACCTTCGATGTTCAATTCGCGTATACCGTGACGACCTTTGAAATTATCCAACCAGCTAATGCTTTGAAATTGCAATCGTCATATAATTTTTCATTGACCGAGAATAGAATTCCTTCACTTTTTTTAGCGCTTCATTAGATAGTTTTTTCATTGTTTTACATTGTTTCAGGCGTCCATCCAATGATTCCATTTTAGAGGCATAATTTTCGATTTTATCAGCTTTTTTTTCAAATCGTTAATTGTGGTTCGAAGAATACCAAGTTCAACTGCAACTGCAGATACACATTTTTTTAGATCAGCAATAATTTCTTTTTTTTTTGAATCGTTAGAACGTTTTTCTGCCGTTTTGATGTAGGTATCGGATCCGGATTGTTGAGGCTCCATTGTGTGATCAAATAAATGATTGTATGAGCAATGAATATAAACCACTTCACTCGGCGAATAAAATCGATTTGAGAGCGCAAGTAAACGAAATTAATTTGAATGTGCAAGTGACCCTTGACCCATGTTTGAAATGCAAAGTGAACTACAAACATAATTCACTCGAATGTGCAACCGCTCTATTTTTTAATATCACGAACCAAAAAGTGCATAGCTGATTCCATTATACTGCATTCAAATTTAACAGACGATTAATCGGGAGACGGATAATTGAAGTTCCACTGTATACACTTTTCACAGTTGATGTACTTCTAAGGTGTTATGGCCTTTAATTTTTTATTATTACTTTGTGGTTTACCCTTTGGCCTTAATAACGGCTTTAAGTCTTGAAGACATCGTTATCCTTGCTTTTAGATGAACGCTCAATTTCGTGAGAATAAATTCTAGCAGTTGTAAAAAATATTTGAAGGAACTTGCAATTGTTTTACATTATTTGTGAAGTTAATGAAATGCATATTATTTGGGACTAACTGTTTGAGGCAACCGAAGTGTCCACTTGCTCTATATATCTATATATATATACCAGGTCTAAGTCCTGCACTGTGAGCGCTGCGGCGGTTAGTGTATTGGACTACTAAGCGCGAGGTGCCTGGTGCTAATCTTCAAAGTTACAACACCTTCGTTTTTTTCACTGACCTCTTGCGCAAGTCTTACAAACATGTAGGAGTATAACTCTGTCATGCGATGCTTCTCAAAAGTGCCGTTTGGAGTCAATACACGTTTTTGTGTCAAAAATATAAATTTGCAGACACAAATGAAGGGAGAAGCTTGGTTTGATGAACTGTCAGGGTCTTTTATCACTGACATTTCATTCTTTTTTCAAGTATACGTTAATTTCTTTGTTTTTCTACATATTCCGTAAACACAAACGGGACCTACGTTATTTCTTTAAAATGACCAAGGATTTCTCCATTTCATTTTAATATGGTCCTTCATTCAGCACAGTAGACCAGGACTCGAATGTTCAGGGTAGAGCAGGACTAGGATTATCTGGGTCTTATTTAAGTTATCCGTAGTTCACTTGCTGAAGAGAGAGAAATTTCCCCTAAATTCCTAATAGCTCTCATTTGTGGTGTTCTGTTTAATTCGTCGATGTTATGCGTCATATTTTCTTAACAGGATAGTTGATATATAATTAGCCCCTGGTATTGGTTCGGCAGTATAGAGAGTATTTGCGATTTATAAAACTAGACACGACTTTTTATAGATCGTCTTTTGAAATACGGTATCAATCAATATCGGTAGCCCAGTATTTTTAAGCTTAGATATTTCCAATATTGAACGGTCCGTTATGCCTGATAGCGGAAGATTCGTCGTTGACGCTATTAAGCAGTCTGCAAAAGTGGTATTCCATATTGTCTGCATCCACTGTAACCCAACTACGATTTTAAATTATTTATCTAAACAGGATTCTTTTCGGATAATTTATCTCTGGTTTTGACATTTTATACTTAGGCAAGTTACGAACATCGTTCCTGTAGGCCTTGTATTTGGCTGCGAGCATCTGTCGTCAAAGCAGAGTTTCTTCCTTGTGAACGCAATATATAAACACATCAGTTGCGGCTGATTTTATGGCCTGTTGACATCATAATAGGTATTAATTAGTTAATGCAACCGTTTTTCATACCCCTTTTGCCCGAACCATTGTATTTCCTATATGGAAGTAATGTCTACTTTGTTATTTGGCTGCATTCTTTTTGTTAAGCATTCTAACATTCCAGTTGCAAGTGGAACATTGAAATTATTTCTCTCCGATGGTCTTGTCTGCTTCGTAACAATACTTTTTTACGTAATTATGGGCACCGCCTGGAGGTCCAGATCCATTTTATCAAGTACTTGTGATACTTTATTTGCCACATACAATCCATATCTACTTTATCGGCAACCTGATACGATGGCAGACTAGCAACTCCAAACATATGAAAACACATGGAATAAATGTCATACCAATATCTCGAAAGTTGTTAGGTCGTTAATTGAAACTTTAGAAAGCAATTAAAATTAATTGAATAGAAAAAATGATTGATAAACAGCTCCGCAGATAGTCTAGATTCCATTATTTCCATAAGTTCCTTCACAATAATTTGAAAACAATCATACTAGTTATATTATTTGTATTAAAAATCAAATACTTACCCAGCCATCCAGATTCGGCATACAGTTGTAAGCCCGCAATTGTCCATAAAGTGTGCACATATGTACATATGAAAAATGCTATCATGGTATGCGTTGATAAGAAACATAGTAAGTCAGAAAGATTTTAAAGCTTTACTTACTTTTATTACTCCTCTCTTAACTAAGGACAAAAAATATATAAATCCACTTTGCCAAGATTACTGCCACCTATGCACCGAATTATTAAACAACATCAGACTACATACTACGTCAGAGTTCGTGTCTATCTGCAATGCTGACTTTTTAAGAACTTCTGCTCCCTTCAATTTCTGATAAGAGTTTGTAATTTCTTTGAAAACTGATGTAATATATCTCATAGTCTTTTAATTACCTAAACGCCGCACCGTTGCAATTTCCCCAGCAGCAGTTCTATGATTTCTGGAGGGCTTCTACAGTTTATCGAAAATTCCAGAACACTACACTGCCTGGAATATTTAAACTGTTATATAAAAGTTGTCCGTTCTTCTGTATCAGCGGGTGGCATGGATAGAATGCTTCCGCCCAGCCTGCAGGGGAACGATGAATGCATCATCCTTAGCCAAGGGATGCGTTAATTAAAATTTTCTTTTCCAACACATGAAACACTTTTCGTATACTTGTTTTTAATAGATAAGGACTTTCTTAGTCCTTAGAGAAATTTTTCTTTATAGTTTTAAGTTTTCTTTTTTACTCCCCTCCCTTTTTTTGTTAATTGTCCTTGCTGTTGTTTATCCCAGAGTCCCAATGAAAATGATTTTAATGAAGGTTGGATTATCGAGAGGGATAACGGCAAGGATAACACCGCCCAGAGATAGTTGGAGTAATGAAATGAAATCTCGTTGAATACTCCCTGTAGTGCAGTATAAAGTGTATCTATATACTGTTGCTAAATATAATATTGCATCATTTGGACATTATTGTAAAAGTTTAAAACTGTTGGACGTTGTCAATGTGCTCGAGTTGCAAACAAAAAAATTGAAATGCAGCATAGAAGTTTGACACTTGCAAAGGTGTATCCTGTATCTTAAAAAATAAAAATAAAAAGCAGGGAGAACAAGGACATCGTTATATCAATTAAAAATCAGTGTAGTTACTTTGAAAGTCTGGTAGCTTAGCAATGACTAATAAAAAAATAAGAATGGATGAGTGATGACAAAATAAACAAATTATTGGCACAACAGGATTGTTAAGCGGTCCTTACACGGTCAATCGATTGACATCAATCACTAACATGTGTTTGTGAAAATCTATATGTATGGGTCACACACATTTATTGACGTCTTCTTAATTACTTAAGTGGCGCTTCAGTCCGGGATGAACCGGGGCCTCAACCAACATGCCTCTCCAATAAGCCCGGTCCCCCGGTCTGCCTCCAGTTGCGCACTCCAAGTTGGTTGAGGTCGGTTTCTACTTGTACGCGCCACTAACGGCGAGGTCTTCCTCTACTGCGTCCGACGTCTGGCTGGAAATCGAAGACTCTGCGAGCCGGAGTATTGGTGTCCCTTCGTTCTACATGTCCTAGCAATCTTAAACGTCCAATGCGGGTATGTCGCTGTACAGCGTGTTTAGTTCTTGGTTGAATCTTTGTCTCCAAAGCCTGTCAACGCGAACGGGACCGAAGAATATTCGAAGAATTTTTCTCTCGAATCGACCAAGGATTTCTTCATCCGCTTTTGATACGGTTCATGCTTCATCGGCGTAGAGCATGACTGGGATGATCAGGGTCTTATATAGGATCTCCTTAGTAATTTGAGTGAGGGCTTTACTACTAAATTGCCTTCTTAGCCCGAAGAAACAGCGGTTGGCAAGAGTAATTCTTCGTTTGATTTCTGAGGAGTTGTTGTTGTCAGAGTTAATAGTGGAGCCGAGATAGACAAAGTCCTGTACTACCTCAAAGTTATATCTGTCAATGGTGACGTTCTGTCCAATTCGTCGATTTTGTGTTTCCATTCGTGTGGACAGCATATACTTAGTTTTACCCCCAGTTACTGCTAAACCTATTTTTGCCGCTTCCTTCTCTATACTAGCAAACTTTTTTGGTATCGAATGTGTCGGTGAGGTCGTTTCCGACCCTGATGGAGCAGCGAGAATTCTCCATCGTCATCCTAAACAAACGAACGAGTTTGGGCGGTAAACCAAAACTAGACATGGCTCTGTATAGTTCGTCTCTATAAATGCTGTCGTATGCGGCTTTGAAATCGATAAAAAGGTGGTGAGTATCGATTTGGACTTCTTGGGTTTTTTCCAAGAACTGCCGAAGTGTGAAAATTTGATCGGTCGTGGACTTTACTGAACTAAAACCAAACGGTTTCAGGCGTTCACATATTACGCAGATAGGATCTTGTAGGCGATGTTGAGCAGACTTATGCCTCTGTAGTTGGCGCAGTTCAGAGGGTCTCCTTTTTTGTGGATCGGGCAAACGATGCTGAGGTTCCATTCTTCAGGCAAACGTTCATCTGACCAGATTTAGCTAATGAGTTGGTGGATGTTACTTACCATGTTATCTCCGCCAGTTTTATAAAGCTCAGCGGTAAGACCGTCATTTCCGGCGGCCTTATTAAGCTTGAGTTTAAATATTGCTATCCTCACTTCACTTAGGTCGGGTGGTTGGTAGTTTTCCCTGTCGTTGCCAATATTAAATCGTTCGTTCTGCCTGACAGCGGAATGTTGTTCGTCATCGCCGTTTAACAGTTTGCAGAAGTGGTTCTTCCATATCCTCAGCATCGACTGTGTCTCAACTACGATATTTATTTGTTCATTTCGACAGGATTCTGTTCGAGCTTGACGTTATACCCTTTGGTAAAACTTGCGAACATCGTTCCTGGAGTGGCACCTCTCTATATCCTCGATCGCGCGCTTTTCTTGCTCCTTTTTCTTCTTTCTGAAAAGCCGGTGTTCTTCCCTTCTTCTTTGCCTATAGAGCTCAATGGCAGCTCTCGTCTTCACCTGCAGTTTAACCTTGTAGGCTTTGTAGGAAACCGTGTGCTATAGTAGCATTTCGTTCCGTAACGAAGTCAATTAGCCTAAGTCCGTTACCAGACGTGTTGTCGTGTAGGCTATATTTTTCGACAATACAGCTAAATATGTCTCCTCTTCCTACTTTTACGTTAAAATCTCCCAGCACGATTTTAACATCGTACTTCGGTAGTCGCTCATAGGTTTTTTTAAAGGAGCACTTAGAAGCAATCCTTAGTTATATCATCTTTTTCCTCCGTCGGAGCGTGGGCGCATATAAGGCTTATGTTGGCGAATTTTGCCTTGATGCGGATTGTTACAATGCGTTCGCTAATACCTTGGAAACATAAGACTTCTTGCCTAAGTCTGGCACTTATAACAAATCCGCATCCAAATAGTCGCTGTTTCTGCTCACTATAACACGGTCCATAGTATATGTCACCGTTTTTCATCCTCTTTTTGCCCGGCCCATCCCATCGTATTTCCTGGATTGCAGTAATGTCTGCTTTGTAGCAGTTCAGGGCTTCCGCTAGTTGTTCGCCTGCACCTCTCCTGTTTTATGTTCCCAAATTCCATGTGCAGATACGAAAGTCGTTGTCCTTTTTTCGTTTAGCAGGGTCGTCAACAATAATATCAGTCCTTTCCGAGGCTATTGGTTGCTTCGTAACATAGGC
This sequence comes from Rhingia campestris, assembly GCA_932526625.1. Classification (NCBI taxonomy): domain Eukaryota; kingdom Metazoa; phylum Arthropoda; class Insecta; order Diptera; family Syrphidae; genus Rhingia; species Rhingia campestris. Next base: position 49,121,212 of record OW052182.1, on the reverse strand, counting down.
TTTTTTTCATTGATGGGTAGTTAACCCAAAGCACAACCCCAACCTATAGGGCCAGTTCCAATTTATTAGATACACATAGGACATGGGCCGATCAGTATCCACTACGGGATTGAGCGCTGCCGTGGTTCATCCGCCACAATCTCTGTTCAAGGGGCCTGACTTACAGGGTAATTATAGTTGCTGTTATCAACACTCGCACTCTTGTCTTGTTATCAACACTCGCACTTATCGTTTAGCAAATCAAATGCGGTTGGATGAGACCAGTACCCGATGGTTACCACTTGGAGGTAAAAAAATAAGCACATTTGGTGTATAGTCAGAGTTGCGAGCACTAGGCATTGCCAAGTTAAAGCCAATCAGAGTCTACCCTCGTTCTACAACACCCAACCACGTCTGATTGACGAAAATCAAAGCAAGTTTGATTTTGCATGCTCATTGATGTGTGTAAGTGTTGGATTGACGTAATTACTTCATTGTGTCTTGTGTCGCGGAAGAGAAAACATCGGAAATTAAAAGCTCTCATCGCACATCCGTACACCACAAAAACTCACAAAACTAAAAGTTTCACGTTAATCGATTTAACAGTGTAAGGGGTAGCGTCATACTCACATGCATGGAGTATAGATGGAGCGCTTCCGCATACTGCCAGAACCTCCAACAACTTGCTTCGTGAACAATTCCTACGAAAGCTTGTCAGCAGCTTTGGGGACTGCCCGTGGCCACCAAGACTTAACCTGTAGCCAAGTTAATGCCTCATCAATTAGTTCGGCACAGGCTCACTCCAGATTGAACGTTATTATATCTATAATGTAGCTAACGACCTTTACCAATTTCCAGTGCACAAGTTAGCAAGGACAGTTTGAAAACTACTTACTAAGGACAGTAACATGACCTACGAATATTCATATTCCATATTCTTGTCTAACTCTGTCTTCCGCTGTAATATTGTGCTCAACTATCCTAACCCCCAAACTGTCTGGTGATGACGTATGACTTACATTTTTACCTTTGATAAACCCATATGACTGCATGAATGTGAAGACTGTAGTCATCATCCATATCTCTCATTCAATTACATAAAGTAATTATCGCATCGCAACTTCAAAAAAATTCTGCCAGCAATAAAACTTTTATTACCCTTACGAGCTATACTGCTCGAAGACATATGTACGTGTACAGGCAATGGTAAAAAAAGGTCAAAGGATACCTATCATAAAAAAAAAAAGTAATCAACTCCTACTAGCGAGGGACCACTTCATTCCTCGGAAAGTCATCAAAGCTATTCACACGCAAGAGAGCGTCTGCATGGGAACGTAAACACTATACAACTTCCGGCAATTTTCCTTTTCAATAACCGCAAATACTAATTGCATTAAACGGCACAACAGCGATCCTTTTTATACTGCATCCTGCTGCTGCAGCCTGCAAAACAACGTGTTCTCACATTCTTTAGGAGAAACGAAGCCATCTTCTGCCGTGGGTAAACTGGTCTCGGTAAAAGCTTAATAAACAACCGCGTACCATATCCTCGACAGCAGACAGGTTGCATTCCTCCCGGCATATGGATGCCGCGCCGTAATTCTTTCACATATCCCTGAAAGCAAAAATCTACCACAAAAAGCACTAACATCACTGTGGAAAGAGGAAGAGAGAGATAGATACAAAAAAAAACGCATGCCAACTCGACAAAGATATAAAAACTAATTTAATTAGTACGTACTTATTTAGGATGGTATAGGAAGGCACCCTTACTGATGCGACGCTAGTACTGCTCGCTATCCTGACTTCCTTCTGCTAGAATTGTTGACATGCTGAGAACTATGTGGATAGGATGTTGGGAACACGAACGAACTATACGGGGTTTAAAAAAAAAAAAACTTTCCAATGCCATAGAGAAAAATGAGTACTCTAGTCAGCAACGGAAGGGTGGCAATGATTCTCTTCTTCATCCAACTTCCGTTGGTTGTTTTCCTGTGAAACACAATCCGATACCCCATCCTTCTTGTCGTATCCAAACACAGTGTATAATTATGTGTTCTTTTCGTGCGCCCTCCTCGGTTCGTTAGATTTACCATACCATCTCGTCCCCGTCGTATGTGTTTGACTCCTGGAATGTACATGCGATGGAAGGAGAGAAGCAAGCAAGCTCCATCTTTGGTCGCTTAAAATCCGCTTCCACATACATAATACAGTCGACATAATTTATTTGAAAAGTTTTTCTTTGATTGTAATTTATTTCGTGTAATAAAATAAAATGTCCATCCCGCTGCGCACATCGGCCACCCGGCTCGGATGAATGGGTTTCGCTTTCGGCCTCCGTGCAGCCACACAAGAAACCGCAAAATGTTGCTGCTACCGCGCTACATGCTGCCAGCTATTTGGAAACTAATTTCGCAAGATTAAAAGATAAAATTTAATGTTCTTGTCCGAGCGAACAAGGACGATAAATTCTAATTGTTCTCGAACGGCAGGGGTTGCCAGTGATGCTGGCCTACGGAACGAATTCCCATGGTGACAATTTATGAATTCGGCTCAGATATTTGTATACGGATGCTAGAGCTGTTGAAATTTTGGTAAACTGACCTATAGCGGTGGGCGGTGAACTTTGTATCCTTTTTTTCTTTGGTTGGTTTTATCTTTTGCGTGGTTTTACCAACTCATATTTTGGAACAGCAAGTGAGATTGCCTTTTTGAATATTCAAAGATACTCTGAACTCAGTAGGTGATCTGATTTTTAAGCTTTCGAAGTGTGTACTTAACGGTGACAATGAGTGGTAGTAATTTAGATCTCCTGTGAAGAAGGTACATATGATGGGAGGTATAATATTTTATGATTCCTCATAATTTAAAAAAAGAGCTAGGAAAGGAAGCTTATATAGTAATTTTGATAGATATCGAATATAATGATATCGTTAACACCTTGAATCTGAAACATGGTCTTGTAGGAAATTGTTCAAGTTTTCGAGTCATATACTTGTGCACAAGTTTTAAGTGCAATAAGACATTATTGTCGTGGATTTTGATTCGCTTATTTAAAATGAACAGCATCACAAGGAATGCTCAGACTATGGTAATGCTGCTAATGCACTGTTGCAGATGTCCCATCGATTATTGGTAGCCTTACACAACACTCCCAATTTGTTTCAAGACTTCCAACTTTTGAATTTTGATTTATATCCCACCCATTACTTCGGCCAGCCCAAAACTATCAGAAACCACTACAGACATCCATGTAATGTGATAATGTGAAGGCTTCTTAATATATCATTCATACCGTTTTGTTGAAGACTGGGCCTAGAATTTAGACTTATTATTTAGGAGAACTAACTTTAATTTTGGTATATATTTCAAGAAATTCAAAAAAAGTTTTGACGATATGTTTGGACAATTTTGAAATATATGAAGGGTATGTAGTAATGTTTATGTAGCTTCGAATGTCAATACGTATTAACTTGCTTCTATAGACCAGAGTGTGGTTCATTAAAAAAAAATAACTTGAGGTTCAAATTTTTAATTTTTCGAATTATGTAGATACTTATGACTCTTTGCAGGTAAATCTACATTGGCTCTATATTAATAGTAGATAGTATAACCTTTGTAAAGCTTCGTAGTTATGTGTATATGTAACATTTATTAAGAAGTTTCTTTAGAACTTGTAAGAAGCATAACCTGCTAAGAGCTTCTGACTGAAGCTTTATAAATACTACGACTAAGTTGTTTTCTTATGCTATGAACTACCACATAGATGTTGTTAAGTTTGTAGCATAGAGAAATAAATTATATAGACTAATCGTATGGTATGTGGATCGACTACATTGCTATATGAGTATATCTAGCACCATTTGTTGTCCCGTCCGTTCGTATTTTGTGACCGATTGTTGGGCCATAAATTTTGAGTTAGAATGATGGAATTTTGTATAAAGAATCTTTGTTAGAAAAAAAGTACAGATTTCCAAAATCAGCCCACTACTTACCTCTACTACCTTTAGAAAAATGTAAAATTGTAAAAAAATGGCTGAGCTACAAAGTTTGACAGTTTTGAGCCACGTGCCACAACTGATTAAAGCTGATTATCATAATGTAGCTTAATTTTCACGTTGAATTATAATAACTTAACTAGCTTTTACTTAATTACTGCAGTTAAACAAACCTATGAAATTCAATATGAATATTAACGTTGGAAAACGTTGACTGAGTGTTTTTTAATTGCTTCTCATAAGTTGATGGAGAAGTCCAAAATTGTGGTTCTATCGGTGAGTCGGTATATGCAAACATCTGGAGTCTAAGCGGTTTAACGAATTCTCTTAATATTTGTCACACACGGTTTTTGGAGAGAGAGAGAGGTCGAATTACATACCACATTAGTTATCGACTGAGTGACTGATGGTATAACTACATTAGGATGATCACATATGAATGGTCACGTAACGAATGCAGATTTAAAACTGTACCAATTTACAAGGTGGCGCAAATAACCTTCCGATGTTTTTTGGCTGTAATTTAAAAAAAAAATGAAAAACTTTGATTCTTCTTGTGGATAATTTTTATTTGGTCTTTTAATTGTTCATTGTTTATCAACGTGTATTTCGCATGTGTTTACTACACAAATGTCAAAACAGAACTGACATTACGGGCCAATCGCAAAATTTATAGCATTTTCTGATAGGAGGATTACTTTTGCGCCACCTTGTACTAGCAAAATGCTGCTACATTGATTTTTGATGGCTGACAAGGTCAAATGTACTGTTTTTCTGTGAATGGTATTAAAATAAATTGGTGTACTTAAATTCTTAAATTTAAAATGGAGTGTGAAAATATACGCGATCACTGATTACAGAATACCAAAAATCCGATACTAAGTACTCGAACTTGTATGCGATTATACCAAATCAACATTTTTCAGTAACGCCGTATAACTCGATAACTGATGTGGTAATTCGACCCTAGTTTCTCTTCTACTGCGTGTTGTATTTAAATTGTTTTTATTAGAAGGCTATAATCCGCTGTGCGAATCTTGGAATATCCTATCCCACTCCATCCTTAAATTAAACATACTAAAAATGTGGGCATGGCTAAAATCTTAACGAAGATAGTACATACATAGAAAATTGAATTTTAACAATATATTGCTCAGGCACTTTATCAAAATCTTTTACGGTTTGACAAAAAACAACGTTTATCTATTGCACATGCTATGCGTTAGGGTGTACAAATCGTTTTTTTATAAGAAAACTCCCACAAAAAGATCTTTTTTATAGATCTTTTCAACATCTATAAAAAAGTGGTCAAATTAATATTACCCATGTTAATTAATTTCTTAAAAATTTGACACAAAACCGTTTTTATTAATAAAAAGCCCCAGAAATGGCAAAACATTTTATCGAAATATGTTATTCAGATACTTTTTCAAAATTCTCGACCGTTTGGGCAAAATCAAAGATTTTGTGAAGAGTAGGCGTGGCAGTGGGAAAATTTTAAAAATATTTACACTTGTTCTGTTGGAGCAACGAAGATTACCTACGTATACCAAATTTCAACATTGTAGCTCAAAATTTAAGGCACAAAAACTGGTCACATACGGACTGATAGATTAAGTTGAATTATTTGTCTATTTTATGGGATGGAGTATAATAACGAATGTATTGTAAATGTGTTTGAATGTTTTAACGATCGATAAAATAGATGGAATGTGATCGATAAAATCGAATGATCGTTCATCGATCTCAAAGAAATCGAACGTAAGTATACATAAATCAAAAGCGAAATATCAAATTTGAGACTAAAAGTGTGCTGTGCAGTTCCGTTCAAAGAATTTCCTTTAACCGTTGAGATTTGATTTTACGATGATAACGTGCACGTGGCCGGGTATCTCGAGTACGACGAGAGTGGACACAACTTATTAGCCGTTGAGATTATAGTTCACGTTGATTATATCGTGCATATACATGAAGGTTGACCGTATTTGGCGTTGCGTCGGGGTAAAATGGTCTTCCCGATCCCAATTATGATGACGGTTCATTCTTTGATGAAGATCAAAAGAAAATATTTCGATAGAATCCATGACAGAAAAAGGAATTGTACGCTGTAGACAATAACCGTCGATAAAAATAAAAAAACACCAACCATTCATTTTCTCAATAACTGTATTTCATTAACCAAACTAACATCTCTAAAAAGTAAATATAAAGTGAAAAAAAGTAAAATAAGGAGAAAATAAAATAAACAAAATCAATATTAATTTCGACTAGCAATTGAGTGTAGGATATATTTTGTCATTCCGTCAGGTTTACCCGTGTGAAAAACATGGTATGCCTACATCTAAGCCGCTTACGGACATCGTTTGTCCTTGTCAATATAATATTAAATTGGATGCATTTCTAACGTCTTTGGAAATCATCGGACTGCGTATCAGCAGAACATTTTCGCCACAGAATTTACATTTGAAAAGCTGGCTTTGATAATGTTTTTCATTAAATTTTTATTGACCAATGTGCCATAGCACTTGAACCCATGGTGGGTTTAAATTTCGAAGTAAAATAAACTGAGATCCAACTTTTAAATTTCGTAGAAGTTTTGTATGCCTGGCTCCAGTGAGTTCAAAAACTCTGTTGGATAATTTATAGCTTCGTTTGCATCGCAAACTGAATCGACCGATTTGTATGACTAATTCGCCTGGCAACGACTGCTGTATCTTGAAGTTCAAATCGTCGACCTTCATATTTTTTTGCTGGCTTTCTGTGTGCGTACATCGGGGAAAATGCGGTCAATGAAAGCATCCATCACCGATATCTAATAATTGTTTCGAGAATGTGTCAGCGGATTGGACTTGTAGCATTTTGCCGCGAATATTTATATATAGCTGGACTTTTTTAACATTGTTGATCGTGGAATGTCGTGTAATAATGCATTAATCCCAAAAAATAGTTTTGCATTTTTTCAGCCCTCGACAGTTTTATTTTTTATGTTGCACAATTCATCTGGTTTACTTCGAATATTCAGAGGCAGCTCAAATGTTGAATTCAATAAAGTTGCTGCAATGCAAGATGATGCAACGGGCATTGCGATGCCATTATTTGATCGTATTTCGTGCAACCAAAAAAAAAAGAATATTTTCTAGAAAAACACACTCACAAAGTGGTCGTGGCAAAAACTTTGTGCTGACAAAGTATAAATATCTTGCTCAAGCGTCTGAGCAAATTCCAAAATTTGTTACGGTTAAACCAAAAACAACATTTTTTGAAAATCAGTGGGCGTTTTTTTTTAAATAGGGCCTTTGTCTTTCTCATTGCATTTACTATACTTAAAAGCACAAATATTGACTTACACACTTACGTTTTCAAAGTTCAATCAAACCTCAGACAAAAACTATACATAGGTGTTCGCAAGTTTGGTTAAAATCGGTGAATGCGTGAACACAATTTTAAGCCTCAATTATGTGAATATTTAATAACTCTAGAAAAAAACAACCGATTTATATATATGAAGTGTTTTTATTCAATTTGGTCCTTCATAACTTCTTTGGACTAGTTTTTGAATACAATATCAATCAAGTGGCTGCCTTTTTTGACCAAAGCAAAATGTGCCCTTTTTGCTGCGTTTTCACGAATCTTTGTTTAGAACTCGTATGCTTTGCTTTTCAAATGGATCTCGTGTTGATTCTCCGTTTCCCAAATCCGGAAATTTAGCTTGTTTTCGGCGCCAGAGATAGTGAAATGGAACTTGTCGGTCATTCAAATTTGCTTCCAAAAATCAGCTCCAGTGTCAACCATTCGAGTGCCTATTTGACCGTATTCCAAGTAACGTGCACGGTCTCTCGGTAATATTCTTTTAGTCAATTGCACTTAAAAGCAAATCAAATGTGCCGCGAGGTGGTCCCAAAAATTCTCGGGCGTTAATGAGCGGCAAATTCGACACGAATAGTGTTGTCAGACGGTGTTTGTTGGCCAGGATATTTTTGACGATATGCACGTTCAGTTAAGACTACTGAACGACTATTTTAAATGTACAGCGTCATTATTTCGAAACCATGGTTAAAATTGCACCGAATTGACGTTTCAAAAATACTCAAGCAAATCAGTTCTTAAATGTCAAAGTTATGTAATGTTTACCTACCGAAATAAAAGATGGCGTAATCATAAGATGGCATAATCATATCATCATAACTAAAAAAAACTTAACTTTCAGGAAATTTAAATTATGTAGCCTTGACATTTTTGAGTGACGCACTCGAAAAAAAAAGGAATAATAACCATATGAAGTTAAAATATGTAAGATTACATGAAATAATGTAACTTTTTATTTAATAGCTCAACATTTATGTAATTTATGAGTTATGACGATATAGTACCAAATGAGCGATATATACATTTCTCAGATCACGCTAATGCATGATGATTGCAGATGTTTTTTGACTCTGCTCTTGAATTGTTGTAAATGATTTTTGGTTTCCCAAAATTTGTTCCATTCTTAGCATGTCATAGCCACGTTTGCTAGTATAGAGAAGGAAGCGGCAAAAATGGGTTTAGCAGTAATGAGGGTAAAACTTAGTACACACAACATCGACGAATTGGACAGATACATCATTGAGGTAATACGTGATTTTGTCTACTTCGGCACTATTAACTCTGACAACAACATCTCGTCAGAAATCAAACGAAGAATTACTCCTTCGGGCTAAGAAGGCAATTTATCAGTAAAGCCCTCACTCGAACTACTAAGGCTATGCTATATTAGACCCTGACCAACCCAATCCTGTTCTACGGTGCTAAAGCATGGACCGTATAAAAAGTTGATAAAGAAATCCTTGGTCGATTTGAGAGGAAAATTCTTCGAAAATTCTTCGGTCCCGATTGATTGACGGGCTATGGAGGCTACGATTCAACCAAGAACTATAAGAGCTGTATAGTGACATGCGCCTAGTAGAAAAATCCGCTTTGGACGTTTAAGATGGCTAGGATATGTAGAACTAATAGAAACCAATACTGCTACCTTGCTCTGAAAAAAATGTGTTTTAATATTATGTTTTACGTGTCGTTATTAGTTGAACTGTTTACATATTATTTGCAACACCTTGCCTTGTAGGTCTTCCAATTCTAAGTCTAAAAATATTTTTTTTCTAAGCTCTTTTGGGCATCTGCTTTTATAACTAGTACCGGTAGCAACAATTATTATAAGCATTTGATTTCTCACTTGAAGCTCAATACTCCATTGTGGTATCTGTTTGTTTGTCCTCAACTTAACTTATTCTTTCATCATAAACATTGTGCCATATAACTCTTTGCCAAAGATTGTCGTTAATGACAAATCTACTCCTAATCCACCTTTTCTTCTCGTCATACATATAACCATTTCCATAATATAACAAATTTTAGAATGTTTAGAACAATGTTCACTTGGAAACTTAAACAAGCTTCATCATTATACAGCTTTATTCGAATCCAATTCTGAAATGATGTTTTGGCAGCACTTTATTAATATTGAAGGGTAGACGTGATTGTCTCTTTCGCTTTATATCACAATTTTTTGGGGCCCGCCCGTCATTTCATTCGTGGTCAAAAGTAGCGTCTTAAATCACTCAATAATTTTATAAAACACTTCCTCTACATGGCCAATTGTTTTAATAGATTCAATTTTACTTATATTAACGAAATCATCCTCACACGTTGCTGTCATCAGAGAAAAGAATAGCGACGATGGAATCGAAACCATCACTTCATCTGGAGGAGCGTTCTTGTAGCGGATAAAGTACCACGACTTAACGCATTCAAATATTCAAGCATCCAATCTGCTCTTCAGCCTCCAACTACTCTGCAACTGGGCTGAAACAAAGTGCACATATGAGGTATTTCCCATAGGCAATAAAATGCATTTGGCATCCGAAAGCTGGCAGCCTTCGCACCCACCCATATTTATACAAATGAATATGGAAGTTATTTCTGATGATTAAATGTAAATATTTTGAGAAAGTCATTTCGGAATGGCATAGCTCGAGAGTTGGCGGGTATATGCTGATGCCGCAGGGAGCGCTAGGCTGGGATAGGCCGGGTGTGCTGGTACTTTTCGATTTCCGATGATGATGGAATTCGTTACTCGTTAGTTGTTTGTCTTCCTTCGGTGCTGTTGTGCGGCGCTACGATGTTGCACAACGTCACTGCAACTGTGCCGAGAATTCATTTATCGCAATGTGCCAGAGGATCCGATATACATTTCGCTATTTTTTCTGTTTAGTCCTTTTTTATGCTTTTAAGCTTTCAGATTGAATTGAAGACCTCTTTGCACATATATGTGATGTGAGATTTTGTACGTGAGCTTGTGCAAATGATTATTATTATCCGAGTGAAATTGAAGTTTTGACGCTGTGTACACATACACACATAATTGAAATCAGAAAACCCAAAGTCTAGGCAGTTTGTTTGTTATTCATGCGGATATGTGACAGTTTGATAAATTGAAAATGAACTGCCCCACAGACATATAGTATAAATGACATGGTTGATGGCGACACGCCAGCCTTTCATCCTCTTCGATCCCTGGCTCGCTGCTTCCAGTTGTCTAGACCAAGCGCTCTGGCATCCGCGATGGCTTGGTCTTTGAAACGGACGTTCGGTCTTCCTTGCCTTCTCGAACCTGGGGGCTGGGATTCGAAGATCCTCTTAGCTGGAGCATTATTGTCCACTCGCTCGATGTGGCAGAGCCAATGTAGTCGACGTGTTTTGGCGTTTTGGACTACATCCACATCTTGGTACAGCTCATAGAGTTCTCGGTTGTATCTTCTCCACTCATTCGCCTTCCTCGTGCACAGGACCAAAAATCCGCAAAAATATTTTTCTTTTGAAGAAGCCCAGTATCAGCTCTCCCTTCTTGCTTATCGTCCAGAACTCGGCACCATAAGGCAGAACTGGCAGGATGGAGTTAGGAGTTTTGAACCCAGTTGTTTCGCCAAACCGGAGTAGCAAGGGTTTCCTAGGGTAATTCTTCGACGGATCTCCATTCGTGGAGTTTATGTTAACTCCGAGGTAGGTGAACTCCATAACTACCTCGGAATTGCTGCTATCAATAGTGACGTTTTGTCCTAGGCGGTGGACAGATGCTTGTTTGTTTGTTGATAGCATGTACTTAGTCTTGTCCTCATTTACTTCAAGGACAACGGATTTCGCCTGTTCTTCAATCGCCGTGAACGCTTTTATCACGGCACGCGACCGATGATGTTAATATCGTCCGCATAGCCCAGCAGCTGGAGCTACATCAAAACTGCACGTTTCAGCGCTTGTTTTCCTGCGTCAAGCGACACAGCTGAATCAGTTTTGCCGAGATTCCGAATTCGGCCATCGCCATATAGAGCCCCTGATGATGTATGCTATCATACGTGGCTTTGAAGTCGATGAAAAGGTAGTGAGTTTCGACTTGAAATTCGTTAGTCTTTTCCAGGATTTGCCTCAGTGTGATCTGACGGGCCGGAAGCCACACTGGTAGGATCCGCAATTAGTGTGTTGCAGAACGGCTTAAGACGTTCACACAGTACGTTGGACAGGATATTGTATGCGACATTAATCAGACATATGCCTCGATAGTTCTTGCAAGATATATAGGATCGCCTTTTTCGTAGATCCGGCATGTTTTCTTCCACCCATACTTGGTTGATGATTCGGTGCATGCTCCCTCCCAAAACATCTCCACCGTATTTAAAAAGCTCCGCTGGTAAGCCATAACGACCTGCGGCCTTGTTGTTCTTTAGCTTTTTTATAGTTATGCCCACTTCTTCTATATTAGGTGGTGGAACTAGTCCTTTATTGACTGGACGTGTGTTCTCTTCTTGCCCTGTCACTCTCTTTACATGATGCAGATTTAGCAGCTGTTGAAAATACTGCTTACACATCTTCTATTCCCTGCGCTTCGGTGACTAGGTTTCCTTCGTTGTTGCAAAGAGCCTGCGTTCCGGTAGGTATGTGGGTGCACAAAGGAGAGTTTCATACTCAGGCGCTCACTGTTGGCTCTGGCTACTCCAGGTTGCTAAGGCGTCCAACGTCGAATTTCTTCTTCTGAGCAGTTCGCAGCTTTTTCTCGTTGGACAGACAGGCTCTAAATTTAAACTTTTTTTGCAGATTGAAGATGGACAATTCTCAAGTCAACGGCATTACCGTATTTCGATACCAGAAATTAATCCTTCCAACAATCTTCTGAAATGCAGTCATATATGATTTTCTGTGAAGGAAAGTAAGATGAAATTCGGATTCGCCGATAAACAGGAGGTCCTCTTTTGTTTGGCAATATTAGTACCTTTACACACATAAATGTGTGTATGGCGCGTTAGTGCCAGATATTTCATTTTTGGTATCTTAAAGGATTACGCTCATATTTCACAGCTCAGGGATAAGATGATTTTCGAGGTAAAAGTTTTTTAATTTATTTTTTTTTTGTTTGGTGACTTTTGTTTGCATAGTTTTGGATGCATAAGCACTTACAAAACCTTTCATGTCTCTGACGTGTTCTTACTTTTTAAAGGATGAAGTCTAGCATTTGCTACAACCAGGAAGCTTAAATTCCTTGGGACCGATGCCACAAAGGATCACTTGATTAAACACATTTTTGATATAGGCGTTTTCTAGAAGACTGACTATACACTAAGCGAAGCAAGAAAAATGCATGATCGAATCTTACTTTAAAGGGAGAGTTAAAATTGCTTAAACTAGCGAAGCGTGCTACCTAGGTACTGTTGATCACCAAATCTGTTAACATAGGCTTCTGCCAATCGACTGGATATATATTAAGTGGGCGATAGTTCACTAACCTTATACTATGAAAAACAAATCAACATCCATCGCAAGAAAATTATATGGTCTTAAGAAATGCCATAGAAAAACATAAAAGACGGCTACAATCCGCTGTGCAAATAGTTTAATATCCCATCCCATCCTTAAATTTAGTGTCCCCGAAAAGTGGGTGTGAGCTAAAATAATCCAAAGATGAAATGTTCATTATACTACTCTCAAATTATTTTCGTTGAACGTTTTTTCGAATAAACTTAAAATTGTACCGAAAACTGTCTTTTTCAGAAAAAGCTTTCAAAAAGTGAACGTTATATTGACGAAATTTGGTTATTGAATATTTTTAAATATCTTGCTCAGACACTTTTCTCAATTTCTTACCAAAAAGTAGGCGTGGCAGTGGGTGGATTTTGAAAATTTATAGAGTCGAATTTATTATCTAGTCATACGTGTCTGATAAATGTTGATTTGGTATGATCGCATACGAAATTCTGATGACAGAATACCAAATATCGAATTTGATATTCTGTCATCATCGATTATGTTTTCATACGGTAGGGTTTATGGTGTCACGTGGATGCATTTTTGTGAGAGAAAATGTAAGATATTTTCATTTTTTCATTTTCATATTCTAATTTCATTTTATTGAAAGAATGAAAACTACATCCAATACTCCATTTAAAATTTAAAAATGTTTATAAAATTCACAGAAAAATCATTTGTCAGCCACCAAGCATGAATGTAGTAAAGTTGTGCAAGTACCATTGGTACAATTTTAACTGGTCATTCGAGACGTGATCATATGTATGTGATCATCCCAATGTAGTTACTCGGTCAATCGATAACGTATGCATTTCACTCATTTGATAACTGATGTGGTAACTCGACCCCTGCTTCGTCGAACAGAGAATCTATATACCAAATTTCATTATCCTAGATCAAAATTTATTGCCCAAAAATCGGTGACAAACACACAGACAGACAGGGTATACGAAAATATCCTTCGAATGAATAATGAAACCTAATAAATTATGATGTTCAATCTTTTTTTTCGTCATCTGTCCCTCTATGTTTAATCCACATTTCAATTGTTTTCCTTTGGTCTCCAATAAGAAAAGAAACAAGAGGTAAGGAACAAAGAACAGGAGCAAAATTAACATAAATTTTTAGAAAACTAGAACGTTTTTTTAAGATTATTCATGTTCCCAAAATATGGAATACTGACCTATATGTTTGTCCTTTCCTCAAGACTTTTTAAAAAAAGAAAATTTGTAGAAAATAAACGTCTTTGCTTCATCGAAAAGTCTTCAAATTTTAAATAAAACAGAGTTTTCATTTATTATTATGTTTTTATTTATTTAATTTCTTCATCACTTTAGTTTTCATTTAATTTATTATGTTTGTATTATTTTTATTTATTTAAATTTAACCACTTAAAAATGTATATTTGTTTTGCTTTTTTTTATAAAGTATATCGCTTTTGTTTGAAAAGAACACTTTTAGCGTCTTTTCATGTTTTTTGTGTCTGTTTAATATTACATGCCTAAAAATATTTATATTTAATTTTATTCACTGTTTTCCTTTTTTATATTATATGTATGTAAATAAAAATCTATTTAATATAATATACCTATATATATATATATATATATATATATATATCATCCACACCCCTTATAAAATTCATTAAATAATTTTGTTTATATCATTTTGTTTTTATTTTTTAATTAATTTTACAGCATACATTCATCCATTTTGTCTACTCAGATGTTCATATACAAAAGTTTTAACACTATGTCAAAGAAATGAAAATCCTTATTAACTATGCGTTTATATATTGAAATTAAATAAAACAATTAACTAAACTTCTAACTAGTTTATTTATAATTTTTATATCTTACAATTACATTATACATGTGAACATTTCATTCCTTTCAATCGTATATCTATATAAATATTTTATAATTGCCAGTAAAAGTTTTTTTTTGAAACTCATAGTGGTTTTAAGTGAAAGTGAAAATATCTACATAATGTTAGATTAACATTTTTTCCATTTTATTATTTTTTTTTTTTTACAAAATGTGATATATAATTAATTTTGTTTTGAGTTTATTTTTGGTCATGATTAGCATTCCATTCGTCATGTACAGGCGTATAATAAAATGCTAAACAGTTTAGAATTGATTTTCTTTTATTTTTGTCTGTTTAATAGGAGTTACAGGAAGGGTAACCGACGTTTTTTTTATATTTGTCTGAATTAATTGTGTTAATGGAAAGAATGGAATCATATCGATAACTATTTTTATTTATTAACTGTTTTTGTTTACATTTTATTCATTTCTTATTTTCATTTTACTATTTACACATCCCTCTTGTTGAACAATTACTTTGGGGGAATTTTTTTATTTTGTTTGTTGTAATGAAATTTAATGTATGCACAACTGTGCTATACGCTTGCAGTATAACAATCCAGGGTAGAGAGTAAAATGATAAAAATAAATATGTTTAAAGAGTAGTAAAAAGTTAAAAAACGCGTAATAATATGAAATTCATTGAATAATATTTAAATAGATTAATTACCCTATCTACACTGATACCTTAATAATTTATTACTTCCTTTTTTTTGCTTATATAAATTTACATTTTTTTTGCTTTTTTTTTGCTTATATAAATTTACATTTACATTTATTTGTATTTTTTATATATAAAATATATATGTTTATGTACATCATATTTTTAATTTCATTCAGTTGGTTGCTTTTTAGTAAGAGTAATATATTTCCGGTTAAATCACGTAAACATTTCTTTATGGGACTCAGTAGGTACATATTTATCAGATGATGATTTCTGTTGATAGATGATCCGTTTGAAGTGCAAGTTTATATTTATTACCACTTTATTTTATTTGATAGTAAAAATTATTTAAATATATTGTAATCAAATTAAAAATGAATACAAATAACGACGAACTTTGTAACGTTTTTATTTATGATAAATAAATGGCGAGTGATTAAACTTTTTTTTATTTGAAGATATAAGGCCAATTCCATTTAATTGATTTTACTTAAAACGAAGCATAAAATTAGCTTAGAATAGTTAGTTATGCTATTCTCTAGTAAATTGTTTTTATTAGGCATAGACTTGAACAAAACCCAATTGTAAATCACCTGTGTAAATGTTAATCAATCCTAATTATGCGAATATAATTTTTAAGCGAAGTGAAAGATAGAGAGAATGTAAAAATGTTGGGTGTACAAAACAAAACAAAATACAAATTTTTGGCGCAACAGGCTCGTTAGCATTCTGGGCCTAGCTTTCTCACAACCATTAATGTGTGCATTGTGTACTTCCTGCACGATGGCGGCAGCTACTGTTTTATACCGAATCCGATTGGCTAAGTTAAGCTGTTCTTGACAATTGATACTACTCGGATGATTTGTCAGATCATCACGAGAGGAGGGCTAGTGAAAAATCATTTCGGTTGCTAAGTCTGGGAATCGAACCCACCCCTTCTGCGTGGCAGTTTATCGCACTAACCATCGCGCCACTGAGCCACAAAAAAAAAAAAAAGATTTTGGGTGTAGTGGATTATTATTCCAAGGGTTGTGTCCAGTCTGATGGTTGGGTGTTGTAGAACGAGGGTAGATTGCCTTTAACTTGGCAATGCCCAGTGGTTGTTACTCTGACTACACATAAAATGTGCTTATTTTTACGGAATTGATTTTACGGAAATTGACTTGTTAAACGATAAGTGAGATTTTTGTAAACAAGACGAAAAACAGCAACATTAGAAACGTTTATAATCGACGATCATACACCAAACTTTCATAGTTTTTTTATATATAATTAAATGATGGATCTTGATTCGGATTAAATGCATAGCCTTCCACTCAATAGGTAACACATTACCACTACACCGCGGTCACCACTTTTCATCTTTCAAAAATGTCTTAAGAATTAGTCAAGTAATATCTATCTGCATAGACTTCCATTTGAATTAAGAGGATGTGACCCTTTCTAACAACAGCAAGGATATATTATAAAGGAACCAGTTCGTGTTGCATCGATTTCCTGATTATTTCTTTATTCAGTGTATGATTTTTCATTTACCGTCCCAATCTTAGATAATTTCTTTAGCTTATCCACTCAAACCAACCAACTAGTTCAGTTTATTATATTACGAAAAAAAAGAAACTAAGATTGTCACTGTCAAAAAATCGTTGTTCGGACACTGTTCCCCAGAAATTTGAGGTTGTATTATGCGAATTGAAAAAAGAAAATGTGAACCTAATCTGCTAGGCTTACATTCAAAATTTCAGAAATCTATACCAAAATTGTATGCTTAAAAATGGGTGACAAAAGGACTAGCCGACATGACATGATAGATAAGCCTTCGATTCTGTTCTTATCCAAACCTATGAATATTAATTCTCTATGTTGCAAACTATTTATACTAAACTATCAAATTCTTAAAGGATATGGTATTAAAAATCAGTGCAACCGAAGTTCCAACATCAGCATATAGAAAACTTCCCAAATCCATAAGAGCAAAAACAATAAAAGAATATTATTTTGTATCCGCTTAACAGTATTAAACTAACATGACAAGAAAAAAGATTTAATTTGAGTACCTTTATAAGGTTAGATCTTACAAACAGATGCAGCACTCATATCTATCTATATTTAGTTTATTCAATAGTTTGGTCTCTATGCAATACTTTATAATGGCTCATCAGTTAAGGATATAACAATGAGATCCGACTGAAAACCAAAACAACTTGAGATACTTTATAAACTGATAACCAAACCATTAAGATCTGAAATCTAAACCGATTCCCTGAACACATTGCTTTCCTTTACAACAAACAAAATTGATAACTAATTCTGATTAGAACAAAATAGTCGGAACACCTCTGGCCAAATAATGAGCCACATTCAAGTAAACCATGAAAAGTTATTAGGTCCGACGTAGACGAAAGCTCCGATCTGTTAGCTTATTTGAAAGACGACAGCCACCCCAAATTTCCGATAAGATTATATGGGGCATACTATGTATCTATATGGTAGGAATAAAGCCAAATGGGCGTTTAATGAAATGCTGAATCAGATGGCATCATTCGAACTCATTAAAACTGGTTAAAAGCGTTGCCGATTTTGTTTCTAATATGTTACAGAGATTTTTAAATGAACTGGTTATCCGCTTAAATCTGCATCTAACGTTCACTCGAAATGAAATTGAAATATATAAATTAGCTGCAATGAATGCTGATATATGAAAGAGAGAAATGAACATGTATTAAAAGCGAAACTGTGCATGTTCCGCGCGGGATATATAATTTTGGGCTAAAATCGAAACGTTTGACATCGCTGTTTCACATGCACATTTTTTCAAGGTTTGAAATATGTAATTAGATTTTATTTTTTTCAGTTTTGAAACAGAAATTCACACGATTTCCAATGTTCATTTTAATTTCTGGCATTTAATTCTGCTTGACTGTACAATTCTGTGGAATAAAAAACAACACAACTAGGATGACGGACAATCCATTGCCAACAAATCAACTGTCAAATGATATTATTTACGTATCATATACATATTCAGAACATTTATGGCAAATCCCTATATAAACTGAATTGTAGATGGCGTTGGTTGAATTTTGTAATGACACACAGCTTGTTGGTTATTTTTTCTGCTTGATTATATAATATTATAAGATATTTTTTTCATTACAAATATATGACTTACAAATTTATTATTAATCGTAATAATCGTTATAAACTAAGTAGCTGCACAATTAACATTTTTAAGAATTTTTTAAAAAAATTAAACAGCTCAACGGTAATTGTTTTACGATTTGGGCTCTTAATAGGTTTTGATAGCCAATTACTTAGAAGTCGCTTTTCTGTTTGAGATTTACAGCTGTTAGAGTTTATGCTATTATTACACAAAAAATTGTTCTGTAAGCAGATTTATGTATTGTTAAGATTTTACGAAATATACGGTTTTTTTTTGTAGCACAGTACCTTAAAACAGAAAATTACATTCTAATGCAATGGAGAGTGATTTTGGCCGAATAAAAGGCTAATACCACTACAATTTTTCGTTTTATCGTCAAATTGGTTAGTTTCTAGTGTGTTACAAAACACATTTCCGTATGAATTCGATTTATATATGTATAAAGATATGTTCTTAAACCGACTTTAGGAAAGGTGGCAAATGTCTCTTCCAAAAGTATAACTTTAGCATATATATATACTTACGTCTCATATTTTAGCATTTTCCAGGTGAGGATCATGGCAATTAAAAAAGCTATATCGTGAGTTAGGTATAACGTGATATCCACGAAAAATATTTGTATCTTCGACAGCGATCAAGTATCTAAGATCTACCTCATTGATTTCGAAAACCTTCTACGAACCTTCACCTTGATTACCACAAGTAGAAATATTTTGTCAAGGATTTAATTAAAAGAGAAAATAGCACTACGTGCCATATATTCCCCATATTCGGTCTAACTCTACCAAAAAACGCTTTCAAAATATCTTCCTAACTGAACATTGCTCCAAAGCTTCTCTGCTCATAAACAGAGTTCTTAAACAAAGGAAGACTACAGCTCCGAGACTATTTTTTTGAAAATTTAAGTCACCTGGTAAACATTAACACCGGGAACTTCCGTCGCTTCATATGTAGCTCTGGTTGGTTCACATAGGCTATTGCGTTGGTTGGTTAAAAAAGTGAAGACGAAGAGTCCATGTGTTCAAATGGACCCACATAAAATTCATTTAAAAAGGTAAAATCTCTTTCTTGGACTCGAAACAATATTTAAAAGACTTGATTAACTGAAATTTGGGAAGCTTGAATAGATTGATTGATAGGTCTTTTCCCTTACAAAAATAATGTTAACTGACTTTTACTAATTTTTACTTAAAAAGTTCCCACAACACAATTTTCTTATGCAAATAGATTTATGCAGGACATTTCAGTAAACATGATATTTTACTGGAGCAGATCTAGCAACTAGAGAAGACTCAGCTCTCAAAATGAGAACTGACTAAATACTCTCTGGGATGTAATGAGGAGTAAATTCAAAAACAACATAATACATAAAGGTAAAAAAATAGAAACGAAAATTAAAAACCACTCACATTATACAATGTTTAAAAGTTTTGTATGTTGTTATATTAAAATAAAAATTGAAACAGTTGTACATGTTTTTTTTCTCTTGATTAAAACAGAAAATTAAAATAATAACTTATAACTTACTACTCGTGCATAATATTTATATTCAATTATTACCAAAACAAAAAGAAAAAATAAAACAAATTTAAGTTAAAATTAAGACACAAAAATATACAATCAAAAACAAAAAGTGGAAAAAATAAAAAAAAAACATTTAAAAAAAACTAATAAATATAAAAGATCAAGATAAATTGGAACATGGAGGAGGCCGTCTTGCATTTCAAACATTCTTTGTCCTTACAAACATTTCTCTTTCTTTCTATGTCCTTAGGGTAAAGTTCAAATCATTATCGTCCGTCTGCATAAAACTCACTTCATCTTCATTCACATTGGGTAATTGACTCTTCTTGTTCAAGAATCTTGAGGCGTTCTTTGATTTTGTTGTGATGGCTTTCTTTTTCGCAAGCGGTATACGTTCATCAGTTCTGTTTTTATCTAGCTGTTTTCTAGCGGAGAGCGTTTTACTTTTGTGAAAGCATTCGATGACATCTTCTTCGTTGTCGTCGTCTTCGTCATCGTCATTATGAACAATGCCAATCGTATCATCGTCTTGTTCGTCCACATCGTCTTCCTCATCTTGGTCTTCTTCAGCATCGTCATCTTCGTAGTCCTCATCGTCATTGAGATCCATATTGAGTAACGTTGAGGAGGAATTGCGTCGAGATCGTTTCTTTTTGGATGACAGCTTGTTGTACCGTACTCCGTTGTGGTTAGTCTTTGTGGCATTGTTGCTAGTGCGCTGAAAGAAGGTAAAAGTTGTTGAAGATTAATGGAATGTAGGAACATTTGTGATGGTTTGAGAGGTTTCAGGTAAGACATGCAGTTTCGAGAAGAAGTGCACATTAGTGCTTCCGAAAAAAAACATGTCATATTATTTTAAATTAATAAATTTATGTATGTAAACATGTCTTTATTCTTCATTTTCTTGACAAATTTTAAGAAAAATTTTAATTGTCATCGTCTATCATCTGTTATTTCTTTTAAAGAAATTTGGTTTATCATTCGTATGTTCTCGAGCCACTGATTTTTGTGGATTTCAAAGACGGAGTCTAATCAAAATATGTATCTCCTGGTGACAGTCAGAATTCAAATTGACTTATTATGTATACAACCTTGCGTTTGCAATAAAATTCTTGGAAGGCCCTATGTACCAATTTAGTTTCCATAAGGCCCAAAGAAAGCTATTTTCCAATTTCCGTAATAACTGTACAAGATCTTATGACAATCTATTCGACGAAGTTAATTACTTCATTTAGATCTTTTGTCACAGGTTCTATGGAAAGCAGAAAAAACATTCATAAAAATGCCGCAGATTAGCATAAAATCGAAGGTAAATGATTATAATTCATTAAAGGTTTACTTAAGTGGCCAAACCTTAAAAAAAACCATTTGAACCTAAGGGAAAGAACACAAAATTTAATGAAAGGCTTTTTGCTATGTAAATAATTCGGAGAAACTATATCATTTATGGCCTGTTTGGTCTTTTGATCAATATATCTGTATTCATTAATGATTGATCACATCCAACTACAGCCCTTGCTTTCATGGCTATTGAGAGCGGAATAACTTTAATATACACTGGTGGTGCAGCTAATTGTGTGACCTATTTTTTGCTCATCACCGTGGGCTTCGATCTCTTCTATATGGATTTTGAAAAGGATTTTTAAGATATAAATATATTTCAAGTTTTCTAAAATCAATTCGAATTTCGCAGATACAATGTCGCTCCGAGTATAAGCATTAAATGGAGGTGATGCGCTCTAAATTCGCCTTGATTCATTTTGGTATATTAATGAGCTACAAATGGTATTACGATCAACTGATGCAGCACTAGTGTCCCGTTTAGTACACCTTTACACACACAGATACAATACTCATCGTCTGATGCATTCAGCCAACCATCCGATGCTGACACGACCTAAAATGGTTTTCAGCGTGCACACCAACCCAATTTCAAAAAAGCTAAAACAAGGAAATCTGATAAATTTACCAGGTGGCTAGCCAATTTGGTGGTCATTGCAATACCACCAGTGGCAAGGACTCTTTTAGCTACTATCTATCCGTTATTCGTGTTATTTCGTTTATTTAATTCGGTACAGATCTGCTGAACCGGATAATGTGTGAGCCTATCGAACCGATAACCGCACACACGCGAATGCAATGTGCCCGTTTCAATAAGGACACTCACTACACACTCACACGGTCCATGAATAGGCCGTGACCAATGCCAAATTATTTATGGTCATTTCATGAGCAAACGCTGGGAACGAGTACGAGTATTTGTATTGCGGATAGATACTTGAACGGTGCCGCCGACGACGTCAACCTCAACGGAACTCGATTGTTATTTTGATGTTCCATCGATTGTTGGTTGGACTGGGTAGATATGGAGAAGCGCAATATCTGCATTTTGCAGGAAACTCTGGTCTAGTGGATTTTAGTTGAATGTTTCCGCGAAAAGTGAACTCTACCCAGAGGATGGTAAATAACCACAAATTGGATACAGAGAAACACTACTCGCATGCGTTTAGGGTATAGGTATGAGAAAGCAGCTTCAAAGTCGCGCATTTGTTTGATGTGTATTTGATATCAATTGACGTGATACAACGCCGTTTGGTCTTTCAACTTTTTGATAGACAATAGCCCCAATGGATGGCAAAAGTCGCCACATGACTTTCTAAAAACGACCCCACAGACTGCCGGAATCCGCATGTACTACTGCGGTATTGTGGAAGTCCTTGGAATCTAATTGGTGAAAGAGCCAAAATGTATACGAAAAGAATTGCATGATAAATGTCCCGGCGGAAATCGCAAAGGGAGAGCTTCATATAGTAGTGAGGGTGGGCTGTGGGCTTGATGATGTTGATGCATGGACTTGTACCTATTGCTCGGAGCTGGATTGCCATTGTTATGGATGAAGTTGAGTGGGGTTTCTGGGTTATTATTAATGTGGCCCTTGTTATGACTAGTGGTAGATGGTTGGATGATTCTGTTTATAGTTAGCGATGGGGGGCTATGCTGGTAGTTTTGGAATTGTTTGCTGATTGTGTGGGAAGTCGCTTTTGTAAAATGATTTTGAGATCGGGAAATAATTAGCTTGTAGTAGGTACCTACTACAACAAAATGACAATGGGTTTGTTGGGTGGCTATAGGGGTTTGTTAACGAAAAACTGCGATGCTACTGGAAAGAGCTTAGTAAACATTAAACTTAAAATATGACGTGTGACGTAAAATTATGTCAGGCACATGGTGAGATTGACAACTTTTGAGGGATTGTAATGTTATATTTGAAGCGCTGTAACTTGTGAGCAAATATAGCACCTACTTCTATAATCGATTTCAAATCAAAAGTAGATATAACTTCTTGAAAGTCTATGGATATCATTATCTGGAGCCAACTTTGGAGTACTAAAACTTTCCCCTAGTGTACAATCCTTTCTAATATGTTAGGTCGGTTCCATCTAAATTAACATTCCTAAATCTTTTAGTAACCTAATGTTACTGAAACTTGAATCAATCAAAGTCGTATTACAGTATTAATAGGCGTGACAGATAATCAGCATTAAGAACGTTACAAGAATTTAATCAGTTTTTTTTCAGGAGGTTAGATAACTCGGTCTTTTATTGGAAACATTTTCTGCACTGCAGTGTTTTATATTGTGCTGTAGAACAATATTTTCTTTCCCCACCTAAAAGATCAAATGAAAGCTTAAGTTTTACAATGATTTGGTTTGTAAATATCTTTTTTAAACCCCACTATAGGTATACCGCAAGGTAAAATCGTGGACGATCTATTGCCTTTTTTGAATGAAAATCCATAACTTGCTAATTTTTTGTAACTATCCGGCAATAACCAGCACTAACTTTTAAAAATTCACTTAGGTACACATTCTGCGTAAAATTTTTTACAGAACTTTATAATCGAACGCTACAAACTTTAAGATAGTACGGGACATTTTACATAAATCCGTTTTTTACTCTGAGAATGACAGTTCGTCAGAAATCTAACGAAGAAATACTTTTGCCAATTTCTTCGGGCTAGGAATACAATTTACTAAATAAGCTCTTCATTTAATCATTCCCTGATGAAAATACGTAGCAAAATCATGGCGAGATATACCAAACGCTGGTAGACCTTTTAAATACATTCGAAAA
Source organism: Rhingia campestris (assembly GCA_932526625.1). Classification (NCBI taxonomy): domain Eukaryota; kingdom Metazoa; phylum Arthropoda; class Insecta; order Diptera; family Syrphidae; genus Rhingia; species Rhingia campestris. Next base: position 49,097,053 of record OW052182.1, on the reverse strand, counting down.
GCTGTTGGATATCCATAACAGTAGCAAACTAACTTCAAAGGATTTATGCCTCTTATGCAGTATATCCACATGAATGGAAAAGGTATCGAAATGGCACAATATAGCGTATTCAGGAACGTATAGAAGAACTTCCAAGGTGAGTTTTATCCTCTATTATAGGTTCTGGTAGAAAATAAAATAAAATAGAGTAAGCGTTGGACGTTTTGACTTGTGCTTGGGTTGTACTTGTACTACGCCGGGGCTTCTTTTTGGCACTAGTATTGTGGGTAGGCCCGCCGTGAAATTATGAATTGGCTAGGTGTTCATCCAAAGCTAGTGTAATGCAGTGGCCGAAAGAGCCAAACATGTGGCTGGAAATCTTGTCTTGTTATATCTTGTGATATAAAGAAGGCTATATCACATCTTAATTGGACTTAAACAGACCATTCACCTATTTCATTCCCAATAGAGAAGAATGGTATGCAAAGTAGGAAGATGTAAACTCATTACCATGAAGTTGGCTCATAGATCTCTACCTAACTTATGAACCGTCTTTATGGATTAGTAAGGAGTTTTGGATTCTTCTCCGAAGGTAATGTTTCAGATTGCAACAGCCCTTTTCAAATGAAAGACCGAGCACTAATAGAAGTAGTTTATAAGACGTCAGGGTGGGTTTCTTTTCGAAGCTCTTGGATTTATTAAATCAATCAGAGTTTCAAACTGCAACAGTGTCTTTCAAGTAATGACCTAGACGTGACAGAATACACTTCTGAGGCCGTCAAAAGGTCGACACCTCACAATAATATCTTTTGGCTGTCAACCAAACGACAGTAAAGGCAATTTGGTTTTTTTTAACAAAATGGAAGCCTATTAAGCTGATTCACAAAGTAATCCTCGCACTTGGCACATAGTATAATATCGGCTATCATGCGAATCCCAGGCCATAAACAATACAAGCTGACGTACCTACTGGATAGTTTCTCCATTCATTTGTGTGTGCGAAGTTATGTTTTTGCCATAAATAATGGAACCTCCGGTCTAATAGCGACTCCTAACGGTACATTTTGGGAGTTTCTCATGATAGTTTTGTACTTTTATATGTTTATCAAACTATCGCAACAGATGAACAAACATTCCTGCTGTCATTTTCGGGCTTTGAAGCCGAAACTCCACGCTTATTAGTCCGATGCACTAACCAACTGGCCCTTATATAAGACTCAACCATAAACTGAATTTGAATAAACTCTGAATTTTCTGAAAACACTTTAAAAGCCCCATTTGTTAAATCAAACGGAAGTTGGGTAAAGGGTATTAGGTGTAGCAAACATGAGGTGGATTGAGCTCCAAACCCTTGTAATAACTAGAAAGTTATGGTCACTAGTTAGTAAATATAAAACCAGCGAAATCCCCAAGAGGATTAAGAGTCTGTAGTAAGTTCCTACTTCTTTTTAAGATATGCTCTACAAAACTGAATCTAAGACTCTGCAAGGGTTTTTGCGACAAAAAGGTGTATGAGGGAACACCAAATTTTCTATGTCACTGTCGCACACTGCTAAAATGTTTGACCCTAAAATCTACAGCTTTACAGACTTTAAATAGCCTGTGAGTGAAGTTAGAAACCAAAAACAGTTCAATTATATCTGTGAACAGATAAAATTGCAGTTTTCGGAAAGTCCACGTATGCTAAACCAGTCTCATATCCGAGCTTCAATTTGAGAAGATATTACAAAATTCAATCATAAAATTTTACTTAATTTGTTCATACACTTGCTCCCGAAAACAATGCCAGATGCTGGTGAACTTAAGACTCCTTCCGATGTTGCATTTAATTAAAAGCTCCCATCTTACTACCTTTATTAAGTTATGCATGTTGGTTGTATATAGTTGTGACACAATTTCTGAATTCCAAACACTTTCCCAGTAAGTACCAGGCTTGCTGGTGAATCAAATTTAATTTTTGTTGTTACTAACAGCAACTTCAATGACGTAATATAATTTACGTAAGTGCCAACAGAGTACCTCAAATATGTTTTCTTCAACACATTCGTTGAAGAGTGTGCCCATTTAACACCGGATGACATACTTCATACACGGAAACAGACACCAGTACCGCCCTCATACTCCAATGGATACCTAGACCCTACTGCTCCCGCAGACATCTAAAGACAACCAGTCAAAGCATCACACTCAAACGTAATGCACACTACTAATTGCTGGAATATGGAATTTCCACTTGAACCTAACCATCTGCCATTTGCTCCTACAATTGATAGCACCAGTTTCAGATGCAACTGAGTGCAGACATACGCCACTTAAAACTGTTAATTGGTTTCCAGTGTAACCTTGTTAGGGCGACTCTCTATCGTCTCCAACATAGTGCTCTATATTAGACAGGCACAGAGAATGAGTGATAGGCGCGCTTGGATAGGATTAAGGTTTATCTGTATTAGATGTCTTCCTATCCATTCCAAGGCCATTCCCATCCATACCATGACATTGTATGACGGTTTGCTTACCTGTAAAATTGCAAAGATGACTGCAAACACTGTGACAATGAGGAGACATCCGGCAACCGCAATAGCAGTTATTGTTGTTAGAGGTGAACCGACACGTGATAGAACTCCATTCGATGAGCCATCTTCGAAACCGTTATATGGGTTTCCGAACTGTTGTTCTGCACCAGCGGCTATCCTACGTTTACCAGCCGGTGAGGCATTGATACATCCACCTGAGAAGAACAACAACAATGGAAATAGTTTTAAATGACTCTAAGCACGGACTAAACAAAACGCTTTCACTTACCACTTTCTTTGTCACAGCGACAACACGATTGATCCTCGGGAGTTGCATCTGTCGGACAACAAGGCACACATTGATTATTAAGACGATCCAGATGCTGCGGGAATGCACACGTTTGACACGAATACTGGCCGGGACCGCTGCATGAACGGCATGACTCATGACACGTTTTGCACGTTTCCGTTGGTGAATCATAGAACTGTGAACCCAGACATTCCATGCATAGGCCTCCGTCTAACATGAAGTGAAGTGGACATGCTGTGCATGCTAATGGACCGGCTCCTGTTGAGTTGAGAATTTAATATAATCAGTTTGGGAGTATATATACACGCTGACAGAAGGAGATGGATGGCAGAGATTGTTGGGATATCCTTACGAGTGCCGAATCAATATTGTGTAGATACATCCATACATGCAGAGGATAGGATTTCTCATTATCATAATTAAGTGCTATTTCAATAGAATGTGTACCGTTGTACTTGGCATACGATATTTGTGACGCAACGTATAGAGGCGTGTTAAATGTGGAGGATATTGATTAAATAAAAGGACAGTGGGGAAGGTCGATTTTAAAAAGGCAAAGTGTTTTGGTACAAGTTGTTTTTATATTCAAAGGATCATCCACCGTAGTAAGGAAAGCAAAGGAATGATCTTAACTGCGAATTTCCTCGGTCATTTTCCGGGTTTTGGATTCGACAGTAAAATCATAACTTTGCACATACTATTTTTTTTAAGCGGTTAATCTTCATGATAAATGAGTACATAGAATCTAATTGCAGTGTAAGATCCGCGGTAAAATCCCTGTGAGTTACAGTGCAGTTGCCTATTTAGTGTGTTTCACTACTAGAAAAGATGTACATCAACAAACTAACTACAACCTCGATGCTTGAGAATAATATTAGCAATGAAATTGCTAAAATTATATCAGAAGTCTGCGAAATTGTTAGGCACCTGTATCAACGAAATTGTTTTTTATTTGAATGTTCAAACCCCCTCATGTATGTTCAAACCCCCTCAGCGGCTTTACATCTAAGCATGGATCCGAGAGGTCACGATTTCAACGACACTGCTGCATAGATCCGAATGAATTTTAGCAATGGCCTGGGTTATATTAATTTTTAGTGCATCGGTCAATTGCAGCTTTTTGGCAGAGATGTGTGAAAAACCCAACAAGAAAAAGTAAAACGGGGCCAAAAAATACGATCTATGTTCTAAGTTATTTCTGGAATATATAAGACTACCATATAATTATTTATGTAGAATGTTTATCGTGGCCTTCGCTGTGTGGAACGTAGCGCTATCCTGTTGGAATCACATGTCGTGCTCATCCATATCATTCATTTTGGGACAAAAGAAATTGGTAAACCTACTCGTGTGAGTTGGCGGTGTTGGGGTTTTCGAACTTCCAAAGCCCAGTCAGCCGAAGAAACGGCGTTTATACTAACGATCACTCATTTTGATAATAAAGTTTTCTAATATGGACTTACAATTGTGTAACTTGCGATGGTGATTTGACATCAGTGACTGTATATCAAACAACAAGTTTGACAGACACGCCGCGTTGCCAAAACGACATAGCAGCCACAGACACAAACATCGACCCGTCTCAATTGGAAATTCCTATATTTTGCAAATGTTCTGCTGGAATTTCTACAACGATCATGGATTTTCACAATAATCCTTGACACAATGAATCAGACGAAATAAGAAAGACGGGTGAAAGATTCAAAGAAATATTTAATTATTCGTCACAAGACTTATTCCCATAAAGACAAATCAGTCATCAGATTTGTCCTAAGAAATCGAATTGGATTTGGAGTTTCTACCTTCGCTGCATTTATTTAGTTGAAGAATTCAACTCCGTGGTGTTGCCATTTCGTGATTAATATTTTATTTCAGGAAAGTTGGTTTATTGCGAAAATTTTTGATTTGAGATGACAACACAGGAAAAAGCCCATAAAGGGTAAATAAGGACTACGTGAATACCATTTTTTATCACCTCTCCTGGAGATCAATTTAACAGTGAACATTTCGAGAACTTGTGGCCTAAGCGTATTAAATGTGTGTGACCAACGTCACATCTTGCTGGCCCTGGCACCCTTTCCATTGATTAAACGCTTCATAACGACTGAATTCTGAAACTCATTGACATACCCGCGGCCTTCGGATTCGTTGCGTTTGTTCACGCAGTTATATTAACAAATAAAAACTTTCTTCGGAGTCATCTTGTATTATATAGCCAACTAGTGGAAAAACAACCAAAATTATAACATATTTCGTTTAAGTTTAATGTTAAATATTATTCCAAGCTGAATATCATTAGTTTAGAACATTTCTTTTGAAAAAAATTATATGGGCTTTCAATAACAATTTCGGCATAAATGATTTTCTTTCATACCGAGGTACAATAATATAGACAGTCGAATATGTTTTAACATTTTCATCATTTCTAAAATTACAATAAACTCGAACCCCTTACTGGCAGCACTGTTTTACCCCTCAAACCAAAAACAAATAAGCGCTATGGTACTTGATAATCTGTTAACTGCAGTAAATTCTCAAATACCACTCGGACCATCGACCATAACGGTGGATAAGAGACTCTGCATCAACGATAACACACGACGCAACTCATGTTAAGGAGATACATAAGGACCTTCTCCTGGTGCTTCAATGGCTGACGTTGCTGCTACTATATGGGTTCGTTTCAACATCAACGACTCCATTCAATAGCCACCATCGACATCGACGAAGATGATGATGAACGAAATTTTTTATTTTTAAGTGTGGTAGAACATAAGCTCACATCTCCGATAAGGCTATAGAAAGAGGGGAACGTCACAAACTCTAAGGACTATCGACATAATTTGACGGTGAGTTGATGATATCGCATAGGAGTGAACCATATAATTTCATCGCGAAATTATCCTGTAATACAAATTTCTATATGTTTCTTGTAATCATCTATACATTAAGTTGCCGCCATCAACTTGGAGAGATGATCTTTACTTCGAGTCAAGGATGTGATTAGTGGTGGCTGTTTTCATATTCACATTAATTAAAAAGTTGGAAAAGAGTGAGTCCTTTAAATAATCCTCCATGACTGGAATATAGAATTTAATTCTCGAATTATTTTATTTTTTTATTCGAGAGAGGGCTTCGTAAAATACTGGAAAACAAATGAGTGCTGATTTTTTAGGGATAATGTAGATCTAGAAGTTTTGAATATTTTAAATGGAAACGTTCGTTAGCGTTTTTTAATGTTTTTTATACAATTCAGTCGACTGGAGTTGAGAGTAGAAAGGATTTAGTTTTTTTTTGTTAATAAGCGCGGGATTTGTGAAAAGGGTTCATGAGACTATGCGCAGCGGTCTTTAAACAAAAACATAAGTATCCGTAACTAATAGACATTGATGTTCGTATCACGTACCCGAGGAACACATTCTGGACTTCTGCCGATATTGAGCATGCAATGTTTCTATGTAGAACTAGAATTTTTATTTTAATAATTAAAGAGGTCTAAATCTCAGAAATAAGTTAATTGGTGGGATTGGGGTTGCGTGCGAGGTTGAGTTGCTTTAACAGCTTGGCAGGGGTTATTTCCTATTCTTATATCGACTGTACTAATTAATGATAACCCCAAGTATAATTCGGCGTTATTTCCATTAATTTTTGGCAATATTTCGGTTTGCATAGCGCAAAAAAGCCAAATTGGTATTATTTCGTTTTGAAAACCGAAAAAAAGCCAAATTTGGAATTTGGTCCTATTTTATTTGGCCTTGTTTCGCGTCACCATGTGTTTGCTCTATAATATAGGTTTGCAAGAAGTGCAAGATTTTTTTTTTTGCATATCCAAAAATGTTACTTCACAACTTTTAGAGTTTTTGACGGTGCGGCTATAGGGAAAGCCAATTGAAGAGAGAAGTAGAAAAGAGGTTGCGTGTAGTGATGACTTTTTTATATATAAATATTCATATGCGAGACAAACCTATAGATGCTTGGATATGCTTATTGACTCTGCTCTCAAACTGTTGTAGATTCAATTATAGTGGAAACACGTCTTGTGAAATAGTATTGATATAGCGTTGTTTGTGACTTTGTTAGATGGACACTGTGTCTGAGAACTGAAACAGCATGTCTTGTCGATCGAACATCAGTCCTTATAATATCTGTTATAAAGAAACAGATCTCCTACAAGTCTTCGCTGTGCCAAAGGAGGCAGCTTTGAAGTAAAGAAAGACTCGTCTATAAGGCGAATCGCACGTCTTTGGATATAGAGTCCAGTAAGTTCAGTGTATATTTCGGGGCTGAACAGTATTCAAGACCTGGCTGTACTTATTCAATGGGTTGTAAAATATATGGGGAAATAAGTTAACTACATTCTTATGTTCAGCTAAAATTATGTAGAATCTTATATAAAAGTTTATGTACTATGACTCAATAATACGGAAATGTGATTCTAAGTAACACTTACGTCCAATATAATGAGGAGGCCTATCTACCAGGTTAGATAAGAACATTGTCAACCTTTATGACTAAAGTTTTCACGGCAAAATGCTACGTTATTTGCTTGAAGATAAAAACGAGACATAACATATTAATCTAGTCTAAATGAATGCTATGATGACTAAGACATGTTGCTTAACTTAAACTTTGTCGATAGTTACGCGACATCCAAGTAAGTTTTAGTCAAAAGGACCACTTTTCTGTTATCAACCGTTTTCGACGACGTCGCCTAAACATCCACGAAACCGTTTAATGAACTCAATTGACCAAAGAGCGAACAGAACATCAAGAAATATAGAGCGAATGAACACCTTTACGAAGGTCTTTGAAGTTTGACGAAGTACAATACCTCGCTTTTAGTGAAATTTGAACCTACCTCAACCAAAAATGAAGTGCGCCTCAGGAGAAATCAATAAACTGGGCTAACCTGGAAATCATATTGGTTGAGGTTACCCTGCATAGTGCGTTGAACTTTACTGCAGAAGTGTTTGGTTCGATTCTCAACCGAAGGATTTTTACCAATCAATGTTTTCCACTGGGATTTCTCTCCCAATGCCTTGACAGATCATTAAATTATATATATTAATTAATTGCAATAAAAAGCTTAATTCAAATAAGTAATTTGGAAACACCATAAAAATATAGGTCCCGCCATCTTGCAAGAAGTACACAAACAAAAATGGTTATGAGACAAAAAACTGACCACTAACTCCTAACAAACTTGTTGCGCCGAAAAAGTGAATTTGTTTGTAGTAAGGCTTTAATGGTTCTGGTTCTCCTTAGAAGTTTAACAACTCCCTGATCAGCTTACATGATAAAGATGATAAGGGTCTTACGATTTTTGGTGATCAGGCCCGATAGTATAAATCTTATGTAAAGTGTCCAATGTATTTAGGAAAGGATCAGTTTAGGACCATTTTAACATTCTTTACTTTTTCATTGAAGTTCTGATGGTCTAAACATTGATCATCCGCAGATCAACACACCTGCACAACTAAACCTTTTAAATATTTTACAAGTCTTGAGGACCCAGTTGGTAAAGATGGAAATTTGTCTACGTCGGGGGTACATTTGCTGTAGAACATCAGTTTACCTGTCGATCGAAGGAAAGATACAGCATTGACTTGGCTGGAATGATTAGAAAAGGGTAAAAAACGCAAACAACATCGAGCATGTTCATGACAGCAACCGATATGACAAGTTCTGGAGTTGAAATTATATTTAAGGGGCTGATAAGTGGTTGCAGGTTCACTCTACATTTTCCTTTATATAAACACATCAAACAACAAAAGAGGTGCTGTCTGTGCATGTTGAAATCAAAATATCAAATCTTAACCTGATACTCTTATACTTTGCCCACCTGTCACGTAATGTTTGCTAACAAAGACAGATGGATGAGTAGTATAGTCCACACACGCCAACATCACCTGATGTACAGATTTATCTTAAAATTCTGACACAAACTATTTTCAAAAGCAACTTCTTTTTTTTTTTTTTGCAAAATCCTTGAGGTGCTAAAAAGCTAAACATGTCTGCAGACTTTTTTCCGGAAATTAACCCTCAGGAAAAACTTTACTACATCTCATGTGAAGACATTTCGTTGATGTGCAAAACCCAGACAACCCTGCAACGTAGTCTGCTTTTAACCTTCCAACTTCATCTCCGCAACAAAATAATATTCATGAATACACTTTTCAACCATATTTGACCACATTTGCAAATTTTCGAAGCGTACAACTTGAACTGTTTTACCCCAAAGGATATAACATCGGAACGCAAAACAAAAAAAAAAGTTTTGCGCTGCGGAAATACCACTCCCATTCAGATTTGCCCTCAAAAATTTGCATAAAGCATTCGAAAAACGTAAACATACACACCAAAGAGGGGGCACATTCTGGGACACACCATCCAACAACAACTACTTACCGTTGCACGTTTTGCAGTAGTGATGACATTTCTGACACCCGAATTCTGATTTATAAAAACCTTCCGGACACTCGGGATGGCATTCGCCGCTGGCCAATTGCCAACTAGGAGGACATTGGACACACTGGTCACGTCTGGGTCCGCTGCAGGTGTGGCAACTTAGATAGCACTTGGCGCAGGTACCACGGTCGCTGTAATACCTGCAAATGAAACATTAAAGTTGATTGTTAGTCCTGTCTAAAGCTGCAGGTGAATTATTAGTCTTTAGTAATAATTATCGTCGTCGGTGTGCCGTATCGAATCGGTCCTTTCTATCTCTGAGTTCGTTTATAAATAAATATCGTCAACGGACGGTGTCATCACGGCGAAGCCAAAGTCAAAGGTCACATGCGTCCTTTGTGACGTACGTTGCCTATAATTGGAACTTATCACCTGTGCATCCGTTCGTTCTCTAAGGTGGGGCAGTGCAACTCGATCCAGTAGTTCAAATTGGACTCTCATATCCGCCCAATGGCAATTGGGAACGCACCATTGTATGACTCGGTACATACGCATAATCTTTGAAGGGGGTTATTATCACACACAGAGAAATGGCCGACAACAATGACACACCGAGAGCAACGATGACGGACGAAGGATTTTAATTACCCATCAGCACATGTACTCCTGCATTCGCCACTTTGTAATTGCAGACCTTTGGCGCACGCTGTACAGTTCATTCGGGAGACACACTGCGTACATGTATGCAGGCATTTGGCACATACTCCGGCCTCCATGTAGAAGCCTTCATCACAGGTGCTAACACATCGATTCGTTTGCAACAGCAGGCTGGGCGGACAACTCAGGCAATTTTGTTCCGTTGGTCCATCGCAGGACTCGCACGTTGAATGACACGGATGACAGTGTCCATTATCGTAGTATTCAGCTGAAAATAAAAAAAAAATCAATCTTTAGGTATGAATGCGAAAAAGACGAAGCTGTTGAAAATGCGTGCATTTTTACAGATTTATGTCGGAAATATATGAATTGTTAAGGATTGCGGAGCCACAAGAACATCTCGTATCCTATACACTCGACAGAGTGGTCATTAATATTTTCACTGAAAACAACAAAAAAAGATCAATGAATGAAGGACTCTGTCGTATCCTCCTGATGTGGGTCACTTGAAATTTATTTATGTCGCAATAATCGATGGTTGTATTGACTTATCGGCGAAATGCATACTCAGTTAATGTCGCGACATGAATATGAGGCTGTTAACAGAAAATTAAATTGAATGATATTTTCATCGAAGTCGTCACTTTGGTTGAGGTTGATTGGTAATCAGTAGCTCCAGTGAGAATTCCGATTAACTGAGATGGACGATTTGTTGAAGAACTTGATCGATTGGAAGGAGGAAGACAAATTAAGGTAGACTTACTCTGACAGAACTTATTCCCTAGGAGGACATTTCCTTGAGAACATAAAAGAATTCTATATTGCTTTGTGATTTTTAGAGAGTGAAGAATATCCGTTTTCAAAAATGTTCCTTTCAAAACGAAGTGCAGAGTAGAAGCTCTAGTCAGTCTATTTAACAAAATAAAAATGAAATATCTGGCCTTAACAGCTCCAAAAAAAAAACGTAGCTTCTCCCTTTATTTGGATATGTGAATTTATTAATTTTTATCACAAAGCAGAGGACCTTTTGTTTAACGTAAAATCTCATGACTGTGTTACTCTTAGATGTTTGTCAGACTTTGGCAAGAGGTAAATCAGGCATCCTCACTTCGTAGTCCAATGCTCTAATAACTAGGTCATAGCAGAATATTTTGTTTGCCAATTAACATACTTACTTACTTAAGAGGCGCTACAGTCCGGAATGAACCTCAACCAACATGCCTCTCCACTTAGCCCGGTCTTTAAGTAAATGCCTCCAGTTGCGCACTCCAAGTTCGTTGAGGTCGGTTTCTACTTGTGCGCGCCACTTAAGGCGAGTTCTTCTCTACTGCGTCCGACATCTGACTGAAAATCGAAGACTCAGCGAGCGGGAGTATTGGTGTCCCTGTCCATTCGTTCTACATGTCCAGTTGCGTACTCCAAGTTCGTTGAGGTCGGTTTCTACTTCTGCGCGCCACTTAAGGCGAGTTCTTCTTCTACTGCGTCCGACATCTGACTGGAAATCGAAGACTCTGTGAGCCGGAGTATTGGTGTCCCTGTCCATTCGTTCTACATGTCCTAGACATCTTAAACGTTCTTTGCGGAGTTTTCTGACTTGGGACATGTCGAGGTAGACAAAGTCCCGTACTACCTCAAAGTTAAGTCCAATTTGTCGATGTTGTGTGTCCTTTCGTGTTGAAAGCACTTAGTCTTACCCTCATTTACTGCTAAGCCCATTTTGACCGCTTCCTTCTCTATACTAGCAAACCTGGCTATGACATCACGTTGAGTCCTACCAATGCACCGATTTTTGGAAAATTGTGCCTCTGGTGTTGGCTCGGGAGTTTTGGACAATCCTCTCAAGACTCAAATTGAAAAAGTCAAATGACAGCGCATCGCCTTGCTTTTTTGGCATCGAATGTGTCGGTGAGGTCGTTTCCGACCCTGATGGAGCAGCGAGAATTCTCCATCGGCATCCTAAACAAACGGACGAGTTTGGGCGGTATACCAAAACTAGACATGGCTCTGTATAGTTCGTCTCCATAAATGCTGTCGTATGCGGCTTTGAAATCGATAAATAGGTGGTATGTGGTTGTGGACTATCCTTTCAATAGTCTGCAGAAGTGGTTCTTCCATATCCTCAGCATCGATTGTGTCTCAACTACGATATTTCCTCGTTCATCTCGACAGAATTCTGATCGAGCTTTGTATCCATGGCTTTGACGTTTTACACTTTGGTAAAACTTGCGAACATCGTTCCTGTAGTGGCACCTCTCTATATCCTCGATCGCGCGCTTTTCTTGCTCTTTTTTTTCTTTCTGAAAAGCCAGTGTTCTTCGCTTCTTCTTTACCTGTATAGAGCTCAATGGCAGCTCTCGTTTTCACCAGCAGCTTAGCCTTGTAGGCCTCGTTCTTGTCCGCGAGCATCTGTCGGCATTTCTCATCAAACCAGGGGTTTCTTTCTGGTGGCCATGAGAAACCTAGGACATCAGTTGCGGCTGATTTAATGGCTTGTTGGAATCGTTGCCATTGTTCTTCGACATTCAATGCTGGTGGTATGATATTAATCGGAAGGTAAAGGGATACGCGTTGCGCGAAGGCATTGTTGGTCTCTTGCGACATTAAATTTTTTCACAATATTTCTGGGTTGTTGGGGTGTGGTGGATATCTGCATTCTTACCTTGGCTGCAACAAGGTAGTGGTCCGAGTTGATGTTAGCCCCTCGGAATGTTCGGACATCCAAATTACTGAAAGCCTGCCTATTGTCTATCGCAATGTGATCAATTAATTTGAACGTTCGTTGATCTGGAAACCACCATGTCCCCTTATCTATATCGAGGTGAGAAAACCGTGTGCTGGCTATAGTAGCATTTCGTTCCGTAACGAAGTCAATTAGCCTATGTCCGTTACCAGACGTGTTGTCGTGTAGGCTATATTTTTCGACAATACATAAAGATTAAAGATATCTCCTCTTCCTACTTTTACTTTAAAATCTCCCAGCACGATTTTAACATCGTACTTCGGTAGTCGCTCATAGGTTTGGTCAAGGAGTTCGTAGAAGCAATCCTTAGTTATATCATCTTTTTTTCTCCGTCGGAGCGTGGGCGCATATAAGGCTTATGTTGGCGAATTTTGCCTTGATGCGGATTGTTACAATGCGTTCGCTAATGTCTTGGAAACATACGACTTCTTGCCTAAGTCTGGCACTTACAACAAATCTGCATCCGAATAGTCGCTGTTTCTGCTCACTATAACACGTTCTGTATCAGATGTCACAATTTTTCATCCGTTTTCTGTACTGGATGGCAGTAATGTCTGCTTTTAGGGCTTTCTTTAGTTGTTCGCCTGCAGCTCTTCTGTTTAATTCTAGATGCAGATACGAACGCCGTTGTCTTTTTTCGTTTAGCAGGGTGTCAACAATAAAATTAGCCCTTTCTGAGGCTATTGGTTGCTTCGTAACAAAAGGTTTTATCTATTGGTGGGTGGTTAACCCAAAGCACAACCTCCAACCTGGAGGGCCAATTTCGATTTATTAGATACTCCTAGGACCTGAGGTATTCAATACGCGATTAGCGTATTACCCTCGAAATTCCTAAATAACCTGTTGACCGAATATGTCACAACAGCTTGTCTAGGTTTGCCTGGGACAGAAGGCCGGGTATTCCGTGCCATTCTGGCCAGGCTGTTTATAGTGTTGCTGTTTTTCGTCTTGTTATCGTTTAGCAAGACAAATCCGGTTGGATGAGACCAGTACCCGATGGTAACCACTTGGATAAAAAATAAGCAGCCTGAGGATCAATGAAAAATGGGATATCATCTTGAGGTGTCGCTACCTTTCTGGCTGAAATAACAGTTTTCGTCAACATTTTCTTTATTTCAGAAACAGCTCCAAACTCCAATATTAATTTTTTAACTAACCATGGCGATGGTAATTTGACCCACCCCAACTGCTTAGAATACTTTAACTCCCTGAATGTCCTTTGAAAGCCAACATGAGGAAGTATGTATATAATCAGATAATAATGTTGATCCCTAATTTTGTTTTATAACGGTGCGTCTTTTATTCATTTTTTTGCGGCAGATTAGCGGATTTCTAAGATGTTTAGGCAAAAATCAGTCTTTCGGGACCCAATAGCGTGACTTTAATTAATTTAATTCACAACCTATCACCATGCGCTCATATTACTGGATATATCCACTTGTGGCCACTATCGTAAATGGTAGCCTATTCCCACGGTATCAACACATTTCTGCGGTCACTCGTGTTAAGGCTCCCATAGAGATGAATAATAATTGCCATTTAATACATGTTGACGCCAATGTACTAATAGCGTGAACATTATGTTCCTAAATATCATTGATATCATCATGAAACACCAGACACATCCCACATAGATTCAACCTCACATACATTATATCACCAACATGGTAACCACACTCGCACTTGGAATTCAAAATCAAATAGCCTCAGATAATTCCACCATACTGCGTCTATCGCCAACATTAACATTAACACCCATACATTGTAATGTGTTAGAAATGCGTGCGTAAGGGACTCGCTGATATTTAAGCTCAACTTATCCTCGTAATGGTCACTAATCGTCACTAGAATTATATTAATAGATTTTTAAATGGGTCACAATCGTCCTTCCGATTGGCAAGGATATTAACCCTTGTGAGGGTGGATACCAACAAAAGCAAAAAAATGAGAATAAATAAAAGCCAATGCCCGCATGCTACATTGCAAAAGTCGGACACACAGCATATAGCCACAAAGGCTAAGATACAGAGAAAAAAGAACGAAATAAAAATAAATCACAAACAATGCCCACTTGTCTCGTCCATTAGAGAAAAGGACTATCTCTGTGTATATGGTACAGTACTAACGCCCATTACATCGCCCACACAATCGCATATTTGTCAGTGGTTTACGTCGAGCTTCCTCCAGTTAAAAAGTATCCATAGAACCATCACAAAATGCTCCGGCATAGGCGAACACAGAGTGAATCCTTTTATGGTCTTCAGCATAACTTTCGGCCGAGATTCCTTGGTTAAAAAGTATACCATCACCATCATCATCATTGTCGTCGTCGTCGTTGTAGTGTACGTTGTTGCCATCGGCTTCGTCGACTATCTGTTCATTTGAAGGCGACCGAGGCGACGGTAGTGAATGGTCCGTCTCTTATAAGAGAGATGAGAGTGCGCTACGATAATGGCTCTGTGCGTTCTTATGGTGACCAGTGTCTGGCCATTTACCTTCTTCTCGATTCACTGGGTGAACGTGTGCGTGGCTAATGTAAAACACAAAAACGGATAACGTCCTACTGGTGGAAGGTTATCCGTGCAACGGTTCACGGTAATTTTCTCCCCAGGATATAGATGGCACGTCATAACGAGGGAATGTGAAATATTGTGTCCTACGACTACTCGTACTTTTATGTATTGCGGATTGCCCTCTCTGCGTGTGTCTTCATCTTTGGCTGGAACATTGGAACCAACCGGCTCCCACCGAGCATAAGTCAGTGCTATCAGTTCTCAGCCACCGTCTGTGCAAAATTGCATGAAATATGGTACGTAACGTGTAAAAGTATTGGGAGTCCACTTTTTTCCATTAATGTCATCGCACTAGGGCACTCCGGCAATGTGCGACGCAGTGAAGGTCCCTAGATATAGTGTGACACTGCAGAACAGGGACAATGACCAACATTAATGACACCCACGACTTATAGGGAAACCTTCAACGTTGGGAGAATTTATTGTCACTGTTTTGAGTGTCAAGGCTGTGTGAGTACCGAGCGGTTAATAAAGTGGCTTTCGGTTGTGGAATGTTTTACATGACATGCGAAGGATCGGATGGTAATATTGGAGACGCGTGAGCTTAATGGAAAGGCCAAAAGTGAGGCAGACATTATAGTGATTGGGAACGATTGATGGTGTCACGTTGTGCCTTTGGGAAATACGGAAATCGTATTAGCAACTAACAGAAGGAGGAAGTGCTAGAGGAAAGTCGAAGTATATCTTCTCTGTCGTTGAAAAAGTTTATTCGCCGGAAGCGCACAGTTGATTAAATCATGTGATGCTTGGGTATGTTTAAGTAGGTGTACCCGGAGATCAAGAACGAACAAGATTAGGGAATAAAGATTAAATCTACTGTGTGTTTGATGTTTCCTTATAGATAAATGCTGTAAAAAGAGCTTCAAACTGCTCCAAAACGTTGTTAGCCAAAGAAAATAAAGAAATGTTGGCGCAATGGGCTCACTTGGACCCAATGGATAGCTTCTTCTCAAGCAGACCTCTGATTTTGCGCTGATTCGATTGGTTGTATTAATGTATTGCGATAACTGATCTTGGCATACTTCTCGGATGATTTGTCAGAGCAACGCGAATCTAGTCAATAGCCTTCTTGATAATTTAAACATAATTTTAGTTTTTTTTTTCCAGAAACTGGCAAGCAAATTGGAACTTGGAAAAGTTATAAAAAAAAATTCATCCTGAAACGACTTTAGAAGTGAACTTCTGTTGGATTCTTAAACAGAGGCACTTCAACACAAGCAATGATGTCCCTTAAAATTGCAGGTCCCTTATACCAGAGAAACAATATAGACCTCTATTTATTGGAAATGTGTCATTTGGTTAGGGTTTGGTTCCCTATCAGGCATTTGAGAAATACTTTACAGCCGATTTCAGTCCTCTTATTTCAAGTAAAGTGCCAAGGAAAATTTAAATGGTTCGATCACCAGCCTAATACGCTAGCCCACTATAGATCTTAAAAACTGCACATTGCACATACTTCACTGATAACGGGTGATTTTTTAAGAGGTTTAGAACTTTTTTTTCGAAAATTCGAAAAAATTAATGAAATATTTATTTGAATCGATAGTTTGAACCTTGCAATTTAATGTTTAAAAATAATTTCATGCAAATGTTGACCGCGGCTGCGTCTCAGGTAGCCCATCCGCTGAGTCCAATTTTGGCATACTCTTTCACACATATCGGCCGGTATCTCACGAATGAATGCATGGATGTTGGCTTCCAGTGCGTCAATCGAAGCGGGCTTGTCCCTATAGACATTAGCCCTGACATACCCCCACAAAAAATAATCTAATGGTGTCAAATCGCACGATCTAGGCGGCCAATTGACCGGCCCGAAACGTGAAATTAACTGTTCACCAAACTCGCCTCGCAATTGCGCCATTGTTTCGCGTGCTGTGTGGCATGTGGCACCGTCTTGTTGAAACCACATATCATGCAAGTCAAGAACTTCCATTTCGGGCAAAAAAAAGTTTGTTATCATCGCTCGGTAGCGTTCACCATTGACAGTAACGCTGCGATTCGCATCATCTTTGAAGAAATATGGCCCAATAATGCCGCCGGCCCATAAACCGCACCAAACAGTGGCTTTTTCGGGATGCATTGTTAGCTGTTGCAATGCTTCTGGCTGATCTCCACTCCAAAAGCGGCAATTTTGCTTATTTACGTACCCATTCAACCAAAAATGAGCCGCATCACTGAACACAATTTTTCGATAAAAAGGCGGATCCTCGGCCAGCTTTCCAAGAGCCCATTCACCAAAAATTCGGCGTTGTGGTAGGTCGGCTGGCTTTAGTTCTTGCACCAGCTGTATCTTAAAAGGCTTTACGCCCAAATCCTTCCGCAAAATTTTCCACGTAGTGCTGTAACAAAGGCCTAACTGCTGGGAACGGCGCCGAATCGACATTTCGCGGTCTTCTGTCACACTAGCTGATACGGCCGCAATATTTTCTTCACTACGCACAGTACGTAAACGTGTTGGTGGTTTAATGTCCAACAAAGTAAATTTGGTGCGAAATTTGGTCACAATCTTCCGAATAGACTGCTCAGAAGGTCGAGAATGCCGATCATAAAATGGAAGCAGCGCGCGATGAACATTTCGAACCGAGCACGAATTTTGATAGTAAAATTCAATAATTTGCAAGCGTTGTTCATTTGTAAGACGATCCATGGTTAAATTGCAAACCAAACTGAAGCTGTTTGACAGTGACACAAGGTACTAAACACACGTCAGCTGTCAAAACCAGTGTTGCCAAAACAAACCAGCTAAAAAAATCACCCGTTAGATGTTGGGAAAATCCGACAAACATCAAAAAGTTTCTCAAATTTATCATTTAAAATATTCAACCTGAGCTTACAACCTAAGTATTGAAATTAACTACACGCGAAGTATCATACGGAATATCTGTATAGAGCTGTCAAACAGAACCCGTGTATGATATTTTTACCTTAAGAGCTCAGCTTACGCTAATCACGGAGGGCAAGTATAAAATGTAAATTGTAAGTCGTTATTTTCCTAGGGGTATTTAAGTTTTGATACATTGTTTGTAACATAAACCTGTGTGCAGTTAAGTAGTTCTCCCCCAGGCGGATAGCGGACCCTTGTGTGTCTGTTAACCAAACGGCTGGCATACTCGCAGGGCTGGTGCAAATATACAATACCACCTGCGGAACAAAAATAACTAAATGGCTGGATAAAGGTGTTAAACGACCCGTGCCGATAATCAACCAGGCTGAGGGCCCTAACAAATGCTAAGTCGCTAACGGAGTATCCGAATACCAGGCAACCTCCGGATTACCCTGCCTTTCCTGCACAATGCGGATCTCTGTGTGGGTGTACCGAAATTCTCTGCCACTCGTAGGAACAAATATGAACACACAAAAATAAACACAAGAATCCATTAAAAATGCGAGAAAGGTCCTCCAAAAAGCCTCCTTCTAGGAACTCAAGGGTGACACCTGGAAGTACTGACATAGTCAAGTCAAAAGTTCATTGGGAAAACCTGGTCTGAGCCAATTAGGCAACTATGAAAAGGTAGGAATTTCAAAGGGTAGCTGAGTTCGCATCTGTCGCAGGGAAGCTGGGAAGACAATGGTTATAAAACTTAGTCCGAACCCAAACCCTAGACGTATGATGCAAGCGGACTATCTCCCAACCACCCTTAATCTCAAACAATCACTCTTAATCTCCGACCCACACCCTGTTCCAGCATATTTGTATCCTCTCCTGGCAGTATCACCGCCGCTAACGTTAAGACATTGGGAAAACCTGGTCCAAACGCAGTAGATGGGTGTGCCAAAGAAGGTTATACCTCTATGGCTAATAGCCATCGGAAAAGACATTGGTTTGGAACCTGGTCCAATCTATAGCAAAGAGATGCGGGGGTACAACCCCATTCTCACTCTGAACGATCAAGCTCGCACCAGAAGATCCTTCTTAAGCATTAACAAACCAACCGTCCTCTAGCTCCAAGCAGGTCCACTCTTCTAAAACTGCCTACAGAGATAACCAGAAGATCCTTTTAAGCATTAACAAACCAACCGTCCTCTAGCTCCAAGCAGGTCCACTCTTCTTAAACTGCCTACAAAGATGAACGGGCATTTACCAAGATTATTGCCCGTTTCCAACATATCCCGACCTCATTGAATTTTCGATTCGCACAGCGGACATACATAATGTATGACATTATGTATGGAATATGGCATTGCTGAAATGTCAGCGCGGCTCTACACGGATGCTTACTTACTTACTTAAGTGGCGCTACAGTCCGGGATGAACCTGGACTTCAACCAACATGCCTCTCCAATTAGCCCAGTCCTTAGCTAACTGCCTCCAGTTGTGCACTCCAAGTTGGTTGAGGTCGGTTTCTACTTGTGCGCGCCACTTAAGGCGAGGTCTTCCTCTACTGCGTCCGACGTCTGGCTGGGAATCGAAGACTCTGCGAGCCGGAGTATTGGTGTCCATTCTTTCTACATGTCCTAGCCATCTTAAACGTCCAATGCGGAGTTTTTTTGACTAGGGGTATGTCGCTGTACAGCTCGTATTGTTCGTGGTTGATTCTTCGTCTCCATAGCCCGTCAACGCAAATGGGACCGAAGATTTTCCGAAGAATTTTTCGCTCGAATCGACCAAGGATTTCTTCATCCGCTTTTGATACGGTCCATGCTTCAGCGCCGTAGAGCAGGACTGGGATGATCAGGGTCTTATACAGGATCTCCTTAGTAGTTCGAGTGAGGGCTTTACTACTAAATTGCCTTCTTAGCCCGAAGAAACAGCGATTGGCAAGAGTAATTCTTCGATTGATTTCTGACGAGATGTTGTTGTCAGAGTTAATAGCGGAGCTGAGGTAGACAAAGTCCCGTACTACCACAATGTTATATCTGTCAATGGTGACGTTCTGTCCAATTCGTCGATGTTGTGTGTCCTTTCGTGTTGACAGCATATACTTTGTCTTACCCTCATTTACTGCTAAACCCATTTTTGCAGCTTCCTTCTCTATACTAGCAAACGTGGCTATGACATCACGTTGATTCCTACCAATGATGTCAATATCGTCGGCGTATGCTAGTAGTTGCACCTATTTTTGGAAAATTGTGCCTCTGGTGTTGGCTCGGGAGTTTTGCACAATCCTCTCAAGAATCAAATTGAAGAAGTCACATGACAGCGCATCACCTTGCCTAAATCCTTTTTTGGTATCGAATGTGTCGGTGAGGTCGTTTCCGACCCTGAAGGTGCAGCGAGAATTCTCCATCGTCATCCTACACAAACGGACGAGTTTGGGCGGTATACCAAAACAAGACATGGCTTTGTATAGTTCGTCTCTATAAATGCTGTCGTATGCGGCTTTGAAATCGATAAATAGGAGGTGGGTATCGATTTGGACTTCTTGTGTTTTTTCCAGGATCTGCCAAAGTGTGAAAATTTGATCGATTGTGGACTTTCCTGGCCTAAAACCACACTTTACACGGATGCACTGATCCGTTTATCAATG
The DNA here is from genome assembly GCA_932526625.1 of Rhingia campestris. Lineage (NCBI taxonomy): Eukaryota > Metazoa > Arthropoda > Insecta > Diptera > Syrphidae > Rhingia > Rhingia campestris. The sequence goes on along the minus strand of OW052182.1, from coordinate 49,076,405 downwards.
AGTCTTCCGTGCAGATGCCGGGGAATGGATCAAATCGTACTATTTTTGTGGCTAATTCATTTCACCTATGCGAGAGATAACCCCACCCTCAAATGGTTCATACATTTTGACGTTCTTTGTGTGGCACGTGGCGCCGTGCTGCTGGCAAACGATATCGACCACGCTCATATCGTTCTATTTGGGTCAAAGGAAATTGGTCGGCATTAATCTGTTGCGCTTGCCGTTAACAGTGGTTGACTCACCAGCGTTAGTTCCTTAGAGATACGGACTGATGACGCCACCGGGTAAAAATCCGTACCAAACAGTAACTTTTTGTGGATACATAATACATATGCACCTGATAATCCTCGTGTCGGATAGCGTTGTATGGCAATTTCGCTTGTTAACATAGGCATTCAACTAAAAATGAGCATCGTTGCTAATTATGACTTTTCGGTCAAAATTGGAGTCATCTTCCAAATGCTTTGAAGCCCAGTCAGCGAACGAACAAACGCCGTTGTCTATGGTTATTTACTTTGAGGTCCAGGGTTAGTTAGATCTCGTATTGATGCAGGCCCAAGTTTTGATGCAGACTACTCAAAGTTGAAGTCTGCGAAAAGTAGAGTTCATTTTATTAATAGAGATTTATCATTTGGTCTCAATTATGTAAATTGCCTTAGTGATTTGGCATCAGTCACTGAATAATCAACAACATCAGAAACCTGAAATCGACCAATACTTCAATTAAGGCATACGCCCAAAAAATTGACACAGACCCAGTTTTATATTTTCGTGGTATGAAATGTATCGATTAACGTTGAAAAAAATTAAAACGCTACATTCAATGTGAAAGCCGTGTTGCTAATAAATAAATAAAATTTTTAAAAATTACCGTCTGCTCAAATCCTACTTAAACTAAACAACTCGATATTTTAGATACTTGGGTGGTATCATAAAAATGTCGCAAAGTCGGATTCGTCTACAGCTCTTTCAAACACACGAAATAGCAAGTCACCCAATTACTTTAAATAATAGGTTCTTAAGCCATTGATGGTCTCTGCATGAGACAGGTAGTTTTCCATCCTCTTTAAACCTATGCCTGGGTTATTTATTCCAAAGGCCTCACATTAGCGATTACATGATCCTTAAACAAAAGGTTTGTTCTCTAAAGTGGGTATGATGATAGTTCATTTTCGGTGCAACTAATCAGCCTATAAATAAAGATCTTAAGAAAAGTGTCTTGATTGTATGCCTGTTATAAAATCATGACCTTGTTTTGGGCATTACTTTCATCACTTTCTGTTGTCCAATCCGACGTAGATGCTTACTACTGGTATTGTCAAAAAACTATCACTGATGTGAATCACATAATTTATTCTCTAATATAAAACATGTTGTCATTCCTTTTTCCTCCAGACTTCATTCAAACCATTTGCCCACTTGTATGCGCAAACCTTTCTACCTAAAACAGGGAATTTTATCCTCTTACAGGTAATCTTTAGCAATCTACAAATCTAAAGATTTGTTCTCTTTAAATCCCTCTTTATACAGCAAAAAAAAATACAAACCTTATGTCAAGAAATCCACCTAAAGCTGCTTACCCCCGGTTCACTTTATATTGCCTGCATCATTAGATAGCCCCATTTCCAATTTTCCGTTCCATCAACATTACGAAATTCAAAGAAAAGTGCTTGTCATTGGTACAAATTAGACATTCCTTGCACGGCTAAGCTGAACAAAAAACAACCCGTCCATCCTTCTAAAGTACACACACACATCCACACAACAACGCACACCAACCGTCGATGATGATGATGATCAGCTCAGCACACTGTGTGCATGGAAATTCCATTTATACCCAAGGACAACATACCCTGGCATTACCATATCCATTGTAATCATGAAAAAAATTACCATCCAATGACAAAAATAATTCAAAAAAAAAACAAGTAACGTTAAGCAGTCCGAAAGAGGTTTTGAAAAAGAGGGCTAGGGAATATACCTAAAAAAAAAAATAAATCCACTTACATTCATCGCAATTTTCACTTCCGTTTACGATGCATTTTGCCTTTTTATTCTTCGTCCAGTTATCCTTGCAGCTCAGACAAAATCCATTACTGCTACATGTTGCACAGCCCGTAGGACAGGCCACACACTCCTGCCGCTTTTTATCCGAGTAGTAACCGTCCGGACAGCTATTTAAGCATTTGCCATCCAATGCGAACCGGCCCGAACGACATGTTATACACTGGGACTCCGATGAGCCATTGCATGTGGCACAAGACAAATGGCAGGATGCACAACTGTAAAAAAAATGAAAGAACAAATTATTCACAAAAAGAGCCGGAAACAACAGTTGAGGAGAAATGCAATCATTACAATGGAAAATAAAATCAGGACGAGCGAACACAAAAGCGCGCATCTACCGCTTAAGAGATTCTCTTATGGAATTTCGGTCAGCTCGTCCTTTACTCCACACAACACCCAATTCAACATAACGAATTAGCAAATGGAAATACCTTGGATTTACTTTTTTTCCCCAATCTTCTTACAATGTCGACATCTGGAAACTCCGATTTTCAAAACATTTTCGCAAATGTAAATCAATTCATACCGAACTAGGTATCTATGGAAGGATATGAGATTGAATGGATTTGCGACTTGATCGTAGATTCGTGGGAGCCCATACAGATAAAGACTTCTTGGTTGTATTGAAATTCCATCGACCTTATGTCTGCTCTGCAGTTTAAAACTATGAAATTAAATTCCGTTTCATTGCATTTAATGGATGCAGCGACCATATCACTACTGCGCGCACCATCTATAAACCTCTTCATAAGGATTTTTTCCTTTGTTTGGAGTTTGTTTGTGTATCCGTTATCCTCATGAAATACAATAAAAAATAGAATTAAAATGGCTAGGGAAAACGGTTTACCCTCCATTACCGAAACGAACGTTTGCGCTACCTAAATAAAGGGAAAATTGCCCTTTGCTTGGATGGTTTCGTGGTGTTACTTACAGTCTCTGGGGAAGTTGGGAGCAAAAAATATATAAGGTGGAAGTTGATGTCTGCCTGTCGTAGATAGTTTTCATTTATATTGATATTAGTGGTAGAATTACATTTCTCTTCCTATCTACCCTTTTGGATAAGCATTGTCGCTTCGGTGTGACTTATGTGAGACTACTTGAAGAGCGACGCGATCGCATAAACTATAGCATGATCCACAGAATGTATAATTTTATTTGGTTGGTGTATTTGATTGGTGTACGTAGAATAAACGAACTCTGAACAGGACGAATAGTGAACCGAAGCATTAAGCCAGTATAAAACAGAAATAATACGCTCTTGAACAAATGCTATGAGATTGGCTGGCAAAAGGCGATAAAAAAACCTGTGATATTTGAAACAGCCTGTGTAGTGTGTATAGTAAGCATAATCAAATTTGACAATATCCAATTAATCATAATCAAGAAAATATGCCCTGGGCCAATAACAGCTTCTCGCCATATAAATAACTGAACTTCTATAGAATTTTGTCGATCATGTTGATCTCACTAAAAGAATGCCGAGCTGAATTTTTAAATAGTTTCCAACTTCAGTTTTATATCTTATGCGCGCAGCATTTTAGACACACCCCAAAGGCAGATCAAACAGGCGCCTTTTTATAAGATCAAGTTGACATTAAAAAAAAGATAACAAAGACTACTCCTTACCCACATTTCCTGATACAAAATGGGCTTTTAACAGCCGAAACTGGTGAAAAAGGACATTTTAAGCTATGAATTGTAATCATGTTATGATCGAGAATTATTCAATCAACATTGGACAACAGTAGTATTTTTAAGAAGATACCCTGAGGCACAGCTTAGGGAGAATTCCGTCCTTCACTGTTATTGCTAATAGTTATGAAAAAAACTACTAGTCCGACTAGATCGTGATAGGATTAAGGTAGTGGTTATGCGAAACGTGCAGTACAGTGCTATTGTAATGACTTCAATCTATGGTCTGCGTGTTGATCGCAAAAATTATGCTTTTACCACTTTTACACTCTAACCGACAAACTGCTAAAAATGATGTTCCGAAAATGTTTTATAGGGTAATTATGACGGGCTCAGTGGCGTGATGGAATCCCGCGCAGAAGGTCTGGGTTCGATTCCCAGCCTTAGCAACGCCTAAATGATTTTTCACGAAAAACTTAACTCAACCGTTCAGATTCGGCATAAAGCAGGAGGTCCCGCCATCGTACAAGAAGTACACACGCACACATGAATGGTTGTGAGAAAGCTCGTCCCTGGGTACTAACGAGACTGTTGCACCAAAAATTTGTATATAATTATGACCCAGTAAACTAAAAAAAAAACATCCAGAAGTAATTTCTTAATTTATTTGATGAGTCAGGTTAATAAGAGTGAAGAGTGCCTTAGTGCAGGGGTAAGGTTGAAAAAACAGCAATGTTAACATATTTATCCATGAAATTTTTTGTATTGATAAATAAACAAAAACAGCACGATGAGTAAATGTTTTACTCCTTACGATAATATCCCAAAAAACAGTTTTTGGTATTTGAGTAGCACAAATTAAAGTTACATTTTAAGCAAATACACTGTGTTTGCGATTTTTGCCACCTTTTTTACCTAACCAGATTGGGAAGTGGCTAATATTGTCATAACGGACGTCATCAACCGGATGTTTTGCTCTTTCTCTAACTTTTGAACTATCTCGTTGTGAATCTTCTTATGTGGAGTTGCCGAATGCGATGTTATTGGCCTATTACTTGGATCTGGTGCTGGACGTTTTGCTGTGTATGTTATAAGACCAGCAATGTTTCAGCTGAAAATAAAGAGTTCTTCAGCTGAAACATTGCACGAATCGTTGCATTTTTCGACGTGTATGCTTCGATATAAAATATAAGCATTCGTTGTTACCATATCGATGAAATAATAAAAAAGTCGAAACATCGGATCACGTGTTTTTTGGTAACGGCCCATAAGCCCATCCATTAAATTAACGCCACCCATGTGCGTGTTGTATTCCCGTATAATTTGTGGGCAATTGACTTCAACATATTCTTTTGCTTTTCGATCATAGTGTACTGCCTTTGCTACTTGCAACTTACAAGTCGATATTTGTTCTTGCAAATGGTTCAATTTTAACGTAAGTTGAGGCCAATCGCACACATTAAGGTGTCCCTCCACAAGACATATCAATATACCATACGCAGTTCCTACAAATTATGTCGCGAATCCTCTTGGTTCGTTTTTGCATTATCCACAGGAAGCTTGCAATTTCGAATTCGATTTAATCGTATGGTTCCCAGACTGTATATTCCTCTTGCACGGAAATAAAACAACAAGGGCAGTGACGTGTAGAAATTGTCGAAATATATGATATGGTGCATAAGGGTGTTTACCGTTTAAGCAAACGCACAAAACCTTTCGCAGTTGCACCAAGATCAGGTGTGCCAGGTAAAACAACATTATCGCCTGCACCATTTTATAATATCGAAGCGATACGCAAAGCCGTAAGAATCACATAAAACGAACAAATTGATTCCCCCATTTGTGTGGCTTATTTGGAATACATTGTCTGTAGGAGACCCCGAAAAAAAATTTAAATAAATAATTTAAAATATACAGATACACCCTGTACACATTTAAAAACGCCCAGATCTCCACTATACGGAATTCCGACATTGACAGCTACAGTTTTCTCGCCTGTAGATTTTGACGAAAGCTGTGCATATTCGCCGTGAACTGCTTCATACGCCTTTCTATCGCTACTAAACTTTCTATTAATCGGAAGTCTTGTCGAGCATAGAACCCACTGTATGAGTCAAATACATACATTTAGTGCGAGTTGTACATACTGTACACTGGATTTTATACCAAATTACTATGGTTAGTTTCTGTCAGAATACGTTTCTTCCAGAATAAATCGTAATTGTTTTAATCCAGTTTAGTGGCTTGCATTACAATCCCAGATTCATCGAATATTTAAATTTGGATCTGACCATCTTTAGTGGCTCGACTCATTTTCACATTGTCTAGAAGAGATACGCAAATCCCGCCTTATACCCTAGTGCAATCGATAGGAGTTTCACCACTCCCGCCTTAATCATTGGTGTTCTAACCACACACTTTAATTGCGTGTGCATATATTTTTATATATACATATTTGTACATATATGTGACAAAATAAAAAGTTCTTTTCAGAGCTCTTTTCAGAGCTACATATATGTGACAAAACAAAAAGTTCTTTTCAGAGCTCCCAAATTCCTAGTTCTACATGGTAGATTAGATGAAGCTTCACCCATCCGTAAATACATATTTACTAGTGTTGGAGGTAAGATTGTGTTGCGTAAATAAATATTACTCTCAGTGTATCACTTTATATACTACCTTACAGAAAAAATATCTGTGTAACAAGTTGCTGGTGATATACGCAGTAAAAGTACTGCAAGTGCAGCTCCAACAGTACATACAATATCATCAATATACCTACTTGTACATAGCAGCATCATTCCAAGCGCTCTCGTGGGCTTGAGCTCTAACTGGAAGAAACTGTGGCAGCGGTCAGCTTACGCACTTTCAGATTACTTGTATGTCAAGGCCAAAGCTAATCAACATCAGACAGCAAGCGCTCAGTCGACAGAAGAGGTGACAGCGGTCACCAACACTCAAGCTCGCGATCGCGAGTTTCCACCGATCGTGTCAAACCTACCTCCTTTCCCATCCTTATACACCATCAAATAGCGTTTGTTTTTTTTTTTTTTTGCTTTGCTGGTGCAAATTTGATTTTTATTTTTATATTACACTTGTAATTTTCAAAAACATTTTACAAAACAAAATAGAGATACCTATTGAAGTGCTAAAAGTAAAAAAAGAGGTTCTTAATGATAAGCTGGCATATGATTAGCCAAAAGTGAGTTCAAGTGCGACGTAAGTGATCTTTACTTTTCTCCTTACTAGAAGCAATCACCCAACACCACCTTCTATGCATGCTGTGCGCACAACATTCATCGGAGCGTCGTCAATCAATTTAATTCGGTGAGTCCAGTAAACAGATAAAACAGTGATATTGATTTTTTGTATGCATTGAACAATCTATTGGTGTTTTTTTTATTATATACTACCTTTAATTTACTACTATTATTATACTACTAATTATGCTACTATGAATAACTAAATTGAACTACATACAATTATTTTGATAACCTAATCTAAAGCCACAATTTAAAAGAACCTAAGATAAAACTTAAATGAAATATTAATCTAAAAGAACAATGACAATTCAGCTATATACATACAAATACCAATCAGACATAAATTAAATAATTGAACTAACTACCTTTCTAAAAATAACAAACGAAGAAAAATTTAACTAATGAATTAACTACCTACCTAACATTTATTTTTATTTGAAATTTAAATACCTACCTAAACTAAACTATTTGTACTAAAGCAAGTACGTAAACCATAAATATGAATTTTATATAGCATAACAATCACAAACATTCATTCAGTATGATCCTTTTAAATAAATATTCTAAGTTTAATTTTGATTACATGATCTCGGCTTCAGATTTATTTCATTTTGTGTCATCGAATTAATATGAATTCTGAATAGAATTAAATAGTGCAATTGGGGTGTGAAATGGTGTTTGAAAAATGCATCGGCGAAATAGATAGCGAATCATGGTAATTGATTCGACTTTTAGTTAGGGGTTATCGTAAGAATGATTAGCGTCGCGATAGCCATGGATGGTCGTTATATCCTTATGGATATATGTGACTGTGAGAGGGTTACGCTTAGGAAACCACCTCCACCTTAAGGTTTTCTCAATAAGTTCGAGTTCCAATCAAACTTATTCACTTCATAGTGGTTCCATCATCGGTTTTATCTTATTTTTATTTTTTTTTGGTCTATGCTCCATGCATTTTAGAATTTTTGTTGGCATGTAAAATTAACGATCGTCCGACAGTAAGTGTAAGAACCCACGCCTCCGTCGAGTTGAAGCCGCGCGTATGCAAGCATGCATACTCACACTTTACTGCCAGGACAACCCACCCTATGACTCATCATCCTTTAGCTGAAGCCCTGTATTCATTGAGGGTGATGGGATTGATGATCCTCACACATCCATAGGGTGGGAACAACTTTCGTTACATGTCGAAGATGATGTTGCATTTTTGTGCTGCACATCTGCTCGCTCTTCGACACACAACGGAATGTTTTGAAACGGAATCAAACCGCTTGTTGAGTTCGTCTGCCAAATTTCGAAAGCGAAACAACGCATCGTAACTCCCTTTCATAACTCGCTCGCTTTCATCTCGGAACGATAAACCGACATGCATACCGGCACCAACGAAACCACCGCTAGTAGGTACAATTGTTGGACCAGTACTTTCCATCGATGGTAACGGAGAGCCTGGTCTTTTGGCTGTTTTTTTGCTTTTGTTAATTTAACTTGTTCCACGGTAGATAAACTGAAGATACATCAAGTGAACTTATGTTCAACGACATATTCACTGCACTGGCAATAAATAGATTACTGTTGTAAATGTCCTTAATGCACTCTGAAAAACATTGCTCGTCTTCTGGTGCAATTTCATCCTGCATGCAGTTTGTATTATTGAACTCATCGTCAATACTTCTTCTTCGTCAGTTTCCACTGAATTCAATTAATTGTTCATCGATCAAAGTGGACAACTTCTAACCTTGGAGAGAATTGTCACTTGTTATGTTATGCAATCTGTTTCATCAACAAACATTTAGTTAGAGGGCATCAAAAGACATAATACCAGCCTTAAAATCTTGCGTTTACGTTAATTTAAAGGACCCTAGAAGATCAGAAATGGCAAGACGCTCTCCAACTCTCGTAGTGGTTAGTTGACTAGACTGTGCGGAAGTATTTTTCCAAGTGATTTAAGTGACAAGTGCCAAGTTAGTAAGCGAAATATTATTGCTTACGTGGAGCAGCGGAGCTATAATCCGACTCAGCCGTGGGAGTCTTGGGTTCGAGTCCCAATCACACCGAGTTTTTTTAATTTAAATTAAGTTATCAAAACCAATAAATATTACAAAAAGAGGGTCTTCTACCGAATCACCGGTGATGGAAACCGGTACGGGGAAGAAAACCCCCCCGCAAGCTGGGGGAAATTCACCCACAAACAAAAGGCAGAAGCTGACGGTGCCTGGGTCGCCGCCAACAAAGCCAAAGCCGACAACAACACCAACAACAACATTATCATCATCGTCATCGTCGTCTAACACAGTGGCGAAAACAAATGTGCTGGTACACGAAACTGTACCAGCGATAACAAAAGCTGTGTCAACAACAGCAGCGGCAGCAGCAAGAGCAACGGCAACAGCCGATAGTGGTGAGATGCGGAGGAGATTAATTCCGACGCCTAATCTCATCACCAAGAGGTATGCGGCGGAAATTACACCGCAGCCAAAAAAAATGGATGAAGAGGAGTTCGAGTCAATTTCCCTCGACGAATCCGCGATGGAAGAAGGGGAACCCCGCTACGTCGGCGAGGGTAACCCATACAAAGAGTTAGCCGAGGTCGAGGAAATACCGGCAGCGGATGATGAGGAGGCAAAGCTGAGCCGACTCATAGCGGAACTTCTAGAAAAACTAGAAAAAATTCGAGAGGCAAAAAAAATAGAAGCCCTCGAAGAAAAGAAAAAACGTAAGCAGCAGCAGAGACAACAAGAAGAGTTGAAAGCGCAGCAAATGCTTCAGCGCCAACAAACTAAAAATCTGCGACCAAGGCAGCAACAACAAACGAAACTGCAACAACAGCAGCAACAACAACCACAGCAGCAGAGGAAGCCGATGCAAAAGCCGCAGCAACAACCGCAGCAGCAACAACAGCAGCAACATCAGCAGCAGCAACAACAGCAGCAGCAACAACAGCAGCAGCAGACACAACAAAAAAGGGGGGAAGTACCCCCAATTAGTGTAAGTAACCTAGCTAGTAGTTTTAGTATAGAATTATGTAAGGTAGCTGTTAAGGACTTCACGGTCAAACATATTTCGGCCCAGAAGCACAAAATTGTTGTCAATAATTTGGAGGACCACAAAAAGGTCCGCAAGGCACTTGAGGGAATAAAGGCAGAATACTTCACGTATACGCCAAAATCCGAAAAATTGAAAACGGTCGTCCTGAAGGGAATCGATCCCGGGGTTGACGCGGAGGAGCTCCTAAATGAGCTCAAGAGTTATGAGAGCGACGACCTTAAGTTCGTCGGTATAAAGCCGTTTTCCGCGGTTAATGGAAGGGGTGGTAACCGAAGGTTACCATTTTTCCTCGTCCAGCTAACCCCCAACAGCAAACTTGATAGTCTACGCAGAATTAATCGCGTATACTACCATGCTGTAAAATGGGACAAATTAAAAAGGTCAGATCGCATACTGCAATGTATGCGATGCCAGAGGTTCGGGCACGCCGCTTCTAACTGCAACATGCAGATTAGATGCGTTAAGTGCGATGAGAACCACAATTTAAATGAATGCCCTCTAGGTAGCGAAAGGGTTGAAGACATGAGCAAGCTCACATGTGTGCTTTGCGGGAATGCGGGACACCCTGCTAACTATAAGGGATGTCCTGTATTCCAACAGAAAAAGAAGAGCATGCTAGCTCGCAAACAGGCTGTCGAAGAAGAAAGGCGACAGAAAAGTCAGTCTTACACAAATCGGGTAGCGCCCAACGTGTCCTTTGCCCAAATGGCAGCCGGATCGGGTAAGCCCCAGACATTAAATATGCCTAAGGTTGCTGAAAAAGCACCTGAAGCTGATTTGGACATGAAGAGGATCTTGCTGTCATTGGAGAGCAAGATCGATCGGTTCCAAACACAATTGAACGAGCAAGCAGCCAGAATAGATTATATCTATTCGATGTTTGCCAAGTCTAGCGCGCCATGAACATGATGGCTACGCTCGACGAGGTAAACTTTAAGATCCTAGCTTTGAATGTTAATTCGCTAGTCAGGGTCGAGAGAAGAACCGTCCTTTCCAATCTGTTGAAAAACCAACTTCCTGATGTACTTTTGGTCAGCGAAACTAAGCTAAACCAGAAACACAAATTGGGATACAGTAACTATCATGTAGTTAGAAGAGACCGACCCCACTCCTCCCAAGGGGGTGGGGTCGCTGTCTTATTACGCAAAGGCTTACGCCATAGAGTCATATATAGCGGGGAAGTAAGTAGGTTCCGGGTGCTAGAAGCATGCATCGTATGCATTCCTCTCCACAGTGGGAGGAGAATGTATGTGGTGTCGCTTTATGCGCCTGAAGCAACTCAACAAACTCAATTTATAACAGAGCTCGAGACACTTTTTCGTTGCCTACAGCTTCATTTGGCTGAAAACTATTACTTTTTGGCCGGCGATCTTAACGCTAAGCATGCGGCTTGGGGAAATACAATCGCGAACACTAGAGGCCGACTGCTTCAAATTTGGAGGGAACAAAATACGATTGAGTACAAACTTAGTTTGTACGCGACGGATATCCCGTCTTTCCCGAGGGGAAACTCTTTCTTGGACTTAGCGCTTATGGACAACAGACTAGTACTGACAAATAACGAACACGCGCGGAACTGTGTGCGAGCATTCGATTACGATAGTGACCACCTCGGAATCGATGCCGTATTCAGGATCCCAAACGAGCAAACTCAACTGGAGGAGTTCGACCAGGTGCGTTCTTTCGACTATCGAAGGACGAACTGGCCGCGCTTCGCCAGAGTTGTAAAGCGAGAATTACGTTTGAGCGAAATCAACCCTCCGACAAACCGAAACCTTACGAACGACGAAATCGACCAAAATTTATTAAAAATGAATGAGGTCATTAAAAGGTCAATGGATCGAGTTATCCCCAAGGTAACTAGTTCTGACGACCAGACGGAGAAGTATCGAACGCCAACAATCGATGCACTCCATAAACACAAAAGCAGACTGGTCTCGAGGCTTAAACGGCTGCGGAGGCAATTTACTGACAGACAAGACCCGGAGGTTCGGACATTGAAGTCGTTGATCAAAAACCTCAAACAGTTAATCACGGAGAATTACAGACAATCTGTAAGTTTGTACTGGGGCAAGAAAATTCGGGCTATAAAAACCAGTAGCCCGAATATGTTCCCGCAAATAAATAAAATTTTCAGGCGAAAGGATCATAACGACATTCCATGTGTCCGAATTTCCCAAACGACAGAGAACAGACAGACACTCACGGCTGTTGGTATAAGTCCGGAAAGTGTTGACTCTAACGACGGTTTTTTCACGATCGAAGATCCTCAGGAGAAGGCGAATTCGATAGGCGCTGTCTTCGAGACCGTGTATACGGTGAACAATCCGGTTCGCCCAAATCACGATATTGAGGAGAGAGCCTTTCTGAATCACTTTTATCTACGTACCGAACTTCAAGCTTGGCGATCTGAGAATAACGGTTTTACCGTATTCAATGACGAAAACCCTTCAAATGGCATAGTCGCCAATAGCCTGATGCTGTTCGTGCAAAAAGATGAACTCCTGGACATCTTTGTATCACTGAAGAATAAAAAGTCGGCGGGAGAGGACGGGGTCCCAAACGTCGTGTTGAGACACCTGCCAATAGAGGCAGTCGATATTTTCACCACGCTGTTTAACAATGCACTGAATAATGCACATTATCCGGTGCACTGGAAAACGGCGGTGGTACATCCTATCCCCAAAAAGGACAAGGACAGAACAAACCCTGCAAATCTTCGGTCAATAAGCCTTCTGCCGAATGTAAGCAAGGTATTCGAGAAGATAGTCAATAGGGCTCTGCTTGAGTGGGTCGAGGAAAATAAAATTATCCCGGAAAATCAGTTTGGTTTTCGAGCGAGGCATGACACTATTCATGCCGCGTCGAAACTAGTCTCCGACATCCAATGGAATAAATCCAAAGGACAATGCACAGGGGCATGTCTGGTTGACTTTGAGAAGGCCTTCGACACCGTATGGTTAGAAGGGCTTTTCTACAAGCTAACCAGACTGGGCATGCGTAAACCCATGCTGTATATGATTTATGAAATGCTTATGGGAAAGAAGTTCGTCGTCAAATGTGGCAACGTAACTTCGAGTAAAGTCTTTGAAATTAAAAACGGTTTACAACAGGGGGCGGTGAACTCCCCGATATTGTTTAACATTTATACAAGTGATCTTGTAGGTTCCCTTAGTCACGCTATAGCGTATGCAGATGATCTGGTGGCGTACAGATCAGGTCCGAAAATCGGAGTCATCAACATACTTTTGCAACGTGACTTCGATCACATCAAGGGATATTGCGACGATTGGAAATTGAAGATCAATTTCCAAAAAACCGAAACGATTCTGTTCAGGACCCCAGTGCAGAGGGCATCTTACGATACCAGAAAAAACTGGAAAAAATTGTGCATCATTGGACAGCATGGACGGCCGTTGGCGCTGAGAACTGAAGTCAAATACCTTGGCATCTGGCTTGACAAGTTTCTGTATTTTAATAAAAATGTGGATGCTTGTCTGGCTAGGGCTAGGGGGGCTTATGCTCTGACAAGAAGATTGTTTCAAAGCAGTCAACTTGATTCAAGGGTGAAAGTCATTTGCTACATGGCCCTCATAAGGCCGATCATCGCCTACGGTTGTCCTGTGTGGTTCAATATTTCACCATCCTACATGGAAAGGATACGGCTGTTTGAGAGGCGTTGTCTCCGATCCTGCTTAGGATTGTACCGAACGCCGGACTCCGAGTACATAAAATATTATCGCAACGAGGTTCTTTACAATGGGGCCCAGCTGAACAGAATCGACAATTTCCTTATTAAGGTGACTCGGAGGCACGCTGCAAGGGCGATGGCTAGCGACAACAGCCTGATCTTCGGGGCTTATTACCCCAATGATACATACATGGAGAGTACGCTCGTGTCTGGCTTTATTCCGCCAGAGGCATTTATTTATATCGATTCGTTAGGGTTGGTACAGGACAGGAACGGTATCCCGGTTTTATACCACCGCTACCGTGACGCGCGTGACAAGCGGCTAATCCGCGACGGGTATGTCGACAATGCTCCGGAGCTCCTCCGCTTTAGCACTTCGGTATCGGATCGCGATAGGACCGATGCTGAAAGGCAGAGAACGGAATTTTGGTGGCTACATGAGGGAAGTGATCCTGCACTTCCTCAGGTCTTTGCGGACTTTTAGTCCACTCCTAAATTGTAAGACAAATAAAATTTAGAAACGAGGTCTGGGGCGGGGCATGTGCACCATATTGGCGTACAATATGGTGGAATACATGCAGCCTGGGGGCCAAAAGTCTCGATCGGGATGGCGACCCCTCCTGGCATTTGCAACGAGTGCTCGCCACCCCGATTATAATTAAGTTAGGTGTAAGTAGTTTTAAGTAGTATTAAGTAGTATTAAGTAGTCTTAAGTTAGTTTTTAATCTAGTTTAAGCTTTTTTATACAAAACAAAAAATTTTACTGATCAAAGTTTTTTTAAATTTTCTTTGAACAAAAAAAAAGGATCTACAAATGAAATAAAATAAAAACGACTTAAGCTGAAAAGCAAATAAAAAATGTTAATTTAAGCTTAGAGCGCCCGCTTAGGACCGATAAGTTAGTATAAGAAAAAATGTTAATTATAAGTTAGATTTAATCATTTTTGTCTAGTTTTAAGTTAGTATTTTAAGATAATAAAAAATGAATTTAAAAAGTAAAAAAAAGATCAGAAATGGCTAACTTACAAGCTGCTATGATGAAAAGTGTCATGACAAACGCCAGAAATGGCTAAATTTTGAGCAGTTTTACGAAAACGTTAAACTGCAAACTTATAGTACTCATGAACAATTAAATAAATGGATAATTGTTCATTCGCCGTCACTCAAATAGTCAGTTCAGGCCTGAAACACCTCTTTACATCGAACGCCCTATTGAAATAAATAATTAAAGACATTTTTATTCAATAAACCACATATTCCTATGGCACCCTCTCCTTGATGTCATACTCTTCAATGTACCAAAAAAAAACACCCTTTCGTCAGTATTAAGTGGAGGCGCTTTTCCATGTCACTTCGCCTGATTGGTGGCGTTTTAAAGTACATCACCTTTGTACCCTGTTAGATTTGGGTTGTCATCCTAACTACCGCAGACAACGTTTCACCTACCTATTCAGTAACGCTGCCAACGAAAAAAAAAAACACTTTCCTAAATGGGCCATCCTCTTGACGATATAGCGCATTCACAACTGTAACATCCTTTATCCATATCTAGGACTGAGCCATACCACAACACTGCCTGCATGTGATATGAGGTTTCAACATTTTTTTCTTATGCAATCCGCTAAAAAGAAGTAAACTTACGCCACCCCTCTTGCGACCCGGTTAGACACTCTGTCTATGTTTGCATGGTCGTTTAGGTTAAAAACGAACCGACTGATGGTTGATAATGGACGTGAGCGCTTTCAAGTTTGCGCGATCCCCGCCTCGAGTTTACAGAGCCACATAGGATAGACATCCTGCACATGTGTGTACTCGTTGACACCCTTTTTTTTTCTTGTATGTCAATGACAGATGGAAACTGCAGTACACTTTTCTGCAACTTTGGGATGATTCAAGGAAGAATCCATCTTTTGTCCAAGTAATTTCAATTACTCGACCATTCGTCAATGCAATGCCTTAAAGGCGGCATGCACGACAAGGCAAGGACGACGATGAATATCTACTGAATGGAAGGATGAAGTGCACACTGAATGAGATATTGGCGACCAACTCTGTCAGTGACACTAATGGCTTTTAAATATTTTTTTTCAGTGTGATGCGCTCCCTTATTCGATCTGCATTCGCCTGGCACACGAGTGTATGGGTATGAACAAAAAGGACTCTTTGTAAACCACTTTTCCAGTATCTTTGAAATGAATTAAAATGCAAAAAGGGATGGAAAATATAATGTCGGACCCCCCCATGGTCCGATTGGAACTTTATCTCGACCTTTTTTTTTTTTAATTTTTCGTTCAATAAAAAATATTAAAAGCAATATCGATTGTGCAGAAAAAAAAATAATAACGCGAAGGACACAAAGGGGGCACGTCCTTTTTTAAACGATGCTCCTCCTCTCCTCCCCTAAAAAAAAAATCAGACAATTTGCACGCCATTGCCAGAAAGGCATCATCATCACGGTTCGACGTTGGTCGTCTATTTCTATGGAAAGAGCGGACTCGCGGCTAGATACAGGGTGACTATGTGTCAGCGGAGGGAACATAATGAAATCGGAGGGTGTAGTTGATAAAAAAAAGTCCACTCCATGAAGAGTCCTCTCAATAGTGCGCCAGAGATAGTCTTAAATTAATGAAATATCATAAAAATAATAAATAGGCTGCTATCAACGATATTGCAGGACATATAGCCAAACTGGAAGGGCTTTCTCTGTTTTGGATTTTTTTAGTTTACCTCCCTATGTTGTTCCTTTTTTTGTGTTTTATGTCGTTGAATAGATACGAACAAAATATAAAAGGAAACTTGACAGAATGATGGGCGTAGTGTAGCTGTTTTCTATAGGCTTCTTTGGGTATCTGCGTCCTGGGTGGTGATTCTCTGTAAAGTGACTGATGAATGTATGCGGATAGATGGATGGTTGTATGACGATGTAAGTTGATGAGAGCAAAGGGATAAATTGAGTCCTTAAAACGTTGTTATGTCGGCCTGCGGATGGTTTACATTTCGGCTTAAGTTCGGGTAGAGATGCTTGAATATTGTACGTAGATTGGATTTTGTTTTTTTAGATTATAATATAATTTTGTGGGAGAAAAAACAACATATTAAGGAGCTTTTTGGCTTAAGGATCTTTTGCGAAATATAAATGAATATATTGTGATATTATATGGTATTAAGTACAAAGGCGTAAACAAATTGGTTTGACGAGGGAACTTTTGGGCATCTTTATGTAGCTAAGCACTCCATGCAATAGAGAAGCAAAGAGTTGTTCACAATGGGGCCTTTTCCCCTGGATCTATTTGCAAACATTAGATAATTGAGAGCATTCACAGGGAGTTGATAGATGTGAGATATAATCTAAGGGTTTGACTGCAGCTTGGCTGTCGGTGAAGGTAAAGGACGTTTTTTTTAGAGGTATAGAACTTCCGATACGGCTAACTGTCAAGCTATCTGTCATACTAATGAAGCGTTTTCGAATTTTTTTCAGTATACTTTGGCAAATCACCATTGAAAAGCTTTCACTAGAACAACGTTTACAAATGGTGGGAATTTGTTTTCAAAATTCGCGCTCTGTTCGCCAAACTTATAGAGCACTTCGTCAAGTTTACGGTGCGCATAATCCCCTGAGCAGCTAATACGGAATACTATGGATCGATTCATGACTACATTTATTTTTTTTTTTGATAATATCCATCCACATCGAGCCCATACCGTACAATCACTTGTGTAGTGTGTTTGGTGAATCGGCTGAGAATCAACTGGAAGTTGAACCAGCTTTTATTCGTCAAATAATCATCAGCGATGGGGCTCATTTATGGCTTGACGGGTATGTAAACAGCTGAATTGGAGTGAGAATTTTTGGAGTGAGCACAATCCTCATGATACTCTTGAGATTCCAATACATCCGAAAAAATCACTGTTTGGTTCGCTTTACATGCCGAATGCATCATCGGTCCATTTGGCTTTAAATCCGAAACTGATGCCAACATTACCGTGGATGGCGAATGCTACAGCAAATGATTCGTGATTGTTTTTATTTTTAATGTCATTTAAAATTACTTGTCGGAGAAACGGTTCCAAGATGACGGAGCAATATGCCATTTTATTTAAAAATGTGTCTATGCCAATAAAAAACACCCTAAATTAATCCTACGTCACGGATACACATTTTTGATCAACAGCAATGTTTTTCTTCTTAAATAACATTACGTTGGTTGGGAATGCAGAACAATTCCTTTTGTAGTATATAGAGTTCAAATCCCGTCAGTATTAACACCTAAGCTTTTTTCACTGCACGAATCTCTTTGACGGAATCCGGTGCATCTTTGGAAAAGTTCAGCTAAGTTGCTTCTAATTTTTGGTTTTGCAATTTTGATGGAGTCCTGAATTCTGTCATCAGTTTATAGACCCTCAGGCGATGGATCCTATTAAACGCGGCTGAAGTAGATGAAAAAATTCATCGAAACTTGAAAATGGTTGGTCTTTTCTAGGATTAGCAGGATTAGACTCGGGATCTACACTGGTACCAGACCATTGGTGTGTTACAGGAGGTCTTCAGACGTGCACCCGCTACGTTGGATGTTATTAGGATAGAAGCAACATTTACCAGCGATGGATTGATAGTTGGAGCAAGTCATAGATAGACTTTCTTATAGATGAGATTTATAAAGCTAATATTCCAGTCATCTGGAATATTACATCGTTTCGTCCAACCAGGCTTGGTTGATCATTTGGTGTTTGCACACTTCCATGGCATCACCTCCGTTTTTGAAGAGTTGTGCTGGTAATCACAACGGGGTGTCTTGTTGTTCTTCTTCTGAAAACTCTTCGATTTCTCTGAGCTGGGATGCATTTTTGTGATTTTTGCTCCATGTATGATTTTGATCTCTTACCTTCCCTGCACGGGCCTCATTTTAGGGTTGGTAGCCAATGGTGGATTCTTCTCCCTTCATTGATAATATTCCGATATTACATCCACTGGTTATTACGAATTCTTAGCAAATGAGGAGTTGTCTTATTCTATATTCCCATTTTAGTTAGACAAAGTAAACAACTTGCACGAGCTCATCTGAAATATTCGGGCATATATCTTGGAACATAAGGATTTGTCTCCGCTTTAATGGCTCTTACTTGATTTAACAAAGGTGTCATATGAGTCACCTTAGAGCAATAGATAGTTTCAACATTTTCTAGCACCAGACCGTACTTCACCTCATTTTTCTACAGTTGGTCATGGCTTATATCTTTTTAAATTAATTTAGGTCCATTTGAGAGTATAAATAAAGCAGAGAGATCGAAACTGATAAGGTCAACTAAGGCGTGTAAATGTCGTTAGCAACTTCGCATCTAAAATGCATAACATATTGCATACCAATATGCTATATCAAGGCCAGACAATATTTGTGGGGGTGTTTATATCTTTATTGGATTTTTGAAGCCTGTCGTATGCCGAATGTGCCTACAGTATGCAAAGCGGTAGCAAACCAAAATAGGTATGAAAATACAAAAATGGTCACAAAGAGAAAATAAAAGAAAACACCAACTTAAAAAAGACCGTCAATGCAGAGGGTGAGCTCCTAAAACTTTTCAACATTCTGCTGCCTTTTGATGAGATTATTAACTTGACCCTAAAGGTCGTTTCCCATCCACTTGAAATTGTGTTGCGCCTTTGTATTTTGTCAACCGCCCATATTCAAAGTTACATTAGAACCGTACAAGTTGTAATAGGTGGTATGAGTGAAGTGAGCCTTTGAAGTAATCCCTGTAATTACCATACCAATCTATATACCACTTACATGTTGAAAAATATATCAAAGAAACCTTCTCATTCTACCCCTCTATTAATTTAAACAGGGATATTCCTGCCAACGGTATAATGTCCATTTGTATAATAATTTTATAGAATAGACTAAAATAGAACAAAGGTCCCCCCGGACTACAAACCACTTAGCCTAAGCATTTGTTTCATATTCGTACCAGATGTTCCCAACGACAAATATTTCAAAATTCAATAAAGACCTCCTTAATTTAACCATCGTCCTTGCCTTCACTCCATGTGAATACATTCACATAATCTTAATCCCAAATCAATTGCAACAAAAATCGAAAAAATTACCCACACTCCATACACTCTTCAGTGGACATTGACAAAAATAAAAGTTTCGAAAAAAAAACGAAGGACTCAGACTTTCAAATATCATTCGCCTCACATACTGTTTCCTTTATGCTCCGAATATTATCCACAATGGAAACAATTTTGAAGCATTTCACTTTTTTTATTTCTCCAAAGATTTGTATCTTCATCATTGCCGCCTGTTTTGGCTTCCTCTTTTGTCCCAAAACAATTTATTCTTCTTCATGCCGAGAATGTCCTTCGTCCTTCACCTTTGTCCCCTCCCTGAGAATTATCCCTTAAACTGAAAAGTTTATCCCTTTCAAATGGGAGTTGCACAACGAAAAACAGAGTGAATCCTTCAGTCATAATCGTCCTTTGTTGACTCGACTTAACACCTACACAAAAGAATGAACAAAAAAAAATATAAAAACAGACAAGGAACATGCGGGAGGAAAGACAAATTAAATGTCTGTGTTAACCGATTCCTTGTTTCTGTAAAAATTGATACCTATCCGCAGAAGTTCTCCACATAGCTGTGTCCCGTTTTATCCTTGTCGTTCGGTTGTCATATGACAACTAAAAAAGAAGAAAAAACACTTTTAGGCCGAGGTAGGTACATTTCTCTTTTCTTGCAGAACTGAAAATTCTTTCGCGTGAGGACGTGTGAATTTCAACGGTTGTCCACACGAATACACACCCACACTGTCTGTACGGGATTTAAAATTAAATTGAAAATGGATAGTATTGATGGGTATCGTATCATTTCTCATTAATCTGACTTTCTAAGCCTTTCCTAGGAACCTATTAAGTGACAAATAAAATAAGACTGAGGGTAGGAAGTAGAAATACATATAAAAACAACAAACCCATATAGACAAGTGAGAAGAACGATTCTACATTTGCACTCGAATATGGATTTCGATGTGGCAGAGTCTGGATGAAATCGAGACAAGGTAAAATTTATCGATGTCACATAGCCAAGGATAATTGAATTTTTGATAAAGTGATGTGTCATTGTTGTTGTGCCATTGTTGCATATACCAGGATAGCGAAAAAAAGGATAAAACTGTTCATATGGTTGTGCAAAGTTATAGGGAGTTTCGTATTCGATTCGAATGTTAAGTATACGACAGAGTGGACGATTTATAGAGTTCATCGCCGGACAGGCGAATGTGAGAGACGACTGTTGCAGCTTAAGGATGATCTGGACACTCAGTTCAGAGTGTGGAATATTGCTTTAATGGGGCTGCATTTTAATGTGCTACTCGCACATTGCCAGATCATTATATGGGGGTAGATTAATTGCGATTTTTTTATTTCATTTTTGCAGAAGGAAATTAACATTTTTTTGTTCGCCGTTCCTTTGCTGAGAGGAGTAAATTAATTGAGATTCTACTTGTTGATGTCAAGGATATACATACGAGGAATATATGAAAGGACTTGATGCCATAATTTATATGCATAACAGCTGCTACCTGGTAGGTATAAGGTTGGGCACAAATAATTGGGAAAAATAACTCTTTAACGTGTATGATGGATAGTGTCAAGAAGCTTTTACAACCTTTAACGGTGTGTTGGGGAAATAACACAAAATTATCATAATTAATGATCTTAAATGAAATCAGGCCCGATTTACAATTGTGACAATACCAGAATCATTTTTATCGGCCCATCTCTCACAATGTTCTGAAAATCATTCCAGAAGTATCAATTGTCATAAAAAATTACTCATAAAAAAAACTAGAGGTGTAGACATGGTGCAAGATTTACACACGCATGTGTATATGTGTATATGAGTTTCGAAAGTATTTCACAATAAGATCCATAGTATCGATTCGAGTCAAAACTTACAGGAGCAAGAGATTAAAAAACAAAAAATAATAATCTTCATAAAAAGCTAACAAATAAATTTACCACTAATACTTTTAATAATTTTTGCAAACTTAGGAAAGAATTCCAAGCAAAAATTCAGATGCATACATCATTTAAATAAAATATGATTTGATTCGCAAACCATAATCTTTTTGGAGCTTGATTAATACCAAAAGAAAGGTTAAAAGTACCCATACGCTTATAAAATACAAGAATAAAACGTCAGATGATGATGTAGATATATGCAATATGATTGTAGAGATGTTCAAGGAGACTTATGTGACTGATAATCTTACCATTAAATGTGATAACATCTGTGAAACTAATGTGTTGCCCAATTTATGCGCTGATGTACCTGACTTATTGTTACCTGGCGTAGTAAATTCATTAAAAAGATAAAGTGTTCGTATTCATCTGGTCCAGACAATGTCCCGTCTTGTGTTCTAAAGAATTGATATTCCCGGAAACTTGGAAATCTTCCTATATAATTCCACTATTTAACAAAAGCCTAGGGTTTGTTTGATATGGCCGGGCAGTTACAAAGGAGATGAAGTATTGTTTCCTCCTCCTCCTCGTCCATGCAGCTCCTACAGAAGTCGTTTGAGAAAAGGCCTAGCCTTTCTGCGTGCCTGCCTATTAAGCAGAGTCCCGTGATGACACCTATGGTATCGCAAATATACGGTCTATCAAGCGAAATCAGTCCCCTTGATCTTCTCAAATCTAGCTTTGGCCAATTTTTTTTGGTTGTTTGACACGTCGTGCCAAGACTCCATCTGAGGTTTGATTTGCTGATAGCATGTTGCGCTAATAAGCTTTTGCATGTAGCGATAGGAATACCTAGTGCATCCGTGACGGGTAAAACTGGTAATTTGGTTCCATTTCTGGCGAGTTCATCAGCCTTACAGTTCCCTGGAATGTCACTATGCCCAGGCACCAAGCATAGATGAATGTTTAAATGCGTTGACATAAGGATACGGCGGAAAGATAGGCCGAGATTAAGCCTGTCGGAGAAGACACCAGCACCCACTCCGTCATTTGTTTTGGAGCCATCGGAATAAAAGTGGATCGAGTCGTTTGGCACAGGTTCGTTGCTCCCCATGACGTTCTATCTGGGATTGTGACCCGGAAACTCTTATCGAAATTCAACCTGGTGAGGGTGTAATCGGTGTCTTCAGGAACATTTTTATAATCGTTTAGAATTTTTGAGTGGCCATATTTAGTATTTGACCTCTGTTGGATGGCTTTAAGACGTATAGTTGAGTTAGCTGCCATTTGTTTGCCGAAAATATCTAGGGGTAGTAGGTGAAAGAGAATATCTAATGCCCCTGAGGGTGTTGTACGGAGTGCGCAGCTCTCTGCACCTTGGCCAGTTTCTTGCTGTTTAAAGCTATTTCAGGTGCTGCTCCCCATACTACTACTCCAATAAGAAGTATCGGTCTTATAACCGATATATAGAGCCAATGCGTGATACGAGGTTTTATTCCACATTTCAAGCCTATGGCTTTCTTGCAGGAAGAAAGTGCTACCGTCGCTTTCTTTACTCTTTCTGTTATGTTTAGCTTCCAGTTAAGCTTCCTGTCCATAATAAGTCCCAGGTATTTTGCTTTGTCTGAGAAGATTAGTTCGATTCCGTTAAGTGACAGGGGGTCAATGTGAGGAATTTTATATTTCCTTGAAAGAAAGGCCTAAGAAATAACACAAATAATTATAGAAGCATTCTAAAGCTGACGATAACTGACGATTTATCACATTAAACTAAATCTGTTATATTAAATTGTCAATATGGATTTAAGAAAGGTCGATCAAAAGTTACCAACCTTCTGCAATTTTCCACGAATGCTTCCTAAAAATCGAATGCAGACTGATGTTTTTTACACTGAATTTTTAAAAGCTTTTGATCAAAAAATTAAGTTCGCCGTAACATATAATTTTCCAAAAACCAATTTTGTTGCCCTCGAGAGTTATTGAAATAATATTAGTTGGGATTTATTATTAACATCGGAATTACATTTATTCAAAACGAAATACCTCAGGTTTACCTATGGTTATGGAGTTCAAATGATTTGTCGAGCACTTGCGATTTATTTGCTGATTTCTTTGAATCAGTATATAATAAATCACGGGTGCAATTAACGCAAAACCATTATTAAGTTATTCCGGAGTTGCTAGATGTCAGTTTGATACAATTTTCGAAGGAAGACCTAACAAACGCGTTAAATGAATTAAACCGGACGATATACCAGAGGTAATGTTGAAAAAATGTTTTTCGTCTTTTACCTGTCCGTTAAAAATTGTATTTAACAAGTCATTATTAACTGGAAAGTTTTTGGAAGAATGGAAATATTCTTATATTACTCCAATCTATAAAAACGGTTTAAGACAAAAAGCTTTCTGTAATTCCTAAATTGTTTGAGTAAAAGAAGAATAATCAACATGGTTTCATTCGAGGTAGATCCAGTGCTACCAATTCAACTTTGTTAACTAATTATGTATTTAACAGCTTTGAGGAACGATAACTAGTTGATATACTCTACACTGACTTTACAAAAGCCTTTGATAGAGTGCACCACACCCTACTTTTAGCAAAACTAAAATCGTCTCATCAATGCTTAAATGGATTCATAATTATTTAACAAACAGAAAGCAAATGGTTAAGATCGATGGTCATACTTCTACCAAAATCGATGTAACATCCGGTGTCCCGCTAGGTAGCCATTTAGGCACATTGTTTTTTTATTTTGTTTTTAAAAGACGGTCATGATATTTTAAAATTTTGCAACGTGTGAACTTTCGCGGTCGATATAAAATTATATTCTCATCTAAGTAATATAACAGACTGTATTTGGATTCAATCTGATATAAGTAGTGTGTCGGCATGGTGTAATCGTAACGTTACGTACGGAAGAAGTTAAAGATCTCGGGGTCATATTTGACAAACAATTAAAATTTTCTTCTTATAATGATTACACTATAGCAAAATCAAACTTGCAAGGACTTCTGATACTTAGCCTTAAAACTATATACTGCTTGTTAGACGGGCCGCAGTTGGAATACACATCCATCATATGGGATTCGCCATATGTAAAGCAGGCACTTAGTTTAGAAAGAGTTCAGAAAAATTTCACGAGGTATGCATTCCGTAAATTCATTACGTTTGAAGAATTACCTAGTTATGACAAAAGATGTGAACAAATTGGCTTGCAAACCTTAAGTTTCAGGCGGAAAGCATTTTGTATCATGTTTGTTCGTGAATTATGATATTGTTTCACCGGACTTGATTTCTCTTATAAATTTGTATGCTCCCAAAGAATCGCTTAGGGACCGAAGTCTCATAAATCCAACTATGGCAGCAATTTGCTAAGCAACAAAATTGATTTTTGTTTGTGCGGGTCGATTTTAAAAAATGTGTATATAGCCCAGTCATATTAGGGCTTTCACCTCGGAATGAAAGATAATAAGCTGCAAATTGGTATGAACCTTTGTTTTGTCATTCTAAATGTTGTCTCAAAAGTCACAATCGTTATCGTGTCCGCGTCTCAAGATATTCAAGGTCAAAGGTCACAAAAATCGGTTTTTCGCGAATATCTGGCTTCCTATCGGTTAAATGAGATTTGCATTTATTATAAAAGTTGTAGGCTATAAAATTCCCTACAACTTTTGTTTAAACTTTTTTTTCATACGACCAACCGTTTTGAAGGTAGAGCGCGAAGAGTGCACATCGTACAGTCATATACGGCCTAATGCAAGGTCAAGCGTGAGTTATGGTTATCAGTACGTTATAAAGTCAATTATTTACTTGGAAATTATAATTATTAAACAATGCCTATTATTTATGTACTAACTATTAATTATTTATATTTAATTAAAGTAAGTAACTTGATTATTTATATATAATTATTCATATTTAACTATTTAAGTATAAAATATTATTAATTCTGGATTATATATTTTAGTTTTATTTTAAGTTAACACGACATTATATATCTTTTCTTTAAAACGCGTAAATTTCTCAATACTTATATACCTGGAAATACTTGTCCCTACCCTATGCCCTTTTCTATTCATTGCCGGGACAGATGTTCTATAGTATTCAAGGCCACTCTCTCCACTTTGTATGAGTCAAGATTATTCGTTAAAACTGTTAATATCACAACAAAACAAGCCAGAGATGATGCTGATGTTCTCATCATTGACACAGCTATTGCCTTATCAGAACATCAAAAGACTGCTGTCATCATAGGAGAAGATATCGATTTGCTCGTTATTTTAATTGGACGTACTCAGTCACATCATCAGGAAATTTTTTTGAAAAAAGTTGGCAAAGGCAATGTCAAAACACAAATATATTCTACTAAAAGTTTTGACCAATATCCTCGTACTAAAAAGCACATTTTATTTTTACACGCATTCAGTGGCTGTGACACGACTTCTGCGCTATTTAAAAAAGGAAAAAAAACTGTTACTAGAGCATTGGAAAAAATTCCTGATTTAGATAAACTGGTGGAAGTATTTCAACAAGAAAACTGCCCAAAACAAACATTATTAGAAAATGGAGTGCGCATCTTGTTGTATAATGCCAAAATCTGCTCCAAAATCTGAGGACAACATTGATCATTTCCGCTACACGCAATTCATCAAATTTACAAAACTAAATAAACCTGTACAACTGTCAACACTTCCACCAACAAGTGTAGCAGCTCATCAACACATAAAACGTGTCTACTACCAGATTCAAACGTGGTTAGGGAAGGACTTAGAACCTCAAGAATGGGGCTGGATGCTTGAAAATGAAATCCTGGAGCCCATACGAACGTTATTACCTCCAGCACCAGCCGAACTACTAAACGTAATATTTTGCAATTGCAAAAATGGTTGTGGTTCCCGCTGTGGATGCAGAAAATCAGGGCTACAATGTTCTTTAGCTTGCGGCCAG
Organism: Rhingia campestris; assembly: GCA_932526625.1. Classification (NCBI taxonomy): domain Eukaryota; kingdom Metazoa; phylum Arthropoda; class Insecta; order Diptera; family Syrphidae; genus Rhingia; species Rhingia campestris. Next base: position 49,049,796 of record OW052182.1, on the reverse strand, counting down.
TGCAACGGACAAGCTTGCCTCAACGCTTCACTGTATCCAAGTAATCCCGATGAAGAAAATACATATGATCCCGATATTCTGGAAGGTTTGGAGATGAACATGACAGATAATGAGGATGATGACAATGAATCGAACATTTTTGAGCGACAAGAAGAAGAAGACGACGAACAAGAAGAAGATAATTAGCTTCCATTTCCAATTTCATTACAATTAAAATCAACAAAGATACTTTTGATATTTGAACTCACATTTTGATAAATGTATATTATGCCGTATTTAATAATAAATAAAAATATGTGTAAAATATATACTCTTACTATCATTTTAACTTAAAATAAAACTAAAAAATATAATCCAGAATTAATAATATTTTATACTTAAATAGTTAAATATGAATAATTATATATAAATAATCAAGTTACTTACTTTAATTAAATATAAATAATTAATAGTTAGTACATAAATAATAGGCATTGTTTAATAATTATAATTTCCAAGTAAATAATTGACTTTATAACGTACTGATAACCATAACTCACGCTTGACCTTGCATTAGGCCGTATATGACTGTACGATGTGCACTCTTCGCGCTCTACCTTCAAAACGGTTGGTCGTATGAAAAAAAAGTTTAAACAAAAGTTGTAGGGAATTTTATAGCCTACAACTTTTATAATAAATGCAAATCTCATTTAACCGATAGGAAGCCAGATATTCGCGAAAAACCGATTTTTGTGACCTTTGACCTTGAATATCTTGAGACGCGGACACGATAACGATTGTGACTTTTGAGACAACATTTAGAATGACAAAACAAAGGTTCATACCAATTTGCAGCTTATTATCTTTCATTCCGAGGTTGACCCCTTTTTTTACCTAATATGACTGGGCTAATATTCAACGGTTTTAAATTAAAATATTGTTTATTTGAAGTAGTCTATAAGGTTGAAAATCGGTAGATGACCATCTAAGTCGCGCAACGAAAACCAGTTGTGTAAAGCGATACTGAGAGCGTAGTGCTCTGTGATGAAAAAAAAAATTTAAACGTCATATATCTGGAGTTATCAATGTCAAGTCTGGGGTTCCTCAAGATAGTGATCTGGGACCTCTTTTGTTCCTGTTATTTATAAATGATCTACCTTCTACAAAAAAAATACAGCAACGTTCACCTGTATGCAGATGATTCTAAAATCTCTTTGAATTATAAAAATATGATGTAATGTGGTGTAATGAAAACAATCTTTTACTCAACACTAATAAATGTAAAATTATGACTTTTGCTAGGACCAAACGTTTTTACCTATTTGACTATTTTATGGAAGTGGCGGTCGGTATAACAGAAAACGGCGCACCAATACGTCAAGGTCATAAACTTTTGAAATCTTTTTTATGCTTTTTTTGTGTTCTCAGTCTTCTATAGGGATGAGATATAAGCCGAGGTCTTAGTGCGAACGTGCTTACTATCATTGTACGTCATCTGAGAGCAAGCCTTTTAGCTTTAAAGGGCCAATGATGCTGCAAAACTTCTTGGTGCTCAATAACGAATGGTAACCCTTAAATCATATTCTCCTTTAAAGTGTTTCCAGAATTATCGCATCAACCGATGTGAATAGTCAAAGCTGTAAATATGATTCATTTCCCTTTCTTAAATACGTTTCCCAGGTGGGACGAACCAATTACGATGAAAGAGCGCCTTGAGATGATGCTTGAATATGTTTAATGAAATTGCTCTTTAATTTAATTTGGTACTTCTTGCGAGTCACTATAAATAAAAATGTCGGAAATTTTTTTCTCAAAATATCAAGAATGTAAATAACAAATTTACGCACATCTCTGTTTTAGAACCGCGCCAAAGCACCATACGTATGGATATAAATGGAAAGTATTCATGCATCCATCTCCATTTATGAAAGGATCAAAAGCGTTGTTCTATTTTGGTACTTATCATCATTACTATGGTACTTTTGAAGACTTTAATGAACTTTTATGCCATCCTGCCTTTAAAGCTTGTAAGTCTGGTATAAGACTCTAGTGCATATAAAACGCTCATATTGTTTAAATATTCGAATTAAACCCGCACATCTACCTCTGATCACGCATCAGTACCCTTAATTGTCATAATACACCCTTGCAAATGCTACACACGAATCACACTCGCGAATGCGATCCGTATTAGCGTATAGTGGTTGCTCCCCCATTCCAAAATCCACCTCTCCAGCGAACCGTCAATGTAACATGTCAAACTATCAGCGCATAGAAATCACGTACGGAATAGCATAACTTTCTTTCTTGCATGTTCTGTCGCGTGCGCTGGCAATGGAATTGACTCTATTGTCATGCTAGGACGACGAGAAATCTCTAAATTCAATACCTCTCACATACAGCAAGGGTATACATATATTTCTGCGCTTGTTCCTTGAAATACTTTTGCATATTCTAGACTCTGTTAAGTTTTCATATTCGTGACCCATTATACAGCTCCAGAGTTTTCGAATTCTTTCAATGCAATCAACTCACGAATATGTTCTCGCTCTAGGGGCGAACCTCATGCCATTCCTTCATTCGTTCCTTTGCACTGAGGTTACAATTCCACCGAAGAGCACAACGTTGCTCCTTTGGATGAATGAAAGAAACAAATCGCATGCAGAGATTTCATTCGGAATTCCGCATATCATAACCTCATTTCCTTGAGCACACACTGTGAATAGTTGCGCGAATATCAGAGTATTCCATGCGTTTGCATTTGGGAGTAACATCGTTATGGCAAATGCATGTTTCGGGATGAGAAGAATCCTATTACTCGGCAACGCTAAGAGAATACAGAAGTGAGTATAATTTGATTAAAATGTTTTTTTTTCTGTGGCTTTTTTCTGAATTCTGTTGGTTTAGGAGAATTGAAGATCTCCTGGAATATCATAAGGATGATATAGTTCGAATGAAGACAGATTTTATATTTATGTAATGTAAGATTATGTCGGTAATATGCGGTGAGTCCTAACCGCGTATTAAAAAAAAAAAAACAATTATATTAAAATCTGCATGAGAAGACTATGAAAAAAATTACAACGATAGTGTAATTCCGATCCAACCTGATCTGAATGTGTTCCTACTAACCTATAGCTGCCTTGATATAAATTAAAAACGGCTAGGCTTTGAGTAATGCATCTCATTTACCATTTGCAATTTATTTACCTTAATTTACTTGTCGACTTTAATTTTATCCTCCCAACCGAATACGAGTATCCTATACAAAGACAAACAAAATTTACTTCAGCTTAATTAAAATGAATAAAAAACAATTCACAGACAGTAGCATAAAATTTGTATGTGCAACTCCAGATACAAAATAAAACGAGTGGTGGGTGCACGACTCGGTCGTACGCAACTTTCTCTTTCACAGCAAGTTGGGCGTTAGATCATATCATAAGCATTTTGATCATTGATGCTAAAATGATATAAATAATGTCGAAATGTATTCATACGAATGTTTACTCCGAATTTTGAAGGAATCGATGTCAATGTGAATAATAATGATTTTCCGTTAGTGATAGTTGGGCTAAAACTAATTATGTGGAATTGCTTCAAACTGTAATTGTAGCATATACATATATTAAATTTCATTCAATATGACATAATAGTTTGCGAGAAATTAACAATTTTCTTTATATGGCCTAAATGACAAAATCCGTTATATGGATTTTCTCGAAAAAAAAAATGGGTATGCAGTTTTGTTGGAACTACTATGGTTATAACGGGTGATTTTTTAGCTGGTTTGGTTTTGGCAACACTGGTTTTGACAGCTGACGTGTGTTTAGTACCTTGTGTCACTGTCAAACAGCTTCAGTTTGGTTTGCAATTTAACCATGGATCGTCTTACAAATGAACAACGCTTGCAAATTATTGAATTTTACTATCAAAATTCGTGCTCGGTTCGAAATGTTCATCGCGCGCTGCTTCCATTTTATGATCGGCATTCTCGACCTTCTGAGCAGTCTATTCGGAAGATTGTGACCAAATTTCGCACCAAATTTACTTTGTTGGACATTAAACCACCAACACGTTTACGTACTGTGCGTAGTGAAGAAAATATTGCGGCCGTATCAGCTAGTGTGACAGAAGACCGCGAAATGTCGATTCGGCGCCGTTCCCAGCAGTTAGGCCTTTGTTACAGCACTACGTGGAAAATTTTGCGGAAGGATTTGGGCGTAAAGCCTTTTATGATACAGCTGGTGCAAGAACTAAAGCCAGCCGACCTAGCACAACGCCGAATTTTTGGTGAATGGGCTCTTGGAAAGCTGGCCGAGGATCCGCTTTTTTATCGAAAAATTGTGTTCAGCGATGAGGCTCATTTTTGGTTGAATGGGTACGTAAATAAGCAAAATTGCCGCATTTGGAGTGAAGATCAGCCAGAAGCATTGCAACAGCTACCAATGCATCCCGAAAAAGCCACTGTTTGGTGCGGTTTATGGGCCGGCGGCATTATTGGGCAATATTTCTTCAAAGATGATGCGAATCGCAGCGTTACTGTCAATGGTGAACGCTACCGAGCGATGATAACAAACTTTTTTTTGCCCGAAATGGAAGTTCTTGACTTGCATGATATGTGGTTTCAACAAGACGGTGCCACATGCCACACAGCACGCGAAACAATGGCGCAATTGCGAGGCGAGTTTGGTGAACAGTTAATTTCACGTTTCGGGCCGGTCAATTGGCCGCCTAGATCGTGCGATTTGACACCATTAGATTATTTTGTGTGGGGGTATGTCAAGGCTAATGTCTATAGGGACAAGCCCGCTTCGATTGACGCACTGGAAGCCAACATCCATGCATTCATTCGTGAGATACCGGCCGATATGTGTGAAAGAGTATGCCAAAATTGGACTCAGCGGATGGGCTACCTGAGACGCAGCCGCGGTCAACATTTGCATGAAATTATCTTTAAACATTAAATTGCAAGGTTCAAACTATCGATTCAAATATTTCATTCATTTTTTCGAATTTTTTGTGTTTTTTTTTTTAAAAAAGTTTTAAACCTCTTAAAAAATCACCCGTTAGTATATAATAAAGTATAATCAAAATCGTTAGAGCCGTTTTCGAGAAAATTGAGGTTATGTGTAATTTTTATATGGCAGGTACCGTTATTAACATGGCTAAAAGCAAACAAAACAAAATGGCCTAGAATTATGACCAAAACAAGCTTGCATACGAAGTTTGAAGAAAATCGGCCAAGCCGTTTAGGCTGGGGAGACCATTACGGACAGACGGACCGACGGACGGAATTCCAAAAACCACTTTTTTAAGCTCCGCTTTCATCGTAATGTTTGAATCAATCAAAATCTCGGGGTCGAAAATTTTCACGAACACAATATCTTTCTCTTTGTAAGAGAAAGTTAAAAAAAAATTCTTTGTAAAGCTTACAGCGTGCGTATACTACTCTCAGTTAATGTAATTACGAAGTGGGCGCACATAGAATCCACACCTATTAGTCTTCATTCCAAGTAAAGGTCTTTGGCTTACTCTTTTTACCGTTTTATTATTCTTTTTTTCGCTAACCAAGGATTGCTATATCCCATTTTTTAAAGCAAGTTGGCCACGGATGGGCGAGAGTGCTTTTAATTTTATATATGAGCTTTTCACAAAGAAATAAAGACAGTATACACCGTCGACGTGGTAAACGGAGAGCGTTGTGTAAATGGCTAAATAACTTAAATTCTGTGAAAACATGAAATCTTCCCTGTGATGGAAAAATAATGTAGCCTGTGAAATCACAATGGATTGGTATGCTTTAAAAAGGAGTTGCGAGGGTTTCGAGGACATGTAGCTTCAAGTGTTTCATTAGTGTTAATATTTCAGAATATTGTAAAACGAATCTACACATTTGTAATTCGGTCTTAATTTCTATTTTTGACAACATGTTCAGATATATCGGTGTACCCATTTCAAATGAAAATATGTATTTTCGAAGAATTTTTATTCTGTTTCGATACATTAAAACGAATAAAAATGCGAGAATCGCCCGTGTGTAGCCAGAAACACAATATCTTAATTCCACTTGGGATGTTTTCAGCGATCGACGACAAATTTGGTAAAATTTAAATTTAAGGAATTCATCCCCTCATTCTTTGCTGAAACCAAACAGCGGGTTATTTTTGTCAATCAATGAAAAAAGTTACCTAACCGTCTTTACATGTCTGTACAGGTAAATTCAAACATTCCCTCAGAACGTTTTTCTTTAAGAACCCAAACAAAAAATTGTAAATGGATATCATCAAAAATTGTGTTCAGCGATGAGGCTCATTTTTGGTTGAATGGGTACGTAAATAAGCAAAATTGCCGCATTTGGAGTGAAGATCAGCCAGAAGCATTGCAACAGCTACCAATGCATCCCGAAAAAGCCACTGTTTGGTGCGGTTTATGGGCCGGCGGCATTATTGGGCAATATTTCTTCAAAGATGATGCGAATCGCAGCGTTACTGTCAATGGTGAACGCTACCGAGCGATGATAACAAACTTTTTTTTGCCCGAAATGGAAGTTCTTGACTTGCATGATATGTGGTTTCAACAAGACGGTGCCACATGCCACACAGCACGCGAAACAATGGCGCAATTGCGAGGCGAGTTTGGTGAACAGTTAATTTCACGTTTCGGGCCGGTCAATTGGCCGCCTAGATCGTGCGATTTGACACCATTAGATTATTTTGTGTGGGGGTATGTCAAGGCTAATGTCTATAGGGACAAGCCCGCTTCGATTGACGCACTGGAAGCCAACATCCATGCATTCATTCGTGAGATACCGGCCGATATGTGTGAAAGAGTATGCCAAAATTGGACTCAGCGGATGGGCTACCTGAGACGCAGCCGCGGTCAACATTTGCATGAAATTATCTTTAAACATTAAATTGCAAGGTTCAAACTATCGATTCAAATATTTCATTCATTTTTTCGAATTTTTTGTGTTTTTTTTTTTAAAAAAGTTTTAAACCTCTTAAAAAATCACCCGTTAGTATATAATAAAGTATAATCAAAATCGTTAGAGCCGTTTTCGAGAAAATTGAGGTTATGTGTAATTTTTATATGGCAGGTACCGTTATTAACATGGCTAAAAGCAAACAAAACAAAATGGCCTAGAATTATGACCAAAACAAGCTTGCATACGAAGTTTGAAGAAAATCGGCCAAGCCGTTTAGGCTGGGGAGACCATTACGGACAGACGGACCGACGGACGGAATTCCAAAAACCACTTTTTTAAGCTCCGCTTTCATCGTAATGTTTGAATCAATCAAAATCTCGGGGTCGAAAATTTTCACGAACACAATATCTTTCTCTTTGTAAGAGAAAGTTAAAAAAAAATTCTTTGTAAAGCTTACAGCGTGCGTATACTACTCTCAGTTAATGTAATTACGAAGTGGGCGCACATAGAATCCACACCTATTAGTCTTCATTCCAAGTAAAGGTCTTTGGCTTACTCTTTTTACCGTTTTATTATTCTTTTTTTCGCTAACCAAGGATTGCTATATCCCATTTTTTAAAGCAAGTTGGCCACGGATGGGCGAGAGTGCTTTTAATTTTATATATGAGCTTTTCACAAAGAAATAAAGACAGTATACACCGTCGACGTGGTAAACGGAGAGCGTTGTGTAAATGGCTAAATAACTTAAATTCTGTGAAAACATGAAATCTTCCCTGTGATGGAAAAATAATGTAGCCTGTGAAATCACAATGGATTGGTATGCTTTAAAAAGGAGTTGCGAGGGTTTCGAGGACATGTAGCTTCAAGTGTTTCATTAGTGTTAATATTTCAGAATATTGTAAAACGAATCTACACATTTGTAATTCGGTCTTAATTTCTAGTTTTGACAACATGTTCAGATATATCGGTGTACCCATTTCAAATGAAAATATGTATTTTCGAAGAATTTTTATTCTGTTTCGATACATTAAAACGAATAAAAATGCGAGAATCGCCCGTGTGTAGCCAGAAACACAATATCTTAATTCCACTTGGGATGTTTTCAGCGATCGACGACAAATTTGGTAAAATTTAAATTTAAGGAATTCATCCCCTCATTCTTTGCTGAAACCAAACAGCGGGTTATTTTTGTCAATCAATGAAAAAAGTTACCTAACCGTCTTTACATGTCTGTACAGGTAAATTCAAACATTCCCTCAGAACGTTTTTCTTTAAGAACCCAAACAAAAAATTGTAAATGGATATCATGCATCAGTGATTAACGACAACTTCCAGAGCTTGTTCAAAATCCACCAGTATCCTGTCACCCCAGTGACTTATACTTACAACCTATGAAGGTAAACTCCACTACAAAGTGCACTACATCGTACGCTCCTCCCATCTGCCATCATTACCACATTGGCATCCCATTAAGAACGTAAACGACATGAGCAGAAGCATACAACCATCACTGTCGAGAGACTGCTACACTGCTGCAGCAGGAGACCATTAAATTAATTCTCAGGATTAGCAACAAGCTGCAACCGTTCACATACTCCACGTTCGTGTGAGTCAGTGTACACACTCACAAAATCCCTGGTACACATCGATCATCAAAATTAAATTTGCCTTCATCCAGGCGTGCATGCAGAACGTTCTAAGGAATTTCATAATCATAGCCTTCACCCAGTGCCAATGTGGGTTACCATAGTCAGTGTTAGGCAGAGCCGACCTGCCACCCATATGCCCGAAAGCAATTCTCGCCACAGAATTTAACATTGTCAGCCGCATATGGCAAAGGCCACAGGCGAAGCGAGCCTCGTATATACATATGCCTAACATTTGAATTCCAATGTTTCCTAATGAGGCGGCCGGCGCTCTCTCACCCGAAACCCCTATGCGCGCATTTGTCAATAATTAATTGCTCTACTCACTTGTAATCTTCCGTCTCATAGGTGTGAATTGGACAGGCCGAATAGCATTTGTGTTCGTGCATAACAAGGTGATGGTCACAGCTCGTGCAGTAATCGGGTCGGTCCTGACAGGAGGCACAGTTAGCCTCACAAGGGACGCAGGTTTTGTTGTCATAATCTGGAAATGTACAAAAAAAAAACTCGTATAGGATTTGAGTGACATGGTGTAAGTGAGGCAACTCACTTTCGTAGTATCCATCGGGGCAGGTTTGTAAACAGACAGCCAAGTCAGTTACATGAAGATGAGCCGGAGCACACGTTAAGCAGCTATCTTGTCCAGCGCCAGCGCAAGTTTCGCATGATTCGTGGCACGGCCAACAGACTCCTCCTTGATTTGGGAAGCTCCTTGGCGGACACCGACTCACACAGGTGCTATAGCAAAACAGAACGTATTAGTCTATGAAAAAGCATCCAAATTCACATTCACTTACTTGTCCAGTCGATAATGCTTACAAGCGACGCACTGCGTCGGTCCTCGGCCATAGCAACCCTGAGAGTCACACTCGGGGTCGCAGTCATGCAGCACTAGCTTGTTGTTCGAGTCAGCCATCACATTTTGACGCTGAGGTGTTGGTATATTATGTCCATCGACGGTAGCCACTGCTTTTTCAGGATTACTTCCAGCTCCGGTGAAGAGATTTTGATAGTTCAGATACCCAGCATACTGATCTGTATTGTAAAACCCTCCGGTAGGTTGACCCAAATCGGAATCCGTGGGAAACACAAAAGGATTCAAGCCCTGACCCCTACGCGACTGATCCTGCAGATCACCCTTTAGACGAACAGGCTTTACAGCTGTACCGTAGAATATCAACTGCCACTTGGACAAAATACCCGGTTGATTAACACGTCTCCTACCCCCATTTATCACCTGCAAGTTCCATCTACCCTCTGCCTTCTCGCCCCAAAAGTGAACACTCAAGAATGGCCAATCGTCAAAGTTCGACTTGACGATATCACGTGGCCGCTCAAACAATAATGTACTCGTGGTGCCCATCGGTGATGTCAACAGGATACGCAAATTGCCACGCGGGAAGAATCTCAGTGTAATCTTGCACTGGACGTGCTCCAAGTAGCGCACTTCATTGATGGTGCCAGCACATCCGTTAACATCCATGTGCGTTTGCAGAGTATACCCATAGCTTCCTTCTATCTTGCGATCTTCATTGTTCTCTCGAGACTTGCAGATATGCTGTGGCGGCACCGATGTCCATTGTTCTGCCAGACTTACCATGCCACCGGCATCCATTAGACCATAACCGAATTTGTGCGAATACTTCCGCTTGACTCCGTTAATGATCCAACCACTTTCCTTCTCCAACGGCTCCGGTCGGGATGTCATCACCACCAGATACTGCATATCACGCCATGTGAGATTGGGATTGGCCTCCAGGGCCAATGCACAGATACCAGCTGCGAGTGGTGCCGATGCTGAGGTTCCTGTATGTTCGACCGTGCATATGTGGTCGGGACGCAATCGCCCATCCATATCGACAGTAGCCACACTCTTGTCGTGGCCGGGTGTACCCGAACTGTATGTGGTGGCGAGAGTTGAGGAGCATTCTTCCAGATACCATGGTTTGAATCTGAAATTAGAAAGAGGGGGAAGTAGTGTGAGAGAATATTTTAATTGGCTCCTTGGATGCAATGAAAAAATAAAAGGTTTTCAAAAGCGACAATATCGCTACTAATAGTGTTTTACAAAGTCAAGCAATGAAATTTAATTTGCTAAACATTCCTACTTGAGTATATATATATTATATATACCCAGGAGCTTGACAAATCATTGGATGGTAGGGAAGGTATTCGGTTTTTAATTTGAGATGTTTAAGTAATAGCATGAGATGTATTACAATCTTGTCAAGAATGTGTGTACAAGGATAACTTAAGGCAATGAATAGTTTTAAATTTTTTCGGCTTTATGTATCTTGTGACTCAGCAGCTAATAATCGTAAAACATAGTTTTTCAAAAAGCCACCGTTTGTCTTCCAGAAACCCATAATATTCGAAATTTCAAAACAAGCAAAATAAGCACTGTTGCGGGACTACAAGTCTGAGTTTAGATAAGCTTTTCTTGACAATTGGTAACTTCACAAACAAGTTGGCAGATTATATATATTCGAAAGTAGCACATTTAAGGTACTTAAACTGACATTTTCTTTCTCAGTATTAGGAACTGGATGCAGTATTAGGTACTATCCACTTGAAAGAAAACAACAATGCGATTAACAAGACGCGACAAAAACCATCCTTCACTTACGATTTTTTTACAGATTTCTCCCGCTGCCAGCTGAGACTTTTTGATTCAGTGTAAGAATTTTCTTATTATAGGAGAGCTTTTTTCTGTCAAACAACAGTTTTCTTACTTCCCAGCTTTAAAAAATGATAAATTCCCTTTTTGATACATACAACATAAACAGCTGTAGTCTTTTAAAAGAAAGTGTGATAAGATTACTTCAACAAATGTTAGTACAAGCCAGAAAATCTCCGTTTTCAGAGTACAGATCAGCCGAGATTAGGCAATATCATATAGAGGTGAAAAACATTTCCTTTCGTTTTTTTTTCAATTTTCTTCACGCAGAGTTTCGGCTTTCTGAAAATATAAAACTGTCCAAAAATGGCAGTCCAAAAGTTTAACAGAAACCAACAAATCAATTCATGTTTTTTTCAAATATACTGGGATACATGTATGAAGAAAACTGGGGCAATCGCGGGACCAATCAGTCATTTCTTGGTTATGCAATAGTGTTTCATGGATCATGTGTGGATTCTCTGTTCACTAAATGCGGGTTAACGGCTCCAGATGGACCTCGTCGGTCATCAAAATTTTCTTCCAAAAATCAGGTTCAGTTTCAACCAATTGAGTGACTGTTTGGCTGTATTCTAAGCGACGTGGTTCTGTCTGTCGGTAATGTTATTTATTTGAGTCAGTCGCATTTTATTCGGCAACAAATGCAAATCATGCTTCAAAATATGCCGCATGGAGGATCCACAGCATCAAAATACTGAGCGATACAATGGCGAATGGTGATGATACGACACTTTTGAATTCTGGGCAACACACTCTCTTACCGCTGCAACTATTTCATTAAAACGCCTTGGGTTTTAATGAACGGCATGACGACCATTTCTCACTGTGCCCTGCTCAACACAATTTGACACCAAACGACGAATAGTGTTGGCACGTTGAACGACAATTTTCAATATACCTAGAGCGTCACTAATTTCAACGGGGATTCCATATTTGCAGAAAATTCAACCATTAAGTTGAGTAAAGCAAGAAAATGAAAATAAAATCAGAAGCTTTTTCAGTTGGTTATGGATTAGATATTCCTTCAGAATCAGCAGTAAGTTTACAAGCAAAGTCAGCACACACCAGGAAAGATTGCTTAGACGTTTGCTTTTGATGTGATTTTACACTAGTCGGTTGAACTTCTTTGTGTGACGAAATTTCATCAGATTTTAATCGCTTATATCTACGAAGCTAATAATGCGAAAGAAATGGTTGAGTACATAGCAGATAGATCTTAAATATACGTGTTAGATGCGGGGTTTTTGTTTTTCCATAGACATCATTGCAGTAATATAGGATCATTAAGCTAATTATACGAATAAGGAGAGAGTAAACTTTTGAATTAATGTAGTGTAGAACCGTTTTTAGCCAGGTCGCTAATTCGGCTGTTATCATATGTTTTTCTGTTCAATTTCTGCTTAAAGGAAAATGTATGGACAGTTAAATTTAAAATTAAATATTTTTTTTGCAAGATTATACAGCTCTATACCGCAGTTTACAATTATGCAAAACCTCAAAGGATTGACAGCGAAGCGTACTTAAAACGCCTTCAATGCACAAAAGCCACAAACTTTTGCTAATTAATTAAATGTAGGTGTCAAAATTGATTAATTGGATTCGATCCAGGTAACACTTTCGTAAAGCCAAACTGTGGATCTGTTGTTGTTGTGTGTTCATAAATGTTTAAAGGGTTGACTTTTTCCAATGCAACATGGTACTCATACTTGTAAATGTACACCGCTGAACTCACACCCATCCGGTGAGAATGCGGTTTTGTTTTCGTTATAATTACTCGCCAAATATTCAGAATAAATTAATTAATTTCACATAATTATTTTGAGTTTTATTTTATTTCAATATAATTTTATTGGGAATCAAATAAACAGAAGACTCAAAGCACTAATTGTGGGCAATTTTTCACCAGTCCGATTAATTCAATACTACCAATGCATTTCGATCTAATTTGCTTTCATTTAATTATTTACTCGCTTGTTATAGTTTTTTTTATTATAGCTTTTGCTGTGTGTATTTTAATATCAGCTGGGGTTCGATGATGGGTTTGTATGCGTCGGTCATTCAATGACAAATATTAGCTAATTTCAACGGATTGTAACATATGAGCTATTTTTTACCAAATGGTTACAGCCCGGATAGTTTTGAGAAGGATGCAAAATTTAATTAAAATCCTATAGTGTCTAAAATGTAAAATAAAACTATTTAATCCGAAAATTTCAAATTCAACAAATCCCTAATGAGGCTGTTTGCATATGACTGCAAACATCAATTGGCAGATTAGGAGGAGCTAGTGAAAATATGTTTTGTGTATTTAATTTAAAGTTTTGATGCTAAATGTAGTGTTAAGCATTGTAACAGAAAATTATTTGTTAAGTTATTTCAAATATGAGGTTATTATTATTTTTTTAATTTTGTGAATGTGTGCTGCATATTTAGTCACATAAATAAACATTTGCACTTCTATTTTGTATATTAATGTACCTATTAATTATTTTTAATATCGAAAAATAGAATAATCACAATGATAACATAAAAATACGTATCCATTAGTTTCCAATCAATTTGCTACTTTATGAGTGAAATATTATTACACATTAAGAATAAAATAAAAAACCAAACTTTATGGCAGCTAAAAAGTGTGATAAAATAAAAAGTCTTAAGGGAATCATTTAGAAGTTGTAAAATAAAATTGTCCGGTCTTTGAATATGGTGGAAATGAAATATTTCCAGCTTGGCAGTAAAAGAATTATGTATTTTCTATTGCCACAGAGGGAAATGTTTATTCGTTTTTACAAAAGAAATTATAAAAGTCGGAATAATGTAATCCGATGTGTTTATAAATATGAAAATTGTTGCAATGTTCCTGTTAAATTCTGACCAATCTGGTATGAGTTATATTTTAATAAAATTCTAGATACAGACAAGCATTAACCATATTGCGGTAAAATGATTTAGTTTTTTTTAACTGAATTGCAGTTCATTTATATGAAATAAAAAAAACAATTTATATGGAATAAATTTGTTAAACAAATATGTATATGTATATTTCATTTTAAAATTATACTAAATCTGAAATTCTTTGGTTAACCCGCAAGACAAATCGTGATTCCTTTTATTAATTATGTTCGGTTAAATTTTGAAAACTAATAATACTGGAGCTATTTTTAAAGGTTTAATGGAACGGAATTTGTTTATAACGTACTTAGTACTAGGGAGTGATACTTGGCAATGTTTTGTTCATTTAAAAGATAAGCTACGACAGCGTCATGTCTCCTTGATGAAATCGGATTTTTTTCTCAGCGTGTCATAATTTTTTTTTTAAAATAAATCACAGAAATAATACATTTTTGGATCAAATGTTGGCTTTATTCGAATGATTATTTCATGACTTCATTGTTTTAATACAACTTCAAGAATATCGGTCGAAAATTCGACCACTCTTTTACCACAGAATCGTATTCGGTGATGAAGGTCATTTCTCAGTTAGTGTGCAAAATGAAACATTTCTAGCGAGAACAATCGTTACGAATTTCTTGAGATTCCAGTACCAAAGAAGAATTTCAGTTAATTCTGTATGTGGCATCATTGGTCCTTGTTTCCTTAGGAGAATGGAGCTTACATCTTAGTAGAGAGCCGTGCTACCGTACAATGATTTACGATTTTTTGACAATTTTGACCCTGCTCATACATCCAAATATCAAACGATTTAGTTGACTTCTTAAAGACTGTCTTCGGCGGCCATTTAATTTATAGATTTGGCAGCCTCGATAATATGATCTGATGCCACCCGAATAGTGTCTTTGAGGATATGTCTAATCTTTGATCCACGCCAAAGCGCAACACTTTTTAGCATTATTGAGAATCTAATTGGAGAAATACTGATAGAATTCTGTGAAATAGTTGTCAAAAATAGGAAAATATGGAGTTCGTCCAGCGGACTGAAAACTGTCTACAACTACTGTTGACAATTTTTTTAAACATTGGCACTTAACGACTTCAAAGTGATCCTAGTAGAGCAACGCCTTTATCCTCAAAACATTTTTAATGAGTCGGCGAGAAATCCAGTGGGTAGCCGTATTTTAGTGGTTATGTGTTCGCCTTTTAAATGTAAGGTTGTGAAAGAAGTTGTAATATAATATCGAATAAAGAAAATAATATGTAACGGAAATGGTAATGAAGTACTCTTTCTTCACGAGTGTAAGGAGTGGAACTTGTAATTTCAGCTTCTATAGGTTTTATAAAAACAATTTAAGAGCGACTGGGTTTGTTTGCTATTGCAATATAAAACAAGAGATTCGCAACGATCCCAGTTAAAGACGAGTGGTTAGTATGCTATTACACGTAGACTTTTTTCAAAGTTCTCTTTGTTAAAAAGAGTCGATAAAAAATCTACCCACGACTAACATGGCAAAATATTTTTTCTCTCAACATTTCGAATTTTCTTTCTTCTTTGCACTCATGTGAATCTAGACTCAAAAGTCTACATGTAAAACACTTAGTACACGACTAAGTCGTACGTAATTGCTCAATTGAAGAAAATCAGTGAAGCCGTATATGCGGTATATAATAATAATTTATTCCATACTGTCAGTTAATAAAAAATCCGTCGATTCGCTTTTATACAAAACAAATTTTTGGCGCAACAGGCTTGTTAGTATCCAGGGCCTAACTTTCTCACTACCATTCATGTGTGCGTGTGTACTTCCTGCATGATGGCGGGACCTCCTGTTGTATGCCGAATCCGAACGACTAAGTTGAGATAAGCTATTCTTGACAATTGATATTACTCGGATGATTTGTCAAATCATCACGAGAGGAGGGTCAGTGAAAAAGCATTTTGGTGTTGCTGTGGCTGGGAATCGAACCCAGTTCATCGCACTAATTTGTCAAAAATGTTAATATTAAACCTGGTTTTAGAAAAATTCTTCGAAAAATCTTCGGTCCCGTTTGCGTTGACGGGCTATGGAGACGAAGATTCAACCAAGAACTATACGAGCTGTACAGCGACATGCCCCTGGTCAAAAAACTCCGCATTGGACGTTTAAGATGGCTAGGACATGTAGAAAGAATGGACACCAATACTCCGGCTCGCAGAGTCTTCGATTCCCAGCCAGACGTCGGACGCAGTAGAGGAAGACCTCGCCTTAAGTGGCGCGCACAAGTGGAATCTGACCTCAACCAACTTGGAGTGCGCAACTGGAGGCAGTTAGCTAAGGACCGGGCTAATTGGAGAGGCATGTTGGTTGAGGCCCAGGTACATTCCGGACTGTAGCGCCACTTAAGTAAGTAAGGAAGTAAGTTCAGTTATGGCCGAGATTAACGGCATTTAAAATGCCCAGTTGTTTACTTGTATTGTTGTATTAATGCCGTTTTTCATTTAGTTTACACAGAGACCAACGTTTTTTGAATCCTTCTTCTTATAAGGTATCTTATTCAAATATTAGGTACATCTTCCAAAAAAGTGTTTGTCAACGGAAATCGTGCCATTTGAGTTTTTTTTCGAAACGTACCAAAGTCATAAAAAATAAACAAACAACACGTACAATTTCATTATCATAAATACAAATCGACATTCGCCAAACCAATTACTCCGAAATGTAAGAATCCCTTCAAAATATTTTTCATGTACGTTTCCTTAATAGAATTCCTTCCAATTTTTTTTTATCCATTTAATAATTACATTTCGAATTTTATTGAGTTATTTTTTCTTATATTTCCGTTTTGAACGGATATCTGACAGTAAGTAGATATTTCTCAAAAACTCGATCTTATCAAAAAGCCGTATCTAATTATGGTCCAATGAAACAGGATAACATAATTCATTTTTCATAAATAATACAATATGAGGTTGAGCTTGCTCCTTCCAATCTCAATTGGTTTTATTTTGAAAAGGAAACACAAAAGAATTGCAAACATGATGAAAAAATCATTCGTAGGTTTTCATCGGCAATTGAAACCGTCAACAATGAACCTTGACAAACAATACCAATTCGTCATTCAACTCTCTAGTGTATATGTGCGAATGTATTACAGAATTCTTTTTCCCAATTGTGTACCGTGCTCCATTGGTCCATGCACCAATTGAAGGCGTATCGGTAAAAGTTGGGATAGAATTAAATTTATTTTTAAATTGATTATCTCAATTTTCGTTCACAATATTATTATTTTTATTGTCATCCTTGTATTGTTCTTTTATAAAAAAAATAAAATAATTGTAAAATTCTAGGAATTTCCACTTCGTTTGGCACTTTGTTGAATTCGAAGCCAAAGTATTTGACAACATGAACTGGGTTGTCACTTCGACATACATTGGCGTTTAAAAGTGGTTTCGATTTGAAAACATGGCTGTAGATTTAGTAGACAACCATTGTGACTTTAACTTTAACTTTTATTTATATGCAACAACATTTCCTTATTTTCATATATCCCCAGAGACTTTGAAGAGGGAGATGAAAGAAAAAAATTATTTAAGTACACATACCTACCATTGACTTTCTGTCAATATGTAATAATTATCATGAGTATTTTTATTTAATAGAAACCATAACGCGTCTATTAATCTGAGGAATACCCTGGTATCCTATATGGCGATCTAAAGTGAGTATTTGTTGACAACATAAGTGTTCAGAGGAAAGATAAACTACTGATCAGAAATTTGTATCCAACTGGCCTTCGTCTCATCTGCTCTGAAAAATCATCTGAATAGTATCAATAGTTGTTAAAAAAAACTTATCTTAACTTAGCCTTTTGGTCTCAGTATAAAACGTTAGGTCCAGTTATCGCAGAAGAATTGCACTAAACTCATGAATGCATTGAAAAATGTGAATTCTAATGAGAAGTAAGGTAATTGTATTCGAGCTAGTAAGAACTTTATGACGTTGTATATATATACTGCCGTTTTAGAAGTTACGACTTATCAAACAGTGAGCGATCAACCATTTTCGCTAGAAAGCTAACTACTACTTGGTAAATATAAATTTCGGAGTCTACATTTACCCGTCCGAGTGTAAGTTAAATAACTAATAAGACATAGACAATTGCGGGTCAAAGCGTATGAGAATATCAGCTAAATCATTGCTGCTTTCTAAGAAAATTTCGACATTAAATGGCTAATAACTTGTTTGTAAATGTGTAATTGTTATTTGAGAATATTCTCGTTAAATGCTTTACAAATTACTCAGGAAGTATCATTGGTTTTTATTTAAAAAAATATAAGAAGGCTACAATATACTGTGCGTAACGTTGAATACCCTATCTGATCCTATCCTATCTTTAAAACGAATACATATCCCCAAAAACTGGGCGTTGGTCAAACAATACGGGGATAAAATTAGAAAATGACATTGTGACAACATACTATTCACACAGTTGATCAAAATCTTTCATGGTTAGAGTCTATGCTCCGAATTTCATCACTCTAGCTCAAAATTTAAGGCCCGAAAATCGGTGACACACAGACGGACAGACGGACGGACGGAGAGAAAGACATGGCTAGATCGACTCAGCTAGCGATTCTGAGTCGATCCATATACTTTGAGGTACTTAATGTCAAAACTAATATACCCCGATGGTATAGGGTATAAGAAGACGTGGCGTTACAATAACTGTTGCACAAAAAATGTGATCAGAGGTTGGCTCTAGAATAGTATATATTCGTGGTAACTGTTACTCGAGAATATTATTTTAAAAGGATTATTGATGTACAATCATGGCCGAAGAATGTTTCTAAAAAAATCAATGGTTCTAACTTTTTCGAAAATAAACGTTGCGTTTTGCGATCATACGTTAATTCACAAGTTGTTGGGTCTAAAAAAAAGGTATGCTAGCTTTGGCTGCCACAGAATGCTTCTGGTGCAGTCAAACATTGTTACTTCTTAGAAGATGAACGTTGCATTACGGTAACTGTTACTGCGAAATATTGTCATAACATTACTAATTACTTCTTGGTTCCAGAATAAAAAAACTTTAGACTTGGTTAAGTTAAATAAGTCGATGCAACTTCGCACACTTTAAGCTTACTTAATGGGAGTAGAACGCACGTTTTATTCCTAGAAATCAGGAAAAAAATGAGCTCAAGCGATTTCGATCACTGACTTCGACGATTATTCGACATACGTTCACGCAATTCTCGTTCTTCAGTGAATAATATGAATTCATTCCGAAATTCCCTTTTTCAAGCTGGTCTTTTGTGGCAGACTATAACTTTGTCAACCAGATATTAACTAAGTAGCTTGTTTGTTTCCCAGCCGTAGCAACACCTTAATGATTTCACTGGCCCTCTTCTCGTGATGATCTGACAAATCATTGAAGTAGTATCAATTGTCAAGAATAGCTTATATCAAGTTAGCTGTTCTGAGTCGGCATAAAACCGGAAGTCCCGCCATCGTGCAAGAAGTACACCCGCACACATGAGTGGTAGTGAGAAAGCTAGTGAGAATTTTCGTAAGCAAGGTCTGCAAGTCTTTTTACTTGATTGAGGCTTTTGCACGAGATTTTATAGTTTCCCGAAGATGAGGCTACATTACTATTTATTATATCTCTACTACTAACATTAAGTACTTGAATTAATTTCAAAAAAATCCTCATTGCCCTTTATTCAGTTTATCGAACGAGAGCTATGGGATAACATAGACTTCCCCTATATACACTTCATCCACTTTCAGTACTGATTAATCACAATGCATATTATGCAAATGTCAATAAAAGACTTTAATTTAGGAAAACATTCGGTTGACGTAGTTTTTATGATTTTGTGTATAAGGTAATACCAATCATTTAATCCCAATTTTTCAAATGAAACTGTTGTGACAATCATATTTATTCTTGATATAAAATAATATAAGCTGTCCAACACAAAAGCCTGTTCACACAGTATGTATCAAAATCTTGTATGGTTTGGAGTAGGGTATCTATACAAATCGCTAAGAAATTTCATGTTGATATTACCAATGATTTTGCATCAAAAGTTTTGGTTTTTTTGAATATTTTAAAATTTGACTCAAAACAGTTTTTTTTATAAAAACGCTCAAAAAAAAGTGGGCGTGGCAAAAAAACATTGTAGGTTTATACAAACTATAGATATTGGAATTGTCTACATACCGTACTAGAATTTGCGTAAGACTGTAAGACGGATTGTCTTAGACACAAATTATCATAATTGAACTATATCACAAAATTCATTAAGTGACAACGCTTAACACAACTAGGTACAAAGGGGAAGATCTATTACGATTACTTGCTCTAAAATGTGGTGCGATAACTTATAGAAATAGGTAGAATAATAGAGAAACGATTTTCATCATCCGCATCCATTCAATATGTGTTTATGACTTTTCGAATACATATCATTGTCTGGCGTAATATTTTGTAACTCAATTGAGGCTTTTATATCCTCTTCAACCAAAACAAAAATAGAAGTATAAGTAAAAGTATGAGTGAAACGAGAGAAAAAGTTAAAAAAAATAGAATTTTATGAGAATGGAAGTGTGTGTGTATATGTGTGGGACGTTAATAGTATCTCATCAAGTTTTATGGAAACGATGAATGCGAAATCATTTGACATTTGAACGAGTCAATCACAATTTGGAGGTCAAGAGAATGTTCTTTAAAAGTACAAAGTGGCAGATAAATTGGGATTAAGCATGGTGGAATAAAACGAATTTGAGATTCTGTGTATATTCATCTTAAGACGGTTATAAAAGGAATTATTATAATAAGGTAATTATTTTGTTTTTATTTTGTAAGATAAACATGCTTAATTTAAGCTAAGTCTAAGACTAAGTCGTATATACATCCACATCCACAGACTCAAGGCTCTGAATAACTGACTCCCAAAAGCATGTATTCATTTGTATAAACCCATTTTTTGGTACCCTGACCTTGGCATTGTGCCCAATCGTCCAAATCAGAAAAAAATGAAAAAAAAAATTAAATTGAATCAGCCAATGATTTTTGATTTTGGGAAATTAATAAGACTGAATTTCCTTGATGGCATTAATTAGTTGACATTTATTCATATACTCTGGAATCTAGGAATTATATATAGCCTTAATCTCGGTGGACAGTTCACCTTGATGCCACGCGAGATAACCATGACCTTAAGTAGATCCGTGCAGAAAAGTTTGCGTGGCTATAAACTGTATGGGGATAAAATATGGAAATTAATAATTATAGTTTGACAAAAAAACAACGTTTTTCAATGGTCTATGCTATGGGATAGGCTATAAATTTTTTTTCTTTTTAAGAAAACGCCCCCAAGTGAGCGTGGGTAAAAATGATCTACAGTCGAAATGTTCCTAGCGTTATTTTCAAAAATTTTGATCGAAAGTTTTTTTTCGAACTTTCTTAAAATTGTACCATTGTACCATTGTTTGTTTGTTTTTTGGGGAAAATGTCCCATAAACACTTTGTATTGGCAAAATATAGATATTTACAAATTAAAAATTAACACTTGTCATGCTTTGTCCAACAGATATTCTATGTACCAAATTTAATCATTCTAGTTCTAACGATTCTGAGTCGATCCATATACTGTGGATTTCCATAATCGTTTTTTATCGGATAACCATCGTTTGCTGTAACGTTGACTTGCCGCTCGTTTTATAACAAGAAATATGGCCCCAGTATTCGGGTAGCTAACATACTGTGAATATTCTATTCTCCCTATTCACTATATTTGCATTTTCTGTGATTTGATAAAGGGTTATTTACGAATTTCAACCAAAAGCGGCGAGAGAGAATGACAAGATGCCTTGGGACAGAGAGACATGGGAAAAATTCTGAGTCGATCCATATACTTAACGATATGTAAATCTATCATAATGTTACAAACTGAATGCCAAAACTATATAACCCTATAGTATAGGGTATAAAAAATAGTTTTTAAAAAATGTATACTTGCTTTCGGGAGTCAGTGATTCAGAGTCTTGAACCTGTGACATAGAATCTGTTATTGATACTTATAGCAAGTAGATCTACTTAACTAAAACTCTTTGGGCATTTGTGACATTACTTCGCTGTTCAATTCGTCAAATGTATTTCTCAACTGTTTGTTAACAAAAAGCTGCCATTAAAGTTGACATTGTCGCAGTAAGTAGTGGGGTACTAAAGACTAACTAAAACAACATAGAATTGGCTTAAATATGCGCAGAGTGTTTTCGGGAGCGACAAAATAAAATGTGACGGCTAAACACAAACTATAGGTAAATAAAAGTAACGGCTTTAAAAAAAACTAATCGGTAATCGGTCGTTTGCAATAATTACATGCATCCTTACAAATGTAGTAGCGAAAATACCAATTTATTGGAAATTTCATTAAATCATAAACATCACACCAACACCTTAATATTTTATCAGCATTAATATCCATCCACAAATGGTAATATTCATTCCATTACTCTTATTGTTAGAAATTTACTATCCATATCGCGCTATTTCATATTTGATTTCCCAATACTTCCTGAAACATCCCAACTTTACGACCACCTAAACCAATAACTTCGGGCTGGACTCCGAATAATGTTCCGTTAAAACGCCTCATATAATCCACGAAAACCCAACCACGCTAATCCGATAAACTATTTTCCGAAATAAAATCAGAAATCCATTGTTATTCCCAGATAACCATAAAGTCAAGGGAAAGAAAACCACATACATTAACCACGACATCACATCGCCGAGCGTCGTAAAGGAAACGCATAAAATATCCTTAAATCGAATGAAAACAATTGCATCGCAGTCACGATGTGTTGTTTACTTACCCTCCTTGTGTTGCGCTTGATATCGACAGGGTGAATATTGAATTTGTATATCCATCACAGTTGCAGGAATCCGTATAGCGTCCACCGTTGCCGGAGGCCCAAACAAATATTGAACCCTTACCCTGGCGGCCGCTCGTAACGCCATAGATGAATGCACGTCTTGCCAACGGGCCGGGACCATCCACTGTCGAACCATCATCCTCGGGTCCCCAAGAGGCACTATAAATATCGATATGCTGTGGATTCAAGCTGAGAGCTTTTGCCTCGACAGCATCATTAACACTGCCATCCAACATCCGGACGCCTAATGAAGATACACACAAACAAAACATGAAAATGAAGTTAGTACAAGGATATATGTATAAATAAGATAAAGGTTTATGCGAAAATAAGGTGCGGAAAATTAAGACACATTAATTTATCCAATCACTCCGACTTGAGGAACTAGGCAGAGACGGTTCACACCATTGTCTGATACAATGACGTACGCCCACGGATTGTATTGATTGCAGATAAATGATTTGACGACGACTTGGAGATGGGACGGCTTTAGCCCTAGAGTATCTATAAAATTGGTGAACAGCTTTAATGCGAGCGGCACTGTGCAAATAAATGAGATGAACTTTCCGGGGCTGCTATATTCGGGCTTAATTAGCTTATTATCCTTGTAGCTGTTAATTTACTGCGCTGATTCTACAAAGGTAACTGTAAATTGAGGTTGATTAAGTACCCCACGGGTGAAAGGGCACTGGTGTATTTATAGCCTGTATTTATACGTATATGTATAGCAGACAAGTGCTTAGCATCAATTAATTCCTTTGACGGAGGGAGTTACCGAAACAACGGATACGCGAGGGTGTATACTACGCGAATATAAATCTTAAGGATCTACTCCTTTTGTTCGATAGAGGAAGGAGTAGAAATAGGATACTTTGAGTAGGGGGTTCGTGTATTTTTTTTGTCTTAATGGAATTTTGACGGAATAATGTACTGATTGCAAAGGGGTATTATGATGATGAACAGGGCGGTAATTAATTTTTGATATTAACCCTTCTAACCTATATCGGCACTTACAAAAGGGACAAAGACATAAGGACTGAGGAACCACTCTAATTTTGTTTTGGTTAGCTTTTTAAGATGTGGTGATGTTGAAAGATTTTTGTTAAACCTAGTCCAACCATACGGGAAAATTGATCCAAAAATAGGCTGCAACACGGAGAGAGCTCTATTTACAATGGCGATGCATTGCAAACGGGTTATACGGTTCCGAGTTCAAAACTAGTTGACACCCAATTCTGTTGAAAGTGGTACCCATTTCTCAGTTCGATTTTTTCCTTATTTTAGGTATATGTTTTATCGCTAAGGGCCAACGATTGGCCTATGCTTTAGTGACGCCTCAACAGAGAGCCAACAATTCGTAAAATCTAACCTATTCCTTCATTTGGTATTATAGGCAAACCTCGATATGGATATATACAGTTGACAACTCAAGGAATCGTTGAACAACATTTGAGATGTGTTGGACAACAATTTCTAGATTGATGTTATAACTACGAACTGTGGTTACATTACCTCAGACTACGCACCAAAAAGGAAGGTTCAAAAGCTTCATTGAACATTTCAAAGAAGGGCAGATGGTATACCGAATTGCCTCGAAAAAAAAAATAGAAACCAATGTTTCAAAATACAAATTTTTGGCGCAACAGGCTCGTTAGTACCCAGGGCCGAGCTTTCTCCTACTGTTTTATGCCGAATCCGAACGGCTAAGTTGAGAAAAGCTTTTCTTGACAATTGATACTTCTTATATGATTTGTTCATATAGGTGTTGCTACGGCTGGGAATCGAACATAGACATCCTGCGCGGCAGTTCATCGCACTAACCATATCGCCACTGAGCCCGTTTCGGTAATATTTTTTCCAACTTACTATACCATTCTGGTCATGGGAATCGTGGGGCGTCTTTGAGAACATGAGGCGATAGATGGAAATGGGCCTTGCTCCTCCAAATTTATGGTGATCATGCCTTATTAGTTCTGATTACTGTGCGTAGACACACTATGAAATAAGAGCTATTATGACTAGGTTTTCACGTTAAGCCTGCCCTACAAATATGTACCATTCTGATATTAGACGCGGATGCAGGAGCGGATGTGGAGTAAGCATCTGAACAAATGAAATGGCAAAGAAAATTCAGCAGAACCAAGACTTGATTAGAATTCTAAAGGACTAACTAGTTCTTCAGCTTTGAACTTATATCGGTTAGCAGCACACTTGATTAGATAATGGCAGCACTTCTCAGAAACAACCAATTGTCCATTAATTGCACCGCTACTTTTTTTTTTACAAAAACCGTTTGTATACCAGATTCAGAATTAAACTAAAAGGCTGTGAGAAAATAAAGGCTCAGAGCCTTAACGAGTCTGTTTCCCCAAAAATTTGTATTTGTAAAGTTCCAAATATTTGTAAAAAGTTGATGTGTAAAGGATAGATTGATAAGTTTAACCGAGAGAAAAATTATAATCGAATACTCCATATCCAAAAGTCGATAACCACGAAGATGGCCAAAATAAAATATCATAGACCTGATAATATAATGATATCATAGACCTGGGTTGAAGGTGAATAGCAAGCTCGACAGTAATATTCTAACATCTTATTCGGATGATGTCTGCAGTGACTACAATTAAAAAATCGAGTACTACAAGTCTACAGATTAAACGCCACCTTCCCTTAGCGGCTTGTTCTTGATCCAGTAAAGAGGTGTACGTCAATGTATCTGGAGTTGAATTGCGAGCTCGACTTTACTTCTAAGATTTGATTTACTTAAGGCTAACAGTTACAGCTAATTTATTTTCTAATTGCAGCATTACAAATCCAATTAAATGCCACCGCCCCAAATAAGATAATTCATAGTCTAACAAATAGCAGTATGACAATAGACCTGAGCAAGCGAGATTATAAGGCTAAAGTCTCATTGGGTTGAGGTTCACATCCATTTTTAATTGCGGTATTCTGCAGATTAAACGCAATCTCTACAAACTGGCTAATTCTTTTAAAAAAAGGTAAAAAGTCCTAAAAAAAAACTAATACCTCCTAATTCAAGACATAAAGTTAAGGCCAGTTGAAACATATATTAGAAAAGCGCTACATAATTAGTTTTTAATATTTTATATCTAGTTACTGGCACAATTAACTCTGACTGTTTCTTCGGGCTAAGAAGGCAATTTAGTAGTAAAGCCCTCACTAGAACTACTTAGGAGATCCTATATAAGACCCTGATCATCCCAGTCCTGCTCTACGGCGCTGAAGCATGGGCCGTATCAAAAGCGGATGAAGAAATCCTTGGTCGATTCGAGAGAAAAATTCTTCGGAAAATCTTCGGTCCCATTTGCGTTGACGGGCTATTGAGACGAAGATTCAACCACGAACTATACGAGCTGTACAGCGACATACCCCTAGTCAAAAAAACTCCGCATTGGACGTTTAAGACGGCTAGGACATGTAGAAAGAATGGAAACCAATACTCCGGCTCGCAGAGTCTTCGATTCCCGGCGAGATGTCGGACGTAGTATAGGAAGACCTCGCGTTAAGTGGCGCGCACAAGTAGAAACCGACCTCAACCAACTTGGAGTGCGCAACAGGAGGCAGTTAGCTAAGGACCGGGCTAATTGGAGAGGCATGTTGGTTGAGGCCCAGGTTCATCCCGGACTGTAGCGCCACTTAAGTAAGTAAGTAAGTTACTGTCACAAACATTCGAACCTGAAGGCTTGTGGCTTATCTGGTAACAATCAATTATGTTTGCCAAGAGAAACTATTTTACATGAGCATACAAGCGATTTAGACTTCAAGGGATTACTCTACTGACTTTATGTAGAATATACAAAAATATTCCAAAATATCAGAGTCACAGGGGTTTACACGACTAAATTCTTTCATAGAGGCATTATCGTAACCAATGAAGTTCTACCAAGGTGCTAGTTGAAACCTTCAACTAAGTTAAATTTGTTTGAAAACACGTAATATCCCTTTTCTGTCCCTAATGATTATTACAACCTCTTTTATGCCATCCATCATATACTCTGTCAAAAAACAAAATGTATTTATAGACTTCATTAAAAGTTCCAAGCCTTATCGTCTCCCATTACCAAAAGATAAAAAAATAAATAACAATAATCCTATCCTTAACCCTTAACAAATTTGCCCCAAGGGTAGACAAAAACATATCCCTTTAACATGATATAGCATTGGCTATGGTGACGACAGTGAAACATCAAAAACATCCGCTCAGTCATCACCGACAAGGGCACATAAACACGCCAGAGTCCTCATCCCAACGGTGTCACCGAAACACATCCTTTTCATAATAACATTACATTTAATAAAGAGAAACCTCATATGGTGTGATTGGGTAACATGTCACATTATCTGGCCCAAGAAAATGAAACAAACAAGGGCACATCACATAGCTACAACTCTCTTCCACGAGTAGATAGACAAAAATTCAGATGCTACGTCCACGGCAAAGAAGCAACATGTAGCAAATCATCGGTTGTTATGCCGCGCAAAAGGATCATATTCCAGTACACGAGCCACATTTGCAAAATTATATATAAAAAATAAAAAGAACCCCTGTGTGTGTAAGTGCACAAAAATCAACATCCACCACCCCGGGGGGACCACCACCTCCACCATCCGTCAAGGCAACAACAAATTGAAGTTTCATTTTAAAAGTGTTTTAGACCCGACAAAATATCAAATTTCTTCAGAACGCCATAGAGAACGGAAAATTTTGCGCTTGTCGCTGCGATATGTGGCCCGCAGGACTCTTGGGTTATAACCACCTATCCATGTGAAATGGCTTTTCCTCGATACACAATGCGCGTTAAGCTAAAAGCATGCGAATATCCACTGCCATCCAACGCTCTGTCATGGTTCCTTCCTCCCGCCACAGAATGGTTATATAGGTACCTACTTTGAATGTGTTCGCAGCGAATAAAGAAGGATACCCCTGGGGGGTCGTGGTGCGGGACCATATAGACGACAACGTTGGGTATATCTGGGAAAATATTGATGCCATAAACGAAAAAGTATTTCGGAACGATACTGCCACCGGAATAGCCAAAATGGATATGACTGAGGATATTTACATATGAGACATGTACATGTGTGAGTGTGTGTGTAGATATGGGAGAGAATAAAATGCGAAATGGCACATTCGGATGCTCTTACCAATAAAGTTAACAAGTTATATGTGCAGTGGTGCAAATTTTATAGTTTTATTTCCCGAGTATATTTGAGCGTTTTGCGTAAGTTTTAGTGCGCGCTTCCCGACTCTGGGGGGGGGGGGGGGGATAATACACATACAAAAGGGTTGAAGTTGACGGGCACTAAGTGACATTGTAGTAAAATGGATATTATGCGGGCGTGGTGATGAAATTTGAATTATTCTCCGGGAAATAAACTCGGTTTGCATTTTATTTACGAATGGATTCTTGGAAATCTTTCAAGGACGGGGTTGGAAAAGTAAGAGGTTATATTTTCTTACGATTAAGGCTACACTTATTGTATAAGAGACAATCTTAAGTATATTTATCACAATTTTTAGAATTGGGTGGCTTACGGTTCAGGAATATTAAGCACTTAAACATCCTCAATCGACTTAAGATCAAAGCAAAAAAACATATTGAAGTGTCTTCTTGAGTCAAGGTAGCATAGTTTTCAGTTCGTCTGGTCAGAATCTATCAACTAAACCCAATCTATCAGATATAAATTCTCATAAAAACCCTACCAATGGGTGTCGGCCGGTAATGATTGCTTCAGTGTCCGTGTACGTTGGCAAGACGGCCATTACAGCTGATGTCAGGGGGTATTTCAGATACTAAATGTAAAATTTTCGCATAGTGCAGTGGCCTAGTTATTAGTGCAAGTACTTGCCCAAATTCCGAATTAACAATGCTTAAGTTTTTTCCACAGTCCCACTTTTTGCGAGTGTCTTACAAGCGTTCAAGATTATAACACTGTTATGATGGAGGGCCTGAAAATGCCAGATATTTTATTTCAAAATGTTACGTAAATGTCATTCAACAGTGGCACTAGAGACTTTAATGGTGGTATGAGCGCACTTCATGACCGTTCTAAAGAATGCAAAGTAAAACCTTCTTAAAATTGTGAAACATTGATGGAAACATATGAGAAGGCTATAATCGTTGAATACCCTATTCCATCCTTCAAATTACCCAAAAAGTGGGCGGGGCTAAAAACTGTATGTGGCTGAAATTAGAAAATGACGTTGTTACCACATCTTGTTCAGACAGTTTATCTGAAACCTTATGGTTCGACAAAAAAAAACAAGGTTTTTCTATTGCAAAAGCTATGGGGTAGGGTTTACAAATGGTTTTTATAAAAAAAAGGCCCAAATAAGTGGGCGTGAGTAAAAATGATTTATAGACGAAATGTTTATGTTATCATAACCAATGATTTTGCATTGAGATATTTTTCGAATTTATTAAAATTTTACCGAAAAACATTTTTGAATGAATGTTTGGCACGCCACTTTATATAGACGAAATATAAATATTGAGATTTCAAAATTCTTGACCGTTTGGCCAAATACAACGTTTTACTGAAAAGGGGGGGTTGTTGTTATCCAGCTGAGTCGATTAAGCCATGCCTGTCTATCCGTCTGTATGTCACCGATATTTAGGCCTAACATTTTGAGCTAGGAGAATGGAATTTGGTATATAGGATTCCACTTCCACGCAGACTTTTCAGAAAAACGTTAATTTATGGGCAATCGGTGAAAAATTTCGAAAAAAATTCTGAACAACGTATTTAGGCAATCTCAATACCTATATTTTGTTTATACTAAGTTTTTTGCCAAGCATACTTTTTGGGGGCGTTTCATTAAAAAACGTTTTTTGGTACATTTTTAAAATATTTGAAAAAAACGTTCGATGCAAAATTATTGATTATGATAATATGAACATTTCGTCCATACACTTTCGCCCACTTTTTGGAGGCGTTTTCCTACAAAAACCATTTGTATACTCATCCCATAGTATATGCAATAGAAAAACGTTGTTTTTTGTCGAACCATAAAAGATTTTGATAAACTGTCTGAACAATATGTGTGACAACGTCATTTTCAATATTTCATCGCCATCAAGCCCACATTTCGGGGATATTAATTTTAAGAATGGGATGTAATAGGGTACTTAACTGTCCGCACAGGGGATTGTAGCCTTCTCATATGTTATAATCAAGGCTACGATCCAATTTATATTCCTGCCATTTCTGTGCTTTCTCGATGGCCTCCGTTTTTACATTGTTATAGGCTCCTTCTATTTCTAGGAAGGCTGCTAGTGTATATTCTTGATTTGATACTTCATGTAGAGCAGTGTAAACAGATTTGCCTCTGATATAGGCATGATGGTTTGGGGATAGTTAGCCTGCATCCAAGTTACTACATATTTGAGTATCTAGTAGTCTTTCAAGTGGTTTTAGTAGGAATGAGGATAAGCTTATTGACTGTAACCTTTCGCAGTTGTGTTACTGCATTTGCCTCCTTTTTGTATATTAGGTGAAGTCAATGAGATATTATTATGCCTGCACGCCACGTTTGGGGAGATACTTCAACTTAAGACATTCACCGAGGGCGTTGACTAATGTTGGCATAACATAGTTGGAAGTTTTTTTGTAGCGTCATGGGTGTTATGCCGTCAGGGCCTGCTGTTTTATAGGGTTCAAAGGTGTTAATGGTCCAAACAATATTTTCTTTGCATATTATAGTGCGTTGGACTCGGGCATACATTTTCTCATTGTGGTAATCCTAAGAATAAATATTGATATCAGGGAACCAATTAGTTATGTAAGTCTTGAACCTAAGAACCATTTATAAAAATTATTAAAAAAAAAAAAAATATATATGTTTATAATATTTTACAATGGAACATATTATATTTTACAATATCCATTTAAGGGATATCAATATTATTCCTGTGCACCCATTTGCGTAGATATAAGTGGTAATTGATAACAGTTGATTTTAACACCTCTACATAAACAAACACGCTTTTCAACACCACGAACTGCGATATTACTTTTTATATATTTTTAACAACTTTTTTTTGCTTTAAGATTTTATAACCATTGTTAACAGATTATTAATTATAACATCAACATAAATTTGTTTCTCTCTGTTCAATTATCCGGGGTTTTGTGTAACGAAATTTAAAATATAATAATAAACCACAACAAGTTCATACATATTAACATTCCTTGGCACGATGTGTAACGTTGTTGTTGCTTTTATTTGAAATTGAAATATTTTAATCCTCTCCCGGTCACATGCCTAAAACCCACATATTTTCGTCGTACAATCAAGATAACAATTTAATTTGTGGTAATTAGCACGTTGGAGTTAAACGTTTTATGGTCATCGATACTCTCTTGTTCCATCGCGAATTCGCAGAATGCCCATTACCGAATTTCCCTATCTAAAAGAACAGTGGACACTGACCAAGTGACCACAGGTATTCCCACGTGATATTCATACCATCTACCATTTGTAGGCATTCTGTGGTTTCTGATGTTCCTCGTAGGACTAAAAATGATTATAGGTCCTTCGTATATAAACAGGAAGCCATGGTACCATCAGATTCAGTGAACCGGATGACAGTTGTTGTC
Organism: Rhingia campestris; assembly: GCA_932526625.1. Classification (NCBI taxonomy): domain Eukaryota; kingdom Metazoa; phylum Arthropoda; class Insecta; order Diptera; family Syrphidae; genus Rhingia; species Rhingia campestris. The sequence continues at coordinate 49,018,125 of OW052182.1, read as the reverse complement.
ATGGTAGGCATTTCAGTAATTCACTTTGACAATTCAGTGAGCCGCGTGCAGGAAACGTACGTGATTGTTGGCCTCCAACAAAAAGAGGCATTCAACTTGCACTTATATTAAAAAAATGTTTTTTTTTTTTTGTTTGACGAGAAGTGAATTGTTTTTTAAATTTAAATGGGAACGGGAGGTAATTTCACAAACACCCCAATTAATGGTGGCGTGTATGTGGAACACAAACAAATTGGTGCCTCATGACACTTGCAGTGGCATTTTTAATTATGCACTGCATTTAACCCGAGTGCAAATATTGACAAAGCGGAAAGACGAGCCGAAATGCGGGTCTTCCCCTTTGGGGGAAATTCACTCCTGCTGCTACACTCACACAAGCGGGCACATTGCACATCCATGGATCTGATCTAACAGAGAAATAGTGAAATCGTGAAACACTACTGCCACACTCGAGGTAACGTTGCGGAATAATGGAGGACCAAGAGTGAAGCAAACAAAAAAATATTTGCAACCAGGACGAAAAAACGAGAGGCGCGCAGTTAGCCTTTTGAAGCGATTCTCCCAATTAGCAGCTAGTTGTTTGATTCATTATACCACTTGCAACAGTAGGAGGGGGAGGAGGTGAACCCTTTTGTTCCTCGAGAGTTCAAGTCCTTCTTTTGTTGGGTGTGTTAGATTATCCACTTCCTGGCTGTGTGCCATACTGCGGTATGAACGTAAGCATGTGCAGGAAGCATTTGCAAAACAATAAACCTTGAGAACGGTGTGAAAATATTTCACGAATGGAGGTGAGATAGACACACCGTTTTTATGGCCACTTTAGAAATCATTCATAGGTCAGTGCACCAATTAGATGCGGTTAGCAGTGAAGGATGTAGATGTGGGAATTTAATTAAATGTGCAGCTAATGAGCTGTTGAGAGATGATGCCATAGAGAATAACGGAGGACGACGTTATATGGAGATGGAATTCAACTTTTAAAATCGCACGATATGTTAGAACTACGCGGTTTTATTAGGTAAATTAGTTTTTTTTTAAAGCAATGGAGATTGGTCCTTGTGGAAACAATGTATGGAACTTTAATATAAGTTGTAGTCTTGGAATGAGAAGTTCTGGGTATCAGTTGACAATGGAAAGAAGGTTCGCTCTCATTATGAAATTCTAAAGTAAGAGAAAAGTATTTCGAAGTTATAAAATGACATTTCGTACTGGACAGGTCAACATTCGGTATCATGTCGTAGTCAATTACATATCAACTGAAGAATATTTGCACGAAACAAATATGACAGTGAATTATTTCCAGAAAGACATCAACTTGTTGCAGAGTTTATTTGTGCTATTTCATCACCTTTTAATGATAACAAAATCAGGATTGGATTTACAACGACTTTTACCTGCTTTTACGACTTAGCGATAATCAAAAGTCCTGGCCCTGGTTTTGATTTATTTCAACCACTCACTCAATTAAAACAAATTCATGTTCATAAACAAACATCCCCGGAAAGGAATGAATATATTGTTAACAAAGATGGTAGATGAAAGATGGACAACAAGGACGGTATCTGCACTCGGTGCAAAAAGGTGATAAGCTACAAGAAACAAAAATGACTGCTAAGCAGAATTAGGTAATATCCGGAAGCGATAGTCTTAGGCACGCGGTCCTATACTTGGAAACTTATTGAGAGAATCCGCATCAAGGCTAATTTTACCAACATCTAATTTATATGAGACTAAGCTCCAAATGGAGGAAAATATTGAATTAACTACAGTCTGTCCACGCAAGCTGCGTTTAAAGTTTTCAGCTTTGTGGCCTATTTGCCACTTTAATGGGATAGTATTCATCTTGGAGGTCATCACATTAGGCGTCCAATGGCCTTCGTGATTTTTTTTTTTACTTTTCAATTTTACTTTTCTAACAAATCTTTGCTGTTCAAGGACTGTTCAATTGAAGTAAGAAAAGCAAGTTTGCAGCTATCAATTTCAAGATTATTTTTCAAGATTATCCGTTTACCGAATGTTCCCGTCAATAGATCAATTATTTAAGTGACATGAGGTAACCAAGTATTTTATTACCAAGTCCATTCAATTCTGCCCAAAAATTGTCTTTTAACATGACGTTAGCAAACTCCATTGGCCACAAGATGATATTATGGAAGCAATAGAGTTTTTTTTAGCCACACGTGGGTTTGTTGCTATCCAGCTAAAGATAAATATAGTATTGTCTTCAATTCTTGAGTTAAATTGATCTTGGAATTGTGTATGCCAATATTTTTTTAATCAAAATTTAACACAATATGGACTGAGAGATTCCTTATTGCTGTCAACGTGTTTATCGATTTCAAAGCCGCATACGACAGCATTTATAGAGATGTACTATACAGAGGCAGAGTCTAGTTTTGGTATACCTCCCAAACTCTTCCGTTTGTGTAGGATGACGATAGAGAATTCTCGCTGCTACATCAGGATCGGTAACGACCTCACCGGCATATTCGATACCAAAAAAGGATTTAGGCAGGGCGGTAAGCAGTCATGTGACTTCTTTAATTTGATTCTTGAGAGGATTGTGCAAAAATCCAGAGCCAATACCAGAGGCACAATTTTCCAAAACTCGGTGCAACAACTAGTATACCCCGACGATATTGACATCATTAGTAGGACTCAACGTGATGTCATAGCCATGTTTGCTAGTATAGAGAAGGAAGCGGTAAAAATGTGTTTAGCAGTAAATAAGGGTAAGACTAAGTATATGCTGTCAACATGAAAGGACACACAACCTCGACGAATTGGACAGAACGTCACCATTGACAGATATAACTTTGAGGTAGTACAAGACATTGTCTACCTCGGGTCCGCTATTAACTCTGACAACAACATCTAGTCAGAAATTAAACGAAGAATTACTCTCTCTTGCCAACAACTGTTTCTTCGGGCTAAGAAGGTAATTTAGTAGTAAAGCCCTCACTCGAACTACTAAGGAGATTCTATATAAGACCCTAATCATCCCAATTCTACTCTACGGCGCTGAAGCATGGACCGTATCAAAAGCAGATGAAGAAATAATTGATCGATTTAAGAAATCTTCGGTTCAGTTTGCGTTGACGGGCTACGGAGACTAAGATTCAACAAAGAACTGTACGAGCTGTACAGCGACATGCCCCAAGTCAAAAAATATTCGAGGCATGTTGTTTGAGGCCCAGGTTCATTCCGGACTGTAGCGCCACTTAAGTAAGTAAGTAATAATACAGTCTTAATTTGTCTGCTTTCTGGTTTACTTCTTTTTGTCCTGTCAGCAGATAATGATGAGTCTGCCATATTTAAGTATTAAAAGGTGTCTTAAATACCTACTAATACCCTGCTACCCAAAGAAGATAAAACAGCAGCAGTTAGTGATGTATGTTCCCAATTCAGGCATTGAAATTTGTCTACAGTACTTTCTAAGATGCAAAATATGCAAATGGGACTGGAATCCTGGTACTACCTCATACCTGTCCATGTGATAAAAAGAAGCAAATCAATATATTCCCAACTGACAACCATGAAAACCCGTTTTGTGAATTCCTATGGGAAAACCGCTACATATTCCTTAAATAAGTAAATTCCCATCAATTCCAATAAAACTGCCAAAATTCACTTGCATACAAAAGTGGAACGCAAAATTTCAACGGTAATAAAACTTCAATGAAACTGGCGACACTCAAATGCGAACAAAAGAAGCCAAAAATACCAGAAATTCCTAGACTCATATAAGGGCTACATCGAATTGAAAATATCCATAAATGTTCCATTTTATAGTAGGCAATCATCTCGCACAGATGTAGGCACCCACTCCTCCCCAGTGTAGGAATTTCAAAACAATTCCCCTCTAAATTTATGATGCCACATATTCCCATTTCCGTATACTAAACTTTCCGCTAACAAGTCGGCGTTCCCTACCCACCCAACTTTATAGGGAATTCATTTGACCAGGCGTTTCTCTATTACGCCTCGCAGAGGCACAAAATGCTTCATCTCATAATGAGTGTCCACAAATTGGTCCCCGAACTAAGCCGTTGCATTTCGACCAGCATAGGCGACTAAATAGTGAATAAATTTAAGCAAGATTCCGCAAAACGTCCTCTCCTGGCCAACGATTAACATCGCATCGGACATGCTTCGAAGCATACAGCATTGCTCCTCGCCAAAAGCACGCCATTGATCGTATCTTCTATCGGCTTTTACTTCGAACATTATGGGGATACAACGGATGCTGCTAACATCCATGTGTGTAGACAACCCCCACACATACTCATTGCATAGATGGGCCTCAATGGAGCCATAATATTATGACAAAGCTCGACACAAGCATGCTTCGGATAACATAAATTCTACTCCTGCCATCAGATTTCCAGCCCGGTCTGGAGAATGAAGGCAATTTTCGCGGCGTAAATATTCTTTATCTGCTCCTATGTTATTTTTTGTCCCATCTTTCTTTTTTTTTGCGCCATCCTTCCACTCCCTACTTTGTTGGTAATTTATTGTTCCTTCTAAGCAGAGGAACAGAAACATCTACGATATTTGTCAGATGAAAAGAATTACGCTTAAGGGATGTGTTTCGAGCCGTGAGACTATTACGAGGACATTCATTCGTTCACACTGACTAAACATGATGTTGGTTTTACAAGGATAAAACTTACCACCAATACTGGCGTTATATGCCACACCCACGCCGCAGTAATTATTGAATGCTACAGCGGCCACTTCACCCGCACACCTGGTCCCGTGTTTGTTGTCGCCATTATCCTGGGGTGTAGGATCCGAGTCATTACCATTTATGTCATAAGAAGCATCCGGATCCTGTTAAATACACAGAGAGAAATAAACATCGAATTAGTAAGGATAGGGAATACAGAAAAAAAAGGAAGAGACCAACAGCCCAAACCAACCGGTATTAATAAAACATGAACATAAATGAGATGAGAGGCGGATAGTTATCGCGGACAAAGAGTGGTATTATAATGGTGTAAGTGGCTTTGGCATCATTTATTCAAAAGGCCGAACAACAGCCGAAAGAAACGAGCAACAAAAGCTCTTTATAGAGGTATTAGATGCTATATTCAGCCGGTCTTAAGCGTACCTAATTTCGTTGCGTCTTTTTGTTGTTGTTATTTTTATTAGAAGGGACACAACACGAACATCCCTAAGTCATTTGCTAATTTTGTAAAACATTTGCCCGGATGGTCTGGATGGTGAACGGTGAAGGTAAATCCTCTGATAATAGAACCTTTCGCGGAAAGCATTATCCACCAATGACGGGTTAATTACTATATTAACGCAGACAAGTGGATGTAGGAGTTTATTTAGAAATAATTTACGCCTTCAGAGTGCACGATGAAGGAGGAAGGGATAGGACGATCAATTGTCAGGGAGAGTAAGTAAATTTTCATTGCGGGCCAGCAAGGTTCTATAAACGAAAGTGTTGCATTTTTAATAAACGTTCATTCATTTCGCATTAAGGTCAGATAAAGGACTTGCGTCAAGGACGTGCGGAAAAAAAGTCATGCCATGGGGAACGAAAGTCGATGTTGGCTTCAGATGGGATGAATATTAGGGGTTGAGAAGGTTCATCAAAATGGCAAACCAAATTGGTGATGGTGTTTATCAAGAAGGTATTTACATATTTGACATCTAGACACGAACAACGCTTGAGATTCAATTAAGGTGAACAATAAGTGCTGAAGGGAACTTATTTTTCAAAGATGGAGAAACGAACGCTAGGTTAGTTGACTCCGGATATTGTGATACCTCATGGTTTTTGAGAGGAAAATTTATTGAGCTTTGGAGCGACAAATTTCTAGGTGCATCCTCCCATTATTTGATACAAATATAAAGCATGTGAGTCATGCGGTGTAGCCGTAATGTGTTCGGATATTGAATGATTGGTTTACGCCAAATTCATTAAAAAAATTTCAGTGGCAGTGACAATAGGTAACACCAATATTCGAAAAATCTGTACAAATCTGCAGCACATTTCCTGATGGTTGGAAAAAATGGAGAGAAAGAATAAATAATGGGTGAAAATCCATTATTTATTCTTTCTCTCCCTTTTTTCCACATTGCAGCAAAAAACGGGTTTATTGTTCGATTGCACCTAAATTACCCACTTAGAACCACCCATGTTACTATACTGATGACCACATTTCCTAAATATATTTGATAAATTGATAATCAAACACGCAAAAACCATATTGCTACGAAGCAATCAAAAGCCTCGGAAAAAATTATGATACTACTGACAACCATGCTAAACCGAAAATTATACGTGTTATGTTATCCCGTAAGGCTTTAATGGTGTTCGGCTTGTCCACATAGACTAACGACTTTACATAGCCCCACAAGAAATAATCAAGAGGCTTTAAATCGCATGATCTTGGCGGCCAACTCACAGGGCCATTTAGAGAGAGATAAGCTGCTCACCAAATTCATGACCGCTACTACTTTTTATAATGTTATTTGGGATTGTCTCACAATGAAAGCATGTTAGATGACTTCCAGAATTGTCCAGCAAAAAATACCACAGACTGTTTGGCTTTAATCTTTCCCCATGCGTCCGCCGCCAACTAGTCGTATCTAGTACAAGGCCGCTTCGGCTAACCCTGGTATTGTAGCGTTTCACAATTTGACCTTGACCAACATGTGCTTTAATGAAGTGGCGAACGCTGTAATCTTCCCCCGCTTTAGGAAGTTGATATACTCATATCGATACTCATTATGCTTTGTAGCATCAGACCTCTCTGCTTGTTCTTTTTGTTTGCTGTCATCTGCAATAATCTTAAAGGTTTTATACATCAGACTTTCAATACAGTCGTTCTTATGTACTTAACAGCAGCTTATTCAGGGCTATTTTTCCATGAATATGACAGGTTTTATGGTACAAAACTTTGGATATCGATGATACAATTGCAAGAGATATTGTCAGAATCATGTACATTATGTTTGTCGACCTAGACGATGCTAATATCCTGGCTGAACATTTCAATGATAAATGTTGGAGTCCGAAAGTAGTGACTGTGTAATTCGGACTCTAGAGATACTACCGGCGGCATTCTTCTACTTGCACCCGGATGCCATTTTTTATCAAGAGGCTAGTATCTACCTCTTCATTCGAAGATATATTGACTCGCATATGCTCCAGTTTGTTTATTTGTTCGCTTTTAATCTTCTTTTGTACGACATCACTGCTGTATACTCCCGAGAAATGGATCTTACCCAAAGCGCAGGAAGAAATCCTTGTTCGTTTTTGAGCGAAAAATACTTCGGAACATGTCTCGTTTGCCTGTCGAGATATGGAGAAGAAGATTCAACCAAGAACTTTACAAGCTGAACAGCGACATTGGTCAAAAAAATCCGCATTCTAAACGTCGAATGTGTCGAATAGAATATATCTAGGATATCTAAAAGTCAATACACTGGTTCGCAGAGTCCTCGATTTCCACCCTGCCTGACACAATAGAGGACGTGCTGCCCACAAATAGATTACTACTCAGTTGACAGTCTACAAAAAAACATTTCATTTATTAGAGTGAGTTAAACGGATAATAGACCCATTACTTTAGCTGTCAGTAAATTAAACTTTAATACTTTTTTAAATTAAAAACTATTCGATAAATGAAAGTGATTACTTAATTGAGCGTAAAGGTTTACATCTACAATAATCATGCCTAATTTAGCTGCATTACTTCCATCTATAAAAAAATGCTGTTAGGTGAAAAAATAGTTTTATCATCTCCCATCAATGTAAACTTTTAATTTTGTGTTTGAAATGTTTACACACTATACGCACTCAATGTTTATTTTCAAATTCGACTAACAAATTCAAAACTCTCATTTTCCTTTCCCATTTTTGCTACACCAAAGTAGATAATCAAACCCATCTATCTAAATTCATTTAATATACCTAGATACATCTATCTGTTTCTCATTTTTGTTTGTATACTGCCAAACTTTTCCACACACAATCGAACCTCCACGTCACTTCGATTTGGAAATATGAAACTCTCTAAAATTTTTTTCATTTTTTTTTGATTTTCGCTGATTTCCCAAATGAAACAAAAATATTTCCAATAAACTTTCCCGAACAATTTAATGAAATTTTTGTGGGAATTTCACCATCAAACCTATATACCCCCTGAAGTGAGTGTTGTATTCTGGTTATATGCATTGTTAGCAAAAACATGGAAACGGTGCTTCCAAAAAAAAAAAACTGCAAACATACGTTAATTGAAGGTGAAACAAACCAAATGGCTTCGAGATTTAGCAAAAATGTTTAAAACCTAACAAAATACACAACAGAACTCCCCACTACATGCATTTACTCCAACGATTCGCTTTTATTGTTTTTAAACTCAAAAACTATTTCGACACAAAATTAATTTCGAATCATGAATTAATTTAATCTCGCAGCGAAACGGAATCGAAATCAAGTCGGAATCGAAAGCAATCATAGATAGGTATATACGAATCGGTTGGTACCTACGATCGGGGAATTCCAACAAAAAGTGGGGAAAAAACTAGAAGAAAGGAGCCAAAAAGCCATCGACAAACTGACGGATAAAAAGTTGGAAAATTATAAACTTTTCCTGCTGAGGGTTCAAATGGAGAAGTGAAACAAACACAATCCCAGGAGCCTTCCAGGATAATAATACAAGAAAACAGAAAAAAATTGAACGGAAAAAAAACTCACTAGCTAGGGCAGCCTCCCACTGTTACAATATTGATATGTCGATGTGCGGTGGTATCGGCCCAAGACCCGCTGCTCCTGCCCTTGTGGGACTGCAAGACAAAAGCTTGTTGGGAAGCTTATCAACAGTTGTGTATGAGTTTTTCGTTTATTTCCCCACCAGACCATCTTGTTGTTGGCAAGTTCTTGCGAAAGTGATCAATCGCCATCAGGGCTGTGATGACGACTGAGATATGCGACTCGTTGAGAGCTAGCGATGATGATTACATGTTGTGGTGACAGATAGTCCTGTCACAAAGGAATATTGCAAGGTAAAAACTCGTAACAACGACTCACTTTGGGGAGTTAGCTGGTGCGGGATATATGTATTTATTTTCCAAAACGAGGTGGAAGGACGATGACGTTCACACCAACCCCATGGGATAAGTTCAATAAACCTTGGATTATGGAACGTATGTACCGGTAACGGTGATGTGGAATTCAATTCAATTCGTGCATTCACTTTAATAAATAATGATTGTTTTTATGGTTTTGTGCAGAAAATGGAAAAAATCTCAGTGGAGTTCAGGGTTTGTTTTAAGATTTCTATGTCTTAATATACAGCTCTGCTTTTGGGGGGTGAGACTTTTTATCCTGGATTTATGACAGGTGATATTTGTTACTTTTAAAGAAGATAAAGAGATTTGAAGTTTTCGCTATTGGGTGCTGTCATTTATAAATAAAATGAAACTATAATTCTGCAAGATGATAGAATATCTACTTGCGAATTGGAAGTGTTTTTTCCTCTTGGGTATACGTGTATTTATTTTAACAAAATCCTTTGGAGCCCTTCGTGGTTTTAAGGACAAATTGCCTAACGTCAGGGTTCATTGAACACTCGGTAGCATTAATTTGGTGAAATATTCCACATTCGTCTGTGTTGGTTTGGGAATGAATACATTTTTCAAGTATTACGGTTAAACTGTTAAATAGTCGAAATACAAATGGCTATTTTTACACCTTTTTTATTATCAAGCGAGACTATGGATTTTGCCACGGTATGGTCTCTTATTAGTTTTATCCGACCAGTAGGTGTTTTGATGGTTTTGCTTTACCTGACTAGATGTTGGTGTTAACTTCAAGTTTAGGACGTTTACATACTTTTTTTTAATATTCACACGATTAGACGGGGTGAAATATTACATGCATAGTTTATGGGAAAAGCTAGACATTTCGCTGCGTTTTTTGTCGGCTTTCTCTAGGTTTTTCCATTAGCGATGCAAGTAATATTTCACCCCGTCTAATCTCGTGAATATAATAAATGATGTCTACTAAAACATACACTGAGCATGGATGTCTATTGGTTTAAATGGTATAATCGCGGATCATGAATAATGTCAGTAAATTTAGGGGCAGAAGAAAGCAGTATATATTAAATTCCACTCTATTATATCTACCCCATTTAATTATACTTTAGAGGTCGAAATTTCATGAATATATATTTTGTTGTTTTTGTTCGAAGTGCAAAAGTATTGACTTGGAAACAGAAATGAAAAGCTGAGAGCATTGCCATCGGCAAAGCTATGGAGACAAGAGATCATTACTAAAAACTAAAAAAAATGTCAGAGTAAAAATGGTGCCCTGTGAAACATCTGCATACATTTTGGTGGGTAGCAGACTTGAAACCTTCCAAAACAACTTTTTGAAAGGTAGTTTCTAATCCATAGAAGACGACTATCATTTTAATCAAAAAACCCTCTCCAAATGCCTTTGAAATATCCAATCCATTTTTCTCACCAGGTGGATATGATTGGTTTCACTTTTCGGTGGGATATGACTCGAAATCACCGTATTGACTATGATAAGTTTTAGTGATTTAAAATAAATATTTCATGAGATGACGGCATATCCATAACAAGAAGGAACATAAGGAACGTACTTGAAGGGAGAAGAAGATCAGCCATTTGCTGGACAAATGCTAATTTTAATGGGTTGGGTATGATTTGTCAATTTTTAAAATGTCGATTTAAAATATCGACCGTCATAATGTCGACTTTCAAAAAGTAGATTGGTAAAAATACCGACTGATCCAAATGTCGACTCAAATAAAGTTGATTTTATAAATATCGACTCGTAAAAGCTCGACAGTGGCAAAGTGAATGAAGTTCACATGCATGTGGATGATGTTCGACATTTTACCGACAATTTTCCAATCGACATTTTTATGGTCTGGATTTAAAATTTTTCCAGTCGAAATTTTTTTGTCGACCATTCGTACGCTTCAGTGACGCGATGGTTAGTGCGATCAACTGCCGTGCAGAAGGTCTGGCTTCGATTCCCAGCCGTAGCAACACCTTAATGATTTCTCACCCTCCTCTCTTGATGATCTGACAAATCATTCGAGTAGTATCAATTGTCAAGAATAGCTTATCTCAACTAAGACGTTAGCAGTAGGCATAAAAGAGGAGGTCCCGTCATCGTGCAAAAAGTACACACGCACACATGAATGGTTGTGAAAAAGCTAGGCACTAGGTACTAACGAGCCTTTTTAACTTTGTCTTACAAAGAGAAAGATATTGTTTTCGTGAAAATTTTTGACCCCGAGATTTTGATTGATTCTAAAATTACGATGATAGCGGAACCCAACAAAGTGGTTTTTGGAATTCCGTCCGTCGGTCCGTCGGTTCGTCGATCCGTAATGGTCTCCCCAGCCTAAACGGTTTGACCGATTTTCTTCAAATTTCGTATTCAAGGTTCTTTTGGGCATAATTCTAGGCCATTTTTTGTTTGCTTTTAGCCATGTTATTAACGGTACCTGCCATATAAAAATTACACATAACCTCAATTTTCTCGAAAACGGCTCTAACGTTTTGATGAAGCTTTCGATATATTATAAGCATATTAGTTCCAGTTTATTCGAGAAAACCCATATAACGGATTTTGTCATATAGGCCATTTAAAGAAAGTGTTAATTTCTCGCAAACTATTATGTCAAATTGAATGAAATTTAATTTATATAAGACTGTAACTGTTTGCAACAATTCCACATAATTAGTTTTAGCCCAACTATTACTAAACAGTTATGGCATTATCATCATTATCATTTTTCATTATTATTCATATAGAAACCGATTCCTTCAAATTTTTGAGTAAATGTTCGTATAATCAGATTATGACATTATTTATAACATTTTAAGCATCAATTATCAAAATGCTTCTGATTAGTTCTGACTCCCAACTAGCTGTGAAAGAGAAAGTTGCATACGACCCAGTTCTGCACACACCTCTCGTTTTTTTGGGGATATGTGAAGTCCCTAGTCTATGGCGATAAACCAGAGACGTTGTACGATTTGGAAGTCAACATTTGCCTTGTTGTTGCTGATATATGGCCTTGTTGTTGCTCGATGAATTCGAACTAGACATGGCGCGAAATCATATCTAAACACTAATAGCATAAAATCATATATTAAATAAAGCTTTTATCAAAGACATTAACATAAGCTTCAAGTGTTTTATTTCATATTGAATTTAACGATATATAATGATACATTCTTAAAAACGAATATAAGACATCGAGAACATATATTAAAAACCACTATTGAAATGTTAATCAAAGTAATAGAGAGTATAGATCACAAGGAGCAAGTACGTACGACCATGTTGTGTACTCGTTCAATATTTGGAAGTTATTAACATCTGTCTTGCACCATGCTAGGTGTATGAAACTCTGATAAAGATATTGTCTATTTTTCTGAAGCATTTTTACCCTTTTTAGTAATACGTTTCAAAGCGTTTTTTAAATCTTAAATAATGGTAATTTCAAATAAATCCCAAATGATAAAAAGAGTTTGCTTGTTTAGGAATACAACTATATACTCCAATAAATACCTAAAATAGACTCACACTACAAATAGGTCTAAAACACCAGCATTTGATTGGACCTCTCTCGATTTTTTCTATAGACGTATAAATAAAATAAATGAAAGGTGTGCACCAACAAATATCCCACCACGTAGATGCATAAGGCTAAAATAATTAAGAAACTCCTCATTCTGCTCCGGCCAAAGGTGGCCACTGGACCGATATGATTCGATCAATAAAATATCATCAGGCTTTAAAAAAACATCAACCTGAAACATAAAAATCACCTTGTATCACCGAAATGCAATATGCTGACACCACAAGAATGGTTGTTGCTGTTTGTTATAGTATATTTCCATTGAACTAAAACGCGTCATTTCAGCCAAATGTGTAATTTCATCCCAAATGCGAGGCCACTTAATTTTGCGAAGTTTTGCTGAAACGCAATTGAAATGACTTTTCAGTGAGGATTATTTTCCCGCTTAACGGAGGCTGCCTACTACTGTTGTCAGCAAAAAAATACACATCTGTCCAAAAAGGTGAGAAAATTGAGGATAAAGAGAGATTAGGAAACTCTATAGCTCATGGCATTAATTTATGTTGGTTAGAATGAGGTTTCCAAATAGTAAAAAAAGGTTCCTGAAATGACGCGTTTCGTATCGGTGGAAATGAACTATTACTACCAACATGTTGGTTAACTATTAAGATTGCTCACAAAACAGAATTATCACATAAATTGTTTAAAAAATAAAAAGATTCTATTCTGTTACCTTAATTGAATAAAACGTGTGGTGGGTACACTTCTGGGTCATATGCCACTTTCTCTTTCAAAGCTAGTTGGGCGTTGGATCATGCGACAATTGTCGATTTTCATAATTTGTCTAAAATACAAAATAATAGTCATTTGGAATGTTGCAGTGTATTTATACGAACGTTTATTCCGGAATTTGAAGGAATCGGTGCCTATGTGAATGACAATGATTTTTTGTTATTGGCCAAAACTGACAAAATCCGTTGTAATTTGCGCCAGAAATGATTACTTGGAATTGCTACCAACGGTAAAAGTAACATAGAAATCAAATTTCATTCAATTTTACCAAATAGTTGCGAGAAATTTTCCTTATATGGCCTTAATCCAAAATCCGATCCGCAGCTTATTTAAATAATCCGATACGCAGTTTTTTTTGGAACTGATATACTTAAAGTATATTTAAAGTTTTATCAAAGTCATTTGCGCCAGAAATGATTACTTGGAATTGCTACCAACGGTAAAAGTAATATAGAAATCAAATTTCATTCAATTTTACCAAATAGTTTGCGAGAAATTAAAATTTTCCTTATATGGCCTTAATCCAAAATCCGATCCGCAGCTTATTTAAAAAATCCGATACGCAGTTTTTTTGGAACTGATATACTTCTAGTAAATGTTAAGTTTAATCAAAATCTTTGGAGCTGTTTTCAAGAAAATTTACCTTATGTGGTCAATATATTTAAGTTAAATATAAGAAAAGGCAATTATTTAAATATTAGGATCGATTTAAGATTTAAAAAGTATTAAACACTAGCTTAAAATCAATGATTTAATTAGAGAAATCTACGTTAACGAACGTTTTTTATTACCGCGTCCGACTTCATACCGACTTCATGATTCTCAATCAATGCAGTCTCTTCGTTGGCTTGGTTTAGATTAAATAATCAGACCAAAGCTATAGATATGTTTCTATTTATCTTACGCAAGATCAAATTTCAATTTTTCATTTAATAAAATTGCTAAAGGTAAAAAAAGGCCTAGAACAACTAAAAACATGGATACGAAGCTTGAAGAAAATCGGTCAAGCCGTTTAGGCTGGAGAGACCATTACTGACAGACGGACCGATGGACGGAATTTCAAATTTTTGGGTTCCTCTATCATAATGTTTACGAAAACAATATCTTTCTCTTTGTAAGAGAAAGTTTAAAAACACAACACATTCAGAGTTGGACACACTGGTACTATTAACATTAAACTCACGTTTTGTGACAGTCCTTTAACCAAATTTGTAATATATACCTTATCCTATCCCATAAAAATCTAATTTAAAAACTTTGTTCTTGGTAGAGATAAATGCAAATTTAAAAAATATAAAAAAAAATCGCATTCCGGTTCAAAATTCAAATCAGCTCTTCGCTTAACCGAAAATTAGATCACTTTTACACATCCCTTAAGCTCATTAACATTTTAACCCAACAGCCTTCGAAATCCTTTTTCATCAACTCGTCCGATTCGCGTGTCGGTTGACCTACTTTTCTCTCAAACTGCTCTCCTTTGGTTTCAAAGGACGAAAGACGATTTCTAACCGAAAAAGTATATAATATTTAATTTGTTCGCAAAAAAAAGCGAAATGATAATATCATTCTATCCAGAGTTTGTGAACTCCTCCGCATGTAATGGACCATTGAACGGTCGATGTATCGTCTAAACAAAAATACCAATTTGGGGGAGGGTAACTGATGCTGGGGAAAAAAGTGTGTCCTTTTTGTCTTTGGTTTTTTCGTTTGGAATGGAATGTCTCGCGCAGAATTGACAATAACGACACCCCCACGACGATGATGATGATGATGGTATTATCACCACAGTTCGAGTATACAGAGGAGTGTTTATCACTTTTCTAGCTTTTTTCTGTGTCCTTTTTGTTGACTTGTCATCCTCCCTTTTGGGTGATTATTGTACGTTTGTCTATCTGGTGATGTGCTTTCTTTTCGTCATCAACGATTACACATTTATTATTTGGATTACGCATCATTTGGTTGATGTTGGACGATGGGCAAATAAACTAGGGCGACTAGAAATGGGCGTGGCATTGGTCGTTGGATGCCGCGTTAAGAATCAATTTTATAGTTTTACGCCAGAGAGAATGGAATACTTATCACAACACTCAGTTTCTCAAGGATATTTTTCAAGTATATATATGAATGTATGGGTGTATGTACTGTATATGTCTTCAATAATCTCAATTAAGTTTTTTCTTGGATTTTTGCTAAAGCTGGAATACCTGGGTTTAAAACTCGTCATTGGTTATTGCTTGGTCCGCCGGATACTGGATGATAAATTTCACAGTTCCATCCTTGAAAATGGCAGCAACGCGGGCACCAAGCAACCTTGATGCGGGTACATACGAGATGGCACAGCCCAATTTGAACTTTTCGGAGGGAAATGTGAAAAGTCGAAATATGTCAGAAAGTTTCGCTCAAACTATGATGACGTTTCAAATTGAAAGTTGGCTTGGTTGACGGAGCTATGGCCTTGTATATGTTTTTGTTGGGTATATCTAAGGTACTAAAACCAATTTGATGTTGAACATGACTATGACTTCGACGCGCAAATTGTTGATGGTACAGTATGTTGTCAAAATGGGGGTTAAGGAGAAGGTAAATATAAAATATAATGATCACGGACGGCCGAGGTGTGGTGGCAATGCGTTTATCTATTGCGCGTTTAATCTTTGCTTAAAAAACAAAAAAGCACAGAAATAACATAAAAAAGTTCAGTCTAGTTCAGTCATTTCAAATTCCAACAATTTTATACTTCAGATGACACCATTAAGACATATCACCCTCATTTTTTCTCCAAAATACAGGTCAACATAGAGGCTTATAATATGTTAAAAGGACTGGATCCTAATTATTGTAATAGATATGCCCAAAAAAAATTATCAATTTGATAGAAGTTGACGATTTCGACTGAGTGACAAACTTTGACTTCAAAATCCATCTTGAAAACACGTAATTACAAAAAAAAATTTTTTGTTCTACATATTCAACTTCATTTACGATTAAAGTAACTTTTTTTCTAATTTCAAAGTTCTTTTATGATCTGCTAAAAAATAGATGTAACCTTAGAAAACTTCAGATAGAACTGTAATATAGAGATGATACATTGATTTCCCATTCAAATCATATATCAGACTAACAAAAATGTTCACAATAAGATAAGTATTTTATACAAAATACAAATTTTAGGCGCAACAGGCTCATTAGTAGGGGTTTAGCTTTTTCTCACATCCATTCATGTATGCGTGTGTATCTCTTGCAATATGGAGCTCCTGTTTTGTGACAAATCCGAACGGCTAAGTCGAGATAAGCTTTTTATGACATAAAATGCAAATCATGCTTAACGTGAACAGCTAGCCATTACAGCTCTTATTTCTATGGTTCTGACATATAGGTAAGCCCAAATATAAGAACCATAGAAAAGTATTTGCTTACACCTCAATATAGGGACACACTATATCATTCCATTTCAAAAATCGTGTTGTGTTAGGTACGACCTTCACCCTTGCTAAGGACCGATGTCTATCTACACCTCTTGTATTCTCAATCCAACCATCTTAAGAATACCATACGTTCCCGCGATTTCGGATAACCACATCACCACCACGATACTCCCACAAGGGGGCCTACGTCTCAATCATGCTAAGACTAGTCTTAAATGCTCCTGATTCCCGTGGTACCAGACTATAGTCTCTGGTCAGACTACCTACGCACGATCTTCTTTATGGGTCCCACAACAAACCCAGTCCAGAATCTCATAAGTTAGACTAAATCACTACTAAACATAATGTAGTGACCACAAAATATGAGACCACAAATCATTTATGAAGCAAACCTTGGGGTGCAGTGCAATAACCCCCAAAGTCCCATGGTGCTTAATTCCGCGGGGGTTATTGCACTGCACCCACCTTGGACTAATCTCACGAAGGGAGATTGTTGAAAGAAAAATTAGGTAATGAGCATTGACAATTGATTTTGTGAGGAATGATGATTGTAGCAGAGTGAGTAATAGTATGCAACGGATAGTTAGTGTCAACGTGTCGGAGAAACTTTTCTTTTTTAAAGATTGTTTTTCAACTTTTCAGCTTTTCAAACAGCACCAACAAGCAACGCAAAAAAACTCAACTCCCGTCACAACATCATTAGTATTAGAAACAGAAGCTGATAACGTTATGAAGTGCCAGTGACATATACAAATAGTTACTCCCTACTTTTAAGAACACTCTTAGAATATTTGGCTTACAATCTCTTTGTCCATGCCTCCAGTATAAATAAACAAATTATTAAAATTCTCCACTACCACGACCACGACAAACAAAAATGTTTTTGATTTTCAAATAGCTATTAAAAATATCAAACTAAATGCTTAGACAATATTGTAATGTTTTCCATTAAGAACATTTTGAATCCCATCCAAATTTTTTTGAATTTTTATTTTAAGGTTTCTATGGCGTAGGATATTAAACGAATCACACAGCTGATTTTAGCCTTATCATACCAATTAGGTTTATTTTTACTATACTACCGTTCTTAGCCTGGTATTTAGTCTTTAGTAAAAAAGCATCATAACGTGCAAATTTATCTCGAAAAATCTTTTCTATGTACGATTTCAAAAAATTAGAAAACTTTTCGACGAGTGGCTATTGACAAAGCTATGAATAATCCGTTGCTTTTTCAACCGGTGGAAGACCTTCAGCAATTGAAAGGAAAGGGTAAATAAGCATTTACGATGAAATGCTATTTCTGCGTTATTCAATAGGAATTCATGCAATATATCTGAATAAAAGGACTACAATTAGAAGGCAGTATCACAGCTATAGGAATAATTTATCAGGTGCTACTTAACGAACTCGAGAGATGATGCGGCGCACCTCAGAGACGATACTAACATGATTGATAACATAAAATGTGTACAAACATCAGTATAGGATAATTGTGGTAAATAATACCTTTTTACTTATGTTATGTAGTTTAATGATTCAAACTGGGACTTGGGAATAATCTTCTTGTCCTATAAATATGTCCAATACAAGAAATTTAACTGCCACGAGACTCATTTTAAGAAATCGGTAAACCAAATATATAATAAGAGCGAAAAGAAGAAAAATATCTTAAGGAGCTTTATTATTGAGTGAATTTCAAAGCTGAATGTTATTATCCACACTTCCTGGAAACTACATAGGATCGAAGGAGATCAACGATTTTTTCAACCTTCCCAAAAACTGATAATAATGATATCACTAATATGATTTCTCATAAATACCAAAAGTTTAAAAATGGGACAGACTTCCAAAATATTGTCACGGATCGCCTCGACGAAACTAAACTGTGGACTTCACGTATAAAAGGCTAAACACTTGGCAATTTTTCCAAACATGGCCCGAATACCTTTTGGAAACGAACCCTGGATTGACACTCGACGCAATGCTGAAGTTGAATTCAGACATAAATATGAAACGAAAATAACCCAAAATCAAAAACATATAGAGAAATGTACTGATTACTTAGATAACGCTTCCAGTTCAGTACTGCTTTTATAAAAGCCAGTGCTAAAGACCTACACTATACAACTTTGCCGCTATACTTAGGAAAGAAATGCCAATGTTTTACAAACTCTTCAATATAAATGACTTAGAAGAATTGTCCAAGCAACGTTGTGCAGAAGATACCGGAAGTTCTAAAATCGAAGCTGAAACTTTAAGCTTCCTGGAAATGTATAGAAACCGATTAACAATACAGTCCTACAAATTTTAAAGTTATTATTAATCTTTCGTGTAGCTATTGTTAAATCCCATTATTTGCATTGGTTGCGTGGCATCATTAAATGGTGGCGAAATATTCATAATGAGGCTACCTCAGTGCAAGCGGAAGTCGCACTCGCATGACGTTAATGGTATTTTTTGGGTAGCTATTGCTTCAATTTCACAATGTCTACGCACAGCATAGCATTACTAAAAGATGCCCAAATATTCACTAAAACTCTACCTAAATGCATTTACTAGATGCACTTCCACGCCATTAATGGACATTTTGGTGTAGCTGATGCTTCAATTTCACTCGTCACTGCATATTGAGGAAAATTTCAGGTTTATTGAAAAAGCTGAAGGCAAGGATCATCATCGTTATTGGACAATGCTGAAGATTTTCTAGCGTATCTTGAGTACGAGGTACGAAATTTATTTATAAGGAAAAAAAATAATGCATAATCGTCAGTCGAGAGCAATGGTATTTACAAATGTCATAGACATATTGCAATAAATTGGGTGTGAAATTTATACTGTTCTAGCTCCGTCCATCATTAAAAAAAATCCTTAAAATAAATCGCCAAAGTAACACTGTATGCAGGAGCATAATTATGGAGCAATATATGTATCTATTAAAACTTTTCTAAGACGTGAAAACATGAAAGACATGGGGATATGCAAATTAATATTCGGACACATTCTTCCATCTCCCAAAAAGTGCTTTCAGACTTGAGATACCCTAGTAAAGTCAATGATAAAATTGGAGTAAACTTGATTTCAAAGTTCAATTGTTCAATTTCGAGCCTCTTTTGTTTTAAAAATTTAAAATAAAGAAAAAAAAGCATTTTTTTACGAAGAAACAAATAAAATGTCGGCTTTGGCTCAGGAAACTGACACATACCACGCAATGACTTACTTTGACTTGAAAAATCGACAACAATCCATTCATAAAAGTTTTATATGCTTTAAATAAAAATTTTCCAAAAGCATTTTTAAGTATTCTCCCTTGTTGGCCACATTGTTTGACGATATGTCTTCCACATCACCCTAAGGTCTTATATTTATACGAAACCATATAAATGCATGTAAAAAATCAGCACACCGTTGGTTGTATATGCTGAGCACCGTTCTCCATCGGTTCCACCGAGAAACAGACTCAGGCTATAAAGTTCGATTATAGAGATGACAGGAGAAAAGAGAGAGTAGGTATCCTGCTTGAACGCATCACGTCGAACGCAGACTTTTCAACTTGTTATCGGAAACTGCTTCAGAGTTCCGTCAGCCGTTCTTCATCATAAAAAAAATTGTACGTACCTACATACGTAAGAACGTACATTCCCTTCGGCTTAGTTTCCGTGCGGGAGTGATGGAGATGGGCGGGTTTGCAGGTTGGCTTTTATTCTAGGTAAATACTCAACTGTGTCATACCGAGGATAAAAATGATGAAGTTGTCGAAAAGTTTCATTTATGTCACATATCGACTTTGGACGTTTGTTTGTGATATAGACCGAGTCAAATTAATCGGATTGTAACGATCTATATGGAGGATGTTAAACTTGTACATACATATATGTAAATCCATTGCGAACAAAATGTTTGACTTGAAAGATTTTAGAATATAGAGGAACACAGATGAGGATTTGGGTGGCGTTTTATGATGGATTATGGATTTCAGATTCTCGAATGAGGGATGTTTGGTGAGGTTTGTTGGAAATCCATTACAGGTGAACACAGAAATGTTGGATTGAAATAAATGATGGCTTATCATATCTCTTAGGAGAGCAGCATTAATAAGAATCGGAGTGACTTGTTGATTGGTATTAGTTGAGTTCAATCCATAACCGTAGCTTTACATATTATAGAAAATAAAAGCAAGAAGTTCGACAGCTACGTTATATCAGTTAACATAAATATATTTTGATTTGCCATGCTAGGAGACTTAATGGAGAAAGGCATTGCAACACAATGGGGGTCCCGAAAAGGATTGAAGATTTGAAAATAGAAAACACGGTTTATTTTTTTAAATTGTAAATTATTGGGACAGAGTTGTCTAGTACTTCAGGCAAGTAAACTCCACGGCTTTGGCGCACTGTTTTTGACAAAAATGTTCCATGACCAACTTAAATGTGTCAGAATTTCGTCCATGCAGCGTGTGCTTGTTGGTATAGACAGTGACACGTTGTATGTGTAATTATTTTTCCATAATCACATGTGGATTCTTTGAAACCCAAATTCATTTTGACGACTTAAAAAGCCATTAAGGTGAAAGTGAGCTTCATTTTGCTTCGATTTTGCTCGATTGCTATTGTTCTATTGAACAACATTCTAAAGATCTTCTGGGATTAAAAAGATCTTCTGGTAGAGTTCAAAAAAGTGACTAATCCATGTTTGGCGCAAAGGAACCAGTTAACCCAAGATGTTATAAGAAGGAGTCCAACAAGAACCATTTGTTGCAGAACATTTAAGGAGGAATCACGAAGATCTGGAAAATTTTATATAGAAGTGAAGCATATGCCGTAACCTTATTGGCTCCACAACTGGAAACAGGGCATAACAATACGAGTCTCTGTCAAAGCAAATAAAATCATTCAATTGATATTATATATTATTTTTAGTCGAATTGATTGAACAACAGCTACTGGCTAATATTCAAAGGACATAAGGAAAGCTTTCGGAATCAGACTTGGAAAACCACAAAAAAAGCACATGAAATTGATCTCAAACTTTTAAAGGAATTTAAAAACATATGCTTCCTTAGCCTCGTATTAAAAATCCTGTATCAAGTCTATCATTATCTAAGGTTGAGTGAATTATAATCTCTGAAGATTTGTATTTGAACTGCAAAGAAAATTGTGCATAAAGGCCTAATTATTCCAGACAAATCTCGAGGCTATTAGCATTATAAGTATAAAAAGATGATGAACAAATCTTTTTCAATTCGAACGAACATTAAAAAAAACTTTTTGACTAGAGTGGCTTTAAAAGAACGGCGAATCCGTACGGCAAATTTGAGAAGTTTTTTATTACAATGTTTCTCTTTTATGTTTGTCAGACTTTCGCAAGGGGGATTTGAGCAAGGGACTCGTGCTTAGTAGTCCAACGCACTAACCACTAGACCATTGCACGCTATGTTACGAACTATATGTACAGTCCTATTATACTTGCCTAAAAGGTACACATAAGGCGTTTAATACGGCTTGGATATGTAGAGCTATATTTTAAGCTTCGGCCCACAGAATCTTTGATTCTTAGTGTGTCCAACTAAAAGCAGTTAGTTACAATCTGCAGGATTACAATGCTACCCCACTTATATTTATACTACATGACTTTCTATTAGGTTACAAATAAGTAGCAGAGATCTCACCCTGCTTCAGAATCGTGACTGGCTATCTACTAACTAGAGACTATAAAAAAGATAAGTTAAAAAGCGTCATTTAAATCGGACGCTGAGTTGGAACCAAGTTAATATTTTTACTATCACGTGTTTAAGTTCCAATTGAAGGTTTATGAAAGCTCGTAAGCATGAGAAAATTCCAAAACCTAGCGATAATTATGGGATATAGATACACATCCCTTCTTGTGATTCGACTCAAATACATATAGTCAAAGAATTCCACGTTAATATATAAGTTGCTTTCCGCATCCATACATCGTTACCAATATAAAATAATTTATAAAACAATTTTCCAAAATGCCTATTCTCCGCAATTACTATAGGCTACGTGCCCCTACAGGTCTACTCCCAAGCCTGAAGTTAAGCCCGCTAAACTACAACCACATTTGACTCACAAATACTAAAATGAAGCCACATCAGCAGTTAACTATCACAAATTCATCCCATTTCCGGTTAAACTGACCCACAAAAAAGCACTTGGATTAATTTATTTGCTAACCCCCTTGTGCGTTTCTATTGCTTAAGTTCATCGTCGACTAATCTCCCCTTGTATGTCTGTGTTTTAGTTAATGCAACCATTTAGCAATAAAATGTTAAGACCACTTTATACCGATTCGATCTAGTCGCCCTTTCCTTTTACCGGCACAAAGTTAATATTCTATACCACATCCAAGAAACGGATAATTCAACCAGAAAACACTTTCAATGGGCATTCCATTCGAATGAAATCTGTTCCCTCTCTAATTGCCTGTTGCAAAACCGACCGCACCACAGACAACGACCACCAACCACCGTCCCACCATCCCGACGATAATGTCGATTTCAGTTTCACATTTTTCCCCCATAAAACAAACCCTCCCGACCCGACAGCCGGCCGCCTAGATATCTATCCATCGAGAAGGTCAACTTCGACCGGTACAGCCCATTTTCCGTTTGCCCATATTTATGCATATCCTTATTCCTTATCGGGGGACAGAGAAAAAGTGAACCTGACAAGGATGGCTCCCAGGAACTGCCCACATCCAATTACTTCCGGGAGTGTGCTCCTATTTATGTAAATTACTATGCTTAGCACACAATCATGGCGCGCAGCAATAGCATTCCACCAACTTACATACTATGCATGTACGCATGCAAAACGGACGAAAATGCCGTCACCATCATCGCCCACACACATATCATTCATGACCCCCCCCCCCCCAAAGCTAGATAACATATGTATGCGATACTTACGTAGTTTTGTGCAAGGTCGGGATGATTTGTTTGGATGCCATCATCGAGTATAGATACGACGACGCCCTTTCCTGTGTATCCCTTTTGCCAGGCTGGTCCAATATTCATGTCCAGACCGTCTTTGGCGCCACCATTCTATTTCGTCGTCGTAGTAGTAGTGGTTTTGATATTATTGTTGTTAAGATGGATGTTCGCAATTCGTGTTGTAGAGAGTTATTCCAATCGGCAAAACGGAAACACATTAAAAGATGAATGAAACGAGAGAAAGAGAAACGAAAATAAATTAATGAGCGGACAAATGAATGAAGGATAAATGGATAAATCTCCATTCTTGTGTGTGTCTATAGGCAAAAGTGCAAAAAGCTGAAATATACAAAATAATCTCTTATAATATTTTATCTACGGGGTATCTAAATTAAGGACGAAATGGGTGAGGATCTTGTTATTGTTTGGCTATGGGAAGTTGTATCAACAGACTATAAATCTATAATCCGTATCTTGTGTCATATTAAAATCAGAACCATTCCGAGATACATCTAAGACTAACGAAAATAAATGTAGCGCGATGAGTTATTACCAAAAAAAACTAAATCCTTACGATGTTAGGTCTTGAGTTAATTAGGTTGCTATACTTAAATTGGGGATTAAATGAAAAGGCAAGTGAAAGGAAACTTTTCCAAAGTTAAATCCTGAACCTTGGATTGAAAAGGATTTGCAGTTTCTGGCTGACAACTTGCAATGTTTCTTTGTCACAAGGTATTCATACCCCTTCTAATGGAAGGTGTGTTTTTAAGAGTTGAAAGATTGTAAAAGATGGCACCACACGATTTTCTTTATTTGATAAATATTTTCATAAGCCGAGGCCTTAACCAACATGCCTTTCCAATTAATTAGAGTTCGGTATAACTCTGCGAGCAGTATAGTATTAATATACATTTGCTTTACAAACGCTAGACATCTTAAACGTCCCATGCGTCAACGGGACCGAAGTTTTTTTGAAGAAAATTTGAATCACAACGAACAAGGATTTCTTTATCCAATTTTGATATGGTCCATGCTTCAGGACTAGGATCGCCTTAGTAGTTTGAGTAAGGGGTTCATTAATAAATTGGCCTTCTTAACCCGAAGCAACACCGGTTGGCAACAGTAATTTATCGTTTTATTTTTGATGAGATGGTGTTGTAAGAGTTAATAATGGAGCCAAGGTTGACAACGTCTCGTAGTACCTCAAAGTTATATTTGGTAATGGTGACGTTCTGTCCAATTCGTCGATGTTCTAACTTGGCCTTACTCTGATTTACTGCTTAACCCATTTTTTGCTGTGACATCACGTTGTGTCCTAACAATGAAGTCAGTATCGTCGATGTATGCTAGTAGTTGCACAGATTTATGGATGATTATGCCTCCGCTGTTGGTTCGGGAGTTTTGCACAATCCTTACGAGAATGATATGAAAGAAGCCTTGCCTTAATCCTTTGTTCAGTTTAGATGTTGATGGAGCAGCGAGGATTCTCTATCGTCATCTTGCGCAGACGGACGAGTTTGGGCGGTATACCAAAACTAGACATGGCTCTGCATAGTTTCTCTCTATAAATGCAGTCGAATGCGGATTTAAATAGGTGGTAAGTATACATTTGGACTTCTTGGATTTTTTCCAGGATCTGACGAAGTGTGAATATTTGATCAGTTGTGGATTTTCTTGGCCTTAAACCACACTAATAAATATCGACCAGGTTTTTGGTAAACGATTTAATGCGTTCACATATTACGGCAGATGGGATATTGCAGGCAATAAATGCTGAGTTTCCATTCTTCAGTTATACCTTCATCCCACCAAACTTAGCTTATGAGTTGGTGAATGTTCGTCATCGCCGATTAACAGTCTGGAGAAGTGTTTTTTTTAATTTTATCAGCATTGCCTGGGTCTGAACTACGATCGAGAGGATATTGTTCGCACCTTGTATCCCTAGCTTTGACGTTGTACACATTGGTAGAACTTACGAACATCTATCCAGAAGTGGCACTTCTCTACGTCTTTGGTAGCGGGCTGTTCTCCCACTCTTTTTTCTGATAAGCCGGTGTTCTTTGCATATAGAGCTCAATGACAACTCTTGTCTTCAACTGCAGCTTTGCCATGTATGTCTCGTTTTAAGCTGCGAGTGTTTGTCAGCATTCTTTATCTTGCTGGTTTCTTGCTGGTGGACGCTATAGTAATCTAGCACATCAGTTGCTAAGTTGCTAATGGCTTGTTGACATCGCTACCATTGTTCTTTGATATAAGATGCTGGTGGTATGGTTTTAATCGAAAGGTTAAGGGATACGCGTTCTGCAAAAGACTTGGCGGACTCTTTATCAGTTGTTGTTGTGTGGTGGATATCTGCATTTTTACCTTGACTGCACAAAGATAGCGGTCCAAATTATGTTAACCCCTCGATATGTTCGGATATCCGAAATACTGGTTGCATGCCTTTTGTCTATCGCAACGTGATTAAGTTGGTTAACCGTTGGTTGATCTAAATACCATGTTTCCAAGAATATCTAGATGGCAAAACCGTTAGCTGAGTAAATTGGCACTTCGTTCCTCAGCGAAGCCAATTAGCCTAATTCCGTTAACTTACGTGGTGTCGTGAAGGGTGAGTTTTCCGAAAATACTACTAAAGATATCCTCCCTTTATAGCTTTATGTTAAAATCTTCCAGCACGATTTTGATATCGTATTATGGTAGTAGATCATAGGTTTTGTCAATGATCTCGTAGAAGAAGTCTTGCGCTATATCATCCTCCATCGGAGCGTAAGCGCCTATAAGGGTTATGTTGGCAAATTTGGATTTGATGCAGATTGTTACAATGCGTTCGTTAATTTCTTTAAAGAATAAGACTTTTTGCATAAGTCTGGCACTTATAACAAATCCATGTCCGAAAAGTGGACCATAGTAGATGCTACAGTTTTTCATGCTCTTTTGCTTGTCCACCACTTTTATTTTATTTACTGACTCTCCAGGTGCAGACACGAACGTCATTGTCCTTTCCTCGTTTAGCATAGACGTAAAAAAAAACCATTTGTTTCCGTGGTTATTTGTTACTTCTTAATAAGCTGTTAGTGGATAGTTATTCCAAAGCAAACACTCTTTAAAATGTATTGGTTTACATGTTCACATCCCTTGCGACCCTGTTAGTATATGATTCCTTCTAATGAAAATCGTTAACGTACAAGTTTCAAATATTTACGAGCCCATCATGTTGCATTCCAAATGAGAGTGGCAAATAAATTTTGCAATCAGACAATGGTTTGGATCTATTCTCCCCAAACTTGTAAGCCAACAAAACATCGACCTTGCCATAATTTTGCATTCTCGACAGTGTCTAAAGAAATGTAATAATAATGCTCTCGGCATATTATCGAAATAAAACCCATTCAGGTTAGGTTGCCTTCACTATATTACGACTTTTCCCTGCTTCCATGTCCCCACCCGCATACATATGTGAGTACATAACAATACCCATAAAAATTCCAATTGACATTGACACCATTTTCCACATTATTATGGCGCCATCGGTGTTAAAAAGGATGCCATTGCCTATGGCATTAGAGTGTCGTTCCACAGATATCCCTCCAAAATAACACCCAACATGTTATCAACACTAAAATGCCAGCACTATATGCATACCAAGGACACGTATACCATAGCCCTCGAAAACAAAACTAAACTTGGTCTAAATAAAATATGCAAAAGGAGCACAAACAGGATACCAAAATATACGAAAACCATATCTAGTATAAGAGAACCTAAAGTCGACATTTCTTTGGTCGCGCAACAACCGTCAGGGACCTAATCTCATTTTTATCGTAATGCTGTGAAATGATTGCGGGTAAAAAAGGTATAAAGGTGAAATTGAGAAAACCCACAGAAAAGTGCAAACAACAACTCTGTGTGTGTTGGTTCTGAAGACGATGAAAGTTTCCTTTTTATCCTTACGAAAGACCGGTAGAAACAGTTTTGCCCGCCGGTAATACTATGATAATCAGCATTAAGAAAAGGAAAAGCCATCAAAATGGCATACCATGATAGTGGTTGTTGTCGGGTTTGGCCAAAGGATAGGCAACGTACTGGAAGTATGAAAGCGATATCCTCCTCGACGAGAAGCATCACTGCATTAAGCTAAAATCTGTATCCATCTATTTGGTGATGGTCACCCCAAAAACCCCCTTACCTTTTGGGGGGGTTAATTCGATAGTATCTGCATCCCAGGTGCTACAGTTCCCCATTTAGTTTATCCACAGGTAATCTAATCTATCCAAGACCAAGTGAGAAGAGTTTACTTTGCGTGCAAACAGAAACTAAATAAATGGACTTGTTTCCCGCATTTTCGCCTTCATCGTCATCCCCTGCCGCCCCTGTGGTTTGTCAGATAGTGGGATAGCGTCTATCATCCTGTAAAGTTTATTTTCGCCAAATTTGATTTGACTACACCTGGTGCGGTCGAAGTAGATTTTATTTCTCTTTTCTATCATGGACATGTGTATATACCAACCGCAAACGCCTTTGCTGAAATTTTGTTTAACTAGGTTGTCAGTCACGCGTCTAACCTGCAGGATATAGACCTGAAAAAGGAAGAAATTTCCTTTCCACCCTGTCTAATTGGTCTATTCCTGTTGAAATTAGGTTTCAGAGAACTTTCCTTTTTCTTTTAATTTCTTTGCCTTTGTGGTTGGTATTTATCCTTACTGGTCCTTTGAGTTTCACTTTTCCATTGCCAGAAGAAGGATGTGTTTACTTGTGCAAGAATTCAATATGCGGGAACCAGCGATTATCTTTTGTGTCTATTCGTCTTTGAGACGAGGGTAGATAATAAACGAGAAAAACATGATGTCGCTTTGGTTCTAGAAAAAAGAAATAAATTCCAAGCAAAGGATGCACAAGCAAGAAGAATTACAAAAAAAATGTTTTTTCAAACGAACTTATCGGATGCAAATAGTTGGAATAAATGCATCTGATTGAGTATAGAAGAATTTTGTGATTGGAGAAAAAGAGGGAGCCAGCAGTTTCCGTTTGACGACACTTACTATATCAAAGGATCAAGGATGTAATGAAATTGGAAATGCTTTTGCAACGAACAGGTATCAGCGCCTCTCACGTATTAAATTTTTTTTTTGTAATTGATCCAAGTTATCGTGCAATTTTTTTGTAAGCCGTAAAGGACCAAAGAACCAGTGGACATACACGTTTTTTGTTACCCTTGTCGGATGGATTTTTAATTTACGCCAAGCAGGGACAAACTTTAAATCTGGGACTTTGGAGAGGAGCTTTTAAGTTGGTTAGGTATTTTTGTTGGATTATGTTCATTATATAATTTATATGTCAATACAAATACGGACATACTGCATATGAATTCATGTTCATATTTACGCGTAACCTAACCTTGGGATGTATTTTTGTTTTGAGTAGAATAATAAAGATATGCTACGTGGCGCTATAGTTTCTGTATTAGATTGCCAGTCTTTAAAACACTGAAATTCTACAGTATAGTCATGAAATACACCCGAAAATTAAAACTAGGATTTTATTTACCAAGCAAAACAAAAAAAACTCAACTACTCGTATTCACATCAACAAAAACAAAGCAACTTATCACCACCAAGAGACGTTAACACAGAAGTCACAAAGAAGCGACACTTATATTCCACCAAGAGCCAAAGCAAAGCTCGCTCCAAGGTGCAGGTTTTTGTCATATTTGCACGCATCGTACCCTCTCAATGCATCAACTCAGCTCACACAAGTCCTTATGTGCTTCAACTTAGGACAAAGCAGAAATGACTTAAGTCATGGTGCTTTGAACTTAACCTTGTTTTTTTTACTCTCCTTTGCAGCCACCCACCATATTCACTGATCCTTGCCTGCTTGTGGGCATTGCTCTAGCTCTGAAAATCATTGCATATTCCTTATTCTCAAGGATCTCGGTTGTATGTCAAGAGGGTTAGAGTAGTATACCACACACACATACAGAAGTCATATTGTTAGTAGCAAATGTGTCCCATTACAGCATCACTATAACTAAATACCAAAAATATACATCTAAGTACCTATATATATCCCCAGTCCTTCTAGATGCATACTAGTATACGTAAAACACCAACCAAACCGCTAGAGTGGGCTTGTAGCCAGGCGGATAACAAACGACACAAATTCACACATACTTTACTCACCAAGTACCACTGCTCCTTGAAAAGAGGATCGGGAAAAATGTTGTGCGGCCCAGCATCTCTATACTGAATCCTTGGATGGCGTTCCAGTGATGATGTCGGTCTATACCCTGTAGATGGGCCACTTGCTGATGGCTGATATACAACCCGGTCATAGCCCGCTGCAGAGGGTCTCAGCACTTCGTAAGGATTGTATTCGACAGGTATGTTGTAGTCGGGCTTATAGTCGCGCTTGAGACGAAGTTTCTCGTGCTGCTGTTGCATCCATCGCACCTGAAAAAAAAAGTAAGGCAAACACATAAATACACTTCTAGAGCAATGCAAACTTAAATAAAAACTGCAGGCAAAAAGGACTCGTCATAGTAGTCGGCGAATCCTTTGACAAGAATCCTTCTACACCGTAGACCTGCAGCCTAATTATTTGTGAATACCGGCGACAAGAGAACAGAAACCTCAGCCGCAAAAGTGCTTCATAAAAAACGCCCTGAATTCGAGATTTTAAAAACGTCCCGCCTCACTAGATTGCTGAGCAAAGAATCCAGCTGGGTGCAAAAACTTTAAAATAATAAACCCGCCGCCGCCGGTTCGAAATGAAGGACTTGTTCAAAGCCATAAGTGACCAAATGGATTGACAAGTTGCCTTGTCACAATGTACGCTGCTGCCTTTCTCCCAGAATAGTGTAAATGATGTACACTCTGTCTGTGTGTCGGTGCCTCTCTTTCTGCTTAAGTGCTATTTTTAATTCCTTCAGCAACAATGTCCATCACCCAGTCGAGAGACACGATGAGCGGACTGGATGACAATAACATACCAAAGGACTATAACCAGCATCATCAAAGACATTTGTGAGTGAGCGAGATGCAGAAAGGCTCTTATATCATCAGCGTGGGAAAATATTCGTTACACAATGACGACGAAGGGGACATGTTGTCTGTGCTGGTATGGTGAGGAGCGTGTTTCATTTTTAATGTGGCTTTTAGTCCTTGATGTTGCTCGCTGATGTAGTGCTGTGATACTCGAGGGTTTTTTTTATTATTGTTTTAAGGAGAGTTCTCTTAGGTGTATACCTAGATTTGTTTTATTTACATTGCAAGGATATTTGTAACTTACCTCTGGTTCGGATTTTAAGGCGTTGTGGTGTGAATCACTGGTACTCAGCGAACGCTTTGAAATGTGTCGATGATGGAATAGGTAGTAATCCTTTAAGCTGCCGATCTGAAAGTACAAAAAAAGGTGTGATGGTATTTTACAACAGCCATAGAAGTTAGAAACGGATTGGGGAAGGAATTTTATGATAAAAGGGATGTACGTTTTTAAAGCTGTAAGGAACATTGTTGCAAAGCAGACAGGATATTTTATTATTTCAAATAGAGTACCTACATACTTGCAGATTACACATCAGTCGTAATGCAATGAAATGTCGGTTATGTCTTTTTGTCTGCCTCCAGTTTAAGTACATGAAGGTAGGTTTATCGATTAACGTTGTGGGGGAAGGGAGTCATTTCTTTTAGATTACAGTTTTCAAAGATTATTCAGGTGTGCAAAAGAAACATGTCGAGTTGATATTCCAACAAATTTTTTTTATGTGGAATTACAAAAATCGGCCTAAAGAAGTAGGTACCATATATAAGACAAATCTTTTTTGAATTCCTTATGGTTTGACCAAAATCAGAGTGTGTATTTTAAAACTGGAGGCATAAACAAAGACCGTATATACCAAATTTAATTAACCTAGCTCTAAATTTTAGGATGGACTATTCTATCCCAATGGCATAATATACTATCTATGTAAATGAAAATCAAATGTCATGCGTTGGAAACCACATAACTTAAGAACAGCTGAACAGATTTGGCTAACTTTTATTTCTTTGTCATAACACAACGCCTGGACCTATTTTTTTTAAAATGTTCGTAGTAATCCAATTTTATGTTTTTAGAGAAAAGAAATTGACCACGCCCATTTGTACGCCCACTTTTGTGGATATATATAAAATCAATGAACTCCTTTATCGATTTGGCTAATTTTTAATAATGTTTGTAATAGTCCGCAATAAACGACGAGTGCTTCTATTTGCGTTAACTATTAGTCACCGTTCCTGACACAACATCATTACATGATTTGAACGTACAGCGATGCGTACCAACAACGTTGCGATTGTTAGAGAATCAAACTCATTAGGATTACACCCTCCGAGATACTGTGCTTTCGCTAAATGCTCATCAAATACTAACATTGTTTTGGCTAATTTTCTCAACATGCTTCCCATCCAAACTGATATTTTGCTTTAGATGCGTATTACAATATTACATCCAAATTAAGCGAGGAAATTCACAACGAGACATGTGCTTGTTGATATCGAAGAAGGTATTATCTGACTTAGGCAAGACAGGTCCCAATCGTCGACTTTGTTGTTGTCGATTCGACAATCTTATGAAAGTTGTGAACGAAGGAACAGGATGGATGTTGATCGAATTGATTTTGGCAACGATTGATATTGCACCTTCACTTGCTTCATCAGTAACTGCATCTACAATGTTGGTAGGCGATCGAACAGCTCATTCAGCACTCAAGTTGCCATTGAAATCTATGAAAATCCAACGTGCAACATTTCCAAGAACAGCACAAAGCCCAAAGTTTTGCAGCAAGGTAAACTGGGCGTTTGGGATGAGAGTAAAATGGCGCATAAAAAGTCTTTGGCGGCATAAGACAAAACGATGCAAGGTTTATGAAACAATCCAAGACGGTTTGGTAGTGCGATGATTCTGTTGGCAGGTGATTTTCGGCAAACATTGCCAGTGATTCCACGGTCAACGTCAGCCGATGAACTTAATGCATGTTTGAAGTCGTCCGTTTTGTGGAAACATTTCAAGAAACTCAAAATTATTACGAACATGCGTGTGGAGCTGTTTAGCATGTTTAACATTAGCAACGGCAAAATCCCTGTTAACGATTCGGCCGGCTACATTCAATTTCCCATCTCTTTCTGTCAGCTTACGGAATCAGAATCCGAACTCATCTGAAAGGTTCATAAAATTACAAAAATAATGATTGGTTAAACGAACGTGGCTTATTGACAGCGAAAAACATTGATGTCAACGAATTGGATTTTAAAATTCAAAGTGAAATTGCTCGCGAATTAGTGAAGTGCGAATCAGTGGATTCCGTTACTTCCCAAGATGAAATCGTTAACTATCCAACCGAGTTTTTAAACTCGCTGGAATTACCCAGCTCATATTAGCCAGTATATTTAAAAAAAAAAAAATCATGTGCAAGAGCGTTCGATAGTAGAGCTGGTAATAACTGCACACAAGTGTTCCCCCAAATATTTGTGTGACCAGCGACAGCAGTTTTCGAAAACTCTTGCTCGCGGCGACAATGGGTTTATCCAATCCAGCTCAAACAAGCACTTTTTTCATTAGTTTCCCATTTCTGTGTTTCGTCTCTGTACTTGGATTGTATTCTGATCGTACCTCATAAGACAGCATTTGCTTATGAGTGGATTAATCAATACATGTTTGCTGGCTTTAACGAACTTATGTTGTGCCCCATTAACGTGATGATTTAAACATAGGAGGTGCTTCTGAGGGGAGTCTCTTTAAGTTTTTTCTTAAAGTGGCAAGCTCACCTTTGAGTACAAATATTAAAATTTACTTAGTGGTTCACTAGGAAGTGATGATTGTGCATTTCCATACCCCGGACTAAAAGTGAGACCAGACTGAACTGCGCCAACTACAGAGGCATAAGTCTACTCAACATCACCTACAAGATACTATCTGCTGTAATTTTTTAACGCCTGAAAACGTTCAGTAATAACCCGATCGGTAAGGAAATTCCATAACTTATCGAATCTTCACATTTCGCCATATCCTCAAAAAACCGAGTCCAAATCTAAACATTTGATTCCAATTAGGAATTCAGTTAAGGTGAACTATTGTACGGGTAGTTAAAAACTCCAAAGTCAACAGCAGGGCAATAATGTTACATAAATCTGTTCAACTACTAGCGAAAGGCTAGTTGTCCTGAGCTTTTGATTCAAATTCCATGCTATATATTGAAATTTGTTTATTCTGATTATAAAGGGGATACAAAAGATGAGGCATTCTGGTTACTCGGTGAGCGCTGGCATTCTCCTTTCGTGAATGTGGACAAGTGGCTTCCAAAAAAGTTGAGACTACATAACTTAATAATACAAAAACACATTCTGACATGTATTTCGATAGAGTTTGGATAAACCAGGCTTCCATGTTTAATATTGTTTATTTAAAAAAAACTCTAATATTTGCAATGTGATCCAAATAAAAGCAGAGTAACAATTTTATTTATTTAGGAATTGCTCTAAATTTGTAGTTGATGCCAAAGTTGTTAATGTAGCATCCACCATACAAAATACATCACCTATACAAATTGAGCTTTCAACTGTTAATGTGTTTCTAGCATAAGAGATCAACTGGTCACTACTATTATATCAATTGAAACCAAAGATGTCGATGTTATCTGTGCATCTGCATTAGTGAAGATAGTGACACCTGACTAATGCAGATTGCTCATCTATTGGTCTAGGTAGTGTACATACTACCTATTCTAAAAAATTTTGATTGGGGCCTTTCGAACTTTAGGATGCATCATGTGTCCTGCAGTGACACTACTAAATAAGTTTCTCCGTGATTATGATTCGTGATGTTTTGGGATGTTTTCCAGAAAGACTTCAGGTGTTTCCACACATAACATATGAAGACCTCCCAAATTAATGGATGCAAAAGAGCGCTATTTTTTCTGACTTAGTGTGGTTCCTTTTTGCTTCATCGCGCTATCGATATATGCCTACTAAAAAGATCCTCAGTGTTATACACATCTATGTCAGTAATACGTGGCCAACTATGAAGAAGACTCTTAAATATTATCTGCGGAGAACTGAAGGACAAATACAAATAAAAGGACCACTAACCAATTAGGCTCTTCTCAGACCTAGAGTGCTAATATTTTTCTCATTAACTCATTAGAAAGAGAGTGACTCCAACACACCACCGTTTTAATGTACAAAGTCTATGAAGAAATAAGCTTCACTCAAATTTACTTCTTCTGCTGTCAGTTGGGTTTGTCGTTAGCATATATTTAAGAATAAAAATTCGATAAAATATCCTTCTGCCCTATTCCTAAAAATATTGCCTTTAATATTCAGTTTGTCCCAGTCATTTAACCGACCAAGGATCATAAATATTTGATAAAAACAAAACCTTCAATTAGACGAACCTTTCTTAGCCACGCAATATCATTAGTCCACTAATGAGCTAACTTGGTAAAATTTCTGACAACCATACACCCCTCGTCATCTAAATCGATCAAAAACCATTTCATCAGTCACTTTTCCAAAGATTGCCTTGAATAATTGAAATGTATCTATAGCCAGATTCATTAATAGCCCAGATCATTTCTCTCACCAACATCTACCAAGTATCCTTGAGACATTTCTCTAGCGCTTTTGCCTTTAGGGTGAACTCATCAATCATTCATTGGATTCTGCCAAAACCGGGAGCGTACCATAACCAAAAAAAAAATCACAACAAATTTCCTAAGAAAACAATAAATTCCCCCAGAAAAAAACAAAAGAACATTTGAAGTATGAAAATCCATTAATTTCTTCTCCCGGGAAAATTAATAAAATAAACTTTCCCGTCCAACACTCCATCAAGCCACCACCACCTTGACTGCGTGCTCCCATGCCTCCTCACACCTACATCCACCGCCATAGCTGTCGACTTAATCGTTCACTTAGGCAAACAAAAATACGTTTAGCCTAAGAAGAAAAGCCGCTTTAAATTCCGACGTAGAGTGAACGAAGTGCAAACTTCGAATGTCCTGACAAATTTAAGGACAATTCCTCGGTCAAACAGAAGAAATTTTACAATTTCTCCATCCGAAGAAGAAGAGCCATTGTAAGAGTGGCCAAGGAGTTGGAGTACTTCCCGCATTGTCGGTGATCCTTTTTCTCGCAAACGGATAGAATGAATTATGAGGAAAACCATTACCGAATAAACAAGAAAATACTGGATTGGTCCTTTCGTCAGCAAGAATTTGGAATTCACCATCGCTGTAGTTTCTTGGTTTTTCATTTATCACTCGAACGCTAGGACATAGCAACAGGAAGCACAACGTCGTCAATGTTGTGGGGATATAAGGGAAAGGGGCTGCCTTTTTTCTGGCATAGGATGGCAGCAAAGTATTCGCTGCGATTTAATTTTAATTAAAAAGGAGAACACTAATTTATCAAAAGCCAAAAATCATTATTAAAGTCCCCACCCTTCCCTCGTGGGAGATGGAACCGAAATCTACCGCCTCATCTGTTCATTTCACACAACAACGAAAGAAATGATGAAGAAACAATGAACGTGGCAGGCGACTTTGAGTTTAAATTTCGCAATTTTGGAAAAGGACTCGCCGAGTTGTTGCATTTCAAATAGAAGTACTACTTTCTGTCTATTCTCCGAGGGGGGATATATTGCAAAGAGGCGAAGGAGGATGAGCAATGGTTGAAGGGTTGACTCATAAATATTATTTGAAGGATATTAATGATTCTCTATAATGGACGTACCGTTGGACGCGCTTTGTTTGACGGAGCGCGGCGGTATTGTTCTGAGGAGAAGCCGGGTGCTCAGTCCATTTGAGTGAGCTTATGATATGGCTTTTAATTTCACACTTTTTCTGCGCGTTCATTTCTAAAATTGTAATTGAAAGCGTTGTAGACAAAGGTGGATGGAATACATCAGGTTTTTTTTTTCATTATTCGGAAAAAGTACCTTGTCAGGACATTGATTTATTATTTAGTTTTCGGGATAAATTTTTTTTGAAATTGAATTTTTAGCTTTCGGCAATACATTTGATTGGAAGAGGTGCGGGTGGTTGGATCGGATATTTGATGCGGACCAACTAAGCCGGTTGTGCAAACTATAAAGACTCGTGGCTATTTTTTGCTTTTGTTATGGATTTTGAGTTCAGGAATTGTGACTATGCAGGTTTTTAATGGAAATATTCATCTGCAGATATTCATTACTTGTTTTTGGGTGGCTTCACAGCAGGCTTTGAAGTGTACATAAAAGCTGTTGTGTGGAATGATTCAGCACTTTAATGGTTGTGGTAAATTTCTATCTGACAGGGGGATTTCAGAAAATGAGTCCAGGTTATAAGCTGGACCGATAAAATATTTCGTTTTTGTATACGTCTGATTTTTAATTGGCTAGATTATTACTAAGCTATAAAAGACTAACGCTCTTACTATATTGACCAAACATAACCTAACTTCAATAAGTGTATTGAATTACAATTTAGCGGCACTTTTATTGTTAAAAAAAAGTTAGAAGTGTACCTTTCCGTGGCTTTCTGTTTTGTAAAAAAAAAAAACGAAGAATACGGTATCATAATATGAATGAAGTGGAATTTTGTTAACTAATATAATAAAGCGAGATATCTGTCAATGGGGATTACATATTACAGATAAGTACTTTAACAATTTGGGCTTTTGAAGATTAGATGATATGTGTTTTTGGTGCTTCTACTATCAATATTAAGATCGATTCTTGCTGTTACAAAAAGGACTTATTCCTCCTTTTTTTGTCGTTAACGATTGCAAAGTACAACACTGAGAACAGCCTAAATGTTTATATTTCTTGTGTGAGAGGAAACTTGTTCAAATACTAGTGCGATCTCAGTCAATTTATTTTTATATATTAAATGTCTTTACTAGTCGTCGTTCGGTCCAATTGGGCATGTTTAGAACAACATTGGGGAGAATTTAAAAGTTGGATCTTAAAAAGTACCCACACAAAATTCAAATTGTGCTAGTACTGCACCGACAACGAATACAATACGATATTCGTTGACCTTGGTAGGACTAATTGGCACACCCCGTAAAAACTAAACCAAATCGAATCCTGCTTTTTGTTGCATTTGTTTGATCCATAGCTTATAGGACTGCATATCTTCTGCTATTGTATGGAAATGTGTATTGATAAATATTCTGATAACAATACTAACCCAATCAGTAGCGCTTTTTGTTCTAAAATTCTTTCTCGAATTCGTTTTTTTTTGTGTGAATGAGGGTTTAAATCTTGAAATTCAAGTTATTGAAAACTCTTATTGGACATTTTATTTTACTTCCTGCGACTTCTTTATAAATTCAACCATAGGCGAGTGGGTGTCAAAACAATGCTTATCAATTTTAAAACAAAATTATCCAAACGTTTTAAACGTAAACCTACGAATAACCTAATCGATCTGGTCTTAGACTTAGATTTTGTAAAATATGTTAGATAAACCATTTATCTCATTGGTCAGGGAGGTTAATACAGACATTGGATCAATAGAAACTGATGCTCATCTTAGCTATCTTACGAAATATTAGCTTCCGAATGTTTTAAATATCATAATATATTCTGTGGCAGAACAAGAAAACCAGATATCGCATTTTCACTAATGTTAAATCTGCAGCAGGTTTTAGTAACATATTTTTTAGGTACAAGAAGGTAGTAGAAGCTGTCAAGATATTCAAAACATTAAGGTCACGAAGCACACTTTGTGCGAATGTGCCGAATATCAAAGCCGCCAAACTCACCAGATGGGTAATAGGATGTTATATGGGCAGGTCAAAAAAACTACAGCCTGATTCCTTTACAGGCCTTCGCGCAACGTGTATCTCTTAACCTCTCGATTCGTACCATACCACCAGCATCTAATGTCGAAGATGGCAACGATGCCAACAAGCCATTAGATCAGCCGCAACTGAATCTATAGGCAGAGAAGAAGGGAAGAAAACCGGCTTTTCAGAGAGAAGAAAATCTTTTTAAGAAAAGCGTGCCAACGAGGATATAGAGAGGTGCCACTCCAGGAACGATGTTCACAAGTTTTACTTACTTACTTAAGTGGCGCTACAGTCCGGAATGAACCTGGGCCTCAACCAACATGCCTCTCCAATTAGCCCGGTCCTTAGCTAACTGCCTCCAGTTGCGCACTCCAAGTTGGTTGAGGTCGGTTTCCACTTGTGCGCGCCACTTAAGGCGAGGTCTTCCTCTACTGCGTCCGACGTCTGGCTGGGAATCGAAGACTCTGCGAGCCGGAGTATTGGTGTCCATTCGTTCTACATGTCCTAGCCATCTTAAACGTCCAATGCGGAGTTTTTTGACCAGGGGCATGTCGCTGTACAGCTCGTATAGTTCTTGGTTGAATCTTCGTCTCCATAGCCCGTCAACGCAAACGGGACCGAAGATTTTTCGAAGAATTTTCCTCTCGAATCTACCAAGGATTTCTTCATCCGCTTTTGATACGGTCCATGCTTCAGCGCCGTAGAGCAGGACTGGGATGATCAGGGTCTTATATAGGGTTTCCTTAGTAGTTCGAGTGAGGGCTTTACTACTAAATTGCCTTCTTAGCCCGAAGAAACAGCGGTTGGCAAGAGTAATTCTTCGTTTAATTTCTGACGAGATGTTGTTGTCAGAGCTAATAGCGGAGCCGAGGTAGACAAAGTCCCGTACTACCTCAAAGTTATATCTGTCAATGGTGACGTTCTGTCCAATTCGTCGATGTTGTGAGTCCTTTCGTGATGACAGCATATACTTAGTCTTACCCTCATTTACTGCTAAACCCATTTTCGCCGCTTCCTTCTCTATACTAGCAAACGTGGCTATGACATCACGTTGAGTCCTACCAATGATGTCAATATCGTCAGCGTATGCTAGTAGTTGCACCGACTTTTGGAAAATTGTGCCTCTGGTGTTGGCTTTGGAGTTTTGCACAATTCTCTCAAGAATCAGATTAAAGAAGTCACATGACAGCGCATCGCCTTGCCTAAATCCTTTTTTGGTATCGAATGTGTCGGTGAGGTCGTTTCCGACCCTGATGGAGCAGCGAGAATTCTCTATCGTCATCCTACACAAACGGACGAGTTTGGGCGGTATACCAAAACTAGACATGGCTCTATACAGTTCGTCTCTATAAATGCTGTCATATGCGGCTTTGAAATCGATGAATAGGTGGTGGGTATCGATTTGGACTTCTTGAGTTTTTTCCAGGATCTGCCGAAGTGTGAAAATTTGATCGGTTGTGGACTTTCCTGGCCTAAAACCACACTGATAAGGGCCAATCAGGTTGTTGGTAAACGGTTTCAGGCGTTCACATATTACGGCAGATAGGATCTTGTAGGCGATGTTGAGGAGACTTATGCCTCTGTAGTTGGCGCAGTTCAGAGGGTCTCCTTTTTTGTGGATCGGGCAAACGATGCTGAGGTTCCATTCTTCAGGCATATTTTCATCCGACCAGATTTGGCTTATGAGTTGGTGGATGTTACTTACCAAGTCATCTCCGCCGGCCTTATAGAGCTCAGCGGGAAGGCCGTCATTTCCGGCAGCCTTATTAAGCTTGAGTTTAGATATTGCTATCCTCACTTCACTCAAGTCGGGTGGTTGGCAGTTTTCGCTGTCGTTGCCAATATTGAATGGTTCGTTCTGCCTGACAGCGGAATGTTGTTCGTCATCGCCGTTTAACAGTCTGCAGAAGTGGTTCTTCCATATCCTCAGCATCGACTGTGTCTCAACTACAATATTTCCTTGTTCATCTCGACAGGATTCTGTTCGAGCCTTGTATCCTTGGCTTTGACGTTTTACACTTTGGTAAAACTTGCGAACATCGTTCCTGGAGTGGCACCTCTCTATATCCTCGATCGCGCGCTTTTCTTGCTCTTTTTTCTTCTTGCTGAAAAGCCGATGTTCTTCCCTTCTTCTTTGCCTATAGAGCTCAATGGCAGCTCTCGTCTTCACCTGCAGCTTAGCCTTGTAGGCCTCGTTCTTGGCTGCGAGCATCTGTCGGCATTCCTCATCAAACCAGGGGTTTCTTGCTGGTG
Organism: Rhingia campestris; assembly: GCA_932526625.1. NCBI lineage: Eukaryota > Metazoa > Arthropoda > Insecta > Diptera > Syrphidae > Rhingia > Rhingia campestris. Next base: position 48,977,300 of record OW052182.1, on the reverse strand, counting down.
GGCGCGAGAAACCTAGCACATCAGTTGCGGCTGATCTAATGGCCTGTTGGCATCGTTGCCATTGCTCTTCGACATTCGATGCTGGTGGTATGGTGTTAATCGAGAGGTTAAGGGATACGCGTTGTGCGAAGGTCTTGGCGGTCTCTTGCGATTGCAGTCTTCCGACATTAAATTTTTTCACAGTATTTCTGGATTGTTGTGGCGTGGTGGATATCCGCATTCTTACCTTGGCTGCTACAAGGTAGTGATCCGAGTCGATGTTAGCTCCTCGGAATGTTCGGACATCCAAAATACTGGATGCGTGCCTCTTATCTATCGCAATGTGATCAATTTGGTTGACCGTTCGTTGATCTGGAGACCGCCATGTCCCCTTATGGATATCGAGGTGAGGAAACCGTGTGCTGGCTATAGTGGCATTTCGTTCCGTAGCGAAATCAATTAGCCTAAGTCCGTTACCAGACGTGTTGTCGTATAGGCTATGTTTTCCGACAATACTTCTAAAGATGTCTTCTCTTCCTACCTTTGCGTTAAAATCTCCCAGCACGATTTTAACATCGTACTTCGGTAGTCGCTCATAGGTTTTGTCGAGGAGCTCGTAGAAGCAATCCTTAGCTATATCATCTTTTTCTTCCGTCGGAGCGTGAGCGCATATAAGGCTTATGTTGGCGAATTTGGCCTTGATGCGGATCGTTACTATGCGTTCGCTAATGTCTTGGAAACATAAGACTTCTTGCCGAAGTCTGGCACTTATAACAAATCCGCATCCGAATAGTCGCTGTTTCTGCTCACTATAACACGGTCCGTAGTATATGTCACAGTTTTTCATCCTCTTTTTGCCCGGCCCATCCCATCGTATTTCCTGGATGGCAGTAATGTCTGCTTTGTAGCAGTTTAGGGCTTCCGCTAGTTGTTCGCCTGCACCTCTCCTGTTTAATGTTCTCACATTCCAGGTGCAGATACGAACGTCGTTGTCCTTTTTTCGTTTAGCAGGGTCGTCAACAATAAAATCAGTCCTTTCCGAGGCTATTGGTTGCTTCGTAACCATGATTTTTTTCTGTGGGTGGGTAGTTAACCCAAAGCACAACCCCCAACCTGGAGGGCCAGTTCCAATTTATTAGATACCCCTAGGACACGGGGCCATCAGTATCCACTACGGGATTGAGCGCTGCCGTTGGCCTTTCGGTTCATCCGCCACCATCTCTGTTCAAGGGGCCTGACTAACCCTTGAAATTCCTAGACAACCTGTTGTCCGAATATGTCAGAGCAGCTCATCTAGGTTCGCCTGGGACAGCAGGCCGGGTATTCATCCGTGCCATTCTCACCAGGGTGTTTATAGTGTTGCTGTTTTTCGTCGTGTTATCAACACTCGCACTTATCGTTTAGCAAGTCAAATCCGGTTGGATGAGACCAGTACCCGATGGTTACCACTTGGAGGTAAAGATAAGCACATTTGATGTGTAGTCAGAGTTGCAACACTGGGCATTGCCAAGTTAACGCCAGTCAGAGTCTACCCTCGTTCTACAACACCCAACCATCGTTCACAAGTTTTACCAAAGTGTAAAACGTCAAAGTAGTTGAGACATGGAAGAACAATGGAAGAACCACTTTTGAAGACTGTTAAACGAAGGTGACGAAACACATTCCGCTGTCATAAGCCAAATCTGGTCGGATGAAAGTATGTCTGAAGAATAGTTTGCCCGAATACAAAAGTGAAGACCCTCTAGTCCTCTGTCCTCTGGATAGGACATGTAGAACGATTGGACACCAATACTCCGGCTCGCAGAGTCTTCGATTCATAGTCAGATGTCGGACGCAGTAGAGGAAGACCTCGCATTAAGTGGCGCCCACAAGTAGAAACCGACCTTAACCAACTTGGCACCTGGAGGCAGTTAGCTAAGGACCGGGCTAATTGTTCATCCCGGACTGTAGCGCCAGTTAAGTAAGTAAGTAAGATTCCTTAAACCAAAGTTTATGGAATCTTTACAGATGACGCATTGAGAACAAAAAACAGAAACTTTTGCTCAGTAGCTTCATGGTACGGGCGGGCGGTGTGCATGAAAACACATGAAAAACAAGAACAAAAATATATGGCGGGCTGTGCCAGCACGACCAAAAGAGTTCTTAAATCAGTGCAGCGATAAGCTGCGTACAAACCTCTAGTCTTACCTAAACTAACTTACGAAACAAGCTGCCTTTCGTCATATGTATACGTTGGAACGGTTATTCTGTGTTTTTGAATAGCACCGGCGAAGAGAAAGAAAAATCTATTTAGGGAAGGTCTTTGATAACCTAAAAACGTACTCCCCGGAAGATCCGAGCAATCGGAAGGTATTCTGTTTTTCTTGTAATTAAATTCACAAAGTAGTTGACAAAATTTTGGTTTTACTTATTGCACAAAATCAAACTTATTTAATGCACATATAGTTGGGTAGCAAGCATAGATAGTTTCCCAAAAAATAATAAATTCCTATCCCAACTTTAAAATCCAAATATTCCCCTCATTTACATACTTTACTCAGTATTTAGACTAACTTGATATTAGTCAAATAAATTCCCTCCCAAGATGCACTTATTCCCATTCTGTCCCTTAAATAGTTTTGCGAACAACTTCCATCGCATACAAAAACGACCGACCATCGTCCTTGCACGAGGAGGACAACTTGGCATTCGTTATTTGTTTGCGTACGCAAATGTGAATTTCATTTCAATTCATATCTCCAAGGATAATTTTGCATCGCTTTTTGGTCGTTTCAATGTTGGAAATGCTGGCCGCCTTTCTCCGGCTCACATCCCCGTGGCCAATGAGAATTGTTTTATTACCCAAACAATCAGTTTAGTTGCATTGCAACGAAACCAGATTGTACGTGATTGAATCATATCTAATCTGGACGGCAGAATGGAGCGCCTGTGTATTATTTTCTCCTACCACCACCACCACTACCAACACCACCCCCTGTGGCGTTTTCAATAATCAACTTTCAGGGAAACGAACGACCATCCTTACTTGTGGCCGGTTTTTAAAAGGACAAACTTTTAAACGAACATATGTTGAGATACGTCGAGGACGACTCGGACCAAACATCCCGTTCACCATTACAATCTTATACTACTATTGCTGATTTCTGATTGCAACGTGATCCTTGGGGATGCGATTTTCTGATTTCTTTGGTCAACAACAAATAAAAATCGAGTGTATCCTGCTGCTACTGCTTTTGCAGCTGGTCTTCTTCGGGGAATAGGTTTGTTGGTTTGGCTACTTGACTAGCATGTGCTGGTTGCCCATAGTTTTCGGGGAAGTGGCGGGGACGCTAAAGGTAACTTTAGCGATTGTATCCCAGAGTCTCTTCTTTTTTTTTGTTGCTTTTGTTTGTGTTGGCTAAATCGAAATGATTGCCGTATTCTCGTACGCTGCAGTTCCACTATTGCTCACTCTACGAGATTGGATGTGCATAGAATTCATTTCAAGCCGGGTAGATCCACTTTTGGGAAATCTGGCCAAGAATACGAAGTACGACCAAAGTGGGAGATTGGAATATAAAAGAGAAATCTTAGTCCAACACTAGGGATCATTTATCCTTTTGAAAGGATATTATATGACTTGCATTGTACGCCGGGGGATGATAGATGGCTGTGTGCGTTTGTATCTAGCCGCCTAAGTACGAGAAACTTTTCCACAAGTAGAGGCAAACTTATATTCTTCACCGCATGTCCTTGCGGATGGTATTGTAATAGTTGGCCTCAATACAAACACACACAGACATACTGAGGGAGCCGAAGGACGAAAGCGTTTATCCTTGGAAGAGTGGCAAAAATGTTATGTTTGCCTTTATCTTATGGTTCTGTGATTTGATGTTTTGTTATGGCCAAGGAGAAGATGTACATCCACACCCAATAGATAGAAATGTAATCACAGCTTTGAAGGTGGGAATTGTAGACCCCAGACCAACACCGGTGTATGTGCTGATATTTGTTTTTTAGTCCCTCCCTAGATGGATCAATTACTGTGTGCAGTGTCTGGTGTTGCACGTTTTGATGAAACTTGATTCGTTTTAATCAGAAAAAATCATTAAAATGCATTAAAATGGTGTACGGACCATGGGAGTTTTTAATTTTTTTTTTAGTTTATTAGCTGAAGGAGTTTGTTAGCAGGGTACGTGCCAACCAAATTAAATAAACAATTGTCCTCGAGCAATTAAGTTCTGTTTTTCCTTTTCTCCGATTCGAAAGTTTTTCTCAGTGTGTTTGTGTGTATTTGGTTTTTCAGGATGCGGGGTTTGCGGTGTCTGATTTTGGGAGTACAGAACTGATGACGGAGTTTCTGACGTTGGGATTTGATTAAATGTTTTAGTGAAACTACAGGCGGATGCTTGGGTAGAATGGACCCACATTTTTGAGTGGGGAATTCCACAAAACAAGGAAATGGGGTGAACAGTGGAACCTCTAAGCTATGTATATATAGGTAATTCTTAATTTTTGCTTGTATCGAAGCAGTTGGTTGTGCGATTTTGTTTTTAATTAAAATGAAATTGGTTTGAGTTTCAAGGGCAATGGGAGGATGTATTGAATAGTATAAGGAATGTTAAGTATCTTTGATGCTTCCTTCCAGAATTATTTGGGTGGTATTGAGTGCGCGCACTTATGGCGGACTTCTTGCCCCTTATCAGAAAATTGTACATTGCTATGGATCGAAATATTGCTAGGTGGATGAAGTTGATTTCTCTTTTAATTTACGTTACGTTAACAAGCGATTTTGCCTAATGAAAGAGAATCCATAAATATTTGAAGTGCTACCACTAGGTATTTTCGAACTGGATGTATGGTTGAAAAGATATATCGATTGAAGTTATATAAAATAAGGCAAAGAACTGCATTCAATGACTACGATAATTAATATTTCATTGCCAACTGTGTATGACATTGATCTGGCTAAGAGGGACTACCAACAGGATGGTGAAATCATTTAATTAGCAACAAAAATACACGAGGGAGGATTTTTAAAAGTTTGTCTTGAAAGTGCAAATAAAGTTAAATCCAATTACCAATTCTATTTTCTATTTTATATATATTTTTTTAATTTTGGTTCTCAAATAAGCATTGCTGAATGGGATTCCACAAAGGCCAACGAGAGTGGTTTTGATTTAGAAGTCATTTGTAGGATCGTGACAATCCATTGCCCTATGTGTATATCAGAGTGTTCCTCAATATCAGAATGGTGCTGAATTCTTTGTTAGTAATAATCAACTGTTACTGTGAAGACAATTGACCTACAAGAAATACTTAATGAAGTCAATATTCAAACGTTTTCGAATCACAGTTCAATAATTCATATCCAAACCGTTGCGCACATGGAGTCCAATAGTCTTCTTCTAATGGGTGGAAGAGAGCTTTGAATTAATAACTAACCAACGTAAACAACTTCTTGACAATACGAAGCAATAACTAGCCTTACGAAAATCGACTTTCGTTATTGACAACCGTATTAAGGGAAAATGTGACATATGTTACTAACATTACATATGTCATATGTCATTACATAAGATCTCACCCCATATTTTTCAGTATACGTTGGCAAATCATAATGGAAAGAATTAAACCAGAACAACGTTTACAAATCGTTGAAAATTAATTTCGAAATTCGCGCTCTGTTCGCAAAACTGATAGACCACTTCGTCTAATTTTCGGTGCGCATAATTGTCCATCTGATCAGCAAATACGCAATATGGATCGATTCATGGCCACATTTACTCTTTTTGATAATATTGATCCAAATCGAGCTTGTGCCGTGCATTCATTAGAAGTCATCACCGCTGTAGACATGAGTGCGACAGAGGACCCGAATTTATCGATCCGACGCTGTTATCAGCAACTCGGTCTCTGCCCGTCCACTACAAGCATTAAATGTGAGCTAATTAAGCCCAATATTTGTTCATTTTATTGAATTTTTTGTATTTTATTTAAAAAACATGGAAATTTATTTCCACCTGACATCATCTTTTTATTCACATAAATTGTGGAAATTTATGTTTCTCAATGGTCATTATATAATATCTAAAGCAATATTTGGCATTCCATCCAAATAAAAGACATTCATTCCAATGATGTATGTACACTTCTTCATTTGTTCCAATCTGCCACTAGTCTTTTGAATAATCAATCCTAAGCAAGTACACATTCAATTCCATCATGTTTTGTGTTGCAATCACTGGACCCTTAGTTATTTATCATTTTTAACGATACAAAATTCAGTTCAGATGCTCTGTATCAAATACCAATTTTGTAATATCTGGGGTTTGTCATGGTAGCCATCTTGGTCCTATGATCTTAATTTTTTTTTTTCAATGTCGTCGACTGTATTATCATAATTTAATTTAAGCTGATGGCATCAACATATTCCAGGATATTTCCTTCCCCTATGAATCTTGCACACTTCACAGTGATCGGAACTACTTTTCAACCTGCTGCCAACAAAATTCCATTGAGATCACTGTCAACAAATGGCATGCCATTACGTAGGTGACTCCGTATGAGTCTCTCACTAGACACAGATCCTAATTTATCTGTGAAGACCCTATGCCTACTGTCATTCTTTTGTGCGATGTTAATATATTATCCAGACAGAATTTTCGCTGTCATAATGATAACATTATCATCAGATCTTACTTCTCTCTTATGTTTTTTTCTCCAGCCCTTGTTTCACAAAACCTCTCTTAAAACATTGGTTGACCTATCCTTGAATTTGTTAGTTCAGTGTGGTCGATTCATCTATTTCACATCAAAAATTCCGTAAAATATCCGACATCCTCGTTGCTTATAACCTAATAGCAGGAAATATCGATAGCGCTCTGCTACAAATGATTTCCCTAAACTTTAACTCCCAAAAACTGAGATCTCTTATGGTGATAGTTATAGAGAGAGAAGCTAGATTTGAGCCCATTATGGTCCGTCAATGGCAGGTATTTAATTTTTTAAACTGCAAAACTTTTTGTGTCCACCTCATCTTTTTGGTAACCTTTTATCACTAAGTTTTCAATAAAATTAAGTACAGTTCACGAAGGAAGGTAAACTTAGGTTCAGTTCAGATTGTACAAGGTGGTGCAAAAGATGTCACCCGATTATTCTTGCTTGTAAGTTGGTTAAATAAATCAACAAACAAAGTCAAAACAATTACTCCACGAGTCACGTCTTTTTGACGTATATGGCGAAACAATTGGACATTCTATTAAAGTTAAATAAAACAATATCAATGAACACTTCGTAGTCCATCTACTTTTTATCATCAAATATTGTTTAGTGATGAGACATTTTTAGTCCCTAATACAAAATTGTCAAATTTCGGTCAAGAAAACTACAAAAGTCATTTATAAAAAAAAAACAAAAAATCGCATTCAATTGACAGTGGACCGTACTTCTATAAAAACTAAAAAAAATGTCACATAAAGTATTACCCGCTACAGAGTACTAAAGAAAGAGTGTTTTGTCGGTGATCATTGCCCATACGATAGTGTTTTTTAACAGTATGTTGACGCATGTCATTATGCGATCAAAAGTATTGATTTATTAAAGGAAGTGTTCAAGTACTTGAAAAGCCAATATACTTAATATATTAGTAAGATCCTAACAAAATTGAGGTCGAAATTGGAGGTCAGATGCAGTTCATGAAGAGCAACCATCGTAACCATATGACCAATATGTTACATCTATTCAAATCTTGGCTGAAATGGATCACATTTATTTAAATTCAATTTCAAAGCTCATAGCCCTTAAACAAACTGCATTTATATTCAGAGATATAATAATGAAATGACTAATGACTACACCATCATCTACCAAACATATCCTCCACTAATTACAACAACTATATACATACTTACGCCAAAGTTAAACTGTACACTGGTGATTAAATTCAATTTGCATAAAAACTAGAACACGACAAGATTTAATTTAAACCCGACGCGAGAGTGCGTGAACTTGTAATTGTAAGACTAAACTTGGTGCAGCACCACTGACCGCTTTATCCCTCGTTTGCCTTGAGAGCTTTTCTTATGCAATTGCATTGGGATCAACAGCTATTAGTATACCGATCTAAAGAATGAATAAAAATGAACACGATTTGATTGACCGTAATCGATGTTAGCTCAGGCTTTAATTGGTAACTAACTTTGGCCGGTAAAAAAAAAACATAAAATCTAGGACAAGGCTGAATGTAGTTCTTGCATGAGATAAATTGGTTACTAAAAGTGGAGTGGATTCATTTTTGTACCCGTAAGTATGGGAATTGGTCAATGAATTGGGCAATCACCCATTCTCGACCCTAACTTAATGAAAATGAAAGGATATAGGCACTTCTAACACCGCGTCAAATTTAATTAAAACCCAACCGCATTTACACTGACCCTAGCATACTGCAACCATTAATTAAAGTCGATTTTTAATTAGATGCTAACCCGCTTTTCACATGCACTTGAATGGGTTATGGGACCACAAACCCAATCATCAACGTATACATTGCCAATCTCTATACGTGCATGACAAGGGTTCTTGAATCGATGTCGAATTAATTACCTCACTCGAGGACATTGAGCATAGTATTTTCCAGAATCCAAGTCCTCTTCAAACCAAATCCCTCAGCCGTGTAACCATTCAATGGCAAATATGTTTTAGTCGAATGATCATTTCAAAGGACATCCAGTCATTAATTATGTTGGCAAAATTTTATCGACCGATACTCCTGTCAACTTGTAAAATGCCAAAACAAATACCTATATCGACATAGTAGGAACAAATTATAGCAATTACCAGAAATTTAACGTTTGACTAGGTTTCCCTCTACTTTCTGGCGGGCTTTATAGCGCTGCGAAAAGGAATGGGAGAAAGGTCGGACACGTATTCCCTGTCAACTTATTGTTAGACGTCCTCGAAACAAAGTATGCCAGTGTGTCTGTATAATGCGTTAGTAATTATCAGAAAATTTTGTTTGATTCCACCAACAAAGGAATGCTCATTTATCGAAGGATAAATAATTAAGGTCTTCGATGCCTCCCTCAACTGGGTCAAAGGGAGGAAAAGTTCAGTAGTATGTCCAGCGACCTCATCACATAATCCACGGTCGTTCTTTTGTTAAGTAACATCTTGATGTATATACGAAAATAGGGATAACATACATGCACCATCATATGGATATGTACGCATTTATCCAGAAAAGGACGAAAGTTAATTACAAAAGAGAATCAAGCTCTAGCAAACTTCTCTGCGGCCATACCAAACAGACGTTAGCTGATGTAGAAAATGTGGACGAAACTATATGCGATGGTGAGTCTTGTACGTGTCCTACACACATGTAGGAGGCACTGCAATTTGTAAGTTGAGAAGCTCGCTTCTATGGTATGTGCATATCCTCAAGAGTGGTTGCCGGTTTAGGTTATACTGACTTGAGCAAACACCGGAGCTTTACTTTGACACTGTGTAACGCAACGACCCACTCTAGGACTAAATCTATTCGTATTTAGTTTGCAGTATACATTTAAATAAATCACTTGGTATGTCGCATTATTCACATGGCGCAAGGACACTCTAGTGTGTGAATATTTGGACATTCTAATTACACTTGTTATTGCTGCTGCTGCTTCATGTCTGGTAGAGGAAGGAAATTAATAATTCTGCAACTTGTTGTTTTGTTGTCATTATGAAATATTAAATGTGTGTGCAGAGTCCTGCGGAAGGACGGTCATTCTTCTTGTGTCGGAATCTCACATGAGACTTATTTAACCATAGTTTACCTAGTTCGTTTCAAGACTGAAAGTACACACAACACTCGGTGTGCATTGGCATTGTTGTCCTTTTTTACCTCTTAAGGCACTCTCTGTTCTTGAGGTGAGTTGTCATGGCATTGTTCATGCATTATTTGCGTTAGCTAGACACCACCCCCATGAGTTCTCTTCATGTACCCCAAAAGGAGGCTAACATATTTGCATTTATGTACAGATCTAGGGACGTGCAGGAAACTATTTCTATTTGACTAAATTGCAACAATTCTGCATGGGAATATTGGTAATCCTTACCCGAAGCGTACACATGTTGAGAAACTATACAAAAGGATACTAATGAAAGCTTGAGTTATATTCTTGAAATTAACAGTTCTTTAGAATTGATTAGCCTTATACCACGTGTATGGGTGTGTACATAGACCAACAACATAGGCAGCATGTGTAAAGTGAATAAAAATACAATTCTCCCAGGCGGAGAGATAGTTTTGCAAGTTTACTGTTTTATGGATGTAATAAACATATGTTATCCTTTCGGAGGATTGCGTTTCTGTTTACCAAATGCTGACGAATTTTCGTATTTGTGTTCTAAATTGAATGGCAGAGTTTCGAAGATTTAACAAAATTTGAAAAGCCGTTTGAATGCCAAACATGTACAGGTTAGAGGGTAAATTTTAATTGGCTTAATGTTTAAAAGAAAGTCAGATATCTAGGCACTTTGCTGCTACTCTTATTCTTAGCTTCCACGTAGCAAGCAGAGGATGTCAGGTAACTTAGTCGTAGATTGGGTTAAGCACTTTAGTAGTAGATAAGGAAATGTGGTAATGTGGCATTTTATTAACCAACATTTTTCACTTCCCAAACAGGCTGTATACCTAAGTTAATCGGCAAATTCCCTCTTGAAAGTTTTTGTTTAGTTCCTACATAGGATTTTATAAAATCGTGGTAAGACTTCCTGTTTAGCGAAGCAAATGGGATAAAATTGTTTGACTAGATCATTTAAGAGAGTCTTCAAATTCAGTCTTCAGGTTGGAGGCGGCAAGGAAGACCAAATCATCGGTTTAAGGATCAAGCGATCACGGATGTCAAAGCGCTTGGATTGAATAACTGGAAGGAATGTGCACAGGATCGAAGAGGATGGAATGAGATATTGTCGTAGTCAAAAACCCTTAACGGGTCGTGGGCCCATATAGTAGTGGGGGTATCTGCCGGGATTTGGTGTTCTGTAGTGTGATGTAAATAAGTTGCTTTTTTTCGCTTAATGCTTAACTTTTATTGTGAATTATAGGATTCAATGGTTGGCAATATTGACAATGTTGGGGTTATACATAATAGCTGGTGGTAAAAATGATTAAGCCACTTATTCAAATTACAACCTCGCCTATTGGAGAAAAAGGAGCCAAAAGTATACATCTTAGGCATATCGGGCTCCTTTAAAGTACCTACTTTTAAAGACATTTGTATTTTCCTCAAAAAAAGTTTCACAATATGGTTCGAAAGAACAACAATCCTGCCATTTAAAGTGTAATTACAAAAACAAACTTAAAAAGGTATTTGAGGTCGGCTAATTCCATCAGGGAATATCATTAAATAAAGAACGTGCCCATTAAACCCACACACAGCCAAAATCCGAAATTCCACCAAACGAAAAACAAAAATTAGTCCTACCCTGTGGCACAATCTACTCCCATTGGGGAACAAAAAATGGTGCGATAAACGTGCGCTTAAATTGTCCTTTGAACTGCACGCCTCCTTTGCAAAATAATCCCAAGCCTGACAATTGCCGAAATTGTAGAATCTTTTCATGAAATAAGTTCAGGTGCGCGCATTCGTGGCACCATCTGTCTGCAAATTCAATTATCCGCATGCATTAGGCTTCTTTTTCGTTTATGCGCAGCCTGTGTCACATCAAAAACAATGATTGATGTACAAATCATTTCCTGCAATCCTGCGGAACAACACCAGGACAAAAGCCCATCAGAAAAACCAACAAAGCGCGAGATACCTCCACATTCAGCAAAAGAGCATCGCGAGCAAAATAAAAAAAAATAATTTGTTTTCATTCCTTGCCGGGCTTGAGAATCGCCCATTTTTTGTTGTTGTTTTTCATTCGTCTTCGTGTTGTTTTTTTTACGGATTAAGTCCCGCGAAATCCCTTATGACGGGTGGAAAGTGCGCCGACCCGCATACTATGCCTAAATGGTAAATGGTGCGCATCCGTTCATGATGTTGCCGTATAATTTGATTTCCTCATCCGGGCGGAGGAGATAGATTTCTCGTTACGCGTTTCGTTATCCATGTGTCCGCGTTGACATGTCATTATATGTAGAGATGTCTGCTCTGGCTTTAATCGAATTTTAAGCGGGACCAACAAGTTGAAGGCAGACAAAATGTCAGCCATGGCTTGACTCTGATTTGGATTTGGATTTCCCTTTCTTCGGCTTTTTTCTTTGGCTGCTACGATTCCACTTAAGATAATTTTTCGATTTACTTTTAATGGAATTTTTCAGATCCGTTTAGCCTTAGGCGGAATAATCGCTTGGACGAGAAGAGGCTTGTTTTTATTTTCGAGCCAATATTAAGAAACTAAACGCTTATTCATGACGTGCATACTAATCGAGTATCCGTTTGCAAAAAAATGTTTTTATACACGAGCTCAAAACGCATGCATTAGCCAGCGGCCAAGGGGTGCATAAATTGGACAACGTTCACACACTGCTCGAGCGGGGTAAACCTACGTGTGGATAACTTCTGCTACTGGAACTAGGAGGGAGCAATTATTGCTCAGTTCGATTGAAGTGCCGATGGCAATCTGCCATCGAATTGGCATTCGATTGTTTTTTTTTCCTTCAACTTCATCGTCTTCGCCATTTCAACATTTTGTTGTTTCCGGTCGATATGATGGTGGTATGCTGGCGTCGACGCGACAAACGGGGGTGCTAGAAATCATAACATTTCAGAATCATCGAAGGAGGTGACCCAGCTATGGGCAATTGGTTATCGATTGTTGATTCATAACAAGATCTGAGACATGAAATTGAAGTAAATTGTTCTTTAGAGTTGGAGGAGATTAGATACTGGCAGCCCAATATAAATACAACTGATTGTGGTGTATCTCTGGAATGATGGCTTTAATAGGTTTGATTGAAGACTAGAAAAAATTATTTCTTAATGAGGCATTAAGTGTACTTTTTTTGGGCTGAAGTAATTGACTACTAGCACTGGTGAAAATTTTCGCTTGAATAAGAATAAATGTGAAATGTACATTTTGTCTTTGGTCTACTGTATGTTGCTAATATTCTATGAAAATATGGATTGTTTCCATCAATTACCTCGAGTGTAGCGTAAATTTCTCGAAGTCTAACGTAAAAATTCAGGTAGCGGTAGCAGCTAAATGAAATGTGAGCATGCATAGGTAAGTGGGAGCTAAGGATAGGTATGAACTTTTATGTTGGCTTCAGTGTGAGAATCTGGGTCCAAACTAAAATTAAAATTGTGACAAAACAAATTTAGTCATTAGCCGTAAAAGCGATAATTGGGTGAATCGTTAACTTTGACCCTATCCTGTTGTTATAACTTTGACTATGTAATTAAGTAAGAGCAGTATAAGTGCAAGTGAAAGAAAGGTTGATTGCATCGTTGAGCACTAAAACAAATGCAATAAGTATAAATTTGTTTGGTTGGTTGGAACAATAAGTCACCGGCAACCCAGATTTAACAAAGAAAAGATTCTGCAATCTACAATATTACTAGGGAGAATGCTTGGGTGCAGAAGCACTATTATTTTTTTCTATGGATTAGTTATTGAAAGCAAGGATATACCAAACCTAATGAACGCTAGTAAAACAAGCAAATTAAATAGAAAACGCTGCAAATGTTTTAAAGCTTATAGCAGTAAGGTACAAGAAATAACTAACATTAGCTGGATTTACAAACATTGGCATGTTATCATGTTTCTTATAAAGAAATTAACGTCAACTAAGTACATGCGTATAAGAAATGATCCTGCCAACTTGTTCGCTTCGAGTATTTTGAATAAATAAGTTATTAACAAAACCAATGAGCGACTACCGGAGTACGATGTTAAAATCGTGTTGGGAGATTCTAAAGCAAAGTTAGGAAGAGAAGACATCTTCAGCAGCATTGTCGGAAAACACAGAATACACGACAACAAGTCTGGCAATGGACTTAGGCTAATTGACGTCGCTACGGAACGAAATGCCACTATATCCAGCACATGGTTTCTTTACCTCAATATCAAAATTGATCACATTGCGAAAGACAAGAAGCAAGCATCCAGTATTTTGGATCTGCGAATATTCCGAGAAGCTAAGATTTTTTTTTATAATTTGCGCGCACTCAAGGGATTATGAATATTCTTTAAATGTTTTACCACAGTACGAGCGTTAGAGAAGGGGAAGAAAGTAGGTGATACGAAAGATTTTTGAATGTAGTAGAAACATACTCCATGGGTGGGGTCCGAGTCACTGCTTTTTGTGTTTTCGTTAAATTTGCAGAGCTTTTAAGATGGAGTTTACTTTTAGTAGTAACTACCGACCATTTTTTTTATTGAATAAAAGATTCATGGACTTTGGCTGGGATTGAATGCGCAACCTTCCACTCAACAGGCGAACACATTACCACTACACCACGGCCACCCACTCGGACCACAAACTTGTTGCAGCCAAGGTAAGAATGCGGATATCCACCACGCCACAACAAATTTGTTCACAGTATAAAAATTTAATGTCCAACGACTGCAATCGCAGTCCTCTCGATTAACATCAGCATCGAATGTCGATGCCAACAAGCTATTAGATCAGCCACAAATTATGTGCTAGGTTTCTCGTACCAATCAGCTAGAAACCCTTGGTTTGACGAGGAATGCCGACAGATGCTCGCAGCCAAGAACGAGGCGTATAAGACTAGGCTGCAGGTTAAGACAAGAGCTCGGAGTGCGCAACTGGAGGCAGTTAGCTAAGGACCGGGCTAGCTGGAGAGGCATGTTGGTTGACGTCCAGGTTCATTTCGGACTGTACCGCCACTTAAGTAAGTAAGTAAGTGATGACTTAACATATACTCCGACTGAATTGCGATACTGACAAACTCACAGAAACGAAAAAAAAAATCGGTGAATAAGTCGAGAGGCTGTAATTAAAATAGTAAGCAACCGCAGCTTTACAGAACGCGTATCACAGGCACACGTTGCGGTGCCGGGCTGATTTCGCCAGATTTCAAATATTGGGCGAAACAAAAATTATAACGTCAACAAAAAGGACCGACAATTGTAACCTAATACTAAGAAGAAATAAACTTTTAATTATTCACAGAATTCCAACAGGTGGACAGAGCCATATATAAGACCGTCATAAATCTACGCTGCAGACGTGCTGATGGTAAGCGGGCCTTTTAGAATCTGAAGTTGTTGTGTCGCACTATTGACAATCAAAAATCACAAAAACTGAAATTTTCTGTCGCAAAATAGGGCACTGTGTAAAATCACTTAAAATGATTGCAAATAAGACTACAAAAATATTTTCTTTGTTGTTTTTTAAATAAACAAATTGCTAATCGACAGATTTTGCAGATCATCGGGAGATAAGGTAAAAAATATTGTTGTGTGGCTACGACTAGAAATCGAGTCCAAAACATCCCGCTGCAGTCTATCGCATTTACAGCTGCCCCACTAACAACTTTAGCCTTGAGCCGAGCTGGGGAATGATTGAATGTTCACAATTAGTTAGTAAAGGCATAAAATAAAATCTGGTTTTATGCTGGTGGTGCCGCCTATTAGATAACCAACTAACTCGGAGTGCAAACATATATGCAGCTACTACATGCAGTTATGGGTATTTTAGGTCTGATGGTTTATTGACGCCAGAGTAGACAAAATCGTGCTCTTAGACATTGCTAACTTCTCAATTATATTGCTTACAGTGCATTTTTGGATTACAGGGATGTCACCGTATTCCGGTGGCTTTTGGTAGCGTATTTTTATTGCATTATGCATATAGTTTATCTGCTGGTCTCTCTTATTATATCACAGGTATCGTGGTAAAAAAATATTCTACTGCTGACATCAGAATTGGTGCATGATATTTATAGAAACCTGAATAGCCATTTAGCTTAAACATAACCACTCTGTATGACGGGTCTCAAAGAAGGATTTTTATTGGCTTTGACGCATAGACTTTTGAAGGATCGTTTACTCTTCTTAATCATCCTTGTTATACCCTAGTTTGGTAACCCAAATCTTTCCAGACGTTCGTGGAAGTTGAGTCTTAATCTTTGGATGCTGGGCTGGGATTGCGCAAGGAGTAACTATTTCGCTGGCACCGAATGTGTTTGTTTTAAAGCTTTAAGTGGTACATGTTTCAGTTTTTATTGCTTGGAGATGAGAGTATTGTTTTGGGTATTCTTGCCTTTTTTTACAGGAGGGAGTTGCTTACAAAAGTAATGTCAATGACTACTGCTTTAAAGCACGTATTATTGCATCTAGTATTTGTAATACCAATAGTGAAAAGCAATACGGAAATGCAACTATGTAAGCGAATCATTGTCGTGTTAAATCAAAACAATAGCCGAAGCATGCACGTGTCGAATACAGCAAAGAACAAACAAATTATGGAAAACACAACTTAAGGACGCAGTTAATTTAAAGTCTTGTGTTTGTACGTAAATCGAAGCCCAGTCAATCAAGAAGTATGTATACGAGATTATTGTTTAGAATTATTTTAAAAGATTCGCTTTTTAGAGGCAACAATGATACAACTTTAGAACAGATGTAATAACAGATGATTTCATATTTGTTCTGCACTTACCTGTCCCATATTTGTGAATCCATATTTATTGGCTATTGCGTCGGCAATCTGCCAACCAGCCGGTATATGAACAGCAAACTCATTCAAATAGACTGGCATTTGGGGTTGTTTAGGCTTACTAAAGCTATCCATAAAATAATCACTAAAACTATCATCACTTTCGCGTAGGTTAAGGCCCTGAAATGCATCACTAAAGTCACTGAAGATCGCATTCATGGCGTCGTCGCTTCCATTGAATTTGTTTAGTGGGTGTCCACCGCTACTACTCCCATCATCTCCATTGCTACTTCTGATGCTGCTATTCGTACTACTGCTGATCAATTCGTTGTCATCCGATAAAATGTCCTTTTTGCTGTTGTTGTTGTTGTTGTCATTATTTACACTTTCACTTATTATATTATATGAACTACTATTATTAGAATTATTTGATTTGTGAGCGGATGCCGCCGCCACACAATTCACATTGGAAATTTGAAAACCACATAAAAATACTACAATAACAATGAAATATGTACACAGTTGTTGCTTCTCTAAATAGTTGCGATTTGTCCGACGACGCGATACCAACACCGACGATGACGATAACGAGGACGAATGTGACGTAGATGTAGACGACGTCACAGACGTACTATTTACACTCGCGGGAGATAGTGGATTTGAATTTGATTTGACTTTTGATTTTGACACTTGTTCTGTTGTTGGATGGATCACTAGAGGTGATAGCAACACTGAGTCCAAAGCCGAGCCGCACGCACTTTTATTTTGACTCTTGGTGGTAGCTTGTGGCTGATGATGCCGTCTTCGGCCACTGGCCAAACACTGGCTTGTACACGCCGGTAACAACGTTGAACTGTTGACATCTTTTTGATTTATAGTTTCGAACAAATACATTATATTTTTTATTGATTTTGATTTTGATTTATTTTTCTACTGCTGCTGTTGCTCGCTGGGTGAGCTCCTGTGATGGAGCTTTTGTTTTAATTTTGATTTATGAACAGACGCGTTCTCAATGTGTGCAAACATACGGAAGTATTTTGATGTACTATCGTATTTACTAGGCACGCCGATTTCGGATTTATCGTGTACACAATTGAAACAATTAAAAATAAACAAAAAAGGAGAGGTAACGCAAAGAGGGTCCAAACAAAGCGGTGGGAAACGGAAAGTAAATAAACTCAAGGAGGTTTGTGTAGGGATTGGTTATTTTATTTTAATTTATCAGTCCGTCCACATGGTCGGGATGGTGTTTTTTCTGAAATGAAAAGAAAATTTTGATTAAAATGGTGTTGTTGGTTATTAAAGGATACAATAGATAATTATAATTAAATAAGTAAGTGCAATCTTGGTAGATATGACTTTTCCACATTTTCTCGGTTATAACTCATAATATTTAATTTGTTGTGCGAATACAATTCCTAGATTTTCAATTTAAACTTCTCATTTTATGACGATTACTTCATAAATTCAGTGTACGTATGTAAAAATAGCTAAAGATAAACCCCCGTAAGATAATTTTGTAAAAAGAAAACCAAAATTTATCAACAATTAAAAATTTCTAAAACAACTCATTTTAGTGTGACTCTTAAAAAATCTAAAATATAGAAATTATTGAAACACGCGGACCTACCAACTATAAAGCATTTCTGTGTTAAACTAGACAAATTTATTAACAATCAGAGTTTCTCTTTAAAATCAAATATTGGTGTTGAGTATATATTATATTTTTGACATATTGGGTTATTTACACTTTACAATTGCCTTTCCAGATTATTTATGTTTGCAATTCGAAATTACATAGAGGTTGGATTTATTCATTGCTGGTTTACATGATAACATTGAGTGACAATTATTGTTTTGTATTAAAAATAACAAAATTTAACTTGTAACAAAGACTTTTAAATATTTTTCAAATCAGTATATTTAGAAAATGCTCTTCGTATGGCTCGGAATGGAAGACTCTGCGTCGCATTGGGGTTCATTCGCTATATATGTCGTTGTCATCTTAAGTGTCAATTTATTCTTTTGATCTTTTTTGGGAGGACTCAAAAGACTCTCTTCCTTAGTTATTTAGAACTGAGGTAGGTCACAAACTCTGAATATCTGAAAAATTTATCTGCGTTTTGTCTAGTTCGTCGATGTTGTGTATCCTTTCGTGGGACACACAGCATTAATACGGAAAGGCAGCACACCGAATTGTTGTGTAATAATAGTAATTCATGTTGAGGGAAATGTATACTAAGTGTAATGTTCTTCTCAGTTCAACTTATAATTAAATTTGCTTGGTATTGGGAACTGTAAATATGTAAAGATCAGTTTTTAATTTGCCCATCCATCCTATTGTGAATGTTTTTGATCTATGTCGCTATGGAGCTCATAAAATTCGCGCCAGCTCTCGTGGTCTACCCGGTCTACCAATGGGTAACCCCATTCAAGGCAGAATAACCTTTCAAATTTAAAATACAAAAAAAAGTTTAACAATGTAATTAGCCATCCCTCAAAACCCTTTTATAAATTACAAATTCACCAAATTAAAATATCTACTTGGTCTCTATTCTGATAAACATTGCTTGGAAATGCATGCTAGCTGCAAGGATATTATCCATTGCTGCACTCAAATGATCTCTCATGTTCAGCTTAACCATGTAGAAGATGCATTTACTTTTTCTATTTAGGATTTCTTACCGGTACCCCATTAAAAAAAATACAACCCCATTAAAAGCAAACAAACGAAAATTCCTTTATCTATCCACTTGAGCTGGCAATTAAAATGATCCACCTGCTCTCTGGAAATAACGACTCGAATTTAATTCTTCACTTTAATGGACGTCCGCCAATTAAATTTTTTAATACCTACCACAATTAGGGTTAGTTTTACGTCTTCAAACCTATGTGCAGGCAATTACCACTGTTTTTAATTTCCCTTTGTTTTGCATGCAATAGTCCTTCAGATTATAAATTACAACCAACTCGAAATGACCTGTTATTTGCCTAATGACAAAATTGTTTATGCACATAAATTCCTTCCGAGAAAATGTTAAACATAAAGTAAACAACATTCAGTCGTTCCTTTTTTCTTTCATACTTGACAACATCCTTTATTATCTGAATACAACAAATTCAATGAATAATTTAGAGGACGGAATCCTTTAATAAAACCGAACAGCAAGAGCAAAAACAAAGGACAATACTCAGGACTGGAGAGAATGATTCCAAGATTTCCGAAACTAATCCACCTTGGTTGTTCCATGTAAGCCACTCTCACTCTGCTGTCTCTCTGCCTATGTCGGTTATTTTCTACTTTTATTCCACGAAAGGAAACATCACATTTCATAGAAAGGACGAAGCAAAGAAAAAATCAACAGATAATATGAAACTACTACGGGTATCTTTGAATGCATTTCTAATGAACAAGGAAGACGGAAGAAAACCCAGATTGGAGGTACCATGGTACGGGAATCACATGACATACAAGAACAAAACAAGTCCCTCCATGGCGCACTTAAAAACGCAAAAGCGGTTATCCTCTTGTGGAAAATGCATCTAATAAGTGTGCCCAAGTTTTAATCCTTTTCTGTTTTTTTTTTTGCATTTTCACTCTACAAAGCTGCACGCTATTCATACACAGACACACAAACATATGGTCCTTTCCCTTGTATTATAATCAGCATAATTCGCGTAAAATACATTTCAAGTAGAATAGTTGGGTAGTATAGCATGATTGTCTGCTACCAGGATCCAACCTAGTGCAGTACTTATGCAGAAACTATATCATCATGAGAAAGCTGGCGAGTGCATTGTCTGGATAACGGTATGGGACTGAGGAAGGAAACTTTTTAAGTTGTGCAGAACTGTTGCGAGACTTAGGAACAAAAAACATGGAAACAGATACGATGCTGGAGGAGGATGGCATCCTTTCTCGTGTATAATACAAGCATATCGTCAACACTCGGAGTAATTATCTCGAAAGCTAAACATAACATGGGTATTCCATTATAGTGTTTTCCAAGGAACTCAATGCTCGCGTATTAGATATCCTGTTCCATTACAGCAACAATGTTTTTTGGTATCTGTGTGCGGAAGAGGTTTTTGTTCTTACAGCTGATGTTGTCTGTTGAAACTGTGACTGCGTTTTATTGTTATTTCTCTTCCGCTTCAGTATGGCGGGTGTATGGCTTTTGTTTTTAGATGGATTTTATGGATTTTTTTCTACATTGAGGGAATTGAATTCTTTAAATTTCTCCCATCAACCAAAAAAAACGTCACGTATATAATCTAAAAAAAAAGTTAACAAATGGCAATTCTGGTTCAACCAGAGTATGTTTGTTAATTCATGTGTGTTTTTTTTTTAAACCTGATAACTTTCAAAATGCGGCCTGAGATGATGCTTGCAGATATTAATTAACTCTGTAATTGAATTGTTATAGTTTGCTTATGTAAATTTTTAATGGAGAGTGTTTTTTTCTGTCGGTTAAAGTGTTTGTTTATATTTCAAAAGTATTGTATTGGGTATTTATTGAAAAATAACAGGTTTTATTCTACAGAAACTATATTTGAGTACAACTGTAATGAAAAGCTTTCTAAAACTAGCCGTGCGAAATCGACACTAGTAGATCGAAATTGGGTTTTAAAAACATTACCTTGCACAAATTATTGGAGAAGTTAGGTTTATCGACATGTATGTACCGATGATGCTCCTCTTTTGGGACTGCTTGTTTTGATGTCTAAAATGCAACTTTATTCGATAAATATGCGCTTTGCAACTGACGCCATTTTAACCTTAGCATCTATTGCCTGACCCTTTTAAAAAGGAGACCTTTCTAAGTAAGCCAACTACAAAGGCATAAATAATTCTTCTTAGCATCGCCTCTAAGATCCTTGCTTCCGTATTATGGAACCACCTGAAACTGCGTCACCAACAATCTGATCGGCCCTTATTAGTGTGGTAAATTGAGGTAAGACCAGCTATATGCTGTCAACAAGAAAGGAGGCAGAAACGACGACAGCCAGAACTTTGAGGTAATAAGGCCTACCTCGGCTTCGCTATTAAATCTAAAAACGACATTTCGTTACAAATATAAGAAAGAAGTAGAGGAAGACCTCGCCTTAATGGGCGATCACCAGACGAAACCGACTTTAAGGTCGAATCTGGCGGTTAGGTAAGGACCGGTATGGTATATGGATTTTTCTATGGCCAAAATCTTTAAACTAAACAACAATCCGAATGGATGAACACAGATTTTAAATTCAAAAACAGGTCTGAAGAATGGAAGCATTTGTGCAAACACATAAAAAGAGTCCAAATAAATTGCTCATATTAAAGTTTCCTCAATATCCTGGATGCCAAATCAGGTGAAAGTCGAACACCGTTCACGAATATCTTGATTATCGTCTATCGCTGTTGGGTTGTACCAGGAAAATCCTCATATAATCAAATCTTTTAATTTTGACAGCAGAGTTAGAAACTGATTGCAAATGACTAATAAAATCCATTCCATACAACCCAAACTCATCCACCTAGTCGGTATGCTTTAATAAGGTTGTTATAGGAACAAAATATCTGGCATTAACGGCGCGTTCCCTCAAAACAAGCTACTCCATTCAAAGTAAATTAGCAAACTAATTGAACCTTCGATTAACGCCGACTTCTAACGACAAATTTGAGAAGCTTTTCATGACAGTTATATACTATTGGGTGTTTGTTAGAATTTCGGGATTCGAGCCTGAGACCCCGTGCTTAGTTATACACATACAACAAACGACCTTACTAAAACGTTCAATACCAATAGATAGTTCAATATATGTTGCTCTCGATTTTCGAGCCAACAGTATACTGAAATCTTTTATAAATCAATCCAAGACTAGCATACGCCGACGATTTGGACATCATTGATCACCGAAATGCCATCTTCGTTTACAGAATGAAGCAGCTACGTTGGGTTGATGATAGGTTCAGGTGTACACAAGGGCAACCCCAACAAACTGAGAAAAGGGGACTTACTTAGTTGTTTTTAATCAGAATGCAACTGAGAACAGAACTTACGTGAACTAGAAAGGAGATCATGCCTAAGAGCCATTTCACATTTAACCGGCTACCAGTTAGCCGGTTTTCTCAAAAATTAAGTATGTTTTCACACACATCCAGTAGCCCGAAGACAGCAAGTTATGACATGTGAATTTCGTTCAAATAGTGGAGATGAAAAGTATTTTTTTAGTTTTCATATCCTTGAGCCGGTCGATCATTATTTAATTCTATTAAGATTTCTTCCCACGCATTTTTTGTGGTATTCCAAATCACGGGTTGCCTTAACCAAGCTAATCATATGTTCAAAGTCAACATCCAATACAAAATAGTATATATTGCCAAATTCATAAAAAGAAAACAATTTACACCAAAAAAAACAAACTCCTGGAAATCTGAAAACCGACTACGGCAACCGGGCATATGTGAAGGCAATTTGATTTTATGTATCCATTACTGACTTGAGAACCGTTTATCAGGTTTCGGCAGCCGGCTGTGGCATTGAGCAAAGACGGCAACATTCTGGAAGCTGGCTACCGGTTAACCGGGGACGGTTTTGGTTTGCAGTTGTGAACGCTCCCATAAGAATTCCCAACGACCGGGCATCAGGTACCGGTTAGCCGGCTGCCGGGTATGTGTGTAATGGCTCTAAAGTCCTGATAAATTCAATGACAAATATTTCGGATTTCCTTGACTAGGTTTCGAGACGAATATCGAACGACGAGTATTTCGAGGTATAGGTAATATAAGGTAATATAATGCAACTATGTACTTTAAGTAGAAAGAAAATCCTCTATCCTGCAGACATTTTCTAAAAAATGGAAACATCGATTTTCTTGACGGGCTCTAGAGGTAAGATTCTACGAAGAAACATAGTGAGGAAATTGGCCTTAACCAAATTGATGTTGAGTGGAGGTAGTTAGCGATTGGACGGGTTAAAAGTAATTGTGCATTAGTTTAAGCTTATGTTAACTTCAGATTCGTTAATTTTTTTACCCGCCCGATACATTGAGATTGAATACTATGAAAAAGTTTCTCCATGATTAGTTATCAAGGCACGGAATTTAGTTTTTTGAAATACTATTGAAAAGTAGTTTACCTCATAAAAGATTAATTAGGCTAGCATTGTAAGGTGTCTACAGGATAATCTACTCCATCGGCAAGGTTTTAATCTAGATTAGAGAGATGATAATCATTCCACATTACTGCGGTCCACCCGTTTCAACCTTCTTGTTCCCAAATGTAACTATAGTGTTGAGAAAAAAAAAATTGTATATCATGACAATACAAAATGACGATTAGTGTTAAAACAATAACAAAAAGGATTCTGAGAATGGAATATATTTAAAAAATAAAAAAATCCTCATTTCCTTTTCTGTACGACCTACTTTTCCCGCTTTGAATAAACATGATTAGCAATGCAGATTGTATTACAATACACTTACTAGGCGATGTTATTGTCAACCTACACGCGAGAATTGAAATTAATCTATTTACTACTCGCCTATTGTTAGTTTGCAATTCAATGATCCAGTACATAAGGCGGGTCACGAAAATATTATAAACTCCCATTCTCAAACTATGCATCACACCAAAGAACAAATTAGCATAGTACTCCAAGTGTGCATCGGAATTATCTAAATGGGCAGATGCTAGCAAGAAAGGACACCCTCTCTACACGTTTTTGCATTTCGAATAATATTTTCCCTCTCGTGTGTACAAACATTTTGCCTCCGGATTCATGCAGCGAAAGGT
Organism: Rhingia campestris; assembly: GCA_932526625.1. NCBI lineage: Eukaryota > Metazoa > Arthropoda > Insecta > Diptera > Syrphidae > Rhingia > Rhingia campestris. The sequence continues at coordinate 48,952,944 of OW052182.1, read as the reverse complement.
GGCCCATACCAACATGGTATAGGGTAGATGCAATGGAACAACTTGAAATTGGATTTTTATTGGCTTAATTGCATTCCATAGAATATCCCACATAGGATTTCAATTTTTTTTCTACTATTTCTAATGATATCAAGTGCATTTTTGGCTGAGTACACACTCTCTAGCAAAAGCACTTAAAAAAAAAATAACGAAAATTATATGAACGATAACTGGAGAAGTGGATTCATTTTTTCCTTTTCTCTCCTACTTATTCAACTTATATGGAGAAATCTATTGATGCTGTGCTTCCTTTTACCTTAGCTAGCTACTCGAGTAAACTCAATTATGGCTGAAATTAATTAGAAAATTAACTTGCAACTCAAATTGAATAAGATGAAGTATCTGACTTTTAATCATTGGCTGCATTCCAGTATTATGAAACACTGGACGGTGCTGTTGCTGTTAGATGGCATCTTTCGGTTCGGTTGGGGTTTTCTTCATTTTACGCAAGCAATCAGTTTTTTTGTGTGCGTAGCTAATTACGTTCATTTTTAATTTTTGTGTTGCTTCAGGTGGAAGGAATGAATTATTTGTAGATTTTTGTGGCTTTTGATTTTTATGAAATACGGAGGTGTTGCCATCAACGATATCAGCTCCATATGTCCCATCAACGATATCAGCTCCATATGTCCCATCAGTAAAAATATGGCGATCCTATATCTTGCACCAACTACCGAGGCATATCCCTGCTAAATGTCGCATATAAGATCCCATCCAACGTACTGTGTGAACGTCTTAAGTCCTTCGGCAATACACTTATCGGCACATAAGAGTGTAGCTTCAGGCCCGGCAGATAGACCATAGACCAAATTTGAGCACTGAAGCAAATTCTGGAAAAGACCAACAAATTTCAATTCGAGACACATCATCTTTTCATCGACTTGAAAGCCGCGTATGATTGCGTCCATTACTTAGAACTTCTTAAAGCGATGATGGATTTCGGGATACCATAAAAACTGAACAGCTGTGCCGCCTAACACTAGAACAATGAGATGCAAAATTCGGTTTGGAAACTGATCATCCAAACATTTCCAAACATGTAATGGATTCCGACAAGGAGAACAGCGCATCTCCTTCTTCAATCTACTGCTGGAACAGATAGTGCGTATAGGACAGGAGTTAATACGCTAGACACTATCTTCAACAGATCCGTCCAGCTACTGGGGTATGCAGACGACATCGATATCATTCGGCGCTCTAACTCAATGGCCGTAAATGCTTCTACTTAGGGCCATTGAGTTAGAGACAAAACGCGTTATCTTGTAGTTAACCAGGACAAGGGAAATTATATGATTTCAACAAACAAAGTCCTGTCGACGCACAACCTTGGACAAAATATCCTTGCAGCTAAAGAGTTCATCTTCCTCGGAGTCAACATCAACCCAACCCCACGAGTGTCAGCTTAGTGGAGATACGACGAAGACTGACTCTAGGAAATCATAGCATCGATTTTCTAGGGACAGTCCTCGGTTAAGCATAACAAATGGGATCAAAACTCTTACTGCACTTTAATATTACCATTCCTAACTTAAGATCCCAAGTACTTCTGAAAGAGGAGAGCGGAGCAAATATTACGCCCATTCGAAAAAAATCGAATTTTTCGTCATGTATGCGAGGACACATCGAACGAATCCCATCCTTCAGGTTCGAGGCGACAAGGAAGACCGAAGCTCCGGTTTAAGGGTCAAGCAAGCGAGAATGCCAGGGCACTTGGACTGTATAACTGGAAACATAGTGCCCATTATCGAAGAGGATGGAAGACTGCCTTGTCTAAGGCAGAGACCCTTAACGTGTCGCGAGCCCGTTAAGTAATGTAAGTAAAAGTCAGTACATGGCCTCAAATCTAGATTCTTTTTTTCATTTATGAGTGCGAAATTATTATTTTTTCACTGTGAATCTAAAGAAAATTATGTTTCTGCAATCGCAGAACTATATCCATATCATACACCTATTTCCTCTTCCCTGCCTTATGACTAGTTAGTGAATGACTTATGACATTCAACTGATGAAAGACTTTTGGTGACCATTCAGGAGGATGGTTGGTATCTAATTAATTGAGAAATTTACCAGGCATTTACCATTTACAAGCATCCATTTTTTCTTTTATTTAGATATGAGGAGTAGATCTTACTAAAGTCTGACAAACATAAGACTGTCATAAGAAGCTTCTCAAATTAGCGTTTCGGAATCGGTGTTAAACTGGAGGTCACATTCTTTGACTGACCGCCTTCACTTGAGTTAGTGCCATACACCGCATAATTTTCTACAGTAGCTTGTGAAGCATCCAATTATTAAGTTTGAAGTTTATATTTGTAACTTCACATTTAATGTACACATTTAATATACACGTTCTTTAAACAACTTGTTTAATTTTACTTCTTCACTGAAAAGCACGTTAACATACTACAAAAAAATCCCAAAATTGTTTATTGAGTCAGTTGACTCTTTAAAGAGTCAAACAAAATATTTCACATACGCCTCCCGTACCACCAAATTAAAAATAAAATAAAAAGGCACTCCACATAACTCTCAGTCTTATGTGCAGAATGCCATGTAAATAAAACCAAGTTCCTAAGCTAAGCACGTACCTACAATCAAACCACACAACTTGAATAAATTCCATGTCAATAAAGGTGCTTGAGAGAGTGTTCCTCGAAAGGGAGTGCCTCCAGAAATTATACACATCTCTGTCTGTGAAAACCGCAATCCAGCACTTGAACATCACACTTTAATAAGTTAATTTATTAAACATACTCGCAATTTGTCGTGATAAAATAATGCAAATCCTTTTACCAATGACAACACACATACACACATTGACACATTCTCCAATAGAGATGGTTTCAAAGTAGGGATAGTGGTTAAACGAAAAGAAAAAAAAATCGCAAGCATAATGAAATTTGAAATTCAAATCCGGAATTCCCCACATGACAATAGGCGATGCGAGTGGGGTAAGAACAACACTTTACTAAAGTTGCCACCCAGCCCTCTCAGCCCGCAACCATTATGCAGATTCATCACACCATCAAAATAATCACCATAAAAGGAAATTACCACACAGATCTCGAAAACAAATGAAATGTGTATGCAAAGGACTAAAGACCGGACTTTGTAGGGATGCAAGAAATTAGGTGACATTCCGATTCACCCTCGTCCACCCTTTTATGACAATCTAAGATGTTTTCCTTTTGTCGAGTTTTCCCTGTCCCCCTCACACCATTACTCTAGGACGATATATTCATTTTATTATCCTTTCACCACATGCTAATGGCATACACGTTTTCTTTTTCACCTATTTTTTTCATTTCCCACCCAGCCACAGATGCAAAAACTATACGCATAGCATAGGGGTTGGTAGGTAACCAAGGACATTTTCCACTTCGATGTTTTTGTTCTTCGCCTGCATGTCATAAGGGGGCGAGAGTGTTGGAAATGTAAAGCAACAACCATTCAAAAGCACCGGTTCTGGCACCCTCCTGTTTCAATGGATGAGTGATAGTCATGGCGGGGCCGATAATGGGTGGTGACGAGACAAACACATACACACAAAATAATAAAACGGTAAGAACAACCTCAGTAGAACGAAAATAGCATTGTGTGACTGTGGGTGAATAAGTGAAGTGGAAATGGATGAAAGCTAAGCGAAATGGAGATGAATTGTATGTGGCAGAAGGCGGAAGAGGTGCTGAGGTGCTGAGAAAATAGAAATATATTCCAGATTGATTTAACGAATGTGAACGTCCTTGCACCTGCGTTGCCAATGTCGTACTCTAAACACACACACAAACGCACCGTGATATTGTCAGTCGCATGAACTGATTGTGTAGATAGATGTATATATGAAAACACACACTGCGAACAATGAGAGGATAATAACTAATGGCGCCATTTGAAAGCTGACTGATGGCTTTTGAATAGGTATATTCGGAGCGGAGATAGTTGAAGAAAATCATATAGGAGAAGATGATGTCGCCTCCTTCTGGAGATGAATGCATCACAAGGTCTGAAAAAAAAAAACAAAATAATGACATTGTCAGAAATCAGAGAAGAGACAACGTCAGTCGGGTAATAATTACAAACCGTTCTAGAACATGATAGGGTTAACGGTTTCAATAATTTGAACTTATGTATTATTTTTTATATGCAGATTGTGACTAAACAACTTTTATTATTCCAAAACTTGTCATTCAGGGGGAGTTATAACGGAGGAATGGGAGGGATGTAGTCTCAGTCGACAGGCAGGGTTGTAAGGCGGTCCAGTCGGGAATGAGTAACAATAATCGTTAGAGAAAAGGCAAGTGTAAAATTTCATTTCCATGATCCTCGGACATAACAGATTTTATTCTGTATGACAATGCTAATCGAAAAAAGAACAACTAGCGAAAGCTCTAAACTGCTTCAAAAACAGACATTACTGCCATTCATGATATACGATGGGATGAACCGGATATGAGGATGAATAACTTATACATTTACTATGGTCTTTGTTATAGTGGAAAAATTCATCCACTATTTGATGCCGATTTGTAACTAAGTAAGAAAACACTCACTCGAGATTATATATGTATGATCACCCAGATCTATTCCACGCACTGCAGCATTGACCATTACAAAGGGGGATGAAAAATCCTTGTTCGTTTTGAGTAAACAAATTATTACGACAATCTTCGGGACTCTTATCGTTCATGGGCTTTGGAGACAAATATAGACATTGGTGTTGTCAAAAAGTACAAATTTAATTTTAAAGATGCCAAAGACTTGTAGAGCGATGGATACCAATAGAGGCCATAAGTGGTGCGAATAAAAAAAATCGACCTCAACCAACTTGAAGTGGGTAATTGGAAGTAGTAAGCTAAGCAGCCAGTACATTATATAAATTGGTATAAACTCACTATTTAAACATTCGAACTGTTAAATTAACCCAAGCTGACAGTTGATACTACTCGGATTGAAAATACTTTGGTGTTCCTAGGACTGGGAATCAATCATTTTGCTGATAATTAATTGCAAGGATGAAATCGTTCACAATTCTGCGATTTTTCCAATAAATACCTCAAAGTTTGAAAATTTGAAATGGAGGGTAGTAAAGACATTCAACGATTCTCAATCCGGTACAATAACAGCAATTGGTTCTGTTTTTTTTTTCATGAGCAAGTACGGCTTTAATCATTCCCTTCTATGACGGCTCCTGGGCTGCATAAGCCAACCACATTACTCAAATCTGTTGATCTAAATCGTAGAGAAATAATAATTAAATAAAAAAAGAGCGACAAGATTACACGATCGTCGAAATTGCCCTTCAATATATCAAGTGTGACATGAGGCACAATCTTGTTGAAGCCACTTATCACTGATGTCAAGTCCATCTAATTATGGTGAAACGTAGACTTTCAACATGATATTATAGCGAACTTGATTGGCCGATTATTTGTATCGACAAAAAATATACGATCACTCTCTTTGCATGAGATCCAGACTACACGGCAACTTGTGGGTTTGCACTATTATTTAACACAAAATTTTCTTATAAAGCCATTGCATCAAAAAGATCGTATTTTTATGAAATTCAGAATTTTTTTGCACTTTTTGAGAGCCCAAGCGGAGAATTTTGGCTGTTGCAATGATTAAGAGGGTTTAGTTCTTGGAATTTTGTTTGCACTTTTTCAGAGCCCAAGCGGAGAATTTTTGCTGTTCCAATGATTAAGAGGGTTTAGTTCTTGGGAATATTTGGTAGTGGAAGGGTGTATGCCAAGACCTTTATGCAAAATTCTGTATAATGCAGTTGATAGATTCCTAATTGCTGTCAATGGTGTGGAATCGAAATTTGGCTCAGTTTGAACTGCAGCACGGATTTGACATTTTCGGTATTTTGACATTATTACAAATGAACATTGAAGAATGATCTTAAAGCTGCGACCGGGAATTTTGGAGCAAATTTTATAAATTTACAAACATCCCTCGTTTGTGAACTCCACCATGATGAAAGTTAAAGCCTACCATTACATGTTGGCTATTAAATATTATTAAAATATCTCCAGATCTCTATAGAAAAACTCTATATATCACCATAATTTGATCGAACGCTCCAAACAATAAAAACTTGAAAAAGTATGTAATTCAGAACTATGGAAAGCATTGCACTTTCACTTAGTCACCTTTTGCTACAACTTTTTTGCTAAAACCGCTCTAAATTTTCTTCAAATTGTTAAATTAAATCCCTCCGTAACCACTTCATTCTTTAGCTATAAGCATCTCTTCACGAATTTGCAAATCAAAAAATAAAATCAATCTCAAGGAATATTCAAGTGTCTGCCTATATACGGTGTCGAACTTGCACCGTATCGCAACATTAACAAGTGTTCTCGATTAGTCAAATTAAAATTCAAAAGAAGTCAATTTCAAGTGAAGCTTTGTACTTCAAGGGCGTATATATAAATGTGCCCCCATTTTTTTTGTTACACACGTGAGCTTAAGAGCGATGTCTGCCAAGGAGCAGAGGGCAAATAAAATTGTCTCCCAAATCCTTATAGATCTGTCTCTTGGATTATCATTAAAGGGAATTTCAAATTGCAATAAACATACTCGGCAGAGTCGTGACATAATAAAGCCGCGTTCAATCCTCACCCGTATGCTGTAAGATAAATCTGCCGTTCGGTTGTATTATCCTTCGTCAAGGAGACGTTGTGCTCTCGAGCACGTTCGATTTTCTTTTCACTGTTTTTTTATACGTTCATTCGTTCGTCCTTCTTCTTGAATAACTTGTGTGTGTGTTTGTATGGGGAGGGATAAAATTATGATTTTCTCAAGCACTCTGATAATACAATTCAATGCAATGCCCTTATGACTAACAATAAGGCGGTTGAAACATTTGACTTGTGGATTTGCCAACTAGCAAACACCAGTCGAAACGAGGCGTATGCCTTGCCAAAGTCTTTGTCATTTTGTCTTCTAAAGGCATCTCGGGATTTTAATTACGTTTATTTAAGCGATCTCAAAATGTCGACTGTCAGGTTTGGTTTGTTGGTAAGTTTGATTTGGCTGCACCACCGACACAATCCTTTTGAATTCAAATCCTCATCCGGTTGATATGGGTGCCGAAAACAGTATTTTGTATACGTTAACTGTTTTACGGTGCGTCGTCGTACTACGTACAATGGAGAAAATTTAAAATTCCATTTTGAAAAATTTCCTCGAGGTAAATTCGTTGAATCGGTTGTTCTGCAGCTGATGGCTGCCAAGGATATGGTGTTCTGGTGGTAGTGGTGGCAGAAGTTAAATGGAGAAATAGATTAAATGTAGTGCAGAGGGCAAATCATAATTTCCTATGAATACCAAACAAGATCGCATTATACTTACCTACTTATTTCGAGAGATTTTCCCGACGCAAATAAATTGGAGTTAAAGTTGGGAAAATAAATAAATTATTTTTTATTATGTCTGAGTGGTGGCTGGGGTGTGGGTGGTGAAGTCAGACTGACAAATCTGACGAAATCTCTTTTGGGTGTGCTATTTGTTATGAGATTAACGAAAGTGCACATCGTATATAATTACAGATAAGAGCTTTGAATTTGCTAATACTAACAAATTATGTGAACGAACTTGTAATGAATATTTTATACCGGTAAGATATTGGTCTTACTAGAATACACAGCAGTTTTAATCTGTATTTAGAGGGTAATGTGGTTATTACTAAGAATGATTATCCTCCAAAACTGGTATCAGATGGATATCTACTCTTTCGAGATGCAATTAGAGGACCTGTAAGTCTAATTGGTTTTCTGATATATACAAGGTGGCGCAAAAGTTGTCACCCGATATTCTTTGGTTGTAGTTTTTTTTTTAATTACTCCGCAATAAATCTAAACAAGTCACTGGTAAAACAAATCACACTTTTTTCTGTTGTATGAGGCTTTTCAACTGTTTCTTACTAATTTGACGTTACTGATTTCGAATCTACCGTTACCTTTTATCTACCATCTCTGGTTTTTGGTAAACAAGTACCACCTAGAATTTTCCTTCTTATAGTCGACTAATTGTTACGAGCGGCGAAGTAATTGACCAGATTTTATAAATTGTCCGCTATGTCATCACAAAGGAGAACTTGCGTAAACAATCCAAATAGTTCTTGTTTCATTTGTTGTGATAAAAAAAAAAGAAAATAAAGATACATGGAATACTTTGAAAAGCCTTTAAAAATAAATAGTAAGGCCTGGATCGCAAATTGAGTTTATAAAAGCTGAGGTATGGGCAAATAAAAAAATACCTGCTTTTAAGTACAAAACCCTAAATGATATGCAAATCATCACGATGACTATGTTATTGCTGTGAAAATATCCGAAATAAACCCCAAAAATTCATTCTAAGTTAATGTATGTATCTTCTTTGCGATCTGCTATTAGACCTGTTCTGAGTTCAAGTGATAAGTCAGTACCACATTCCCAACCCAGTACATAAAGTCTAACATCCCAAGAACCTGCAGAAAACAGCTATAATGGCAAAGTAATTTCTTTTGCCGAAATTAGGCCGTTCATCAAAATGATCTAGATGACTTAATCAGAGAACTTGGACTGTCTAAAAAAAGCATCAAAACTATTAACTTCCCAATTGAATGAATATAACTGGATTATATGCATAGATCTGAAAATGATAAACTTTCTCTTGGGTCAGCAAACTGGTTATACAAACCATCCCTCTTTTATTAGCTTATGTGACATCAGAGCTAAATCCGAGCATTGGATTAAAATTGATTGGCCTTTGAAGAAGGCTTTGGTCCCGGGAAGGCTGAATGTGATAAATTAAAGTACATTTCAAAGCTGTTTCCAAAATTAAGTACTGAAAAGACAAAAGCTGGTTTTGATGGCCATCAGATCAGAAAATTCATCAATGATTCAAATTTCACCAATTGCATGACAGTTGTTGAAAAATCTGCCTAAAATTAATTCGTTTGGGTACTGACGTTTTATTTTTGGAAATAAAAATTCGCCAGACTGCCCTAAACATAAAATATTTCCAATGTCAGATGTCAGTCGTTAAAAGAAAAATAAGATGTGGAAATGAACTTCTCGGCATGGTCTTACTTTACAATGAAATGATTCGACTTGTCATTTAAATGCCAAAACTATGCGTAAGTTGACCATTTGTCAATTAGTATAACTAATAGAAGTTTCAGATAAACGAAATTTATACCTACACGCAACATCAATGTCAGGACAACAACTTCAGAAATTTATTTAATGAAACTTGAGGCTGTAGATATATAAATGGATTTTCCTAAGAGTATCAATTTTGAAACGTAATTTAAATTTCCCCCATTACATGACAGATAGAGGAATTCTATACAGGAGTGGGCTAAGAATGCCACTGCATAAAATAAAAGGGTTTTAAAAAACTTTTAGATCTTAAAAGATGAAGTGAGTATGTTTCAAGAACTAGTCTAACACCATAAGGAAAAATAAAAAAATTACAACGCACGAAATCTAAACAATTATAAGAAAATCTTCAAGCTCAGCACTCTAAGACCCGGTTTTCAGTACTAAGTTAACCAAGATTCAACAACCCCCAATTAAATTTAATCTAGAGTTAAATGATGAACAAGTTTTTCAGTGAACGATTATACTTGATTCCATGAGTGTTGATTGAATATGGTAAGACTGATGATTTATCGATTTTGGTGTCCATGTGTTACCAAAATATACAGAATCTGCAATAGCTCAGTTGTCAGCTTTTTTGTTACCTTTTCTACAAACAAATGATAATAGTTCTTATAGGCCTTAGAACTGAATGTTTTAAAAAAGTTCACTATCATAATTTTAATGGAAACACTGGAAATGGTTCCGGCGGTAAAGTCCTTTTAAGTTGTTTAAGATCTGATATGCAATAATGAGATATTTTGGAACAAAATTGAATAAAAATAGGTCGATACATTTTCGAGAAAAACAATACCTTTCTCTTGTAAGAGAAACAGCAATAGGCTCAATACGGCCGTTGGCCTAGTTTTTTTACTCACACAATTCATGTTTACTATTTTCTATAATGAAAGCGATCTGTCCTTTACGAATCTAAATGACTTATTTGAAATAAGCTAATTATGAAAATTGATACAACTCATATGATTTGCAAGTCCTTCGCGAAAAAATGGCAAAACGAATTGTTGTTTCTAGGATCCGAAATGAACCCAGTTTCACACTACGCAGAAACATCCTCTTTAATAGACTAGTCCGCTGGGAAGTCAATGCTAGCGGTTTTGGACTTTTAATGATTTTAACAACATAAGTTTGAAAACGAAAGTACGAAGTAGATTTGGAATACCGCTTTTTTCGATATTTTTCCATAATTTTTTATTTAAAGTAATCTGGTCGTTATCGAGGAATCAGTAATTTTCAAGAGAATGTGCATCTTTTTTCTTTAACGACGTTATAAATATAACCGTTATGTGGAATATAGTTTAAAAAAAAAAACCGAGGTATGGGAAGCTTTGATAAATTTAGTGCTAGGACTCTAGGGACCAAGCAACAGACATTAGATCTCAGACTCCAGATTATAGACGATAGACTTAAAAATATTAGTTTTACCTGTAATTTTTTTTTCTGAACTTATATTTTGACCACAAACAAAAGGAGGCGATTCATAATGACAAGCTCTTGAGTTTTAACTATCTGTCAGAACATCACAATAATTTTTGAACTTAAACCAGAACACCCTCTCTTAGAAGTCATACTAACCATTTGGTCACTGCTACCACTCTCCAAGATGAGCTTTAAAAAATACCTTTTCGTCCAATTTATAGAAAAAAATCAAGCTTAACGATTAGGGTACAACGTATGCTACTAAATTATATTCCAATGGTTGAAAACACATTAAAAATTAAGGTTTCAGCCAGGACATCGGAATTGTGGTCAAGAATCAATAAAAAAAAATCCTAAGAAATATACAAGTCGAATAATTCTTCTACTTCTTAAAGGAACTAATAGATCACATCATATACAAAGAACAAACAAATTTATGACACAGCAGGCAGGTAAGGATATAGACCTAGGACCTAGGGTGAAATCACGTAAGGTGATAGTTGACTGTCACATTTTTGATTGTCGTTTGCATTTTAATCGAAGGATTAAAATGCATTCAATAACTATATGTCATTCTGGGTGCCCGGGTTTTTACAAAAGGCATTAAAGGCATCCCATCAACGCCGAGAAGACTGTCTAAAAGGCAAAATAAAGAAGACGTTAACATGTTAAGCAAACTGTTGGCGCTTTAAGAAGATTTATTGTATTCACGTTTAACTTATTTTCTTTATAAAACAAACTTTCACTGTAGTTACATACACTTTTAAATTGATTATAAACATTTTACGGAGTTGAAGTGAACCATGCAAAAACATCTTATGAAAATAAAGTAAATGCATGGAAATGACACCTTTATAGCTGTCATTTGAATTCAACGCGAAAATTGATTATCAATTTTGATAATCACTTTAAGTGAAGCAAAATAATTGTTTTGACTGTCAACTATCACCTTACGTGATTCCACCCATGGATTTTTTTACAATCGGTAACAACGATGCCAGTATCTTCAGTTTTATTGCGAAGTAGAATGACTTAGTTAAGATAAGCTTTTCCAGACAATTGATACTATTCTGATGATTTATCGTATCATCGCTAGAGGAGGGCCAGTTAAAAATATATTGGTTTTGTTTCAACTGGGATTTTTACCCAGACCTTATTTTCTGCAGTTAATTGAACTAATCTTGTCAATGCCTTTAACAAATTCTTATTAAAGTGGCACTACACTCCAGGTTGAATTAGAGTTTCAACCAAAATGCCTCCCCAGTTTGTCGATCCTTAGCTTACTATTTGCAGTTGCTCACTTCAAGCTGCTTGAGGTTAATTTTGTACATTTACGCGCCGTTTGATAAATACCAATCACGGTAAAATGTGGGATAAGCAGGATCACTAACTGAAAAGTAACATCCGTTAAGTCATAACTATAAGTCATAAGTCAGAACAATAGCAAATAGCTATTATATCGTTGGAGATCATTTTATTGTAAATAAAAAGCTAACGCTCAAAAGCTGACGGTCCACAAATTATGTTTAAAAAGATTTCTTTTGCCGAGATAGTGAAAGGATGCGTTTCTTAATCCATTCTATTATTGCATACAATTCTGTGTTCAACTGATTTCGATATCACAATATATTGCGTAAAACCGTTGAAAGAAATCATTACGGATTCTCCACTTAACTGATTGAAATCTATTCTTCTTGCAACAACTCCAAGGCTTCATTAAGAAACAAATGCAAAAAAACCTCATGATGTTACGTTCATTGTCACAAGATAATCCATAGCTCGCCTTGTTGTCATTGTCATTGATTAACATTGACACTATCTCCTATTGTCGTTCACTGAACACGGCTTTTTTGTTCCTAACAATGCGTCCACTCATGACGCAATTCTAAATGATAACATTCAACTTGAACCTAGTGTATCCTTGCGTTGTATAGCAAATCCCCAATTGTACATGTCACCATAATGAATGCAGTCTTAGTAATTAAAATCACCCTCACACGTCTCGAAACAAAATCAAAGTTATAATTCCAGATTTAGGTGACATAATGCATCTCAATTCTCCTCCTGCTACTTTGCAGGCAAACAAGGACTTGAAAGGAAAAAAATTATAGAATTTCTAGAGAAATTCTTTAATAAAATTTCTCTTTATCTCATATCGCTATAGTCCTTTGACAAAACCAAGTGCACACGATGCATTGTGAGCAAGAAAAACACGCCCGCACTCACAAATTCGCCGTCACAATAGAAGCATTCTGCATACACTGAGAAAAACTTTTCACCATATTTTCAAAAAAAAAAAAGAAAAAAAGAATTGGGGTGGTGAAAACTTTTCTTCTTCTCTGTTGGGCTTTCGTCTTTGAGTCCTTTTTTCAGTATGCAGTTTATAAGTGTTTCATTTTACCGTTTTTTTTATTTTTATGTTTGCATTGATATAATAACATGAAATAACAAAAAGAGAGTTTCAAAGTCGATTATTTCGCTTGAGTGCTGCTCTCGAGGAGCCATTGATGGTGATGGTATAGTGAGTGCTATGGTGTTATTGTAGAAGGCGCACCTTGTTAAAGCGGTTTGCAAGTTCCCAGCCAGCTAACCCGCCCCTATTGCAGCAGTTCTTAATGCATTGTGTAGCATTCTCTCCCTTTTACGGGGGAGGTGAGTTCTTGCCGTTTTTTTTAGGTGGGTTGTGGATATTTTTTTTAAACTCCCGGTTTTGTTGCAGGAAATGTCTTTCTTTTTCTCTGTTGAAAAAGAATGTTAAATTTGCAAATTTTTGAGAGTGAATGTCGTGTGTATGTGTGCTCATGGGAATGTGTCTTGAATTACAGGTTATAGTTTGTTTTCTCTTCGGTTTATATTTTTTAAGGAAACAGTTAGTTTTTATATGACTAAGAACATGGAAAGACTTTTAAGAAATTCAGCGCACAAAACCACCGAGCAACCACCAGATGTATGTGTGTGTGTGTTTGTAAAAGTGGAATAAATGTGTTACCTGTAAGGAATAGCAATTACAGTTGTTGCTTTATTGTTTCGTGGTTTAAGCGCTCCATATGTTGGTAGGATTTTGTGTGTTGAATTATTTAATTATGAGCTGTTAACGGAATGGTATTTTAAAATGTATACTATTTGGAGAAAGGAATACTTTCCATGCAGATGTATAGTAAACTACTTTCTGCATGCAAGATAGTATAACTCATTTAACTTTTTGAACATTGAGAAAAAGTATGGGAAATCCTTCTTTTTAATGTTTCGGAATTTATAAGGGAATTGCCAAACGTTTTCTGTAAGAATCGCTTCTTACAAATGCGGAATCGGTATTCAATTGTTTGTAATTTTTATTTCGCTCGAAAAGTTAATGCAAGAACATATGATGGAAGTTACTAGGTTTTGACAGTAAATGATTTTTTTATCAGTTGAAGAAAGAATACACGAATACAGAGTTTCTTTCACTTTAAACTTACTCAAGAAATACATGAAGATCCAATCCAATAACGGGTTCTGAAACCGACGTGTTTGAACTTATGGAATTACAAGTTTATTTTTTTAAAATTAGCTTACCCAACTGACCGCAGAAGATAGATTTGTTAGAAATAGGCAATTGATGCGAAATATACTTTGATACTGCCGTATTACGTGAACGTCCTAATCCCTGATCGACAATAATTAGTCTGGTTTTAACATTCAAACTTCTAAAGGTCCTAGAAAAACCCAAGAAGTACAAATCGGTTCCCACAAACCATTTATCGATTTCAAAACCGCATATGACAGCCATGTATTAAGAGGAACTAGATAGTTTATAGTTTAAATCGTCCAAACTCGTTGGTCTGTGCAGAAATACGATACAAAATTCTCGCTGCTCCATTAAGGTTGGACACGACCTAACATAAACTTTCGATACCAAACAATTTCAAAATAGTAAAGCACAATTTTCCATAAATCTGTGCAACTACTAGGATACGCCGATGATCTTGACACCGTTGGATGGTGTGCAAAAATGGGGTCAAAATTAAATGCGGGTAAGGTCAAGTGTATGAAGTCAACACAAAAAGACTGACGTCAGACGCTATGAAGGGAGGCCACGCCTTAAGTATGCGCACAAGTAACAACCAACTGCATATAACTTGAAGTTCGCAATTGGAGTCAAGGGACCTGGCTAATAAGAGAGGTTGAGGTTAATACCTAAGTTCATTGCGGGCAGTAGCGACACTTTAGTAAGTAAGTAAGAATCGTTCTAATTGATAGACTCTTGATTTAACGCGTTCCAAAAACACTTTTTATATTCCTAATTGTTGAAAAGTTTTCTTGAAATAAATGTTTCTGAGCTTTGCGAAATTCCTTTTTGGGCTGAAAATATTAATTTTAACTTAATTGATGTAGGTAGTTGTAGCTCAAGAGATGCACAGATTTTTATTATTCATCTAATAGGGATCCTTAAGCCGCTGTTTACAGTTGGATTTTGTTTATAATGTAGGACCCTTTTTAAATTCAAGATGTTCTTTACTTTAGGTTGATCGATAATGTATTCTTTAAATTTCATGTTTCTTCTACTTCTTTTTAATTTAATAAAAGGTTTTAAAATTTTTTTCAACATGATTGTTGAGATGAAAATTCCTCCTTTTATAACTAAAAATACCTTCTCAAATAGATATTAAAATAGAAACAAAGCATTTCAATTTAATAATCCTTAGACAAAATAAAATGTTTCCCCAACTTTTCGCAAAAGATAACTTTTCGTTTTTTTTTTTCAAAAGACTTGAATTCAAAATAGAACACAATTTGCACAAATCATACCGCAGCAACTTCTGTGCCATCCTATCCCTGATCTAACTAGGTTAAAAGTTAACAAACAAGTAAGACTTTTCACAGCGAGACATACATCTCGCTGTGTCTCCCAGGGTGAATATCAATCTGAATTTCTCACAAAACGACTAACGAAACAAAAAAGAGGAGGAAACCCCCTTGCTCCTTGCGACTAAATGAAATTTGTATTCATCAATATTGCAGCCAAGCAGCAGATTTCCTTGGCGCGCAACGTTATTGGTCCAGAAGTAGCGAAAGCAAAAAAAAAGTGAAACGAAAAAAAAAGTATAATAAAAAGTGCAAAAAGTGAGTTTTTTCCCGAAAAGTTTTCCCATTTCAAAGAGGAAAAGTTGCCCCATTATATTCAGGACCCTCACAAAGGAAACCGCTGCTGGATGTCTGCCGCCTACACTGCGACTATTGAGAGCCCGCACATATTTTTTTATTTGGCGTATCTGCTGGGTTTTTGCGTGTGGGGGTGTGCATCTATGTGAATAAGTGGAATTTATGGTGTTTGTACAATGCATTTGTACATTGGTAATGTCGCTGTGACTCGATGAAATGCCCACACGTTGAATTTTTTTGGTCGCATCGCAGTTTGTTTCAATAGAAATGGTAGGCGGTGGAGAAAAAAATAGGACAAAAATTTCCCCCTGAGAGTGATGGCTTCAGTTGGTGAGATAGGGGCTCTTTGAATCCTTGCTAACGAAAAAATGTAGTTGGAAAGGCTACATATACGATATGGCTGTTGAAACAAATGTTTTGATGGGTGTTCGTTTGCTCAAAAAAATGTTTTTTTTTTTTTCTGTTTGTTTGTGGCCTCCTGGTTGGTGACGGTGACGCTGAAATGATACCAGCACTCGCACACACATACGATGGCTGCAAGGGATGGAAGACGGACAGATGGATTGCTTTGGATGGATGGACGCAATATCATTGTGGTCGGACATGACATTAGATGCGGCTTGTTGCATTCTTTTATTGCAATGAAAGTTTTTCCATATCATCTGCATATTGTAGGGATGTGATTTTTATTTCCCTACTACTACTTCGTTGGGTAGATAGATTTTTTTCAGCAAAGTTTAGTTACTGGATTTTAGATAATATTTTTTCGTTGAAAGAAAAATGATTTTGTGGTACGCGACACACGAAGGAGACTGAAAAAGTTTGAAAATAAATCGTCCGGTGAAGAATTTTCGTGTACATAAAATCGTGTGTGTGGATGGGGGTTGGGGTGTGCTTCAGTAAACTTTGGAATACTTTTTTTTTTTCGGATTAAGGCAAAAACTTGTCGGAATGATTTAGGCCCGACATCCTGCTGTTAATATTACAGGGAATGTGTCCTCCGGAATAGATTTTATGGTCCAAAGAGAAAGTTCGTTTTTTTTTCGAAATTTATTCAGTTTTCTGAGCAGAACTGAAGCAGTGTAATGTGGGTTAAAATATTTACTAGGGGAGAGTTGTGTTTTTTTCTTTAGTATTACAGATTTTGTTTTGAATTTGTTATCCTGCATAGATATATAATAACTGTAAATGATGATTCAGAAAGTGTCGGTTTATTGAAACAAAAGATTTTAAAGCTTTGGGCGCAGGTTTATGTATGTTGAAACCAACATAATTGACGGCAGCGTTTAGACACGCCCTACGTCGGACAGTTGTTATTTTACAAGAACTTTGGAAAAATTCGAAAGCCTTTGTGTTAGACTTAAAACCGCTAAAGCCACCTCCGTTTTACTGCTCCACATTTCACCACCTTAAATATTTCATCACGTATTGACTTCAGGTGTAACTTTTCCACTTCTTTGCACACGTATGAATATTAAGAAATGGACAAAGGCAAGTCAAAATAACAGCAGATATATAATGAGATGTATGTAGGTACAATGGAACTGCCACGTGATGCCGATCTGCATAGACTATTTCCAGGGAAATAGATTCGAAGTGATATACGCACCCATAACCACTTAAAAAGTATGTCAAATTCAGGAGCAGAGACGATCTGTCCATCCTTCCGTATGTCACCAGTTTTTAGGCCTTGAATTGAGCTAGAATTACGAAATTTGGTGCACGAATCCTTTATTGTTTCCGGCAGAAAAAAATATTAACAAAAATTGAAATTCGCCTACTTTTCATATATATATTTCGTCCATAAAAGTTTTTTTTTCCCCGCCCACTTTTTGATGGTGTTTTCAGTAAAAAAAAAGGTTTCCGGTACAATTTTAAGAAAATATATAAAAGCTTTCGATGAAAATACTTCAGTAATATTAATATTAACTTTTCGTCTATATATCATTTTAACCAACATACACTTTTTGGGGACGTTTTCCTAAAAAAAATGATTATTTAGCACATATATGGCATAGGTCATAGCAATGTAATAGTCCATCAAGACATTTTTAACTAGGACCATGATTTTGGTCTAATGGCCCGCTTAGTCCTTGGCAGGAAGGTGAGCTCTTTCTGACTTTTTATATTCTTATTTAAGAATTTTCATATTTTAGTTGATCATCAAAAGTAATGCTGGTGTTTTCATCAAGCACTTCTATACATAAAATAAAATAAAGTCCCAAACATTGTATGAATGCACTAATCTCGAGAACTGCTGAACGGATTTCGCTGTTATGATCTGCATTTCCCTGGAAATGCTATAGTCTATTCAAAATTCAATTACAGGAGCTGAGTATTCGAGGTCTAAGTGGCAGAAATTTTCTTCATTAAAAGTGTACCCGAGCGATTTGCGTCGCGGGAAAATGTATTGCAATATTATTGCATAGCTGTATACGTAATGTTGCACCATATTTTAGGAGCCAGATATTCAGTAGGTCTATTTGATCCGATTCGAGCACAACAAAGTTTTCCAACATGTCCTATAGTAATTCTTACCGGAATCCTGAATGAAATGTGGTCTAATGATGCAACTTGCCCAAGTTGTTCGTAGTGAAATTAATCTACAAATATGAAGCGGTCTATTGTGTGTCAATGGAGGTTTTTCAGTATCCCAATAGAGACTATTTTAAACCTACCAATTCGAATTTGGAATTCGAATCGGAATGTTCTTCGTCGGTCGGGTGCAGTGCAATAACGCCCGCGGAATTAAGCCCCATTGGGCTAAATTCGCCATAAAAAGGACACAGTCGAAATGGAAATAAGCCCCGCGGTTATTAATGCCTTTTGGTTGTGGGGCCCAAGCTCGCACTCGAGTGTATGCAAAGTATGAACCCCCCTGCTAGGGACAACTGTTGGATTTGGGATGGGTGCGAAATTGGATGTATGCAAAGTTTAAATAATGAGAGGGGGGGATGCTTACGCCCACTGCTGGATTTGGGTTGCGTGCGGGATTGGGTGTACGCTAAATTTCTTTTTATTTCCAAACGCCAATTTTAAATGGCAATAACAGCAGCAGTTGTCAATGCATTTTTGTGGCAGGCATTTCAAAAAAGAAATAAGCCCTGTGGGGGTATTTTTTTCGGGAATTTGACCTGCACCCGTCAGTCGTACTGAAAAGTCGTAAAACCATTATAAATTTGGTCTTACCTTTGTAGGGTTTTAATACATCGACGGTATTTGAAGGGGTATTAAAGAAATAGTTTTTAGTTTTAGACTTATAGCATGCTTGGTGACCGGACTAACACTTTTCAAGAGTCGCTGTTGTTCTTGAGTTCTTCTTTTTTCCCTTTTAATAACAACAAATGAAACAACCTTAATATTAAGAAATTGGCATCAAATAACAAATGCTTTTATCGCAAGCTGGAAAAATAGAAAATATGGTCGTGGATACTTGCCTACTTTTGATGTTTTGGAAAACGCAACTTTGTTTGACCATTCGATGCCATTGTTTCGGTCGTAGAAATTTATGCAGTAAAAATAAAGGTTTTGTATCCAAAAATGTAAACCGTATAAAGTCTGTACCATAAAGTTGACACATTTATATTGAAAATAAAATGATTTTTTTAATTTAATCGATTGCTATTTTTTAAGAAAATGAAACTGAACTGTCTTTGCCTTCCGGGCCCCTTATTTTTTTTTTAATACAAATACATTGTATTTCACAAGACATTTTAAGACAAATAATTGAGTCCATGATTGTAAAACTCTGTTATTCGAATACATTTTTTGATTTTTTAGATTGATGTATGGGAAGTCTGAGTCTCAATTCACAGAAAATCCACTTTTTGTAACTATCATGGATTGCTTATAATATTCACTGAGCAATTGGATTAAGCTTACAAAATTACAAGCCAAAATGAAAAATTGGATTTGAGGAAGCTAACAGAAATCATAGTGGCGATTAATTAATCAAAACTAACAATACTTCGTTACATAGAAAGGTAGAAAAAACGTTTAAGTACTTTCTCTAGAGTGCTTGCAAGACTTTACGCAAACACCTGTTACAAGAATAACTCCACTTTGCAGTACAAAACTATAGTGATACCATAAACAGAAATAATCTACATTTCATAATGTTTCTTTTTTTTCTGATCCACTCTATGAACGAAGAGATCAATATTTATAAAAAGCTTAATCCTAGTGATTTACAAACCATTTTATATATATCACATAAAATATAAGTAAAAAAAACGTTATCATAAATAAACGCTCTTATTCCCTACATGCTCCACCCTGTAAAGTCATCACATCAAGGTACATGTAATTCTCTTGGCATTTGATTTTGAGTAGAATATAAGGACAGTTTTTAGTGCCACAAACGAGGAGCAAAAAAAAAAACCCAAACTGAACGAAACGACATTAAGTTTAGAAAGCGGAAAACTCTCCAGAGTACAAAATAAGGACTTCATCTCCTCTCCTGCCACAATGTACATCGTATTCGTATCATTTATAGCATGGCCCTGGCTCTTTTATGACAGTCTCGACCAAACATTATAGCCATGTGGAGAGTGTAATAGTAACATTAACCAATATCCTTTTATGGTTTTCTTATGACTTGACGGTCATGATTTACATTCATGAATGTATGCGCGCCGCTCCATCTTTCAATTTTACGTTTTGTGCTTGTGTGTCGTGCCAGAGATTGAAACAAAATTTGCTATGCCATTTGATGGGAGCTAGCATGATGCGAGGACGATGCTATAAAATGCTATTGTCAGCACATAAAGCGTTACCCATGAATATAAATAATTGTATCCTGTTATTCTTAACATCAGATCGGGTAGCGCTTATTGAAATAAGGAGACAACACTTCAAAAAGCTGCCTTTGAATGCAAGTTGAGCATGAAAATCGATACGTAAATAGGGAAATCAGTCGAGGAAATCGCATTTATGGATGTTTGGGAAATGTACGCGTTAAGGATGAGATTTCGCTGGTGAAATGGTGTGTTTGCTTCAATTAGAGCTTAATGTGAATTTTCAAATGCAGTTGTTTGTTAGTTGGATGTCATGATAGATGTACTTGTTGAGCTTTGAATTCTGCGTATGATGATAATTTAGATTAGATGATTGTTGGATGCAAGTGGGGTACTCACTACTCATGGAATGTGAATATTCGGATATATAATATTATACAATAATTTATATTGAATTGAATTTATAATTGAAAACAAAATATTACATACTATATTTCTAATTGCTAATAAGGTTCCTTATATTAAAAATAATTAACAAAAGAAAAATATAATTATATTTGCTTGGCAGGAAAGATTACCACCCGTCAGGTTCTGAGATTATTTGTCTTCTTGTTTGCTATTGGTAATTATATTTCTTTTAATTTTATTTGTGACTGTCCTTATTGAGAAAGCTAATTACTCCTGACTTGAACAGTCACGAGCCCAGGCTGACTGCGCCATTATCTGGCTCCTATTCATTCATGTCACAACGATCTGGAACCAATTTTAGAGTGATTCTGTAAGGACTCCCTAGAGAAACTAGTGATTGAATCTAAGTACATAACACTTGAGATCCGGAAACAATTCTTTGGAGCCGATATTAATTTATGCGACTTAGAGTATACACTCAAGTTTATGTCTTTTGTCATTGTTTAGATACATTGACCTATAATTTATAATTGACTATAATTGATCGGATCCTATGTATTGTTTTTTTTTTATTTTAAATGAATCAGAGCCATACATGATGTCCTTTTCATTTCATATCATGCCTCATGTTTAGTTTTAACTTTAATAATGCGCAATCAAAGGAAATACTTAAAGAGCGGCTTGACAGAACACAAAAATATGTCCACAATTAGTTTAGAGGCGGTTACAGTCGTGTCTTAATCGCCAGGATTACGAAACAAATCGATATTTTAATTTTAATATCAATATTTATTAGAATTCGATTGTATTTATGGAGCTTTTATTCAGTGTCACACGAATTCTTATTATTGCAACATTTTCCAACATATATGATTATATAGGTTTTGTGTCAAATATAACCAAAAGAGAGGTGTAAATAAGAAGTTGAAAAAGCATCAGGAACGTACGATCACATGATAATGATAACCAAAGAGGTATGGCCACTACAGAAAGTATCGTCATTGGTTGAAGGGTCCATTAGATACCAAATGTTTTTTAAGGGGGTAGAAAGCTACACATGCTTTTCTTAAAACTTTTTTTTTGATTATTTCCAGATTATTTTAGTATTTTGTAAAGTTGCCAGATATTTAACATTGCATGGTAGTAAAAATGTGTGGCCATTAAGTAGTGAGTGATTGCTTGTATCAGATTCATGTTTTCCACATGATTGGATGTTCAAAACAAAAGCTAATATTTCCGAGACTTCGAAAGACGAATAACGTTTTTATACCCTATCCCATAGGGGTATATTAGTTTTGATACTTAGTTTGTAACATAGAGAAATAATTTAGCTACATATACCTCAAAGTATATGGATCGACTCAGAATCGCAAGCTGAGTCGATTAAGCCACGTCTGTCTGTCCGTCCGTCCGTCTGTCTCTTCGTCACCGATTTTTGGGCCTTAAATTTTGAGCTAGGATAATGAAATTTAATATATAGGATCCTTGCCCGTGCCACCAGAACAAGTGTAAAAATTTTTGAAATCCGCCCACTGCCACGCCCCCTTTTTAGGAAAACGTATTTTTTGGCCAAACCGTAAAGAATTTTATAAAAGTGTCTGAGCAGGATATTTAGAGAATCGTAATATCTATATTTCGTCAATATAAAGTTTTTTGCCACGCCCACTTTTTGGGGGCGTTTTTATTAAAAACATTTGTTGGTCAAATTTTAAAATTTTCGAAAAAACTTTTAATGGACGATCATTGGTAGTATTAATATTAACATTTCGTCAATAGACCATTTTAACCCACGCCCACTTTTTAGGGGTGTTTTCTTTCAAAAACCTTTTGTATGCCCTACCCCAAGGCATATGCAATAGAAATACGTTGTTTTTTTGTCGAACCATAAAAGAATTTGATAAACCTTCTGAACAATATGTTGTGACAACGTTATTTTCAATACTTTATGACCATAAAGACCACATTTTGGGGATATTAGTTTTACAGTTAGTTATTTTATGTAATTGGTTCCTAATAAGGGGCTTGCAGGTTAGACCTGGAAAACTATCGACAGACGTCCCAATATCAGAGCACTTCGTCTTCGAGGACAATCAATTGCTGGTGTAGTTGCATTTATATGTGTCAGGAGTTGTATGACGGGCCTTTCTTACGCAACTGCGTATGGGATTTGATTAACAGTATGCCGTTTTAGGGTACCTAACTTACCACACCCGATACATTTAAAAATAAAACGTTCTCATTATCCAAATATATCTAATTAACATACTGCCAGTAAGCTCTGTTTTTCTAAAAGCCCCGCAATTTCCTACGACGCCTAACTTTGCATTTGCTTCGAATGCAATATCTCAGAAACCTCCTACAAAATTGACTTCTCTTGATAGCACGTAATCACCCTCGCCCGTCTACAAAACCATAATGCCCCATCATCATTGAAGTTCATTACATCACACGGTAATTACCCACTTTTCGTTCAATTACACGTTTTCATCGATAACAACAAAAGATTCAGCCACTTCTACCACGTTCTGCTCGGATACCATACCCAGTCTGTTGCACAGAAAAAAAACAACAACAACAAACGTTAAACACTATTCTGCACTATTGAGGCCAGAAGCACTGCCGCCGTTGGCATGGCGCGCCAGCCGTCGTCACCGTTGTGTGCCGCCACAATTTCGCGTAATTTATTCAAATTACATTCAATTGATTCCAGTCGCCGAGCCACTGTACAACAAAAATGCATACACATGGCAAAAGCATACTACACTCATCACATGATATGGGTTACCGTTGTTAGATATCCGTAGCCAGGAGTTGGATACACCTACCCACCTACACTGTGTTGTTATTGCACGATGCGCGGGAATCTTTTGTTCAATGGCGAGCATTGCAAGCGACATCCTATTTGCAAGGAGGAAAATTGCCAAGAAATTACCAAATACCTCATAATCCAGTTTGGAAAATTTACGATCGCAACTACCGGGATGTGGGTCTCTTTTTCCAGCAGAATTTCTTGGAAAACGAAAAGAAAACTAAGCAAATTGGGTAAGGTGGCTTAAGGAGAAAAGGGATAAAATTCACCCCTAGGCAGATGGAGAGACGCGAAAATAAAGGATTAAATTGTTGCATAATAGGGGTGTAGTTTGAAGTCTTGAATCTATAGTCATGTTGAATGCAAGAGATGTACTTTATGAACATCAAAATTGCTATTGAGAAAGTACAGGCACTATATATATATTTAATGGTATAAAAACAAGTGCTCAAAGTTTGTACTAAATTTTCTCAGAAAGTTGTAAGCTTTGAATATTAAAACTTCTTATTGGCTGTATATACGAATAAATTTTGCGTAGTTCGGTAATTATGAATCGGAATTAATCGGAATTACAAGGAAAATTGTTAATTCAATTTCTCAAACATTGAGCTTTTAAATATTAACTGCGGTGTTCTGAAACTAGACAAAAATCATCAAATATAATTTCCTCAAAAGCTCCATCGGTGCCTGGTCCATACACCCATTAATTATAGTAAATAAGATATTAACAAATATTTGTGTGTGTGGTTCTGCGTTTGCAGTAACTCCATTTTTAAAAATGTAAAAAACACAGTTTGTAATCAATGTTTCTTAGAAACTGTAAAGCTTAGAAACTAAAAACTGTTAACTTGCTGCAGATGCACGATAAAAAACTAAATTGGGAAGCAAGAAGTGACTTTTCGAAAATATAAAACTATTAAATGCCCTTTTTTTATCACGACATTTAATAAAAAGAAACATTTTTCCTAAATGTTTAACCATTTGAGGTACCATATTTTTTAAAATATGGCCCTACACACGATCAATGTTACTCTTCAGTATTACTTGAATCGTAGAGGCAAGATGTCTGAAAAGTGGGCGTGGCACTGGGCGGATTGGAAAAAAATGTACACTTGTTCTGAAGCAACGTACAAGGATCCTTTATACCAAATTTCAATCTCCTAGCTCAAAATGTAAGGCATAAAAATCGGTGACATACAAACGGGCGGACGGACTGGCAGACAGACATGGCTTAATCGACTCAGTTACTGATTCTGAGTTGATCCAAATACCTTAAGGTATATCTACCTAAATTTATTCTCTATGTTACAAACACAGCTCAGTGGCGCGATGGTTAGTGCGATGAACTGCCGCGCAGAAGGTCTGGGTTCGATTCCCAGCTTTAGCAATACCTAAATGGCACTCCTTTCGTGATGATCTGACAAATCATCCGAGTAGTATCAACTGTCAACAATAACTTATCTCACTAAGCCGTTCGTAGTCGGCATAAAACAGGAGGTCCCGCCATCGTGAAAGAAGTACACACGCTCACATGAATGGTAATGAGAAAGCTAGGCACTGTTTTTATGTTACAAACTATATATAAAAACTAATATACCCCTATGGGATAGGGTATAAATAAAGTCCATTCTTGTAGACAGATATGAATCGACTAAACAGAATTTTCTCAAAAATATTGTCAATGTTCATTGATACATTTGGTGGATTTTCCATCAATATTACTTGACAATAAAAGGCGTCAATTATGACGCTCTCGAAAAAAGTCATATGACCATATTTGAAGATATAACCTTAAGTCGCTTAAGGTGAAGTGCAATATTCCCTGCGAAATTAAGCAACAAGGGGATAAATTCCCGAAAAAAAGTGAATTAGCCCCCGCGGGACTTATTTTCTTTCAATCTTCAGAACTGTGCAAGCGTAAATATTAATTGGCTGTGCATCAATTGGGGAGAATAGAATGTCATGGTGTCATGGTGGTATCATCCCATCATTATGCCTACCAATTTTTCCACGTATTACAGATGCTTTAAAATAGCTGTCAAATATGCATTTAGGGTGAAAAATAAACTCACCCACCATGCATCAAAGAGATATCTAAGTAGTGGTCAATGCAGCTATCAAAAGGCTTAAAGACATGGAAGCCGATGGTGCAGATGGATTACTACCAACGGCCCACTTCGATTACTTTGATTATTAAATTGATGAAAGCATATGGATTTGAAATGTACTGTTTTTTAACTGACAGCATTTTGGACAGTAACAAAGTGAGGTGTGTAATCGTGCTTCTCTTCTTCTCCACATACTTTACAGATGTCGCTAGGAATCTATGACCATGCAATTTAATTTAATGGTGTGCTCTCTTAAAAGGTTATGAGCAGTGTTTGCCCCTACTAATTTAGAGAGTGTGGTTCTATCATATTTATATATTTGTTGTTTGCTTCAGGGGGCTCAGTGGCGCGATGGTTAGTGCGATGAACTGCCGCGCAGGAGGTCTGGGTTCGATTCCCAGCCGTAGCAACACCTAAATGATTTTTCACTGGCCCTCCTCTCGTGATGATCTGACAAATCATCCGAGTAGTATCAATTGTCAAGAATAGCTTATCTCAACTTAGCCGTTCGGAGTCGGCATAAAACAGGAGGTCCCGCCATCGTGCAAGAAGTACACACGCACACATGAATGGTTGTGAGAAAGCTAGGCCCTGGGTACTAACGAGCCTGTTGCGCCAAAAATTTGTATTTGTATTTTTTTTGTTTGCTTCAATTATGTTACTTTATTCGTAGAATGCAATATCTGCAAGAAAATTTACCCTGTAAACTTTCAAACATTTCTATAACGCTACGCGACGAAAATGATCAAAGAATTTTGCTCATAACCTTCCTAATAGATATCAAGCTAGCTTTTGAAAGCTTTACCGCCAGGGGCTCTATATGTCATATGGCAAGAAGCGGATTTAATGTCCCTCAAAACCAATCCAGCTATGTTGCCTAATATTCCAATATAATTCAGTTTTAAAGAACCTAAACAGTTGGATATATCGACACATATAAATAATAAGCTGGAAGCGATCTGTCCTTTGATATGTAAACTTTTACTACTTTAGAAACTCCTACATGGAAATGTAGCAGTTTCCAGAAAGAGATAAACAAGTAACAAAAGGACAGAACAAAATAAATGTTACCGGAGTAAATATTAACCAAGCAAATTAATCTTCGAGAATGACACTTGTAAACAGATAGTCTGGCAAGACAAATCGGGTCAAAACACCCTACTCGAAAGTCCAAATGTGTGCTTTACAGATTCGAAGTCCCTTCTGTCCCAGTTCTTGAACAAAAGCAGAAAAGCGGACTAAATTCTACGAACTGTGGAATAAGTTAATTGTTGTCAAATTTCTATTCTTGCCTAAAGAATCCCAAATGCGGATCAGTAAAATAGTTAATCGGAGTGTTATAATCCATCAATCCTGATCATAACTCCGTCGATTAGAAGTTAATAGGTGTGTAGGGCATTACCTAAGCCTCTTGGAAATAAAACCCGTCGATGGCAAAAACAAAATGAAATTACATCTAGGAGCTTACAAATTTTCTGAAGAGAATTTAGGTGCAGCCCTGAATAGCACTGAAGCTCGTTCCAAAGAACATTAAGACCCGGGAATTTGTCAATAATATACTTTGTTGTACTAGGGTTGTAGGCCAATCAAGCAAATGGCTCCCAAAAAGAGAAAATTAAATAGCTAAAACTTTATATAAACTAAACTTGTTTCATAACATTCTTCTCTTCTCACCTAAAACTACCGCATACAAAATTTGAATTTACTAACATCTGCAGGTTGGATTAGATTATGTTTGATGGGTTACGGTTACTCATAGATAAGATTCGAAATAATCCTAATTGCTAAGAGCTTTCAGCTATGCGTGGCAGCTTTAACTCCATTTGATGCCAATGATTTAATGTGCGTTTGACTTGAGATCTCCAATACCTTATAGCTCATTCGTCAGATTTTATTATGTCCAGAATATCCGCTTGAAATAGGTTTAGACTGCTGTTTCCGGTATGGATGACACTTTATGCTTGAATGTACATGCTTAAAATTTTCTTAGTATGGATCAGAACTTTCATGTGGAATTTCTCTTCCTGAAAAACACGGATAGATATTACTGCACCATATATCTTCCATGAGGAAGACTTTAGTTATTTTAGAAAAGTAACACACGCACATGGTTTCGACTCCAATTTAGCATTTGAAAATAATACACCTTCCTATTATATTTATCCCCAAGGATCTCCCAAAATAGTGCAGCATTTTCTTCATTTCTAAAACTATATACATTTTTATCCAGACCCAAAGACCTTGTACCTGTAATAACAATCTTTCACGCTCAGACCAGAAATCACCAAGGGCGTCACACCCAATATTCTTAACGATAAATAAACCGGGGAAATGTCGGATCTGTTCAAGATAAAATCACCCAAGGACATCCACGAGAACATACGACTTTCATCAAATGGAACCAACTATCTTACCTAGACCGCGCAATGCCCTACCTATGTTTGTGCTAAGTAAGCCACAGAGATTCATTCCCACAGACAAAGAAGGCACTTTGCCATAAAACATATTTTCCACCTGTTCCATGGTGCGGTTGCCTTAAAGCAATTAATTTCCTTTCACACACTTTCACAGAGCAAAGGCGGTGGGTGTGTGTTGGCACACAACTTTATCTCAGAACAACCTTTCTGTCCCCCATGCGTTTACAAAACGGAACGAACGACGAGTTCTACTGTGCAAAGAAAGAGAAAAAACACGGAAAATAAAAGAACAAGGACTTCATCCTAGTCGCTATTTTATGCATTTCCCATTACACAGTGACTTACATTCTTCTCCATATCGTGCACCGTGGAGAAGATTGCACTAAGACGGTGCAAGAGTAATAACGTGTGCACTGGCTTCAATGAAATTCTCAACGGCACGTTCACACAAAAGATGTCCTTACTACGTACTTATATGTGTTTTTCTCATTTACTGTTTTTTTTTGCTTCTTGAATTTTTCTCACACATTCTTTCCTTGGAATATTTTTCTTGCGATGACTTTGTATCCGATTTACGGTCTGCAAATGTAACATTCAAGCCCATGCTCCTATCCGACTGTGTACCCAGTTTCATTCTAATAGAAGAACCTGAACTGCATCGTACATGGAGTGTAGCAGCAGGGGTAGCGTGGAGCGCAGAGACACCGGATGAAAAGTTTAAATTTAAATTTTTCATCTACTGCATGTAAGGAAAGAAATAATAATTTTTCCATTACAAGGCATAAAAGAGAAATGCAGCTGGAGTTGGAGGAATCCCTTTCACAGAATTTTCCCATATATATGTATATATTTTTTTAACCATTCTTTTGCCAAAAAAGTTTAGTAGCTAGATAGTCACTTCCTTTATTCTTGGTGCACCCTGACGTCATAAAATTTAAAGCGCATAGTGTCTGTAAAATTCGCCCACTGTTGTCGTAACGATGATAATAATAAATCATCCCCAAAACACCACCAGCCAGGACGAAGTATGTTGGTAGGGCACCTCTTTATTCTATGCATAGCCATATGAGGTTTTGGGAAGAGGAGCAAGGCTTCGTTTGCACGCTGATGCATTTTTCGAAATACCCCCCGCTGAGTTAGCGGACGAACAAAGACTCACACTAAAATGTAACAAAAGCCATCGAGTTTGGTAGAATAGGAGGGTGGCAGCCACACCCCTCGGTTGAATGAAAAAATCTAAGAAAATATGCAAGCAATGAAAATTCCTTAACTTTAACAAACGACTTGGTAGGAGGTGGATAGAATTCAGGTAACTACTTCAGGTTGTGCATCTACAGATGGCCCCTGTTAAAGAGAAGTGTTTTCACCTGCTTGCATGGGTATTTGACTTTTAAGCTTCACTACTATGGTTATTCGTTATTTGTGGCATGTTCGGCAGCCTTTTGTATATCTAAGCAAGTTCTAGAGTTCCCACAAAAAATGCAATTTAGTAAAATTAAAATGCTAAGCATTTTTTTAGTGCTTAAACGGTAGCATTTTGTTATACTGATACAGAAATCTTAGAAAAATATACAACTTATTACCAGCTAAAGGGCTAACCTGAATTAGATTAAGTCTAAAACATTGAAGTCTATGGTTGATTTCTCTGAGCTCATATAAAAAAGTCTTCGCTGAGCCAAAGGTTTGTTTGAAGTCAGCGAAAATGTCTTTAGGGCGGATTGCTCATCAAGCAGGTTCATTATATATTCTGCAACCGAACTTCAAACATAACAACAGTATTCCAAACCTGTTTATACTTGGGCTTTATAGAGAAGAATAAGCTGGGCTAGTGTAAAAACCTTTAATGTAAAAACCTCTTAGATCCACTAAAATGGTGATTTAGTTCAGACGCTACTTATTTGGTAATAGGGGTAAAATGTTATTACCATGATACATCTGAACAAATTGTGATGAGTAAAAGATACATGGATTCTTCGATTTGCGGGATTGAGAACATGTATTTTCTTGTAAATGCTTTATACTGAGTTGAATTGAATTAGATTTTTCGTTCCCAATTGTATAATCTTTTGTAGGTTCTCGTTTATAGACCAAATTTGTAAAACTTGTTTGAGACGTAAAAGTTCAAAACATTTTTTTTACTAAGGAATGTGGCTTAAAGATGGTTTATCCAACATATTTGAATCGTGATGTTTGTTCTTTAAAACGCCTTTTTGCATCATTTTTTTCGTTTTCTACAGCGCTGACGCAGTTCTTACATTTCCTAGATTTCTTGTATTCCTCTGGCTTCTGTTTTCCATAATATCCGATCATAACAACGACCAACATGAGATGACTATTTTATTTATTTTGTAGTTTTCTGTTTAATGTCAATTTTCACTTATATTCCGGCAAGCATCACTTAAAGTCCTTGTGGTGCTACGAATGCTCCTACATCAGTCCAATGAATTCATAGATAAATTTTATACCGCTTATCTAACAGTGTGGTTTTAGGCCAGGAAAGTCCACAATCGATCAAATTTTCACACTTCGGCAGATCCTGGAAAAAACCATATAAGTCCAAATCGATACCCACCACCTATTTATCGATTTAAAAGCCGCATACGACAGCATTTATAGAGACGAACTATACAGAGCCATGTCTAGTTTTGATATACGGCCCAAACTCGTCCGTTTGTGTAGGATGACGATGGAGAATTCTAGCTGCACCATCAGGGTCGGAAACGACCTCACCGACACATTCGATACCAAAAAAGGATTTAGGCAAGGCGATGCGCTGTCATGTGACTCCTTCAATTTGATTCTTGAGAGGATTGTGCAAAACTCCCGAGCCAACACCAGAGGCACAATTTTCCAAAAATCGGTGCAACTACTAGCATACGCCGACGATATTGACAGCATTGGTAGTTGGTATGACTCAACGTGATGTCATAGCCACGTTTGCTAGTATAGAGAAGGAAGCGGCAAAAATGGGTTTAGCAGTAAATGAGGGTAAGACAAAGTATATGCTGTCAACACGAAAGGACTCACAACATCGACGAATTGGACAGAACGTCACCATTGACAGATATAACTTTGAGGTAGTACGGGACTTTGTCTACCTCGGCTCCGCTATTAACTCTGACAACAACATCTCGTCAGAAATCAAACGAAGAATTACTCTTGCCAATCGCTGTTTCTTCGGCATAAGAAGGCAATTTAGTAGTAAAGCCCTCACTCGAACTACTAAGGAGATCATATATAAGACCCTGATCATCCCAGTCCTGCTCTACGGCGCTGAAGCATGGACCGTATCAAAAGCGGATGAAGAAATCCTTGGTTGATTCGAGAGAAAAATCTTCGGTCCCGTTTGCGTTGACGGGCTATGGAGACGAAGATTCAACCACGAACTATACGAGCTGTACAGCGACATAACCCTAGTCAAAAAACTCCGCATTGGACGTTTAAGATGGCTAGGACATGTAGAAAGAATGGACACCAATACTCCAGCTCGCAGAGTCTTTGATTCCCAGCCAGACGTCGGACACAGTAGAGGAAGACCTCACCTTAAGTGGCGCGCACAAGTAGAAACCGACCTCAACCAACTTGGAGTGCGCAACTGGAGGCAGTTAGCTAAGGACCGGGCTAATTGGAGAGGCATGTTGGTTGAGGCCCAGGTTCTTCCCGGACTGTAGCGCCACTTAAGTAAGTAAGTAAGTTATCTAACAAATCTCGTAGCTTTAAGTAGTTAAAATCTGACGGTATATTGTCACACAATAAAATGCACGTGATTATTAGTGCAACAGCCTTAACGTCTTCCTTTAAAAAGGTTATTACCATAAAGCATTCCCTATGTCGTTATCCGCGGTACGATGCCTAATTAAGCAGTAATTGCAATGGAACTTCAATGTAACGCATAATAATTTTAAATCGAAGTTCTCTCGGTGTGAGGGTAAGGTAATGCAAACGAAACTATACTAACTACGACTATGCTTAACTATGTATTTTGATACGGATGACTCTCCTACCGCTCGGTTTTGCAGTCTATTCGATGGGTGCATTATTATTTTTAATGCACTTGACAAGATGTGGTCGTTTAAAAAAGTATGGGGCGATAATATGCGGTATTTAGAAATCAGGGATGAATAATTTCTCTCATCGATTGAATACTTGAAAATTCTCTAAAATGTCCCAAATGTTTGTTTCTTAATGCGGAGAGTATTTTGGTATCGCACCAAATCCGTGATTAGAAATAACGCTACCCATTGAGATAAGATCTTCGCCTGAGCTTATTGAGTTAAAATTATCCAACCGAATTTAACAATTACTTCCATGTACTTCATATGTTGCCAAAATATACTTCACTCTAGAGGATTGTGGGAAGCGGCTATAAATTTGCTAAACCATCAATGCACATGAATCTATTTGAATTAAAATGCTATTATTTCTAGTTGAATTCCGTTACTTAATAAATAAATACTATATCCTGAAATCACTAATATGCTTAATTTCTTCAGATGCCCCATGTGAACAATAAAACAAAATTCCCATCTAAGAATTTACATCCTATCAATGGTTGTAATTATGCGCCTCTTATAACAATTCATTACTCCAAACACTCAAAATAGATATCCAATTACAAGCAGAGTAAACAAACAGTTTATTCAAATACAGTCACGAGTCCTACTTACAAATGGCTTCAAAGGAAACGAATTCCTTAATTAATCCGTATCTGGATGCGAAATCATTCGTCGATCTGCAAGAGAAAAAAAAAACAAAATAGTGTGAGAGAAGGCGATATAATGAAAAATAAAAGATGAAAGAAAAACAAAAAGAAAATATTGAAAATCAAAAGCAAATTCAACACCCTTACTCATTCCAAAAGGAAGACTTCTATCAGATGACAGCAAATCAGACAAACAAATTTTTCTTTCTTCTGATATTCGTCTACATGGAAAAAATTACATTTTTACGAATTAATTAATTACCAAGCGAAACCCAATGACTGTGCACTATATAACTTGTATTTACTTGTTAGTCAATTAATTAGAGAGTCAGCTGAAGTTGTTTTCATTTCTCTTCTTTATCCTTACACCATTATCCCCAGACAGCCCTTCTTTCCTTTCCAATCATATTTCTTCATTTTCTTGTCTTTGGCGACAAAAAAAAATTCCTAGCGCCACGGTATAAGGGAGACAAGAGTCCTTCTCGATATTAACACTGACTGCAGATGAAAATGATTTATGATGATGACCATTGCTAAGCATAAAAGTTTTACCACTTCCGCGCTAAGATGTTGTCGTCTTGGCGACACTTCCTTTTTCGCTGCAAAGTACAATTACTAAGGACGCAGATATACTGCGGAGATACATATAAAGATGTCGGTACCAATGACAAGCAAGGACCACCCTAAAGAGGAAACTGAACCGCCTTGAGGAAGATTGAATAGTTGTTGTGTGGAAAAATATTGAAGAGTTTTGTTGTTAATTGGTGATGTAAGATAAGCATTGGTGCCTAAGGATAAACCAGTATTCTATGCATAAATGAGTAAGCAATTGTGAAGGATGTTGATTAATTGCTAGAGAGTTATGAAGATAAACAAAGACCGTGTCGTGAGTAGTTCTGTTCATGGGGATGGAGATAGGTGATTTATTTATGAAACTTGAGTACTAAATGAATGGTTTTAAACGGAGATAGGGACATGTTCAATAAATAACTAATAAAGGCAGTTGTATAGTGCGAGATCAATCCAATCTTGGTACTAAACTCTCCCTAATTCGAGATACAGTCAAATTAAGTGTGTCCCGGTAAAAATGCAGCTTTCAACTTGTAAAATTGGCTATGGGCAGTTGTTTAGTGCGAGCTCATCTAAGTCATGGAATTAAGCTCTACCAAATTCGAGACTAGTTTTTTGGTCAAAATAATTCTGAACTAACTCTTATTATTTTGGATCTAACTAAGACTATCACTTAACCTGACTTAACGACGACTGGACTTGACATAGGCTGATATATTTTAATTTCCAGGACATTTGACTAGGAAGTGAACGCGCCCAGAGGGATAGCCATTGTCTCGGTAAATAAAGTGTAGGAAGGTCACCAATTGTTCGACTTCGTAATTTTGATGATGATGTTAGAATAACATTACTTGTAATGTGAAAAAAGTGGATTTTGCAATTCTTTTCATTTGTCCGTCTATCCGTAGTAGCCTCTCCAGCCAAAAAAATAGTTTTGACTCACTATTTCATAAAAGAATTTTCATTTTAGCCAATAACCCTATCCCTATCCATATCCCTATCCATATCCTTCATATGGATACCTATTTCCGTCAAAATCCGAAATAGAAGTTCTTATAGTCATTGTTCCACAAAGTGTATTTTACTATGGAAACTGTCGAATTTTTTGCATGGTTGGTATTTGATCTGGGATATTTGGTGAGAGGGCAGGAAATACCCCCGTCCGACGAGTTTTACAAAGCAATATGAAGCAAGGCTGCCCCTGTGACCTACCAAAGTGGAGAATTCCCAAATGCATGAATTGTCATCACTGCTAAGCAGAGAGAATAAAAATGTAATAGAGCCTTTTCCATTGCGCAATTTTGAACGCAATCGTGCAGCTGTCAGAATGGTATTGCATCTGGATGTGTTACTGTGCTGTTGGTTGTGTGATTGTGATTTATTTTGTTTTGCTGAAAATAGCTGAAAATACTACAGATATGTAGATTTAATTAATTTTTATTTGTTTAAATCACTAATGCCCGGTTTTACAGTGGGAGCTTAAGTCGTTGCTTAGCTAAGCAAAACGCAGAGCTTAAGTTTGGGCTTAAGTTTTTCGGGTTTAGCTAAGCCATCCATAACAAGTCATTGTGCACAGTTTGTGTCAAGAAAAATATACTGTGCCACTTATCAGTGATATAAATATTTTTTATTTTTCAAAAGGTATTGTGGAAATGTGTTAATGTCAGCCCTGTTGAAATCAAAAAAAATAATGAGCATGTAGGTCAGTTAGGTGGAAATTTCCAATTCAAAAAACTCAGCATTAATTTGTTTTTTTTTTTCTGTAGTTGTAACGGGAAGGTTTATATATTGACTTCTCACAAGTGCTATAGCTAACTTTCCTTACTACGCTGCATACGGTTGATTTTGCAGTAGTGATAAGCATTCCGCCAGTTGAATAAAACCTTAGTGTTATCAGATGAATGCTCTCTGGAGTGAGTGCAGAAGGAATGGGGATATTTAAGAAACAATAAATTTGTACACCTAATATATTTGTTTTGCTTACATGTTTTCAAGTGTTCAATGTTAGACCGAATTTGCTCCAGAACGCGAAATGCTTCGAGTAACAAAATCTTGTGATGAAATCATCTCACTTATGAATGTGGTAAGGACCACTTATGAATGTGGTAAGCACGATGTTGAATATTTTTTCCCCTTAAACGTGAACCACACAATTATCATTCAGTATCGCTTATATGTTATATCATCTTTTTCTGAATGTAAAACAAACACAAAAAGCTGCTGTCGAACAATAGGTATTGCCAGAGAACATTTTCCTATATTCATACGTATAACCATAAAACTCAAGGAGCGCGCAGGTTTTTGACGAAATTGCCTTGCTAATTTGCCTCCGTTGTAATAGTGAAGATATTTATTGAGGTAAGAATTAGAAAAAAAACTATTTTTCAGGGTTAGTTTTATGTCCCTTAGTAAAATAGTTACATTAAATAAAGGTAATTTGCTAATGCTAGTAACATCGAATGATGTTATTTGCTCTGGCAGGAGTTAAGCCAACACTTAAGCCACCAACATCGAAGGCTTAAATTATATCAAGTTTATAGTTATTTTACTAAAATCTAGTCATGTAAGTTATGGGCGCATGCACTACATGGTTATTTTTATGATTAGGTCCATGAAAAATATTTAATCTACGAAGGATATAGGAACCTTCATTGGCGGTACAACCAATAACATACTAGAAAAGGTTTATACACTGATTCAATTATGCTTTTTAATAACATGTATTATGAAAGAGTTTCTTTATTAAATAAGGAATATCCCGAGAAAAGGAAGCGTTCCAGCAAATACTTGAGGTAAGTCAAAAGATTCGCATTGAACTGATTTGTGACATTTGCTTTGATTAAATTGTCTCCAGCAGAATAGTCACTATTTAATAGGGCAATATATTTCAATAGTGTCTCCGATTATAGGCATCCATGATCTGTAACCAAATCTATGAGGCGGAGACACAAGAAATGGCATTAAACGAAAAAACAAAAAAAGGCCATCTCATTAAATCTTGGGCAATAATAATCAAAAGGCTTGCAAGAACTTTACAATTCCATTATTTTTCTAGTGTAAGAAAAAATGTTTTCTCAATTTATATAAGCAAACCACAAACGTTATATGGAATCACCAAATTATTTCCAATTCTTAAAGTACTATTTCGGTTTTAGCTATCGCATACGTGACCAATGTCTTCAAGAGCCCGACATCCCTATTGGTAAATGGACTTTTCTGTTTTTGAAAAGCTTGTCCTTACCATAAATATCTCTTAACCTCTATTTTTGACTTTAATGTGATATAATCCCTACCACTTCAACAGCAAAAATAAAAGTCACCACACAGACATTTATTTTCCATTCACATTCAACCCACCCTACAGAAAAGAAAAAAGCTGATGATGATAATTTTCCTTGTTAACCTCCCCTCACCGGTCTAACAAATTGTCAATCCCACCCCATTCAAAACTTTGAAGAGAGGTAGATTGAGCTGGGTGAAATTAAATTTTCTAAAAGCACCGACAAATGTCCTTTAAAATGATTCCAAATGGTATAAACACATCCACAACGAACACAGAAATGTTTAGAAGGACATTCATTCGTCCTTCTCATCATCATCTGCAACGATACGAAAATAGAAAATATTGATTGGAAATAATCAAAACAATTTGCCAAAGGAGTTGCCTGGAATTACTTTAATCTTGTTTAAGTGCTGAGTTAAATAGATCCCTTAAAGGATGACTCTATCAAAAAAAAAAATAGTTTTCAAAGTCATTCGGTTATTGTGACAACTAAACGAACAAAATAAATTCATAAACTTTTCAAATTCCACACTCGTCCTTATTCGATAAAAAAACTGGGGAAAACATCCGCCTTTGTGAACGTGATAAGGAGATTTCCAAATGGGATTAAAATAACTCTTGCCAGTGTATCTCCGTGTATATGTACTTTTTTCGATTTCTTTTTTTTTATCGATAAAGAGGAAAAGGGAAATAAAAATAAAATTACCAGAGAACTATCGTTAAGCTGGCGTTGTCATCAGCAAGTCGTTTGCCATGATATTTGATTTGAAAATTGGTTGGGCGCCCTCACACAATGCGGTCCTTTGGGGTGGTGGTGAAATCAAATCGTCTCAGTGTACATAAGCTTATTGTCAGCTCTTCTTCTGTGCTGACGTCTGAAATACACATAGACTTGGACATGGAATTTTTATATTTGAAGTAATCTTCCTTTAAAGGGAGGTTCTTTTTGAAATGGCTCGTCTGAGTTCTGCTGGTGAGAGATGATGTTTTAGATTTTTCTGATCTATAATTGGATCTACGATTTTAAAGATTTTTTTCTTATTCCATATTTTGTGGGTTGTAAATAAATTTTTGTTTGCAATTTCACTTGAGTGGGATGAGTGTAATTTAATTTATCGGGGAGGTTTAAAATTTTGTAAGTATCCTTTGTGGGTAGATGAAATAAAGAAGAATGAAGAAGAATATTGCTTAGGGTTAGAAAAAAATTGTAATATTTACTTAGGGGCTAATAAAAGTTTGCTAAGTAGTAAAATTTGATAAACTTTTGACTTAACTTTATGTTATGTTAATGAATTTTTCCAATCAATACATTTGATTTCAAAACAGGTTTCGAAACCGCCCTTTCAAGATTTCTAATTTCTACACCGGATATTTTTCCCATATTCTAATAACATGATAAAATTTGTTTATCATCGCAAAAGTATTGAAGTTGCATGTCTAATAAAGTACTTAACAAGTACATGAACAACTGTGTAATTAGGCATCGTTGGACACGGAACTGTCCAAATGGATCATTTGGTCTGTTGACAAGTCTGTAAATATAAAGCACATATAGGCATATGGCATATGATATCGGCCTCCAGTGCTTCTCTGACACATACGCAGACTTTTTTCGAAATTTTCAATAAACTTTTTCCATATACATATGTGGTTAAATTTCGCAGTGTTGAGTCTAATTCTTCAGTGTATCGTTGATTGAAATCAAATAATCCAATACTAAGTAATACTATTATATCAGATCAGTGGTTACTTACTTACTTAAGTGGCGCTACAGTCCGGAATGAACCTGGGCCTCAACCAACATGCCTCTCCAATTAGCCCGGTCCTTAGCTAACTGCCTCCAGTTGCGCACTCCAAGTTGGTTGAGGTCGGTTTCCACTTGTGCGCGCCACTTAAGGCGAGGTCTTCCTCTACTGCGTCCGACGTCTGGCTGGGAATCGAAGACTCTGCGAGCCGGAGTATTGGTGTCCATTCGTTCTACATGTCCTAGCCATCTTAAACGTCCAATGCGGAGTTTTTTGACCAGGGGCATGTCGCTGTACAGCTCGTATAGTTCTTGGTTGAATCTTCGTCTCCATAGCCCGTCAACGCAAACGGGACCGAAGATTTTTCGAAGAATTTTCCTCTCGAATCTACCAAGGATTTCTTCATCCGCTTTTGATACGGTCCATGCTTCAGCGCCGTAGAGCAGGACTGGGATGATCAGGGTCTTATATAGGGTTTCCTTAGTAGTTCGAGTGAGGGCTTTACTACTAAATTGCCTTCTTAGCCCGAAGAAACAGCGGTTGGCAAGAGTAATTCTTCGTTTAATTTCTGACGAGATGTTGTTGTCAGAGTTAATAGCGGAGCCGAGGTAGACAAAGTCCCGTACTACCTCAAAGTTATATCTGTCAATGGTGACGTTCTGTCCAATTCGTCGATGTTGTGAGTCCTTTCGTGATGACAGCATATACTTAGTCTTACCCTCATTTACTGCTAAACCCATTTTCGCCGCTTCCTTCTCTATACTAGCAAACGTGGCTATGACATCACGTTGAGTCCTGCCAATGATGTCAATATCGTCAGCGTATGCTAGTAGTTGCACCGACTTTTGGAAAATTGTGCCTCTGGTGTTGGCTTTGGAGTTTTGCACAATTCTCTCAAGAATCAGATTAAAGAAGTCACATGACAGCGCATCGCCTTGCCTAAATCCTTTTTTGGTATCGAATGTGTCGGTGAGGT
The DNA here is from genome assembly GCA_932526625.1 of Rhingia campestris. Lineage (NCBI taxonomy): Eukaryota > Metazoa > Arthropoda > Insecta > Diptera > Syrphidae > Rhingia > Rhingia campestris. The sequence continues at coordinate 48,913,444 of OW052182.1, read as the reverse complement.
CGTTTCCGACCCTGATGGAGCAGCGAGAATTCTCCATCGTCATCCTACACAAACGGACGAGTTTGGGCGGTATACCAAAACTAGACATGGCTCTATACAGTTCGTCTCTATAAATGCTGTCATATGCGGCTTTGAAATCGATGAATAGGTGGTGGGTATCGATTTGGACTTCTTGAGTTTTTTCCAGGATCTGCCGAAGTGTGAAAATTTGATCGGTTGTGGACTTTCCTGGCCTAAAACCACACTGATAAGGGCCAATCAGGTTGTTGGTAAACGGTTTCAGGCGTTCACATATTACGGCAGATAGGATCTTGTAGGCGATGTTGAGGAGACTTATGCCTCTGTAGTTGGCGCAGTTCAGAGGGTCTCCTTTTTTGTGGATCGGGCAAACGATGCTGAGGTTCCATTCTTCAGGCATATTTTCATCCGACCAGATTTGGCTTATGAGTTGGTGGATGTTACTTACCAAGTCATCTCCGCCGGCCTTATAGAGCTCAGCGGGAAGGCCGTCATTTCCGGCAGCCTTATTAAGCTTGAGTTTAGATATTGCTATCCTCACTTCACTCAGGTCGGGTGGTTGGCAGTTTTCGCTGTCGTTGCCAATATTGAATGGTTCGTTCTGCCTGACAGCGGAATGTTGTTCGTCATCGCCGTTTAACAGTCTGCAGAAGTGGTTCTTCCATATCCTCAGCATCGACTGTGTCTCAACTACAATATTTCCTTGTTCATCTCGACAGGATTCTGTTCGAGCCTTGTATCCTTGGCTTTGACGTTTTACACTTTGGTAAAACTTGCGAACATCGTTCCTGGAGTGGCACCTCTCTATATCCTCGATCGCGCGCTTTTCTTGCTCTTTTTTCTTCTTGCTGAAAAGCCGATGTTCTTCCCTTCTTCTTTGCCTATAGAGCTCAATGGCAGCTCTCGTCTTCACCTGCAGCTTAGCCTTGTAGGCCTCGTTCTTGGCTGCGAGCATCTGTCGGCATTCCTCATCAAACCAGGGGTTTCTTGCTGGTGGGCGCGAGAAACCTAGCACTTCAGTTGCGGCTGATCTAATGGCCTGTTGGCATCGTTGCCATTGCTCTTCGACATTCGATGCTGGTGGTATGGTGTTAATCGAGAGGTTAAGGGATACGCGTTGTGCGAAGGTCTTGGCGGTCTCTTGCGATTGCAGTCTTCCGACATTAAATTTTTTCACAGTATTTCTGGATTGTTGTGGCGTGGTGGATATCCGCATTCTTACCTTGGCTGCTACAAGGTAGTGATCCGAGTCGATGTTAGCTCCTCGGAATGTTCGGACATCCAAAATACTGGATGCGTGCCTCTTATCTATCGCAATGTGATCAATTTGGTTGACCGTTCGTTGATCTGGAGACCGCCATGTCCCCTTATGGATATCGAGGTGAGGAAACCGTGTGCTGGCTATAGTGGCATTTCGTTCCGTAGCGAAATCAATTAGCCTAAGTCCGTTACCAGACGTGTTGTCGTGTAGGCTATGTTTTCCGACAATACTTCTAAAGATGTCTTCTCTTCCTACCTTTGCGTTAAAATCTCCCAGCACGATTTTAACATCGTACTTCGGTAGTCGCTCATAGGTTTTGTCGAGGAGCTCGTAGAAGCAATCCTTAGCTATATCATCTTTTTCTTCCGTCGGAGCGTGAGCGCATATAAGGCTTATGTTGGCGAATTTGGCCTTGATGCGGATTGTTACTATGCGTTCGCTAATGTCTTGGAAACATAAGACTTCTTGCCTAAGTCTGGCACTTATAACAAATCCGCATCCGAATAGTCGCTGTTTCTGCTCACAATAACACGGTCCGTAGTATATGTCACAGTTTTTCATCCTCTTTTTGCCCGGCCCATCCCATCGTATTTCCTGGATGGCAGTAATGTCTGCTTTGTAGCAGTTTAGGGCTTCCGCTAGTTGTTCGCCTGCACCTCTCCTGTTTAATGTTCTCACATTCCAGGTGCAGATACGAACGTCGTTGTCCTGTTTTCGTTTAGCAGGGTCGTCAACAATAAAATCAGTGGTTAACTTAGATTAATATTCTGACAACGAGAAAGTACATGCCCAGGAAATGTCTAATAGTGTAATGGAATTATTTCACGGGCTGTATGGCTCGTGGCATGTCTTGTTGAAATCACATATCGTCCACATTAATACAATCTAATTAAGGCAAGTCACGATAACGACCACCAGTAACAATCATTGCTTGACGAGCTTCTTTTTGAAGAAAAATTTAGTCAAAAACTCACACCAAACAATGACACGTTGCAGTTGTTATCAAGATTATTGTTCGGAATGAACGAGTTGTAACAGTTTGTTAGCATGGAATTTGAAGCAGCAAAAATGGGAAGTAAAACTTTACGACAAAAAATGAAAAAAACTACCATTGCCAACCGTTGTTTGTTTGGGCTTTAAAACCAATTTAGTCGTAAAACCATCACTCGAATTATTAAGTATATCCTATATAAGAGCATGATCATCATAGTTCTCTACGGCGTTGTTTTGAGCGAAAAATTCTTTGAAAAATCTTCATGCAGTTTGGTTTAATGAAAACATTGCAGCAGTTGCTGAGTGTGTTAACCATTATCCTTTCACCAAGATTCACCATCGGCCTCAGTAATTGAAACTTTAATTTCAACAGAAAGGCGAATGCTCTGCAATGAACCTTAGATGGGATTAATTGCAATAAGTAAATGTCTTATAATCTAACCTGTAGAGTGCATGTTCAAATATAGTCAAAAGGTTTTACATTACCTACATCTTGGATCATTGGTGTCAATCCATTTTTTTTTTTTGAAAATAGGAAAATGTGATTCAAAACCTATTAGAAGACAGTCGCAACTTTTTTTTTATATAAAACTAAAACTTACAAGACTAACTTAACCTATCTAAACCTATCTAAGCCCTGTCATGTGATCTCTATTCCATCGACTAACAAGTCATCGTTAGGTCAGAGATCACATGTCAGGGCCTAGTTTTACTTAACCTAAATATAGGCTTCAGTCTAGTCTAGCCACCAGTATCGGTCTCTATTTAACCTGATAGTGTTACTTTTCTCGCGTTGAGGTATGCTAATGCAGTATCTCATTTGATCAGTCCCCCGACTCAAAAGGCTCGTAAAGGATCCTTTTATCTGTTGCTCTCCTTGCAGCATGGTATATTATTGGAACGTTCGTTGAATCCGATACGTAGCCATATGCATCCAGAAACAGAAATGTTTCTGGCGGAATGTATCCACTTTCCAAGGCATTTCTGAAATACCCAGGATTCGGATAGAATAATCCAGAGATTAATTCGTTTTCGCTAACACTTGCCGAACGAACAAAGTGATTTCTTACAAGATATAGAAAGACACTGTCAATTCTGGACACACTGGAAGCATCCCGAAGTCTTTTGTTTGAGACGTAATGCCTATAATCGGAATGTGCACTCCTATACATTTGTGTGCAGGCTTTTGCGCTCGAACACTCGAAGCTTTTCAATATACGATGGGTTAATGTTCCACCACACTGGACTCGAATAAGTCAGAATTGGACGAACGAATGCTTGGTGACAAATGATCTTCACATCGGATCTAAGATAGTTGGAATAAAACAGGCTTTTTAGCGACGTGAATGCCGCTCTTGTCTTGTCTAATTGAATATTTATGTGCTCATTGTAATACAGAAACTTGTCCAAATGAACACCTTAACATTTTACCACGGTCCTCGACTCGGTCCGAAGATCATTTGAACTCGTTATTTTGAGATTTCTCCAGTTCCGTCTCAAATCCGAACTACGGCGTCTTATTGGGGTGCGGAACAGTATGGTTTCACATTTCGTATAGTTTATTTTAAATGCTTCTTGCTTTAAAAAAATATCTACACACCCAATAAATTTGTATACAAATTCGTAATCAACTTTATTCCATTGTTCTGAAGTGAACATCTGTAATCCTTACCGCTTGGCAATGTTGCTTTTGAAAGGATAAATGTTTAACCAGAATTAAATTGCAATCTCTTATTCTACACACCATAATATCTTATTGCGCAGTATATAATCACACTCTGTGCACATACACTCAGACTATAGTTGGAGATCCTATTGCCAGCATACCATGGGATGAAATGCGGTGCCAACGGACCACTCCCTTAGCTAGTAAAAATACTTCCTGACGGATATCAACAGCGCTTTTCCATTTCTGTTCTATTCATTGTTTTCCTTTTTGTTTTAAACATACATCCATGCATGGTTGCTTTTTTATATTTTTCATTTAAATTTAAAACTTTTGTCGACGAAAGGCAACCGAATGGGCGGGGTCTCTATGTGGTGGTGAGTATTGTATGTGAATGAACAGAACCAAAAAAAAAAAAGATTTTCAAATAGTTAAAGAGATTTACAGGATCAAACATTTAAAAGCTAACACCTTCTGGCGAGTTAGAAGTAACAAACCACGCTCAACCCCTACGCATCCGCCTTCATCCTGACTTTTACTTCTAGGAATGAAAAAACCGCAATGAGTTCCCGTCCAATGCTCACATACACAATGTAATTGGGCGGCTTACAAAAACAACTGCACACAGGTCTTCCACAAATGGAATTTTGATATTTGCACACAGTTTCGCGAGCGCAAAGAAAATAAAAAAAAACCAAGGATATTATCACTGTTTCACCAGAGACCATGATCAAAACTAATGCCAGAGCAAAACAGCACCATATACAAAACCGCAATACAGAGAAATGAACAATAAAATGAAATAAATTTGTACCCAGTTATCCTGGGCGCAATGGTGTGAACTATTATCGAACAATAAAAACAGCATCCGAACCGATTTGGCAAACACATTTGTATTGACTGTTAAAGGGGTGGAAGTGTGTGTGAATGCTTGAGTGGACGATTTTGCTATTTCGTGAAATAGAGCAGAAAAGGAGTGCGGTGTAATCCGTTTGATTTTTGGTTTTCATTTGACAGGTATTTTTCTGGAGGATTTTGTGATAATGCACAACGAAATATGTACTATTCGAGAGGAGTCGAGATGAGATTTGGAGGGATTTTCGTTCAAAGATTTGCGAGTTGCTTGCGTAAAGATAAATCCTTAGCTAGGGTGAAAGCAGCAAGAAGGCTAAGCTATAATAGATTCTAAATTCTCAAGAGAGTGCTTATAATCTGATTGTACAATGACGAACGAAGTTCTTGATTGTGGGCAAAGTTAAGAGATTACCATGTTCAAGTCTGCAAACATTTATTAGGCTACAGTAATTGAAGTAGTCCCTAGTATAAATACGAGCTTATGAGGACAGCTCAAAAAATTAAACACTCTAGTCATTAAGCTTTTCATAATAGGCAATTCGATTGATTAAAACCACATGCGGTTTCATTTTGAAATATCTTTTAGGGCTACCAATTCCGTGCAATGGCCTAGTGGTAAGTACGCTGGACTACTAAGCAGGGGATCATCCTTGATCCACCTCTTGCGAAAGTCTGACAAACATTCAAGACTATAAATTTGACAAAGGAAGATCTCAAATTGTGCGTTCAGAGTCGGCGTTAAACAGGATGACCCACACTGTGACACAAATATGTCTTCGTACATAAAAATGAAAGGAGAAGCTAGCTTTTAGACCCTGCTAATAATATATGCGGAGTTAACTCCGTCAGAAATTCTAGTACAGTGTAAGTCAACATAAAATATTAAAAAGGATCTATTTCATTCTGGTAAGATATCGACCTAGGGAGAGAAAAGCCAGGTTAAACCTTTTTTAAAATGAAGTTTGAACTGTTTCCCTTAATCCAGATTGCATACCCATTATACAGATAACCAAAATCAAATCAATTATAAATGCATACTCTTTCTCCCGCCCTTAAACGATTAACACATAAACGATCAAAGAAAAAATGACTTATGTCACAACCATCTATGATATGTTTGAGATACAATGGAATTTTTTCTACATCCATATGTGCGTTAAACTTCACCTACCCTTGATTTGAGTAACTTTCATTCATTTTGTATTCCAATTCCATGATAAGTACTATAATTTCAACAAAAATACAATAAAATCCTTCAAACGGATGAAACTACCTTCAACCCCACAACAACTATGATCCATAATTGCATTAGCTATTCGCACATATTCCTGTGAAATACAAACACACCCATTCGGTCCCCCTTTGATGGGGATAGGTGCATAGATAAGATAAATGCCAGCACATCATTATCATCATTTCATTGATAACATTCTCCCCACCACAACGATATACATTTTCATTCTAAATCGATATCAGGTCTTAAATAGATCTGTCTCGATGTTTTGTACCCAACACCCTCGTCTATATAATCTCATAGAATCGCTCCGTCCTTATTACGGAGAGCATATAGATATGAATAATTCAGCGGAGATGCGTGATGTTCATGCCGCTATTGAGTGGATGCCCTCCAGAATTCACATACACAGACTCAAGCCAATTCGAACGTTTTGTTGTTGAGTTCAGGATGTTGTTACCCCCATCCACTATTCGTTGGGATTATATGGATAGACACGAAACGCCTCTATACTAAAAAAGGATCCCCCAAATTTCGTGGATGTTATCATTATTTTTGTCTACCCTTTCTATACAGACAAGCGAAGCAACTTTATTCCTTGGAACAGCACATCCATACACATACGAGTAGTTTATTTGTAAATCATAACAATTGCCAGATGATGATGGTGGTTCGTCCTCATATTGCCTTTTGTTATTTTTGGTAGCTTCGTGTTGAAAACTCTACTGTCACAGCTGTCCCTGGTCTCATGCATGCGAATGAATTGAATGATTTTGTGTGATTCTTGTATGAGGATCTTGTACTGTGATGTACAGTTATATGTACAAGATGATCAGAAACTTAAGAACCACATACATAGCAATTAAGGAGAAAATATAAACGAGCTTTTAAATTTATTCCAGCCCTAGGATTGATGGCAATAAAAGGTAGTATTATCTTTGATTAGTTTTTGGTGTACTGATGTATTGCGTATTTTGGTATTGCGTTTGGTTTATAGTGGTCAAAAAGTATTGCCTTTTATCTCTCTATAGCAGAAGCTGTACATTGATTTTGACACATACTATTCGTGACTTTTTAAGAAAATCTACGTTTTAGGTGTCTGAGACGGATAGGTCATGTAGAGCAAATCACGAGTAATGATTCTTCATTTTGTATCAGAGAATCTACATGCAGGTACAATTTTGGTTTAAGCGATGAAGGCACTTTGTCATGGTCCGGGTCAAAAGGAAAATAATGTTACTTTGGTCTTTTGTGGATCAGTTTATTTCAATATGTCGATCTCGTTTATTTTCTTCATATTAATAAATTTTGTGAACATTTCGTTATTATTTTGTTGAAGGAGGTAAAAAGCATTTCAATTTAGTATCTTCCTGCTTTTGGGTTAAGCTAGTACAATCTCACAGAGTATGCAAAAGGACTTTTGATTCCAAATCACTACATCACTGTGGATAATAAATGCTGGTAATGTTGGATTTTTGTAATTCATTGCGATTGTTAGGGAACATTGACTGGATTTTATCTATCTCTTTTTTGAACATGGCAACACCAGGGACCTCCAGCTTTATGCCGAATCCATACATCTTGCCAACATATGCAAAACACTCACTTTTGAGCAAGGAATGAAGCTACGAACGGGACTTTTGTTTTTTATTTTTTTTTTTTTTTTTTCTAAAAATTTCTCAAGTGATGCATGTAGATGTTTTTTTGACTCAGCTGTTGAATGGTTGTATATTGTTAATTGGTACAAAAACGTCTTCTGGAACTTCGTTGCATTATTTGCTTGGTTTGCAATGAAATGAATTTTGATATTGCATTGTTCATTACGTTATTAAATTGACAGCGTGTCTGTGAGCTGAAACTACGTGTCTCGTCGGTCGTTGAAATGCAAAGATGATTTCTCTGAACTCCTTGAAATATCTGTCTTCATTGTCAGCCCTATCGAGGTATCCACCGGAGCGGATATTTTTCTGCAACGCATATTTCGTCGGACGTTAAAATTCCATTCGAGGGATGTTTCATCGGAAAAAATACTACACAAATGCAACTGGTTCACTTCACTACAATTCGTAAATAAATTTCACGAAAAATTTGTATCGGAAGATATCGTAAAAAAAATTCACTTAGCTGTCAAAAATATCACGAAAAATGCTCCTGAACGCACTTTAACGCAATTCGCCGGGATGTGTTAGAAAATGTCCGAGAAATATTCGAAGCAAAAATACTCCGAAACGTACAAAAACGGAGAATTTTCCGCTCTGACAGATACCTTGACAGGGCTGAATATCTATAATAAAGAGACGGATATCCTACAAGTCTTCGCTGTGCCAAAGGCTGCAGCTTTTGAAGCAAGGGAAGAATCGTCTATAAGGAAAAACTTCCAAAGACGTGCATCTTTGGTTTTTGTGGTAGTTTTCTTTTCATGTATGAAATGTTTGGGTATTACTTTGAGGATTCGTACCCCCGATGCCATGTTTAATAGTCCGACTCGCTAACAACAGAACTCACTACGCTTTAATTAAAAGAGGAAGTTAAAAGAGAGCCTTTGCAAAACAAAGACGTTTAAAAAAATTCGTTTTAACAGAGCTGTAAACAAAAAATTAAAAAAACATAACTGTCACGCAGGACACGTTCCTATGTGGCTTTATTTCTTAGTCCAAATATCCGTAAAACTCTTCTGTCGAGGAAAAACTAGTATATATTTCGGAAAAAAACTGTTAAGAGCTAACCAAATCCCGGTCATTAAAAGGATGTTTTTTCTATGCTATCTTCCAACTCTGTTATAAGTCGTAAATATAACACCCTACGAACAAGTTAATAACAGCTACCACAGGGTAAAAATTTACACTCTTTAAAAAAAAAATATTTTATTATTTTCGTTGGGCGAGCGTAATAAATGTTTCTCCCGCGTAGGGCCATGATAGTACCTTGTTTTAATCGCTCACGTAAACATCGTATGCGGTAAGGGCTTGGGTCGAGGATACCAAATCCAACCCCATTCAACTTAATATTACAAATACCCCGCGTGCAGTGTTAACAGCGCCATCAACGCTATATATTGCTTAATTTACACTGAAAGGATATACCGGATGGCGGATGTAGTGCACAGCGAACACAATACCATACCAACGAACACAATACCATGCCTCATAAGCTTTAATTTTTATTCAAAACGCCATAAATTCTATCGTGTAAAACCGCAAGGTAGTTCGATGCTATTGTTGGGTGTTGCTATACTCCTTTATAACTGTTGAGTGATGAAGGGGAACATTTCCGGCTATAAAATCTAGTTAATGAAATTCTCTGTTTGGAAATATTTTTTTGGAGAATATTTCACAATGAAGTTGTAGGTTAGAATATGTTATGTTTTTGGGGGTTGCTGGAAGTTCTTTACAACATAAAGTGCACCCGCGGCAGGTAATACAAAAGGTTGGCATAATATATCAGAAATTCATCATGGAGCGGTGGAATTTTACATGCTTGCACCTTTCGATAACGGATTTTAAATAAATACCTTTCGGTATTTATGATTTTTCAGAATCAAGTTAACAATAGGTTCATTGGAATATATGGAGTTGATTTTTGTGTTTCAGATGATGTTTTATTAAAACTTTTAAATTTGACATAAAATTATATATTACATTTTTTTAAAAAAAAATATTGAACAATTTACCAATGGCGTTCAAATACTAAGTGAGATAAAAATGTGTCCTTCAGCGGTAAAGCAGACGTTATATGGCCTCTATATCAAAACAAAACTCGAGCTCGAAAGATCTGTACATAACATTAACGTTTATACGAGTGTTGCAAAAAAACGTACTTAGAAGAGAGGATCAGGCATTATATTCACCTAACTCAAAGCTGTTTCCCTTAAACTGACGAAAACATTTAGTGCATGAAAAAAATATCCGATTATCTCTATAAATATTATCAGTAATCCCGGTCTTAAATCTTTGAAACCAGGTGTTATCAGAGCTTAGTTAGTCATGAACTGTTGCACAATGAATAAGGTTTTAGGCGAAAAGAACCGAAATAGAATATGATGAGGAATGAGTCTGCAGAAAGTTAATAATTCCAAAACTAAAGAAAGTTATGCAGCACAAATCGAAGACGATATCAAAGATTTGGTTTAAAACTACATCAACATAGAGGCAGCCCTGATATCCTGTACAAAACGTATCATACCAATAGGTATTTTGGACGGATAAGGTCTTAGGTGTATTGTGAGGACGCCGCACACATTATCTTTAAATGTAGTGGAACAGCAAGTTGTAAGTAAAATATTTAAAAAAATATTTGATGCATACGTTTGATATATATATATATATATAAACGATACCATTAAAATTTATCAGCACTTTACTAACTTTTGGTCACATTCTTCACTGCATCATAATGTTCGAGTTATAAAAACCATTGCTGTTAAAATTGTTCTCCTTGAATTAAAATTAAAAAACAAAAACAAAACATCATCCATTTTTTAGCATTTGTGAGTCCTATTTGTTTCATATAATGCCAATAAACATTTTCAAACCCTTTTTGAATCAATTGGCCTAGATTAGTTTTTCTGTTCTCAGCTAGTTAACATTCAACTATACTCTACACAACGTGCTATAATAAGCCGCCAACGACAAACATTATGCCAGAATAATGGCAAAGCACAGATACTATATCATCTACATGAATTGATTTGCTCATTGCTACCCGAACGAGGCTATTTTACGAGGCTACTTTCAATTTAAGATCGTAAAACTTTCTCCCAATTTCAAACTTTGCTCATGTCCACTTTGGCATTCCATCAAAAGCATGAGACAACTCTACTTACCAACTACGTCAGATACAGACTAACCCTCTGTCATTTATCTATTCATCCTATTTATTATTGTGTTGATCCTGACGACTACATTTGTCTGTCAAAACAGTACTTGATAATGACTTACAGAGAAGCTATCACACAGAACCCAACTCCAGCTATTCAGAAAGGACGACATTGAGGTCGACTATCGTATATGCAATGGCTGGCAAAAGCAGTTGCGTGTCTGATTGTGTACGATTGCCCCAATCATCACAAATTAATTCTGTTTGTCAATTAATCCGAAGCGATTATTGAATATTGAAGTGTCAATACGAGTACAATAGCAAGGGATGTCCATTACAAGGATACATGTCTTCCTTACCAAAATCAATTTGGTTGCATGTCACTTTGATGAATTATTGCAAAAGATTGTATATAATGTGGGCGTGTATCTTTATGTGTGCTTTGATATTATTATAAATTTAAGAAATGCGTTTCTGTTTTAAGGAGGTGTAAAAAACATGAAAAAGGTCTTTAGGAATATATTCATGTCTTTGCTTAGAAAATTTAAAAATAAACTTCTTTATCAAAACATATATCCGTCTTCTTTACAGTAAAGTCATGACAGTAAATTCTCCAATATACGAACGTACTATATGTATATCAGAAAATAAAGAAAATATTAAATACCCTTCATCCTTCAAAGTTGTACACTCGTTTACGGATTGCGCTTCATGATAACGACTCTGCTTCGCTTAAAAGAGTGAGATACGGTGCGTGAAATCTCTTCAAATAGTTTACCCAGTCTGTAGATAAATACGAAAATATAGACTCACAAGGCGAAATAACCCAAATATTGAAAGTTTGCAACCATCACCCTTTGAATACCAAAGTTTGAAGGTGGAAATATGTAACCATACAAACACATACCAGACGTGGTAGGTACACTCAAACTAAGCTCTAAGTAGTAAAAGCCAAAAAAAAAGAAGATATAAGTACCCAACAGAAAAAAAACATACCAACCAAAAGTAGGACAAGTTTATATCGGAAAAGTTTATAATCCTTAAACACAGAGAAACGAAGCTTCTTCTTCATCCAACATTACTAGGAATTCCCGTATCTTGATAACCGATTCTATCACCCCCACAGATGATGGAAAATAATAAGGAGCAGAAGGTACTACGAATAGGTAATAAAAGAAAGACGACTGTGGTAAAGAAGGAAGTTTACTAAAAAAGGATAAACAACCAAAAACCGGAAATTAAGATGAACAGGAGGTGAAACTTGTTCTACTGCATTTAGGATGCAATTGTAGATATGTGCCTTTGATTATGGTTTCATAGTTTTTAAAGATGGTTGTTTTGTTTTTTTGAAAAACAAATTAAAGTGTGTAAAAACTTCGATTATGTTTTAAATAAAAATACTGAACTATATGCGAAGTACAGTATATGAACATGGTTGAATGTTGGGTATGCGGAATACGCCTGCGGCGGAAATTATATTTAGCCGCTTTCCTCTCATTCTTTTTCTTTTTGGCAAATGTTTATATATTTTTATTAGTTAAAGCAAATTACAAGATTCTATTTAGTATCCTTATTGGAGGCCAGTCTGCATTCTACGAGCTTTTTAAGAAAAGGAGATGAAAATATCAAGCTTTTCAAAAATAATAAGAAAAGCACCCGATCGATAGCAAGATTGTTGAAGCTTAAAGAAATTTCCGAACACAATCCTGTCAAGATGTATAACGCAAATCTGATCGTATTGGAATCTATTCAAGGACCAGAAATCCGAATTACATATCCGATTATTCTCTTACTTCATATATTCAACTATAGAATGGGGAAGACTTGTAGGAGATATTATACATAAACTATTTACAACGGTAGATGGCATCAATTAAAGATGAATTGAATACATGATAACCAATAGCTTTTGGCCCAAATCATACGACAGTATATACGACAGCTCCAGCATGGTGGCACTACGTGTCACACATCGAACGCGTGAGTTCGTGACACGTGAATTCGAGCATATTGGACAACGGTAGACTTTTTTGTGGGGTTTTCTAAAGTCGCAGGACTATGCCAACACTCCGCAATCGATAGATGCTTTAATGCATAATGCATAATAATGCATAATGCAGCGGGAGTAGAGTTGACGAGGAACATATTAAGACAAGCTTCAATAATTTAGCCGGATTCATCATAAGAAAGGAGACTTCCCAAGCTGTTAATTATGTAAGTTCCCAATACCCGCCTAAAAGATCCTATATGTCGCTTCTAGGCTATGAATACATAGTAAGGATTTTATGATGGTGCTTTCAAATTGGCATTACAGCTTGTTTTGCCCGATTCACATGATCAGAGCCATTAGACTCCTCAATATCGGCCAAAAGATCCTATCTGCCGTTGTTTCTAGACCGTTGTTTCATAATCCATCGACACAGTTTGCGAGATTCTCCAAAAAATTTAAATGCGAATACGACAATATTTATATAAACCAACTATAATGTGCTGGTCTTACTTCCAAACTTGTCCGGAGATTTCTCAGTTGCAATCATAAGTTATCACTAAATTCGTTTCACTTTGGATTGACGTCGTTTTGATTTACCAAACTTATTAGATAATTTAGCCTTAAATCACTGCTGAATTTATGGATAATCATGTCAAAACTCTCCATTTTAAACAGGTTCGCCTTTAAGAAAACAGTCGAAATCAGCTTTAGTAGCACGATTATCGCTTCAAATTTACTCACATCATTACACCCTTTTCAATTAAGAACAGCTTCCTTTTGAAATGCCAAAAAAATACCCCGTGCCAAACACTATCAGGGCTCTACAGAAACACATTTCACACAATTCTAAGTCCAAATCGAATTTTAGAAAAATCTATCGAAAACTTGTTCTGGTTTATGCAAACCTTTAAGCTAAATATTAAACTTATTTGGTTTTCCTCTTTAAATAAAAGAGCATCGTCCACAGGATTCCATTCAATGAACGCACAGCTCAAAATCAAATTGAATGCCAACACAAAGCGTAAAAAATGATGACAAAAAATAAAAAAAAAAAAAAACAATTCCCAATATCAACACCACAACCGATTCCCACATAATGTGCATGTGCATGTCAATTGTTCATGGGAAACAATAAAATCAACAACGGACATGGACAGGACATCAACTGACCCGTGTTGTATTGACACTTTTTTGTTCGTGGATGTGAACTCGCTGGTACAAATCATTGTACCAGGCTAACCGCCCGTCACTCACCTTCATGAATGTTGTTTTGCCTTGTGTTTTTAATGGGTGAGGGGAGGTGAGTGGGGATTTCTCAGCGCAGACAATGACATTAAATAATTTAATAAATTCTCTGTAACTGTACATATCTCGTTGGAAAATTGAAATTCAAAATTGAAATGTTTTTCAAAATACAATTCGTCTCCATGAAGGCGCTACTCAAACGAATTGACAGTGACAAACAACATTTGATGTCAATTGAAATTGCGAGCACGTCGGTCGGCCTACGCAGTAGGTAGCCTAACATCCCTTACAGGGAGGGTTTGTGTTGCAAATCTTTTAATGTAATATGTCTTATGCCAGAGCCTCGTAATTTAACCCCAGGGATGTGTTGCTTTCGTTCCTCGGTTTTTCTTTCCGAACGTATACATGGCGAAAGCTTCATGACTGGCAAAAAGTATTTTTGCGTTGGCCACTGCAGGAAATATATATAGAAGAAGTCTGCAACACCCCGTTCAGCTTTCTGTGGGACAAGCACGCCTGTCCTGGCCGCCTGTCAACGAGTCGGCAAATCGGTATGGACGCTGGCCCGGAGGGAATTTGAATTTAGATTGATATTGATACCTGCTCTTGGTGTTGGGGTTGTCGTTGATTTATGGCGTTCTCGAAAGATTCATTCGATGAGACGTCGCGGACTGTAAATTACTTTATTGACGTGGCCAAAGCCACTTGTCAGCCCTGGCGAGTTCATGATCAAATACGAGTACTTCTCCATAAGCCACTTACTCCCCAAACCAATCAAGTAAACGTTTCTAGTTCAGAGTGCCGATGGCAGCGCAGAGTCCTCGCATTTTTTCTCTTGTCTCTTGGGGGTTCAAATGGTTTATTAAAATTTATTGCCACTGCTCTTGTGAATACGTAATGGACCAGGCTTCGCGGACGGAGCTGCCCCAGTTCTTTTTAATTTCAACAATTTCCGGATTAGGTTCTATGTGATGGCCGCCCACCTTCTCATTTCGTTGAAGTAATTCATTTCGTCGCCTAAGCCAAAGTAGTCGAACAAAAAAATAATG
Source organism: Rhingia campestris (assembly GCA_932526625.1). Lineage (NCBI taxonomy): Eukaryota > Metazoa > Arthropoda > Insecta > Diptera > Syrphidae > Rhingia > Rhingia campestris. Next base: position 48,898,318 of record OW052182.1, on the reverse strand, counting down.
GGACATTCTCTGTCCATTTCACCCCCAATGAGGGGGAAGACAAAATAAATCGATCCCTTCACTCCATGCATACTAAACCGGAACGAAACCATCTAAAATACAGTCAGAGGCAAACTCAAATAATAATAACTGTCAACGAGGGTTTGTTATACACAATTTTGAAAACTCACAACCTCTACTACCACTCACGGGTGTATATATAGAGTCAAGTTCCCATTTTACCTGTGCAACCCGGCCATGGTGAGGCGGCTTGCGAATTGTTATCTAAAAATTGGCAAAGTTTTCGATTCAATTTGTTTTAAGGTGTTTGGCCGGCACTGGGTCTAGTTGCTGTCGTAGCCAGTTGGCTTTGCACTCAGCCATGATGGCGACACACGGTAGTTTTCTCCATCATCGTCAAACACATGCGAACGGTGAACAGTGTTTGGGTACGGAGGGAGTGATATGCTCCCATATACCGACGAGGGAGATTGAACTTCCGGATTATTGGTTTGAGAGAGAAAGTTACTTTTTTGTCGGATTCTTTGTTATCCTGGACAGTTTGGTCGGATGGAGGTTATTTTTGCGAGTTTTACTGGGTTACCTGTTGGATGGCGTAGACCCAAAACAGGATATCTGAATCTTTTATATAGTTTCCGCAGAGTCCCTTTTTTATTGTTGGACGTGAATATTTACGTAAGTTGTCTGTTGAAGTGGGGACTGATTTTCTATCTTTTATAAGGATACTGTTTGCGATTGAGGAATATTTAATTTCCGCTTGACAAGTGATAAGTGGTTTATCAATAAGATGGCATCAGTGTTTGCAGTTTTAAATTAAAAAAAAAGGTTCGGTGAAGAGTCTTTTAGAATTTGATTGAATAAATTTAAATAAAAACGTGTCTCTTATGTTCATACTTTATATAAGACTTTTGATTTTAGATACAAATTAAGCTGTATCTTGGCGTTTTTATGGAAGATGTATAATGTAATTTTTGATTAATAAAAATACATAAATTACAGACCTTAGTACAAATTGTGACATGTCAAATTAAAATTTTACATGACGTCTATTTTGTGTGAATTAATATTGCAAAGCCGCAGTTGATATTTTTTAATTTATATAAAGGAGTAAGGAATACATTAATTAAAGTTATTCTTATGCGTACATACCTTCTGCTGATTTTTAAGGCAGCAAAGCAGTTGAAAATTAATCTGGAAAAGAAAAAAAATAATTCAAATTAAAAAAAAAGTTTAAAGAAATTTATTAAGAAATGTCAAACGCTAAAACTTTCTAGTCAATATTAGATAAATCGCAATTACACATATACTGAATTTATATGAGCATACATATATAATAGCTTTAATCATTTCGTGTATCCATACACATATATCAACATTCGTATCCTGAGAAAGTTGTGTCTAAAATATTTTAATGCAAATATGTACCTACAGGGTTAGTAATGAAACGCGATACCAAAAAACTAATATGTAAAGGGAGTTTCAGTAATCGGCGGCACGTCTTGGAGCAGATTGATCTCAAAGCGCCTGATAAACTCTTTAACCGAGCGTGGGTCAGTTGCTCGAAAGCCTAACCACAGAAATCATACAGTTGGGTTGGTGGAAAATATTATTGATGTAGCTGCTATTAAACTGTTCACTTCAGGCCCTTCGATAATAAACTTAGCTGCTCAAATATGTATTAGCATACAGACATTGCAGAACATTCTACACAAAAATCTAACTTGGCAATCCGCTTGTAATTTTTCTAAAAAATCTTTCGAGTGTTGAACAAGACTATATTCAGTTAAATTTCCATGTCAAATATAACCTATGTAGATCTAAAAGGCAAATTAAAAAAAATTAAAAAAATGACTCTAACCCCGAATTATGAATGACAATGAATCGCATCCAGCTCGAATCACAGTGTGGTGAATAGTATTGCTGTTTCAATTTTCAATTTTCTTTGCAGAACTACGTCGAATCAATTTTCCTTTCAACTCTGTGTCGTTGAAATAAGATGAAGCAACTAGCACATAACCAAGCAACGTATGAAATAGTTTTACCAAAAATTGTACGAGTGGATACCCCCTGTTTTCGAATCTGATTGCACCTGTTTTTGTCTTGTGGGTTAACAGAGAGGAAGGTTTCATTAAACGACAAGGACTATACAATTTAAATGATTTAAGCATTTGAGCATTTAAGTTGTCCAATGCGAAATGTTCTTACTCCAGCTCGGCTGCAAATTACAGTCAATACATATAATGAAAAGAACAGATAAGAAAACGCAACCTCCACGAAGACATACACTCACCAAGAATGATGCTGTTTTGATTCCGAACATAACTTACACAGCTTCGACGAAATTTTTTTTATCACAACGATACAGTTCTTATTCAAATTTCTATCTCACACAAGATCATTAGGAAACGATTTTAAATTTTTTTTGGTTGATATTTGCAATAGACTAAACGTTGCGCACTTAGTTAGGTTTCTGGTGCTCATGTCGGGAAACATTTAAATCAAAATGCTCTAAAAATGTAGGCATTTCGAATAATTTTTCATATTTTTGTCTGTTTACATGATTTAAAAATGTACTTAGCCAAGTATTCATGTTATTTATCTTTTAAATGAGATTGCGCTTCACAGGCTATGTAAGCCAGATAAACATGATACATATCCATTGTTCCATTGTACATCTAACTAACTCTTTTCACAAAAAGCAATATCTAATCCCCCACTTTTCGTCACGATAAAATTGCCAATCAACAACACGCCTGTATGTTTCTGTGTGCACCCTTCCATTGTACTACAAAATAGAGAGTCTTAAAACGCCTTATGACTTTCATTCATATAGCCCTATGTAACCTATATTTCGTTCACCCGCATCCATTATACAATCTTCCTTTCAAATAAGCTCTGACATACATTTTGAAAATCTTTATGCCCTAGATGTGAAACACGTCTATGAAGACTACTTCACATGTAAATCCCGTCTACATAAACACTCACCACACTGATTTCGAATGCAACGCACTTAGCCGAACAAATCACTCACTAGGATCGGAGCAGTTATTTGTCTCAAAAAGTGTGTTCACTAGTGTACACCACCCCTAAGTGTTCGACAGTAGAAACGTTCTCAGTTTTACAATCACAAAAGAAAATCAAATCTACACCCTCCGCTGGGATCAAATGTTCACAGTTCATTGAACTGTTCGCATAGAGAACGGTTGTTCTTTCCCTTTAGAAGGATCCGGCTCTTAAGCAAATAACAGGTAATATTATCACATACACTCACGCCTACCACTTACATGTGCAAAGCAATTGCTCCAATAATGATTACTTTCGCTAAAGGCTTGTCGAAGTTGGTACCATTTTACTGCTCCATTTCATTCAAATCACAGATAAAGCAGAGCACGCGCTATTGGAATAGAAAGAACGTTCAACTAAAAACCAAAAGCGTGTAAAGTATGCAAAAAATGTATTTATAAGCTCAATTGAGGATTTGTTTAGATGATATCGCGTTCGCGAAATCAATCAACCATTTGGGTGGAGGGTTTGTGTTCTGGCCCAATACCTACAGCGCACAGAGAAAAAGACGGAAATGGCGGCGGCATCCATTGAGAATCCTCTTAAAAATCAATTACGCCATCGAACGACACTTCAATGCACAAATGAATTTCATTTGAAGTTCAATTGAATACGAAAAAGAAGAAAAAGATGCCTTTGTATCTAAAATAGACACACAATGAGACAGCGAAGCACCATATTCGTATGCAGTACGTTGATGGTATGGGAATGGTTTTTTTTTTGGAAATGTCATTTTTTGGCAACCTTTAGTTGGAGGAAATCGGTTATTTCTTTTTTGTCACTGGAGACAAATTACGATATTGAAGGGGGTCGAAGGAATTTTTTTATCGTTTAGATAAGCAGATGAGTATCAACCTGAGAGATGTAATAATAACAGAACTAGTTCTTAGTGTATGATCACACCTTTGTTGACTAATTTTCGATAGAAAGCGTTTATAGCACTTGTCATTTTTTTTTTAAATTTACAAGGACTCATAAATATAATTTTGTGGATGAACATTTCACAATATTGTCGATCAGTCTATGAAACGATATCCAACGCAATTTTTTATTGACAAATAATAACGAGGTCTATTTTATAAAACCAATTACCCACTGACTGTATACGCAATGCAAGTGCCTGATATGACTGGGTGGTTGTGGGTGCAGCATTTATTAAAAAACGATTTTTGGTTAAATAAACTCGATAATATTACTATGTGCATTTCACATTTGATAATTTGAACCCACGCGTTACTTTAGGGGTTGTCTCGTTAAAGAAAACGAATTTGATCTTAGCATATGCTTTAGAAAAAAGTAATTTTTGCTGTCGGATAATAAAAAAAATATTGATAAACAATGTTAATTTTTATATTTCAACCAAAAAAAAGATCTTATGCCCATTTTTTGGTAATAATAATTTTAATTAGGATGATATGAGATAGTGATATGATAGTTTTGCACTGGGGATTGTAGCTATCTTATGTGTTATTTTGTAAGAATTGCTTTTTAATAGAAAGATATATTTTTATTCAGATAATTTTGTAAGTTTACATGGTCTGAGTTACCGCACATTACCTTATACAGAGATTTGATACCTAATCGCATCTTTCTACTGAAATTGTTTAATATTTGTGGTAAAGAAAATAATTTGAGGAAATTAATGAATAAATAAATGAATTAATAAATATGTAAAATAAATAATAAAAAAAAATAAATAAATAAATACATTAATAAATAAATCAATAAAAATTAATAGATACAAAATAAATAAATAGATAAGTAAATAAATAAATAAATAAATAAATAAGCAAATAACAAATAAATATACAAGTAATTTCTTATACATATAACTAGATTGAAAGAGCTTAGAGATATTGCAAGAATTACGACTAGGAAAAAAGATTTTTTACTAAAGTGTTATCAGAGTGACCGCATCGGGCCTTAAATTTTGCCATAAGAGTGTTTATTCTTTCAGAAATCAATTCAACATTCGCTCTTTTATGTAAAACTCTTGTAGAGAAATACCATGGAAGATTTAGCATCATTTTTAAAAGTTTATTTTGTGCTATCTGTAGCTTCGCAATATGGCACTTGGCGCAATCACCCCAAACCTGGCATCCATACAGAATTATTGCTTGAAATATGACTTTATGTAATATCAATTTGTTTTCAGTTGATAACAATGACTTCCTGTTTATAAAGGGATATAAAAGTTTTGTACTTATATTTATTTTTTTCAGCGTTTCGCACACATGTTGATTAAACAATAGCTTTGAATCGAGATGAATTCCTAAGTATTTTACGGAAGAGTTCCATTCAATTGACACATTAGCCACTCGTAAGTGATTGGAGGGAATGTAACATGCTATCCTTTTTCGTGTGAAAAAGATAGCTTGTAATTTTTCAATATTTAACTTTATTTTCCACTTAGTAAAATAGCTTAAAAGTATTTCTAGCGCACTGGAAATATTCCTCTCGAGACAGTGTCATCCGCGTAAATAGCAATACCACAAAGAGGTGGATAAGGAATATCAGATGTAAATACATTGTACAATATAGGTCCGAGAACAGAGCCTTGTGGAACCCCAGTGTTAAAGTATTTTATTTCAGACTGAACATTATTAACAGACACACTAAAAGAACGATTACTTAGGAACTACTTACTACTTAAGTGGCGCTACAGTCCGGAATGAACCTGGGCCTCAACCAACATGCCTCTCCAATTAGCCCGGTCCTTAGCTAACTGCCTCCAGTTGCGCACTCCAAGTTGGTTGAGGTCGGTTTCCACTTGTGCGCGCCACTTAAGGCGAGGTCTTCCTCTACTGCGTCCGACGTCTGGCTGGGAATCGAAGACTCTGCGAGCCGGAGTATTGGTGTCCATTCGTTCTACATGTCCTAGCCATCTTAAACGTCCAATGCGGAGTTTTTTGACCAGGGGCATGTCGCTGTACAGCTCGTATAGTTCTTGGTTGAATCTTCGTCTCCATAGCCCGTCAACGCAAACGGGACCGAAGATTTTTCGAAGAATTTTCCTCTCGAATCTACCAAGGATTTCTTCATCCGCTTTTGATACGGTCCATGCTTCAGCGCCGTAGAGCAGGACTGGGATGATCAGGGTCTTATATAGGGTTTCCTTAGTAGTTCGAGTGAGGGCTTTACTACTAAATTGCCTTCTTAGCCCGAAGAAACAGCGGTTGGCAAGAGTAATTCTTCGTTTAATTTCTGACGAGATGTTGTTGTCAGAGTTAATAGCGGAGCCGAGGTAGACAAAGTCCCGTACTACCTTAAAGTTATATCTGTCAATGGTGACGTTCTGTCCAATTCGTCGATGTTGTGAGTCCTTTCGTGATGACAGCATATACTTAGTCTTACCCTCATTTACTGCTAAACCCATTTTCGCCGCTTCCTTCTCTATACTAGCAAACGTGGCTATGACATCACGTTGAGTCCTGCCAATGATGTCAATATCGTCAGCGTATGCTAGTAGTTGCACCGACTTTTGGAAAATTGTGCCTCTGGTGTTGGCTTTGGAGTTTTGCACAATTCTCTCAAGAATCAGATTAAAGAAGTCACATGACAGCGCATCGCCTTGCCTAAATCCTTTTTTGGTATCGAATGTGTCGGTGAGGTCGTTTCCGACCCTGATGGAGCAGCGAGAATTCTCCATCGTCATCCTACACAAACGGACGAGTTTGGGCGGTATACCAAAACTAGACATGGCTCTATACAGTTCGTCTCTATAAATGCTGTCATATGCGGCTTTGAAATCGATGAATAGGTGGTGGGTATCGATTTGGACTTCTTGAGTTTTTTCCAGGATCTGCCGAAGTGTGAAAATTTGATCGGTTGTGGACTTTCCTGGCCTAAAACCACACTGATAAGGGCCAATCAGGTTGTTGGTAAACGGTTTCAGGCGTTCACATATTACGGCAGATAGGATCTTGTAGGCGATGTTGAGGAGACTTATGCCTCTGTAGTTGGCGCAGTTCAGAGGGTCTCCTTTTTTGTGGATCGGGCAAACGATGCTGAGGTTCCATTCTTCAGGCATATTTTCATCCGACCAGATTTGGCTTATGAGTTGGTGGATGTTACTTACCAAGTCATCTCCGCCGGCCTTATAGAGCTCAGCGGGAAGGCCGTCATTTCCGGCAGCCTTATTAAGCTTGAGTTTAGATATTGCTATCCTCACTTCACTCAGGTCGGGTGGTTGGCAGTTTTCGCTGTCGTTGCCAATATTGAATGGTTCGTTCTGCCTGACAGCGGAATGTTGTTCGTCATCGCCGTTTAACAGTCTGCAGAAGTGGTTCTTCCATATCCTCAGCATCGACTGTGTCTCAACTACAATATTTCCTTGTTCATCTCGACAGGATTCTGTTCGAGCCTTGTATCCTTGGCTTTGACGTTTTACACTTTGGTAAAACTTGCGAACATCGTTCCTGGAGTGGCACCTCTCTATATCCTCGATCGCGCGCTTTTCTTGCTCTTTTTTCTTCTTGCTGAAAAGCCGATGTTCTTCCCTTCTTCTTTGCCTATAGAGCTCAATGGCAGCTCTCGTCTTCACCTGCAGCTTAGCCTTGTAGGCCTCGTTCTTGGCTGCGAGCATCTGTCGGCATTCCTCATCAAACCAGGGGTTTCTTGCTGGTGGGCGCGAGAAACCTAGCACTTCAGTTGCGGCTGATCTAATGGCCTGTTGGCATCGTTGCCATTGCTCTTCGACATTCGATGCTGGTGGTATGGTGTTAATCGAGAGGTTAAGGGATACGCGTTGTGCGAAGGTCTTGGCGGTCTCTTGCGATTGCAGTCTTCCGACATTAAATTTTTTCACAGTATTTCTGGATTGTTGTGGCGTGGTGGATATCCGCATTCTTACCTTGGCTGCTACAAGGTAGTGATCCGAGTCGATGTTAGCTCCTCGGAATGTTCGGACATCCAAAATACTGGATGCGTGCCTCTTATCTATCGCAATGTGATCAATTTGGTTGACCGTTCGTTGATCTGGAGACCGCCATGTCCCCTTATGGATATCGAGGTGAGGAAACCGTGTGCTGGCTATAGTGGCATTTCGTTCCGTAGCGAAATCAATTAGCCTAAGTCCGTTACCAGACGTGTTGTCGTGTAGGCTATGTTTTCCGACAATACTTCTAAAGATGTCTTCTCTTCCTACCTTTGCGTTAAAATCTCCCAGCACGATTTTAACATCGTACTTCGGTAGTCGCTCATAGGTTTTGTCGAGGAGCTCGTAGAAGCAATCCTTAGCTATATCATCTTTTTCTTCCGTCGGAGCGTGAGCGCATATAAGGCTTATGTTGGCGAATTTGGCCTTGATGCGGATTGTTACTATGCGTTCGCTAATGTCTTGGAAACATAAGACTTCTTGCCTAAGTCTGGCACTTATAACAAATCCGCATCCGAATAGTCGCTGTTTCTGCTCACTATAACACGGTCCGTAGTATATGTCACAGTTTTTCATCCTCTTTTTGCCCGGCCCATCCCATCGTATTTCCTGGATGGCAGTAATGTCTGCTTTGTAGCAGTTTAGGGCTTCCGCTAGTTGTTCGCCTGCACCTCTCCTGTTTAATGTTCTCACATTCCAGGTGCAGATACGAACGTCGTTGTCCTTTTTTCGTTTAGCAGGGTCGTCAACAATAAAATCAGTCCTTTCCGAGGCTATTGGTTGCTTCGTAACAATAGTTTTTTCCGTGGATGGGTAGTTAACCCAAAGCACAACCCCCAACCTGGAGGGCCAGTTCCAATTTATTAGATACCCCTAGGACACGGGGCCATCAGTATCCACTACGGGATTGAGCGCTGCCGTTGGCCTTTCGGTTCATCCGCCACCATCTCTGTTCAAGGGGCCTGACTAACCCTTGAAATTCCTAGACAACCTGTTGTCCGAATATGTCAGAGCAGCTCATCTAGGTTCGCCTGGGACAGCAGGCCGGGTATTCATCCGTGCCATTCTCACCAGGGTGTTTATAGTGTTGCTGTTTTTCGTCGTGTTATCAACACTCGCACTTATCGTTTAGCAAGTCAAATCCGGTTGGATGAGACCAGTATCCGATGGTTACCACTTGGAGGTAAAGATAAGCACATTTGATGTGTAGTCAAAGTTGCAACTGTAGATTACTTAGGAAACTTTGGATTATTTTACACAAAAAGTACGGGAAATTGAAACCAATCATTTTGAAAACCAGACCGTTATGCCACATAGAGTCAAAAGCTTTTTCTATATCAAGCATAACCATGCCTGTGGATTTTTTTTGAGAGCGTTGTTCTTTAACATGTTTGACTAATCTTAAGGCCTGGTGGGTAGTGCTGTGAGAGTTTCGGAAAAAAAATTGTTCATTTAATCCGAAAAAAACAGCACTAACTTTTCCTTAATAACTTTTTCTAATAGTTTGCTTAGACTGCTAAGCAGACTAATGGGCCTGTAACTTTCGACTTTATTGGGAGGTTTGCCAGGTTTGTTGATTGGGATAACTTTTGCAAGTTTCCAAGAATCTGGGAAATAATTTATTTTCAAGCAACCATTAATAATAAATTTTATAAAACTGATGCCAGCCTTGGGTAATTCTTTTAAATAAAGGTTGCTTATTTTATCAAACCCAGGTGTTTTTCTTGCTTTGAGAATACTTAAGTGAAATTCAACGTCGTCGTCAGAAACGAAGGCGCTTTGTGGAGTGTCAATATGTGACATATTAAAGCTATTTATTTGGTTATTAACCATGTCGATTGTGATAGGGTCGCTTAGATTCTCTGACACTAAGTGATTTTTAGCAAAATTGGAAGCAAGCTCATTTGCTTTGTCAACATCACTATAAATGTCATTTTGCAAAGGTGGAATCTGTCTATTTTTGTTTTTGATAATTTTAGCAATATTCCAAAAGGGCTTTGCATTTTTTTTCTAGGTTCTTAAGTTTTTTATTCCAAGTAATGTTACGTTGATGGTTAATAAGCATTGAAATTTGTTTATTTAAATATCTTTGCCAATTTCTTCTGGTTGAATTTCTAATTTTTATCAAATCTAAGATATGATTTGGCAATTTGGGAAACCGTTTGGTTTTTTGTACTTTAGGTACGGATTCATCAAACGAATGAAGGATGTTACGGGAAAAATATTCCACTGCAACATCAACATCGTTCTTTGAAAGTACAGATTCAAGGTTTGTAGGAAAGTTTCTTAAATTTAAGGTTATTTTTTTCCGATAAAGTGCCCAATTTGCGCTTTTAAGATCTGATATATATTCAGTCTTACATTCTCTGGAACAATTAAATGTACATTACACTGTATTATGGTCCGAACTAAGAGAACATACAGAAATTGGTTGAGATAACTGACTAGAAACATTACTTATAAAAATATCAATCACAGATGGACGTTTACGAGAACTATCAGGTACGTAAGTTGGTGTTGAGGGATATGATATGGTGAGTGGGAAATCATTACAAAGATTTGACAAAACAGTTCCCCAGGCGTTAGCCCTACTGCAACGCCAGTTTCTATTTCTACAATTGAAATCTCCACCAATAATAAAATCTCCATTTGTACTGAATAGTTTTCTAAAATCATTCGCGAGCCCTATTTGAACTTGAAATGGAATGTTATACAGTATGATTCGGATATAAGAAAGTTGTATATAAGAATAAATCGCTTATAAGAAACGTTGTAAAATACACCGTACACTTCTTCATAACAGCTTCATATAAAAAAGAACGTGTATAAGAAAAATGCTTATAAGAAAAAAACGTATATAAGAAACAAATTTTCTGCATGTTTTTAAAAAAAAAATCGTTTAAAAGAAAATTTATGAACATGAGTGTACACTGTACATACACTACAAGTTCTTATGCCAACGAATTGAATTGAATTTATTGAGTCTTAAGATTTCGTTAACAAAGTGTACACGTAAAGTGTCAATTTAGGTACTAAAGAAGTATTACTACAGCTGTAGAGTATTGCCTGCAAAGCGATTACATTTTTCATCTTTTAGCAGTTGAGGGCAATTATATGAACAGTTTATTCAAAGAAATTAGCCCTACATATCATCAAACGATCTTGGTGGCTTTTTAAACCTAAAACCATATCTAATTGCTTCAAAAAAGACGGAATTTCAAGGGAAATTGAAATTCAGGGCGATACTGGCAACCAAGACTCAGATGTTATCGAATCTCGTATGGATGAAGAAAATGAAGACTTCTTCAGAGCCATAACGGATTAGGAAGCCCAGGATTGTTATGGGGACATCGGCGAAAATGAATTAGTAGCTGAGACGTTGAGCAGTGAAACTGTCGAAGAGGTCCAGTCGAAATTTATTGAAATGCCTGTAAAGAAGCCAAGTAGAGAAGAAGCTGTTAAAGCGGTTTTTTTTTGTTTTAAAACAGTATTTAGCAAGTGATGAAGACTACCTGTCATATATAGAAGAACTTCTCTTCAGACAACTGGATGGAAAACTTTTTAAAAAACAAAAAATTGAAGATTATTTTCAAAATAATTAATCACATATTTATTTTTGTTTCCATTTTTTCTTGAAAATAAATAATTTATGTTTTTTAAATTTTTTTTCTTAACCGTTTTTTATAAGAAAGTTTTTTCTTGTATCCGTTGTTCAGATATAAGGAATTTTTTTCTTATAACCGTTTATTGCGTAAAAGCAAAAACGGATACAAGAAAGAAATACTTGGGATTATTGGACTTTCTTATAACCGAATCATACTGTAATTAGATTCTAAGTAATATTTTCTATAGAATCTTCTCTGCTCTTTTGGCTCACATAAAATCTTCATTCCAATAAACGTATAGCCAGACATTGAAAATGAACCGATTTTTCAAACGTCGGAGTCACGCAGTCACGATTCAAACGACGCTCACCTAAAGTCAACACTTGAAACTATCTACAGTGGGCATAGGTCAAGTGCATTAATTAGATTTAGGGTAATCCTTAACATAAATTACAATACCGCCGATATTTTTTTTTGTGCATATTCCTAACGAATCCATGTCAGTACGCAATAACATATTTTTACTGAACATTTCAAAATAAATATCATTGTTTGGCGCAATAGTCTCGTTAGAACTCAGGCCATAGCAGATTTATATGTGGATGTGCAATTTTTGCCAAGATAGCGAAACTCCAGTTTTATTAGGAATCTGTATGGCTGAGTTGGCCATCTAATCACTAACTATTGCACTGTTGAGCATAAACACTTAAGTCTTAAGACTTTGCACGGTAATTTAAAAAAAAAAACATATAGAATGAAAATATGGTAAAATTCTAAAAAAAACTCGGTTTGAAAAGCTTCAAAAAAGCAGTAAAAACTAAAATAATCTGAAATTAATTTAAGTAGCAGTGGATTTCCCTCTTAAGCATCATACAAAAACTATGTAAAGGCAAGATCCCACAAACCCATTATATTAATAGCCCATTAAAAGCAAGCAAGCTGTCAAATTTCCTCCAACTTCATAATTGGTATTGCCTTCACTCCCTGTTACAGATGGGTATAAGCAGTGTTCCTAAATCATATAGCTCCAGTTGACGTAATCAAATTGCTCGCATTTATAGTCCTATTAAATGATATTAATTTCAAAGCGTATTTAACACACGCATTCTCTTTTTATTAAACTTACGCACATACACACACACACACATACATATAATTCAAGTTGAGCCCTTTCATAAGAGGCAAATTTAAATGAAATTTAATAAATAATCACGTCATGTAAATTTATTTGCTGTCACTTTTCAGGTTCGTCACGAACATCATAAACTTTTAGTTTTTATCACTTTATTGTTATGTCCAAATGCCAGTTAAGGATTAGCATTTTTTAAAAGGGGGTGGATTGATTACAATCAGCGGCAATCTCCACATTATACTACCTAAAGTAAATGCCCAGCCATTTATGACCCTTTAGGACGGTTCAGCTAACGATTCTATTGACAGACAGATTTTCACAAACTAGTTACCTGCTTAAAGTTAAGACCAACCTCCCATGAGTGTCACATAACCAACAAAAGCGACAGAGACTTTTGCGAAGAAAAATATTGGCACAGGGTTTCTCTCTAGGGATGATACCCTACCCTAACAATTTGTGTTCACCACAGAACTGACACATTATGTCATGGAGAAGTTTTCTGTTCGTAGGTATGGTAGAGAAGATGATGGACGGTAGTGAATGTTATGACTTAAGTTGGATATACTGGGTGTACCGTAGATTTGTGTGTAGGTTTTATGTGGAGATAGAATTCGGAGAGATAATAGATACTAACAGAAGTCCATCGTAGATGTAGTGAATACAATTAATTCCTCCTTTACTGTTTAACGTTGATCTTGGTTTAGAGAAGCATAAAGTATGACTTTTAGATCGTCACTTTTCCAAGAGAATTCGTCATCAAATCAGAAGAATCCATGCATATTCTAGGCTGAAAATTCGTTTATATGTAACAAGACAACTATATGTTACCTATATTACTACATCAAAGGCTTTTGTGTGTTTAAGGTTTCTAACTTATGTTTTACTCTTCCTGGCCATCTTAAAAGTCCGATGCATCGTTTTTGAAGTCTATATGGCTGTACACCTCTTAGTGGTAGTCATTAGCAATTTAACCCGGGTTTTTCAGATTTCAGTAGATGTCCTAGCTTTAAGCATTCAATGCCTAATTTTTGGATCATGTTTATGTCACTGAACTCTTGAATGGACAAGGATTTCTTTACCCGATGCATAAACTAATACTTTGATAGTCAGTGTCTTTTATAGGATCTTAAGTAGGTCAAGCCTTTATTGCGAAACTGACCTTTTATCCCAAAAAAACAGCTATTGGAGAGAGCTTTTGTGAAGAGGTGTCGTCATTAGAATTAATAGCAGAGACGAGGTATACAAAGCATCGATTATGACAATTTGTTCAATTCGTCGATGTTGTGTGATCTTTCATATTGACAGCCTATATTTGCCCTTTCCCTCATTAACTGCTAAACCTATTTTTCCATACCTTTTCCATACTCACAAACGGGTCAGTGGCATTGCATTGACTTACATCATCTCATTAGATATGGGTTGTACCCTAGAGGTTATATTGGCAGTTTTGCAAAATCGTCTCAAGAACAATGATAAAGACGCAGTCTAAATTCATTTTTGGCATGGAATGTTCAGCAATGAGTCAGAGAGAATTTTCAATCGTATTCCTCCACACGTAGATGAGCTTGAGGTGAATGTCAAAACTAGGACAGGATATTTATTTTTTTGTCACTAAAATACGACTTTAACAAAATTAACATTTTTGCAGTTTTTTTTCTGATCTGCTTAAGTGCAAGGATAAGAGTTACATTTGACATTCACATTACTATCGAATAATCCCTCTAATAAGGGTAAATAATGTCGTTAGTCATTGATTAGCCTTGGAAAAGTTCAATATTACGACAGATAAAATCTCATCGCCGATGTTAAAAGAGACTCATGCCTCTATAATTTTTGGATTTCTGAAAGTCTCATTTTTTGGATGCTACAATAAATGGCGAGGTTATATTCTATAGGCAAACTTTCATCCAAAGTTTTGAAAATGATTTCACGTATGCTTTGTGGTCAAATGATAGGAAATAAGAACATAAGTGTTTTCACCTATCTTTTAACTACCAAATTCTATTTTCAGTCCCCACAATGAAGGGACCGTTCAAAGCCGATTCCGAATGATAAATTAATGAAGATTTTTATGACAGTTTTATACGAACATCATTACTGTACAGTGGCTACCCCCTCATTGTGTGCTTCTTATAATGAAAAGCCGACATACTTTCCTTCTTATTGGATTGCGAACATTTTCAATAACTTGTTGTCTGGTAGAAACAATTTTTGCTGGAGGATCCGTCAGATTTCTTTGTCGAACAAGGTATTTCTTGTTAATAGGCAGGAGAAATCCAACACATCAGTTGCAACCCCCTGTGTATATCTTGTCGTCTTGTCGATAATGTTGTTACTTGTCTTGGACATTGATGATGGCGGTATGGGATTAATCGTGATACTACGCGATACGAGGTCTGGAAAACTTTGCAATCTATAGACGTCACATTTTCTTGTCATTTTGGAATTATATATAAAATAATCCGAATCGATATTACTTAATAGGAATTTGGACAGATAAATATAATGAAGCTTTGTCAGCTACAATCCGCAATTTTTGGACAAAATATGGCCGTCATAGTGATTTAAAACCATCAAATTTAAAAAGAATATTTAAAAAAACCTTTGACAAACTGGTGGTACCAAAACTAAAGTATACGGATGTACGATCTATGTGTCAGGAAATACCACGCGAGCAGCATGATATCTGCGTAACTTAATACAAGCATTTTTACTGTAGTATAGATGGAATTCTACCAATCGCAGCGCCATTCTTCTTAATTGGTATGTTTAAGAACTATGTTTTTCAATTACCATTCCTAAAATCATACTTCATTAAGCGTACGTCACCACCCAAGGTATAGCCGATACTATGCTACCAATGACATGGTATTTATACCACCAGTGTGTTGAAGGTATAAGACACTCTGCGTGTCCTGTTCAACAAAAAACAATGAAGCACTTCGCGAGAATATTGCTGGGAGTCCAGGAACACAATTTGACAACATAGTCAAGAGTTGGGCCTTCCGAGAACCTGTCTAAACGAATTCTCAAGAAAGACTTGAAACTACATGCTTACAAAGTTAAAAAACTGAAGACTACTGACGATCCACCGCGAAGAGAGTTCGTTGAATTGATTTGGGAACAACAACAAGTGGATGCTGATTTTTCGAACAAAATCTTTTTCAGTGTTTAAGCTCATTTTCATCTTCATAGTTTCGTTAATCATAAAATTTTCGCTTTTGGGGTTCAAAAAAACCCACCAGTAATTGTTGAGAAATAAATGCATCACCAACGCGTAACTGTTTGGTGCGGATTTTGGGCTGAACGCATTATCGGACTATTCTTCTTCGAAAATGCGACTGGTCAGGTAGTAGCCATTAATGGTGTTCGTTACATGATGACATGATAACCCAGTTTTTATAGCCTAAATTACAAGATATAGAGCTGACCAATATGTGGTTTTAACAATACAGTGCCACATGCCATACAGCCAGAGAAAAATTACTGACATCTGGATCTTGCGTTTTTAAGGCATTGGACTTTTGTCTTTGGATTTTTTTTTAAGGTCTACACAAACAAGCCAACGACAACAACGCTTTGAAAGAGGAAATTGGCCGGTGTAGCAAAAAAACAGATAAATTTATACGAAACGATCATAGAAAATTCAATGAAAGAGTACGTACCGCGGTCGTACGTATGCGCTTTTAATCAATAAAATAATTTTAGCTTTCTAATTAAAATCTGTATTTTCTGTCAAAATTACATTTTGCGTGAATTATTGGACACGCTTCAGAAATAAATCCTACTTCGCCGTTGAAGCGAAAGCGCTTGGGTTTATTGGCGTCAACTACCGCGGAGCGTCACAATGCGTTTACTGACATCGTTATACATACAACTGCATATCTAAGTCTGATGCTTATCACAAATCTGCATTATTAATTGGATAAGCACATTAAAAATCAGGCTCTCTTTTTTCCAAGGATATCAATGTTTATATATGAAATATTTGAATTCTAACCTTTCATTTTTGCCCTTGCATTGACTACAAAGTACGTATGAAAAAATATTTAATAAATTTGCCAATATACCAACCAGTGAGCCCTACCCACATAATCGAAGCCTTCATTAGATTGCGAGCCACATAAAGCTCAAGTTGATTTTTTAAGCACCAATTAATATTTTTCAAAGCACATCCTACACCCGATGCATTTTTTTAATCCATTCTGAATGCAAAAAATGCATTTTTTGCGCAATGAATTATGCGAATAAATATTCGGTGAATATTATTTACATAAAGCTCATGGATTTATGTATGATTAAAGCGATGTAGTGGTATGAGGGGCTCGGTCTACAGGGATTACATTTACTTAGCTCATGGTCGGTTGGAATTTGTTGTATAAATGTGATGGGACAGCTTGGGCGCGTATAATTAACGTTTACGTTTTGTTGTTATTATTTTGCAGGGTCAGTCGGGATTTATTCCAGATTAAGGTATCCGTGTCGGAAGGCAGGACGACAACAATGGCATATATAATTGCAGGCATTTCAAATGGCAAATTGGTGGGCGATGTATTTACTTTTATTGAGTAAAAATAATGTTGTTTGCATTATGCCGTAAGATTAACATGGTTAATAATAATTTATTTTTATTTAACTATAAATAATAGATGGAATGACTAGTTTAGTCGAGAGAGATAAACTTGATTTATAAGCCAATTAGTTGTAAATTGCTTTGAATGTAGGGTGAAATAGTTACAGTATGGTCGAGAGTAATCTGATGACGGAGGGGCCATCTGTGGTCTATTTCACCAAATTACAAGTACAATTACAAATTTGTATTTGTTGATTACATTTACAAATTTGTTTACTGATTTTCTGTTTCTTAAACTACAAACTTAATTCCAACATATTTGTTAAAAAGAGAAAAAAATCAGGGGAAATTGTGTTTGTTATTTACAAATACAAAAAAAAAGCCGTTTCACCATTTACTTTGCAAAGTTGTAAACAACAACTATTTCTCACGAAATTGTAGGCATGAACAAACACGATGGACAGTTCTGCATACCGTAGATTTAGATATACCGTTCATGTCTGCGTTCCCGTGATACTGCCCACCATTTCCAAGCCAATGTAAAGCTGTTAGAAATTGCTGTGTCGGTGTCAGTGAAAAGCTTTTTCAGACTCATTTGCAAACCTAGTTCCAATTTGTCTTATTATGTCCTCACGTTTTAACTGAAACTTTTCGTTGAAAACAAAAGAATTTGAAATTTCATAGTTTATTCGCGGACGATATATTTTTCTTGGTCTATTAAGCACAAAATCTTCACTTATGTCACTATCGGTACTACTATGCCAAATATACAAATTGATATTAAATTGACACACGATCTTCCTATTGTTAGAAATTTTCAGCAACTGAACAAATTTGTAAAATTTCTTGATTTCGTGAAACACAAACTTACAACAAAATATGAATTTTAACAAACTTATACTTGTTAGCAACAAAGAAAATTAACTTTTGGTGAAACGGAAATAATGAAATGCCTACAAATTTCCCTTTGTAAACTACAACTACAATTTTGTAGCACAAATATTTTGTGAAACAGAATAAATCGATTTTTCTACAAATTTGTTGAAAAAGTGCTTGTAAATTATAATTTGTAAGTTGGTGAAATAGGCCACTGATGGTTTCATTTTTTTAAATGCGTTATTTTGACACCGACAGCTATGCGCTTAAAGTAGCGACAAAATTATCCTATTGATGAGGTACAAAATGGATCGCTTTAGGCTTGGAGAACCTACCATTTCATTTTCTTAATATCCAATACATGGTCTGTAGTGTGGTATTATTCTCTGTGGTATTAAAGTCTCGAGGCTTAAAACCAATTACTAAGGCACATAGAACTATATTTTAATAGGTTTCACATTATTTTATAAAGCTTATGTTTCTTTCGATGTTTATTGCTTAAGTCTGTTCAATGAAGTTCTTCTAGTTTAATGTGTACCACTTGAATAGTTTGTTTATGTTAAACGCATGTACACATAGTTTCATTCTCTAGGTACCATGAAATTCAAGCATTTTCGAAAAGCTAGTTTTATATGTTAAAATAGAACCCTCATTTGTTGTTTAAATATTAGTGTGTGAATATGGATAAACAAAATAAGTGTGGGAAAGGGTTTTTAACTTACATCCAATAAGTACACAACTCTAATTTATTGAGTTAAAATCTAAATACTTTAGTTACGGTGGATATAAGTACAACCCACTCATGCGGTGGTACTTATATGTGTTTCTACACTTGGATGACTTATAATTACTTTAAAAAGGTGGATAGGAGGATTTTGTTCAATATGACTGCACTTAGGGAGATGGTTGTTATTCCGACACATGAAACGACCTTTTGTTCAGTGTTGTATGTCTAATTATTATTTACCATTCTAAGACCAATTCATTTTCAAGTTTTTGTGAACTTACAGATTTCTGATAAATTCTCTTTGAAACCTCTTGGCAGTCGTCAATTATTGAATGGTGTTGGAGGGAATCAACCTTTTTAAAAGACATAAATCTTTGCATCGGCAAAAAGTAAGTTTCTTATTTTGTTTTTACATTTTTGGCAGGATCGAATAGAAAATGAATAATTTTCTATATAAGCTTAAAATTGTTAAATTGTTACCGCTCAATAAATCGACAGACCATTTTTGGTTATGCTTTCCAGACTTTTTTTAAAAATTAAAGGGGTGCATGATGAAACAATGAGCGGAAATTGGGAATTCCAAAAGTTTAATACAAAATATTTTTATTTTACAAAATGTGTAGTAGGTCTATTTAATCTTTTGGAATCGTGAAAATTATTAGCAGTCAAAAAAATACGCGCTGTTAAAATCAGACTTGAAGAAATCCTATTCATCGAATCTCATAACGCGCAAGGAAGTAGGCAATCTCCATCGACTTAGAAATCGACTGTAGAAATATTTTGAGGAAGGATATTTATTAGAGTTACAGGGCTCATATGTATCAAAGAAAAAAATATACCCATTTGGAGTCAGCCTTCAGGTGATCCGTATTCATCGATCCGTCATCATGTACAAGAAGGTAGACAGTGTAGGTACAGTACATAGTCTTTCTGAATTATTTTGAGCAAGGATCTTGATTTGGATTTGCAGGAGATTATCTGTCGAATTAGGTTCAGTACTGAGGGTGACTTCTGTCTAAGTAGCTTTGTCGAATTAAAATTTGAAAAGTGATCCATCAACTACTATCGTACTAGGTAAAGAGCGATCCCTTGACAGCATTATTAATTTTTTTTATTTTTACATTGAGAAATATCCACAAATGGCGCCCGGTATAAACCTGCATGAACATGGCTGCAGAATATTTGTTTTCAACAGGATGGTGTCACTAACAATACTACTTTTGAAACCCTTAAGTACGCATACAGCCATAATACGATATGAACTATTAATCGATTCATTGAGCATTGTAGCTCCAATTTTTCAAGACTTAATGTCCTATCTCACTTAAATACTCAGAAAATTAGAGTTCAAGGATGAACTTCATGTTGCTATCCGTTTGTAGCCCGCTTCAAAAAAAAAATGGATAAAATCATAAATTCGATAAAAATTGTCTCGATTGTTCAACTCGTGTGTGTTTTATTTAAATTTGAAATCTTACAGCTCTTAAGAAAGCACACATTATAGAACATCCATACAATTAACAACACCCTGGGAGCCGTAAAATAAGCCCTCACACTTGGAAGATTTTAAAAGAAAAGTATGTCAATATCCACGTATCTCTTTAACTGTTGTTTGATTGCTTTAAGCCTCTCAAAAGAAACCAAAATTTACCTACACCACGTTCCCAGTAATGTATAGCTGCAAAATTAAGAAAAACTATGAAAAAAAAACATCCTCCTGCACGGTATAAAACGAGCGTTGATTTTCCCACAAAAAAAAGGCAAAGGAAAATCGATGCGCAGAATTATGTAAATGAAATAAGCCCATAAGGAGAATGCTTTTCCAGGATGAATACATCACCATCAGCATCATCACCTCCATCAGCGAGGGCGTGCTTTCTTCAAAAAACAATAGCACAACCTCTCTACCCCAACAAGTGCTCACAATCACACGATGATACCAAACGACGACTAGGACGGCGACGATGATAATCATCATGATAACAATAATAATCATCATAACACAACCCTAACATGAGAAATCCTTTTGGTCGTATGTTTTTCTCTTTTTTCCTGTTTTTGTTTTGTGTATTGTGCACATCCGTCGGCCTAATCCATTCACCGGCAATCCGCATATAGGCAGAGCCAATTCAAACAGCAACCAGCATCAACGACCACCCACTTCTTTCAGGGTTTCAACGCCCTTCTGGAGCTTATTATCGTGAGCATACACACGTCCTGGGGATGAAACCGGATTGTTGGATTAATGAACATTCACCTATGTTCGGATCCGTAAACACAGCGTTATGCAAGATTGGGCTCTCTGTATCCCTCTGTTGCCTGATGTTCCTTGTGCTAACCAAGTCCAACTATACTATGCGCGCTATCATCAGCATCATCGTCCTTCCGTGCATTCAGGGGAATGCTGGCCAAAGCCGTTTATTATTTTTCTGCAACTCTAAGTGGATAGGACTCTATTATGCGTTCAGAGGATGGCACAAAGGGTTAAACTCTATAATTAGAATATTACAGGGATGCACACTGACACCGACCGAGAGCTAGGCCATTTCGGGAAAAATTGATTTTCGTCGAATACTCCGCTGCTGACACACCCTCCGGCAAACACACATACACACATAGTACACGGTGTCCATCTCACGCCGTACGCGTGCATTATGACACTTGTACATATGTTTGTTGACATTTATAATTTATCTCATTTGCGGGTGGAATAAGTGTAGAATTTGTAATTAAGGGCGGCAATTATAATATGCAACCCAGCCGCCACTCGTCACATACATGTATATTCATGTGTATATATGGACGGCGCTGGGCGGTTTTTGGTAATTTACCATAAGTCCCGATGGGGTTCTATGGACTCCCATATAATAATACGTTCATGACGTTCTAGATGGGATTTTGCATTCGTGCTGGAAGCACAGATTAAAGGCTCTCTAACTTAATAGACGTAACGGGCAATTTCATAATGAATCTATTTACCGTTGTACGGTCAGGATCGACAGTGTACACACACACACACACACACACATGCACGTTTCTGCTCCAGCAAATATGTTGTAATCAAGCATAACTAAGTGTATAATACCGCTTTAATATTTGAACCTAGACCGAATAATGATGAAGCTATATCGGACTTATAGTAGGCACCCCGCAATCTTAAGTAACCTGCTTTATAATAAAATGTAATTCTCGGGCTGTTTGTGATTGCAGGGAAGAGTAAAATCCATTTAGTCCGAAATGAGGATTATTTAAACCCAGTAGGTGGTTTCTCCTCTAAAGGAATGGTACCATCCAATATGTGTGTAATCGGTGTATGGCTGGGAGATTAAGCCTTGTGTGCATATTCAAATAGGAAGTTAATAATTGATATTGCCGCTTGTGTGCTTGTCGATATTGCGAATTAGGCCATGAGGTTAAGATATGTTAACGAAGACATGATGATTTTAGATGATGTATGTAGATTGTTAGGTGCACTTATTGTATTGTGAGTAAAAGGCGACCTTAATGTAATTAAAGTTCTTCAACTTAAAAAAAAACGTACACATCTTTATAGATTAAAGGTTGAATGAGGCTTACTGTTTATTTCAATACAAATTAAAGACTAAAAGTAGGTCCACAGTGATACTAATATAATGAACTGGGTTCATTAGCTATTCCTTATTTAAGATTAATTTCCTATCAAACATATTTTAGCTGGATATGATATTATGTCATATGTAGTGTAAAAATCTATTTCGACTTATTACAAATGTTTTATAAATTGAGGAGTACTGAAGAAAGGCATACCCTTGAGGTTATGATCAATAGGGAAACAAGCTGTGTGGTATCTTCTGTGACCAAAAAAAAGCAAACCCTGCAAATTATTATACGATGGAGAAAAGAAAGTCTGGTTCAAATTAACTGAATCCTTGCATCTTCAGGCATTACAATAATATGTATGACCGCATCAACATTTAATCTTTATTGCAAAATCCGTGAAGGCTAAAACAAAGTTACGTCCTTAGAGCTAAGACATATTTCTCACGAACCCAGCTTCTAGAACAAATCATGAACAGTTTTTATGTTCGCCTTCAAAACATGAACTGAACTTACTAGAGTCCATTCAAAACTCCAACCTTTCGCTTAGCGAAAAATTGTAAAAATATGTCCATCTAATGCAGCACGAACAAAGCATTACCGAAACACTTTTTGTTTTAGAAAACAAGCAAACAATGAAACGAACTTCCAATAGAAGTATTTTTGCCAATTTACAGCGATTCAAGAGCAGAGATAATAAACACATGCAAACATCTTTTCGGGGAGGTCTATAATATTTATAGCTATACGTACCGGGTTAACGGAGTGTCTACCTCCAAGGTCGCAAGGGTTCAACTAAACCAGTGAATTCTTTTTCTGGCAACAACTGTCAGTTTTGTTTCGATATTTGTTAACTACACAGATGCAGAATAGATGTCAACATGCCATTTAATACTATAACAATATCGCGTATTACACGTGAATATTTTTTTACGTGGAACGTAAATTTAGTTCCGATTCCCAACATCTATAGATACGTGAAAAACAAAATCTATAAGTTAGCACGAAGAGCCATTGATCAACTCAAAGTCTCTACGATTTCATTGGACAGTTTTTTTTAGAGCAGCGAATGTCAAACTGGGAATGGAATAGTAAAACACAGCTCACCCGACAATGGATATTTGGAAGGATTAGTTTCCGGGTCGTCTATTTTGGCGATTTGCACTTTGCGGTAAGATTAACAAATAAGACCGCTACAGACATATTATTTCATTGGAGTATTTTTGAAGTCCCATGTCAATGAGAATAAGCCACCTACTTTGGAAGCTCTGAAAGAAAATATTCGACATAAGTTCGATAACTTATCGTTAAAAATCTTAGCAAAAAAACTGATATCGTCTTAAAAAACTATGAATTACGTCGAGTTTTTTTAAACATAAAAAATCGGTGGTTATTTGTTGTTGTATATGAAATGAAAGAACTAAATCGGCTTTCATAAAAAATATTTTTTTTTTAGAAATTGACCCCAAAACTACCAAGATCAAAAATATAAATCAATTTATTAAAGTGTCTGAACAGGATAGTTTAATTAAAACCGACATTTGTATTAACGTCGCGTCGATGTGATAGTGAGAGGTTAGTTGAGGAGTTCATTATCTTTGGTAAAAATTGAAGGTATAAAAATCAGTGACATATACAGATGGACAGGCATTTATGACTCAGTTATCGATTCTCATTCGATCCATTTACTTACTGTTGATATATTTTTATCTTTATTATATTTTTATGTTACAAACGAAGACAACGTTTCCGAGCTGAAAAAAAGGGTTCGCATTGGGCATTATGGTTTGGAGTTGTAGTTTTAATTGGCAAGAATAATCCGCCCATAGAGTCCTGGAATCCTACCTAAATAATAGACACAATTAAGAAATATACAACTAGAAATTGACTTCAACAAACATTTAAATTTTAAGGTGGGACTTTTGTTTAGTCTCTGATACTTTTTAGTAAATTTTTGATTTTCCAATAGTAATACCTAGTATATATAATATATAATATAATATATAATATAATATAATATAATATAATATAATAATACCTAATAAACGTTTTTCTAGAAGACAAAACGATTAGAATTAAATCAATATTCCTCGAGTTCCTCCGAAACCTACTAGATCAGTATTGTCAGTATGTATTGTATCGAGATAACAATTTGGCTATATAAAAATGTTAATTAGACAATTAAAACAAATATTTATTTTTTTTAATTATATGATTACACAACATTCCCCAAATAACACAAATGCGTTTCAAAACGAACCAGTGAGACATCACTCGAACGTTGAAAGTATTCCCATTATTTTTTGTTAAATAAAAGATACTTATCAAAACGGATGCCGAACCAAAAGATACTTAAATCAAACAAACAATTTTGGCACTCGTGCATACAAATTTGTTGATCTTTTCATTTTTTTGCCTAGTTAAAAAATTTTGTTTGAGTAGGTAGCTAGTTACCAAATTTTTCAAAAATTGTCTGGAATTTAATGTTTTTTTTTGTGCCTGTATGAAATTCGAGTCAAAAGAGTCCTTAAATACAACGTTTACGCCGGCATGGTAAATACTTTCAATAGTCGTTAGTTAAGTCTGTAGAAGGAAATCTCACTGGCACTCAATGTTGTACTAACTGACTTTATATTGCTTACCTGCATTGACGTTAGTTTTCTTGTTTGCTTACTTTGAATTGCGAAGTCAACAGAAATTCGTTACTACCAATGTTTTTCGCATTGAGGGTGTTTTGGGTTGGCATTCTATTCGAAAGGTTACCATTTCCACTTGTATTTCTTTGATTATGAATATTTTTCTATAGATATAGGAACTTGAACGAGTGTACCCGACGACGAACTCATTTCGGGATTGTTCTCCTTTTTGATGAGTAAAGAGGATGTAACTTCACAGGAAGTATCTTATATACGAAAATATGAATTTATATTTATTTTACTTTTAGGTCTCTAACTTTGTAACGACTTTAAGTATAGTTGAAGCTTTAATTTAAGTTTGTGTTAGTCATTGGTATGTACGATTGTCGAATAGTTAAGGCGAAAGTTGGTTACAGGAAATAGGACATGTATTTTGCTGTAATTTTTAAATCGAAGACAGATACTTCATACATTTTAAACAATTAAATTGATAGTAGTAGTGCTGAATAAATGTTTGTAAAACTGTTACCAACGAATTTTTATGAATATTAAGTTTTGAAGAATTTTTTTTACATTTTTCCACCCATACCCTTTAGTAACCATTGGTCTGGTTATCACAGCTAAAAATGTTGTAGCTGTTTCAGACGCGGGCGGTAAGTGCGAAGGGGAATTTTCGTCGTTCGTGTGCATCGGCTATGCTGTTGCTTGAAGCAGGCTGGCATGGCAATGTGCACACTGTATAGTAAATTTTCGTTGTATGATATGCGCACTGTTGTAGTTGTATACTCTTTGGTATTAGTCACATGGGTGGTATTCGCTGTTAATTTTTTTTAAATGTGTCGATGTTCTAATTTACTTATGATATTACTTTTTAGTTTTATCAAATATAAACCCGTCTAACAGTTTAGTCCCCGGTTAGTAAACCGTCAGACAGACAGAAATGCCAGACGCACTTTTACGGACTTCTCCATCATTGTAAAGTTGGCTTTGATTGAAATCTTGAGTTCGAATTTTGTATAAAACCAATACGTGCGATACCTTTAGGCGATGTTATAATGTTCCAATTTCGGGCTCGTTGGTCCTGTTTTCGCTAATAGACCAACATAATAGAAATTAGGCAAATGCGAGCATCTAAGATAATTAAGACACACAGTGCGAGTGGACCGAACCCACTATTCAGATTTTATCGGCACAGTCGACGAAGAATTTAACAGGAAAACAACATTTAACCACAATCAACTTTATGTAAATTACCAGTGATATTTAAGCTATGGGCAGGACTGACTGAAGGGGAATACTTGTTAAGTCCCACTTTGACTGCGAACGGTAACATCATCAACGATAAAGAAGTAAAAAATCTTTCCAAATTATAAAAGCACCTCAAAACTGAATGAAGAAATTAATAAGTAGGTACTCGTGCGAATACTTCAAGATTTTATATTTCTCAAAGCAGGTCGAACTAAATATTTAGTAAATTTATTACTCAGATTGTTTTTCTATTTCTAATAACAAACAAGGATTTCCGCAGTATTCGTGAAAATTGGCTAGTTATAGTAAATTTTAAGAAACTAAATTTAAAAAAATTAAAAAGGTTAGAATGGTTAGAATAATAATTTTCGTTGTTGTTTCTATAAACCAATGAGTATAAAATATTATTTGGTAAAGATAAAAAACTATTATTGTTGTTCTGAAAAAAGTACGATTTTGGAAAAATGAAATTTTTATATACTGAGTTTGGAGAAAATCATTCACAGGTTAGGCAGGAGAAGTGAATACGGATAGATGGGAAGACGGATGGAGTCGCTAGAAATAAGTTTTTGTGTTCCCCTATTATCTTAATGTTAAAATCAAGCAAGATCTCGAGTTCGAAAATAACTTCTTGTATAAAAAGTTCAAAAATGTCGACACATTTTACATCCAGTCCGAAATTAATTTTTTGGAGGAAATAAAATTAGAGTTAAAAAATTACAACAAAAAATAAAATTTCACATTGCATAGTCTTGACTACCATGTAATTTTAATTTTGAAAATGAATTGCAAAACGCAAATAACATTACCGTGTAATTCAAATCACCAGTATTTAGTTGAAATTTAATAACCTCAAATTGAAACAAATTTTCCACTACAATTCCTAATTAATTTCAATTCAATAAATTTAACCCAACAATGTACAAATATTCGCTTCCCAAACTTGCATCATCGTTTTTAATTGTAATTTGATTTGAACTGTTTCACAAAAATTGCGGAACTAATAGGTGAAACGGAATCACACAAATGTGTGTGGACTGAATATATTTTAGCATGTTATAGATTTTTCGGCAGGAAAACACAAAATTAATTATTTTCACTTTTGTTCCGTTCCATGAAGACATTTAACTGTTTCTAGTGTTCTGGTAATTTATAAATTTCACAATTTGGCGTGTATGGCATTTGTGTATATGAATTATAAAAACATTCAATATGTTTTCCACACAATTTAAGGGTTGCTGTCAATATTGATTTATAAAAAAAAGAAAAGTTTATACCATCCAACAAAACAGGACATCTACCAGCGAAAGATAGCCAACCAAACAATAGAAGCCATAAAGAATGCCCACAACTAATGTCGGTTATGCCCCGGAAGCTTTGGTAAATGTCAAAAGTAGTCAGTAATAATTTAAGATGCTCTTCATTCCATTCCCTAATCAGAATTGATAGATCGCTAGCTATAACACACATAAAGAAAATGCCAATTATTGGCCAAAAATGTTTTCAGGAGATTTAACATTAAAATCGGAACAAGCGATGCCACCACGTACCCTCAAAAATGTAAAATTTCGACCTTGAAAAAAAAAGACGCATGCTTAACAATTTGGTCTGTAAAATAGCTACTGGACCTGACGTAATTCCTTCTATTGTACTTAAAAAATGCGCAACTAAACATACTCCCGTTCCTTGTGTCCTTTTTGTGATGTCATATTATCAACATGTTTTTCCCAGTTGTTCAAAAATTGCTCGAATCCAACCGATTCCCAAAAATGAAAGAAAATGCATACCTAAAAACTACAGACCCATTGCTTTACTTTCAAAGTTTATACAAAAAAAATAACATCGAGATTGCTGATTACATAGAAAGAAATGGATTTATGACTATTACGCAATTGGGTTTTGAAAGAAACGCTTAACTTGAGACCTACAAAGTTATTTAACCCATCTATGCACATCAGCGATCGAAAATCAGATGTTGCCCTGGATATTTCCAATAGATAATACAGTTTTCGTCAAATCAGAAGAATGCATGCTTCTTCTAGGCGCCGCAATTTGGTCATGTAATATTGCAACAACATTTGCCAAATCAGCAGCGTCCAAACTAAATTATCTTTTCAGAGCCAAAAGATATTTTACAGAAGCCCAGCTTCTACTTCTCTATAAAGCCCAAAAACGAAAAAGTTTTGAATACATTTATAATAATGACAGATGTTCGGTGGAGCAACAACGACACGAACAACGCAGTACAAAAATGATTGTTGTTACAAAATAAGCAAATATTAGAACGAACTTCCAGAAGTCTAATTTCCACCAAATATAGATAAAATATACAAAAATTCACGAGCAAAGTCAACAAAAATCTGTAAATATCATCTCAGGAGACCCTTTGAGCTTTATAGGTTCTTCTTACCTTGGAGAAGTTTACAAAAAAATCTACAAGAGAGGCGATCTTAAGTCTTGCAGCAAATGTCGAGGCATATCCCTGCTTAATGTGGCATAAAAGATCATATCCAAGGTGTGAACGTCTGATGCCTTTCTACAACACAAAAAGTCAGGACGCAACGTCTTTTCATCGATATTATGGCCACCAATGATAGCATCTATTGCCTAGACCTCTATAGAGTGGTATTGCATCGATATTGATACAGCTTCGTGCAAATGATAAAATATTTGAATTCGAGCAACTTCAGGTTTGAGATGAAAATGAAGACTGAACCACCGGTTGAAGGATCAAGCGATCGTCGATGACAAAACGCTTGAACTGAATTACTGAAGCAATGTGCCCTCGTCTCAGACAGAGTACCACAATGGAAATTGAAATTTAATGAAATTTAAGGAAGTCAACAACGTCACGAACTTTTACTTAAAGCAGCGCTTTACCTATGTTGATATTACAGATAAATACAGTTAACTTGTACACAATCAAAACTCTCATCGCTCGGTATATTTGTTTATCTATCTTATCAGATGACAATTAGGCAATGGACCTCAAAATATAATAAAGTCTAAGTATTCCTTCATTTACCACTACAATAAAAAGTTAGCGGCAGTCCCTTCGCTTGAAGTCATTTACCAAATGAAGAATTAACTTTCGGTTCAGAACAGCTCATAATAAACCTCGCTCATTCTACCATCAGCATCTTGCGGATTGTAAGATACTTAAACTCAAGATACACTGTATCCTTGCTTTAGCAAATAAAAATGCAAATTTTCAGTAAATTTGTTTATTTACTTGCAAATTTGTTATTTCAATGTGAAGCTTCTCATTTGACTCGCTTACTTCATTTACCAAAAGTCTATCCCTTAACAAAGTCGTAAAACATAACCAACAAAACGGATGTATTTTTCGGCAGTTTTGAACGCTGATAACAACCCTTATCAACGGATGAATGATGAAGACAAGTATGCATAGATTTATCAAAAAAAAAAAAAAGCAAACAAACAAATTCGACATTTAAATTTCTTCATTGGCCTTGTTCTTATCCCGGATGTATCCTCATTGGGCACATAAATTCTCTTGCTCGTTCGACTAACACAAAGACCCACAATGCACAAAGGATGTAAAATGGATCAAGATATGAATAAATCGCCGAAAAAGTCGTAACTATACTTTCCAGCGTTCTTTACTGAGCTTCAGCTTGCATCAAAGGATTTGCAACCAAATAGGGGGTTAAATGAAGCACGATTTGTAAAGTCTACAAATTCTGTTCGTGTTGGAAAATGAATACACTTTTGGGAGCCAACGTCAGAACAGCAACTGTATAGATATATTTGTTACTCCGCACATCCTTTACATTGACAAACCACCAGTTTTTCCTTTTTTTGTATCATTGGATATTTGTGAGTGGGTATTTTTATTAAGTCTTCAGTTTGACAATAAAAACCCTAGAACGGCAACAAATTTAAACATCTACTTTTTAGACGTACTGTCCCTGAATTAGTCGTCGACTTCCTTCCCAACACCGATCATAATTCCCCAATCACATTTCGTCTGTGATGAAATGTGAAATTACCCTCGTAAAACCAAGCAAAAAATAATTCCCAATAACTGTTAAATGCAAAAAAAGGATAAATCCTTGAAAAGAAATTCAAGTATAACCTCATCATCGATTGACGAACTCAATGGCTTGAAGCCGGCTATTTTAGAATTTTAATTACATTCTCCGCGTCCCCATGGCCCGAGTCCTCTAAGTGTTTCGTCTGGTCGTGCTAAAAAGTGTCAAATCGCTCAGCTATAAAATTTTCAATTAAACTTTTCGAAACAAAATTGTGCAAACGGGATTATTGTAATATGCTGATTGTTCAAACACTGGGGCGTAAGGTGCGGCTGCGACTCTGACGTAGCTTTGGGGGTAGTCTTACAGTGCATATAAATTGGCTCGTGTTAATGATGTGGCAGTGCAAACTGCTGGTGGGGTGAGAATGATGCAGAGAAAGAAACGAAAATGAATTTTCTGCTTGAGAAATCAATTTTATCCAATCAAGCGGAAGATCTTAATTGTTTTGTCACTTGGAAGCCAGGCAGTCAGGGATTGAAATTGAGTTTGGATAATGTCGTAAGTCAGTTTGTTCACTTAGCGCATGAGGGCATTTTCCGTTTATTTGTGTGGGTGTGCATTCGTTGGATTTAGAGGAATTTAACATATGAACCGTGTTTTCGGGTGACATTTTCAACAAATCTATAAACGATGATTAAAGTTTGCGTGTTGCCAGATGGATGACTCGTAAGCAGTTGAATGGATTTAATTGAATGAATAGAGACATTTTAGTTTAAGAGGTGCATTGGGAAATTCACCGGTTTTTGCTAGTGGCGTTTCAGAAAACTTAATTAGCTGTTGTTAGCGGTTTTACTTACTAAACTAAATTATTGACGTAGCTATAAGCAGAAGTGAAGTTATGCTCCATAAATATATTTTCCCTTGGGAACACCTTTTTACGCGTTTCTCGTTTTCTATAGTCGCTTCTTGTAATGACTATCTTTTGCTTCAGTTTCATTCCCGATCGTTTCGTAATACGCAGTGTGGCCCCTGCCAGCTCTGCAGGAGATGTACATATGTTGATAGAATTTATTTGGAAATGAATTTTGAGATGACAAATATCGACAACGGCATTTTTATTTTATCTGTCTCAAACAAAATAGGCTTGTTACCTTTTTTGTCCAAGGCTGATGCTTTCATTTGGTGGTTACTTTGATACTCAGAGTGACTTCTTTAACCTAAATGCAAATGTTGTTATATTTTCTTGTTTTTTGTTGCAGCACTCTGTGCTAATAATTTGGACCGCTTCAACCACGGGTCACAATGTTCATTTGGTCGATATGAGTGTCATTGATGTCGATGAGTTCTTTTTTACATTAATGGACTTTGTTGCCCAACTAACATAGTCATTTACAAATTTTCCAATCATATAGATCGTTTGTACTACTTGAATATCATGGTAGAGATAGCTTTAAATGTTTGAGGTTATATCATCCCTCCATTCGCCCCTCTTTCTTACAACAGAAAATATTTGACAAATGATTATTTTCATAGAATGTTGTCAAATTTTCTTTGATTTCCTGTTTGTGTGCACTTTATGGTGGCTCAGAAAGTATCAGGGTCTTGTCATTCTTTAGGAGTCAATATTTGTCTGGATTCTACAACGATGTCATTCGTGGTGTTAAAATTAACTAGAAAAAAATATGAATTTGAGAAAGGGATATTTTGTAGAAGACTATGAATCGATAACAATTACTGTTTCTTGAAGCTGTTCCTTCTTCGTTGAAGGAGATTGAAGAAACTAGAAACTAATGACCCTTTGCCCTCCCGAAATCCAGTTCTTACTTAGATCTTCCATAAGAAAACAGCTGGGTAAGCTTTTTGTCTCATTTTAAAAATTATCGCATCGCTCATATATGTATGTAAGTTTTCAGAATTTGTGATTCAATGCTACTTTAAGGTACAGTTTTTACAAACATTGGAATAAAGCTGTAATCACTAGTTAAAGCTACCCTAGAGTGGATAAACCGAGCACAAGATTACCAATGTATGCAGTTTCATAGGAATCTTTAAGCCACTTAAACTAAGCGAAACAATGTCGTTGTTTATAAATGTAGAAATCGGGTCTCCGAATCCCATAATCTGACTGCATTCTCGTAATGACCGGATTCAATTTCAGCCGAATACTTAATTTTTTTCACTGCTACATCTCTTGCGAAAGGTTTGTCAAGAATCTGAGAATATAGAGATGTCATGAGAAGCTTCTCAAGATATTCAGTTCAATATAACTCTTATTCGATTAATCAAAAATACAACTTCACACATACAAATGAGAGAGAACCTAGGTTTGACGCCTTGCCTGCATAGGCAGTAAATGGCTCTTTTAATGCCGTGCCGTATGTTCGGTAATTGGGCTTTTGAACAATAAGAGTTTGAGCCAAATTTCGTGAAAAAAAATCTTTAGCGATGAGATTCCGATTTGAATCGATGGAAGAGTAAAAAAATGTAAACAAAAATGTTCAAATTTGAGACAGATATTAATCCATCAAAGAAAGACCAGTACCAATTACCAATTGCATCCCCAAAAATCCACTGTTTGTTGCAACTTTTTGTCTGCAGAATCATTGGTCCGTACTTTTTTCCAAAACGAAACTTGTAGTGTCATTAATTGCGAGGGCTGTAGATCGATGATATCGATATGTACCTTCTTGTATACTGAAAACATATGTTTTCCACAGGACGGCATTGACAAAAAAATTAGAATTCAAAAAATTTTCAAAGCTATGACAAACTAGTCTATACGAACTATGATCCATAAATCATGGATTCATGGATAAAAATAAACCAAACATAATAAATCGGGTAACCTTTTCGCTTATGTATATGCATTTGAATTTTAGTAATAAAATCAAAATAAAAATTATTCAAATGAGAAGAAAAAGAATAGAAGTAGATTTGCATGCATAATCTACGAAATTAAACTTGAATGGAAATATGTATAAAATTGTTATTGGCATATATGTGAATAGTTCTAAAAACCCATTTCTAAAGTAATAAACAGGTGCATGTTAAAAATGATTCATTTGATTCTACTTTTTAGTCGTTATAATTCTAGTTTTTGCTATAAAACAAAAATTATATTTATGTCCTTGTAATACTTGAATGTTTTATTCTTGAGAAATGATTTATATAAGAGATATTTTTATACAAATTTTTTTAGAACAATAGGTCATTTCATTAAATTTTTTCTTTTGAAATATATTTCTTTCAGAAATTAATTTTGTACATAAATAACCTTGTTAGTACTATTAAAATAAATTTGTGGGGAACTTATTCATAAAGGTGATTTATGATAATAGTCACCCATATTCGGAAAATTATGTACGAGAAAATGATTGAAATCCTGGATATTACGCTTTTTATGCTTCTAAGATAATGATTGGCTGATAAGTAAATATTGAGACGGCTTCAATGGTTATGGCATCATCGTTGCTTGTTTGTACTTTGAATGGTCATGGTGATGCCAGATTTATTAAAAATGATTTTTTTAAAATTTATTTTAAAATATTAAAATATAACCATTAAGGGTAATACAGGGCAAGGAACTTAGCTTCTTCACTTATTTGTGTGAATGTTGATTTCGAACCGAATAAATGTTGGTGTTTCTAATTTCGCCATTCTTAGCAGAAACGCCATTCTAAATAGCACAATACAGTAGCTATTGACAAACTGAGATTACATTTACCTTAAATATTTTTGTAAAAATTTGCTTTTTTTTTTGCTAAAATTTTGGCTTTTTACGCTAACAAATTTTATTTCATTTAATGTTTAAAAATAATTTCTGGCATATGGCCTCCGCGACTGCGCCTTATAAACGCCATTTTATCGTTCCAATTTCGAACCACTTCTTTGAGTGCACTCGGTCTTTTTTATCAATATTGCGTCGAATAATATATTCTAAGTGATCAATTGGTGCTGGTTTATCAGCATTGACCAGATATTTGACATACCCTACAAAAAGTAGTCCAAAGGTGTAAAATCACACAAACGAGGTGGCCAATTCACAGGTCCATTTATTGAGATGATTCGGTCACCAAAGTTTTGGCTCAACAAATTCATGGTTGCACGCACTGCCACACAGCGCCGTCTTGTTGGAACCATTTCTCTTACAAATGATTTCCAATGTCATGAAGAATAAAACAATTACGAATTATTTGCCTGTAGCGTTCGTCATTTACGGTAATGTTGGGTCGATGACGCTTCAGTTGATTCTCAGCTCATTCATCATCAAACTTTCATTCAGCTCATTCAAACTTTCCATAGTGGACGGGCAGAGACCGAGTTTCTGAGAACGTCGTTCGATCGATATATTTGACTCATCAAGTCTAAAGCAGCGATCGATGGCTACTTCTTTACGCACAGTACGGGCTTGAGTTGGAAGTACGCATTTTAATTATTGATGCTAAAAATGATATAAATAATTTCGATATTTGATTGCACAAACGTTTACTCCGAAATAAAAAACTTGGATACGAAATTTGAAGAGACCATTACGGACAAACGAACCGACGGACGGTTCCGCTATCATCGTAATGTCAGAATCAATCAAAATCTCGAGGTCGAAAATTTTCACGAAAACAATATATTTGTTTTTGCAAGAGAAAGTGAAAAAGTAAATGTGATCATGAATCGATCCATAGTATTGCGTTTTAGTTGCTCAGATGGAAATAAATTTCCTCGATTTGTATAAGTTGTCCTGGTGTAAGTCTTTCAATGGTGATTTGCAAAGTATACTGAAAAAAAAAATCAAACACTCTTCATTAGTATGATAGCTTGTTTGACAGTTTTCCTTATCGGAAGTTCTATATCTCTATAAGTATACGATTATCGATATAACTCTATGGCGTAAAAATAAACATAGCCAATATGTTTATTTCATATTTGAAATAAAAACATATGAGAGGCTACAATCCGCTATGCGGATCGTTGAATACCCTATCCCATCCCATCCTTTAAATTAATATCCTCAAAATATAGGCCTTATGGCGATGAAATACAGAAAATGGCATTGTCACAATATATTGCTCAGACAGTTTCTCAAAATCTTGTGTGGTTCGACAAAAAGCAACGTATTTCTATTGCTAATGCCTTGGGATGGGGTATACAAATGGTTTTTGTAAGAAAACGCCCCCAAAATGTGGGCGTAGGTGAAAATGATCTATTGACAAAATGTTTATATTACCATTTCGGAAGTATTTGCATTAAAATTTTTTTCGAAAGTTTTAAAATTTGGACAAAAAGCGTTTTTTACTAAAAACGCCCCCAAAAAGTGGGCGTGGCAAAAAACTTTGTATGAACGAAATATAGATATTAGGATTGTCTAAATATGCTACTCAGACACTTTTTTAAAATTCCTTACGGTTTGGCCAAAAAATAAGTTTTCCTAAAAAGGGGGCGTGGCAGTGGGCGGATTTCAAAAATTTTTACACTTGTTCTGGTGGCACGGACGAGGATCCTCTATACCAAATTTCATTATCCTAGCTCAAAATTTAAGGCCCAAAAACCGCTGACGAACAGACAGACGGACGGACGGACGGACGGACGGACAGACAGACATGGCTTATTCGACTCAGCTAGCGATTCTGAGTCGATCCATATACTTTGAGGTATATGTAGCAAAATTATTTCTCTATGTTACAAACTAAGTATAAAAACTAATATACCCCTATGGGATAGGGTATAAAAAATATTGTCATAATAAAGGAATCATACATTTTACACTTTTTTTTGTCTTAATTGGATTGGAAACATTCAAGTTTGCAAAATATAAAAACAAATCAACAACCTAAAGCAAGAAAGCGCAGCAAAACTAAACGAAAAATAACATAATGCAAGAACACAAATAAGGGTTATGTAACCACATAGGTTTGTTTCCAAGCCATTTTTAATCATAAACAAAAAGTAATATTTGAAAATTGTTTACACGCCAGACTCAAAATTATTAAAAGCACAACTGACTTGTGGTTTCCGATATCTACAATCAGATGAAACAGTTTAATTTTTTTTTTAATTTAAACACTAAAAGGACCATCTTTTATGTCGAAAACAAAGTTTTTCATATATTTTGCGGTGCCTTTAGAATTTTAGATCGATCAGTTGACGTCAATAAAAATAATATAAAAATAGGCAATAATTTCTTGTGATACGTTCATGTAATTTTAAAAAAACTCCATATGTAAATGGGTAAAAATGTCTATTGCACTATCAACACTGACATGCACGTTAGTTCCGAATTGCATGAAAACAAAAAAAAATCACACAAATCGCTTTCAATCATGCTGCGTTTAATTTATTCGTCACGCGAAAACCATCAGCACCAGTAAGGTGGACTCACTTTCATCGACAGATTTTGAGCAAAACATTTCAGATCGTAAAATATTTAAAACTCCCTCCAAAGAAGCAATTTTTGTTTTTGATTATTTTGATTGATGTTCCTAATAAGACTTTGATTGAAGGTTCCCTCCCTTGACATCCCTATTCTGAAGCTACCACTTTTTTGACTCTTACTCGTCTGCACAGGCGAGAATTAAATGCAGCGGAATTAAAAACCCATCACTTAAGGGACGGGCTATACAACATGCATAAATTTAACGCCTCAAGGCATGGTGAAGAATAAACTATACAATCTGCAGTACAAACTGCATATGGACGCTTTTATGAAACGCGATTCCCAAGTGCATTTGCCACCAAACGAAATGGAAATCTATGATCAACGTTACGTCGCGCACCACATGCAATATTTCATCGCCTACCGGCTGAGTCCACATAAAAAAAGAAAACAAACGATGTATCCGAATGAAACCATTTAAATAACAATCACGTCATCTAGGAAACTCCGGAGCCATTGTGGATTTTTTTTATTTTTCCTCCTCCTAAACCGGTAGAGCTCGAAATACACGCGATCTGTACTACAATTCTGTTGATGATATCCAATCGCTGCCAATGTATGGCAAAAAAATTTGCCACAACGCTTGCACTTTAGCCAAATTGGCTAGACCGATGACGAGCAGAAGTGTGAAACTGGTTTAACATTAGTGCGAATGAATACGAGGGCATAGATACATAATGAATGTAAACAGATACATAAACGGCAAAACCTGAATGGTCACTTTCACCTTTTGGAATATTGACGACAGGAGGTGAGGTAGCAAGTTGATGTACATGAAATTGTATCTGATACGTGTTTACTTGTATCTTTTATGACTTGGACAGCAAAAATGTTCCAGTTGAGCGAAAATCGACAAAGCATTAAAACTGGAAATCTTCCGGACTTCAGATTTAGTAAGATATTTGTTCTCATTGGTCAAAATAGTCGATTGAACACGGCCAATATCTGGCGATTTATGAAGAATGGCGTTCCGTCCTGTAGGATTAGTTAAATAGCTGTAGTCGTACTCTTTTTAAAGCAACGAACAAAGAACAAAAAAAAGAACAAGTTGAAAAGGAACTCACGACGAAAAATCATTTCGTACATATCGTTGCTTGAACAGCAAACTGACTTAAGTCAAAATTTGACGATTTTTAGTTAAGTATACAGACCGATTCGCAAAAACAAAATTTTTTCTATCAAACCGTCATATTTATAGCTCTTAAGCTGACTGAATTCGGGCGTAAGTTTCGTTTGGATTTTAAAGGAACATCCATAGTAATGAAAAACTTCAAATAGCTTTTCTGAAGTTATTTAATTTCCGACACTACGCGAGCGTTTAAGGAACTGGTCCAATTATGTGTCATTAACGTCGAAAAATGCCGCCCTGCTGCAACAGAAATCGAACTTACTTCTATTAACTCATTGATCACGGATCTGTATCCGAAGCCGCGTCATTGAAGTTCACATTTCAATTATCCTCATTTTTGAAAGTATATGACCCCGATCACACCAGGGTATAATCCGCAACAAAAAAGCGCATCGGTGAATGATGTAGCACCTTTAGATTTAGCACCCCGCTCCAAATTCGATTTTGCTTATGAATTGCAACATTTAGTAAATCTTTACATAGCGACATTTCTTAATTAATTATCGAATATCCTATCCACTGGGTAGATTATCGTAAGGCATAACTCTAACGCCCTGCAAATATTTTTGACTGAAGATAGATTGCGAAAATAAATTTTCTAAAGTTTGTATGTTGATCCTGTTAGAGTGTACATTTTAACATTATGATTGGACAAATAATAGTGAATAAAAAGATAATGTCATGTGTCAGAATAAGTACTCACAACATCAGTGTTGAAATTTAAAATAAAAAGAAACCTATATCAGTTTATAAGCTCGAAGTTCCTTCGAAATACAATCTATCAACTCTAAAGAATTTCTTGTATTTAAGAAACCTTCATTCCATCTAAGTGACATCTAAATTATCCCCCATGAAACAGATTTTCTTCTGTTCCGCTAATGCTTGCCAAAGTGTTTTATTGGAAGCAATTTGTTTTCAATATGAATCAGGTATACCGGTAACTGCAACCGACAACTTTTACTTGGATATTGCCTCGCATTAAGCCAACACCTCCTGTCTCGATGCGAAGATGAATTATGTGGCGTTGCCAGTTTCCGTGCGCACACGGACTTATACCATATCCCAGTTTATCACCTTCGGTGAAGCTGTGTGTGCAAAGTGGATAATTTCCACATCCATTTGCACCTCACCTCACGCCTCCTCGCCCACCCCGACCAATGGCACTTAATTGCTTCAATATCCTGAGTTCAAGGACCGTATCGTTGCAGATCATGAAACTGAAAGTGGTCCAGATTTCAATTTCTTTTTTCCTTGCCATTTGCATCTACCTACCCTCCTACTCCTAGTCATCTTAGCATTGATTTTTTTGTATTGTTTCGTTGTCCTTTAACCATCAGGAGGGAAATATCAAAAACACTGCCCAAGCATAATGAAAAAGGATAATTTTTTCCCTAATTTGAAAAACGCCACAGGGTACCCTTCTTTTGTCCCGAAGGGAGGGAAAACATGTAAATCCTTTTTATGAGAAGATAAAACACCCATAACCACCATACCCCCATTACCACACAGGTGGTATAGGT
Organism: Rhingia campestris; assembly: GCA_932526625.1. Lineage (NCBI taxonomy): Eukaryota > Metazoa > Arthropoda > Insecta > Diptera > Syrphidae > Rhingia > Rhingia campestris. Next base: position 48,858,929 of record OW052182.1, on the reverse strand, counting down.
CTTTTGTGGCACCATTGCGTTTCCCTTGCTCACTAGAGTTTGTAAGGGATTCATTGTGTTTGTTTGTGTGTTTTTAGTAATTTTTTTTGTTTGGCCTTTGTGGGTGTACTTTTGGAGAGAAAAATGTCAGCGAACTCTGTCTACTACGTCACACTACAAAGCATTGCAGGCGCTTGATTAGTGTTTTGGGTGAAAGGAAACGACAGTTTGAAATGAGGCTAGGTTTTGTGAGAGTCTGCTTTTGATGATGAAATGTTATTAAATTTTAAGAAAAGTTGTAAAGTTCGGTTAAGGGTTTTAGGAATAATGAGTATTTGGGGGCTAAAACTGACAGGCCTTTATGCTGGACATTTTCAATTTAGTTAAAGTTGACTAGGTAGGAGCAGTTTATAATGGGGTATTGATATGGATTGTAAACAGAAATATTGAACGCATTTGTTGCAATATAGGGTTTTTAAATTTCAATATTCCTTTTAGACAATTTTAGATTAATAAAATGTTTTACGTCTATGTATAATACCACAATTTGAGTCAGTTTAAGCTTTTAAGTTTCTGTCCTAACCATTATGTGTGCTGCTATCTTTTGTATTCCCTACAAATCGCAAGGGCTTTAAGAAAATGGTATTCATAGAATTTTGTAAGAGTACAAATATTTTTAACTTAAAATGGATTCGAATGCTTTATGACTTTTGTTTAATACTATTGGATAGATCTAAAAGCGTGACTTTTCAATCAAGAGCGACATTTTGTATTGATTTTTCCTGAGCACTAAATACTAATGAGCTGACTTCTTCGGTCAATAGATGCTTTCGGCGACGAATGAGTAATTTAATTTTGCAGCTATAAAAGTAAATTATATAATATGTATACAAATAAAATACTACTACCGAATTGATCAACAACAGGCAACAGGCAGTACATAATATTTTTGAAAGCTTGCCACACTTATTAGTCCTAGAAATCATGAAATAAGCTAGCAAAATTATTTGTATAAAATTTTAGTTTGCTTCTACAAAACTGGCCAATGGCTGTCAAAATTAGATTAGCGAAATAACGTTCTGACCACAAAGCATTCCCCTTAATAATATTTGAGCATATGGGTGGGTACCTACACACAATATATCCTTTTAGATAGAAAAAAATTGTGGTACACACGTCTAAGAAAATGTTAAATATAGCCAACCTTACAGGAGTTAAAACAGTTTTGCGCATCGATATCATCTTTTACTAACAGATGGATGTAGTAAACAACGGCAAGACTAAATATATGGTCTCAAGAAAAACGAAAACTAAGCATAGAGGGATTGGGCAGAACGTCAAAATCGACCGCTAATACTTTTAGGTAGTAAGGGACTTAATCTAGGTTATTAATGCAGACTTCAACACCTTGTCAGAGATATATCTCAAAATTATAAATGTTTCCAATTGCTGAATCTTCAGTCTTAGAACTCAATTTATTAATACAGTTATTATTGAACTACTAACGGGTTTCTGTTTTGAGCGAAAAATTATTCAGCTTCAACTTCAAACTTTACCAGCTAAACATTGATATCGACCTGATCAAAAAACTAAACTTTTTTGATATTTTGTAGGCATAAATTCGAAAGTACCTTACAGCTAGAGAAGCCAATAGAAATAATTTTGATCTTTTAGATTTGTCCGGATGCAATATTGAGTGAAGGTTAGGTTAATTCGTGTAATGGTAAAAATAAAAAAAACTGTAAACTACGTAGGTTCATATCATCAGGTAGTTACTAGAATACTGACCAAAGAAAATAAAGACTTATACCATGCTGAAAAAAATGAAAAAGAACTTTGTATATTGATAACCAGATAAATTGTCACTTTCATCACTATTGACACTATCTGGGTATGGAACGAATTTTTTTTTTGAAGTACATACCTACAAAATTATATCGGGTAGACCTAAGTAAAATTGACGCCAACCTTTTATACCCTATCATTTGTTTCTAATGATCACAAAACCTATTCTTTTACAAATATCAACTCAACTCTAAGGACGTATATGTAACCCATATTTTTCTCTTATAGTATGTCCAGTACAGCTTGCCTGGACTATAATGTAAACATGTCACAATCGTATTCGTCATACATTTGCTCATAAAACAAACCTTCCTAAACCAACTAAACAATTAACTTACAAAAATGATTACTGCGCTCAAAACACACACGGAAGTCATGTCGTTATCCATTTAATACCATTCCATCTACCTTCTCCCACTTCAATTAACCGTCATAAATTGCCATGAAATAGGAACCAAAATGCATGCCATTACCATTGCCAAGCCCATAACCTTATACAATCACGCATAAAGTGTCACATTATTCAGACTTGTCAGAGCTGTATAAAGAACTCCAGTAAAAGCTTAACCTACTTGCAAAGCCCTATATTCAGGACTTGTCATACTCCAACAGTGGCGACCTTTTAATTCCGCCAAAGGCAACAACCAACAAATACTACATGTAGGTTTGTAAATACAAAAATAAAACTTTCCAACTACGAGCTCATAAATTTAAATCTCAACATTAATACACTTTCCTTCCCGAAGCCATAAAGACCTCATGCAATGTGGAGGTATGAGCTGCAAAAAAACGACAGCAACGAATGCTGTTTCCTTCTCTCATATGTGAGTGTATCTATGTGTTTGCTTGGTAGTCACACGTCCGTGACATTGACATTTAAATCGTCTGGAACGTGATGTGTATATTGCATACCTTCAAAGCCTAGCAACCAAAGCAACCAATCGACCGCCAGTGCCAAAATAGCTTTCCAATTTTTGGTCGACGTGAATTGGAATTTCTCTAAAGAGGGTCTGATGGATATAAACACGTCACAGAAAGACTTGATTCAAGTCGGACTATGGTGGCTTCAGTGCGTTTGACAATATTTATTCGAAGTATGCGAAAATTGTGTAAAAGTTAAAGTTATTAACCATATTGGTTAAAGTTAACCGAGAGTGAAGAAAACGCTCCGAGCAATTGTCAATAAATATGCGATCTGCGTTATCATTACAACAGTTCTCTGGTGACGGTTTGAACAAGTCAAAACGGCGGAAAGCAAGGATACGAAATGAAAGTATCTTTTTTGGCAACTGGTTAAAGTGTGTGTCTTTTGCGGTCGAAAAGAGGGTCACCACTGACAGACGTGAAGGTCTTTTGAATTGGCCTAAATATATGACTAGGCCGAAACATAGGTGGTGGATTTGCTTTTGTATTGCGGTTCGTTTTTACAGAGGGGAGCGAATTAATAGAATTGATTTGAGTGGTTAGGCAAGCAACTTAGTGTCATTAAAATGCGATTACACTTAGGGTTTTAGGGTATTTGATGTTAAGTAGGTTAGGTAATGGTGGTTGCATGCGTACACAGTTGGATCAGGGAGGTCCGTTTTGATGCAACGAGTAATCAACATCTTTTCTCAATTCGTTTGGTTATGTTAAACATGACGAGCTTCTTATTAAGCGGAGTTACATACCAATATTACTTGTACTTGCCAAATACTTGTATGTACTCGGCAGCAGCTGGTTAAAGAAACGCATGGACGAATGCGTTGTATATATTTATGTTTAAGAGCACAAGTCGCAGCTGGCAGCTCCAAGTATATGGCAGGTAAAAAGGAACGAGCCTAATGAAAGATTTGTTAGGTCACCTAGGGTGTCAAAGTAGAAGTTACCGAACTGAAGTCTTCTTCTATAAAGAGCGTTGGACGTAAACAGAGAAAGTGGGGGTGCTTTATTTCTCTTCTCCATCCTGGCACCTTCTGCATTTTACCTTGGATAGAGGTCCATGTCTTTTCGCGAGTATGCTTATTCTGTGATAACAACACATATGATGATAGTGAATAGTGATACGTTATCTTTCCTATTAAACAAACTAAAAGAGCTGTTCTGGTTAAAATTAGGCATGCATTGCCTGGATAGTTACAACTTTGTCCCATATAGTTCGCTATCATCATTAAATCTGGATTAAATATGGTATAACTCTGGTTTTTACCCATTCTGCCAAGCTTATTAGTATAGTTGCTGAGTAAATCTGTGTAGCACTGTACCCAGAAAAGATGATTGAAATCTCGTTTAGAGATGAGATAGAATTATTTTCTGTTCATCTAAAGAGAGTTTCCACTGTAAATAGTCTCAGTCTTACAACAACACAAGCTGTGGTCTGTTTGCCAAAGATCTCAAGGACCACTAGGATAACATTTTGAGTTGAAGATCTTTGAACTTTCTTCAGAAGATTGGCATTTGGGCCTATATCTAGATTCTATAGAGCAGTCCACCAGACGATAAAACCATACAGAAGTACCTGTGGGGGGGGCATTTGGAGATCATTAAAAAAAAACATATTGAAAATCTCTTTAAGGGTATTTAAATATTTTCCAAATATATATAAATTGCCACGTCATCTGCATACCTTGGAGGATGGGTTCCCTACCAGTTAGATAATAAAAAAGTACTCGAGAAATTGTATATTGTTCAGGTGAATCCGATTATAGCAGTCTAATATCAATTCCTAAAGCCTTGAATAGGTATGTATTTCTATGCTGCCATCAGACCTTATCTCGGTTGGTGATTGTAAACTAAGTGGTGCCAGACGTCGGGGTGCCAAACTTTAGGTGGTAAGACTCAAATCGAGGTGGTTGTGGTAAATCAAAGTTGTGGGAATATATTCTACTCTAAGGAGTTGAGAAACTTGGAGGAGTAAGAGATGTTAGATGGAAGTCGGTCCTGAACTAGAATGTCGGTCTTATCTTATCATGAAGACTGATTGTACCAGGGTAGTGTGTCCCTATACTGAAGTGTAGACCAACAATTTTTTATGATACTGATACTCTGGGAAAAGTTGTATGAAGCCTACTCGTAACTAGTAGCTCGTTTACTACCAGTTTCCACAATACAGGTATAAAACACCTCCTTAGGGTTTGCCACCTAGCTGTCAAATCTTCTTTTGTTATAATCTGCGCGCACTTAAAATATTATGAATACCCTTTATATCATTTTTTAGCACAATGAGGGCGTTTTTAGAGAAGAGGAAGATGTAAAGAGAGATAGAAAAGATGTTGGGTGTAGGTGTAACATACTCCATGGGTGGTGTCCGCATTAACTTGGGGATCGATTTGTTGTATTTGTTCGTTAATTACGCAGAATCTTGAACGAAAGTTGGTATAACCACCGATTTTTTTTCTTTGAATTCTGGTTTTGTGGAATTTAGTCGTCATTGAATTCACAACCTTCTACTCAACAGGGATGAGATGTCAACATTTGCACTAATATTCTACCTGTGAGTATCGGATTCTAAAGAGCATAAATAATTGCGTTTGCTTTGGCATTATTGAAGACACCCTTTATATCAAGAACAACAACCATGATGTACCTAATCCTTGGAATTAAGTTTGAGTTCAGTGAACTTAACTTAAAGTGATAACAGTCAGTTCAATATTAGTACGAAGATGAAGATCAATTAATCATTCCAATGTTATAAATAGAAAGGATGATAGACAGATAGGACTCAGACATAGACTCACAGATTAATATATGAGTTTTTACCAGTTTCCGGATGAATAAAACTTCTATTTCATTTATTACTATTACAAGCCTCAGACAATAATAATTAGCATATCGTTCTTTCTTATATGACTAACTTGTATTATGGTATCAGCTGTATTATACTGCCAGGTCCGGAAGTGTTGAATGGTGTAAAACTTATAACAGACCACAGATTTTTTTTTCTTTGACAGTAGAAACGTAAAAGTCTTCAAAACATTCATTTGGACTTTGTTACATGAGTTTTATCCATCATTGAGTATACAAATTACTGTTAACTACAAATAAATTTGCATCATTAGTGACATTCACCTTGACAAATATTTTTACAGAAATCTTCGTAAAGGTAATCATTGTCAATTCAATATTTGCTTTGCTATAAACTCCACAACTGTTGATGTCAATGTCAGTTGAAGTCTACCTGTTGCGCCAGCCTTACAATTCCCATGTGAAACTCATTTCAACACTCATCCTCTTGCTATTAAATTCGTATTTTTGCGAAATCATCAGCTGCCGACAAACCCTCCCTAAACCGCATAAATAAGAAAAATTATGCAAAAAAGTGTGAAACCGAATTCTACAACAAAAAGTTTTTTTTACTGCGTGTGGCTATGGCTTCTTGATTTGTTTCTCTTTTGTAATAAATGAATGGTTCTACAACAATATAATAAAAAAAAAAGTTCAAACAAACCACGACCTAACAAAACACCATCTGTGCTCATTCTCTTTAGACACTCGATGCGATTACATAAGCCCGAGTCACAAATGAATAATAATCCGTGACGATACACAACAAAATCAACAAGTTAACGTATTTTTTGTGCACGCTAAGTGTGGCATATGTTTCGGTATACGATGTTTACCTTTCCACTTTAAGACCGCACAATCGAAGCACAGACATTGATGATTGTGCATAAGCCAAATCTAAGCACAGACAAATGAACTTTCGAGGAGGTAGAGCTTTGATTGTGTGGGGTATTTTGATTACTTTGCAGAATGCGGGTAATTGAATTGTTATGGGGGATGGATTTTATGAAATGTGAGGCTGGAGTGCCTCATGGCTCAATTCTCCCACCCATTCTGTTGTTGATCATTTCATGCCAGCAAAGATGACTTTAAATTCAATAAGAGAAAAATTGCTAAATATCAGGTATTTCATTTTAGTTTTTTGTTTTAGTGCAAATGTGCCCTTAAAGTTATTCTTCATGTACTTCATGTTCTTCACCAAGTACTACTAACACGCTAAGCCACCGGAGTTGGTACATGCCGAGTATTAGTTAGTACTTGGTTAGTACGAGTAGTTAGTATACTCAAAATCGACAGCCAGAGTCGTTAGTACCTGGAATAGGAATTCTATTTTTTTTTGTATTTGGTGGGTGTCATCTTAAAAAAGTTGTAAGTAAACTCAATCGTAGTTTCTTTTATTAATTCAATATATTGATAAACATTTATGTATTTATATAATAATTATATTTATTAATCTATTCGGGGTTTTGACGATATAGAGAATGATGAAGGAGTAATAGTTTGTAGATTTGAGTGCTGCATCTACCATATGCCACAACAAAATACATTAATACTTCGGAAGATCTGGCTTTTTTCAGCGTGTTCGGTCATTTAAAAAAACACGTTTGTCTACGTTCTTGGTAGTGGAAAAATGGTACGGATTACAAAAAATTAATGTCGTTTTGTTTTAACTTATTTTCTTCGTTTTTCTTTTATCAAATCAGTATCCGTTTTCTAATTTCCCGCACATTGTTGGTGACTGGGAGGTGACCAGGAAGGTGGTCAGGGGGATAGCCATAGGAATTATCTCGGGGTAGATGGTAAGCCCAGACTATGCCAATATCTAAGAATCGAAGCGAATGTAATACTAATAAGGAACATTGTTTTCCAATTCGTTCTTTTGTGTAATACAGTAAGGTTTTATTGATAATTTCTTTTCAGCCTTTTTCAACCTTTTTCAGTCTGTCCGTTGTGAAAATAGAGTAACGTCCTAGTTAACTTTTTTTTAGCCCACGCCTACTTTTTGGGAGCGATTTCTTAAGAAAACCATTTGTATGCCCTATACAATAGCATTGAAATAGAAAAACGTCGTCAAAATCTAAAAGATTTTGATCAACTGTGTGAACAGGAAAAGTATGAACAATTCCATAATGTTTTTATCCACGCCTACTTTTTTTTTTGTTTTAAAATAGTTTTAAAGATAGGATGGGATGGGATGGGCATGGGATAGGGTATTAAACGATTAACAGAGCGGATTGTAGCCTTCTCATATGTTTTACTTCTTTTTTATTCTTGGACGAACAAACATGTTTGTTGAGCTGGGATGATGGGATGGTGAGAGGGTAAGAACTAGCCCCGTCCGACAAGTTAGGCCTCAGTTATAGCGACACGAAAAATACAACCGAAAAAGTTGGAACAGAAAAGAATTGATTTTTTTTACCGAAAGGCAATCATAGCAAACCGAAAATATCTGTCAGAAAATTTGCTGTAAATCAGTAGACCGAAACAGATTTTCTGACAGAAAAAAAAATTCCGATGGATGTACGATAAATGGAACGGATAAAAAAACTGAACACATCAGTGGAACGATTTTGTTCCAATTTTGTGAATCGAATGAAAGTTGAACGGAAAATTGTTTTTCGTACGAAAAAATATATAAACTCTTTTTGTGATAAATTGAAGGTTTAATTGCGGTTTTTTTTTGTATAATTAATTATTAGAACTCCCAAGCTACATTTTAAGACCAATATTGGGTTAATCTAATAATTGTAAAGGTCCGAAAAAAGCAAAACAATTTTTTTTCTGTTGTATTTTTCGTGTCGCTATAACTGAGGCCTTAAGCAAGAAATTGACACACACATAATGTACAAGGTGGCGCAAAAATAACCTTTCGATGTATTTTCTGATAGGAGGATTACTTTTGCGCCACCTTGTACCAAACATTCTTTAGTAAGCATTTAAAAAAAAATATGAATAAGGTTAAGATACATTTTAGGCATTGCATAATTGTTTATACTTCTTAGAAAGGGCCATTAATATATTTGAGTCAGCTTTCAGTTGTTAAAAATCACTATTGTTTCAACATCATATTATACAAGGTGGCGCAAAAATAACCTTCCGATGTATTTTCTGATAGGAGGACTACTTTTGCGCCACCTTGTATATTCCGAAACCAAGCTTTATTCAACAGTACTGTATGTTGAGACTTATTACCAGTGGCATCATCGGGTTTTGAAATTAAGTATCTAGCATTAGCGGCATTTACAAGCTTCTCCTGACAGTGTTGAACATGGTTGTTTGTTCAACAAGAGGCGTAGCAGTGCAAAAAACTTACGTGTTGTTACTTTTGGGTTTGGAACCAGAGACCCCGCACCTAGTAGTCCAACGCTCTAACTTTTAGGTCACTGCAACCAACGGGTTTTATTTCTTCGAAAATTAACAATGACTTTTATTTATACATATACTGTAGTCGGATCTATCTTTCGCTCAATTATTTTTTGTTGAAGTTCGCCAAATCGCGGATAAGCCAGTGGCAATTGAAGGTCGAAAGTGCAATAACAAACGACAGATATATTGCGGCTGCACATACTCGAAAATGGAGTCAACAACGTGTATTTTATTAGTAAACAAATCCGCAACAAACTAGACGTTATTTCCTCAGAAAATATATTCATGGATCAAATTTTCAAAGAAAAACTTTTCGTTTTTTCAAAAATCTCTAAATCCGTAGAGCTCATGTTTATGTTAGAATTTAAAGAGTTTAAAAGCATATTTTTGTAATTTTTAAATTAATTTTGTGAACTATTCCTTATTGTTTGAAACATTAGAAAGCAATAATTATACACGACCTTTTGTAGTCTAAGATACTATTGCCTTGCGGATTATGAAGGGGGATTAACGTTGTACTCACTCACCCAATGTTAAAGTCACGTCCTGAAACAAAATTATAAAAAAATCCATTAGATTAAATATATTTTTTTATTGATTTTCCTTCATTACTCAGTCACTCAGTCAAGAGTGAAACATAATCAATTATTAATACAATCCAAATTAGAATTAGTAGCAACAAAATATACACTATAAAATTTTAAATATTAAACCCCCACCACTAATAATTCCGTGCTTTAAAATGCGTTTCCGAAAATTTTTGCATGAAGTCCTTGTGTGCCACGAAACACACAAAGACATGTCATGTCCCAAAACCTGCTTTAAACATGCCGAACAGAAACCTCGCCCGCTTTCTCTAAAAACGGATTTATGGGCACAAAGGTATAGGGTGATTTCCTACTTTTCCTAGTGGCAAATTCCCAGTTGAAATATTAAGCAGAAGCTGTTGCAGTCTGGGAACCCACGTCTGGGGATGGGATGGGAATGAGAATGGGCTTCAACTGGGGATATCCCCAAATGAGTAATTTATTTATATTTTCATACTTTGATATGCATTTTGTGACTATACGATCAAGTTCTACCGCACAGAGTGGGTCGATGGGCATTAGGTTAGGTCGAGGACAATAATTGGAAGCTCTATACATGCATGGCATGATGTATGGCAAATTATTGTGAACCACCCAACCAAATGATGCCTCTTCGTTAAATATGAATTCGTTTTGGAAAACAGTTTCAATGGAAAATTGGAAATTATTGTTGTGTGGAATAGTTTGGAATAGAGGATTTTATTAGCATGAAATTAGTTACTCTGTGGGATTTTGTGATGGATTTTCACAATAGAATTTGCCAAAATTAATATAATCGAGAGTGGAACTAATTGATGAATGGAAATATTGGTTTGACTTCTGCAAAATTAAGTTGAAAATCCTCCCCAAAGGAACAGGCAATGTAGAAACCAAAAAAACGAGCATATCCTTACTATTTTGTCTGTATTTGTGGAGTTAATTGATGAATTGAAACAATGCTTTGGATTTTGTGAAATTATGACAGAAAGGGACAGAGTCAATATTAAGATTAATCTTGTACATTGTTCGTTGTTTAGGTTGGCAAAATAAATTAAATTGCAAACGTGGAATTGTAGTTAAAATCGAAAACTGTAAGCGACAAATCTCGAAACCTTTGTGACTTTGCGGTGTAACACAGAGAGTGCAAACTTACGGTAAACTTGATAGATAAGAGCTTTTATCTGGACCGTCAAACGCCAAATGATCCCAATGCGTCGAAATCTCCTATTGGTAAGATGGCGAAGGGAAAGGTAATGGCACTCACTAACCACTAGTCTTCTGTCTGCAAGCGGTGCATGGGTCAAAATATACGTCAAGCAACTGCTGCATTGCAGTTGTCTGACGTTCCTGAATGATAAATCGCAAGATTCACATTAAAATAAAAACAATGAAATAATATTTAAAGAAGATACAAATTATTTAAATACATAAGTTTTCGTACCGTTTTACTGTAAACGATGAACAACCTTACTGGACAAGTTAATTTTACACAAATTTCCCTTTGAATTTGTTACATTTCCACTTTAATAGTTTAACAAAGGTAAACATGGGCAATATACATTATGTGTAAGAAATGTGAAGTCAAACATTAAAAAAAATGCGAAAGTTTATTTGTCTGCCTTAATTAAAGTAAATTGTAACAACAGTTGTTCCACACATAGCCTTCATAAACTCTCCATGGATGTTTTTTTAACTCATTTATTTATGTATAAATATAAATTGGCATGGTGAATTGCTGCAACTACGTACCTCGTTGTAATTGTTCTACATGAATCTCGATGCTTTGCTGTCGAATTACTACCCATGTCCATCATCTACGAGAATGTTTTATGAATGCGGCAGAGTTCCACTAAAGGTAAAAATAGCATAGCCACTTTTTGTAACATTTATAAATAAAATGAACAAATGCCAAAAAAAATGTATATAAAATTGTTAATGTATATAAAACCCACTTTAATAAAAAACAATGTTTTTTTATTTATTTTTGAGTGTCTTGTTTTCGTTTTGCAAACAAAAAAATGCGCTCCACTGATGTGGCCAAAGTATAAATCCCAAGTCGTAGTTGTACATCACCAGCTGTAGTTTTTCTATTATTTTTATCCATAAAAAAATAACTTATTTTTGAATTAAGAACAACAAAAATAAACTCCGCTATCATAGTAAGGTGGCAACCCTAATTGAGAGTCAAAAGTCCATTGCTGTTGGCACTGCAATATATTAAGCTACATACATTATTTTGCAATATTTTTTTTTGTTGTTGCAGCTCCTGGTGGTACCCACCAGCGGTATAGTGGACCATTCAATATCATCGTTATTCTTCGTGTTGGAAATGTATCCTTCCGTTTTGCCCTTTTTATGCGCTGCTGTTAAAAAAATGTTTCATGCACTTTTTATGCAGAGTAAAGATTTTTTTTTGTATAAATGTTAATAAACATTTTTGTTGCATTCGTAATGCGGATGTTGTATCTTTATTATTTAAAAAAGTCTTTTGTAGGTACGAGAGAAAGAGCTACCTATGTTGCTCTGTCGCACTTTGGTTTGTATGTGTATACCATCTTTCATGTTCAATTAATTTGATTTAAATGAAATAAAGTGAAGTGATATATTATATGGCATGGCGTTGTGGCTTAATTTCTTGCATGTGAATGATGATTTCATTTTATGTTTCAAGTGAAGCTGCAGTAGCATCGGCCTACCACAAGTAGTTGTAATGAATTACAGGTATGATTATAGAATGAAACAGCTCACGTGGATCTCATTATCCATTGTTGTATTGCATTTGCATAGTTAATACGATTTGTATTAATAAGTGTTTTTTTTAATTTAAAGTATCCTGTTGCCTGTTTACAGCTAAAGGATAATGTAAATTGGATTATCAAGGTGTAATGATAAATATTCGAGAGTTGTTATTTTTCCGAAAAAAATAAAAGCCAAGTAAGTAGGTGTTATCTGGGAGAACAGGATTTGATTCCAATTTGACACAAGCGCTGTATACTGAAGTAAGAAATCATGGCAATTTTGGTACTTTTTGGAGTTAAAAGAGCAAGGATAAATGCTTACCCTTTAAGCCTTAGAGATGTATTACAACTTTATCCTGGTGAAGTTCCTGGTTAACTGCGTTACCGATTTAAATTTAAATCGTCAACATCGCCGAATCGACGGGATCGATGGCGCGATGGTTAGTGCGATGAACTGCCGCGCAGATGGTCTGGGTTCGTTTCCCAGCCATAGCAACTCCTAAATGAATTTTCACTGATGATCTGAATCTGATCATCCGAGTAGTATCAATTGTCAAAAAAAGCCTGTCTCAACTTAGCAGTTCTGAGGCGGCATAAAACATGAATGTGAGTGAGAAAGCTAGGCTCTTGGTACTAACGAGCCTGTTGCGCCAAAAATTAGTATTTTTATTAGCATCTCCAAAAAAACATATATCGGATGTAGTTAAAGAACTAGATCAGGGCTTATTAGGGTGGTTTAAATCCAGGATATCATTAATTAAAAAACCGAAAGTTTAAAGCTGCGGATTAAAATATACAAAAAAAAACATGACTGACTAACAGATAATGCAGATTGACCTAACAACCCTGGCATTTCGACAGTTTATTCCATAACAAATGTTCATAAAGAGATGACAGCAATAGCTTTGTGTTGAAAATCATATTTCACGAGTCATATAAACAGAAAAACAAACTATATGAAGTCATGTGTAGATTTCGTATATAGCGTCTAAAATTATCATGCCTTCAAGATGAGGGTGGAAAGTTCCCGGTTCCTGCATCAAGGTCGTCAACCGAAACATTCGATGGCAAACCAAAAGAAGATCTAAACAAAGTGACGAGCTCTCATTTGATTCCTTTAATATTTTACTTCAGATGGTTGTGGGTAACTCACAATCCAACATCAGGGACATATGAGACCAAAATCATCCAGGATAATCCGACTATATTGACGTCACTATATAAAATCGTGAATGTGTTTGTTAGTACGAAAAAGGAAGCTACTACATTGAGCTAAGCAGCAAACGAGAGCAATCCCAAATATATGTCGCCAACAAGAAGATAACCACAACATTAAGGAATCAAGACGAATGTCACAAAAGGCAGTTACAAGTTTTAGGTAGAAGGAAACTTTTTCTGACTTTTCTCAGCTTCATTTAATTTCTATAACTTCTCGTCACAAGTAAAACGAGGAACCACTTTTACCTATTCGGTGTTTCTTCAGGCGTTAAAGGCAAAAAAACAAAACGTGTTAGTACTAATACAGAGATCTTAAACGTTCGTAGTCTTAACCATATCAAAAGTGGATCAAAAGAGAAAACCTAGTCTTTTGGAATCATAATTTTTTTTAAAAAAATCAGTCTCCTGATCTCCGGTGTCGGGATTTAAAAGCAAAGTTGCAAATTTGGTTCGTAAAATATTCACTCCGTCTTCGATAAATATGGGAAGCTCATCATGACAATTAGATGTTGTTTCTTTCGAGATTTGAACCAGCGACCCTGGTGATGTAGATGTTGACTTTTCCATACTAGGCCTCATACCTAGCTTCTCCATCAATTTGGTTGTACGAAGTTATATTTTCACTAAAAAAAAATGGAACCTCCTATTCAACGCCTTTTTCAGCATGACAGATTTATACTCTTGGATGTTTGTCAGACTTTTGCAAGACGTGGATCAGTAATAAATAATTAGATCATTATACCCTATCATATAGGGGTATATTAGTTTCGATACATATTTTGAAATATAGGGAAATAATTTAGCTAGATATACCTTAAAGTATATGGATCCACTCAGAATCGATTTAGCCATGACTGTCCGTCGGTACTTCACCAGTTTTTGGGTCTTAAATTTTGAGCTAGAATGATGAAATTGGTTCACGTTCTCTGTGTTGCTCCCAGCTGAAGAAGTCCTTAGATCATTTTAAGCCACGCTCACTTTTTAGGGCGTTTTCCTACAAAAACCATTTGCATACCCTACCCCATAGTATATGCAGAAGAAAAGCGTTGTTTTTTTGCCGAACCATAAAAGATTTTTATAAACTGTATGAACAATATGTTTCTGACAATATCGTTTTCTATATTTCATCTACAAAGCCCACATTTCAGGGATTTAAATTTTAAGGATGGGATGGGATAGGGTAATAAACGATACGCATTTTTTTAAATGTGCAGAAGGTCACTTATATAAATAATGGTCCAGCAAGAATATCAACAAGTTCTTTAAGCATTTTTAAACTAAATTCTCAATGTAAAGTTTTCAGAAATTACCAGAATGAAGCTATGTCCTTAACAGATAGAAAGAAACTGTACTAGAGTAAAACAAACTTTGTTACGTCGTCGTCAATACATTTGTACTTTATGAGCTAAAACTAGCTCTGGTAACCTAATAAATGGAATATTGGTTCTTGGTGTACGTAAGTATAGAGCTTTCCAAATACTTAATATTTGTTTTCTCTTTTGAAATAAACGTATATAAACTGTTTCGTAGGAGTTGCATGAATAAGTTATATTACCTAACATGACAATGATTAGAAGTTAATCTGACATACCAGCAATAACACTCCTTCAACAAGGAAATGAGTCATTTGCCATAAGCAAGATAAATGACGATTTAGCTATGAAACAGCGTTCATAAGGTAACAAGATATTACTGACAAGCCTTTTCAGTCAAGGAGGACTGCATTTGCTGTACATGTGATCCCAAGGTATATCGTGCATACTGAATATAAATTGATCTTGTAGTTAGTTAATTATTAAAATTACCCATTCAGGTACTTGAACTACGACTTCTATATGATTTATGATCATTTTGTAGATATAGCTCGCCTCACAAGAGATCTCAAAAATATTGAAAAAGCCCACTATATATATTCAAAGACCCTATCCCATTATTCTTTTGATTCAAAAGAATCTAAACCAATTATCAACTACCACCACCAGAATTTCTAAATAAAAAAATATTACAAGAAAAATTAAAGGAATCCTTTCGAAACTGAACATTTTTCATGCACCACCGCACACATTCCTTGGACATACCACCCACTCATCTACCCAATGCATTACTCTCTGCAATCAAGTAAATTCACCATTTGACTTTCCAGGATAGTTCGCTACCAGGAGCAAGAGCACAGAAGATGAAAAAAAGAAATGAAAGTCTAAATTTATCACTGTTGACATCGTCATGTGCCAGACACACATAATTATCCCTTCTGGCTCTTGGATGTTAAATGTAGGAAGGGGAAAAAGTTTATTTTTTTTATTCATTTTTTTAATTCCATTATCTATACAATCAAAAGGAGAAGCAAAAGGGAAGCACAGAAGCAGAAACTACATCCCTCACCAGGAGGAAAATTATAATGAAAATGTGGAAAATTATGAACAATAGTTCACTTTCATGTTGAAAGTTACATGCGCGGCGGCAGGAGTCGACATTCATGCAGTTGTACACTGGCAGGAATTAATCTCTTATTTGCTGGCAAATCATAATGTGCTTGTAAGTAGTGTAAATGATTTTTAGTTTTAATGTTGTTTCACAATTTCTTCTTTATAATTATTGGAAATAATAATGTTAATCTAGATTTTAATCGGTCATTTATAATGTAATATGAAGTCAACTGTATGAGTACTGGGTGTCAGGATAAGAGCTGGTAACATCGAGGAAAAGTTTAAAGGTCTGGTTATATGATATTTCCTTTTTTACTTACGATCTATGTATGTAGTATAAGTGTAATAAAAGAAAATCCAGTATTTTTTGCATAAAATATCCATGGAGAGGAAGAGGTGGTAATCACTTGGATGCAGAAGAAGCTCCCAACCAAGCTTCGAATCTACTCGCTTTAGTTACTTTCGATGTTTATGGCCTAGGGTTGTCCTGATGGAACACAATTCTGCGCGATCGCTTTCTTTAGACAATCGAATCGTCGAGCCAAAAAAAAGAGTTTTGATTAGGGGAACAGCCCATAGTAGATTTTTCCCTCCCAATCCCACCATAACTACAGTGAAACTTTCCTTCCTTCAGTAAGAAACTCGTGTGGCACCCATACATCGAACTTATTTTTATACCCTATCCTATTATATTAGTTTTGACATTAAGTTTGTAACGACAGATATACCTTAAAGTATTTAAATCGATTAGGAATCGCTAGCTGAGTCGTACAATTTTAGAAAAACTCGAAAAAACTTTCTATGGACATATTTCGGGAATAATACTATGAATATTTCGTCTATAGATCATTTTTACACACGCCCACTGTTTGGGGGCGTTTTCTAGATAAACGATTTGTAAAGAATATTCTATAGCATATCCGTAGAAAAACGTCGTTTTTTGTTGAACCATAAAATATTTATATAAACCGTCTGAACAAGATTCATTGAGTTTTTAGAAACCCCACTTTTAGGGGAATTTATTATTAGGATAAAACATTGACATCGATATACAAAAAAAAAAATACAAATTTTTGGCGCAACAGGCTCGTTAGTACCCAGGGCCTAGCTTTCTCACAACCATTCATGTGTGCGTGTGTACTTCTTGCACGATGGCGGGACCTCCTGTTTTATGCCGACTCCGAACGGCTAAGTTGAGATAAGCTATTCTTGACAATTGATACTACTCGGACGATTTGTCAGATCATCACGAGAGGAGGGCCAGTGAAAAATCATTTAGGTGTTGCTACGACTGGGAATCGAACCCAGACCTTCTGCGCGGCAGTTCATCGCACTAACCATCGCGCCACTGAGCCCTCATTGACATCGATATTACCAGAACGAAATCGACGAAACCAAAACTGTGCGTGACTGTTTCAGTATTGGCTATTGGGACCTTAAACAATATTCAGAATTTGAGCCTTCTGACTTTTGCCTTTATCAAAGAGAATCTATAAAATATGGGCTATTTTCTATTTGGTGCCCTTCTTAGATGCGCGATAAAAAAAACTGAGTCAACCAATCATAAAACTGTCTGATACATTTGGTGTACTTCCGATAGGACGTATACAACGCGAGATACAGATAACTTAAGCCACCTGATTAATAATAATGAGTTTATTTTTACTACACCTGTCATTAACAGTCGTATTAATTAGATTTCCTTAGGATGTATCTCAGAGGTTGCCTAGTTAATCATGCCTAAATATTTAAGTTGTCTCTAGGCAACGTTGCTTATTCGTATCTATAATCGATTCTCCATTGCTGTCTTACTAAGCGAAGATTATGTCAAAATAAGTAGTAGAATATACAAATCTAGTATAAAAGTGAGATTTTTGTAATTTGTGTACAACAGATTTTTTTTTTTTTTTTGTTTTACCATGTTATTTGTAAACAAACATCCAGCGTACTTGTACTTGTTGGTATGTGTGAAATTAAAATATTCACTACACTTAAATCACTAACAAAAGAAAATGTAGCTTGAGTCAATTTTTATTAATTAAATTTCACTTTATTGAAAATCGCCGCACAAAAACTTAAAATAAATTTCGAAATGGAAATTCCCGTATTGTCAAAATAAAATTGAAATGAAAATTCCTAGGGCAACCTCTAAGCAGGATTCGTTTGTGCTTATGTTAGGCGACCTTTAGGCAACGTTGCCTAAATGCAAAAATCGATTATAGATACCGATTTTGCACTTAGGCAGTACTTATAGGTTTTAACCGCATTGAATACTGATATTAATTCAATAAGAAAAGGAGTTTAAAAAACTACCTGTTGCAAAAGAAACACTGGTGGTACATGCATGTTTAAAATACCTTGCTACATGTTAAAATATCTAGCTGTTTTACTTGTTTTTTTTAAGGCGTAGTTTTTCAATATGGACTTAATGAAATAAGAAACTTTAGTTTATCGCTGACTACAATCGGAAAATTTGAGAACCTAAATGTATGGAAGATTTTTGCAAAAGGTGGGGCAGTGAACAACTTAAGTACTCTTAGTTTCGGGATTTAAACCCCGCGATTAGTAGTCCATCGCATTAACCACTCGCATATTGTACCAAAGTTTACCAGATAATTTAATCTTTCTATTCTATCTCTATTTTTCAAGTTAATTCATGGTTAAAACTTTGATGATCTCGCACGAAAAAGTGACCTTAAACTTCTGATCAGAAAGTTATTACTTCGTCGATAAACCTTATAAAGCTATTTGACTTACCGAAGCCTATTGCGCATTAACTCACACAAAAGCTTATAAAACCTTGCACGATCGAGTGTAAAAAATGTCAACTTTCGCCTGCAAAAACATCTAAAAAAAAAAACTCTTGAGAAGTGACAGCTTAGAGAAATTGAAATATTAACCCCCTTATTAATAAACGCTGATTAGCTGATCAGCGACTTACTTTTGACATTTGCAATAGTATTTATTATGAGGAAAGGTGTCAAGTTAACCATTGATTAGCTAATCACCTTTTACCAAAAATTTTAGTTAATGAATAATGACACGGGGTGCAAGGTAGATACAATTAAGAAGCAGTTTATTTGAAATTTCCAAACACTTATCACATTTTGCAAGGAAGTTAAGCAGATAGTGCATAAAGCAGACTTTAGCATGGATTGCACTTAGGTATAGCAAAACCAATAACCTGTTAGTTGACAAAATTTGGATCTCCAAACGTGAGCAGGTACTGACTTTTTATCTGGTAGTCTTTCAAGACAAAGTAAATGCTATCAGTAATCAAATCATAATCGATTCTCATCCTTACTATGAAGATTATCGACCTCGGAGCTTAAGTTAAACTCATGATTGACATCGATGTGGGTTGTCGTCGAAGGCGTACTCTTAGAAATCGATGGATCTATAATTATAATTACACGAACATTTGTTTTTACGCGGAAGACCAGTAATAATCAGTGTTAATATACTTTGACATTTAGCAGAAAATGTAGAGTTGAGTTGTTACTTTCGAAAGAAAAATTATATGCCAGCTCCACACCTGAAAACAACGTACCAGGGATCAACGAATGCAAAAGTCTATGCAATCTCCGACTGATAAAAATTGGAATACAAAATTATATATATCATTATATATATCACAAGATACTCATCTCACTTATAAAATTGCATTAAGGTTAATTAGCGCAATGTTATGAATCAAGTGCACAACTTTTCTTTTGTATGAGGATCCGCATTCAAACCTCCTCTCCTAATAACCTCATAAAGTTAACTATACTGACTTAATTATCGCTTGAACAACGATAACGCAATGCAGAATGCAAATCAATCTCAATCCTTCTTTTCTTTTGCTGAAATTAATTAGATGCAATTGAGGATACTCATGGAGGCAGAAGTGCAGCAAAAACCACCCTCACCATTACCATTACCATGTGCACCCACAGTTAAGTACTTCTTCCACACGCCTCACATTTACCCCGCCTACGGTTATGCAAAGTTAAACCATCATTACCAAAGCGCGACTTGTAACAAGGATACCAGATGTGGGTGGAGGACGCAAAGCAAAATCCATGCAGCAACGCAATTAATAGATACCATCATATAATTACGCTAATTATTCACGTCGATGATGCTTAAAATTTATTGCTTTGAGCCGGAAGCCGAACGGCTCTCTCAAAACCCCTAGGTGCCCGTGTGCCATCCCACCATCGCCATTCCAGGATGCAGTGTAAATTTAAACAAAATGCAAATGCTATATAGGTAATCATTGATGATCATGGTGGTAGAGGTAGGAGAGCGGTGGCGGGGGTCTGCACCACGCGCCGTGGTAGTCTGTGCAAACAAATGGCGTCAGCCCAACAGCGACGATGCGATGGTAGTGGTTGCTGTCGGTATCACTTATGACCTCACCAATTCATTGCTTTCTGCTAAATTAATTACCAAAAGAGACTACACCACTACAACGACAACAAAAAGGATAACGGGGATGAGTGATGAAGCAAACCAACTAGCTGAAGCTAGGGTGCAATTGTTATCGCAGCAGCAGTAATTTTTTAATGATCCAACTCGTGCTCGAGAGATGCCCGCATGGATTCTGTACTCTGGCCGTTGGAGTATCTTCACTACCACAACCACGTCTGTGTTATTGATGACGAACACAATTCCGCGTTACGATGCGAATTTTGATTTGGCCACCGCTGAGTAAATTTGCAGTAACTGAAAGTAATCAATATTCCTTTTGATTAATGTTGTTTAACGGTTTTAAATGGTGATGTTGAGTATTTTCGGAAGGATTTATGATGGAATATGCGACCAGTCTTCGGTGTTGGTTTGGGCGGTTGGAAGGGGGTTGTTGTACAATCGCACATGTATTTAGATAAAATTAATGGAATTTGAAGAATTCTCCTTTACATCATTCCGTTTTGTTGTTGATTAGGCGTAGTTGCGTCGTTATTCTTTGTTAGGTGGATAATGGGGGAGTGTCGGGGAGGTCCTTTCGTTTACATAGTTGTGCTTGGTGAACATCAATTATTTTAATAAATTACTGTTTTTACGAAAAAAAAGATGGGACAATGATAGATTTGACGAGATGGAAGTGCGGAGTCAGTAGATGAGATTATCCAATTAAGTTTTTGTGTTATGCTTTCTTTAAGTAGTTTGACTGACAGGAGACATTTGCCAAAGTGTTAGCGGCTGATTGGTGCTTTGTTTGTTGAGTGGATTTTGATTCCGTTTCAACGCGGGTGATAGCTGAGTTGAGGGTATAATGATAGGCTCTCGCAAGATAGAGTTTTTGGTTTAGTTTTAGTATAGCGTCATTGAAGGATGACGATGGAGAATTCTAGCTGCTTCATCGACTATCGAGGTCAGAAACCTTAATGAAGCAAACAACTAATACCAAAAAGGCGATGCATTGTCAAGTGATTTCTTCAATATTGTTTTTGAGAGAATTGTTCAAAACTTCCGAGCCAACACCAGAAGAATCTTACCTAAATAAACCAGTAATCGATATTGACATGAGAGATGTCATCGGCTCATCGAAGTAGAGAGATTGACGCGAAAAAATGATGCGACGATGGGTGAGTAGGGAAAGTAAAGGGACATATACCTACTCAAAAAATCCGGCAATAACGGATCATAGTCTTCGATTATGAGGTAGAAGATAGACGCAATAGAGAAACCGAACTCAACAAACTTATGCGCTACTAGTGGTAGCATTCTAAAAGCCGATCTGAATGGAGACATCGTGGTTGGGACCTAGGACTATATTGCCAATTCAGTAAGAAATCATATTCACTTTTTGAATATCTTGGTTCTTTTTGCAGCATTTACAACCTTGTCCTTGAATTAATAAGGCACGATGATACCCGGTGAAAATGGGGCACCGCATGACTTCTTCGTGAATTATACGTCAATTCTTACATTTTGTGCGTTTAGTAATCCACAGAAAGAACAATGTGCCTTATCACTCACGACAGTATTCAAAATGCAGTATTTTTTCGATAAATCAAATAGTGCATGCATCTTCTAGCATCACAATTGGTTCAAATGTATCATGAGAACAACGTGTTACATCTATTGCCAAATAGGCGGCGTCTAAACTAAGTAACCTTTTTGGAGCTAAGATATATTTTAAACTATCACAGCTCTTTTCTAAAAATCCAAAGAAGGTACAACCACGTCTTGAATATTGTTCTCGTGTTTGGAGTTCAGCCCCAAATATTCACAGAACATACTGGACTCTCTATAAAGGCATAAAATCTTTTATATAGACGGTTCTTCCCTTACTTTAAATCTTCAACATTTGGATCAGCATAGATTTGTAGAAAATTTGTCTCTTTTTAGAGGTAGGTATAATCAAAGAGTATACAACTACAAGACTGCGCATCTCATACAACGAAAATTTACTATGAGGGGTACTGATGTTGATACCCCAGTGTGCACATTGCCATGCCAGCATCAAGAAACAGCCTAGCCGATGCATACGGACGACGCAAATTCCTCCAAAATGATGATTTTCCGTTATTGGCCAAAACTGAAAATTCCGTGTAGTGATATTTGGGTTGGGTGTTGTAGAACGAGGGTAGACTCTGATTGGCGTTAACTTGGCAATGCCCAGTGTTGCAACTCTGACTACACATCAAATGTGCTTATCTTTACCTCCAAGTGGTAACCATCGGGTACTGGTCTCATCCAACCGGATTTGACTTGCTAAACGATAAGTGCGAGTGTTGATAACACGACGAAAAACAGCAACACTATAAACACCCTGGTGATAATGGCACGGAAGAATACCCGGCCTGCTGTCCCAGGCGAACCTAGATGAGCTGCTCTGACATACTCGGACAACAGGTTGTCTAGGAATTTCAAGGGTTAGTCAGGCCCCTTGAACAGAGATGGTGGCGGATGAACCGAAAGGCCAACGGCAGCGCTCAATCCCGTAGTGGATACTGATGGCCCCGTGTCCTAGGGGTATCTAATAAATTGGAACTGGCCCTCCAGGTTGGGGGTTATGCTTTGGGCTAACTACCCACCCACAGAAAAAAAACATGGTTACGAAGCAACCAATAGCCTCGGAAAGGACGGATTTTATTGTTGACGACCCTGCTAAACGAAAAAAGGACAACGACGTTCGTATCTGCACCTGGAATGTGAGAACATTAAACAGGAGAGGTGCAGGCGAACAACTAGCGGAAGCCCTAAACTGCTACAAAGCAGACATTACTGCCATCCAGGAAATACGATGGGATGGGCCGGGCAAAAAGAGGATGAAAAACTGTGACATATACTACGGACCGTGTTATAGTGAGCAGAAACAGCGACTATTCGGATGCGGATTTGTTATAAGTGCCAGACTTAGGCAAGAAGTCTTATGTTTCCAAGACATTAGCGAACGCATAGTAACAATCCGCATCAAGGCCAAATTCGCCAACATAAGCCTTATATGCGCACACGCTCCGACGGAAGAAAAAGATGATATAGCTAAGGATTGCTTCTACGAGCTCCTCGACAAAACCTATGAGCGACTACCAAAGTACGATGTTAAAATCGTGCTGGGAGATTTTAACGCAAAGGTAGGAAGAGAAGACATCTTTAGAAGTATTGTCGGAAAACATAGCCTACACGACAACACGTCTGGTAATGGACTTAGGCTAATTGATTTCGCTACGGAACGAAATGCCACTATAGCCAGCACACGGTTTCCTCACCTCGATATCCATAAGGGGACATGGCGGTCTCCAGATCAACGAACGGTCAACCAAATTGATCACATTGCGATAGATAAGAGGCACGCATCCAGTATTTTGGATGTCCGAACATTCCGAGGAGCTAACATCGACGCGGATCACTACCTTGTAGCAGCCAAGGTAAGAATGCGGATATCCACCACGCCACAACAATCCAGAAATACTGTGAAAAATTTAATGTCGGAAGACTGCAATCGCAAGATACCGCCAAGACCTTCGCACAACGCGTATCCCTTAACCTCTCGATTAACACCATACCACCAGCATCGAATGTCGAAGAGCAATGGCAACGATGCCAACAGGCCATTAGATCAGCCGCAACTGATGTGCTAGGTTTCTCGCGCCCACCAGCAAGAAACCCCTGGTTTGATGAGGAATGCCGACAGATGCTCGCAGCCAAGAACGAGGCCTACAAGGCTAAGCTGCAGGTGAAGACGAGAGCTGCCATTGAGCTCTATAGGCAAAGAAGAAGGGAAGAACATCGGCTTTTCAGCAAGAAGAAAAAAGAGCAAGAAAAGCGCGCGATCGCGGATATAGAGGTGCCACTCCAGGAACGATGTTCGCAAGTTTTACCAAAGTGTAAAACGTCAAAGCCAAGGATACAAGGCTCGAACAGAATCCTGTCGAGATGAACAAGGAAATATTGTAGTTGAGACACAGTCGATGCTGAGGATATGGAAGAACCACTTCTGCAGACTGTTAAACGGCGATGACGAACAACATTCCGCTGTCAGGCAGAACGAACCATTCAATATTGGCAACGACAGCGAAAACTGCCAACCACCCGACCTGAGTGAAGTGAGGATAGCAATATCTAAACTCAAGCTTAATAAGGCTGCCGGAAATGACGGCCTTCCCGCTGAGCTCTATAAGGCCGGCGGAGATGACTTGGTAAGTAACATCCACCAACTCATAAGCCAAATCTCGTCGGATGAAAATATGCCTCAAGAATGGAACCTCAGCATCGTTTGCCCGATCCACAAAAAAGGAGACCCTCTGAACTGCGCCAACTACAGAGGCATAAGTCTCCTCAACATCGCCTACAAGATCCTATTTGCCGTAATATGTGAACGCCTGAAACCGTTTACCAACAACCTGATTGGCCCTTATCAGTGTGGTTTTAGGCCAGGAAAGTCCACAACCGATCAAATTTTCACACTTCGGCAGATCCTGGAAAAAACTCAAGAAGTCCAAATCGATACCCACCACCTATTCATCGATTTCAAAGCCGCATATGACAGCATTTATAGAGACGAACTGTATAGAGCCATGTCTAGTTTTGGTATACCGCCCAAACTCGTCCGTTTGTGTAGGATGACGATAGAGAATTCTCGCTGCTCCATCAGGGTCGGAAACGACCTCACCGACACATTCGATACCAAAAAAGGATTTAGGCAAGGCGATGCGCTGTCATGTGAGTTCTTTAATCTGATTCTTGAGAGAATTGTGCAAAACTCCAAAGCCAACACCAGAGGCACAATTTTCCAAAAGTCGGTGCAACTACTAGCATACGCTGACGATATTGACATCATTGGTAGGACTCAACGTGATGTCATAGCCACGTTTGCTAGTATAGAGAAGGAAGCGGCGAAAATGGGTTTAGCAGTAACTGAGGGTAAGACTAAGTATATGCTGTCATCACGAAAGGACTCACAACATCGACGAATTGGACAGAACGTCACCATTGACAGATATAACTTTGAGGTAGTACGGGACTTTGTCTACCTCGGCTCCGCTATTAGCTCTGACAACAACATCTCGTCAGAAATTAAACGAAGAATTACTCTTGCCAACCGCTGTTTCTTCGGGCTAAGAAGGCAATTTAGTAGTAAAGCCCTCACTGGAACTACTAAGGAAACCCTATATAAGACCCTGATCATCCCAGTCCTGCTCTACGGCGCTGAAGCATGGACCGTATCAAAAGCGGATGAAGAAATCCTTGGTAGATTCGAGAGGAAAATTCTTCGAAAAATCTTCGGTCCCGTTTGCGTTGACGGGCTATGGAGACGAAGATTCAACCAAGAACTATACGAGCTGTACAGCGACATGCCCCTGGTCAAAAAACTCTGCATTGGACGTTTAAGATGGCTAGGACATGTAGAACGAATGGACACCAATACTCCGGCTCGCAGAGTCTTCGATTCCCAGCCAGACGTCGGACGCAGTAGAGGAAGACCTCGCCTTAAGTGGCGCGCACAAGTGGAAACCGACCTCAACCAACTTGGAGTGCGCAACTGGAGGGAGTTAGCTAAGGACCGGGCTAATTGGAGAGGCATGTTGGTTGGTTGGCCCAGGTTCATTCCGGACTGTAGCGCCACTTAAGTAAGTAAGATATTTGGGCTACAACTAATTATGTGGAATTGTTTAAAACTATAAAAGTAGTATATAAATTAAATTTCATTCAATTTGACATAATAGTTTGCGAGAAATTAATAATTTTCTTTATATGGCCAGAATGACAATATCCGTTATATGGATTTTCTCGAAAAAAAACTGGGTATGCAGTTTTGGTGGAACTAATATGCTTATAGTATATATAAAGTTTAATAAAAATCGTTAGAGCAGTTTTCGAGAAAATTGAGGGTTTGTTTAATTTTTATATGGCAGGTACCGTTAATAACATGGCTAAAAGCAAAAAAAAAATGGCCAACATTATGACCAAAGGAAACTTGGATACGAAATTTGAAAAAAAATCGGTCAAGCCGTTTAGGCTGGGGAGACCATTACGGACAGACGGACAGACGAACCGACGAACTGACGGACGGCATTCCAAAAACAACTTTTTTGGGTTCCGCTATCATCGTAATGTTAGAATCAATCAAAATCTCAAGGTCGAAATTTTTCACGAAAACAATATCTTTTTCTTTGTAAGAGAAAGTTAAAAATGAAAACAAATGCTGCGTTCAATTGCCTATCGGCTTAAATTTAATTAATCTAAATCTGTTTACTTCACAAATCATCATAGATAATACATTTTGGACCACCCTATAGTGAACTGATTTAAATTTAAAAGTGCTTGCTACAGATAAGTTACACTCATGATTAGTGATCATCAGTTTTAGCTGATTTTATTTATGAAACCACCAGCAAAGCCTATGAATACCATTACGCTTTATGACTCTATCAGTCTATAGAAATGTATTACAATTTATGAATGAAGCTGCAGGTAATGATAAGTTGCAGAAGCACACGATCATTAGAAAGAGTCCGATTAATAAACGATGAAAACTCAAAAGACATTGCTGGGTATGAAATGGCACTCTTCCTCTGTAAATCAACTGTTTAAAATGACCACTACCTATGCACAAAAAACATTGAATAATTTTTATGGGTCCGATTCTGGTAACCTTTTCACAAGTAGCGTGTATCTACTTAGAAGTCACACCATCACGCCAGAATAAACAAAAAATGTAAGTTAACTTTTACAGTTTTGTTTTCATTCAATATAAGAAACCCCAATCCATCATGTTACGTAACTTGTGTCATGTTCGGATGTCAAAAAGGTACATATAACATTTCGTCCTATAATTACATTGCCAAGCAGGAACTTTCCTTCATTATTTCATGATTCATCAATCACCCATCATCCAACCAAATTAAAGTTTTATCTGTCATTCTGTCCAATTATTTCCCAATTTTTTTAGGAAGCAAAAACAGAACTGTAAGCCACCTGGTTATATGGAACTCTGTCCTTAATTAGATAGCGTGACAAAGAAACGGAGAAAATCCTTAAACCAGAATGCTGTTGTCGTCGCAAAAATTTTCCCATTTAACTAAAGAACAAGAAAAAGGAAGAACCACCACAACAAACTAGAAACACAACCAATGGACCCAGACCTATCCGTCCCATACCAAAAATGTCAATTGTGGTGAAAACCTTTTTCCCACAGACATTTTCGTTTTCTGCAACATGAACACTTTTTCCAACACATACATGCAGACTCTTTACTCGGCGAACAACCGCAAAGTCTTTTCTCTAGCCCTTTGGTTTCCAAAAAAAAAATCAAACAAATAAACTTACAAAATGGGAAGGTGACTAAGATACAATCTCAGTATCGCTGCTGGTCTTGGATTGTTTTTCTTTCTTTTTTTTGGGGGGGACATCTCTGTGCTCGAGGGCACAAAATGAACGAATGAACATGGTGGCGACGACGTAAGCGGAACTGAATGTTCGTGGCAAATAAAAGCATCGATTTGTCCTAGTTTCAAACACCCACAGACACACAGCAGGATAATGTCGAGAACCAACTCTGACCTTAGTTTAGATTTGACAGTGGGCGTGGATAGTTTTTATCGTATTTACCTGATGTGCAGTCAAAGGTCGTATATGTGCTTAGAAAGAACAAATGATTTTCTTCCTTTTCTTTTATTTTCTCTGTTGGCTGACCGAGAAGTACGAAATCTGAAAGTAATTACTTGCAGTCACGTTGGGTAAAGTTTTTTTTATACCCTATCCCATAGGGGTATATTAGTTTTGATACTTAGTTTATAACATAGAGAAATAATTTAGCTACATATACCTCAAAGTATATGGATCGAGTCAGAATCGCTAGCTAAGTCGATTAAGCCATGTCTGTCTGTCCGTCCGTCCGTCTGTACGTCACCGATTTTTAGGCCTTAAATTTTGAGCTAGGATAATGAAATTTGGTATATAGGATCCTCGCCTCTGCCTACAGAACAAGTGTAAAAATTTTTGAAATCCGCCCACTGCCACGCCCCCTTTTAAGAAAAACTCAGTTTTTGACCAAACCGTAAGGAATTTTAAAAAAGTTTCTGAACGACATATTTAGACAATATTAATATCTATGTTTCGTCCATATAAAGTTTTTTGCCACGCCCACTTTTTGGGGGCGTTTTCAATTAAAAACTGTTTTCGGTCAAATTTTAAATTTTTCGAAAAAAATTTTGATGCAGAATCATTAACATTATTAATATGAACATTTCGTCTTACTTACTTACTTAAGTGGCGCTACAGTCCGGAATGAACCTGGGCCTCAACCAACATGCCTCTCCAATTAGCCCGGTCCTTAGCTAACTGCCTCCAGTTGCGCACTCCAAGTTGGTTGAGGTCGGTTTCCACTTGTGCGCGCCACTTAAGGCGAGGTCTTCCTCTACTGCGTCCGACGTCTGGCTGGGAATCGAAGACTCTGCGAGCCGGAGTATTGGTGTCCATTCGTTCTACATGTCCTAGCCATCTTAAACGTCCAATGCGGAGTTTTTTGACCAGGGGCATGTCGCTGTACAGCTCGTATAGTTCTTGGTTGAATCTTCGTCTCCATAGCCCGTCAACGCAAACGGGACCGAAGATTTTTCGAAGAATTTTCCTCTCGAATCTACCAAGGATTTCTTCATCCGCTTTTGATACGGTCCATGCTTCAGCGCCGTAGAGCAGGACTGGGATGATCAGGGTCTTATATAGGGTTTCCTTAGTAGTTCGAGTGAGGGCTTTACTACTAAATTGCCTTCTTAGCCCGAAGAAACAGCGGTTGGCAAGAGTAATTCTTCGTTTAATTTCTGACGAGATGTTGTTGTCAGAGTTAATAGCGGAGCCGAGGTAGACAAAGTCCCGTACTACCTCAAAGTTATATCTGTCAATGGTGACGTTCTGTCCAATTCGTCGATGTTGTGAGTCCTTTCGTGATGACAGCATAAACTTAGTCTTATCCTCATTTACTGCTAAACCCATTTTCGCCGCTTCCTTCTCTATACTAGCAAACGTGGCTATGACATCACGTTGAGTCCTGCCAATGATGTCAATATCGTCAGCGTATGCTAGTAGTTGCACCGACTTTTGGAAGATTGTGCCTCTGGTGTTGGCTTTGGAGTTTTGCACAATTCTCTCAAGAATCAGATTAAAGAAGTCACATGACAGCGCATCGCCTTGCCTAAATCCTTTTTTGGTATCGAATGTGTCGGTGAGGTCGTTTCCGACCCTGATGGAGCAGCGAGAATTCTCCATCGTCATCCTACACAAACGGACGAGTTTGGGCGGTATACCAAAACTAGACATGGCTCTATACAGTTCGTCTCTATAAATGCTGTCATATGCGGCTTTGAAATCGATGAATAGGTGGTGGGTATCGATTTGGACTTCTTGAGTTTTTTCCAGGATCTGCCGAAGTGTGAAAATTTGATCGGTTGTGGACTTTCCTGGCCTAAAACCACACTGATAAGGGCCAATCAGGTTGTTGGTAAACGGTTTCAGGCGTTCACATATTACGGCAGATAGGATCTTGTAGGCGATGTTGAGGAGACTTATGCCTCTGTAGTTGGCGCAGTTCAGAGGGTCTCCTTTTTTGTGGATCGGGCAAACGATGCTGAGGTTCCATTCTTCAGGCATATTTTCATCCGACCAGATTTGGCTTATGAGTTGGTGGATGTTACTTACCAAGTCATCTCCGCCGGCCTTATAGAGCTCAGCGGGAAGGCCGTCATTTCCGGCAGCCTTATTAAGCTTGAGTTTAGATATTGCTATCCTCACTTCACTCAGGTCGGGTGGTTGGCAGTTTTCGCTGTCGTTGCCAATATTGAATGGTTCGTTCTGCCTGACAGCGGAATGTTGTTCGTCATCGCCGTTTAACAGTCTGCAGAAGTGGTTCTTCCATATCCTCAGCATCGACTGTGTCTCAACTACAATATTTCCTTGTTCATCTCGACAGGATTCTGTTCGAGCCTTGTATCCTTGGCTTTGACGTTTTACACTTTGGTAAAACTTGCGAACATCGTTCCTGGAGTGGCACCTCTCTATATCCTCGATCGCGCGCTTTTCTTGCTCTTTTTTCTTCTTGCTGAAAAGCCGATGTTCTTCCCTTCTTCTTTGCCTATAGAGCTCAATGGCAGCTCTCGTCTTCACCTGCAGCTTAGCCTTGTAGGCCTCGTTCTTGGCTGCGAGCATCTGTCGGCATTCCTCATCAAACCAGGGGTTTCTTGCTGGTGGGCGCGAGAAACCTAGCACTTCAGTTGCGGCTGATCTAATGGCCTGTTGGCATCGTTGCCATTGCTCTTCGACATTCGATGCTGGTGGTATGGTGTTAATCGAGAGGTTAAGGGATACGCGTTGTGCGAAGGTCTTGGCGGTCTCTTGCGATTGCAGTCTTCCGACATTAAATTTTTTCACAGTATTTCTGGATTGTTGTGGCGTGGTGGATATCCGCATTCTTACCTTGGCTGCTACAAGGTAGTGATCCGAGTCGATGTTAGCTCCTCGGAATGTTCGGACATCCAAAATACTGGATGCGTGCCTCTTATCTATCGCAATGTGATCAATTTGGTTGACCGTTCGTTGATCTGGAGACCGCCATGTCCCCTTATGGATATCGAGGTGAGGAAACCGTGTGCTGGCTATAGTGGCATTTCGTTCCGTAGCGAAATCAATTAGCCTAAGTCCGTTACCAGACGTGTTGTCGTGTAGGCTATGTTTTCCGACAATACTTCTAAAGATGTCTTCTCTTCCTACCTTTGCGTTAAAATCTCCCAGCACGATTTTAACATCGTACTTCGGTAGTCGCTCATAGGTTTTGTCGAGGAGCTCGTAGAAGCAATCCTTAGCTATATCATCTTTTTCTTCCGTCGGAGCGTGAGCGCATATAAGGCTTATGTTGGCGAATTTGGCCTTGATGCGGATTGTTACTATGCGTTCGCTAATGTCTTGGAAACATAAGACTTCTTGCCTAAGTCTGGCACTTATAACAAATCCGCATCCGAATAGTCGCTGTTTCTGCTCACTATAACACGGTCCGTAGTATATGTCACAGTTTTTCATCCTCTTTTTGCCCGGCCCATCCCATCGTATTTCCTGGATGGCAGTAATGTCTGCTTTGTAGCATTTTAGGGCTTCCGCTAGTTGTTCGCCTGCACCTCTCCTGTTTAATGTTCTCACATTCCAGGTGCAGATACGAACGTCGTTGTCCTTTTTTCGTTTAGCAGGGTCGTCAACAATAAAATCAGTCCTTTCCGAGGCTATTGGTTGCTTCGTAACAATAGTTTTTTTCGTGGATGGGTAGTTAACCCAAAGCACAACCCCCAACCTGGAGGGCCAGTTCCAATTTATTAGATACCCCTAGGACACGGGGCCATCAGTATCCACTACGGGATTGAGCGCTGCCGTTGGCCTTTCGGTTCATCCGCCACCATCTCTGTTCAAGGGGCCTGACTAACCCTTGAAATTCCTAGACAACCTGTTGTCCGAATATGTCAGAGCAGCTCATCTAGGTTCGCCTGGGACAGCAGGCCGGGTATTCATCCGTGCCATTCTCACCAGGGTGTTTATAGTGTTGCTGTTTTTCGTCGTGTTATCAACACTCGCACTTATCGTTTAGCAAGTCAAATCCGGTTGGATGAGACCAGTATCCGATGGT
Organism: Rhingia campestris; assembly: GCA_932526625.1. Taxonomy (NCBI): domain Eukaryota; kingdom Metazoa; phylum Arthropoda; class Insecta; order Diptera; family Syrphidae; genus Rhingia; species Rhingia campestris. The sequence goes on along the minus strand of OW052182.1, from coordinate 48,826,930 downwards.
TACCACTTGGAGGTAAAGATAAGCACATTTGATGTGTAGTCAAAGTTGCAACACTGGGCATTGCCAAGTTAACGCCAATCAGAGTCTACCCTCGTTCTACAACACCCAACCATCCGTCTATATACCATTTTAACCCACGCCCACGTTTTGGGGGCGTTTTTATATAAAAACTATTTTTATACACTACCCCATAACATATGCAGGAGAAAACCTTGTCTTTTGTAGAACCGTCAAAGTTTTTTGTAAACAGTCTGAACAATTTGTTGTCACCATGTCATTTTTTCTATTTTATCCACATCGTGTTTTTAGCCATGCCCCCTTTTTTGGGGATTTTAGTTTTATGGATAGGATGGGATAGGGTATTCAACGATCCGCACAGCGGATTGAAGCCTTCTCATATGTTTTATACCCTATCCCATAGGGGTATATTAGTTTTGATACATAGTTTGTAACATAGAGAAATAATTTAGCTACATATACCCCAAAGTATATGGATGGACTCCGAATCGAAAACTGAGTCGATTGAGCCATGTCTGTCCGTCCGTCTGTCCGTACGTCCGTACGTCACCAGTTTTTGGGCCTTAAATTTTGAGCTAGAATGATGAAATTTGGTACACGTGGTCTTTGTTGCTCATAGCAGAACAAGTGTAAAAATTTTTGAAATCCGCCCACTGCCACGCCCCCTTTTCAGAAAAACGTAGTTTTTGGCCAAACGGTAAGGAGTTTTAAAAAAAAGTGTCTGAGAAACGAAGTTAGACAATCGTTATATCTATATTACGTTCATATAAAGTTTTTTGCCACGCCCACTTTTTGGGGGCGTTTTAATAAAAAACGTTTTACGGTCAAATTCTAAAATTTTCGAAAAAAAATTTAATGCAGAATCATTAGTAATATTAATATAAACATTTCGTTCATAGATCATTTTAGCCCATGCCCACTTTTTGGGGGCGTTTTCTTACAAAAACCGTTGTTATACATTACCCCATAGCATATGCAGGAGGAAAACGATGTGTTTTGTCAAACAACAAAAGATTCTGATAAAATGTTTGAACAATATGTTGTGACAGTGTCATTTTCTATATTATAGGCTAATAAAGCCCACTTTGTGGAGATATTAATTTTAAGGATGGGATGGGATAGGGTAGTCAACGATCCGCACAGCGGATTGTAGCCTTCTCATATGTTTTTTTTTGGCACAAGCATGACTAGACTCTTATCCTGTACAGGTTGCCAATGATGGTGGTGCCACAGCTGTGGGTATATGTGTAGTCAGTGTGCACCTGCACACTGTGGTCTAACAAAATGTTGTATTGTGTCAGATTTTATAGAAATTGTTTTGCCAGCTTACTAATAGGAAAGAAAAAGTTTATAATTGATCAAAGTGGATTTCAGAAAAGTTACTTGTATCTGAAACTTATAAATTTGTTGTATGTTTTCAGTTGATTTTAATTCAAGTAGCTGTCATGATAAATATACGGAATTATAACACATCACCTACATGGTAAAAAGTGATGAAAGCTTACTGGCACTGCTTTCGAGTAGGTTAACGGCGAGAGTTGAATTAAGCTCAAGTATCTACCTAATTTGGGATTTCCATATTTGACAGATTGACTGGTGTATAAAAGATTGCGTAAGTGCTTTATAAACAATGAATGCATCAAGAGATATCACTTCTCAGAAGCGGCTATACATCTTGTGGCTATATATCTTGTTTTCATAGAATAATTTGTGCAAGTGGACGGGAAAAAAGTCAAAAAGTGATTTTTTGTACACATAACTAGCACTTGGCATAACTAAGACGTCATATACGAACCTAATGCCGCCAATCATCTATCAGAAAATGCTTTTCGAATAAACCTTGTAATAGTAATAATACGTTATTTTTCATAAAAAAAAATTCGTTAAGTAAGTTATCGCACAATTTACAAAATAGAATCCAGAGATGTGATTTGCAGTAGTATATCTTTCAACTAAATAATTTAATCAACTTTTTTTAACAAACTTTTTTTATACAACGACACAAAAATTCATAATAAAAAAAACCTTATAAAGGTTATTCAAAAAATGTGTTATTTTCAAAATGAACGATTATCACACATTTCTTTTTAGAGTTATTTCATACTGTAATTCAAAACTTTTTCAAAATTCCTTACAAGAGTTTAACCAAGAACAATGTTTTTCTAAAAAGTATGCGTGGCAGTGGTAAGAATTTTGTAAGTTTTTACGCTTGTACTGAACACATAGCCAATGATCATATATACAAAATTTTCTTATCCTTGATCAACACTTAAGCCCTCAAATCTATGACATACAGACGGACGGACAGACATGGCTAAAACGACTCAGTTAGCCATTTTTTACAAATATCATATCAAAACTATTATATGAAGTTATGTATCCCTGCGGGTTAGACAATGAGAATCAAATTTTAAACAATTCTCACAGCGGATTGTAGCCTTCTGAAATGCTTTAACTTATTCCTAATAGAACAAGTATTGGTTTAGACAACAAAATCTAACTCGAGATCTTAATTAAACCTAATTTTAATGGAGATGTCCAAAAAAAGTGGGTCTGTTAGTGTGTCGGTCTGTGCACGCAACTGGAGGATTGGATGGACGGATTTACCTAAAGTTTGGAATACAAGGTTATTGGGTTAATACACAGAGAAATTTTATAATAGACATTAAGGAAAAAAAACTAGCAGTATCCAAAATATAAAGGTTTTGGTAATATCGAAATTCCACGAAGACGGCTTCAACGATTTTGATTAAACATAACACAACCATCAGCGTTAACATTTAAAACAGAAATGCATACCAAAAAAATATTTGTATATTGGCAAAATCCACAATCTCTCGCGAACTATATTGTTTCATTTTTTATTGGTTAATCGAAATTAAATATCTGAGATACTATTGGCGTTTTCAGTGATAGGTACCTGTTTGACCTAAATTTATCGTAGTAAAAATTTTAGTCTTGGCCAAACGGAACATTTTTTGGTGAGTAGCACAGTGGTTAGTCCGTTAGACTTCTAATTTAATTTTACGTGCACGTTGTGCACGTGCATACACAACTCAAATTTTTTTTTTGTGTTTACTAAATTTGCAGAATCATTTTCGAATGTTGGTGTTATTTATATTTCTTTCTTTGAATTCTGGGTTAATGAATTTTATCTGAGCTCGAACTCACACCTTTCCACTTGTCCACTCAACAGGAAACACATTACATTCGCTCCACCCACGGTTATCTGTGAAGTGTGTTCTAATCCGTATTATAAGAGTTATTTAATATACATTTTGTTTAAGCTAAGACTATATTCAGCTTTTAAACACATTCCATATTATATCTTAAATTTTGAAGATTAATTACATTACAGGACGATTTTAAATATATATTGCATCATAATATATGTATCGTAACAACAATTGATAATAAAGGAAATTTAATATTAAATTATAAGACGAAAAAGCTTAAGAATAAGAATTTTTTTTTTTGCGTTAAACCTAGGGGTTAGCCTTTCCTCACAATGGTTCATGTATATTACATATGAATTTCTTGGAACGACTGAGTTAAGATAGTTGTTGAAAAAAATATAAGGTATTGCCATGACTGGAATCGAACCCAGATAATCATCGCACTTACCATCGAGCCACTGTGCCCGTCGATAGACTCTCTATCCGATGAAGCGGAACAAGCCTAAACAAAATTTAAGTTTTCAGTATAACGTTGTTTTTGGTCAGACTGTAAAGAATTTTGAACAAGTGTCTGAATAACATATTAAGACAATTTCAATAATTATACATCAACCATATAAAATTTTTAGCCACGCCCAATTTTTTTTGGCAAACGTTTAAAAAAATCGAAATGTAAGATGCATTTTGTCCATATATCATTTTAACAACTCCAATTTTTGGGAGCATCAACAGCCTCAGCAATTTCGTATGTTTGATTTTAAAAATTCATGCATTTAACTGCACCAACGCAGTTATTTAACTAATTAGTAATTATCTGTCTGAAATTTACTAAAAAAATACTGTAGAGTTGGACAAACTGCCTAAACTAACTTATTTTCAAACATTATTACTTTGACTGATATTAAGCGAATAAATTCTGAATACATAAAATAAGAAATGTAATCTTTGATAACTTTATATCAGATAAAATTGTATTAAATTGTTTTAAAATTGAATTATTCTTAAAAATGATTTTGCAAAAAGGAAGATCTAAAGCCAATCTCAAATGAACCTTTTTTCAGAAAATGTTTTATAAAACAAAAAACAGATATCGACTTTATGTTGACCCTTTTAGGTTTATTTCTTATTTATCTTCTTATTAATTTATAATTACCTTAAAAAGTAAAACATTTAATATTACAGAAACAAACAATTAATTTATTTGTATGTTTTATGTTATATATACAATTTGTTAAATGTAAATATTTTCTGCGAAAAGTATTAGTATAGAAATTGAATTTTATAAAAAGTAATAATGAAAAATAAAATGTTAATTAAAATACTGTTAATATTACAGAAAAAAAGGCTTTTAGAGATTTGACTTTTTGTGAAACAAAATTTGAATAGTTTTGAGCACAGATTGCGAATTTTATAATGGTTTCTACGAACAGCCCAAAAAAACATATTTAAATCCTGGTAGTAGCAAAACTTATAATTCAGCATTGGCAGACAAACTAAATACACTTCTCCATCAAAAAATGTGCAATATCTTGAGTTCGATTGCTCTGATGATTCCAATGCATAGCTCCAGAAGATAACCAAACAAAAACCAAGCGAAGTTGGAACTTTTAAGAATATCTGAAGTCTCATTGACTGTGGGTTACTTGAGCAACATTGAAATATATGACGGTGAGAGGTAAACATCGGAAATTTAAAAGAAATTGACTTAAGGGCTGTTGCAATTTAAAGCTCCTAAGGGTAACAAAAGTATAGGGGAGATTTTATGCTTCACAAGGTAGAAAAATATGTGAGCACTCATGGTAATCTAAAAGTTTTATTAAAAAAAAAATATAAACCCTATGAGTACATACATAGCCGAAGGATACGTCACCATGTGGCTTTTTACTCAACTAGGCAGCTCACAAATCATTTTCAAGTTGTTCAAGCTTTATTACTAATTAGGATGAACATTATGCATGAGTAGATACCGCGTAGGGCTGATCGTATAGTATATGTTTGTCATCATGTTTCTGAAATATCCACTCATACACACGAGCATGGTATCATTTGTAGCATGACGATATGAAATCATGTTAAACCGAGATTGGTGTTAATTCGCAGAGGCTTTAGGATAACGATTTTTTTTTTATTTTTGAATTGCATTCGCATATAAATGTATTTAAAAAAATCTTCTCGAAAGCTAGCATTATATATAGATTACACTTAATGAATGTGAAATGTGAAATATCCTTGCTGTTGTGGAAATATAAATATTGCAATGTAAGTATTGAAATGAATTTTACTGTATGGAAAGTTCTCGGAAAAGATGATTTTATTCATCATCATAATGTTGAGTAAGCAATTTGTGTAAGTGGAATAGATTTCAGTGGTTTCTAAAATGTCATCAGTGAAATTTATAAAAAACGAATCGCGAGGGCGAGAGCTTCGCAATTGTAAAGATGAACTATACTTGTGATACTTGTAGTGTTTTGTTTAGTTTGTATAGTATCCTTGGCCTTATTTTTGTTTAGATTGACATGAGATTTTTTTTACTGATCACCTCTAATAGAGGTAAAGTATCGTTGCTGATATGTGTTTAGAAAATGTACCCGATGGGAGGTTAAGACTACAGAGTGGAGCAGGTAAGAACGATAACAACTAATGAATCCTTGAATTTTGTAATTAATCTAATTTAGTGTCACTTACGTGCAACACTTACGATAAAATTTGCTATCACCGACTATCTTACAATCTTACACTCCGGGGTGAACCAAGAGCTAAGCCACCAATCCTCTTGAAAATCCATAGTATATGCTTCAAAGTTGGTTAAGGTCGCTGTTCACCCCATAAATTAATGCCAGTGACAGTGCTCGACGTACCTTCTAGTAATAATATTTTATAAATATTTTAAGTAACAACGTCTAATTTGCTACATCCTCACTCTGCATGCAGTTTCTTCAAACATTTCAACCCTTTACGTCAAGGAAAATAAAATAAAATAATATAAATACAAAGCATGAAAAACTAGGTGTTGTGGTTATAAGCTACATGACATTGAACGTACGTTTTAAACGTAATCGCCAATGGATCCCTCAAAACTTCAGAGTAAACTCTGACGTTCTGTCAAATTCATCAATGTTCCCCTTTTGATGAATGTGTAATCTTCACCTTGTTTACTGTTAAACCTCATCTTATCCGATTTTTTGATTATACTTGTTTCGATAGGAAGAGATATCACAAGAGGTTTTGCAGGTATAGCAAGTTAAAATGATATGGAATACCTCTTTTAGTGCACCAGGCTACAGACCTAGAGGATCCTTGTTCAAATCACATATAACGCATAGAAAGTACTAATTCACTGCCTCAGAATGTCATAACGAACTTATCAAATGTCCCTATCGGAATTTAGGGAAATGTAGGCCTCTCATTCGAACTTGAAATATAACCACTCGGACAAATAATTTAACTCTCAGTTATTGTTCCTTAGAATATTAATTTAATACTAGACAAAACTGACAAATGTGACGCGGTATAATTTAATGCTAGACAAAACTGGCAAATGTGATGGGGTATAATACAATCGGGACACCGTACCTTTGTTGGGCTTGCCCTAACAAGTCGATATTAACAATTGGTGAAATAAAGCTCGATATATGCTTGGTCTGCATTGTATCAATCATGCAAATAGTAGGCTCCGAAGATTAGTTTTTTGACACTAGACATCGTCCTTGCAGTGTGCCTGCGAAATACCTTAATTTGGAAAATGTCAATTCTATTCAGATGAGTCCCATCTTTAAAAACCTTGTTTCGATTTTATTTTATGTATTTGGAATCTGGCGTTCGGTACAATCGTTTACAGAATTGTAAACACCGTCTCTCAAACAGCTGTAGTCGGTAAACCATTCGATGTATGACGGCGCTTAATTGAACCAAACGGGGCAGCTTTAAGCGATGGTCGGCCTATGTAGACTTTCACACTATAATCAAGTTGGCTGCTTTGATTTTCAATTTTTAACCATCGCTTAATATGATCAAAGTCGCACTTCAAGAGTATCTGTGTTAATAACATCCATAGCCGGGTCTGATTTTGTGCGAACTGATCATCTGCGTATGCTATAGCATGTCTGAGAGAACCTACAAGATAACATGTATAAATATGTTAAATAAATAGGGGAGTTCACATCCCGTCTTGTAAACCGTTTTAAGTTTCAATTACTTTACAAGAATATGATGTTGAACACCTTTTCCGTGTCAACCAGACCGATGTGGCATAAATATTGCCATCCCTCGCTTGCAATGCAAACTTGTTATTCGGAATAATATTGTTTGATAGTTAAACAGAGCCCTGTTGACTAATTTTGGAAAACTTTGACCAAATATTGTCAGGCTTTATAATTTTAAAGAAAACGATGTATCTAAAACCAATTTTTTTTTCAATGATCCAAATTATGTAGATTAATAAAGGCATTGTCGGTTTTCAAAATATTGATGTGTTCTATTAGCTGATACAACGTTAAGGATTCCAGCCTCTCCCGCCTACTTTGTATTTGTCAAAGATACAAGTATATCCAGAAGCTCTTCCTTTTGCATGAACAGCATCGACATGTTAGCGACTATGCCGTTTAAGTAATTGTCATTCAAAACCCTGAATGATATTAGATCATCAAGTTTGGAGTTTAGTACGCAGATAAACGAAATTGGGGCAAACAGGGTTGTCGTCCTATATAATTCGCCTTCTCCTGTGGGTTTTATGTCAAACTTACATATCTCTTACTCTCCGTATTTAACTGTTGGATATATTTTATCGGAGACATGAATGTCCTTATCTCCAGATCTATCAGTACAATATTTACTGCCTCAAAAGCCTCAAAAGCAGTATATCTGTGGAGTGCATCGATTGCTGGTTTTTGATACTTCTCCGTCCGGTCGTGGTACACAAGTAAAAATATGACCTTGGACTGACAACAATAAGGACTAATACGCCCAAGAATAGCCCAGCAAAGTCCTAATTAAATCTATGTCTTGATGATAATCTTATTTTTTTAATGTATTGTTATCTGACAGTTTGTAATATGACTTCAATAATTAGGTAACACTGCAGCCGTTAATTTCCCATTACGAGGGTTTTCATGTATCAAAGATACATCAAACTTTTGTGTCCGTCTGAGCTTCATGACATAGCTTTTTATATAAAAATCGTTTAAGGAACATTTTCTGTAAAATGCTTCCCACAGTTTGATGAATTTTCAATATGATATCGGTTTAATCGAATTTTAATTTAATTTTTTTGTATACACAAGTGTGTGTAAACACTTAACCTCACACTATATGTTTAACATGCTGCTAAGCACTTTAAAGACTCGTTACACAGTCATTATCCACATTATCGTCATCGTGCGCGTAGCCGCACTCCGTACTATATATTTCCTATTATGTATAGCACAAGCCAACTATAAGAGCCTTGGTAACTTTCGTAACTTTGTAACTTAAAGGGGATTATGTTTTTTTTTCTGGTGGCGAATTTTATGGAGGGCATTCACGCGATTTCAAGGCAGTCATTATGCACAGGGTTATTCTTGTAATCTTCATTCACATACACGCTCTTGCTTTTCTGCACTACATATATGTAGCATACACTTTCGTAATTAATATTTAAGATGTCAGCCGTCGGGTCGAGTGAAAATGGGGGCGTTGTTGCAAAAAATAAAAAAAAACACTCCACCAGCATAGAGTGTAATTTTGGTTTAATTAAAACATTTTTGTTTTAATTTCTTAAAGGACCGTATACGTTTCAAGCTAGAGATTTATGGGTAGGGGCGTAGTTAGTGGTAAGGTTTGTTCATTAAGCTTTATTCAAATGAGGATGGAGTATGTGTGAAAGGCGTGAAGTGAAGAGTAGAAGTAAGGATATTTGTGGAATATTTTAAGATTTTTTTTTTGTTTGTTTCTTTTAGATAATGTATTTTTAGTTTGTCCTTTAATGAGTAATACTTAATTATGCAATGCGTAAATAAAGTTACAGATTTGTTTAAGTCTGCTTAGAATAGCTTACTGTAGCGATTATCTGTTTTATAATTACCATACCCCATAAAACTTCGCTAGAGCTCCATATTTGTAGGTATATCCTTTTAAGAAGACGATTTTGCTTACCTAAAAAGATAAAAAAAAAATTAAGAAAAATTAATTATACATTCAGCGAGGTGAAACAAATTAAATAAAATTTCAAATACATATATTATTTGTTTTGGGGTGTTTACTTGGTAGGGTATCAATTACTTCATCAGGAAAAAACGGGACATAATTAATCACCCCTAGCGAGGTATCCGTCGGAGCGGAAAATTATCCGATTTTGGACGATTCGGAGGATTTTTTCTTCGAGATATTCTTTCGAAAAGCTGTTCTGAATTGCGAAGTGCGTTGAAGTGCGTTCAGGTGCATTTTTCGTGCAATTTTTGACAGTTAAGTGCAATTATTTTCCCCGCATTTTTTAACGGAATTTATTTACGCATTGCAGTAAAGTGAAGCCGTCGCATTTGTGTAGTACCTTGAATGGAATTTGATCCTCCGACCAAGTATGCAAGTATGATACCTCGCTATCGCTAGTGCTCAATATATCTACTCTAATAAAAAATACCAAAAAAGTTTTAAAACAAATATGTAATCCCAAATAAATCAATTTAACTTAATTTAAGTCAGCAATAATCCTAGGCCTCAACCAACATAAATCTCCAATTATTCTGGTCCCTAGCTAACTGCTTCCAATTGAGCAAATAAAGCTGTCGCTGTACAGCTTGTAAAGTTCGTAGTTAATTCTGCTTCTCCGAAGCCCATCAACGCAAACGGGACCCATGATTTTAAGAAGAATTTTTTGATCAAAACGACCAAGGATTTCAGCCGATATTGATCCGCTCATGAGTCGTCGCCGCGTCGTAGAGCAGGAATGGGATGATCAGGGTCTTTTATAAGATCTCCCTAGTAGCGAAGGCTTTATTACTAATTTGTCTTGTTGGCTTGATAAAAACAGCAGTTGGCAAGAGTAATTCTTGGTTCAATTTTTGACGGGACGTCTTTGTCAGATTTAATACTTTCTGTCCTTTGTGTTCTTCAATCGTGACGTCTTCCCCAATTTGTCGATACTGTGTCTTACCTTTATGTACTGTAAAACTCATTTTCGTCCCTTCCTTATCTAACGTATGGCCGTGACATCACGATGAGTCCGACAATAATGATGTCAATAGCAATTGCACATATTTATGGAACATTGTGCCTCTGGTGATGACTCGGCAGTTTTGCACAATCCTCTCAGGAATTATGTGAAAGAAGTCACATAACAGTACAAAGCTTTGCCTAAATTCTTTTTTGTATCGAATTTTTCAGTGAGGTCGTTGCCGATCCTGATGAGCACCAGGGATTCTCCATCGTGACCCTGCACACACAGATGAGTTTGGGCGGAAAAGCAAAACTAGACATAGCCCTGTATAATTCGTTTCCATAAATTCTGTCGCATGAGATTTTCACATCGATGAATATGTGGAGGGTACCGTTTTGGATTTCTTTGATATTTTTACAGGATCTGCCGACGTATGAAGATTTGATCAGCTGTGGACTTTTCTGGCCTAAGAACTGATAAGGGCTGATCAGGTCATTGGTAAACAATTTCAGGCGTTCACATATTACGGCAGAAGGATCTTGTATGCGATGTTGATTACACTTATTCCTCTGTAGTTGGTAGATCGGGCAAACGATGCTGAGGTACCATTCTTCAGGTATACTTTCATCCGAGTAGGTGAATGTTACTTAACAAATCATCTCCACCGGCCATAAAAAGGAAGGCAGGAAGGCTTGTTACGCTTAAGTTTAGATGTTACTATCCACACTTCACTTACGTCGATGCCCAGTATTTAATAGTTCGTTCTGCTTTACAGCGGAAGATTATTCGCCATTACAGTTTAAAAGTCTGCTGAAGTAGGTTTTTCATATTCTCAACACCACCAAGTATGGAAGAACCACTTCTTCAACTACGATTTTTCCTTGTTTATCTCGAGAGGGTACTGTTCACGACTTGTATCCCTGGCTTTTACGTTTTAATAAAACTGACGAACATCTTTCCTCTCTATATCTGCGAGCGGACTTTTCTTGCTTTTGTTTCTTCTTTCTGAAGACCCTTCTTTCCCATTAAAGCTCAACGGCGATGTCATCTTCACCTGAAGCTTTGCTATGAAGGCATCGTTTTAGGCCAATATAATATTAACACTAATTATTTTCTGCCATAGAAACATAACATAACATAGAAACCTAAATTATTTTCTGGTCAGTATAATAAAGGGTGCTAATACCTTAAAGTCGATTTTTAAATAATATTATTAATATAATAAATAAATATTCCTTGTATTCTAGCTACAAAAGGATTACTTAAAAGCTCCAGTTATTTTTTATTTACCAAAACCGGGCCAGAGAATTGAACTGACAACTTCTCCAAGCCCTCGTGATTACCCAGCCCTAATCAAACTTCTTAATCACCTATTTAAGTTTCAAAACCGCAAACAATTCCTCATTTAGCTAACTTCTTAAAGTATAAGCTGCCCAGTAGAATTAGCATGTATACTACAAGTTGGAAAAGAAGACCTCTGTACCTATAAAACTTTATATAAACAAATCTACTGGAAAACATTTTCCAAGTAATACACTTAAATATTAAAAATAAAAAAAAACTTCAACTCGCTTCTCTGTCGTTTGAGAAAATATTTGGTCGCAAAACCGCTTACCCCATGTCGTTGTAGCTAAGTTCGTCATTAAACACTTGAGTTAATCCACTAAACCACTTCTAAATGGATGAAACCCTTGAAAATTTCAAGTCGTTACGACATTTCAAAATAGCACTTCAGGGTTAAAATTAACAACCCAACTCTTGTGCGCTCTGTCTCTTTCTATATCTCTACAATTAGCTGGGAGTCTTGAACAAACGCACCTCAACACGACACGCAAACCGAAGCAGACATGAAAATTGCAAAACTTTACTCTTTGAGTGCCCTCGTGTCGTCAAGACTCAAAAACTGAACAAAACCACTTGAGTGCTATAGTGCTGGTATCCCAGACGCCCGAACAATCATCTCTACGGCGGATTGATGTACCGAGGAGGTTCGATCTGGGTTATAATCGCAAAGCCCAGCTACTACTCCTCTTCGGCTGGCTCATCAATCAACCGCTGTCTTGGCCTAACAAGTGTGTGACATTAAATTGAATGATAATAATTAATTACATGAATTATCCAAAATTGATTTGCGAATATTACATCCGTCAAAATATACAATTGCGTATGATGATGCTGCGTGCTCATGTGTGTCGGGCTTTTGATTACCCACTCGGTGCCTTCTGACAGGCAAAATGATTCTGACAATATCCATTTATAAGTCTGTCTTGTGTCTGTGCCTCGCCGGGGGATTTACTTCAATTTGAATCAGTTCTGATGGCATAAGTCATCCATAAATTTTCTCTTTCGTTGTAGTGGTGGTGGTCGTTGTCGTCCTTCAATCGGTTTGGCAGCAAGAGCAACAAATCATAAATCCAATCGGCCGTAGGTTGCTATGTATTATATATATGCACACAAATCACAAGTATCAACATCACGTAATCCTTGTGTAAGGATCAATATCGTAATTACAAATATGGAATTCGGATTAGGGTGTGGGGCGGAATATCTAAGTGGATTTTGTGGATCTTATGAGCAATCGAGCCGAAAAATAGAAGACACCTTCGATGATGTATATTATACCCCTTCTCCATAATAGATGAGGCGAGAATATATAAAATAAAAATAAGACAGTGAGGGGTGTGAGGACCATCAATATTGTGATGGGTTGCGTGACTTATGATTGAAATTTAATGATGGACGACACCGAAGATACATTTCGATGAGAGGTTTAGTTCTTTTGCGTGGGTGTCAAGTGAATTTGTCAACCTAGATATAGGCGGTTATTATTGTTCTCGAACCGTACTTTTGTATTTTTATTTTTTTCATTTCATAGTCACAATTAACATTAAGTGGGTCCCCTGGGTGGCATGGAGGGGAGTAAAATTGCCGTCCCCCATTAATGGTTCCTTGGGAATATTGCTGCGGTTATGGTTGGAGGCCAGCGGCGTATTGTTTAATTGGACATTAAATGCTTCGTTTATACTTTTTTTCCACAAAAAGAAATTAATTTTGTACAGGGCTTAATAAAAAAAAATATAATTGTATATGCGCCCGTTGAAGGCCTTTAAAAAGTTTTACGTGCTTGCCGGACATTAGAATGGGCGGACGTAACTTTCACTGTAGTTTACTTCAATGTCTGTTGTTGGTAATCAAGTCGCGAATTAAAGTTTTATAGTATTTCACACAGGAAGTGGAACGTTTAAGCTATAAATCAGCTGGTGTTTATATTTCAAAAATTTGTGCTTTTTAATCGTTTGAGATGTTTTTATGTTCATGGTGTTGAGTGATGAGTTTTCAAGGTCTCCAGAATGATTTAAGGCGTGTACGCAGAAAAGATTGGCGTAGTCAACGAAAAACAGACTTTGGGATTTATTAGCTTGGATATTTTACAATGTGGGAAGAAATTTTTTTTGGAAAGAAAGTTGGTTACTATACTATTTGCATTAAGCTCGGGCACTTTCCATTTTGTATGTATATCTTCTGACAGTTAAGTGTTACACGTAAGCCTTACTTAGCTTGATTATGTGGACAAATCTGAATTGAGGTGAGTTAAAGAGTGTTGTGCGAAGGTGTTGTGCAAAGGTGTTAGTCTATGTAATTCAAAATCCATTTGGATTGAAATGCGTCTTAAAAAAAAAACAAAATGAGTCTTGAAGTAGACATCAATTCGCATCAAACTCCATGAAGTAACCCTATCAAAACAGCCGCCCAGAGAAATCGTATTAAGAAAGCAGCGACCCAAGCAAACGCATCACAATGGAAAGAAGGATAAAGATGTTGTAGCATCAAAAAAGGTTCGATTACAAACAATATTTCGAGATCGAATGGCTCTAATTGTTGACCAACCTAAGTCTAGTTTTGGGAAGCCTAACTATTTTTTTATTCTGAGAACTACAACTCCAACAACGATCACTTATCAGAAGAACCTTAATTTTACTGTGCGGCGTTATAAGCAAAGCGCTGGCTTCTCATCCCATGCATGGTAACATGTCTAATAAACTTATCAGAGAATCTGCAGATATATTTGCTGCAGAGGATGGGTAATATGGTTAGCAAGCTTGATGAAAGCTGAAATTGACACTGAGGTTGACAGACTAATACGGTAGGAGGCAAGCCACTGCCATTAAATGGCAGTTTTGGAGATGGTTTTCTAAAATGAATAAAAACTGCGGCTGCTGGCAGGTTTGACGCCAAGAATATTGAAAAAGGGTCTTCACTATAGGCCATGACTGGTAAAAGTTTATTGTGATGCCACAACAACGATGAACGAGTGCATCTCGAAATAATTAACAGAAAAAACATGCCTGCTGTACCAGTTGGCTGGCAATTAATGACAACTATTGACAGTCCATTGAAAGTGTAACTATTGCAAGTACAAACATAACTCCAAGAAATTACAAAACCTATAAGGCAGGATTTGTTGAAAACTAATTATTTTTGTAAGTTATCGGCCGAATTATACAGCTGCCACAATAGTATTACCAATGGACTTAGCTTATAGATTGGATGCTTAGAAAACACAGTGAACGTAAACGGAGCGTTACGGGATGGAACGTTCTTGATACAAAATGTGATAAATCATTTATTGGCCAACAGATCCACCGACACAACAAAACAAAGAGGTTTAAATGGATTTTATTACAACGTGCCCATGAGTCGTTGTACATAGTAATTTCTGATTCTAATAATCTCATAAAGCTCAAGTGATATGAACAAAACATTCATGTAAACTGTTTCATTTCAAGTAAACACGAGCACAGCAGCCCTTTGTCGTGACTTAGTTTGTTTTCTATACAGGTGTGATACCTACACCAGTTATGCAAATATCATCACACCATCAGATGTTGTTGAGGAAAGAATTTATTTCCCGATTAAATTAAAAAAAAAATAGGAACTTATTCCTCCACAGCTTGTTTAAATTCTTTAATGGCCAGTAATGCAATCATTTACACTTTTCAAATCGTCAGCTTTAATAGTCGCCCACGCAGTATGTTCGACTTGGCTTAAAATCGGCCAAGTCCATACATCATCCTTCATCTTTATATTCCCATAAGGGTAGGAAGTACATAATTATAATTCAAAAGAACAATTTTTAATTAAAAATGCGGCTCTTTCGTCCCGTTTTTTTAAACATATCCTGCCGAATTAATCACAAGTACATATGTCCATGTTTCAGGAACACATTACAATCCACATAATTACATCACTGTTTCATTTAAAAAAAAAAAAACAATTTCCAATGTTACATTACGCAATACACAAGTACAAGTATATTGGCATACATTCGTCCATTTCTACCAATCAGTTACGACCTTTCGCAATCAACCAGCATCATCTAGAATTACGTTCCATCTCATGTAATTGCTTTAAAAAAATTAAAAATCCTTACAAGTAATGACTACATCCATATCGCGATTTTCTTTATTGGCACCGAGCACAACAAAAATTCATTGAAAATGGTAACATTTGCTTACCACCACAATGGATATCAGGGAATATTAATTTCATAATTATCCTTCTCTTTTGTATTTAAAAATACATTTCACCATGTTTTACGATGAAATCAATTTTCTACGCCCATCAAGGAGCAAGACAGAAAAATAAATTTCACCGTGTTTTATACACACTTTAAAAATGTAAAGGGCTTACGGATTTTCGACATAATTGACATTATCCCTTTAATTGGTCATCCTTAACATTTATAGGCCGCTGCCGAAGCCGCCACCAAAAACAAGCAACACCAAATAAAAACTTCTCCAAACAAATTGATATTGAGTTTACAATCAAGTGGATGTATGTACATACAGAGTTTTAAAAAAATCATGAGATAAAAAATTAACAAGAAAAAAAAATTAATCCACAACGTACACGCCAACAAATTAAACGAAAATGAGAATCCATTTTGTATGGTCCATCTCATTTTGCACCACGTTCAAGGATGTACCTATATTTACACGGAGCTGATATTTATGCGGTTAATTTATTTTTACGCTCACACTTTATATTCCTTTTTGGAAATATAATTCGTTTATTTTTTTTTCAAAGCTGAGGGCTTGATGTTTGCGGGTGAACTTTGTAGGTATACCTATTCGAAATCATTAAAATTTGCGGGTAAAAATGACGTTTTTGTGAATTTTATTTCCTTGCGGTTTTTTGATGGAAGACTAAATTTGACACACGTGGCATATCAAAGAGAAAAAGTTTTCCAATTTTTTTCAGCTTCTGTATTTTTCTTGGGGTAAAAATAAATTCTAATTATAAAAGGAAACAAAGTATTAAAGGATAATTTCACAAAAAAAATATTAAAACAATATTTACAATTGGAAAAGTTTAACACGAACAGTGAGTTCAATGTTTTCAAATTTTTTGTCGATGATCTGTTTACCTGACTTTTTTCAACTCTTCTATTTGGGTTCGGTACAGAACTGTTGGTTATTCTGGTTTGCAAGATGTGCACATGTATGCACAGTTATCAGGAAATTCAAGACAAAAAACTTAAAACTGGAAAATTGGAATATACATTTTCGGTTTGTTTTTTTATATATATTTGCGATAAAATTTATTTGCAAAATATTGTTCTTCCTTTTATAATTATCTTAACGTTTTCAACAGGCAATTAAGGACTGTGAGTCATTTAATAATGAAATTGGAAGTGATTTTTTTATTTTTATTTTAAACGTTAAACGGTCGGTTTTCAGACACAAAGACTAGATCAGGATGCTTCGTCCTGACACTATAAATGCAATCTTGTAGTACTTATTCGTGTTGGTACCCCTGACTGATTTTGCAATTTTGCTCATACACCACACATTCATGCATTCTCAAACAAGATTATATCGACAAAATTACTCCAGAATTACCGCTAAAATAATAAATCAGTTTGGTTTGCATGCGCAATCATAATACTGCGTATGCAGGCATGTGAGGTATGTGAACCCTATAAGCGCCAATAAGTTTTTGAAAACCTTTTGTCAAAAACTCAAATTTCGGTTCGTTGCGAAAACCCGTAAAATAATTCGATAATTAATATCAGTTGCAAGGATAGTTTGAAGGTCATAGTGCCACTCAAGTGTATTTTGGACTATCAATAAAATTTCGCAGTATATTCCTTCCTTTACAATTGTAGGGGAAGACGGTTAGTAAAGACTTCTCGTAAACAAAGATTAGGTTTAGGCTAAAAGTATCTATTATCTTCTTCCCACATTTTCCTGCTTATCGGATGAATAAGTTGACTAGTTTTTTTAAATATTGTATTATGTTAGGTAAGGTTAATTTGGTTGCACCCGTAGTGGGTACACATGGACGCTATCACATGGATCCATTTTCTTTCCTTAATTCATTTACATATGTTAACCATCCCGAAATTCCTATAAAGCGGATTAAGTTACTAGGTCACCCAGGTTGTTAAAGAAAAAGTTACCGAGATTAAGTCTTTTAAAATTGAATAGAGCAAGTAGTGCATTGCTTACGAGACATAATCTTTCCGCGTGTATGTCTATGAGGCAGTTTCTTAAACATGACATGTTGCGCTATTTCTCAAAAAATATTATATTAATTGTAGTTAATGAATTTAAGAAGCATTTTTGACGATTTTATAATTTTCTATGTTTCTTGGGATTTTGAAAAAGCTTGGTCCGTGAACAAAAATGTATAGATACCGTGCTTGTATAAAAATAGGAACACCATGGTTTCGATAAAAAAAATCGCTTTAAAAGTTAAGACATTGAGGTCTATATGAAATTTGTATTTTTTGAAACATTCTCTAAAAAAGAGAAAGCTATTATTTTTGTAAAATTTTCAAAAAGTGTAGAAATTCCGTCCGTCTTTTTTCAATTTCACTATTACACAATGGTAAATTAGAATTTCGCGATAACCTTAAATGAGTGTAAAATGTGATCTTAAATTCCTGAAGATTAGTTTGTTCGAAATGTAAAATGAGTTTTTAGTTTTTCGCAATATAATAAGCTGAATGTAAGATTAGTAAAAGACCTTCAATGTTCGCATATCGAGGAATAATTCTTCTTAGTTCTTCTGAATCGGTGGTAATTAAAGATATTCTGGTTCTTCTGGTAAGTAAGTAATCTGGTAAATGCGATGCTTTATATTATCAATATTTTTTTAAATTATAATTAAATGTAGATATTATAGATAAAACATTTTGTTTCATTTTTTTTTTTAAATTTAAGACTTAACATAAAAATAAGTTAGTTATGTCCAGGTTGACTGCAGTAAGTAAGTCGATAATATTTATATGTTCCCGTACAATAAGAATAAAGCTCAAATACTGTAATTTTAGTAAAATTATTAGCTTTAGTAATCATAGAAAAGGAGATAATTTTTCTATCAACACCAACAATTGAAAAAAATACAAAATTAGGTATATGTAACCTATAAGACTGAATAGTAGTAATTTTCCATCACTTTCACCATAAACGTAGGAGTACTCTTACATAACTGATTATCTAGAGATCAACAGAACAACAACGGGCAAAATACGTGTATCCACTCCATTTTCATCGAGAAAATAACTAAACTTGATGATACCTCTACCAAAACAATTTCTACACTCTCAATTAAACAGCAAATTATATTCAATTACGCCAGAGATTTATTTTAGCGAAATGGTTGGACATCCAAATGTAAACAAATTCCGATTGTTATTTTCGCCAAATTGCAGTTATTCAACCGGACACTGGACAGTGTATAGAAGCGAGTGCTCGCACCAAACATATTAACAAAGCAAATGTCCAGTCCAATCTTTTGTCCACGAGTGCTTACAACACTCACACAAGCAAATTGGAAATGGAATGCTGCTTTAAAAACTACCACACTTCCCCGTTGTCAGTGCAAAGCGGTATGTAGAACGGCTGAA
Organism: Rhingia campestris; assembly: GCA_932526625.1. Taxonomy (NCBI): domain Eukaryota; kingdom Metazoa; phylum Arthropoda; class Insecta; order Diptera; family Syrphidae; genus Rhingia; species Rhingia campestris. Next base: position 48,807,693 of record OW052182.1, on the reverse strand, counting down.
AACCTAACCTAACAAACCTAACCCACTATTATATGGTACACCATAACCAAATCCAAATCCACTTCTTTCGCTAGCTAATGCTGCGATTTTCGGAATTGTTCCACCTGATCCGTCGCTTGTTATATTTGCTGGCGCACGCCATGCCGTGTCCATATCTACTACAATGTTTTCACATTAAACCGCGCGTATGTTGCGTTACCACAGAGCACAAATATTGGACACCAAGCCAATCCAAGCCAAGCCAATGTTACAATTACAACGTTTCATTACAGCCCGCAGATACATCCATCGGCAATGGTTAGACATTTGTTTAATTTTAAATTGTGCTGGGGTTTTTTAATTAAATGTCCCAGCGGTCATTTGGGACGTGTGTTGCGCTCGGGTTTTAATGTAAAAGGAAGTGCGCACACCATTTGGCTAAAGTGTATGGGTCTTTTTGTTTGCCCTGTTCCAAAAAAGATACACGGATAAAGCTACAGCTGTAGATATAAAGTAAAATTGATTGATGGACCGATTGCAAATAAAACGCATCATGTAAATGGTGGACATTGTGTGAAAAGCAATTTGTAAGTTAAATGAAATGAAAACTGGTAAGAGATATAAAAAAAATACAAAAATAAACGTTTTAAATTGAATCCATAATGTATGACTACACAAATAAATAAAAGAGTTAACAACAAAACCATTTTGTGTTTTTAACTTTCTCTTACAAAGAGAAAGATATTGTTTTCGTGAAAATTTTCGACCTCGAGATTTTGATTGATTCTAACATTACGATGATAGCGGAGCCTTAAAAAGTGGTTTTTGGAATTCCGTCCGTCGGTCCGTCGGTCCGTCTGTCCGTAATGGTCTCCCCAGCCTAAACGGCTTGGCCGATTTTCTTTAAACTTCGTATCCAAGCTTGTTTTGGTCATAATTCTAGGCCATTTTTTTTGTTTGCTTTTAGCCATGTTATTAACGGTACCTGCCATATAAAAATTACACATAACCTCAATTTTCTCGAAAACGGCTCTAACGATTTTGATTAAACTTTATATATACTATAAGCATATTAATTCCAACAAAACTGCATACCCAGTTTTTGCGAGAAAATCCATATAACGGATTTTGTCATTTTTTTTTGTCATCAATGCCAATTGAATGAAATTTAATATATATACTACTATAATAGTTTTAAACAATTCCACATAATTAGTTCTAGCCCAACTATCACTTAACGGAATTTTCAGTTTTGGCCAATAACGAAAATTAATTATTTTTCATATAGATACCGATTCCTTCAAATTTCGGAGTAAACGTTCGTATAATCACATTTCGACATTTTATAAAATTCTTAGCATTAATAATCAAAATGCGCACTATTTGATCTAACACCCAACTCGCTGTGAAAGAGAAAGTTGCGTACGACCCAGTCGTGCACCCACCACTCGTTTTTTTAACAAAGAGATAATTGTATTTGAAATATAATTATTCATCAACTATAGGCATTTGCATTTCATCATGCACGCAACTTTTGAAGGTAAAACGCTGGTCACGAATAAACAGTTTTCGATAGAAAAAAGTAAAAAAAAATAATAATGATAAAAAGCATGAAGCATAGTAGTCAAAACAAAAAACGGAAATTACTATGTACTATGGGTTTGGATGTTGGATTTCAATATAGATAATGGAGTTTTAGAAAAATACTTAATATACTGACTAAATATATTATGCAAGCACTGCATAAAATATAAAATCATTTATTAGGACACGGTCATCCAAATTCTTGACAAATCAAACGTATTGCGACAACTTCAAAGAATTAAACCCTTGGATTTAGCCTGAAAATCACAAGTCGCGGAAAAAATGTGGAAAAAGCTAAAAAGTGTGGCAGGTCAAAATGTCTTTATAACCTCGTGACAAAGAAATGCTAGATAAATTACATACTTAGTTCGAATACATATATATACATATGGCGCCGACGACACTCATAGTATCTATAGAAGATTTCTACCAACCCACGAATAAAAATAATATACTGCGTTTCATTTGGTAAATTCTCGATATGTAATGCCATTCGTGCATTTAACTTAATAGTGCACAATTGAGTATATACATGATAAGCTACACCTTTATCTGACTTTATTTATTATCTGCATTCGACTACTTCTTCAAAACTAGTAAAAAAATATATTCCGCTAATGAGGCACTATAACATATGTATCTCTGTTTGCCCTTGACATCAACATCCCCCATCCTAACTGCTGACACAAATATAAACACACCCCTTAAACCCGTTCCGGTCCTTAATGGTATTGCTTAATTATTTTTGCATGCACCAACATAGCAATTCGCTTTAATTTAAGCATGACGCCCAACAAACTTCCGCAATATATTACTCTGCAAATAAATATAATTTTGTACACCCCAGGGCACATGAAAATACAGGGTCCTGGTATTGGAAAAGTAATGTGCTCTCTAAGCCCCCGCGCACACCAATTCATTTACCCAGAAACAACCAACCGCACCGTCAACCAACTTTATGATTATGGCTAAATAGTGTGAAGACAATTTCACTCTGCCAGGGCGCTATAAAGTTCCTCAAAATTATTTGGTAGCGTGTACATTTATTTATCCACAAATCCGTGTGCATGTATCTACTACACACAACACACACTTTGCTTCATCCGGATGTGACTTCGAAAAAGGAGACAACGCACAAATACTGGGGATTTATCGCTGCGGAACGTTAGCTATCCAAACTCACTATCATGGGGGGTTGCTGACATACTCATTTAATTTCGATTTTGGCACTGTAGGGATAATTATAGAAATGAGGATTTATTCATGAGCGGGGACACTATGTAATTCCAAATACATTCCTTTTCTCCCGACGTCCCTTGAATCGATGGGTACCTTGACTTTCACACTAACTCGGACTTGCAATGCCCCGAGGAGACCACATTGACTTTCATAAAAGGATACACAGAAACTAAACTCAGCAAAAAAAAAAACTTACGAAGCGAACATCCGTTCTGTTTGGTTGTTGCAAAGCTGAACCCCTAGGCGATGTAAGCGGTGTTGGACGTTGGTGTTTTGTTTACTCAAAACAAAAGTTGCATTGTTTTCAGAAAATTGTTTTTTGTTTGTTTTGTTGTTGCTGGGCACTCGTCGTCTTTGAAAGTGTTTCGGGTTGCACAAAGTAGTTGAAGGATAGTTTTCCTGGTGCGATGAAACTTTTACATAACCATACACAAAAAAGCCAAAAATAAGTGCTAACGAACGAATTTTACCGCAAACCTTTCTTTAGTTAGCATATATGCAACAATTAAAGGTTGAGGTTTGTGCACATACATATATGCAGCCGACTCCAGTCGTTCTTCTTCTGTCAAAAGCCGAGAAGGAAGTTAGTTCGTCGTTGTGTTTCGCACTCGTTTGCCATGTCCTGTGGCAAGAAAACTACAAAATTGCATCCGCATGGTGCACATGTTTGGGTACTAATCTGCGTGAATAAAAGTCAAGTTCTTGAGGTTAGACAGAGTGAGGGAGGGTGAGATTTTAATTTTCTAAGAAGTATGTACATATTAACTTGTTTCACTTTGAGAAGAGTCTTCTTAAGAGGTTAAGTGTGAAGTTCAACTGGCTGAGGAAATTACATTTTAAGAGGCCAAGTGAAAAGACTCATGGGATATATAATGAGAAACCCATTCTTTTGAATTTCCATTAAAAAAAAGAAACACATCCTTGTAATCAAAGGGATGAAGGAAATTTCTTATCTTGCTGGAAAATGCTAAACAAATTGAGTTTTCTCCGAGAAGAGGATTTTACGAAATCTAAAAATAATATAACTCGGGAATGTATTCGCATGTGTGTTCTTGAAAAAATTGGCTCAGGCAAAGTTGAGTTGGATTTTCTAAACAGATTCGGTAGGTGGGATAAACGGTTTCTTGCTTTCTCTTGGACTTTAAGACCTTAATCTGATCAGGCTTTATTGACTTTAGAATGACTTTTTATGTGAGAAATGTCAGCCAATTTCAAAAGGTCGATACGTTTATTCTAAAAGGTGGTTCATCAAATATATATTATAAGAACGTGCATGCTCTATTCAGAAAACGTATAAATGATTGTGGGATTTAAAGTCTTTAAAAACGATAAATCTATACATGATTATCAATGTAATAAATATTTGCTGTCACTAGGCTTTGATTTAAGTTTTAAATGATCTGAATAGCAGAGGAAGTTTAAAAAAAAACATTAAGGTCGTTCTTTGTCCCAAGTTTTGATACTTATTTATCACTTACGATTTCAAAAGTAGATACATCGCATGAAATGTGCAAACGCGTCTCCATTCATCATGCATGGCCGACGTGTTTATTTGTGGGTTGAATTCTAGTAAAAATCCATGAAACCATAATTCAATAAAAGTTCCGTGGTTACTCGCCTATAAGTAAAAGCACATAGACATTCTTAAATTTTCAAATATTTTATATCTGTTACTCTCTCATTATTTTCTATGTATTAAGAATACCTCTAAATGACTTACAACCACAAGTGCAAACCTTTCTCAATTGGCTTTCAGAAGCAAATACAAGGTGGAGCAAAAGTAATCCTCCTATCAGAAAATGCTATAAATTTTGCGATTGGCCCCTAATGTCAGTTCTGTTTTGACATTTGTGTAGTAAACACATGCGAAATACACGTTAATTAACAATGAACAATTAAAAGACCAAATAAAAATAATCCACAAGAAGAATCAAAGTTTTTCATTTTTTTTAAATTACAGCCAAAAAACATTGGAAGGTTATTTTTGCGCCACCTTGTACATTATTTTATGAACTACAGAAATTGTTACCGAAAAATAGAAACCTCCACGACGGTCGAGTTCACAGCATATGAGATCTAAAACTGTAATTTTGTTTAAGGAATAGCAGACATTTTTTTTATATCCTTGCGAGAGGCATTCGGTGTTTTGTAAGAAGTTCTGGTTAATTCATAGGCAAAGCTAAATGATGGGGAAATTTATGTAACGAAATTGCTTAACCGCAGACGCCATTCGACGCTCAATCTCAAAGTTAAAGGCCTAGCAATTGGTCTTAACAAAAATGTTGATCCTGATCCAATTGATATAATTTGCAAATGCCTATTATCATTATTTATAGTTGTTGCAAACTATGGATTAATACTATAATACCCCATTAGATAGCTTAGTGCTAAACATACAGACCAGTAGGATTGCAAACAAATTGAAGGGATTATAGTCTCTACATTCAAATAATAATTTAGTTTTAATTCTATTCATTGGGTTTTACCCCACTATTATTATCAATAATTTCTAAATTTATAATTACAATGACATAACATTCACTATAAAGTACAAGAGTATAGGAATCTGGGCGTGTGTCATTTCCCAGAATTGAAATACCCACTATGATAAGTTTCATAAAATTTTGCTTTGACACTAAAAGCCCACCGTCTACAATATATCAATCAATTAAGTCCTTGCGAAACATTTAATTTGTTTAATCAACTGCAAGAAATCATTTTCATAATGCCAATGCTATATGCTCTGCCCAAAGCCCCAAGTCCAGAACAATATTCCAGTAGGTGTCTTTTATCTGTGCCAATTTGACTGCTCCAATTACGGATGCCCTCCATTTATTTGTTATTTACATAAAAATGTCATCCAGCGTGATCACATCACTTAAGATGCTTAGCTCAGAGTGCATCGAATAAACAGAAGTCATCTTGGTTGTCTCACATATGCCCTCGTACTGTCCATTGGCCTCAGTCAACGTTGTCAGACATTCACCGCATGACTGCTTGGGCAAATAAATGCACAAATGTCAATAGCATCTACGTCAGTTCAAGGTCAAGTTTCGTCTTTTACAGCATTAGAAGACCTTAATCAAAAAGATCCTCAATCAAGCAAATATAAACCTTAAATTGTTACAAAGAAATCTAAGCGTTGGTCGTTGCTGTTGGAGGTGGGGTTGAACGTGCGACAAACCAATTCAAATCCGCTCGTCGTAAGTAAGTATGTACTTGCGACAAAATTGAATGTCAATTTTAAATTGAATTGAAAGTCAACACTGTTCGAGATGTTTTTTTTTTTGTTTGCCTTTATAGTCCCATTTGTATGTGACCCGCCTGTTATTGGCGTTTCTCAGAATAAACATCAGCCGGTAAATGGGTGTCATTTTTTGAAAATTTTTGTTGAATACTAACGTAATAAATTTTTCAACGTTCAATTTTTCCTTAATAATATTCAAGGAGTGAAATAACAAAAATTTCAAAAAAAAAAAAAACGATTGTTAGATGTTACAATAGGTTTTCAGAACAGACCAAAAGGTGATTTTCATCAAAATGGTCTTTTAATTTTTGTCTACTTTTAATTTTTTTTCTCGGCCACACCGAGCTAATGACCAATATTGCTCCAGCCAAAAGAATCTTCGATTTGATTCACGAAGAAATAAGTCCTTTAAAAGCTGATATATTCGATTTAAAAAATTACACAAAGCACTTACACTATCCAACTCAGCTGTGACTTTTCCAGGAATAAACTGACCAATTCGTTGAGAGGCCATTTATATTTAATCAAGAGAGTAAAATATTTTTACTTAAAAAAAATCAGATTTTTAGCTGAAAACCACAATTACCGTCATCCATTAAATAACAATTCTCCGTATTCCAACTCAACTGTGGTAGGTTGATGGGACGTCATTTATTGTTGATAGATTACACCAAATATTACGCGTTCATCATACGCGAACAAGACCACAAATTACTTCATTGTCTCGTCCAAATGCACACGCTAACAGCAATGTAAGCGGCCTATTAAAGTAATGAACGTCATTAAGTGCTTAAATGTCGGACACGTTATGTTGAATTGATTTTGCTTTTAAAATTGTTGTTGGTCTTTTATTTTTGTCAATTTAACGCGATGACGAATTGACAGTTGAACAAAAAAAATCAAAATACTTTACCGAAGGTCATATTGAGAGTGAGTGCATTTGCTTTTGTCTCTTGGGTCTAGATTTATCTGCTGTGATGACGTAAATACGTGGTTTTGTCTAGATACTTAGTGACGTTCGCAACATCACGTTCCAAATAAGTGACAGTAAAAATAAGTATGCGAATATGATATAGATAGGTTTTTTTTTTCTTAAGGAAAAATGGCACAAAGGCAACTTTTATTTATATATCCCGTCTATTTGGGTAGTAGACAAATAGGAAACAATCTCCATTAACCCCCATGGGTAATGGCGCTTCACCCAATTTACATATTCAAGGGTTGATTTTCGCTCTTGGAACGTCACAGTTTCGACGTCTGTCAGGAAGAAGGCATGTGATGTTCATGCCTATGCATTAGAATGCCCACTTTCGCTGGCAATTTGGAATTTCTATTTGAATAGACGCATGATTTTTATTTGACGCTCCACGGTTTAGCTACGTTCGTCAAATCGATGACAAGTTGTCTGTTCTTCTTTGTGGATTTGGAGACATTTTTTACATAATAAGGGGAACAATCGCATTTTGTTGAATTGACAGTTTTTTCTGACAGAATATGAAATGTAAAATTGTTCTATAGCGTGACTGAAGGTTACTCTAGGGTAGATGAAGTTCGAATTATTTAGTGTATGTTTCAACTTCATGAAAGTGTAAGAGTGTTTCATTAATATTGAATGCATACTGCATTAGAAAATGATAATCACAAGTATTAGAGAGTATTAGTATTTCATATATCTTTTAAAGTGGTGGCTTTATTGGCCGATATTTCTTCAAAAATTAATGTGCCATTAATAAAATTAATATTTTGGCCAGAAATCGGGGACTTGGAATTGAATTAGTTTTCGCAAAATGACGAGTGTTAAAAACGATATTTTGTGGAAAAACGTCAGTATTCGCTTAGCAACTGCGGATTTACGATTTAAAATCAATGGAATGATTTTAAGGGTTCTGCCAAATACTAATGGGTAACAGGTGATATTATTTTGATTAATGCGAATCCCGTCAATCTAATAATTGAAACGCACACGTCCTCAGCAGTTTTATGATGGATGTAAAATTGCTTAGATTTGGTATATCCTTAATCACATTTCAACCAGTCAATGCGTACAATCGTGTTCGTTTGATTTCGCAACATTTATTCGTTGGACAACTTCGGGCAAACGTTTTTGACTTTGGCAAGCTTTTATGGGACTGCCACAATTTAATATCTGATTAAAGCAATGCAGGAGATCTGGCTAGCTCGTCACATCTTTTGTTACATCCTGACACAATTTGGATCATGACTGTTATAAAGCCTTATGCACTCGCGGCACTCATACAGTTGGAGTCTCATTTGTACACAAATGAAACAAAAGTTAAAATGGAACTTGTCTCTAGTAAAAAAATTGAAAATAGCAGAGCTTTTTAAGAGCTTTTATGATTTGAATTCAAGATCCTTGCGTTACGCCATTTGGTTGGAAACGATGAGCCAAGCTGTTGAAAACGGTGCTTGTGCTAGATGTGTTCTATGTATGCGCCCACATAGTACACATCTAGCACAAGCATACGTGTATGGAAATTTGATTTCAATTGTTTCGATATGGAATAGCAAATTGTGCGTTAGGCTGAAGGCTAATTATTTGGATCATAAGTTTCCTTAAGCGCACGAAACACATTCTTTGAACAATGCTTTTCTTTATACCGCTGAATAATTTGTAGATTCTGTGCTTAGCTAAAGATTTTTTATAATAAAACTAGCTAACCCGGCAAACGTTGTTTTGCCACCCTTAACATTTAGGGGGATGAAAAATAGATGTTGTCCGATTCTCAGGCCTAACGGATATGTACACAAAAATTCACGAAAATCGGTCGAGCCATTTCGGAGGAGTATAATGACTAACACCGCGACATGAGAATTTTATATATAAGATGTAAAACTATATGCTGAACAAAAATAGTATGAGTCGAAGAGCCCAAAGCAATTATTTTTAAAAATATTTTTTTCCAGTATTTCGAATTTGTCTGTCGCACTCAAAGTTTTGGTCTTAATTTTTTTAATGGGAGATGGATGCATATTTTCTTATAACGAATATTATTTTGTTAAGTTAAAAGGGGCTCAGTGGCGCGATGGTTAGTGCGATGAACTGCCGCGCAGGAGGTCTGGGTTCGATTCCCGGCCGTTGCAACATCTGAGAAATCATCCGAGTAATATCAATTGTCAAGAATAGCTTATGTCAACTTAGCCGTTCGGAGTCGGCATAAAACAGGAGGGCCATCGTGCAAGAAGTATACATGCACACATGAATGGTTGTGAGAAAGCTAGGCCCTGGGTACTAACGAGCCTGTTGCGCCAAAAATTTGAATTTTTTTTTTTGTAAGTTAAAAATTAAAGAAACATTTGTTTCCCCAGTTTTAAAGACTTTTGCAAAAGTTTTGTCACGATTATATAAACATGCACTGCAACTAGTTTTGACTGGGTATTTTCTTTCTTCACATAGGTGTTTTGAAAGTATTTACTATACATTCACTTCACGGCTGTAGTAAGGTCTAATACCATATATCAGCGTATCAAGCTACTATCCGGGTTGCTTTGGGACACACAATTTTATGAGGGACCTTGGTCTATATGACAGTTTGACACGACACGCACGTATTATGACAATTTTTTCTACTCAAATATAGAGCACCTACAGTCCGGTTTTTGAGTAGCTAGTTAACTATGCGTTAAATCAGTTAAGTCGTGCATTTTATATGAGTTAACCCTTCTTCATAGAGTTAACTCGAGTTAAATTCTGAAATAAGGATGATTTTAGTGCGATAAAAACAGGCACTAAATAAATCACGCCCTATTTCATAAACCTTTGAACATATGTTTAAGACCAAGATAGTATATTAAATAAATGGAAGACTTTATATGGATCTATTGTTAGAGGTCTAACAAACAAAAGTCACAAAAAATATAAAAATCACAAATTAGGTCAGGAAAATTCGCACTTTCAAATCATTAGCGAAACAAATTTATTGCGAAGTCTACAATAAACTAATCCCTTCTATTTCACAAATGAGGTTAAACATTTCTAAACAATCTGTTACCTGCCACAAACAAAAAGTTACCTGCTAAATCCTACGTGATTGTGGTTTTGTGAGTAAAAATCTCACACTACAGTACAGTATTCATAACAAATCAAAGTGTCAATATATGTAGTGCATGGGACATAAAATCAAGCTCGACCCACATATAAATCTGATCTAATATTTAACGAGCGTAACTAGCAATTCGTTTTCAAAATAATTCCCATGGTATTCCGATAAACTCAAATCAAGCACCAATTTAGTGTTTTTGGCAACTGTCAGTCCGCCGCCACAAATTCAAATTTATTTTAATTGGTTTTTGACGCTAAAAATGTCAAAAATCTTTTTTTTTTTAACTACATAAAATCCATTCATATAAAAAAAAATTGAGTCAATCTTGATCCCGTACCGGTTGCATTTTCAGAGAACAAAGGTATGGTAAAACGTCAATCAAGCGACGGACAGGAGCGGTTACGCTATATATCAGACCTTGGTTAAAACAGCACATAATATAAATAGTTCGTAGCTCCAATGGCAGCCATATTCTTCTGTTTTGGGTTTCGTAATTTTCGACTTTTTTAGAATTCTCTTCATTCGGTAGTGGTATTGCCGGAACCCTAAATCTGAAAACGGAAACCGAACTATGTACAGTGTCCTGTATGGGATTTTTTTCACTTTCGGGGTATCGTTCACAACGCACGGCTTTTTTGATATATACTCTCCCATCATGCATTGATGTAATCAATGGCGCCACAATGAACGCGTCGCATATTACTGCCACCCAATTGCTTCCCGTAAAAAAGGACCCCCCTCACACACACACGAACACACACACACACTCAGAGTTAGGCAGCCACGATGATACATGTGGGTGCCAGCAACAAACGAATAAACTTCACTATTAGATTATTTAGCACTCGGGGCGTTGCCAAAAAGCTTGCGTTACCCATATGTGTGCTCTGTGTGCCGAGTAAACAAAAATCTATATATCAGAGAATGGATATTGGAGACTCGTAACTTTTTTTGTCTGTGATGTTTTTTTTTCTCTGTTCGCTACTGTCCGTGTTGCTTGGTTTCCACCCCATTTTCCATGCAATATCCTTTTGGTGGAAATAAATTTCACTTATTGCGCTCAAAATTCATAAATAACACAGCGATAGTTGGAGCTTGCAGCAAAGGCGAGAATCCCCCAGCGACCCTAATCAAGACACACTCACACATAGAGCGAACAAACAAATGACTACAAATTGCAAAAATTCAATTGGAATCTGGCATCACACGTATCCTACAACAAGGAAGCCTTTTGGATGTGCGAGATGAACGTATGTTAGGAGATGGGTGTTTATTTTTGCGCCAACGCAACCCAAAGAAAGAAAAAAACAACGACTCGTGTAATACTACGAGCATTGAATATGAATTTCGAGCTGGATCAGGCATATATAGTTTACCCACACACATATTTACTAGAAACTAGAATTCACTACAAGGATGTACGTACCTCCGTTGCATACAAAATGAGAGAGTCCCGAATGCAAATTTTATTCCAAGGAGCGAGAGAAGCAATCCAAAATGTTTTCTTGTTTTTTTTGCAATTTTTCGTTGTATCTCAGCGATGCTGTGTTGTTGCTGGTGTATCTAAAAGATAGAGAACAAAAAATGCACAAAATTAATTAGTTAAATGAAGCAACACAGTTGGAGGGATGACGAAGTATAGAATGAAAGGAAGAAAGTGGGTAAATAATCAGGATATCACTTGAGAATGTAAATTTTGTCAACGAAACGAAGGGTCTTATGGAAGGGTGTGTGTAGGACTCCGAGAATTGCATTTCCATGGAGGTTGTCAAATAGAATTTGCTGTTCGGTTTGTTTGTTGTTTATTGTTTAATGATATTTGCAATGAATGGTATGTGGGAGTACTTTCGTCTTGTCTGCACACAATCGGACCGAGAGAAAGGGAGGATGTATGTTTAAGAATTCATCTTCGAAGATGGTAATCCTATTTGCGGGAAGACTAGCAAAGTGTTTGTTGGGAAGTAAGAAGCTGGGTCCTTAAGTGAATAATTAGCTCCAGAAAGGAGCTAATATTAAGAAGAATATGAACTTAAGTCCGCAGTAGGGGGCATTATGTGATACTGCAAAAGTACCCTGTCACTTTTGGATATATTTTTATGAAAAATGTTTTGTCGTATTGTGGATTCCTTAAAAGGAATATGATATGGGGGTTATATATGATGAATGAATTCTAGGGAAATGTAAAATGATTCGCTAAGTATACATAGATATACAAATGAATGACTTGATTTATACACCATCTCATATACTAATAACTTTTTTCTGAATAAATGTATATGCATCTACGATTTTTATCAATAAATCTTATTTCGAGAAGTTAGATGTTTATTTTGAGACTGAACAAAATGATACGTATACGCCATACTAACATAGCTAAATAGCACATGCTCAATAATACAAATCTCAACGACAAAGAAAAATCATTTTTACACTGAAGTTTAGGAAAACAAAAACAATTAAGTACTACCATTGTATATGAAGCTTATAGTAGTATCATCACGGCAATTTTTTTATTTCTGTCTCCAGCCGCCTAGGGGGAGATCGATCGTTTCTCACGAGAGAAGAAACATTTGTTCACTCTTTCTGAATAGAGTAAATAATATTATAATGAGTGTGTTTATGAGTGACTTGAAGAGTGCAAACAAGAACAAACCGGTTTTGGCGTACTCGCACTAAACTAAATAAGATAATGAGTAATATACAGAGGTGAGGTGATAACTTCAATATGCTTTTCCACGTCTCCAAAGAGGTAGCATATTAGACGCACTTTAGAACTAAAAAATACAATATGTAAAATAAGTTTAACATAAATATGAGAAAACGTAACAATGTTTATTTATAAGCGGGGTAAAAAAACAGAAAACATATCGATAATTCAATAAACAAACAAACTTGGTCTTACATTTCAATAGTTCAATTATTTGGGTAGAGAACCCAGCCGGTAAACTCAAAGATGAATGCCATCTATATATTATGCTTACAGATAGTAAGCTAAATCCGGTGTTCAGCATATGGAATTATTATGAAGGAGACTTATAAAAAACTTTAGACACAAATCTTTTTCATTGTATGTCCAACGTGCATTTACCTTATGAAAAAGTTACATGCTAACAAATGTTTTAACATCGACTTGTTTTTCCTGCAATTGCAAGTCAACGTTTTTCTCTAAATTATACTCCTTATCATATTTTAATCTTTTCGGTGTAGCGAAAATGCGAAACGTGAACCGGGAGATGGAAACTGTGAGGAAGAAATTTCGGAGCTATTGTTAAGAGGAGGTATAGAGAAATCTCTTACATATGTTACGGGGTTAGCATCCTTTTTAACAGAACTGACAGGTGAACACATTTTCAGTTTCATCAGTTTCTTGAATAAAGTTTGGATTATTGCATGATCTGGAGTTGTTTTAAATTACCTTCGATGCAAGTTCAGTCTTTCGATTATTATCCATAATTTTTAAGCAAGAATCGTCAGTGAATAGATTCGAGCAATTGCAAACTAATGGGGATGAAATTGGAACTGCATTTTTAGAAAGACATTTTCGAAGTGATTCTAATATTAAGTCTTTGGTATAGAAATGGTTTTCACACATAAAAACATTTTTATTTAATGAGATGTGAATGTTTTATCCAAACATCTCTCCTATGATCATTGGGGAGCTTAAAAAAGGACAAGGAAAATGGAATTTTGAAATTATTACAGTCCATATGAGCATTTCGCCATTCTATAATGCTATTTAACATTTAACTTTAATTTATTAGAAATAAAAAAATACAAATGTATAATTTTTTTTGTTCGCTGAAAAACAAACAAGAAGCAGAACAATAACACAATTAAACATATGAGAAGGCTACAATCCGCTGTGCGAATCGTTGAATACCCTATCCCATCCCATCCTTAAAATTAATATCCTCAAAATGTAGGCTTTATGACGTTAAAATACAGAAAATGACATTGTCACAATATATTGCTCAGGCAGTTTATCAAAACCTTTTGTGGTTCGACAAAAAAGAACGTGTTTGTATTGCATATGCCTTGGGGAAGGGCATACAAATGGTCTTTGTAGGAAAACGCCCCCAAAAAGTGGGCGTGGGTTAAAATGGTCTATTGACGAAATGTTCAAATTTATACTACCAATGATTGTGCATAAAATTTTTTTTCGAAAATTTTAAAATTTGCCAAAAAAAGTTTTTTATTAAAAACGCGCCCAAAAAGTGGGCTTGGCAAAAACCTTTATATTGACGAAATATAGTGGGCGGATTTCATAATTTTGAATACTTGTTCTGCTGGGAGCAAAAAAGAGTACGTGTACCAAATTTCATCCTTTTAGCTCAAAATTTAAGGCCCAAAAACTGGGGACGTACAGACGGACGGACAGACATGGTTTAATCGACTCAGCTATTGGTTCTGAGTCGATCCATATACTTTGAGATATATCTAGCTAAATTATTTCGCTACAAACTATGTATCAAAACTAATATACCCCTATGGGGTATATTAGTTTGCCACTGCCACTGCACTTCACCAAAACATTGGTTGAAAATGAGCGATCAGTATCTATAAAGCACACACAAAAAAAAAAATACTCCAAAAACCGATCATTCAGTTGAAGCAGAGTGCATGCTATACGTGGACAAAGATGTTATGGGATGGGAAATGGGAACATCATACATTATGTATGCTGCATTATTCACTCAGACTCAAATTTTAATACATTGAGTAGATTTACAAAAAAATACGAAAATAAAATTTGAATCTGAGTAAAGTATGAAACAAGACATGTACAACATCCCTCAGCAAATGGCTTTGCAGCACTGCGATTGAGTTATGAAATGCAATTGCTTTTGCTCATATCGGCGGTTGGTATGGCATACTCGCAATTCGCATATCGCATTGCAATAAAGTAACTCACTTAGCTTTCGTATTTGACAAAATGAGCGAGAAAGAAATAGTATATTGGCATGCGATTGGTTTAATTTTAGAGTAGAACTCAGGGTTGCAAAAGTCGATACAATTGTACTGTTTTCGATACAATCGCCCTAGCTTCAGTACACAAATACACTTTTATAAAATCCGATACAATTTGTGCTGCAGCTATTTTAAATAGGTATTTATCATCAAAATATGTTTTAAAAAACTAAAACATCACATAATTTGCTTTGCTACCAAAAATCTGTTCGAATTTATATAAATACCACTGAAAGTATGTGCCAATTTTCAATTCACAATCACTTTTTTTCTATATTCGCGCCATTTTTTTGCCTGAATACAGTTAATCAGCTGTTTGATGGTTCTTTTTTAAATTTTTCTTATAAGTTTCGTACCAAAAATACATGTCTTCCTGTCTTCTTATTTTTAGGGATATTGAAGATCTTAGTTAGTCATTAACTAACAAAATAGAAAATAAGGAGATAATTAAATTTAAAGACATTTTGTGGTTTTTAAATTACAATTATGCTGATAAAAATGGATTTTTGTTTTTGGGTTGTTATTTGGTTGTACTCACTTGATGTCATAATTTCTATAAGCAAAAAAACAGTTAATTTACATCGTATTTCGAACATTATTGTATTGTACAAAAAAATATTTTTAGGGTATTTATTTCAAATAAAAATAAGTAAAGCAACGGTTTTTAACCAAAACACTTTCGTTTCGAATTTTAAGTCACTCTCATGTTGATCAGGTTCCGGCAAGCGCTCTGCATCTTTAAGACAATGGGTTGGAAGACCCTTATACACGGCACAAGCTCTTTCGGAAAGCTTCACCAAGTCAATTAATGTTTGTTTTGACATGGGTAACTTACCCTGGTAAATGGGTTTAAGTACCACAGGAAATCCCCCAAACAGCTATATTTTTATAGTTGAAACTATTTTTCGTTCGTTTGTTTAGTGGAGTTACAGTTATACATGTCCTAGCCATCTTTGGGCCGGTTTTTCAGTGCTGAGTTAACACAGAGTTTAAAAACTCCGGAATAAATTTTAGCTAGAGTTAACTCATGAATCAGTTTTTCAGTATAGAATTAAATTTGACTCCGTGTGTGATGATTTAATTTGGTAGCACTCATGATTTATCGATTTTGCTCAGTTATCACTTTATCAGCTGTTTGGTTTCCTTTTTCCCCAAACAAATGAAAATGCTCTTGTCGCAAACTTGCAAGTCTTTATCTTCTTAAAATAGTTAAACTCAATATTTAATACAATTTCAAGTCGTAAAGATCTGCATTTAGTTTCTCAAAATTAAATTAAATGTCCACATAAATGGAATTAAAAAAAAAATGTTTGCCTGGTATTTTATCATCTGTCAAAACCATCTGATCATCTAATTCCCTGGGTAACTCAGCAAAGTTGCTGGGATTTCAATCGCCTGAAAAACTGCTTTCTCAAGTTAACTCGAGTAAGCTCCCAAAACTAGGTGAACTCGCACTGAAAAACTGGGCCTTAAACGTCTTTTTCGAATTTTAACAACTTAATTTTAAGCGAATATTTTGTAGTCATCTTTATATTTGTTGCATCCATAGAATCGCACTCCATTTGGGAACGCATTGACTCTAAAAACTTTAACTCTATTTTTTGTAAATGACGAAATAGAAAAAACGAAATCTTGATGACTGTTGTAAGCAACGATTTTAAAAATTTAAACAATACTGATCCTGGCAAGCTATCAAGAGTACACTCACAACAGAAATATTACAAGCTTTCGCTTGTTTTTTCCGTTAAATGATCATATGACTAAAAGCTGACAAAAGAGTGGCGATAAAAGGAAAAAATGATCATAAGTAAATAGTGACGGATACGGCCATTATGTGCATTGAAAAAAAAAATTCGTGAGATAGAGGTTTTTTCCTTTTAAGAGAAATTATATGCCTGCTTTTACTGATTTTTATTATTTCGTAATTCTTGTAAATTTACAATCATGCCTCGGTTATTATTTCCAGCTGTAAAACGTGAAAAATTAAACTTATTTTCTTAAAAAAAAAAACATATTTTCACCAAATCTGTATACTCTAGGTATCTATAACTGTATAAAATAGATAGCTTATCAAAACACCAAACGATGATGGAAATTAACCAGTACAATTTCAATACAATTTTTTTTTAACTTTCAATACAATGCTGAAAAGCCATTTTTCATCCCTGGTAGAACTGTGTAAATTATGTGAGTGGATCTCCATTAAATCTAATAAGGAGAGCGTAAAATTTTCAGCCCTCTTTGGCCTAGTACTAGTAGTATCTCGCGCCGATAGAGGCACCAGAGTTACCACGGGGACTCATTTGAGTCAAAAGGGACTCATTTTTGTTAGCTTGACTCAGGGACTCATCTTTTTAAAATTTGGCTCATTTTTTTGAAAGAATACAAATAAACATTTAATATAATATGGTACAATCAATTTGGAAGTCCAAAGACTTTTATATCAATTCTCAGAACAAAAACTAATATTCAAAAGGTTGCGTAGTGTTTGCTTACTTTATTATGAAACTGATGACATTTCCTCAGAGCTCAGCCGCAGAAAAAAAAATGTTCGGATCTTCAGCTGATCAAAACAAAAAAATCTAATAGATTTGACTTGGAAACTGTTCAGGCAATTAAGAAAAATTAAAACATAACAAAAATTTGAAAATACAGAAATTATTTCCATCACTTTCGGAAGACGAAGTTGAACTAGATGAATTTAATAGTTCACGTATAACTTTATTTTCTGTGTCTATATCCATTAATAAATCCAAACGCAAAGCACTCTTGTTTTTCACAACAAAAGTAATAAATCAAAATGAAAATCACTCTAGTCAAACTGACAGCTATCATTTGTATTGGTATTGGTGAATCTGCAGAAAAATACAGATTTGCAAAATTGATCTAAGATAAAAAAAATCAATTTTTTTGCACAATGGAACACGACAACTGTCAAAACCGGTCTTTTGACAGCTTCAGATCAAAAAATAAATTGATTTTTTTTCCCAATGGAAAACGCCATTAATTATCTCCTGAATTCTTTCCTTTTGTTTTTCTTACCATGCACTTTTTAAAACTTTTTTATTTCATAATATTCTTTTATACTTTTGAAAACATACATTTTTGTGATAATACGTATGTGATTCATGTACAATTAGTGAGTTACTACTATTTATGAATTAATTCTTTTTGTTTTGTTTATTGTTGCTATTGTTTATCATAAACCTAAAAAAAATATTTCAAGAGGACTCATTTATTTTCAAAACGACTCATATTTTTAGCCTCTGGGACTCATAAAAAATTGACCCTGCGGTAACACTGAGAGGCACCACCATCGATTTGCCAAAGTGATAGTACTATTAGTTTCATATACAATGGTACTACCTAATTGAGTCTAAAGTTAAGTCAAAAAAACATCACCATCTCAAGGCAGAGAGGCATGTGGTTGTTGTGTAGACACAATTTCAAGTTCAGTGTAGCTTAATAGTCAGAGAGAAAATTAAAGATTTAAATTAGATGATGCAAATTAAAATGCGACAAACTAATAAAGGCGCTAGAAAGCAAATTAACTTAGTATCGTTTTAGCACCATAAAATGTGTTTATATATCAGTAACCTTTGTAAGATTCAATACCTCCTTACCTTACCTCTTTTTCAAGTTTTATGGCTTAAGTTTACTTTTCATAAGCTTTTGAGAAGTATAACAAAAATTAAGTTATGTGGTCAAATATTTCTGTAAGAAAATGGGTGTCTGCCGGTTCATTCGATCGTATGAATTCTTGAAAAGCATATGGCATAAATTATTCTGATTTACTTTTGTTAAGAGGAAGCTGCTTTTCGACTAGCCTGCTTAACTAGATTCAATCGCTTGAAGTAGTTTGAAATCCAGTTTTTTTGAAGTGTGAATTAGATTTTATAAAACGAAAAAGTAACAGGATGCGGACAAGCACACACACAACGGTCCTCCATCCAAGTACTAACCGCAACCTACGCTACTTGATGTCGGTGATCGCGTTTTGTTGGTTTATTTTGGTTGTTTCAAGTGAAACTTTTTTTCGGACGGCTGTGTTGTGGCACATAATTGCTGTTTGATCGTGTGTATTGATGTACTTGCATCGTAGGCAACAAGTACGTTGGTTTGCAATAAACGGATGGTTTCGTGTTGGCATGTTGGTTGGAGAAAGGACGTTGGTGCACCGGCATGCACCAATAAAGTGTGGTGTCTGTCAATAACTAAATTTGGGTAAGTGGGATTGTGTGTGAGCATGATACAATTATGAAACTCATCGGAAAGTCATCGGTGAGTCTAGGAAAGCAATATCCATTGTTGTAAGGAATCAAACGAAAGTTGCTAGATATTGGATGAGACATTTGGTTACATGTAGGTGGCTAAAATGGTTATTTCCCTTTGAATGTTGAAATGGCAGCTGATCGATGGAACTGATATTCTTTTGGTGGCATAAATGTGTTTTAGCGAAGGTGTGTGTCTGCCGTCTGGAGTCCGTAATTGAAGCTTGAAGCGAAACAGGTAGATTTTATTGAGTTTTCGATGTGTATGTGGTTAGTAATAAGGAAGATGTATTTTTGGAATTTTAGTGTTGCTGGTGTTTTTCATATGACGACATTTTTTTAAACAAGATATGTTAGACATCGTGAACGCTTCTAACGTTTGTGGGTGTAAACACAAATTGTGGTACTTTAAAAGGGCAGATTGGATGAGACAGGCTGCAAGATTAAGATGAAAATTGGCATTTGTCCTGATTCGGGTATTCAGATTTGATGATGTATTCAGTTGTATAACGGTACTTTTGGCTATGATTGCCTTTTGAATGTTTGACGGTTTTATCGATATTTGGAAATCTTTCCAAAAGGAGCGTGTAGCTTTGGTTGGATTTTGTGAGGTGCTTACAATGAAGAGAGAAGAATCTTCACACTGGAGATCTTGCAGGCGCTATTTGTATGATTGTCTTTTCGAAGTGAAATTCTCCGTTTTTGTACGATTCGGAGGATTTTTGCTTCGAGGTATTCTACCGAAAAGCTGTTCGGAATATTTCTCCGACAATTTGTAACGCATCCCGGCAGATTGCGTTGAAGTGCGTTCAGGAGCATTTTTCGTTCAATTTTTGTCGTCTAAGTGGAATTCTTTTTCCGATTTCCTCCGACACAAATTTTTCACGGAATTTCACGGTTGTAGTAAAGTGAAGCCGTCGCATTTGTGTATTATTTTTTTCCGTATTAGTATTTTTTTCGAATGGAATTTGAACCCCCGACGAAGTATGCGTTCGCTCCGACGCACGGATACCACGATAGGTTTGAATATATCGGTTGTCGTCTGATCACCGAATCCAAGCATTGTGCATTGAAATGCACCGAGTGTAGGAATGATTTCCTCCTCCGTGCAGAGCCCTAGCGGTAAATGCAACTAGTTCATATCCCGAAAGTGGCAACACCTATGATTTTCATTGTTCCACTTCTTCAGAAAGTCTGACAAACATTCAAGAGTAACACTGTCATGAGAAACAGAGTAAAACTCCAAATATAAGAACAGTATTCCAGACTAGGTCGTACTTTGGCCCAATTGTGATGCCTGGTAGATCCATAGATTCTTCTGATTTAACGTATTATCTGTTTTCGGCATTTAGATATGCGGATCTGTGGACTTGTTCATAGTTCATCCAAGGCAGAAAAGTATTCGTTACTATCTTGTTCCTAGAGATATCTATCTTATTTTTATGAAAATTACCAAAGGGGCATATAGAATTGCAATTCCATCTGCAAATCAAATGGTACTCGATTTAAAAACTTAAAATGTTAGCCCCTGTAGTTTCTTGTGCTCATAGTAACACAAAATTGGGAAATAAATGCTTAGTACCATAAAGATCCTATCTTCAATGATTAGAGAGAAAATAGGCGATTTTCCACTAAATGGAAAAGGACAAACCTATTCATGAAAACACCATCCTACAAATATGGAAAACAAGAAAAACACCCAAATCACCCAAACAAAAATCACATATATGATTAAGGAAAGCTTTTATCTGGTTGACATTTATACCATAGACTGCACATTATCCTACCGCAAACGACACATAAGCGTCTGTTATTTTGTACAGGTGTACTTTGAAATCTCTCGAGGAACCTACTCCGAGAGTGACATTGTATATCTGTGAGTGCGCACAACACATATATTTTGCTGACATAAGCTAGAATGAGATTATTTACTCAAAAATGAAAGAATAAAGAAGTATACTTTGAGATATCAAAAGCTACCAACAAAAAAATCACATCTGGCATACCTCTAAGAAATTCTCCTCCGGAATGTGTCGAAAATTGGCATTTTCTACATAGCCTCACACATACTACATAGCTACCTATTCCTCCTCTCTTTGGAATTCAAATGATTACTAACCTACAATCTTGAGTTTCCACAGGGACCTAACCTCCTGTACACTGCTTCTGCTGCAGGATGTCAACTTTAGAGATGCTTAAGTAAAATATTTGAAGATAAAAAACGGAAGTCAACCTGAAAGGCCTATACACATCCGCATCAATGTACGGGACAGATAGGATTTTGGATAATACATATATATATAGGTAAATATCCCAAAAGGGATTATCTACGGTGGAAGAGATGAGAAATTTCTACTGGATTATGTTTTGTATAAGAGCTTCTTTGCAGAGTTTGAATGACTACGCATATGGACAAGTGTATCTGGAACGGAGTGCACCTTTATCTAATGGCATGGCTAATGGACATATGTCCTATCGACTGTTCCACATGTGTTGATTCTTTTAATCCAACAAACGTACGTACTCATTGGATCTCAGTGCGTTATGATGGCATTTTACTTTTGACATAATTGGAACACACATAGATCATGTGAAGAGCTATCTATCTACTTCAATGTTTTGCTTTATTTCATTAAAGCAATGGATTTTAAAATTTCATAGTCCAGGTTTTAGTTCGGTAGAAGGCATTTTTGGTAGGATTTCGTTTTTGAAAATAATTTAAAGGCTATCCACAGTAACATATTTTGCTTTAAAAAATCAAATTGAAAACATTTCATATCCAAATTGTATGCATGCTTTGAATGGGTAGATTCCTTTGAACTGTTGAAGATGAGTGTTTAGATTAAAATTATTCAGATGTTTTGTGAGTTATTATTTTAGTATTTTATGTTGAAGCGACGAACAGTATTTTATAGTCTATTGAATATTTCTTATAAAAAAATATCCGGTTAAAAATGTTTACGTATATTTCGCAAATCAGGTAGTAGTCACAAATGTTCAAATATCAGCCATCCGAAACTATTAAATGGCTTTAAATTCAGGAATTAATTGAAGGTATCTACATGGTTTTCAGAGATTTTCATAAATTTTAGGAAAGAGTGGAGAATAACATCGTTGGGATAGGTTGTGTGCCCCGTTCTAGAATCTAATTCCTCCTCTATCGACTCCAGGACATGCGGTGAACAAATCATACACATATAGGTATTTCTTGAAGACTTTTATTCGATGCTACAAAACCTATTGAACTATCTGTCGTTTAAGGCCCATACAGGGCCTTAAATTTAGCATCTGCATATTCATTTATGAGTGCAATGTTTTATTTTAGGCATAAATAAGAAGATCTCCTGTTTAACGCCGATTCCGAACAGAAATAGTCTTGGACATTTGTGAGACAAGAGGATGGGCAATGAAAAATAAAACTCAGGTGTCGTCGCTATTTGAACCAGCTACACCGCAATTAGCACTAACTACTAGGACACTTCACTCACACAATGTTCATCAACAACATACTTCGTGATCATGAAATATTCTGTTGGGGCAAGAAGCAGCTCGGCATTGAGCTCCTCTGGTCTATCTTGGTGAGTTACTTCAACCATAAAGGTATCGAAGATATAGTATTGCGCCGCTTGTTTCCGATTTCTTATTCTTTCATAACCCAAATATCATGGCCAGAGACATAGGTTTTTAAAACCACCCAGTTACAGAACGATAAATTACACGATAAAAACAACAAGTTCAGCCTTCCTGACAACAGATCGATCAATATGTCTCAAATACAGATCAAGCTTGGCTAATAACTATTTCAAGATAACAGAATAGCTCGACATAAATAACTTGTGAATTATACTTCGACATGTTTATACTACCTGTTCAAACATTTCAACAAACTTGCCAGTACACGTTAACTAGAACCAAAGAGTATACAACTAAATAGATTGCGCAACTCATACAACGAAAATTTACTATGTGGGGTACTGGTGTTGATATCCCAGTGTTCAAATTGCCATGTCAGAATCAAGCAACAGCATAGCCGATGCATACGAGCGACGGAAATTCCCCTTCGCACTTACCGCCCGACTCTGAAACGGATACAACATTTTTAGCTGTGATGCGTACTCTATAGTTATATACTTCTTTGCTAGAACGTAAAAGTTTAAAAAAAAAAAAAGTTCCCAAATACGAAACATTTTTCACCGCAGATACTCTGCAACATTCAATGCATATACATATTTTTAATGACAAGGAAAGGTGACAAAATGTAACCTGGACGAATCCCAACGCCCACAAGTAATGGTTTGTTTGAGCGCTTATTACCTGAATACCGCTTGATGGATTAGAGATCGAATGGCACTAAATGGAGAACCTTAAATAGACACTTCAAAGCCCCTTACCATTTTCCGTTTTCAAATCCACAAAAATCGTGTAGACAGGTTTGTTTAACTGCTAGCTATATAAAGAATATTTCTTAGAGATAATAGTTGGTATTCCCCAATCTTGACTTGACTACGTAAAAATAACGTAAAAAGAGCTCTAAACATGTACTTTATACGTTAATACTGTTCCAAAGTTTCGACTTTCATGAAACAACTTCTTAAACGCTTAAGCCTCAATAAATTTCCCATAAAGCCACCTATGTCACTTGTTTCCAACGTCAGTTTGCATCTTTTCGAAGAACAATTTAAACATCTGCTTTAGATCCCACCTCATCGTATTGCATCTACTAAATGCCACTGCAAAGTCCTTCATTGAAAAATTCTGAAACGATTGTATCGCGCGGTATGCTGTCTAGCTGATGACAAAGATACCACGATGCAAAGCTGTTCAACCGGAGAGCATTCGCTGTTAAATCCATCACAAATGGGGCTCTGGTGTGAATAGCAAGGATTAAGTGACACCACCGCACTCGTGCGCTCTATGAAGGTATACACTCCTTTGACATCATCATTATCCCCAATTGTCAAACACGCCACAAGTAAAAGAAGGATTTGTGAACAAAGACGTCAAAGGGAATGAAAACCCCCGTTTATCGAGAAAGCATTAAAAAAATCCCCAACCACTTTACAGAAAAGGGAACGTGTGCTCGCTCCTTACTCTTCCGTTATGCACAAACAAGTGATGCATCAAAGCAACGACCCGATGAACCTGTAATGCAATCCGACTCAATTATGAACGAAGCCTTAAAAAGCCGCGACTCTGCACACACAAACGCATATTAAAGTTCCATGTTCGTAAGTCTGTGACAACTCTCCTCTCCTCGGCGTCGTATCTGTGCGCATAAATTCGCATCAATAACCGAGATGAATCGATTTCCCGTAAGCACAACCAACAAACTGTAACTCGAGCCTTCTAAAAAGGTAAAACTCATCCATTTTTACAGCATAAGGTGCGTAGTACCCCCGTGGTCTGTGTATGTGGTGTCGAGTTTTATTACCGGTTGACTGCTTTACCGCCTTCTTAATGGGCATTCAGGAACGGATAGATACATTCGTTTGTAATTATAATAGCGAGCGGAATTTTACACGAAATCGATTGCTAACCGCATTGACCATAAATGACTTGGAGAGCGAGAGCGAGACAGGCCTTAATTATGATCATCGGCAAGAGTTGTTGCGGCTAAAATATTCGCACACTAGCCGTCATCAACAACACCAAACATCCGATAGGCTATGAATAAGGGATGCTGACTGCGCCATGTCGTCAAAAGATTGTCCATCATGATGGAACTAATGATCGAATTTATGGCCTTTGTTACCACACACATGCGGATGCGTGGATGCTGGTGTTTGGCTAACGCGGATGGCACTGGTCGTTAGTTCATCTTATATGTCATTTGGTTCAATATTTTTATTTGCTTACATTTATCGGGTGGAATATTTTGCCTTATTTTTGTCCGCAATGTTAGACGAGGGAGGGGTTGAGTTTCGTTCCGGATTGCTGAACACGTGGATTGGATTTAACAAGTCATAATTTATGTTGTTAACAAATAGATACTGGGGTAGTCTGACGAAATTTAACTGGCGTCGATGATGTTGTTATGAGATACTAGGAAATGTGTGCTTAATCTGATATTTAGGAATCCAGGCGTGTTGATTAACAGCCCGGCTGTTATATATTATTTTGTCAAATGAGTGAAATAGTATAAGCTTTTTTATACCATAGGAGGCAATCTCAAAGGGGGTGAAGAAACCATCTTCATACTAAGGTTATTTTTATGTTTTTTTGGCATTATCATATTATTATGTTCATAAAACCATGTAATGCTGCAAAAATAGTGTAGTGACGGTGTTAATTCATTTTATTGAATGATTTTAAATTAGATGAAACTTATCCGGAAATATTGAAAAAAAAAAAATGTTTAAGCTCTGAAGAGTGTTTAACACGAGCTATATAATTTAACTGCGTGCGCCCAAAAACAGGCTATAGGCAGGTGAATATGCATTTAAAGCACCATGACTATACGCCGGGATACATTTTTATATATTAATTTAAATTTTGTTACTTATGATAGAGGGTGACAGTAAATGAGACCGCTAGCATCTAACATCAAAAAGGTGCCCGAAGACAAACGATAAATTTGAAGAGTTTAAACTGTTTTAACTGTCAGATTTTTTCGAGATATAAGACAGTAAAAAATCTTGAAATTTCATTATTTTCCTGGTTTTAAAGAACGACCCCAAGCTTTTTAATACAATTTCCTGAACAATTGTTAGGCATTCACAAATGTTGGGTCAGTAGATAAAAGCTTGTTACCACTGTTTTTATTAATTTCGGGATTCGAAACTTATTATTCCCAATAAGTAGTCTAAAAGTTTTATCGCTAATACTCTGTGTTAGCCAAGGTATACCCAAGGCTTTAAATTCCAACTTAAACTTGAGAAATTATATTTGAAAAATGTTTTGTTGAAAATAGTTCGCTGAGATTCGTATATGCATCGATTTTTATACTCATGGCATAGAAATATAAGACCGTTCCTACATTTGGGGATAGGATAGTAAAATTGGAAATAAGTTCTTTTTACATGGCTCCAATACATGCGTAACTGGTGAAACCGTAAGGAATCTAAAAAAAAAGGTTCAACAAAACTCATATTTAGGCATCCATATTTCATCCATATAAAGTCTTTAGCTATGTTCACTTATTTTGAGTATGGGAGTGGATATAGTTTTAAACGATTTGAATGTGGAATATGCTTAAAAATAAATTTTGACATTGCTTTTCAAATGATAACGAAAGGGCTTGAGATTAATATGTCAGTTTTTGA
This sequence comes from Rhingia campestris, assembly GCA_932526625.1. Classification (NCBI taxonomy): domain Eukaryota; kingdom Metazoa; phylum Arthropoda; class Insecta; order Diptera; family Syrphidae; genus Rhingia; species Rhingia campestris. Next base: position 48,781,082 of record OW052182.1, on the reverse strand, counting down.
GTTTTGTATTGCCAAGGTAATTAAAGGCTTTACCCATTTTCCATGATATTATAATTTTCTTATATATCCGTAATTCAAATTGATTCGTTATACTTAGGGTGACCACCTTTTCCAAAGCCAATTTCGGTACACAAAAATAAAATTTTTAAAAGTCATAGCATTATTTTTTAATACATTATTAAATAGCTATGCATATATTATTTTAATGTATTATTTAAAGACATAATGTTTTAGTTGTTATTGTCACGTTTTTTAAAGGTATATTTTCCATCAGATCCTATTTCTTCAAACATTTTTGGTTTCCCCTTTAAAAATTCGAAGAACTCAAGACATGACATTTTTATATTGTACCTGACGTACGTTTGCCTGGTACCTGGTAAACAAAGAATGTATGCAACGATCCTAAGTATATAATTGTAAGGAATGTTTCTTTTTTAAAAATGTTGAAAAAATTCCACCCATCGTTTGACAGTTGCAACACTGTTTTCTTCCCATGATTGAATCTTTTCAACGGTTATATATTTGTTTAAAAATGTAAATTTATCGAAGAGTTCAATATCACAAAGCGATTCTTCAATGCAATGAACTTTGCGGAAGATTCAACATATTCCCATTTTGGTAGTTGGTCGAGAGCGGACCAAACGTGGATTGAAAGATGTTAATAATGAATAGTCCATTTCATGTTATATTCAACGCACTCCGCTTCTATAAAAATATTGAGTACATGTCCAACTTCCATCGCCGAGACGGTGTCGCTTTCAAGTCTTATAAAAAAAATCGGGCTTTTCGATGTTCTCAGTGCAAATATCGTTCTTTAAGCGGGCACCTTAAATTAAGTAATAACAACTTAAATCGAATGCTTTTCGGTCTATAATCTAATTTAATTATTTATATATATAAATATATATTTTTTTTTTACCAAGAAAAAATTTAAAACTAAAACTACTTAGAAAAATAATAAAAACTACCTAAAAATAACTTAAAAACTAGAACAACCACAGCAAGTTTTTTTTTGTATATTATTTTGTATATACATCTTGTAGCCACCAGAACGGGTTCTCCTGTTGCCGTCTACTCCGACGGTCCCAGTCAGACACACTCCTGATGAACCGCAGGCGCTCTCCTCCGCTCTCCGTCGGAAGACGTGGTAGATTAGCGGAACCGCCGATCTATCCTGTATCAGCCCTCGACTATCCAAAAACAGGAAAGCTACAGGCGGAATAAAGCCGCTTAAACGCGCACATTCAAAATATTCATCATTATGGTAGAAGGCCCCAAAGAAGAGACTATTGCTCGAGGTCATCGCTCTTGCCGCGTAAAACCGAATGAGTTTCATCAGAAAATTGTCTATTCTGTTTATGTTGGCCCCGTTGTATAGGACCTGTTACCTGGTTGGAATAATATTTTGTGTAGTCAGATACTGGTGTCCTGTGAAGTCCAAGGCAGCTTCTCAAACACTGCCTCTAAAACACCCGTATCTTTTCCATTTGAGATGGGACGTTGAACCACACCGGGAACCCATAGGCAATCATCGGCAAGATAAGGGACATGTAGCAAATCACCTCCACCCTGCTGTCAAGACGGCCGCTATAAAACAATCGTCTTGTCAGGGCAAACGCTCCCCTAGCTCTCGCCAGAGCAGCATCTACATGTCTTCCGAAATATAGATACTGATCCAGATGCCAAAGTACTTTACTACACTTTTACTCGCCAGTGGATGTCCGGTTGGTCCAACGATCACCAGCTTGCGCCAGTTCTTTCTCGTATCCCTAGAGGCCCTAGACAACTGTGTCCCAAACAGGATAGTTTTCGATTTCTGAAAATGGATTTTCAACTGACAGGCTTTCTTTAGTGTGTTGTGTACTATATGTGCTGGACATCCAACTCCAAGCATCCCTGGGTACAGCTGATTCAATTTGTAGAATGTATTATCAGTACCACTACGCATGGTGCGTTGTCTCCACAGGACGCAGCAATTTTGCCCCCTTCTGTTTCTGAAAAGTATCGAACCAGAACCGGACACATTGTTATGTTTCCATGATTGGATGCATCTGTGCTTTCGTTTTTCTATTTCGGTATATTTGTGTGTACCGAGGATTTTGTTTGGTACACCGGTACACAGCGTTTAATTTCTGTACTGTACTGGTCATTTCGGTACAGGTGGTCACCTTAGTTATACTTATAGTCTTTTTCTTTAAAATTTCGAAATAATAAAAAAAAACTCAAAGGGTTTGTGGCTACAGCTTTTCTCACAACCATTCCTCTATGACTGTGCGCAGCTCTTCACGATGGCAGGACCTACATTTTTTGTTGAATCCGAATGGCAGAGTTCATATGAGATTCTCCTTAAAATAATATTAGGGTTCCCCGAAAATAAAAAGAATAATATTAGAGCCGATTGTCAAAAAATCTCCTTCAGCGACGAAGCACCTTTTTGATGGAATGATTGAATAAACGAAATTGGTTAGCAGCAATAAAAGTTACACACCAAAAACTATGCAGCTTGATTATGGGGCCCATGGCAAAGCCGGATTTAACTTAGACGAAACAAAAGCGAAATAAAGAATTCAAGCCTTTGATTGCGATACCATCCATGAATAAAACAAATGACTACACCACCAAAACTGCAACACAAAAGTCGAGTAAATACTGTCAATTATATCCCGATTTTAAAGTCTACATACAACAGCAGGATGAATACTAATACCTTTGAAATGAAATATCTGAAATATTGAAAGTAGCTTATCCATTAATTAATTTGACTGAAGTTCCATTATCTGCAATAAAGAATGTTTAACACTGATTTCGAAAGGCAAATTTTAAAATCTTCTCAAAAAAATTGTATACAATACTCATGTATTTTATCTTAGTAAGATAAAATACATGAGTATTGTCGGTATTTTTACCATTGAGCCCAACCTCAGTAGGTAACCCCTAGGCCATTGCACCTACCTACACAGATCATTATCAACAATATCTAAGGCCATAATTTGTTCTTATTAAAATGTGATTGAATTAATTAAAATCATCTAACATTCGCTTAAGGTGTTGACAACCAAAAAAAAAATCCACAGATATTCATAAAAGATGTTGTCAACCAAAAAAAAAAAACCTACAAATATTCATGAAATCAAAGTGGACAACACTTCAATGAAAAAGCCAATTCCAATGTATTAGTCTCATTTCAGACACTTTATTGCTCTTGACATCGCCCCCGAAAGACATTTTCCCACCACTAGAGCAATGACATTTATAGTCCTGCCACTCCCCTGGATACCAATATTATCTCATTAAATATACAAAATCGTGTACTCCTATCGCGAGTAGAATGACCCTCTTGCAAGAGGAAAATAAAAAATACTCTTTACCACCACAAATAAAATGTGTAAATTAACCGAATTACTTTTCCGCAAAACGAAAAACGGAACTCGAAATTAAAGTTTCTCTCACAGAGCCAAAAGTACGTAGGTACCTAACCTCATTTTTTCATGTCGACTGGTCGCGTTTTCTGTTTCAAAACGCACGCAGGCATCCCTTAAAGTGGCATAATTTGTTTTTAATATTTTATAATAAGTTTCTAGAGAATACTTTGAGAAAGGTGCTATCTGCAGATATTCAAATGAGCTGGGACACAAGGAGGCTTGTGCTTTGGGTATACCATAGTACCACGGGAGACCTTCATAAACAGGAAAACGGATGTAGAAAAAACACACCACGAAAAAGAGAAAATTTCCAAAACAAATTTACAAGTGTAAATGTCTTCGTAATGAAATCAAATATTCTTTGCATAGATTTCGCTACACCAATGCGGACATGTCCATCAACGTCACTGCAAATCGTTTTGGAATGAGAATTAAATTCGAGTTTTGTGGAATTTTGAATATTATCATTTTGTGTGTTTATGATAGCCTACAGGAATCAATTTGAGTGAGAGTTTATCAGTTTAAATTTAATTAAATTGGTAGCCGAATGTATCTGAACCTTAGGTTTTTGTTTATTTAAAAGCATAAACAATCGAATTACATTATGCGTGCGATACATATTCATGAGAAATACACTTGAGATACATTTGGCATATTGTTGCAATACTCTAAAATACTGAGGTAGTACTAGAGCCCATTTATTCTGTCAGACTCTCAAAGGAGTTATTGACACCGCCAACAAAATGTTCTCAGCAAAAGCATAAATTCACAAATAATTGAAATTCCCAAAATTTCATTATCACTTCGCCAGATGAATGTTTGACTGTTGTTGGTTGTGTTGATTCTACTAACATAAATATATCCCACTGCTTAGCATCTTACGGGTGGGTTTGCTCGTAATGCCTATACGAATACCAGGTATCTGTGTAGTGTATAGGTACTCTGGTGGTACGCAAGGAAAATAATTATCTCACACTTTTCACTAAAAATTTTCCATTTGTTCTCACACACAGGCGGGCAACAGGATGCGGGGAATGAATGCCTATCCTTCTCAAAAGCCAAATATGATGGTGGCTACATTGGCAGGTTAGAGAGTTTTTTAATAGTAAAAATTCTCGGCTCATAATAAATATTTTAATATACACTTACGTTGAGTATGAGTTTGGATAGTATTTGTATCTAAGAACACTTTGGTGAATAATCATGTTTAGTTTAGATTTTTTTTAATAGATATCAATATTTGTATTTAAATTAAGTATTTTGTTTGTGTAAATATTGTTGTTATTAACAACTACTCTATTTGTTTTCTTTTTTTTTGGAATAGCTATGTTTCTGTTCTGTTATAGAATTTTAATTGCCGATACAGTGTATACAGTAAATTATTTTTGTGTCAGTGTTTACCGACATCAATTAATTTTATGTGCATTTGAAACGGAAATAATTTCATTTAGATAGAAGGGTTAGATAGCATTAAACACTTTTTGTTGTTAATACATTACGATGAATATCTATTAGAATTGTCATTAGTTGATTTTAGTATAAAAACAAATGTCCAAGTTAGGAAATACAATCGCATCAAATACAAATTATAATTAACTCATTCGTTTTTAATTTAGTTTAGTAACAAAATATAGTACGCCGGAGGGTTTTACGTTCTTGCTGCTTATGATTTCTCGATCCCAAATAACTCTGTCAGTTACAATCAGTAAATCTAGAAAAATGAAGGGTGCGTCATATATTACTGATCTTTTTGTGATTTTTTTTTTGATCATAGTAGTTTCTGGTTTATATTATATCTGGTTCTATTATAGAAAATAGACCAGTTGTTTGAGGTAATTACCAATCCACAAGCAATGGGCGGAAGTAAAATTTATTTCAATACTCAACTATTTGTGGCTTAACGTGTCAAATATCCTGCCAAAGCTGAACTAACCTAAATCGTTTTATCAGTTTAATTAAAATTATAATATGACATATTACGGATACAGCCTTTGGGGCTTACTAACTTAAAATTTGATTTTCAAAACGATTTCTCTGGAAGTATCTGGAAGTCAGTTGTAGGACTAGGAATTTGGGATTGCAATTCCATCTTTTGAATCAAATTTAAAACAAATATGTCAAACTTGTTATTATAGAGCCATACAGCTTTCTGAAGTCTAACAGAAAAAGCATAAATAGTTTAATAAAATGTTTTATGCAGGTCACTTTTTTTTTTAAATCATGTTTTATATCATTTATTGAAGCTCCAGCTTATTTAGAAAGTTGTTTCTAAGATACTGACCTCAGTATTGGTTTTGCAGTTAGAGATTCTCTAAGTTTCAAAACTATTAATTTAATTATACCCTATCCCATAGGAGTGTATTATTTTTTTTTTTTAAATCAATGACTTTGGCGAGATAACTTGCTGTTAAATAATCTGGCTTAACTTAAAGCCAGTTTTTCAGTACCAAATCATCCTAGTTTCAGAATTAACCAAGAGTTAATTTGAGCAGCTTGATTTGACTCAGACTTAACCCAACAACTTTGAGGAGTTGACTTTAGATGATCTGATATAATTCAGTTAACTTAGCACTGAAGGCCTTAGAGTTTCACCCTAAGTTCTCGAGATACAGATCTAAAAGTTTGAGTGGGTGTTTGATATACTTAATTATTCCTTAAAAAGATGGTCCTTCAGATTTGTATTCTTCCTTGGTTCGTTACTGAATCTGATATATGATATGCGATTGATTTATAAAAAAAGAAGTATTTCCCTATAGTTTGACGAAATCTTTGATGACATTCTGAACATCATATCTCGTTCATGGGCCATAAGTCAAAAGTCTTGACGTGAAGAACAAGTATTTGATTACATTTTTTAACATTTTGTTAACACTTTACACCGGTACCGAAATTGAATTGTCTGCGCGTCGCTGCAAACGAAAAAATATGGTCATAGTTTGTATTGTATGATATTATTGATCAGTGAGAGCTATGAATTAGTTCGTTGAATTTGAATATACTAAATTAGAGGTTCCTGGTTCAAATACTGAATGTAGCAACTATCAAAATTATATTTTTTTAATGTTCCACACTTGCGGTAGCCTGACAAATATTCAAGAGTATAAGACAAATGCTTCTAAAAATGTATGTTGAAGTCTTTTATATTATATATATATATGATATTAATTTGTTTCATGACATTATTAGTCGTTTAATAAATGATCTCCAAACTATCACGTGAAGTCAAAAAATTAAACAAGTATACAATTCCGGTCTACCAAATGACATTTAAGAGCATCTATAACTTTTTGAAGTCTGTGTTACAATCAACTAATTAATTGAACCATCGACATAACTACACTTTTAAACGAGTGGTGGGTGCACGACTGGGTCGTACGCAACTTTCTCTTTCACCGCGAGTTGGAGTTAGGCGTTAGATCAAATAGTACGCTTCTTGATATTTAATGCTTAAAATGACATAAATAATGTCGAAATGTTTGAAGGAATCGGTGTCTATGTGAATAATAATGATTTTTCGTTATTGGCCAAAACTGAAAATTCCGTTTAGTGATAGTTGGGCTAAAACTAACTATATGGAATTGTTTAAAACTACAATAGTAGTATATACATTAAATTTGACTTAGTAGTTTGCGAGAAATTAACAATTTTCTTTATATTGCCTAAATGACAAAATCCGTTATATGGATTTTCTCGAAAAAAAACTGGGTATGCAGTTTTGTTGGAACTAATATGATTTTAGTATATATTAAGTTTAATCAAAATCGTTAGAGCCGTTTTCGAGAAAATTGAGGTTATGTGTAATTTTTATATGGCAGGTACCGTTAATAACATGGCTAAAAGCAAACAAAAAAATGGCCTAGAATTATAACCAAAATTAACTGGGATACGAAATTTGAAGACAATCGGTCAAGCCGTTTAGGCTGGGGAAACCATTACGGACCGACGGACGGAATTCCAAAAACCACTTTTTTGGGCTCCGCTATCATCGTAATGTTAGAATCAATCAAAATCTCGAGGTCGAAAATTTTCACGAAAACAATATCTTTCTCTTTGTAAGAGAAAGTTAAAAACGTATTTTAAAACGATATGTTTTCAATAAGAGGATTGTAAATAAACGGGACATCAATATGAGTGCAGAATATCAAAAAAGACTGGCTGTTAACTCTTTTTCTAACCCGGAACAACCGATCCTTTATTTCATTTTTATTTCTGTTTTTTTTTCTGACAGTCTGCCAAACTTACCTCTTACATAATGAGGTCTCGCGATAGGGGACAGCAAAGATAAAAAGAAAACAATCTCTTATGGTTGTTTGCATATTAAAATTCCACATATCAACTTAAAGAAAATTGAAACCCCTAGTTTTTTTTTTTTCAAAGTAGGCACGTGCCAAGCGCCTACTTTGAAAAAAAAAAAAACGAGCCTAAATATAAACTTTTCCCTTAAAGTTATTCTGTAAAACCAAGCTCAAAACATTGTTTTTCAATTAAAAAAATCAACAGACACATGATTTTTTTTCGGTCAGGCTTACAACAACCACAAAACCGCCATTCGCGAGCAGGTAAACAGCCCAACTCCTCCAACAACAGGACCCCTCGTTAAAAACGCCTCAGCCGAAAGACGTCATACATATGATTTTTCGAGCTTCTCACACTTCAACTTTTGATAAAACAAGTTGATTTTACTTATCCGCAGCTAATGCTGATTAATTCTAGAATTCTCTTTTATTCTAATGGATTATTACCACCTTTATTCAAGCAGCAGCCGAACCGAAGACACCCTTGCCATAGCGATATAACCATGATGATGGGTTCTCGTATGCGTGTTTGTTTTAATTAAAATGATATCGAGGGGTATCTCCAGGGGGTAAAGCTACTGTGTTTTGCAACACCTCTTACAGCATCCTACCCCTGCCATACAACACTCAACAACTTTGGTTGTGAAAAGCGTAAGTCTTCAGCTTTGCTACAGCAAGCACATAGATTCTGATGTTGTAGAACGAAACGCTTTAAATCAAGAAGTCTAATCCTTTTTTGTTTTTAGATACATTTCAGTGTTTTTCTTTTTTGTTGGTTGCGTTGTAGCGGAGTTTTATTTATGTTTCTTCCTTTTCCTGGAAGAAAAATATATACAATCCCAAAGTATGAGGGTTGAAAGATGTATATCTTCTCCTTCCGCTAGCAAATCAATTAACATTCCATCCAGGAGTTTAGGAATACCCCTGGAGTTTTTTTTATATTGGTTTGGAAAACAATTCAAAGCGTTTTTTTTTTTGTTTGGAAATTTTGCTGTCCCATTTGGCTTCACGTATGTTTATAGCCCCCCACTGTACTCACTTAGTGGTCGATTTGACAGAGAGATATATTATATATATCAGATAGTAGGTATCTCTGGGCGATGGAGCTGGCATCAAATTCCACTCAACTTACCAATATCAACTCAAGGGTACTGTAGTATGGACGTCGAAGAAACAACAAAAACAAACGGTAGGTACATCAAAAGTAAGAAACCATTAAACAGATCCAATGATAAAGGCACTAATTTAATGGAAAAGCCAATTCCCCAAAGTGTTGATACCTATTTCCTTCATTTCCTTGGTTTTTGCTTTTCTCTAGATATGCCATGCTGATGGCACAGGCGGTTCAGCACAACAGTTATGCTGGGGAAGAACCTCTATAAGCCTCTTATATGTTAAGAGGCGGCAATACCAGTAGGCGGCAGCGGAACTGTGACTATCGAGTCCTTTGGGTTGTGATATGGAATGATGTACTTATTGCCAATAGTTTTCATCTGTATAAAGGATGCGGTAATAGCATTATGGCACTCGTCAATATCTATGTATGTGTGTGCTAGTCTGCACAAATACGAATGTGAATGGCAAGGATGCTTTAAAGGGGGTTCCGTTTCAAGTGGCACATCATTTTTATCCACTTGTGTGAGTTTGTTTTATAAATGCGGCGATTGCTGGTGGTGTGGGCGGTTGACACTCTAACTCGGTGATGACAAAAGTGGAGGGAGGGTGGTTGACGAACATGTTGTCTGGATGAATGATAAATCGATAAGATTGGACTTTATACCTGGTTTGTGTTCCATATCACTTAATATGCTTCAAAGTGAATGCAAATAGAGTTTTTGCATGACAGATGTGAATAAACGTTTCGAAAAAATATTAAGCTTTTGGTGATTGGGGGGATCATAAGTCCCATAGAACAAAACATGGTGGCATTTTTTGAATTTCCATTTAAAATGCATTTTAAAGTGTCAGATAACAGCTGTCAGGAGGGTACTTGAAGGTCCATGGTATATGTAAAGGAAGGCCGTTACTGTAGGATCTAGCTTTGGTGCAAATAAATAAACGTTTGTTTTCATTACAAATCAAAAATAGCGTCGTTCCATGAAACATACCAAAAATAATTCAAAAGTGTGTTCACTTTAAAGAGAAACTTTTGAGCTGAGGCAGCTGTCTTATGTCTACATCGCTTACACATATATCCCGTAAAATATGAACCCCTGAAATTGTTTACGAACAATCTGATCGGCCCCTAATCAGTGTCATTTTAGGATAGGAAAGTTAACAACAGATCAAATCTTCAGACTATAATGGAGGATCCTGGCGTTATTGTAACGATCCAAATCGTTACAATTCAGCTAAGCAGGAGCTCGCTGCTACATTAGGATCGGCAACAACCTCACAAAAACATTAAATACCGAAAAAGGATTACGACAAGATGATTCATTGTCTTGTGACTTCTTTATCATTATTCTTTATAGGATTGTACTTAACTTCCAAGCCAACAACAGGGGCACAATCTTCATAAATCTTTGCGACTAGTTACATGTGCAAGTATTGACACCATTGGTCGGACTCAATAAGATGTCACCACCGCATGAGAAGGAAGTGGCAATAATGAGCTTAGCAGTAAATGGTAGCAAGATTACCTTTATGTATTTACTAGAAGGGATACACAGCATCGACCAATCGGACAGAACGACATTATCAACAGCAGCAACCTGGAGATAGTAAAGGACTTTGTGAATCCCAGCTTCGTTATATTAGTTCCGGAAATGGTGCCTCGTCAAAATTCAAATGAAGAGGCAATTACTATTTTTACGGGCTAAGAAGTTAACTAATTTAGTAACAAAGCTAGCTCTCACACGAAGCACTTAGAAAATATTGTTTAAGACCAAGATTCAACAATTCAGCGATATAGACCTGGTCGAAAAAATCCGTATGTATTCTTAAGATAAGGTTCCAATGAACACCCATACTCCAGCCCGAAAAGTCTACAATTCGCAGATGTTAGACACATTAGAGGAAAACTGCTCCTCACAAAATACAAATTTTTGCAGCAACAGGCTCATAAGTACCCAGGGCCTAGTTTTTTTTTTTCTCCGGAATGTGTGTACTGTTTATAGCAGTATTACATGCTGACGCAAAGTCTATTAGCAGAAAGCCATTATCTATTGCCGTTTCGTGGAGGCTATGATTTCCAACTAACCCGCCGAAGATGTTTGCTTACTTCTTTCACGATGAAGAATTCGAACGGCTGAGTTATGATAAGTTTTTTGTACAGTTGATACTACTGAGTTGATTTATCATTTTTGGAAATCCCATCGAACTGGAGTTTCTTTCCACTATATCCATTTTTCATACCGTCACGTCGCGTCGGTTTATGACCCACGATGAACTATTGTACATTTAATGTTAATTAGCAAACTTTAAGCACTATAACCATCATTGGTCTGTTGATTCAAATATGTCTAAATACATAAACACCTTCCATATAATTATAGAAAATCTCCACCCACAAGTTCTCCATTATAAACTCCACTTCACAACTGCACGTTCTACTGTCCATTTGCTATTACAAAACTCAACTCGATTAACCTTCATCCGCAATGTCCATGCTATAATATACGCCAAAGACGTCGGTAGAGCTAGCAAAAAATAAAGATTGCTGCCTTTCCAGGTCACAACCTCGTAGCAGTAAAAAAAAACGAGTAAAACTACAGAAACGTTCACTCAATGACTGCAATCACTTTACACACACTCAAATCAGCCAACAAATATAAATTTGTTGGCGGAACCTAATAATGAACAAGTACACTCTGTTACACATGGTTGCGTTCGAAACAGAATTTGTGCGCTACACAACGACCATAACGACGACGGATACGGAGATGATGATGAGGATGATGGGTCAATACCATGCTGCCACTCATTTTACCACCCGCCTGTACTCATATCGTTTTATAACCACTCAACATATATTTCATCTACAACATCTATCCTTATTTTCTGTTACCATCTTTCATTGCAATTGGTAACATTTTTGTTTTATTTGTGATGTGTGAACATACATTTTTGTGTGAGTTTGGTTCTCTTGTATTTTGGTACAACAATGACATGGCATTGAAAACGTTTAACGGGCGGTATTTTTCCTTTTTCAAGAATTAACTGGCCAGACTACCTCTGAGGTTAAAATGTCCGTAAATCAATTTGTTTGGGTAATTGCATGGACTCATGGAGTAACAGATGTGTTGAGTGAAGTAATATGTATGTGTGGGTACATCGTTGCAGTAAAATTTACTTTTCAATTTCTAAATGATAATCATCTGACCAGTGCGTAAAATCAATCAATCAGAAAACAAAACCGGCATCAACTCAACATGTATAGGATATATCGGGTGTCCCATAATACACGCAAAATTGGAATTTTGCGCCATTGAATAGTACTATGTTGCCAACGGAAAAAAAGGTTACAATGTGACAGCTGACAGTTCGCGGTTTCATTGTTGCATTGTTGAGCAATATTTTAAAAATAATGGACCATTCTTCTTCGAAAATGCGACTGGTCACGCAGTAACAATTAATCGTTATCGTGACATGATAAACCAGTTTTTAGTGCCTAAATTACAAAATATGGATGTGAAAAACATATGAGTCATTTCATAATCGTGTAATCGGGCGTGTTTGCGATCAGAATCAGAAACCAGAATCCAAAATCCAGATCTTACGATTTGAGGCCATTCGACAAAAAAAATTGCCTGAATTATGACCAAAACAAACTTGGATACGAAATATGAAGAAAATCGGTGAATCCGTTTAGGCTGGAGAGACCATTACGGACAGACAGACCGACGAACCGACGGACGGAATTCCAAAAAACACTTTTTTGGGTTACTATCATCGTAATCAAAATCTCGAGGTCGAAAACTTTCACGAAAACAATATCATTCTCTTTGAAAAGAAAGTGTAAATGCAAAAGCCTCTCAGCCAAAAGGTACATATGAAGCAATCAGTTGAGATTTATAATTATTATAAAGGCGAAAAATAGTGTCTAAAAGAAATCTAAAAAGATTTAGTTGGATAATTTTGATGTCCCAAGCGAAGTTACATTGAATTCCTTTTACTCATAAGCGGTGATAGGTTAAACCCGAAGTATGAAATAGATAATCAAAATTTCATATCGAAAATATTGAAAAGGCTGTCCTTTGTAATCAAATGCCCCAAACATGTGAAGGGAATATGAAAAATGGGTGACCTAAACAAATCGTGTGCTCTCACTACGTAAGGGTAGTGGCCAAATGAGTTCATCTGATAAACAAGGAGTTTTGTATTGTCAAGAGAATCCAAAATACAATAAATAGAAGCCAAAACACAAATGTCTGGAGAAGCTTGGTTTAAGTGTCTGTAAAATATTGATTGGAGAATACATATTTTTAAGTCCATAACTACAGAAATGGAACGTCTTAAGATAAATCTATCTAATAGGGTCTACACACCACATATGCAGACGCAGTATTATGTACTGCATATGCAAACTGAAAGTGTATGGTGTCGACTGTGTTATTTTGCATGCAACATGAGTGATTTGAAGAATTTTTGATATTTTAATTATCTGTGCATGAATAAGTGTTCGGTGTGCAGTTACAATAAAAATCGATCGTAGAGTACATTTGCATACTTATATTGACGACCAACATATGAATGATTACTTAACAGTTTGCATTTATAGTCTGTAGAGGAAGTTTTACATCCTGACATCCTTATGTTCAAACTAATAATTGATTTTCATGATTTTTATGTTGCCTTTAGACTTTCATTTAATGAATAGAGAATCCATACGTTTATGACATATATAGCATATATTCACTTGACTAAAGGGGTCTACGTAATGACACAATGTGTTATGTAACAAAATACTTTCTATTAGACTTGGTACTCTTGTAACCTATATAAATAATGATCAATAATGTAATAGCGCTTCTGGAAAATTAACCTAAACATTTATAATTAAAGTAGTCCCAGTTGAGGGGTAACCGAACAATAACAACAAATTGCTTTCTAAATCCTCCAATTTAGACGTACATACGACTTAACTTGTAGACAGTCCTGTAGGCCAGTTATAGTTTGCTACAACGCCGTCAAATGATTTATCGTTTGTCTTAAATAAAGGCTCAAACAACAAACCACACTACTACATTTCGCCTTAGTAGTGATTTTCCCTAAACAGAATCACCCAACATTGTCTTAACGCCTCGATGCGGATTAACAGAGCTTGTGCATGCGATGTAAAACTTAATTATTTCATTGTCTTGTTGCCAGACAAAAAAAAACATAAAAATCACCAGAGTATCTAACATGCTCGTCGTCAAGTCAGTGGGCTAGGAAGCTCGCTTTTATACAAAAGGAAAAACATTTCCGCTAACTCATCTAGGATATGGTTAATATGCGTTACAACGGATCGAACGAGGGAAGAATAATGACGTTTTTTTCTCGCTTGTGTAACCTTCTACGGAAAAGTTGCTGCCAGATTGACTACCACTTATTCATATGGTAGATTGAATTATGCTGGATTTTTCTGCCTCTCATGTTACCATCATCATAGTCATGCTGAGGGGGTGAGTACATATATAGGGTCGTGTTATTTTCTACATTCTTGATATAATCTAATTGATTAGTATGTTAGGGTTGGTAAAAGTTCATGCTCATTAGGGGTGTGTTGTTTAAAAATCGATTATTCCGGTATTCAGTCTGTAAATCAAGTAATGGGGAAGAAGAAATCTATTTAAGTAGTACCCCACAAGCGGTAATCAAGTGTAAAACAAAATCAGGATAAAAATGTAAGCAGGGTGAGAATTGTAATCTTTATATTTAAGATTAAACCTAATGAAGAATACTATATCAAATAATTTTCTGGAATGTCAACAGATTTTTTTTAGCATTTTCTACTCCTTTCTATGTGGCTATAGTATTTCAAATACATGTGGTCTCATATATTTGTTTTAATAACAAAAACAATAATAAAGCCACGACCTCATTTTATTTCGTCCACCAATTTACTTCCCTCGAGCGCTTTAACGCCAAGCTGTCCAATACAACCGCCATACTCGACGCCCCCGGGAGACACTGACCCAATTCACAAAACAATTAGACAAATTAAATTCGAATTATTTTCCCAGCAAAACTGAATTTTAGAAGCACAAAACCCTATGGAAATCTGCAATTCGATCTTACTCTTCGACTAAACGTGAGTACTTAAGCGAAACTGGTGCAGAGCAACAGAACAACAACAACACAAAAAGCACAATAACTGATTGATCTGGGTCAGACGACAAAAAAAAATAATTTCTTTTTTTCAACGAGGACGGGAATGTCGCTTATTTTGTATGTAAAAAAAAATTGGAGAATTGCTTCGGAATTCTCAGAATTGTTGAACTTTAATGGCGTGTCACTTTGTAACAAAAAAAAATAATTAGGTAGGATTGTGGATTGTCGATTTCGTGGAAATTGTAAGTACATATATCACTTTTAATTATACCGGGAATTTTGTTTATTTTTTTTAGAACAAGGTTCGAGATTTAATTTTCAGAATAGCGTTCCAAATATTTTTCAGTAAATTCTTATTCCTAGAAGGTGGATGTTATTTTTTGTATACACAATGGAATTTTTCGTCGAATTTAAGTTCATAAGTTCATTTTTGAACCGGTCTAAATCACTTCCAATATAGGAAAACATTCTTAGTATAATAATTTATTTTTAAATGATATTTAACAGCTTACTTATTTATTTCATAACAAATTACATCTGCAAAACGATGAGCAGTTTATAATTAAAGACTTTGCAACTGCGATTTCTTGAACCTTACTACAGTTCGATATGCACCTGGGCTTCAACAAACCCGGTCCTTAGCAAACTGCATCCAGTTGCGCACCTCATTTTGTTTTATACTTTTCACGCCACTTAAGTCGTAATCCTCCTCTACTGAGGACGGAGTACATTCGTTCTACATGGACCAGATCTTTATGAGATGTACACTGTACAGCGATATAGACCATATTTCTTGAACTTATCCGCATATAAACCGTACATTTAGAACATTAACAACTTTATAACATGACTTTGTCACGAAATTTCTATCAGGATTTCAGAACTGGCAAAAATTCAAGTTTCCAACACCGTCGGGATAAAGCTCTAGGTACCGCCATCATGCAAGATTATTACTATCATTACTATCGTTATCTTCAATCCCAAAAATGATTTTATATCTGTAAGTCAGGGCTATTTAATTATATCCATGGAGCTCTTACATATATAAGGCTACTCGCATATTTAATTATTTTTATACCCTATCCCATAGGGGTATATTAGTTTTGATACTTAGTTTGTAACATAGAGAAATAATTTTGCTACATATACCTCAAAGTATATGGATCGACTCAGAATCGCTAGCTGAGTCGATTAAGCCATGTCTGTCTGTCCGTCCGTCCGTCCGTCCGTCTGTACGTCACCGATTTTTAGGCCTTAAATTTTGAGCTAGGATAATGAAATTTGGTATATAGGATCCTCGTCTCTGCCTACAGAACAAGTGTAAACATTTTTGAAATCCGCCCACTGCCACGCCCCTTTTTAAGAAAAACTCAGTTTTTGACCAAACCGTAACGAATTTTAAAAAAGTTTCTGAACAACATATTTAGACAATATTAATATCTATATTTCGTCCATATAAAGTTTTTTGCCACGCCCACTTTTTGGGGGCGTTTTCAATAAAAAACTGTTTTCGGTCAAATTTTAAATTTTTCGAAAAAAATTTTGATGCAGAATCATTAACATTATTAATATGAACATTTCTTCTATATACCATTTTAACCCACGCCCACTTTTTGGGGGCGTTTTTATATAAAAACCATTTTTATACACTACCCCATAACATATGCAAGAGAAAACCTTGTCTTTTGTAGATCCGTTAAAGTGTTTTGTAAGCAGTCTGAAGAATTTGTTGTCACTATATCATTTTTTCTATTTATCCACATCGTGTTTTTAGCCATGTCCCCTTTTTTGGGGATTTTAGTTTTATGGATAGGATGGGATAGGGTATTCAACGATCCGCACAGCGGATTGTTGCCTTCTCATATGTTTTTCATAAAGTTTGGACCGTATTTATAAACGGTTTTATGAACCTCTAACACTGAATCAGCCCCCCGACATAGATCTCGTTGGAGTGTTCGTTAATTGAAATTTGTCACCAGGTATTTTTTTTAATTTTAGTATTGATCTGTAACAAAAAGAATTTGATTGAATGTCCATAAGCTATAACTGCCAGCAAAATGTCAATTTTCTAGGTAGTATCTATAAAAGTTTCTATATAAGTGAAAGTTCTTCTACAAGTCTTTGCTTAAGATTTCAAATCTGAAGTAAGAGCAAAATTGTTAAAATTGTTTGGTTGCCTTTATAGAGTTTACTTTGGGCAAAACTGCAATAATTAAAGAACAGAAATGAAGACCTAAGAAGTAGCGGAGTTAAGTAGCATCTGATTTGGCAACATGTGTCACATGCTGTTTGTAATGCTACATCTGAACCAGCTGTGACACCAAAAAAAACCAATCGATTCCTCTGATCTTACGAGGTGGAGATATTTTTAAAGCCAATGAATTTGAGAAGGCTACCATCTTGATTAAGTGGTTCACAGTTGAAGGTTATTTTCGGAACCCAGACATAAATTGGCAAATATTGTATGTAGGTGCCCACAACAATTTTCTATTGTTGTCATAGATATTGATTAAAATAGAAAGACTACGAAGCAGCTCACATTGAAAACGTTGCTATTTAGTTCGGACAGGGTATTAAACGACATCCTGTGTTATGTTACGTCAAATCAAGATCAAAATACCTACAGCAATGGTTGGAGAATTACATAATTATTCTCAGATAGGTATTATTAAGCTTTGTTTAATGATGGAACAGAACTGGCCACTTGATTACTTAAGAGCTGTCAAAACAGAAAAGTACGGGCAATTGATATAGAAATTTGAAAATATGGTCGGCTTCATAGATAGGTGCATAAACATAGGTGTACACACTAATAATAGGTAGTCGAGCTTTGTAAACACGAAAAGCTGCAATTACTTATGCAGTCTAGACTCACAAACAATCGATCAAATGTAAAGAAATTACTTTTACTTATGGTCAGTTTCACAGTGGGAGCTTAAGCCGCAGCTTAGTTAGATTTAGTGAGGAGCTTAAGTTTGGGCTTAAGTTTTTGGGTTTCACTGTCATTAAACAAATGTGGTTTAGCTAAGCCAAGCATAGCAAGTGATTGTTAACAATTTGTGGGAAATTAACTACTTTGAATGAATCGAAGTTGTCAAATGGGAAACAATTGAAACTGAATTCATACTTAAACGAGTGGTGGGTGCACGACTGGGTCGTACCATTGTATATGAAACTAATAGTACTATCACTTTGGCAAATCGATGGTGGTGCCTCTATCGGCGCGAGATACTACTAGGCCAAAGAGGGCTGAAAATTTTACGCTCTCTTTATTAGATTTAATGGAGATCCACTCACATAATTTACACAGTTCTACTCTAAAATTAAACCAATCGCATGCCAATATACTATTTCTTTCTCGCTCATTTTGTCAAATACGAAAGCTAAGTGAGTTACTTTGTTGCAATGCGATATGCGAATTGCGAGTGTGCCATACCAACCCCCCGTATGAGCAAAAGCAATTGCATTTCATATCTCAATCGCAGTGCTGAAAAGCCATTTGCTGAGGGATGTTGTACATGTCTTGTTTCATACTTTACTCAGATTCAAATTTTATTTTCGTATTTTTTTGTTAATCTACTCAATGTATTAAAATTTGAGCCTGAATGAATAATGCAGCATACATAATGTATGATGTTCCCATTTCCCATCCCATAATATCTTTGTCCACGTATAGCATGCACTCTGCTTCAACTGAATGATCGGTTTTTGGAGTATTTTTTTTTTTTGTGTGTGTGCTTTATAGATACTGATCGCTCATTTTCAACCAATGTTTTGGTGAAGTGCAGTGGCAGTGGCAAACTAATATACCCCATAGGGGTATATTAGTTTTGATACATAGTTTGTAGCGAAATAATTTAGCTAGATATATCTCAAAGTATATGGATCGACTCAGAACCAATAGCTGAGTCGATTAAACCATGTCTGTCCGTCCGTCTGTACGTCACCAGTTTTTGGGCCTTAAATTTTGAGCTAGAAGGATGAAATTTGGTACACGTACTCTTTGTTGCTCCCAGCAGAACAAGTGTTCAAAATTATGAAATCCGCCCACTATATTTCGTCAATATAAAGGTTTTTGCCAAGCCCACTTTTTGGGCGCGTTTTTAATAAAAAAACTTTTTTTGGCAAATTTTAAAATTTTCGAAAAAAAATTTTATGCACAATCATTGGTAGTATAAATTTGAACATTTCGTCAATAGACCATTTTAACCCACGCCCACTTTTTGGGGGCGTTTTCCTACAAAGACCATTTGTATGCCCTACCCCAAGGCATATGCAATACAAACACGTTCTTTTTTGTCGAACCACAAAAGGTTTTGATAAACTGTCTGAGCAATATATTGTGACAATGTCATTTTCTGTATTTTAACGTCATAAAGCCTACATTTTGAGGATATTAATTTTAAGGATGGGATGGGATAGGGTATTCAACGATTCGCACAGCGGATTGTAGCCTTCTCATATGTTTAATTGTGTTATTGTTCTGCTTCTTGGTTTGTTTTTCAGCGAACAAAAAAAATTATACATTTGTATTTTTTTATTTCTAATAAATTAAAGTTAAATGTTAAATAGCATTATAGAATGGCGAAATGCTCATATGGACTGTAATAATTTCAAAATTCCATTTTCCTTGTCCTTTTTTAAGCTCCCCAATGATCATAGGAGAGATGTTAGGATAAAACATTCACATCTTATTAAATAAAAATGTTACTTTATTCAAGAAAAATATTAGAATGTGGATTTGAAGTTATTGCTGTATGCTGTGACCAGGGCAGTAACAAAAGAAAAGCATGTAAATTACTGGGAGCAGCAGAAAATAAGCCGTTTTTGAAATCTCGGACCAGGTAATATTTCTTTTATATGACTACCCGCATTTATTCAAAAGCCTGCGAAGTTGTCGTTAAAAAATAATATTCGCATAGCTGATGATATCGTTTCTTGGGGAACACTTGTCAAACTGTTTGAAGAAGATTCCAAGAATATCTTTCAAGTATGCTTCAAACTAACGAAGAGTCATATAAATCCAAACAGTTTTGAAGAATGATCAGTCAAACTGGCTACACAGGTTTTCAGCTGCTGGAATTTTCAACGCTATCTCAGCAAATTGTTTTCAAACCGACACAGATAAAAAAATCGCTGCCTCGACGGCACATTTTGCTATTAAGATGAATAATCTTTTTGATAACTTAAATAGCTACAGTCTTTACACATCCAATCCTGATCGTCGACCTGTTTCAGCATGTAGTGAAACTCTACAGTCCATCAAAACAGCTAGGGAGTGGATCTCATTATGGGAGTCTACTGGTAAAATGAAAAAGCCACATTGCTTTGGTGGTCTTATGCAAACGTTGCTGGCCATAGAATTAATATGGGAAAAACTCAAAAATGACTAGCAGTTTCTTCTCCTTGTACATCTAAATACTGATGTTTCAGAAAATTTATTTTCTATAAGAAAATTCAATAAGGATTTCTCACCTCACCTCTGTATATTGCTCATTATCTTATTTAGTTTGGTGCGAGTACGCCAAAACCGGTTTGTTCTTGTTTGCACTCTTCAAGTCACTCATAAACACACTCATTATAATATTATTTACTCTATTCAGAAAGAGTGAACAAATGTTTCTTCTCTCGTGAGAAACGATCGATCTCCCCCTAGGCGGCTGGAGACAGAAATAAAAAAATTGCCGTGATGATACTACTATAAGCTTCATATACAATGGTCGTACGCAACTTTCTCTTTCACAGCGAGTTGGGCGTTACATCAAATAGTACGCATTTTGATTATTGATGCTATAAATGATATAAATAATTTCGAAATGTGATTATACGAACGTTTACTCCGAAATTTGAAGGAATCGGTGTCTATGTGAATAAAAATGATTTTCCGTTATTGGCCAAAACTGAATTCCGTTTAGTGATAGTTGGACTACAACTTATTATGTGGAATTGTTTCAAACTATAATAGTAGTATATATATTAAATTTCATTCAATTTTACATAATAGTTTGCGAGAAATTATCAATTTTTCTTATATGGCCTATATGACAAAATCCGTTATATGGATTTTCTCGAAAAAACTGGGTATGCAGTTTTGTTGGAGCTTATATGGTTATGGTATATATAAAGTTTAATCAAAATCGTTAGAGCCGTTTTCGAGAAAATTGAGGTTATGTGTAACTTTTATATTGCAGGTACCGTTATTAACATGCCTAAAAGCAAACAAAAAAATGGCCTAGAATTATGACTAAAATAGGCTTGGATACGAAGTTTGAAGAAAATCTAGACGTTTAGGCTGGGGAGACCATTACGGACCGACGGACTGAATTCCCAAATCCACTTTTTTAGGCTCCGCTATCAGCGTAATGTTAGAATCAATCAAAATCTCGCGGTCGAAAATTTTCACGAAAACAATATCTTTCTCTTTGTAAGAGAAAGTTAAAAAGGCGACAAAAAAAGTATGCGAAGGAATAAAAATTACCTTGCTAATTTGCATCTGTTATGTTGCTAATGTGAAACAGGGTGGGCATTAACATTGCTTACTATCTCATTTAAAAGCACAAATGTCAAACAGAAACGTTAGCCCATAGAATACTATCCATAGAAAGCAATGCACTGAGCAATACATAGAAAGAAAATTTTCATATTTATTTACCGTTCTTAAAATATCAATTTTTATCTTTGTACTGATAATAAAAGATCACAAGTGATTCCACAAAAAATACCTCATCATATTGTCCAATACAGCTCGCCAGTAACTAAAAGTGTCCTACACTGTCACTTTCGATGCATTTCCATACATGAATTTTACTAGCACTTTACGAGTCACTATTTAATTCTCTATTTTGGATTAAACATAAAAAATCGAGGTGAAATGTATCTCGTCAATAAAAATAAATATCCTTGACAAAATCGTTACGAACAATTTTCTGTGTTGCACGTGATATAGACTGAGCTCTTGCATGTATAATGATTTAAACAAAGCCACACATGAATTCATGCGGTTTAAGCGTCGAGCAGTAGTGACATTTGCTCGAATAATTATTACTACCATCAAAATTAAGTACGTTTAAGTTTTTTATGTTATCAACAATTTTTGAAGCATTTTGTACTTTCTCCGACAAAAAAAATTGCTTCCTAAAAACAATTAATTTTGTATCAGCATAGCATTAAATGATATAACAAAGCATGACATCATTATTACCCATATACCTATGTACCGAAAATAATTACAAATTGCACACACTCATTGGTAAATGGTAACTACAGCACGATTCGCTTCCGTAAAATGAAATTATAATATTCTTGTAAAAATTGTTTCACTTTCTCGCCTCTCACATAAAAAAAAAATAAATAATAATAATTTCTGTGTGGTACTAATAAACGGGCAAACGGATTTTCCTTTAATTTTTAATTTCATAGTTATTGTATTAAAACTCCAATAAAACGCATACTTTCGCACACCAAAAGCAGCGCCATCATCATCACCATCTACACTCATTCATACAACCCCTGCCTTACAACTCAATGTCCAATATATTAATAGCCAACCTCCCCGGGGCTAACCATTGATTATGAAGTGGTCGGTGAGGTAGATGCGGTTATTGCTTAATAATAGTATATTTCGCGTGTTGGAGGTATTCCTTGCAGTGCAAATGCAAGTGAGTGTAACGATGAAATAATATGCATGCAACCCATATAATGAAAATATCCGTTGGAAAAAAAATATTCAAACAGAAAAAAAATATTAATTACTCACAACAAATTAATAGGCTTAATGATAAAACGATAGTAATTATTAGCCCATCCGTGGCACGAGGCGGTATTTGTACATATTTGTGTGCGTGTTTTATTATTCTTATATTGCAGAGAAGAGCCGTATAAAATTAATGAAAAAAGATTGTTAACAATAAATCATATAGCCGCAATGAGTTTAATGTTTTTTTATTATACCTACCCTTTTCCGGATATTTCGTGTGGCCGTCATAATAATTCCAATGCAGTTTTAATGATCATTTATTTATATCCATTTTAAGTGGTTGGTATATAGTACTGGAAATGGCCGCGAAAGCTGTTTTGTCAGGACCTGTGAAAAACAATGGATAGTGACACACATAGAGCGTACAACGTACGTGGAAATAGTTCGTGGAATAATGAATAAAGAGCAAATCCATTGGAAGTACTTATTTGTAAATAAATAAATTAATATGCAAAAGGGGGCCCTTTTGCATAAAAAAAACTGCGAATTGGATATACCGGTACTGAATCAATTTAAATTAATTTTGACTTTAAGAATTGCTATTTTCGTGATTAAAACAGCAACCTTTGTAACAACTGCAAACTAAATTTGTACGATGACACAAAACATTACTCATATATAGGTAGCCGAATCTTGCATACGCCTATCCTAAGACGTATATATGTAGTATAAACATAAGCATGTCGGACTTGTCTGGTGGCAGTTTACAAATTATCTGCATCTAAAATGCATTACGAAAGGACAAGGTATATCATGTGTGGGTAGAACTAGTGCTATGATAACCACACCTACAATGGACTGGAAACCATATCAACGTATACTATCTTTCGACCGCTAAATGAAAGAATCTGCAACAGCACTGCCATAGTAGCTAGAAAAGAGCTTCAACATTACATGCTCAAGTTCTATGCACTTTAAAATTAAAATACAATTCTCAGGCATCTGCCCAATCAGAGATGAGTGGGAGAGAAACGAATTTGGTGCCGAATCCATAACCACTTCGAAAGGTAGACCAGTCTGTCAAACTGCTAATATGCGGCCATTAAATAATGCGGCCAAAGATAATGTGACCAGAGTATGACAAAGAAATAACAAATAATAACCAACCCTCAACCAACGTCAATACGCAGTGAATCCAGTACATCAATATGTCTTTATCCACCCTAGGCTACAAGTCACAGCTAACAAGACGCTAAGGTGTCACAAGAGACCCATATGAAGGCGGCGAGTGAAGAGTGTCAAGCCAGGAGACTGGAAGAGACGGAAACCGTATATGGGAAAAAAAATAGAGAATACTCAGCCTTCAAGTTTGAGGATATCCACTAGTCTCACACAAAGCTCTACAAAAAGCAATAGCATCCTAGTCACAAAAGTTCTAGAATTTTATATATATTCAGGCAGCCGCCGGGAGTGATAGGGCAAGGTTCACTTTCAATCAAAGAAGTTTAGGCATCAGAAATCTGAAGAACAACCAGTCTATTCTGATCAATACATTTTTTTTAT
Source organism: Rhingia campestris (assembly GCA_932526625.1). NCBI lineage: Eukaryota > Metazoa > Arthropoda > Insecta > Diptera > Syrphidae > Rhingia > Rhingia campestris. The sequence goes on along the minus strand of OW052182.1, from coordinate 48,756,849 downwards.
TAACTTTTCTGAAGTAAGGCGAACCTATAATGCTCCAGAAGCGTTATATGTTGACTCTGCTCTTGAATTGTTGTAGAAGACTGACTGTGATTCAGTTACTTTCGTTCACGAATGTTAGATCCAAAAAACTGACAAAAGGACAACCAGTTTGGCTGGGTCATACTTACAAATGGATTCTATAACAGCTACTGGTGATCAAAATTGATGAAAATTAGTCTTTTGCTTAAATTGGACTGCTCAATGATTAATGACATTACCAATGAATGGTGAGGAAAGGTATGAACTAAACCCTACTGAGAACCATGGAACAGTTGATGTAAGCAAAGAGTATAGAACTACATAGAGTACGCATCATAGCTAAATATGTTGTAGCCATTTCAGACGCAGGCGCGGCGGTAAGTGCGAAAGGGAATTTTCGTCATTCGTATGCATCGAATATGCTGTTGTTTGATGCTGGGGAAGCAATATATATAAGATGTTGTCTAGTGTAACTATATACGTAAAGTCCTAAATAAATACTTATTTCAAGACTTCACAGGACTTTTTGACAAGTACGTAGAATTATTATGCAACAGCTTTACCGAAACGGGGTGAACCTTGCCATAGAACAATATGCCTCTCCAATTAGCCCAGTCCTTAGCTAACCGTCGCGCCTCCAGTTGTACACTTAAAGTTGACAGTGGTCTGTTTTTAATTCTGCATACCACTTAAATATAGTCTTTTTTAACAGATTCTTCTATCTGGATGAGAATCGAAGACCTTGAGTCCCGAAATATTGGTGTACATTTGCTCTACACATCCTAGCCATCCGAGTTTTTTTTACCGGGAAATTTATACGAGGTTAAAAAAAACTCGCTTCTAAGTATGAGTATCTATCAATATTCGAAGCGCAATCAAACTAAGTGTCATGATTTTACTTATTGAAAACCCATTAAACCAAACCAATTCAGACCCTCATACATTCAGGCCAATTGTGAATAAATTTTCCCGAGAATTTTTCCCTTGTCATCAATGTAAATCAGATTGCTGGATGGGAACAGTTTCCCGGAAAAATGTATTCGCGATAGGCCTGATTATGTTTGCATGTGCCCAATACATTTGATTTTGTATCGAGCTATTCCAATTAAAATATAGTTTCTTTGACTATTATTAAACAAATCAAAAGAATCCAAGATGAAAGGTAAGGTAAAGGTAAGGCAATATTTCCTTATATTAATATAGAAAAGCATCGATATTTTGAATCTTTTCTAGTTCTAGCTGCATGGGTAGAACCAATGAAAGTAGCTTCTAAAGACTTGTGACGTCTTCAAATATAAAGGGCACATTGAGCCAAGTACCATTAGGTTAAGTGAAAATACAATACCCAATCGAATTTATTTTTTTCCTTGTTATTCCGTTTGATGGGAATGGGTTGTCTCATCAAACGGACTAACATGTAAAAAACTTTTTTTTTTTGAAAAGGACTCTTAGGACTATCCAAGCACATACCATATTATATTGACATGAGATTATCGACTGAGTGAAAATGCATTGCAGGCAAATGTAATTGTAATTGATATTCGAAAAGACATTCTCCTTGGTTTGCCACATATATAATGTTTGAGTGTGTGCGTGTGGTATGCTCCAATGCATTTTTGGTATGTACCCCAGGCTGATGCCTAATACTCATACTATCGTGCGGTTGTGTTGTAGGTTGATGTAAACGTCAGTAAAATGTGTTGTCATTTGTTAGTAAGGAAATGGGAAATTAAATTTAAAATTGATTTGTGGCAAATTGAGAGTGGGAGTAAGCATGTTTATGCTTTCTCCATGCAGTAGTCTAAGGACTTTGTCTTACATTTAAATTAAATACACATTCTCCCAATGCGGAGGCTAAGAATAGCTCTCTATAAGCAGCATCATCCACTTTAAAATATCCTAGTGTAGTTATCCTAGTTAAGCAACCAGCCATCCCGCCGCACATTGGTGTCACATATGGGCGTTTCGTTTCGATTACTGTCAATAATTTACATTGATGTGGCATTAATTCGGAATCGAAATTGGTAACATGGAGTAGCAGGCGGTCTGGAAGGATAGTGGCTAGGGAAAGCAATGAAATTGTATATATGCAATGAAATTGTATATGAAGGACGTTACGGGTAGACTCTAATTAGGCTGATGGGCTGATTGAATTCAGTGCACTTCGTATTTAATTATTCTCAGCTGATGTTTATGGATGGATGTTGTGTAGCGAATTTGATTATATACGGGTAACTTAAGTGGGTGTCAGTGTTAACATTTCAAATTGATGGACATTTTTTATTGCAAGGGAATGCTGTGGTAAGAAAATTATTTCACACTTTTATATGATGAAGTAAGTTGTTAAGTATTTTCTGTAAAATTCATTTAGGCATAAATATGTAGTTTTGTTTTTTACTTTAAATTTGGTTGAGCTAAACTTTTAGCAGAAATTAATTAGCTCAAGTCTCCATTTTCTGTAAGGGAGTATATGAAATAGTGCAATAGTTAGTACGAAAAAGGTATGGTTGATTTCGCTGCAACACAAAAATAATTTTAAAAGGCCTTCCTCTCAAAATAATCTGATTAATAATTCTAGTAGTATGACCTGTATCGAATGGCTAAAACATTTATGGTTAAGAGAAAAAAAGACATGGGTCTAAAAGAACATGGGGCGCTAAAAAAATGTAATGTTGTTTAAGGTTCGCATATTCTTATATAGGTATAATAAATGGATACTAGGACTTTCATCACTGTAATCTTAATGCAGCGCTAGTATACATACTATCATGAAAACAAAAGTTAAAGAATTTATCTTATGGAAAGGCTATACAATTCGGTGTGCAATTAGTTTAATACTCTATCCCATCCCATCCTTAAAATTAATATCCCCAAAAAGTTAATGTGTCTAAAAACTTTATGGGGATGATACATCCCCATAAAGTTGCAATTGTAATAATATATTTTTCAGACAGTTTATCAAAATCATTTAAGGTTCGACAAAAAACATTTTTCTATCGTATGTGCAAGGGGGTAGGCTATGCAAATTGTTTTTTTTAACGAATGCATTATATTATTTATGAAGTAAATAAACGAAGTTGACAAAAATCAATTTTTTTCTATTAAAACGCCCCCACAAACTGGGCGTTACTAAAAACTTTATATAGATGAAATATATACAATCGCATTTAATATCTTGCTCAATCACATATTTTATGAGAAACATAACATAATCACTTCGGCTATTCTTTTTAGAACAACTAATTAAGTGAGTAAAGTTAATGTTGATACATTATTTCACTTATCACGTTTTCATTTCAAAATTCCTTATATTTGTATGACATTGACGTTAACAACACAAAATAAATATAATTGTACAAATTTAATTTATTCGCACGTGTTACGTGTATTTATGTATATAGATACAGTTTGTTATGAAGAAGACTGCTGATAGGTATTGTAAGTCCCCTGATATTTTTAGTATTTAATTGGAGAATGACACCAAGGGGAGCTCCGAAACAAACTTTTTATGTTCTAATTTGTGAAGTGTATTTGTTCAGGTGTTCAGAATGTTTTTTTTTCTTTATCAATAGCGTAGCTAGCGACTTTAAATGAACAAATGCTCATTAGTTCTAAAGTAATGAGCAAACCGCAGTATGAGATATATATATGTACGGCATATCATTCGATATTAGCCAGGCTTTCAAATGTCAATATAATTTGATATGATTCATATACATTTTAAAGAATTTTAACTGTCACCCATAATCGAAAAATGTTTGGTAAAATGAATATTTTGAATTGTAAAACAAGTTAATTTATTTTTTTTATCTTTAATGAAATTTTTTTTTTATACAAAACAACTTTTACTATTTTAGTTAGCTAATTCAACCTTTCTTAACAGATAAATATCATCTCATCATCTCTATTCTCAATAAAAGTTGTTTACTTTTTCTACTATTCTAATTCGTCATAAAAAATTTTCCATGAAAAACATGAAAATACACATGACACATGGTTATAGTATATATAATGTTTAATCAAAATCGTTAGGGCCGTTTTCGAGAAAATTGAGGTTATGTGTAATTTTTATATGGCAGGTACCGTTATTAACATGGCTAAAAGCAAACAAAAAAAATGGCCTAGAATTATGGCCAAAACAAGCTTGGATACGAAGTTTGAAGAAAATCGGTCGAGCCGTTTAGGCTGGGGAGACCATTACGGACCGACGGACGGAATTCCAAAAACCACTTTTTAAGGCTCCGCTATCATCGTAATGTTAGAATCAATCAAAATCTCGAGGTCGAAAATTTTCACGAAAACAATATATTTCTCTTTGTAAGAGAAAGTTAAAAAAACACTATTTTCCTAGTCTACATAGCACGCTACCCTTTGCAGCTATCAGGGCATGTCTGACTAAATGTTCATACAATCCAAATTCTAAATAAGTCCAATGAATTCAATATCTGCAAGTATTACATTGAATCAAAGCACGGGTACGACTGTGTCGCCTAACGCTGGCTGTTGGCACTCGATGTAGAGTTCATTTCGGACGTGCCTTATCTGAACTATACAAGACCTTCTATCAACGCGTTATTCTAAGTAAAATAATACTTATAATAAAATAAATACTTTGTCGAAGTATAAATATAATATTTAAATTCAGCTGGTAACAAATTATTGAGATTAATTGGATCCCACACCGCTCCTACAAATTTTATATGCAGTCGAGATCCAACGAATTGGATTCGCCCAACACTTCTACTCAGCAGTCCTCTCGGCAGTATGCTCTCCGGGATCGAGGAAATCTTACTCAGTTTGCTCGAAAAAGATAGAATAGAGCATCAAAAGGGTCCGTTTTGAAACATGTACCATTTGATGTTATTATGGTCTCCAATAATATGATCCTAATAACATATCTGAACTGTCAAATTTGCTTATATATATTAAATGATTAATATTATATATCTTCTCGAATACACAAAAACTCACCACAAGAAATGAAGTTATTTTAATATGTTCTCCAACAATATTAATGCTTACCTAAAAAGAAGAAGAAAACAAATATTAAAACTAATTTAGAGGATGCAGTTTTATATATTTAAAGTATTTAAAGATAATTAAAATGATGTTATTTATTTTAGTATGTTATAGTTTTGTAAATATAATTTAAAATGGATCTAAGCAAACAAGAGTCAAATTCATCAACATCGGCCACCAGCTACAACAATCAAAATTCCACAACAAAATGCTTATTTTCAAAAAAATAATTTTCATCGTTAGCACCTACGCCTTAGTCAATTGCAAAGCATGCATCCACTTTGGATTCCTGCTCACTTCATACCTCTACAACTTCTTTCACAGATACTGCAGACCTAATTGGGAATAGTATATTTTTGGAAAGGCAATAATTAGTCCCCTAGTGCTTTGTGTAAGCAAACAAACATAACAACGACATACCTACTAATTGAATAGCATCCAATTATCCTTCGGAAAACTAGCACAACGAAACACTTGTCTGCGCCAAAATAAAAATGACAATTTAATATTTGTAGACCGAAATTAAAAATAATTTTCCATCATGAGGACCATGTTTCTCAATTAAGAATCATTCTTTCTCTGATATGGCATAAAACTCATACTTGTACCAAACTAAGCCAACAACAAAAAAACACAAAAAAATGAGAACGGGAGTTTACTGCAACCAAGACATCCTAATTAGCTAATGAAAAATTTACTGAAATAAAATCAAATAAAAAAATTTAAAACATGAACAACAAAAAAAGGTATCCTTGTCCGTGATACCACATTCCATCTTGAGAATGTATCTTCACCACGACACCACCTCGTGGACATCGTCATCGTTCGTTCTCGATGTCAAAATATTGTCGCTTGTCGCTTGTCGCTGCCTTTCCCTCCAATTTATCGCCCATTTTTCTAGATCCTCAAAGGATTTTTTTGTATCTCCTAACCGAGTAGCAAGTGTTTTTTTTTTGTATGCAGTACCTACAGCCACAATAAGGTTCGTTGCGTGGTGCAAACCGTTGTAGAGAGGAAAGTTAGGAGATCTATTTCTGCTTTTCAAAGTGACAAAAATACGAGAAAAGAAAGAAGAAAGCAAATAACAACAACAATCACTTTCAATTGTGATGACAGTTGTCGTTGTCGCAGTAGTGGCGCTGGCAGTGGCCAACAATTGGATAAAAATCTAAAAATTAGGACACATTTCTGGACATGACAGCAATGTCGCACACAAATATAAAGTCCCTGCTATGAACGAAACCCACGGTCAAGCATCTGGATGGGGGATGGGGTTAAATGTCCGAAAAGCGAAAAAGAAGATATAACAGTAAGGAAGGATTATGGAGAATAAGAATCCTTTTCCCTACATAGAAAAGTGATGAATTGAGATTGTGTTTGTGAGTGCGAATTTTATTGTCAAGAGAGTAATTCACTTGACCAAATCCTATTTGTCAAAATTCGTCTTGTGCATTGGAAAATCCTTTGAACAATTTGAGCTAAGATGTTACGCCGATGGAAATATGGAAAAGGGTTAGGTGAACACGGTAACTTTTTGGAAAGAACAAGAAGGTAAATGAGGAAATATATTTCTTTATGATACGAATCTGACAGAGAATAGGGAATCGGGACTGAAGTCGATGGTTGTTTGTTCTTATTATTTTCTTCTGTAAAAGGAATTATTATATCCGCACCTTATTGTATCACTATTGGTAAACCTACAAGGGTTTAAGGATACTTTATTTTATACTTTTTGTTTTTTGAAAAAGCAAGGTCGTGGCACGCTGACGGACATCCGATAGTGCAACCAGCATTTTCAAACATAAAACCGTCGATTTCGGCGTAATTTGTCTTGACACGAACTGTACGACCTGTACAAATACATACACCTAACCAAAAACTAATTACGGACTGCATAGTTTTCGATTCCCAACGAAATGGTAGATGCAGAAGAGGAACACCCAGCATTTTATGGACCGCACAAGTGGAACTGCGTAATAGGTATATTGAAAAACATCAACACGAAAAGCACTATCTTCAACAGCTCGTACAGCTGCTGGAATACATGAAGACTATAAGGACATCATTGATCGGTCCTATCGTGACGATATATGTAAATGTGTTTTTTTGGAATTTGGCGAACAGCAAAACGATTGGTTTTGTAGTTAAAAGCTAAAAGTCATTGAACATTTGAACACAAAAAATGCTATATAGATTTTACTTACTGAATAATAAATTACGATTATAAAGTTGTTACCTTCTGACATACAGGAAGATGGACTATAGGCTCAGACAAAAAAAAATATAAAAAGCCTCTATGTTGACTATATTTCAGGTAAGGCAAGTTTCTGACTAGACTATTTTCTGAATCTTGCCTTCACAACAGATTAATATAGTATTCGAGTTTTTTTTCCAAAATAGTCTTTGTGAAAGGTGGGATTTTAAGTAGGGACTATTTGCTAGAAGAAAATTAACGATTCCAGATTAAATAAACACAAAATCTTTGCTAATAATATTTCTGTGACTCGTCCGTGAAGCTTGTTATCGATACGATAAATAAACAGCGGTTGTGAGATGAAAATATGAATAAAATCTTTCCGAAGGCAAGTGTTTTTTAAGGATTTTACCAAAATCTAAAATAAATAAACACTTGATTAGGAAATGCAGCAATGATCACATAGGTTCGGATTCCAACATTATCAACTTCTAAAAAATCATGCAAGTGGTATCAATTTTTTATAAAATATTATCTCGAAATTGTCAACTGTTTTCTTGGCAATTTTTGACACTGAGTTATGTCAATTCCTTGATGTTCATGCAGTACTGTGGGTTAGTTCAAAGATGCTTAATGTATCACTAAATCCTGTAAAAATGTTCTATATGTTTTCAATTAATCAATAATGGCTTTATGATAGCTATCACTCCGTCCTATCATCTTATTTTTAATTTTATATATTTTTTTATAATATATTAGAAAGAAAGACTTTAAAGCAAATCCACTTAAAAATAAGTGAAAGAAAACATTCAACATAAAGTGAAAATATTTGCATCATCTCTAGGTCATCTATGCATAAAAATGCACACACACGTCGAGCATATAAACGGAAGTCAGTTCTTTTGAAAAACTTTGAATTTCTTATAACGCAAGAATCAACTCCCTAATAGAGTAAATCCTTTCTTATAATCCTTAAAAAGTATAAATTTATCTCACCCTTAACCACTCAGAAACTCAAGCAATGGGGAAAACAAAATCTTTAAAGTCAATCTTCTGATGATGCAAGAAAAAACATTCATTTGTATCATTTGTGTGTGTGCGTGTGGGTTTTATTTGCACCCTCGTTACAGTGAGTAGCTCAATCATTTGCAGATGAAATTCTTTCACGAAAAGAAACTTTTTTTCCCTAAGGACTGTCTAATTGCTGTAAATATCTTAATTTGTTTAGTGTACATTATTTGAATTTCTTTATCTGGGTATTTTTTTGTATAAGAAACGGCATTATAGGACCCCTTTTCCACTTTTCAAGGTTCTGCCACAAGAGTTCTTTTTTCGTGGTACGCAAGCAATGATCATTGAAAAGTTTTTCTCAAAGAAAAATCTTTCAAAACGTCATGACGGCTTTTTTCTGATTTCACTGTCAAAGAAAGTTTACTTTTTTCGCTTTTTTGATTTACATGTGTGTGAATTGGATTATTTTATTTATGTTATGCAAAAAAAATGTATGCCGGAAACATTTCCATTTGAGAATTTTTTTAACTCTGTTTTGACATCCCAATTTAATTTTTTATATATAAGAAAATGTTCCACAAACTGGAAGTGGATGCTGATGGTATTGTCGCCATTATTTGTATGAGGATTTTTTTTTTATTGAAGTCACATCTTAATATTATGATCTTATGGTTGGCCTTTTAGGAGATGGAAAAATTCCGGCCTTGAGGGGGAATATTTTTCTTTAAAGTTTTAAGACGTATAGAAGTGCTAAAGTTTGATAGAAGATTTGTCAAAATTATTCATACAGATTTTTGTGTCGTAAATACTTGTGGGGTACCAACATAAATTGTTATTTTAATTCTTCCCAAGTTCCATCGTCATTAGACTGATGTTTTACAATTTACTGACTCCTATTCGGGTCATCGACTTTCAGGACATTGTTCATTTCTGTATTATTATCGACCAATAAAAGTGCCTTTGGATTGAAAGTGTCCTTGAAAGAGAGAATTGTCACAATATTGTCCAGCTTGTATGACGCACCAGACATATAAATTGGAACTACGACCAGAAAGCAACTACGGTAGAAAAGAAAAACCATAAGGCTTAGCTTAAGCATTAATGATTACATAGATGTACTTAATTTAAGAAACATTTGAAAATGTGCTTGAGAAGATTTTACTATAAGAAAAAAATCCTTCAGATTTTAGTGATCAGTGTTATTAGTCTTAAGCCTACAAAATCTGCGTCATCTTATAACCATGTGTGTCTTGTCTACCTACTAAATCTGGAATAGATTTTGCTGGGACCCGGTAGATGGTGTTGCGATCATGTTTTTAATCTTATTTTCAGTGCAATTCGGATGTATTTCTTTTTCACCATGAGAACCTATGAACATGCACCTAATCCCTATCTGTATAGTGTATACTCTATGAATCAATAAAAAATATTAAGTTTTCGAATTCAAAATCTGTATTTTCTATCAAAATTACATATTGCGTGAATTATCGGATACCTTTGCTCACCAGAAAGATTTCACTAACTTTGAAGCAATAAAACTATGCAAATACTATTTATTATATATTTGCAATCCTTTAGATCTTTAGCAGGGACATTTAGGAACTTATTAGTAGATGGTATTTAATCTATTCTTTAATGTTCTTTGTTGGCTCGATTTGGGATGGAATTATAGACCTTCCTACATAGTGGGTTATTTTTCGCCTAAGTTATTTTTATTACAGTAATCATTGCTTTTTTGTCATCGAATTTTCGGTCTGATTCTTAAACCATGTTCTCACATATTTATTTTCAATTTTATTTAGGTCAGAGAAGTACGGAACTTATATAGCAAGGTCACACTTGAGGATCCAATTGGTACTTTTACTACGTGCAGGATTTGAATTTAGGCATTAAATGCTGATAAATCCATGGAATTGTTCCAAAGATATCAAAAATATGTGAGTTTATAAGAATTTACGTTCATATTTGGAGTAAGAAATTGTAGCTAACAGTAGGAAATTTCTCACCTTACACTATCTTCCCACCTATCGGGATGTATGACGTGAACGTATTGATATTATTTTCACTTTGTTTAGATGTTTAGCACTTTTAATAATAGTCTTTACCGTAGCCAAGCTAGAGTTAATATATATTTTTCGCATTATTTTCAAAGCAGAGTCATGAGAATTACAAGCAGCTAAAGACTGCTTTTCCACCCGCTGCGGAAGTATCAAGCATTGTTCTACCTCAATAAACGCTATTGTCATTCAATGTTTTCAGATGACATAGGCCTGTGTTTAAATGGAAATTGCATTTTATCCATCGGCTAACAATTGTTTTCAATGACTTCGCAACGGAATTACAACAAAATTGTTTCCTTTATATTTACTTGCAAAAAAAAAATATTGAATAGATTTCAGAGAGATCTTGACAAATTATCTATTCAAGTTCAAGTTAAACAAATTGCTCATACAAAATATAGCGAAATAAATGTTTCGTAACCATCCATTTTCAAAAAACCTATTTTTAATTTATTTTTCAACTTGCATTATATTTTTGATATAAAATACATGTTCCTTGTTTCTGGTTAATAAACTGAACGATGTGCTGTTTTCCCACATGTGAGCAATGAGGAATAATACAGAAGTGTGCTTTCCATCACTTTCAATCCTCATTTTGTGTACAAAACGTCAAAAATTAGCAACTGGAGACAAATCAGCGAGCTCCTGAGCAAGTTACAATATTCACCATACTAATGATAAAAAATGTTCACCAATATTAGTTTTTCACAGAAACAAAATCTCTTTTTAGAAAGTGTCTGTTAGCCAAAAGTATTAAATTCGAAATCAGTAAATAGAAGAAGAGCGCCCAGTATTATTGAGATACATTTTAAAGCCAAAATAATAATACAAATCAATGTTTCTATTAACTTTCCAATTCTCCACTGAAATTATAGATTTTTCACAAAATTTTTCAAATATTTTCTGCTTTCCAAATTGTTAACCAAATTCATTCACACGTTCCCATTGTATTTTCCGTGCAAGTAGTTCGCAACCACAATCAGGTCGGATTGATTCTATGACCAATTCTATTTTTAAAACTTAATCACATTTATAGACCAGACAAAAGGATCAGAAAAGAGTAAAAATACATCAGAGAATGTTAGAATATATAACCAGCAAACTACAACATTTCAATAGAAAATAATTTATGACTCAATGTTGGTGTGTAACTTTTTTTTCCATGTAAATCATTACCTCAAGTCCACCTTCCATTTCAACCGACAAATAACAATCCACGCTCGACTAGATACTCCAGATAGATACATTCCTATTAATCATTTCGATGAACTATCAATCGTAGAAAAGCGTTGTGATGATGAAAAATGGAAAAATGTAAAAAAAATTGACAAACCAAAGGAAAAGGAGAAAAAATATCACAAACTCATATCAACAGACCCAGCGCCAGCATACAGGAGAGGAGATGGTAAATTTGTTATGGCAACAAATTATAATTTATCATCTTCACGTTGTTTGCCATTCTCGATACTTGTTCAGATGAGGCAATGTCATCGCTGTTTTGTGTTTTACCTACTACCGAAGCAAATAATACAAAATATAGCAGATTGTATCTATTGAGATTTTTTTCACAAGTTGTACTTGTATTACGCAATTATTACACTTTGGATTCATCTCATCGACAATGGACTATAGATAGATGTGAGAATAACGCAAAATACAGATTTTAAAGAAACGCCATCTAATTTGTTTTACCAATTACAATGAGGTACTTTCATGCGGTTTACGTAATATTAATTATGCCTCATTTTTTCTTGTTCAAGGCTAACAATTAGTCTGCGAAGATGTACAAGTATAATTAGTTGCTTATGAGACGAACTCTCATTCCTCTTCAGTTTTTTTACGGAATAATTCAACTCTCCGCGGGGTAGTATTTTGAAAGACATGATGCGTACAAAATGGCTCCACGCAAACAACAATGTTGTTGTACTTATAAAGTTAAAAGTATCTCAATAAATAAGAATGTGTGTGGGCGTTTATGGAGTGTATACATGGTTTTAATAATAATGAGCCAAGTAATGGCTGGCGAAATTGATTCTTAAAATGGTGTTGATGAGCTACGAAAACTTCAAACTGAAAAGGGGGAAGTGATACTCGTAAAGTAAGTGAAGACACCTAAAAGTGAAATTACTGTATAACTGGGTGAAGATGGGATGAAAGAGGTTTTCTGAAATTTGCCCCGGGTACTTGTAGTTTTTATTTTATTGTTATAGATATTAAGTGGAACAAAGTGTTTTTAAGAGGCACAAGGTAGCAGACAAATTGTGAAAATTCGTACTTGGTAGCGATTTAAGAGATTTCAAACTAATTGAAGAGTGTAACAGATTGATATAGATGCTTCTAATTAAGAAAAATATCGTGATCGATTAACTGAAGTTGATAATGGAAATATGTTGAGGAATGTGTGTTTGACCCATATTGGTGAATCGAAGCTAACAAATAAATTGACATTGAGAGTGGATCATATAAACATTTAACTCACAAGGGCTGTTTAAACATAATTGTCATACTACTTCCATAATATGACATAACTACAAAATAATAAGAAGTATACCATCTCAGCGTGATTTTACAATAGCTGTAAAAAATCACAACACTCACATTTTACTGATCCCTTATGGTTTACGATATGATTTACGAGATACCCTGGAAGAGCCATACCAAATAGGGTGTAGTCATCCCTCATTTGATGTGGCTCTTGTCGTGAATATTGTGCTATTCTGACTAGATTGTGATCGGATTAAGGTAGTGGCTTATCCGGACAGCGTGGTAATTTTAGTGTCAGGGAAGTTTCTTTCCTTGATCAGAGAGATCATGAAAAATACTGTAGGCTTAGTGTTAATCCGAGCAAAACAAAAACGATCCTTTTTCACCTGGAAGATAACATCAACAGCTTTTGATCTCTCACGACTTAATGGATAAGTACTTTCACTCTATCTAGGAAACATCCTGGATTCCAGCTGTGAAAAGATGTGAATGTAGTCCAAAAGGCAAAAACACTTCGAGAACCCCAGCATTTATGTTCGAGAAGACCAGAAAGACAGAACCTCCAGTTAAACGATAAAGTGATTAAGGATGACAGGGCTGCCTGTCGTTAAGTAAGTAAGTAAATCCCATTAAAGACAATCGGAAGTAATACTATAACACAAACGAACATAGATGTAGGAACCTAACCCTGTATGCTACATGAAGGAAAATATGGCCACAATTTGACAACTTCATAAGCAAGTCCCTTTTGGAGATGTTCAGTTTATTAGCGATCATTATAATAGCTCTGCTGCGATCATGCTGCTCACCAAGGTTAACGATTTATAGAAGGAAGTTTTCGATGACAGCGTTATGGACATAATGTACCTGTTGTTCGGCTTCTCCGATCTTGTGATTTAATGACTATATTCTGCGAAGATTTTGAAATTGTTGGTCTCCGCAGATTATCATTTGTCTAGTCTTAGAAGCCACCATTAAAAGCACAATTATTTAGAATCAGCTTTAAATTCTTAAAGGAAGTGGTCAAAAAATTGGAAATCTTGATGCACTTTCTGAGACACTTTTGTGATGGTCATTAACTTTGCATGCTGTTTGTCATTTCTGTAATTTTTTTCTGAGACGCTACCATGGTGGTCATAGTCTTGAAATTATTTTTCATCACTAATGCCATTAATTTTCTTTTCTTACTAATGCCATTTATTTTAGTCGTTAACGTTTAAACAGAGATTTTTTGGACTTTTTTAGTTTCTTAGGATCTATTCAGGTGTAAATAGTGGAAACGAAATTTTCTGCTATACAATTGACCGACCATCCCTATCTTGATCCTAAAATATGAGCGTAAGTCTTTAGTACTGAAGAGAGTAACTTCTGTTCTGCCAGACTCTAACTCGAACATAATGAAGCCCAAATATCTGTTTTATACGGTTGTCACACCGAAACAAAATATGAGTTTTCGAAAACTACTTGACGCTTACTTACAGAGCATGATTTTAAATACATGCACTCACTTCAACCAAAAATTAAAATGGTTTTACAATCGAAACTGTATACAGAGCCATTGAAAAAGACAGGTTAATTTTTTTCTTTTTCAATCTGGTTCCATTTAAGGTCCCCTAATTGGTTTTAAGTCACTTGATTTCCCAAAAGCGTTGACGATGCAATGGTAAGAATATTGTATTCGTTTCACTTCTCTATCATTTCTAAAAATATAGTATTACACTCCCCAAATTTTATCTTTCACAGCGAGTTAGGCGTTAGATAAAATAGTACGCATTTTTAATAATCAAAAATCATATAAATAATGTCGAAATAATCAAAAATCATATAAATAATGTCGAAATGTGATTATACGAACGTTTACTCCGAAATTTGAAGGAGTCTATGTGAATAATAATTATTTTTCGCTATTGGCCAAAACTGAAAATTCCGTTTAGTGATAGTTGGGCTACAACTAATTAAGTGGAATTGTTTAAAACTATAATAGTAGTATATATATTAAATTTCATTCAATTTGACATAGTAGTTTGCGAGAAATTAACAATTTTCTTTATATGGCCTGTATGACGAAATCCGTTATATGGATTTTCTCGAAAAAACTGGGTATGCAGTTTTGTTGGAACTAATATGCTTATAGTATATATTAACTTTAATCAAAATCGTTAGAGCCGTTTTCGAGAAAATTGAGGTTATGTGTAATTTTTATATGGCAGGTACCGTTAATAACATGGCTAAAAACAAACAAAAAAAATGGTCTAGAATTATCACCAAAAGAAACTTGGATACGAAATTTGAAGAAAATCGGTCAAGCCGTTTAGGCTAGGGAGACCATTACGTACAGACGGACCGACGGACGGAATTCAACCGGAAGTGTCACTGTGATCAGTTAACATTTATGTCCAAACAAAAACATTTACTGGCAATATATTTAAAAATAAATAATATGCTCCATTATACTTAATCGATAAATTATCAAATTATCACCAATGCCAATTCAAAACCTCAAAACGTATAATGGTGCGTGTTTTAATCAATCAACAATGTTATGTTGACGTTTGAAAAGAGAATGCGAACTGACCTGATTATGTGACCCAAAGTATGCAAAGGATAATACCGTATCGAGGTATACCTACAATATCCAATTCGTTAAACCTACACAATTCAATCATAAATAACCACAAACGCAGCAGTATTATTACCATACATCTGTATGCATGTGTGCGGTTAATTTTGTTATTTCGCTTCCCAATTATACGAAAGATACACACAGCGTAAAAGAGATACATTTAAACACAATTAAAGAATGCACACCCGGACAGTATAATTGCATTCCGTTGGGTCATCTGTAATGACATTCGATACGGCTAAAGAGTAGTAGTAATCGTGCAGTACAATTCAATTAATTTCACGTGTTCGCATTAAGGTTTTAATTTCCGGGTGCTTTTCGCCCATCCCGCATTATTGCTGGGGTCGTATCTTTCATCTGACATAACGCGCGGCAGCAATAGCATCAGCAGCTATGAAATACCTTTGAGTTATAGTTTTTTATTCGTAAACCAACACGAATCCAAGGTGGCGCAGGTAGCACGCCGCATGAATCCTTGTTGCATGATTACTGCGGATATTTAATTTAATATCGATGCTATTTCAACAGAGTCGGTTTTTTTTTGATAATGATCAAGCTCTTGAAAATATCCAAATATTGATGGAACATGACCATAACACAGACATGCCCTCAACACCAGCACCGTGCAGTTGCAATGCAGTGTAGTTAAAGTGTGTGAGAGTGTACGAAAGCACGGAAATTTGTACTCAAATAGATTAGAGCACGTAATTCTACGTGAGAATTTCACTACTGACGCCAGTTTAGAATGTATCTATCCGTGGTGCATCACTGTGTATCTACGCGTATATGATGCTTGTACTCAATATTGGATGCGCACTGTTTGTCGTTCATAAACTTTCACCCTGACGTGGCATTGTTTTCGTAGCAGCATTGCCGTGATTAGACGTGTGATGAAAGATTGTAAATCATCGAAGGTTTTAATGAGAAGTGAATGCGTGATTTTGATTAATTTCTCTCAAATCACAATCCAATAGATAACAATTAGAAAATTGCTTTCGCTGTGGTTTTTATTGCTCAGATAGTGGGTTGATAAAGGCATTTGACTCTGATTGTGGGCAATAAATGTTATGCATGCCTACGCATGTGATAAACATCTTAATATTGGATTTTTTTTGGAACGTACCTACACCTTTTTTGTTCCTTATAAAAAAAAATTGAACAAAAACACTGCAATAAAAAGCTATTGTCGCTATTGCCCTTTAAGCTTGATTTGTTTGACATATTTTAAGGAGACCATTCAATGTTTGCTGTAGTGTAACAGGTGTTTTTAAAGAAATACATTATTTTTAGTATTTCAGTATATATCCTTGTCCTTATCCTGATCTAGTGGACCTACACTAAATGGCGTAAGAAAGATGAGGTTTCGAATTAAATAAATTTGGTTTAGTTATGAGATTGGTTTAGTCAGTTGTGTTTGACCGCGTGTCAAAATGAACACCAGCACAGTGATATTACAAAAAGTTGTTAAAGGCGAAAACGCAAACCAGGCAGCTGTACATTTTATGGGTGTTCATGGTTCTGAAACGGTTACAGCCCATCATGCGCAGTTTTGGTTTTGTCGATTCTAAAATACAAACACAAATACAAATTGTAAGCACCATAGCCTCGCTGGGTACTGCGCCTAGCTTTTTTCACAACCATTGTGTGCGTGTGTACTTCTTTACACGATGGCGGGACCTCCTTTTATGTGCCGAATCCGAACGTCTGAGTTGAAATAAAACTTTCTTGAAAATTGATACTAATCCATTCGGTTAAATTCTATGTCAAAGAAACACCATGCTATAGAAGGCTAATTGTAGAAAATGTCGATAAAATCATGGAAGCCGTCGAGTCTGTCTTGCTTGGCAAGATTTGGCCAATAGAAGATAAGTTGACTCCCATCAGGACAACGCCGGGCGACGCACATAGTGACTCCCCAGAAGCTACGGGAGCTTGGTTGGGGGTCTTTTGCATCCACATCATAGTCCGGACCTGTCCTGTCCATAGATCACGATTTTGTTGGAAAAAATCTACTAAAAAACGACTATCCCATTTTTTTTTTTTTTGATAATAGGTATCAGGCCTTCTATGAGAGAGGAATAATGCACTTTTTGAGGTAATGGCAACAAATTATCTAACAAAATACCAAAGCTGGATCATTTTAACTATGCTAAACAAAGCTTACAATTTCATGTCAAAATAATGGATTCATTTTGACTGCACCTTTAGATCTGTCGTTTTTTTTAATGTAATGGCAACAAATTAGAAGTCTCCCTATGTGAACTAGCCCGACCTGCCAATGAAACAAAGGAACTTACAGATATAAATGTTTTAACGTTCACCTAGGATATACCTTTAAAGTTGTCTCCAGCATACTCTTCATTAATTGAAAAGTGCTAAACATGACGATTTTTAATAGAGTTCTTTCCAAGGATACAAAAATGTTTGGATTTTTTTAGTATAAAGCAGTGCTCCGAGTAACCTAACTTATAGTTTTTCAATTGCTGGATACTAATCACACATAAAAACAGATATCCCCTGTTTACTCGTTAATCTGTTTATTGCTTACATAACAAAAACAAGTTTAGATACATATCTATAGAGCCGTTAGAGTAATTGTTAGTTGGACTGGTAATTCACCAACCCCAACTGTTTTTCCTTATTTTAATTTGAATAATGATTTGCTGCAATTCAAGCATACTAATTGTTAAGGGTTAGTATTTAAGACCTGATCATATTTTAATATAATATAGGAGATATATAGAAACAAAACAACAACGAGATAATCTCATTCAAAATGCCGAGTCATATAGCGCAGAGGACACGTCAAGGATAAAGTTTTATTTTTACTGAGACAACTCACACGTGTGCATTATTCTTTATTTGCGTTAAGGAAAACTCTGAGCACGCTTCATGATTACGGTATTATTTGAGCGATCAGTCAGTCATGCAATACAGTATACAGTCATTTTCCCTGTGCCCAATAAATCGCACTTCCATTCAACATATTATACTAGAAGACTAACACCTCATATATTGCAATATTAAGTTGTGTGTCATTCGTCAGCAGCATGTCAACTAAAACGTCTATTCATATTCATAAATTGATTTCCAGAAGATACACAGCTCCTTTTTCAAGTATAGCGCCTGCAAAACGACTTAAGAATAAGGGCTACGTAAGAAATGCATTTAAATTCATTTCGCTCACCTATCTCTCGGAAAGAAAACTTACACTAACTTAAATACAACGGTATTTCGTTCTACATGCAGTAAGTATGACTTACTGAAAAGCAAACAAATACAATTTCTACTAACGCGGTTTTTAACCCATGGCACTCTTCAAGATAGTTACATGTCTTCATTAATTTTCAAAACACGCTTCAAGCAGCTACAATTGTGAGAAAGTGTTGTCTTCCTTAACAATAGCTTGGCTCTGTAGTTGCATGGTGTGTTGGCATTCAAAATTTTGCGTGTGGCCACCTATTTGTATTATATAGCCGAGTGCAATTATTGTTAATCTTTATTGTGTATTTCAATCTGATGGATGGAAACTCTGCTTGTCTTTGCAAAAGGTTGCATTTGACACATGCTATATTTTATAATTATTCACACAATTTGTAATTGTGCATCGATTGTGAACTGTAATTTAGGTAAGATATTTGAATATTTTTAGACATTCAGAAGAGGCATTAAATACTTTTGGATGGTACTGGAAGGATTCGAAAAAGGGACCAATTAATATTATAAACTACAACGATCGTTGTGCTTGGCTGTTATTGGCTATCTGAGTAAGAAAGAAACTTTTTTTTCAAAAGCAATATATATTTCAGACACTGCTTAAATGTATGTATTGTTAAGCCTTCATTACAGATTTGTGAGTCAAGATATGTTTCAACAGGATCGCCTTTTTATTAAGTCTGCATTCTTACCTATATGTAATGTGAGAATAATTGCAGAAAGTATGTTACCGTACCATTACCCCCTCCAGACATAACCGATTGTTGAAGCTCTTCAGTCTAGCACATTCAGATGGAGTGTCAGACATACTCTGGAAGGCATCTATGTTTTCTTCACAAAACAAACGACGTACGCTTTTAAAGTTGAAGGAATATTTGCCCTTTAAATCATATTAAGTTTTTTGGTTATAAGTTCAAGGTTATGTTTAAAATTTTAAAAGGGTCTCAGCACTTTCGTCTTAACGTACTTTGCACAGACTCCTGACAAGTTTGACGCAAAAATAAATAGAAAGTTTTGTAGAAATCTTACGTTTAGGTATTTGCATAGTTAGGATTCCTATTGTAAGCACCCCATGATTACAGGCATTTAAAATAACACCACGCACTATCAAGCAACCAAAGCTTATAAATTTAAGTGAATCATCACCATGTCTTGACTTATCATTAACTTGTCCTCCCCATTCATTGCACCAAAAATAGTATATCATCCTAAAAGTGAAGCTTCTTCCTTCACTGTATGTGCGATTTATTCTATTTATGTGCAAGTAAGTATACAAATCAGAGCCATTCAGCACGTCAAACTTAGAATCCAACACCATACAGCACGGAGATGAGATGCCACTTTGCGATGTCCAATATAACCGATTACTTTGGCTCAAATTATTGACACTACTTAAGTCTCATAATCTAAATTAACTTGGTGGCGATGAATAAGCTAAGGGATTTGTTTTTCTCTCAATTTTAAAATCCCGGGTAGTTGGACGGTGCTCCAAAAGGTTTTATTAAATCAGAACAAAGCAGAAAGTATCTGGGTGCCAGGACACAATGATATAATAGGAAACGAAAACTAGACGATCGTCAAGCTGCATTATCCTATCTTAAAAGAGAGGTTTTTGAAACACTTGCAAACACAAACTATACAGGAAATGCAGCACTGCAGACCTCGAGGAGGAGATCTTACACATATTATGGCACTGCTCAGTGATCAGCAGTCGTTGGCACTGCTAGCATGATAGACGGTAGGACCTAACAACAACCCATATAGCACAGATTGTCTGCTCTTACAATAGCTCGGGATGAAGCAACTATACCTTTGGGACGGATAGAATAATTAAAATACACACCTCATAAGTATGGGTACTTTACTAACTTGTGAACTTTGCTTTTCTCCAAAGGATAATGCAATGGACACACGTAATCCTATATAAAATTGGCTACTTAACTAAGCATCAACAGACCACCAAGAGCTAACGTAACATACGCTTATCGTGCTGTTAAGTATGTTGAATTTCAGACAGAGGGCTTAGATACTATCAAAGCAACTTCTTGCTCATGAAACTCGGTTAGCTTTTTCAGTAGAACGAAGATATATGATATCTAGGTTTGTAGCGTTTAAGGAGAGGATAGTCAACTTCTTATTTTCGATATGGATGCCAATATAATGTACACCAAGGAAGTATTGGGCATTCTGTTGAGATCTGATAGTTTACAGGCGATCAAATGGTTGTGTGTTCAAAATTAAGAGAGTGATGTGATACATGTTGGGGTCATTATGACTTACCCCGAAGCTATTGTCCGATTCGTCGGGAACCTATTCGATAGGGAACCTTATTTATATATTGGAATCATAGAATTTCTTATGCATTAAATACTCACAACTCCACTTTGAGTATGTTTTTCGGATGTGATTTTGAGATATGCACCTAGAAAACTACATCTACAAGAATTACAACTTTATAGGATATAGACCACTCTACGTTAACTATATTTTCGAAAAGTTCGTTCCCCTTTCAACTTTTTTAAATGAAATTCCAATCTAATGAAACTTTCAGCTACAACAAACGAACGAGCTTAGACTTTTTTTTCAAAATTAAATTTCAAACAACTTCATATTCAATTCAATCCAACAGCTAGTTCAGAACATGTCATGACCTGGTTAAAAAAAATTAAATATACCTACCTAGCTGCCTGCCACTGACATGTCCAACAGATGCTCATTCAGCAGTCCGTTGGTTGACTGACAGTAGATGCAACAATGGCCACCTATCTATTATCTATCGTGAGCCATCGCTGTACATATATGGACAGTTAAAAGGACAACAAAAACATATAAATACGTAGAATGCATCCTACATTCATATTGCTTCTGCATGGATAGCGGGTTTGAGGGATACAATTTTATCTTTCTATTTCTAGACAGAACAGCGCTTTTCTTCATTCATAGGGCTTTAGCAGTCAGTAGGTTGGTGTGTATCTGCAATCTGTACAATATTGTTAAGGCTCTTACATTTCCATTTATTTTTATGGATGCAGACTGTAGGTATAGGTAGATTTAAATTTACGCAACTACACATTATTTTATGGTTTTTTTCTGCTATTCTGCCGCACTTTTAGATTTTCATTTCTGTTTTTTTTTTTTATCTTTTTTTTTGTTTAGCTTGTTGTAGGTACATATTTCCTTTTGTTGTGTCTATTATCTGTGACTGTAGTTATTTTTTTATTTTTCATATTTTTTTGGTGAGTTGTTGGATGTAGTTTTGCTACCACCCCTAAGCATTGTTTTGTGCGGTACTGTTGTACGCCCTCAGCCTCACATCGCCTGTCTATTGTTGCTCTTGTTGGCTTTGGCTTATGCCCGACTGTTGTTATTCTGTTTGTTTTGCTTTCGTTAATGTCACTCTTGGAGTTGTTTGCAGGGAGCGTGTGGTGGTAAACGAGACGAACGAATTGTGGTGCTTTTACATCTTTTGTCTGTCGAGACGCGTGGTAAAAGACTTGCAGATGAAGTGGAATGACTGACGAGAAAGGCGCCTTTCTTGCACGGACTATGAACTCTGCGAAAGATTAAAGGTGTTGCACGTTCACCCTTTTGAATCGTATACCATCTTTTATTGTATGAATGAATTTGCCCCTAACAACAAACAGATAAAGATACAGCGTACACATAGACAAAGCCTCTCATTGTTTTCGGGGCGGTCTGTTGTTCTCGTTATGTCATATCGCTTACACGACTGATTTGGCTGTATGTATCTAGTCGTATACAAATTTTCCTGCAACTTGCACTACCAACGACATAACTGAGGCAAACTTTTGGGTCATACATAGATACTCAATGTTCGGTGCTCGCTAGCTCTGATTGTAATGTCAATTAATTTGTGAAATGTCGTGCATGTCTGGTGACTTTGACTGGAGGCGGATATGACTTCGCCAACCTCCAGGGTATTGTTGTTTTGCACGCTGCACGATAATGGTGCACACTCGTTTGAATGTATTTCGAGGGAGCCAAAGGACAGAAAATCACGTGCTACTTGCTTGCTTGCTTCTCTGCAGAAAAAGCACTGACAAACAGTTACAGCTGTGTATATCCGAGGGCCTTTCTAATTTTCTATCTGTGCATAGCAACAAAGCCGAAGAGAAGTTTGTAGGATTTGTAGTGTGTTTATTGATTGGAAAAGATATTTTGCGCGAGATTTTTGCTTTATCCGTATAGGTAACTATGAAGATATATTTTGTCAGGGACTTGGGAAAGTTTTCTTTTATGATTTGTAAGGCTTTCTTAGATGTACACAATGGGGATTAGGGTTAATTCGTGATTTGCTAGTTATTATTGGTGAAAGGAAGATTGATTGTTCGCTTCATTATAGCTTGCTTGATTTATTGAACCATGGATATACAAAATGTCTCATTATTGCAACTATTTTGGGACATGCAAGGGCAAAATTGTCGAATAAATTTGTTATGTTCTCTTTTAAGGGGAAGCCTTTTGATTTATTTGCATTAATATCGTGGGCAAGAGTGTTATGCTCTCCTTTAAGAGGAAGTCTTTTTACTTAGTGGTTGGATTTTATTTAGCATAAACTCCAGTTCTGATTTAGAGTAAACCAGTATCTTTCCTATGTCCCTCTTTCTACCTGTTCCATTTAAACGCCGTGTTAATTAAGAAAAAAAAATACATTGTTGTAAAGGCCTTGCTTTATAGTCATTTTGTGATATAAGGCGTTAGGCTTTCCTTCCCGCAATTAAATATACCTACCTATATTCAAGTTCATGGAAGAGAAAACATTATAGTTCTGATTCGTGTCTGGCAATTTTGTCAGAGGCAAAAGCGCTGAAAGGATTTCCTTCAAATTAAATATTTAAGGTTCTTGGAGACAGGATTGTTTTTTAACTTTCTCGTAAAAGGTACGTACCTACACATATTGTTATCGTGGAAAATTTGGAACTAGAGATTTTGATTGATTATAGCTTAACGACGATAGAGAAAACCAAAAAAGGCAATTCCGTCAGTCCCGAATTTTCATTTATTATAGCAAAACGATTACGGAAGAATCCGCATCACACGGAAACCTTTTCAACATCATCGTTGTAAAGGAAATATCGTTAATTCGCTCAAAAACGGCACTTAAGATTTTAATTAAACTGAAGAGATTGGCTCAGTGGCGCGATGGATTAGTGCGGTGAAATGCCGGGTAGACGGTCTGTGTTCGAATCCCATCTGTAGGAACACCTAAAATATTTTTCACTGGCCCTCCTCTCATCCAAGAAGTTTCAATTGTCAAGAAAAGCTTATCTCAACCCAGCATTGGATAGAAGGTCTCGCCATCGTCTAAGAAGTACATATGCACACATCAAAGGATCAAAACCATTAAGATATTTACACAAATATTCGTGTAAGTAAAGACTATAGTTAGACAAAGAGACATTGATTTGGCTTTTTTGCCAAATTTTTTCATTCGGTCTTATTTCACTCGGCTTTGTTTAATGAAATAATCCTGACTTTTGCAACGTTCTTATGATACAAATAAAAATATTTTCATTAAGAAATAGGTATATGTAATACAGATGATAATATGTATAGTAAAAATGAGACGATTTATTATACATTTATATAGCCTTGAGCTTAGCTTAGGTTGAGTTTCAAATTATAATGTCTGCTTAGCTAATAATAACATCGCCATTCGTCATTTTTCTTATTCAGACAAAAAATTTACCAAAACATGTTTTTGTTGTTGCTTATCATCATGTAGTTCTCATTTCTATAATCATACCTTTAGTAGCGATTAAAAAATTAAAAATACATATTTACATTATGTAAATGAGGTTCTTATAAAAGTGCAAAGATTATAACTTGTTTTATGATTACACATCAACTGAAATAAAACAAAGATGAGACACTTGAAAACAAGGAGTGCCAACTAATTACACTTTTGTGTATTTATTTCAAACTGGTTAAAGTCGTGATGTTGTCAATTCGAATTTAGGAAATGTTAAGATGTTGTGATTATATAAACCTGTAAGACTTACATAATCCAAAAGACTATCTATAGTGCAGGTTAATCGACTTTAGGTTTTAGGATGAGACTTTTGCTTTATAAATTCTTTATTCAGTTAAAATTTAAAATGCAACAGATTTGCATTATTATCTCATCATTTGAAGCGATGAGTCAATAGCTTTGGAAGCTGTCCCAGGCTTTAGCAGTTTGTACATTTGGTTCATTAATTTTTACTTTCATTTTCTTGAGAAAACTTGACGGGTGGTATAAACACACATATGTATCTGCTAACAGAATTGATGATGCCTCCTAATAAATAGCTGTTAATTCAATCTACAAGTGCCCTTTTCGCTTTGATTTGGCAACTTTCTCTGCTTTCTCTATGCTTTAGCGAAGTCTGCACCAGTTGAAATTATTTGCAAAGTGCGTCAAAAAATAAAATTGCATATCGTTTCAGTAAAGCAAATGACAAAATAATTGTTTGCAAAAAAAGTTAAGTACAGAATCTACATAAAAATTTACATAGCTAGACATGTCCGTAATGATTTAGTTATTTATTTTTATTTATTTCAGAAAATTTTTATTTAGCAGACAACAGCTAAATAAAACGAAATTCCGTACATGTGTCATTTGTTCTTTAAAAGCAACACATATCAAATGATTTTACTGTTGTTTACTAATACGCATTCCAGTAGTTTTCAGTAAAATTGTCCATTTTTTAGAGTATTTACCCCCACTCCAATGATTTTGAGAATTTACTAATTTTTACTGCAAAAGTACAACAAGTGCAAGGTTTTATAAAAATGAAAACCGATGAAAAATGGAACTGCTGTTTGGCTAAAGCTATTTTTTTTGGAAAGATAAAAACTATTAAATGGGCTGTCAGGCGAGTAATTGTTAAGTTTACATCGTAACACCATCAGTCTTATGCTTCATTTAGCTATCTACTTCAGGCGAATAATATTGTCAAGATCATCACTATCGCATGAGTGGTACGTTAGTTGATCCATTTTAAGAGTTATTTTGAGTTAATGATTAAAATATGACATAATTTTTAACTCTTACGGAAGTCGTTGAAGCGCATTGCAAGACAACAGCTTCTTTAAACCAAACATCATAAAAAGTAGGGCTAGCTAGGACTAGCCAAGAATACCGTATTATGTGTTATTTTAAGGAAATTAGAATTGGCAGTCAAGGTCAAGAACAGTTCAACGTATCCATATCCTATTTTAACCACTTCTTTTAGGTGAATTTGAACCTATACCTAACCCTAAAATAGAGCCTGCCTTGAAATGCTTATAGATATTTCTCAACTCCGCTCTTAAACAGATGGGGAGATTATATATCAGTGCAAGTATGATTCCTGGTTCTTACTTACTTACTTAAATGGAGCGATTGTCTGGAATGAACCTAGTCATCAACCAACATGCCTCTTCAATAGGCTAACTGCCTCCAGTTGAGCACTAAAAGTTGGTTGAGGTAGGTCGGTATCTACTTGTGTGCGCCACTTAAGTTGTGGTCTTCCTGTACTGAGTGCGACTGAGTGCGACGAATCGAAGACTTTGCGAGCCGGAGTAGATATTGGTATCCATGGTGTACATATCCTAGCCATCTTAAACGTCCAAAGCGGAGATTTTTACAGTTCGTATAGTTCTTGCTTGAATCTTCGTCTCCATAAACCGTCAACGCAAACGGGACCGAAGATTTTTCGAAGACTTTTTCTCTCAAATTGATGATTCCTGGTTCGCTCATTCAGTTATTTTCTTGTTCTTATAAAAAGTGATTAGTTGCCTGTGTCGTTGTCAGTTGGATTGAATGTTTATGACTGCGATAAAGATTGCGGGTCATTCAATATCGCACATCTAAGGAAGCTCTACTTAACAGATTCTATAATTATTATAATAGTTTCTGCGTCAAGCCTTCGCTGAGAAAGAGTAAATGAACTGGTATATTGGAATAATCACCTATAAGGCAGATCACTTGTCATTGAATATAGTCTAGGAAGATTAGTACATTTCTTGGTAATACAATCATTTTATAGAGAGGAGGGAGTTTGGATGGTGCAAAATAGCTGTGAAATGTAAACAAATTTTTTTTGGACTTAGTGGCTAGCATGTTGGGCTATTATCATAGCAGTCCCAAGATTAAACCTCTTAAGTTACAATGTCTTATGTTTTTTCACTCCCCCATCTGAAAAACAGAAAAAAATCCTTTGTTCAAGGAAAAATAAAACTTCGCACACAAAATGGTTTGAAAACTATTTGTAATACTAGATTTACTGTACAATAGTTAATTTTCTTTTTTATGACACATCTGAACTAACTGTAAAATATGGAAGATGTATGGATCCCTCAGTTTCCATTTCGAGTATCATAACCGTGGGCTAGTAATTTTTTTCCCCACTGCATAATCTATTGCATGTCTTTTTATAAAATTGTATTCCTTATAACTTAAGTCGTTTATGTTGGTTTGTATCAGGATACTATCATCCTTATATGCGAGGTAATGTTCAGAATCGATATAATCAGGAGTATGATTATATCGATAAAGTTTATATCGTGGATCAAATTATCAATTAAAAATCCACAAAAAAAATCTACTTTCAGTAGCGAAGCTTAGTGCATTTTGAAGACAGATAAATCCTAAAATCTTACATCACAACCCAATGCTTAAAAGTTTACATGATCAAATTGTCAAGGATTTGACATGAATTAACATATTTCCTTAACCTTAGGACTTTACTTTACATCACAACCCAATCCTTAAAAGTTTACATGATCAAATTGTCAAGAATTTGATATGAATTAACATATTTCCTTAACCTTAGGACTTTACTTTACGTTGCTAATAGATATTCAAACAAAATGTTGCATTTGCAATAACAAATGTTAATGAATATGCTTAATATCATTGCATAATGGTTCGTACTATGAATATAAAAAAAATCGGTGAAATAATTTTGAAGTCGTAGTTGTTTTTCTCAATGCGAGAATGCGAAATATTTTTATTCTTTGCCGAGGTTTTTGTAGATTTATTTTTTAAATTTTTTTCAATCGCCCATCTGTATTAACGGTATTATCATTTACCCTCTTATGGGATATCCACATAAAAATATAAAAGAATAAATAAACATATGAGAGGCTACAATCCGCTATGCGGATCGTTGAATACCCTATCCCATCCTATCCTTTAAATTAATATCCTCAAAATATAGGCCTTATGGCAATGAAATACAGAAAATGACATTGTCACAATATATTGCTCAGACAGTTTCTCAAAATCTTGTGTGGTTCGTATTTCTATTGCTAATGCCTTGGGATGGGGTATACAAACGGTTTTTGTAAGAAAACGCCCCCAAAATGTGGGCGTAGGTGAAAATGATCTATGGACAAAATGTTTATATTACCATTTCGGAAGTATTTGCATCAAATTTTTTTTCGAAAGTTTTAAAATTTGGACAAAAAGCGTTTTTTACTAAAAACGCCCCCAAAAAGTGGGCGTGGCAAAAAACTTTGTATGAACGAAATATAGATATTAGGATTGTCTAAATATGCTACTCAGACACTTTTTTGAAATTCCTTACGGTTTGGCCAAAAAATAAGTTTTCCTAAAAAGGGGGCGTGGCAGTGGGCGGATTTTAAAAATTTTTACACTTGTTCTGGTGGCACGGACGAGGATCCTATATACCAAATTTCATTATCCTAGCTCAAAATTTAAGGCCCAAAAACCGCTGACGAACAGACAGACGGACGGACGGACGGACGGACGGACGGACGGACGGACGGACAGACAGACATGGCTAATTCGACTCAGCTAGCGATTCTGAGTCGATCCATATACTTTGAGGTATATGTAGCAAAATTATTTCTCTATGTTACAAACTAAGTATCAAAACTAATATACCCCCCTATGGGATAGGGTATAAAAATATAAAAGAAAACTGAAATTCGTTTTGCAGATACACGTTTTCATCCTTAATATAAAAGTTACTACATATCTTAGTACGGTAGACTACTGTTGCAGTGTCAGAACCTTTGTAAAATCTCAGAATAGAAATGGTTGTAAGTGAATGATGGAATTTCGATGTTATAACGTTGGAATCTTTTAAATATTTGCAGATTATCTATGTTGACTCAGTGGTTAATACATTTGATTACTAATGGATGATCAGCAACTTTAAGTTCTCATCTACTGAGACAATTTTCAAATGTTAGCATAGAAGATTGGCCTTGTAACTTGACATTTTACTATACGTTCCACTTATATAAGGTTTTTAAATATGGGTGGTCGATTTTAAAATCTTATTCAAACAAGTTCTGTTTAAGATATCCTTAGATGACTTTTTTTAATAAAAGAAGTTATAGGTATGGCATTTAGTATGCAACACATTGTTGTTCGAACGTGCGTTGTGGATTTGCTAAGTGACACGTATTCGGGGGTCCAATTTGCGATGACCTTGTCATATTAATTTGGCTGAATATGGAAGATGACATTCGATTCGACTTTGAGGACATCAAATGTTTGCGGTTTAGTCAAATAGACGTACAGTTTTTGTAATATATAAGCCCGATGTTAAATATAAATGCTAAATGCGACACTAAACTCCCCCTTCAACATCGAAACCCCAAGAAAGCCAACTGGGACAAGTTCGTTGTGGAAGTAGGAAGACACAGTAGCGCCCTTCCACTGCATCTGATGGAAACTCCGTTTGTACTCGATGCTGCGGCGGAACTAATATGCAATATTTTAGTCAAAGCCTATGAAAGGATCTGCCCTCTAAAGACTATAAAACCACAAAGATCACCGACATGGTAGACGAAAGAGTTTCAAAGCATTAGAAGGGAAACCAGGAAAACCTATAACGCAGCAAGAAGCTCAAATTCGGAAACCGATTGGGATCTTTATAAGAATAATCAGCGCAAATTCAAAAGTGCGCACCTCCTGGCGTAACTTCTGTTGCAGTGTAGAAAGCACTACTGAATCAGCCAGACTTAGAAAAATAATCGCCAAAAAAACCGGCTGTGCCAGGTTACCTCAAGCTCCTCAATGGGGACTGGACACAGTCCACCCATGAATCTTTAACACATCTACTTTAAACCCACTTTCCAGGATGTGATTCATACTCCGGTAGGACCCCAGACACAACCGTCTATTATTGCAACCCCATAACAGCAGCAATGGAGGATATGGTTAGTGTAGAAAGAATCAATTGGGCAATTGACTCCTTCCCCCCCTATAAATCCCCAGGAGTCGATGGTATTATCCCGATCATGCTACAAAAATCGAAACACCTCGTAACAGTATTCCTACGCAAATTGTTTGTTGGTAGTCTAAAATGCGGTTACATCCCTAGGTACTGGCGGGAAGTAAAGGTAGTCTTTATTCCAATAGCCGTCAAGCCCAGCCACACGACCGCGAAGGACTTTAGACCAATAAGTCTTACATCCTTCATTCTAAAAACCTATGAAAAACTAATGGATATCTACATTCGTGACAAACTCGACCCCCAATACATATCCTCGGCACAGCATGCCTACATGAAAGGTAAGGGAGTCGAAACTGCCCTACATGATATCGTTAGTACAATAGAAAAACCTCTTCACGAGAAGGAATATACACTCGCTGCATTTCTCGACATTGAAGGAGCCTTCAATAATGTGAACACAAACGCAGTCGAAAGAAACCTCGCGAAGAAACCTCAGGTTTGCAACAACATCTGGATGGCTGGAAAAAGGCTAACAACAATGGATAGTAACGGGACAATGAATGAACCAACCACAAAAGTGGACCCCCAACGGGCATCACAATGGGTCTTTATTGACCTGAGTGCGATGAGGGAAGACACACACCGTCTGCCTCATCAACCCACCAACCTAACCTAAATAGAAATGCTAGACTAGGCTTAGACTAACTTACTTTATTAGATAAAAATCTTACTTGTTAATAAAACCTGACGAGAACAGAGAAATGACATGGCTCATATTTATATAAAAATATCAAATTTGAGGAATCCCCAAAATAAGAAGTCTAAATGCGTAAATCGCTCGATTCCGTTGGACAGTTCACGTCACGCTGTAGTACCATGTCAGACCAAAATCTGAATCAAATGAATGAATTTCGTGTATCACGTTAGATTCTTAAATTCATCCAAATATGCTCCTCGTCGATAAATATGCTTTTTGTGTGGAACATTTTTCGAACGGAGTATGATCATTTGCTATATACTACTGAAGAATTCATAGAACCTCAATTTGACAAATCTAACTTCAAGAACATGGCCGCTATAATCTAACGAATTCGATCGTTCCTATCAAAATACTCCATATAATAATTTATTTCGAAAATTCAAAACTGAAATCGTAAGGTGTTCCATATAAATTTCTAGTACACATTTCTCAAAAGCCTTTCCTTCCCTAAGTATACACACTCAATGATTACCTCCATTAGCATCTTCCCTTAATAAAGGTTAAATTGATGTAACACCCACCAATGACGGTGTGAACCATTCTGTATGTTGTGTCTACACCCTTAAGCGAAAACATGCAAACAACACTTGAATAAACCATTCCACGGAATACCAATCTAAGTAACACATTACATTCGAGCAATTTATGTAATATATCGTTGGTTTTAGGGATGCGTACGTACCTGTGTACGCAGTTACATTTCCTATTCAAATCCAATAAAGCAAATTAAATAAATTTAAATTTGCTTCAACAATAAATTTTATCACGGGTACAATTATAAGGAGAGAACCTCCCCTACCAATTTGTCGTTTCTCTGTTAATCTCATCTCTCCACTTAGGCTGTGTATCCGTGTTAAACACGCCTCCAAACAACCTAACCACATTATCACCTTACAACCTTACAACCTCCGGTTTTGTTAACACAAATCGAGTGACAGAAAACAGAGTAGAGAGACAGAAAAAAGGAATGGAAATTACAGAGGAAATTGTCGCATAGCATGACATTCTAACATAATAAAGCTTTACCATAACATTGGTTACAAAAAGGACGACAATATCCTCCTGATATATGGATATATGTATATATATAGTTTTTATTTTTCTTTGTTTTTGTTAGCAGAGAAAACCCACAAATCTATCCCTCCTGTGAATAATGATGCTGATGGTGATAAAAATCGTTTACTCATCTACCCCCATTGAAAGAGAGACTCCTAGCTACCTATATAGATAGGTTCACTGAGGGGCCTACAAAATGTGTTCAAACACACGTGGTACTGTTTTGAGATACAAAATCAAAGCTTAAAACACGAAATATTACCAGCAACGAGGGTAATTACTCATACTGACAGCCAAGCCGCGATAAAATGAAATTATGGTCACAAACGTTCTCCCCAAAAGATACTTTCGGTTTTTTTTTTTTTTGATTCACCGAAATCGTAATACATACCCGTAGTGAAAATCGATTTCCTTCACCGTTTGCTGCTGCTGCTACGGCTAATTTTCATCGATGAGGTGTTGAGAAATGTAAAGTTGATCTTTAGCTTTAATCACTTGATGTATAGGTATTTCCAGAGAATGCTTATTTATTTTTTGGCTCACATAAAACACCACTTTTGAAACTGAAACACTTTTATGATTTATGTATGACTTGGATTTTTTTTCGTATAAAAAAAACACAAAACCTTTTCTTGGTTATTTTTTTATTTTTGGAACAAGTTTAACGCTCAAACCCGAGTGGAAAACTGAAATAGATACTTTTTTTGTTTTAGGTATTATTACGTATTATTTATATATTTTATAATTTTATATAGATTTCTGCTAAGCAAAAAAAAAAAAATAATAAAACCAGAGACCTCTTTATCTAAGGTCGTTGCCGGAGATTCACTCTGGCAATATAAAAAAAAACAAAATTATTCACAAAACGTGGAGTAAATAATGATGATGGTGTTGTTGTTGTTATTGTTGTGGTCGTGTACTTTCTGCGTAATCTCATGTGCGAATGCGAAAAGCACGGATAGATGTTGGGGCTATGGCATTGCTTTGCTGGCTGCTGTACGTATAGAGATACATTCGAGAGAGTTTTATATGTGCTAATTTGAGGTTCAGTGTTTCTTTTGTTTTCATTTCTTGTTTCGCATTTGATTTTCAAATATTTGCAACATACCCACCACCGGCCGTCCACCGCCGCTGACTTTGGAAGTGGAAGTAGAAAAATTTGTTAATTGACCGACCGACATAGATAGATGGAGGTTGTTTCGGTGATGTTGTGTCAGAATGTTTGCAAAATAGGAAAACAAAAAGGAGTTGCATAAGGCCGGTTGAGTGATTCAGCATTGGCGGAATTGTTTGTAGTTGTTCCTGTAAATGCCAGATTGTATCAAGAATTTAAATGGCTAATGAGCTGACAGTAAATGCATGTTTCGGGGGAATCGTCATTCGGTTGTGAATGCGGACATTAGTGGGGACTTGGGGAGTGATTTGTTATTAAAAAATTCAGTTAAGCTATGTTAAATGTCATTATTTTACATGATGGGAAGTAATAATTAAAATCGTTTACAATATGGTAGGCTATGAACCTATAATTTGGATGATATATGATTGATGATTATGGTCAAATGCACAATTGAGGAATTAATAGACCTATTCAATGTGTCTCTTTTTTTATTCTTTGGTGTACAATCACACAATTTGTATGTGCAGTAGATAGCTTGAGGTGTCACCAAATTAAAAAAAATATAGTTAAAATAAGCACGTGATCTCAGGACAATAATGTTATCTTATATTGATGGCAGTGACGAGTATATTCATCAATCAATCGTTGAACGCTAAAAAACGTAGAATTTGCCGGAAGTTTAATGGGATAAGAACATATACATTTTTAGTATGAAGTGTTGTAACGCTTTAAATCACTGAAATTTGCCAGAAGGAATACACTCCAACGATAAGCAGTTGATTAGGCATGTCATTATTAAGGCATCTCCCATTTGGTTCACTATTTTACCCATCATCGTGGAAATGTTTTAAGTCTTTGATGTATCTAACACTCTTGCCTCGGAATTCATCGCAACCCTACAACACTAAGAAGCAAAAGGCTTTACAATAGAGCGAAATACCTGCCCATCGAGCATTCTATTATGTAGCTGTCCTGCAAAATAATTAAGAGCCACAGAGACAGAGACCACCCCAACTACAAGAGCTTCTACAACAGTTTTGGATCCTAGTCATCGATACCTAAATGCGAATGTAATCATCCATATTGAAGACCATTCTATGGAAAAAAACACACTGGAAAGAGGCTAGTCCTTATTAAAAACATTTATTTATTTATCATATTGTCATGTGAACGATTAAGTAAACATCTTGTAACGAACAATGTATCCATAGTCATAAGAAATAAGTTGAACCTCTGAGCTGACAAACTATATCATTAACTATAAGTCTAGACTAAATATGTATTATGACTGAATAAATAAAAAGGAAAAAAAATCCGAAATAAACAACAATTTTAAATGTTAAAGAAAAGAGGCTAAAAGCTATATCGCCTGCTTTCATTTATAATACGTCATGAGTCAAACACATCTGAACTTTTTTGTTGACTTATCAGGGGAAGAGCCTCAGGTTATTTCCTACAAGATACAGCCGCTATCGTATGCTATCTATATGGTATTTTTTCAAGTCATCGTTTTTGTCATTGTTTTTGGAAAAAGCCAATTTTCACGTTGAGACTTTAACATCGTATATTATCTAGTTCTTTTAAAACAGGACAATAGCATTCTTTATACTTGGGTCTTATTCCAGAACAGTTTGGGTAAATAAAGAGACACCAAGTGAAACTAAAAGACAAAATCGGCTTTAAATCAACTTCGATATCAGCCGAAATCAGATTTCGTTGTTGTTTTGAAAAGTAATTTGAGGATAGATGTTAGTGTTCCCTGAATAGATTTAGGAGCCTTTCCATTAATTATTTTGTGCGTATAGCAAAGAGTACATAATTAGTTCATCCCAATGATTTTTTTTCCGAAGGACGAAGTATTAACAGATGTAAAATGGTAACAAATAAAACAATCTTATAAAGAAAATGGACCTGGTACATACATTGTGTTCTTCAGTCATTGAAGACAAAAATCAAATAAGTATTTTTGCCAAAATGAAATGGTTTGCCTATATTGAGAATTCAGTTTGGAGATGATTTTTGTTGGATGTTCGGTGCAATCTTCCCATCTTCTTATGTTTCATTAGCAATGACGTGCAGTGCAGCCAGCACAAACATATTTATGACTTTAATTACATCAGAATTGGAATATGTGGTCAACATTATGCTAGTCCTGTATGTTCTGTACTCCCACGCCTTCAACTTGAAGATATAGACATTTTTTTTATAACAAATGATTACTTTTAATCTGAAGCAGATTATTCAGAGCACTGCTTTCATGGGTTCTTATTCTATGAACAAATATATGGTAGAAAGTATCTCTTTGGCAGCAGTAATATTTAAATTAAGTAACCTGCACTGAGGGCAAGTATCTGATTTTAAATCATTTTCAGGATCGTTAATTCGGATCTATGTGAAGGGATTTTCGAAATGTGGTGATGGAATTGGATTACTTGAGTGTACTCTGTATACGGATATAGACGTACCTTAATCACGGTGTTACTAAATGTGCTATAGGAACGTCTCACCCTGTATCTAAAAAAAAAATACACTAAATTTGAGATGCAATAAATGTATTCGGTTGGAACCCTGTTTCCCAAAAATAAAAGAGGAAGTCACTTTCGGGTCTAAATCATATGCTATAAAAGATAAATTTGAATTATTAATTAATTATGTTTTAGTATGAAAATACAATCAAGTCTCTTTCTTTTTTTATTATCAGAAAATATTTATAATCATCACAGACATGGCATCATATTAATAGTGTCAATAATCGCCATTATTCCATCGTTAATTAAATTTTCCACTAATTGCCTCGCTCAAATGGAATATCAACAGCATCGTGTGTACGCTCATGATGATGCTTATCATCATCGATGAGTGTGAGGTTCCTTGAATCGCATTTGTAAACAGATAGTCGATCGGTAGTATCATTTCTATTCAAACAGAGCCTATATAGATAGCGTCTTATAAATAATGCATTTTTTTTAAATGTGTTTCTATGTATTTCTAAAACAATTCAATTTGAAATCAGTGCTCATGACTATCTACACATACACACTTCTATCTCAGATGATTATTTCTAATGTCGAATGAATATTTCAAATGATTGATAACATCGTTGCATTTAATATCATCAACATGCAGATGATAAATCTCCATTGTATATAATATTCGAAAAGGAAAATTAAAATGCGAATGCCACAAGAGTCAGTGATACATTCAATTTATAATTATCCACTCGGAATGCAAGTTCTAATGATATAACGAACAATCTATTCCTGTCGGCCATTGGTATGTGTGGCACAGGCATAATGACTTGGCATTCGTCTGCTATCCAAATAATTATAACAGGGGGTCTAAGTGCGTCAACTCATCTAAAATGCATTTATCAGATAAGGCCAGATTGACACATAATCAGTGTCAACACTTAGTTGAGGGTGACAAATCGTCACTTGACATGCCAGTGTGATTTTCTCATAATTAAAAGAAAACAACTAGGTAAACATATATATGTACCTATGGTGATAAGATGAATATCTTTAGCTTCCACTGAAGCGGTAAGGCTGTGACAAACATTCGTTTACTAATTTGTTAAGAAGTCATTAGTTAGATGCCGTGCTATAGATACACGTTTGAGATATATGTACATGTATAGATAGATGTTGGTTTTTTTCTGTTTGCTTTGTGTTATTTTCGATTGGCCTTGAGAATCAACATATACCTAGTCGTATCCTCTTTATTAGCATAAAATATAAAGAGACAGATTTTTGTCTTGTTAATTAACAAGCAAAGTGAATGTGAAAACAATACTGTGGAACTGAAGAACTCATTAGAGAAGGGAAATTGTCATATGAGCTAACTCCGTTATTACCAACGAAATGAGCCGGTTGTAGGCCTAAAAGTTAAAACAGTAGCAGATTATCTAAGAGCGTTTATGGACATAAAATAATATTTACATATTGATTAAATTACTTTGGTTACACAGAGACTTGCAAAGCTTCAACGCACCAGTGATATGAAATTGACTACTGGTCCTTGATGTATTAATAATTTTAAATTTTTTTTTGTTTATTTCGTTACAATGCAGACCAATGGACTTGACATTTTAAAAAATAATGGAACATCAAAGAAATTTGACCATGGGCTTTATATTTTTCAGGCTATTCGAAAAACTAAAATGATTTGACTATGAAATTGACACTTTTAGAGGCAATAGGGAACTAAAATATTTGAGGTTATGTTTAAGTACTTGATTTGATGGCCACAAGCATATACATATCAATTGAGGTTAATAAGAAATCTTCATCTGACTTGTGTGGCTTAGCTTTAATACCGTAGGTCTTGGACAAAGAAACTGTACTTATACGTGTTTACTTATCAATACAGGTAAAATCATGCAACTACAGGGTTATAAATAACTGACAAGCCCTATTGTGTGATACCTACTATTTTCCAAGGCTACCTAACTTTAGAAAAAAATAAAACAACATTAATCCGAAGCATTGAACTTCTTCTTTTCATCATGTTCTAAAAAATTCATCGCTTAAAATAAAACCTAAAACCTATTTTAAGCATAAATGTGTATGTGAGCGACGATTTTTAAAGACTGGTAAATAAATGATCAGCACGCAGAGATGATTCGTTTAATAAAAAAAATGCAAAAAGTGAATGGCAGCTAAAGCAAATTCATGCCATTTTGTTTCCCGCTTTCATACGAACAAGGTATAGATCCAATAAAAAAAAATTGGGAAAAAGTGGGGAGCATTTAGCAGAGATCAAACATTTTTAAAATTCGAAGACTTTCCTTCAAACAATGTTTGCAGGCAGAACATTATACAAAAATTATGAACTTCTCACTATGGGGGTATTTAAAAAAACACATCATCTTTTTAAGATTACTCTTGCCCATTCTCATGCAGAGCTTAAACAGTATTAAATCTTATATATTGGCATTGAATTGACAAACTTTAAAAACTGATAAAAAAAGTTCATCAAAAAAGCACCAATTTGAAGATCACGTTATGTACACCTCCTCTGTACACCTCCTCGGCATCATATTTTAGAATGTGTTCATATAAACAAATCAGATATATCTACAGACAAATTGCGAATGCACTGGATATCAAACTAGTCACACGTCTTACTTTCTCTTAGTAAAAACTGTCCGCATATTTTCAATTGACATTTTTCACTTTTTTTTATTTCGAAAAATAGATACATATTTCTTTGATTTTGAAATACACATTTAAGATTAATAGTCACTTCCGATTGTAGAAATCTATATAGCAATCATTGTCAAGCAAAAATAAAATAAAAATGTCACAAACCTACCAGCGAAAAAAAAAGATCAACCAGTATGTGTAATAGCTTAATTTTTCGCAAGAAAATTGGCCTACCTAGCAAATCTGTATCTACCATATAACCAAGTGCATGAAACTATCGTAAATAACCAAAGATTTCCTCTCATCTGATGATATAAAAACAATCCACCTAATCTTGTAATGATACGAAATGACGGGTATCAACAACAGCTTGCTGGCAATTGAAAAATAAATTAGCCGTTTCCTAAGAGTCGAGATACCTACCGGCGAACGGTAAACGCGTTTTACAAGTAAATTACAGAAAATAATTTCTACCGTATGTTGTTGTTGACAGTGGCAATAAGTAAGCAGTTTATTGCCAGCGAATGTAAGATTGGAGTGATCAGAAGTGGGGATATTAATAAACCCAGGTTCGAGTTGAGGTACAATTTGAAGTAAGTAGGTAGTACATGTTGTATATTTTTGGGGAACTATAAAACCAAAATTGATTATTGAATGTTAAAATATTATATTGCTTCTGTTTAAGGACGAACGCAACTATGGAACAGAAGAAGTAAGCGATAAGTACCCATCACTAGACACTTAACACGTTTAACGAATGTGCCTCTCTTTTTAAAAAGATGCAGAGAATCTTGTACTAAATGGAAATATTCACGAAACAAAAAGTTGACCTTTTTTCTCAACTCAGACTCACTTAGTATTTTTAAATGTATGTCGAAAATAATATGAAAACACATCTCATGTACGTTTTATTTTTGTCGTGGATGAAATATACATAATATGTACCACCCTTTGTCATCTGTGCAACTTCATAATATTATCATCACAAAATACGGGAATTTCGTAACAAAAATCATGAAACCTTCAAAGCACCCATACCATAGTTAACAAAAAAAATCACGTCTGTCAAATAAAGAATCATTTACTGGCATCAGAAGAAAATACATGTCAACATGGGTAATTATGACACGTTTAGTATGTGCAACCTTGCTATGGATAAGATTTGCATTTTATTTTACTCGATTGCAAAATCCACGACAGAATTGCTGTTACGTGATGGGTCTTAGTTCCCATTGATCCTATTACCTATGAGAGCACTTATAAATCTGGGTTTTCATATGACACAAATTGACAGTTCTTGTAGGTATGTGAAAACAATTGACATTATGGTTGACAAAGAATCTTTAGTCATTTCATTTGTCAATGCCTTATCAGTTCAAAGCAACCTATTTCCACTTGCACTTTCAAATGACGAATGAACATTTTTATCTGTACATAAGTCATGCGTCTTAGAGCCATAAGGCATCTCCAAAATCCATTCCAAACATGATTTGGCTTTATGAAAGGCATTATTTATTTCGTATTCCTAAAAGTAGGTTATGAACCTCTAACTTAGTTGTTTCACAGATACAGCCATAGCAAGTATATGCCAAAGTGCTTACAAGAAAAGACCACATCTATACGAACCTACAGCGTTAGAGAACAAAATTACAAAAAGCCTTAAAAGTAAATTTTTGTAATCCAAAGGCTGAAAAGGCTACCTATACCGCTGTGAATATCAAGCGCCGGATCAGATAACCTTAACACATTTAAAAAAAAACATCTTTGGTTTTTCATGTAATAGATAGTTGCTCCGAGCAGAGATCTAATGGTTGAGTAGTCCAACGCACTGGACTACTTAGCGCGGGATCCCTGGTACAAATCCCAAATGCAACAACTAGATACTGTCTCGCTTCTTGAGCAAACATTCCCAAACATACCTGAGTATAAAACAGTTATGACAAACTTTTCAAATTTGCCATTCGGAATCGGCATACCACAGGAGATCCCGTTCTTTGTTGCAAAAAATATAATTTCGCACTCACAAGTGAATGGAGATGGTTTGAGGTTTGTGGTCCTGCATGAATTGGTAATGCCAGATATTTCATTTTATTTATTGTGGACAAATATCAAGCTCTCCTGTTCTATAAAAAAAAATGTAAAAAAAAACTATAAGGTAAGGCAAACAAATTGACAGATGTTGGTCAACTCTTCTATGCATGTTTGTCAAGCAGTAAGAAGATAATAGGTAGGTACCTATTACGAAAATGTTTTAGGCAATTTAAAATGTCGGGTAACCGGTTTTTTTTCTTGCGGAAATAACTGGCCTTTCACCATGACCTACCCTTAGGTATAATTCTATCGATTGACTGAGGCAACGACAATTATTCCACAATCTAGACTCAAAAGTTTATAGGTTATCGGCCAAAAAGAGTTATCTTTTGCAACACTCAAGTCTACCGTTCTTTACCATCAGCTATGTGGCAATAAGTCTCTAAAAAGCCTTCATTGCTTCAATGGTGCACTATTATACACCGACGTCCGACATACAGAAATACAAAATAAAGAAAAAAAGAAATCTCAGTCAGACAATGATTATGTCCGCAAACCGATGAAATAAAGCACAGAGCTCAACAAACAAATAAAAATGGAAAGGTAACTCGAAACGGCCTCGAGCGCACACTCCCGCCCCGTTCCGTACAACTGTCACGCATGAAACACGATCACCCGTCGAAAAAGTTGACTAGATCACCACCAACGAAACTGAAATTGAAAGACCACTACAAAACAAAATGAAAAACCAGAAGAAGAAAAACAGCAAAAAAACAAAGGCTCTAAACATCGATTAAAGTGAACTTCCCCCAACATAAGTCCGATGGTAAATCTAAGTACGGTTTCGGACCGTTTTTCTTTTATTTTTATTTTTTTTTTCTTATGCGACTCGTTTACACCAAGATTTATCACATGATTTTCTCTCTCTTTCTGTACATGTGTATACTATACACTATACCTGCAGCCCGACATATACATAGATATTTATATAAATTTTGTTTCACAGTTATAAGCCAGCCAAACATGTACCGGTATCGTCGCGGCGTATCGCGGTAGAAGGAGAAGATAAAAACCGACCACAGCACAACACCATCACCAGCACAAACTTCAGCTCTATGCGCTGCTTCTGTGCATATTTATCTTGTTGCATAAAAGAAACTCAATCTCTGCCGCCCTGCCCTCGCTCAACATGCAGCGCATTGTTACAGAATACTAGGTCCAAGTGGTGAGCTGCATTTTGAGAGATTGGGCCTTATAATGCAACATCAGAGATCGGTTTCTAACAAGGGTCCAAACATGGGAAGGAAAGAAAGGGGTTACCTATATAACCGAAGATACACGACTCGCTGAAGAGTACTTCGGAGGTGATAACTTTTTTTTCGAAACACGCAAAACCGGACCCGAACTTCTACGATAATAACACAAAATGTGATGTCACAACGGTGAGATAGTGATGCGATTAATATGTCACGACAAAGCGGATTTTGAAGGGGCGTCCTCGCACTTGTCTACTTCCCGATTATCAAAATGACAATTCAATTTGTTTTAAATTTCTTTTCTTCTCACACACGATACACGAAAGAACTGAGATGGTGTGGAGAAAAAATGTATCCCGGTGGAAAAAATGTTGGATTTTAAAAAAGGGAAAAAGCTGAGAGCGCGCGTAACCGACCGATTCTGAACACGCTCCAACTTCAACTGAAAATCACTTTCGACATCAAGTCGTGTAGTGTTGTTCGAAAAATCGGTACTTATTTTTTCTTCGTCACTCTTCGTTCTCCTTTCGATCGTTCGTTTTGTTTGGCAGTTTCGGTTTTTGGTTTCGCTCACTGTGCTTCTCTGTAGTCTGTACTCTGTATATGTGTCATCAGAGAGCTTTCCATATAGCCGAATGAAGACGGAAAAGTTTTTTTTTGCCTCAAGACCGCACTTTTGTTGTCAACCTTTCTCAAGATTTTGAGAGCGGTATAGTGTTTAGTCTCCAAGTCTACACTTGGTGGGGGCCAAAGTAACTACATCTACAAGTTCACGTCTGGAAGAGTGAGCTTAACTGTAAAAAGTCAACTCTTAGCTTAATATCGGAACGTAGTCTATCCTCACAGCTGTTTGGTTTGTAAAAGTCACTCAGCAAAGGGGGATAACATTTCAAAAGTCAGAGTTCATGTCGAATTTAATGTGCAACAAGCTTTAAGAGAACCGTGTCATTACTTGCGCTCACTAAAGTTTTAAATGTAGGGTAAGCTACGCCATGTTCGTCCACCGCTCACGGATCATGCGCATCGGACGCTTTGGTATTTGTGTGTCCTCTTTTGCTGGCCTCTGTCAAGGATACGCACAACATAATGGTGGCGGACATACAGTGGCAGGATACAAACTCCGCAAAAGTGAGGTTAAAAAGCACCAGTCACAGACCGTCTTTACTGTCATATTCGCCAACCCCCCAAGTGACACTTAGTGTCTCTGCGATTACGTAAAGCTGTAAACATTGCGAGAGATGTTTGCTCTCCATCACATCCTCTCCCACGAAAAAAGGACGATTCGAGAGCAGAAAGACATTCGACAGTCTGACGGAGAGCGCCGACAACCACCAAACCAACATATAGTTTACGTTATGCTCAACACACTCCCCGATAAGGGTTGAAAAGTGTCAAAAATGGAGCATTTGTGCAGAGGATGAAAAGGATGCACTTTGTTTGGAGATAAGGAATGATATGATATGAAGTACTGAGTACTGACCTAGTTTCGGGTCTCTCTTTGTGATTTAAAGGGAATGTAGCATGATTATGCATGAGGGGCGCGTGTTCGGGAGGGTAGTTGCTTTGCATTAATTTTTAGGAGAGATGAAAAAAAAAACATCCAAACGAAAAGGGCTACGATCTAGATGGGTCGGTAGGGATGAGTGAATGAAAATGTGTAAGTGAGAAAAAAATCGGAGAAAGCTTCGAAATTAGGTCGTTTGTTAGTTAAATTTTGTATGAGATGGGAAATTTTGGGAAATTTAAGTTTAATAATATTTTCTTCTGTTACATGAAGCATTGGTGGGTGGGAGAGGTTTTTTTTTTTTGATTATAATTATGAGATGTGGCTGGTTACACAGATGTGGTACGGGCTGAGAAATTTGTGGAAACTCTGTCCGCAATATATAGAATGTGATGAGGACTTTCGTAGAATTTAGATTTATGACAGGAGTTCCTTTTTGTTTGGCAAGTTGTCGGAAATATGGTGCATTCAGGCGATTACTTTTTTTTGTAGTTAGATTCACGTAAAAGCAAGAGATCGGCTTTACGTTTGTAATGGACTTCAAAAGAAAGTTTTGT
This sequence comes from Rhingia campestris, assembly GCA_932526625.1. Taxonomy (NCBI): domain Eukaryota; kingdom Metazoa; phylum Arthropoda; class Insecta; order Diptera; family Syrphidae; genus Rhingia; species Rhingia campestris. The sequence goes on along the minus strand of OW052182.1, from coordinate 48,713,601 downwards.
TGTATATAAGTATATGTTGATGCAGTCCGTTGTAGTAATTTTGAGATTGTAAATTAATGGGTTTATAGAAGAACTTTTTTCGAAAAATGTTTTAATCAATGTTCCATTCAATAAAGCAATGGATTTGTTAGCTTAATGGCATGTAGGACCATCCTTTTGAAACCTTAAGTCAGCTACCTACTCCAATATCATTAATTTTCGGCAACGAAAATTTATTGATCATTGGTCTGTAGCGATCTCCATTGAAAGTTACTCGCATGCCATAAATGACTTGAAACAGTGCATTTTTACGGTTGCACTGGTTCCATTAGAGATGCCCAAACCTTGAGAACGTCTACGAATTCAGATCAAGGTCTTTACGAATATTCTCCGCTACTGGATGAATAGTGTTAAATTGGTTCGTAATTTGTTGATGGTTTTATGATTCCATATTTAGTTTCGTTGATATCTTCACTTGAACGAATATTTCCAGATGAAAACTTACCAGCATATTTTTTTTAATTTTGCATCCAATAAATATGTTGAAGTTTAGCTTAAATGATTTTATGTTAAAATCAAACATTTTTGTCGAGTTTAAGTTTTTTTATCTTTGGAAAGATAAAAAATGATCTCCCCAAGATCTCCAAAAACTCGACTTATGCGATATCGTACAAGAAGCAAACGATTTTTTCCTGACAACGACACTTGCTCTTCATAATGCCCTTTCTTTACCGTGCACCACCAGCACGTTAGTCAAAACGTGACTAAGATCAACCCTGATCGAAGATCGTTTGAATGGTTTAATTGGATAATCTCAAAATCTTAGGTTGTAGATATTTGTTCGAATGTTTTAATTTACAGAAAAATTCCCTACACCGAAAAATGGGTTCGGAAAGAGAGGAGGACATCATAGAAGGTGTACTCAATAGATTTGCTGAGGACCCACGCCGCTTGGCCTTCATATGATTATAATGATTCATGATATAAATTGTTATTCTGTATATGTATACTTATTTAAAAAATTTAAAAAAAATCAACTAAATAAGTTCTCGAATGAGTTTGCCCCCCTGATCGAAATCCTGCGTACGCCCTTGTGTCCTTGCGCGGTATGAGCCAGACATTACCACATGTCATATGTACCTATCAATGAGACTGAGACCCTATGCAGCCTGTGTGGAATTCGATCGAAAGTCGGGAACTCGGCGGATTTGTTGGACAGCATAACCTCCTCAATACGGAATTAGATAATGGCTTCCGGCTAACAGAATTTTCAACAGCTTTTAATGCTGTGATTCGGAGCTCTGGAGTTTCTAGACTTAAAGTCATAAAGCAACCTGACGAACTCCAGATGATACCAAATAGAGGTGGCAAAATAGGCACAATTCAAAACGTTACAACGGAAAACCAGGGAGCCTTAAAAAAGTATCTAGTGAGAAGAAGGAAAGAGGAGAAGATACAAAGTGAATAAGAAGAGAACACACTGTGTACCAGCTTAGGGAAATTGAACAATCTCGAACAGCTACTCAAAGGTAGGCTTTACAAAATAAGAATGACAACCTAGTTACTGAAACGCAAGAAATTTTAAATGTTTTAAAGAAGCAATGTCAAAAAGTGATAGGGCAAGAAACTTATCCACCATCAGTCAACCAACGTGTAGTACCTCTCGCTCCCAGTAGAGAAGAAGTTGCGCAGCCATAAAAAAGCTGGACATTTTTTGATATATTTTTCTATTTTGCGATACAAAATTTAATTTTGCGTTGCCTACATTTTTGGGTTCAAGTTTCCAAAAAAAATGCCATTGGGGAATTTCAATACGTTGAATGTTCTCTCTCTCTCTCTTTGCAAACAAATAATGCCTATACCATAGTGGAAAGAGCATTTTCTTATACATATGAACGCAATTAAAACCAAAAGCCAAAACCCAGGTCCGAGCTTTCTCACAACCATTCAGGTGTGAGTGTGTACTTCTAGCACGATGGCGGGACCTCCTGTATTATGCCGATGTATTAAGCTTTTCTTGAGAATTGATACTACTCGGATGATTTGTCATATCATCAGGAGAGAAAACCAAAAGTTGTTATTTAAAATTTAAAGTTTTTGAACACATTGATGATTTAAAGAATCAGTTAGATCTTATACAATGTCCTTAAATATATTTATAAAAATTTTGCGGTTTCTGCAATTTTTTTTTTAATTTTGCGGTTTTTTGCGGAAAAAAGAAATGAAAAATGCGATATAGGCTTATAAAAATATGGGGTTAAAATGACTGGGTAAATCATATGTAAGACGCTGATCAAAACAACCATGGTCTACGGCGCTAAAGCAGGGGCCTTATGCAAAGCAGATGAAGAAGTTCTTGGCTTGTTGAGCAGAAAATCATTCGAAAAATCTTGGGTCCCGTTTATGTTGATGGGCTATGGAGACGAAGATTCAATCACGAAATATACGACAGATCGCAATAAAGTGAAACACATATTTCATCATTGAGATTACAAAGAGAACAAATAGGGTTTAAGTCATTTCAAACATATCAGTTCTGGAAACTCTTTCTTGAAAAAATTATTTCCCGAAACTAAGGTTTAAGTGTCTATATTAAGCTGCCGTCTCACTCTATCAAGACCCACTTTTTTCGGGTTTGTCTATGATTGTAATGTTTGTTTGGATTAAAATCTTTAGTTAATTTTTTTTAGGATTTCAAAACTTCCTCTATCAGAAGCAAGTAAAAACATTTTGAAAACTGTAAAAATTTTTAGCGTCTTAAACATGAATTTCAAATTTCAATCAGCTTCCTATACCGAATACTTTTTTAAGCTCTGCGTCTTCATACCAACAAAGTTTATTTAACATAAATACTGAAACCTAATGAGTAATGACCATGGAAAACTAAAATGGTTCGTGGACTAAATTATTGATCATCCGCAAATGGATGATATTTTTTGGAGTCAAATCTCATTTTCACCTGATTGCTTCGTTATACCAACATGTGGTTGTCGAAAACCAAGTCAAGATTTTGGGATGCATGAATCATTGGAGCACACTTCATCGGAAATGAGAATAGTTAAGTGGTGGTTTTTACTGGTGCTCGATTTCGCAACATGATAAGAGAGTTATTTTTACATAAATTGGATGACATTGATGACATGTCGTTTCATCACGTGGTGACACATTCCGTACACCCTGTGAAATATTTAATGCATGAGATATTTTGTGTTTTTGTACTATCTTGTTTCGATGATCAGAATGAGTTAATAGATCATTTGATTTAACACTACTGGATTTCTCTTATTGGGGTTATTTGAAGTCAACGGTCAGGCCAGCAAGCCCTCAACCACCCGAGCATTGAATAAGGAAATACAATGCTGCAACAAACTTTTTTTTGTGCCGAAAACGGCAACTCTAATGCTATCTTATGTACAACCAATTTATATACGTACCTGAAATCAGCTCTTCAGGTCTAATCTTCTCTTAGTTTCCGAACAATCTGCAAATATAATAAATACTCATTTTCGTGTATCATAATATTTTGATACCAAAGAGAGCGAACTGAATCAACACTCATTCAAGCTGAACTTGGCGCAGTGCGCACAACTTCTATCCCGCATCTGCAAAGCAAAAATTCACATCCACACAAAGTCTGTATGTATATGGGCATTGGGCAGCACTTCACCCACCGTAATGCAAAGAAAAATAGAGCTCCCCACTGAATCGCAATACCGAAATTGTTGCGTCAACACTTTCGTCTTGTCAATCAACAGCAATAGCGCCATCCACATGGTTGCCCTCCCCGAACTCAGACACGCCACCCCCTTTCCATATACGATTTGTTATTGTATTTGAAAACTAAACAAAAACAAACCCCAACCGAACTATAATTATACGTATACCACATCAGTCCACGTTCGTGTGTGCATTGAACTTTGCGCTAAGCCGTCACTCCTGCTATGCAAATGAGTTACGTTTTAGGTATAACCGCTGCTGCCGCCGCGTGTATGGGTGGTTGTTGAGACGCTTCCGATGGCCTAGGGTAGGGTTAGAGGCAACCAGCCCACTGCTATAAACCGAACTGAACCGTAAACGTAATGTGTTCGCCGACAGTAGTAATTATCCGTGGTCGTTGATGTAAGGAGCACAGTTGGTGGTGTGGTGGTGGGCTTTATTAGTCAGATTTGTTATCTGTTGGATCTTTTTGGTCGAATGACGGTATTACGACGACGATGGTCGGTGTGCAAAAAATTGCAGACAAGGGGAGAATTTTTGGCTCATTACTGTATATAGGCACTCCAACTCGAAGGTGATGTTGCTGGTATCTGTGTGCTTGGTGTGTGATTAGCGCTAAATGACCATCAGCAGTAGCATCATCATCGTCCGCACAACTTTAGGATAATTTAATGTAATTTAGCTAAATTTGCTTAATGAAATCAGCAGATTTTCATCTCAGAAAAAGGATGGATAGATAATTTTTGTTTCGCCCAATATTTGAAATCTGGCGAAATCAGCCCGGCACCGCAACGTGTGCCTGTGCATACACAAATAGTTACAGCGAATGTGTACGAAAGTAAATTTGCCATGTAGCATATGTTTTAATGAACTTGTAGGTATAACGGTTAATTGAAAAGTTTACTTTTTCAGAATCAGCAGATAATTAGACAAGCGTGGGATGTAAGTGTTATTTCCACGGGCACCGAGGTGAGAGATTCGTAACATTTCCGCCGGCAAGAGTTTTAGTTTTGGTTTACATTTGCATGATGTTTTAGGGAAGAACTTTTATGACTTTGGAATAAAGTTCCGAAAAGTACTCATCTCCGATTTTTTTTTGTACGTATAGTCTAATATGTCAGAAGTAAAAATCCAAAGCGATTTTTGGCGCAAACTACTGGAAAGGACTGGAAAATCCTGAAAAAAAACTCAAATATAACACGTAATATAAATGATACCGCAAAGTAAAGCTACAATTAAGGACCTCCAATTGAAGTAAAAAGTTTTGTAATCTATTACAAGTTTTGGAGATATAATCAATTTTAGGAAAAATGATTTTATTTTTCAAAAACAATTGTATCACGGTATCTTTTTTTTAATTTAAAACCCTTTTTAACGGTACCAAACATGCTATATTTTTGCAACATATTAGTTAATATGAGTTTATTTCTCCAGAATCACATAACAATTGTTTGAAAAATTCAGTTACATGGCCTATGTCAGCAAATTTTCGTTATTCTTTACTGAATGAAATAGAGTGGGTGGATGGCAAGCTTTGCGGGAAAATGGTTTCAACTCCTTCTCCGCAGCGTATAATGAATTCCTACTAGGACTCCGCACACCCATTGTGCTGACATCCAGTAGAGTTTTAGCAGTGTATTTTACATCTGGAGCTCAGTACAAAAAACGCGTTGGGTTTCCAATGTTTTTATCTAAGATATGTGTTATGAATCCCTACTACGTTTTAGCACACTCACTGCGTTGCGATCAATTAGATAAGTCCATGGTTGTTTTTGCATAAATCCATAATGCATAAACTGTGGAATATGTATGGGGGGACAACCCCCCTGCTTGGGGTCACTGTTGGATTTGGAGTAGGTTAGGTGTATGTAAATTTTCTTGAAATCCTTGCCTAACATGCGAAGCATAGAAATAAAAACAAATTTTAAATCGGATTTCAAATTAACATTTATTTCATTTTTTTTTTAATTCATACATAGTTTATTCAATTTAATTAAATTAACTGTTTTCAATCCATTTCCACTGAACAAATCATTGACCGGGGTAACAACGCTTAATGTCTATCAACAACTGGTTAAAATGATCTCGGTTTAGCTTCTCTACAGAATGAAAACCAATCCGAAACTGTCTCACTCACTTTCTGTGATTGTTTGTTCAAATGTCATATATAAAGAAAAACAATGTGTTATAAGTATGCAAACCTCAGGAGAAGTATGGCATCTTTCAAACCACGTATTTTTTGCAACTTTACAGTTGATGATGATAATATTTGTTCATCTTACGGCACTCAAATTATCCACAGATTAATTTCAATTCATTTATAACCATATACTTTTAATGTGTGTTGCAATATTTGGTCACTGGAATTATTTCAAGTTCTCTTAACCACTGTAAAGTTTTGGAATTATTATTAAAAATACTTGCCAAATGTGATTCCCAGCGCTCCCTCGACAGTGAATGAATGCCACTTCTAAGGAAATAAACTGTTCGCATTAACTTTGATGTTGCAAAAATATAGCATGTTTGGTACCGTTAAAAAGATTTTAAAATATAGTTTTGTAATACAGTAAAAAAAGTTACCTTGATACAATAGTTTTTGAATAAAAAAGTTTTTTCCCTAAAAACATGAGCATATTTTCCAAAAATTGATTATATCTTGAAAACTTGGAAATGGATTACAAAGCTTGTTATTTCAATTGGAGGTACTTAATTGTAGCATTAATTTGCGGTATCATTTATATATGTGTTATAATATTGAAGATATTTGAGTTTTTTCTCCAGGAAACTTTGGATATCGTTTTAGTCCTTCACAGTAGTTTGCGGCAAAAATCGTTTTGGATTTTTACTTCTGACATATTATACGTACACCCAATTTAGGAAAATCGGAGATTTTCGGAACTGCACCCTGACTTTGAAATGACATAGGAATAAACTTTTAGTAGGTTCGTAGACATTTAAACTGAAAGGAACATTAGACTGAGGAAAGTAAAGAGTGGGCGATTCCTATGATTCCTATGAGGTACCTAGGTGGCATGGTAATAACACGGAATTTAATTGGTTGTATAAATAGATAATTATTCCATGATTTATGAAAATCATAATGTACCCCAGATTCAGGGGAATTAGGTAGACTCCTTGAATAGAGATTCTGACGAATGAGCCGAAAGGCCAACGGCATCGCTAAATTCCGAAGTCGATATTAACGTCTATATTTTCTAGGGGTATCATGTTTACCTACATTCACATAAAAAGCACCCTATATTAGAACTGGCCCTCAAGATTGGACGTTGTGCTTTGGTTTAGGTACGCAATTACGTAAAAGAACACTAGTACGAAGCGGGAAGCCTTAAGCTTTAAAGCAATAATTACTGCCATCCAGGAAATACGATGGAATGAAATGGGGTATACTTTACTTACAAAGATGAACATTAATCCTCTATGAGAGATACTACCAAAAACAAAAATAGTTTTAGTAATCTTTAATTTTCTCAATAACTAGAAGACTTAAAACAATTCGGTTTTTTTGTGTTCTATTCAGAATTGATAACGGGTGATTTTTTAAGAGGTTTAGAACTTTTTTTAAAAAAAAAACACACAAAAAATAATCTAATGGTGTCAAATCGCACGATCTAGGCGGCCTATTGACCGGCCCGAAACGTGAAATTAACTGTTCACCAAACTCGCCTCGCAATTGCGCCATTGTTTCGCGTGCTGTGTGGCATGTGGCACCGTCTTGTTGAAACCACATATCATGCAAGTCAAGAACTACCATTTCGGGCAAAAAAAAGTTTGTTATCATCGCTCGGTAGCGTTCACCATTGACAGTTGCGATTCGCATCATCTTTGAAGAAATATGGCCCAATAATGCCGCCGGCCCATAAACCGCACCAAACCGTGGCTTTTTCGGGATGCATTGGTAGCTGTTGCAATGCTTCTGGCTGATCTTCACTCCAAATGCGGCAATTTTGCTTATTTACGTACCCATTCAACCAAAAATGAGCCTCATCGCTGAACACAATTTTTCGATAAAAAAGCGGATCCTCGGCCAGCTTTCCAAGAGCCCATTCACCAAAAATTCGGCGTTGTGGTAGGTCGGCTGGCTTTAGTTCTTGCACCAGCTGTATCTTAAAAGGCTTTACGCCCAAATCCTTCCGCAAAATTTTCCACGTAGTGCTGTAACAAAGGCCTAACTGCTGGGAACGGCGCCGAATCGACATTTCGCGGTCTTCTGTCACACTAGCTGATACGGCCGCAATATTTTCTTCACTACGCACAGTACGTAAACGTGTTGGTGGTTTAATGTCCAACAAAGTAAATTTGGTGCAAAATTTGGTCACAATCTTCCGAATAGACTGCTCAGAAGGTCGAGAATGCCGATCATAAAATGGAAGCAGCGCGCGATGAACATTTCGAACCGAGCACGAATTTTGATAGTAAAATTCAATAATTTGCGAGCGTTGTTCATTTGTAAGACGATCCACCGTTAAATTGCAAACCAAACTGAAGCTGTTTGACAGTGACACAAGGTACTAAACACACGTCAGCTGTCAAAACCAGTGTTGCCAAAACCAAACCAGCTAAAAAATCACCCGTTATAAGCATTGACCATAAAAAGCCAATTAAGCACTTTATTTCACAATTTTAATTTTATGTCATTGTTTTCTAAAATTGCCCCTACCTCCTAAACGGGGCCAGATAGACCCCCCTCTCATATTAAAAAATTCTTGTTTTTGACCCTTCTAGGTACTAACGATCGTTATCAATGTTTGGTGCCAAACTTATGGCAAACTCCAGCATTGAAAAGAGTTGTTTCTATGACCCCCTGGACAAAATTGGTGACTACTGAAATGCGATATGAAGTCGTATACGAGATTCTAACGCCAATGCAGAACAGATAACGATAACACTAGCAAATGTGACGCATTGTCGTGTGACTGAGTATGCAATATTATTTTATTTTGAAATTCGAATTGGGGGCAGCAACAACCACAGAAAAGCTTGCCACTCCATGTGACGATTCTCACTTATCACTTATCAATTTATCCAGTGTCACCTCTCTATTAAAAAAAAAACTAGTAAGGAAATACAATTCTGCTTAAACAAGACAATCAAAACGGTTATACATGTCTAATGAGCAGGTTCCACGTGGAATATGATGGAAAGTATGAAGAGAGTCAAGACAAACATTCGTTTAAATCACTACGCGTATAAAGTCATGCTGATATTCACTTTCCCAAAGTTATACACACATAACTTACGCACCCATATTGTTTTTGCATTTCTTATATTTTTATATCCTTTTCCAAAACGGTTTGTTTATTTTGAAATACAGTTTATAACATAATCATTTAGACTGACATCTTGGTAAGTAAATGGGTTGAATTATGTTCGAAAGCTGAGTGGCTGTAGCGTCACCAGTTTATGGTCTTTAAATTTTAAGCTAGACATTTTTAATATCCGACAACTGCCGCCCCATTATTAACGCGAGATCTTTCTTTTAGAATCGAAGATTCTGCGAGCCGGAGTATTGGTGTCCATTGGTTCTAAATGTCCTAGCTATCTTAAACGCCCAATGCGAAATTTTTTTTTTTGGTTGAATCTTCGTCTTCGTTTTTCGAAGAATTTTCCTCTCAAATCAACCAAGGATTTCTTCATCCACTTTTGACATGCGCCATGCTTCAGCGCCGTAGAGCAGGACTGGGATGATCAGGGTCTTATATAAGAGTGAAGGCTTTACTACTGAATTGCATTCTTAGCACAAAGAAACAGCGGTTGGCAAGAGTAATTCTTCGTTTAGTTTCTGAAAAGATGTTGTCAGAGTTAAAAGTGGAGCAAAAGTAGATAAAGCCTAGGTTTTTTTACCAATGTTTTGAGTAAAATATTAAGATAACATTCTAATAAGCATTTCATCTATTAATCATTTCGAACCACACCTTTGGAGGAGTTTTTACATAGACCCGTAGGATTATAGACTAATATAATCCTATGGGTCTATGTAATATCCGTAAATTTGAGCTAGGATGATGAATTTTAGTACATGATCTCTTTGTTCATTACTCCAGGACGACTTAAAATATTTTGAAATCAGCCCACTGCCACGCCCCATTTCAAAACAAAAAAAATTAACCACACACAGTTTTGAGGGTGCGATAGCGAACACCATTCACAGTAACTGCCTGAACGGCCTCATTTTGGAAAAAAATCGGCCCGATGATGCCGCCAGCCCATAAACCACACCAAACAGTCACTCTTTGTGGGTGCATTGGTTTTTTGCCCAAATGCGGTATTTCTGCTTATTGACGAATCCACTGAGGTGAAAATGTGCCTCATCACTGAAGATGATTTTCTTCGAAAATTGATCATCCACTGTTGCCATTTCTTGCCACCATTCTGACCATTGACGACGCTTGAAATGGTCAAGAGGCTTTAGTTCTTGAGTCAATTGCACCTTGTAAGTGTGTAAATGCAAGTCCTTATGTATAATGTTCATCAACGACGAGCATGAGAGGTGCAATTGTTGGGCACGACGACGAGTTGAGGTGGACGGCTCTTCAGCCAGACTATTGCGAACAGCAGCAATATTTTCTACAGCAAGTGCTTTATTTTTGCACGAGTCATAACTTGGATACAATAGATTTTTGAGTGTTGTTGTTAGTTTAGTTTAAATCCAATTGACCGAACGAATCACAAAGTGCACGACATACATTTTGATTTAAACGCCCATTTTTTTAATAAGCCTGAATAACTTTAACGCGTTGCTCGATTGTGTATATCTTTCCATGGTTCAAATTGAGTTAGTCTGAAATTGAGAAATGTCAAATGAAATGACGGAAAAAACTTGACGTTTAGGTGTGGTTCACATTCAACATCGGCCCTCTATGTTACAAACTATGTATCATAACGCCAAAAAGAGGGTCAAAGATGAATCGATCAATATATCTAACCCGCGATCTGATGGCTAGTTGACATCATCGCCATTGTTCTTTGACATTATGGTGAAAAAGTATGCGGCGTGTGCTCTCAGTGTGCTCTCAAACAAAACTGCTAAAAATGTTGTATATCCCAGCACAATTTAAAATCGGCTTATATTGACAAATGTGGCCTTATACGCATTGTTACAATACGTTTGCTAATGTCTTCAAGCCATACGACTTCTTGCTATCCTTAACAATTTCACATCCAAAAAGTCCTTATTTCTGCTCAGCATAACACAGACGTGGTAAATATCACAGTATTTCTAGGATGACAGTAATATTTGCTTCGTAACAGCTTAAGGCTTCCGCTTGTTGTTCAGCAAGTTTTCTGTTGTTCTCACATTTCAGGTGTAGATAAACGTTTTTGTACTTTTTACATTTAGCATGGTCGTGTAATCAGTCCTTTCTATGGCTTTTGGTTGCTTCGTAACAATATGTGTTTTCCGTGATTACATATAGTCAATCCAAAATAAAACCTAACTCAAAATTATTATAGATACACCTAAACATAGGTCCATCAGTATCCTATCCACTACGGAATTGAGGGATGCCGTTGGTCTGTTGGTGCCTACAAAAAAAAAAAAAACTCGAAATATTGAAAAAAAAATGTTACTAAAGACCCTTCGCATTTTTAAAATTCTCTTTCAATTTTAATTCGGCAACTGATTTATCTCCACTAGAAATTTAAATACGTATAATATGAACCGACAGTGAATATTTAAGAGTTATTAAATTTTATTAGCGCTATAGACACTTTCATGCAACCAAAGTAGGGTTGGAAAAACTCTTCCCTTCATACGATATATTTGTATGACGTTAAAGTATGACGACAATTCTAATCCCGACCTATGTACACAACTATTTGAATTTACTTAACAATTCAAAGACTTACCAATGCTTTAGGTATGTGTGTATCCAATGTGTTTTAATTTAGGGGAGGGTGAGGGTGAGATGATAATACGATACATATGAACTTGCAGACATTATGGCGCTGTCACTAAGGCTGCATACTTTCTGGCTGACATTAATAATGCTGACAGCATTTCACGCGTTTCCTATGATTATGCCACAGTTTTGAAGCAAACACAGACTTTATAAAATAAAATATTGCACTTGAAAAGATGTATTCCATTGGATTATATGGAATAATTAAGGTTAACCTTCATTTTCACATTATCACACACACTATCGCGAATGAAAGCGTTGAACTTTTGCTACCGCATTCCACTATATGTAAATGTTGTGAACGGAACTGCAACGACAGGCGATTATATTCGTGATAATAATGTCAAAAATATACAAATATGTAAGTTAACTTCTTCTTTTGGATTGATAAAAATATATTTATACACGATTCACAGTTAAACATGATTCACAGCACAGCTGTTTGTTGTGTTTATTCTTCTGTTGATGTCATATTTGACGTTTAACAGGCGTCTGCAAAGATTCTGCGCATTGCGTTTTTTTTTTGTCATGCGTTGAAATTGGGGTAGGTTGAGTGCTTTATTTCTGCACGAGTTACTACTTGGATGCAATAAATTTTTGAGTGTTTTTGTTAGTTTAGTTTAAATGGAATTTTTTATTCCAAATGAGTGATTATTTTTATGTATATAGAGTGGGGTTTATATCACTCCATGTTTTTGTCGGGAGAGACATTTTTAAAGAAAAAAGTCTTTAAATGGAATACCATACAAATATTGATGGGCATAAGCATGCGGCTTGGGTGTAAATCTGAAGAAAACTAGTCCTCTTCACTAACAAGAGATCAAACACAGAGTTTGTAACATCGACTGCGGCAGGATCCACATTCTAACTGTCAGCAAGTGCCAAATACATTTGGGTGATACTTCAAGCTAAACTGGAACCTTAACATGAACGAAAGGGTAAAGAAAGCAAATATTGCAGTGGGTATATAGCTGCAATAGAATCTACGGTCAAAAACGAAATGGCTATACACAGCTGTTGTCAGACCAATCCTCACCTACGGTTGCTAAGTCTGGTGGAATTCCATGAAAAAGACGAAACATATGATTGCACTGACATAGATTCAAAGAACAGCATGTGTACTCGTAACAGGAGCTATGCGCACCAGCCCCACAGCAGGTTTGGAAACAATTCTAAACCTTCCACCAATTGACCTACAGATAATTCACACAGCAGCGAAAAGCGCAGCACGCCTCAAAGAAGCGGGTAACACTATATAAGGCCTACAGAAATTATTGCTTGTGGGAATTAAATTTTATTGCCTTATAGAAGAATAATTGTTATTTGGGAAGTGTACGGTGTACCCCCTGTTTAACCGAATGCGAGCAGCAAATTTGAAAAGCTTCTCATCAATCTTGAATGTTTGCCAGACTTCCGCAAAAGGTTGAGCAGTGAAAAAACATGAGAGTTCACACTTGTCCGCATTAACCACCAGAACTCTGCTCCCAAATTGCGATGATGGAGAAGTCAGAAAAAGTGGGTCGCTTAAGTCTTTCCATCAGTCAGTCTATCGATCTGTGATCGCAGCTAGTGGCTAAACAGCTGAATGGATTTACTTCAAATTTGATATGCTAGGTTCATGGGTCAATACCCATATGGGTTTATTGAATTGGCATTTTAAGGCCAAAATTCATGGTACTTATAGTTGAATGAAATTTGAAATCAATTTTACTACTGAGAGTTGTATCAAATCCTTATAAATGTTTTTAGCCTAAGAGTCTCTCAACGGAAATTTCAGATTTTATCTTAAACGAAAAACCGAACGCATGGCTTTAATGATTTCCTTCAAATTCATAATTTTAAGTCGAGGATGCTGGACATCCAGCCTTTGGCTTTCAGCCTCATCTCTTTTTACGAGACTTTATTTGTCTAAATAAAATAAATAAAATAATTAAAAAAAATACGATAAAGGAACAGACTTCTGACTTTTGAAACAGGTAGGTATAGTAATGATATGTAAGTTTCGCCTTTGTTTTTATATAATTTTTGTTTTTCATTTGAAACAACCATCCTTCCTGCCTATATAAACCCATAGCACAATCTGTGGTTCTGGGGTTTTGCATATTCTCGAGTAAAACACTAGTAGGCATTATATCCCCTACATGCTGAACGAAAAGGACCAGGCGTCCTATGAATGTTAAGCGCAACAGAACTATTAGTCATAACTCAGTGGTTTGAAGTTGGACTAGAGGAAATGTGGTTTCAGCTCCAGCCACAAATAAAATTTTTAGGCGGGACTCTCCCAGTGGTCTGATGGCCCGCAAGATCATGCCATCTTACCAGAATTTGACTTCCTTCTGTTGTGTTATTAACTGTCACGAACTTATGTGAAACAGTCACAAACTCCGCCTGTTATCAGGGAGAACATCCGTAAAGAAGTGAAGCAACGGTCGCCCAAAGTTCTGATAACTATGGAATATGCAATAAATTAAAATCAAAACTCTAGGGGAGAGTTCTGTAACAATAGTGGTTCCTATGCATTCTAAAAAGATGTTCATTGCATTGTCCTGTACTTAAAAATCTACTTAGTAATATTTTCCGTCGCTATGGCTCAGTGGTAACTGCGTTTGAATGTTAGGCGTTGGCACCTGGTTACAATTTCGAAAGTAACAAAATAAAACGCTTTTTTAACCACCCACCTCTTGAGTATAACTCCAAGAGTACAGCTGGTAGATACACATTCAAATACATAATACATATGTATGCAAATTCGATTAATATCGCGTTTGTAATTTGCATGATCAGATAAGGTAACAAGATGTTTAAAGAGAAATTCAATTTGTCCACAGGAACATGATTGATTAATTTTAAAATTAGTTAAGATGCTTTTATGTATTGTAATCCTTGGTACCACTCAATCAACATTTTATTTATGTGTCATATTAGTTTACAAATATGATAAAGAAATGTTCAAATGAATCCATTGTAAAACTGAAAATATATCTCTATATATATTATTTCTCTTCTTTACAAACTATGTATCAAAAATAATTTACCTTTATGGGAAATAAGATACACATCTGCTAATTTAATGCACTGAATAAACTGCCATTTTTTGGATAATAACTTTGAAAACGAATTTTTCAATTTTCAAATCTGGTTCAAGTCAGGATTATATTAGTATGTATACAGTATACACATTCCACTGGCTGTGCACTTAGAAGTCAGAACCACAAAATTTGGATTTAAAAACAAGTTAAGTTAGTAGGGATCAATCAGGACATTTATATTACAATAGTAATGGAACGTCTTAAATCGTTGCTAATAATTTGAATAATTTCTTTTTAAATAATTCATATTTAAGACATCATCTTGTCTCTTACAAGTGGATGTGGGTCCAAATAATTTAGAAACACAATGTTTACAGCAACATTGCCTCAATATTAAATTTTAATTTGTAATAGTAATTGCTTCTGAAAACATTATAGCTATATTCCTATTTCTTTTAAATAACTTAAAAGTTGTTAAAACAACTTTTTCTGGAAAGTACGTTATCAAAGTCCATTTATACAAAATTTCATTGACGAGCTTAAAATTATGGGACATACTTATATATCCTAAAACATATTGTTATTGGATTTTGTTAAAGTCCTAAAAAATATTACCGTAGGTTAAAATGATCTAAAGTAAAAATCTGTATGGCAATATTGTCAAAATATTTCCATCTATTTTTTTTTTATTTTCTTAAACTTTTAATAAAATCGTTTTTTTTTTTTTGTAACGAATATTCCCCAAAAAGTGAAAGTGATAATATTTTATATGAATAAAATAAAGACAAAAATTGTATAAATATTTTACTTAGATGTTTTTTTTTTTAATTACTTTTTCCCATATCCTATCCCGCAGGGGTATATTAGTTTTGTAAATACATAGTTTGTAACATAGAGAAACAATTTAGCTAGACATAGCTTAAAGTACATATATGGATCGACTCAGATTCTGAGTCCTGAAAAGATATTTATTCCACATATAAACTTGTTAGCCCAATTTTAAGAACATTTTGACAATGTTTTGATATACATTTCATCCATTTATTTACTATTGCAAATATTTCTTATATTTTACAAAGTTTTACACATGTGTTTTTATAAGTAAATCTTTGCAAAATATAAGAAATATTTGCAATAGTAAATATATGGATGAAATGCATATCAAAATATTGTCAAAATGTTCTTAAAATTGGGCTTACAAGTTTATATGTGGAATAAATATCTTTTCAGGCACTTTTTCGAAATTCCCTATGGTTTTTTCAATGTTTTTACACTTATTCTGCTGTTGTTTGTGTGTGTTCAAAATTGAATAAATATTCTACTTCAAAATGTATTCAAAAACTAGTCAAGTATGGAAGGCGAGACAGGCAGGCGGGCAGAAAGACTGAGCCGATTTGATTCTGATTTGAAGCATATACTATATTGTTTGTCTATATTGTAAACTGTGTGTCCAAACTTATATAATTCCTTGGAATTGTGCGCTGGACTCATAAAATTCAAAGTATCGTTAACTGCACCAAGAAGTATGCAATTTTTGTTTAAACCTTGAACTATGCCAAATACATAAACATACGTATATTCAACATCGCTTACGCGATCCTATCTTGTATGAACATACCTGAAACCGTTCATCTACAATCAGTTTCTTTATTTGCACTGATAGACTGTTTTATGCGAGGAAAGTCCGTAGCAGATCAAATCTTCATAGTTCTTGAAAAAACCTTAGGTGTCTTAATGGATACCCATCACCCATTAATCTATTTTTTACAGCGATGAACTATATAGAGACATGTTAAACAAATCACAATGTTCAAATAACTGATCCAAGAAACACTTCATCAGTAGCAGTAATTCTTTCTCAATGCTTTGCTGAACCTTCCATTCTTTTTATATAATTAATGTTAGCAAATACTTCAAAGTGTCTGCAACTCGTTTGCAAAGCCTCAAAGCAGTATATACTAAAGAAATCGAAATCCCGAACCGAAGTCATTAAAATGTTGAATTTGCAAGCGCCATACTAATGGGATATTCCTTACAGAGCTCCAATCTTATTTGTCCTTTATTTTTATTTTTTCGCTAGTATACCTTATCAAAGAGATGATTTCTTTTGATTTTCGTATAATGTTACCCGTGTTTAGTTGTTTAACCACGCCCGACAAGACAACCTTCCGCAACTGACACTGTTCCCCATGAAAGGGTCAAATTATGCGCTTGGGTTCACCCAATGGATCAACCCCAAAGTAGGATGCCAAGAAAATGTAAGGATATCCCAAGGATATCGGATTTACCGACGAGTATACGTGAAGTTGGTGAGCCGCGTGCTATATCTCCTTAACCAAAAATATTATAAACATACATATGTACATTAACATTTATGTAGAGGGAAATTTCAAGGTTGCAGGGCAATCGGAATCCTGTTGCTTCTACGACGTCGTTTTACCCACCTCATGCTCACCCCAGTCACTCACTCTGTATCCTTATAGTGATAAATGGTGCTAGTTTAAAACGTTTGCCTTTCCCGATTTGTGTACACACTATACCATACCTCTGTTTTACATATTCCTTTGCGATTCTTTGAAACTGTTGTGGGTTTAACTGTATACGATTGCACACTTTATCCGAAGAGCTTTGCAAAAGGATTCGCTCGTATTACATGTACCTGTTAAAATACCCATAAAAACAACTGACGGAGCGTAACGGAATCTTGAAATATTGATGGAAAGGCGCAAGTTCATGTTGGGTGAACTTTGAGTCCAGTTACTATTCGTATATCCTGCGAAGTAAAAAGGTAAACAAGAACAAAAATCAAGCATGGAACACTTAACACAGGAACAGGTGTTTCGTCAGCTTTGTGTGGAACACTTTGCAATGACATGGATAATGAATGGCAATCGAATTCAGGCATTTTGAGTAATTATGTTATGTTGTGCGTTTAATCGGAGATTGACCTTAATCAAATGTAGAGCGGAAGTTATGTGACATCGAGAAAGATGGGAAAAATAAAAAAATATATTTCATCCTATTCTGAGGGCTAACATGCTATTTTAAGGAAGTCTCTTTCGTATTCCTATTTGATCTCGAGCATTATGATTCGACCTATTCTAAAACCAAGAGGTTTTATTTTTAGCTATCCACTTAATTAATGTGCAAAACCTTGTGGCGTCGACGATACCTTGGAATTGTGCGCTGCATACATAACATCATACATGGTCAAAAAGTAGGCAAAACGATTATATGTAAACTGTAGCCCTGTTGAAGGCTATCGATTGGGTACTATAGCCCTTGCAACAAAATAGCTCCCTATCCAAAAGCAAGAATTATTTTTTTTTATTTATTACATTAATGAATACTTGGATCTGCTTATTACATATAATTAAGAGTTTTATTTAGTAAGACATAATTTAATTAAATATATGCTAAAAAATAAAGCAAAATATACTTATCTGCATACATTAAAACTTATTAATTTGAAACAATCTCTTGGCATGCAAAGGTTGACTTCATTGAAAATTGAATTATACATTTCAAAGAACATGTTTGAACATTTGAACATTTGATTCATAATTTGTTCTATGTGAAAATATACAGAGAATATTATTTCGATTCCTAAGTCCTCTTTCCGGAACATAGAAAGAAATTTAAGAAAGTAGTTCAGTAGACTTCAATCGATTGTCGATAATGTATTTTATAAACAAAATATACATTGAAATTTCCTGCGGCATTCCAGCGTTTTCAAGCTAATAATATCACACATCGAGATATAATCTAGTAAGTCCTTTCTCCAATTGAGTTTTCTCAATGCAAACCAAATAAATCTTTTTCGTATCGTTTCGATCCTTGAGACATTATTATCATAAAATGGAGACCAAATTAAACAACAGTATTCCAATGAAGGCAAAACCAAAGACATAACATAGAGTTAAGTACCTTTTAAAATAACAAAATCAATATGATGTATAAAATTAAATTTTGAGTCAAAAAATACTCCAAGATCTTTAACTGGATCAACTCGTAAAAGTTCGTTATTATAAAACTTGTAACTAAAAGTAATTACAGAATTATTCCTTGTTGCGCTAAATATTTCGCATTTGGAGAAATTTAACTCGAGTAATCACACCAATTTAAAAAATGTTGGATATCCATTTGCAGATTTATCTGATAAGGAGGATATATCGAGAAAAACTTTTGCAATATCTATTTATTTATTTATTTATTTATTTATTTATTTATTTCATCAATTGAGTAGCATCTACTGTTCTCATAAGATTACTTAATACAATAAATACAAAATATCTACTTAAAATTATTAATTAACTAAACCACAAAGGATATTTAGTTTAGTTTAGATTAATCTTACATGTAATTCTAAAATTAATTAATTTTTAAAAGTATCTCTACTGAGATGAAAATCTATGAGATTACAAAAATTATTTGATTCCCTGAGACATCTACAGATTGGTTCATTATAACCATAGTTGACTCTATGGTAAGGTATATAAAATAACATTCGATTTCTAAGAACTCTTGAGGGAGCATAAAATCCAATTAATTACAGGAGAAAAGGGCAGTCAATATGACAATTTATCAAATCACGAACAAATACAACAGAGAAATATTGTCTTCTTACGAAAAGAGGTAAAATTCCAAATAATTTGCACCTTGTCGCATAAGAATGCATTTCAATGTTCCAACGTAATCTATACATGGCAACCCTAGTTAAACGTTTTTGGATCCTCTCAACTCTAATGGAGTGGCCACCATAACATGGATTCCAGACTATGCTACAGTACTCGAGATTAGATCTAACAAATGCAAAAACTAGATATTTAAGAGTATAAGGATCTTGGAAGTCTTTAGAATTGCGTACTATAAATCCTAGCATTGAACTTTTGGCTATTAAGTACTCAATATGTTTAACAAATCTAAGTTTGCTGTCGAAAATAACTCCAAGATCGTTTTTGGAGGAGATAATGGACAGTGGGACATTACAGATCAAGTATGAGTGAGGCTTTGACATTTGGAAACATTCAGATGAAGGTCATTACTAAGACACCAATTCGAAAGCCTTTCCAGGTCTTCTTGCAAAAGAGTACAGCCTTGTGTTGAATTGATTGGTCGAAATACTTTTAAATCGTCAGCAAACATTAGACATTGGGAGTTTAAAAATAATTCAGGAATGTCATTTATAAATAAAAGGAAAAGTAAAGGACCAAGATGACTACCATGTGGTACTCCAGATGTTACATAAAAAGGTACCGATATAATGTCATTAATGCGGACATACTCGCTCCTTTAGGTACGAGCTTATCCATTTAAGAAGGTGACTATTAGGTCCAAATTTAGCCAGTTTGAAGATTAAAATATCGTGATTAACACGATCGAATGCTTTAGAGAAGTCTGTGTAGATAACATCGAATTGTAAGCCTCGCTCAAAGCCGTTCAGAATATGGTGACAAAAACTTGAGAGATTGGTAGTAGTAGACCTACCTGCGATAAAACCGTGTTGGAAGGGAGAGATAGAACTTTTTAAGAAAAGTTTTAATTTTTCACAGACTATTTTTTTCAAAAACCTTCGGTATTTTCCGAAATTTAACATAAAGGACGATAGTTGGTAACATCATGCCTTGATCCAGACTTATAAACTGGTGTTAAGAAGGAATATTTCCACGCTTTCAGAAAATGTCCGTGTTGAAGAGATAAGTTAAATACTAAACAGAGAGGTACAGAAAGCGCAATAGAACCCTTTTGTAATATAACTGACGGGATGCCATCGGCACCGGGACTTTTATCTAACATTAATGCGGATAGGGCTAATTTGACTTCAGTCACTGAACACTCAAGGTTACCAACATTTATATTAGTCGAAGACGAGGTTTCAGATGTAACTTCTGAATTGGGGTTACTACAAGTATATAGAACTTATTTAAGATATCGAATTGTTTTCAAAGTAATCAATACTGACGCAGTAGTTCTGGATCGTTCTTACTTTCACGAAATTGTTTATAATTTTTTTTTTATTATTTAGGTTAATGATTTCATTATTAAACCAAATGGGTTTATACAGACTTTACTTTTGGTGTAAACATATCGACTGCCATTTTGACTGTTTCAATAAATAAATTATAGGAATCATTTAAATTGTTATTATTAAAAATAACTTGCCAATCAATTCCATTGTTAAAATTAGAAATGTTAGAGTAATTGACTTTATCAAAATTATACTTAAGGTTAGTGACACTTGAAATCGGTTTGAAATATTCATAAAATTCAAATTGCAATGACAATGCTACATGAAAAATGAAATTACTGACAAGCGGTGTCATGGAGTTAGTGATACTAGTGCTAAGCTCAGAATCAACAAATACCAAATCTAGGAAGTTATTAAAATCGTTGGGCAAATAATTAATTTGTAGAAGATCAAGCTGATCAAGAGTATCAACAACTTCACGCTCATAATCATAATTAACATTAAATGGAAAAAGACTAGAAATATTTGAATCAAATGACCAAACGATATTTGGTAGGTTAAAGTCCCCAAGTATAATATGTTGGTGATCTTTTAAGTTATTTAAAATTGAGGAACAATTTTCAATATGTGCTTTATATAATAAATAAGAACTCCTAGGTGGTATATAACTTACAATAACGATAACTTCTGTGGAGTTGTTGAATTTTATATTGACTGCTACTTGGTCAACATCTATAGCTGCAGACGTTGGAGGTAAATTCATTTCGTCACAGCGCCATGAAGTTCTGACTGCAGTTAATATGCCACCGCCCCTCATACGATCGGTAATAGCTGAGGAACGGTTTTTGCGAAAGACAATGTATTGGTCTTTGTTGAACAACTCCTCGTCATGGTGGTTATTAGTGAGCTAGGTCTCAGTGAGAACAATGACATCATATTGATCAGATGATGAAAAGAGTAGAACGTCTCGGAGTCTCGTACGAAGACCGCCCGTATTTAATATCCGCATACATTAAACAATAACAGTTCTTGAGGATGGCTGGCAAATCTATATATATAAAAATGAAACCCGTTTTCCGTTGTCACGACATAACATGAAACGGCTTGACCAATTTGGCTGATTTTTTTTTTGTAGTTTTCTAATACTCTGTACAAGGTTCTTACAGAGAGAAAAATTCAGAAAATCTCTCAGGTCAACTTTGAGAAAATAGATACTACTAACACTAAAATACTATTACGGACCCTAAAACGAAACAGTACCCGGGCGAAGCCGGGCCGGGCAGCTAGTCATTAATAAAAATGATGAGAATAAGCGAGCCCAAGCGACTTCCTTGTGGGAGATAAAACATTTCTGAATTTTAAGTAGTTTCCATCAATTTGAACCACTTGCTTAGTGTCTGACAGATAGAAACTCAACCATTTTATAAAATTATAATTAAATCCTTACTTTTTTCCATTTTTGCAAAAGATGGTCATGGTAGACTCGATCAAAAATCTGTATACTATACATCGATTTGTTTACCCTGTTAAATTTTGTTTATGCAGAAGTTTCTAAAAATACAAAGATTAGTGTTAACCGATTGCCCTTTAATAAAACCATGTTGTTTAGAAGGAAGAGAATTCTGAACTAAAAAAAATTGCTGTTGAGTAACCAGTTTATCAAAGAGTTTTAGCATTGCGGATATCTTTGAAATTGGTCTATAATTCTTGATTAAGTGTTTTAAACCACTTTTACAGATAGTATCAATTAAAAATATTTCCCACTCCTTATGGTGAACTGAATTGTTAACATAGAGAATAAAGAATCAACGACCAACTATTCTACGTCTTTTTTTAATATTAAAAGGAAAATTCATTTGTTCTTCCTCTAAATAACTCCGGGAAACGTCACCAATATTGAAATCGCCGAGTATTAATGAAAACTGATTGATCGTTAATTCACCAACCAACAAATAAATATTATCAATATGGTTTGAATAGATATCAATGTATTTTTTGGGTGAATGTAACTTGCAATAAAAAAGAAATCCACAATGTTTGAAGAACGTGTTGAGCTTACGCAAACGCAAAGTTGTTCAAGTACCTCTCGAGCATTATCTAATTTGTATTGTCTGATATTTAAAGATGACTTGACTGCTATAAAAACTCTACCACCCAAATTCATTTTAGATCGCAGAATCAAAACTCTAGGGGAGAGAGAGCATTCTAAAAAGATGTTCATTGCATTACCCTGTACTGAAAAATCGACTTAGTAATATTTTCCGTCGCTATGGCTCAGTGGTAACTGCGTTTGAATGTTAGGCATTGGCACCTGGTTACAATTTCGAAAGTAACAAAATAAAACGCTTTTTTAATCACCCACCTCTTGAGTATAACTCCAAGAGTACAGCTGGTAGATACATGTTCAAATACATAACACGTATGTATGCAAATTCTATTAATATCGCGTTTGTAATTTGCATGATTAGATAAGGTTATAAGATGTTTAAAATGAAATTCAATTTGTCCTCAAGAACATGATTGATTAATTTTAAAATTAGTTAAGATGCTTTTATGTAATGTAATCCTTGGTACCACTCAATCAACATTTTATTTAAGTCTCATATTAGTTTTCAAATAATATGAAACTTAAATAGTGGTTTCCAGAACGAAATAACTACAAAGTACCGAACATTGACCCTGCAATTTTGCAAATTTGTAAATCCAATCATGTATTTGGGCCTAGTCTGGAAGGTATGAACTCAGGCGCTTGTTCAAAAGGCCACTGAAGGTAATCGAATAGAGATTTGGTATGCAACCAAAATAAAATATCTCACTTTATCTGACCATTACATATCTATGATGTTGTCGTCTGGTGGACTACTGTATACTTAAACCGTAACTCTCTGAAGAAAGGTCAAAGAATTGCTTGTATATGTATAAGCAGAGGTATAAGAACCATTCCATCCGCATCCTCAAATGCAATCGTATATCTAGTGCCCCTATACATCTTTGGCAAACAGACCGCGCAGCTTGTGCAGCCCTTATACATCCTTGAACAAACCACTAACCAACTGAGTGCAATAATGTAAGAGTACTATTCCCAGCCGAATACAAATGGAGGATAGCTGAAATTAAGAACTCAGTTCACATCTACACGGATGGGTTCAAAAATAACCCATTAGAAGTATCTTTTCAGAGATGCTTAAGTATTTTAGTTCGCATTCCTTATCAATATTGTAGCTCTTTCCAAACGGAAATCATGGCAATTAAAAAAGACATATCCAGGCTGATGGAAAACGTGCTATCAAATCTTTGGGGTCTATTTCATTTACATTAAAATAAATACATGAATAACTACTATCTCTTAGCACAAAAGCAGAACACTTATACATTGACCATTGTAGCGGTAACAGAGATACCCCAATAAGGATTATAAACTTTTCAGAATCCAAGCAAATGTATCTCTCCATGTAAATTTCACTTAAACCAGATGCGATCATGGACATAAACTGTAGATTGACTTAAATTCATTTTTTATTTTTCTTAAAATATTAACAAAATACTAGACAAAAATGCTTAAATCTAACTTATCAATAATATATTTGTTTAATCTAGCTTACTGGCACTCTAAGCTTATATCTAACATTATTATTTTTACCTTTAGAATTAATTAATTATAATACATATTAAATTTTAATTTTCCAAGAAAAATAAAAACTTTGAGTCGTGTCATTTTTTTGATATTATTTTGTAAAAAAAACGTATACTATATTAAAACTAAATTTACTTAAGACTCCTTAAGACTACTTAACTACTTAAACCTAACTTAATTATAATCGGGGTGGCAAGCACTCGTTGCGTATGCCCGAGCGGTAGCCATCCTGATTGAGTCTTTGGATGCCCGGCCAGCATGTATGTAACCATATTGTCCGCCAATAAGTTTAACAAGCCCCGCCCCACACCTTGTACCTAAATTTAATATTTTATAACTAAAAGTCCGCAAAGTCCTGAGGAAGTGCCGAAACACTTTCCTTATTTAGCCACCAGAATTCGGTGCGCTGCTTTTCAACATCAATTCTATCGCCGTGCGGAGGATCTCCAGAGCATTTTCGACGTACCCGTAACGGATTAGCCGCTTGTCCCGCGCGTCACGGTGGCGGTGGTATAATACCTGGATACCGTTCCTTTCTTGAGCCAACCCTAGCGAATCAAAATAAACGAATGCCTCTGGTGGAATAAAGCCCGACATAAGTATGCTCTCCATGTATATGTCAATGGGGTAGTAAGCCCCAAAGATCAGTCTGTTTTCGCTAGCCATCGCCCTATCAGCATGCCTTCGAATCACCTTAATAAAGAAATGTCAATTCTATTCTGCTGAGCCCCATCGTATAGAACCTTGTTGCGATAATATTTTATGTACTCGGAGTCTGCCGTTTGGTACAATCCAAAGCAGGATCGAAGAAAACGCCTCTCAAACAGCCGTATCTGTTCCATGCAGGCTGGTGTTACATTTAACGACATGGGACAACCGTATGCGATGATTGGCCTTAAAAGGGCCATGTAGCAAATGACTTTTACCTTTGAATCAAGTTGACTGCTTTGAAACAATCTTCTGTTTGATAGGGATATGATGTGCATTAATCAGTGCATTGTTAAAAAGGATTGGAAAATATCGACTGCTTTTATTGGCAGGTGTCTCAATACGACGTTTGGGATACCGTCCTCTCCCACTGACTTTTTTTTCCATGATACAAAGATGTCCAGGGGCTTGTACCACGAAACAACAAGAAGTAATTTTTAACTTATAACTAGAGTTTCTGTACCTTAAAACGAACAAAAAATTAAAAATTAAATCTTGTACAACACTTGTTGTTTCGTGTTATAGGCTCCTGGAGTTCATCTTTTTGCACGAACAGCATCAGGCTATTGGCGACTATGGCATTTGAAGTGTTTTCGTCATTGAATACCGTGATTCTCAGATCGACCGTATATGGAAAAATAGCTCTACATGTCAATTATCTTGGCTATGCTCCCCTAAATTTAGCCTGAAGTGCTTTTTTGGTTCAAATCTAACATCAAAGAATGACACATCAGTTCCATAATCGGTTTACGAAGTGTACACTGCTCTATAGGCCTATATTAGAAATGACTAGGCCTCGTCAGCAATTAATACTGTAAATAAAAAGGATGAGGAAAAAGAGCATCCCCCACCTTCTCTCTCTTACTTCGGTACCTTTTTTGTGACAAAGTGACAAAGTAAATATAAAGTTATTCCGATTTATGGAGAATATGATGGTTCCATGTATTTAATATTGCAACAGTTCCACATTCAAGAGCAGACTCACGATATTAAAAGAATTGCTTCTCTTTACTTTGACATTTTTATTTTAACCTTCAGGCAGTTTTTTTTAATTAGTTCTTAACATATATAAGAACACAAGGCTAATTTTTAAGATAAGGAAAAAAATATACTCCGCCCAAGCTTAACTTAGTATTGCGGGTTTATGTTTATCCACAGCTTAAGTGTTTGGTTCTGGAACACGTTTCAAGGAGATGAAATCTATCATATTTCTTCTTGACAAATCTATTCAGATAAAATCATCCTCATCTCCATAGCAAAAAATATCCAGACCGCCTTCAAAAAGTAGCAAAACCACAGAAATAAGCATATGATCATATTGAAATCACATAAACTATGTTATAAAAAAAAAACAAATTTTTGGCGCAACAGGCTCGTTAGTACCCAGGGCCTAGCTTTCTCACAACCATTCATGTGTGCGTGTGTACTCTTGCACGATGGCGGGACCTCCTGTTTTATGCCGACTCCGAACGGCTAAGTTGAGATAAGCTATTCTTGACAATTGATACTACTCGGATGATTTGTCAGATCATCACGAGAGGAGGGCCAGTGAAAATTCATTTTAGGTGTTGCTACGGCTGGGAATCGAACCCAGACCTCCTGCACGGCAGTTCATCGCACTAACCATCGCGCCACTGAGCCCTCATAAATAAACTATGTTATATTTGAGATAAATTCAGCAATCTGTGTAACTGTCATATATTAAGATGAGCATTCTACTTGTCAACCATATCGAATTCCTCATATAATCTCATTACATCCATAATCTCTCTACTCACACTTCCAAAGGGAATCGCCAACGTACAGAAATTACTTTTAAATAACATCATCATGATTAAGGTCGCCATATCCTTATCAAACTACATGTTATCCCTTTTCTTGAGTCTTCTCTATTGATATATCCTTCGTAGTGTCCTCCGGATCAGAACTGTGATTTATTCCATTTGTTGACCAAACGCCCACTCATTTGTTTCAATTGAATAACGATTGGGACCTAAGTTAGAAAAAATTCTCTCACCCCTATTCTCTAGACGAAACCTTGTGTCTTATATATAGCTCACTCTTGCACTGGATTTTCAAAGTGTCTAGTAGATTTGTCAATATCCTGTGTGATATTATCCTTCCGATTGATTTAATACCACTCAGTAAATCAGACACACGCCATACACATTAGAACCGAAAAGGGAAAGAGATAGACAAAGCGACTAGTCCTTTTGCAATATTTTGATGTTGTCCCATCTCTCGACATTTGTTACACATACATATGTATGTTCGAATGTACATCTGTTCGATGCCCAATGGAGATATCAATTGAATTTGACAGTTACAATAATTTATAACAGCATATTCGGTACAATCCGGAAAATTGTTGTGCTCTCCTGCTCATCTGCGCGGAGTTATCAAGTACCAGCCTCCCATATCAAATCAACCAACATCTGACTGTCTGTATTTGCAGTTAAGCTAACGGATGATTTATATAAACCAAAACAAAATTTCATTCGGCAACAATTGACGCCGGGGAGTTAGTCAAATTGATGGCATCAAAGGATATGTTTTATTGTTTTGTATTTTGAATAGATTGGGCTTCGATGTATGGGGATATGTATAAGGTTGTCACAAAGGATGTCGCTAGTTAGTAGCCAAGCCAAGCACTTTCGGTAGTCGTACATGCAGGATAACTTAAAAGACATAAAAACTAACAAGATTAAGCATAACCTCGGCAGATGTAAAACATAAAACATACTTTACTGTGTTCCATGCACGATTGGGTTAATCCCATTTTCTTCAGATTTACGCACGACAACCGACGAATCCTCTCCAAAGCCTAATTTGTATGAACTGCAAAGCCACTCCACCCTTGTAAACTAGGGAATGAGACGAAAAAGAACCACCCCTCATAGAAAACAAATACAAATCTTTTTAAGCTGATTTTAAATATAAACACAATAAACCGATCTAGCTTCGCCCCCACCACACTCGCTCGTTACGAAGTAAAGTGATACTTGCCACCTCCCACCTTGCCTACAGCCCTCCGGCATGTGCAGAGCAACATTTATCCAATTTGAGACCAAGCATGGTGTACGAAATAACGAGAAAAGGCCCAATGAAATATCTCATCGCCAACATCATTGCCACCGCAGTTGTACTTCTCGCAGAGTGAGTCCTTTTGCATATGAAAGTCGGTTATAGGACTCGAGGAGTAAAGTTACGCGTAACCACAAATGCCCGCTAGCGGTCTTAGCATCATCGCGTTCTAGTCTCTTAGTTAATTTAATTCTCGTCCTTTCCTTTCTCATTTCATAATCTAAGGCTTCAATTAGGATGCTGTATTCCACCCACCTATCCTGCATCTCCGGCGGCTATCTTTCGCACTATATACCAATGCCTCGTCAGCCGAGCCGTGCGATTGCCATAGATAATGTGAGAATTTCAACACGTTTTTGCACTTATTTGAATTTTTTTTATTATCCATGTTCACGAATTATCCTGCACCCACGATGGCTGAGAGCTCTAACTGACTTATAGGTGACTACAAGGGTGAGTATAAATAAAAAAGATGAAGCTACTCACAAATTACGGTTACCTGAAGCGAAAATACAGAAAAATCAAAAAGAGAAAGAGGGAGAGGGTGATGATTGTGAAGAGCAAAAAATAAATTTCATAATTTCTTGTACGTGCTAGCGCACAGTCTTCAGCATACAGGGTGGCATTGACAATTTAGGCACGTTCAACCAAAGGCGAATGCAAACATTCGTGAGGCTAAGATGATGCTTTGATTTTTTCAATGTTCTATGAAGACGTGAGATTAAGGGAGTCTCCCAAGATTCTATAAACTAGACCGGATGTTGGACAAATTTCAATTGTTGATTGGTGAGTAATCCCATTTTTCTTCGCATTTTTTTTTTCGAGTAGTGGATTAGTAGTTAGTGTGTTGGACTACTATTCGCGGGGTCAATGGTTCAAATCAACATCACCGGAGTTTTTTTTCATCACTGTTCCACCTCTTGTTGAAGTCACCCTAGTTGACGGGCTATGGAGTCGAAGGTTCAACCACGAACGAGACCGAAGATTTTTCGAAAAATGTTTCGCTAACAATGATCAAGGATTTCTCCATCTGCTTTGAAACGGTCCATGCGTCAGCGTGTACTTTCGTGTTGACAGCAAATTGTCCTCATTTACTGGTAAACCCATTTTTGTGGCTTCCTTCTTTATACTAGCAAACTTGGCTATGACATCACGTCGAGTCCGACCAACGATGTCAATATCGTCGGCTACTAGCATAGTTTTACCGATTTATGGATTGTGCCTCTGGTTTTGGTTCGGGAGTTTTGTACAACCTTCTCAAGAATGATGTTAAAGAAGTCACATGACAGTGTGTCCCCTTGCCAAAATCCATCTTTGGTATCGAATTTGTGGTTGAGGTCGTTTCCGGCCCTAATTGTGCAGCGTGAATTCTTTTGGCGGTATATATACCAAAACTAGACATGGCTCTGTATAGTTTTTCTCTATAAATGCTTTCGTATGCGACTTCGTATTCGTTGAATAGGTGGTGTCAATTTCAACATCTTAGGTTTTTTCGAGGATCTGGCGTAGTATAAATCAGTAGTATATATAATTTATCAGTTGTGCACTTTCCTGCCCTAAAACCACACTGATAATGGCCGATCAGGCTGTTGGTGAACGCTTTTAGGCCTTCAAATATAACGCAGATTTGATCTTGTAGACCATGCTAAGGAGACTTGTAGCTTGCGTAGGTCAGAGGTTTCCTTTTTGTTGGTTCGGGCTAACGATGGTGAGGTTCCATTCTTCAGGCGTACTTTCATCCGACTAAATTTTGCTTATAAGTTGGGTTACTTCATCTCCACAGGATTTATAAAGCTTGCCAGGAAAGCCGTCATTTCAGACAGCCTTGATAAGCTCAAGTTTAGATATTGCTATCCTCACTTCACTTGTTTCCTTATAAAGCCCAATGTCAGCTTTCGTCTTCACATATAGCTTTGCCTTGTAGGTCCCATTTTTGGCTGCGACCAACCCAACACGATTTTAACACCGAACTTCGATATATCATATTTTTGTTAGCTCATATAAGACTTTTGTTGGTGAATTTGACCTTGATGCGGATTGTTACAATGCTTTCGCTTATGTCTTCAAAGTCTGGCACTTATAACAAATCCACATCCGAATAGATGCTGCGCTGGTTGTGCTCATTATAACACGGACCGTAGTAGATGTCACAGTTTTTTATCCCCTTTTTTGGCCAGGCCATCGTTTTTCCTGGATGGCATTAATGTCAGCTTTGTAGTAGCTTGGTGCTTTCGCTAGTTGTTCTGCCTCTACTGTTTAATTTTATCAAATTCGAACTTCAAGGTAAAAAAAAAACGATTGTTGGGTGCACGACTAGGTCGTACGCAACTTTTTCTTTTACAGCGAATTGGGCGTTAGATCAAATCATAAGCATTTTGATTATTGATGCCAAAAATTGATATAATGTCGAAATGTGATTATACGCACGTTTACTCCGAAATTTGAAGGAATCGGTGTCTATGTGAATAATAATGATTTTCCTTTATTGACAAAAACTGAAAATTCCGCTAAAACTAAGTATGTGGAATTGCTTCAAGTTGTAATAATAGTATATATATTAAATTTCATTCAATTTGACATAAAAGTTTGCAAGAAATTATCTATTTTCTTTATATGGCCTGAATGACAAAATCCGTTATATGAATTTTCTCGAAAAAACTGGGTATGCAGTTTTGTTGGAACTAATATTCTTATAGTATATATAAAGTTTAATCAAAATCGTTAGAGCCGTTTTCGAGAAAATTAGGTGTAAAAAAAATAATGTGTAATTTTTATATGGCATGTACCGTTAATAACATGGCTAAAAGCAAAACAAAAATGGCCTAGAATTATGACCAAAAACAAACTTGGGTACGAAATTTGAAGACAATCGGTCAAGCCGTTTAGGCTGGGGATCCCATTACGGACAGACGGACCGACGGACGGAATTCCAAAAACCACTTTTTGGGTTCCGCTATCATCATAATGTTAGAATCAATCAAAATATCGAGGTCGAAAATTTTCACGAAAACAATATAACAATAAAATCAGTCCTTTCTGAGGGTCTTGGTTGCTTTGTAAAGATATTATTTTAACGTGAGTGGGAAGATCATCCAAATCACAACCTCCAACCCAGAGGACCAGTTCCAATTTATTATAGATACCCCTAGTACTACGAAATTGAGCGGGATTGAACGTTGGCTTTTCGGCTATTTCTCCACCATCTATGTACAAGGGGCCTCAATAACCCTTGAGATTCCTATATGACATATGTTGTCCGAATATGTCAAAAAAGCTCATTTTGGTAGTTCACTATGTCCATCATAACTTTACCTTTAAACACCACCGTTTAATTCTTTTGCTGCCTAGCTAGAAAAAGGTATATGTGCCTTAGTATGGGGACACATCATCCCCCTCTTTCGTTCTCATATACTAGCTGTCACCTAAATTTAAGACAGCGATTGAAACCCTGTCTTTCGTCAAGGTGCTAGGCACTCGGCACGAGCTGCGATGACGGGACGAAAAAGGATCGCCGTCCCTTTTTAACTTTCTCTTACAAAGAGAAAGATATTGTTTTCGTGAAAATTTTCGACCTCGAGATTTTGATTGATTCTAACATTACGATGATAGCGGAGCCTAAAAAAGTGGTTTTTGGAATTCCGTCCGTCGGTCCGTCTGTCCGTAATGGTCTCCCCAGCCTAAACGGCTTGACCGATTTTCTTCAAACTTCGTATCCAAGCTTGTTTTGGTCATAATTCTAGGCCATTTTTTTTGTTTGCTTTTAGCCATGTTAATAACGGTACCTGCCATATAAAAATTACACATAACCTCAATTTTCTCGAAAACGGCTCTAACGATTTTGATTAAACTTTATATATACTATAAACATATTAGTTCCAACAAAACTGCATACCTAGTTTTTTCGAGAAAATCCATATAACGGATTTTGTCATTTAGGCCATATAAAGAAAATTGTTAATTTCTCGCAAACTACTACGACAAATTGAATGAAATTTAATATATATACTACTATTACAGTTTTAAACAATTCCACATAATTAGTTGTAGCCCAACTATCACTAAACGGAATTTTCAGTTTTGGCCAATAACGAAAAATAATTATTATTCACATAGAAACCGATTCCTTCAAATTTCGGAGTAAACGTTCGTATAAACACATTTTGACATTATTTATATCATTTTAAGCACAAATAATCAAAATGCGTACTATTTGATCTAACGCCTAACTCGCTGTGAAAGAGAAAGTTGCGTACGACCCAGTCGTGCACCCACCACTCGTTTGAATATGGAAGGGGACGTGTAGTTACAATGAATTCAAATTTTACTGTTCGACTAAACTAAAGTGCCTTGAAGAGATGGTGTGTACTAGAAAAACTTTGAGGGAATGTTACATGACATCATATGACGAAAATAAATAAGCCGGTCATCGATGTAAAATATGTGCTAAATACAAATACAAATTTTTGGCGCAACAGGCTCGTTAGTACCCAGGGCCTAGCTTTCTCACAACCATTCATGTGTGCGTGTGTAATTCTTGCACGATGGCGGGACCTCCTGTTTTATGCCGACTCCGAACGGCTAAGTTGAGATAAGCTATTCTTGACAATTGATACTACCCGGATGATTTGTCAGATCATCACGAGAGGAGGGCCAGTGAAAAATCATTTAGGTGTTGCTACGGCTGGGAATCGAACCCAGACCTCCTGCGCGGCAGTTCATCGCACTAACCATCGCGCCACTGATGTGTGCTAATCATCATTTTTTGCATGTAAGCATTTTGCTCCTACATAGTGCTTCATTATTGGAATATTCCGTTTATATGATTCGTTTACTCGTGACGTAAAAGTGGCAAGCACATGATGATTTCAGTTTAACTTTGGCCTGACTTAAACAGTGTATGTTATTATGAACTCTGTCCTTAACCAAATTTACAATTTTCTTAAAAAGTTTGGCCTATTCTTGTACGAATAATTTTTCAGTTTTGATTTTTTTTTAACTTTTAAAAATGCCAAATCCCATACTGTGTGCACAAAAACTGCTATCAGGTAAATATAATTCAATGAAATTTCAATGCACATATACGCAAATACCAGTGGCTTGGCTGTTACCGAACAATTGAAAAAAAATTCCAGGACACAATAAAAATGTCAAAATCCCAACACAATAAGTTCCCATAAATCCAACTGTCTGAACCATTTTCCAGCAATGAACTCTCTGCTCTCGATGCGAATGAAAGCATCACAAGGACAATTACTCAATTTCTCTTATCCCTAATTGATATCCTTTTACCGAAAATTCAGGAAGACATTCGCACAATGCACAGTCTTCATTGTTGGCCTGAGTCCAGAAATCTCAGCACACGAAAATTCCCGATTCTTTCAATTCCCATTCAGACTCATAAAGTTGCCATAAAACGAAAATAATTGCTAGGGGTGTGGGGGACGAGCATAACCACCTTTGCTTCTGATTCAACAGGAACGACTGAAGACCAACCGACTGTGTGTTGAGGACGGACTGTGTACTTGCATTCAGGATGCAAACCCGTCATCAGTTTAGATAAGGGCCAACGCCAATAATCCGGTAAGTTCGCCACTTGAGAGAAAAACAGTGACACAGTCAATTCCCTGCTTCTCTTCACTGCTTGTGTTTTTGGAGTAGAAATAGTTCATGTCGGCATTGCAGATTGCTGGTCGGGCGACCTTCTAACAACACAAAAAAAAATGAAATAAAATGAAGTCGGAATTTTGTGCGCTGCTGAAAGGCTCTCATCCAACCAACCAAGTGGTTGATGGCTTGCCATTAAAATAATCCGCCATAAATCTTCATCGTGAGTGGAATTCTATTCAATATTAAAAGTGGGCGAGATTCTACAACTCCGGAGTGATATAGAGCTAAAAAAAACTTTTTGTCCTGGTGCATATCTACAGTGAAATGTCCTTGGGGCATAGAGGAATACACTCACAAGCCAAAACGCGCAGACAAATTGCACTGGCGACATGTCAATTCCGCTCGATTGCCTGAAGGTGGCATGAGGAGATTGCTGACATGTTAACCACACCCCACCCATATAGTACCCTTGACTACGACGCGACGGTACGATGACGACGACGACAACTAAGTCCGACGACATTGAAGTACGAAAGTTTTATTGAAAGGAAATTTCTCACTTGTCATTAGCACACAGTCCTGGGGCCAACGTATCTGCTGGTTTGTGTCACATAATGTCAATGATGTGACCACGTTCGAAGTGGGGGTTCAAATTCATCTTACACATGTGAAAGGGGGAGCCTGCATGGAAAATCGAATTTTCAGCAAAAAGACTGGGAAGGGTGAATTATTAATATCACCTGAAGCACAATACCAAACGAATGACCGTTGAAAGGATGCTTTGTAATTTTTGGTTGCAAAACTTATGAAAGTGTATACCTACTTCTTGTAGGATATGTTTACATGGAGCATGCATGTGTGTATGGTGGAGAGTACTCTGTTATTTCAGAGAAACAAAAGGCGATTGAAAAGTTCACCTTATATGGGATGGGGGTGCCATTTGGCAAATTAAGTTATGTTAGGTTTCGCAAAGTCCATTGAAGTGTACTCACATATAAGCTGTTATTACTTATGCGTAAAAGGTGGAACCGTCAGGAGGGCAGGAGGTGTAAGATGAGGTGAATGCCTGTAATTAACTATGGCATGAGGGTGTTATCAAACCATACAATGCGGAGAGAAGCCTGAAATTATTGCAACGCACTCAAAGGTATAATAGGGACGATTTGTGTGAGGCAGGTATGAACATGTCTGCTCCTTACCTACCGTAGTTATACCTTAAACTGAGAGGGGGATTTATTATTAATTTCTCATATTCCATTTATGTACTGCCATTTGGAAACAAATACTGTTAGTTTGGTAGTCGATTAGCAGGGTACAAGCTATTGCTTCCACACAGCCCAGAGGAATTGTATACAAGGATAAAGGGCAAAGGCGGCCTTTCAATTATCACTTGATTTAACTGTAAGTGCATTATATGTAAAACTTCTTATAGGGATTCTACGAAGAGTCAAGAGTTAACTAACCACATTGTCTCCTTCGTTTGATGAACAGCATTATCAAGGTAGTAATTATTTCTGGTAGTATAAACTTGTGACTTCAAGTTCTCCAGAACCAAGTAAATACATAATTCTAAATATAAAGGAGGAGGACCAGAGAAGTAGAAATAATCTGCATCAATATTGGATGGGTTGATAGATACATTAAGACAACATTGGAGAGTTTAGTTTGTGAAAACGCTGAGTAGGACAGGTGTAACCGAACAACCACCAGAAGCTCTTAGCGACTACATTGCAGACATTACTATGATGGACATAAAAACTTGTGACATTTACTACGGTTTGTGTTATTTATAAAAGGATATATAGGTGGAGGTAAAGCAAGCATTTCATCACACATCTTTTTATTGTTTTAATAATCCAAACAAAGTTTTGAGTTTTAATAATTTCTCTTTTACTCTCAATGCAGATTCTATTGAGTTTTAGTATATCATCGTATATAACAGAAATATCACATTATATTGTTTGTATCTAAATCCAATTGGACTATATAATTATTTCTCCGCACTTATGAGTAGATCCTTGATGACTATTAATCTGTAACTGAGAGCCCCACTAGATTCATCTTGATTTAAAAATGACATATACTCTGGACCAACACTGGATGGCTAAAAACATATTAGTTAGATCCGCACTGGACAAATCCTGGCCTGACCTAAAGGATTGCTTGCTTGCCTATATTGAGATCTTATGAGTAACAAATTCGCAAGTAAGACGCTTGTTGGTTCATTGTACATCGCATGATATGCACGGATGGTGATTGATTTTAGACAGTCATGTCTATCGGCTATTTCCCCTTTGCACTCTTGCCTAGTCACAATGCTGTAAGACCGTGGTACTCTGGCTATGCTCGAGCCGGTACGTGGTAGTTTGCTATTTTTCGGTCGGGACAAGCGTTGCTTATATCAAAATTGTTGCGTATATCGGGTACGAATACTCCCAACCTGGTAGTTGAGGATCAAATCGTGATCTCACACAGCATAAGCTAATAGCTGGTTTGGGTCGATTCGCACATCTTGGTCCAAACTTATGTGTATAGTCGTATTGATGGTCTATGTAATGTTAGAATTTTAATTGCTTCCAAAATGTTGTTCTGTAATTGTATGAATACTATCGTAGCAAGACTAGCTGTAATAGTGTTTAGTACTGCTATACGATAAGAAATTGGTACGATGTGCTATTGTCATTCTCATGTACCCTACGCTGTTATGTTCTATCAACAGTTCCTTCGATGGCTTGTTATGTAGACAATGCCTACGCCTAGTCACTCCACTGAGCTATAATATATGACCCATGGTTGTGTAAGCACCTTTCCATTGCGAGAGGGCTTAGGGTGGTTTAAGACTTAACATGTTTCTTCCACTGACAAGAATGACTCCGTGATATTTGGCTTCGCACTACGATGATGATAGCTAACATATAGAAGCAATTTGTTTCTCATGATGGGATTTACGTCGCCACTATATCTTTAGTTTTTATTTTAGCAAACTAAACTATTAGCTCATTATTTACACTTCTCTATACAACAGCCAGTACATTTACCTATGGACATATCATCATGCATGCAGCCACCTTTCATCTTCATACCCACATGATTGTTATTCCCACCCACCAGTACCAACAATAATATCCTACAACTTATCATAGTTTCTACCCTTGTCCACCCATTCCTCACAATGACAAACACATTCGTCTTGCAAAATGATAAAATGCTTGCAATCAGGAAAGGAGAGAGTCGAATTTCCATTGTCACGCGGACTCCTATGAATCCACTCTATCACCCACTATATCACCGTACCATAATTTCGATACAAATTCGTCCTATTCATCCCGTTTTCATCATAAATTCTCACATCAAAATTGTTGGGATTTTTCACATCCCTCCCAACTCGCAATCGTGCTGTGTGGGCATGGACAGCCTCCCCTCCCTTCGTTCAATGGCACACTATGCTACATGTCTTCTTGACACCTGACACCGTCATCGCGCCATCGCGCTATCATCGTCGCCATCATCATTGTCATTGCTATGGTATCCTTTTGGCCCGTGCCAACAAAAAAGCGAAGAGTATCATTTCAGCAAAATAATGGAGTACTCTATGAGTGGATTCTTATGCGAATGAGGGATTTTATTAGAAGCTGCGGGAGTCGGTCGATGGTGAAAGGTGATATCCTTTAACCTCTCAAATAGAGAGCACACCCATCCCGGTCTATTTGTACCGAAGACATAGGAATGTGTGTCCTTAGATTTGAATAAAAATTCAAGCAAATTTACAAATTTTATTTCGCAATTTCCCCTTCCGCTGGATGAGAAGGCGGGCGAGAGAGAGCTACACCATGTATAAGCTGTAGCTACACGAAAGGATTCTTCGTATGTGCAGATACAACTACAACACAATGTAATAATATCAGAGATATTTGAAATTGCTGTCAACTTCTTGGTAGCACACCATGTATGATGGCGACGACAACTTTGACTATGACAATGATAACGGCGACGCGGTATACAGAGTCTGGAATACTTTATATGGAATGCTGTCGATTGAATAACTGAGCGGTGAATGTAGCACCATCACGTTAAGCACAAAGATGAGTCTGCCGCTACGAAAGAGTGTGCAGACTTTTGATCAATCAGGGTTATAGCTTTGATTTGAAGGAACCTGAAGTATTAGCATATACCATCGAAGGATAAAATCTTAAGAACATAAATCGTTTTATAGCTCCGCACATACATATGTAGTGTACACGATACCCTCATATTCGTATCTGAGTATTAGAAATGCAATCGAAACGATGCGATGAAATGGAGAGAAAGAGCTAGGTGGTGAATAATATTCGTTTGTGCGTCTGCCGATGCGGTGCTTGAGTGCATTCGAAAGAAGAAAAGGAAATCCTTTGTTTGCTCAATTATATGAATTGAATGCATCCTCAGATGCAAATTGATTCCAATTTCCTTTCTCAGAATGTAAGAGCTTATTGCGGGCGGAAATGGTGTGCTAACAGCATTTGCTATGCGTGCTAGTGTAATCACATTGCAAAGGAAAATCAAATGGTTAAAATTTTGCCAATTTGGTTTTATTCATGAGCATACAATGAAATTATGTGTTGATACTGTAAGTGTGTTAGTTGACGTACGACAAATATTTTAATGAAATGCAGATAAGAATGCTTTTATCTTAAAATGGTGTAAGTTGGACACATGTATGCGAAAGGAATGTTAAGAATTCCAAAGATTGAAAATGTGTTCACATGTTAACATGGTTGCAGCGTCTTTGACTAGAGCTTACAAGAAAATGAGGTTGTATAATGTATTCCTTTTGTAATACCTACAATTTTTGAACAGACGGAATAAGAATGTCTTTGATTATTCACCTTCCGAATGGGAAACTATAAGAAGAAATTAGATCTAGGCAGTTTGAGTACCTACAGGTGAATTGAAAGATTTGACATCATGCAATACAATTCAATGTTGACTACCATTTTTTTACTACGATCCTCCGTGATCCTTTAAGAGTGACACTTTATGCTGTGTATTGTATATGAATGTCAGAAGATATTGTATCTTATACAATTTTTTTATACGATCCTCCGTGATCCTTCAATAGTGACACTTTATACTGTGTATTGTATATGAATGTCAGAAAATTTTTTCCAGCATAGTTTTATATCCATATTAATAGCTTTTGTGCTATAAAAAAAGGCCAGGTCTCGAAGTATGCCACTTTTAAATTATTTTCCTTTTCTGATTAGGTTCCCGTATAAATCACAAATTATAAAAGTGACAAAGGACCAAAATTAATTCTTTAATAAAAATTGACCACGCCCACTTTTTTTTTGATTTATCTGTAATCGGAGAACGGCTGCACTGATATTTTTATACCCTATCCCATAGGGGGCTATATTAGTTTTGATACATAGTTTGTAACATAGAGAAATAATTTTGCTACATATACCTCAAAGTATATGGATCAACTCAGAAACGCTAGCTGAGTCGAATTAGCCATGTCTGTCTGTCCGTCCGTCTGTCTGTTCGTCACCGATTTTTGGGCCTTAAATTTTGAGCTAGGATAATGAAATTTGGTATATAGGATCCTTATCCGGGTCACCAGAACAAGTTTTAAAAATTTTTTAAATCCGCCCACTGCCACGCCTCCTTTTTAGGAAAACGTTTTTTTTGGCCAAACCGTAAAGAATTTTAAAAAGTGTCCAAGCAGCATATTTAGAGAATCGAATTATTTATATTTTGTTAATATAATGTTTTTTGCCACGCCCACTTTTTGGGGGCATTTAAAAAAAAAAAACGTTTTTTAGTAAAATTGTTATGGTGCACAATCATTGGTAGTATTGATATGAACATTTCCTCAATAGACCATTTTAACCCACGCCCACTGTTTAGGGGCGTTTTCTTACAAAAACCATTTGTATTCCCTATCCCAAGGCATATGCAATAGAAATACGTTGTTTTTTGTCGAACCATACAAGAATTTGATAAACCTTCTGAACAATATGTTGTAACAACGTCATTTTCAATACTTTATGACCATAAAGACCCCATTTTGGGGATATTAATTTTAAGGATGGGATGGGATAGGGTATTAAACGATCCGCACAGCGGATTGTAGCATTCTCATATGTTTTTTCAAAGATTCGTCATAACCCAACTTAGGTTTTTACGGAAAGAAAAATTGACCACGCCCACTCTTTTTAATTTCTATAAAGATCCTTCTGATCCTTCTAACTTTAGGCCTATAAGTCTCCTGCCTAATATCGGGAAGATTTTTGAGGTAGATATTAATAAATCTATTTTGTTCGTTTGTAATGAAAAGGAGATTATACCGCGGAATCAATTTGGGTTCAAAAGAAATCACTCGGCTGTGCATGCTATTACAAAATTGATTTCGGATGTTGATTGGAATCTCAACGCCAAAAGATGTACAGCTGCCTGCCTAGTGGATATCGAAAAAGCCTTTGACACGGTTTGGAGTGACGGGTTAATTTACAAACTTATTCGATATGAATTTCCATCTAATTTTACAAAGATGATAGCATCCATGCTATACGGAAAGAAATTTGTTGTAACAGATAGAGAATACACGACAGCTGAAGTTTTTAATGTACATAATGGTCTACTTCAAGGCACAGTAACTGCTCCACGGCTCTTCAATATCTACATTTCTGATATACTTAGGGAACTCGATAATTCATTGGCATTTGCCGACGACGCTACACTGTATGCAAGCGGCTCAAAAATTGAAGACATTCAAATCCAACTTCAAAGCAAGTTTGATAGGTTTCAAGCTTTCTGCCCCGAATGGAAGCTTAAAATAAACTATACGAAATGTGAAACCATACTGTTCCGCACCCCAATAAGACGCGGTAATTCAGATTTGAGACGCAACTGGAGAAATCTCAAAATAACGAGTTCAAATGGTCTTCGGATCGAGTCGAGGACCGTGGTAAAATATTTAGGTGTTCATTTGGATAAGTTTCTGTATTACAATGAGCACATAAATATTCAATTAGACAAGGCAAGAGCGGCATTCATGTCGCTAAAAAGCCTGTTTTATTCCAACTATCTTAGATCCGATGTGAAGATAATTTGTTACCAAGCATTCGTTCGTCCAATTCTGACTTATGCGAGTCCAGTGTGGTGGAACATTAACCCATCGTATATGGAAAAACTTCGAGTGTTCGAGCGCAAATGTCTTAGAGCCTGCACACAGATGTATAGGAGTGCACATTCCGATTATAGGCATTATGTCTCAAACAAAAGACTTCTGGATGCTTCCGGTGTGTCCAGAATTGACAATGTCATTCTAGATCTTGTAAGGAATCACTTTGTTCGTTCGGCAAGTGTTAGCGAAAACGAATTAATCTCTGGATTATTCTATCCGAATCCTGGGTATTTCAGAAATGCCTTGGAAAGTGGATACATTCCGCCAGAAACATTTCTGTTTCTGGATGCATATGGCTACCTATCGGATTCAACGAGCGTTCCAATTATATACCATGCTGCAAGGAGAGCAACAGATAAAAGGATCCTTTATGAGCCTTTTGAGTCGGGGGACGGGAATACTGATCAAATTAGATACTGCATTAGCATACCTGAAAGCGACAAAAGTAACACTAACAGGTTAAATAGAGACCGATACTGGTGGCTAGACTGGGCTGAAGCCGATACTTAGGTTAAGTAAAACTAGGCCCTGACATGTGATCTCTGATCTAACGATGACTTGTTAGTCGATGGAATAGAGATCACATGACAGGGCCTAGATAGATTTAGATAGGTTTAGATAGGTTAAGTTAGTCTTGTAGGTATTAGTTTTATATATAAAAAAAAGTTGCGACTGTCTTCTAATAGGTTTTGATTCACATTTTCCTATTTTCAAAAAAAAATATATATATAATTCAATATATAAAATAATTCACAAAAAATATAAAAATTGAATTAAACAAACAAATTATATATCATGTAATGCGAACCATAATGGTCTTTTACTTTGGCAAAATTTAAAAACGTCTAGTCTTTAAGTTTATTTAGGCTATTAATTAATATTAAAGAAATTGTGAATAAATAAACGTTTAAAAAAAATGAATTTCATTCATCAAACTTCAAAAATAAGAAGCTGTAGGTACCCTTTTAGCAAAAAGTTTTCGAGTAAATTGAGGTTAAGTATAATTTTTTTATGGTAGGCACCGTTAATAACATAGCTAAAAACAACGAGTGGTGGGTGCAGGACTGTGAAAGAGAAAGTTACGTACGACCCGTAACTTTCTCGTGGAATTGTTGCAAATAGTAATAGTAGTATACAAATTAAATTTTATTCAACTTGACAAAACAGTTTGCGAGATATTGATTTTGTTTATATGGCCTAAATGTAAAAATCCGTTACATGGATTTTCTCGAATTCGGTAAGTAAATAAGAAGTCTTATGTTTTGAGTTACCCTGAGTCTAAAAAAAGTAATTTCCAAAAAAACGTTTGTCTGAAGCCGGTAGTCTGTTATTGATAAAGCCGAAGTGCTCAGTCGATTTGCTTTTTGTCGTCCTAAAGATGGGTCTAAAAACCCCTACTACTACTCTTGGTTATGTGAACAAACTTCAAAATGGTTCTAAAACATCCTAATTCAGGCATTGTAAAACCTCGAAACGCCTTCAGCTTTTAAGCATTTTAAGGAGTTTCTGAATGAGCAGACATATAGGACAGATTTTAGTTCATGTTTTTACAATATTATCACATAAACTCTACTTAATGTTATTCCTACTGGCATTCCCAGTGTCTTGAAATGGATACACCAACTCTACGATCTAACTACTTCCATCATTTCAAAACACAAAAATACATTTACTTTGTAACTTAATATTGTCAACAAATTCCATAAAGATATGTCTGAAAGAAGGCATCATGAACTTCACAACGACATGGTGGGTATGAACTGTTCACCAGGGAAAAACAAAACAAAAGCATTTGGAGGCTAAAAAACCTCTTCTACTAACACTGCAAACCTGGGATAGTGGAATACAGACTGGGCTCTCTCATTTCTCTATTCCTGCATTTTTGTTTTGGAATCCAATTATGTTGACAAATTTTTCAGTTATTTCCTTATATTTTTCTTTTTGTGTTTTTGTTTGTCTGTCCCCCAAAAAAATGTGCAATGTACCTGAGGTGAATTCTGTGTGACAGAAGGTTGGAATTTTTTTCATATTTTCCTTAAAAATGGAATTGATGTGGAAGAGTGCGCTTTTTGAAAGGATTCTTAGAACGCTGGCCTTTTATTATTCCTAGATGTGCTTCCACGGATACGTAAGCTTTTCATAACCAGTTCCCTTGGCCTGACTCCAGCTGTTTCTTTAGCAACACACAGAGGAGAAGGCATTCGCCACGTCCTTTTATATTACTTTTATTTGTATATTATTATGTTATCCTTGTGATATTTTTGTTTGGAAATGGCTCTGTTGGTGGAGGAGACGTTATCTAAACAGCCTGAAAAAGAATCTTCATCTGGTTTTGTATTACTATGACTCTTGGTGTATAAAGTCGAATAGAAGACGGTGTACATTTGGGGGGACTACGTATTTCTATAAGAATTCGGGACATTTTAAGATTATGAAAGATCATGAGTGAATCCAAGCATGTG
Source organism: Rhingia campestris (assembly GCA_932526625.1). Taxonomy (NCBI): domain Eukaryota; kingdom Metazoa; phylum Arthropoda; class Insecta; order Diptera; family Syrphidae; genus Rhingia; species Rhingia campestris. The sequence continues at coordinate 48,670,326 of OW052182.1, read as the reverse complement.
GCCCACAATATTATTTGTGTATGTCGTTTGGGTGCGGTATGTTTGTGATCAGATAAACCTGCTGCTTGACTGTGCAGTTGACATTACCTGTCAGTTTTTGCATAGAAAAATAGCAAGCTCCGGCTTATTTGATGACAATTTCACATGGAAGATAGAAAAAGATAAAAAGACAGAGTTATTGTTTTCATGTTTTTTTGAGAACCTTCTATGTTTTGAATTATACCAAGGTCTATGTGACTTTGCTTAAGGATAGTGATGCGATTATATGAGGACACAAGCGTTCTCACTCTAGCCTCTCACTATCAACTCCTACTCGCACCTCCACTGGTGGGTGCCTAGTACCTCGACTGGAGATGGGGTATTAAACCCCTGCGGAAGGTCGGTGGCGCCTACAGCTCCAGTTTGATCGAACTGGTAGTGAAATCCTTATATGAGCTGCTTCGACATATTTGAACAGCAGGTCTATAGGGATTTCTTATACCGAGCCAGGGTATTGGAAAAGAGTTGGTGGCGGAGGAGCCCTCAATGGGTCAACGGCAGCGCTCATATCCCAAAATGGGCTACTGACATCGGTATTTTTTCCTGCCCGCTGTCCTAGGGTCAAAACAAGGGCCCGGCCCTCCAGGTTGGGGGTTGTGCTTTGGGTTAACTACCCATCCACGGAAAAAAAATTATGTAACGAAGCAACCAATAGCCTCGGAGAGGACTGATATTATTGTTGACGACCATGCTAAACGAAAAAAGGACAACGACGTTCGTATCTGCACCTGGAATGTGAGAACATTAAACAGGAGAGGTGCAGGCGAACAACTAGCGGAAGCCCTAAACTGCTACAAAGCAGATATTACTGCCATCCAGAAAATACGATGGGATGGGCCGGGCAAAAAGAGGATGAAAAACTGTGACATCTACTATGGACCGTGTTATAGTGAGCAGAAACAGCGACTATTTGGATGCGGATTTGTTATAAGTGCCAGACTTAGGCAAGAAGTCTTATGTTTTCAACACATTAGCGAACGCATTGTAACAATCCGCATAAAGGCCAAATTCGCCAACATAAGCCTAATATGCGCTCATGCTCCGACGGAGGAAAAAGATGATATAACTCGACAAAACCTATGAGCGACTACCAAAGTACGATGTTAAAACCGTGCTGGGAGATTTTAACGCAAAGGTAGGAAGAGAAGACATCTTTAGCAGTACTGTCGGAAAATATAGCCTACACGACAACACGTCTGGTAACGGACTTAGGCTAATTGACTTCGCTACGGAACGAAATGCCACTATAGGCAGCACACGATTTCCACACCTCGATATTCATAAGGGGACATGGCGGTCTCCAGATCAACGAACAGTCCACCAAATGGATCACATTGCAATAGACAAGAGGCACGCATCCAGTATTTTGGATGTCCGAACATTCCGAGGGGCTAACACCACTACCTAGTTGTAGCCAAGGTAAGGATGCGGATATCCACCACGCCACAAAAAAACTGAAATACTGTGAAAAAATTTAATGTCGAAAGACTGCAATCGCCAGAAACCTTCGCGCAACGCGTATCCCTTAACCTCTCGACTCACAACACACCACCAGCATCTTATATCGAAGAACAATGGCAACGATGCCAACAAGCCATTAGATCAGCCGCAAATGATGTGCTAGGTTTTTCGCGGCCACCAGCAAGAAACCCCTGGTTTGATGAGGAATGCCGACAGATGCTTGCAGCCAAGAACGAGACATACAAGGCTAAGCTGCAGGTGAAGACGAGAGCTGCCATTGAGCTCTATAGGCAAAGAAGAAGGGAAGAACATCGGCTTTTCAGCAAGAAGAAAAAAGAGCAAGAAAAGCGCGCGATCGAGGATATAGAGAGGTGCCACTCCAGGAACGATGTTCGCAAGTTTTAGCAAAGTGTAAAACGTCAAAGCCAAGGATACAAGGCTCGAACAGAATCCTGTCGAGATGAACAAGGAAATATCGTAGTTGAGACACAGTCGATGCTGAGGATATGGAAGAACCACTTCTGCAGACTGTAAAACGGCGATGACGAACAACATTCCGCTGTCAGGCAGAACGAACCATTTTATATTGGCAACGACAGCGAAAACTGCCAACCACCCGACCTAAGTGAAGTGAGGATAGCTATATCTAAACTCAAGCTGAATAATGCCGCCGGAAATGACGGCCTTCCCGCTGAGCTTTATAAAGCTGGCGGAGATAACTTGGTAAGTAACATCCACCAACTCATAAGCCAAATCGGTTGAGAGCATGCCTGAAGAATGGAACCTCAGCATCGTTTGCCCGATCCACAAAAAAGGAGACCCTCTGTACTGCGCCAACTACAGAGGCATAAGTCTGCTCAACATCGCCTACAAGATCCTATCTGCCGTACTCTGACAACAACATCTCGTCGGAAATCAAACGAAGAATTACTCTTGCCAATCGCTGTTTCTTCGGGCTAAGAAGGCAATTTAGTAGTAAAGCCCTCACTCGAACTACTAAGGAGATCCTATATAAGACCCTGATCATCCCAGTCCTGCTCTACGGCGCTGAAGCATGGACCGTATCAAAAGCGGATGAAGAAATCCTTGGTCGATTCGAGAGAAAAATTCTTCGGAAAATCTTCGGTCCCGTTTGTGTTGACGGGCTATGGAGACGAAGATTCAACCACGAACTATACGAGCTGTACAGTGACATATCCCTAGTCAAAAAACTCCACATTGGACGTTTAAGATGGCTAGGACATGTAGAAAGAATGGACACCAGTACTCCGGCTCGCAGAGTCTTCGATTCCCAGCCAGACGTCGGACGCAGTAGAGGAAGACCTCGCCTTAAGTGGCGCGCACAAGTAGAAACCGACCTCAACCAACTTGGAGTGCGCAACTGGAGGCAGTTAGCTAAGGACCGGGCTAATTGGAGAGGCATGTTGGTTGAGGCCCAGGTTCATCCCGGACTGTAGCGCTACTTAAGTAAGTAAGTATGTGACGAGAACCCAGATAACAAATACCAACTCAAATGAACAGAATTTCAATACTTATTGAAGCTAATAGTTTGAGCCGAATTCGGCTTGAAAACAGAGGTCCGTCCGCCGCGCGGAGGGAAAAAGCTAAAGCTGATCCTAATGAGCCGGCCCTGCCAAAATTTGTATTTTGTATGTGATGGTTGTAGTTGTATGACCTGCCACCATTTCTCCTCATTTAATTCATTTGGGGTAAATATGTCGATTTGCATAGTTTTGTAACACAAACTGCAGAACAATTGTAAATATATTGAAAATCCCCGCTTTGCAACGATCACTTTTTAAATAAGAGAAAGATATTTAGACTATGTCATACTCTATATTCCATTCATATAAAGCTTTTAACACCGCCTACTTTTTGGTGGCATTTTGTTAAAGAAAAACATATGAGAAGGCTACAATCCACTGTGCGGATCGTTGAATACCTTATCCCATCCTATCTGTAAAACTAAAATCCCCAAAAAGTGGACATGGCTAAAAACACGATGTGGATAAAATAAAGAAAATGACATGGTGACAACAAATCTTCAGACTGCTTATAAAAAACTTTAACGGTTCTACAAAAGACAAGGTTTTCTGCTGCATATGTTATGGGGTAGTGTATAAAAATGGTTTTTATATAAAAACGCCCCCAAAAAGTGGGGGTGGGTTAAAATGGTATATAGACGAAATGTTCATATTGATAATGTTCATGATTCTGCATCAAAAATTTTTTCGAAAAATTTAAAATTTGACCGAAAACCGTTTTTAATTGAAAACGCCCCCAAAAAGTGGGCGTTGCAAAAAACTTTATATGGACGAAATATAGATATAAATATTGTCTAAATATGTTGTTCAGAAACTTTTTTAAAATTCCTTACGGTTTGGTCAAAAACTGAGTTTTTCTTAAAAGGGGGCGTGGCAGTGGGCGGATTTCAAAAATTTTTACACTTGTTCTGTAGGCAGAGACGAGGATCCTGTATACCAAATTTCATTATCCTAGCTCAAAATTTAAGGCCTAAAAATCGGTGACGTACAGACGGACGGACGGACGGACGGACGGACAGACAGACATGGCTTAATCGACTCAGCTAGCGATTCTGAGTCGATCCATATACTTTGAGGTATATGTAGCAAAATTATTTCTCTATGTTACAAACTAAGTATCAAAACTAATATACCCCTATGGGATAGGGTATAAACATTTTTTGGAGAAAGTTTAACAAAACCCGAAAAGAATTTAAAGCAGAAACTTCAAAAATAATATCTTTGATTGAAAAAGATTCACCGACTCATTTTTTTTCCAGCGATGGGACCTTTATGGTAATGTTTAAATATCATTTCAAGTCGAATCTTTCAATTAAATGGAATCATTAATAAATAATAATTTATGAAAATTAATTGTCGTTGTTGGATGTGAAAACGTCAAGTAGTTTAAAAAAAAAATGTTTAAAATTTTTTTTGCGGTTAAGTACATCCCAAAGAGGTTCAGAGGCTGCATAACATGTTATATGGGTTGGATGAATCATCTTCACTACCCCTTAAAGAGTACTTCTAACGGGTTCTTTGCTACCTGAAATTGAAGCACATGAAATCAAAGGCTTTTTTGCACCTTTATTCACGTTGGTACCTTTAAGTAAACACATATAGAGTAAAAAAAATTTTAAAAATATTTTTTTTTGTTTAACTATAAATAAAAAATTAGCAAACATTTTCAATCCATTGGAGAAAAATCTAAAAAAAAAAAATGAATTTTTCTATCACCGCGAGTCGCACACTGTGCATTGTATATAAATTGCTTTTATTTGCTTGATTAGTCGCCATTTTGCAATCCAAAAGACTACCAATAGTTTCACAATCCACTCGTTTAGCAAATTATTTTCATCCTGTTACCTCCATCCAGTTATGTGCACACTCAGTCAAAAATACCTTCCCTTCAAAAACGTTTACATCCGTACCTTCAAGGCTTCAACCCGATAACCACACTTAGCGTTATTACAACAGGACGAGAGCGCTGCTACGAGTGGCGCGCACTTGATTGTGGCGAAAACTGAAGCCTCTGTCAGTCAGATCATCGTACGCATCAAAACTCACTGCCTCCTCCCCCGCCCCTCACACTGAAATCAGAATTATGGCTTAGGAGAACGACTTCCGTCATTATTCCTTAGATATGTCACTTAATTGCTAGAAGCAACAGAAATTCCAAAGCAATTAACTCCAGCCGCACAGCACAGAATTTAACAGCGACTCGAGAGCGCACAATTATCCTGAAAGAGCACTTTGGTGGTGGAGGTATTTGGTTGGTTTCCGGAAAACACTCAAAGTCTTCCCGATAAGTCGTAAATGTCAGAGTAGGTGATGGAGGGAGGTCCTCTGCAATGATGAATCACAGAATTTCAATTTCTGTGTCTCTTGTTTTACCACCCACCCCCTAGCATTGAATCGATAAGGGGGAGCGAGAGATTAATGTCATGCGGAATACCGAATGCAGGCAGCCATCTTGGTGTGTGTCGCGATGGTGTATTGCGTGATAAGCGGGCTTTAAACATACAACAGCAGAGACAAAGAAATAAAAACATTCGTAAGCACTTCTTGGCTAATGGCCAAAGGAATTAACCCTAAGCACCGGAGATTTCGTTTTGATGTTTTAATGAATGCGAATTACAATTCGTATCGGTATCCCCACCGCCATTGAACAATCGTCATGTTTTTTTGTGTACGGCAGTAATTCCATTTCAAGTGATAATAGAATTTAGATTTTTCGTGGATAGCCCCCAGGGATTCATTTTGCTTTTTCGTCCGTGGCAACAGTGTCAAGTGTTAGCACTTGGTAAAAAGATTTTTGCGGGGATTTGATTTTATTTCGATCGAAATTGATTTTAATTCTATTTGAGGAATACACGTACCTAACCTTTGGTAAGAGGGTAGGTAAGTTCGTTGTTTGGAATGAAGTCTTCAACAATCGTGTAAAGTATGGGAGCAAATACAAACACAAGAGGCTTATTTCTTGCAAATTACTTTATCCTTTGATGGCTTAAGAATACCTGCGCTGATTGCTTGTAAGATGAGATGGTATTTATGTTCTGAATTTTATGAGAAAGAAATTAATTAAATTTGTAGAGAATGCGACTAAGTTGGTTTTTTTATTTTTACTTTTTCTGGTGAGAATAGGTTGACTATAATGGACTACTATCCACAAAAGGGTTGAAGATTAAACAAAATTAAGTCCGGTGAAAACTGGTGAAATGCGATGAAAACATTAGCACTTACCTGACTCTATCCATCTACATCTACTTAGCAACTAGTGAATGTCTAGTACCTTGACGGTATATTTAAGTTCAGCCCCTTTGTAAAGTATTCAGGGCACCAGACGGGAGAGGTGGAGGGGTGACCATTCCTTAAGGCATCGCATCCTTTTCCCCAGCCTGCAGCAAAATATTTACCAAGATTAAATCTACGGTGGCGTCAGTTGGGACAATTTGAACAAATAACATGAGGTGCTCCGACATACTCCGACAACAAGCCATCTAAGAGTATCAAGGATTGGTCAGAACCTTAACACAGACTTTAAAACTATTAGCAATCCATATTGGTGTACCTTCGTTTCCCAAACGCTAGGATGTAGTTGCATATATTTATCAGGTTATGCTTACCGTTCCTGGGTTTTGCACAATCTTATATTTAAACAAAATATCAGCATCGATTGTGACTAAAATGTGAGATTTTCTTCATAATATCGATATGATTCTGTTCAAGTCTTTTATCCACGGTTTTGACGTTTACACTTCGCTAAAACTAACATCTTACATTGACACTTGTCTATATCTTTAATAGTGCGCCTTTTTGCTCTTTTTTTAACTTCCTCTAACAAAGGGAAAAATATTGTTTTCGTGAAAAAAATGGACCTTGAGATTTTGATTGATTCTAACATTACGATGATAGCGGAACCCATAAAAGTGTTTTTTTTTTAAATCCCGTCAGTCGGTTCATCTGTCAGTAATGGTCTCTCCAGCCTAAACGGTTTGACCGATGTCCTTCAAACTTTGTTTCCAGGGTTGTCAGGTGGTCATAATTTGTTGTGAGTCTAGGTAGGCGACGGAGGCATGCTTGATGTTGGAGAGAAGGGCACGGCACGCTTGTGGTTGCACGGCTTAACTCGTCGGACGAGGGTAGTTCTTGCCCTCTCACCAAACATCCCAGAAAATGAACAAACATTTTTGTTCGTGCCAGAATCAAATAAATATAAAAAAAAGAAGAAGAAAGTTACTCTATGTTGACCACGGACGGACTTAAAAAAGGGAAAAGGAAAGATTCAAGAAAAAGCTGAAAAGAAATGACCAAAACCTATGTCTATACCACTGAAAAACGATTGGGGGTTTCCAATGTTTATCAGCAGTATAGATTCGCCTTGATCCCAAAACATGCCGGTTGTTATTGGCAAAGGATGGCCTTTCCACCCTTCAAGTCCCGAGAGACTTCCTATGGCTATCCCTCTGGCCACTTTTATAAGAGATAGCCTCTTAATCACCTCCCAGTCACAACGTCCTGAAAATTTAGAAATGTTAATGTCAAGTCCTGTCGTCGTTTGTCAATTGTCATGTCAAGTCATTGTCAATTCATCAATCGATGTCCCGAAACACCGTCCACACACCACCAACGAATTGTACTAAACCATTTTGTTTTTCAACCAAAAATCACGACACGAGCAATAAAAATAAAAACAAAAAGAATGAAAAGGAAAACTACTACTAAAATAAAAGGATTTCTGTCCTTAAAAAGGTATACACGAATTCAAAAATCACATAAAAACTTAAAACTTAAAAAACTTTTTCTTAGTGTCTTCTTACTTTATGTAGGTATATTGAGGGGAAACTTTCACCGCTGAAGCTGGGTGGAGGGATGTCTCGTGGAGAATCCACCAATTGATCCTTTGTTGTAGACGATATCGTATGACGGCCGTCACAACGGGTTGGACAAATCCCCAAAACTGAAGGTAGCAGAGGCTCGAGCTACCCACAAAATTCCGTTTTTCTCAATCCTCTGCACATAATCTTCCTTTCATAGTCTGTTGAAATGAAAAAAAGAAGTATCTGACATGAACGCCCCATACAGGACGTCAAACCTTTTATTTATGGGTGAGAAATTATTATTTTTGACACAAAAAAGAGGAACTCCTGATTAATGCCGAATTTGAATTTGAGAAGCTTTTCATGACAGACTTTTGCAATAGGTGGAGCAGTGAAAATAACTTGGCTGTTGTCACCTTCGGGATTTTAACAGTGACCCCATGCTTAGTAGTACAACGAACTGGGCCACTGCATCCACTGTTAGTCTAAGTCTGTTACTATAATTCTCAATCCACATCCAAACAGTCGCAGATACTACACATATACACAGTCATTATTTTTTTCTTGACGGACTCCCAAGTTCCCAACCTGTTGAGGGTCTCTGCCTGAAACAAGGATGTCTTCCATCCTCTTCGATCATTGACACGTTGCTTCCGAACATCGAATCCGATGGCTGGGCTTCGAAGAATGTTTTGTCTGAATTAAGGTAGTTAACGTGTTTTTTAGTTTTTGTGTCATCGTATCGTCCACATCTGTACCAAGATGTGGACGATAAAGTTCGCAGTGATATTCTGATCTGTTGACAAATATTTGAAGATTTCTTTTCAGCAGAGTACCAACTCAAATTCTGCTATATTTTTCTGTCATTTTTATACCCTATCACATAGGGGTATATAAGTTTTGATACATAGTTTGTAACATAGAGAAATAATTTAGTTACATATACCTCAGTATATGGATCGACTCAGAATCGATAACTGAGTCGATTTAGCCATGTCTGTCCGTCCGTCCGTACGTCACCAGTTTTTGGGCCTTAAATTTTGAGCTAGAAGGATGAAATTTGGTAGACGTGCTCTTTGTTGCTCCCAGCAGAACAAGTGTAAACACTTTTGAAATACGCCCACTGCCACCCCCTTTTTTTATAAAAACGTATTTTTTGGCCAAACCGTATTGAATTTTAAAAAAGTGTCTGAGCATATTTAGAGAATAGTAATATCTATATTAATGGTTGGGTGTTGTAGAACGAAGGTAGACTCTGATTGGCGTAAACTTGGTAATGCCCAGTGTTGTAACTCTGACTACACATCAAATGTGCTTATCTTTACCTCCAAGTGGTAACCATCGGGTACTGGTGTCATCCAACCGGATTTGACTTGCTAAACGAAAAGTGCGAGTGTTGATAACACGACGAAAAACAGCAACACTATAAACACCCTGGTGAGAATGGCACGGATGAATACCCGGCCTTGCTGTCCCAGGCGAACCTAGATGAGCTGCTCTGACATATTCGGACAACAGGTTGTCTAGGAATTTCAAGGGTTAGTCAGGCCCCTTGAACAGAGATGGTGGCGGATGAACCGAGAGGCCAACGGCAGCGCTCAATCCCGTAGTGGATACTGATGTCCTAGGGGTATCTAATAAATTCGAACTGGCCCTCCAGGTTGGGGGTTGTGCTTTGGGTTAACTACCCACCCACAGAAAAAAATATGGTTACGAAGCAACCAATAGCCTCGGAATGGACTGATTTTATTGTTGACGACCCTGCTAAACGAAAAAAGGACAACGACGTTCGTATCTGCAACTGGAATGTGAGAACATTAAACAGGAGAGGTGCAGGCGAACAACTAGCGGAAGCCCTAAACTGCTACAAAGCAGACATTACTGCAGAAACAGCGACTATTCGGATGCGGACTTGTTATAAGTGCCAGACTTAGGCAAGAAGTCTTATGTTTCCAAGACATTAGCGAACGCATAGTAACAATCCGCATCAAGGCCAAATTCGCCAACATAAGCCTTATATGCGCTCACGCTCCGACGGAAGAAAAAGATGATATAGCTAAGGATTGCTTCTACGAGCTCCTCGACAAAACCTATGAGCGACTACCGAAGTACGATGTTAAAATCGTGCTGGGAGATTTTAACGCAAAGGTAGGAAGAGAAGACATCTTTAGAAGTATTGTCGGAAAACAAAGCCTACACGACAACACGTCTGGTAACGGACTTAGGCTAATTGATTTCGCTACGGAACGAAATGCCACTATAGCCAGTACACGGTTTCCTCACCTCGATATCCAAAAGGGGACATGGCGGTCTCCAGACCAACGAACGGTCAACCAAATTGATCACATTGCGATAGATAAGAGGCACGCATCCAGTATTTTGGATGTCCGAACATTCCGAGGAGCTAACATCGACTCGGATCACTACCTTGTAGCAGCCAAGGTAAGAATGCGGATATCCACCACGCCACAACAATCCAGAAATACTGTGAAAAAATTTAATGTCGGAAGACTGCAATCGCATGAGACCGCCAAGACCTTCGCACAACGCGTATCCCTTAACCTATCGATTAGCACCATACCACCAGCATCGAATGTCGAAGAGCAATGGCAAGATGCCAACAGGCCATTAGATCAGCCGCAACTGATGTGCTAGGTTTCTCGCGCCCACCAGCAAGAAACCCCTGGTTTGATGAGGAATACCGACAGATGAACGCAGCCAAGAACGAGGCCTACAAGGCTAAGCTGCAGGTGAAGACGAGAGCTGCCATTGAGCTCTATAGGCTAAGAAGAAGGGAAGAACATCGGCTTTTCAGCAAGAAGAAAAAAGAGCAAGAAAAGCGCGCGATCGAGGATATAGAGAGGTGCCACTCCAGGAACGATGTTCGCAAGTTTTACCAAAGTGTAAAACGTCAAAGCAAAGGATACAAGGCTCGAACAGAATCCTGTCGAGATGAACAAAGAAATATTGTAAATGAGACACAGTCGATGCTGAGGATATGGAAGAACCACTTCTGCAGACTGTTAAACGGCGATGACGAACAACATTCCGCTGTCAGGCAGAACGAGCCATGCAATATTGGCAACGACAACGAAAACTGCCAACCACCCGACCTGAGTGAAGTGAGGATAGCAATATCTAAACTCAAGCTTAACAAGGCTGCCGGAAATGACGGCCTTCCCGCTGAGCTCTATAAGGCCGGCGGAGATGACTTGGTTAGTAACATCCACCAACTCATAAGCCAAATCTGGTCGGATGGAAATATGCCTGAAGAATGGAACCTCAGCATCGTTTGCCCGATCCACAAAAAAGGAGACCCTCTGAACTGCGCCAACTACAGAGGCATAAGTCTCCTCAACATCGCCTACAAGATCCTATCTGCCGTAATATGTGAACGCCTGAAACCGTTTACCAACAACCTGATTGGCCCTTATCAGTGTGGTTTTAGGCCAGGAAACTCCACAACCGATCAAATTTTCACACTTCGGCAGATCCTGGAAAAAACTCAAGAAGTCCAAATCGATACCCACCATCTATTCATCGATTTCAAAGCCGCATATGACAGCATTTATAGAGACGAACTGTACAGAGCCATGTCTAGTTTTGGTATACCGCCCAAACCCGTCCGTTTGTGTAGGATGACGATAGAGAATTCTCGCTGCTCCATCAGGGTCGGAAACGACCTCACCGACACATTCGATACCAAAAAAGGATTTAGGCAAGGCGATGCGCTGTCATGTGAGTTCTTTAATCTTATTCTTGAGAGGATTGTGCAGAACTCCAAAGCCAACACCAGAGGCACAATTTTCCAAAAGTCGGTGCAACTACTAGCATACGCTGACGATATTGACATCATTGGTAGGACTCAACGTGATGCCATAGCCACGTTTGCTAGTATAGAGAAGGAAGCGGCGAAAATGGGTTTAGCAGTAAATGAGGGTAAAACTAAGTATATGCTGTCATCACGAAAGGACTCACAACATCGACGAATTGGACAGAACGTCACCATTGACAGATATAACTTTGAGGTAGTACGGGACTTTGTCTACCTCGTCTCCGCTATTAGCTCTGACAACAACATCTCGTCAGAAATTAAACGAAGAATTACTCTTGCCAACCGCTGTTTCTTCGGGCTAAGAAGGCAATTTAGTAGTAAAGCCCTCACTCGAACTACTAAGGAAACCCCTGATCATCCCAGTCCTGCTCTACGGCCCTGAAGCATGGACCGTATCAAAAGCGGATGAAGAAATCCTTGGTAGATTCGAGAGGAAAATTCTTCGAAAAATCTTCGGTCCCGTTTCCGTTGACGGGAGACGAAGATTCAACCAAGAACTATACGAGCTGTACAGCGACATGCCCCTGGTCAAAAAACTCCGCATTGGACGTTTAAGATGGCTAGGACATGTAGAACGAATGGACACCAATACTCCGGCTCGCAGAGTCTTCGATTCCCAGCCAGACGTCGGACGCAGTAGAGGAAGACCTCGCCTTAAGTGGCGCGCACAAGTGGAAACCGACCTCAACCAACTTGGAGTGCGCAACTGGAGGCAGTTAGCTAAGGACCGGGCTAATTGGAGAGACATGTTGGTTGAGGCCCAGGTTCATTCCGGACTGTAGCGCCACTTAAGTAAGTAATATCTATATTTCGTCAATATAAAGTTTTTTGTCACGCCCACTTTTTGGGGGCGTTTTTTATAAAAAAAACGATTTTGGTCAAATTTTAAAATTTTCGAAAAAAAATTGATGCACAGTCATTGGTAGTATTAATGGTCAATAGACCATTTTAACCCACGCCTACTGTTTGGGGGCGTTTTCCTAAAAAAAAAACATTTGTATGCCCTACCCCAAGCATATGCAATACAAAAACCTTGTTTTTTGTCGAACCACAAAAGGTTTTGATAAACTGTCTGAGCAACATATTGTGACAATGTCATTTTCTGTATTTTATCGCCATAAGGCCCACATTTTGAGGATATTAATTTAAAGATGGGATGGGATAGGGTATTCAACGATCCGCACAGCGGATTGTAGCCTTCTCATATGTTTTAATGTCTTAAAGTAAACTTCCTCTAACCATCGTTGTATAATAAGTAAGAACTTGTTTAAAGTAACTGAAGTGTCAGAAATCGTAGTGTTCATTCTAATATAATTGCCTTGAAACTTTAATTCTAAGATGAGAGAATACTGTATTTCAATATCCAGAAGACATCTTTATGCAGTCCTCAGAAAATATTAACGCATTCGAGGGACACAGTAAAGGGCCAAACCCACCGAGCAACCGAAACCGAAACTTCGTTTTATTTTTTCATTTTTCTGTTCAATTATGACATTTCATTCCCACCAAACATAGCACAGAAACTGAAAAAAGAATTCAGAATGCGGATCTATAAAAAAAAAGTGACGTCTGCGAACTTCGGCAAACAGAAATTACAACGATGAAAAAAAAAGTTGCAAGTTTCGGTACGATGAATTGCAAAACTGCAAAATGAAAAAGTAAAATGTCGGTACGGAAAAAAAATAAAATCGTTTTATATCAAAATAAAAAGACTTTAAGAAATAAAAATAGATGAGATTAGTGTGGTTTATTAATATCTTTTATTTAAGAAGTATTTTTAACTGAAAAACACATCAAATTTTAAGTAATTAGCAGTTTAAAAAAAAATGAAAAACAAAGTTTCGGTTTCGGTTGCTCGGTGGGTTTGGCCCTTAAGGTAAACATAGAGAATGCGAGTTGTTGCCTCGTGTATCTCTTCGTCAGTAGAGTATCATCAGTTGTCGTCTTCCTTGTGATTTAGTTGCATTGAGTGTCGATGGGCGTCCCAATTCAGATAGTGATGTTCTTTCATACCGTAAAAGTTTGTGGGTTCGGATTTTGGTGATATATATATGTCATCAACATGTATGCTGAGAACATTGCATTTGGTTTGAATGTCTTATTAAAATAATTGAACATATCCTTTTGGGTTTTTTATGAAACCCTTAAAGATATTTTTGGAAATACATCTATAAAATTGTATAAAACATATTTTACTGTGATAGTTAAGGACACATTGGATATATGGATATGGATGCAGCATTTTCCTCACAGCTAACAGCTCACAGAATTTAAATGGATCTTTACAAAACTCAACCAAACCATTTTATTTGCAAAGTCCAAGTAGCCTCATTATTAATCAAATAAAGCTCATCTATAAGGTCCTCTTGTCAAACATTCCATATCAATAAGAACTTAAATTTCAATTCGTCAAAGTGCAAATGAATATGGTAAACGAATCGAATGGTACATATATACTGCACGCATATATCATCTTGTGAACGCCAGGTAACTGGCAGGTTGCCGGAAGCCAAGTCAAATCACCGAACAAGCACTACATGCAACGTTTTTCTGCTTCCTATCCCAGACAAAAAAAACACTGTAAAAAACCACTAGAAACTTCATCCTTTCTTTATACCTTCCTACCTTACTTCCGTTTACACATAAAGCTAGGGATACCTGCATGTCCTTAAAATGCAACGAATTTTTTGGCTCTTAAGCTCAATGCATAGATGAAATTCTATTTGAATATACTCTCACACAAACATCCACAGAACCGTTTCGTCCTTACCATGGGGACATGGTTTGAAGTTATTTTGTGGAATACCTACTTCAAACACACGCTCCAGCCCTTGGTGTACAGGCAAATGGTTCGGAGAGTACGACTCAAGGATGCATTGCAATACGACAATATCCGTTTTGTATGTGTATATGTTTATATGGGAGAGGTTTTTGTAAAGTATTCAAATGGAGTTTTAACCGATTTTACCGGATGCAAAGGTTTTTCCGGATTTTTCTTCGTTTTTTCGTCAGTTGTATGAATGGATACGAGAATGAGTCGCTTGCTTCCCCGGGAGGAGTAGCCTGGGCTATTCACATTCACGTTGCACTTGGTGACAATAATCGTTTACTTGTATTGCATGCCAACAGATGTAAGTCTATTTGGGAAGAGAGCGTGTGCACAACGGCGATGTCAACATGCATCGTAGCGGATGAAATCTTTTCGAGAAGAATCAAATCCCATGCGGAATGGATTTTCAATTTCTATCTAAAATCGAATTGATGGGTAGATTCATTGATAAGCCACTCAAAGGATGCTCAAAGTAGCACGGGATCGTTGGCTTTATTTAAAAGCATATACCCGTACACCATCTACTTGGAAAAATGGCATCTCTTCGTACTTACCTATCTGATGAGAGTGAGATGTGTATCTATTACTTACGCTCTACTCTAGTTCGTTTGGTGGAATGTATCTACGTCAGATTCAGTAGTTATTAAGCGGCAAATCAAGTGCAAATTTATTACCCTACCGGAAGGGATATTAGTGGTCGTAAAAAATAACAGATCGACTCATGTAAATACCTTCGTGTGTGGTGTATGGCGCTGCCAGGATACAACTAGGGATCATAAATCGTTAGCACGCACAAATTTATGAAGCCAATTGTTTTAAGTTTATTTCCATTTGCAAATTTTTGCAGTACGTTATGTTTAATGTTTTATTATGTATTTATGCTCGTATAGATATGTTCATAATAGCCGAAGGATGTGAGTTAAGTTGCCGCGAAATGTAGTTGCATACGTTTTAACCAGTCTATTCCAATATATTCTGTATGGCTATGGATATTCTCTGTTTATTGAATAAATTTAATTTAAAAATTTTAATGAATAACTTAAAAAAACACACAATTTTACAAAGCTAATGTCTAATTTTATATGAAATTTTATTTACCAGCATCGAAGGAATTCGGACACGCGAATTTGTGTTTTAGAACGAAGGTTGACACTGAGTGCAATTAATTTGGGCAATCCCGAGTCGTTATTACTTTAGCTACACATTAGTGCTTATAACGGGTGATTTTTTAAGAGATTTAGAACTTTTTAAAAAAAAAAAACACAAAAAATTCGAATGAATGAAATATTTATTTGAATCGATAGTTTGAACCTTGCAATTTAATGTTTAAAGAAAATTTCATGCAAATGTTGACCGCGGCTGCGTCTCAGGTAGCCCATCCGCTGAGTCCAATTTTGGCATACTCTTTCACACATATCGGCCGGTATCTCACGAATGAATGCATGGATGTTGGCTTCCAGTGCGTCAATCGAAGCGGGCTTGTCCCTATAGACATTAGCCTTGACATACCCCCACAAAAAATAATCTAATGGTGTCAAATCGCACGATCTAGGCGGCCAATTGACCGGCCCGAAACGTGAAATTAACTGTTCACCAAACTCGCCTCGCAATTGCGCCATTGTTTCGAGTGCTGTGTGGCATGTGGCACCGTCTTGTTGAAACCACATATCATGCAAGTCAAGAACTTCCATTTCGGGCAAAAAAAAGTTTGTTATCATCGCTCGGTAGCGTTCACCATTGACAGTAACGCTGCGATTCGCATCATCTTTGAAGAAATATGGCCCAATAATGCCGCCGGCCCATAAACCGCATCAAACAGTGGCTTTTTCGGGATGCATTGGTAGCTGTTGCAATGCTTCTGGCTGATCTTCACTCCAAATGCGGCAATTTTGCTTATTTACGTACCCATTCAACCAAAAATGAGCCTCATCGCTGAACACAATTTTTCGATAAAAAAGCGGATCCTCGGCCAGCTTTCCAAGAGCCCATTCACCAAAAATTCGGCGTTGTGGTAGGTCGGCTGGCTTTAGTTCTTGCACCAGCTGTATCTTAAAAGGCTTTACGCCCAAATCCTTCCGCAAAATTTTCCACGTAGTGCTGTAACAAAGGCCTAACTGCTGGGAACGGCGCCGAATCGACATTTCGCGGTCTTCTGTCACACTAGCTGATACGGCCGCAATATTTTCTTCACTACCCACAGTACGTAAACGTGTTGGTTGTTTAATGTCCAACAAAGTAAATTTGGTGCGAAATTTAGTCACAATCTTCCGAATAGACTGCTCAGAAGGTCGAGAATGCCGATCATAAAATGGAAGCAGCGCGCGATGAACATTTCGAACCGAGCACGAATTTTGATAGTAAAATTCAATAATTTGCAAGCGTTGTTCATTTGTAAGACGATCCATGGTTAAATTGCAAACCAAACTGAAGCTGTTTGACAGTGACACAAGGTACTAAACACACGTCAGCTGTCAAAACCAGTGTTGCCAAAACCAAACCAGCTAAAAAATCACCCGTTATAACCTCTCAATTAAAAATAGCAATACTATAAAGAGGCCTGGTGAGAATGACTAGCACAGAACATCCGGCCTACTGTCCTCAGATCAAAACATGGGCTTCGCCCTACATGTTCATAGTTTTACTTTGGGTTACTTATTCAATCAAGAAAATACCCATTGTAACGAAAGCCCAAAATCGTTAACTATTGACAACCTAAGACACCAGAACGCTTAACATCCAGGATATACGACTCAGACAAGCAGCTTGGCCAATGCAAGAATGCGGATAGCTCTCATGCTAAAACATATGCAAAATTCTGTGAAAGCATTTGATGTCAAAAGACTGTAATCCTTTTTTGTCAGGAAAAACGAATTATTCAATATTAGCGATCATATTGAAAACTACCAACCACCCAACCTAAATGATGAGAGGATGGGAATATCCAAAATTAAACTAAGGCTTCCGTAAAAGATGGCTTTTCTACTGATATATATAAACCCGGTGGAGATGATTTGGTAAATAACATGCAGCATTTTATTATCTAAATTGGATGAAAGTATGCCTGAAGAATGAAATCTCACCAGTGTTGACCGATCCACAAAAATGGAAACCTTCTGAACTGCGCCAACTTCAGACGCATAAGTATCCCAACATCGCCTACAAGATGTTGAGGATACAAGACCCTGCTCCGTCAGGGATGACAAGGAGCACACAAAACATTCGATACCAAAAAAGGATTTAGGAAAGGTGAAACATTTTAGTGTAACTTATTCAACATCATTCTTGAGAGAATTATTTAAAACTAGCAAATTCTAGCATACGCCGACAGCCATGTTTGCTGGCAAAGAGAAAAAAACTACAGCAGTCTTTTTCTACGATAGAAAATGAGACCGATTTCCTTCTTGTTATAATCGAAGACACTGTATAGTACACTGGAATCTTTCTGAAGCTTAAATGGAGCTGCAAGTCGATGGAAATTAACATGAGACGTCGCGTTGACGAAAGTTGCGATGAATGATTAATACCCAGAGATTGCAACACAAATTAATGCAATACAAAAACAGTAGTTTACACTCGGATGATTTATAATAATAACGAAAATGAAAATCGCACAAAAGCCGACAATATCCATGAGAGACTAATGAGTTTAAAAAGCAGCTTAATAAGTTCAGCAGTAATAATGAAAAGACCAAATCAAGTAAATCGCTAACTATAACTACTAAAGGGAATCTGTTAAAGACCCTAATCATCCAATTTCTGTAGCGGAATCATCGGCTCCACTTAACGGGTTACAAAATTAAGATTTAACCACGAATGAGCTATTCAAAGAGTTGATACCATTGATCCGGACCACGAAAACTTCAAATCGCTGCCAAATAATGGGTCGATTAGAAAAAATCCTTAAGTGCATTGCACAAGTAAAAACAGACCAACTTGATGCGCATAATAATCAAGGAGCTAATTGGCGAGACATATTGGTTGAGACTTAGGTTCACGTCGCGTCGGTCTGTTGCGTGATTTAATTGAAGTATAAAATAACCCCTAACTTTACGAATGTCCAATTTATCAAAATATCACCGATCTCCCATTTGTGTTATCATCGGATTTTACGACGAACTTTACGAAGTGTACAGCGACTATACAGAAACTAAGATTGCATATGGCGAAGTCATGTAGAAAGACTTTACATCAATGCTCCAGCCGGCAGAGTTTTTAATTACCAGGTAGATGATAGACGATGCAAGTAAATACCTTGCTTAAAAAGAAGTGCATAAGTGTAGATCGAACTCTACTTAAGGGTGCAATCAAGGCAGATTATGATGGTACTTACTGGATAGGTCTATTAGTAGAGGATCAGTTTATAAAAAAGTAATCATTTGATTGGCCTCCAAATTAATTATATTAAAATAATCATTCAAATTAAACGATATAATGTTCATAATTTTAGGTGTGTGTGTTGTTGGTCTACAGAAGGGTTTTTGAAATTGGACTATTAGCAATAAAATGAACTCCTCCCATATAACGGCTTTCAATACACGATTATCTCAATGCGGCTCTAATGGTTTTGCTAAAAATGAATTACTAAGTATCTAGAATAATATGGCTTAAGCAGTTTTTGGCTAAAAATTCACATAATCGTACCTACTTTTGAAAACCGCGTCGATTGAAACGAAAATTGGCATGTAGTGTATTAGGTATATTTTAAACATGACTGAATACTCCGATTCCGATTCAAAAAGATACATTTGCTGAAAGTTTTTTTAAATGTTAATTTTCTCGAAAACTTCTCTAACGGTTCTGTTTTAACTTTGAATCTAAGATAATGTGAAACGTGAGTTAAAATGCTGCATACTTAGTTTTTTTTTCCAAAAAAAAAAATTATAACGGTAATTCACTAATTTAATGATTTATAGAAAAATTAACATAGATTTTTATCCAAATTTTGTGAATAAATTACTGGGGTACTTAGAAAAATATCTACATATGTACCAAGTTATTTGCCAAAATGTCGAATAACGGGGCTTCCAAAAATTGCTTTTTCTCAAAAGATAACAAATTGAGTTTCTTCCGATCCATTCTGATCTTATTAAGACTATGTGTTACTTTAAAAGAAAATAAATCACTTTAAAAAAAGTATACCTCAAGAAGGGACTGAGTGATTTGTGCAGAAAAAGATTGCATGGGCCTATAAAAATTATTGTAATTAGAATTACTTTTACAATTTTCAAAAGATTTTTATTTGTCAAGAATTCATCGAACTTAACTAATAAATATAATTCCTTAAAGCCGTTCCTAAAAATCATAGCTATGGAATGGTGGCTGTCCGTTATTATATTATTATTATTATCTACCTATAAAGTTTATAAATAAAGTTTATTTATAGTATAAACTGCAAAGGTTATAGGATCTTCCGAATTGATGACAGCACTCTGTTGTGATCTTGCGTACCGTGAGTTCTTGAAAGAAAAAGCAAGAAATTAGGGGAATATATGCAAAGAAAAATTTTGGATGTAGTGATGAATTACTCCATGGTTGGTGTCCGAATATTCCTATCGGGGGTATGTTGCTTTACCTATATTCTGTGGCTTTGAAAAAAAACTTTTTCAAATAACGAATACAGATGATATTGAGAGTTAATTTTTGAATATAGGAGCCACAGAAAACAACCAAAATATATAGGGAAATCCAATAAGCCACATCAATTTTAGCCATTAAATCATTTTTAGCTTGCAGTATATGTACATACCAATTTTTAATAATAGCCATATTTTACAAAATACACAAACCTTGATTTAAATGCTTTTTATATCAAGATTCGCCTGCATCGAGAATCACCATAAGCCACACTATGTTAAGTCCAGGCGAGAGATTACCACAAACACCAAACACTACCACAAAAAAACAGTCAAGAATAAAAAGTAAAAATTTATGCGAAGTACAGCTCTCGCAGAAATAATGTGCAATGAAAAGGGCGAAGGAAAGGAGTACAAAAGCTGTCCACCATTGGCTGAGAAAAAAAAACCTATATCTAAACAACTACTGAGATCCTGCGACAGCGATTCTTTACCACCACCCACCTTCTTATAGTTAATGTTGGGAATTCTGAACAGGGATTGAAATAACTTTACGCTTCAATTCGAGCATAAGACGACTCGTCTTGGACGTACCCCTCCGGAATTGAAAAGAACACAAGTAAAATATCATTCCACTTAAAAATAAAAGAAGAAAACCTCTTATACCGATGTCCTTCTTCTGTGTGTATGCGTGATATATCTGTTGGTAGAAATATGTGACAGCCATAGCATGTAATCATCATCGAAAAGACGAAGAAAAAATGTGCATGTTCTTCCCGCTGCTCGTGCTCCTGCTGCTGTTGCTGCCACGGCGAATATCTTTAGAAGACATTTTTCCCTTCAAATGTATACAGCAGCGGCACGGCAAAAATAAAAGATTCCTTTCGCCTGCGCTGCGAATAAAAATCATTTGTCAAGTTGTCAGGTTTTGTGGCAAAAGCATTCTTAATAGATGTGAATGTGAATACCCACCCGCCGTCACTGCCACTGCCACTGCCATGCCGCCTCCTCCGTCACGATTCTATTGTTAGTTTTGCATGTGATATTTTTCTCTTCATATCACACATGAGGAAACGTTCCTCTTATCCTTTTTCCTTTCCAACAGGAAGAGCTGAATGGAAAAATATAAATGTTTCCCTATTCTTATCGGATATTGTTCCGGAAGAGAAAGTATGAGGTTTTTGGGGTTTTCTGTGTAAGCTTCTTGTCCGAAATAGAGTGGAACAACGGGTGGACAGGATTGAATATAGGTGTATATACGCGCTACAAGACAAGCAATACATACACAAATGTAATGCCAGCTATGCTTACTAACAAGTGATTTTTTTGTCAAACAACGAAATGTGACATACATAGTTGCTGAGGAAATAGCCGCGAAATGCAGTCACATCAATTAAGTTGGAGTTTGTGTAGGTTTGTTGTATCCAGTATTGCCATTCTAGAATGTTGAGGTTAGGATTAACTTTTGTTTTCTCATTCGTTTCGAGGTAGATGAACTCTTTACAGCACGATGGAAGCGACCAAAAATGTCAATATCTGCGTCTGCGTTTCCCAGTATGTATGGGCAGATTTGTTAAAGATAGTACCTTCAGTCTTTACACCTCCACTGGGCACTATCTGTTCCGGCATGAGATTGAAGAAAACGCAATAGGCGATCATCTTTTCGGGTTCGGGAAGGTGTATATAAAATGCTTCCATACGCTGTCTTTAAGTCGATGCGATAATGCGTCCCGATTTAAAATTCCGTGCTCTTTTTTAGAATTTGGCTTAGTGTGAAAATTTGATATGTGGTTGATCTGCCTGGTCAAAAGCAACATGTGCTGTATTTTCTTGACCCATCTCTTAACATTTTGCCCATGAAGCACCTGTTGATGCGTGATGATGATTTCTTCCGCGTTCCGTTATGCGTTCCTACAAGATGCTATTTCTTTGACGATTTTTAAGAATTAAAGGATATTCTTTTTGACGCAAGACTCTTCAATTTCCCTGAACTTCAAGGCTTTTTCGTACAAAGAGAAAGATATTGTTTTCGTGAAAATTTTCGACCTCGACATTACGATGTTAGCGGAACCCAAAAAAGTGGTTTTTGGAATTCCGCACGTCGGTTCGTCGGACCGTCTGTCCGCAATGATCTCCACAGCCTATACCGATTCTCTTCAAATTCCAAGTTTATTTTGGTCATAATTCTAGGGCATTTTTTTTTGTTTGCTTTTGGTCATGTGATTAACGGTACCTGCCATATTAAAATTACACATGACCTCAAGCCGAAAACGGCTCTAACGATTTAGATTAAACTTTATATATAACTTTATGCATACCCAGTTTTTTCGAGAAAATCCATATAACGGATACTGTCATTCAGGCCATATAAAGAAAATTGTTAATTTCTCGCAAACTGAATCAAATTGAATTTATTATATATACTTCTATTATAGTTTGAAACAATTCCATATAATTAGTTTTAGCCCAACTATCACTAAATGGAATTTTCAGTTTTGGCCAATAACGGAAAATCATTTTTATTCACATAGACACCGATTCCTTCAAATTTTGGAGTAAACGTTAGTATAATCACATTTCGAAATTATTTATATTATTTATAGCATCAATAATCAAAATGCGAACTATTTGATGTAACGCCCAACTCGCTGTGAAAGAGAAAGTTGCGTACGACCCAGTCGTGCACCCATCACTCGTTTTCTTTTGCAGCATTTTCCTCTGGCTCTATATTCTTCCCGCGTGGCACGGATCTCGTAATGTTTAGGCATAGCTGGTTCATATGTGCTTCTTCTGTCGGCTCTTTTTAATAACTGAAAATATCATCGTACCACTGTCAGATTTTGCGAAATGGTATCTAATGTGTATTGTTATTGGTGGAAAGTGAGAGTACATCTTTCACTTATTTGCTCCAAAAGAAATGTTAATTCTAGCTTCCTCTCTGAACTCTAAATTTGTAGACAAATGATCCGAATCGATGTTTGCCTCTCTGAATGTATGTTCATCCAGGATGTTGGATGCATAACGATCGAATCTGTCGATTTCATTGGCAACTTTACCAAAAATTGGCAAAAATAAAACCTCGCACATACAAATTAATGAAGACCTAAGTTTGAGATCCTTTACGGGCCGTTTTCCAGAAGTAATAAGATAATAGATTCGTTGCACTGTTTGAACGTCAAGCATGTTTGCGCCTGTTTTAGAGACACGAACAATTTATTTCAAAACCAAACTTAAGTTACGCAATTTAGAAGAAATTGAGTTTGGTAGGAATAATTAAGCTGTACTTATTTTTAAATTCCTATTTGGGAGATAGGATTTATGACGAACTAATGTTGATAATAATGTTGGCTATCTGGGCTGTTTGGGATGTTCTCATGTAAAGTGAACCTATTACGTCAAAGCAGATTCCTGATTTTTTTTGCTGGCCAAACAAGCTGAAACTATTTTATGTCACCCTGTAACATAAAATAAATAAATAATAAATAAATTAAAAGCTCGGTAGAGAAATAAAGAGAGATATAATTTGTACCTATAGGCTCTAAGGAATTAGGTAATCACAAAAAGCAACGTAAGGATATACCAATTTTTGTTAAAATAATGAAATATTGATTCCGAAATCCTTGCAGATGTTAATTCTCTTATTTTAAGTTTATGGAAGACATTTATATCGAAGTAGTCAGTAGTAATTGTCAGGAAGAAAAATGATTTTAAAATAACTCTTTTGTGTATGCGTTAGTTGAACCTGCAACAATCATTTGTGTTGTGGGTCGTACAAAAGTCACATGTCTACAGGAAATGTTTGCTAAATTCTTCTGAACATCTGTTTTTATTTTACAAACAAGAGTGAAAAACATTAAGTATAGGTCTTTGATTATCTTAGGAATGAAGATTTAATTTACTTCCTCATCCTTGGCCATCAACTGATGAAATAAAAAGCATTATAAAGTCAATAAAAAATATGTTTAATGCAGCTTCATTTAGTAGCTTCCACGTAAAAAAAAACATCCATAAACTAAGATTCACTGAAATGGTTCATCCTACAGAAAATCAACTTTCTCAAGATGTCTTAACGTTTAATTTTCGAGGAATAATAAAAATTGTTAATTTTGAAAAAAAGTGGTTGTTGCCCTTATGGTTCTCAAAATGCTAATTTCAGATTATTTTTGAGGGCCAAATAACTGGCATGCAATCTCGGAATGTTAGGCCTAATAAATTTATATGTATCATAAAGTACACTTCAATAAAATCCTGTAATCATTACATTGGCATCCCACGTTAACTAGTTCGTCAACAACTCCACTATAACTTCACACAAAACTAGTACGCTTCGCTGAAGAATAATTGCCCCGAACATAGTGTAACAAGTGCTTCAGCATGCCTACAACAGCTTATGGCAAACTTCAACTAAGCAACGCCATTCCAACACATGTTTCAACGCGTTTTATAACATCATATCCAATGAGCTAACACCATATACGCGAACACAGACAACACTCGTTTCGTTTCGTCCTCGTATCTTCTGCTCTGAATTATCAATTTAAAGCCAAAGGTAATGGAACAACTCCTGGGAGACAGATGAATGCATCATATGCCACCACAGTAGCTGGCATCCACCAGTCGGTGAAAAGAGTGCCTCCATGGATACACAGGGTTCTCGTCTAGGTAAACGTAGTGTATCTGTGGCATAGGTACTCGTAGTATCTTATTACTCTTTAGAATGGTACTTTGATGATATGGTAACGAAATCATTGCCCCGGCGTATATAGTGAGCCAACAAGGTAGTTAAGAGTTCACCGGCATGGATGGATGCGCGGACGAATTCGAAATTCCAAATTAATTCCGTGTACCTACTTTGTATCTGCGTATAGATGATGATGCATGTGCTTTGAGTTAATGGACTCTCTTGCTACTGCCTAGACCCTATTGCAATCTCATTTACGTAAATAGTTACATTTCCCTGTACACCGAACTACCCATTCACAATCAGACCCGCACAGCATTACACTGAATTAAATGTTTGTGTGCAGGGTGGTAAAATCCTTGATACAAACTCGTTATATGCAAATCTTTTGGCGCCTCTTAGATTTGACGCTTTAGTTTGCACATCTAAATTGACTCCAAGTTTACCCAGTTCAATTAGGTAGCTCACCTCCTATAACATTCTCCACTCCGAACTGATGACAGCGTATATGCGCACCAAAGGAGCAGCAGCCATTCCTAGCAAAAGGGGAACATCTCCATCCTTCAAGGCAGCTTCCACCAAGCAGGAGCGCTTCGTGTCGTAATTACGTTTGAATGTGTGCGGCATTCGACAAGCAGTGAGAGCGGATGTGTTCGTAAAGTATTTAAATTCTTTAAACGTCATGCATATTTGATGGCTTTAAATCCTTGTTAGATTTTGTCCTGCCAGTTGGATCTTCTGCTGTGCCTTTTAGGTGGATGTGCGGTTAAACAACTCTTTTGGGGGACAACCAGCTTCTGTGTAAACACTCTCAAGACATGTGTTAAACTCGTGGAAAATGTGTGCAAATCCCTTTTGAATATTTCATTCCGAAATCGAGTATTCATTGCGTGCGACTAAGCGAAATTGGTTGGTGGATGAATAATTTCTATTCAAAGGACGATTCCATAGAGAGCCCCATTCAATTATGGTTTGTTGTTTTCTTGAAGACCCTCTCTTTGGCAAACAGAAGAAAAGTAGCTTCGACTTTGCAATACCTTTATTCTTTAATCTGAACTAATCGCATATCCCAAAATGCACTGAGACAAACAATGTCAAGAACAACAAGGACAAAATACATCCTGCAAATAATATTGTATAGGTATCCTTTTTGCAGCATGTTATGGAATCTAAGCAAAGAGTAAAAAAAAAGTCCGTCGGAAAAAATACACATTTATCCGATCCCTTCTTCATTGCTAAAACTACCAGTACTGCGAAAAAACGTGTTGATGACAAAATCGATCTTAAAGCGTCGTTAATTGATTCTGTGACAAAACCGCATTGTAGTTAAATTGTTTCGACGACCAGACTCCAACTATGTCCGTAATCACAACAATTTTCTGTACAATATGCTTTTCAAAACAGAACACAATACATATATAGTCACCGCTTAAACTCATAAAAGAATTTCGTATTTTAGTCCTTTGTAACTTCTCTATAATGGGAGAGTTGAGTGCAACATATTTACACTCCATTCTATGCACCCAAGCACACAAATCTAGGTGACATCATACGAAGTCCTTCAGCTAAATTTTTTAAAAAGATGGAAAAAATTAGTTGTGGAAAATAAAAATAAATTACCCTCATATGGATCAAGATAAAAGTTGAGTACATATGTGCGCACACGAAGATGACTTTTGAATGGTTTCTGAAAAATGGCGAACTGTGTTCTTGGAATGGTTCGAAGACAATGGGAAAGAAACTTCAGAACTACTACTCCTCTTTTTGAATGGTTGCCACAGCGTTCATCAAAAGACGTTCGTAGTTGTTATTTGGAATCAGCATTGCATTAAAAGTCCACTACCACGTGGGTACTTGGAAAACCTAACTTATTTTTGACTGGTATATCCTCTACAGCTTTGTTTAGCACAACAGAGTGTCTAACAAGTATAGGTGGAAAACAATGATCTTACTCTGCATTCCATCACTCCATTTTCAACTACTTCCAAGGATATCAAAATTCACATCAACTCGTCATAGCCTAAGAGCCCCCAGCAAATGCGTCCGAAAGTTAGCCGAATAAAAAAAAAACTAGCAGAGAGTGGTCGTGGCTGAAGTAAGCTATAATACCAGTAAAAACTAGTTCCAGTTTATAGTATGCTTTTACACAAACTCACAAATTAAGTTCCAATACATTTCAAGCATAGCTAAGATTGTGCCAGAATGTTTAAAATGAAAATAAAATTTAGATTTTACCAATTAATATTTGCTATCGAAGATTATAGCCAACTCCCATACAAAATATTAAGACTCTGAAGTCTTTGGCAGACGAATTCGAAATTCGAAAAACGACTAAATGCTTTAGCAAAGTTGCATCTAAACTGCTAATCGCAAATTCACAGGACCAAAAATACAAATACAAATTTTTGGCACAACAGGCTCGTTAGTACCCAGGGCCTAGCTTTCTCACAACCATTCATGTGTGCGTGTGTACTTCTTTGCACGATGGCGGGACCTCCTGTTTTATGCCGACTCCGAACGGCTAAGTTGAGATAAGCTATTCTTGACAATTGATACTACTCGGATGATTTGTCAGATCATCACGAGAGGAGGGCCAGTGAAAAATCATTTAGGTGTTGCTACGGCTGGGAATCGAACCCAGACCTCCTGCGCGGCAGTTCATCTCACTAACCATCGCGCCACTGAGCCCTCAATTCACAGGACCAAGACGGTTTAATGAATGAAAATGTAGTATATTAAGTCGAAAAGTCGAGTGTACTTAGTTAAATATAGGTTTGGATTATTGGTAGAGTTTCAATAAAGCTGTACATTATAAGCTTATTGTAGGTAGCTAACTAATGTCGACATTTGTGTGATCTCCTAATCTATAGATCACTTTTAGATAAAAACCAGGATTTTTTTGCAATTTTTTTCCGAACCCAATCGGGGAAGAAGATATTAATGAACAGGAGAGTTGAGTTATATTGATTTAATTTGATCTTAAAAATTGGGAGTACAAGATCTATGTGCTAAACTCATCACAATGTGGACTGAGAAATTCACAATTACTGTGAATGAGGTTTAATCGAAAGATTTGTCTTATTTTGAATTTAAACACTTACATTCATTTATTTTAGGTATACAGATCAGGGGGTAAACCAATGGAATAGGAACATTCAATACCGAATATGTTGATTAGAAATTATCCACTATTAGGGGAAATCGGACGTTATCCGTTATCGGACACCAGTGACCGCTTATTTCTTTGTTTGATAAGCACTTCACGGGCTCAGTGGCACGATGGTTAGTACGATGAAATGCCACGCAGAAAGTCTGGGTTCGATTCCCAGCCGTAGCAACACCTAAATGATTTTTCACTGGTCCTCTTCTCATGTTGATCTGACAAATCATCCGAGTAGTATCAATTGTCAAGAAAATCTTATCTCAACTTAGCCGTTCCGATTCGGCATAAAGCAAGAGGTCCCGCCATCGTGCAAGAAGTACACACGCACACATGAATGGTTGTGAGAAAGCTCAGCCCTGGGTACTAACGAGTCTGTTGCGCCAAAAAATTGTATTTATGTTTTTTTGATAAGCATGTCATTCGCTATAATTCAATAGTTTAGTATTCGAAACCAACATCATATTATATAACATATGATCATTACATATAAATGCAATGAATTATTTTTTGTTTTTAGACAAAATTTTGAAAATCTTAAATACTTCGCATATCTTCACTGATTTTCATCAAATTTATAATAAAGAGTTCTTTTAATTCAAGATCAAAGTTGCACAACATGTGTGTATTTTTAGTTGCATTCTCAATATTAGCGCTATTGCATTTTAACTGAGCATTTTTATCATGTTCTCTGTAAGTAACTTCAAATATATTTTTATGAAATGTTTGCTAACATATTTAAATAAAAAATGGGCATAAATTTACTTTAGCTGCCTTTCACTTTTTGCACTTTTTTTTTTACTAATCGATTCGTCTCTGCGCACTGATCATTTATATGTTTTTAAAAATTGTCGCTCACATTTAGTTTAAAAGTTATTCATAAAACAAAATTGCACTTTTTGGGTTATAATTCCATACAAATTGTATGTAGTTTGAAACTTTTTTTTTTATTTCTGCTGTGGTGAACGCAGCATTGCCATGTTGAAAAAAACATAACAAATAAAAATATTTTAACAAAAAAACTGATGACTAAGGCGCCTGCCTGACGACTTTACATACCCTGAGCGGAGCAACGAAGTTGCGTGAGCGTGGACTGTCCCCAGAAAGAGAGTTGAAACCCTTTGTTCCCGCGAAGCGGGCCACCCAGGGTACTGTTTAACAAAAAAAAAGTGTTGACTTAGGCGCCTGCCTGACGACTTTACAAACAAACGAAATTACGTGAGCGTGGACTGTGGAGCGTGGAGATTTAAAATTCTTTGATTTTTATTTTTATTTTTTTTTACCATTTTGGGGAATATGTAGTGTATATGGCAATGCTGCTTATCACTGAACATTGTATGGACTGTCAAAAGATGGTTGATTTCCATAGGGATTTTTGGAATTTTTATTGTTTAATAACTTTTTAAATAATTGGGAGCGACAAAAATAAAAAAATGCTAAATTTTTAGCTTAATTTAATGAGTGGAATAAAAAAAAAAAAGTGCAAAAAGTGATTGGCAGCTAAAGTAAATATGTTCCAAAAAATGAGAATTTCAACTAGTTTTAAGTCACGTTTTCTTAAGAAAAATGTTTAAGAAAATTCAATGAAACTAAATTTTATAAATTCAGATTTTAATAACGGATTGGGATTGGGTATTAAATGATTGACTCAGCGGATTGGTGCGTATATTTCTAGTGGTCCTGTAGAGGGGTTGTTGAAAGTAAAGATTTATATAAGAATTAAATACAACTCAGCATAAGCAGGTTTTGTAATGTCCGAACACCTGTGAAGTAATCATTTTCCTCAAGGTTGCTCTTGAGACTAAGACTAAGTCTTAGAATTCGAAGCAAACAGGCAGGTGTAACATTTAAAAGCAAAAATACAAA
Organism: Rhingia campestris; assembly: GCA_932526625.1. NCBI lineage: Eukaryota > Metazoa > Arthropoda > Insecta > Diptera > Syrphidae > Rhingia > Rhingia campestris. The sequence goes on along the minus strand of OW052182.1, from coordinate 48,640,538 downwards.
TACAAATTTTTGGCGCAACAGGCTCGTTAGTACCCAGGGCCTAGCTTTCTCACAACCATTCATGTGTGCGTGTGTACTTCTTGCACGATGGCGGGACCTCCTGTTTTATGCCGACTCCGAACGGCTAAGTTGAGATAAGCTATTCTTGACAATTGATACTACTCGGATGATTTGTCAGATCATCACGAGAGGAGGGCCAGTGAAAAATCATTTAGGTGTTGCTACGGCTGGGAATCGAACCCAGACCTCCTGCGCGGCAGTTCATCGCACTAACCATCGCGCCACTGAGCCCTCAGATTAAAAGCTAAAGCAAATTATATATTGACAACCTACTTCTTCAACATACTACATCCACGCACAGGGTACACGTATAACCTAGTACGATTGGTGGAACTTTTATTACTCGACAGTTCATACAATTCCACTTTTACGGCCCTCACGTTAGTAAAATGATAAAACGAGTGACTTTGCTTGCAATAGCCTCACATGCGGGTACCTTCATGTGAGCTGCTTGCCGTTTATTAGAAAAGTTGTTTGATTGCATTGCCCTATTTTATTGCAGACATTTTTCGAAGGCACATACGAAGACTGTACCTCCTCTAAGGGAGTACACTCTTTTTATTATTATTATGCTAGAGAGTCGACATTTCCTTTTTTCCAAAGGCATGCTCTCCTTTGGCGGGTCAAAGATTTATTTGGCACAAAGATTCTCGACTCATATTCTTCGACATGGGTGTTGTATGTGCGTTTCTTCGTCGCAATTACTGAATTTATTGCATACAACCAACCTATTCACCTGCATGGGCTCTATGTAGGGCAGTTGTATTTAGGTCTCACTTTCATACGGACTTAATGGGATAATAAAATCCTATTTCATGTTATTTCTCTTTTGCGAAGGCTGTATTTTATGGATCTTTTGTAAGGGAAAATTGCAACAAAATAGAGTTATCTATCACAAATAGGTTAAAAAGCATGGGTATGTGTTTATCTGGGTCGGTAATGATTATTCAACAAATGTTAGGCCCAGAAGACGTTTAAAAGAGTTCACAAAAAGTAATAACTTCCGTTTAACGGAGAGATGTTTTTTGTCTTAGAATACCAAATGAACATTTTATTAAACAGTTCAAGTTGAATTTACAGATCATAGACGTAGTATTAGGATATTAATTAAGTTATTTTAATTGTTGAGATCTCTTAGTAGCTAACACGTGACTTCATGATAATTGCTAAGACATAGACATGTAAAGGAATGACTTTCCTGAATTTTGGGATATTTTCCTGTATGCAAGTTGAATAGCATTTATTTTTGACTACTGTTTAAGTTTGCTCCACTTCTTACGAAAGTCTGACAAACATCCAAATGAAAAACTGTCATCAAAAGCGTCTCGAATTGGCAGTTTAGATTCGGCGTTTAATAGAGGTTACTCTTTTTTTTTAAGGGAGAACCTATGCTTAGGAAGCTAGGTTTGAATGCCTGAAGTGAGCTGTTAATGTCCGGAATTTTTTCGTTTGTGAACAATAAGGACGCAAATCACATCAAAATTGTAAATATTGTAAATATTGTAAAAAATATGGTACGTGTACATGTACCGCAAATATGTACGGCTTCCTAATATACGACATTTATTCTTGGTTGTATTTAATTATGCATATTATCTTAGTTTCTTGACAGAGATAGATATTGATGTTATAAGTATGGTTGAAATCGATATATTGTTAATTTTATTGTAGAGGGTCTTAAAAAAGTTTTTTTTTTAAATTGCACAGTTTTATGTCATTTTAATCTTTTTTTGTGAAGGAGGATGGCATGCTTCTTATAAAAATGTGCAAACTAGAGATTCTAGCATTACGATGTCTAAACAACTTGACTAATTTTCTTCAAACTTCGTATTTCGAGTTTTAATGGTAACAATTCTATCCTATTTTGTATAACATATCCCATATAGGGTGCACCATCATTAATGTTAGTATGTAAATATTTAATAATCTATATATATAAAAATGAAACCCGTTTTCCGTTGTCACGACATAACATGAAAACGGCTTGACCGATTTGGCTGATTTTTTTGTAGTTTTTTTTGTAGTTTTCTAATACTCTGTACAAGGTTCTTACGGAAAAAAATATTGAGAAAATCTCTCAGGTCAGCTTTGAGAAAATAAATACTACTAACACTAAAATACTATTACGGACCCTAAAACGAAACAGTACCCGGGCGAAGCCGGGCCGGGCAGCTAGTTTTAAAATATATATAGATTTTTAAACTGTGTTTCTCACTATTTACATATTTAAATCAGTTTTTGAATGCAACATCAATCAAGTAGCCGCCTTATTGCCCAAAGTAAAGGTGCCTTATTTGCTGAGTTTTCCACTACATTTTCAAGAACCTCGGGCGGTATAGAGGTGATTATGACATGTATGTTTGCTTTGATCTCGTCATAGGTCGGACGCTTCCTGGCGTAGACTTATATTTTTAAATAGCTACACAAGAAGAAGTCCGCAAGGGGCAAATTTGAAAACTTGGGTGGCTAGTCAATGTCGTCATGTTCATGTCCTGGGATTTTTTCGTTGCATAAACTGCATTATTAACTTTTCAGTGTGGCATGGCATATCGACTTGTTGAAACACATTTGTGGGCAGACATTATTGCTAATATTTACATCGAATCCCACTTACTATTTCACCTTCTCTGAAGAAAATTGGCCACGATATTTTCGAAGATATAGAGGGTCACTATTTCGCCGCTTCGTATTGGTATTAAGCGATTCATGGTGAAAGTTGTATTTAATTGTAGTTTCAAAGACATGGGTACTCAAGTATATCGGTTGATAAATGTTAAAAATATTTAATGTTTACATTCCGACATGAAATATGGCGCAAAGATAAAATATGCGAAATATTTGTGGTATCACATACTAGAGGGACAGACTTGCTTCAAGTATGAACTGAAATACCGGATTCGACGCATCTTTGGTAAAATTGAGCTCTCACTACTCCAAAATGTCATCGAAAGTTTATAAAACTAAAAATTTCTAAAATTCTAAAACGATCAATGAGGGACATCAGTCATAATACTGTCATTTAGCGGATATTGAGTCCAATGCATAACCTGCAAATCTGCAACCTTCATAAAAATTCATATCATCAGAACTTTATATATTTATTATTTACTGCTTCTTTTTATTGTGGTACCTACAAAACATTTATATTAAATTATTTTAAATAAAAAAAATTGACAATTTTGTTCAAACTGTGCTCTGTCTTAATGTGACCCGTAAATAAGAAATGCATTAAATCTTTGAAAGAGAAATAAGAGTATCACTGTTATTATATTAAAGCCACCAGGAACTAACGATATAAAAATCAAACCATCACGTCGCAATAATTAGTGTTGGATGTGTAACGATATCTTCATAATAATTATCAATCAACTTGTTGGGGTTTTTATTTTAAAAAAATTGGATATTCATCATATCCAACGAACTTCAATTAATGCTGTAACAGTAAAATCCAATTTCAAAATATCTGACGAGCTATTTTTTTTGTTCTTTTGCGGTGTGGTGATTGCGTTTCAATCTGCATCAGTAAGTGATTATATATGTGTCACTTACATACAATAAACCATAAAATGCTTACGCTACCATAACGTGATGGTTTTTTTTTTAACATATGATAAAATCCTCGGTTTTCAGAAAAGTTCAATAGGAAGAGATGCTGGCTGTCAAAATTATTAAAAATGCATGTTAAGTCCACAAAAAATAATAAAAGTGACATCCGTGAGCTGCAACCAGTCAAAAGTGTGTTTGCTGACTATTAAAAAAATGGTTAAAAAATATATATATATATATAATTGACATTTTGACTGTGCTTCTTCACAAATGTATATATTTTTTTAGTTGCCGACGTAATGAAATGTACGAACATACAGAAAGCTTATTTTGTGTAAATTATTTTTGATTGGCATAACAAAATTAAAAAAAAACAATTGATGAAATTGCACTATTGCCAAATGAAGAAAATAGAGTTGGCCGTCACGGGCTACTATGTAAGTTGGTAAATTTAATTGTTAAAATACATTAGGCTTTGGTATTCCTTAAAGCTAAAAGTAGGTATATAAAAATCTAATAACGCATTATTTTTTTTAATATAAATGTAAATGGTATGCAATTAAAATATAAAAAAGCATATTCATAACAATAATTGAAGTTTGATCCGCATTTCAATTTAAAAACAAAATATAAAATACTTTTTTGGTTTAATTAGAATAGGTTGTTGAAAAAAAAATGTAGAAAAATTAATGTAGTGTCAAGATGGCTTCCATTTAAGATTTGGATTGGGTCGTCTAACTCAAGCACATGTACACCTACGAATTTTTTTTAAATGGGATATCTCGCGATGACGTGCAAAACATCCTACAGTTCATAAAGATTGCACAAATCTCATAAAATCGGTAATCGTAGGCGTTCCGGCATATAGCTTTAAATTCACCTCTTAATTTAAAAATATTTCTTATTTTAGCATCCTTCATCCTCAAACGGTACCGAAAGTTTTCCGAAAAATGTTTCACCCAAAACGACCAAGGATTTCTTGATCCGCTTTTGATATTCTATGTTTCGGTGCGCCGTAGAGCAGGACTGCGGGATGATCAAGGTCATACATAGGAGAGTGAAGGGTTTTTTCAAGATTCATTTTGCGTTTTATTTCTGACGAGTTGTTGTTGTCAGAGATAATAGCGAAGCCGAGGTAGTAGGTACTTTACTACCTCAAAATTATATCTGTCAATGGTGACGTTCAGTCCAATTCGTCAATGTTTCGTGTCTTTTCGTGATAGCAGCCAATTCTTCGTCTTACTCTAGTTTGGGAAGATTATTTCTATGATATTGGCTCTGAAGTTTTCGTAAGCTTGAATTTAGATATTTCTATCCGCTTATCTCAGGTGGATGGTAGTTTTCGCTTTCATCGACAATATTATTGTTCGTTAATGAACCACGCTTTTGAATCACGTAGACACGATTTCTTTTATTTTATCTCTGAAACTGATTAAGGTTCTACAGCTAAAGTGTGTCGTTTAAAATAAGTCCTGGTTTTCTTAAACATTTCTCAGGTTGTGGTTTCGATTTAATTTATTTCACTTTTTCAAAGAGTCCTTTTAATTTAAACACTTGTCCCTTGTCTAGTTTTGGTATTTAAATTTGTGTGGATTTTATTATTGTTTTGTCTGTCCTATCTCTGAAAATATTTTGGTTTCTTAATTCTGTGAAACAACCTGCGTAGATTAAATATATTACATATACCTAGACATAAACACAATGCATGCATGAGGCTATTAGTCGCATGAGTAGAGTTTACAATAAAAATACCGATGCAGTTGAACTGCATGTTAGTAGATAGAGTAGTTTAAAAAATACCCTGCACAATTGCATGCTAGAGTCGGTACAAGTGTATGTAAAATTTTGTTTTGTTAATAATATGTACAGCTAAATTGTAATTTCTTAGTTTACCAGTGGCGTGGCGTGGAAAATGTTATATGGTAAGTCGGCAAAAATATGCACCTGCAAACGCTTTCTGAAATTATATTGTGTATTGCAAATCGCATATAAGTAAAGCAATTCAAGCCAATTTCGTATACTTCAAGTCATTAAAGCCAAAATTTACAATGAACCTGAAGTATAATAAAAGTGGCTTCGAAAGAAACCTTTTTTGGCAGATGCAAATGCAATACCTTTAAGAAAATTGATGGTAAAAAAAGGAACTTCACAAATTACTTTTTGTTAAATTAAATAAATAAATAAATACAATAATAAAAAAATCCACATATAATATATACAAAAAAAAGTTAAAAATAGGAAATATTAATGATAAGTAGGAATTGAAAAACAGCAAAAGTTTGAAAAAATTGTGAAAAGTTTTGCTAAACTGATTTTTTTATTTGTACTCTAAGTCTATTTTCCGATCTTTTTTAACATATTCTGCAAGAACTTTTTCATAAAAGTTAGGTCTACTTTTCATTTTTAAAAGGAGTCGCTTTTCTATTGATAAAAGTGCTAAATCTGAGATCCTGTTTTCTCCTTGAGAATTTCTTAAATATGTATGAATTCTTTTCAGAGTGGAAAAAGATCTCTCCACGGAGGCAACAGTAAGCGGTAGTGTTAAAAATAGTGCAGTTAATTTTAAAATTTGGGAAAATGTTTCACGCAATATTTCGCTTCTCAAATGGTTATAAAGTGCTAGAACGTCAAGTTGTTGAAGTGAAGATGTAGTATAGAGAACTTTTAGTTCATTTTTCAAAGCTGTGAAATCGAAAATTCCAGGAAAAAAATTAATCAGAGAAGATATTTTATCATCTGGGCTTGATAGTGCAAAATTACTGTATTTTGATTTATTAAGTAGATCCAAAAAAATTAAATTCGTGAAAGATTTATATCTGGTCTGAAGTTGGGATATAATATTGTCCTTTATTTCTACAAGAAGGCGCTTATAGTGAGTTTTTAAATCAATATCGAGTAATCTGCGTTTTCGTGGAGGTTCAGCACAATCGTTTATGCTTTCAAAAATGGAATCAAATTTGTTTAGAAAGTCAGTACAAAGCCAAGACTCAAAACACTCGATTTCTCGCTTAGCAACTTCAACATCCGTTTGTTTATTTTGTATTAAATTAAACAATACATCGGTTTTAGCAAAAATCTCGGAAAGCGTGTTCAATATAAAACAAAACTCTTTCCCTTCTAATCTAAGCAATAAACTTTCGGCCATTGAAAGTGCGTCATTATCCCATTCTTTTGGATTGCCTAATATTTGGTTAAAAGTTTCAATTATATCTAATCTACAGTTACAAATAACGTTAATTATTCGTGAATGGTAATGCCAGCGAGTTTCTGATACTCCCGGCATGTGTCGGTTTGCTTTTTGTTTCAAAAGATTTGAACGTTTAGTTGATTTATTGAAAAAGCGCACTACAGTATTTATATTGCCAAAAAAAACTTTTAACTCAGGTATATTTTCAAGTGATCGGGATAACACCAAATTTAAAACATGTGCGTAGTAAGGAATAAAATTAGCCATTGGACATGCATCGAGGACCTTTTTTTTAACTCCACCTGGACATAACCGCGGCACCATCGTAAGATTGCCCTATTAACTTTTCCTTGCAACCGTATACATCAAGTATATTAAAAATGTGTTTTGAGAGCTCTTCTGCATTTCGACTCTCACTCACGTCAAAAAAACCAAGAAACCTTTCCTCTATTCCTTCCTCCGATAAGTATCGCAATACGGCACTTAGTTGTTCCCTATGGCTCACGTCTGGTGTTTCATCGATCATAATGGACACAAATCGCGTTTCACTTAATTCAACTTTAATTTCATCTTTAATCACTGCAGCGATACTATGTATCAAATCGTTTTCTATGTCATTTGAAAGACCCGAAAAAACTCGTGCACTTGAACACTGTTCTAAATGGGAGTCTATTAATGTGTCATACTTAGATAAGTATAAAATTGTTTCAACATAATTACCACGATTAATAGAATCTTGCTTTTCGTTGTGACCCCGAAATGCTTGTTCCTGTTTGCCTAAAAGAACTACTGTATCTATAAAACGTTCCATTAACTTACGGTTTCTATCAACTTTTTTGTTGTGAGCTTCAAAGGAATTACCTAAGGAGGTTTCAATGCGATTAGTGCCGAATTCGTGCAAAGATAAACAGCTTCGAATATGTTTTTCCATTTTGACATGTTTATTTGCGGAATTAACTAAATTGTTTATGTCAGCGTAGCCAGTACGGCTCCAAACACTAGGGGAATTTGAAAAAAGAAGACAAGGAAAGCAAAACATTTTGTTAAGCTTACAACTGCCAGTCAACCAAGTATATTTTTGGTACATGGATGCATTAAAATGCGAAACAAAACCATCCTTGCGCTTATAATCTATTTTCATAGAAGGAGTAGAGCGCCCTATCTCTATAACTTTTTTTTTTTTAAGAAAATTCAACTTACAAAAAGCATTTTCTTCCTCCAAAAGCAAATCTACCAAACAACAATTTACAGTTAATAATGCCATTATCTCTTAATAATTAGCTATTTGAAATTATCTGAATTCAACTGAAAATACCACAATTTAAACTTTTCACACTTTTCACTGTTTTAAATTTCTTTTTTATTGCACATCAATAATTACACTCAAAATTTTCTTTAAGTTACGCATCGCAATCTGCTTCATAACTAATTTTTTCCAACAGAAATAATCTAAAAGAAAAGACAAAATTCACCAATAAGTCGTTGAACATCGGGTTATTTTTTTGCATAAGAAAGCGTGTGTTAAACAGAGAGGAGTCAAACACGGTGAACGATAAAGGGAAAACAAGGAAAGAAAACCAATTTGTTCTAGCTAGCCAGATATTTTATAACACGGCGTTTGTCGGGTTACACTTTGCTTTGTTTTGCTAGCGCTTTGCAGTTGTCTTTCTTATGGGCTATGAAATATGTGGAGTATGGGATAGAGAATAACCATGCAATGATGTGTGTATGTGTGTGCGTAAAGCAGTAGAACGATATGAAAGCGGATGACTTGCAGCAGGTTGAGGGGTTGTTGATAGAATTTGTGGCTTGCGTGTGCTGTGCAGGTGTGGGAAACACAAATATTGTGTTTATATGGGGATATTAAGATTCATGTTGCTTGTTTTATTGGTACATTGTTGAAAAGTAGAATTTCAAAAGGTAACTCGGTAGGAATCGAGTTATATGGACGCCTCGCCACTGTAGTTTACTGATTTTGTTAGTGATGCTTAATAACTTAATAACTTCTATGTTCTGTTATGTCCTACTAACAAATGCACTAAATGATGAGCCTGTTGATGCACATTTTATGCTGTGGCAAATCTCTGCTCGTAGACGTTGCTTGTATTAAGCTCGCTACGACACAGATCTGATAGTGTATTAAAAAAAAACTACCTTGGAGAGGATATGTGACACATTTGGAAATTCTGCGGTGCCGTGAAATAGCACCGAGTGAAATAAGGCAGAATTTTTGTATTTCAGCATTATTTCTCTTTGTAATGCGTAATAACGCCGAATATGTCTTGTGATTCGAACAAAGTTCTTGCGCGTTTTTACTTTGTAGCTAGTGAATTCCCTGAACATGAGAGAATAATTTAATATTCTTCAGCGCCCTCGCCTTCACCGTTGCGATATTTCAAATTAAAGGTAGGCTTTGAGTGAGAAACCTTGGCTACATGACATTGGGATCCCTAAACAAATTTTATGTCTCCAATATTGGAGGACTTTCAGTGTATGGTGATCCTTACAGATGTTGGATCTTTGCGGAATTTTGTTGAGTCATGAGTCATTAGCTGTCTACAGACTGTGGTTTTTTTTTAATCTATACATCTCCTGCAAGACTAAGTCATGTGGCATGGTTAACATCAGACAGTATCCCGTGAAGACACCTATGGTCTGTGAGTTTAATTGTGAGTCGACAAGTTAAAACATAAAGGCGTAGCGAGATTTGAAAGCGAAATAAGTCTAAATTTCAAAACTGGTCTTTAGTATTAGATACAGGTAGTGGAAATATCGGGGCGTCCTAGATTCTCTGTTCGACGAAGCAGAACAAGTGTAAACATTTTTAAAATCCTTACTTTTTAAATAAAAGTCGTTTTTGATCAAAGCATAAGAAATTTAAAAAAAGTGTCAGCAAGAGATTTAGACTATGTCGTTGTCCATATTTTATACATATAAAAAAAACATTCGAAAAATTTATGATTCAAATACTTCGAAAATAATGTAAGGTGCATTTATCAATTTGGGGGCATTTTCATAAAAAAGCTTGAATATCCTACCCCAGAGCATATGGAATTGAAAAACGCTTTTTTTGTGGAACCATAAAAGATTTTGGTAATTAGATTAGCACAGCGGATTGTATCTAGCCTTCTCATATAAGAAAAATTGCGAAATTTACCTTGAGAATTGTTATAGAGAGTTTGCTGTTATCTTTGAACCAATCGTTGTTTTGTTTATCATTCATGCTTTTAAATCCGTTTTTTTTATGCGCGGAGTAGTTAACTCAACTATATACAATAGGAATAGGTCCGATCGGTTTCCAGTTCGTGGTTTAACGGAGCCGTTGAATTTTCGGCTCATTCATCGTATTTATCCCTTCAAATTCCGAAAAATTTAGAGCAACTCATGTATTTTGTTAACATTGTCCAACTAAACTGGGACTGAAGACGCCACCCGTGACTCAAAAAAAATGAAGAATTGGTAAAAGAAAACATTCTCCTAGGTCTCACCTGCTGCTTAGGAGACTACTTAATTTACTTGAAAACCAAACTAAATTATTAAACCAATGTAAAGGGTCCGCCGAATAATTTTTTTTTGAAAATGCTATAAAAAAACTATTGAATATTTTCTCAAATTTCTTTTTTTATTTGAAAGTATAATCCTTCCGGTTAGTAATGAAAAATAATTTCATTCAAAAAGCTGCCTCGGCTGGCCATGCAGTAGCCTACACGATCGGTCCAATTTTTAAGCACATTATCGTTTGTGTGCAGCTGTATTTCAACAATGGCTTCACGAATATTGTCCTTACAATGTCAATTGTCTCTGGCTTGTCGGCGTAACACTTATCTTTTACGGCACCCCACAAATAATAGTCCAACGGTGTCAAATCGCAGCTCCGAGGTGGCCAAACGACATCAGTTCTGCGGCTGATAATGCGATCTGCAAAAACAGGGCGCAAAACATCGAGTCCTGTTGAAACCAAATGTTGCCATTATCCTCCTCTTCAATTTTTGTGAACAAAAATTCGTTCAACATGACCCGATAATGATCGCCATTGACTGTAACGGCCACTCCTTGCTCATTTTCGAAGAAAAATGGCCCAATTATGCCTCTGGACCAAAATCCGCATCAAACTGTGACTCGTTTTGGGGGTATCGGCTTTTCAATGTATTCGTGCGGGTTTTCTGTGCCCCAAATGCAAACATTTTGGTTGTTTACATACCCGTCAAGATCAAAATGAGCTTCATCTGAAAAGATGATTTTTTTGGCAATATCGGCATCTTCTCTAAGTCGATCGCAGGCCCACTTAGCGAAGCGAAAACGCATTGGATGGTCAGTTGGCTTCAACTCCTGAACCAATTGGACTTTGTATGGCGTTATACTCCGAAATGTTTAATTGTTGAGAACGATGGTGAATTGATGTTGATGGCGCTTCACGCACACTTTCTGCCACAGCAGCAATAGTCTGGGGTGTACGCACTGTTTTTCGTTTTTCACGCTTTGGTTTATCGATGAGGATGCCAGTTTCTTTCTCTTTTTTTCACAAGATAACGAACATACGGAGCGGACGGTGCTTCTCTTCTTCCAAAATCCGTACGCAATTTTCGCACACATCCTGCAACATTACCATGATTTTCAAAGTATTGTCGCAATATTTCCCAGCGTTGTTCAAGCGTATACACAACCATATTCGTTCAGCGGAAGGATAAAACTAATTATCTGTCAAATCAGACATGAGCTAAGTGTTACCATTCACGAAATAAGCATTAGTTGGAAAAAAAACTTTAGATGGCGGACCCGTTATTTAATCGTTATACCAAATATTTGATACCATTTCGTTGCAGCCTTTAAAATGGCTTCCTAATTTGAAATTGGATACTTACCACACTGATTAAACCCAGCTTTACTGCTCAGATCTCAGATCTGCTCTGATTAATCATATCAGCTACAGCTTCAGAGTTTCAAACAGAAACAGATTTTGTGAGCTTTTAAATCAGATTTGATTTACTTTTGACAATGATTTATTTTGAGTATAATTTTTACAAGAATGTTCTACATATACAGATTTTTTACACTTTTTAAACAAAAATATAAATTGAAAGTGATATTTTTGTTTCAACGAAATGAATGATGAATGATGGACAAGTGCTACCAAAATTAATCAAATGTTTCCAATTTTTGAAATTGTTCTACCATATTGGCTATATGCAAAACATGTTTACATATTCAAGACAATCTAACGAAGATTTAGGCACAAACTATTTGAATATTTTTAGACCTCGTTTTCTTGTACTTTGACTACAAGTTTTGTTTAAAGCAAAAAAAAAAAGAACTTTGAATAATCCCCACTAGTCAAATATGCGTTAGTTGACCCGAATGTGATTAATTTAATTTTAGATTGAATAATTTAAAAATATATTTCCACTTCAAACGCATTGGCACACAAAACAATGATAATCTCTTATTCAGCATAAAATTATCAACAATACGAAATATCCAATTTACATACGTATCTGAGGTTTACAATGCCCATCGAATCATCTGCTTTTAGTATTATTGTAATTAACATCTTTTTGGTGTTTTGTCTATGCTACAAAATGTGAACGCTAATGTGTTAACAAATTGATCAGCAATATGCTGCAATATCTATGGATTTCCATTTTTGTGAATGTGATCCTATAAAATTTGCACGACAAAATGATGCTGCAATCTGTTGCAGAATTTCAATTGATATACTCGTATGTATCTGCCAATATAAATATCGCTCTTCGAAATTTTATTATCATTGTCTAACAGTCCTCAGTCAAGATAGTATTACATTCACAAAATGGTAAGTTTAGGATTATATATTCCGCACTCACATGGGTCAATAATTTGTTTATTTTGGTTTACAGATGTTCCTTATTGCATTGGCCCTTTTTGGCATTGTCGCTGCTGATGTTTCACATCTGAGTAGTCAATATTTGCCATCAAGTGTGAACGAACATGGATCCGAATATTTACCACCAACTAACAGCTACGGTACACCTGCAGCAGAATACGGTCCACCAGGTGGTTTAGGAGATGGTGCACCAGAACAATCCTATGAATATCTTCCTCCAGGATCCCCAGGACTGTCCTATCTTCCTCCGACATCTGAAGCTCCTGGCTATATCCCTCCTGCATCTGAAGGTCAATCATATAATCCACCGCCATCAGGTCCAGCCTATATTCCTCCTGCACCTGAAGGCCAATCATATATCCCCCCGCCTTCCGGTCCAGCTTATATTCCCCCTGCAACTCCAGCTCCATCCTATATTCCTCCAGTGTCACAAGCACCCCAATATATTCCTCCTGCATCAGCGGGCCCAGAATACATTCCACCAGAAAAACCAACTCCAAAATACCTACCACCTGCAGCACCAGTATATGAAGATAACAGCGAAGGTTACAAGTACAGGACTGTTAAGAGGGTCATTTACAGGCACCGTTCATAAGAATGTCGTAGGATGAGTCGACGTGTTAATGCATGGTTTTACGTGTATTGTATATAAAAATAAATTTTAATTTTTAGTTACTAGTAAATTTTAAATTAGTTTTTGTTTAATTTCATGAAAAGGGAATTTAGTGGAAAGGAAATGGAGTGACATGGTCTTTAATAAAAAGAAATTGCTCTAATTATATGGGAATTTAAATCCCTTTTAATTCCCAGCGTTTTGGAACCATATTATATAGCGAGGTTTTCGACCTGGCCTACAATTTACCAGATATACACTACTAGTCATCAGGTTAGCTATCACACCCCAATAAGCTTAACAAAATTCATCATCTTATTGGTCTTGTAAAAAAAAACAGCTACTTTTTTGAAGCTGTCCTTTCGCAGCTAAAGTAGCCTATTAAAATTAATATTGGTTAAGAAATGTAAACGGCAGTCCTGCGCAATAATTCGGGATATGGTAAAAGAACTATTTTGAAAAAAGAATCGAGCTCTCATGACTCGTCCGAAAAGATCAGACCAAATGTTGGTATTAAAGCAAGACTATCTGTTATTCAAAGATTGGTAAGTATTTATAAGTCCGCCGATTTACAGAGACTTAACTTGAAGAAAAAACTCCCACTGTAGGTGATTCCGTAGGACATGCGTTTGAATTTCGCACTAGTGTGGTTTATTTTAGGGGCTCAGTGGCGCGATGGTTAGTGCGACGAACTCCCGCGCAGGAGGTCTGGGTTCGATTCCCAGCCGTAGCAACACCTAAATGATTTTTCACTGGCCCTCCTCTCGTGATGATCTGACAAATCATCCGAGTAGTATCAATTGTCAAGAATAGCTTATCTCAACTTAGCCGTTCGGAGTCGGCATAAAACAGGAGGTCCCGCCATCGTGCAAGAAGTACACACGCACACATGAATGGTTGTGAGAAAGCTAGGCCCTGGGAACTAACGAGCCTGTTGCGCCAAAAATTTGTATTTGTATTTGTGGTTTATTTTAAAGCGTCGTTGAAAAGATGAATAAAATACAACTCGTTTGTGAATTGAAGCCGACTGACTTTGGTTTACTTTTTTATTTCGGTTTGTTGGCCTTGGAACAGCTTCAAGTTGATCCATTTTATTTTTATCTGAAGAAGTCCTCCTGTCAATTGGCCACGAAGATTTTGTGATTTAAAATGATTGGATTACTTTCTATGGGGATATGAAAGCCAATATGTATAACTCGTATTATTCATAGAATACCCGCCGATTGTAAGAGAGGTAGATAATTGGACCTACAAAATGGACCATTGAAGAGTTGTTCGTGGGCAACATTTGGAGGTTATTATCATTAAACATTAAAAGACATGACCAAACTATAGATTTCCCTAAATTCGTTATTTGTTTGTGCTTAATTTAAAAAAAAAACAGGAAGCTCTTATTGGATCACCCTTTATATCAATAGAGGTGTCATTAAATAAAGTGGAGCCGAGGTGTACAAATTCGTTTACTAGTCACATAGAGCTCGGCGCTACAGAGACCAAGTACCTCTTATACTATATTCAATGCTCTAGCCGATTTGGCTTTTATCTCGTGGGGTCATAGTTAAATCGATTTTTTTTCAGTGTATACTCCAATTTGTTTTATTTTTATCTTGGTGGGCATCGATTTATTAATCAGTGCAGTAAAGAAAGGAATATTTGTGGGATATAACGTCAAGAGCTATACAAAATGTATGACAATACAAGTAGTATTATTCATAAATGCATTACAGGGGTATATAAAGTTGTGGGCTACTTAAAATGCCTATAATTTTTTTTTAAAAAGAGTCTGCATAAGTTTACCCCGTCTGAAGGTTGAATAGTAGAGGATTTTAATTATCAAATTGCATAATGGATATATTTGTCAAAAACATATAGGGTTACAAATGATAAATATTAAAAATCACAAACAATCACCTAGACATAAAAAAGTTTAATCACAAACCCTGTATTACTAATCTTGATGTAGGAAAGTTTTATAAATAAGGATTTGTGCAACCCTAAATTAAATCTGCATAAGCATTTAAGAGTTTTTAAATAAATCAGGAACAAAAACATCAGAAAATATTATAAGATTCAAAAATAGTGTTTACTTTTTTAAATTTTTCTAATTTTTATAATATTTTTCAATTATTCTTTTTGGAAAAGTGACATTTTGTTAGATTTAAACAACCAATTACTATTATTAATGATATCAAGCCATGTTCAAACTGAACAATTGCAGTTTCCATCTATTATGTAAGATAGAAAAACTTACGCAGTGGTTTTTCTAGCGAAAAAGAACAGCTGTACAGAACAAGGTTGGGTATACCATCTGGACCAGCGGGTTTGTCAATGTTGAGATCAAGAGTAAAATACACTAACATGTACGAAAGTGGATTCATCCCACTACATCATCGGACACAATCTGAAAACGTGGAATTGGCTGCGAAAGATTGGCAGATTGGCTCTGTCCAAAGAGCTAAGAGCTGGAATGAAATTATGAATTGATGATGATGCCGAATTTTTAATATTTTTAATAAATAATCTAATAAAGGAGATAATAAGGCATATTGGTGTTATCAAATTGCAACTAATCAGAGATATCACCAATAATGTTGACCATAGATTAAAACACCTGCACCAAATTTCACTCCAAACTTTTCAGTCTTAATCTACATTTTATTTATTATTTACAATGCCAACCACAACCCATTTACAACCGCCCCTTCATGCAACTAGGACATGAGTCTCATCAATAAAATTTCCCTTCATGTCCGCAATTTTCATCGCTTTTCCTACATAAACAAGGTCCCAGACGAATGTATGACTCAGCATGACCTCTGACCGCATATGGTGTTCAAAAACTCCGGATATCCGCATGCGGTATACCTTAACAAAAATACATACAGGACCTAATGCTTTATATTCCCTGGTATATAATTCACAAACTAGCAAAAAAAACTCTTTTTTTAAGTGTCTCTGCAGATGATACAGATAGGTTGACCACACATGAAATAATAAAACAAAATAAATGATTGTCTCGATATGGTAGGAACACATAAAAATAGGCATTTGTTTCAAACCCAAGTCCTGACAACACGAAACACCCATCCCCCTACATTTCTGAACATCCGGGAGAAAACTTTGAGCTGCTTACAGTCACACAGAGATAACCTCAGCATGAGTGATATAAATGTTCCGGTGGAAAGTTCTGAGTAAAACTTTTCCGAAACAAATGTCATTAAAGTTGACCATTAAAATCGAATAAATTCGTTGCCAAGATAAAGTTCCGATTTTTGTCATTTTTTCGCTCAATCTTCCGGTTCTTCTACTAAAAAGATATTGAGGGTATTGTTTTATATTTTTACAGCAGCCAAACATTCATCATAGAACTGCAAGCATTTTCTTGTTTTCGTTATCCTTGCGAAGAAATGATAAACTTCTATGTCAGAAAGTGTCCCACTTTCTACATTCGACAGAACCACTCGATAAAAATGCCAAGAGTGTTCAGTTTTTATTGCCATATGATATGTCAGAGGAGGCAATTTACTAGCAGCATTTTGAATTGAAAGCACCTTACTTGTGATGCGAAAGCACTTTTATGGAGTCTGATATATAGCAACGGATAGCTGGAGATGTGGTTACGATGTGACGGATTTTCGTAGTTTATTAACCTTAATAGAACCCATTGGTTTGGTTTCTAACATATTTGACTGCAAAAGTCGTAATAGGTACCATAGTTATTTTATAATTTCAACAAAACAAAAACTTGTTTTAGACTTGTTTTATTTATAAAATAACACATAACTGATAGGAACATGAACTTAACCTAAAGAAAGCCCGAAATTACCTCCAAGCCCTAACAGATTTCCACCGAAACCAAATCCAAGAGGTTCGTTGGAGGAATGTCCTTGAAAACCTCCATGCAAATCTCCGCCGAACAGTCCACTTCCTGAATTTCCATATGAGCCACTGCCAAAAGATGTCGACCCACCTGCGTTAGCGGTACTGCCCCCGAATCCAAGACCCAACAGACCTCCGGATGATGAACTTGCAGAAGCTAAACTGCTTCCCCCATATGAACCACTAGTTCCTTCTTTATATCCATGTGATCCATGACCGCCGTATGAGCCACTGGCACCTCCAATATTTCCATAAGAACCACCTGCTGCTGCACCGGCATTGGATGAGCTGTCTCTTTCATATCCAAGTGAACCCCCTAGCCCAGAATTTCCAGAACCATGAGCTGAACCACCATTGTAATTCTTATTTTTACCCGATCCGTGACCCTTATGCAAGCCATTATCGATTCCATGATGCCCGTGTGATCCATGCCCGAATGCATTTCCTTTGATTCCATGCGACCCAGACACACCTAACTCCAAAATACCAGCACCTTGGGCAGAGCCGACATTGTTGCCCTTATGTTTTCCTGACCCATGACCTCCATAAGAGCCGCTAGCTCCTCCTTTGTGTTTATGTGATGCTCCTCCGACTGCAGCTGATCCAAGTCCCAAAGAACCACTGACACCAGAAGATGCAACGTCATTGGCAGAACTTTGCTTAAGTGGTCCTCCAATTCCCAATGATCCACCTGCTCCAGTATTACAGCCATAGGAACCAGCTTTACAGCCAAGTCCCAAAGAACCACTAGCTGCGGAAGATGCGCCAGCATTTGAACCACTAACTCCCCCCGAAATACCATGCGATCCAGAAATCCCAGAAGATGCACCAGCATTTGCAGAATCTATGCCAAGTGATCCTCCAAGTCCTAAAGATCCAGCAGATGCACCAGCATTTGAGCCACTTATACCTCCTGTAACACCATGTGAACCGGAAACTCCAGAAGATGCACCAGCATTTGCAGAATTTAACCCAAATGATCCTCCAAGTCCTAAGGATCCACCAGTTCCAGTATTACATCCATAGGACCCTGGTTTACATCCAAGCCCCAAAGAACCACTAGTTCCGGAAGATGCGCCAGCATTTGAACCACTAACTCCCCCCGAAACACCATGTGATCCAGAAATTCCAGAAGATGCTCCAGTATTTGTAGAGCTAAGCCCATGTGATCCTCCAAGTCCTGAGGATCCAACAGCTCCAGTATTACAGCCATAAGAACCTGGTTTACATTCAAGTCCCAATAAACCACTAGCTCCGGAAGATGCGCCAGCATTTGAGCCACTTACTCCACCCGAAACACCACGTGATCCAGAAACTCCAGAAGATGCACCAGCATTTCCAGAACCTATTCCAAGTAATCCTCCAAGTCCTAAAGATCCACCAGATGCACCAGCATTTGAGCCACTAATACCTCCTGACACACCATGTGAACCGGAAACTCCAGAAGATGCACCAGCATTTGCAGAATTTAACCCAAGTGATCCTCCAAGTCCTAAGGATTCTCCAGCTCCAGTTTTACAGCCATAAGAACCTGGTTTACATCCAAGTCCCACAGAACCACTAGCTCCGGAAGATGCACCAGCACTTGAGCCACTAACTCCCCCCGCAACACCATGTAATCCAGAAACTCCGGAAGTTGCTCCAGTATTTGCAGAATTTAGTCCAAATGATCCTCCAAGTCCTAAGGATCCACCAGTTCCAGTATTACAGCCATAGGAACCTGGTTTACATCCAAGCCCCAACGAACCACTAGCTCCGGAAGATGCGCCAGCATTTGAACCACTAACTCCCCCCGAAACACCATGTGATCCAGAAACTTCAGAAGATGCTCCAGTATTTGTAGAGCTTAGCCCATGTGGTCCTCCAAGTCCTGAGGATCCACCAGCTCCAGTATTACAGCCATAAGAACCTGGTTTACATTCAAGTCCCAACGAACCACTAGCTCCGGAAGATGTGCCAGCATTTGAGCCACTGACTCCACCCGAAACACCATGTGATCCAGAAACTCCAGAAGATGCACCAGCATTTCCAGAACCTATTCCAAGTAATCCTCCAAGTCCTAAAGATCCACCAGATGCACCAGCATTTGAGCCACTAATACCGCCTGACACACCATGTGAACCGGAAACTCCAGAAGATGCACCAGCATTTGCAGAATTTAACCCAAGTGATCCTCCAAGTCCTAAGGATCCTCCAGCTCCAGTTTTACAGCCATAAGAACCTGGTTTACATTTAAGTCCCAAAGAACCACTAGCTCCGGAAGATGCGTCAGCATTTGAGCCACTAACTCCTTCCGAGACACCATGTGATCCAGAAACTCCAGAAGATGATCCACCATTTGCAGAACTTAGCCCAAGTGATCCTCCGAGTCCTAATGATCCATCAGCTCCAGTATTACAGCCATAGGAACCTGATTTACATCCAGTCCCCAAAGAGCCACTAGCTCCGGAAGATGCGCCAGCATTTGAGCCACTAACTCCCCCCGAAACACCATGTGATCCAGAAACTCCAGAAGATGCTCCAACATTTGTAGAACTTAGCTCATGTGATCCTCCAAGTCCTAAGGATCCAGCAGCACCAATATTACAGCCATAAGAACCTGGTTTACATCCAAGTCCCAAAGAACCACTAGCTCCGGAAGATGTGCCAGTATTTGAGCCACTAATACTTCCTGATACACCATGTGAACCGGAAACTCCTGAAGACGCACCAGCATTTGCAGAATTTAGCCCAAGTGATCCTCCAAGTCCTAAGGATCCCCCAGGTCCAGTATTACAGCCATAGGAACCTGGTTTACAACCAAGTCCCAAAGAACCGCTTGCTCCGGTAGATGCACCAGCATTTGAGCCACTAATGCCTCCTGATACCCCATGTGAACCAGAAACTCCAGAAGATATACCAGCATTTGCAGAACCTGACCCAAGTGATCCCCCAAGTCCTAAGGATCCCCCAGATCCAGTATTACAGCCAAAGGAACCTGGTTTACAACCAAGACCCAAAGAACCTCCAACTCCAGAAGATGCGTCAGCATTTGAGCCACTAACTCCTCCCGAGACACCATGTGATCCAGAACCTCCAGAAGATAATCCACCATTTGCAGAACTTAGCTTAAGTGATCCATCAGCTCCAGTATTACAGCCATTGGAACCTGGTTTACATCCAAGCCCCAAAGAGCCACTAGCTCCGGAAGATGCGCCAGCATTTGAGCCGCTAACTCCTCCCGAAAAATCATGCGATCCAGAAACCCCAGATGATGCACCAGCATTTGCAGAGCCTAGTCCATGTGATCCCCCAACTCCTAAAGATCCACCAGCCCCAGTATAACAGCCATAGGAACCCGCTTTACATCCAAGTCCCAGCGAACCACTATCTCCGGTAGATGCGCCAGCATTTGAGTTACTAACTCCCCCCGAAATACCATGTGATCCAGAAACTCCAGAAGATGCTCCAGCATTTGCAGAATTTAGCCCAAGTGATCCTCCAAGTCCTAAGGATCCCCCAGCTCCAGTATTACAGCCATAGGAACCTGATTTACAACCAAGTCCCAAAGAACCGCTTGCTCCGGTAGATGCGCCAGCATTTGAGCCACTAATGCCTCCTGATACCCCATGTGAACCAGAAACGCCAGAAGATATACCAGCATTTGCAGAACCTGACCCAAGTGATCCCCCAAGTCCTAATGATCCCCCAGATCCAGTATTACAGCCAAAGGAACCTGGTTTACAAACAAGTCCCAAAGAACCTCTAACTCCAGAAGATGCGTCAGCATTTGAGCTACTAACTCCTCCCGAGACACCATGTGATCCAGAACCTCCAGAAGATGATCCACCATTTGCAGAACTTAGCCCAAGTGATCCATCAGCTCCAGTATTACAGCCATAGGAACCTGGTTTACATCCAAGCCCCAAAGAGCCACTAGCCCCGGAAGATGTGCCAGCATTTGAGCCACTAACTCCCCCCGAAACACCATGTGATCCAGAAACTCCAGAAGATGCTCCAGCCTTTGCAGAATTTATCCCAAGTGATCCTCCAAGTCCTAAGGATCCACCAGCACCAGTATTACAGCCATAGGAACCTGGTTTACATCCAAGCCCCAAAGAACCACTAACTCCGAAAGATGCGCCAGCATCTGAGCCACTAACTCCCCCCAAAGCACCATGTGATCCCGAAATTTCGGAAGATGCTCCAGCATTTGTAGAGCTTAGCCCATGTGATCCTCCAAGTCCTAAGGATCCATCAGCTCCAGTATTACAGCCATAAGAACCTGGTTTACATCCGAGTCCCAAAGAACCACTAGCTCCGGAAGATGTGCCAGTATTTGAGCCACTATTACTTCCTGATACATCATGTGCCCCGGAAACTCCTGAAGACGCACCAGCATTTGCAGAATTTAGCCCAAGTGATCCTCCAAGTCCTAAGGATCCACCAGCACCAGTATTACAGCCATAGGAACCTGCTTTACATCCAATTCCCAAAGAACCACTGGCACCGGAAGGTGCGCCAGCATTTGAGCCACTAACTCCTCCCGAAACACCATGTGATCCAGAAACTCCAGAAGATGCTCCAGCATTTGCAGAATTTATTCCAAGTGATCCTCCAAGTCCTAAGGATCCACCAGCACCAGTATTACAGCCATAGGAACCTGGTTTACATCCAAGCCCCAAAGAACCACTAACTTCGGAAGATGCGCCAGCATCTGAGCCACTTACTCCCCCCAAAGCACCATGTGATCCAGAAACTCCAGAAGATGCTCCAGCATTTGCAGAATTTAGCCCGTTTGATCCTCCAAGTCCTAAGGAGCCACCAGCTCCAGTATTGCAGCCATAGGAACCTGCTTTACATCCAAGTCCCAAAGAACCACTAGCTCCGGAAGATGCGCCAGCATTTGAGCCGCTAACTCCTCCCGAAACATCAAACGATTCAGAAAGCCCAGATGATGCACCAGCATTTGCAGAGCCTAGTCCATGTGATCCCCCAACTCCTAAAGATCCACCAGCCCCAGTTTTGCAGCCATAGGACCCTGCTTTACATCCAAGTCCTAAAGATCCACTAGCTCCAGAAGATGCACCAGCATTTGAACCGCTAACTCCTCCCGAAATACCATGCGATCCAGAAACTTCAGAAGATGCTCCAGCGTTTGCAGAACCTTGTCCAAGTGATCCTCCAAGTCCTAATGATCCACCAGATGCGCCAGCATTTGAGCCACTAATACCTCCTGATACATCATGAGAACCGGAAACTCCAGAAGATGCACCAGCATTTGCAGAATTTAGCCCAAGCGTTCCTCCAAGTCCTAAGGATCCACCAGCTCCAGTGTCACAGCCATAAGAACCTGGTTTACATCCAAGTCCCAAGGAACCACTAGCTCCGGAAGATGCACCAGCGTTTGAGTCACTAACACCTCCTGATAATCCATGTGATCCAGAAGATGCACCCGCATTTGCTGATCCGAATGATCCACCGAATCCTAATGACTCACTGGTTCCAGCAGAGGCACTAGCGGTGGAGCCACTTTTACTTCCTAATCCCCCAAACGCACCATGCGATCCAGAAATTCCTGAGGACGCACCAGCATTAGATGAACCGAAACCAAGTCCCAAAAATCCATTGCCCGACGATGCGCTTGCTGTGGAGTCGCTGCTGCCTCCAAAACCGCTTGACCATGATGAGGCACCCGCATTTGCTGAACTACTTGCGCCGAATCCATTGGAGTAAGTATTAGCTGTTGAAGAGCTCTGGCTGCCCCCAAACAAACCAAATCCACCAAAACCACCTCCGAATAAATCGCCTCCTAGCGGCAGTGAACCGCCAGCACTGTTGCCGCCTATATTGCCGAATCCTCCAATGCCGTAGCCTTAAAATAAAAAAAAAAGAAATAAAAAAAAATGTAAGAGCAAAATATGTAAAACAAATAAGTTCCGACAAACCTGAAGCTAAAGCGAAATACAACAAAACTACTGCTATGACTGACGCGGTCGTCATCTCTGCCCAAATATCGAATTTATAAATGGAAATTCTTTTGGTGGGCGCTTTTATAGCTTTCTGCTGTATCTTCGCTTGAAATACCACTCTGAGGTGTATCTAGAAGCTGTTGGGTCTACTCTTTGACATGAACCACATTCTTATTAGACATTCTTTGAAATATGCTTCCTTTCAAGTTTTCGCAAAGAATAATTTGATTTCCGATTGATTTGGATGATTAGAATATGTAAAGATTTGATAATGCTTCTTAACAAAGGAAACGGTGTTAACGATGTTAATAAAAGTATATAAGGCAGCTTTGATTGTCTACACAGCACGATAGCATAAGAACAATTAATAAAAAAAATTGCTTTATGTTTGATTTTCTTGCATTTTCAACTTTCCTTTACAAAGAGAAAGATATTGTTTTCGTCCAAATTTTAGTTCTAGAGATTTGATTGATTCTAACATTACAACTAACTTTTTTGGATGGCCCAAAAAAGTGATTCTTTGAATTCTGTCGCTCGGCCCGTCTGTCCATAATGGTCTTTCCATCATAAGAGGCTTTATCGATTTTTTTAAACTTCGTATACGCAGTTATTTGGTCACAATTCTAGCTCATTTTTTTCTCTTAGCCATTTTAATAACGGAACCTTCCTTATGTAAATTACACATAACGTACATTTTCTCGAAAAAAATTTCTAGCGATTAAGCGATTAACATATACTATAAAAACAGGAGTTTCAGAAAAACTGTATAACCTGTTTTTTAAGGAAAGTTCATATGACAAATTTTTTGCATTTAAACTATCTAAGGAAATTTTCCGATTTATCGCAAACAAATTTGAATGCAATTTAATACATTTACTACAATTACCGTTTGTAAACATACCACATGAATAGTTTTTGTTTCAATTCGAAATTTTCAGTTTTGGCCAACAATCGAAAGTCATTAAAATTCAGATGGAATATAAATTATCAAACAATGTAATGTAATCCCAATCCATCCATAAAAATGTCTTCAAAATTTGGACTTTAAAATGTATATGGAAGAAATTTATAAAATTACATTTTCTGTCAAAATTGCTTGTAGTTTGACCAAATTCGAGTTTGTTATCTGATATGAAAAATATTTATTACTATATTGGTTTTATTCATTAATCCTCTTCAAAATTACTTATAGATGGAAAAAAAATATTTTTCTGAAAAGTGGAGGAACAGGGGACGGATTTTGACAATTTTGTAGCAAATTTCATTATCCTATAGTCTGACGGACAGACTAACATACCTAGATGCATGGAACTATCGATTCTGAGGCAATCCATATAAATACTTTAAGATAACTATCTTAATTATATATCTCTAATAAAAAAATAAGTCTTTGCTGAAATACAGGTGGTAAATTGTATAGCTGGGGTAGTAAAGCCAAAAATATCAGCATTTTTCAATAGTAAAACATTGAATTTTGGATAAATTTTATATGTTAATAAGGGACCAGTTATAAGCATCATTGGAATACAAAATATAATGGACTTGAAATTTTATTTGATAATTTGGTTATGGCAATCATTAGAAACATCTTTCATTCAAATCACCACAGTGATGGAATAACCATTCTTGAAGTTAAGGATGATAACAAACGAAGACGTGAACACACGTCACACACATTAACGAGTGTGTTTTATTTTGGGTGTAATAACAATCATTACTTCAGAAAAATTAATATTGATCATTGAAAAACAAAAAGTGATTTTCTGCGAAAACTTTAAGTAAAAATTAAAACATTTTTCGATATTGGTTAAAAATTCATAAGCTTATTGTTTGCACATCCTCTCGCCAATGATTCAAATTATAAAAAAACCGACAAACGTAAAAGAAAATTTTCCATTATGGGAATCAATGATAGATAGAATTGGATCCTTAGCAGAGTCATTTTCAAATTCTCTAACAAGTATCTTCACATAATTTCCTTAAGGTATTTTATTTTATCTTTGTATTCGGCAGCGTTTTTGGTTTTAACATAATCGAATTTTGATTATTTTTAACAATTTGACCTTTGAGTTTTATATTTACCGATCCTGAGATCTTGCAGGTATTCGTAACAAAACTCAACAGAACGTTTTTTCTTAAATATGGTTATAACGACCAATGTGTTCCACTTTTTTATGTTTTTTTTTGAATACCTATGGATTTTTTTCTTAGTAACTGCGTGCCACTTCTTTTTGACAATCACTATATGCCTATTCAAAGACATGTGGTAATTTGTGTCCTTAACTTAAACATATTTCAATATTTCGCGTAATAGACCGTTGTTTTTGCTTTCTAAATGAGGTAGTGTTTGTGTTCCTAACTCCGCACCAACCATTATCACAATTTGTTTTTGTTCAAATATAATGAAAAAAATTTAATTCAAAAAGTATTTAATACTCATATAGATAATTATTTTTTTAATTTGGTTTTACCAATTGTTTTTTTTACTTAACTTAATTATTTCATACTAAATTGAATTATTTTAAAGAAAACGCTTTAAAGTCAAAATAATTGGTTCAAAAATACGTTTTTGTTCGAATATGGGCTTATTTTGCGTAATGTTCTTTAAGTTTAAAAATATTTTAGATTTCGAAACATAAAAAAATGACTTAGTATTTAAATTATAAATAGCTAATTCAAAAAATGTTTTCTTTTTAAAGCTCCTAAGTCCCTTACTTGACTAGAATTTAAATATGTTAACATCACGTCCAACCAGTTCATTGCCAATTTCTTAGAAAAACTAAGATCAAATACATAAATTCATTTTGTAGAATTTAAATTTCCATTTAATGCAAAAAAAAATGTCTGCTATCAGAAAATATACGCTTCCAATTTATCAATGTTATTCGGCTTTCTTAATTTTTCCCGAAAAAGGTGTCACTTAGAATTATCGTACGATCAATTTATCTACGAATTTGACAACCTGTTTAAGTAATTTGTTTTGTTTATTTGGCATGTTAGATGTTGTTAGTACCAACTTTCGTTTAGTAAAGTTTTTTGGTATTGTCAATGCTAATACCTGAAAGACTTTGATGGATATGTGCTAATTTAATAACACCAAATGTATTTATAAATTTGTTGGAAATCACCAACAAATCTGTAGGCATATACTCACATATTTTTTCGAATGCTTAAACGATTTATAATCGTGAATTGAAGTTGTATATCATACATATGGCGCTTAAGCTGAATAGCTATTCGTTATCATGTCGTGGATTTTGTTTTTCGGCTTTTTGGTAGCAGCCAAATATAGACGACATATTATATATCAGCTAGTTTCATAATATTATATTTAAATGTGTATAATTTAATTTATTCAACAAGTGTCTGGATATTTTAAGAAGTAGAAGTTGTATGTATTAATTTGCCGACCAGTACCTATACAAAAGAATTTCCAGTTCAGGTCGTCTACATCAGTAACTTAAAAGATAAAGCAGTTTTGTTTGTTTCAATACCGAAAACAATGCAATGCAGGTGACGAATTTTGTTTACGCTTGGGGTTGCTCTATACATACTCTAGACTCATTTCTTCGTAGAAACTTTGAACTTTTATTTCAGACAAATAGAACAAGGAATCAATTCAAAATCAAGCTACTTTTGTAATGGCATTATTTTCAAAACTATTGTCTTTGAGACGATTTGATTTCCATCTGTATTAGACATTTATGCAAGTTCTTTGAAGTATAACTAAAACGGTCATAACGAAGTCAATTTCATGATCCTTCTAAGTGATTCCAGAAACTAGTGGTAGGTGCACGACTGGGTCTTATACTGCATCCCATAAGATAAGCCATAATGGTATATTAGTCCATTTTAAGAAAAAAAACGTATAAAACGGATGCAAGTATGCCTGAAGTATGAAACCTCAGCATCGTTTCCCCGATCCACAAAAAAGGAGACCCTCTGAACTGCGCCAACTACAGAGGCATAAGTCTCCCCAACGTGGCCTACAAGATCCTATCTGCCGTAATATGTGAACGCCAGAAAACGTTTACCAACAACCTGATCGGCGATGTATTATATGTATTAATAAAAATAAGATCGCTTAAACAAACAAACTCGCTGACCCGGCAAACGTTCTTTTGCCATATAAATTAGTTCAAGTGAATATTTGGGTTTCTAAATAAAACAAACATATCAGAAGCTAAAATCTGCTCGAATGGTTGAATACCCTATACCATTCCATCCTACAATTAAACATGGCCAAAAAGGGCTTGGCTAAAATCTTTACGAAGATGGTACATAGAAATGCCCTTGTCGCTATATATTACTTAGTGAGTTTATCAATATCTTTTTATGGTTTGAAAAAAAAAACGTTTTTCTATTGCATATGCTAAGAGACAGGGTATACAAATCGATTTTGTAAGATAACGCCCCAAAAAGTGGTCAGGGAGGTCAGAAATTTGAAGGAATTGGTGTCTATGTGAATAATAATTATTTTTCGTTATTGGCCAAAACTGAAAATTCCTTTTAGTGATAGTTGGGCTACAATTAATTATATGGAATTGTTTAAAACTATAATAGTAGTATATATATTAAATTTCATTCAATTTGACATAGTAGTTTGCGAGAAATTAACAATTTTCTTTATATGGCCTGAATGACAATAGATATCCGTTATATGGATTTTTTCGAAAAAAAAACTTAGTATGCAGTTTTGTTGGAACTAATATGCTTATAGTATATGTAAAGTTTTATCAAAATCGTTAGAGCCGTTTTCGGGAAAATTGAGGTTATGTGTAATTTTTATATGGCAGGTACCATTAATAACATGGCTAAAAGCAAACAACAAAATTGGCCTAGAATTATGACCAAAAGAAACTTGGATACGAAATTTGAAGAAAATCGGACAAGCCGTTTAGGCTGGGGAGACCATTACGGACAGACGGACCGACGAACCGACTAACCGACGGACCGACAGACGGAATTCTAAAAACCACTTTTTCTGGTTCCGGTATCATCGTAATGTTAGAATCAATCAAAATCTCGAGGTCGAAAACTTTCACGAAAACAATATCTTTCTTTTTGTAAGAAAAAGTTAAAAATAAAAGGAAAAATATTTATACATATATATGAATAAATAAGTAATTAATGTCAAA
This sequence comes from Rhingia campestris, assembly GCA_932526625.1. Taxonomy (NCBI): domain Eukaryota; kingdom Metazoa; phylum Arthropoda; class Insecta; order Diptera; family Syrphidae; genus Rhingia; species Rhingia campestris. The sequence continues at coordinate 48,612,304 of OW052182.1, read as the reverse complement.
CTGGTAGACGGCTCATAAGCCAAACCATAGAGACTAAGATTGTATGCAATATGTACTTTGAATGAAATAAAATAGTCGATTTAACTAAAACTAGCCCAGTTACCTCAAGTACGACGACAGTGGACATAACTTATTATCCGTTGAGATTAGATTTCACGTGGGATATAGTGCATATATCTAGATTGGATATCGGGCATATTCGTGAAGGTTGAACGTAGTTGAAGTTGCGCAGTGGGAAAATGGTCGTCCCTACCTCAAGTATGATGATGGTCCATTCTTTAATGTAGATCAAACGGATATGTTTCGATGGGATCTATGACAGAAAGAGAAATTGTGCGCTGTAGGCAGTGGCCGTCGTGCCACGTATAATTGTCCGTGTAAAAAACATGGTGTGCCTAAATCTAAACCACAAACGGACATCGTTTGTCTTTTTAGATATAATAGTAAATTGGATGCGTTTGAATTCAATTGACACGTCTGTGGGAATTATTGGAATCCGTTTCAGTAGAACATTTTCTGCTCGGAACTTGCCCTTCCAAATGGTGGCTTCGATAATGTTTTTCATTATTTTTTTAATGACCAATGTGCCATTGCACATGAACCCATTGTAAAATAACCGGAGATCAGACTTTCAAATTTTGTAGAGCGTGGGGTGGCATGCCTGGCATATCCAGTGAGCGAAACTCTGCTGGATAATTTACAGCTTAGTTGGTATCGCAAAATTTGCTACCAAAATTACTCTTTCTGCCTTTCTGTGTGCGTACATCTGGAAATATGCAATCAATGAGAGCATTTTGCGTATCAACGATTGTGCATAAATTTGCAGCAATTTTATGCAATCACTATTTTCATGTCCGTAGCCGATCTAACAATTGTTTCGAGAATGTGCCAGACGATGGATCCTGTAGCATTTTGACGCGCATGTTTATTTTTAGCTGGAATTTGAACGTGGAATGTCGGAAAGTGCTTGTCTAAAATCATCTGAGTACCGCTGAATTTTGTCATTGTTATTAGTTTTGATACATAGTTGGTAACATAGAGAAATAATTTAGCTAGATATACCTCAAAGTATATTAATTCACTCAGAATCGCCTGCTGAGTCGATTAGGCCATGTCTGTATATCCGTCCATCGGTCCGTCTGTACGTCACCGATTTGTAGGCCTTACATTTTGAGCTAGGAAATTTGGTATATAGGATTCTCGCCCGTGCCTACATAACAAGTGTCAAAATCTTCGAAATCCGCCCACTGCCACCCCCACTTTTAAGAAAAATGTTATTTTTGGTCAAACGGTAGGGAATTTTAAACAAGTTTGTGCACAAGATATTTAAACAATCTTAATATCTATATTTCGGCCGTATAACATTTTTTTTTGCTACGCCCACTTTTTGGGTGCGTTTTCTGTTCTGTTTGTATACCCTACCCCAAGGCATTTGCAATAGAAAAACGTTGTTATTTGCCGAACCATAAAAGAATTCGGTAAACTGTCTGAAGAATATGTTGTAACAATGTCATTTTCTATATTTCATCGCCTAAAGCCCGCATTTCGAGAATATTAAATTTAAGGATGGGATGGGATAAGAAAGCACCAAAGCGGATTGTAGCATTCTCATATGTTTTTTTTATATCATTGAGTTTTCTGTTTAACGCCTCAAGATATTTATTTGTCGTAGTGCATTCATCCCAGATGATAATTTTGCATTTTTTTCATAACTTTGGCTCTAGACAATGTTTTTTTTTTTATATGTTGCACACTTAATCTGGATTACTTCGAATATTCAGAGGCAGCTGATATGTTAAATGAGCTGTTCTGGCTCCAATTTAATAAAGCTGCAATACCAGGTAATCCAACTGCCAATGCGATGCCATTATTTTATCGTATATCCAAAAAAAACATAATACACCTATTTTCATTTAAATTTTTTTTTTTTTGAATTTACTTAAAATTGTGCCGAAACAGTTTTTACGAATAACGCCCTCAAAACGCTTTGTTTTGTTGCGGCAAAAAACTTTTTGTTGATGATATATAGATATTCAAAATTTCTTACTGTTTAACCAAAAACAAAGTTATTTTAAAAAATAAGCGTGGCAGTAGGCGTATTTTGAAATTTTTTTATTATTTTCTGAATATTTTAAATTTGTTTAAAAATATCAACCCAACATTTACTGAAATTCATATGTATTTTTCACACTCGCTAACACACACATTTCCGATTTCAACCAAAACTTTACAAAAATCATATAAAGACCAATATCAAATATGTGTGAAGGTTTGGCTAAAATCGGTAAATGCTTTAAGGCTTGAATCGGCGACAAACATTTAAAGCTCAATTTTTTTATATAAACAAGCTGGCCCGTCAAACGTTGTTTTGCCATTATCAAATGGAATGACCGCCTACAGCGCCACCTGTTGAGAATTTTTCAATTTCTTTTTTCCTAAACCTTCGCGGAGCAATTACGAACAAATCCGCAGAAGGAAGTATCCAATTTGGTCCAGTCGTTTTCGAGTTTTAAGCATCCGAAGAAACCAAGATCCATTTTTATATATATAGATATGTTTGAAACAAAAAAATCGATAGCTATAGATTTGTGTTAATGCAAAAGTTATTTAAACAATGCAAAAAGTTATTTAAACAAGCGCTTGATTGTCAATCTGGAGATTCGGTCTTCCTTGTTCATTGTTGAGAGATATTGATAACAGTATTACATGCTGCTGCAAAGTAAGTTTTCTGGACTCGTTTGGTGGAGGCTCTTTCCAACTATCCCACCTATTACTTTTTTTTTTCTGATTTTCGCTTTAAAATTTCCAAATAGGATTTTTATATAATTTTCCAGACAGGCTCCGTAGCATCACAATGTAAGAGCAACTCATATAGTTAATTTTACTACGTGAGAAAGATTATAATTTTACGACGACTTTTCATGAACGACCCTAAAACTAAAAATGAATTCAATCTCATGTTAGTAATTTATTTATTTATTGATTTTGTTCCTATTGTTCTCTTTCCGTTCTCGATAATTTTTTTCAGTTGAGCGTATACGTTCGATGTGTGAAAATGGCTGATTAAATGTCAAAAGAGCATTTCAAAAGTTTACAAGGTTTACCATCTCAGTTTACGCACCCAATTCCTGTGAGAAAATTCCGATATTGTTGGAAAAGATTTCCCATACAAATTTTGACAGTTCATTTATCACGTCGTAATTTTATCACGTTTGCAACGTTTACGACGACTTTCCAACGTTGCATGAATACCCCTAATGTCGAAATGTGTTTGTACGAACGTTTACTCCGAAATTCGAAGGAATCGATGTCAATGTGAATAATAATGATTTTCCGTTATTGGCCAAAACTGAAAATTCCGGTTAGTGATAGTTGGGCTAAAACTAATTATGTGGAATTGCTTCAAGCTGTAATAGAAGTATATATATTAAATTTCATTCAATTTGACATAATAGTTTGCGAGAAATTAACAATTTTCATTATATGGCCTAAATGACAAAATCCGTTGTATGGATTTTCTTGAAAAAAACTGGGTATGCAGATTTGTTGGAGCTTATATGGTTATGGTATATATAAAGTTTAATCAAAATCGTTAGAGCCGTTTTCGAGAAAATTGAGGTTATGTGTAATTTTTATATGGCAGGTACCGTTATTAACATGGCTAAAAGCAAACAAAAAAAATGGCCTAGAATTATGACTATAATAAGCTTGGATACGAAGTTTGAAGAAAATCGGTCTAGCCGTTTAGGCTGGGGAGACCATTACGGACAGACGGACCGACGCGACGGACGGAATTCCAAAAACCACTTTTTTAGGCTCCGCTTTCATCGTAATGTTAGAATCAATCAAAATCTCGAGGTCGAAAATTTTCACGAAAACAATATCTTTCTCTTTGTAAGAGAAAGTTAATAAAAAAAACACAAGATAAAAGATAATTATTTGAGTTTTGCTTTATTCATAAAATAGTAAATAACACATCGGATTTTGTATTAAATAGCAAAAAATTAGAACAGATCGACCCAATATAAGTAAAACACTTGAACTTAATGTCTACGAACTAGTAATGTCCATGATATGAACCTCCACGTGAACCAGAATTGCCAACTGAGCCATAAGTCGAAGCACCAGATTCACCTCCTAATATACCATGTGATGCACCAGTTTTTGTAGAACCAAGTCCATATGATCCTTTCGAACCGCTAGAAGTAGAAGTTGGAGAGCTTGAATGTCCTTGATATCCCACATGTGAACCTGAGTTCCCATGTAAACCATGAGGTTTAGAAGCACTTAGACCTCCTGATACACCATGAGCTCCGGAACCTAAAGATGATGCTCCTGCATTTGCGGAACTAAGTGTTCCCTTATGTCCCAAGGTTGCACCAGCTTCTCCTTTACATCCAGGAGTACCTGCCATGCAGCCATATCCCACAGATCCACTTAAACCAGTAGAAGCACCAGCGTTTGCGGAACCAAGTCCATGCGAACCACTCAAGGATCCACCAGCACCTGTCTTACATCCATAGGTACCTGCCTTGCATCCATGTCCTAACGATCCACCAGCTCCTGTCTTACAACCAGGGGTACCTGCCTTGCATCCATGTCCAACAGAGCCACTTATACCAGTAGAAGCCCCAGCCTTTGCGGAACCAAGTCCATGTGAGCCTCCATGACCCAAATGTCCACCAGTGCCTGCCTTACATCCAGGAGTACCTGCCTTGCAGCCATGTCCCACAGATCCACTTAAACCAGTAGAAGCACCAGCGTTTGCGGAACCAAGTCCATGTGAATCACTCAAGGATCCACCAGCTGCTGTCTTACATCCATAGGTACCTGCCTTGCATCCAAGTCCTAACGATCCACTAGCTCCTGTCTTACAACCAGGTGTACCTGCCTTGCATCCAAGTCCTAACGATCCACTAACTCCAGCATTACAACCAGGGGTGCCTGGAGTACATCCAAGTCCTAAGGATCCACCAGCTCCTGCTTTGCAGCCAGGGGTACCTGCTTTGCATCCTAGTCCCAACGATCCACCAACTCCAGCATTACAACCAGGGGTGCCAGGAGTACATCCAAGTCCTAAGGATCCACCAGCTCCTGCTTTGCAGCCAGGGGTACCTGCTTTACATCCAAGTCCCAAAGATCCACCTACTCCAGCATTACAACCAGGGGTGCCAGGAGTACATCCAAGTCCTAAGGATCCACCAGCTCCTGCTTTGCAGCCAGGGGTACCTGCTTTACATCCAAGTCCCAAAGATCCACCACCTTCAGCATTACAACCTGGAGTGCCAGGAGTGCATCCAAGTCCTAAGGATCCACCAGCTCCTGCGTTGCAACCAGGGGTACCTGCCTTGCATCCTAGTCCTAACGATCCATCAGCTCCAGCATTACAACCAGGGGTGCCAGGAGTACATCCAAGTCCTAAGGATCCACCAGCTCCTACCTTGCAACCAGGGGTACCTGGCTTGCATCCGAGTCCCAACGATCCACCAACTCCAGCATTACAACCAGGGGTGCCAGGAGTACATCCAAGTCCTAAGGATCCACCAGCTCCTGCTTTGCAGCCAGGGGTACCTGCTTTACATCCAAGTCCCAAAGATCCACCAACTTCAGCTTTACAACCAGGGGTACCAGGAGTACATCCAAGTCCTAAGGATCCACCAGCTCCTACATTGCAACCAGGGGTACCTGCCTTGCATCCGAGTCCCAAGGATCCACCAGCTTCTGCTTTGCAGCCAGGAGTACCTGCCTTGCATCCGAGTCCCAAGGATGCACCAGCTCCTGCTTTGCAGCCAGGAGTACCTGCCTTACATCCAAGTCCTAAAGATCCACCAACTCCAGCGTCACAACCAGGAGTGCCGGGGGTGCATCCAAGTCCTAAGGATCCGCCAGCTCCTGCCTTGCAGCCAGGAGTACCTGCCTTGCATCCGAGTCCCAAGGATCCACCAACTTCAGCATTACAACCAGGGGTGCCAGGAGTACATCCAAGTCCTAAGGATCCACCAGCTCCTGCTTTGCAGCCAGGGGTACCTGCTTTACATCCTAGTCCCAACGATCCACCAACTTCAGCATCACAACCAGGAGTGCCGGGGGTGCATCCAAGTCCTAAGGATCCGCCAGCTTCTGCCTTGCAGCCAGGAGTACCTGCCTTACATCCAAGTCCCAAAGATCCACCAACTCCAGCATCACAACCAGGAGTGCCGGGGGTGCATCCAAGTCCTAAGGATCCACCAGCTCCTGCTTTGCAGCCAGGGGTACCTGCTTTACATCCTAGTCCCAACGATCCACCAACTTCAGCATTACAACCAGGGGTACCAGGAGTACATCCAAGTCCTAAGGATCCATCAGCTTCTGCCTTGCAACCAGGGGTACCTGCCTTGCATCCGAGTCCCAAGGATCCACCAGCTTCTGCTTTGCAGCCAGGAGTACCTGCCTTGCATCCGAGTCCCAAGGATCCACCAGCTCCTGCTTTGCAGCCAGGAGTACCTGCCTTACATCCAAGTCCCAAAGATCCACCAACTCCAGCATCACAACCAGGAGTGCCGGGGGTGCATCCAAGTCCTAAGGATCCACCAGCTCCTGCCTTGCAGCCAGGAGTACCTGCCTTGCATCCGAGTCCCAAGGATCCACCAACTTCAGCATTACAACCAGGGGTTCCAGGAGTACATCCTAGTCCTAGGGATCCACCAGCTCCTGCTTTGCAGCCAGGGGTACCTGCCTTACATCCAAGTCCCAAAGATCCACCAACTCCAGCATCACAACCAGGAGTGCCAGGAGTGCATCCAAGTCCTAAGGACCCATCAGCTCCTGCCTTGCAGCCAGGGGTACCTGCTTTACATCCAAGTCCCAAAGATCCACCAACTTCAGCATTACAACCAGGGGTGCCAGGAGTACATCCAAGTCCTAAAGATCCCCCAGCTCCTGCTTTGCAGCCAGGTGTACCTGCTTTACATCCAAGTCCCAAAGATCCACCAACTCCAGCATCACAACCAGGAGTTCCGGGTGTGCATCCAAGTCCTAAGGATCCGCCAGCTCCTGCCTTGCAGCCAGGAGTACCTGCCTTGCATCCAAGTCCCAAAGCTCCGCCATCTCCAGTATTACAACCAGGAGTGCCAGGAGTGCATCCAAGTCCTAAGGACCCATCAGCTCCTGCCTTGCAGCCAGGAGTGCCTGCCTTGCATCCTAGTCCCAAAGCTCCGCCAACTCCAGCATTACAACCAGGAGTACCTGCAGTACATCCTCCTCCTATGGATCCACTTCCGGTAGATGCACCTGCATTTGAGCCACTTACACCTCCTGCACCTACACCTCCTCCAGAAGATGCACCAGAGTTTGCGGAACCATATCCTGCTAATCCTCCAAGCCCCAGAGATCCACTAGATCCGGTAGATGCATCTGCATTTGAAGAGCTTTGGCTTCCAGATGAACCAAGACCACCCAGTCCTCCACCTCCTGAAAATCCGCCGCCTAGCGACAATGAACCGCCTGTACCACCACCTAGGCTACCGTATCCTCCAATGCCATAGCCTTGAAATACAAAATTCAATTAAAACCCACACTGTGTGGATTGAAATAATTTCAACAAACCTGAAGCTAAAGCTAAACACAACGAAACTACTAAAAGCACTGACGCGTTCGTCATCTTTGCCAAATATCGAAATTATAATTGGAAATTCATTTGCTGGGCGCTTTTATAGCTTTCATTTGAGTCTTCACTTGGATTCGATGATCTAAAATAATTATTGCTTACTCTGCTTGACCAGAATCACATTCTAATTAGGCACGCTCTAAAAAATGCTACTCTTCAAGTTTTTGCTGGGAATCGGTGACAGAGTGCAGATATCGGTGAGTTATTTTCTGATGGATGTTAAGAAGCAATTATGTTGATAAATATAATGAAGCGTATATATATAAAATGAAATGTTAAGCTTTGAACAAATTTCTTCAAATTAAAATTAATATCCCCAAAAATTGGGCGGGACTAAAAAAACTAAAATGTAATAAAGAGAATTGCATTGTCACATTGTCACCACATACCAAAACCTTTTATTGAAAATGGCCCCCAAAAAGTGGGCGTGCAAAAACTATGTACATACGAAATATAGGTATTTAGATTGTCTAAATATGTTGTTCAGAGACTCTTTTAAAATTCCTTACGGTTTGGCTAAAAACTATGTTTATTCCAAAAAGGGGGAGTGGCAGTGGGTGGATTTTAAAAATGTGTACACTTGTTCTTCTGGGAGTAACAAAGAGCACGTGTACGAAATTTCATCATTCTAGTTCAAAATTTAAGGCCCAAAAACAGGTGACGTACGGACGGACGGACAGAAATGGCTAAATCGACTCAGCTGACGATTCTGAGTCGATCGGCTCATAGTAATGAAGTAGATATGCAAACAAATGCTGGCAGCCAAATACGATGCCTGCAAGGCAAAGTTGCAACGAGCTATATAAGCATAGAAGAAGGGAAGAACGTCCGTTTTTTTGAGAAAGAAGAAAAAATAGCAAGAAAAATGAGCGATCGACGACATAGAGAGCTGTCACTCCAGAAATGATTTTCATAAGTTTTACCAAAGTGTAAAACGTCAAAGTCAGGGATACAAGGCACGAACAGAATCCTATCGAGATAAACAAGGAAATATATTTGTTGAGTCGATTGGAAGAACCACAACTGTAGACTGTCAAAAGGCGATGATGAACAACATTCCGCTTTAAGGCAGAACGAACCATTCAATATTTGCGACGAAAGCGAAAACTACCAACCACCCGACCTAAGTGAAGTGAGGTTAGCCATAAGTCGCGTACAAGATCCTATCTGCCGTAATATGGGAACGATTGAAATCGTTAACCCACAAATTGATCGGCCCTAAATAGTGTGGTTTTAGGTCGAAAAGTCCACAACTGCTCTGCAGATCCTAAAAAAAACACGAAAAAGTCCAAATAGATACCCACCACCTATTCATCAATTTCAAACCCGCATACGCGAGCATTTATAGAGACGAACTATACAGAGCCATGTCTAGTTTTATTATTCCGAGATATGTTGAGATAAGCTGATGAAAAATGGGCTTTCGCACACGAGTATGCTTCAACCGGTTAAACCACATGTTTGTTGGAGGGACGGGGGAGGAGGGTGCACAGTTTGACAGCCGCTGTAGATCAATTTTTTATCCAAAATTAAGTGATTGAAGAGGTGTAATCTACCAACACATGCATGTGTTTCTGAGAGTTGTGATATTTAAAAAAAGGCTGTGATTAAAAAAAAACGTAAAAAAATAAACTAACAAGAATTTCAACAAAAAACATTGTTTACGCAAAATAATATTATACGTACTATCCCAAATTCGGTCAATGGTGACGTTCTGTCCAATTCGTTGATGTTGTGTCTGTGTGTACAGCATATACTTAGTCTTACCCTCATTTACTCCTAACCCATTTTTCCGCTTCCTTCTTTATACTAGCAAACGTGGCTATGACATCACGTTGAGTCATACCAACTACCAATGATGTCAATATCGTCGGCTTATGCTAGTAGTTGCACCGATTTTTGGAAAATTGTGCCTCTGGTTTTGGCTCGGGATTTTTGCACAATCCTTTCAAGAATCAAATTGAAGAAGTCACATGACAGCGCATCGCCTTGCCTAAATCCTTTTTTGGTATCGAATGTGTCGGTGAGGTCGTTTCCGACCCTGATGGAGCAGTCATAATTCTGCATCGTCATCCTACACAAACGGAAGAGTTTGGGCGGTATACCAAAACTAGACATGGCTCTGTATAGTCTCTATAAATGCTGTCGTATGCGACTTTGAAATTTGAATTTCTTGGATTTTTTCCAGGATCTGCCGAAGTGTGAAAATTTGATCGGTTGTGGACTTCCCTGGCCTAAAACCACACTGATAAGGGCCTATCAGGTTGTTGGTAAAAGGTTTAGGCGTTCACATATTACGACAAATAGGATCTTGTAGGCGATGTTGAGGAGACTTATGCCTCTGTGGTTGGCGCAGTGGATCTCCTTTTTTGTGGATCGGGCAAACGATGCTGAGATTCCATTATTCAGGCATACTTTCATCCGATCAGATTTGGCTTATGAGTTGGTGGATATTACTTACCAAGTCATCTCCGCCAGCTTAATAAAGTTTAGTGGGAATGCCGTCTTTTCCGACGGCCTAATTAAGCTTGAGTTTAGATATTGCTATCCTCACTTCACGTATTAATTGGTTCGTTCTGCCTGACATCGCCGTTTAACAGTCTGCAGAGGTGTTTCGACAGGATTCTGTTCGAGCCTTGTATCCTTGGCTTTCACGTTTTACACTTTGGTGAAACTTGCGAACATCGTTCCTTTAGTGGCATCTCTCTATATCCTCGATCGCGCGCTTTCCTTGCTCTTTTCTTCTTTCTGAAAGCCTCGTTTTTGGCTGCGAGCATCTGCCTGCATTCCTTATCAAACCAGGGGTTTCTTGCGAGAAACCTAGAAAAGCAGTTGTGGCTGATCTAATGGCTTGTTGGCATCATTGCTATTGTTCTTCGACATTAGATGCTGGTGGTACGGTGTGAATCCAGAAGTTAAGGGATACGCGAAGGTTGCGCGAAGGCCTTTTCGGTCTCTTGCGATTGCAGTCTTTCGACATTAAATTTTTTCACAGTATTTCTGGTTTGTTGTGGCGTGGTGGATACCCGCATTGGCTGCAACAAGGTAGTGGTCCGAGTCGATGTTAGCCCCTCAGAATTTTGGAACATCCAAAATACTGGATGCGTGTCTCTTGTCTATCGCAATGTGATCAATTTTGTTGGCTGTTCGTTGATCTGGAGACCGACATATCCCCTTATGGATATCGAGGTGAGGAAACCGTGTGCTGGCTATAGTGGCATTTCGTTCCGTAGCGAAGTCAATTAGCCTTAGTCCGTCACCAAACGTGTTGTCGTGTAGGCTATATTTTCCGGCAATACTGCTTAAGATGTCTTCTCTTCCCATTTTTACGTACGATTTTAACATCGTACTTTGGTAGTCGCTCAAAGGTTTTGTCGAGGAGCTCGTAGAATCAATCCTTAGTTGTATCATCTTTTTCCTCCGTCGGAGCATGAGCGCATATAAGAATTATGCCTTGGAAATATAAGACTTCATGCCTAGGTCTGGCACTTTTAACAAATCCGCATCCGAATAGTCGCACAACCGCCAACCTGGAGGGCCAGTTCCAATTTATTAATACCCCTAGGACATGGGGTCATCAGTATCCACTACGGGATTGAGCGCTGTCGTTGACCTTTCGATTCATCCACCACCATCTCTGTTCAAGGAGCCTTGACTTTTCTACCCTTGAAATTCCTAGATAACCTGTTGTCCGAATATGTCGAAGCAGCTTATCTAGGTTCGCCTGGGACGGCAGACCGCGCCATTCTGACCAGGGTGATTATAGTGTTGCTGTTTTACGTCTTGTTATCAACACTCGCACTTATCGTTTAGCAATTCAAATCCGGTTGGATGAAACTAGTACCCGATGGTTACCACTTGGAGATAAAAAATAAGCACATTTGATGTGTTGTCAGAGTTGCGAGCACTGGGCATTGCCAAGTTAAAACCAATCAAAGTCTACCCTCGTTCTACAACACCCAACCATCATTTAAAATTCATCATTTTTGTGCCAATTTCATTTCATTTGTGTGTGCAATTTAATATTTTTATCACTGAGAATGGGTCCTTCAGAAGATTTTATAATCTGGTATGTTGGACTTTCGAAAGAGTGGAAAAAACATAGGTGTTGTTACTTTCGGGATTCAAAACATGGACCCGTGCTTATTTGTAAGACGCTCCAACCACAAGGCCACTGTTTCCTGATGATTTTTGCTGTTGGGTTTTTAACAACTGTTTATGATAACCATCCATGAACATATATTCAGCAAGCAAGTTGTCAAACCTAAAAAGAAGAAGAAGTTCTTAGTTATTTTGAAAGTATTTGGAATTTGTTACGTTTTAAACATAAACAGTAAAATGGCTAAAGATAATTTTGCTCGAGTGAGTTTCACTAAGGATTTTGCTGCTGGCGGCATCTCCCCCATAATCTATAAAACAACTGTCGGCTCTTTTGAACGCTTGGAATTGTTGTTGCAAGTATGTACAAAATATTTCAAAATACATCACCCCACAAGGCCATGGTTGATTGCTATGTCCGCATTGTAAAAGAACAAGGTTTTCTTCATATTGGCGTAATAACTTGGCTAACGTCATCCAAGCTTTGAACTTCGATTCAAGGATAAATAAACACAAGCCTTTTAAAAAAGTTGGTTTTTGAAAAAGCACCCAATTCTTGCGATATTTCTTTGATAACTGGCATCAAGTCCTACCAATGGAGCTACATCATTGTGCTTCTTCTACCAATAGATTTCGCCTGTACGTTCCTAGTCCCTGATACTGGCAACCTGTCTCGTCTAGATAACGAATTACAACAAGATAGAGTTACATAGCATCAAAACGTTAATTTACCCTACATACATAGTTCATTGATACTTTTCTGTTATACAACTTCGATATACCCTTAAATATATAAATTTCCAGTATCTACAATATAATGACAATTTAACGTAGATACGTTGATTGGCTTAAAAGAGTTATCATTTTTTTTTTGTCATTTCTACCTGTAAAGTTTGAGACCACAAATGTATTTATTTCTTTGGTTATAAACTCACAATGCAACATTTTTATTCAAAAAACTGGCATCTAAAATAATTGTGAAACTAGATTGCATTATTAAAGTTCATTACTGTGAACTTTAACATTAAATTAAAAATAAACATTAGAAATGATTATTTGTTAGATTATTTGATTGAATTCAAAATAACAAGTCACTGATGTTATCAGAGTGAATATTTTATTGACAAAATACCACGATTGTTTTAGAATAGATTTGAATCGTTAACACGACTCTCATGAGTTTCAATTCGTGTTTGAAATGACAATGAGTTTTTATATCTTCATCAATAATTGTTTTTATATTGAGAACTTGTTATATAATAATAATAATAAACTTGATGGTTTATGTACATTTATTTACGTATTCGATTTTGTTTATTGACTTCTATGAAAGAAGAATAGTTGTGAGAAAAAGCTTAGCCCTGGATAATAACGAGCCTTTTGAGCCAAAAAAAAGTACATATTTTTATTTTTATTTTGCCTGATTCCAAAAAAACCGTTATATGAATTTACTCGTGCATTTATAGTATATTTTAAGTTGAATTAAAATCGTAAGAGACGTTTTTGGGAAATGTAGATTGATCATTTGCAACACTCTAATGCTCAGCTCCCAAGTTGTCTTCAATGCGAATATTTCGATGAGCACCTTTTACAAGTCCTTAGGCGAACGCGCAACTCATGTCGATTAACAGCATACCACCAGCTTTTAATGTCAGAGAACAAGAGCAACGATGCCAGCAAGATATTAACCGCAACTGATGTGCTACCTTTCTTAGCAAGAAACCCCTGGTTTAATGAAGTATGTTGACAAATGCTCGCACCAAAAACGAGGCCTACAAGGCACGGTTTTATTGAGATTTATAAGCATAGAAGAAGGGAAGAACATCGGTTTCGAAAAAAAAGATAGAAGACATAAAGAAGTGCCACTACAGAAAAGATGTTCTTAAGTATTTCCAAAGTGTAAAACGTAAATGCCTGGGCTACAATGATATTCCTCGAAATGATGAATATTGCTCTTCTACAACTTTAAAATATCTTTAAATAGATTTTTTTTCAAAAAAGTAATAAGAGATTAAATTAATGCAATTCACATAGCCGATGTATGAGATTAGGCTAATCAGTGACTATGACTAGTTCACATGTCTTTTATTATGTTAATTTAATGTTAATATAATTTCCTTTGAAAGAAGTTAATGTGGAATTTATAATATTTGTTTTTAATAATTATCAGAAATTTACTTTAGTATTATGCCACAATAAAAGTTAAATGTATCATTAACAGGTGGTATAATAATTCACTTGACATAGAGGGAATCTCGCTAATCTGTTAATTCCATGACGAAAGCAAATTAAAAATTCAAAACAAAATGACTTGCGTTTCCAGTTTTGTTGTATACTAAGCTATATGTATGTACCGAAACGTTAATTTTATTACTGCATTCATTATATATAAAAGTAATTTAATTAAGTTTATTGCATAAGTTTTATGATGATTTTATACATTTTGCTTGCTTGGTTTATTTGTTTTTTTTCAGTTTGCTATTAACAATTGCACTGTCGTTAATTTTGTAATGAATATTATCAGATTTTATACTTTATATCCATATACAATAACTTTGGCTTTAAGTCATGGGCTGATGGCCAGTCACATATATGTAAAGGGTAGTTAAATTTTAAGGCAGATCCTGGAAATAACCCAAGAAGTCCAAATCGATACCCACCACCTATTTATCGATTTCAAAGCCGCATACGACAGCATTTATAGAGACGAACTATACAGAGCCATGTCTAGTTTTGGTATACCGCCCAAACTCGTCCGTTTGTGTAGGATGACGATGGAGAATTCTCGCTGCATCATCAGGGTCGGAAACGACCTCACCGACACATTCGGTACCAAAAAAGTTTGCTAGTATAAAGAAAGAAGCGGCAAAAATAGGTTTAGCAGTAAATGGGGGTAAAACTAAGTATATGCTGTCCACACGAAAGGAAACACAACATCGACGAATTGGACAGAACGTCACCATTGACAGATATAACTTTGAGGTAGTACAGGACTTTGTCTACCTCGGCTCCACTATTAACTCTGACAAAAACATCTCGTCAGAAATCAAACGAAGAATTACTCTTGCCAATCGCTGTTTCTTTGGGCTAAGAAGTAAAGCCCTCACTCGAACTACTAAGGAGATCCTATATAAGACCCTGATCATCCTAGTCCTGCTCTACGGCGCTGAAGCATGGACCGTATCAAAAGCGGATGAAGAAATCCTTGGTCGATTCAAGCGAAAAATTCTTCGGAAAATCTTCGGTCCCGTTTGCGTTGACGGGCTATGGAGACGAAGATTCAACCACGAACTATACGAGCTGTACAGCGACATATCCCTAGTCAAAAAAACTCCGCATTGGACGTTTAAGATGGCTAGGACATGTAGAACGAATGGACCCCAGTACTCCGGCTCGCAGAGTCTTCGATTCCCAGCCAGACGTCGGACGCAGTAGAGGAAGACCTCGCCTTAAGTGGGGCGCACAAGTAGAAACCGACCTCAACCAACTTGGAGTGCGCAACTGGAGGCAGTTAGCTAAGGACCGGGCTAATTGGAGAGGCATGTTGGTTGAGGCCCGGACTGTAGCGCCACTTAAGTAAGTAAGTAAGTTAAATTTTAAGGGCCGATGTTTATTTTGAATAAAACACAAATTAATTAGGAAATTTCTTTTTATTATGATAATATTGGTATGGTCTAATTATGTATGGAACAAAATATCGGCCAAATGGCCGCGCGACCTGCCTGACCGGCCTCATTTTGGAAAAAATACGGCCCGATGATGCCGCCAGCTCATAAACCGCACTTCACTTCACTTTTTCGGGGTGCATTGGTTTTTCGACAATCACTCTTGGATTATCATTCGCCCAAATGCGGCAACTCTGCTTATTGACGAATCCGCTGAGGTCACATCATCACATCATCACTGAAGATGATTTTCTTCGAAAATTGATAACCCAATGTTGCCATTTCTTGCCACCATTCTGTCCATTGGCGACGCTTTAGTTCTTGAGTCAATTGCACCTTGTGAGCGTGTAAATGCAAGTCTTTATGCATAATGTTCATCAACGACGACGAGTTAGAGGTGCAATTGTTGGGCACGACGACGAGTTGAGGTGGACGGCTCTTCAGCCAGACTATGGCGAACAGCAGCAATATTTTCTGCAGTTTGACCTTTACGAGCATGCACTGGTATTTTCACATCTTCTACAGACCCGGTTTGCTCAAATTTTTGCAGGTTTTTTCCGATTGATCAGACGATTTGGACGATTAGAATGACCGAAAAAATCACGAAGTGCACGATATGCATTTTGATTTGAACGCCCATTTTCTTAATAATCCCGAATAACTTTAACGCGTTGCTCGATTGTGTATCTTTCCATGGTTCAAATTGATATAGTCTGAAATTGAGAAATGTCAAATGAAATGCAGAAAGAAATTGACATTTAGGTGTGGTTCACATTAAAAATCGGCCCTTAAAATTTAACCACCCGTTATTTATGTGAATAAGAATTTTTAACTTTAACAACTGGACATATTACATTTCCATTCATACTTCTTCATTGCAAACTGAGAAATGGCAACTCGTACATTTTGCAAATACAGTTCAGACTTCACACTTCTTCATGCAAACTGAGATATGGCAACTCAAACATTTTGCAAATACACTTTTCAATGTACGTAGTAGCAAAACTTTAAAATCGGTTGGTATTGACAAAAGTTTTGGATCTGATCAACATAGCTCTTAAACAGAGATATTGTCAAGTTGAATAAGATTGAATATCTCTGGTACGTTTTTAACAATGCCACATACTGCGTTTTACACTTAATGTCCCTTAATCCATATTTTTTAGTTTTTGAAAAAAATGGAATCTTACTATTTTTATCAAATTAATTATTAAAGTGATTGTAATCACACTTGATTCATTTGTATACTTTTAGTTGTATCCTCGATGTTATTGCTATACCTATCTTATAACGAATATCAAAATTGTAGTACATAAAAATAAAACGCTATAACAATTTTTTATTTAGTTAAAATTATTTAAAGTGGGTGCCCAACTAGTTAGTTTGTAGAATTCAATCGCACACATACCACTCGTTTTATTAGATCTAGGTGGGAGCTAGTATACTTACTTACTTACTTACGTAAGTGGCGCTAGAGTCCGGAATGAACCTGGGCCTCAAACAGTTGCGCACTCCAAGTTGGTTGAGGTCGTTTTCTATAGTTTCTTCATCCGCTCTTGATGCGGTGCATGCTTCACCGCCATAGAGCAAACGGAAGATTTTGGGCGGTATACCAAAACTAGACATGGCTTTATATATCGTCTCTATAATTTTTTCTCTTGGATTTTTTCCAGGATCTGCCGAAGTGTGAAAATTTGATCGGTTGTGGACTTTCCTGGCCTAAAACTACACTGATAAGGGCCGATCAGGTTGTTGGTAAATGGTTTAGGCGTTCACATACTACGGCAAATAGCATCATGTAGGCGATGTTGAGAAGACTTATGCCTCTGTAGTTGGCGCAGTTCAGAGGATCTCCTTTTTTGTGGATCGGGCAAATGATGCTGAGATTCCATTTTTCAGGCATACTTTCATCCGATCAGATTTAGCTTATGATTTGGTGGATGTTACTTACCAAGTCATCTCCGCCAGCTTAATAAAGTTAAGCAAGAATGCCATCTTTTCCGGCGGCCTTATAAAAGCTTGAGTTTAGATATTGCTATCCTCACTTCTCTTAGGTCGGGCGGTTGGAAGTTTTCGCTGTCGTTGACAATATTGAATGGTTCGTTCTGCCTGACAGCGGATTGTTGTTCGTCATCGCCGTTTAATAGTTAGCAGAAGTGGTTCTTCAATATTTTCAGCATCGACTGTCTCAACTATGTTCGAGCCTTGTATCCTTGGCTTTCACGTTTTACACCTTGGTAAAACTTGCGAACATCGTGCCTTTAGTGGCACTTCTCTATATCCTCGATCGCGCGCTTTTCTTGCTCTTTTTTCTGAAAAGCCGATGTTCTTCCCTTCTTCTCTGCCTGCAGCTTAGCCTTGTAGGCCTCGTACTTGGCTGCGGGCATCTGTTGGCATTCCTCATCAATCCAGGGGTTTCTTGCTGGTGTCCGCGAGAAACCTAGCACATCAGTTGCGGCTGATCTAATGGCTTGTTGGTATCGTTGTCATTGTTCTTCGACATTAGATGCTGGTGGTATGGTGTGAATCGAGAGGTTAAGGAATACGCGTTGCGCGAAGGCCTTGGCGGTCTCTTGCGATTGAAGTCTTTCGACATTAAATTTTTTCTCAGTATATCTGGATTGTTGTGGCGTGGTTAATATCCGCACCCTTACCTTGGCTGCAACAAGGTATTGGTCTGAATCGATGTTAACCCCTCGGAATCTTCGGACATCGAAAATACTGGATGCGTACCTCTTGTCTATCGCACGTCTCCTGATAAATGTTCTCACATTCCAGGTGCAGATACGAAAGTCGTTGCTCTTTTTCGTTAAGCAGGGTCGTCAACCACATCTGATGTGTTGTCAGTAGTAACAACCACTTTACATTGCCAAGTTAAAGAAAATCAGAGTCTACCCTCAATTCTAAAAACCATACTGTTAATACCCTCGTAAACGTCAAGCCGATAGACCGAAAGACGGAAAGCATTCCGAGAGTCACTTTTTGGTACTTCTTCGTATTATATTCGATCATATTGGATTCTTTTTATGGCACTAATACTTTTTTCTATAGGTGCCAGTAACAACTAAGCATTATGAAGGACATGTAGAGCATTGGCACACCATGGAGTAGGTCTGCACTACATCCAAAATCATTCCTATCACTATCTTTCTTCCCCTTCTCTAAGGCCGTGTGCCAATTGCGTTAAAATAGCCAGTGGATAATTTTTGACATTAGTGTGGTGAATAGAGACTTCAAAATTTTAACCTGCTCAACAGCTCGCTAAAATTTATCCAGTGGCTAATTTTGACATTTGGTATAACTCTGAGGAGTGAGAGTGATGAAAAACATACCAGTGTTCACATGTGTGGGAAAAAAGCAATGAATGTGTATTTCATATCAGAAAATGTAAACAAAATTTTAACACAAACTAAAATAAAATATTTTCTATGTGAAATGTGTGTAATTTGAACGAAGTAAAATGGATATCCTTAATAATGAACACAAATTGTACAGCAATTATGTTTTAATGTCAATAATAAATAATTAAAATTTTTTGTATGATATCTCTAAAGTTTATTCAGTTTTTTTTATTACAAGAAAATATATAGAAAGGAATTTTGTTCCAATTCTTTTATGAAATTATTAAAAATAGTAGTTAAAAAATATCCCATTTAATCCAATTGACACAGCAAAAAGCCAACTTTTGTTTACCACAGCAGAAATGTCAAAAAATAGCCAGTGGATATGGATAGTATTTTACCCTTTTTTTAACGCAATTGACACACGGCCTAAAACTCGTATACTGTGTTAATATATTTAAAGGGTATTAATCCCTTGAGTGCGAGCAAATTAAAAAACAATAATAGGCAGGTGATATTCGTGTTTCTGTACCCTATTATGGTCCCACGTGTGTTCAACTGATAATATATTAAAAAGGGATTTCGGATAGATCCTTACGCCCATTAAAAACGGATTTTTTAAAAACCTATGCAAAGTTGACAGCGGCAGTGTGTTTCAACATTATCAATTATTAATGGCATCATATAAAAGATAGAATTTCCATTTTTTATATTTTGTAAATGCCATCAGCGTCAAACGATTTTCTGTTTCTCTATTTTAATGTCGCAATCCTGATTTAAGGTCACATATTGGTGGTTCGAATTAATGGTATGTCTGATAAATCTAATGGCAGATCATGTTCTGTCAGCACTTCACAAGCTTCATTACAGTGTATGCCCCTGAGTTTTTGGACCCAGAAGAGCTTAACGTTGTGTTAAATCTGCTTCAAGAACAGCCTGACTATCTGTAAATATTGTAATGATCTTATGGTATCACCTGTGATTCAGGTAATATACATGCCACTTAAGTTTAGGTCCTTTTAAGCTTATGATTTTATATCATTTTGTATATTGATTCCGTTATATTATTTATTTTATTATTATTTTTTGGTTTCCTTCCTTTTACGAATTCATTGTCCTCAAGTTCTGTTAACCCAATGATTCGTGCAATCATATTTATATGCCGTTCTGAACGGGATAGGAATTATTTGATTATTTAAATACCACAATATTTCATTCAATAATTTCCAATGTTTGTTTTTTTTTTCATCGATATTTGAAATGACTGAAGAAATAATATATGTGATGATTTTTTTTGAATAAATACAGTTTGCCGTTCAATCATCGCAATGCTATTAACTTATTTGCCAACAGGATGATAAATTTGTTTACATTTCGTTATTGGGCAGTCATTTATGATGATTTTATTTACTTCGTAAATGTCTAGACAACATAACACAAGTGAATTAGAATGATTTATAAATTGCCAACATTGGTGTATGAATACAACAATATTTATAATGTAAAAGTACACACTGTGCATGTAAGTTTATTGAGACTTGCTTTAAATAAGTATTTCTTAGGTCATAAACTCTAAACTGAACTGCTCTTTATAACCCGTTAAATTATTTTTGTACTGAATAACAAATTAAGCATCAGATCAAAATATAAGTGAATAAATAAATTAATTTGTTTATATGTGGTGACATGTAACTTTTAATCGTTTAAGGCAAATATAATTTAAATTTCCACAAATAAGAACAAGTTACTATTTAAATATCTATTGTAATGCGCTAGTAGATAAATGCAGATACAACAGTGATACTAGTAGTCGAATTGAATGGTACCAGTATTATTATTACGTTGTTTTTCTCATAATTATTTGCACATGATCGTTCGGATGTCATTGACTTCGTATGTTTTTTGCCAAGTAATTATAAAAAAGAATTGAACAATATCTTGGGTAACTTTATTAGTAGTTATATAAATTCAATATATTGTATTAAAATAATTATTTCTAATATAAGGTTCGTTTCTTTTCTATTTGCCAAAGAGCTCTACGTATAAGGCATTAGACGTTAAATGGGACCAACGATTTTAAGGCCTGGCACCCGGCCTTTAAATTAAAACCAGTGGATAATTTTTGATTATTACAACAAAAGGAACGAAAATGAATATAATAGCTTGAACAAAGCAGTATGGATATAATAAATCATAGACACGATACCCGATGCCCATGCTGGTCTGATTTATAATAATTGATTGATATAACATATGACACATATTCATGTTTAAGATTCATTTCCAGCTTAAGTTGTAACATTTTTAGAAAATTGATAAAGTACATTTATTGACCAATAACTTGCTATAAAATAAAATAAAAATTTTTTTGGCGTTTTCAAGAATTTAAAAAAAAATTGATATTAGTGTTTCTGAACATTAGGAATATAAAGACCAAACAAATTTGTTTAAAAATCGCTTGATCCATTTTTGAGAAACAGTAGTAAAAAGTAGTTCTAAAAAAATCGTTTTATGCTATAATTTTACTAAACAACTGTTTTTTAATAGATTTAAAATATTAAAAATATAACAAAATACAACGTTTTAAGTAAATTTATTCAAGAATACAAAACCATCAACGAGTTTAATGGAACTATCAAGTAACTAACTTTGATAATTTCGTTTACTTTTATAGTTCCCTTTCTTGGAAAGATCTTTGTTTTTAGGACAAGTGATGTCAAATTAATGAAGTATAAAATAAAATAAAGATATAAAACAATTCAAACTAAATTCAAAAGCGCAACATTGCAACCCCTCCGTTCATAGTTTGACTCCAAATAGGTCAAAATGGTAGAAAAAAAAAAGAATAAGATATAAAAATCAACGATAAATAAGGAAATTATTGGAAATAAAAAAATGTATGGAAAGAATAAGTAACGTTATAACGATTTGAATTTCTAATAATAAAATTGGTATAAGAGGGACCTTAGCGAAGTGGATAGAAAGTTACCTATCAGGAAGAACCATACGCGTAAAAGTTGGAAACGCTGTTAGCCAAGAAAAACAATGCTTGTATGGTGTACCACAAGGTTCAAAACTTGGACCGATACTTTTCACCTTGTTCACAAATGAGCTACTCCGTGTATTTAAACGAAGTACAGCTTTTGCATATGCAGATGACATTGCAATTGTTGTCAAGCACAAGTGCCTGGATACTGCTATAGGAATAATGCAAGACGAATTTAATAATGTCTCAAGATGGTGCCATGATCAAGGGCTGGTTATCAATGCTGTTAAAACAAAGATGATGCATATACGCATGCCACGTCAACCTGAAGCGTCTATACGTATATATCACCAAAACGAAGACTGTCCAACCACAAACAAAAGTGATGCTATTGAAGTAGTGAAATCAATAAAATATCTAGGAATCATAATTGATGATCACTTCTTGTGGCATGAACACATAAATAAAATACGGATGCAATTAAAAAGTGCTGTTTTTGCGATGGTGTATCTAAAAAGATATACTAGCGTTCATGTCCAAAAACAAGTATACCTTTCTCTCGCTGAATCTCGCTTAAGATACGGGATATTAGCTTGGGGAAATGCATCGAAAACCCACCTAGATAAGATACTAAATATTCAGCATCGATTATATAAAATAGTCAGTACTAACCATTTTAATTTAAAGGTATTAGATGTTAACGGCATATATAAGATGACAGCTTTATTACAATACTATGACGATCAACGATACCAACAAAATATACGCCATAATCTCAATACAAGAAGAAGAGCTCAGGGATTGCTGGAAATACCTGAAACCTATAACATCTATGGGAGAAGACATCCAAGTTACGCCTTACCAGCAATAATGAATGTACTACCAGCAAACTTTAAAAACATTTTAAATTTTAAAAAACGCAAAAAGATGTAAAAAAGTATCTTTTAAACAAACATCATGTATATTAACTCCATATAAACATATGTTAATAACTAAATTTATTGAAAATTGTAAATTAATTGTAAATACCTACTCTTTCAAATTTCCACAACCGATAAACTGTGAAATATTATCAATATAGAATATGCAACCACCTGCAGATAAGCAATAAGCTTCGCGGGTAAATGAATTATTATAACGTTTTAAAGAAAGTATAAAGAAATTAATGAAAAAAAAAAAAAAAAGATTGGGGTAAGAATCCAACTTCATATTTCTGCAGCAACTTCCGCCACCAATTTGCTTGCATTGGATAAACTTCGACACGTCCGTAATCGTAAAAGCCGCGGTATATCTGTTTCGAGGTCAAGCTCGTTTTACAGACTCCTTGGACCTGCCTTAACAAAACGATTGTACTGCAGGTGAACAACAAAATAAACTTCTATTCTTACCTAATCAAGCCACTTGGATATGCAAAGTTGTTTAAAAGCCAGAATAAGTGGTATTCTGGATTTAAACACGAATTAGCGTTGCAGTTTTGTTTTTATCGTTTCTTGTTTATTTTGGATTGAATAATCTGGAATAACAATATGATCATTTAAAATTCATCTGTACACCCAAACAACTAAATAGATCCACTGCTTCAAACAAGATTTGACCAATAACAATACAAAATAACTTTTTGAACTAAACACTCCTGTCCATGAACATGCAAACGGAATACACTTAGTAGTAGTAGTAAGTAACTATTTTTGGCACTCTTTATTGACTGCTCTAATCAGAACTGATGGCTATCTTTAATACAAAAGGAAAAGTCCAACAACATTAAATTTGGAACAATCCGTACCATCAAAGATTTCGACCACGGTAAATAACTTTAAACGATTTGGACTGTAGGAAAGCCACTGGATTTGACGAAGTTCTACTTACCAAGTTGACCCAAACTTGCCCCAATTCTTTGCAGATTATTTTCTATATCGTATGGTCGACAGGTTTTCCCCGGTTGCTGTAAAATTGCCCGAATACAACCCATTTTGATAGAGGGAAGAAAATGCATGCTTTAAAACTGCATGTCCATTTCTACCATTTCTTTCTATTCATACTTTCAATGGTAATAGAAAAAAAAAAACAACTAATACCGCGATTGTTGATTACAAAGAAAGGAATGGATTAATAAGCGTATCGAAGCTGCACTGGATATATCAGCTCAGCTTTGTAACTTATATGAACATCAGCGAGGGAAAAACATTGAGAAACGAGAAGTGTTGCCCCGGACATTTCCATGGCTTTCATCATGGATAGTGCTTCCTCAGATAGGAATTCCTATTAACGCTTCGATGCATCAAGGATGAATTATCTCAATCATCCTATTTCTGCTGCAAAGTAGTGATCTTTTAGTGATAATGATAACTAATAATCGTAATATTTTGTTTGTTTTGAAGGTGACAATGCAATACACAAACAGTAGTTATTGAGTACCAGCATAGATGCGAACAAATGGGGAAATAATTTGTTTATAAATTGCAGCATTTACAAGGAAAAACAAGTTCGGTAAATCGGAATGGAAAATAAATCAGAAAAAGTTACCTTTTCACAGCAAAGAGATATTTTACACCAACCCCGCTTATTTCTCTCGTTAAATTTGCGAATGTTTGACAAACATCAAAGAATATAAAACTGTAATGAGAAGCTTCTCTTATTTGCCGTTCTGAGTTGGTGTTAAACAGGTGGTCCCATTCTTTGTGGCAAAAATAAAATATCGCAGAAAAATGAATGGAGAATCTAGGTTTAAGATCATGTATAGTCCGTTAATAACAGATTATATATTTTGTTTGCAAACAAAAGACTAGAAGATTCTTCCCTTACTTCGAATCTCCAACCTTTGGCTCAATTTGTATCCCCAAAATGTGGGCCTTATGGCGATGAAATATAGAAAATTCATTGTTACAACATATTATTCAGACAGTTTGTCAAAATATTTTATGGTTCAACATATAACAAGGTTTTTCTATTGCATATGCCTTGGCCTAGGGTATACAAATGGTTTTTGTAAGAAAGCGCCCCCAAAAAGTGGGCGTGGGTTAAAATGGTATAAGCACGAAATGTTCATATTAATATTTTTAACGTTTTTGCATCAAAAGCTTGTTTTTCGAATAATTGAAAATTTGACCAAAAAAGGTTTTTTTACTAAAAACGCTCCCAAAAAACTTTATATGAACGAAATATAGATATTGAAATTATCTAAATATGCTCTTCAGATACTTTTTCAAAATTCTTAACCGTTTGACTAAAAAAAAATATTTTTCTAAAAAGTGGGCGTGGCATTCGGCGGATTTTGAAAAATTTTACACTTGTTCGAACAGCACGTACAACGATCATATATAGAAAACAAGCTGGCCCGTCAAACCTTGTTTTGCCATTATCAAATGGAATGACCGCCTACAGCGCCACGTGTTGAGAATTTTTCAATTTTTCTTTTTTCCTAAACCTTCGCGGAGCAATTACGAACAAATCCGCAGAAGGAAGTATCCAATTTGGTCCAGTCGTTTTCGAGTTTTAAGCATCCGAACAAACCAAGATCCATTTTTATATATATATAGATTTCATCATCCTAGCTAAAAAATAAGGCCTAAAAACCTGTGACCTACAGACGGACGGACATGGCTTAATCCTCTCAGCTAGGATTCTGAGTCGATCCATATACTTTGAGGTATATGTAGCTTAATTATTTCTCTATGTTGCAAACTTAGTATCAAAACTATATTCCCCTATAAGATAGGGTATAAAAATGAATTTAAAAGTAAAAGTAAAAATTCGATGCTGAGAATATGGAAGAACCATGGATCCCACTGTAAAGTAGGAATTATTGCTGATGGCGGCGAAGACTATCATCTACCCGACCTAAGTCAAGTGAGGTTATCTATATCAATATCTAAACTTAAGTAGAAGAATGCTACTGTTAGTGAAGGTCTTCCTTCTTTGTATGTATTTTGCGTTTGTCATCGACGGGCTTGCGATTTTTGATAAAAAAAACTGCTGAAATAGGAAATTAAACAATCACAGTGGTGTCAATAACAAGCGGCTAATTTCGCTGCCAAATCAAACAGAACTTCACAAGCGAATGCTATAATTTCAGAATACTAGGATCCTTTGTTTACCTTAGCTTCGTTATAAATGTTGGCAACAAAACCTCATTACAATCCCGCTTTACGGCGCGGCGCTGAAGCATGAGCCATATCTGGTGGCTGGTGCAGATGAAGAAATCCTCTTTCGTTTTGAGAGAAAAAGAAATTGTATGTCCTTTTAACATTGACGTGAAAATTCAAAGAGTAGCTTTAGGTTCTGTATAACAACATACACCCAGAAAATACACCCAGAAACAAAAATTATGAATACGGTTTCACTTTCAACCAACTAGCCAAATACAGGGCATGATGATGTAACGCCACAAAATATTTAACCAAATACCCGCATACAAGTTATCAATCAGTAACTATTTTGTTTTGGGAATAACTGTTGGCTAATTCCTTTTAATTATAAATCTTAATCGAAATGTAACGCTATTTTAATAATTAAATAATTTTATTATCTTGAAGTGCCTAACTTAATAAATGTCTGACTAATATAAGCATTTTGCTTCCCTTTAATTGATACACTTTCATTGCTGCAAAACTATAAAACGTAATAATTATTAAGATCGAAAATATCCCCGGTTGATGGGCTTAATTGAAAAAGCTGTTTGGAACACGTTTCGCCAGTCTTTTGAAACCGCAATGTTTACATTTGTACTCCCATTCACCCCCGTCCGTCTTCAGTTTATAATTTAATTCATTCTCATTAACAGGATAGAATAATATAATTGTCTGTATTCAATTTAGTTTTATTGTTGCAAATGTCGTTAATTTACACCTCGCTCACGGCGATTAGACGGGTCTTGACGTTTCGGAAAACCCTCTGTGACTTCATCAACCAGATGTCGATAAAAGTAGTACTGTACATAAACATACGTTCGTGCGAATGTTTTCGGTGTATTATTTTATTAGAAATATAACATTTTTGTTGTTGTTGTATGACTTTTTTATTTAGTTGATGAAACCAGTCACGACTAAAGCAGAGAAAGATTATTATTTCATTTTTACTTGTTCTTTATGACAAGTATTGGTTTCATGATATAAATCGAAGGTGAGAATTTAATCAAACCTAATATGACAAAAGAAAATCCCAAAAAAGTATGTCTGTCAGTTTTTTTGTGCAGCTGGAAATTAGGCTGTAAAGTATCTAGATACCCTGAAAGAGCTACTGCAAAATAGCTTTCTCCAAATGGGCAGCCATCTGAGGGCTTGATGGCGCGAATTCTTGTAATTATTTATGTTACGTTGCTTTTTTTCCACGGAGCCGGTCGAATTCCACTTGACACTTTCTGATCGGGGCAATACAAAGTCACGTAATCCTCTTTCGTTATTTGTGTGCTTGCATTGAATCACACTATACCCTCGAAATATCCTCGAAAGAAGGATAAACTTCCATACTATTTAATAAATTTGATTAGTGTGTGTGTACTAAACATTTTGAATAAGCTCTTTCAAAAATATACAAAGTCGGACTCACTCTTTAACTACACACTAAACACTAGACGTGTGGCGTTCCAAAAATTTGCGAACAGACGGTTTAGATATTCAAACACAAAAAGTTCCCTTCGCTTAATTTGCAACGATTATCGTATATGTTTTGTGTTTTCCTTGACGGTTGGCCTCGCCCCAGTCGAGCGCGTTTTCGCAAAAGCGAAGAAAATTTAGAAGCAAGAGGCATCGCAGACTCATGTTTACACTCGTTCTTCCATATTGATAGTAAGATGTAACTTGAAATGTAATTGCCTCGACTTCTTAAATTTTCTGAAAACGCAACCGAATTTGTTGCGTCTCAGGACAAGTATGCTTTCAAACAATCGTAGACAAAGCAGCAGTAAACTGATGATAGTATGATGTCAATGCACTTCGCTGTTTTACTCATTTTAATGAAGTAATTAACAAATAGTTGAAAGCAATAAACATTTTGGATTTATACTGGGTTTTTATAACAAAGAAACATTTATACTAAATATACTGGATTACATCTAGCAAGAGTAAGTATCATACGCCATCTTTCGGAGATGCTTGAAAAAGTGATGGAAAAGGCAGCAAAAAAGCAAATTTTGGTGTGGTCAAAAGAGGCAGGCAATTGATCGATGTTATATTCATTTTTTTAAGTTATTCAAAATCGACTAACCAACATAAAAGATGGGACACCCTATACATATACTGAATCGAATTAGAATAAAAAGCATGTCGGACCTTCCGTTGTCAATAGTTATTGCACTAAAAAAAGCAAAAAAAATTGTTCACGCCTGCTTTTAATCATTCTATTTGAAAATTTGGAAAATTATTATTTTGTAGTTAAAATTGTATCCATAAACCGTTTTTAGCCACGCTCATTTTTGGAGGCTTTGAAGAAAAAAAATTGACGAATTCTTAAGGAACATCATATTCAGACAAAACAGTAATGCACAGTTTAAAATCATCCGTTCCTAAAATGACTAAATAACCTATTTAGACAATATTGTCCGAAAAAAATCGTGTTGTAGCTTTCACATTATATTGTTTTTAAAAACAAATGCAATGGTAAACATTATTAAACTATTGACACAACGGGTTTAAATTGTGTTTAGTTTTTGTTCTTCAATTATATTATATTATTATCAAAAATGTCCCCAAAGACTGGGCGTGCCTAAAAACTGAATGGGTATGAAATATAGAAAATGACATTGGCACCACATCTTGTTCAGACAGTTCATCAAAATCTTTAATCGTTCGACAGCAAAAAAAAACTTTTTAAAGACTTATGCTGGGGGGAGGCTTTACAAATTGTTTTTTTATGAAACGCCCACACAAGTGGGCGTAGGTTAAAATGATCAATGGAAGAAACGTTCATAGTAAAACTTTATAGGGATGAAATATAGAGAATTACATTGTCACAACATATTATTGAGAAAGTTTATCAAAATAACGTTTTTCAATAGTATATGCTATGGGGTTGGGTATACAAATCGTTTTTAAAAGAAAACGTCTAGTCGATCTATTTACTTTAATATATAACTAGCTAAATTATTTCTCTATGTTACAATCTATTTATCATAACTTATATACTTCTATGGGATAGTGTATACAAATTCATATTAATTTGCATATAAATTTAACATTTAAACAGCAATATAATAAAATATTACTAATAAAACATCAAGCAAGTGCCTACGACCCTGACATGCACCTACCCCTCGATTTCTTTTATATGTGAATCGTGCGTAATGATTCGAATATATTACTGTTTGTGTTAATATTTCATTGTTTGTGGCATTAATGAGCAATAAGCTGATCATTTTACAAAGTTCATTATTATTCAAAACGTGCCTTGCTGCAGACACAGTAATTGCGGGAAAATAATTCAAAGCGGGAGCAAATTTATAGATCTAAACTTCAGAGTTAAGTAACCGGAGGGTATTTGTTTTCAATATTTGGCTATTACTCATCACATACGTACATCGAAATATAATTTTTCAATATTGAATGGGACAAAATTCAGTATTACAATTGTGAATGAATGATACATCATCATGGTTTTGGTAGCATTATCAGAACCTACTTAGAACTAACTTAAGAATATGCACATCTGGTTAGCTTTGAACTATTATTATTTTTTTGTAATTATTGGAATCACTTTTGATATCCGCTTGCAACCGCCTACATTCACGTACCAACTTAAGCACTTGCACATTGTTCAGACTTTGTGTAGGTTCAGAAGGTATTGTATAATATTAAAATTATAAAATAATTATCATGCACAATTGTCGTACTCACAGCGGAGATTTTTATATCAATGTTCTTGAAATATCCAGTTTTATCTAATTGACATCTGATGGTGCTTATATTATTTAACAAATCTAAAGTTGATTGATGAAGTTAACCATTAATCATTTTAGATAAATAAAGACGAACACCGCAATGAGAGGAACGCCTCTTGTTCTTCAAATTGAGCATCCGTTAGTATTTATACATATATTTTTTAAATCCTCTGGTAACTTCATGTACAAGTTTAACTGTCCACACAAAATAGGGAAATAAAAATAAAAGTGTCCTGGAAAACTACCCCGCTGGAACTGGAAAAACTTTTTTGATCGCATTGATTTTGGCAACGATACTCTAGCGGAATGATATTACACTTGCACTTACTTCATCAGGAATTGCATCTGCATTGTACTCAAGTTGCCATTGAATATGTAAGTCAATGAAAATCCAACGTGCAACATTTCCAAGAACAGTGCGATGTTCAAAGTTGTGCAACAAAGCAAACTACAATGGTGTATAAAAAGTCTTTGGGGGTATTAGACAAAATGATGCAAGTTTAACGAAACAATCAAATACATTTTGGTGGTGCGATGATTTTGTTGGCAGGTGATCTGCGGAAAACCTTGCCAGTGACTCCACGGTTAACGCCAGCCGATAAACTTAATTTATGATTAAAGTCCGTTTTATGGAAACACTTCAAGTAACTCAAACTGACTACGAACATCCGTGTCGAGCTGCAGAACGACCAATCTTGAGAAATATTTTCAAAGAAATTGCTAGACATTGGCAACGACAAAATCCCTGTTGACATTTCGACCGACTGTATTCAATCCGAACTCATCTGAGAGGTGCTTCTAAACATTGCACAAAATTACAAAAATCATGATTGATTGAGCTAACATGCTAACATGAAATTGCTTGCTAATTGGTGACGTACAAATCGGTGGATTTCGTTACTTCAAAAGATTATATCGTCAACTATTTAACCGAGTTTTTTAAATCGCTGGAATTACCCGGACTACCACCTCACAATCTCGAACTGAAAGTCGGATCAGTAATCATAATGTTAAGAAATAAAAACCAATAACATTTTTGTAATGGCCCTCGGCGAAAACTCTGATGAAAAACATTATCAAAGCAACAATACTTAAAGGTAAGTACAAAGAAGAAGACGACTGACCAAATCTCAAGGAAAGTCACGGCAGAACGAAAGCAATCGAAAAAAAGGATTTATTTATTTTAATTTTCATTTATATAGATTGGTTAAATGTATATAGATTTATCAATCATTGCGAATTGAAAATGAAAATAAAACATACGCCAAACCTACATAAATAAAATGATCATTCATAATATGTTTTAAAATATAAAGGCAAAACAACGTTTGCCTTGTCAGCTAGTGCTTTTATATAAAACTAATTTATATATAATTGTATACATATATAATAAACATATTTCGTTTTTTTATTTATTTTATTATTCTGTGTTTTATATTGCTCTCTTTTTATGTATGCCAACGATGTTCAGACGTATATACCAAGAAATGGCTTAGATCTTTCTTACTTTTCTTCTAAAATATGTCAAAAAATATTTATGATGATAAAATTTAAAACTCAATTTTTGAAATAGCCAAGAAACTGGTTTAGTTTTTCGGAAAATATTTTTTTTTTTAAATGTGCAGTTTATTTACTTATTTTCAAACCTTGAATATTGTTAGTCGAATTTTATTGCCACTAATGCCTGATTTTTCAGTGCGCGATTATCCTAAGTTGGAGATTAAACCCGATTGGACTCCTCGTCCTCATATTGCAGTTAGGAGTCAATTAAAGCATATGAGAAGGCTACAATCCGCTGTGCGGATCGTTGAATACCCTATCCCATCCCATCCTTAAAATTAATATCTCCAAAAAGTGGGCTTTATGGGCCTATAATATAGAAAATGACATTGTAACAACATACTGTTCAAACAGTTTATCAGAATCTTTTTTTGTTTGACAAAAAACATAGTTTTTCTTCTGCATATGTTATGGGTTATGGTTTTTTTAAGAAAACGACCCCAAAATGTGGGCGTGTGTTAAAATGGTCTATAGACGAAATGTTCATATTAATATTACTAATGATTCTGCATCAAAATTTGTTTTCGAAATATTTAAAATTTGACCGAAAAACGTTTTTTATTAAAAACGCCCACTTTTTGCGGCAAAAAACTTTATATGGACGAAATAGAGATATTACGATTCTCTAAAAATGCTGCTCAGACACTTTTTTAAAATTCTTTGCGGTTTGGCCAAAAAAAAAAACGTTTTTCTAAAAAGAGGTCGTGGCAGTGGGCGGATTTCAAAAAATTTTACATTATTCTGCTGGGAGCAACAAAGAGCACGTGTACCAAATTTCGTCCTTCTAGCTCAAAATTTAAGGCCCAAAAACTGGTAACTTACAGTACTTATAGGTACTTCTATTTCAGAATTTGAAGGAAGTTGATGTTCATGTAAATTTTAATGATTTTCCGTTACTGGCTAAAATGCAAAATTTTGTTAAAGAATAGTTGGGCAAAAACAAATCTGTTCAAGCTTGTGCAAATTTCTCTTCAACAGCAAATTATGCGTTATATGTCAAGAATGTTTATTTCGCAATTTGAAGGAATCGTGTCTATGTGAATAATAATAATTTCTCGTTATTGATCAAAACTGAAAAATCCGTTAAGGAACAGTTGGGCCAGAAATATTACTTGAAATTGTTACAAACAGTCATAGCAACAAAGATATTAAATTTCATTCAATTTGACTAGATAGTTTGCGAGAAATTGAAAATTTTCTCTCTTTAAATCCAAAAATCCGATACATGGATTTTCTTGAAAAAAAATTGGTACGCAGTTTTGGAACTGATATACTAATGGTATGTGTTAAGTTTAATAAAAATCGTTAGAGCCATTTTCGAGAAAATATCTATGTATAAAATGGCTAAAAGTTGAAAAAATTGCTTGGATACGAAGTTTGAAGAACGTTCGTCGAACCGTTTAGTCATGGAGAGACAGAAGGACCGACGCCACGGACGGTATTCCAAAAATCACTTTTTTGGGTTCCCCAATCATCTTAATGTTAGAATTGATCAAAATATCGGTGTCGAACATTTTCACGAAAACAATATCTTTCTCTTTGTAAGGTAAAAAAATAATTTTATTGACTAAGGGTAGGTTCCTTAAAATATAAAAAATTGTCAAAATCTGAACTGAAAATCTGAAATCATATACATAACAAATACAAATTGTTTGCACAACAAATTCGTTGTTACCCAGGGTATAGCCTTTTCACACAACCACTTATGTATGGATCCTTGCATGATGGCGTGACCTTCAGTTTTTTTTTCCAATCCACATGGCTGAGTTGGATGGTTGGGTGTTGTAGAACGAGGGTAGACTCTGATTGGCGTTAACTTGGCAATGCCCAGTGTTGCAACTTTGACTACACATCAAATGTGCTTATCTTTACCTCCAAGTGGTAACCATCGGATACTGGTCTCATCCAACCGGATTTGACTTGCTAAACGATAAGTGCGAGTGTTGATAACACGACGAAAAACAGCAACACTATAAACACCCTGGTGAGAATGGCACGGATGAATACCCGGCCTGCTGTCCCAGGCGAACCTAGATGAGCTGCTCTGACATATTCGGACAACAGGTTGTCTAGGAATTTCAAGGGTTAGTCAGGCCCCTTGAACAGAGATGGTGGCGGATGAACCGAAAGGCCAACGGCAGCGCTCAATCCCGTAGTGGATACTGATGGCCCCGTGTCCTAGGGGTATCTAATAAATTGGAACTGGCCCTCCAGGTTGGGGGTTGTGCTTTGGGTTAACTACCCATCCACGGAAAAAACTATTGTTACGAAGCAACCAATAGCCTCGGAAAGGACTGATTTTATTGTTGACGACCCTGCTAAACGAAAAAAGGACAACGACGTTCGTATCTGCACCTGGAATGTGAGAACATTAAACAGGAGAGGTGCAGGCGAACAACTAGCGGAAGCCCTAAACTGCTACAAAGCAGACATTACTGCCATCCAGGAAATACGATGGGATGGGCCGGGCAAAAAGAGGATGAAAAACTGTGACATATACTACGGACCGTGTTATAGTGAGCAGAAACAGCGACTATTCGGATGCGGATTTGTTATAAGTGCCAGACTTAGGCAAGAAGTCTTATGTTTCCAAGACATTAGCGAACGCATAGTAACAATCCGCATCAAGGCCAAATTCGCCAACATAAGCCTTATATGCGCTCACGCTCCGACGGAAGAAAAAGATGATATAGCTAAGGATTGCTTCTACGAGCTCCTCGACAAAACCTATGAGCGACTACCGAAGTACGATGTTAAAATCGTGCTGGGAGATTTTAACGCAAAGGTAGGAAGAGAAGACATCTTTAGAAGTATTGTCGGAAAACATAGCCTACACGACAACACGTCTGGTAACGGACTTAGGCTAATTGATTTCGCTACGGAACGAAATGCCACTATAGCCAGCACACGGTTTCCTCACCTCGATATCCATAAGGGGACATGGCGGTCTCCAGATCAACGAACGGTCAACCAAATTGATCACATTGCGATAGATAAGAGGCACGCATCCAGTATTTTGGATGTCCGAACATTCCGAGGAGCTAACATCGACTCGGATCACTACCTTGTAGCAGCCAAGGTAAGAATGCGGATATCCACCACGCCACAACAATCCAGAAATACTGTGAAAAAATTTAATGTCGGAAGACTGCAATCGCAAGAGACCGCCAAGACCTTCGCACAACGCGTATCCCTTAACCTCTCGATTAACACCATACCACCAGCATCGAATGTCGAAGAGCAATGGCAACGATGCCAACAGGCCATTAGATCAGCCGCAACTGAAGTGCTAGGTTTCTCGCGCCCACCAGCAAGAAACCCCTGGTTTGATGAGGAATGCCGACAGATGCTCGCAGCCAAGAACGAGGCCTACAAGGCTAAGCTGCAGGTGAAGACGAGAGCTGCCATTGAGCTCTATAGGCAAAGAAGAAGGGAAGAACATCGGCTTTTCAGCAAGAAGAAAAAAGAGCAAGAAAAGCGCGCGATCGAGGATATAGAGAGGTGCCACTCCAGGAACGATGTTCGCAAGTTTTACCAAAGTGTAAAACGTCAAAGCCAAGGATACAAGGCTCGAACAGAATCCTGTCGAGATGAACAAGGAAATATTGTAGTTGAGACACAGTCGATGCTGAGGATATGGAAGAACCACTTCTGCAGACTGTTAAACGGCGATGACGAACAACATTCCGCTGTCAGGCAGAACGAACCATTCAATATTGGCAACGACAGCGAAAACTGCCAACCACCCGACCTGAGTGAAGTGAGGATAGCAATATCTAAACTCAAGCTTAATAAGGCTGCCGGAAATGACGGCCTTCCCGCTGAGCTCTATAAGGCCGGCGGAGATGACTTGGTAAGTAACATCCACCAACTCATAAGCCAAATCTGGTCGGATGAAAATATGCCTGAAGAATGGAACCTCAGCATCGTTTGCCCGATCCACAAAAAAGGAGACCCTCTGAACTGCGCCAACTACAGAGGCATAAGTCTCCTCAACATCGCCTACAAGATCCTATCTGCCGTAATATGTGAACGCCTGAAACCGTTTACCAACAACCTGATTGGCCCTTATCAGTGTGGTTTTAGGCCAGGAAAGTCCACAGCCGATCAAATTTTCACACTTCGGCAGATCCTGGAAAAAACTCAAGAAGTCCAAATCGATACCCACCACCTATTCATCGATTTCAAAGCCGCATATGACAGCATTTATAGAGACGAACTGTATAGAGCCATGTCTAGTTTTGGTATACCGCCCAAACTCGTCCGTTTGTGTAGGATGACGATGGAGAATTCTCGCTGCTCCATCAGGGTCGGAAACGACCTCACCGACACATTCGATACCAAAAAAGGATTTAGGCAAGGCGATGCGCTGTCATGTGACTTCTTTAATCTGATTCTTGAGAGAATTGTGCAAAACTCCAAAGCCAACACCAGAGGCACAATTTTCCAAAAGTCGGTGCAACTACTAGCATACGCCGACGATATTGACATCATTGGCAGGACTCAACGTGATGTCATAGCCACGTTTGCTAGTATAGAGAAGGAAGCGGCGAAAATGGGTTTAGCAGTAAATGAGGGTAAGACTAAGTATATGCTGTCATCACGAAAGGACTCACAACATCGACGAATTGGACAGAACGTCACCATTGACAGATATAACTTTGAGGTAGTACGGGACTTTGTCTACCTCGGCTCCGCTATTAACTCTGACAACAACATCTCGTCAGAAATTAAACGAAGAATTACTCTTGCCAACCGCTGTTTCTTCGGGCTAAGAAGGCAATTTAGTAGTAAAGCCCTCACTCGAACTACTAAGGAAACCCTATATAAGACCCTGATCATCCCAGTCCTGCTCTACGGCGCTGAAGCATGGACCGTATCAAAAGCGGATGAAGAAATCCTTGGTAGATTCGAGAGGAAAATTCTTCGAAAAATCTTCGGTCCCGTTTGCGTTGACGGGCTATGGAGACGAAGATTCAACCAAGAACTATACGAGCTGTACAGCGACATGCCCCTGGTCAAAAAACTCCGCATTGGACGTTTAAGATGGCTAGGACATGTAGAACGAATGGACACCAATACTCCGGCTCGCAGAGTCTTCGATTCCCAGCCAGACGTCGGACGCAGTAGAGGAAGACCTCGCCTTAAGTGGCGCGCACAAGTGGAAACCGACCTCAACCAACTTGGAGTGCGCAACTGGAGGCAGTTAGCTAAGGACCGGGCTAATTGGAGAGGCATGTTGGTTGAGGCCCAGGTTCATTCCGGACTGTAGCGCCACTTAAGTAAGTAAGTAAGTACATGGCTGAGTTGAGGTAAGCTTTTTAGTGACAATTGATACTACTCGAGTGATGGATGATGGGTCTTTGGTTCAAATACCGAGCGTTTCAACAGCCAATCAAAATTAATTTCACGCACACAAATGACTGAAGGAGCTAGGTTTTGCATGTAAAAGCCTGACAGTTTTTCAAGATGTTGATAACAGTGGATGACAATAATTTGTACACTTATTAATAACTTTCTTACAATTTCTAAATTTAAGATAAAATGTCACTTTAAACAGCTTCATCAATACTAATCGGTAAAACATTTCGAAATCCACTAAAGCTTGAAAATTTCCAAATCCACGAAGATTACAAACGACGTTTACCAAATAATCGCATACAATCACTTACTGACCTATTGACACTTCTCTAAGGGGGATTTTTTCTATATTCCAGTTCTATTTAAACTCATAAAAGGAACTGATTTCTATGTATTAACATCACAGACTTGATTTGAACATGAAATTCTTTTCATATACCGAGTGGTGATTCAATCCTCGGTGAAATAATAAAACCCACAAGGTACTGAACCATGACCAAAAAACAATCAAAACGAATAGCTTACAATAAAATTCTGGCAATTCCCACACTCAAACATCCAATTCAATTAAAAACAAAACTCGAAATTCCAAAATCCCAAACCCCAAAGCTCCGGCTTGCATGGAATATCAATGAAACTCCACCACAAACGATCGCGTCTAAGGGAAGGGTATTGCATAAGGGGCAATTCACATTAGCCAAGATGAAGACGTACAAAAATAGCAAAACAGCTAAATAGTAAATATGGTAATTTGCGGTTGTTGTTGTTGCTTTTGTTTAATTGATTGTTGTTATTAATCCACTATCACGATTCGATTTGTGGTTGTAAACCCTTTGAACTGCAACGCGCATTGGAGGTGATTAGTGGCCCGCAAGCGCACTATAAACCGACGATCATTATCGCAATTGCCCGTGGCGTCGAGATCGCCCAGGAATGTTAATATTTTTTGTTGTTGCTTCCTAAGGCGATTTCTAAGAATACGCCTTACTAAGGGGTAGGTGGGGGTGCAGGTCGCCACTATATCTGCATTGACTATGAAGACTAGAAGCATGATTCTCGCTCACTCTCGTTTGGAGGCCGGTGGCTCTCTTTGGAAGATTTTTCCGAGACGAGTCTGCTGTCGTCATGGATTTCCCATATTTGTTCAGCTGAGAGGTTACTTTGAGGTATAAAACGCGAGTTCTGATGGCAGAACAGCACAAATGAGTTTCCCGATGGGTCGAGTGATGTTCAAGAGAACTCTGTTGGCGATAGCCTTAGTGGTGACCAGTGGATTTGGTAAGGCGACTTGGAGCAAGAATTGGAATATAAGTGATTAAAGTGATATTGTTATTTTGATTTAGCGGAAGCTGATCCATACGGATACTATGGTGGAGGTGGTGGTGCTGGAGCTGGCGCCACAGCAAGTGCTAGTGCGAGTGCAAGTGCTTCAGCAAACGCTGGTAGCTGGTCTGGTGCTGGAGGAGGTGGTGGTGGTGCGGGTGGCGGAGGAGGAGGAGCAAGTACAAACCCATTCCTTCCCGGTGGTGGATCAGGCGCCGGTCTGTCTTTTGGGGTACAGAAAGGTAAAGGTGGAGGCCTCCTCGGAATCGGCGGATCAGGTGTACTCGGAACAGGACTGCTAGGTCCGGGCGGCGTTCTTGGCACTGGCTTACTTAATGCTGGTGGAAAAGGCAGGTGCGGAGGACCTGGAAGTGGTTGTGGTGGCGGTGGCGGCGGTGCTGGTGGAGGCTCTGGAGGTGGGGAAGGTGGACAAGGAGGTGCCGGTGCTGGGGGTGGCCATGGCGGATTAGGGGGAAGTCCTGGTAATGGCCACGGTGGATTCGGTGGAGGAACTGGAGGCGCTGGAGGAGGTGCTGGTGGAGGTGCTGGTGGAGCTGGAGGTGGAGCAGGTAGTCATGGAGGCATAGGTGGTGCTGGAGGCCTCGGTGGAGGATATGGCGGTGGTGCCGGAGGAGCTGGTGGTGGAGGAGGAGCTGGTGGTGGAGGAGGCGGTGGTGGTGCTGGCGGTGCCGGAGGAGCTGGAGGAGCTGCTGGTGGCCACGGAGGACATGGCGGAGGTTTTGGAGGTGGTGCTGGAGGCGCAGCTGGTGGTCACGGAGGATATGGTGGCAATGGAGGAGGTAACGGAGGATACGGTGGAGGAGCTGGTGGTGCTGGCGGTGGTGGGGCTGGAGGCGGTGCCGGAGGTGCGGCCGGTGGTCATGGAGGATATGGTGGTAATTCAGGTGGTAACGGTGGTTACGGTGGAGGAGCTGGTGGGGCTGGAGGAGGTGCAGGTGGTGCAGGAGGTGCCAGTGGTACGGGTGGTTCTGGTGGTGGATACGGTGGAGGTGCTGGTGGTGGAGCTGGGGGCGGTGCAGGAGGCGCCGGTGGCGCAGCTGGAGGCCATGGAGCATACGGAGGAGACAGTGGCGGAGGTGTAGGTCGCGGTGGTGCTGGAGGTGCTGGAGGTGCAGTAGGTTTAGGACTTGGACTAGGTCTTGGATTAGATGGAGGACTTGGAAATAAAAAGCCATCTTACGGTCAACTTGATGGCGCACCAGGAAGTCCTGGTGGTGGTTCTGGATTTGAAACTGGAAGTCCATCTGGAGGAGGCGGGGGGGGTTATGCTGGAGCAAATGCTGGAGCCACAGCATCTGCTTCATCTCAGGCTAATGCGATAAGTAGTGGTTTCCCAAGCGGTGGTCGACCAGGCGGTGGTAAACATGGAGGCGGTTATCCAAGTGGTGGTCCCCTTGGAGGTGGATTCCCTAGCGGTGGACCTCATGGCGGAGGATTCCCTGGTAGTGGCCCATCACCTGGTTGCGGCGGTGGTGGTGGCGGATGTGGTGGAGGTGGTGGACGTCCGGGCGGCGGCGGCGGAGGTTGTCGGGGTAGTTCTTGCGGCGGTGGAGGCGCAGGCGGTTATCCAGGCGGCGGTGGCGGTGGTGGTTATCCTGGTGGCGGCGGAGGAGGCCCTGGATTTGGAGGTAGACCCGGTGGGGGTGGCGGCGGCGGTTTTGGTGGTAGTTCCGCTAATGCATTTAGCAGCGCAAGTTCCTCAAGCTTTGCTGGTAGTACCGGAGGTGCTGGTGGTCCTGGAGGTGGTAGCGGAGGTTACGGCGGTGGTCCCGGTGGAGGTGGTGGCGGTTACGGAGGTGGACCCGGTGGTGGCGGTGGATATGGTGGCGGACCAGGAGGACATAGTGGAGGCGGTGGTGGATGCGGCGGCGGTGGTGGCGGCTGCGGGGGCGGTGGTGGTGGAAATAGTGGTGGTGGATGCGGTGGTGGCGGCTGTGGAAAAGGAGGTGGTGGTGGAGGTGGACCAGGTGGTGGTGGCTACGGTGGTGGCGGCTTTGGTGGATCTGGTAGTTTTGCTGGGGCTCACTCGTCCGCATCATCTTCAGCGAAAAGTGGAAGTTTTCTTCGTGGATATTAAAACTCACCCATTTGTTTATGGAAATTATTTTTAAGAAATACCAACTTTTTATTTAGTTTTAAAATGTAGTGCATCGATCGAAAGAATGTGTATAGTATGCTGAGTGATGTAAAAATAGATGATTACATTATTTTGTAAATAAAAAAGGAAACAATCTAAATAAATACGAATGAGTTTTAACAAGACATAGTTTTGTCGTTATACCCTATTGAAACCTCAAAAAAATCGAATAAGGCAGCCAGGACGATTTGTAA
The DNA here is from genome assembly GCA_932526625.1 of Rhingia campestris. Classification (NCBI taxonomy): domain Eukaryota; kingdom Metazoa; phylum Arthropoda; class Insecta; order Diptera; family Syrphidae; genus Rhingia; species Rhingia campestris. Next base: position 48,572,103 of record OW052182.1, on the reverse strand, counting down.
AATAACAGCCGTCTAAAGAAATTCATCGTTAGATCAATGTAGCCGATGAACGTAGAAATAAAAGCAGGTGCAAGGACAAAAACAATTTTTACAATTTTACTTATTCAGTGACGAATGTGTCACTTATTTAACATGGATTAAAAGGCAGCCTGGTAATAGGATAATATGTATTTCTAAAAAAAAGATATCACTTTATTTACTACTAATACTTATAATGTTAAAGAGATCACTATCTGATGCTACTTGGTTAAAGCAAAGAGTATAAAACTACATAGAGTGCTCATCTCATAAAACAAAAATTTACTATGTGGGGTACTAATATTGAAACCCCAGTTTTCACATTGGTACCACAGCACCACACACGACGCATACGAATGACGAAAATTCTCCTTCGCACTTAGCGCCCGCGTCTGAAACTTCTACACAATTTTTAGCTGTGATGCGTACTCCATGTAGTTCCATACTCTTTGGTTATAGGTATTCGGTGCATTTATTATGATGCCAACCTCTCTTTGCAACACAGAACATACTAACCTAACTTTTACTTGAAGTATATCGTTTTCATTCATAATCCTGTCCATCCACCCACGGAGAGCAAAACTGTCAAAAGGACGTGTGGACCAAGTTGTTTTTTTTTCCTGAAATTCACATTAACACAACTTATGTATCACTGCGTCGCTCGTAATGGGCATACTGTGTAACAATATCCTGTATTTTGGGTAGCTACTGACACGGTAATTACATCATCCGGTAAATTCCAACTTTTCAGTCCGCTGATACAACTCCTTTCAAGAATGGACAATCTTTGATGTCATCCAAAGAAGAACATAAAAATTAGATCTTGTGGGTTGTCAGGGATTAAGTTGAAAGAAGTTTTCATCAACTTCTTCAATTATGTCCAAATCACAAAGTTCCCTCCTACCGGCATCATCAACTTTAAGAACGGACTCTACAAACTCATCTCGTGTCGGTGGAGCAGAGAATGAAACAAAAATCACAAATCCGCATTCGAATCCAAAGTTATAAATCCTTTCCATGAAAATATGCTCCGCCATTAACCTATTGCCAGCCATTGATTTGCTTTGGCTTCTTTTGTTTCTCTGGGTTTTTTTTCACATTTCATTACATACAACGCTTCTCCGTTCAGTTTGGTCGAAAAGCTTAAGTAGGAAATCATGTTTCGAACGGACACAGAACGACAAAGGAAATAAAAAGTTGCGAACAAAGTGGACATAAAAATGAGAGACAATAAAAAAGTCCTGAACCTTTTCTCCTTTTCGTCCATATTACATTCCTATTATTAAACTGGTGACGGGGATGAATGCGAGAAGCCAGGACAAGGCCGGTTGAAATAGGACTGGAGTTTTTTTTGTTTGGTCTTTTTCGTCGTCGTATACACATTTCTTTTTTTGCTGGGAAATTTGGAGTTTATTGGCCATATGGTCGATATCCTATAAAATGATTATGAGATTTTTAGACTTTCGGATTATGTGGAGATTGGTAAACAATTTTTTTGTGCCCCAGTTCTTAAAGGGTCCAGCGATGCCGTAAAGTGCATAACCACTTGAGATTGAAGATTAAAGAGAACGTTTTGTGAAGGCTACTTTTTTTTGCTGCTATGACCGTATTTAGGGAAATTAACATCTGTTGTTAAATTTTTCTCGTTTAAGGATTTACATTCGTGGGAACGTATGTATGTCTAGGACATAACAAACATATCTTTCTAGTTAGTGCGGTTTCGTTTTCTAAGCCTCCACTTCAAGAATGTTGCACATAAAACGCCAAACGATTTTTTATCAGGATATACATAATTCATAGCATATTCTTTGGCCGTATTCTAATATCGAAACTACAGCATTTGCAATAATATAATTCTTGTATTCATTTCTAACTAGGTTTCGGCGGCTAGAATTTTTATTTGCAACGTCGGATGCATCGATGTTATTTGAAGAAATGAAGTTTTTTTTTGCAATCGTTTTGTCATTTTAGACGAGCGACTCAGTACTACTGTATAGTCAGATCCAATAGATGGCATCATACGCTGCTTTGAAATAGTTAATATTTTGACATATTGCTTTTATCATGATGTGTCAAAATTTGAAAATTTGGATAACATTTGATTTTCCAGCCCAAAACTCACACTTATGAAATTTTTGATGAACTATAAAATCTAGTTTTGTAGTAGATAAATGCATTCCACAGACATATTATTAACATAGCTGCCAGTATCGAAGAAGATGTGCTTTTTCAGTCATAATGACACGAATTTATCTTTAAAATAATGCCAGAATCATGTTATATCTCACACCGCCGTTGTTTTGTTTAATTTTTAACTTTCTCTTACAAAGAGAAAGATATTGTTTTCGTGAAAATTTTCGACCTCGAGATTTTAATTGATTCTAACATTACGATGAAAAGTGTTTTTTGGAATTCCGTCCGTCGGTTCGTTGGTCCGTCTGTCCGTAATGGTCTCCCCACACTAAACGGCTTGGCAGATTTTCTTCAAATTTCGTATCCAAGTTTGTTTTGGTCATAATTCTAGGCCATTTTTTTTTTCTTTTAGCCATGTTATTAACGGTAGCTGCCATATAAAAATTACACATAACCTCAATTTTCTCGAAAAGGGCTCTAACGATTTTGATTAAACTTTATATATACTATAAGCATATTAGTTAAAACAAAACTGCGTACCATATTCCATAAAACGGATTTTGTCACTAAGGCCATATAAAAACGAGTGGTGGGTGCACAACTGGGTCGTACGCAACTTTCTCTTTCACAGCGAGTTGGGCGTTAGATCAAATCATAAGCATTTTTATTATTGATGCTAAAAATGATATAAATAATGTCGAAATGTAAATATACAAACGTTTACTCCGAAATTTGAAGGAATGGATGTCTATGTGAATAATAATCATTTTCCGTTATTGGCTAAAACTGAAAATTCCGTATAGTGATAGGTGGGCTCAAACTTATTATGTAGAATTGTTTTAAACTGTAGTAGCATATAGTATATATATATATATATATATATATATGTAGTATATAGTATATATAAAATTTCATTCAATTTGACGTAGTAGTTTGCGAGAAACTAACAATTTTTTACTTTTTTTATTATTCTCATTTAGTCATCCTACTCGTATGCCATTAGAACGGGCTAAATATTTGGAATTCCACATCTGAAAGAAATTGCGTTCTCTGGGACGCCTCATATGCATTCCTCTGAGAATTGAAGTCGGTTTCGGAGAGTTCCTGCACAATCAGCAATTGTGCGGATAACGAATGGTTATGATTATGAAGGTCATCGTGAAGAATTCGCCTCACTAATTGTTCAAAAAGTCTAAGGCGCATGCTAATGCGCATAACGCTGTGGGGATTATGGCAGATTAAAGCTCTTATTGCATCAATATTCTTATGTGATCATTATCTTCTCACACTCGAGGTTTATCTGAATGTAGTGTGACCCATGTAAAAAGTGTTTTCCCGTACGAAAAAGCACCCAACCGGGCTACATTGAAGCAATTTCGAGTTGCGTGCTGGGTTGTGATCACATCAGTTTGAGAAGTTAGCCTCGCTGGAAATTGACCAGGGTAGGAAAAATACCTTAGAACTCCTGTCCGCTCATTATATCCAAAAAAACGAGATTATGTTATAGCACCCTGTATAAATAAAATGTCCGACATGACTCGAACAAAATTCACTAGACATTTAGAAAAGCGTTGTGTTTGAAACCCTGACGCTGAAGTCATTCTGAGAAAATATTGTTATGTTACATTTTATATATAATTATGTCTAACTATCATTTCAAAATAATAGTTTTTAGTACCGAAATAAAGAAAGTACATTTTTTAAACTCATTCATTCATTGAAATCGTTTGCGGCGCTATGTGCATTTATGCGAAGTGTTTTAACTTTTCAAAATCGCTTCAACGGATTTCATATAGTTAGCTAGAATCAATGTTTTCAATGAATAATGTTTAATAACTATTTTTTCAGACGGGCTTTAACGTCGGTATTTATAAAAATAATAATAACAAAAGTTATACATTTTCCTCTATAGTGATATTGAACTTTTTCAAACTTAATTTCAATACAAAACTCTTCTATATTTCTGAAGAAATTTGTATGGGTTTTATTTTCTGTTAATATTGTAGGCTACGTACATACGAGCAAACAATTGCAGCAACAATTTGCGGTAAATGTTTGCATGGTTGACCACATATAAGCTAAATTTACATGCAAAAAGTTTGCAGCCATTTTTGTCTGGCTTATGTAACTTGTTTGCATGACTGTTTGCCCCAAGATGTTGAACAGTAGTTCACACCACATTAAAGTTGTTTGCATGGTTATTACCTTCAAAAATTTGGCAGTTCGATTTGTCAATGGTTTTTTTTGAAAAAGGAAGATTAAAATCGACAAAAACGAAATAATGTCTTGCCAAATAACTAAATATTAGTAGCTATGGTGATAACTGGTAACAATTTCATTGAAACGTTAAAAAAATAAAGCAAAAAGAACATCACAAGAAGAAAATGCTGGGTAAGAGATTGGATAGTAAAAAGAACCGAGCTAAGATTTTATCAGCAGCTTTTAAATGAGCTGAAAAATGAAAATGAAGATTTCTTAGCCCTGGTAAGAGCCGGAATCACAATGACCAATGTGTGCTTTCGAAAAATCCAATTGTTCGGGAAAAGTTTTATATTTTACAATTATTCCACGATTCCACATTGTTGTTGTTGCGCGTCCTCTCTGAAATATTGCAGCAAATGGCAAACACGCAAACAGTTCATGTAAACAAAACTTACGTGTTCACTTGAAATACTATTATTGTTATTTTATTATTTTATTTTTTTTTGTTACCAAACTTAAAGCTCATTACAATGAAATGTGCTTAATAGAAAAGAAAAGTGGAATAAATATAATGATCATTCTGTAACTTGAAGAGTTAGTGTAGAATGACATAGATTCATAAAAAAGACATAGTTTGCATCTGATGTGGAGTGACAATCAGTACTAATAAATTATGTTAGGTTATTGTTAGAATATTTAAATAATAAATGACAATCGTATGACAAAGAAAGGAAATAGAAGTACATATTCAAAATATAAAATTAACAATTTTATACATAAGACACAACATGGAATTGATTTGAGTGTGCTGATGATTTATATATTTCTTACAGGAATTATTCAATGTTATCATTAACAATTTTAAATATGTAACCAGTCTTTAACTCTCTTTAGGAGGCATGGAAATTAAAAATAGTCCGGATAGAGAGTGATAGCTTGTCGAAAATTGAAATCTGTAGGCGAAATGAACGTTTACATAATGCAAGTTATTAACACGAAGATTATTTGAGAATTTCTGCTGGGAATATTTGCACTTCGCTTAAAGCATTACTTTAGTACTTTAAAAATGTAAAGGTGTCGTATTGGTAGGATGCGCAAGTCTCTAAAAATTGACCATGCGTGCGTTAGTCGATTTTTGTTACAAATAATTCGAATTACATGTTTCTGTGCTATTAACAATCGTCCGAAAGAATTATAATACCCACCACCCCCAAATAGTGATACCGTACTGAAACTGACCGTAGTAAATTGTGATCAAAAGTTTTCTGGAACAGAATGGTTTGATACATGTCACTAACATCATATGGGATTTTATGGTTTGAATATGATCTTTCCAATTCAAGTTTTTGTCAATCAATACTCAAAGGTATTTATAATTATCCACTGATTCAATTTTAAAACAGTTATTGGAACACCCAAAGCTATCTCTAAAATTACTTTTTGCGCAAATGTGAACAGGTAAGCAAAACTTTTTACAGTCATGTGCATGAAAACATAGATTGAAATCATATAAAGTGTTACCTGATATCTTAAACGATATGAGTTTCGTTTTCTCACTCACGATTAATTTATGTTCTGTGAACCAAAGCTAGATCTAGATCTTCTGAGATCTTTACAACTCAATCAAAATTTGAAAATGATTGATAAGTAAATGTAATATCGTCCGCGAAGGCAGTGGGAGATCCGTTTAAGTTCAAATCAAATAAGGAGTTTACATGAATTACAAAATTTACAAAAAAAAACGTGATTTGCTAAATTAACCATTTATATTTACTCTTTGTGCTCTGAATTTAAGATCAAATTTCAACCAATAGTGTATATGACCCCTGAAACCGGTGTCATATAATTTTTTTAATAATAAGTCATGATCAACCATGTCAAATGTTTTTGTCATGCCAACAAAAAGTGCCATTGAAGATTTACTGCTATTCATGCTATCATATAACTGACTGTATACTCTAAGAATAGCATTCTCTGTAGAAATTTCAATTTTGAATTCAAATTGATTCCAGCTAAGAAAATTGTGTTTATCTAAAAACAACACAATTAATGATTTAATCAATTTTTCGGAAATCTTAGATATGGTTGGTAGCAAGGAAATTGATCTGTAATTAGAAATATTCCTTCTACTACCCTCCTTGAAAGGAGGTATAACCTTCGCACATTTAAGATGCCTTGGAAACAACCACTCTGTACACTAAAGTTGAACAAATAACTTAATATGTCAGCTAAATATAAGCCAATTTTTTTCAAAAGGATTCTCATTACTTCATTACTTCATTATACTTCGTTATTGCCGCAAATTTTTGCTACAAACATTTTTGATAGCATCCAAGCTGCAAATTTATTGCAAAATTATTATTGAAAACAGACTGCACGAACGTTTAGAGTGTATTGTTATAGTTATGCTTGCTTCGTAAATTATAGTTCCATTTAAACATTCCATAATTTTCAGCGCATTCAGTGATTTCGAGCGAACGAGTTTTATTCGCGATTAACTGGACCTTATGAGAGTTATGTCTGGTCCTTATCACTTTACGAAAGATAGCCATTTTCATAAGTTGTTCGAATAACTAAAACAGAGAAAAAAGAGGAATACGAATAAAACAGAAATGCTATTACAAATTATATTTCTCTTCAAAAATGAGAGATTTTTGGAACAAAAGACAGTATTATTCAACTCCGAAAAAAAACCACAACTGGTTGCCGGTTGGTAAGTGCCACAACCATACCATTTAAATTTCACATTCTGTCAGAAAATTACTGCAATACGGAGCCAATTTTAATACGTACAACGTGGCCAAATAAATGATTTAAACTAAAACCTCCACGTATACAGTCATTACTTTTCTGATCCTTTTCCAAACCGCACAACACAAAAGTAACAAATTTCTAGCAATAAACAAGAAAAATAGACCGCGGTCTCTCGCAACAATTCAGCACAACGCACGTTTGTGTACGTACATGACTAGGTTAGGTGCCTAACGTATTTCCAATCATGCATCAATATTTCGATTTACAATAAGATAAAAGCATTTTCCAAACAAAACGTTTACGCGAATCGGAAAAATATGGGAAAGTCATACAAACCACCAATGGACCGCAGCTTCTGTGTGTTGGCACTTCTGAGCAACTAGCAACTGAAAAATGTTACACCGTACTTAAACCATTAACCATGTGACATGGTCTATGCTCCCCGAATGGCATTAGAGAAAGTGGTCGCATGTGTGCGGTAGGCCGCCATATATCGCATGGCAAAGTTAACCCATGCGAACAAGTGAAAAATCGAAAACCAATTTCGATATTTTGTTGCAAAGGCGTCATAAATAAGCGGGGGTAGAGCAGTTCCAGGGACACGAAAGGCTTACGGAAACGGATACACAGTATACACTGCATGGTGAATAATTTATAAGCCTCGTCAGATAACAAATTCGTTTTGGTTATACGAACTAAAGCCGAAAAGTGGTGTGCGTGGAAAATTTACCGTTTCGAAAATTGATAGTGCGAAGGTATTTTTCGCGCATAATATGAACAATTGCGAGTGCGGCCGACCCATTTGTCAATTTGTCAAGTGGTGTTTTTTAGGGAAACTCTCATATATTTGTGGGTTCCTCCTTTGAAAAAAAAGATTTACTGGATTTGAATGGGATTTATTACTTACATTCGTTGGAGAGGACGTGTTTGACGTTTGAAAAAGTTTTTGTAATATCGATATTAGGTACATGTCTATACTTATTCTTATCGACAACTCATCTGTTCTATAGACATTAACAAATTTTGTTTACACAGAAACATTTTTTAACGAATTTCAATAAAAACTTTTGTGATTGGCGATCTGTCTATCTATGTTAAAGCAACCAAATTGATTTGTAGGATCATACAGCGGAGCCTGGCAATAGTTGTCGTGCATTCCTTTTCCTTCTATACATATACCTATAAAAATGGATGATCTAGTTTGTAATAAAGAATTCACGCTGGGGGCAAAAGTACCACATATTCGGGTATAGCTTAGAATATACTCGAGGTAGGCATGTCTGTCGTAGGAGGCGACTGTAATCCACTCTGCAAAATTCAAAAACCTAGATGAGGAAAACAGTCAGATTTGCACCGAGCCAACCAATGTAAAACATCTATACATGGAGCTAAAAAAAAAGCTTGATTACTCAAAGCGAACAAAAACGACCGAAAAAGAAACTCAAGCAGTTTACGCAACCATTTAATCGAGAACACTCCACAGAAGAGGAGGAACTTGCACGAGAAACAGATCGAGATTTCAAAAAACGAAACGTACTTCACCTTAAGTGCAATAAACAGACGCAATTCAAAAAGAGTCGAAAAACTATAAGCCCCGAAATAGAGTCACGTCAAGCCTCGAAGGGCTCGAGACTTATTTCTTTCAAAGGGAAAATACTCCACGAAGTCGGTATATAATCTGATGTCGAATTTTACTCGTCGCGGAAACCGACATTTTGGCCCACGGATACGCAGCAAAAATTACAGATTTTTTCATAGGCATGTGTTCAATACAAACACTGTGCACATCGAGGTCAATTATCAGATGACTCGTTGGTAATTCTGTCTGTAAGCGAAAGCTAAAAATATGCGTACAACTTATACTTGGGTCAACTTTTTCAAAAACAAAAAAAGCTTTAACAGAAAATGTTTTACCCTTTTGTACTAAAATACTCAAAAATGTTGTTCCCCAGTTGTTGGAAATTGCTCGAATTAAACCTATTTCCAAAAAAAAAGAAGAAAATTCATGTCTGAAAACTACAGACCCATTGATTTACTATCCATACTTTCAAGGGTAATGGAAAAATCAAGGAATTGTTAGCAAGCGATTGTCAATATGGGTTCCGAAATAAATGCTCAACTGGAGACCTGCTATGTTATGTAACCCATTTATTGATATGAAAAAAAAAAATAAAAATGTTTGGAGCAACAGACTCGTTATTATCCAGAGCCAAGCTCCGAGACCTCCTGTTTTATTCCGAATCCGAACGGCTAAGTTGAGATAATTGATACCATTTTGATGATTGTCATCACGGGAGGAGGGTCAGTGAAAAAATCATTTAGGTATTGCTACTGTTGGGAATCTAACCCAGACCTTCTGCGTGGCAGTTAATCGCACTAACCATCGTGCCACTGAGTCCGTCATTATAATGTTTTGTTTAATTTAAATCTCGAGTTCAATAAAAACATTAAAAATATAATACTTAGCAACTAAAAACCCACATAATAGACAGTTGATCAACCTACACCAATAAACCATTTCCACTATGCTCAACTAACACATACATTTCATAAATGTTCAAACCTAAGTCTTATATTGCAGTTCGAAATGCGACCAATTTATTTTTATAAAGTCATGATAGCTATAATTCCGATCGTATATTCGTCAAACCATCAGCATTTTGTTAATGACCTACATCATAAGAAAGCTAATCAGCAAAAACTCCTTAATCATTTATTAGGCACTTCGAGTGCAAACACAACACTTTGTCGTCCCGATGTGGACCGATAAACTATTAAACCCGCCCAAGCTGAATGTGACAATATTCACCCGAACGCTATTTCAACGAAATTAGCTTACCCCATCACATCCACCATCGACATGATGTCCAACCAATAAACCATTCAATTCAGCAATTTGCTGATCCGCATACCAACATATAGTTAGTGTGTCATAAAATTTATTGGCACTCTCTTCGTGCGGTTGGCTTCTTTCGCTGCCGACGCCACGACAAATAAATTGCATTTTAAGGACTCCAGCAGTCAAGTACATGAACCCCGGTGTAGTTACTTACGAGCATTCTGTGTGCACGCGAGATAACCATCACAAGGCATGCCGACCAGCCCAGTGGTCATGTAGAAGCATCTTGCAGTAGCCCAACGCAACCCTGGGCCAAGTGCTAACGTTCAATACATCAGATAATTTACTTCAAAGACAACTTTATTGTTAAGTTCATAAAAATCGTTTGCCCTAGACATTTCTACAGACGGCCACCATAAGGATGACGGCCATTGGCCACCCACTACAAAAGCATTGGGTGATAAAACATTTTTTGTTATCCTTTTCTGCAGGCAGCGGGGTATAGAGAGTGGTGTATGGTCGTATGGATATTGTATAGGTTCGCCTCTCGTAGTTTTAATTGCCTTCGTTTAGGCGGTGTCAATGGTATTTATTTATTATCCTTTCGATAGAGGACGGGTATTAAAAAAAAACATTTTTCCATTTGTCCTGGGAAAACATGTGCTTGCACTTTCCTATTCGAAGCCATTAGCACAAAGCGAAGTTCGAATTTACACAAACACACACTAATACCTAAACAGACGAGCAGACGTTCTATGAAATATCACTAGGCAATGGTCCTGATGCGTTGCGTTTGAATGATTTACGCGTTGCAGTGTGTGCATCGTAAATCGCCCAAGATACATGAATTTCTCAATTCCGCATACGTATCCTGTGTGGCTAGAGATAGTTTGACACATTTCACACCATTTCACCCATGCGACTGGGTGCATTGGGTTCATGTGAGCGTGAGCACATACTTACAAGAAACTTCCCATTTGATGTAAGATGCTAATTTGGTCAATTAATTTCATTGCCAAACGCGTTGGGTGACACAGGCCATCGGTCTTTTGCTTAAGGTGATGGGTGTAATGTGCCACAAAGTGAAATTAGATGTTCAAGTAAAATGTATCTACGTCCTTGTTGCTTAATGGGAAGGCAAATGCGAAATCAATACTCAAGAGAAGTGGTCATTTTTTTCTTTAAGGTTATTTTTGTAAGCCAATATAATTAGGAAAAAGTTCAAGGATGGGCATGTACAGTATACAACAAAAAATGTTTAACAAAGTTGTCAATCAGTCGACATGACTCCTGGGCGTACACTTGTTTCTACAAATAGGGCAAAAAACTTGAAATCCTTCATTTTGTTTAAGCTTCTGCATTTTAGCCGAGATTTTTTTAAGCATGATGGGTCATTATGGATGTCGGTACTGAGCCTGAGAGACAAAAAATTAAACAATGCATTACATCTTTTGTCTAGCATGTTTCGAAATTTAATTTACTTTAGAAAATCGCCATTAGTAAAATCTATGGCATTTTCTTATATGATTATACTTTTTGGTTCGCACTGTATATAAAGGCGTTAGGTATAAATCGTAACCCCATAGATGTATACTTTATGTTCATACAGGTTAAGGAGTTGCTTTTATGGAGGCAGCTTATAATGTCTATTCGACTGCGTCTTCCAATAAGCCAACATATTTTTCTGAATTTTTGAGCTTGCCATGTTTCTTCATTCCAAAATACTACGTCTTTTTGTAAAATTTTTAAAACGTAAAGTTAAAAGTTAGTTTAATCCATTGTGCGAATTTATTAATAGGTCGTTGTTGACTCCATTGTGCCACTCATTGCTAATAAGCCGTATCTACATTTGTAGAAAAAAATGTCCGGAATTTTTTGGAATAAAAAAACATGCAATTTGTCCTCCTTTTCGGGATTTCAAATCAAAAGTACGACAAAACTTTCCTTTAAAACTAATTCAGAAATAAACTCATTAACTTCTGAACACAACGCAATCTTTGTGTATACCCTATCCCATATGGTATATTAGTTTTGACATTAAGTTTGTAACATAGAAAAATAATAATTTTGATAGATATACCTCAAAGTATATGGATCGACTCAGAATCGCTAGCTGAGCCGATCTAACATGTCTGTCTGTCTGTCCGTCCGTCCGTTCGTCCATTTGTGTGCCACCGATTTTTGGGGACTTAACTTTTTTTGCTAGAGTGATGAAATTTAATATATAGACTCTCTGTCCGCTGAAGCAGAACAGTTGTAAAAACTGTCCACCTACTGCCAAGCCCACTTTTCAGTAAAACGTTTTCAGTAAAAAATGTTTCCAGTCAAATTTTTAGATATTCGAAAAAAACTTACGTTGCAAAATCATTGGTAATGTTAATATACAAATTATGTCAATAGATTATTTTAACCAACGCCCATATTTTGGGCGTTTTTTTCTATGAAAAAAACATTGGTATACCCTACCCCATAGTGTATGCAGGAGAAACACGTTGTTTTTTGTCGAACCATCAAATAATTTGATAAACTGTCTAAACAATTTGTTTTATATTTAAACTCAATAAAGTTTTTTGCCACGCACACCTTCTGGAGATATAAGTTTAACAGATATAATGGGTTGGGATAAGGTATTCAACGATTCGCATGATGATTTAAAAAATATTATATATATTTTTTTTATTTTGGTTGTTATTTTTTGGTTCTTCAATTTTTTATTTGAGATTTTTGAAGGTGTCCTCTTTTTTGTGGGCGTAGATCTGGTCACTCTAATCTTGCGGTATATCGGGGGTATATAAAAGGAATAGTATCGGGTCCTGGACGCTTCCTCGTATAACTCCAGCCTATATATCCTTAATCGTGGAATATTGGTTTCCGTCTTCAACACGAAAGATTCTTTCCTCAAGATATTCAGACCGATCGAGGTATCCGTCGGAGCGGACAATTATCCGCAACGCATATACTTCGTCGGAGGTTCAAATTCCATTCGAGGTATGTGTCATCGGAAAAAATACTACACAAATGCGACGGCTTCACTTCACTACAATTCGTAAATAAATTCCGCGAAGAATTTGTGTAGGAGGAAATTGGAAAAAGAATTCCACTTAGTTGTCAAAAATTTAACGAAAAATGTTACTGAATGCACTTCAACGCTATTCGCCGGGATGCGCTACAACATGTCGGAGAAATATTCCGAACAGCTTTTCGGAAGAATACCTCGAAGCAAAAATCCTTCTAATCGTACAAAATCGGAGAATTTTCCGCTCCGACGGATAGCTCGATAGGGTAATGTACACAATTGTTCTTAAACTATTCTGATTTTAATATTAGTCCTTTGTGACAAACTTCGTCATACTTCAAGAAAACTAGTGAAATAAATCATTTCTTCTTCTAAGGATTTTTCAATTTTATTTGTTATTCTATAAACCTTGCCAATTATTGAATGCTTGTTTCGAAAGCCGGATTGGTGGTCAGGCAAAATGCGTCTTTCTCTTTTACTAGCTGTATGCTGTTCAAAAATATTTTTTTAAAGCCTTTGAAATTATAGGAATTAGTAATCTTCATCCATACGTTTTTTTTATCGTTGGAGGTTTCCCTGGTTTTGGAACCATAATAAATTCTGCGACTTTCCACCAAACAGGAGGTCCCGCCACACAGGCCCTGTATACTAACGAGCCTGTTATTCCATAAATTTATTTATTTATTTTTTTAGTACAAGTGCTCTTAATGAAACGTTCAGTCACTTTTAGTTAGTCTCGAACTTAAAGTTGTGTGGTAAAATGGGCATGGTAAAAGCATTATTGCTTAACGTAAAGTAATATATTTTTGTATTTAATTAATTTGTGATTTATTTTCTGTTCTTTTGCTTAATGTGACCAAAACAATGTTGTCCACATTTTTTCATATAATCCGTCGTTGTAAATCAATCATTCGATCTCCTCCCTTACTGGATAAAATATTTGACAAGAGTTATGCCTTAGAAAGTGTCAAATAATTATTGGCAAAACTTAAAATTCCATGGAGAGACATTTAGGCTAAAACTTAAAATTTAAAACAAATGTTACTCAAATATTTGAAATGTCAATTTTGCTGTAAAAAATATGTGTTGCCAATTTTAAAACCCCGTCTTGTATAAAATTTGAAGTAAATATGGCTCGCCTTTTTGAAAATGCGCACCATTCATGTTGTAAGGGACGTAGGGAGTATCCTACACCGTTCGCCAAAATCCTGAATTACATTTGTCATTTTTACTTTTTTTCTTTTTAACAGTCAATTAAGAAGTAGTGTTTCTTTGACTACCCTTTTTGTTTCCAGCAAAAGAACCACATTCTCTATCGCATTCTCCAAGTTATAGTTAATTTCTGCTCGTCAACGTTAATTTGTTGGAGTATAGGTTGTCGTTTCTAATCACCGCTTGGGAGTCCATTCTGGGTAGAAAGAGAAGTTAATAAGAGGAAGGTAGAGGTCTTGATTAAATCGCAAATAATTAAATAATAAATAAATAATTTCAATCCATGAACTGAGTTTTTTCAAGAAAAATGTATCTTAATTCGACCATTCGGATTCGGCATAAAAGAGGAAGTCCCCATGAGGAGTTAGGAATTTTCCGACAGTGTGCTTTTTTTATCTATTAGTGAAGGGGGTTGAATATAGACTCTTTTTGATGCGTTCTTTTAACTCAATTCTGAAAATAAACTTAAGTTTATGAATTAAATTCAATAACCACGTCAAGACCACTCTTAAGCAATCCAGGTTTGCATTACGTTTGGTGAACACCCTTTTGTAAAAATCCACCTGACGACTAGTCAAATAAATAAATACCATTTATCAAATAACAAGACTCAAGACTGTGAATTTCTTATTAAGAAGTGATTTCAAATGTTCCCTCCAATAAACACATTATTTATTTAATTTCGACATAATCCACCCAACTTTTGACCCCATCTTACTAGAGAGAATATAAAAATCGACCAAACAATTTCCGAAAATTTGGCACAGAAATTAGTTTTTAATTCAGTCGGGAACATGGATTCGTTTAGTTATTCGCATTCCTGGTCTTATGGCTAGGTCTGGTCTGCAGAGAGAAAGAGAGAGGAAAAAAGTTAATCCCCGTCATTATACTTCCAATGTAATTAGAATTGTTCATTTGGTCCGTCTGCCTTTTTCGGAGACCATAAAATGAATATCCTTAACGAAAGTGCAATGAAGTTAAGCATTATCCTTAATGTCCAAGTGGTCTATCTGTAAACGTGTATAGGTATCTGTGCAGTCTTTTGGTAATTGTGAAGTAATTGCATTGTTCGACCGTAGATGGCCTTTAATTTGTTCCTAACTGCCCTGAGATCCGGTTGAATGCTGATTGGAAAATGCGCTGCAAATTGTTTGTAGCCGCATATGGAGACAAAGTACAGTATTTCTTACAAAGTTTCCAATTGAAAATTTCTCTAATTGTTTTAAAGGACTTTTCACGTACATTCATTGGAGTTGGTAAAGTATTATATTTAATGAGGGATAGTTAAATTCGACCTTAAGGGGATGTAAGGCTTTGCAGTGACGTGATAAATATGTTAATTTTCCTGTGAAATAACTGGTTTTCCACAGCTGCACTTTTTAAAACTGTTATTTAATTATTAGCTTTAAGCTAAATTGGACTATCGCTTAGTGTCAACAATTCGAATGGGTTATCTGTTGTAAAATTTAAAATATTACTATCGATCCACGCTTCTTTTCAAATCTATCAAATATTTATATAATTTTAATCTGGTCTTAGATTCGATCCTGGCTCTACCGCTTCCGATCCTATACCCTGGCTGAATATACCAACATTTTATTTTTCTTACATTTGTCAATGCATCATTGTAAAATTGGTAAGAGAATTTATTATAGAATGAAATTCTATAATTTCAATAGCAATTCTTTGCTAAGTGAATTTCTATGTAAAAAGAGAAAATATAATTTTATTGATGTTTGTTTTTATTGGCGTATCATCTTTTTGTTGTGACCAAGAACAGAAATTGTAACCAAAAATATAATGGCCCTTCAATCTAAAACAAATTAATCCGGACAAGTTAATATACCGGCGTTCACACGTAGCAGTTCTTAATGTGACTTTTCACTCACCGACGTCGGGTATTTTGCCAACGTGTTCTATCGCCGCCTATCACATACTCGTACCATATTCATTTATTCCGATTCGATTCAAATGTATTTTCACAATCATATCAGTTTTCCTATAGCCACTTGTTACAGTGTTATTGAAAAACTCGGTGTCAATCCTGGAAACTCAATGATTTGATCCGGGAGCCTGGTAAATAAATTCTCAGGATCTGAAAGTCCCGGACAAGTAGCTGATAGTACCATGACTGCTTTCTCTAAATCCAGTAACACGTGCTGTGGTCGGTTATAGCATTGATTTATATTTTTGAAAAGGACGGACCGAATATTACGCTAGACCAAAATTCGCAGCAAGCAGTCACTACTTCGCGGCCTGCTCTATACTGGTTAATTGGTATACCTACCCCAAAATCTGACGATTGTACATGTTCAAACATCCATTCATCCAAAAATTGCCTTCCACAGGTGTTATTCACGGGGAACATTTCTCGAACAGAGCACTGTATTTAAAATTAAAACTTGAAACTGTTCAATTTGAACCTTCCCTGGTGAATTGCAATAATCTACCGAAAAATGGGCAGTAAATTTGACAGATGTTCCTCTATAAACAAACAAATCTGAAAGCCTGACCTAATTATGAAGCTGAGGTAGTTTCTGACATTAATATTAGCCAGGTCATCTGATGGATGGTGAGGAATACACCCCTCCTCCTCTTCCTCGACGTCCAAGCAGCTTCTGCAGAAGTCATTGCTATGGAGGCCTTTTCTTTTTCATGTAGGCCTAAGATGCAGTGGGATGTAAGGACACCGATGATGATACTGATGTTCAATCTGTTCAGCATCATTAAGCAGAGAGAGGCGTTTCTGATTAAAGTTTGGCCAGAGTTTGTTTGGATATTAGTCGTGCTACTTATCTTTCTGTGGTTTGATTTTTTAATCGCATCCGTTTCCGTAGATACAAGGGTAGTCCCCAGTCTGGCAAGCTGATCTTACTCACAATTTCCTGGGATATCTTTGTGATCCGACTAACAAAAAAGGTGAGTAGGAAAGTGATCTGCCATCTCTTTAAATGATAGTTGGCATTGTTTTCGATTTGAAAGAGTTGTATCCCAGGGATTTGATAGCTGTCGCTGAAGATGTTAATATTCTTCATGAATTTTAGATTACTCCTCAGCCAGGACAAGGCTTCTTTAATTGCCATGATTTTTGCCTCGAAAACGCTAAAATTTCTTTGCACATCTGTATACGGGTACGATGGCCTTTTTACGCATTCTTGAATATTGGCTTTCCAGTTTAATTCCTTATCCAAGACTAGGCTTGAGGCTAACGCCATTAAATTTTCGAGTCATTGACATTCGAATATTAAACTACAATAGTTCATCAACTGATTTCCCTTTGCAGTATGCATGCCGAGAGTTGTAAATCGCAGCCAGTTCCATTACAAAGGCGTAGACCAAAAATAATATTTCCATAGTTTCTAATGTAACATTATGATTTTCTTTAGATTTGTGAAAATTGTTTGTATGTTTGAAAAAGGTACCCGTTTCGATTGACACTGTCAGTTATTTTGAACAAATTTCCCTATACGGCTACATACTTTCTTAACGTAGAATCGAAATAATTTTGACGACTCACCCACCCATAAAACTGCTATCCAACCGCAAAAGTTTAGCAATTCCAAAATTCTTGTTAGAAAACACCTAATATACCTACCCCAAAACATCGCACAACCCCATCAAATCCGTTGCTTTGGAAAGTAGTCCCAAAACATCATATAAAGCGTCTTTGAAACTTTATCCTCGAAATTCCCATATACTACATTAAGCGCCTGTCTTATCAGCCAACCGAGAAGCTATGAAATGCAATCAAACTTTGATGACAGGAAATTAAAGATGAAGCCATTCTGCGCACTCAATCAAAACCGTCGCGCGGAGGGCATCCAAAAACATTGTTAACTACTCTGTACATCGAAACTTTGGCTCTTTGTGCGGCAAGTGAAACGAGAGTGTCTCCGACTTCGCATACCACATGCACTAAAACGAAGAGAAACATACAACACAACCACGGTATAGCATCTAACAGCAACAGTCTTATCTGTGCGTGTGCATGTCATCGCAGTAGTAAAAACTTAATGTAAATTTTCTAAAATGTAGCTATCCACAATTTTCGTACATATACGTGGTGGAAACCGCCACCATGGACTTTCTAACACGCCTCGCGACTAAATACCTAATTTCATTCGAAATCAAATTAATCTTCCCCGTCGAGGCGACAAACTTTTTCGCCCTCCTACCCTGAAACTATGTTTGACTTTGGCCAAGAGCTCCCACACTCGACTACACCCGAATTCATCTTAATATTTTGTTACGAATATTTACCATCACCAGACTTCACGCAGACCCCGTGTCTACGGAGCCTTTGGGATTGCTTCGTGCAAGCGAACAAAGTGTAAAGTATCCGAAATCTGTTGACTGGTGTTGTTGGAATATTTACGCCAATAAATTTTATCAGCTATATGGAGGGATACCATGCTGATATCAATTCTAAGCCTTTCAACACACCAACGCGAGCAGTGTAGAAGCGCGATGGCAGGGATGCAAATCTCATGAGTAAACGTTTGATCGCGTTTTACAGTTGTTTTGTTTGAATTTTTTGTATGTTGTTTTCTGTATGGAGAAAATAAATAACTCAGTCCTATCCTAATTCTAGAATCTAGATATAGTGGCAAATAGAGTGTGACATCGAAATTTTTGTTCGGGGTTGAATCTGAATGAGGAAATCGGATTTGTTCATCTAAGTCCTCTCTTTAGGGTAGGAGTTTTTTTTATTATTTTTTTTTTGGTTTAATTCTCTCTTTTTTTAAAAGGACATGTTTACTTTCCGCATGGATACGAAATAAGCAAATGCTAAATTATGTCCCTTAGCGTTTTGACAATATTATCTGGAAGCGATGTGTTGGCGAATTTATCAATGTGTAAATTTATGAGATGTAGATTTACTAACAAACATGTTGACGACAAGAAGCGGATTTTATAGGAGGGTTCCGTGTAAACAACGGATAAACATAACAGAAGACTATTTAATGCTTTTGTTTGGGATCCTAGCTAGGATTAATGCAAATGCACGGAAAACGATACAGATACTCAAATAAGAGGACGTTTTAAATCTCATAAGCAAGTGACAGTTAGTTGGTTGTAGGTTGACTGATTTATCTTCTTAGGGTTTATTTCGTACATAAACAAATGACTAAATTGATCTGCTCGTGGGATGTTTTTTTTTTTTTTTTTTTGGTTACTTACCATTACGACATCTCTAAAACTCATAATATGTGCCGTACTTAGCGATCCATTATGGATTAACAAAACGTTTGCAAAAAGTAATTTGTCAATCAAATTTGATACTAAATCGAATTCTATTAAATTCAGTCAAGGTTATGGCATTTGTTGCAGGCGAAGGGTCAAAATAATCAGAAGTAACAGTAATATGTAGTAAAAGGAAATATATTATTTCTCCAATATGGATTTAGTAATCAGTATCTCACATTGTATATATCTAATCGAACGTGCCATTAGAAACATGATATTTCATTAAAAAAAACATGATATTTCATAAAAAAAACTTCTTTGACCGTTTTGCGATTAGTTGACTTAGTTTTGTCTGAGCGCTCGTCAAAGATAGACATCATGCAAAGAAAAATTCCGCAATATCTTACGGTTTTTTTCGACAAAAACAAAATACAAACCAGGCGGCTATAAAAGTGCGTATGGTTTTGATACTGTTACAGCCCATCTTGGCCAGTTTTGATTGGGTCGTTTTCGTTTATTCCGGTAATTTCGAAGTCAATGATCCAATGCGCTCTGAAAGACCAACTATCAAAAAATGTCGATTAAATTATGGAAATCATTGACACTGAATCATTGAGTGTGTGTGTGTGCAAGTTAGTTCGAATACCTAAGCGCAATCAAAATACAAATTTTTGGCGCAACAGGCTCGTTAGTACCCAGGGCCTAGCTTTCTCACAACCATTCATGTGTGCGTGTGTACTTCTTGCACGATGGCGGGACCTCCTGTTTTATGCCGACTCCGAACGGCTAAGTTGAGATAAGCTATTCTTGACAATTGATACTACTCGGATGATTTGTCAGATCATCACGAGAGGAGGGCCAGTGAAAAATCATTTAGGTGTTGCTACGGCTGGGAATCGAACCCAGACCTCCTGCGCGGCAGTTCATCGCACTAACCATCGCGCCACTGAGCGCAATCGATCTATAAAATAATCAGACACATTCACACAGCTATGTCAACATAGTCATCGGCTACAAAATATATTTTGGAATCGCTTTATCGTTGTTGTGGATGTCGAACTTATTAATATGTTAATATGTTATTCACCTCCAATTAACCCTAGATCCATGTCGATCATCGATTGAGTCAAAAATAAAAAAATAGTAGCAATAACATTTCTATGCAGAGCACCTCTTCGAATAAGTCAACATGAGGTGAACCGATCTCTGATCTACTCCATCTATATCTAACACCATCTATAACACAGCAAGAATAAATCACAACATGTTTGAATGAGAACTCTTTATGTTCTATATTTAAAATGGTTTCCTTTTTTGTGGATTCGATTTATTGGTTGTTATTGTCAATTTTGTTTACCAATAACAAACAAAACTTGAGTGTTTTGTTTTATTTTATTGAGTGAGATATTTTGCGAATTAAATAGTAGACTGAATATAATAAGCCTAATAGTATGCAATGATCAACAAGAAATTAGTATAAAACAGGTTTGTTAAATATTTTATTTTATTTTTCTGTTTT
The DNA here is from genome assembly GCA_932526625.1 of Rhingia campestris. Lineage (NCBI taxonomy): Eukaryota > Metazoa > Arthropoda > Insecta > Diptera > Syrphidae > Rhingia > Rhingia campestris. The sequence goes on along the minus strand of OW052182.1, from coordinate 48,551,223 downwards.
ACTCTCTCGAATTCGCAAAGTTCGCTTAGATTTAGTACAGTGCTCCTGCGAAGATAATCTTAAAATTCCAGCCTACAGGTTCGAGAAGACAATAAAGAACGAACCTGCCTATCAAAACCAAAGAGGATGGAAGGCTGACTACCTTGTCTCGCACATGGACCCTAATCGCCTCGTGACCTCATTTAGTAATGTTATTAGTTAATTAAGAATTAATAATTGGAAATCATCCCGTGACATAGGTCGAAAAATGATCAGCTATTTATAGGTCATTTTAGCAAACCTGTGAACAACAGATCATTCAAAATTATTTTTCATCTTTTGTAGAGGTTTAAATGTCACCACAGTAAATTTGCGATTTACTTAAATTTATAGTTTTATTACATTTAACAAATCACGCTTTATTATTCGCTTATCTTTTCGTTATTTTGATTCTTATATTGCAACCATTAATCAAATAATGGATCAAGGTCTTGAAAAATTCGTGATCAGCAACACTCGAGTAAGCAAAGATGTTTAGAGTCCTATAATAAGTGAGTGCATCGTGCTTCATTTAATTCATTGGTAATACCATAATCCTATATTATCCGATTGAATCGATGTACATTAACAAACAGCTTATCTTTACAAGACAGACAAGACCTTCCGTCTCGGAGTATACTTAAGCGATGTATCTACCTTCGAGCGCATTCAAGTTGTTTGTTATAAGTACTATAGGAATCCTTTTATTACAAATCAATGTATCACCGGTCCACCCATTGCTTTAACAATTGATATAATGCACAGGTATGCAGTCACGCATACCATGGAAGCAAGAGGATAGAAGCACGAGGTATGTCCAATGAACTTCTGTCCAACTGCCAATCGGGCTAAAATCTGTGAAAAGTTTCTTCCCATTCCGTGTTTCATGGCCATCAAAACAAATTACGACACACAAAAAAGGAAAACTCGGAATTCGTATCGGACAATGGGACAAGTTCTTGTCCCGTTTTTGTATAAAATAAGACACACGACTACTGATTCCACGGAGATGAACAAAATACGGGCAGGGGTCGAAAATTGTACTCCTGTACTCCTAAACAGACGATGGCCTTTTCCATGTGCACATCTGAGAAGTTTATCGGAGTAAATCAATGGGATCATATACGGGAATACACATGATATAGGGGATAGTCCTCTTGTGAATAGTAGCTTGTACTCAATACCCACTTCATTACTTTGGGTAGTCATGTAGGAGCTGCATGGTTAGTTGTATTTTTATTTTATTGTTGCAATTGACAACGACAAGGAAGAAACTATCGAGGGAGGGCCTGAATAAACCGGACGAACGACAAAAGGAATTGACAGGAAAATTATTTTGAAAGGACGTCATTTTACGCTTTTCAACTCGTAATAAACCAATTTATGCACAAAGACAGCACGATCGTATTGAATGCAAAAACCCGGATGCAGTAGTGGTGGTAAAAGGTCTATGGTTGTGTGCCGCTTTGACAGGAAGGCGGATGCATGAAAAATGTTCAAATTGCATTATAGGTGGTTGTTTTGCACTTTGCTAACCTAGAAGAATGCAAGAGTTGGGTTAAGTGGAAGTGTTTGGAAAAGATCAATCTAGTAAAGAAGAAGAAGGATGGTGGCAAGCAGGAACTACTTTGTGTTTTGGTAAAGGCATATGCCTTTGTTAGGGACGTCGATGGTTTACGTTCTTAATTTAGAGTGAACTTGCACTTTTCCCAAAATTACGTCAGTTGTGATATTACTGGATGAGCTAATTCCTACTTCAAGTTCTCCAAGAGAAATGATGTCTTCGCAGCATAGGTCGGCTTTTTGGCATTGTACAAATTATTAAGATCTCTGCACGCTGACTGTAGCTTTTCTGTTTCCGGAGAGTAGATGTCATGCGGGGAAATAGTGACTTCAGCTTACTGCTATTATGTAGTCTTATAACAAAACTGCTTAGTAGTTGTTAGTGGGCTTGGAGACTATGTCATACCTAATTTGGATGAGTGCTGCAGGTGAAGTGACCCGGGAGGTATTGCAGTAGTAGTTTACTTAAATCTCAAGCAAATGGCTTAAAGGAGTTGTAAAGATATCGTCAGCGAGTCTTCTTTGTCCAGTTAACCAAGCGTGCGATTCCCTAAAATGTCCATTAGATCCAGCACCCCCCAACGTTGTCAATTTTATTCAGATGTGAAAATAGATGTGGAATTTTACTCTGATGAAGGGACCTCACTAAGAGCATTGAATGAATTCGAGCGAAAAGAATGGGCTAAAACGAATTGGGCGAGAATAAACCGAAAGCTTCTGACCGCTTGACGCTTAACTGGTTAGAAAGTGATCTTTATTTTCATTTTTGATAACTCATTGACTTATTAAGTACAACTAATGGTTTAGTACATATAATAAAATTTCAAAAATTATGGCAAGTTAAATCCGGTAAAATGAGAATAGTAACCACTGGGAGATAAAATAACCATAATTGATTTATAGTCAAAGTGACTAGGCGATATCCATGTTAACGCAGTCCAGTATTCGCCCTAGTTCTACAACAACTAACCATCTATAAACATTAATCATAAAAATCAAATCTATAACAATGCTTTCAGAGGTAATTATCAATTTTTAAAAGGAAACTATTCTTATAGCAAATAAGTACAATAAGTATGACTACAACCAAATCATAGTCGTTAGAAGGATGTATATCTTAAACACGAATCTTCCGCTTTTTGTTCCCATTCATCAAATCTATATCAATCTCCATTTAGGTATTCAAATGCAGTGAAAAACCACTTTCTAACCAAAAACCGACTAATCAAATGTAAATCACCAACTCCCTTCATACACGCAATGAATTAATTACATAATCCATGCGGTACAAGATCCTTTATCGGGATAACTCCCCACATGTTAAGTCGCCCCTAATCGATATGGCTACTCCTACGATGTATAACTATTAGCGTGCATATGAGTATTTTGTTTTCACAAAAAGGACGACGTTGATGACGCGACGCCGGGGAAAATATATCTTTCACACCATAGATCAATCGATTACATACTTAGCATGTCTGTACTTCATACAACCCCATCACACGAAACAAGGTTATGTGTGGATTGTGGTCTTGTAGCGGTTTGTTAATGGTAGAATTAAGCATACAAAGCTTCCGACAGATGAGTGTCTGAGATGGAATTACTCAAAATTACGCATCAGTTATCTGACTTAATTTCACTTGACCTCGTTTGTGGTTGACTCCCAACTTTGTCACTTCCGACACCAACATTAACACCCCCTCCCAATGCTGACAGCGACACCATGTACGCCAAATTTACAAGAGGAAATCGATATTTGGAGCTCGTATTCATTCTAATTATTGCACGCGCATTCACCAAACGAGGACACCCAAGCGAGGTGCTGGGGCGAGCTCCTCCCTTGTAATGTGAGGACTAGGAACAAACTTTTGAATGGCAAAAGTTCTCAAATTGTCAGAGCGAACGAGTGGTAAAGTGGCTGCGTGTGACTTACAACTTGCTAATTATCGTGACCGTTGTTGTTTGCGTAACTCGAACATATAAACATGTTGGTGGTTTTGTTTGCAATGTTTAGAGCTGCAGAGTGTATGGGGGTTATTATATTGGCTAGAACGAGCTAATGGCGAGACTCAAAGTCATGCACGTTAAGTTTATGCATAAGTAGGTTGTAAGAAAATACAGAATGTAGTACAAGTGGTGCCTGTGAGAAGGAACTATTTGCACTGCGGTTTTGTACAACAATGTGAAGGGAAGTTTTTACAACCAAGGAAGTGTAAGACATTCCTGATGGGCTTGCCACTTTGACACTTTGCGTAAAGTGAGAACTTATTCAACCCTCTAAGCACTTTCTTAGTCGTTTTTCCTTTCACATTTTGTGTCAAGCAAATTGGATTAACGAGGAGTGGTTGGGGTACGAATCCCTCTTAGTTTACTCCATCATATATTACTGAAGTGTGACCCCGAGATGATTGGTAACTCTACTATTGGAGCCTAGAGTCTAGAGATTATATATTGCAGGACACATGTCTCCTGGACCGTTTCATTTTAGGATCTTAATCAAGCTGTGTATTTTTGTTCTTTCTGTCTGTTTCTGTTATTAGATAAAAATATGTAATAATTGTGTTTGTAATAAATAGTTCTAAGCCACGCCTATTTTTTGAAGGGGGTTTTACATAAGTAGTTCCAAAAATCATTGTTATTCTAAACCTGGGAGGTTGAATTCAAAGATTTTCTTCGCTGAAGGATTAATGTTTAGTCGATCGATATGGCTGAACCAATGTAGTCGATCCATTGCACTACATCAACATTTTCCTTAGATGGTCCCTAATATTTTCTCAGCTTTCCTGCTTAAAGAAGGACTGGTAGTATAAGGGTCTGGTAGAGTAAACATTTTTACTTTCGGGTAAAGGAAATCCCACTTGTTTCGTTAAACCGAAGTAGCATCCCTATGATCAGTGTTCGTCGTATCTCTACTAAGGTGTTATTAGTGAGGTTAATACTGATTTCACTCATTACCTACCTCAAAATTGTTGCTACCAATAGTGATATTTTATCCAAGGCTTTGCGTCGACAGTTGGTCGATAGTAGGTATCTACTTCGTTTGTTGAAAGCATATACATTGCTTTGTCCTCGTTAACAATAAGACCAACGTTTTTCGCCTCTTCATCAATTAAATACATGTTGATATCGTCTGCTTACCATAGTAGCTGGACAGATTTGTTGAATATAGTGGAATTCGCACTATCTTTCCACCACGAGATTTAAAAAATTGCATAGTAGCACGTCCCTTGTTGGAATCCGGTACATATTTCTAAAAGTTCAAATTAGCTGTTTATAACTTGAACGTTGCATCGTATGTCCTCCAGTGCGACACAACTGTTTCCTTATTGATGGTATCCAGAATTCGGCCATCGCGTTAAAGAGCTCATACGCAGCCTTAAAACCTATGTCTGACTTAAATTCGTTGGTTCTTTTCAGGATTTCCAAAAGTGTCAAAAATCGATCTATATCTATCTGACGGCCGGAAGCCACAATGGTAGCTGCCAATTATTGTGTTGCATAAAGGCTTAAAATGTCTCTGTGTTAAACTTGCCATTGTTATTTCGTAAATCCCCCTTCTTTTTGCTTTAATGTAGAATTAACGGATGTCCCTCTTGTCGCGATAATTGTTGATTTCTCCAGGTTGCTCGGTAAATTCCAAATCTTTGAAATATATTGCTGCAGATCACAGTATTGCATGCTTCTACAAATCTGTCAGTCCAAAGTCATTATATGTTGTTGCTTCATGCAGACTGTGCTTTCCAACTTACCCGCTGAAGAAGTTTCCTTACCGATTTCCGCATTTAAGTCCCCAAGTAGAATTTTATCATAGTATTCCGTTTATGTTTACTTTAAAAAATTTTTTTTTTCAATTTCGATAAAATTCAGATAAGTTTGTGACGATGTTGGCCAATATCTTTACGAGGAATTAGTTATAATGTAGACTGAGAGATTTCCAATTCCTGTGACATTATGGAATTAATTGATCAGACGGCGCTTTGCTCAATGAAAGAACATTCCGTAGTGAGTATGTTACCTCGAATTTATACAGCACGTCTAGGCTAGCCATCCTTAAGCTGGGCATCCTTTCTAAATTTCGGTTGCAATTTTCAATTATGTACTTCTTCCAAGCGTTACTTCACATGACAAAATGTAAAACTCGACATTCACCGATCATAAAAAAAAGTCTTACAGTGCGCTTGAATTAAAATCAAAATCGTTATGTTATGTGAAACATATGCTTAAAAATGTATAAGTAGAATTCCCTTTTGGTAGCTCTGCAAAAAACTCTTTCAAAATATTTTCAAAAGTTGGCCCAATCGAAAGATGCTATCATACTTGCTGATGGAGGCAATTTTGTTGGCGTAGCGCGAATCTCAACGTCATCCGATACCAAGTGTGTAAACACAACTTTATACGTTTGGCCACTCGCCTAGTTGCTTGCTAAGTAATTCTTTACAGTCAATAAGATTCTTGTTGAAGGAAAGGTTCAACTTTTACGTCAATAGCAACAACCTTAATCGATTCTTGCATCTGAATTGTAAAATCTCGATGATACGTCATTTTGTGATTGTGCGCCTGAACTTCTTTTGAAATAAAATTACAAACTCTTATCTAAACTTGTACAGATAAATATTATTCCTTTTCAGGTAGCGCGTTTTAAAAGCTAGTTTGTACTTAAGTAGTCGGTTATAAATTGCATTAGAAATTCTGTCAAAATACTCTAAGGAGGATGTCGCATTGCCAATAATATCTTGTTAAAGAAATTAAATCCACTAAAGTGAAGTAACTTAGATTTCAAATTGAATATGCCAATTATCACTTTTTTAAGGGTAGAGATATACATTTTATAAACACTTTATTTGATAACCCATCTATATAATATATTTCAATATTTACTCAAAAAAACAAACTGAAAGAATCCAAACTTAATGAATAGCACTTTAATCGTAAGTACATATAGGTATGTACTAGCAAAGACACCGCACCTACAGACACTCATACATTAATAAGTTATGTGTGTAGTGAAATTATGAAATTATCATTATCCCAAGAATATCCATCAACTTGGCATACACCCAAATTACATCAAGATTCCCAAGAACCATATCCAAAGAAAGCATCTCCCTCAAGTTGCTCCTACCTCATGAAAACAAATGTCAGAATACACACACAGAAAACCGAATAAGGATGGTTGGGGGCAAAAAATAAAAATAAAAAACTTTGGATAATAGAAGTTTTTCTTTGCAGCATTCTACTTTACGAAGAAAGGAAATTCCGGTCGTGGATTTTCAATGTAACCGATGTCAGTATGGTGTATACCATTGCGATGAGTTTACTACACCCAACTCCCGAGAGTCGACCACATTCTGAATTCTGAGCTGCATTAAGAAAGTAAAGAATGTGTAAAGAAAAAAAAATGAAAAAAGTAATTCAATTGCACTTCTTGCAAGATTCGCTTGAACTGAAGGTTTTGTGGCCAAGCGGCTCACTCTGCCTTTAAAATTGATTGCCTCACTTAAATGCATTTAATTATGAGCTCTGAAGGAAAATGGTTTGTTTGCGGATGAAAAGGCGCCGAAAATATTTGAAAATGATTACACGTTTTCTTTTGAATGTTGATTCAGTTAAATACGGTTATTTTAAGGGTTATAGCCAGTCATAATCGTAAGGAAATTGTGAAATGCTATAAGATTAATGTTAAGATAAAATGAAGAATATTTTCTTTTAAATCAATTAATGATTAGACTTTGCTGAATATGGTTTTTTGTAAATCACTCCCAACCCACTCCAATACGAAATAGTAGCTTCGCGATTTATTGTTAATTCCAACATGCATTGATTTTTGTCACTGCCTCGAGCTGGTTGTGTTTTTTCGCTGTCTATTTTATTAAAACGGTCTTAAGCTAGCTGCCTCTAGTTTCGCAATTCAATTAGTAGATGTTTGCTTCTTTTTGTGGCCCTTATAAAGGCGAAGTCTGCCTATACTACGAGTACCATCTGGCTAAGACTATCAAGGCTGGAGGAATTGTGGTCATTCGCTCTACGTCTTAATCGTCCAATACGGAGTTTGACCAATTACGGGTTGGGCCAAAAAAGACATACCAATGTTAAACAAGTACAACTCTTGTAAGTTGTAATAATCATTTGTTTTAAATAATTTTTATACCCTATCCCACAGGAGTATATTCGTTTTGACATTAATTTTGTAATAGACAAATGATTTCCCCAGATATACCTCGAAAGTATATGGATCGACTCAGAATCGCTAGCTGAATCGATAAAGCCATGTCTATCTGTCCGTCCGTCTGTATGTCACCGACTTTTGGGCCTTAAATTTTAAGCTAGATGAAATTTGATATATGGACAAGTGTAAAAATTATTAAAATTCGCCAAATTTTCAGTAAATCGTTGTTTCAAAGTTCTTAATATGATAGTTAGACAATCACACTATCTATATTTCGTCTTTATAAGGTTTATTGCCAAGCCCACTTTTTGAAGGCATTTTCTTAAAATTTTCTAAAAAAAACCTTTCAATGGACATATTTCGAGAATAATAGTATAAATAGTTCGCCTATATAACATTTTGACCCATGCCCACTTTTTGGGGACGATATTCTAGAAAAACAATTTGTAAAGCCTTTTCCATAGCATATCCATAGAAAAACGTCGTTTTTTGTTGAACCACTAAAGATAAATCGCCTGAACAAGATTCATTCAGTTTTTAGCAACGCCAACTTTTTGGAGACATTTATTATTAGGATAAGATGGGATAGGGTATCCAACGATTCGGACCGCGCACTTGACCTTCTCATATGTTTTATATATGAATTTAATTTTATAAAAAATTAAGTATAAAATATGATATTTTTATCGTGTTTTCCATTACACTACCACTAATATTTCTGGTTACAAACTCTATGTTTTATCACGAATATTCTGCTTTAGTTGTCTAAAAGTTTCTGTTTTTTTAACATACACTTTAAAATATCTCCATAAAAAAGGCCGGATGCTGTAAAGTCTGGTGAACGAGGTTGCCAAAGTAAATCTGAATTTTTTGAAAGAAAACTTACTTACTTACTTAAGTGGCGCTACAGTCCGGAATGAACGTGGGCCTCAACCAACATGCCTCTCCAATTAGCCCGGTCCTTAGCTAAATGGCTTCAGTTGCGCACTCCAAGTTGGTTGCGGTCGTTTCCTACTTGGCACGCATAAGTAGAAACTTAAGGCGAGGTGTTCCTCTACTGCGTCCGACGTCTGACTGGGAAACGAAGAATCTGCGAGCCGGAGTATTGGTGTCCATTCGTTATACAGGTTCTAGCCATCTTAAACGTCAAATTGAAATTAAACACCCACCAAAAACTTCACGCAGAAGATCCATAGTTTGTATAGCAGTGTGATGTGTGTCTTGGCTGGTGTCTTGTTGGTTCTTGGCATTCTCCTTATTAGCTTTATTTAATGAATCTGTTTTTCATGACTAATTTATGCTTTTACGTTTAACATTACTTTGGAAACGTTTGAAGAATATGCCTGTGTATATTCTTAAATAAATGGCCGACACGGCTTTGCTGGCAACTATGTAGGTACTATTTTATTGAAATTTTCTATAAATGTGATTGAATTTCATTCATTCATTTCATTAACACCCTCCAGTTTCCTCTCTTGAACTTATTTGCATACTCCTTTGATTTCAAAAAAAAAACATAGAAAAAAGTCCAATATAGTTTCGCAAGATCTAGATGCACAATTCTGATTGAAGAAATGGCCAATTACACCATTAGGAAATGACTTATGCAGAAATTGAATTGTTTCTCATATCTTGTAATTTATCCACTACAAACTGTATTATCATGTCACGATAACGAACACCATTAATTGTTACTACCCTGATCCGATAATGCCTTCAACCTACAATCCCCACAAAACAGTCACGCGTTATGGATACATTTGTTTCTCGCTGTAGATAGCTAATCGTCAGCAATATTTGTGACAGGTCCTAAACGATCCAGTCTCCCAGAATTTTTCAATTATTCTATTCACAGTTGATGGTTTAAAATTAAAATATTGTTCAACAATAATAATGCGTTTTTCATTCGTATAAATATAGCGTTCTATTGTTACTAACCCGGAACTGCTAACTGTCACATTGTCATTATGTGGCGCAAAAGTCAAGTTTTGCGTCAATTATGGGACACCCGTTAGTTAACAAGAAGTGATAGCCACTGCTGGTTATGATGATATTTGCTTCCGAAGCGATAAACAATTACCCTTAGTCCGTTCCCACTTGGTATTGTATTGACTTTTCGCCCGTGAGCTGGCTGACGTTGATTCGGATCACAATGCTGTCACTTATCATCGAAGCATAACACGTCTTCCCAAATTCGATTGCTTACTTCAAGTCTGTATCAAGTAAATCTGTGATTCTACTCACTTTAATTGGACCGCAGTAAATATCACTCGTTTTCCCCCAGCACATCGTATCGTTTTTCTGGGACGGCAGTCCGATATTTTTTTCAGCTACATATACATGCTGCTACTGCTTAAATCAAATAGCCGCGATTAGGATGCTATACAGGATGCTAGATTGGCTATCTAGTTCGTTCTGGTTCCTGCACATCAATTTTTTTGAATTGAAACTTCTTTTGGGACGTACTGAATTGGATTTTATGAAACATAAAAACATCACACGATGAAGGTGTTTTGATCCGGTCCTCCGTCCAAATACTAACCACAACCGATGCTACTTGATATCAGGAGCAGGAGGTCTGCTGTAGCTTGATTGGGATGATTGTTTAAGGCAGCTGAGCATTTTGGAGTAGAACATAGGTACACCACTATCAATAGTAAAGCTTGGATTTTCGGAAATTGCTCTGAAGTTAGCTTTGCCAAGCAGTTTTCTGGATATGCGATTAGGAAGTAATCCCATTTTAATTTGAAAATTTGATTCGTACCTGGACGGGAGTTTAAATTTAAAGTTTGGGTTGCCTTTGAAGTTAGGTCGTGTGAACATTCTGCAGTGAGGGATGGTGAAACATCAACGTTAACAGAGGCACCTTTGATGAGAAGGGTAGTAACTTAGTAATTTTTTGAACGTAGTTTATACAACCTTTGCTTCAAATCAAAAGGTGTCCATGTTGTTCGGAAGTGTTTGATACGCTTGTAGAAAACGATGACGGGAGTATTTCGTATTAATACAATTTCCGAATCGTTGACTGGATGGGCAATGGGCATGCTGAACCGCCTGCTTCAGATTCAGGAATGAGGTGAGTCGACATCAGTTTCCATCCAACGTTGTCAATAATACTAAACTTCCCCGCAGTGGACATGTCAGTTTTAATGATCGACATGATATTTTTGAAGTCATCTCATATGAGTATTGGAGATCGTATCCTTCCAACACTGAATGTTTTTATAGTAAGGGTATTCATGCAACGTCGTAAGTTTAAGTGTACGACGATGTTTCATGCATGAACGCTCGTAAAACTGATCCATTAAATAATGTGGTAAGACACTGAATTCAATTTCTCTTTTTAGTAATTTTTTTATAAATAGAATTTTTTTGTTCATATGTTTGATGAGTGAAATTGACTGATTAAATGCCAAAATAGCATTTCAAAAGCTTGCAAAGTTTACCATCTCAGTTTACAAACCCAAATCGTGTGCAAATTTCCAATTGAAAGTACCTCGCGAAAACAGCAAATTGACAGCCATATTTGTGTGTATTTTTTTTTTTTGCAACTACCCTTGAAACCCTCTTATGACTTTGCATTAATGCAAATGATATGGCTGTTAGAATGACGTTTTCGCGAAGAACTTTATTGTAGAAAAAGATTTCTAATATCCCAAGTATATTTGTTGGAAAAGCCGCATTCGAACATTTGAAGTATGGATAAACCCATGGATATAACTTTTTCGAAACAACTTGCTTTATGCCTCACTATAGATATCATTATATGGGAAGGGGTTACTTTATTCCCCTTTTTGATATCAAGTGAGGGGACAGTTTCGTTTCCAGACGTTGATCTCATTGTACGCACATGTTAATTTACCGGGTTAATAACATATAGAACCTTAATTTATTCTCCATTTAAAGATACATAAGATACAAATACACGTCCATTGCATAGACGTAACTATTGCATCGACGGTATCCTTATACACATTGTCACATGAAATGTGCGAGCAAACAAAAAAAATTATCCTTTCATCACGTCTATGGCGAGAAAAGTTTTTATCGTCTCCTTCATGTTTCAGTGTGCTGCTTGTCCTTCTACATCTTCTTGTTTTTCACGTACTTGATTTAAAATTAAATTCTCCTAGCTCCTTCGCTCGGTGTGCAGATGTAAAACTCCAGATTCAGTCCGGCATTATTGAATTTTTCGTTGAAATTTTCTCGCATCCTTGCAATCACATTCCCGACCGAACTTTGACCAACTAGTGTCACCGTACAGCCACCAAATCCACCACCAGTCATACGTGATCCCAGAACTCCGGGACAATTAATGGCTGAATCCACAAGGACATCCAGTTCTTTGCACGACACTTCGAAGTCGTCACGTAGTGATATATGAGACTGTGTCATTAGTTTTCCCATCTGAGGATAGAACGAAAAAATAAACGAAAAAAAAAATGTTAGTCTGGTATGTGTATATATGGGGAAGATGAATCAAACAACAAAAAGGATTCAATTGAAGGCGACACCTTATCCCCAAAACACCCCCAATCGGCTCCTTCGACAATAAGAGAAATCTTCAAAAGAAAGAATATATTATGACTAAATGGTAAAATATGTCATGCGTTTCTTTGTCCATTGTAGCCGAGTTCTGGTATGGCGAATCCTTCGGGGCAGTATTTTTCTTTTTCCCTAACAATATAATGAAACTATCATGCACACACACAAAAGGATTTCGCACCGCGTGCACCGAGGGTGTTAAGCTAATTCAGGGGGATTACTTACAATTACAATGGTAATTTGTAGAATGGAATTTCCCCCCGACACGTATCTTGGGAGTATGTAAAAATATAAATCCTAATATAAAATGGATACAAGGATATCTGGAGGGGTGGTATCTTCTTTTTTGCTCATTATTCTCCATTCATTCCATTGCGGGAGCCCACATAAAAACCCGCTCAATTCATTGGAGGGAAAAAATGCACTAATTTGATCCTAGAGGGAATGAGTGAGAGTTTTTGGCGGGAGGCTTCTAATTATTTCATTTTCCTATTCAGCCGGCAAACCAGTAGCGGTAGCGGTACCCTGGTGGGTTAGCTAGTGCTAACAAACCTCCATTCAAAGAGCGTTAATTGCTTGTGCCCTTTTCAATTTTTTGTTCCATTCCCATAAGCAGAGAAAATATTTTGATTGAACGACGAAGCGGGCGCGGGTTCGCGCGCGTTTTTGTATGCATATATCTGTGAACCGAAGCTCTATTGAAATCCTTTTGGGACAACCAACCGGATCGTATGTAGGCGCGTATGGGCCAAGAGGGCGTACATCCGTATTTTCTGCTTTTTAATTTCAAAGCGTGAACGGATGTGAGTTTTTCCGTAAATTTTGTTAGGGTGCATTCCTTTTTAAAGGGACACTGTATTTGCATCCCTTTTTTTTACTATGCCTCGTTCGTTATTCAAATAAAGTTCGCCAAAATGGGAACGAGGCTTGTCGCTGATTTCGGTTCTGGAGGGATCAGTCGTTTCGTGTGGCTAACATGACGGTTGATGTACTACTCACTGACACCAGCTATGGTTATACAATTGTGGATGTGCAACATTTTAATACAGCGTTTGACTATGAGGTATATGCGTATATGAATACATGAATAAATAGGGGCTCAAAAGGAAATGGGTCGGTATGACTACATTGAGGCAAGATGGCTGAACTTTATTTTTTAATGGTGCATATAAATAACTATTAAGGTATATTGTATTCCTAATTCCTGGATGGATATTAGCCTGATTTATCTAAGCTCAGGGACAATAACCACCTTGGTAAGAATTATTTTGTAAAGCTTATTATACCAAAATCGAATATACCTACTCAATATACCAATGCTGGTTAAACTTTTTCAAGCTGTAGCTACCAGCAAAAATGAAGAAGAAGAAGCTAAGATTCTGCTTGTCTTTTAATTGGTTTGACAGTTTCTGTTTGTGTTAGTGGACGCGGTTTAACGAAATTAACAATACTTAGTTTTTTCACCCTCTCTACCTCTTGCGAAAGTCTGACAAACATCCAATAGTTACACTGTTATGAGAAGCCTCTCAAATTTGTCATTTAGATTCGGCTGTAAACAAATCAAGCTAGGTTTTAGCTCCTTAAAAAAAGTTAAAAACGGAGCCGAGATAGATAAACCACAAAGTTGAATCTATCAACGGTAACATTCTGTACTGTTGTTCTTTCCCTAAATTGCTGTGTCACAGATCCCCCAAAATTGACATTACTAAGACCATTGTTGAATATCCATTTTGTCACTTCCTTCTCTATACAAGTAAACGATGTTGTAATATATGGCCGATAATGGCACATACGTTTAATAATCTTGTTTATAGATTGTACATTCACAGACGACAATGTATTAAAATAAAAAATTAAAATGCATATTTTGAACCTCCCCCGTGTTTTACTGCGGTTCTCACATTTTGTGCACTAAATTCTTTATTATTTTATCGTTTTAAAAAAGTCATAACATAGAAGGTACCGCTTATTATGGAGCTTGGAATCAATTTACATAAACTCCTTATTCACAAGAACCATCAACAACACACTTATCCAAAATTACAGTCGAATCGAAGAGCTACAGCTCCTGTATCCAGACTGCAGACTCCAGGCAACAAACATACATTTTTGAAAAACTATATTTTTGGACGCAAGATATTTTAAAGCATTTGCATTTTCTCGCCACAACAATAATACTATAATCACAATAAATAATTATGGTTTTTCAGCATTATGCATCCATTCTTGTGATCGTTTTGTTTTGGAACACCCTGCTATAAGGGATGTAGTCATGAAATTGTTTTTACACAAGCTCCACATTTTCAAAAGAAACGAGTGGTGGGTGCACGACTGGGTCGTACGCAACTTTCTCTTTCACAGCGAGTTAGGCGTTAGATCAAATAGTACGCATTTTGATTATTAATGCTTAAAATGATATAAATAATGTCGAAATGTGATTATACGAACGTTTCCTCCAAAATGATGATTTTCCGTTATTGGCCAAAACTGAAAATTCCGTTAAGTGATAGTTGGGCCAAAACTAATTATGTGGAATTGTTTCAAACTATAATAGTAGTAAATATATTAAATTTCATTCAATTTGACATAGCAGTTTACGAGAAATTAACAAATTTTCTTTATATGGCCTAATTGACAAAATCCGTTATATGGATTTTCTCGCAAAAACTGGGTATGCAGTTTTGTTGGAACTAATATGCTTATAGTATATATAAAGTTTAATCAAAATCGTTAGAGCCGTTTTCGAGAAAATTGAGGTTATGTGTAATTTTTATATGGCAGGTACCGTAATTAACATGGCTAAAAGCAAACAAAAAAAATGGCCTAGAATTATGACCAAAACAAACTTGGATCGAAGTTTGAAGAAAATCGGTCAAGCCGTTTAGGCTGGGGAGACCATTACGGACAGACGGACCGACGGACCGACGGACGGAATTCCAAAAACCACTTTTTTAGGCTCCGCTATCATCGTAATGTTAGAATCAATCAAAATCTCGAGGTCGAAAATTTTCACGAAAACAATATCTTTCTCTTTGTAAGAGAAAGTTAAAAATCAGTAATTTTCTGCGAATCTGATCAACCACAGATTCCGTAGCACAACAAATGTACTAAACAAAATATTTGTCACAACGATCAATTTCGAACAAAGTTTCGTACACGCGAGAAATTAGCAAAGACAACGAAAAAGATAGAGAAGACGAAGAGAGTCTCAGAAGAGTTCGGATTTACACGCAAGAATGGCTTGCAATATGCTTTATTGCTCTATTTATATAATAAAAGAGGCATAAAACTTATCAAAAACAATTCAAATGAAATATGGCAAGTATTGGAATTAGAGCGTCAAAATTCAAATATAGGTACTACTTTTTAGTACAATACAACTATTATAAAATATTTATGTTTGATTTTATACAACTCAAATAATTTTGATGATGATGTTCTCCAACAGAAACCAAATAAGATGTTGGATCCATGGGCACATGAATTTGCAGGTAAATATTCAACGACGAACTTAAAACGTTGTGCTGCGGCAGGTCTAGAGCTATGCAATAAGAGTTGACGTCGGTCAGTCGTAGAGAATGTTTATGTTTATGTATATAATTCCTTCGCATTTGCATTTTATACATGTGTATCCATATACAAAATTAGCTACGAAGTTGAAATACCACACGTTCGTCAATAAAATAAAAAAAAAAACTATTCCGGTATACTGAAGTCGTCCTGAATCATTGCCTCACGCAAAGGAGTCTTCTTTTTATTTTTCAACCACTAAATTCTACTCAATTAATTTTCTTTAGAATATTTTTTATAGCGAATAAAAGTCAAGATTCGTTTTCAATTGATTGACTGTTAAACATTGAGAACGTAAAAAAAATATATATAAGTTCGTAAAATATAACGTATGGATCTGTATTCATTGGACGAATATATTGCAATTTAAGTGAAAAAGTCATATATTTCGACGACCACCCAATGAACAAAATTCCATAATAAAAATTGGTTACTTTTTTAAGTTTAATAAAAATCGGAAAAGTTTTAGTATCATTGAATGTATTTTTAGAATTATAGCCTTCAAATTACAAAAGGGAAATGGAATAACATTTATAAATTAGAAGTGAGTCTCCTATACTATATGAAAGTCAAAACATACCTTCAGAACGTTTGTCTATTCACGTGAGCCACTAATTATGTAAGGAAAATAGGAGTCCCTATTCAAGAGTGAAAACATTTCGTGCAACAACTCTCTTGCGTAATTAAAACCAAAAAAAAGGAGTCGACTCTATCGCACAAAAGCAATACCATACCGAGTTGACAATTTGGACAATCGCCGACTCTCTCCTCCTTTATTTCGTATGCATGCAGCTATGTCCTACCACAACGTGCTTCACTCACCTTTTTGAATTCACGTTCCCGCAGTGCATCGCAAGCCTGTTGTGTGCGCTTAATTTCCGTAATGACGTGTCTGGCTCTTCTGAATAGGACATCCTCGGTTCCGCTCAGAGCTGCAAGTGAAGGGAAGTCAAATTAAAATCAATACGACGGGCAGAGTGTAAAAAGTATGCTTGGCCATCAACCAGAAGCAACCAAAAACCCAAACTTATTATGTCCCTTGTATACAAGGAAATTCGAGAAAAAAAAACATAACAGCAAAACCAAATAAATATTATTTTCCCAGAAAATAATTTACTAAGTAGGTATTGAATGAAAACACTGTTGAGGAGGAGTACTTTAATATGTAGGACGACTGGTATTTTAATGACCTTTGATATATCTACCACAAAGGATATTAATTGTATTTGTAAGATTCTATACACTCTTTTTGGCATTCCGACGGCTTTATACCAATTACTAACATTGAAATTGTAAGGCTTGTATAGGAATATAATGGGAAGCATTGAAAGGATTATTTTAAAACCTTACAGAATGATTCCCAGAAAGTTTGTTTTGTAACATAAGTACAAAGATTGAATAGAACAACTTACTTAGGATGGTTTTCACAAACTTATATTTTCAATTAGCGAGACATTTTCTGGATAGTTTCAGACACGAACTACTGGTTTGTTGAATAAATGCATTGGTGCAAGTCTAAAATGAACAAAGCTGGGAATCGATGTCCATGTCCGATGTTCAAGCCATCTTAAACATCCAATGCTGAGTTTTCTTTTTGAGAACGTCTATGTCGCTGTACAGATAAAATCTTCGTCTCCATAGTCCGTCAACTCAATCGAGACCAATGATTTTATGAAGAATTATTATCTCAAAACGATCAAGTTTTTCTTCATAGTTTTTGTGCCGTAGAGCAGTACCGGAATGATCCAGGTCTTGCATTGGATGTAGTTCCACAGAAGGCTTTACTAATAAATTACCTTCTTAGCCTTAAGAAACAGCGGTTGTAAAGAGTATTTCTTCGTCGTTTTCAGAGTTAAAAGCGGAGCCGAGATAGATTAACCACAAAGTTGTATCTATCAATGGTAACATTCTGTCCAAGTAGTCTTTCTCTCAATTACTGTTCCATTACATCCATTTTGTCACTTTCTTATCAATTCTAGCAAACGATGTTGTTATATCACATTGCGTCATTTTACACGATTCCTTCTCTCTACTCGCATTTATGTTGCATGTATTTATGGAAGATTATTCAGTGTTAGCTCGGTAGTTTAGCAAATTTTTGGTATCGAATTTTTCGGTGAGCTCGTTGTAGCCATTAATGGAGTACCTGTCAAAGCCTGAAGATTTGATAATAGTGTACTTTTTTGGGGTATAGGCTCACTGATGGCCGTTTAGATTATTGGTGAATAGCTTCTGGGACTCATGTAGTACCCAGGGATGAATGTGTAAACGATAATGAAGTTTAGCTTTTATGGCTGATCAGGGGTCTTATTTTGTATGAACACCTGTAAAATTATGCATTGAAGTTTGGAGGGCTCTTCTTGCACCAAATCGGGACATCCGAATCCGAACGGCTGGATATAGTTTTTTTTTATGACTACTCGAATGATTTGACAGGGCATTATAGGGAAGAGTAAAAACTTTATTTGGTGTTGCTTCTGTTGGTAATCAAACATAAACTTATAGCACATCAGTTTATCGTAAATTGCTTGTTCTGTTTTAACTCGCCAATCTCTTCTGAGTATCTACAGTAAACGAATATATGTAGTTTTCTTTCAAAACTCATATTTGATCGACTTTATTAAGGTACACATATAAAGAATTCGTTAAATACTTAACTGCAGCGCTATCTTTCGGATCTAAACTTACTTAAACATTTTGTTCATGAACAGACACACATAAATCCTCCATTACAGTCAAATCACAATAAAAATACGAATTTGGTGGATATTTTAACCACATCTATTTATACCCTATCCTATAGGGGTATATTAGTTTTGACATAAAGTTTGTAACATAGAGAAATAATTTCGATAGATATACCTCAAAGTATATGGATCGAATCAGAATCGCTAGCTGAGTCGATCTAATATTAAAAAAAAATCTTTCGATGCAAGATCATTAATTATGATAATATGAACATTTCTTCCCTAGATCATTATAACCCACGCCCACTTTTTGGGTGCGTTTTCCTACAAAAAGCATTACCCTACCCCAAAGCATATGCAATCGAAAAACGTTGCTTTTTGTCGAACCATAAATGATTTTAATAAACCGTCCGAACAATATGTTGTGACAACGTCATTTTCAATATTTTATCGCCATAAAGCCCACATTTTGGGATATTAATTTTAAGCATGGGATGGGATAGGGTATTCAACGATCCGCACAGCGGATTGTAGCCTTCTCATATGTTTGTTTTTAAACCCTAACCGTTCCAAAAAAAAAATAAATATATTATATACAACTAACATATATAAGATAAAACAAACATTTAAACGAGTGGTGGGTGCACGACTGGGTCGTACGCAACTTTCTGGGATTTATATTAGATAAAGCAAGCATGCAAAAATTTGACGATTTTTATAGTTTGACAAAAAATCTTTCTCTTTTTAGGAGAAACTTAAAATGTATGATTTCATTGTTTAATGACTAATATTTCGTATTTTTTTAACATATTCTGAATTCAAACAAAAAAAAAACACGCAATATAAGCAATTTCTGAATATGACTTACAATTAGAGAACTGATGTGTTTTTTTTCCTTTAAAGATCCTCCCAAGCAATATGTCTCTGAGTTCCCATAACCCAGTACTGTGCAGAAAGAACTTGCCAACCTCATATAATTAAATAAACATACTTCCTCGTCAGACTAAGATGCCTTGCGGCCAACTTGTAATACCTTCCATCTAAACCTATCACCCATCAACAAGAACGACGAAAGTGCCACGTACTTAGATGCCTGCACCTAATGACATCTCCACGCAATTCACTTTGCGTGAATTACATCCGAACACGCATTCTTCAAGAGTACGGATACAGGGTAGCTCTTACCCCGAACACACAAAATGTCATAATAATAAAATTATTCCATAATTTGCAGTTACTTCGCTGTTGCCGCAACCTTAGAGTATGTTGAATACCACCCTCTTGGCTTCCTGAAAATTTAATGATACATTTAAATGCCATCCCATTTCGAGGGGTTTTATAACAGGGTGTACTAAGCTGAGCCGATCTTGAGGCAAAACTAAATTATTTATCCTGTGCCGCCAACCGTTTTGTATTTTGTATTCTAAAACGAACAAATTTACATAGAATTAATTTTGAAGAAGTTCGCAAGAGTGTATCCTGCTTTGGAGTGCTTATGCATATTTTCGTATCGGAAATGGGGATCGAGGTTACGGAAACAGAAGGCAACAAAAAGAAAACTGAAAGGCCTAGCATAGTCATGCATTTGAATAATGCTTGCATTGGCTGCTTCTTCGGTTAATGTGTTCGGGTCGTATAAAATTTTATGTTATGCAAACTATTACTTACTGCAAGATATTGTTGAAGTTGATTTACATAGGAAATGTGAATCAAAATAAGTGGGGCATTTAGTCAGAATGCGCGTCAGTTTTGAATATATTTGACTAATATTTCTGCACAGATTGATGATTTCAAGTTTTTACTTAATATTTGAAAGCATGCAAATTAAGAAAAAACAAATAGGATACAACTAAGAAGATATTATATTATATATATATATTATATTATATATATATATTATATTATATCACACTATTATTTACATCTTGTTTGGCGAACTCACGACTTTGGAGGCCTCAAAGAGCATACATTTTTATATAAAAAAGGAAGAAACAAATCAACAAGAAAAGTCTATGTGCCGGAAATTCGACCTATAAACTAATGTTTATATTTAGGCAAATTTTCAACAATTTAAAAAGCCAGCAATATGAGACCTCTTGTCATCAGGTCAACATGTGGAAGGTTATGCTTTGGATCAACTACCGTAAAGGTGAGGTGTACTGAAGCTACCAAGAACCTTAGAAAGGACTAATTTTATTGTTGACGACCATACCAAAAATAAAAAAGAGAGAACAACAACGCTGTTTTAGAAACAGCCTCCAACCACAACCTATTAGGGAAAGTTCAAAAATCAGCTTGCATATGCGTTAGCGGAACTTCAGAACGACCATTTCCAGTCGCCTTGAATGGTAGTCGGATACGGTCGGAACCAATAACTCGATTCACATCTATACGGATGGGTCTAAAACAGAATCTGGAAACATCTCTGAGATGTTTAACGTAAGCATATCCTTTCGCCTTCCCGATCACTGTAGCGTTTTGCAGGCGGAAATCATGGCAATCAAAGAAGCCTTGTCCTGGCTGAAAAGGAATGTTATATCCTTTTGCCAGACATGGCACTACATTTGATACCTAACCTATCTTCCGCCAGTGGATATGTTAGGTATGCCCCTCGCTACATGTAAATTTAAAAGATATTTAAAAGAAACCGTAATCAATCGCTGAAAATGCACCTGACTTCATCGCAATCATGTATATAAATATACCCCCAAAAAGTAATAAAGTCCTCTCTGTCGAACCTCCAACCAATTTACTACTCACGTTAGCTTATTCAAAATCTATCTAACAGAAAATTGTGCAAACTCACTTCCGTTGATTTCACTTTGGCCAATTTTCCTCTTCATATATCCAAACAAACGGGAAAGGGTACCTAAACAACTCTGATAACTGACCTCCAAAGGAGCAAGCAGCTAACAAAAAAAAGTCGGCAAAAATCTTGCTTACTCACCCAAATCACTCAGTCACCCTAAGTCTGATCCGGCTCCAGCACCGGAAACACTTGCTAATATCAAATTCAAGCATAACGGTGAATTGAAAATTCCTTGAATGTCCGCAAATGACAAAAACAAATCTTTCCGAAACGTGCATTTGGCGCGAATAGACCATAAAAATGTCCGCCACGGCACGACTGAATCCTTGCTCGCATTCCAAAACTTGCACTGTCCGCAACTGCACACCCACACACACACACATTCAGTCACGGATTGCCAGGGGCAATCAAAATGAAAACGAGTGAAAAAAAAACGAAATGTTTCACGGCACCATCCTTCGTTTAAAACTCGCAAAGAAAATCCTATCCTGGCCACCAATCCTACAAGAACTCAAAAGAATGTTCATAGTTTGTGCATGTTGTGAGTCTCCTTAATCCGTGAACACGGGCATGGAATTTTCCCAAAAAAAACGAATAAGGATTCACTGAGTAAATTGCATTCACGTTCGAACTTTAACCAATTCCCGACCATGCATGTTGATGGGGGTATCGACAAAAAGACCGAATCCTGAATCCTGCAACCTGAAACACCAATACCGGATCTGGGCAAGTGATAAATTCCCACCACCTCCTTCCGATCCTCCTCCTCCCAGCTACTGATATACGACCATGGCAGCCTTCGAACAGTCGAATCTATCACAAGAGCATCATCATTCGGTTAAAATGTATCAAGGACCGCTTACATTGATGACGCGCCCCAAACCGGATATCATGCCGATGATGATGGCTGCACATTGAGCAATCTATCCCGTTTGATTGCAGATAATCGCTTCATATTTGCTTACCTTGAGTGGGGGCAATGTATCCTGGTAGGGATTCTCCCAAAATAAAAAATTTCATATGAAGCGTAACCGAACCGGAAATGTGCTGAAGTATGAAATCATCCAATTGAGTGGAGTGTATTTGAATTTGTAATCCCATCAGCACTGCACAGACACAAACACAAAAACCATGGTTATGGGCTAAAAGGATGGTTGGTTCGAGTAGGAGTAGATGTGCGGTAACCGAGGATACAGAGGATTTTATTTTTCGGTGGCAACAGACAAATAAATTACCCCACCAAAAATAGAAGTAGAAATTCACAAGGAAACGAAACCACGTAATGCCTAGAAAAAGAAGAAGGACATCATCTTTTGTGGTAATGCAGGGCATTGCTTTGCATAGAAGCAACCGCGTCGTCTTTATTTAAGGTTATGACTTCGGCAAGGCGATTAACTTTCTGGGATTTTTGCCAGATTTTTCTAGGCTAATGGATGAGAAAGAAGTTGTCTACAATCAAACGGTATACGGAGATTGAAACCTTCGGTTATGGTAATTGCGAACGGGTCCTCCGTTGCCGCAGTATTCGGCGGTTTGTAACATTAATGTGGCGATTGCAGTCAGTCGCGATAATGTAATGGGATTGCGGCCAAGTCGAATTGTATATAATCTATGAGGAGATCGTCTTGAAGATTCTAACCTGTTTTTGATTCAATCTGAAAGACGTGTTGTAAGTACAAGAAAAAAACATTTGAATATCAGGATAATTATGTGCTCGATTGTACCTAAACAAAGCATGAAATTATTCACTCAAAAGTTCGTGAGCATTAGAATGTTAATGATAATTTACCATCATCGTACTAAGATCAATTTATATTCATTGTAATGGCTATGTAAACCCTTAAATTTTGTGGCTAGCTTTTAAACTTGTTATCATTTTAGCAACTCTCCAATCATCCTTATTTGGAATAATTCCTTAAGTCTGCTTGCTTTGTCTTGCACAGAGGTCGAATTTTTTTTACGAAAACAATACCTTTCTCTTTGAAAGAGAAAGTAAAAAATATTACTGCCATCCAGAAAATACGATTGAATGGACCGATCAATTGGAGGATGTAAAACTGTGTCATCTCTGACGTTCCATATTATAGTGAAGAGATTATCCTTACCTTTTCTAAATTGCTTAAGGTTTATCAAAAACAAAGTTTTTCTGAAAAGTGAGCGTGGCAGTGGGGGGATTTTTAAAAATGTGTACAGTTGTCCTGCTGGGAGTAGAAAGAAGTCCGTGTACCAAATTTCTTCGTTTAATATTTAAAGCCCATATACTGGGGACGTACGAACGGGCAGACATGGCAAACATGACTAAATGGACTCAGCTAGCGATTCTAAGTCGATCCATGTACTTTAAGATATATCTAGCAAAATGATTTCTCTATGTTACAAACTTAATGTCAAAACTATAATACTCCTACGGGATAGGTTATAAAAATCCCATACCCAGATGTCATAGGGTTATATTAGTACGTCCGAACATGTTGAGCTTAAATGATGAAATTTTACATATAATTTGTCAAAAAATTTAAGATTGCAATTTTATAGTGATGATATTAAGGGTCCAGTTATAGCTATCATTGAAAGGCAACATTTGGACACAAAATATTATGAAACTAAAATTTTACTTAAAAAGTTGGTATACCAGTTATTGGAAAATTGTGTTATTAAAATCACCACAGTTCTGGGGGATAAACCATAAAATTGTTTTAAAATTGAAAAGCTTCGTTTAACACCAACTGGTTCAATTTAAAAAAAACGCAAAAAATAGAAAATTCCGAGTGAAGTTTTAATGAATGCTATAACTGGACCCTTAATATCATCACTATTAAATTGCAATATTAAATTTTTTGATAGCATCATAATTTTCGTTTGTGGTAGTCTGTGCAAAACAAAGTTTAAACATCTTGGATTAATGGGCTTTTCAGTGCCTCAAGCCTAGCTTTCTCCATATTTAGCCTGAACACATATTATTTACGTTAAAATTGGGTACATACAAAATCTGGGATCGAAATCGGATATTGTGTTCATATCAGGGTCATCCGGGTGTATTAACTGCTTCGGTAGCCTACAAATTTGATAGTTTAACTTCAAAATGTGTTGCTATATCCAAAACTAAAAATATCTAAAATCTTCAATAAAATACAAATGAAAAACCTTATAAACGTTTATATTCAATTCGCGCAAATGATGTTATTAGATTTCAATTCCCATTAGACTATATTCCACCAAAATGGCATTTTATGCACAACAAATTTTAAGCAATTCATCAACGCTTTCACCACATTGTTATCTCAAGCTCACGAAAAAAAATATTGATACTCTACCCTCATGAATAAAATTCCAATTCAACCGCCTATTGAATCGAATTCCCCCAGGAATCAGGGTGTATATCTAATAATAACAAAATTGTTAACATAACTAAATGCCAGAGGGCTAAGCCTTCTTCCCATGGCGCCCGCATCTCATTCATAATGCCAATTCAAAAATAACTCCCATTTCTCACAGGATACTGAATTATTCAAATATTCCTCAAATAAGCATTCCCGATGTGCCTTTTCCGCACATCCCGGCCATTGTTTATTCAGAGGGCATTTCATGCTAAGCTTCCACACAGGCAAACCAACCAAACAAAAAATGAAACCCGTGTGACCCCGGCAATAAAGACAAGAAAAAAATAAACAAAACATTCCACATGTACATTTCACAAAGGACATAGGACACCCTGACAACGACGACGAAGACAGAGCCTACAGATTCATTACAGACTTTTCCAAATCCCTGAATGACACTTGCCCTAATATTTCCTTATTATTCTTCGTTACCATTTCGGAATGTCGTCGTGATAGTCTCGCTCGCCCAAATGGAATCCTTCCATGCGAAATAAATACATCACGACGAATGACGATGATGACGACAGAGACACAGCCTGCAGCGGCATTCGGCTTCATCACGCCACCAACCGGCACCACCACGATAACCAGCAACAGTAGCAGTCTCTTACGAAACTAATTCCAGGACGTGACGATAATGAATGAAGAAGAAGACTTTATATAATCTCCCTTCTGGAGATGAAGAGACCAAATGAAACATCGCCCACAATATGTACAACAACATGGTATAGGGGTAGAAGCAAAAAAAAAGAATTATTCATCGTCCTTCGTAATTTGTTTCGTCTTGTTTTTTTTCCTCATCACATTGTTGTAGGCACTATGAAAGCCCACAAAGGAGTATCATCCTTTTAAATGAATGAGGTATCGCATTGACAAGTTTATTAAGAGACCATCTTGTTGTAGACCTCGGAAATGACATTTCATCTACCACCCCAAGCCGTTTCGCTGATGGGGTTTCAGATTGGCGCTTGTTTCTAACGAAACGGATGTTCTCACCAATCAGCTCTGTATCTTCGTCTTCTGTTGATTATAAAGCTTGTCGACAGATGGAAACTTTAATCCAATTTACCTTCAAGTTGTGCCATGTTCGTTATCACAGTGACCAGGACAAGATAATTATTTATAGAGTCATCTAGTTAATTGAAATTAATACCTCAGGGGATAGGCGTTGATGAGTTGAATATAAATGAAGACGGGCTAGTGTGTAGAAATTAGTTTATTTTTCCATCCAAGGTGATGAATGTCCTGACCAGTGAGTATTATTTTAATTGCAAATGCGGTCGTTTGAGATTAGCGGATTTGTGATGAAAAATAGCGATAGAAGATTAGTGCTAATATTTAATGACAAAACTAGGAGGTGTTAAGGTTGCAGGATTATGATTATATACATCAATAAATGATACTTTCGTTACAATTTGGTTTAAGTTCCATAGACGGGTGGAACTAACGTCATTGTTTGAAATGTTGTTCGCTCCGAAGTAATGAACAAAGATTCCATGTTTAATAGGGCCATATCAGGTTAAAAGAAAGAAATGACTATTATAAGTCACGCAACACCATCAATGACTACCTGGGACTCCGCAAAATCTGTTTAAAGGACCACTCAATTACGGCCTTTATAAGAAAGTCGAATGCAAACTTTACGCAAATTTTATATGAATCTCTTTACATCATAACACACACTTCACGGGTTACAAAGAAACACTGAAAGAATCTATTGATTTCTGGACATCTTAACCAGAAATCTAGAGCAATATAAAATCTATCTTGAACGTAGACAAGACATCCATTCATCCTGAGTCATTAACACCTTTTTGCCCTGGACTACATCGCATTTTGACGATAATGCTACAAAACCCAAAAGATACTGTAATACGGTCATTAGATGAAGACTTGACTCTTATATCCTGTATATAAAAGACCCTGGACCGGATCTTAACATTAATGTCCGTAGCTTTCAAAGTAAATCGCCGCTATCCTCATTACAGTACACATCACTAGAATGAAGATCGATAGAAACTAGTAAGGCAGGCATCTGTAGTAAATCTCTCAAGGGTACATTATCGACAAACTATAGACTTTACAAAGAACGGCGAGTATCGGCACCACTGGAACCATAGAATCATGACCTACTGATGATTTGATGGTATCTTAATATTAAAAACGAAAACACAAAGCCTTATGGATAGGACATCATCCTTGATTTTATTTAAACTGAATTTGAAAATGAAATATCTGGAATCGAGAGGGCCCCAAACAAAACTTCTCTATTAATTTGTATGTGCGAAGTTATTATTATTATTATTTTTTTTGCAACAAAGAATGCAGTTAAACGCCGATTCCAAAGGGAAAATTGGAGTATCTTCTCATGACTGTATTATATAATCATATGCAAGTTTGTCAGCCTTTCGCAATTGTGGGGCAGCGTGGGTTTTGTTAATGTCAGAATTTGAATCAGAGACCCCAAGCTTTGAAGTCCAACGCACTTACCACTTCCTCTGCAACCACTGCATCCACATTTTGAATGAAGCTCAGGTTTGTATCTTCTCCTCCAATTACCTTTCTCGCATTGAAGACCGAAAATTAAACGACGAATTCTTAGTTTGAAAGTTTTTAATATTTTCTTCATTTTCCAACTGATTATCGAGAATTAGGTGACGTAAAGTAGGATTGGTAGGATTAGAGAAAGTATTCGGGATTTCGGGTTGGGAGTTTGATCCCACGGGTTTTACGAAACAAAGTATGCATCGGGTTATAAGGGTCAATCTCACTATAATCTGCGGGGTTGATGTTGACTCCGAGGTTGATGAAATCCTTACCTACGGTTGTTAACTACAAAACCAACGCGTTTTGAAATTCATGAATTGCCGTGGATATATATGTTGAAGGTAGTGTATTCCGTGTTTACACTTAGTCTATGCACTTTCTGTTCAGATTCCTTGTACATGTTGCAAAATTTAAGATGAGCTGCTTTCAAATTTAACGTAGCATCACGTGTCCCCTCTACGGTAGGTCACTCATCTGTATCAATTTTGATAGAATCCTGAATCTTATCATCGTCTTAGCTATCACATGCAGAAAGGCTTCAGACGTGTGAATTGCAGATCTTATCTGCAACATTTAGAAGGGAGATGCATCTGTAGTTGGAATAAGACATGAATCCGCCTTTCTTGTAGATAGCACATATAGATCTAACATTTTAGTAATCGAACTTGATTTTGTCCACCAAAAATTGGCTGATTGTTTGGTGCATGCAAAATTCAATCGCATATTAATTTAGTTCTGCTGGTTGTCCAACAGCACCGAGTCCCTTATTGCAGTTAAGCAAGCATGCAGCCATCAAGCGTTAACTTATCTTCACTGTTAAGGAGTGTATTACTTTTTCGTTTACTGAAGGTGGGTGAGTTTCTTGTGCTAACAGTCTCTCGACATTAGGCGCATTTCGGGCTGCTGGAAATGCTACCTGAATGCTGATTGATTTTAGTTGATATTTTGCTTAACCTTCCTTATCGCGTGACGATTTTCTTCTTTTCCCTCCTTCTGGCTCGATAGTCTTCCACGCCGACCGGGTTTTGATTTGGAGTCCTTTTTTTTTTTGGTACTTCCAAATATTAATATACCACGGGCACCTTGGCATTTTCTGTAACATTTGTATCTTTTTCTTGTTGAAAAGTAGAGCTTTGAATTCGGCTTCGAGGAGAAAATGGTCGAAATTGCCATTCGAAATCTATATACAACCTGGCTCTTGGATGCATATCTTCCATCTATGAGCACATGGTGGATTTTATGGGCAGTACCACTATCTGGAGAGTTGTTTTAATGCACAAACTATCCAACCCTTAGTTTGACTTTTTTATAATTGAAAAACTCAACATTGATTTTTTCAATTTTTTTTTTCACTGACTTTCAATAACTTATCAAAACATCCTGTTTCAACAAATAATAATCAATTAGAATACATAACTATTCAGTTAACTCCTTGACGAATCCAATACCAAAACTTGTACTGATATAAGTAAGCACTAAGACTCAATTCCGTGGGAATTACTTTACTAAGCTAACAAACATATGCATGGTGTAAACCAAGTATTGAACAATAATCTTATTAGAGCAATAGTAATGTATATAAATTAAGAAAACATTATGTAAAGTCCTTGACATAGATTACAAGTGTCTAACATTCATGGCACCGTGTTTTCCAAATCACAGACTATAACTTGGACGGCTCTACGTTTCCCAAAACACAGACAATAAATTCGATATCACACTCACTTCAATCACCATACATACATAAAGATAACATTCAATGTTAGATTCTCTCTCACAAAGTTCCCTTCAAAACATCAATGTGAAAGGACACTTTCAAAATCGAGTTATCTGCTGGTACCATCTATTTGCAAACTTCATTTCCTGCAGAAAACACATTAATGATTGACAAATAAATCTCGATCACATAAGGCACAGGCCTTTCAGATAATTAAAACCACTCAAACTCCTATCAGTTTTCACCTTTAAAGTGCCCCTATTTGATCTTAATCCCTGTTAGCCAGAGAATGGGATGTCTCCTCCATCTCCAGTGACTCTCCGACAGTAGACAAATCAATTTCCCACTCACTTTCACTTGACTTCTTTTTTAATTTGTTCCCTAACTACCGTTTCATATTCTGGGAGTTTGTTCGCCTTCTCTATCAAGGGTCTTACAGTATTCACCAGGGCGTTTCATTAGCACAGCCCATAGATGAACTCCGGCTCCATATCCAATCCAAACTCTGACATCATCCAGAAGAAAGGGGAGGTATACAAATTTACCTACAGAGAATCTTAAGTACCAAACATTAATTACCTGACAAGTTGCCTTCTGTTGCATCTCTATAACTCTTGAGATCCATTAACCGGAGTGCCTCTGTGCATTGTTTTCGCCTCGTTGGATATTCACTGTCGGATAACTCATGCCGCACATTTGAATTGCAAATTAAAACCACCAGATCCTCGGCTAGGAAGGGAATTTGGAAAGTTTCCAGAGACCTACAATGGGTGAGAAATAAAAAAAAATACATAACACATAAGAAGGAGCATGCCAGGTAAATTATGTAGATACTCCATACTTCAGATAAAAAAAAACAAAAAATCACAGAAGTAGTACCTACATACATATGTATTTGTGGTCTGGATGAATGTGCGAATAAAAATAGTGAGAGAGCAGAGCAATGCCAGGATAATTGAGTATTTGTCAGTTGTTGTCACGTCCTCTTTGGTGTTATGTTTCAATTGGATTTGGAATAACAGTTAATTTTATGTGCTGGATTCAAATTGAGGTGGATGGAATTGAAATGGTGTGAGATTAGGCGATTATAAGCCAACATTGGTCGTGCGTTTCTTTAATGTTAACTTATCGGGTTTTCGTGTGCCACAATTGGATGGTCGTAGTATGGGGATTACTCCTTTACTTGAAGTGAAGTGTTTAAAATCACATTTGAGGTTAGGAAAGCTTTATATATCAATTAGGATAAAGTAAAGTTTCACATTTGTCTTTGAAATGTAACCATGTTTGTAGCGGTTGCCAGGTAGCTCCTAATATTCTGATTATGCGAAATATGGTAACCGATGTCCAATTCAATGCTATTCGGAAGATATTCAGTTTTAGCAAAATCCTAACAAAGACAAATTATAAAATAGCAGGAGATAGATGATATGCCAGGATAATAAATGATATTTATTACTTCTAATCTCTCAGTTTCACACTGAACAAAATGTAATGACCACTATCCGTTTCAGTAAAGCTCTTAATTTTTGTGGGTCTTAAATCTATTTTTCACATAGCTATAAATATTTTACCTATTTTTTCTATATAAAGCATTTTCAGCATAAACTTTGGAAGTACATTTGATCTTGCAACCCCCTCCCCAACAAAAAATCCTAACAGAAGGTCGCAACCATGAATGTGAAATACAAACAAAGTTCTTGGTGATGACGGCAGCTATTTACAGAGCCGCTGTTGAGCTTGATAAATAATGGCGAAGAGATCAAATGAACCTCCAAAATACATCAGTACCTTATCATAATAAAGGGAAAATGATGTTCAACTACCGCTAAAATCCTAAATCAAGATAAAATTGTTGTTTGATTTATTCGGTATAAACATAACATCCTATAGTATTAACATAACAAATCAATGATGGTACATCATAAATCCCAGAAGAGATGCTGAATGGTGATATATCACAAGTATCAAAACGATATAACAGATGTCAAGGTGCCATTAAGCCGGTCTAATCACACGTAATTTTAAAGAAATTACAAAAAAATGAACATAAATTAACAAATTTGGTAAACTTAATGGAGCAAAGTAAAAGAAACCCTCTACACTGCGCCAACTACGGAGGCAAAAGTCTCCTCAAAATCGCCTACAAGATCCTGTCTACCGTAATATGTGAATGCCTGAAATCGTTTACCGACAAACTGATCGGCTCTTATCGGTATGGTTTTAGGCCAGGAAAGTCCCCAACTGATCGAACCTTCACACTTTGACAGATCCTGCAAAAACCCCAAGAAGTCCAAATCACACACCACCTTTTCATCCATTTCAAAGCCACATACAACAGCATTTATAGAGACGAACTATACAGAGCCATCTCTAGTTTTGGTATACCGCTCACACTCGTCCGTCTGTGCAGGATGAAGATTGCGATGTGCCTTTTTTGATGTAATAGCCGTGTTTTCTTGTATAGAGAAAAATGTGGCAAAAATAGATTTAGGAGTTAATAAGGGTAAGCCTGTCACAAAAGAACACACATTATAGACGAATTAGACTCTGATCATCCCAGTGCTGCTCTGCGGCGCTGAAGCATGGACCGTTTCAAAACCGAAAAATCTTCGGTCTCGTTTGCGTTGACGGGCTATGGACACGAAGATTCAACGAAGAACTATTTTTTTCCAAGACTTTTTGGCATCGAGTCTATTACTTTTTGGCATGTTGCCAAAGGTATGGAATTCCATCCGTTCTCGCAATTAGTCCTTGTTTGCAAAATACTGACCGTCTAATTTTTTCTTGAACTCAACCTACAAGTTCTCAATGGGTTTAAGATCAATTAATTTACTTGGTGATGGAATGACAGACATTTTTTGGTCACGAAACCAATCTTTCACAAAACCCGCTGAATGTTTTGAATCGTTATCGCAGGGCATGACATTTTTCAAAATTTCCTTATATTTATATTTTGTTATGGTATCATTAATACGAAATAAATGCTTTATGTCAATCTCTTAATAGAGGTACTTTCCGGGTGATTCTTCCTGGAAGATTCAAAATCTGCAGTCTTGTACAGACTGTGATGCACTTATTTCATTGTCGATTGTACAGCTATAGTCTCTGACTAAAGTCGCGAGCTTTGAAAGATTTATAGTACGTTTCCTTTTAGTGTTTCCACGAAAAAACGCATTCCAACTGTCAAATATTTTTTACTGCACCTATCTCTTGCGATAATCCGACAAAGCATCCAGTACTATTAACTGCCAAGAAAAGCTTTTATCAATACAACCGTACGTATTCGGGATAAAATAGGAGTTATGAGAAAAGTCTATACCCAGGGTACTAACGATCGTGTTACACAAACAAAATTGTATTTATTTTTGTTTGTATGGGATCAAGAAAGTAAATACCAGGCACAACGGGTATCGCGCAAATCTGGCCCAAGGTCATCAATGCAAGTGTACAAACAATTTGCATTAGGCCCACTCGCAGATAGGGCTACCAATGATGTTTGCAAAAGCTATTTGGATAAGAAAAAGACAACGTCCTTGAATTATTTTCTTAAATTAACATTTGTTTTCTGAAAGATTTTTGTAAACAAACATTTACAGATTTTTATAGTAGTAAAAGTAATGTTAAATTTGACATAACTCGGTTTTTGGAATAGCGGTTCAGCGGAATGCCAAATTTCAGAATGTGAAATTATATGGCGGAATGCATCGCATTTTTACTCGGTGTTCGAGATCTTCCTAGCGTCATTGTATCGGGTACAACAGTTGTTTGGACAAAAGCAAAACCATAGTTATTTCGAAGCAAAAACAGTGTGACAAACAAGAAAGGGCACACACTTTTTTTTTGTTACTACATATGTAACAAAACATCATCATTCGTTTTGGTCCAACTACGTGTTAATAGAATTTTCATTTTGATGAGCGAAAAACGCCCTTAACCTTTCTTTCCAAATTTCGTATTAAAAGTTGCTATAATAAAGGTTCAGCATAGTTTGCGTCTTTTCAGTTTTGGGATCAAAAGTTACAATACATAATTCCCATATAAATACATCGGGTATGTAAAAAGTTTCTAGAATATTTTTTCTGATTGTAGTTAACTTGAAATTAAGTTTAACTCGCAGTAAAAGAAAAATTAAGTACGACTCATTCGTGCACTTTATTTTTTTAGCGTATCTACATAAAGTAACAAAAGCAAAAATGTCAATAGAGGGCAAAGTCATGTTAAGGCTAAGGTCGCGTTCAAAATCATATTGCACACTTCAGGCTAGACCTAGAGGGCATATGCAACCATATTTTATTGAGAAGAATGCGTCGTAGTTTCATAACGTATATTTACCTCCTGCAGAAGACCCTTTCAAAACTTTTGTCTTTGCTCCGAGCAAATAAGTCGAAAAATGTACTCGCGTCTCTTCACTTCTTACAGCATTACACAGACACACAATGGCTCGGCTTATCATTTATGCATACTCATGCATCCACCGTGCATCCTTCATCCGCAATAATTCATATGCTCTAAAATGTTTCTCCTGTTTGGCGTTGGCAAATACTAATCTCACAAGTTCAGTCTGTTCTTTCCGTTTAGCACAAAATTCCATTTTTTATTTGCACAATATATTTGTCCGGCTCTGACAAAGCAACACAGCGACGATGACGGCACACAATGCATTTGCATGTGCGCATACTAAAGGATATTGCTCCTAAGCAACAAAGAGATGTTACTCCTCCAGCAAAACAAAAGAATGTAACAAAAAAACAGACTGGGTACCACCACTGTTACAAACAGTTCAATAAACAAATACCCAAGGAAATGCAATAAAATCGCATGCAATAAGCGCATTTTGCTCTTCCCCACAATTGAGCTCCCGCGAAAAACAGAAGATTTAAGTATCCTGTCAGCAGGACGAGAGTGACATGCATACAAATGGCTCTAGAGATGAATAGAAACGATGGCTAGGCGAAAAGCATTTCTGCGGCTGATACTGATGTTGCACAAACAGCAGCTTTCATTGCTTTTGGCTAAGGCGCATTCTTCTTTGCAAAAATAAAAAGATTCAAGAACAAAGGACATCCATATTCTGGAAACGAAATTCCTTGCAAAGAATACGAAAAAAATACAACAAATGTCCTCGAATGGAACATTAAAATCCTTGGTTTTGGCAAATAACAAAAATGTTTTACTATTTGCACATGACAGAAAGGACTCTAAACCACCATCCCACTTGCGCGCGCCCAGTGAATAAAGAAACAATTTCCGGCATTTAGAAGAGAATAATAGACCCACATAGAGGAGCAGGACTATGTGATGCATTCTTAAAGTCAACACAGATACAATTTAGCCTTAAACTTAATTTCATTGCATTGTCCTTCCTAGAACAAAAAAAAGCGGCAAAACATTTATGACATATGGAAAATTCAGTTTTGTGGGCGTATCCGGTACGGAAATAAATCAAGCTATCAATCGTGAAATTAAATATGAAAGTGACCTGAATGAATAACATGCGAAATTAATGTGACATTGCAATTTAAATGTTGTAGTTTAACTCACCTGCAGTCGATAAGCAAAGCATGATCCTTTTTACCCGCAACGGATATCATTTGATCCATTATTCCACATGGCATTCCAACAAATTTATGCTCAGCTTCCTGACACATCAGCGCTCTTTTAGATTGGCTGTAAAAAATATCAGAAAAAAAAACCATTCATCACCAGAGGATATGTGTGCGTCCCTTTGCGTTAAAAGGACGAATACATTCAATTAAATGTCATGTTCTCTTTGTGTGTTACCTTTCAACCGGTTGCCCAGTCAGTTGTTGGATGAATGTTAGAGTTGCAACCTCTAGTGCTGCACTGCTTGACAGGCCACCGCCGATGGGGACATTACTCGCAATGACCGCATTGAAACCGGGCACTGTATGTCCGTAGGAATGAATCACTCCTTTGATGTAGTTTGCCCACCTGAAATAAGTACAAAAATAAAGTGAAAAATGAATTGCAATACATTGCATCACTTTATCATTACATTTCCGAGGATATGCTAATTCATTGGCAACAAAATAAATGGACAGACAAGCCAAAGGGATGTCAGCTAAATGTTTTAAAGTTTTGCATCCTGGGTAACATTGAGTTTGATAATGTATGTCAGATAAAAGTGTTCCAACATATTGTTGAAACTTCTATAATATCATCGATAATCTAAAAGACATCCAATGCGTCTTTTAGATTATCCTTAATTTATGTTATATACCAAGAACTGGAGTATATTAACGTGGTTGAATCTTTGGTTTCGGACACCCGTAAACGGGACCGAAGATTTGATACGAGCAATGCTTAGCAACATGGTTAATTCAGGGCTGTAATGATCAGGGTCTTATAGAAATTAATCTCCTTAATACAGTGATCAAGGAATTGGAACAAACGATTCCTCTCTGCGTGTTGATCATTTATCTGTTTAAAAAATTAGATGTTATGGTTAAAATAAAATTGCACTTTTTTGGTTAAATTTCCACACAAACTGTGTGTAGTTTGACATTTATTTTTTGTTTTTTTTTTTACTGCAGTGGTGTATGCAGCATTGCCAAAAATTGAGTGTGAGCTAAAGTAAATTAATGCCAAGGAAGTTATTAATAAAATATCCTCTGACAATTCGTCACCTTTTTAATGGTAACTACAGCTTCCGTTAGGTGGTTGCTGATGGAGAAGGGATGTAGGGATGTTTTGCAATGAAGTTCTTAAAGGCTTTGCTAATGTTTATGAATGAGTACGATTGCTGGACCCCATAAGAGCGACATGTGTCTCATGTGTAGTCTCAAGATATGGTTTGATCGAATACCAATTTCACTCTAGTGATTCAATGTCGTTAAATTTATTTTTAAGAGGTTACACGAAGTCGTTGATTTGTACCAACAAGCAAAAAAGGTAAGATAAACTCAGGAACAATATCGAAGGAATTATTGCCAATATTCCGATCGATATGTGTGAAAAAGTGGTGAACAATTGGCCCCGAAGAATTATTCACAGCAAACATCCTCACTGTGGTCATATGAATGAGTTCGAATTCCATATTCAAATTCGGTTTCACATTTTATTTATATTCAATATTGTAATGTCCTTATTGAAAATCCCGTTACAAAAGCGGGAATGCTATCATTTTCGGAACCCTTATTAAGCTTAGGTTTATAGATATTGCTATCCTCACTTTTAACATCGTTGTCATCAAGAATAGAAGACTCTCTAATGCGATTGGTTTATTCATTAGCAATAAGTTCTCACATGATTGGCAATACTTTGTAAAGGGATTCTCCTTGCTTTCAGCATATTGGTTGGTCACAGAAGGTACCGGAATTCGACATAACTTGAACACAATGCTTACGTGATGATGATTATTGATACATTGATTTGAACTTTAACAATTGGCAAGTGCTTTCCATAATTTTTATTGATAAAACCGACTATTTCTTTATCTAAATCCTTTAGATTGCGATTTTATCCCGTCCCAGTGAAAATTGTTAGTCGGAAAGCTTTATTACTTTCCTATAATTAGATGATTCTGATCTCGAATCACAACCCACCAATCTATGCGGTAAAATGTGTGTGTTAAGACAAGATATTATGATTGCACAATGCATCATAACATTATCAACTTTATAGTTAGGCGAGTTTTTTGGAAAAACTGTCTAAATGCTTAAAACAATAATATCCCAAAGCATCAATTTATTTTATTTGTTAAAGCAAAAGTAAATTCTACAAAATAAAAAGAAAACGAACTTACTTTGGCTTGTCGGGTTTCAGATTTTTCAAATTAAATTGAGTCCTTTTTGGATCATCAATGCCAGAACAGCACGTAATAATATCAGCCTCGTTATTGATATCCTTTTGACTCCCGACAATTATTGTCACCATCGGTAATGCCTGCCAATAAAATTGTTTACCCGTAAAACTTATTACCCATGCGAAATTATTTATATTAAACAAAATTATTAACAACTGCAAACATGGATATCAACAACCATTCGCAAGGCTGCTGGTACAACCACATGGTAATCACATACACACGCAACAACAACTTTCGACAAACAATGCAATCAAAAGTTTCCATTGTCTTGCGAGTTTATTGTCCCACATGCGAGAAAGACACACACACAACTTACCATAGGCAAGACGAATCCATCGTTATAATCAACATGTTCGCCAATCAAATTAACACGTCCTGGTGCGCAGCAGGATATCTCTGGAGCTTTGCCAAAACTCCTGTTGTACGTCTCCTTGGCAAGCTGTTCTATTTCTTTAAAGGTTGGTAGCTTTGTGATGCCAGACATATTGCAGCACGACCTTGCTCCTTGGAGGTTTGGTGCTCTTATCCTTAGTTCAGCTGTCCTTCGTGGTATATCAAACGTTGTTGGGGCACCCAAAATCCAACGGACAAATGATGGTTGACTGGCTGAAAGCAAAGATCCTCTCAAGATTATTTCAAGTTTTCCAATTTGCTTGCATTATTTACTGCAATTGCGTTTATGGCTGTGTGTGTATGCTAAAAAATATACTCATCAGTGTTTGCCTTATCTGAAGGAGCAAATCTTAAAATCTCGGTGCTATTGAAATGCGAAAAGCATACCACGAGGCGCGAGTGTGAATGAATGTTTTGCGGCAAATTAAGCGCACACTATACCACCCCTAAGCTAAAACAACGACGACAACGAGAAGACGATATGGATGATGCAAACAGGACCTCTGGGCTGCGATGTTATTATGCTAATTTTGAATTACGACGTGAGCGGAAGTCAGGAGTAATTTTGAATGTTGATAAGAAGAAATAGCAGAAGCATCGTACACACACACTGCGAGTTTGCTGCAAGTCATTCTGAATAGCACCCTGGCCGGATGGTGGCTGAGTCTGTGGGTGAGCTGACTTCATTGTGACTGTGTGATCGCAATGTAGTCATGGTGCATTGTTACTCCCATCGCGTATTTAAACAATTTATTTGAGTTTAAGTCAGACAACGGGAGCTTCGAACAATGGCAAGTCAGTGGAACCGGAGAGATTAGATGCATTAAGGACTCCTTCACCAATAAAAACAAGTGGCCAAATAAATTAATATCGCGACCAGGATGAATGAAGAGAATGGATGAAGCTATCATGCAAATTTATTAAGCAGAACTATACTCAAGAGATTGAATGTAGGACAAAAAGAGCTTGAAAGTGCAGCGAGAGCTTGCAAGATGATAAATAAATAGAACTTAGTTCTGCAGGTTCTTGTAATTTTTTACTTCAGTAATATTAATGAGAAATCGAAGTTAAGGTAGGAAGGGACTTTTTTCCGTTAACTTGTACAAAATGGAATTAAAGGGTTTGTTTTAAGAAATATCTACGATCTAAAATATTTGACCATGCTCTTCAGTGTGTTTTTCGTATAGATTCTTGTGTATGACCTAAGTAAGTTATGATGAGCCTTGGGCATTCAGATTTAGGACTGTACTTTGTGTAGGCATTAGACATTGTTGGGAAATTCCCCAGAGCATTAAAAAAGACTGGTTTAATTGTAGACGACCATGACAATCAAAATAAGTAAAACGACGTTGATAACTACACCTGGAATGTAAGATCTCTTTGCAAAATAATTCTATTCGAATAACTATAGTAGAATAACAGACATTACTACCATCCAAGACATACGATGAAAATTGGTGGTGAAAAACCGTGACATTTACTACAATCAGTGTTACAGCGCAGAATCAGCGACTATTTGGATCGAATATGTAATGCTTCGAAGACATCAGCGAACGCATTGTAAGAATGCGTACCGAGGTCAAATTCGGAAACATAAGCCTCTACAAAAGTCAAGAGCAACAGGCTAGATATGTATGATGTTAAAATGATATAGACTTTACAGCTAGGTATGTTAAGGTAGGAACAGAGGGTATCTTTTTCATCGAAGCAATGCAAAGCCATGTCTAATTTTGTTTTGGACAGAAGGTCACAATCGACATAAACAACTTTGGGGTAGGAAGGGAATTTGTATTATATGACACCTAGTCCGAAACCAATGAAGAATTATGTTTGCCAACTGCTTAAATTTCCAAAGGGGGTAAGAAAGACATTTAGCAATAAAGTCCTCTTTCGAAATAATATATACAGTCTATATAAGACCATGATCATCCCAGTCCTGCTTTTCGACGCAGCACCATGTACCGTATCAGTGTATCACAAGCGGATAATGAAATCCTTGGTCGTTTTAAACGTACATTTTTTCGAAAAGTCTTCCGTTTGTGTAAATGTACTATAAGGACAAAGATTCTACCACGAACTTTACTTTCGGGATTTGAACGCTTATTAGTCCAATGCACTAAACGATAGGTAACTGAACCCAGAGTTAGCATTAGACATTTAAGACGGCTAGATCGGCTAATCAAGCGAATGACCACCAGTGACCACCTAAAAAGTATTCGATGACTAACAGATACTACTCGCAGCAGGTTAAGACCCTGCCCCGTAAATACCATGCAGAAGTAGAAACCGACCTCGACTAACTTGAACTGAAGATATTTAGCAACTGAAGATATTTAGCAAAAGACCGAGATTAGGGCATAAAAAGTATGTTTGGGGAAGGCCAGGTTCACACCAGACTGTCAATTAATAAGTTTATGCACCAGTTATTGGATGTATCATACCGTACTTAGTTTATAGCAATACTGATTGAATAGTATTGGATGATGACTTTATTTTCTAGAAATGTTATGAAAAAAAGCCTTACCCATCTTCTATGTCTGTACACACAGCGACAGGACATTGCTCCCAATTTCTGCAGTCTAGAAACTTCAAATAATTTACGAATGGTAAAAAAATTGCTGTAGGAAGTTGTTATTAGCAACGCTGAAAATATGTGGCTTAATAATTAAGCCAAACTCTCTTAGCCTTAAAAAGTTATATCTTTGAATATTCTATGAAACTGTTATGTGATGATAGGTGTATATACTTATTAATTGGACATTTTTAGATACCTAATTCTTTCAAATTTGAATGAACTCCATACAAAACATGAACTGTTGTTTGGCGTAGGTAGGTAATTTTTCCATGAAAATTTATCTCGATAAAAATTATATCAAAGTCATTTAAATCCAAGAATTGAATTATCTTTTTTAATTCGAGCGAATTTGTTGAATAAATGAACTGGGTTCACTCTCACAAAGTCAATGCGAAACGTATATTTCCTGTTCGTATTTACCTTCAGTCGAAATGAAAAGGACAAAATAAGTCCAAGCTACCCATTCGCAACTATTCCCTCTTCAGAGTTCTTACAGCGAGTACTTAAACTATTAAGAACAAGTATTTCCGGTAACTAAACTTACGTCCGACAATAATTGACCATTCACAGCAGTTTGCCGTTAACAATTTGCAGTATCCGCCTTCCACCGCCCGCCGCTCACAAAAAAAAAAAACAAGGAGTTCCAAGGAGACCAAGAAGTCCTGCTTATAACTATTTTTTGTCCAAAAAACACACTCTATGGATGTCACTCGTCGTTCTGGCTTCTTAGCTGCACGAGGCTAGCACATGAAGAGCCACATAAAACTTTCTGGTCTCTTCTCTCTTTTTCTGAGGTTTCCACGGCCATATTAATCCCACAGCAACAACAAAACTGTCCCGCTCTAAGGCAGTGCCCGACTGACCACTACTTAACAGCCAAAGAGGGACCTAACAACAAGAAACAAACGAAATAATAAACTTTCTTTGGACTTCTTAGCCGGCTGTGGTGGGTGAATGTGAATGGTGGTGTGTATTTTAGTGGGCGCATACTTGTGGGGGGTTGGGGTTCCACGAACCAGATGAGTAATTGTTTCTCTTTTTCTCTCTTAAGTAGTAAAGCAATAAACGAAACGAAAATGGGGCCCGCGGCCACGGTCCCAGACTTTGTACAACAATAATAAAACCGAGGTGCCGTCGCAGGCGAAAAAGATGGGCTAACTCACCTTTTGCGGAATTTAATCCAAAAACAGAGAAGAAGCGAACTTATTTTTCGTCGTTGATTTCTTTCTTCTTGCAGTTTGTCCGTGTTCGAATATTTTTCCTGAACTTTTTGATCTCGTGTTTTTAATTCTATTAGCTGCGATCCGATGCCGGTCAAAAGTTGTACAGCGTTCTGTCAGCGAAACGACTTCGATGCCGACTGAGCTGCATTGCGTTTTGGTGTAGCTCTAGCTCTTCATGTTCGTTCCGTCACGTCACCCTCATAATCAATTTATCTCTTCTTCTTCGTATTCGTTTCACTGTGAAGTAGCTACTTGGGCAAGTGGAATGGCAGTGTGGATGTAGTTTTCGCTCTCCAGTTGTTATGTGTTTTCGATATTTTTTTGCTTTCGTGTTTTTGTGTTCCCACCCAATGCAATGTACAAAACTGTTTACGTACTATTCGCTGCTTTCTTTTTGTGGAACAATTCGCGAAATCAAATTAAGTAGCTGATAAGGAAAAAGTTATGATGCCAACGAAGTCGGATTAGGCGTGGGAGCACATTTTAATTGTCAAAAACTGTTGACAGGAAATTTTTTAATTGCATTAAAAAAGTTGAATTGTTCCGCAGCTGGAGATACAGTCACGTAAATTGAGGTGGTATGTTTATTATCAGATGCAGTGTGGTTTGATATAGGTAATGTCTACAGCCGAATAACCTTCACAGTAGACGATATATTCTTTCCAACAGGAATTTCTTGAAAAAGTTGAGAATCCAAAAATTCTTTTAATTCCATTTCAAGGCGACAGCGAAAGAACTCCCAAGATGGAGTTCCTTATACTAGACATAAACCAGACATTACAACCATCAAAATAGGATGAAAGCGATGTCCTAGGGACCGTGTTATAGTTAGCAGGAACTGCGACCAGACTTTGGAAAGAAATCTTATGTTTTCAAGACATTAGCGAACGCATTGTAATAATCCGCATCAAGGCCGAATTCGCCGATATAAGCTTTATATGTGAACTCCGACAGAGAAAAAAAGATGATCTAGCGAAAGACTGGATCTACGAACTCCTTAAAAAAAAACATGAAGCCGTCGTGGGACGGCCGAAATAAATGTAGCTTTTACGTATTGGCCCGTGTGACATTAACGTTAACGGTACGGTGACGGCCACTATTGCCCTTTTTCTCGTTTCACTCCCCATCTGAGCTTTAAAAAAAATGCCCTCCCAAATAGCCGGGTCCTCAGCTAACTACCTCTAGTTGCACACTTAAAGTTGTATGAATTCGATTTTTAAATCTGCTTGCCTCTTAGTTATGACTTATGACCTATATTCAATGTAGACTCCCTTGTTTAACTGTCTACGGAAGTGGTTATCTCATATTTACCGCATCGACTATGACTTAATTTTTTTTCTCGTTTATTTCGATCGGTTTTGTATCTGTACAAACATCACTCTCCATTCGATCATCCGTCCGTCCGTCCGTCTGTCTGTATGTCACCGATTTTAAGGCCTTACATTTTGAGCTAGGATAATGAAATTTTGTATATAGGATCCTTGACCAAGGCTACAAGTGTAAAAATTTTCAAAATCCGCCCACTTTTTAGAAAAACGTTCTTTTTGGTTAAATGGTAAGAGTTTAGAAAAACTTTCTATACAAGATATTTAGGCAATCTGAATAAAGTTTTTTGTCACGCCCACTTTTTGGGGGCTTTTTCAGTAAAAAAAAACGCTTTTTGTTAAAATTTTAAAACTTTCGAAAAAACTTTTGATGCAAATACTTCCGTAATGGTAATATAACCATTTTGTCCATAGACAAACCACAAAAGGTTTTAATAAACTGTCTCAGAAATATATTGTGACAATATCATTTTCTGTATTTCATCGCCATAAAGCCCACATTTAAAGGATATTAATTTTAAGGATGGGATGGGATAGAGTATTCAACGATCCGCACAGCGGATTGTAGCCTTCTCATATGTTTTTAATCTAACATGCATTCTTCGTTAAACCAAGAATTTTGTTGCGGTCGTTTTTATAAAAATGCATCACTTTGCTCTTATCTCCATAGATAATTATAAAAGATAATGCTGTTATCATGCTATCATCCCGACAGCTAGTATATTATCTTTGTTAATTTGTATAAATATTTGATCTTCGTTCATTCATAACAACACCC
The DNA here is from genome assembly GCA_932526625.1 of Rhingia campestris. Taxonomy (NCBI): domain Eukaryota; kingdom Metazoa; phylum Arthropoda; class Insecta; order Diptera; family Syrphidae; genus Rhingia; species Rhingia campestris. The sequence goes on along the minus strand of OW052182.1, from coordinate 48,508,099 downwards.
CACAACGCTCTTGGCGCCCTGGGAACAGAACCAAATGCTTTATTATTTATTTTCTTTGTACTTGAAAACATTACGTTTCATGGAAGTACCCAACATTCATTAAAATTTTCCCATCCTTTCTTAAAATTTTAAAGTATATGGAAATAGTATTATTAAGTTTTCATCAGTATTTAACGTTTTATGTGCTAATCGATTAAATCGATCAAGGAGTTCTCTTTTCTTTAAATTTTAGCATTTCTGAATATCCATACAGTAAGTTGAAAAACCCCTTCGATTAGTATGTTGTAGTGAAAACCGTGGAGACCCAAATTACAATCCTGACATAACATAACATAACATCACCTTAATTTTGATTTTCACGGTCCCACTTCTTGAGAAAGAATTCAATTAGAAGCTTATTAAATGTACCCTTCGGAAAAGGCGTTAAATTCTATATAACATGTGACTAAATACGCTTAAAAAGTTCTAAGCCATATTTTTTTAGATTTTCGCGATTTTTAATATTGTACGTACTACAATGTTAAAAGTACGCTTAATCATTTCTCAAAACCGGCTATGATATGATCTTATATTTACAGCTCAATATCTTATCTTGTTTACTGTTAATCATTTGATATGTGCTCCATCGGCCACAACTCTGTTCACGGATGTGATAAGGCTTTATATCAACCAAACATAAAATAATCTAAATCGCATAAGAGTATTTTTTTTCTATAAGAGCGTTAAAAAAGTTCTCTTTAATGTTCTTATCGCAAATATTTATTTGTTTTTAAAGTATTTCAATTTCGTGCTTTTTACTAGGTAATCATGATTTCCCATTCGTTAAATTTAAATATCTGACAAAGGCCTTATTTTGATATTATATGACATAATCTCAGTTTTGAACAACTACGAAAGGCCTTATATTATTTTAAAATGATTAATCGGATCAATTTTTAAAATGCAAACGTTTGGTGTTGATTCATTTTTCTAACTAGAAAACATTTTAATTATAGTTGATAATTTACTAAGATTTGCAGACCTCTAGTTTTTAAGGTTTTAATATGGGTGATATAACTTTCGATGATAACCATATTAGGGAATGAATTATGAGGGATTGCAACAAACCTTAATAGTACATAACTCAGATATATCAAATTTCATTAACATTACAAAATGTTGTTTTTTAATTAATCAAAACTAAATAATATCTCGTGATCAATTTCCTTTATGAAATCAATACTTGGTTTATGTAAAGGGAAGTGAATCTGACTACAACGCGCAAATCAACGTTCCGACAAAGTGAAATCTCCCTTCACGTGATCAAATCTTCAAAGCCCTTACTCGAAATATTTTTAAGAAAATGTCTACTATACCGCAATGCATCATGGGCCAGCGACATAAACCTGGACTATAACTACGAATTATTTTAGATGGCTGCAGAGTCTTCGGTTTTAAGACAGATGGTAGACGTAGTAGAGGAATACCTCAATTTGAACTTGAATTGCGCAATCAGGTGGTTGTTTCAATACAGTTTCACCCTATAATGTAACATCACATACATTTGTTTTTATAAACTTTTCTCAGATGAGGCGAACCTAGTACAATCTAGGAGTACCCCGAGATGATATTTGCAGATGTTTATTGACTCTGCTCTTGATTTATTGTGGATTGTACGATGGTTGAAATAAGTCTTCTGAAACGCAGTGAGTCTAGGCCCTAGCACCTAGATGCTTTTAGAATCATTCATATGTGTGTGCACAAATGGCACGATGGCGGTACCTACTGCTTTATGACTATCCAAATAGCAATGTTGATATAATAGTAAACATATATACATACTGTTCTGTCAAGAAAGTGTTACCTTAACTCACCCATTCGGACTCGATCTAAAATCGTGCAAGAAGTGCACGCGCAGATATTATATGAATGTCAGAAAAATACACACGATTTTAAACTGTCTGTTGCAATAAAAATTGTATTTTGAACGGTTTTTTTTAGAATCATTGTGCATTGCTGATAAGTGCACCAACCGCAGATCCACTTAGTCTTCATAGTGATCTGGAGTCTATCTTTCTTGACAAATATGATATTAATACGGATGAGGGCACATGCTTATGAGTAATGGCAGCCATCACATCTCAATTTTGTTAAAGAGGAGATTTTTCCTTGCAAATATTGCCAAAAATAATGTTTTATTTTTCCTTGCCGATTATGGATATCGAGTTGATACGTGTAGTAGTTCTTGTTGTAATGTAGGCTGTGCTTTCCGCCAATACTGCTAAAAATGTTATATTTGCTGCACAATTTTAAAATCGTACTTTGATAGTCGCTCATAAATTTGTCCAGGAGCTGGTAGAAACAGTCCCTAGCAATGTCATCTCATTTCTTCGTCGGAGCGTGAGCGCAAATAAGTCTTATATTGGCAAATGTGGCCTTCATACGTTTTGTAACAACACATTTGCTAGTGTCTTTAAGCCATACCACTTCTTGTTATCCTTATAACAAACCAACTTACGAAAAGTTCTTATTTCTGTTCAGCACGAACCAAGTAAATGTCACAGTTTTTGTGCTCGGTCCATCCAATCTTATTTCTCGGATGGCAGTAATGTGTACTTAGTAGCAGCTTAAGGCTTCCGCTAGTTGTTTAGCTGCACATTTTCTGTTCAATAGTCTCACATTTCAGGTGTTGATACGAACGTCGTTGTCCTTTTTACATTTAGCATGGTCGTGTATTAGTCTTTTCCATGCTTTTTGGTTGCTTCGTAACAATAGGTGTTTTCCATGATTGAAGAGAAGCACAACCCACAACCTGTAGGATAACTCAAATTTATTAGATACACCTAGACATAAGTCCATCAGTATGCACTACGGAATTGAGTGATGCCGTTGGTCTTTTGGTGCCTAACCCTTGTACTTTTTGTGTGTCAGATTGTTCGAATATGTCAGAATTGCTCATGTAAGTTTTTTACTTCGTTTTTTAGTTAATTCCATCTTTAGAATTCGACCTCTGCCGCTTGGGGAGGATTTTTGATTCATGACTGGTCACGGGCAACCAGCAAGTTATTTTTTTATACCCTATCCCATAGGGGTAACTATATTAGTCTTGATAGAGATTCGTTTTCGTCGCGTGCTGCCAAAGCTCAATGCCCTGTTTACAAAGGCGTAGCTTGAATTGATTTTTCATTAAAAGGAGGTTGATTGGACTGTAAAAAAAGGATTCAGGACTAGAAAGAAGGTTAGATGGTTTTTGAACTTTTTGGTTCAGAAAGGATTATTATCAACATGAACTTCATGAACTTCCGAAGCGATCGAATGTTGCCTTTTTATGGTAATTTATATGTATGATTGGTATGTGTAGCTCTAAACATATTTATAATTGATGATATATAGAATTATCCTCGCGCCGCAAATGGCATTGTGTTTTCTTGATGTGCAATCTACATTCAATATAGTTAATATAGTAAATTATATTTAAATTTGTTAGAAAAAACCTTATTTTGCGGCCTTCAATCAGGTAATGCTTCATACTGTCAGTAAGTATGACAGTGATTCCAGCCATTTCAATTATAACTTTGTTTTCATACCTAGGTATTGAATATAAATGATATACATAAGATTGATGATGGAAATCAAAATGCGCAGGTAACAAATGAGATAGATAGATAGATAGCTTTATTTCGTTATAATTTTACAATGGCTTTGTTATTGCACAATATAATATTAATTACAGAGATTTGATATGTTCAGAATATATCTTTCTTCTGAGAAGTTATTACAAAATTGAAAAAATAAAAATATTAACTAGAGAAGAATAGGAGTTTTGAAGGAAACACGACAAAAACCTTCAATATAAGTCAAAACAGAAAGTTAATAAATAAATAAATACAAATACATAATAAAAAAACAAAGTAAATAAATAAATACATAGATAAATAAACAATTAAATAAATAAATAAAAAGACAAAAATAAATAAATAAACTAACAAGTTAATAAATAAATAAATAAATAAATAAATAAATAAATAAATAAATAAATAAATAAATAAATAAATAAATAAATAAATAAATAAATAAATAAATAAATAAATAAATAAATAAATAAATAAATAAATAAATAAATAAATAAATAAATAAATAAATAAATAAATAAATATATTAATAAATAAATATGCAAACATAAATAAATATATACAAATAAATAAATACAATCAAATAAATAAATAGCTAAATGAATATATAAATAAATAAACAAATAAGTAAGTAAACAATTATATAAATAATTAAAGAAAAACAACAAAAAATAAATAAATAAACAAACAAGTTAATAAATAAATAAATAAATCATATATTTTGACTAGTTGTTGCAAACAGATTATTAACTAAGGGATTGTCAGCAAAAGCGCAAGAATTCACAAACTTTTTAGTGATTTTGGATATTCTTTCAGATACTAATTCAACACCCGCTCTTTTATGAATGTGTAGAGTAGGATAATCCCATGGTAGATTTAACATTAACTTTAGAACTCTATTCTGAGCTACTTGTAGTTTTTTTATATGGCAAAGGGCGGAGTTTCCCCATACTGGACAGCCATAAAGAAGAATAGCTTGAAATATAACTTTAAATATTATTATTTTGTTTGACAGAGAAAGTAATGATCTCCTATTGATAAATGGGTAAAGGATTCTCGTTGCTATATTAACCTTATTCACTGTCTGTGAGATGTGTTCCTGGAATGTTAATTTGGAATCAAGATATATACCTAGATATTTTACAGAATTCTGAAACTTAACATTTGTTCCATTAATCTGTAAGTTAGAGGAAGGCAAAAAACAAGCTTTTCTTTTTCTAGTGAAAAAGATAGCTTGTAGTTTGTCCTTGTTTAATTGGATCTTCCATTTATTTAAATACGTTTCTAGTATTTCCATCGCATATTTTAGATTGATCTTAATATTAAGAGCAAAATCATGGGATGAAAATACAGCTGTGTCATCAGCAAAAACAGCTAATCCACATTCAGGCAGATCTGGAAGGTCTGAGGTATATAAATTATAGAGAATGGGCCCCAATACGGAACCTTGAGGTACTCCAGACTTCAAGTAAATTACATTAGATACACCACTCATGCACTTGAAAACGACGATCAGACAGAAAACTTAAGATTATATTGCACAGATATGGAGGGAAGTGTAGATTTATCATTTTATATATCAATCCATTATGCCAAACACAGTCAAAGGCCTTTTCAATATCAAGTAAAATCATGCCAGTCGATTTTCCTTTCGACCGGTTACTTTTAACATGATTATAAATTCTTTGTACTTGAAAGGCAGTGTTGTGGTAGCGTCTAAAACCGAACTGCTCATCTGGAAAGATATGGTTATCATCAATAAATTTCATAATCTTTTCTTTTAGAATTTTTTCACAAATCTTACTTAGGCTACTAAGTAGGCTTATTGGTCTATAACTACCCGGATTAACAGCTGCCTTACCCGCTTTTAATATGGGTGAGACTTTAGCAAGCTTCCATTTGATTGGAAAGTACTGCATCTTAAGGCAGGCGTTAACAATATACGCCATCACTTTGATCCCTTTTTTAGGTAGTTCCTTAAGGTAGATATTTCTTACATGATCTAATCCTTCAGTCTTTCTAATTATCAGATTATTTATAAAAAACAAGATGTCTTCTTCGTTTACGTAAGCATCTACAGGTGTATTTATGTTCATTGTTCTTAGTCTTTCAACTGAACTGCCAACCACAGTGTTTGTATATGCATCACCCAAATGTTGCGATATGCAATGATTACGCTCGAAAGTTGAGGCTAGAGCATTGGCTTTTTCACTGTCCGTAAAATAAATATTCGAATGTTCCTTGAGGAATGGAATATGCCTATTCTTATTTCGGACTATTTTTACCATGTTCCAAAAAGGCTTCGAATTCTTGTCTAAATCTTGAAGCTTCTTACTCCAGGAATCATTTCGCAATTGTGAAATTTGACTGTTTATTACGCTGCTTAGGTATTTCATCTGGTTTTTAAAAGAGGGTTGCCTATACCTCTGCCAATTTCTCCTATACATATTTCTTATCTTAATAAGATTTAAAATATGCAATGGGAGCTTGAAACAATTATTGTTTTTAACTACCTTTGGTATACTTTCGTCAGCAGAATCCAAGATGTGTTTAGTAAAAGTGTTAACGAGAGAGTCAACATCTTGCTTACATGCTATTTGATCTAACTCAGTATTAACATGTCGAAGCTTTTGATTTACACTACTTCTATAACGAGTCCAGTTGGCGTTTTTCATATCATAGATATATTGAAACTGTTTTGCTCCATTCAAAAGAAGATTGCACAATACTGGGTTATGGTCTGAATTCAGATTGTTGCGGTTATTACTAATTTGAAATAAATTGTAATACTATTTTTAATAATTTATTAATTATAATTTGAATTAAGAACAATTTGTTTGCACCCTTAAAAAACTAGTACATTCTTTGTAATCACTAATTCAACAACAAATTATGACATTACAAAATGTCATTTTAATGTCAAAAACAAATGTGTCAATAATTCAATTCTCGATTAAAACTTTTATAACGTGGATCGACAAATACTGTTTTATTAAAAAATACGGAACATTAAAAATTACGGAGTTAATCAACTACGGTAAAAACACGAACAAAGGGTTTTGTGAGAAAAAAGAGGTAACCAAGAAAACCCATACGTTACTTATGCACGTAACATTTGATCCATTCGAGCCAATTTACCAATTTGCCAGTGACAGTGTGTATTTTGATTCTGAAAAAGACAATTAAAGTGATTTAAAACTATTTTATAACAATAAAGAACACTACGTACAGTGATAAAATCATAATTAGAGACATTTTCTTGTGAGTTTTTGTGTAAAACGGTTTCCCGCGTCGTGTAAATTGATAGCTGCGCAAGCTTAATAAGTTTCTCGCGTCGCGAAATTACTTATTTTCAAAAGACTGCAAGCAGAATAGTAAAGGTGAGTGAGTAAGCCAATTTAGCCCATTGTATATATATTTTGCCATATTTATTTGCCAAATTGTCAATATGAGTACACCAAAGGAGCTCAAACTTTTAAAAAATACGCTTGCAATCCTCAAACTCGATTATAAGAGTTTTTCTGCGACTGCCGAAGTTAAGCGTACGAAAAATAGCGTCAGTAGTCGTTTGTCTAGTATGGAAGAGGCATTCCAACAAAGCAGGAGCATAAGTGACAAACTAATTACATCGTTGGATGACGAAAACGATCGTTCGCTTTTTGAGGGAATCATAGAGAGTATTCGCGAAGTTTACTTCGAATATAAGACAGAATTGTTGGACTGCTTGGATAAGCTTGGGGAGTCGTCTACCAAAAGGCAAACGGCAAGCAGTTCAAATCAGCATGTTATTCGACTTCCAGAAATGTCTCTTCCTTTGTTTTCGGGGCAGTACGAAAAATGGAGGCAATTCAAAAGCAAATTCGAATCAATGATTCACAACAATTCTGGATTAACAGAAATCCAAAAACTTCACTATTTGAAGTCAGGTTTGTCCGGAGAAGCTGATCGCTTATTGCACCATTTGGAAATTGACGAGGGAAATTATAAAACGGCATGGTCGATTTTGTGTTCTCGGTATGACAACAAGCGTTTACTAGTTAATACGCATCTAAAATTGTTTGTTAACCAGCCGACTATTTCAACTGAGAATGCACTCGCGCTCAAAAGATTACTCGATACTTCCACAGAATGTCTGCATTCGCTTACAAATCTTGAGGTTCCTGTTAAGCAATGGGATTTAATCACAATTTATATAATGTTGCATAAATTACCATCTTCAACACAGCAGCTATGGGAAGAAAGACTTGGGGCAAGGAAGGAATTACCAACGTTCGCAGAGTTTTCTGAGTTCTTGGAAACTAGGTTCCGAACTTTGGAAATAGTCGACCAGGATAGACCAAAACCTGCAAAAGGATTTAACGGCGGTTCTATTCAACGACAACCCACAACGAAGAATGCATTCCACTTGCAACAGAAGTCAAAGGACAAATATAGCTGTAAGGTATGTGGTAAAGGGCAACACTCGCTTACCAAATGCAACCAATTTGGAAAAATGAGTCCATTTGAACGATGCAACATAGTCGGTCAAATTGGTGTTTGTAGTAACTGCTTGGCTTACAGTCACACAATCCAACAATGCGTTAGTCAGGGACGTTGCCACCAATGCCAACAAAAACACCATACACTGTTGCATTGCGTGTCAGGTCAAAATCACACAAGCAATCAATGTTTACCAAACCCACAGTCACAATACCCATACAACCCCACACAAAATACAATCCCCAATACACAATCCTTTCAAACCTCTACAAATTCTCCTCCACTCCATAACCAACCTAGTACAAATGTTCATCCAGTAGGCCAACATATGCAAACTACGTACACCGATGGTATAGATCGACCGAGCACTAGTTCAGCAGTTCACAACTACCATGCTCAACAATGCACGAACTCTCAAGTTCTGCTAGCTACTGCGGTAGTAAAGGTTAGATCTTCTAGAGGGAAGTTTTTCAATTTGAGAGCCTTGATTGATCCAGGATCTGAAGCCAGCTTTGTAACGGAAGCAGCGGTACAAATTCTCAACCTGAGGACTCGGAGTACGTTAGTTGAAGTGTCAGGGTTGGGAAAGGTCAGCAGCGGAGCATGTCACAAGTGTGTTGACATAACGTTTGCGTCTCTGCGCACCACTTTTGAGACCAGCACACGAGCCTTTGTATTTAAGTCCCTGACTGGGCTTCTCCCGGCCAAACAGCTGACATTCAACAACTGGAAATACCTTAACGGCTTGGACTTAGCGGACCCTATGTTTTACAAGCCGGCTACAGTGGATCTGCTACTAGGAAGTGACGTATTTCCGGACTTCATCCTTCCGGAGATTATTCGCGGCGAAAATACCATGTCACCTATAGCGCAAAAAACGGAGTTAGGATGGATTTTGTTAGGTAAAGTACCCATAGAGACACAAAAGTTCTCAACAAATTGTTTCTTGCAGGTCTTTGATATCGACACCCAATTACGAAAGTTTTGGGAAATCGAAGAAGCACCCTACGTCGATACGGAGACAGACGAGAACATTGCTTGTGAAAAGCATTTCGAAGAGACGACCATTCGTCTACCCGATGGAAGATACGAAGTATCTCTTCCTTTTACGGATGGATGTAAACCCGCGCTTGGACCCTCGAAGCAAGGTGCCTTGCGTAGGTTTCATCAGTTGGAGAAACGGTTCGAGAATAACCCAACACTTTACAGGGAATATTCGACATGCATAAAAGAATACCTGGAGCTCGGACAGATGTCAGAAGTTGATGGCTTCAATGATGTCGTTCTTCATACACCATATCATTACTACGTTCCACACCACGCTGTCCTGAAGGAGTCTAGCACGACAACTAAACTGCGAGTCGTCTTTGATGCTGCTGCAAAGACACTGGATGGCACATCCCTCAATGAGCACTTATTGGTTGGACCTAAAACTCAAAACAACATTAATGATATAGTGTTAGTATGGAGAACGCATCAATTTACCTTCACTGCGGACATTGAAAAAATGTTTAGGCAGATACGAATGAGGCAAGATGAGTCGTACTACCAGCTGATCCTTTGGCGTGACAACCCTACTCAACCGATACGGACTTATCGTTTGCAGACAGTGACCTTTGGAACTGCTAGCGCACCGTATCTGGCCAATCGCACAATCCAAAGAGTTGCTGCTGACGAGGAGCATCGTTACCCTATTGGTGCAAAGGTCATACGTAAGGGAATGTACGTTGACGATCTGATTGCTGGAGCCGATACACCGGAAGAGGCGCGACGAATACGCGATGAAGCAAGACATTTGCTGGCATCTGCTGGCTTCAATCTGCGGAAGTGGACTACTAACCACGACACACTGTTGGACGGTATTCCGGAGGACCAAAGAGAGTTGGTATTTTCTTTGCCTTTTGAGCAGTCTGCTAATACGCAAATAAAGACGCTAGGTATACGATGGTGCCCCTCTGATGATTCCTTTTCTTTCCAGAATGTCTCGGTGGACTCTAAAGGTCCAACAAAAAGAACGATGCTGTCTACTATCGCCAAACTCTTCGATCCTCTTGGGTGGATTTCGCCGTGCATCATTTTGGCAAAAATCTTGATGCAACATTTATGGTGTCGTGGATTAGCTTGGGATGACCCGATCCCAACGGATCTTCAACGTCATTGGGAAGATTTTCGACGGGAGCTGCCGGCTATTGAGACCATCAAGATACCACGGTGGATTCATCTGGGAGACAATCGAAGAGACCTGGAAATACACGGGTTTAGTGACGCATCAGAAAAGGCATATGGCGCAGTAATTTACTTACGTGTTTTGGATGACGACGGCAACATTCACGTTCACCTCCTGATGTCAAAGACTAGAGTGGCTCCGTTGAAGACCGTAACCCTTCCCAGGCTTGAGCTTTGCGGAGCGGTCATGTTAGCGACACTCTTGGACTACACAGCAAGGACTTTAAAGTTGGAAGATGTCAGGACGTACGCTTGGTCAGACTCGATGATAACGTTGGCGTGGATAATGGCACCTCCAGCTCGGTGGAAGACGTTCGTCAACAATCGCGTTGCGGAGATCCAGCGTTTAACAAACAGCAGCATCTGGCGATACATTCCAACGCAACAAAATCCTGCTGATCTGGCATCTCGTGGTCTTTCGGCATCGGAGCTGAACAATAACACACTTTGGTGGAATGGACCAGAGTTCCTAAAGTCCAATTGGGACTTCGAAACACCAACTCAACCGTCTATTGGGACTACGGATGAAGAAACGCGGAATGTCCAAACACATTGCGTCAACACAGCAACAAACGAAATAGATCTGCTTATACATCGCCACTCGAATCTCAGGAAACTGCTGAGAATTTTAGCATATTCTCTTCGCTTTATAGCCAAGACCCGCCGGAAAAGTACGCATACTTCGACCTTGACACCGATGGAAATGGATGCAGCATTGAAGACCGCCTTAAGGACTGCTCAAAGGAACATGTTCTTCGTCGACGATAAGGAAACACAACCTAATACAAAGGGGTTAAAAACGTTACAACCTTTTATCGATGATGTTGGGATCCTGAGAGTAGGAGGTAGATTGCAAAACGCCGATCTAAATTACGAACAACGACACCCCATTATAATGAAACCCAGTCATCACCTCAGCAAACTGATTGTTAAGGATGCGCATGCTACAACGTACCATGGAGGAAACCAACAGATGATCGCCCAAATTCGTCAAAGGTTCTGGGTGCTAAATCTAAAAAACACCGTGAAGAAAACGATTCATGGCTGCAACGTTTGTTTTAGGCAAAAGGCAAAATCAACTTGCCAGCTGATGGGCAATTTGCCAGCTTCACGAGTAAGGATGTCTCGTCCCTTTACCAACACAGGTGTTGACTATGCTGGCCCTATCGAGGTTAAGGCATGGAAGGGTCGAGGGTCAAAAACATTCAAGGCATACTTTGCGGTGTTCGTTTGTCTGGCTACCAAGGCTCTACATTTAGAACTAGTCAGCGACATGACGACTCAGGCGTTCATCGCGGCCTTTAGAAGATTCTCGGCGAGGCGAGGAGCCTGCAAAGAAATGTTTAGCGATTGCGGAAAGAATTTCGTGGGTGCTGCTAAAGAGTTAGAGAAACTTCGAAAGGCAGCCAACTTCAGTCAAAACCAGGTATCGGAAACTCTACTCCTAAGCGGTACAAAATGGAGCTTCATCCCACCAGCATCGCCACACTTCGGTGGATTATGGGAAGCAGGTGTTAAATCGGTAAAGTACCATTTAAAAAGAGTTGCTGGTAACTCTACTCTCACCTTTGAAGAGTTGTCAACCCTCTTGACACAAATTGAAGGTTGCCTCAACTCAAGGCCTCTGTGTCCACTCACCAGCAACCCGGACGACTTCACCGCTTTAACCCCAGCACACTTCCTAATAGGCGAACCAATACTAAGCGTACCTGAACCAGACACCACAGAAGAAAAATTATGCTACAACGATCGTTGGAAAAGGATACAACAGATGTACCAAACCTTTTGGAAACAGTGGAGCTCCGAGTATCTTTCACGTCTCCAGCAGCGACCAAAATGGCTGAAGACCGAGGAACAACCGCAGTTAGGGGACCTGGTTTTAGTGAAGGACGAGAGGATTCCACCGTCTAAATGGATAATGGCCCGTATCATCACACTTCACCCAGGAACAGACAACTTGGTTCGCGTCGTGACCCTGAAAACACAAAACGGGGAACTAAAAAGACCTATTACCAAAATATGTTTGCTTCCAAGCAACAAAATAGCAACCGATCAATCCTATATATAAATCTTTAAAAAACTCACCCTACACATACATACCCTATTTACCTCACACATACATAACCTATTTACCTCACACATACATACCCTATTAACTCTGCAATAAATCAAAGCATACATTTACACACTAAATCATCACACAACATCCAAAACACCCTATACCCGAAATAGCAAACCCGCGCTAAAATACCCTATAACCACACACTCTAAAATACACACTAAAATTTTCATCCCACACACATTTCTCACAAGTAAAATAAAACAAAAAAAAATAATATATTACTTATATATACCCAACTCACCCTAATTAAAATTAAATACGTATGAATATTTATTAAAAACAAAACCATAAAATACCCTTAAAAAATAAACACCCAAAATTTAAAATGAACTTAACAATACACAAAAATTATATTTGGGAAATTTCCCACGTGAATTTCCCTTCCCGCACTCAACACTACACATCATACGACACTATTAACATCCATACAGTCCACTCAATGAAGAACATACACACACACACACACACACACGTACTCATCAACTCATTCATTCATTCAATTCAATAACTAATAAAAACAAAAAAAAAAAACTTACCTACACGATACCAGGAATAATTCACCACTAATTTAATTCGCAATTTGCATTAGATTGCACATCACACACACGCGAGAGATCCGAACTTTTTTTCGCGAATTGTAAAAACAATAAAAACTCGATTACAACACGACACGAGACAACGCACGCCTAGCAAGCCAACTGATAAGCATGTCGATACCACAAGATGATTGCTGTTGCGGTACAGCGGAAAAGAGAGCGGCTTACGCATGGCAAAGGCAAAAGGGCAAAATATTAGCAGTGTGCTGCACTCAGTGCTACACATGCTTAGGCTACTCACTTCACTGTTGTTCACGTAGGGTGTTTGTTTATGTGCATTTTGTTTATGTGCATTTTGTTTGTAATTACATGTGTCCCTTTCTGTTACACTAATAGTCTCTTTAACAGATTACAAGCCAAGAAGAAAAAACTATTGCAGTGATAATGAAGGCGAATTCAGAAGACAAAACAAACTGAGTTGCCATATTGCAGTTTCGGGACCAGAAGATTGTTGCGAACAGAGTTCACGGCGGGGGTGAATGTTGCGGTTATTACTAATTTGAAATAAATTGTAATACTATTTTTAATAATTTATTAATTATAATTTGAATTAAGAACAATTTGTTTGCACCCTTAAAAAACTAGTACATTCTTTGTAATCACTAATTCAACAACAAATTATGACATTACAAAATGTCATTTTAATGTCAAAAACAAATGTGTCAATAATTCAATTCTCGATTAAAACTTTTATAACGTGGATCGACAAATACTGTTTTATTAAAAAATACGGAACATTAAAAATTACGGAGTTAATCAACTACGGTAAAAACACGAACAAAGGGTTTTGTGAGAAAAAAGAGGTAACCAAGAAAACCCATACGTTACTTATGCACGTAACACAGATCATTAAAAATGACAGGTTTGGTTACATAATTAGGACAGTTAGTAACAAATATATCAAGCACAGATGGACAACCGCGTGATCCTGCAGGTACATACGTTGGACTACACGGAAACAATATGCTAATGGGTAAGGAAACAGAAAGATTAGCAAGCAAATTACCCCAAGTATTAGCTCGCGCACAACCCCAATCCCTGTGTCTGCAGTTCAAATCACCTCCGATTAGGAAATCGTCATGCCAAGAAAAAAGTTTACGCAAATCATTTCTCAAACTATTCTTCTTTAAATCTGATACAGTGCCACCAGGAAAGTAGACACAGAAAATTTTAATAGTTCTTTGATTATTTAATTTCACTTTAATGCCTATGTTTTCTACCAATTGTGTTCTAGAGATTGGTAAGAGCGTATGTTGAATCGATCTTCTGACAAGAATAGCTACACCTCCACCAGGTCTAGTAGTTCTATCCACTCGATAGCATTTGAAATTTGGTGTTGATAGTTTATGATCTTGCTTTAACCATGTTTCGGTGACTAAAGCTATGTCAACGTTTTTTAAATTCAAAAAGTTTGTGAATTCTGCGCTTTTATTTCGAATTCCCCTAGCATTCCATGTTACAATATTTAAATTACTATCTACCGTATTATTACTTATCATCATTAGAATACAAAAATGTTGTTGCTAATTGTGCAATAACTTTAAATTGGTCGCTTTTAGTTTTACATACTGACAATTTGGTAATCATTTCCATTATTAAAACATTCAGCTCCTCCATGGAAAAAAGATTGCTGTTTGTTCCGATCAAACCTGTTGTTTGGTGAGTAGTAGTCCTCCGTGTGTTTGGTGGTTGCGAACAGCTGATGGCGTCTGGTTGATGATAACGTTCCACGTTCAGTTGTCTTCGTTGAGGAAGAGAGGGAAAAGCTGTCATTGATGACAGTTCAACATGCTCATTGCGAACCGGTTCAGAATTGAAAGCTTGTGTTGAAGGTAAAGCTTTTCGCCGAGGCTGATTATGTCGGTTTGCCATGTTGCTTTTAAGCTCTAAATATTTTGCTCTGCTTAAACAAGAGACATCGCTAGCTTTATGCTCACCGTTGCAATTTGCACATTTCTGTATGGTGAGATTATTGCAATCGACAGTCTTGTGTGAGCCGGCACAAATTCCACAATATGTTCTTACATGACAATTACGTTCGCCATGCCCGAACATTTGGCAGTTGTGACATTGTGTCAATTTGCCTTTAATTTTCTTCTGAAAGCTCCAACGCACTTGTGTGTGGCAAACGGACCGAAAATTTTTATTAAGATCAAATAAGCAAGTTATTTTTTTATACCCTATCCCATAGGGGTAACTATATTAGTCTTGATAGAGATTCGTTTTCGCCGCGTGTTGCCAAAGCTCAATGCCCTGTTTACAAAGGCGTAGCTTGAATTGATTTTTCATTAAAAGGAGGTTGATTGGACTGTAAAAAAAGGATTCAGGACTAGAAAGAAGGTTAGATGGTTTTTGAACTTTTTGGTTCAGAAAGGATTATTATCAACATGAACTTCATGAACTTCCGAAGCGATCGAATGTTGCCTTTTTATGGTAATTTATATGTATGATTGGTATGTGTAGCTCTAAACATATTTATAATTGATGATATATAGAATTATCCTCGCGCCGCAAATGGCATTGTGTTTTCTTGATGTGCAATCTACATTCAATATAGTTAATATAGTAAATTATATTTAAATTTGTTAGAAAAAACCTTATTTTGCGGCCTTCAATCAGGTAATGCTTCATACTGTCAGTAAGTATGACAGTGATTCCAGCCATTTCAATTATAACTTTGTTTTCATACCTAGGTATTGAATATAAATGATATACATTAGATTGATGATGGAAATCAAAATGCGCAGGTAACAAATGAGATCATTTTAAAATTCGAGCAAAAACTCTGAACAGCCCTATTTTCCCAATAAATAAACCGACACTTAATAATTCAAACAAGTATGTACAAAATTACTAAACGTCGTCACGCCTAAGCAAATCCCTTTTTAAACATTTCCCTGCGCACTCACATATCCTTTTAATCAGATCTAAGTGTGTCAAATGTTCCTTAGGGCACCCATTCTCAAAACCACTTTTATTTAAAAAGAGCAAAACAAAAACTCAGCAACATGATTTATGAGCCACACTCGAATGGGAGGGGGAAGAAAAACGAAGAAAATTCTATGATCCATGCAATCCATTTCGTACCTCACTGCGACGTATACGTAATCTTTTTGAAGTAGCCACTTTGCAACAATAAATTTCCATTACAATGCCATTTATCAGTGTATACTCAACGAAATGATGTTTCCCTGTTTCCTCTTACGGTTTTTTTTTTTCATTCGAAGGATTTTTTTGCTGCATTTTTACAAAACCCAGAACAAATGGAATCTCAGTTTAAATATTTGTGATTATCACTGTACCGGCAGCTGACTGCCTCCTATGGCCATGGTTGTGGGTCTCATTGCGGCGCTTGATACACTCGTGGAGTGCTGCAATTCATTATCTTAAGTGCTCCAGCGATTGGCGGCCAGTGTTTTCTGTCTACAGCTACGCGGTATTTACTTGTGCATGCGGGCAATGACAAGGGTATATGTTATGAATTGATTCGCCTTTTGGGCCAGACCCCGGCCTCATGATGAATTCATATGGCGGATGATGAATGCATTTGGAGATGGAAGAGCTTTATGGTTTATGTTCGTCAGTTTGCATGAATGGACATCAATTAAATTTGAATTCATAGTAAATAGCTGTGCACTTGGTAAACAAAAATGGACTATTATATTATGCACGAAGCCACGCTGGGGAAGTATAAACATTTTTAAACTTTATTCGAAGAGGTGGGATTATTGATAGTGATTGCCTTTTGCAGCA
This sequence comes from Rhingia campestris, assembly GCA_932526625.1. Taxonomy (NCBI): domain Eukaryota; kingdom Metazoa; phylum Arthropoda; class Insecta; order Diptera; family Syrphidae; genus Rhingia; species Rhingia campestris. The sequence continues at coordinate 48,491,312 of OW052182.1, read as the reverse complement.
TTTTATATATTGGCTAAACTCTTGAAAACTTCTTAGATAGTCCTTCCAATATTAAAGGTAAGGTAAGTTTATTGTGTTTATGACATTATGATATTTAGAACAAAATGTTGGTGAGAACAGATATTCGTCATTATTAATTTGCTGTAACAAGGACTATGTTAACAGCAAGTATTAGTTCATAGCACGTATAACCTGTGTATTGCTTAGTGCGATCAAGCAACAGAGGATTTGAAAATAAACTTGTAGTAGTACATTCATTATTGCCTTACCAGCAATAATGAATGTACTACCAGCAAACTTAAAAAACATTTTAAACTTTAAAAAACGCAAAAAAGATGTAAAAAAGTATCTTTTAAACAAACATCATGTATATTAACTCCATATAAACATTTGTTAATAACTAAATTTATTGAAAATTGTAAATGAATTGTAAATACCTACTCTTTCAAATTTCCAAAACCGATAAACTGTGAAATATTATCAATATAGAATATGCAACCACCTGCAGATAAGCAATAAGCTTCGCGGGTAAATGAATTATTATAACGTTTTAAAGAAAGAATAAAGAAATTAATGAAAAAAAAAAAAAAAAAAAAAAAAAAAAAAAAGATCATACGCAACCACATCGGCTTAATTTTTGTCACTCGTTATTATCATAATTTCATTAGGACTTGAATTAAACAGGCTTGAAGATCGCGATACAGTCGACAAAAAATATCTTATGAATAAAATCTTGATATCAAAATTCATGCTTGCTAAATTTTTTTCTAAGACAAAGAGATGTAGAGACTATCTCCTAAAAGCAGACCTAAGGAACTTCTCAAATTACAAATGCGTCAACAGCCAATCCAACCTAAGCATTTCGTACAATCAATAGCCAATGAGGGAGTTATGTTAGCTTCTTATTCCTCAATTGTAAACGCTTATTGACAAGACTCACGAATTATCAGTCTTATTTAAAAATAGATTCTTTCAGAGAACCACCCATTAAGCTACAAAAAGATTTCAGACGGACACACAGTACGTTGTAAAATATCCTGAGTCCGATATTTAGTAGAGATATGAAATAAGTAATTATTTAACTAAGTAAGTCAAAAACATATGCCAAACCATTACCGAAATTTGTTCGCGGGAAAGTATGCCAGAAAATGGAACTTCAGCATTCTTAGGTCAATTAAAAAAAGGCACCCCTCCTAAACATCGGTTACAATATCCAATCTGTAGTAATATGATAACTTCTGAAAACATTCACAAATAAATAATATTATGTGCCGATCCGACATACCAGGAAAGTTGAAAACTGATCAAATCTTACAGAACATCCTAAAAAAAATCAAAGAAGCCCACATCGATACCTATCACCAATTTATCGATTTCAAAGCCGCATACGACAACATTTATAGTGAGCTTCTAGTTAATATAGATCGGCAGGAACGCTAAAAAAACCGAATTGGTCCTTTTCAGCGGGAAATAGGAAGTCCCGCACGATGACCCACAAAACCTTAATGACATTAGTCTCAAGTTCGCAGAATCAGCCAAGTGCCTGTGTGTTGTCTTGGATAAGAAACTAAACTGAAAAGCCAATATACACATGTAAAAAAACAATCGAGAAGATATTAGGTAAGCAACCATATATAAGTCTCTGTCTTTAGGTATCCATCATTAGATTCATACTTTTGTATACTCGGACGGTTTTAGAAAAAGTCTCCAACCACTAGGTTGGGAAAGTTCTAGGGAAAGTTCAAAGATCAGCTTGCATATGCATTAGTGGAGCTCATGTAAATCATCAATCAAACTGAATGCGATCAAGAAAGCAAAACGCAGACTGATTAACCAAACTATTTATAACCAGAAACGCTCTCTCTGCCTTGATAATATTGAACAGATCAAACATCATTACCATCAGAGGTGTCTATACAGACAATGCCCTTTAGGTCTAAATGCAAAAATACGCGGACTCTTTAGCAAATGAATTCTGCAGAAGCTGCTTGAATGAGGAGGAGTATGAGTATATTCCTCACTTTCTCTGCTCTTGTCCAGCGCTCTCCAACACAAGAAAACTCCACCTAGGAGACTACTTCTTTGACAATCTAGGTGACCTGGCTAATATCAATGACAGAAAGCTCATCCGCTTCATAGTCAGCTCGAAATGGTTTGCTTAAGGTCCAATTATAGCTATCATTGGAACTCAAACATGATGGAACTGATATTTTACTTGAGAAGTTGGTTATGTCAATCTTTGGAAAATTCTTTAATAAAAATCTATACAGTGGGGAATGAACCATACTTGAGGTTAGGGTTGATCATACAAAAGAATATGATAGATTGGAACATACATAGAAGTGAACACTCATCATTGGAATTTGGAAAGAATGTGTTTTATTTGGTTGGAATGAAAAATTTAAATATTTTTGGATAATCTTCTTTTAAGATTCATAAGCTTTTTTTAACAGGAACTCTCCAATAATTCAATTTATGATTTTCAAAAATTATTGTCCTGCGTCTGTAAACGCATCTTCCTGCATCTACCCAAGCAGAAAGGAGTGGGAAAGAATGCATTTGTCAACAAATCTGCACAGATGGCTCAAAAATGGACGTAGGTATTGGAGCGGATGTGTTGTCCAAAAAATTACTGCTAAAGAGCAAATTTTGCTCCTTGATCGCAGTATTGGCAGTAGCGAAGTAACCACGATGCTGACAATACCACAAGATGATATAACTATTTTTTATCGATAGTCAGTCAGGCTCCAGGTAAAGCGATCTCCGCTCTCGAAATCATATCTAATTGTTAAAGGCTGTCAGAAAGAGCTTAAGGTTGAAGTTCAACACAATTTTAAGCTCTGTTGGATCACTGGGCAATGCAAATGCTGATCAGATTGCAAGGAGAGGCTCTGCTACCAGCAGTGAATAAACAGATTAGTCCGTTAAATCACCACTAAAATATGTCTTAGACAAAAAGCTGGATATCGCCAGAGATACGCTTAATTCCATTCCTTCTTGTGAAATATTAAAGAAGATGTGACCTAAATATGACAAAGCCAGAACCCAAAAACGATTTCAGAGAAATGAAAATTCTGTTTCATTGATTGTGTATATCCTTATTGAACACAACATTATTTGCAAATCAAAAAACACACGCGGATACCCTCCTCTCCCTGTTCGATTGCAGACGCCTCAGCCATTAAAGAAAAGTAACTATGGAAATACTTTTTCTACGGTCTAAAAGATCTATCTGAAATCCCACTTTCGTGTTTTTTTAGATTTACAAAAGCAAATGCTAGTGCCCAGAATGAGACTAATGGACTTCTACGGCTCCAAGGAAAGAGCCACACACTTCAACCTGCCAATTGTCTACATTGAAATGAGTACGAAGAGGATGGACAAATAGCATCTACCACCTACCTAACCTTTCCATTAAGAACCACATAACTGAAAATTATTTGATAGTAGCACACCGAAATCGAATTTTGGAACAACTTTATTTCTATAATAATTTACCAAGGTGTCAAAGACAATCACCCAATCTGACATCTAGAAAAAATCCCTATAGATACAAGAAGCTACTATGATATATGCAATTTGTGATTCGGCCTTAACCATCTTTAATTGCCAATTTAAAAAATGGCATCACACTTCTTAAAAGTCTTAAAAGTTCTACGCTTAAATCGATAAAAAGCAATACTTACCGCGTATTAATACAAATACCAAACACATTTTTTTTACTTTATTACTATTTACTTGTTTTTATTTAAATTAAAAGAAAATCTTTACAATTAAGAACACACCTACTCACAAACATTAAAGAATAAGTATCAAACGTTCAATAATAAACTGTTGTTTAATTTATAATATTCATTTTAAAGTTAAATCTCACCTTAAAATTAAAATTAGAAAGAAAACAAAAAAAAATACAAAAAAAAGTTAAATACGAATGAAAATAAATTGCAAAGCGGACACGCAAAATTAAATATACTAATTAAAAGGTAAACACGGGAAACAATCAAAATGGAGGGCGTTGTTACGCCAACAGAACAGCAGTCGTGGTGACTCTGTCAGGGCACTTCTATGAAGAAAGTAATTTGTTGGCAATTAATTTAAATAAAGTCAACTGCGAGATACAACCGACGAGGACGCAAAACACCAGGACAACACTGTGCGATATTGAAGAGAACTGAATGGACGTGAGATTCTCCGGTGTCCGAGCAAGTCCTCTTCCTGTCGTGTGGTTACGCGCTCTACTTCCTTATACTTTTCTTCCTGTGTCCTTGGTTAATCCTAGGGTTATTCATTGTTTCAACGATTTGCGACACTATTGCTCTTGATTATTTCCGCTTATTTTTTCCGCTGCTTTTTGTTTGCAAACTTTTTTCTCTGCTTTATGTCACTAAGTTGAGTCCTTTCTGTAAATCTATATGTGTGTGTGTGTGCTGAACATTTTTTTGTTCATTTAATTTACATAACTTTTACGGCTGGAAAGTTTTCTGTGACAGAAGCGATGACAACTCCTTGAAGTTCGAAAATTGTGAGCTTAAACAAATTTACGTTTAAAATTGATGTGTGTATGTATAGTTTTTTTTTGCTTGTGTAGTGTAAGAATGAGAATAGCGGACAATACAATGAGATGAGGTTATCCATTTTGGCTGGTTTGTCGCGCGGAAGGACCAGGTTTTTCTTATAGTCGTCCTTTAATTTGGAGCTGTGGAAGTGCTTAGTTTTTTTAATTTCTTGCACGTTGGAAATTCTTGCCCTGAAGTGGTAATGGTGGAACACCTTCATTTGCCAGCTGTGGACGATAAGAAACGAAAGTAGAATGTTAGAAAAAATGTCATTAAAGGGAGATGAGGTTTAAGGGGTATGTAGGTAGATTGTTGGAATTCTAAATGAAGAAGAATATGCTTAAGTCAAATGATATTCTCACAGAGCGGCTACCATGTGCGGAATTGATCCTTCATTACAAATTCATGCCAAAGAATGGTAAGACTTGCCTGCAAAATTTATGCAGACACCAGTGCTTATCCTAATTTTACGACTTTTGGACTGCAAATGATGTCGTTTTAGTTTGATGTTTTCTTCGCGTTCCCCATTATAACTCGGGGTGCTTCACGTTAATGGTGCAGAGATTTAAATGAGACCTAGGGGTGTTGGACATTTTTTGTATTTACTTAGATTGTGTCGTAATTTTGATGAAATAGTTTTGCTTTTGTATATTAATAAAAAAAAAGGAGCGTGTTTTCTTAATGTCATTAAATTTTTGACAGAAACGTGTATATTCTTTTAATTGTTTGTTTTAATAAATTTTTAGCAATATTGTGTATGTGTTGAAATAAAACATATTCACTTATTGAAACGACGACAGTCATTGTATAGTAATAGTAATTTCAATCATTCAGTTTACAGTTTTCATTTATAGTGCGTAAAGGAAGCGTGATTGTGAATGCTTGGTGTCCAACCCAACGTTCGGTTGTTAGCTTAACTTGCTCCAACTGGTTTTTTCTGTGTGCATTTGTTCAGTCTTTCTTCAGTATGTGTACCACAGCCTGGTACTTGGATTCGGTAGTAAGATTGAAAACAAAATTTTTAGCTTATGACTTAAAGCTAGACTAGCAGAGCAGGAATTTAAATTAGAATCATGTAGGGTCTTTGTAAGAAAGTTTTCTGAATCACTGACATGTAGTTGACGGTCTCTATATTTTACTCATCAGCCTTTACTGGGTTTCTGAAAGGGGATATATTTTTTTAATTCCAAGGTCAATATGAAATGTTACCCTGAAATAATTTGCAAATGAACAATTCGGCTACACCATCCAGTTATTGAACCTGGTTGTAATAAGAACAGATATATTATTATCTGGTCCTGTTTTAAGTTAAATGATATAAAGTCACTATTCGAAATTTATGATAAACAACTTTTACTCAAAATAAATATGTAAACCCAGTAATCGATAAATCTAGTACTATGTCAAATGTCAATAAAATGTAAACAATCTGTCTGTCAAAATGTAATATATATACATCAATTTTGTAAAAACAATTAATTCGCTTCAATCAATCGAACGCACAAGATCGTGCTAAATAAAGTTTATAACGTTTCAAGAAAAACGCAGGATTTTTATTTCATTCGTCCAACACATAACATTTTGGTCCTTCGAAGTCAGATATTTGTCGTGCACAGTTTTCTTAAAATTATACAATTCGTGTTCTATGTACATTTGTTCATTTGTTCGTTTTTGAAAACAGTTTCGAAACAGTTCGTGATCGGTTATTTATGTATAAGAAATCCTTTGTCCAATCAAACAAAGGAACTTTATGTATCGTAATCCGTTGTCTATAACAAAGATAATAACATTTTTTAACTAAAACAACTGTGATATCAACCGCAATAAGAACAAAGAACAAACTGTGATACCAAGAAACAACTGTGATATTGAGAACAATCTATGATATCAAAGAAACATTATTTTTATGAACAAACTTTGTGTGCTGTATTGAGTGTTAATTAAATTTATCGTGACGCGTAATAAAAAAGCTGAAATCAAATCAACTTTAACTCAACACTGTTTAAGGAGCGAAGTACAAACCCATTTCCATATAGATATAACCGAGAGAAGCTATTCAACAAGGAAATTAACGTGAGTCGTTTCAATTTTACATTAATTATTGAAATTTAACTTATAATAATCTTAATCTTAACTTAAAATAATATCTTAAAAACTAAAATGTCCTACGGCGAGCTGCAAAAAGGAATTTTGGCGCAATTTGAACGTGATTTAATCAGATTCAACGATTTAACTGATGATAAAAAGACATCATCGTACGTTGACGGTTGCCTAGCACTTCTGCAGTCGAACATCGAGGCTGCTCGAGGTTATCATGAGCAAATTATGGCTCATGGTAAACTGGAAGAATATTTCAAAAAGGAAGAATTAATAGTAGTTTACGAACAAATTCAACACACTTACCTGTTGTATCGCGGTCAGTTATTGGAAGCACTAGATAAGCAATCTACGAAGTCCGCCTCCGCTGCTAATCAAGGCACTTCTTCTAGTGTTTCTGAGGGCCCCACTACAGCATGTAGTAAGCCACTTCGTCTTCCAAACATTGAGCCTCCAACGTTTTCCGGTTCATACACTTCTTGGCGATCATATCACGATCTTTTCGTATCGTTAATTCATAATAATGATACTTTGAGCGAAATTCAGAAGCTTCATTATTTAAAATCCAGTGTGACCGGAGAAGCTGAACGTCTTTTGCAGCATCTTTCGCTTGACTCGGGCAATTATGATAAAGCTTGGGAATTGCTTAAAGCCCGTTATGACCACAAACGTATTTTGGTCAACGCGCAACTTAAGCTTCTTCTCAATCAGACAGCAATAGTAAAGGAATCTGCAAACAGTATTAAAAATTTGTTAGATACTTCTCAAGAATGTGTGCATGCATTAGCAAATCTCGGTTTACCTGTTGAGAAGTGGGATGCAATTCTGATATACCTACTTTTTCAAAAGTTGCCAACTTTCACCCAAAAGCTATGGGAAGAACGACTCGGTAGTTCCAGGGAATTGCCAACTATGACCCAATTCAACGATTTCCTGGAAACACGATTCAGGACACTCGAGGTAGTTGATCAGCAATATTCTAAACCATTTTCTAAACCTGAAATCAAGAAGACATTCCACATCAAACCTCAGACCCATCAGTGCAAGGTTTGTCATCAAGGTCAACACTCAATTAGAAAGTGTAAACGGTTTTATGCGATGGATGTATCTCAGCGGATTCAAACCGTTCGTCAGCTGAAATATTGCGACAATTGCCTCGCAGTTAGCCATTATTCTCGCGAATGTCCAAGTCCCAAAAATTGCTATCATTGTCAGCAAAGACATCATACAATGTTGCATGTCAATCCACCAAATCCAAACAATCAATCGCTGCAATTTCAACCACCAAATACAAATACAAATGCGGCTTTACAATCGCAACGTGGTCATGCGAATGCTCACGCATTTCAAAACTCCGTAAATCCAAATGCAGCTGTGTTTCAACCGACGAGTGAGCAACCAACGTGTAGTAACAATGTGTCAGCATATCACACAGGACAAGTGAACATGCATCAAAACACGCATGTTTTACTTGCTACCGCGGTTGTTAAAGCACAGTCAGCTGATGGTAGGGTATACAGCTTACGTGCTTTAATTGATCCCGGTTCTGAAGCAACGTTTATAACGGAATCTGCAGCGCAATTATTAAAGCTCAAAAAGAACAAGACTTTTGTTGAGGTAACAGGGCTGGGGTCGGTCAGCAGCGGCGCTTCTCAATGTTATGTTGATTTAACATTTGCTTCAAGGCATTCGACGTACTCAAGTGTTACAAAGGCACTAGTCTTCAAGTCGCTGACTGGGCTTCTTCCGGCTCATTCAATGGAACCTCGCAACTGGCATCACATTTTAGGTCTTCCACTAGCAGATCCTGAGTTTTGCGTGTCCGCTCCCGTAGACTTACTTTTTGGAAGCGATATCTATGCCGACATAATCCTTCCTGAAATAGTAAGAGGGAAAGATAAAATGGCTCCGATTGCTCAAAACACGCAATTCGGATGGATAATTTTTGGAAAAACAACGGTGGAACAACCAAAACGATTTTCGTGCTACACCCAGCAGATCGATCTTGACTCTCAAATGCGCAAATTCTGGGAAATTGAAGAAGTTCCGTTTCAGGTTCGTGAATCGGACGAAAACATTGCCTGTTTGGCGGACTTTTTAAAAAACACTAAGCGCCTAGCAGACGGACGCTACGAAGTCAAACTTCCTTTTAAAGATGGACGTTTGCCAGCACTGGGATGCAGCAGGGAGGGTGCCATTCGTCGACTTGCACATTTGGAGAGACGGTTCCAGAATGATCCGAAACTGAAAGAGGAATACTCCAATTGCATCAACGAGTACCTTGCTTTGCACCATATGGAAGAATTGGATCCAAGAGACGATACCATCAGGACACCATATCACTTTTTCTTGCCACATCACGCCGTAATGAAGGAATCTAGCTCCACAACCAAGTTGAGGGTTGTGTTTGACGCAGCAGCTAAAAGTTCAAATGGTACATCTCTGAACGATCATTTACTTGTTGGTCCAAAACTTCAAAGAGACATCATTGATATTATCATCAGGTGGAGGAAGCATCGATATACTTTTACGGCCGACATCGAAAAAATGTATAGACAGGTTTCAGTAAGTGTTCCAGACAGCTATTTCCAGCTAATTCTATGGCGAGATCGACAGACTGAGCAAATCAAGACATATCGACTCAAAACTGTCACCTTTGGTACTGCGAGTGCTCCATATCTGGCGATAAGGGTTCTTCAGCAAGTGGCGGCTGATGAAGAGCACAGATTTCCAGCAGGATCAAAGGCAGTTCGGGAAGATATGTACGTCGACGACATGATAAGCGGAGCAGATACCATCGAGCAAGCTAAGCTGATTCGAGATGAGGCTCGTGAACTATTAGCCACCGCAGGTTTACCTCTACGAAAGTGGACGAGCAACACTAGTGAACTGGTAGATGACATTCCTGAAAAAGACAGGGAAAAAGGGTTTGAACTTCCGTTGGGGTCCCAACTGGTCAAAACCTTAGGCATAAAATGGTTTCCGGCTTCCGATTCTTTTTCTTTTCAGAATGTCCAAACCAGCACCGATAAAGTGACGAAAAGAAGTATGCTGTCGTCAATCGCGAAGCTATTTGACCCACTTGGATGGATTTCCCCCTGCATAATCAAGGCAAAGATGATGATGCAACAGCTGTGGTGGAAAGGACTTGAGTGGGATCAACCGATTCCAGATGACATCATGGCCCATTGGTTGATTTTCTGCCGAGAACTTTCAGCCATTGAAAAAATCAAAATCCCAAGGTGGATTAACATGCACAAATCAATAAAAGCCATAGAAGTACATGGATTCAGCGACGCATCGACAAAAGCCTATGGAGCGGCAGTCTATGTTAGAGTTTTAGATGAACAAAACAACATCCACATGCACTTGGTGATGTCCAAAACCAGAGTTGCACCTATAAAAACAGTAACTCTACCTAGACTCGAACTTTGCGGAGCGGTCATGCTTACTTACTTACTTAAGTGGCGCTACAGTCCGGAATGAACCTGGGCCTCAACCAACATGCCTCTCCAATTAGCCCGGTCCTTAGCTAACTGCCTCCAGTTGCGCACTCCAAGTTGGTTGAGGTCGGTTTCCACTTGTGCGCGCCACTTAAGGCGAGGTCTTCCTCTACTGCGTCCGACGTCTGGCTGGGAATCGAAGACTCTGCGAGCCGGAGTATTGGTGTCCATTCGTTCTACATGTCCTAGCCATCTTAAACGTCCAATGCGGAGTTTTTTGACCAGGGGCATGTCGCTGTACAGCTCGTATAGTTCTTGGTTGAATCTTCGTCTCCATAGCCCGTCAACGCAAACGGGACCGAAGATTTTTCGAAGAATTTTCCTCTCGAATCTACCAAGGATTTCTTCATCCGCTTTTGATACGGTCCATGCTTCAGCGCCGTAGAGCAGGACTGGGATGATCAGGGTCTTATATAGGGTCTCCTTAGTAGTTCGAGTGAGGGCTTTACTACTAAATTGCCTTCTTAGCCCGAAGAAACAGCGGTTGGCAAGAGTAATTCTTCGTTTAATTTCTGACGAGATGTTGTTGTCAGAGCTAATAGCGGAGCCGAGGTAGACAAAGTCCCGTACTACCTCAAAGTTATATCTGTCAATGCTGACGTTCTGTCCAATTCGTCGATGTTGTGAGTCCTTTCGTGATGACAGCATATACTTAGTCTTACCCTCATTTACTGCTAAACCCATTTTCGCCGCTTCCTTCTCTATACTAGCAAACGTGGCTATGACATCACGTTGAGTCCTACCAATGATGTCAATATCGTCAGCGTATGCTAGTAGTTGCACCGACTTTTGGAAAATTGTGCCTCTGGTGTTGGCTTTGGAGTTTTGCACAATTCTCTCAAGAATCAGATTAAAGAAGTCACATGACAGCACATCGCCTTGCCTAAATCCTTTTTTGGTATCGAATGTGTCGGTGAGGTCGTTTCCGACCCTGATGGAGCAGCGAGAATTCTCTATCGTCATCCTACACAAACGGACGAGTTTGGGCGGTATACCAAAACTAGACATGGCTCTGTACAGTTCGTCTCTATAAATGCTGTCATATGCGGCTTTGAAATCGATGAATAGGTGGTGGGTATCGATTTGGACTTCTTGAGTTTTTTCCAGGATCTGCCGAAGTGTGAAAATTTGATCGGTTGTGGACTTTCCTGGCCTAAAACCACACTGATAAGGGCCAATCAGGTTGTTGGTAAACGGTTTCAGGCGTTCACATATTACGGCAGATAGGATCTTGTAGGCGATGTTGAGGAGACTTATGCCTCTGTAGTTGGCGCAGTTCAGAGGGTCTCCTTTTTTGTGGATCGGGCAAACGATGCTGAGGTTCCATTCTTCAGGCATATTTTCATCCGACCAGATTTGGCTTATGAGTTGGTGGATGTTACTTACCAAGTCATCTCCGCCGGCCTTATAGAGCTCAGCGGGAAGGCCGTCATTTCCGGCAGCCTTATTAAGCTTGAGTTTAGATATTGCTATCTTCACTTCACTCGGGTGGTTGGCAGTTTTCGCTGTCGTTGCCAATATTGAATGGTTCGTTCTGCCTGACAGCGGAATGTTGTTCGTCATCGCCGTTTAACAGTCTGCAGAAGTGGTTCTTCCATATCCTCAGCATCGACTGTGTCTCAACTACAATATTTCCTTGTTCATCTCGACAGGATTCTGTTCGAGCCTTGTATCCTTGGCTTTGACGTTTTACACTTTGGTAAAACTTGCGAACATCGTTCCTGGAGTGGCACCTCTCTATATCCTCGATCGCGCGCTTTTCTTGCTCTTTTTTCTTCTTGCTGAAAAGCCGATGTTCTTCCCTTCTTCTTTGCCTATAGAGCTCAATGGCAGCTCTCGTCTTCACCTGCAGCTTAGCCTTGTAGGCCTCGTTCTTGGCTGCGAGCATCTGTCGGCATTCCTCATCAAACCAGGGGTTTCTTGCTGGTGGGCGTGAGAAACCTAGCACATCAGTTGCGGCTGATCTAATGGCCTGTTGGCATCGTTGCCATTGCTCTTCGACATTCGATGCTGGTGGTATGGTGTTGATCGAGAGGTTAAGGGATACGCGTTGTGCGAAGGTCTTGGCGGTCTCTTGCGATTGCAGTCTTCCGACATTAAATTTTTTTACAGTATTTCTGGATTGTTGTGGCGTGGTGGATATCCGCATTCTTACCTTGGCTGCTACAAGGTAGTGATCCGAGTCGATGTTAGCTCCTCGGAATGTTCGGACATCCAAAATACTGGATGCGTGCCTCTTATCTATCGCAATGTGATCAATTTGGTTGACCGTTCGTTGATCTGGAGACCGCCATGTCCCCTTATGGATATCGAGGTGAGGAAACCGTGTGCTGGCTATAGTGGCATTTCGTTCCGTAGCGAAATCAATTAGCCTAAGTCCGTTACCAGACGTGTTGTCGTGTAGGCTATGTTTTCCGACAATACTTCTAAAGATGTCTTCTCTTCTTACCTTTGCGTTAAAATCTCCCAGCACGATTTTAACATCGTACTTCGGTAGTCGCTCATAGGTTTTGTCGAGGAGCTCGTAGAAGCAATCCTTAGCTATATCATCTTTTTCTTCCGTCGGAGCGTGAGCGCATATAAGGCTTATGTTGGCGAATTTGGCCTTGATGCGGATTGTTACTATGCGTTCGCTAATGTCTTGGAAACATAAGACTTCTTGCCTAAGTCTGGCACTTATAACAAATCCGCATCCGAATAGTCGCTGTTTCTGCTCACTATAACACGGTCCGTAGTATATGTCACAGTTTTTCATCCTCTTTTTGCCCGGCCCATCCCATCGTATTTCCTGGATGGCAGTAATGTCTGCTTTGTAGCAGTTTAGGGCTTCCGCTAGTTGTTCGCCTGCACCTCTCCTGTTTAATGTTCTCACATTCCAGGTGCAGATACGAACGTCGTTGTCCTTTTTTCGTTTAGCAGGGTCGTCAACAATAAAATCAGTCCTTTCCGAGGCTATTGGTTGCTTCGTAACAATAGTTTTTTCCGTGGATGGGTAGTTAATGCTTGCGACGATATTAAAATATACTGTCGAAGTCCTGGAGTTAACATCAGCCAACATTTACGGGTGGACCGACTCGACAATAACGTTGGCATGGATTCGTTCACCGCCCTCTAAATGGACGACCTTTGTCAGCAACCGTGTTTCTGAAATTCAGCGGCTAACAAATTGCAGCGTATGGAGACATGTTCCCACACACCATAATCCAGCTGATGTTTGCTCTCGAGGAGTAATGCCATCTGCGTTAGAACACCTTGACTTATGGTGGAAGGGGCCTACTTATCTGCTCCAAAAGTGGAATTTTGAGGTACCAACACAGCCAGCAGAAACGGCTACCAACGAGGAAAAACGTGCAGTTAAAAAGCACTGTACTTTAACCAACTGCAGTGATGATACCGTCAGCAATGTCGTTTACAGGTTCTCGAAGTTGCTAACAGTTGTAAGAGTCTTGGGTTATTGCTCGCGCTTTGCTTCTATTTGGAGAAACCCAAATGCGCATAAAGCAATAGGCCCGCTAACACCACAAGAAATACAAGCTGGACTACTACTTGCAACCAAAGCAGCACAGAAGAAGATGTTTCCATCAGAGTTGCAGGAATACAATGAGAAGAAGACAATTCCGAAATCTTTGCGTAGCTTGAACGCATTCGTAGACGCAGAAGGGATTTTAAGAGTAGGTGGTCGGTTGCAGAACGCTCTACTTACCTACGATGAACAACACCCAATCATTTTAAAACCCAATCACCACTTCACTGATCTGATTATCAGAGACGCACACACGAAGACATACCACGGTGGTATCCAGCAGATGATGTCACACATCCGAAAACGTTTTTGGATAACAAACATTAAACGCAGCATCAAAAAGTGGATACATCGATGCGTTGTCTGTTATCGACATAAGGCCGCAACGATGCAACAACTAATGGGTAATTTGCCTGCTCCCCGAGTACGTATGGCCCGGCCATTTTGCAACACTGGTGTTGATTATGCTGGTCCGATTGAAGTAAAAACATGGAAAGGGCGAGCAGCAAAAACATTAAAAGGATATTTTGCGCTTTTTGTTTGTCTTGCCACAAAAGCGATCCATATTGAGGCAGTCTCAGACCTAACTACGCAAGCATTTTTGGCTGCTTTTCGACGGTTCACTGCACGAAGAGGTATTTGTTCGCAACTATACAGTGATTGTGGCACAAATTTCGTTGGAGCCAATACCGAACTAGCCAAAATGTTGCGAAGCGCCAATCAGGATTGGATCGAAGTCGCTGACACACTTGCCAACCAAGGTACAAAATGGAATTTTATTCCCCCCGCTTCTCCTCACTTCGGAGGATTATGGGAAGCCGGGGTGAAATCTGTTAAATTTCATTTAAAACGCGTTGTGGGAAACGAAAGGCTCACTTTTGAAGAATTCGCCACGCTTCTAGCGCAAATAGAAGCCTGTTTGAATTCTCGACCTTTGTGCCCACTAACAGATAACCCAGACGACTTTGAATTCATCACACCTGGTCATTTCTTGATTGGAGAATCGCTCCACAATATACCGGAAGGAGATGCATCAGGTTTGAAAACCAACTACACCGACCGTTGGAAACAAATCCAAATTATGGTGGACTCCTTTTGGCGAAAATGGAGCAGCGAGTATCTTGCGCGGTTGCAACAACGCCCGAAATGGACTAAAACTACAAGCGCGCCAGAAGTTGGGGATTTGGTAATTGTCAAGGATGAACGCGTACCACCATCACAGTGGATCCTTGCAAGAATTGACCAGACACACCCAGGAGCAGACGGCCATACCCGAGTAGTAACGCTCAAAACAAAAACCGGGAAAATAAAACGTCCGATAACAAAAATATGTTACTTACCCTCAAACGAAACAACCGATGACAACACTTTAATTTAAATTTAAAAGCACTACACACATCGCGACATAAAATCATCGACACAACCTTTTAAACATCGATACGAAATATAAACAACATTCAACACGAATCATCAACAAAATAAAAAAATTATAATAATAATATGCATACAACTTTGTCAACATCCGCATTAACAATTATCAACACAGAAAATAAATACTCGATAAATCTAATAACGAACTTAATATTGTTCTGAATATTTTGAACAAAACAAAATCAAAACATGAATTTCGTCATAAGCAAACGAAAATACAAAAATGTACTCAATGCACACACACCTCCGCGCCCCCGATCGGCCACCGAAAACAATATATTTACGACACAAATCAATCAATATTAAACTTAAACTATAACAAAACTCACCTCAAATCCAGTCGTCGCAACACAATTTACCTACACCATATTTAATTAAAACTAACACAACACCTGTTAATCAAAGAAAACAAAATAATATTTAAAAAAAAAAAACAACACAATAAACAACGTAAACGACGACTTCCATGCTTAGCTGCCGCTGCCAATGCCGTTATCAGTAACTAGGTCAATGATAAACTTGCTTACGATGGTCAACAACACGCAAATTGCGGCATTTCTTGTAAAGCACAAGAGAAAGGGGGATGGCGCTCTCATAAAAGCGCACCCACGACATGATGATGATACCCAATCTTTCCAATTCTCACATATTGTTATCCTTGTTCTTTGTGTGATTTCAATTGTGTTGTCTCATTATCAATGTTTACAAATGTTTTAATGATATTTTTCTCATTACATGTACCAATTCCAAATATCATTTCGTTCCACTCCAAGCCATAATTCAAAGGTGACAACACATTAAACTGCTCCAGGGATGGCACCAAGGAGACGGCTGAAGTACATCTTTGCGAACTTTGTTCACAGGCGGGGAGAATGTTTTAAGTTAAATGATATAAAGTCACTATTCGAAATTTATGATAAACAACTTTTACTCAAAATAAATATGTAAACCCAGTAATCGATAAATCTAGTACTATGTCAAATGTCAATAAAATGTAAACAATCTGTCTGTCAAAATGTAATATATATACATCAATTTTGTAAAAACAATTAATTCGCTTCAATCAATCGAACGCACAAGATCGTGCTAAATAAAGTTTATAACGTTTCAAGAAAAACGCAGGATTTTTATTTCATTCGTCCAACACATAACAGGTCCCTATGATTGATGTTAATATTAGGATGACTAAGCAGACCTATCACCAATATGGCAGTGGTGGTACTACGTTCATCTATACACTTGTTTTTCGATTGCAGAACAAACTTAGACTACGACAGATAGTTAAGTAAAGCACTTCATGCATTTTGAAATCTATCATAACTATACAAATCCAGTCTGCCAATGCTCTGCATTAAAACTCAAGCTCATAAGAAATATCGGTACAGATGACTATCTGAACTCAGCCTCCACTCAGGTGGAGAGCAATAGTATAGCTGCAGCGGCATCGTTACAGCAAACATGAACTTCGTAAATGGGTAAACTAGGAACTCATATACATACCAACAACCACATCCTAATCGCTTCGACATTAAAAACGCAGCAAGTATAGGGATTGTGTTTTGAATTGGGAATGACAAATTAACAACATCGACCTTAACAACAATGTCAGAGCAATTAGTAGATCAAATGTTGACTTCTTATACCTTTCTAAGATTATCTCCTCAAATATGGAGCTTATTTTTCGCCTTTCAATGAGCAATCAAAGTTGAATGATATTAATCATGGGTTAGTTGAAAAAGCTGTAAACTTCCTTAAACTATTCTCTTTTTAAATGTATATCCTTACAAGTTTAAAAAAAAACTGCGAGTATGACAAATTCATCGCAAGATCCAAAAACTTTCCAAACAGATGTCACCCTCATTTCTGCAAAAAAATACCATAAAGTATATTCAGTCTCTCATCCACTACAAACCCTAACACAGCATTCCATATTATCATGATATCAAAACAAAGGAAAACCGATAAAAATGACGGCAACACAGCTCGCCTATCATCCCTTTTATCCGTTTCATATCTATATAAATCAAATTTTTTGTCAGGACAGCAAAAACAAAACAAAAACAATGGCGCTTACTTAAACAAAATAATTCCACTCAAGCAGATTCAAAAAGTCTTAGCATCCGCAGTACGTCACAACAGTCTATTCACGTACCGGTCCAGATTGTATTTCCTGTGCAAGCAATGATGATGACTTCTGTGACGACAGTAAAAAAGGGCAAAACAAAAGAATCCTTCCTTACATAAAAATCCAGATCCAAGTCGAATTCTTATTCGACCAAAGAGACACGCAGCATACCTTCACAGAGTAGCTTTGATTTCGCCAGCGATTGGAAAATATATTTCCGACCTTCTTTGGAGAATGCCATCATAAACACCGTTCTGTTGGATAATATTTTTTTTGTTTGCTTATTTCATGTCTGCATCGAACAGCAGAGCTCTGTCGGCTGCAGGAGTTTCACGTGGGATTTCGAAAAGAAACCCTTAAAGCGGAAATTGAAAATGTCTCCTTTGAAAAGCATTCGCATCCGTTTTGAGCAGGACTAAAAATAAACCTCCTCGACAGCTAATCTCCCCGGGATCATAGTGTAGTTTCAAACGAAAATTAGCATGCGTGTATCCTTGTGCCACAAAAGCTAAACACAGGTAGTCCTTTATTCACCCAGTAAAGCTAATCATGGAGTCGCGTCGTGTGTACCGTAGAAGATGTCTGAATAAACCAACTATCAACAGAATTCCCAAATCAATTGTCAGACCAAATTGCGGGATCATTGCCCCCCATCAATACGCGGTGTTCACATTGATGCGGATACTTTGCGGCTGCTAATAGGTTGATGGGTGGTGGGCTTGACTTGCTAATGGCCGACATGAAGCGTAATGCCCGGTGGAGTCCTTATTGTTGATATGCATTGCACATCACGTTGAATATGCTGGACAATCATTTCTTGTTTCCATGGATTGTCCATGACGCTTAAATGGTGTCGAACGACACCTGGTCCGGATGACATGTTAATCATATAAAGTAGAGCAAGTGATGGGAAAGACTTTATGCTTTTCAACGCCGCTAGACGGTGACAGTAGGAGGAGACTTTTAAAATATTTTCTGAATCTTCATAAACCTAAGCGCCTTCTTAGATTTGCAGCTTTAAATTCGGATTTAGGATTTCCCAATTCTTAAATTACAAATCCATCTTCCACGCTCATGCTTAAACCTTGTATATACATCCTGAATATAAGCACTTGGAAGCACGCTGTATCCCTCAAAAACTTGAATCCGTCCACGCGTGGAACAGTTAATATATTACCGCGATTCAGGAAATACGATGGACGGGATAAAAACTAAAAAAAATTGTAACATTTTTATAGTTGGCTCAAGTGCTATTGACTTTAAGCCAGAAAGTTATCGCCTGGCATGTGATCCACAACAAATCAACATTTTGCAATGTCCGATCTAAATGAGAAAATGACCCTAACAAAGTTACTAAAAAAATGTACGTCCTCCTGAACGAAGCCTGGCCGGAATATAATGTGGAAATCGTACATGGGAATTTCAATCCCGAATTCGGTTGGGAGAACATCTTTGAGGGATAGTTGGGAATCATAGACTACACGAAACGACAACAGATAATGATAATAATGTTATACTTTGATTAGCAGCAATTACTAAGAATCTAACAGCAACCAGGCGATCACCTAGTCAACGCCAACCCAATTGACCGAACAAACGCCCATCGATGCGAGTCACGAATAACAGGAAGAGGAACAAATGTCGATTCTGACCATTTTCTCGTCGCAGCCAAATTCTGAGCTCGACTATCCAATGAGAAGAAGCTACGAATGGTACAGAAATAAAGACTTCACGTTGATTGACTTAGAGAATCAGAGGTAGCCAGAGTCTGCAATAAATAACTGGATGAAGGACTCCCCACTGTGCCCTCAACCTTCACCAACATCAACACCCAGGGGATGCAGCTTGCGCCACCACCCAAAAAGATGTCAAAGATGACCGTGGTGTGATGATGTTTTGCAAGAGGTGATAGAAGAGGCACATATGAAGGCTCCAGGAGAAAAAAAACAACAGGCAGAATGTGCGTCAATTCTAAAAAGAAGCCAATCAACTTTCAGCTGCCTTTAAAATAGGAACTCAGGCTATATATCATAACTATGTTAACCTAATCCCAGACGAGCAGAGAATTGTAGATGATAAAGCAGAAAACCCAAGAAGAGGTAACACTCCCTTTCAGTATAAAAAGTCAGTGTAGCATACAAAAAGCTGAAGTACAACAAAGTAGAAGGTTCTGATGGATCACTACCAGAATTTCGAAGTGTGCATGCACTATATCGACAATTAGTCTCTCGTATCGTGCAGTTGTAGAATTATATAAGTCAGGGAAACGCGTTGTAGTTAACGACAAGAGAAAGTTTATGCTAAAAACAATCAAAGTACTCTCGACCCACAGTCTTGGACAAAATTTCATCGTCGATAATGTGTTCGGAGTCAACATCAACTCCACGAACGACACTTTGGTTGAGATACGAATAACTTCAGTTAAGCAAAACAAGCTAAAATCTAACTTGAAAGTCCAAATACCACCCTAGACCTCTTGCATTTGACTACCCTCTCTACTTCGAGAACCCGCTGAAATTGCGAGTCCTACTGGTTCATTAAAGTTAGATAAAACATCACCAAATGGAACACCAAAAAAGCTTTATTCATCAAACGAATACATGCTTGACTTCTTTCAAACACACGAATGCTTCGCAAGTGAAGGACTTCTTTCCGAAAAATTGAGAAACCCTATACACCTTTGAGAGAATTTGAGGTTAGGTGTTCATGGATCATTCCTCATCTAGGTAGTCAAAGAGTAAATAAATACCTCATACACCCTGAACCCAATAGCAAACAAACATGACTTCTATTCCAACTCAAAATAACATTTCGACTTAAATAAAGAGTTTCTAAGCTGCTGAAGTTCCACTCCTCTCAACCTTCGTTTTGTTGAACACTGCCTAAATGAACTCCGACCACTGATTGAAATTAACTTCCATGGCAGAGTAAACTTCAACAAAGATGGACTTACCTGTGCTTCCCTCAAATTAAACTGCTTTCAATGAATCTCCCCACACACACAGAGCGCAATGCACATACGCACCATGTAGCATCAAAATATCCTGTGACAAAGGAAACTAACTTTTCCCTTTGCAAATTGAATTTCCCATGGCTACAGATTACGGCCATCTGCAGTTTGGGCAACCAATAACAACACCAAAAAATATATATATACCCTCAAGCCTTACCTGTCGCTCCTGTTCATCCTTTGAAGAACTGGCCCTTCTTGGTGCACCATTATCCTGTTCCTCGCCATCGATGGGCGATGGTGTTGTGGGCACATCACACTCTGAAGTTGGTGGCACAACACACCTCAGTGAATGTCTGTCAAAGACCAACATAGCTGGACAACGTTGCAAACGTGGATAACCGCCCTGACATTGCCAATACCGATTGCAGGACTTTCCCAATGGAACATTTCCGTTTGCGTCCTCATTGCACAGTGCTAAGTAAATTATTGCGTAAGAAGGGTAAAAGACGGGTGGAGTTAGGAAATTTTGCACACAAAAACTACATCCTCAGCCAACAAGAACTTACGATGTTTCTGGCAACCGTCGACATTCTCGGGCCAATCACAGCTGTGCGCCACCTCATTGTAAAGCAGACCACCGATGCAGAGCTGTTCGGTAGCGGTACCATTCCAGCATGTCCAATACCGGGTACACGACGTCTCATGTCCAAAGATGCCATACAACCAGTCACAGTGTTCGGTTGAAACAGGTCCGTCTGCAAAGTGTGTCCCAAAAAGTACAAAATCATAAACAATCCCAATCCAATCATCAGACTACCACCACCCAGAGTGCGTGAGTCTAAGTACAGCAGCGTACTGTCTGACCACTGCCACCCATGCGGTCACATCTGCAACTAAATTCAATTTCACTCCGAGGAGTGTGCGGTGCTACTCACTTGCCAATTGCTTGCCCTCGCAGTAGTTTGCCCTCCATGGATAGTCGCAGCCTTCGGTAACGCCACGATGTTTACCGGCAAAGACCAGACCATTGGGACAGTCATAGAGTTCCGGTTGATTGCTGACACATTCCCAGTATCTGTCGCAGTAGACCTCGTCGCCAACAACACGTTGTTTCATCTTGCATGGATCCTCCTGGTTGCCCTTCAGTTGTTGTCCAACGCAGTAGCCAAAAACTGCAAGAAGATACAAAGAGAGGTAGTGTGAGAAAATGGAAAATCCAATTGGGATTAGATTCTGGAAGCAGCTTTATTGGGATACAATTTTCAAAATTTGCCTCCGGAAAGTGTAACCGTTTAAGTGAGTAAGAGCTGCAACACGATGATGTCAATATTGATGTGCAATTAGGTGCAGCTCTTTCATTTGGGGAATATAAGGCTATCCCAATTTTACCAAGTGACCCCTGTGACCATTGAGGAAAAGAAGGGATTGAGAGGTATTATTGAAAATGACTTTAAATGGGTAAGGCATATCCACATTGGGTTGAAAATAAATGGAATGAGGAACAACATGCAATGTACAAGACTTATCAACTTAAAGCTTTTACTTGCAGAGGTAGTGTATTAGTATTTATTTCGGAGAACTAGTACATAATTGAATTTTGAGGATGTACCGCACACCTACCAGTTGGGGTAGGTATGGTGTGAATTTCCAATATAAAATTGCGACAAATTCTTGCATAGGTAATTCTTAGTGGGCCATTTTTAAATTCTTGTAATTTGAATATATGAAACTATTTTTATCCAGCTGCGCCATAGGTCCACAAATTTAAGTTTCAACTGAGACATTTCTTGTGTCCCTGATCTGCGAGCTACTTTTCTGAAGTTACCCTCATAGGAAAGAAAGAAACTCCATGGATTTCTATATTAAGAAGCCGTTAAATGCGGATAAGCTCAGTTGTTTCTGTAGATGTGGATTATCCTTGACACCGCAATGAGTTTCAAGAGGAGATATCGCATAGGCATATTAAGACCGAAGGGTAAGCTTCTTCTGACAACCATTTATATGTGCGTGTTTACGTCGTGCATGGTGACGGATCCTGCATTTGAGTTGTCAATTAATTGGGAGGGGAGCGCCTATGAAACAATAAAAATATGTGTTGCTACGGTTGCGAATCGAACTCAAACCTTCTGTGCAGCAATTCATCGGACTAATCGCTTCACTACTGTACGCCCAAGCAGAGTCTGATAGTAAACATTAATCACACAATTGCTAACAGTAATTAGAACGAAGCAGATCCTTGCTACTATCCTCCGACCCTTTATGACAAGGGTGTTTACAACACAAGGTTAAAAGTTAACCTCTGGCTGCCAAAATTGTTAGTTACTTAACTGGTATGTTACTATAAATAATTATTAGTACCCAATATAATGCCTTTCATAAACCTACAAAACATGATTTGAAAAGTCTTACTCCCAAACCTTCTTAAGTACCATTCTTTTAGTGAATGGTTGGTTGGTTAGATGTGCTTCTGGCAGGTAGAAGTCCGACTGATAATCCTCCAACCTCGACTCGACTACATAACTTCTGGAAACCGCCTTTAGGACCTTGCCAACAACTTTTTTATGGTGAATTTTATGGTGGCGATACATAACTCTAATAAAGAATTATTTTGTTGAAAAAGGGTCAGTGGTTATTGAGCCTTCATAAGCAGTCCGCTTTTAAAATCACAGTCTGAAATATTTCCATTCGACGACCTCTTGATAAGGCTTCTAGGATGGATAAAAAAAGAAGGAAAGCCAATTCCCATCCAGAGCAAGAAAATAAGCATTTTAAAATGATACTAATGACGCCTATAATAAGTAAAAGATATCAAGAGATGCTCTGAGCATAAGGATTTGTATTAAATCAACCACGCGCATGCTAGGAAAGCAGAAATAAAGGCAGAATAGTCAAGTAAGGATTTGTTATATATTCCAAAAAGCCACACTTCCATAGCTGAGTAAGATTTCAAGATGTCAGGATTTGAGGTCCATTCGATCAACATTGGGTAAGACAGTGGAATATCCATTGCCCTTAACCATAAACGATGAAGAGTGAGTTTAGTGAAAGCAACATACTTCATGGGACATTAGTGTGTAAATACGTTTCTAACATAGACACTTTTTTTTTTAATTTGTGTTAATATATAGATCTCTGCTAATAATAATATTTGATGTCGATGATAGCTGGCGTTGGGCTTTAAAAACTTAAACAATGTCATTACTTACTAAAATGGCGCTACAGTCCGGGATGAACCTGGGCCTCAACCAACATGCCTCTCTCTCCAATTAGCCCGGTACTTAGCTTCCTCCGGTTGCGCACTCCAAGTTGGTTGAGGTCGGATTCTACTAGTAGGTAGTAGTACTTAAGGCGAGGTCTTCCTCTACTGCGTCCGACGTCTGGCTGGGAATCGAAGACTCTGCGAGCCGCAGTATTGGTGTCCATTCGTTCTACATGTCCTAGCCATCTTAAACGTCCAATGCGGAGTTTTTTGAGCAGGGGTATAGTTCTTGGTTGAATCTTCGTTGCCCGTCAACGCAAACGCGACCGAAGATTTTTCGAAAATTTCTTCATCTGCTTTTGATACGGTCCATGCTTCAGAGCCGTAGAGAAGGACTGGGATGATCAAGGTCTTATATAGGATCTCCTTAGTAGTGAGGGCTTTACTACTAAATGTGAGGGTTTTACTACTAAATTGTCTTCTTAGCCCGAAGAAGCAGCGGTTGGCAAGAGTAATTCTTCGTTTGATTTCTGACGAGATGTTGTTGTCAAAGTTGATAGCAGAGCCGAGGTAGACAAAGTCCCGTACTACCTAACATTCGGTCAATGGTGACGTTCTGCCTAATTCGCCGATGTTGTGTGTCCTTTCGTGTTGACAGCATATACTTAGTCTTACCCTCATTTACTGCTAAACCCATTTTTGCCACTTCCTTCTCTATACTAGCAAACGTGGCTATGACATCACGTTGAGTTCTACCAATGATGTAATATCGTCGGCGTATGCTAGTAGTTGCACCGATTTTTGGAAAATTGTGCCTCTGGTGTTGGCTCTGGAGTTTTGCACAATCCTCTCAAGAATCAAATTAAAGAAATCACATGACAGCGCATCGCCTTGCCTAAATCCTTTTTTGGTATCGAATGTGTCGGTGAGGTCGTTTCCTACTCTGATGGAGCTGCTCTGTAAGGTTCGTCTCTATAAATGATATCGTATGCGGCTTTGAAATCGATAAAAAAGTGGTAGGTATCGATTTGGACTTATTGGGTTTGTTTCCAGGATCTGCCGAAGTGTGAAAATTTTATCGGTTGTGGACTTTCTTGGCCTAAAACCACACTAATGAGGGCCGACCAGGTTGTTGATAAACGGTTTCAGGCGTTCACATATTACGGCAGATAGGATCTTGTAGGCGATGTTGAGGAGACTTATGCCTCTTAGATGGCGCAGTTCAAAGGGTCTCCTTTTTTGTGGATCGGGCAAACGATGCTGAGGTTCCATTCTTCAGGCATACTTTCATCCGACCAGATTTGGCTTATGAGTTGGTGGATGTTACTTCCCAAGTCATCTCCGCCAGCTTTATAAAGCTCATCGGAAAGGCCGTCATTTCCGGCGGCTTTATTAAGCTTGAGTTTAGATATTTCTATCCTCGCTTCACCTAGGTCGGTTGGTTCTGCCTGACAGTGGAATGTTCGTCGTCATCGCCGTTTAACAGTCTGCAGAATTGGTTCATCTCGACAGGATTCTGTTCGAGCCTTGTATCCTTGGCTCTGATGTTTTACACTTTGGTAAAACTTGCGAACATCGTTCCTAGAGTGGCACCTCTCTATATCCTATATCGCGCGCTTTTCTTACTCTTGGCGAATTTGGCCTCGATGCGGATTGCTAATATGCGTCCGCTAATGTCTTGAAAACATAAGAATTCTTGCCTAGGTCTGACACTTATAACAAGTCCGCATCTAAATAGTCGCTGTTTCTGCTCACTATAAACAATATCATTAGCGTTCTAAAATATCCAACTGCTAATTATCTTGTTATGCAGCATGTCCTTCCAATGACTTTAGGAATTAAAAACTAAAGTTCCTTCTTTTGAAGAATTAAATCAATTCATTAATCTCGGCGAATAAGTAAAAACTTAAACATCCCGGACTAAAGCTGGACATAGATCTCAAGTGCGATTTCTATCGGACAAATTCCCTTTTTGTCTATGTCATGCACTCACTCTGGGTGGCCATGACCACTACCAATCCTGTATGTCTAGCGGAGAAAACAACGGTGTAAAAAAAATCCCGGATTATCCTTTAGCTTTGCACTTTTCTTGCATTGTGAGTGCTAGACAGAAACCGGGTGTCCTAATAGACATATACTCAAACACAAACACTTTCCTCCTCCTTTTATATACTGAATATAGATAATTGAAGCCCCTGAACTAAGCAATAAAGAAGTTAATCCGAAATACATACATATATAACAGCCGTCCTCGCACACACAGACTCAAACACATAGATACCGTGAAAAAAGAAAATATCCATTTAGTAGGGATACACGAATCTCCTGTTCCACTTGGTCATCCTAAATATCCAACTCGTCGTCGATGCTGCAAGTGTGGTCCATTGGAAAATCCCTATAAACAATGATATGATCCGAAACAATGGTGTCCTTTCACAGCAGCTCCTGATGCTTTCGCTCCTCAGAAAGGATGTGAGAAACGAAAGCGAAAAAAAAACAAAAACTCCCCCAACGTAACAGTAGAGGAAAGAAAGGTTAAGGCGATAAGATTGTCGACAAGACATTAGCACAGCTTGAAGTTCAGGGATTCCATTATATAGCACCCGCACTCACACACACATACACAGACGAACCACACACGGGGACCTTTTAAAAACGTATCCACCTCCGGAAAATATTTTATGGCCCATTGTGATGGTTCCACCGAGTTGAGTCCTCAGTCCAGGAATGGTAACTTAATTTCGAAATCGCATATAACCAAGGGCGTTATTGGACATTCGAAACCGGAGGGTGACTCACTATACATGTGCATGTGTGTCCTATAAATTGGACATTAGGTCTGGTTTTAGGTGATCCGCTTTGATGGGATAATTTCATTGTTAGTCGTGTATTGAAAATATGAAGGTAAGATGGGGTGCGGATAATGTCATCTACACTGTGGATGGGTAACTTAATTACCGTTCGGTTCTCATACTTCGTTTGCCATGCGATACACATGTGTCCGAAGATCTAAGTTGTTTCCAAGAGGACGCACACATGAAAATGGCTTTAGCTGTAACTTCGTTTAATGTGCTGAGGAGAAGACGAAGAGCACACACAAAAAAAAATAAACGAAATTTATGTGAAAGACTTAAGCCTGCAGAAAGGGGTTTACTTCTGTTGGGGTACGCGTAAAAGGAAGATCTGTTCGAATGGATTCTTGATGTTGGTCAGGCGAGAGATGACACAAAGGACACGGAGTGTATTTTTATTATTTTGCTGGGTCATTACAATGTGGTGATTTAATTTACCCGCTCAGATGGAGATTTGTAGCTGAGTACATTTTCATTTGTCACTTGGCCATTATTTTGGCGTAAAGGACATTCGGATAATTTGATTCCCTGTCCGTATCATTACGGTTTTATGTTGGGGTGGACATCATCTTATTCTGTTCTGAGTCTCGTTTCGGTTATTAGATTTGAATTCATAGCGAGCAGGTGATTACTACTATAATGATGTTGAGTATAATAGATATGAGCTGAATGCGTTAAGGTTGCAAGTAATAAGGATTCGTTTTTGTCGTTGGTATCATGTAGTAGCAGTTTGAGTATACATAGTGGGAGCCGGAGCATATTTAGGAAAGTAGTTACGAATAAAGAAAGAGACTTGTAAATACTAACTTTACAAATATATCTAGGGTTTGTAATAGAAAGTTCTTCAGTCTGTCTGGCAGCAGCTTATGACTCATCATGTTATGTTGTGAGAGTAACATGGCATAAAAAACATATGAGAAGAGTACAATCCCCTGTGCGGATCGTTTAATACCCTATCCCATCCCATCCTTAAAAATAATATCTCCAAAAAGTGGGCTTTATAAGCCTATAATATAGAAAATGACATTGTCACAACACATTGTTCAAACAGTTTATCAGAATCTTTTGTTGTTTGACAAAACACATCGTTTTCCACCTGCATATACTATGGGGTAGGGTATACAAACGGTTTTTGTAAGAAAACGCCCTCAAAAAGTGGGCGTGGGCTAAAATGGTCTATGGACGAAATGTTTATATTAATATTACTAACTATTCTGCATCAAAATTATTTTCGAAAATTTTAAAATTTCACCGTAAAACGTTTTTTTATTAAAAACGCCCCCAAAAAGTGGGCGTTGCAAAAAACTTTATATGAACGAAATATATATATTACGATTCTCTAACTACGTTTTTCAGACACATTTTTAAAATTCCTTATGGTTTAGCCAAAAAACACGTTTTTCTAAAAGGGGGCGTGGCAGTGGGCGGATTTTAAAAATTTTTACACTTGTTCTGCTGGGAGCAACAAAGAGCACGTGTACCAAATTTCATCCTTCTAGCTCAAAATTTTAGGCCCAAAAACTGGTGACGTACGGACGGACGGACGGACAGACATGGCTAAATCGACTCAGCTATCGATTCTGAGTCGATCCATATACTTTGAGGTATATGTAGCTAAATTATTTCTCTATGTTACAAACTATGTATCAAAACTAATATACCCCTATGGGATAGGGTATAAATAGTGGGCACAGCGAGAAAGATAAGAAGGAAAGAGAACGGAAAAAAGATAAAGAAAAGATGTTGGGTGTCGTGTAGTAAGGACTTACTCCCTGGTTGGTCTCTGAAATAACATTCGCCAAATCGCTATTTTCTCTTGTGTTCGCTTAAATTCTCTAAAACATTCAACAATATATCAAGTGCTCGTTCTAGAGGCATTTGATCCCAGATTATAATAGCTTCACTTTCAGAAAATATCATCTTATGCAATTTAAAGTTTCTTACTTTAAGAAATAAATATAGGACTGGTGTATATCTGTACGCAGACTTTTGTTTTGTAATTGCTCCCAGGTGCATACCGATCCATTTTCAATGTGATTCGCTTTATACGTTACGATAAACAAACACCTGAAGTACTACTACCAACAACTGTTATTTTTTCGGGCTGAAAAGGTAATTTTTATATAAACTCGTCTCAGGTTAGAAGAACGCATTACGTAAAAATAGCGTTATGCAAAATATGCTTAAAAGAGCTCGACATTTCACGACGACCAAAGGCGCCCATTTGACCGACTTCATATTCCATACATAATACTCAGAAATATATAATCAATCAATAAAATATAAATTATAAAATTGTATTTATCAGAAAAAACATTTACCCGGAACCTAAAACGAACCCTGTATATTTATATTTGTTGAAGAACGTCTAGTTTCCTCGTTTGTTTGATCTGTAACGAAACAATTGTCTTGGTATTGCGTTGTGCGTGTCGTTGTTACATAGAATTAGAGCCTATGAGCTGCAAATACGTGTCTTGTAGGTCGTTCCATTATAACACCTTTAGACATATACTTTTGTCTTCTTGTAGCAAGAGAATAATCGGGTTTATTACTGATTGCTATTCTAAATAGAGTCCAAGAATTTAAGTGCTTGTTTTAAGTCATAATCTAAATGAACAGCATTCAAGACTTGTTTTTGTTTATACGGAAAAACCCTAGAAGATACATGGATTTCTATGTTTTAAGAGATTTTTTTATCGATTTAACATAACCCAACTGCAGTATCTACCTCCGGGCAGATTATGCACCCATTTTGTGTAGGCTGAAGAGAAAATGCGTTCTGATAAAACATTTACATTTACAAACTCCTTGAACGTTGTTTACATGCAAATTGTACTAGCATGGGGTTAATGTTGACTGCATAAATTCTGTAAAATGAGGGTGTTCAAAAACGTATAAGAAAAAAATTCGATTGTAGTTGCACTGACTTTTTACTTTTATTTACAGCTGAATTAAACTAGATCTTATGTCTTCGTTTAATGACTCCCGCCATTCGTAAGGCGGAATCATTATGACATCACTTGTTCTGAGTTTGGTGTGGAATTTTCTGATAGCATTCTAGGAAATAATTCGACATTTTCATTTTAAGTTTTAGCTAGCTATATGGCTAAAATAATTACTAACTAGTTTTGCAATCGACTAAATTAGTTTCACCACATTCGACTAAACTACAACACCCCAGTCAAAGCAATCATTGACTCCATGCCCTTGTTTATACAAGACAGAACGTCGGGTTTAAGAACCAAACAATATATCATCTACATCTGAAGTAAATACGGTAAAGTTGTTCAACTAATCTGCATTTTGTTTAAATTAAATTTAATCAAAACCATACAGGCTTTTCCGCACCCTTGCTGTTTCACTCCGCCCTATTAAGGAACATCTTACACTTTCTACTCACTTACTGTGCTAAGTCCTTTGAGTGATTTATATTCCCCACGGAGACATGGAGTCACATAGTAATCAATCACAAAGCCAGCTCGTTCCACTGATTTCGAAAATCTCATTCACGCACAAATGCAAAAACAGCTAGGGTTCCTTGGCCCAATAAAACGAACACAACCATATATCCGCGACAGAAAACCGAGAGAGTAAATTGAAAACCTCAATCCTCAATTAGAAGCGAATCCCTTACAAAAGTCGCTTCACCCTACAACAACACATTGTAAGATGATTATTCTTGTCTGTTGGATGACTCCCCACGAAGTGGGAAAGTACATAGCATCACCTTCAAGATGGTGACGAAAAAAAAACTTTATTGCATGGAAATTTTCGACACATCCTTTGAACCAGCGAAATATTCTTGTTGTTCTAATTTTAAATTGTAGGAGACGACAACATGTCCTTGCACATGTCCTCCATTGCACTCTCTCCAACACAGGGTCTAGAAGACGCGCGCAACCGAAAGTATATCCAGATTCCAGACGCTCCAATTGGCAGTATAAATAAGAAAATCTAGCAAGTCACGTGAGCCTCATAAATTGTATAAAATGCAAATGTGGGTCCCTGTGGCACTGCGGGTGATTAATGGAGTTTCAGCTAGATACTGCTGGTTCTTGTCCTTTCGTTGGTGTGTCGGTTTTGGAGTGGTGTATAGTATATATACTTTAAGTATTGGTACGGTGAGTGCCGGAATTGATATTGAGTTTATTTTGCAATGCCATCACCGATTATAGCCACCGTCATCATCAGCATCGTCACCATCAGCATCCTCTCGAGCTACATGGTATTTTACATCTCACAGCAGGCGGGGCGATGGTAAAAAGAAAGGACCCTGTCATGGCAATAAGATGCGGTAGCAATAAGGAATTTTTAATCGAAAGCAAATTATGTAAAAGGGAAATTCATCAATTAAGATTCGATCAGCTGTTGTAGAGTTTGGATAAAAGTCTCGAGTCATATAGCTGGTACGGGCAATTGGACGGACCCAAAGATTGGGGGAGTGCATTTTTGATGTATGGCGGGATGTTTGCAAAACGCTTGAGTAGATAACATTTGTTGTCATCTGCTTTCAGATAGGGTACTATAGATACTGTCAGGAAGATGATGACAAATGACTGTTTATGGGATGCTCGACGCTCTATGCGCCACAACAAAAATCAGTAACTTTTAAGGGTTAGCAAGAATAGGGTAACATTTGAGTGGCCCCAAAATCGATAATCACTAAAAAAATACGTGTCGCTTTTTAAACGACTTCCTTTGCAAAATTGGACTCTCTCGTTAGTATATCAACGAATCGTATAGAACATCGCAATCGAAAGCCATAACTTTCAGGTAGTAAAGGTATTTGTATACTTTTGGTCCGTAAATTATACTCCTCAGAAATCAAATTAAGGATAACTCTTACCAACTTATGTTTCTTAAGAATGCAATTAAATCTTTACTCAAACTTTAAATGACTATATAAGACTCTGATCATCCCAGACCTACTTCACGGTGAATCATGAACTGCATCAAAAAATGATGTAGAGAACCTTTGTCGTTTGGAGCGAAACAGTCTTACAAAAATCGTGGGTTCCATCTGCGTTGATGAACTAAAGAAACCAGAATGCAACCACAAACTTAATGCGCTAAAGAGCGACATAGTTCGGCCTAAAATGTAGGTACCGCCAACTATAAAGTATTTGTTAACGTGAGTCAGCTTCCCAAATTAAGTCATTGCGATATAAAGCCACAGGGTTCTAAGCGAGGTCCTTAAAGAAAATCTAAAAATCGTCAGCCTTTTCTGGATTTTCCATTGTCAGAAATTTTAAATCATAGTCGAACTGCGGGGCTAAAAGCTACACTACAAACTAATGTTGCAAACGTTTTAAAGACTATTTCTACAGTAATTTTGATATTTACATGTGAGACTAACAGCCCGATTCTCCCCCTTGTGAGGAATCAAAAGTCACAAGCTCTTGTGATTATTCTTTGTGAGAATTATCGTGACTCGATAACATTTGTCGGATTCTCCGATAATCCTCACAAGTCACAACGAAACTCACCACAGCAAAGGTGAATATATATAATCAACGTTTCTGCAAATTTTGGCTTGGCTGAGAGGGATTGTTTAGTTATTTTCTATACACTTCTGATAACAGCCATGTGCAAGGAAATATAGCACTGAAAGATACTATTCAAAACAAATTTAATAAAACTGCAATGAGAAGAACAAAATGTAATACATACTTGAAATACAAAAGGCAAGGAAGTTGGTTGATTGTCATGAGGCTTCAACCTCTGCATAAGATCCCAGCACAATGTTTTTGGAAATCGAAAAAAACTTTACAAACGTGCTTTTCTGTATAGCTATTGGGTCATTGGTACCTCTCAAGGTTCTTAAAAACCGTCTTCGCTGCAATCGTATCAATATTATTAGTTTGTTACAAATGATGTGCTTTTGAAAAATACTTAATTTTCATTTACGGAGGAAACTTCGTCAATAATATATGCCATATTCATTTCAACTTCCATTTTTTACACTACCTACTCCACAATCAAAATATCAAATCTCAAATAATTTGCTAGTTGTGACTTGTGACCTGCTCTGAAAGAGATCACAATTTTGATTGTTTTTGTGACTCTCACAAGTTGTGACTGTGGGGGAGAATACGAAAAAGTAACAAAATCAATTTCACCTCTTCTTGTGACTTGTGAGGTATCAGTGATGATGGGGAGAATCGGGCTATAAGAAGTGATAAGTATTGAAAAATGAAGCAAATATTCCATTATGCATTCTTTCGTTTACACCGAATTCAGCTCTTAAGGCTGAACTATAATAGAAGACGGTTGCGGACGACCACTTCCGTAAATCTGCGAACACATGCACTTTGTGTACGACCATAATAGCTTTTCGCTTCGATTCGTTCACTTTGCTCACTTACGAAAAAGCGAATACATTCGCTCTTTCTCTTTCCTTTGTTCTTTCATACAAAAATTTGACATTTCACTTCAACAGCTATTGTGTGTACATTTAAGTTTCTAAGTAACGAAATTTTGTTTTTATTGTTTGTAATCGCTTCCATTCACAAAAGTCTATTATAGGCAACTTGAGAAATTGTCAGTACTGAAAAAAACTTAACGTAGAATTTTGACATTAGCTTCCGATTGTTTCCTACTATTATAGTTCAGCCTTTAGTCTATCAGAAGAGAACTGTTCTTTGAATTAAGGTCTTTTTTGCTTCATTAACTGTGGTATAGCGATCTTCTTAGTTTATACTCTAATAATCTCAGTCTTTCTCTAGGGCACCGAATCATGGACCATTGCAAAAACAGATAAAGAAAGCTATAACTATTTTGGCTATGGAAACTAAGATTTTACCAAGCAGCTCACGAGCTATACAGCGACATAGACTTGGTTAAACAAAAACTCCGCATTGGCGTTTAAGATAGCTAGAACGTGTAGAGCGAATGGACACTTACACTTCGGCTCAAACAGTCTTCGATTCCCAGTCAGACGTTTGATGCAGTAGAGGAACCCCCTTAACCAACTTAAAGTGCGCAATTGTAGTTTGCTAGGGATTGTGCTAATTGGAGTATGGAGTGGCATAATGGCTGAGGACCATGTTCATTCAGGACTTTTCAGTGCCACTTAAGTAATTAAGTATGCCTTTTATATGACAGACCATCTATCAAACCTGAGGGCTCAGTTGCGCGATGGTAAGTACGATGAACTGCAATGCAGAAGGTCTGGGTTCGATTCCCAGCCGTAGCAACACCAAACATGATTTTTCACTGACCTTCCTCTCGCTTATCTTAACTTAGCCGTTCGGATTCGGCATAAAACAGGAGGTCCCGCCATCGTGCAAGAAGTACACACGCACAAATGAACGGTTGTGAGAAAGCTAGGCCCTGGGTACTAACGAGCCTGTTGCGCCAAAAAAAAAATTTCTATCAAACCTACGCACAAATTTATAATTTCCCAGAACTTGAAGTGGCAAGTCGCAAAGCCTCGTGGCAGGAGTTTTTCTTAAATAATTTTTGCGTGCACTGGAGGATTAGGTTAAGCGATGGTAGAGGAACCAAATAAGTGGCAAAAAATAAGCTGAGGTAGAGATTTTCCGTTTATAGTATATGGTTCGTTTATAATTTGCTTTAAGACATTCCATAAAATGTTTTGACAATATCTACATCAGCTACGGATTGTAGACCGCCAATAGCGTCTTAAATACTCATGCTCTCCGGGAACTCAGCGGCGTAGTGGATGACCTTCGGTCAAAATTCATCATGAGCTACAAGGCCCGTTTTCATTAGAACGGATATCTACGTAGACATTTTAAATTTGCGCTTCTTGTTCATTGAGAATCATATCATTCACGAAGATATATTTTTACTCTGCATGGTGCTACACATTCGACGGAGGTTTCATCCAGCATAACTTTTGTTCGAAGATGTCATGCGTAACACAGTTCGTGTACCTAGTGAGAGGCATGATAAAGAAGTAATGCTACTGATTGATGAATTGGGACTGAAGGACATTTGATGCGAACAGCAACGAGTTACCGCATACACACCTCGCACGACAATTAATTTTTCAATGGATGCATTCCGGGTTGTCTAATATTTCATATCGGCGATATGCATTGTCCTGCAAGATCACCCGATTCGACCAATCCAGACTTATTTTTTCGGTCACAAGCCACCGATTTGCAACCACTCAAAGAGAATATTTGACAGAAGTGCGATAACTTATTGCCAGAAATGCCTGCCAAAGTGATTTCAAATGCGTTAAAAAGAGCGTAATTGGTCATCAACAATGGCAGCATCCTCTAGACCAATATCATCTTCAAAAAGGAATGGAGAAAGTAGGTACTATTCAAGTAGGTACTATTCCAGTACCTGATTCCAGAACAGATTGGTTTTCTTTTGACCTTACTGTTGTTTAATCTACCTAGTCGTTTAGCTCAGACTCTTTAAACAAACATAATTTTTTAAGGATAATCGCCACATTTACATCCTTATTCAGTTTACTTATTTATTTCGGAAACAATAATTTCAAATAATACCATAGATATGATCCAATGTCAATGCAATAAGTAATTCATTTGCGGCCTGACATATCCAGGCCCATTGTAAACGCATACAGGATTACAGGATCCAAATACCCATTCGAATAAAACGCTGCCGTGGGCAAAAAGAAACAATTGGATTATTAATTTGTTTTCCATTCGACAAAAACTTGTTGAACGTTGCTCTTCCGCAACTGCCTTGTTGCAGGATGTGGGACAGACTCAACATCAACTCCCCACTTTTTGAATAAAAAATTTATCAACACCTACCCATGTAGAGGTCCAATGTGAATGAGAAGCGTTCGTTTAAAATTGTTTCATAGTCCTTCCTCAAATAGCGAACAAAGAGTTGACATGTCGTTGTGCCTGTAAACGCGCACCCTAATCGGCGAGATATACATCAGTTGACAGCTTATACATTTCGAAGTTATTTTGCAGTTTCTTTGAATTTTGAAATATTAAAAAAATATTTTCGACGCTGAGAAGGGTTACTATTGACTGCATACATTTCCGCGATTTATTCAAAAAGGCAATTTGCGCAAGGAAAAGACATGTCGCTCCTTTTTTATACACACTCATTCTGTGGAAAATTTGCCACTTTCAGTTGTGATTGAAATTGACATTTTCTTTTTGCGATTTTTTCACTTACAAATAACGTGTGCCAAAGGTAAAAATAAAAAATTCATAAAAAACATGCGATATTTACTCTAAACGAACCATGTCAACACGTGTGTGCGAAACAATATTTGTTATATGTATGTTTATTGAAAAAAGTACACATTTATGCACATGGTCCGCGGTGATGGGTTTGACGTAAAAAAAATATGAAAATATTTGCTGTTTACATTTCGATTTGGTTGTTCTTTTATTTCGATTTTTGAACATGTTTTCTTGTGAAATATTACGGATCCGAATTCGAAAATAAGCACAGCAAAGTAAATATATTTGTTTGCTATATAGTATATTCTAGGAATTATTGAGTAACATGCAATAAAAAATGACGCATACAATAGTTATAAGGAGGAAGATGGAAGCGAGGGGTGATAAACAGCAATGGGGGAATTTCTTATAACTTTCCTGAAATCGTTCGTATTTTTCCATTTCCGTTTTTTAAATATCTCAGTGAAGGGTTACCTACCTAAGTTTTCAAAAGGTGTCAAAAAAAGTAGAGCCCATATAAACTTTAAGAAAAACCGATGAGAATGGGTAAATTCCCTGTTCAAATCATGTATACCACATCCCATCCTATTTTTAATATTGATGTCGGCTGAGGTTTCCAGTATAGTAAATCGACTTTGCACATGAAATAAAGATTTTGTTTAAAATTTTTTTTTGCGAATTTCCTATTTTTGAAACCCGACTCTTAACATTTCGTTATATAGTTTTCTCAGGTGAGGCGAACCGGTGAAGAGCAATAACCCCTGAAATAAAAATAAGCCCGCGGCTGTTATTGCCATTATAAATTGGCATACTTTTCAAAACTCACAAAGAAAATTAATTATGAATCCAACAGTTTTCGGAAAAAATGAGCATGAAAACAAATAAATTTAGCATACACCCAAACTCGCACGAAACTCAAATCCAACAGTGAGCCCAAACAGGGGGGTTGCTGGGCGGCAGCCCCACTCAATATTTAAACATTGCATGCATCCTATTTCGCACCCATCCCAAATCCAACAGTTGACCCAAGCAGTGGGGCCCATTTTTTGCATACATCCGAGTGCAAGTATGAGTGTATGCAAAGTGCAGAGCAATGAGTGTATGGATATAAATTTATTTTTTGGCAGATTCATTTTTGTAATCCCGGAAAAATGCCTGAAATTGTTTATCAAAGTCCAGAGTTTATGACTCTTTTTTACTTCCAACTTTTTATTTTCTCTTAAAATATTACGTTATTACAAAATAAAAATGCTTAAATCTAATATCATTAACAGGTTTGCTTCATATAACTTAGTGGGGCATAGCAGGCACTCTAAGCTTATCTCTAACATATTTATTACTGCATTTTGGCCTGAGTTTATCAATTTATTTCTTACTTTCGACTGTGTTTGAATACATCATATATTCATTTGTACCATATTTAAAGTATGTTTTTTGGTACCACAGTCAAATTTAGAAGATCATTTTTTAAGGTACTCCATAACTATATAACAGCATGCTTTTTAAATATTTCCAGATGACTAAAACCCGCAGAGATTCAGGATTTACAAGCATCGTCAGCTCATTCTTATCCAACGTACTCACATACGGTTTTCCTTCCGTCCATCACATGGACCTATAACATTCATGGACTAAGTTCTAAGTGTTGGAGAAAAATTGAGATGAAGTGAACATCCTGGACATTGTGGGTTTATGTCTGGTGCCTTCTTAAAAAAAAGGGTTCCAATTAAACCCATCATTCTTTCTATGCGACAAGGCTAACAAAAATATATTTTCCATCATTAAATGCAAGTGATACTAAACGCTTTGGACTAATGGCCGAAGTATCTCTAGTTTAAAACTTCGCCCTATTTTTATTCCTTTCCTCCTTTCCTGACACATTTACTGTCCCAAGAACCTTCTCGAAAATTTCGTTAGAAGTTCGCGGATTATTGAAAGTAATTTCATTTGTGGAAAAATGTATCTTTGATCAAATAAATCTCTTTTTCGTACGGAGTTTGTTAAAAAAAACCCGCACAGAATCCGACAACAGATATGCTATACATAAGTCAATGGTTATAAAGTGTTTTTATTGATCTGAATGTACTGATATTAGTTGGTAACATATAACGTATAAGCCAAATTTATCAAACATCCTCTGCTTGGAACTCGGGTCTCCTGTCGGCTTCTTTTCAATATCATTATAATCGTATAGTATTCTTCCTCCGTTTTCAATGTTGCACATGTTTTGTGTTCTCAAAGCATAAAGATATCGAAGATATCTCATTAATCCAAAGAAATAGATATACATTTTTTATATTATCATGTCTTTGAGAATAGTGCTATCCACGTTCATACATGATATGTAGAAACAAAAAAATCCTTTGACTTTTCCCACTTTATAATTCTCGTCGGTTCTGCTGCATCGGCAGAATGTCGGAAGACATAAATTAGTTCTCCAATTTGTTCATGCAAAGTCGATTCATATTTTGCTAAGAATACTGCAAAACCATACTCGTATCTCATTTCATTTCCAAGGAATGCTGTGCGACTTTCTTTTGATATATTAAAATGTAAAAAGAATACACTGCATTTCTCTGATGTAAATATTTATGACGGAAATTTACTCTTTAAATGATAACAATGATTAAATTTTTCAAATATCCACTACAAACATCTTCTACATTCCACTTTCAGTAAAATTCCCATGAAAGTATTTTCAATTGATTTTGTATTGAAATGTTTATCAATTACTGAATTTTATGCGTCTAGACATCGTCACAAAACGGTGGAATGAAATGTTTTCTACAAACTGAGCCGCAAAAATCCAACGCTCATGGCCGCGAATATCATTTCGCATTTTTTTTTAATTAATTGAAATCATTTACGCGTGAATTGGTATCATTTTTATTCAATTTACCACTTCAATCGTCTCCCCTACAGCCTATAAAAAAATCAAATTCTCGATGTCGTGCACCTGTATACTTACGGTTCAGTAAGTCCTTCTGACGAAGCATGTGTCAGATGTTAACATTATGCTGCAGGCCTGAGATTTTCTACAATAAGCCATCAAAACACGAAACAAAAATTCTAATTTCAAAGGCAATAAAAGGACGATAAAGAAGGCGCACAACATGGATAAGGATTCCAATAAAATTCCCATAAAAACGTCTACGACTGTGAAGATATCTAGCAAGGTGCATGGACTTTTATATAGGATGCCTTCTATTGACATATTCCTTACCTGTGTTTGGGTCTATGAACTGAACTATGGCTTAAAATCGTCACCCCAAAAGAAAGATAAAATCGAAATCTTGGCTTATTGAGGCGGCGGCATCGAGGCATGCTCACACAGCATGGCTCATATATAAATTCAATATCAATGATTTTTACTTGATTGAAGGTATTTAAAAGTACGATCTTTGAATCTATCGATGCAATAAAGATTTTCACGAATTCTACAAATGTTTGGGTGAGTGCACGTAAAATTCAACCTTGCCCTCGGAGAACCGTAATAAAACAGTTCGATGACACGACGCGACGGTTTTCATGACAACAGAGTATTGAAGAGGATTGGATAAGTCCCGGAATTCGGGAGCATCTCAGTATATAACTTATACAATGTTTGATATTATTGTAACCATAGAAGTTTCTAGACCGTATCAAATTATTAGATGACAAGGAATATATGATTATTCGATGAATTATTTACTGAGAGTCATTTCAATGACGATTGTACAAAAAATTCAGAAAAGATTTAAAGGCTACAAATTACTGTTATGTACGCTCGGATCAATCAGTTAGAAGGGTTGGTTGTACAGGGTTGGCGTAAAGATTTAATCCATGAAAACCAATCTCTAACTATATGTTTCTGGAAGCTTGCCCTTTCTCATCAGCGTATATTTATTTTGATGAACTGTTTGTAACAATGAATAATATGTTCCATAATTATCGTAAGGTCTATAGATCGAAACAGAATTAAATGAGAGTCAATCTTGCCATTCGATCGATACAATTTTCTTTTTAACAATAGACTTGTATATCAACAAAACAAGCGTATATTTGTTTTACATCCCCGAGCCATCATACTCACTCTCGGCAACCACTGATCAAACTATAAGATCATTTAACAAAAGAAGTATCTGAACAACATATTATTATGAAAAAAGACGTGCATCAGTTATGGATTCAGATATTCATCCGCTGCATCAACAGAGATTTTTTGATTCAATAGAAAAATATTCTCAGCAGAGGGAAACTTTTTCTGTCAAACCACAATTTTCTTATTTCATAGCTTATAAAAATAATGAATCACCTTCATGATACATAAGAACAAAAAATATACAACTTTAGCAGAAATGGTGCATCAGTTATGGATTCAGATATTCATCCGCTGCATCAACAGAGATTTTTTGATTCAATAGAAAAATATTCTCAGCAGAGGGAAACTTTTTCTGTCAAACCACAATTTTCTTATTTCATAGCTTATAAAAATAATGAATCACTTTCATGATACATAAGTACAAAAAATATACAACTTTAGCAGAAATGGGGGGAAGATGAATCCAAAAAATTTTAGTCACAGTTTTTTGCATATAATATCTGCTTTCTTAATTGAGGAATAATGTTCCATTTGCAAAATGTTGGAAGATCTCAGAGAGATCCATAAATGGAACATGCCGTATTAATTTTGAAAAACTAAAATATAATATAAGAAAATATTTATATAAACATTTCGCCAATAGCGAATTTTGAACTATTACAAGTTTTCGGGAACGTTTTCTAAAAAACATGTTCTTATAAATAGTTAATAAAAAAAACGAAAAATTCTATAAACATGTCGAATATCAAATTTCGTCTTAAAAAATTGTATACATCATCAACCTTTGAAAGAACTCTAATCATGTTGATTGAGGACCTGGTTGAAATATCGAAAATCAAAAAAAGCTATAGTTCGCTGTAATCTGTGCTTTTACTCAATCAACATGCCGATACAATTACCACAGTCCTTAGCTAACTGCCCATACTTCAATTCGTTTGAGGCCGGTTTCCAATTGTGCACATCACATAAGGCGAGGTCTTCCTCTGCTGCGCATTTCTGGATGGGAATCGAAATATCTGCAGACCAGAGTATCAATATACATTAAATGTCCTAGCCAATTTAAACGCACAATGCAGAGTTTTGTTTTTACCGGGTCTATGTCGCTATACTACTCGTTAAGTTTTTGGTGAAAAATGTGTATCCATAACACGACATACGTCAACACAAACAGAACCGAACATTTTCCGAAGGATTTTTTAGCTCAAAACGCCTGGGGATTTCCTAATCACCTCTTGATATGGTCCATGTTTTAGCGACGTAGAGCACGAATGCAGTTAAACTGGGGACTTTATTACTAAATAACCTTTTCCGGCCGAAGAAACAGCAGGGTATCGATTTGTAATATTTGGGGTTTTGCAAGATATACTGAATTGTGAAAATTTGATCGACTTTTAGGTCAGGTTGTTGATTGTTGGTCCGGTGTTCACATATACTACGGCAGATAAGATTTCAAAAGCGAGTGGAATGGGCAACTGGTGCTGGGGTTCCTTGTATAATAATTGCTATTCTTATTTCATTTAGATAGGGTAGATGGTAGAGTTCGCTGTAGTCTCCAAAAATGAATGGTTTTTTTTGGCCTGACAAGGTCATTTAATATATTCTCACCATCAATACGGAGTCGATGACATTTATCGGTTTATTTCTACAGGATTCCCTTGATGCTCAGTACCCCTGGCTTTTGCGTTTATTATTTGCTAAAACTTACTCACATCATTTCAGGGGTAGATTCTCTGATTAATACTGATCGCACTTTTTTTGATGGTTTTCATCTTTCTAAATGCCGGTGATCTGCAACTGTTCTTTCCTTTAAAAGCTAAATTTCAGCTTTTTCTATCAAATCTCTTCCTTCCTTATAGCGTTGACTTGTAGGCTTCATATATAACTGAGATCATCCATTGTTTACCATAGTAAAATTGTTTATCTTCCTTTTGCCCTGAACATTCCATAGTATTATAAAATTGAAAATTTATGTAATAATCATTTCTCCTCGATTCTTGTTCATTTCTATGCAAACTCATTTTTTTCTTACATTTAATTCACTTGAATCTTCTATAAAGACACTTAAAGCTTTTTCTTGTAACTATTAACGTTCTGTGTAAAACCTTTTTTATCTACTGGCCATTGTAATTTCATGAGAATCATTTATTCGGAGAAACTTTCTGCATTAAAAGTAATTAATCGGCCATGCCAGCGATGAATAAACGGATCACCACTTTTCTTCTAAACAATTGAATTTAACTAATTATAATAACCCCTAAGGCATCGCATGCAATTATTGTAAAATATTTGTGGCACCCAGATTTTTGAAATCTTTGAAAACCATGCACTTCTAAATAATTCTGAATTCCTTAACAATTAAACTCCCATGCCCAAACCGCAGCCATACTCTACTCATAGATTCAATCCATTCAAACAAAAGAAAATCCACGCACCCGTTAGCCCGTAAAATCCACAAATAATTTCCATTTTATTACAAATGAATAGACCCGACCAGAAAATAGTTTCAACTCAGTAATTCAATTGAAAACCCACCCGGCGCCCACCTCCACCCAACTAGAACCGTCAAATCCTCTCGAACTTAATGAAAAGCCCGAGAGTAAACACGTCGACAGACGACCGACACCCCATCAACCGAATGGTACCAACTACATATTTGCGCACCCGCTTGCAAATTATACTAAAAGTAAGCCCCCACCCACTTTTGCAAGGAATAACATCACCATCCTCAGCCAGAGTCAACGTTGGAGGGCCGCATCCTTGAACTTTTCCAATTTGCCATTGATTCGAGTAATGGCAGCAACAAAATTACAATAAATTCGAAATTCTATTACAAATGAGAATTTTCTCTAATTAGTGAAGTTCGAGGAACAACCATAGACCACCGGCACCACCATCGCATTGCCCTTAGAGTAGCTGGGGTGTGTTCTATATAATCGAACAACGACAAAGCAGTTATCCTTCGAAATGGACTTGATTCCTTCCGTTTTGATGTTGCTGCAGCAGCAGCAGAAGTAGCTCGGAGGATACACACTCGGAATTCCACAATTGAGTTGGAGTTCGCTTCCAAAAAAGCGAAAGAAGAAAAAAGAAGACCTCATCGGGGAAGGAAGAAAGATAGCGCAGAGATATAACTTTGAATCTTTTGTGGCGTATTACAAAGGTTCCGGGTTCCGGAGCCAACCATCATCGTTCGGGGTATTCAGTCGTGAAAATATCTACCCACGCCACAGAAGAAGAATGTTTTCAGTTTTTTGCTCCTTGCCATCCCTTTTTGCGAAGATTAATTTTTCCCGGCGACCGACGCGAACCAAAAAAGGATCTCCTTTTGATGGGCTTTTGGTGAAAATATGGCCACATCAAGAGTAGAAAATAGGCCTCTAACCGTCAAATGACTTGTTGGCTTAGGCAAATTGTCATGTTAATTATTTTGGAAGTGGGGAAAAAATAAGGATCCAAAATAGTGAGAGGACATCTGTACGAAGATACAAATATACAGATGGACAGATAATTAAATTATTTATTTTCCAATTGAAATGGATACGACGGAAGGCGTTTGACTGTTGGTTTGTGTGTAGGTACATCCTTATACGATACGATACTCCTTGTGAGATGTTTCGTTTCGCTCCGAATGTTGTGTGAACGGCTTTAGCAATTAAAAAGCACACGCCTTAATGCGTTTACGAGTGGAGTGTAAGGATTGTAGTAACAGCGTGTTGTAGATAATTAAACGATGAGCAAATCGGAAAGCAACTTCGTTCTTCGAGCGCACACAAATCTCAATAAGAATAAGATGCTTTGAAATTCAAATTTAGTCCACCCAGACGAGGGGATGGTGCAGGTTGAGAGAGATGAGTTGAAAATAATGAGCCAAGTTGTTTGTGTTGTAATGGACAAGATTGCATCGTTAGCCGGGATGCAATAATGCTGTTTGCACATCAAAGGGGTTTGACTAATTAATGAAATGAGTGCCCCAAATTTGAGTTCACTGCAGCTGTAGAGGATTAATTAAAGGAACTTGACTTTGCCGGAGGATGCAAGAGACTTTATGTCGGAGCTGTTGGTTCAAATAATGAAAGAAAAATACAATAATTGACTTCACCTTAGTGATATTCGATTGGTAGCTAATTAGAAAGAATTCAAACTGTTAATAATAATCATTATAAGTACATCCTTTATTGAACCGATTTCGCAAATTCTTGACTTTCGTATCTTAAATATAACAGCATGTAGAATTATAGTGCCAAAAACTATTTATTCATCCTTGAGCCTTACCTTCTCAATTTTATAACAATGGGGTTGGTCTCATTTGAACTGTCGAAAAATGTAAATAGTAGCAATCAGGATATTTACACTTACTTTGTTTCATTTATATGGAACTTAGGATTTTACATTTTATTAAGAAATGTTTGTATTATTCCCAGCTCAAACTCTTTTTCGGGGCGCAGGATTTTCTTAATTACAAGCCTGATCCATATTGGATGATACACAGACTTCCTAAAATTGAATTATTAATCATAATAATAGGTTTTTAAGTGTTTCTTAAAAACTGGTATTATGATTCTGCCTGAATTTATTAATGGTTTCAAGGTGGAACTGCAACATGAGGGAGACATTTGTCATGCGAACAGGTATAAAATCAATTCCAAGCTAAACCAGCTTAGATAGTTTGCCAACACCTCCCTTCATTATGAACTGGGTTCCTTATCGAAACAGTACAAAACAGTACAAAATAAATCTACATTCCATTCCATTCTACATGGAGTTGCGTTAGAGTTCGCTACAGAAAACCGTAGCAACACTTGACCCTTTAAGATCAAGACCGCTGATTCAAATATGTAATTACTTTGAAACTCACGATCACCATATGCAAGCATCGACTGCACCAAGCTTTGCCAAGGAGGAAACAATTGAAAATCTTCTTTTCTAGGGTCCCGCTGTCTACATCGATCTATGTATTTTCATATAACCAATTAGAAAACGCACATGAAAGCGCGAATTCTATGCCTATGCTGAAAATTTTTTGAGCATTTGGCATAATTATTTTTTTTTAGATTTTGATGGATTTGACACAGGGCTGTTAATAAATTCTACTAAAACGCTCACACATTTCTTTAGACCCGGATTTCTGTATCTAGGCCAACTTTGAAGAATCACCAATTTCTCCCGTATAATAATAATTGCCTA
Organism: Rhingia campestris; assembly: GCA_932526625.1. Classification (NCBI taxonomy): domain Eukaryota; kingdom Metazoa; phylum Arthropoda; class Insecta; order Diptera; family Syrphidae; genus Rhingia; species Rhingia campestris. Next base: position 48,446,659 of record OW052182.1, on the reverse strand, counting down.
GTTGAATGTAATTGAACATGTTGCCTAAACTGTTCTGACAAATAGACCTGGTTTACGATTGGCCTTAGTGGTTCAGTTGTTATTGGATTGAGTTGCTGCGAAGTAGTTCTAACTTCGATTTCAAACCAACACCAATGTGCTTTTCATTAGCTCACCTCTAGAAGTTATTTAGCGAATCATTGAACTGATTTGAAGACAGATGGTAGGCAGAGTAGAGTAAGTCCTCTTTTAAGTAGAAACCGATCTTAAATCATATTTAAGTGCGCAACTGTAGGCATTTAGCTAACGACCGAGCTATTGGAGTGCCTTGTTGCGAATTAGGTTCAGTTAATGAATAAAAAAATGACCCCGGTAAGTATCCTTTTAGTTTATTTTCGCATGGTTATGTCCAGCATGCAAATGGTATTATTACTCAAACATTCAACTTTAAATCAAACTTCACCGTCAAAATATATACCTTCAATTCCCAATGTCCTACTTTCAAATAATCTATGACCCAATGCCGAATCCTGCGACTAGTCCATTACAAATTACGATAACATAAATATTAGCATATTTATCGAACCAACTCAAGCCACCGAGTGTGCATATCATAGCCTTTTCCATTTCCTGCATTGATTATAGTCATAAAATTCTGATGTTATGAGATTTAATTAATTTTCATTGCACACACACTCAAACTCAGATTTTACATCCTGGAACGAGTCAACAAAAAAAGTAACATATACATACAACCGCAACGCTGCATGTGACGCATATCGGAAATCCGTTCAGTGCTTGACACACAATTGCTGGTTCGTTTGGCAATAATGTATTTAACCGCACAATTGCGGTCTCACTTTATATGTACATGGTGCCCACTTGCACTCACCATAAAGTAAATTTTCTATTTTTATATTTTTAATATCACTTAATGCAATAACTTTAAATTTCACGGTAAGTGTTATTTTTATTGTTTGTTTGTATGTGAGTTGTTTTACAACAAAAGTTATGACAACTGAAATACCAATTGATTTTTAATTGTCCATTCAGGTCCTTCGAATGGTTGATGAGTTTGGATATAATCAATGTTATTGGATTGGTAATGGTTTCAGTGGACATTTCTGAAATACATGTTGAGGTTGAGAAAAAACGACACGGTGTGTGTTGTGTGTAAATTGTTATTGACGCGTGCTGTCAAAATATACCAAACAGAAGAGGACTATGTCCTGTTATAAAGTTATATTCAATATAAGAGAGATATTGACAAAAATATTCGAAAGTCACCAGCTGCTGGCTGCTTTAGTTTTATAGTTTCGCTACAGCACTAAGTCTAGATTTTGTCCATTCTGATCCATGTGGATCTAGGAATTACTTCCATCATCCAATTGAAAATATTCTGATTATCCATTTTGGACAAATCGCACAGATTCCAGAAGCAGTAGTAGAATCCATGTTTGAGAGAGCAGGACAAATAAGGAGAACTTAAAGAATTATCCTTTTCTCCACTTCGTTCATACGCATCCTGCAAACTCATTTGCCATGATCGCTGAGTGACATAAAGATCAACTGTTATGTTTTAAACAAAAATATCGAGGAGTAGTTTGTTTGCTTAGACTTGTCCTTCATAAAAGGTTCCCCATTGTTACACTAGGGTCCGCAATGCAATTTTATGTAGTCCATTCCCAAACCAATTTATTTCTTAAAAATTCTGTTAAGGCCAGCCATACCTTAACAGCTTTTTTTGAATTGTGTGGAAGAAGGACACCTGCAAAAAGAGGTGTCTCCTACTCCCCCTCTTTGCAGATTGTGCAGGAACCATTGCAGGCACCTTGCCAGAACTCTTATACCCTATCTCATAGGGGTATATGTATTAGTTTTGATGCATAGTTTGTAACATAGAGAAATAAATTAGATATTTATATAACTTATATGGATCGACTCAGAATCGCTAGCTGAGTCGGTCCGTGCGTACGTCACCAGTTACTGGATCTTAAATTCTACAATGTTGAGTACATTGTCATAGGAGTATATTGATCAGTACAGAAATAAATATTTTTTTAATTCCTCCCTAAGCCACTCCCACTTTCATAAACAAACATCGATTTGGGCAAACGGCAAGGAATGTCTAATCAAGACATTTATCTTTCTTCATTTTATCCATATAAAGTGATTTTATATATTTAGTTTTTATATAGGATTTAATAGGGAAAAGGGTAGAGTGTCCCAACCCTAAGATGTTGACAAACACACTAAGATTATCTGATCTAGTTATTCATAGATTTTTTAAAATGTCTTAATTCGGACATTCTTCTGCATGACAGACAACCATTCAGTAAGCCGTATGTAAGTATCAGTCTAAGAACCATATAGTACTAGTTCATGATCTGTATCCTCAAAGGGAATTCTAGTTCAATTCAACCATCATAAAACGCAGTATACAGCTTTCCAAGGATGAACAAATTCATAGTTAGAATAGTCCTACAGTCAGAAAAATGCATTCACCTTCTAGGAACCACAATTGGTTTAATTGCATCATGACAACAACAAGTTGTAACCTCTTCTAACCTCTTCTAACCTCTTTTTCCATAACTAATTCCACACATTTGGTTTTCTCTAAAAATTTAAGGAGAGTGTCGTCCGAAAATGTTTGGATATTTGTGTTCTTCACTGAAAAGACCAGTTCAGTTTTTTTCAGAGACCAGAGACCAAATTGTTTACATACGATCTGGCTACATATGCAGTTTTTATGTTATTGATTTCATGACCCAAAGAATCTGGGCGATCTTTGGTAACCTTTATGTAACTTAGTTTTAAGCTTGGAGAGTGCTACTTCCTAGTCTTTAGATCAGAATTTTTCATGCCTTCTTTCTTCGAATATATGAAATTTTAAATTTGGTTCCTTTAAGTCTGCACTAGATTGATGCAAGGGAAGGCATAGTTGGGTTTGCCACTCAGTTTTTCTGACTAATCCAGGTGTGACAAATCACTTATCTGATAGGCACTAATTTATTGTTAAAAATATTAACAGACATAGTTAATACTTGCTTCTTGAAATATTTGTCAGAAAGCAGTTGTTTTGAACTGTAATTCGAATATCTATAGTCATGTAAGAATGTGCATTATAAATCTACAAAGTTTTGCAATAAGGACATGTCAATTTTGTATTTAAATAAAAAACACACCCCCCTATTAATATACAACGAACAACGGTGAGTTAGCACTAACACATCGGTTAACTTGTAATTCTTATTAAAAAAAACATGTGTACAACGGATAACTTAACTCATCGAATTTCGTGTATAAGGAGCGGCTAACTTTTAATATTTGTGAGATGACGTTTCGCTTTTTCATTCAAAAATATTTTTCACGTTTTCATTGACTTTACACATACATATACATTACTCACATTATCGTACTTTTTATTATTTTATTTTATTTTACGTATACCTGGATCGTATTATTTTAAGTACTTTTTAGTAAAGTGCTGCCATGCTCTGTCGGGATTTTTATGAGAGAGAGTGGATAACAAACATTGATATAAAATATATTTATTAATAACAAAAGATAGCAAACGGATAAGCTCACTATCCGTTAGCTACATAACTCGTGTGTTTAGGAGCGGATAGTGATTTTTTATTAATACGGGGGACAAAATTTAAAAAGCATGTAAATTTTAAGTACTCAATTTGGTATCGTTCATATGACCATCACGATCACGTTTGCAGCGATCGATTCTTTGAGGCAAATTGTTGTTTCGCTGCTCCTCTATGGTGGCCAAAATAGAGCTATCGGAACTCCATAAAAATAAATCCAATAAAGTTATATATGCACATTTAGGCCGTTCGACCGAAACATTTCTCGAAATTGGTACCATATTTCACTGATATCAATTCTATCCAATTCTGGCTTTTTAATTGTAGAAATTTAATCTCTTGAAAAATGTATTCTTTCGGTCTAGTAACATATTGAGCTTATTGACAGAGCCTATAAATCAAAAATGAGCTTCATCGCTGCATATGATTTTTTGATAAAATTCAGATTTTTCTTCAAACTTTTGCAAAGCCCAATCGGAAATAATTTGACACTTCAAATGATTAAGAGGCTTCAAATTTTGAGTTAATTTAATATTATAGCATGTAATATTTAAGCGTGTATAGCCAATCTCGTGGGACTATTTTACATTCTAATATATAAGTAGGCGCTTGTAATTTTTATGAATTCCAGATGTTGGTTATTCATAATAAAAATGTAAGCTTTGACTGCCGTTTTTATATTGACAGATTATTAAAACATATTAAAGAAGCGTTTGTATTGAACATGTTTGTATTGAATTTCTAAATTGTAATTTCCCTATTGAAACCCCCCATAATTTTCAATAGTTTGGCAACAAATATTTCAGTTGTTATTATTTACATATCTACACTGGCTCAGTACTTAGTAAAACACTTAACCACTGCGCATGTACCTGTTTCGAATCTGCCATGCCGTGCTGATTCAGTAAGTCAGGACATGCTACAGATTATGATCTATCATTTAAGCGAATCAACAAAACATGTTCATTTTGTAAAAAAAAAAAAAAACAAACAAATCAAACAGCCTTCGTACGAAAATTGTTCCAAAAGTGACATGACCACATATTTTTTTGCAGAACAAACAAAATTCAAACACCTTCCAACATTGTTTTGCTGCCATATTAACACCTGAGTTGTTTGTCCAATAGGAACTCTTAAAGAGAACATTTAAAACCGGGAACTCATTTCATAAGCAAACATTAATTTATGCAACCACCTGCTTCCTGGCATGCACCCGACTCATTTAATACTGAAACGTTAATTAAATTAATCACGTTGCTATCATTCATTACACAAACTTGCTTAACTCTTTACGGTTGTGGGTCGGCGTGCGCGGTATGATGCGGCACGGCTTGACGCGACTATGGTAGAACCAAACACATTTTGCATGGAAAATAAACGGCGAACACACTTAGAACCATCATCCCCTATTGCAGTATAAAAAAATAAGGATGTCTGCTTCAGCAGCCGTACCATTACCACCATCACCACCACCACAAGCCGGTCCAAGAGAAACGAACATTCTATACTTGAGGCTGCCGTGCGGAAAATCTAAAAGCTAGCGGTTGCATGCTCAAATATTGAAACGAAATAGTTTTGGTACCGTTTTTTATATTTGGTTCTGCATTCGACTAGGCTCTTAACCAGGACGAGGGTATATACAATGTCCATTAGGAGGATTATACTCCGACACTACATTTTTTTCGGATAGTGTGTGTGTGTGGAACACTTGTATGTTTGGGGGGATGATAACTTTTCTGTTTCCCCTGTCGAATGTATGTGGTATTTCATGAAACATACCAAAGCGGTATGAGTTCAGGGTCAGTTGAAAGCTAGGTAGGATGCATGAAGAATGAATCCCGCTCTAGCCCAGATCGACATACAAAGTGAACTGTGTGATGTGCATTGAGTTGGTTTTTTTTTAAGGGGCAGCTAACCGGAAGCCTAATTAAATTCTTGTGGATGTCCAATTTACTTTGGCTCTTGAATAATTATTTATACACTCTGTGGAGGCTCATTTCGAGTATATGATCTATGTTAGGTGATTTGAATGGGTGAATTTTCATTTAGGTCAAACGGTGCATTTTAAACGTAAAGTAAAGCTTTTATATTTTTTGCAGTTTCCTAAAACTAGCAATTTTGTTGATAAACTCAATTTGGAAGGAGAAAAGAAGTGAGTTCGGATCTTAAGGGTTAATATTTTAAGAAAGGTTTTTGTAATGTGGTGTAATGAGATATTTCAACTGGTCATTATGTTTTCTCGATAGTGACATGAATACTGCTGCTAATATGATATATAACATCAGGGATAACAGAACAGAATAACAAATATTAGCCCAATGTCAAACGGGAGGTATGACTTCGGATGCAAAGAAATAGAATGCAAAGGTTGAGTAAAGCCGACAAGAGTTTAAACAAGCCTTAAATTACTATAATGCCCATATTGTCTCCCATGGTCAAAAGTTCAGTTTCAAAGTAATATAATATCCCAAAGGCAATATATTAATATATACCTAATATACTAAGAAAAATCCTGCGTGTTCATCTATTCCGACGCTAATTTATAATAACATTTCAGCCTTCAGCTCTTTGCGCAAAGGCAATCTACTTTCTGCACCTTCATTCCCATTTTTCCAGGTACATCGATATTATTATATATAAAATCATTTCCTGGATGACTACTAAAACAGGACGAATGTTCCCTTCTACTCATTCAGACATGGCAATTATAATTGTTGCTTTTAAGTCAAAAAGTACTACAATTTCGCAAAGGTAGTCAAAAGATTCAACCCCACTACTGACACCTTAGTGGAGATACGACAAAGAAAATCGATGCTACGTTGGTTTAGCCTTTAGCAAAACAAATGGGATCAAAACACCTAACACGAAAGTCCAAATTCTCTACCCGACTGCAATCCTTTACGACTTTGAGTGCTGTACAGTAAGCAAAAAAGTAGAGCAAATAAAAGCCGCTTTAAGAGCTGTACTAAGATGTGGTACATCGACTACGTTGGCTCGACCACATGGAGCGAATGAACAGTAGTGCTCAAACCAAGAAAATCTTCCAATCCCAGCCATCAAAATGATGACAGAATCTGTGACTTAGGAATCAAGCGATCGCTAGGACTGATAGACTGGAAGCAACTTGCCCAGGATCAAAGAGCATGAAATCCCGACTTGTCTTAAGTAGAGACCCTCAACTGGTAGTGAGTCTGTTAGGTAAAAAAGTAAGTAAGGTCATTTCGTGCATAAAATCTTTTGGAAAAAAAAGATTCAACATCGAAGTTAATGAGCAGCAACAAAGACAAAGGATAAAGAGTAAAAGATTCCGCATTAAGTGGCACCCGAAAGCAAAAATCGACCACAACCATCTTGAAATGCGCAGTTACACAGCACTTCAGGCTAACAGCAAATCATATCTAAGATGGAGTTACAACGTGTAAAATAACCAAAAAAATGCAACCAAAGCTGGATTTAAATAGATCTAAGGGATTGATATCGCTCGCTAGACCATAGATTAGTGCCACCATAGGTGTCATCACTGGACAGTGCCTATAAAAGGTATAGGCACGAAAGCAGGCTAGACCTTCATTCAAACTGCATGGCCGAAGAGGAAGGAGAAACAATTCTTCATCTTCTTTGTAACTGTCCAGCCCTATCAAATAAAAGAAAGCTCTATTTTGGAGCTTACTTCCTTCAAAATCTCAGAAATTTGACAAACACAGAAGTGAGAAGTCTACTCCATTTCACTAATAGCTCAAATTGGTTTTCTGGTCTATGTATGTTACTGAATCTCTGGCAGCCCCTCTAACCTAACCTAATCTATGGGCAGGGCTAATGTTTGTTGAGGTCCAGGTTCAACAATTAATTTTTTTTTATTAACAAATATTTGTTTGGATAACTGAATGTATTTATTGAAGACTTGACAGTCTAACATTTATTCAGCCCCCATTTCTTTGGCAAAAATATTGAGAAAATCCTCCTTTAGTTTGCTTCTTTTAGGTAAACCCATTTCTCCTTTAGTTCACCAGCTATTAATTGTGAGCTCAGTACTTCAAATCCATTAGTAAAACTCAAATATTTGATTTATTTTTAATGAAATTAAATATACCATACCAAGAATCGCAAGAACTAAAGTGATCCACTCGTCAGTATTTATTTAGTTTTTTTTTACTCACGATTCATTCATTTATTTTATTAACATTTAACATGCCTTATCAAGAATGGACAAAACTAATCTTTGTTTCCTAAAAAATTATTTAAAACTAAATGAATTTTCATTGAAAGCTCCCACTGACAAACAATTGATCCGAGTTGAACCAACTACAGGTCATATTATCAAACCACTTATCCTAAATATCCGGAAATAATATTAAAATGCAATCCAATCGAATGAACAATAAAAACTCGCATGTATAGTGTGTAACGAAAATCCACAAAAACCCAATGCGGACTCAACATGTCCTTAAACTGTCAAGTGGATTGGGACTAGAATTCCCCCAGCGACTACACATTGGAAATGTATCACTGACAGTTTGACAGTGGACATTGCACCACATTGATGGTTATTGATTAGAGCGCAATATGCGCGTGGACATTTAGTAGAAGTCACTTTTTCAAAAGAACTTTTGAAGTTTAAAATTGTTTTTGTGTAAATCGAAAATGTAATACACTTAACGGGTTTTTCATTCGGTAAAAAAAATACGGGTGTACATATTGGACAGTGAAATTTATCAGCAATCTATTGTATGAAAGTAATGAACTAATTCATTTCTCATATCTGATTTAAGCCAGAAATACCTGCAACTTTTATTAAAACACTCTTTTGTTTAACAAAAGCAATTAAATATATAATTTATAACTATCTCAGAGGATATAAGTTTATAATTTTCTCTTCATCCTTTCAATTTTTTTCTGGTTTCGGTCAGTCACCTGCAGGTAACTAATAAAAGAAGTTAATTATCTCACCAGGACTTTTAGACCGACCAACCGTGCAGTCATATAATGACACAAAAAATGTAATATAAGCTAGAAGAATTGTAACTGACTCTCCTCACTATACACAACTCCAACCGAGAAGATGAAAGGAGGCAAAAACCCTGCTTGTTTTTTAGTTAAGGGTGACTTCCTGTGGATGCTTATAAATTTCGTCCAATCAAGAAATGTGAAAGCAATTAACATGACTTGGCGTTGACACTTGATACTGAAGAGCGAACTGATTTTTCCTCTCCGCCATGATAGGTAACGTTTTCCTTTTTCCTTTAAAAATATGTAACCAATGTGTCATTGCATTCGCAAGGAAAAAACCTAATAGCTCCATAATGGATGCTTTGAAAGTGCACGTTTTTGCGAGTTAGTGCCACCTTTATGCAACCACCTATCCAATTTGTCAGCACGTGTTTTGTGGTTATGTAACGTAGGGTAATGAGATTCTGAATTAAATCTGATTCTTGACACCATGAGTTATCATGGAAAATGAGGTTGTGTAAATTGATGGCTAGGAGGGAGGTGCTCATTACCTAGCTTAGGGGTGACGAACGGTGTGGTTGGATAAAATAGGTCAAGAGTTACAGCATAATCTTGATTTTGTGAGGATAAATTTATAGATGTTAAGTATTCTTACAATTTTTTATTAACAGTAGAACGAAAGATGGCTGAAGGAGTTCAGAATGTAAAATGTAGCCAGCAAGGTGAATGTGTGATGAGTAACATTAAAAGTTCGACAAGGACGGATATTATTGGCGTTTTCGAAAATAATTGTTCGGACTTTGTGTTGGATACATGTGCAATCAAGATTTAAGGATGCGTATAAGGTCCTTTTTGACCTTGTTACGTATTTTGCAAATCATTAAAATGTTGCCTTAAGCCCTATTTATATGATCACAAGACTATGTAGTCTATGAAGAGTATGTAGCACGTAGTCTTGTATAGATACCATTAATCTTATGAAGCAATGGCAAGTAATCTATAAGAGATCTGCCAAGTGCTTGATTGGTATGCTTTAGACAGGTAAGACTTGTGCAACTATCGATATCATGTTTTATTTTAGTTTATAAGGCCATGAGCCAATTGTGTTAAAATATGGGTTAAAGTGAATAACCACTAGGTAATTTTTGACGTTTGTGGGTAGAACAAAATGTGTCTGTTGACGAGTTAATTATGTGAAAAGAGTTTTTTTTAAACAAATTTCACTAATTTCCCATTTTTGGTGTAATGACAGTTTCTGCGTAACAACAAACTATCGAATAGATTTCAGAGAGAATAAATTATTAAATTAAATTATTTAAAGTTTTCATTTATCACATAACATAACTATTTGTGTTCATGGTTGAAGATATACATTTTTCATCAAGTTAAATTATTTTGTATACAAAATACAGCAAAAGAAATGCAATTATAACATTTTCGTAACCAATCATTTTCAAAAATGCAATTTTAGTTTATTTACACATTACATTACATATTCTGCACGATTTTATATTTTCCCGTCACTGTGTAAATTTTAAATAAATAGATTTTTAGAGCAAGTTAAAATTTTGAAATCAATATTCACAACACTAATGTCAAATGTTAACGCAATTGTCATACGGCTTAAGATTTCGAATTCTATACTTCAACAACATGGATATTATTAATTTATAGTCAAAGAAATGTTCAAATGGTGACGTTTATTTTTGTATACGTGCTAAAATTAGGTTCTCGCATATAAAGATGTTCTCTGAAAAGAAATTAATAACTGTGCAGAATTTAAATTAAGATTAGTATTGAGAAAAGACTATGCATTGTAGTACGACTTCTTCAATATTGTTTTTCAGAAGATTGTGAATAACGCACGAGCTTTCATCAGGAGCACTATCTCTCTTCACGAACTCTAACCCACTTTCCATTCTGACGGCTTTCCATCCCCAAAGAAAATTTATTTTTAAGTGATTTAGTGATCGCAATACCTTCTCTCGTGATGATTTGACAAATAATCCGAGTAGTATCAATTGTCAAGAAAAGCTTATCTCAACTTAGCCGTTCAGATTCGGCATCAAATAGGAGGTCCCGCCGTCGTGCACACATGAATGGTTGTGAGAAAAAGCTATGCCCTGGGTACTAATGAGCCTGTTGCGCCAAAAATTTGTATATGTATATACTACAGACAGATGTACTTTATTGTGGGAAAGATTTTTTGAATTTCATTAGCATTCGTTAGCACTCGAAAAACAGATTCTGTTCGAAATTAGCATATTGGAGAGGCATGTTGGTTGAGGTCCGGACTGTAACGTCAAATATGTTAGTAAGTAAGTGTATCCAAATATGTATTTCATTTTCGTGGGTTCATTTATACTTCATAGAAACATATTTCAATGTTAAAATTACTTACTGGCAAACATACGGTCACACAACAACACGGCCCACACTAATTAGCACTTCAAACTTCATTGGTGCCATAATATATATAACGTAATTTTCATATCTGGCCTACGAACAGGACGACTTTCCCTTAATTCAATTTCAATTCTGACATTTGCAGTCAACTGTCAAACTTATCTCTGATAACTTTTTTTTTTAATATTCTTTCGTTTCCATGGATTTTTTCTGCAAAAAAAATGATTGCCCTTAATATCAATTTCTGATGAGTTTATTTATTATAAATATATGCAACCATAGTTGACATCCTTTCAAGCCAACTTTCCTATACGCCTGTTGCACACATATTTTATTCGTTTTGCACTTATTTCCGACACACCCTCACGTATTTCCGCAGGAATAAGACCAAAAGTTGACTTGTTCTGATTTGTTCAGCATAATGCAAAACAATCTGCTCTATGAGTGTACGCATACATCCATTCGCAATGTTCCACTTGTCATTTGAACAGAATGCTATCAGCAACGGAAGCATTGCCGGCACCTCTCGATATGTGCAATACATTCAACAAAAGGCATCTCATTCTCTTCGGCACTTCACTTCACTTGGAGCCAACTTCCAGGACCATTCACAAGCACCATTGAACAAAGCAACTCTTTTATTGCACTCCACCACCAAACCATAGACCGAGAAGATATTGGCAATTTTCGCTTAAAGACAAAAATGTCACCCGCTCCCTAACTCTAACCACCCATCAACGGATGGTGTTGAGGGTTCCCTGATGAATAGAAAAGCCTCGCTTATGCTGCTGACAAAACTATAGAACTTCATTCATTTTGTGCATTTTAATATCCGCCGAAGGACTGCTGGTGATGCAATGCGCGCGAACGATGGATGCAAAATTGAAAAACCCTCATCCACTCCGCCCAGCACATTGTCATCCCCGTTTGCGATTGTTGTGTTTTCTGCTCCTGAAGCACTGTCGTCAGCGGTACACCTGCAAATAATTGAACAAGTTCCACACAACACATTGCGCCCAACCACCCCCACGCAATTCAAAAAAAATAATACAACGACTCCGATAACGACGACGAAGGTGTCGTCAACAACGTGATGGGATGTTTCTAGATGACTATGTGATGGCAATATAACAACCTTTTGACAAAAGCAATTCAAATGACGATGATTACTTGGAAATTGCTAGTTTTAAACTAGAAGTCAAGAGGGGGCGAACACCACAATAACATGAAAATGAAGAAAAAATGCCAAAACGAAAAATAAACGGCCTGTTATTGTTTTGTGGGGGGAGGAGCTCCCGTTTGACTTAGGGGTTGCACACTCGGCAAAAGACCAACAAAAATATCATTAGGACTCGAAGTGAAGAATGTGGAATTCGAACAATGACGCAGCACTGGTTCTTAGGCGTTTCCATATCCGTAGCTTTGATTGTTTGACGAATGAAATGTGTATCGTATTGCCTACGAGTATTGGAATTGTATAGAAAAAGTTGCTTTTTTATGCCAGAGTGGTATGGCGTTGCAATTTCATAAAGATCATAGCAATCAGAAAAATTCACATGAGAAACGGGGATCATCGCAGTTGGAGCATTTCAGAAATGGATCAATTAACATTTTTTGTTGGAACAGTTTTATATTAAAAATAAATAAATTGGTGTCCTTATACTGAGTAAAACTGTTTTTTTTTTTTTGCACAAAATTTGTTTGAATTATAATTTACAACATTTAACTGGCGATTTATTTAAGAATTCCTATGAAAAGTACCAACAAACAATTGTGCCTCAAATTCGCAGAATCAGCCAAGTCTTGAATAAGAAACTGAACTGGAAAGCCAATATTTAAGAAAGCGTTAAAGCCATCACATTTATATATATTCAATCTGCAAAAAATGATTTATGCAACCACATATCATCTCTGGCTTTATAATCTTGTTTGTTGTGTTAGTCTGGTGTACGGCTCTAATCACAACATTCTAGGGAAAGTTTGAAGATCAGCTTGCATATGCATAAGTGGAGCTCTAAGAACTACCTCACCCCAGCCCTATATGCTATCCTAAATCTAGGAGGTTCTTGGCAAACAGACCACAGCTTGTGTAGCTGTGAGACTGAGAGCCTAGTTACAATGGATGCCCTCTCAACGTAACACACACAAAGATTCCAAATAACCTAAACACAATACAAAACACCGACCAGATCTACCTTCGAGCTATGAGCATAACTTTAACTCAACCATTCCCAGTCGCCTCGAATGGAAGTCGGATTTGATTGGAGATAACAAGTCGATTCACATCTACCCGGATGAGTCTTGAAAGGGTGGATGTGTTTTCTCCAAGATGCTTAGCTTAATCAAAGCCTTTCACCTTCCTGATAATTGTTAAATTAAAGAACCATTGTCCTGATTGAGGTGTAATTTAATATCCACGAAAAATTTTAGCATCTTCATAATGAGGTTACCTACATCTGGATCTCAAAAATATATATGCATAGCCAGGAGCTGCACAATACAGGAAATCACGAAAAACGAGACTCAACAAAATATAAAAGCCTTCAGAACGAAAACAACGTTCTTCGAACAAGGCTTAACAATGTCGAACCGCTCTGCGAAGAGCTTCGTAAAGAAATTCGTAAAAAATTCTCCACAATTCTCCATTTTCAAGGATGAAAATTTGACCTTAAAGAGTTTATTAATAAGTAAATAAATAATTGCGGCAACCTTAAAGGACTAAACCTTTGAATTTCAATTGCATATGCTAGATGGTTAAGTACACAAATCGTTTTTTTTTTTTTTAAGAAAATGCCCCCACAACTTTTTATGGACAAAATATAGATATTAAGATTGTCTAAATATGTTTTTTAGTTCTGATTCGTTGAAATCATAAGTTGATATCAAACACATGACCTATGATTGGAATTCATTAAATGCTCTTTCGAAACGTTTTTTGTGAACAAAGTTTAGTAAAATCCAATTTGTCAAGGTCTGCAGTGCTCTTTTTTTATAGATGCATTAATATGGTGCTTCATCTGTTTTGGCCATTAATAACGTACCTATTAAGTAATATATATTATATTAATATTATATTAATATTATATCAAATTAGTTCAACAACTTAAAAGAAAATAAATCATAGCACGAATAATACATTTCCATCGCATGTGTTCACCCATTAAACGCACACTTTCTGCACTTAAGCAAAAGCAATGAATTAATTAGATGACACATTTTAAGACGCACATAGTTCCTATTGTTTCCACATAATTTTTGGTCACAAAACAAAACAAACCAATGCCGGAAAACAAATGCCAACTCGCAACAAAGTACTTTCATCTAGTTCACTTCCAAACGATTAAACAATTCACCGCAATACTTTCATCACGTTCTCCAAAAACCGAATATAGAGCATTCGCATGTTAACCAAATATAAAATAAAAGAAGACAATCTCCTTCTTGATATCCTCTCAAAGTAAATGTTAACTACACAACATGCCTCTTCACTGTTCACACTTGAACGTCGGCATCATATTCATATCAAATGGCCACACCACACACATTTATTATAAAACTCCTCTTACAACACACACACACAAATCTCTGCATAATAAGTACATGTCCTTAAAATTTATATCAGAGGAAAAGTTTCCTCTTACAAAAGCTCGAATAGGTTGAGATTCTTCCTCAATTTTGTTTCTTTTTGTGGCCGTTCAACTCTTCTGACCCATTTACCAATTATTCACTTAAAAGTCATATATATAGGACGAATGTATACATGTGCTGCTGCGTGTTTTTGAACGACAACAATAATGTTTATGTTATAGATTAGAATATATCCTTGCACGCATATCATTTCATTCAACATTTCAACTTAAATATCATTTTCCACTTGATCCACTTGAAAGTCACACAGAACACAGCAAAACAGTAGTAGTAGTTGCCTGATGACTCTGATGACCATTATCCCCTTTTGCTTGTTATGGTATTTTTGTTCTTCCTTTTCTTATGTTGTCATAACGTTCCATTGATAGTGATAAACCCTTTGACATATTACCACCCCAACAACACACTGGGGGCTGCAACACAGAATAATACCCTTTAAAAGCTGTTGGTTTTGTTTTCATCGAGCACTTGGGAACACATACAACGGTAATCCTTTAGATAAACATTCTGACGAAAGGTGTTCTCTACGAGTCAGTCAGCGAAGGTGGTGAATTAATCGGCCAAGTGAAAAGTAATTTAAACCCACTATGCAGCACCAGTAGTCCTTCTGCCAAGGCTAGTAGAATTTTATGATGTCCTCAACGCAGAAGATAGTAATGCTTGTAGTAGTTGACACACACGGTCGTGGCTAACGGTAAAGACTTTATTTTTCGCACACAAAACCTTTTTTAATTGAGGTTTTGCTAAGAAATTAACTCAGGAAATTGAATTTTAATTAAATTACACTCTTCTTGCAAATATGGTCGTCTCATGTGAGCCCGTAGGGATTTTCATATTACATGGATGGGTGGGGGTTACTATTGTCACAACATATAGATGGATATATACTTACATGCTCTAAGACTTTGTATAGCCTGGTGTTTTGGATATAATTAACTTACCTGGAAAAAAATTAAAAGAAATGGGTTTGTGAGAAAGGATAATGAGGGACAGCTTAATTAAATTAGCAGTAATTTTATATAAACGTAAAATTTGTTATTGGTAATGGAGTAGTTAGCATTTAATTTGTTTCGGGGTATAGTTAGTTGGATGTCTTTTAATTCAATATAAGGTGTATATGAAAAATGTATACTGGACGCCCTATTACGACCGCATATTTTGGAACCCACCAATAAGTGGCTGTGGGTTAAAAGATCTCTAGAAGAAATTTTCATATTAATATATTAATATTAGCAATGTTTTCGCGTCGAAAGTTTTTTTTTCGAATTTCTTTAAAATATTTTTTTTTAATAAAAACGTCTTAAAAAAGTAGGCGTGGCGAAAAGACATGATATGGACGAAATAAAGATATTGAGATTAACTAAATACGTTATTCACAATTTTTTTTCAAAATTCTTATGCGTTTGGATGGTTGGGTGTTGTAGAACGAGGGTAGACTCTGATTGGCGTTAACTTGGCAATGCCCAGTGTTGTAACTCTGACTACACATCAAATGTGCTTATTTTTACCTCCAAGTGGTAACCATCGGGTACTGGTCTCATCCAACCGGATTTGACTTGCTAAACGATAAGTGCGAGTGTTGATAACACGACGAAAAACAGCAACACTATAAACACCCTGGTGAGAATGGCACGGATGAATACCCGGCCTTGCTGTCCCAGGCAAACCTAGATGAGCTGCTCTGACATATTCGGACAACAGGTTGTCTAGGAATTTCAAGGGTTAGTCAGGCCCCTTGAACAGAGATGGTGGCGGATGAACCGAAAGGCCAACGGCAGCGCTCAATCCCGTAGTGGATACTGATGGCCCCGTGTCCTAGGGGTATCTAATAAATTGGAACTGGCCCTCCAGGTTGGGGGTTGTGCTTTGGGTTGTTGACGACCCTGCTAAACGAAAAAACGACAACGACGTTCGTATCTGCACCTGGCATGTGAGAACATTAAACAGGAGAGGTGCAGGCGAACAACTAGCGGAAGCCCTAAACTGCTACAAAGCAGACATTACTGCCATCCAGGAAATACGATGGGATGGGCCGGGCAAAAAGAGGATGAAAAACTGTGACATCTACTACGGACCGTGTTATAGTGAGCAGAAACAGCGACTATTCGGATGCGGATTTGTTATAAGTGCCAGACTTAGGCAAGAAGTCTTATGTTTCCAAGACATTAGCGAACGCATAGTAACAATCCGCATCAAGGCCAAATTCGCCAACATAAGCCTTATATGCGCTCACGCTCCGACGGAAGAAAAAGATGATATAGCTAAGGATTGCTTCTACGAGCTCCTTGACAAAATCTATAAGCGACTACCGAAGTACGATATCAAAATCGTGCTGGGAGATTTTAACGCAAAGGTAGGAAGAGAAGACATCTTTAGAAGTATTATCAGAAAACATAGCCTACACGACAACACGTCTGGTAACGGACTTAGGCTAATTGATTTCGCTACGGAACGAAATGCCACTATAGCCAGCACACGGTTTCCTCACCTCGATATAACATCGACTCGGATCACTACCTTGTAGCAGCCAAGGTAAGAATGCGGATATCCACCACGCCACAACAATCCAGAAATACTGTGAAAAAATTTAATGTCGGAAGACTGCAATCGCAAGAGACCGCCAAGACCTTCGCACAACGCGTATCCCTTAACCTCTCGATTAACACCATACCACCAGCATCGAATGTCGAAGAGCAATGGCAACGATGCCAACAGGCCATTAGATCAGCCGCAACTGATGTGCTAGGTTTCACGCGCCCACCAGCAAGAAACCCCTGGTTTGATGAGGAATGCCGACAGATGCTCGCAGCCAAGAACGAGGCCTATAAGGCTAAGCTGCAGTTGAAGACGAGAGCTGCCATTGAGCTCTATAGGCAAAGAAGAAGGGAAGAACATCGGCTTTTCAGCAAGAAGAAAAAAGAGCAAGAAAAGCGCGCGATCAAGGATATAGAGAGGTGCCACTGCAGGAATGATGTTCGCAAGTTTTACCAAAGTGTAAAACGTCAAAGCCAAGGATACAAGGCTCGAACAGAATTCTGTCGAGATGAACAAGGAAATATTGTAGTTGAGACACAGTCGATGCTGAGGATATGGAAGAACCACTTCTGCAGACTGTTAAACGGCGATGACGAACAACATTCCGCTGTCAGGCAGAACGAACCATTTTATATTGGCAACGACAGCGAAAACTGCCAACCACCCGATCTAAGTGAAGTGAGGATATTACTTATATAATGACGGCCTTCCCGCTGAGCTTTATAAAGCTGGCGGAGATGACTTGGTAAGTAACATCCACCAACTCATAAGCCAAATCTGGTCGGTTGAGAGCATGCCTGAAGAATTGAACCTCAGCATCGTTTGCCCGATCCACAAAAAAGGAGACCCTCTGAACTGCGCCAACTACAGAGGCATAAGTCTCCTCAACATCGCCTAAAAGATCCTATCTGCCGTAATATGTGAACGCCTGAAACCGTTTACCAACAACCTGATTGGCCCTTATCAGTGTTCACACTTCGGCATATCCTGGAAAAAACTCAAGAAGTCCAAATCGATACCCACCACCTATTAATCGATTTCAAAGCCGCATATGACAGCATTTATAGAGACGAACTGTACAGAGCCATGTCTAGTTTTGGTATACCGCCCAAACTCGTCCGTTTGTGTAGGATGACGATAGAGTTCTCGCTACTCCATCAGGGTCGGAAACGACCTCACCGACACATTCGATACCAAAAAAGGATTTAGGCAAGGCGATGCGCTGTCATGTGACTTCTTTAATCTGATTCTTGAGAGGATTGTGCAAAACTCCAAAGCCAACACCAGAGGCACAATTTTTCAAAAGTCGGTGCAACTAGTAGCATACGCTGACGATATTGACATCATTGGTGGGACTCAACGTATAGCTAGTATAGAGAAGGAAGCGGCGAAAATGGGTTTAGCAGTAAATGAGGGTAAGACTAAGTATATGCTGTCATCACGAAAGGACTCACAACATCGACGAATTGTACAGAACGTCACCATTGACAGATATAACTTTGAGGTAGTATGGGACTTTGTCTACCTCGGCTCCGCTATTAACTCTGACAACAACATCTCGTCAGAAATTAAACGAAGAATTACTTTTGCCAACCGCTGTTTCTTCGGGCTAAGAAGGCAATTTAGTAGTAAAGCCCTCACTCAAACTACTGAGGAGATCCTATATAAGACCCTGATCATCCCAGTCCTGCTCTACGGCGCTGAAGCATGGACCGTATCAAAAGCGGATGAAGAAATCCTTGGTAGATTCGAGAGGAAAATTCTTCGAAAAATCTTCGTTTACGTTGACGGGCTATGGAGACGAAGATTCAACCAAGAACTATACGAGCTGTACAGCGACATGCCCCTGGTCAAAAAACTCCGCATTGGACGTTGAAGATGGCTAGGACATGTAGAACGAATGGACACCAATACTCCGGCTCGCAGAGTCTTCGATTCCCAGCCAGACGTCGGACGCAGTAGAGGAAATTTGATGATCGGAAATGACGTTAACCTGAGGTCCTGTTCTTACCACTTGGCGCACATAAATTTACTTCCCTGTATGGGTCCTTAATTGCAGGTTTTTTGACAGTTTGGTTGAGGCTATTGGCATATTCGACTATGGCAGTCCAGTTAAATGTGTAATGCTAATTTGAATGTAATTCAAATTCACAATGGTTTTGAAAAACAGTCTACATTTACACATACCCTTTTTTGGAACTTTAATAGAACTCCTTGGTAAAAACTTACTCAGTCATTCCTTTCGTGACTTATAATTCAAAAATCTTAGCATGTAAACAATAAACTACAAAGGGTCCATTTTAATCGAGATTCCCCTTTAAAATTCCAATTGAACAATTTTGTGGTAATTCTTCTTACATTCAACTACAACCCAGTCACCCAGGCTAACTGATGCATCCCAATATTTAAATCTACAAAATGTACTATCCAAAACCATATTCCTAGGAAAAGAAATCCCAGACTTTAGCACTGAATTTGCAAACCCAATCTACCTTTATGTGGTTGAACGACTATCTGGGTTAACAGAGTCAACGTATTTGCGCTGGGACTTGCCTTTTGCATCAGATTAAGGATGAAACTGCCCTGGCCAGCAGTAATTAAAATAACTACCACCCATAAATGGAAGACCGTTTCCATCTTGCCTTTTGCAAAATCAAGGTAACCTAGGGTGGGCGGCAATGGTAGACTTTCCAAATGAGTGGTAATTTCCACCTGACTGCGGCTATGGGACGACTACTACTGGAAGGGACTTTCCAATTTTTGGTTGGCAAAGGATTCTGCAATGGATAACACATAAATCCCATTGTTGTTTAGTCGGATGAAGCTTAATAGGTTTCCGAAGTATTCTATTTGTCTTCGTGATCCCTTTTATTTGCTGTATAAGGTTTCGCCTCATCTTCGGCCAGGGATAAAATATGAATTTGAGTTTGAATTTAAATTTTAAGCATATTGTAGGCGGGATTAAAAAGGGACCAAGGATGTAGTTTAAACTTCATTTTTCAACAACGATCTTCAATAATCCGTCCATTCCCGATGTCGGCATATACACCGAACTTGTTTATTATCCTCACATTAATGGTAGTTGGCAGAACGGTACATCCTCTGTTAGGGATCTGTGTCGGTATTTAAAGTAATGTCAGTATCGTAGAGGCTTTATTAAGCATATAATTCCCAGGTGTATTAGCATTAAGACGTATGGTAGGCGGCAGGGAGTAAAATTCATACGCAATTCAAAACAGCAGCAACCAAACATGCGACACCCCTCGTTCTCGACACGAAGATTAGGATAGATTGCTGTGGTGATTTTGGTCCTTCCCGAAGAGGGTTTTAAATTCGAATAAATTTTGATGGTATTAATAAATTATGAGGGACTCCGCACAGCGAACATACCCGCCCAACCTTCATCGAATTATGGAAACGTATTATTATGTGCTGAGATATGTTGTGTCATTGTATGTAGTCTATGGATGTATGTTTTCAAAGGCGGCAAGAATATGAGGGAACGACTGACGAGGATGTTGGTATTAACATCTGACATTGAGCCATTGTTGTTGTATTCCTTATACCGTATAAAGCTGTATTTAATATGCTACATTAAAAAAGGTTCAATGTAAGCGAACGCATATAATTAGGGGTGGTCCTTTGATATGCTTTCCTTATAATAAGGAGTTTTAATGAAGGTGATTAAATTGGAAATTACACTTTTTGTCGTTTGTTTTGTAGAATGTGTGGGTTATTCATGTTCGTCATGGGATACTAATATTTAACCTAATGGGAGGCAATGGTAGACGTATAGTCGTTGCAAAGTAATTTAAATGAAAATAAAAAATCAAAATTAAAGGGAAAACTTTTGTGAAATGCCACCATGGCAATTGGATCCGTTACTTATTTGAGGGTTGGCAATTTAAACCGCTTTTGGCACTTAATCGGGGTGTCAGTGTTGATTCATAAAGGCAATTATGACTTTTTTAATAAAGTTAATTACGTTTATGTTATTTTTAGAGTTGAGCAAAATTCTACGTGATTTCATAAGGATATTTTTAGATGTTGGAGGTTTTATGACTGGAAGTCTGTCAAAAGAAATAACATGCCTTGCGAGGAAGCTATCACCTTTCTTTTTATTATATTTTCGCCATTCCAGAATTTCCAGAATATCCAACGATTTATAAAGTTTTCGAATAAAGCCTATTGGGGTGACGCTATTATGGAAATGTCACCTAAAGTAACGTATATAAGTACAATTTAACTCTAATTGTCGGATTGATATAATAAGATAGCAGCATCTGTTAGCAATCACAAACCAAGAATAACAATAATTCTAGTCAGTTATAATACAATACAGATCCTAAATAATTAACGTGGGTTTAGTGTCCTAGTAGTTAGTGCGTTGTAGTACTAAGCGCGGGTCCCTTCCTCAAATACCGATAGTTACAACATACTTTTCTTCACTGCCCTGACTATTGCGAAAGTGTGACAAGCATCCAATTGTCATGAAAAGCTTCTTGATTTAGCCGTTCGGAGTAGGCGCTAAACAGGAGATTTGAGACCCTGTATGGGCCGTTACAAAAAAAACAAATACAAATTTTTGGCACAACAGGCTCGTTAGTACCCAGGGCCTAGCTTTCTCACAACCATTCATGTGTGCGTGTGTACTTCTTGCACGATGGCGGGACCTCCTGTTTTATGCCGACTCCGAACGGCTAAGTTGAGATAAGCTATTCTTGACAATTGATACTACTCGGACGATTTGTCAGATCATCACGAGAGGAGGGCCAGTGAAAAATCATTTAGGTGTTGCTACGGCTGGGAATCGAACCCAGACCTTCTGCGCGGCAGTTCATCGCACTAACCATCGCGCCACTGAGCCCTCAATGGGCCGTTAATTTTAGATATATATCTTTTCATTTAATTAGTAACACGTATTCAATTCTGACTGCAGACGCATATAAGGCGTAGAATATTATTATAGTTTTTTCTGTCGACGGCTTAGACTGATGATAATTAGATAATCTAGCTGACATCATCATTTCGTTCGTATGGCTTTGCCAAACTGGATATTGCTTATTCAGATTCATATGCTGAAGGATTTGAAGCAGAACTGGCTATAATTTCCATTTTTGGGCGCTTAAAAAGATGTTGATGTTTTACGTACATTTATGTTTATTGCGATGAGGCTCAGTTCTGTCTCATTAGCTGTTAATGCACCGCAAAAATGCACTCATAGGTCCGGATTACTTCAAAACTTGAAATGTCAATGGTATGTCTAAAATTTGACAAGATGGTGCTAGAAGTCAGCGAAATGTGCTAATATATAAGGCAGCGTACAATGACTACCTCCAAAAATATTCTGACCCAAAATATTATCTGATTTTTTGATTGGGGTATTCGACTTTGTTGGTCAAATGAGACTGAAAATTAGAGCTCCTCGATGACTAATATTATTTTTCGGTAATCATACAATAAATGTTTCTATTGAATAAAATAATCTTTGCCTCTTTTTAATGTAAGTCGTTCTCACACACTCTATACATTTATTCTACGAACATTTATCTTATGTAATATTTTTTAAAGAAAGAAAAAAGTTAATCTGTATAGATCTCGGAATGACAAATAAGATAGGTAGGTAGATATGCTACTGCCACTGAAAAATATTAGGAATTTACAGTTTCACTATTAAAAAAATATGTAAGTGAAATCTAAAACTGAAAAAAATCATTTAATAAACCCTATCTATCTTAGAACTGGCATTCCAGATATCTTTCCGCGATAATGGTTAGTCAAGAAGCCGAAACATGCAAGATTTGGATGGCACAGTTTTCCCAACTCACGAGTCCAATAACATTTTTAGTGGATATCCTCCTGCCAACAACAACTGCCTTGTCTCAAAGGTCACATAAAACTCTTTCTTGGTGATAAGATACTAGGATCCTGAGTACTCTGTATAACGTTTAGTTTCATAAAATATTCCAGGAGTTCTTAAAGGGTCTTTGCTACTTTTCTTTAATATTTGGTCCATCCGCAGTAGAAGTACAGTAGTTTCTTCCTCCTTTTTAATATTTTTAACTTTCTCTTACAAAGAGAAAGATATTGTTTTCGTGAAAATTTTCGACCTCGAGATTTTGATTGATTCTAACATTACGATGATAGCGGAGCCTAAAAAAGTGGTTTTTGGAATTCCGTCCGTCGGTCCGTCTGTCCGTAATGGTCTCCCCAGCCTAAACGGCTAGACCGATTTTCTTCAAACTTCGTACACAAGCTAGTTTTAGTCATAATGCTAGGCCATTTTTTTTGTTTGCTTTTAGCCATGTTAATAATGGTACCTGCCATATAAAAATTACACATAACCTCAATTTTCTCGAAAACGGCTCTAACGATTTTGATTAAACTTTATATATACTATAACCATATTAGCTTCAACAAAACTGCATACCCAGTTTTTTTCGAGAAAATCCATATAACGGATTTTCTCATTTAGGCCATATAAGGAAAATTGATAATTTCTCGCAAACTATTATGTCAAATTGAATGAAATTCAATATATATACTACTATTACAGCTTGAAGCAATTCCACATAATTAGTTTTAGCCCAACTATCACTAAACGGAATTTTCAGTTTTGGCCAATAACGGAAAATCATTATTATTCACATTGACATCGATTTCTTCAAATATCGCAGTAAACGTTCGTATAAACTCATTTCGACATTATTTATATCATTAATCAAACTGCGTACTATTTGATCTAACGCCTAACTCGCTGTGAAAGAGAAAGTTGCGTACGACCCAGTCGTGCACCCACCACTCGTTTTATTTATAAGCACGCACAAATTTTTGACGAGCAAGTAGGTAATATCACGTCTGAAAGGCTTAGCTTTTTAACCACAAGAGTGCCTTTACCACCTCAACTCCATGAAAGATATCTTAGACCAAAAAAAGTTCCGAACTGTAAAACAAAAACGTCAAAGTCAGGAATAATAGGAGCGAAAAGAATTATGTAGAGATAAACAAGTAGTTGAACCACCGACCGTCGAGCTGAGAACATAGAAGAACCACTTCTGCAGGATAAGCAGGATAAGCCGGAACTTTTCCGTATGTGTTGGGTGAGTGTCGGGAACGACCTCAATTAAACATTCGATACCAAAAAAATATCTAGACAAAGTGGCGAATTGTCGTGTTACTTCTTTAACATCATTCTTGAGAGGGTTGTGCAAAACTCGCGAACCAATAACAGAGGCACTATCTTTTATAAAACGGTGCAACTACTCGCATATAGAGACGATAATGACATCATTGTTCGAACTCAATGTCTAAGCAACGTTTGCTATTATAGATAAAAGAAAGCAGCAAAATTGGTTTTAAAAATAAATAAATGTAAGATCAAGTGTATGATATCAACAAGAAAGAACAAAAAATATCGACGTATTGAACAGAATGTTACCATCGACAGCTGCAACTTTGAAGGAGTTTAAGAATAGGAATAGCAATGTTATAAAATAGATGGTCTAAATTAAAAGCATTATTTACTTTGTAACTTGATTTTTCAACGGTTGTACTAGGTACTATCTAACAATGAAGGATTACAGCCTTTATTCCAATGGTCACCATAATTCTTCACAAGTATCTTATATAACTAACTGAAAACGGATAAAATATCTATTTTTAATAAGAACCTCCTCTATAAAAGTTACACAACTGCACATACGTCTACAACAAAGTTATGCCCTTATACACTTTTCCTTTATATAAATTTACAAGTTCATCTTTTTTCCATTTTTTATATGCCTCCAGTAGAAGGATAATCGGATAACTTCACCAAGCGGCTTTGATGTGAAATGTCTGGAAATAAATTTAATCTCCCTTAGAGTTGTTTCTCTCTTGGTTACCGAGAGTTTGGATAAATTGTAAATTGAGCTTGTGTTTCATACTGAATGTTTTTTTTTTACTTTTAATGATGTGTATATCATATCTAACATTCAATATTTCAAGGACATGAGTTTGTGTCATATTACTGTCATGCAGGGGAAATTCAGTATTATTTAGCAATAGCAAGGAGAGGATTTTCCTTATTAAACGGCAATACTTCGTATTCAATTGAAATGTATTTTAAAAGGGATATGAGGATCAATCGTGGTTATGTACCTATGGAGCGGAGGTAGTGGCAGTAGAAGACGCAGCGATTACAATGTTGGTGATATACAAGATGATATTACAATTTATATCTGTCAATCGACAGGGCAGTGCGAAGCACATTGCTTATCAAAATAGTATCAGTGACATGATGCAGCCTTGTGGCATCCATTTTAGACCTCGAGTTCCTAAATAATGAATACTGTTATAATCGTAACTTAAGTGATTAACATTACAACTGTGATATCCCTTTTTTAAGACTGACTGAGGATGAAATTTTGCAATACATTACGTGCTTAAAAGATAATTATGTTTCCGGACCAGATAAAATTACATCTATGTTTGTTAAATGCTGTAAAGCCTATATTGGGGCGGCTATTTAATTCTTATTTAATTTATCATTGTCTACCGGTGATTTTCCCGATATATGGAAAGCATTTTATTTAATACCAATACATAAGTGCGGAAATAAGAATCTTATTGATAATTATAGAGGTATTGCGTCTGGTGTCCTACGTATGCTGTTGTTGAAAGTGTCTAAAAGCGTTTCCTGTTATTTGCTCTACGTCAACTCCCATGACGTAGCCTACCTATCTTCTTCCACCGTATGTGAATCGATTGAAGTTATGAAAAATATCTACTCTAAAAAAAAGTTGTGTAAATATTTAAATTTTTGTCCGGATTAATTCATTCTCAATATTGTTTTAGTATGCTGAGAATTAATACTCGACTTAGACTTACGAGAAATCCTGTCTTTTTTTATACATTAAGTACATCTGTAACTGATGGTAATAATGAATTAATAGTATCATTATTATTAAATGTCAATGGAATTTAATAAAAAATACAATTCCATCGACTTCAATATGAATCTTACCAGACTAAAAAAGTATGATGATGTTTGCAAGTACAGAAGAGAAGTGACAGAAAATGCAAATTTCGGGAGAGTAGTGTTAAGAAGACTACTGAAGTAAAGGGTGATCCATTTCGAGGTTCCCTACTTTTTTAAAGAAAAAAACACAGAAAATTCAAATTTAATGGAGAATGTTTATTATCATTTGAAAGAACATTTTTTGGCATTTATTTTTTGAGGATTATGTCTATCAAATGTTGGCCGTTACTACGTCGCAGATGGTCCATCCGTTGAGTCCAATTTTCGATCACTCGTTCGAGCATTTCGTCTGGTAACTGGCGAATGACACGCGTGATGTTTTCCTCCAAGGCCTGAATCGAAGCGGGTTTGTCGGCATAAGCTTTTGACTTTACATATCCCCACAGGAAAAAGTCTAACGGTGTGATATCACACGATCTTGGTGGCCAATCGACCGGCTCAAAACGTGTAATTATGTGCTCACCGAAATGTTCTCTCAATAAGTCCATTGATTGATGCAATGTGTGGGAAGTGGCGCCGTCTTGCTGAAACCAAATGTCGCCGAGATCACGAGCTTCAATTTCAGGCATCAAATAATCGGTTATCATGGTCCGAGTTGCTGCGAACGGCGCCGAATCGACTCTCCACGGTCTTCGTGTACACTCTCAGCTACGGCCGCTATATTTTCTTCACAGCGTGCTGGACGTGGTCTATTCGGTCGAATATTATCCAATAATGAATGCTGGGTCTCAAAATGGGTGATGGTGTTGCGAATAGTACATTCAGTAGGCCGATTATGTTGACCATAAGTTGAGCGTGAATTTTCATAATAAAGTTGAACAATTTTTAAACGTTGTTCACGCGTAAGTCTTTCCATTATGAAATGCCAAACAATACTAAACAAAAATAACATGACAGCATGACACGACTCACACGTGATCTGTCAAAAAAAGGCTATTGAAAAAAGTATCTCTACTTGGATCACCCGTTATAACGAAAAATATCTATATTTCAAGCGACAGTCAAATCCCTGATCTCATAACGAGATTGCATTAACATTCACATTTTCTGGACGACAGGCTTTAGAGATATCTCAGGGAACTAATGAAATATCTGGCGTTGACGGCCCAAACAGGGCCTCAAACTAAGCTTCTCCCTTCATGTTTGTGTGCGAATTTTTTATTTTTGCCAGCGTATTACTGGGGTAATGTCACCCAATGCAGCGTTCAGGCTTGACGCAGTCCAAATGAATTTTTCCAAATGCGTTCAATGGGTAACAAAATTCAACTGGCTTTCCAAGTTTTTCATGAGCCAGTGTAAACTTCAAATATTTAATCTAGACTTTGTTGGAAATGAAGAATTGACCTTCCAATTATCGCTTGCAAGAATTTTGCCAAACATCGATGGACCCAGAGAAATTCGCAGGTTACTTTTGTCTAGCCTTGTTGTTAGCAGCACCAGGCTGGGTGCCGACGAAATGAGGAGAGTCTACATGAGAAAACGTGTTAGCAACGTGTCAAAGAAATCCCCATGCGGAGCTGAAATAGAACTCGGGACGAATAGGAAAATGGACATTTAAATTTCTATATCACGCAGTTTCTACAAACCATGGGGAATTCAGAAAGTGTATACTTGCACAGATTCGGACACGACACCTCACCAATCTGTCCACAATGTCCAAAATAAAGAAGAATACGCAGAGCAAGTAATATAATACCACGTTTTGGGAGAATGGACCCTGACCTCCCAGACGCAAACCGTCTAATTGGCGAGATGATCCTGTCAGAGGAAACATGGAACAAAGTAAACGATTTCGTTAGCTGCATTCTAATCGAATCCAGGACAATGCTCTTCTAAGACAACGGAATTCCGAAAAAGCAAACCAGCCCCGCAACGTAATACGTACCTACAGGCAGTCCCGTGCGTTTTAGTTCGTATGCGCCTACGTATACTAATAATGGTCCTAAGTTCTTTAGTTAGTTAGGTGTGAATTGTGCATGCTAAAAGCACGGGCTTTTAGCATCTATTGAAGATCTCACCTCCTCTGGCGCAACCATAAAAAAATATATATATTTAATTCTGTATGCAAATATACCACTCTACGGTCCCAAGTTCTGAGCAATAAGCAGAAATGAGGTGGGATAAAATCGCCACCCTTTGAAAAACTAGCAAATTTATAATCCCATGATGCAAACCGCCTTAAATACGAAATATCAATGAGAATTGATTTAGTCATTTTATTTCTAAGGATGAACAATTTTCAGAGACCATTACCGGGTCGGGAGCCGTTAGTTAAAAAAATACGAAGTTTAGTCTGTAATGTGCTTTTCAAAACATTAATACATATCTCCAACTTATCGCATATAATGGGGAGAATATGCTATGATTCCGTCGCCACTGTTATGCAAACGAATTACGGAGTCCTGTAATTTGTTTAACAAATGCAAGCAACAATAAACATTCGTTAATCAACATCCACTTCCAACGCATTATCTAACAAGATTTATGTATCCAAAAAGGTGTTTAACAGCAACACCCATTGTTCTACGGTCTACCGAGATTAGGGCTACCATCTATCATTCCTAGTATTGCTTTAAAACAAACTTGTAGCTAAAAAAGTGGATTTACCAACCACCTACTTACACAATATTAAGCATACGCCCACGAAAACAACTCGGTATAATCCAACTTCCGAAAATCCCACAAAAAAAAAACAGTTTCACCCTAATAATGGTTTCGCCAACACCACATGAAAGCCACTTACCGTGCAATTCATTCAACCGTATGAGTATAAATCTAAATTTACCAACACAATTTATATTCACCCCTGGCACTCTCCGTACATGCATACAATGAATCATATCCTTATTACACCAACACCTCTCATGCTGAGACACAACCGAAAATACAGAAATGACCAATGCAACAACAACAACAAAAAAAGAGGGGCGCAATAAATTGTTTTTAAGGACCAACCGCACACATATAACCATCACGCATATGAAACAGAACGTATATACGGGTACACACAGCGGGACAGTGTCTGATGCTAACACTTCCGAGTGTTTTATTTGAAATTTTGCGGTCCTTTTGTTTTGTACCGCCAACGTCCACCTATTATATCCTTATGGCGGCAATTTTTACACAAAAAAATCTATTATGCACTTTTGCAATGAATCATCGCACGGCGGACGAGCGCACGAATGAATGTCTACTAGCCAGAAGCGGTGGCGCAGCGTTGCGACCAACGGCAGTGTTTTGGCGCACTAAACTCTATCTCGACTAAACTGTTTCAAGTCGTAACAAAAGGGTTGTCCAAAAGTACGCGCGTACATAAAAACTATTACACAACTGTGTGCTGGTAATCGTCCTTTATGTTGAAATTAGCATACATACTCCTAAACCAGCTCAAGTTCACACAAAAGTGAACAAAAGAGCACGGTAACAAGGCGAGGACGAAGAAGATTGAGGACATCAGTGTAAAGCGGGCTAAGCACAGAAATGGCGCCAGGGTACAGTGAGTTTGTTTGTACGGACATGGTCGGTGCTTCGAGCCAAGAACTGTTGGGAAAACTTTTCTCGTAGGGAGTGGTCGGGAAGCACAACAGCAAAAAACTTTTCCACAATAGTGGTGCCCAACGCTCAACGCTCAAGTTGGTCTCTGGTTATAAGCAGAGTAATTCGAATTTTATTAAATGGTAATATACGATTCATTTTTTTTACTAGAGTTTATTTAATTTTTTTATTTTTTTTGCTTTGGTCTGCTAGCTTCCCTACGTACCCTACCCGTCTTCGTGTTCTTTGTTGATTGCTGTTTTTATTTTGAGCGCTCATCTTTATGGTCGTTCTTAAGTGGGACATTAAAGTTTTCTCAAAAACCACTTTTGAATTCATTAACAGTTGACGTTGGCCATGGCTAGTAAGAAGGGGAGCTGTCGGCGACAGGACCAGCATATTATCACAAGTCGACTTCTCTGGTATTGGAGGCAATTGGACGTATTGGGATGAAAGTTTTAATGTATTTTCATTCACATAACTGGAATTGATTTTTGTGTAATCATCGAATTATGTCATGGAAGATAATTTCTTTGAAAAGTTTTTGCACTCTTTACTAAAAGGGGGCGTGTGCGAAGTAAGCAGATTTATTTACTGAGTCGGCGAACAATTATGTCGAGTGGAGAAAAGTATTATGGAACTTTTCATGGAATTTACATTTGACTTCATGTAATCCAAAAACGCTCTTTGGAGGAGTGATCGTCTGCCAATTTTTATTTGCTATAGTGATATTAATAACCTTTTTGTACCTATCTTGTCAATATTACAGGGTATGGTTACAGCGCTGTCGGGATGTGTCTTTTTGCTAAACACTGGACTCTATATAAATCACAATGTGTCCTCAATGTTGCAAAATAGGTTTCAATGTATATGCTAATCAATATTTGCAATATGATGGGTCCTTCACAAACGATGCTTGATTTTTGTATTTCCTTAAGAATGGAATATAACGGCCTTAAAATCTCCATAGAGACTTTGCACGTCCAAACAGTGTTCGAATGAAAAAGATGCATGTCGTTGTCATCTGTTTTATGCCGTCTCGAAACGATTAAGTTGAGATAAGCTATTCTTGACAATTGATACTACTCGGATGATGATGATTTGAATAGAGATGGCGGTGAATGACAAAAAACGTTAACGGCCGCGTAGTAGTAGATAATGACACCCCCGTGATCAGGTGTATCTTATAAATTGATAGGATGGATGGTAACAACTAAGAATATCCATAAAACTGATTGTTTTGAAGCAACTAAACACTTAAAGAATAAACTATGTCCACTAAACCTAAGTACGACGAGGTCTTGAATGAGAAAATAAAGGTGCAGCCGAAAAACTAAGTTCCCGAAAAGAAGACATTACGGTCTTCCAATAATATAATGAAATTAGCCAGTCATCTCATTTTCTGACATTTACTGTGGTCCGCGTCATAGTGAGTAGAATCATCGACTATTCGGATGCGATTTTGTCATAATTTACTAAGTAAGAAAAGAAGTCTTATGCTTTGAAAACATAAGAGAAATCATTGCAACAAATTCGCCAACCTTTATGCTCCGACAGAGGAAAGAATACATTGCTAAGGAATATTCCGCGTTCTCTCGAACGGTAGTCCAACACGCTAGCCACTATAGGCTGTACTCTGGAACATGAAAGACGACTTAGTACAACGAAGTACTTGAATCGTGTTGACTCATTTTCCGGTAGGTTTCAGATCTTTTCACCTTTTTTCCTTAAACCTTTTTTCGATCATTCGTAAGCTCTGTACATGATATGCTTCGGATTAACTTCGTGCGAAGTTCTACCAAAACATCTTAACGTATGGTACATGTACACACGTCTCTGGAAGCTTAAAAATAGCCTTACAGAGATTATACCATCATAACTTCGGTTATGCTTGTGAATTTCTGCATAACATCTTAAACAGGCTTCTACCCAAACAATCGACTGCAAAAATGATCAACCTCCGCGCACAAGTACTATATAAGGCCTACAGAAATAATTGTTTGTGTAAACCAAATTTGTTTACCTTATAGAGGAATAAGTGTTTGTTGGGACTGCCAACACAATACCACGACTGGCAACGGACATAGACATTAGAAGTAACGGCGGTTTCCAGATAAACAAGCGTTCAATCGAATTGACCATATAGTGACAGACAAAGGCAATCATCTTTTTTTTTGATGTCGAAACATTTCGAGATTCTAATATCGATTTAGGCAATTACTTTTGGCAGCCAAGGTAAGAATGCGTAACTCATGTGCTAGGTACCTTCCCCAACAGCAAGAAAACCCTTATTTCACGAAGAATGCGGATGGTAGCAGTGAACATTAAGATCTATAAAGCTGAGCTTAAGGCGATGATGGAGGTGGGAAATGAACTAAATGAAACCGAGAAGATGATTTATGAAGTAACATCCACCAAAACATTAGCAACATTTCGTCAGATGGAGGTGTGCTCAAAGAATGGAAACTCAGAATGGGGGCCCACTGAAACCATTCACACACAACCCGATTGACCCCTATCAATGTGTTCGTGGGCCAGGTAAGTTAACAACAGATCAAATCTTCACTTTTAGTAGATCGTGGATAAAACTCAAAAAGTTCAAATAGATACCCAAACGTAGCCTGAAGTGGTGATCACAAGTAGAAATCGACCTCAATAAACTTAAAGTGCAAAAATATCCGAGTGAATTGAAAGGGCATGTGGGTTATGGAACAGATTCACATCAATTAATAATGATATAGGTATGTAATATAAGGTTGTTAAAATGTACGCCGCGGCCTTGATTGGTCGCATAAATCTGACTGAATTTGTTGGTAATGCTAGATAGCATTCGTTAAGTTGCTTTTAATAGCATCAATGGTTTGCGGCATATTCGCATAGAACTGCGATTAAAGTGATTTCTTAAGAAGTTAATCTATTAATCTATCTTGATGCCAAGTTTACATCGCACGAGAGCCACGTTAAATGCGCTGAGCTGTAAATCCATTTCATCAAGTTTAAGCCCCAAGAAGTACCAAGTTCATCACCAGTCTGTAGTGCTCGCCGTTATGGCGATTTAAAAGCTGTACCGATGACACCGCCCAAAGATATTAGGGATATTTTTTTCAGTTACAAAATATACACGTTTCGGCCTTAGTTTTTTTTGACTAAATACTCTTTTTAACTTTTTGCATTTGGAAATACTTTTTTTTTTACTTATTTGTATACCTCTCTATAAGTCGGTGTGCATATAATACACCCTTATATTTAGAATGATCTAAATTCTATTATCTTCACGTTGAGAAATGACGACTATTCACGAGAAGATTTAAGAGGTAACATTGGGAACTCTTTTTAGCGGGTGATGTCGCACTCTTCTTCCTAGTTGTTAGCTCTTCTGTGAAAGTATAGGCAGCAAAACATTAATTTTAAAATTTTCTAAAATTTCGTCACCTGTTCAGAAGCTTGTCGTCATTCATAATGACTAATGAGCTTGCCTTTGCCTTTGCCCTTTGCATGCTTTACCTTAAAATTGGGACACTACTTTCTCGTAAAACCGTTTTAAAGTATTTAAAAACCAACATCCAGTTTGAAGAAAAAAACTACATATTTCGCCCTAAAATGTGCGAAATGTAATGTTTGCTCTTTTTATAATGCACGATATGTTACTTGAAGCCTAAGTGACTTTATAGATTTTAATAAGACCATAAGACAAATGACATTTGTGTCAGATAGTAAAAGAAACGTTCTTTATCTTGGAATTATTTTCTATTTATCGTGAGGGTGATGAAACCCACTCAAAATGGCTGGCAATTCTATATTACAATCCCTCCACCTCTATCTTTCTAAGCAAGCAATTGTTAGCAACCTACAACATGCACAGCGCACACAGAAATAAAGAGATACGACGATATTTGTATTTAGATAAATTTAATTGATGACCCTAAGCTTCTTTTGCGATATTAGTTGCGGAAAATGCTTTGCCTTGTACACGCTCCGACTTCTATATCGGGTCCCTGGGGGTGGAATTGTATTTACTCTTCGTGCTATCATTTCATGTTGATGGTCTTTTGGTGGGTTCTTCATTTCTCCGTTCTTCGCAAAAATGAAACAAAAAAAACGAATAACGAAATGTCAGAATTTAGATGACAAGCAGGCATGGGATGTGCAAATTAATCTCTTCGCCTGCAGATTGTTTGTCATTTTTATTTGCACTTAGAGTACGCACTCAAAAGGATGGGCATGGGATACTCTATGAGATAACATGAACACACAAGGAGCTCGGCGCTCCACCTTTAAAGGCTATTTGGTCTTTGACTCTTATGTCACATTTATTAGATGATTTATTAAACGAAATTAAGGCAAAATGGTGGACAATTTTTGAAATGGCTAATATTGTGCCGTGAAATAAGTCAACAAACATATAATCCAATGAATGGTAATAGGCTGCCGCCTGAGATGTCTTATAGAACAGAACGGATAGATTGCCGTTTTAATGGAACTAAAGACATTATACATCTATATTTGCTTATCTTTCAATGCTTGAGAATATTAAATTTTGTCATGTCTTCAATTTGGAGACAATTCATTTGAGGTTAAGATCGATATTAATGACAACAAATGTTGGTATTAACCCATCAATTTTATTTTAGTAGGGCAACAGGACGTCCATTGCTATGCTATAGTAATACATATTCACTTTAGATTTAGTAATGAAGGTTAAGGTTCGGGTTATTTGCCGGTTCATTGGAGCCATCAGAAACCAACTTCAGTTTGTTTATCATCACCATTTGATGTGAAGCTACATTTTGACATACCTAAATAGTGAACTGATCAATTAGTCAATTTCGTTACTGTAAGGGGTACACTTAAATACAATGAAATTATCTAATAAGCCTATCAACAAAGAGTATAGAACTACATAGAGTACGCATCACAGCTAAAAAATGTGTAGCCACTGGGGTATCAATATCAGTACCCCACATAGTAAATTCTCGTTGTATGAGATGCGTACGCTATGTAGTTCTATACACTTTGCTATCAAGCAATGTTCTGCTGTGTAGCTAAGTTAGGTATTCCTCTTTCCGCTGAAAGTCACCATGAAATCCTGTGTTTATCGTAAACCTGAATATCCAAAATTATTTTTGAAATACAAATTTTTCGAAACCTACTCAAAATATTTTGGACTAAGACTCCTCCTAATCACTATATACTTAGCTCTTTAAAATCTTACCACCGAAACTGTGCCTATAAAAATGAAAATTCTTTAAGAATTTCTATCGACCCAGAGACGTCACTTATCTGGGAATATACGCCTCAAAACCTTAGTATGTGACGTTAAGAACTCAAATTGATTACCTATATTCGTTACTAAAAAGGAATTTACACAAGATTGGAGAGGTACATGGATAAGTTTACACACACCAAACGCTGCATAATTTACGTTTCATTCAACACAAAAAAATATAAGAAAGTATCATTGTAGCAGGTCCTATTTATAAAGTGCCATAATTATACGACTATTAAGACACTTAATTCGACTTTATCTACTTCTTTTCTCTGGAGAAAAAACAAACAAATGTCACAATACCAAAAAAGGAACTGAAAAAACTATAAATCCCTACTTTTATCCTCTCAAAGTTTAAGTATCTCTGCCCACCAGTAGCAAAGCGACACATTCACCAAGATTGTCGCTTTCGGTTAATCTGCAGATTCCACTTTTCTTGTGCAAATTGTCAGCCCCTTTCAACTAAATGCCATAAACAGTTATATTTAAAAAAAAAATTCTGCTCCAATTCAAACTAACACAATATTCGCCTCTGTTAAATCCTGATAAAAAAAAATTCACATCCTTCCTTCAACATTGTCTAAATACGAGTACAGCTACAATAAGAAAAAAAAACTCTGGGTACTTATGGAAAAGTTCCACAAATGTAAAGAGAAATCTCAAAAGTCACCCACTCCTAACAGAGCTTCTACTGCAGGAGCATCAGAAATACATCGTCAGCCCTTTTCAAGGATAAACAACAAACAAAACTAAGGACTAGGACAACGACCAACCATAGCAACACGACACAAAAGCGCAGATAAGCACCAGAACAGGAAAAAACAATGCAATTCCCAATAGCATCAGAGACACACAAAAAGGAGAAAAGGACTAAGACCAAGAAGCCACACTGCAAGGAATAAGCTAGTGCAAAATCCAATCATCTATCTCCGCGTTAAAAATGAAGAACGCACATACAAAAACAAAATACGAACCCACCCAACAACTTATAGAAAAATTAAAAGGGCAAAAGCAATAGTTTCACCAAGAAACGGAAAGGACCTCTCCATGTAAAAATTATGAACTTCTCATAGTCAGCCGAAAAGGATAACGAAACAAGGAAAATCATACTTCACAACCACGAGGACGATGACTACACGATGAAAGTCCCATCTCAATATAATGTCTAGCGGTAGCTCGTCGACATCTTCATTTCGACAATTCTTTGCTGCAACGAATTACAGCAGACTATTTCTTCATCTCGCAAAATGTTCCGCTCAAGTCCCATACAACTGGCGAGGAAGGCGAATTATTTATGCATGCGCTACCGAAATGAGTAATAATTATTAAAGCCTGGCAAAAGTTCAGGATACATTGCCTTCAACTATTGTTGCTTCTTAGGTCCATGGCGCCATGTACTAAAAAAAACGAAGAACAACAAAAACAAGGGTCTTCCTTGCAATGATCACAAAGAGTACAGCAAAAAAGTTGTTGATGATGTCGATGATGGATAGAGTTTCTGGAATAATAGAATATTTCTTGTCATCAGCTTTAAGGAGTGTTGATGAAGCTGCAATTGTGAAACGTGTTTACAGAAGGGATGTACGCAGAGTTGTAATAAATGGATTCATTAGTTCAGTCGGGGATGCGATTATATTTGTGCGATATAATGAAATAGATAAAATGTTATGCATACATAGTATTGTATGTGTTAGTAATGCAAAAGTTATGTCCTGCAAAGGTTTTTGAAAATACGTCAGATTGACCACAGGCTATTTAGTCTCCGGCATGTGTATCATTTTAATTTTATCCAGTCTCTTGCTGAATATAAAATAATGATAAACTGGGATTCCATTTTCTAAGACAGCAGACAGGAAAGAATATGTTGTCGTCCTATTATACCACACTGGAAAGTGTTCAGTGATCAGTTTTACTTGGATCACCGGCGCAAGTCTTTTTCATCATCGATTTAAAATCAGATAGAGTCGTATACAACTATATTACGGTTTTAACTGAATTGAAATTCCTAACTAAATGCAAATAGGTACGCTCATTGCTATTGCTCATTCATCGTTCTCTCGGTTCGATAAACTATAGATGATAATTCCATAAATGAGACACAAAACCATCAAATGGGATTGTTCTAAATACATACGGCTTATAGGTGACAGTGTGACACCCAACCAAATGGCAAATTTGAAAAGCTTCTCATGAAAGTTTTATACACTTGGATGTGTGTCAGCCATTCCCCCCACTTAGTAATACAGTATAGTTCGCACTAACCACTAGGCACCTCCGACTTTTACAGACGTCTCAAGTTTAGCTTCTTTGATATGGTATAAGGTCCATATATAGCACTGATTTTTTGCAAAAACCACTGAGCAAATTTTCGATTATTGTACCCATAGACTAACTAACCGACGAACTCAGCGCCATGTATTGAACACAAGCAACTCTCATTCGCCTGGTGGCTGGGTGCCTATTACTTAATCGTAGATAGGGTGTGAACCCTAAGTCTAGGCGGTAGAAAATAAAATCGAGGAAGACAATTTCCTATTCTAAGGTTCCTCTTTCTTTTCCAAGACCGAAGCAAAAGAATTCACGAGATGGAATCAATGTGAACGTTTACAGTCCCAGATAGGATGTACAGATTGACTTCATGTCATTCATATCGGCAAGGAATTTCAAGGATTTGTCAGGCCTGTTAAATCGAGACGGTGACAGATAAGCCGAAAGGCCAATGTCATACTTCAATCACCTGTTGGATACTGATGGCCCGTGTTCTAAGAGGGGTATCTAATGAACTGGAACTGGACCTCCAGTAACTTCTATACTACATGAAAGATAATTTGTTATGACGGAAACATAAGCCTTGGATAACGGATGTCCTCAAATTAGAACCAGACCTGGCATGACACGGGCAATGAAAATAAATGAAAAACTAGTTATGAGAAAAACAACAGGCTCGGATAACGATTCTGCTCAAATACCATTCATGTCCGGAACTACCACGGATAACGACTTACGAGTATGCACCTGGAACGTACGCACGCTGTGTACACCCCGGACAAACAAAAAATACAAATTTTTGGCGCAACAGGCTCGTTAGTACCCAGGGCCTAGCTTTCTCACAACCATACATGTGTGCGTGTGTACTTCTTGCACGATGGCGGGACCTCCTGTTTTATGCCGACTCCGAACGGCTAACTTGAGATAAGCTATTCTTGACAATTGATACTACTTGGATGATTTGTCAGTTCATCACGAGAGGAGGGCCAGTGAAAAATCATTTAGGTGTTGCTACGGCTGGGAATCGAACCCCGGACGCTACTCAAAAACTAAAAAAAAAAACTGTGATGAACAGCATTAGGTTTCCACGACTTCGAATTTACAAAACCTCGACTCTGATCATTTTCTCGTCGTAGCCAAATTCAAAGCTCGGAAAGAAGCTACGAATAGTGCAGGAAAAGAGACTTAACTTGGTCTTCTTAAATACCTGGACAACCGAGAGACTCCCCGCTGTGCCCTCCGTCTCCACCAATATCCAGAAGAAAAGCCTACGTAGAAAAAAAGATAAAACGCAGCAATCATGTTCAGTTCACCCATCTCGGAATTAGCATCAACCTCACGAATCATAAACTCTTTACCCACCGAAAGTCCAAATGTCCGCTCTAGCGAACCCTAATTCTTCCAGTCCTACTTCATGGGGCCGTGTGCTGGACAATAAGCAGGAAATTAGAGCAAATAATAGGCACCTTTAAACGAAATCGTAGAGTTGTTATTCCTGTATGCGAGAAAGGCGAATGAACACTTCGAGTAAATTGGTTCGGCCACATCGAGCGAATGAACGTTGTGGCCTATTGCAAAAGTCTGACAAACTTACAAGAGTATAAAACTGTCATGAGAAGCTTTTCAAATTTACTGGTTGGAGTCGGCGTTAAACAGGAATTTCCATTCTTTGTGAATAAAATACCTTTTTCTCATTTCTAAATATGACAACGAACTGACGTCGTATTCAACAAGTCAAAAGAAAAAAATACTCTACCACTAAATGACGTCATTAGATAAAAGGATAAGCGACACTCTCGCTTATTCAACAGGCAACCCAATTAATTTTCATTTACGGCTCATAAAAGAAAATATTTCATTTTGCAATAAAAAAAAAACAAAGTCGCCCCCTGCAAATCGCTTCCAATTTTCTGCATGCCCTTATCCGTAAGATCCTTAAAACAAATAAACATGATAAAAAAACTGGAAAAAAATGTCATTTCGTTTCTCGATAAATTCTTAGGAAATTTACAATTTTATTATGCAATAAAGTGAAATGGCGCAATCTTTACAAGCACGTGCTATTCATATTGCCCTCCGAAGTATTTGCATGCCCCAAAAACTCAAACTCGAATCCTCTGCTATAGCTGCCTCATTTAAAAATGATGTTGTCTCAAGGCTACATTCTGTCGAGATGGAAATCGCCTCCTGCCTTCACTCACAACGAAGACAATGGCAGAAGAGAGTTGGGAAAAGTTTTGCGCTCTCTGGTAGTTTGCACGTCTTGAGACAAAGATGGGTCACTTATGTCACAGCCAGATGAAGTGATGTATTGCAGCAGGTAGCACAGCATCCTCGTCATTTCAACTAAACTGACTGACAGAATGGGTTGGTGTCGCCTTTTGTTTTATAAAAAAAAAAGTGGGTTGCTCTTGTTACTCGTATGCCTACACCCACCCACCACGCCGCGCCGTTGGCGTCGTTGTCACCCAATATACTCGATGCTCCACTCTAGGCACTACGTGCAGATACACGACGTAAGCGCTAGAAAGGAGAAAGTTATCTCTCAGGCATGAGGAAAAGTTTACTTTTATCGGTGTTCATGCTCAGGGAATCATTTAAATATTTCAGACACTTAATTAGCCAGGAACACAATGGCAATGGCGTTGCCTCTTGGGAGACTGCCTGAGTAAATATACGCCCGCTTACTCGCTAACCATATCATACATGTGAAGTTTTGAATTTGTAATTTTGGTGCAATGGTGAGTTAGATTGGGTGTATGTGAATGTATGTGCGCTATGCACACATAGGAATGATAAATGAAACTTTGTCTTCTATTCAATTTATCATCCGATGGGGTATGTAACAGCGAGTTTTTTTGCTTTCATCCGTACAAAATTCTTTATCTTCCTCAGTTTGAAGAATTAATCATGAATTTCAAAATGAGTCTACACTCACACTGTGTTCATTGGAACACAAACTTTTCATAATAATAATCAGCCGAAGATGTGAAGGCAGCGGAGTAGGTTGTCTTTGAAAGTGAATAATAAATTGGTATTGGAGAGATGTGGAGACATTCTTGCGAACTTTAAGACTCTTGCTTTAGTTGGTTATGGAACTAAAAACCCGTCCAAATTTAGGTCAGAATATGTAGAATTTGTTTGCATATATAAGAAGAACTTGCTTTGATAATTGGAAATCGGTTGCAAGTTCTTGTGGTGCCTGAGGTTTTCTCCAGGAAATTCAATCCGCAAGATGTCCTATAAAGAGTTTTATTTGGTAGAACAAATTATGTATAGAGGGATTGTGTTTGTTTGCAGAGGTTCCTTTGTTTTTCAAGTTGGAGTATCCCAAATAATTAAGTGGACTTGAGACTCATACTTTATATTATAAAGAATTTGTTTATTGGGGGTTGAAAACTTTACAAATGAGGTACACCAAGAGCGTAATTATAGTTTGTGTTTTAGGCTAGTTCTGAAAGAATAAATTTCGATATTATTCCTGATTGATGAAGGTATCCATTGTAGTATCTGTTGATAGAGAAGAAAATTCAATACGAACAACTGTCACTGATTTTAAAGATCCATAAATGTTGCGATAAAGTGTTGTTATATCATTCAAACTTCCTCTGCGAAACATTATATCTTCTTTGTTGTACATAAAAAGGCAAGCCAGGTATAAAAAAAAGGATGGGTTGTCACCTCCTTCTTTTCCATTTCCAAACAGCTCCATCTTTAGCTATTTGGATGAATGACCATCCGTGTTACATACTTCCCTAGTAGACAGAATCCTGTAATGAACAATATAATCACACTAATCCAAATGCCGATAAATTTACTAAACATTACTGCACTGGCTTATCATTCAGAGATTAGTCACTACCTACACAGTTATTTTATTCTCTTCAGTTAGGACAATTTCCATGCTCGGAATATGAACTAAGTACATATGTCAGAAAAAACAACAGCACTCGATCCAATTACTTAAATCGTTTTTTAGAGATCCACTGTGTTTTTGGTATGGTAACTTGAAAAAATCTTAGGGATAGTGGTCTAGTGGTTAGTGGGTTGGGCTACTAAGCGCGGTATCCCTGATTTAAATCCCAAAAGTAACAACACCTATGTTTTTTTTTTTAGTGCCCCGTCTCTTGATAAAATCCAAATGTATAAAATACTGTCATGAGAAGCTTCTCAAATTTACCTTTCGGACATGGCCTTATACAGGAGGACCCATTCTTTGTGGCAAAAATATAACATCGCAAACACAAATAAATGGAGATGTTAGGTTTGATGCCCTGTATGGAAAATGGACAAAATCTAACTCGGGGTTTCTGGATTTTCTATATTCTTACTTGAATTGACTTGAATTTCAAAAGCAGACCTAGCTTAGCTAGAATTTAATGAGTGATCGCCTTTTCTAGTGCAGTCCACTATACAGCTTATTCATGAGCAGACTTCAGCAACATAACTTCCTTTTGTGAAATACGCGTTATTCAACATGTAAGGGTCGCCACGGACGGGAGGGATCTCATTCAACAGGCGTGGTTCCAAAATTGTGTTCCCTTGCCATCAAAACCTAATTTAGAATGGCTAATATGTGAAATCAGTTTAATGTAGCCCCATTGGATACTGTAAAGTGTAGCTATTAGTTACAAAATGTATTAGTTACATTACATTAGACATCACATTCATCCAAACCGCAATTGTAAAAACGCGAAAAATAATGATTGCTAAATGTTGATTACGGATAATAGTCGGTGAGCGAAAATTTTTGAATGTATGTATGTAGGTCCGAAAGGAAAGTGGGGCGGGTAATAAGATCATTGCAATGAGAAGGTCGGATGGAGAGGAAAGGCGTGCGACGATCATACCATATTTATCTACCCTTCTGTATGTCACCACTTGTTTGGACTTACATTTTGAGCTAGACCGGAGAAATTTGGTAAACGACCCAAAAAACATCGTTTTAGGTGAAACCACAATATTAAAAATTGTCTGATATTTCCATAATGGGAATGTCTGT
The DNA here is from genome assembly GCA_932526625.1 of Rhingia campestris. Classification (NCBI taxonomy): domain Eukaryota; kingdom Metazoa; phylum Arthropoda; class Insecta; order Diptera; family Syrphidae; genus Rhingia; species Rhingia campestris. The sequence goes on along the minus strand of OW052182.1, from coordinate 48,404,459 downwards.
TATTCAGCCATATAAAGTTGTTAGCCACTTTTTGGTTTTAATGTTATATAAGAAATTTTAAAAAGTCATGTCATGAGAAGATTCTAAAATTTGCTGTTCGGATTCTTAGTTAAGGAGGGGGTTCTCCTATTTGCAACTTCGCAAAAACACAAATGAAGGAAGAAGCTAGGTTTGAGGACCTTTTTTCCTCAAAATTATTCTATTGAGCTAGAATGATGAAGTTTCGTATATGAGCTCTTGTTCATGATTCCATTATAAGTGATAACATTACAAAAATAAATTTGAAAGCCAGTTCAAAGTTGTTGTTCGAAATTCAGTTGACACTTTATATATGAAGTCCATTTTTTATTTTAAACCAACAAAATATATATTGCAAGACTAGTAAGAACTTATGCCGTTCCAATGGAATGTATGTATAAACTACACATGTGCTTTTACAACTGAGCGAACGACCTAACTGGTTGATTGGAAATGCTAAATCAACACATAAATCAAGAGAATAAACCTTGACAACCCACCGATTTGATTTCGTGCTCTCGTTACACTTTACATTAAATGCTTCATCTAGTGAAAATTCATCTTTTTTCACTTTCACATCTAAATCATTATTCAAACTTTACATAGGATAAAATCGTCCAACAGAGTCCCTTTCATTAATGCGTCTTTCAATAACCTTTGAATTTATGCTTCAGTAAGAAATTCAAGTTCCCGTTACATTTATTTTTTCCCATATCAAGTCAGTCACATGTATGACATCCTTGAAGCGACAACCTACTCCCAACAACCATTCGCCTGAATAATATGATTTTAAGTCCTTGTATTACGTGAGATTTGGTTTGACATGATACTCAAAGCCTCCCGCCATCTCTTGGCGTTTGTGCACACCCTAGCGGCGCGCGTAAACTGCAGGATAATGATGTTGCTTCAGTAACGGTACATACATTCACCCAGTTCGCGTGTGTTTTCCTTTTGACTGCGTTGGGTTGGGTGTGCGACTGACATGGTAGATATATTTTAACACAGTCCTCGCATCTCTCTATTCCACATGACATACGTGTATGATTTTACACGCTTTATGGTTGCCCAAGTAATTTTTCACAATCGGATAATAGGTACGGGAGAAGGGTTGGAAGTTGCTGCAAAAAAACCCACACACGCAGCACGTCATCATCAACAGCAAACAAGTCGTGTTAATCCATTTTACACCAGTTAACACGAACACATACCCGGCGCAAAAATGTTGCACAAAATAAAAAATAAAAAAACAACAAAAATTGAGAAGGGGAGCGCCCAAGCAAATATGCCACCCACATATCCTTGAATGAGTGTTACAACAAGGTTTCTACCGTGTCGCCCTCATTTTCGCTGTACAGGTGCCGTACAGCGTTACCACACGGCAACAGCGCGTTGTCGTGCTGCCATTTGGAGAGTACAGCAAGAGGAGAACCCTAAAGCCACAGGTAACACAGAATAGATATGAATATATGTGCAGTACAAAAGGACCATGTTTTTGGTTGTTCACACGTTCCACGCGCTCTCCCATGCCCACTTATACAACAAGTATACGCAGTACGCCAGTAATCTCACTCAAATTGGTCTCTTATTCGATATCTTCAATCTAAGTGGAGTGGATACAAATGTATGTTCGTTACTTTCGCAAGAGCGCAACGCAGCTACACTTGAAATTGCCAAAATTTCCAACCGTCAGGATGTGCCCAGAGTGGGCCAAAGTTATTGCCTAACAACCACGATACGCGGGAGTATGGCAGCCGCATGCACACACACACACATCGAATTAAGTCGCAACTGTGGAAAAGTTAAACATCATGTAACCATGGTTAAGATAACGCTTGGATGAGCTACAATATGACATCATTTACACGCGCATCACTCATAATCAAAGGCAATAAACCTTCTACAGTAAATGGGTGTGATATACTTGATTATGATAATCCTTGATTTTATTAAGATGTGCGGTATAGGGGGGTTGGTGGCATATCACAAGTTAAGAAGCCGTAAAATGTTGAAGTTGCGTATCTGTAATTAATCATCAGTCAATCTTGTGAGTGGGTGTGCACGAATGAGGAGGATGATTGAGCGGAACATTAATATGTATAAGAGGACGTGAAATGATGCGCAGCGCTCTCCGCTTAAGACTAACTCTTTATTTCATTGTTCTTACATACTAACCTATGCTATGCTTAATGCAGTACATTACAATAAGTATTGATACATATCACTCCTCTCAACTTTAGATATAACTTCTTACTTCATAAGATTCCATTATTTCGTTTTTTTTTTTTCTGTGTAATATCAAACAAGTTATATTCTTTTACTTTTAAGATAATTGAAGTTCATTAAGATCAAGTATAAACATTTCCAAGTATTTATTATTGTTTTACAATTTTTCATTCATTTCTTTTAATCTAGCCGATCTTCGAGGAACAAAATACTCTAAATCATCGGGTACAGATCGTTTACGTTTCTTGATTACATTTTCGTTAAACTCTACCGTTTTTGTTATATTATTTTTCTTTATGGAACAAGGTATAAATTTCAATGTCTTACAATTATTTTTTCTTAGCTGATTAACATGTGCTGACTTATTATATCCTTCTACGTTAATCAAATACATTACATTTCCGAGCTTTTTAATGACTACACCTGAAATCCACTTGTAACTGATACCTGTTCTTAATTTATACCAAATCCCATCTCCCTCCTTAAAAAATATCTTGTTATCCTTTACTGTTCGTATAGATTCTGAATCGTTTTTATAAGGTTTACTGTTATCATAATCTGTTGGATTTATATTATCAATTAGAGTTTTTGTTTTATATTGAAAAATATGGTCATTCGGGCAGATCCGAGTAACAGTAGATGGTGTTGTACGATACTTTAGCAAGAAACGATCCAATAAAGTTTGAATAGGTAAAGTCTTATCCAAAATTGGTCCCGCTAACATTTTTTTCAATCCCGCTTTAACTGTTTGAACCCCCCGTTCCGCAAGACCATTTGACTGAGGGTGATAAGCAGGACTTTTCAAACACTTTATACTATTTCTATGACAAAAACTTAAAAAAGCTTCTGCGTTATACGGTGGGCCATTATCCGAAACAATTGTTTTGGGTAACCCAAAGTATGCAAAAATGGCTCTTAAAGTAATAATGAGGTTTTCGGTATTGGTACTTTTCATCACTTCCACATCTACCCATCTTGAAAAACTATCCACTAAAATCAGAAAGTTTATATTTTTAAAATAGAAAAATCTAAGTGAATTCTTTCAAAAAAAATACGAAGATTTTGGCCACGATTTTTGCCTTGTCGAAGAAGGTTTATTATTCAGTTTGGCACATATTTCATACCCTTGCACATAATCCTCTATATCCTTTTCAATACCGTCCCACCAAACGTAATTTCTCGCTAAAATTTTCATGCGGACGATTCCTATATGTGTATCGTGAAGCACTTCTAAGACTTTGGGAACTAATATTTGCGGAATAACAATTCGGTTTTTATAAAAAAGGCAATTATTTTCAAAATTTAAATCATTTCGTCTTACAAAATAGGGTTTCAAATGCAGAAGTGCAATTCCCTTCCAACCTTTAGTATTCACGTCCTGAACTTGTTGTAATATTTTGTCTTTTATAGTCTCTTTTTGAATGAGACCAACGTCAATATTATTAACTATAAAAGATTTTAATAAATTTATTGCGAATTTCCCCAAATTTGTTGGATCAGGCAATGGCAATCTCGATAGCCCGTCTGCATTGGCCATTTGGGCGCCTTTTCTATACTTTAATGTGTATTGGTACCTGCTCAAGAATATAGCCCATCTACATAATCGACCTGCGGCTACTGGGGGAGAAGCTTTAGTTGAACTGAAAAGTTCTTTAAGTGGTTGATGATCATTGTATATAGTAAAGTTCTTACCATATATATATCGATGAAATTTCTTCACAGTGAAAACTATAGCCAGCCCTTCCCTGTGCAGCTGGGAATAATTTCGCTCTGCTGCGCTTAAAGTGCTTGATGCAAATAAGACAGGACGTTCAACACCGTCAATGACATGAGATAAAATACCTCCTACCCCATAAGGACTGGCGTCACAGTGAAGCACTATTTCCTTTTGTGGATCATAATGCACTAAAAGGTTGTTATTTAACAAAAGAGTTTTACTTCTTTTGAAAGCATCACTACACCCTTCTGACCATTCGAACTTCACATTTTTCTTTGTTAAAGCATACAAATGACTAAGTTCGCTGGACAGGTTAGGAATAAATCGAGAATAATAGTTGATTAATCCTAGAAATGATTTAAGCTGATCTATATTCTGAGGGACTGGCGCATTTTGAACTGCCGCAAAGTTAGTATTATTAGGCATAATCCCTCTTTTCGAAATGATGTGTCCCAAATACTCAATATTTTCTTTAAGAAATTGACATTTAGCTAAGTTTACTTTAACATTAAATTTATTCAGCCGCCGTAGCACCTTCTCCAAATTCTTTTTACAATCTGTTTCATCCTGCCCCCCAATCAAAATATCATCCAAATAACACTGAACCCTTTTTATCCCTTTGAGTATTTCATCCATCGTAGCTTGGAAAATTGCTGGGGCGCATTTAATGCCGAAAATAAGTCGTCTAAACCGAAATAACCCTTTATGTGTGTTGATTGTCAATAATTCTTGACACTCGTCAACCACTTCTAATTGTTGATAGGCTCCTTTCAAATCTAAAACACAAAAACATGAGGAGCCCGATAGATTTGCAAATATGTCATCGAGACGGGGAAGTGGGTAGTGGTCTGTCTTAACGAATTTATTAACTGACACCTTACAATCAACGCATAACCTAATTCCGCCTTTCGGTTTTTCCACCACAACTATAGGGGAAGCCCAAGCACTATATCTCACAGGGTACAAAATTTTGTCTGACACTAAACGATCTAATTCTTGCTCTACAGCTTCCCGTAAACCAAAAGGCACAGAATATGGTTTGCAAAAAATCGGAGTCGCATTTTCTTCTAATAAAATTCTTGCCTTAAATTTCAGTATAGGATCCCACTCTTTCGAAAAAACCAACTTAAACTGTTCAGTAATATCCTTAAGTAATATGTCGTCTTTGACCATGCTCGAATTTGATAAACTACCGACCTTAAAGCTTTCTCTCCAACCTACAAACAGTTTATCTAGCCAAGAACGACCCAAAAGCGGAGTAAATGACTTATAACCATCTAATACAACCATTTCCAAAGTATGCTCACCCCCCAGTTTAGGATGTCTTACCTTCACTAAAATATATCCAACAACATCTACTGGACCACCTGATACCACATGTAAATTTTGATTCGATTTTTGCAACGGCTTATGCGCGAAAAATTTCGCATACATGCTTGTATGAATTACTGTATTACATGCACCAGTATCCACTTCAAATCGGAACAGTTTATCATCACAAGATATATCAATATGAAGGGGATTATTACCTAATTTCAAAAAATGCAAACTATTGAAATAAGTGGTTTCATATTCATTTTCTTTCACTTCCTTATCATGCACATTATGTATATTTGAACCTATATTATTTATAAAATTAAAATTATCTGAGTCATCGCTCTCAATTTCTTCATTAGCTTCAATACGTTTAATATTTCTTTTGTTTATTTTCTCATAATCATTCTTACCACGTATTTTATTTTTGTTAGAATATTTCTTGGATAATTCTTCACGTTTAATGAAACAGTTTTTGGCCAAATGACCCCAATCTCTACAGTAAAAACATTGATAATTTTTTTGCTCATACCTATCCCTGTTCTTAAATCTATCCATTGAACTGCGCCTTCCCTTATCATCTGCAACGCTTCTGGTCTGTTGTTGGCCTCGCTCTACATGTGCCCTGTTGACCATCTCATTTTCACTTGTACCAGCCATATTATTTAACTCCTGTTGAACCATCTCCATATTTAATGCGATTTCGCAGCAGTCTTCAAAAGTTTTCGGTGATGAATCAATTAATTTTGACTGGATCTTCTTGTTGCGTATTCCCATAAGAAAACGATCTTTCAAAGCTTCGTCCAAGAACGTCTTATAAGAACACGTGTCTGCCAAACTCTTAATTGTCACAATATAATCCGATAGCGTTTCATCGATATTTTGATTTCTGGCCAGGAACTTGTACCTTTCTGCTATCACATTCCTTTTAGGTGAAAAATGAGTTTTTAGTGATGTGATTAACTCTTCAAAACTTAAGTCTTCAGGCATTTTGGGAGATGTTAAAGTTCTTGAAACTTTGTATAAGTCAGCTCCACCGACTCCAAGTAGAAACGATGTCTTGTCCGCACTTTCCTCAATTTTATTTAGCTTCAACAAGTGTTTCATACGCGATATATACGAATCAAAGTCATCCCCAATATTAAAATATTCAATACGCCCGATAAAATTAGACATTTTCGTTATTATCGTTCCTTTAATTTCTTTAACTACTTCTAGTTTCACTTTATCCTCCGTCATAGAAAAAAACTAACAAAACGTGCTCTATTGTTTTTGAGTCTAACGTAATAATAATCGAGCCGCTATACAAAAAAAATCTCACGCGCTTAAAACTGGTTTTCTATTTTTTTTTTCTCGTCGCCATTAATATGTATAAGAGGACGTGAAATGATGCGCAGCGCTCTCCGCTTAAGACTAACTCTTTATTTCATTGTTCTTACATACTAACCTATGCTATGCTTAATGCAGTACATTACAATAAGTATTGATACATATCAAACATATGAATTTTTTTAGGAGTAACTCGTCAGTTTCAGTATTTAAATTTAACACCATAAAATGCGAAATAAAAGGCTCATTAGCACGAAAATAACATTCCAGTTTAAAGCTTATATGGGCAAGAAGAGGAGAGGTCACTGCTTTGTATAAAATTTTTCTGTCCCAGATTTAAGACGATTTTTGGTCCGGGTTTCATCACATAAAAAATGTAATCAACTTGCACAATTTTCAAGCGCCGAATAGTAGAAATTACGATGCGAACGACGATCTCAAGCTTTAGATTTCGCAGCAATTGAATTTTCTTAACCAAGATCCTTGCGCAATTTTTTTTCACAGAATCGATGGGCACAGAGTCAAAGAGTCAAAAGCAACGAAGAACTTCGGGAATGACTGGCTTTATTTTTGACGACTTTTTCGTTAAATGAAAAAATAGAAAAGGAACATCAAACCTGCTACAATGCAGACATTACTCCCATCCAACAAATACGGTGGCATGTTGCGGAACATAAGAATATGAAAAACTGTGACAAAGGCGACGATTTTAACAAACATAAGAGCGGTCGAAACTGACGTTTATCCCGCCCGCCAGCAAAAAACCCTATAGTTTGACAAATAATGGCCACGAAAGAGAACTTCAAGGCATAGTTACGGTCGAAGATAAGGGCTACAATTTTTATGTGCCACTGACGTTTGTATGGTTATCCAAAGTGTAAAAAGGAAAAAAGGCCACATAAGCCCTGAACGAACCCTGTTCGTATCAACAAGAAAATATCTCAGTTGAGGAATATGGAAGAACCACTTCTGCGGGTGGAGATGATTTGGTAAGTAAAATACAGCAATTCATTACTTAAATTTATTCAGATGAAAGAATCACAAAAATATTGAACTGAAATAACTACAGAGCCATAAGTCTCCTTTACACTGCCTACAAAATCCTATCGGCCTTAAAACGTGAACGCCTGAAACCTTTCTCCAACAACCTGACAGCCCTATATCAGTGTGATCTGTGAAGTCTACAGCTCACACAAGTCATCACACAGAGGCAAATCCTAAAGAAAACCCCAAGAATTCTTAATCGATACATCCACCTTTTCACCAATTTCAAACACGCATATGACAGCCTTTATAGAGACGAACTATACAGAGTCATGACTAGTTTTCTTATACCGCCCAAACTCGTCCGTCTATACGTGATGGCGATGGGTCCATTAGGGTCGGGAATGAGCTTATCCCAAATAATGATTTAAACAAGGTGACGCACTGTAGTATGGCTTCTTTACCATCATTCCTGAGATGACTGTGCAAAACTCTCAAGCCAACACCAGGGGTACAATCTTCCATAAATCTGTGCAACTACTAGATTACTCTGAATGTCCAATGGTGGAACTCACACATTTTCTAGTGAGTAGAGGGAAGCGGGAACAATGGGTTTAACGGTAAATAGGAAAGGACACATTACATCGAAGAATTTAACAAACGCAACTATTCACAGATACAACTTTGAGGTTATAAGGGAATTTGTCTACCTCGGTTTCGCTATTAACTCTGACATCGACATCTCGTCAGAAATTAAACGAAGAATTTCTCTTGCCAACCGCTGTTTCTTCGGGCTAAGAAGGCAATTTAGTAGTAAGGCCCGCAATCGAACTACTTATGAGATCCTAAATAAGACCCTAATCATCCCAGCGCTGCTGCGCTAAAGCATGGACCGTATCAAAAGCGGATGAAAAAATCCTTGGTCGTTTCGACAGAAAAAATCTACAAAAAATCTTTTGTCCCGTTTGCGTTGACGGGCTATGTAGACGAAGATTCAACCAAGAACTATACGAGCTGTACAGCGACATACATCAGGTCTAAAAACTCCCATTGCAAGTTTAAGATGGCAATGACATGTAAATAGAACGAATGGACACCAATACCCCGGCTCGCAGAGTCTTCGATTAAGGTAACTACCACCAAATAATAATTTTGGTTGTAATTTTGTAATTATTTCAAACATTGCTTGTTCTTGATTATTACTACCACCATTGACTGATGTTTTGATGTTGACAGATCATAGTAACAGCGCATTTGTTATATACAAAATTATTGTGTCCCTATTTAAAATTCCGATACTTTTGCATGTAAATATGATAATGAAATAATAGAACATTTTTTTATTGTTATGACTTTTTCTAGTCAGTAGACGTACAGACCAGAATTCAGGTAGATGTTAAATTTGACCTTCCCTTATTGCGCCGGACTTATAATTATCCACAACTAGGAAGTGCTGTTTACTTAAGAAGCGCCAATGGTTTCAGATTTCAAAATCCTGCGTCCACGTTGCAATTGACCCAAATTTACATAAGAATCTCCTTCACACAAATACTAAATAATAATTGTTTACTCGCAAAATGGCGTCAAGGTGACAATCACAAAAAAAAACAAAAATCTTCCCTTACAAGATATACAATGACACGCAGTGTCATCAGTGCTGATGGTGTCGTTGTCATTTTAATTACATCTTAGCGCGCAGACATATCAATTTACGTTGCAAATAGGTTGCCTATGAATTCATAATAGAAGCTCCCCCGCCCTATATAATGTAATGTGACGACATTAATATTCTGATTAATGCAGATTAGTGAGTATCGACTTCAAGCTTAAGGCTTAGGAATTCATTTTGCACGCGCACACAAATAGAAGCACTGGCGCTGAAAGGATTTGTTTACCAGAGGATGCCCTTAATATATCTGGAAGAGTGCTGCGCCCTCTCAATGAGATTTAATTGCTGACACGTTGTTGTAATTTAACCTAAATTTGTAGAATAAAAAAGGATAGATGTAATTTTATGCACAGAGCATGTTTCGATTTCACGTCCAGAGAAATGGATCATTAAATTAATGCATTTACAGCCGCATCATAAATCGAAATATAACCTGTTTTAGCCTTGAACTTAAAGACCTAATGGAAGATTATAAGCCAGTCTCCAGTGTCCAAAATGAACCCGCATTGTTTCAAATCCAAAATGAATATCTGAAGATTATAGCAACAGTAGAATAAGTCCTTAAAATTCTTTAAAATGTTCAGAGGAACATATATAAAAAAACCAGTTGTGAGTGCTCGACTGGGTCATATGTTGTTGGTTCTTGGTGGCCCAACATGAACTTAGGTTAGGTTAGGTTAGGTGAGGTGGCTGCACGCGGAACGCGTGCACACTTAGACCAAGAAGGTCCGTTGTAGTACCACATGGATCAAACATCTTTTCCTACGAATCGTCTGCCTATAGTTTAACCAATCCGAGCCACAAATAAAACGGCGTAGATTCCTGATGTCAATGTTAATCAGGTCACCAAGGTTGTCGAAGAAGTAGTCTTCTAAGTGGAGTCTTCTTTTATTGGAGAGCGCTGGACATGAACAAAGAAGATGAGTGATACTTTCCTCCTCCTCCTCCTCCTCGTCCATGCGGCTTCTGCAGAAGTCGTTGCTGTAAAGTCCAAGTCTTTTAGCATGTAGGCCTATGGGGCAGTGTCACGTAAGGACACCGATGATGGTGCTGACGGTGGATCTGCTCAGCATTATTAAACTTAGGGAGCGTTTCTGGCTATATATGGACCAGATTTGCCTAGATATTAGACACGTTGAGCCGTTTGTCCATCTACAATTAGCTTTTTTGATCGCATCTAGTTTAAGTGTTGATTTGCAAGTAGCGAGGGGCATGCCTAACATTTCTACATGTGGTAGAATATCAATCGTGGTGCCCCTTCTGGCATGCTCGTCCGCCTTACAATTCCCTGGGATATCACTGTACCGCGGTACCCAAAATAGGTGAATGGTAAATACCTCTGCCATCTCGTTAAGAGACAGTCGGAATTCGTGTGCTGATTTCATTAACTTACTCTATTAGAAATGGCATTAACGTTTTTTTTTTATATTTTATGGGAGGTTTATCACATGTATTGAGGATTAAACTAACTGAGATTATAAGAATTCTTCGTTAGGAATTTGATATATACATATCAGAGACATTTCATCTAAAACTATGTATGAGGCATTGTTGCAAACGTCAATAGAACCTCAGGTAATTAATTTTATTCAACTAAACAAAGGTTGCGAGATATTTACGATTTGGTTAATTTGGCCAAAACACAAAAATCTGTTATTTAGATTTTATGAACAAAACTTGATATCCAGATTTTTTCCAAATGTTAACATTAATATTTCGTCAAGTTTAAGCTTAATGGTTTTTGAGAAATTTTGATATTACCAAAACCGTTATGTGGCAATTAGTTTCTTTTTAGTTTTAGACCTTCAATGCTAATTTAAAAAAAAATATCACTGGGTATAACTCCAGAAACTTGTTAAATTAAATTTTAAGTTAATCCATTTACGAACAGCACTTTTTCAATATGACTGCAGTAATTCGAAATGGCCACAAAACTTGAAATAAATTTTGAACTGAATAAGGTGTCCCGCAAGGATGCGTTTTGAGTCCACTGATTTTCTCCCTTTTCATTAAAGATATCGAAAACCATGTTTTAGGTGGGGTTCCTAATGGTTATTTGATTGTATATGTGTTATACTCTATGCGGTGACGTGGGAAAGTCCACCCACACTTTAACTTGGGATTTAACAAAATCTAAAGTTATGACATTCCCCTAAACCCTGTCCTGATCTTATTTAATCTAAATCAATAAACCAACAAGGATTTATCAACCTTCTATTTCATATAAATTTGTAATACAAATTTGTTTTGCGGAGTCCTGTACACAGGACCACTCGAAGGTTACATTGATAAATATTGATTTATTTTTGATTAATTATAGCTTGACTTTTGACAGAACTTTGACTAATTAAGAACTATGCGTGCCAGAAGATGATGCTACAGCTTCACATTTACGATCACAAATTGCTTACCCCCTACCAGCTCCATGAAGTGAGCTTAAACGTCAAATGAAGCGAACGCCTTGCCAAACAATGCCAACCAAGGAGGGAGAGTGTCCTCAGATTGTCATCATTATCATCACCATCCCCATCAAGAAATCACCGAAATGCGAACAACTAGTTGCTATCCCATCCCCACCATGTAGGTCTGGGATATGCTCCTCTGAAATATTTCACTTGAATGTGCCACAAATTTTCAACAGAACTCAATTGGAGATATACAAACAAAACATTTGTCACTGTTTGGCAAACCGGCCAAGTGGGACTCAAGAGTAAATAAAGCTATGATATGACATTAAGCAGGGGAGAGTGAAACAGCATGTTCATGAGGATATGAGCAAGTGAACAAACATTCTTAATTGGGACATCACCACTCGGGGTGGAAGTGATGGTGGCGGGCGTAGAATGCTTTCGTCAGATATATGGACATTGCGTGTCGATGCATTGCAAAAAGGACGAAATACTATTTATGGGACTTTCCTGAGCGCACTAATGAGAGTACATTTGCTCCCACCCTTTAAGTGTACATGTATACAAAACATTATTATGTGCGTGTACAATCTGACCCTCATGTACGGATGTCGGTCTGCACACAGAAAAGCCTATATGCCCTCCTATGATTTGTTAACGCAAAGGACTTTCGTTTTGATTATTTGCATTCAGCTAGTACTCTGTTAATGAGTACCATGGTGCAAGGATGCGTTTTATTAATTAAGGAGTGGTCAATATTGGATCATTTCAAATCAACTTAATGAGAGTTAGTTGCAATCTGTGGCACTGCAATACAATTATTCAACTGGAGATCTTTGAGATTGTGTATCAATTACGAAAAAGATTTGCAAAGGAAGCTTAATTAGTAGGTATAGTTTCCTTGCATGCCATTGGTGCGATCATATGCCATTTCCTAGAGGCATTTGCATATTGATGTGGGCGGAATTTTATTGTGGATATATAAAAGCCTATTTTAACTTATGGATTTGAGAGAGTACATACGGAAGTTATCCAATTTGCTCAGGAAATATTTTAGTCTTAATAATTCGAACATATGGCATAGCATTTTCAGTTCCATTATGAACTGACACAATGAACCTGACACATTTGCTTCGAGCTTACGATAAGTCAACGACTCTCAAGCAACGTAAATAAAACTAAGAGAAAAAATAGGGCTTGCTTAACTTTTATGGGATAAATATCAGTCGATGAAGGAAGCGTTTTGCGATGTTATTTAAGGCAAAAGCGAGAGTTCGCCAAATGATTTATGTGAAGAAGTGAATCTATGACTTCACTGCCATCATAGCAGTTTAAACATTGCATCCATTATAAAGACCCTGGTAAAGATCAAAACAGTTGTCATTTGGAAATGCCAGCAACGCAGAATAGATAAAGCCATCAATTTCTCATCCGTTAACTTAGCCTGTTATAGAAAATATTCGTTTCCTGAAATAGTAGTATTAAGGGATGATTGCTAAGTTGACGAAAAGTACAATCTAGTTGATTGCATAGTGGCAGGCAATATGGGTTTCAAAAGCCGATAACTTACGAACTTTCATAGAGCATTTCCCCTTGCTACTGTGTTTTTGTAAATTGATTTCTTAAGGGCTTTCGGTAGCTTTAATGCTAGTATGATAAAAAAAATCATCCACATAAGAGGACGGTCATATACAGATCAACAAACGGTCAATCAATCATGATCAATCATGATCACATTCCACTAAGCAAGAGTCACGCATCCAGTATTTTCTATGTCCGTATATTTCGAGCGGCTGGCATCGACTCGGATCACTACATTAGTCCGAACCTGACAGCGGTGAGACCATGCAGACATTTGCAGAATTTCCCGATTCAAACCATACCACCAGCAATGTCGAAGACTAATTGTGATGATGTCAACATGTTACAAGAAATGCCTAAACAATCGTAGCCTACAAGTGAAAGCCGCAAGTGAACATGAGAGCTGCCATTGAGATTTAAGGGAGTGCAATCGAATGTGAAGTGAGGTTCCACTCCCGGAATGATGTTCGTAAATGGAAAACGTCAATTGCAAGGATATAAGGTCCGAGCGAAATCACTTCGAACAATTTAAAACCATAATTGAGTCGATGCTGAGATTGTGGAAAAACCTCTTCTGCAGACTGTTAAACGGCGTTGGCGAGTAAACCTCTGATGTCAGACAGAGCGATTATAGCGAAAACTATCAGCCACTAACCATAAATGAATTGACGATAGCTATACCTTAACTTAAGCCTAAGAAGTCAGTCATAAATGAAGCCCTTCCAACCGAGCTAGATAATGGTGCCATTGATTTCGTAAATAACTTACAACAACTTATTAGCAAAATTTGGTCGAAGGAAGTATTGTTTCCTTCAATAGCATTGTTTCCCCAATCCACACAAAATTCAACCCTCTGTACTGCACCAACTACAGAGGCATAAGTCTCCTCAACATCGCTTACAATATTCTATCTGCAGTAATATGTGGACGCCTGAAACCTTGCAACAATTACCGGCCCTTATCTGTGTAGTTTTGGGCCAAGAAAGTCCACAACTAATAAAATCTGTATCTTCTACTAGTCTAGTTTTGTTATGTCTGTACAGGATGGCGATCGAGAATTCTCTCTGCTCCATCATGGTCGGCAACGATCTCGCCAAAACATTCGATACCAAAAAAAAGATTTAAACAAGGTGGCGAATTGTTGTGTGACTTTTTTGTCATTATTCCTAATAGTATCCTACAAAACTCCCCAGCTAACCCCACAGATATAATCTTTCATAAATTTGCCGACGATATTGACATCATTGGTGGTTTCAACGCAGTTGTTAGTATAGAGAAGGAAATTGCAAAATGGGTTTCTAGCAAATGAGGGCAAGATCAAGCTTTCAACAAGAGAGGACACATAATACTGACGAATTTAACAGAATGTTACCATCGCCAGACACAAATTTGAGGCAGTAACAGACTTTGTATACTTGGGCTTTGCTATTTACTCTTACAAAGACATCTCTTCACAAATCAAACTAAAAATTGCTCTATTCTGTACCGTTTGTGTTGACGGGCTATGGAGATGATGATTCAATCGATATCTTTACGAGCTACGAGCTACATAGACCTGGTCAAACAAAAACTGCGATTGTATGTTTAATATAGCACGGACATGTACACACATACGGATTGCAGAGGCGCGCACAAGTAGAAACCGACCTCAACCAACAGATGTCAGTTAGCTAAGGATAGGAATAGCTTAGGAGGCATGTTAGTTGAGGCACTGGTTCATTCCGGACAGTAGCGCCGAAATGTAAGTATGAAAGTATAATCAGTTCCAGAGTTACTTCATATTCCCAGGATAATTTGTCTGAGATGGTTACATGAAAATTTCCTTTAAAATTTTTAATCAGCAGGGTGTAATCATGTATGGGGTGTAATCGTGAATATATTTACATCAATTTTTAAACTGTTAAGTACTAATCGATTTGTAGTCATATAAATTATTGTTCTTATTCTTACTTGTTCTCGCTAGACACTGCTTTAATTATATGTAGTTATGCCTGTAAAGCACTCGTCTCTCTACTCGTAGACGACGTAAGAGTGCATTACAGACATATCCACATATAACTACAGCAGTGATTCATGTACCGTGCACCGATTCCAATCGAATACCAATTTGTTGTATAAACACTTGGTGCTTGAGAATCGCGAAATCACAAAAATCACAATCACAACCCACAATGCAAACCCAAGTACGAGTATAGCGCGGGTTGTCATCGCCACGTTATATAAACGTACCATAATGTCAAACGCCACAGGAGCACACGCTCAGTGCTTACCACCAACACCAGCAATTTCAATGCTCCATGTGCAGTTGAAGTCATTCAGCATATTAAACAATAAGCATAAGTCTTCCCAGACATTTTCATGCGCGAGATGCACTCCACAATATACACCAGAGACATTTGGATAAAGTTTTATTTTTATTTCTTAGTTCGCATAACTTTTTCGTATTTTTATACGGCGAACAGTTTCCTGGGAAGACCAACCATTCACTACCAACTAGATACTCGTACTTCACAGATCGATTTGAAATGTCATCGAACTATAGCGGTGGATCGTGATTAGATTTTTTAATTTTTGTCGTTTAAATGTTTATTTTGTTGATCGCCAAGCCGCACCGACGTGCATGTTTATGAGTATTTGCTTTATTTTTGGGGGCATATGTTCATGCTATCTGCCTTACGGGCCGGGCGTGACGTTATAACCATGTACTGAGAGAATATAAGATACAGCACACCCCTTGTAAAATGTGACACCTAGCACATTATGCGAGTGAAGAATTAAGATTTTAAACTTGTCGTCTACGACCTTTGCTTGGAATAATGCTTGGGAAGTGTAGTGAAACATGTGCACGCTCCCATAGATTGTGTACGATTGCCACGCATTTTGTTGGGCGCACATCATTAAAATGCAAGAATGCTTCTCAAGGAAGGTTTAAAAATGGTAATGAAAACAGTGTGTAAAGACCATGTCGATATCATTCAACGGAATTACCTAGCATGGAATTTTTAAAACAAATGTACTCCGTGGTACATAGGATCATGGATATAAAAAGCCAGTGCTGTCAATCTAACAGTTTGACTACTAAATAAAGGATTTAATTAATTCATATTTTTTAACATGACATCTGATGAGGAATGAATTCTGTCAAATGGAATTACAAAAATATTGCAAAAGTATTTTATGGTAATGTTATAGGAAACATTTTTGACACATGTTGATACACATGTATCAAATTTATTTGATACTTCTCACGTAACGTTTCGGATATTGGCTATCAACTGCGGACATACAAATCTGTAACTGTCTTTGCGTTCCAACTTTATGATGTTTTCGGTCATACGAACTATGTACATATTCTTTAAACACAGAAGAAATGGTGTCTCGAATGATATATCACATATACTCACATGCCTAACATTATATTTTGAAATCAGACTCGATTTTACTCTACCATACACAATTTTGATTGCATAGGGATTGTTGATTCCTAGAAATTGGTGCTAAATTAATTGAGACGAAAAGGATGTAAATACACTATGTAAACTTATCTTGGCGATCGACAATATAGCTTTCGAAAAACAAAATCATCTGACGACCTGCAAAGCTATTGATATCTGTGATAGAATCACAGGGAAGGCTGCTGTATATTAACAGTATTAAACCTTCTCAAGAAATCAAAATTCAACAATTCTACAAATCAACACCGGGGACTATATTTGGTCTGGCATTAAATATTTTTGTCTCAGACTTTTCAGTTTAAGTGAATAACTAAAAACATCTTTAACATCTAGGTTACAATAGCTTTCTTTACGTGTGACCAAATATTCGCAAAAAAAACTGGGGCCCGCACCTCAGGACTATCAGATTTTCATGTATGGTAATTGTAGGTCCTATATTAACATATGGAGGACTCTTCTGGTGGCAATCCACAAATAGAGTCACCCATCTGAAAAATATGACAAAGGTACAATGGTACAATGGATGGTACAGCAGTGTCTTCCAGGCTGAGATATTGGCAGTAGCATAGGCAGCCAAAGCGACCTCAATGCTGGTGATACCAGCGTCCAACATAATGTTAGGTTCTGCCGAACACAGAGGCATACATGTGCAATGAAATTGCTGATGAACTGGCGAGGAAAGGATATGTCACCAACATCGATCAGGCAGACCAGTCTGTCAAACCGCCACTACGTGACCTCAAATCACAGGGTGGGAAAGAACACACTGAATATCGCCAAAAAACATTCCTCTCCAATTAGCCCGGTCCTTAGCTAACTGCCTCCAGTTGCGCACTCCAAGTTGGTTGAGGTCGGTTTCTATGTGTGCACGCTATTTAAGGCGAGGTCTTCCTCCACTGCGTCTAACGTCTGGCTGGGAATCGAAGACTCTGCGAGCCGGAGTGCTGGTGTCCATTCGCTCTACATGTCCTAGCCATCTTAAACGAGTTTTTTGACCATTGGTATGTCGCTGTAGATACAGCTCGTATAGTTCTTGGATGAATCTTGGTCTTCATAGCCCGTCAACGCAAACATGACCGTAGATTTTTCGAAGAATTTTCCTCTCGAATCGACCAAGGATTTCTTCATCTGCTTTTGATACGGTCCATACTTCGTAGAATAGGACTGCGATGATCAGGGTCTTATATAGGATCTACTTAGTGAGTGAGGGCTTTACTACTAAATTGCAAGAGTAATTCTTCGTTTAATTTCTGACGAGATATCGTTGTCAGAGTTAATAGCGGAGCCGAGGTAGACAAAGTCCCGTATACTACCTCAAAGTTATTATATGTCAATGGTGACATTCTGTACAATTCGTCGATGTTGTGTGTCCTTTCGTGTTGACAGAATATACTAGTAGGGACACAACTTACTTAAAAGCCACTGCAACTGCAAATTCATCTTATTGATGATGACCTGTGTAGAGGCTGCGGTCGCACCGCCTCAACTCTCAGTCAGTTAAAAATAAGAACCTAAGGAAAATACTTTTTCCATGAAACAAGCTGCAAACTGACCAAATTTGCAGGAGAAAAAGATAAACGATAATGCGATATAATAACCTTGTTGTACATAAAAACTGCATGTAACTTTCACTAATTTATCTGCAGCAGAGCAAAAATATAATTTCAGTTGGCCAAGTCCTTGTTTTCTAAGAGTCGTAGATTTAACGTGAAACGTCATTTTTCATCGTTTCTTCGCAGTTCAAGGATTCACTCTCATCTCACAATGGCGTGAACTCCATCTTTATGCAGAACCCTTCACAACCACAATCGAATGATCGACTTAGCTGATCCTGTTTCCACACTTCAAGCATTTAAAACAGGCCCGTGAGTACCCTGGGCCCAGCTTTTTCTCACAACCATTTGAGTTGAGATAAGCTTTCGATGACAATTGATACTACTCGGATAATTTGTCAGATCACAGAAAGGAGGACCAGTGAAAAGACATTTTGGATGTGGCTATTAAAAATAATCCAAGCAATATATTCGCGCAGCAGTTCATAGCACTTAGCCACTCCCAAACAATTACCACGCTTCAAAATATGTCCTATGTCTCGTAGTTAAAAAGATAAATTCAGGAATGCATCAGGATACTAGAGATGCATTGTAAAGTGTTCAATATTCTAAACATGAGCATCACACTTAATGTAAATTAGTCATATATGATAATCTGTTGCGCAAACATACAAAAATATCAAATAAAAAGTCAGATGCATTGCTGATTTGCAAAGCAAAAAACCGCAGCAGATAGAAAAACATTATATTCAGCCTCAGCACTGCTCAAATGCATATCATTTCTGAACTTTCCTTAAGCGATTTGGTTAGAACTCTGAAGGTTTTAAGGCAAGGTAAAACCGGCTTTTTTTTTAAGTATAAAAGTATAAAGTCTTTGTTGAATGGCTTGTTATATTAAGTATTGAACTATTTTAATTTATAACCATCGAACGATGAATTGAAAAAACTATAATACGTTAAATGTATCTTAAACATCGGAAAAAAGATGATTTTTAAAATGTATCAATAATTGTTTTTGGTATGCCGCACCATAACATTCTGATTGAATAGATTTCGAAAAAAAAGAAACCGTTAATCATTCGCTTAATTTTCTCCCATCACTTTCTTTTTCGTTGCGCCGCGTTTGGTAAATTAATGGCGATTTCAGCGCTCTGTGCTGGACACCAACACTCACTTTCATCGCAAGCTAGCACCTCAATCACAGCGCGCTACCATCAACCAGATTGTGCGATAGCATTACAGGATGTTACCACTTTTGCACCATTCACTAGAGACATCGTTTTAATGATGTTGATGCTCTTAATGATTGACTGACCTACTGTTGCTATGCCTGATGACATCGTTGAATCCGTTGAAATTCAAATTACTGTGCCACGTTCATCGTCGCGTCATCCTACGATTCGAGCGTAAATCTCTATCTATGCATTCATCGTCGCATCATTAAACTAGCAGAGCGACGCGGTTTTAATTGAATCAGCCAGAGCCGCGCTGATGAGTCAATTGAATTCGCAGGCCTTACCAAACCTGGTAGGGGCGAGTTTTAAAAATCCACACAACCCGATATCATTGGAATTTTTCAGTGCATTTCTTGGATTCAGCACATTAAGCGAAGAGAAACCGTTTTAAAGTTAATTTACGCAGATGAACATTTTAATTGCGCTATGATTATACGGTAGGTCAGCAATGAGTTTGCACTTTTTAAGACTGCAGTAGACGCGTTTTAACCATTGCAACTGGCAATACAAACAAAAATGAGATGGAAAGTATTTTATATCATTCCTGTTTCATCGTTTACTTCATTAAAAAGTGCAGTCATGCTTGAAGCATGAGCGTCGTACATTTTTTTCTTAGGATTGTTATAGATTTCCTCCAATGGTGGACTTGTTATGTATTTTCCAAATATAAGAAAGAAACCTTAATTGGAGAGTGTTTTAAAATTCCATAAGGCATTGATGACAGCTGCAGAAATAAAAAACAAAATACTACAAGGTATCTGAGTGCATGATTTGTAGAAAATGGATTTTTTTTAGCAAAGCATAACTTCCAATGAAAAACTGTAAGAAAAAATTGGAAGTACTTGGATAGAGAGATCTGTGTTTTATTTTATTTCCGGAACAAAATGAACAAATGAACAAATAGACAAATGAATTTTCAGAGAATTTACCCAATGATGTTAATCAACAATCTTAAATAACCTGGAGTGAAAACTGGGGGAAGATAATTAACTTAACAAAGCTAGGCCTGTGTTTTTCTCAGCCTTTAAAAAAAAACAGATCTTTTAAGACATCTTTGGTCACTAGTATAAACGTAGTATTAACAAAACTAAGAAGTACTCCAATAAACTCAGTAGCATACGCTAATGCTGTAGTCCTTGAAGCTGATGGAAAATTTCTATCAACACTCAGCGAAGTCTTTCAGAAGATACTAAGCAGTAATTGATGCCAGAATTTATCTTGCCGACCGATCTCGAAATCAGTTCATGCAAACAAATTGCGAATAATACTTGAAAGAAAACTGAACTGGAATCTCGAAGACAGATTTAAATAGAATAGAAAAAAAAACAAACATTGGCATCTACGGCTGTAATAGAATCTGCGCCAAAGGATGGAATCTATCTCCAAAAGTTTAGAAATGGTTATACACTGACATAGTAACACCAATTCTTACAAATGGATTCTTGGTCTGATGGAATACCATGGAAAAAGCCAAGGCCATGACATGACACTTATTAAACCATTTGAATACAGCATAACTTTGAACTCCGTGGCATATGAGGAGAAAATGCTTGACTACACCACCCTTACCAAGATTTCTACATCAATTACTCAATCAGAATACCAAGCAAGGATTTGTTATGATTGTGTATTTTCGGTATACCGCACAAGCTTACTGCAGAATGACGATCGTGAATTGTCGCTGCATTATCAATGATGGTTAAGTTAGGTGACAGTGGCTGCACGCGATGCGCACATGGATGCCGACTTTCCTATATTTGTTCGGCTAATTGAACCATTCAGAGCTTAACTATGTAGCGTAGGAGGTTTCTGACATTGATGTTAGCCAGCTCACCTAGATTGTCGAAGAAGTAGTCTCCCAGATGAAGCCTCCTTTTTTCCTGAGAGAGCTGGACAAGCGCATAAAAGATGAGTAATACTTTCCTCCTCTGCTTAGCCCAAGCAGTTTCTACAGAAGTCATTGCCTAGTCTATAGGACAGTGTCCTGTGAGGACACCGATTATAGTGCTGATGTTTGTTCTGTTCAGCATAGTCAAGCAGATGGAGCGCTTCTACTTAAAGTTTGGCTGGATATTTGGGAAGTTGTGTCGTTTATCCATATGCGGTTGGCTTTCTTGATCATATTCAGTTTGATCTGTAATTTGCATATAGCGAGTGGCATACATAACATATCTACTGTGGCCTGGCACCCAAAAGATTTGAATGGTGAAATGCTCTGCCATCTCGTTAAGAGATAGTCGGAATTCGTGGGGTGATTTCGAATTGAACGAGATGGCTTCCAGGGATTTGATTGCAGCTTGGCTGTCGCTGAAGATGCTAATATACTTCGTTGATATAACATTCCTTTTCAAACAGGACAATGCTTCTTTGATTGCCATGATTTCCGACTGGAAAACGCTACAATCATCAATGGTGATGATAGCAGAAAATGATTTAAGCTATAGGTGATGCAATAGTTTAGCAGTAAGGAAGGGCAAGACGAAATCTTGAATTATAAAGTACTTTGTATACCTCGCCTCCACATACCTCGTCTGACAACGACAACTTATCAGAAATCAAACAAAGTATTTTCATTGTTTCTTCGGGTTAAGATTTAGTTACAAAGCCCTTACACCAACTACTAAGAAGATACTATATAAGACTCTAATCATAACAGACTTTCTTTGCGATACTGAAATATGGAGAATATCAAAGCGGAAAATCCTTCTAGGACAACTATGAGGAACAAGGTCAAATCACGAACTTACAACTTACAAATAGTCTAATTTTTGAAGTTAACATTGAACACACTAAAATGGTTGCACATTTGAAGCTTCAGGGTGCAGTTCCTATTATTGTTAAGCAAACGAGCTTGTATGTGTTTGATTTTGATTTCAAATAATATTATATCATGTGCAATCATGTGGGATTCTGTCGTCATTATTAGAGCAAATCGCTGAGCATGTGCTTATGAAATGCAGTTATCATGAAGCTTGTAGAAATTCTTTGAAAAGAAAATAGGCAATAACCTTCCGTTCATGCATCCAAAACATGAGATACTGCAAACTGCACCATTGACAAAGTACTGCAAGGTCCAGATTACTTAAACCCTTAAATATTTCACTTGCATATTTGGAAAGAATACATAAGACATGCACTTCGTTGGAGGATTAAAAGATCGGGAGGTGTTTTAGCCACAACCTTATGCATCACTTTCATAGTTAGTTGAGGATATAATTCTTAGACAAATCCCCCCCACTTGAGTCCTTAAAAAAATGAAAAAAATTCACTCTCAAAAAGCTGTAGGCCGAAGCATTTTTTTTAACCACAAAAAATAAAACCAAACCAATTCTAATTTTAAACAAAAAAGGTAAAAAAATCTTCACCTCTATAACTATTAACGGACTTTATCAGAACTCGTAACTTAATCAGCATAATATAATCAGCAATACAAAAATTGAAGCGGCGTAAACTTTCCATTTTTTTCTTGCATAACCACAATTCTATGCGGATTGTGTACAGAGTAGGAAGCGCGAAACCGCAACCACTCTACCGGACAGATATCTCACCTGAGATAACTTTTATCTGTAAAACCCTTACGATACGAACGCCATTCATTCACTTGTATTGAGGTTTCGCGTTTTCCACTATATTTGCCACGTTTGTAGAAGTCCTTAGTCCATCTGACTCCATTCAACACGAACTAATCCCTTAGGTCATGGCTTGACTAGGACGCAGGAGTAAAACACGACAAACAAAAAGAAGAAAGGAAACGAATCACCCGCTGATAACTATATAACACAAAAAAAACAGGTGAAATAAGAACCCGCATGGACAGACTTGGTGAGTACATTTTTTTTCCAACAAAACTCGCTTTAATCTGTGGGGAGATAGTAAAAGGATGTAGACAAAAAATAAGAAAACTTTTCATTATTTATGTGCATTTGTAGGAGCAAATTAAAAAAGTTTCCACTGCAGTTAGATGACCAATGGAGGTGCCACAGCCAGACAACGGAATGAATTTGTTAATGAAAAATAAAAACACACACACTTACAACACATAAAAAGTCCTTAACCAAATGGATAAGGCTGCCGCGCTATACTAGATGCTGAAGTTGAAACTGGCTGGTTCGAAGGAATGCTAATGCGGTGAACCACATTCGCCGTTTAATTTAATTTATTTTGTTGAACCCGGGACGGCAGCCTTCAAATTGTATATAAGGAGGGTCAAGCGGAATCCCTGGCCACGGAATATATGGTTCGCAGGATAATTTTGCTTATTAGATAGATGTTTTCTTTTTTAAGGTCGATTGTTGGTTTTTTATGTTTGAAATGAAAATAAGCTCCTACTTGTGCATGGAACAGCTACTTTGGGTAATGAAGAAATTTCTTTTCGGGGGTAATTTTAGGATTGTGGTGATGTATTGTGGGCTTTATTTTTTTTTTTTTGGATTTCGAAGTTTTTTGTTGGCGGTTTGTATAGACTGCCGGGATGTGAAATGTAATGCGACAAATTGTTTCATTTGTATAATGAATGTATTGTGGGGAGTTGGGATCATTGTTTCGTGACTAAAATAAAGGCGTTTCGTTAAAAGTTCTTAATTCGATTGAAGTTGTTTTTTTTTTTTTGTTTTTGCTTTTAATGAGAGAGGGTATGTCCCAAAATTGATTTTATTATAACCCTGTTATGTTTTTTTTTTTCGCGGCAACATCCTTAACAAACAGATTGCCTTTGTTTAACCCTAATGAAGGGTTCGTGAAATAAATGTTCAATGTTGAAGGTACCAATTATTTACATTTTCAGAGAGAAATGTTGACAATGAATTACTTAGAACAGCATGTTTTTTTTTTATAAACTTTTCTTATGTGAGGTGAACTTATAACACTAACGCTTTTTATAGAGTCCTGTTATTTCAGTGTATGACTAGACTCTCCAAAGACAAGCAATCTCTTAAAGCCATCCTTCTCTTACTTTAAACCTCTAACCTATGACTTGTGGGAGATCTGTCTCTTTATTACAGGTCCTATATGACAGATGTTTATTGAATAAGAGTCATTATATTTTAAATTGTAAGAATGTTTGCGTTCTTGTTATACATTTTAGATTGTAATTTATTGATACGAAAGTCTCTAAATAAAGACAATACTATATTTTGCTCTAAACAGCATTGGTTCTATCGTGGTAAGATGCATACTGATATTCATTTTCCAGTCATCAATTTTAAAGCCGCGCAGGATAAAGTTTATAGAGACGAGCTATATAGAGCCATAACTATTATCTGTATGCTATCATCGCTCCGTAGATATTGCAGAATCTTTCATAAAACGCAAAACTAAATGAAATATATCTCATTTGTCATTTTGTTATATTTATACACTTTATTGGCAGATGTTTAGAAGAGTTGCATTTCAGCTACCTAATAGATACGCAGTGTGCTCATAGGCACAAAGTCCATCTAACAACAACACGAACATCGCTATACTAAAACTCTTGTTGTTACGACAAGCAAACAATAAAACGAATTTCAAAAAAATGTATTTCCACCAATATATACTATAAAATAATTCCAGATCAGAGTCAATAAATATCTTCGAGCTTTATAGGTATGCCTCACTTTAGAAATGAAAAATAAAAACAAAAAAGAGACCGTAGAGTGCTACGAAGTTGCATTTTTCGCTTAACAACTTTGAGATTGTAGGGGACACCCACCGCGTAGCGAATGGACACCAATCCACCATGATAAATCTTCGATTTCCTACTAGGTGGTAAAGACAGTAGAGAAAGTGTATGCGAAACCGGCCTTAGTTTGTCTGTGATTTCGTATGAAGTTAAATAAACAATTATCAAAAAGACCATTAGGTTAATATTACGAATCAGTGATTTATTTTCCGACCGAATCATTCGCTAAAGTTTAACCTAAAAATTTAGATTTTTTGTATTGTAGTTAATCTGTTAATTGGAAATAAAGTGGAGCCCCATAATAAAAATTCCAATATTCCATCTTCATATTTATATCTTTAAGTAGCAACCCAGAAAAATTCACACTTTAGCATCAGATAGAAAAATTGGAGTTGCTGTGTTTACGTGAACACAATACGATCCCAAATCTATAGATATTAGGAATTGTGAAAAATTCGTATCGATTTAAGTATGTATTCTTAAAAAAATAAGCTTACTTTTTTTTCATAAAAGAATATCACTAACGTATATTGTTATTTTTATATGTAAAAATATAATTTTAACTTACTACAAATGAGACCAAAAAATCGAGTTATTGTCAAAGTTTGATGGTTGTCGAGTTATTCAAAAATATACTCAAGTGTTGTTACTTTCGAGATTTGGACCTTTGTGGTCCGAATCTAATCACTATGCCCAAGCATTCAAATCAGAACAAACAAAAACACATTCCAAATTCCTGGCATTATTCAAAACATTTTTTTATATTTCAATCCTACAGGGCATCCCATAAAAAATGACCATCTTTATAAAAAACGCATTTAATTTCTGCCATATTTTTAACTTTTTAATAAGTTCCCTTAAAATCTCTCGGCAATATTGATAAATACGAAATAGTTTCTAGCGTGTCTTCAACAAAGCATTTTAGAGCATGGGTTTATACAGACTAACACTACCCCCATATTAATAAACGCTGCTTTGCCAATCAGTGACTAACCTTTGACATTTTCGCGGGTATATTTTATGGAAAAAACTGTCAAGTTAGCCACCGATTAGCTACTCAGGGGTTAGATATTTATATTTATAATAAAAAAAATAAATATAAACAGCATAAAAAATCTGTTTTCCTTTTCTAACACATGATAACACATGTAACAGTGCTCCAAATATCTACTTTTGATACAACTGACTGTATTAAAATTTATCGATGACTCGCAGTAGTTTTCTTATACATATGTATATGGTTATTAAAAGGAAAATATAATAGTGCCCAAAATAAAATAGACAAATGAATGTTGGCTCTGTCTTTAAAATTACCACTTGGTAACAGAAGCACTCCACGATAAAAGTAACATGTTATTCAAAGTCAATTGGCTGATATATATAACAACTGATCGGCTTATTGATTACAAAATCCTTGCAACATTCTTTTCACAAACCGTGCAACTGTCATTGGCCAAAAAACGGCATGGAAAACGAAATGTCTCTAATGCTGCTTTCTACAAATGATGCATCAAATGGTTAATTTTAAAAATAATTGTATTTTTCTCAAGCCTGCTCTTACTATCCGACTATAAATCTTGAAAACAAATCACTTTCCAGACTCAGTTTGCTATTCAACTCTTTTGTCTTGCGAAATAAATAGTTTACATAATAATAAAATAAAAAAATGTCCATTTAGATTAAATGCATTTGTGTCTTCATCTTGTTGACGAAATGAAATGTCTCATTAATTTTCTTAAAACGGTATCAATGAAGCAAGATCTCATCTTACCACATATCTACCCATTTGGTGCAAGTAAAAAAATATGTCATCATGATCACTTACCGGCAAAAATCAGCAAAACCACGGTGATTATTCTTTGGCTCATTTTATCAGTTGTTCGCGTGTCTCCCTCTTCGTGTTCAAGTAATGTGTAGTGAAATTCCTCTCCGAATGCGAATACTTAAAACACCACTCCTTCTTTTAGCTTCTTATGCGCCGTATCACAAAATCAAATTCTTGCACAATTATTAACAAAAAGCAAGAAACAAATAACAAGCTACCGTAATTAGCACCGGTGGTTGGTTTTTTTTTTTTTTAAATCACCAAAAGGAGCACTTAAAATGTTCCCCTATTACCACAGACAAATAAACAACACACTCTGGAGTGCTTATAATGAAATCTCCTTTTAAACTTTCTTTTTCACCATCTAAATGTATACCATTACTAGAAAAAGCAAACTATTTTCTCCACGATTTTCCTTTTACCACCTTTGTTGTTGTGTCTTTTTTTTTGTTCGTTAAGATACAATTTAAAATCGTAGAACAACAACGCGACGAGGATAAAACAAAAACAAACGAACGCAACCAGAGTAGAGAGTAGAATGTATCTCTAAGTCGCGATATATCTAAAACTCAACTAACTACAAAGCCAACAATCTTCACACTCTTAAGCTCTTTTCTTTTGTGCTCTGCAGTTGAAGACTAAGACACTAAGACAAAAAAAAAACTATTTGTGGTGTAGTTTTAGCCCGTTGTACGTGCTGCCTTGCCTGCGCCCTACCCAAGTTATGTACAGCAAAAAGTGGTAAAAATAAACACACAGACCAGATAGAAATAGAAATGTATCTCAATGGGAATTGGTTTTTACTCGGCGTGCGATTTATAACGTCTATGCTTTTTGCGAATACAATAGTGCATGGGACGTCGAAAGATGACGGTCACAAGAATAGCACCAAAACGTTCTTGAATCAAAGTTGTACTGACAGTCGAGATTACAAACGACTCGGTAATCCACAAAAGATATACTCTATTCAAAAAGACACACACGGACTGATATTGCGACACGATTCGATCTAAGCTCGTTAAAGACTGAAGGTAAAAGTGCACTGTTCACTGCCTATAATGAGCTGGATGTCTATACAACTACCATTTCGAGGGTCCCCCTACTCACTTTCGCTTTTCCCCTATAGGTGATCGGCTCGCCATCGTCGTGGTTATCGTTGCGGTTGCTTTTGGCAGTGCAAGTGCATAACCTGCACAAATGCCGCAAACAAGTGGCTGCGACAGCGCAAAAGACTGGATTCTTGTGTGAGCAGGTTACACTCCGTGAAGTATGCTCTGACTTGTATTCTCTCTATCTCTCTCTCTGTACGAGTATGAAAATGTCAAACAGACCGATCGCATTCCAGTGTCACTTGTTGAATGTCAACATTGATTATATCCCTTAGGCTGTTTGGTGCCAATCTTCGACGATATGGTATAAGTACAGTGCACTGATTATTCTAGAGGTCGTGCGCAATTCCAACTACACATACAAACCTCGATGGACACTGGAACTGGGTTACGAATTTGATTTGCGTTTTTTTTTTCTGAAAATAGATTAACAAGAGCGATATAAGACTTGCATCACACTTGATATGGCCTTGAAGGTCACAACAAAAAACAAGATTTGTTTGAGCATTTAGTTCATTAGACATGTAGTTGGTCAAGAAAGTGAAACAGTAATTCTTCAAGTAGAATTTTTTTAATAGATGTGGAAGTGATTTAACGTTGTTCTTCATAAATTATGCAAACAAGAGAAATGTATAGTCATGAATGGTAAGCTTGTATAATGTATTCTTATACCAATTATATCATTAATTAAAGTTGGGTTTCAATAACGATATTACATAAATTACACCCATCACTTTTTATTAAGCATCTTCCTTATAATGTAGGAGTTTAAAACAAGAAATAGTATTTTCAAACGGTCTGTCATTAATTTTAATTATTTAAAATAGATTTAGTTAAAGTGCATTTGTGGTAGCTACAGTAAGTGATCCTGCCAAGACAATTCGTAACTTATGTGACGCTCTATTTCGTCTATACAGTCGGGGTGAGAACGAAATACTTTGCAGGCCGGAGTATTTGTGCCCATCGCACAAACGTTACTGCTGGTGTCAGTGCCGTAAAATAGGATTGGGACTATAAGGATCTTATATAGGATCTCCTTAGCAGAAATCGTTGTTGGCAAGATTTAATGTTTGTTTGATTTCCTTACAAAGTTCCTTACTTTCACAATCTGATGCTAGTAGTTCCAAAGATTTAGGGAAAATTGGCTCTTGAGTTTTGTACAATCCTTCAGAGAATGATGTTAAAGAAGTCACATCACACCTTGCCTACAATCGAAGAAACAGATAGTGGGGTTTCCCCATTGATTAGTTGTAGACTTTCATGGCCTAAAATCACATTTATAAGAGCTCATCATCTTTTTCTCACAGTTGTTCGACGATTCTTAATTTGGTCCGAGTCGATGTTAGTTGCTCGGAATCATGGGACATCCAAAATACTTAAAGCGTGTCCTTGTCTATTGCAATTCGGTCAAATTGATTGATCGATTGCTCGTTGGTCAGATTTGGCCTTGTACCCTAACTAATATAAATGTAAAGGAACCGTGTGTTACACCCACTCAATGTGTGCATGCTAGCTATTCTATGGAAATGGCTGTGTTCCGGGTTGGCATAGTTTGACATATAACTTACCATTCGTAAGAATTTGCGTTCCACATATCCCTACCCTATTTTTCTGTTGTTATCTGCTATCCGGAATACGACCAATATATCAAAAAGCGCGTTCCTTCAAAAACCTTCAACAAAATGGCGTCTGCGAAGCGGTTACACCTACAAGTGTATGTATGTATGGCTGAAGGTTTAGGATGTTTAATCAAAAACTCAGTTTTTAGTTCCGTGTGAAAACAGTATTAGTTAAATGTATATGATATAAATCAGATTTTATAACTATTAACCCTTCTTTGATATTTTACGCTACGAGGTTGTCTCAAGACCATTAACAGGATGCTTGCAAAATTTCAAATCTTTACAGTGTTTCACATTCCATTAATTTCATTTAGCAGTTCTCTTATTGATACGGAAGCAGCTATGTTCCCAAAAAATTTATATAATTTTGTAGCTTAAATCATATTTAGTTATCCAGCTGTCAAGGTTGTGCAATCTATTCAAAGCCAGTCAGCAAAATCTCTAATTTCGATCTAAACAGATTACTCTGTCATAATGACGCCTAGACGATCTTATTCACACATATAATTGGGAAACACAATAAAAACGGAATCTGTTTGGTATAATCATAAAGCCCAACCACAAACAATGGCCAATTCATTATTATGGTCTTGCTTAATATCGTAAGCGCCTTAATGCACCCCATGCACGGGTTACTTGGTTGGTATAGTGTATGTGCTCAATTGCGTGTCGACAAAGCCTAAGCGTTAAGCTAAGGTTAGAGGGAAATCTAAATGGCCGCAACAATTAGCATTTAGCATGCACATTGGAAGAGATGGTTATCGAAATGCCCGAGACACGGTGCCGAAAGGTGAATTGATGGCCTGTTTCCTTCTAAAGAACTTCGATTAGGGTGCCAAAATGAACAAACACGTACGCTCTTGGTTTGCCTAATGGGGTGTATGTTGGTCTATGGAGTGTGGAAATGTAAACAGTGGATTAATGAATTAAATTCCGAAAGTTTGTTGCCGATAATGGAACACTTGGTGTATAAAGGTGGTAATCGTATGGCAGTATCTAACTTATGTGCGATGTGGAATAACATTAAAACCTGTCAATAAGATTTACTGTTAAAAAATGCAAAACAAATACAAATAAGTGCTATAGAATAAACCGGGCAAGACGAGAATGAAAAGAAAAATCAGACAACTGTATGAATATGATGTTAAAGGATGAAAGAACATCCTTAGCAACATTTTTTAGAAAGCATATGCAGCACCACGTCTGGCAACATTCAGATCGACAAAAAAGATCTGTTCCAACTTTTTCTTTTCCGCAGACAAGATGCTGAATTTCTCTAGCCTACTTGCTAAAGAACCCTGATTCGACGAATAATGGCTGCAGATAGTTGCTGCCATATGAATGAGGTCTACAAGAATACAAGGTAATGCTGCGGGCAAAGATAAAAGGTGCTATTAAAGCTTTAGAGACAAAAGAGTAATAAAAACCATCCCGTATCAGTTTTTTAGGCCATGATATGTTGCTATCGATTTAACAGTCTCATTCGACAGCATAGTGAGGAGCTTTAATACAGGGTCTTATTTTTAAGTATGGTATACCGATCAAACACTTCACTCTGCCGAAGGTGATGACTAAAAATGCACGCTGCACCCTTAAGTTTATTGGACAGAATGTCACAATTTTGTTTCTACTAATTCTGACAATGATTTCTCATAACACATCCAATGAAGATTTACTCTAACTACTGCACTGATTCTCAGACTAAGAAGACAATTTAGCAAAAAAGTTATTGTTCGAACTACTAAGGGGCCCTGATCATCTCTGTCCAGCTGAAGCATGAACTCCACGAAGAAATCATTGGTCGTTTTATGCGATATAATCTTTTGAGAAGCTTTGGCCCTGTTTGCATTGGCGGGTTATGGAGAACAAGATTTAACCACGAACATAAAGAACTGTATCGCGGAATGTAGGTTGTATATGCCAGAAAATGAAAAGTCTAATCAAACAAACTGGCCTAGTAATAAGTATTATTAAATAAATTATAAGCAGCAGAGGATAGATATACAGCTTCTTACTGGAGTATATTACACTGTCAAACCTTGATAATTGAGTTAAAAAGCCAAAACTCAAATCCATTTATAATGTCATACTTTACGGCAGGATAATGTAATCCTTTTCCGTTTCGATAACAACATTCTTCGAAAATGATTTTTATATGCATTGTTTTTTTGTAGGACTTGAAAACTAAGATTTAACGACAAAATTTCCTAATAGAACAGTGAAAACCTAATGGCATTTAAGGTGGCTATACCACGAAGAATGTTTTGATGTTTCATTGTTGGTTATATAACGAAGTCTCTGTGAGCTTAACTTCTTTTTTTAAATAAATGGTCGAAGCGAATATAAAGAAAACGGCCTTTACCAAGTAGGACTTAGCAAAATAAGATGTTAGCTATGGACTTACCTAGCTAGTGTTTTTTTTTTTCTCCTTAAAAACGTTGTATGGCAATTAGAAAAGCCTTGTACCTACATAAATTCTTGACCTTATACAAATGTTACAGACTTTTTAAGCAATGGGCCTAATGGCTTGGAACACATAAAATGTACCTGCTCTGATACATAACGTGTGAAAAAGGCCTCGCCTAAGGCATCAAAATTTTTAATTTCGGCATTTGGGTTAACCGATTTAATCTCTACTACAGACGACCGACGGCTTCTCATTCAATGCCATTGTCATTTGCACGATTACAGTCCTACCACGATAATGATGGGCAATCAAGCCAAGACGGTATCCAGCAATTTTCCAACAATCATACACTTTAAGCAAAACCAAAAGAACACAATTGTTTCCACTGCACATTTTATCTGCACAATCACAATGGAACTGTTAGATGCCATCTCTGTGCTGATAACATCAATTACACACTTTTATAGCGCGCTCTTCCACTTCTTCTTGACTATGCCGCTGTTGGTGTGGTTAATTTTTAAGAGTTCAATCATAGTTGAGACGCCACAATGGCCGCTCGAAAATGAAATAAAAAAAGTGAAAGCACTGCCATCCAAGTCGAAATACCCAGAAGGCGTTTTGTGTCCATTATGAGCACATTGCCTCAAGCAAGTGTGTTTGTCTCATCATGACGGTGCTGCTACGTCTCAGTCTTCTCTGCACGCTTCGTCATTGCCTTCATCAGCAGCAATTGCAGAATAAATTACTTTGGTCAATTTTAGCTCCCTTTTGGATGGCAAGTTATGGAACGAGCTCGTGCTTATCCATCATCTACAAGTACATCCGGTCCGTCTGACGATGGCTGTACTGTTGGAAGTGTTGGTGCTGGTACTGGAGGAGACTGCTTGAGCGCAACGGACAACACTTCGTTGCAGTTACTTGCATAGCAACAAGTATATCCACTGAATAAGAGAAAAATAACTTTGAAAACTTAATTTCCACCACGATGTAGTATGATCCAGTGTGCAGCGTTGCTGACAGTGGCCAGATGAGTTCAAGTTTCAGTTTTTGGTCCAGTAGGGAGACGAGCACCTGCTTTAAACGAATTCTTTCCACGGAAATTGCTCACACAGGTTTTTGGATTTTAGCTTTGCGTAACACGTACAATAAATTTTCGTTTTCATTCATAGGCTGCGGTAATCAGGGTGAGCTTACACAACTCGATTCAATCCTTTTTTTTTTGTGAAAGCAGATTAAACAAGAATACTGTTTTGGCATGCATATGCTCTAATAACCAGAGCTGGAACACTTAAGTATATTTGTACTTATAACTTTTTTTGTAACGCCTCTGACCATGCGAGTGCGTCACGTATTTTTAGTTCTGAAATGTTTTTACATATTTTAATGGCTTTTCGTTTTTATACAGGGACGTGTTTGTAAATTTGTAATATCTAACTTTTATTTAATATAAAAATATTTGAATTTAAATATTGATATTAAAATATCACTATACGTCTGCGCTGGTTACTTCATAAAGAGATATTGTTATCAGACAGTAAGGTTCATTCATACCAAGGAAATTCGTTTGGGATTGTAGCCTGCTGTAGGTATAAGTTTGAGTTTTCCCATAATCCATTAAGAAAATGTATACATATGAATTCCTAAGTCGATCTTTTCCCCGTTGTCATCCCTACGCATGCTACCTTTACCACTTGAAAAAATATAAAAATATTGTTTCGTTTTATTTTATTAAAAAGAATATGCATAAAAATGAAACAAAAGACTTTTACCGGTATAGTTACGTGATTTGTTTCAAAATGTTAAAAATAACAAGTGCAGGATTTAGCGCCACTAAGAGGTATCCGAGCAGGCATCGTGTGAATTTCTATTGGAAAACATTTCCTCATGGAACACAGTGAGCTGAGGGTCGAATTAAACCCAAATTTGAATTTTTCATGAAATTAATAGTGCTATGTTGCCAACGAAAAAAAAAGATAACAATGTGACACTGACAGTTCGGGGTTAGTAAAAATCAAGCGTTATATGAAAGAACAGCGCATATTCATTTTTGGGAAATATTTTCAAAATAATAGAACATTCTTCTTCGAGAATGCGGCTGCTCAGGCAGTAACAATTAATGGTGTTCGTTATCGTGACATAATAACTCAGGGGCTCTATTATATAAATCAAAACGAGCGGCATGAAAACGATACAAAAGTAAACGAAAACGAATGCTATACGACTGCCAAACGCCAGTCGTAAGAAATTACGAATATCGTAAAACCTTAAACTTTACTAGTTTTATGTAATCGGAATTTTAACGAGAACGAAGTGATTTCAACGATATTCGTTTTACAAAATATTACCTCAGTTTTTAGTGCCTAAATTACAATTATGGATGTGATCAACAAGACGTGTGGCACCGTCGTCATACAAAAAAGAAATACAAATTTTTGGCGTAATAGGCTCGTTAGTACCGGACCTCCTGTTTTATGCCGAATCTGAACGGCTAAGTTGAGATAAGCTTTTCATGAAAAAAAATGAACACTACTCGGATGATTTGTCAGATCATCACGAGACGATGGCCAGTGAAAAAACATATGGAAGGCTACAATCCGCTGTGCGGATCGTTGAATACCCTATCCCATCCTATCTGTAAAACTTAAATCCCCAAAAAGTGGACATGGCTAAGCACACGATGTGGATAAAATAAAGAAAATGTCATGGTGACAACAAATTCATCAGACTGCTTATAAAAAACTTTAACGGTTCTACAAAAGACAAGGTTTTCTCCTGCATATGTTATGGGGTAGTGTATATAAAAATGGTTTTTATATAAAAACGCCCCCAAAAAGTGGGCGTAGGTTAAAATGGTCTATGGACGAAATGTTCATATTTATATTACTAATGATTCTGCATCAAATTTTTTTTTCGAAAATTTTAAAATTTGACCGAAAAACGTTTTTTATTAAAAACGCCCCCTAAAAGAGGGCGTGGCAAAAAACTTTATATGAACGAAATACAGCTATTCAGATTGTCTAAATATGTTGTTCAGAAAGTTTTTCAAAATTCCTTATGGTTTGGCCAAAAAATACGTTTTTCTAAAAAGGGGGCGTGGCAGTGGGCGGATTTCAAAAATTTTTACACTTGTTCTGCTGGGAGCAACAAAGAGCACGTGTACCAAATTTCATCCTTCTAGCTCAAAATTTAAGGCCCAAAAACTGGTGACGTACGGACGGACGGACGGACGGACGGACGGACAGACATGGCTAAATCGACTCAGCTATCGATTCTGAGTCGATCCATATACTTTGAGGTATATGTAGCTAAATTATTTCTCTATGTTACAAACTATGTATCAAAACTAATATACCCCTATGGGATAGGGTATAATAATTACGGCTGGGATTCGAATCCAGACCTTCTGCGCGGCAGTTCATCGCACTAACCATCGCGCCACTGAGCCCGTCATGCCACATGCCATACAGCCAGAGAAACAATTCAATTGCTGTCATTTACATTTTGCGTGAATTATGGGATACCCTTTATATCGACTCCATTTCAGATTCAGTACACAACATTAGGATAGTATGTGTATTATTATTTTACTAAATCTTAAGCTACGTTCAGACGATTGGAAGATCTTCCAATTTTGTCATATATGTCAGTAAAAAAATTGTTCCAAATGTCTTCCAACCGTCTGAACTCCCAATTTTATAAGACAATTTATTATCGGCAATTGTATACTAATTAATTGCTAGGTATCATACAATCGTCATTGTTTTATACATCTTCCAATTGCCGACAATTTCTGCAAGATTTCGGTTAGTGAATTAATTCCCAAGTATTGACAACTGTAGGTTATTCAAAAAAATTACGCTATTTGTATGGAGCAACAAATTGATATCGTATTTTCTTATTTTAACAAAATCTTAATCACACTACATTTTATATATTTAGAAAGCTTATTAATTATACAATCAAATAACATTTACAAATTTATATTGTACATTAGTAAAATGCTTGCAAATCCGCGTTTGCCACCCAGTTTTTCGTCCAAACACTTCGGATTTTCTGTGGCAATTCTTCCTCCTCGCTGTCTTCCAACACGTAAGCCATTAATATGGTAGAAATCACAATATTTTGGTCCATTTTTATTAATTTGTTTATTTTATTTTCACGAATGTGTTCACTATATGTAACTGACCTGCGAATATAAATTCAAATATGTCCGACAATGCCTGTCAACCGATCTCCCAATTTTTTGGTAAACAAATATCTTCCAACCGTGTGAACACACAATTTTGAAGGTGACAATATTTTCTCAAAATAATTTGTCGGACAGTAAAATTGGAAAACATTGGCACAAAATATACCAACCGTTCAGACAATTAAAAATTGGAAGATAGTTGGAAATTGTGAGCAATTGGCAACTATTGTCACAGTTTTGATATATACGACAAAATTGGAAGATCTTCCAATCGTCTGAACGTAGCTTTATTGATCTTATTTTTGTAAGCGAAAACATACGCTGTTACTTTTTAACTTTACTTTTTTGATAAGTATCCCGATAACGGTGTTAAGTAAAAATCTGTTAAAAATATTTTTACGGAAACAGACCTATTGGTGAACGCAGCATTCCAAAACTCATATTACATATTAGTAGGTAGTAAGGTCAGGTGATTCGGAACGTAAAATTATAACCTAATGGACAAGTAAACGACAAACTGCACCGGTTTTTATAAGTCCATTTATATATAACTTTTGTCTATTTCAAATTATTGTTCTTTATCAGAAAACTAAAAATTAACAGCGATTTTATCTTATCTGAGTGGTCAGCGGAAAATGTCTGTCATGTTTCGTCCTGCATATCACATCAATTAACACCTGAAAATGAAGTTGTTCGATTGAGCAATGAGAACAGCGATTCGTCTAAAATATCTTTACTAATCAATTTTGGAAGGAGACCATTGATTAACATTAGACCTTGTTGAATATTGACGATGAAAAAGTGAAACTGTGATACCACCATAGCATCCTAAAATTATTATTTTTATTCAACGTTTGAAAACTAGGATCCATAATTATTTTCTACATATGGAACCCAAATGTGAGTCAGGTTGAAGTTGTCAAAAGTTGTCAGCATAAATCTGTACACATTTTATCGGATATAACGTTTGTAGTAGCCTGGCACATGTCGCCTCACATTTCGAATCAATGGTCCTCCGCACAAGAGATCAATTCATCTGGCATAAAATCGGTTTCATACTCCAAACTGATCGACTTACAAAACGCGTATGAGAGCCGAATGAAATTTCACCTAATATGGTGATGTGTTTGTGTTGGTTTTAAAGAGGTATAGAACTACATAGAGTACGCATCACAGCTAAAAATGTTTCGTTTTATACCAGGGCGGTAAGTGCGAAGGGGAAATTTCGTCTTTCGTATGCATCGGCTATGCTGTTGCTTGATGCTGGCATGGCAATGTGCACATGCACACTGGGGTTACAATATCAGTATCCCACTCCCACATAGTAACGTTCGTTGTATGAGATGCGCATGTAGTTGTATACTCTTTGGTTGGTTTTTAACCTTGTTCTACCGCTGAAGCTCGGTTGAAGATTTTTATCAGCTTCTTACCGCAGACCTCAGTCCCCGCACCTATTATACCGGTTTTTGCTACATAGTTGAATTATTAATCTCGTGTGCAGAGGAAGGCCCTATTGGCAGGTATAGCATAACGTGGTCGTACTAAAGGAGAAGAATGTTAGCGGTCTGCATTAGAAGTGAGTCTTTTAAAAACCTTACAGGTTACTTCTCTCAGTCCATTGGTAAGATACTTGATTTTAGGACAAAACATAAAACCTACTTACTTACTTAAGATTTTTATTTAAAATTTGGTAAATGACATTGAATCAATTTCACCTTTTTAGGGGTTTCACCTTTTTAGGCCGGCGTCCTTCATTATTTTCATCAGTAGAAATGTTTTTTTTTTTTTTTAAAAAAAATGTTAATTAGGAAATAAATTTAGCCCATCTATCATTAAAAAGCAATTGAAATAATATGGTCAATTCCAAATCACAATTGATGTAAAATTTTAAAATTGACATTCAAAATAAAATTTTAATCGATTGATTAATAGCGTTCTTGATTGGGATACAAGAATTACTCTTTTTTTACTCTATTGATGAATATTGATTTCAAGTGAGAATCGGATGTACCAACACAATCTGAAAATCCCAATCGCAAACGCTATAAGAGATGATTAGATGCATAGAACTTTAAAAAAAAATAACAACAAATTCAATAGAATGACCAAAATGTTGGCTTTATTCACCCTTATTCTAACAGTCGTTTAACGACAAGTCACAAAACGACAATGTTCAACTCGGCATTACAGCAGGCGTTTTATGAGTCGTTTACGTCATTAAACGCTAGAGGTCTTTTTAGTTCATGTGGAACGTAATTTTTTGTTCGACTTCGTATTCTATTAGGTTTTTTAGTCTCTTAAACGTCATTTTTTGTCGTTGAGAAATTTGTGAAAGTAGTCAAAACCACTTTAAAATGTGAGTTTTGTTTATATTTTCAACTATTTAGTATAACTATAAGTTATTTAGTTATTTAATTTTCTTGAAGGGTGATAATAACGAATCCACAACAGATGAAACGCCTGGTAGAGTTAATGGAAAAGTATCCCCTCATCTGGCAACACATTTTTAAAGAGATGTCCACAATTAGATAATTTTAAGACTAGATGGAAAGACGTTGCTGCAGTATTAAACGGTTAAGGATCGCCGATAAGAGAAAAAAAAGAATGGCAAAAAGTTTACATATCTTCTGCATATTCTCATGAAATCGCTTTTGCTGATTTCCACGTCACCAATCCACGATAGAAAAATCACAATGGTGTTCACATTTTTATTTAGTAATTTAGTCATAATATTCTATTCAGAGAATAGAAAACCGACACTAAAGTGACTCGACTCAAAAAACGCCATTTGTCGTTTAAAAAAACGCCATGTGGAATAAGGGTGAATCAAATTTCATGGCATTTATGTTTGGCATATGGCTCCTCGACTGCGCCTTATGAACGCCTTCCTGTCGGTCCAATTTTGGACCTCTTTTTCGAGTATACCCATTCTTATTATGTCAATAGTTCGTCGAATGTTGGATTATAAGCATAGACCATAGTCATGGTTGCATGTATGGGATGTTGCGCCGTCTTGTTGAGCCTTCGGCATGTAGAACGCACCAGTGATTTTTTCGGGATGAGAATTGTGCTCACTCCAAAAACGAAAATTCAGCTTGTTCACATACTCGTCAAGCCAGAAATGAGCCTCATCGCCGAAGATGATTTGACAATAAAAATCTGAGTCAACTTTCAGTTGTTTCGAACACACTACGCAATTAATGGTATGCTGCAATAATTATATTGCACCGCACCAGTTAAGAGCCGACCGGAATGCGTATCTGTAGCTGAGTAAAATGTTAAAAACAACACAACCCCTAAGCACTTACACAATGTGTATCTTCGTGAATCTGTAGCTTGAAGTTGAATAGAGGGCAACTTCATGCAAGAAATGAAGATATCTCTGTTTTGACAGCGATGCAAGATACTAGCTACAGATATGCATTGTGGGAAGGCCTTTAGAGCGTATATGTATGTAGGCCAATATCATTCCTAAACATTTCCAAGCTTCGGATCGATAAATTCGGGTCCTCTATCACACTCACGTCTCTACAGCGGCGATGGCTTTTTCTGAACGCACGGTACCGCCTCGAGTTGGATGAATATTATGAAAAATAGTAAATAGTAAAATCCAATTTCTTACAACTCATATGGACGATTATGCGCATGCGCACCTTAAACTTGACGAAGTTTGACGAACAGAGCGCGAAATTTGGAAATAAATATCCACGATTTGTAAACGCTGTTCTGGTGGAAGTAATTCCATGGTGATTTTCCAAAGTATACTGAAAAAAAAGTCTAACGCACTATATTAGCATGACGGCTAGTTTGAGAGTTATCCTTATCGGAAGTTCATACTTACTTACTTACTTAAGTGGCGCTACAGTCCGGAATGAACCTGGGCCTCAACCAACATGCCTCTCCAATTAGCCCGGTCCTTAGCTAACTGCCTCCAGTTGCGCACTCCAAGTTGGTTGAGGTCGGTTTCCACTTGTGCGCGCCACTTAAGGCGAGGTCTTCCTCTACTGCGTCCGACGTCTGGCTGGGAATCGAAGACTCTGCGAGCCGGAGTATTGGTGTCCATTCGTTCTACATGTCCTAGCCATCTTAAACGTCCAATGCGGAGTTTTTTGACCAGGGGCATGTCGCTGTACAGCTCGTATAGTTCCTGGTTGAATCTTCGTCTCCATAGCCCGTCAACGCAAAATGGACCGAAGATTTTTCGAAGAATTTTCCTCTCGAATCTACCAAGGATTTCTTCATCCGCTTTTGATACGGTCCATGCTTCAGCGCCGTAGAGCAGGACTGTGATGATCAGGGTCTTATATAGGGTCTCCTTAGTAGTTCGAGTGAGGGCTTTACTACTAAATTGCCTTCTTAGCCCGAAGAAACAGCGGTTGGCAAGAGTAATTCTTCGTTTAATTTCTGACGAGATGTTGTTGTCAGAGCTAATAGCGGAGCCGAGGTAGACAAAGTCCCGTACTACCTCAAAGTTATATCTGTCAATGGTGA
Source organism: Rhingia campestris (assembly GCA_932526625.1). NCBI lineage: Eukaryota > Metazoa > Arthropoda > Insecta > Diptera > Syrphidae > Rhingia > Rhingia campestris. The sequence goes on along the minus strand of OW052182.1, from coordinate 48,363,671 downwards.
CGTTCTGTCCAATTCGTCGATGTTGTGAGTCCTTTCGTGATGACAGCATATACTTAGTCTTACCCTCATTTACTGCTAAACCAATTTTCGCCGCTTCCTTCTCTATACTAGCAAACGTGGCTATGACATCACGTTGAGTCCTACCAATGATGTCAATATCGTCAGCGTATGCTAGTAGTTGCACCGACTTTTGGAAAATTGTGCCTCTGGTGTTGGCTTTGGAGTTTTGCACAATTCTCTCAAGAATCAGATTAAAGAAGTCACATGACAGCGCATCGCCTTGCCTAAATCCTTTTTTGGTATCGAATGTGTCGGTGAGGTCGTTTCCGACCCTGATGGAGCAGCGAGAATTCTCTATCGTCATCCTACACAAACGTACGAGTTTGGGCGGTATACCAAAACTAGACATGGCTCTGTACAGTTCGTCTCTATAAATGCTGTCATATGCGGCTTTGAAATCGATGAATAGGTGGTGGGTATCGATTTGGACAACTTGAGTTTTTTCCAGGATCTGCCGAAGTGTGAAAATTTGATCGGTTGTGGACTTTCCTGGCCTAAAACCACACTGATAAGGGCCAATCAGGTTGTTGGTAAACGGTTTCAGGCGTTCACATATTACGGCAGATAGGATCTTGTAGGCGATGTTGAGGAGACTTATGCCTCTGTAGTTGGCGCAGTTCAGAGGGTCTCCTTTTTTGTGGATCGGAAGTTCATACCTCTAAAAAAAAACACCCTTTAGTAGCAATAAAATTCGGTTAGCAAATCGAAAGACCAGTTTTCTGAGGCCAGCGAAACAGACACGAAAAATAAATGGCAACCGTAAAACTAATATGTAGACTTCACATATCATACATATTTTGACAAAAGATTTAATCATTTTCAAGTTGCAATTAATAAACCTATTCAAAAACATGCAATTCGTGTACACTGAAGTTTTTTTTTTATTACGTCATTCATGATAAATACATAAAAGTTCTGCTCTGCTCTGTAACTTTTTTATTTTACTTTATGTTTAAATTTGAAAACAAAATAAATATATTCGAACATAGAAGACGTGTTTTTTTCTCTTAAAATATGTTTTAACTAAACTACACACAAGCGCAGCATTTTTTTAATGAAAAATATGATTAATTAGCGCTTCTAATTGAATAGACAGAGAGTACTTAATATGCACTCGTAGTCAAATTATATTTAAATTACAAAAAAAAATGAATAGAAGAAATTATTCTTTTGAATAAATTTAAAACTCCCTCCGGTGGTACTTATCGGGATCAAAGTACGATGTGACGACAACACGGTCACTGAATTTACGCCCGGTAAGTGCCTGTTGGGCTTTTTGACAATCTACAACAGAATTGAACTCGACGAAAACTTTACCACAGCCTGGCACATCAACGCCTTCAATGGGGCGTGGTATTTCCACACTACGTACGACACCGTACTTGTTGCATTCTTCCTTGATGTCTTCAAGAATATCTTCGTATTCTTCTTCGTCGCGCAATTCGTCGGGCGTAACCATGTTCAATAGACACAAGACCTCGGTTGGTGGTCCCGATGTTCCAACCATTGACATGCCGGGTACCTAAATAGACCATCATTTAGAAGGAGAGAAGGGAAAATGGAAAGTGTGTGCTTACTTGAATTTGAACTGGAGCAACAGTACCTCCGAGTTGGGAGTTCTTGGCTCCAACACTGGCCCTTTGTACAATAAGTTTCTTATCGCCCAACTGCATTCCGTTTAGTCCAGCGATAGCCTGATACAACAAATAAAAGTTTAAAAATGACATAAAAAATTTTTTTTGTTAAATTAGTGTACCTGATCTGTAATATTGTAGTCCACATATTCGGCAAAGGCGTATCCCTTACTTAACCCAGTTGCCGCGTCTTTGACCAAGTTAAAGGCTCGCAATTGTCCAAAGGAGAGCAGCAGTTCTTTGACCTGTTGGCATTGTTCAAAATCAAAGAAGTTAGCGCACGTCATGTTGAGGTGAATATAAACATTTTTGTTTAATTAATTGAAACAGGAAACAAATGGACATCATTATTTTTTCTGATACATCCCTAGCCCATTAAAGGGACGATTTGCAGGTGCAAAGAGCTTGTTTTTTCGCATGTCTTTGGTTAACAGGGATGTGAGTTTAGTGCTTACATTTATTTTGAATAACACATATCCTCTCTGACAATTAAGCATGTTTGTTGCGCTGTACAATACAGTCAGGATTAACGGCGGACAACAAAAATGTGATATTCCAAACGTACTGTTCGACTGATGAACCAATTGTGTCGCAGAAGAGCATTGTGTATTGTTGTGTATTGTTTGGGAAAGACTTTTAAAGGCAGCCAATCAGAACGCCTGATGGTGACCCACATTTAAAGTTAGCTTTCTAACACAAATTAAATGCCTCAGATTAGTGTATCGATTGTCGACAATAGCGTTTACATATGTTCATAACAATAGACATTGTCACGCTGTGTCTTTCTTAAATAAATGCATTTTAGCCCTGATATCCGATAATAAATTTACCATTCTACCATTAACTTATCTGCAATTATTGGGTGAAAACCGCACAAGATCTTTGCTTTATATTTTTGTCGATAAAAGCTTTTCGATATCGCTATACATCTTTGCATCGGTTGACGAATCAATCGAAACTTTCTTGGTCTTTTCAGCAGTCATGAATATTGTTAATTGCAACCGACACCATGAAGGTACAATTGAATATGCAGATAATCGATTATGATTATTCAATGTGAACCCAGATTATTTTCTTGAAAGACAGCTTCGTTGTTGTTGATGTATCTGGCCATTTCGTAACGTAATATTTCTTTGTTTTCACCTCCGTTTTGAGCTGTATATACCACCAAAACACTGCCTACATAAACGCGTTTACGCCAAATAATCCTTTTTTATTTTTTTGACCGTTTTGATGAACAGTGTTTAATGACTGACCGTCATGGGTACTCATTAACTTTCAAAGCGATTATCGTTGACGATAGTGTAGGAGACTTGCTACGTACGTAGCCTGTAAATTTTTTATTGTGTGTATCCACACGGTACGTACCCAGAATGTCTGCTTCACTATCGTTAACGATTATCGTCACAGAATGAGTACCCTGGGAAACCTGCTCATCGAAATATTTGTACTGAAGGCAAAGTGAAAGCTGTGTGGCGGAGTGTTGCAATTGATCCATCTGTCTCAACTCGTCATCGTTCGGGCCAATTGGGCATGTCTAGAACCTTGTGGGGAATTTCTTAAAATGTACCCATACAAAATTTTAATTGTGCAAGCAGTGTTACTGCAAAACCACCGACAACAATACACTATTCGTTTTAAACAATTTATTAATTGTGTTAATAGCAGGTGAAGAGCATCTAATGATTATTACAAGAGTTATACGTGCTTAATTTGGGCGTTCAGTGACGTGATGGTTAGTGCGATCAGAAGTCGCAGAAAGTATGGGTTCGCTTCCCTAATAATAGCAACAAATAAATGATTTTTCAATGTTGCTCCTCTCGTGATGATTTGACAAATCGGTCGAGTGGTATCAATTGTGGTATTATGAAAAGCCCCGCCGTCCTGCAAGATGTACACTCGCAAACATGAATTATTGTGAGAAAATGATAGGACCTAGGTACTAACGAGCCTGTTGCACCAAAAATGTGTACCTGCCTATGGTTCATTTTTTTGGATCTGCTTTGATATAATGGTTTACGATACCATTAAAAGTTTAAACAACTTAATAATTTAATAATAAATGACCACCCCGAATTATTTTTAGAAATCGTCAAGAGAGCCAAAACTATACTTTTTTTTAAAGCTAGAACCACGCAAACCAAATTTCATTGAAAGCGGTTGGACGGTTTCGAAGATTAGCGTGTAGAAACCCATTGATATGTGGTTTTTATATAGATACTAAGATTTAGTAAATGGAAAATAAATAAATTAAAAATAAATAAAATAACCTTGGAGCGGAATTTCGCAATTCTTTTTTTTTTTAAGAAAAACTAGTGAGAAATTTACAGATCTGAGACAAGGGTTGGTATTCTGTGTTAGTTTGAGATTAACAGGGATGATATCACATCCACGAAGCAATAAGGGTGCATTATATCTCCTACCAATTTAAAAACAAGAAAAGAGTTATTCGCAACATGGGACATTATTTGTCATTTAGCTTTTCATGTCAAATTAATGAGTCAAAATGTAAAACAGTGGATGGTATAAGCTTAATAAACACGCTCAAGTAATAAAATCCGGCATCGGTGCGTTTAGGTTCACACAACAAAAAAAAATCAGATGTAGATTGGTGGCTTTTCTGTTGATTTTTTCTGAATCTAATTAAAGCAAACAAATGGAAAAATTAAGCATTTCCCGAGATGAAAGTAGAAAAAAAAATAACCATAACTGTACACGATAATAGGTTGCTTAAATAGAAGCAATATAATTCTGGGCAGGATCAGAGAACATTTGGATTCAGCTCTCAAAGGGTTTAGCTTAGCACAATTTTAAAATTTTATTAAAACTACAGAATGTAGAACTGTTCACCCCCTGTTAAGCAAAGACATATCACTTAACAGCTCTCTATTTTACTCACCAATCCCTTAGTTTTTTTTTACATCTGTTGTGTATGAATTTTAAAAATGCGTTATCGAATCAACGATTCAACAAATGACACGTTTAAGCTATCCTATATACATATTTTGTTTATTAAAATTTGATTCGTTCTCTACAGAGGACTCTTAGATTATTCACCGCAGAGTAGCTGCCGGTGAGCAGTGACTGTGATTTACATATCTTTATTTGCAGGTTGGCTGAAATTTGTTTTTTTTTGTTTAATTTTTATGTTTAACTTGCCTTTTTTGCGGTTTGGTTTTATGCATATTTTCTGGTTGAAGATTCAGTCTTTAAAACTGCGTTATAATGTGTACTATGGTAACAACGCATAAAACAGGGGAAGGAAGAGCATCGCGCAACCTAAGCTACAACAACACAATGAAACATAATATCAGTATCGTTTGGATTTTTTAATGTTTTTGTTTGATTTAATAAATTAATTTTGATTGTGTTTTTTTCATGGTTTTGTTTTTTTTTTAATGCTGTAAAATAGAAAATAATAAAACAATTCCTGAAACAATTAGCTGAAAAATTAAACAGCTGCAAAAGAAAAGAAGAGAATACCGTTCACTTTTAACTATTTTAACTGTTTAACTGTTTATGTTATGTATATATCTTGGAACCTGTAAACCGCTATAAAACATAAAAAAACACAAACACGATTGGAACGGAATATCCGAATGATTTTGTGTATATAAGCATATACAAGGCAACGCACGCAGACTGTTTTGTTTTTTGTTTTTTTTTTCTGAAGAGAGTGCGACTGCTATTCCTGTGCAGAATGTTAACGAGTATGAAGCAAACAATTTTAGGGTTTTTCTACCAAGAATTGATTGCTCTTTGAAATTATCTTACATTTAACAATGGGCAGATAAATGACACATGACATTATAATAATGCTTCCGATTAGTAGTAGGGTAAGGTACACACAAAATAGTTTTAATATAGACTGATGTTTTCATAATAATATTCACCATAAAGCCTGCATTACATAAATGCACCAAACACACAGAGTATCGATATTTAGAAGCTTTAACATCTCTCAATTTATGTGTAAAAATAAATCAGTGGACCATTTCTAAAGTGATAACTGTTGGTAAAAATGTACGCAGATGATCTTTTGACGTACAAATCAGATCCGATAATCAAGGTTATCAACATACTTTTGTAGCGTGACTTTGATCATTTTATGAGATATTGTGATGATTGGAAATTGAAGATTCATTTCCAACGCCGAAAAAAAATTCTGTTCAAAAAAATTGCCATCATGAGTCATCAATGACAACCGTTAGCAATGAAAAGTGAAGTTATTGTTACTATTAGGCTTTATTTCACCAAAGACTCGTTTTTGTTACATAAAGTAACTAGTAGTACACCATGCTTGTAACTACAGGTGAATATACAACTGCGATGAACTTTTCTGATTCATAAAAGTATTTAGAAGTTAATTTCTTACAATGCTTATTCTGGGTTAGGTCCAGTCATAATTATCATTGAACAACATCATTGGAACAAAAAAAACATGATGGAATTAAAATTTTACTTTGGTATCTGTCTATAGGGATCACTGGAAAATGTTGATTCAATTGGGATGACAAACATTACTTCAGAAATTACTTAATCATTGAAAAACAAAAGGCTGCAAAAAAGTTAATTACAAATTAAAATATTTTTGGATAATCTAGTTTTAAAATCCATACGCTTTGTTTTGACACCATCTCGCCAATGATTCAATTTATAAAAAAACAGCATTGAGTAAAATAAATGTTTAAATTATGCTTTAACTGGACCCTTTGAATTGAGTGCATAGACAACATGTGCTCAAGAACTTGTAGCACAATAAAGCGCAATATCATAACTACAACAAAAACAACAATTGTAGTTTTATGTAATAGGCACCAGGCCTTGAAACATAAAAAACATTTTTTGACCATGACATGACTTGTCTTTTTCGGGTTTTTGTCAAACCATTATCTCGAAAACATATATTGAATGATTTTAATCGAGTGCATGGGGTATATAAAATCGCTGCCTGTCCGTAATAGGATTTATAAAAGTTTCAGATTCTCTTTATTTTAGGCTAGATATTTAGTTTCGCAATATATTCCTGATATTTGACAGTCATATTGTAGTAGGTTAGTGATCGATTTAATTTGATTTCTATTTGCTTTGCCTGTTCAAGGTCTAAGCTTCTATCCTGATTGCCGATAACGAGAACGGAATCTTAAATCGTGTACATTGTGTAACGTAAATATTTTGAAACACAGTATCGCAAGCAATATCTCTATCTCTAACTGATATTAAAAGAAAGATTTAATAATTTACGAAGCATGACGAAAAATAACCAACAGGCATGCAAGTTGATTTTTTTTAATGAATCCTAAATGTGAATATGTATGCTGTTATATGAATTCCCAACAATGTGTGAATATGAAACAAAAAATGTTAAACAAAGTTAAATAATTTGAAAAGTGAGGAAATTAAATTTTCTCCAGGACTTGCTTTTAAGTTGTGTTTTGCCGAGTGAAACAAATTGTCTGAAAACAAACAAATTACAAGCTTCTCTCAAATAACTTTGGGTCCCGGCAACAAAAATGGGGAATCAGAAAGGGCTCTGCACCCGTGTCGCAAGATCAACTAAAAATCGCTCTAGTTGGACCTACTTCCAAAAATCCAATCTATATCCCATACAGACCCATGGTTTACGAAAAATAACACTTAAACGGGAAAAAAACTGTGGTACCGAGAAGATGCTCTTAATAAGCAACAGGAAGAAAAAACCTTTCATCGCCAATCAATCTTATATCCATTCATATAGACGTTACAACTTGATTTCTATTTCGTGGAATTTTTGCCTTAGTTTTGTGAGGTCGATGCAATCTGTATGTTCAGAGGCTTTAATATTTTGGTGTGACAAGAACATGTCTTATATGTACACAAACTCCAGCCTGTTTATTAACAATGTCAAGGGCACTATATATAGGACCACGTCTAGAGATGTGGAGTGGGAATTTCTTAGAGCTTTAAATTCATGTTCAAGAAGCGCCTAGAAGCCAATTATAACATTATATGTACTAGTAATATTGGCCACGTAAGGCCATATAGGGTTTATACCCCATTTCTTTCAATAACTTTCTTAACACCCGCATTAACTTAATGAATAGTATTTTGGAAGGTTCCGAAATATTACCATTCAAATAAATGTTCGGTATAAGACTAGATCTAAGTACTCGCTTGGTTTTTAGTAGTTAGTTAGTTTGAATTGTTTAGAATAAGACATTATAACAAATTTACCATAAAAGTATACAAGTGGTCAGTGATCAGTGAACTATACTCCAAGCAAAGGAGACGAAAAAGTTTCTCTAGAAATACCAAAGATTATAGTTAGACCAGATGAAAGACAAGATTGGTCAATACTTCTAGGAGGGAAAAAACTTGAATGCCGCGGTGTTTCTTTTTAAGAAAGCGCTGTGTCGACCGTATTTCTTTTGAAATATGCAGAGAGGAAGTTTACCGGAGAGTTGCTACTGGCAGGTAGTTGTAGATCAATAAATTTTTTTAAAAGAAAAAGGATAGGTGGCTGACTAGTTTACATACGAATTGTGTGCATCTGAGATTATAAAACTCTAGTAGATACTGAGTTCCGGTATTTACCAAAGTTAATAGTAATTAAAACATTCAATTTCATTTAACTATACAGAAAAGTTTGCGAGAAATTAAAGTGAAACAAATATGTACCTACTTCGACAAATTTTAATTTTTTTTTGCTACGCGAAAAGGAAAAAAATGGCCAGCACATTCTGCAGGATATTACTTTACTCTATGTGAGAATAAATGGTGAATAAAACCATTGTTTGTTGATATTCTATGCCTTTATATGTTTAATTAGAAGGAATATACGATTTTACGAACCACTTTGCATGTCCTTACACAAAGTCATTAGATACGAACACCTTGGTACTTGGTCTTCGTATCCAAATTTAAATATAAAAATTCAAGGGGCCCCATGCACATATTTGGGTGGAGTGTCCTAGTCATTGGTGCGATAGAAAAATAAGTACAGCATTCATGGTTCAAATTACGATAGTGACAACTGCCCCAACACTTGCGAAAGTCTTACAAACATCTAAAAGTGTACAACTTTAATGAGAAGCTCTCAAATTTGGGAAAAAAAACTTTGCACAGACAATTGAATTTAAAAGCTAAGTTTGAGACAGTTTAATGTTGTCTTAAATCTTTAAAAGCAAATAACATACGACATTGGTATTATTACAAATTATTTGAATACCACAGACAAATTAAAACGATAGCAGAAATACGAATGTTACTCTATTTAAAGGTAAACCAACAGACAAAGCCTTTAAGACGACTGATAGGATTGGGAATTCTAGTAATTGATGTGCTTACTTGCAGTTCATTACCACATGAATGCACACAAATATAACATTTACTAAAAAACTATATGTAAGACACTAAAATTGTTAATACCCTATTCACATCAACCAACTACCTACGACAATTCCGACAGAAAACCCTAAATTGATTGCTTCATTGTTCGCGTTGCACAGCTGCTACGATTTAAAATAAAAAAAAATGTCTCCTGAAAACACACAACAATAAAGACGTCGCCAGAAACAACATCTACATTGGCTGTTGCAATGATTCCATTCACTGAAATGCTTGAAGAAGAAATAAAACAAATGTTTATTTGAATACCACGAACCAGAACTATACACCGCCGCCGCATAACCTAAATAACCTGCAAAACAAGATCCAATCCAACACTATAAAGAGACATATGTTTCCCCAGTAATTTTTGCTTTACCGCGTTTCCCATTTTCTAAATTCCGATTGCAATCGCAATCATTCCGTGCCACCAAGTGTTGTCCAAAAAATATTGATAACTTGTTACACTGTTAACTGTAATCTGAATGTCAACAAACAAACCTTTGCCGTTTGCGTTGCAAACACTTACCTGGTCTTCATTGAGATAGTTTGGTAGGCCACCAATGAATATTTTATGTGGCGAGTCCGGAACGACCGTTGAAATAACTCCAGCTAAATAAAAAAGGAAAATATAATAATGCCTGCGTCTGAAGTATGCAATGGTACTTACAATGGAAATCACTAGCTGGAGCATTAATTGGTTGACTGTCGGTCATTCCAGGCATTGGTTGGTAATCGTGAGGTCGTCGTATTTTCAAACTCTGTCCCTTAAAGTTGATTCCATCAAATGCCATGGCCTGAGTGGTTTCATCAATAGACCTGAACTCCAAAAACGCGAAATTCTTATCTAAATTGATCTGACAGGCCAACACTGGATTGCCGGCAGCTTGCGCGAGACCAGATAGGTGCATTTGTTGGTTGAAGAACTCCATCATCTCCTCTTCCGTTACACCAAACGGAATGTTGCCGACATACAAACGTCGGGCCTGCCTTGTGATGGTGGAACCCACAACTGGGACTGCTGCCTGGGGTGTATCTGCAACCACATTAGCCGGAATCTGTCCAGCTGCCTGCATAGCTTTATATTGTAATGGGGTTATGTGCTCGAAGCCCGGTGGTGGGACATCCCAGTATAGAGATGGCTTGCGACGACGAGATCTGTGTCCTGGACGATTGCGGGAACGGGAGCGTTTGCGCTCACGTGATCGTGACCTAGACGATCTTCGGCGTTGCTGATCTCGCGACCGAGAACGATGGCGGCGTCTATCGCGGTCTGCCGAAACAAATCGATAACATTTTAGGATAAGGTTGAATAGTTCTGTTTATTGAATTTTACTACGTACCGTCTGCTCCCATTGTTAGCAAAGATGAAAAATTAACACAGTGCTTTAAGAGCTTCGAAATAAATCACTTTCTGCAAGGGAAATGCTTAGAGAAACTTGAAAAACTGTTGGCAAAAAATATTTTTTTTCACAACCACAACGCACACGACCAAAATGGCTTCCTCTAGTCAAATGAAAAAAAAATACTTCGTTCGAAGAAACGCACTATGCAAGGTTTCGAGACTCGTTTGTGAAAGTGGAGAATTTTCATAGCTTGATGTTAGGAAATCTGCTACAACTCAAACTACGAGCTTGTACTTTTTTTTTAAGTACATTGAGAGAGATGGAAAGCGTGGATTTACGATTATGAAAATAAAAGCAAGGAATATGTACAGGTGTAAAAAAAACTAAAATTGAGATTTTGAAAAGGATGGTTATGTTTCGCTGTATTTTGTATGAGAAATTCGTTTAACTTGATCAAAGTAGGATGGATATCTTCAATCATGAACACAAATAATACATTTTATTTACTGACAAGAATAATATAATTTCTTTCATCATCTCTCTGAAATATATTTTGAATTACAAGAAAACCTTTTAGAATTAACCACTCGGACTTTATATTTATTTACTGGTCCGTACCAAAAACATTCAAATAACAATTTTTTAATAGATTCCCATCAAAGATAAGTTTCGATATCTAGAACTAATGCCTTATAGTCAAAGACCCCTAAGTTTTTGGGATTTTTTGTAATACTCAAGATTCCAATCATTCGAACATTGGAACCAAAAAATCGTCTCTGAGCGATTTAAAAAAAATGTATTATCGAATAATTGTAAAACAAAGGTGAGGTGAGAATTTATTGGGCCTGCGCACATGAGTATTCATCCACCTTAGTCATTATGGTTACTTTCCAATCACGGAAATATGTTTAACCGGTTGAATTTTGTGTAATATAACAAGCTCTATTTGTGTGTACTGTCCTGGTTTGTTTCTTTTTAATATCCTCGGTAATATACAACACAAATAATTAAAATTGAGTGCTTCCGACTTATTTTGTGTGTATATAATATTTTTTTTGCTTTAATTCTTTTTTGTCGATTGACACAGATTTAACCGCAGTGGCTCTGTGTACCCTCCTCACCCGTCCCAACAACAAACATGACCGGTTGAAGCATACTCGTGTGCGAAGGCCCATTGATATCAATGCAACTTCGTAAAATATTCGTAAATGGTAAATTTACGAAGTAGTAAATGGAATGTCAAAACTTGCTTGGGAATCTTACAAATAAGTCGGATACTTTTGAAAAGGTATTGTGACTTTAGTCTATCACATAGACAATGGAAAGATAAACTTATGACATGCCCCAGTACTAATAAGAAAGTCGTATTCGATGGATAATCCGTGGACTAATCTGAGAAGAAGGATTGTAGTATTATAATACAATGTTCCTATTAATAAGATGTTTTAGTTCCAGGTAATCTGTAAAACTGCAATTCAAGTGGAAACAATGCTTTGAATTTCCCCCACGTACTTCCTACGTTCCAAAAACTTTTATTTTGATTGTGTTGCGAGATAGAGATACAAGCAAACAATAAGTTACACTACACTCAAACTATCAAAACTCCAGGTTTTGTTAGTCCACTGTTAATCTAGGTCAAAAATTAGTTACTAATAGGAAAATTACTTATTACCGGATTAAACGCTAGTCCGATTTTCTTTAGCGGATTTTCAAAACAAATCCAGAAGTTAATTATTTCCTTCTCAGTATTGTGAAAATAGTGTTTTTATTACCAATGGAATCCTTTTTAAGCATTCTGTCAATTCCGTACGTTTCCAAAAGATTATATATTCCAATCAAAAACCAAATTATTTTCTCAAGAATGATTTAAAAACACATTGCAAAACACCTACCCTTACCTCAAAAATGTAATAGTTAAATTTTTGCCAATCTCTCCAAAAATGCAACACACCATCCCAAAATAACACATTTTGAGCACCAATGCAAAATTGACATTTGCGAAAGCTGCTACTGAACAAAAAAAAAAAAACCAAACTTATTGACAGTCGATTACGTGATTCTTTCTAATCTGATCCACACTTTATTTCCATAATAAACGTAAATCCACTACTGGCATTTCACCATGTTTCTAAGACCCCGCTTGTTACACATCGTTCGACACTGCAGTCAGAAAGTTGGGTCAACCACACCATCTTCGCCAGCTGCTGTCAATGTAACCGGACTGAGCAGCCGTTGTGTGAGACCAACAACTGAACCAGTCGGCCCAGGTGCATCGGCAACTGGAGAATACAAAGTACCCGAGTACTTCTGCTTTAGCCGAGTAAGCTACTATGAAGCAGAGATCGAAATGGCCAAGTACAGATGTCCCCAACCAAATGCAAACCGAAAGTAAACGCAGAGTTGTTCCAGATGAATATTTTATTTGTGAAATATATAGATAAAGTTTAAAGAAACGCATAGCATTATTTTTTATTATTAAAATACGATAGAAAAGCACACAATTAAACAATCATCTCTAGTTCTCGCGCATAGAATATTGCTTGCTCGGCAAGTTCAACAGATGGCAGTGCCTCCTTAGGTTTCGCCGTTTTGTCTACGAAATTGTAGACCTCTCCATCGAGTTTCCAGTTCCGTTTAACTCCAAACGCTTTCACTTCTGCTGGAGTCTTTAGATTGAGACGTTTCGCTGCTTCACTGAGAGTGATCTTCTCGTAGGACTTTTCAATGCATGCGCCAATTTCATCGCGAACTGTCTCGAGTAGCATGTCCATGAAGTAGTTGTAAATGTCTGATGGTGCACTGTTCTGTAATAAAGGAAGTATATAAATTTGCTAGTAAGGGAATAAACAGAAATGAATAGCTGGGACGTGGTAGCGGTAACAGGACAAAAAATTAAAAAAAAAACTCCAAACTCTTCTTTGACCTCCTTTCCTATCGAAATTAAAGTATATACGATTTTTTAACGAAAAATCAATTCAAATTACGCCGCAGTGAGGTTTGGCAACACGCGCCGAAAACGAATATCTATCAAAACTAATATGCCTACCCCTATGGGATATCTAGGGTATAATACAAATAATAACCCGCTTGCGAGCATTTTTAAACAAAACTAGTTAAAGTCATTAATCCTCCCCAAACGGCAGAGGTAGAATTCCCAATATAGAATTATAGGTGGCATCTACGAAGTAAAGAACTTACATGAGCAAGTCTGACATATCCGGACAACAGCACATACAAAATTTTCAAGGGTTAGCCACTAAAAGACCAACGACTTAATTTCGTAGTGGATACTGGTGGGCCTATGTCTATTGTCTAAATGTATCTACTAAATTTGACCTATAGGGCTAGGTTGTGGGTTGTGCTTTAGGTTAACTATTCAATCACGGAAAACACCTATTGTTACGAAGGAACCAAAAGCCATGGAATGGACTGATTACACGACCATGCTTTATGTTAAAAAGACAACGACGTTCGTATATACACTGAAATGTGAGAACATTTTTAAACAGAAGACGTGCAGCTGAGCACTTAGCGGAAGCCCTAAATAAAATTTATTTTAAAGAAATTGATTCATGAGCAAGTAACTCTGCAGGTACCTACCTTTGCTTGAAATATTTTATTGTAGCGACCCTCCATTATATACTGCTCCAGAGACAAAATTGGACGAATGAACTTATTAGTTTGGATAATCTCTGCGGACAAAAGTTCCAGCTCAGTATGAAATTCCGAAACACGATTTACAGACAAAAGGAACAACAAATTGAGTCCCAGTAACTTGTACATGTTTGTAGATTCACCGATTTCTTGTCTGTAATGTATAATCAAGAATTTATATTGTTCTTTGCCAGAGACAAAGGAGACTCACTTGTAGTCGTAATAATAGCATTTCAGCTGAGATATATATCTTTCGAATGCAGGAATATCCTTATTGGCTACGCTATATTCTACAGCAATTTCAAGAACATCACGAGCCAAAATCATTTCCTCCTTAGGTGTCTTTGCATTACTAGTGGGCAAGTAAGAGAGCTTTGTTAGAGCGATCTACATCAAAATGAATCAGACATGAGATTTGGATAAGTGGGTTGTATTTTTTTATATATGTTTCTAAATACCTTCAAACTGTCCAGCAATGAACCGCATTTCTTTAAATTTATTGGCTTTTTGCTCCATTCTGCTTTTAATTCTTTAAACAATGATTCAACACTCTGTAGGTTAGCGGCCATGACGATTGCGTTTTTTGATGATTTGATGAATTTTTTGTTTTGCGGTTTCACACGGTTTGACGTTTTCTTGAAAGTAATCAGAAAACTCTACAATAGATTGGTATATTCTAGTACATGCAAATCTTTGGTAGTAGATGTACAAAAAATATTACAAAAATGGTATATTAATATCGATTGGGACAAAATATATCTTTTATTATAGTTATGTATATGTCATCATTTTATGCTATAATTCAATTTTTGTTTTCGATTGGCAAAAAGTGTTATTTTTTGCTCGTATTCCAAAGAAGTTTATATATATCAGCATCCACGAACAGATATTTTCCAAAGCATATCATTCATCCGCAGGCTCATCATTTATTGTATGTGTTAGTTGAACAAAACAGAGTATACAAGTTATTAAATTCGACATCACCGAAAAACAAAAAATATAAACTATTAATGAAAAACAAAAACAAACTTATTGGGACTCAGGTTCTGTAAGCTTTGTAAATTTTTATGTCATCAGTATAAATCAATATTTTGGTCTCTAAAATACAAGCTTTTACATCCCTAATTACAAGTATTAATAAATTATTCCTAAATGACTTCCTTCGGGCCCTCCAGATTGGGCAGTAAGAGGGTTAGTCTGTAACCTGTAAATGTTATCTGTTAAGTTCTTAAGGGAAACTATATATCAATTAATTAATCCTGGTGGGAACCTTTACAGCCGTATTTATAAAAGTATTTTAGAGGTTGCCTAACTTTAGGCAACCTTTAAGTACTGCCTAAGTGCAAAATCGGTATTTATAATCGATTTTCACATTTAGGCAACGTTGCCTAAAGGCCGCCTAACTTAAGCGCGAGCGAACCCTGCCTAAAGGCTGCCTAGAGGCTGCCTAAGGAATTTTCATTTCATTTTCATTTTGACGTTTACGAGAATTTCAATCTGGAAATTTATTTTGAGATTTTGGGTGGTGGTTTGCAATAAAGTGAAAATATTTTCATAAGAATGGAATCAAGCTTCATTTCACTTGTAAATGATTTATGTGTAGTGAATATTATGAATTCTCCAACTAGTAGGAGACCAAAAATATACAAAACGCTTACTCGATGATGGGGGCTATGCCTGCTCCAACATTCTTTTCACTCCACTGTTGAATCCTCAAACTGATTCCGAACAGCAATATAACATTGCCCATATAGCTCCATGTTCTTCCTTTAAGATATTTGTTTACAAATAACATATGCTGTCAAACCCAAAAAAAAAAGAAAATCTGATGTAAACAAAGTACAAGAATCTTAATTTTTTATACTAGATTTGTAAATACTACTACTTTATTTGACATAAACTTCGCCTAGTTAGGCAGCAATGGAAAATCGATTATAAATAAGAATTTAAGCAACGTTGCCTAGAGGCAACCTAAATATTTAGGCATGCCTAATTAGGCAACCTCTGAGACCCCGCCTAAGGAAATCTAATAAATACGGCTGTTATAGTTTAACTTAAAAAATGATGATGTTATATTATAACTGGTCAATCGTTTTGATAAAGAAAAAAATATTGGTGAATCAGTACCCGCAAAAAAGTCATTAAAAATAAGGAAATGTTTTAAAGAAAAAAACCTTTAAAAGTTACCTCTGTATTAAGTTAACATATCAATGACTAACATGACAGCTTTTCTCATAAGAAATTCTCACGCCAATGTCAAAAGTTGGTCACTGATTAGCTACTCAGCGTTATTAATACGGGAGTCAGTGAATATAAAAGTCGTGATGATTTATAATATCAAGATTAGGTTTACTAATAAGGATAATATTACAACAATAAAAGAGGTAGATTCGAGTATTCACTCATATAGTTCTAGACTAATAGAGTTTTTTTGATCCATTGGGAAAAATAATTTATCTGTTTTAAAAATAGATCACTTTTGAAAAGTGTCGATTCCAATCGAGATTTGTTGAAATAGAATGTTATTTATAATTCATTTTGGTAGCACTCTTTTTGTCTTGGTCCTTTTTCTGAATGATGTCATGTACTATGTGTTAAATAAACATTCTTCACCATTTTGTATTCAAAACACGGGGCTTAGAGTTGCTGGTATGAAAAATATGATTTATTTAATGGTGTTAGTGCGATGAGTGTGTGTGCAACTTTCAGGTGGTGGTGGGTTCTACAAAAGTTACTAAAAAGTGACATTAAAATAGCTCTACATATATAGATACACTAACTCATAGAAATGTTAATTTTCATACTCCTTCATCTTAACTGTGGAATTAAATTTCTGCGCTTTTCGATATTTAGATTTTCACATTCGGTGGGTGCAAGTAACGTTATTTATGTTAATTATTTAAGAATAAATTCCAATGTCAAAATTACTAATTAAAAAAGGAAAACAAACTATTCAATGAGACTACAAAAAAAATAACTCTCGTTTATGTTCAATTGGGACAGGAAAAATCTGGGATGAAAATCTGAAAAAAAGCTATAAGAAAATTTAATTTTGCTGTTGTGCATAATATAATATATATTTTTTGTTGATTTTCATTTTCATTATATAATTCTATCTACTACAAAAATAAAAATATAAAAGAACAATTTGTTCGACTGAACGCAACCTTAATCTCCAAAAAAAAAATCCAATTGGATTCCGCAACCATCAACCAAACAGCTGTACCTCACCACGGCCATATCGTGAACAGAAAACAAAAAATTTAATAGCGCGTAATTGATGACAGCTCCTTAAATGAATACAATTTAAAACTGATATTGATATAAAGAACAGCCATTGCCGGTTTAATATATATTCATATAATTTGTGTGATCATAAAACCAGAGATTAATATGGATTTACTTGGTTAATCACTGATAAAACGTAAGTTTAGTTATGAATTCTTCTCCCATATAATAAACCTATGCAAACACAAAATATCGTGTGGTCTAAAGCAGTTACTCCTAATAAGTTACTAAAATATTGCAGACAGTTTTATACATATTAAAACGTTTTACATTTGTTAACTTAATTTGAAGTTAAGAAATGGGATCAAAAACAGGGAACGTAAGACGAGTTAATGCCGAAAAGAATGTAAATAAATCGCTAGGAAAACAATCAAGGGATGTCAAGATTGTTGGCAGTATTCAAAGACGAAATAAATGTGCAGAGAATAGTTCGCAATTATTGAAATTTTGGACAAAAAATGAAATTTGCGATGAGAACGAGCTTGATGTTCGACAGAATACTATTGATGTAAGTTAATTTTGGTTCACTTATCTTTGAGCGTTTAGTACCCAATATTGGTCTTAAAATGTAACGTGAATAATATCACTTACATAAATTAAACCAATAGGCTACTTCGGGAAACTATCTCCCTCACAAGTGTGTTGTCTTTTTCATTAAAACATCAAAACGATATGTAGGAAAATAATAAGATATTTTATACTGCTGGAGGAATGATTTTTGGATAAATTTATTAATTTGAAATAAAAAAAATTTTTATGGCTGGAACACAATCACGCTTTGGTGCGTTGCATTTGACTGACGCACCTAGTTCAACCATATGAAATCAATTTTATCTATCACAATGTATCTTTGCCTGGCGTCGAGCTTCAACCACAAAATGAAATACGTAAAATCTTAACGTAAAGTTGGTGCAAAGCGCCGTGGGTCAAAGTGAAGGTTGGAAAAAGTGTGTATTGTCAAAATAATTGTTGTTGTTTTCTGGGATTTTCTCTGAAAGGGTTGTGGAGTACAAGTAAATATGTCAAAGCATAAGTAAAGCACGTCGGCAAAGCGAAGCTTCAAAATGTGATTGTGGTTTAGCCATAATTTGTTCAAAACGCAACACAAATTATAAATATATAAAAACACCAATCTGGTGTGTTTAACTATAAAATTGAAATAAGAAGAGTGAACTTGATAACCAGTGTCATTTCAGGGTTTGATAAGTTTTCATGTAATATCGATTATTATGTTCTTCCTTCCAACCAATAACACCTTTTAATATTTTTTTAATACACGTTTGCATACACATTTACTAGCTAACAATATACTTGGTAATGAGAAAGCTTCTAAAAGTAAATTAGAAAAAAATTGTTTGCGATTGCATTAAGACATCTGATTTTTATATACCTACAGCCGTATTTATTAGATTTCCTTAGGCGGGGTCTCAGAGGTTGCCTAGTTAGGCATGCCTAAATATTTAAGTTGCCTCTAGGCAACGTTGCTTAAATTCTTATTTATAATCGATTTTCCATTGCTGCCTAACTAGGCGAAGTTTATGTCAAATAAAGTAGTAGTATTTACAAATCTAGTATAAAAAATTAAGATTCTTGTACTTTGTTTACATCAGATTTTCTTTTTTTTGGGTTTGACAGCATATGTTATTTGTAAACAAATATCTTAAAGGAAGAACATGAAGCTATATGGGCAATGTTATATTGCTGTTCGGAATCAGTTTGAGGATTCAACAGTGGAGTGAAATGAATGTTGGAGCAGGCATAGCCCCCATCATCGAGTAAGCGTTTTGTATATTTTTGGTCTCCTAATAGTTGGAGAATTCATAATATTCACTACACATAAATCATTTACAAGTGAAATGAAGCTTGATTCCATTCTTATGAAAAAACCACCACCCAAAATAAATTTCCAGATTGAAATTCTCGTAAACGTCAAAATGAAAATTCCTTAGGCAGCCTCTAGGCAGCCTTTAGGCAGGGTTCGCTCGCGCTTAAGTTAGGCGGCCTTTAGGCAACGTTGCCTAAATGTGAAAATCGATTATAAATACCGATTTTGCACTTAGGCAGTACTTAAAGGTTGCCTAAAGTTAGGCAACCTCTAAAATACTTTTATAAATACGGCTGCTAGATTCTATAATTAAAAATGGATTTAATACGAAAATGAAAAGTAAATCGTGTTTTAGCATAACGCATATCTTTTAGAAATAGATCATTAAACTAAAATTTAACTAATTGTCTGGCCAATAATTATTTCAATTGCTAATTTTTATTCATTTTCAAAGTAATCTTGGGCTAAAGAATATCCATAGCTCAAAAAAGCAAAACGATTTACTTTTCCTGATTTTTATTACTGGCCCCTTTACTGATTAATTTTATTTTATCAGAAATATTTTAATATGACACGCTGAACGTAACCATATAAAACTCTCCGCGCAAAATGTCTTCCTCGTTACTTTCTATTTTGACTTGTAGAGTTTGCGTGTGTGCGTTGGAAAAGTGTCATAATAGCGTTGCTTGCTTTTATTCAGATCTAAATCTATTTTAAGTTAAAAATTAATGGTAAAAATCATCCTCGGGAGTAAAAAAAGTTTTATTTAAACTAGTTTTCATGTATACGGCACAAAGTGTTTCGTAAATATTATTGAAGAGACATCTCGCACGGTTTAGTATTGCGAACAAAAATAACAGCGCGGGAATTTGTCCCAGTAGCTCACACGTACAGTACGTAGCCTCTAATTGTAGTGCAAAAGAAAATGTCAAACATTTCGCAGACGATGTTGGATGTTTATTAATTATTATTCTTAACATTTAATTTTAGGTGAGAGGTATAACAATGCGTGCGGGGCGAAATCATCGAAAGACCGTCGTCCAAAAAGAAAAGACCAAACCGTGTTTTGTGCGTCTGGAAAAGGTGCGTCCAGAAAGTCAACTATCAGAGCAAACGCCCGTAAATAAAAAGTTAATAGGCCCCTTGAAAAAGCGTCCATTAAATACCCAAAGTAAAGGAATATCGGAAACCGCATTCAATACTCCAACAACAGTTGCGAAAAACGTGCAAGAACGTCAATTACAGACAAGTTCAAAACACCAGGAACGTTTGCTGAAAATTACACCAAACAACGCTGTTAAGAAATTACAGCAAAATACAGCAAGCCCATCTCTTCAACGATTTCAACAAACTCTGCAAAATACTCCCAGTCTGTCACTAAAAAAGTTTCAAAAAACGTCAAAAAACACACCCAGTCCATCTGTGAAGAAGTTGCACGAAACATCGCACAACACGCCCAGCCCATCTTTGAAGAAATTACAAACCCCACAAAACACACCGAGTCCTTCTTGGAAGAAATTCAAGCACACACCTCAAAACTCACCCAGTCCAACAGGGAAGAGTTCGCAACAAACATCACAAGGTCAGCAAAGTCAAAAAAAAGGACCAGCTCATTTATTAAAAGCATCAATTTCAACTGCAAAAAAAGTGCGTCCATCTCCTACAACCGTGGCGTCAACAAGGACACGTAGGGCTCCGAAACCCAATCCAAAGTACTCCAATGCGGACCTTATAACTCCCAAGGCTACCAAGGCAAAGCGAATCAAGGGTCTACTCGCTGTCCAGGATGATGAACTGGAAGATTCTGATTCTGCAGAGGATTTCTACAATGCATTGGATGAGACTAGCAATGGAAGCGACACAAATGATGGTGATGCATTTGTTGTTGAGGAAGACAGCTCCGATGATTTTTCAGATAGTGAGAAAATGAAGCCAAAGAGGGGGTTTAAATCTGCACCAGTTGTTGCTTCAAATGTAACTTCCTACGGACCTAGGCGTGGTCGTCCTAAAAAGGTATTAACTCCTCACTCAATTGTTAAGTCTACGGTTGAATCGAAGAAATTGGTTTTGCCAACGGTTGCGTCTCAGCGGGTTATGAGTTCATCGGTTCTACATCTACAGCAAGCTAGAAAGCGTAAACTTGAAGAACTTGATGATGTGGAGCCTGTTGAGTCAATAATAGCGCGAAACAAACGTCTCAATATTGCACTTTATGATGCAAACGACGCCAGAACTCTGCCAACACAGAAAAATGACACTTCTAAAGTTGTCCGTCAGATAGCACGGTCTAAAAATCAATCACCAGCTCCTTCGAGTGTAATGGTTCAAAAGAGACCCTTGGCAGGTCCTAATTCAGCAAAACTCAATCAAGCATCTACAATCAAGGAGGCACCACAAAAGGAGACGAACAAATCCCATCAACAAAAGCGAGTGCCGGCAGCAGCGACGAATGCCTTAGACACTGCTGATTCAGCAAGTACCCAAGATGACTTTGAAACTATGCCAACGTTTACAATCGTTAACATCCATGATATTATCAACAAAAAAGGCGACTGTCTCGTACAAAAAAAAGATGATGATGAAATGGGTACAACATCGCCCAACAACGCTAACCGTGTTAATCGCCGTAAAACAGGGCACACCACTATTCTTTCCGAAAAAATAGACCCAGTGAAATTGCGGAATCCGCTACCCCGAACTCCTTTCCCTCCGAAAAAGTCCGCTACGACGATTCTGCAAAGTACCCAAGCGCCACGAGCAGAACCTAAATTAAAATCACGTCCATCAATTCAATCCCCCGAAAACAAACAAGTAAAGAAGACCTCAACGCCGCAAATTCCAGAGAAACCAGCTCCACGAATTCTAAACTCGGTTGTCGCCAAGAGAACGCTCCCAGTCAAACCTATCCTTAGCAAAATGGACGATGATATCGACTTTGAATCCAATGACGATCCCATGGAAAAAACACAGATGGTAAAGGAGAATGTTGGAGCTAACAAATTGCTCCCTATGAAACCAACTCAACCTCGAAAACTTCCGCCAGAGAAGGTATTTGTTCAGCGGCAGGGTAACAAACTTATAAAGAAAATCACATGTTTCGAGACGTGGTATGTAATCAACATACCTGAGAAGCAGGAACCTGTAGTCAAGAACTCCCTCGAGATTCCACTCATCTCGCTGAGCAATGCGACAAATATCATTAAGCTTCCATCATCTTCATGGGGCAGCAAGGTAACTCTCTACAAACTCTCTTCTCAAATGATGGGCAAGTCGCATCTAATTCCATACACCGGCGATCTAACAGACCACTCTATACCCGAAGAGGATCGTGAAAAATACCAACCCTCCTGTGTGATGTTCCGGCGACTTACCATGGAGAAATCAAAAACGAGAATGCCATACGATCGAGCAGTCATTTTCAAAATGAAGACTTTCTTCACAAACATCGATGGAAAGAACGTTCGACTAATTGGTGCGCCAAGTACAATAAAATCGTTTGCAGATATTGAGATCCTATTGGAGCTCATCGATGAATTGGATTTGGTACATGAGTTCGTTGAACCCGCGAGCACAGTTTAACAGATATGAACTTATTAGACAAAGTGGATCATCTATTTGTGTTTATTTTATTATTTTACGTATAACGGAAGATGTAAAATATTTAATTTAGTAAGTGTCGTAGTTCCCTTTTAATAATAGGCAATTTTTTTTAAAAATAAAAAAGTAACTTGTAAAAAAAGCAATACAAATAAGAATTTGTATTTTTCCTTAAAAAAAAGAAGATATTTTGCCCTTGGGAAGAACTTTTCACGACACATTCGAAATGAAACGCAATAAAGTATTGCATAAATATATTCTATATATTGTTATTAAAATTATTATAAACACACCATCTTTCATTTATCAATAAAGAAATTTTATTTTAAAGGAAATCGGTTTTTACTGGCAGTACCTTGTGGGATGTGTTCCTTGTTGTTGATAATCGTAATCGAGTCACACCGCTAAAGGTAAGATTCTTAGGCCACTCTTACACTTTGGCGCCTGTTTGCGTATTTCGAAATTCGAAAACAGCTTCAACAGGTTCCTCCATTTATACAAACGTACATGAATTATATAGAATACTTCGCGACAACGTCAATCTGACAGCCATATCATTTATATGAGACAGTCATTGGCGGTGGGGAGGGGGGTTAGTTTAAAAAAAAAATAATAAACTACCCCCTCCAATGAGGTAGTTAAGTATTGTATTTCTGGACAAATTCAAAAACCTTGTATTGGCCAAATGCAAATATTGAAATTTACTGGCGTAAAGTAAAGCTACTACGCACTAATGTTACAGTTATTTGTTGTGATAATTATAGTTTGTCATTATTTAAGAATATATCTCAAAGTGAAACTAACTACTCAAGCGCAAGCATTGCTGTTCCATTTGTATGTGAAAAGCTATATTTTTTCCAGAAAGTATGGGACATCCGGTTTTATGCCGACTCGAAAAGTTTTTCTTGACGTTTTTATATCCCTGATTGTATGATAAATTTTCGCAAGAGGTGGGGCAGTGAAAAAAATTGTGTGTTGGTGGTTTTGTGATTTCAACCAGGCGCCAGTTGTCCAACGTACTAACGTTACAAAGCTGACCCCACTATTAAAGTTAACGTAGTGGCATTAGTGTGCACTAATTTTTGTTGACACACTGTGACTTTTTAACGTTATCATTGTATCTGTATGCCTGGTTTAATAAACATCAGCGGCAATCTCTAAATGTGATGAAATAATTTTATACATATTATCAGCATTATTTAAGCGAATAATCGAGTAGCGGCTACTGTAGCCATAGCAACGTTCCTTTTTCACTCACCAATGTCAGCAATTGATACTTGGACCAATTTTTTTTTATAGATGATGTATTTTGTATAGGTTACACATGTGATCGACCGAAATGCAACTTTAGAACAATTGCCGAGTTCCCGATTTAAGATTTAGTAAGATATCTTATATGAAGCTCTGTTATAATTGGCCAATTGGCATGTAATAAATTCAACTTGCATGGTATTTATATGTGTTACTGTATCTGTACACGAGAGCTTTTCCTTGCAGGCTGAATGTTTGAAACATTTTGCTTGCAAGTTAGGTCGACAACTCCATGAATGTAAATTTGATATTTGGGTATTGCTTTCTCTTTAACACTTGTGCATTTTGCAATTATATTATGTCTATCGTAAAATGTCTTGATTACAAACTTCAACCAATAAGTATAAATTTTTATTTTAAATACCAATATTCTTTTTCAGTGAAATTATCATAACCTTTTTTTGTTTGATTTGTCTATTATCGCCGGAATATGACATGCCAGGTAATTTCATGACTGTAAAATCATGTATGCAGTTAGAACCCATCATCACTTGAAAGTTACACATACACTCACAAAACTAACACCATTAAAGAAGTAATGGCTAAAACACAATCACGCTTTGGAGCTTCGCTTTACCAACGTTACGCCCAACTGCTTTGCGCACGCTTTGACATATTTATTTTCTCAGCAGTTTCAACTTCTGCTACAAAAATGGGGGAAATGATTAAAATCTTTTCTAAAAATATCGTATTCCACAACCTTCTCAGAAAATAATCCAGAAAACAACAACAAATATTTTGACAATTCACACTTTTTCCAACCTTTGCTTTGCCCAAGGCGCTTTACAGCAACGTTACGTTAAGATTTTACGTTTTTCATTTTGAGGTGGAAACTCAACGCCAGGCAAAGCTAAATTGGGATAGGTAACATTGATTTCATATGGCTGAACTAGGTGCGTCAGCCAACGCAACGCACCAAAGCGTGATTGTGTTTCAGCCATAATGAATTTATTACATGCAAATCTAAACCTCGGGTAACTTACAAGCAAAATGTTTCGCGCAATAAGCCTGATACACTTACACATTGGGTTTGTAAACCGAGATAAACGTTGTAAACTTTTGAAATGCTATTTTGACATTTAATCAGTCACTTTCACACATCAAACGTATGCGCTAAACTGAAAATAATTATCGAGAACGAAGGGAGAACAATAGGAGCAAAATTCTATCAATAAATAAATTAATAAAATGAGATTGAATCCAGTGGGTTACTGCATTATTTAGTGGTGCAGTTTTAGGGTCGTTCATGAAACGTCGTCGTAAATCGTTGCATGAATACCCTTAATATCGAAGAAAATTTTTATTGAGGTGTTCATTTCTATAAATGTTGCCCACGATCATGCATATCGACAGGTATTTCGGTATTCTATGAATAACACAACACAGAGCAGTGACACCGAAATGCAGTTATGATTTGATAATATTATAAAATCCGAGTATAAGTATATAATTTCACACGAGATAAGGGAAATAGCTTCCTCTGCACTCCAGCAGATTTCTAAAAGAAATCAGAGACAACTATAAATATATCCTATGGAGTAAGAATGGGTGATTTGCATGATCCACTTACGGTTAATAAGGCCATAAGCTGATGGTCAGTTATGTCAGCAAGCTATGCAATTTCTTCTTCTTTCCCAAGCCGCTCAGTAAGATATAGAAATAGATAATGGATGCGCAGTGACTGTCTTTCTTTAAGGCGATTTAAACGAGAGTTTTTACATGCAACAACCTGAATGTTTTACCGGTAATACTGGCAAGCTTTGTAATTGAAAATTGATATGTCATAGATTCTTTATCAGGCACTTGGAACCATAATGTTTGTAGCTCAGGTTTCAAGACTCGATGTTAGCTTCGTAATTAATGCTGTACAACAAAAACATTGGAAGGGCTCAATGGACGGCAGTTAAAAGAATCCTACCATATGTGAAAGGAACATCTGATGCTAAACTGATGTTTTCCAAATGTATTCCTAATGACATCAAAGATTTCTGCGATGCTGACTGGCCTAACGATGGCGAGATAACGTCAGTTGTTGGATATGTTTTTATTTTTTTGAAGCGGATCAGTATCCTAGAACATCAGAAAGCAGCCCACTATTGCCCTATTATCCACTGAAGCGGTGTATATAGGCATTTCTTCAGCAGCACAAGAAGCAATGTGGGTGCTCAAACTCTACAACTATTTGCTGCGGCAATAAAGGCGCTGTATAAGCTTGGCACTAACCAGTGCTTACCATCCTCGGTCAAATCATTTATTGACGTTTTTATTTGTATATATTTAAATAAGAATTTGCTGTACAGTAAGAAATACATTGTTTATGTATTTATAAATTAGTGAATTATCAAACATAGTTGAAGTAAAACCACAACTGCTAACTGCTATGGACAATATCGAAATTTTGTTTATGTTATTGCTTCTTTTATTGTATTTGAAATCAATTCCAGAAGTAAATTTATCTTCTCAGAATAGACAAAATACTTAATTGAATAGTTTCTGTAATGTGTTATCAATTTCGGTCGCTCAACGGTAAACGCGATTAGTTGTCAAAACGAAAAGTTATGAAAAGGTGTCACTTATCCCGAATCAGCTTATAATTGATTCCTGACCAGCTATTTTTATATATTTTTGAAACGTAATTTTTTTTTAATCGAATCGTGTTTGGCTTGTCCACATAGACTAACGACTTTACCTAATCCTACAAGAAATAATCAAGAGGAGTTAAATCGCATGATCTTGGCTGCCAACTCACAGGGCCATTTCGAGAGATAAGCTGCTCATCAAATGCATCCCTCAACATTTCCATTGTTTCACGAGCTGTGTGGCATGTGGCACCATCTTGATGAAACCACATGTCAACCAAGTTCAACTCAGCCAACTGGGCAAAAAAAAATCGCGTGTCATGGCTCGATATCATTCGCCGTTGACGGTAACGTTTCTTCCACGGTCGTCTTTGAAGAAAAATACCACCGCAGCCCATAAACCACACCAAACTGTATTTTTTTTTCTGGACGCGTCGGTAATTCTTGTTGCAGATGCGACAGTTTTGCTTATTTACGTATCCGTTGAGGCAGAAATGAGCCTCATCGCTGAACACAATTTTTCGATACAACAGCTGAGTTTTAATAAATAAATATTTAAAATGTTTGATAATAAATTTCAATAATCGTTGCAATCGTTGCTCGTTTGTAAGTCTTTCCATGATTAAATGGCAGAGTATATTAAAAACTTTTCACTTTGACAGATGACGTTTGGACGCCATTACTGACCAGTAATGAAAAACTTAACTCTTAAAAAATCACCCGTTAATATAATATGATTGTGTGATATTCGATTTGCCTTAAAAAAATCTATTTAAAAATAATTTCATAAACAAATCTGGTACACTTAAAAATCTACTCCATCTAGTACTTCGTTTGAAAATGTCATCAAGGCATGTGCCCACACTGCCCATCCATGTGTTGTGTCAAATTTGGGCTAGTCTGGTTTGGTTTGTAATTCTTTTTATTTCGTAAAAAGTCGATTTTAAAAGCAACATTTATTTTATAATAGGTTTGCTATATTACTCTGAAAATGTCTGGTCGCGAGGGTGGTAAGAAAAAGCCATTGAAGGCTCCAAAGAAGGATGATAAGGACTTGGATGAACACGATATGGCTTTCAAACAGAAGCAAAAGGAGGCTCAAAAAGCAATGGAGCAGGCAAAGCAGAAGGCATCTCAAAAAGGACCCCTGATTGGTGGCGGAATTAAGAAATCTGGGAAAAAGTAAACCCACCCAACCATCTTGTGTTAATGTAAAATAAAACGACAAAACTAAGACATTTTTTTTTATAATTTATCGATTCATCTTCTGTATTTGGAAAAGCATCAAAAAATGTATCATATAAACTGCTTTGTGACAAATATAGATTGGGAATTGTATACACTGTAATTTTGCCTTTAATGTGCTGTCCACTCGAATTTCTTTTTACTGAAGTCGATGCAGACGGTTTTGGTATCTGGGAAACTCGATTGGGTTCCAGGATACTGTACCGAATAGGATGCCACTTCACATGCTGCACCAATGTGCTGGTGTAGTGGAAGATCTGGTTGACTTGCTATGTAGTAGGCCAATGATCCAATAAATGAATCTCCCGCACCTGTTGTGTCGACGACCTTTTCGATAATTTTTGTTGGAACGTGAATTATTTCCTGAGTGTTGTCCTTTTTCATGTAAACGGCGCCGTGTGAACCAAGTGTTATGATTACTGTGTTGGCACCCATTTCAATTAGACGTAGTAGAGCCTGCATTGAATCTCTAAAATGGCGATTATTGTAGTGTTTAATGTGTGAATAAAAAACAAATTATACCCAACGCTCTTGATTGGAAACCCTGTCATCAATTCGGCTTCAGATTCATTGACACAAAATATGTTTGCGTATTGCAGCAACTCGGTGGGAATGTCTTCTAAAGCTGGTGCGCCATTTAAAATTGAAATGCCTTTGAATTCCTTAAGAGCTGCAATGGTTGCCTCTATAGGGGTTTCCAATTGGCAGATAAGAATCTAAATTGAAATGTCCATTTCTAGTAGGTTTGAATAGCTATAAATTAGAATACCTTCGATGTCTTAAACAAGTCCGCGGCTTTGGACACGTCATTTGCTGATAAAAGTTTGTTAGCACCGGCCACAATAACAATGTTGTTCTCTCCTCCATCAGCAACACTAATTTGAGCTATACCTGTAGTCTAGAAGTAGGTCATGTAACACTTGCTTTGTTTTATTTTTCAAGAGATCTTACTTCATTGTCACATATTTCAATGTAATCGGTTTGAATATTCTCCTTTTGTAGGTGATCGAGATAGTTCCTACCCCATGCATCACCGCCAACCTTGGCAATCATTGCAGTTTTTGCACCCATTTTAGCGGCTGCCACACATTGATTAGCACCTTTACCACCAAATCCGGTGGAAAAGGAACTCCCATGCAGTGTTTCCCCAGCTTTTGGCAAGCGAGGGACGTAGCTGAAAATAGAAAATCTTAATTCGAGTATACTAAACTCAAGAAGACTGCACAAACCAAATAAAGTCCACAATTGCCGAACCAAAAACGAGCACCTCCATGGAAATAAATCGAATAAGCTAATTTAATCACTAGCCCAGGTACCTACTACTAATGTGAGGGTTGTTATCTTTTGCTTCACTTGTCGTTTCAAGTACTTAAGCAACTATCAAGATAATAATTTTATTTTCCTTTGTCGAATTATTTATTATTAGAACTGAGTGTAAATGTGACATTGGATATTTGACATATTGCAGATGATGGGATTTTTCCAGAGCATCTTTGGAGATAAACAAATGAGTCATGTGCATTCGTGGAGTTAGATAAGGTAATTTATTTTATGAATTAATTAAAAATTAGCTGATGTTAGTATATTTCGGAACATATTAGTATGGGATCTGAAGATTTGTGCCGAAACATGTATCTACTAATGGAAAAGGGAACATTTTTAACCTACTTTTATATATTTTTTTAATTTATTTTCAAAAGGTACATTTAAAGGTTTCCATTTGTACCTTTTAATAATTTAATATTTATTTAAAAATCCCCTGGATAATTATTATTATTTAATTATATATTTGCTCAGTAGGAATACATCGTCTACGGACCTACCCGTAATTTAACATCTCACAGTTATTTTGTTAGCCAATGTTTTCAACCGATTTGAACGAAAAGTGTTCGTAAATAAAAAACAATTTTTATTGTTGTTATGCTCATTACAAGGCATACGAATATTTAAATACCGAAGTTTGGATTATAATCAATGAGAAGTCCAATAAAGTAAATTTGGCGATTTGATATAGGACGTTCGTTATCACCAACCATAATAAATACGTCAAAATAGGTCAAATTTATAAAATCTTTTATATCTAGTTTTATATAATATAGTTAAATGAAATTGAATATTAATGTTATTATTGACATTTGTAATAAAGATCTATAATTAACATCAGCCTTATAGTATCTTAACGGAAATATCGGTTTTAATCATTAATGGCGTTTTCCATTGGGAAAAAAATCAATTTTTTTTTTGATCTGAAGACCGATTTTGACAGTTGTTGTGTTCCATTGGGCGAAAAAATTGATTTTTTTTTTTTGATCAGAGATCAATTTTGCAAATCTAAATTTTTCGGCAGATTTACCAATACCAATACAAATTATAGCTGTCAGTTTGACAAGAGTGATTTTCATTTTGATTTTTTACTTCGGTTGTGATGTAATGGATATAGACACAGAAAAGAAAGTTATACGTGAACTAATAAATTGATTGAATGAATTAAATGAAGATAATTTCTGTATTTTCAAATGTTTGTTATGTTTTTAATGTTGGCGGCTACACCGACGCTAACTTCACAGACACGAAATGACACCAATACAATGACAAAAAAAAAAATAAATCTGAATCGTGTTCCATTGACACTCAAAAAGATCAAATTTCAGATCAAAATCAAGATTTCCCAATGGAAAACGCCATAAGCTTAGTACGCAGTTCGCGCTAAAGGCCTGCTCAGAATGCATATCTGTAGCTGGTATCTGTAGCTGAGTGAAAGTTAAAAACAAGGCAACCCGTAAGCGCTTTCACAATGTGTATCTCCCGTGAATCTGTAGCTTGAAGTTGAATGGGGTTCAACTTCACGCTTCAGATTCACGTTTGACGTTTCACTCAGCTACAGATACCAGCTACAGATATGCATTCTGAAATTTTATCCACTTGTTTTCTCCAATCCAAAGGTAAATGCTAGCTAAATTCGTACACAGCATATAGATGAGTAAGGGAAATGTCATACATTCGCAGATGTCAGTAAATGTCAGATAATCAGTCGCGTCAATAAAATTTGTTTACCATTTGAGGCAAAATAAAATTCTTTCATCAAATATTCTTCTTCACTTTCTTCCATTTTGTTTTTATTTCTTTCTTTAAATTTCGCGGATTTAGTGGCTAAAACACAATCATGCTTTGGAGCTTCGCTTTACCGTTTACGTTACGCCCAACTGCTTTGCGCACGCTTTGGCATATTTATTTTCTCAGCAGTTTCAACTTCTGCTACAAAAATGGGGGAAATGATTAAAATCATTGCTAAAAATATCGTATTCCACAACTTTCTCAGAAAATAATCCAGAAAACAACAAAAAAATAATTTGGCAATTCACACTTTTTCCAACCTTTGCTTTGCCCATGGCGCTTTACAGCAACGTTACGTTGAGATTTTACGTTTTTCATTTTGAGGTGGAAAGCTGGAAACGCCAGGCAAAGCTATATTGGGATAGGTAACATTTATTTCATGTGGTTGAACTAGGTGCGTCAGCCAACGCAACGCACCAAAGCGTGATTGTGTTTCAGCCATAAATGTCTCGCACATTAATTTCGCGAGATAAAAAAGTGGAGACCTGTCATCCGCCGAGTGTAACACTTTCCGTATAACACATTTTTATACCCTACCTACATTTTGTGTGTCCCATCCTTTATGAAGTTAAGAATTTATCTCGCAAGCTGCGTACTGCACTGATTAATTTGCTCGCTAAATTTTATCTCTGTAGAGATTTGTATATGGGAGATAAAATTTATCGCGAGCTGCGTACTTCAATAAGTGATACTCAATTGCGTCGTTTCCTCGTGCGGTAAATATTTTGAAATAATCCGTGATTTGTGTGTGATTAATGAGTAAAATGAACATAAACGAAAAATAAATAAAAAAAAATCACAGACGATTATTGAGCGATTGCTCAGATACAATCGCCGACAGCAAAAACAATTATTGACCTTACATCAGGGCCAGTTTTCATGTATATATGTAGCTAATTATCAAACTTTAAATTGCAACAAAAATAGAAAATATGTAAACTTATTTTTTGTGTCAATCGTCGTGACAATAAATTATTTCTGACGGATTTGTGGTTAAGATCTAAAAATTTCTATGACACATACTGGTTGCTTTGCTTTGTTTTGCTGTAGTCCATGTCCCATATCTACTCTTCGCACTTTTTTTATATTGATTGGATCCAATTCCAATTGCATGGACATGGAAATGCCCATGGTTTTGTTAATGAATATAAGGGGTATTCATGCAACGTCGGAAAGTCGTCGTAAACGTTGTAAACGTGGTAAATTAACTGTCAAAATTTGTATGGGAGATCTTTTATAGCAATATCGGAATTTTCTCAAAGGAATTGGTTGCTTAAACTGAGATGGTAAACGTTGTAAACTTTTGAAATGCTATTTTGACATATAATCAGTCACTTTCACATATCAAACGTATGCGCTAAACTGAAAAAAATTATAGAGAACGGATATAGAACAATAGGAAAAATATTCTATTGAAAAATAAATTAATAAAATGAGATTCAATTCAGTGGGTTGCAGCATTATTTTTTAGTGGTGCAGTTTTAGGGTCGTTCATGAAACGTAGTCGTAAAATAACAATCTTTCGCACGTAATAAAATTACGATGTTGCATGAATACCCCTATTATGAAAATCAACACACACGAAAACTGTTGAAATCCAGTTAGTTAATAGGGATAGGTACGCAAACATTGTTTTTTTTTTTTTTTTCAACAAATCGATAAATGGTTTGTCTTTCTTTTGAACACTGTAAATCCTAATATTCCATAGTTGGTACTCCTGCTTCCAAAATGAACCGCAAGTTTGATGCTAAAATTGCCCACTTTCCACCATTTTGCTTTATTTCCTCCATCACTTTACGAACCGCGGTCGTGTAGTGAGCAAGCGAGTTGTCAAACCGTAGAAGGAAGCTAAGTTCTTTTTAAAATCTTTGGAATTCGTGACGTTTTAAAACTTACAGGTATAATATATCAAACTAAATATTCGTTGAATATATTTTAAACAATTTTCATAAACAAAAAAGTGCAATTTAATCTTATCATCGGTTTCTCATTACCCTCTCGTTGGTTTCTACCTATTGCGGCGTGGATTATGTAACATTTCGATGTTACTTCCATTTTTTTCTTTTATTTTATTCCATCTTTGGAAATCGTTTCTTTTGTTTGAAATGCATTATAAGAAAACAAGTCGATTTTTCAGACTAATTCGTAAAATTACTTTAAATTTAGGGAGTGGTCTTTATGTTGCATATAGCATTTATTATTGAAATATTTTGTCATTGAATTGTGCAATTAATGTCGATGAATTATATTTGCATAACATCAATAATTGTCAGTTTCTAATGCAGCAATAATTCTTGTTGCAGCGTGATGAATTTCTTATTTCCCTGACAAAATATGCAACCCGCTACTTTCCATGACGCATGCTTACAAGGCTATCGATTCTGTTATACAACCATAAAGGAAAAAAAACCTAAAATTTTACATTCATGTTTAAATTGATAATCTTTTTACAAAATGTCGCATCTCAGTGGAAGTTTTCTGAAAAAAGCCTGACACGTGATTTTCTTTCCAAACTGTCTGGCTTTCGGCCATTTTCGCATACGTCAGCCGTTTATCATTTGTCGTGCTGTCGGCATATTTAAAAGCAGTTAAAATCTCTCTTTTACGAAAATAACTCAGTTTTTTTTAAAGGAATAATAAAGGAGAATGGTTATTAGGAAATAATTCATTAACAATTCAATTTCAATAGCATATCCCTATGGTGTCTTCTAATTTTGATTGCAATTTTTTCTTAAGAGAAACTATTACAACGCATTTACTTTACGATCGACTTCTCTTTCAAAAGCCAACACTTAAAAGAGAGTATTATTTTTCTGTGTCATAAAAGAGTATAGTGCACGTTGATATGCTACCCTTGAAATTATTGTACGCGTGCTAAACTAATTTTGGAACCACTTTTCACTCCCTACTTGTCTATTAGGTATGATATGGATTAAGCAACAAAGGTCCTTTGAGATACTGCATTGAGTTTTTGAGGGCAATGTTAAAAAAAATGCGGCAATGATTTTCAACTAGAGCTCACCATTCACTTTGAAGGCATTTTGTTACGATATTGGGCAGATGACCAAAACAAATTTTGTTTTATTGAAGACGAGCCAAAAACTTCGCACTTTTAATGAAAAAAAGAAAAGAAATGTTCTTGCTCTTCTAACTTCTCTCTTACGAGCCCAAAGAATTAATTTTTGGTGCTGACTGAGTTGCTGACTGGAGCGCGAGTTAGCAACACGGTTTTTTTTTCACATGCTCAGTGCTCACAAGAAATCAAAGGTTCATTGACTTCGGCTTTGTGACGCCGCTATTAGGTAGTTTTGATTATTTGGCTTTTGTGCTTAGATACACAAATTTGAATTTAGTATGTAAAAAAAAAAGTAAATTGGAAATATGTAATAACTATGCAGAAAAAAAATTGGAATGGGCATTATAAGCTCTTTTTTGTTTAATTGGCGAATTGAGATTCTTTCTCTGTAGATATCAATTCTGAAATCTTTTGGTTTTAATCAAGATTTAGGTACCTACACTTTAAATATAAGATAGTTTCATTGACATTTCAAAGTTTTCCAGCTAACTGCAAAACAAAACTATAAGGAAACCTACTTTGAAGTTGTACGTAGGTAATTGGAACACAGTTTGTGTTTTTTTTTATCAAGACATTTGTTTGAAGAAAACTTAAAAAGTCTTTTTAATTTGGTCTTTTAAATTAATAATTATATTACTCTCTGCCTAATTCTTATTTATAAATCTAAATAAACCATACTTTCTTCCTTGCGGCTGCTTACTGTAGAAAGGTAGTGAACTATACCTATTTACTTTTGAAAATTAGAATTTGTTATATTTTCTACTTGTCCTACTATTTAGCTGTCGGAATGAGTTATGTTTGCAGCTATTTCTACTTATATAGTAACTGAAGGCGTGTAATAACTGGAACGGTCGACATACTGTAGTGTTGCAACTGATGTCCTCATGGATAGAAAATATAACAAAGGAATGAATTCACCTTTTTCTAATAAAATCAAATGTTATCCGAAATGCAAGTCCCCCTATATAATAGTTAGGTATGTAGTTAGATGTTAAAAGTCTGGGAGATTTTGCACCCTTATATGTATAAACATTTGATACACATATTGTGCATCCAGTATTTAAGTGAAAACGATTTTTTGTTTCTGTTTAAATTTGAAGACAATGTACATAATATAAAATGGGAGAAGACATTGGGTGAAGTACCGAAAAATAGCAAAACCAAACGTTGATTTATGTTACCTCTATGCCATACATCGGCACATCCAAATGACTTACTTTGGCATCTCTTCGCCCCTAATTTTTATTTAGTATTTCATGCATCAATCATCATTGATAACCGACACATAAAACGCTTATCGATATTGATTATTTTTTATTTTATAAAACTAGAAGGCAAGACATTCGAATACACAAAAAGATAAATAAAATCAAATTTAAGTTTTACGTTAATTGCATAACGTGTTATATTTACAGTATACAATGTACGCTGTTCATTTAAAATATATTTTCGCAAACTATAGTGACTTATGTTCGTTGAGATAAGACATTTACATTAGTACAGACGGTAGGTATGCGCATGTGCAAATAATAATGACATAACATTAGTCGACATTCGGTTTTAATTTTTTTTTCATCTGGTAAACAAAAGTACAAGATCAAATAGGGGGTGTTTAGAATTGTGCAGTGTCTAGTTTATTTTTGGAAGTAATTGGCAAAATATACCTTTTTTTGTTGTCCTAGCAGACACAAATGACATGAGTTATTCATTGATGTAATTTGTTATCAAACTTAGC
Source organism: Rhingia campestris (assembly GCA_932526625.1). NCBI lineage: Eukaryota > Metazoa > Arthropoda > Insecta > Diptera > Syrphidae > Rhingia > Rhingia campestris. The sequence continues at coordinate 48,327,842 of OW052182.1, read as the reverse complement.
AGACACGTGCCCGTAAACTGTTTATGCAAGAATGCATAGCTTTTCTGTTACATTTCTATTTTCTTCATACTACAACAATGTAATTCTTTTGCATATAAATATTGGTACATTTATTCATTGTAGTATTAGGCCTGTTCTCGTATAAAAAAAACATTTTGAATTTAAAACCTTTCCAGTACGTAGGTATTATTTGTAGGTATATAAATAAATGTTTGCAGGTCTTACTTAAGTGTGGCAATAGTTCGGAAAGAAAATGGACATGAGTTAGAATCAGCAAAAATATTATTGTCCGGGGACATGTCCAGTATTTGTATTTCAAATATTCAAAATACTTAAGCTAGCAGTCAAAAAAATTATGTCATGGTTGATCTCTTGCTAAATAATGTTTAAAAAAGGTATCAGTGTTTCATGTTTAAAAACATTTTTTAACCCAATTTACGGTGAATAATGTTGTTACATTTAAGCCAATCTGATGTGATAACATTTGTTATACTTTTAAATATGCAGGTAGAGATGCAGGCTCCGGGATTATTTTGCACTCTTCTATACCTACCCCTACACATTTTTATTCGATTGAGAACTAATTTGTTCATCTACAATATACATCTGCTTCTATTTTATGTTCACCTTCGACAATTGATTTGGCTTTACATACCATCTGGTACTTTCCTTCGTAAAATAAAGTTCTATAAAAATTTATGTAAACAAAAATCGATACACTGAGAACTTGATGTGATTATAGCGACAATGAGGAACTCTTATTGTTATATCATCAGAAAAATACATGTCAAGCGCCACCAACTCATTTCCTGGTTTGCATGCGATAAAAAAGATAATGGTATATAACTGCATTTTAGCCGGACAGTACCTACCTAGCTAGTTACATAAACATATATATATACATATATTTTCTGTGAAAATTGAATACATATACTTTCCATGCACAAGTGTTCATTCCATTCAGAAAAGCTTTCGTACTTGCGTTCATGTTGTACATGAACACTTGTAAAATTCTGAAACTGAGAGCGCAGAAATGTTCTTTGACAAGTTCTACTCTTTTCTCTGAACTGCGCTACGATATTATGAAAATCGAATCAATTTTTAAGCCCGGCTTGTGACTTCTCATTTCTTCATGCTATCTCACATTTCTTTTTTTAAAAAGCGGTTATTAAATACCTTGAAGGTATGGCCATGCGAACGAAGTTATGCAACCGATTTGAGAATACCGAACAAAAAATGCTCATCAAATAACGGGCACCGCTCGTTCATGTTCATGTTCTTGATAAGAATAGAAAATCTCTGAAATTGTAGAGAGCTTTGCGTTTGCCAAAAGTCAACGCAATTGCCATTGGCACACATTGTTCTGCGCATGTTGACACAATAGATTGGTAAGGTAGAGACAAGCCAAAAGAGCGAGAGAAACAACGACCTAAACTTGACTATTCTGCATCTGCAAATAGATTCAAGAACAGTTCTCTCGGTCGTCACTGTCCCCTTCTGTGTGAGAATGTATGTGTATTTATGTGTATAGAGATAGAAATACGCCAAGAACTGTAGCGAACGCGGTTAGCAATTGGGAATTTTTCAGACAGTGAATCAGTTGCCGGACCGAAGTTGAGGTGTTGTGAATAGTTTCTTACTGCTCTGTGATAAATTAAATAAATAGGTACACTTATAAGTAGCAATTAAGTTTAAAAATTTGTATTTCTTTTCTCTTTTTTTACTTTTAACTGGTTTCAAAATAATTTAATATTTCTACAAATTACAAATGAAAAGTGAATTATCAAGCCATATTGAAGTTTTTTTTTTTTTTTTTTTTTTTTTAACAAATTTTCATTGTTGCCTATCTCGGTTATGCAACAACGAATAGAACATGGTGCCTGTGAATTAGTATATAGAATCAAATGAGACATGATAACTCAAATACAGTTCAATGATTAGAATTTATTTCTAGTTAACGCGAGTGTGATTTTTTTATTTAAATTTCTTTACCACGTGGTTTAGCAAATATACTCGTCTGCAACTTGGTAGTTACGTCACCAACATATTGCTCGTGAGGTGGCAAAGCTGGCCATGGTTATATAAATGCGCCTCCTCGTATACGCTAATTAAATTTTCTTTTATTGTATCGTATCTTGTGACTTTGAAATGGAAATCAAAATAAGTTTATTAACACTTTTTGTTAACAAAATAATCTACATCATGATACTGAATAAATCATGTGGGCGTTGGTAGCATGACTTAACGTCATATGAGTTAATGAACGAGAAAAAGAACACTTGCAGATTACATAAACTGCCACCAAGGTCTTTTTTATTATAAATTTGAAGTTTTTTTTTTAGCAATCTTGTGGTGATTCTACGCGAACTTTGCTGTATAAGAATAAGAACCTTTTTGCTCAGCTTTAGGCATCAATTTATTGTACCCTGACAATACTTTTCATTGAAAAACCTCTATCTATTACTAAAAATGTCTTAATTAAAATCGAAGATATCCATAGACATTTCTTTTATAAATTGGTAGATTTATGAGAGAACTTTGGGAGTTCGTTACGCAGGCTTTTTTCTGGAAGCAGATGCTGAACTATTTCCATGAAACATGAAATATGCTAATTGAAGTCAGTATACTTGAAGTTGGTTGGCTTTCTTCCAATGGGTACCTATTTTTTAATAACTAACGTTTAAAATTCGTGACAGAAAACAGGTACAACAAATTGGGTAAGGTTTAGGTGAATAATCATCAATGGATCTTATGCGTTGAATGCATATCCTAACAAATATTATGTTGTTTACACAAGTTGGGTTTAACTGACATTATCAGTATTAAACTGTCATTACAGTAAAAACCAAAAACCTTTAAAGTGTCGGTAAAAGGCAAGAAGTCTTTTCCATCACTCTCACTCCTCTGACCCGTTTCAGCAATGTTTAAAATTATTAAGTAGTGTTTTAATTATTTTAAAGAAGGGAAAAACCTTTGTTAGCACCATAACTGTCCAAAACATTGCTAAACATTTCCAAATGGTTAATATTTACTTAGAATTTGAACGAATTGATACTCGCCCTAAATGCTTAGGTCTACATACCGACGGCATTTGAAACTTAAAAAAAACCTTAGAATTATGAGCCAAAATATTTACACATATTTATTAGTTTGCAAAATAAAATAATGTTTTTTTTTGTCCTTGCAGCAATATGGGTAAAGGTGATTTTGATCCCGTTAGCTTCGCTAAGGATTTTGCCGCTGGAGGTATCTCCGCAGCAATCTCTAAAACTGCCGTCGCACCCATTGAACGAGTGAAATTGCTGTTGCAAGTGCAACACATTTCAAAGCAAATCACCCCCGACAAACAATACAAGGGCATGGTTGATTGCTTTGTCCGCATTCCAAAAGAACAAGGCTTTGCTTCATACTGGCGTGGTAACATGGCTAACGTCATCCGTTATTTCCCAACCCAGGCTTTGAACTTTGCCTTCAAGGATAAGTACAAGCAAGTAAGTAATGTCGCTGCTGCATTTATTTTTATATACGTAATAATTTATTTTTTGTTATTATTTAGGTCTTTTTGGGAGGTGTTGACAAGAACACCCAATTCTGGCGTTACTTCATGGGTAACTTGGCTTCCGGTGGTGCCGCTGGAGCTACCTCGTTGTGCTTCGTCTACCCATTAGATTTCGCTCGTACTCGGTAAGTTAAACCCTTGCATGTCCCCATTTATACTCGACTTTATATCAATTTCTTTCTTTTAATTCTAAAGCTTGGCCGCTGATACCGGCAAGGGAGGTCAACGTGAATTCACCGGTCTTGGAAACTGTCTCGTTAAGATCAGCAAATCTGACGGTATTGCTGGTCTGTACCGTGGTTTCGGTGTGTCTGTGCAAGGTATCATCATCTACCGTGCTGCCTACTTCGGCTTCTACGATACTGCCCGTGGCATGCTTCCCGATCCTAAGAACACACCAATCTACATCAGCTGGGCTATTGCTCAAGTAAGTTTACTTTTTACCCATTCGTCAATTAATTTTTCTAATCTAATGCGTTTCGTTTAGGTTGTTACAACTGTTGCTGGTATTGTCTCCTATCCATTCGACACAGTTCGTCGTCGTATGATGATGCAGTCTGGTCGCAAGGCCACTGAGGTTATTTACAAGAGCACAGTCCACTGCTGGTCGACAATTGCCAAACAAGAAGGTACCAGTGCCTTCTTCAAGGGTGCTTTCTCCAACGTTCTCAGAGGTACTGGTGGCGCTTTCGTCCTTGTCCTGTATGACGAAATCAAGAAGTTATTGTAAATTATTATTGTAACAACACACCAACAAAAATTAAATTAAAAATATAAAACATAAAAATAGTAAATTAAACATGACTTTTCAATTATGGATGTATAAAGTGGGCTTGCAAAAGGTGCTAAGCACGTGTTTATCAGCATTGAACCGGTTTGAGATTTCAATAATGGGATGGTCAAGTATTTGTCAGACACAGTTGTACTTTGATCGTTAGCATTCAATTGATCTATGATGTCATTCATATTGATGGTAGAAAATATTGAGAAGCTAGCAACAGAGTGTTGGCTGGAGTGTAGGGATAATAAATATGTATGTGTGTAATTTAATTGGAGGTTGCTGTTTTTTGCCACGAATATGAAATTGGTTTATTTTTTTATGGATTTCTATTTTTGCAAGTAATTCAATTTTGGTTGTGTCTTTAATTTAAGATGTCCCTCTCCATACGTTTAGCTGGAATACAGTTTTTGCGAATGGCAATAGATAAAGTTGACCAAGTTAGACTTGCACTATTAACTCGACGATCTGACTGAAAATCCAAGACAAAGCTGGAGTCTCATCGTTAACGAACTCCGCGAAATATAGTCACTGTTACCAGCTCACAAAGTTCGTCGTTGAATCTTCGCTCTCAAAAACGTTTGCTCGCTGTACGAACAAAATCTTTATTCAACTCGGGTTATGTATGTTTTTATTTTTATTAACTTTTCTCAGGTGAGGCAAATTTATAAAGCTCCGGGAGCTGTGTTGTCGAACGTACTTGGGTTTTATACAGAAGAAGGTGTAAAATATCTCTTAGCTCTGCAAATGTAACGTAAGTTTGGACGCTGCTGATTTTTCAATAGAAGTGTTGTTGCCATGGTACATCGGACCTAATTGGATTACATGGATTCTTCTGATTTGACGACTGTATGCTTAATTTTTTTTTGATAGACTGTGGGCTTGTTCTTTCTTTTGCTGCTGCGTTTTTTTAAACTAAATTTTGTATAATATTTTGTAGGTCTTCGTTCATAGAGCTGTAAAACAGCAAAGAAGCGAACAGATGCTTCGTTGCTGTAGTAAAGCAATATCGGTAAAATGTTTATCGTTTAAGTTAGTCGCTATTAGAGATGGATAACATAAGCGTTTTTTCTTCAGTTGAGCGTTGCCTTCGAAACCCATATTGTCTATTGCTTATCAACAATCTCAATGTTAATTGTTTTTCATTACCTTTGAAAGTATGGATAGTAAAGCAATCAGTCAGATTGCATTTACTTCCTTTTTTTAGGAATCGGTTGGATTTAAAAATTTTTCAGCGACTAGGTAAAACCTGTTGATCATAATATGAAACCGGTCAAGTGGCAAGTCCAAATTTTTACTTGCGTTATACTTGAAGGTACATGGTTGCACCGCTTGTTTCAAGTTTAATGTCGGGTCAAGTTGTGTCAAGCTGCCGTTCTGTTCGAGTACCGTAGCCAATTGGAGATACGTTAAAATCAAAAAAAAAAGTCTCCAAAGACTTCAGCTGTTGGGTAAAAAATGAAACATCTGAGATTTACTGCCCATACAGGACCTCAAAGCTAGCTTATCTCTTCATTATTTTTTTTCCAAAAAGAAGAGGACGACCTGTATAATGCCGAATCTAAACGGCAAATTTTAGAAGTTGCTTATCCTAGTGTTACTCTTTGATGTTTATCAGACTTTCGCAAGAGGTAGAACAGTGAAAAATAGTAAGGTGTTGTCACTTTCGGGATTTGAACTTAGTAGTCCAACGAACTTACCACTATGCCCTGCATCCACTGTTAAGTTGGGTGACGAGTTCTTATCCCGTCAAACTTTTCGGATAAATGTTGAAATAGAGTCGCTGGTTGCTCACCATTTGGGGATCTATAAATACAACATATGGATTTTAAGATTCCCTGGAAGACAAGTTGAAGCAATATAACTTCGAGGTTACAGGTTCCATAGATTCCTTAATGATAGGTCAGACCTTATATATGCAGATACACAAAGACCACCCTTAAAACGGAGACGTGGATGCAGTTTTTTATAAGGCAACGAAGATAAATTTATTTCATAGTCGAGCTAGCTTGTGTTTCTATAAATATCAGAATGTGTCTTTCTCTTTGAAGACCTCGAATGTTGCAAAATTCAGTCACACATTTTTTAGTGCTAGTTTCTCTCGCATGTTGTTCACCCGAAACGTAATAACAACAACTTCACTGAGCCTATAGCATGATGTCGTTGAATCTTAAATATGTAAATGTATATGCAAATATATTTCTGTGGAAAATGTTTGGAAACAGACCTAGTAGGTATGTTTTTCAAAGTTAAAGACGTTTCGTGGTTTCGATGTATGCGTCTGTTCTAATTATTTTATCCGCTCAGGATAATTTGGCACTGAAACGAAGCCATATTTGCTTTATGCATTTTTCTAAAGTAAGGCGAATCTATTACCCAAAAAAAACCTTCACGAAAAGCCGGCAAATATTTGATTGCCTTTTTTTTAATTTGAATTGTTGTATGTTAACCTCACTAAACAAAATTATATATTGCATAATTTTTGTGCAGAAAACATACTCAGCAATAAATATTAAAGATGTTTATGTGCAAAGTATTTTTTTATTTATTCATCAAATTAAGTGCGTATTTTAATACAATTCTAAGAAATTTATGAAGAAAACTATTGTACACCTAAAATAGATAACACATATCAGTCTGAACTTGAAGAACGTGATTTACTACAAACTACAGGAAATTCTATCTACTTTTGTATATAATCATATTGATAAAGTATTATTATGAAACCATATACTCGTGATAAGCAAATCCATCTACGACAACTGCCTACACTTTCGTACAGAGCTCCGTCATAAGCACGCGGTTGGTTTCCGAAATCAAAAAAAAAAAAAAAAATAACGCTAATGGAATTTGTTATCACGATGGAACTACCTATATAATCTTGATCTGTTATTTGATATGAATCCAAGGTTATTATAACGGTTTCCGTGAGTTTTAGCATAGTTGAAGATTATCTATCTGTGTTTTTATATGTTCAAGTGTAAGAAGCGAGCTAACGCTAATACGATATAATACTAGATTTATTACTATGCAAGGATATAGGTTCAAGATTCTATAATGAGCATAGCGACATCACATTCAATATCTTTAAACAAACTAGCAAGTGTGCATGCTGTGTGATTTGACACCATTCGAAATAACCGTTAACCGAAACAATTGGTGATTGGTTGATGAATTAACACTCCATCCATCAAATACTTAATTTTAAAAGGACCGGTACCTACAACTGAGTTTAAAATAAATTTAAGAAGCTTACATTATGGATAAATACAAAGTTTCAGGTCGCTTTATTTCCCTTATTGACTAAAAACATGATATACAGATATGTTGCCATTGACATTTGACATCACTATTTTTAAAAACTACTTTTTTGACTTTATTTAAAGAGAAATTGTAGATTTGGATTACTAACTCTGACAACGATAGAAATTCAACTGCATTTTATAGATGGCGTTTGCTTCTTGCTTGTCACCAAATTGGATTCACGATTTTTTATTTCTTTATCGTTTATTTTGATTTTGCTCACAAATCACACACAATTCACGGATAAGTTTCAGAATTTTCGGCGCTTTTTATTTAAATATTTTGAAGCAAATTAAATTATTCTGTGAAACAGGCAACACGCAACTACATTTTGACATATACCACTACGTGTACTACATTTTACTACAAGCGTTTTCGATTGGGATACAAAAAGCACTCTTTTTATGCTCTAGAGTCTAGAGCACTTTTCTTACTCTAGATCTATTTTTTCGTTTTCGATTGGGATACAAAAATCACTCTTTTTTTACTCTAGAGTACTTATGAAGAATCTGGATTCGAAGTTAACCACGTGTGTTAGTGTGCCATTTGACAGCTTATTGTTTATCTTTAGGCCGCAGTTATAGCTATTACTCATTGCGGCTTTTTTATAAATTCGACTATTGGCGAGTTGATGTCAAAACAAAGCTTATGCATTAAAGAACATCATTATCCAAAAATATTTTAGTTTCTAATTATTGTTTTCGCAGAAATCACAAAAAACACAAATCAAACTGCGAAATGCAAACTTCAAACTGACATCAGTCAGATATTAAATGTTTTTGTGTTGGTGCATGTAGTTGTAAATTTCACTTGGAATCCAGATTCTTCAAAAGTGCTCTAGAGTAAAAAAAAGAGTGCTTTTTGTATCCCAATCGAAAACGAAAAAAATTGATCTAGAGCAAAAAAAGTGCTCTAGAGCATAAAAAGAGTGCTTTTTGTATCCCAATCGAAAACGCTATAACTTATAGCGTTTTCGATTGGGATTTTTAGATATACTCTCTGATTTCAGATTTTACCCATCCCAATCGAACATTAAAGAGGTAACTCTGGTTTTGTGTGTGTGTAAGTGTGCCATTTGACAGCTTATTGTTTATCTTTAGGCCGCAATTATAGCTATTAACTATCAATGTAAACCATAATTTGAAATTTTCTTTTACTCATTGCGGCTTTTTTTTATAAACTCAACCATTGGCGAGTTGGTGTCAAAACAAAGCTTATGAATTTTAGAACATGATTATCCAAAAATATATTAATTTCTAATTATAGTTTTCCCCGAAAATCACTTTTTAATCATCAAACTGCGAAATGCAAACTTCAAATTGACATATGTCAGATGTTAAATGTTTTTGTGTTGGTGCATGTTGGTGTAAATCTGACTTGGAATCCAGATTCTTCAAAAGTACTCTAGAGTAAAAAAGAGTGCTTTTTGTATCCCAATCGAAAACGAAAAAATAGATCTAGAGTAAAAAAAAGTGCTCTAGAGTATAAAAAGAGTGCTTTTTGTATCCCAATCGAAAACGCTATTAGTTACGTAGCAGACGTAACTATAATGTAGTTATTCAAAAAAGTGTCATTTCTGCCACCTCTGAGAGCTCATGAGCAATCGCTCAATAATCGTCTGACTTGACGATTATTGTTTTAAGTGAAGCAAATAAATTGACATCGCCGACAGCAAAAACGACTATTGATATTACGTGATGCAAGATGTATACCGTCGAAATGTTATCGTCTAACGATAATCACTTTACGGAACTAGGGCCCAGACTAAAATGTAGTTCATTTTATCAGTTTTTTTTGATAATTATTTATTTAGCATATTTTTAATTAGTATTCGTTATAATGTTTTTGAATTTCAGTTTAAATTTTAAATACCTATAATCTATTGTATATGTACATTAAATAAGTTAAATAGATTTATTTAATTAATTAAATTCGTATTTTACATATTCAATTATAAATTTTTTTAAATTGCCTATATCTTCATATCTTTCATTTTTGACATCTGGTGGAAGTGAGTTGAACATTCCACAACCCTTATATATTTTGTTTATTTTGTGTTTGGTTGCATGATAATGCAGAATCTAAAGTCTTCCCTGTTTCTTAAGTTATAGGGCTGGGAATCCCTTACATAAATTAGATTTTTCATTAAATACTTTGGCAAATAATTGTTTTTGATTTTAAAAATAAAACAGAAACATGCACTTCGATTTCTTAACATTCAATTTAAGCTTATTTGACCTTATCCATAATCCTATTCTAAGTAAGTCCTCTTGCATCAGGCGCTCGAATTCTTCTGGGTTTACTCCTTCTAGGAACAATAAGGCGTCATCAGCAAAAATTGCAATTCGAGCGTGCTTTAGTTCCCCTTCTAAGTCCTTTATATATATGATAAAAGCAGCGCACTAAGTATAGATCTCCGGGGGAACCCAATTGATGTTCTGTTGCTACTAGACATCTTCCCATTAACGTTTGTTCTCTGCGATCTGCCATTCAGAAACTACTTAAACCATTGCAGTTCACAACCACTTACACCGTACCCTTGAAGTTTGAACAAGAGAATTTCTCTGTTTATAGTCTCAAAAGCCCTATTGAAGTCAAGGAAGACGGCGACCAAGCATTTATTGGCAGCGAGCACTTCCTTCCAGCTAATAATGAAGTTGTTCAATGCTGTCTCACATGAATGTTTTTTTTTCGAAAGCCGGACTGACTTTCCATAAAAAGGTTGTGCGATTCGAAATACTTTTCAAGTTGTTCATGAATAACTTTTTTCAATTAGATTTCGTATACTGGTAGCGAATTAACTGGTTCAAACTCCTCACAGTTTACTGTTCCTTTGACTTTTTTCAACTGGTGTGATTACCGATTCTTTCCATGTATCGGGAAACGTTCCTCTGGCCATTGAGATTTTAATTAAGTGTACTTGCACTAGGACTTGGCCTAATACCGACAATGCATCGAGAAGCATTATCGCATTCAAAAGATTGCAATCTTTTTTTTGATTCATAGACTTAAGCGTTCTCTTTACATCGGAAATGTTAATAGGTTTAAATTTAAAATTTAGTGTCGTGATTTCTGGTCTTGGAATAAATTGGGTGGGTGGTATAGACGCTGCAAGAGAGATGCTTTGCAAAAAAACTTGTTAAACTCTTCGGCTATATTTCTATTCTCTTTTACACATATGTCGTTGAATATTACTTCTTTTATTGGGCGTCTCTTTTCAGAAGAGTGCAAAAAAATTCAATAAACGTTTTTTGGACTTTTATTGGAATAAAAAAAAAACTTTTTTGACAGGTCAAAACAAAAACTAGCTTCGTCAAGCATTTCCCGTCAAAATTAACCTGAAGAAAATGGTCGATTGACTAATAACATATGAGCTTTATCTTATATATAGCGTTTTCGATTAGGATAAAAAATCACTCTTTTTATCAAGATCACTTTTTTTGCTCTAGATCAATGATTTCGCTTCGATTAGGATAAAAAAAAACACTTTATTTTTATCTAGATCACTTTTGAAAAATTTCGATTTCAAGATTTCAAGTAACACCTATATGCACCAACACAAAAAAATTGACATCCGACAAACCGTCAGTTTGAAATTTACATTTCGCAGTTTGATTTGTGTTTTATTTTGACTGCTTTAAAATGAAATAATTTTATTAAAGAATCATCATCATCATCATCATATACGTCAAGCAACAGTTTCTTGGATTCATGATTATTTTATTTTGATTATTTTATTTTGAACTGAAAAAAATTGTTTGGAAAAAACGAAAAGCATTCGTGGACAAATTTCATTGATGATGTTCTCCCAAATTATGCAGACGATGAAGTGGGTAATATTAAAGTTATTGAAGAAATTAAATATTAATATTTTCGTCCATATTTTCCGGGCAAACTGCAACAAACATAGCAGAACAGTTTGCAAACTAGAAACATTTTATTGAAAAACGAAATTGCGGAGGAAAAAGGCTGTGAGCGCTCAATGTTCGTCTTTCTTGTGGGTTGTAATTCTAGGAATTTAATTTAAATTTGATGATCTTTTTTTATTGAAAAGATTGGTGAAAACACAGCGAAAAGTTTCCAATCTGTTTAATTTTATTTGCATAAGTACATTCTGGGTTGGGTACGTTTTCCCCAAAACATAATCCCCAAGACAAAATCTCCAAACCCAAAATCCCCAAACTGAAATCTCCAGCCGCAAAATCCCCAAAAAGAGAATCCCCAGGACTGAAATCCCCAATCCAAATTCTCCAAAAAAAGATGTTCAAGTAGTGAATCGCGGCGATTTAATCGCATGATTCACTACTTGAACATCTATCTTTTGGAGATACCTATTTGGTTTAGAATAAAATTAATGAAATGTTATACACAAAGTAAATATATTTGCAGTCTTAATTAAAAATAAATTCATTTTTAACTTCAATTATAATAATAACAAGAAAAAGATTTTATTAATGATTAGAAACAAAAGAGAAAAATTCGCAGACAAAATAGCGATTTGTCTATTGTCGACGAATACTAAAATACTGCATTCATTATTTTTTTTTTGTATGCATACAACTTTTAATCGTTATCACAATTCATAATACTAAGGAGAGAATCGTAAGATTTGGAGATTTTTGGTGATTTTGGCAGAAAAGATTTTTTCTTTGGGGATTTTGTCCATGTATATTTTTTCTATGGAGATAATGTCCAGTTAGATTATATTTTTTGGAGATTTTGTCCAATGGAGATTGTTTTTGGGATTTCGTACCGCTCCCGTACATTCTTCCACAACAAGAAGATAAACGCAGTGATGAGTGAGCTGTCAAATGGTACACTAATGGCCATTGGTAAAAAAAATCAATCAAAAGAGCTTTATCTAATATATCTTACCGAACTGAAATCCGGAACAAGGTCAATGTGATTCTAATTTGCTGCTGTTTTAGGACTTGTAGAAAGAAAAGGAATATGTAGAGCTATATAAATAAGCCAGACTTTTGTTATCATTAGGAGTCTACTACTTACGGATTCCTCATCCTCATCGTGTTCGACTTACGGAGACATATCGGAGGGATTCGTAAGTGCAACACGCCTAATGAGAGAGGAAACAACGATCCCAAAATAGTTTACTGCTGAAATTATTACTGGTAAACAATCAGTAAACTGTCAGTTGGTTTATGTCATTTGTCCGGTAGTTTTTCGAAAATTTGCATTTTTCGAAGAGAATTACACCCGATACAAGAAAGTTGGCACACAAAATTGACACAAAAGTTTTCGATTTCAACGATTTAAACTTTGTATGAATTTCAACTCACAACATAACTAGACCCAACTTGAGTTTAGAAAATCGACTGATCTAACCACCAGCAAACCACTCATATATGCGGAGTGTTACCCAATTATAACAGTTTCAAATTAGAACAGTAAAATATGTTTCAATTTGAGCTCATCTGAACTCTCTGTTAAAAGTATATAAACTTCAAACTTTTTTTTTGTGGTAAACACGTCCAAATCGCACTTGTTAATTAATTTTTCCTGAGCATAGAGAAAAACGTCAGGTGCGAGTGAAAAAAATAATTTAATTATACAAAAATTGCAGAAACAAAATTATCCCATAAAAATTCTGCGTAATCTTTGTTGTTTTTGTTTTTCTAAGTAAGTGCAAAGTCAAATAAAGTCATAAGAAACTGAAAAATAAAATGCTTTATGTGTAATTAGTTATTCTTTGCGGGAAAAAACATTCGATTTGTGGAATTGCAGTATATACATACGTGTTTTTTTTTCATCTACTTCCATAAAACGCAAACTAAAGAAATGAACCTTATCACTAAAAAAACACGATTATTGTATTTCACAACATGGATTGAAATATAAATAAATAGAGAAAATATTTGCGTTGCTGGGAAATTTGTAAACTGTTTTTCTTGTGTGTTATTTTTTTTTAGGTCAAATTGATATATGTATCTACAGTTTATTGTTTATAGTTTATTGTATTTGACATGTTTTTCTAAAAGGTTTTATCAAAAGATGTTTTTTTGTTTCTATTTTTGTCCAAGGTCATAACGCGTAGTGAGACTTTATTTATTTTATTTCACAGGGAAGACACTAATGTCAACGGATTTTCCAATACCAACGGCACCAGAAATGCCGCAATCTGAATACACGGCTGCAGCGTCATCTTCGTCGCCGAACACTTCAGCAAGTTCACGACCACCACCCATTGGATTTACAACATTGGGTTGCAACAACGAAAAAGATACCACAGCCGATGGGTCGTCAACTAAAGACTCAGCAACAGACGATAAAGGGGAGGAAAAACGTGATGACTCTATATTTGAATGTAATATCTGTTTGGATACAGCAAAAGATGCCGTCGTTAGTATGTGTGGTCATTTGTTCTGCTGGCCATGTCTACATCAGTGGCTAGAGACACGTCCCACCCGAAAGTTATGTCCAGTATGTAAAGCAGCAATTAGCAAGGAAAAGGTTATCCCGTTGTATGGTCGAGGCAGTACGAAGCAAGAGGATCCCAGGTAACTGTAACTACTCTAAAGACACATCTAGTCATTGGACATTTGCAATAATTACAGGATATATCTACCAGATGTTAAGAAGATGTTTATCTTGTTTGAATTTCTTTTATTGTACCATTTTTGTAATACTCTCTCTCAAGAGTCAGTTTTATAATATTTTGTAGCTTGTCTTAGCTCTTCTTTGATCTTAGCGAAACCACCCCTAAATGTGTCACATTTAAACGACCAATAAAACAGACAGTCGGAACAGTCGGTATAGGTATTTATCGGAACGAACAGCAAAATTCAAAAAAACTATTTTTATTACGGAACTAGTAGACATTATAATCTAAAACAATTTAACAAGCAAGCGTTATAACTTCGCCTTACTTTCTAAAAGAGTATTAATAATTCAAACCCTAGCTTCATTTCGTTTGATGTTTAATCTTGGCACACATAAAGTTTCATAAATCTTGTGTCTTGTTTTTCTATGTTTGTCAAATCCCCGAAGCAACAGAATTGTTCAGAATTGTTAGCATTAAAAGCAAATTCAGTATATGTATCTATTTTAAGAGAAATAGTCTCTTTTATATTTTTTTGTAATTTTGATTTGTTTTTAATTTTTGCGCGCTCAAGCGCTTTGAATATTCTCTAAATGTTTTACGCACAGAGCGGGCGTCTGAGAAAGGGAAGAAAGAGAGCGATGGGAAATATTTTGGATGTATTGTAGACTTAATTCCATGGGTGGTGTCCGAACTTACATCGTACAAATAATAGAACAAATAATTAAAATGTCGTTTTATAATAGTGTTGTATATTTTAACCGCTGTTATATAGTCCATTCATTTTTGAAAACTATAAAAAAAACAATCTTTTTCCCTACATATATTATCGACGTGCTGCTCCATTTTAAATTCTTTGCCTATTATCATTCCTAGATATTTTATGCTTTTAACATCGTATTTCTATCGTATTCCCATATTTGCTATTTATATTAATTGTCATCAACTTCTTTTTTTGTCTGCATTACTCAGTGTTGTCTCCTTCAACATATGTATATTAGAGTGTCATCCGCATATAATACACTTTTGCAAAATTGTATGGTTCTACTCATATCGAGATCCTTGAGGAACTCCTTGTTCTACTTTAATATATCCCGATATGGAATTTTTAACTTTTGTCCTATGCTAATTTCTAATAGTATTTCCTGATCAATCATTTCGAACGCTCTTTTAAAATCAAGAAAAAGTGCAATTATTTTTTTCCGCTTTGCACAATTCTTCCATTCATTTATTAAATGGTTTACTGCAGTCTCACATGAATACATTTTTTTGAAATCCAGATTGGTTATTGGTACCGTTCAATATATTCTATTAGTTATTTTTACTATCGCTTCTAATATTTTTAACTTTCTCTTGAAAAGAGAATTTCATGAAAATTTTCGACCTCGAAATTTTGATTGTTTGCTTAGCTTAAAAAAGTGGTTTTTGGAATTCCGTCCGTAATGGTCTCCCCAGCCTAAACGGCTTGACCGATTGTCTTCAAATTTTGTATCCAAGTTTCTTTTGGTCATAATTCTAGGCCATTTTTTTTGTTTGCTTTTAGCCATGTTATAAACGGTACCTGCCATATAGAAATTACACATAACCTCAATTTTCTCGAAAACGGCTCTAACGATTTTGATTAAACTTTATATATACTATAAACATGTTAGTTCCAACAAAACTGCATACCCAGTTTTTTTCGAGAAAATCCATATAACGGATTTTGTCATTCAGGCCATATAAAGAAAATTGTTAATTTCTCGCAATTTTCGGAACGGAATTTTCAGTTTTGGCCAATAACGAAAAATAATTATTTTTCACATAGACACCGATTCCTTCAAATTTCGGAGTAAACGTTCGTATAATCACATTTCGACATTTTATATAATTTTTAGCATTAATAATCAAAAGCGTACTATTTGATCTAACGCCCAACTCGCTGTGAAAGATAAAGTTGCGTACGACCCAGTCGTGCACCCACCACTCGTTTTTATTGTTACAAGCTATTTATTTATTAATTCCAGAATGGTGTTAAATAAATTATTACAGTTGTCTAATCATTACAGGACTTACTTTTTCTTAATTAGCTTTATTTTTTCTTGATTTGAATAATGTAACGATATTTGGTGAAATTTGAATATGCTACCATGTTGATCTAAGTAATTTCTATATATATAGTACTTTCAATTGATTTACGTATTTCTTTTACACTTTCTATAAAATATTTATTGAATTTGTAAGCAATTTTGATTTCATCATCATATTCTTCATTTTCGATTATTATGTTTTTATGTTGCCTTTTTGTAGTTTCAATACCTTCATGTTTTGGATATAAATTCAGTATTTCAGTTGCCCTCATATAATATATGGATTTTATTATTGCTTCTTCTTCGCATTCGCTAGTTTTATAGTTTTTTTTAAACATTTTAAACATATTTTTTCTTCTTTTTTGTATTCATTTGATCTGTGATTAAATCTTTTACTTTTGAGGCATCTTATAACTTCTAATACATTTATCTTTCCCATCCAATACTAAGTTGCTTCCAATACTTTCGGGAATGACTCTGCACCCAGCGTACCTCCGCCCTGCACCGTTAAAAAAATAATATTTGTTATGGTTATTTTAGGCTAATTCTCTTTTTCTCGTGAAGTCGGAGTCAATGTAGCAAGACATGCTACATCTTATTAACTAGAAAATTTCTCAAGTGGGCATCTTAATTTCGGATCGGAAATGTTTTTTGTGGGTTATTTTATTAACAGCTTTCCGAGCTGCTTGAAATCCAATTGAAGAAAAAGTCAAAGTAAACAATTGTTACAGAATTAAGTTACACCATAGCTACAACTTCTTCTCCATTATTACAATAAGGGCATAAATATTACCAGTGGTTACTCCGTTACTTCCTAGAACGAAAAATAAAACTGTAACACTTTGGCCTAGATATAAACCTAACAACGTTAAAAAATGTATAAATATCTCTGCATTCAAGTTATGGAGCTTTGCTTGCTGACGTTACGGATCGTTAATAGGGACATAGCAATTTTATATTTTAATACATATAACACACTAAGTATTAAATCGTCCATAAAAAGTGACCGAGTAATGGTCTTTGTCGATTTCATGCCGGACAAGGATGGACTCCTGACATTACTTATTCAAATTATGCAAACAATTTTCGATGTTTAAACAGTTTTAAATAGGTTTTGTTTTTAGATACATTGTTGAAAAGAAATAAAGTTTTTTAATGATTAAAATGTATAAAAAAACACAATTAAATAAAGCAAAATATTCGTTTTCAGAAATAAAGTACCACCTAGGCCAGCAGGTCAACGAACAGAACCTGAACAACAGCAAGGTTTCCAAGGATTCGGATTTGGTGATGGGTTTCATATGTCCTTTGGTATTGGTGCCTTTCCGTTTGGATATTTTGCATCGTCTTTTAATTTTGGTGAACCAAGGCCAGCTGGTAAGTTTTGAATTACTTTTCAAAAAGGCAGGGGCTCTATTACATAAAACGAAACGAGCGGCAAGTAAACGAAACAGAATTAAACGATAGTCACGACAAAGTGCGATTGTGTAAAACGAGTAATATTTGTGACAGCTCAACAAAAACAAAAGATATACGACTACCCAATGCCAGTCGTAAGAAATTACGAGTATCGTAAAATCAAGAACGATATTCGTTTTATGTAATCGAATTTCGACGAGAACGAAGTGATTTCGTTTTTTTAAATATGACCCCCAGTTTTACGAGTGAAACTGTTTTCTTTGTTTAGAGAAACTAATTTTGATGTTTCGGCTAAGTAGTAGAAATTAAAAGTCGTACCCTAAAATATTTATTCAACAAATTAACAACATTCAGACACTCATGTGTTTCACTGCCATATTAAATAAATTTACTGATTTTCACTTGATCTATTCTGGAGTATGCAAATTTATTTCTGCAGTAAAAATCAGTAAACAAAAATAAATATATACGGAAACAACGCTTTTTCTAATATTTTTTTCAATTTTTTTTTTTTAGCTAATCGCGGAACGACCCAATATGAAGATGAGCAGCAACTATCCAAGCTATTTTTATATTTAGCATTCTTGTGCATGGCATGGCTACTGTTTGCCTAGCGCGTTTGTTTAAAAACAAACTCATTTGTATTTGCATTAAACTGATAATAATTAAAAAACCAAAAAAATATATATATAATATATAAACACCTCTGCAACTGGGTAAATACTTAAATAACGTTCACTTTGAATATTCCCACGATTAAGAATAAGAATGTATCCATTGGTTGTAATACCTTACTTCTTAAAGCACTAGTCAAGAGAACGAACGAATTTTATTTTGAATTGGATTTGTTACTTTATATTCTACAAGTGTTTTACAATATTTCGCATAGGAGTTAAAAATTCTAATACATACAGAAGCATTGGCAGTTTATTTTATTGCCATAGCTTTTTGTATATAGTTGGTAATGGTATAAAAGTGAATAAAGATTATGAAACATATATATGTACTTGTATGTAAGGCATACATGAGTTTTGTTGATCCTTTATTGTGATTATGTATTTCCTTTACAAATGAACTTGTTCAAATTATAAACATCAATAATACCACTGGATACTTGTGATTAAATATAGAGACAGAACTTAAGTAAATGCTATTATTTGATGTCGAGTCATAATTATGTTTCTTCAAATTATAAGGACATAGTTATAATGCAGGCATTTTATTTAAATAAAATAAAACTATATTATGGTGTTTGATAAAGTTACGGAATATTTGTTATTTTATTTGAAATTTGCTGTGCACGACCTCGCGTTGCTGTGTCTTAAGCTGGTTAAAATGAAAGCATTCGTTTTAAATATATTTAACTGCACTTTTCTTGGGAGGGCTTAGTAGCGCGATAGTTAGTGCGATTAACTGCCGCGCAAAAGGTCTGGGTTTGATTCCCAGCCGTACCAACACCTTAATGATTTTTTCAAAACTGGCTCTCCTCTCGTTATTATCTGACAAATCATCCGAGTAGTATCAAATGTCAAGTAAAGCTTATCTTAACTTAGCCGTTCGGATTCGGAATAAAACAGAAGGTCGCCCGCCATTGTGCAGTACACACAAACAGATAAATGGTTGTGAGAAAGCTCGGCCCTGGGTACTAACGAGCCTTTTGCGCCAAACAAAATGTTTTTTTGCACAATTCTTAGGAGTATACAATTCATTGAGCAAATGTAAAGATTGTATATTCTACCAACTATATAACTCGCAACGTATAACATAGTCTATTTCGATCTAGGTAATTTAATATTATTAATCAATATCATCCCATTTATTGAAATGATCCAGTCGTTCATATTGGTGATACTGCCGCCGTTCAACTACCAATAATTGGTAGTGCTCGCCTTTACTATCGTCACTACTCCACGAATCCCAGATGCAATTTCCAAATGAACTAAATTGTAATTAATATATAATAAAGAGTTTGAATACACAAAAATACAAATTTACTCATTCTACGTAATATTTATTATTATTTAATTAGTTTTGTTGGTAGCAGACGAATAATTCACTGAATTTGCACGTAATGTTGTTCTGTGAATGTCACGTCAAAAGTAATACACACTTTCAAAACCTTGCATGAACAAACAAAATTCCAGAAAAAAACATTAACCCCAATCCTGCAATTCGTATACGACAGTCGAATGCGACCACAGTCGCATTTAGTTATTACAAAGTCGTATTTTACGAAC
This sequence comes from Rhingia campestris, assembly GCA_932526625.1. NCBI lineage: Eukaryota > Metazoa > Arthropoda > Insecta > Diptera > Syrphidae > Rhingia > Rhingia campestris. Next base: position 48,307,921 of record OW052182.1, on the reverse strand, counting down.
ATACTCGTATTTAAATTTTTACAGAAGTCGTATGTATCGTATGTAACGCATACCAGTCTCGGATTTGTCCACTATTACGCTGTATTCGATTGGTCGTATTTTACTCGCACTCAAATTTGGCTACGACTACAGTTTTAACGTGAGAGCAAATGAAAAAAAGAACAACATATGAAAGTACATGTATTTTCACTAAAAATATAAATTGTGTGCTATTTATGTAGGAATGTCACGAATCGGATCTAGTGCGAAAAGCTTGTTTCTGCTATGGAACAAAATCTGGATGTCGCTAGGGGCTATGGCAAGAGTGGTATCTACAAAACGGATAGAAAGACATTTTGGAGCACAATTCAATAGTCATGGACCATCCAGTCGAGATGGCCCAGGATGGCTCAAAGTAGGAAATATAATATTTGGTGTACAGTTACTATATTCGTGTTATTTTTCAGGTTTTGGAATAATCAGAAATACGCAATAAAAAAAAGTTGAAACATAACAACCAACAGCTTAAAGGGACTGGAGGTGGTCCAAATAAATGCTACACATTAAACCATTCCGAGGAGACTGGTTAATATACTTCAACTTGAAAAACTTGTGAATCCAAAAAGGGGGTTCGTTTGGCATCGCTATGCCAACTCCCAGAGAAGATGCAGCTGAACAAGAGTGTGATCAATGCTACTCAAGAACAACTAGAGAAAGGTTAAGAAAATAAATGTCCTTATGGGCCTTTATCGGTACAAAATCCGCTCACCGATATGCCTTCTGTATCACAACGAAACAAATTCAAATAAGAAAGGCGAAAGTAGTTAAAAATCAAGATACAAGAATGGAACTGCTAAAGAAGCAAACAAAAATACAGTCACTGCTATTGAAAGATGCAAAGAAACAAATAGATATTTGAGAAAAATGGTCAAATTAAAAGAAGAAAGATTAGTTCTACTAAGAGAAGAAATGGAAGATAAAAAAGTGTTCAGAATACACTTATTAGAGATAAAAGAATGAAAGTAAGAAGCATTAGTGAAGAAAGCTGAACTAAAACAATTTCTCTTAAAGTAATTAATTAATTTTTGTTATGTTTAATTTATAAATCAACACAAGTCTTGTCTGAAACTTGGAGTGTATATTTTATGTTAATTCCTTAGTCGTAGATAATTGAATACTTAATTTGTTCCGAATTGAAACAGCATTTTTAACACCATCAGCAGACTGATTCTGATCAGTGAAATATTGTTCAAAACCAAAATCATCACTTACATTTCAACTTACCAGCATATCATTTATGCTATGGAAACCTTTTCTACCATAGTAGAGGTGCTATTTTTCCTTGCGAATATGAGTGCCATCAATACAACATATGACACCAGGAAAACCACTCTTTTCGTAAAACTTTAGCTTAGCTTCTTCTTGTGGCGTCATAGTAAACGTGATCCAATTCGGACAAATGTGTTCCTCAAATATATCCATAAGTTCTTTAAGGATTTTGGAAAACGTTGGTTGGGAAAACCCAAGGTAAAATCGTTCCCAACGCCTGTTTGGTAATTGCCTTCTGTGAAGAACCGTAAAATAGCAGCCAACTTTAATACACATCTTTTTATAAAAGGATTGAATTCCTCCAGCAGATAGCTAAATGCCTCATGATACTTTCCAAGAATTCGGTAGCTCCATTCGATTTGAACGATCCCTTATTGTTCTACGAGTAGCTGCCAAATTCTCAACTGTCACCAATTCGTTACCGAATTCATATTTTTGTGTTATATTTCGCATATTTTATTCATCGAAAACTTTTTTTACTTTAAAAACACCGCCAAACTTATGATTACATTTTCGTGTTAATAGTTTGACATTTCACATGTGATATTTTAGTTGTACGATTTTCCAGTGATACAGAGAAATGATTTTCTCAAAGTCAAAGTATATAGTGTATTGGTTTATCGATAACCCAAAGCTGCTAACAATGGTAAGCTTTAATCTATCACGAGCAGCACCAAGAGCTAACCATTTCGAGATTGTATTATATTAATTATTTTGTTACATACCTGATAAGCTGCGAACTACATTTTATTAACAACCGCTGCAATTCATTATCTACATTTTATTTTTGTTATGGTTCTCTTAAACTTCTCATTGAAATTACATTAAAATTGGTTTTTGTTTATGAAATGTGTTAATTAAAAAAACTAAGTCAAAATGCTTAATAGGGTCTTGACCTATTACCGCCGTCATTTCGCATAGGTCCGCCACTGTTACCATCACGGCGACCCATGCCACCGCCACCTCCACCACGACCGCCAGAGCCACCACTAAATCGGTTAAAACCGCCGCCACCACCTCCTCCATTTCTGTCACCACCTCTGCTTTGGAATCCACGGTCACCACCCCCGCCGCCATAGCCGCCACCACCGCCTCCCATATCGGATCCACCACCACCGCCTTCATTGCCTTTGGGAGTTTTACATCTAAAAACAACAAAGACAACATTTAAATTGACAATAGATGTATAACATCTTTAAAAAAAGCAAACCTGTTGCATTCGTTCCTCCATGCAAAATTAGTATTACTGCAGCTCGAGCACTTCCAGTCACCATCCCTCTGTGGCATACCGGAACCACCACCGCCTCCAGATCCTCCTCGACCACCCATCCGTCCACCTTGATCGCCACCACGACCACCACCTCCTCGTCCGGAATCACCACCAAAATCACCGCCGCGGTCAAAACTACGACCGCCCCGATCGCCGCCTCCAAAGCCACCGCCTCCTCGACCTCCGCCGCGTCCACCACCGAAACCCCCTCCACCGCCACCACGACCACCACCGCCGCCACCGCTCTTGTTCCAATTGTTTTGCCTCTGAGCAAGTGATACTTTTACAATGCAGCCATTAAAATCACGTCCGTCGAACCATGAAATCGCCGATTGGGCAGCGTTCGTGTCATCGTATGTGACTGTGGCTTCACCCTTGGATACGCCAGTTTCCTTGTGCTTGTAGAGCCAAATCTTTGGCTTCATTGTCCTTTTGTCTTTCTGTTAGTGCGTAGAAAAGCATTAGCATCAATCAACTGATCGCATTTAAAATGTGGTTTTCCTACCTTAATTATACCGATTGCACCGAAAAATGTCTCAATCTCCATCTCGGTAGCACTTGGATCCATGCCAGAGATGAAGATAGTGTCCTCTTGAGTGACCATATCGCCGCTGCTGCCACCACCACTGCTGCCGCCAGCACTGCTGCTGCCGCCGCCAAATCCTCCTAGAATTATAGATTTGTTATATATTTTGCAATTGGGAGAACTTTCATCTTTTTCGCTTAATCATAAACTATTTCGCTATGATAGAATACAAAATATTTAATAAAAAAATGTGAGGCCGCCGATGATAACAAAACGTTTCTCCTAAATTGGACTGATGTGGAAAGAATAAGAAAATGTTTGAAAGAGCATGTATGATGTGTTCATAGTATTGCATACAAGTAGTTGATAAAGAACCTGCAATTATCTGAAAATAAGAAACCTGCATCCTGTAACAGTTTTATGAATGATACAATAATAAATTGACCATGCTAATAATAACCCAACATTGTGTGTCGTATAATATAAATGTATATAAGCTGGTCAGTGTATCTACACATTTTCTAACATACCTTCTTATTTGATTAAGACTTAAAACAAAACGTATATGGCAGCAATTAGCTTACGATCAGGAAATGCTTAAACATTTAATTTGATGGTTTTCAACGTTTACGTATATCTTTCCATTATCTCAATTTATCGATGTTATTATTACCAACTTAAAATTAAAAAAAAAAAAAACGTTGCCTTGAATTTGTTTTACTGGAAGAGTGCTTTGGGAGTTCATTCCAATTTATAAAAACATAAAAAGGTTGGGACATCTCCTGGTTTCTTATTGAATAATGTGTTCATTTGAGACTGGTTGCTCTTATGTGCTCAACAAATGGACAGAAACGCAGTATTATATTTGGATACTTAAAAGATCGATTTACACTCGAAAAATGTTGGAAAATATTGATAAGATACTTCCAAAGTTGATTGCCTAAAGTTTCAAATTTTGTATAGAAATTTTGGTCGAAATAATGCACCAACTGTAGCTGGATCTGTTCGCTTGTCTGTGATAATGATTTGCTGATTGATAACTGAACATATTCCCGTGTTCGTTGTATTCAATAAAGCAACAGCTGTTCTGACCAGTATTTCTTATAACCTCTTTAAAATGAAAACAACAGATGGCCAACCTATGTAAATGTATCCCTCAATTCGATTATTTTAATTTTTTCAAAAGTTCTCTTAATGGAAATGCGTTTCATGTAGGTACCATGTAAGGTTCAGATTATTATATATTCCTCATTCAAATATTGATGTTAAACGTATTTCAACCAAAAACGCAAACATTTTATAGAACTCGACCAAGAACCTTCTTATACTTAACGCAAGCCAATGTTTATCAGGCTTTGTTAATATCAATTTTATTTTTATTTAGCCTTAAAATACCCAGTTTTCCACCAACTAGATTTATCCTATTATGTTACCTCTTATTTATACAAGTAAAAACAGATATATTCATATTATGTATAACTTACACTAAGAAATTAAAAACAAAATACATTAATGCCCTGCAACCGACAACCGCGAATAATTGAAATTAAAACACACGTCGGACGGTTTTTCTTTTAGTTTAGTTTTGGCTTTGAAACACAGTTTATCATTGGCTACCATTGAACTCAAAACGTTATTCAGAAGTTTAAATCACCGCGCTGAAGGATTAACCATATTTGAGGTTAAAGCTTAGTACGCAGCTGGCGCTAAATTTTATCTCCCATACAAAAATCTCTACAGAGATAAAATTTAGCGAGCAAATTAATCAGTGCAGTACGCAGCTCGCGAGATAAATTCTTAACCTCATATAGATGGGACACACAAAATGTAGGTAGGGTATAACAATATTATCTGTTATACTCGTCGGAAGACAGGTCTCCACTTATTTATCTCGCGAAATTAATGTGCGAGGCATTTAAATCGAAGAAATTTTAATGAAAAATAAAAACAAAATGGAAGAAAATGAAGACGAATATTTGATGGAAGAATTTCTCGAGGAAGACGACATCTTTATTAACAAAGAAAATAATAATTGACGACTGAAGGCTAGCATTTTGGTATACATTGTAATATTCCTTTTTTCTCTACTAGTCGAAAAAGTGGCGCTATTCGTATGGAAAAATAGCGCCAAATTAAAATTACATTTTTGTATTAAAATGATAATTTAATCGCTCAGCATTTCATATATTTAAAAAGTCCATTATTTATTCCATTAAATGCCATATCAACTGGTATATTGCCTAATAGTAAAATGTTTGGAAATACGCGTTTGGACTTTCGTCTTAAACACAGTTTTCTTATGGTAATCCTGTATAAATGAAAATTTCCCTTAATTCTATAGCACTTAGGATATTATTTTTTTCACATGTAGAGGCGCTTTTTAAACTTTTCCACACGTCAATATTACTGACATCTGCGAATGTATGACATTTCCCTGGCTCATCTATATGCTGGTTACGAATTTAGCGAGCATTTATCTTTGGATTGGAGAAAACAAGTGGAGAGTAGCAAAGATAAAATTTAGCGCGAGCTGCGTACTAAGCTTAAGGTGGGACATACCATTCCAACGAAAATGTTTCACCCGGATGAATTTGCAATAATCCTTCAGAAAAAAAAAACTTGATCAGTGCAAAATAAAACGGTGAAGACTTCAAAATTGTTAATGAAAAAATAAAGTAAATTGGATAAACATGTTTTCAAATTCAGAAGCTTCGTTTAAAGCTTAGTACGCAGCTCGCGCTAAATTTTATCTCCCATACAAAAATCTCTACAGAGATAAAATTTAGCGAGCAAATTAATCAGTGCAGTACGCAGCTAGCGAGATAAATTCTTAATTTCATATAGATGGGACACACAAAATGTAGGTAGGGTATAACAATATTATCTGTTATACCAAAAGTGTTATACTCGGCGGAAGACAGGTCTCCACTTATTTATCTCGCGAAATAATTGTGCGAGGCATTTAAATCGGCGAAATTTTAATAAAAACAAAATGAAAGAAAATGAATAATAATATTTGATGGAAGAATTTCTCAGGAAGACGACATCTTTATTAACAAAGAAAATAATAATATTACTGACATCTGCGAATGTATGACATTTCCCTGATTCATCTATATGCTGTGCACGAATTTAGCGAGCATTTATCTTTGGATTGGAGAAAACAAGTGGAGAGTAGCAAAGATAAAATTTAGCGCGAGCTGCGTACTAAGCTTAAACACCAACTTGACCCTGATTCAGTTTCAATATGGTGCAAAAAGTAAATGAAAATTTGCAATGATGGAGCTGAAACTTATACATTTTGAGTAGACTCCTTTAAAAAATTAAATTAATATTATTTTTGCTGAATTTTACATAAAAAAAATGTTTATAAGAATTGTCAAACTTAAGACAATTCAAACTTAAGATCTTTCAGTTTTTTTTTAAACTAGAACTGTGCGTTTCATTAAGTGTCTGCAGCCGAGTACGTAGAAGTGTTTGGCAACCAGAAAAGGAACTCGCTTAATAGTAGATGTTAATAAAATATCATTCAACAGCTGTCAACAGCATCATAAAAAAGTTGATATTATACAGATGATATTTCCTGATTGAATCTTAGTGGGAGATAATTAAGCGCTCTTGAGCTTGGTACCCTACCACTTCGTTTTTGGACAGCAGTCATTTCTTTGTTTCGAATTCTGTATAGAACAAATATTTCGCAAAACATGTAGATACTATCATTGTATATATATTATATGTATATTATACATATTCTACAATTTATTAATTTTTAAAATCACTTGCTTTGGTATAGTATAGTAATATATTCGATATATTATTTAAAAAAAAAATCAAAGGTTTTTCGGATGTGAAATTTTTATAGATAATTCTGAATCTAACTTTGTTTTGTTTTCAAACTTTTTTTGTTGGATCAACTAATAGATACATAATCTATTGTTGTAAGGTGTTGATTATTATTTTGTAGCATTACACCATACACTCTATTGAATCCTATAATTTTATACTAGTTATTGAAATCTTACGAGTATAATATTCAATTTATGTATGTACTATAATGCATTTTTATATTTATTTAATTTGTTTGTTTATGTAATAAAGTTTCGAAAAGATATTAAAACAAATACTTTACTCTGAAGCGTGTTGCTTGTATATTTTACCTTTATTGTAGCCGTCCTTGTTGCCGCCTCCAGTTCTAGAATATACATTGAATACTCATTTAAATGCAAAAAATGATTTTTTTTTTGTTTGTTTTGTATACACAAGCAAGTACCGTTGAAAGTTGTTGATGTAGTGTAGAGAGGGGGAGGAAAGTTACACTTGAATTACACACACCTTATAAAAGATACTCTCTCTTTGAACACAAAAATACCTCTTTATTAATAAAAAAAAAAAAAAGAACTATAACACTTCTACTATTTGTGTTTTTTAACTAAATTTACGCTTTACCAAATTACATACCAAATATGTATACATTGTTAAGGGCCTTAGATTTTGTTACCAGTTAAGATTACTATTTATTCTTTTTGCAATATACTCATTTTTGCTTCTCAACTTCGTGTGTAGATTGGATAAATAGATCGCTTATATTTTTAACTTTTAGTCTTTATTTACATTCACAAAACTATATCATTTTATACGATTATATAATTTTGTACTGAATGTAGTTAGGGGTTAAAACCAAAGTCTTAGTAGATAAACAGAAATGTTTGCAGACTAAATATAAACATGCATAGTATTTTACTCTTATGACAACTGGAATTATGTCTGTTTTTTATAAACTCTCAACACAGAACTAACTAAACACAATTGTACACATTTTTTGAATACATTATATTAATCAATTATCTCCTAAACACAATACAATAGGTATAATCATTTAGTTTGTTGATTAACTTACTTAATGTACACAAATTTATACTTTTATTTAACTAAGATATTTAAGTCAAACCTTCAGATACCTGTTTTTTATCAATCACTTAAGTAGCTTAATTTATTATTACAATTATTACGTTAATTGGTAATTGGCAGGGTTTTATTAGCAACTAACAAGGTATTTGTTAAACTCTTATAGATGGATGAACACCCTTTGGCTATGGACTCTTAAAATGTCGCTTAACGAAAAAAACATATTAATAATAGAACCTTAAAAATAGAAGCTCAAAAAGCTACACGCTTTAAATTACCGAAAAACTTTCACGCTTCGAGTATAACACTGTTTAAATTATACAACTGTTATATCCTACCTACATATTGTGCGACCCATCTGTATTATGATAAGATTCGTGAATAATTGCCTCTCTTATTTTAAACTGTACATATTTTTGTAGTGGAGGTAACATTAGTGCGATCCGCAATAAGCAGACTATTGAATTGGAAATGTATGCTGGACGTGATTATTTTTTTTTTTGATTTCACCCAAATCTGTATAGTTTACACATACTGATGGGTCATACCCCATACGAAATAACGGGTCCGCCATCTAACGTTTTTTTTTTAACTAGTGCTTATGCCGTGAATGGTAACACTTAGCTCATGTCTGATTTGACAGATAATTAGTTTGATCCTTCCGCTGAACGAATATGGTTGTGTATACGCTTGAACGCTGGGAAATATTGCGACATCACTTTGAAAATCATGGTAATGTTGCAGAATGTGTGCGTCAGCTCCGTATGTTCGTTATCTTGTGAAAAAAGTGAAAGAAACTGGCATCTTCATCGATAAACCAAAGCGTGAAAAGCCAAAAACAGTGCGTACACCCGAGAATATTGCTGCTGTGGCAGAAAGTGTGCGTGAAGCGCCATCAACATCAAGTCACCGTCGTTCTCAACAATTGAACATTTTGGAGACATCATTGAGACGAATTTTGCATCATTTTTTTTTTTTTTAAACGTTTATATATTCACAATTGCCAAAAAAAAATGAAGACCTTGGTATGACGCGATACAAAATCCAATTGGTTCAGGAGTTGAAGCCAACTGACCATCCAATGCGTTTTCGCTTCGCTAAGTGGGCCTGCGATCGACTTAGAGAAGATGCCAATTTTGCCAAAAAAAATCATCTTTTCAGATGAAGCTCATTTTGATCTTGGCGGGTATGTAAACAAGCAAAATTGTCGCATTTGGGGCACAGAAAACCCGCACGCATACATTGAAAAGCCGATACACCCAAAACGAGTCACTGTTTGGTGCGGATTTTGGTCCAGAGGCATAATTGGGCCATTTTTCTTCGAAAATGAGCAAGGAGTGGCCGTTACAGTCAATGGCGATCGTTATCGGGCCATGTTAAACGAATTTTTGTTCACAAAAATTAAAGAGGAGGATATTGGCAACATTTGGTTTCAACAGGATGGCGCTACGTGCCACACAGCCGAAGCTACACTCGATCTTTTGCGCCCTGTTTTTGAAGATCGCATTATCAGCCGCAGAGCTGATGTCGTTTGGCCACCTCGGAGCTGCGATTTGACACCGTTGGACTATTATTTGTGGGGTGCCGTAAAAGATAAGTGTTAGGTACGCCGACAAGCCAGAGACAATTGACGCTTTAAAGGACAATATTCGTGAAGCCATTGGTGAAATACAGCTGCACACAATCGATAATGTGCTTAAAAATTGGACCGATCGTGTAGGCTACTGCATGACCAGCCGAGGCAGCCATTTGAATTAAATTATTTTCCATTAATATCCGGAAGGATTGTACTTTCAAATAAAAAAAGAAATTTGAGAAAATATTCAATAATTTTTTTTATAGCATTTTCCAAATAAAAGTTATTTGCCGGACCCTTTATAAGTAAGGATAGCAACAGATTTGTTTGATTCATCAGCTATTTATTAATTAATTAGAACATTGGCCGTGTTTTAAAAATCATATTTGTTGGGTGAATGAATCTCAGTTCTAATGATAATTAGAATATAATTAACAATAATAATTGTTAAAAAATAAATTTGAATAAAATTTAATTTGAAGCTTCGTAGTGAGAAATTTGTAAAAAGATGAAGGAAGAAAAATTTAGGGAACATATTTACTTTAGCTGCCAATCACTTTTTACAATTTTTTTTATTCCACTCATTAAATTAAGCTAAAAATTTAGCAATTTTTTATTTTTGTCGGTCTCAATTATTTAAAAAGTTATTAAACAATAAAAATTCCAATCCCTATGAAAATCAACCAACTTTTAACAGTCCCTATAAAGTTGAGTGATAAGCAGCATTGCCATATATACTACATATTCGCCAAAATGGTAAAAAAATTAAAAATAAAAATCAAGGGATTTTAAATCTCCAAGCTCCACGCTCACATTATTTCGTTTGAATGTAAAGTCGTCAGACAGGCGCCTAAGTCAACACTTTTTTTTTTAACCAGTACTCTGGGTGGCCCGCTTCCCGGGAACAAAGGGTTTTAACTCTCTTTCTGGGGACAGTCCACGCTCACGCAACTTCGTTGCTCCGCTCAGGGTATGTAAAATCTTCAGGCAGGCGCCATAGTCAACAGTTTTTTTTTGTTAAAATATTTTTATTTGGTATGTTTTTTTTTCAACATGGCAATGCTGCGTACACCGAATATGAATAATTTATGAATAATTTTTAAACTAAATGTGAGCGACAATTTTTAAATACATATAAATGATCAGTGCGCAGAGAAGAATCGATTAATAAAAATAAATACAAAAAGTGAAAGGCAGCTAAAGTAAATTTATCCCAAATTAAGTTTCGATCATTTATTCTTAACCCGGGGTGATCTCAGCTAGCAATATTTCATAGAATGCAATGTGGCATTTTAACTAACAATTAGCTGTCAGTTTGACTAGAGTGATTTTCGTTTTGATTGTGAAATTCCATTATTAATTATAAAAAAAACTGTGGCAGTTCTATGCGAGGTTCTATGTGATATATAAATTAATTAAAAAACAAACAACCTATGTGACTTAGAACTACACCGACAATAACTTTAGACAAGTTATTACAACAACACAAACAAACAAAAAATCTGAAATCGTGTTCCATTGGTAACAAAAAAGATCAAATTTCATATCAAAATCTGGATTTACGAATGGAAAACACCACTGTGTAAAAATGTGGGACAGGAATAATGTTTTTGTATTGTTAAAAAAAAAAATTTTATGACTAAAAAATGGGTGTTCTCTAATGAACTCAGGCCTAGCCGCCTAGGCGTCTGCCCAACAGTTATTGACATACACTTAGCAAAGCGACGCTTGAGCTGTAGCCCCTCTGAAAAGTTGAGTTTATTTAAAAGCATGTTAGCTACTAGTCAAAGAAAACATGAAATATGTTTAAAAAAAATATAAAAACAAATTTTCTCTCAGAAACTTTTACACAGTTATCTTAAAATAAACCATTTTAAATATTCATGTAAACAAGGTGATACAATTTCAAAAAAAAAAAAAAAAAAAAACGAATTTCCTATTGAAGTCCGTCCCGAAATTTCGTTTTTTTTTTGTGATTAACATACCTACCAATGGATTTAGTAGTAATAATAATTGTTAGTTAGAAACTATTCGGTCTATTTAAATGGATTTGCATATGAAATAACACCGATTCAGAAGTAATCCTGCATTTTCATTTAGTGTATAAATACCTATTAATTTGATGTGTTTTTATTTTATTACAAAAATACTGAAAAATGTCTAGTTTTATTCGACAATTCTTGCAAAAACAATATTTAAAATATTTAATAGGTTTAAGAAGTATAATTTTTTTTAGAGCATCGCAACTTACAAATTAATAATTTCTAAATACTTAAAGGCATTCTTGGCAATGCCTAATTTTCGATTGGTTACCTTTTTTCATGAACGATCAATATATTATATGATACATTTTTTTGGTTTACCACCTTGTTATAAAATAATTATTTTTATTATCACTGTTGATGTTGAATATGAATATTATTATATTTTTTTCGTTTGCATTTTTACGCTTGGCGCTCATACTGGAGTGACCTATACCATAATCTCTGAATTTATAAATGCATATGTTGTTCAAACCGTACGTTTCTGAGAATTTACCCTATGAGCATTTGTTCGTATATATAATCAGAAATATATATTTATCATTAATAGCCCCGATTCATTCCAAACTGTAGCGCAACTTTAGGTAATTTTATCCTTTATGGTTGTTATAAATATACGCAGCGCGTACCGATATATGTATTCAACAAAAAAAAAAATAGGTAAACATCCACATGAATCTGATATAACTGCTTAAAATTTAGTACCCAGAAAATACCTACTATTTGAAGTTGAAAAGCAAAAATTTTACACTAACACCATTTTGCGAAGCAAAGTAACACAGAATTCGCATGAAAAAATACAAATTTCGACAAAAATTATACGCAGAGAATTTCGGTCACCGATACACTTTTAATTGGTCTTAGCTTGTGAGTTTTAATAATTATGTTTTTAAGGGAAAAACAAGAAACAGAAGAATAACAAAATATATGTACATACCCGCCATATCCGCCGCCACCGCTACTACCGCGTTCGTTCCATCCTCCACCTCCGCCACCTCCTCGACCACCACCTGAGTTATTGGAAAAACACATTTAGTATCGCAAATTGATTTTTATAGTTTATCAGTTATATTTTAATTTAATGTGCATTTACTTACCTCCTTGACTGGGTTTATTAAATGATGGGGGTGGCTCATTATAACCACCATTTTTTGGTGGTGTTTGGAAGTTTGGTGGTGGTACAGAAAAATTACCATAGCCTCCACCGCCATTTCCTCCCCCGTAGTTACCACCTAATATTTAAAACGAATTATTTAGAGAATAATAATTAAAACACTTCTTTTGTTACACTTACGATCCATATTTAAATTGATTTAAAGGATTAAAAAACAGAGATGTGGAGAATATTAATGCACTTTTTTACTTCTTTTCGACACGCGTCTAATGCCGAAGAATTTTGGAAAAGAAGTGAGAATAAAATGGCGATTACTTTATGAAGCCAAAATTCGCTGAATATGTAATCAGAGGTTCAGCTACCGGCCGATAGAGGTCAACGTAAGGAATCGTTACATCGTAGTTGGTAAACATGATTTATATAAAGTGGCGTGTGTATTAAACATATAATCCAATATGGGTAGTCATATGTTTATAAATTTCTTAGTTTAAAACATGATGTAGTATCTACTAACTAATTGTAGTCATAAACTCATGAATAATATTTAGTCATTTGAAAATCGTCTCATCGTCGCTATGTCGTCGCTATGTCGCTAAGCTCTATTCCCTAAATTTTAATGTTACAAAGAATACAAATATTTGCAACTTCATTGTATTCGATGCATAGATAATTTGAACAGGGGTTTCTATGATAGAAAATTAGGTTGCAGAAGTGATGATTTTCGTTTAGCATTCGAAAAATAAGAAAACGATTTCTTTAATTTTTAGCTTATAATAATGATGACGAAATCAACAATTTGCACTGAGATGATTAACTACATAGATAAACATATGAGAAGGTTAAAAACACTATGTGGATAAAATTAAGAAAATGACAGGGTGACAACAAATTCTACAGACTGCTTATAAAACACTTGTACGGTTCTACAAAAGATAAGGTTTTCTCCTGCATATGTTATGGGGTAGTGTATAAAAATAGTTTTATTTAATGGTCTATATTATATATCTTTATAATGTTAATATTAATAATACCAATGATTCTGCATAGAAATTTTTTTCGAAGAATTAAAAATTTTACTGAAAACAGTTTTTTACTGAAAACGCCACCAAAAAGTGGGCGTGGCAAAAAAAATTATACGGACGTAATATAGATTTTCAATATGTTGTTCAGAAACTTTTTCAAAATTTCTTACGGTTTGGCCAAAAATTAAGTTTTTCTTAAAATGGGGCGTGGCAGTGGGCGGATTTTTTTTATAATTTTTACACTTGTTCTGTAGGCACGGATGATAATCCTATATACCAAATTTCATTATCCTAGCTCAAAATTTAAAGCCTAAAAATCGGTGACGTACAGACGGACGCACATACAGACATGGCCTAATCGACTCAGCTAGCGATTCTGAGTCGATCCATATACTTTTAGGTATATGTAGCCCAATTATTTCTCTAACACCAACCCGCCAATGATGTTTTTCAATTATGTATATCTATAACTGGGCGTGGTTTCGAAGCAAAGAAATTGTTGTTTGACAGAACATTCTCTGGTGAGAAAGTTGTTCAACTAAAACAAACCATATTGGCTAAGGTAGCGGAGGAAAATCTTTGAGAGATCCATAGGTGGAACAGGAACACGCCTGTGTGATCGAGTTTCGGTTACTTTGACAATTCCTAAGGGGAAATAAATAAAAAAAAATTAAATATACCCCCTAATTCATTAGAATTCACTAAAACACATACAGCCTCCATTTAGTATCGCACAACTCTTATTCATAAAATATTTCCTCACACAATTATACAAGATTTGTGTCAAATAAATAACCAAAAGGCTGTTCCACAGCTCGGCAGAGTTACCAAGGGATACTTTTTATGGTTGCCGACTATGCCGACAACTTTGTTTTCAACACTTTAATAACATTTTGTTGACTCAATAACATCGTTTACAATGTTGAGTCTATCATTAAAGAAGAATTACCATTTGAATAAATTAAACCGTGAAACACGCAACTGCTAAAATACAAAAATACCCTGGACGATTTTGTTCAATTTACAATTGTGTAACCCTGATGCTCAGCAGCCTGTGTATATACAAAACAAAAATAATAAGATACCCTTATACAGGCACTATTCAACCATCAGTTTAGGATATGTAGGCTCTATTCAACGTTGTATGAATTTTATGAATAAGGTTTTTGCGTTTAGAGGCATTATAATGGCTACATAACTTTATACACTCCTTACAATGAGGTTAGGAAAAGGGCTGATAGAGTATTATGCAGCATTAAAATTTTCTTTTGTAATCAGCTTTTGTCTCAAAGTTTCTTTTTTCAATAATAGTTTGCATATTATTCGAAATAATTTATGTATTAAACTTAATTTTGTTTGCTTATATCTAACTTTTGACAGATTTGAATAGAACTCAAGTTTTACTCGATTCTTGACTCGTTTTTTAAGTTTTAATGACATAAGGTTTAGTCTGTCAACGACAATATAGCAGCAGCTCTCTATCTTGGCTCTCTTTGTACTTGGCTTCTATTTTACTTTTCATATCGAGTACGGCTTAAATAGCCGTATTTAGGTCTCAACAAATAACCTGTTATATATCAGTGTACGGGCGTTCTCAAATGGTTTCTGTCCCTTATTAATAGTTCGAGTAACATATATGTAACAGATATTAATTGCTTGCTTTTTTAATTAAAGACTTCTTAGAATAAATTGGATTATTAACTTTTAATATAAAATGTTTAACAAACAATATTGCCGAATTATTTTGTAATTCATGTTATCCGATTATTGAGTATTCGCCCATCAAAATTATTTTTTCCTAATAAATAAGCTGGAATTGCTATATTTGAAGGATTAGTTGGAACACAATAGAATACAGTAGAATACTTTTAGTCTACACCGATAACATAATTCAATATTAATCATTTCAATAGTAGAATAAATAGGTTATAGTTATATATTGTAGGCTGCAAAGGAGTCAATGTGCAATAAATAAATGTATTTAATCACACATGCAAATACCTGCTTATCATTATCAGATCCTCCTTTCAAAACACTCAATTAGTTTAATGTTTATAATTAAATACTGTGTTTATATAATCAAAAGCTAATCTCAATCTTATTATATAATTCTGTAAAGAATTATACCCCTAACTAGATTTAATCAGTGATACACTCTAAGGGTTTATAAGCAAAGCTTCATGTAAAAAACATCATAGTCGTTAACTGCATTCACGAAAGATGTTTATTATGGAGTTAAAAAAGATTTTACTTTTCGGTAAAATAAATAACATTATTGTAACTGGTTTTCATCCTCTTGTTCTTTTAGTTTTGTTCGGGACATTTATAATTTCTGTTGAGCTTCAAACAATCGATGTAGAAAAGGCAACAGTTCGATTTTTCTATGGGTACATTTTTTGAATCAATACCAACGAAAATGACCTTTTTATGATTGCAGACCAACAGCAGAGGATTACGAAGTATATAATTTAGAAAACGCGGAAGATGTTGTAGATCATCCTGAATTCACTCATAATATGACTGCCTGTTTTATGCCAGATTACCTTGAGCCTCTCATAGGAAATACTACATACAGTATCGATGCCTATCTTGCGACTGATACTCACAACTTTTTAATGATGGATTGGGGTGCAGAGGAAGGAGATACGGGTTACTCGGAAGATGATACGTTGAAGGTGAGATGTTGCACATATTTTTGTAATAATAAATTAATCTTCTAACTATAGCTAAGTAATCGAATAGCCGATTGGATTCATAGACTATGGCAACGCATAGATTATAAAAGTTTCCATATATTCTCATATGCAAAAGGATGTGAAATGGCCACATACAGTGGAAGCTTTCTTATATCGGAATATGAACAAGAATTATACAGGTATATAATCAATCATACCTCCAACAACAGTTTTTATAACAATTTACATTATAATACATAGACTGACTTATTTGGAACCACCTTCCGATATGGAATATTGTGGAAATTTGATTGAAGATGATATATCAGATGATGATCTAGTAGCCGAATTCATAGACGCTATTCACACATCCAATTATAGTACTACTTATAAAGTTGGTCATGTTGATTTTTGGCCAAATAATGGAAACGAACAGCCGGGATGCGAAGTCGATGATGGTATAACAAACACGTATTTATAATCTTCTACTCTGCTATGGAAACTGTTCATTTGAAGATTCTAGAATTGTAAATGTGCATATTTTTTATAAGTTGCTTACTCCAATTATTAGTTATGATTTAAAATCAACTCAAACCAGAACATGATAACTAACACTTTAGTTATCATCCCTATAAATCCTAAGAAGACCATACGAATCCCGAAAACGAAAAAGACACTCTGGGGCTAATTTTATGCAACGTCGTAAACGTTTTAAACTTACAAGGTTGCATAAATAACTAACCTTATTGTTTTTTTTGTTTTCCAAAACTCTATATTATAGTAACTTTTTAAGAGTTTTTGCAAATAACTTTCGACTTTTCATTCTGTATTTATAGTATTATGCAGTCGTAAGAGATCATTTCAATATTGGGCAGAGAGTGTCTTAAAAGAAAATGGAGATGGAAATCAGTTTTGTTCTTATCAAGCCGAAAGCTATGAACAATTTTGTTCCTCAGATAAAGCCAGCCTTGGGGAACCAATTTTAATGGGTATCAATTGTGATAGAAAGTATGTTATATTCTTACTTCATTTATATATATATATATATATGTGTATTTTTTTGTTATTTTCATCGCATTACATTTATATAGCGCCCGTGGTGATTACTACTTGGACACCTATCCAGAGTTTCCATATGCCAAAGGATGTTGTGATGAATAAACAAAATCAAATCTGATCAATTTTTTTTTTAAATATGATTTGATTACAATACTTTTTTGTAAATACAAACATATCAAACATTAATAATAACAACTTATACGTTTTGGTTTTGGTATCGAAAAATCAATTTGCCGCTTTGTTTTATTTTATTAAATTTAAAGTGACTGAATGCGATAATTAAAAAAAAACGAGTGAAGAGAGAGCTAGACTGGGTAACTTTCTCTTTCTCTTTCACAGTGAGGTTGGATGTCTGGAGGTCTGTTCCCGTACAAAATAATATTTACTGATTTTTACTTATTGCAGTTCCCGTACGCAAAAATAAGTAAAAGAGAGAGCTCACGAGAGAGCAAAAAACTACCCCTCCATAAAAATCTGTAAAAAAATATACTGCAGGAATTTCTGTTGGTAAAAAACAGTGAACTGTCAGTTTCGCTTGTTTTGACAGATGTTTTGTGTCAATTGTTCTTTCAAAGACATACAAAATATAAAATTTTACTGTTTTTTTTACTTAAAAACGTTCCAGTACTTTTTGGTAATTTTGTCTCTTTCTAAAATAATTTACCCCAACTAATTTTTACTGTAAAAGTACGGGAACAGATCTTTATAATGATAATAATAATTTGACCAAAATCCACAGTAACATAAATTTTGATTATAGATAATAAAAAGATATGAAAAATGTGGAACTGTGATTATAAGAACTTTTAATATTTAATTTGAAGGAATTGTATTGAATTATAATGATTTTCCGTTATTGGCCAAAACTTAAAATTCCATTATGGAATAGTCGTGCCAAAATTAATTATGTGGAATTGTTGCAAACAATAATAATTGACAAAATAGTTTGCGAGAAATTGACGATTTGTCGAAATCCATAAATTGGTTATATGGATTTTCTCGAAAAAAAAACTGGGTACGCAGTTTTTTTTGGAAATACCATATTCATAAGATATATTCGGTATTTGTAAAGAATTTTTAGAGGTTGTTTTACTTCAAAACACCTCTAAGTATCACTTAAATGCAAAATCAGTATCTATAATCGATTTTCACATTTAAGGAACGTTGCTAAGAGGTCGCTTTATTTAAACACGATCGACTGCGTTTTGAGGTTGTTATATTTAATTTTTATATTTATTTAGATTTTATGTGCTGAAAAGTGAAAGAAAATTAATAAAAATGTACCCAAGATACATTTCTTTCGTAAATGATTTTAATGTAGTGAATGTTATAAATACAAACAGACCAACAGCTACGAGACCAAAAATGTACAAACCGAGAAATAACCCAATGGAACAGCAAGAGAAATATTTTCGGCAAAAGTTTCGATATTCTAAGCCCAATAATGGCAAAGCCTATCAACATTGTGCGACCCGATCTTAAAGGATCAAATATAGTGGTGGTCATATTTCTGCTGATCTCCATAAGTGATAGCTGCTATATAAGATATTGGGGTCGAAATGAGGTATATTATATAATCTACTATCTCACTACAATATAATTCTTTAAACATTCCATTATACCCTTTTTAGATGCAAAATTATGGAGTTGATTCACGGATTTGGTCAATCTACGGTATGTGTTATTTGTTGCTAAGGCACCTCAAAGAGATCGCTGTCGAAAAAAAAGTAGTGTAGAAAAAGGCGACAATTATCGTTTAGTTATAAGCAGCAATGAAAAATTGATTAATGATAAGAATTTAAGTAACGTTGCTTAGAGGCAATTTAAATATTTAAGCATGCTCAACTAAACAATTTCTATGATATATATTTTATAAAATCTAATTAATACGCCTGATTAAGTTTAATCAATATCGTTAGAGCCGTTTTCTAGTAACTTGACCGTAATGCGCAATTTTCTTTATAAATTTTAACAAAATGGCTAAGGTTAAAAACAAATTACCTACAGTTATGACCAAAAAAACTGTGTATATGAAGTTTGAAAAAAGTGGTCAAGCCGTTTAGGCTGGAGTGACCATTACGGACAGTCTACCGATTTAATGGATTGTATATTAATACCACCAGTGTGTCAAAGGTATAAGGGTCCAGTTATATAGCTATCATTGAAAAGCCTCATTGTAAATTTTCATTTGATTTTTTTGGCTTTTTTTCATAAATTGAATCATTGGCCAGTTTTTGTAAAAGCGAAGCTTATGAATTTGAAAACAAGTTTATCCAAAAATATTTCAATTTTGAATTTTAACTTTCGGGGAAAATATCTTTTTTTTTTGTATTTCCATGCTCATAATTTGTCTTTCTGAAGTAATGTTAGTCATTTCACTTAAATGAAACATTCGTTAGTACCTGGCTACACATTCATTGGAATGATTGGATTGGAAATTTTCTTTTACTTCTTGCGGTTTATGATAATCCAAACGTATTTTAATTTTTAATTCTAGTTATCGCAGAAAATCACTTTTTATTTTTCACTGATCATGATTTATTTCTGTGTTTGTCGTTCCACCGAAATGAAACGGAATTTTCCTACGATTCCTATAAGCAGCTATGGAGATAAAATTTCAACTCCATCATGTTTCGTGTTCCAATGAAGTTGTTCAATGATAGCTATAACTGAGACTTTCATTGGAACACAAAACATAAGTGTGCATCATGCCTTAGGACCAATATGGAAGCTGAAGACGGCCCATCTAGGTCTGACAACGCGATTTTTTGCTTCCAAAAGTGACATCTCGCGATTCTTATAGAAACTCAGCTGTTTGTTGTCAATTAATAAGTTTACGTGGACGTAGGATAGAAATCATAAATTTAACATACTCTAAATGAATTAAAGTAGTAATATAAATCAAATAGAACCATGATTGAAGTAACAGATTTACAAAGTAAAATATTTTCATTGGTGTACCCATTAATTTGCTAAATCATTAATTTTCGATATTCTACAGAAATCGGAATTGGACTTGCGGGTTTTGGGGTCTCGTTTCTATTTTTGGGTGTTATATTTTTGTTTGACAAAGGCTTACTCGCGATTGGCAACGTATGTTTCACAGTTTGAAGTTATTAATGCAATAATAATGATTTTTCATGATTTTCAGATACTTTTCCTTAGTGGCTTGGGCTGTGTTATTGGAGTTGAGAGAACATTTCGATTCTTCTTTCAAAGGCACAAACTTAAGGGAAGTGTATCGTTCTTTGGTGGAATAACCGTTGTGTTATTGGGTTTCCCCATAATTGGCATGGTTATTGAATCCTATGGATTCTTTGTGCTTTTCAGGTAAGGAAACAAAGTTTCATTTGGTTATAATTATAGAATTATATATACGAATATAATACGAATGAAAAATTTTGAAAATAGGTAGAATATAACGTCTATAGTTATGAGTGTAGACGTTAATGGAATACATGTAGATTTTATCATATAATGGATAGATATCGTTTATTTCAATTAGCCAAATTAATTATTTGTTGATAATTGATTTGAGTGTTTTGTAAACCCTTAACACCGTGACAGTTCAAGACTTATTTTATTAAATAAGAAAGGTAATATGCACTTGTAGGATCAGGGGGGTTATTCCGTAACTTCGAAAACGATTATCACTCAGACGGTAGTCGATACCTTATGGCCAACCGATCAATAATCGTCTGTGATTTGACGATTATTATTTTAAGTGAAGCAAATAAAGTGATATCGCCGACATCAAAGACAAATATTGATCTTAGGTGATGCAAGACGAACCGTCAAAATGTTATCGTCAAACGATGATCACTTTACGGAATGAGGTTTCATCATAAACATCTGGTTAAGTAGTATAACTGTAACTATGGTGATAGATAGAATCATATCATTATCGCTTGACAATGCGACTAATATTGTTAATCATAGAAAATTGTGATCATATTCCTGGTGATGTGCACATGGAAGATGCTCTTCATTTCCCGCAAAATACAAGCTTAAGTTTTCGTTTTTTTTTTAACATACAAACTCTAGATGAGCTTCTATAATAGCCGCATCTTGTAAAACATATACAACTTCATAGATATACAAATAATAATAAACCAATACATTTTTACTTGCAGTGGCTTTTTCCCAGTCGCAGTTAATTTCCTTGGAAGAGTACCAATCCTAGGAAGTATTCTCAGTACACCATTTATAAACAAGGTATATTTGTAACATTAGTTAAACCTTATCATCACTAATTACATCTATTTGTATATCATTTCAGTTGGTGCAGAAAATCGGAGGCGATTCAAACCGAACGACGGTATAGTAAATGGAATATTTAAATTTAATTAAAACAATTCAATCGACTTTCATTTTAAATAAAACTTTTATAGTAAGTGATATGGCAGTGTGTGTATATGTACCCTTTTTGAGTTGTTTGCCTTTTTTTTCCTAAAAGAAAACGAGCGTAGTGAACAAGAGTGTATGAAAATGGCCCACAAAACAGCAATGATGGTGAATTTAAGTTTTTTTTTAACAATTAGTACAAAATAAAATAAACATTTCCTTCTTTTGTAAAACAAAGCAAAATATAATCCATTCCTTAAAAAAATAAAAGAAACAAAGTTTTGTTGCATTTTTAATCATAGTTTTCTTTTTTCCTTTGTGTGTTCTTTTTATATAGTTCCTTTTAATACTTTTGTTAAAATACTCTTAAACGAGTGATCCTCATCTGATTTAACTTTTTTCAGGAACCCAATCTGACAGGCAAAGACACGTGGTAGGGATGATGATTTAACATTGATTTGAAAGACAGAAATGTTCATGAATATTCGTTGTACTGGTAGATCGACATGGTGTATTTTAAGACTGTCTGAGGACAAAACGAGAAAATTAAATAAGTTCAAAAATAACTGCATGAATTGATAAAAATTTACCTATTTCATAAAATCGCCCAAGACTCCATTTAATTAGGATTTCCAACGGGAATTCAAAAATCTTTCGTTGTATAATTTTGAGTATTAACGTCGCTAAGTAAATTCCTAATCGTAACTGAAAGTTTCATTTGTTTTAATACAATTTAAGAAACAAAGCTATTCTTTCAACACTGTTACCGTGGTAAACACTGTGTAATAAACTAGAATGGTCGGAAGAAGGAATACAAGCGACGCGAAGAAAATCGTTGCTAAATATAGTTGCCGGTCCATGTACTCGTGGGATTCTACCCTATCTAAAAGACAAGTCAAAACAAATATATTTTTAAAGAAAAACACCCACTTACTTTTAAGTGGATTTCGGCGTTTTCCCAGCACAACTTTCCACAAAACCTGCAAACCTTTGATTTCAACTTTATACAATCTGCAATAAAAGAATTTCCCAAAACAAAAAAACGCAAAGTGCATAGATTTAATACTTACACGGCAGTATAAATGTAGAAACTATGAGCGTGTAGAGCGATTAGCGATATTAAATCCGCGAGCATTGCCAGCTGAAAGGAGAGACCCATCAGACCAAGTAAAGCCATTGGTACAAAAAGCTGTCGTACAATGGACTCGATAAGATCTGACAACATTATTCTAAAAAAGGTTATTCTTATTTAAAATAATGTTACCCAAGAATGTCGCCCATAAATCGATGTGGTAGCTGAAGCAGTCCAAAAAAAAGTTATTCAAATGAACGTTCAACTTTAATCCGATTGGGCTTCCCTTGAGGGAACCCAGTAGTTGTCTCAACTGGTCAATAACAAACTGTTGAAGAGCTGAGAGTAAGAGGCATGCAAGCATTTACTGGTATCGAATGTCTTACGTGGAATACTTGAATAAGGTTATCACCCGGCTTTGTAATAAAAAATAACAAAACAATCATTACAATCAGTCCGAGAAGTTTATCCAGTAAGATGTTAGCGGACCTCTTCCTACAAATAAAGCTATATAAAACTATTCTATAAACATCTTCATACCTTCATACCG
The DNA here is from genome assembly GCA_932526625.1 of Rhingia campestris. Lineage (NCBI taxonomy): Eukaryota > Metazoa > Arthropoda > Insecta > Diptera > Syrphidae > Rhingia > Rhingia campestris. The sequence continues at coordinate 48,284,458 of OW052182.1, read as the reverse complement.
TGATGATTTATAAATCTTCCATTGCGTGTAGTGCTCGCACAATGCCATTCTCTTAAAAAACATTGCAATTGGGTGGTAGTCGACAATTGAAAATATCCGATGTACAGACTCAAATACAAATGCGAACAAAGTGCCAGGAATAACTTGTCGTTGGTTTGGTATATTTGTTTCTTCATAGAATGCTTTCAGTAGATTATACAGAATGCGAATGTCTCCATAATTATTTTCAAGTTTGCAGATCTCCTGCTCTGGACAGTAGAGCTGAAGCATTTTATTAGCATTATAAAGGAAAACATTTGGAATAGTATCTAACCCAGTTTTAATACTTAAATTTGTCAAAAAAATTGTTGAGCTGACCGAATCGAAGGTAAAGTTCATGGAAACATCTTTGTTGACGGTATTTCCCACCCGTGCTATGTACCCCAGGTGACGTAATTCATTGCGGTTTTCATTGGATATGACAAAATAAGAAATGGAGTTTTCATTTATTTGTATTTCACCATAAATTTCACATTCGTTTTTCGCATAAAACAGATTTTGCGGTAGAAATATCTTTACAACACTCATTTCTATATTTTTAATTAGCAGTTTGACATTTGGTTTTGGCCTTTGGGTTGGTATGGTATAGCTTTGACTGAGCAATCAAATATCTAGCGTATAACAGTTGAGGTACGACAGTCGACCGACATACAGAGATAAGGGAAGTAAAGAGATACCAAACTTCTGGATTTGCCTACAAGCTAAATTCACCCATTTTTACTTATCTTACACATACTATCACATTTTCAAACAAGTGTGCGTGAGATAAGTTATTCCCCACATTTTTTGCTCAAAATGTTTCGATTTTCCCCCGCCACCTCCAGAGATAAAGGAAGTAAAGAGATACCAAACTTCTACCTCTCTCACCCTGAATCCCCGCAAGAGTTGGTTGTTTTTGTTGTAATCCACCACCAATGCACTCCTGTCTGTGAATACATGTATTTACAATTGAAAGAATTCAGTGAACGAAAAATTTTAGGTTTGCACACTTTCATTAACAGCTGTTTAGTAGTGTGGTGGATTTATTTTTGTTTTGACATTTCAATTTCAATCGACATCCACACAATTTTTATTTTTTCGTGATTGTTTTTATTTACAATTGATTGTGTATCTAACAGTTTTAATAAAACCAATATTGGGAAAAATAAATTAAAAGTAAACCCCATAAATATATTAGTGTCGAAAGTGCAAAAGATCTGCATACGTTTGTAGCCACACAAGTAACACCAGTCACCCAATTAATCATCCATCTGTGCAAGCGAGTATTGTACACAAGCAGACCAATTCAAGACGAATATAATTAATGGATGTGCAATTTTGCTCAGGCTGTTAAAAGAAAAAAGTGAGTCGCCAAAGACAACACCAGTTGAAAACATCATCACCCCCAGGAAATATGGTACGTTTTTTTCGTTTGATTTGTGATATATTATCTTTATCTGGACTTTATTTGCAGTTGTCTAGCTAACATCACAAAAATTGGAATCCCTCATAATCATGAGACTACGTGTTAAAGAAGAACGATATTTAAGTGAAAGTTATTTCGACGTCATTCAATGCTTCTGTTGGAGTTTCAGCCGCCCGCTGCGACTACTGTGAAAACAAAATCTTCTCGTCTATATAAATGTTCTATATTCAAGCATCATGATCTACCTATCCAGCAGTGTGTCAATATCGTCAAGAATAAAATAAATAAATAAATAAAAACGGTAACATAAACGGCAACGACTGCAATACAATTCTTACGTCTGTTCCTACCTACATAATAACACAATTGTTTTCCGTTTCACAGAAGAACCCTATTATGGCAGCGCTTCAGGATTAGGTGGCTGAATCGATGACGAAGTAATGATGAAGGCTCGGGTCTTAGTCCAAGATTATATCCAACATTCCATAAGCCAACTACAACAAGTGGCAATACAGAGCATCCGTCAGTTCGAGTCAACAAAATTGACAATAGTGATGATGAAGATGACAATAATGGTGGTATTGATGATCACACATCAGGTCCTAGTAGCAATAGAGGTGCCATCGACTGTGACAACAGTAGAAATAGTCACGAAGAAGAAGAGGATACAGATGTTGATCATCTGCAGACGAAGAAGCCAAAAAGCAGTAGTGCGAGCAGACTGAAAAGTATATATTCGTTATGGGGATTAAAACAAACCCAACCTAACTTTGCTGTGATTTTAAAGTCTTTAAAATGTCTTGTGCTAAGAGCGAATATTATTTCTATAAACTAGTGTCCTTCTTATATTAGAAGCATATTTTTTTAAAAAACGCATAGATTTACGTTGTGCATATGTCTAATCTAAATCTATAGAATGTGTGTGAAAATAATGTATGTGATGAAAAAAAAAAAAACATCTTTTAATGTGTAAATAATCAGATATAATATTTTAGTATTTTTTTTGATATATTTGCCATAGGTAGATAAAGAGTGCTTGTAAGGTTTCATGAATAAAATAAATAAAACACTCATAGTTCTTTATATTTAATTGTTTTATTATTTTAAAAAGCACTCAACAAATCAGTACAATACAATACAATTCTGCGCGCAATTTTTATAGTGAAATGAAATGAATTTTGCGCGCAAATTTTATAACGAAATGAAATGAGATATTTTTCTGAAGTAGGTAATGATTGTCATTCTACACAAATGAAACAGAATTTTTCACTGATTCCAAGTAAAATCCCAGTTCCATCATATTTTGTGTTCCAATGATAGCTATAACTAGGTCCCAACTGGAGCCAGTGAAATACACAAACTTGCAGTGTTTGAAATTGGAGACAAAAATGATGAAACCATGAATTTTACGAGCTGTACAGCGATGTAGAACTGGTAAACAATCTCCGCATTGGACTTTTAAGATGACTATGACATGTATAGCGAATGGGCACCAATACTCCGTTTTGCAGTCTTCGATTCCCAGCCAGGCGAAGAGACTTTAATTCACAATTAGAAATTGTCCTCATGCAACTTGAATTGTGAATTGCTAAACTGAAAGATTATTCAATTAGAGAACGGTTGGAAGTGATGTAATTTTTCTACTTACATATATTATGTTTTTATTACTTCTGGACACAAACACTCCGGCTAGCAGTCTTCGATTCCCAGCCAGTCGTAATTAAATGGCTATATTTTTACAATTTAAAAAAAAACACAAAACACAAAAAATGTAAACAAATTAATGTAAACAAGCAATCAAAATAATAAACTGACAGCAGAATTTTAGCGATTGGTGAATATAAACATATGTTTTTGGACGTATTCAGTAAAGAAAATATTTGTTTTTCAAATAAAATGAATTCAACTCTTCGATTAGGACGGAAACAAACTATTTAAATGTAATAATATTTTTTTTTACAAAATGACTCAACTCAGTTATTATGAGTTGGGTAATTTGTTATTATTATAAATGATATAAAAGGTGTTTGAAGTACAGACTTATATTGTGTCTCTGTTGATTAAAAACAATTGAGTTCATATTTTATAGTTACGAATTCGCCTATTTTTATATTTTCGATGTACTAGTTTTTTGCTGATAAATTTATTGCCTTGCGAAAATTTTATATGCCACTTACAAACAGCCGTATTAATAATCGCATATTAAGTGTGAATTTTGTTCAATCGATGAATATAACGAGAAATATTATTAATGAAACAAATTGAAGTTAATTGGCGTTGATTAACATAAATATAACTAAATCACCGAAGTAGGTGAATTGAATTAAGACTTTTTCTGCACAAAGTTCCCCCAATAAATTCTTTAAGAAATTGCAAACTATTTTGCATATATTTGACAAGAGAATAAAAAAAAAAAACATAAATAACTACGGATAACAGCGGAATATATATTGATTGTAATATATTTATTAAGAAAGAGATTTGTCACTAAACGTCAGCTATTACATGGGCATTTATTCTTTATTAATAAGAAATCTGAATCCATGAATTAACTTTTAATCAACATTAAATAATTAGATAGTAATAAGTAATTTTTTTTATTAATACGGCTGCAACAGTTATGTGAAAACCTGTATTCCTGTTTTTTTTTAACACATATAAGTAAAGTTGGATTTTGTATGTATATCTAGTACAATAGCCGTGTTTTTTTCTTCTCTTCATTACAAATCTATATAGGCTTAGCACACAATTTACGTGTAAAATACAACAATACCTTAGCCTATATAGATTTCGCTAAACCTGGATAATTATCTAGTCTTACACCCTTAGACTGGATAGAAAATGTGATACTCTGCAAAATATGTGGGAAATCAATGTTTTATGAAATAATTTGATTTGAAAATATTTTTATCTTTGCTTTGAATATAAAATCAAAACATCACGATAAGTTTAGTAGTGGATAAAGTGAAACAAATTGGATTTTATTTGCAAAAAAATTTAAACCCTAAACTGCCATCTGTTGGCTGGCACGTGTTTCAATATCAGTATCGTTTTTGGTTTAAACTTCTTCAAACTATTCAATTTCATCTAGTGGACATCTTTTTTATTTCAATTGAAAGCAAAAATGTCACTGGCAGATGCTGATTGTTTTTGTTGGCATTTTCGATAACTGGTTTTACTTCACTACTAAAAAACATGGTTAGTTTGACCAGGTTACTGTAATAGATTTCCGTCTTTGTTACATAATGCAATAAAAATTCAAAAACAAAACGAATAGCAGTATTAATGAATCATAAGCACACGAAAAATCAGAATTCTCTTTTATTGTTCCCAGTAGATTTTTATGCTTCTAATATTTTTTCAATCATAAATAAATAAATAAATAGATATTCTTTTACGTTTTCTTTAGGTTGTTCGGAAATTTTAAGTTAGTTTATATTGTCACATTGGATTTACGTTTTAACGATTTTATAAAATTATTTCGGAATGCTGAACGCGATGCTTATTTCAAAAATTTCTGTTGGATGCGCTCATTGATGGTGACATTGCTAAAGCAACTCAATTCCGTTGTGAATTTCCACCTCTTCCTGGGAAGGTTATTGGTGAGGTCGGTGAGGTGGCGGGGGAAAATCGAAACATTTTGAGCAAAAAATGTGGGGAATAACTTATCTCACGCACACTTGTTTGAAAATGTGATAGTATGTGTAAGATAAGTAAAAATGGGTGAATTTAGCTTGTAGGCAAATCCAGAAGTTTGGTATCTCTTTACTTCCCTTATCTCTGGACATACCTAGCTGACCTACCTATCTCCGTCCTGCACAGGAAAAGCAACAAAATAAAGACACATTTAATGATCTCAACTACATTTTATTTGTTTACTATTTCTTCTTAAGTTTAGGATTAACAACACCATAACTCCTGGAGATATTATTGACTGGGACCTTCTTCTTTTGCTTGGCAGCTGCCAAACTTTTACGTTTACTACACCTTACCGAGGCAGCACCAGTTTGGTTTTTACCCAATTGGTGGAATTTTTGTCGCTCCTCACGAATATTTTTTAATCTTTTCTTTTCGTCTAATAGATCTTTATAGTTTTTATATGCCTTTTTTGGTGCTTTCGCTCCAAGCTTTACAGCTTGAACGATTTGCATCTTTTTCTTATTTTTTCTAGATTGTACACCGGTGAGAGCAAAATTGATCACCTCGTGCCGTGCTTTCTTGATGTCAAATTCTAAGTCGTCCTTTTTCCTTGGATCGTTAACAGATTCTGGTTGTCCGTGTTCGCGTTTTCTTGGTCCTTTGAGGAAAGTCTGCTCTGGTTTATGGTTGAAATTCGGCTTTGGTTCTTCAAAAACAGTAGCAACGAAATCTGTTTTATTTTTCATCAGCAATGCAGCTCTTGTAGGGACTACTTTTAATGTACTTTCACTGTTCATTTTATCTCTTATTTTGCGTTTGTTTTTTCTTTGTATAAAAATAATACTTCTGCAATAGAAAATCTGTAAAAGTGTAAACATTGAAACATGTGGACGTCAAAAAAGCAGTTCATAACGTTGCCAAGAGAATTGAAATTTATACTTGAAGTTGTTATATACTTAGGGTGTGTGTAACGCTTGGACAAAATATTTCGTTTATAAATTCGTACCTTATTCATTGGAATTCACTATCACTATATCAAATCTTAACGTTTGTATAGTTTTAACGTGCATGAGTATTTATACATCCTTTATTCAGGGTCGGACAATCATAACAGTGAGAAAATGTTGCTACTGCCCCGTTTGTTTAAAGAAGAGTGAAAACATAGACAAAATGAGGGAAAACAACAAAACGTATGTCAACGATTAAGGCACTAATTTCGTCCACAATAAAAAAAGAAGACAAGGGAAATTGGAAAAAATAACACTAGAGAGTCAAAGTGGCCGAAAAAAAGAGAATATTTCGTTTTTTTGTTTAATTTAGCCTGTATATAGGTATTTTATTTTTTTTTATTTCTGTATACACAGGCGGCTGAGCATCAGGGTTACTAAAGCGGTCCAATGTTGAAAAAAATCTTCCAGGGTATTTTTGTATTTAAGCAGTTATGTTTCACGGTTTGAATAAATTAAAATTAATTAATTAAATTAAATGGCTATTCTTCTTTAACGACAGACTCATCATAGTAAACGCCCTTATAGCTACCATTGAACAACTTCATTGGAACACAAAACACGATCGAATTGAAATTTTAGCTCCATAGCTGCTTATAGGAATCGTAGGAAAATTCCGTTTCATTTCTGTGGAACGACAAACATTACTTCACAAAAATACATCATGATCAGTGAAAAATAATCAGTGATTTTCTGCAATAACTACAATTAAAAATTAAAATATGATTATCGGTGATCTAAAATAAGCTTTGTTTGGACACCAACTCGCCAGTGATTGAATTTATAAAAAAAACCGCAAGAAGTAAAAGAAAATTTGCAATTATGTTTTACACTGATAGATATAACTGGGTATATATAGTAGGGGTATTCATGCAACGTCGGAAAGTCGTCGTAAACATTGTAAACGTGATAAAATTACGACGTGATAAATGAACTGTCAAAATTTGTATGGGAAATCTTTTCTCACAATATCGGAATTTTCTCACAGGAATTGGGTGCGTTAACTGAGGCGGTAAAAGTTGTAAACTTTTGAAATGCTATTTTGACATTTAATCAGTCACTTTCACACATCAAACGTATTCGCTAAACTGAAAAAAATAATCGAGAACGGGAAGAGAACAGTAAGAACAAAATTCTATCAATAAATAAATTACTAAAATGAGATTTAATTCAGTGGGTTACCGCATTATTTAGTGGTGCAGTTTTAGGGTCGTTCATGAAACGTCGTCGTAAAATTATAATCTTTCGCACGTAATAAAATTACGACTTTGCATGAATACCCTTATTATAATATACATTAGCAGCCTTATTCATAAATTCTAAACGCAAAAACCATATTCATAAAACTTATACAAAGTTGAATAGAGGCTGCACATCCTAAACGCGTCTGATGGTTGAATAGAGCCTGTATAAGGATATATCATTTTTTTTATTTCTGTATACACAGACGGCTGAGCATCAGGGTTACCAAAGGTTCAATTGTAAGTTGAAAAAAATCATCCAGGGTATTTTTGTATTTTAGCAGTTGTGTTTCCCTGTTTAATTTCTTCAAATGGTTATTCTTCTTTACCTACAGACTCAGCATTGTAAACATAAGTCATCAATATGTTATAAAAATGAAAAAAAAATTAAATTGTCACCATGAGTTTCGCAAAATCGCAACCATAAAAATTATGCCTTTGGTAACTCTGGCCAGCTTTTGGTAATTTAGTTGACACAAACTATTATGGATGGGGAACTATGTTATGAATAAGAAGTTGTGCGACCCTGAATAGAGGCTGCATTAATACTTATGCACTGTCAGCCGTATTTATTAGATTTCCTTAGGCGGGGTCTCAGAGGTTGCCTAGTTAGGCATGCCTAAATATTTAAGTTGCCTCTAGGCAACGTTGCTTAAATTCTTATTTATAATCGATTTTCCATTGCTGCCTAACTAGGCGAAGTTTATGTCAAATAAAGTAGTAGTATTTACAAATCTAGTATAAAAAATTAAGATTCTTGTACTTTGTTTACATCAGATTTTCTTTTTTTTGGGTTTGACAGCATATGTTATTTGTAAACAAATATCTTAAAGGAAGAACATGAAGCTATATGGGCAATGTTATATTGCTGTTCGGAATCAGTTTGAGGATTCAACAGTGGAGTGAAAAGAATGTTGGAGCAGGCATAGCCCCCATCATCGAGTAAGCGTTTTGTATATTTTTGGTCTCCTACTAGTTGGAGAATTCATAATATTCACTACACATAAATCATTTACAAGTGAAATGAAGCTTGATTCCATTCTTATGAAAAAACCACCACCCAAAATCTCAAAATAAATTTCCAGATTGAAATTCTCGTAAACGTCAAAATGAAAATTCCTTAGGCAGCCTCTAGGCAGCCTTTAGGCAGGGTTCGCTCGCGCTTAAGTTAGGCGGCCTTTAGGCAACGTTGCCTAAATGTGAAAATCGATTATAAATACCGATTTTGCACTTAGGCAGTACTTAAAGGTTGCCTAAAGTTAGGCAACCTCTAAAATACTTTTATAAATACGGCTGTGTGTAACTATACAACCATTGAGATGTGTTTTAGTGATATCTAATGAATAAGGGTAGGCACATATATTACCTCACTTGATAAATCAAAGATTTTTTTGCATATACAGAGAACATTTTTCGATTCGTCTCCTCACCCTTACTTTCATTTAACCCTTTCTGCTAAAATAGTACAGCTGTTGTTTATGTATCATAAAGGAAATTCACTATTATTATAAGCTGTGATGTAAGACAATTGTTTGACTGAAAAAAATTCCCCTCTGCTATGAATGTTGTTCCACTTAATCAGAAAATCACAGCTGTGACAGCTGAGGAGAATATCTAAGTTCCGTAAATAGAACACGATTCCTCAAATGATGGGCAGGCAATTTTGTTCCCATTTGCTGAGACTAAAATTTGTTGGATTTGTCTTCTTACCGTCCCTGCCGAAAGGGTACAGGTTGTTATTTTTGTCCTGTTATAAAGCAATTCTTGAATATTAAATGCAACGATAAATATGCTTTTTTTAACTGAGCAAAAGAATTATGTTGCACTTATTCCAAAAATCTCAGCAGAGACAGCGTTAGGAACACTTCTGAGTAATTTCTGAGTTGAACATGGTGAAATAAGAATAATAATTACTGATTCATACCAATAACAATTGGACAGTGCTGTTGCTCTGTCATTGACATTAAAAGCACCATTTTTACAACTTCGACAACAATTGAAAATTACTAATTATTTCTCATTTTGACGTTAATATTCTCTTGCTGTTGAATTTTACGTGATTGGCACCACAGTGCATACTGACAGTCAGCTGGGAACAAAAAAAATAAAGGGAAATAAAACCTCATATCATCTCTGCGCACTGCGTTTACATCTGACAGTCAATAAATTTTATTTGGCAGGTACGGTCAGTAGCCATCGCCATCACATCATCGTGTTACAGAAAATAAATAAAATTTCGAAGGAAAATTGGTCAGAAACACATTCAACTATACCATCCAAACTTTTAAAAAATGATGTCTACTGACCAGATTGTTCCACTGCACAATCCAAATAAAGCAGTCGCCAAGGAATTGAAGCTAAAGGCAAACGATTTTCTTAATTCTCGACGAAATGCTAACAATTTATTAGACATCATTGGCCACCTCGAGGTTTGTATGCAAAAGAAGTGCTCACATTATTTTTACATATTTTTTGTCGACCTTTTTTCAATTTTTTGTTTGGTTAAATTTTAAGGAATTTTCACGCAAGGCTAACTAGATTTCACTTTTTTTCTTAATTTTAGCAATGCCTATCCCAAAAACAACCAGTTTTGTCCTGCATTCTCACACTCGAGGTAATATTCACGGAACTTCTAAAGCGGAGAGAAATGTGCATTGTTATTACTCCGCTCAAACCAAAAGGTAAGTGCCTCAGCTACCCCATCCCCATCCATCTACATGGAATTGATGTGAAAATGTGTGAATTCTGAAACATTTATATAAGCCAGACAAAGTCAGAGTGTGTGATTAGTGTTCGGTTCAATATTTTATTTATCGTTCTTCAATTAGCCATACTGTAGATTTTTTTTATTTGGATACAATATGCGTATTAAGATGATATCATGTTTTGTGCGGACCCTCGGTGGATTGTTGCATCTATCAGTAAGAGTAAAACTAAAAACTATTCCAAGCTGCCACTGAAACATATAAAAATAGATTTTGGTTTTACAAATTAAAAGCATATTTATATTATGGATGATTGCATCCAGTTGCAAACAATGACTTTCGGATTATGTGCTTCTAAATCGGGAGAACAGGTTTTCGTTGAAAAACTTTGAGATTGTCGACTGTCATTCACTTTCAATATTATTGGTACATACCTCAAAAAATGTCAAACACGTGGATATTTTAATTTTGTTTTTGTAAGATAAAATTTTTGTTTGCCAATGTAAAAACGAACATTGGTTAGAATTCTACAATAAGAATTCATTAATGATATTTAGAATTGCGCAGCAATCAAGTTTGATCTCTTGAATACTTATTATATGTTCCTTGCTATTCATTGCATTTAACACAAAGCACATAGTGGACTGGAGTATAGTATCAATTAGTTCTTGTTAAAGTCCGATAAAAACACATATACCCCTCAGTAAAACCGTTTTTTACCTGCCATAACAATCGGATGATTGGGAGTCGACGTTAAGTTTGAAAGCAGCTCATCGGGACGTTCCCATATATGTACCGGATTCCAACAAGGTACTTTGAAATCATATCATACCATTCGTCTCCTGCTGGACCAATAGTGCGTAGGGCAGACGTAAGCACGGAAAGCACAATCTTTAACTACTCTGTACAGCTACTAAGATATGAAGACGATGAGTAATAAGCCAGCCAATAGATTGTTCGAACCGACAAATAACCTTTGAAACTCCGGTTTAACGACCAAAAATAAGTTAGTAACAAAAAAGCTTGGTATCTGAGAGAGTTTTCAATAAAACAAAACAAATTTCTGGATATTTCGGATTGGTTTTCATAAATTATTAACATTAACAATATCACCGATATACTAAAATACGCACACAGTGTTACAGGTTGGGTTCATTATGTACATTTTTATCTCGTAGGAGAAAGAAAAAATAAGAAGAACATCATCCCCTGCAAATTCGATTAATACCTCGTAAGAATTTCATTGGGAAAGATGGTCTGTATACACATTACGATTAGACAAAATATGTGCAACTAAACAAAAAAAGTATTCGTCTTCCAGGCGAGTAGTGTTTTCTTTGCGAGGCTGGGGTCATCTCAGGATTCTCAACCTCAATCTCAAATAATATAAATACATTAGATACACTTCCTTCAAACAGCCGAATACATCAATAAAAGGATAAAAGCACAATTTTATTTTAATGATAAGTTGACTATAATTTGTGAGAGTCCCATATACATATCATCCTCTGACTCTTGGTTAGATGTCTATCTTTGTGGCAACCCTTCTGATGTAATTATGATCAAATGTTTCGAATTACATTTCTATTCTATTTCGTCATACAGTCATTGCAACTATTTAAAACATAACATACTTCTTTATACAAAATTTCTATTTATTAATGTCTTAACATTTTTCTTCATTCTAGATGAGAGTCCTGAAGTAAAATACAAAGAATGGCTTCAAGAACGCTTCGAGGATTCTCTAAAGCTAATTCTTGCTTGCATAGATGTCGAAAAGTCCAACGAAAGTTCCCAAGCGTTAGTAAGCAGCATGAAACTGCTGTCGTGGGAGGGCAAATATCCCCTAGAACAGTCAGACACATATTGTTTCCCAAAATTCCGATTGCGCAACATTCTTTTAAAACTCCTATCAGCAGAGCGGTCAAACACCAATCTTATTGGAAGATTTAAAGAATACGCTGACTATTTAGACATTGTCTACCACTCGTGGAAGATGATTCCAACATTGGTGACTAGAGCAGCATTTGAAAACACAACATTCGCTCACAACTATCTTGATTTAATCGATGCGCTACCAGTTAAAAAGGAAATGTCCGATGACGCTAAACTTCTTTGTGCCTTGGAATCACCACAGCCAGAAAATTTTGAATACACCGCCATGAGGAAGGCCATTAACAAAGTTTGGAACTACATAATGCAGTGGGACATGAAGGAAACCATTCATAAGCAAGTTTTGATTATTTTGTTAGAACGAATTTTACCACATTTGGAAAAGCCAATATTGCTCACGGATTTCTTGATGGATTCATTGGATTTCGGTAAGTATAACCTTTGCATTGAAAGACAGAACAGTTTTTATATTATTATTTGTTTCTATTCTTTTTAGGAGGGCCCATTGGTTTATTGGCACTACAGGGTATCTTCACACTAATTCAGAAACACAATATCACCTATCCAAACATATACGAGAAACTATATTCAATGTTTGAGCCTGAAATATTTCACACCAAGTTCAAAGCGCGGTTATTTTATCTAGCCGACATATTCCTTAGTTCAACACATCTGCCGGAGAGTTTGGTAGCCGCTTTTGTGAAGCGATTGGCGCGGCTTAGCCTCATTGCTCCACCACAAGACGCCATAATTATACTGTACTTTATTGGAAATTTAATCTTAAGGCATCCTGGTTTAAAGCGATTGATCTGTTCAAATATGGCTCTAGAAGGTAAATAAACCCATTAGGTTGTCCACTATATATAATATTTATTTAAACAGTATCTCGCGATCCCTTCATAATGGACGAACGGGAGCCGACAAAATCGAATGCCCTCGAGAGTTCACTGTGGGAAATTGTAACACTGCAGAAGCATGCGCTGCCCTCCATTGCCACAGCAGCTAAGTTCATATCACAGCCATTGCCAAGTATCGAATGGGACCTATCATCCGTGCTTGAAATCAAGGAAGATGATGTAATTATAAAGCAGAGAATTTTCCTGAAATGTATTTTAGACTGATTTGAGTTTATCCTTTCAGATATTTGATCAAGAAATAGCAAAGAAAACAAAACAGTACGCTTTAGCATTCGAACGACCACATTCGATGTTTCTAACGAAGAATGATAAAGTGATACAATATTGGAAGTTATTTTAAATAGAAAAACCAGATAAAATCCCAAAGGGATCGACTTAGACACACACATACACACCAACCAACCTAAATAGCTACCATATAAGGAAATATATATATTTTTATTTCAACTGGATTATATATAGTTGTAACGCAGTTGTGTAACACACACAAACCCATGATATAACTATGTTATTAATTATTCATAATGATAACCGTGTGTACATTCAATGTATATGTTTTTTTTTGACACACGAGAGTTAAGAACATAGAATAATTAGACTACTAGTTGTAATAAGAATCAATTTTCGTTTGCCTAAAAGTTGGCCGTGATTATAATTTTGTTTGTTTGTTTTTTTTTTTTAATTTGTTAACTGTTGAATTGACACATGAAAACATGCACTCGTGGCAATTACGCCTAGAATTATAAAAAGTATAAAAGAAAGAAAGGGACTGGAGCTGAAAATAAAAAGAAGACATGAGTTACTTCAATATGCTTTGATACCGAATACATTGTAGTTTCTATTATTCACGTAACGCCAGAACACAACAGAATTAATGCAGCCGGACATCTAGTGGAAGCCTTAAGCTGCTACAAAAAAGGTATTACTGCCATCCTAGAATGATGGGATGGGCCTATTGGGCACCACGTTTGGCAACGGACTTAGGCTAATAAATTCGCTGTGGAATGAAATGCCACTATACCCAGGAGACATAGCGGTCTCCAGTTAAAAAAACGGCCAATCAAATTGGTCATAATGCACGCATCTAGTATTTTAGATGTTCTAACATTGTGACCACTAGTCTGTTGCATCCAAACAAAGATTATGAATTCTATACAGACACTCCATATAAGAAAAATTGTTCTATGGCGGGTCGTGGTGGCACAGCCTGCCATATGTTTTTGCTCTTGTTTTTAATGTGTTTCATGCACACCGCCCGCCCGTACCTTGAAGCTACTGAGCAAAAGTTTCTGTTTTTTGTTCTCAATGCGTCATCTGTACAGAATTCATAATCTTTGATCCAAGCTAAGAATACGGATATCCACTACGACACTAATGGGAAATATTGTTAATTTTAATGTCGAACTAATGCAATCGCAAGAGACCGCCAAGTCCTTTGCAGGACCCGTATCCCTTAACCTCTCAATTCACACTATACCACCAGCAAGAAACCCCTGTTTGATGAAGAACTGCGAAAGATGCTAGAAGCTAAAAAGGAAAAGCTGCAGGTAAAGACGAGAGCCCCTTTGAGCCTAATTTGTAAAGAAGACACGAAAAAACAATAAAAGCGCGCGAAGATTAGAGGTGTAACAATGTCACTTACGTTCAGTTTTACAAATGTGAAAAACTTTAAAACCAAGGATACAATGGGCCAGCAGAATCTAGTCGAAATGAACAAGGAAAATGCTGTCAAGTAGAACGAACCATTCATATTGGCGACGAAAGCGAACAATACCAACCTAATTAAGTGAGGAAAGGAATATCTAAACTTAAGCTCAATAAGGCTGCTGTAAATGACAGCTTCCTGATCCGAGCTATATAAAGGCGGTGGGGATGATTAGTCAGTAACATACACCAACTCATAGGTTGGATGAACGTATGTCTGAAGAATGGAACCTCATCAATTGGCAAATAAGCTTCTATTGTATAACTGGCCTTCAGTTTTGATGCAATATCTACCATTGAACAACTTCATTGGAACACAATACATGATGGAATTGAAATTTTACCTTTAGCTGCTTATAGGAATCGTAGGAAAATTCCGTTTCATATCGGTGGAACGACAAATATTACTTCACAAAAATAAATCATGTTCAGTGAAAAATAAAAAGTTATTTTCTGCGATAACTACCTACAATTAAAAATTAAAATATGTTTGGGTAATCATGTTCTAAAATTCATAAGCTTTGGTTTGACACCAACTCGCCAATTATTGAATTTATAAAAAACCGCAATAAGTAAAATAAAATTTCCAATGATGTTTTTCAATAATAGCTATAACTGAGACCTAGAAGCTGAGTTGCAGATCCACTTATGAATCCATCCATCTCCATCTCCAATTCGAAAGTAGAACGTGATTCCTCAACTGAGAAACCGGAGACCATTTTTTTCAATTAGGTGAGACTGAATTTTACTTATAGCTAGTCTATTCTTTATTAGTAACCAGTATAATAAAATTCAGTCTAATAGTTAGCATTCATAAGAAAAGTCAATCTATTACAAATATTATGTCATCTACTACATTTATATGAAATGCACGTCTCTAATTTAGTGTGACATTTGTAATGTACGTTTTGTTTTGTTTTGGTAAAAAGCAAAAGTATGGCCAAACAGTGAGTTTTTAGAACAAATACACGGTAAAATGAAATAAAATAATATTATTACACTAATTTCTACTCTAGATATGGGCTCATCATTCCTGGAAAACAAAAGCGTCCAGAACCTCCAAAAAGTGACTTCACAAAGCCATCTATATTCGGCGACAGCAGTGGGTCGGACGACGATGACAATGGACCTCCACAATTGAAGATGAAATCGGCGCCTATTGGCCCTGGCGCATCCGAGAAGCGCATCGTAAGTGAACTGATATAAAATCACATATAACCCGTCTTTAAAAAAAAATAATTTTAGGCGAGAAAATTGCAAGAGAAAGCTCTTGCTGAAGATCCCACTGTCTTTCAGTATGACGAACTCTATGACGAAATCGAAAGTAAACGTGAGGAAGCAAAGAAAGCTAAAAGTAATGAAGTCAAAAAGCCTAAGTACATTGGGCGTTTGCTAGAATGTGCTGAAAAACGGAAGCTAGAGAACGAACGAAGAATTGAGCGTATGGTTCAAAAGGAACGCGAGTTAGAAGGAGAAGAATTCAAAGACAAAGAATCATTTGTTACATCGGCTTATAGAAAAAAACTGGAGGAAATGCAAAAGGCGGAAGCACTAGAAAAACGAGAAGAATACTTGGAATCGATTGGTGATGTTACGAAGCAAAATGATTTGGATGGGTTTTATCGGCATTTGTATGAACAAAAGCTTGGCCCAAAAGAAGGTACTAAGCCGGCAGAAGAACCACCATCAACTTCAAAAGAATCAGATGAAGTTGCGTATAAACCAATTAAATCGGGTAAGCCGCGTGCATACCGTAAAAGACGTTCATCAGCTGAGGAAGAACCGGATAATGATAAAGTCTCTAAAGACACGGCTAAGCGAGCACATATTCAATCAAATTTGGATGCGGATTCCGATTTTAGCATAGATTCATCATCATCCGATGAGGAAGGTGATAGTGAAAAAAAGAATAGTATCACTGATAAGGTAGTTGAACAAGTTGCCACAAAGATTGAACCAGTTATCGAAGAAACAGGAAAAACTTATCCGAAACCAGTAGGTGATAGTTCGGATATTCAAACGGAGATCAAATTGGATATAATAAAGAAGGAACCAGAGGAGGAGGAAGATAAAACATCAGTTCAACAAAGTCCACCCAAACCTAAGAAGGATAAGACGTTGGTCTGGAAAAAGCGCACCATCGGCGCTGTGTTTGATGCAGCATTGCAGAGATACTTCCAACGAAAGGCTGCAAGAAATGGCTAACATTTAATTAGGACTTATTATTTAAAAAATAAATTAATAATTTGATAAAATATTAGTAGTCAGAATTCTAGTTCGTAATATCAGACGTTGGAGTGGGATCTGTTTTTTTCTCATATGTGTAGAACTTATGGTGAATGCTTATCAATTTACTCAAAAGGGTTACAACTGTTATTGCTATCGCTTATATGCAAACTTGATGGATTCAAATGCAATCACGTAGCAGGTGAAACACATTTGGCCAAAGATAAATCATAGATAGGTCATAAAATTCCTGTACATTTCCGTGGCAACAACATTTTTATCATGTGGCACTAGTTGTAAAGCTCGTTGTTCTAATTAAAAATTATTCTCAAATAAAGAAAGCCTTCACTTTGGAGCATACCTACATATATTTTTTTTGTGTAAAACACAAGGTCAAAGGGATAATTTTAAATTCGTTTTTTTACCATAATCTTATATTAACTAAGTAACTAATAATAGTACGTTTCCACCAAAACGAAATTCATCATTTCATTAGCTAAATTCAACATTTGAAAATAGTGTTCCCAAAAAAAAAAAACGCATTCCAACTGTAAAAAAAAATTCATTACACTTTTTACATTTTTTGTTTTCGATTTTGACTAGATATTAAATAGGGAAATAATTTTGTTTATAAATGAGGGCAGTCTTCTTTATCGGGGAAAATAGTAATTTTGTAGTTGGCTGTAAAATTTCAGCCAAACTCAGCGTTCTGGAATGTGAAATTGTATGGCGGAATGTATAGCATTTCGGCTGAAATCACTAATATGGAAGTACAATAATGTTTTCTGATGTCACTTTAGGGCTAAGCCTCATTGTAGAATGGATGATGTGTATTTCAGATTAACACATGATAATTTGTTGTCAATAATAGTTATTGAAAATATTTTATAATAATATTTGTCCATTGACTTATTATATATGGACTGCTGGTGATTGGTAAAATGTCATTTTCATACGCTTCTGCGAGAAAATATGTTCCAAAACAGAACATGCGAGGCGCCACTGTTTCACTGTGGATTATCAAAGAAAAAAAACACAAATGCCCCCGGCAAGCTTACATTTTCATGGTAAGGTGTTAACACTTAACAGAAGGGGCGAAGGGCGACATCTTGTGCGAAGGGATGTATTTCCATAGCGACATGAAGCGTCATCTATTCAAAAGATGGAGAACTACAAAGAGTGATTACAAATTAATTCTGCAATAACAATACATTTCTTTACTTATTGACTCATAAACTGAACAAGTTTTGTATATTTATTTCTTACTTATGTTTTATGATCCTTTACATCAATTTTTTTTTTCGCAATATGATGAAGCAAACGTTTTTTTAGCTTACCTAGTTTTCCGCAGGGAAACAGTGGCGTTTCTGTTGTTTTGGCACATACCTACGTGAAGTTGGCTTCTAGCAGTCCATATAATATAATAAGTCAATGAGCAGTCCATATAAAATAAGTCAATGTAAAAATTTCGATAATATAGATCCCAATAGATGACACTCCGTGCTGTTTGTAGAAACTATAAATTTTATAGGAACGCGTGGCTCCTTTTAATGATGCTAGCGTCATCTAATGATGAATTGATATAAAGTAATACTAGTAACAGTATATTACTATTAAATACATGAACCACATCCTATACACAACCACTTATCGCATACAACTACCGACGAATCCGAAATAAGTGTTAACTTTCTATAAAGCAAATTTATAGTGTTTCCATAACCGTAGCTTGTATTGGGTAATTGTATATAAACATTATTTATGTGTTCTCTTGATTTTATAGATGATTATTGTTTGAATAATTTTTTTTCTCTTCTAAAAAAAATTCTGATTTTATAAAAGAGAAACGGATGAAGTACTAGAACAGGCGGCTAAATTAGGAAAGATTAAGTGGGTATTATAAAACCTAAAAACAGTTAATAATGTAGTTAAAGTTTCGAAGATAGACGAGTATGGTTGGCGACACTTTTTGATTTACTCTCGTCTCGTTCGGTTTCGGTGAGTAATAATAATAAAGGGAATCGGAAACAATATTATAAAATAAATATTTTGTTGTTATCATATATATCGCTGTTGTGCTATGCATTTCGGGAAGTTATATTTTTGCAGTTGCAATTTGCCTGAAATAACATAACACCATCCTTTATCTTAGTAGCAAGATAAACGAAAGGACTTTCCTGGCCTAAAACCACATCGATCAGGTTGTTGGTAAACGGTTTCAGGCGTTCACATATTACGGCAGATAGGATCTTGTAGGCCATGTTGAGGAGACTTATGCCTCTGTAGTTGGCGCAGTTCAGACGGTATCCTTTTGTGGATCGGGCAAACGATGCTGAGGTTCCATTCTTCAGGCATACTTTCATCCGACCAGATTTGGCTTATGATAAAGTTACCTGGCATATAAAAATTATACATAACCTCAATTTTCTTGAAACGACTCTAACGATTTTGATTTTTTTTTTAGAAAATCCATATAACGGATTTAGGCCATATAAAGAAAATTGACAGTTTGTTTGCAAAAATTCCACATAACAAATAAGTTCAATTGTACTGTTTAAAGATCATATGATCGCGAATGCGAAAGCTATTTTACGCAATAGGTGGAATTAAAGTGTCCAGGATCCTAATGAATGGCTACAGAAGTCATTTGGATTTTTTCTAACTAAGGAGCTATAGGGCCTTTCTATTAAAACCAAAGCGAATCTAATTTTTAATTTGCTACTTCATACGCTATAATTTTATCTTGATATGGGACCTAATATGACAATGGTTATAAAAATATTGATTATGGATATTTAAAATAAATGATGTTTATAGATTCAACAATAAGTAATGTATTTTTCATGACTGATGATGTCAAATCCTTTATTCTCATGAAATTCAACGAATTTATTTTCATAAGGATGAACAAATCACTGCTATGATAATTCAATGACCTGCAAGGTCATTGCAATACTTATTCCACAGGTGAATGCATTTACAGCAGAATTCACTCTGTGGGTTTTCATTTTCCTAGCAATTTAGTGCTATTCATTGGGAATTGGCAACCTACTCTATACGTTTGTGTGCTCGCAAACAAACCAGTATTGACCGCACTTTGTACACTGTTCTTGTTGTTTACCACCCTGGCGACCCATCGCCTCAACAACAAAATCACATTAAGTCAAATTCAAAAACCCAACTCAACCAATCGAGATAAAAGATACGGCATGTTTACAAAAAGGCCAATCAAGTGGCCCAGGCTCAGCATGTTTGCCATTGAATCACTCTTCTTAAACTAGGCACGAGAGTAGTTAAGCTTGAGTGAGAAAAGAGAATAGACAGAGACCGGTCCGTATTTGGGGCGAATGAACATCCTTTAAACAGCACATTTGCTGTTCGCACAAGTCGATCGAAATCTTCGAGTCCTTAGAGCCGTCTGAAGTAGGTGTAAACACTCAAGAATATCAATTTGCTTATGGGAATTTAAATGTTTGAATACAATTAATATGATGAGGGTATTATATAGACTCGAACATTGTTGATAGGAATGTGGATATCGAATACCGATGGAGCTAGCCAATTGAGTGTCCATCTTCTTACATAAATGTCAATGTTTGCACTTTGTCAAGGGTCGTTTCCCTCTCGTTCTAACTGTTCACTATCCATGTTAATCAATAAAACTCAAGATAGTTTCTTTGTTTAGGACGACAATGACAATGGTGATGGGTAAATTGGATTTTGAACTCCATGAAAGTGTGTGTACATTTTGTGAACATATTTTTAATTCCAATCATTCACTCTGGCGATTAATGTGCGGCTTTGATTGAATTTGTTCGTATTTGCCGTCATGTTCGGCAAACATTACCGTAATATCGGATAGTGGGCTCTTCATATGTGGCGGTAGCTGGCTCAGATTTCGGCAGTCTCCCAAGTCACGTAAAGCAGAGCGAAAGAAGCCTTGACCTACAAGAGACACCTTGTCCTACTTACCACAGAGCGAACGAGAGAAAATGCGCCAAGAAGAAGGGAACATTCCGGACCATAATGTGTGGTATACACTGTTGGTTGAGGGAGGACTATTAAAAAATGCGAAGAGAATGACGTATTCAAGGTTTCTATTGAAATTTGTTGGCAGGGAATAACTGACAGGAATCAAATTGAAATCCAAGATACAAACATCAGGCACATATCTGCTGTCTGTCGAAATAAATATCATTATGAATATGATTTGGAGGGAGCAAATGCCATTAAATATAGTGAACAGGTTCGATCTTAATGTATAGTGGAATTAGATGATAATTTAAGTTAAAACCTCATTTGATAAAGAAATAAAACTCATTTGATGGAAAAGCCTAGCCTATAATTAAGTGAAGCAATTTAGCAAAGCAGAACGCTGTTTGCGATCTAAATTCTTAATTTCCTATGGAAGAACCACGTGTTATAAAAAGAGTGTTATAACCGGCAGATCATGTTTTCACTTATTTGTCTCGTGAAATCAAAGTTCAACAAATTATTTGGAAAGTTAAATTAATTATACTACGACATATCTGTGTAAAACCACCATTTAGGTTTTCATGGCCATCATCAGACCAACATTCTTGTATTCTTTCTTAATAATTGTAGCATTTTCCAGCAGGGAAATGTTCCAGTTAAATAAATCTTGTCCTGAAGTTTAATGCGATATCCATGAAGAGTATCTATGTCGACAGTCGCAGCCAAGTGTAAATAAAATCCAATATAAAATAAAACGACATACCTTATTTCATAATTGTTTATTACATTTATTTAGATTATTACGTTTTTTAACATTCTCTTACAATGATATTGTTTTCGTAAACATTTTCGAATTCAAGATTTCTATTGATTTTAATATTACGATGATAAAGGAAACCAAAGAAGTGGTTTTTGGAATTCTGCCCGTTGGTCCTTCTTTTGTATATGCAGTTTTTTGGTCCCAATTCTAGGGTGTTTTTTTTATTACTTTTAGGCACTTTATAAACTGTACATAACATACTAAAATTACACATAACGTAAATTTGATCGAAGACGAAGGAAACGATTGTGTTGAAACTTAACATATTCTATAAATATTATTATTATAATATTAATATATTATATAAATAGAAATTCCATAGAACGGATTGTTAGATTTAGGTCATAAAAGGAAAATTGTAAATGTCTCGCAAACTATTTGGTTAAATTGAATGAAAATTGAAGTGTTACTTTTATTGTTTGTAACAAATCCACATTATTAGTTGTGGCCCAAAGTGTTCCTAATGTAATTTTCCCTTTTTGGCCAATAACGGTAAATCATTAAAATTCACATGGACCCCGATTCCTAAAATTCCGGTATAAAAGTTCTTATAATCACAGCTACACATTATTTTTATATTTTATTTTGTATTTTGGCCTATGCAAATCTATGCAAATCGTCAAATTCTATTGGGAAAGTGTTTCCTCCATTGTTTCAAACGTTTTTGGCGAAAACTTAGGTGACAAGATCGCGAATTCTTCAATCGAATAATAAATAAAGTCCCTTCCGGCACTGCTTTTGTCACATGTAGTTCCAATTTCATCGAGGAGTGCGAGTAAGCGCCGAAGTGTTTAATTGGCTTGTGTAATGCGGCCGGGAAATCTTCACTGAAATTCACGTATGTGTATGTAAAAAACAGTCACGAATATTTCTCGATCTTGCGGATAGCGTTCCATGGCGTGTCGATGTGAATTCTACATCTGATTCTGATTTATAAGCGAGAGAGAGCTTGAATTTCAATTTCATTATTTTGCTCCCCCAAATAACGCAATTGGAAATTATTTACATAATAATCTAAATCTTAAAAGGTAAAGACAAGAAGTTATTTTTATAGTTAAAAAAATTGTAAATGTGCATTGCATCGTAGGTTTGAAGATATCACAAAGAAATAAATGAATCCAGTTGCATATATAGGTACGCTTCATAAGGCTGAATGTCAGTTAATTAAATAAATAAAAATAATTAAATCCGATGCGTGCACAGACCGATAGATCCCCATTTTTTTAGATTCTCTATCATTATAATTCCAAGTTTGATTAAAATTTCGAGTTCGATTTTGTTTCCACGAAAACAATCGGCCCTAGCGAGGTATCCGTCGGAGCGGAAAATTCTCCGATTTTGTACGATTCCGATGATTTTTGCTTCGAGGTATTCTTCCGAAAAGCTGTTCGGAATATTTCTCCGACATTTCGTAACGCATCCCAGCGAATTGCGTTGAAGTGCGTTCAGGTTCATTTTTTGTTCAATTTTTGACAGCTAAGTGCAATTCTTTTTCCGATTTCCTCCGACACAAATTCGTCGCGGAATTTGTTTACGAAGTGAAGTGGAGTGATAGAAAAATGTATGTAATTATATAAAACTATTTATTTGAGTAATTTTCGTACTAATGGTTTGAATTTGTGTTTCCAGGGCGAGCTCAAAGGAAAAAACCACCCTTGAACAGTACGAGCTTCGTCGTCGCATTTGTGTAGTATTTCTTTCCGATGGCAAATACCTCGAATGGAATTTGAATCTCCGACGAATTATGCGTTGCGGAAAATTTTCCGCTCCGACGGATACCTCGCTAGGGCAGAATATTTGCTTTATTAGGAGCAGTAAATACAAACTCTGTTATATTTTTCTCCACTTATCCAGTCAATCTTGCTAATGTTAATGTCAAAATCTGTGATTTTTACAGAAAGGTCGTGCTCTATAGATGGTAGAAACAATTGCAAATGCTTCCATTATGATTCTGCAGTTCTTTTGCTTGTTTTTCATTTTTGAAATCTGGCCATCCACGAGTTAAAATGTAGTTAAATGTGCGCTAAGTTATATTAAAATATGTGAATACTCCTTTTACGAAAGTCGCTATTTGCCACTTTGACCCAAAACAAAAAGAACACAAACTATATATCAAAAACATATTTCAAAGACACAAATTCATCTGTAATGAATATTTCTTTCTCTACTGAAATTCATAAGGAGCCTAGTTTTTGTGCCCTTTTAAAAAATGTCCTTAAACTGCTAGCTCTTCCAGGTCAACAGTGGGTGTTATAAACATTTTAATGCTAAAATATATCCTCTTCAATCCATTTGTCGACAACGATGACTACTTCTAAGATGAGGACAAAACTACGTTTCCTCCTCAAATCAACACGACTCTAAAGTTAACTTGGTTCGATTGCAAAACCTCTTTCCATTAACACCGCACAAACAATCGCAGGACATGACCCTCACCAGCCTTTCCTCCTTACTGCAGCATTTTCATTCAACATTTTCGATTTCTTTTACTGCGCTATGTAATACAAACTTCCATTAGCAGTATACTTAACAAACCGTACGAAAGAGCATCCGAAACGTGCCGGGCATGCCAAATCATCCACCACCACCACCACCGCACCCGGCTCCAAGCTATAATCCAACCCGACCGAAAACAAGTCATATATATTTGTTCGAATCCTCTCACTAGTGACTTAGTGTCATCGTTAAAGAATTAGTGTTTCTGAATACAGCCCTCTAATGAAAGAATACTAAAATTTAAATGTGCCAACATTTTAATGCTTAATTATTGATCTGAATCTGAAAATCACCTAATTACCTCGTATATTGGTGGGCATTTTCCGCCTCGCCAGGTTTGCTAGAGGTTTTCCTTTCCGTTGTCTTTGTTGGGTAATTGGGCGGTGCGCGGATTCGTAATAAAATGAGAGAATTCTATACATCCGGACACACATACACTTGTTAATTAAGCAACCTAGGACCAACGACTGGGACAAAACCGCTATTCAAAATCGCAGACGATAAATTAGTTCCCATCAATAATTCTCTGTGATACTTCAATTTTGGCAACCGACAACAAGGGTCCGGTGGTTATGCCGTTCCCAGTGGCAGTGAGTAAATTTCTGTTGTTTGACAAATCGAAATCGATTATGCTTCATGGTGTCCAAAGTGTCGAAAGCGACGTGGGTGGCGTTTGAAGGTCTTTGTTAAAAAATTAATTACATTAAGAGTAATTAGTAGAGGTAAGTCCTACATCACCGAACATCCATTTTCTTTGATCTACGCTTTTGCCACGTTCCCATCTAATTCATTGTTTTTTTTTTTTTTCTAAATGTGGTTCGTGTCCTTCCTACCGGTCCAATTTTGGTCGGCATTTTTAGGAAGACCGATAGAGAGAAAATGTTGTGTTCGTGATGTAAGATCTCTGTCGACTTATTGTTCTATCGTATAATTGGAAGTATTATTGGATTTGGACGTGAATTACAAGGATGTAGTCGTGACTTGTTTTCGGTCAATTTACGTCGCTCTTTGCGGAGAGTCTATTGTATGGACATGAGCCGTTACGAAATTGCTGTTGGTCAAAGGAAAAGCGATTTGATTAAATGCTTTTCCTAGGTTCGAGCAGAATAGTAAATAACGTGATAATTGTATGAAAATGGAACAGCGTTGTAAAGAGTGAGGGGATTTTGTCAGCCAATATAACAGCTCTTATAAAAGAGTGATTCTCATTAAGTCAGATCTTTTTAATGGTAATGTTTAAGTAAGTTAGAAAAGTTCGCATGGATATAATAGAAGAAAAGTAAAGAAATTGGTAAAATGTCGTATTCATAATTTTTAACATAACATAACAGGTGGATTGTTCATTATAATAATGCACGAATCAAATGATAGTTATCTAGGTGCGCTGCCTATCACCTAGATAACTCATCCCCATTTTCTAGTATATCAAAGAACCAACATTGAATTTTGGTCAAATGGTAGGCAATGCGATTATATAAAACTTTGAGTTTTCACCTAGCAGATGCCTTCCAACTCCGATTCACAGCTTTAACGTGGAACACGCTGAGTAAAGTTGAGGGGAAAACGTTTATTCACACTAATGCACATATTCTATTTCCAGGCGATAGCGGAAGAACTCCCAAGATGGAGTCAACGGTGGTGTTTACAGTCCCAGTTAAGATGGAGCTGTTTCGAAATATTCGGACAACATTGAGGAATCTCAAGGGTACGTCAGGCCTCTTGAACAGATGGTGGCGGATGAGCCACCGTATACTGATGTGTCCTAGGAGTATTGAATAAATTGGAACTGGCTCTGCAGGTTGGGGATGTGCCTTGGGTAAACTTCTTTCTCACGAAAAAAAATCATTGTTACAAAGAAACCAATAGCCTCGGAAAGGACTGATCTTACCGTTCAATACTATGCAAAACGATGATAGGATGCAGACAAACAACTAGCGGAAGCCCTATGCAGCTAGATACCATCCAGGAAATTTGATGGGATGGACCGGGCAAAAAGAGAATGAAAAACTGTGAGATCTACTACGAACAGTGTTATAGTGAGTAAAATCAGCGACTATTCGGATGTGAATTTGTTATAAGTGCCAGAGTTAGAAAATAAGTCGACATTATCAAACGCATTGTAACAATCTGCATCAAGACCAAATAAGCCTTATATGCGTTCACGATCCGATGTAGGAAAAATATGATATAGCGAAAGACTGCTTCTACGAGCTTCTTAATAAAACTAATGAGCGACTACCAAAGTACGATATTAAAACTGTGCTGTGAGATTTTAACGCAAAAATTAGGAAGAGAAGACATCTTGAGCAATATTGTCGGAAAACACAGCCAATGCACTTAGGATAATTGGCTTCATTGGGGGAACGAAATGCCACTATAGCCAGCACACGGTTTGCGCATGTCAATATTCATAAGGGGACATGGCGGTCTCCAGATCAACGAACGGGCAATCAAATTGATCACATTACGATATACAAGAGCCATGTCAGATGTCAGAACATTCCGAGGGGCTGATTCTTGCAGGCAAGGTATGAATGCGGATATCCAAAAGACTGCAATCGCAAGATCCCGCCAAGGTCTTCGCAGAACGCTTGTCCCTTAACCTCTCAATTAACACCTTAACATCTAATGTTGAAGAAAAATTGCAAAGATGTCAACAAACCATTAAATCGGCCGCAACTGATGTGCTGGGTTTCTCGCGCCCACCAGCAATAAACTCTTGGTATGATGAGGAATGCGGACAGATGCTCGCAGTCAAGAAAGAGGCCTACAAGGCTAAGCTGCAGATGAAGACTAGAGCTCTATAGGCAAAGAAAGGAGGAAGATTATCGGCTTTTCAGAAAGAAGAAAAAGATCAAGAAAAGCGAGCTTTAGAGGATATAGATGGGTGACACTCCAAGTTTTACCAAAGTGTAAAACTTCAAGGCCAGAGATACCGAATACTCTCGAGATGAACAAGGATATATCGTAGTTGACTAATAGTCGATGCTGAGGATATGGAAGAAAGACTACTGAAGACTGTTAAATGGCGAAGATGAACAATATTCCGCTTTCAGGCAGGAGGAACCATTTAATATTGGCGACGACAGTAAAAACTACCAACCACCTTACTTTAGTGAAGTAAGGATAGCAATATATAAACTCAAGCTTAACAAGGGTGCCCTACCGCCGAGGGGAAGACTTGGAAAGTAATATTTACCAACTTGTTGCAGCAAGTCCGGCTGCAACTACTAGCGATTCTTTTGTTAACCCGCAAATAAACATTAAATGTAATGAGAGGACGTTACAAAACCTTTATTAAAATTCAATATGTTATTATTATTTTAATAAACTTCATTATTTTTATTACGTAATCTAGATATAAATTTCCTTGCTATAATTTTTAAGTAGCGCCTCGTGAAAGTTACAAAAGAAAAAGAAATGCATTTTCGAACTTTGCAATATGACGTTTGCGCCGAATATGTAGCTCCACCTAGCTATCATTGGAGAAACTACCTAACATTAAGGACCGTTTTCACCTTTCTTAACACAACTCATAAACCAAATTTGGTCGGATGAAAGTATTCCTGAAGAATGGAACAAACAGTCCGATCACAAAAAAGGATACTCTCTGAAATGCGCCAACTACAGAGGCATACGTCTCTTCAACATCACCTACAAGATCCTATCTGGTGTCATATGTGAACGTCTGAAACCGACGTTACCAACAACCTGATCGGCCCTTATCAGTGTGCTTTTAGACCAGGAAAGCCCACAACTGATCAAATCTTCACACTTCCGCAGATCATGGAAAAAACCCAAGATGTCCAAATCGAAACCCAACACCTATTCATCGATTTCAAAGCCGCATAGGACAGTATTTATAGAGACGAACTATACAGTGCTATGTCTGGTTTTGGTATACCGCCCATATTCGTCCGTCTGTGCAGGATGACAATGGAGAACTTTCGCCACTTAAGTAAGTAAGGAAGTTCCGTTATTGGCCAAAACTGAAAAATACGAAGTATTTTGCCTAAAACTAATTATGTGGAATTGTTATAAACGGTAACAGGGGTAGGTATAGATATTCAATTTCATTTAATTTGACCAAAAAGTTTGCGAGAAACAGACAATTTTCTTAATATGGCTTAAATAAAAATATCCTGTTTATGGATTTTCTCGAAAAAACTGGTAATACAGTTTTCTTGGAACTAATATACTTATAGTATGTGTTAATTTTAATCAGAATCGTAAGAGCCGTTATAGAAAAAACTGATATTATATGGTAGGTACCGTTAATAAAATGGCTTAAAGTAGTGGGTGCACGACTGGGTCGTACGCAACTTTCTCTTTAACAGCGAGTTGGGCGTGAGATCAAATAGTACGCATTTTGATTATTAATGCTAAAAATGATATTAATAATGTCAAAATGTGATTATACGAACGTTTCCTCCGAAATTTGAAGGAATCGGTGTCTATGTGAATAATAATGATTTTCCGTTATTGGCCAAAACTGAAAATTGCGTTTAGTGATGGTTGGGCTAAAACTAATTATGTGGAATTGTTTCAAACTGTAATAGTAGTATATATATTAAATTGCATTCAATTTGACATAGTAGTTTGCGAGAAATTAACAATTTCCTTTATATGGCCTATATGACAAAATTCGTTTTGTTAGAACTAATATGATTATAGTAATATATAAAGTTTAATCAAAATCGTTAGAGCCGTTTTCAAGAAAATTTAGGTTGTGTAATTTTTATATGGCAGGTACCGTTAATAACATGTCTAAAAGCAAAAAAAAAACGGCCTAGAATTATGACCAAAACAAACTTGGATACGACGACGGAATTCCAAAAACCACTTTTTTGGGTTCCGCTATCATCGTAATGTAGAATCAATCAAAATCTCGACAATATCTTTCTCTTTGTAAGAGAAAGTTAAAAATGCCCTAGAATTATGAAAAAAAAAATGTGGATACGAAGCTTCAAGGGAACATTTACCAGAATCGAGATCTGTTGCCCGGATGTTTCCAAGTCTTTCGATTCCAAAATTCAAAACATTCTTATCATATTGTCATCTGCAAAACTAAAACCGTTTGTTGTTTTTACAGCAACTGTTTTTAAAGATAATTAATGTAGATCAGAAATCGACAGGTCGATAGAGTTTCTTTCAATACTTTTCGTAGTAGTGCATTTGCGTCTTCTGTCAGTCACTTCACCGTTTAGTGATGGCTGTCATCCTAGGGTAGATTTGTCTACCTCTTTATGCTCCTTATCAACATGGTCCACGTCACCACTCTTACTACTGGGGCAATTTTCAAGTTCCGAACTGCAAAGTGTAGTGATTATATCCTTGATAATTATATAAACATATTTAATCATAATTGAAATAAAACGTCACAAGGTTTTCCGCTCTTAAGAAAACCGCATATCTAATTTTTAACCATACAACGTTTTCCAATAAATGAAACAGGGTTGTATTTGTCGGAACTTAAGCCTGCTCAACGTTAAGATAATAACATAATTTCTCACTTAAATTCAAAATATATACTACTATTTGCGATGGTTATGTTCCGTTTCTAGATACTTCTTTTCAAAAACAGTATTAAATGTTTCTTTGAAATTGTCCCATTAAATTAAGGGATGTTATTGATAGATTAAGGCAAAAACCTATCTCCATCGTTGCCTTGATATTGAGGTTCATCTATGTAGCTCCCGTCCATGACCCATTAACCTAGAAACTCCATTACCATCCGAATAAACACAATCGAAACATCAAATAAAGAAGGACATAAGAATATACGTTTTGCGAAAATTGATTTTGAATGAACGTACATATACCAAAGTCCAAGACATATAATTCATCCTGTCAGGGATCAACTCACCTCTCAAGTGGTCACGTAAATGAATCTAGTAAACAAAACGCAAAAAAAGAAGGAAAATCCTTACCGCAATGACAGTAAAGGCCATTCACACCCATTTGCTTCCCTCGGGGGCGCCTTCTCATCCTGACCACGAACGTGATGGGAATCTAAATTCTAAATTTATGTCCACCGAAAAATTTCATTCAATTTCAAGGAGGGAAATCCCTCAGCGTAAAACACAAAGAAAACCACCATGACGACGAAGATGTAGCACAGGATTTGACATTGCATGGCGAAGAAAATCCCCAAGTCAGTGCTGACTTTTTTTGTCTATCCTTCCGTTACGTTAATTATTCTCAAGCATTGTGCAACGCTGTAGACACAACATTTATTCTCAATTTAGGTCTTAGGGGATTGACATTATGTGTGCGGATACAAATAGTAATCACTTTTACTTACCCATTAGCCTATATAGCTAGATAGCTGGGCAACTCTTGATTTCTTCTGGTGTCGTGTGCCATCATCGTCTCGTGTCGTATTTTGCCCATCACCATCAGTGATGTACATCTATTGTCTCTTCTATGCAGGGACGAAAGCAGTAAGCCAAGCAATGTTCGTGCTTATTCTCTGAGGAAAGTAAAACGGTATTTGTCTGTGCGTGTTGTTTTGCTAGGATGGTTAACGAGAAAACGAGTCATTTTTCCTTAGTTTCAGAGCGATTATACACTCAACAGCTGAGGGCGATATACTTGTCTTGTGTATACGTAGAAGCAACAAAAGCCACCACAGGGACGAAATAGAAAGTTTTCGGTCAACACAGCACGCGACGGACTTGATTGCTACATTGCAATAGAAGCTGCTAATCCAAGATAAAAAAGGATAGCAACTTTTCCTTGGTGAAGAACAAATTACTGAGTATGAATCACGCCAACCAAAAAAGGATAAAGGAGTTGCGAGTCATTCTTGGAAAATTCATTTTGAGGTTTTATAATGGAGATGACGTGCGATTTTGAAAACTTTTTGATTTACTTTCATGAACGAAACCTTTTCACATTTTAGACTTTGCGACATTTATTACAATTTATCACTTTTTTTTGTTGGACACACGAAGTGACTGTAATCGTGAGAAATGGTCAAAATCATTTCTAACTGCATACCATGATGTAGGAATTACATTAAAGGATAACGAAAGGAGTGCAATTTTGGATAAATGAGTATTTGCGTTTAGTCTGTGGAAGTACGAAGGCATGAAAAAGATGTAATACCGAATAGTATTGACAGCAAAGAATCAATATCTTATTGATATTGAGGGAGTGTGTAGTTTTGATAGTATAGAGGAGGAAGTGGCAATAAATGAGGGTAAGATCAAGTCTATCCTGTCAACAGAAGAGACACACGACATCGATTAATCGTACAATAAGTCAAAATCGACAGCTAAAATGTAATATGATTGTGTATACCTTCCCTATTAATTCTGCCACTGACGGCTCATCAATAATCAAATCAACGATTAATTTAACCAGTCCTACTTTTTTGCGGAGAAGCATAGAACGTATGAAAAGTGAATGAAGAAATCCTTGGTCATTTCAAGGGAAATATAAAAAAAACCATTGGTGTATTTTGCATTGATGTACTACGGCACTGAAGATTCAACCATAAGCTTTACTTTCTGTAGAGCAAAGTCTAAGACGGACATATTGATAGATGTGGTTGGACCTTCTGATTTTATTTCCCGCTTAAATGAATTTAAATGTAGCAATAAGAATCCAAAGTACGGTACTTTCCCTTATTCACTCTTATAGTAAAAACCAGCGGAGGAAACATTTCCCGATTGTGAAATCCGCAATAAAATGTCAAAGAGAACATTGCTCACTTGTTGGTAATGTCACCCGTTCACTGTATTGTTTTTGCTTGTAGAAGGTTACGTATTCCATCTTAGCTAAAACGAATAGATGCAGAAATTAAAATTATAAAAGTTCGTTACACATTAGTTACACCAAGAAAAATACCGACTCTCCGAAAAAGTTATTTCGGTTCACCACCCATGAAGTAAAGACCCTTCAATGGCACGATTCCCTGGAACTCTACATTTTGTAATGGTATCTTGGAAAATATTTTTGATAAAAAATTAAATTAAATTAAATTAATAAGATCGCTAAGTGAGTGAATCGGTTATCCTTTATGTCAGTCGTATCGATATTCTGTATTAAAGTTGTCAAAAGCTGATACAAAGTATTATACAGCTTTCTTTCACAATGGCTTTATAATTATGCGTATAATATCTTGTCAGAAAACGAAAAATAACTCACCAAGGATTCCAAACATCTGAACGTAGGTATCTTGAAGATATTTGCATTCGCATCTAGAATCAGAAACACATTTAATTCAGTTTCCACATTCGTATCTGCAATATTCAATTCTGAGTCTTTGAAAATATGCAACAAAAAAAAAAATGACAACCAGGGTCGTACGCGTTGGGCGTTAGATCAAATAGTACGCATTTTGATTATTAATGCTAAAAAATATATAAATAATGTCAAAATGTGATTATACGAACGTTTCCTTCGAAATTTGAAGGAATCGGTGTCTATGTGAATAATAATGATTTTCCGTTATTGGCCAAAACTGAAAATTCCGTTTAGTGATAGTTGGGCTAAAAATAATTATGTGGAATTGTTTCAAACTATAATAGTAGTGTTTATATTAAATTTTATTCAATTTGACATAATAGTTTGCGAGAGATTAACAATTTTCTTTATATGGTCTATATGACAAAATCCGTTATATGGATTCCAATACGGACGAAATTCCAAAAACCACTTTTTTGGGTTCCGCTATCATCGTAATGTTAGAATCAATCAAAATCTTGAGGTCGAAAATTTTCACGAAAAAAATAAATTTCTCTTTGTAAGAGAAAGTAAAAACAAACTTGGATACGAAATTTGAAGAAAATCGGTCAAGCCGTTTAGGCTGGGGAGACGATTACGGACCGACGTACCGACCGACGGACCTTTAAAACTTTAAATGTGATGTTTTTAGGTTTTATCAAAAGATAAAACGTTAAAGCCAAGAATATAAGTACCGTGCAGGTTCCTATGGAGATACAAATACAAATTTTTGGCGCAACAGGCGCAATGTGTGTACTTCTTGAACGATGGTGGAACATTCTGTTTTATGCTAAATCCGAACGGCTAGATAAGCTATTCTTGGCAATTGATACTACTCGGATGATTTGTCAGATCATCACGAGAGATCATCCTATGGAGATAGATAAGCAAAATTCATTGGAATTAAAATGTCGAGAGCAAGATGTTAATAGTTGTTGTAGTCAGGATTTATGAACTAATAGTCAATAATGGGGCAACAACGGTACTGTAGTAGTTTTACTCTATTCCGTAATCATAACTTCTTATTATAAAAAGATTTTCTATGTTGTTAGCGCCAAGCTTAGCAGTCAAACGCACTAACTACTAGTGGTCAAATGATATTGTTTTCACTCGGACAGAGTTCGGATCACATTTTTGGAGGTGCCTAAGTACCATTTGCCCATTAGCCTCAATCTAAAAAATACCACGGATCTCAGGCTATGACAATTAGGCTGCGATAAAAGCTTTGGTTAACAGATTACTTGATTTCAAAACAATCATCTGCACATCTCAGTGCAGTATCGGGTTAAGTGCGATAAACACCTTGAAAACAACATAAAATAACTTTTTATACTACTTGAGATGGTTGCCTCTGACTAACAGAAGACGTATGTTTGTTGCACGTCATGAAACCATATCAATTAACTTGAAATGTACAACTCGAGGCAGTTAACTCTTGCTCCGACTAAAGATTTATGTCCACAGCTCCATTCAAAATACAAATGACTGGTGGGTGCACGACTGGGTCGTACGCAAATTTCCACTTTAACAGCGAGTGGGCGTTAGATCAAATCTCAAACATGAGAGAATTTGATGATTTTCATTATTTGCTAAAAATGATATCAATAATGTTGAAATGTGATTATACAAACGCCTATTCCGGAATAGGCGTTCGTTTTATGGATTTTCTTGAAAAAAAAAACTGGGTTTGCAGTTTTGTTACAACTAATATGCTTATAATATATAAAAAATTTTAACCAAAATCGTTGGTGCCGTTTTCAAGAAAATTGAGGTTAGGTATATTTCTTATATGGCATTAATATAATGGCTAAAAATAAAAAAATTAACAACAAACGGAATTCCAAAAAACACTGTTTTTGGTTCCGCTATCATCGTAATGTTAAAATCAATCAAAATCTCGAGGTCACAAATTTTCACGGAAACTATATGTAAGAGGCCTAAAACAATTTATTAAAAGCTATCCATTCACGTCCTAAATCCGTGCACTTGCATATTCGTTATAATGTTAACCTTGAGAACTAATTATGTACAACAAAATAATCGAAAGATAACACTGTTAAAACATGTTCTATGTACATTTTCGTTACCGTATTTCGTTACTCCCATAAGATCATGCTGTATTTATGTTAAGTTTGAAGAAACGTTGTTAGATCCATTTTAGGATAGTTGCAATAAAGCCTCCAAACGAAGCACATCGTTTCTAACAACTAATCAGAAGTGGGATTAATGTACTTAAGCCCTGTTAGTGCATGTTTTTTTTGATTTGTCAATTTATGAAGATTCATTTAATGTGTGAAGAATTTTTGCATGGTGTGCGCAAAACTTTTATTTATTAGTGAATTATTACATCTAAAAAAATTGGAACTTTGAAATAAGATGACAGAACACGCGTCGAAATTTTTGCTAATTGCGACTGTACCTCAGCTAAAAGAAAAATTAGCCGAAATGAATTTGTCTACAACTGGATTAAAATCAGCATTGAAAATTCGATTGGAGGAGGCTATTGCGGCGCTCACAAATGCCCAACTGGAGGATTTCTTCCCAGAAAATGTGGTTAACGGAATCAGCGTAGACGAGAGTTCATCCGAACTTGAAGAGGAGAATAGGCAGATAACGCAGCAGTTGGTGACTCTACGAGCAGTGGTGAAAAGAAAGGAGGAAATTCGTGAATTACAGAGGAGATTGGCCGAATTAAACAGCCAATTGGAAGCAACATCGCGATCGGAGAGTGTTAGTTTTAGAGATATTGAAGATTCGCTTCCAACATTTTCGGGTGATGATAACTTTCCTGTAACGAGATGGATCAAGGCATTTGAAGAGTCAAAATCTATATACAAATTTGACAATTCTAAGTGCTTTATTTATGCTCAACGATTGCTTAAAGGAACAGCATAATTATTCCTCAGATCAGCAATGTGCAAATCCTGGAATTAATTAAAAGCCGCTTTACTCTCCGAATTCAATCAGCACACAACAGCTTCTGACGTCCACAGCGCATTACGCAATCGTAAAAAGCAAAACGAAGAAAACTACCAGCAATACGTCCTTAGCATGCAGGCGATCGCCAATGCAGCTGATGTTGAGGAACAAGAAATCATCAATTACATTGTTAAAGGTATACCCGATTCAATGGTTAATAAACAACTTCTCCTTATAGCAAATACTCTCTCTGAACTTAAAATTACGCTGAGGAAGTACGAAAAAATAAAACAAGAGTTCCAGTCAACATCAAGTAATATTAAACTAATTACGCATTCCAAACCAAATGTACAAGTGCGAACCAACTCCGGCATGAAATGTTACAACTGCAATAGGACACATATCTACCAATTGTCCAAAGCCGTGGAGAGAAAGAGGGTCTTGCTTTCGCTGTGGGAAAACGGGACATCTTATCAAAGATTGCCCGCAATTAACAACAGTGCTGATGCTGCAGAATTATGAGATGAGAATTGTTTTAACTGACGCGAATAAGGTTTTTAATTGTGCTCCAAGACGGCTTCCATATGCACATAAGCTTGAATTACAGAATCTTCTAGACAATTTAATTGCAAATAAAATCATTCGGGAAAGCAACTCAGCTTTTGCATCACCTATAGTTTTAGTAAGAAAAAAATCTGGTGAGCTACGGCTATGTATTGACTTTCGTCAACTCAATAATATCACTGTGAAGGATAGTTTTCCACTTCCTTTAATAGAGGATCATTTAGACACTTTGCGTGGTAAAATGTATTTTTCTCTTATCGACTTGAAAAGTGCATTTCATCACGTGAAGATGTCCACAGACTCTATTAAATATACGTCTTTTGTAACACCATTAGGACAGTTTGAGTTTTTACGCATGCCTTTTGGGCTCAAAAATGCATCTGCAGTTTTTCAAAGATATATTAATTTAATTTTCAAAAATCTTATTAGATCGGGAAAGCTTTTAATTTATATTGATGATCTTTTTATTGCATCCAAGACAAAAGAGGAACATTTTGCAATCTTAGAAGAGGTTATGGAGGTAGTGCGAATGAACAATTTACAACTTCGTTTAGACAAATGTTTATTTATGGTAGAGAAAATAACTTACCTAGGATATGCAATTTCGGGGAGTGGAGTAGGCCAAAATGCTGAAGGTTTACGTGCAGTAAGTGAGTTTCCTACACCGACGACCGTTAAATCTTTGCATTCGTTTTTGGGCCTTTGCTCGTATTTCCGAAAGTTCATTAGAGATTTTTCTATTTTTTCAAAACCTTTATATGTCCTCTTAAAGAAGGAAGCGGTCTTTTCTTTTGGTGAACATGAATTATTAGTATTTGAGGAGCTGAAGAAAATGCTTTTGAGTGCACCATTACTAAGCATATACAATCCGATGGCAGAGACCGAGTTGCATTGCGATGCAAGCAGCTTGGGATTTGGAGCAGTGTTACTTCAGCGCCAGGAGGACAACGTTCTTCATCCAATATTCTTTTTTTCTAAACGTGCCTCAGCTCAAGAATCAAAATATCATTCTTATGAGCTAGAAACCTTGGCCATAGTGTATGCTTTAAGACGGTTTAGAATTTACTTATCGGGTATTAAGTTCAGTAAAAAACTTTTAAATCCGAGAATTTCACGGTGGGCTTTAGAACTTCAGGATTTTGAATACTCTATAGAAAACAGAGATGGCAGTAAAATGGGTCATGTTGATGCGCTCAGCAGATGTCACAATATTCTTGTTATCGAACCTGAATCATTTGAATTTGCACTTGCTGCAGCGCAAGAAAAAGATAAAGTCATCAAACGACTTGCAGAAATGCTTGAAGAAAGAGAAAGTAACTGCTATGAGTTGATAAATGGCCTGGTGTATCGTAAGCTCAATGGTAAAGTTTTATTTTATGTTCCAGCACAAATGGAAAGGAATGTCATACAGACACACCACGATGCCCTATGCCACGTTGGTGTGGAGAAATGTTATGATTTCTTAAGGAAAACATATTGGTTTCCTTTTATGAAAGCTAAAATTAAAGGCTACATAAGCACTTGTTTAAGATGCATACATTTT
This sequence comes from Rhingia campestris, assembly GCA_932526625.1. NCBI lineage: Eukaryota > Metazoa > Arthropoda > Insecta > Diptera > Syrphidae > Rhingia > Rhingia campestris. Next base: position 48,247,133 of record OW052182.1, on the reverse strand, counting down.
TCACCACATTCTGGTAAAAAGGAAGGGACATTGTATAATATTCCTAAAGGTGCTAAGCCATTTGAAACTATTCACATTGACCATTATGGGCCCTTACCTTCATCAGTGCGAAATATAAAAAGCTTTTCCCAGTCAAAAGTACAAGTACTAAAGAGGTCCTTAAATGCTTAGAATCATATTTTTATAACTATAGTAAGCCCACTCGAATAGTTTCGGATAGAGGCAGCTGCTTTACGTCTGAAGAGTTTGCTAATTTTTGCAATGATTTTAACGTGCAACATATAAAGGTTGCAACAAGCTCACCACAATCCAACGGCCAAGTGGGGAGAATAAACAGAAGTATAACCCCAATGCTGGCTAAAGAAAGCGAAATGGCACCCGGCGAGTGGGTAAAGCATCTAAATAAAGTTGAATTTGCGCTTAACAATGTAGATAACAAGAGTACTGGATTTAGTCCGAGCGTTTTACTGTTTGGTGTTTGTCAGAAGGGTGCCGTTCAAGACAAAATTCGTGAGCATTTGGAACAAAGTGTTCGAACAAATCAAGCAAGAAATTTAGAGTTAGCTAGAAAGGAAGCACAAGCAAAAATTATTCGCAGTCAGGAAACAAATAAAGTAAAATTTGACAAACGACATAAAGCACCATACTCTTATAAAGTTGGTGATCATGTTATGATAAAAAATGTTGTTAACACTCCTGGTATCAATACAAAACTTATAGCTAAATATAAAGGTCCTTATCAAATTGCAACATGTTTAAAAAATGATAGATATTTGATAAGAGATTTATAAAACCTTCAAATTTCAAGAGTTTGGTACGAAGGAGTAGCTTCTCCTGAGAATATGAAACCATATAAAATGCCATAAAATATAAACTGACAAACTCGGATCGATCTCAGAATTTCATTTACTTTCAATTCTTTCGTGATGTTATTTAAATATTATTTAAAGAAATATATGTAATCCTTGCGAATATTGTATTTATGTAATATGTTTGAGTATTCATGTCGTTTCAATAGATATTTTTTAAATTAAAAAGATGTAAAACGTCAATATGTGTGCACGCGATGAATCGAGGACGATTTGTTGTAAGGATGGCCGAGCTGTAAGAGGCCTAAAATAATTTATTAAAAGCTATCCATTCACGTCCTAAATCCGTGCACTTGCATATTCGTTATAATGTTAACCTTGAGAACTAATTATGTACAACAAAATAATCGAAAGATAACACTGTTAAAACATGTTCTATGTACATTTTCGTTACCGTATTTCGTTACTCCCATAAGATCATACTGTATTTATGTTAAGTTTGAAGAAACGTTGTTAGATCCATTTAAGGATAGCTGCAATAAAGCCTCCAAACGAAGCACATCGTTTCAGTTTTTTGTTTAATTTGTTTCGTTCTGCTCCTCTTACAATACTTTTCTCGTTGTAAGAGAATGTTAAAAATATAGGTCAGAAACAATGTTGTCATTATCCAGGTAATGCACCCTTCCTTGCAGTTACTAACAAAAGTCTGAACATCGACATTAGTAACCCATAGATAATTGAAATCCTCATGTTTTCATGTGATAGTATATAAACTTTGTTGACCCAATCTACCCGCTTGGCCTGACATAGTCTTTTTCAATTTATTGCCACATTTGGACCAACAAGTTAATATTTGTCATCCATTGTCGGTTAAATCTCGTTTAAGTATTATTGCCGAAAATTAGATTTTAATGCGGACATTAAGCATGTCGTAAATCCTTCGACAATGGTCATTTCCTCGTATTCCTAAGAATGCCCTTAATAAGCCTTATCGTTTATTGCCGTTGCCTCTTTCTGTCTCTTTTTGTGGTATAATTAATTTAACGCCGCTCATACCAGCACCCTGACTTGGCTGTTAGAGGGATTCCGTATTATAATGCAAAGCAGTCCAACGACTTCAAAGAACCTTTAAAGAAAATAAATACGATAAGATAAGCCGTAAAATAAATGCCATAAAACCTACCGCACGTAGACGATGAAATTAACAAATTTTGCCAAATGATTACAGCATTGTGTGAGGCAGCTAATGGCCGGCAGTAAGGGATCTTATAAATGCCGCATAAATAATATCATCCACTAAAAAAACAAAACTCATTTTAATACGAACACGCTAAAACGTTCGCGCATTCAAAAGTTATTAAGGCTGATATAAAAGCCCCTGCAGTGAGTCTTCTTCATCGACCAACAAGATAATCTTTAATATTGTTCTACTGCTCGTATATCCTTAAGACAAACATTTCTTCTTCAGATAAAACACAGGATATTCTCTCATTCGCTTATTTTCTTTTCAGCTTAATGAAAGACGAGGAAGCAGACAAACCTCCGAAATCAAACACACCCCGAAAACTCATTAAATCGTTTTGCCACCATTGCTGGGTTGCACTCATTACAGTCCCTCTTTTTGGTTTGAATTAAAAATTCACAAAAAAGCAAAATTGAAGGAATGAGAAGCCCAATAAAGAATGAATGAGAGTATGATAGCATATTATATGTATATCCTTAGCAATGAATTTATATGCTGAATGAGAAGGGGGTGTTCGAAATTTCAATTCGTCGCTTATGTCCATGTCCCTTTTGTCAAGTTCAACGGTTGAGGAGATAAATTGAATTTCTAATGGAAAGTTATTGCATAAGGCTATGAATGAGTCCCAGGCGCTCACAAGAATTCGACGATTCGATGATGATACTTCTACTGCAAAAGTGTGCAAGAGGTTTGCAAATGCAATTTATTCCACCAGCAGACTACAGGACCACCTAAAATGACATCTAAAAAACGTACAGATATATCAAGATATCGCCGAACAAAAGGACCCCCGAATCTAGAAAGAAAAGGACACAGAAAGAAAGAAAAAAAATGAATTCAAGAAAAGGAAAATTCGAAAGTCTTGTGTTGACAGACAGACAAGAAATAGGATTCTTAATTTCTTAGTTTTTTGTTCATCGGTTTCCCTTGGGTTTTCCTTTGCAAAGCAGCATCTATTCTTGCGCCATCCTTCTTTGCCACTGTAGCCCCGCCGTCAGCGCAACCACAATAAATCCTTAATTTCAAGCAAGCTATTCGCCCTGTCTTGCGCCCTTCGCCTCCGCCCGCACCCATTATCCTTACGATGACAGGCGGCCCACCATCGTTGCGCTTCCCAATCTCTTATTTCATTAAAAGAATACAATTTCAATGAATCCGAAATGAATTGCTGCATCGTGTATTGTGTGCTTCTGTGTCTTTCTTTTTTTTTCAATTAATGCCGGGAATCCTATTCTCCATTGCGATTGCAACTCCTGCCAGTGCATGGTTTGCGAGAGCGAGAGAATGAGAGAGTCAGTATGGCCTTAAAGCTGGGATGCTGCTGCTGCCTGCTGGATGGAAACATGAAACCAAACCGTGCTCTCGTTGTCGCCTCTATGGTTGGGATACGCCGACGAATTTATATGAAGTCAAGGTATTTAGATATTCAGCAAAAATAAACATGGCAGTCAGTAGCGGCAGCAATTCGAGGTTGCGTTGGGTCTTTGTTAGTTTTGCGGTATTTTAGGTCAGAGTTGACAACTGCAATGCTCTGTTGTTTGTCATGTGAATGTATTGGGATAGCCTGGTTTTTGTACATCCAACCGAATCCTAACCACGTTGTATCGAATTGTTTTGGAGCGGGTGGTTTCAAAGATAGTTTGTGCAAACCTTTTGTGGTTTGGTTGATGGTAGCGGGATTGATTGATTATAACTGTATTCACGTGTTAGCTTTTCTCTAATAATGAACGTCATCACTACATGATGGGGCTGTGACGAGATGATGATTAATGCTACCAATGATGGGGTGATTTGGCCATGATTGATACATTTGTATTAAATAAATATGTAGTGGGAATATGGTGAAAATATGCAATAAAGTAATAAAAATCGGTTTATTTATCGATAGGTATTAATATGTAACATCTTAGAATATAATTTCATTTAAAATGATTTGAGGCGTTTTATGGCCATTAATGCTATTTGTTTCATTAGGTCTTTGTCACTCAGCTATACACATATATTTTCAGAAGATTTTTTTTTTTTTTTTAAATTCTGACCTGCCTAAGCAGTAATATACACATCGACCTAAAAGATCTATTGTGCTTGTCGTCAGATGCTTTTTAGGTTAGTAGCGCTTCTACTTTCCTAATGTAGCTGATAATACTTTCAGCCGAAGATTTCCTCAATTCTTCGGGACTTAAGAATTCCCTGAAGAAAGATTCTCTTCTCATACCGTAAAGGGCCGGGCATTCACATATGATATGCTCGGCTGTTTCGTCTTCTTCTAGACATAGTCTGCACTCCGGTGAGTCGACTAGACGCATTTTGTTTAGGTGATATCGAAGACCGTGATGACCAGTTAGGTAGCCTACTAAGTTTTTGATATCGTGCCTGCGAAGATTTAGTATCTTGTCGGCATCTGATTTGAAGGGCTGAATAGCTCTTTTGGCCTGTCTTAGGCCTGGGATGTTTCCCCAGTATGAAACACATCTGTTTTGTTCCCAGTTTTTTATAACTAGATTTATGGCTGATTTGGGGATTGCACAGAAGGGTTCAGGTCCAATGAAGGGGGTTTCGGAACCTTTTCTGGCTAGTTCATCAGCTTTTTCGTTACCTTCAACTCCCTTATGTCCGGGGACCCACCATAGTTTGGTTTTGTTCCTGGAACTGAGTGTTTGGAGGGAGTTGAAGCAGTGTAGTACTGATTTGGAGTCAATGATGTGTGAGCTAAGGGCTTTTATAGCTGCTTGACTGTCCGTGAATATATGGATGTTTGCGCCTTTAATACCTGAGTTGTGTATTAGGTTTGCGCATTCTTTTATGGCATGGAGCTCAGCTTGGAATACACTAGGGTTTTTTCCCATAGGTATTGAGATGTTTTTATTTGGTCCATGTATGCCAGCTCCTACCCCTGAGTCCATTTTAGAACCATCCGTATACCACTTTAGGCCGTTTAGGCAGTTTGGAGGGTTGTTGCTACACCATGCTTCTCTGGTTGTGATCTCCGTTGAGAATCTTTTGTCGAAGCATAGTGTCTTTGGTAAGCGGTCTGTAACCGCACAGATCATGTCAAGTTCTGGAAGTTCGGAAAGAAGTTCAATTAGTTTTAGATGTTCACTAATGTTTAATTCTTCCGCTTGTGTCAAACTTGCTGAGCTGCGAATTGCCACTTTTTTTATATAAATGTGGAGAGGTGTTAGTCCTATTATGGCTTCCATAGCCGCCGTGGGACAGGTACGCATAGCTCCGGTTATGCCCAGACAGGCAAGCCGTTGTACATTGTTTAATTTATTTATAGTTGTTTTTTGGGTGACTTTGTTCCACCATACTATTGAAGCGTATGTTATAATGGGCCTGACCATGATCGTGTAGATCCAGTGTGTGGTCTTTGGAGAGATTCCCCAGGTTTTGCCATACATGCTTCGGCAGGCCCAGAAAGCTTTGGTTGCTTTTTGAATTTTGATGTTGATGTGGGAGTTCCAGCTTAGTGTTTTATCGAGGATCACTCCAAGATATTTTACTTCGTTGGAATACTCAATGTATGTACCATTAATTGAAATTTGGGTAAGATTTAATTTCCTCCTTTTTGTAAAAGGGACGATGATAGCCTTTCTGGGGTTTATTGAGAGACTTTCTTTATTACACCAGTCTATGACTATCTTAAGGGCGTTTTGCAAACGTGTTGTAACTTCGTTTGGTTCTTTGCCCTTTATTATGATGACTAGGTCAGAAGATAAGATCTATTCGAAATATCTCTAATCGGAAATAAACGGCATTAGTTCAAACAAGCTTATACCACAAAAAAGGCCGTCGATTTGAATGTAAGAGTAAAAACAAGTCACTACCTGTTCGGTTAGCATTTCTTTCGATGAGATTGAACATCGTGTATCATCTATACATTAGTGTATGTACATTAGTGTAGCGACTATGAAGTAGAAGAGGATGTCACATACCTGCTGTGTTACTTTCCCTCCGATATGTAACAGAAGAAGAAGAATCCTTGGCACTACATTGAAGGGCTACAGGATCTGGCACATACCACTATGGTCCAAATCGGATCGACTCAGAATTTCTATGTATTTATTTTTTGTAAGTTTTAATATACTAATTTCTTTTATCAATAACTTTTTCTTTTCAGGAAATTCTTCAAAACACTTAAAGGGTATCGCTAAGGTCCCATACAGGCCTAAGTGAGCTTGAAGCCTCATCTGAGGACTGTTTCTAAGCCGACAAATCGTGCTGGGTAATTTCAATGCATAGGTAGAGAGATGAGGTCTGCAAACTACACAAATGCACAAAATCAGGATTACCGATAAAAACTGACACTTTGTGGCTAAAATTAATCTTTAGGCAGTGTTATAAAATTCTCCCTTTTCCATGCGTTTTGACAGCACATACCCTGAGAATTTTCGTTGCCGACGGTGATGGCCCACCGTTTTATTGAAGCCAATAACCGGATAGACCTTTTTCATAAATTTGTGAGCAGACACAATCAGCCAACATCCACCGATATCTGTTCCCGTAGTATGTTTCGCATTAGCCCAAACGCCGCTCCGTCCAAACAGTCACTTTTTCGTCATGCAATGGTGTTTCATAGATCTCGTGTAAATTCTTAGTTACCTGAAAGCGGCAATTTCGGTTGTTAATGGGGGCGCAGAGAGTGTGAAATGGACCTCATTAGTCATTAACACTTGCTTCCAATAATCATTCGAGTTTGAGTGTATCCCAAGCGACGTGGACTGTCTGACAATACTCATTAAAGCCAAAATGCTAAGCACGATGGCGATACGACACATGTGGGATCTCGTTCCCATCACTCTCTCTTAACGCTTCAACGAATTTACTGAACATCTTGGTGTTGTGCTCAAATTCGACACCAAACGATGAATAGTGAAATCAGATGGTGATTGTTGGCCACGATGTTTTTGACGATATGCACGTTGAGTTATTGAGTCTATTTTCAATGTACATCGTCTATGTTTTGGTTTAAAGCAATTCATGATTAAAATTGTACTAAATTGATGTTTCAAAAACATGCCAATCGGCTGATAAATGTCAAAATTATTCATTGTTTACATACCGATATTAAAGATGGTGCAACCTGTAGTTCACAAGAATTTGACTTTTTTTTTAACTTTCTCTTACAAAGGGAAAGATATATATTGTTTTCGTAAAAAATGTCGACATCGAGATTTTGATTGATTCTAACATTATAATGATAGCGGAACCCAAAAAAGTGGTTTTTGGAATTCCGTCCATTAATCTGTCGGTTCTTCGGACAGGACCGACTGTCTGTCTGTCCGTAACGATCTCTCCAGCTTAAACGGCTTGACCGATTTTCATCAAACTTCGTATCCACGGTTGTTTTGGTCATCATTTTAGGTAATTTTTTCAATTTACTCGAAAACGGCTATAAAGATTTTAAATAGACTTAACATATATTAAATTAAATAAGTTCCAACAAAACTGCATACCCAGTTTTTTCGACAAAATCCATATACATACTGGCTTTTTGGATTTAGGCCATATAAGGAAAATTGTCAGTTTCCCGCAAACTATTTGTTCAAATTGAATGAAATTAAATATATATCTGTGTTACTATTTTTGTTTGTAAGAATTTCACATAATTAGTTTTGGCCCAAATAGCTTTTAGGGTATTTTTTAGTTTTGGCCAATAACAGACACCGATTCCTTCAAATTATGAATTAAAAGTTCTTATAATCATAGTTCCACATTATTTATATACATATTTATAACATGAATAACAAATATGAATATTACTGTCAAATTCTCACATGCTAGGTATTTGCTATAACGCTCAACTCGCTGCAAAAGAGAAAGTTTCGTACGTGCCGGGTGTGTACCCACGTTAATATTTGTGTTAAATTTTATCAAAATCGTTTGAGACATTTTTCATAAATTTCGGTTTAACCGAACAAAACAAAAAACTTTTGTATTTTGGACTTAGCTTCGCCATTATTAATATTTGCTACCAATAACTTTAAGAGTAAACACGGCTTAGTATTCGCCCTCGTTCTACAACATTCAACCATCTGAACAGTATTATAGTCCGGTCAAAAAAGTGAGCATTACAAATGTATGATGGATATGACATCATACGACAAACATCGCTCTCAGTAGAAGATAACTTCGTCTTAACCGAAACCAACTTAAAATGTCCAAATGAAGTCAGCTAGCTGGGGTCCTAAAAGGGGAGGCATATGTTGATTGACCTTCAGGTTCGACCGAATTGTAGCACTTATGTAAGGTAGTTAGTAGAATATCTCTTATCTCATGTAGTGGGGAAATATTGCAGAGATTTAAATGCAAATGTCGAAACATACATTTTTTTATTATTCATAAGTGCTTCTTAGGAGCTTAGGAATACACATACAGTCAGTAAAATATCTTGACAACGTACCTTAAATCATTTATATATACATTTTTTTTTCATTTTTGATTTTTAGTACATAAATTCTTCAACCTTGTAATCAGAAGTCATTCGGTCATTCCTAAACTGTTTACCACAAAACAAATTCAGGTTATTCCCAAAACGCATACGAATTATCCTAATCGCGTTTTCACTTGCATCCTTGTATGTATGTAATCAGCATTCAGACCAACGAAATGCAATTAACATATTTCCATTTCACTTTGCCAGCTTTAAACAGTTTTGCTTGTTTTTGTGGCCACCTCTCAGCCAGCCAAGAATCCAATAATGCCTCGTTTTGGTGAATTCAATTTCACGCAGGGAATTACAAACGAGTCGTAAATTGATTTTTAACGTATTTATAAAAACAATCCAAATGAAACAAAACTGAACCAAATAGCGGCAACACACCGACTTGGCTAAACTACAATTATAAAAGCCTGCCTCCGTAGCCTGTAACCTCAAATTTGATTGACTGCACTCGGCATTAACCACTTTAGTATGCAAAGCTTATTTGAAAAATAAATCGTTCTATAAAGCGTATCTTTTTGTGTATAAAGTAACCGCTTCTAACCGTTTATTGGATTTTTTGAATCAATTTGATTTACCACATTTCTCTTGTTAAAAAAGACAAACAGTGAAAGTACACATGTAGTATGTCGGTACACACGTTGGAGGTCAAAACATATTCAGGATTCTTTCACATTCAACTCAGCCAGATTGCATTCCTCACATACGTAAAGCATTTGCTCACAAAGGGTAGATTCTCTGATCAAATCGAATATTTAATGATATTCTGACCCAGAAATCGGGTCAGCAAACCAAAACCCTATTATTGAACGAAGGCTGGGGAATTACTTTGCTGCTCCTTGTCGGGGGGATTATTGTTTGTGGTTGTTCCTATTTCTTTTTTCCATCTGTTTGCATGAGGCATCTGTCGCTTTTTTATATTCGTTTACCCGGCGAAGTTTACTATGAGCTATTCGTATGTTTATCATTTCTGGGGTGATTTTGGAAATTGGACTATAAAAGATAATATTTGATAGATATGCCAAATACGAAAACTTACATTATTCATGGACAGATAATATAATGCTTCTAGAAAAAATCACCTGATACTACCTTAGCATACAAAGGGGCGTTCTCTCTTCGTAGGAAACTACTGGCCATCGAGGTACTAGTAAATCTAGAAAGAGAAGGATGCAAGGTGATTGCCTACGCGGATAACGCTGTGTCAGGTAAGAATCTTAATACTCTTGAAGAACTATTATAAAATTATCTCTCTATACTCTCTAAATGGGCTGCCAGAAAATACAATGTCCCGCACATTGAGCCTCCAAAACTTAATGGCGTTAGTCTCAAGTTCTCAGAATCAGCGAAGTACCTGGGTCTGGTCTTTGACAGGAAACTAAACCGGGAAGTTAATATAAAAGAAATCACACAAAAAAATAAGGTATGCAACCACATAACTCTCTCCATCATTAGCCCCATACTCTTGTATGCTGTTTATGTTTGGTGGATGGCTCTAAAAACAGCCTCCAACCTTTGCATATGCATTAGCGGAGCTCAAGAAACCACCCGCACCGTAGCCCTATATTTAATCTAGTGCCTCAGCTTGTGCAGCTGCAATACTGAGAGCCTTGTCGCAATGGACACTCACTCACAGGTGAACATACAAATATACTGAATAACCTGAAGATTACAGAAATAACCGACCACATCACATCAAGTCTACCATTCTCAGTCGCCACGAATGGGATTCGGATATGATTAGAAACAATAACTTGATTCACATCTACACGGATGGGTCAAAAACAGAATGTGGATTGGGTGGAGGTGTTTTCTCCGAGATGGTTGACTTAAGCATATCCTTTCGCCTTTCTGATCATTGTAGCGTTTTCCAGAAGGAAATCAAAGCAATTAAAGAAACCTTGTCTTGGCTGAGGTTTAATGTAATATCCACTAAAATTATTAACATCTTCAGTGACAGCCAAGCGGCAATCAAATCCTTGGGATCCATCTCAATTACATCGAATGAGCCCACGTATGCACATTATCTCATAATTAGCTGGCAGAGTGCTTTATCATTCACTTTTTCTGGGTAGAGGGTCACAGAGATATACCAGGGAATTGTAAGGGATGAGCTTGCCAGACAGGACACTACCTTTGATATTCTACCATTAGTAGAAACGTTAGGTATGTTAGGTAAATCACTAATCAAACTAAATGCGATCAAGAAAGCAAACCGCAGACGGTGAAAAAATGCAGTAGATCTTCTGGGATTGCATTAAAGTGGCAACGCTGATACTGAACAGATCATAAACGACGAAGAGAAGGAGTTTATTCCTCACATCATCAGATTATTGGAATGGTTCGAACGATCATGACGATTTTAACACGATATACTTCTGCGTTACTTTGATAACCATAAAGAGATAACACCCTGTTGCATGCTGTTCAAACAAACGCTTCAATAGCGAAGAAATATATTACATTTTAAGAAACTTAATTAACCAAAATTTCCGCTCCTCGATAGTTTCACATTTCTTAATATTTCGCAAATAAAATTTAATCCTACGGCCCACCCAAAGAGGTACTCTTCAAAATTTGCAAATATAAACATTTCAACATACCGCCAGCATGTTGTCGTCGTCTATATCCTGCCTGTTTGCCGTCCTACATCCTTTCGTTAGAAATATTCAAACCGCACCAAACCCCCAATCAATATGTATCTGCAACTATTTTGACTTTATAATGAAATGAGGGGATGGATCCATACATCCACAGCTTCTCTACACGTCTCCCGTCCTTTACCGTGGCATGGCATCTAGGCCCTTCTGGTGTTAAGGATAAAGTTTTGATATTGGAGGATTCTGAAGTGGCGCTCAGCTCTACCTCTCACTACATCTCCATAAACAGAATTTTTTCGCTAGAACGATTATCAATTGAAGCATTCTCTGGACGAGTACCTACATCCTGATGCGAGCCGTCTTTCCAACACCATCACCCAGGACCTTGGTAATTTCCATTCTCTGCTTGTTCGCGCTTGAGAGCATCATGGATGCCGGCGTTTGTTAGATAATCATGAAATTGAATTTATTGAAAGTGTGTGAACATGGCAGTTTAAAGTGTGTTGGACCAACGGAACAGGATGATGTAGAATAGATGTAGAGAGGCGCGCAACTTTTGGATAAACTTCTGCAGCAGTAGAAGCAGCAAACAATCGAAAGTGAATCTGAGGAGAAAACTCGAAAAGATTTTACCAGTCACTTAAAGCAACATCATTCCGAATTCGAAAAGGAACTGCAGGGTTGGGTGGCAGTTTGGCAAGTCGGAGGGATGGCAAACTTTCGACAACATTTGCCATGAAAAGTGGTAGAACATCCCGCGCATCAGACATCCTGCGGGCTTCTATTTCTTCCTCTATTGAAGTGCATTTCACGTTGCGTTGCAATAGACGGGTCTGAAGGGATGTTAGCGCGGTATATCTCTGCAATTTTAAGTAGTTTCTGGAGGTAATGTGTTTACCAAAGAAGGTGTATTAAGCACGTTTAAATGAAATTCTTTGGCGGAATTGATAGTTTGCTTCATTGAAATGTGGGTGCTTGCATGTGGGCGATGTGTAAGCAATTTCTAGAGCGTTTCACCTTTGATTGTGGCAAGGTCTTTAGAATTCCCGCGTGTTGGTGTAACAATCTACTGACAAACAGACATCGTAGAATCTAGTTACGTAACTTGAAACCTCCGCAGTTACATTGTTTGTACTGGGTGCCAAAAGAAGGGAAATAATCAATAAAAGCCTATGGAAATGAACTAAAACGATGAATGGTTTAAGAAGATGAATGTGTGAATAAAGAGCTGTAAACTTCATATTACTTGCACGGTGTGGAGGGTGATGTGCCTTGTCGCTGAAAGGGAACTTTTTTCGTGAGCACCTATTTTTGTATAAGACATCTCTTGAGATAAGTATAATTTCTGAAAAGAAAAATGGAACACAACAGGGGAGAGGTGGTTAATGGGTTTTCTTAATGGATATTCCCTGGATTTCATAGATGAAATCACGTGATCCAAATGAGCTAGGAAGGGTGTCTTCGCCTTTTGACAATGTTGATAAAAAAATGAACTGGTATATGGAGAGACTGGAAAGTAGATTCTATCAAAAATGTGTAGTCTAGGAAAAACATAAATTTGATATGTCACGAGAAGGTTCAAGTTTTATCGCTTATAGAAAATGGTATAGTAAAGTAGTATGAGGCCAGCAATAAATCGAATAAAAGGATTTTAATAGATATACAATTTAAAAATCGATTTTATGTAACATGGTTAGCTTGGAGACAAAAGCAGTCTATTTTTTATTTTCATGAGACTTAACGAACATGAATTGAAAAAGGATATTGGCTGCTAGTATTACAAATTAATAAAATTTAACGGAAACTTAATCCTTTTTAGGTCGTTGTATTTCTGAAAGGAATTCATGTTACATATCTTTTATCCCGTAGAGTGATGCAACTCTATGTGATAACTTGTACTTGGATGGTATTATTCTTTTTAAGCGGTTCATATTACCAAAGAGTTAGTTAGCCATATCACTTAGATTGTCAATAGATGGCTTATTAATAAATTGTTGTTATGCCACAGTGCGCTGGACATGATAAGAAGGTTTTGGATGATGCATTTATTTTGTCGCTTGACCAAACAACTTCTGCGGAAATCATTACTATATGGAGCTAACATTTTTACGTGTATCGCAAATTGACACCATTTAAGTTAGTGTTTTTTTGCAATCCTTTAGTGTATTTAGTCTTTCTGAGCATCTCTAATTAAAATATGCTTAGATTTTCCGTGATACTTTTGCCATTTCCCATTTACATTTTGTTTTCTTGATCACAGGAAAAAGCAGGGTGAAAAACTGACATAGCTACTATTCGCTTGCGGAATTATCGAAAGCAATGTAAACAACAGAATTAAACTTTTTAACCTGAATATCCATTAGCGGGCATGGTGGTCACTTATCGAAAAAAGGTCAATAAAATTGATATCATTGGAATAGACAAGAAGCAAGCATACAGTATTTTGGATGTCCGAACCATCCAATGGGGTAAAATTGACTTCGACCATTTCCTTGTTGCAGCCAAGGTAATGAAGTGGATATCCATTCCATATGTCTTATTTGCCCATAAGACAATGGCGAACACACACCGAAAAAGTCGCCACTGAGAAAGAAAGAAAGGAAGAACAAGTAAATAGAGAGGCTACAAAAAAAAAAAATACAAATTTTTGGCGCAACTGTTTCGTTAGTACCCACGGCCAAGCTTTCTCACAACCATTCATGTGTGCTTGTGTACTTCTTGCACAGTGGCGGGACTTTCTGTTTTATGCCAAATCCGAACGGCTTTGTCGAAATAAGCTTTTCTTGACAATTGATACTTCTCGGATGGTTTGTTAGATCATCACGAGAAAAGGCCAGTGAAAAAAATTGTTAAATGTTTTACCAAAATATATGCTAGGATACAAGACCTGGATAGGATCTTATCGAAATGACAGGGGATCTTACATATTGCTTTGAGATTTTACTGAAGGGAAGATTTGTGGTATCTAAGTGTTAGCAATTAGGTCTCGCCAATAAACATGTATTAAATAATATTTAGCAGGATTTGAATCATTATGGTTACTTTTTATTCAAATTGAAATTGCTATTCTTCGTTTTAAAATAAATTTTTAGTTTTAATTTAAGTTGAAAAGGTATTTTTGCATTTAGTTGTTTTTTGAAGTTGGTACGCAAAATTTCATTTCACAAAAACTTAATAATTCGAAATTGAAAGTGAAAGACGTAATTGATTTTTTTAGGCCAGGAAAATCATTATTTATTATTAACCAATTAATTTGATTTTCATTATAATCATCAATAATGTAGACAGTTACAATCGCTAATCGCAATTTTTTTAATTATTAGCTTTTTTGTGCTTTTCCGCCATATGTGCTAGTGAATAAAATCATATTAATTATAATTGCCAAAAGTCGTCAACGTATTTCCATGTTAAAGTGCCCTCTTAATTTTTCGGGGACCTCATTGCCATTTTTTTTTATTTTTTGAATTGCGGTCTTCTCAGTTTTTCTCATATTTTATACCACAGATAAAAAGTCAAATAGCATATCATAATGAAATCCCCTTAACCCCATTGATAAAAGATGTCAGCAAATGGCTTTTCGCCTGCTGCTGCCATCTGTCGTTCAATATTTTTTCATATATAGTGAAATATGATGAGGTATTATCCTTTCTCATCGAATTGTTAATAAATATTTTGTTTCACCGTGGCCGTGCGTGCCTTAAGCCGAAGCTCATTGAAACCTCGAGGACGTCGACATGCTCTGCCTTCAGTATGTAAGATGAATTAAAGGATTTATGCGTAAAATGTATTTTGTTCGTTCGCACAGCTACATCATGGTTACACAAAAGTGCGAGATTAAAATATTAATCACTTCCATCATAAATTCAGCTGTCAAAAGAATATAAATCATTTTCCTTCACTGGCTTTGCTAATGTCGCTGCTATTTTTCATGCACCCGCCGAGCCGTCACCATCATCATCGTCATCGTTATGCATCAGTGTCATCTGCCATATTTCTGAATATTAAAACTCAGCCCGCACTGCACCAATATCTGTCCCAGAGTAAGACCAAAGCCGATGTAAGCAGTGTTAACTATTTGGCATATCATGTTAACATGATGAGATAACGGGGATTTTACTACATACGATGACTAGAACAAGAGCACACCCATTATCTGCATATGTCTATGCCACCCGCTCGCTGTATATTGTATGTTGGCAAAGACATCCTGTGTTTGTCGTTATTTGCGACGCGCTTTCAGTTGACACATGCACACGATATCAACCAAACCGGTACGAAATCTGCAATCCAATGTAAGTATCTATCCGTCTCGTTTGCGCCATCGTCATACCATCGGATTTGGATCATTGAACAATAGCAATTAAAATGTGCAAATACCCAGAGTTGCATCAATGCAACTGTGTGGCATCATCATAATGGATCAACCGCTCTTCTCTATTCCCCACTTCACACCTCCATTATACGAATGTACGAGTAGTGTGGTGCGTTGAAAACTTTTAGAGTATATTGACAGCACCCGCGACCGGGCGCTTGTGAGTGACATCTGTGTCAATCATTAAGCAATGTGTCAATTGGTTAGATGGTGGATGGATGGCATCAGGTATATATATAATGCATATTCATGCTCGTATAGGAATCGAAATTGAAGGTGGAGTGCAGTTGCAATTTTGCATTTTCAAGCGGTATGCGGCTTTCAATTCGGTTACAATGATGACGATTGCTTCACAGCTGCTGAATCATTAGCAATGCGATAGCTGGCATTTAAGTAAAACACCGGCAACACGCATAAAATCTGTTCTCAAAGAACACGTGTGTGCACTGTTCAGTGCCGCACAAATGTTGTCACAATATTGTCGGGGTGTGACGTGGTGGTGGTGGTGGTTGCAGTGGGAAATCTGTGTCTGACGGCAGAACAGTTTCACAACAAATTAGGTCGTTACGAAGCGCGTATAGCGGTGTTTTGCGTGCCCATTGTGGGTGTTGTTCTCTGGGAAATGGTCTGTAATATATATATAATGAATTGAAAGAGGAGATGGGGGCGCCACTTGTTCATTTCTCTTTAGTGTATGCGGGGTGAAATTATTTATGGCGAACGGTTAACAGAACAGTCACCGGGGGGGTGATTGTTGCTGATTCAATGACCCCTTGGAGTCCGCGTGTAAACATTCTACCATTAAATCTATAATTCAATCATTTTGTAGTCTATGGCGTGATGCTTGGCCAACCGGAAACGGAAGTGTTGTTTTTTTCATTTTGTTCCTGTATCGACAGCGGAGTTGTTAATAATTGATTGGTATGATTGGAGTATTGAATTTGGGGTCAAAAACAGGAAGCATAATCAGATGATTGTGGACGAGATAGGTACACTTAAATATTGCAATTTGGTTTACATTGCGTTATGTTTCCGGCAGACATGTTTTTGTGTATACACTGGGGGATGATAGTAGGTACGGAGTTAGTGTAGAACAGTTTGTTTATGGTTGTTATTTTTGAAAATTTATATCGTGAACATACCCTGGTGGGTCATGACAACGGCAAATTGACTAGGAGAAATATTTTATGGAAGACACAGAAGCATGAGCCCATTTGGGTTGTTCTCGACTGGTGTTTTTTTGTTGTTGTGTGTGTTATCCGGGTTAAAGGGTATACCGCACCAATTGGTGTATCAGTTTAGTTTTGAATAGTTTACCGTTGTGTCGCAATATGATTTTTTTTTATTTGCCATGTTATGAAATACATATCTATTCCTATGAAACATTATTATTCATGCCACGTAGGTACATATTGCGTAGAACAACGGTTGGTTACATATTCGAAAACTTTTATTTCATTTGGAAGCACCTATTCTATTTGAAATTTATTTTGGATTTTCAATGAAATTTCATTTACGTTCTTATGGGTGAAACCAAAAAAAATCGAATTCGATGGACATGATTTTACCGCTAAAGTAGATTTTATTAGAAACTATGCTGCAGTTACGATATTTCAAAATTGAATGCACAACAGATTTCAAGGTGTCATGACCGACGATAATACCCAGTAATTGACATTTTTTGAACACATTTCGATAAAATGAATGTTGGTATATTTGATTGTGTGTTGTGGATTCGAAAACAACTCAATCGATTTAGCTCAAATTTGGAATCTTTGGTATTGGTCCGAGAGTTTTTTTTTGCATAGGTAGATAGCGTTAAGATCTAGTTATTAAGAAAATTCGTATTTTAAAAGTATTGTTATGAAAAAATGTTTATTGTATGAATGGAGTAGATATGGAGTAGATAGTAGTCGTGTTTGTACCCATATATACCCATAGGGATTTATTAGCTTTGATACATAGTTTGGGAGGGACTCAGAGGCGCTATGTAAGTGCGATGAACTGCCGCGCAGAAGGTCTGCTTTCGATTACCAGCTGTAGCAACACCTAAATGATTTTTCACTTACCTTCCTGTCATGATGATCTGACAAATCATCCGAGTAATATCAATTGTCAAGAAAAGCTTATCTCAACCTAGCCGTTCGGAGTCGACATAAATCAGGAGGTCCCGCCATCGTGTATGAAGTACACACGCATACATCAATGGTTGTGAGAAAGCTCGGCCCAGGGTACTTACGAGCCTGTTGCTCCAAAAAATTGATTTTTTTTACATAGTTTGTAACATAGACAAATAGAAAGCTAAATATGCCTTAAAGTAAATGGATCTACTCGGAATCACTAGCTTAAGGTCCATGTGGAGTATTTTGATCAGGTCTATGTCGTTGTATAGCTCTTTAAGTTTATATGATTAAATCATCGTCTACATATGCCGTTAACCCAAGATTTTTTGCTCAATACGGCTTGGAATGATGTTGAGATACTTTCATCCTATTAATGAGTTGACGTACGTTGCTTGCCAAAACATATCCAGCGGCTTTGTATAGTTCGGCTGTCTTTAATATCATCCTGGCAAAGTGGTTCTTCCATATTCTCAGCATCTACTATGACTTCGCCTGCAGTGCTGCCGGTTGGTCGTCATTTTTGGCGTCAAGTATTTGTTGGCGTTGTTTCTCAAACTAGGGAAATGACAGTGAACACTATCACCCTCATATGACTTAAATCAATAAGGGCTGATATAAAAGCTTAACATGACGTTGGGAAATGACAGACTTAATGTCGAGCTGAATAAAGCTTCGGGAAATAGTTTGGTTTAAAAATACACCAGCTCATTAGCAAATTATACATAGTCTTCGAACATCAGTATATATATATCAGTATGTCAGTATACCAACATCCTGATAAGCGCCTATCAGTGTGGTCTTATGCCAAGAAAGTCCACAAGTGATTAAATCTGAAGAATTGGATATATGTAGGAAAAAGAATTACAGATCGAAACGACCACTAATATATACGTCGATTTTTAAATAACATGTTTAATATTATTTAGAAGTACGACTAATACGTCTAGTTTTGGCTTGTGGCGAAAAGTACGTATTCAAATAAGTTGTTTTGAGCCAAAAATTCGTTGTTAAATGTTCGGTTGCATTTACATTGACGTAGTGCACAGGTACATATTCATATTGGACGATTTAATAAAGTCGACTTACAAATTTTAATAATTAGGGTAACCTATTCGGCTAAAGAAGATATTCACGTTACTACATTTATCTAGATAAAATACTTAGATTTTGGTTTTCGTATGAAAACATTTTTTTAAGCTCACAGATTTTTCTATATAACACATTCAGTAAAACAGGAATATAATTTGTTTAACATGTGGAAACAACGATTTTAATTGAAATCGGAACATTATCTCAGTTCTTATCTGGGTACCAAGCCTACCCTGATAAATGGCAACAGAAAACATTATTTTCCATCACAACCCGTAACTTCTATGTTGCCTGTCGTATTTGAAGAAAAATACTCACTCGAAGTGGGTGTGAACACCTCTTCAGCCTCTTAAAACAAGCTATAATCCCTTGTTAGCCTGCATCCCTGTCAGTTAAAACCAAAACGTCCTTTCTTCCATTTCTCTTCCATTAACGCCAAAGTGTTGCTTCGGGTTTCGGCTACAATGCAACGGACAGCTTCTCTAACATTTACCCACTCGAGTAAATTGTCGGAGAAAAGTGCAAAAACAATCAATTAATTATGTACCCTTTTTTGGTCCTTCATTTCACTGTTGTTGCTTTTGGTGGTGGTGGCTGGTTGATCCTTTTATTTTTGCACTTCTTATCTTTATTGTTTACACCCTTGGCTGTGTATTCTTGTTGGGTCTCTCCTAACGAATATGTACACAGTACAGATGGGAATTCTAATTTTGTTTGATTTTCTTGTTCTTCTTTTTCCGTTTGCTTATGTGGCTTGGAGAGGCGATGGAAAACGAATTTAATATCCGCCAAAAACAAATGATGCAACGCAATATGGATGTTGGATATTTTATTTCTAAAGAAATTATGTGAGTTACAATAATTAAAGTGCTTTAGTTTCTTACCGCAGTTTGTACCTTTCCATTCGCTTCCAAGTCAAGAGTGGCATGGACATTTGAAAGGGTTATGTCAATTTAGAGGGTACGAACTGCGGCGAGTGTTTTTTGACAGGTAGACCTGGTATATAATTTGCCTGGTAGATGGTGTTGTGTCGAACAAGATGAAGTTCTGTTCGTTTTAAAAGTTACGCTTATGGCAGAAAGCGTTCTTTAACATCCCCGCCCCCGTGAATCAGTCCGATTCACTTACACCCACGCTAAGAACGGCTAACTTGGAAACTGGACGGCGTAATACTCCAGTCTTTGTGCGAACGTCAGCTCGCCTCGCTACACCATCTGATCCCTGGTAGACTCGTTCCACTCTTCCTCGGCACCACTGTTTTCTTGGCATGTTCGAATCACAAATGAAGACAAGATCACCTTCTTTTATCGGCTCTGTCTTCTGGCACCACTTGGCTCGCCGAGTCAAAGTAGGCAAATACTCCGCGATCCAACGCTTCCAGAACCTGTCTCTTATTTGACGAGCAATTCGCCATTGCTTTCGCATACTGCACAGCTTCTGAAATGGCTCGTTTGAACTGGGTGTTTGGGCAGAGTTTGCTGATCCCAGAAGGAAGTGATTTGGCGTGAGCGGCTCCTCCTGGTCCACGGAGATCGGCAGGTGAGTTAGCGGTCGTGAATTTACGACATTTTCGGCTTCAATTATCAGGCACTGTAGCGTATACTCACGAGGTGCGACTTCCTTGACTGTGTGACGCAGTACCTTTTTTACGCACTGGACCATGCGTTCCCAGACACCTCCTTCTGATGGGTTGCTAGGACAATTGAATACCCATTCAACGCCTGTGGATGACAGCTCATCTTGGATACGGTCGCACTCGAACACCTGGCTAAAACGTTTTGCCTCCTGGTCCGCTCCTACGAAGTTTTTTCCATTGTCGCTGCGAATCCGCACGGGCACTCCTCGACGGTTTATAAAGTTGCGGATGGTTAAAATACAAGCATCCGTCGATAGATCGTAAGCTACTTCTAGATGAATGGCTCGAACAACGAGGCATGTAAATAATGCCACCCACCTCTTCTCTTTGCGACGGCCGATCGTAACTAAGAGTGGTCCAAAATAGTCCAGACCAACATATGAAAATGGTCTAACAAAGGGCGTCAAACGATCTTCGGGCAGTGGACCCATCACAGGAGCAGCAGGCTTGACTCGTTTTAGCTTGCACACCGAGCATTTGGCAATCATCTTCCGCAATACTTGTCTAAGGCGAGGAATCCAATAGGTGCGTCGAATTTCGCAGATTGTGGCTTCAACGTTTTGGTGTTTCATCTTGCAATGATGGTGTGTCACTACCAGCTCAGTGAACACATGCTTAGTCGGCAATATAACCGGGCGTCTTGTTTCGTGTGGAAGCCAGCTGGCTGCATCGATGCGACCACTAACGCGCAAAACACCCTCCTCATCGATGTATGGCAGTAGGTTGTGTAAGGCACTTCCTTTAGTCAGGCATTGACCGTTTCTGACATATCGTATGTCTTCAGCATACCCTTCAGCTTGTGCCTGGCGACATAACACAACTTCAGCTGCATGGAGTTCGTCCACGGTTAGACCATTGGCTTCTTTGGTTCGTCGACGTAAAAGACCAACAAATCGTATGACCCATCCGATCGTTCTCTTAAGCCTTAAATACGAAGAAAAGTTACGATATATAATGAAGTTAGAACTCACGACAAGCAGGCTAAACTTCTGACGAAGTTCCTCTTCTCCATTATCATCTTGCTGTCTGGCTTCGGAATGTTCAGCAGGCCACAGACTCTCTTCGTGTCTCAAGAATCTTGGTCCAGTCAACCATCTTGATGAAGGTCCCATGTCTAAATGGCGGCTCGTTCGGGTGGCTTCGTCAGCGACGTTGTCCTGGGTGGGTAGCCATTTCCAATTGGACACCTTAGTGGTGGTGAGGATCTCGGCAATTCTATGAGCTACAAAGGGCTTGTAGCGACGGTGTTGTGAACCAATCCACTTGATGACTGTCTTTGAGTCACTCCAAAGAACACAGCGATTGACATCTAAGGTGTGTTCTTCGACGATCGTTTGCATCAACCGAGTACCAAGAACGGCTGCTTGAAGTTCGAGGCGAGGTATGGTCATCGGCTTTAGTGGCGCGCACTTTGTTTTGGCACACACGAACGAGATGGCTGCTTCTCTATCCGGCTGTTTGGCTCTCCAGTATGCAACGGCGGCAAATGCTTCTTCGCTAGCATCAACAAATATATGGAGCTGAAGCTGCTTCGGCAAAACTTGGAAGAAGTAATGGCGTGGAATTTGAATAAGGACTGCTTGGCTCAACATCTCGCACCACTTCGTCCAGGCTGTATAAATGTTAGCAGGTAACGATTCGTCCCAACGCATATCACACCTCCATACTTCTCTCATCAACAATTTCGCTCCAATTAAGAAGTTGGCTAAAAAACCCAGTGGGTCAAACACCGACATGATGACACTCAGGAGCTCTCTCTTGCTGGGACATCTCTCACCACTAATAATCCGTGGATCGATTCGATGGAACTTTAGCTGATATCTGAACGTGTCACTCAAGGGTTGCCAAACCATACCAAGCACCTTCTCAGTGGCCACTCTCTCATCACTCGAACAGCTATTTGGGACTGCAACTATCGTGGTTTCTGCTCTATCCTCCAAGGCTCTTATAACTTGTGTTGAGTTTGAACTAAAGCTGCGCAATTCAAATCCAGCAAGTGCATGGATGTCACGGACTTGTTTGGATACGCTGATGGCTTCATTGGTTGACTCAAAACTATCAACGAAATCGTCCACATAGTGGTGCTTCAGAATAGACCTCACAGCTCTGGCATTAACATCAAGATGTTCCAAGGCGTTGACAGTTTTGACGTATTGGGCTGCACATGGCGAACAAGCGGCACCAAAGGTCATAACTTGCATCTCGTAGACATCTGGTGGCACAGCTTCATTACCAGCGCGCCAAAGAAACCTCTGCGAACTCCTATCTTCTGGTCTAGTCAACACTTGGTGGAACATCTCACGTATATCCCCACATACTGCAATGGCTCCTACTCGAAAATTGAACAGCACAGATGGCATCGGCTGATATTGTTGAGGACCCTTCAGCAAACAAGAGTTGAGGGATATTCCGTTGACTGTGGCTGCTGCATCAAACACAAGGCGTATCTTTCCCGGCTTGTTGGGATTTACAACGGGAAAGTGTGGAAGATACCACGTCCTGGGACCCATTATGGCGGCGTCTGCTGGCTGCAATTTGCGGGCGTATCCCTTGGTGATATAGCTTCCAATAGTCTCGTTGTAGGCAGCAGCTAGCATATCATCACGCCTCAACTTACGCTCAATAGCATAGAGCCTCTTCTCTGCCATACTGTAAGAGTCAGGAAGTTCAATGTTGTCACACTTCCAAAGTAGTCCAGTTTGGAATCTGCCATCGACTCTTACTGTCGTTGACTCCAGGATTGCACGAGCACGTGCATCTGCTTCGGTTTCAATTGCAGGTGCTGGTCGCACACCAAAGCTTTCAGTCTCGAAATATTCAGCTACCAATTCGTGGAGGGCATCACTGTTGACAAGTAGACAAGAATTCTTGGCAGACATGGCTCCTTTCGTTGGTCCAAACACTACCCAACCAAGTTCTGTGTGGGCAGCATACGGTCCTCCATCACAAAGTTGAAGTGTCTCACTTGGTAGACCCAGATGGCAATGGTCCAAGCCAATGAGTATCTGAGGTGTGACGTTTGAATAAGGGAGGGCTGGCAACCGCTTCATAAATTTGGTATCCCCTCGTAAATCCCTCTTGTCCAGGCTTTGCATTGGCAGACAGAGGTTAGAAACACCATACACATTACGAAGCACGTGTTTCTTCTTCATCTGTACACCACTGATGTGAACGGTAACTTCAGTTGCTGGCTCTTGGGCAGCTCTTCCTCCAAACCATTGCAAGTCTAACTTGCGTTGATGTCCATTCAAACCAAGCTCTTCTATAAGACAATTGTCCATCATAGTTATTGATGATCCTTCGTCCAAAAGAGCATACGTGTCCACCTTCTTCTTGGGTCCATAGACAGTGACAGGTAACACTCGGAAAAGCAGTTTAAAATTCTTCACTGAACTGGCAGCGCAGCTTAGAACTGCTTCTCTCACTTGATTGTCTTCAGGTTGTTGGAGTGTACGTGGCAACGGTACACTCTCCGCGGCTGGACTTCTGACCTCGTGCAACAACTGATGATGGCTTCTCTTACACCCGTCAACACCACATGGCCTTCGACTACGGCGGCAGTTCCGAATGGAATGTCCTTTTTCCAGACACGTGAAACACAACCTGAAACGTTTTGCCTGAGTCCACCTTTCAGCCACGGTGTACCCCAAGAAACGCTTGCAGTCAACGGCTCTGTGACGGAGTTCACATATTGGACACTTCAATGCATCCGGATGTTGTCCTTCAGCTGCGTGAAGAACGGGTCGTCGTTTTGGCTCTATTACTGTTCGACTACAAGTGTCTTGCACCGTTGAAATTAAATCTGCAACCCGGCTTAACCAGTTGCTGAAGTCAACAACAGTTGGATACGGCTGTATCTGTGCTGCATATCCAGCCCACTCAATCCTCTGGCTCATAGGCAACTTCGAAATCAACTCCTTTAGTAGAGTGGGGTTCGCTAAGTGATGATGACCATTGATGGATGACAGAAATACTGCAAGGTTCTTCGCCTTTACAGAAAAGGGAATCAACTTATCCACTAAAGCCTCAGAAATCGGAGATATTTGCTGAATTTGTTTGAGTTGGCTGGCTATCAGCTGTTCAGGACGACCAAAGCTAGAGCGGAGCTGCTCCATCACCACGTTTACATTTTCAGCATGAATCATCATGCACCTAACCACGTTTCGTGCCTCACCTTTCAAAGACCTTTGCAGACGCATATGATTCTCAAGATTGCTGTAGTTATATGCGGCTGAAGACTCGACATACGCTGTGTAAAATATCGGCCAATCTTCGGGATCACCATTAAATTCCGGTAAATCCTGCAACTTTCGAGGCGCCGTAAAGGAATGTTGCGATGCGCTATTGTAGCTTCCAGCAAAGACCGGAGCAGTCGGTGGTACATGAAGCGGAGAAAACAATGTCGGCGTTGAAAATTGTGATCTAAAATTGGCTGGGGCAGCAGTATATGTAGCACAATTAGCGGCACTTGCATTAGCGGCACTTGCATTAGCGGCACTTGCATTAGCGGCACTTGCATATGAACTGTATACGGTTGTTGTTGGCACTAGCGGGAACGATACCGGTGGTTGTATGGATACTGTTGGTTGTATCGACATGCTGCTGTAAACGTTATGTGTGGTTGCGGCTGGACAATGCGTAACGGCAGAGGACAACTGCGGCGGAGCAATTGGTGAAGCAAACGAAACTGATTGAACTGGTCTTTTAAGCAGCGCTTCCTTTAGAGACTGGCACTGCAAGTCACGTTCGTTCAATCTCATCTTGGTGCTCTTAAGTTCACTTTCAAGAGCACTGAGTTGCCTCTGCATGGTTTCCAAAATGTTGGGTGGATGTGCTGCAGCGGCCATGGCAGCACTCGTTAGATCCATTGGAGGAAAACATTCCTTGGAAGAAGCGGCTGTTAATGCGGTGGAGGGGGCATCTATGGCATGGGTAATTGTGTCAGAAGAAGCGGCTGTTGATGCGGCGGCAGTAGCATCTATGGCATTGGTAAATGTGTCGGAAGAAGCGGCTGTTGATGCGGCGGCAGTAGCATCTATGGCATTGGCTTCTGCATTCATGTTCATGCTGGCGACGATTGATTTCTGTTGGTTTAAACGTGGGCTTCTTCTTGGTGGCGTCCGTTGCATTTCGTTCACAGGCAGCGTATGACTCCACAAGGGCAAGGGAGTTTCAGACTGCTCGACAAAATGGCGGCTCTTCGCAATTCACTCTACGGCAAAGGGAGTCGAAAATGCGAAATAAAACGCTGTGGCTTGGAGAGGCGATGGAAAACGAATTTAATATCCGCCAAAAACAAATGATGCAACGCAATATGGATGTTGGATATTTTATTTCTAAAGAAATTATGTGAGTTACAATAATTAAAGTGCTTTAGTTTCTTACCGCAGTTTGTACCTTTCCATTCGCTTCCAAGTCAAGAGTGGCATGGACATTTGAAAGGGTTATGTCAATTTAGAGGGTACGAACTGCGGCGAGTGTTTTTTGACAGGTAGACCTGGTATATAATTTGCCTGGTAGATGGTGTTGTGTCGAACAAGATGAAGTTCTGTTCGTTTTAAAAGTTACGCTTATGGCAGAAAGCGTTCTTTAACAGCTTACATTTTACAACACAAAATCTCCTTTATCACCTGCCTTAGACTAAGAACAAATGAAAAGTCGTGCGGGAAAATGTACACACGGTGCAGTCGACTATATTGCAAAATGAACGATGGCATTAGGTGGTCCTTGAAGTGGTCCAAACTTAGAGAGGAAATTAAGCTTAATTCACCACTCCTGGATGGTATAAAATGTTTGCACACACCGGCCCTGTAAACATAGAATAATTGTATTATAATTTATCATCCAGCTTGTGTAAACCTGTCAGCCACTGGAGCAAATAATCAGTCAAAATGAAATTAGCAAACATCAATCAATAATGCATTAAGCCATTAACCCATTCATTGGGTCCATTCCCCAGCTATGTGAGGCATGCCATCATCATCGCATCACATCCTCATCACTTTGAGGCACATAGGCACACACTGGCTAATGGTATTATGCCATTATGCCACTGCCGCGCCCCATTAAAGTACACAATCAGTCAGCCATGAGGCGAGTTTATTTCATAACAAGCCAAACAAACAAAAAATCGGACCGGACCAACTAGTCGACGAAACGAGCCGAAAGTCTGTATCCTAAATAACCACCAAAGCACAAGCACCACCATCACCCCATCGAAACTCCAGGATACACTAGCTTGTTTCGTGTGGAAGCCAGCTGGCTGCATCGATGCGACCACTAACGCGCAAAACACCCTCCTCATCGATGTATGGCAGTAGGTTGTGTAAGGCACTTCCTTTAGTCAGGCATTGACCGTTTCTGACATATCGTATGTCTTCAGCATACCCTTCAGCTTGTGCCTGGCGACATAACACAACTTCAGCTGCATGGAGTTCGTCCACGGTTAGACCATTGGCTTCTTTGGTTCGTCGACGTAAAAGACCAACAAATCGTATGACCCATCCGATCGTTCTCTTAAGCCTTAAATACGAAGAAAAGTTACGATATATAATGAAGTTAGAACTCACGACAAGCAGGCTAAACTTCTGACGAAGTTCCTCTTCTCCATTATCATCTTGCTGTCTGGCTTCGGAATGTTCAGCAGGCCACAGACTCTCTTCGTGTCTCAAGAATCTTGGTCCAGTCAACCATCTTGATGAAGGTCCCATGTCTAAATGGCGGCTCGTTCGGGTGGCTTCGTCAGCGACGTTGTCCTGGGTGGGTAGCCATTTCCAATTGGACACCTTAGTGGTGGTGAGGATCTCGGCAATTCTATGAGCTACAAAGGGCTTGTAGCGACGGTGTTGTGAACCAATCCACTTGATGACTGTCTTTGAGTCACTCCAAAGAACACAGCGATTGACATCTAAGGTGTGTTCTTCGACGATCGTTTGCATCAACCGAGTACCAAGAACGGCTGCTTGAAGTTCGAGGCGAGGTATGGTCATCGGCTTTAGTGGCGCGCACTTTGTTTTGGCACACACGAACGAGATGGCTGCTTCTCTATCCGGCTGTTTGGCTCTCCAGTATGCAACGGCGGCAAATGCTTCTTCGCTAGCATCAACAAATATATGGAGCTGAAGCTGCTTCGGCAAAACTTGGAAGAAGTAATGGCGTGGAATTTGAATAAGGACTGCTTGGCTCAACATCTCGCACCACTTCGTCCAGGCTGTATAAATGTTAGCAGGTAACGATTCGTCCCAACGCATATCACACCTCCATACTTCTCTCATCAACAATTTCGCTCCAATTAAGAAGTTGGCTAAAAAACCCAGTGGGTCAAACACCGACATGATGACACTCAGGAGCTCTCTCTTGCTGGGACATCTCTCACCACTAATAATCCGTGGATCGATTCGATGGAACTTTAGCTGATATCTGAACGTGTCACTCAAGGGTTGCCAAACCATACCAAGCACCTTCTCAGTGGCCACTCTCTCATCACTCGAACAGCTATTTGGGACTGCAACTATCGTGGTTTCTGCTCTATCCTCCAAGGCTCTTATAACTTGTGTTGAGTTTGAACTAAAGCTGCGCAATTCAAATCCAGCAAGTGCATGGATGTCACGGACTTGTTTGGATACGCTGATGGCTTCATTGGTTGACTCAAAACTATCAACGAAATCGTCCACATAGTGGTGCTTCAGAATAGACCTCACAGCTCTGGCATTAACATCAAGATGTTCCAAGGCGTTGACAGTTTTGACGTATTGGGCTGCACATGGCGAACAAGCGGCACCAAAGGTCATAACTTGCATCTCGTAGACATCTGGTGGCACAGCTTCATTACCAGCGCGCCAAAGAAACCTCTGCGAACTCCTATCTTCTGGTCTAGTCAACACTTGGTGGAACATCTCACGTATATCCCCACATACTGCAATGGCTCCTACTCGAAAATTGAACAGCACAGATGGCATCGGCTGATATTGTTGAGGACCCTTCAGCAAACAAGAGTTGAGGGATATTCCGTTGACTGTGGCTGCTGCATCAAACACAAGGCGTATCTTTCCCGGCTTGTTGGGATTTACAACGGGAAAGTGTGGAAGATACCACGTCCTGGGACCCATTATGGCGGCGTCTGCTGGCTGCAATTTGCGGGCGTATCCCTTGGTGATATAGCTTCCAATAGTCTCGTTGTAGGCAGCAGCTAGCATATCATCACGCCTCAACTTACGCTCAATAGCATAGAGCCTCTTCTCTGCCATACTGTAAGAGTCAGGAAGTTCAATGTTGTCACACTTCCAAAGTAGTCCAGTTTGGAATCTGCCATCGACTCTTACTGTCGTTGACTCCAGGATTGCACGAGCACGTGCATCTGCTTCGGTTTCAATTGCAGGTGCTGGTCGCACACCAAAGCTTTCAGTCTCGAAATATTCAGCTACCAATTCGTGGAGGGCATCACTGTTGACAAGTAGACAAGAATTCTTGGCAGACATGGCTCCTTTCGTTGGTCCAAACACTACCCAACCAAGTTCTGTGTGGGCAGCATACGGTCCTCCATCACAAAGTTGAAGTGTCTCACTTGGTAGACCCAGATGGCAATGGTCCAAGCCAATGAGTATCTGAGGTGTGACGTTTGAATAAGGGAGGGCTGGCAACCGCTTCATAAATTTGGTATCCCCTCGTAAATCCCTCTTGTCCAGGCTTTGCATTGGCAGACAGAGGTTAGAAACACCATACACATTACGAAGCACGTGTTTCTTCTTCATCTGTACACCACTGATGTGAACGGTAACTTCAGTTGCTGGCTCTTGGGCAGCTCTTCCTCCAAACCATTGCAAGTCTAACTTGCGTTGATGTCCATTCAAACCAAGCTCTTCTATAAGACAATTGTCCATCATAGTTATTGATGATCCTTCGTCCAAAAGAGCATACGTGTCCACCTTCTTCTTGGGTCCATAGACAGTGACAGGTAACACTCGGAAAAGCAGTTTAAAATTCTTCACTGAACTGGCAGCGCAGCTTAGAACTGCTTCTCTCACTTGATTGTCTTCAGGTTGTTGGAGTGTACGTGGCAACGGTACACTCTCCGCGGCTGGACTTCTGACCTCGTGCAACAACTGATGATGGCTTCTCTTACACCCGTCAACACCACATGGCCTTCGACTACGGCGGCAGTTCCGAATGGAATGTCCTTTTTCCAGACACGTGAAACACAACCTGAAACGTTTTGCCTGAGTCCACCTTTCAGCCACGGTGTACCCCAAGAAACGCTTGCAGTCAACGGCTCTGTGACGGAGTTCACATATTGGACACTTCAATGCATCCGGATGTTGTCCTTCAGCTGCGTGAAGAACGGGTCGTCGTTTTGGCTCTATTACTGTTCGACTACAAGTGTCTTGCACCGTTGAAATTAAATCTGCAACCCGGCTTAACCAGTTGCTGAAGTCAACAACAGTTGGATACGGCTGTATCTGTGCTGCATATCCAGCCCACTCAATCCTCTGGCTCATAGGCAACTTCGAAATCAACTCCTTTAGTAGAGTGGGGTTCGCTAAGTGATGATGACCATTGATGGATGACAGAAATACTGCAAGGTTCTTCGCCTTTACAGAAAAGGGAATCAACTTATCCACTAAAGCCTCAGAAATCGGAGATATTTGCTGAATTTGTTTGAGTTGGCTGGCTATCAGCTGTTCAGGACGACCAAAGCTAGAGCGGAGCTGCTCCATCACCACGTTTACATTTTCAGCATGAATCATCATGCACCTAACCACGTTTCGTGCCTCACCTTTCAAAGACCTTTGCAGACGCATATGATTCTCAAGATTGCTGTAGTTATATGCGGCTGAAGACTCGACATACGCTGTGTAAAATATCGGCCAATCTTCGGGATCACCATTAAATTCCGGTAAATCCTGCAACTTTCGAGGCGCCGTAAAGGAATGTTGCGATGCGCTATTGTAGCTTCCAGCAAAGACCGGAGCAGTCGGTGGTACATGAAGCGGAGAAAACAATGTCGGCGTTGAAAATTGTGATCTAAAATTGGCTGGGGCAGCAGTATATGTAGCACAATTAGCGGCACTTGCATTAGCGGCACTTGCATTAGCGGCACTTGCATTAGCGGCACTTGCATATGAACTGTATACGGTTGTTGTTGGCACTAGCGGGAACGATACCGGTGGTTGTATGGATACTGTTGGTTGTATCGACATGCTGCTGTAAACGTTATGTGTGGTTGCGGCTGGACAATGCGTAACGGCAGAGGACAACTGCGGCGGAGCAATTGGTGAAGCAAACGAAACTGATTGAACTGGTCTTTTAAGCAGCGCTTCCTTTAGAGACTGGCACTGCAAGTCACGTTCGTTCAATCTCATCTTGGTGCTCTTAAGTTCACTTTCAAGAGCACTGAGTTGCCTCTGCATGGTTTCCAAAATGTTGGGTGGATGTGCTGCAGCGGCCATGGCAGCACTCGTTAGATCCATTGGAGGAAAACATTCCTTGGAAGAAGCGGCTGTTAATGCGGTGGAGGGGGCATCTATGGCATGGGTAATTGTGTCAGAAGAAGCGGCTGTTGATGCGGCGGCAGTAGCATCTATGGCATTGGTAAATGTGTCGGAAGAAGCGGCTGTTGATGCGGCGGCAGTAGCATCTATGGCATTGGCTTCTGCATTCATGTTCATGCTGGCGACGATTGATTTCTGTTGGTTTAAACGTGGGCTTCTTCTTGGTGGCGTCCGTTGCATTTCGTTCACAGGCAGCGTATGACTCCACAAGGGCAAGGGAGTTTCAGACTGCTCGACAAAATGGCGGCTCTTCGCAATTCACTCTACGGCAAAGGGAGTCGAAAATGCGAAATAAAACGCTGTGGCTTGGAGAGGCGATGGAAAACGAATTTAATATCCGCCAAAAACAAATGATGCAACGCAATATGGATGTTGGATATTTTATTTCTAAAGAAATTATGTGAGTTACAATAATTAAAGTGCTTTAGTTTCTTACCGCAGTTTGTACCTTTCCATTCGCTTCCAAGTCAAGAGTGGCATGGACATTTGAAAGGGTTATGTCAATTTAGAGGGTACGAACTGCGGCGAGTGTTTTTTGACAGGTAGACCTGGTATATAATTTGCCTGGTAGATGGTGTTGTGTCGAACAAGATGAAGTTCTGTTCGTTTTAAAAGTTACGCTTATGGCAGAAAGCGTTCTTTAACAGCTTACATTTTACAACACAAAATCTCCTTTATCACCTGCCTTAGACTAAGAACAAATGAAAAGTCGTGCGGGAAAATGTACACACGGTGCAGTCGACTATATTGCAAAATGAACGATGGCATTAGGTGGTCCTTGAAGTGGTCCAAACTTAGAGAGGAAATTAAGCTTAATTCACCACTCCTGGATGGTATAAAATGTTTGCACACACCGGCCCTGTAAACATAGAATAATTGTATTATAATTTATCATCCAGCTTGTGTAAACCTGTCAGCCACTGGAGCAAATAATCAGTCAAAATGAAATTAGCAAACATCAATCAATAATGCATTAAGCCATTAACCCATTCATTGGGTCCATTCCCCAGCTATGTGAGGCATGCCATCATCATCGCATCACATCCTCATCACTTTGAGGCACATAGGCACACACTGGCTAATGGTATTATGCCATTATGCCACTGCCGCGCCCCATTAAAGTACACAATCAGTCAGCCATGAGGCGAGTTTATTTCATAACAAGCCAAACAAACAAAAAATCGGACCGGACCAACTAGTCGACGAAACGAGCCGAAAGTCTGTATCCTAAATAACCACCAAAGCACAAGCACCACCATCACCCCATCGAAACTCCAGGATACACTAGCCAGCACTAGCAAGGACTAGGAATACGTTTATTTTTTTATTTGTTTGTTGCAAAAAAAAAAAAAAACTCTTCTGCTTTCTGCTGCAGTGTTTGGTCCGAAAATTGAATGCATTAGTTGCATTAAATTTGCCTGCTCACCTGAAAATTCAATTACCATTTCCTTGGCAGATCCGATTGCGCCCATAGATGAGAGGAACACAAATACTCACACAACAGGACAAAAACACATCTCTGCAGTGCAACCATCATGGCCACCGATGGTGTTATTGTATTTAACCGAGAATGGGTTCCGTATCCGGTCGCTCGCTCCCACACTGTCGTCGGCGGTCGTCTTCTTCGACATCCTTCTACAGTGCACAGAAAGGAACTTAATATTATTGAAATAAATCGAAATAAAGTCAAAGGACACAATCGTAGAACGGAAATTAAAATTTCTATAGAAATGAATGTGCAGATAGTAGTAGAACAGGCACACATTCGTTGACGAGGTTTTCTCAATTTTGTGGTCAAATCTGAGAATAAAGTTTTGGGTATTGTCATTGGCAGAAAATATTGCATAAAGTTAGATGAAAGATTGCATTTCATGATAAGTGGATAGAGTGTAATTCAGATGCAATGTGGTTGACATAAAGTTGGTGTATGTACGAGTAATAGACGAGGCATACATAAAAGACCTACTTTTCCTTTTAAATTTGACGTAATTATCTGAATATTTTGGGTTATAACACCAAGGATAGATAATTTGAATGACGATATGATACGATAAGCAATAAAAGACAAACCTTTAATATCTCCCGATTTCATATAGTATTGGGAATATATTTGAACTCAAGAATTTTATGGTGATTCTGGTGATTCTTTTTGTCGGAGCCGACAACTGGAGGCTAAACGGATAATTAGATTTACTTTTAATTTGATATAAGGTAAGGGCCTGGGCTAACTAACTAACTATTCCTCGTGGTCCGAATTCGAAGTACTCCAGATTTTTTGTAATCCAGATGTGTCGTGATATAGTCGGCTCCATAATAAAATGAAACACCAAATTCCAATTGAAACTTATTTTTATGAACAAATTAAAACTACTTTATAAAAATAAATAAAAATATCTACCTGTTACCGTTCAAAAAATACAGTCCTGTGACAGACACACAGATAGAGGAGGCACGTTAATAGAGTCCTGTTGAGAACTCTTTGGGTACGGAATCCTAATTAAGTAGAGATTTTTAAACCAATAACACCACTTTCTTGGCCGACTATACGTTTTACGATGAAGCTGGGTTACGACAAATCTGGAGTAGTTCGAGTCTGGAACACGATGAATACAGAACATCAACAAATCTTTAAAATTTTATCAATACAAGGCAAAATATAAAGTATGTTTTATTCGTTTTGATAAATGTTTCCAGTTCCGAATGCCCTTACACCATACAGTTGCTAAGCAAATAGCCAGCAGGGTTGGCAATAAGCAGCATCTAGTATTTTAGAATAAAACAACCAAAAATGATGAGCTGGTCCATATTTAGAAGTTGAAAAGTAGTACAATTTAAAAAAAAAAACACCTGCTGTCCTGGTGGGCGTCTTTCGGAAAAGGTCCCAATGGCTATAAAAGTCTACGATCAAGAATTTGACGTCAGCACTTAACAATAAAATATTAAAGATTGATTGTACAAATTTTTGAAAACTGAGGAGATCGTTGGCTTCTCCGATGTTACCTGGCCACGCAGATATTGTCGTCGTTGATGTGAACAGCGACATCCTCCCTGATGGCGGTGTCTTTAACTGCAATAATTGTCAGATCTCCTTTAGTAGGCTTCTCAGCCTGCACTATAGTAGACACAATCATATTGTCCAAATTATTTGGGGTTAAACTGCTTGTAATTTCGGTTATTTTTGTCTAGTGTCTAGACAAGAAACGCAATTGATATATAACTTCACGTCGTTGGAAAATCCCCGGACTCACAGGTAAACATTTTATATCGATCAATAGATGACACTAGTAAACTTATACTATAATGCCCCGCAAGTATAAAACGAAGCTTGTATTAACATGCTGTATTTTTTCACTTGGCCCCCTGAGCTTGGGGGTCCTAGGGCACTACCCCGTCTAGCCCTCTTTAGCTACGCCATTGAGAGAAACTAGCACCAATACCACACAAGTTAATTTAACAACAGATCCAACATATCTTCGCTGCCCTGACAACGGACTGTTTGAAGTCTACGTTATAAATCTTATTTAGAACTCATCTTCTGGACATTATCTTCGGCAAAATTGCAATGCCACTTGCTCAATTAGGACACAATTTTACGAATATTTTGGAGAATCAAATAATCATCCTACGTCGATGCTGAGGCTGAGGAAAACATTGCTTGTGAAAGGCATTTTGAAGAGGAGACCACTACTCGTCTACCCAATAGGATTGATATGAAGTAAAATTTGCCTGCATCACTTGGACCTTGGAGGCAAGGTGTCTTGCATAGATTTCTTTAGTTGGATAAACGTTTCGAGATCAACACAAAACTCTAAAGGGAATATTCTAAATGCATAAAGGAATAACTTGGGCAGATGCAGAAAGTTGATGCAGCCAACGATGTCGTTCTTCATACAACATATCCATACATCGTTACGCACCACGCTGCCCTGAAGGAGTCTCTCAACATCTCAACAACTTCTTTGATGCTGCTTTGAAAACTTTAGATGACAAGTCCTTGAACGAACGCTTATTGGTAGGTTAAGTGATTTATTTGCTCGTCAAAGTATGCTGTATCATCCCTCTAATACGTTTGAAAAAAAAATTAAGAAAATTGTTCTTAAAATAATTGTATTTATTGTGATGGTTTTTAAAATAATTAATTTTCCCGATTAAAAATAAGCGCTCCACATTAAAAAAAATCGTATCATTTGTCCCTCTAGAAAAATCCGATATTATATTGCTATGGAAAATTTAACGTGTTTGCATCACTTTTTAAAGTCGAGTTTTACATAATTGGCATTATTTCATCTTTAAAAGCGAAATAAAGCTAATTTTGCAGTATTTCGATGCAAACACAAATATATAAATAGGCAGCATGCCCCCAATTCAAACTTTACATATATCCAATTTCCAACCCATCCCAAATCCAACAGTGAGCCCAATCAGGAGGGTTTATAGTTTTCATACATCCCCCCTGCTTGGGCTCACTGTTAGATTTGTGTTGGATGTATGCAAAGAAAATAAGTCCTACAAGCAAAAGTCTTCAAGAGCCTCGCAGGGGTAATTTTCTTATTTTTATATCGACTGTACTAATCAATGATAACCTTAAGGATAAAAAAAGAATGTCCATTAATTTCTTGGTAATACTTCGGTTTGCATAGCCCAATAACACCTAATTGGTATTAATTCGTTTTGAAAACCGAAATAAAGCCAAACTGGAAATTTTCTATTATTTCGTTTAGCCTCATTTTACAACACCCTTTTTAAATAGCCTGCAGTGTCTCTCTCACAAATTCGCCATCTCTTGCGTTAAAATGTCAGTCAAACTTGTAGGACAACAATTATTACTAAATGCCACCATTTACAATTACTATATATATATATAAAAAAAAACATTTTTGTCTATAATTCTAATTGAATTTAATATTAAATTAAAAGAATCAAATTTTGTTTGTTTACCTTCAAGTTTAGTCACATTGTTTTTTCGTTTTCATTTAGCACTAACGTTGTTGCAATGTACTTTATTGTCCGTAGGATATACCTTAGACTCAGTTCATAGTAAATGTACAGTTTTTGCCTTTCATTATAAATTAGTTTCTCGGAAAGCAATGTCAATGTGTTTCTCTGGATAGACATAAATAACAGTAAAAATTTTTGTTCAACATTTCTTTTAGGGTGTCATGGCCATTCATAAGTGCCTTTCTTCTGTTTCGAGTGGCTCTATCAAAAGAAACGTTGAAACAAATAAAGTGAATAACTGAGTCATATAAGACTTTATAAACACATGATTATATGCATCTTAAATACATAGTTAATTATCATGTAACAGTAAATTTCCTAATAAGTATTTTTAATTAAAAAACAAATGAGTTTTACATAAATTGTAAATCACTTAATATTGTTCATGAAAATGTTGTCTTTATATAATATGTTTGCAGCATGCAATACGATGAATTTAATGTAGAAGTATTTCCTGATCTAGAAGGATTCATCCGCTTCTGTAACGGTAAATACATTGGTGCCTTATAGTAGGGCTAATATGATCAGCGTCTTATATAAAATCGACATAGTACTTCGAGTCAAGGCTTTATTTAAAAATTGTCTTCTTATCCCGAAGAAACAGCGGTTGCCAAGAATATTTTTTTCGTTGTCTGAGTTAATAGTAGAGCCGAGGTGGGCGAAGTATCTTAATATCTAAAGGTTGTAGCTGTCGATTTTGAAGTTCTGTCAAATTCATCAATGTTGTATCTCCTTTCTTTTTGACAACATGCTTGTTGTATGCTATATGTATGCTGTTGGCTGCATCTCTGGTGCGCTGCTTCCTGTGGCCTTGTTCCACATTTTCCGTTCTCTCGCACCCTTTGTAGTTTTTTTTGTCATTTTTCTCTCTCTGTTCAAACATTTATTGATAAATCTATTTTGCCACTTCCTTCTCTAGCAGTTCCACAGGTTTTTGGACGATTGTGCTCCTGGATTTGGCTCGGGTGTGTTGCACAATCCTTTCAAGAATTATGTTAAAAAGTCACTTGGTAATGCGTATACAATGTGCCAACCCAGAAGAACCAGCGAAAATTCTCCATCGCCATATTCTCCGTAAGGACAAGTTCGGGCTGTATACAAAAACAAGACATGGTTCTATATAGTTGGTCTCTATAAATGATTCCCTATGCGGCATTATAAAGTCCAACGAAAGCTCGGCAGCTTTGCCTTGTCGCTTCATTTTTGCTATCATTCTACAGTTAAAGGGATACGCGTTTCGCAAAAGTCTGGGTGTTGTCTTAAGATTACAGTTTTTCGAGATCAAACTTTTCTAAAAGTACTTCGCATTAGTTTGTCTACAACTAGTGGTGGTCCGAGATAATTTAATTGATCATTTATTGATCTGGAGATCCTTTACGGATATCATACATAACAGTCTGGATTCATTATCACATCCCTTTCCCCTTTTTCTGTAACTTCCAGCTCCAACATCGGCAAATTAAATATATAAATATATATATAACAAAATGGAAATAGTGAACATTTTCATTATTTTGTTTTATTTTGTACGAAAAAACCACCATCTACTGAAGTTTTAAATGAAAGATAAACTGCACCTACTCCTATATACATAACGACATGTCAACTCTACCTATCCGGTAAGACCATTAGAAATACGATTTTCAACACCCTGCTGAACAAATTACCTCTTTCAAGGCATACCGCAAAGCAAATGTAATCCCTCCTGAACACTGATTGTTTTTGGGCATTGACCGTGGAAATTGTCAACCCCACATATGTGTATGTACATAGTTCCACTTTCTCGCCAGTTGCACCCTATAATAGATACTGATATCACCACGCAACTCCAAACACCGCTGTTGACATTTGTCCTTTCATCTGCAAACTAAAACGCTAAATACGCGTATGCTTGGAATCGAAAACATACTCGTATCCCTGAAGCCCATTACGAGCCAAGTAAATGCACAGAATCCAACAATATATGTATGCTGTTGGCTGCATCTCTGGTGCGCTGCTTCCTGTGGCCTTGTTCCACATTTTCCGTTCTCTCGCACCCTTTGTAGTTTTTTTTGTCATTTTTCTCTCTCTGTTCAAACATGACTTCATTACAACGTCAAACAATAAAACTCAATGTCACAATAACTTTTGATCCATTCCCAGGAAAAGCGTGAGTAAAAAAAGATGAACCTACTTTTATATTGTGCTAAACTTAAATATTGTTTATTTGCGTTTATGTATGGCCTGTACACTTGAAGAGACACACATTAAAGGGAACTGTAATTTGCATAGCGCACCATGATGTGCTTACTTTACGCTATGTGCAGCGAGCTTGTTATGCTATTGAGTGGTGGTCAAGCGAAAACTACGAGAGCATCATAGGAGTGGAATTATTTAAAGTGGCTTCTACAAATATTGAATTTTTACGAGAAACCAAACAAAAAAAAATTGTTAGGCCGTAGATACAATTCGTAGCATTCGCAGATACGAAGTAATCTAATCTGGACGGTTCTTTCCAGATCATGCTACAAAACTTTGCAACATCCGTTAATAAGTACTGTTCAATCACAATATGAAAAGATCAGAGGCACTGGTAATCATGATAGGATATGGCTTTCTTAAAAGTCCCTTATTATATAGACTACATTTAAGCTACTTGTATTAAAAACTGGCAGTAGCAGCCTAACTAGATTTGCAAACTACTTGTGAGCGTGTGTGTGTTGTCACCTCGACAAGATTCTGTTCGGGCCCTGTATCCCTGGCTATGACGATTTTACTTTGGTAAAATTTAAGAACATCACTCCTGCAGTGACCCCACTCTATATCTTCGATGACTTGCTTTTATTGTTATTTTTTCTTCTTCTGAAAAGCCTGTGCTCTTCGTTATATGTAGTTTTGACTTTTAGACTTCGTTTTGGCTCCGAACGCTTGTTGGTATTCTTTGTCCAACCAAAGGTTGAGGTAAGTCTTGGACCGGAGTTCTGGCCGATCATATGGCTTGTTGACATCGTCGCCATTGATTTTCGATATTAGATGCTGGTAGAATGGTGTTAATTGACTAATATAAGTCGTCTCTTAAAACTTACAAAATCATGTTGAGGAAATAAAAGAGAGCATTCTGTGGTAACATAGAAGAAACCTGAGAGAATTCGAAACTCTGTAAAATTCTTTCAATACCTTCACCAATATCTTGCTACCTACTTAAACAAGACGGCTAATGAACTATCTCTATCATGGAAACCATTTTTCTCAACACTCACTTTCCTGGTAGCACCTTAAAATCTACGGGTGCTAAACCAGAAATGGTATATCAATGATATAATCACCAACAAAAAATTCTTTGGGCCTTGAAAAGAATTTCAATCCTCTGATCCAGATGGTATCATACCTGCGGAGCTTCAATACAAAGTTGAAATCCTGCTACCATGGCTACTAACCATCATGGCCAGTTGTCTGCGATTAGTACAGCGATGGAAATACATGTTGTATTCATTCACAAAGCAGGAAAAAGTTCACATATAAACCCGAAGGATCTCCGTCCGATCAGTCTATCCTATTTTAATTTAAAATCGTTGGAAAGATTAATTAATCTACAACTCCGTATTAGTATAGAACAGAATGTGATATCTAACACTCAACATGCATACTGCAATGGGAAGTCTGTGGAGACAGCGTTTCACGCACTCGTACGCATAATCGAAAACTCACTGAGAGCCAAAGAGTAAATGAGTTGCGCTTCCTGATACTGAAGGAGCATTTAACAATGTCAAATTGTACGCAATCACTATTGCACTTATCATTTAAATGTCAATTATTAGTTGGGAGTGCTTATAAATCAACTATTTATGGGCAGAAATATTAACACAGATATTCATGCGGATGGAAGATCTATAAGCTGTGGAACCCCACAGGGGGCCTCCCGTACAAAATCACTGACCACATCACCTCGTCAAATAACAACCGCAGAAACGCTCTCTCTGCTTGATAATGCATCAGTACCATAGACGGTGTCCTTACAGGACAGTGCTCCCTTAGGCATATTTCCAAAAATTTCAGCTGAAACTCCTTGAACTAGCAAAAGGAGGATTGTATGCCGCACCTTCTCTGCTCTTGTCCAACTCTCTCCAACAAAAGAAAACTCCATATAGAAGACAACTTCTTTGACAATCTAGTTGACCTAGGCAATATTAATGTCAGAAATATTCTCCGCTTCATAGTTAGCCACGTGGTACCACAACAGACCTTTACTGATCTAACCTAACCTATGGTATTCATTGAGGGGTTAAAGATACGCGTTTTGCAAAGGACTTGACAGTCTTTCAACATTAAATTTTTTTTATAGTAGGTAGTTTTCCGAATTGATGTTAGCCCTCCGAATTGTTCCGACATCCAAAATATTAGATGCGTGCTGATCTGGACACCGTCATGTGTCGTAAGGAAATCGTGTACTGTCTATTGTGGCATTTTGTTTCCCAGTGAGGTCAATTTTTCTAAGTCATTTGACAGACGTGGGTCATGTAGGTTGTACAATACTGGTAAAAATGTCGACACTTTCTACCTTTGCGTTAAAATTTAATTATAGTACGCGCACTAAGAGTGTTGTAAACTTTTCTACATTAGATATTGCGTTCAGTCGAATGGCTTCCAACAAGACTTTTGCTTCATTGACTTCATTCGGATATATACCTGGATGCTCGGAGTTAAATAACTAATACTTACTTACTTAAGTGGCGCTACAGTCCGGAATGAACCTGGGCCTCAACCAACATGCCTCTCCAATTAGCCCGGTCCTTAGCTAACTGCCTCCAGTTGCGCACTCCAAGTTGGTTGAGGTCGGTTTCCACTTGTGCGCGCCACTTAAGGCGAGGTCTTCCTCTACTGCGTCCGACGTCTGGCTGGGAATCGAAGACTCTGCGAGCCGGAGTATTGGTGTCCATTCGTTCTACATGTCCTAGCCATCTTAAACGTCCAATGCGGAGTTTTTTGACCAGGGGCATGTCGCTGTACAGCTCGTATAGTTCTTGGTTGAATCTTCGTCTCCATAGCCCGTCAACGCAAACGGGACCGAAGATTTTCCGAAGAATTTTCCTCTCGAATCTACCAAGGATTTCTTCATCCGCTTTTGATACGGTCCATGCTTCAGCGCCGTAGAGCAGGACTGGGATGATCAGGGTCTTATATAGGATCTCCTTAGTAGTTCGAGTGAGGGCTTTACTACTAAATTGCCTTCTTAGCCCGAAGAAACAGCGGTTGGCAAGAGTAATTCTTCGTTTAATTTCTGACGAGATGTTGTTGTCAGAGTTAATTGCGGAGCCGAGGTAGACAAAGTCCCGTACTACCTCAAAGTTATATCTGTCAATGGTGACGTTCTGTCCAATTCGTCGATGTTGTGTGTCCTTTCGTGTTGACAGCATATACTTAGTCTTACCCTCATTTACTGCTAAACCCATTTTCGCCGCTTCCTTCTCTATACTAGCAAACGTGGCTATGACATCACGTTGAGTCCTACCAATGATGTCAATATCGTCAGCGTATGCTAGTAGTTGCACCGACTTTTGGAAAATTGTGCCTCTGGTGTTGGCTTTGGAGTTTTGCACAATTCTCTCAAGAATCAGATTAAAGAAGTCACATGACAGCGCATCGCCTTGCCTAAATCCTATTTTGGTATCGAATGTGTCGGTGAGGTCGTTTCCGACCCTGATGGAGCACCGAGAATTCTCCATCGTCATCCTACACAAACGGACGAGTTTGGGCGGTATACCAAAACTAGACATGGCTCTGTACAGTTCGTCTCTATAAATGCTGTCATATGCGGCTTTGAAATCGATGAATAGGTGGTGGGTATCGATTTGGACTTCTTGAGTTTTTTCCAGGATCTGCCGAAGTGTGAAAATTTGATCGGTTGTGGACTTTCCTGGCCTAAAACCACACTGATAAGGGCCAATCAGGTTGTTGGTAAACGGTTTCAGGCGTTCACATATTACGGCAGATAGGATCTTGTAGGCGATGTTGAGGAGACTTATGCCTCTGTAGTTGGCGCAGTTCAGAGGGTCTCCTTTTTTGTGGATCGGGCAAACGATGCTGAGGTTCCATTCTTCAGGCATATTTTCATCCGACCAGATTTGGCTTATGAGTTGGTGGATGTTACTTACCAAGTCATCTCCGCCGGCCTTATAGAGCTCAGCGGGAAGGCCGTCATTTCCGGCAGCCTTATTAAGCTTGAGTTTAGATATTGCTATCCTCACTTCACTCAGGTCGGGTGGTTGGCAGTTTTCGCTGTCGTTGCCAATATTGAATGGTTCGTTCTGCCTGACAGCGGAATGTTGTTCGTCATCGCCGTTTAACAGTCTGCAGAAGTGGTTCTTCCATATCCTCAGCATCGACTGTGTCTCAACTACAATATTTCCTTGTTCATCTCGACAGGATTCTGTTCGAGCCTTGTATCCTTGGCTTTGACGCTTTACACTTTGGTAAAACTTGCGAACATCGTTCCTGGAGTGGCACCTCTCTATATCCTCGATCGCGCGCTTTTCTTGCTCTTTTTTCTTCTTGCTGAAAAGCCGATGTTCTTCCCTCCTTC
Organism: Rhingia campestris; assembly: GCA_932526625.1. Lineage (NCBI taxonomy): Eukaryota > Metazoa > Arthropoda > Insecta > Diptera > Syrphidae > Rhingia > Rhingia campestris. The sequence continues at coordinate 48,204,715 of OW052182.1, read as the reverse complement.
TTTGCCTATAGAGCTCAATGGCAGCTCTCGTCTTCACCTGCAGCTTAGCCTTGTAGGCCTCGTTCTTGGCTGCGAGCATCTGTCGGCATTCCTCATCAAACCAGGGGTTTCTTGCTGGTGGGCGCGAGAAACCTAGCACATCAGTTGCGGCTGATCTAATGGCCTGTTGGCATCGTTGCCATTGCTCTTCGACATTCGATGCTGGTGGTATGGTGTTAATCGAGAGGTTAAGGGATACGCGTTGTGCGAAGGTCTTGGCGGTCTCTTGCGATTGCAGTCTTCCGACATTAAATTTTTTCACAGTATTTCTGGATTGTTGTGGCGTGGTGGATATCCGCATTCTTACCTTGGCTGCTACAAGGTAGTGATCCGAGTCGATGTTAGCTCCTCGGAATGTTCGGACATCCAAAATACTGGATGCGTGCCTTTTATCTATCGCAATGTGATCAATTTGGTTGACCGTTCGTTGATCTGGAGACCGCCATGTCCCCTTATGGATATCGAGGTGAGGAAACCGTGTGCTGGCTATAGTGGCATTTCGTTCCGTAGCGAAATCAATTAGCCTAAGTCCGTTACCAGACGTGTTGTCGTGTAGGCTTTGTTTTCCGACAATACTTCTAAAGATGTCTTCTCTTCCTACCTTTGCGTTAAAATCTCCCAGCACGATTTTAACATCGTACTTCGGTAGTCGCTCATAGGTTTTGTCGAGAAGCTCGTAGAAGCAATCCTTAGCTATATCATCTTTTTCTTCCGTCGGAGCGTGAGCGCATATAAGGCTTATGTTGGCGAATTTGGCCTTGATGCGGATTGTTACTATGCGTTCGCTAATGTCTTGGAAACATAAGACTTCTTGCCTAAGTCTGGCACTTATAACAAATCCGCATCCGAATAGTCGCTGTTTCTGCTCACTATAACACGGTCCGTAGTATATGTCACAGTTTTTCATCCTCTTTTTGCCCGGCCCATCCCATCGTATTTCCTGGATGGCAGTAATGTCTGCTTTGTAGCAGTTTAGGGCTTCCGCTAGTTGTTCGCCTGCACCTCTCCTGTTTAATGTTCTCACATTCCAGGTGCAGATACGAACGTCGTTGTCCTTTTTTCGTTTAGCAGGGTCGTCAACAATAAAATCCGTCCTTTCCGAGGCTATTGGTTGCTTCGTAACCATGTTTTTTTTCTGTGGGTGGGTAGTTAACCCAAAGCACAACCCCCAACCTGGAGGGCCAGTTCCAATTTATTAGATACCCCTAGGACACGGGGCCATCAGTATCCACTACGGGATTGAGCGCTGCCGTTGGCCTTTCGGTTCATCCGCCACCATCTCTGTTCAAGGGGCCTGACTAACCCTTGAAATTCCTAGACAACCTGTTGTCCGAATATGTCAGAGCAGCTCATCTAGGTTCGCCTGGGACAGCAGGCCGGGTATTCTTCCGTGCCATTCTCACCAGGGTGTTTATAGTGTTGCTGTTTTTCGTCGTGTTATCAACACTCGCACTTATCGTTTAGCAAGTCAAATCCGGTTGGATGAGACCAGTACCCGATGGTTACCACTTGGAGGTAAAAGATAAGCACATTTGATGTGTAGTCAGAGTTGCAACACTGGGCATTGCCAAGTTAACGCCAATCAGAGTCTACCCTCGTTCTACAGCACCCAACCATTAAATAACTAATGCGTTGTATTTATTGGACAGTATTTTTGTTTACTAATTCCTCTCAGTATAGACCAACCTATGAGGTGAGATATTTGTAAACTCTGCTTATAAGTTGCTGTGGATTTTATATGAACACAGAAATGTCTCATGGCAGTCCTTTCACAGTTTTACAAAAGGTATTATTCAAACTGCCAATGATGATTTGTCTATGCTCTCCTTATCTCTATTCTATAAGGCACTTAGTATACCAGTTGTTCAGATCATTTAATACTGTTGTTGTAACATAAGAAGCTGTCATAACTTTGAAAAAAAAAATTAAAAACGCAGTCTCCCGATCAGGAAAATCGAAGATTCTTGCGACAAAAAGAACATCAGATAATTCTACGCATCACTGTCATCAAAGTTTGTCGGGTCTGGGCGTCCTAAAATGCAATGGGATGGTGACCACTCCCGGCATTATGTCAATGAGTGTCTACCACTAGGATTTTATTAAGTTTAGATTAATGATCTTTTAATTAGTTTGTATGATAGATTAATATTAATTTAGGAACAAAACCTAAATCTGAAACAACAGTGGCACCAAGATATGCATAGACCCCTTTGATTTAATGTTCGCATTATTTATTTCAATTTGCGAGACTTCGGACTCTGGTGAAACGTTGAAGTCTTAACCACTCGAGTTATATGACCTAGAACTGTTTTACCGTTAATATATGCTACCAAATCATTTGGGCTAAGGTACAAACGTTGCTGAAAAACTACATCGGAATTATAAAGAAAATAACTTGTAATCAAAAAGAACTTCAAAGATCTCATCAAAATTTGGCCGAATCTTGCACCGAAGATTTATTTCATAGACTCTGGTCCTACAAGTCCATGAAAAGCAATTTAAATGTAAAACTACAAAGTTTTCATTACTTTCCTTCAAATAATCTGAATCCATCACAAAATAGTCAAAAGTGAGTGAATGCAAATCTACCCTACTGACTGACACAACAAAACATATCCACCTCCCGCCCTCCCTTGCAGAAATGTGCCTTGCAAGAGTAAAATCACATCAACACCGGGGCGCGTAGGAGATGACAAGTTTTCGGGATAAGTTCAAAAACTTTTCCATGTACAGATGTTCTGCGAAAGTCCTTATGAACTGCTCTGCAATGCACTTATACCCATATTTAGTTGTTCAGTTTAGCGTGGCGTGCATATCAAAGGATATCTCAAGAGTATAGCTCGGTCTCGTTGAAAAAGTTCTCCCTCTTCTTCGTCTGCTTCGAACGATGTGGACCTTAAAATTACAAATAAATGGAAATTTATCGAAAATGTTTTTCAGCAACGAACAGCCCCTTGATATACCTACATGCACGCCCTGCTCATATATGGAAGCTTCACAAAGCCATTCGAGGATAGCAGTCAGCTAACCAGTCAGGATGTGTACATCATAGAAAATGTGTTAGAAAACTTTTAACAGGATTCCTTTTTATTTGTCCTTTCTCGTTGTGAATATTTTTCTTCACCCTTTTGAGGAGGGAGGAATTTTTCGAGCTCGCGAGAAACTTTTTTTTTTAAATGTCAGGGTTGTGTGCAGAGCTGTGTGCGCGAATTATGCTTATTAGTTTTGCGAACATTTTAACGGGTTTATTTTCTCAATTTTACGGGATCCTTATATCTTGGGAGTGTGTGTGTGTGGGAGAGAATTAGCTGTATCTAAGTTTGAGACGTGTTTTTATATACTGAGGGATTACACATTAGTCAGTTGGTCGTGAGGATGATGAAGAGGTGGCGAGGCGAACTTTATGGGATCAGCTGCATGAAGATTCAAATTTTCATGCTAACGAAAAAGGTTGGAAAACTTTCTTTACTGAGTTTCAAGTGTTTTATGATAGCGGATGGTGTTTTGTAATGAACACTTCGAAACAGTGTGATGATATTTCAATTTAACTACCAGAATGTCGTTAGATACTTTTTATACTTGCTGAATATTTAACGTTTGATTAAAGTTACGAAACAGGCCTGGGAATGGAGAGAAAATCATTTTAAATATAAATACGACGATGGTGTGTCGTTACTGCTGAAATACTCTTTAAAGAGAAACTTGAAGTAATAGATATTGGAAGTAGATAATTTTTCATTCACACATGTTTCATCTCAGAAATCTGGGGTAATGTCACCTTATAGCAAAGGATGGTTCGTGCTTTTAATTTTTATTTTTGTATGTCAACATGTGTAGAGCGGAATGATATATGTATGCATGAACGGAACCACTATCGAACGATGAACACACAGACTGGAGGAGAAACGTTAGTCTAGCAAAGTTGGTAAAGTCCCCTATCGATATGATTTACGATGTCAAATGACTAACAAAGGGCGTAGAAGCAGCAACTCCCTACCATTGGAGGAAGTATTGGTTTGACAAAAAAAAATAGCCGCAGCATAACATCTTGTAGTGGTGTTAGTCATCTCTACGTTTCTACACCCACGCAAATGTAGAAAGGACGAATGACGGGCACTCTGTGTTGAACAAAAAACAGGATAAAGCCTTTGCTTCATTCCCCGCGCATCCGATTCGCATGGAATTCTGTTTCAGAACGTGTATCAATGTTTGCTCACCATACACTATGGAGGATTCTGCAAAATCCCTTATACAATGTGACCGTGTTACTGCAACGCACGCAAAACTGAGATTTGAAATTTGAAAACCATACGTGGTATAACTTTACTCGTATGCATGTCCTTTGTTTCAAGGAATTGCATGATGTTTTAGTTTCTTTTTGTAACGACAGGATTTGGGAATGGGATTTGGAAATTGCAGAATTGAAGGGATTTTCGTTGGTTTATTGCGATTTTGCTGAAATATGTTTGTGCAGCATATATCGTGTCGGAATTGGTGTTAATTTGAGTATATGACACCTTTATGGTATGCGTAATAGATAGATTGGAGGTTGCCAGCACATTGCCAAAAAAGCGACGATTTGGTACATGGAGTAATTAGCTAATCATAAGCATCGACCTCAAGCGGCGGGAGTAAATTGGGTTTTTCGTTGGCGACCAAAACTGCATTATGACACGGAGGCTCGTAAATTAACTAATTTTGGCATTATTCTAGTCGCATGGAGGATGCTTTGGAATATTATACAATAATTGGGAATTCATTGTTATTATAAGGCAAAAACGTGCAATCTAATGATAATCAGTCAAAGCACGTACAGAAAGTGTGTTACGCTATTAATATAAAAAATGATGAATTAATTAGCAGGAAACAGAGACTTTATGCAATTATTTAGAGACCTCTTAGGATTGATCATCATACCCTTCAATATCTAAAAGGAGTTTATTGAACCAATGATAATATTTGTAATGCTGCCAATAATCGCCGCTATATAGGTAATGCGGTATAATTTATGAATTGTTGAGTTAAACCAGATCATTTAATCAAGAGTTAACTCATCAAAGTTGTTGGGTGTACTCTGAGTTAAGTCATATTTATCGAATTAATTCGAGGTATCATGAAACTATGATGGCCTTGCATTTTAGCCCACGACCACTTTTTGGGTGCGTTGTCTTAACAAAACGATTTGTATGTCATACCCCATAGCATATGCAATAGAAAAATGCCGTTTTCTGTCGAACCATAAAAGATGTTGATCAACTGTGTGAATAGTATGTTATGACAATGTTATTTTGAAACTTTTTCCCCATAAAGTTTTTAGCCACATCCAATTTTTGGTTGTATTAATTTTAAGAATGGCATGGGATGAGATAGGGTATTAAACGATCCGCACAGCGGATTGTAGCCTTCTGATATGTTTTTTTTTATCTCATTATCATTAAGGGCATGCCCTCATATGAAGCTTTTATAATAAAACATTACCAGCGATCAGTTAATAAACACGCGTCCTAAGATGTGCAGCGTTAAAAATTTAAAATGTTGCATTTCTGTTTGTTTGAATTCCTGAACTTATCAGTGGTATATTCTGAAATGTTTCCTCTGCAAAGTGCCAGATTGAAGATCCATACTAGATAGTTGATTAGATGAGTTGATCAGATAAGCTGATGGATTTGTTTGGTTTGCTGGTTTGTTATTTTTATAAATTAAAAATAAAAGTTTTGCCATCATGCACAGGCACAGCTTTTGTTGCTGTGTCATAAAGAGTGTGCTGCACTAAGTATTTGTATTTTTTTTATTAGACTGCCAATTTGCGTGCCGTTTTGCCAAACATGCATCAAACTTCTGGTTGACCACCTCATTAGGGAACAGATAGCTAAATCGAACGATATCTACTAACTAATATAATCCCCTCAAAAACACGCATATATGTTGGCGAAACCACTTAAAAACAGCTTTTACCAACATTCTCACATGACATGTTCAAGTGCATATGGGCCCTTTTAGCAATATCTAGTTTATCTTTCCGTTTTTAATATTTCACTTCCATCCAATTTAATCAATATGAACCAGCAGCCATCGTACCAAGGTCCCTTGGAAGTAATCCAAGATCTTCCAAAAATACTCGATAGTAAATCTACAAAACGACACCACGAAATTACCTAGCACATAAACTACAAAAGTCATAATTACCGAAGCTACCCAACCCTTCGTCGCAATTGTGGCGCCATCAGCATAAGTAGCTTTCTACGTACACAACACAAACACAGACAAAGAGTAAGGCAACACCACAATCAATTTAACTTTTCGGCTGAACCAGCTGAAGAATTGTATTATGGCTGGCCGCAGTAGGAAATATATTTCTGCAACAAAATATTCCACCCAAAAGTTGGCTCTAATCAGGAGAAGTTTCACTTGAACCTCCCCTCCGCCCAGCACAATAATTCGTAATCTTGGAGCACCTTCAAAAATTGTTATTTTCTGCCTTCTTGCACATGCTACAGGCAAGTAAATTTAAGAGCAATTGTGTCAGGTTAACATAAAATACACAATACCCGTACAATTGTGAAGCCGAACCGCACCACCAACAGTGTTGCGTCATGCGTTCTAAGAATTACCTCTTGGCTGTTCAAATTTTATGAAGAACATCGTCACTCAGCCAGCGGTTGAAGAAGGGTGGATATGGTGTAGCAGGTGTCTCAAATCTATAGTTGAGATACACTGTGAAAGAACTGTTATAAAAGGTCTATACAACCCTATAATGCCGGTCCTTAAAAGATAAAATAATAATAACTAGAATGTAGTTTTCTCTTTTGTTGTATATCCAGCCCATCAGGACATCCTTGGAGTGGTACACTTAGGGCTTGTAAATTATTTTGAAAATTTTGGAGTAGATAGTTCCTTCCTTCTTTTGTGGGCTTAAAAGCCAAACATGAATTCAACTTTATTCGTACGCTTTAAATCGTTTAACTTTATTTAACGTATACAATATGTAGGTCTCTGGCACGTACCATGGTCCTTTTCTGTATGGGCTGTGATTTCAGAAATATCCTTTGATTACCCGTATTTACATGTCAAGCGCAGCTCGTTCCATTCGATGTAATTTTTCACGTATAAGGATATCTAGACGGAAAATGTGCTACCAGAGTAATGCAAATGGAAGGGACACTGTGGCAAAGGTGCAAATAAATGTGTCATTAATCCTCAATAGGGAGGGCCAAACAACCAAAGGTAGTAAAGTCGATAAGGAAGCAAATTGAAAGGATGAGGTTAAGGTTAGGGTCTATTGGTTATATAACAGGGGATTCTGGAAAAATTGTGTTTTTGCCCCCATGGTAGGAAGAGGATTTGTATAGGTATATATTTATTATTCTATTGGAATTAAGAATACCAAAAGTAAAGAGATATAGCACGGGGTCTATTAAGCTTCTTTAAGCATAGAAAATCACGTAAATGTTATAAGGTAGACAGTGTGATTTAAGTCAAATTAATTGTTGGTGAATAAGGTCGTAAAAACATAATCTCATCAGTTAGACAGATGATGTGTTGAGAAGAAAAGCTTGAAAAGGCTGGTATACTGCATCTATAATGCCTAACAATGAACGTTGCAAAAACGATCTGGTATCTTGTAATTGTTTTAAATTTCTACAAAGAAATAATTACTTACTTAAGTGGCGCTGCAGTCCAGGATGAACCTGGGCATCTATAATGCCTAACAATGAACGTTTCAAAAACGATCTGGCATCTTGTAATTGTTTTAAATTTCTACAAAGAAATAATTACTTACTTAAGTGGCGCTGCAGTCCAGGATGAACCTGGGCCTCAACCAACATGCCTCTCCAATTAGCCCGGTCCTTAGCTAACTGCCTCCAGTTGCGCACTCCATGTTGGTTGAGGTCGGTTTCTACTTGTGCGCGCCAAGGCGAGGTCGTCCTCTAATGCGTCCAACGTCTGGCTGGGAATCGAAGACTCTGCGAGTCGGAGTATTGGTGTCCATTCTTTCTACATGTCCTAGCCATCTTAAACGTCCAATGCGGAGTTTTTTTTGACTAGGGGTATGTCGCTGTATAGCTCGTATAGTTCGTGGTTGAATCTTCGTCTCCATAGCCCGTCAACGCAAACGGGACCGAAGATTTTCCGAAGAATTTTTCTCTCGAATCGACCAAGGATTTCTTCATCCGCTTTTGATACGGTCCATGCTTCAGCGCCGTAGAGCAGGACTGGGACGATCAGGGACTTATACGATCTCCTTAGTAGTTCGAGTGAGGGCTTTACTACTAAATTGCCTTCTTAGCCCAAAGAAACAGCGATTGGCAAGAGTAATACAAAGAAATAATGTATACATAGAAATTAACTTTTCTTTGATCTTCTCAACACTGTTGTTGTTTTTTAAGGAAAAAAGGTACCGAATCGATCTGACATATATTTTAATCATTACGAATGCTTGGCTTTCTAAAGTAACTCTATAGATGATATGCTCTGTATTTTTGCTCTTAATATTTTTGTCATCGTGTAATAAACAAAAATAATGTCCTCTTATGAAAAGGCTACTCTCGCCTATATTTTTAGTCTATGTTATACTAATGGGCAGGTTTCGGACAATAGATAAATGGGATGAAGAAACCTAACTAGTAACTTCTAAGCCTTTGATTCATTTTAGAGTTTTTTGCAAAATAACAAAATGAAAAAGCTCAAAAGTCTGAACTAATATAATCTTCTATTGTGATCGTTTACGACCTTAACTTGAGTTGATTGTTTCTGTTTCCTTTATTAGGCCTACGTTGAATCCTCGGCTGCGTTCATCACACAATTCGCTTCTAAAAGCGAGATGTATACCCACTTACTTATTCTGTACACTCCAAATTTGTTGAGCTAGGTTTTTACGTGTGTCCTTGATCTTACTTATAATTGAACTATATATGTAGCTAGCTATTTCAAATGTCCAATCCGACTAAGTCAGTGTCGCTATATAGCTCGTGAAGTTAATGAATTTTAATTTTAGTCTTCACAGTCTATCCAAAGGCGAACGAAGATTTTTAGTTAAAAAACATAAGCGAATGCTACAATCCGCTGTGCGGATTTATACATCATAAGCCAATGATTTTGCCTCAATTTTTTTGATTATTTTTTTTTAATTTTGAAGAAAAACCTGGGCGTGGTAAAAAACTATATATGGACGATATATTAAGATTGCCTAAATATGTTGGGCAGAGACTCTTTTACAATTCCTTACGGTTTGGCTAAAAACTACTTTTTTTTAAAGTGGGGGTTGCAGTGGGCGGATTTCAAAATTGATTACACTTGTTCTGCAGCCTCGGATAAGGATTCTATATACCAAATTTAATTATCCTAGCTTAAAATTTAAGGCCTAAAAAGCGGTGACATACAGACAGACGGACGGACGGAAGGACGGACGAACAGACAGACATGACTAAATCGACTCAGCTAGCGATTCTGAGTCGATCCATATACTTTGAGGTATATTTAGCTAAATTATTTCTCTATGTTACAAAGTATGCATCAAAACTAATATATCCATATGGGATAGGGTTTAATGATCAAAAATTTATTTATTTGCGACAAAAATTCTTCAGCTCCATAAAATAGGTCTGGGATTCTCACGGTAATATATAATATCTCCTGAGTAAATTGAGTAATATATAAGTAAAAAGTTCCTTCTTAACCCATCTATATACCCACTCTAGTCAAAACACTGGTATAAGTCAAAATGGAAGCAAAATTATACTGGGTTAATATTTTTCTACGAAAGGTGTTCAAAAGGGGGATTTTGACTTCTGAATACAAAAATCAGTATTTCGATTTTTGGGGAAATAAAACCTATGTATTATTTTATATGTGAACGTTAATTATCGCTTTAATTTAATCAAAATGGTTAGAGTCACTATCTTTTGTCGCGTAATCGCAATTTTTGAAGTAAAACTTCTTTTGGGATGACGCACGGTCTGAATTGGATTTTAAGAAACGAAAAAATATCATGATGCGAACAACACCGTTTCAGGAACGACGTTGTTTTTTGTATGACGACAATTTTAAAACGAAATGCTATAGGGAATGCCTCTAACGTTTGTTGGTCTAACTACTAAATCTAAATACCCGCAATGACAGATTGAACACATAGACCTATGGAGAGAGAGAGAGAAAAAGAAAGAGAGAGAGAGCGTGAGAGATAGAAATTAAGCAGAATACAAAGAGGGCTAAAGGTTTAGCTTAAGGCAATAATACATAAAGCAATACCATTCGAGTTGCGCTAACTGCAGAGGCATAGGTCTACTCAACATCGCTTACAAGATCCTATCTGCGGTAATATGTGAACGCCTGAAACCGTTTACAAACAACCTGATCTGCCCTTATCAGTGTAAATTTAGGTCATCAAATCTGATGAAATTTACTTCTGCAGATCCGGCAAAAATCCATAAAGTCCAAATCGATACCCACCACGATTTTGAAAAATTCATGGAAAGAGTTCTGTATGGAGTATGGAGATAAAGAACGTAAGGTGTATCCCCTTGCGTCTCTTTGTCAATGCAACCCTTACAGATGCCGTCATCCTTGAGATTAAGTTTCATTGAGTTGGTGATTGGACCAGTGATTGCCCCTAGCACGTAGACAGTGACGTTCTCCATAGATGTTAATATGTTTATACATAGTTTGTAACATAGAGAAATAATTTAGCTAGATATACCTTAAAGTTAATCGACTGAGAATCGATAGCTGAGTCGATTTAGCCATGTTTGACCAAACCGTAAAGAATTATGAAAGAGTTTCAGAGCAACATATTTAGAAAATTTTAATGTCTATATTTCTTCTATATAAAGTTTTTCGCCACCCCACTTTTTGTGGCCGTTTTTAGTAAAAAACGTTTTTTGGTCGAATTTAAAATAAAATCGAAAAACCTTCCTGGGTTATGATCTTCATTCGTTATAATGATATAAATATTTCGTCTATAGATTATTTTAACCCACGCCCACTCTTTGGAGGCGTTTTCTTACAAAGACCATTTGTATACCACTATACCCTACCCCATAGCTTATGCCATAGAAAAACGTCGTTTTTTGTCGAACCAAAAAAGAATTAGATACTATCTGAACAAGATGTGGTGACAATATTATTTTCTTTATTTCATTCCCATTCAGCTTGACAAGAAACCTTACAGGAATTGAGATTATGCTGTGAATCAAAGGCTTTAAGTTCTGCGTAACAACGGCGAACTAACGTGAATTCTATTCCAGTTTTATAACATTGGTTTAATGGACGGTTGGCTGTCAATAAATAAGATACTACAAGATCCTATCTGCCGTAATATGTGAACGCCTGAAACCGTTTACCAACAACCTGATTGGCCCTTATCAGTGTGGTTTTAGGCCAGGAAAGTCCACAACCGATCAAATTTTCACACTTCGGCAGATCCTGGAAAAAACTCAAGAAGTCCAAATCGATACCCACCACCTATTTATCGATTTCAAAGCCGCATATGACAGCATTTATAGAGACGAACTGTACAGAGCCATGTCTAGTTTTGGTATACCGCCCAAACTCGTCCGTTTGTGTAGGATGACGATTGAGAATTCTCGCTGCTCCATCAGGGTCGGAAACGACTTCACCGACACATTCGATACCAAAAAAGGATTTAGGCAAGGCGATGCGCTGTCATGTGACTTCTTTAATCTTATTCTTGAGAGAATTGTGCAAAACTCCAAAGCCAACACCAGAGGCACAATTTTCCAAAAGTCGGTGCAACTACTAGCATACGCTGACGATATTGACATCATTGGTAGGACTCAACGTGATGTCATAGCCACGTTTGCTAGTATAGAGAAGGAAGCGGCGAAAATGGGTTTAGCAGTAAATGAGGGTAAGACTAAGTATATGCTGTCAACACGAAAGGACACACAACATCGACGAATTGGACAGAACGTCACCATTGACAGATATAACTTTGAGGTAGTACGGGACTTTGTCTACCTCGGCTCCGCTATTAACTCTGACAACAACATCTCGTCAGAAATTAAACGAAGAATTACTCTTGCCAACCGCTGTTTCTTCGGGCTAAGAAGGCAATTTAGTAGTAAAGCCCTCACTCGAACTACTAAGGAGATCCTATATAAGACCCTGATCATCCCAGTCCTGCTCTACGGCGCTGAAGCATGGACCGTATCAAAAGCGGATGAAGAAATCCTTGGTAGATTCGAGAGGAAAATTCTTCGAAAAATCTTCGGTCCCGTTTGCGTTGACGGGCTATGGAGACGAAGATTCAACCAAGAACTATACGAGCTGTACAGCGACATGCCCCTGGTCAAAAAGCTCCGCATTGGACGTTTAAGATGGCTAGGACATGTAGAACGAATGGACACCAATACTCCGGCTCGCAGAGTCTTCGATTCCCAGCCAGACGTCGGACGCAGTAGAGGAAGACCTCGCCTTAAGTGGCGCGCACAAGTGGAAACCGACCTCAACCAACTTGGAGTGCGCAACTGGAGGCAGTTAGCTAAGGACCGGGCTAATTGGAGAGGCATGTTGGTTGAGGCCCAGGTTCATTCCGGACTGTAGCGCCACTTAAGTAAGTAAGTAAGTTAGTTATGTGTATACATTCTTTCAAATTACTTAAAACAACGACATTCTAAGTTAAAGCTTTTAAAATACTATAAATTTAATTAGAACTCAATTTTAACACTTACAAAATTACTATCTGCTATCAATAAAAGTATGTATCCCTAAAAATGTTGCAAGTGTTTCGCTTGCGACATTAAATTAAGGTAACTTTCGATGTTTCATGGTAATTCTTCACTTTTCGTTAACACGTCAAACTCCAAGTGCAAGGATTTTCTTCACCCATAATACAAATAACTAATCTGCCCTTGGTCACCCTCAAGTGCCTTTACTGGCCTCAATTTAAGCCCACTCAAAATGGCATTGACTTTGTCCCACCTTGTTGCGATATTTTAACCACAAAATGTGTCCATTTCATTCGATAGTGAATATAATGCCACTGGACGTCCGTTGCCGACGACGTTATCGTCGCTCCTTCTGGTCTCAATTTACGCCCACTTAATTAAATTCATCTCTCCGACGAACCAAGGATATACCCATCTTCATGGCTATGGCTTTGCGGTATATGAATAAATGCAGGTGAATAAGCTTCAACAGCAACATCACTATCGCTATCACCATTCCTGCAGCAGCAGTAGTAGCAGCAGCAATGCCACCATCGTCTTCTTGTCATCTGACCTAATTTCCACTGACTCTGATGCAAATCCACTTCATTATCGTTTCCCTTTGATGCACAAAGCCACAGCCAGCAGACATTTAAAATGGTTCCAGGTACATCCATCAGCCTGCCTTCACTCGCTACGAATACTACTCCGCACTGTTTGTCATCATCATTTCAATTGAATGCAAATTGGTTATGTCATTTTTTCATGCTGAAAAATTCGGATATTGCATACACTAAGCCCCCTTCCCCCTAGTAAAACACACACCCAAAAACATTTAATTGAATAGCACTTGGAACAGACCCAGGGATATAGTCGGTATTTCTCAAATCATTTGTCTCTTGAGCTTCCGCGGAAAACTTCATGAATTTCTTATTTCGCACAGCAGCAGCAAATTTCGTGTGAAAGGAGTCAGGATTGGGTCTCCCAGGGGCCGCGCCTTATTCATTGCATCCATCATCGGACGTGAACGGAAAGATACAAATGACTGCACTCACTGAACAGACCCGATTTAATATGAAACGTTTCGCATTAAGCTTGACTTGCTTTGCTCTGTAGTCGTTTCGACGTTCCGTCGTTTTATAACAGTCGCTTCCAAAAAGCTAATAAAATTGATTGCATTCATTTAGCTAACTATCTGTTTATTTAAACAACGGAAGGGATGCAGATACTGGGATACAGAGAGCAAAGAATGGTTAGCATGTTTGTAAGTAGTATATAAAAGCGGCATTCGTTCCTTCCGTCGTCTTCGTCGTCGACGTTATAGTCGACAGGCAATACCACCATCTGCTTCTTTGTCTTCCGTCCCCCAATTATTCATTCTAAGAGTGGCACCACTCCCACACACTTAACCGGACACGAACAAGCTACGATGACGAGTACAGTGGAACGAATAAGGGTAAATGTGAACTTTATCTTATTAAGTTACAAGCCGACTTGCATCTCCTGTTCTATACTGAACATGGCATACTTGAAAATGCGACTACCACTATTGACAACTTTGAAACTAAACTGACTAATAATATTAAGAAAGCCCTAAAGCTAAAAAAATATGAAGAGTCTTTCAATAGGGACGATCGAAATTTTTTAGAATATAGACAATAACGGGTGGTTAAATTTTAAGGGCCGATGTTGAATGTGAACCACACCGAAACGTCAAGTTTTTTTCTGGATTTCATTTGACATTTCTCAATTTCAGACTAACCCAATTTGAACTATGGAAAGATACACCATCGAGCAACGCATGAAAGTTATTCAGACTTATTATGAAAATGGGCGTTCAAATCAAAATGCATATCGTGCACTTGGTGGTTTTTTCGGTCAATTGAATCGTCCAAATTTGCGTACAATCGGAAAAATCGTGCAAAAATTTGAGAAAACCGGGTTGGTAGAGATGTGAAAACACCAGTGCATGCTCGTACAGCTCTTACTGCAGAAAATATTGCTGCTGTTCGCGATAGTGTGGCTGAAGAGCCGTCCACCTCAACTCGTTGTCCAACAATTGCACCTCTCACGCTCGTCTTTGATGAACATATTTGACTCAATTGACTCAAGAACTAAAACCTCTTGACCATTTCAAGCGACGTTAATGGTCAGAATGGTGGCAAAAATGGCAACGCTGGATGATCTTCATTGATGAGGTCAGGCACTTACTGTGAATGGTTTTCGCTATAGTGAGATGATAACGAACTTTTTATGGCCCGAATGTGGACGATATGTGATTTCAACAGCACGGTGCCACTTGCCACACAGCTAACGAAACAATGGCTCTTTTGCGACACAAATTCAATGGCCGTGTTATCTCACGTGGTGGCAATGTCAATTGGCCGCTAAGATCATGTGATTTGACACCGTTGGACTTCTTTCTTTGGCGTTATTTGAAAGAAAAGGAGCACGTCGATAAGCCAGAACAGTTCAAGAGCTAAAGGATGAGGGAATTCGGCACATTAACGGCATAGAACCTCAATTATGCCTCAGCGTCATCGAAAATTTGGACCATCGGATGGAGGTGTGCCGCCGAGGTCGCGGCGGCCATTTGGCCGATATTTTATTCCATACATAATTGAATTATACCAATATTATCAGAATAAAAAGAAATGACAATAATTTCCTAAATAATTTGTGTTTTATTCAAAATCAATATCGGCCCTTAAAATGTAACCACCCTTCAATATATCATCTGTCAAATCAAAATTACTCAGTAGTGTATGTTAAATTGCTATGGAAATTTATAGTGTTAAGGAACGTGTCAAAATATAAAATTTTCTTTTATTCTCCGTTCCGGAAACGTTCTGCTCATTGACTCGAATTCGACCACCCTCAACGAGTACGAGAAATGATCTAACGTAAGGTTTATTGAAGACATTGCTGATATCCCTGACTCTGCATACTAAGCGAATTAAAATGGTAGCTGATAGTTATTGTAGCATAACCTATTAACCACAGTGTACAGATGAAGGTACACACTTCAGATAAGCGCCTCTATTTTATACCGAGCTTAGCATGAAATCGAATTTTGTCTCACTTTCATTACAACGATAGAGAAGTCGGAAAAGCTATGTATCGCAATTCTGTCTATCTGTTAGTCTGTTGGTTTGTGAACGCAATTGTGTAGTTATTTGAAATTGAATATCTATGTTTCTATTGACGCCTTCAATAATACCTGTTACCTTGTTTTGGATTAAATGCCTCTTAATGAAATGTTTAGTTTTGGCCAAATACGAAAAATCACCATTTTCTGCCTGATGAACACCGTTACTGATTCATTTGGCAAACATAATAACTTCGCAACGCACAAAAAGGAAGAAGCTAGGTTTGAGGCCTTGTATGGGCCGTTAACAGCAGAAATTTATTTTTTTATATTTTAAACTTTGATATTATATGTAAGAAACAAATCATTATGTTGGTTTCACTCAAACTCGGAGCTGTCAGTTTTCAACTTCATACCAGAAATTCTGCGTTAAGAAAAATTAGCGAACAAATTAAAGAAAAAAATGCTTTTCCCTATAATGGTCTTACATTTTTTTTTAGTACGCGAACGTTTTTGCGGAGTTTCACATCCAAGTACATTTACATACATATTTGAACATGAGTAAGGCAGGGCATCAAATGACCTAAATTAGACAATTTTTTACTAGTTCGATGTGTTGACCACTGCTAAGTATAATTAAACCCATCCAATAGTTTAAATATATACGATCCTGATTATCTAATATTACAAATGCTCTACAACCTATTAAAAATAAATAACTTTCCTAAAATTTGTAACGATCGTTCCACTGTGAGACGATGTTGAGAAGGAGCATGAACATCATAAGGAGCTCTTGCGTAGAAAATGAGTCACACTTGCACCCCCAACATCATCATCGTCCTCATCAACTTGTATATGTTGTGTGTTCTATGAGAGCAAAAGTACAAACATTTCTTGCGAGAGTTGTGCCCACCACATCTGGGCTCTCCTGCAGGCAAACTTGCACACACCCTCCACAGAAGAGAAGAACAAGCTGAAGCAGCAAACGAAGGAATAAGAGTTTTTTTTTATTCAGAATCACGTACTTCTCCAGACATGATTTATATGCTACCACTGCAGCTGATATTACAGCTTATCCAATATTACTCCCTGCTTCTTATGTTGCCTACCGCACTCCATAACTGGTGTACTACTACTGACATTATCCTCGATGGGTAGTTTACGCTCTTTTGCACCATACCACCCGCCCTCAAAAACCCTCCTTCCTATGTTTGCTACTTTTGTAATATTTTGCCCCTAAGCCGTTGAGGAGGAGTGTATAAACGCAAAAAGGAGTCGTCGTTTTCTCGTTTAGTTAGGACTCCATATCGCACCACTATAGGATGCGGATGGCACGAACAGACAAATTACTGTTTATTTTCCCTGGATTAGCAAGGACATTGGTGTTGGCTCTTGCGGAGGGATGTTGTATTCCATGATTGTGCTTGAGATACTTCAAGAAATCGAAAGTTTACAGATACCTCGCATTTGTATCTTTGAACCGTTCAAAGGCTAAGCCACCCGTATAACACGAATCCCCTTAAGGATACAATTTTCTAAGTAAATGGTATGTGGCCCCCCGTGCCAGGGTCGTTGCTAGCTTGAGTATAATTGATAGTAAAACTAGAACGAGTACCAACATGAGGATTCTGTCACAATATATATTCATCAATGTCAGTCCTTTCACTTTTAGCCTTCAGTTTTGCTGTTGCAAGTCGAAACTTCTTTTCAGATTCAATGAAATAAAATGCTCTCGGATGGGAAGTAAATATTCGTAGCACGTCTTCACCAAAAACTTCTTGGATCCTGTGAGAAAGTGTACGCGACCTTCAATCCCCGTTGCGGCAAGTAATGAGAATATAATTCAAACAGAGAGATACATCACTCTTGGACGAAGAGGAGGAGCAGCAAAACGACTTGCAGGACGATTTATAAGAGAAATAAAAAAATGTAAATCCTTTTGATGTTGCTTCGCGCTTGTGACAGTTCTTTCTTGTGCTCATTTTATTCACTTAATATACAGTTACGTGGCCACTCGAGAGTTAAGTTTTTTTTTGTGGGTTATATTTGAGCAGATGATTGATATCCTCGATTTATTTAGTTATATAAGACGGATTTTGAGAAGTAAATTAAATGGAAAATCCTCCAGCCCATCAAAATATTGTGACAGCTAGCACGGCTTTGTTGCTTATTAATTATGCAAATTACATTTTTAGCTAAAATATACGAAACCTTTTTTATGGAGGCAATTACATTTGCTAAGTTTTGGTTATCCTTGCATGAATTTCGCTATTTTGTGTAGGAATATAAGTGATTACTAGGACTTTGCCTTATTTGCGTATCTACTGATTTGTTTTAACCGCAAATGCTACAGGACATAAGATAAGATACTCACTTAATGGTCTACTGAATTTATTTTCCTTTTCTTTTCTTTAGAAGCATATGGAGTTAGGATGGAGGTTGTCCTCCTCCAATGACTTAGATTTAGGTTTGCTTATTTGGAGGCTTAATTATTTAAATGGCGCTACAGTCCGGGATGAACCTTGGCCTCAACCAACATGCCTCTCCGATTAGCTCGGCCGGATGCAAATGCCTCCAGTTGCGCATTAGAAGTTGGTTGAGGTCGGTTTCTACTCAAGCGCGCACTTAAGGCGAGTTCTTCCTTTACTGAGTATGACGTCTGGCTGGAATCAAATAATCTGCAACAAACGTTAGTATAGAGTATAGTTTAGGTAAACTGTTTCAGGCGTACACATATAAAGGCAGAAAGATCTTGTAGGCGATATTGAGGATACTTATGCCTCTGTAGCAGTTCAGAGGGTCACCATTTTTGTGAACTTACCAAGCCCGTTATTTCAGGCAGCCTTGTTAAGCTTGAGTTTAGATATTGCTATCCTCACTTTACTTAGGTCGGGTGGTTGGCATTTTTCGCTATCGTCGCCAATATTGAATGGTTCGTTCTGCCTGATAGCGGAATATTGTTCGTTACCGCCGTCTAACAGTCTGCAGAAATGGTTCTTTCATATCCTCTGCATCGACTGCGTCTTTACAACAATACTTCCGTGTTCATTTGTAAAACTTGCGAACTTCATTCTTGGAGTGATACCTTGGCTGCAACAAGTTAATGGTCCGAGTAGATGTTCGCAATGTTTGGACATCCAAAATACTGGATGCGTTCCTCTTGTCTATCGCAATGTGATCAATTTGATTGACCGTTCGTTGATCTAGAGACGGTCACGTCCCCTTATGGATATCGAGGTGAAAAAAACCGTATGTTGGCTATAGTGACATTTCCGCAGCAAAGTCAATTAGCCTAAGTCCGTTGCCAGACGAGCTGTCGTGAAGGCTGTGTTTTCCAACAATACTGATAAAGATGTCTTTTCTTCCTACCTTTGAGTTAAAATCTCCCAGAACGATTTGAACACTTATAACAAATCCACATCCGAATAGTGCTGTTTCTGCTAGCAGCTTAGAGCTAGTTGTTCGCATGCACCTCTCCTGTTTAATGTTCTCACATTTCAGGTGCAGAAACGAAGGTCGTTATCCTTCGCCTTGTCTTTCGTCTTGCATGGACGTCAACAATAAGATTAGTCCTTTCCCAGGCTCTTGGTTGCTTTGCAGCAATGAGTTTTTTCCTGTGTAGTTAACCCAAAGCACAACCCCCAAAATGGGGGGCCAGTTCCAATTTATTTGATACCCCTAGAACACAGGGCCATCAGTATTCACTACGGGATTGAGCACTGCCATGCCTTTCTACTCATCCGCCATAATCTCTGATCAGATTTAGTAAGTCAGGCCTTACCCTTGAGATTCCTTAATGACCTGTTATTCGAATATGTCGACGCAGCTCATTTATGTTATTAAATTTGGCCATCCTATCTGGGTCTGTAGACGGCACCGTCAACTTCTTCTTGGGAGTTCTTTCGCTACCGCCTGTAAATACAATATGTGCAAGTGCATTAGTGATAATACACGTCTTCCCCCCGCTCTCATCTGCTGCCGCCATCTATCTATCTATATCTATGGTCAATGGTACTAGGCATACAGCTGTCGTCATGTAGGGAAAGCTCCATCAATATTTCCTAAGATGAACTCAGAGCCAAATCTTCTTAACCCAAAAAATAAAAAGTTTAAATCTGCCAAAAAATGTTTGTGTGATTTAATTTTCTTCTTGCATTTTTGGCGATTTGACACAGGGACTTATAATTAATTATTATTACTTACTTACTTACTTAAGTGGCGCTACAGTCCGGGATGAACCTGGGCCTCAACCAACATGCCTCTCCAATTAGCCCGGTCCTTAGCTAACTGCCTCCAGTTGCGCACTCCAAGTTGGTTGAAGTCGGTTTCTACTTGTGCGCGTCACTTAAGGCTAGGTCTTCCTCTACTGCGTCCGACGTCTGGCTGGGAATCGAAGACTCTGCGAACCGGAGTAATGGTGTCCATTCGTTCTACATGTCCTAGCCATCCTAGCCATGGGAGATATTTTTTTATCAGAGGATGAAGTTAGTTTAGAATTAGATTGTTTAGATAGCAGTGTTATATTTTTGAAGAATTGTAAATCAAATCTATCAAAGCCTCTTCTATCTATTTTCAATTTGTCCCTAAGTAAAGGGGTTTTTCTTGACTGTTGGAAGTGCTCATACATAACTCCAATTCACAAATCAGATTCTAAACAGTCTATTGAGAACTATAGACCTATTGCGAAACTTCAGGTACTACCGAAAATGTTTGAATCACTTGTCAAGAAAACAAATTTCAAATGTCTCAGGGTTACCTCAAGGAAGCCATTTGGGTCCTCTATTGTTTTTGCTGTTTATCAACGACTTACCTCGTTGCATTCTTTACTCCTTTTGTTTGATCTTCGCAGATGACTTAAAGATATATAAAGTAACTAGCTGCCCGGCCCGGCTTCGCCCGGGTACAGTTTCGTTTTAGGGTCCGTAATAGTATTTAAGTGTTAGTAGTATTTATTTTCTCAAAGCTGACCTGAGAGATTTTCTCAATATTTTTTTCCGTAAGAACCTTGTACAGAGTATTAGAAAACTACATAAAAAAAATCAGCCAAATCGGTCAACCCGTTTTCATGTTATGTCGTGACAACGGAAAACGGGTTTCATTTTTATATATATAGATAAAATCCATTCTGGATTGTGATCAACTTCAAATTGATTTAGATAACTTATCTAAATAGTGTGTTTCGAATGACCTTTCTTTAAATATAAGAAAATGCTGCAAACAATCATTTTCAAGATCATTCTACCCAATTGTTATTAATTATAATATTTCTGGTATAGATCTCGACAGTGTTTATAATCATAAAGACTTAGGAGTTATATTTGATTCTAAATTAGACTTTAAGTTGCACGTAGATTATATTATTTATAGAGGCAACTCCATGCTTGGATTCCTGTGTAGGAACTCTACATTAAAATCTCTTTTAGTAAGCTTTGTTCGTCCTGTTTTAGAGTACTGCTGCGTGGTTTGGTCTCCATACTACAAAAACACTTCGAATAGGATAGAAAGGTTACAAAAAAGATTCACAAGATACTCGCTTCGACAACTCAATTGGGCTTTTCCTCTGCCATCATACCAAACTCGAGTTAATTTATTGATATAAAAACTCTTGAAAATAGGAGAATTTATTATCTGATATCACTTGCGAGAGATGTAATAACGGGACACATAAATTGTCCTGCTCTGTTAGCGTTGTTTAGGAATTACACTCCAGCTCGATGTCTTAGACCTAGGGTTAACAACTTTTTTTTCATCCCACATCATTCGAGCAACTATGGTTGCAATGAACCTATTACTAAAGCTTGCCATTACTTTAACAAATATGCCGATGTAATCCACCTCGATTGCACAAGAGAATTATTTAAAAGAGATATTATGAATATTATTTTACTTGATTAATTTAACATATATGGACTTATGCCTCTGTAGTTGGCGCAGCTCAGAGAGTCTCCTTTTTTGTGGGTCGGGCAAACGATGCTGAGGTTCCGTTCTTCAGGCATGCTTTCATCCGACCAGATTAGGCTTATGAGTTGGTGGATGTTTCTTACCAAGTCATCTCCGCCAGCTTTATAAAGCTCAGCGGGAAGGCCGTCATTAAGCCTTATTAAGCTTGAGTTTAGATATTGCTATCCTCACTTCACTTAGGTCGGGTGGTTGGCAGTTTTCGCTGTCGTTGCCAATATTAAATGGTTCGTTAATTAATAATTAATTAATTATTACAATCTCTAATAAACGCTTTAACATAGGTGACATGTGTAAAATCCTTTAAAATTTTGGTCGAAGTAATATTTTTCTTATTTTGCCGGTTTAACACTTTTATCTTAATATGGCTTCGAATCACAAGCATATGCCTATATTAGAGTTCGAAAACTCAAAGACCATTTAAAATAATTTTTAAATTTTATAGCATTAAAGCCCCGAGTATAATTTGCATGTGTAAAAACAGGCGCCATGCAGGTCATGAAGTGTCTCCTTGATCACTCTCATCCATAGAGGTTCAACCAAACTAATTTCGTCTTAAGAACCACAAAGCAGTAATTTTGGTCCCCAATTATATTCCGCCCAAAATTCGTCGGCGCACATTAACTGTAAAATATGTAGCCATAGTTGGTTGCCCATACCCCATTCAATTATGGAAATATGTTCGTCGCTGTAAAATGGTCTGCGGAGACTGCCAACTCGTAATTAAGGAGCACATCCAAGCGTATAGAACTATTGCAAATTAAGGGACAACTTATTTACGATGTTGAAGCACTACGCATTTGTAACGGCTTCAACTAAACACACCGATTATGAACTTTTACCCAAGTCTCATACATTCTCCCAATAGGCGTTACCAAATGGTCCAAGTAAATATAATAACAATAATTTCGCTCTTGTATAACACACTTCGTTGAGGACAAAAGGACTCCAAAAGTGCTCAGCCTAGGATTGAAATTATACTCTCTCACTCATTGCACAGTTCTGATAGGTAGATGTAATCGGAAATTTCCAATTAATTTAATGTAAATGCAATTACATGGATAAATGCAAATGCAAATGACATATTGTTCAAGCCCGCATCCTAATTAGAGGTAATTTCAATGGTTCGTTAAATCTATTTTAGAGCACTATAGTGCACTGCAAAAGGAGCAGAGAGCAACAGCAATGCAAAGAAAAAAAAGGAGACTGAGAAGAACTGCTGAAAGGAAATCCCTCAGTTTAGTGATAGAGAAATGAACATCAGAGGTTGGCATACCTTGACTGATAGAAAAATCCATGAGGGTGAACACTGTGTGTTCTGTTCAAGGACGTTAACGCGTGTGTTGGGCGGAATCAGTTTCATTTTTTTCTGCTCGTCTTCTGTGTTAAAGGATAAATTGCTCAAAGGCTTCAGGTCGAGGTTGGCAGTGTGGTTGATTCTCTGCTTTTGAAATCTGCAGATATGTGGTGTAGTGAAGTATAGTCTTGCTACTTCTCAACAGTTGCAGTGGCAGATGCTTGATTAGATATTTTATACAAAAAAGAAGCTGAAGAACAACACACAAATCCACAAAGACAAAATGGGGGCGAAATATACCTACAGGTATAGAGCAAATGCAATAATACCTTGATTATGTGTGTTTGCGATAACTTTTGTTCAGAAAGGATTTTTGATGAGTTAAGTTATTTTTTTGTAGCTGATATTGTGCGTGTCACTCTTGTGACTATGTATTTAAATACACTTTCTGTTGCACTTGTGTTTTATCTAAAGACTGCACTCAGGAGTTGGTGTTTCGTTCTGTCGGAAGTTATTTGTAGCTAATTGTATACGGGGTTTTCAATAAGTTTATAACAAATTTTGTTTTTTAATAAAACACAGAGTTTTTGGGCTGAAATTTCTTTCAGATTTTTCACACATGTCTAATGTTATCTTGTTCATATGACCAAGGCGAACACGTTTGCAGCGTACGATTCCTTAGAGTAAATTTTCGTCCACTCTTCCGTGCCGGAACGTTGTCAATTGTTGGAATAAACCAACGACTTAACTTCATACGATTAAAAGTATTCTTAACATTTTTTGGCGCAATAGGTTCGTTAGTGGCCATGTCCTAGCTTCTTCTCATAATACGGTTTTCATAAAAATTAAATGAAAATAATTTAATTAGATCGCATTTCCATTTTCCAGGTAGCTCCCAGGAAGCTTTCCAAGACGATATCAATATAAATAATCTATTGCCCAGTAACTTCCACAGTCTTATCACAAACGACAGAATACATTGGGCAGTACACAGTTTTAAACCCTTTAAATCCGCGGGACCAGACGGCATTGTACCAGTCGAGCCGCAACACATTTTGGGTCTCATCGAGCTGTTTACATTCCCAAGGTTTAGAGGGAAGTGAAAGTAGTATTCATACCCAAATCTGGTAAAGGTTCTCACGTCAATCCGAAAAACCTGAGACCAATCAGTTTATCATTATTCCTTCTGAAAACCTTGGAAAGATTGATTGATATCCATCTCCGCAGTAGCACTGGTGTAAATCATGTGTACTACAAGGGCAAATCGTAGACATTTAAGGTGCTTTTAGTAACATTAATTCGAAAGCGATCATTAAGGCGCTAAAATGTCTGAAAGTCAATCACTCACTTGGAATGTTGATTAATTTGCTATAAAATAGCCGTATATCAACACAAAACTGGGTGGTGCTTTGACCAGAAGACATGTCAGTAGAGGGAACCAGCAAGGTGGAGTCCTGTCCCCTATTCTCTGGAACTTAGCGGTAAATGAGCTTTTACTCCTCCTGGAAGCAGAGGGATGCCAAGTAATTTCCTACGCGTATAACATTGCTATCGCAGTCTCAGCGAAGCAATTGAATATACTCAAAGAACTTCTCCAAAACGCACTACACAAACTTTCCAAATATGCAGTCAGTTGTGGTCTGGGTGGAATCGAACTACTCTTCTAAGATAAAGCTAAACCTGAGAATTATTTTGCACAGGAAGCTTAACTGGAAGTTGAACATAACAGAAAGAGTAAAGAAAGTGACAGTTGCACTTTATTCCTGTAAGAAAGCCATAGGCATGAAAAGGTGAATGAAACCTCGTACCATGCATTGACCCTATATCTCGGTTATAAGTCCGATACATCTCTATGGAGTAGTTGTATGGTGGACAATGCTAGAGATAGCTATAAACAAAAAAAATTAGCTGGGGTGCAAAGAACTGCGTGTCTGTCTATCGAGTGCACTTCGTACAACACCCTCAGCAGCACTAGATATTCTTTTTTATTTTTTTCGCCTACAACCCTTAGATATTTTTGGCAAGCAAATGGCAGCTAACTCAGCCATGCGTCTTAAAGCCATCCAACAGTGGTCAAATATACAAACTGGCCACTCAAAAATTCTAAACGAACATACAAATAGTCCTGAAAACACCGAGTACATCCTTTCCAGGTTAAACTTTGATAAGAGTTTCCAAGTCACAATCCCAGACAGATCGTCATGGGAGAGAAACGAACCTGTGCTAAATGACTCTATCCATTTTTATACCGATGGCTCCAAAACAAATGACGAAGTGGGTGTTGGAATGTTCTCAGATGGGCTAAATTTCAGCGTATCTTTCCATCTTCCTGATCATTGCAGCGGGTTCCAGGCGGAACTAATATCGATTAAAGAAAACGTAATATCTGAAAAGGATAATAGAGTTGAGTAATTTCAGTTTCAAATAACAAACTGACAGCATCTGTATGAAAACAAACTTTGAAAATTCCGCGCAATGTGAAGAGACAGAACAAAACAGAAAAAAATTATAAATCGAATTGAAAATTGAATTGAAAACCACTAAAAATACAAATTAATTTGATTAAACACATGAAAAGTAATGTTAAATTATCAAATTGTTAAGAACCACTTTTTTATTGCTGTTTGTTTTTGCACAGAATACTTTTTTTTTCTCAATGATACTGGTCATGAATTTCTCCAAGTGATTTTGACGTTTTAAAGAAAGAGACAACGCACTTGGGAGGGAGATAGTCTCATCAACAACTCTATTGCTTTTTCTCGGACACCAAAGCGGACATCAAATCCCTGAAATCAGTCTCAACGAATTCAAATACGTGCCTAAATTGCCGCTCATCTCTGCAAGATATGTCAAAGCAGTTTAATACTAATCTATGCTGGCTCCCTGGGCATAGTGGCATTCCAGGGAACTGTAAGGCTGGTGAACTTGCCAGATATGGGACTAAATTACCAGTTGTAAGGGTGCACTAGGTATTCCCATCGCTACATGCATAAGCTCACTAGCGCAACATGCTAACAGCAAATTAAATCACAGATGGAGTCTTGGCACGACGTATTAAATTACCAAACAAATTTGACCGAAGCTGGATTTAAGAAGATCCAATGGACTGAATTCGCTCGACTAACACTGTTTAACAGGAACGCACGCTGAAAGGTCTACACTCAAAGGACTTCTGTAGGAGCTGCATCGACAAAGAGTAAGAGAAACAAAACTTCCCGGCCCTATCAAACAACAGGAAGCTCCATCTTGGAGCTTAATACTTTCAAAATCTCATCGATTTGAGTAAAACGGAAGGAAAAGTCTCCTCCGTTTCATTAAAAGGTCAGAGTACCAAGGAGAATGGACAATATTCACGTGGTATCACAATGGCCAAACAAAATGGTTTAAGTGTGCTGGCGAACTCGCTGGCAGCCACTCTAACCTAACCCAGATCGCATTAGCGAGGTGGCCATTTGATCGGAACATTTGTCGAAATTATACAATAACCAAACTATCCATTTAATTAATATTTAGTTTGTTGGAATCACACATTACTGATCTCAAGTCCATCCAATTCTGGGCAGCAACATTCTTTACAAACTTTAGGGAACTCCCTTGACCTTAATATAACGATCATTTTCATCGAAAAACACCACTCTTGAAGCACATATGTATTTTTGGTAACCCAATAACGCTTATTTTGCTAATTGACAAAGCAATTAAGAAAAAAATGAGTTTAATCGAGGAAGACGTGTTTTTGATGAAATTCAGGATTTTGTTCAAACGTTTGCAAATACCAATTTTTATATTAATTGGATGTGGGTTGGGTGTTGCAATACCCAATCGAAATCGTAAATTTATAACTGCGATTTTTGAATACTAAAAGAAATATATTAACACTATTAAGAAAGCCTTGTGGGAACGACCAGCACAAAATATTGCAAAATATTGCATAAAGCTGTATTGAGGCTTCTAAAGAAAGCCACTATATGAATATAAATGGATCACATTCAATGTCGGTAATACACCTTAACGTCGAGTTGGAATAGTCTAACACTTTGCACCTTTATTATATTAAAAACGCCGTCAAAGAGAATTATACAATTTCGTTTAGATAACAAATTAACCCCCTGACTTGTGATTCCCCAAATTGTTTTCAAACAACAATAGCTGCCTCCCTTGAACGCCAGTGCACATATTCATTAACTTGAATACTTCCACTCGTTAAACATTGTTAAAGCCTCTTACATCTCAAATGAGTAAGAAAGGTATCAACCCTTGACGGCATAAATAAAACGTTACCTTTGTCATTTATTCCATAAAATTGGCTGAATGTGTTTGCGCAGAGTTTTTCTCTTCTTTATATTTTGCAAAAGCCTACTTCAGGTCCTGAGAGCCCTTCATTCATTTAATCACCATTTGGAAAGCCACCACCCTCTGTCTCTCTGTCTCCCTGCCTATGGCCTATGGTGTCACCGTGTTTGTCTCTTAGCCGTGTTAGGTCTGAAAACATGTGACGAAAGCTTCTCGAAGCAAAGAAAATCACTTCATGTCACAGGTGCCCGACCTCTTTTGCTGGATTTGTGTATGTACACAGCACTCCTGTAAGTCCTGTATATGTAAATGATGAGATGCGTATAAATCAGGAGTGGCGTCACAAGCATATATCTGTACACCTATGCTCACCTCTATCCCTCTTACTTGAGTCGTCCTCTTACTAGGTTATAGTTTCTAGAGAGTGCATCAAGTAGCTAATGGGATGCACAGTTGAAGTTGCATGAATGCACACACACAGAAGACACTCTATGTGTGCATTTGTTTCCTTCTGAAGATCCAGGTGGGCATATAATATCAACTTCACACGAGAACACTACATAATGAATAGGAGGGCTAGCGGAAGGGATCTGAGACGCAGAGTGCGAATTCCTGACGCAGTGCGACCTCACAATAGTGGTTAACTCCAAGGGGTATGGCTACTGGGATCTATTTTAATTTTAATTCAGCATTACAGACGGATAGATGCAAAGAAAACGGAATTCCTCAATTGAAAGGCCTTCAGCATTAAACGGGAAAAGTTTTGCGATCTTTGTTTTTTTTTTTTAAAGAAAACGATTTACAGAGAAAGAAGAAAAAGCAGCATACAAAAAAAGGCTTCAGCTAGGGATGTAAGTAAGAACAAAAAGCTGGCAAAGTTCCAAACTCGAATATACGACGAGTGTGTCCATTAGTTAAAGTTTACAGTTACAACAGAAGTAAAACAAAAAAAAATGGAAAAGCCTTTAGCACTCATCCCTTGATTACGTTTTGACTGGAAATGACACTGTGCGGTACTGAAAGTTTGTTACTGCTCTGCTATTCGTCCTTTTTGTTTTGCCTGTTTTTCTTAATTAACACTTCTTCTATACAAATGGGATTTTCTAAAAATGGCATACAAACGAAAATTCGAATAACATTTATCGTTTATTTTCTGGTCGCTTTAACTAGAGTACGACGTCATTTTGGCACTCGACCATTTGATCTGTTCTTTAACGCTTCTCGTCTTTTTGTTTGGTCGCGTTTTTTGCCCAATTTGTGGTATTTTTCCTACTGCTATGGATTGTTATATTTTTTTTATATTTCCTCCCAGCACTTGTGATTATTCGACTGTAGATCCAATCAGTTATTTTCAGAGTCAGTCAATCAATACTGAGAGTTAGGACAACTCTTCTCTTTTTTGCTCGTTTCCGTCAATGACAAAAATTTGCATCAACTTTTGGCCATTAGTTTGCGCAAACAGAAAGTTTTTAAAAATATTTTACTGTAAAAAAGAGGATACTTATCCATCGACGAGTTTGTAAATATCAGCTTTTTTTTATTCTGTGTTCAATGAGATTGTAACTTAAATCCCCCCGCAATAGGTTAAGCCAATTCACGCTGCCAAATAGGTTTCCGATAAATGCTAGTTTTTAGTTGTCTGCGAAAAATGAAAGGACAATGGGAGGGGATTGTTGTTCAGTTTTTTTTGATGTTGACTTCCACACAATATCTGGGAAACAAAAAATAAAATAGAAATATGAAAAATAATCGCCGGTTCGTTGACCACAAAAGAGCATGAAATCGCTTTTATGTGGAGTGGTGTACGTATATGCAGTCCGTATCCGGCTTCACAATGCGGTGCTTAAAGTTGTTGCAATTTTATTTTCAACTGCAGAGCAGTGAGAATGTGAATGCAAGTAAACTCCACTTATGTTCGATGATGCGAGGTTGTGAAGCAGGAAACTTTTGTATAGGTAGCGACTTTGGGTTTTTGTGTACGAATACATTTTATGTATCAAAGTAATATGGTGAGCTGAGATGGAAATCCTATTTACAACAAAAAAGAGAAAAGAATCGTGAATAATGGAAAATGAGTTTGCCCGAGGACTGCATTGATGGAGGTATTCTTAGCTAAGAAAATAAGTCTCTGTCATGGTAAAGGTGAATGTAGTTGAATTTGGAAAATTGAAAAAAAAAATATTTAAGGTTGTCCTTAAAAGTTTGACCACAATGCAGCTTGAAAGTACTGTAAACCATACTAAGGTTTTTTTATTACCCTATTACTAAGTAGGTTGTAGCAGCTCGGAGAACCGAGTAAAGTTCATCAGATCAATTTCCCCACGCGCCAACGATAGACATACTACCTCCCTTGTGTAAACAAATTCAAATCTATGTGCAGAATTGTCTGCAGTTGAAGTCTTCAAATACATTATTTACCGAAACGCCTAGAGTGTTCCATATGGCAGCAATAGTTTCCGCATCCAAACTGTGAAATTCAAGTTGAAAGGCTTAGAGCAACTATCCCAAGCTCGGCAAAGGAGTTAACAAGCCTCTTTATGTTGCATCTGATCGAAGGCGTTCCGCCAAACTTACACCGAAATTTCACGGAAATTACTGACTCCAGTGCGTGTTAGTGGCACACTTGACCATTTTAATTGGTCATTAATTACTTACTCAGAAAAAAAGTTATTACATTTGTTTAAAAGCTCGTTTCATCAGCCTTACACATCCTACGACTTTTGCTTCCAACTTTATGACTACTTCTACAAGTTCCTCAGTGGTGGATGGGAATAGAATGTGTTTTCATTCCCAAAGTACAGCTCACACTATTCAGAAAGATCTTTGTCCGACAAGTTTATCCTCCTTTCTATAAAAAAAACAACATAAGAATGATTAATTAATCTACATCTTCTCAATAGTATATTTGACCTAGAGACCCATCTCCAATTCCCAACACTGATATTGTAAAACCAAGTCAAACAAATAGGTCGAATATGGGAAAATTTATTTTAAACAGACGTTGTATTTAATAATGCCAAAGTAGATGCAACCATTGATGTGCTTGCAGAGCTCCGTGTGGGAGTGCTAATAAGGCAGCTCATGGGAAGAATTAATAACACAAATCTTGGCATCACATCCGCACGAAGATTTGTCACCTGTGGCACAATCGAGCTGCTGTCCTAATTCCTCTACTGTGGAATATGTTTTTAAAAGAGCTACTAGTAATGCTACAAAGACGACGCGACGTACCTACAATTGACAAGCAATTTAATTCGAAGGACGGATTTTCGGAACACATCATCCCCTACGACAATAACGATGTCAAATACTTCATCAGGTTAGGGATTCTTCACCATCGGCGTCGCAGTCGCGGGTTGTGTATATGTACACAAAAAAAAAATAAAAACGTGTGTGTGAATTATCTGTCATTAACCCGTGGTTAAGATTTGCATGTAATAAATTCCTTACTTCTTTAATGGTGTTAGTTTTGTGAGTGTATGTATAACTTTCAAGTGGTGATGGGTTCTAACTGCATGCATGAAATTACAGTCATGAAATTACATGTTATGTCAAACTCCGACGATAATTCTACTGAATAGACAAATCAAAACAATAAAAGGGTGTGATAATTCAAAGGGATATTGGTAATTAAAATAAAAATTGACACCTATTGGTTGAAATAGGTATCATCATCAAAAAAAGGGTACGTCAAATAGAAGAAAGAAAGCATAAGTGTAAAAGAGAGCGCAATACCCAAGTGTCAAATTTAGATTTATGGAGTTGTCGACCTAACTTGCAAGCAGAATGTTTCAAACATTCAGCCTGCAAGGAAGAGCTCTCGTATACAGATACACTAACACATATAAATACCATGCAAGTTGAATTTTTTACATGAAAATCTAAACCCCGGGTTAGTCACTGTGAAATTTCAAATTTTAACGAAGGAGTCAAGGACCCATCTATTTTCGAAAGGGAAATTTCTCTGCTATCAAAACACCGCAATGTAATTAGGTTGCGACTGAAAGTTGCAAAAAGTTAAAATCTAAATACCTACAAATTCTTTTTTATAGCGTTTATTTTCTATGTGTTCATTTTATACCCTATCCCATAGGGGTATATTAGTTTTGAGCTACATATATACCTCAAAGTATATTGATCGACTCAGAATCGCTAGCTGAGTCTGTCCGTCCGTCTGTAGGTCACAGGTTTTTAGGCCTTAAATTTTTAGCGAGGATGATGAAATTTGGTATATGTGGTCCTTGTACCTGCTGTTCAAAGAAAAGTTAAGATTTTCAAAATCCGCCCACTGCCCACTGCCCACTTTTTAGAAAAACCTTTTTTTTAGTCAAACGGTTATAAATTTTGAAAAAGAGTCTGAAGAGCATATTTAGACAATCTCAATATCTATATTTCGTCAATATAAAGTTTTTTGCCACGCCCTCTTTTTGTGGGCGTTTTTAGTAAAAATTTTTTTTTGGTCAAATTTTCAAATATTTGAAAAAACTTTTGACGAAAAAACGGTAATAAAATTAATATGAACATTTCGTCCTTAGACCATTTCAACCCCACTTTTTGGGGGCGTTTTCCTACAAAAACCGTTTGTATGCCCTACCCCATAGCTTATGCAGGAGAAAAACGTTGTTTTTTGTCGAACAACAAAAGAAAATGATAAAATGTTTGAACAATTTTCTATATTTTATGCCCATAAAGCCCACTTTTTGGGGATATTCATTTTAAGGATGGGATGCGATAGGGTATTCAACAATACGCACAGCGGATTGTAGCCTTCTCATATGTTTTCAACTGTGATCGTCACAGCTCAAGAACCAAAACATCTTAAGAGACCATTTCTTTTGACACCGAAGTGGTGGAATTTAATTACTTGCATGTCTAAGCAAATAAAATAAAATAGAACTCTTACTACCACACCAAAGTAACAACAACCATCAGTTCTTCAACATAAATTTTAATTAGAAGAAAACTAAATCAACCCAACTCGTGATAAAAAACGAAGGTGTTGGTATTCTGTATGTTGCAATGATATCATATCTATTAGTTTTACAATAACGTATTGATCTCCTTTTAGAGTTACAAATTTGAGTAGCAGAAATATTGTACTGTAATACCAAATGAATATCGTCGTTCAACTATCATAAACCTTGGAAACCTATAACCTTATTAATAAACGCTGATTAGCTAATTAGTGACTAACTTTTGAAATTTGCGCGAGTACTTCTTATGGGGAGAACTGTCAAGTTAGCTAATGATTAGCTAATCAGCGTTTATTAATATTAATAATGTATTGGGAACAATTAATCGAATGATAATCTTGTAAGATGTTTGTAATGGGAAAAGGTGCATTTCGGATTAAGCTAATTAAGGTTACACTCGACAAAAGTAGATTCGAAACCAATTCTATCAGCATTTGTGTTCTAGGGCAACATGCAACGTAGTTAAATCATCCTAGAGTACATCAACGAACTATTGAATCTGATCGCAAGATAAACCTTTCGGCCATCGTGTAGGTACCCATGCATGACATCTTCAACAAATAGTTTCATTCCAGCCACCGACGGACGGACGGACAAATATAATTACATCGATTAAGCCTTCTGTGTGATTCCGGCGTGCGTAGGATCTGTATGGTTGGGAGCTCTAATCCCAACCGCTAACGGTAGAACTCCGGATAACGGGCGTCCTCCGGTTTCAATAAATGCCTTATCCACGTAACGCGGAGCTCTGCGTGGACGGACCGTCTTTCTCGCGCTACTCGTGGGATCTAACATGAATAAATTAAACACAAAACAAAAAAAAACATAAAAAAACACAAAAAACAAAAACAGTACATCCAGAAGGAAACCAATCCAATCGTACTGAGGAGGAAAACTTTCTCTTCAGTATGAGCGGGCTATTGGAATCCGGCACGGACAAGTCGGGATCTGAGGATGAAGCTGCGATCTTATTGAGGGAGGATGAACTCCTTAAAGACGATCGCAGCTCCATCTCAAGTAAATTCGCAAGCGCGGAATCGGGCGAAACGAACGCGACTAAGGGCGGGATTGCCGTCTCTGTGGCGTCGCGCGGGGTATGTGTGCTTCCGGTGGATTTGAGGGAGGGGTGTTTTTCCCCAGATCGTCAGACCCTACCGATACCCAATTGGACCTGCGCATTGACCAAGCCAACGTCATCTGATAACCCAAGGGAGAAATCCCTTGCGGAAAAAATGACGGGAGTGACAGTCTCTGCAATGGATACAAGCTTACATGCTTGTGCGACACCGCAGAGACGTTATCGGTCACCGCGACTAAATCCAGTGCCGTAGCGGGTGTCAAGTCATCACTGGCTGGCGACCTGAGGAAGCTATTTCTTGCGGGTAAGTCGGGGGTGGCAACGACACCGGCCATGGAACTGGATCTGAACGACTCGTTCGTTACCGTGGACTCAGCCAACACCACCGCCGAAACATGTCTCAACACGACAGTGAGACACATACGAGAGGACGCAGATACGCTATCTTTAGCCTCGGGGCTAAGCGGTAAGAGTAGACGCAACGCGAGACGCGTGATCAGACGGAACAATCGACGCCGCGAGCTAGCCAGCGTTACCGCCTCTTTAAGGGAGTATCCACGGCCGCTAATGGAAGATCAGCTGGGGTGGCGGGCGACGCCAATTGGAAACCTGTTAGCGCAAAAATCGCAGCCAACCAAGCGTCGAAACCGGCCGTATCAGAGGGAGAGTCCAAGGAACCGATTGGATTACACAAATGAACCAAGGCAATACCAGCTGATATGGCGAGGTGTGACGTAAGGCAAGCTGGCCCTAGCATGCCGACTACTGCGAGACCGCCGCAAGGTGCAGTTAAGCGGAGTCGGATAGACATCAGCGGTTCTCCACAATACGCAGGAACTAAAAAGCGAACAAAATTCGCCGCTAACAAGGGGGTTCCTGCTTATGCGGAACACCTGCGTGTTGCGGTAATTGACGCAGCTAATCCTGACCTACGGCTAAACGAGGAACAATGGAGACTGGTGCACAACAATCTTTTGCTGTGCCTCAGCACCTCACTGACAAACGACCCCCAAAATGCTCCGACCTTTGGCAAGATGGTTTACTATAAGGGTTTCCATGTTATGTCTTGCGACAACGACTGGACCCTTCAGTGGCTCAAAAGCCAGATCGCAAAATGACTAATATCTGGTCAGGCGCCGACCTTGCGCTTCTAGAGCATAAAGAGCTTCCATCCGCTCCCAGGGGTAGGATGTTTATACCAGGTCCAGCCATTCCAAAGGAAAGGCTATTGGAGATGCTCAAACGGTAAAACCCCGAATTTCCGTCTGATGACTGGGCCATAACAGAAATGTTTGAGCCATCTGTCAAAGGACAAAGTATCCGAATTTCACTGAACTATCAAACGTTGTTGAAATTCCAGCCTTCAGGCTTCAGACTCAAGGTGGGGTTTAACTTAGTTGACGTCAGGGTAGGTGGTCAAAATGCACCCCGACCCAGTACTGCCAAATCTGATGAAGGTGCTTCAACTAAACCTCCATCACAGTAGGGCGGCCAGCGCCAACCTACTTCTCCTAGCCAAGCACCAAGTCGACATTGCACTCCTTCAGGAACCCTGGACCTCAAACAGGGTAATTTGCGGACTAAAATCCGATGATTATAACATTTATTATAATAAAAGCACCAACGGCAATTGTCGTAGCTGCGTCATGGCTAGGAAAAGTATTAATGTATTTTTTCTACCCCAACTCGATGACCTAGCAGCAGTCATGTGGGAAAGGAAAGATTCAAAGCCATTGATTCTCTCCTCAGCTTACATGCCATACAACTCGGAAGCTCCACCTCCTCCCATTGCTATCAAAGACCTCGTCCGACATAGTAAAGCGAGAGATTGGGACCTACTTATAGGATGCGACACTAACGCTCATAACACCAGCTGGGGCAGTAGTGATTCAAATACTAGAGGTGAGTCTTTATTCCAATATATTTTAAACATAGCTTATTAATTCATAATCGGGGTAATGAACCCACTTTCATCATTAAAAATCGTAGGGAATTCTTAGACCTAACACTTTCCTCTAACTCTGTCACCCTATCAGTCTCAGACTGGAGGGTATCAAACCAACCTAGCTTTTCAGATCACAGTATTATACAGTTCTCACTACTTGAAACGTTAGCTAACATCGCTCCGTTTCGTAATCCGAGAAAGACAAACTGGGACACCTTCATCTCCGTAGTCTCCGAGCACACCTTTAGTAGTGTCGCACGAAACCAAACAGATGTTGACACAAACGTCAACGAACTCGTCTCGGTTTTTAAGAATGCTTTTTCAAAAGCGTGCCCACTAAGCAATGATACAAAAAAGAAAAAGAAACAAAGCCACTGGTGGTCTAGGGAACTGGCCCCAGCCAACACAGCGCAACGAGATAGCAAACAGATCAAACGCAGAAACAGACTGGCACTTTTATAGAACCAGCATCTGTAAATTAAAAAAAGAGACCAGAACGGCCAAAAGAGAGGCTTAGAAAGAATTCTGCAGCAGTATCGAGGAAAACCATGAATCTGCCAGATTGAGGAAGATACTATCGAAAGAAGCAAGCAGCCCAGGTTTTCTCAAAAATTCAGCAAATGAATGGACAGAATCAACCGCTGAAACCCTAAACCTTCTTTTAAGCGCACACTTTCGGAACTGCAAAACTGTAGAGGAAAATGCCATCGTAAGTACAAAAACTGACCACACAACGGACAACA
The DNA here is from genome assembly GCA_932526625.1 of Rhingia campestris. Lineage (NCBI taxonomy): Eukaryota > Metazoa > Arthropoda > Insecta > Diptera > Syrphidae > Rhingia > Rhingia campestris. Next base: position 48,168,636 of record OW052182.1, on the reverse strand, counting down.
TGGGTAACCTAACCTAACTAACCTAAGCCTTCTAATTTGAACCTTGTACTTATATATATGTATGTCTATGCTTATTATTTCTCTATGTTAAAAACTATGTTTCAAAACTTGAATATATATCCATATAAGCTAATGCAATCAATACAAAGACATGTTTCGAGTTTTGTTTAAAAACAGCCGAAATTAGTTCTTTGCGGTTGTCATTGTGGAAATAATGTTTTTCAGATAGATTGTGTTTTAAAACGCTGTATATAGCTCGGTGAACGGACGATGAAGCCATATTTACGCAATCAGCTCTGTATTCTTCATCTACTTTGGTAATAAGATTGCCTAGCTACTTTGGTACTGAACGGACGATGAAGCCATATTTACGCAATCAGCTCTGTATTCTTCATCTACTTTGGTAATAAGATTGCCTAGCACGTCCTTATGGTATCTTTCGTTTCCATAAGCTAAATTACATTCGAATCTGTAGTACGTTGCTAGCTCTTCGAGTTTTGTTTATACTAGAGCGTTTTCCTTTCGACTACCTTCTTTGCAATTAATTTCGAAGTCTATCGTCCGACAGTTCTAAACCTTTTATTATATAATCTACATGCAATTTTAATGGCTTGGTAAGCTAAAGCATCGTTTTATGTAATATCATAGGAGTTTCTCTACTGCTTCATATTGGCAATATCGCCTAGATTGCGCTGAGTACATCATAACATAATCTGATACAGCTTGAAAAAACTTGATATTTACGCTGTGATCAATCAGTTGATTTGAAAAATATTTTTTCCATGTATAGCCGATATGAAACTTTTAGCTTTTAATAGTCTTTCCTTTAGATGATGTTCCATACTAAGATTATTAGCTATTGTCACAATTTCAATGGGCTATCCCTTGAGATGCCCTTTTCATTTCTGCACTCTCTACCAGTTCCCTTCTAAAAAATCATAATTTTTGTTTTTGTTAGGTTAACCGTGAGATTCCATAATTGGCAGTACAAATCAAGACGGTTTATCATGAATTGTAAGGACATTGCCTGCAAATTAAAGTGTCTTTATTAAATGTAAAATATCTAATAAAGGGTGAGACACTTTACATGCGAATCAAATTCGTGTGTTATTTGCAGTCTCATGCAGTATCATATATATCAATATGTTACTGGTACACATTGTCCTTGTCCTCTCTCTTGAACTGATCCGAGTTTTTATTTTCGACACTTTGACATAGATTCACTTACTTACATAAGATAATATGGAATATTTTTCCGAAATGAAACAAGCTAAGCATTATAATTACAAAAAAATCAATATATTTAAGTAAAATATAAGATAAGGCAACTATTTAAATCTTAGGATCGATTTAAGATTTAAAAAGTATTAAACCAAGTTTAAAATCAATGATTTAGATAAAGAAATCTACGTCCAAGAACGTTTTTTATTACCGCGTCCGACTTCATGATTCTCAATCGATGCAGTCTCTTCGTTGGCTTGGTATAGATTAAATATTCAGACCATAGCTATAGATATGTTTCTATTTACCTTACGCAAGATAAAATTGTAATTTTTAATAGTTTGTTAGGTCTACTCTTCTTCAATGGTATATTGTGACTTATTTAGAGGAATTCTTCATGGTGTTTCGATCGGGCTCGTGTTTTATCTTGTCAATTTTTCTTGAGATTTGTGAACTGAAATGCCAGATGGCTCGCTGCGTGGTTAATGTTGCATCATTCAAACTGCCATTAGTTTACCGCTGAAATTTAGTTCAATGCAGTGAAAATTAGAGTTATAAGATTAAAATGTTTAATATCTCTTCTTCTTCTTCTTATCGGGCTCCCGACCCGTGAAGAGTCTCTGCCTGAGACACTGCAGCCTTCCATCCTCTACGATCCCGGGCACGCTGCTTCCAGTTGTCAAGACTAAGCGCTCTGGCATCCGCGATGGCTTGGTATTTGAAACGGAGATTCGGTCTTCCTTGCCTTCTCGAACCTGGGGGCTGGGATTCGAAGATCCTCTTAGCTGAAGCATTATTGTCCATTCGCTCGATGTGGCCGAGCCAATGTAGTCGACGCGTTTTGGCTTTTTGGACTACATCCACATCTTGATACAAATCATAGAGTTCGCGGTTGTATCTTCTCCTCCATTCGCCCTCCTCGTGCACAGGACCAAAAATCCGCCGAAGTATTTTTCTTCGAAGGAGCCCAGTATCAGCTCTCCCTTTTTGCTTATCGTCCAGCACTCGGCACCATAAAGCAGAACTGGCACGATAAGGGTTTTGTAGAGCACACATTTCGTCCTTCGAGATAGGAGTTTTGAGCCCAGTTGTTTTGCCAAACAGAAGTAGCAACGGTTTCCTAGGGTAATTCTTCGACGGATCTCCACAAGGGTGTCATTCGTGGAGTTTATGTTAACTCCGAGGTAAGTGAACTCCTTAACTACCTCGAAATTGCTGCTATCAATAGTGACGTTTTGTCCTAGGCGGTGGACAGATGTTGATAGCATGTACTTAGTCTTGTCCTCATTTACTTCAAGGCCAACGGATTTCTCCGTGAACGCTTTTATCACGTCATGTTGGGAGCGACCGATGATGTCAATATCGTCCGTATAGCCCAGCAGCTGGACGGACCTGTTGAAAATAGTGCCTTCCGTGTTAACACCTGCCCTGCGCACTATCTACTCCAGTACGAGATTTAAGAAGTTACATGATAGCGCGTCTCCTTGCCGTAATCCGGTGCACGTTTGGAATATTTCGGAGGAGCTACTTCCAAACTGCACGTTGCAGCGCGTGTTTTCCAGCGTCACGCAACACAACTGAATCAGTTTTGCTGGGATTCCGAATTCGGTCATCGCCATATAGGATTTGCTTCAGCGTGAAAATTTGGTCTTTATTCGATCTGCCGGGCCGAAAGCCACACTGGTACGTGCCGATTAGTGTGTTGCAGAACGGTTTTAGACGTTCACACAGTACGTTGGATAGAATCTTGTATGCGACATTTAGCAGGAATATGCCTCGATAGTTCCTGCAAGACATAGGATCGCCTTTTTTGTTGATGGGCATATGGAGCTGATAGTCCAGTCATCGGGCATGTTTTCTTCCACCCATACTTAGTTGATGATTCGGTGCATGCTCCCTACCAAAACCACCGTATTTAAAAAGCTCCGCTGGTAAGCGGCCTTGTTGTTCTTAAGCTTTTTTGTAGCTAGGCCAACTTCTTCTATACTAGGTGGTGGAACTAGTTCTTCATTGACTGGACGTGGGTTCTCTTGTTGCCCTATCACTCTCTCTACATGATGCCCATTAAGCAGCTGTTGGAAATGCTGCTTAAACTTCGGTGACTAGGTTTCCTTCGCTGTCTCGAAGAGCCTGCGTTCCGGTTTTGTAGCCAGCAGCCGTTGCTTGGCTTTTTTATAAAACCTACGGATGACGTTATGATCGCGCGACTCTTTGATCTCCTTGAGCTGGGAGGCTGCGTAGGCTCTCTTCTTTCTACGCAGGGTATTCTTTCCCTCCCTTCTCCTGGCTCGATACTCTTCTCTCGCTGCCCTTGTTTTGCGCTGCAGCGCTTTCTTGTGTGCATCTTCTGTCACCTTTTTCTTGTACAAGCATTCATCATCATACCACGGGCTCTTTCTCGGGGTTGTCTGGTACCCTACGAATCCGCATCTTTTGTTGCAGCTGTAATAAATATCGCAATTTTTTCTCTTCATTATACCTAATCTCCTGGATTGCGGTTATATCTGCCTTGTACCGCGTGAGGACAGATTCAAGTTTTTGAGAAACAACCAACAAGTTTCTTGAGTTAGTCGGTGGCTATCTATAACTGCTTCTAGTTGTGCACTTTAAGTAAATTGTGATCTATTACTTGCTGTGTCACTTTAGGGAAGGTCTCCTCTGACACATATACCATCGTTCAGATTTTTATATTGAACCATGCTTTAACGAGCTAAAGTCCTTAGCAATTCCACTGGACGATATACTACTAAATTACCTTCTTATAGAATGCGAATGACAAAAATAATTCTTAGTTTCTGACCATGTGTTGTAGACCTAATGTCCCTTACTACCTTACAGTATGAGATTTCAACAACGGGGACCTGACCGATTCGTCTATGTAATGTACCCCTTAATCCCACAGTATATGTTTTTTCTTCCGCTCCGCTTATGCTTAAATCTTTAACGCGCGTGTTATTATATTAGGTGTATTCTTGTAGTTGCACGCATTTATAAGATTGTTGCCCGTTGTTGGCTCCGAAGTTTTGATAAATCCTCTCCAGAAGAAATAATATGAAAGCGCTTATCCTTGTATAAACCTTTTTATGGTACCGAATGTTTCGGTGAGGTTGTTGCCATTATTAACCTGCACAACATGTCCAAAAGCCTTTTTGTGTCTATAGTGCGGCATTTCGTTTCGCAGCCAAGTGAATTAATTTCCACAGTTCTGTTCAAGATGTCCTATATATTACTTTTTCTTCATTGGAAACGCCCAGAACATTTTTTACGTCGTACTTAGTTAATCACTAATCAGTTTTATCGGGGAGCTCATAGAAACCGTTCTTAGTGATACTAACCATGCATTTCATCTTTACAAAGTAACCGTAAGTTTTATTATTATTGTCTTCGTGTTATTCCTTTTTTTACTTTTAGCTTTACTTTATGAAAAATCCTTATCAATCATCGATTATGTTAACGATCAGTGAATGGTGTTAAATCCGTTTTGATATAAGGTAAGATAAATCCTTTCACCTATGGCTTTCGCTATGTTGTATATGATGTACATGATTTGTGGTTGATTTAAAAATACAGGCCAACGAATAATGATGCGTTAAGTGAAGTGAATCATTTTGTTCCATGGCATCCATCTAAAAGGATAACCTTCACCGAAACATCTGGGTTGTAACTCTCCTTTCAGTGGATTAAAATTTGAAAATCCAAAAAATGCCCTCTAGTTAGCCCCATTTTACAGAATTAAGCCTTTAGATACTGAAATTGTTTTGAAATTTCTTAATTCCAATCCTCAATACAAATTTTTCAAGGATTTTCTATCATTTGGCCAGTCCAAATGAAGATAGCTTTACTTCCTTGAAAAGAATAAAAACAGTTTCAAAAAAAAGAAACAAAACGAAATGCAACCATTTAACTTAATCCATTTATTTATTACATTTTCACAAAGAGTTTTAGAAAAGAAGTAAAACAAAACAAAATACGAACTGCAGTGCATCCTTCCCACAGTATACAGATACGTTTTCCATTGGTGCAACGTCCTGCTTCAGCATCGTCCTCGGCTCGACCTGGTCCGCCTACTGAAATAGAAGGAAAAATCCTTCCAAATACAATCCTTTTTTCTATCTCCATTGAAATATAAACAGTTATATAAAATTTTATCCGTGAGGTAACAAGACGGTTTCATTTCGAAACACATTCAAGAGAATTCCTTACATAACTCAAAAATCCTTCCCCTCCTCTACTCCACCGAAGAACCAAACATACAGACGACGTACACTCGCGTACCGTACTACATAAAGAATCCGAGTCATAGTAGCTAAAGCAGAGCGAGTTGGAGGCGGTAAGCCCATCACATTCACAGTAAAATACTACAAAAAAAACAGAGGATCCAAGCACTAGGCGGCACACAGAGGCATTGCAGGTAGGTTGCACACAAAATGAAAAGGATTATTTTCCCTTGGGGGAATTTTACTAGAGCAAAATAAAAGCGAAAGGATTTCCGAATTCATACCTTTCCTCGGCTTCGCTATATGGCTTGACTATGCTCCATTCCAACCTACATATATATCCGATGATGACGACGACGACGAAGAGTCCTTCTATCCGATTCAACTCTCGAGATATAGGTTTCTTAAGGAGCTTTAATTGTGCCCATTGGGGAACAGTCCTCATCGCAGTAGGAGTATGTACGGTATACCTCTCTACTCGACTTATTTCGTCGGAATAAAAACTACAAAAAGGTTTTATTATTTCTATTTTGTGTCCTTTTTGTTTCCCACTAAAATCCATTTCATTTTAAGTGAAATAAATAACCTAAATAACTAGTGTCCTTAAAATGGGTTATCATAAATTCGAGCGAAGGCGAAATGTGAAATGAAAAAAAAAAACACAAGCTACACCAACGACTAGGACGACGACGACGAACAGCACAAATAATCGGACTGCTGGCAGCACTGAAACAAAAGGGATAACAGAAAACTGACCAAAGGACAAGATTTTTGGTGTTGAAACTTTGTGGTACAAGGGAGATAAATTTCCTGAAATCTCTGCTTCCATCTGGGTTACATTAGGGACTCGGCATTTCGCTGGCTCGCTAGCTCTCCATGTGTATACTTGTAGGCCTTATTTTTTGTCACTCTTGGTCTGTCTTTGCCAAACAATCGAATGGGGACATGTCCATTCCATGAATTTGTATTGTTACAATGGGTTGAAAAAGAGTGAGCGAGACATAGAGTGAGAATAGGGGGATGGAAATCTGAAATTGCTTTTACAGGATTTCAATTGCTGATAATTAATTTTGGCGAAAACATACATAATTTTAGTCCTTGTAGTTCTTTAGAGTTGCCATACAAGTATTTATGAGAGTTAATTCGAAGATACTTTGTGCAAGTATTTTTGGGCATTTTGCATGAATATAAATTTCGCAAAGTAATGCTCTCAACATTTTCATCGTAACCATAGTACCGACGTGTTAATGAAATTCCTCGTCAAGGTGGCAGTGTATAGACCTAGCGACGACGAGGACATACTCTAGTATACACAAAAGAAATGTGAAGCATCCCAATGGCAACTCCAACACCCACACCCACACACCCCTCTCGGGACGGTTGGTAGGTTCAAGTCCACAATATACCAGTTTACCCAGAACATACATATGCTGGGTAAACTGCCGCTGGCAAATAGTCGTCTATATGGAAAGCCTGCGCGAAATATAAAGGACACAAGGCGTACATCTACACACATAAGAAGACAAATTGTACTGCAATTAAGTAAACGATGCACACAATAAGAACGAGAGAGCCTCCATTCACTGACCTCGGTACATGAGCAGGAGCAGGGCTAAGGAAAGATGCTTTTCTTTTCTTGAGGGAGTCGTCAGCAAAAATGTCGATTAGTGTGATTTAGTACGACGGAAGAAAACAACTCGAATGGCATAAGGATATCCTTTGTTACTGATTAGTACGCTGAATAGTGGCTAAAATTCAGAAACAGAAATTGTTTTGTAATTTGTACTCTTTTCTTCCTTGTTGCACATCCGGAAGCGAGAGACAATGAAGTTAATTACCATTTCATTACTTGTGAAGTTGATAGTCTTCTATCGGAAGCGTCTTTATGTGCATGGTAGGTGGAAAATAAAACGCCGCATACCGAATCAAAAATAAGACAAGATGTATATATCCTTTCACATATTCATTTCCCAGGAAAATAAGCTGCTCAGGCATAACAGGCATGCTCTTGAATAGATATTGTGGCGGATTGGCGGATGAGGCAAAAGGCCAAGCTGGGTGTTTTAATTTGGTTTAATACTGAACCAAGTATAAACGGTTCGACAAAACTTATGAGCGACTACCTATGTTCAATTCGACCTGGGTGACTTATACAAAAAGGTAGGAAGATTATAAAAAAAGGTAGGAAGATTAAACATCCTGAGCAGAATTTGCAGAAAACACTCCCTACATGACACCACTTCTGCCAACGGACTTAGCCTTATTTACTTCGCGGCGGAACGAATTTCCATTATAGAACTTCATCTCACCTGGATATCAATAAAGCGGTTAAGTATTTTGGATGTACGAACATCCGCAAAATAATGTGAAAACATTTCGAAAAATTCCAATCGCAAGAGCTATGTCCTTTGTGGAACGCATATCGCTTACAACATCTAATGACTTGATCAAAAAGTTATACAATCGGCCGCGAAAAATTTGCTAGCTTTCTCATGCCCACCAGCAAAAACCAACTCTGGTCTGACGAAGATTACAAACAGATGCTCATAGCCAAAACGATATTTACAAGGGAAGATGAGAGTCACCATTGAGATTTATAGGCAAAGCAGATGTGAAGAACACCGAGTTTTCAGAATGAAGAAAAAAAATTTCAGAAATGATGCTCGTATGTTTTACCAAAGGGCCAAATTTCAAAGCCAACTTTATTTGGACCTTACAGAATCCTGTCAAAATGAATAAGAAAATATTGTAGTTGAGGCATTGTCCATGCTGAGAATATGGAAGAACCACTTCTGCACACTGTTAAACGGCGATGACGAAAAATCGTTCGCTGATAGGCAGACCCGAAAATTCAATATTGGGAACGTAGGTGAAAGCTACCAGCCACTCGACCTAAATGAAGTAAGGAAAGCAATATTTGAACTGAAGCTTAATAGCGCTGGCAGATATAACGTCCTTCCCGCCGAGCTAAACAATGTCAGGAAAATGATTTCTTAAATATTATACACCTGATGAATAGAACCCGAGTATCTTTTGCTTGGTACACAAAAAGGTCCCTCTAAACTGAGCCAAATACATAGTCTGATCTCTTACAACATGCTGTCTGGCGAAATATGTAAACGCTTGACCATTCGCCAACAACCTGATTTTAGGCAAGGAAAGTCCACAACGATCCACAAAAAAAGAGACCCTCTGAACTGTGCCTGTATACCGCCCAAACTCATCTGTCTGTGCAGGATGACGATGGATAATTCTTTAATTCGTTAATTTATTTTAATTTTCGGTGGTTGATGAAACGTTTGATAAATACACTCATCCATTAATAATCATATTTAATGTCAACTATGAAATTCTTTGAACGTATTAAAATCCGTAAAGTATCCTGAATCTATCGCATTGTTAATCATATAAGCGCATAAAATAAGCATAATAAATAGAATTATCATGCTATTGTAAAATTTTCGAAAAAATTTAAGCACTATATATAATAATTTCTGTCAATGATTTATTAAATCAAATACATTTACTTTATGTTATATTTATATTTGTTGCATATTATCAAACCAGAACTATTCCTTTGAAGCAGGATAAAGCTTAACTTCATTCGACACCCATAACCATAAGAAACAGCTGTAACAAAGGAAATCCAACATATTATTTCCAATACTGAAGCACATACATGGATACATGATGGTTGGGTGTTGTAGAACGAGGGTAGACTCTGATTGGCGTTAACTTGGCAATGCCCAGTGTTGCAACTTTGACTACACATCAAATGTGCTTATCTTTACCTCCAAGTGGTAACCATCGGATACTGGTCTCATCCAACCGGATTTGACTTGCTAAACGATAAGTGCGAGTGTTGATAACACGACGAAAAACAGCAACACTATAAACACCCTGGTGAGAATGGCACGGATGAATACCCGGCCTGCTGTCCCAGGCGAACCTAGATGAGCTGCTCTGACATATTCGGACAACAGGTTGTCTAGGAATTTCAAGGGTTAGTCAGGCCCCTTGAACAGAGATGGTGGCGGATGAACCGAAAGGCCAACGGCAGCGCTCAATCCCGTAGTGGATACTGATGGCCCCGTGTCCTAGGGGTATCTAATAAATTGGAACTGGCCCTCCAGGTTGGGGGTTGTGCTTTGGGTTAACTACCCATCCACGGAAAAAACTATTGTTACGAAGCAACCAATAGCCTCGGAAAGGACTGATTTTATTGTTGACGACCCTGCTAAACGAAAAAAGGACAACGACGTTCGTATCTGCACCTGGAATGTGAGAACATTAAACAGGAGAGGTGCAGGCGAACAACTAGCGGAAGCCCTAAACTGCTACAAAGCAGACATTACTGCCATCCAGGAAATACGATGGGATGGGCCGGGCAAAAAGAGGATGAAAAACTGTGACATATACTACGGACCGTGTTATAGTGAGCAGAAACAGCGACTATTCGGATGCGGATTTGTTATAAGTGCCAGACTTAGGCAAGAAGTCTTATGTTTCCAAGACATTAGCGAACGCATAGTAACAATCCGCATCAAGGCCAAATTCGCCAACATAAGCCTTATATGCGCTCACGCTCCGACGGAAGAAAAAGATGATATAGCTAAGGATTGCTTCTACGAGCTCCTCGACAAAACCTATGAGCGACTACCGAAGTACGATGTTAAAATCGTGCTGGGAGATTTTAACGCAAAGGTAGGAAGAGAAGACATCTTTAGAAGTATTGTCGGAAAACATAGCCTACACGACAACACGTCTGGTAACGGACTTAGGCTAATTGATTTCGCTACGGAACGAAATGCCACTATAGCCAGCACACGGTTTCCTCACCTCGATATCCATAAGGGGACATGGCGGTCTCCAGATCAACGAACGGTCAACCAAATTGATCACATTGCGATAGATAAGAGGCACGCATCCAGTATTTTGGATGTCCGAACATTCCGAGGAGCTAACATCGACTCGGATCACTACCTTGTAGCAGCCAAGGTAAGAATGCGGATATCCACCACGCCACAACAATCCAGAAATACTGTGAAAAAATTTAATGTCGGAAGACTGCAATCGCAAGAGACCGCCAAGACCTTCGCACAACGCGTATCCCTTAACCTCTCGATTAACACCATACCACCAGCATCGAATGTCGAAGAGCAATGGCAACGATGCCAACAGGCCATTAGATCAGCCGCAACTGAAGTGCTAGGTTTCTCGCGCCCACCAGCAAGAAACCCCTGGTTTGATGAGGAATGCCGACAGATGCTCGCAGCCAAGAACGAGGCCTACAAGGCTAAGCTGCAGGTGAAGACGAGAGCTGCCATTGAGCTCTATAGGCAAAGAAGAAGGGAAGAACATCGGCTTTTCAGCAAGAAGAAAAAAGAGCAAGAAAAGCGCGCGATCGAGGATATAGAGAGGTGCCACTCCAGGAACGATGTTCGCAAGTTTTACCAAAGTGTAAAACGTCAAAGCCAAGGATACAAGGCTCGAACAGAATCCTGTCGAGATGAACAAGGAAATATTGTAGTTGAGACACAGTCGATGCTGAGGATATGGAAGAACCACTTCTGCAGACTGTTAAACGGCGATGACGAACAACATTCCGCTGTCAGGCAGAACGAACCATTCAATATTGGCAACGACAGCGAAAACTGCCAACCACCCGACCTGAGTGAAGTGAGGATAGCAATATCTAAACTCAAGCTTAATAAGGCTGCCGGAAATGACGGCCTTCCCGCTGAGCTCTATAAGGCCGGCGGAGATGACTTGGTAAGTAACATCCACCAACTCATAAGCCAAATCTGGTCGGATGAAAATATGCCTGAAGAATGGAACCTCAGCATCGTTTGCCCGATCCACAAAAAAGGAGACCCTCTGAACTGCGCCAACTACAGAGGCATAAGTCTCCTCAACATCGCCTACAAGATCCTATCTGCCGTAATATGTGAACGCCTGAAACCGTTTACCAACAACCTGATTGGCCCTTATCAGTGTGGTTTTAGGCCAGGAAAGTCCACAACCGATCAAATTTTCACACTTCGGCAGATCCTGGAAAAAACTCAAGAAGTCCAAATCGATACCCACCACCTATTCATCGATTTCAAAGCCGCATATGACAGCATTTATAGAGACGAACTGTATAGAGCCATGTCTAGTTTTGGTATACCGCCCAAACTCGTCCGTTTGTGTAGGATGACGATGGAGAATTCTCGCTGCTCCATCAGGGTCGGAAACGACCTCACCGACACATTCGATACCAAAAAAGGATTTAGGCAAGGCGATGCGCTGTCATGTGACTTCTTTAATCTGATTCTTGAGAGAATTGTGCAAAACTCCAAAGCCAACACCAGAGGCACAATTTTCCAAAAGTCGGTGCAACTACTAGCATACGCTGACGATATTGACATCATTGGCAGGACTCAACGTGATGTCATAGCCACGTTTGCTAGTATAGAGAAGGAAGCGGCGAAAATGGGTTTAGCAGTAAATGAGGGTAAGACTAAGTATATGCTGTCATCACGAAAGGACTCACAACATCGACGAATTGGACAGAACGTCACCATTGACAGATATAACTTTAAGGTAGTACGGGACTTTGTCTACCTCGGCTCCGCTATTAACTCTGACAACAACATCTCGTCAGAAATTAAACGAAGAATTACTCTTGCCAACCGCTGTTTCTTCGGGCTAAGAAGGCAATTTAGTAGTAAAGCCCTCACTCGAACTACTAAGGAAACCCTATATAAGACCCTGATCATCCCAGTCCTGCTCTACGGCGCTGAAGCATGGACCGTATCAAAAGCGGATGAAGAAATCCTTGGTAGATTCGAGAGGAAAATTCTTCGAAAAATCTTCGGTCCCGTTTGCGTTGACGGGCTATGGAGACGAAGATTCAACCAAGAACTATACGAGCTGTACAGCGACATGCCCCTGGTCAAAAAACTCCGCATTGGACGTTTAAGATGGCTAGGACATGTAGAACGAATGGACACCAATACTCCGGCTCGCAGAGTCTTCGATTCCCAGCCAGACGTCGGACGCAGTAGAGGAAGACCTCGCCTTAAGTGGCGCGCACAAGTGGAAACCGACCTCAACCAACTTGGAGTGCGCAACTGGAGGCAGTTAGCTAAGGACCGGGCTAATTGGAGAGGCATGTTGGTTGAGGCCCAGGTTCATTCCGGACTGTAGCGCCACTTAAGTAAGTAAGAAGCACATACAGTATCAATATAACTACAGTGAAATAATCCCAATAAAATATCGAATCCCACCCAATTCATTCCGACTCACGACTGATTTTCAAAAGGATCTGAAGAAGAAGTTATAGCCCAAGGAAGAAAAGCAGAAGTATCGTTGTCGAATTTACAACATTGCATGAATAATATCCAAATCAATAACCGACTTTGGTCAACCAAAAGTGACCCATTTCGTTACCCGACAATACCAGAGAGCCTATAAATCAGCAGTACCGACCGGCACCCGCGTAGCTGCCATAAATTCAAAGAGCTGAAGTATCATGTTGTTTCCACCACCACCGCAAAGTATTTCATATCCAATCGAGATTCTGGGAGGAAAACTTTTGTCCAGGATAAAAAAAAAATAACCCGCACCCAAGATAAGGTACCAAGCACAGCCGTAGTTCTTCAAGTATAAACATCGGGATTTCATACAACATGAGCCGAATTAATAGCCTGAAATAACAATAGGCAGATTGCGCAGCAAAGAGATTGGACTGCTGTTGTACTTTTGGATTATAATACGAAATTGAAAATGAAATGGTTTCGCAAATCTATTACGTTAATATGACGTCGTCGCCATTTCGATGTCAATATTGAAAGCAACACTTGGTGCACGGCTATCTGGTGTCCAGAGGAGGAGGCAGCCTGCGCCTTGCTGTTAATGCCATTAAGCCCGAACGTGATGCTCAAATAAAAAGTAATTGAGAATAAATAAATCCATAATTTATTTGCCTTCATAACATTTCAGCTCCATGTGCAACATTAATTCAGTGGAGAGTGGCCGCGAGGTAATATTTCAGAAACATTGCTCCTCCATTTGTATTACAATTTTCGCTGGCATACATGTTACGAGGGGCGGGAATAGCAGCAGATCAGCCCAGCGCAGCGCTATGAAATGCGAGTGGGAAATTTAAATGCACTCCTTTCCATCAAAAACGTGAGTGGGGCACTTTTTTATGCAATTTATGTAAAATTTATTTAACTTGTTCTTATTTTTTAACACACATAAAAAAGTGTAGACATACGAAGGCAGGTTATGTGGGTGTATGTTTGGTAATGGAAGGTTAAATGAACATGACTGAGTGGTCCAAAAAGATGAGCGGTTAGGTCAAGGAGGCAGGTTGATGTCGCTCGGATAAAATGCAAATCCTGATGTAATGGCTGCAACCATTTACCTCAAGGTAATAATTTGTTGTTGAATATAAAGCAACATATTTTTGGAGGAACCGACACAAACGACGTCTTTGGATGTCGGCATTGTCAATATGTTAAAAATTAAAGGTCAACTATATGCGGAGGTTCTTTTTGGCATCGGAAAAGTGTACCTTTCATCACGTCATATGACTGTTTAAGACATTCCCTAAATTGTCATTATTTTCGCAAGATTTTACAAAACTTCTCTTGGATTTTGAATTGTTATTTATTCGCTTAATGTGCGTGGCTGTTCTAAAGCTAATATTGGGCGCCTAATTATGTCGAAACTATCGAAGAACATGCCCTTCATGTTGACAACTGTTTTATTGGCGGTACCTGTATATAAGCTTGTTTATGCCTTTTGTAACATTTCAAAGGGAATAGTTTTATCTTTTGTCAGCACCTAGTCCTTCAAGTAATGTCGAAGTTTCACGACTCTTAACGTCTCCACCAAATATTAACTTTTAGTTGATAAACAAGCATGGGCTATCAGAAGAAGAAGACAATTTTAGGAACGTGTTTTTGCTAATGGATGAAAGTATGCCTAAAGAATGGAAAGTTAACATCGTTTGTCCGATCTACAAAAAAAAACAGACCCTCTGAGAAGCGCAAACTGCAGGCATAAGTCTCCTCAACATCGCCTATAAGATCCGCAATATGTGAACATCTGAAATAGTTTACCAAAAACCTGATCGGCCCTTATCAGTGTAGTTTTAGGCCAGGAAAGTCCACAGCTGGTCAAATCTTCAAAATTCGGCAGATCGTGGAAAGAACCCAAGAAGTCCAAATCGATACCCACCACTGTCATGTGATTTCTTTCATTTGATTCTTGAGAGGATTGTGCAAAACTCCCGAGCCAACACCAGAGTTACAATCCTCTATAATTCGGAGCAACTACTATTATATGACGATGATATTGACATCATTTGTAGGACTTTGTCTACCTCGGCTCCGCTATTAACTCTGACAACAACATCTCCACAGAAATTAAACGAAAAATTGCTCTTTCCAACCGCTGTTTCTTCGGCCTAAGAAGGCAATTCAGTTATAAAGCCCTCACTCGAACTACTAAGGAGATCCATGTAGAACGAATGCACACCAATACTCCGGCTCGCAGAGTCTTCGATTCCCAGCCAGACATCGCGTCGGATGCAGTTGAACTTGTGGCGCGCAGCAGTAAAAACCGACCTCAACCAACTTGGAGTGCGCAAATGGAGGAAATTAGCTAAGTAAGTAGATTTAATATTCTTAATTCTTTTGACATGTTTAATTTTGGTAAAACTTCCGAACTCTCAAAATTTGCTTCAAAATATTTTGTTTTCATCAACAACATAACAAGTAAATCACAATAGTAATACTTATGAATTATGAGTCTTCGATTCCCAGCCAGAAGTCGGACGCAGTAGATCAAAACCTCGCATAAGTAGAAACCGACCTTAACAAATTTGAGGCAGTAAGTTAGGAACCGGGCTAATTGGAGAGGCATGTTGGTTGAGGTCCAGGCTCAATCTGAGCTCTAGCGCCTTAAGTAAGTAAGTAGTACTTTATAAATATCATCTCAACACTCTTATTAAACATAAAAAAACTAATGTGAACTTCAAAATGTATAAGAAACTTTGCTAAATACTGGATAACAGTGTATGTCAAAATTATTAATTACGTTTTAGTTTGTTGTTGAAACTGCCACCCTGATGATTTAAATTGTACTAATTTAAATAGATACGAGAACTTTGAGTTTCCACAAGTTTTATCTTTTAAAACTCAACGTTATTTGGCAACGAAACAACCAAAAGTCCTAAATGGAGTAAAAAGTAAATGTACTCGTATTTATACTCACGTCACATGCACAGACGTGTACACAAAACACATGTAACATCGCAAACAACTACTATTCAATTAAAATCTAGTTGATGGAGTACATGTACTTTATGTTAGTAGAAATTTGCAGTAGAAGTTAATTGTCTTCGCTGAACATGGGAATTTCTGCCATGGGGGACGTTTTCATTTCACATTTTGCTGTTGAAGGGATGTTTACTATTATATACAGCATATTTCTCCAATTATAAGTTGTTCATCTAGATTTCCGTTAAATTAAACTAAAAATAAATACATTAAATGAAACTGCAATTTGTCCGGAAGTGCATAGTTAAGATATGTGTTTTTGGGTCAATAGCCCATGCATTTTAATTAAATAGTATCTGATGAGTTACATTAACAAGTTTAAAGGCGGTTCTTTAACAAATCCAATTTAAAGTCTTTTGTATCAGCCTAGGGGTTGGAACTCGTCGTTACAGAGCAATTTTAATTGCCGAAAATTCAAGATATTGGTGTAGCTGACTTGTGGTTTTAACAAGGTGGTGCTACATGCCATACAGCTAACGAATTAATCGCATTATTCGATGAAAACATCATCTCGAGATATGGTCCTGCTTTCAAAAAACTTGAGAACGATTTGTGTGATTCATTTTGAGTTTCCCATTATATTATAAGAAGAGTATTGTGATAGCGTTGAGATTTGAACATCTCACATGCATTCATTTGAATCAAAAGCAGATACGATCTGAAGATTACGTTAATCTCTGCGATCCGATCAATGACGTCTGGCGCCTATGCAAACAAGGTAGGAAGAATGACAACTTTGGTTCCTACTTACATCGGAAGTCCTCCCCACATACAATCTTATACAATGACGGATACCCATTTTATAGGAGGCGATCAATTGCGGGCAATGAACCATCTACAGTTGTTAGGGCCAAAGGGAAAGATATTGATAGGGACAATCGTTGGATTGTGCCGTATTAGCCGATATTGTCCAGTATCGGAAAAAATGGAAAAGCATCCATTGTATTTGCAATAACTATCTTCGATTGTTATTGACGACCGCGACGGTCGTTCAAACAACTGAGAACGGTTAATGGACATCTGTGTGCGACTTGACGTGAGGGATGTCAACTTTTACAGTTTTGCGAGAACGAGTCGCAAGAGGCAATCACCGCATCAAACTAGCACTTGGATGTTTAAACTAAAAAAGAACAAAAATAATAATTCATCTTCTCTGTACCCGACGAAACTGGAAGCTGGATACCAGCATAACTTAGCCTATTAACCAGTGTCTGACAGCCAATTCTTGATTACTAAAAAAATCATAACCGATTGGGAACAACACTTCAGATGAACACTTCTATTTCATACGGAGCTTACAATAAAAAATCTAATTTTTAGTTTTCGTACCCCAAACCGATCCTTCTTTTCAATCTTAACAATTACATTGATATGCAAATCAAATAATGTAGTTTGGATTGATCACTTCTTTTGGAATTTATTTGTATATATCAGTTTTGGGGCTGATTTTAATTTGTTTGAGGTAAAATTCCATTTTGAAATTGGGGACATTTTTCATTTAAAAAAAAAATGACTCCAATATCCGACCATTTTTCATTTTTGTTAGACTGGGCGACAAGTAAGCCAAGGCAAGGCAGAAAAGATAGATTCAGTGAGGTATAGAGTATTGCTGAATACCCATCGAAGCCATGCACCATAATTGCTAATGTCTCCGTCATGTTTGCTAAAAATTTTCAAAACAGATTTGCAGATTTCCTGACACAACAGTTGCAGGGAAATAACCATTAACTTCGCGTCGATGAGATTGGAGTGCTCGAGTTTTACAGCTCGCTATTGAAAACCTCCATTTTGGAAAAAAAATCATTACGAGGGACTGGCTTTGTTAATTAACAAAATAACCGCTATAAGGACATTGAAAACCCTTCATTGATACATCAAAGACACCACTAGAGTAACTGTATGGCAATGCTGCAGTGACTAGTGATCGCTATGGTGATATGTTTTTCGTCTCTGAATTATTGGGGTTCTTGAAGGAAAACGTAGCCCAATACAAACAAATCACAACTTCAATATCAAATCAGAATCAAAAGCTGAGTCTATTAAATAATGCCTGTCAACCACGCCCACTTTTAAAAAAGTTAGATATCATTCGCGAGGATATCAAACAAATACAAACGCGAACCGAGGGGTGAGCCCAACTGTTCGACTTACTTGCTACGAAATTAAACTCTAACTTGAAACGTTATAAAATATTCTTATTATTATTCAAACGACTCGATATGATGAGTTCCGACCAGAATATAATTAATGATTTGGTTCACAAGACTTCAAAAATATCTTTAAATTTAGTTCGAATATCATTTTTACTTTCTAGCTTTAGCTAAATAGCTTCGTTAGGCCAGTTAAATAAATTAATACACGGTCTTATCTGGAATCAACAAGTGGTGGATACTGTAGCTTTTATTGAAATAGTTGAAGTTTTATTGACAAATTCGTCATTTTGTAGGTATAGAAACGTTATACGTATTTTTAATCAAAAACTGTTGCTTGCATCAACACATTCGCTGATTTTATCACACAGATTATTATGACTTTTTATAATCTTGTAACTAACTAACTAACGTAGTTAGTTACTAATATGAAACATCGGTGTATAAATATGAACGAGTGGTGGGTTCACGAATGGGTCGTACGCGACTTTCTCTTTCACAGCGAGTGGGGCGTTAGATCAAATGCGACGCATGAGAGAATTTGACGATTTTCATAATTTGACCAAAATACAGAACAATATACATTTTGATTATTGATATAAATAATGCCGAAATTTGATTTTACGAACGTTTATTCTGGAATTTAAAGGAATCGGTGTCTATGTGAATAATAATGATTTTCCTATATCGGTCAAAACTAATTATGTGGAATTGTTGCAAACAGTAATAGTAGTATATAAATTAAATTTCATTCAATTTGACAAAATAATTTTCGAGGAATCGACAATTTTCTTTATATTATGACCTAAATGCTAAAATCCGTTATGTGGATTTTCGCTAAAAAAAAAAATGGGTAAGCATGAGGCTTCTTGTATCTCCACAGAATTAATCGAAGTATGTATGTTCTTATTCAAATCAAAATCTAAAAATCCTCCGTTGACTAATGATGATGATGTTTCAATTATTTCTTGTCGTTGGATTTATTTCACTGTTTCACCAGGAAATAACAAGATGCTAAATCGGTCAGTGCTACTCAAAGCCACAAACGGTTTTTGCTGAAAATCGATAAACATTCTAAAAAATATTATAAAACATACTATGCCCATGGTACCAGGTGCATTCCAAGTATTTGTATCATCTATGGTGGTATTTTAAAAACAAGCCATGCAATATGGTACTACTATAAAAGCTGGCATATGAAAACATCGCATCCCTTAACCCAAATAAAAACTCATATATCCTTTTTCCTCGTTTGCACCGACAATTTTACAAAACAATAAATCGTTCTCGTACACAGCATGTTCTGGGGTTCTCTTACTCTTCCTCTCTCACTCAGCCTCGGGCTGGTCCATTAGGACTCTTCCCAAATTTAATAAACGTCACATCCAGCTGAAAAGCTAATTTCACTGCGAACAATTACTACACACCCAACGACAACAGTGGATCATACAATGCCCAAATAACACAAGCTAACAAATAAAAAATATGTTTAACTCGTTGCCCTTATCAATCAGAATGAATAATCCCCCAGAGTGTCATTTTCCATTTCGACGTAACACTCACATATCACATCGGGATTGCATTTAATCGCTTATCGCATTACACATGGCATCATATTTGCTTCATCTGAATCCAATTAATCAATTCTATATCCGTGTTTGCCTAAGCCCTTGATGAACTCACTAAATTATCTTTTTGAAAATTGCAAAAAAAAAATCCACTCACTGTGCGGGGCCGGTTAGAGGGGATACTCCATCCTCTCTTAAGAATTATTACAAATCAATGACTTTACTTCCGGTCGTATATCTAGTAACCATGAAATGCATGGCGGAACTGCTGGGGCAAACAAAAAATGGTTGAATTGCCAAAAGTAAGCGCAATTTCCATAGATTCTCTTCTTTCGGTTGCAATTTCGACGTCAGTGCTTAGAAACAAAAGTCACATTCTGTGTGATGCGCGCTGATTGTCTCTGGGAACACACAGTTCCGCAGTTCTGGCTAGAATTGCGTAATCGATATGGGCGTGGGTAAACTTTGCAAAAAAAACACTAATATTGCCCTGAAGATAGGTTAGAGACATCCCTGGACAGTGGGCACAGTTCGTCGTAGGCAAACCGACTTTTTTTTCCATGTCTGTGATGAACGAGATCGGGAAATATTCTGGCATTCAACCAATTCTATTGGATTTATGTGTAATCGCATTAAGATTAGAGAATTCCTTGTCTCCAAGTTGAATGATTGGGTGATAGCCGGCTTCCTCGTTTACCTCACTTTTGCACTCAAGCCGCCCGTCCCCTCATCATTTGTCGCCGTTGTCGTCTTTGATATGGATGCACATTTCCCTATTGTTATGTCTACGGTTGGGCATAAATAATAATTTCTAATGTTCCCGGTTGTGTAGGCTGGGAAATGAGAGTATTGCCCTTTGAATAAGCGTCTCTCTTCAATATATAAACGTCCCGTCGATACCGAGCTCACAGATTCCACATCATCTATGAAGGGGCTTGAGACTATTTCACCAACGCTGGAGTAGGCAACTCCGAAAAGAGTGATACATTTCCCCTTTACAAACTCAGACGGGGAAATTTTCTTCTCTTTCATCTGCAAAGCCTACCTCAATAGGTTTTCTCTTGCGGCTGTACCTACATTGCGCACACTGCACAGGCGGCGAGCGACTACACTTTTTGGTACTCGTGGTATTTTGTGCAAAAAGGACCTAGCAAGCATCATCATCAGCATCAGCAGCAGCAGCTTAGATGATCTCAATAGTCCTCATAATGAAATAATTTGATAATGTGTGCACCATAAAGAGAGAGAAAAATTCCCATGCGCTGTTGGCCTTGAAATGTACCCACTGACGATGACGACTTTGTATGGCATGGTCAACCCTGCAGCAGCAGTAGAAGCATCAGCACAACTATGTGAAGGCGTGGAATGAGCAGCATTTGCAGGACGCATGTGACGTGGTACACAATTTTTGTTTGCTAGTTTTGCATCTATCAGGACGAACGACAAAATTGAGAAATTTTTGAATGCACAGTCTGCACAAAATGTTAGCACCACCATACAACGTCAACGAGGACGAAGCGGAGGAGAATGGATTTTTGTGTGTGTGTTTTTTTCCGCTGCTTTTCATTTCCCACTGTATATATGCAAAGACAAATGAGTTCCGTAGAGAAAAGCGCGCATCAGGAAAATAGCAAAATATATCCAGATACAAATTCAAATCTGAAAATGATGATGAGTTTGCAGAATTAGAGTGGAATAAATTACATTCATTGTTTGGTTGATGATGACGATACCTGCACATGGTTTGTTTTCATTTCAGTTCTTCTCCTCACGATTTGGTGACCCCAAGATTTGTAGGGTGAACATAGGTGTGGCAGGGTACCGATTGTAAACTTATGCAATATTTGCTTAAGGCACTGCAGCTGTTCCGTTTTATTCATGGTTATAGTCGAAGGTAATGACATTTAGCTGTTGTGCTCATACCATGGGCCCACCCGCACACGCAACACACACACTTCAGACATGTGCAATATAACCACCACTTGAGCTTGGAATATCTATATCCATACCAAAGTTTTTCTCTTGAGACTTCTTTAGCGTTTTTTTTTCTCTATTTTCGTTTTGTTCTTGTAGGCCAACCACTGGTGCATCACCTGAGAGTGGCTTCTTCTGTCTCCCTCTGGCTTTGTCGGTTCCAATGGGTTGGTTATGAATTTGTGCTATGGTACAGCTTCATCTTTTCCAGCTTTTAGGGCAGCGTTATGCCGTCTGATGAAGTACAAATGGGATTGCTGATGTCTTAAGGATGACCTTAAGACCGACTGATTGAATTATGAAAGTAGATTTCCTTCTCACGTCGGCCTCGGCATCGCCAATTGTGGGAGACCCAAATTATTTAAGTGGCGTCAAATATAAGTATAGAGTGGGGATGGTTTTCTCTGTTTTTTTTGGCGCGCAAAATTGCTTTGCGTCACAAGGCTGTTGGGAAATTTGTTGCTCAACTACTTCTGGTGGTGGTGATGAATATACACGCGTACATTGGGGATGAAAGGCGATGAATGTTGAATGAGGTATCAAGTGTGGGGTGGTAAGTAATACATAAAATATGGGAAATGTGTATGTGATCGGAAAGAAATTGGTTTTGGGATAACTTACGCTAGGGGTTGTGTGATAAGGAAACAATCTGTCAGAGGATTTATCGTAGATAAGGATAAACACAATTGAAAAATGTGGGGTAGATGGATCTGAGGGTGATATATTGTCACACTATTGTTAAGTTGATTAAGGAGACTCTTGAATGGAAACGGATGAAGCTCTTAAGAAATAGCAGGATGCTGAATTTGAATTTGTTCCGACCATCGTCGCCGCGTCGAAGGGTTGCCTTTTTGTTTTGTTATACATATCAAAGAGAACACACGCATTCTAACTACATGATGATGAATGGATAATGTATAGACGAGGAAAACTCCTTAAGATGTGTGGATCAAACCGAGGTTTTTATCACTTTTCAGTGAAAGGGTCTTAGTGAATTTATAACATCCGACGTTTTAGAATTTCTCTTTACGTGTGCAAATTGTTTCAATTTGAAGATGAATTTTTATATGGATATAAAAGGGAACTGTTCTACTAACAGAAAATGCTTCCGATCTAAAGACATACGGTTTTATGTATATATTTAGATGAAAGGGACCAAAATCATTGACGAAACGGTTCGAACTAGAACATCAATTACTCATAATCTGTTTAGGTTTAGGTTGCTATTAATCACTATCGTAATTGCACTTCCGTTTTTTCAGGCAATGATGCCAAGCAGATCCTGTATTAGGCGTTGATTATACTTTCTTTGTGATCTTTAGTATTTTCACGCATATTATTTTTTTTTAAAATCGTCACTACCGTTGTTGTTGACGAATTTGAGAGGTATATATTGCTGTATTGTCGAAATAACAAACAAACCCATCCAGCGAGTGGGTCTGATTTAGAACGTATAAAGCGAATGGTCAATAATGTCTTTTATTCGTAACTAAATGGTAGACAAAATAGAGTCCATTTTTCGTAAGTGTGCAAACGCGTGTACATATCTTCTGTACATAATTAAAGCTTGGTATGAAAGGTTTAATGGCATCTGTATCGAAGAAACCGAATAGAATAGCTGTTCTATAAAAACGCATTGAAATGTCTACATTATAGGAGACATAAACGTAGCGAACTATATAGTTTCAGTCGACATCAACAACCAATGCTTAAATAAAATACCCAGTTGCATTACGCTTATTAAACAATTAAAAAAACTTTATGGCTAAATCGACTCAGCTATCGATTCTGAGTCGATCCATATACGTTGAGGTATATCTAGCTAAATTATTTCTCTATGTTACAAACTATGTATCAAAACTAATAAACCCCTATGAGATAGGGTATAAAAAAAATTTTCATGGACAATTTTGACTAAAGCGACCAGAGGAGCGCATTTGCCAATGTGCAATTGCTAATTCCACTTACTTACTAATTTCCTTAAGTAACGTAGTTCGTGGTGAGTCTGTGCCTTAATCAACATAACTATCCAATTAGTTTGGTTCTAAGCCAAGTGTCTCGGCACTTGTGCACTTCAAGTTGGTAAAGTCGGCTTTTACTTGTGAGCGCAACTTAAGCTGGAATCGTGCTGGAGTATTGGTGTTCATTGGTTCTATAGGTCCTATCCAGTCAAATGTCACTATACAGCTTGTTAATATGAATCTTTTCCACGATCTTTCAACTCATACGAAACAAAAATTTGCTTTTACCAAAAACGACCAAGGATTTCTTTATTCTTTTTCGATATAGTCCATGCTTCTGATCTGATCTATGTACTTTTTAAGATCTCCTAAGGGTTTATTATTAACTTGCCTTTACAAGCTCGATTTCATTTGATTTCAGACGAGGTGTTGGCACCGCGTCTCCAAAGAACAAATCGGGAAAATCTAAAAAAAAAAAACTATATTATAGTTCGCCCTAAAATGAGTTAATATTAAAAGGTTCTAATGTGAAATGTTTCTTTATTTAATCGCATTGTTCGCGCTAAGGGGTTTCGCTCGATTTAAACTGCTCGACTTTTACCGGATGTAGCTTTAATATTTTTTAGACTATTGCGATTTTGTAATGGGAAAAAAATAGGCGGAACGCAAAATCACCTAAATCACATTTTTAGATACATCATGTTAAATGGGCGAAAAAATAAAATTATCGAATCGCCAAATTTGTTTTTCTGTGAATTAATTTTTTTTTTGTATTTTGCTTTTTGGGTGAATTAATGTTGAGGAAACGTGTGGATTTCTATTTAAAGCTAAAAGGGTGTCTCCTTTTCGTTCCTAGGCCCCTGATTTTTACACACTTTCACACTTTTTAATGTGTTAGTGTATTTAGTAGTTTTGTTAAGCTTAAGAGGTTTGGTGGATGGTGTTGTACCCTCTCTTTTTCAAATTTAAATAGGATAATTTGAGAAGGATTGGGTTGAGCGCCACAAAACACAGTTGCTCATAAATTTTGTCAATGAGCTCGTAGAAGTGATGTGATGATGACGGGGGATAAACGTAACAGCATGAGGCGTTTGCCAATTCGACCTTGATGCGGATTGTAACAATGCGTTCGCTGATGTATTCGAAATACACGATTTTTTCCTAAGCTGGTCGTCGCATCCAAATATTCACAAATTCTGCTCTGATTCACAGTCTTTCATCCTCTTATTTCACAGTCCATTCTATTGTATTTCCTGCATAACAGTTATATCTGCTTCTAGCAGCTTTGTGATTATGCAAGTTATACGGTCACCTTTTTGTAAAACCTTACATTCCAGGTTCAGACATCTTTATTCTTTTTTTGTTTATAATCTGAGTTACTAGTTCAAGTCAAATTCGGTTAATTGAGATGATTGTCAAGTAAACAGCAATCAAAACTCAATCTACAAAGCAAGCTACTACAAAACTCAATACGAATAAGGCATTTGCCAATTTTTTTTCTTGATAATTTATTTTAGACGTTTGCACTCAGATTTGACTCTATACAGTGCCCAAATTTAAAAAACGGACAAAAATCAGTAATCAATACTTCTTCTTGGGCTTATAAAAGAACCAGGACACTTATTCAAAAGGGTAACGGATAATTTTGTTCTACCCATTTTGTCTTATCCATTTTGTCATATCTATCTTAATAAAAATGAAACCATCTTATACATTTTAACCGACATCATCTTCGGGTTTCCGACGCTTGACACTTCTTACTTATTTCGTTTTCTCCAAAAATGTTAAATTGTCCAGTCGGACTCCAGTGATCCCCACCATGCTTTAAAATAATGATTCAATTATCCAAATGGACAGAACCGTTGTCTAAGACCCAAAAACTTCTCTTGACACACTCCCCAGCAGAATTTCCAATCCATCATATCTCAATAATTCATCTCGAAGCTAATTTATCCCCGTCTGGTTGGCTCCTGTTCATCCTACAAAATCCAGTTGGTCGTTCCCATTTCAAAAATTAAATATTAATCGCCCTTCTATTCAGGGACTTTGCCACAAACAGTGTCACATGCATACAGGCATATTCGCAGGATATAAATAACAAATTTGCTTAGTATCAGCCATCTGCTTGGAGATTTGTTTTTCTAGAAATGGGAGCTCCTTGATTTGAAAAGAAATTGGCATTTCCTAAATCAAACGCCATTTTGGTTTTCAACCTAACCTATTAATTCTATTTTTAATGGTCACAATGTTGACATTTGGCATTCTCGCCTCCCTCCTAGCTATTACGTAAGGACGGGTTCGGTATGACAACAATTATTTTGGCTTATACACCATGCCGGATTACGTGCCACATTACCGCATTTCTAGTTCAACATCCGTTTCACTTTGCACTAGAAGCAAGTTAAGGTGGATGGGGGTGGTTGGTTACCCTACCTGTCATATATGGCGGGCTTAAATTCACCATAAACAACTACGGCTACGAGTAAGAATATGATGACATTTTCGCCACTGTAAACCGGAAATTCCTTGGCAACCTCTGTGAAGTGAACCCACATTCATCACTTGATACGTTGGTGTCTATGTTTGTGTGTGTCTAAAACCCTTCAGAAAAGGCGGCGGGCATAGACAGATATGAGGAGGAAAAAATGTAATTGGATGCACATGGCGGATACATTACGCTACGCTTGGAGCGAATCTGCTTCCGCATGAACGTAATACTTCTACAAAAGGCTTAAATTCCATTTTAAAGGCAACTCTAGTCGCTCACTGCGCTCTCACAACAATACGTAGTGGTGAGAGCGTCGAAACCAACCTCCTTTACACAATCAAAAAAGCAAAAAAGGCTATAAGTACAAAAAAAAAACCAAACACGATGAGATAACTGTATCCAGTGCCTTTAATTATTTTCCATTCCATGGGAAACTATTTCAATACGAATGAATTGCTGGCTTCTTTTTTATGCCTCCTTTGTAATGATTTCCATCCTTAATCTTCCTCAAAAGTGTGTCATTTCATCACAGGCATAGGCACACTACTGCAATGATGGCATAGGGATGATGACGGGAAAATAAGGATTTCATGCTCACTCCAAAGAGCACGCCATCTCCTCTGCCCCTCGCCTATAGATAGATTCTATGTGATTCGGTTCAAATGAGGTCAGTACACAACACGGCGAGAGCGAGAGCGGGTAAGAAAATAGAATCTGATTGCTTTGTAGGCTGTATCTCGAACTTGTGTGGTTACCCAGTACCCATCCGTACTTAGAGTACATTGTATATATTTTTTTAGCCATAAATACCATAAGTATACACGCCACAAAATTAAAAAAATGAAGTGGCTTATCAATTGTTGTGGATACACCTTGCACATGCACACACTACGAAATACCAGCTACAGAGTGGGTTTATTTTTCGGTTATCCCACCACAGTTCTATAGTTTGTCCTGGATGCACATATAACGTCACCACTCACCGCCCATGGATTGGATTTGCAAAGAGCAGGCAATTTTTGTTTGGAATCTCTTTAGAACGCGGTCATGCTAGCTACCTATATGGCTGTAGAGTTTTTCGATTATGTTCAACCACCACATCCGGAGAGATATTAAATTTTTTGCATATCTAAGCTTTGGTTCGGTTGAGTTGGTTTTTGGTTTTGCCCGCAGATCCATATAGAGTTATGTTTGCCACTGCTTGTCTGGGGTGGTATTCATTTCCGCGATATTTGATCTGGGTAAACCAAAATATACTTGAGAAAAGCTCGTAAAATGTGAATTGTGTCATTGGTTAGACGGCGAAAGGGAGAGTAAACGGATATGGAAGCGTTAAAAGTGCTATTTTCTGGTTAATGATTTGCATACGCATCTATTGAATTATTCAAACAGCCCTGTGTATACTCATTACTCATAAGCATTGCCATATGATTGGCGTTCTAAGCCGATTGAAATACAATGTTCCAGGCCGATGGTAGACATTGAGCAGCAGTACTCTCAGTGGTAACTATCGGCTTTTAGTCGCATCCAATCGTGCTTTGGGTTAACTACAGTCTCTCTTCAATTGACCCGTTGGAGCCCGTCTATATGCCTTAGACGAGGAAGCCTTCCACCATCTTCTTGGGCACGTTGCTTCCTGTCATTTAGTGCAAGCGATCTGGCATCCGCGATCACTGACTCTCAAACCGTAGGTTCGGTCTTCCTTGTCATCCTTGTGACCTACTTTGTTTGTTTATATCATATACTTTGTCATAAACTACAACGGCACGATGGGAATGGCCAATGATGTCGGTATCGTATGCGTGTCCCAGTAGTTTGACGAAGAAAGTGCCTTCCGTATGACCTAGGCACTGTTCCAGCAAGATATTAAAGAATTCGCATAGTTTTGCGTCTTCTTTTCGGAATCCGTTACATCTTTGGAATACCTCAGATGAGCTGTTTCCCAACTATACGTTGCATGGCGTGTCCTCCAGTGTGATGACAAAGCTGTATTAGTTCTTGTATGGAATCCCGAATTCAGATATTGCGCTATAGATTTCGAGGCTATGAAAGCCTTAGAGTCGATGAAAAGATTATGTGTCTCGACTTCAAATTCCGTGGTCTTTTATATATATTATATTCTATAATCGCAAGAGACCACCCAGAATTTTACAGAAAGCGAATGCCTTAATCTTGCATTACGTAAGATCAATAATCGTTTTTGCTGTCGGCGATATTACTTTATTTGTTTCACTTGAAACAGTAATCGTCAAATCACAAACGAGCTATTTCTCATGAGTTCTTGACTACGGTCTGAGTGATAATCGTTTTCGAAGTTACGGAATGACCCCCTTGGGTTTCTCCCGGACAGCAGAATGAAACCTCTGGGTTGGCGATGAATACAGACAAATTCTCGCAGTTTAAAGTAAGAAAAAAGAACAGGAAAAGTGTGCGATTGGTACCAGTTACCAGGAATGATCTAACGAACTTATGCCAACCTTTGAAACTTTAAAAGTGCAGTAGCCTAGTGGTTATTACGTTGGACTACTAAGCGCAAGGTCTCTGGTGATGACAGCTACGTTTTGTTCAATACTTCACCTCTTGCGTAAGTCTGACAAACATCAAGAGTCGATAACCAGGTGGCAAAAATAATAACTTCGCACACACAAATAAAGGGAGAAGGTAGGTTTGAGACCCTTTATAGACCGTTAATTAATTTCATTTTTAAAAACATTGAAGCCATGGGGATAGGGCCTAAATTTAATCCTGTTGATATAAATATTGTTTCACAATCGATGCCGAGAATATAAAAGAACCACACTTGCCGACTGCTTAACGCCGAGGACAAGCAATCGAACCATTTTATATTGGGGCTATGTCCGCAGTGAAGATAAACTTCAAGAAACATGAATTTTTAATTAGCTGGGTGCTTAGCTAAACGGTTCGGTTACGCACTTCAAGTTGGTTAATATCGTCTTTTATGCAATATAATGTGACCCCTTCTTCTACCTACTGATTGTGCTTTGGAATCTATACAAAATCTAATGATTTGAAGATTAATTTTTTATGTTAATGCTTATTTGGTGTCCAACAATTTTGATAGTTATGTTGCTCTTTATATTAATGGAACATTTTCTTAAGAATTACTCCGGTGAACAGGAGTCTACGTTGCTAAATTTCCGCGCTAAATTATATCTGAAAATATTTTTGTAATGGAAGTAAAATTAAGCGCATCCAACTATTAAGCCTAGTACGCAGAATGCGATAAATAAATGATAAACCATCATACGCAGAGTATAACACTGTTCATATAAAACATTATGATTGGAAACAACTTTTGGTTTTATCCACAATAAGATGTGACGTGCGATGTAGTACTAAAATACTCAATTTTATACTTTTTCATTTCATGCGTTTTGGTGACGAGCTTTTAATATGCTTTAGTGGATTGCCACAAAAAAAATAAACATATTAGTAGGATCTAGTACAAAATCCTACTGAACATAAGTTTCGTAATAAGGTTTAAATGTGGATAATTTTTCGAGACTTAAGACTAAATTAAAATGAATCATTTGCAAGAAGTGATAAGTAAATATGATTCTTGAAATTTATTCATTTTCAATTAGTAGAAATTTCGTAGCTATTCCTTGTTTTTATTTTTTTGACAGCAAATGTCACTGTTAGCAAATACGAGTATCAATCTTCAGCTGCGGAATGCAGATTGTTTACGTTTTCGAGAGTCGGTTTACTTTTCTATTTCATATATGTATATTTATCTCTGTTTGTATGGGAGTTAAAATCACTTAGTAGGTACTAGATTTATAATCCATTTTCAATTGTGAATCATTCACAATATAAATTCATTATTTGTAGCCCATCTCACTGATTGGTTAGTCTGTCTCTATTGCAAATGTCAAACTTCAACAGTGACGTTTAGTAAAAACGTCAATTCGCAATTGATTTATTTTGCGATACAAATTTTCTTTTCTAAACACATTTCAACGCAATATTCACCGAATTTCCATTCAAAACAATGGCAGATAAAGCACCACCTACTACATCAGGTAAACTTCACCCAATCGACACTTTCAAAAGCGATTTACTTAAATTTTGTATCTACCTACAGCAGGTCCAGGTACACACACTCCGGGTTGGAATGATCCACCAAATCTTCAATTCAATCCACTACCCACTGGCGGCAAGACTAAACTAAATCTTAACAAAAGAATTGCATTTCCTTTGCAAGGGGGTCCTACGACTTCCAAGCCAACAGCAATCGTGCAACCGAATCAAACTAGTGCACCGTTACCGCTGGCAATGCCTCCACTGGTGGGAGCGTCAAACAGTCAACATCCAGTCGCTGTGGTCCACCCGATGCCGAATGTAAATGCACCACCACCAACTCAGCCATCGGTAGCAGCATCTTCAGTCTCAACACAGCCACCAGCTTCGGTACACCCAGAAGATCCCCTACCTGAGGATGCCCAACAGTTTTCTTTGGGCATTCTTCGCTTGCAATTGGTTAAGGTGCAGGAGTCACCGAATGTACGTCTTGATGAAATTCAGCGGCGTGTCGGTGTGATGGAGCAGCTCTGGCAATCGGAAAACTTAACAATACCTGTACAAGGGAAAATCTTCAAAATCGCTAAAGGTAAGACATCACAAATCTCAATTTATTTTCTTAGCATCACATAATTTTGTATCGTTTTAGCTGTGGAAACAAACAGCTTAGCAGAGGCAATGGAAACTTACACCTCACTGGTTCTTAGTCATTCCAATGAGTGCTCCACCTGGGCGGTAGCATTGCGACACATCATCTTGACTCTACAACCGAATAACGCACGCCCTCCCTTGCCGACAGTCGACGAGAATGCAATCAGTAATACTACCCCAGCAACAAACTGTGTCTTCGTTCCGGCAATGCCACGAATAGCAAATCCAAGTGATACCACAGCAAATCGAGTCAATCCAGTGCAACACATTTGATTGCACTAATTGCCACAAGCACGCTCGCTCAGTGGTGGTAATGAGACGATTCCGTTTTTGGAGGTTTTTCTTTTATGATTTTTTTTGTTTATTTTTGTGAACGGCCATTTGATGTTACGTCTTCATAATCTCTTTCTCTCTATCCCTCTCTCTTCACACAGCAGAAACGGCAGATTTACGCTGTTTTTTAAGTTTACATTTTTAACGGAAAATTAAACTTGTGAAAAGGAAATGCATGCATTCAACTACTGTTATATTTATTTTAAATAAAAATAAACAAATTAATTATATTTTTATTAAAAAAAGAAAACAAAAAGCAGGATGTCTTAATTTATCCTTACACCCCATCCTCCTTATTTACCATGGTAATTGTTGTCCATCAAATTGGTAAAAGCCGCCATTGTGCTGCTCGTTCATTGCCAATAGGGTCTTCACCATAGTGTTGGTGCTAGTTTCGACATCAAGTGGCGCCTTGGGCCCACCCATGTTAGTACGTACCCATCCTGGATGAAGGCTTACGCAGAGAATTTTTGAGTCCTTCAAATCAATGCTCATTGACTTGGTTGCTGCATTCAGAGCACTCTAAGAGAAAACACTTACAAAATATTTATTTTAAAAGATCCACTAATTTACCTTAGAAGTACGATAGGCATACATGGCACCAGAATCGTTTTGTTGAATCGACCCGAGAATTGAACTCATATTGATAATAGCAGCTCGGTTCAGTCCAATTGGGGAGGAATTGTTGGCCTCAGATGCTTTTTTTAGCAGCGGAACACATGCCTAGCCATATAGAGACATCATATTTAGCTATTACAAATATCAAAGCTCAAACCTTAGCTAGCATTACGGGAACAACGGTATTTGTCGTTAGGGTATCAATCATTGATGCAGCATCGATTGCACCAAGTCGTGTGGACTTCGGTGATATGCCGGCATTGTTAAGGAGAACATTGAGACCTTTATCTTTAACGACTTCACCGATATCTTTTACAAGTTTGTCGTAGCCGGAAAAATTTCTCAGGTCTTAGGGGGGTATATACAATTTAGACTGTAGCTTTGAATATTTCTTCAGTGTCTCTTACCAATTTCTAAGATGTGAAGATTTTTATTGTTTGAAGCAAGTTCTCGAAGTTCCTGAAAAAAGTAAGGATATGTTAGGACGTAATTTATTTTGGTCCAATTCGGAAGTCAACGTTAATTTAATGTCGGCGAATATAATAAGGTCACAACGGTTCTTAATTAATGAGTCTTAATTAACTACCTCTACTGAGGTAATGGTTCGGAAAGTTAAACTGTTCTATCAAACTCAAAGTTTTCTTTATCAATTTCTTTATGATGGATATAAACTAGGAAAGACATGGATGTGGCCAACATTTGGTTTCAACAAGACGGTACCACATGCCATTAAGCCAAAGAAACAATTCAATTACTGCATGAGTCATTTCCTAATCGTATAATTTGCCGTTTTTGCGATCAGAACTGGACATCCAGATCTTGCGATTTAACGCCATTGGACTTTTCTGTTGGGATTTTTTGAAGTCAAAGCCCTATGCAAACAATGCAGCCATTTATTAATACTATTTTCCTACTTTTGCAGTAAAAACTATTTTTTTAAAATTCTTGTTGAGATAAATTCTCTTAGAAAAATACATATTTACGAAAATATGTACCGGAACGTGTTTACGTAAAGTACAGTACAAATATATTGGTTTCGTTTGCTTTTCTCAGTGGCCGACGGCCGTGTTCCGGATTTCAGAATGAGGAAGATATTTTAGATGAAGCCCTGCTCTCATTGTTTATTTTAGTCACTTTACTTTGGAGGGCATACGGCCATGTCCCGGATTTCAGATTACATTTGTACAATAGGGTAAGGTGATGTGAAAGGCAAAATCTTACTGACTGGTAAGATTAATGTCAAACATTCCAACCCTTATTTTGCAATATTATTGCCCATATTTTTAGATTTTCATTAACTTTTATCTATTCAGAATAATTATTCTTTAGCAGAAATGTAAAAAATAACTTAAATAAATCTATAATATCGGCTAATTTTACTGAAAACAAAAACATTTTCCATCATCCATGGAAGAGATTAATAATGCGGAGATAAAAGTGTAGACAACAAAGTGGTCAACACGAGTTTCGCAACCAGTGTTACCGCAGGGTCAATTTTTTATGAGTCCCAGAGGCTAAAAATATGAGTCGTTTTGAAAATAAATGAGTCCCTTTGAAATATTATAAAAATAATAAAATAATATTATAAAAACACGCCTAATAAACAAAACAAAAAAAATTAATTCATAAATATTAGTAATTAACTAATTGTACATAAATCACATACGTAATATCAACAAGGGTATTCATGCAACGTCGTAATTTTATTACGAAAGATTGTTATTTTACGAGTACGTTTCATGAAGGACCCTAAAACTGCACCACTAAATAATGCGGTAACCCAATGAATCCAATCTCATTTTAGTAATTTATTTATTAATGGAATTTTGTTCCTATTGTTCTCTTTCCGTTCTCGATGATTTTTTTCAGTTAAGCGCATACGTTTGATATGTGAAAGTGACTGATTAAAAGTCAAATTAGCATTTCAAAAGTTTACAACGTTTACCATCTCAGTTTACGCATAAAATTCCTGTGAAAAAATTCCGATATTGTTGGAAAAGATTTCCCATACAAATTTTGACAGTTCATTTATCACGTCGTAATTTTATCGCGTTTACAACGTTTACGACGAATTTCCGACGTTGCCTGAATACCCCTAATATGTATCACAAAAATGTGTTTTCAAAAAGATAAAAGAATATTATGAAATAAAAACGTTTTAAAAAGTGCTTTGTAAGAAAAACAAAAGGAAATAGTTCAGGAGGTAATTTAACAAAACAAAAATTTCAATAAAAGAAGTTTTCAATTTGCAGTCCAAACTTTTTCTTTATTGCCTGAACAGTGTCCAAGTCAAATCTATTAGAGTTTTTTTTTTTGTTCTATAGCGTTTTCGATTGGGATACAAAAAGCACTCTTTTTATACTCTAGAGCACTTTTTTTACTCTAGATTAATTTTTTCGTTTTCGATTGGGATACAAAAGGCACTCTTTTTTTACTCTAGAGTACTTTTGATGAATCTGGATTCCAAGTCAGATTTAAACCAACATGCACCAACACAAAAACATTTAACATCTGACTTATGTCAGTTTGAAGTTTGCATTTCGCAGTTTGATTTGTGTTTTTTGTTATTTCTGCGAAAACTATAATTAGAAACTAAAATATTATTGGATAATCATGTTCTAAAATTCATAAGCTTTGTTTTGACACCAACTCGCCAATGGTTGAATTTATAAAAAAGCCGCAATGAGTAAAAGGAAATTTCATATGATGGTTTTCATTGATAGCTAATAGCTATAATTGCGGCCTAAAGATAAACAATAAGCTGTCAAATGGCACACTTCCACACATACAAAACCAGAGTAACCTCTTTAATGTTCGATTGGGACGGGTAAAATCTGAAATCTGAGAGTAAATCTAAAAATCCCAATCGAAAACGCTATTAATCAGCTGAAGATCCGAAAATGTCAACAGGAAATGTCATCAGTTTCATAATAAAGTTAGCAAACACTACGCAACCTTTTGAAAATTAGTTTTTGTTCTGAAAATTGATATAAAAGTCTTTGGAATTGCAAATTGATTGTACCATATTATATTAAATGTTTATTTGTATTCTTTCAAAAAATGAGCCAAATATTAAAAAGATGAGTCCCTGAGTCAAGCTAAAAAAAATGAGTCCCTTTTGACTCAAATGAGTCCCCGCGGTAACTCTGTTCGCAACCATAAAAATGGTGAATACTACCGATCACAGCGCCATTCTTTCTAAGTGGTACGTTTTGGGACTAAACTTTTCAATTGCCATTGTCAACTCATACTACATGAAGCGTGTATCACCACACCACCCAAGTATTGCCAAAACAATGGTATGGAAGCTATGGTATTTATTCCACAAGTGTGTCAAAGGTATTACATGTATTTTCGTACGTGCCTAATTTAGCACAAACCCTGTATAACTAATATGGGTTGAGAAATGTGTTACCCGGGGTCTCCACGAGCAATATTTCATAGCATGCAATGTGGCATTCTATGAAAATTGCTTATGGAGACCTCAAATAGTATTCTATGAACAATTTATTTCTATGTATTGCTCAGTCCATTGCTTTCTATGGATAGTATTCTATGGGTTGTCGTTTCTGTTTGACATTTGTGTTTTTTAATGAGAAAGTAAGCAATGGAAATGCCCACCGTACATTTCATAGCATTATATCGTTATTTCTTTCTATGAAAAGTGACAGATAGTAAGCTATCAAATATTGCTCGTGTTATGAATATAGATTTATGAATAGATGCTGCATAAATACTTAAGAATTCTAATGAATAAAGTTGTTGGTAATTTGCAAACAAATAGTTTTGCTGTTAACTTTATAAAAGTATGTCCACTAAACATCGTCAAAAGCTTACTTCTAAATGTACATTAAAAGTAACGATTAAGCCGGAATTGAATAAGTCACAAATTACATTTAATTTATAAAACTTAGAAAATTTAACTCCATAGTTTCTTAACGTTTTGATTGTATTTTTCATATCAATTTCCCCCTTGTCTTGTTTCCTTAACGATTCAACAAGTATTCATGAATCATACACTCGCTTGATAGATCGAGATCTATAAATTACTTGTGACGACGACATTATTTATTTATTTACTTTCAAGTGTATGACTTAGCAGAATTTTGTCATTCGCACTTTGCATTAGCACATACTACGTCATGTTACACCGTTTAAACTCACAAGTGCAAATTAATTTCCACCCTAAAATGAATCCAAACTTCCAGTTCTATGGGAAAATCAACCCACCAACGAACACTGAAAACTAAACAACTCAACTCTGAGAATTTGGAATATATATGAAGAGCGGATAAATTCCTTTGCATTCATTCATTAGTTTCCAGTCAACTATAGAACTACAAGTTCGGCGTTTGCGGAAATTAAACATTTTCTTGTGATATTTACCAGTTATTTTGTGAAATTTTCCCACTCCTAACGGATTAACTTAATATGGCTCCAATTGGAAACAGTAAGTTTAATAAAGAACAACTTTTTTGGCAATAAATTTTTTTTCGAAAGACTTATTCACTCATTCATAATCACACAAGCTTGTGACAAAAAGGGAAAAGTGCAAAAAAGAAAGTAGAAGCAAAAAAGTACTCACCACAGCCTGTTCTACGTTACGGCATGTCGCAAAAAGATATTTCGGCGGTTTTGGCAAACTTATAAACGTCTTAACTAGTCCTAGTCCAAGTCCTCGGTTGCATCCGGTAATTAATATCGAATTCATTGTGGTGAAATCTTTGAACAAATAAATAATCTTGCAGAGTTACAAGTTTCTAGAAGAATCTCTATCGTGTTTCAGCT
Source organism: Rhingia campestris (assembly GCA_932526625.1). Classification (NCBI taxonomy): domain Eukaryota; kingdom Metazoa; phylum Arthropoda; class Insecta; order Diptera; family Syrphidae; genus Rhingia; species Rhingia campestris. The sequence goes on along the minus strand of OW052182.1, from coordinate 48,132,292 downwards.
TATCTGTTACCTTTAAGTCTTTTATTGTTCGGTGTTTATCGCGTTGAGTGCGAGATTAAGATCTTTTGATTGTTTTACAAATTCACAAGATGTCGATTTTAACAATTTGGAGCAGGAGTTCCACGTTAACCTTGATTCGCAGTACGGCAGCAACGGGAAGATATTCGCGGAGATTTTATTCTGGAAGCCGTAAGTAATTCAGTCGCTAAACGCGTAGTCGATACGAGTGATGGTATTTCACAACTAATTGGATGGTGGTGCGTGCAATTACAATCGAGTTAATTATTATCAAATTGTTTGCAAGTCAATCACTCGTTCCTTACGTAACTTATTTTCTTCGATGGGAATAGTTTCGGCTTCCTCCAGACATGAATGTCGAAATTGGCCAATATGAAATTATCGTTGAGGTTATTTTTTTTAAGGATTTCTTTGTCATTTGCAAAAAAAAAATGACAGCACTTTGACAGCTGGAAGTTTATTGCGGCCGGTCGTTTGTTCATTCTCGGGAATGGAAAATGCTTGCGGCGGCTATCAGATTTGTACAACGTCATCGTGTATTTTTTTTATACAATTATTTCGTTATAATTTATTAATATTAGTCAAGTATGTACCTAGTTTCTATCGCCATATTTATCATGTAGGACACGTTATGTGTGAATGGAAGGGGTGTTTGTTAATTATTACGCTGTGTGTTTTCACAGTTTGTTCTGCTGATATGTTTTCTTGCAAGAGAACAAGTTGGGACGATGTTTACACACGGAAAAGTAATTAGATTTATTATTATTTTATTTTATTTATTTTTGGAATCATTCGAGTTACCGATTTTTAAATTCCGCATTTGAATTCTGATTGATTAATTTCTTTTAGTAAACCTTCATGGCCACATGAATAGTTGTGAACAAATCTTATTGCGAGATCATCCTTGTTTTAGGATTAACTTGGAGTTAAAATGAATCATAAGAACCCAACAACTATGGTGAGTCAACTCTATCTGGTTTAACTCAGAATTAGGTTTTATTGGATGCATACCTATACGATGCGATTTTAAAACTCAAACTGGATGCTCACTAGTAACGAGTATTTATTGCGTTCTAGCTGACCCGGCAAACGTTGTTTTTCAAATTTTAAAACATATTTTTGAATAATCATTTGTGTTTATATGCGTTTGGGGTATTTACCTACATTTTCAATTGCACTGAAAGGTGTTTCAGTAACATTCTGATTGATAAATCAATATTCAGGTAGCTAATCTACATAAATAAAAATCAAAATGAATAAATACATTTTTCGATTGCTTTGCTGTGATCTAATTTCGTTCATTGCAATACAAGTCAGTCCGAACCATTGGGATCCGTGGTATCAAAACGTCTTCTCCTTTGTACCTACTTCCTTTTAAGTAGGTACCTATTGGTGCTTCGATTACACTACAGGACGTGGTTGGTTTATATTTCATAACATTATGATTACCGACTTAAAGTTGGAGATTGTGTGGTAGTAATCCGGGTAATTCCATTCCAGGAAGTTTTAAAACTCGGTTGGATCTTGGAATGTTTGGAATCCACCGATCAACCAATCATGTTTTTTTCAATACATATGTGCAATGTTTGAAGCACCTTTTGATTCGGCAAGCTAACAGAAAGCGAGATGGATTTTGCCGTTGCTAATGTCCAGCAATTGCTTTGAAAATACTTCTCCAGAAAATACTACTTAAAAGTAAGTTGGTCCTTCTGCAGATCGACACGCATGTTGGTAATAAGTTTGAGTTTTTTGAAGTGTTTCCACAAAACGGACCGTAGAATTAATGGCAATCCTGACCATAATACCTACTTTTCTGCAAAACTTGACGTGAAAGTGGACTTGAAAGAGGACGTGGTCAATTTTTCATTCCTATAAAACTCAAGTTGAGTTACGACGAATATTTATAAAAAAAATTAGCCAAATCGGTGCAGACGTTCGTAATGATACGGTAACTAACGAACGACATTCGATTTTTATTTATTTATTGTGGCAATGGAGGGATGCTTTGAGTCTTCGCAGAACACAACACAACGCAGGGACACAACATTACGCAAGTGACCACTACCGTTTCGAAGGTCAGTGTATTGAAAGGCTTTGTAAAATTAGCGGGTCTTATATGGCTCCATAATTAGAAATCTAATAACTCAGTAATATCGGTGTCTAATCAACTTTACCTCTAACGGAAATAATAATGAGTGATCCAATAGGAAGTATTTTTTTCAATAGCGTTGTTTTTACATTTATTATTATTTGTCAACATGCTTTTCTATATGACGTTCGTGTTCAGTATGCATTGCCATTTCATCATGAATATTAATAGACTTACGCCGGAACAACGCTTACTAATCAGTGCTCAGTTATAAATTGTTATAGAGTTCTTCGGCCACGTTTTTTTTGTTTTTAGCGACAAAGCTCATTTTTGGTTTTACGGCTACGTTAAAAAGCAAAATTGCCGTATTCTGGCAATGAACAGCCAAAGGCAGTTACGAATGCAACCCCAAAAATGCATTGTTTGGTGCGGTTCTTTAAAAATGCGGAAGGAGTCCGTGTTACTGTTTATGTCGATCGCTACAGAGCAATGATCAATGAATTTATGTTCAAGATTCAAGATGTTGGTGTAGCTGACTTGTGGTTTCAATAGGATGGTGCTACATACCATAAGCTAACAATTCAATCGCTTTGTTGAGGAAAACGTTCGATGAAAACATCATCTCAAGAAATGGTCCAGTCCATTGGCCACCAAGATCTTATGATTTGACACCATTGGATTTCTTTTATAATTTACACGCACTCAAGGGGCTATGAATACCCTTAAAATGTTCGACCATAGCACGAGCGTTAGAGAAGGGGAAGAAAGAGAGTGATAGATAGGGTGGATATGGGTGGTGTCCGAACTTACTTCGGGGAGTTACTGTTTTTTTTGTGAACGTTAAATTCGCAGAGCTTTCAAGATGGTGTATACTTCTAGGAGTAACTACCGAACTTTTTTTTTTATTTCTTTGAACAAAAGTTTCATGGTTTTTGGCTGGGATTGAACGCGCAACCTTCCACTCAACAAGCGAACACCACGGCCACTTTCTATGGGGATATGCGAAATCTCTTGTTAACGTCGATAAAGCCGAAACGATTGAAGTCAACATAACTCGTGTTATTCATAAAATACCAGCCCATATGCCGGTAAGCCAAAATCATTTTAAATATTTTTTATTTGGGATAACCACTATTTTATGTCCACCTGTGACATGAGGTGCCATCTGGTTGTGGCAGATACCATTGTTGCAAGTACGTCAGAAATTGCATAACACTGTACATACCTCTGTGTACAGCAACATGCTAAAGCTTAAAATTATGTTGACTTGTCAGGGTGAAACAGGGTGAAATAAACTTCACAAAATAATACAATCTACAAAGTTCTTAAAAAAAGTAAATGGCGACTATCTTAACGTCTATTTTTATTTAAGCGATCAAAGTTACATTCCAATTGCTTCAATGATATGTTTTAAGCAATTGGCCCGTTGGAGCTCATCTTAAGTAAATTAGATATTTGCCAGACATGTGTCAATCTGGTATTGTATTTCTTTTTCTATATTTGGCAAAATAAGCTTGAATTTCTATCAGGCAGACAATATAATACGTAGATTGAAATAGTGAAAAATTTACAACTAGTATGGTTGTTACTATTGATTAGATAAGTTAAATACAAGTGTGATATAAATTTCCGAAAATTAGCACTAGTCCAGCATATTGTTGTCGTCATTCTATATTTATAAACACAAATTTTCTCGCTGTTTCATCATTGAAAAAAGTAAAGAGCTGAGGAATTCTTTGAAATAATCATCTCTGTTTACAAAAAAATTTATAAACTCGCTGCGATGACAAACTGCAACGAATATTAATGTTGGGATCCTGTTCATTGAACGGAACCGGTTTAATGACATTCTCTATCAAATACATCTGAAAGGTCGTGGAAACACAATACAAGTTTGTTTCCATAATTATAACTTTGTATGGAAATTGTTGCTTCAGTTGCTATAGCAGCTTCTTCAACTTATTCACAGCTGTTGGGTTATAATGCGATTGATTTGTGCTGTCTAGCATTATTTAGCTCACGACTGGAATTAATCTTCCGGTGTAACACTGTGAGAGTATGGTGTAAGTGTAAGTTTCGTCATCCGATCAGTGAAATTCATCTGGTTTTGGTTTAAGTTGATTTGCCTAAATTATTTTATTCTTTTTGGCATCGTTTACTTTATCTTAGAATACTTACTTTAGTGGTGGTACTGTCTGGGTTGGGGTACAACCGTTATTCCACCCCAGTTTACTCGGTTCTTAGTTTAAGGTCTCCTTTTGTGCAGTCCAAACCTTTCTCTACTGAGTTCAGGCTCTTTTGAGTGCAATGTGAACTCGCTCTTCAAGATCCAATATTTAATTTTTTCATTAATTAAAATCTACAATATGCTGATGTGCTTATCAATATGCTAAGAAATTAGAGTTTTACTGAAAAAAACGGACTTTTTTTTAGATCGATTGAAGAAACTATTTAATTTCATCATTACAGACGCACAATCAAGGACTTTTAACTTTTAGTATTGCCCTTTTATAAATTTATTTAGCTGTCAAGCCAAAGATTAGCTTTATTTGCACTCCACAGCCAAACATAAAAGATTCTGCTGCCGGTCGGCTTAGAATGATAACTATTTCGATTAAATGTAACGGACTCATTTCCGCGTTAATTTCAGGCAGGACAATGTAAAAATGATATCGTTGCCCAACAAAATGCTTACATGGTTAGTAGAACAAGCCGATTACTACTGAACTTTGTGGTAAAACAACGGACATGGTTCAAAGTATATGTCCAATATTTAGGTCATACATGTTTTGTCACATTTTACCACGTAGACTTTATATTCCATTAATCTAGCCACACTAGTGTCCATTAAATCGGTATAAGTTCACATAAAAGCCCATACTATGTTGTCTTTCATTGCTATTGAATTAAAACGCTCACTATTTAGTGCTTAACTTTTCACAAAACACTTACAAGACAAAAAAAATCATCATTCCAGCTCTCGACAGGTCACCAATTGTGACAATTTCAAAGAGGCCGGTGAGTCGGATTTATGCAACACTAGCTATGACCTATGGGTATGATCAAGCATTGTTATCAAGAGCATTTCAAGCATTTTTAAATCATGATGGTAATACCAAGTATAGAGTCTTTAAATAAGGAGACTTGATCTAAATAATCTTAGTATTAGGAATAATATTTTATGGAATTAAGGAAAGACTATAACGTCATTCAAATGTCAGCCACGGCCTTACATGCTAGCACGTGTTCAAAAGGTCTAATTTTCGTAGACTTTGTGGAATAAAACTGGCTGAATTAGATAAATGGCATGTTATTTTCACATTAAGGAAATCAATTTTTGCAGTTTATTCTCATTGAAATTGGGTGTAAAATTGTCCCCAAAGAGTAGGTGTAATGACGTGGAATCGCAGGATCTCGTCGTAGCCGCTAAGTGAACTAACCATGTTCTCAAATCACTCGTGCAGAATGTACATCGTGTCTTGAGCATCGTTGGAAGCACATACCATCTGTATGTATAGTGTATATCATTCAGTTTAGGCCATCATCGATCTGTAGTGATCGCCATTGATGGTTCGGGATATGTCAATAAGTTTTATTTTCAAGAAGTACGGTCCGATGAATTCGCCAGACCAAAATCCGTACCATCAGTAACTTTCTCGGGAGGGAATTTGGTGTATGGTATGGTTTGTGGTGTTTGTATCATTCCAAATTCGATAGTTCTGTTTGTCCACACATCCATCCGTCCAAAAATGGGCCGTCGCTTAAGAACACTGATTTTTATCATAAAAGGTAGACATCTTGTTCACCACCTTGAAAGATGCTAATTTGACAACATGGACTATAATCTAACAAATTTTGAATATCCACATCGGATCGGTGGCAAAAATTGTGGCGCCACGTTTGGACATAAATTTTATTGTGTAGATGTTGAAGCCGATCACAGCCAATGGTGACCACTACACAATATGAGCTGTCAATTTGAAAAAAAAGTCGTCTGATGGGTTAATCGATAGCTTTTAGGTGTGTTAAGCCCCATTTAGACGATCTGTTCAGTTTCAGTTGAGCTTTCAGTTGAGCTTTCAGTTGAACATTCAGTTGAAATGCTGAGTAAATGTAAAAACGGAAGCGTTTAACTAAAACTAAAACTGAGACTGAAACAGTTTTGAGTGCAGAAGTCAGTTAAATGGATTTGTAAATAGGTTTCAGTTTAGTTCTCGTTTCCGGTTACAGTTATTGGTGGATGGTGGCAAAAAAATTGAAAAATCAGTGAAAAATCGCAATTCTCGCATTAAATTTACGTGCGATACTTATTGCCTTTTTTCATTTCCATTTCCTCATTTTTTTCTAGTGTTGTTTTTTAGCGACAAAACTAAAGCTGCCGCAAATTACCTTTCTTCGTCTATCACATATGAATGTCTTGCAAAGTTTGATCACTGCTCAGGAATAAAATAAAAGCTCAATTGAATACCACTGATGTTAAATGAACTGCCTTTTTCAACTGAACTAACAATTGAAACTTAACTCACATTCACCACCTCCATCGTTGCGGATATAAACATTTCAAACCTTAAATACTATACATCCTTCCATATTTCAAATCACTTACGTTTTATAAAGTAGATGTCTATAACCCGGACACACTCGTATTACTTCTCATGCACAAAAACAACAACTCGATGACATCATACATCAATGGCAATTGATAAATTAATATTGTGTGTATTCATTTTTGTATACCCATGTATGCTGACGAAGTTGTGGCAGCGATCACTACCGTGCCAAATACATTGCCAATTCGTTCGCTTCTTCTGATTAGTCAATCATATAACATGTTCCAAATGTGCTTATTATAATCAGATTATTGGTAGTTCTATTTCTCTAAGTTTGTCAATTGCTCATGCATAACCGATTTTGTTTCAAGTACACTTTTCATAGGTGCTTGCAACCTGATGACAGGATGTATTTATGTCATCATGTTGCTATAACTTCAACGATTTGAACTGGTTTCTGCGGACTTCAGTTTGCAATTGTACTATTGTATGAAAATACAAAAAAAAAACGTGTGAATAGTTTATAAATAGTAAATAAAGATAAAAGCTACTGATTATTAAGATAAACACTATAAAGTTCTTATCGTTTTTTAGAATAATAAGAAAATCAAGATAACGTCTTGAAAATCAATTGAAATAATGGTTCTATAAAGGGTTCAAGTTATTCTTCGACTTTGGAAAAAACTTTGAGGTGGCAACACAATTGGAAGTGAATTATGTTATTAGTTAGAAGTGACCTTGATGATTTCTCTACCCTCTTTAGATAGACAAATAAGAAATTCATAACGTAGACATTTGCAGAGTTTGTGTGGGCAGTGGATCTTAATGATTTTGTAAAATGTTATCCAAATCATCAAAAATGTATAGTGTTCACATGCGTTTAACAACATTCCCAAATAGACTGATAAATCTGATAATGGTACTTATTGCATAGTAGAAGGACTAGCGGGGGCTGGGACTCAAAAATTTCCTTGGCTCACTATTTAATTGATCATGTGGCAAATCCAATTTAGTCGATGGGTTTTTATTTTTTGGACTATATCTCATAAAACTCGCGATTGTATCTACTACAATCACTACAATCAATTTGGTCGCATACGGGACCAAATCTTCCACTTTCTTGCTTATCCTCCACCACTTGGCCCCATTAAGAAGAACTGGTAGGATTAGGATATGACACAGCAAACATTTGAACTTTCGTATTAGAATTTTGGTTCAGGATAGGAAACTTTTAAACGGGCTCAGTGGCGCCATGGTTAGTGCGATGAACTGCCGCGCAGACGTTCTGGGTACGATTCCCAGCCGTAGCAATCCGTAACTGATTTTTCACTGGACCTCTTCTGACAAATTATCCGAGTAGTATAAATTGTTAAGAAAAGCTTATCTCAACTTAGACGTTCGAAGTCGGCATAAAAAGGGAGGTTCCATCGTGCAAGAAGTACTCACGCGCAGCTGGGCACTAACGAGCCTGTTAGTGAGGGTTAAAAAATGAGTAGCGGTCGTTTGTTATCAGATGTGTACATTTTTATTTTAGCTCGCGAGCATGAGTGTTCCAACTTCTACAAACTCACTCCAGGTGCACTCACAATATGTGTATTTAACGCATCATAGTAGTGTGCGCACAAAAATCCATTGCCATGCAAATTCCCAATCAGGATTTTTCAAAAACTGTTTACGAAAGTCGAATATTTATTGTGAGTACTATTATGGGCGCAAGCATGTATGCTCCATTTCGCGTGTACAAATGCGATTTTTTGAAAGTATAATATGAGTTCTTGCTTTTTTTTCTTGGTTGCTCTAATGTATCATTTAAAGATATTAGTAGCCTAGGAGTAACTAACCACGTTGCTCGATTCCTAGACATCCAGGATGCCAGAAAAGCGCCTATGCACTGATCCACTCGCAACTGTCCGAACGAGCTTGCCACGTTGTCATGGAGATTACTTTCGCCTTGACTCTCTTCATTTCTGTAGACTGTAGGTCTGTAGGGCTATAATAACCTCGAGGTACATGTAAGTATACGTTTGAAAGTACTCGAATGAGCTGATTCGCGTGTCCTTCAGAGTTAGGCGAAACAATTTGATAAATTTCGATGGGATACCAAATGAAATCATCGCTTCATAGAGTTTCGCTGGATGTTATCTTCCTCGACTTTAATCGATGAATAAATTATGACGTTAACCTTACTATTTGTAGCTTTTCTGGAATTTGGCTTAGTGTCAACAATTTGTTAAGATTGATCAATTGGGCCGGAAACCACACTGGTACTCCGTTGGATAGGATCTTATATGGTTTATTTATCAGGGACATGCCTTTCTTATAGATGGGACCAACACACGTAACCCAAAAATGTCCCTTACCAGTTATTCTATTATGGTAAGATTCAATTGAGAACATTCAGGAATAGTCCTTGGACTAAAAAAAATCCCTTAACGCTAGAAATACTTGTTAGCTACTCAATATTAATTACTACTCATACGAAGAACATGCATGACTAATGTGTCCTCATCAGCATAACCCTGCTTAATCATTGTTGATGGCTGGTGGTTGCCTTGACAATTTTCAGTAAAAACCAACAAAAGACGTCCATTAGACTTTAGAGTTAAAAGGTGTACATACTCATCATACTTTGTCGAGAAAATTTCCTAGAATTACACGACAGTTTACTATTTCGCAGATTAAATTACATTTCACCATCTCATCACAAAATGGGTGTGTTCATTTCACATGTACATAATAAACTAAACGACAAAGTCGTTAGCTGGCGCAAGCGAGAATCGTTGCCATCAACGGATGTCTTATGAGATATAGCCCACGAAATGAGTGCTTTCTTTGGTGTGTGCGAAGAATAGAAAGATTCGCACTTTTCCTTTTGCTCGTATGGTAAAAACAAATTTCTTCTTTTTTTTCCAGACGAATACGATTATGACTTGGTAGTAATTGGTGGTGGCTCTGGTGGTCTTGCATGTGCCAAGGATGCTTGTGCAAATGGTGCTAAAGTAGCTGTTTTGGATTATGTGACTCCCACTCCTACATGGGGCACAAAGTGGGGCATTGGTGGAACTTGTGTGAATGTTGGATGCATTCCCAAGAAACTGATGCATCAAGCAGCTCTCTTGGGCGAGGGTATTCATGTAAGTATAGCTTCGTTGTTGATTTTGAATATGATTTTAATTTGTATTTTTTGTTTTTCAGGAAGCCGTTGCTTATGGTTGGCAAGTGGATAATGCTAAGGAAGTCAAACCAGTGTGGTCAAAGTTGGTGGAATCTGTTCAGAATCACATAAAGTCGGTCAACTGGGTGACCAGGGTCGATTTGAGAGATAAGTAAGTGTTATAACGTCATTTATGCAAATGTTACAGTGATATCCCAGACAACTGTAAGACGCATGAGCTTGCCTTGATATTCTATCGCGCTGGTAGAAATCTTAATCTTTATTTAAACTGGATTTGATGAATAAAGCAAACCACGAATGGATACTGCACTACGTGCTTGATATCCAGACAACTCTGGCCAAACTACAACCAAAAATGCTCTCTCTGCTCTGATAATGCGAAACAGAAACAGTCCTTATAGGACACTGCGCCTACCAGTAAAAAAAACTAGGCCTCTATAGCAATGTCTTCTGCTGAAGCTGCTTAGCCGAGCAGGAGGAGGAGGTGTTTATTCCTCACCTTCTCTGCCCTTGTATATAAAATTGCTTTGGCTTGTTTTCATAAACCAACGACTTAACGTAACCCCATAAAATGAAACAAATGTCAGCGGTGGAGCGATCCATTTCTCGAGATTTCAAGATTTCCGAATTGATCAATTGTTTGACCAGCTGAGCAACATGTGAGAGTAGTGTCAGATCCTTACTGATAAAAAACACCTCCCTTCGATATAAATTGAAAGTTACTGCAGCTAAGATAAATCGTATCAAGCTATTTTTCTATCATGAACTTAAAACTTTCGGCATTTATTGAATGATCCTGCATGTAACGAATTTAGAGGCGACTATTCCTTATCTCGTCAATTCCAAAACAATATCTCGTAGTTTAAACCCAAATACCAAAGTATAAGTCGCAAATATCTGGCATTTACTCCCCATACAGGGCTTCAAATCTAGCTTTTCCCTTCATGTTCCCTTATTGTTTTTGCTACAAGGAAGAGGACCTTCTGTTTAACGCCAAATCCGAACGGGAATTTTAAGAAGCTTCTCATGACAGTGTTGTTCTTGGATGTTTGTCAGACTTTCGCAAGAGGTGGCGCAATGAGAAAAACTTAGTGTTGTCACTTACGGGATTCGAACCCCGCGCTTAGTAGTCCAACGCACTAACAACTAGGCCACTGCACATCAAATTTACTTTTCCTGGAAGGTTAAACGATTCCTTCTAGCCACCAGAATAGTAATCCATTTAATTTAACATTTCGCATGCGATTTTTTCCTATATCTTAAATATTAACGTTTTTTCAGGAAAGTAGAATACATCAACGGCTTAGGTTCCTTCAAAGATGCCCACACCGTAGTCGCTCGCATGAAGAATGGAACCGAAAAAGAGCTCACAGCTAAGAATGTTGTCATTGCTGTTGGTGGCCGTCCACGTTATCCCGATATCCCCGGAGCAGTGGAATATGGCATCACTAGCGATGATATTTTCAGCATGGAGAAGGAACCAGGAAAGACATTGGTTGTCGGTGCTGGGTGTAAGTCAACAAATTCTTCTAAGCGTCAACATAAATAACTCATTTTTATCATTTCAGATATTGGTCTTGAGTGTGCTGGTTTCCTTAAGGGATTCGGTTACGACGCCACCGTTATGGTACGTTCAATCATCCTACGTGGCTTTGATCAGCAAATGGCCAATATTGTTGCTGACGCTATGGCCGAGAAAAACATTGCATTCCTGCGTACCACCATCCCTAAGTCTGTTGAAAAGACTGAAGATGGTCGTCTGCTTGTGAAGTACCTCAACACGCAAACCAACGAAGAAGGCAGTGATGTCTTCGATACAGTTTTGTGGGCCATTGGCCGTAAGGGACTCGTCGATGACTTGAAATTGAACAACGCTGGCGTTGTAGTCAAGGGCGATAAAATCCCAGTCAACGAAAAGGAAGAGACCAACGTGCCCAATGTGTACGCAGTAGGTGATATTATCCACGGACGTCCAGAACTGACACCAGTTGCCATTCATGCTGGTCGTCTGTTGTCCCGTCGTATGTTCGCCGGTGATACACAACTTATGGACTATACCAACGTGGCTACAACTGTTTTCTCCCCATTGGAGTACAGCTCTGTTGGTTTGAGTGAGGAAGATGCCGTTGCCAAACTAGGCGAGGATAATGTTGAAATATACCACGGATATTATAAGCCCACTGAGTTCTTCGTTCCCCAGAAGAGCGTGAGGTACTGTTACTTAAAGGCTATTGCCGAACGTTCCGGTGACCAAAAGGTTTTGGGACTCCACTATATCGGACCAGTGGCTGGCGAAGTAATGCAAGGATTTGCAGCAGCAGTAAAATCTGGCTTAACCATGAGCATCCTGATGAACACAGTTGGAATCCATCCCACAACTGCTGAGGAATTCACACGTCTGGTGATCACAAAACGCTCAGGCTTGGACCCAACCCCAGCAACTTGCTGCAGTTAAATTATGTATTAATAAGGATCGCACATCACGACAACATAATCATCAGTGGCAGCATGGCTGGTGCCGATCTTTATGTTAACATATTTCTATTCACCAACGATAAACGGCAGCAAAGCTGGCTCCGATCTATATGTCTATATAATTCTTTTCACCAACGACAAACGAGTAATTCCTCTCCTTATGCTCACATTGGTTCTCTGCAGCAGGAGAAATCGAAGGGAAATCTAATTTCCTCCTAATTGGATGTGTTTTTTTGCGCAAAAGATCTGTTTGTCTATTTTTTCCATTATATGTTTTACAAGAAAATATTACATTTCTTATAAATAAGTAAAATAAAAACAAAAATAAAATAAAAATTATGTGTTAATTTGTTCTTTCTATGGGCAATTGGAATGGAATAGAATATACTACATTAATGCAGCGATTGGAAAACAGGGGTCGAATTACCACATTAGTTATCGAGTAAATGAAATGCATACGTTATCGAATGATCGAGAAACTTCATTGTGATGATCACATACGATTGGTCTCGTATCGAATGAACATTTAAAATTGTAACAATTGTACTAGCAAAATTCTGCTACATTCATATTTGATGGCTGACTTAAGTTCTTGATTACAGATTTATTTAAAGGTTCGAAATGAATCAGAGTTCATTCTTGTATATTAAAATAACAAAATGATAATATATTACATTTTCTCAAACAAGAATCCACTCGACACCACAAACCCTACCGTATGAAAATATGCTCGATCACAGATTACAAAATACCGAAATTCGATACTCGAATCTTATATGCGATCATACCAAATCAACTTGTACCATGAAGCTACTGAGCAAAAGTTTCTGTTTTTTGTTCTCAATGCGTCATCTGTATAGAATTCATAATCTTTGGTCATACTCATACTTCAATATTGAAAAAAGTAAGTAAGTATTTTTTCCGAACTGCAAAACGGTAGAGGAAAATGTCATCGTAAATGTAAAAACAGACCACACAGCGGACAACATGGGTGACAACTCTCTCTCTCTCATTAATACGATAGTGTACAAGGAAAAAATTGCATGGGCCATTTATTCATTCAAGCCCCACAAATCAGCCGGCCCTGACGGTATAACCCCTATCATGCTACAAAAAACTGCTAAGCTAATAATGCCAACACTGCTCACTATCTTCCGTGCATGTCTAAAACTAAACCACATACCACAAGTGTGGCGTGAAGTTAACGTTATATTCATACCGAAGGCAGGTAAATGCAGCCACACCGTAGCGAAGGATTTCAGACCCATAAGCCTGTCCTCCTTCCTACTGAAAACGATGGAACGATTACTCGACATCCATATACGTAGCAACCTGAATCCAGGTTACCTATCTGTAAACCAACATGCCTATACAAAGGGTAAATCGTTGGAAACGGCTCAACACGAAGTGGTTCGCACAGTAGAAAATTCACTGCACTACAAAGAATATACGCTAGCAGCCTTTCTAGATATAGAAGGAGCCTTCAACAACGTCACAACTGAAGCAATTGCTGAGGCACTTACCAAAGCTGAAATAGGTAAGGTTTCTAGCAATTGGATCTTAACCATGCTCAATAACCGGATCATTTCGTCAACACTAGGCGATTGTACCAAAAGGATCACAACGTCAAGAGGTACCCCCCAGGGAGGCGTACTATCCACACTCCTCTGGCTATTAGTAGTCAACGAGGCACTTAAGAAGCTAGATATCACTGCAATAAAAACAGTGGCATACGATGATGACGTAGTCCTCATGGCGTGCGGTAAATTCCCATCGACACTGAGTGAAATTATGCAAAGTAGTCTCAAGTGGGCAAAGTCCTGCGGGCTGGGTGTAAATCCAAACAAAACAGAACTGTTTCTCTTTACTAACAGGAGATCGATCCCAGCATTTCCGGTACCGTCTTTGGAAGATTCGACTCTCTCATTGTCAGCAAGCGCGAAATATCTGGGGGTGATACTCGATAGTAAACTGAACTGGAATCTAAACATTGAAGAAAGAGTAAAGAAAGCAAATATTGCCCTCTATAGCTGCAACAGAATCTGCGGCAAAAAATGGGGCCCATCCCCGAAGGTCACAAAATGGCTATACACAGCCATTGTCAGACCAATCCTAACATACGGCTGCTTGGTCTGGTGGAATGCTATGAAAAAGCAAAACATATGACCAAGCTTACGAAAGTTCAAAGGACAGCATGCATACTCACGACAGGAGCCATGCGCACTAGCCCCACAGTAGGGTTAGAAACAATACTAAACATAACACCAATTGACTTACAAATCAATGACACAGCAGCAAAAAACGCAGCAAGACTCAAAGAAACGGGCAATCTACTTACGAAGCCTTTTGGCCATAGCTCAATATTAAACTCAATGGCATATGAGGATGTAGCATCTGACTACATGATCCCATATCACGACTTTGATACTAATTACTCCATCAGAATACCAAGTAGAGACGAATGGTCTTCAAACAATGTGTTATCTAACACAGAAATAGCAATCTATACCGACGGATCCAAAATGGAAGTCGGAGTGGGCTCTGGTGTCTACTCTGAAAAAATCGGGCTAGCTACATTCTTAAGATTAGCAAACTCGTGTAGTGTATTCCAAGCTGAGATCCTGGCCATACTCGAAGCTGCCGAATCGGCTAGGGTATTGGACATATCACATGAGGATATCTCCATCTACGTGGATAGTCAAGCGGCCATTAAAGCTCTGGCATCCAATATAGTAAAATCACGGGTAGTTGGACGCTGCCGCGAAGAGCTGAAGGCTCTTTGTAACCAGAACAAAGTCCAAATTATCTGGGTGCCAGGACATAATGACATTTTAGGAAATGAGAAAGCAGACGAACTAGCCAGATTAGGATCGTCCAGTTGCATTTCCCTAGCTGATAAAAGGGTCAATCCCCCGCTAGCATCTAAAAAACTTGAATTAACTAAGCACACTCAAAAAGCAACCATAACAAGATGGCTAAATACAATAACTTGTACACACACAAAATCTCTCTGGCCAGAATTAAGTGGCAGCAAATCAAACAAGCTATTAGCTTTGAATAGAGCTTCCATTTCCATAGCGGTGAGAGTGATAACAGGTCACAACCTGTTGGGTAAGCACTCTAATAAGGTGAAACTGACTGGTGCGAACCAACTTTGCAGGAAATGCAGCGACCCTGACGTCGAGGAAGATGTCTCACACCTACTATGCCACTGCCCTGCGATCAGTGACAGTCGATTTAAAATATTAGGCAGTTTTTACTTCGATGACCTAAGTGACCTAAGGACTATCCCAATAGCGCTGAAAGTCCGTTTTTGTTGCAAATCAGGATGGAGCAACTACCTCTTTGAAGCTGAAGGAGCAACACAGACCAGCACTGCATAAGTATCACAAGCGAACTTAACCAGGTATCCTCTTTCTCTTTTTTTTTCAGGACACTTCTTCGAAGGGTATCGCTATGGGCCCACGTAGGCCTATGCGTGTTTGACGACTCGCCCGAGCGTCAACAGCCCATGTAACCTATCCTAACCTAAGTTAGTATTTTATTTTACATTTCTTTAAGTTTGCTTTGTTGTATAATTGTTAATGTTAAAAAAATAAACCTTTACTTCTAAAAACGTATTTCGAAGTCATAAAAATAATTTGAAATTATATTTACGTTTTTTTAATGAAAACACGAAATCGTTCCACAACAAAAAAAAGCTGTCCGAAGGGACTCTACTTTTAGTTTCATGAGTCTGAGCTGGGTAAACAAGTTCACGCTTCTTTGCACCATTTTGTATGGAGAAACTCATTGGTAATTCTATTTAAATGTCAACTTGATGTATTTTCTATTTTGCTAGTTTCAACGCTCTTGGACTTCTTTGTTCCTGTTCTAGTTCATTATGACAAATATAATTATACATTCATAACTAATTCACTCTTCAATTAGCCCGGTCCTTAGCCAACTGCCTCCAGTTGCGCACTCCAAGTTGGTTGAGGTCCTTTTCTACTTGCGCCATCCACTTAAGACTTGCTCTTCCTCTACTGCGTCCGACGTCTGGCTGGGAATCGAAGACTCTGCGAGGCGATGTATTGGTGTCCATTCGTTCTACATGTCCTAGTCATCTTAAACGTCCAATACGAAGTTTTTTGACTAGGGGCAGCTGTACAGCTCGTATAGTTCTTGGTTGAATTTTCATCTCCATACCCCGTCAACGCAAACGGGACTGAATAATTTTCCTCTCAAATCGACCAAGGATTTCTTCATCCACTTTTGATACAGTCCAGCTCCAGAGCAGGACTGGGATGATCAGGGTCTTATATAGGATCTTCGAGTGAGGGCTTTACTACTGAATTGCCTTCTTAGCCCGAAGAAACAGCAGAGAAATAATTTAGCTACATGTACCTCAAAGTATATGGATCGACTCAGAATCGCTAGCTGAGTCGAATTAGCCATGTCTGTCTGTCCGTCCGTCCGTCCGTCTGTTCGTCACCGATTTTTGGGTCTTACATTTTGAGCTAGGATAATGAAATTTGGTATATAGGATCCTTGGCCGAGTCACCAGAACAAGTGTAAAATTTTTTTAAATCCGCCCACTGCCACGCCCCCTTTTAGAAAAAACGTAGTTTTAAGCCAAACCGTAAGGAATTTCAAAAAAGTGTGTTAGCAATATATTTAGACAATCCTAATATCTATATTTCGTCCATACAAAGTTTTTTGCCACGCCCACTTTTTGGGGGCGTTTTTAGTAAAAAACGTTTTTTGTCCAAATTTTAAAACTTTCAAAAAAAATTTTGATGCAAATACTTCCGCAATGGTAATATAAACATTTTGTCCATAGATCATTTTCACCTACGCCCACATTTTTTTTTTTTTTTTTTTTTTATAATTTGCGCGCACTCAAGGGGTTATGAATACCCTTTATATGTTTTAGCACAGTGTGGGCGTTAAGGAAATTAGGGATAAGAAGAAAGGAGATACCGATGCACATTGGTTTTAAATGTCTGTAAGTTATAATGGAAAGGAAAAACAGAGTTTGGTAGAGCATTCCACATTCGTGTTGTTCGGTTTATGTACGAATCTCTGTATTTCAGTGTACGTCCGAAGATAGGCTTGAGGGTAAACTGATTTGCATTCATTGCGTAACGAGTATTGCGGCTGAATTGTTGAATGGGAGGAATGCAGCTGGCTATTTCATTTGAACATTGGTTGTTAAAATAGCGATAAAACAAGGTAAGGCAGGAGATGTTTCGACGGTGTTCGAGCGAATCTAAGGAGTTCGCTATTCTTATGTCTCCTATAAGTTTTTTCGCACGCGTTTGAATCCTATCTAGTAGGTGCAATGTTGATTTTGGTGCACCTGACCAGACGTGGGCGTTGAATTCAAGTTTTGGGCGTATAAACATCGATTTAGAAAACCTAGACATTTCGCTGCGTTTTTAGCGACTTCAAATATGTGGTCGTTCCAACGTAAGTCGTTACTAACACACATACCTAGCATGGAAAGCTTTTCGGTTTCTTCGACGTAAGTGCCATTCATGGATAATGGCTCAAGATTTTGATTACGCTTTAATGACAGAAGACAGCATTGTGTTTTGGAAGCATTGAATTCCACTCTATTAGATTTACCCCATTTGATAATGCTGTCAAGGTCGGAATTCAATGAGCTTAACATATTTTGGCGTTTTGAGTCCACGTTCGAAGGTGAGGGACGAGGACCTGTAAACGAATATGAGAAGCTGAGGGTACTGTCATCAGCGAAGGAATGAATTGGATTAGAAGTTACAGACAGGAGATCATTTATAAAAATGAGAAAGAGAGTCGGAGACAAAACTGAGCCTTGAGGGACACCAGCATTTATTTGGTGAGTTACAGACTTGAAACCATCCAAAACAACTTGAATTGAACGTTTCGAAAGATAATGTCTAATCCATAGAAGAAGTTTTTCGTCGATTCCAAATGCACGCATTTTCGACAAAAGGGCTTGATGCCAAACCCTGTCAAATGCCTTTGAAATATCAAGCGCAACAATCTTGCTTTCACCACCATGGTGGATTGATTGGTTCCACTTTTCGGTGAGATATGTCATCAAATCAACAGTAGACCTGTTGCTGCGAAAACCGTATTGCCGGTCATTGAGAAGTTTTCGTGTTTCGAGATATTTCATAAGCTGACGGTTTATCAGCGTTTCCATGACCTTGGAAAGAAGGGACGTAAGTGCAATTGGTCGGTAGTTGGAGAGAGAAGAAGATTCGCCTTTTTTTGGTACAGGCTGGACAAATGCTGTTTTCCATCTACTCGGAAAGAGTCCTGATGAGTAGGATAGATAGAAAAGCTTACGCAGTGGTTTTGCTAGCGTAGAAGAACACCTCTTCAGAATGATGGGGGATATACCATCTGGACCAGCGGATTTGTGTATGTCAAGATCAGATAAAACTCTTGCAATTGTACGAGTACGAAAGTGAATTGGTCCCATGGAATGATTAACGTTCTCAAGTACAGGAGGAGGCTGAACACAATCTGGCAATGTAGAATTGGCTGCGAAATGCGCAGCAAGCAGATTGGCTTTGTCTAAAGAGCTGACAGCTGGAATGTCATTGTGAATGAGCGTCGGAATTGATGATGAGGCCGAATTTTTTATATTTTTAACAAATGACCAAAAGTTTTTACTACCTCTGGGACATTGTAGAATTTTTTGCCTCAACTTTTGGTCATGGAGGAATTTGACACGCTTTAAATGGGCATTACAGTCGTTTCTGGCTTGTTTGAACTTTGCTCGGTTTTCCTCTGTTGGGTTGGTCTTGTACAACCGAAAGTTTGTCTCTCTCAACCTGATAGCTTCTTTGCAGCTCAAAGCATACCACCCTTTTGCCTTTGGGGGCGTTTTCTTACAAAAACCATTTGTATACCCCATCCCAAGGCATTAGCAATAGAAATACGTTGTTTTTTGTCGAACCACAAAAGATTGTGAGAAACTGTCTGAGCAATATATTGTGACAATGTCATTTTCTGTTTTTCATCGCCATAAGGCCTATATTTTGAGGATATTAATTTAAAGGATGGGATGGGATAGGGTATTCAACGATCCGCATAGCGGATTGTAGCCTCTCATATGTTTATATTTTCGATTGGGATACAAAAAGCACTCTTTTTTTTACTATAGAGTACTTTTGAAGAATCTGGATTCCAAGTCAGATTTACACCAACATGCACCAACACAAAAACATTTAACATCTGACTTAATATGTCTATTTGAAGTTTGCATTTCGCAGTTTGATGATTAAAAAGCGATTTTCTGGAAAAACTATAAGTAGAAATTAAAATATTTTTGGACAATCATGTTCTAAAATTCATAAGTTTGTTTTGACACTAACTCACCAATGGTTGAATTTTTAAAAAAGCCGTAGGTAATGAGTAAAAGAAATTTTCAAATGATGGTTTTCATTGATAGCTTATAGCTATAATTGCGGCCTAAAGATAAACAATAAGCTGTCAAATGGCACACTAACACACATACAAAACCAGAGTAACATCTTTAATGTTCGATTGGGACGGGTAAAATCTGAAATCTGAGAGTAAATCTAAAAATCCCAATCGAAAACGCTATTAGTCTTACCCTCATTTACTGCTAAACCCATTTTTGCCGCTTCCTGAAATTAAAGAAGTCACATGACAGTGCATCGCCTTGCCTTAATCCTTTTTGGTATCGAATGTGTCGGTGAGGTTGTTTCCGACCGTGATGGAGGAGCGAGAATTCTCCATCGTCATCCTACACTGTCGGACTAGTTTGGCCGGTATACCAAAACTAGATAGGCTCTGTATAGCTCGTCTCTTCAAATGCTGTCGTATGCGGCTTCGAAGTCAATGAATAGGTGGTGGGTATCGATTTGGACTTCTTGGGTTTTTTCCTGGATCTGCCGAAGTGTGAAGATTTGATCAGTTGTGGACTTTCCAGACCTAAAACCACACTAATTAGGGCCGATCAGGTTGTTGGTAAACGATATCAGGCGTTCACATATTACGGCAGAAGAAGATTTGATCAGTTGTGGACTTTCCAGACCTAAAACCAAACTGATTAGGGCCGATCAGGTTGTTGGTAAACGATGTCAGGCGTTCACATATTACGGCAGATAGGATCTTGTAGGCGATGTTGAGCAGACTCCATTTCTCCTATTTTGTAGATCGGGCAAACGATGCTGAGGTTCTATTCTTTGGGCATACTTTCATCCGACCAGATTTGGCTTATGAGTTGGTGGATGTTACTTACCAAGTCATCTGCGCCTGATTTTTAAAAGCTCGTCGGGAAGGACGTCATTTCCGGCAGCCTTATTAAGCTTGAATTTATATATTGCTATCCTCACCTTTTCGCTGTTGTCGCCAATGTTCAATTGGTTGTTTTGCCTGTTCCTCATCGCCGTTGAACAGTCTTCAGAAGTGGTTCTTCCATATCCAAATCCTCAGCAACGTCTGTGTCTCAACTACGATATTTCGTTTTTCATCTCGACAGGATTCTGCTCGAGCCTTGTATCTTTGGCTTCACTTTTTACACTTTGGTAGAACTTGAGAACATCATTCCTGTAGAGGCATCTCTTTATATCCTCGATCGCGCATATTCCTTGCACTTGTTTCTTCTTTCTGAAAAGCAGGTGTTCTTCCGTTCATCTTTGCCTATAGACCTCAACGGCAGCTCTTGTCTTCACCTGCAGCTTAGCCTTGTAGGCCTCGTGCTTGGCTGTGAGCATCTGTCGGCATTCCTTATCAAATCAAGGGTTTCTTGCTAGTGGGCGCGAGAAACCTAGCATATCAATTAAATGAAATTGCATTTCATTTGACCAAATAGTTTTCGACAAATTGGTAATTTTCCTTATATGGGCTAAATCCATAGATCCGTTATATGGATTTTCACGGAAAAAAAAACTTTATTTTTTATCACAATTGTCCTTACGGTGTTTCAGGAGTGACCAGATTTCGTTTGTTCAATGAAAACATTAATAAAATTTTACTTCGCTCTTATCGATATTATTAGTTAAAAATTTATATATATAGTCAAATGCTGCCAAAAATTGATTAACATTATTTCGATTTACGTTTCGAACCCCAGATTTGGGTTGATTTGAACATTATGATTAAAACTGAATCCAAAAAGTGTTTCCTGCAATTGCGTTTGTCGGTTTGAATGACGGTCCTTCCACGCTTTACTAATTTTTTTGATTTTTTAGTTTTTTTATTTTTTAAATTTTTATTTTACGTCTTTATCTTATTCTATATCCCGATGCAATAATTTTTGTTTATAAATTTCTTTTCTAAAAATCATTCTGGGCATCGCCTTTAATTCCATTTATAGATACTGTCCTTGTGTTGGGTAATTATATTTTCGATATATAAGTTATTTCGATTTACATCGTATTTTCCGGGTTCCAAAATCGACATAACCAAGACCTTGCTTATAAACAGGGAACCCTAAAGTTTATTTTTGTATGATGCACTTACAATAACAAATATTAATTTTATTATTTTATAAACATATATGACACAAAAGGAGTAAATAAATAATAAAAAATAATTATTAAACAAAAATATATTGATTAAAAATATTCTTTGGTTTAAACTTAATTAATAAATAAATAAATAAACTCGCTTTGTTACATTGAAAAAAAAAAACTTGGGATTCAAACTCGAAAACACAATCAAACCATATTCAAGCGAATTGCATTGTCATCACATCACTTGAATATTGTTGGTAAATATGGTGCAATCTTCGGCAAAGCACCCGGAAACAGTAGAATCTTTTCATAGTGATTCAGATCTGTAAAATATAAAAAAATAATCAAAGCATGGTTTCTTTCTATAAATTACTTTTCTTGTTTTATTAACAATAACATAATTAATATCGATCACAAGTCCTTCACATTACTTAAATATTATTAATTTGTTTTTTTTTTTTAATTGTTTAATGTCCTATTTCATTTCACGCTTTTGTGATTTTTGTTGTTTAATTGTTAACTCTTTCACATCTTAATAATTTACATGCTTATGAAAAAATGTATAAAAAAGGAAACTCAAACAAACAAACAATTATACAGGCAAACACAAAAAAATGTTATCTGTTTATAAAATGTTTACTTAATGTTTGATTTTGAATTTGTTTATAAATTAATGTACAGGGAAATTGGTTGGAAAAATGGGTAAATTGCATACAATATTATGTTAATAGGCATACGAATTCTATGTACAATCATTTCATTTTAGTTTACACCTTGCTTTTGTTTCATAATTTTGTTCTCTTACATCCTAACTTGTTTACACACAATTTATTGCAAATTAAAAACTAAAAACAAACAAACACATAATCAGAATAAAATTAAACTATAAACAAAATTACTATTAAAATTCTAACTATAATCGGCTTGTAAAAATCAAACCCACAATCAATAATAATTTAATATTATAATACTATTCTTTTTTATTTCACAACTTTTCTTATACGGAAAGCAGAAATTAAATTTAATTGAAAATACTTAAATTCTCTTTGTTTTAAAAAAAATATTAAAAGACAATTTAAGACTATTGAAATATATATTGGTATGTATAAACAAATACATTTAAACAAATTATTGCCCCAGGTTGCTAGGAATAGCATGAATTGGTTGGCTAAACATTTTGTTTATTCTTAAAACAAATAAAAATAAAAGATTAGGAAATAAATTGTAACTAGAAAATGATCGAACTAAACAAAGAGTTTAATTTTATTTCAGTTCCCTGTAATGGTGGAGAAATTAACAAATGTTTTGTTTTGCTCTCATAAATTACATATAACGAAATCTCAGTTGCTTTACTCTTTTTTTAATTAAAAATAAGGACACTGTCCTAGGAATTCAAGTATTGTTTTCCAAACAATTTTTGTTTTATAAAAATAACCTGCTTTTTGTTTTATTTGTCTTTTAACTCCTTTTTTTATCGGTTTTAATGTTCTTCTCATTTGCCTTGCTCTAACTACGAATCTCTCTCTCTATACACTTACAATATTCTAAAATAGATTTATTTATTTTTTTTTGTTGTTTTTACATTTTTCTTGGTGTAGAATAGAATCTCACAGAATAACTTGTAAAGGTTTTTGTTTATAAACTAGAATTATTTTTCATTTGGTTACTTTTAGGGTTGTATTTGTATTTTGTTTATTTTGTTATTAGGTACTGAACATGAGGAGTAGACGACGAGGACAAGGAGAAGAGGGCTCCTTAGTGTATGTGTTTTGATGTTTTAGTTAGCCGCATCAATCACATCTGTATCACCAATGTATGGCTTACCAATGGACAACAGGAAGAGGAACGCCACCGCTAGTAAACTCGAACCAAAGAGATCGCCCAGAGCGGTTAAGTATGGGATGGCAGAATTGTCAGGATCGATCTTCCACTTCCACATGGCATGGATGATGATATGGGCTAGATACAAGAGAATCATCACCTGAAAATTGAGAAAACAAACCAAACATTGAATATTTCGTATAATGTAGGCGATAAAAAGTCGATTTACCTGTATCAAACTCGCACATAGATACGACAAAACGAATGCAAGTGTTAATGTTGACTCGTTCATGTTAATGTAATCAGCCGTAAAGATGAAACATACTTGACCGGGAATGGACAGCATAAGAAGAATCCTGGCTGATCTGGCATATGGAACTGAAATGGACACAAACAAAATAAGTTTCTGGAAAAATGATTTACAGTAAATTTATTTTACCTCCTTTGAAGAGCGCCTTCCATGGCCATTCGAAAATGTTGGCGTGTGGTGGGATAATTCCAATAATTGAACTCTGATGAAGCATTGTAGAGATTTTGCTCGCTTGCACTGAAACCAAGTTACCACCGATACCGTTGATAATTGGTTGGAACACAACGAAACCTGGAAACACATCAACGGATGCATCAAGTACCAGACCGCCGAACCTTTAAGTGCAAATAGATGGTTAGAATGCTGTCTGTGATGTCGTTTTAATATTAGGAATAATAATAATTTGCTATATTTGGTCTTGTACACTTAAGAAAAAAACCCTATTTCAGTTTGTGGAAACACTTTTTGAAGCTTATTTTACAATAAGGCTAACCAAACGTCGAGCTGCTAATTGTCGAGAGATTTTCTATGCAATCGGTATGTTCCACAGCAATGTTATTTTGATGATTCTTGCTAATTTATATTTATTGCCGCTCCCGTACGCATAAATAAGTAAAAGAGAGAACGCTTGGCAGAGATTAAAACACTTCAGTTGTTATCTACAATGACAGGTGTAGATCACTTGTTTTAAGATGTGTCATTTTCTCTTTAAAATGCAAACGAATTGGTACTGAATTACTGTATTTTACTTAACCGCGTTTCCGGGGTTTTTCGTAATGTTGTCTATCTCTGAGAGAAAATACCCTCATTAGAATAAATTTGTGAGTTTATTATTTTGACTGCAAACGTTTCTCTGCACATCCTGGTTATTATATTATTATTAACAACGAACATCTTCTCTAAGAAAACATTGTAAACTCACTTGTTTTCATCCACACGATTCTGATTCTATTGCCATACTGCTATTAATACCACTGCCAAATTGAAATCAAAAATTTCGTGAGATTTTCAGATTGAATTTTATCCTTTAAAAAAATCGTGGGTTACATTATTCTGTGAGGATACTTAAATGATTTATTTAAAAAGATATGCGTTTCCACGATTTCTTTGGAAATATATTAATATCATTAAAATACAAATGCCTGAGGCGAATAAATAAATCGAATCGAAAATATGTCATTTTCAAGCTCACGATTTTCTAGTTGACTTTAAAGCCTCATTTATTCTTCAGGTCTCTCGGATGCAAATCAGATCGATCTACATCGGATAAGCGTAGCAGTGTATACAAGGTCTACGACTGATCTTAGGTTCATAGCTACTTTACAGTTTACAAAAACCATTCGCTATCGACAAGACTTTGGTTTAATGAAAGTTCAATGTTAAACCCCAACTTTATAATGTCTACCCAGATATCAATGAAGCGCAAAGCCTAAAATACCTAGACTCGGCTAAAAGTAGAATTATCATAGGATCATTTGCACCAAGATCCGTTAAATGCAGAGTAGTTTAGAAAGCTGCTAGTCTGGTTGAATATTGGCAATATTAAGAAAATAATTTTGCTTTCAAAATATCAATTGAATAGAGATCTGACTATTCCAATTACTTTGATGTGTCAAATATAAAGATTATAATTTTTTTAATTAAGTAAGAATGTGAAAGATCACCAGTAGCCTGATAATAGACTTTATTCAACCAGCAAAGCATGTTGGTATTATAAGTGTCAACAAAATGTTTTGAACTCCCAACGTGACAGGCGCGTGTCTTCTTTAATAAGAATAACAAATATTAGTTAAAACATCCCAATAGGTACATAAGACCAACTCAGTCATTAAAATAAATAACAAAAAAACCATCAACGTAAAGTATCGTCGAGTTTACTTAAAAACTTCCCAATTACAAGCAATAGTATGTCATCATGGGAACACATCCTCATTGAGTATTTGTTTGTACTATTAAAGGCTTATGTTTGTGATCCGCAATAATTGATCATTCTAAGCTCGTCACCTTGACTGGCTACCAATAGTTGTATGACTTTGCAAGTTTTGTTTTTTAGCATCTATCTCTGCTAACAAATCAGGTGTCTTAATTAATAATTTCAACGAAAAGGTCTTCAGACACCCACTTCTATATAATAGATATTTACAAGATCAGTGCTTATTTTTACCCAGGCTTAATGAGTTAAGATACTTACCCACTAATACACAACGCTGAGAGTACAGGAATCCAGCCATTCTTCAGAATAGGACGAGTATATTTATTTTTATACACAATAACCACCCAAATTGGTAGAAGACAAAGATAAATAGCAATCACAACAAATGTAATCCATAGGTGGGTATCTGCAAAAAAGGTTGCCAACAGCAGTTAGAAACAAATTTCCGTCGAACCAATTGACAGTACTTACCCAAGTGGGCAAAGAGATGAGAGGCAATAAACGAGAGTACACTTATAGAAACTACATCACCAATTGATGCCGCCAACGGAGTTGCCATATTATCTGGATTTAAACGGTACTTTTGGGATAATAAAACCACAGCCACTAACACGAAATCTTTATTTATGTTTAAGAGAGGGAAAGATGTAAATATTAAAAAAAAAAAACAATAATTTGTTGATAGAAACTTACCTAACACAAAGCACGATGATGTTGCAGTGAATGTACTCGAAGCTATCAACAACATTGTATGTTGAAAGCTAAAGTTTCCATTCATAATGCCACCAACAGTGATGGCAAATATCGAAACTAAAAATGACGCAACTATCGCCTGCACTTGAACTAAAGCTATATTGCCAACAATCATTTTGATAACTTCTCGGCGTGACGTCATATTGCCCAAATTTGCCTGGGTTGAGAGTCGTGATGCGAGGCACATATCAAGATTTCCCTTTAAACCAAGTAGGGCAGGAACCAGGATGAACAGCTCGGATACTGATTTGAATACTTTCCATTTCTGTAAGTAAGGAGAAGATTATTTTTATAATAGGGTGCATGAATGTATAATAATGGTAAAAATTATTGAATCGATTTTAGAAGATGTGGTAACCCCGTCGATATCAAATTATTGAACATACAATTTATTTCTATTTACATCTGTATTAACAGTGCGTTGAGGTTTTATAAAATTCGTACACTAACTTTAAGAAAGGGTTATAACTTAAGAATCTCTAAACCAAAGCTGGCAGAATGAATTTATTGAGCTTCTCCGGATCGTACTGTAATAATATTGATCAGGACCATAAAATTACATCTCACCTGGCATAAACGAAGTAAAGATGTCATTAAACAGAATTAAGGTAGGTAATACGCAATAGTCACTGTCAATGCTCCAGCCCTTTCTTTAATTATATAGCTGGATGATGGATGCAGTAATCTTATGGTTTATTGGTGTACACTTTAGAATTGAGATAACCTCACAGGATAACATAGGGGTTAAATCACGACTACGTGGATTTTAATTTATGTTACCTCTCCTAGTTATTAATTTGCCAGGAAAAATTTTACAGACGAAATGCACGCGTTTTGCTCCGTCCTACTGGAACCATATTCTTGGTTACAGCCTGTTATGTTTTGCAATTCAACCGCTGAAAAGTATAGTAACTGCACATTTTCATCTTAAAAAAAAGTAAGGGTCGTTAATTCCTCTCGCGCCGTATATATATATATATATATATATATATATATATATATATATATATATATATATAGCATAGCATTATATAGGTCACTTTAGGCGAATGAGGGAGTTTTTGATGATTGCGGCAGTTCTACTTATTGACGTGATGAAACTGACCTTCATTCAAAAATAAGTAAATGTTGAAAATCACTCAAACAGAATTTGACTGTTTTTTTAATTCTTTTACCTGTTGAAATGTATAGGGATGCAGCTTTAGGTTTTTATGCGGTATACGTTATGTAATGATGACCAATGTACATTTAAAGAACGTACCGCTTGAGAAGTAAAAGGTTCCGATCGTCACGATAGACTGATCAATACACTCTACGTTGTTTTCTGATCTTAATTATCTTAGTTGCCCGAATTTTTCCAGTGTCACACCGGTCTTTAAAACTGTTTGCCCTTTTATTTAATTTAAAGTATACTTAACGTATTATTTAAATTTAAATATAATTTAAAGTGCCGAAAACCTCGAATATAGGTAAACCTTTTACGAGCTACAGTACTCGAATCACAGTTTTTAAAACAGTAAAAATCTCGGATTCGTTGCATGCATGCAGTAAGATAAACGAATATAACATTCTTTTAAGACACCTGTTACTTGTACCATGGCGGACCCACAATATGATGACGAATCTGAAAGGCTTTATCTGAGATAAGCTTTCCTTGACAATTGATACTATTCGAATGATTTCTCAGATTATTGCGAGAGAATTGCTTAGGAATTAACTATAAAGATGATGGGGAGAAACCAAGATTTGAAGGTCTAAACATCTTATATCATAAAATTCGCTACATATAAATGGACACCAAAAATTCGTGAAAGAGTGATTTTGTGCTCATACGAAACTCGAAGCTCTATTCTACTTTCAGCTAACCACTCGTCACTTATCGCAGGAGTTTAGGTGTTCCTGTGTGAAATTATGTCACTATAGCCTTTCGATTTATTTTCGTTTTCAACTTTTACTCGGAGAATTGTGCTAGCGTTCCTTTCCTTCCAATGTCTTTCAATTGATCAAACATTCAACAAAGTACCATACATTTGTAGTGCCAGTTAAAACAAAGTGAAGTCAATCAGGTTTTTGTCTCGTCATGAAAACTCATTGCTAAAAATTGAAACTTATCCTTGAGCAATGGAAAACACCATTAGTATTTAATAATAAAGAATGTACAACTTACGTAGCACTCCGATGGAATATCATTATATCTACTATTAACATTTCTACCATACCACCATAAAGACATTTTAAATATTTGAAAGAAATGAAATTCACATCAACAACTAATTCACAGCCATACGCAATTATCGGCACGATGAGAGCGTTTTATGTTACCTTAACATTCTTATTGGTGCATATGTTTAAAATGGTATCTATTGTTAATTTGATCGTTCTAGGTAAACTGATTACTTAATGATATGTTAAGTTGTTTACCTGATAAACATATTAAAACACGCCGATAGAATCTTCTATACATGGAAGGTTGCCGCAATGAGGGTTATGATTGGCTATTGACCGATAAGTCATATAGAAGCTAGTTGTAGGTTAATTATGAAAAAGAGTAATCTATCAAGAATTCGCTTAATTTAAGCACGACTGTTTTGGGGTTAGTTATTAGAAGCCATCTCAAGTCTCAATGACTAAATTTTATTGTAAAATATTCAAGTTCTACATATAAATAATGTTTACTCAAGACAAATATATAAATATTAAACTTAAATAAAATAAACTCAAAACTCTGTGAGAAAAATGCTAACTCGCCCAAGGTTTTCATTGGTCTTTAGTTGTGATCCCACTGTGAAGATTCTTTAAGAAAAATCTACGGAGATATTCAAATTAAGCAATTTATTCAATGATAGGTTTTACGATTGTGATGGAAAAAATAACTCAAAAAGGATAAATCAATTTGCAATTTTTTTTATCGAGTTCATCGTGACAAATCAATTATTAAATAATTAATAATTTCAGTTCAATGACAATAATGTTGCACTTTAGCGTTGCCGTCGATTTTGATAATTACTTGAAAGATTATTTAAGTACATTAGTAAAGAACACGTGCAAACAAATGTACGATGGAAAGTTTTGATTTTGATTAAATTAGAATACAAAAAAAATATATTAACATTCAAGGTAAATTCAGATTATGATAAGATATTTAATCAATATTCAAATTCAAATGAAATAAAAAAATGATACTTTTGCGATATGAATTTGAAAAGCAAGTCAAATAAATAAAGATGGTGTATTCACTTTCTTTAATTTTAAGGTATTATAAATAATGTTTTCAGCAAAACACAGATAAGCCATTATTTTAATCTGATTATTGCAATCAGACAAGATAGTCTGTTTAACTTATTTATGTTTTAGATTCATATCTTGAAACGGGATATATTTTAAATTGTAATCAATCAATGAAGCAACCGAAAACTTCGAAAATATTTAAAATGTATATTTGCGATAAGATCACTACAGTTAATTTTGCTAGTCTGCAGGACCGTGATATATGAAAACATTTAATTGTTTATAATTATATCGATTAACCTTAGCAAATAAAATCAACTTATCAAAATATGATAATGCTTGGTGAGAACAAAGTTAATGCAAACTGTCATCATAACTTTTTTAATCGAGTAGTTGTTTTATAATGGTTGGCATAGGATTCGGTATTAATTCATTAAATTCCATAATCCTGCATTTACTTAAAATATATAGATATATTCCGGATTTTATTTACTCTATTGTTATGTAAGGGTTAATAGACGGAGAACACATGAGTCGTGTCATAGAATCATGGTATTTTTGGTCAGCATTGTTCTGACATGGTACACGATTTCGTATGTTTAGTATGCTTTTTGGCAGGATATGTGATTAGAGAACACGGTTTGAGAGCCTATGGAGACCAACATTTTAACTTAAATGTTAGTGGTGGAAAAGGAGTAATTTACCAATGTGTACACACTTATTCGTCGATTTGGCATTTTACATCTGTTATATGAGAGGACGTAAGGGTGTAGTATGAAAATCACCAGTTAAGTGACGCTGGTCTATTAATAAAGTGGCGTTTATAATCATATTTTACTTGGGTTGAAGATTATTTATGGTACAAGAAATCAGTCTTCCGAGTGCATAATTCGTTATAGCATCGAATAATTTGAAACACAATTGATTATTATTGGAAAATACGAGATCATAGTCACGTAGTGATGAAACTATAACGGAGAGGGCAATGATGAATCCGTTCTCAACAGCTTGGCTTGTCGTATTTAAAAAAAATATTTTACGTAACCATTATGTTTTAAAGGAATTGAAGTTTGAAGAATATGCTCCTTTTCGACGTAAGTTATGAATAACAAATTGGAATCCACCACTACTTGCCAACACAACTCGCACCAAGCTCACGAATGTGTTACCTCTTTATTAATACGAAGAATTCATAACAATACTTCAATTAATGAAGCCTACATGAATTTATAATAAATATATTATTCTTTGAATTGATTTCAATTCGTTTTTTTAATAATTGATAGTCAACAACGGGACACTTTTAATTCATAATGCAACAACGTAAGTAGTTGCTTAATCACATTTTAATTTATTAAATAAATATTAAATTTGCCTTACTACATGTCACTTTACTTCACACTGACCTTTTGATATCTCTTCCGAGTTTCTCACCTCTCACATATAATCTCTTGCACAACTTATTTCTTTTTATTTCTAAATTCTATGATAACCAGATAAATTGAAAGTCACCCGAATGACCTATGAGTGCTAGCATTCCTCTCAGCGGTATTTGAAGTATTGCTACTGATCACGCAGTTCATTTCCTCTCTTTACTATGTCTGTCATTAAAATGGAATTCAAAAGATTAAATAAAATGTTACATAAATGATTTATAAATGTAACTGGTTTCAAGATAACTAGTGCTTTAGTCATTCAGATAGTTAATAAAAAACGAACGTGATCTTTTAAATATTTTAAGCATTTTTGCAATGTTTTACGAACTGACATGACGTGGGAATGCTTTTGAAAGTATTAGTCCTAAGTCATACAGTCATATTTTCATATTTACAGAACTAGCAAAAAAAAAACACATAAACGAAAATACAGTTGAGCATGTTTGGCATCGCTAAATACCACTTTTGGCATTGCCAGGGAAAATGCATTATCTAGTTTAAAACCTATAACGCAGGTCACGTAAAATTTGGTTTGGTATTAAAAGATAGAATTCGGCAAAGCATTCATTTGTTGGTCAGCTAAATTATTAACTTTATTTAGATGGGTCAGACAACATTTAGTAAGGGTATAACAATATTATGTGTTATACTCGGCGGATGACAGATCTCGTGAAATTATGGTTCAATGCATTGCTGAGAGACTTAAATTTATGAAAGTAATGTTAACTGTTCATGTTCTGATAATGCATCTTTTCAAATGAGAACAAAGTCTTAATATCGAGACTAATAAAAATGACATTTACTGACAGCTGACAATCTGTCTGTCTATACTCGGGATCGTGTTGAAAAGAATAAATTGTCGATAAATTGGACATTTGCTATAGATTAATATGAACTATTGTGAATCAACCGAATGCTAGAAAACTAAACATATTCCTGGGATCGTATTTTGGTTAAAACAAATAAAAAGGGGCTACTCGCAAAATGGCGTCTTGCTGAAATTGGCGTCTGTTCTTGTACTTTTGTGGCAAAAATTATGAAAAAGATCAAATGAAATCATGTTTTAGAAAAGAGACCAATGAATGTAAATATAATATTTTAAATGTCTTTATTGATAAGAAAAATCTTTTTTCGGTCCACCCTATACTATACATATGCAGTTTTTCTGCCGCCCAACGACAGAGTGCAGTTATGTCGACTGGTGCCGGCACTTTTACTCCTATTTATCTAGGTCAGTGTTGTAATATGATACCAATAACCGAAGTCAAGTGGACACTTAACAATGTGGAGAAAAGGTATCTTCTCATCTATAGATTTTTGTATAGCTACTGGAAATCGCCTTTTAAGTGGTCATCACAAAACGAGGTAAACTCTAGAGACACAAACAAACTGAGTCAACAAAATATGTGTAGTGAATGTCAAACTATAGAGACGCAAGGACTTTTTTGTGGTAATAAAATAAAGTTCGACATGTGCTTTCGGCATTATAAATAAATAATAAAGAAGTAAATGGCTTGGGCTATGAAGACTTTACAACATGTTACATATAATCTAGTAACGTTAAAGGACGCAACTGGACTTACAAAACCTACGTTAGCTACATCTATATTATTGCTGCACGATAAAGTAAGAATTATTATCATGTTTTCAAATTTTATTCACTTTGGCCTAAATTGTAGCCATCTTAATATTTACGCTTTGCTGCATGATATCTCTAAATCATCGAACCTTTATTAGAAGCTCGACACTCGTAATATTTCAACTATTTGGTATACAGGACTGCGTACCCGAACTCGAATGGGTGTGTGGCCATTCATTGAAATCCATGGCATATTTGACATCGCTAATTTTGGTAGCACGTTGATGTATTAATTCCTTTATAGTGTTGGCGGAATTTCGTCCAATCCTAACATAAACGAGGTTGTTCACTTCACAAAGTGTATCAATCTGAACTTTTTACAGAAAGCCAACAATCTTATACTCATTCCGTCGATAAGCTTCTCTGGACCAAGTATGTCTTAGCATTACCAGTATTCCTTTAATGCAAAGATGCATTGGATGGATCTACAGTCCTGGGTTCATGAGCTTACACTTTAGCAAAAATGAATGTGATCGTTTGTTTCATTGATCGGTCGGTCCTCAATCAATCCAGGAAACTAGAATTTTTGTTACGACATCTATCGTTTGACTGAACTATTCTTTGGGCTTGTCCGCATTTATTTTTCATGCTGAATGCTATGCTTACCTAATGATAATAATGTTCGTAAGCTGTTCGTAAGCACTTATATAACTCCCTGTAGACTGAATATGCCCCAAAATCTTAAAAAAGGCAGTGGTAGATATAAGACTGTAGATCAGACGACCTATGGTATAGTCCGCAAAGGGCACGTCGCTTTAGTTAAATAGGTTGTACGCTTAGTCTGTGGAGAAGAAGCTGACGTGGTAATTGCTGAAAAATTCTTTCGTGCTTGATCATCTTCATCTGGGTTGGGGAAATAACAGTATAAACACTACAATGGACCAGGAGTCACGGCTAAGTACTTCAATTGATGTATGATAAAGTGTATAGCTCTAGCAAACTCTTTTTTCTTTCTTGTTATAACTTTCAGTAAACTGAGTGCGCGCAAATCATAAAAAATAAAACGTCAGACCAAAATATTCGTACTCTTGCCTTACGTTTGGCTCATTTTATGAAGTTTAAAATCAACCGTGCACGCATTATACTGTTATGTTTTTTTTTTCAAGGGATCTACAATTTCTCAAGTTGGAGAAAGAATTTAACACAAATTGATTGATGTGCACACAACTTAAATATATAAACAATGGAAAATTTAATTTTATTTTAAGTTTGAAATAAAATAGTTATTTACCCGCTAATTTGAAAGATTATGGGTTTTTATTATCCAATGATTAATTTAATTTGACAATTAGCAAGTTAACGCGTGGTATACAACACAGAAAACTGATAATTTTGAGAGAGCTGCTACACATGAGTAGTAAGGCTGGTATGTAAATAAAACAAAAAGCTAAAACTCACCTCGACTCTGCCCAAAATAATGCCGGCGCCAATGGTACCGATACCAGCCAAAAAGAATGGTATCGACACCTGTATCAAAATGGTTGACCATTTCTCTTGTTTGACACCAGGACGATTTAAGGCTAATTTCTCATCGGCACTACCCGGCACACCGGCAATACTGCCGCCGCCACCACCACCACCGCCATCATTACCACCACCTGCACCGCCCCTATCCGATCCTGGATCAGGTTCTGATGATGCTATTGACGTCGTGATGATTGAGCTTAATGAACCAGTTGTCGAAGGTGGTAGACCGGACAATTTGTCATTGTCGGTGTCTGAAATAGTAACAAAAACAAAAAATTACTTCATCATACAAATTTACAATTTTTTTTAAGGATTTCAAAAAAGGCAAAGCAAAGGCAAAAAGGCAAAGCAACACAAAAAAGCATCAAAATACATATTATAATAATAGTTATTTATTTTATTATTAAGAACAATTACGATAAATGTGTTAATCAATGCAGAAAATAAAAGAGCATCAGTTCAGTCGATCACATGGTAATATTTAATATAATTCTTTCGGATTCATTTAGATTTCAAATCAAATCTGCATCTATTTTCTTTGCCTACGTCATTTTCGATTGACTTGTTATTAGCAAGAATATTCTTGCCAAATTTCACACATAATAAATTTGTATTGTATATAATTTAATAATTTATTATTTGATGATCTGCAGAGATTATGAATGAAAATTGGGGTGCGCTGTCATATATGTCATAAGCAATTTTTAAAAAATGATTGGTAGCTCTGGGTCGACTATTAAAGAAGAAAAAAAAAACAGAGAGGTAAACAGTTGTAAAATTTTTAACTCCCCTCACGTATAATAGCAAGCAATGAATTAAGTTTTGTGCAACCAAACACGTTCGACAGGTCAATCAACCAATTTGTAAGCAATGTAGAAGATAACGTACTTTGTAATGATTTGTATTTTGCTCGGTATGTACTTAATCGCAGTTAATATTGTAGTTTATTTAACAGCTGTCACAATATCCTACAACAAAAACAATCATTTACGGGAGTGTTTACCGTTAAAATTAAAATAATGGCAGTGTTCCGGATTTCAGATTACATCTGAGAAATAAGGTAATGTGATGTGGAACGCAAAATCTTACTGAATAGAAGGCTAATTTTTTTTAATTTATTTTATTTTTCATAGATAAATGCTTTATAAAATTTTATTGTATTCGCACATTTACGGATATGGTCATACGGAGCGTTAAATTTAATTAAATAAAATTTAAATAACATAAACAATTTCCCATGTTTTGCAACTAAATGAGAGAATACATATCTAGTTGTTTACTATCAAACTTTTTGTATCTTATCGTTTGACATTTGCGGCATTATCGAAACTAAATGTTGTCATTGTTTTTAATTTTTTAACTTACACAAATCGTATTTAAAAACAAAGATATATTATATAATTTGTTATAAGAAATTTCTTAACGATTAATTCAAGCTATCAATGATAAGCAAAAACAAGATATCGAATCATCTCTAGACATTTCCGTCAGTCAGAAGGTTTAGATATTCCATAGTCATGAACCTAAGTAATTGTGTGTTTCTGCGCACACAGTAACATGATTTTATTTACAATCTCACTATGTTGTGTACTCTTTGTTTTTATATCTTCCATTGAAGCATTCATATTTATTTTATTACATGAAATTTGCAATTGATTTTTTCCTTGCTATGTATAAACCAATTCCATGTTTGTAGTTTCCAAAGAAGATGTCAATCATGTTAAAAATTTAAGTCGGATCATTAAAGTCTGATTACTTAGTCCCATAAGTTTTTGCACAGATACAGTCACCAATAATTCTGCAGCTTAGTACGATAGTTTAACCTAATTTGAAGAACTTCAAAGCCCGTAAATATTGCATTGTAAGTCCAGCAATAGTAAGTAGGAGAACTAGTCGTACTGTCGAACAATATTCCAGCTTATAATTAATAAATTTGAACTTCAGTCACTCTTGAATCTTAAAAAACCCGACTGCACATATTTTGCATTTTTAACCTTGCCTAACATCATTATATTAATAATATGAGATATGAACCAATTGACGGTAATGTTGTAGCATAGACTTTTTTCATCAGTTTATTTTTATATTTTTTATTTTGTATGTGTTATGAAAAAAATTAATTTATTATATACATATATACCTATTATTTTATTTTTAAAAATAAATAAAATTACATTAAATTATTAAATAATTTTAAATAAAAAGAAAATAGGCAAACACACACCTCACTTAAATACTTAAAACACACTTCAAAAGAATGTTATTACAAGATAGCAATCAAATTTTTGACAGTTAACAATCAATTAAATTTATAATCAATATTTATTAGCAGTCAAGTATTCATAAAATCAAACAAATTTATAACTTCAATTTTGATTGAATTTAAAGTCGAGAGGTACACATATAGTAAATCAGAAAATCTACGATAATTTTTTTTTTGGTTCGAATCTTATCAATCATGTGACTTGAAGGCAGTCACTAGCGTAAGAGATCTATATTTATGCTGATTGGTTATAATAAGAAGTTGCAAATTGTTTTATGGGAATTAGCGCCGCTATAAAAATTACAATTAGATGAACATTGGTATTAAAATATGATCCAGATAAGGTATTTAAAGGGATATTGGTGGAAAAACTGTTGGATATACTTAAAACTTCGTTTTAATAAAAACAAGTCAACAAAAAACTACAAAAAAAAACCATGGGAGGGATCTTATTCTTGCATTCAGTTCGTTTCCTATCAATATTTTATGACTTTATGACTTTTTTTTAGAAATCCAAAGTTTTAGCACACATGCACCAAGATATTTATTCTACTATCTTTTATGTAGTATTGTTATGCAATTTAAACTGTTTTTTACATGTTCGTGTTAAAGTCATTTGAAAAATTAATAACCCCAAGTTACCTTAACGAATTTGAATGGTATTAAAAACCTTGAAATACTTTTGTCAATGCGAATCATACACGTACTTACGCTAGATTGTGCCCTGTTCCAAAAATAGCTTATAAGAGTTTACAGACAACATTAGGTCACAGATATGACAAATGAACTGATGTCTCTGTTTCGATGCACAATGCAAAATAAATACAATGTATTTGAAGACAACACACAAAACAAAGATTGACATCAACATCAAATCGACGCTAATCAGCAAAATGATTTATCGATCGACAAGCTTTTTGAAGTCTCATGGATATTATAGTTAAAATATATAGTCCTAATCAATTAAGTAGTTTAAACAATGTGACAAGAAAAAAAGATGATAGTTCTTACCGATAGGTAAATACTCCTCTGTGTATGAGAATACATCACCTTTGTGACGATTTGCTGGCATAAAATCAGTTACTCTTATCCACTCGTCAACCAAGCCATAAGAAACATCACGCACTTTATTGATACTCATTTTGCACGCATGTATTTCAATATATCGAAATTTTTTAAATGTATTTTAAATCTAAAAATCCAATAGATGCTTTATCACAGACATTCCAAGAAACACTGAGATGTGAGCATCTTGTACGAGCATCCCTATCATTTTACAAAATTCAAGAAAAAGCAAAGAGACGAATGTAATCAGTTATCAATAGACACATTCATAAGTAAACATTTGATTACGTGCATGTGGTTATTTTTGTTTTCTTTTTTTTAGGACTGCAAATAGAAAAGTTCATTGGCCCACCTTTTTAATAACAGTATAAAGTACCGATTACCGGATGTTTGATGATCGACTGCTGTCACTGACATAATTCAATTCAAGGTTCCTTTGCGAAAATTGGCTAAACGTTGATATAAACGTGTTAAATAATGTGACCTTTACCCACATTTACATTTTTTAGATTCTTGTTTCCAAAAAAATGTTAAATATTAACACAAAGAAGTGAATAAATTTGATCTCAAAGAGCAATTAAACAAATTTGACAATGAAAGCAATCAATACACCTTAAATGTCAGGTGTTATATTTATTCATTCAGCGACATTCACACCCAGAAAATAAGAAAAAAACAAATAATATGATAATTTCATTTCAGAGATGGAAACACATTCAAAAAGGAGCAGTACATACCACGGGCCATAACGTATGACCCTATTGGAAAGATTTAACATATAAAAAAAGCTTAAATGCAAAAATTGTAAAATGTTGAGGTTTGGAAGCAAATCGTGTGGCGTTACAGGTGGACTTAATGAATATGGATAAGATAAGATATTTGACAGCCGATAACAGTGCCCATAATTGCGGTAATCACTTAATAACTATGAACTTTTTGAAAATTAAGCCATCTGATTAGTGCATAGATCTGATTTACGTTTGCGGAATGTCATATCTGTACACGTACAGTTAAGCGAATCACTACCATATTCCACATTTTTTTAAATGCTTATTTTCTGGAAGTTGCGGAAACAAAACTGAGACTAGGCACTTTTAACGTAGTTACCTATTAAAATCCTTACTTGGCACAAAATTCCGAATCGTAGATCTTTAAACATACAAATTTACGCTGCTGCTCAATAATTACGAAGCGAATATTGGATAGCTCATTGGATAATTAATCGCCGTGTGAGGGAAATCAAGGTTGGACGGTCTCCCAGGAAGTTTAAAAAACGAACCCAGAGCGAGATATATCAGGGAATTTCAGATGAAGTTTTCAGCCAATAAGAAAACACCAAACATCCAGCAATTTATATAAACGACATCATATTGGTATCTAGTAAATTTAAGCATCGCAGATGAAAGGAACATGTAATCAATTCAGTTGGCAGTTAGTCAAGCGCAAATCTCTTGATAGTATTGATAGCGGACCTGCAACAGTGGACCCAGAAAATAATAAGATATTCAGAATTTAATCTTCTTAAATGCTACCGAAGCTAAGTTTCGGAAAGACACTAAGACTAGCGTTCTACTTCCATTAATGCATGCCATTTGGGCAAATGAAAACTAACACAGGGACTAATCACAACTGTCATTTTCGAGTGGATAGTCGTTACTTTAAAAGTTCTATACTCGCGCTACCTTTGGGATTCTGCTTCAGTTTTCAAGAGATTATAGCTTGTTGTCATTGCAACATTTTGTCGTCTTTTATGCGTCACATCTTGTGCATCGATATCGAATAGTGTTTCAGTTCGCTTAGGGGATTTCAATGCTGTATAAATATTGTGTTTAAAATTAGTCATATCATGCATAGACAGAATACATATTCTACATTGATATTTTATAATTGAATAAACAGGTTAATTAATTCCATAACAATCTACATTTAAAAGTTTTCAAAATTCTGATTTTGGAGTCTCAATAAAGATGGAAAAATCTTTTTTTAGAGCATCATCAAATTTACGTAGAATATTAAATATATATTTAAAAGACCCACATACAGTTAGATTATAGTGGGAATTATGTCCCACTAACAAATGTACTAAATGATGAGCCTGTGGATGCTTATTATATGCTGTGGCAAATCTCTGCTCGTAGATGCTGCTTGTATTAAGCCCGCTACGACACTGATCTGATACTTTTAATTGTTAACGTTTAATTTTTTTTAAACATTCCAGATGTGCTCTGAGATGAAGCTTGCAGATGTTTCAAGACTGCTCTTAAATTGTTATAGATAGAATATTAGTGAAAATAGGTCTTCTGGACGTTCATTTGAATTTAATATTTTTTTTATTGGTATTATCATTGAACAAGCTCAGTTCAATATTTTGTTAAAACAGAATTATCATACGCAACCATGTTGACTTGGTTAGTGTCTGTCAAGTCAGTTTGAGGAAACAAAGATAATATATGGTAAATATTTCACAACAACCAGAATTGAAATATGTATTTTTGTACCTTCTAAGCCAAATACATTGGTAAGGCGAATGAATTTTTACCTATGATTTGTATTGTATAAACCGAAAATCATGATTAAAATTCTTTTATATGATTTAAAATGAAAAAAAAAATATTTTTTTTCATCATCAATATTTGATGTTAAATGAATATTATAAAAGGTTATCCATTTGTACTTATTCAATAAAAACAAAGAAAATTGAAGAATTCTCTGTTATCCCCAGTCACCCTTTTACGCATACAGATTATACATATAAATTTCTTATCTATGTAAAAAATTAATAGTGTAATGTGAGAAGAGTGTGTAATGTACCAAATAATTGAACCGCAACCATTAAATAAATATGGACCAAACTAACAAAAAAAAACTGACAATGTGAATAATAATTTTCTTTTTTTTTCTTGATTTTCTTGATTCAAAAACAAAAGTCCACTCACAAGCAAATACCAAAAATCTCGTTTCATTGTGCAGAATTGTTTGCTGGATTATTGATATTCCTAATTGTGTCAATAACAAAATCAAGATATGTACTGTGCTAATTGAATCACAGTTTGTAAATAGTTTTGGTATTACTCACGGTCGGTTCGTTTCTAAAACACTCGACTTGAGAAGTGGTTACTTTGCGTCTATATTTACAAAAGCTTAAGATTTTTTTCTTGAATTGAATTAATTATCATTAAAGAAAAAAAAACTACAATCAATAACAACAGCAGTGAATTCAGCAATTGCCTTAGGGATGTGTTTCAATTTAATTACGGTCAAGTTACGTCCCGGA
Source organism: Rhingia campestris (assembly GCA_932526625.1). NCBI lineage: Eukaryota > Metazoa > Arthropoda > Insecta > Diptera > Syrphidae > Rhingia > Rhingia campestris. Next base: position 48,091,332 of record OW052182.1, on the reverse strand, counting down.
GGAATTAAAGCTGTTGCGAAAAAAGCGATTTAAAGTGCAAATAGAAAATAAGATAATAGAGTCAAAGGCATGCAAATATAAAAAAAAAACATTTCATAAAAGTACAAGGTGGAATTTTCTACAAGACTGATTGTCATTACACAACAAAATATACAAATGAATGAAAGAAAGTTTACATACAATACTTACAACCTGAAAACATGTATGTATTTAGTCTATATATTAAAAGTACTTTAATGATGATGCTTCCAACATCAGTGTGCAAAAAGTCAACAGCTCTGTTCTGAGACTGAGTGATACTCACGAAATAGTAATGCATAGGTGGAGGAAACAATCCAACACAAAAACCTTTTGAAAAAATCATATTATCTATATGATTCTAATCTAGACCGACTTTGACATGGAATGAAAACATTACATTCTGGGTGGAAGCGACTGGTGCCACGTCGAAGTCAATTTCAACATTCATAGAAGGATATAAAACATCAGTTGAGTGTAATTCAGCTTTCTTGAAGTCGGGAGTATTCATAGTCATACAAACGACAACATTTTCTTCCCAGACGAAGCTATCGCCGTTTATTAGAATTTCGCTTCCCAATCAAGCGAAATTCAATATCATGTGGCATGTATAGGCAGGTATATAGGATTTACATAAACACCTCAAAAACACAAAAATTGAACCATTGTATCAACATTCGCATGTAACATCGACTTGGACTAAAACAATGGCGAAGTACTGTTACTGATTAACGCTTCACCCTTAATCTTTCGATAAATCACATATATCTGAAATTATATTCCAAGTGATGGAATTATAATGCCAATGGATACTCTCAAGTTTACAAGGCAGGGAAAAGACGCCATACCACTTTATATGCAACTGTAGTTAAGTGTACAACATTCTTGGTATAAACAAGGTTATTTAGACAACGGCGTGATATTTGTTTTATTTGTTAGATATTGTAAATAAGATCAAATGGCCTTAACTTTATACCTCCAGTATTAAATGACAAACAGTGGCAATATTGTTAAAAAGGCAACAGAAAGAAAACAAAAAAGAGTAATAGGAGAGAGAATTAAATAACACCAGCCTTTCAAAAGCGCGTGCGATTGATGCTGTCATTCCTTACAGTAATATGAAAATGCCTGAAACCTTACATCAATTAGCCGATCGGTTTATGGCTATGATAGTACGAGTAAGAAATCTCAAATACTTATTCCTTCATTACGATCATGAAGCATGGACCGTTAAATTGAATAATAAAATGTCAATGTTTTCAAGCTAACAATTCTTAGGTTCAAACCTCGAAATATCCGTTTCTATATTACCATCCCGAATAGTGAACCCTAAAAGTGAATAATCAAATTTTTGATGTTTCCGATCGCACAATATGTCGGTTCCATTTGTGTTGACGGTATTTGAAGGCGGAAATTCAACGACGAAATTAGTCAAAAAACTAGGCAGTGGAAATAATATGAAAGCTCCGAACCAAAGTGTCCTTGATTCCCAAATGATCGAAATATAGAGAAACTGCTTTAACCGGCGGTCGACATACCTTACCATAGAGTGTTCAACTGGAGAGAGTTAACTATGGAGGGGCATTTGCACGCTTTACAGCGGCACCTAAATATAATAATAGTGACTGAATACCTTTGCTGACTCAATCTTACATAGGATTGTCAATTTTTGTATCCTAAACCATCAAATAATTTTGTTTGAATAAGTTTAAGTTGTATAGTAAAAAAACAACAACTTCATTGTTTATTAATCGTCATTAAACTTTACACCAGATTATTATTAAAACTCAACACAATACCTCCCAAAATACAATAGTTACACAAAAATATTTTTTTACAAAACAAAAGTTAATATATTTAAAGAAAAATATATAGTGCTTGAAAAATGAGCTTCAAGATAAAAGTAAAAAAGTATTATTAACAAAAAAAATAACGGACAACTAAAATCAAGGGATTTTTGTTTTTTGATAAATAAAACTCACCATTTCCATAAATAGTAAATAATTTAAATTTGTCATCCTGTGTGTAGTGTCCTTCTGATACTCCATTATTATTTGTGTTTAGATGTGTGTCATTTATTTTAATTGTGTGTATATTTGTATTATTATTACTACTACTATCGCAGCTATTTAGGAAATTATTACTATCGTTAATATCTTTTTCGTTATTTGTGTGACTCATTTTGACAGATTTTATTTTGTGAAAGGGGGCTATTAGTTATTTTAATAAATACAATAAATAAATTATTACAAAAATTTAAAAAAGAAAATCACATTGGCAACAGTTTGTTATTTTTGTTTGAGGAAAAAAATTTACTAAATAAATTTAAATATTACTTTGTTTTGTTAATTTAATATTTTGTATAATTTAAATCAGCGAACTGATGACCAGACATTTTTGCTAACCTTTGTGTAATACTATTTTGTTGCTGCTCTAGTCCACTCATTAATTTTATTTTTATATTAAACTTTTAATCTATACAATTTTTTTGTTCGAAAATTTGTAAAACTGAATGTTTTACATTAAAGCTGAGGAGTAGTAAGAATATTTGAACTGAGGAAACGAAATTAAGTAGATGTGTTAAGTATTAGCAAAAAGTGTATACACAATTAATTAGACAAAAAACGAGTCCAATTAATTTTAATTAAATATTAATAAAGAAAATATTGGAAGAAAAGAGAAATACTGATTAGTTATTTACATAATTTATATATATCACACAATTGTTGTTTGTTTTTGTTTATCGGCTTTTTTTATACCACTTTATTATTTAAATAATTATGTACTGGAAAATGTATTATTTATTAGGTAGTAGGATTATGTTGTTTTTAATGAAGTACAACTCTGTTGGTTTACATTTTTCCGTTTTGTTTATTTTTAGTAGGTGTGTTTTTTTTTTAGAGAAAGGGTTAAGAGCTTTAGTCACCGGACCGTTGAGATGGCTGCAATTAAATTAACAATTTTCGTTGACGATAAGCATTTTATTCTTTGTATTGTCCAAAGACAAAATAAAATTAGAGATTTCAAGTTTCCTGCAATCAATCATTATATTAGAATTACTAAAAAGGAACATTATCTGTATTATGTGACAGGTTCTAGAAAAAATGTATGTAACTAATATCATATAATCGTTTGCCACTGTTGTAAAATTAATTATATACATAAATAAAAGTATAGATTAGCAAACTACTAAAAAAATAAACAAAAATCGACTTGATAAAAATAGAAAATAAAATAGGAAAGTCATTATGCATGCAGGTTCAGGTAAAAGACTGGTTAAAAAAGGTGAACAAAAATAATCAAATTATCAACAAAAATTTTGTTGATAATAGGTATCAATATTTTATTTAAACTGAACTTTGACGCAGACGTAAATATGCATCAATAAATCTTTTCCTGTTGTTGATATTGATTCTATTTAATCACTTGCAAAAATTTATCAATCTAAAATATGCAATCATATAGTTTTACGGATTTTAAATAAATTGAAAGGCAAAAAATGTCTTTAACGTTTCTTTTTTACGGTATTATGCACTGAAATCAACGAAGCGTTTGCAATTTTAGAAAAAAGAAGCGGACAAAATGTAGGATTAGCAGGGCACGAAACAAAATATTGACGAATTGGACAAAATTTCGCAATCGACAGCTATAACTTTGAAGTAATAAGGGACTTCGAATATCTCGATTCGCAATTAATTCTAAAAACAACAACACATCAGGAATTAAATGAATAATTACTCTTTTCAAACGCTGAAAGCAATTTAGTAATACAGACCTTAATCGAACTACCAAGGAGATTCTATAAAAGATTATAAAGATAAAACGTTTACGGGTGTGGAACATTAGAATTACACGAGCTATCTAGTCAATGGTTAGTATTTAAAGAAATATTTCATATAATGTATTCTACCTGCTCTCTGGAATATAACTGCGAACTTGGCAGAAATAATACACCCCTAATAATAATTCGGCCGTACAATCGCTTCAAGCTGAAACCAACAACAATTAACTTGATGTTGATGGCTATGGACATGACACACGAACAAAATTATTTAACAAAATTTCGTGAAATTTTTGTGAAATTGTCAGTTTACTCGCAGTGGTGCCAAGCTCAAGTGCTACAATGTCTTGCATTTCCTACAATCCCATATGGGATTGAAAGAAAAATAAAGCCAAAATAAGAGCGCTGAACTAAGTAATCCGCAAAGGCAGTACTAAATTACTTCAAAATCTACATGATAAATCTGTGTTTGGTATTACAGCAAGATTAGCAAGATAAATTAGATGAAATAAACGAACTCGATGCTAAGTATCTTTATTACTGGAAATAATCTGCATTGCGTGAAGCCTATAATTTGCTAACAAAACTTTACAGAAATATGTTGTGATACTTTGACCATACAAAAATAGGAGTCACAGTGTTCCCATAGATTTTATATTAGAAGATTGGAATCCATTTATGAAAAAGGATTCGTGATATGACATGTTTTGGCTAAGGTTTCATTAAAATCACGATTTTGATTTTTGACGAAATAAATACTTTCCCCACAGAAGCAAGTAAACATCATATGATAAGTTGACTCAATCGTAATAAAAACCATAAAAACCATTCGATAAATATACTCGAATTTACTACGTTCTGGGACTGAAACAAATATAATTGTACTTGTTCCATACCGGAAACCCACTCAAATAAATACAAAAAAAAAGAATATGTCATCACAGCACAATAAAAAGGTTGTTTTTTTAGAGAGGGCACTAAGATAACGAAATCTATGAATATGAAGAACCATATAGCTTAATTAAATCGCACCGACTAATAGTAACAAACTAATTGACAGTTCACCTCTTGAGAATTCAAACAAACCTTCAAGCCTTCTTATTTATGCCATCAGAGGAAGTCAAACCTAGAATAATCAATCAATTCCAATAGATTGTTTTACCATGTTGTCATCCGTCCAAATGTCCAATATATTGTGAAAAACAATCACGATTTTATACCGATAAACAAAAATACACGCGATAAGATAGTAAAGCTCTTGAAGTGTTTATGAACTAAGATATCGTCAAAGATACATATCAAATCAAGTTTTATTTAATTTTAAAAGTCTCTATAATATGTGGACATGCAAAATAAATTCTTTGACGTTAATGATCCGTCGGTAATTCCCAAAAAAAAACTAACTAAAATTTAAATCAGTGACATTCGTAAAAAATCACGTACTTTCATTAATCAGATAGGTTATAAACTATTGATTTTGGTGATATGTTTTAAAAGTAAAAAAAGTGCTATTTTAAAGCATCCAAAGAATGTTATATCAGATTGAGTATTTTATCTGTCATAAAATATTGTTATTGTTTTATTGAGGTTAATAAAGTTTCATTCAAGCAAGAGGTTAACGCAGATATTGGTATTTTTTTCCAAATTTGGAATAATACTCTTATCTTTGTCGCAAAATAACCTACTTTTTCAAAAAATAAACTTAATAAATCGATTTCGAATCGGTTTTATTGATTACAGACTAGAGACTTGATTTAGCGTATCTTTTAAATTTATAATTTCAAAAAGTCCAAAACAAAAGGGAAATATTGATGGTATATGATCATATTTGGTCGGATCATCTCTTCGCAGTGCACCCAGAACATACCGAACGTCGAACACATTGTTTTTAAGAGAATCAGTTGGCGAGACATTTGCACGACATCATTTCCGGAAACGGATTCATGCGCATTGTACTAAATGCTGACGAATCAACTTGTAAGTTACAAGGATCAAACTAACGTTGGCTGTTGGCTGATTGTAGTTGATTGTGGCGCTGGTTTACCCTCTACTTTACAATTGATAGACATGCACAAGTACTCGACTCTCCTAGTGCGTTTTAAGAATCACCTTCAAATAAAACATTCAATTTCAAAAATTTGTCGAAATCCCAAAAATGTATTTAACTTATTAATGAAAAAAAGTATTGCCAACGAAAAGTCGGTTAACATAATAATAATTGGCATTTGATTTTCCTATATATGTTGCCACCAAAAACATTGGCAGCAGTCCCCAATCAAAACAAACCTCCCCTAACAAGTAGCCACCATTTTACGACAATTTAATGACGCAGTTGTTAGTCAATCGGTTTTATGACCGCAAAATCAGAGTTCATTATCAGAATGAACAGCTCATTCACAAAAACGTACTCATTAATAACAAGAAAAAAAAACATCGAAACAGCTAATTAATCAGCAATATATCGAAACTGTTGTGGGGATTTTGAATAGCGTAAAATAAGCTCCACACTCATCAGGAAGTTAATACCAAAACCGATATCGCCACAGTGTTATCTAGTACAATAGCCGCCGCACTCGTGTATATCTGTAGTTGGACACTTGCTTTTCAATTTCATTTACAAAGCGACATTATGCAAGTTTGTCGTTTGTAAGCCAACGATGATCTATCCCGTTTCATACCGATGATGATTTTGTTTTTCGTTTTTATGTCAAACACTACCACCAACCGGCATTTTGAATCTTCAATTGATACGTTTTTCATAGCACAGCATGAAATTAATTTCGCATACGCTACCGAGATGCTTTTAAGATTCCCACTTGTCATCTTCTGTGTAGCCCCGGTGGTGTTAAAAAAAAGATACATCGCAACTCATGTACATTTACTTAGCCACTGCAAGTGTTCCACTAATTGAATTCGATTTGCCATTTATTTGCGAAATTAGACAAACTATCTAGCAATCAAACATCTGGTCTAACGAACACCTACAGTCACTTGGAAAAGTACCGTATTAATTGATTTTGTTTACAACTTAAAAAAAAAATACTTTGCTTTCCGCTTGGGTTATTGTCTTATAATTGCAATTATAAAGCATGACAGTATAATCAAGTTCAGTGTCAAAGTATTTGTTTTGTGTTATCATTTTGCTTTCAGGTTGTATCTATTGGCTGATGCATTAAGTATATCTTTTTTGGATTATTGTTTTATTGTGGATACAAGTGCGATGTAGCTTACAATACATGACCTTACACTATCAAGGCGATGGTCATTGAAATGCCCACCGAACGCAGCCTTAAACACGCTATTGAAATATAAATGCAATAATTATAAATTGTTATCATTTACTTAACCAAATTAAGTATCTTAATATACATTAAGTATCGGTTTCGGGTACTTTTCGTGTATTAAAGAATCGTTAATTAAATCGTGTTGTTAGAGTCATTGAGCTTGTTTTCATGTTAAATTGCTCAAATGAACAATGAATATGCTTAATTGCTTACGAATTTGGGGAATGCCGAGAGCGGAAGTTTTTTCTTTTGAATATTGGGTGTATCAATCGACTTATGCTTTGACTAACAATTTGGTACGAATTCGATTTAGAACGTGCGTGTCACGTTTTGTTTATATAGATAGTCTATTAGACAGCGAGGCTGAATATTGTAAATTATATTGGTTTGATAAAAACCAGTAGGCTATATAAAATCTCGGGGCCTTTATCAATAAACAAATAATCTCGGGAGTATCTTAGAAGTATAGAACTTTTAATAAAAACGTATAAAAATGAATGATGTGGTCCATATAAGGGTTTGAACAAATTTCCAGCATATTGTCCATGTGGCTGCTAGTTATTAGTGTCATCCTGTTCGTCCAATTTAACACCACTTTATCCAGCATGGCCGACCTTATTTCAGCTTATAAGTAAACTGCAAGTGGTTTCGTGGAACTCCAACAGACGCTGCTGAGGCAGCGGAGGAAAATATCCGAGAAATCCAAACATTCGATTAAATTATCAAAAGATTTTAAGCGTTCTTATAAATCATAATTTCGTTGAAAGTGGGCTTAAATAAATATGGCATATATTGACATCTGTTTAGAATTAATTTAGAAAAATATATTATAGAAATAAAACTCTCAACCGAGCGTAATAATTTTGAGATATTTTGAGGTTTGACTTAAACTTGTATAATTAAAATGAAATAAAACATAAAAAAAATATTTACGAAAAAAAACCATGTGTGGTGTTACAAAATTGTCCATATTTTCAATATGACCGTGTGGCCTAATGGATAAGGCGTCGGACTTCGGATCCGAAGATTGCAGGTTCGAGTCCTGTCACGGTCGAACGAATTTATTTAGTTTTATTTTATTTTTTATTTACTTAATGATGTTCGCATGGTTTTTGGAAATTGCTTTCTTAGGGCAAGCAAGCTAGTTACGTTACAATGCCACAGTTGAATGTGTTATAAGAATTACCAAAAGTAATACAACATTTTTGTAGTTTCTTAATTTTCTTTCTTTTCTATCAATAGAATAATGTTTCAAGTAATGAACTCATCAGTACACTATACACCAGATACCATAGGGTATCGCAGCCTTCCTGTCGATAAACTTACAGATGAAGATGAAGATGAAGAATCATAGGAGAAGTTTAACAAGCGATGTTGACTGGTTTATTCAATTCAACAAGACCTCGCCAGAAATTAAACAAACTTTACTTTCACAAGTCGTCATTTCTTCACACTATGAAAGTAATTTAGTAAAAAATCCCTTACTCAAACTATTAAGGAGATCCTACCTACGACACTCTTATATCTAACCCTACTATAAGGCGCAGGAGCATTGATAGCATAAAAAGCAAGCAAACATAGGAAAGAACTTTGAGACGACATATTTCCACCAATATAAAATCTACAAAAATTCATAAGCAGTTTCAATAAACATTTGCAAGCATCATCTCAGGGCGTCAATTGAATATTATAGGTTCGCCTCATCATTTTTTTAAATTGTAAAAAAAATCGGCGGTTTCGATTAAAAATGATCAAAAAATCTTAGGACCGGTTTGCAATTGAAGGTCCAGAGGCAAAAATTTATTGTCGAACTTTACGAGCTGTTCGCCAATATAGTCAGAACAAAAAAATAAAATAAAACGCTATGATTTTTCTTATATTTTTGTAGTGTGGGTAGCTCTCATTAAACAAATCGAATAAGTGCGCTTGTTATTTTATTCACGATAGGAAGAGGACAATCGCAGAAACTTTTTTGCTTCTCTATAACAAGATCCTCCGAGCTACAATGGTATATGTAGCTCGGGGGCTATTGCCAATTCGAAGAAGTTGATAGGTTTCTGAGGTACTTTTTAAAGCCGAATTTTTGTTTAACAGACTCTTCACCAAACAATATGCTGCACTTAGAAACTGCAGTTCTTAGACACTCTACAGAATCAATTTGAATATGTTATAAAAGCTTTAAATAATATGCCAAAAAAGTAAGCGAAGCCTCTCGATTTTTTCATATGTGATTACTTGAAGGTTAAGGTGTACATCAACAAACCAACCAGAACCTCGATATTTATTAGGCACAAAATGGAAAATGTGCTTAAAAGAGCACCACGGCCAGAGGCGCCAATATTACCAACATCATATTCCATATATATATAATGATATAATCCATATAATCAATCAAAAATTATAAAATTGTATTTTGTTTAAAATTTAATTTTTTTGAAAAAAAACATCGACATGGAATATAAAACACACCCTGCACTTTTAAGCTAACATTACAAAATTGTTCATTATAATTACACCAGAATTAAAATGTTTGACAGAACTTTAGGGTTACTTAATTAATATGTAAATCAAGTGGTAATTGTTGTAAATGTTATAGTTTTTTTTAAGACGATGATTAAAAATTTCTTTAAAAAATAAATAAATGATCTTAGATCTCTTTACATAAAATATTTTAAACCTCCAACTGTCTTTTTTCTTGTTTTGAAAATATAACGAACAAAAGTTACCTATCTGCCACATTATTATATAGCCCCAACCATAAACCTTGAAAATTCTCCCAAAAGAATAAACAATGGAAAAAAACTAAAGACATGAATTCAGTAGGATCCACTTTTATATAATTATTTCTATTTATGATATACAATAATTTAAATTCATTGACGTTCTTTCTGATTTCCTAGTCTTCTTGCTTTAATACATTCAAATTTAAACTAATTTTGCATAAAAAACTATCTTATGCTTAGTTTTACTAATTTATTCGTTGCATTTAACAACCAATTTACGTATGAATTAATAAGCAGATCTATAAGACGTCCCTTAACCTTTCTTCATAAAGATCAGTTCTACGCCAGATGCAAACACATGTTGTCATCCGCCTTTGTTTTAGATTTCAGGTTCATGTTTATTGTGTGAATATACCGGTTGTGCTTGCACACTCTAAACGGCAGTAGCAGTACGGCACGTGACAAGTGTATCTAAATGTCCGCTAAAGATGTGCTGTATACACTAAAGATACTTGTGCCATTACAACAGAAATGTGTCTTAGCAAATTATTGCAATTTCCAAGTCTTGATGGTACTTTGTAACAAATATTTAAAAATCTAAATACATTTCAAATAGACATTTGCATAATATTATGACATACTGTCGTATACTTTAATTCGAGATTTATCTATAATGGCTTTGAAATACTTGATTTGCCCTTTGTTATCAAGCAGTGTTGTATAATCCCATTTTACCACCGACAATGAATCGCCTATAAAGTGGTTGTGGTGCATTTTAAAGCCATCACCCGACGGTGTACCACTGAGTAAACATTTTTTTTTCAAGATCAAAGTGTACTTTTATTAGAGATACGATTCGGCGAGGCATTTTATTCAGGTTTTCTCTTACCTTTTACACCAACGTGTCGATTAGATAGCAAGATAGTATTTACGAGCTTTTAGTTTATTTACTATTGATACTCGTACTACTTCTTGAATTGCTTTGTTTATTTACTTTTGCCTATTACACATATTTTTAAGGTGTTCTGGAATATTTATTGGCCTCGGGTGTAGATTTTGAAGGCAGTGGAAATTTTCACAATATACCAGATTTGAACTAATATCTTTGCGGTACGGATTGGATTCCTCAAGTTTTGGATAGTGAAGCGAAGCCATAGCGAAGGTGCACTGTCACATATGGAGGTATGCTTGCTGCCCTTTTGTTTTAATTAACTATGATGTATGACCTTGTAAAAGTTTTTAATGATTTGTTATATATTTATGTTTATAATGAGTGTTTCGACAATCTGGGCTTTGGCGGGGTACAAATGTCGAACCACTAATTTTTACCATAAATTTCGTAAAAGGTTTGCATGAAATGAAATGAAGATTTTTTAATGCTTGATGACTCCAAAATGAAATAGAAATCCTTAACCAGAAAAAAACTCAAAATTTAAGTCTAAGTTTAAGAAATGTTGATTGATGCCTTTTTGACGGGCCACTAATTTTTACCATAAATTTCGTAAAAGGTTTGCATGAAATGAAATGAAGATTTTTTAATGCTTGATGACTCCAAAATGAAATAGAAATCCTTAACCAGAAAAAAACTCAAAATTTAAGTCTAAGTTTAAGAAATGTTGATTGATGCCTTTTTGACGAGCTTTTTAGGATCTGTCAGGATCTCGACCATCTGTAAAACTTGTAATAGTCGTTCACGAATCAAGTGTAATGTTGGTAATTTCTTTGAACAACGAATTTGTATGTGTTATTCGACAGTAAATAGCACTATTAATTACTCATGGTAATTGAGCGTAATTAACATTGATGACAGCTGAGATACCCTTTAGTAAAAATCAACTTCTGTCGGTCGCCGTTTGAAATGTTAAATTTGAATGTCCAAAAAAGCTGCGGGTGTCGTATACTTAGTAATTTTTTTTTGTATTTTGTTCCCAAACATACTCTTCACCTGCTGCAATCAATGCATAAAATGTATTTTTTTTCTATTTCTACAACATGGACCATCTGTTTGTTTCTTTTGAAGCATGCCTATGTTATTTTGTCACTGACAGCTCTCATTTGATGTTGCTTGCCGGCGTAGAGCTGCGATTGGAGGACAATGGACATTTCTGTGGTGTATCATTAAGATCAATACTATGCTAACAAATCGCAGACGAGTTAGTCACTTACCAACAGGTCCATGATGGATCATTGCCAAGCTCAGTCGTTTGTAAGTTGCACTATACTGACTAGGGGTTCAGTTTAACATTCCATATTTGCAAAAGTCTTACAAATACCTTTTTTATTATTTACACGGACACAAAGGGTAATGAATACCTTTATAGTGTTTTTTTTGTACGTTTGTAGAGTTTTAACACAGCGCAGGCATTTGAAGAGAACAGGAAGAAAAATAGTAATATGAAAGATGTTGGGTGTAGTGGAAACTTTCTCTATGGGCAGAATTTTTTTATTTTCGTTGAAATCGCAGAATATTTTTTATAGACAAGTATATATTAAAATTATGGATTTTGGCTCTGATTAAACGCAAAACCTTTCACCGAACAAATCATTATACAGCGCGTCGAATTTCTTGAGAAGAGTTTCAAAAAGAGCGACAAAAACTGAAAATACTAAAATATCAATTAAAAATGAGGCCGATAAATAACAATTTAATCCTTTGAAATTTATCTGTAAAAATTATATTAATTCCATACTATTGATTAAGTCCAAGATAAATGGCGCTTAAATTAATCGTTACCTACAACACCTGCCAGACAGACAATTGTATTGGGTAAAAATATATTTCCTATATATTCTTATATTTGATTATTCAAACCACACAGAGGTTTAAACCAGAACTGAGCTTAAGTTATTGTCTAACCACACACAAGTTTGCATGTTTCTTGGATTTTTGCATAGATATAGCGAATGTCAAGGCCGTAGACAAAAGCGTCTCTGTGGGAAACGTTAAATATTTATTTCGTTTAATCGAACGTTCACTGACTCATAACACCAACTTGAGTCAAGTATCTAGTTTAATGATCTGAAAGCGTAAACATGGGATATCATCATCGTTTTATTTGTGCAGAAAAAGAAAACAAACAAATTCGAGTTTATTGTCTAATAAAATAAATTGTCTGCAATTTACAACTCTAATGACAAAGCAGGTGTCTGTTCACTTTTAATCTTACTTTCATTCTGAACGCGGTTCTTCGAATGCATTATTATTCCTGACTAACTTTAAGTGGATTGGATTTAAAATGTTTAAATATCTCAAACTATACTCTTAAAAGGTAAGAATTAAGATTCAATAACGAAGCAGAAGCGATCATGGAATTTCCCAGATATTTGGCGCGTGGGACAATGTTCTACGTGCGGTATGGATTTAAATTGCTCAATAAGAGACAGTGGCCAGTGTTGTGGACGTACCAGTGCTGATTTTTTCCTTTGGGTTCTGTTTTTTTTTTTTGAAGTCAAGTTTAACGACCAAAGCTGAATACGAATTAAATCGGTTGAGTCAATGGTTATTTAATAATGACCTAAATAATAGTGTGACGTTTAATTTTTTTTCTTATTATTCAATTGGAATTTATAAATTCTCTAGTGCATGGCGGGGTCAATGTAAAGTTTTCTTTTGATGCTCTACACTCTACAGCTATGACTATAAATTGCATAGATTTTTATAATTCATCAAACCACTTAATCGTCTGATGTATTGAGAAATATAAAAACATGTTTGAGTTATAATTTTTGTTTAAGGTTAACGATGCATTGAACTCTTCCAAAGGTCACTGTTTAGACCTAAAATAAAATTCGTGGTATTAAACTCGTTTCGTCAACGTTTGTCTTTTTCAGACATTGGTCATGGTTAAATAGCCCGTTTGGGCTGTGGCAGTATAACACAACAAAATAAGCTTCTTTATGTAATGAAGGCTTTGAGGTTATTATATTAAAATATTCATTAGTATTATATAATGCAAATTTCGTTTATTGTTATAAAGTATTGTTATTAAAAGAATATAATAAACTGTGGTTATAAACATATTGTTAGCGTCATTCATATTAATATCGTATAGACTTTTAAATTCAACTTAATTTTTATAAGCAAGGACCCACATTTTTGTATAAACTCATTGATAGTCTTCGGATCCTGAGGTGAGCTTGGAAAGAATTTAGCTATTAAAAAATCTCATTTAAGTCTGAAGTTTTATCATACGTTTTCAATTTTCAAAAACTGGTAAGAAAAGTCGAAACCGTAACAAAACCGCTTTGCAAAGGATGTTAGAGCGAATACACATTTGCGAAACGTGTTAAGCTCTACAATTAAATTATCTTAAAGTTGTCAGAAAAATGGTCTGTATGTAGTGAGTGAATGCTTTGTTTTTATAAACGTGAAATGTCGGTGATACGGCCAAGTAGTCATAAAACTGACAAATTTTGGTTTGACATTTGTTCGGTAGGGGATCAAATAAGTGTCACCAAAATAAAATAATCGGCCCTATCGAGGTATCCGTCGGAGCGGAAAATTCTCCGATTTCGTACGATTCGGAGGATTTTTGCTTCGAGGTATTCCTCCGAAGAGCTGTTCGGAATATTTCTCCGACACTTTGTAACGCACCCCGGCGAATTGCGTTGAGGTGCATTTTCCATGCGATTTTTGACAACTAAGTGCCATTCTTTCTCCGATTTCCTCCGACACAAATTCTTTGCGGAATTTGTTTACGAATTGTAGTGAGGTGAACCCGCCGCATTTGGGAAGATTTTTTTTCCGATGACACATACCTCGAATGGAACTTTAACCTCCGACGAAGTATGCGTTGCGGAAAATTGTCCGCTCCGACGGATACCTCGATAGGGCTGAATATCTTTTCGCTGAACATACTTTTCTTCCCATTAAACATTGATTTGACATATCAGCCCTATCGAGGTATCCGTCGGAGCAGAAAATTCTCCGATTTTGTACGATTCGGAGGGTTTTTGCTTCGAAGTTTTTTTTTCCGAAAAGCTGTTTGGAATATTTCTCCGACATTTTGTAACGCATCCCGGCGAATTGCGTTGATGTGCGTTCAGTAGCATTTTTCGTTAAATTTTTTGTTTTTCCGATTTCCTCCGACACAAATTCTTCGCTGAATTTATTGACGAATCGCAGTGAAGTGAAGCCGTCGCATTTGTGTAGTATTTTTTACCGATGACACATACCTCGAATGGAATTTGAACTTCCGACGAAGTATGTGTTGCGGATCGGCTAGACCTAACGATTCGTATTTTCCATAGAATTGGTTACCGAACAAAACAAAGAAATTATTGCTTTAGAATTTTTTGTACGATAATACGATTTATTAATTAATTTAGTTGTTGTTCTAAGATTTAATCGCGTAGTTTCAAAAACGATCAAAACGATTGTCTGGAGCAGATTGAACAGTTCTGTGAGTTTTAATATAAACCCTAAAAACAATTCCATATAGACAATCCTGATTAACTGATCATGCAATTCAACAAAACGTTATCTACGATCGATTTTGTTATATGCAAATGGGATACCCTTGAAAACCAATTTTTTTGAGAAAGTATTACTGAGCTATCAAGTAAATACGGCTAAGGGTGGGACCCGAATGTTTTTCTAAGAAAACAATTTCATGGTTGAAACTCAAATTTTTGTTTTTGTTTTCAGCGAAATTGAATTTCGACCTATTGACAACAATTTTTGTAATATGTATGGTCTTTTTTCTTCTTTGGGTGTTTTTATTGTGCATCAGTGACCCCGAAATTGTTTCTTTTTGATTTCGTGAATATTTTTCTGTTTACATATTAAAATAATAACAAAGGAAATCCTTTTTTTTTTTAATTATAATAAACTAGGAATAAGCTCACTTTTTGTAAATTGGAAGCACCATTCAGGTGATGCCTCCGATATGAAAAACGATTTCTGAACTCTCCCTTTACGTTAGACATAAATATGAATATGAATAAGTATAAATAAATATATAAAAAATCCCAATAAACAAAATGTGAAATATTCGTATACAAAATAAAAATTAAATCGACTATAAAATATTACACATTCTCTGATTACTACATCGTTAAATTTATTAAAAGACGGAATGCGAAAAGTTGACAGTCTAAACGTCAACTATAACCAGCGTGTAAACATGTCAGTCGCGAAAAATTAAAACATAACCATTACTCCAACCAATTTTGAAATACAATCAAGATAAACTAAAATGAACGTTTGATTTACACGAAGAATCAAATGATTCAATCGTCAAAGAACCAAAGTATTTAGTGCCAAAAAAGAATGCCGAAATAAAGAAAAGTAATTGTAAATATTCAGGTTTATCGTCGGTGGCAAATTAGTACAATTATAAAAAGAAAAGTTTCCACAAATATTTACGAACCATTTAATGATCTTAATTAAATATAGAGTTCATCATATCACTATTATTTTAAAGTCGGATTCGAGTGCAAGGCATTCGAAATATTTTAGTACTTAATTAATTTTACAAATTGATTTATTTTTTATTAGAAAGGTCATCAATGTATGTATTTGATTAAATTCTTTTTAATAAATTTTAATTCAAATAATTTTATTTTCGAATCAAAAAAAGAATATTAAGTTAATCGATTAGGTATGGCTAAAACTGTTGTAAGTTTGACATACTGTTTTTTTAACCATTCCGACAGCTTTCATTTTCAGTCCCATTCCAATTAAGGTTATTAAACATTTACCAATCAGTTTTGCTATTTAATATAACATTATGATATGTATGAACTACAAGTATTTATACGTCATTTATGTTCTTTTTTAAAAATGACTATCAAAACAATCTTAGTAAGTTTTCAAAGTTGTTTTTTAAAAGTATTTTGAACTTGTTTTTACTTTGTAATATTAAGTTATGCAGATGCAGTGAATAAAAAGCTCGTATTCCATGAAAACTGAGCTATTAATTTCATAGTCACTCTGAATAAAAATAAAAAAAATCATTTGCAATTTATAAAGTTTTTGCGAACAAGAATATTACAGAATAACAATATTGTGGGTTAAATTATTATATATTATTATATAATATAACAGCTGACAAATGACAAAAAAAGCTTATAAAAACGTCGTGATTGTTTGACCACTTATTTGTGGTCAGAAACAATTTAACTGTAATTTAATTCATCGGACGTCATTAGCTTATGATTGCCAATTTGCTTGCGGGAGGAACCTCAAACTTGTTTTATTTATAGTCCCATTTCCATAGTTATGAGAATGGTATCTTATTGAAACTAGAAATCATTTATTATTCTGTTACGAAATGACAGATTGGTTTAACCAGCCATCGTGAGTATTGAATATTCATTTAACTAATTTGCAATTTACACTTTTGACGTGATGAGCTGTTCCCTGAATTATGGTGAATTCCAATTTGTTAAATGATATGCAATTTGTTGTAACTTTTTAAAATTTATCGGAAGAAAAAAAAAAGCCAATTTTTGACAGACCTTCAAGAAATTGATCATTTAGATAAAGGGTGTGACATTAAGATAAGGTTATTAGTGGTGTCAGTGACATTGTTTTTCGCTTTCAAATATTAAAACTTTTTTTTTATCTTTTATTGGTGATAGATAAAACGATTGATTCATTTAATTTCAAGTCGCGATCACATCACAAATCGTGCCGCATCATTTCATTTCCGTTTTGTCATTCGCCACCATCTCTGGCATCGTTGACAAATGCGGACAAAAAGAACATTTTTGCTTGTAAAAAAAACCTTTGCGTAAGTAATGCCAGTGAAAATGCGTCATTAAATCAATTTTGGTAGACACTTGTGTTTTGGTTGTATCTATCGACGAAATTGAGTTTGATTGATTGGTAATGTATTCACCAACAATGGAATGGTTATCACATATGAGATGACATCCATATATTCCGACATTAATGCGAAAGTAGCCAAGTGAAAATATGTACCTTTATGTGCGTTTGCAAAGTGGGTTCTAAACAAATTCGCATACAAAAATGTGTTATCTACATCGATTTGTGTTTTCTCGCTTGACAATACTATTTAATATAAATTTGTCAAATCAATTTGTTACACCTGTCATGATGCCCACACCCATCAAAAAAAGAGTGGGTGTGTTGTTCTGCATGTAAATACTTTTTCTTTTATTTGTGAATAAAATATACTAAAAATAAACAGTTCATTCTACTACATATTTTTGTTTGTAAAAATGTGTCAGCTTGAACTGGATTTAATTATTCAAATTATAAGCCTTCTATTTGATGAAAGAGGATATGACACTAATTAAAATTTTGTTTTACCATTTTTTTCAGTTGACAGAGATGGCCAATTAACTGTGTTAATTTTCCACAAAAACAAATGATTTTTGACTTATGTTGTGTTTGCACCTTTTTGTTGAAAAAAATGAATTTTTCAATGGAAATACTTTTTCATTGAGGAAATTCAAATGGAAATTGACTTGCCATGGTATAAAATCAGGTGAATTTAAACAGAAGCATTAGATGAGGTGCATAAGAGAAGATTTTAAAAGCTCACTAAGTTCAGCATATGGTAGCAAAAGAATATAAAATCCGCTCTATTTGGTCCCAAATCCCGTGATATCAGCTAGGAACCGCTTCTTGGTGACCAGATACCAAATGAACGAATTGGTGTTATCATTACATTGGATAAAACAAATTTAGATTTCGTCGAGCATATAGTTTAAGAATCACTAGATATTCAAGCCGACCATAGATGGTGCGAATCTTAGTGGTGTTCTCGTAGCTGCTGATGTTAACCTGGATATGGAAATTTATTTATAAGTGCCAACTGGATTTCACTTTGATCAAACAGACTTTAAATAGTATTCTGCACTATATTAAGCCGATCTGCATGTGTGCCTATATGTTTTAATTATACCTGTGAAAGTTTGTAATCCAATTCGGTTTAGATTGATCAATGAAATAGCCAAAAGGTCTTTTTTGGCCGAAGTAAATATGTCCATTCAAGATGAATGGATGGATTAATTCTACTTTAGTTAGTTTCGTATTCATCAATTCGATCAAGCTATTGATAAGAGAGCTTCAGATCAGAGACTAGGATCAATAACTATGAATTAAAGAACCCTAACTGTATGGTGACCAATTAAATGAGAATAAATAATGTTTTGTCACAATGTAATTGTAATAGTGATCAAAGAGGGACACTGAAAATTTAGGTGTCGATACGGCTGGGACCTGGGTATCGAATTCAGAGGACTTGTGCGGCAGTTCATCGCACTAGCCATCACTTCACTGATCTCGTCTTGTCCTTTCCACTATCCACGGAAAAGGAGACCCTTTGAACTGCGCCAACTACAGAGGCATGAGTCTCCTCAACATCGCCTACAAGATCCTATCTACCTTAATATGTGAACGCCTGAAACCTGAACTTCACCGTTGACAGATATAACGTTGAGGTAGTACGGCACTTTGTCTACCTCGGCTTCGCTAATAACTCTGAAAACATGTTGTCAGAAATTAAACGAAGAATTACCCTTGCCAACCTCTGTTTCTGCGGGCTAAGAAGGCAGTACTTAAAAGATCCTATACAAGACCCTGATCATCCCAGTCCTGCTCTTCTGCGCTAAAATGGATAAAGAAATCCTTGGTCGTTTTGTTATAAAAATTCTTCGAAAAATCTACGGTGCCGTTTGCATTGGCGGGCTGTGGAGAAGAAGTAGAAAACGACCTCAACCAACTTGAAATGCGCAACTGGAGGCAATTAGCTAAAAACCGGACTACCTGTGGAAGCATGTTGGTTGAGGCCATGTTCATTCCGGACTGTAGTGCCACTTAAGTAAAGTAAGTATGGCAATGTCACTGCACCTGTGAACCCATTCAAAAATTTAATCTTTGCAAAATTCGATTCAAAATATAAAAATGAATTCGCAAATCCCACAAACTCTCATTCTATTTAATAAACCACCCAACCAAAGCCCATCATCAAAATGCAAATCCAGTTTGACAGTGTACAGCATTCCATGCAATAGACCGGAATTCATCGCAGAGGAATGTAGAGTGGAAAAATACCAGTCAATATTCAAAGCAATACCAGAAAAGGATTTAATTTAACATAAAGCGACACATCTGCTTTGCAAAACTAACAAAAACTAATCTCTATTTAACAAAACACGTTTCAATTCAATATTTGGGCGCAACCAGCCATTGATCTATCGTAACAAGATTAATTTCCAAAGTGAATTTGTCCCACATATTCAAGAAGCACCCGTAGATATGCGCAAAAAAGACTTAACAACAAAATGTACTCTAGGAATGTATAGAAAGTTCTTAGTGACCGGAGGAAGTGCATAACAGATAACCCACTTCCACATAAAGTGTTGACGATCATGTTAAACTTGTTTCCTCTGTCACCAATAGATGTCACTAATTATGATGAAATAAAATAAAATAATATTCAAATGTCATTTCATAAATATTCATGTGGTGTGAAAATATTTTAAAATAAGAGGAAAAGGTATTTATAGACGAGATCTTCGTGAAGATCATTTAAGACACACACTCATCCAACTCAAGCCAATTAAAACTAATAAAAAGTGAAAAAAAAACGATGAAAGTCAAGTTCATCATGGTCATTTCTCTGAGTATATGGAGAAACATATGGTGTGCATCTAGTCTCTTTTTTTGTTGCAGTTTTAGTACCTACCTATGTGTGGAAATGTTGGGAAGATGCATCCAAATTGGCTACTACTCAAAACTAAGTCAGACTTTGATTCACAGCCTTAGTAAAAACTAAAGTGTTGTGGCTATTAATTAAAAGTATTAAAATATGAGATTAAAACTTAAGCATTTCTGGATTAGGTATATGAGACAAATCAAGTGATTGCGTCAAAAAAATTTCGATATTTAATGAACTAATTGTATATTGAATACCTTTTTATTCTACAGCGGTATAGACAATCATATGGGTTTTAAGATTATTGCCGAAATTAATAAATGCGTTCTATTACATCGGTTGTGCTTCCATTAACAGGTAATAAAATGAAGCTTAAAACAAACCGATTAAGTGCTAACTAACTTTTTTTTTAGGTACTAGACTTTGTAATATAATAAGCTGCTGAAATGTCTTTGAATGTCTTTGTCTTTTTCTATTTCAACAAAAGTTTACAGCAATGGCGCGTTACTGCCTTTACGGGACATCAGTTCACTTAATCAACAAGCATAATTCAGTCGACAAACAAACTTTTGGATACGCCTTTAGCAATTCTTATAGAACATGAATGTGAGCCTCTGAAATACATTTTTATCATATTTCTCTTTCGACGCGAACTTTAAAGTTCCGTCCGAAAAAATAGATACAGGTCCTTTAAAAAAAGAAAATATAATTGTTTTTCGTGTCACCCTGGAGCGGAACAATTTTTCCAACCTAAATCCGAGGAAAAACTCATCGGCCTAAATACCAAAATTTGTTATTTCGATTTTTTTTGGGACCCAAAAACTTCTCGTTCCGGAATACTTCAGACAAACTTTCTCCAACTACGTCCATCAAACTTTAATGTAAAGTAAGAATCGATTTATGTTGGTTCTAAGATGAAACGGTTGTTTTGTGATCGAGGGTACATTTACAGTGGAACTAATAGTTTCATGTAGCCACTCTGAATAAAGGTAAAGCGCCGGCTGAAGAGCGAAAAACTTTATATAAATGTCATTCTGCTAACTATTAGCGGAGTTACAGTTCAATTTACAAACAGTTTTTTTTTATTATTTTTCTTTTCTAAAATACGGTCAAGCTTTAGTAACGATCTCAGCACGCTTTTAAATAGTTCAACATTGACCTATGTTTTTGAAGATTGTAAAAAAAACATTATTTCCATGTTTTTGTCTGCAGATATATGGTACCGGTTTATTGGCTTGAATGTCAAATGCTTCGCTTAAAGACTCCTCTAAACCAGCGCCAAATATTTGCAATGGTCGTTGGAGACGACGACGGTTTTGTTTAATAAATGTACAATGACATTACACTAAGGCGTCAAATTTTAAGGAGCATTTACCTAATACACAGGAGCAGGAGAAGGATATCTATTCTGTTTTCTGTTAACGAATTTAACACAACAAAATTGCTCAATAAATAAAAAATTTTCCGTGAGTGAGTCATACGTATACATATGCCTCTTGCGCACTCGATATCAATTAAAGAAATATCTTGGCTCGAAAAATTTTAGTGGCTCAGTATTTTGATTTTAAAATTTGCTAATGCCCACTTTTTCAGAATCTCAAGTTTGGTTTTTATCATTAAACGAATGCTAGACCAAAATACAGCTTAGTTTAATTTATCAGTACAGTCTTTTGCGCCAGTGTCTCTACTCGACGTTTATACAGCTAAAATATTCGGTTTAGAGTTCTTGAGTGTAACATACGACTTTAATTTAAATCAAGAGTATTATTTTCATCCAAAAATAGGAATTTTGAAATTTCGGAATTTTATTTCATCGACGTAGTCTAGTTGACTGTCAGTTTTCAGTAAATTGTCTTTCAATTTGACCAATTTTAAAAGCCATGTTCCAATGATTAAATTTCGGGACAGAGAAAGTGCGACTTTTAACTTTTAAATCTAAAGATACAATGGCAAACTTACGCTTTAAAATGATCCCCCAAATTTTGAGTTACTTTCGATTTTATATTCAATAATTTCCAAGAATCATTTTCGTAATTAAAAAAACGTTGAATACAAAAAAAAATCTGGTATCACTGCGTCAATAACAGCCCAGTTCACATATTCACAAAAACATTGAAATCTCATAAATTGAATTTTTTTTTTATTTTAAATTTTAAGCAATAAATGTTTTTTTCCATTACAACAAAGACTAGTCGAAAGACATTGTTTTTTTTTAAATTAATAAAAAAGAATCAATTAATGACAATTAAATAATATGTTCAAACGTATATAAATCACCGAAAAGCTTTTAAAACATGTCAAAAATAAAAATAGGACCTGTGTGGAGAGTGAATACCTCTTTTTTTTAAAGTTTAAAAATTGCGAAAAGAGTGACATAAATATAAAAAAAATTATACTTATTTTCGTAGCTAAACAGTGGCAAAAGATAAAACTTTGATTAGTTAAAAAAAATTATAACAAACCTATTTTTTAAGTCACATAATACAAATAGTTACCGAGAAAACATATGAAGTTATTCCAAAACCTTAAACAAAATTGCATTCCGCACAATTTTTTGTCATCACATTCTCAAGGCATTCTCTTGGCATATTTATATTCTTTTTTCATTTTTTTAACATCACTGCCACATTAATATTAAATCTTAAACGAAAACATTTTTTTTTTACTTTTTTGAGGAGCCTTCACTTTTATTCGGACACATTATGCAAGTGCAAATGCGATATCATCTTGCATACTGATCATAACCCTCGCACGCCGGGTTCAAACTTATTTTTATCATAAAATTGCGAAAAATCGCGTCGCGTACGCGTAAAACTTGAATGATTGCAGAAAATTGAAAATATAAAAACAATATATTTAAAATAAAATAAAATTTACATTTTTTATCGCAGTTATTGTGTTTGTAAAAGTGTTGTATAAAAAAAAAATATTTTTGTCCATATATTCGCGCACGGTATTTCTTGAAGTTCAGTTTGGGTTTAAAGGACTTGTTGCGGTGAGTTCAAATTTTTTTGTTTTAAGTAAATTCGTTAAGTTTTAAGCAACGACAACAAACAAGTTTTTTTTTGTTTTTGAAAACTTGGTGTCAACGTTCGTGATCGGCTTTATGTGTTAACCTGAACTGTGTTTTCGTTTTTTTCTCAGCATTGGCGTTAGCTCAGACACACGTTAGTCGCGTCGCGCGTTTTGTGCTTTGCTATTTGATATTTTTTCCTATTTTGCGTTTTCGTGTTTTGTTTTGCTTTGTATCTTTGTAGCTAGAGTCTGTTGACTGTGCGCCGAGTTTCCGAATACTGAATGACCAAAGACGACTACCGCTTGGTATATAATCCAATTCGTTCGCCCGATTACGAATCGCGCAAGATATGATGAATGAAAATACGAAAAAAAGTGTAAAGAGGTGTTTCACAGTGGGTACTTTTACACGGTACACGCTG
Source organism: Rhingia campestris (assembly GCA_932526625.1). NCBI lineage: Eukaryota > Metazoa > Arthropoda > Insecta > Diptera > Syrphidae > Rhingia > Rhingia campestris. The sequence goes on along the minus strand of OW052182.1, from coordinate 48,067,458 downwards.
AGGTTGATCGTTACTTTTTTTCAATACGTGTGGTATAGTATGAAGAGGAGCCGTTAATTGTTTAGAACTTATGTGGCTGTCACTTTTATTTGAAGAAGTACTGAGTTCGGTTAGATAGGTACTACTTAATAAGCTGTAGTTCGACATGTAGTGAGCGGCTGCGGGTGATATGACAATAAACGAGTGTAGTACACGACAGAGTACATGCATTATCTGTAGATACTCTGTCTTAGATAGTATCTGCCTGGGGTATAGATGCAAGGTGGTGTAAAGAAAATGGAATATGTTTATCAGATCTCTACAAATACGTGCTTCGATTTAGCCTAATCATAGATTGGAATTTATTTTTTTCAATTTAATAAAAATTAAAATACTTGTTAGTGTGTGCAGGTATCTTGTAATTGGAAGGGCTTGAATGTGATAAACTTAAGTGGACCTATATTGAAAAGATACACTTTTTGATTTGAGTGAGACAAGTTCAATAGAAATTAGAAGGGGAAATTGAAAATATTATATAAAATATTTTTAGATTGTTTTGTTCATCCAAAAATAAGACAATATTCAAAAGAAAAAAAATTGCATTGTCTGTTGATTATTTTTATTGATTGTATTTATGTGATTTGAGAAAATATTATAAATAAAGGGAAGAACTTGTTCTGAAGAATAATATGTTTGTTGCCAAAACAAATCCATAACAAAAGGAGATTTAAGTCATCAAACATATTTTTCGACTTGTCAAATTAATACAACTTTTAAATATGATTTTGGGACATTTTGGAGCCGGTGAGAGTGTAGAAAATTTGTTCAGAAAACTCGTTTGCGCTGTGAGATGCAAATGTATGTGCAAATATATAACTAAGATTTAGACCTTAGTAAGACAAGTAATTACATGCTTATTAATTGCTTTAGCGTTGATATGTTAACGTCATTACTTTAAATATTAACTTGTATGGTTTGCCAATGAAATTTCGGGTGCACTGTTCTGAAACAAGGGCCAACTTAGTACTACCCCTGCTGGAATAGATAATGTCAATAGGGGAACTTGGTCAAAAATTATTGACAATACCTGAATGTGTTTAAAGATCAACATCTCATCTCTAAAAATTGGGATTGTTTTTATCTTTATTGTTATGAGGACAAAAGCTGCCATCGAAGTGCTATAAATTGTTGTATAGACTACCACTCCATACAGATTCTTTTTGGATGCATTGACTTTTCGTTAATAACAGACGGGTTTCCAGGTCCGGTAAATTCGATCGTTTTCATACCTGTCCGTACAAATGATCAAAAATTGTCTCATGGGTTTCAATCGGATCTCTAAGTTGAATAGGCTATTTGGCTGTACGTACAAGACAAAATACAATTAGCGCTATGGTGTGGCGTTTTGTGGGGTACGCCCAGTCGTGCAACATGAATGTGGATTGCCCAGTGCTCAATACTACAATGGACACCACCTCCTTATTTATGGAAGCCATCAGATGCTGGTTTAAATCTTTCACTATGGCCTGGAACATGTAGGGGTGATTTGGTACCGTGTTCGACTAGAGGACAATTTGGATAAAGTAGACACAGAAAGAATTGATTTCATAGCGGTATGACTGTAAACGAAAAAAGCTATAAGATGGGTACTATGCCCTCTCTAATTGCGAAACATTAATTCCGCCTGGAATACGCTGGAATAGATTTTTTTTAGTTTTGGCGTATCTGCGCGTACCGCACAGGCCATTTTGAAGCCGTCAATATATGAATGTCCGACAAAGTCTTCCTCAACTGCTGTTTTTTTTAATTTTGTCTAGTTGAATCGTCAATTTGAAATAGTGATGGGCGCATTCGAATGAAAGAATCGATAATAATCGACTAAGAGAATATCTCGAGATGTCTCGATTCTTCACCCAGAATCAATCGAATGATTTCGTTTTCAATCTGTCTTACACATTGTGTTGTCTCTTGTATTGTGAGTTGTGATTGTGAGTGTTTTCTCTTCTCTTTCTCCTACAATATTGTACTGGCGGAGAGCGCCATTCATTATTTTCGTATGCCATTTTATTACTCACTTCTTTCGAAGTGATTCTCGAGTGATTTCGTCATGCCCTTTCAGTTACTTGTATCTTGTATGTAGTATGTTTCATTCGTAATTCATATCTCATACACATTATCTCGAGTGATTTGAACCGAATGGAGAGCACAATGAGTGAGAGCTATTCAAGAACTCGATATTAGTAATTGCAAATCAGCTATAATATCTCGACTCTCGTGTATATACCCGTCTACGGGTCATGTGTTAACTTTTTAATTTGCCATGTGCATTGTTATTGTAATCGTAATGCAATTACTGTTTGTTGGAGTTGGAATAGAATTTTTCGGTTATCGGTTGTGCGGCGATTTTAGTAATGGCATATTTTGTTTTTCCTATAAGTATTAAGGGTTTTTGATATCTCGAATGATCATTCGCTAATACAGATCACTCGAGTACTAATGTCTCGATTCTTTAAATTATTCGATTATGCCCATAACTAATGCGCGGCACATTCCGACGTTTTAAATATGGATGTCTAAAGAGGGTAAGTAAAGGGGTTCTTTGCGAGCAATAGTAGGACATGATCTTATCGTCCCAGTGGTCGCAGTTTTTGCCTAAATAAGGCCTGTTTAAATCCAAAGAATTATATTTGGTAGTAGGCCCTATGCCCCATATTTTGCCGAATGTTTTTCTACAGACTTAGAAAGCTATACATTTCCTGACTCTTTCCTGTTTTCTGATTAAGCTTGGCATCCAGTATGGCCAAAGAGGCTCGTTAAAAGCGGTACCTCCAGTTGTACGCCAATTTCGAACGGCTGAATTCGGATAAGCTTTTCTAGACCGTTGACAAAACTTGGACAATTTTGTCAGACCATAGCGAGCGGAGGACCAGTGAAAAACATGTTGGTGTTGCTTTGCCTAAAAATCGAACCCAGTTCATCGCACCAATGCTTTGTGAAAGTGATAATGCTTTACGTTCAGGTGTGGGAGTATAAAGGTTAGCAATTTGGTCTTTTAAGTGAAAATCATCATTTCTGTTTTGCTCTGGTTAAAAAAACGTCCCTTCGTCCGCAGTAGCCACTACCTTAATCCTATTACGGTCTAGCAGTTTATTCATAAAAAAAAGCGCAACAGAGGAGTGCTGATTCCACTATGAGGTGTGCCTATATCAGCGGATTTTGCCAAGTGTTCACTAAATAATTCTTGATCTAACCTACATTATATCTAAAATATTGATTTTTTTTTAGAATGATTTGTACTTAAAAAAAAAAAGAAAATCAGCACGTGTAGAATCGAACAAGAATAAACGAAACGAAATTGAACAGAAATTTTAGACAAATTGAATCAAATTAAATATCTATGTTACTATTACCGTTTGTAACAATTCCGAGTAATCAATTCTGGCCCAAATAGTTCTTAAAGGATTTATTCAGTTTAGGCCAATCTAACGCCCAAATTGCTGTAAAAAAGAAAGTTTCGTACGACCCAGTCGTGCACCCACCAATTTTTTTTCCAATGTCATAGTTCTTTAAAAATACCTTATCCATATTTATATATAAATGTTTTTAATTTTGATTTTTTATCATTGATCCACTCATAATGTGAAGATTTGCACTACAGATCGCGAATGAAAACAATCATTTTGACATTGGAATTCACCGTATTGGACATTGGAGAATATTGACTTGAGTCCATTGACGTTCGTAGCCATGTTAATCATCACACTTATATCAGGTACCGTGATTATCTGCCGATGATTGGTCACAATTTGCGATAAAAATGATAACAAGATTTGCTGACGTTTTTTCAACAAGTCATACTTACAACAAAATTATTATGATTTTTTATCAAACCGTTCCGTTTTAGAATGTCATGTGATTGATTGCCTGTCACTGAATGACATTGCTGACAGTTTGTAGATATTTACTTTTTGCATAATTAAGTAGATCAAAGACAATTCTCTTCATAAATACAAAAATGGACAATAGTAAAGCATAACACAAAAGAGAAAAAAAAAACATGTGAGACGGCTACAATCTGCTGTGCGCATCATTGTATACCCTTAAATACATCCTTAAAATTAGTATCCCCAAAAAGTGGGCTTTATGGGAACATAATATAGAAAATGGCATAATCACAACATATTGTTCAAACAGTTTATCAGAAACTTTTGTTGTTCTACAAAAAACATCGTTTTTCTCCTGCATATGCTATGGGGTATACAAACGGTTTTTGTAGGAAAACGCCCCAAAAAATGGGCTAAAATGATTTAGGACGAAATGTTTATATTATCATAACCAATAATCCTGCATCAAAAGTTTTTTTTAAATATTTCATAAATGTTTTTTACTAAAAACGCCCCCAAAAAGTGGGCGTGGCAAAAAAAACTCAGACACTTTTTCAAAATTCCTTACGGTAAAGCCAAAAACTACGTTTTTCTAAAAGGGGCCTAAAAATCGGTGACATACAGACGGACGGACGGACGGACAGACAGACATGGCTTAATCGACTCAGCTAGTGATTCTGAGTCGATCCATATACTTTGAGGCATATGTAGCTAATTTATTTCTCTATGTTACAAACTATATATCAAAACTAAAATACCCCTATGGGATAGGGTATACAAATGTTGAGCAACAGATCATTACAAAAAATATACATAACGATCAAAAGATCCCCCGTATCCCGTAAGAAACAAGGAAAACTTTTTCACCAAACATTGAGAGGGAAAACCCGAGGTAAGTGTACAAAACTGCTTCCTGAGTCTGTGATATTTCTTACTGATTCTGACCTGCGGTTTAAATCATCTATTACCACGTCAGTTATTCTGTCAAAGTGACAAGCTGTCTAGCAAAGGTGTGTGCTGTATACGATGATCGTGTTGTGAATAATCAATCGTGTGATTTTTTGTCGTATTCTGTTCTTGGTTCGGGCATTGAAATGCGATCGCCATTCGCGCCATAAAAAAAAATCACACGTGAATGATTTTTATGTATAAAATGGAACACATGTTGGCATTAGGTGTGTGATTACTTTCATTTGCTAATGTTGGCCAATTTTGGTTTTCCATCTATGATGCCTATTACTTTTCTGTAAAAATCGGAGCCGAATGTTGGAACCCTTTTTGAATGAAACGATATCGATTTTTAAGGCTAGACACCTCACCGAAACCAATATAGGACTTAGATATGACTTCTTTCATTATGTTTACCGCGGCAAATCGCACCGTCATACATCTAGTCAGAAATCAAACAAAGAATTACTGTTGCCAACCGATGAATCTTCGGGATAAGAAGGCAATTTATTGATAAAGCCCTCCATTGAAATACTTGGGAGATCATATATACGACCCTAAAAATCACAGTCATATTCTACTGTATTAACACCAAAATCGAATAGTGCTAGTTTTAAGCGTAAACTTTCACTTCCGTTTATGTTGACGGGCTACGGAGACTCTTTGACCAGTAACCATAAGTCGTGCAGAGGCCTAGTGGTTAGTGCATCGGGGTCTCTATTGCAAATACCGAAAGTTACAACGACGACATATTTTCACTGCCCCACCTCAAATTGTAAGCAGTTTCTGTTTTAGAGTCCTATCAGGGAAAGCCTATTCCATGCGATGCATGGAATAGGCTTCAGTTCATTAAAAATAAATGAATTTTATAGTTCAACTTGAGACATACTAGCTTTGTCAACAGGGAACTTCGCCTTTGTGTGTAGTTGGGAATATTATAACATAGACTCCCATACACTATAACCTATCCTAGCAATATCTAGAAAGTAAAGTGCTATTGAAAACATGTCAATAACAATATTTCATTCACGTGTTATGCTAAAACACTTGAAAACCCTAGTCATTGACTTCATTTAGCAGGAAAACTTCTCAATTTGTGCTGAATAATCCATCCCTACTCGACCCAAAGTAGCACTTAAGTTCATAAGTAAGTAGTCTGATAACTGGTCTGACGGCTGGTATTGTCTAGACTTTTGTTTGTCCGAAAAATTATAATGTATTTGCGGTGACAAATTAGTCTGTCTGAGAAAATATTGTTCAAAAGACAAGATCCTAGTGAATTTAGATTGAAAAATGATCTGAAACCCTTCTGGTACACACTTATTGGTTCGTACGAGTGTAGACCATATACCAAATGCTCATACTAAGGCAAATCCTGGAGAAGACCAACGAATTTCAAATCGAGAGGCATCATTTTTTATCGGTTTAAAGGTCCAATGCGACAGCATTTACCGCCTGGAGTTCTATAGAGCCGTGATCGCAATTGGGATTCCACTAAAATTGATACTACGTGAGAGTAGTATCACAAACAACAATTAAGTGATCGATAACATAACATTGCAAAAAAGTTCAAACTTCATGATAACAGATTAACTTAGCTGTCTCGAAATAAAAAAAAAAAACATGTAGTTATTGTTTATTTTTTATTTTGAGCATGAAGATTGAAGCGTTTCAAGAGATAATCATCAAGCTCCTCACGGCCCGTGTCTATTCAAGCACACTCTCAGGTTCTCGAGAACTGCTTATATCCCAGATTGGACATATTTATTAATGTTTACTTTGGATTCGCGTTTATCAGCCTTGATTAAAAGGGCGACAGGGTTATTCTGATTTGTTACATTATGACTTTAACGCATCAGATTCATTACTATCCCATTTACTAAAAAACCTAAGCATTTGTTGCCGAATTTTATCCACGAAAATATCCGCACTTGGATAAACAAAGTTTGTTTTCTTAATCAAGATAGTTAATGGACTTATGACCCACTTCCTTTTAAATCATTGAATTATAACCCTAAATGTTGTGGCCTTTTAAAAACCACTTGGAAGACTTATAAGTTCGGTTTGTGAACTAATAACCCGTGTAGGTTCAAAATTCCATTGTTTTGGCCTTTGCACTTTTTTGGCGCATCTATGTGCTACAATGAATTGATGCATTTTCCCTAAAAAGAAAAAAATTAAGCACATGAACGACATGTGCCTTGCAACTAACCGGAAACCTGCAAACACCTTATTGTTCCCAAGTTGTCTCCCTCTTTTAAATCAAAATTAACTTTTATAGCTTGAACATGAACTTTTAAATCAGGTAAAAAAAACCCACGAGAACCAAGAAATCCCATGGATCTGCCATAATGCATGTAATGCCGTTTAAAACCACTGGAGACAATTGCTTTGTTCGCTGTAAATATTTTCATTACTGATACCTTGTTATTATAAGCCACAATTGTTCTTCATATGAATCTACGGTACTTTACCTAGCACCGGGCCAAGTATTTTATTGCAAAATATTTTTTCCCTGCTAATTTACAAAAAGGTATTTTTATTACTGTTTAATAGGTTTGTGCATATTTAAATCGATTGCTACAAAAATAGTAGCTGATCAATTATTCTAAAACAATACATATATGTACATACAAAATGACACAAAAAATCCCCGAAGATACAGTAAATCATTGCGAAAATGACACTTGACGCGTGCCAGTTAAAAAAGATTTAACTTCTTGATATGTGTTAAAAAGTAATAGGACTTTGACACAATCCGGCATTTTTGATTAATTACTGCTAATTTTCATTAGAGCGATGAAATCGTGAATAAGCATTTAGACTTTTTTATTTTATTTAAATGTATACGACTTATGAAAAGCACGAGTAAATAATTAATCGAGACATGCTGAATATCCTAGTAAACTAATTTGTATAATAGGGGGATGAAGCTTGGATATTATTGTTTTATTTTATTATGATGTACCTAAGTATGTCCTTATATTATAAATGTCCGACCTGTCGAATTCATTATACAGCAATGGAATGCGCCATAATTTATTATTTTTTAAGGTACAAATTCTTCTTACGTAAACCTTTTAAACAGGCAATTGGTGAGTATTTTATATGAAAGTCGTCAAAACGGTTTGCCCACTATGGATTGGAGTTCAAGCTAGAACTTGTAGTTGCATATGCAACGTTTTATGTAGGTTCCAAGTCATTAAAAAATACTTTATATCATGCTATCATCTATTTCAAGTTATTTGAACGCTACAGCTCAAAATCCCTTAGCTTTACTACTTAAGTATTAAGAAAAAGGTGCCTTGTTAAAAATAAAGCTGCAACTTTAAAACTCTACCTGTCTCTTATCACACGTATACTTAATAGCTATTAACTAATATTTTAATGCTTACAAGTCCATGTTATAGTTTTATACCCCAATAAAGTCATAGTCACCTAAATATGTATCTATAAAGTAGGTACTTACTGGTACTGGTACGTTGCTGATTGCATGATTTCACTCGCACAGAGCCCGACTGTCTAAAGATTAAACAGTCGTTCCTACATCGCATGCTAGCTGCCGCAGATACACGGTATTAACAAGTTGATAACGATAATTCTTCTATGGATTTAGTAAGACATTGCCATTGACATATTAACCTTTATAGTGTGTTACCAAGTTGATTTTAGATCGCATGGTTAATCGTTTGTTTTTATTTTTTGTTTATAAGACTTATCGTTTATATTTTTGTTGACACACTAAATTGAGGTATAATAAAACACTTATACAGATTGCCCCTTTGTTTTGGGGGTTAATTCATACGGAGGAAAGTTCTTATTTTAACGTAACAATATCGCGAAGAAAGTTGGGCTAAAAATCAATGCAACGGAAAACCAGAAATGTTAACCTCACTAATTACACCCATAATTATACATGCTATTGACAAACCTGCGGGTGCATATTTGTCGCGCTTGCGTGACAGCTCATTATAGCGACAGTTAAATGTCAAAACATGGGAAAAAGTTTTTTTGCTTTCAAAATTTACTCGACTTGAGTTATGGTGACGGCGCGTCATTCAACTTAAACTTCAATCTATTCGCTAGAATGCATAAAATTTACAAATGGCTGGATTGCGTTATGGTATGTTGGTCACGATCTTACCTACTAGCCTTGAAAGTGATTTAGCTAGATAATTCAGAACGTTCCGTCATATGGCGTTGGCTATTAAATTGATTTAAGAATGGATTCTGTTTAAGCTTTGCTTTTCGTATGTGGTACTCGTATATAACACTTTGGCAAAAGTAAATATTTAATTCAGTTTATAAATTTATGAAAAGATCATACACATGACTACGTTAGAAATAGATGTGAATTAGGAGGTTCTAAATTTAGGGGAATCTTATTAGTTTGTACTTTTATTTGACATAAGTTTTTACATTTTTATAGCATTGTGACTTTTTTTTAAATATTGACACTAATACACGATAATATCTGACGGAACCGCTTCGTGTCCATTTCGTGTTTGCATTTCATTTGTTAGGGCATCGTTATATGGAACTTTGAACTCTTGCGAATTAAATAAATATTGTGATCGTGACCAGAGCGAAATACTCAAAACCTGCTGAGCGAAAACCCAACAAAAATGTTGACCTTGGAGAACGGTCTTCATATCATTCCATTGAACCATTCAATATAGACATAAAAGTAAAATTTGTCATAGGAATTCAGAATGAATAACAATGATAGATAACGAACTTACACAACTTCCTGAATTGCATTTAATTTTTTGAAGTATTCTTTTAATTATCAGATGCAACAAGTACAAATTAAAATCACGATAAGCGTGACTATTTGTAATTGAATTCAACTATTTTAAAAGTAATCTGCAAAGTCATTTGTCATTACTCGTTATTAATAATAGGTATGTCAGTATTAGGATAAATGCAAAAAAACAGTGATTTTAGAAATAATCAAAAATGTGGTGCAATTTGAATAATGTAGTGTTGCTTGTTTTTTGAACTTTAATCATATTTTAAATGTCTACAAAGAAAAAGGAATGGGTGTTTCATTTAAAAGTAACATTTTTATGAATGGATTAATGACAGATAACTCTCATGTCGTGTTAAACTGTCATAGTATTTTTTAGATTGTTTGACATTGCTCAGCGCTATCTATAGGCGTAATGCATATAATAATATATTTTCAATTTTCTTAGTGATTAAAGACAATTTGAACTAAATTTCATCAACAAATCAACATTATTAGCGAAGAGACTCATTTATGGATAAATAAAAGTGTGAACATGTAAAATTGTAGGATTTGGGATGCTACCAATCAACAGGAAGTAACCAGCAGCAAATGCATCTGAAAAACTCACTGTTTGCTCCGAATTTAAGTCTGGCGGAATCATCGGTCGGTAGTTCTTCCAAAATGAAACTGGCATTGCCGTTACCCGATTAGTGCTACTTCAGAGTCTATTTGTGACCTAAACTGAATATGAATACCGATAAAGTGTGGTTCCAACGTTCCCTAAGTCTCACACCAGATAGACAATTTGCACAAGCTATTTGAGCTATGCGAGGGGCATGGTAAACTGGGCAAAGACCTAGTGCAATTAAATGTCTGTAGGCTCCTTTCTTTAGGGATATTTAAACCGCAAATAATTTATGCCCATAAAGTTTCCTTAAAAACTTACAAGCAAATCCGGGTACATTCGAACGAAGCATAGTGCTTCAAGTGTTTTCGAACATGAAACATATGAGTGGACTTTTTATTAGTTTGATTTAATAATCTAACGTGTCTATTGAAATACCCTTTTAAAAAATTGGACAGAAGGGGCAATTTTACGTCACAATTAATTTGACAAGGAATCTTGAAAGAACCTTTATATACTGTCAACTAAAAGATGCACGTTACATCGAAAAATTGGACTGAAGGGACAATTTTACGTCACAATTAATTTCCCAAGGAATCTCGTCAAAAATTAAACAACTGACAACCCCTGTAGTATGGATGTTTTGAGGAAAAGATTCGTTGGTCCCGTTTGATTTGGCATCCTATGAAAATATAAATTCAATCGGAAACTTTGCCGGATGACGTATACATTAACGTACCCGAAAATTGTGCATTTTATGATGATATGGAGGGCTCACAGCTGTACCGAACCATGTCATACATTTTTTTCCCAAATTTACTGCTAAATTCTGCGAAAAAATAAACTCTATTCAGGTCTGTAAAAAGTAAGTCAGAAAGTGCTTCGTTCCTAAGTTAACCGTTAAAAAATCAAGTCAGTGACTTGCCTTTTCGATTTCTTTCGAAGCAAAAAGGAACCAAGTCAATGATTTGCAGTATATTGTAAGTTTTATTCGTGAACAGACGTGTTTCAGCTTAGACCGATTTATTCGTGCCAGTTATTTATGCAGTGTTTGTATGTTTTATTCATGAATAGATGTATTTTCAGCTTACACAAATAGAAAGAAAAAATAGCTGATGGTCACAATTTTTCATCGCTCAGAATTAAGTGGCTTCGATTCGAGCGCAATTCACCATTTTCTTGCATATATATATAGTAATACTGAATAAAGAAGTAGAGTTTGACGAAGTTTACTTAGGAAAAGTTTAAAATGGGGAGATACCTACAATATGTAAGAATATTTTGAGAAAAAAACTTTATTATTGTCCTTATTACGATCCAAATATTCATTTTAGTAATTAATGGCAGTATATTTACTAAACCTCTTAATATCTTCGAATTCACTTTTGTGACTTGGTTCGGTTCAGCAGTGAGCTATCCATATATATGTTTGGAATATGACTTCGTTCAAATGAAAAGCGTATTAGAGCTCAATTAGAAACCAAACTTAACCAACTTGATGTATGCAACTGAAGCAATTTACAAAGGACATACAAAAAAATTACAATCTTGAAATTAGTTTCGATAGGGCTTTCCAAATAAGCAGCGCTTTTATAGGTAATGAGAGTTTGAAGCAATCGCTTTTACCTAACTCAATAAAGATAATATCTTGCAAAATCATTTTTATAATGAAAATAAAAAAAAAAAAAAATATCTTATCTTAAGTCATTCAATGTGTCAACTATTAAATGGGAAATTGGCTAGTCTTCCGGAAAAATGCTTTTACCTGTCGCAAATTCTAACCATTACTTATACAACAAGACATCTGCTTCAAAAAATCATCATTCAATACTTTATTTTATTAGATTCATCGTTGGTTTTTTTATTCACAGTCCATATATTTTTTTCAATCTAATTTATGTTTTGGTACACGTGGGTTAGCACTTGATTCAATAAGTGATGAACGATTTCCAGAAAAAATAACAACCCGATAAGAAGAAAACAACTTATCGAATCAGCGATGATGAAAGTCATCATCATCTAATTTGTGATAAAGTGTACATAATAAGACCGTTCTTAAGATTTTTTCTACACAATTATACACTTACGCATTATAATAAAAACCATAATCTGAAAAATCGCGGGAATCACTTCAATATGTAATAGCATCATCATATGTAAAAATGATACAATTATTTTAAATCAAAACGCTTTAATTACATTTGTATTAGTGAATACATCTCATTAGAGTGTATACAATTACAGTTTAAAAAACCAAACACGTAACATGTTACATTCACGACACATGCTAGTCATTTGATTTTATCACTTCTATTAAGAAGATACTTTAAGTGTCCATAGGAAAAATACGGAAATAGGTACTCTGCTATGGTCATTTTTGTATTTATTGTGTTTGTGGTTTCCCTTATATATATACGTGTGAGTATTTTAATGTTAAAAAAATATATCGCCAAGTATTCGTAACTTTTTGGAACTCAACCTAATAAATTAAAATGAAACATTTTTTCTTGTTACGTTTTAATATTGCATTTCGTAACATCTAAACACATTAATTGCGGTACAACAGAATGGACGTGATTACAACCGGGTTCGATTTATAATCCAGGTCAATTTTTAATATAAATACAAACGCGGAGAAAAAAATAATTATCAATATGATTTGCCGGATATCCCTATGTACAAAACTCACGAATAGAATTTTTTCTCAATTAAAATCACGCTTTGTATATTAGCTAGACGAGCCTAGTGAACTGACATAAATGTAACAAAACTTCCAAAACGTCCAATTGCCACCTGCTCTCAGACCAAAAATGTTAAAATTGTGACATGTATAGTTGAACGAATATGATCGAATATAAGCTTAGGATATGCGAATACCCATTCCTAAACATCATCAATGGCGAAAAATATGAAAACAAATATTCATTGGTAACACGACGCACAAACCATTAGTTGATCCCTTTTATCGAGATAAAAACATTGCCAAAAAGAAGAACAATCTTTGAAACAAACATTGCTTTAACAATACTTTCTTTAGGCTAGTCGCAGCTGTTTGGATTTCAGCGGAACTTTGCAGAATTGAATTTATAACCCATCAAATTAGGGCAGCCGATCAATGTAAGTTCCTGCTGAACACTTTTTCCTTCTTTATGTTTATAGACCAATATAGTCAGGATTGTCCGCCCCTATCGTCCAAGCGATCCAAGTTTGAGGTCTTGTATATTCATGTGAAAACATGTTGAAATATGCAAGGTGCTACTTCCGAGTCCAAACTTGCATTGAATTTTAACATTTATTAGATAGTGTGCACAGTATTAATTTGAATAAAATGCTCACCAACTATTTGAACATAGTCATAGAACACAATTTCGTAGCACAGTGTAAAGCCGATGCGGGAATTTTTCAAAACGTATAAACTCATGTTAACTACTAGGCTCGAATCGACCCTTTCCACTATTTATCACACACTATAGAAACTTCTCAATGAGCACTTAATTTGATATTGTAGGTTTCATGATCACTAAACAAGGTATTAACCTCTCTTTGTAAGTAATTGAACTACACACACATTCTTATTATTTCACTTAAATACCTCAAAATACCTGTAAACGCCAGTGCATTGTAACGCTTCATAGACCTTATTGAATCCACAAAACTGTTTCGCTTTATATTACTCATACCAGTCGTAGTATCTATGTATCTATCACTGTATAGATATATAGTATCGACCAGCCAAAACTAAAACAACCGAACACGCTCTACACAAAAACTGTTCTAATTTATTCTAAGCATCTTCCATCAAAACCCCTGAGACTTTTGCACATCTTCAGAACTTGGTCGGAATTATGTGTCAATCTACTAGTGGACTACCGTCTCTGCGGTATGTGATTACCAACAATACTACCTTTGCCTGCTCTATTACTACTTGTTACGTCATAAGCCGCAGAGCTGTAATAAGAAACGCTTTTGCACACCATGTCATGCCAGTGAAAATTGCATGAGCACCGCAATAGAGAGGTTCCAGCACCACTATGATTGCTGGCTATATGTTGTTGCTACTCCCGCATTTATGTACCGGATCTGCCGGTTGGGAGTGTGCGGCGCGCGTACACCTTAACCAGCTGCGCTGCTGGCCCAGTCCCAGTCTCTTTACAGTCTCTATGCCGCCTTGACAGTGAACTTAGTTAGTTGGGTAGTAGTGCGGTGCAGTTGAACAAGTAACTTGTGGTTGGAAGTGGCGGCTGAGGCTCGATTGCGATTCCATGGCATAATATGAGACGTCAAATCGATCGGAAACAATGCGCTGTGACTAATGGATTCGTTCATGATCATGATCATGGTAATGATGCATTATTGGCATGTAGATAGGAAGGTATTAAATTTGTGTTTCGTGCATATACAGTGTGGGGGGAGAGCGTGTATTTTTGTGTAATATGAGGGGATTTACGTTACGTCAATTTGGTTTTACGTGGTTTCGTTATAAGCGACAAGTATATGTCAAGTGGGACTTTTTTTTAATTTTTTACTTCGGAAGCTATAATTGGTAGGCAATTTGTAATTATTGAAATAATTAGCTATTTACGTATATTTTTATAGGAGAATGCTTGCATTTGTCAAACACGATTCAAAGTTTTTTTAAAAATATATTTCGTGGGAATAAACAATGCCAATTGATGCTGACGGGGAATTCGGTTTACGAAAAAAATATAGCCCACTTAGGCGTATGTGGAATATATTTATTCCATGTAGTTCATAAAAATAAATAAGTGTCAACTATGACGACAAGAATATTTATTTTGACAATAAATTAAAAAAAGGATCATTCCGTTAAGCATTTATTAATTTATTGCGAAGACATTTTCGATATATGTATTTAAATTCCCACATATTTTCATAACCCATAAATTTTACTGCATGACCATTTGTAATTGAAACTATAAATATGTCGCTAGACATGATGTAAGAAATTATAGAATTTAATTAAGTCAATATGTGATTGTTCCCTTGGTCAAATTGGATGACAATGCATCCATATACTTTGCGATACTTCGCTATGTTACAATGTATCTATTTTTTGGGTCAAAATCGTGATATTATAAGCTTTGTATAATGGAGCTAGTATATGTTGGAATTGTACCAGGTCTTTCATGCGCCGCTTTATGGTTTTAAAAACTCCCCAGTTTTAATTAGGCATTAAAGTTATATTCTTAGCCTACTAAAGGGTGTGCCACAACTCACGCAAAATGTAAATGACTCATGCAGTAATTGCATTGTTTCTCCGGATGTATCGCATGTGGCACCGCCTTGTTGAAACGACATGTTGGTCACATCCATATCTTGAAATTTAGGATCTAAAAACTGGGTTATCATGTCACGAACATCACAAATTATTGCTGCCTGACCAGCCGCATTTTCGAAGAAGAATGGTCCATTTTTTAAAAATATTGATCAACAATTAAATGCGTCGTTATTTCGTATAGCACTCCATTTTTACTGTCCGTTGTCACATTTCTATATTTTTACCGTTGGCAACATAGCATGTACTATTAAATAACTTAACACCGTTTATAACGGAAACACTGATAAATCGTCATCTTATGATATAACTGAATCACGAAATCTACTCAATGACCAACAGTAGATATGGTTTTTGACTCACAAAGATCTGATAATATCAAGATCGTTAAACACGATAATTAAAAAGGCAGATTTGTTCGCATCTGTCGAAAATGCGTACATTAGGAATTGATGAAATTGCTAAAATTACCACTCGAAACGTTTAAATTCATTAATGTGAATAGTTGCTAACCAAATTATTACAGGACTTCCCCAAGACTTCGTTCTGTAACTGTTTTAGAGTACTATCAGTTTATCATATTCCTTTATCATTGGACGTAAAACTACAAAATATGATATGTTTATCCTCAACAGCGTAATTAAATGGGGAGAGTCCAATACCAAAAAGTAATTTCCTGGGGCAACAGGCCCCAACCGTTCATGTGCGTTGTTGTTTTGAACTTAACGCAATGTGCACCTTCTAAAAAGAGTAGAGGGTGCGATAAATTTGAAAGAAGATAATAGCGTAGCTAACAATATAGTCTCCCTCGACAGGGTAGCAATATCTCCTACATGATATATATCCCAGCCAAAATCCATGAAACTATAATTCAAAGATATACAATTTAAATTCTGTGGATAATCGCTTATAAGTAAAACCAGCTTTCGAAAAAGATTCTGCGAATTTAACGAACACAAGAAAAATGACGATTCCTCGAATAATTAGTGCAGACATAATCCTTGTAGTAAGACTCTACTACACCTCTTTATTCCTCTTCTCTTCAAATGCCCACTCTTTGATAAAACTCTACAAAGGTATAAAACCACTTTAATGGTTCTTAGCTCTTAGAGATCGTTTTAATTTTTAAAAAAATCAGTAAAGCGCGTGCCAATCATTTTACATTCACGTACAGTGCTTATTACGTTCAAAATAAGATTCAATATTTGAGATATGGGAAATATTGGCATACACTTGAGAGCACTTCTTAGGTTTTGTTTTGCTAGAGTGAATTATGTGCGATATACTCGGCAATGTACTATGTATTATGCGGTTATTAATAAAGAATTATATGTACTGATTTGTTGACCTCCAAGTCAAGCAAATTATTGTCCTCTTATTGAACCAATCAATCGAAAAAGACGATAACTACAAAAAGAACTTTGCTCTAAATTTCCGGTTAATTTACCACTTCTTATGGAACGTAATTTATTATTACATTTCTGTCCTTTTTTTATCGTTATCTCTTTCATCTAAACAATTTTTTCCATTTGTGTTATTGTTTATCGAATTCTAGTTTTTTTTTTGTTTTTTTGGATATCAAACCAAAAATCGCACTCACATATTATTAGCTTAAATTTACGATAGTAGGTGATTTAAAAGCTTGAAATATATTTTAATCATGTGATTTATGATAACTTATGATCACCCCAAAAAATGTGCAAAACCGTACCCTGGCCACACTTCAAATGATGATGAGAGATTTATGATTTATGGTTGCAAGTGATTTCATTGTTTCTTAATATTTTTAGAAATTTTTAATGTATGGTAACATAGAACTTTCCGTCTCTCACAGTCCTCTTAGGAAAATTAAACGTAAAAAACTAGTCTCAGAATCGAGCCAAAATAAAAATAAAAACTCTATAACCACCACACTAATGCCAAAAATGATCTAACACTTTATCTGCTGATTATATCCGCATCCAATTAGGTAGACTCTTATATGCTTCTCCTGATTAAGTCGAAAACAATGATGGGTACACACCAATTTCCCTACTCTAATTAGATACTTGACAGTTTCTGATTTAATTATGACTAAACATGATTAGACGTCATTAATTTGCATTAAGGAAGTCATTCTGAGGTAATTTACATTTTTCGATAAAATCTCCAAATTCTCAAATTGAAAATAAAAGTGCCATAAAATAATACGCTTATTTGTGTTCAACACTTAATCGATAAATATACAAAAACCCCGCCTGAACTAATTTTCATGGGCACTATTATTATGTCTCGCTATACAATGTAACCTCTTTAATCGAACCTGTTACCGAATACCAACGAACAAAAATACTGTTAATAAAATGGGCTTGCGCCACCAAATGCAGTTTTTATTCATTGTGATTTCGGTTTTGATCAAATTATAGCTCGTAAAGTACATTTAACATATTGATTGAATACCGATTAAGGGCAGAATTGAGAAAATCTATGTCAAGGTGTTTCATTGAAAATACCGCGATCTGAGACTATCAGCAAGCCTTTAAAAAAGGTTAAGAATAATTACATATTATTTTACTTAGTTCCGAGACGAGTAGATCAGTATTGGTTATTTATTGAATACCTAACATATACAAAAAATGACGCTGGCTGTCAAAGCTTTCAAAATAACTATAATAACAGTAGATATCTATCAAAATTAAAAACGTTTGATGGAATCACATTAGGCGCTAACTAAAATTATGTCGACCGCAACAAATTATACGCATGAGTGCCTACACATTTTTGGTAAATTCATTCATTTGTAAAAAACAGAGACACCGGACTTGACTCTAATTGACGTTAATTTAAATACCATTTATGGACCGTATAAGTAATGGAACTTAAACACCGACTGAATGTTTTGATATAGACTTATAGATTAATGGATTTTATTTTAAATCGCATGTTGCATGTTGCATTAAATGAAATAACAAATTAATAGCACTTAGATTTTGATCTTTTTTAATCTATGTATTCTACAGTGTTTCAACTGAAGAATTATCAGACCTTTTCACCAAATCCAATGTTAATCTCCGCCCGACTTAAATCCAATGTTTACCACTTTTGCCCGTCCTTCCACCAAATCCCAACTACCCACAAAAAATGTATTCCCACCGGATCCTTCAAAAACCGCACAAATTTCTTAAACGCTTGGACCGAAATATTTTTTAACTATGCTTTCGGACCAAAGTTACCGTTACTGACGTTAACGTACAGAAAAACAACACAGGGAGTTATCAACAATCTCAAATGAATATTTAAGTAATTTATAATAAATCAGTTGTTGTTTTTTTTAATTCGATAAGCAGAACACTTATTAAATGGTAGGTATTACATTTTTCAATTCATTATTATTCGAACAAAAAGGCCATTCAACCAGGTTCAAACATACATAAAAAAACAATACCTATATTCGGAGTTTAAGTAAAATGGCGCAGTAAATATGGATATTGGATTACCTCCGTCCCAGCGCCACCTATCGGGTTCACTAATGAATTTAAAATATTTATATACCGAAACAAACATTTTAGATTGCACTCACATTACACTGAAAATAAGAATTTTGGTAAAAACATGTATCCGATGAATCTACCAGGTCCAAAAAAGGTGACAGAAAAATTTCAACAGTTTTCCCTAGATGAACGTCAAAAAACCCTAAAAATCCCTAGTGGCAACCGTTTTGGGTTAAGCTCACATTGTACGTAATGCGAAAATTAATCGGAAGTGTTATTGAATTTATATTCTAATACGAACATTTTAATTTTGAATGGTAGACAAACATTATTAAAATTTAACGGAAAATATAAAATTAATTTGGTTTCCTACTTTCCCCTTTAAATTCAAATTGGTGTAAAACTTAAATTGAATGATTTAATGTTTCCGGAGAACGATCAATTGTTACAAACTTGCGCTGACATAGGTAGGTCAAAATGTTACACAAACATCGCAAAAACACTCTTAAGCCAATACCAAAAAGTATAGAACTACATAGAGTAAGCATCACAGCTAAAAATTGTGTAGCCGTTTCTAGCGGGCGGGAAGTGTGAAGGCTAATTTTCGTCGTTCGTATGCGTCGACTATGCTGGTGTTTGATTCTGTGGTATACCAATGTGAACACTGGAGTATCAATATCAGTACTCCACATAGTAAATTTTCGTTGTAAAATCTATATGTTGAGTATTTTGTAATACATTATATACTATGTAATAAAGGGTTATATTATAAAATCATCCTGACTTTTTGTTTTTTTAATCAATGTATTGAGGAAAATCTTTATTTGAGGTGTTAGTTTGGTTCATGCCATTTAATGTTTAAAGATAGTTTCCTTCAAATGTTGCCCACGACTAAGACTTAAATGGTCCATTCTGTGGGTCCCTTTCAAGCATCTCGGCCGGTATTCCTTGAATAACACGAGTTTTGTTGGCTTCCAACGCTTCCATTGTGTTGGGTTTATAAGATCTTGGTGGCCAATTGACAGGAACATTTCTTGAGATAATGTTTTTATCGAACGTTTTCCCCCAATACACCTATTGATTCGTTAGCTGTATAACATGTAGAGCCATCCTGTTGAAACCATAATTCAGCTACACTAATATCTTGAATTTTCGACAACAAAAATTAAGTGTAGGGATCTCCATTGACAGACACACGTGATCCTTCCTCATTTTTAAAGAATACGGTCCAATGATGCCGCCTGGCCATAAACCGCACCATTTTTGGGGTTGCATTGGTAGCTATTGGATTTCCTGCGGTTGTTCATCGACCCAAATACGGCAATTTTAGTTATTAACGTAGCCGTTAAACTAAAATTGACCTTCATCGTTAAAAACAATTTTTCGATAAACAAAAATGGATCAATTTGAACGATTGTAAATATTACACTACTCTTTAAAACCAAGATCATGATTCAAAATACGCCACACGTTCCATAATAGATGCCAAAACCTCGAAAATCGGCGACGTTTTGAATGATCACATCACGGTATTCACTCTCTCTGCTACTGCAGCAATATTTTCATTATTACGGGATTACGCACTCTGGTTGTTGGATAAATGTCCAACAATGTAAAATTGGTTCGGAATTTGGTGATGGCTTTATGTCGTCCTTTCAGTTGGACGATTATGACGACCAAACTGTGGTCGAGGAACTCTATAACAATTTTTAACTGAGCATTGATTTTGAAAATAAGTTTCCACAATTAGCAATTTTTTTATAATGACAAATGTCATTACGATTTGACATTATAATGACAAATGTCATTATGATTTGACATTATAATGACAAATGTCATTATGATTTGACATTATAATGACAAATGTCATTATGATGCTGTGGACAGGTAGAGAACTAAGTTAATAACAGGCAATGGATGGATTCACACCCGAAGAACGCAGAATCGTTGTTACTTTGGAACGATTTTTTTTGAGCAATTTCCGGTCTGTTATTAAAAGAAGCGTTGATTTCGATTTGGTGCTTTGAAAATCTCCCATTTAATACAATAAAATACTTATGTAGCTTGAAAGCTAACATTGAAGAAGTCGCCAGTTCTTTTGCGAGCAAATTCAAAATTATGTAAAACAATCATCATTCTACAGTTATATTTTCTCAACATACGTCAAAAATTTGTTTGCCTTTTTTTCATTTCAATAAAATGACAACCAATTCACATTATAACAAGACAATCATTTTGCCCCAGCTTGTTTATAGTTTTTTTTTAAGTCCAAATTGTTTAGGGTTTATTTAAAATTCTGGTGCTTTGGCCACATTCAAATTTATAATTAAAAAATTATAAGAAATTATATCAGATTAAAAATATACCAAAAATAATTTCAAAAAATACAGTCGAACAAAGATTTGATTAACTGATAGTATAAAGTATATTAAATTTATTTCCAAAATGCAAGATGTGTTGCTGTAATTCTAACAAAAAAATTAATTTCAATCGAAATATTGCATCAATCACGCTTGGCATGCAGGTGCCAAAAGTGATAAAAACCAAAAGCAATAACGTACTACATACATATGTCAGCAACTATATCATTAGCCACATAGCATGTCGTTATAAGTAAAACGCAAGGATTATTAACTTAAAAGCTAAATATAATTTAGCAATTAATTTAAATAAAATTACCATCCATAATCACTTCTGTTATTTTGCGTTTAACAAGGGGCCCCGTTCATCGTGCCAAAAACAAAGAGAAGTTTGATATTAAATGTTTCATTTGTAAAGAAGCCAAAGTATCCTGACCGTCTAACTGTTGAGGTTTTTTGGAGCAGTTCTCCGAAAATGAAAATGACAAAAATGTTTCTGTCAACGGAGGAATGAATTTAAGGAACGAGATTAGGGATAAATCGGAATAGAGTAGGTCAATGTAAGATGATTTTTAAATATGATTATTACATTTTACGACTTTCTTGTTCGATATTTAGTTGTCACAAGTTTTGGAAGTTTAAAAACGAACGACAGTACACATTAATTTCAGCGACTAGAATTGAAGTAGCAGTGAATGAAATGTCAAACTTTGTGAACATAAGTCGGTTAGATATTCGACAGTAGAGATTGTTTTAATTGCATTGCAGCATGGCTATCGATGAATATTGTAATTGTGGTATTCATCTTTTTGCTAATATCACCGCCTATTAGACACGACTGTGGTTAGAAGGCTTTGCAGGATAAAGGATAAACTCCATCTTTCAAGACAACTCTAATCGATACGGTGACGGGTGGCATTCGGTATACCGTAATGGCTGATTTCAGCCGCTTGTCCTAACCATAAGGTTTTCTAAAAAAAATTAATGGACCTATAGGTTGAACGTTATGCTTAGTGTTAACTATCCAATGCTTATCGAAAAAAGAAGAATGATATCCGCATCTGCTCCTGTAACGTTATACCGCTGAACAGAAAAGTTAAAGTCAAACGAATTGCGGAAGCTCTTCGTTTGGCCGAACAAACGGAGGATGAAGAACTGTATCATTTAGTACGACCGTTGAGCAGAAACAGCGACTTATAATATAAGTCTTGCGTACTTACAATGAGAAATACTCTTCAGACACGATGTTTATACGTTCATAGTTTACGGTTCTAAACAACAAAAAACAGAGTAAGATATTACGACCATGTGCCAAATTGAAAACATTACCATATCAAAGATAGAAATAGATTGAAGGCACACTCTTGAAAACGTGAGTTCTTATAACAGCAACAATGACACTGAAATAAATTTCTTTTACGTCAATAAGTTGATCTGATCTGATCCAGGCAAGTGGACTGCTAATAATGGCTATCATCAGTATGATCTTCATATACTATTTGATTACCTGATAATATTTCCATTTCCCCTTAGATAGTGAAGGCGTTGATTTTAACAACCCCTTGACAAAATAATCCATCAGAATCGAAGCACGTGGTTATGGACATAACGCAACCGTTTTTAAATAAACATGATACTATCTTCATAAGAATATTGAAGCTGCAATTGTTTGCATTACTCATAATTATTTCCTGGTGCCAACTTGTTATCAATTATAAATATGTAGGTAATTTTTTTATTTCAATTAGACCTTGCATATCGGCAGACGCGCCACTTTTGAATTTCTGTTTGATAAGATACATTTGCCCAATCGTATGAAAAAAATCCCGTCAATTTGAGTTTTTTTATGATTGTGAAATTCAAATGAAACAGCTCTTGAAATCTATTACTTAGTTGCAAGCTTGCATATAACTAGTATTCCGAGAGTTATAGATTTTCTATCTTCTTATGAATATTCACTTTTTATTATTATCATATGGATGTGGATGTGGTACACCACAACCTAATCGAATTTCCTTTACCTTATCACTAACGAAGTTAGATTTGCTTCGTAAATCAGCTGATGACATTGGATAAGTACATGTAAACATAATTCGCTGCTTAAATAAAAAAAAGAGTCTGCTTTGCAAAATGTATTATTCGACACCTCTAATTTAGATTATTATATATGATACAGAATTTTGTATAATTGCCAAAGATAAGGTGAACCTATTTACATCTCCGTCTATGGCAGTTTTAGGTGTCACTTCCAGTTTTAGTATAGGGGTTATCTCATGAAACCGAGGCAACGGTGGCGAGCTTTGTTGTTTGCCGAGCTTCATCGTTAACAAGAATTGGAAAATTTGATTCTTGAAAAGACGCAGTAAAGTTTAATCATCAAAAAATTAAGGAAAAGATAAAAGTGTATCTAAATGTGTCGATTTGTGTGTGAGTTACCTTGAAAAAGGTTCATATTTGAAATTTTGTTTTCTTTTTTATTTTATCAAATAAACAAATGTGTTTTGTACCGTTTACTATGGCAACCATTTAATGATCATTTATCCGTTATCATTGCTTTGTTTTGATTTCGTAGAATTGGACGGTGTTTGCTTGGTGGTTCAACAAGCGTCTATAGATGAAGGCGGGGTATTGATTAATTTTTTATTATGACTGATTGAAATTGTGTTTCATTTTTATCCCGAATTTGATTCCATTTTTTTAAAGCTTGATGAACATTTCTGAAAACATTTTAGGGTGTTTCGTACGCTCTGAAAACGTATAGACATTTTTTCTAAAAACGAAAAATTGGAAATTAGAAATTTTGTAACTTGGCAGGTCGAGTGGCAGGTGCACCAATCAGATGGGCAAAACTTTTTCTGAATTCACCCTTTTACTTTCGACCTTTTCTGAGCTCCTCCTTTGAATATTTTTTTTTTTGAAATTCGCTTGGTATGCAATTTTAAAAACGCAAAATAAATTTGAAATAAATAAAATAATATTGGAATAAAGAAAATAATGGAAAATAAAATATTTTTAAGGTAATAAAAAACTTTTTGTTATCGGACATATTATGTGGTTATCATCGATTCATACTAAACCACAACAATTACTTCGCAGTTCATAAAGTTCTAATGTGTTCAATTGTTGTGTTTAAAGCTGTGCGTTCAATCCCAGCCAATATTCATAAAATTACAACTGAAAGAAATAAAAGTAGTAACGTTTGTAGCGATTTGTTGGGGATAATTTTCCATCACTCTTTCACACCAATCGCTCGGAGTCCTGACTCCTGAGTGCCTGTGTAATGGTCTTTTGTTTATTTTGTCTCTTTTTTAATAAACGATTGAGATTCGTTGTTAGGTTGTACTGGCTTATACCATAATGGTCCGTTGTGGTACCATTTGGATCTGTTGACTTCCCTATGTTCGTTCGCTTAATTGAACGATTCAGAGCTGACTGTATAGCGTAGGAGGTTTCTGACATTAATATTAGCCAACTCACCTAGATAATCAAAGAAATAGTTTCCCAGATGGCGTTTTCTTTTGTCTGAGAGATCTGGACAAGAGCAGAGAAGGTGAGTAATACTTTCCTCCTCCTCTTCTATAGAAATGATAGAAATGATTGCTAAAAAGGGTTAGTCTTTTTGCAGGCCAATGACAGTGTCCTGTAGGGACACAGATTATAGTGCAGATGTTTGATCTGTTCAGAATTGTTAAGCAGATTGAGCACTTATGGTTATAGTTAGGCCAGAGTTGCGTGGATATTTGACACGTTGTGCCGTTTTTCAATCAGCGGTTTGTTTTCTTGGTCGCATTCAGATTGATCTGTAATTTACATGTAGCGAGGAGCATGCCTAACAATCTACTGGCGGTAGGATACCAAGGGTAGTAACCTATCTGGCAAGCTCATCCGCCTTGCAGTTCTCTGGAATGTGGCCCGGCACTCAGAAGAGTTAAATGGTGAAATGCTCTGCCATCTCATTAAGAAATAGTCGGCATTCGTTTGCTGATTTCGATTTGGACGAGGTGGATAACAGGGATTTAGCTGATTCTGCGAACTTGAGACCGACGCAATTAAGTTTGGGAGGGTCAATGTACGGGACTTTGTATTGTCTGCTAAAAAGGATCGATTCGGTTTTTTTAGGGTTCGCGCCACTTGGAGAGTACGGAGATACCATTTTGTAATATTTTTTTAAGGTATTTCTCTGATACAGCTATTGCCACGTCATCCGCTTAGGCAATAACTTTGCATCCTTCTCTTACTAGATTTACTATAAGCTCGTTGACCACTAGATTCCAGAGAAGAGAAGACATTTGTTTCTTAGAGTGCAGAGGTTGGAGTTCCACCATGAGGCTTGGCCTTTTCACGAGGCCTTCTTCAGGGTTACCAATGATACAATTTTAAATCGCAAAAAAATCATGGAGAAGTTATAGAGAGTCTTTTAGTATTTTTCAGTTATTTTTCGTTTTTTTTAATTTATTGAAATGCAATTTTCTTTATCTTTCTTTTCCATTTTTAAACGATGTTATTACTCAACATTAATCACTAAATGTTATAAAACTGTAGAAAAAAGGTAGTCGCCATTAGTTTTGCAACTATAAAAATTGTTGTTTACTCTGTTGAGCTAATTGTAATAGATTGTCCCCTTTATACACTATCCAATAGGGGTATATTAGTGTTGATACATACATTGTAACATAGAGAAATAAATTAGCTAGATATACCTTAAATATGGATCGAATCAGAATCGCTAGCTGGGTCGATTCAGCGATGTCTGTCTGTCCTAACGTCCGTCTATCTTTAGGTCACCGATTTTTAGGCTTCACATTTTGAGCTATGATACTGAAATTTGGTCCGCCCGAATCACTTTACAAACTTTGTAAAAATTCGGTTACTTTTTACAGCTAATTCATTTTTGTAAGTGTATTCACTTAACGGCATTCGTATGTGATTTATAAACAGTGTCGATACAATAAATACTCAGCCTTATTCATAAACTCATTATAAGGAGTGTATAAAGTTATGCACTCCTTAAAATGCCTCTAAACGCAAAAACCTTATTCATAAAACTTATACAACGTTGAATAGAGGCTACACATCCTAAACGCGTCTGATGGTTGAATAGTGACCGCATAAGGGTATATAATATTTTTTATTCTGTATACACAGACGGCTTAGCATCAGCGTTACCAAAGGTCCAATTGTAAGTCATCCAGGGTATTTTTGTATTTTAGCAGTTGTGTTTCACTGTTCAAATGGTAATTCTTCTTTACCTACAGACTCAACATTTGTAAACGATGTTATTGAGTCAACATAAGTCATCAATATGTTATAAAAATGAAGAAAATAACATTGTCACCATGAGTTTCGCAACCATAAAAATTATCCCTTGGTAACTCTGCCCAGCTTTTTGGTAATTTATTTGACACAAACCCTGTATAACTATTATGGATAGGGAAATATGTTATGAATAAGAAGTTGTTCGACCCTGATTAGAGGCTGTATAAATACTTATGCACTGTATAACTATACGACCGTTGAGATGTGTTTTAGTGAAATCTAATGAATAAGGGGGTGTACATTAAAAAATAAACTAGACTAAAGGATGTTAATGAACCATTTAAGAGTCAAAACAACAAAACACATAAATAGGAATATAAGCTAAAAGAAAGCATGACATAAGCAAAATTATATTAAAAAAGCAAGCGCATAATGAACTTAATAAAATAAATAAATATAATAAAAATAAATAGAATGCTTACTGGTTACTCTTCGCCGCATTTTGTTGCACTTCAAACAAATTCCAAGTGGTAATTAATAATAATCCTCAAATTAAGCACAGCTCAGAGAAAGAAGCCAATTGAATTTTTAACTGAATACGTATTTTAATTTCCATAAAATCAGTAGCTTCTGCATAAATTTACACTTTTTTTGTTTAATTAAGACACGCCTGCAATATAAAACACTTATTAAACAAAATAAATTTAAATTTTGTTTCGAATTCGAATGACGCAAATGGAAACTCTTTTTAAATTGTATTTCACAAATAACTTAGATCGAAAAGAAATAGTCTTATTCCGTGTGCAACTATCGTCACAACCGTCGAATATTTAACAATCATTCCTTTTTTTACCGAACAAAAGCGTAGACGTACTTAAACTAATAAAAAAAACTTGTATGGCTTGATTGGCAGAACTCGATTCGTTTAAACCGATCGACATTGATTATTTTATAAGAACAGGTATTAAAATTCTATCATTTTTTTTATCGGGAAGATATTTTCGAAATGTATAAAATGACAAATTACTATCAGTCAAAATTAATATTGTGGTATAAAACAATGTCCATCACAAAATGATAATAGCTATAGAGATAGTGTTATGTCAATTTGTTAAATTTCTGGATTAAATCATTTAAAATTAACGTTCATTTTAGAGGGTATACCTCATATATCATGCTGCAACTTTACTTGAATTTAGTAGTAAAAATTATTGCCTACTTTAAGGTGCACATATTACTATGCATTGTTTTATTACATGCTAATAGTATGCAATATAGCCGATAAAAATTCATATTCATATATATATATATAGATATATATATTCGGATTTTATAAGTACATCTGCAAAATCCACAGTTCGGCCGCAGGATAAGTATCAGCAGGCAGTCACTGGAAAATTCTACACACAAATTTGAATTCGTTTGCTTAAATTATAAGAAAACTAAACCCCGCCGACTTCCCGATCCTTCGAATGGTGGACATGGACCAAACCAAAACCAAGGTCAACTTCATTTTATATCTGATGATACCCATCCCATTTCGACCTAAACGTCAATGAAGCAAAATTTTCTAATATAGAATAACTCTAACCACAAAACTCTTAAGACGGAATAGCACCAAGCTCGAGTCTCAGTGTGGTGTGCTATAATACTGCATACCTATTGCTATAGTTTTTTTTATGAAAATGGACGCACGGTAAAGGTCACTGGCGACCAGTATTTAAAAATGTTGATGGAATTAAAAAGAAATTTATTTTTAATTCTGTGTGGTTTTAGCAAGATGGGAAAAGTTCAATATAAAGCCAAACTTGTTATGGCAGAGTTCCAGCGAAAATTTCACGATACAATTATTTCAAGATACTCAACATTTTCGGTATTAGAACTGTCGACCTTCTGATATCACTGCGTATTGGTCCCAAGGAATTGATGTAGTCTATCAGACAGTTGGAATTTCAACTGTCAGTTGTGAAGTGTAAAAAAATTGCTAGCTCCTAAACAATTTGCTTTTATTAATTAAAATCTGAAGTTTAAATTCAATAAATTCACACAAGTTGGTCTTTTGTATCTCCTTAATACACTGTGCAAAAAAAAAAAAGAAATATCACCTGCTTACTCAAGGTAGGAAGTATTTTAAGTTTAAAAAGTACAAAACCCAAATTTTGCATTACGGGATTCCTCTATGAACGGCATTAAAAGAACAATTACTGATAAAAAAAAGTCTTCGATTCCCAGCCAGATCTTAACCAACTCTAAATACCAAGCTGGACAAAGCTAGCTTAAGACCGAAATAATTGCAAGGGCATGTTATTTGATGCCCAGCTTAGACCCGAAGAAGTGAAGCACTACTTAAGTATGTAAGTAAGTAACCACATGTCCTGCAGTTATTTAGATTCCAATGTTAGGCTAATTTAGAAGCGAATTACCTAATAGCCTGTGTTTATAAGGGAGAATATTCAACGCCGCAGCGCGGGCGAAGTGAATAGAATGCGCAATTCAAACCACACGATCCCGAGTTGTTTCTCTCTCTAAACGTCCCATTCAACGACCAGTCTAACTAGGCGCCCAGGAAAATAGGCACATAAGAACGTCGCGCCGAAATCTTGGACAAATATATTGACGTGACGATTATTTCCCGCACTTCAGGAAAATTTCCGAAAGGTAACTTTTCATCCTACATTGTTCAGCTTTAGGAAAGGATCTTAGTTTGGACGCAAAAAAAAAACGATCATTGAGTACTCAATGAGTTATATGTCTCCTTCACAGATATGCTAGACATTTGAAGCATACATAAATTTGCATTAAATTTTTTTCCATGCATATTAGACCCTGATGCAACGTGGTCGCTCTGCTAAGGATATCAACAAACGTCAGTCAGGAACGTAGAACATTCCACTCCTTTAAAACTTTGTTAATTTTGTATAATTTGTACAAATTCTACGTTACATACTTGTGCAAGTTGATAAGTTTGGTAACGGCAAGGGAATTCCTCTTTTTTATGATGGATAATAATATAAAACTAAAATGATGCTCCTCACTTTAGTTCATCTATAAAACACTGGTTGTACATTGCTTATTATAGAAAACGTTGAGCAATATAAAAAGGGGTTATGTGTCACGACTAGCTTGTTAACAGGTGGTTTACACACGGTTGTTTATTAGAATACCCTAATGGAGGTAATGGTGATTTGCATATGATTGATTCTAGAAAAGTCTTTAACAAAATTTGCATATTTATTTTTAATTCATATGCTATATTTATACCCTATCCCATAGGGGTATATTAGTTTTGATACATAGTTTGTAACATAGAGAAATAATTTAGCTACATATACCTCAAAGTATATGGATAGCCATGTCTGTCTGTCTGTCTGTCTGTCCGTCCGTCCGTACGTCACCAGTTTTTGGGCCTTAAATTTTGAGCTAGAAGGATGAAATTTGGTACACATGCTCTTTGTTGCTCCTAGCAGAACAAGTGTAAACATTTTTGAAATCCGTCCACTGCCACGCCCCCTTTTTAGAAAAACGTATTTTTTGGCCAAACCGTACAGAATTTT
The DNA here is from genome assembly GCA_932526625.1 of Rhingia campestris. Classification (NCBI taxonomy): domain Eukaryota; kingdom Metazoa; phylum Arthropoda; class Insecta; order Diptera; family Syrphidae; genus Rhingia; species Rhingia campestris. The sequence continues at coordinate 48,037,354 of OW052182.1, read as the reverse complement.
AAAAAAGTGTCTTAGCAGCATTTTTAGAGAATCGTAATATCTATATTTCGTAACTATAAAGTTTTTTGTCACGCTCAGTCGCACAATCATTGGTAGTAATAATATGAACATCTGGTCAATAGACCGTTTTCTTACAAAAACCATTTTTATGCCCTACCCCAAGGCATATGCAATACAAAAACGTTGCTTTTTGTCGAACCACAAAAGGTTTTGATAAACTGTCTGAGCAATATGTCGTTTTCTGTATATTATCGCCATAAAGCCGTAAACGTAGTTTTTGGCCAAACCGTAAGGATTTTTAAAAAGTGTCTGAGAAGCGTATTTAGAGAATCGTTATATCTATGTTCAGTTCGTATAAAGTTTTTTGCCACGCCCACTTTTTGGAGGCGTTTTTAATAAAAAAAAGTTTTTCGGTCAAATTTTAAAATTTTCGAAAAAATGTTGATGCAGAAACATTAGTAATATTAATATGAGCATTTCGTCTATAGACCATTTTAACCCACGCCCACTTTTTGGGGGCGTTTTTATATAAAACCCATTTTCATACACTACCCCATAACATGCAGGAGAAAAACCTTGTCTTTTGTAGAACTGTAAAATTTGTTGTGACAATGTCATTTTCTATGTTTAATTCCCATCGTGGTTTGACCCATGTCCACATTAGTTTTACAGATGGGATGGGATAGGGTATTCAACGACCCGCACAGCGGATTGTAGCCTTCTCATATGTCTGTACTTTTTATAACACAACGATGCAGTTGTATGTTACAAAACCTCCCAAAAAATCGAACGCAAAAGAAGAAAATACGACCCAATCGTTAACCCACCACTCGTTTTTAACTTTCACTTACAAAGAAAAAGATATTGTTTTCGTTTAAATGTTCGACCTCGAGATTTTGATTGATTCTAACATTACGATGAAAGCGGATTTTTTGGGATTCCGTCCGTCGGTCCGTCTGTCCGTAATGGTCTCCCCAGCCTAATCGGCTTGACCGATTTTCTTCAAATTTCGTTTCCAAGTTTTTTTTGGTCATAATTCTAGGCCATTTTTTTTGTTTTTAGCCATGTTATTACCGGTACCTGCCATATAAAAATTACACATAACCTCAATTTTCTCGAAAACGGCTCAAACGATTTTGAATAAACTTTATATATACTATAAGCATTATGTTCCATCAAAGCTGCATAGGTACCTAGTTTTTTCAAAAAAAAATAATATAACCGACTTTGTCATTTAGGCCATATAAAGAAAATTTTTAATTCCTCGCAAATTATTATATCATATATTAAGACATCGATTCCTTCAAATTTCGGAGTAAACGTTCGAATAAACACATTTCGACATTATTTATATCATTTTAAGCATCAATAATAAAAATGCTTAAGATTTGATCTAACGCTCAACTCGCTGTGAAAGAGAAAGTTGCGTACGACCCAGTCGTGCACCCACCACTCGTTTTACTTTAGTTAAATTTAAATAATTATTTACACTAACGTCTATTGTTGATAAACAAACACTCGAAATGACATTGTCATCCGTCTATTCGCTTGGTCAAAAATTACACATTTTCAAAAATATGAAAGAAAGGGACTCGTACCTCGACTTCTGAAATTCTCTATGAGAAGGAAATGGGCACGAGTCACTGCTTCAACAAGCTGGATCGTCGGGCAATGCGGTCACTGGATACAATTATTTAAATAGTGTTTAAGAATTTTGTCCTTCCAGAACTACGCCGAAAGAGAATCCGTATTACATAATGTTTGAATTAATCGTAAGGCCAATCGAAACTTTATAAAATCATGTCCACAAAAAGTTTACGTCGGCAACCGACTCTGATTGACTACTCAGAAATGGTACCATTTACCAAGTTTCCAAGCTCCGTAGTTGTCCTTCGAAAAAGTATACACTATTCGAATATGAAATTATGATATGATATATATACCTCACTCCTGATTTTATTATTTTTCTATAGAGATATGTTAAAGAAATGTTTACTATCTGTATTGAAGAACTTATATTATCTGTCAAAAAAGGCGACTAAACGACCGTTCGTGTGCACATTTACCAATCAGCTAACTTCTTCCTGACCTGATGCATACTTCGGAACATAGTATCTAAACAGAAGGTCTTAACTGTAATACATCATTTAATATTAGCCCGTCATTTATCAGCAATAATCTAGGTTAATATACTGGTGCCAGAAGCATTTATGGATGATTAAACGAATCGATTATTGTATCCCATTCGATTTATCAAGAAGTTTCTCGCAATCACGTATGCGGTATCAAATGTTCGGATCAAAATTCAAATAATGGCTTAAATGACATATTTTGTTGATAACTGAAGATTTCTTCCATAAAACACATTTGTATGACAAGTACCGGCGATTCTTTGACGCACAATTATAAGGAACTTTTCATAAAATACAATATTTTTTTGCACGAATCTGTAGTCATTATAATAATGTATGATAATGTCGAGTAAGTCACAATTTATAACAGGCTTGAGATATGAAACAATTTGGTATATAATTAATACCAGATCTGATATAAATTTGACAGTTAAAACAGATTATTGTTGCCAATTAAACGTCATTCAATAAAAATTGTCAAATACTTATAAAGGTGCCTACAGCCTTAAAATTTGGTAGGGTTCGTAGAGCGTAACGTTCACGGCCAACATTTTCTAGCAAACCATAGACTTCTGGTTGTAAATAGAACGTTTTTGTGATGTCATATACCGTTAAGAGATAAGCGGTCGGTTGTAAGATCAATTTATGTGATAGCACTGTTATTTTAAGGACCTTCAGACATGCAGACAAACTAGCAAACATAATGCTTCCAAGGCTCCTACAGAAATGAAAAAAAAATGAAAGCATCTAATTACGGGGTTATGACAAAGTATTTACAAGGGATAAGACAACAGCAACAATCGTATACACATCGCTAGTGTAATTTGTTTTCAGTCAAAAGGTTGGATTACTATTTGACAAACATTGAATTTAAAAAGAACTCAAGGATCACAAGAAAAATATACGAGATGGAAATGAAATACAATGATACGGAAAGCTGAAATATGCTGTAAAACGTCCCTGTAATACAAAAAGTGATTGTCAAACATGTTCCTGGGCCTGGGTGTTGAGGATCATGGCAAACGAAAAAAGGACAACTACGTTCGTATCTGAAACTGAAATTGAGAACTGTTGCTAAGCATCAGGGAAACAAGATGGGATAAGCAAGCAATACGATGAAGAATTCCAATCTTTGTGATAATCCGCATTACGGCCACCAACAAGAACCAGCATCAGCTCCAGCAGCAAGAAACCCCAAATATTACGCCTACAATGCAAGGCTGAAGGTGAAGACGAGAGCTTATGTAGAAGCTGCTAATGAACTATATAGGTTAAAAATAATTAAACAACACAGGCTTTAAAAAAGTGTAGTTGAGTCATAGTCGATAAGAGTATATACGGAAGAACCACTTCTGTAGACTGTTAAACGGAAATGACGACCAAACATCGCTGTATGAGAGAAGGAGTCATTTAATATTGGCAAAGATCTAAACATAAGTATATAGTTAAGTATATATTAAGCCGATGGAGATAATATTATAAGCAACATACACCAGCAAAATTTGGTTGTTTAGAGTTTAGCATTAAATTAGGGTAAGACTAAGTAAATGCTGTCAACACGAAAGTACACACAACATCGACGAATTGAACAGAACGTCACCATTGAAAGATATAACCTTGAGGTAGCACGGGACTTTGTCTACCTCGGCTTCGCTATTAACTCTGACCACATCATCTCGTCAGAAATTAAATGAAAAATGACTCTTACCAACCGCTGTTTCTTCGGGCTAAGATGCAAATTTAGTAGTGAAGCCCTCACTCGAACTACCAAGGAGATCTTATATAAGACCCTGATCATCCTGACCTGCTCTACGGAGCTGAAGCTGGACCGTATCAAAAATTATGGCACCCTATCCCACCAATCCTTGTTCAAAAACTTTATAACTTTATATGGACGAAATATAGATATTTAGATTATATAAATAACTTGTTTAGACACTTTTTTAATAACAAACATTTTCTGAAAATTGGGCCTGACAGCATTTTGAAAGATTGTACACTTGTTCTGCTAAGAACAACTAAGAGTACGTGTGCCACAATTTATCATTCTAGTTCAAAATTGAAGTCCAAAAAACTGGTGACGACCAGCTAGCGATTCTGACTTAAGACATATCTCGTTTATAATTGTTTATCAGCAATTTGATCGACCCCTGTCGGTGTGGTTTTATGTAAGGAAAGTCCACAACTGATCAAATCTTCACCAGTTTTTCATAAATGAAATGATTTAGACAAGGTAATGCATTATTAGCAATAAAATTTTGGAAATCGTTGTGAAAATCTACATGGCTAACACCAGAGGCACAATCTTCAATAAATGTGTGCAACTACTACCATACGCCAACGATATTGACATCATTGGTCGAACAAATCGAGATATCATCACAGCATTTGGGATTATAGAGAACAAAGCGACCAAAATCGGTCTCCAAAAGTCTGTGTTGAGATATGCTTTTCTTAACAGCTAATAATACACGGATGATTTGCCAGATTATCGCGCATCTGAGTCTCCCGAAGTGAAACGCTACATCGATGAATTGGACAGAACGTTCCAATCAGTTTCAGTTCTGAGAAAGAACCTTGTTGGAAATCAAATAAAGATTTATTTGGCCAACCGCTGTTTTTTCAGCTTTGACGTTATAATAAAGCCTTTACGCGAACTACTCTACGGCGCTGAACCGTGAACTGTACCAAAAGCTGATGAAGAAGTCCTTGGTCGTTTTGACCAACTGATATTTTAAACTTTTTATTATTATTAGAAGCCAAAGTAGTTATGTATAGCGTCAGTAGTGCGCACGAATGGAAACCGACCTCAGAGAAATTGAAGTGAGCCACTGAAGGCAGTTAGTTAAGTACCGGTCTAACGGGAGAGGAATGTTGGTTGAGGCCGAGGTTCTCGACTCCAGCACCATCAGAAGAATGTATTCGCATAAAGTTTCTTAATTCGTTTTGGTATACTGAATTTATTCACTTGCTTAGACCGATAAACATAAAGCACTCAAAATAGTACGTGATTCATAAAAATTCTTTAAAATGGTAACTCTGCCATAATTATCAAGCCAAACAAGAGTATCGAACACCAAAAGTAATTTAAGCTTTAATATGATTTTAATTTAATATTTAAATAATTTTCTCTTCAAATCACGACCGATTTATTGGTGAAGCCTTAACACCTCATCACATATACATAGATACAAGTAAATACACTATCCGATGCAGTTCATTCATATGTATGTGCTTCACACCAAACACTGTAATTCAATTCGGAAATCACAATTTCAATGCGCTATCGCAACTGATTGAAATGCAGTGCAACGCTGGCACAGAGTAGGTAGCGTTTCGTCGGGGAACACTTCACTGCATATGCACACCACTAGAAATAGAAATTGTATCCACTCTCGCCCGTCCCAAACGAAAATAAAAATCAAAATCAACCGTTTAGTTGGTACATCCGAATTATCTAAGCGGATTTTCTTTTTAATATTTTGTGATACAGATATAGATATACATGCACGCCGGGATATGTCCGATAGATACTTTTTGTAATGCCGCGCAAATGAGCTTATTTATGCGCTTAGAATTTGTTCACGTCCCGTTTGTCTTTGGATTCATATAGCGGGTGACATTTTTCTGAAAACAATTTTTTTTTTGCAAAATTAAAAATTTTGTGTTTTTTTTGGTTAAATGGCGCTGAAGACATTTGCACACGTTATAAGTTTCCATAGCGTCCATGAAAGCTTCTCCAGGCGATAAGATAAACAAGAAATGAAAAAATAACCCGCGTTTCCAATGGAGACTTAATTTGTGTGACAGTTCTCTTATCATTCAGTACGGCACCGCATAGACTCTTGACAAATCAAAAGAAAATGCTTTACTAGCGACCGAGTGCAGAAGTAATGTCTTACTACAGCTGAAAGGCATCATCGTCCAACCAGAGGGCAGTTGAGAGAAAACAAAGCAAAGTACACGAACGCGCGCCGCGCCGATGATTGTTGTGCGGCACAACACAACTTGTGCCTTGTGCTTCTTTCAGAAATAAATGGTATGCTTCATCCAAAACAAACACAATCGCATATTAGCTCAGCTCTAGTTGATAACAATGGGACGACTGGCTAATAAGTTGAAATTAAAATAACGGAATTCAAAACAATTGCAAATCAAATTTATTAAAACACTACGGCTAAGTGTGTGCTGAAAAGGGGGTGCTAAATATTTGAATGAGCTTGCCAAATGAGTAACAGGTGCATTGCATTGCATTTATTATGAAGGATCATCTAGGAATGAGTATGTTGATGGGGTTGAGTCGATACCATTAGTTGTGGCATCCAATTTATGTTTGCGCAGGGAGCAACATAACATGTCAACAATAGTACGTATGTAACCAGTCATTCTAAAGAGAACAAAGCATCGATGGGATTTAAAAAATGTAGGATGAAACATGAACGGGAGGATATTTATTACATTACAAGATGTTTTAGAACTCGAACCACTGGACGAAAAAATATAGGCCTTGAGAATATTGAACCCAATTCAGGTAGAGTTAAGAATAAGACCTATATGGTAAAATGCAATTATCTGTGCATAAGATCTGCTTTTACTTTGAAGTCCGTGATATTTCTATCGTTGCAGAGGCATGGAAATGCCAGTGAGGCATATCCTGTTATTCGATAAACAAAATCCCCAAAGTCTTGCTTTGGTTAGGATATTGCAATATTTTTGTATCACTTTTTGATCCTGTAAGAGTTTAACACAAATACATATACAATTTTTTGGCGCAACAGGCTCGTTGGTACCCAGGGCTAGCTTTCTCACAACCATTCATGTCTGCGTGTGTACTTCTTGCACGATGCGATGGCGGGAGTACCTGCCGATTGCGAACGGCTAAGTTGAGATAAGCTTTTCTTGACAATTGATACAACTCGGATGATTTGTCAGATCATCACAAGAGGGCCAGTGACAAATCATTTAGATGTTGCTTCGACTGGGAATCGAGTACAGACCTTCTGCGCGACAGTTCATCGCACTAACCATCGCGCCACTGAGCCCAAATTTAACAAATTTTAATATAATTATCCAGTCTAGTCCTCATTTAGAGATATCGGTTTTCCTCAGAAGGTATTTGTAGTCGTTTCTTGAAATCCTTTGTCGCTTTGAGTACAAGAAATTTCAGAAAGTTGAATTCAATTAAGATGTAAGTATCACTTCAATGGGTTTTATCAACTTTTCAGGTACATTAACTCTTATAGGGAAACATAATAGCGTTTCACCTGAGAGTCAAGAACCTTTAAAATCTAATTTAACCAACTGTGTCTATTGTTAATGCAGCAAAATCAGTTGCAACAAACAAAAACAACAACGAACAAAGAACATCCAAATCTATTTTTTAAAGGAACAGATGCATAAATGTTTTTGCTAAACTTAATCCAAATCCTAGTAGCATTAACAGATCCCCTATTTTAGTGTTACAAAATAAATATAAAGATTATAATTGATTATTTTTTATCTCGGTGGGTGTCAACTGCTGATCCCTGCTAGGAATCTGCAAATGTAGCTTATGAATTATTAAATTGATTTATAACAAAAATTACAAAAGACTACAAGTGATTTTTTGTTTCACAACAATGTTTACTGATTCATTTGATAGGAAAACAAGCAGATATGTTCATAAAAAAAATGACTTTTTCGCTAAAATGTTTTAAGAAAATTCTACATTCAATTCGTACTTTATCATAGAAGACACCACGTACACCAAATGGCCAATACCTCATATAAAGGGTTTTTCAATAAGTACAGGTTGATGTCGATAGTCTGCGCTGGCCATGTTGTTTTGGGGTCTGTATTATTTAGTCACTGATGCCAAATCACCGGGGCTCAGTGGCGCGATGGTTAGTGCGATGAACTGCCGCGCAGGAGGTCTGGTCGATTCCCAGCCGTAGCAACACCTAAATGATTTTTCACTGGCCCTCCTCTCGTGATGATCTGACAAATCATCCGAGTAGTATCAATTGTCAAGAATAGCTTATCTCAACTTAGCCGTTCGGAGTCGGCATAAAACAGGAGGTCCCGCCATCGTGCAAGAAGTACACACGCACACATGAATGGTTGTGAGAAAGCTAGGCCCTGGGTACTAACGAGCCTGTTGCGCCAAAAATTTGTTTTTTTGTTTGTTTTGATGCCAAATCACCAATGGAAGTTACACGATTGAGCAGCACATGCAAATATTAAAACTATTTTTTTGTCAAAATGTGTAAGCGTTTAGCGCGTTGCGCCCATTTTATTTCAATGTCGACTCTCTAATGTTTAGAGACGACTATTTCGATAAGCAATAAACCAGCACACGTACGTCAAAGGAACTATATATATCGGCCAATGACATCACCGCTGTCTATGAAAGTGTGCAGAACAAGCCTCGCAGTAGGTACACAAATATTCGGCCTTTCGCAGACTTCAACTTTGTGTCGCGACTTTAACCTGCACCTGTACAAGAATCAACTGATTCTTTGTTCCCTCAGTGGACGTTTGGAAGATGAACTCAATTTTGGCGAAAAATCATCCTTAGCTATGCTGCGCTTTTTTGATGAAGTGCTATGTTAACAATGAAAATTACCATATATGGTTTGACGCTTACAAGAGGTTCACATGTTGGCAATGCATCCACTAAAATTTACTGTTTGGTCAGGATTTTGGGCAGCGGCTTCATTAACCGAAATTCTTCAGAAACTACGTTGGAGAGGCCATCACTGTTAACGGCCGGCGTGGCCTACACATCAATGATAAACAATTGTGTTTCCTTCGAACTGAACGATATGGACGTGGTCGACATGTGGTTTTATCGGGAAAGCGCTTCGTGCTATGGCGAAAACTATCTATAAGCATTATTACAGTTGTCAATAGCAACATTGATTTTTATTTTCATTCAATCAGAGAATATACATATATACAGTAGTCTATTATTTATTTATTTTTGGTAAAAAACATGATATGCAGTTTTGTTTAAAACATAAATCGTTCAACCCGTTTTCGCAAAATTTAGATTTTACCAAAACCATTACGTATATGTTAGTTACCTAAGGGTTTGACTTTATAATCCTAATTCGGTTTGATTAAAATATGGAATTCGATTTTTTTCCTACCAACTTAGGACCAACTAAAAATTTAACTGTTAGAACCGATTCTGGTAATTGTCTTTCTTAAGAAAGAAACAAAAAAAACTATCGAATGTTTAGTTCTGACCCATTACATTGTATTTTTACACATTTTTACTTATTACCGTTCCCCCACTTAAAAAAATAGTAAAATCTAGGGCTCATAAGATTGAAAAAACTACAAATTTTTATAAAAGCTACATTTAAAATGGCCAACGTGTTCCCATAAACAAAATGAGGAACTTTTTTCTAACCTATAAAATTTCTCATTATTATTACCAGATACAAACTGCGCACTTTCAACTCGATAATTTTTGTGACATATTTACTTACATGCCAACTTAAACCTATCATACAAACCTCGTAAGCGATTAAGATAATAAGCAATTAATCGAATAAAATAAAATTCTAAACATCTATAGAAAAATGTAACTGAAGCTAAAAACAAGTTTGAGACCTACAATCATTCACCATAAATATGATCCTCGCAATTAAATATTACAAACCTTTTCTAAAAATGCGAAAATAATGTTTGTGTATTGCGTTTGGTTGGTTCATGTATAGTAAGGACAAATGTGCAATACCTCATACATGTGTGTCCTTTTATGTGAAAATCCTATACCAAGTATGTCATGCCCTTTAGCAGAGCCAAGACTGGTGAGGACTCATGAACTCTTCTCAACGTACCAACGTGATTACGAATAAATTACTCACCACTTACCTTTAAACTTCTTTTTAAAATTCAGAACCTGGTTAATAGACACCAATATTTGTGTTACATAATCTATAACATCAGTTTATAGAATGCTATAAAACTTAATTAACAAACAAACAGTTGTAAGGAATTCTTCGTAATTAATAACATTCCGCGACACCATTCGTCCCCTTTCATTATCAATGCGGAAACACTTGTAAACAAAATAATGAAACCTGTACGGTGATTTAGAAATGCGTTCATTATTAAACACTATCTGCATCATTCAACGGCATTAAAAAGAAGCAGGTCTCACAAAAACGGTTGCACTTTTTTATCTGCATTTTTATATCTTTTCCGCAATCTATACACAAACAAATAGCATTTACCTAGAGTGCAGACTGATTCGCATTTGTAATTTGAAAATTAATTTTCTTGTAGAATTCAAACACATCTCCGTTTGGCGGTTAACTAATTTGCGGTTCCCAAAAATAGAACACTATAAATTCCAACAGGCGCGTGCATGATACTAATTTGTCAACGTTGCATTGCTATCGTTGGTATTGATTTTGTATTTTTTGGGTGTTTCGAGGTATATAACGGTGTTCATGGGGTATAATTGAAAAATTAGTCCGTCCCACTGCTACTCCCACCTTGGAAATTGTATTCATTGATAAATATGACTATTTATATCAATGCGACTCCTACACATTAAATAATCAGAAGTTCATTCCATTTTTTTCTTGTTCTGTAACAAAAATAATTTTGGAATTTGGTTGTTAAAAGACAGATATTCTACAAGTCTTCGATGTGCAGATTTGAAGTAATGGAATAATTGTAATAGTCTATAAGACGGCATTCACGTAATTGGATAGAGTCCAGTAAAGTCAGTGTATGTTTCGCGCCCAAACTTGCGGGCGTTAAGGAAATTCAGGATAAGAAGAAAGGAGGTACCGATGCACATTGGTTTAAAATGCCTGTAAGTTATAATGAAAATTGAAAGCAGCGTTTGTTAGAGCATTCCACATCAGTGGAGATATTTCGACGATGTTCTAGCGAAACCAAAGAGTTCGTTATTCGAATGTATCCTAACATTTTTTTCGCACGTGTTTGAATCATATCTAGGAGGTTCAATAATAAAAATAATAATGAATTTAAAGAAAGGCAAGTGTTTTACTTTCATATTGAACTTTTTTCAGCGAAAGGGAAATGATTTGTGTTATGACTTATGATACATAGTCAGGCCTCTCGCGAGAAATGTTCCCGTTGATCTAGTCATGTCTGTACGTTCGTCTGTCTGTCACCGAATTTTCGACCTCTCTGTTCGACGAAGCAGAACAAGTGTAATCATTTTTGAAATTCACCCACTGCCACGCCCACTTTTTACAAAAACGTAGTTTTTATTCAAACAGTCAGAAATTTTGAAAAAAAAATTTTGAGAAAGATATTTAGGCATTAATAGTATCTTTAATTCGTCAATATAAAAATTTTTTTTGCCACGCCCACTACAATTTTAATAAGTTATAAACATATCGTCTCCACATAATTTTTACCCACACCCACTTATTGGGGGTGTTTTTTTTCAAAAAAAAACTATGTGGTATGCAATAGAAAAACGTTCTTTTCTCGAACCATAAAATATTTAGATAAAATGTATGAACATGAAGTGAACAATGACCGTGTTCCAAATTTTAGTTTTAGTAAGATATCTTGATTTTTAAACTCTGTTTACATTGGACATGTGCCGGATTTTAGATTACAACTGCAAAATGAGGTGAGTTGATGTGGAACTTGAATCTTAATGAATGGGAAGGTAAATCTCAAACTTTGCCAACCCTTATTTTGCAATTATATTTTTCCATATTTATAGATAGAACACGGCTATCAGAAGTTACATATAAACGCAGCGACTATTCTCTGGGAGGGCTCAGTGGCGCGATGGTTAGTGCGATGAACTGCCGCGCAGAAGGTCTGGGTTCGATTCCCAGCCGTAGCAACACCTAAATGATTTTTCACTGGCCATGAATGGTTGTGAGAAAGCTAGGCCCTGGGTACTAACGAGCCTGTTGCGCCAAAAATTTGTATTTTTTTGTATTTTTGACTATTCTCTGGGCGCTCAAAAGAATAAAACGTATCCTGCGTAATGCTAGGGCTACTGGGACAATAACATTGTTATACCCTATCCCATAGGGGTATATTAGTATTGACATTAAGTTTGTAACATAGAGAAATAATTTCGATAGATATACCTCAAAGTCTATGAATTGACTCTAGCTAGCTGAGTCGATCTAGCCACGTCTGTCTGTCCATCCGTCCGTCCTTCTGTGTGTCACCGATTTTTGGGCCTTAGATTTTGAGCTAAAGTGATGAAATTTGGAATATAGACTCTCTGTCTGACAAAGCGGAACAAGTGTAAAAATATGCAAAATCCGCCCACTGCCACTCCACTTACCGTTTTTGACCAAACGGTAAGAAATTTTGAAAAAGTTTCTGAACATTATATTTAGACAATCTCAATGCCTATATTTTGACGATACAAAGTTTTTTTGCCACGCCCACTTTTTAGAGGCGTTTTGATTAAAAAAAAAAACCTTTTTAGTAAAATTTTAAAATATTTGAAAAAACTTTTGATGCAAAATCATTGGTTTTGGGGCGTTTTCTTAACAAAACGATTTTTATGGCTGAAACACAATCACGCTTTGGTGCGTTGCGTTGGCTGACGCACCTAGTTCCACCATATGAAATCAATGTTACCTATCAGAATTTAGCTTTGCCTGGCGTTGAGTTTCCACCTCAAAATGAAAAACGTAAAATCTTAACGTAACGTTGCTGTAAAGCGCCATGGGCAAAGCTAAGGTTGGAAAAAGTGTGAATTGTCAAAATATTTGTTGTTGTTTTCTGGATTATTTTCTGAGAAGGTTGTGGAATACGATATTTTTAGCAAAGATTTTAATCATTTCCCCCATTTTTGTAGCAGAAGTTGAAACTGCTGAGAAAATAAATATGTCAAAGCGTGCGCAAAGCAGTTGGGCGTAACGTTGGTAAAGCGAAGCTCCAAAGCGTGATTGTGTTTCAGCCATTATGCCCATAGCATATGCAATAGAGAAACGTCGTTTTATCTCAACCATAAAAGATTTTGATCAACTGTGTGAGCAGTATGTTGTCACAATGTCATTTGCTAATTTTATCCGCATAATGTTGTTCGCCACCACCAATTTTTATAGAGGATTCCATCAAAGGTCATACAACTAATAAATATTGCTTGTTAAACATTGTTTTTAACAATAATGTATAGACTGTTATATTACAGATCATATGATCACAGGTCTGATGTATTGCTTTTCTTTAAAGTACATACACACGATACGGGTTCAGTGGTTCATTTGATTCGATTTCCAACACCAATTGTTTTTTACTGGTCCTCCACTCGACCTAAAGCTGATAAATTACTCAAGTAGTATTAAATGTCATGAGTAGCTTAAAAAAGTTTAAAAAATAAAGATTCCGACATTGTCCACCCATGAATGGCTATGAAAAAAGCTTGGTGCTGTCGCTTTACGAATCTGTGTTTATTTAAAAATACAATACACAGCAACATCGGAACATTGAGAGTGAGATTGGTTGGACATAGATCTTCTATCAAGGTTTTCGAGAACACACACACATCCCGATTTAACAAGGAGAGCAGTCGTTTTAGAATATGCAATTGGTGGCTCTTAGATGACTCCTTTTTGGTTGATCCTAACATCTTTGGATAATATAAATAGCTGTCTAATAGAACACAACGTTCGACATAAATACAGTTGATGACACCATACTCAGATTAGTAGTCGAATACCTCTGGTCCCCAGTGTACCGATACTTAATGACGTGTGAAAAACCAAGAAATTAAGACTTTCAGACATTCAGAGGTTCAAAAGATTTTCACTCCGACGCAGAAGAACGATTATGCCCGGCCAAGTGTTTATCGCTGGTAGTGGTGGTTGCTGTCCCGAATTTCAAGGACGACTTTTATTTCTAACATAATCGATTTTGCACGACTGACACGTGCTTTGGCTGTGCAGTTGATTGTAATTTTCTCAATGGCAAAATGAAAACGCGCAACCGAAGCAGCTGTTCCTTGTAAATCATCTGTCGCCACAACCAACCTCACCGAGCCATAGAAATTGTCCTTGTCGACGTCTGGCAGCATTTATTATTTGCCAACGCACACATCGCCACTTTTTTTTAACATGGATCCTTTTTAAGATGACTGACCTCAGTGGCAACTACAAGAGAAGAAGCAAGTCCCCATTATTATCCAACCCAAACCAATTAAGTACAATAACCTAAATTTGTGAAATTTTCTTGAGAAATTCTAGAACTTCAGCACCCGGGATGACTAGTGACATCTGGCCACGCCTGCCCCTGGGTGGTGGTGATTGCATCTTACAAACCTAGTTCCTTAGATTTTTGTTCACTGTTTGAGAAACTTTATTGTTATTAATTCAAGAGCACTCCTCAGAACAAGTATCTCCTGATATCGATTTTTCCAAGTGTTGCACTGTGCAGCTCCTGCACCCAGTATCCATTGGGCATGGAGTGCTGCACAAAGTTGACACAATTTTCATAAGGAAAAGAATTACATGTTTGAAAGCACATAGTCCCCCGTCTGGACATATACAAAATTAATTTAATGAAACCAGCACATTCTCATTGCTAACACAATTTTAACAGAAAAACAAGAAAATATTATGGAATTTGTTTTGTTATACAATAAGAGAAACAGCACACAGATAGAGGAAGAGTTTTACATCAATTAACATTTTGTGGAATAACATTTAACTATTGCGGAAGAAAACTCACATCTTTTCCAGACAACTTTAGTCGCGGTAACAGCGCGAACTTGAAGTATACCCCAGACTTCATTGACTTAACGTTTAGAACTGCGGAATGGGGCCCAGCAGCAATACACAATTCGCTGGGTATTTTTGATTGAATTTTGAACTTTTTTTTGTTTGTTGAGTTTTCGTTGTGGATGGCTAGAGCGCAGGGGCAAGGTTATTTGTCAATTTTATCGCGAAACGTCACCTGGGTAGTAGGGAATTCCTTCGGTCATGGTTGTCAGTTGCGTCATGGAATTTCTAAATTCTCAAGGACATTTTTGTTTTGGGATATTTTCTGAAAGGGAATATTGCGAAGAAGAGTTTTACTGTTAAAACTTATGCTATTGTATTTTCATGAATTAAAGTAGCGTTTATTTATTTTTAAATATTGTGCCACATATTTCATTTGCTGATAGAATCTACAAAATGCAAGTAATTTTGCGAATTATTTGCGTGTATTAATCGAGATGTAAACCATTATTATCATGAGAAAGAACCGATGGTTTTTGTATCGGGTAAGTAATTGGGAATTTTCAAAATGAACTTTGGGATATTTATTTTATAAACTGAAGCTCTCAAACTGTGTAAAAAGTACATATTGACCCTACCACGATAATGATTCACCCTAGGTAAAATATGATTTTTAATGCCACTTTTATACTCGAGCAACAGTCGAAATGTTCAACAAACTGGCTTAGCCTCCAGCAAGAAATTGAAATTTTAAATTTGGCTATAGACTAACGTCTCTGGTCTCATACAGGTCCACAAACCTAACTTCCCCATTCATTTCTGTGTGAGACTTTTTTGTTTTTGTTTTTGACACAATGGGACCACTTATTTAATACCGGCATGCACCGAACGGCAAATTTGAGAAGATTCTCATGAGAATTATATACTAGGGGGCAATGTCGGAAAGTCGTTGTAAACGTGGTAGAACTGTCCATATTTGTATGGGAAATCCTTTACAAAATGATCGGAAATTTCACATAGGAATTCGGTGTGTAAACTGAGATGGTAAACGTTGTAAACTTTTGAAATGCTATTTTGACATTTTTAATCAGTCACATTCACACATAAAACGTATGCGCAAAACTGAAAAAAAATTATCGAGAACGGAAAAAGAACAATAGGAAAAAAATCTATAAATAAATAAAACTAAAATGAGATTGCATTCGGTGGATTACCGCATTATTTAGTGGTGCAGTTTATGGTCGATCATGACAATCTATATTTCACACGTAGTAAAATTACGACGTGAATACCCTTACTATGTACTGGATGTTTATCAGAATAAAACAAAACTGACATTTTGTAGAGAATTGAGAGCAGGGATGCCATTAGACAACGAATTATTATCAATCAAATCAGCGGAGACTATTTGGCTGTTCGTTAATAGGAAAAACTTGAAGCAGTAGGGTAGAGTCGCCTATTCTCGAACAGTTTACAGGCTTTGAATAATGAATAGTCTCTAAAAAAAATGATTAGAATAGTCCTAAAAATATAGTTTTGATTTTATTTTAAAGAAAAATTCAAATATTCTTAAACCTCATATAGTTGATTTTATTAATAACACACACAAAGCAAAGCGTGAACCCTCCTGGGTAGACTTACTGTTGTATTTATGATGGGTGCGAAATTTGGTGTATGAAAAGTTTGAGTACGAATTGCCAATTTCAAATGGCAATAACCGGCGCGGGTGTTAATGATTTTTTTTTTTTTGGCAAGGCTTAGTTCCATTTCGATAAGGAAATAAGCTCCGTGGGGGCTATTTCCTTTTATTTGGGTATAAAGCCCCATAGGAATTATTTCCGCAGGGGTTATTTTACTGCTCCAGGTGGGTAGGTAGGAGTTGGAAATAATTTTGCAAAAGATGTGCATTGCTCCGGTTGTCCGAGTGGATGATGACTTCAAAAAGTAGAAGCAGAAAGTAGGATCTGCATATTGAGTTCTTGATCTTTTCTTGAAATCATACTGGCAAACCTCTGGCAGTCACTCTTTCTTTAAATTAATGCTTGAACATATTCGGACAATATGTTTTTTCACCTCCATGAATAATCACAGAGATTTCAAAAGCAGAAGATACGAAGGTGAAGCTTTCAGTAGACCGGATAGGTACAAAGAAGTTGAAGAATTGTCGATTTCTCCTTTTTCATCAACACAACTTCTGGAGAAGTCATTTTCATATATGTCAACGGCCTGTACAAGCCCTAAAACAGGTCCTCTCCCGACATTCTCCCATCACAATGAAGGGGACCTCCTGTTCAACGCCGAATCTGAACTTTTAGGGCTCAACTGAGGACTACGAGTTTGCTGTTATGCAAGATATGGGCCTGGAAATTTATTCTGGAGTTTTACCTAGTAATGGTATCATTGTGGAGTGGCCATTCTGTATTTTTTATCACTATTGGACGAACTAAAGTCGAATGGCCGAGCTAGTTGCAATTTGATAGCCTTAAATATCAATGGGTAGCAGGTGCAACAGAACAGTCCTGCGGAGGAAGAAAACTCGCGAAAGCCTTTAGTTTTATTACAGATTTTTCTAATGAGAGCTTTGGTGTTTGAAAGTATTTCTGAAAGATAACACAAAATGTAAATTCTTTTGCAGCAGATAAAAGTAAAGTTGAACCCCCTATTGTATCTACATTTTCCTTTTGAGGATCACAAAGGAGTTCAAGAGTTAAAACTATCTTCATAAAATATTATTTCAATAAGTTAACAGCCTCGTCAAATGACAGATTATTGAGCGATTGCTCATGACCCCATGGATATGAACGTATCTAAAAACCTCGCTCACTTGGTCGATATGTGATTCATCGGGTGTGCTGTCGAATATAATGCCAAAGTACCTTTATTTTTGTTTTTGAGAATGCAATATTGCAACTTATTAAATGAAAAAAGTTAAAATATTGGGTGATCGAGTATGGGAAACCACAAAACTGTCAGTTTCCTTATTTCGAACACCAACGAATATGGTGTTCCTTTAGGTCCCTTTTCTCGAACAGTCCAAAACCACTAGTTAACTTCAATTTAAATTTGCTAAACATCATGAAATATTACAAATAAATGCACTTATATCATAGAAGCACAGTTGAAAGTACTAACCCGATAAATTTGGTTCTAAAAACAACTTTTCTTAAACGTACACTGAAACTTTTTTTTTTTGAGAAAAACAAATCCACCACATTCATTGAAACCCATAAGCAAACTTAAAATTTTTGTTGACATAAGATCCATTAGTATGAATGTGATGCTTTAGGTAATTAAAAAAGGAATATGTATAAAAATTGGGCCTGGCAAAAACTTTTTCCCTACCGTTTTACCAAAAAGAACGTTTGAAACGCGGATTTTGAAAATGCTTACATTTCTTCTGTTTTCACGGACAAGGATCCCAAACCAAATTTCATTATCCTAGCTCAAAATTTAAGGTCTAAACATCGGTGACGAACAGACATACAAGGCTTAATCGGCTCAACGATTCTGAGTCGATCCATATACTTTGAGGTTTCTCTATGTTACAAACTATGTACCAAAACTAATATACCCCTATGGGATAGGGTATAAACAGAATTTGTACCTTTGTACCTGAGAATTCACGTATTACCATCACAAATTCACAAAGCTATATACATTTGTGCCAGTTTTTTTTCTATAACCCAATCTGTAACACTGATATTGTGACTAGTGAGCGATTGACGCAATAGACATTTTGAAGAATGAAGATCTGAGTTGTCCAATGAATCGCCCGATTTGAGAGCTCCGTACTTCAATCTTTTGCTTCTTTAATGTCACGACTCTATATGAAAACAGCCACAGACTTAGGAAGATCTTAAAGAGAATATTCGACAATAGTGCGAGAACTTATCGGATTTAGTAAAATGTAAAACAAACATGTGTTTTTTTCATCACATTTGCTTTTAGTATTAAAATTAAAATCGAAGTTAAGATTCCACAAAAAATACACATTAAACACACAGATGCAATTATTTGAATTCTATTTAATATTATCAAAATTCAAGTAGAGATATAAAATATAGCTGTAAATTTAATGTTACTTCTTTGTCTTAAATCTAATTAAGTGTACTTATTAACTTATTTTAAGAAAGCAGCAAATTGCTTTTTTTGTATATAAACTAAGTATGATTAAGAGAGTCTTTTGCATTACGAAACAATTGTTTTATTTAGTCCTTACATATTAAAATTAAGTATCATTATTTAATTATTATATTATAAAAAAGAATCTATTCAAAGTAATTGTATTTTATATATATACATGTATATAGGGATAGTTATCTAAATTGTTTAATAGAAACAAGCCGGTCCAATTTCAACTCGGAACTCTTGATCTGCTTCACCAACATCACGAATGGCAACATCGACAATGGGTAGTCTTTGTGATTTCTCTGTCGTGTAGCTGATGACGGACTTGGCCCATTTATCAGAGCGGTACTGCAAAATAAAGGTTAATGAGTGGAAGTAAGGAACTAAGAAAATGTGCCCAAGCGTACCTTGCAGTCATCGATTTCAACTTCATATCGCAATCTCTGTGGACCCTTAGGTGTTAATTCAGCATCATTCCAAGTAAGCAGCTTCAATCCATTCCTATAAGAAATAAAGGATTGCATTGGAATTTTACTTATCAGTGAAGCCGTTATCCTACCTATATGAGCTCTTCTCGTCGTGGAGGTAAGCTATGGTCTTCTTACAGTGGAATGTGATACTTTGAGTAGCATGAGTCGATAGAAGTTGAATGAACCCAAGTTGATTTGAGTCGACCTTGTAAGAAATTTTAAGACCACCACTGACTTCACCTAGCCAAACTTCACGGTCTCCTCCAGTGTAAGAAATAATGGATGATTCCTTTGGTTGTGGTATAATACAAGTTGCGCGCCTTTCTGCTTCACAATACACTAAAATAGCATCGCGTACATCACCGTCGTTTGGATCGATCCAATAGTTGCCTGACTTATATTCAGGGTAAGCTGCAAATAAGTCTCTACAGCTCTTTGCTGGGGCTGTCTTTTGTCCCGTAGGCTTTACAAATCGTTCAAATGATGCTTTTACATGTTGGTAGGCTTTAAGTATTATAGCTTGACGTTCTTCATCAGATAGTCCTTCAGATAGAATATTATAAGGTTGGTCACCCATTGAGTCGGGACCCTTGGTTGTTCCTTGTTGGAGAAGAGCAGCTAGAGCGGCAGCATCATAACCAAGAGATTCTCCTGGAGGTCCTGGTGGACCTGGTGGACCAGATGGACCAGATGGACCTGGTTTGCCTTCATTGCCTGATGAACCTCTTGGTCCGGGAGGACCAGAAATGCCTTGTGGTCCTGAGTTTCCATCTCTACCGGGTAGACCTCTTGGACCTGGCTCTCCAGGTTTTCCTGGGGGTCCATCAATACCATGGTTTCCGGTGTCTCCCTTTAGACCTGGTGTACCTGGTAGACCTTGAAGACCAGTAAAACCACGATGACCCTTAAAGCCCTTTGGACCTGCCTCTCCAATATCACCCTTTGGTCCTTCGAGACCAGGTGGACCTGCTTTACCTCTTGGTCCCAACTGTCCTTCAATACCTGGTAGACCTGTTTCGCCCTTGAGTCCTCTTTCTCCTGCTGGTCCAACTTGACCCATTTGACCGGGTGGACCAGGTAATCCTGGATTTCCTGGGGTTCCTTGGCCGCCAGGCTGTCCCTGTGGACCTTTATCACCAGTTCGTCCTGCTATACCAGGAGGCCCTTGTTTCCCGGGTGGACCCTCTGGTCCTGACTCGCCCGATTGTCCAGGTGGACCTTGTGGTCCCATTATTCCTTGTGGTCCAAGTTCACCGTCCTTTCCTGCTTTTCCTACTGGGCCAACTTCTCCTGGTGGACCACGTATACCTCTAGGGCCAACACCACCTGGTGGGCCAGGTACTCCGGGAAGACCACGATCGCCATGGTTACCTGGTGGACCTGGATTTCCTGCAGGACCAGATGGACCTTCACTACCGGTATCTCCCTTTGCACCTTCTAATCCAGGTGGTCCTTGTAGGCCTTGTGGTCCAGTTGAGCCTGGTCTTCCATTATCACCGGGGCTTCCCTTTAGTCCCGGGAACCCTGGAACTCCTGGTGGTCCTTGGCTACCTGGTTGACCCTGTGCAAAATATTATTGCAAATCATTGAAAAATCCGATAAATGTTCATTTAAACTTACCGCTTGACCAGACTCTCCTGGACGACCTGGAGCTCCAATCATGCCTGCTTCTCCTCGTAGTCCTGGTTCTCCCCGAGCACCTTTGCCTCCAGTTAATCCCATTCGTCCCGGTGGACCAGCTTCTCCTGGTAATCCATGGGGTCCAATCATACCTTGTTCACCCTTTATTCCCATTAGTCCTCGATCTCCCTTTGCACCTGGAAGACCGGCTAACCCAGGTGATCCAGGAAAACCTGGAAGACCTTGGGATCCGGCCTGTCCACGTTCTCCTGGCGATCCAGCAGCGCCTTGTTCGCCTGGAGTTCCAGCAGTTCCTGCTTGTCCTCTTTCCCCTGGTTCACCTGGAGAGCCTGGTGGTCCGACAATACCTTGTGGACCTCTATCGCCTACTCGTCCAGCTGGACCTTCTGGTCCTATAGGACCAAAACTTCCACGTTCACCCTTTTCACCACTTGGTCCTGGTTGACCGCGAATTCCAGGAAGTCCTAACATGCCTGGAGCACCTTGGTGACCTTTCATTCCCATAGGACCAGGGAGTCCCTACCGATTTCGGAATAGAAAGAACAATATAGTAAATAATTTGGAAACAGTGTGATTTCAACTTACGGGTTGGCCATCATTTCCAGCTGCTCCAGCTTCACCTCGTTCGCCTGGTGTTCCAGGTTGACCAACAGATCCTCTTTCGCCCGGGAATCCCCTTTCACCACGTAATCCAGCAGGTCCTACAGGTCCTAATTGTCCGGGTGGTCCTGATTGTCCATCTTTTCCTGGAGTTCCGGGGTTTCCAGGTAATCCAGGAGGTCCCTAGTTCAAGTCCAATTATAAGTCTGATGACATAACTCATGTTAATAACTTACTTGGAATCCTCTAGGTCCAGCAGCCCCGGCTTCACCTCGTAAACCATCTTGACCCTGTGGTCCAGGTGGTCCTTGAGCTCCAGGAAGCCCATCTTTGCCAAAATCGCCTTTAGGTCCACTTGGACCGGGATGACCGGGTTCACCATCTTTTCCTCGTTCTCCGGGGAAGCCCTTGTCACCAGGTATGCCCATTGGTCCAGGTAGACCTTGAAGACCTTGTGTTCCCTGCTCACCTGGTTTTCCATCAGCACCAGGTATTCCACGTTCACCAGTAGGTCCAGGTCTACCCTCGGGTCCAACTCTACCCGGAAGACCACGAAGACCTTGAACTCCAGGTTGACCAGGTTGTCCAACATCGCCAGTACTTCCTTTGATGCCTATTGGACCTTGAGGTCCACGCTCTCCAGATTGTCCTTTAGGACCAACTGGGCCATCTGGGCCGGGTAATCCAGCCACACCAGTTGGGCCTCTTTCACCAGTAGCTCCGGATGGACCAGATGGTCCACGCATTCCACGCTTACCACGTTTACCCTCCGGTCCAACTGTACCCGGTAGTCCCCGCGGACCAGCTTGTCCAGCATCACCCTTAACTCCAGAATCACCCTTATATCCTCGGTCTCCAGGTACTCCCGGAGCTCCTTTCATTCCTGGCTCGCCTGCATTTCCGGACAAACCTTGGGGTCCCCGTGGGCCTGGGAAACCTTGTGGACCAGCAATTCCTGGTGATCCCATTGAACCTTTATCACCGGATTGCCCATCCTTTCCCGATAGACCCTGTAAACCTGGTTCTCCTGCATTACCCGGACGTCCAGCTTCACCTCGAGGTCCTTGTAAGCCCTGTGAACCCTTTGGACCTTCGTGACCCATATCACCCTTAGCACCAGGGCTTCCTGGGAAACCGGGAGGCCCTGATTTTCCTATCGATCCTGGCTGACCAGGAGCTCCAGGAATTCCATCAAGTCCTCGTGCTCCGGGGGGACCACTTGGGCCTTCACGACCTCTCTCTCCTCGTGGACCAGATGGCCCCTATAAGTAAACGTTTTTAATTGGATTTCTATAAATATCACAACTTTACTTACTACTGGACCAATAGCACCAACGGGACCCATTTGACCGGTACTTCCTTTTTCGCCAGGAGCACCCTGTTCTCCTTTAGCTCCATCTAAGCCAGGGAAGCCACGATGACCCTTAATACCTGGTATTCCGGGTAATCCAGGTAATCCTCGCGCACCTGGAGTTCCTGCCGGTCCTATTAAGCCTGCCTCTCCATCCTCACCTGGAGATCCATCCTTACCGGGTGTACCTGGCAAGCCCCTAGGACCAATTTGTCCTGGAGTTCCTTGAGCTCCTGGCTCACCAGGTTCCCCTCTGACACCTTGAAAACCCTGTGGGCCTGATGGACCTGAAGATCCTGGCGGACCACGGGGCCCACTGGGACCAACGGATGCTTGGAGATACTGATACTGTTCGGGAAGAAATACAGGTGCATTTGGACCCTTATCGCCGCTTGATAATGCATCAGCCAATTGTGCAGTATAGTAACTGAGATCTGGTGTTGGGCCTGGGGGTCCTGGACTTCCAGGAATACCTGGGTTACCTGGAATACCGGGAACTCCAGTTTCCCCTGTTTGTCCTCTAGCACCAGGATAGCCGTCATATCCTCTAGATCCTGTTCCGGTTGCAATTTCCGATTCGCTGTAATATGGTCGGTTAGTAGTTGTCGGGGGTGACTGAGTAGTTGTTGTTGTAGTTGTGGTTGTGTCTGATGGGTATGATCGAGGAGTTGATGATCTATCTTCTCCATGAACATTTATTTCCACATCGGGCCCAGTCTTACAAGCACGTTCATCACAAATAATCGATCCCTCATAGCATCCGCAATTGGCGCATCCATTTTCACCCGAACGGAACTGATCGTTTTCACGGTACCAGTTGTCTTCGTGAAAGCAAGAGAATGCTCCTTTTTAGAAATAAAAACAGAATTAAAATAAAAAAGTTCAAATCAATGGGTAGAGATTTACCAATGATGTTCTCACTAGCGGGAGGCTTGGGTGTTGTTTCCGGAATCGGGGCGTGAATTGGTTCTATACCTCTATCACCACCTGCAAAATTAGAGAATATAGAGCTACACATTTTTATTTAAGGAATCGCTTTAAATTTAGTTGTAATTGGATTTTGATGTAAATGTGAAGGCGGATGTTAGTGGGTCAATTTTTTCTGTCCTTACATTTTACTAAATCACAATGGCGTTAAAGGTTGACTCCTTGAGACGTTTATTATTTAATAATATCAAACATATTGGATAAACTCTGGTCAAGCAAGGATCAACAACAAGAAACACATGATAGAATCTCTAAGATCTCTAGAGAGATGCAAACGAGAAAACACTTTTATAGCACAAAATGAACAAAATAGCTATTGTGAACTAATTTGGTTGAAGTTAATATTTAGTTTTATTTTTAATTTATCGTCATTGTGATTTAGTTAAATTAAAGTGCAATATGTGATGTAAGATTTTTGGTAATTGATAAAAATGTCAATTTATTGGTATTGTATTGTAGTTAATGAACACAAGTATATGTTTTCAATAAATAAACGCATTGACGATCCAGAATATTTTGAATTTTATGCGAGGAAGGCGAATAGCGAATACAAGCTTTATTACCTTTACAGAGAGGTAGTCAAAAAGATAAAACACTCCAACTCATTGACTAGGATATACTTTTGCAAACTTAGTTTTTCAAAGATTCTAATTTGAGCATAATGTGCAAAATTTGTAGTTTAACATACTATGGAAAAGCCTTCGGCATCTGGAAATTCTATAACTTTGGCATCCGTTTTTAGATCGATCAAGCAAATTTGTGCAATGAAACAGTACATAGTTTGTTATCATGGCATGATGAGGGATAGCATACGGACAACATTTTAAAGAAATTGGAACGAACTGCAATAAAGACGGTAACATAAGCTAATGAGGTGGTCCTCATTGCGTGTAGTAAATTTTCATTAACTTTCAGCAAAAACTTACAGACATGAATAATCTCACAATCTAAACACACAATCAGATTGGCAAAATCATGTGTGAACCCAAAATAAACGTTTTTTCCAACAAGTCATTGATCCTGGAATTTCGGCTTTTGAGGTTCCACTTTTGCAATCACAGCTAGGCCAAAATATCTTATAAGTATAAAATAATACTTATAACTCTATTTACTATGATAACGACATCTTATCAGAAATAAACAAAGAATGACTGTTGCCAACCGCGTTTCATAAGGCTAATTATGCCAATTTAGTAGTAAAGCCCTATTTCGAACTTCTAAGGAGATTCGCCAAACAATGGATGGTATCAAAAGCGGCTTAAGAAATTCTTGGTCATTTTGATAAAAAAAATGTTTGGATCTGTTTGTGGTGAGAAGCTATGGAGACAAATATTTAACCAATAACTTTATGAACTGTAAAGCGACAAAGGCCTGGTCAAAAGACTTCGCATTGGACGGTTAAGATGTCTAGGACATTTGAAGATTCCAAGCCAGACAAATGTTCATTATGTTTCGGAAACCATATGAAGTATGTCACCCAACATTTCTCTTATTTATTTCATATTCATAGTTGGTAATACCTGCATCTACAGAAATATTTAGAACTCGCAAATATTTATTAAAATATCTTCCTATGTTCTTAAAAGAATTATAAGTGAATGGGTTGAAAATTCCCCAAATACAATATGAAAGGACAAACGAGACTGTTTTTCTTATTTAGCTATCAAATACAGTCAATAAAATGACATTTATTTCCAAAAACAAATCGAGTATCCACACCTTGTATGTACCTCTTTAATTTAAAAATGTCAATCATATATTACCACTGAACTCCTGTGATAGCAACATTTTCAAAATCAGGTCAATTACTTCATCATACGTTACGTATACGTCAGAGTACAAAGTCTCGGTCGCCTGTGTGTCCCATTTCGATCATACAACATTACGCACAACTACATATAGACTATACTGACCTACCATACATCAGCTTACTGGAACTGGGGCTGGGCCTGGTGCTTCTATCATGATAATATTTTCAGATTTTATTGCTTCGTCCACTTCGTGGGTTAGTCCACTAATTGAATGATTAATTTGCATGCCTAACTTCAATGGAAACGCATTGATGCAGTCAGCGAAGCTATTGCCACCGGACAACTACTACATTCTTTCCACTTTATTTCAATTATTTGACAAATGTTATGGTTCCATATAGGGGAGGAAGAATTTATTAATTACACATAACTATCAGTGACAAGTGTTACATATTATGATCTAGAGAATCAATGTGAAGTGCGAATCGAACTGATAATGGGGTCAATTGAAGCGTGCCGATTACTTTTTGATCTTGTACCTACTTCAATCTAGTACCACTGATTACATAACTGCTATAAAATTATTTGTCATCACTCACCATTTAGATCTTCATCTTCGTAATTGTAATCATCTTCGCTTTCGCCGAAAATCTCCTCGAATTCGTCAGCTTTCGGCAAGTCGGCTTGGGGTTTTGGTTCTTCTGCTTGTGGTTTATTTAGAAAATGTCTGCTTGACGTCTTTGACCGTTTGGACGGCCGTGATTTACTTCTTAGTGTTCTCGTTTTGGCTTCGGCATCGGCGGTCGTGATAAGGGCACTAATCACTAACACCGCACACAGCACTATGAATGTTTTATTCATTTTTAATCGTTTCGATTTGTTTCTTTTTGTTGTTTACATAAATTTTTTTATTATTTAAACATTTTGTTATGAAATAATTTGTTCGTTTAATATCTGTTGAAAGAAGAAATTTAATAAGATAACTGTTAGTTTTTTTTTTGTAGTAAGATTGAAAATGATGTCCAAATGTATTTGCAATTGTTTTTTATAATTTAAGATAATATTGCATAGATAAGCTCTGCATTCAAAAATTAAAAAAAATTAAAAATATATTTACGCAACAACTTTTAAGTTTAAAATTGAATGCGTCCACTGATACTATAGGGATCCTGTATTTTCTACTTGCAAGAAATGTATGATGTCTAGTAAAAAAAACAGATTACGTTATAACAAATACTTTGTATTTACTATCAAAGTATCAAGAGTCGGTGGTACAAGTAGCTGCCGATACCAAAGAAACTATGTGGGATAATCCACGTGGCTTTAACGGTTCTCTTTCTTGGAAAGATCATTGTTTTAAGCTATTAGCAAGTGGTAGTGTCAGTAACAGAGATCATTTTCTGGGCATCCAACAAATCAACAAAGAAAGCGTTTAGACAATGGAGCACAGATTCAAATAAATCTGTTTTCATAAAGATCAGACAAGGATAAGTTTCTATCAACCAGCGAAACATAGCGAACCAAATAAGAGAAGCCACACATATGTACTGCAACAAAAGCGTAACTAACAACCTTCTTGCATATTTCGGGGCTAATGGACCTTTTGGTCAATAACAAAAGTAGTAATTAATAATTTAAGCCAATCTTCATTTTCTCCCTTAATCAAAACTTTTTCCTACCCACTATGGTAGCCTTATTTAGGTTTAGTTTCAATTGGGGCTACATACCACAAACCTGGAGGGAGGTAAACGTGGTGTTTATCCCCAAACCAGGCAAACCAATAGACTTACCTAAATCATACCGTCCAATAAGCTTAACATCGTTTTTCCTGAAAACAATCGAAAGAATACTTGACGTACACATTAGAGAGTGCTAACATGAAAGCACTCCTCTGCACCCATGTCAATTCGCCTACCAAAAAGATAAATCCACGGAAGGAGCACTTCTAAGTTTAACATCACATATAAAAAGTGCATACGAAAACAAAGAAGTAGCTTTATGTGCCTTCCTAGACATAGAGGGTGCTTTTGACAACACTGGATATGACTCCATATCAAATGCTTTGACTCATAGAAGAATAGATCCCACCATCAAATGGATCAAAGCGATGCTTGAAAGTCGGAAAATAACTGCTTTATCAGCACAGACCTCAGTATCAGTAACAGCCGTTAAAGGCTGCCCTCAGGGAGGAGTACTCTCACCCCTACTATGGTCTCTGGTTATCGATAACCTACTTCAAGACCTAAGTAATGCAGGTTTCAATATAATTGGATACGCCGTTGACCTAGTCATCATAATAAAGGGCAAAGAACCAAACGAAGTTACAACACGTTTGCAAAACGCCCTTAAGATAGTCATAGACTGGTGTAATAAAGAAAGTCTCTCTATAAACCTCAGCAAGGCTATCATCGTCCCTTTTACAAAAAGGAGGAAATTAAATCTTACCCAAATTTCAATTAATGGTACATACATTGAGTATTCCAACGAAGTAAAATATCTTGGAGTGATCCTCGATAAAAAACTAAGCTGGAACTCCCACATCAACAACAAAATTCAAAAAGCAACCAAAGCTTTCTGGGCTTGCCGAAGCATGTATCGTAAAACCTGGGGAATCTCTCCAAAGACCACACACTGGATCTACACGATCATGGTCAGGCCCATTATAACATACGCTTCAATAGTATGGTGGAACAAAGTCACCCAAAAAACAACTATAAATAAATTAAACAAGGTACAACGGCTTGCCTGTCTGGGCATTACCGGAGCTATGCGTACCTGCCCACGGCGGCTATGGAAGCATTAATAGGACTAACACCCCTCCACATTTATATAAAAAAAAGTGGCAATTCGCAGCTCAGCAAGTTTGACACAAGCGGAAGAATTAAACATTAGTGAACATCTTAAACTAATTGAACTTCTATCCGAACTTCCAGGACTTGACTGATCTGTGCGGTTACAGACCGCTTACCAAAGACACTATGCTTCGACAAAAGATTCTCAACGGAGATGGTGTAGCAACAACCCACCAAACTGCCTAAACGGCCTAAAGTGGTATACGGATGGTTCTAAAATGGACTCAGGGGTAGGAGCTGGCATACATGGACCAAATAAAAACATCTCAATACCTATGGGAAAAAGCCCTAGTGTATTCCAAGCTGAGCTCCTTGCCATAAAAGAATGCGCAAACCTAATATACAACTCAGGTATTAAAGGCGCAAACATCCATATATTCATGGACAGTCAAGCAGCTATAAAAGCCCTTAGCTCACACATCATTGACTCCAAATCAGTACTACACTGTTTCAACTCCCTCCAAACACTCAGTTCCAGGAACAAAACCAAACTATGGTGGGTCCCCGGACATAAGGGAGTTGAAGGTAACGATAAGGCTGATGAACTAGCCAGAAAAGGTTCGGAAACCCCCTTCATTGGACCTGAACCTTTCTGTGCAATCCCCAAATCCGCCATAAATCTAGTCATACAAAACTGGGAACAAAACAGATGTGTTTCATACTGGGGAAACATCCCAGGCCTAAGACAGGCCAAAAGAGCTATTCAGCTCTTCAAATCAGATGCCAGCAAGATACTAAATCTTCGCAGGCACGATATCAAAAACTTAGTAGGCTACCTAACTGGTCATCACGGTCTGCGATATCACCTAAACAATGCGTCTAGTCGACTCACCGGAGTGCAGACTATGTCTAGAAGAAGACGAAACAGCCGAGCATATCATATGTGAATGCCCGGCCCTTTACGGTATGAGAAGGGAATCTTTCTTCAGGGAATTCTTAAGTCCCGAAGAACTGAGGAAATCTTCGGCTGAAAGTATTATCAGCTACATTAGGAAAGTAGAAGCGCTACTAACCTAAAAAGCATCTGACGGCAAGCACAATAGATCTTTTAGGTCGATGTGTATATTACTGCTTAGGCAGGTCAGAATTTAAAAAATCAAAACTAATGGATCGATAGCTATAATACAATACAAACGTTTTTAAGAAATTCAACATTAAAGCCAAACAAGCAAATGGTTGGATGGTTGAGGGACAATTTTGATCTCGAAAGATAAAACGCACCCTAAACAATGTGAACTGTGGAAAAGCCACTGGACCTGGCAATTCCAAGTATTTTACTTTAAAAATAAGTTCTGTGTAAATTATTTTCTATGTCATTTGAAAGCGAATATGGGTTTCGAAAGATGTGCTTAGCTGGAACAAAGCCACTGCTCACTATGACATCGGCGATGAAAAAAAAGGACAATCGACGGCTGCTACCTTGAGAATTTTCAAGACATTCGATGGAGTTTAACACAGAGCCTTCCTCAGATAGAATCTCTTTTAATGCTGGGTGGCTCAGGATCAGTTCTCTTACCCACTCTATTTCTGCTGCACATAAATAATCTCTTGGGAATAACTGATAATCGCATTTTTGGGTTATAAGATGATAGTAGTCTTATAGCCCTACAAAGTAATTTTCAAAGATAACATATATTTTATACAAGTCTACCTTTTTCATCTCTCTAAAGCAAAAGTACGACCAGGTTCTCATATTTGAAGCTCAAAACATACACTGCATTTACTGGACTATATTCACAGACAAGCAATCCGTCTTCTAGACGATTATTCCCTTACTTCAAATCTCCATCATTTGGCTCATCGAAGACTTGTAGGAGATGTGTTTTTTTAGTACATATACAATAATCCCAGATGTTCAGAATTATCCCTAGATGTTTCTTAATTCAACGACCTACAAGACACGCAATTGCAACTCTTAAGCACACAGTAGGTACATCAACAACGACACGAACAACGGAATACCAAAACTCTTTTAGTTACAGAACAATGGAACGAACTTTCAAAAAACGTATTTCCACCTATAGGTATATACGTTTTTCCACTGCGCAACCTTTTGCGAAAGTCGGACAAAAAACCAAGAGCATTAAACTGTCATGAGAAGCTTCACAAAAGAAGAGCATTGGGTTTTGGGTTATATATTTTTTTGTCTGTTTCTTGGTAAGAATTGTTACTGTCCCCTCACAAACATAATTCTTTATTATATTATTTCATTCCTTTAAAATTTGCTCAGTTTAAAATTTGTTGGATTCATCTTCTAACCCTTTTCGCTAAAAGGATATTTATGTTTATTGAAAAAAATTCATCGTTATTATGTACTGTGAAATAAGAAAATTGTTGTTTAACGGATAAAGTTCTCAATAGTTATAAAAAAATTATTATTATTAAAAAAATATCAGCTGAGGCAAAGGAGGAAAATCTTAGCAATTTTAAGTTTAAAGGATACAGCTTATCAAGCATCTTATAAATGAAATAGAATTAAAAAAAATATTATCCAAGGTCAAAAATGAAATAGCTGTATATAGAAATGCAAGCTTATGTATTTATTTACTTCCCGAAGACCTAAATTATATTCTTGGCACCAATAATGTTAGTCCGATTATATAAAAAAAAAAAGATTAAAATTCGGGAACTCGAAATAATTTGGTTCCTCTTTAGGTACAAGAGGTCATCAGCATTACCATTTCCACTTGATAAGTTAATAGTTTTGCTACCAGTTCTGTATTTCATTCTTATCACTTGAACGTTTTTTTTTTTTGTGGGGTGTCTACATATTTATTTTTGTTCCAAGTTAGAAACAATAAATTAAATGAAATCAGCTTATCCCAATTAATTAACTTTTTTTGGTTGTTGGTAAGAGTATTGTCAACTTTTACTGTTTCCTGTTTTGTCATCGCATCTGTATATTTTTTTATCAGTGTCCAGGGGTAGGTATTTAGACATGTATGACCATCTTATTAATTTGTATATCTTTCAAAAATAAATTTCGATTAATAAGCAAACCAATTTGGAAATTATGTTTTTTATTGCGGTTAAAACCTTGTAATGAATTGTATTTAAAGAATCATTGATTTGGAGAACACAAGGAGCGAATTTTGTTAATAACCAAAAATCTGCAGTTTTCAGAAGAGTTCATTTTTATCCACATTCATTCAACTTAAGCTTATTGCTAAACATAATCCAAACTTAGTTCTGTAATAATCCAGTAAGGGTTCTTTTTTTCCCTATAGAACACATTGGGACATAACTTTTAAAACTTTTTCATAAATGTCACTTGATATCACAAACTTTCACTTTACAAATTTCAAATATAAATTCAATGTGAAGTGCTTAGAAAACCGAACGAACCTCTTTTCTTACTCGACGCTTTTAGGAGCAAACCCCATCTCGAGTCCCGGATTCCGAAATTAAACTAACATAGTTCTAGCATAGTTCCGTCTTTATATAAATTTTGTTCCATCGAGATTGGAAATTCTTCTATACATCTAAAGTTTTTTTTTTCTTAATTGGTGATCTTTGCCTAATGTGCGTACGCCAACAGATGATAAGAAATAAAAAAAGGAATTTTGTGAAATAGAGGCGCATACACTAGAAAGTATTGAAATCTTAGTAGTCTAGCAACTGTGAACGCCGGACAGTAGGACCTTTGATGCTCTTTCTTTTATTTTGAGCATGTCTAATTGATAAGACAGTCAGTGGGCATTGAGAATCGATGCAATGGGAACATTTCAGAGCGCAGTGGACCTTTTTGGAAGGCTGTGTATCATTTTTATGTGGCGCTAGAAATAATGGCACTGTGCATTTAGATCAGAGTGTGTGGCTGAATATTGCATGTGACACTAATGACATTTCCATGTGAATTTAGCGGCGTTTTTCAAATGGTTTCAGCTGTTTGTGTTTTATGGTTTTCATGACTAGGTTAAAGTGGATTTGTGTATTAAGAATATACAGAATTCAAGTATTATATACAAATTCCTTTAATATGTGGAAGTATATGCAAGCTGTAGTTCGTAACGTTTAATGACTCCTAAGTTCATTATTCATCAATTCTGGGTCACAGTCAAGACTTAAAGACTTTAAAGCAGTCTATGAAAAATAATAATATGTATTTGACAATTGCATAATTATTGCATATAGATAATTGATACATTTTAGGCCTGCTCAAAAATAATATAAATAAATAATAATAATAAATATGCGAGATGCTTCAACTTCATTAAATAAATAACAACAGAACGCCATAATAGAGCGAAAAAACCTTTTTATTAAAACGTATCGATGAATAGAATTTGTATTGTACTATTCTGATGGTTGAATAGTGGCTGTATCCATGTTTTGTATATTGTTACTGTTTTTCACAAAGTTTCAGGGCTACCAATGAAAATTCTTAAAATAAATCAATCATTCTTATTTATATTTTTGTATTTATAAATTTGTGTTTCATTGTTAAATTTATTCAAATGCAAATACATCTTTATCTGTACCTACAGCCTACAGTGTAGCCAATGTTTGTTGTTCAGTCAAAATAAGTCAATTTTCTTCTTTATACCCTATCCCATAGGGGTATATTAGTTTTGATACATAGTTTGTAGCATAGAGAAATAATTTAGCTATATATACCTCAAAGTATATGGATCGACTAAG
The DNA here is from genome assembly GCA_932526625.1 of Rhingia campestris. Classification (NCBI taxonomy): domain Eukaryota; kingdom Metazoa; phylum Arthropoda; class Insecta; order Diptera; family Syrphidae; genus Rhingia; species Rhingia campestris. Next base: position 48,004,130 of record OW052182.1, on the reverse strand, counting down.
AATCGCTAGCTGAGTCGATTAAGCCATGTCTGTCTGTCCGTCCGTCCGTCCGTCCCTCCGTCTGTAGGTCACAGGTTTTTTGACCTTAAATGTTTAGCTAGGTTGATGAAATTTGGTATATGTGATCGTTGTACATGCTGTTCGAACAAGTGTAAACATTTTCAAAATCCGCCCACTTAAAAAAAAAACCTTTTTTTAGTCAAACGGTTAAGAATTTTGAAAAGGTGTCTGAAGAGCATATTTAGACAATATCTATATTTTGTCCATATAAAGTTTTTGCATGCCCACTTTTTGTTTGCGTTTTTAATAAAAACGTTTTTGGTCAAATATTCGAAAAAAAAAACTTTTGATGCTAAAACGTTAATAATATTAAGATGAACATTTTGTTTTTAGACCATTTTAACCCACGTCCACTTTTTGGGGACGTTTTCCTACAAAAACCATTTGTATACCCTACCCCAAGGCATATGCCATAGAAAAACGTTGTTATTTGTCGAACCATAAAATATTTTGATAAACTGTCTAAATAATATGTTGAAACAATGCATTTTCTTTATTTCATCGCCATAAGGCCCACATTTTGGGGATATTAGATTTAAGGATGGGATGGGATATTAAACGTAGCCTTCACATATTTTTGTACTATATTTAATACAAGCCCTGTATAGATAACTTTTATGGGTGTGGAAATATTTTACGAATAAGGATTTCTACGGCCCTAAATAAAGGCTGCTCTGGATGGATTAGGCAAACTTTGACGAATAATGAAGACATGAAGGTGAAAATGTGCGTCATCGCTTGGGATAATTTTGCTCGGAAATTGATACAATTATCAAACAAACTTTTTAAAGATCTTTAGCGAGTTTTACAGCAAAAGCTTCTTCAAGTTTCCAAACTGTAACTTTTTTTTTTGGCTAATCTAACGTGAATTTGGGACACCATTTATAAAATCTGGCCTGTGCCGTTACTTTCTAAAAAAAAATGTTCACAATGGCTGTTATGTTTATCAACATTCATAATACCATTATTCCATTAGATTGCTAAATTTCATTATATATCAATTATCGATCCTAGACAACAGTTTTAGATCTCTTGATTGATAATTTATGATAAACTGGTACATATAGTTATAAGTTTTAGAGACTTATAATCATCCATTAGAAAAGAAGTTACATTGAACATGATTATTTCATGCTTCTTTCCTTTTTGTACAGTAGCTGTTGTTTTTACTTAAAAATATATGTATATTCTAATATAAATAAAATTTCGATTGTAAAGTAAACATTGATTAAAGACAATTTAAATATTTAAACATGCTTTTCAAAACAACCTATACGTTACATCTCAACGACTTATATTCATTGGAATGTAGTCAATCTAAAATAAGGTACCCTCTACCCTTCATGTATCTGGTGCTGATATTTTGGTTTTCACTCAGTGAAATCAAATTAAATGGCTTGGAAGTGAAGCAATCTTCCCTTCTCTTTTTGCTTACATTAAATCTACCTATACGTGGGAGATAACTTTTATTCCAAAGAACGTGTTGCATGCATTCCTTTATCTTTTTTATAAAAATGTAAGGAGTACACTGTGCGGATTAGCTATCACCTTTTACCTAGGTGCATGTGCATCACCCTTAACGTCAAGTGTTCTTTATTGTAAACTGGTGCGCAAACAAAGCAATAAAAGGACCATATAGAAAAGTCTGATGCGTTGCTGATTCGGCAAGCCAAAAATAAGTGTGGATTAGAAAAACCTAAATACCAATTTTTCGCAGTAGATAGATAGGTACTATTATATCTGTGAATGTATTCCGGGAGGGGAGCTAATATTATTTATTAATACAACGTTGGAATACGAAAACTAATTTTACTCTGTAGAGTGGATTTTATTAGAAATGCGAGGAGAATCTCCCCCCTTATTAAACGAAAATCCTTAAAAGTGATGAAAACATTATCAATGGATATAATATAACTCAAAGCGAAGGTTTGTACCTTCGCTTCGGATTCGAATGAAAATTTCATTAGCATCTTGCAAATAAAATGTTTGACGTAAGCTTTCTAAAGCGAAATTTTCAATCAGCAAAATCTATCGCAAACAACCAGGGGTGCCACATCACTGCACAAATGTTTGGTGTTTCTAACCTTACGTGACATTTCCATCCAGCCATCGTACGAAGGGTCGGATATAGTCCTTAATCATTGCAGCTTGCAAGCACACAACACCAAAAAAAAAGTCGAATATACCTAAACGTTGTAAACGTGATAAAATTACGACGTGATAAATGAACTGTCAAAATTTGAATGGGAAATCTTTTCCAACAATATCGGAATTTTTTCACACTACTGAGATGGTGAACGTTGTAAACTTTTAAAATGCTATTTTGATATTTAATCAGTCACTTTCACACATCAAACGTATGCGCAAAACTGAAAAAAATTATGGAGGACGGAAAGAGAACAATAGGAACAAAATTCTATCAAAAAATAAATTACTGAAATGAGATTGAATTCAGTGGGTTACCCCATTATTTAGTGGTTCAGTTTTGGGGTCGTTCATGAAACGTCGTCGTAAAATTACAATCTTTCTCACGACGTTGCATGAATAAACTTAATATGTTAACCCGGGGTTTAGAATGGCGACAATGAAAATTTTCGGTCATGGCATGGTGTTAGATTTGTGGGTGTTTCTGAATGTGACAAATAAACGATAATCGCAAAATGCACAAGTGTAAAAGAGAAAATATACCCAAAATCAAATTCACTTTGACACTGTGACCACTGTCGACCTACTCGTTGCCAAATTCCTTTTACATTCAGGTCGCGAGTAAGAGCCCTTGTGAACAGAAACACTAGCAGCCTTATCCATTAATTCATTATAAGGAGTATATAAAGATATGCACTCCTTAAAATGCCTCTTAACGCAAAAACCTTATTCATAAAACTTATACAACGTTGAATAATGCCTGTATAAAGGTATGTAATTTTTTTTATTTCTGTATACACAGACGGCCGCTGAGCATCAGGGTAACCAAAGGTTCAATTGTAAATTGAATAAAATCATCCAGGGTATTTTTGTATTTTAGCAGTTGTGTTTCACTGTTTAATTTGTTCAAATGGTAATTATTCTTTACCTACAGACTCAACATTGTAAATGATGTTATTGAGTCAACATAAGTCATCAATATGTTATAAAAATGTAGAAAATAAAATTGTCACCAGAGTTTCGCAACGATAAAAACGATCTCTTGGTAAAGCTACGTTCAGACGATTGGAAGATCTTCCAATTTTTTCGTATATGTCAAAGCTGTGACAATAGCTGCCAATTGTTCACAATTTCCAACTATCTTCCAATTTTTAATTGTCTGTTCAGTCGGTTGCTTTATTTTGTGCCATTGTCTTCCAGTTTTATTGTCCGACAATTGTCCGACAATTTAATTTGAGAAAATATTGTCACCTTCAAAATTGTGCGTTCACACGGTTTGGAAGATATTTGTTTACCAAAAAATTGGGAGATCGGTTGACATGCATTGCCGGATACATTTAAATTTGTATTCGTAGGTTAGTTATATATAGTGAACACATTTCTGAAAATAAAATAAACAAATTAATAAAAATGGAACAAAATATTGCGATTTCTACCATATTAATGGCTTACGTGTTGGAAGACAGCGAGAAGGAAGAATTGCCACCGAAAATCCGAAGTGTTTGGACGAAAATCTGGGTGGCCCGTCGACTGCAAGAGTGATTTGATTTGAAACTGCTCATGGAATTGCGAACTGAGGAACCGGATTTGTTCCGTAATTTTTTGCGAATGGACTCAAAGCAATTCAACGATCTTCTTGCTTTGGTGACTCCACACATCCAAAAGCAAGATACGAATATGCGCGCGAGCATATCAGCAGGTGAGCGTCTTACGTTGTCGTTAGTTAGCTACCGAGGAAGCTTTCCGGTCTCTGCAGTACCTGTTCCGGATTCCCGTTTCCACGATCTCGTCTATCATTCCAGACCGACAGATAAACAGAATTAATAGACCCACCTTTTCAGACGTCTCCATTATCATAATGTTATGTATGATTTGCTTAATAGGAGAAAATAAAAAGGAATACGTGGAGACATATAGAACTGAGGGAAATTTGAAGACAAGAATGCAAACGCGGATTTGGAGAAAGTTTACTATTGTACAATTTAAACTTGTAAATGCTATTTGATTGTATAATTATTAACCTTTCTAAATATATAAAATGTAGTGTGATTAAGATTTTGTTAAAATAAGAAAATACGATATTAATTTGTTGCTCCATACAAATAGCGTAATTTTTTTGAATAACCTACAGTCGCCAATAATTGGGAATTAATTTATTAACCGAAATCTTGCAAAAATTGTCGGCAATTGGAAGACGTATAAAACTATGACATCGGACAATTTAAAATTGTTTCACAAAGTGTCAATCAGCTCACAATAAATTGCAAAAACTGAAATTGCGTGTTCAGACGATGTATGATACCTAGCAATTAATTGGTCAGATTGTGGTCTAAAAATTGACGGCAATAAATTGTCTTACAAATTTGTCACACAAGATTGGGAGTTCAGATGGTTGGAAAACATTTGGAACAATTTTTTTACTGACATATATGATAAAATTGGAAGATCTTCCAATCGTCTGAACGTAGCTTAACTCTGCCGATCTTTTTGATAATTTATTTGACACAAACCCTGTATAACTATTATGGATGGGGAAATATGTTATGAATAAGAAATTGGGCGACGCTGAATGGAGGCTGTATATTTACTTATGCACTGTATAACTATACAACCGTTGAGATGTGTTTTAGTGAAATCTAATGAATAAGGGGGTAAATATATAAATATTAGAAATGAAAATTTCCATACTTTCCAATATAAACGACGGGTAAAATAAATAACCGAATATAGCAGTAAATGGATAATTTTTTTGTGCTGATCTTCGCAAAAATAAAATACATAAACCTTTTATTGTGAATGAAACAGAATATAAAAACATCCACAGATAGAGGTCAGTCAGAACGACAGCAAAAAAGAATTGGATTGCATTTCCTTCTACCATTGTGAATGTACTTCTAGTGGTTTCGCCTTCGGAGACGGAGGCTTGCGAGTTTGCGACATCAAATGTTGTTCTTTGTTCAATCTTCAATGCAAAAGCAAAACTCGAACTAAACGGTTTTAATATTTTTTTATCCTTCGCTCTTAGTTTTCTTTTTGTGAAGAAAATACGTTTTTTCTTTAATTTTACCGGCCTACAGTTATTTCTATTATTATCAATTCATTTAACATTGTGTTTCATTTGTTAAAATTTTAAAATTTGTTTTCATATACAGAAACGTTTAAAATATAAGGAACAATTAAAGGTACGTGTTTTTTTCATTGATATGAGATTTGTATTAACAAAATACTTATATATGCTGAATAACAGTTACTTTGCAATGGTATTTTTTTTGTAATGAGTACCATTTTTTTTGTTTGTATTTTTCTTGTGATTCGCAAAAACAACGGTTAATTTTGCCGTGTCAAAGAACGCTTGTACAGTTGCCATAAAAAGTATTGTTTTTTTTTCTCATAAGCTATTCATTTTTTTTTTAACTCTATTTTCTTCGCTTTAATTTATTAGACAGTAGAATAAGCTTAAATAAAAAAAGGGAAAGAAAATGCAGCGTCCATTTACATCAGGAAGTAGACAAGCTCCGGATCCATTCGATCAGTTCCTGGAAGAGAACAACTTTTATCGCAAGCATACAGCAAGGGATTCGTCATGCTTATTTCGAACGATTTCGGAACAGATGTACGATACCCAGTTGCACCATTTAAGCATTAGGAAGAAGTGCGTGCGCTACATGAGGAAGCATGGTGCTTTTTTTCAATCGGTGAGCTTTGTTGATTGAAAGAAATTCTGATCAGAAATTAGGAATTTTGTTTTTGTCTTGCAGCAAGTCGATCGAGATCTGGATGAATATCTTGATGATATGTCCAAGCCGAAAACGTACGGAACTCTTGTGGAACTGCAGGCAGTTTCATTTATCTATCAGTGAGTACATTTTAATTTTGTTGTCATTATATCTAGCGTAACATTAAAATGTGTGTATACATCAATTTGGCGTCCATTTTATTGTCGTTCTTTGTATGTACGTCGGATAATGATTAAAATGGTCACTTTCTTGCTCAGACCATTTTCTATTTTTTTTTTTTTGCTTTACCTATAGTTTTCGGTACATCTCTTGATTTTTGATATGCAAATGTGAATGTGTGCCATATCCCCATACACATAAACTTATTAAAAAAGTGCACATTTACCTACATCAATGAAAACGGCCTCTTCCTCTACATTAACAAATAGCAAAGATTATGAATTCAATACAGATGACGCACTCCATACAAGAAAAATTGTTCTATGGCGGGTCGTGCTGGCACAGTTTTGTTTTTATTCTTGTTATACCCTATCCCATAGGGGTATATTAGTTTATATACCTCAAAGTATATGGATCGACTCAGAATCGATAGCTGAGTCGATTTAGCCATGTCTGTCCGTCCGTCCGTCCGTACGTCACCAGTTTTTGGGCCTTAAATTTTGAGCTAGAAGGATGAAATTTGGTACACGTGCTCTTTGTTGCTCCCAGCAGAACAAGTGTAAAAATTTTTGAAATCCGCCCACTGCCACGCCCCCTTTTTAGAAAAACGTATTTTTTGGCCAAACCATAAGGAATTTTGAAAAACTTTCTGAACAACATATTTAGAAAATCTGAATATCTGTATTTCGTTCACATAAAGTTTTTTGCCACGCCCACTTTTTGGGGGCGTTTTGAATAAAAAACGTTTTTTGGTCAAATTTTAAAATTTTCGAAAAAACTTTTGATGCAGAATCATTAGCAATATAAATATGAACATTTCGTCAATAGATCAATTTAACCCACGCCCACTTTTTGGGGGCGTTTTTATATAAAAACCATTTTTATACACCACCCCATAACATATGCAGTAGAAAACCTTGTCTTTTGTAGAACCGTAAAAGTTTTTTATAAGCAGTCTGAAGAATTTGTTGTCACCATTCCATTTTCTTTATTTTATCCACATCGTGTTTTTAGCCATGCCCACTTTTTTTGGGGATTTTAGTTTTATGGATAGGATGGGATAGGGTATTCAACGATCCGCGCAGCGGATTGTAGCCTCTCATATGTTTTTTCATGTGTTTTCATGAACACTGCCCGCCCGTACGATGAAGCTACTGAGCAAAAGTTTCTGTTTTTTGTTCTCAATGCGTCATCTATATAGAATTCATAATCTTTGCAAAATAGGTACAAAATTTATCGTGAAAAAAGAAAAGGGGACATGTTTTGTTTAAAGTTAATGTTCAGAAAATCCTATCGTTAGTGAGGTCATTCAACCAAACACTATAACTAACATTTTGTTTTCAAGCAGTTCTATAATTTTTAAATTTGTTAATTTGTTGCAATCGCACGCCTGCGTTCTGTTAATTTTGTTGTACATATTTCTGTTTTTCTTACATTGCTCTCCCGTTCAGTTTTAAATTTGTCCAACTTCTAAAATATAATATAATTCCTTAATTCTTATCAGCAGCATTCGTAAATTTCGAATAAGATTCGTTCTTGCATATCGGCTTAGGACCCGTTTTGTCAATGTCGGCTAATTAATATTAGCATAATCACAGGTTAACTTTTAAACCTAGGGTGAATAAACGTCGATGTTCTTTATTCGAAAATTATGAAATTGCGTCGCACAATATTAATACAGTATTGTTTTATGACGTTTATTTATTTGTGTATGTGTCCCGGATTCTTTACATTTTAGAGACAAAAAATCATTTCGATGGCTGATACATGATGATACGAAAACCGCATACGATATTATAAAAAGCTCCTTGAACAAGATCTCTTATTAATCCGACATGAGTGGAGCCTATTTATATTTCTTTACTTCAATGTTTTCAGAAAGATTAGCATCCTACGTTGCTTTTGACTACATATGTCATTTACTTTACATTGCTATTTAATGTTTCTTAAATCTTTCTTGGATTTATTATTGTTTACTTTGGCCAAACTATGAAAAACGTCAAATTCTCGCATGCTTGGTTTTTGACCTAACGCAAAACTCACTGTGAAAGAGAAACTTGCGTATGACCCAGTCATACACCCACCACTCGTTTCTTTTCATGTTCTTTAACATCACGAAGAACAAAAATGTAAGTTCAAAACTACAAGTATAGGGTGTTTTTTTTTAGAGTCATAGAACTTTTTTTTAAAAAATTGCATTGTTTATCTCCATGGGTGTCAAATCAAACGAACGCGTCCATTTCTTGAAATGATTCAGTCACCAAACGTTTGGCTCAACAAAGTCTTGGTTGCACGGGCTGTATGTCATGTTGCTCCGTCTTATTGGGACAATTTCTTCTCGAAACGGTTTCCAATGACATGAGGAATAAAAGAATCACGAATCATTTGTCTGTAGCATTCGGTATTAACGGTAATGTTTTCGTCGGTTTCGAATTTAAAGACAAATGGGCCGATGACGCCTTCGGCATGTAAACTGCACCAAACTGTGATTTTTAACTTTCTCTTACAAAGAGAAAGATATTGCTCGTGAAAATTTTCGACCTCGAGATTTTGATTGATTCTAACATTACGATAATAGCGGAGCCTAAAAAAGTGGTTTTTGGAATTCCGTCCGTCGCTCCGTCTGTCCGTGATGGTCTCCCCAGCCTAAACGGCTTGGCCGATTTTCTTCAAACTTCGTATACAAGCTAGTTTTAGTCATAATTCTAGGCCATTTTTTTGTTTGCTTTTAGCCATGTTAATAATGGTACCTGCCATATAAAAAACATATGAGAGACTACAATCCGCTATGCGGATCGTTGAATACCCTATCCCATCCCATCCTTTAAATTAATATCCTCAAAATATAGGCCTTATGGCGATGAAATACAGAAAATTACATTGTCACAATATATTGCTCAGACAGTTTCTCAAAATCTTGTGTGGTTCGACAAAAAACAACGTATTTCTATTGCTAATGCCTTGGGATGGGGTATACAAATGGTTTTTGTAAGAAAACGCCCCCAAAATGTGGGCGTAGGTGAAAATGATCTATGGACAAAATGTTTATATTACCATTTCGGAAGTATTTGCATCAACATTTTTTTTCGAAAGTCTTAAAATTTGGACAAAAAGCGTTTTTTACTAAAAACGCCCCCAAAAAGTGGGCGTGGCAAAAACTTTGTATGAACGAAATATAGATATTAGGATTGTCTAAATATGCTCCTCAGACACTTTTTTGAAATTCCTTACGGTTTGGCCAAAAAATAAGTTTTCCTAAAAGGGGGCGTGGCAGTGGGCGGATTTCAAACATTTTTGCACTTGTTCTGGTGGCACGGACGAGGATCCTATATACCAAATTTCATTATCCTAGCTCAAAATTTAAGGCCCAAAAACCGCTGACGAACAGACAGACGGACGGACAGACAGACATGGCTAATTCGACTCAGCTAGCGATTCTGAGTCGATCCATATACTTTGAGGTATATGTAGCAAAATTATTTCTCTATGTTACAAACTAAGTATCAAAACTAATATACCCCCCTATGGGATAGGGTATAATTACACAAAACCTCAATTTTCTAGAAAACGGCTCTAACGATTTTGATTAAACTTTATATATACTATAACCATATTAGCTTCAACAAAACTGCATACCCAGTTTTTTCGAGAAAATCCATATAACGGATGTTGTCATTTAGGCCATATAAGGAAAATTTCTCGCAAACTATTATGTCAAATTGAATGAAATTCAATATATATACTACTATTACAGCTTAAAGCAATTCCACATTATTAGTTTTAGCCCAACTATCGCTTAACGGAATTTTCAGTTTTGGCCAATAACGGAAAATCATTATTATTCACATTGACATCGATTTCTTCAAATATCGGAGTAAACGTTCTTATAAACTCATTTCGACATTATTTATATCATTAATCAAAATGCGTACTATTTGATCTAACGCCTAACTCGCTGTGAAAGAGAAAGTTGCGTACGACCCAGTCGTGCACCCACCACTCGTTTTGCGATGTAATGGAGTCTCTCATGAGGATTGTGCTCACTCCAAAAACGACAATTCTGCTTGTTGACAAACCCGTCAAGACAGAAATGAGCTTCATCGCTGAAAATGATTTCCCGATAAAAATCTGGTTCAATCTGGTTGTTTGCCCATTCACTGCACACACGACGCAATTGATGGTCCGCTGGCTTTAATTCTTGCACCAGTTGGATCTCATATGGATTTAGGCCAAGATCTTTCCTCAACATTTTCCAAGTAGTGGACGGGCAGAGACCGATTTGAGGTCAGGAATCGATCCATACCGTAAACTTATGCGCCCCTTAATTTTCCACGATTTGTAAACTTTGTTCTGGTATAAGTCTTTCCATGGTGATTTGCCAAAGTAGACTAAAAAATTCAAACACTTCATTACTTCTTAATTCCTATCGGAAGATCTACATCTGTAAAAAAAAACACCCTTTATATACCGTATACATTATAAAGTAAAATTGTCATGTACATGCCGCTCGCTGGCATTCAAGTCCGATTTGTAAGTGCATTGCTTGCAATTCGACGCTATTATTATTTACACATGTATTATTTACACATTTGTTGCGTGCTTAAAAATTTCTTAAACTTTTGACATGTTTATTTTCTAGAAAACTACCATAACATATACTCCCTCTCTGGCTTCAAATTTCCCAACTTCTTAAATATAATATAATTCCTTAAAGTTTTGATAATTAGTGACCGCTTCTAATACTTTCAGCTCTCGTAAATTTCCAACTAGATTCATTCTTGCATACCTGACCGTCTTAGACCATCTCGGTGTTTTTTTAACGAAATTCTTATCAACAAATTTCGATGTTAATTTTTCGAGACTATATTTATTGGAATATATTATTTTCGGTACACTTTTCCAATATTCTATTTGAATTTTAGAAACATAAAAATATGTCTAGATTTACATATTAACTTAATCCGAAACAAGTGGAACCTATTTCTAAGTCTTTACGTCATTTACTTTAATGTTTTCGGAATGATTATAATTCACGTGGGTAAAGTGACCTAGTGGTTATGTGTTGGATTACTAAGCTCGAGGTCTCTGGTTCAAACCCTTAAAGTGATAACACCTAGGTTGTTTTCGCTGCCTAAATTGGGAAAATCAATCTTTAAACTGTCATTTTGGAATCGGCGTAAAATGGATGTTCCATTCTTTGTAGCAAAAATAAAACTGCACACACAAAATTAGAAAGAATTGCCATGAATTGCTTAATTGCCTGTACTTTAAGCAAATATTTCACAGGATGCGCAAACAAAACCGTCATCTGCGTGTCATTTTTCAGCATGCAATATTGTATAAATAATGTTTAAAATTATTTTTCGAAGTTTTTTAAACTAATTTTTTTTTTTAGAAAACGGCAATAGAGAGTAGACTTTGCTAGAATTGTGTCTGAAAAACATTTTCAAATTAAAAGTTCATTGGTTTACTGGTAACTGTTCCATCCACAAGAGGTTTATGTACTGAATTTCATCATCCTAGCTCAGAACAGAATAATTGTAAAATAATCGCTCTGACGGACTGACGACATCGACTAAGATTTATTGAGCGGTACAACTCTAAGCGGCTTGTAGGAATTACTGCAATTTTATTTTTTCCCCCTTAAAAAGTGGACGTGCGAAATACTTACTTACTTAAGTGGCGCTACAGTCCGGGATGAACCTGGGCCTCAAGCAACAGCCTCTGCAATTAGCCCGGTCCTTAGCTAACTAACTTAGCGCGCCACTTCAGGCGAGGTCTTCCTCTACTGCGTCCGACGTCTGGCTGGGAATCGAAGACTGCGAGCCGGAGTATTGGTGTCCATTCTTTCTACATGTCCTAGCCATCGTAAACGTCCAATGCGGAGTTTTTTTGACTAGGGGTATGTCGGTGTACAGCTGGTAAAGTTCGTGGTTGAATCTTCGTCTCCATAGCCCGTCAACGCAAACGGGACCGAAGATTTTCCGAAGAATTTTTCTCTCGAATCGACCAAGGATTTCTTCATCCACTTTTGATATGGTTCATGCTTCAGCGCCGTAGAGCAGGACTGGGATGATCAGGGTCTTATATAGGATCTCCTTAGTAGTTCGAGTGAGGGCTTTACTACTAAATTGCCTTCTTAGCCCGAAGAAACAGCGGTTGGCAAGAGTAATTCTTCGTTTAATTTCTGACGAGATGTTGTTGTCAGAGTTAATAGCGGAGCCGAGGTAGACAAAGTCCCGTACTACCTCAAAGTTATATCTGTCAATGGTGACGTTCTGTCCAATTCGTCGATGTTGTGAGTCCTTTCGTGATGACAGCATATACTTAGTCTTACCCTCATTTACTGCTAAACCCATTCTCGCCGCTTCCTTCTCTATACTAGCAAACGTGGCTATGGCATCACGTTGAGTCCTACCAATGATGTCAATATCGTCGGCGTATGCTAGTAGAGTTGCACCGATTTTTGGAGAATTGTGCCTCTGGTGTTGGCTCGGGAGTTTTGCACAATCCTCTCAAGAATCAAATTGAAATAGTCACATGACAGCGCATCGCCTTGCCTAAATCCTTTTTTGGTATCGAATGTGTCGGTGAGGTCGTTTCCGACCCTGATGGTGCAGCGAGAATTATCCATCGTCATCCTTCACAAACGGACGAGTTTGGGCGTTATACCAAAACTAGACATGGCTCTGTATAGTTCGTCTCTATAAATGTTGTCGTATGCGGCTTAGAAATCGATGAATAGGTGGTGGGTATCGATTTGGACTTCTTGGGTTTTTTTTCCAGGATCTGCGGAAGTGTGAAGATTTGATCGATTGTGGACTTTCCTGGCCTAAAACCACACTGATAAGGGCCGATCAGGTTGTTGGTAAACGGTTTTCAGGCGTTCACATATTACGGCAGATAGGATCTTGTAGGCGATGTTGAGTAGACTTATGCCTCTGTAGTTGGCGCAGTTCAGACGGTCTCCTTTTTTGTGGATCGGGCAAACGATGCTGAGGTTCCATTCTTCAGGCATGCTTTCAACCGACCAGATTTGGCTTATGAGTTGGTGGATGTTGCTCAACAAATCATCTCTGCCAGCTTTTTAAAGCTCAGCGGGAAGGGCGTCATATCCGGCGGCCTTATTAAGCTTGAGTTTAGATATAGCTATCCTCACTTCACTTATGTCGGGTGGTTGGCAGTTTTTTCATTTTATGTCTGACGAGATGTCCCTTCCGACCTTAAAGTTGTATATGTCAATGGTGACGTTCAATTCGTCGATGTTGTGCGTCCTTTCGTGTTGAAAGCATTTATACTTGTTATTGTCCTAATTTACTATTTAACCCATTTTTGCCGCTTCCGTCTCTATATTAGCAAACGTGGCTGTGACATCACGTTGAGTCCGACCAATGTTGTCAATATCCACTGATAATTCCACTGATTTGTGAAAGACTGTGCCTCTAGTGTTGGTTCAAAAGTTTTGCACAATCCAGTCTAGAATTGTGTTAAGAAGTCACACCACAATTTGTTCACTCATTTCCGAGGCTTTTGGTTTATCCGTATTCATATTTATTAAGCAAATTTGAATTAAACTGAAAGCAGACCCCTTAACACTTGACGATCTGCATATGAGGCTTTGAAATTAGTAAATAGGTTGTGTTTATCGATATGATCGAGATTTTTCAGGTTCTGTCGAATAGTGAAGACTTTTACTAACAGTTTCAGGCGTTCATATATTGCGGAATATACAAAATATACAATTTCGTTTTGGCAATGCAGAGCAAAACTATGAATTATGTATGCGGCTCCCAAAGTAAGTTACGAATTAGTTACCTTAATTTTCTAATTATTGGAGTTTGGCTCCATAAAATTCAGATCAAACTGTCTGTCTTATAGACAATTGTTCCCATAAATCAAATCCTGATCTTGCATCTTAGCGAAGACTTTAGATCGTTGTCTTCGTTAAAGGTACGAACACGCAATACCAAAATTCTTTGCTACAGAAGAAGCAAACAATGGAGCGAACTTCCACCAATATGCTTATTCAAAAGTAGAGTAAATAAACTTTGTGAGCATTGTCTCAAAGCACTCTTTTGAGCGTTATTGATATGGCTCATTTAATGAAGAACACCTATATAAGAAATTTATCTCAGAAGCAGGAGCAATTCTTGCACAATATTTATCGGAAGGAGCTACAAAGATTCCGTCCAACCTTACTTCACCCTCACTGCGTTCGCTGGAGTCTCATCTTCTTTCCCTCCCACACCTAATGCCACCCGACTAGCCTGTCGGTAAAGTAAGATCTTCTTTGGTCTGTATCATATGGTTGGAGCGCTAATAGCTTCCTTGATTAGAGATGATTCAATACGAATAAGCCTTCCTCACATTTTGACGGCAAATAACAGCCTAAGTTTCTATACAACATTAACCTTCATTACAATTTTACAACCACTTTACAAAGCTTATATAGATATGTAGCAATATTAACATTTTTAAGGTCAATACAGTAAACTTTACCTACTTCTGATTACAATCACAGCTATTTTATTCTATACACATATCAAATAATAACACAAGCAATTTTGAAAAGAATTCATTCATTACCAACAATTTATTTAAACAGACCTCACTTTGCACAATTATACATTTCGTGATACTTTTGTATCGTTGTATGATGTATAGGAACTCCTTTTAGAACTTGTGAATTTGAGTCTGTAATTTGCACTGCAATAAAATCACCAGATGCAATTGGTCTTTTGTCACCAACAACATCTACCGGTAGATCACAATCATTGATGATGACCTTAATATTAGCATCGTTCCGTCCGAACCAATCAGTTTTGGATCGTTTGCTTCTCGCTTCAATCAAGACCAATTGATGCTGTCCAACCATCTGCGAATGCAATTCAGCCGCACCCTTCCGATAGGCATTCATCATTCTTTGTACGCGTTCAATTTTCACCGCCTGTGGAACATCGTCAACAAATCTGCGATGTGCCGTTGTCTTCTCTCGCATACTGTATGCGAATACGTAGGCCACGTTGTATTTCACTTTTTCAATCAAGGTTATAGTGTCTTCGAACTCCTCGTCAGTTTCGCCACAGAAGCCGCAAATGAAGTCACTCGACAGGCCAACATTTGGCAGTGTGGTTCGTATGTGGTTGACTAGATCGATGTAGGCTTCCCTTGTGTAACCGCGTCGCATGCGTTCTAAAACGTCCGAGTTACCAGATTGAGCTGGTAAATGAATGTTTTCACAGACATTTGGGTATTTTCGAATGGACTGCAGCACACTGTCGGGGAAATCTTTGGGATGAGGCGATGTGAATCTTATTCGAACCTCTGGAACTGCTTCGGCAACTTGTTGAAGAAGCTCTCCAAATCGAACTCCACCTACTTTTGGCTTGTAAACTGTTTTGAAGCCAGGAACTGTGTGGTTTTCAGCTTCTGAATCAACAGACTGAGTAAGAAAGCGGTAGCTGTTGACATTTTGTCCTAGTAGGGTCACCTCTTTGATTCCGCCTTCTTCCAACTTTTTTATTTCTTGGAGAATAGAGTCTACAGGTCGGGATCTTTCTCGTCCTCTAGTGAAGGGCACAATGCAATAGGTGCACATGTTATCGCAACCACGCATAATGGATACAAACGAGGTGGGTGCTTCTGTGTTGAGCCTGACTGGCATAATATCAGCATATGTCTCATCTGCCGATAGGATAACATTAACCGCTGATTGCCCATAATGACTCGTCAACGAAAGAAGTCGTGGTAAATCTTTGTAGCTGTCAGGGCCTGCGACAACATCGACCCACTGCTGTTTCTCCAATAACTGTGTTTTTAAACGTTCCGCCATGCAGCCGAGAACACCAATCTGCAGTGGTGTCTTCTTCTTTGATCGCTTTGACTTAAGTGCCTGCAAATGGTGTAGCCTGTGCCAAATTTTCTGTTCCGCACCATCACGAATAGCACACGTGACCAAGAGAATTACATCGGCGTCTTTTGGATCATCACATTTTTGGTACTCATTTTCCTTCAAGATTGACCACACAATTTCGGTGTCGTTAACATTCATCTGACAGCCATAGACCTCGAGGAAAACATAGCGATTCCTTCCAGAAAAATCAGACTTCTCCAAATACGATGGGATGTCTGCATGGATTTGTGCTCCTACGTTCGATTTCAGCGACAAGTCTTTGTTAACAATGAGGAACTCGCGCAGATCTGGACCATCGGGAAGTTTTCTCGTACTACTCGTACTGCTTTTGTTCGAGTAGAAAGCGGCATAACTGTGTCTGTAACACGATTCTATGTTTTTACAAACGCGATTTAAGTGATTTGTTTTTATAAATTGCATGATGACGATCTGGCAGCACCGCGGCAAAAGCAAAACATAACGTCAAATCCAACTGAGAAGAAAAAAATATTATTGAGGTTTGCAATTGTGTCGCTGGTACTCACGATATTTGTTGCTTTCAACCGTCTGTGTGGGTACGACGCACGCGATTTATATTAAACTCGTAATAAATAACAGTAGCTTATATTTTTGTTGATTTAATACACAAATTTAACGGGAAAACGCATTCTTCAGCAATCAAATCAGCACCGCAAATGAAATTCCGTAACACTGTCTTGACAGTTCTCGATGTCAATAACATGGCTAGCTAGTTGTTTCTGTCACGCCTTTGCGAGGAAGCGAGTAGAACGTAGTTTATCACGAGGATGCTGATGTGAGCGAGAGAAAACTATATGACTCCAACAATTCAAATGGAAAAGGTTTAGTACAGACTACAGATCAGAATAGGCGGTAAATTTAAATTTTTAAATTGAACGTTGGGAACTTAACAAGTAAACAAATTAGTATTTGAGGGTTCGGTCAATTTATAAGTTTATTATTCCTTGTGAAATTGCATATTGCATGTTTTTGGCATTTCTGTTAGGTCTGATAACTATTTTAACTTTTTTTTTTTCTTGGTATCGATTTTTTTTTGTTTGTTTGTTAAAAGATCGGTTGTGGTTGCATTTTTTGTATCGATATTTATTGATTTTGTTTGTTTGTACACTCAATGATATGAGCTTGTGTCATTATTTATATCTGATCCCAGACATATTATGCTAGCTTAATGTCTGCGTTATTTAGGTAATACTTAACTGAGTACAATCACAAAGCCAATCCCATGAACATACATATATAGAACAACCTTGTAATTGTTCAACGTTTGTAAGGAGGCTTAACGAAACGTGAAGTTTTATTTTGGGATTCAACATTTTTTCTCAAATTGGCCGGTAGTTGGCCGATACTTTAGTTTGAAGGCCATCGGATAGCCTATTTTATCGGCCGATTCCGAATCGTTGTAGTGTATGCACTTCCATATATCTTCATACTGATTCACATCTCGACCAAACTATTGGCCGATAGAAAGTCTGTATAGTGTGCAGTGTGCCTTCTTAAAGCAGAAGGCAATACCTTTAACAAATCCTTCCAGCTACAAGGGTTCGCAGAACACATCGACATTATTCGTTAACAGAACTTTAATCTTTTGTACAGCATTCTCTTCTCCCCAAGTGATTGATGAAGCTGTATAGGGAAATAGGTATAGTGCTCTGAAAATGTTGTACTCAAATTATATACACTTTTCTAACCATACCGGTCTTCAATCAACTTATTGAAGGGCATTATCACTATTTTCCTCCATTGCAACACATGATGAAGGTTTGTCATACAAAACATTTTATAATAATATAAGACTATTATGTTTTATTTTTTTAACTGCCTTGCCGATAATTTTATACTTTTATTAACAGTCCAGATTTCTGATTTACACTCAGTTGGCCCTTCTTTAGTTCACATGATGAGTAAGTAGCCTTTTATAAAAATTTAAGAACACACGTTTTATGTCAATTAGAAACCCTGTTAAAACAGTTAAATTTTATTTGTTTTTTGGACTCTTAAGAGTTTTCAAATACGAACCCAACGATAGCATTAAACCAAGCTTCTCCGTTAATTTGTGTGTGCGAAGTTATATTTTTGCAAACTTCTGTTTAACACCCGACTACTTATTTAAGCCACAATTAGCCCGGTCCCTAGATAACTGCCTCCATTTGCGGACTCCAAGTCGGTTGAATTTGGTTTCTAGTTGTACGTACCACATAGGTTAGGTAAGGTTAGGTTGGTGGGTTGATGAGGCAAACGTTGTGTGTCTTCCCTCATCGCACTTAGGTCAATATAGACCCATTGTGATGCCCGTTAGGGGTCCACTTGTGTGGTTGGTTCATTCATTGTCCCGTTACTGTCCATTGTTGTTAGCCTCTTTCCAGCCATCCAGATGTTGTTGCAAACCTGAAAAGATTAGGGAGAGGGATTTCGGATAGATCCGTGAGGTCATGGAAAAACTATTTTCCTAAGGTTCTCATTCTTAATTGGCTGAGGCCTTGGCAGTGGCACAGAAAGTGGAGGGTATCCTCGTGTATTTCTTCATCACCGCAGCCTCTACAGAGGTCATCATCTATGAGATGCATTTTCAGTTTGTGGCTTTTCAGTAAGTTGTGTCCAGTAAGAATCCCAACTATAGTAGAGACAGATTTCCTATTTCTACGAAGTAGTTTATGGGTTCTGGCTTTGTCATACTCAGGCCACATCCTTTTGGAAGTTTCACAGGTGGGAAGGGAGTTCCACCTGTTTTTGGCAGTGATCAGTGTTTTCTGTCCCACCCAAGATTTGAGGTCACATAGTGGTGGTTTGACAGACTGGTCTGCTTGGTCAATGCTGGGGGCAGATCCTTTTCTTTCCAGTTCGTCAGCAATTTCATTGCCCTGTATGCCTCTGTGTCCTCCGGGGACCCAGCAGAGCTTTACATTATGTTGGACGCCAAGAACCTTTAGCTCTTCATGACAACGTTTCACAAGCCGAGATTTTATTTCGACAGCAGAGATAGCTTTTATTGCAGCCTGACTGTCAATAAAGATGGTGATATCATCTGGTGGTATCGCCAGCATTGAGGTCGCTTTGGCTGCTTCTGCTACTGCCAATATTTCGGCTTGGAAGACACTGCTGTGCTCAGGAAGACGAAAGGTGCTGTTTAGCTTAAGTGTTTCTGAAAACACTCCAGCTCCAACGCCTACATCCATTTTTGAACCATCAGTGTAGATGGATATGGTTTCGGGGTCCAATTCGTTCCTCTCCCACTCCTCTCTGCTTGGGAGGATGCAGGAGAATGGTCTTTGAAAGTCATGGTGAGTCAGCATGTAGTCAGAGCATACAGCTGAGCCCAGATATCTGTGTAGAATTTGGGCATGTCCTCCTGAGTTCGATTTCCAGCAGTTTAGCTGGCTGATTCTTAGAGCACTTTTGGCTGCAGATTCTTGCATGTAAAGGTCTTAGAGCACTTCGTCGTTCACTCCGTCCAAGATTCTTATTTCTATCAGTTGCCATTGGTCATGAGATAGTTTTCGTTCTGGATTACCAAAGTCGACAATAGCGACCCGAAAACTATCCTTCTCTTTTACTGGGTTATGACTAGAGTCTAACCTAGGTTTCGTGTTCCTACCTATGATTGGAGAGACTGTGTCATCGTGCCTTCCTCTCTTGGAGGTACCTGCAGTTGGCAACCTTACCTGCAGCAGCTGATGGTCCCTTAGGTGTGGCCGCAGCTGAGGTGGAGGGTTTACAGCTCTCCATCCTTTCCACGACCACTTCCCTTCTTCGAGAGGATAGCTCCCTGCCTGTGCGCCTTTTTTGCCGCCACGCTTCGGCTGTAGGGTTTCCCTACCTCTATTAAGTGCTGTCGTGTCCTTTTCCGTGAAGGAATCTGGATCACGGTGCTTAAACTTACGTAGAAGCCTCTGCGCGTTGACCCTCATTTTTATAGGAGCTTGAACCTCTGACTTTGGTTGGGGTCGTACGGCGTTCCTCAGCCTACTCTCTTCAGCAGACACAGCAGCGTTGGAGGTTTCCAAGCTGTCGTGATGCTTCGGATCGCTGCGGCGAGTAATAACCGTACAATAGCTACCTAATGTTGAGTCAGCCTCTCCTTGTCCTATCGTCAGGGTCTCACAGACCCCTGGCGGCGTTTAGGTTGTCCGATTTCCTTTGCCTGATGAGTTGTTACTCATCACAGCGCCGGTGAATTCAATCATCCCCAGCTCCTCCTTCGGGTTCTGATTGACGTTTGTGTCCGTCTTGTCCTCTGATCCATCCTTGGTAGGGTCTGGAGAGACTGTTCTCCAGTTGGATTGGCCAAGGTCACTCACGACTGGAGGCAATCTCTTCAGCTCACAAACACTCTTATTCTGCGTTACCTCACCACCTAAGGTACGAGCGAGCGGCTCATTCTCTTCTGTGGTGAGATTCTTCAGAATAAGGGTGTTTTTAATGCAGTCCCTTGTTTCGGAGTCTGAAGGGATCATGTCAACTCCTAGTGGGCATGCGCCCGTAACATCGTTGACCGATCCATCCAGCTCTCCTTCAGCTTCGATTCCTCTATCTCCACTCGGCGATCGACGAGCGAGCGGCTCGTCAGCTGCTGGGGGGGTATACAAGGGATCATCAGCCATGATTTTGCCTTTGATTTCGCAGGGTCTGAGGAGACCATTCTTTGTCTTAGCGGGCCAATGCCCTGCATCAAAGGTGGTCCCATCAGTTCCTTCATGCTCGATATACTCGGTGCGTTCATTGAGCAGGTACGAGCGATCAGCTCATTCTCTGCTAATGTCAGACTTTGTAAAAACTCTTGAGCTTTAGTCTTAGGCGATCCTTTTCTCCTAGAGTAACTATCTTACCTCATCTTCTGATCGTCAACTTGCATGATTTTACTTTGCTGCGGATGGACGCAGTTGACGATATTGAGAATTTAGATGAGCTGGCGTTAGAGCAAGTGTCATCCTCATCGAGAAGAAGTTTCTCCATTTGGATGTCTATTGCTCCTTCGCTTACCTCATCTGACAGTATCTTGTATTTTGACGGATCTCGGAGCAAGAGGCTTTCCTCCTCCTCCGTCATTTGTCGTTGAGAATCGGTTTTTATAGGGTTTGGAGTGCCCGATTCCTTTGCACTCGTCCCTTTTTTGTTTTGTTTTTTATTGTCTATTTTGGACCCACGAGTAAGGGGGAAGGAATGTCATCCTGTACTCACCCCCTGTATACAGGAAAGGGGAAATTGAATTAAAACTAGAGGTCCCCAGGTATCTAGAGTTTGCGCTAGCGACTGAGCATTCCCTCAGCCATGCAGGTATCGGCGCGCGCCTTACCTTGGAGACCACCTTTTGGTTTTCGTTTCCTCGCCACTGACCTTACCGGCATGATTGGCCCTGACAGTTTATGTTTAGCATAGACTTCCGGTTTCGCTCCGTGGTTCATTAGAAACTACTTAAGCCCTTTCACGGCGACAAGGTGAGTGATCGTGGAAAGGGTGTACGTACCACATAATACGAGATCTTCATCTGCTGCGTCAGACGTCTGGCTGGGAACCTGAGTATTGTACATTCGCTCTACATCCCAAGCATCTTTCAATGTCATATCGTCTTACAACTGATCAATCGATTTATTGAGTCTTAGTCTCCATAGCTCGACAACGCAAACTGGACCGAAGTATGCAGAAACTGGCCTTCGTTTCGGCAGCTTATGTTTAGATGTTCCTATTTTTACTTCGTTTAGGTCGAGTTGCTAGTGGTGTTCGCAGTCTCCGACAATATTAAATGAATTGCCTGACATCATCACCGTTTAACATGCTGCAGAACTGATCCTTCTATATTGTCAGCATCAATTGTGACTGAACTAAGAGTTTTTCTTGTTCATCTTGACAGGATTCTGTTCGGACTTTGCATCCCTGTGTTTGATGTTTTACACTTAGTTAAAACCTTAATCATTCCAGGAGTGACACTTCTTGCGCGCTTTTTTTTCTCTGCAACAAGCATAAGACTTCTTTCTTAAATTGGTTTCTTATAATAAATTTAGTTTGTCTTCTTTTTTTCCGGCCCATTCCATCATATTTCCTTGATGGCTGAAATGTTTGCTTTGTAGCTGGTTAGTACTTTCGCTTGTTTCTCGGCTGCAGGTTTTCTGTAAAGGGTTTTAACATTCCAGGTGCTTACACCAATGTCGTTGTCCTTTTTCTATTTAGCATGGTCAGCTGCCCAGCCCTAGGACAGCAGGGCGAATATTCAACTAGGCTTCTTTTTTTATAATGTTGGTATTTTGATTTCTATGGCCAACGCTCATAATCCGTTTATATGAGACCAGCATTCGATGGTTACCACATTGGGAGGTAAAATAAGCAAAATTTTTGTGCAGTCAAAGTTCAACGACTGGGCGTTGTCCACTTATTTACCGCTTAGTGTCTGCCTTCGTTGTACAATACCCAACCATCATCAGTATCCTCTTGCATAAAAAATGATCAAACACTTTGTTACCGACCTAAGTACTCCACAAAAGTCGAAAATAATTATGATGATTTCCTATTTTACAGACGGAATGTATTCCTCTTTGAACCATATACACTCGGAAAATACTTTTGTTATCGTTCAAATTTTACCGATGTGTTCCGCGTATTCTACACTCCGGAGAGACATTTTGATTCGGTATTCACCAGTGATTACATCAAAGATGTTGCCATATGCCAGTGTAAGTTGATTTCGTTACCACATCTCATCTGCAGATAATTATTTTTCTCCAATATAGCAATTTGTTACGAGATATTATACAAGGACATGTTTAAACTTCCTGACGTCACATTTGCTGTTGAGCAAATGTTGCATTCCAATACACTGGATACGGCAGATTACCAACCTGAATGCAACGAAGATGGTTACTGCACTCGAGTCTACATCGAAGATGGTCGCACTTTTGATTTCGATTTGCCTGAAAATACATTTTGTATTTTGGAGAACTATCGGCTTTGTCATTTCCACAATCCGAATTTTCCAAGGTTCTCGGAGGAATTGCAGCGTGATTTAGAAAACACCAAGCGTGAGGACAACGAACATAAGTTCCTCAGTAAGACGGTAGACTCGCTGTTACCGGATAAATATATCTCATGTGTTCGTCAATTACTTATGGAGAGTAAGTTGTTTATTGAAAAGCAACTGTAGTTTTATTGTGTTTATTATTTTTTTTTTTTAGATATAACTCCATTCCCGTATAAGGTGGCAAAGGCTCTTGATCCAAATATGTACCGAAATATTGAGTTTGATTCGTGGAATGAGGCTCGCAAGGAACTGAAACTCCAAAATTGGTATAATGGTGACTCGAACTTCAAGGTAAAGTGGTTGAAGGTTTTTGTTTACTATTTTTAAAATTTTTGAGAGTATGTACAAGTGTTCTGAGTAATTGTTTTATATGTTTTATATACACAATTTCAATGGAGAATTTGACAGTAGTTTTCTTAAAAAAAAAAAGATTTTACTACATTCATACATCGGTGCAAAAGCTTTTCTAAATTTTTTCTAAAACTTGACGTCTAAAGGACGTTTTCAAATGCAGCCCTTTCGTCACTCTCCATTAAAGATTGTCCCACTAAATGTATACTAACAACTTAATATTTGCAAACGTGTACAACGTATAACACCGTATCTGTCGTCCTGGTATTTGCATGTTTAGTTGATGAGATATGAAAAACGAAGAGTGCGCCGAATCTTACAGGTTGGAGCCAAGTGTCACGTTAAGCTTCACAAATCCGAAAGCGATTTATACACCTGCCACATTCAGGAGCTGTCTATAGAAAAAGGCTATTGTGTGGTCTTCGTAGAGCAGTTGGGAGAAAAACGCCTGGCAAGTTACATTCTCTTCCAACATCCATCGACATTACAAATAATGTGTTTATACTTGGTTGGGTCTTTTCTCTGCAGGTCCCATACGATTCGTTGAAACCACTGCCTCCAGACCAGTTCAAGCCATGGTCGCTGCCGTATCGCCTACAGCGACACATTCAAAAATGCAACACCTATCGCTATGCTCGGCAGTTCAACTATCGTTTAAAAGTAGATGAACAGTTTACAACAAATGAGTACTGTGTACCACAGCTGAAAGCCACGTTTGAGGATGATGACCCAAAGCAGTCTAACTGCATCTATAAGCTGAAACAGTTTACGCACTTGGAAAATTTTAGAACTCAAACGATGGAGTATTGTACTATGCCTTTGACCGTTGATCATGCTCGTGATAATTTGCAGGACAACAAGTCGCAGAGAAATGATAATTCGCGAGCACCATCGCAATGCTCTGAAATTCAGAAGGCTGAAATCGAAGGGGAACATGTGGAAAACCTGGATCAAGAGACGCCACCAGAGGGCCATTCCGTCTATCCAACAACGACTTTTGGGGAGGAGTACTTCAGCTATGGCTTTGATTCGAGTATAATCCAAGCAGGACCACAGCCGATAATGCAAGGAGGCGGTGCACCGGTTTACTATATGTGCAACGGAGGGGGGTATCCACAGTCGGGTGGGATGTACATGCAAGCACCACCACCGCCGGCACCGGTAATGGCAACCACGCAGAATACCGGTGGATTCTATCCGCAGTATTATAGTTTTCCGCCTACTGGTAGCGGTGGAAATTACAGTGTCACACCGTCGATCCAGCGAAGGGGGCAAATAAATACAACTCCGTTGACCGGACGCATTAACTTTGATGTAAAGAAGTCGGTGAAGGTAAATGGTTCTGATTTGCCTGCGGATTTGGCTACTCTAAGGTATTTCTTCAACTTGGGCCTGGAATATCATCAGAGGCAGTCCAAGAATGCTGGTAACAGTTTCATTTTGATATAAAGAGTATTATTTGTATCCTGTTATGCTTATAGAATTTCCTGCTATCGATAATAAGGAGGGAATTGTAAAGACATCACCTGACTCACAGGTTCCCAAAATCGACGAGAACGGAAATAATCTGGATGTAAGCTTTGAAAATGGGGGCATGTTATCTAGGAAGCAACTACTTTCTTTTTTTTCAAATTTCAGATAAAACCGGATTCCAACAACAACATAAGCTCGACCAATCCAAACAACAGTGGAGGTTCCAACAATTTCGCATCCTCGAGCAAATCGAACAATAATCAGCGACGGTTCCCTTCGCGTTATTTTAACAACAAGGAACGTCAGAACTACCGATCGGGGCAGCAAAACAATCGGTTTCACCAAAATGACTACAACAACAGCGGAAGTAGCAAGGGCCCAAAAGGCAATCCCAACCATCAATCGCATGCTCAACATAATTCGACTCCGAACTCGAGGAATGTCTCTTCGGGTGGCAATCATCAACGACCAGGTAGCGGCA
Source organism: Rhingia campestris (assembly GCA_932526625.1). Lineage (NCBI taxonomy): Eukaryota > Metazoa > Arthropoda > Insecta > Diptera > Syrphidae > Rhingia > Rhingia campestris. Next base: position 47,978,787 of record OW052182.1, on the reverse strand, counting down.
ATTCATTATCAGTTGCTGATTTGTCAATTCAAACATCCCCGATGATATCATTTGGCTCAGTTGATAGCGCCGACTTGATGCAAGTGAGTTAACATTTGGTTTTGTTTGTTAACATTTGATGACTTGCTAGCTACTATTTTTCTCATAGACTCCAACGACATACAACTCACAAGGTCAGGTAGTTCCATCGTATGTCGGCGGCCCATATGTACAAGATTTTGAGCAGCCGCCGCCACAATCATCAGGTGTTTACATGCCTATGTCAGTTGGTCCATCTCCATATGGTATTTATACTACTGGTCCATCTATTGGGCCCGGCGCGGTACCTATGCATTCAACAGCTGGCTATCCATACATGGGTGGCCCGCCACCAACCGCTGTTCCGTTGCACTCGCCTGCACATGGAGGACCGCCGCAAGGGCAAATGCCACCGACAGCTTTCTACACTACGACGAATTCTGAAACTGTCGGAGCAGCAATAATTGATGGCACCATCGATCCGAATCAGTATCCTTGTGTTGGGTATGCACCACCGGTTGTTTATTATCCATCGAGTGGAGTGCCAGCTCCTGGTGGACAGCCAAGCGGAGCCACAGGAATGGGACCACAGGTAAGTTGAATGAAATGTACTTGAACGTTAGTTGTATTTAGTGTTGTTAGATTTATCATAAGGATTATAAAAGTCCTACTCTACTGTGTGCCTTGTATCCGCTTTTTGGCGATATACAAGAAGCTAAACAGAAACTGGGTAACGATGCTCGAATCTGCACTTGAAATGTTCGAACACTCAACAAGAAAAATTGAACGAACAACTAGCTCATGGACAAAAACAGAAAAATTTATCACGGTTAGTTTTATAGTGAGCAAAATTCATGGTTGTTCGAACCCGATTTGTAATAAGCAACGTCAAGGCCAAATTCGCTTCCATGAACTCCTCTGACGCACGGGGGAAAAAGATGTCTTGGTAGGTTACGATATCGATATGATGGTGGCTCACTTGAACCATAGTGGTCCGTTGTGGTATCACATAAAACCATCGCATTTCATTAATTCGTTTGCCTATGAAAACTCTCCCGAACATCCTATTAGGCGAAGTAAGTCACATATATTATTATTTACTTAGTCACCTGGCTTCAGCCAACGGTGGAGTCTAGTTAGGATGGACAAAGTGAACTTCCTATTTGACCTGCTTCGACATCTAAGAAACTCATTGGTCGGCCAACGGCAGCGCTCAATCTCTTAATGGATACTGATGGCGCCGTGTTCAGTTTGGGGTTTGTGCCGTCAGGGTAGCTTCCTTACCACGTAGAAAAAAAACTTATTATGAGGAGACAACAGCCTCTGATAACGTATCCCCTCAAATACCTACCAGACACCGAACGACCACGGACAACGACTTACGAGTATGCACACAGTACACCTCGGGTGATAATCAAAAACTTAAATCTCTCCTCGAATCAGGAAATTTGTTGGACAGGAGCCGGAATACAAAAACGGAGAAAATGCGACATTTATTGCAACTGCCTAAACTACAGAGGCCTAAGCTCGCTTACAAGATTCTTATTTAACATGTGGGATGTGAATCCATGGAACCGGATAACAACCTGGTCGGCCCCTATCAGTGTGGTTTAGGCCAGAAAAGTCTACTACTGATCTAATCTTCATACTTCGTAAGATACTGGAAAATCCCAAGAAGTCTTTAGCGATACGCACCACCTATGAACCGATTTCGCCCAAACTAGTCTTATTTTGATGGATAATTCTTGCTTCTCCATCAAGGCAACGACAAAGCGAAATATTCGTTCATTCGTCCGTTGTAAGACGTGGCTAATAACAAATTCACATCCGAATAGACTTAGTTTAGAAATCCAGTTGGATAAGACTAGTATGCAATGGTTTCCAATGGGAGCAGACCAGTTTAAGTGTAGTCAATGGTTACAAGAACTGAGCGTTGTCAAGCTAACGCCGCTCGGTCCTTGTTCTACAACATCCAACCATCTAGTAAATGATGTGGTAAATTTCCGCAATTAATACCGATAATACTCGTCAGATATTAAGCTACGAATAACTCTTGTAAACCGAACTAATAAGGATAGTACTATAAAATACTTTGGTTATCCCAGTTCTACCTTACGGCTTTAAAGGATGGTCCCGTTTGCGTTGGTGGGCTAGCTGTGACGTTCCGAGCCAGATGGTAGGCGCTGCCAGAAGTTGAAACTTGCCTCAAGCAATTAGAAGTGCACAACTGAAATCAGATTACTAAATATCGAGCTAATAAAAGAGACTGGGCCAAGGTAAGCATTGATCCTACCGTATATAGGGTATTATCTGCCCTGTACCTAGCAAGATGCCTGTGTTCGTTCCGGGATTTGGTAGTTATTTTTTGGTATATCACTCAACCGATACTGATGTCTCAAATGAGGTCCATCTCCAATTTGTTACCTCGAGTCGGGTCTTCCGGTGTCGATGTCGATCCATTACCATACTCAGTGCATAATGTCGTGTAGTTGTAAATTTCATATAAAACATTGGAATTAAAGTCATTGTGACAGTTTTTATTGAACTTTTATGCTATTAGTGCTATTTTTTAACATAATATTTCATTTTACAAATGAGGTCCATCTCCAATTTGTTACCTCGAGTCGGGTCTTCCGGTGTCGATGTCGATCCATTACCATACTCGTGCATAATGTCGTGTAGTAGTAAATTTCGTATAAAACATTGGAATTAAAGTCATTGTGACAGTTTTTATTAAACTTTTATGCTATTAGTGTTATTTTTTAACATAATATTTCATTTTACATAGGGCTTCTGGTGCCTACCGCCTCCAATGCAAAACCATCCGTCACCACAGCCACAGGCTTTGACCATGATGCCAACCAATCAACCCCCCGTCAATCGACGTGATATGCCGCAACCAAAGCAGCATCGTTCGTCGGTGACCGAACAATAAGCGATTATACGATGACCAATTTAATTTCATTTTCCTCCAAAACTTTACATAATGTATTACTTACTATACATTCTTTATATTTAATATTTTCTTATACTAACTAATTTCCACAATAATTTATCTTATTCAACTAAAAGCAAATATTATCCTTTTTTAGTCTTAAGGTACATTTGTTGATTAAAAAATACAATTCGATAAAATCGTTTAATATTAATTTTAAGAAAACCTTAATTTATATAGTGTTAATCTACTATTCATACCTTTTTAATAGATTTAGCATTAGTTTTTATCTATTTAACATGTAGTTTTAATAACAGCAAAAAATCAAAAAAATACAAAAAAAAAATTATTCATAATAAAGTTTAGTTCGTAAGGCTATACAACAAAAAAATAGGTGTTTTTTTTGTTTAATATTAATTTAGAAGAAATGTTGCTCGTGTTCGACGAATTTCGTGCTTGCCACCTATTTGAAGGATATCCATTACTCTGAGTAGGATTTCAAGAAAAGATGTTGCACCATCTCTCTTTGCTCTTTTCAGTTGGGGATTCTTGTCGGAGATAATTTCGATCAATGCAATACTGGAGCAAAATGCGAGCTGAAATGCATGTAAATACATAATTATTCAACAGGAAACTTCAAAAGAGTAAATTGTTTATTGTTTTGCATATTATTTTTCGGTAAGTATTGTCTAATGACGAAGATCACTTTTTATAAAAATTGAAAACATAAGCGACCCGTACTTCATTCAAATGTGTTTGTTTTCAATCCGCAGCAAAACAGTTAATGAAATCAGCTTTAAAGTGATTTAACTAAATCAAAATTGTGGTTCTTGTAGTACACAATTTTAATTTATTTAAATTGTCAATTAATTATGTTTTATTAAAAAAAAAACAGTTGATTGTTCTGGGAGAAAAAAGTGCCCTTTCTTTTGTGAGACTTCAAGTTTTCTGCAACTTGTAATCCAATCTATTCCCTTGGTGATGACAGTACCATCATCTCTTCATATTCGTTTTCGATTCCACGACCTTCACCTTCGGACGTGGAACAAAAACGACAAAAGTATGGTTCATTAAATTCCGATCTCGACAGCATAATTAAATGGGGTAAATCTAATAGAGTGAAATTGAATACAACCAAAACACAATGCTGTCTTCGGTCATCTGAGTAAAACCAAAATCTACAGCCATTATCCATGAATGCACTTGCATTGCCGAAACCAAAAAACATTCCATGCTTGGTATTCTGACTTGCGAATCGAACGAAAAATTTGTTTAATGTGACTATTTGGTATTTCAGTTTGCGACTCGCCTAAAAACCGTTGCCTCAAATGTCAAGAAGTTTGGCGAATTGAAATTCCGTTCTATTACCTTTAGCGAATGTTCGCATTTTTTTTTATAAAATCAGTCGAACTGTAATTCTTGGTGTATTTGAGCGAAATCGTTGTTTGAAAATTCAAAGTTGGTTTTCATAATTATTCCTAAACTAATAGAAATAACCAATTTGGTGTCAACTTCCGCCCCAAAATTTGTTCACTTTCATTCCTATAAAAAAACAAATGATAAATTTTAATTTTTTAATAATAAAAAACTTCCTTTCTTTTGGCAAAATCTATTAAATTTTCAATTATATTGCATACAAGTCGGCAGCAAAATAGAATTCAATGCAGAGTTGATCGCAGTGTGACTGCAAATTTGACTTCATGAACGCATATGACAACTGCCCTCATGCAAAGAAAATGCCTTTTTTACTTTAATGAACGCAAAAATTGCAGTCCTGACGCATTTTTACTTTTATGAACTAGGCCTAAATCTTAGCTTACACAACACCACTTCACCTTGACATCTACAAGTGGCATGGCGGCTCCGGTCAGGCAAATTGACCACATTGCGATATACAAAAGGTCAGAAGATTCCAAGTAGTTATTATCGACTCGGGCCATTTGATCTTTGGAGCCAAGGTAAGAATTCAGTTCGAAATCGAACACGACGCTACCAGCAAACTCACGGTTTGACGAAGAATGCCGATAAATGCCCGCAGCCAAAAATTAATCCTAAAAGGCAAAGCCCGCAGTCGAACACTAGGGCCATAGAATTTTATAGCGAATTGATATTTCAAGTGGTTCGACGAGTTGGGCAGAACGTCACCATTGACAGATATAACTTTGAGGTAGTACGGGACTTTGTCTACCTCGGCTCCGCTATTAACTCTGACAACAACATCTCGTCAGAAATTAAACGAAGAATTACTCTTGCCAATCGCTGTTTCTTTGGGCTAAGAAGGCAATTTAGTAGGAAAGCCCTCACTCGAAATACTAAGGAGATCCTATATAAGACCCTGATCATCCCAGTCCTGCTCTACGGCGCTGAAGCATGGACCGTATCAAAAGCGGATGTAGAAATCCTTGGTCGATTCGAGAGAAAAATTCTTCGGAAAATCTTCGGTCCCGTTTGCGTTGACAGGCTATGGAGACGAAGATTAAACCACGAACTATACGAGCTGTACAGCGACATACCTACCCCTAGTCAAAAAAACTCCGCATTGGACTTTAAGATGGCTAGGACATGTAGAACGTATGGACACCAATACTCCGGCTCGCAGTCTTCGATTCCCAGCCAGACGTCGGACGCAGGAAGACCTCGGCTTAAGTGGCGCCCACAAGTAGAAACTGACCTCAACCAACTTTGAGTGCGCAACTGGAGGCAGTTAGCTAAGGATCGGGCTAATTGGAGAGGCATTTTGGTTGAGGCCCAGATTAATCCCGGACTGTAGCGCCACTAAAGGAAGTAAGTAAATGAACTGTCAACATTTGTATGGGAAATCTTGTCCAACAATATCGGAATTTTTTCACAGGAATTGGGTGCATAAACTGAGATGGTAAACGTTGTAAACTATTGAAATCATTGACTTATTATATATGGACTACTAGTAGCCAGCTTCACGTATGTTCCAAAACAACAGACACGCCACTGTTTCACTGCGGAAAACTAAATAAGCTAAAAAACATTTGCTTCATCATAAATCACAAAAAAAATGATGTAAATGGTCATAGAAATAAGAAATAAATTTACAAAACTTGTTCTTTATATATACTATGGAAATTTAAGCTTGTCGGCGGAATTTGTTTCTTTGATAATCCACAGTGAAACAGTGGCGCCTGTGCTGTTTTGGAACATATTTTCTCGCAGAAGCGTATAAAAATGACATTTCACTAGCAATGGAGCTGGCACTCCAGGAATGGTATTCGCAAATTGGAAAACTTGGAAGGCCCAACAAAATCCTATCCAGATGAATAAGGGAGAATCCTAATTGAGTCGAAGTCGATGCTGACAATATGCAGGAACCACTTCTATAGACTGTAAAACGGCGGGATTTCTAATTGATCGAACTGAAGATATCAATATCAAAATGATAGACTTCCTTCCGGGCTATATAAAGCTTCGAGATAATGTTGTATGTAACATAACCACCAACAAAAATACATTTTTTGCCACAACATGCTAGTTAGTACCCATGTGTGCGTGTGTACTTATTGCACTATGTGGGACCTCCAGTTTAATGACGAATCAAAATGGCTAAGGCCCGGGTTTTCAGTGCTGAGTTAACCCAGGGGCTCTATTTCATAAAACGAAACGAACGGCAAGTAAACGATAAAGAAGTAAACGATAGTCACGATAAGTGCGATCGTGTAAAACGAAAAGGCGTTGCCAAATGAAAACGAAAAAAAACATATATTTTTGAAGCGCAACCAACTTCAATCCTATTTAGGACTGTCAATGAAATTGTTAAATTTTGTAAAAATGTTTTTTCATTGCGATTTATTTTTAGATAGTGAAGGTGATTCCGAAGAGGAAGAATTAATATCAAGGACCCATACGTCCATACTTGATGTACTTAGATATTATTATTACAATTTATTTTAGATTATAAAAACTATTTCGACTTAACAAAGAAGTGTTTATATTCTGGGGAAGATTGATTCGCAACAACCGAGTGCAAGATCAACATTCATTCTGGAGGTCCACTTGCATTAAGTTGTTCTGCCAAGTGGTTCCAAATTATTTTGGAGTTGGCCTTTGCTTGGTTATTTGGCGAGATCTGGATTGAATTCCATAAACGCAATAAGCAAATCCATTTGCTTTGTTTGTGACCTATTAATCAAATAAAATAATATAAATATCAATTTTCACTCAGTATTTTCGATTTGTTTTTACTTACATTTTTACAGCTGAGGACAATCACTTGCAGACAAAACAATACGAAAACGAAAGCTATACGACTGCCAAATGTCAGTCGTAAGAAATAACGAGTATCGTAAAGCCTAGATCGATACTCGTTTTATGTAATCAGATTTCAACGATATTCGTACGATACTCGTTTTATGTAATCGTATTTCAACGAGAACGAAGTGATTTCAACGATATTCGTTTTATAAAATATAGCCCCAGAGCTTACTACCTCCGGAATAAATTTAATCTAGAGTTAACTCATGAAGCTGTTTTTCAGTACAGGATTAAATTTGATTCTGTGTGTGGTGATTTAATTTGGTAGCACTCATGATTTATCGATTTTGCTCAGTTATCACTTTATCTGCTGTTTGGTTGCTTTTTCCCAAACAAATGAAAATGCTTTTATTTTGGTATTTTATCATCTGATCATTTCATCCCGAGGCTAACTCAGTAAACTTGCTGGGTTAACTCGAAGTTAACTCTTGATTTAAATCGACTGAAAAAACTGCTTTCTCGAGTTCACTCGATTTTAATCCCGAAACTAGTATGATCTCGCACTGTAAAAGTGGGCCAAAGTTAAATTAGACTTTTCATGACAGTTGATACTACTCTAAAGATTTATCAGATCATCACGAAAGGAGGATAAATCTAAACAATTCGACAGATCTGGAAAAAACGAAGAAGTCAAAATCGATACCTGCCACCACCCATTCAGCGAATTCAAAGCCGCATACCACAAAATTTATAGTTACGAATTATACAGTCATGTCTAGTTTTGATATACAGCACAAACTTGTTGCTGCGGGTCGATGGATGGATGAAGTTATACAAGGTATTGAGTACAGATTCTTTATTAACATAATTTTTGAGACGATTGTGTAAAATACCTAAGCTATCACCAACAATCTTCCATTGGTTGGAAATAATGAGATTTCATCGCCGTCAACAAGAAAGAGACAGTATTGAGCTTTGTCTACATCGGCTTCGTTATTAACTCTGACAACGGCATCTCAGAAATCAAACGAAACTTGCCAACCGCTGTTTCTTCACGCTAAGGAGTGAATTAATTTATAAAGCCCTGAAGCGGATAAAGAAATCCTAGGTCGTTTTGAGCGAAAAATTCTTCGTAAAGTCTTCAGTCCCGTTTGCGTTTACGGGTAATGGAGATGAAAATCAATTCAAGAATTTTACGAGCTGTACAGCGACATATACCCAGTAATATACGATTGCATATTAAAACTCCATCACGCAGAGTTTTTGATTCCCAGCCACACGTTAGACGTAGTAAAGGAAGACCTCGTCTTAAGTGGCACCAACTTGAAGTGCGCAACCTGATTAGATAAGAACCGGGGTAATTGGAAAGGCATGTTGGTTCAGGCCTCGGATCACGACGAACTGTAGTGTGAGTTCAAAAATTAAGTTTTTTGTATTACTACCCATTTGTACTAAGTTAGTGAAAACATTCAATCACTTAAAACAAAACCTGTAATCTTAAACGTTTTATAAATACGATCAGCACTACTCGCGTCCAACCCTGAATATAACTTCATGTGCTTATATTAATGTGGCTTTTATACTTTCGATTTTCAATAAAATTTGCAAACTTTTTGTTACACAGAAAATAATATGTAACCCAATTCAAAATATGTACTTATTTACATTCACAAAAACACAGATAAGCAGTAAAACTGTAGTACTGAGAATCGTCCTAGTTCTCATTTTCTCTTTGATATTCTAAAGCAAAAAGTATTATTCAATATTTCTTCAGGTATTACAAAATCAAACGTAGTCGACGCAGCACAGTGAACAATAACAAAATAAGAACTAACCCACTAGACGAGTCTTCATCGCTCGCTTAAGTAACTATTTGCTGACCTTTGATATGGATACTGACCTAATTGCCAACCAATAATTTTATCATGCATCGGTCGGATAACACTATGTGACGAGTTTGAACATTGCATGCAAATCAAAAGAATTGCGAAAAACATAATGCGGTTGTTGCATTGCAAACGATTTAACCCAATGCCGAGTGAAATTGACGTGTAATTTTTATTGTACAATCAATTTCTCATCAATAGAACATGATATTTGTTTTTCTACACAATCGAAAGGACATGCAATAAAGCTGTTATTTGAGTGTAGTATGTATATAAAGCGGAAATTCTGACCGGATATTGCGAAATCAGCACGAACGTTTATAAAATAGACCTTTTGACCTCATCTGTTTATACTGACAGTATGGCCCAATTCGGAGAACCAGATTTTCAGTTCTATATCAATGTGGTTTCTTACCAGACACATGATTTCTCAAGTATACAACTTAATCACTCCCAGGGTGGAGAGTTTGAAATACTACTGGACCTCGAACTGACGTCGTAACTATATACTAATCGATAGAAATCTTATTACACTAAGGCACTCTTTTATATCCAAATTGCAGCGGATGCATTTTTATAGGAAAATAAGACTACCAACCTCGGTGGTTAATTCCTTTTTGTCTCGATGGCTGGGAATCGGAGTGTTGGTTTCTATTCGCTACGTGTCCTAGCCATCTTAAACGTACAAAGTGGAGTTTTTTTGACCAGATCTATGTACAGCTAGTAAAGTTCTTGGTAGAATTTTCTTATCCATAGCCCGTCAAACGGGACCGAAGATTTTTGCTCAAAGCGATCAATTAAGATCTTTCGAGTGAGAAACAGCGTTGGCAAGATTAATTCTTCGTTTTATTTCTGATTAGATGTCATTGTCAGAGTAAGTAGCGAAGCCGATATAGACAAAGTTCCTTACTATGTCCTCCGTACTTACTTACGCCCTGTCCAATTCATCAATGTTGGTTGTCCTTTCGTTTTGACAGCTTATAGCTACTTGGTCTTACCATCGTTTACTGTTGAACCCATTTTTGCCGCTTCCTTATCTACTAGCAAACCTGGCTGTTACATCACGTTAAGTGATGTCAATATCTTCGGCGTATATATGGAAGATTGTGCCTCTGGTGTTGACTCCGGTGTTTTTGTAAAGTCGCACGACAATGCGTCACCCTGCTGAAATCCTTCTGTTGGTATCGAAACTGAATGAGGTCGTTTCTGATGCTGATGGAGCAGCGAGATTTTTCCAACGTCACAGACAGACGAATTCGGGCGGTATACAAAAACTAGACATGGCTCTGCATAGTTCATATTTATAAATGCTGTCGTATGCGGCTTTGAAATTGATGAATTGTTGGGGAGTATCAATTTGGATTTCTTGTTTTTTTTTTTAGGATATGCCGAAGTGTGAAGATTTGATATGTTGTGGACTTTCCTGGCCTTAAACCACACTGATAAGGGCCGGTCAGGTTGTTGGTAAATGGTTTCAGGCGTTCGCATATTACGGCAGACAGGATCTTGTAGGGGATGTTGAGGAGACTTATACCTCTGGAGTTGGTGCAGTTCAGAAGGTCTCCTTTTTTGTGGATCGTGCAAACGATGCCGAGGTTCCATTGTACAGGCATACTTTCTTATGTTGTCGAATTGTTACAATGCGTTCGCTAATGGAATCCGCATCCGAATAGTCGCGGTTGCTGCTCTCTATAACATGGTCCGTAGAAGATGTCAAAGTTTGTCATCCGCTTTTTGCCCGGCCCGTTTTTTCTGCATGGCAGTTATGTTTGCTTTGTAACAGCTTAGGGCTACCGTCGTTGTTCTTTTTTCGTTTAGCAGGTTCGTCAACAATAAAATCCGTCCTTTTGAGGCTTTTGGTTGCTTCGTAACAATGTTTTTTTTTTCATGGGTGTGTAGTTAACCCAACGCACAACCCCCAACCTGGAGGGCCAGCTCCAATTTATTAGATACCCCTAGGACACGGGGCATCATTATCCACTGCGGGATTGAGCTTACTGAGTTAATAAAATTGCAGTAATATTTACTAAATTCTCAAATTTCTTCTCTCAGAGACAAATTTGGGATAAACAACGGAAACGCGGAAAGTTAAATAATTTTGGAGTAAAAATTAGTTAATTCTCAAATTCCATAATTATCAAAAAAGAGACAAATTTACTGAAAATTGGGTAGCATGTTTAAAAAAATATTTGCGTGGATTTTAGTGAACAAATGACATAAACAAAACTAAAAGTTTACTGATTCTTATAGGGCCAATAGACTACACATTCATGCATGTACAATCAAAGCATGTACAATCACACTTTCTCAACACACTAGAAGTGCAAATTTCGGAGAAAAATTCTTTGATTCCTTTCCAATAAATCGTTAAATACAGTATGATTCGGATATAAGAAAGTTGTATATAAGAATAAATCGCTTATAAGAAACGTTGTAAAATGCACCGTACACTTCTTCATTACAGCTTCATATAAAAAAGAACGTGTATAAGAAAAATGCTTATAAGAAAAAAACGTATATAAGAAACAAATTTTCTACATGTTTTTTAAAAAAAAATCGTTTAAAAGAAAATTTTTAAACATGAGTGTACACTGTGCATACACTACAAGTTCTTATGCCAACGAATTGAATTGAATTTTTTGAGTCTTAAGATTTCGTTTACAAAGTGTACACGTACAGTGTCAATTTAGGTACTAAAGAAGTATTGCTGCGGCTGTAAAGTTTTGCCTGCAAAGCGATAACATTTTTCTTCTTTTAGCAGTTGAGGGCAATAATATGAACAGTTTTACCATATTAAAAGAAATTAAAATTTTAAAAGCCCTACATATCATCAAACGATCTTGGTGGCTTGTCACACCTCAAACCATTTCTAATTGCTTCAAATAAGCCGGAATTTGAAGGGAAATTGAAATTCAAGGCGATACTGGCAACCAAGACTCAGATGTTATCGCCTCTCGTATGGATGAAGAAAATGAAGACTTTTTCAGAGCCATATCGAATGAGGAAGCCCAGGATTGTTATGGGGACATCGGCGAAAATTAATTAGTAGCTGAGACGTTGAGCAGTGAAACTGTCGAAGAGGTCCAGTAGAAATTTATTGAAATGCATGTAATGAAGCCAAGTAGAGAAGAAGCTGTTAAAGCGTTTTTTTGTTTTGAAACAGTATTTAGCAAGTGATGAAGACTACCTGTCAAATATAGAAGAACTTCTCTTCAGACAACGAGATGAAATACTTGTTCAAAAAAAAATTTAGATTATTTTCAAAATAATTAATCTCATATTTCTTAATGTGCAAATATGTTCACATATTTGATATGTGCATATACGTATAAAAAAAAGATCCTAGTACATATGTATCTATATGTACTAGGATCTACAAGGACTTAGGTAGGACATATTATCTATAAATGTAAATTGTGATAACATACATGTACCTATACATATAACATGAAATGAATTGTATGAACCGAACATGTACCTTATTTTTGTTTTCTTTGTTTCTTGAAAATAAATAATTTATGTTTCATTAAATTTCTTTTCTTAACCGTTTTTTATAAGAAAGTTTTTTCTTGTATCCGTTGTTCAGATATAAGAAATTTTTTTCTTATAACCGTTTATTGCGTTAAAGCAAAAACGGATACAAGAAAGAAATTCTTGGGATTATTGGACTTTCTTATATCCGAATCATACTGTATATGAATTATCGCTATACCTACTCATTTTTAGGGAAAACTGCATACGCCATCATCTTTTTTAGTTAGAGCACACACTACACATTCATGCATGCACAAACCAAATTTTCACATAGCCTTCACCATACAATCACAGTTTGCATGTTCAATCACTTTATTGCAGGTATGTAATAATGTAATTTCTGGTGGGGTGGTATTTTTATCTTGTATAAGCTCTATCTTTTACTATTTTTTGCGTACGAAAAGTGCCATATAGGTAAAAATCTATAGGAATCTAATTCTTTTACAAATACGTAAGTGTGGTGATTTAAAAATGGATCAAACAGACTAATTATTTTTGTATCAAACTTTTATTTATAAGAAATTACATTTATAATAAATATCTGTAAAAAAAAACGAAATATTTCGTTTGGATCAATCTAAAGTTTCTACCAGTTTTCAATGCATCTACTGAACTAATTGAAACTGTTGTTGTTGACCTAACGATCCTGCTGAAGAAGAACTGCTTGATGATGCACCGCTTGATGCAATTTGTTGACTAGCCAATTGCTGCGACATCAATTGTTGTGGTCCCAACTGCTGCGACACCAATTGTTGTGGTCCCAATTGCTGCGACAACAATTGTTGTGGTCCCAATTGCTGCGACACCAATTGTTGTTGTCCCAAATATTGTTGGTAACCAACAGAAGCTGCGCGAGCTTGTGCCTTCTCATTGACGTAATATTTCTCTGCTGGAGGCTTTACAACGTTGACATAGACTGGTTCAACCTTGACTGGTCGTGGATGTTGCTTAACGAAAACCTTTCGCAAAACAACTGGTGGGGGCTTGTGCAAGACAACTGGCGCTGGCTTCACAACAAGTGGTGGATGGTTGACCAACACTTTAGTGGGTGGTCGCTTCACAATGATTGGTGCTGGACGATGGATAAGAATTTCGCCTTTGTTCTGGTGGAATGACTGGGTAGCATATGTGGTTTGTGTCTTGGGATCAACAGCAGGATATGGTCCGTAACCAGCTGCAGGAACTGGCCCAGAAACAGGTCCATAACCAGCACCTGGTCCATAACCTTCTACAGGAACAGGACCAGCTACCGAGACTGGTCCTTGGTCAGCAATGTAGTTGCCAATATTGTTAAACTGTGCATTCTGGTTATTCGATGACGAACTGGACGAAGACGATGACGATGATGAAGACGCCGATCCACCGGCGGACTGCTGCTGGGCTAGTTGGTCATATTGTTCAATTCCACCACCATATTGCCCAAGGTACTGCGGCTGGAGATATTGGCAGTTGACAGCCTAAAAAATCAAACATTAGCATTTTAAAATCCATTTGAAGTGTGAGCAAAACTTTGTTCTCTCCTTAAAAAAAATACATACCACTATTCCAATCACGACTTGAAACAATAAACTGAATATAATCATTGTAACTATGAGACGATTTACACACTGCTAATGGTAGCCATCATCATGTTGTTTAAATATGAAAGGCCACCAAATTTATTACGTGACATTTATGAGAATTTTTTTCAGAATTACTTTGTTTGTCGTCGGTCGAAGATCTGCGTTGCGATTAAATTTGCGTGCAATAATCAAAGAAAATCTAACCAAGACTACGTGGTGGGAAATCAGCTTCCAACGATTGAACACCAAATAGTTTACCATACGCTGTAAAAGTCTGAAGTGTGTGCATTCTAGAACAGTGCGTACAGGGATAATTATGCTGACTGTATTTTGTTGTCAAATTAAGGTTCAATATCTATCGTAAAAAATTTCACACTTCCGGATATATTTATCTTGGCTATAAGTCAAACTCGTCACATGTGTAGGTGAAGGTCTTAATGAAAAATTCGTAATAAATTTTAGTACTAGAGGCCAAGTGATTGCGATCTTCTTGGAATCCATGTTTTGGCTCTTTAGCCACGCTTTCGCGTACAGCAACAATGCTTTCGCGTGACTAATATGAAATACCTTCTCCGTGTTCAAATTTCTTAAATGTTCCGGCTAATGTAGCCTTCAGTAAGTGATAGTTTCAACTGAATTTAGCTATTTGAATTACTTCTGTTCGAACTCCATGCAGGCCCTGTGTTACGCCTAATTTGCTATGCTACTACAAATTAAACCTTGACCGGCTAATTTATGTTTACCAAAACACCTCAAATTGTCGACTAGTTGAGTTATAAGTCGTTATCAATACAGGATGTATTTGTATGTTGACCTGCATATAAAATGAATTACCAGTTCCAGGTACAGAAAAACTTTTTTTCAAAAAACATTCCCATAAAGTAGCTTTGTTAGAGTTATGTCGTTTTCCCTTCTTAATACTCAAGAATCCATTCATACTACTTACCATTGGAACAGCAAAAACGCGCCTGAAAGTGTATTAGTGAACCATCAAACCTCGGTGAGAAAATACAACAACAATCTGCTTGCACATTATAGGGAGGCTTTCAGAAGAGCAGCCCAGTTTTATGAAGCAAAACATAGAACACTTTCGTAAAAAAACAAAATGCTGTTATTTTCTGTGCAGTTCAGACTCATTTAACAAAGCTTATATCTTAACCCCCTTATTAATAAATGCTGATTAGCTAACCAATGGCTAACTTGACAGTTTTACCCATAAGAAATACACGCGCAAATGTCAAAAGTTAGTCACTGATTAGCTAATCAGCGTTTATTAATAAGGGGGTAAATGTATATATTTTTTAGGTTTTAAGTCACGTTACGTCAACTTTTCATTAAAACAATTCTTTGAAAGTATTTCAGCGATATTAGTTAGTGAATTCCTCGCTTCACCGGGATTTCTAGGATGGTTTACCAAAACTAGAGCCGTCAAAGGGTAGACAATGCGCGATTGTATGAAACCTTGAGCTTTCACCTTGTTTATGCCAAGCCTCCTCGTGGCGGCCTCTGAGTGCCTAGTACCTTGAACGTATATAGGGTCTCAATAACTGTGCATAGTCTTGGCGGGAGCGGGGAGAAG
Source organism: Rhingia campestris (assembly GCA_932526625.1). Lineage (NCBI taxonomy): Eukaryota > Metazoa > Arthropoda > Insecta > Diptera > Syrphidae > Rhingia > Rhingia campestris. Next base: position 47,963,052 of record OW052182.1, on the reverse strand, counting down.
ACGTGTATTCACACTAAGGCACATATTTCATTCCCAAGGCTGCAACAGAAGAACTCCCAAGATGAAGTCAACGGTGACTCCTAAAGTCGCAGTTAGGATGAACAAAGTGATCAACCTTTTTGAGCTACTTTGACATATTCGGACAACAAGTCATCTAGAAATCTTAAGGGTTAGTCAGCCTTGAATTTGTTTTCGCGCTGTACAGAGCAGACTTTACAGCGATCCAGAAAATTCGTTGGACGGGATCGGGAATACACAAACGAAAAGCATGCGACAATTATTACAACAAGGTCATAAAAATCGAATTTAAGGCGGTTGGATTTCCTGGCAGTGATTCGCATCAGAGCAACGTTTTGCAACATCAGCCTTATATGTGCACACGCCCCTACTGATGCCAACTAAGCCTATTTGGAATCGTACTTTGTAACTTTAATGCGAACATTGTTAAGGAAGACATCTTCTGCGGGTTAGTTGGAAAACACAGCCTTAACGAAACGACAACAGATAATGGCTTCCGATTAACAGACATCGCGGCATCATGTAATACTCTTATCAGCAGCACTTCGAATCCACAAAGCAACATGGCGATCTTAGGTGGTCGAACCGCCAACCAATCGGAAAAAAAGAAAACACAGGGAAATCGAAACATCCAACAGGAGCCAGTTCTGATGACTTACCAGCGTGCATGCACAGAACCAACAACAAATTAGAGATGATGAGAGCTTGCCAGATGACTGGAAAATCAGCTCTTTATGTCCCATCTATAAAAAAAAACGATCCCATGTCTTAGGTCTTGAGGTAGTTAAAGAGTTAATCTACCTAGGAGTCAACATAAATCTCACGAATGACATCTTAATAGAAATACGACGAAGATTATCCCTAGGAAACCGATGCTATTTCTGTTAAGCAAAACAAATGGGATCAAAACACAGAATGCTACAAAATTATTATTTTTCAGTGTGTGAACGGTTTTGAGAAGTTTTACATTCAAATTTACGCATGAGGATGCATACTCAAACGGACCTAATATGAAGCAACCTAATTTTAGCTTAGCCGATCGTTTTCTGAAACGAGAAGATATTTTTCAATTTCATTTCTTCAGAATCTCACTATCATTTTTTACAATAAAATAATAATAAGAAACGAACATACATTTTGTTTAGTTTTATAAAAAGTATTTATTTTAAAATTAATCTTTATCAATAATTTATTATACTATTCTAACTGAAATTTTCGCAGAAGACACAAAAAAAACAGAGCGAGTCTTTTTGTAACATCAAGCATTAACAGGGTAGCTGCCAACTGGACTGGGTGCAATCACCTTCTTGCCTGGTTTGTACACCTTGACGTAAACTGGGTTCAAACTAAGTGGAACGGGATGTTGGTTGATTACCTCATTTTGATACACAACACTTGGTGGTTGTCTGTAGATGACTGGAGCGGCACTAACCACAGCGGCGGGTCCACTGCTGATTTGAATTTCGGGAGAACCTGGCTGTGAAACGTACATTGGTGGCAATGGCTGAGAGGCGTACACGGTGTTGGTGTAACGTCCCTGAATTGGCACATGCACAGACTGAAGAACAGCCTGGGTCGATAGGTTTGGTGGTACAACTTGAACAGATCCCTGACGTATCTGGTTGGCTAGGTTAGTTTCGGCCAACGAGTCAGATACAGCTTCCTGGGCAGCGTATGGATTATAGGCTGGGATTGGTGATGCAGCTCCTGGTAAACCTGCTCCAGCAAGAAAATTTACTCCGGGAATAGTACCAAGAGCTTGTCCAGATTGCAAGTAGTTGAGGTATGACTGCATTTGTTGTGCGGTGGCGGCGTTTGCTTGAGACTGCGACTGAGATTGTGACTGAGAACTAGAGGCTGAAAAGCCATCGCCATAGCCAGCATAGGAACCCAGTTGTCCATATCCTAACTGTTGCAGTTGTTGAGGGCTAATAACTTGGCAATTTATAAGCTAGAAAAATGCAAGTATGTAAATGGAATGTTGTTATTTCTCGTTGAATTGCTTTTCTGCCGAGTTTGACTTACCGGTGCAATTGCTGCGACCACAGCGATTAAGAACTTGTAATTCATGTTGTTGTTTATCTAATGTGAGTGCTTATGATATCATTTGCTATCTTCTACTAGTTTATATATCAGTTTGACCGATATGTCGTTTTCGGCCGCTACGTGATAAAATAAGATATTTTGCGTCTACATTGTGGTAAAAGTGCATTGTCTTCAAATCATACGTAACTATATTTGCAATGAGAGCGAACGTTGAAGCAACAAAGAAAAGCTGATTGTTTGATTTTTGTTTGAGCAAACAAAAAAATGAAACCATATAAAGCGTATGGAAAGGTGATCACCTTCGCATTTTGCACTCTCCATAGAGGTTGGCTCTTCTTGGCTAAATATAATCTTTGCAGTATCCGCCATGATAGATATAAAACGAATGGATTTATCTTGTTTTATGGAGGACTTTAAAGCTTGCATGGTTTTAAGACATATTTTATTTCAAGCTTTTAGCTTAGAAATTATTACTGAATTCGAACGGGTGAAATCAGATAAGTCCAATATATTTGTAAAAAAAATAAAAAATAATTTTGTTAAAGTATTCATTTCTTAAGGATCGCTTCAACTCTTATAGCACTTTTCCATTAAGACTACCCAAAGTCGGTTAAGTTCCCATTGTATGCTTGCGCAGCCTTTGAAGAGAATGTCTATCTCTGGTTCTTTATAGGTCCGTATTGGATCCAAAGACTCTGAACCTACATGTGACGGCATATACAAATTCAGTAGTGTGCAATACACAAACTTCTCAAGATTGAACAAATCCACAGCATAAACGTAGACCAAGGAACCCAAACAAAAAAGTCCAAGTAGGTTAAATTGCATTATCTAGGCATCCAATTAATTTCATGCAGTATGTAATTGCATTGTTCTATGATATGTTTGGCAAATTATTTATATTACAAAAAAACTAAATGGGCGCGACAATGGCAAATTTTCACCAAAAATCGGGTAATCGGAAAAGAGTGTGAAATTCTGCTTCTGGATAAAGTGCGAACCAAATCACTTGGCCACGCTACTGAGCATTTTTCTCAACCTTTTTTGATCATCTATTAAACGACTTTACTTCGAGAAAATAATTTCATTTGAGAAATAATAATTATTTATCTATATTAGATACCAGTATAGGTCACAAAATCGGTTGAGCAATGTTTGAGTTTGAGTTCCTTTGACGTCTACCGCTTTGGTCTTGTATGTTCCCCTTTAATCTGTACTCCTGGATTTTTTACTTACATAGTTTGTTTTTATTTATTTAAAAAAAAATCAACGTTTCTTTTGAATTTTTTTGTAGCAAAATTAATACCGTACTATCAATATTTTTATAAAATTCATTATTTTCGCCTCATGGTGAAAGTTGAGTATAGTACGCTAAATACTTGGTACATTATTCATATACTTTAGTTTTCCTTTTCTATGTGGTATTTTCGTACTATCAATAGCTAGTTTTATAATATAAGTTAAACCGCGCCGTAATGCAGCAGGCATGTTTTTTAATTGCCATCGCGTCAACTGCACAGTTGAACATGAATCCCAATTAATTTAAAAGAAAGATACAGTTGCGTCAGACACTGTAAAATTTAGGGAAAAACCTCTTCACGTTAAACCTCTTTCGTATCATTGTTGTCCTCTTAAATCCTCTCTCAGCGCAAATGACCGTCGCCCAAGTGTTTTGGTTCGATATATAATGGTTATGATGTTATTATTTTTGCAACAAAGAAGTTTTGAAGGACAAAAAATCCGATACGCACATTTGAGAAGCTTCTTATGACCATGTTAACCTTCGATGTTTGTCAGACTATTGCAAGAGATGGACCAGCGAAAAAACGTAGGTGTTGTCACTTTCAGGATTTGAACCAGGTACCCTAAGTTTAGTAAGCCAACGCACTAATCACCAAGTCACTGCACCCAAAAATCAAAAAAATAAATAAATTAATAAATAAATCGAAGTGGGAACAACTCAACCACGGAAAATGCCAATTTCTTTGAATTGAATTTCCTTAATATGGATTTCATATCAACATAGGAAGAAGAGAGACCAAAAGTTGTTACCAAATCTAATTTGGAATTACGCTTGCAGTCTCCTCAGATGCCTTTTACGTGGTTCTTTAAAAAACTATCAAATGTGCAATTGGAAAAAGTATATTCTAACTGAAATTGGCATTTGTCAAAATTGTCAACTAACTGATAAACGATTTTTTGTTCAATAATTGACTTAAGTGTTAAAAGTCATGTTTTTTTGTGAAAAGTAGCTCCTGATGCACGATTCAAAATTACATAGCTAGCGCCATTGACTTCAAATGTTTGTATTAATATGTCATTATGACATTACCAAAAAAATGCAGAAATGGTCGGATTTCTTTACTTGTCCAAATCTTCTTGTGACCAAATAAAAAGATATGACAATAAACATTATATTAATATATTTATCGATTTTTGTTATACTTACACTTTATTTAGGTTGTTTGTCGTTTCCTTCTTCCCACAAATGTAATAAAACATACCCTACCAACCTTAATTAATTAAATGTTTTTATGTATGCAATATTTTGAAAGTATTTGTCTGCAACATGTATCTACTGCAGCCCTTTGCTGTTTATTTTGTTGTTACGTTTGAAAGATTAGAAATAATTTGATGAAATATTTTTGGTAAAAAATATATATATATGACGTATTTCAAAAGAAAATACAAAAATATATAAGTGAACATCTTTAAAAAAAAGGATTCAAAACAACAAATCAATAGAAATTTGTTACGTATACGTCATGTATGACCATTATATTTCCAGAATTTGTTTTCTCTACATGTTCTTGTAACATGTCGAATAGATTTCGAGAGCTAGTACCTACTGTTGATCATTTACAGTACACAACACATTGTACTTTTTGTGTACATATATACTTACTTACTTAAGTGATGCTGTAGTCCGGAATGAACCTTCCTCTACTGCGTCCGACCACGTCTGGCTAAGAATCGAAGACTCTGATAGCGGAGTATTGGCAGCCAGTCGTTCTTTATGTCCTAGCCATCTTAAACGTCCAATGCGGAGTTTTTTGACTAGGGGCATGTCGCTGTACAGCTCGTTAGTTCTTGGTGGATTCTTCGTCTCTATAGCCCGTCAACGCAAACGGGACTAAATTTCGATTTTTACTTTTTGTCCAATTCGTCGATGTTGTGTGTCCTTTCGTGTTGACAGCATATACTAAGTCTAACTCATTTACTGCTAAACCCATTTTTGCCGGTTCCTTCTCTATACTAGCAAACGTGGCTATGACATCACGTTGAGTCCTTCCAATGATGTCAATACCGTCGTATGCTAGTAGTTGCACCGATTTTTGGTATAGATTGTGCCTCTGGTGTTAGCTTAGGAGTTTTGAACAATCCTCTCAAGAATCAAATTAAAGAATTCACATGACAGTCATCTAACCTTGCCTAAATCCTTTGTTGGTATGGAATGTGATGTTGAGGTCGTTTCCGATCCTAATAAAACGGCGAGAATTCTCCAATGTCATCCTGCACAGACGGACGAGTTTGGGCGGTATACCACAACTAGACATAGCTTTGTATAGTTCGTCTCTAGAAGTGCTGTCGTATGCGGCTTTGAGATGGATGAAAAGTTGATGGGATCGATCGAAGTGTGAAGATTTAAAACCATACTGATAAGGACCGGTGCTGCTCGTATGCGGCTTTGAAATCGGTAAATAGGTGGTGGGTATCGATTTGGACTTCTTGGGTTTTTTCCAGGATCTGCCGAAGTGTGAAAATTTGATCGATCGTGGACTTTCCTGGCCTAAAACCACACTGATAAGGACCGATCAGGTTGTTGGTAAACGGTTTCAGGCGTTCACACATAACGACAGATAGGACCTTGTAGGCGATGTTAAGGAGACTTATGCCTCTGTAGTTGGTGCAGTTCAGAGGGTCTCCTTTTTTGTGGATCGGGCAAACGATGCTAAGGTACCATTCTTCAGGCATACTTTTATCCGACCAGATTTGGCTTTATAAAGCTCGGCTGCAAGCCGTCATTTCCAGCAGCCTTATTAAGTTTAAATATTGCTATTCTCACTTCACATAGGTCGGTAGCTTGGTAGTTTTCACTGTCGTCGCCAATAATGAATGGTTCGTTCTGCCTGACAGCGGAATGTTGTTCGTCAACAGATTAACAGTTTGCAAAAGTGGTTCTTCCATAACATCAGAATCGACTGTGTCTCAACTACGATATTTTTGGTTCATCTCGATAGGATTCTGTTCGAGCCGTGTATCCTTGGCTTTGACGTTTTACACTTTGGTAAAACTTGTGAACATCGTTTCCTGGAGTGGCACCTCTCTGTATCCTCGATCACGCGCTTTTGTTTCTTGTTCTGAAACATGGTTTGTGTACATGATCTAAATGAAATGAAAGTGTTGTATTTATTTCATATATTGTATAAAATAAATGCAACGCTTTCATAACCAACCTTTTACGAAAATATGTTTATTTTAAACATTGCATTACATTTTTTTTATATATCACAACGATTGTTTTCCCTCCACACGTAAACTCTGGTATGAATGATAATTTCGAATATGTAAATATATAAAAATATTTTGGTTTAATAGTAATTTACTCCATTAGTAGTGTACGAACTCTAGGGGCTTATGAATAATTATATTAATTTATTCACAGTCTTTATCTTTAGTCTTTAGAAACGAAACTCATTTAAAATGTTAGCTATATCCGTTACAATCACCTCGAATCTAAATGTGGTAAGAGAAATAAAAAAAACCCCAACAAAATACCTTAAAGTTAATTTATTATCACATTTTCAGTTCACACTATAACTATGGTATCTAAAATTAAACTTTACTCTTTTAACAGTCTTTTTGACTCTGCTGGCTCTTCCTTTGTTGGTTTGCTTGATGGATTACTCTTATCCACTTCTGAAGACGTTTTGCTCTCTTCTTTAGTTGAAGCTTTGATTTCTTTAGATGGCGGATGTCCATCATCAAATACATACTGTCCAGAGCCCTCAGGCAGCTGCTGTCCTGTGTTTCCATTTCTGTAATCATACAATGGTTCGACCTTTACATACGGATCATATGATGGTTGCATCTTCGCTTGTGATGATTGACCCTTTCCATAAAAAGACTCTAAAGAGTGTGCCTTCTCGTAGGGGGGATATTGTTTGCTATGTGGCCAGGAACCTTTTGGACTCTCCACGTAATATGGTTGGTTGCCATGATGGTATACCACAGGTGGGACGCTTAGAATCACTGGTTTTTCTTTTGACTTTGTCGACCCTTCAGAGACTGGCAAGTTCACAACGACGGGCGATTCGGCCATTTTGTTTTGCTCTGCATAACTCATCAATTCCCTTTCCAATGCCTCAACTTCATCAGGCTGCATTAGGTGAACCTGCATGTGCGATGTTCGATTGTCTCGCTCTATGGAATGCGGTTTGTGAACAATATACGCTGACCGCTTCTTGTTGCCCTCTTTTGTTTGGGATGAATGTTTCCCTATGGTATTGCTGGTATCAATCAGATCTGTTTGGCCCAATTGAAGGTGAACAGCATGTTGAAATTCAGGTCCAAAGTGTTCTGTCCAGAATTCAGCAGGAAGTTCATGATTATCGGCTTGTTGGGTTATTTGGTACTGTGGCTGCGCTTGGTCTTGAGTATGCCTGGTGTCATATTGTGGTGGAATTGCAATGACCTATAAATTAGAAGGCTTGAGTTAATATTTTTAATTGATGAGAATTTGATAATTTAAATTTACTTACGCAAGCAACTGGGAGCAGTAGGGAAAGACAGATACCATACATAATGCTTCTTTTCTATAACATTGTTTACTGAATAGTGTTCTTACATCCATGGTCGTTTAAATATCAGTCATATAGTTCTCTGTTCGATAGATAGAAAAAATGCTGCTTTTGCCAAACGTGACGTGAGCTGGAAAATCTGCAATTAACTTTTTAATTTTGTTCTACGAAGATGGTGGAAGGTGATGAAATATAAGATTTGTAGGTCAACCAAAAGTTCTTCGAAGAAGTATATTTTCAAGAATTTACTTTGTTGTGACTCATTTAATGATTCTTCATCTCAATTTAAGATGGATAGTTGTAAATACATACGTGCGTTATAAGAAATACGTTGAAAACAAGGCTAAACATTACATGTTTCCAATTTGAATACATTTAGATTGCACTACAAGTCGCCTAGATACTTTTTATACCTAAAATAATTAGCCTCCTTCTAATACCTTTTCCTTTATATCTTTATCGTCAGGGTTATAATCTCAATACGCGTTCGGTTCGCCTACCACAAAAAAAAAATCGGTTGTCTGTCCCTTCCGATTTACATAATGTGTAAATCTTTCAGGTATACTTCATTTCCAACGTGTCCAACGTATATGGTTATTGGATAGAAGTCATAATATAACAATCAGCACTATATTTTTTTAGTTTGCATATGTTAGCATAACATTTTGATATTGTTTAGATAAATTCTCCATCTGAAGATGGATTGACTGCCGTCTCAAATGTTTGAATTAGACTATCCATCTTTTTAAAATCGCATTTTGGAGTATTTGACCATTTTCACATAATTATCAGCTGTAGAGCCCATCTTAAATGGACAAATTATCAGAAATCTTTCCAATTTTAAGAGCGGCTCTGGGAAAAAAGTTTTGTTTTAAAAATAACACTATTAACATGTTCTCTTTGCCGATTTCTCTTCACTTATCAGGCCACCGCTATGTTTCTTAATCGTATTGGTATAGCTCTAAATTTCAATTTAAAAAAAAGTCCGTTAAGTCGGTCTGTAACTCCCACCGGTGACCGAAACGTCGTTCCCAGTCTCATTTTCGAAGAAAGAGTTCGAGCGGGAAACAACCATCAGTGCCAAAATAACCTATGATCTAAAAATCCTTTATATAGAAAGAAGAAGAAACAAATTGGATTTTTATTTCTACAAAATACACAAAACCATTAAAAATCTAAAACGTAACTCTGATGCGTCTGTTCAAGTGAATCGGACAGTATGCATATTTATAGAATGCAATACCTATGTTTAAATCCCCAGTTCACTGAATCCCCAGTTCACACATTGCAATAGTAGAGATATCATATACCGTAGTTGAAAACTATTTGATTGCTCTGAAATGCATGCCGACTGTAATCTGATAAGTCACGACATTAAAAGGAGCATAGACATCAGAAAGCTGTTGACACACACAGAGTCTGGTTTCCAATAGATGTAGGTATTACTGCTCTATTTAATATCTGATGACATCCGATAAAAATAAAATCGTTCTTGTAACGGTACCGAACTTCTCACTGTACAAACGTTTCTATAGACTGTAGATTTTATTTGCATTTTTTTTTTTTTTCAATAAATTAATGTTTTTTTTTATTGATTTTATCATGTCCAAGCTGAAATTTGAAACTGTTTATTTGCAACGTTTTTCCTTTTATGGTCAGGGTTTAGTAAGCCGATGATAGTGCAGTTCAACACCTAACATCAAAAATCCAGATTAGTATTTTTTACTGACCCTCCACTATTTACTTATAGCTTATGACGATTTCGGTTAGGTTCTTAAGATTATTTAGGTTTAAGAATTTACGAAATGATATTAGTTTTACAATTTCTTATATATAACACGTTGATAACATGCAAATAAGCACAAATTGTAACCATGCCAATATCAATACCACTAAATTTGTTCACCAAATGCGAATTTTAATTTAAACATTTTTACAGAAGAAATATTGAGAATCCTGCACGATTGAAAGCGAAAATTGGCATGAAATATATTTCTATTTATTTTTATTAAAGAAGACAAATTTGATATTGTCGACGATCGGAAAACCAAATTTTATCTGTTTATTTAAATAAGACTAATGACCAATTGGTACGCAAAACTGGTCAGGATTATGCAATTATGTCCAACCATATGTAATAGATTCTTCCGTATTATAGTTTCTTAGTAAAACTTTTCTATTTACATTGAATGTTCTTTATCAGAGATGTGAAAGAAACTTAGATTAACGTTTAACAATTGAATTGAAAAATATATTCGTTCTTGGTCAAAGCAAAATTAGTGGTATTTCGACAACAGGTGAAAATTTCTACTTTGGCTGACCAAATTTGATTTGTATTCATTAATTAATTGACAAATAACGAGGACATAAATCATAACACGCGTCCATTGCCATGAACAGACAAAACGATAGAATACATTTTATATTTTTGTTAACTATCGATTTTAGGCTTAACACATTTAGTTATTAAGCAAAATGAATATAAATACAGATTAGAATTATTGTTTTTGTTCCTTCACCTTCCGTCATCATTCAACTTCAATACAATGGCGCATATTCATAAATGTTTTATATGCTGTCGTTATAGATCTGAGGTTATCGTTATATGACGATTTAAACTATTAAATATAAAACACTGGTCTAACATGGAACATGAAAGATTGTATGTTTATGTTGTGTTTTTTCACGACAAACGCCAAAAAGGTGAATATAAAACAGAATATATAAATTTTACTATGCGTGAATGATTTTTCAATACAATAAACAATGAATAGAATATCGGAGTTACGAACTCAATCAATCCCTTACGACTCTGCATGTAACCTCTCTTTCCATCAAAATCTAAAAAGAACACAGATTTTCTGACTGTCATAAAGTATAATTGTAGTAGAACAGATTCTGACCTGAAGTTTAAAACACAGCTGTGAAAACGATATTAAGTAGCAACTTAGTTTATTTAACTAACTAAGCAAAAACGAGGGATTAGTAAGTCAAACCAAATATTTATTAATATACCAAAATATATTAAATAAAATCCAAGTAGTTATAACAATAAGTGTAGTATTTAAACTCTCCACATACTTCACATTTCGAAATATTAACAGTATAATATCCTAGTGCTAATGCCGATAAGTTTTGCAGTAGGACTCAAGTGTGGATAATTTTTCGAGACTCGTATTTGTTTCTTGCAAACTATTCATTTTCTTTTAGTGCAAATATATTTATTATATTTTTTCTTCATCTGAGATATCTTACTTATTTTTAAATCCGGAACATGGGCAAGTTTTTACCTATGAGAAACAAAATTAGCAGTTACGACAGAGAGTGGTTGGCAAACAGAGTGAAAAAATCATGCATTTAGCAATGAAATATCAATTATTATTTTATAAATGATCGATTTAAAAATTATTACATGGATAAACTTGTTATTCCTAACACTTCCATATAGAAATAAAGACCAAACATAGGCCGGTTTGTTTGAAATTTCATGGTTTAATTGAACTTAATTCTATTCAAATGTGTCAAACCTCACAATGCTAAATAAGTAGACAAAACATTCACCCTTCTATGGCCCGGTTTTTCAGTCCCTAGCTAGCTCTGAGTAAGCCGAAAGTCATGAATCAGTTTTTGTAACACTGATTATTTTTCGACTTTGACGTAAAAACATTATGGAATTGTAATTCTGTCTGGTTTCCTTTTCTACAAACAGATGAACATAATTTGGTCTCGATCTCACAAGCTTTTTACTTTTAAAACTGTTAGATCAATATTTCAAATTATTTCGAGTCGCTGAGATCTAAATCGTATTCGTTTTCTTAAAAATTAACAAAATGTTTACATAAATAGAATCGAAAATAATTGTTCTCTTGCTTTGTTATTATCTGTCGCAACATCTAAACAATTAAGCTAAACTCGAAGTTAACTCTGAACTAACAATGACCGATAAACAAGTTTTACGAGTTGACTCGAGTTTAATCCTAGAATGATCTCGCACTGGAAATTCGGGCCTAAGTCGTTTAATGGAAACTTTCTATTCTTTTATAGCCTTAGATTTAAGGTACCTCTCAAAACGAAATCACGGCTATTATCAAGTCAAGTCTTTGAAAGTGGCTAAAAAATACATTGAGACCAATAATTTATTATAAAACACTTTCCTTTTTACATATTATTGCAGAGATTCTTTATTAATTTCAAAAAATCAATTAATTTCCCTGATTATAACTTACTCTCTCTCCCCTGCTCGTTCTTACTCAGTCGTTTATCTTCTTGCTTACCCAAAGTGGTAGCCACAACTCATGACCAGATACTATAAAATGAAATAAAATAAAAAAATAACAATTAACCATAAATAATAACATTTATTCAACATAAATAAGCTTAAGTCTAATATAAATTAATAAACCTAATCTAATCAATGGTAAGACATTATGTGGCCGTTTGCATCTGGTCTAGACGATATTTATCCAATTTATCCTTGTCGACTGTCACTACGGGTATAAATTTAACCGTGGTACCCGTTTCTCTGGAATACCGATTCATAACGTCTAATTGTTGGCTGGGTGCGTGTTCGTTAACCCCAAACCAATTGTCCAATCGTCCGCGGATTAATTTTCCCAGAAACTGCATAGTCTCATCGCGTTGCACATTTTGTGGCTGAGTTAGTGATCCTGGAGCATGAGTGCCAGCGTTTATGAAATCTGGATGCTGATATATTATATCACGGATAACTTTGTCCATCTCCGGGTCATGATTTGGATTAGCTGGATGTGAGATAGGAGCACCTACAATAGTTGTTTCAACATTTTCCGCCTGCTGCGTTCGTTGCTGTGGATCACCAGGAATTAGTTGGTCAGCTAAAGTACCAGCTTGTACATTCACTTCGACATTGCCAGCAATGATGGGAGTAGCAGGAGCTGAAACATTAACCTCATCAGATATTGGCGGTGTCACCAGTTTCAAACTGCCATTGTTTACTTCGTACTTGTGACCTAATCTGTCGTACACGTACTGACCATTTGGGTTAGTCAGCGATTGTGGCTGTATCCAAATGGGGTTACTTGGATTTTGTGCAAGCGTCGTCAAATGCATTTGACTGGGGATATACGATGGTGGCACCATTGCTGGGTAGCACGGGCATGGATATTGATATGGATTGACACTGCGCTTTAGATAGCTTGCCCCGGAAAATTGTTGGCTACTAGGGAACTGCTGATTCGGCAATGTCTGAGGGTATTCCAAAGTAGACGCAATAGGTAATTGCTGTTGTTCTGGTTTAGTTTCGTTGATGACTTTGTTTTGAACAGATTTTTGCGTCTTCCTGCGTTTCTTTATGCAGTTCTTACAGCCAATGTTGCATTTCCCACGCTTGAAATTCGGCATCAGTGTCTCGGGCATGTACTGAATGATTTCGGGGAGTGTTAGGTCTAGAGCAGCTTGGTCTTTCTCCAACAAGTCGTACTCGCCCTTGATATCGCGTTTCACGATTTTAGACTTTTGTGGCTTTGCTTCACCCTGCGCATCTCGAGCTTCTAATGCTTTTGCGTCTCGGGCGGCTTTTTGGGCCTTGAAATATTCTATAATTGGATACTTCCTTAGTGTGATGTCTCGTTTGGAACGCCCTCCAAGTTTTGATATACGATTTGGAATCGAGTTGGATACGTACCTACAAACTGCCGGCTTCAAAGGATTGCACTGACCGCATGCGCAGCTCTTAGCAACAACAACTGGAACATCTAATTTTATTCCACATGTGCAAGGCTTAGTTGGATCGTATTTACATGCTAAAAGAGAAATTATTTTATCAGACCAATTATTTCATAGTAACAGCTTTGTACAAACCTTTGAACTTTGGGAGTACAGGTGGCGGTGGTGGTGGTGGAAGCTCTTCTAGGGCTGGTATTCCACATGGTACTGCTTTATCGAGTACACAATCTACATTAAGGAAAACATTATTATATAGATCGGCTTTACACTAACATAGACATTTGCTTACCAGGCTTTGGCATAACAACCTTGTCCACGACGGCAAACAAATTCGCACTAGGAATTGGTGGTGGTGTCGTCACTATAGGCTCATCTACAACGAAGTCAAATGAATACGCGTACTTAGGTTTAGCTGGGAGCGGTGTATCCACAGTATACCCATAGACAAATTCCACTTGTTCCGGTTCTGGAATCACCGGGATATGTATGTTGTAGGGCAGATTCTTAGGACATTCACATCCATCGCCGGTGTAGACAACTTGCACAGGCTTACTGTCGAGTCGATCGATCTGAAAGGAATTTTGAAAATGATCCTTTAGAGTGTTCACACCGCTATCCATACCTTCACAAGGACCAAAATAAAGACGAACTTAGCCAATGAGTGCCTCATTGTGAAGTTGTTGAAAAAAATGCACTCAACTAACTCTTGGATCGTGTATGCTCTCTTTTATATTACAAATCTTAATAATTGCGATGTGTTCTTGAACTTTAAAAAGAGCTGAGCTGGCTACATTCGTTCATTCGATGTTAATTACGTGAACTTGAGTTGGTGTCACATAATATTGCTGTTCTTGATGGCAAATGAAAGATGAAGGTATTTATTGAAAAGCACAGACGCAAAATGATACCATTTCCAAGTGGGCGGGGTTTCGAATGGGTAGGATTTCATATTGTAGCCTATTCTGATATCTAGTGACTTTTGTTCATATTTGTGTAGTTGCTTACAACGTTGCATGTCATTGGTATTACAATTAGCCAATGATTAAAAGATACATCGCACATGATAATATTGGATTATAATGCGTTTTTGTTGTCGACTGAAGTTAGTAACATTTGATATCAGATAATGCATACAAGTGAGATAACAACTACATATAAGCAATCAGTAAAAAGAAAATCTATGAGCTTTTTGTGCATCTGTTTGGGACACAAATTTAGATAACAACATTTTATTAGATCCATAGTTCTCAAATTTTGTTGATAAAGATTTGACCAATCGACTGGCAAAAACATATTTTTTTTGTAATATATGTTACTAGGACGTTATTGTTTGTCCTAATAAAGAGTTAAATCTTATACAATGTGTACAAATTATAAATCCCAAGGCTCTTAAATGCTAAACATTTGTATATGTAATACATTCGAAGCACAAAAATTGACAACATGAATCAAAAGTAGGTGCAGGAAATCGTGGTCGAAAGCCGGACATTTTCTTGAAGCATTTCATGAAACATAAAAAGCTGGCTGTACTTTTCTGTGCTCATCAAACGAAGCTATTTATAATGATATTCTAGTCAGACAAAGTCAATCGGCTTGCTGCACATTTCTTGTTTTTATGAGCTGTATGTAATCAAGGTGACAAATTTGCTTTCTACGGGTACGTAAACACATGCATTTAGCGAAGCTTGAGTCTGGGCTGAATCTACAGACTTCAACCAACATGCCTCTCTAATTAGCCCGTTCCTAGTTAATCCAAGAGTTCGCCACGTATCTTGGATACACACGTTAGCGTGTGAGCTGTTTTTTTCCTTTCGACTGTGCTCTCGGCATGGCTAATCATTGGAACGATGCGTACGGTCTGCTGATCCAGCATTGCAGCCCAGCGGATAAAATAGTAAACAATTCCAATTCGTCGATGTTATGTGTCCTTCCATGTTGACATGAAATAGCAAACGCGTCCGACCAATGCTGTCAATATCGTCGGCCTTTACAATATTTTATTAGTTGCTTCAGAACAAAATATAAAAAAACGTTTACATTCTCGTAAAGAAATTAAATCTTGAAAATAGTATATAAGAACAAACATTTTGCCTTCAGCCTGGTAGCTAGTGCTGTTTATAAACTACACTTCATATTTATGTGTAGTTTAATAAATTATAACAATAATACTTTGAAGAATTCACATAACAGTCCGTCGCCTGACGTTAATTTTTTTCTTTTTGAAAGGCTTCGGTGAGGTCGTTCCCTACCCTTATGGGGCTCCGAAAAATCCCTATCGTCATCCTGTGGGCGGTATACCAAAACTAGACTTGGCTCTGTATAGTTCGTCTCTATATAAATACTGTATTAGTGTATTATGCATATTTGAAATCGATTTGGACTTTTCAGGTCTGCCGAAGTGCAAATGTCTTAAATCAAATTGATAACACCACTCAGGTTGTTGGTAAACGATTTTAATAGTTCACAAATTACGGCAGATAGAATCTTGTGCTATGGCGCAGTTCAGGTGATACTTTTTGGGGGATCGGGCAAACGGTTCGATTCTTCAGACATACTTTTATCCGACCAAATTTTGCTTTGGTAAATGTAACTTGCCAAATAATCTCCACCATTTTGTAAAGCTGCGCAGGAATTGTGGGAAATTGTTCGTCGTTGTCGTTTAATAGTCTGCAGAGATGGTTCTTCCGTATCCTTGATAGGATTCTGTTCGTACCTTATATTTCACGGTTTAACGTTTTACACTTTGGTGAAACTTATTTAACAAAAACAAATAATTGGAGTATAAAATAAGTTAATTAGTATTCATTTGTATACAAACTTCCGGAACTCTTCACTCGATGAACTCTCGTTAAGAAGTGTCCTTCTTTGTCGATTTCATATACCCTTTGTCCTCAACCGCATTTTAGATGGGAGTTGTTTCTTATCTCTTTCTCTTCTCACGCGCTTCCGCTACACTTACGAACATCTTTCCTGGAGTTGCACCTGCCGCGCACCTTTCTTGCTCTTTCTGAAAAAGCGTTGTTCTTATTTCCTTCTTTGCTTAAAAAGTTCAATAACAGCTGGCATCTTCACCAGCAGCTTTACCTTGTATGCATCGTTTTTGGCTGAGAGCTTCCGGCATTCTTCATCAAACCAGGGGTTTGTTGCTGGTGGTCTCGAGAATCCTAGCACATTAGTCGCGGCTGATCTAATGGCTTGGTGACATCGTTGCCAGTATTCTTAGATATTAGATAAACGCTGATAAGCTAATCAGTGACTAACTTTTGACATTTGCGCGAGTATTTCTTATGGGGAAACCTTTCAACTTAGTCATTGATTAGCTAATTAGCGTTTATTAATACTGGGCAGTAGTTTGAGGGTTAATCAGGAGGTTATTTGACACGCGTTCTGCATTTGCAGTCTCTTGCGTTCTCTTGAGATTGCAGTCTTTCGACATTACATTTATTCACAGTACAAATTTTATATTTCTTAGTCTTAAATGTTAGCCCCTCAGAATGTCCGGACATTCAAAATACTGGATGTGTGCCTCTTGTCTATCGTAATGTGATAAATTTTATTGACCGTTTGTTAATCTAAAGACGGTCGCACGTTCGTTTATGAAGGACAAGGTGAGGAAATGGAATACTGGTTATAGAGACATTGCGTTCCGCAGCTAGGTGTGGTTTCATAGGCTGTGTTTTCCGACAATGCTGCTAAGGATGTCTTCTTACAATTGATTTCAAATCTCAAAAGGTGACATACTCTTACATCCTCCTACTACCTGCTTAACACTGGGATTTAAACTAAGCGTTGTCGAAGTCAATTTTGCTTAGTGTCTACTCTCGTAATTCGTAACGAAATGCTACAGTAGTTTGACCTTTGACTACCAACAGTGTAATTCCGCGCATTTTACGTTTCCAATACACAAAATACAAATACAAATTTTTGGCGCAACAGGCTCGTTAGTACCCAGGGCCTAGTTTTCTCACAACCATTCATGTGTGCGTGTGTACTTCTTGCACGATGGCGGGACCTCCTGTTTTATGCCGACTCCGAACGGCTAAGTTGAGATAAGCTATTCTTGACAGTTGATATACTACTCGGACGATTTGTCAGATCATCACGAGAGGAGGGCCAGTGAAAAATCATTTAGGTGTTGCTATGGCTGGGAATCGAACCCAGACCTTCTGCGCGGCAGTTCATCGCACTAACCATCGCGCCACTGAGCCCAATACACACCGTTCTAATATCATTGCTGTTATGTAATCGTTTACACAAATTCGTTCCAAAACTGCAAATAACTCTTTTCCTTGTATTTTTTAGATGTCACTTGAGTTAGCGTCGTTCCACAATATTCGATTCTTTGGGAATAGCGATTATGTCATCTAATTGAGAATCAAAGCAACTTAGTACTTACTTCTACTTTTGAAATAAATACAGAGCTCTTAAATCAAATTCTCACTTTCTTTTATTCAATTTAAATTAAAATTAAATTATTTACAACTAAAACACATCAACAACAACCATAGTCAGCTTTTAACTTAAGGCATACATATATAGAACACCATCTCTGTGTACCTGTCTGTCTCCTGTCTAACCGCAATAACTTATATAACTTAACTAATATATCTACACACAATCGGCCAAAAAAGGATACGCATAAGGTTCAGTTAAAAGTTGCGCGTTCAGGTTAACCTGTCCAGGCTTAAATCCACAGCCAGAGAGCAGTTTCTTAGCAGGTGGGGGTGGTGGTGGTAATGCACATGCACGTACAAAAAGAGGATCTATAAATTTGGCTGGTTTATAGCCGAGCTCTTGATATGTCAAATATGGTGGTGCAGGTGGAGCTTCCATCTCTTCTTCCTCGGGCTCTTCGTAGACTATTTCCGGCTTTGGAATTCGTTTTTTCAATTCAATAACGTCTGAGTTCAGTCCATATAACTTTTCCTCGGGAATATTCGATATAACGAGTTGCCGAAGATCGTTCAATGGGGTGTTGACGGGTCCATAACTAAGTCGACCTTCTGGCACAGCGAAAGCCTTACCAGCGCTTAGTGCTAAACTGATACTGATTGGATCAGCTGGTATACCGGCAGGAACTAGTTTTTGATGTCTGAAATGTGTTTTGAAAATTAGTAACACCATTCTGGAAAGTTTGTTACGTACACTTACCCCAAATGGGCGAAGCATGGAGGTGGTGGTGGAGGTGCATTACACTTGCAATCGCATTTTTCCGGAGTCTAGAAGAGAAGAAAAGTTTCATAACTTAGTTGAAGCTTGCTATTCGCTCGTTTGACCTACAATTTGGGATCGTTGTTAGTCTCTACATGTTGCGTTAGAGAAGATTACCTAAATGCTTGTGTGTTGTATTGTGAATGATTTCAAATTGTGCTGTTCAGAATTTGTGTAGTGTAAGCCTAAAATTATACTCAATATGGTCTGTTGTGTATTTTGATGATAGTGCTTATGTAAATGACATGTGATCAGGCTTTTCGACTGTTTCTAGTAAATCTAGTTTTGTTTTCAATCGATCCAAGGACATTTTCTTGGCCTCAATCGCCTTATTGAGGATTTTTTGTTTTAAAAGATGATTTAGTGTATATATCCATTCAAAGTTGTCACATACTTTGCATGGCGGCTTCGGTGGAACTGCTGGTTCCACTAATTGTTTACCACACCCACAACTATCTCCAATTGGTGGGAATGGGGGAAGCTTGAGGCGCGATATCAGTTTTGGCGCAGGACGAATAGCATCATTGCAAGCGCAATAATCGATCCCTTTCTCTGCACAAAGGCAATTCGCAGAAGCCTAAAATTGGAAATAAAAATTTATTTTTGTGAGCCATCTCTATTCGGGTGACATATAAAGTGAAATCCTACCTGACTGACTACCAAAAGACAGAGCAAAGCTCCATGCAACAGATATGAGATTCGTATTCTCATTCTGTGTACTTTAAAAAAATAATGGTGGACAATTTGAAGAGTACTTTATTCACCGGGACTGCTTCTTTCACTTTTACCAGACACTGACAATCTAATTTCAGTGAGATGCTGTCTTTTGTTTTTATATGTATTTTTTTCTTTTTGCAATGATTCAATTTGTCAGTCGATATGTGACAATTTCTTATTATTCCATCAACTTATGACGAAGCGATGCATTTGATTTTCCATTCGAGGTCAGCGCGGTTGACCTCGGTAGTCTTCTTACGATACTTGGCGCATCGGGCAGTTGTGTTTCTTTGGAAGTACTTTTGTTAGAGGGTGGTGGTGTGAAATGCTTTGCAAGCATGTCCACAAGTTGCTTGTGTTTTGATTTAATGACGCAGTTGATGTTGATTTCTGCATTTTCTCATGATTGTGTCGTTGTCTTACGCACGCCATTGTGCGAACTATTTTCGAATGCATGTACAAAGTTACTTCCGGAATTATGTGAAGTATATTTAAGAGAATGACTCAGAATATGCCATCATTGAAAGACTTCTACTTACGAAAGCTAGTCATACACCCTAATTCAAGTTACTTTTACATCAGCAGAGTAACGCGGCTAGTAATGTAATCACGGATACAGATGTCGCTCCAGTGTGGAGTAAGCCTAACCCTACCTATACTCCGACCCTTTTGGCTACGTATCAAAGAGTCTGCAGCCAGGACTATTGGTGTACATTCGCTGTATAATGTATATGTCCCAATGGGTTTTATTTATCAGTTTTATGTCAGTGCACAGTTTAAATAGTACGCTATCACTGACACGAAGATTAGAGCTATGTACAGCCATTCAGCGTAGAAGTTCTGAGTTCGATTCCTAGTAGTAGAATAACACCATAATATTATGTAAAGAAAAGATTCTCTCAACTTATCCATTCCGGTTTGGTCTAAAACTATTGGTCCCGGCATCATGCATGATGTACACACACGCACATGAATGGTTAATGTAGGTAATTTCGGTCAGAGCATTAATGGAAGACTGGTCCTCTGGAGTTTTGCACTATCTTCTCGTGTAATATCATAAAGAAATCTCATGACAGGTACAATCCTTTTTGTATCGTATGTTTTGGAGAAGTCGTTGGCAATTTTAATTCTACATCGTCAACCTGCATAGACGGATGTTGGGCGGTATACCAAAACTAAACATGACTCTGTACAGTTCGTCTCTATAAATGCTGTCGTATGCGGCTTTTAAATTCGATAAATAAGTGGTATCGATTTGGGTTTTCCATGATGTGCCGAAGTGTGATGATTTGACCAGTTGTGTACTTTCCTGGCCTTAAACCTTACTGACAAAGCCCGGCCAGGTGGTTGGTAAACGCTTTAATGCATTGACATATTACGGCAGATAGGATCTTGTATGGGCGATGTAATTATAGACATATGCCTATGTAGTTGGAGCAGTTCAGAGGATCTTCTTTCGAATCGTTAAACTCTCGCGTGCTTGGTACTTGATCTTGCGCCTATCTCACAGTTACCTACAATACCAATCAATACTAGTATTGTATTGTGATGCCGCGAAAATTCAAAGTTGATATTTTTAAAAATTCTTATATTTTGAGGTACCACGAGACCAAAAAAGTAGTGGTCTGGTGTCTGGACTCTGTTATTGACACTGAAACCAAAATTACTTAGTGGATTCAAAATACCCGCTCTGGGTTAAAATTAAAACCCTAAAAGTTAAAGAAGGCGCTATAATAAAAATATAAGCGCATCCTGCGGAGACCTTTATGAGGAAACGAGGAAATATGATATGCTTTCAGGGCAATGGCCAATGAACAGACAAGCAAAGTAATTCTCACCAGCTTTCAACAGGCGGATCAGCTAGTCAAACTACCAGCGTGTGACCTAACAGCACAGGTTAAAAAAAAATACTGGAAATCTAAAAAAAGCAGGGGATGTTCTCTCCACAACTGAGAAACATTCAACAAGATAAGGTTACACTTTGTTAAAGCCAGAACCTACAAAATCCGTATGAAAAATTTGTTTTCATACTCATATGCCACAGCTCGATATAATTGAAAAATGTTATTGACGATCAGTGTAGAGGTTGCGCATGTTAGTTTGAATTCTACGGAGACCGAGAAACTATTGCGGATATAAGCCAATAAAGATACGCAGAACCCTTAGTCCAGTACTCATGCATTATTAGTTAAAATGATTGCAGAAATATTAATTTAAAATATCTTACCAGATCTATGTTTTTGTATCCGCCTATTAAGTCTCGACGAAAGTCATACAACTTGCCTAGCAACAACATGCGGTAACAACCAGTTCATGAGAAAATAATCTTAAAGTACAGCTAACAAAAAATGACCAACTGATAACAATACCACATAACCGCAAATCATATAAAGAACTACCCAACAAATTATTATATTCTCAGTTCGATTAATCGATTTTATTATTATTATTATTATTAATTTGTTCACCAACGATATCGGGTCCAGTCCATAGAAGCGTGCGTATGTTTTGATCTCTTGAAATACGCTTAGTCAAGTGTAGTAATCGATATCGTGTCCAGAGCTGAACTTTGAACTCTCCAAAGTGCTAATAAGCTTATTGATTGTCTCCAGGGGCTTGACCAGTGGCTGTCCCAACCCCTTGTCGCACTTAATCGGGTCCCATTCACTGATATTGTTGTTTGGATCGAATAGGGTTATGTCTTCAAACGGCTGCAGATGTCCTGGACGATAATTTAGAACAGTCACGTTATCATCGCAAGCGGCCATTGCACGAAAGTACATATCTCGAGTTTTTCGTGCCGAACACTGCAATCTACCAAATTGGAATGGGGAAACCCTTGCACTAGGCGTTAGATTAACCACAAGTTTATTGTTGTCCTTAAAGATTTTAAGGAATGCCTGATTTAAGCCAATAGTTGCTTTGAGAGTGGTTTGAACGTAATGCAACCACAAATCACTGTTCTCTGGTTCACTTACAATCTCCGTGGCAATCGCACCCTCGTTATGAACGACAAATGCCAATTCAAAGTCATCCTTGTTGAAGCCGCAAAGAATTTCGTCGAGGTATTCTTGGAATACCGCGGTTCTACCCATGGTCCAGTCGATGTTGCAGCAGAAGACATTGATTCTTTTTTGCAACGAGCATATTGCAGCCTTGGTTCGTGCCAAATCTGGTTGAGAATCTTCAAAAAGTACCACCACGGATCCTGGTTTGAATTTTTTACAAAATTCCACCGTAAGAATCTTGCTGAACTCGTTCGAAACGCCACTAACGACAAAAAAACAGCGTTTTTGAAGATCCATTATGAAAAAAAAATAAAATGTTCTTTTTATAATGTTTAACAACTTAATTTGGCACGAGGAAATAGTTCCCGTTTATTGGGTGGTTTTGACTAAGACGTTGTAAGACGACGCAATGTGCGATTGGACTGAGAATATCAAGGGACGGGAGATCACTTTTATGAGATCTGAAACGGTGACTATCGATATTCGAGTGTTTTTTTCTGCCTGGTCTAAGCATTGTATGATGATAACGGAGAGCGTGGGCAAAAGGGATGCTATAAATCTAAAGCCGAGGCGATAAGAATATTAGACACATGCAGGGCACAAGTGTGATTGATAGAGAATACATTCGAATACATTCGTAATCCAGAAAGAGAGGTCGCTGCATGGTGGTGGTAAAGAAATCTTTGGCTTCAATGGGGACTGTACTCATTACCAGATAAGCTGCTAACGAACGGCAGATTCATGATTCATAACTCGAAGTTCCTCGCTTTTACTCGATTTGTTCTTGTTTAATGCGGAAACGGTTTTTGCAAACTTTGAGTGGTTTTTCTAGACTTTTTTATGTTGACTCTGTTTGTATCACACGAAAGACAATAGTTGATTAGAAATTCTTGTTTGACCAATCAGGCAATGCGATGGCATAGCTTATTAAAGACGTGACGGAGACCTTGAAACTTACGTAGTGTCTTTCATGATTACAAAAAAAAATCGCGTTGTCGAGCTGTGCTAATCGGCTTGTTAAGCTTCATAGCATACATAATCTAAGCTTATCAATCAATGCAAAGGCTATAAGGAACCTGTGAGGTAATATAAACATATAGATATGAGTATCTATTTATGTACAGCTATGACATGAATTTAAAGCATGATTTTGTAACTCAATATTTACATAAGTAAGGCATATAATGCTATGAATAGCACTAAATTGGCGCGTGCATAGCCAAGCAGAAGCATTTCATTATGAACTGTTGTCACGCAAAGCTTGAAACAAAGAAATATTCGCCATTACAATTAAGCGATTTGTGGAAACAACTTCGTAAACATTTTAGCAACTGTACTTATAGTTATTATCTGTCCTAAAAGGTTAACAACCTTTATTAAGTAAACAGAACCTACCTACGTAGGTACCAAAGTTTATGTGGGTTAGATAGACAGATAAATAGTTTTAGTTGCTAGACTAAATTTTACAAGCTCTCAAAGCCGGATATTTGTATGTCAAAGTAGTTTGTGTGAATAACGATTGGTGCGTTTTTTTACTGCCAGCTGAATACGGGGAAGGTGTCATTTTACTAAACTCCAAAACACGAGAGCGGAATTTTTATAGCAATAATGAAAATATATTATCCATACAGACATGAAAAATCTGCAAGCGTTGCAATTATGCAAGTTTTCTCTATTTCTTTTTTAGGATACGAAATCTAAATATTACACATATGTAAGCGTAGTAATTCTGCAAGTTGTCTCTATTTCTTAAGTCTGTAGTACACGAAATGTAAATATTGCTCAAACAACAAAGATTTTGTGGAATTTATATATCGTCCATCATTTATATTTGTTACTGTCGCATATAGATATAGAGTCGCAAATATATGAGAGTCCATGCGACGCCTTGACCGCACAGAATAATGATACTACTCGGATGATTTGTCAGATTATCACGAGAGGGAGGGGCAGTGAAAAATCATTTAGATGTCCTAGCTCAAAAAATAACCCAAAATCAGTGATGCCAAAAACGGACGGGCGGACATACAGATATGGCAAAACTGACTCAGCTTTCAGTTCTCTTGCGATCCATATAACGGGTGATTTTTAAAGAGGTTTAAAACTTTTTTAAAAAAAAAAACACAAAAAATTCGAAAAAATGATTGAAATATTTATTTGAATCGATAGTTTGAACCTTGCAATTTAATGTTTAAAGATAATTTCATGCAAATGTTGACCGCGGCTGCGTCTCAGGTAGCCCATCCGCTGAGTCCAATTTTGGCATACTCTTTCACACATATCGGCCGGTATCTCACGAATGAATGCATGGATGTTGGCTTCCAGTGCGTCAATCGAAGCGGGCTTGTCCCTATAGACATTAGCCTTGACATACCCCCACAAAAAATAATCTAATGGTGTCAAATCGCACGATCTAGGCGGCCAATTGACCGGCCCGAAACGTGAAATTAACTGCACCAAACTCGCCTCGCAATTGCGCCATTGTTTCGCGTGCTGTGTGGCATGTGGCAACGTCTTGTTGAAACCACATATCATGCAAGTCAAGAACTTCCATTTCGGGCAAAAAAAGTTTGTTATCATCGCTCGGTAGCGTTCACCATTGACAGTAACGCTGCGATTCGCATCATCTTTGAAGAAATATGGCCCAATAATGCCGCCGGCCCATAAACCGCACCAAACAGTGGCTTTTTCGGGATGCATTGGTAGCTGTTGCAATGCTTCTGGCTGATCTTCACTCCAAATGCGGCAATTTTGCTTATTTACGTACCCATTCAACCAAAAATGAGCCTCATCGCTGAACACAATTTTTCGATAAAAAAGCGGATCCTCGGCCAGCTTTCCAAGAGCCCATTCACCAAAAATTCGGCGTTGTGGTAGGTCGGCTGGCTTTAGTTCTTGCACCAGCTGTATCTTAAAAGGCTTTACGCCCAAATCCTTCCGCAAAATTTTCCACGTATTGCTGTAACAAAGGCCTAACTGCTGGGAACGGCGCCGAATCGACATTTCGCGGTCTTCTGTCACACTAGCTGATACGGCCGCAATATTTTCTTCACTACGCACAGTACGTAAACGTGTTGGTGGTTTAATGTCCAACAAAGTAAATTTGGTGCGAAATTTGGTCACAATCTTCCGAATAGACTGCTCAGAAGGTCGAGAATGCCGATCATAAAATGGAAGCAGCGCGCGATGAACATTTCGAACCGAGCACGAATTTTGATAGTAAAATTCAATAATTTGCAAGCGTTGTTCATTTGTAAGACGATCCATGGTTAAATTGCAAACCAAACTGAAGCTGTTTGACAGTGACACAAGGTACTAAACACACGTCAGCTGTCAAAACCAGTGTTGCCAAAACCAAACCAGCTAAAAAATCACCCGTTACTTTACGATATGAAAACGAATATACGTCTTAACTCGAAATAAGAAGTTTGAAGTAATTTGATCAAATGGCGGGTGGGACGGCGTATACCAACTGACTATCAGAGGGGATCACGGGAATAGCTGTTTTGGGTTCCGCTATCATCGTAATGTTACAATCAATCTAAATCTTGAGCTGGACAATTTTCACGAAAACCATACCCTTTTGTAACATGAGAAAGTTTAAAGTGGCTTAGAGTTATGGGTGAAACAATGTATGAAACCGTTAAGGCTGCAGAAGCATGTATGTATATAGACTATGATAAAACTAGTATATTTATGGCTGTGCGCAATTGCGCATTTGGGGGTTTGCATTGATCGTCTATGACGTGATGCGCAGAACGTGACAAAAATTAAAACGTATGAGAAGGCTACAATCCGCTGTGCGGATCGTTTAATACCCTTTCCCATCCCATCCTTAAATTTAATATCCCCAAAATATGGTCTTTATGGTCATATTGAAAACGACGTTTTTACAACATATTGTTCCGAAGGTTTATCAAATACTTTTATGGTTCGACAAAAAACAACGTTTTTCTTTGCATATGCCTTGGGGTGGGGCATACAAATGGTTTTGTAAGAAAAGGCCCCCAAAAAGTGGGCGTGGGTTAAAATGGTCTATTGACGAAATGTTGGTATTAATACTGCCAATGATTGTACATCAAAATTCTTTCGAAAATTTTAGAATTTGACCAAAAAACCATTTTTATAAAAAAGCCCCCAAAAAGTGGGCGTGGCAAAAAACTTTATATTGACGAAATATAGCTATTACGATTCTCTAAATATGCTGCTCAGACACTTTTTTCAAATTCTTTACGGTTTATCCAAAAAATACGTTTTCCTAAAAAGGGGATGTGGCAGTGGCGGATTTCAAAAATTTTTACACTTGTTCTGGTGGCACGGACAAGGATTCCAAATTTCATTATCCTAGCTCAAAATTTAAGGCCCAAAAATCGGTGACGAACAGATAGACGGACGGACGGGCGGACGGACAGACAGACATGGCTTAATCGACTTAGCTAGCGATTCTGAGTCGATCCATATACTTTGAGGTATATGTAGCTAAATTATTTCTCTATGTTACAAACTAAGTATCAAAACTAATATATATAGGCTATAAACAAGATGACGATCTATTTATGATAGTGCATCAAAATTCTTTTTTCGAAAATTTTAAAATTTGACCAAAAAACAACATCAACGTCCGTGCCTACAGAACAAGTGTAAACATTTTCAAAATCCGCCCACTGCCACGCCTCCTTTTAAGAAAAACTCAGTTTTTGGCCAAACCGTAAGGAATTTTAAAAAAGTTTCTGAACAACATATGTAGACAATCCTAATATCTATATTACGTCTATATAAAGTTTTTTGCCACGCCCACTTTTTGGGGGCGTTTTAAATAAAATACGTTTTTGGCCAAATTTTAAATTTTTCGAAAAAAAATTGATGCACAATCATTGGTAGTATTAATTTGAACATTTCGTTAACAGACTATTTTAGCCCACGCCCACTTTTTGGGGGCGTTTTCCTACAAAAACCATTTGTATGCCCTACCCCAAGGCATATGCAATAGAAAAACATTGTTTTTTTTGGAACCACAAACGATTTTGATAAACTGTCTGAGTAAAATATTGTGACAATGTCATTTTCTGTATTTCATCGCCATAAAGCCTATATTTTGAGGATATTAATTTTAAGGATGGGATGGGATAGGGTATTCAACGATCCGCATAGCGGATTGTAGCCTTTCATATGTTTTTAGTTGTATTAAGCGTATAGACGGACCAAATGACGCAATTGCGAAAATAATGTATTTAATAGCTGCTAGTGTGTGTGTAGCACCAAATATTATGAATTCTATACAGATTGCGCACTGAGAACAAAAAAACAGAAACCCTTGCTCAGTAGCTTCATAGATCTCCGAATCCGAAGTCGAACACGATTCCTCACTTGATAAAGCGGAGATTTGCTTCAATATATGGCGGGAATACTGATTTTTGGAATTTGTTTTCATACAAATGTCAGTTTTCATTTTACACTGACGTTGTCCCGAAGTACGCTATATGCTGAGACAATTTTTGTTTTGGATTCAGATGAATGTTTTGTATGTATCATGTAGGGAATTTATCAGAAAAGAAAAGACAGAAAAAGGACAGCTTTGTTGAAAATTTCGCTCACCTGGAAATATATAATGCAACAATCTATGCGTCTTCAAAGAACTATGCAGATATGCGCGACGTTGTTATACATTACAACTTCTCTTTTTGTGACAACGTTAATAGCATTATTCCGGCTCTTTCAACATAGATGATACTGGCGGCTCCTGGTCTTAAGTACTGTACTCCTAATAAGAAGATGTTCCGGGGATAACTTGAAAATTTTATTGGGTTGTGTTATAAGACCGCCATTTCTCCTTAAATGTGACATGAGTAAATTGGTCAATTGACCGATCAGAGCAGAGGTTGATTTAAGTTATTATTCCAAACCTACCAATTCCAAGTCTTCGAACGAGGTCACTCATCAGTCAGCACCTTCAGAATTTTTCAATTGTCAACTGATGATCTCAAATCTTATTAATTTATTTTCATTATTTTATGTTCTTAATCTTAATGTTGTACTTTTTAACTTTCTCAGACATAAAATGTCTTAAATTCAAAAAATATATATAGGCCATTAACAGCACACAAATAGTTAGGTTAATTCTTATCAATAACCCTAATGTGAATAACCTTAATCAACAAAATTAAAGATTTCCTTGCCATTTTTTGTGAACATTTTCTAAAATGATAAAAGCTCTGCAATAGATAAGCCACATTGTATTAAACATAACGACAAACGTTTTATGAAAAACCCAAAAGGTGCTGGCAATATCGACGCACGCGACGTATGCTACACGTGGGAATTTGGGTAGCAATAAATGATCTTTATTGTTAAATGTCCAGGCCAAATGTAATGCCAACTTTTTTTTAATAAATATGAATATGTAAAGAACAGGACAGCGCAAGATAGTAAAAACTGTCGGAACAAAAAAGTACAGACCCGTGACAAGAAAATACTTTTCTATATTGAACGATGTCAAATCCTTCATGACATCCCATCTTTAAGACCTATTTATACCCTATCGCATACCCCTATGCGATTAGTTTTGACATTAAGTTTGTAACATAGAGAAATAATTTCGATATATATACCTCAAAGTATATGGATCGATTCAGAATCGATGGCTGAGTCGATCTAGCCATGTCTGCCCGTCTGTCCATCTGTGTGTCGATTTTTGGGCCTTAAATTTTAAGCTAGAGTGTTGAAATTTGGTATATAGACTATCTGGCCGACGAAGCAGAACAAGTGTAAACATTTTTGAAATCCGCCCACTGCCACGCCCTCTTTTTAGAAAAACGTGGTTTTTAGCCAAATCGTAAAGAATTTTTAAAAAAAGTATCTGAGCAGCATATTTAGAGAATCTCAATATATTTATTTCGTCTATAGAAAGTTTTTTGCCATGCCCACTTTTTGGGGGCGGTTTTTATAAAAAACGTTTTTGGTACATTTTAAAAATATTTGAAAAAACTTTCGATGCATATTTCATTAATTATTATAATATGAACATTTTGTCTTTAGATCATTTTAACCCGCACCCAAAAAGTGGGCTTTTTTTGGTGCGTTTTCCTACAAAAATCATTTGTATACCCTACCGCAAGGCATATGCAATAGAAAAATCGTTGTTTTTTTGGCGAACCATAAAAGATTTTGGTAAACCGTCTGAACAATATGTTGTGATAACGTCATTTTCAATATTTCATAATTTTTTTTTTTTAATAGGATAGGGTAATCCACACAGCGGATTGTAGCATTCTCATATCATAATATTTACATATCGTTTATTTACCCCTGTTAACGATTTAGTTTGCACAGCATTCCCCTTTTAATAACAAAAAATTCACTATTACTAATCACCTTTTGTCTTGGAGTAATAATGGAGCAACAAAACCTTAAACCTGCGGAGGTATGATAGCTTTTCTGTGGTGTAACTTGTCTTGTCATTCTATCTCACAACACAAACAAGAGTTTTTTTAACAGATAGAAAGAATCGATGGGCAACAATTACATAAGAAAATCAGAGCAGGGTTCCC
This sequence comes from Rhingia campestris, assembly GCA_932526625.1. Classification (NCBI taxonomy): domain Eukaryota; kingdom Metazoa; phylum Arthropoda; class Insecta; order Diptera; family Syrphidae; genus Rhingia; species Rhingia campestris. Next base: position 47,933,001 of record OW052182.1, on the reverse strand, counting down.
ACTTTTATACCAGTTTTTTTTTTCTTCAAATTATTCCAGGAACATCTTATTCATACAAAAATAAAATTACTGTACCAAATTGCTTATTCCTAGACTAGAAACGCAGAGAAATGTGTTCTATATTGTCCAGCTCAGGCTCAAAAAGTAAAAAAAGAGAATGCTTTCGCACAGCATATATTCTCGTGTAACACAACTGACTTTTCTGTGCAGCTCAGACCCATTAAATATAGCTAATTTTTCACAATAAGTTGGCATAGGTCAGCTGTTATTATTAATGAAATGAGCTTTCTTTCAGATGAAGGCTATGGTTTAACACCTCGGTTTTTTTTTCTTATTCTATATACCATAAAGGGTTTTAAAAATTGTTTCATGAACGCTGCTAAAACTACACCCCTGATTAATGTCATAATGCACTGAATTTAATCTCATTTTAGAAATTTTTTTATTGATAGAATTGTTTTCCTTATATTTTCTTTTTCGTTCTCAAGAAATTTTTTTTCAGTTTAACGCATAAGTTTAATGTGTGAAAGTGACTGATTAAATGTCAAAATAGCGTTTTTAAAGTTTACAACGTTTGCCATATCAGCTTACACACCCAATTCGAGGTGCAAAAATTTCGATATAGCTGTAAAAGATTTCCTATTTGACAATTTATTGACCACATCGTAAGTTAACACGTTTACAAAGTTTACGCTTACTTTCCGAAATGTGTTTGTTAAATTTAACGAAACCGAATGTCCGTACGGGTACTTTGGTGTGAATAAAAATTAATATTGTTAAATCCCCAATATCTAGCAAGATTTAATAAACCAAACATAATTCTTTTGTATATTTGTAATTCTATGAAATTCATGTAAAGAAATGAGAAAATAGTTGAAATTGTTTTAGATAAACTTTTTTAAAATTCATAAGCTTCGTTTTAACACCAACTTGCCAATGATTCAATTTATTTTAGCCTAATTTCCAATGAGGGTTTTCGATGATAGCTATAACCAGACTGGACCCTAATGGCGTTTTCCATTGGTAAAAAAATCAATCTTCTTTTATCTGGTTTTGTCAAAAGTCCTATTTTGACAGTTGTTGTGTTCCATTGGGCAAAGAAATTATTTTTTTTATTTCAGATCAATGGTTTTATTCCGGATTTAAGATTTCAACTGCAAAATGAGGTGAGGCGATGTGGAACGCAAAATCTTAATGAATGGCAAGGTAGTTGTCAAACTATACCAACCCTTATTTTGCAATTTCGTTTTTCCACTATTATAGATTTTTATTTACTTTTATCTATTCAAAATAATTATTCTTCAACAAAAAAGTAATAAATAACCTAAATAAACCCACAATATTGGGTAATGCTACTGTTTCACTCATATCTGGGTGTCCATGCGTACATTTTCAACTTGTTTCGCCAGTCATTTCCCCTCAAATGTCATGTAACTAAAATGGTCGAATGACCAATGAGAGTAGTGCACCGGCAAAGTTAACTTGTTAAAACTGAATTCCGGAACGCACCAAATTTTGCAAATCTGGATTTTTCGGCAGATTTACCCCTCCTTGCACTCATACACTACTACAAATTATAGCTGTCAGTTTGATTAGAGTGATTTTCGTTTTGGTTTATAATTATTTCGGTTGTGGAAAACTATTAGGGGTATTCATGCAATTCGGAAAGTCGTCGTAAACGTTGTGAACGTGATAAAATTACGAGTGATAAATGTCAAAATTTGTATGGGAAATCTTTTCCAACAATATCGGAATTTTCTCACAGGAATTGGGTGCGTAAACTGAGATGGTAAACGTTGTAAACTTTTGAAATGCTATTTTGACATTTAATCAGTCACTTCCACATATCAAACGTATGCGCTAAGCTGAAAAAAATCACTGAGAATGGAAAGAGAACAATAGGAACAAAATTCCATTAATAAATAAATTACTTAAATGAGATTGAATTCAGTGGGTTACTGCATTATTTAGTGGTGCATTTTTAGGGTCGTTCATGAAACGTAGTCGTAAAATTACAATCTTTCGCACGTAATAAAATTACGATGTTGCATTGCGAATACCCTTATTATTAATAAATAAATCTGTAGCAGTTCAATGTGAAATGTAAATTAAATAAAAAAAACTTTGAACCTGTGTGACTTGAAGCTTGACAGCTACACCGATACTAACTTCAAAAACAAGAAATTTCAACAATACAGAGACAAAAAAAATCAATCTGAAATTGTGTTCCATTGGCACCAAATAAGATCAAATTTTAGATCAAAATCCAGATTTACCAATTGAAAACACCATAAAATTCAAATAAAGGAGTAGAATTAATCATTAGGTTATGTACAGCTAAGGAGTAGTAGTATTACACTCCCATCTGTAGTCTCTCAGCACCACTGGCTACCTCTACCATCGCAAGCGCAACCGACAGCAACGTCCGGCAGTTGTATTTAATCCACTACCACTTGTTTCATTCCATGTCCATCGCAAAGTTGATTTGGCCGTGAGTTATTAGTTGAATCAGCAGTGGGGTTTTCTTGTTATTTGTGGAATTGATGTTATATCTAAGTAAATCTCGTGACACATTGCAATCCTCAAACTTTTATTACAACCATGGATCTCCACAAGAAAACCATCTTTATCCTTACCGGAGCATCCAAAGGTATTGGCAAAACAATGGCTGTGCAATGCTGCCGCCAATTCAAGCCCAAAAGTCTGGCAATTTTATTTGCGCGTTCCGCAGCTGGTCTGGAGGAAACACGCCAACAAATACTTGCCTCTACTAATGACATTGAAGTGAAAGTGTATTCCCTTGATTTGAGCGCAGCTGTAGCCAAGGATTACCAGCACACGCTAACTGATGCTTTAGCCGGAGTTGATGTAAAGGATTTCGAACGAGCATTTATTGTCCATAATGTCGGTTCTGTGGGTGATGTTACCAAAACATCCAAGGAACTTGCTAACGTTGACGCCTGGAAAACCTATTGTCACTTGAACGTATTCGGAGTATCTGCATTGAACGCCGAGTTCATGAAGCTTTTCAAAGTCATCGATAAACTGGTGGTGAATGTCACTTCAAAGGCCGCAATTGAACCATTCCCAAGCATGACTGAGTATTGCTGTGGAAAAGCCGCTCGAGAAATGTACTTCCGTGCGCTTGCTGTGGAAGAGAAGGACACAATTGTTCTGAACTATTCGCCAGGGGTTGTGGATACGGATATGACTGTCTACGTTCAAAACGCCTCAGTAGACGATGGAGTGAGGCAGAATTTTCGCAACAGCCGTGAGACAAAGTCTATTCTTACAACAGAAATGACAACGTCAACCTTTTTGGAGGTTCTAAAGAAGAATACTTTTAAATCTGGTGGCCGTGTGGACTATTATGATTGTATCTCATCGAAGTAAAGTGCTGAGGTCTCAAGGTTATTTTTATTTAAGTAGTCGAAATGGTGCTGCTCTATTTTTTATGTAAATATATTATTGGTTTGTCTTTGAAGCAACGTTTTTATTTGGAGATGGTGATAAGAAGGTAATGGGTCTTGGTGGTGTTCTTATCTATGAAGGAACATAACCCACCGGACTTGCGATAGAGTTGGATGAGCGTACGTTTTTGAGAAGTGATTGTTTATTAGGGTTGTCTGTATTAAGCATTTGGTTATTGTGGTGGCTATTTGGAGTCAAACTGCTATTATCGCCATGAGATAGTTTACACTGAGAGTCCATGTTTGAGGAAAACATCCTATACAAGGTCCAGACAAATATGTTCAAACAAATTGTTTGTAGTGTTCAACAGACAATAGGCATAGGCTTTAAATAAAAGACGATTAATAAAAATTCATTAATTTATTTTTACTACCCTAAGCTGATGAGTTTTCTAGAAAAAATCCGACGCATTCAATCGCTTCGTTGGTATCTTCAACAAATCATCGGTCAAATCCGGCTTACTACTACCAGCCTCCCCTGGTTTAACGAACGCTCCAGATGGCGTTTTTCTTCGCTGCGCCAGTATCGGTGTAGTTCTTGTCTTATTCCTTCCAATTCGAGGTGTTGACATTGGACTGGGTGTGCGTAGGCCCAATTTAGATGTTGCCAATAACCTTGCTGCTGGTGACATTGACGCTAGACGATCCATTGAAGATCGAATAAATGGGGATCCAATGTTTTTCCTGGCCGTATCCATTGCCCGCTGTTTTTGTGCACGCATCTTCTCACCGACTTTTTCAGCCAACGCCAGGGCGATTGTTTCCCGACGAGAATTTTCATTGATGCGAAACGATGGACCGCTGTTTGATCTCACTGGAGTGTCACTGCCGTCCAAACGAAATGGTGTTCCCTCGATCTCACCCCATGTCATGAGAGGGCTAAAGGCTTCGCCTGGACGAGGGGACGGTGTCTTTACCAAATCAAACCCACGAATGTTTGGAACGTTTGTCAAATTCATCACATTACCATCGACACCAACCTTTCCGTTGACCAGTTGAGACTGGGATTTGGCAATTTCTGACATAGTCTCTTTGTTGCGTGACTCATTGAAGGGGTTCATCGAGAGACGGGTGTTGCTGTGCGAGATAACTTGTCGCCTATTGACGCTTTCAATTTTCTCCTCTTCTGTGAGCTCAACGCCGTCAGGGATGTACATAATGAAGTTTCTGTTGCGGTATGTCCATGTTTCGATCTAAAACAGAAGAATGTTGAAAAAAGCTTGGGAGTACCGAATGACTTTAAAAACGATTATCACTCAGACGGTATTCGAGACCTCATAAGAAATCGCTCAATAATCGTCTGTGATTTGACGATTATTGTTCTAAGTGAAGCAAATAAAGTGATATCACCGACAGCAAAAACGACTAATGATCTTACGTGATGCAAGATGTACCGTCGAAATGTTTTCGTCAAACGATAATCAGTTTACGGAATGAGGGCCCTGATTTGTGTCAGTAGAATTTTACTTACCGCTTTTTGTGGATCTGTCTCATTGAACTGTTGTTCTATGCTGGGCAGAGTGAGTGCTTTTGCTAGTTTGTCTGCAGACAAATGTTCCTGATTGTAAAGTACTGCAAACTTCTGCCGCAATTTCTCGTCGGAAGTTTCGATAATCTCCTGAAAACTATAGTTATCCTCACTAGTGTATGCCTGCAGGAAGGAGTCCAGAGAATGTGATGTTGACAACGACTTGGATTCGCTTGATTTCGACACCTGTGAGAGTGGTGTATCGCTGACAGACTGTTCACGAGTCTGAACTCTAGGAGTACTGCCGGTTGCATTGGGTTGTGGGGTCTCGAATGTTGCAGGAGTCATCGCTAAATACAAGATTTGTTAGCAAATATATTATGGTGTAGAATATTTTCGTACATACAACGACTTCTTTCAGAAAATTGGTTTCCACTGTATTTGGCACGCAGCTCACGCATTTTAACGTGATCATTCTTTTCAAGAGCGTCCAGATAATCATTTTGTGCGCGTAGTTTATCGAGGTCGGGAAAGAAATCACGTTGGATAATTTTGGATAGTTCCTAAATATAAATCTTGTTAGTTTGTTGATAACTTCTACAATATTACACTTTTACTTACCTCTATGTACTTCTCCTCAGTGAGAATTTTGGGTTTGTTGCGTTTCTTGTTTGGGATGTTGGGCTTTTTAAATTCCATAAGACTGCTGTTAAGAGATTTCATATTTGCCAGCGCCTTACTACCTGGTGTTTCATCCATTTTTGTAAAGAATTTAATTAAAATCTGTGTACATGTATTTATATTTTGCTAATCTTTTAATGAAGAAATTTAAGTAAGATATTTCGTAAACATCGCACTTTTGTATGTTGTCAGATTTGACAGCTATCTTAAAACAATTCAAGTGCTGCCAAGTTTGCAATGGGATGTGTTAGGTAAGTAAATACAAGACTAATAATTTTTTAAATTTATAACTTATAAGTTTGATCATTACTGACGCTAATTAAATATTTGCATTAAAGCATAGTACACAGAGCATGGCTTAGGCAATGTTGCATAACATTAAGTTATAATTCTTATCGTCATATAGATGTGTTGCACAAAATGTAGATAGATGCGTTTTTTATTTAAAAAAAAAATTAAAAATTAAAAAAAAAACTCTGATCATCCAGTACGTTTTAGAGCATAAAGCCCAGTATGATCCAGTACGCTCCCCCAGCTCGCGAGATAAATTCTTACCTTCAAAGAGATGGGACACACAAAATGTAGGTAGGGTATAACAATATCATGTGTTATACGACAAGTGTTATACTCGGCGGATGACAGGTCTCCAATTATTTATCTTGCACCCGGGGGGGTTAAAGCTTAGTACGCAGCTCGAGCTAAATTTTATCTTTGCTAATCTCCACTTGTTTTCTCCAATCTAAAGATAAATGCTCGCTAAATTCGTACACAGCGTATAGATGAGTCAGGGAATTGTCATACATTCGCAGATGTCTGTAATATTATTATTTTCTTTGTAAATAAAGATGTCGTCTTCCTCGAGAAATTCTTCCATCAAATATTCGTCTTCATTTTCTTTCATTTTGTTTTTATTTTTCATTAAAATTTCGCCGATTTAAATGCCTCGCACATTAATTTCGCGAGATAAATAAGTGGAGACCTGTCTTCCGCCGAGTATAACACTTTTCGTATAACACATAATATTGTTATACCCTACCTACATTTTGTGTGTCCCATCTTTATGAAATTAAGAATTTATTTCGCGAGCTGCGTACTGCACTGATAAATTTGCTCGCTAAATTTTATCTCTGTAGAGATTTTTGTATGGGAGATAAAATTTAGCGCGAGCTGCGTACTAAGCTTAATGGTGGTGGCAATCTCGACGCACGCGACGAACGCGACGCAGACGGTTTCGCATTGAAGTGTCAAAAATGGTGAGGATTTGAGTGGTGGTGGCAATCTCGACGCTCACGACGCTACGCGATGCGATGTCACTTGATTGACAGTTCACCATTAGCCGTCGAAGATTTTGTTTGTTTTTCAATTCTCACAGAAGAAAATTTAATTATTTGTTAGTGACACAACATAATTATTAATTCAGTACTTTTAATTTATTTTGTTTATTTATAACCTATGAAAGTAATCTCAAGATTCTCACAAACATACCATCTGACAGCTCAAACTGACATTCCAATGCGTCGATGCGCAAGAAAGTTGAAGTTGAATCAACTTTTCTATGTAGCTAACGTCCATTGCGTCGCGTCGGCGTTCAGATTGCCCACTTATACATGTTCCCATAAGCTCGATGAGTTTTTGACATTTCAACGCGAAACCGTCTGCGTCGATGCCGTCCGTTGCGTCGAGATTGCCTTGGGGGTAAGATTTGAATGTAATAAATTCATTAATTCTTTAATGGTGCTAGTTTTGTGAGTGCATGTGTAACTTTCAAGTGGTGATCGGTTCTAACTGCATGCATGAAATTATCTGGCATGTCATTCTCCGGCGATAATTCTACTGAATAGACAAATGGAACAAAAAAAGGGTATGATAATTCCAATGAGAGGGGATATTGGTAATTAAAATAAAAATTGATACCTATTGGTTGAAATTTGAGATAAAATCAAAACAACGCCACCGTCGAAAGGGTACGTCAAATAGAAGAAATTTGACGATAGACATAATGTAATCGCAAAATGCACATGTGTAAAAGAGAAATTAGTACCCAAAGGTCAAATTTACATTCATGGAGTTGTCGACCTAACTTGCAGGCAAAATTTTTCAAATATTCAGCCTGCAAGGAAGTGCTCTCGTGTACAGATACACTAACACATATAAAATCCATGCAAGTTGAATTTATTACATGCAAATCTAAAACCCGGGTAAATTAACGTGCGACGCATTTAAATCGGTGATAATTTTTGAAAACAAGAGGACCAATATAAAATAAAAACAAAATGGATCACAGCGAAGAAGAATATATGATGGAAGAATTTCTCGAGGAAGACGACACCTTTAACAAAGAAAATATTCAAGACAATAATGCACGCGTGACAAAAAAAAACAAAATGCCATTTTCATGTGCAGAGAAGAAACGATTTGCTATGCTTGTAGGGGAGCGACCAGCTATTTGGGATTTTGGGGACAAACTCCTTGAAATGCGAATATGAATTATGAAGACCAAAAAGTCAACTATATAATGTTGAATTTACCTTATAATTGTAAAACAAGCTTGCAGCATTTTTTGGACACTTTATTGCAACATGTTTACCATCGATAGCGCCTATACAATTTGGCAAGTTCCATAAGGCATTGACTTTGTTTGCAATTCTAACAAACTCACTTTTGTTTAACCTTGGAATTTCAGTGCTTAATACTTGGGATATGGCAGAGCAAACCTCATCAACTATTTTTCCGAAATGCTGCTTGCTGATTCTATAGACAGATGCCAAATGTCTTTGAATTGTCCCACTTGCCAAATATCTTCAATGAAATCAATTACAATGTGCTTTAAGATAATAGTTAACTCATACATACTCTATCACAATTGCGAATTTTTCAAGACTTATGTTGTCATTTGGCCTAGATTGTCTCTTAGGTAATAAGAAGCGCTTGGACATGTTGAAAGCATCTGGGTTCATATTAAAGTTCTCCCTAAATGTGCGAAGGTTGGCTACTAAGTCTAAAAACTATAGATACAATATTTTAAGTATGTATGTACAAATTGATTATTTTAATCTTTTGTATTCTTACGTCTTTTTCAAATCGGCCCTTTGTTTTTCTCTTTTGTAAATGTTGATTTACGTGGAAAGAAGGGAGTCTTCGTGTTTTTCTTGCTCCTATAGCTGCGACGGTAGCTGCCACACAAAAACCTATATCTTCTTCAATAATTTGGATATCCATTTTAATAAATGTTATTTTGCCTCAAATGGTAAACAAATTTTATTTACGCGACTGATTAATCTGACATTTAATGACATCTGCGAATGTATGATATTTTCCTGACTCATCTGTATGCTGAGTACGAATTGCGTTCTGGGCTTAATGGCTGAAACACAATCACGCTTTGGTGCGTTGCGTTGGCTAACGCACCTAGTTCAACGATATGAAATCAATGTTACCTATCACAATGTAGCTTTACCTGGCGTTGAGTTTCAACCAGAGATCAAGTAAGGAAAAGAAAGGAAACTTTCGTACGTCTTTCCCTTTTTCACCCGATTTCTTGAGTGTCGTTTTGACACATAAATTTTCTGGTTGGGCCTTGGTGGGGAATTTATCTGTCAAAATCCAGGAAAATTCCAGGATTCCAGTACGATATTTTATTTTAAAGATTTTAATCATTTCTCCGATTTTTGTAGTGGAAGTAAATAGGTCTGTTCCCGTACAAAATGATATTTACTGATTCTTACTGATTTTTACTGATTTTTACTTATAGCCGTTCCCGTACGAAAAAATAAGTAAAAGAGACAGCTCAGGAGAGAGCAAAAAACTACCCCTCCATAAAAATCTGTATAAAAATTTACTGCAGAAATTTCTGTTGGTAAAAATCAGTAAAATGTCAGTTGGTATCTAAAAATGACAACTCGCTTGTTTTGACAGGTGATTTATGTCATTTGTTCTTTAAAAGGCATACAAAATATATAATTTTACTGTTTTTTACTTAAACGCGTTCCCGTACTTTTTGGTAATTTTGTCTCTTTCTGAGAAAATTTATCCCCACTCCAAGACATTTGAGAATTTACTAATTTTTACTGAAAAAGTACGGGAACAGACCTAATATGTCTGAGCAAGTAAATATGTCAAATCGTGCGCAAAGCAGTTGGACGTAACACCGACAAAGCGAATCCACAATCGTAAATTACTAAATTTATGTACAGCGTTGGTATCTACATACAAAAACCAACTATTATATGTTATACTTGGCTGAAAACAGGTTTTTATCATTTTATCTAGCAAAGTAAATTATGAATGCTTTGTTTTGAGGGTTTAATTAATTAAAGAAAAAATATATATTCCGTTTGTGTGCAATAAAAAATCAATTTATTTTTTCTATTTGTCAAAGACCGACAATGTACAATGAACACTCAAAGATTCTCAATCACCTTAACATTACAGAAAACACCGACCACACCACTACCCAACTCAGTTTTGAGCATAACTTCCGGACAACCATTTCCAATCGCCTTGAATGGGAGTCGGATTCGATCGAAACCAAAAACTCGATTCACATCTTCGTGGATGGGTCTAAAACAGAATCTGGAGTGGGTGGAGGTGTTTTCTAGCTTCTAGATGCTTAACCTAAGCATATACTTTCGCCCTCCCGATCATTGTAGCGTTTTTCAGTCGGAAATCATAGCAATCAACCTTGTTCTGGCTAAAAAGGAATGTAATATCCACGAAGTATAATAACATCTTCAGCGACAACCAAGCGGCAATCAAATCCCTGGAAGCCACCTCGTTCAATTCGAAATCAGCCCACGAATGCAGACTATCTCTTAACGAGATGGCAGAGCATTTCACCATTCACCTGTTTTGGGTGCCGGGCCACAGAGACATACCAGGGAATTGCAAGGCAGATATGAGCTTGCCAGACATGGCACAACCCTTGATATTTTACCGCCGCAGTAGATATGTTAGGTATGCCCTTAAGGGAATAGGAAGGGTGTCTATAGGATTTCTGATTAGGATCAACGATACCAATTGTAGTTTTTTAAATAAACGAAACATGGATTGCTTATTTGGTCTTAATTTTAACAAAACATTTATGAACTATTTTCAACAACATTTCTTCAAATGTAGTTAAGAATAGATCTATTGTATGTAGTATACTTTTCTTATATTCCATGGCCCCAAGCAATTATTGATTGCTCATTTGCATAATTTTAAGCGCTTATTTTTTTACTGCAACTCTTGAAATAAAACAAAAAAAATTAAACTTATAAAAAAACTAAAAACGAAAACATATTCTCATTGACTTACATGATCAGACGAGCTCCACTTTACCCACCCATTAGCTGAGATTTCTTTCATTAAGTAGAACAGCAGAAGTAAACATTATCTGTCAAACAACAATTTTTTCTTTTTTCAGAGCACATAATAATAATGATTTTCATTTATGGAACGTCAATAATAATTATAAGTGTAAGAAAATTAATAAATCAATTTAAAATTAATCTTCTGACCCTGGTGAAGGATTATGTTCAACTTACTGATTCAGTGATCTTGGACGAGTTCGTAAGTGGAATTGAAGTGTTGTTATGTGCAAAGTCTAGAACCCAAAAGTGAAAGAAAGAAAACAATGTTGAATTTGATACAACTCAACAATTTTAAAGTGCTCAAATTTATATCTTCTAACTACCAGCGGTCATTTTTGTTTAAATATTTGAACGGCAGAACATGCTTTTAAAATATTGCCCATCCCAAAAAAAAATTTTTTGTTCATTAGTTTGAATTTGATCATATGTCAAGACACCAAATTTCCTTATCTGTTGGAATTTCACAGGGTTAAAAGAAATTCTCTTTAACGTGTAGTTCTGGCAAGAAAAGTCATTCAACATATTTAATTAACGGTCACCAGTGACCCTTGATGCTTTATGAAACTGCACACCAAACTGTAACTTGATCTGGGTGTAATTCCGTATTATGGAGATTCTCGTGGTTAGATTCACTACATACATATTCAATAATTTTACCTATTTACATCGCAGTTCAGGTCGAAATAGACTGTCTGATATATAAATAAACGGATCGGAACGTTTGCAGGCTTTAGTTTACTTGTAATTTGAACCTTAAAAGGAAACAAATTCAAACGCTTAAATTGTTCTGACAAATTGAATTATTTTACATCTAATATATAATTTTTAAGAACAAATTAAGTAGATTTAATAAATTCATTCACACTAATTTATCTATAAATCATATTATTCGGGGAAAAATTCATATAATCAAGGTAATCTCAATTAATTTAATCACATGGGTCCTTCGTCGGAAAAAGAACCGTTATTTACCATTTAAGCAAAAAAGTGTTCAATCATAGCAAGGAGTAGATCTAGAAATACAACTACATAGAAGGCGCATCTCATACAACGACAGTTTACTTTGTGGGGTACTGATATTGATACCCCAGTGTTCACATTGCCATGCGAGCATCAAGCAACAGTATAGCCGATGCATATAAGTTAACGTCAACAAAATTATTCAATTCTCCATATCCACGCGCAGCAACTTGAACTGCAATTATTGCATTATTGAATTCCCAGAAAACCAGCACAGACGACCTCAACGACGGTCATCACCCCAACACCGGCGACATGTCGTCAGCACATTTACAACAGCAGCAGAGGTTTCAATTAGGATAGGTAGCTTTAAGTTAATCAGTTCAAATTTGGAAAGTTAAGTTAATCAGTTCAAATTTGGAAAAAAAGAAATGAAATTCTTTTTTTTTAAAACAAAGTAATTTAATGTAAAATAACTGGCGCCCAACGTGGGGCTTTGCTAAAGTACAAACGAAGTAAGTCGACCTAAAGTAGCTCGCCTCGTAAAACACTATTAAGCATTAAGCCGACCTAAATAGCTCGCCGCGTGTGTTAAGTTAAAGTGTACCAAGCAAAGCAACCAACCCATCAATAGAAGTCAATCGATAGAGAGACGAACCACGAGGGAGTGTGAGAGTTTTTACCCTAGTAGCTGACGCAAAACGGACAAAGGAAACCTTACCAGCGTGGGATGATCGCCAAGATCTTTATGTTATTGGTACAACTTTGTACCATAAGTGCAAACGTCCAAATATTGGACTACACTAATTCGCAATTGATCAAAATTAACACTGGGTATGCCAAGATCCAAAATGGATCCTTCAAAAATCATACACGTTATTGACATCGACGTTTATGGCAATTTCATCCGAGAATTGGAAACAGCAATAACCAACGTAAAACCCCAACATCCAATATATCCTATCCTTTCCTTCGAAATTGAAAAAATTAAAAATTACTTCTCAAGATTAAAAATAAAAGAAAAAACTAAGAGATCATTAGATTTCATCGGAAGTGCGTGGAAATGGATCGCCGGAAACCCGGACCAGCACGACTTCGAAATCTTAACAGATAAGATGAATAATGTTTTAAGTAATAACAATAATCAAGTTATAATTAATAGAATAACAATTGAAAAAATTAATGAAATCAATAACCTTACAAATAACATAATCAAAACTTTCAAAGAGCAAAATGACGTAGAAATTAGTTTAATAATGAAAATAAAATACAAACTGGAGTTAATAAAAGAAGAACTCATAAATATTGCCTACGGCATACATTGGGCTAAAGCCAACATTGTTAATTCATATATATTAAGTAACAACGAAATCAATATAACTGAAACAATAATTAAAAATGAAAAAATTCCTTATGTCAATATAGATGAAGCTTTAGAATTCGCAAATGTGAAAATTGCTTCTAACAATAAAAATATAATTTACATATTAGAACTACCTACAAGTGAAAGTTATTCCTGTAGTGTTTTTTATACTAAAAGCAATAAAGAAAAAAAATGTCATTAATAAAATTCCTTACGAAAATGTTTTAGAATGTAGAGATAAGATTTTTGGAATAATTAAAGAATGTAAAAAATTGAATGAATTATCCATATGTAATAAAAAGAACGTAATAGATATTAGTACCTCTGCCTGCATACCAAACCTACTGAAGAGCATCAAACCAACATGTACGCAAATAAACAACGAACACATTCCATCACTCGAAGAAATATCTCCTGGAATTCTCCTCCTCAACCAATTCAATGGTCCTGCAGTTATTAATAACGAAACAGTCGAACTCAATGGAACCTACATCATCCGCCATACAAACTCTTTGATACAAATAAACCAAAGAGAATTCACAAACAGAGAAATCATCAACTATCATCCTATGCCAGCAGTTCTTCAGCCAGCTCCAATGTTAGAAGCCAAAGAAGAATTCCTATCACTCGAGAGACTTAAGAATCTCTACGCAAATAGCACCAACAAAATAGACTTGCTAGAAAACAACAATATCATCCATAGCACAACCAGCTCAGCACTAGCATTTTGCCTAATAACAATAACAATAATATTGGCTTTCAAATTCCTTCGAAATCGAAAGAACAAAAATACTGGAAAAAACGAAAATCTAACTTCAACACCAGAATTAGATAAAAACACAAAAACCATGGTAATAGGAATTGAAGACATCAAGAAACACCTGAGGTCATCAAACGAGGACTTTCGAATTTAAGGGCGGAGGAGTTAACGTCAACAAAATTATTCAATTCTCCATATCCACGCGCAGCAACTTGAACTGCAATTATTGCATTATTGAATTCCCAGAAAACCAGCACAGACGACCTCAACGACGGTCATCACCCCAACACCGGCGACATGTCATCAGCACATTTACAACAGCAGCAGAGGTTTCAATTAGGATAGGTAGCTTTAAGTTAATCAGTTCAAATTTGTATCTTGAAGTGTGAATAAAGAATAGGAAAAAAAGAAATGAAATTATTTTTTTTAAAACAAAGTAATTTAATGTAAAATAACTTATACGAACGACGAAAATTCCCCTTCGCACTTACTGCCCGCGTCTGAAACGGCTACAACATTTTTAGCTGTGATGCGTACTCTATGTAGTTCTATACCTCTTTGATCATAGTTACAAACTAGAAATATACCTAAGAACAATGTTTGAACTAAATCAATTCATTAATTTTGGAGAAAAAGACAATTTTTTTTGTCTTGTATTCCCCCTTCATACAAAAAACTTGGTATGAAGATATATTTGTAAGTACCCCAATTAGCAATTAAAATTCTATATTCTATTTTCAAGAAATCATTAAATTTCTGAATTACGGTTATAATCATTTTACACCATCTTAGCTTCAAAATTTAATAACAAAATCGTTTGAGCCGTTTTCAAGAAAATCAACATATAAACAAAATTGCAGCAAATTGTACCAGTAATTAACAAATTTAATTTAAGTATTTAGTCATTTTCGGAATAGGTATTTTCATATTACACTACATACCAAATTACATTAAAATCAACGCGGCCGTTTTTGATAAATAATTAATTTTCAAAAGTACCGTTATGTTGCATTCTTAGTAAAAAATTGATTGTACCATCATATTCTAGATACTTGTAAAAGGTTATATAATAATTTTTAGCAAAATCGGGGATAATCGTGTTTAAAGAAAACCGATATATGGGAGTAACCAATTATTTATGAGCTAGAAAACCCCCCTTAAACCACCAACGACACACATACCAAACATTTCAGTCAAATCGGCTAAGCAGGTCAAGCTTCAGTATCATGTACAGACTCCAGATCACAGTAAACAGACTCCAGGCTCTAACTTTCAAAAACTACTTTTTTGGACTTCGGCTACCTTAATACAGTATAAATTGTACAAATATCCACTTCGTATTTTCGCGCCATCACAAAACATATTTCCCTATACATACTACGTATAACAGAGCAATTAAAATGGAATTACTAATTTATTTTTTATAAAACAAAGTCATTAGATTTATTTGTGGTTGCGCTTTTCATCAACCACCCCCGTAATATTGTATCGATTGTTACCTATTCAGGTACCTCCAGTTGAATTGGAAAAGCAATGTTGCAATGCTATTAGCATTAATACCATGCTACGAATGTCAAAGCTCTATCATTGTACCTACTGGATCTCAAACAAGTCACTATCATAAGATACCTGTGAATCAGTATGTAAATAACAATTGACAGATATTGTAGCCAAATTTGATCTCTATAATCAAACATCTCCATGAGAGACAGTTTCTTCATTGATAAGGTATTTACAAAATGTCAACGTCAAAATATCGACAAGTCGACAGAATTGGTACGTGTCAAATAACATCTTTGAGTTCATTGAAGTGCAACCACCAAAACGTCCTTCAAAATGATTGACACTTTCAAAAAAAAACTGACACAGACGTGGTCATGTTACATACATTGGTTAGGTACACAAAAAATTTGTCGCGATCCCAAACATATCCATTGAAACATTATATCCTTGCACTTTAATTGGTTATTCGGATTCAAGTTGTGCAACAAACAGTTAATGTTCTTTTTTAGGCATAACTGTCTTACCCTCGCTCCAGACTACAAACGAAGATGGGAAAACAATTAAACGAATTTTTGCCCAAATATTATTCTTCGCCATAAATTATTGCAGTACAAATCACTCGAAGCAGTCACAACGAAGAAATTAATTATTTATAGCTTCCTCACTGCTGCATCCCTCATCATAGCTCTCGTCGGAGTCAGGGTCTGGGTATGGAATCCCAATACCGGCCGAAGTCGAAAGTGTTTTGCTATCTATAGAGGGAGTGTAAACAGATTTGTTTACTTATGGAGTCATTTGTCACAGGAGTCGGATTCCTGCACTTCACATTCACGATATCAATGGGGTGGCACCCTGTGGCGCACACGCCATTCAATTGCCCAAAACTAGCGCAAGTACGTACC
Source organism: Rhingia campestris (assembly GCA_932526625.1). Lineage (NCBI taxonomy): Eukaryota > Metazoa > Arthropoda > Insecta > Diptera > Syrphidae > Rhingia > Rhingia campestris. The sequence continues at coordinate 47,916,543 of OW052182.1, read as the reverse complement.
GATTGACTGTTCCGTGTAGGTTTTCATTTTTTTTTCATTCATACTCGTACACTGTTTGAAGCGCATGTAAGCGTGTGAGGTCCTTGGTGCGGTGATATGTGATGATCTTGATGCAAAGGACGTGTTACACTTATCTTGTATATGCTGACTGCATTTGAGACTTTACAGACGTTCCAGACATGTGACATGGGAAAGGGGTTTTCGATATTGCCACAGATCATGGATCGTACAGAGTTTTTTGTTGTGTACATTACATGTCGAAAAGTTGATACGTTCTCAAGTGGATACGACGAATTTGAAACCAAAGATGGGGTTTTTATTCTTTTTGTTGTGTTATACTGTATAGTGCGGCATTTAACTCAGAGGTTCGTTATTGCTTGGGGATCCAATGTTTTGTTTATGAATTCAAAAATTGTTTTCAAGTTCAGAGAGAAGAATTTTAGTTGTTAGGCATACCATTAAGTAGGCAGATAGTTCTATAGGTTCTTATAAACAATTTAGTCATTGTATAACTTTGATAATTTGGACGTTGACATTCATTTAATCTTCTGATATACCGCTACCGCATCGTTATAAAGCGCCTTCCATTTACATGGAAAGCACTTTCAGAACTTTCTTTCTCTTAAGTGGGAGTAATAGATGGAATTCAGTTGGGACAACACTATAGGTACCAGGTGGCAAATAATCCGGTAAAGGCAATGGTCATGTCTCTTACTGTCAAACATTTTGCGATGAACTGTTTATCAAAACGAATACCTATATGCACATTTCCATGCCAACATTTGCGTATTTGAACTGTTCTGCTAATAATTCATCAGATCCGGCTGCATTTCAGATTTTTATTAGCTGCTCTTATCATTTACTCAAGGGAGCATGCGTTCCTACTTTGAATCATTATTTGTCATGTATGGAATGGTTAGTCTGTTTCTAAGGAGTTTTCCACTCAAGTGGGAGTGGAGCAATTCCCTTATTTTTGTACCTTCATGATATCACGGAAGCAAAAGCTACAGTATACTTGAAATCCTTCTGTTAATTTAGTGAAATCTAAATGATTATCTTCAGGGGTTTGGATATATTCATGCAATCGAAAATGAAACTATAAAGAAGACGATTTTTCAATAGTTCGCGGGAGTCCAAATATTTTGGAATATTAATAACGGTGAAACGTTTCCAATAGAAGCTTGCTGATACATAAGCACTGTTTCTTCAGTGTGGATTTGATATTTTTATAGTATTTATATTATATATAACTAACCATCCCATTTATCCTCCGTTGGAACCAAACAATTTTTACCTCCTTTCTCGCCCTGAACCCTTTGTTTATCATTTTATCAACCTCCTTTTCTATAGAAATATAATACGATTTTTTAGCGAAAAATCAATTCAAATTTAGCCGCTGTAAACACCACAGTAAGCACTATCATTAGATAGTGAGATAGTGCTGGTTGCTCGCGAGCACTTTCAAACAAAACTAGCAAGGGGTAAAGTCATCAATCAAAGATCCTCCCCAAACGGCAGAAGTAGAATTCTCAAGATGGAATTAACGGTGACTACGAAGTAAAAAAATTACACTCGAAATTCTTACATATTCGGGCAATAGGACATACAAAAATTACAAGGGTTATTCACCAAAAGACCACGGCATCACTCAATTCCGTAGTGGATACTGATGGAATTATGTCTAGGTGTATAATATAATAAATAATAATAAATAAATTTGATCTACAGGTTGCGGGTTGTGCTTTGGGTTAACTTTTTAATCACGGGAGTAACCAAAAGCCCTGGAAAGGACTGATTACATGTATACAAAGGACAACGACGTTCCTAACTACGCCTCAAATGTAAGAACATTGAACAAATGACGTGCAGCTGAACAACTAGCTTAAGACTTAAGCTGCTACTAAGCCATTCAAGAAATACGATTGGATGGGCTGTGCAAAATGTGAAAGAAACATATGAGAGGCTACAATCCGCTATGCGGATCGTTGAATACCCTATCCCATCCCATCCTTTAAATTAATATCCTCAAAATATAGGCCTTATGGCGATGAAATACAGAAAATGACATTGTCACAATATATTGCTCAGTTTCTCAAAATCTTGTGTGGTTCGACAAAAAACAACGTATTTCTATTGCTAATGCCTTGTGATGGGGTATTCAAATGGTTTTTGTAAAAAAGCTGTTTTTTCGGTTACCACCCTCCACACCAAACAATATGCTGTAAATGTACCAAACTATACTAACACCATCGTTTTTAGACACTCTTAAGATGTTTATTGAGTGCGTCTCAAAAGTATTAGAATTGCCTTCCAAGTACAGTGTATACTAGGGATATTTTGTCGAAAATTGGAAGAAAACTGGGCTGCAACTCGCAAATTCTATTTAATAAAACCTCTCGGACTTAAAAAAAATTGTACTGCGTAAATGAAAGTTGTAAAATTGAAGCACAATCTTTACAACACATAGTTATTAGCCGACTGAACTTCGATTTTAAGAAAACATACGTACCTACATCCAAAATCGATTTCCACTTAATATGATGCATATACTATTTCAAACAAACGGATCTGCAAATTCTATGTGTAGCATTAGCATTACATTGCGAGATGACACATCGTGAAAGATTTCCGGGTGAGATAGTTTGGAGTACCTTCGATGTAAATGCATGAGATCCTTAACGTTTTGAATGGAAAATAGACGTCTTTTGGCTAAACCATTTTAAACTTATGATAAATGAATTTCAGATTAAAAATTAAGTTTTGTTTTAATAAAGTTTTTATAACAATATGTACAAGGTGGCGCAAAAATAACCTTCCGATGTTTTTTGGCTCTAATTTAAAAAAAAAATTAAAAACTTAAATAGTCACCAATATTCCGCGTTCTGGAGCAGTGTAGCGTAACATTGTTTATTAACGTTTATTTCGCATGTGTTTACTACACAAATGTCAAAACAGAACTGACATTAGGGGCCAATCGCAAATTTATAGCATTTTCTGATAGGATGATTACTTTTGCGCCACCTTGTATGTGTTGACATGAGGGGTGTTTTATTGCTACCAAGTACTTCCAATTGCAATATTCTGCAAATAGGTATTTTTTTTAATTAATTTTTATTTTATTTCAACTTAAAACTAACTTACATGCTAGACAAAAATTCATGAAAAACTAGTTTACTTATCAACTACTATACTCAACTTGGTGAAATTATAGTCCAATGCATAACAAGTGGTGAAAAGGTAATTCTCTAAGTTTTTAATTATAAATCTTAATGTATTAATAGGTACGCTTTCACCCTCTCATTGACACATCACTCAAATATACACGCAAGTAAACCATCACAAAATACAAACAAAATAATTTAAATAAAATTTAAATCTGCGAACCCATACCGATGCACCAATGACGCATTTGTTGAGCCATCAAACGCTGGCATGTTGTCACCACTTCAATATCATCACGGCGCAGTTGTTTCACCAAAAACAATGAATTACAACCTTGTATCGTAAGCCAAAGAACACACTTTTTATTAGCCATCGAGCATACGAGCGGTACTGAGTGACATCGCTTACAGTGAATAATGTCAGATAGTTTGTAAGCAGCATAAAAGTTGCATCTCGCATCCCCAAACCCCGATCCGAGAATCCACTCATACGAGTGCAAGAGAGCGTTTTCTTAAAGTGCACACACTTTGAACCGAATCATAAACGGCATCGGGGCATAAACGCTTTCACAAATCTGTTAACAGTCGGCAATATTATTCCCATATTTTCTCGTATATTTCGTTTTAGTTTTCTTTTATTTCATTCTTCGTTTTGTCTATTTTGGAATCTTCAAAAACACAGCGCAGTGCTGTTCTGTTCTTGCATCTTGCGGCGGGTTGTGTGTGGCACAGTAGCACATAATACCATTCGGCTTTGGGTTGTTGAATCATTGGGCTTGGGCATGTCAAGGAGGCATAGTAAGTGTGCGCACAGAAGTTGTCATCGCCAGCATTAATTTGTAACATTTCATCACTTCTTTTAAGAACGGGCTAGCATTAAATATGGCACCGATTTTTATTGCCTTTGACTTCCTATATGTGTGCTCGATTTCCGATGGAAAGCATTAATAAAAAGTGTTGCACTTTGAAATGGAAAATTACTATCACAAAGTGCTATGCCGACTAAATAGTAATACGCATGCGGTTGATTATTTGAATTAAGGTAAAAGATTCATTGCTTGGTAGGAATATTTGGCGAGTTTAGATTTAGATTTGTCCTTTGGCAGGATACTAATTTAGAAACTAAAAATGATAATTGTTAACGATTTAGTAGGCCCTCTGAGTACACGTACCGTGAACTCATGAAATTAATGAAATATCTGGCATTAACGGTTCATAAAGGCCTCCTAGCTTATCACTTCATTTATGTGTGCGGAATTGTTTTACGTCGAATCCAAATGGAAGATGTGAGAAGGTTGTCATGACAGTGTAAAAAAAAACAGTCACTTTCGGGATTTGAACCAGGGACCCCGCAATACGGATTCCATCACTAGCCACAAGGCCGCTGCAAGTACCAAAAAGTTTCCTATTTAATTATTTAAGTTTCCCACGATAACGATTATATGCTTTTTACTTTCCCAATATATGAGAAGTAATGGGCCGTACTGAAAAGTATCTGGGAATAATGGCACATACAGATCTAGCTTTTTCATTAATTTGTTCGCGAAGTTTTATTTTTATTACAAAGAATAGGGCCACCTGTTGAACACTAATTTCGAATGAAAATTTAATTACATTACTGTGTAATTGCATTACTGTATTGCCAAACAAAAAACTATCAGATTTTGACAAATCGTAATGTTTTGTCAAAAATGTATATCTTCCATATAAAATGAGGTCCCGCCATAGTGCAGGAAGTACACATAGTACAAAACTTAGGAACTCAAAAACATGAGGGATAAAAAGGAAAAAAATGATTATGCTGATTTCTTTCAAAATTGTGAAATTAATTTCGCAACTGCCTTAAAGTATTCCGTGTATGTGTTAAGGAAGGGGCATGCATTCACTGCATTAAGTATTCGTTTTTATAAAAATGGATGAGAGGGACTGATCGCGGATAAATCAATCTGCTAGACTTCAGGAAAGCAACGAGGTTGTGTGAGTGGGACTGACTACAGAAAGGAGTTTAAATCCTTGAACCCGAGGGCAAACATCACCTTAGACGCATTCGGATTATTAGAAACAAATTTAAGATCATTTAAAAGTTTTAGGGATGTTACGCACGGGTGAGTTCTGTGTATAAAACTGTACATTTTGAGTTATTATTCGATTATGTCACTCTTCTTAATCGTGTCAGTTGAGTCAGTTAGTCCATTTTTTGGAAGCGCGCTTTTCAACATTTTCAACATTGCGATTTAAGTAATAAGGGCAAATTATTTAGGGTGTACTTTTGAGTGACTTTAAAGCCCAAAAACGTAGCTTACATAGGCCACTATTAAAGTAGAATTTTATAGACTATGTTTGCAAGTCAGGTTTCTATTTCAAAACGCAGTTAACTTTAACATTTGTCCTGGATTTTTTTTTCACATGACAGAGCACTATGCTCTCAGTATCGCTTTACGCAACTGGTTTTTGTTGCGTGACTACCGATTTTTCAACCATATACACTACTTTAAATTACTACAATATTTTGATTTAAAACCATTAAATATAAACAATTCTTAAAATCAACCCGGCACAAACAAAAATCAAATTTGTTGCTTACCAAATTAAGCATGCATACACTCAGAAAAAAGTGTCCCATTAAATCGTCAATGGTACGACCATTGGTTTAATAAGACGTGTTTTAATAAGATTTTACTATTAAAATAATAGTTTTCTAATGAAATCAAAGGTATATGGGTTATTAATACAATGGTTTTGAAACTATTATTATTAATAGGGTACACGCTATTAATTTAATAGGAAATACTATTTATTCAATAGTTCTTCACCATCAATATTTTTAAACGAATACTATTGTCCTATTAAAAAATACTATTGACTGCTTAATAGTGCTGATACCATTAAAAAAATATCGCATCAATAGTGCGTCTCATTAGTTCAATATGGTGGACCATTAGTTAAATAGTTTTTGATATTAAATTAATAACATTGATACTATTGTTCAAAATGAGGTATTCAGAAGTTATTTAACCAGATAAAACTATTGATTTAATAGGATTTGACTATTCAATATTAATAAATCAGACTATTGTTTTAATAGTTGCATGTACTTTAACATATTTCATTCTAACAAAAATATTAATTTAATAGGATATCCCATTTAATTAATGTGACAATTCCTTAAGATAATAGTATTTGGTACTATTGTTGTACATATTAAACACACCATTAATTTCTAAAGCAATACTATTAATTTGGCAATATTTTTAACTTTCATTGTTAATAATACGGACTATAGCTTTAATAGTTCCATGTAGTTAAACATCTTAGATACCAAAAATATATAAAAATTAATAGTGTAGTGTTCTTTATTACAATAGTATTTAATACCATTATTTAAAATATTATATGCACTATTACATTTATAAGCAATACTCATTTGACAACATTTCAATATCAATAAAAGGGACTATTGTTCTTTTATGGTTTCTTTTAGTAAAGTCATTTTAAACAATAATAAAATAGTCCTTTTTGTTTAATTTTTGCAAAATAGACAGTATGTTATGGTTATGTGAACAATTTATTTAATATAAGAAATAAACTTAAAAAACAATAGTCTTGTTTAATAAATTCATCATTTCTCTTCAATTACTATTTACATTAAAATGCTATGGAAAATCGCTACTGATTTTATTAGGAGAAACAACCTAATTTCTTTGAAAATTTTCAAATTTGTTTCAAATTTTATTTTATTTTTCCCACACATTATGTGCATATAAAGGAATTCAATTAAATTTGCCTATCATTCTACCCAATTTTGAGGAAAATAAGTAGCAAATCAGATGAAACCGTTCAAACTAAATCGTATAATTCAAAATTTGCACATGAAAGAAGAAGCCAACAGTCAAAACAAATAAATAAATCTAATTTCCACAACTTCCCAGTTGCCAACATTTCTTCGATTTTCCAGCAATATCTGATAATAATTTAACATTTGGTTTTATAATTTTGGGAACTCGTGCGAGTAGTGCAAATGCAGCATAAATAATTCAAATAAGTATTGAATTACGTTTTTTTTTTTAAATCCGAATTCAGTCTTCTGATAATATGTTAGTTCTTAAAATCACGCATACCTACCGTTCCGGTCAATTTAACAAATTTTGGTGATTGTGTAATCTTAAATTATGGAATGTATTGCTTTTCTCCTGAAGAACGATACTCGTATGTAATTGAAATAATATTTAAGTTTACATTTGACAAAGTAAAGTGATGTGCATAAAGTTAACATCAAAAAGAAAAAAGCTATGGAGGGTATGTATATAAATTTATTATATTTTTTCTTAATTAAATAGAGAAATAATTTAAAATAATGTTCAATAAATTAGGTGGAGTATTGGGGCATGAAAATAATATTTTTTTAAAAAGAAATTGCCTATCCCTCAATCCCTAGTTTACCCACAGTGTGTCACAAGATACTTCGATAAAAATTACATTTCATGAAAATAACTTTAATAAGGGTATCAACAAATTTCATTTGGGAAAATGTGCTGATATAGTTAAAGTAACCATTTTCAAATTCAATTCAAAATTAGACATCAGAAGTACTTCAAAATCCAATAAGACTTTTTAACAGAAACTATAAAAAACGTAGGTTTTTTAAAAAATCGAGGTGAGTACCATATTTATGTTTTTTTTTTCAATTCTTTAAAAAAATGTTTGGTTATCTGTAAACATTTAATGGTACACATCCTTTGAATCTAATCTGATTCCAAATTGTTTTAATAGTACATCCCATAAAAATACGTTACTTTTAATAAGAGTCCCATTGATAAAATAGTATGTACCATTAAACTCAAATGTTAATGTACCACCAAACTCAAATGTACCTCATTCCTCATAAACCGAGGCAATGCAAAATGGCACACACTAGTGATCGATACCTCATACCTCATATATGAGGCACTACAAACTACGGTTTTTATTCATTTTCTCACAAGTGTCATATAAATCAAAAATACTGCTCAAATATTATTCATTCTCACAAGTACCATTTATATATATATATATATATATATATATTTTTTTTTTTCATTTTGGTTAACTGTAAACCTTTCCATTAATGGTACACATCCTTTGAATCTAATCTGATACCTAATTGATTTAATAGTACATCCCATTGCTGTTGATGTGGTGTGAAGAGTGAAGCAATACATTTTGTTGCTTTAAGGTTGTGGGTTGCTTCATGTGTTAGGTACCTATAACTACTTCATTTGTTTAAGTGTCGTGATTGAAGTCGGTAGTGAGTGAAAGTATTAAAATCATTTAATATTGAAAAAAAGTTCATAAAACCAAATATTTAAAACATAATAAGTAATCGAGGTATGTTATTAAGAAAACGTATTAATATTTTTTTTATTGTTTTTATTAATTCTATCACAATCACCATTTATATATATATTTTTTTTTCATTTTGGTTAACTGGAAACATTTCCATTAATGGTACACATCCTTTAAATCTAATCTGATTCCTAATTGATTCAATAGTACATCCCATAAAAATGCATTACTTTTAATAAGAGTCCCATTGTTTTAATAGTATGTACCATTAACCGAAATAATTTCCTTTAATGGTACACATCGCTTGAATGCAATTAGATTTCTAATTAATGCTGCCAAGAGCAAAATAATATTGCGACAATAGAACATTGTTAAGATTTTATGTCATATTTATCTGGATTTGATTGCATGTAAATTCGAAAATGAAAATTTTCTATAAAATCCTTACATCCTAACTATTGGGACCAACTTAAGAGTTTTCACTATTATGGTGATATCACCATTATTTATAGCCCATACCCTATAACCTAAATATTATTTCATTCATTGACAATCGCAATATTTTTTCCAACAATAGATGGATAGTCAACTTGGTCAAATTATACAATTGACAGAAAGCGAAACCACAGATGGAAATATAATTCTGTCTGCAGATAATATCAATGGGTCAGTAGCTTTCTTGCTTGGAAATGAGGATGAAGATTGTAAAGTTAAAGATCTTATATGCAACCGCTTTGGGTTTAATGAATTTGTTTGCAAAAAAGTTATTGGTAAGAATGTCTACAGCCCTTAATCTTTTGTAGTGAAAATAATATTGTTTTTCTAAAATCATTTGCTATAGACAATGGTTTCGATATTGAAAGCCTTCTTCTTGCGACGGATTCGGAGATAAATGACTTGTTTCCTGCTCCACTTCTGGGAACAAGAGCGAAATTTAAATTTCAATTGAACTTATGGAAAAAAAACGTAGGTTGTTTTAATTTTGAATATTACCTAACCTATGTATTTTATTTCGTTTTAACTAAGGCCTCAAGTCAAGTTTCAAATGAGTGTAGGGAATGGATTCAGTCCAATAATTTATCTGAAAATAAAGTCTCGTCTAAGACTTACAGCGCTACTATGTCACCTTCATCTTCCCATGTTTCTTTCGAAGATGAGACAAGCAATTTAAACACTTACTCCCTTCAGGATTTATTAAACAAAACCGAGAAGGGACTGAACGTGTTGCAATATTATAAAAAAGAGCAATCCTTAGATGAAATAAATAAAACTATGTTAATTTCAATAATAGTTGAAAGCTATTCATCTAATTTCAAGGAGATGTCAATGAAAGATATTGAATCAGCGACAAATGCAATTCAAATAATTTTTCCTACTGAAGACAAAGTAAGATTTTTATATCGCTATATATTAAATTATGACGTGCAAAGGAACTGGTCAGCTAAGTTTGGGTTTTATGTAAAATGTACATTTCCATTTAGCATTATTATAGTACACAAGTGAACCTTATTCCATTCCACGTTTTATATTAGCTCAGAATGTATTAAATATATTCAGTATTACAAACCAGCATTTATCCCTTTTTTAGCAATATTATTTGCATAAAAGAGGACACGGCCTGAACCCGACTGGGAAGCTTCATGATAAAGCAGTCAATGCAAGAATAAAGCTAAGAAGTCTTAAAAGGCATAGAATTAATGCACAATTCGAACAAGGTAAGAAAAAGTTTGTTTAAACCCTATATTGTATAATAGTTTTGGTACAAAGTTTGTAACAAACGAAATAATATAAAAAAACTACCTCTTTATTGAGCCTAGTAGTACGTACAAGTGTAAACATTATCAAAAGTCGGCCACTGCCATGTCGACTTTGTTTGGTCAACCCGTAAGGGTATTTAAAAGGGGGTCTGAGCAACATATTTTGACAATGTCGTTGTCTACAATTTATCTATAGATAGTTTTGATCCACCACTATCATTTTTACACTTTAAACTATTTAAATATACAGGCAGTTTTTAGCACGCCCACTTTTTGGGGTCCTTATTAGAAAAACGAGGGGTTGATGCACAACTGGGTCGTACGTAATTTGTAGCCTTCTCATGTTTTTTTTGCAAACTGTAGTTAATTTTTGTAATGACCGTGTTTTTAGAAACTCTACTCTCTGGCGGTAACGAAGCATGTGCTGCATCACCTGAACACTTGGATTTAGATGTTGAGCAGACAATCATATGGCTGATGCATAATAATGAGCCATGGAGTGATGTACAAAACAAATGGATTGAAGTCATTGCACAAAGGCAAAAAGACATTAAGATAGGAAATGTTAATGTTCTTACGAAATGGCCACTTTTTAAACATGCTCTTGGGCATACATTGGTAAGTTTAATATTTTGTTTAATTTTAACAAAAATAGTTAAATAATTTTATTAAATTGAAGTTTACAATATATTACAACTCATACAAAAATCAATCCACAATTGTAATATTTCAGATTGAAATCGACTACGACTTCATAAATCCAGGCAATAAATCACATATTTTCGAGCTCTGGCCATCTTTTATAGAAAAGATAGTCCCGTATTTAAAGAGGAAAATAAGAGATAAAACATCTTTAAGCCTTTTAAAAGAACTGGAAAAGGAAATTAATACAAGTAAGATAAAAGTATTACATCACGTTAATTTTTTTTCTTAACTATTTTTATTTTATTTTTAACACCGCACTGTAATTTGTATTAACCGCAAATAAAACGTATCGTCGGATAAGTCTTTTCTTTGTGTTTATAAATGTGGATGTCTGGCAGTCTATAATGGTGGCATTTGTGAACAATCGTACCGCAAAATAATAATTTTTGTTGAATTTTTATTTTAAATGCATTTTTCGTAAAAAGGTTAATTTAATTTTTTTTAAATTATTTTTTTGTATTTTTCTTTTGAAAATTCTCTATGACCATCATTTCAGGCTGTTAGACATTCATATTTCTGGACACAAAGTGAACGATAACTATTATTTGTGGTTCATTAGTTCGGGCTTTAGTCTATTAGGAGCATATAACTACATTAGTTTTGATACATAGTTTGTAACATAATGAAATAATGTCTGTCCGTCCGTCCACGTTCACTTTTAGAAAAAGTCCAGTCTTTGGTTAAACTATAAGTAAATTTATAACTTTCTAAACAATGTATTAAGACAATGCCTCGCCCAATTTTTTGGGGCGTTTTCTTGAAAAAAAAACATTTTTTTTGAAAGTAGAAATTATAATTATTTATATAATTATTTTTCGACAATATTGCTACATACATTTTGCCATTAGACAAATAATTTTCAAATACTTTTATACTATTTCGAATTCCTCAATTTCCACCGTCAAGTTACTAATTATTTGTTTTTCATATTATTTTTTTTTAGATTCTCGAGACTTCATCATATTTTATTTGTTGCATGCTGTGTTGAAACCACCAATATTATCAATTGGAAAAAAAGGTGCGAAAAAAGCAAAATGGAAGCCGAGTATTAAAGACGCCCAGGAATCTTGTTTTATATATTGTTCCACTGCAGCGCAATATGGAGAGAAGGTTGAGATATTACGCCAAAAATATATTTCTAAGGGACTCACACTTCAACCGGTAATAATAGTAATAGGGCCACAAATGAATCATCTTGAAGAATTTTTTACTTTTTATGACGGCATTTTATACAAATTTTCCACGTTTCTTAAATGTTTTGACGTTACCTTCAAGTTGTTCCACGTTATGCATTTTGTGTACCCTAAGGAAGGTAGAAGTTTCTATTTATTTATTGAAAAATATTTCTATAATTTTTGTCAGGAACAAAATTCAAATATTAGTGGCCTATTAAGTTACTTGCAATAATAATTTTTTTCTTAAAAATGAAATGTTTTTTGTGTGGTATCCAATCAAAATCATATAATTCATCCAAGAATTTAGTTGTTCATTTAAAATCAGCGCACAATCTCGACAAATTGGATTTTTTTTTATGTTCAGAGGAAGGTTGTTTTCAGAAATTTCAAAATATTTACGCCTTAAAAGGCATATCGAAAGAGTCCATGAAAAAAAAATGATGAGAAAAAACAATTCCGATGAAACAACGACTCAAAACATTTTAACCCCTAACCAAAATAACCATAACCAAAACAATGTGTATCATTTTAAAATGCCAGACCCCATTTCACAAATGTTAATACCAAATAACTTTGATTTAACATCGAAATTCAATGATTACGGTGATAATATGAATGCAATAACATTTGCCTTATCTCTTCACCAAAATGATAATTTTAATAGGAAAAACGTTTCAAATATAATTGAACAAGTACAAACCAATGTCATTGATCCTTTTTATAAAGCTGTTCTAAGTAGCGTTATTAATCTAATTGAAAGCGATACAAATAAAACTGCTGCTACTAATTTTCTTGATAAGATTTTGCTTTCATTCAAGTCCATCAGTACAGAATATAAATTGTTTCAAGAACTAGAAACTAAAGGTTTATTTAAAATACCATTATATTACACTATTAATGAAGAAGTTTGCGAAGTTATAGTTAACAACACTCCCACGTTAGATATCAATAAAGTTACAGGAGTAATAATGCCTATTGAATTTCAAATTCAACAATTTTTCCAATCCAAAAATGTTTTTTATGAAACTTTAGAGAATACAAAAATAATAAACAATTGCTCGCTAGGCGACTATTACAACTTAATAAATGGAGGGGTTTGGAAAGAAAAAACACAAAATTTTGAAAATAAAGTAACAATACCCTTTATTTTATTTTTCGATGACTTTTGCATAGATAATCCTCTGGGTTCTCATGCAAAAGATCAATCAGTTTGCGGTGTGTATTACACTTTTCCGACTATTCCCAAACACCAATTATCGAAACTGCGAAACATATTTGTTGCTGGTTTTTTCAAAACAAATGATAGGTCTTCATATGGTAATAACTTTTCAATTAAACCATTTGTTGATCGGATAAAGAACCTAGAAGACAACGGATTGCAAATAAATGTAAATAATAAGAGCTATCAGGTATATTTCATATTAGCATTTGTTATTGGAGATAACTTAGGTCTTAACACTTATCTGGGTTTTTCTTGCAGTTTTAATTCAAACTTTTACTGTAGAGTATGCAAAAGAAGTAAAAGTGAAATGCAATCTGATGTCATTGAACATGTTAACGTCTTACGTAATGTTGAAAACTATAAAAACGATCTTGAAACTTGCGATGAAAAACTAACTGGTATTAAAGAGAGATGCGTTTTCAATGATATAGAATCTTTTCATGTAACCAATAATTTTTATTTTGATATAATGCATGATATTTTTGAGGGTGTTTGTAGGTATGATATATCAAAAATTTTAGTTCACTTTGTAAAAGATTCTGAACTTTTTTCAATTGAGACTCTTAACAACCGAAAGCAAATGTTTAGCTACGGAGAAACTGAGATAGGTAATATATCTCCACCGTTTGTATTGTCATTGTTAAAAGTAAATAATTTGAAAATGACTGCCCGTGAAACCATGACATTTATACACTACTTGCCATTGATGTTAGGAGACCTCATACCAAAACAAAATACAGTTTGGGAACTTCTCATTACACTGGTTAAAATCATTGATATAGTTCTCTTGCCTAAGATAAAGGAATTCGACTTAAAATCCTTAGAGCATTTAATATCAAAACATAACTCATTATTTATTAAGCTATTCAACGAACCGAAGTTTCACTTTTTGGTTCATTATCCCTCTGCGATTCGAAAGTGTGGACCACTAAGACACTTGTGGTGCATGCGTTTCGAGGCACTACATAAACAAAACAAGCATGCTGCAAGAGCTACGAATTCAAGAATTAATATTTCGTACACACTTAGTGTTAAAGCTGGACTAAAGTTTGCCCATGCGCTTATTACTCAAAGTTTTTTCGAAAATGATTTAAATTTCGATGAGAAATCTATGTTTATTTGTAATTTTAACCAGCTTAACAAGGAAATTTTTCTAAACAATATAAGTATAAATCTATCTGAAGTAACATGTTTGGAAAAAGTCACATTTAAAGGAAAATTGTATAAACCTCATTTTTTTTTGACAAAAACTCAAGAGTCTGTTTCACTTTTCGAAATAAAAAAATGCTTTATAAATGAATCAAAACTTTATTTTCTTTGTGTTGAATGGAATATAAATTATTTTAGTGAGCATTTACAAGCTTTAGTCGTAGGAAACTGCAAGAATTTTTTTTCTTTGCACTCAGTAAGTGAGTTCGATAGCCCTCCAATTCACATTCACATTTTGAATGATGGAAAAAGAGCTGTTCGGTTGAAAAAAATTTGAACTCTTTTTAGGATTACCACACTACCTTTATTTTATTTTTTCCAAGAATTTTTAGACTATTCCTAATATGGTAGTTTATGAACTGACTCAACAGTTTGTAACATTCTTTAAGTTATGGACTCATTCGAAGAGATTTTTTTCCTATTAGTCCTATGAAAAAGAAAATTAAATTTTTTGTTTATTTATATTGAGTTAATTTTTCAATTTTCTTAATATTAAAAAAGTTTCATGAAAAAAACTTAAGTTTTTACCATTTTTAATTTAAATAAAATCTAACAGTCCTTAAAATAATTAAAGGCCTTTTTATGGATACCACACAAATTTTATTTTTGTTTAAATCATTTTTTGTTAATTTGTTAATTAATTTTTGTTATTACTAGAACTATTTTTCCAGATGTTTTTTTTTTTAAAGTATTACAACCATGTAATTTATGTTATTTTTAAAAGTGTTATTTCGTTTTATCATAATATTTGCTTTAATGTAAAACAAATATAAATATTTAAATAAAAATATATTTGTTGCTCTAAATTCGTTATTTTGTTTGTTTTCTAATGATGGATTTTCAGATTGATCTCCGATAGCATTTATTGATAATTGATATATTTGAGCTATCAGTTGTATAAAAAAAACCATTAATATAATAGTATGATAGACAAGCATTAATAGTACTGTCCTATTATTTTAAAAGTAAGTACTATAACTTTCAATAGGGCGAAACACTTGGATCAATAGTTATCTCATTGAAACAATGGTTTAGTTGGTTATTTTTTAATTGTATATACCTTTGTTTAAACTCTGTAATACTATTAAGACTATAGTTTGATCGAATAGTTTTAATAGTTTGTCCTATTATTATTTTAGTCAATACTATAAATTTCAATAGGAACATCCTATTTGAATCAATAGTGATACCATTGAAACAATGGTTTATTTGCTCATTGTTTAATAATACGTACTTTTGTTTTAAATCTGTAATACCATTAATATAATAGTATGAGAGAAGAGTTTTTAAAGTACGTCGCTATTATTTTAATAGGAAATACTATAACTTTTAATGGGACCACTCACTTTAAATCAATAGTTATCTTATTAAAACAATGGTTTATTTTGTTCTTTTTTAATAGTAAGTACTTTTGTTTTAAGCCGGTAATGCTATTAAAACAATAGGATGATCCAATTGATTTAAAAGTTTGATCCTATTATGTTTTAGTAAATAATATACTTCTCAATAGGATGCACAGTTTTGAATTAATAGGAGTCTTATTGAATCAATAGTGTGTAAATTGTTGAATACGATTTAAATAATAGTATTTTGTTGTTGGTTCAATGGTATCCCTTTACATAAAATATGTTTTTAATCCTATTGAAAATAGTTGCATCACATTAATACAATGGTACAAACTATTAACCTGTTAATAAGACAGACTATTGAAACAAAATTCTAACACTGTTGAATTTATAGTAAGATCGTACCATTATTGTAATAATTTACAAATTATTATTTCAAAAGTACGCATCCCATTGACTAATTTTAATAGTAAAAAACGATTGATCTAATCATAAATCCCATTACTTCCATAGTATTTTTCTCTGAGTGTATGCTCCGTGTAATAGACTCATTGCTGCCATATTTGGTTTTATGAAAGTTCGACATTATTCGACAAATTATTAAGAGAAATCAATTCCGGTAAAATAATATGATAATTCAGAATATCGCGAACAAGCATGATACGAAATGCTTTACGCGTGAAGCTTAAGGTTTGCAAGCCCATTTGTTCACATCTTTTATATAACCAGGCAATTCTTCAAACGTTAATAATTTACGGAATGCATACCTCGTACATTTTTCTGAATTACATGTCTGCATTACATATGGAAAATCCCATATAATGGATGTGAATTCCAATTTCCAACTGCGATCTGAGTAACGAGCAGTATATAGTTTTAAGGCTAAATACATCTCGAGAATCGAGATCTCTCTCTTTTCCCTCCGATTATACCGTTTTACAATAGCATTTGGTTGACCAGAATCGCAATTGGTTGCCACTGTTACAACAGAATTATCATTCCAACGTATCACACTTGTTTCATTCTCCATTGTACCACGTTGTTTTTTGCTATTGATTTGTTCATATCTAGTGGGCATTTGAGAATCCTGTTTTCGCGGACAGTCCCGGTAGCAAAAAAACCTTCATTTCTCAAATAAAAAGTTATCAAAATATACCGTATGAGCTTAACTTTCAAGAGATCTATAACAACTTGGCCACCTAGACCAAATTCCCTTTTGGCATATTTGACACTTTTTCCACCATATGGTATGAACTGATACAAATATCCATCACTTGACGTAAGACACTATATCTTGAACCCAAAGCGTACCGGCTTTCCTTATAGGGACATTTTCGCCGAATGACGGCCAAAGTAAGGCACCAATTGTTCATCTATTGACAAGTGATGGGAAAAGATACCATACTTCAAGAAATTGTTGTTCAAAAGATTAAACAGCGGACGCAATTTCGCAAATTTGTCCTCCAGATCCAATTGAGTGTTATCTGCTTGATCTCAAAAAAATCTGTTTCGAGACATTGCATTTTTAACAATTGGAACCCCTTTATCTTCATCAGATGGCCAGTAAAGTTTTACTTGTGGAAGTGTGTGATATCCGCTTAGTATCAATATTCCAAGAAAAATTTACAGGTCACTTTTATCCAAGCAAAACTGAGGGCGCTTCTTATCCCTTGAATATTTTATGGAGTTTGTAATAATACACTCCATGTAGATCTTCTACAATTTTCTTTATGCTAGCCTCTTCATTTGACGTAGCACTAGTCTCGTAGTCAAACGGTGTTTTACACCATTTGTTGACACAAAATTTTTTTAAGCCTACTAAAGTTTTGTCGTTTGTCCCAATATTGCGTTTTTGCAACGTTACTATTCAAGGTCGATTAAAAGTACTAACTTAAACTAAATGTTTATTCTTTTGATCAAATTACTGTTATTTGCAGTATATTTTATACAAAACATAATTCAAACTATAAAAAATTGGAAAAACACTAATTTATAGGGAAGTTATAAACTATGTATGTTTTTTGTCGGAAATTTGACAATTTTATTTAAGATGTAACGAAAAGTCCAAGAGCTATTACGCATACTAAAAATAATTTTCTAAAGTTTAGATATTCCTAAACGCAATAGCACAGAAATCAAATCGGAAATTTTAACTTTTATGGTCGAAAAAAAAATGTTTTGTTAAATGTTGCGTTAACGCAACCACGGGAATAAATGGGTATTTCCGCTGGTATACTGTCCGGACCAGGGTTTCTGTTCAATTTTTATTTATTTATTGGGTTTGTTAGGTCTTCATTCGAAAATTGTATCAAATCGACATCTAGTAACTCCGGAATACCTTATTAATGGTTTTGCGTTTAGATTTAAAAGGTCTACTATATATACTGATTCAAAAAAATCAGCAAATAAATTGTCAAACCATTTGAAGTTACATTTTCAAACTCTATTACCATAGATAAACCTGAGGTATTTCGTTTTGAATTAATTTGCGGCTGTTTTGTTAATAAAAAATGTTTATAAGATTTTCTCTTAACATTTTGCAATATTTTATTTAAAAATAATACAAATTTTTGGCACAACAGGCTCGTTAGTACCCAGGGCCTAGCTTTCTCACAACCAATCATGAGTGTACTTCTTGCACGATGACGGGACCTCCTGTTTTATGCCGACTCCGAACGGCTAAATTGAGATACTACTCGGATGATTTGTCAGATCATTACGAGAGGAGGGCCAGTGAAAAACCTTTTAGGTGTTGCTATGGCTGGGAATCGAACCCAGACCTTCTGCGCGGCAGTTCATCAGTTCATCGCGCCACTGAGCCCTCAATCTTTTATTTGACCACTGAATTTTAAACCTATTTTTTACGCATTTTAAGTACAAATAATTCAAAACCGGAATTGTTTTTTTCTAAAAGTTTATTATAATTATATTCCAATTTGGACGATATTAATAAAAAATTATTTAAATAACTCTCAACTGCAACAAAATTGGTTTTTGCGAAATTTTATGCTACAGAGGAATTAATTTAGCTTAATATCTAAACTCAAGCTTAATAAGGCTGCCGGAAATGACGGCCTTCCTGCTGAGCGGAAAAAAATTCGGCGGAGATGACTTACGCCTGAACGATGAAAGTACGCCTGAAGAATGGAACCTCAGCATCGTTTGCCCAATCTACGTAACTACTAGCATACGCCGACGATATTGACATCATTGGTAGGACTCAACGTGATGTCATAGCCACGGTTGCCAGAGAAGGAAGCTCAAAAATGGGTTTAGCAGTAAATGAGGGTAGGACATACAACATTGACGAACTAGACAGAATGTCACCATTGACAGATATAACATTGAGGTAGTACGTGACTTTGACTACCTCGGCTTCGCTATTAACTCTGACAACAACATCTAGTCAGAATTAAACGAAGAATTACTCTTGCCAACCGCTGTTTCTTCGGACTAAGAAGGCAATTTAGTAGTAACGCCCTCGCTCGAACTACTAAGGAGATCCTATATAAGACTCTGATCATCCCAGTCCTGATCTACGGTGCTGAAGCATTGACCATATCAAAAGTGGATGAAGAAATCCATGGTCGATTTGATTGATTCTTCGAAAAATCTTCGGTCCCGTTTGCGTTGACGGGCTATGGAGACGAAGATTCAACCAAGAACTATACTCCGCATTGAACCTCTAAGATGGCTAGGACATGTAGAACGAATAGACAGCAATACTCCGGCTCGCAGAGTCTTCGATTCTCAGCCAGACGTCGGACCTAATAGAGACCTTGTCTTAAGTGGCACGCACAAGTAGAAAACGACCTCAACCAACTTGGAGTGCGCAACTGGAGGCAGTTAGCTGAGGACCGGGCTAATTGGAGAGGCATGTTGGTTGAGGCCCAGGTTCATTCCGAACTGTAGCGCCACTTAAGTACGTAAGATAACATTTAATGTTATGTTTGGTAATACCATAAAAACTTATTAATCTGTGCAAAATGACGATGAAGAAGAATTCAAGTTTTTATCGAGTTCGGGAAAGCTCTCACCGAAAAATGGAATACCAAAAAAGGTTATAGACAAGGTGGCGCATTGTCAATGTGATTTCTTCCACTTTTTTCATTAGATGATTGTACAAAACTCTCGAGCCATTATGGGAACAATCTTACATAAATCTACTGATAGCATACGTCGACTATATGGAAATCATCAATATAGCATCGTCAGTACTCAGTATGCGATTATGGAACCTTTATCTATAAACAGATAGCAGTTGAAAAGCTGGTGTAATATATTTACTAAATATTTGATTGGAGGTATCAATTTACTTTCTAGACATCATGGCTTGTTAACGGCCGAATCAGAATCTTCTATACATTACATTATTAGAGATACGTTTTTTTGCCCCAGTACCTATAGTTCTCTTTAAAGGCCACAAGTATGGCCAGGCTTTGAATACTGTTATCGTGCTTGGCCCCAGAACGTGTACTTAATTTCCTGAACGCTATTGAAAGACATTGAGAACGAGCAAACAAAGAAATGAATTATCAGCAGACATATTTCCACCAGTCTTCAGAGATTTAGGAGCATCTAGTAGAATCTCGGAAAACCGTTTTTACTTTAAGACACTTCGCCTAGCCTCAAGTACCTACAAAACAACAAAAACACAATTTGTAGATTTCATAAAATGTTTTAATACTTTTTATTGACTTTACAATGATTAATATTTTGACTTTCAACAAATGTTTAGAGAACATTTTATTAAAATTCTTCATATATACAAATTTAATTTTATTGCATTTAAAATACACACACACACTCAGATAATCATCGAGATTAACATTTATAATACTTTATGACTTGTATTACACAAAGAATACATCTACCAATAATAAAATCGACTTCATTATGCGAACATATATATTTATTTTATTTTAAATTAAAAGTCTAAAATCTTTTCAAACGCATATAACTAACAGAAATTCCTTAATTTAAGCAATAAATACAAATATTTTATTTTTTAATTTTGAAACGCAAATAATACAAGATAAAATTACGGGGAACCTCTCCTATTGATTGCAATGTGCGATTCTTCATCTTCAGCATCATCTTGGCACCAAGTCAATGTATCCATTTGGGCGGACCATCTGATGGTGGGGACTGCCATAGAATGACTGGTACGTACTGTAGGGATTCGCCTGGCGCATATGACCCGAGACTTTGATTTTCTCATATGGATTGCCGTATCCGTGGCCATGAGACAAATGGTGATGATTGTGATGATAGATCGCTCCGAAGTTGCTACCCTCGCTGGTGTATGGTTGCCCGATGGCTGAGTATAGGTTGGTGGCGTTTGTCGCCAGGCTATTCATTTGGGAGCTGTTGAGCGTTGATGTTGCTGCTGCAGCTGCAGATGCAACATCACTTTTGATAGAACCATTCATGTTAGCATTGCTGCAGTGATATCCCAAATCGGGTGACGTATTGTGAGAAGTGGTGGTGGGAGGCATGACTGTCGTGGACTGTATAGAATTTTGATGTGCATCCAGTTCTGAAAATGGTAAAAATTGACAGATTTGTGTTGAAGAGGGGGAATCCCAGATAGGGAGGCAGTGTAAATTTATTACCTAAATTTGAGTCTTTCGATGAGAGCTTCAATTGATGGGACTGTTGCTGTTGTTGTTGCTGCTGTTGCTGATGATGTTGTTTCATACGATTGTGGTTGTCGTGATTCATCTGGCTTATGTTCATGGTGGTCGATGTGCTGTATGAATTAAAATTATAATAATATTTTAACAAGAAGGCTTTAAAACAAATGTTTTAATAAGGAATTAGACCTATCAGTGACTAAATTTTGATGTAAATTATAGTTTCTACAGTTGGACAGTAAATACTTAGCAAACATATTTCGCTTATTTTTGCTTTCTAAACATAAATATCGGGGAATATAACAAGAAAAACTCGAAAGGGTCAGAAATCGGAAGAAATCGTCGAGGAAGTTCTGTTCAGCATGTCTAACAAAATCGCTTCACTATGTTCAGACAAACAGTGAGTGTTACATGACGAACACTAGATTCCCTCGGTCATCTGATCATCTATGAACATTCAAACACTCTTCTGCCCTAATGAATTGAATTTGGGCACATTTGGTTCCAAAATATCGGAGCAACGGCCCACACTTTGAAAACATTGATGGTGTTTTTGAAAAGACTGCTTCCTCATCACAATACCTGAGAATTTGGAGGGGGCAGCCCGTTTCGACGATTTGGATTTTTTTGATTTTTGTGTTTTTTTTTAAATTCTGCGTTTATGTCAACCGTCGTAGACCATACAAGACAATATACGGGCAAATATTACCAACCTACCCGCTGAAATGCTGGTAAGGATCATGACAAGTGCCATAAATCCACTTATACATGGTCAATGGGAGCGTCACCAATCTAATATAATTTTCAAAACTGTTTAAAACCGAATAGAAATTTTGCGTTTTGAAAAAATGTTCTTCACCCTGTACATGTAGATATGATAATCTAAAATATTACAGAATTAGATACCATTTTTGCAGTTTAATTGTGTCATCGGGGCAAAAATACCAAGCTACTTGTTAACTTTTTGTTATTAGTGCAAAGTGCCAGCTTCCGAAATTATAATTTAAAGTAAATAAAACGAGGTACGTTTTAACAGGAGCGCTACTATATAATATTATAGATCCTGTTCGTTGGACTTGGCACAGATCCTTGATAATTTGAGTTTGAAATGTTGCCATATAATCTGATATACAATTGATACACCCTTGCATATGTTCATATCGAGTTCCTAACAAACTTGACAGCACTTCTACCAACTTGCTGTGCAAAAACTATTTGAATAGGAATTTTTATGTGTACAATGCTAACTAAAAAACTAATTGTTGTTAGTAGAAATTACTTTAGCTACGATTTAATTATAACATGTTTAATGTAAAAATGAAGATATCTTGTGTTGTGAAGTTTTACCATAATAAAGGAGTCAATATTAAATCCGATATATCCTACATATTAACTAATTACTACACTTTCGATTTTCAAAAATTATTTTTTTTAGTCTGCAATACTTTACACCAAATTTTTGATTTTAACAAAATTCGCGATCAAATATTAAACTTGTCAAGTCTGTATTTGGTGTGTAATATAAAATACCTAGGACATCTTTTATTACATTTTACTTAGTGACGACTAAATGATCGCTTTTCTGTAGAAGCTTTGAATCCACTTTGAAAGCTGACAAAATGTTTAATTTTTATAATAATAAAGATCGGAGTGGAATTTCAAATTTCTTTTTAGAAAAGGAAGTGAGTGAGAATCAGTTTAATGATTTCCACCACCGGAGCGCAGAAAACTTATCCAATCGTCAACAAAGTAACAAAACAAACAAATATCATGTCAAATTATACATGTGGAAATCCGAAATCATGTACATAAATCATTTGGAAATAGGTTGTCCCTACAGATATTCATTTAAAAGAGTACACTATGAACATAAATAAGTGCAATCTAAAATTAAAATCAACACCAAGTCTCAAAAAATGTGCAAGACATTTAACACAGAATCATCTATTTTTAAATTTTACGATTTTTAACATAAACTTTATGAGGCGTTAACTGCAAGGAAATGTTCGCAAATACCACGCCAATATTGTACTAATTTTTTGAAAAGATTGTGAATTGCTTTGTTCAAAACTATGCTATAAAACAATCAAAGCAATTTGATTACAATCATTTATACGTTAATTTTGTTAATTAGCTAAACGCGCGAATGGTGAGCATTCCAAAAACATACGTTTCCTAACGCCTTTAGAAAATACCAAACCGAAAAAAACCGAAACGAATACACCACTTTGGCAAATATTTACAAAAAAAAGAGATAAACTTTCGCTTCTTCTATTAGACGTGATAGAGGAAGGACAAGGGGCTAGAATCAATTTAAGAAGAACCATTTGTATATTTATTCTAAAAGCATATTTTTGATTTAACACATAAACAAGACGAACGCATCTTTCGTCTGAAGCACGCAATCAAACAGGAATCCTTCAACTTTTTTTCTCTTTTTTATTGGATTGTGATTATTTCAAAATTGAAGGAATTGAAATTAGACAGAGTGGCAGAGTGGACGACTAGAAGTGGGATTCCTCAAGTTCTTGTAAACAAATTTTTGGTGGCGATCTCATTCATTTCTTTCAATGTCGTTTGGGGATTTGATTTCGATGATGAGCTTATACGTTTTGAAATACTGAAGAAGCATTTTTTTCCGAGTGTTTATAATATCTAAAGAGGCCATTCTTGATGAAAAATAAGGGATTAATCAAAGAATTCTTTCTTCAATATGTTTACATTTGAGCTCTGAATCAACAAAAAAAAATATTATTTTTTTAAAAAATTAAATTGTTTAGATTATATTAGGTATGAATAGGCGAGGATGATTTATTACAGTTTGCCATTGTTTGCATTTATGAAACTTGTTCATATTAAATCGTAAACAAATGATACGAATGCTTGCACCTGAATTTGGAGGCAGCTTTGTTATTATCTAGTGCACCAAGGCTGGATTTTTAGGGCACTACTCTTTTGTTTGTTTAAACAGAAGATGAATGAATGAGCAAGTTGTTGGTAAAGCCAAAACCTATTAGATACATATCTTATTTAGAAGAAAATACAAGTCTTTTGAATAATACTTACACATCATTGGTTCCGTCGTCTCTGAATCCTTTGGCGAATGGATTGCTGACGATTTTTAGTTGTGTCACCTGAAAAGGGAAATAAAATAATGTTATTTTATTTCAGAGTAAAATGGAGATTTTAATATAAACATAAGCCGTACTGAAATCATTGTTTTAAATCAAACACGCTCCAGTTCGATCTTAGTCATTAAAATGATACATACTTCTGTCAGACATTCGATTTCGTTTGGATTGAGCTATGTTTGTTTGCAGACAGTTGGTATATCATAAATAAACGTATCTTCACGTTCATTTCAACGACTTTCATTCCCATGAACACACACAAAAAAAACGTCGTTGTAAGGTTAGTTTTTAAAGCTAGAACACGCTGAATTTTAAAACTATGCAATCATATTTTCGTTTTGGGGTCTGTACTCGCCCAAGGAAATTTCAAATAAAGATTTTTGGCAAAATGAAATGGTTAGTAAGAGAAACTCTTTGTACTGAGTTAACATTCGAAAAAGAGAATTCGATAAGAAAATCGCATATTTGATAAATTACCCCGATTATTCAAAATTATCTATGTACCGTCGTGATCGTCGTGATTGTCTACCACCACCCATATCCTCTTCATCATTGTTATTTCAACACGTTACCATCTGTGTGGTATCCGATATCAGAGATTGTCTTATCCATTGTAATGCAATTCAGTAATAAATTCCAAACATTCGAATATACCTGTTCGCTGTTTTATTTATAAAGCTGACCTGTCACATTTCAAAAAGACTATGTTCATCAAAGACTTTTCGGTGTGCCACAAACCAGTTTCCCTTTTAACACATCACCTAACACTGATCTGCAAGTCAATTTATTTAATCGTAAATTTTACAAATAAATACTATTTCCGATTAATAAATTACTAAATCATGTTGACATAATTGCATTATCAAAAGGAACTTACAACACTGGTTCCTCATTTATTGTGTCACTAGGTTGCGGAAGGAATAATTATTCAACACAATAATCAAATAAATAAATTTCAATCTCCAGAGAACAAACAAACAAAAAAACAGATACTCAGAACAACATGGCCCCAACTGGAACTTCCCGCCAAATTACAAACATAAATAATCCAAACAATGTGTGCCTCCCAAGTCGTAAATTTCTAAACTTTATATCTTTTGTAATAAAATTTAATAATCGCAGCGCGCCCGCACAAGCAACAAAGCGAAAATAGCAAGAGCGGATCTTCAAAAACCAAACCCCTAGATATATCATTCAAAACATGCCTAATGAATCCCATTAGAGTCACCATTAGTGTCAACAAATGATGTCAAAAGAAACGCACCACCTCCACCATCGTTCGAAGTGCCGGCGCTAAATGGTCCCATCTCATCCGTGTATCGATGAGATGCATTTCAAAAATAATTAACTCTAACGATATCTCGAAAACGTTTTTGAAACCCAAATCTTCCCGCAAAATGATTGAGAACTTACCCGCTGATTCTGATAGGCAGTGACCGCCGTAAACGAGGTTTCCGGAAAGACGAAAGTGCGGAAGTGACTAGTGTGCTCGTTTTCGTCTAGAGATGTATTTTTAGGTGGCAGGTAGACAATGTGGAATCTTGGCTGATACCTGTGCATCGAGTTCAATATTATCTGCGAAAGAGAAACACAAACACGGGAGTTCGTAAATTATTCGATTTTTAAAATAACAACAATTTCAGGGAGGAATGGGTAGTCTTTTGATTATTTAGATAGACTTACGTGGCCGTTTTCATCTAGCTGGTTGTTGGTGAGTTTAAGTTTGTCAAACGAAATGATTTGTTTCATCCAGTTGGTACCTGGCGCCGGCGAATCCGGATGCACATGGATGCGGGGTGGTGAGATGGGGTCAGCTTTTCCGGCTACTACCCAACTTGAGCTAATTTTAAATAGGAACATTTTTTTGTTTGTAAATAACAATACTTTGGGAGAGCTAAGATTTGCCTACTTATGGAATGCATAGCGATATCGCTTATCATCGACTGGGACGAAATCCATCATCATGATGTATGTCGCCTGCGGGTCTAGACCACCGATTCGCACTTGAAATGTGGGAAACATTCTTCGTCCGGTCTTGGTGACAATCATCTCGGTCCCTTGTTCATGGAATTTATCCCACAGTGGTTTGGTTTCGAGGATAACCACGGCCTGTGCCAACGATGGGTGTACTATTTCGTCCTACAAAAAAAAAGTGCATATGAAATTATGTTATACCAAATCGAATATGTTGAAACTTACGTTCTTAGCGGTATCCTTTTTCGTCTTGTATTTCTTGCCATTGCTGGTGTTATTATTTATATTCTCATTGTTGTTGCGACTATCTGGGCAACTACCATCATCGGACAGCTTTGAGTTGATGGCAATGTGTTCCAGAGGTTTGTATGACGATCTATCCTTTCCTGCTGTTTGTATACAGGCTGAAAAATTAAAAAAAATCTTAATACATTCTTAAAGAAGTTTTTCATGTGCTGTAAACTCAAAAGGTAACATCCGAAATTAATTTGATAATGATAAAGCAATCCTAAGATTTGCCCAAAAGCTAATTTCACCATATATAAAAAGAAATTATATAATTTCTGATTAACACTATGTATTGTTCAACTATTCCAAATCCATAAATTTACAAAAATTGGCTACACTGTAGTTTTGCCATATTCCATAAAAAGATGCACACAGGAAGATTAAAAAAAGTAGAAAAAAACCAATTAATATAAATTACGTTTTCAAAATTTGTGTGATACAAGGTAGTCCTTAAAATTAAGGGCTTATAAAGTGTGATGAACATTTCGTAGCAATACTAAATTTTATGTGCAAGGATCTGGTGATGTTCGACCAAAGATTATACAGTAAAGAAAACTACTGTTGAAAGTAGAAAAGTAGGTAGTTAATAGCCTAAAAATTTGTTATTGCTTAAATCAGAATAAATGTTTGAAAGTTTGATCAAGAATCGTAAAGATGAGAGTTCGATGTTACATGAGAAGTAAAACTAACAATCCAGCTAACATGTAAATAGCGGTCTCAAAGAAAATTAATCCAGAAAAATGAGTATCGAGAGGTGACAAAACCTTATCATTTTTTTAGTTCTGCTGAATTTTGGTTTACATGCCTAGCTTTAATTGTTACAAGAATCAAAAAATTAAGAACCATGATTAACGATTTTGTGTTCCCAGAAGAGCATAAATAAAGTTTCAACAAAATAGTGCAGGCCATAATGCCGGCAAAAAGAAATTTTGAATTATTTATAGTTATCTAGACAAATGGACCACTGTCCTCTAAGATTTTAAGATTTCACGGCACTGGACAAACTTCATATGTTCAGACGTTGATCTATGCGGACCAGCTAACAACGATTTCATCATAGGAATTAGAATTTCAGAATACGGTTCATGAGGTGCTTCAATGGTGGTCATGTTCGAAATCTTTGTTTTTATCATCAATGCTTTAAAAATATTTATGGTATGTATAAAGAAAACTTTGGCTAGTTTCCTCATCCTCTATATAATTGATGCGGTCACGCCCCAGCTTAAAATATTTATTAAATAAGCCCTCCTTTTTACTGAGAAAAATCGTCTAGTAAGATATGGAACAAGGTGGAGCAGAAGTAACATCATATCATAATATTATGAGTTGGCTGATATTTGGTATGAAATGAGAAAATGTGGACTATGTTTCCACAGAAAGTTTATTTAAAGTTGTAAAATTTATGACATAACCGATATGAACTGGTATCTATTTCTTCTTCAATGTTGGCTTTCAAGACTTTGTGTTCCCAAAAGTTTATTGTTATACACACAAACAAAACACCCTGCCTTAAAACAACCAACAACAGGTCAAAAAGGATATTATCAAAATGTCTGCCATATTTAGATGTATATAAATCATTTGCTTGTTGACAACCTAAGTCTCTGTTTGTCATCAGAGAGAGTGATAGGACAAGAAGATAACCCACGCCTAGTCAATGAAGAACAAGTTCCAGCACCTAGTATAGAAGAAGTTGGCCTAGCTATAAAAAAGCTTAAGAACAACAATTGCAGCAGGTCCTGAGCTTTTTAAAAACGGTGGTGATGTTTTGGTAGGGAGCATATACCGAATCATCAACCAAGTATGGGTGGAAGAAAACATGCCCGATGACTTGACTATCAGCTCCATATGCCCCATCTACAAAAAAAGCGATCCTATGTCCTGCAAGAACTATCGAGGCATATCCCTGCTTAATGTCGCATATAAGATCCAACGTACTGTGTGAACTTAAACCGTTCTGCAACACACTAATCGGCACGTACCAGTGTGGCTTCCGGCCCGGCAGATCGACTAAGGCAAATCCTGGAAACGAC
The DNA here is from genome assembly GCA_932526625.1 of Rhingia campestris. Lineage (NCBI taxonomy): Eukaryota > Metazoa > Arthropoda > Insecta > Diptera > Syrphidae > Rhingia > Rhingia campestris. The sequence goes on along the minus strand of OW052182.1, from coordinate 47,887,584 downwards.
CAAGTCGAAACTGACTACCTATTCATCGACTCCAAAGCCGCGTATGATAGCATCCATCGTCAGGAGCTCTATATGGCGATGTCCGAATTCGAATTCCCGCCAAAACTGATTCAGATGTGTCGCGTGACGCTGGAAAACACGCGCTGCAAAGTTTAGTCACGCGCTATCATGTAACTTCTTCAATCTCGTACTGGAGCAGATAGTGCGCAGGGCATGTGTTAACACGGAAGGCACTATTTTCAACAGATCCGTTCAGCTTCTGGACTATGCGGACGATATTGACATCATCAGTCGCTCCCAATGTGCTGTGATAAAAGCGTTCATGGCGATTGAAGAACAGGCGAAATCCGTTGGCCTTGAAGTAAATGAGGACAAGACTAAGTACATGCTATCAACAAACAAACAAGAATCTGTCCACCGCTTAGGACAAAACTTCACTATTGATAGCAGCAATTTCGAGGTAGTTAAGGAGTTCACCTACATCAGAGTTAACATAAACTCCACGAATAACACCCTAGTGGAGATCCGTCGAAGAATTACCCTAGGAAACCGTTGCTTCTTCGATTTGGCGTAACAACTGGGTTCACAACTCCTAACTCGAAGGACGAAATGTGTGCTTTACAAAACCCTTATCCTGAAGTTCTGCTTTATGGTGCCGAGTGCTGGACGATAAGCAAGAAGGGAGAGCTGATACTGGGCTCCTTCGAAAGAAAAATACTTCGGCGGATTTTTGGCCCTGTGCACGAGGAGGGCGAATGGAGGAGAAGATACAACCGCGAACTCTATGAGCTGTACCAAGATGTGAATGAAGTCCATAAAGCCAAAACACGTCGACTGCATTAGCTCGGCCACATCGAGCGAATGGACAATAATGCTCCAGTTAAGAGGATCTTCGAATCCCAGCCCCCAGGTTCGAGAAGGCAAGGAAGACCGAACCTCCGTTTCAAAGACCAAGCCATCGCGGATGCCAGAGCGCTTGGTCTAGACAACTGGAAGCAGCGAGTCAGGGATTGTAGAGGATGGAAGGTTGCAGTGTCTCAGGCAGAGACTCTTCACGGGTCGGGAGCCCGACAAGTAAGTCAGTAATTCTAAAAATAGGATAATCTCACACTAAAAAAAACTGGGTCTTCAAAAACACAATTTTTAAGCTATTCACAGCTAAGACATATCTAGCTTTTACACGGTACTAACCACTGCACCATGGAGCCACCTAATATTTTTGGTTTGCTGAGATCAACACATTTTCTTCTGAATGTATGATTTGTGTAGTTTTAAAAATCTAAAAAAAAACAAAACAACCTGAAAATGGGGTGAATATTTCCTTCATTCCAGTACAGTCCATTCACTTTAACTTGGGTCCAGTGCCCTAGTACGTTGGATAACTAAGCGTGGGGTCCGTGGTTCAAATCCCGAAAGCAGCAACTTAAGTTTTGTACAAAATACAATATACTAAAGGCTAGATATTTAATTTTCAATCCGATTCAAATCATTTTTTAATTTTAAAATGTTAATTTCTTAATAGTCTTTAATATCAATTTATTTATGAAATGCAAAAGTTCAAGCGGGGAACATAATAAACAGATAAAACAAACTTAAAGCCGAAAGTTAACTCGAAAGGACACTGAGTCAACAAGCAATAAGCAACTAGCAATACATAATACGCAACTTTTATTTTTAAATATTATCACATTGAAACAACAGTGTTGCCAGAAATTTCTAGCTTTCATGTCATCTGACGACTCCGATGATAAGATTTTGCTAATATGGTGGAATTTACATCATTTCTGCTGTGGTCTTTTCGAGTGAAATCGTAAATACAGGGATATTTTTCCAATATTTCTATAAACTTTCTTTCGAAAGTAAATAAAACGTAGTAAGCGAAAAAGCTACTTCTCGCAAATATTGATACTACGACGCGATCGCTTTTCAACATGCGCTGTGTAACGGCAGCAATAATGTTGCCGCAATCAGCAAAATTATTCGTTTGACCGACATTGAGTTGCTTTAATGTGAGACCTCTTATTTGATTCAATGTAAAATAATTGCTAGCGATAATATCGCATATTCACTATTGCCGCCTAAAATCAAGGATTTGTCATAATAATTGACTTTATTTTTATTTTTTATTAAATTCGAAACTAATTTTTATTTTTAGTCTTTAGTTTAAAATTATTAATGTTTAAAGTGCTAAATTGAATACAGAGCATATTGCTATTGTGTTATATTAAATTCAATATGTAGCAAATGCAAAATATATTTATAAATCACACGCTTCTTCAATTTCGTTTGTTGCTTTCTAAAAATATTTTTGTTTTTAAATCAAAAATTAAAAAGTTTGTTTGTAGTGCAATAAAAAATTCAAAAATTTATCAATGAATTGTTTTCTTTATAAAAAATTGGGTTCCACTTTGTATTTGAAACATCCGAACAAAAATCCCAACAGTCCGTCATTCACAGAATGATAAAGTATTTCTCTTCCTAATTGATTGGGGCTTGTGTCGGGCAATGTTACATTTCAGGCCTTACAATACCGATCGTGTCTGTCTCTTGAAAAAAAGTCAACTTCAAAACACTAATTGAATGCCATCTCCGCGCCGATGCGAAACCATTAAGGATAATTTTTATTTAATTATTTGTAAAAACCACCGCAGAATAAGTAGCAACCGAATTCCGATGTCTTGTTAGTGACAATTGATGGCATTCCGACCCGCCATGGGTCATTTGAGAACTAAATACTGAAACAGAGTGCGTGTAAGTTCTCTTTTGAAACATAAGCCTAGCATATACGACACTCTGATGGGTCCGACTGATGCTGAGGCTGACGCTGTCTGATCCAAAACGCTCTCTCACTCTAAAGCAAGATATCGGAACAAAACGAACACAAAATGTGATTTATTTTGTAAAATTGTAGCACAATTCGGCGGCATCAGAAGACTTTGTTCCTGAAAGGCCTAAAAATAGATTCCACTTGACTTAGTCGCCTAACATACGTGTGGTTAAGGCTGATGATTGTAGTGGTGGTTAGCCATCTTATACTCCCCGAGTCCGGCATGAGTACGTCAATCGTCACAAAGCGTGTGTTGTGACACTAATAAACTAGGTGAGATATCTTTTGCGCACCATAATTAGGTGAACTGCCAGGCGATATGAAATTTGAATTTCGAGTTTAAAATCTTTTTCCCTGATGCGCTACAAATCATCGTGTCAGGACAGTGCTGGTGTTGCTGTTAAAAGCGCATAAATCATTTTTACCCGTCTGTTTGTGGGGTGTCATCCTTGTCGTCTCTGCATTTCAGAGGGCAATCACAAGCGATTAATTGGGGATTAGGTTGGTTTAAGGAGAGCGATTTTAGTTCTTCGTCTTACGAACAAAATGTTATGAGATCATAATTAATTATGAAAAATATTCTGCATGTAAAGTGACGGAAAATGAATTAATGAGGCGAATAATATGTTTGCACATAGGAGATTTTATAAGTAGGTAACTGCAGATGCAGTTTCACAAAAATAATGATAATTGAATTATCAACGAATACATCTATAAATAGCCCTTGTCCTTAAAGGCAAATAAAGGATTAAATCACATCTAGAGTTTTATCATCCAGTTGATCAGTTACACATTTGACATCTTAAAAAAAGAACCGAAGGTGTGGTCGCAAATTCGTGACTTCACACGACTGCGCAGATTATCAGTGTCGCAAAAGGAAGATGAAACAAAACAATAAATCGAGCATTCACTTACAACAAAACCCGTTGACCGTAAAGTTGTTTCCACCTTCATTTTAGAAGAAATTGTGTTTTTTTATAGATGAGAATCGCAAATTTGAGAAGCTCCAAATAGCTGCACAAATTTTATGACACCACTTCATTTTTTTAGTTCACTGAACCATGTAAGGAATAATCTGGTGTCTTTATGTAGAATTCCCTAGGGATATTGCGGCTAATATTTGTTTGTTAAATATGTGCCAAGTTGATGTTTTCCGGCATGTCTCTAGTTCGGGGTAAGCATGAGTTTTAACATTCTTCTGCAATTGCTTCGGCCCTTATCTTAAGTTTCTAGTTAGAGCTGCCCCGCTCTATATATCTTACCCATCATACAAGTCTGATTTACAGGTCTTAATTGGGTCCGTGTCGATGTACAGTTTATATTGTTCGTCAATAAATCTCCAAATCCAAAGCCCTTCTTCTAAATTCGACTAAATTAGTTCGATAGAAAATTTGAATTAATTAACGTTAAGGGTGATCCAAGTAGAGATACTTTTTTCAATAGCCTTTTTTCTGTGAGGTGACGTTCTGTGAGGAATGTGTTTCGTGCACTTCGCCCAACTTGTGGTCAACATAATCGGATTACTGAGCGTACTATTCGCAACACCATCACCCATTTTGAGACCCAGCATTTATTATTGGATAATATTCGACCGAATAGACCACGTCCAGCACGCTGTGAAGAAAATATAGCGGCCGTAGCTGAGAGTGTACACGAAGACCGTAGAGAGTCGATTCGGCGCCGGCAACTCGGACTGATAACTGCCATGATAACCGACTATTTGATGCCTGAAATTGAAGCTCGTGATCTCGGCGACATTTGGTCTCAGCAAGACGGCGCCACTTCCCACACATCGCATCAATCAATGGACTTATTGAGAGAACATTTCGGTGAGCACATAATTTCACGTTTTGGGCCGGTCGATTGGCCAATTGAATTGACCAAGATCGTGTGATATCATACCGTTAGACTTTTTCCTGTGGGGATATGTAAAGTCAAAAGCTTTTGCCGACAAACCCGCTTCGATTCAGGCCTTGGATTAAAACATCACGCGTGTAATTCGCCAGTTACCAGTCGAAATGCTCGAACGAGTGATCGAAAATTGGTCTCAACGGATGGACCATCTGCGACGTAGCAACGTCGCCAAACAACAATGCCAAAGAATGTTCTTTCAAATGATAATAGACATTCTCCATTAAATTTGAATTTTCTGTGTGTTTTTTTTTTAAAGTAGGGAACCTCGAAATGGATCACCCTATAGAAGAACTTTATTCTTTGTTAGTATGAATTCATCGTTCATTATTTATTTATTCATCACAGAGTACTACGCTCTCATATCGCTTTATACATATCTGGTTTTGTTCCGTGACTTAAATGGTCCTACCAATTTTTCATCTTCGTGAAAGTTTTCTAAACTCTTTCTAATCTAATTGACTGCATTACATATGGCGAATCCAGTATATAAAGGGTGCTCAATAACTCACGCAACATGTCATTTTGTTAGAAAATACAGACTTAGAAAGCTTACATTTTTGTTGATTCAGAGAGTATATAGATCGGGGTTTTGTTTGGAATATATTAACTTTTATTCAAATTATCTATGACCGTTTCGTATAAATGTGGCTGAATTTCATCATTACACCGGCCAATTTCGTCTTTCAAGTCCATTATAACGCCTTGCTTGTTTGCATAGACCTTTGACTTCAAAAAAAAAACCCAAAGAAAAAAGTCCAATGGCGTTAAATCACAAAATCTGGTTGGCCAATTCCGATCGCAAAAGCGCCAGATTACATGATTAGGAAATGACTCATGCAGTAATTTAAGTTTTTGTATGACATGTGGCACCGTCTTGTTGAAACTACGTGTTAGTCACATGCATATCTTGTAACTTAGGCACTAAAACCTGGGTTTTCATCTTACGATAACGAACACAATTAATCGAAATGAAAATGCGTTGTTCTTTCATATAGCACTCCATTTTTACTAACTCCGAACTGTCAGCTGTCACATTGTTATTTTTTTCCGTTAGCAACACAGAACTATTAAATGGCGCAAAATTCAAATTTTGCGATAGATGAACTGAGATCTTTAACTTCTTACGTATTTATTATATCTGCACAAATCTTACATTTCAAGATTTTCAAGATGTTCATAGTGTTATGATAACACTATGCCTTCAAAAAATTGATATCAGACAAGAATATAATCATCTGCGTAGGTTGAAACGTTGCAATATTAAAGAAGACCATGAACGTCAATTTATAGCAAAATAGAGAGCAATGGCCCTATCAAGGTTTTTTTCAGTCAGTGTAAAGTGCATCAACTTGTTATCGTTCCTAGAAACAGTTAAATACATATATATAATTATTTAACAATGCTAAAATCTCAAAACAAAACTTACCTCGAACAAAATCATTATGTTTATTCGAGATAACCTCTTTTTACAATAAAGAAAAGCTTCTCCTTAACAATGTTTGGTGCACCTTAGGCAAATCTGAGGCACTTCGTTTTGAATTAATGTATATAGTAATGATTTGCTCAGCCAATGACTTACTGGACAAAACATACTGCCTAAATATAAAATTATTTAGGAATGCATGTTCTATAATGTATCTTAAAAACATTGTACGATTTGCGCATGTTCAGTTAATTAAGGGAAGAATCTCTGTGTAGCGGATTTTTTTTAAAAAGAAATCCAATGGCGTCAAACTGCATGTTCTTGGTGGCCATTTCTCTACACAGATAGCTCTTTTTTCAAAATGTTGCTTAAACAAATTTATTGTTTTGTTCGCTGTATTGTAAGTTTCGCTCCGCCATTCTTTTGAAACCACAAGATGCATTTAATTTTGAGGGCCGAAGAAGTAGTTTACAATCCTTACAAACTCTGTTGGCGGCTATCGCATTGTAAGCCGCGTAGTCAAAGTCAATCGGTCCAATCACTGAGCCAACACAAAATGCCTACCAAAAAGTGTCTCATATTGGAATCTGATGGATCACTCTTCGATTTCCGTCATAAATCCAAATGTGATAGTATTGTTTGTTAACATAGCCATAACAAGTTTGAAATGCGCCTCAACGAGATGCATTTTGAGCCTAGTGAATTCTCCATGTTAAGCTTTATTGTTCGAACATGACAGCTATCAAAGCTGTATACAGCCACAAACGAAATAGTTCTCCTACAATGTTATTTTTACTGATTCTTACTGATTTATTGTTCATTTGTTCTATGAAACCAAACGAAACTTATACTGCATTTTATTCAACCGCGTTTCTCTAGTTTTTTTTATAAATGTGTCTATTTCTGAGATTCTATTCTGATGTACTAGCAACATAAATGCAAGTTATGCGTTCGAGGACAGTGTAACTGGCACATGCCTTAAAATGAAATTAAGAGGAGAAACCAAATCTATAGGCAATTACAATACAATGGAGAATCTAGATTTTATTTGAAACTGACCTGCAAAAAGGTGCGTTATTGATAGGACTTGAGATCACCGATGTTCTTTAAGGAAAATCTACCATCTATTCAAATCATAGCCCCCTTTGATAAGGAAAAATCTAATTAAGAGTATAGTTACTATGTACATAGAAATGATATGCAATTCTAAACAAGTTACGGATTGTCCATACAATCCGGTTCACTTAATTAACAACTTCCCGTCCGATGATCTAAGCCGAGCAACTACGGACATGTCCCTTCTCCTTCATTAAATTTTACTCTCAATAATGGCACACTAAAATTCGAATTTGATAAACGGGGAAAGCCTTTACTAGTTTACTAACCAAAAGGGTTTTCAGAATTGGCATTATTTGTTAAAACTAACGGTTTTGATAATATAAAAATTTTGACTATTAGAAACGTTAATATTTGAAAAAAAAAAATAATAATGGCTTTTTGTATATCGGCCAAATTTAAAAAAAAAATCATCCAATTCTCGCAAACTATATTGTCTAGTTATGTGAAATTTAATATTTCAATTACTATTAATGTAACAATGGTTCAGAATTGGTTTCATCCTTAATCTCTCTTAAATGATCATTTAGCTGATGGGAGGTGCCCATACACTGCATATGAAACATCGAATATAACGGGTCCGCCATCTAACGTTTTTTTTTTTTGTTTCAACTAGTGCTTATTTCGTGAATGGTAACACTTAGCTCATGTCTGATCCGACAGATAATTAGTTTTATCCTTCCGCTGAACGAATATGTTTGTGTATGCGCTTGAACAACGCTGGGAAATATTGCGACATTACTTTTAAAATCATGGTAATGTTGCAGAATGTGTGCGAAAATTGCGTACGGATTTTGGAAGAAGAGAAGCACCGTCAGCTCCGTATGTTCGTTATCTTGTGGAAAAAGTGAAAGAAACTGGCATCCTCATCGATAAACCAAAGCGTGAAAAGCCAAAAACAGTGCGTACACCCGAGAATATTGCTGCTGTTGTAGAAAGTGTGCGTGAAGCGCCATCAACATCAATTCACCGTCATTCTCAACAATTGAACATTTCGGAGACATCATTGAGACGAATTTTGCATAAAGACCTTGGTATGACGCCATACAAAGTCCAATTGGTTCGGGAGTTGAAGCCAACTGACCATCCAATGCGTTTTCGCTTCGGTAAGTGGGCCTGCGATCGGCTTAGAGAAGATGCCGATTTTGCCAAAAAAAATCATCTTTTCAGATAAAGCTCATTTTAGTCTTGGCTGGTATGTAAACAAGCAAAATTGTCGCATTTGGGGCACAGAAAACCCGCACGCAAACATTGAAAAGCCGATACACCCAAAACGAGTCACTGTTTGGTGCGGATTTTGGTCCAGAGGCATAATTGGGCCACTTTTCTTCGAAAATGAGCAAGAAGTGGCCGTTACAGTCAATGGCGATCGTTATCGGGCCATGTTGAACGAATTTTTGTTCACAAAAATTGAAGAGGAGGATATTGGCAACATTTGGTTTCAACAGGACGGCGCTACGTGCGACACAGCCGTAGCTACACTCGATGTTTTGCGCCCTGTTTTTAAAGATCGCATTATCAGCCGCAGAGCTGATATCGTTTGGCCACCTCGGAGCTGCGATTAGACACCGTTGGACTATTATTTGTCCAACGGTGCCGCAAAAGATAAGTGTTACGCCGACAAGCCAGAGACAATTGACGCTTTAAAGGACAATATTCGTGAATCCACTGGTGAAATACAGCTGCACACAATCGATAATGTGATTAAAAATTGGACCGATCGTGTACTGCATGGCCAGCCGAGGCAGCCATTTGAATGAAATTATTTTCCATTATTAACCGGAAGGATTGTATTTGAGAAAATATTCAGTAGTTTTTTTTAAAGCATTTTCAAAAAAAAAAATATTTGGCGGACCCTTTATTAAAAAACGCTATAGCAATTTTTGTATAAGTAAGTCAATTCGAGTGCGCAAGGGGGAAGTACGTACGACTCGGTCATGCATCCAGCACTAGAATGTTCTCTGCCCAACTCTTGCAAAGGTATGACAAATCTGCAGTTCAGATTCGGTGTAATTACATATTAAATATTGAATTAAATAGGTTTCGGTCACTGTGCGGGTCCCATAATGACTAGCGGTTTATTGCGGTTTATTCAAAAATATCAATAGGATATGGACTCTACCTTTTTTTTTAAAAAAAAAAAACTGTTTTTAAAGTGAAAAATTATATTGCTTTTAGTTCTAATGTTGTTATAACTCACCTTCAATTTGTTTCATTGGACTGATGGCACTATTCCCATAAGAGCCAGCCCAATAATCCGTTGGTGTGTAGCAGCATTCTGTAAAATTGGTATTTAATCCACTATCGATAAAGGGTGACATCGATGCCACCATTGATGTACAATCTGATGCCATTGCTCGGCGATACGCCGTCTGATGCATTCTATTTCAATATTCTCACAAAACTTTGTCACATAAACTGTTAGGTATCACCCTCGAGTACAATTAACTCCAGTTACGAAAAAAATAACAATAAAACTTTTCTTAATTATAAACAAATAACTAAGTATAATCAAAAATGATTTCCTTGTTCAAATTATTTTACACACTGGAATAGGTAGCAAACCAAAAAAAAACTATAAGCACTCCCAATGAGAAAAACTTCATCACCGAATTATAACAAACATCGGATCATCACCTAATTGTCTAGCACTTTCGATTTGCAATTTTTCGACACTTTTATATCAGCACAATAACCTTTTTAGCGTCAATTAAACTTTCAACCGTCCGCACAGATATTCCTCATCTGACACGTATATTCGCTCTCCTCAAAAATCAACAAGCGACTCAACAAGTCAACATCGACGCTGTCTGTCTGCGCGTAGCCTTATGTAAAGATAGCCAGGCCCTCTGATCACGAAAGATCAATCCGACGAAAATACAAAAACAACTAAAAGAAAACCACCACCCGACTACCGCCTAATGAGCGATCAAGAAAAAGTGATCTTTGTTTATAAATAAATGAAAAGTGTGAATATCAACCCGAGCCGATCCGATCGTAGGGTAAGAATCTCAAACGCGCAGGAGTCATCCACACAGACTACTGTCAAATCGCGAACCAATCGGATGGTCCCGACTACGGAGAGAGAACGAAAATTCGGCTATTTTTGGACCACTTGACGCTCACCGACCGTTCTGAAAATCACTGAATCACTGATTCCTGTCGCCGAATGAAAGGGAAAATTTTCTCAAAATATTTCTCAGCAGCGCGGAATATAAACAGATCACAGATGGGATAGGGATGGTCTCTACTTGGACACGCCTTCGAACGGCGGGCCTAGGAAGCTGCTGGTGAACTCATCAACGCATATACCTATTAAGTTCGAAAATTGTTTAATTTATTTTCGAGTACCGGATTGGAGCACTCGTTTATGTCGGGAATGGCTGCACGGGGTTATAGAATTTTTTTTGTAAACATGCCGTTTCCGAGCAGGATTTGCTTTGATTTTCCTTTACCAAAGGTAATCTAGAGTCATTACAGAGGTGCTCCAGAGGTAAGTTAATTGTTGCAAGTGTAGTTTCTGGTTTTTCTCAAAGAGACTACGTCTGGGCAGGTGTATCTCGAGATGTGTGTATGTGTGTTCATTTTAACAACTTACCATTATAAATCATTAGCCAGATCGGCACCAGAGCCAGTGCGCTGTGCGGATGCTTTATTGTTGAATCAAAAGTGTAAATACTGGAGGGATGCAGTGTTTTCTTTACCGCCCACTCAATAGAACACGGCAACGATCTTCTTAGAAAAACAAACAATCTTCTGTACCAAGGCGAGGGTAATTACTTTTATTGTGATATCCTTTGGAGGTGTAGTGTAGTACTTTCGGTTTTTAATGGCCAAGTAATAAATTTAAATAACGATGATCTGTTTGGGCGGAATAAAGTTAATTTAAATTCAGAATTACCTTGCTGCTTGGGGTTAATCTAAACATAATCAGAATGGAGTATCTGTTGCCTTTGTTTAATTGAAAAATCGTGGATATTTTTAGATAATAACGCAATAGGGGAGGGAGTATAAATCTGGTTCTAGACTTTATTAAATCATTTGATGTTATTATAGTGTACCTACGTAAATATAAACAATGAACACATTGTTTGAGATACTGCATCGGCGCGAATGTTTTAACCAGTTAAATAACTTTAAAAATAGTTTTTCAACTAAATTAATTTATACTTTTTGTTCAAAATAAATGCTTCAGTGCCTATATGCCAAATGTTTGTTTTAACTATACTAATATTTGTTCAATAAATTGCAATTTTCTTGTAAGGTGGGTTGGAGTTACCTTCTAGTTAATAAATTGGCCAGATCCAAAAGCAAAACTAATGAGGGAATACTTACTTACTTATTTGAGTGTCGTAATTACATGTCCTACAATTTGAGTTACAAATACGAAACAGCGGTTGGTAAGAGTAATTCTTCGTTTAATTTCTGACTTTGTTGTTGTCAGAGTTAATAGCGGAGCCGAGGTAGACAAAGTTCCGTACTACCTCAATGTTATATCTGTCAATGGTGACGTTCTGTCCAATTCGTCGATATTGTGTATCCTTTCGTGTTGACAGCATATACTTAGTCTTTCCCTCATTTACTGCTTCTTCCTTTCCTATATACTAGCAAACGTGGCTAGGACACCACGTTGAGTCCTACCGATTTTTGGAAGATCAAGCCTCTCTCTGGTATTGTCTCGTGAGTTTTGCACTATCCTCTCAAGAATCAAACTAAAAAAGTCACATGACAGTGTATCGCCTTGCCTAAATCCTTTTTGGTATCAAATGTGTTGGTGAGTTCGTTTCTGACCCTGATGAAGCAGCGGGAATTCACCATCGTCATCCTACCCAGACCGACGAGTTTGTGTAGGTACCAAAACTAGACATGGCTCTTTTCGTCTCTATAAATCGTCTCTTGAAATCGATGAATAGGTGGTGAGTATCGATTTGTAACTTCTTGGGGTTAATTCAAGGATTTTCCGTAGTGTGAAAATTTGATCAGTAGTGGGCTTTCCTGGACTAAAACCACACTGATAAAACCCGATCATTTTGTTGATAAACGGTTTCAGGCGTTCACATATTACGGCAGAAAGGATCTTGCAGGCGATGTTGAGGAGACTTATGCCTCTGAAGTTGTAAGAATCTTTTTTCACAAAATGCATCCATCCAAATACATTCATCACATGTCATATACCTATGAAATGGTGAAGTGTGCATAGGTGTACTGTTGCTACTAAACCAATTCCCACTTAGATAAATTAGGTCACATCGTGGCTTGAAGTTGACGTTTAACTCACCATTGAAATAATCATTTCCCTTTGTGTTATTTATGAATTTATAAAATTTAATGTAATGAATCTAAAAAAAATTATAAATTCTTACCTTTCTATTCTACGTGGCTGATATCTCTCTCATTTCAGTGTAATCCAAAAATGTGCTCCTTTATCCAAAATCGATTTTCATTCAGATCATGCCAATCCTGTTTTACGGCGCTGAAATACGGACGGTATCAAAAGTATATAAGAAATCCTTGCTTGATTTGAGAGAAAAATTCTTTGAAAAATCTTCGGTCCGTTTGCGTTGATTCAACCAAAAATCCGTATTTGACGATTAATATGGCTAGGACATGTAAAACGAATGGATACCAATACTCCGGCTCACAGTTGAGCTAGACCTCGCTTAAGTGGTGCGTACAAGTAGAAAGCGGCCTCACCCAACTTGAAGTGACCACCTGGAGGCAGTTAGCTAAGGTCCGGGCTAATTGGATAGAAATGTTGGTTGAGGCCCAGGTTCATTCTAGACTGTAGCTTCACTCAAGTAAGTAAGTAGGTAAGTAAGTTTCATCTAATGTCTATTAATGGAATTTTCGTTTTTGCCATTTACAAAAACAAAACCTTTTTTCTGAGGCATGAACGCCTATACCGATTTTCCGAAATTCTTATAATCAGGCGTTTGGACTGAATGCATAATTTAAATTAAAATAAGCACATATATCAGAGTAGTCTTTAAGAAGTCCGGAATAAGCCAAAAACAATATATCCAAGTTCCAATATTTGCCCTTTTGACACTATTTTCTGATGCATGAAAGCCTCTACAGATTTTTTTTAAATTCAGTTTTATGGGTTCTTACAATCAGTCGTTTGAACTGGTCTTTAAAACGACAATAAGCCAAAATATTAAGTTTTATTAAAATCCATTCAATACTTTTTTTTTATAAAAAAAAGGCAATACTTCCAATTTCCATAATTTGCAGATAAGTTGGTATAACTCTACTATCTTATGTTATGAAGTTTTATACTCATTTTTAGAGAAAAACTATTTTTTTTTGTAAATGCGATGAGCTAAAAAATGTACGTCTGTTTAAACTGCTGAGTGCTGACCCATCGAGGTCTTACATGTATTCATCCAAATGATTTACGCTTAACCTTTATTTTGACTGCTACCAATAAAGCGGAAATACCTGAAAGTTTTCTAGGGTCAAAGTCAAATTCGACTTTTTTAAAAAGCAACACTTCCATTACTCCCATATTGCTCAAAACATAAAAGCAATGTTTTCAACTCGATTCTTACGACCTGTGCTTTTCCTTTTGCATGGAAGTTGCCTAAAAATTATTGCTATTATACAAGAATGAGTACAGACCAATCGCAATTTTACAATTTATTTCGAAAATCTTGGAGAAGATAATAAACTACCAAATACGTGAGTATTTTTATTGCAATAGCATGATTTATTACAAACAGTATAGTTTTCGTCCTGAACACAGCTGCACAACAGATTTAAAAAAAGTAGTAGGTAGATGACATGTATAAGGCAGGTCGACGATAGAAACAAGCTAACACTTCTTCCCATGCTAGATTTTTCGAAAGCATTCGATACTGTAAACCACGGCATATTCTGCATAAAACATTGAGAACAGTTAAATGTTTAATATCTTATTCAAGTGGTATATCACAAGCAGACGTTGGTAAAAATCTGAACTTTGATTTTTTTTGGCATCACAATACGTTATATACTGGGAAGTAAAAAAATAAATTAAGTTAAAGAACCTACGCATATGATGTTAAACATATGCGTAGGTCTTTGACTTCGTCTACGTAGCTGTACAGCACGTTAAGTCCGTTGTTAAATATTCCATGTTTCATCTCCGTAGTCCTATACAGCTTCGTGTAGTTTCGAAAAAGGTATCATTGTTGGAATTAATAACAGAGCCAAAATAGGCAAAGTCTCTAACTACCTTAAAGTTGTAGCTGTCGATGGTGATGTTCTGCCCCATTTGGTATTGACATACTAACAGCTTCCATGTCTATATTCCCAAGGGCGGTACATAGTAGGATCATGTATCCAATATATTAACGCTATCATTCGAAGATAACACTTGACAATTTAAGCTTATTAAATCATTTTAAAAAATAATGCTATGGAGCATTCCTTCCTGCCTTCTTTTCTCAACTTGCAAACGGGTCGGCAAAATCGCCTTTATCTCTGCCAATGATGTTAAAGTTAAATTGGCTTGCATCACTATGCCATGACATACAGCTTTAAATTCAATACATTTTGTAGTAGGTAAATAGAGATCTTGTGTATTTCTCCAGGGTCTACCGTATTCTTAATATTTAAATTGAGGTTTCCTGGCCTGGTGATTGGTTTTGAAAATGAGGGTTATATACTGTATAAGGGGCATAAGTCCTCTTAACATCGCTAACAAGAACCAATTTTCCGTTATACAAATCTCTGTAATCGTTCAACAAAAACTTGATCGATCTGTTTCTCCAATACAGCCCTTACAAATGTCATTTTTGATTTATGACTTATCAGTATGTTGTGTCCAACTAACTATATGAAACAGATTTCCCATTTCTTCCTAGATAGCTTTTGATCACAATCAGTTATTGTGCGCGTGTATTTCTTCAATTGTATGCCGTATCCAAATGGCTGAATTGAGATATGCTTTTCTATACAATTGATATACTGCTCGATAGCGCAATACCTATTTTGGGTTTTACTGTGTTCTTTGTACACATTTCTCTCGTCTAATGGTTACATTTGGCAATTGCAAATGTAACCGTATGTGTCTTGAAAAGTTGAATTGACATTTTAAGCAAAAAAAAAATAAATACAAATTTTTGGCGCAACAGGCTCGTTAGTACCTACCCAGGGCCATGATGACAAATATCTATATAAGCGTTCATGCAGTTTTAAAATAAAAATACCTACTCAAAATTTGGTGAACGCCCTTACCTACTCATACATGCTTACAAGCTAGTATGTACTTATAAATACCAATACTCCCTCTGATGTATCTTAAAGAAAACAGAAGAATTTAATCCCATTTCGAATGTGCTAACATATTTATACGAAACAGTTACAGGAAGTCATCCCTAAAATGGATACAAATTTCCTTTTCACATTCACACTCATCGTACCTTTGACTTTGACTCGTTCGTAATTGCATTTCCTTGACACATCGTAAAATTCTCTCATTTCCTCCACTTCCGTTTCACTTTAGAAATTTATTTTGAAATTGAATAAATAAAAACAAAAGATCACATCCATTTCGATCATGACAAAGAACTTTATTTATTTGTAGATACAAATACAAATCTTTTATATTTTTGTTGACAAAATTCAAGTTATGTTAGGTCTTGGTACAAAAAGTGTTCTTAAGAAAAAACAAAAAAAAACTCTACATTTACACAAAAAAATTAAATTTAGTTTAAAATAATTTTAAACGAAGAAAGATACACGCAACTAGCAAGTAGAATGAGAAATTAAGGATTGCTGCAACACCCTTTGCCATTGGTATATCCTGGGAATCTGATGGAATGTAATTACATCCAGTACCTTCGCATGTGTAGCAGTCATCGCTAAGGCATTTCTTTTCAGCTTGAGCCGATGAGAGACATCCCCTCATAAAGGAGTCGGTAGCGTTAGTATCTGGAAATAATAAAAAATTAAATATTTATGATTATGACTTTGTCGTATGTCCATATAAGTACAGACTCAACAGTTCTCTAAATGGAATAAAACAGTTGATTTGTTTTACGAGCAAGTATATGTACACTCTAAATTCCATAGGGGTGTATTAGTTTTGACACATAGTTGTAACATAGAGGAATAATGAACATATGAGAAGGCTTAAATCCGATGTACGAATAGTTTAATACCCCATCCCATTAAGTGGGTATGGTTCACAATTTTCTACGCTCAAAATGTTCATAACCATAACTTTTAAATTTTGTTGGCTATACATAGGAATAGGCAAGCACTCGCAAATTATATGTTGGGAAGTGACTTGCAGTCTTCATTACTGTTGGAAAGTTCTTGTTAAAAATCAAAAAAAAAGAATCATTTGAGGTTAAACTTGCTGCAATGTCGTTCGAATGCGAAATGTGGAGTGTATCTTCGCTTCTTCATTTAGAAATAAGCGAATAGTCGATGTTCTTTGTGTTATAAAAACATATGAGAAGGCTACAATCCACTGTGCGGATCGTTGAATACCCTATCCCATCCTATCTGTAAAACTAAAATCCCCAAAATGTGGACATGGCTAAAAACACGATAAAGAAAATGACATGGTGACAACAAATTCTTCAGACTGCTTATAAAAAACTTTTACGGTTCTACATAAGACAAGGTTTTCTCCTGCATATGTTATGGGGTAGGGTATAAAAATGGTTTTTATATAAAAACGCCCCCAAAAAGTGGGCGTGGGTTAAAATGGTCTATTGACGAAATGTTCATATTTATATTACTAACTAGCTGCCCGGCCCGGCTTCGCCCGGGTACTGTTTCGTTTTAGGGTCCGTAATAGTATTTTAGTGTTAGTAGTATTTATTTTCTCAAAGCTGACCTGAGAGATTTTCTCAATATTGTACGTAAGAACCTTGTACAGAGTATTAGAAAACTACAAAAAAAAAATCAGCCAAATCGGTCAAGCCGTTTTCATGTTATGTCGTGACAACGGAAAACGGGTTTCATTTTTATATATATAGATGATTCTGCATCAAAACTTTTTTAGAAAATTTTAAAATTTGACCGAAAAACGTTTTTTATTAAAAACGCCCCCAAAAAGTGGGCGTGGCAAAAAACTTTATATGAACGAAATACAGATATTCAGATTGTCTAAATATGTTGTTCAGAAAGTTTTTCAAAATTCCTAATGGTTTGGCCAAAAAAATACGTTTTTCTAAAAAGGGGGCGTGGCAGTGGGCGGATTTCAAAATTTTTTACACTTGTTCTGCTGGGAGCAACAAAGAGCACGTGTACCAAATTTCATCCTTCTAGCTCAAAATTTAAGGCCCAAAAAACTGGTGACGTACGGACGGACGGACGGACGGACGGACAGACATGGCTAAATCGACTTTGAGGTAAAAATTATATTATTAAAAATAAATTATTTCTCTATGTTACAAACTAATATACCCCTATGGGATAGGGTATAAAAAACCATTAGACGTGCATTCACAGTTGCCGTTCGTTGGCATTTGATGCAATTTTACGTATGTAGGTTTGAAATAATACATCTCGTTCAAACAAGAAGAAAATGCACGAAAAGACGAATGTTGGATAAAATTTAGAAACTAGCTAAAATTATGAAATTCAGCCATTTAAACTTACTTGCTGTTTTGCGGATGAAGCACTTGTCTCCAAGCTTGTAAAGAGGGCAAACCCTAGGCCTGGCAAAAGTATCGCTAGCACAAACTCCAGTTCCGTTCCCTGCGCATTGCAAACATTGGGCTCTGTGTGTTGGAAAAACCTAAAAAAAATTAATTGAATTAAAAAAAGTTACCATCTTTCAGTAGTTTTTCAATCACTTACATTACGATTGCAACCTTCCATAAATGTACAAATCAAGCATTCCATTTCATTTGAACAAGCATTTGCGGTTGAGTTATCCAAATCAGATGCACATCCTCTGATTGTGACTCCATCTGTTAAATGAGTTAATACAGTAACTGTTTAATTGTCAAACCTGAAAACACTTACCTTTGACTCGGGAGTAACACTTTGATGTAGAGTTTGTGCACTCCTTAGCTAAGAATCGTTCGGGGCTTGTGGCACATTTTGGATCAGTAGTAGAGTCGCACTGAACGCATGCATCTAAAGGGGAACACGAGATAGCATTGATACATTTTGGAATAAATACAAGTAACAAATGGGGTTGTAGCAACTCAAATACAATACAACATATATATTTGCTATGCATATATAGGTATCTATGCATATGTCCACTGCTATCAGTTTTCACGTTTTGTATATGATAAAGAATTGATAATAGATTGGTTTACTATTTAAAAAGGTGTGAATATTATTAATACATGTTTGCGATATGACATCATTTTCCATCGTACCAGCTTAATCATGACAAATATTGAAATGTTTTGACTGTTTAATAACCCAATAAATACTTGTTTCATCACTTGTTTGGTTCTTCAGACAAGATAGGCATTTATTGATGCATTACAAAATCACAGCTATACATTATTTGCTGACATTAGCCGCTTTTTAGATTGAGCTTTTCAGATTTTCCTCTAAGGTTCCCGATTTTACGTGCCATAAACGAACATAGCCGATATTGTCGGCTTGCCACACCCATGTAATGTTCAATCAATCAAATAAGACTGCTCAGAGAATTGTACATTTGTATGAATATTAAGGAGAGTTTCACTCCTAATATACATGGATAGGCTTTTGCCTTCTTGGTCTTATGTTAACAAAAGCTCTCAAGAAAAATATTATATTCAACTAGCGGACCCGACAGACGTTGTCCTTGCCGACTGCAACGCCATCGGCCGGGTGGATTTGTAAATCTAAACGATCCAGGGCGCCACCAAAACGCATACAAAAAAATTCATTCAAATCGGTCAAGCCGGTTAGGAGGAGTTCAGTGACATACACACGTACCGTAAAATTATACAAGTTTGGCCACCAACCTTGAAGAGTATGGGACCACACGAGACTTTGCCAATAGTGGCCGTCCCCGGAGCGCCCGTTGTGCCGAGAATAGCGCCGCTGTTGCCGAGGATGTCGAGCTGACGCCGGAAACATCGACCAGACGCCGTGCCTCGCAATTAGCCATCAGCGGGTGTCCCTAAGGCGAATTTTGGTCAAAGACTTGCTCATGTTCCCATACAAAGTCCAGTTCGTGCATCAGCTGCTGCCTGTCGACCGCCAAACGCGTGTAACCTACGCCCAAGCCATCCTCAATCTTGAGGACGAAGTGGACGATGAGGCTCATTTCCACCTCAACGGGTACGTGACCAAGCAAAACTATCGCTTCTGGGTCACCGAAAATCCACGAGTAATGCACGAGGAGCCATTACACCCGCTCAAAGTTACTGCATGGTGCGCTGTTCACGCTGGAGGAGTCATCGGGCCATTTTTTTTTCGAGAACGCCGCTGGTCAAACGACAACAGTGGACGGTGCGCGCTATAGGGTCATGTTAACCGAGTTTTTTCTGCCGCAATTGGGACTGGAGGACATGTGGTTCCAACAGGACGGAGCAACGGCATACACTGCACGATCCACATCCCATATTCTGAGAGCCAAACAACATCGAATGACTTCTTTTGGCCCACCTTGTATAAAGATGTAGTTTGAAGACACAAATAACCGAAGCAAAAATAAGAAAATAAATTAATTATGCCAAATTATAACTTATTGGTCGATTTATAATTGAAAATGAAAATGGAAAAAATGGTGTTGAAATGAACTGGAAATTTTATGCTCATACAAAGCAGACATTACTGCTATTCAGAAAATGCGATGAGATGAACTGTGTGAAACAGTGCGCATTGTCTATCTAATTTGATATACAACATTATTTAACGCAAATTGGTAGCGAAAATGATTTCCATCAATGTTGTTGTACACAATTTGTTGTTGAAATTTCAATCATACAATTGATAAATGGCAAAAAAAATTCCCAACAGAAATTGTCAGGGCAGGTCCCTGTTGTTACTACCAAAAATAGTATTAATTTTTCTGTTCTTTCGGTGTTCAGTATTTGGCAGTATTGAATATTTAAGCATTCATGTACATATGACTCATTGAATGTCAAAATACCATTTCAAAACACACCAAATTCGTGTGTTGAATTTTAAATATTCTTTTAAAATATTTTTCATACTAATTTTACCCCGTTTACGAAGACATTGCGTAAATACCGCTTTATGATAAGAAAATATTTTTTCCCCACCACCCCCACCGAGTTTAATTTAAGAAGGAAATGGATTAGCTATCGGCTATCAATTGTCCCACTTGAGTAATCAATTTTCTGACCACATGGCAGTACCAAGTTAAACTTGCTCGAATGGATGTAAACTGGAAAATCACTGTTGTCGTAGTTGCAATCAAAATATTGAAAACCTTTCGAATTTAAAATTATCTAATATAGAAACTTGTAAAAATGTTCTAAATCGTAAATAAAAAGCATGTCAAACGTTCTTAAAAACATTACGAATTTGATATGACAAATAAATATAAAAATACAAATATATAATAGTTGTACATAATCGTAAACGTCTTATTATTATTATTAGGAATAATGAAATTGTGCTCTTGAAATCCTTACTTGCTGGATCGGGATGATTATGAACGTTTTTGTTTTCGTTTCTGTGGGGTTTTGTAGCACAGATTTTCTCCTGTGCTCCGTATTAAGATTTTTGATGGCTATTAATTCGATATCGAGTTATGATAATAGCCTTTTCGATTGGGATGAAAAGTGGTCTTTTTATAAAGATCACTTTTTTTTTGTGATTTTGTGTGATTTTAAGGGTATTTTCACCAAAACTAAAACTTTACATTTCAGTTTGAAATGTTCATTTCGATTCGCCTTTAGTAAACGACTTATTGAATTATAGAGAAGAAGTAGTTTATGCATATGTTCCTATCGTGGGGTTGGCGGCATTTACTCATGCTTGTGTTCAAGCGAAGTAAATGAAAAGTATATTGAAAAGTCCAATCCGAGTAAGGAAAGCAGAAAGGGACCTAGCATAGTATGGTGATATTGCTAGTAGTCTAGGTTTTAAAAAAAAACTGAAAACATGTTTCCCCATTTAATATAATTAAATATAAAATATCTGGCATTAACTGCCTATATACAAGGGTCTAATACATAGCTTCTCCACTCAATTGTTTGTTCGTTTTATTTTTGCAACATAGAAGTGGACCTCCCGCTTAACGCCGAACCGGAACGGCAATTTGAAAAGCTTACATTACTTTTGCAAGAGGTGGGGCAAAAAAAGACTTAGATGTCGACACTTTCGGGACTCAATCAGGGACTACACTGTAATATTAAAACTCACAGCGATGTATGTACCTTCATCGTGTCAAAGTTAGGTTAATCACTAAGGTGCGGGTACAAGGTACATATTAGACCTCAATCGTCAATTTATGTTTGTTGTATATCATTACATTTTTTATTGTATTAAAATGTTCGCCATTGTTCATATAAACAATTAAAGCTGGCAACTTAAAATGATTACCACTTAGTATATTTTAAACAATACATTGGTTTCAGCACTTCTGCTGTGCTTATGAGCTGCCTTAATTGATACTTGCTAACTTATATGTAAATTATCACATCATCATGTTCAATCGCGAAGAGTCTTCGATTTCCGGTCAGATAGTGCCAACAAACGGCTCAATTGCGGTGGAGAAGTAGAAACCGACCTCAAACTATTTGAAATGCAAAACTGAAGAATGAGCTAACTGGAGAAGCATTAGGTTGAGACCCAGGTGTACTTCGGACTGTAGTGTCATTTAGGGAAGAAATAATTAAGATTTGTATATCCAAAGGAAGCATTTTATAAAACACACATTAGATATGTTAAGGTTTGTTCAGAGCAACCTACATATAAATGTACTCTATATTACTCTTACATATTTGAGGTCACCTGATACATCTAATTTCGATTATTTACAGGATAAAACATAAATAAACAGGAGCTCCCTTCAAAATGTATATTTATTTATTTCTTCGAATACTGGGCAACGCCCCAGAACAAAATAGTTTTTTGTTCAACATTAAACAACCATCAGCACCTGGCACACAGCATATAAAATGATACCACTTTTTTATAGCACCTCTTATCTCTGATAAATACTTATTGATAAAATCGGACTTTGGTTATGGGGGCTTTTTTTAATCGGCAATTTCCTTGAATTGTTGTGACATAATTTACAAAATGTTCGCAAGCTATTTTCAAAAACACATGACTTTTTTCTGCTACAAATCGACATAAAAACATCCACTAATAAAATTCCACAGCCGGTAAAATTGTTGTCATTTAATACTTTTTTGATATAACACAATTTTTGAAATATTTTTTTGAATTTTAATTGATTTAATATTTACCACTACTGACGTATGCCACATATGCCAGTGCTACAATAACTAGGTACAAATAACGCATTTTTAGAAAAAAGAATATAGACAGTAGGACACAGAAATCAACTTGACGCGACGCTTTTCGAATACAAAATAACTTATGGGAATTTAGACTTAACAACGGTTAATAATTTTCGCCCTGAAGCGTCCGTAATCTTATCAGGTTCTGTTTCCATATCGGAGTGCTCCAATGCTTTCAGTGATAACATTATTTTTTCACTTTGATAAAGTGAATTGGCTTAACTCTGATGTTTATGTGCGTACAGACGTTACGTACTCGATTTTATGCAAATAAAGGATCGGCGAATTATTGGTGCCTGAGCTCATAATTTGATATCAACATGCTCAGGTTATCCATCAAGACACAACCTGTTTCTTTATTGGATTCTTGGTAAATATTTTATCTCTTGTAGACTTATTGCAACACAAATATTTATGACGTCGCTACCAATTGAGTCATACCATTTATCATTGTAAATAGATTAGATTGGTCTAATTTTTTTAGAAATAATGTTGACTGTATCGTTATTCGTACGTATATGTAATGTCCGGTGGTAATTATAGGTAAATATTTAAAAAAAAAATGTAAGTCCCATTCGGAAGACGCACCCCTAGTAAAATTACTGCCTTAAATAATTGTCATTATGCTATCAACTGAATACACATCTTAAGCCCACATGAAACATCAACGAACCAGTTGTCAACTTTCGGAAATACGCAAAAAAAGTGTTTGGGTAGTTGAGCTAACCGCTGGATAGTTGAACACATGCGTTCGTGCAAATGGTCCTTAATGGGAAGTAATATATTAGTGAATGTTAATTTAATAAAATCATCGTTAAAACGGATTTTGTTGTCGATGCTTCGAAAGGGTAAACTTATTTTGTGTAGCCCATGCTACTAGTTATACCCGGCGCTTTTTACTTTTAAATTCATTTTTATTAGTTCTTAAAATGTTACGTATTAATGCAACAATGCTTAAATCTAAAGCTGCCCTCACACGGTCAATCAATTGACATCATGCATCGTGTGTGTGTGGATTGACGCTACTGCTTACACAATACAATCGATTGACGAACACTTTTGCAGCGGGACTTCGATAAGATCCAGAGATATTGGGATGACTAGAAGTTGAAAATCAACTTTCAGAAATCGGAAACTTTCCTGTTTAGGACACCGTTGTCTAGGGCCTCTAGGGATACAAAAAAGAACTGGCGAAAGCTGGTGATCGTTGGACCAAACGGACATCCACTGGCTAGTAAAAGTGTAGTAAAGTACCTTGGCATCTGGCTGGATCAGTATCTATATTTCGGAAGACATGTAGAT
This sequence comes from Rhingia campestris, assembly GCA_932526625.1. Lineage (NCBI taxonomy): Eukaryota > Metazoa > Arthropoda > Insecta > Diptera > Syrphidae > Rhingia > Rhingia campestris. The sequence goes on along the minus strand of OW052182.1, from coordinate 47,863,607 downwards.
GCTGCTCTGGCGAGAGCTAGGGGAGCATTTGCCCTGACAAGACGATTGTTTTATAGCAACCGTCTTGACAGCAGGGTGAAGGTGATTTGCTACATGTCTCTTATTAGACCGATGATTGCCTATGGGTGCCCGGTGTGGTTCAACGTTGCCCCATCTCAAATGGAAAAGATACGGGTATTTGAGAGGCAGTGTTTGAGAAGCTGCCTTGGTCTTCACAGAACACTAGTATCTGACTACACAAAATATTATTCCAACCAGGTCCTATACAACGGGGCCAACATAAACAGGATATACAATTTTCTGATGAAACTCATTCCGGTTTCACGCGGCAAGATCGATGACCTCGAGCAATAGTCTCATCTTTGGGGCCTTCTACCCCAATGATGAATATTTTGAAAGTGCGCGTTTAAGCGACTTTATTCTGCCTGAAGCTTTCCTATTTTTGGATAGTCGAGGGCTGATACAGGACAGATCGGCGGTTCCGCTAATCTACCACTGTGGATAGGCGGCTCCTGTACGACCGAGACGTAGTCGCTCAGGGCGGAGGAGAGCGCCTGCGGTTCAGCAGGAGTGTGTCCGATTGGGACCGTCGGAGTAGGTTGCAACAGGAGAACCTGTTGTGGTGGCTGCAATAATAGTTATAGATAGTTGACTTTTAAAGTGAAGAATGGCCGACTTACGTAATTCTAAGGTTTCAGTTAAGGTTAAGTTAGGAAAAACAGTCGGGGTGGCACAAAAAAAAATACAAAAAATATACAAAATGCTTGCTGTGGCTGTTCTAGTTTTTAAGTCATTTTTAAGTAGTTTTAATTAGTTCTAAGTAGTTTTAGTTAGTTCATAAGTACTTTTAATTAGTAAGTAAGTTTAAATAAAAATAAAAAAATATATGAAACCAAGTTTTTTTAAAATGTTTCTTGGTAAACAAAAAGATAAATATATAATAAATAATTTAATTAGATTTTAGGCCGAAAGGCATTAGTTTTTAAGTTGTTATTATTTAATTTAGGGTATCCGCAGAGGACAAGTAAGTTAGTTATGTTAGTAGATAAGTAGGCTAGTTTTTCATTAATTTTTGTCTAGCATGTAAGTTAGTTCTAAGTTGAAGAAAAATAAAAATGAATTAAAAAAAAAAACAATCGATTGACGTGAAATTTTTAGTTTTTGTGAGTGGTGTACGGATGTGCGACGTGTGCTCGGTCTCCATCGTCCTTCAGTTTTCCGCTAGCGCCAGTCATGTTTTTCTTCCGCGACATAAAAAACACAATGAAGTAATTTCGTCAATTCTACCCTTACACACAATAATCAACATGACAACATTAGATATTGTTTTGATTTTCGTCAATAAGACTTCACCAAATGTGTGTGACTCATTCATTTAAATTTTCACAAGCACATGTTAGTGATTGATGTAAATTGATTGACCGTGTAAGGGCCGCTTAAGGTCTCATTATCAAATTATCTTAACCTAACTTACTGGCCCTAGGCGGGTATGTTATTTTCTTTTACACCAATGCACTTTTCAGTGTATTACCGCCGGGTATAACATTTGTATTCCAATGCCAGGTAATAAATTGTATGTGTGCAGTTAGAACCGACCGCCACTTGAAAGTTACACATATACTCACAAAACTAACACCATTAAAGAAGTAATAAGTTTTATATCCCTTAATCTAAACCTCGGGTGGGCAAGCATTTTACTTGCTGCGAGCACTTTGCTTACATGGTGTGACGGCACCTGTAAACTAAAAACTAACCTAGACACTAAAAAAAACTGACTACATAACATATAATCAGGGTGGCAAGCACTCGTTTCCATGTGCCCCGAGTTGTCCCAATCGCATCTTTGGGCTCTTATTTGTCAAGTTCCTGTTAGTCGGTGGGTTTATTTCGCTCAAACATAATTCTTTCTTTACATTACTGGCGAAGCGTGGCTTTTGGAAGAACGAATTTGGTCAAACTCCTCCAGGCTCCAGCTGAGTTTGCTCGTTTGGAATTCTGAGTACGGTATTAACTCCGAAGTGATCATTATCGTACTCGAATGTTCGTATACAGAGTCTAGAGTCCATAAGTCCAAAAAAGAATTTCCTCGTAAAGACGGGACATCCTTCGCGTACAAACTAAGTTTCAACTCAATCCTTAGAAGTTGTCCACTTCTTGGGTTCGAAAATTTATTACGCAAAGCCGCATGTTTGGCGTTAAGACCCCGGCCAAAAAAAGTAAGAATTATCTACCGAGATATAACTATGCTTGTTGGCTGAAAGGCTTCAGGTGGTTAAAGTGAAACCACAAACATTAATTGTCTCCGACTGTAGAACAGAATGCATACGATACATACCTCTAGCACCGGAAACCTGCGTATTTCGTAACTTTGAAAACGCCCAATAATCGTATGTGATTTGACGATTATTAATTAAAGTGATATCGCCGACAGCAAAAACGACTATAATCATTTTAAATGCAAATCCTTACATACTACTCTACATACTCATAATGCCTGCTCAGAATGCATATCTGTAGCTTGTATCTTGCATCGCTGTTAAAAGAGAGATATATTTCTTGCGTGAAGTTGCCCTCTATCAAAGAGTATAGAACTACTACTACTAGCTTTATACCTCTTTGCCTCCATTTAGATTCATGTAGATAAACATTGTATAAGAGCTTATGCTTTCAGATATTGGCAAGCTACTTGTGAATTGATCGGAGGAATTTGTTCTGTTGCTGTGGTTGTTGCTCCATTGGGTGTTGTTGGACTGGCAATTGTTGATGCGATCTCGATGTTTTCTGTTGTTGCTTAGCTGGTCGTTGCTCTTGCAGCTGGCTTCGCGGCTGTTGCTGTTTTTCTTGCAGATGCTATTGTTCTCTTTGTTGCTGCTGTAGTAACTGTCGAAACACTTCACGCTTTGCCAGCAATTCCTCAATAAATTTATTGAGTTTACCATCTTCTTCTGCCGATAAGTCTTTGAAGGTATTTCCTTCTCCAACGTAGCGGCCTTCAGCATCGTCCGACTCACTCGAGTAGTTCAACGATTTGTCGTCATCGCCTTCAGCTGTAGTCGACCTATTTAGCTTCCTTTTTCAGCTTTAGGCCGGCATAGAGCTTCCTTCTCCTCTTCTCCACATCAGATGTAGTTGTCGCTACTGCTTTTGTTGTTGCAGCCGGCTACCTTGTTATCGGTAATTGCCGTTGCATCGCACCATTAGCATGAAGAACTATTTTGTTCTCTTCAAGACCGGTCACAATTACCGGTATTTTGACTTTCGGCTCTTTTTTTCATTTTTAATTGTGCTATGCAAAAAATAGGACAACAAATACTCTATCTGAGGTTTAACCCCTGTATGCCGCTTCTCAAGCAGATCACTGAGCTTAACTGGGTCCTATAGATCGTAGGCCCAACTTGCCAGTTAACACGTCAATTGGGTTTTCGTAATGTTTAAGCACTTTGTAACTAGCCGTCTCACACTAGCAAACCGTATGTATTCGTTACTGAGTAACGAATAATCGATACGATTCGAAGTAACGAATCGTTACTCTCCAATAAGTTTCGTTACTTTTACAGGTTTCGTTACTCGAATCAGATTCGTTATTCTTATGTTTTTTCGATACTCGCCGTTCGGTTCGTTTGGAAATAATTTGAATTTTGTGTATACCAATACTGAATGTTGTATCTTATCCGTGCAAACAGAGAGGTACCTACCCTGTTTACATAGCACCTGATAGCTATGTAGGCAGGGTAGGTACCTATAGGTTTTTTTGTTTTTTATGTGTTTTCCATCTGCAGTCTGCAGTGTAGTTGTAGTCATATAGTGATGTTGAAAGTTGAATAGTTAAAAATGTTATTTATGTATGTTATTTTTTTTAATTTAATTTAATTATTTTTCTAATATTTTATTTTTTTTTATTACTTTTTTAATTTTAATACTTAATTTGATTAATATTTATGCTATTTTTTAAAATAAACTCATTCACTTTCTCATTTTTCTTACTAATTAAAGCAAATACATTCATATATTAGATTTAATAAACACCTTAATGTTACTAAATGATCTAATATTGTTTTATTTATTCACTCTTCTCAGTTATGGCGTTTTTCATTGGGAAATCTTGATTTTGATCTGAAATTTGATCTTTTTGAGTGTCAATGGAACACGGTTCAGATTTATTTTTTTTTGTCATTGTATTGGTGTCATTTCGTGTCTGTGAAGTTAGCGTCGGTGTAGCTGCCAACATTAAAAACATAACAAACATTTGAAAATACAGAAATTATCTTCATTTAATTCATTCAATCAATTTAATAGTTCACGTATAACTTTCTTTTCCGTGTCCATTATTAATATCTAAACCCAAAGCACTCTTGTTTTTCACAACCGAAGTAAAAAATCAAAATGAAAATCACTCTTGTCAAACTGACAGCTATCATTTGTGTTGGTATTGGTAAATCTGCCGAAAAATTCAGATTTGCAAAATTGATCTCTGATCAAAAAAAAAATCAATTTTTTCGCCCAATGGAACACAACAACTGTCAAAAGCGGTCTTCAGATCAAAAAAAAAATTGATTTTTTTCCCAATGGAAAACGCCATTAAAAATCAAATTGAACCTTAACCACTCTTCCCGAAATGCGCTTCTAACAACACCCACCCTGAGTACTTTAAAACGTAATTCTATCGAATGTAAGAAAGTAACGAAAGTAACGAATACTTTGTAACGGATAGTTACTTAAAAAGTACCGAACACATACGGGTACTGATTTTTTCGTTACTTTTACAGCTGACAGTGAGCGAATGTTATACCCTACGCCATTCTACAGCATGAATACGTGGCCCTTCGATTGCTTGTCTGTAAAACTCTACGGTACCGCCGGACAAAGTCTTTTTCCTCTTATACTTTCGTAACGTTGTCCCGTCACAGGTTTTTTCGTCATTATATAATGATGGGTTTCTATGTTTCTTTGAGCTCCTGGTTCCTGGACAAAACTCATGACCCACATCTCCAGATCAACAAACATTCAATCAAATTAAAAAAAACTGAGTGTCTTTCAAAAATCTGATTTCCAGTCTTATGGTAAATTCGAATGGCTGAATTGTGATAAGCTTATCTTGGCAGTTGAGACTGGTTAGATGACGGGTCAGATCATTGCGTGAGGAGGGCCAATGATCAACCCAATCCCAAACACAATGAACATAATGAAACGATAATGAACATAATGAAACGAACTTCCAGAAGCATAATTACGCATCAGGTCGACAACTATGAAAATTAATTTGACTTTGGGTATGTTTTCTCTTTTACACTTCTACACTTCGGGACAAAGTCAGTGTCAAATGACAACTGACATTTATATTAAAACAAATTCATTGGCGTGGTTCGGGGTTGTTTAGTTTGACAATAGTATACTTTTTAAAATTGCTTGAAAATTGTGTACAAGTGTAAAATAAGAAGAGAATAATATTTATAAACCCAAATATTAAGAAGTGTTGTTGTTTGAGAAAAGAGGAACACAATAATCTTTACTACATGAAAACTTATCAACTTGGTTTGCAATCGCATTTATGTTCACACTTTGCAATGCCACTGGTTATCAATTAAACTCTTCTTATTTTAATTTTATAATTTGACACTCACTTTGCATTTTTTTATTTATAATTCGTGTTTCACTTTGCAAAACTTATATTTTCACAGTTCAATGCGAAAAGTCCAAAAATCAGTACTTCCGCCATATAAAATTTTAATTTTATGCCAGCAGTTAAAACCCACCACCACTTGAAAGCTACACACACACTCACAAACCTAACACCATTAAAGAAGTAGGATCTTTTTCATACTCGTAAATCTAAATAGGGCTCTAAATAGGGCTCAGTGGCGCGATGGTTAGTGCGATGAACTGCCGCGCAGAAGGTCTGGGTTCAATTCCCAGCCATAGCAACACCTAAATGATTTTTCACTGGCCCTCCTCTCGTGATGATCTGACAAATCGTCCGAGTAGTATCAATTGTCAAGAATAGCTTATCTCAACTTAGCCGTTCGGAGTCGGCATAAAACAGGTGGTCCCGCCATCGTGCAAGAAGTACACACGCACACATGAATGGTTGTGAGAAAGCTAGGCCCTGGGTACTAACGAGCCTGTTGCGCCAAAAATTTGTATTTTTTTTTGTAAATCTAAACCCCGGATCAGCAAATCGAATTGACCCAACATAATTTCAATTTGTTGCTATTTTATCCATACGAGTGGTGGAGTTTCTAGTACATTCACCAATTATTACATTCATCCGCATTGTGCAATGACCCATAATATTATATCGCTCGTATATCAATAGACCTCTCATGACACACAAAATGTCTGTCGGCAACCGTTCTGTCAAGAGCAGCTGTTTTATCGGTGTCCCTTCGCCCAATAAGAACAAACGAAAGGAATTTTCGATTCAATTTGTAATCAAATATTTAAGGCTATACAATTTATTTAAATTTAAAAAAAATCATCACAAAATGACATTTACCATATGTGTTTCAAATTATTTCAACGAAAGAGAATACTACATAATAGAGGGCAAAAGTATAAGTAAACTGTCAAGGAAGCCTCCGCGAAATAAACTTTCAAAATGTCTACTAAAGACTGAAGCCAATGGAATTGATGTTTATTACTTTTTAAAAGAAATTATCCATTATTCCAACTACAGACAGAGATTAGAGGCGAACGCGATTGTAAATTGCAATGTTTTGCTGATTCAGATAGTCTTACCAGAGAGGGAAGCAATTGATTACAAATGGTAATGATTTTCACTTGAACTTACAATTAAATGTGAATTAAGTATTAATATTTCAGGAACCAAATCACATCACACTCAATAAGGGAGAAAATCGAAGTCGACTATCTAATGTCGTGGTTGTCAACGCTTGGTGGTGGGTTCTCAGCCCTAGGGGAACAGTTTTCTAATTGCGTAAGTACCAACTTTGTTTGGCATGCATAGCTATATCCAAATGTGAATAAGAGATTTTGAAACAAATTGTTAATTTTGTTGAAAGCCGCTAGATATTCAAATAGAAATACAGCTTCTACAGTAGCCATTGTTAATGAGATTACATGTTGCGAGAGGGTATGTTCGACGTCAGCTTGAAATATGCACTTGGACTGTAATGTGCTTATTTAACCCCTAGACGACGAAGGGAGACTTTTCTCATGAAACCGTTCGACTGGACATAGGCAGGAATATGCAGCCTGTTGCACTAGGGACACTCCAGATTGTGGGTTGTGCTTTGGGTTTGCACAATCACATTGTAACGAAGCAACCAAGAGACCACCAGAGCGTGTATTAACTAATTTGTTGGTAGGAAATATTCCGCCAGCAACAAGTGTCGAAGACCAATAGTGACTGTGAAAAAAACCTTCAGACTTTAGAGCTAAGGGAAAGTAAAGAAAATCAGCTTTTTATTTAACTGTCTTCCGACCCGTTGAATGTATCAGTGTGAGACAAAACAGCCTTCCATTCTATTCAATCCTCGGCACGTTACTCCAGTTATTCAGTCCAAACGCTCTGGTTAAACCGGAGGTTCGCTTTGAACCCGAAGGCTAGGATTAGAAGATTCTTTTGGCTGGAACATTATTGTGTGAAATTTGGTCTATGGTCGATCTGCTGGGTCGGAAGCCAAACTTAAAACGTACTATAACTGTGTTGCAGAAAGTCTTAAGACGTTCACAGAGTACATTGGATAATTGGTGCAAGACATGGGATCGACTTTTTTGTAGATGGGACAATGTAGCTGATTCCAGTTATCGGGCATGCTCTTATCCATGCAGACTTTATTGATGGTTTGGTACATGCACACTTCTATAGCGACACCACCGTATTTGAACAGCCATCCATCTAATTTCTGCTCTAACTTCTTCAATACTGGGAGCGTTACCTCTTCGTTGACTGGAGGTGGGCTGGTTTCTTGCCCTAGCACTCTTTCAACATTTTGTCCATTAAGCAGCTGCTAAAAAGGCTGCCAGAGCCTGTGTACCTACTTTGAATTCAGCTGCTAGTTGTTTGGTTTTTTTTTGTGGAATTGACTTGCCTTCACTTCTTTTGGTTCGATACTCTTTCCGCGCGTCGCTTGTATCGCCTTTATATGTGGCTCTTCTGTCAAACTTTTTTTTACAGTAAAATCCAAGTTATCGACACAAATAAAATGTAAAGACTAACTTCTTCAGAAAACGAATAATGTGAATGAATAAAGTTCACTCTCTTAAAGGCTTTACCCTCTTAATACAACATATAATTTGACTTTCCGAAGTGTTCTTTATGGTACGAATAAGCCGCTCCCAAAATCCTCCCCACTTTCCACAATGATTTTCCATTTGAACTCCTTTTGAGTAACAAAGTTTTGTAAGTCGTCATTTTCAAAAATCTTACCGGCTCCCTCAATCTCCAACGCAGCTCGTTTGGAGGTCCGCGCGTTGTCTGGAAATATTTCAGTTGGGACACTTCATCGAGGACGAACTGCAGCGCAGGTGATTATCATCATATATGCATTTGACATGCCGTCCTTGAAATCTTTACTGTTTCCCGCAAAATCAATGCCGACGTTATCAAATGGCTTGGAAAGTGTTATCCTTTCAAGTTAAAGGGGACTGACAGGTTTTGATGCGGGCTGGCCCCACAATTTCTTGCATTTCACACATCTTGCAATCCTTTCCTTTACCAGATGTCGCCATTTAGTTAGTTTCGTACCAATCGCGGCAAGGTACCGTGATCCTTATACTTAAAGAGACTCAAAATCAGCAGTGTCAGATGATTCAGTCCTAAGGGCTAATTTTGCTACACTTGCCATAAAAATGTTCTTTATAATTTCGCTTTTATTTAACCAAGTTGGTCCATAAGCCCAGAGATCTGACGAATTAAGGGCATCACCAAATATACCTCTAGTAAGAAGATCGTTGGGATTATTCTACTCTTGCAATGATTGCAGCATGCTATTTTTGTACGTCGACGTATCTCAAGGGTAGCCTAGACTCATATGGTTTCAAACGACAAACTTCACCAAACAAATTTTTGAGTCGGTATCATAAAGAAATATGGTCAACATTTATCTTCATTGATTGTTGGAGATAAGAGCACATGTGAGCTGCTGTTATCGCAGCGGTCAATTCTTTAGTTCCATCTTCTTTGAGCGGAGACACTCGACTTTTAGCGCACAAGAAACGAGTAACGCTTCTGGAGGTATCTTTAAAACCACGAATTTGTAGAAATGCCACGGCACCGTAAGCCTTTAAACTCGCATCGCAAATATAATATATGAATTTGTTTACTGCTGGCCGAACTGATTGCCGACGAAACGGTCCATGGAGATTTGCGGGGGTGGCTGGAAGCCTATGGTGGTTTCGGTTACTTCTTTGATGATATGGCGATACTGTATCCACTGAATGTTGATAGTGGTGGTGGATGAGGAGACAGCAAGGAGTCTCTAACTCAATTGTTTTTTGTAGACTCTGGCAATCTTCGGCTCACTAAGGCGACCAACGTGAAGTATTTTTATTTTTGCACCATTGAAAGCTTCTTCTCGTTGGACAGTTGCTCTGAATTTTGGCTGCAAAGAATAAGTGTGTGTACATCCAGAATGTTGGATGCGAGCCTCGATTCTATGAGCACATGGTTGATTTCGTTGGCGTTTCGACCATCTAGAGTTGGTCATTGATTTGTGAATTCAAAGTCGTGGAAACCAAGTGCTGCTTATAGCAGTATAACATGCTTCCGCGAAGTCTTTAAGTCGGAAGCCACCGAAGATGTTTTACCTAACGACGTTCACATTGAAGTTCCCAAGTACAATTTTTACATCGTATGCCTGAATAGAATTTATTGAGACGAACTATAAGGAATAATCCCTATTTTAGTATACCGACCAAGACTTCGTCTTATTTGGCACAAGTATATCCCAAACAACATGGAGTGCGTAACTGGAGGTAGATTTGATATATTCGCATTGCCTACCATTTGACCGTTGTTGTTGTGGTTTTATTTTTCACTTTCTTTATATCAACTAGTTTTCCTTAAAATTATCTCCGATAGCTTCACGTTCTTAGTGTCACTTGAATTAAACCATTTTGACAATATTATCTACTCTTTATTCAATTAAGCTTGCTTAGCAGCTGGAAATCCAGAAACTGTTTATGGAACAAACCAAACTCTTTAATCAGCTTGTTACATGCCATTGTAATCATTGCCGAACTCTTGCTCTAACTACATTCTTCAAAATAAATCCACCTTCTCATGATTCTCTTCGATTCATCTAAACTATTTTATGACCATTTCAGGCTAAAACTGCGGGTAAAATATCTGAGCGACAGTTATATGTGGGCCTGCGATTGGGCGATCCATTTCTGCAGGCACGATGCAAACTCTACTACAGCATATCATTGATTCAAACCGGAAGACTTCGTGCCGCAAAACACATAATTCGGGAACAGTACAAATTCGCTAGCACTCAACCTACAGTCGACAATCGTTTGCTAAACATGTGTCATGGCATATGGAACCGTCTGCAATACGAATACATGCTGAAGCAGAAACGAAAACCACATGAACTTCAGCAGGCGATGTATGTCATGGAGTGTATGTAATAGAAGTGCATGTCACATATAAAGTAGACTATAAAAAGTAAAACGATGAGCTTTGTAAACAAAATATTTTTCGAAACACTTATTCTAATAGAAAACAACACGAGACCAATGCGCAGCATTGGCTCTTCAATCACTTGTGATCCAAAATACAATTTAAAATATTCATTCAATAAATTTTTATTCTTTCTATCAACATAAATGTATAAAATATTTGTTTCAACATATTTAGTATCCATAAAAAAAGAAATGGCATTCAATTGAATTTAGTATGCGAAATGCAGTTTTTAATCGTTTAAAAATTATATTCCTTTGCGTTTAGGTTGGTGTGTGATGAAAGTGATGAAAGTTCGTACTTTTGATTTTACTGAGCAAGTGTACCCATGGGATCCCACGCTGGAAGCACAATTGGTTTCATGTCGAACACTTTGAGGGTTTCTGGGCGTACGAGGCTTTTGTCGACGACAACTTCAAAGGTGAATTCTTTGAACCATTCGGCGGTCATCACAAGGTAACCCTTTTCACCGCGATCCTCGCCCCAGGAGTTTTCCACGCGGAATTTAGTAGGCTTTCCATTTTCCTGAAAAGGGAGAAGAAGTAGTGCCAATTAGAATGTTATAGTAGTAAGAGATTTTGCTTTACATACATCGATTGATACAGCAGTGAAGACCATGGCGTGGGTCATAGCTGATTCGCCATACAAAAGGCGATCCGCTTTGGTCAGAGTTATTTGAATGTCAACATCGAAAACCAGCTTGAAGTCGTGTCTGTAAGGAGTTTCAAAATAGAATCCTCTTCCTAATTAATAAAAAAACTAATTAACTCACATCGCTAAATCCTCAATGCCTTGCTTGGAAGCAAACCGTTTGCTAACTTCACAGCCAAACCATACGGGTTCGCCTTTCTTTAAGCTTTCGGCCACCAGTTCCATTAGTAATTCAGCCGGTTGATTATTGTACAGCACTGGACGGCCTCCGACAACGTTCCCTAAACAATCCACAGTGTAAGCCGTATCGTAACGGCTAGTTGGACGGGGGTCAGTAACAAGACAAACCTAAACGAGTCGATTTTTATCCCGCACAAATTTAACTAAATAACCTGCTTACCTTGTCTTCCACATTAAAAATCGGTTTAACATGCTGGTTATAGAATTCGAGCGGCGATATTGGGCCGATGCTCTGGAAATTCTTACTTTTGTCATAGTAGTCCCAGGTGAAGGTCTGTGGTGGGATGCCCAAGCAGATACCGACAATTTTATACACTTCACCCATCATCGTCTGGATGGCGGTTTTAAGAACTCCCTCCGCGGGGCTTGAGGCGTGTAGATCTCTCAAATTTTTGGCATACTCTCTTAACTGAAATTAGAAGAAAAGGCTTGTTTTTAAAAAGCCTTTGTAAAAGAGAAGGCACGGAGAACTCACTTTACTTTTGAGGATGGCATTCATGCGCATACTAGCTTCACAGCTATAACTCTCTGGGAAGCATTTCTTTGGCATAAGACCGTGTTTCGTGATAAGATTTACCAACATATCCCATTGGCCACCGTCAGACGTTGGGTCCTACAACACAAAAAGTTGATGACACATTTAAAACACTTCAGCCATTACTTACATTCAATAAAAATGACACCAAACGTCCGTCAACTTTCTCGCCACGCTCTGCCGTCTTGACGACATTATTCAAAAAATAATTACATCTTTCTATTTTATCCCAATAGAAGAGGTATCCCTGAGAGAACTCGAATTCGTCCAGCGTAAGCGTTTTGATGAATGGCACTCGAATGCAATTCAGCGCGGCAAACAGCCAGCATCTGCCAGAGTTCTTTTGGTTGGTAATTGGTTTGCCTTCGCTCTCCACCTAAAAATAATGTTGGTTACCATTAATTAATTTTCTAATGCAACAACAATTACTTGCTGAACGTACCTTATAGTTGAACACATGATTGGTGGCCTCCAGAGATTTCCGTGATAGCGCCACATCGAATGGGTCGGCCCGGGAACAGACATTTTGGGCGAGGATATTTTTTGGCTCGCTGTAAAAGTCCTTGCGCCACTTCTCCAATTGTTCATTTGTTATTGGAACTAGAAATAGATGCGTTGTTGGTGATGGTGTTGATGTTGGTGACGAGGCATTGGACGTATTGGAACAATGTAATTTCATTATTTGTTGTTGGGTTAGGCGCAAATTTCTTTGCGTAAGCAGTGAATCTCTTCTTAAATGACGATATAACATGGAAGAGGTGGAATTTTTTTGTAAACGCAAAACTGCAACGAATTTGGAAAACATTTGTTTGGTTTGCTTTGGAATCGTCATTTAAGAAAAGTCATGGATTGAGGTTGGAGTGCTTACAGGGACAGATGGAATGTGGTGCGTTTGATGATGAATTGGGATTATAAATTCGACTAAAAGGTAATCCGTTCATATAATGGCATGGAAAGGGCTTTCACTGCAATTTCTTAGAAGTCACGGATGCAGCGTTCTGTGCAAGCACTTGCCATGTAGTATTCTTGGTTCAATGCCATTCAAACAATCGAATGATTATTTAACTTTGTGCTGAAGCATACATCTTGTGATGTAATATAAATTACAGTGATCGTGTGGGTGATAAGCTATGGACAGACAGCTTATAACAATTTAAACTCACGATATTTTTGTTACTAGACAATGTGCAACGTTAACATTGCTTGAGGGACCCCATCATCAGTTACTCGATCTTTAAGCCATCGATTTAAAGTGCATACATATCGGTACGATGTTATGAAACTTAATTGCAAATGTTCTAGTGAAATGCTTGACAACAAGGTGGGGGAATGTTGCATATTAGTTGGAATAATATGTTTGTTATAAGACATCCCGGAAGTGCAGGTAAGGGCTAATCATGAATATTCCTCTACTTGCTCATTAATTCAGCTAACGGGTGATTAGCTTTACATTTCCTGGTGGGTTTTAGGCAGTTAATATTACCTGAAGAAATGCGTTTGTGCAAGTGGCCTTAAGGGTATAAACCCCTTCTACACAGTTATAACAACCAGATAAGCCTAGCAATGCATTCATGACTGGAGCAAAATTACAACAGAAGCATTTCCACATGTCGAATAGCGTAAAAATAAATATAATAGCACCCTGGGATATAAAATTTCGGGGGTAAACTGGAACCTTCGGAATCAGCGTACATCAACATCTCCAAAAAGAAAACCCACACATTCTAGCCTTTACAGAAACCCAAATCTATTCAACGGCAAATCAAATATATTAGATGTTCCGCTACGAATTCCACTTTTTCAGGGTGAACTCTGTGCTTAACATAAGATCTGACTTAGAACGCCGGAAAGAAGAATAGATGAAACCTGGTAGCTTCGATGCTATATCGCTAAAACTTTCTTCTAGAGCAGACTGTTTTAGCACTTGGCCGAAAAGGTCGTCAAAAATTAAGTGATCATCTAATTGATATATTTAGGACGTACACATTTTGATAAACCAAATCGAAAACTTTTGTAATTTTTCTGTGGATCCTGGATTCGGTTTTAGATGAGTAAAATTGTTAACACGGCATAAACTTCGCTGTTTTATGGAATTTTTCCTCCGCAGCCAATCTTTCAAATGCAGACTTATTCAAAAAAGTGCCAAGCATACAAAGACTTGCATCGATAATTTCCAACTTCCGGAAAGTAGTGTAACCATAAGAAGAATTCACTTCGTTCAACATAAACTTGGAAAGATCTGATAGAGTGAAAAATGTTTACACAAAGATTGACATTTGGCACTATTGTGACCCTATCGACTCGTCATCCTGTGGATTAATTCTGGTTTTGGTACTGTGGAAGACGATCGAGAGAGATCTTTATTATTGTGAATAAAAATTGGTTATTATCAAGACAAACAGACTTGACAGGTGAATTTGAAATATTTAATTTTTAGACATATCTTGATGTATAAGAATTACATAATTATTAAATCAATTTAATTTAACAGTTGTGTTGAGTTGTGATTTGACAAATATGATGATGTTAAAAGCCTATAAATGTTTCTTTTCCTTCTGAGTTAAAAAATAAAAGTTAGCCTTTTTATTAAGCAGGAAGTCACAGTTTAAAATATTATTAAATTATGGAGTCCTTAAATACTTCTAAACGCAAAAACCTTATTTATAAAAATTATGCAACGTTGAATAGCGGCTGCATATCCTAAATTTTTTTTTAACAAAGTGGTCGGTGTCGAGCTGTCGCATTTTTTTTTTTGTTAATTTATTCGACGCAAACCCGGTTCACTACTATGGGTGGGGAAATATTATATAAATTAGAATTTGTGCGACCCTGAATGTGTTTTTGAAATTCTAATAAATAAGGGGTTAGGTATATTTATACACTTAAAGAAGTGTACGTACGCTTAAAGCCAATCGTAAGAAATTCATGTTCACACTTCACAATTTTGTCTGGCTGATATCAACGTTGAAAATACGTGCTTAAGAATTCTATAAGTGTGAGAAATGAGTAATATATTAGACTTCTTCAATACTTCCATTTGTCTTAAAAGATATCCACTATGTTTTGGTTAAATGGAGTTTTGCAATAGCTTTTGGCAACATATGGGGTAGAGTTGCCTTATTCCGGCCGTCTCCACTTTTCGGCCACCTGTCATAAAAAGCGTCGTAATAAGTGAAACTGTTGTCGTACTTCTCTGGTTCGAATTCTAAAATGATCTCTCATCTCTCTTTTGTTAGTTTCAACATTTTCCGTTCCATTATGCACCTATACTATGACACTTTTTAGGTCATTAGTTGTGCGATTTCGTATGGACAAGGTTGTGTTAAGTTTTGCTACCGAAAAGTTTTAGTGAGACATTGTTCCAGAATAAGTGTTTGTTTTGAAATATTGTTGGGTAAGTGTTTTTTATGAGTTTTTATTTTTTTATTAAGCTATATTTTATATAAATTTACCTTAAAAAGTAAACAAATGTTTATGTTTGCGATATTTTCAAGGGGGCCGGTAAAAGGACACAAAAAACCAGTGTTGCCTTTTTTCGGCCACCCCGGCCGGAGATAGGAAACCAGAACATTTTTTTGTTTTTTGAGTGAAGAGCACAAAATAAATGACTGCGTTATTATAAAGCTCTCTGAGCAAACAAAATCGTAGTATAGAGTATGGTTCCAGTATTCGGCCCCCTGTTTCTATTATAAAAACAAGATGGCCGAATACTGGAAACTTTGTTTCCTTATTTCGGCCACCTTGAAAATATGAACTAAATTAACAAGCAATGTACCTATCTAAGTTGAATTGTTATAGGTACATAGTTTTTTTTATTCAGGGGGCTGAGTATAGGAGCCAAGGTGGCCGAAATTGGGATCCTAGGGGCCGAATACAGGAAAATATGAGTTTTTTCATAAAAACGAAGAAAAATATTGTTTTACATTGAAATATTATTGTTTTATTTTTGTATATCTCTTAAGAAATATCAAATCAACAATATGAAAAAAAAACAATGTAAAAAACTTAACAATTCAAGCCTCAATGACAAGTTTTGTAGGAAAATCGCGTTAAGGGGCCGGCAATAGGCAACTCTACCCTGTATTTTCTTGAAAGTAATTTTTTTTTTGCAGAGTACTGCGTGCCAGTGCTTCGATGGTACACTTTGTACAATACCCCCAGCAGCACTAGATATTCGATTTCAGCTTCTATCCCTTGATGTTTGTGGCAAGCTAATTGCAGCTAACTCAGCCATCCAACTCAAAGCCACCCAGCAATTGTTAAATATAAAAACTGGCCACTCAACAATTTTAAACGAACACACAAATATTCCTGAATATACCGATTACACCCTTACCAGGTTAAACATCGATAACAGTTTCCAGGTCACACTCACAGAGAGATCGTCATGGGGAAAGAAAAGAACCTGCACAAAATGAATTGATCCATTTTTACAACGGTGGCTCCAAATCAAATGGCGGAGTGGGTGCTGTTGTCTTCTATGACAGGCTAAGCCTCTACCTTTCCGTCTTCCGGTTATTGCATCTTGTTCCAAGCGGAGCTCATGGCGATAAAATAAGCCTTATCTTGGCTGAAAGAGAATGTAATATCTGTCCAGGATATTAGGATGTTTTCGGACAGCAAAGCGGCCATCAAATCCGTGGAATCAGTCTCAACAAATTCAAAGACAACCCTTCACTGCCGCTCATCTTTTCAAAAGATGTCATAGAAATTTAATATTTAGCTATGCTGGGTGACATTCCAGGGAACTGTAAGGCTATTGAACTCGTCAGAAAGACTTGGCCTTTACGCAAACGACTTCTGCAGGAGCTGCATGGATGAATAGGAATAAGAAACAATATCTTTTCTGTAACTGTCCGGCCCTATCAAACAAAAGAAAGCTTCATCTTGGAACTTACATCATTCATAATCTCTAGGATTTGTCAAACACGGGAATGAGAAGTTCCTCCGTTTTATTAATACCACAGATTGCCTACAGGTAGCAAGGAGAAAGCAAAAGATACGCGTGGTATCACAAAACTGGCCTTTAACATATTGTTATATTAGAAATTAGTCTTATTAAATAAATTAAAAAAAAAAAACCATTCCGACCAAAAAAATTCCAATACGACAACGAACGACTAAGAAATTGAGAATTATCGACCTCATGTTTCATACACAATACCAAACATCACAAGGGACGAGCGGAACTCGCAATATGAGCCATTACTTTACTCACATTGGATTTGTTTTATCCTAACTTCAAAGCCCCAATAATGGTTATTATAACTAATGCTTAAGATAATGTTATGATAAAAATATAATAAATATGAAAGGCTAGTATTTACTGAATAAATTTTATTTATGAAAATGTCGGTCGGCATCACTTGGATGATAAGAAGGTACTTGAATGGATTCTTCCTTAGAAAGAAATGGTTCACATACACAATCATGTTTTAATTATGCGTTTGCTTTCCCTATATATGCCTTAATCTTAATATTTGAATTTACCACCATCTATCAAGTGAATAATTGCTGATGTCCATAAAAAAATATGGGTAAGAGCATACAGTTAGAAAACACTGCGTTTTCATTGCTAAACAATATTTCAAAAATCATGATAGCTTGGCTGCCACAATTTTTTTGAAAAAAAAAAAAAAAATATATATGGGAAAAATATTGATTTAACATCGTGATCGTGAACTGCAAATAGAGTACCTACATAATTGAAAAATTCAGAAAGACTGGATCAATTGGTGATGCTAAACTAACTTGGCGTCTAATAACAAGACGTGTTTGTAAAAGTCCAGAAACAGTAATTCGACAAGATTCTTAAGCGTATAATCACTACAGATCTGTCTCCATACCTACAACGTTTTATTTACACAGGAATTTAACCCTAATGACCACCAACAGCAAACAAAAAAAAAATATTTTTCAAAAGCATGCAAATCTAAACTGATCAAAGTAGGTTTGTCAAGTCATCTTGGAAAATAATGTTTGTAAGTTTTTTATTTGGGCTAACATGTTTCTGATTTCGGAATGAGGACGTATGTTTGGAAAGCAAATTATTAAAAAATAATTTAACGTAGGTAATTGATTGTACCTATTTGAAAAAAAAAATACATTCAAATTCCCTGGAAAAGGAAATATTTAACAAAACTTGGTTTCTATCTATGTTATGCAAAGTGGTCAGGGGAACTTTTGACATAAGGGTGAATATGTATCAGCAACAATCTTGGGTAATTTCTTGGACCCTCAAATTTCTTGGAGTTGGGGTAAATTATCTCAGAAAGAGACAAAATTACCAAAAAGTACGGGAACGCGTTTAAGTAAAAAAAACAGTAAAATTTTATATGTTGTATGCCTTTTAAAAAACAAATGACATAAATCACCTGTAAAAACAAACGAGTTGTCACTTTTAGATACCAACTGACAGATTGATGATTTTTACCAACAGAAATTTCTGCATTAAATTTTTTTTACAGATTTTCATGGAGGTGTAGTTTTTGCTCTCTAGTGAGCTGTCTCTTTTACTTATTTTTGGGTACGGGAACGGCAATAAGTAAAAATCAGTAAGAATCAGTTAATATTATTTTGTACGGGAACAGACCTATTGTTGTCATGTGATGATGCAGGAAGAAGTTTCAATCACAGCAAACAAATGGGAGCGCTTTAGGTCGATGAACGGTAAAACTGCTATTTATGCATCAAATAAGGAAATAATTTTTAAACAGAGCCACCAAGACACCAAGAAAACAGATAAAAAGTGTTTTCCCGTTTAACTTCTTCAACGCGAGACGAGGAATGCTTTATTCCTTCCAATTGCCAGCGCAATCACATACACAATAAGACTACCTTACTGACTGTATTGCCTTCTCTTATTAAGCATTATAGCTGGGAGTGCTGCTACTATTTGTTATATGACTACCACCCATAACTTGGAAATGCAAATGAATCCAAGCTGATCCATAAAGATTCGTGTTGCACTTTGCATTTGATTGATAAACCACAAATTGTTCCCCGTTAGCATCCAACAGAAGCCCTTGGAGTTTTATTGAATGTAAAATGCGAGTTCGTGTTACATTGTGAATAACAAAACATATAGAAGCAACGGCTTATCGCCCACTTGAGAGCTTTTATCCCATAACAATTATAAATGTACATAATTGGAAAAAATTAAATTAATTCTGCGATAGATGCAAACCACCAGTTTCCATCAATATCACAACGATGAACGACGACAAGTAGAGTGAGTTCAATAGGTGCGCACAATTGTTGGCTTTATCTAGTCGCATTTTGCTGCCTACAATTCTGGCTTTCAGTATGTGATAAGAAAAAAAAATTTAAAAACTTGATCACATTCCATATAATTTTTAAAATGAAACACTAATAAAATAATAAAATATTTCTTGCAGAGTAAAGCAAACTATATGACTTATTGCATAATATCTGTGTGCAAAAATATGACTTTGATAAACAAAGAGCACCGCGATTGCATTTATAGTTTTCTTTTATTTGGATATTGAAAGACCCAACAAAACAACAATCTTTTAAGATGCAAACAACGTAACTGCGAAATCTTATCGACGTCGAGTATTATCCACAAGCAAACAAAAAACAGCAACAGTCTCCCTCATATACCTACAGAAAAAAAATCATGACGGCTCGTAAAATAAAAAAAAATCCACGAGACAACAAAAGAAAGGAGAAAGTAGGTTGTTGGTCAAACCACACACAGAAGGAAGGCACCAGCAAAGAGAAGGGAACTTTGGTAAAGTTGCTGCCTCCTAGCATAGCGCCCACGACTTCTCTTCGCAACTAGTCAACTTTTTGTTTTGATAATTTTTTTGTTGTTTCTTTTTTTCGCTTATGTAGGGTTATGACAAAGAATTAAGAGATGAATTTGCGAAAAAAACATATATCTACTTACTGGAAACCATTTTGTCCCTCTGCTTAAGAAATTATCTCGATGAAATTAAATAAAAAAGATACAGGCGGTGTTCTTCAAATGATAAATTGTGTTTCTTTCGTTTAGTAGATCTGTATTTTATTTTTATTTTTTGGTTAGCACAGAGCTCAGAAAATTGACAGACACCACTTCACACTTCACACACGACAACGACTTTCCCAACGAATAGGGAAATGGAATATGGATATGGAATAAATAAAACGGAGTGCATCCAGTGCATTATAACGGCATTTTGTGTTTTGTGACCTTGATTGGTTGCTGTTTGTACTGACGCGTTGAGTGGTGACAGCACTAGTGAAAGGGACATTTTTCTGTATTTCGGGATGTGTTCCGTAGGTTTGTATGTTTACGATAACAATTTGCAAAATATTATTAAGGCCATTATGGCTGAAACACAATCACGCTTTGGAGCATCGCTTTACCAACGTTACGCCCAACTGCTTTGCACACGCTTTGACATATTAGGGGTATTCATGCAACATCGGAAAGTTATCGTAAACGTTGTAAACGTGATAAAATTACGACGTGATAAATGAACTGTCAAATTTTGTATGGGAAATCTTTTCTAACAATATCGGAATTTTCTCACAGGAATTGGGTGCGTAAACTGAGGCGGTAAATGTTGTAAACTTTTGAATTGCTATTTTGACATTTAATCAGTCACTATCACACAACAAAAGTATGCGCTAAACTGAAACAAACTATCGAGAACGGAAAGACAACAATAAGAACAAAATTCTATCAATAAATAAATTACTAAAATGAGATTAAATTCAGTGGGTTACCGCATTATTTATTGATGATGTTTTAGGGTCGTTCATGAAACGTCTTCGTAAAGTTATAATCTTTCGCACGTAATAAAATTACGATGTTGCATGAATACCCTTATTTATTTTCTAAGCAGTTTCAACTTCTGCTACAAAAATGGGGGAAATGATAAAAATCTTTGCTAAAAATATCGTATTCCACAACCTTCTCAGAAAATAATACAGAAAACAACAACAAATATTTTGACAATTCACACTTTTTCCAACCTTTGCTTTGTCCATGGCGCTTTACAGCAACGTTACGTTAAGATTTTACGTTTTTCATTTTGAGGTGGAAACTCAACGCCAGGCAAAGCTAAATTGGGGTAGGTAACATTGATTTCATATGGTGTAACTAGGTGCGTCAGCCAACGCAACGCACCAAAGCGTGATTGTGTTTCAGCCATAAGTGTATTCATGCAACGTCTCGTCGTTAGTTCACAAACGTGTGAAAAATTGTAAGTTTACGACGACGTTTTATGAATGTCCCTAAAACGGCACCACTAAATAATGTGGTAAACCACTGAATTCAATCTCATTTTAGTAATTTTTTTATTAATCGAAATGTTTCCGTTTGTTCTCTTTCCCATCTTTATAATTCTTTTCAGTTAACTGCACACTATCAACCTTAGTCATAAACTCATTTTAAAAAAAACGTATATAACGTTGAATACAGGCTGCATATTCTTATCGCGTCTGATGGTTGAATAGTGCCTGTATAATATAAATATATAAAGCTTACAATGTTTACCATCTCCATTTCCAAACCCAATTCGTGTGCGAAATATCCGATATTGTTTCAAAGATTTCCCATACAAATTTTGACAATCATTTACCACATCGGAAGTTTACTACATTTACAGCGTTTTCGACGACATTCCGACCCCTATTATGAAGTGGAACTTCAATATAATATATTTGTATGCTGCACATGCACGATCAATTCAACGAACCAAAAGGTCCAACGACGAGTCGAAATTCATGGAGTGGGGGGATTTTTGGAAAGACCAAAATCTACCAGCCTGAGCCACCAAGAATAAGCTCGACTGTTCATTCGCTCAATGTTACCGAGGAAATGTTTCGGACGAGTTTTTACCTTAACTACATGTACTCGACGAGTCCCGTAGATCAAGCATTTAGACTATCGAGTTAGAAGTTTTGATCACATTTTTTCACTAAACCATTATAGATTCGGTTTCCTATTATTAGTTTTCGTCGTATCCGCATTGTGGTGTTCATTGGGTTGATGTTCACTCCGAGGAAGATGAACTCTTTAACTTCCTCAAAGTGGTTAGTATCAATACTGACATTTGGTCCGACAATATTTTGTTTGTTCAAAGCATATACAGATATATATATATATATATATATATATATATATAGCATATGAGCAAATATAGATAAACATCAACTGCCGTAAATTCTTCTACATCGGAATGATAGGAGTGATCAATGATATCTTTATCGATATCAATAGAACACTATAAATATACCCCCTTATTCATTAGATTTCACTAAAACACATCTCAACGGTTGTTTAGTTATGCAGTGCATAAGTATTTATACACAATTTCGCACAATTTCTTATTCATTACATATTTCCCCACCTATACTAGTTATACAGTGTTTGTGTCAAATAAATTACCAAAAAGCTCGGCAGAGTTTCCCAGGATCATTTTTATGGTTGCGCAACTCATCGTTACAACTTTGATTTTTACACTTTTTTAACATTTTTTTGACTTATGTTGATTCAATAACATCGTTTACAATGTTGTGTCTGTAGGTATAAAAGAATAACCTTTTGAATAAATTAAACAGTGAAACACAACTGCTAAAATGCAAAAATACCCTGGATGATTTTTTTCAACTTACAATTTAACCTTTGGTAACCCTGATGCTCAGCCGTATGTGTATACAGAAATAATTAAAAATAAATACCCTTATACAGGCACTATTCAACCATCAGACGCGTTTAGGCAGCCTCTATTCAACGTTGTATAATTTTTATGAATAAGGTTTTTGAGTTTATGAATAAGGCTGATAATGTATTACAATAATAAATTACTTATTCCCAGATCCCAGACTAGTTAGTGGAGATAAAGTTCTTCTCTTGATCTCTGCTAGTTTAGTCTTAAGTTAGTTTTAGAACTCTCTTTTTAATAAGTAGGTACATATTAAAATTCGTCATCGTCTTATACCTTCAAGTATTTACAAACGTGCCCAAGAGAAAATATCCCCTAATGCAAATTGGGAAATTTGTGCAAAGTTAAAATCGAGATGACACTATGACAGCATTTTGCAAGAATCGCGTGGAGACAACAAAGCGCGGGTTTGTTTCTACGAGAAAAAAAAAATTATGCTGCCATAAACTTTTGTTTTTGTGGTCTTCTGTGGCATAATAACATCGGGCTATAAAAGGTATTTGCGTTATTTGTTGGATATTCATACAAGCTATCATTACTGATTTCTATTACAGCCCCTCGACCAATGTCACTGAAATGTATCACCATCGAGGTTCGCAAGAACTTATTTTGTGCCAATGTTTACCTGGAGTTTGACCACAGCTTAACCGAAACGGAATATGTTAAGATTCACGTCGACAATTCCAGCATTCGACTAAGGGAACACTCAACAGAAACCACAATTCCATTATTGGGGCATTTCACAGTGCGGGCGCATACGTTGAGCAGCCTTGTGGTTGAAGAGAACAATGCCAGTTTTCGTATGACTATTGACACGCTACCAGATTCATCTGTTTGGCCAATAAATGACCTGGGCCAGAATGTTTTAAAACTTGTACCTGAGATACAGCCGTCGAGCCGAGTGACGTTATCGTGCGGCAGTTGCCATAACCAGATTACTTCCAATGACCAGCAATTTGATCGAATTCTCGAATACCCATCCGGATCAATCGATGTCGGTGAGTTCTTTTGTCATCATGGCCCCGATTTGAATTCTGTACTTGTTCCCCGACTGAGTGATATGTTTTATGGGTTTCACTTTGCTGTGCTCAATGCCGACATTTTGAAAGGTATTCGCATTAAAGAGGGGCAAGCATATTGCCGCCGCTGCCTTATGCATTTGGGCGAAACCCTCTTTAATGGCAAAGCAATAAAAATCTGGACTGATACTCTGAAAGAGTCCGTATTCCCAGCCGTGAACACAGAATCGCTATTAAATCAGTTGATGACGAAAATACTCAGCGAGTGTTCAATCAGCAAAGAGATCCACATTATGCAATTCTCAAAATCAATTGTGGAATCGACTATGCCGACGCGACAACCTAAGTACATTCTCCTCAACATACTCGAACGGAATCTGGATATTCTCCGCAATGTAACATCAATGGCAGATGGACTAAATAACAATGGTGGTCACGTCAAGTTGGCAAATTGTAAAGCGAATAAGGTTTTATATCAGTTCCATGAGACAGATACTAGTGCGCTTTTGAATTCGTGGAGGACTGACATCAGTGTACATACAACAAAAGTGTCACCAACGCTTTTCACTGCACTACTGAGGAAACTCGAAGAGAACTCCAAGTTATTACCTGAAGTATACCGTTATAGCAATGAATTTATTTTAAGTTATGTCTTCTACTAGTCATCAATTTTTTTTTCTTTTTATCCCTATACCCTTTTGTGTAGAGTATCTTTTTTTAAAGTTTGGATACGCCATATGCTGTATTAATACTGACCATGTCCGTCCTCATGTTGCTACTTTTAGACATTTTAGTTTTCCATTATTAGCACATGATTATTTCTAGACGGATCCCTCCTTTTGTTTGCATTTAAATTAACAACCTAAAGTGACATGCTTTGAAAATTGTTTTATTTTTATAGTGAAGACCAATATTTTTGTAAATAAAAACTGCAAACTCTTTAAAGAAATTGTTAATAATAAAATCTCAATGAATATGGTTGCAAACAACTATTGTTTGATTTGGGTGTAATTATGCTGTACAGTGTTAAAAAGTGCACAGCCGATATTTTCTGACTAAAAATGTGACACTCGTAACGTTTGAAATCTTTAAACTACATTTTCCTCTAAAATTTCATAATAGTTTGGGGAACATTTATTTCAGAAGTTATTCAGCATTTCAATGATCTTGTCAACGTCACATGGGTAGACAAACCATAACCCCAGTACAAACAACCATCTGGTATATAAGGAATACATTCGAATCAACCTACGTCACTATGAGTAGAGAAAACTTCCTTATATCGAAACACTAATTGAATGTGCCGATTCAAAACCAAAAACTGATCCTAATTTGTTATTCGGAATGGTTATGATGACTGGTTTCGAGACTGTATTGGACACAAACTATTTCTGGATGGAGTCTTATTTGAAGACTGATTGAAAGAAAGCGATATTAAAGTTCGTCATACTTGATGGCGCTTCAGTTTAGTATTGCCTAACTCAGCTTACCTTCCTAATTAGCTCGTTACCTAAATAACTGTTCTTCTAAGTTGGTTTAGTAAATTTTTCATTATCCATCTGGGTGGAAATCGAAATCGATTGCTGCGTAACATGACGTATCCATCTCGACTTTTTGACTTGTTCAATGTACCGACAAAGCTTTCACAATTTAAAAAAAATAAACTAACAGTAAATTAAATTCTTATTTTTCAATATTAAATATCAAATATGTAGGTAATAGAATAAACAGCACAACTAAAAACAAAAAAGTAGAGATCCTGGAAAAGGTATTTTTCTTTAGGGTCCTACTATTATGAGTTCTTTGCACCGTTTGTGTTGGGAGAGATATGCAAATTTGTAAAAATAGCAAACCCTAGCTCTTCTATGCAAAAAGTTTTTAAAGACTAAAAAGTAGGAGGGGATAAATGCTTTTTGGATGATCCAGCTCAGACTCACGAAGCAAAGGGGAGAAAACTTTCGTGTACATTTCCTTGTGGAACATCAAAAGCTATATTTTTCTGTACATTCCAATAATTTTGTGCAACACAGGCTCAGGAATTTCGACTTATTAAGGGTCCAGATTATTTTTTTAAACCTGCTTAAGCTTGCACAGAAAACTGCAAACCTTCTAGACTAAAATGTAAAGAAATGGTTAAAAAAAAAAACTGCGATCGATTTTTCCTTGACAGAGGTTTTTTTTTTTATTTTTTAGTTAAATTTTATAGCGTTTTCGATTAGGATACAAAAAGCACGCTTTTTTTTATCTTTTTTCGAATGGGATAAAAAACACTCACTTTTGAAAAATCTAGATTTCAAGTAAGATTTACACCTACGTGCACCAACAGAAAAACATTTGACATCTGACTTATGTTTGCATTTCGTAGTTTGATTTGTGTTTTATTAATTTTTTTTAAAATAACAGTTCATTTAATGAAAAAAGGAATCAACATTAAATTAATTATTTGAATATTCTTCCTCATTATACATCAACATCAAGCGACAGCTTTTTGGATTTTTACAAAAACAATTCCTCATTCATTGTTCCATTTTTTGTTAAGTTTTTAAATTTTCGCACAAAATCACTTTTGGTTTTTCAATGATCAAAATTATTTTTCTAAAGTAATGTTATTACACCCAAGTAAAATTTCAAAATTTTAATCCCATAATGTTTTGTGTTCCAATGATGCTTTTCAATTGTAGCAGCTATAAGGGCCCAGTTATAGCTATCATTGAATAACATCATTGGAAATTTTCTTTTGCTCATTGCGGCTTTATTACAAATTCAACCATTGGCGAGTTGGTGTCAAAACAAAGCATATGCATTTTAGAACATGATTATCCAAACATATTTTAATTTTATTATCGCAATAAATCACTTTTTATTTTTCACTGATCATGATTTATTTTTGTGAAGTAATGTTTGTCGTTCCACCGAAATGAAACGGAATTTTCCTACGATTCCTATAAGCAGATATGGAGGTAAAATTTCAATTCCATCATATTTTGTGTTCCAATGAAGTTGTTCAATGATAGCTATAAGGGCCCAGTTATAGCTATCATTAAAAAACATCATTGGAAATTTTTTTTACTTCTTGCGGTTTTTTTTTTATAAATTCAATCATTGGAAAGTTGGTGTCAAAACAAAGCTTATGAATTTTAGAACATGATTATCCAAAAATATTTTAATTTATAATTCTAGTTACCGGAGAAAATCACTTTTTATTTTTCACTGATCAAGATTTATTTCTGTGAAGTAATGTTTGTCGCCCTAACTGAAACATATGATATCAATCAACAGACATTTCAGTAGTAGATTTGTATACCCTATCCCATACCTCAAAGTATATGGATCGACTCAGAATCGCTAGCTGAGTCGATTTAAGGCCTGCTCAGAATGCATATCTGTAGCTGGTATCTTGCATCGCTGTCAAAAGGGAGATACATTTCCGGCATGAAGTTGACCTATATTCAACTTCAAGCTATAGATTCACGAAGATACACATTGTGTATGCGCGTATGGGTTGCCTTGTTCTTAACTTTAGCCGTGTCTGTCCGTCTGTCCGTTCGTACGTCACGTGCTCTTTGTTGCTCCCAGCAGAACGAGTGGAAACATTTTTGAAATCCGTTAACTGCCACTACCCTTTTCAAGAAAAACGTGGTTTTTGGCCAAACTCTAGGGAATTTCGAAAAAGTTTCTGAACAACATATTTAGACAATCTCAATATTTCTATTTCACCTATTTAAAGTTTTTTGCCACACCCACTTTTCTGGGGCGTTTTAAGTAAACAAAATTTCCGGTCAAATTTTAAAATTTTCGAAAAAAGTTTCGATGCAAAATCATTGGTAATATTAAGATGAACATTTCGTCTATAGACCATTTTAACCTACGTCCACTTTTTGGGTGCGTTTTTATATTAAAATAATTTTTATACACTACCCCATAACATATGAAGGAGAAAAATCTTGTCTTTTGTAGAACCATAAAAGTGTTTTATAAACTGTCTGAACAATTTGTTGTGACAATGTCAATGCCATGTCCACTATTAGTTTTACAGATGGGATGGTATATGATATGAAACGATGGATTGTAGCCTTCTCACATTTTTTTTTATAGATTTTGGAATATGAAAAAAAAAACCAGTAACAATTTAGTAAAAATAATATTGTATGAGACCATAAGCTGTCACCGTCAGTTGTTTTATAATTTTATGTCATTTATTCTATAAAGGACAAAAGAACTGATATTTTTATTGTATTTTACTTAACCGCGTGTCTCTTAAATGTAATTTTTGAGAAATTCGATAGTTATTCTTTTTTACTGAAACATAGACGGAAATAAACTTATTTCACAGAAGAAGTTCAGCCTTAACTTAACTTAAGACTTGAGTTTAAATTTTTATTTCATATTGCCCGGTTTCACAGTCATATCTAACCATGAGTTCAATTGAAAGTAGTTAAACTTAATTGTATGAATATAATTTGGCAGCATTACGTAGTCACTACGTAATGTGATATGTGAATTGCAAAGCAGAGAAAAATATTATTTCTGTCATTGTGTTAGTTTTAAGGCCCAGTTTTTCATTGCGAGATCATCCTAGTTTCGGAATTAAACTCGAGTTATCTCGAGAAAGCAGTTTTTTAGTCGATTTAAATCTAGAGTAAGTCAACTCCAGCAATTTTTCTGAGTCAACTTGGGATTAAATGATCAAATGTTTTTGACGGATGATAAAATACCAGGGAGGTTTTTTTCGTAATTTTGCTAACGATTATCACTCAGACAGTAGTGGAGACCTCATGAACAATCGCTCAATAATCGTCTGTGATTTGACGATTATTGTTTTAAGTGAAGCAAATAAAGTGATATCGCCGACAGAAAAACGACTATTGATCTTACGTGATGCAAGATGTACCGTCGAAATGTAAACGTCAAACGATAATCACTTTACGGAATGAGGGCCCATGCAAACAATTTCTTTCAATTCCATTTATGTGGAAATTTAATTTAATTTTGAGAAACTAAATGCAGATCTCAGCGTCTTGAAATTGTTTTAAATACTGTTTTAAGAAGAAAAATACTTGTAAGTTTGCGACAAAAGCATTTTCAGTTGTTTGGTTAAAAGAAAACCCCCATACACGTGGGGGTTATTTCACTGCATCTAACTTAGAGTTAACTCAGCACTGAAAAATTGGGCCTAAGTGGTGGTGATTAGTGCGTTCTAACTGCTGGCATGAAATTACCTGTCATTACAATTTAAATGTCACTACCCGGCGGTAATAGGTACTAACAGCCGTATTAATAAATGCGAATTAAGTGTGATTTATAGTGCCGCTCACTTGAGAGATCTTATTTATAAACAAAATTTTAAGTTAATTGGTGTTAATCAACATAAAATTAATTAATTCAATGGAGTAGGTGAATTAACCAGGAAATAAATTTATTACGATTTTACTTTTTTTTAATGAAATAGTTCAGTGACATTTTGAAAAAAATGCATGTGTTGGATATTAGTCCAATAATATCGAGACGAATTGGTAACTACTTTATTGTCGATTTGTGTTGGTGTCAACATATTGTTCTCAATAATTGCGACTTTATATGCACATATTTCTCGCAGTACATTCTGTAAGAAGTTTTATACATTATTTATATGAAACCTATTTTGGACTACCCTGTCGCTTTGTGTCCGATTTTTCGTTATCTTTCTTTTGATAATACCAGTTTCCATTGTTTTATAAATAATAATAAATAAGCTTTACCATGGGCATTTATATTTTATTAATAAGAAATCTTAATTCATGAATTAACTTTTATCAGCTGTTTAGTTAATTCGTGAATTAAAGGTTAATTAGTCAGTATTTATTAAGGCTGTTTATAACACCCTTGTTTTCTTGGTGCATGTTTTTAACTAATTAGTTAAATCGATTTTCCCAATGACAGAGATTTGGCAGCATTGTTGTTCAGAAAGCAAGTAGCAACACACTGCTCCAAAGGCTCCCCTAGTTGCCTTGCCGTCAGTGCTGCCAGAAATCATGATTTAGCATGATTATCATGCTTTTTGGACTCAAATCATGTTTTAATGTTTTTGAGTCAAAAATCATGCCTTTTGTATTTAAAGATCTATAATCGCTTTGTATCTTCATAATCACTTTTTAAAGCGACATTACCACTTACATGCCCAACCTACCCGACACAAACACGACTCGACTACACTATTTTAAAACAAACATACATATATCGGGCTTCAACTGAAAAGCAGAGAGGATGAACAGTAACACTTTATTTGAATTGCTGTGCCAGCACGACCCGCCATAGAACAAAATACTCGTTACAAGTCAAAATTTGCTTTAAAAGTGTCTATTTTAAGTTCTCTCCCTTTTATAATTTTACCATTATCCAACTACGAAATGAATCATGCTTTTTTAACTCAAATCATGCTTTCAAATCATGTTTTTTGAATTCCTGAGTGGCAGCACTGCTTGCCGTTGCCCCACCAGTTTCACCATCAATAACTTCACCCAAATTGGATTGAAGTTGAATAGTATTGTCTACTCAAACGGCCGGTAGAAAACAACTCACTCGATTCGTTATCTACATATTTTTATATTCCATAGAAAAAGGTTAGAGAGAACATCCGCAATCGGCAGTAGGGGCAATTTCATGTTTGTTCCACTTCATTCCATGTTTTTTTTGTGTTCACCAACAAGTTCTTGCTAGCTGCGGAGTTTTTTAACTAATTTTTTTTTTGCATCTCCAAAGGAAATATTTTTATCAGTTATGAGTACTCATCAATCGAAGAAAGTTAAAATGACGTCCACCTTAGACCATCTGAAAAAGTTTACAACCATCGTTGCTGATACCGGAGATTTCGAAGGTAAATTTGGATTTTTGCGCTGATACGACGCGCTGTTTGCTTAGTAATCAACAGGCGATACTCAAGGTGACACTAGACGCCCTCAGTGCGACTGGAAAGTTCTCGTGAACGTGTTTTTGTTGTATTTGCTAAATGCAGTGTCATTGGAGCTAGAAAAAACATGGAATTTAAGTTCATGTGTCCATGTAACACTTGCATGTACAATTTTCATTGAAAATGCCTCAGTTAAATGTTGTAACACGTGGTTTGTGTTTTTTGTTTCTCTTGCTTCAGCTATCAAGGCTTACAAGCCAACAGATGCCACCACAAATCCTTCGTTGATTCTGTCGGCTGCCAAGATGGACCAATACAAGAGCATCATTGACAAGGCCGTAAAGCATGGAGTCAAGGTTGGAGAGTAAGTTTCTTTTTTTTTTTGATTGAGCTCCCGTTCATAACCTTGGACTTATTTTCTAATTATTATCGAAACAGAACTGAGGATGAGAAAATTTCTGAAGCCATGGATATGCTGTGCGTATTGTTTGGTTGTGAGATTCTCAAAATAGTGCCCGGTCGAGTATCGACTGAGGTTGATGCACGTCTATCATTCGATGCTGAGAAGAGTGTTGAGAAGGCACTCAAGCTTATTGGACTTTATGAAGAATTTGGCATCTCAAAAGACAGAGTTCTCATCAAACTCGCATCAACATGGGAGGGTATTCAAGCCGCTAGCGTCCTCGAAAAAGAACACGGCATTCACTGTAATCTTACATTGTTGTTCTCCTTCTGTCAGGCTGTAGCATGTGCAGAGGCGGAGGTTACTCTAATATCGCCATTTGTTGGTCGCATTTTGGATTGGTTTGTAGCAAACACAGCCGACAAGTCGTTTGAACCAGAGAAGGATCCTGGTGTTATATCTGTGACCAAGATTTACAATTATTACAAGAAGTTTGGCTACAAAACTGTCGTCATGGGTGCATCATTCCGTAATACTGGTGAGATCAAGGCTTTAGCTGGATGTGACTTACTTACCATAAGTCCAAAACTCCTCGACGAGTTGAAGGAGTGCGATGAGGTTGTGGATAGACTCTTAAACCCGGAGAATGCTAAAAATGTTCGCTTAGAAAAAATCTCACTCGATGAAGCAACATTCCGTTGGATGTTGAATGAGGATGTCATGGCTACTGACAAATTGTCTGATGGTATTCGTAAGTTTGCTGTAGATTCACGTAAACTTGAGGACGTACTGAGAGAGCTGGTACGCACAAGTGCTTAAGCTTTTGATATGAACTGAATGAGATGACTACTTGCGGAGCTGGTAGTTTCCTTGATTTATATGGATATGTGTATAATCGTATTTTATTTGGGTAAAAATAAAAAAAATCCTTTTTGTATTTGTTGAGTTGTGTGTTTGGATTCGTTGGTCGCATGAGATTTTATTTTGAATGTAGATTCGCCGGCTTTGACCCTGGACTACGAAGTGATATCAATTTTTTGAATGACGAAGTTGTATTGGGTTTTTACTTTCCTAACATGAATTCAAGGCTTAGTATTTGTATTTGCATAATATTTACGAATAGTTACACTGCTGTTTGATATGGCCTACATTACTTACTATATGCAATGTAGGTATGTGAACAGAGATTGAGAAAGCATCAGTCTACAGTCTACCCTGACATCAAGCACATTGGAATAAATACTCTACATTGTAGATGCTTCTATTTCTTGCTATCCCAGTCCGCCTTTACACGTAGACTCTTGACTCACGACTCACATGAGTGCAAAAGAGAAAGAAAATTTAAAAAGTTGAGAGGAACAAATATTTTGCCCTGTGAGTCGTGGGTAAATTTTTCGGCGAGTGTTTTTAACGAAGAGAACTTCGAAAAAAGTCTTGACTGAAGAGTCTACGTGTAAAAGCACACTTAGCACATACCAAGTTTTTTCAGTTTATTTTCAAATAAGTCGAGATCTTTATCAGCTGCTTTGTTTGAAGATTGGTGGAAGAAGTTTTATTATTTCCTTTGTCGATGTCGCTGTACAACTAGTAAACTTGTGTATATCGAACCTTTAAAGGTAAGGATAACATTAATGTAACAAATTTGAAATTGTATTATCTAAAGTTGCCCAGTGGCTTGTGAGTTGAACTAAACCAGACATTCAAATTTTCTCAGACAAGAAGATGAAAGAAGATAAGAATTCGAAAGGCAATAAATACATAGTTTTAATCATCGCGAATAAATTGTCCCGGGCAATCTGATTTACATTGTTGACAAGGGAAAAATTCCCGGGAAAATTTATCCGCGGTAGGCTTGATACAATAAAATAGTTTCAAGTTCCCACTAGATGGCAATAAAATAGAAGCATTGCATGTTAAGATCTGAGACATTGCGCATATGGGCTTAATAGGGCAATGAAACCGAACAGTCAAGAAATGGAGCTAGGTACAACCATCATTGAAGATGTGACATACGACCTTAAGTACGTATGGGGGTCATTCTTTGAAAACGATTATTACTCAGACGGTAATCGAGACCTCATGAGCAATGAAGTGGAATCAGGTTGTCACAATGACAACCAACTTCCACAGACCGACGTTATCACAAATCACCTTAGCCCATTCCACATCTGTTTCAATTCTTGTTATAATACTTACCGGACACAACGTGTTCTAGACAATAAAGGCCTGAATGCATATCTGTAGCTTGTATCTTGCATCGCTGTCAAAAGAGAGGTAAATTTTATGCATTAATTTTATTATTATTGTAAATAAAAGCGCCCCCAAAAACTGGGCATGGCTAACAACTTTATATGGACGAAATATAGATATTGAGATTGTCTAAATATGCTCTCCAGACACTTTTTCAAAATTCTTAACTAAAAATAAGGTTTCTCTAAAAAGTGGACGTGGCAGTGGGCGGATTTTGAAAATGTTTACACTTGTTCGAACAGCATGTACAAGGATCACATATACCAAATTTCATCATCCTAGCTCAAAATTTAAGGCCTATAAACCGGTGACCTACAGTCGGACGGACAGATAGACATGGCTATCGACAGCTAGGGTATAAACAAACAGTCATCAAGTCATTTGTATTTATACACTATCCCATAGGGGTATATTAGTTTTGATACATAGTTTGTAACATAGAGAAATAATTTAGATACATATACCTCGAAAGTATATGTCTGTCCGTCCGTCAGTTCGTCTGTAGTTCTTAGTTGTCGAACCATAAAATATTTTGTTAAACTGTCTGAATAATATGTTGTAACAATACATTTTCTATATTTCATCTCCATAAGGCCCACATACGTTGGGTGCTGTAGAACGAGGGTAGACTCTGATTGGCGTTAACTTGGCAATGCCCAGTGTTGCAACTCTGACTACACATCAAATGTGCTTATCTTTACCTCCAAGTGGTAACCATCGGGTACTGGTCTCATCCAACCGGATTTGACTTGCTAAACGATAAGTGCGAGTGTTGATAACACGACGAAAAACAGCAACACTATAAACACCCTGGTGAGAATGGCACGGAAGAATACCCGGCCTGCTGTCCCAGGCGAACCTAGATGAGCTGCTCTGACATATTCGGACAACAGGTTGTCTATGAATTTCAAGGGTTAGTCAGGCCCCTTGAACAGAGATGGTGGCGGATGAACCGAAAGGCCAACGGCAGCGCTCAATCCCGTAGTGGATACTGATGGCCCCGTGTCCTAGGGGTATCTAATAAATTGGAACTGGCCCTCCAGGTTGGGGGTTGTGCTTTGGGTTAACTACCCACCCACAGAAAAAAAACATGGTTACGAAGCAACCAATAGCCTCGGAAAGGACGGATTTTATTGTTGACGACCCTGCTAAACGAAAAAAGGACAACGACGTTCGTATCTGCACCTGGAATGTGAGAACATTAAACAGGAGAGGTGCAGGCGAACAAGTAGCGGAAGCCCTAAACTGCTACAAAGCAGACATTACTGCCATCCAGGAAATACGATGGGATGGGCCGGGCAAAAAGAGGATGAAAAACTGTGACATATACTACGGACCGTGTTATAGTGAGCAGAAACAGCGACTATTCGGATGCGGATTTGTTATGAGTGCCAGACTTAGGCAAGAAGTCTTATGTTTCCAAGACATTAGCGAACGCATAGTAACAATCCGCATCAAGGCCAAATTCGCCAACATAAGCCTTATATGCGCTCACGCTCCGACGGAAGAAAAAGATGATATAGCTAAGGATTGCTTCTACGAGCTCCTCGACAAAACCTATGAGCGACTACCGAAGTACGATGTTAAAATCGTGCTGGGAGATTTTAACGCAAAGGTAGGAAGAGAAGACATCTTTAGAAGTATTGTCGGAAAACAAAGCCTACACGACAACACATCTGGTAACGGACTTAGGCTAATTGATTTCGCTACGGAACGAAATGCCACTATAGCCAGCACACGGTTTCCTCACCTCGATATCCATAAGGGGACATGGCGGTCTCCAGATCAACGAACGGTCAACCAAATTGATCACATTGCGATAGATAAAAGGCACGCATCCAGTATTTTGGATGTCCGAACATTCCGAGGAGCTAACATCGACTCGGATCACTACCTTGTAGCAGCCAAGGTAAGAATGAGGATATCCACCACGCCACAACAATCCAGAAATACTGTGAAAAAATTTAATGTCGGAAGACTGCAATCGCAAGAGACCGCCAAGACCTTCGCACAACGCGTATCCCTTAACCTCTCGATTAACACCATACCACCAGCATCGAATGTCGAAGAGCAATGGCAACGATGCCAACAGGCCATTAGATCAGCCGCAACTGATGTGCTAGGTTTCTCGCGCCTGGTTTGATGAGGAATGCCGACAGATGCTCGCAGCCAAGAACGAGGCCTACAAGGCTAAGCTGCAGGTGAAGACGAGAGCTGCCATTGAGCTCTATAGGCAAAGAAGAAGGGAAGAACATCGGCTTTTCAGCAAGAAAAGCGCGCGATCGAGGATATAGAGAGGTGCCACTCCAGGAACGATGTTCGCAAGTTTTACCAAAGTGTAAAGCGTCAAAGCCAAGGATACAAGGCTCGAACAGAATTCTGTCGAGATGAACAAGGAAATATTGTAGTTGAGACACAGTCGATGCTGAGGATATGGAAGAACCACTTCTGCAGACTGTTAAACGGCGATGACGAACAACATTCCGCTGTCAGGCAGAACGAACCATTCAATATTGGCAACGACAGCGAAAACTGCCAACCACCCGACCTGAGTGAAGTGAGGATAGCAATATCTAAACTCAAGCTTAATAAGGCTGCCGGAAATGACGGCCTTCCCGCTGAGCTCTATAAGGCCGGCGGAGATGACTTGGTAAGTAACATCCACCATCTCATAAGCCAAATCTGGTCGGATGAAAATATGCCTGAAGAATGGAACCTCAGCATCGTTTGCCCGATCCACAAAAAAGGAGACCCTCTGAACTGCGCCAACTACAGAGGCATAAGTCTCCTCAACATCGCCTACAAGATCCTATCTGCCGTAATATGTGAACGCCTGAAACCGTTTACCAACAACCTGATTGGCCCTTATCAGTGTGGTTTTAGGCCAGGAAAGTCCACAACCGATCAAATTTTCACACTTCGGCAGATCCTGGAAAAAACTCAAGAAGTCCAAATCGATACCCACCACCTATTCATCGATTTCAAAGCCGCATATGACAGCATTTATAGAGACGAACTGTACAGAGCCATGTCTAGTTTTGGTATACCGCCCAAACTCGTCCGTTTGTGTAGGATGACGATGGAGAATTCTCGGTGCTCCATCAGGGTCGGAAACGACCTCACCGACACATTCGATACCAAAAAAGGATTTAGGCAAGGCGATGCGCTGTCATGTGACTTCTGTTACGTGCTGGTTGTCGAGTCCTTGCTGGCATGCTGGTTCCGGCTTTCTGCTCGTCGGAGGGCGTAGGCCCTTGACTCGAACACGTTACAAATTCATGCCAGTCTTACGGCTATCGATGACTAAGCCTGCGAGAAAATTCACCTTGCCCACCCTACCTTGATCTTCTTACTCGCCTTGAAGATCCCTTTCCGTGGCATTCTCTC
The DNA here is from genome assembly GCA_932526625.1 of Rhingia campestris. Taxonomy (NCBI): domain Eukaryota; kingdom Metazoa; phylum Arthropoda; class Insecta; order Diptera; family Syrphidae; genus Rhingia; species Rhingia campestris. Next base: position 47,826,912 of record OW052182.1, on the reverse strand, counting down.
TTCCTTTAATCCTCCATTTCACTTCACTTTTAAACCCTTCTTCTCATCCTCATTAACCCAGTTAATTAAAAGCCATTATTTCTAGTTTTAACACTCATAATCATTTAAATATTTTATTAAACGTTATCATTTCGAATTGCAATACTTTTTTACCGAATATTATTTTACAGTATTCTTGATATTAATCCTTTTATATACCTATTACTTTATCTATATAACGTTTTATGATTTGGGCTTCTTTACCGTCTTTTTATTGTCGATTTTACTTTTATCATTAGTCCCCGCGAAATTTAATTTATATGTATATATATAGTTTATAAATTGGTTTTGCACTCACCCTTTGATTTGCGGTTGAACTGGCGATGATGTGGCCACTGCATCCAGGTTCTTTCTCGCTGTTGTGGTGGAATCTCACTATTTTAAAATCACTATATCTACACATAAATTATTAATTTTCTCCCTACAAAATTCCCTTGATTGAATTTAAGTATATATATGTATAAAACAATAATTATATATAAGGATTTCAATCTTTTTTTTTTGAGTTTAAATTTACGTTATGTCAAAATTAATTCTTCTTTTTGTTTTAAATTATTCTATTCAAGCGAATTTTCCTTTTGAAATTTACTTAAAAAATTAAAAAAAAAGTTATTGGGAATTTGTTCTTTTGTCGGTACTCGAACCGGGAACCTTCTGCTCCGCTTTTGCTCTTTGTTCTGTTTTTTGATGCTGCTATCGCTTGCACTATGGGACGGTTGGGAGTTTCGGCTCCTAACTTATGGCGGAGTGCTCCACTAACTGCCACCTACTTTCTTATCTGGACTTCGCTGTCCGATTCACCCACTTTTCACTACGTTTCACTGTCCTTAGAAAATTTTCTTAGCGGCCAACAATCTGTTGTGCCGCTAGTATTTTCTTTTGTTGCCGAGAATCCTATTAAGGGTATAATTAATTAATTGCCTACTTTAAACGAGTTTTTAGTTTTACCTGGGCTTTTTCTTCTATGCTCTCTACTCTACTCCTTTTCTATTTTGTCTTCCCTTTTTTTTTTGCACAAACTTTTTCTTTACTTGTAAAAATTAAACACTCTGGTAAGTATGGCAGGACGTCTGTCTCGCTACCGTTCAAATAATGAAGTGGCGGTTGCGGTTCTAATAACGTCGTCCACCAATTTCTGTTTTAGGAACAACTATTTCTTTGCTTATTTTGAGTGTTTTTAAAAGGGGTTGTTGTATTTACTACCTATCTTTACCTATCTATTTTTACAACCCTTTTCCGATGAACTCTTTAATTTCGATGAATTGACCTCTTGTCATTCAAACATTTGACAATCAAAGCATCTGTCATGTATCATTTTTGTTGTCAATCGCCGGTGTTTTTGGTCGTGAATTTTCTTCAATTCTTTAATTTTCTTAAAATTCGTAACAGGGCTTTGCTTTTGTTGAGTATTATGAATATTCAACAAGTGCAAAACGAACCCACACTCGCGTGTAATGAATTTAGTGTTCCAGAAAAATCAAAATAAATGCGGAACCACACGAAGCTAGCTATCTTTGATAATGTTCAAGATTGGGATTAAACAACCTGAAAGCATTTTGGACGCTTTCCAACACTAGTGGGGCGCGAATCCCGATAATAAGCCGGGCAAACGATAAGTGCATTAAATTTTTTTCGTTTAATTCGTGATTCTTTGTGAATTGTTTTCCTTTTTTTCAGGTTACTGCCGAATATCTTTGGCGTGATATATGCCAATCGGTTTTCCGTTTCGGGTCTCTAATTGGTACATGCAGTTTCCTACAACTTTACTCACTCTGGACTTGAGGAACTTGGGCATAAGTTTAGCGTTTTGCCCGCTGCAGAACTTGCTTTGGGCGAAGTTTCGATGGAAGACTTCTTGCCCTTCTCTGTATGTGACCTGCTTTGATCGCTTATTGTAAGTATGTTTGCCTTTCTCAAATGCTTTTTCAAGATTTTGCGTAATGTGTTGTCGGTTTACTTGTGTTTTGGCTTCGTATGGTGTTATCAACATTTCCGGGTCAGAAAGTGCCTTTAATTCGCGAAGTACTGGATATGCCGAGGCATGACTGATGATATTTTGGCCGAACATGGCATAATATGGCGAGCAGCCGATCGCTTCGTGTACGTCCGATCTTAATGCGCATGCTATGCTAGGCAAGTACACATCCCACGTATTTTGTTCCTCAGTTACCAGTACTCGCAACTTGCTAAGGACACTTCGGTTGACCCTTTCGGAATTGTTGGCTTGTGGCGAATATAGTGCCGTACGCACATGCTTAACACTATACTTAGCCAAAAATTCTCTAAAAACATTTGAGACAAACTGTTTCCCATTATCCGAATGGATAACTTCTGGCGTACCAAACATATAAAACACATCATTTTCTAAATACTGCACAATTCGTGTAGAGGTTGCTTTTGGTAGTGCTTTCAAGAAAGTATATTTCGTGAAATGATCCATAGCTATGAAAATATACGCATTACCCTGCTTCGTTCTCGGATATGGCCCTAACAAATCAATGTAAATTCTTTGCATCGGTCTTACGGACACAGTCTGTTTTGTTATTGGAGGGCGAAGAGTCGTGTTTGGTGCCTTTATGATTTTGCATGTTTCGCACTGACTGACATACTCTTTGATGTCCTTAGCCATATGTGGCCAGTAGTATTTTTCACGAATTCTCGCGTAAGTTTTCGCAAAACCACTATGACAACATAACTTTGTGTTATGGGCCATTTCGACAGTCGTACGAGTCAGTGCATTCGGCAACCAAAGACGCCACAACAAATCTTCGTCTCCAACCTCACTCGACCGGAACCTAACCCTTTTGTAAATATATTTTCCCGATACAACTAGGTCCGGGAGAACAGACTGGTTTTTGATGATGTCCTCTCTCAACTTCGAATATTGACCTGAATCAAATTCCTCCGATGCCAAGTCCACCTCTACACCGATTGACGTTGCTGAAATCTCTTCCATATCCCCGCGTGACAAAGCATCTGGTACTACGTTGAGGGAGCCCTTTCGATGTTCAATCGTGAAATCGTACTTCTGGAGTTCTAAGCTCCACCTGGCCAGTCTAGTACTTAAGTCTTTAACTGACATGAGCCACTTAAGACTTGAATGGTCAGTTATGACACGGAAAGGTAATCCCTCAACATAGGCCCTGAACTTCTGTACGCTGAGGACTGCGGCAAGACATTCCAGCTCGGTGACGGTGTAGTTTCGCTGGGCCTTATTCAGTTTTTTCGACATAAAGACAATCGGAGTCTCATTTTGATCTTTATCTAGTTGAAAGAGAACTGCACCTACTCCTTCCGACGAAGCGTCGCATTGAATTGTAAAGGGCTTACTAAAATCCGGTTGTGATAGCACCGGAGCTGAAGTAAGCGCTTGTTTAAGTCTATTAACAGACTGAATAGCCTCAGATGTTAACTCAAAATGTTTCCTTGATTTAAGGCAATCAGTTAACGGAGCAGTAAGATCCGCATAGTTCTTTTTGAATCTCCTATACCACCCAGTTAGGCCTAGAAACCTCCTAATTTGTCTAGCAGTTTTGGGGAGGGGGAAATCTACCATTGCCTCCACCTTTTCCGGATTTGTCTTCAAAGTGCCCTGACCTACAATATATCCCAGGTATTTTATCTGCCGCATGCAGAACTTGCTTTTCTCGACATTGATGGTCAGGTTCGCCCTACGTAAGCAGGTAGCCACTTCTTTCAACGTCTGGATGTGTGACGCAAAATCCGCTGAACATATTAACAGATCGTCAAGATAAACGAAGACATGCTCTCTTAACCGTGAAGGAATCACACGGTCCATGAGACGACACATCCTCTGTGCGGCGTTGCATAACCCGAAGGGCATAACTGTAAATTGATACAGTGGCCGGCCAGGTACAGCAAATGCCGTTTTACTTTTGGACTCTTCATCTAACGGAATTTGCCAAAATGCATCTTTAAGGTCAAGTCCCGTGATGAAGAATGTGTCCTTCAACCTACTTAATAATCCGTCAATATGAGGCAGCGGATAAGCATCTTTAACAGTCACTGCGTTTACTTTTCTAAAGTCTAGGCATAGCCTGACTTTACCGGGCTTCCTAACTAACACCGTTGGAGAACACCATGGAGAATTACTTTCTTCGATCACTCCAAGTTCTATCATGCGATCGAGTTCTTTGAAGACTTCCTCTTGACGTATTGGAGACAATGGGTAGTGCCGAGATTTGATTGGCACTGCGTTGCCAACATCAATGGAATGTGTTTCCAAATTCGTTTTCCCCAGACCCAGCTCTATGGAATTCAGGAAAAGTTTTTTTGTGGCCTGAAGGATAAGATTTTGCTCCGCATCTAGATCTATGTAATCAGTCTGATCATCTTTATCCAGCAAGACATCGGCTCGGATTTCGCATAATTGTGGGACTAAATGGAATAATTTCCAAAAATCCATTCCCAGGTACATCTTTTGGGTTAAGTTGGGAATCAGGTAGAAACAAATAGGCTGAGTTACTCCCTTAAGCGTGGTTTGAACCACGCAATAGCCCACAATTTCATGTGCCTTGCCATCGGCTGTACGCACATGGTTCTTATATGGTTTCACTACTGCACCTATCCTTTCTACTAACTCCCAACACCCACTACCCAGCACCGAGATGGATGCACCACTGTCTAGCAATCCGTAGACTTCTTCTGTACCTAACAGAACGTTAGTGTACATCCTCCCATCGGTGTCTGAAGTGATAATGGACTCCACAATCATTCTGCGAAATTTTTGACGATCCCGAAACCGACGCCTGCATTTTTGGATCTGACTACTCGCGGATTTACAACACGTTCCCATAATACGAGAACGAACTTTTTCATAGTTTTGCTTCCGTTCATGAAGCGATTTCAATTTATATTTTATTATCGGATGGTTTTCTAATGATGTGTCTTCTTTTCTTTTAAGCACGCTAATAGGAGGAGAAGACGCCTCCTGACAACACAAAACATTTATTGGTTCGACGGGCCGGGGTTGTTCTTTACGGAACGACTCTCCCCGCTCTTCCTTTCGTTCCTTTGGAAGTTTTCCGGGTGCTTTCCACACTCGGGGGTACTAACACCTTTATTTCCGCACAAGAAACAAAAAAGGTTTCGGACATGAGACGGACATTGATAGAATGTGTGACCAGACTGGTCACAATTCCAACAGACAAGAGACGAAGGAACACGTCTATTATATGTCAAAGCTTCGATGTCTTCACCATTTGGCTCAGGAGATGTTTGGTCTGATTCTACACTGAGCTCGTGTACAGATCTCTGGGAGAAATGTCGTTTGGCTAGAAATCGTTCAGCTTCTCTTGCTTTGCACCTAAGCTGCTCCAACGTTTTAATATCTGCTACTAACAGCACCTCGCCTAATTTATCTTTGCTATTATTTCGAATAACATCGATCAATTTTCTCGCATCGAAGGGTTCATTGAGCCGGTCATTGAGAGCTATAACTGCTCCATAATACTCGTCGAAAGATTCTTTGAACCCTTGCTTTCTAGTTAGTATTCGCATAAAAATGTCAACGTCATTTTCATGTCGGCCAAACTCTTTTCTCATTGCATTCTTCATGCACGTGAAGTCTGCATTCGAGTTTTTCCGCAGAAATGCCCAATACCAATTATTTGCTCTACCACTGAGCAGCATATGCAAATTTTGTATCATTTGCTCCTCACTGTACCCTGAAGAAACTTGCATACGGCTGACTTTAAATAAAAAGTCAGACACACTATCTGTCCCATCGTATTTGATGTTCCATCTGTCAAGTCTACATTTTTCTGAACCACTAGTACAAGATGGAACTTGTGCGTTGGATATGGATGTTGAGAACGAATTTCTTGGCCTCGGTATAGGTGGAAGACTGTCAAAAGATTGATTTTGTGGCACCTGATTAGTCCCACCATTATTGTTATTTTGAACGTTGTTGCCAACACGGTTATTATTAACAATATTGTTACCAATGCTGTCCAGCTTTTGCAACATCCTAGACATAAAAACATCCATTGTCTGGAAATAATTAATTTGATTTACTGTTAAGCTTCGTTCAATGCGGTCAGCCAATCGGTCGACATCATTATTAACCGTGGACCCTGATGGAGCTGGGTTATTTTCCACATTATTAGTGGGAACATCGTTTTCCCTTTCAGACATATCTAGTGAATAATTTATTCGAGTTGAATCAAGTTCTTGAGAATAATTGAAAGAATTTGCTAAATTGAAACGATCAATGTTTCTATTGAATTGTTGATGGAACTTATCAAACTCAGCTGCCGAATGAGCTCTTATAGTTTCTAAGTCTTCGGCAATGGACACTCTTCTATTACTATTACTCATTACCAAAAATAAACAGAACAAAAACTCTACTCAAAGTAGTTCGATGACCCTAATCAGAACAGATATGAGACACCCAGAAACAAAGGTTCAGACAAAAGAGTAAAAGTTTTCAAAAGAAAAGGTAATTATTTTCAAAATATAAAAAAAATCAAATAAAAATAATAAAAATTCTATTTATAGATAAAAAAAATGAAACAAGTTATAAAATGTTGTTAAAAAAAAAATGTATATATATCATAATGGTTTGAGGATGAGAAAGAAGTACGGCTGAGGAAGTGTTATGTTGGAGGAAGAAAGAATGCCGAAGCGCTGAGCCCATAAAAAAATAAAACAATCTAATCACGGTACCATCTTTTAATATAATATAAAAAAATGTTAAAAAAAAATTACAATAATTATGTTCTTGTTCCAGGACCATTGCATTCACATTACACAAATACACTGGACTCTGGAACAACTAATTCATACCAACTTACTGAAGTATCATCAGATGACAGACTTTATCCATCATTGCGTTTCTTCTTCAGTTTAGTATGTATAGTATATATAAACATTTAAAAATGTTTCTTTTTTTTTTTTAAATGAGTTGTTATATGTTCGGGCTGTATGTGAACCTGCTTTACAAGTTCCCATCAGACTCGAACATATTCCAACACATGTTATATTGCTTGGTATTACCTTACCATAGCAACGCGATGCCAAGTGCTTTACACTTAGTCACCGGGACTTATGGTTTGATAATACCTAGCTAAAAGTAAAAAAAATCAAAAAAAAATATGAAAGTAAAAATAAAAAAAAATGAATGGCTCAATAAAATATTATGTTAACTAAATCATTGACTATTGCTGATGATGCCTTTATTGTCCCAGACACCTTGCTTTACAGCTAAAACACGTTGGGCGCCATTTTGTTACGTGCTGGTTGTCGAGTCCTTGCTGGCATGCTGGTTCCGGCTTTCTGCTCGTCGGAGGGCGTAGGCCCTTGACTCGAACACGTTACAAATTCATGCCAGTCTTACGGCTATCGATGACTAAGCCTGCGAGAAAATTCACCTTGCCCACCCTACCTTGATCTTCTTACTCGCCTTGAAGATCCCTTTCCGTGGCATTCTCTCTTCCTTTAATCCTCCATTTCACTTCACTTTTAAACCCTTCTTCTCATCCTCATTAACCCAGTTAATTAAAAGCCATTATTTCTAGTTTTAACACTCATAATCATTTAAATATTTTATTAAACGTTATCATTTCGAATTGCAATACTTTTTTACCGAATATTATTTTACAGTATTCTTGATATTAATCCTTTTATATACCTATTACTTTATCTATATAACGTTTTATGATTTGGGCTTCTTTACCGTCTTTTTATTGTCGATTTTACTTTTATCATTAGTCCCCGCGAAATTTAATTTATATGTATATATATAGTTTATAAATTGGTTTTGCACTCACCCTTTGATTTGCGGTTGAACTGGCGATGATGTGGCCACTGCATCCAGGTTCTTTCTCGCTGTTGTGGTGGAATCTCACTATTTTAAAATCACTATATCTACACATAAATTATTAATTTTCTCCCTACAAAATTCCCTTGATTGAATTTAAGTATATATATGTATAAAACAATAATTATATATAAGGATTTCAATCTTTTTTTTTTGAGTTTAAATTTACGTTATGTCAAAATTAATTCTTCTTTTTGTTTTAAATTATTCTATTCAAGCGAATTTTCCTTTTGAAATTTACTTAAAAAATTAAAAAAAAAGTTATTGGGAATTTGTTCTTTTGTCGGTACTCGAACCGGGAACCTTCTGCTCCGCTTTTGCTCTTTGTTCTGTTTTTTGATGCTGCTATCGCTTGCACTATGGGACGGTTGGGAGTTTCGGCTCCTAACTTATGGCGGAGTGCTCCACTAACTGCCACCTACTTTCTTATCTGGACTTCGCTGTCCGATTCACCCACTTTTCACTACGTTTCACTGTCCTTAGAAAATTTTCTTAGCGGCCAACAATCTGTTGTGCCGCTAGTATTTTCTTTTGTTGCCGAGAATCCTATTAAGGGTATAATTAATTAATTGCCTACTTTAAACGAGTTTTTAGTTTTACCTGGGCTTTTTCTTCTATGCTCTCTACTCTACTCCTTTTCTATTTTGTCTTCCCTTTTTTTTTTTGCACAAACTTTTTCTTTACTTGTAAAAATTAAACACTCTGGTAAGTATGGCAGGACGTCTGTCTCGCTACCGTTCAAATAATGAAGTGGCGGTTGCGGTTCTAATAACGTCGTCCACCAATTTCTGTTTTAGGAACAACTATTTCTTTGCTTATTTTGAGTGTTTTTAAAAGGGGTTGTTGTATTTACTACCTATCTTTACCTATCTATTTTTACAACCCTTTTCCGATGAACTCTTTAATTTCGATGAATTGACCTCTTGTCATTCAAACATTTGACAATCAAAGCATCTGTCATGTATCATTTTTGTTGTCAATCGCCGGTGTTTTTGGTCGTGAATTTTCTTCAATTCTTTAATTTTCTTAAAATTCGTAACACTTCTTTAATCTGATTCTTGAGAGAATTGTGCAAAACTCCAAAGCCAACACCAGAGGCACAATTTTCCAAAAGTCGGTGCAACTACTAGCATACGCTGACGATATGTCATAGCCACGTTTGCTAGTATAGAGAAGGAAGCGGCGAAAATGGGTTTAGCAGTAAATGAGGGTAAGACTAAGTATATGCTGTCAACACGAAAGGACACACAACATCGACGAATTGGACAGAACGTCACCATTGACAGATATAACTTTGAGGTAGTACGGGACTTTGTCTACCTCGGCTCCGCTATTAACTCTGACAACAACATCTCGTCAGAAATTAAACGAAGAATTACTCTTGCCAACCGCTGTTTCTTTGGGCTAAGAAGGCAATTTAGTAGTAAAGCCCTCACTCGAACTACTAAGGAGATCCTATATAAGACCCTGATCATCCCAGTCCTGCTCTACGGCGCTGAAGCATGGACCGTATCAAAAGCGGATGAAGAAATCCTTGGTAGATTCGAGAGAAAAATTCTTCGAAAAATCTTCGGTCCCGTTTGCGTTGACGGGCTATGGAGACGAAGATTCAACCACGAACTATACGAGCTGTACAGCGACATACCCCTAGTCAAAAAACTCCGCATTGGACGTTGAAGATGGCTAGGACATGTAGAAAGAATGGACACCAATACTCCGGCTCGCAGAGTCTTCGATTCCCAGCCAGACGTCGGACGCAGTAGAGGAAGACCTCGCCTTAAGTGGCGCGCACAAGTGGAAACCGACCTCAACCAACTTGGAGTGCGCAACTGGAGGCAGTTAGCTAAGGACCGGGCTAATTGGAGAGGCATGTTGGTTGAGGCCCAGGTTCATTCCGGACTGTAGCGCCACTTAAGTAAGTAAGGCCCACATACATACTTGGACGTTGTAGCATTAACGATAGTCCCTTTATTTCCAACTGCAAACAAATGAGGCGGAATGTATCGAAAGCTGCATCTTAATTAAACTAAGGAGTATGAAAATTATAATTTCTATAATGGGGTAAGTTGTAACAAAAGGTCATGGGTTCTAACTGCTGGCATGATATTACATGTCATTGACTGTTTTCCGGATTTCAGATTCAGATCTGAAAAATCTATAAGAAACCATCTACCAACAGACATATTTTGGTAGTCCGTGAGGCGTGACAGTCTATGACAGCAGCTCTCGATTCTGAGTGGTGTTCCATCGTAGATGTCCATAAAGCTCAGTAGTTTCCCAGCTGAGCGTTAAACCTATTTATTATTACACGTACCAGCCTATACCGATAGACACATTAATTCTGATTAAACTAAAAAAGCCCTGACGCACATATAAAAACCATTTCATTATTCTCAACCTATAGAAGTTAAATTGCATATGTATACGCCTGCAGCAATGAATCATGGGAATTCAATGAAAACCACTATATGCGCCATCAACGCACATTTTAGTTTATCGAAGCTATGTACGATTACAATTTAAATAATTCATTTATTCGTGCATTAATTATTAAAAGGCTAGGAAACCACATTGCATAGGGAGTCGCCATTTACCCTTAACTTACGCACGCACTACCATCAGTGAATGTCTTTAAATTTATAAAAATAAACTCTTCTGTTTAAAATTTATATTTTAAAATATTTAAAGAAAAAATATAATCAACGTAGTAAATATAAGTAAATATGATTGCTTCTCTTGAAAATACACTAGCAAATACGTACATTTTGCCCTGCAACACTGTGTGTTGAATCATAAGATGCATTTACTTTTAGTTAAATTTAAAAGGCATATAAAGTTCTGAGATCAACAACAACAAAAATACATGTACTTAAGGTAATATAATAAATAATTCAGCTAATACTACAGGGTAATCGATTAAGAACAATCGTTGTCTAAACATAATGTTTCGTTGGAACAGTGTAATATAGTTAGAGTTATATTCTTGCTGAAAGGGGCCCGGCACCTCTGTAGCTCTCTCGCTAGGTGTAAGGCGTATGGAACAAGCGTGACCACTTTTATTTGGCGATTTTTCGCATTTGTTTTGTCTGTGCAGACATGGCCATTTCAGCATTATCCGCCTTGTGGATCAACATGTCCAGCTTATCCAAGTGGGAGGTCATTTTACTTTGAATGTCTAGCGATGCATTTCTCATCATAGAGATACTGGAACGCGGCTGCTTTTGCATTTCATCGAGATTCTCTAGAGCTTCGTTGATATCACCGCCAGAAGAGGCATCTCCGGTTGTACCGCGACGGCTACCTGACGAAGAGGATGCTGTCTCATCTACAGATTGTCCTCGGAAAATCGTAGTAATGCTACCGCGGGCGGTTTGCTTTAACCGATTAATTTTCGATTGCGTCGCTGTGAGGATGCTATTAAGCTCGTCCAATTTGCCACCCGTATTCTCGAGCGTTTCCGCTTGTTGCTGCAGGAGCTGTCAATTCAAAGACAAAGGTTATTTGTTTCAGATGGCTTTCGAGAAAACTTACAATGACTTCCTGGACTTCAAGTTCCTCCTGTTCGGCTTTTAATCGCTCGGCACGAGCCTTTTCGAATTCTTCTTCGTCGGGTTTTTCGATTCCCAAGAGTTCAGCTCGCATACACTCAAACTCGTATGTACCTTCAGCAGCCATGGTGTATTTTTTGGGACTATGTAATTAATTAACTTTTTGATATATTTTGATAAAATTTCGATGTTAACTTGACTATGGCTTTTGATTTCAACGAACAGCAATATAATTATCAGTTAATTAGTGGCACAGTTAATGCGAACATCGTGTCTTACTGGAGAACTTTAATTCGCAGCACCTTGCATTCGCTCTGTTCTGTACTGTTTTGGAAATATTGATTTAATACAAGCCACCATCGTGACGTCGGAATGGGACGTCTTGCAGATGAGGGTAATCGATTTTGCTACATGTTCGTTGTCGTTGGTTTTTCGAACATCTTTTGTAGAGCAATGACTTGTTCGAATTTACACTGCTCGAATATGATGGTTTTTGAAATGAAAATTCAAATGTCCAAATTAAAACCGTTAAAATTGTTGAATTGGAAAAAAGAAAAAAATATTTTTAATTCCTTTTCTATACTTGCACAACAGTGCAAACCGAGGGGGAAGTAATCAATATTTTTGCGTGGTCCTAGACTACAGAATACACAAAAATACACGGAATACTGTATTCAATGTGTGATTACATAATGAATACATGTGAATACACGAGAATACATGCGAATACGCGTAAATTAACTAGAATACATCAGAATACACGTGAATACACGTGAATACACGTGAATACACGTGACTACACTTGAATACATTTGAATACAAATGCACAAATTTAAACACACTTGTTTTGAAATCTTCATTTTTTAGCAATGCATGTCGGTTATCCAGTTATCGAGTCATTTATTTCATGCAGAAGATCGTTTATTAATCGTCAGCAAAACTTTTATGGTTCGACAAAAACCAATGTTTTTCTATTGCATATGCCTTGGGGTAGGGTATAGATATGGTTTTTGTAGGAAAACGCACACAAAAAGTGGGCTTGGGTTAAAATGATCAAGGGACAAAATGTTTATTATATCATTGTGGAAATATTTGCATCAAAAGTTTTTTTTTCGAACTTTTTAAAATTTGGACAAAAACCGTTTTTTGCTAAAAATATATTTAACATATTTCTCTCGATTTTAAAAGATTTAATAAATTATAAAAATATATAAAATATATAATATATAAAAATATATATATATATAAATATAATAAAAATTATAAAAACAGTGCGCACCGAGTTTTCCATCTCGCTTATGTCTTAGGATGTGATTTGTGCGATTGTAATTGTGCTTTCAAAACCATTTAGTTTGAAAATTAATTTAATGTTCTCTTTTCCATTTGTCACTTATCACTGATATTTTTAGGTAGACTTAGATAGGTACTATCCACAAATTAAATTGATTCAAATCGTTTTTCAAATAACTTGAATATACTTGACATTTGTTTATTTTGATTAATAGCGTTTTCGATTGGGATACAAAAAGCACTCTTTTTTTACTCTAGAGTACTTTTGATGAATCTGGATTCCAAGTCAGATTTACACCAACATGCACCAACACAAAAACATTTAACATCTGACTTATGTCAGTTTGAAGTTTGCATTTCGCAGTTTGATTTGTGTTTTTTGTTATTTCTGCTAAAACTATAATTAGAAACTAAAATATTATTGGATAATCATGTTCTAAAATTCATAAGCTTTGTTTTGACACCAACTCGCCAATGGTTGAATTTATAAAAAAGCCGCAATGAGTAAAAGGAAATTTCATATGATGGTTTTCATTGATAGCTAATAGCTATAATTGCGGCCTAAAGATAAACAATAAGCTGTCAAATGGCACACTTCCACACATACAAAACCAGAGTAACCTCTTTAATGTTCGATTGGGACTGGTAAAATCTGAAATCTGAGAGTAAATCTAAAAATCCCAATCGAAAACGCTATAAGAAAATGACATATACGTCAACGACAAGCATTATGCAAGAAGGACTGTGCGATATGAATACGAACGCACAGTTCTGACGTCATTGCGACCTTAATAAAGAGACATAAAAATTAATATGCGAATACGTGATTACACTAAAAATACGCTGACTACACATTGAATACGCGTGAATACTTGTGAATACACTTGAATACATTGTGAATACACGTGAATACACTTAAATACATGCGAATACGTAAGAATACACGTGAATACGTATGAATACGTGAGAATACATGCGAATACGTTTGAATACACATGAATACGTACAGAAAAGTTCCTTGAATACACTGATTACTTCCCCCTCGGTGCAAACTGAATGATTCCAATACTGTCGGCAAATGTTGCACAGATTTATGGAAGATTGTCCCTATTATGTTTGCTCGGGAGTTTTGGATAATTCGCACTCAAAAACTATTATGAAGAAGTCACTTGGCAATTGTCCAAAGCCTATATTGGTAGTGAATAACCGTTTCTGTCAATCGTCCATTTCGACCAATGAAAACAGAGCTTCATCTAAGATATCAATATGAATGGCCAAGGGGTTATGAATACCCTTTATATATGTTTAGCACATTGCAGTCGTTAAGGGAATTGTAGGTAAGAAGAAAGGAGGTACTGATGCGCATTGGTTTTATAACGGGAGGGACAGAGTATTCAATATTCGTGTTATCTCTAGATTTAAGCGTTGGTTCGAAGACAGGCTTGATGGTAAACTGATTTGCATTCATAGCGTAGCGAGTATTGCGTCCAAATTGGTTGTTAAAATAGCAATTAAACAAGGTAAACAGATATTTCGACGACGTTTAAGCGAAAACTAAAGAGTTCACTATCGTATATATCCCATAAGTTTTTTTTTTCGCAAGAGTTTAAATCCTAATCTAGGATGTACAATATTGTTTTTAGTGCACCCGATAAGACGTGCGTGTTAAACTCAAGTTTGAGGCGTATAAACTTATACATTTCGATGCGTTTTAATAGACTTCGAATATGATGTGATCGTCCCAACGTAAGTCCTTACTAACACATACCATACATGGAAAGCCATTCGGTTTCCTTGACGTAGGTCCCATTTATGGATAATTGCCGTAAATTTTGGTTTCGATTCAACGACAGAAGACAGCATTGTGATTTGGAAGCATTGAGTTCCACTCTGGAGTTAGTACCAGAGATCAAGGTAAATACTTGTAACTTGATTGGTTCCACTTTTCGGTGAGATGTCATCAAATCACAAGTGGACTTGCTGCTGTAAAAAACATACTCCGGGTCATTGTGAAGTTTTCCTGTTTCGGGATATTGCATAAGCTGATGACTTATCAGAATTTCCTTAACCATGAAAGTTACTGACCAGTACTGCAATTGGTCAGTAACTGATGAGTAGGATAGATAGAAAAGCTTATGCAGAGGTTTTGCCTTCTGGACCATCGGATTTATGGATGTCGAGATCAAATAAAACTCTTGCAACTGTACGAGTTTGTTTAGTGCATTTTTCCTATCGAATGATCTACGTTCTGAAGTACAGGGGAGAATGGGTACAATCTAGGTCCTTGTCAGTCTTGATGGAGCATTGAGAATTCTCGTTTGTTCCTGGATAGACAAATCTTCCGTCCGGGCGGTATTAAATTAAACATGGCTTTGTAAAGTTCGCTACAAAAACCGATATCGTATGCGAATTGTATAAAGAATCTGTCGAAGTGCGAAGAGGTAGTAAAGTGCTTCAATGAAAAAGTCGAATTTGGATTTTGTGGTCAATTGACTCAGATTCTTTTGTTGTTGTCCATGAAAAGCGTTAATTTAAACCAGAAATATTAGGGATGAAAGCATTGAACCCTGAGGTGCATTATGATCATGAATCCATAAAGCGTTTTTCTATAAATCATTTCTCACTTAAAATGTTTTCACTACGCCGTCACCAGAGTAGTGATAATACATTATAATTCGAGAAAGTACAAATGCATTAAAATTGTCATTTAAGTTCGGGGCCCTTATTCCGTTAAGTGATTATCGTTTGCCGATTACATTTCGACGGTACATCTTGCATCACGTAAGATCAAAATTCGTTTTGCTGTCGTCGATATCACTTTATTTGCTTCACTAAAAACAATAATCGTCAAATCACCGACGATTATTGGGCGATTGCAATTTCGAACTGGAATTCAAAGATTCTGTTGGCTGGAGCATTAATATTCATCCGCTCAATGTATTCGACGTATTTTTACGTTTTATACTACATCCAGATCTTGGTACACCACAAAACAAGAAAAAAGGCGGTTGGCATCTTGATGTTATACCACTGCTACCGTAGCACGAGAGCAACTAATCCGTGAAGAGTATATCGACAATGATCAAGCTCTTCCTCCTTAGTACCGCGTAAGATCCATAAAGTAAAGCATCACATCGGTGCTTAATTAAAATCACTTACTAGATCAAGTTTTTCTTGACATTGATCGCCTATAATCATTCATAAGCTGATCGTTATCTTAATGTCCATCTGTATATGCTGCAAACACAAATCTGAAATCAAACGATGAATTCCTTGACAATTGGCTAAAAAGCCAATTTAATAATAAAGCCTTTACTCGAATTACTAAAGAGATCCATATAGAATCCTGATCACCCAGTTCTGCTCTACGTCGATCAATGCCGTATCAAAAGGTGGTGATAAAATCCTTGGTCATTTTGAGCGAAATATTCATAAAATATTTGACGAGAAATAAAGGGAATGTATAGTGAAATCGACTTGGTCCTAAATATCTTCGTTGGAGTTGTAAGATGATAAGAACGTGTAGAGTGAATGAAAAACAAAATTCCAGCCTGCAGGGTATTTGATTTTCAGGTAGATAGTTCACACAGTAATGGATAACTTTGAAACACAAGAAGAAAATTAACTTAAACAGCTTGAAGTGCCCAACTGAAGGCAGTTATCTAATTGGCGAGGCATGTTGGTTGAGCCCCATGTTCAACCCAGATTATAGACCCACTTGGGTATGTAAGGGGGATTTGCCAATTATCAGGGAAACGACCCTCATGGCGGACGATAAACGATCATGAGGATTGGCTGAGCACTTTGAGATGTAGTTATTATTTTAACAACCCGGGGCATATGCCAACGAATGCTTACCACCCCGAAAAAATTGAGATAAGTCTAAAGTGGCGTAGGCTTAGAGCCTTACTTCGGTTGTCGATATCTGAAACAGGCCAAGGCACGACAGAGGAAAGAAGAAAGAGATTCTTCAACCTATTCGATTTCGAAGAACTGATGCATGCGTTCTTTCACAACTGTTATGCGCTCAAGGATAAAATCCTGAAATCGAAGAAAAAGATAGTTATCATGTAATTCCATATTTTTAAAAGTAAGGCCCTTTTAAAGGGGTAGACAAAATCGGCAGCAATCATCCAAGGAGCCATACAATAGCATTACATGCTGCGAAAAGTTTACCTCTGCATCAGTAGAAGTCGAGCTAGAGATAGGGTCTCTTACGCTTAAAAGATGAGATATAATATAGACAATGGTATGAATAAAATGGAACTTAATGCGATGACCACACAAGCAGAGGAAGGAAGCAACATGTGGATGTAACAGCAGGGCTGTTTATAAAACATGAAGAAGTTAACAACACAGCTTAAGCCAAGATTTATTGTAGCCCCTAGACAGTTCTTTGCTTTATGAGAACCAGCTGAACCAACGGCTTTGGTTTTGAACTTTGTGATGTGATGGGGTACTGGGTCAGTTTTTTTCGATAAAAGGGTCGCAACTCCCTATACATGTAGTTTCATATCAAAGCGCTGAATAATAACAAACTTTGGAGATTGATAGTATTCAAGTGGATTCGGACAGATATCTTTTTTTTTGTGATAAGCGAACAAGGACGGGCTCAGTTGAACGATGAACTGCCGCTCAGAAAGACTCCCAACTTTGTCGGTCTGAAGATCAACACTGGAGAACAAAACAAAAAATGATCTGTCTCGGAAAATTCGCTTAAGCAAGCATTTGCGGCCAACAGGTGCAAAGATTAGCGAGTGTCCTAAATCTTGATGGTCGAATTAGCAAAGTAAATGCTGCGTCCGAGATGTAATAAAATGTTTAGCTTCAATACTTACGACTGTTCAGCTAAAACAAAGAATCTGGGTTGCAGGACATTCCGAAAGACGTCCACTGTTTAAAGAAAACTGCGAACGTGAATTGGTGTTTTCGCAAGATGATCTAATAGGCATAACTATACACTAAAAAGAATTTAGAAACATAACCAATTTTTCAAAGTAATAAAAGCCATCCCTAATTCCCTATATGCATACAGTTTCATAGTTCTAGGCTATTCAATAGAACACGTAACGTGTTTTGGCTGTTGACATGATGAGGTACATGACATGAAAGACTTTCTTTATATTTAAATAAAAGACAACTCATTCCTATAGTGGCACTTTAATCATTGCTCATCTCGTATATTTGAATATACGACTCCGTTAGCGTTATCATTTGTGGTAGAATTTCTGTAACATGCAAGTCCTGCATCTCATACCATTGTCCGTTGGCCTTGTGTAGAATATGTGCACGGAATGTGCCTTTTCCTGGTTCCCCATCGTGGACAATATTTGCCACAAGATTGTACTTTGTGTTCGTGTGCTTATCTCTATTAGCCTGTGTGAGGATATCTCCAAAATCTACATTCCTGCAAAGAGTCAGAATATCATTAAAAAAATCCCCAAACCACAGATACCTGTCCCGTTTTACTTACTTAATTGGAAAGTTGACAATTGTTGGATTCTTCTCCAAGAAGAAAGTGTTTTTGGTGAAGCGTTTGATATACAAAATGATATACTGCGGAAGTCGAGTGATTTCAAACCTTTTCAGGTAGTTGTCCTTGTAAGTCTTGTACTCCTTGTCTGTGGTGCCATTAAACTTTGAGAGAAGTTGATACAAATTCACCTGAGGGATGATGTTCTCTCGAAATTCATCGGTAAATAATGGAGGCGGTGGTAGATCACATGTAAGATAAAGAAAATTGGAGTCTTCGCATTTCTCCTGATACTCCTCCGTGGCGAGAAGAAGTGCTTTTTGCGTGTCATCCAACTCGACTGGAGGAATTTTTCTCGTGAAAATCTTAGTTTCACCGAGGAAAATTTTATAGATGATAGAGGAGTCAGCTTTCTTCGTTCCTTTCATCGCACGGTGCAGAGAGTGCAAAAACCACGAAAGAAAATCAATTGGATCGCCCTGCTCTGTAATTTGAAAGCGCTTGTTACTCCATAAAACAACTGCTTGCAACATCTCATGAGGCGACACATGCGCTTTGAAGTTTCTGGGGTTCCACATCTTCCGCATGAGCTCCCCGAACCTCTGAACAAGTGTGAAATTCGAATCACCCGGTGGTCTACGAATTTTCGCATAACTCTCCTCTCTAAGAAAGTAGTTCCTCAGTGGACCAACGTGTGAAAGTGCATGAAGTACAACGTTACAGTAGTCGTTGGCTTTGATGTTGTTTAAACCAACCACTCCGGGAAGGTACAGAGTTCCATCTACTGTCCTAGAGTACTTTACCAAGGGACTGTCCAAGTTCTTAATGTCCTTCACGCTAAATGTTGGATTAAGCACGTATTTTATATCATCAAGAGACGAATCAATAATTTCATAGTTATCCGGTAAACAGTAGAATCGCAAAGTTTGCAGATTAAGGAACACGTGATGGGACTCGGACACCGAATGGGTATAGGCATGTGTGTTGTTGCCTCTTCCTTGGAAATACTTACCACAGACAAGGCAAGCGTATACGTTTATCCGAGTCAGAGAGATGGAACAAAGTTTCTCAAAGTCAAAATCTAATAGCGGTCGGTTTATTGTATCCAAGTAAGGGCAAATACGAAACTTGGGATTAAACGCGGATGGAGTTTCAAGTTCTATTTGAAGATATATTTTGTTAGAAATATTTCCCGCTTTGGATACGTGTTCTACTCACCGTCTTCTTCTTCGTCATCCAGTTTGGCTTTTTTTACATTCGGTTCTAGAGGGAAATGATGAAAAGCATTAATTTGTGTAAAGTTTACAATTTGTAATTCATTTTAAATTTACCATATTTTGTCATAATTAATGTAGTTTTATTGATATTTTACTAGTAAATAAATTAAAAACAAACAACGCGGAGACAGCGGTGCACTAATTTTTCAGCTGTCAAAAAAGTTATGACAGTTGCGGTGTTGGGGTGCGTTTGGAAAATAAAATTCCACAGGGATGTTGTTGAGGTCAAATGGTTGACAAGCGAAGTTTTATTTTACAGCGGACGTTTGCGAATTTATATGAAACCTCAGTTCCTAAATCGTACTAACTGCTAGAAAATTTTTTTTTTACAGTCGGCTGTGTGCCAATTGCGTAAAGTTGGGGTTAAATGTTATCCAAAAATTATTGTTAAAAAGTCAAACAAAATTATTTGACACAAACCATGCATAACTAATATGGGTGGGGAAATGTTTTATGAATAAGATCCTGGATAAAGGCTGCATAAACACCGTTTAGATGAGATTAAGGGAATTGTCTTATGAATAAGGGCGTTAATAATTCGACAACTTATTTTAACAAAATATGTTTTTTACATATTCTGTCACTAATTACCATTCTGATTTTTTTTTTAATTTGGTTGTTTCTTTCCTTTTAGCATTGCCCAGAAAAGCCTTAAAACTCTCCACATTAGATTCCATTTGTCTGACAATGTTAACAGCTAACTTAAAAGTCGAATTCTGTCACTAAATGCTCTTCTGATTTTTTTTAAAATTTGGTTGTTTATTTCCTTTAAGCATTGCCCAGAAAACCCTTAAAACTCTCCACATTAGATTCCATTTGTCTGACAATGTTAATAGCTAACTACTAGGTTGTATTTTAATATTTATATATTGCAATATTTCCAGTAGTAATGGGTAATTTTTGAAAATTTAAGTTTTTTAGGTTGAAAAATGTGCAAATCGGGTGTTTTGTCGAAAAATTGTGTTCAGCGATGAGGCTCATTTCTGGCTCAACGGATACGTAAATAAGCAAAACTGTCGCATCTGGGGTGATGAACAGCCACATGCCATACAAGAATTACCAAGTGATATCGCCGACAGCAAAAACGACTATTGATCTTACGTGATGCAAGATGAGATGAAAGAAATGTTATCGTCAAACGATAATCTTTTTACGGAATGAGGGCCATGGATTTGCAGCTACTAGACTGGCTTAGTCTGAGTTGCTAGTTCTTATACCAAAATTTGATATGCTTCATGCTCTAGTAACGCATTTGCTCCATTTTTTCTCTTAAACCCAAAAAGGTTAGATATTATAGAACTGGCAATCAATATGTTCTTTCGGGCTTTTCTTGTTTTTAGCCCCATTCTCATTAAAGATCATAGGTTTGTATGGGATAGCAGCCGATGTTAATAAAGTCGAATATTATCTGGCTCACGATCATGATCTAAATAAAAGGTAGTGAATGATCAGTTTTTTTTAATTTATCTTGCAGATCTATATTGGTCATGGGGTAAAAAAGCCTATAAGGATACCGATGAATGATTGTCACTAAGCAACACTAACTTTCGAAAAGAAACATAAAAAAATACTTAGAAGTAAAAACTCGATATGCCACACCAGTTATACAACAAATTCTGTAAAAAAAAAAAAAACAAAAATAAAACATGTACATTAAAAAAAAACAAAAATTTTATTTATTTATCGGAAATTTTATATGTATATCATACCCACACAGTTTTCAGTTACAATATAAGCATTTATACATGTATGAATATAAATCTTTAATATTAGAGTTAGTTTTTTTTATATTAAATTTTGTTATAATGCTGAATATAAAAATACATTTTTTTTGTGTAAATTGTTATTCATATTTATTTTATTTATATCGTTTCATTTATCTAAGGCACATGTGGATTTTGTATAAATATTTAAAAAAAAAAACAATAAAAAAATCCTTCAATCTCTCTTCAAGCTTGATATATATTCACGCTCTAAAATAATGTATTTATTGCCACAAGTTATCGATGTATGTATATGTGTAAAATATTTTGTCTTAGTATGGATTTACAGCAGCTAGTCCGACACGTCCACCTGATCTGGCAAAGACGGGCTCCGCATAGCTGTGGCGATATCCTTTATTCAAGTTCGAGAGGCTCTTTGAGCTGGCAATTGAAACCGGGGCAGCTTGTCCATAACCATCGGGACGCCTTTCAATTTGTTGTCTCTCACGGTACTGCTGTGGTTCCCTGTGATCGCGTCCATCACCACGGTGTTGGTGATAGTCTCGGTGATCGCCTCCACGTCCATCTGGAATATCACGTGAACGCATTTCACGGTATTCCCGAGGGGGTTCACGAGATTCACGTGGTGGAGCTTCCCAGTGTTCACGGTTTCGTGATCTTGAGCGGGGAATGGAGGATTCCTCTTCATCGCTCCAGTCATCATAGCGAATTCCGTTGTCTGCATGTTCGATTGATGATCGTCGTTGTAAGTTTCTTGGCGGTGCGGAGGCACGTACGGGTATCGCATCCTTTTCTTCTGCGATATACCTTGATCGTTCCATTGCACGGAATTTCTCCTTCGCATCTTTGAAGCGATCCTTGGGTGTTACACTCGAGTCCACAAATTCCCTGGCATCTCTTGACTGTGACTTTCGACTGTAGGAGAACTCCTTCTCTACGTCTAGCTCTTCGGTGACGTGCGCTGACTTTTCACTTCTCGGCAGTGATTTGCGTGGACTGATTCTAGGGTGTTTTTCAATTTCTGGGGGGTAATCAACCTTCGTATCGCTTTCGAAGGATTTGTATCGCATGGCTGGAGATTTCATCATCTTCTCCATGCTTTCGATGTACGGAATGCTGCTTGGCTCCCTGTAGGGATTCCTTTCGTTGCTGTGCGAGTAATATTCACGATCGCGTGATTTTGGCTCGGAGCCTCGTTGCCGATCTCGCTGTCTTTCAGGAGATCGCGGAATATCTCGTTCCGGTGAATGTGAGTACTGATGCGATCCGGATTTTGGTTGTGTGAATGGCAGATCGGCAGGATCCACATAACGATGGCGACCGAATCGATCTGGTTCTGGAAAGGCTTTGGGCTTTTTGCCATTGTACTCCTGGAACTTCTGCTTATCGGTTAAGTTCTCTTTGCGATAGCCAATAGGTGCGGACACAGCCGGCTGCACTGGTATATGGTGATCTGCATCGGAATCATAGTCATCCTCTTCTACTTCGACCTTGTAGCTCGGTTTCCGCTCTAGCGACAGCTTCTTCTTCAATAACTTATCTATGTGGTTGTGAAATCCAGCGTCATGAGCATCGTACGACATTTTAGCAGTTGGCTCTTCCTTGTATTTACAGAAACCAGTATCTTCCGGCGGTGGATAGTTGTTGTTGCTGCTGCTGCGCTCCTTGTAACCCAACTCATCGCGGTGCTTGTCCATGAGCACTCGATTGAACTTTGCATCGTAGTCGGATGGTCGCATGATTATTGGTTTTATCTCATCCTCTTTATTCCATGATTGGCTTGGCTTGGTGATTGGTCGGTGTTCCTTCTCGCGGTTGCCGCTGCCGCCGCCACCACCACCACCATTACCGGCAGCGTTGTTCGGATTGTAGGGCTTCGATGGAAGATCACGAAGATAATTATCTTCTGGCGGCTGAACGGCGCTTTTACGATTCAGCGGCTGTTTGCGTTCAATTGGGATTTGTGATGGCTTCAGGGCAATGACTGAGTTATCTGCTTCGTTTGACCAGTGTTCATCTTCTGCAAAGGAACAAAAAAATGAAGAACAAACGATAGGAATTGAAATTGCATGATTGAGGGCAATAACACATGAATGCAAACAAACTTACCACTCGAACTGTTGATGTCTTGCCTCTCTGGACTGGGAGCCAAATCGGAACCGATTCCCGACGATCCGCGGGATGACATTTGCTGCTTTGTACCCGCCGGCGTTGATGCGCCCACAATCAGCGAGTTCCGACAGCGGCGCAACTCTATGGCAGCAAGATTACCCTTTGATCTGTGGACGGTATCGTAATCTCTTGGTGGGAGCAGCAAAGGTGGACCATTGCCATTTAATTTTGCACGTAATTCGGCCGCCAACGAATCGAATAGGTCACCATTTTGTTTTTGCTTGACAATTGGTGGCGAACGAGACATCGGTGACACGTTATGATCCTCGCTACATTCAGACTCTCGGGTACTATTGCCCGTGTCACTGCCAAGCGATGAACTGAATCGTTTCGGCGATGACTCCTGTCGACGTTGTGCATGCTTCTGCTGCTGATCGAATGGTGCTGATGATTTATGGGACGCACTCGAGATTGGTACGATGCCGAGTCTGTGCAAATGAAATAAAAATGTTGTTCAATTTAATTTTACGATCGGTTTATGGGGGAAGAGAAGTTTTAATAGACTCGTTCTTGCAGGGGAAAAGAAGCACTATTGCTTGGCAAGGCAATAGCAACACTAGTGAAGGAGTTGCCTTATGGCTTTGCAGAAATAACTGCTAATGACTTTATCTTTAGATGCCGCTCTGTCGCGATCAATTGAAGTAAATATAAAAATGGTATATAGAGAGGCAATGCAAAGAAAAATATGTTCATAAACGTACATTTTTCTCAGGGCGATAGACTCTAAATTAAACAGAATAGGATCGTTTCATACTCCATAAGTCCATACCACAGAAACTGGTAAAAATCTATTTTAGTTCGAACAACCTAAAAATAGGTCTTTAAGCGATTTTGTTTGATAGATAGGCATTTGATTTGAAGTAAATATATACTTGCAAATTAAATGGTTTAAAAACCACAGACATTTTTGAAAGCAGGACATTTTTTTAAAATTCGAAAAAAGCAACGTCAAATAAATGGTTTACACTATAGGACTTCAGAAATGCTGTCGAAAATGTTAAGTTTAAGTGAAAAGACGACATGTACCTACGACATAAGCCTAAAAAAGTGGTTTTTTGAATTCCGTCCGTAGGTCCGTCGGTCCTTCTGTCCGTAATGGTCTTCCAACCTAAACGGCTTGACCGATTTTCTTCAAACTTCGTATCCAAGCTTGGTTTGGTCATAATTCTAAGCCATTTTTTGTTTGCTTTTATCCATGTTAATAACGGTACGTGACATATAAAAATTACACATAACCTCAATTTTCTCGAAAACGGCTCTAACGATTTTAATTAAACTTTATATATACTATAACCATATTAGTTCCAACAAAACTGCATACCCAGTTTTTTTCGAGAAAATCCATAAAACGGATTTTGTCATTTAGGCCATATAAAGAAAATTGTTAATTTCTCGCAAACTATTATGTCAAATTGAATTTAATATATATACTACTATTACAGCTTGAAGTAATTCCACATAATAAGTTTTAGCCCAACTATCACTAAACGGAATATTCAGTTTTGGCCAATAACGGAAAATCATTATTATTCACATTGACATCGATTCCTTCAAATTTCGAAGTAAACATTCGTATAAATACATTTCGACATTATTTATATCATTTAAGCATCAATAATCAAAATGCTTATGATTTGATCTAACGCCCAATTTGATGTGAAAGAGAAAGTTGCGTACGA
Organism: Rhingia campestris; assembly: GCA_932526625.1. Classification (NCBI taxonomy): domain Eukaryota; kingdom Metazoa; phylum Arthropoda; class Insecta; order Diptera; family Syrphidae; genus Rhingia; species Rhingia campestris. The sequence goes on along the minus strand of OW052182.1, from coordinate 47,801,870 downwards.
CCCAGTCGTGCACCCACCACTCCTTTTTTGTTAACTCTATGAACTTGGTAAAAATAAAATAATTGATAATTATCATTTAAAAGTGTATTAAACACATATTCAATATAATGACTTATGGGATTTAAAATTTCTTAACCATTCACTCATGCTATCAAACATCTTCAAACAACCTAAGTTATATCCAAAACAAACTATCGAATCATGTCCAAAAATCGTACTTCGGTCGATAGTCAAGCATTCAAACCATAGTGATAGGATACACACTGCCGGATTCTATGAGCTAGGTCACGAAAACTAAACGACCCACCCTCTTTTCCTTCATCATATTTTCCTATATCCTCTCTTATCTAATGAGCTGGATCAGTGGTAACGAAACGTTAAGATGATCAGTCAGGCTGAGTTAAAAAAATAGTCCTGTCCTGTGTATACAATAACTGAAAGACTCTTCAATTAACTAGACCTATCTGCATAATCTGTTTCTGTTTTTATGTTTCCCTAGTTGATTTGTCCGAAATTCCTAACAACAAAGCAGCAAAATCAATCACCTGTAGTGCCACTGAAATCCGAAACACTGATTTCAATCCTGGAATACTCTATCAGTGACTCCATTTCTATGTTGAATAAGTGAGCTTATTGTCCAGCAGTATAATGTCATACTATGTTAGGTTCATGGACAACCGAATATTCCGGGAACTACAGATGATAAACTCTTAAAACCAAAAAAGCATATCTTAACTACATCATAAGTCGCTAATTCAAAAGAGAAAATTATAGTACCTCAAAATATTTTAACTTCATAACGGGACACTGCATCGTAGGCAGGCAGGCATACCTTTTATATTTCATATCCTGGCGGTTTATCAGCATTTCCATGACCATGAAAGAAGGGACGTACGAATCAATTTTTCGGCAACTAGCTGGAGAAGAAGATTCGCCTTTTTTTGGTTTTCCATCTACTCAGAAATACCCCTGATAACTATGGATTTAAAGACAAAAGAGTGAAGCCTAACATTACCGCTGGGGTATCAGTATCATTACCCCACAAAGAAATTTGTTGTTGTATGAGATGCGCACTGTATGTAGTTCTATACTCATTGATAAAACGCATGGTCAGGCTATCATATTGCAATCGGGTGATCATATTAAAATTCCGAAATGAGTTAAATTATACAGCTTCTTTTTGATATCCCAAAGAATTAAGGTTGGTGATTGCTAACTTTACGATAACCGAACCACCTTCGAACTCACCATTATATAATTATGCAAAAAACTTGTGCTTCTTCAAATTCCAAGTCCATTAAGAACTCGTAAAATGTCTTCAAAAAGTGATAAACTTTATTTTTGTTTGTTATTAACCAACGTTTTAATTGCTTAACCTTTAAAATGATATTCATTGAAATCCTACTTTTAAAATGTTAACAAGCTCATGCCCTGAAAAGAGTACAACGAAAATAAACATCAAACAAAGCACAATGTCGCGCGTCTTTTCGATTAAGATCACACTGTGGCTCAGCACAGGCAAATGATGGCCTCCATATAACAAACTACCACAAATCCAACGAACCACAAGTACGACGTACTTTAAGCTCAAGCTCATTCCGCGCATGTCTCTGACTGAAATACCAAAAATATTTTCTGACATTTTTCTTTCTTTTGAAAGATGCTGCGGTTGCTGCTTCGCCTTAATCGGTTGCATCATTACGCGCCGCCCACCTCTCACTGCCGCCGCTCGGCTCTCCTATCAGTTAAAAGTATGTCATCAGTTGGACCGGCCTATAAAAAATGAATCTGGCATTTTGTGGCGCTCATCCCTATCACCACCGCCAACGTTCCCTCATCACATCAAGAGGATTTTTTTTTTGTAATAAACACAAAAAAATGTAATTCATTTGTAAGCATCTTGGAATCGTGCCGGCATTGCGCGAAATCCGAAAATTAAATCACCTCCAACAATAACAACAACAGCACCATCGACCCGACAAGACACAGATATATGTACCTCACTTTGCATATTTGCTCTGTGGCTCGAAAAAAAGCGTGGTTACGAGGGGAACAAAAAAAAAACTCTACCAAGATCGAATTACTTTTTATTCATCTGGTGGGACGGATGGTAGGATCTATCTATGCATCTGCGCTTCAGTTGAGCGCAGCTCAGTGCAGCGCATTGCACTACACAAGTCGAAGTCAGTTACGGAATGGAGCCCCCTGTGCAACATGCTATTACCATTCGGTTACATCATATCTTCGCTTCCTAAATGTGGTAGTGAAGTATACCGCCAACAATGGCGCTATAAGGTATAGCCCCACCACCAGCACCACCAACACCATCTCACGGCATCTCTTATAGATTTTTATGCCTTTCAACATAGCTATCTCCATTACAAGATAGTATTAATGGCGCAAAAATATAATTAATCGACAAAAATGCATTACTGCCTGTCACACTTTATGGCGTTCGATTTATTTATGCTCTATTGCTTGGTGTGTAGCTTTCAGCTACTGGCTGACTTAGGGGGCTTGTTTTGCTTCCTCTTTGCCATCATTTGCACTGCTTTTCCTTATTGTTTTGCATTTAAATTTTCGTCTATCGGTTTTTCAGCTCTACACACTTTCACTCATCGTAATAAGAAGGCACAATGATAACTTGGTCCACCAGTGTAGACCAAACGTTCACATGTAACAAACTCACCTGGATTCCAATTCCTCGAACCGTTTTTGATTCTCTGGCCGATTGATTAGGATCTGTAGTTGCTGATGTAATGCTTCGGCCGTTGTCTCCGAATCGCAACGGTACGCGTGCACATGTAGGGGACACTTCGTTGCTGGATTATACAAAAGAAGGACACATGCAACGATATCGTCCGATTGCACTGAACTGGTTATGGCACTATGTGGGATGAAGTGTTTCGATGAACCCTTAAGTTGAAAAATAAAATTAGTTATACACTTTAGACTGACGTACAGTTTGATTAAAGGCACCTGTAGGATTTTGATTCCTTTGTGTGACACCTGTAGAGTGACTTTAAGAGGTTCCTGCTCACGCGACCTATCAATTAGGTAAGGCAGCACTGAGTTTATGACTCGAGAACCACGTAGGCCCTTGGCTTCGTCAGCTCCCAAGAACCAAACGTAGTAGGATGCCTTTTGTACATCACGACGTAGTCGTAGAGCCATTTGTATGATTGCATCTAAAACGAAAAGATGTAGAATTGTTTGTTAATAAAAATCTAAATATAGTGAAATGGAGTTTTAACAAATTTAGTAGCAAAAAAAAAAACACTTTTTTACGTAAAATATAAGCAGTTGTAGAGATAAATCTACAATTCGAATTTGTGAGAGTAAATGTGAAAAATTGAGTCAAATAAACGTTTTCACTTTACAAAGCCACAATTGGTTCACCGATTGGGTTTCCGAATTTTTAATAATTTCTGTTCTATTTGATATGTGCTGCTCCAACCTACGGTCAGTCTTAAGATGTTAAATATACTGGCTTGCATATCCGTATGCTAAAATATATTCAAGATGTAATTTATTTCTCTAATCCCTGAAACAAATTCACTGCAGTCAAAATCTAAGCCAATCGGAATTCAGACTTCAATTTATTTCTTAAGTTTTAAGTGGTAGGGAAGACTCATAAATCTCGATTAAGGTACCTACATAAGTCTTCATCACCAAAGTTTTTTTAATCATTAATGTCACTCTTATCGTACCTAAAGAACAAGAAATGTGTCGGTACGTAGAGATTAATAACTTGAATAACCGATTGACTTGAGCAGACATGTTTTTGAAACGTCAATTCAGAACAATCAGAAGCTAATAATCGTGGCCTAAGAGCAACACTATTCGTCGTTAGGTGTCAAATTTTGTTGAGCACGGGATAGTGGAAGATCGTCGACATGCCATTTATCAACACCCAAGACGTTCCAATTAACTGGTTGAAGCGGTAAGAGAGAGTGATGACTAGAGCCTACATGTGTCGTGTCACTACTGTGTTTAGCATTTTGGCGACAGTGGAACCACCATGCGCCGCATTTTAAAGTATGATTTACATTTTTTTTTGTATAAAGTGCAATTGACTCAAAGAATGACCATAAAGTGTCTATTTGGACTGGCTGGGGCGGCGTTTGCGCCAAAACCATCATTGGGCAATTTTTGTTCAGACAATGCGATACAGTCGATTGGAATCGATATCAGTGCATGTTGGCTCATATTGTCTGTCCATAAATGTGTACAAAAGGTATTGGAACGGTGGACACACTGTAAATCAAACAATACAGTTTCTGCAACACAAATTCCGACATTGACTGGCAACTCATATCTCCTGATATGAACCCTCCAGACTTTTTTGTATGGCTATTTAGCTTAAAATGAGGGTAAGACTAATAGCGTTTTCGATTGGGATTTTTAGATTTACTCTCAGATTTCAGATTTTACCCGTCCCAATCGAACATTAAAGAGGTTACTCTGGTTTTATGTGTGTGTTAGTGTGCCATTTGACAGCTTATTGTTTATCTTTAGGCCGCAATTATAGCTATTAGCTATCATTGAAAACCATCATTTGAAATTTTCTTTTACTCATTGCGGCTTTTTTTATAAATTCAACCATTGGCGAGTTGGTGTCAAAACAAAGCTTATGAGTTTTAGAACATGATTATCCAAAAATTTTTTAATTTCTAATTATTGTTTTCCCAGAAAATCACTTCTTAATCATCAAACTGCGAAATGCAAACTTCAAATTGACATATTAAGTCAGATGTTAAATGTTTTTGTGTTGGTGCATGTTGGTGTAAATCTGACTTGGAATCCAGATTCTTCAAAAGTACTCTAGAGTAAAAAAAGAGTGCTTTTTGTATCCCAATCGAAAACGAAAAATTAGATCTAGAGTAAAAAAAGTGCTCTAGAGTATAAAAAGAATGCTTTTTGTATCCCAATCGAAAACGCTATAAGTAATAGCTGTCAACAAGAAACGACACACAAGATCGACGAATTTTACAGGACGTCAACATTGACAAATATAACTTTGAGGTAGTCCCGGCTCCGCTATTAACTCTGACAACAACATCTCGTCAAATATTAAAAGAAGAAATACTCTTGCCAATCGCTGTTTTTTCGGGATAAGAAGTCAATACAGAAGTAAAGCGCTCATTCAACCTACTAAGGATATCCTATATAAGACCCTGATCATCCCAGCCCTGCTCTACGGCGCTGAAGCATGAAGCGAATCAAAAATGGATAATTTGAGACAAAAAATCTTCGATCCCGTTTGCGTTGACGGCCTATGGAGACGAAGATTCAATTAAGAACTATACGAGCTGTACAGCGACATGCCCTTAGTCAAAAAAGATTGGTCGTTTAAGATGGCTAGAACATGCAGAACGAATGGACGTCAATAGTCCGGCTCGCAGAGTCTTCTGTTCCTAGACGTTGGATGCAGTAAGGGAAGACCTCGCCTTAATTGTCGCTCACAAGTAGAAACCGGACTCAAACAACATGTAGTGCGCAACTGGAGTCAGTTAGCTAAGGACCGGGATAATTGGAAATGCATATTGTTTGAGGGTCAAGTTCGTTCCGGACTGTTGTGCCACTTAAGTATGTAAGTAAGTATTTGAAAAGAAAAAAGCCTCAGCCCATTGACAAGCTCAAGGCAAACATTTGTGCCGTCAAAAGTGATGGAAAACGCAGCAAAAATGGCGAATTTTTCCAGTGACATGAAAGTTTCTCACTGACAGTCAGTGGTTTTCACGTCACAGAAATAATCAGGCAATCTTAATCAGTTCAGGTTGAAACATTGGCCGTGTTCTGGTTTTCAGATTTGGTTAGATATCTAAGATGAAACTCTATTCTCATTGGTTAAAATGGTCGATTAGAAGACCAATAAGAAAAGAGATTCGTCTAAAATATCTAACAAAATCTGAAATCCGGTTCACGGCCATTGTGAAGGCTACCACTTTTGGTGTAACCCTGGTTTTAGCCATTCCTATACAAAAATCTTTCTTCTTTTCTTTGTTTAGATTTGAACAAAATCTTATTCATAATTTATTTCACCATACATAATAGTTATACAGGGTGCTTTTTCCAAATAGAGCAGCAAATAGAGGGATATATACTTTAGCAAACCACTTTTTTTAAAAACATGTTTCTATACTTTGGTGACTTTTTTTTTACCGAACAATGTTGTTAACTTTGCATGTGTAGTAAGTATTTTTTTTTCGTTTTATTTTACACATTTGTTTTTTAATTTGAATAATTCTAAAGGTTCTCCATTAATTTATGTGTTTAACTAGTTTATTAGGATCACCTGCTATAAATGTACGTTTAAGGATAGTTATTATGTTGATGTACCATTAAATATAACAAGAAGCAGGCTACGCTCACCTCGCCATCCATATGCTTTGGAGATGATGCCATATTTCTGGTTATGACGGCGCTTATGATTCTTCTTATCTCGACATTGGCGATACCTACGTAACGAATGCATTGCTTCAAGGATAATTATCCGATTTACCAATGAAATCAACCCGTATGTCAAAAATAAAACACCAAATATAGCAACATCTTGCAAGATATGCTCGCAAATTTATAAAAATTTTCACGATTTACATAAATAGCACATATTTTTAAATAAACAAAATGATACCAAAATAATTAAAACAAATTTATCCACACTTTGCACTTTATTTATCCATAACATTATGCACAAACCGGTAACTCAATTGGGAGTGAAAGTAATATTTTAATCATGTCTTAAAAAAATTGTTTCGTACGAAATCGATATTTTTGGAATTGACATGTGCAATACGTTAGGACGAATTGTAATCCTATGCAAAACTGTTTTCAAAATTGGAATGATTGTACCCAGCGAAGGAAATAATCCGAGTAAAAGATGTAGAACTAGATCCAATTACCGTAAATAAATATTAAAACTAATTTCACTTTCGCAGAGGACCACTTTCCAAAAGCATACAAAAAAAAATCCCAACTGGAATATTATTTATTTCACTGAGCGCTGTACTCACTATTTAAAACCAGAACACGAACAAAACAGCGAATATCCCAACTACTCGGGATGTTGTGCTGGGGAAAACTAAGAGTATCCTTTGCACGCAGTGCGTATATCGATGCCACCTAATTGATCACGAAAAACTGCATCAGGTTGGCGCCAGCCATTTGCTTGTACCTAATTCGCTGAAGAATCACTGAATGAGCTATGTGGTGGAAGTATCCGGCTGAACCGGTAGTCATAACCGCCTTTGAAATTTAATTCAAACGCACTTTTGGTGAGTTTTTGGTGAAATTTTCGTCATTGCCCCCACGATACCACCGGTTTTCCAAATAACTACCATCGCGCCGGACCAAGGCGGCCCCGCATAAAGTGGACCAGATCATCAGTTCAATTTCAATCAGGTTTACCGTGTGTTTCGAGGTTTTTTCTCGCATGGCAACTCTCTTGCATCAGATAAATCGAACATCAATTGCAGTTGTCCGATTTCTGTAATTACCCGTCTGGAGGGAAATTGCAGTCAAAGACGAAGACAAAAAGTGGGAAATCCACTAGCCAACTTGTCGTTGTACACTATTCTCATTTTGCTATAAAGGTTGACTTTGTAGTTTAAATATATCCGCACTTAGTGTCGTCTAGAAATCGGATGTATCCTCCATTGAAAGAGATCATACCCTGTCTGTCAGCAGCCATGAGAGATGTGAATGAAACTCTCCATTCATGGTTACAAAAAAAGCATGGGTACATGTCTAAAAAGAAATTTATCTGGTCAACAGCACGTAGCTATGAATATGTTATGTCTGTTATGTCTGTCATCGCCTCTGCACTTGTGCAGCGATATGAAATTCTAGATCAGGTTTAACCATTAGATTCGCCACCTTTACCTATTCTGCGTGCGCATGCCCCAGGAAATCTTTTCTTGTTGACTTACTTCATCCAGTTTCCAATGAAGAAAGTAAACCATGAATGTGACGACGACGACGCAGATACATGTCACAGACTCAGATGCACTTATACGTATCGCACCGGTGCCACTCAGATTCATAAGCTGCCTTTTATAAATGGATTAACCTGTTAGTGTGCCCTAAAAATGCAACAGTGGGGTACTACCGCCTTGGCAGATTATATTCAGCACAAGTTCAGGTTCACCTTTGGTCTATCAGTTTGTAATATGAAACCTATGTTTGTGATCATGTTTCAGCGGGTGGAAAAGTCTTTGTTCCTTTGACAATGTCTTGCATTGATATTGATTATTATTAGACTTTACAAAATGTGTTTTTTGTTGTCCCTTATTAAAATATTTTGAAAAAAGGTATTTTTTTTTGTTATACGTTATACGCCTTCATAGACAAAGTAAGGTTATAGCTTTTATAATAACATATGTTCAAAAGTAAGTTAAATGTATCCCCATCCACATGTTTTGTGAATAAATCACATACCTGCGTACATGTGTAAAATGTTGACAACAGTAATGTCGTTTAAGAAATATAATTTATGCTGTAGACAGTTGAAAATAAGCACCTATAAGGAGCTATTGTTGCTGTTTATTTCCCTTAGTTTCAAGTTTTCGCAGCATGAACTTCGCTAGACTTGTTCCATATTGGCATTTTGAAATATCGCGTTTACCACAATAAACCACAAACCTTGCGATGCTTGGAAGCCAACTTTAGAGAAGGAATCACCATCCACTCAGGAGGTGGTCATTGGACCTATATCATTTTATCAACATAATGTCATCAATTTTAGACTTTCGAATAAACTTTCCGTGAAAACAGATACGAAGTCTTTCATTTCTGACAAAATGGCAGGCAATTCACAGTATGTCATGACACTACTTTTGTCCAAACGTGTACATCGTTGGCGTTCAGTTTATATTTTAATTTTCAACACATTTCCCTTGTTCCGAAACATAAATTTAGTAAGATATCATTGATGAATCTATATTCTCATAGGATCTAAGATATCTTACTAAGGCAGTGTTCCAATTGGGTTAAAATGTTAGCCATTGTAGAATTTTTGACGTTAATATAGACTTCAACATTTTAACCTGTTCTGGAGCTCGCTAAAATGTATCGAGTGGCTTATTTATAAAGTACTCTCGTGGATTATTTCTCATTACAAATGTGATCTTTCTAAATTCTAAATTTTATAAAATTTGTCTCCAATATCTTCGTTGTTTGGTGCAAACAGAATCAAAAATGGGCCCAATCAGGAAACATGTGCACATTTTTTTTTTTTTTTCAAAATTCGACATGGTGAAGCTTACGAAAGGTGAAGTTCTTAAAGACTTTCGGACTCTTGCGGATATTTTGTAAATACATCGCGTTTTGTGGACATCCTAGCACTGCTCGATCAGACACTGAATCACTCTCATTGAGTTTCGCAATAATTCGTCCATCATAATTCACAGAAAGAAGCTCATTACGACTGTAAACTTTTCGTGGCGTGCTGAACTTTCACCAGAATTATCATGGTAATATACAAGAATTTTAAATAACTAAAATGTTCTAAAAATATAGTTTCCTGCTTCTATTAATCAAAAATGATGAATGGATATATCTGCGGGATTATTTGAGAACTATTATTTTCATGCTTATTTGTTAACTTTTATCATAACTTGTAAAGATATTTTTCATTATGGTAAACCGAATCGTTGATCCGATAGCACCTGACAATGCAAAGGATACTTTTGCCCGATTGCTTCTATTGCTATAGAAGAACCACAAACTTTGTAATTTAGTGCTATTTGGTGAAAAAGTTGATGCATTACAATTGTCAAGTTACCCCGGAATACCACCACTACGGACTGTCAGACATTTCGTTTTGAAAACACAAAGTGAAGACGAATCCAACAATACACAATTATATGCGGTTAACTTTTGGACCAAAAATAGCTGTGGGTTTGAAGTCCATTAGCCAACCCTCTATTACCTGATAAGGATATTCATAGTCTGGTGACATCATTTTTATAGAACTTTAATTCTCATAGTTCTACGCGTTTCCATTTTCTTTGTGTAATTTAACAATATAATTTTCACTCATAACAACAGATAGCCATGCATGTTTTTGATGATGGACATTTGTCGTTTTGACTCCACAGCGAAAGGTTCTTGTCCCGTAGTCATTAGGATAAGCTTAGATGTGAATAAATGGATTGGATTACAAGTCAGAGAGATATAGGCGGTGCAAACAAAAATCAGAATCGATAAGAGATCTATACTTTGAGGGAATTCCATTGTTTATTGAAAAAAGGTATGTATCGGGTTATCATTTTTCAATACGAGAAAGCCAATTGGCAAGCATTAAACAGTTTTTTTTAGGAATTTTAACTGGTCACTATGTTTCCTCGATAGTGACGCGGATGCTGCTGCTGATATGATATCAAATACCATTCTCTTTGGTATGAGATCTTTTATTCCCAACAGAATTAAGAGTATCAGACCAAAGGCAAAAGGGTGGTATGACTTGAGCTGCAAAGAAGCTATCAGGTTGAGAGAGACAAACTTTCGGTTGTACAAGACCAACCCAACAGAGGAAAACCGAGCAAAGTTCAAACAAGTCAGAAATGACTGTAATGCCCATTTAAAGCGTGTCAAATTCCTCTATGACCAAAAGTTAAGGCAAAAAATTCTACAATGTCCCAGAGGTAGTAAAAACCTTTGGTCATTTGTTAAAAATATAAAAAATTCGGCCTCATCATCAATTTCGACGCTCATTCACAATGACATTCCAGCTGTCAGCTCTTTAGACAAAGCCAATCTGCTTGCTGCGCATTTCGCATCCAATTCTACATTGCCAGATTGTGTTCAGTCTCCTCCTGTACTTGAGAACGTAGATCATTCTATGGGACAGATTCACTTTCGTACTCGTACAGTTGCAAGAGTTTTATTTGATCTTGACATACACAAATCCGCTGGTCCAGATGGTATATCCCCCATCATTCTGAAGAGGTGTTCTTCTTTCCAAGTAGATGGAAAACAGCATTTGTCCAGCCTGTACCAAAAAAAGGCCAGATTGTGTTCAGTCTCCTCCTGTACTTGAGAACGTAGATCATTCTTTGGGACAAATTCACTTTCGTACTCGTACAGTTGCAAGAGTTTTATTTGATCTTGACATACACAAATCCGCTGGTCCAGATGGTATATCCCCCATCATTCTGAGGAGGTGTTCTTCTTTCCAAGTAGATGGAAAACAGCATTTGTCCAGCCTGTACCAAAAAAAGGCGAATCTTCTTCTCTCTCTCCAACTACCGACCAATTGCACTTACGTCCCTTCTTTCCAAGGTCATGGAAACGCTGATAAATCGTCAGCTTATGAAATATCTCGAAACACGAAAACTTCTCAATGACCGGCAGTATGGTTTTCGCAGCAACAGGTCTACTAGTGATTTGATGACATATCTCACCGAAAAGTGTAACCAATCAATCCACCATGGTGGCGAAAGCAAGATTGTTGCGCTTGATATTTCAAAGGCATTTGACAGGGTTTGGCATCAAGACCTTTTGTCGAAAATGCGTGCATTTGGAATCGACGAAAAACTTCTTCTATGGATTAGACATTATCTTTCGAAACGTTCAATTCAAGTTGTTTTGGATGGTTTCAAGTCTGTAACTCACCAAATAAATGCTGGTGTCCCTCAAGGCTCAGTTTTGTCTCCGACTCTCTTTCTCATTTTTATAAATGATCTCCTGTCTGAAACTTCTAATCCAATTCATTCCTTCGCTGATGACAGTACCCTCAGCTTCTCATATTCGTTTACAGGACTTCGTCCCTCACCTTCAAACGTGGACTCTAAACGCCAAAATATGTTAAGCTCATTGAATTCCGACCTTGACAGCATTATCAAATGGGGTAAATCTAATAGAGTGGAATTCAATGCTTCCAAAACACAATGCTGTCTTCTGTCATTAAAGCGAAACCAAAATCTAAAGCCATTATCCATGAATGGCACTTACGTCGAAGAAACCGAAAAGCTTTCCATGCTAGGTATGTGTGTTAGTAACGACTTACGTTGGAACGACCACATATTCGAAGTCGCTAAAAACGCAGCGAAATGTCTAGGTTTCCTAAATCGATGTAAGGAATATTTCACCCCCTCTGATCTTCCCACAATATATAAAGCGTTTATACGCCCAAAACTTGAATTCAACGCCCACGTCTGGTCAGGTGCACCAAAATCAACATTGCACCTACTATATACCATTTTAAAGAGTAACGCCTAATACATTATGTAACCAAATTTCATTCAATTCCTGTTAGTACTTTTTCCGTTATAAGGTTCCGAATGAAGAATTGATTTAATGCCCCTTGCACCACCCCCGCTGACAAATGAACCATGTCATTTTAAAGAACAGTTTCCAATCTATCAATTTGCCAAATTTCATTCTAATCTGTTAAGCGGTTTACGAGTTATAAGAATTTGAAAAAAAAAATTCAGAATTTCTATGGAAAAAGTGTTGAGAAAAATCCAATTTTAGTACTTATTTGGTCACATTTTCACGATTATTTTTTTAGTTCGAAGTTTATAGAAATTTTTTATATACCATTTTAAAGAGTAACGCCTAATACATTATGTAACCAAATTTCATTCAATTCCTGGTAGTACTTTTTACGTTATAAGGTTCCGAATGAAGAATTGATTTAATGCCCCTTGCACCACCCCCCGCTGACAAATGCACCATGTCATGAAAAAAACTTATAGGAGACATAAGAATAGCGAACTCCTTAGTTTCGCTCGAACACCGTCGAAACATCTCCTGCCTTACCTTGTTTTATCGCTATTTTAACAACCAATGTTCAAATGAAATAGCCAGCTGCATTCCTCCCATTCAACAATTCAGCCGCAATACTCGTTACGCAATGAATGCAAATCAGTTTACCCTCAAGCCTATCTTCGGACGTACGCTGAAATACAGAGATTCGTACATAAACCGAACAATACGAATGTGGAATGCTCTACCAAACTCTGTTGTTCCTTTCCATTATAACATACAGACATTTAAAACCAATGTGCATCGGTATCTCCTTTCTTCTTATCCCTAATTTCCTTAACGCCCGCACTGTGCTAAAACATATAGCTAAAGGGTATTCATAACCCCTTGAGTGCGCGAAAATTATAAAAAAAAATAATGTTCACCCGACCCCGACTTTGACGATGTGCCCTACTTTTTCGAATGGTTACAAAGCAGCACATTCTCATTAAACATTATTGGTGATTGCAAAGGGTTAAACTTTCGTTCGAATACAGCATCAAATCACCTGTGGAACGTTGCTGTCAAAAAACATACTCGTAATAATATTTACAGTTAAATCCAAAACGGTACATTATCAAATACTTCAAGCGATTAGAGTTGTGTGCGGCGAGGTTGACGGTGAGTGGTAACCTCAATTTGTTGACTTCTGTCGGCATTTTATTTTGTTCACTTTCGATTGATTTCAAGTATTTTATTATGTAGGTATAAAGAGTTGTATCTATGTACATATTTTTCAATGAATCATTTTTAAAATTAACAGTCATTGTGTAAGAGCCCAACAAATAGTGGTAAAGAAGAAGTTCAAAATATTTTAGGAAATATTTGTATTGTGTATGTCTGTAATAATAATGATAGAAATACAGAAAAGTATTACGTGTGTCCGATCGGTATCGAAGGTTCATTTTGGTTACTCATTTTTTAGAGATAAATTTTTAGTTAGGACGCTAAAATTTTGTATTCAAACTCCTTGTTATCACCTTGGAGTACAGGTGATTCGAAGACTAAATGTAGACTTTATTCACAGCAGAGTCTTCGAAACCCATTCAGATTCATTCAAACACTGTAAAGAACGACAATGTGGAGAAATAAGTAGGGATAACATTATATCAACTATTCATCCCCGAAGCATTTATAACAGATTTAAGTTTATATTTGTTGGCGATTTTCAGATTACATCACCAGATAAATATATGAGAATATGAGAATAATAATAATAATATGAGAATTTCAGGATAATTTTTATATATACGTTTGTTTACGCTAATCTCCGCTGAAACGATTACGATGAAATTGTGTAAATGTGTATTATTTGGTCCAACTTAAGAGATATAATAGTTATAACCTTCATGTGGCTGTAAATATTGTTATTGATTTTTTTATAAAAACATTTTTTCTGTTATTTTTACATCCCATCCCAAATGGTTATATTTATTAGTTTTGACATTTGTTCGTGCAATAGAAAAATAATTCCGATAGATATACCTTAAAGTAGCTGAGTCGATCTAACCGTCATCTGTCTATACGTCACTGATTTTTAGGCCTTACATTTTGAGCTAGGGTAATGAGCATTTTCCATGCCTACAGAACAAGTGTACATATTTTCAAAATCTGCCACGCGCTTCTTTTTATTCTGAACAAGATTTTAAGACAAAAAAGGAGTTGCGGCTAAAACGAAATTTATAGTCTAAATTGAAGTACCCTATTTTTTCAAAGTAATTTCATGTGCAGAAATGCGTAACTCCCTCAGTGGAGGGTCTTTCGTTACCTTGCTTTCAATTTAGAGCGAAAGAACAGCCTTTAGTAATTTGTGGTAAAAGCTATAGTAAACCAAGGAACTAATGTCATAATTGATAATATTTTCCAACTTCATCCCTGCCTCATAGCAGAATCCGAATCTTGAAAGTAGCATTTTAAACACATTCTATTTATAGACTTTTCAGACCAAATGCCTATCGATATCGTCCAGTCCTAACTCGAATCTTCAATTTTAATTATATTATAATTAGTTTGACGTTTTTAAATCTTAATCACAAATTTAATTCTGTCAAACTTCTATGAAATATTGGAAAACCTTTCCTTAGAGCTGTCAGATTGTCTGATAAAAACATCTCTCTACTTTTATGTTACTTCTTCCACTCTTACTCCGCTTCGTCACCAACCGGTGTGTTACAATCTTAGAGAGTTTTTAGAAAGGGCGTCACTTCTAATCACATCGTTTGTAATAACGCTGAATAGATATAATGTCCAAACTTTTTTAAATTTCTTAAAAATCGTATCAACACGTTTTTATTGAAAAAAAAAAAACGTTCCAAAAAAGTGGGCGCTGGGTACAAACATAATTATTTATTGACAACAACTTTTCTTTAATGCAAATTGACAGTAGGTATAAATAAATGATGTTGTCAAATATATTTTGCATATGTTAAAACTAAGTCACCAGATCATCATAGTTACTCATACCTATTCTAAAGGAAGTACGAATTATGAGATTCCGTATTGCTGTATATAATTCGAGTCAGGAACCACATCTTCATAAATCTATTAATAAGATTCTATCAGTTGGTAAGTTCATTTTTGTCCAAATTTTGAAAACATTCTCTAAGCGGATGGTATACCTACTAATGGATAATTTTAAGTTTTAAATGAAATATGAAAATGTTAAAAAAAATATTTTAAATGATTTTTAATTGACTTAGATAGTCAAATAAAAACCAAATCTTTTTAACACCGCTTTTATTGTATTGATAATATTTTGGGAATAATGGTTTATTAACTAATAAACTTTAAAAAATGTGTTCAATACTCAAAAAAAGTCAAAAGCTAAAGACTCTCGAAGGTACTACGGCTAGCGAGGCAACCCTAAAATACAATGCAATAAATAAAAACTCTTAAGAGCGAGGCATTGAGTGCATTGACAAAATGACCCTTATTTGTGATATGAAGAAACTTTTCTTTAGAAATTTGCAAAATAATATTTTGATAATTAAAAACCACGTTAGATGTACGTCGACGGTACATAATGAAGTTATGCATACCACTTATGGAGTAAAAATAATACTGAGAAATACATATGTATGTATATATTTATTAACGTACTTGTCCATCTCTTACTGAACAATCATAAAAAGATGAGAAGATTTTTCGAATTCTTATTACCGCACATTAGTTATGTAGAATTAATTGACGAATTCGTTTAGGAATTTAAAATAATTCAAAGTCTTTGCAGAGATACGTCGGTGTTATATTCTTAAAATTATTAATGACACTCATGTTATGGTGACTTTGACAGGTAACCATGTGGGTGAGAAAATGCTTACCCAACAATATAAAAACATTAAAAAAAAAAATAAGCGTACGATAGCAGAGCGTAGTTTCGATCTACGGACCTCTGGGTTATGGGCCCAGCACGCTTCCACTGCGCCACTCTGCTTTTTGAAAATCGTTGTCAAAATGCCATCTGGTAGTGTGGGTTGAATAATTGTTTGCTAATCGAGGTCTATTATCTGCATAAATTCTTAGTGAAATGTGTATTCTGATATTAGTCAGAAAAAAGGTGGAGTAAAATATTTAATGTGTGTGTGTACCATGTTAATTTAAAAATTGTGACAGTATATTAAAAATATTTGCATATGTCAATACCTGAACATTTATTCTTGTTAGGTACTTTAAAAAAATAGAAAGAAATGATTTAAGTTAAAATAAGTAAGTTAAAACAATTAATTTGAAAATTTCGAAAAATAAGTTAATTACGTTAAAATTTCGGATCGATTATGCAAAGATGAGCAAATTGAAAAATAAAAGTTAAAAATCATAACGAATATTTCTCATTCACTGTGAGGAGATATGGAACTCATAAATGACTTGATAAGAAATAACCAAACTAAGAAAGTAAAGTCTTAAAAGCCAGTTTCAGTTTCTTTAATTAAAATCTTAATATTTTTGTATGTGAGTCAAGCTCAAAAAATTCGTGTACATAACCTTCACTAAAGTATTCTGTGGTTTTCTCACATCTGTATGTAAATAGACAAATTTTGAAACTGCATTCATATGATACATATAATTTGATTGCAAAGATCCTCGAATTTCAAAATAATATTACGAAGAAATAGTAATGCCATTTTTGAAAGGTGAAGTATAATATGTTGAACATGCTTTTATTCGCCAGTTTGTGGAACGTGATTAAATGCTGTGGATTGTGAATACATTTTGGTAATTCGCAGCTAGGTTATTAAAGACCATTCACAACTAGTGTTTTGGGTCACAAGACTAAAACGTATTCATATCACAAAAAAAGCCAAAATTTTTTGTTATCTGCAAAATAAAAATATAAAGGGGGAACGAAACTAAAGGAGTTAAAATACCAATTAATCTTTAAAGTTGTTTTTAATTCTCACGGCTCTGTTTCGAAAATAAATAATAGAACCTGTGAGGTTGGCTTCGGTTATGCATTATATACTATACGTCTTAAACTTATTAAGAGAATGAAGATGCTTTCTTAATTGTGTCAACCGCTTGTACTTCCTTTATGTTCAATGGGTTCCACACTTGTGGAATCCGTCTACTATTCGGAAGATCCTGATATGCAATCGATAATTCGTACAACATTAAGCAAATATATTCTTTTTCGTGCCAAAAAATCATTCGTTCAACGGGCATGGTACAAAGTGGAATTTTGAATCGTGGATACCCTGGATTAACAGAAGCACTTCGATGGGCTTTGATTGTGTATAGGCGATTATTCTTAGAGGAAAAATGTTTAATTCGGCTTTAACTGAGTTTTCTCCATACACACATAAAAATAAAAGGATGTTCGTCTGTTTTCCTTTTCATTCCAAAAATTTCACCGATTTTCTGATTTTTTTGTTTTTAAGTGTTTGATTTACCTTAACGAAGGTTACATAAAACATATGTTTGCTTTGACCTAATAGATGGCGTTGTGGTCAAGTTATTAATAATTTTTTATTTCATTCACATTTGGCTGCAATTCCGAATGTATATAAATATTTTTGTCATGAGAATTTTTGTATGAATGATTAGTCTAGATAGTTGGCACTGAGGTGGAGTTACTTCAAATAATCATGTTAACGGTTTGCTTGTTCATGAAAGCATTTTTTAATAGGCGTGTTCCACATATATTATCCCTTAGAGATTTTTCTACGTTGAATCAGTTATTTTTAGTTTAGTTATTTTTTATTTAGTTGAACAACATTCTTAGCAGAGCGAAAACCTATTCTGTCAAAAAAACAAAAGGTTTCCTTACTTCCCACCTTACAATAATTGTGAATTTGTACTTTAATTTAAATTAATAAATCAACTGTAAGATTTTAAAAATAATCATTTTTCATTTCAAACATAGTTCCTGCACTAATTTGTATGTGCGATACACGAAATATTAATAAATCTCGACCCAGTGAAAAAGGTAATGGCCAATCTCAACCAAGCAATTATTTTGAGAGGGAAATACAAAGCCAAAGGCGTTTTAATTAATTTAATTTTATTAGAGCTTCATTATGGATAAAATTAATGAGAACAACAATATATTAACAACAATTTCGAACTCATGTATTCGTTTAAAATCTCAAACTACCTCAACCATTCCATGTCTCTGTTTAAACATTCACCGATTATTTAAATTATGCAAATTCCCACAATCTCCGGATTACATAGAACAACTTATCAAGAATGTACGTCTGTTTGACCCCAGCCAACTAAGCCCATCATACCATTTCCATCATCTTAACACAACCTCTAAAACATGCGATCGGCTCATTTAAGAAAGAACGTTCAAGTGCAGAACCAAAGAGCGCAAAATCTGGGTGAACCTCGCAGCATTAATTTAGTATTTCGTAATCTTGAATCTTTACAGCTCAAGACCCCTCTGGATGTGCAAAACGATGACTACCAACACCATACGCTGGATATCAATTAAAAATAATCTAAATGAAAATCAGCATTAGAATCCAGCATTCATCACTTCTTTGCAGCTTCTATAGCTGCGCCAAGAGCCAAGAAATAGAACAAGACTATACAAACGAAGACAGAACACATGACCTATAGCTGTATATCTCTCCCAGCATGAGACCAACAAAAATCCAGCAGATAGGTGCATGGAGGATGACAACAATCTCACCTAGAGATTTAGCGACGAGCCGAGTCTCCTCCAACTGGATGTAATCTGTATTATTTGGGTTGATGTCTGTTGGCAACGTTTGATGGATGAATTAGGAGAACAGAAAACCCATTACGTATTCTTAACAGCATTCGAGTCGAGTGTAAAATAAATTGCCTTATAACTGGTGACCTCAATTAAGAAAAGTCTTAGAATCTTTTCTGCGTCTTTGCCGGTATGACTTAATTCGGCCTCTTCTCCCGGTGCGCTTTTAGTTTTGTTTGTATCTTTCATGGCTTCGCGCACACCTAATGAGCTTAGAATGAGAATTTATGACAATTGCGATTGTGGACTATATTTGTGTGTGTTTTTTTCTGCAAAAAAGTAAACGTACCTGTAACTACTCTGATTTACACTGGGTATCTAGGGCGAAACAAACATTAAAATACCTCAACAGGTATAGTCTTTTGGGAGGCGATGTAAATTGGCTTTAAAATTGTTATGCTACGCTTAGCTGCATTCAAGGTTGTGGCCAATGAATTGTTAAACAGTTGTTGAACGAATTTTAGTTCAAGTTTAATCGAAAGACAGACGCATGTCGAGCATGAGACATTTCCAGTGGTGGTAAATTGATGATTTACCAATCTTCCGATACTAATGTCAATGGAACTGGGTTGCAGCATGCCCTATTGGTGTCAATGTCATGCGGCATTTTTTTTGTTTTTTTTTAAATGCTAAACTACATTTTGTTGTGGCAAATTCTTTTTGCTGACGTTTGTGGTTAAATATTTAAAATATTTTTGCTTGTACAAAGTCCGTGATGGGTGAGATAACAAAAGTTGGGAAGATTAATGTCGAATAAAGTCGGCGGGATTAAAATGTTTTATTCATACAAAAATTAGTTTCGATTTGTTTTGTTTGTAGCTGATACGAAGAAACGCTGTGTTTAAGGCTAAGCTGTTTATCAGCTTTATAAATATGCTAGGAATTTCTTTAGCGCCGCATGTGGACTTTTTTCAAAAAGTACCGATAGATGAAGGCTTTGTTTGTTCCACAAATTAACAACATAAATTTGAACACTTTGAATCAATCGATATTGTAGAACATACTTTGAATTTAGTTTCCTCGATTTTTTAGTATGTATTCATCAAGTACCTGTCCCCATAGTTAAGACAATTGCAGGGAATCTGTATCATTTTGACATCGACCTTTCTACTTGGATTGTAGATTGTTATGTAGTTTATTTATCCTGGCACCAAAACGTAGGAAAGGGAACACTGAGTTAGAACACCAAAAGGGACGTATGGCCTTACAGCTATCAAAGATATCCAGGTATTTCTAATATAAAATAGTATTCACTACATTTCTGAAGTTGCAGGTCTATGCCAATAAGTGAGATGAACCCACCTATGCTAATGCAGCTTCCTCATTGCCATCTATGTTAATATGACCTAAAAGCCACATGATCCCATCAAACTAAAAAAGGTAGCCTTTTAAAAACCCTTTGAGTCCCCGAAAATTATAAAAAAAAGTTTGTTTGTACCCTCTTTAAGTTTGTCGATAATGTACTTATTATTATATTGAATGTTAAGCACACCTAAACGTCAAGTTTTTTTCTGCATTTCATTTGGCATTTTTCAATTTCAGACTAACTCAATTTAAACCATGGAAAGATACACAATCGAGCAACGCGTTAAAGTTATTCAGGCTTATTATGAAAATGGGCGTTCAAATAAAAATGCATATCACGCTCGTTGTTGATGAACATTATGCATAAAGACTTGCATTTACACGCTTACAAGGTGTAACTGACTCAGGAACTAAAGCCCCTTGACCATTTCAAGCATCGTCAATGGTCAGAATGGTGGCAAGAAATGGCAACAGTGGATGATCAATTTTCGAAGAAAATCATCTTCATTGATGAGGCACATTTTCACCTCAGTGGATTCGTCAATACGCAGAATTGCCGCATTTGGGCGAATGATAATACAAGAGTGATTGTCGAAAAACCAATGCATCCACAAAGAGTGACTGCTTGGTGGGATCATCGGGCCGTATTTTTTTCCAAAATGAGGCCGGTCAGGCAGTTACCGTGAATGGTGTTCGCTATCGTGAGATGATACGAAATTTTTATGGCCCGAATTGGAAGATATGGATGCTAACTATATGTGGTTTTAACAAGACGGTGCCACTTGCCACACAGCTAACGAAACAATGGCTCTTATGCGCGACAAATTCAATCGCCGTGTTATCTCACGTGGTGGCGATAATTCTTTGTGGTTATTTGAAAGAAAAGGTGTACGTCAATAAGCCAGCATTAATTCAAGAGCTAAAGGATAAAATAATTCTGCACTTTAACAGCATAGAACCTCAATTATGCCTTAGCGTCAAACTATCAGTTGGAGGTGTGCCGCCGTGGTTGCGGTGGTTATTTGGCCGATATTTTGTTCCATACATAATTGAACCATACCAATATTATCATAATGAAAAGAAGGACAATAATTTCGTAAATGATTTCTGTTTTATTCAAAATCAACATCGGCCCTTAAAATTTAACCAATCTTTAGTTTTCAGAGCGTTTCTATGATCTCGCTTTTATGGAAATAATCCTTCCTAAAAGTAAGATCATCAGGCCGTTTGCATAATATGCCATTATCTCAATCACCAGTTTATAAATAAGAAACCACATTAGCGGAGATATAACTTCACCCTGTGGTGTGCCTTCGTCAGCATATATCGTTAGACTGATATTTACCGTCTAATATTTATTTACGAGTATTTTCTAAATGATTCCACATCTTAATATAGATCCATTTTTTAAAATTCTCTCATCACCAGTTATACATCTACGGCTTATAATGGGCTACATTTAAAGCGCCTTCCATATCAAGGAATGTGGTTAGTTAGTTAGGTTAGTTTTTGAAATAAAAACATTTCTGGAACACCTCATGAAGAGCAATTGATTTGGTTATGCGTGCTGTAATGAGAATAACGGTGATTTATATAGAATATTACGCAAATGGGTATCAAGGCTCTGTTCCATGGTGTTTCATATAAAGAAGGTCTGCCTTGATGATAGTGCAGTATATGTATTTTGTTGAATAAAAAGCATTTACGATTTAATAGAACCCTGTAAGCTGTTAAGCATGATCCGCAAAATTCTTTCGTGATTTTTAGAGCGAGAAACTTTGAATGGTCCAGGATTTCATATCTTTGTTTATGATAGATTTTATATTACTCTAGGTTACAGCATCAGCGGACCGTGACGTACGGATCAGGAGGCTCACGAATATTTTGGTTAATGGTAGAAATAGTTGGTAACAGTTTTAGTCAATCTTCATCGCTAGCTACAACAAAAAATTAAAAGGTTTACCTAATCGTTAGATTGGTTTTATATTGTCGGCTCTATGAAAATGAACCTAACAACAGTAGCGAATTAGCCTATGGTAATATCATCTATACCCATATCTTGGCTGATTGAAATGTGTATTAAAATGGTTTGTAATCCCTAGTATGTAACTGATATGTAATTAAATTTCATCTCCAGATATCCACATACCATATTTAGTTAACCTTCGTCTACCACTAATATATAAGGACCACAGTAGTTCATTGATTGCTCTCTGAATCACTAAATACTTTCTCCGATTAATTCCCGCCACAATAGAAATTCCAATTGAATTATCGTCATCAGTTACTTGTCAAAACCATACAATCGGACAAAAATCCAACAAATTGACCGCCTCTAAGATACAAGCCAGTCATTCTCCTCACCCCTCAACATGTCATCGTTTTGATATCAGCAAAAAAGAATCTAAAGCAAAGTATCTCTGAAAAGACAGCGCCACACCTAAACCCACAGGTGGACCGGTGGTGAATCGGCTGTAGAAAGCTGACTCAATCACTAATCAACGCCAGATATTTCTATGGTTTATTTGTTTATTGAACACCACAGTTTAATGAATTTTCGAGCGAACAAAAACCTGCGTTCTTCTCACCATCGAATGAAATCGAAAGTCGAAATCGCTTATTTTGGTGGCGATTTGAAGGTCCAGTTCTTTGATCGTTTAGCTTTCACAATGACAGTAGGTATACCTCATATGTACGGACGATGACGAATGACATTCCCGTATGCGGAACGATCTGACCAACAGCAGGCAACAACAAAAACAAAACAAACGCCGATTTCATTAAAAATTCACTTTTAAAGAGTGAAGGGATCGCGCAACGGGGAATACCGATCGCGAAAGGCCATCAAGGTGCAGCCAGAGCGAATTTTCTTGAAGGACGTGCTGTCGATTGTTAACCGTGGATTTTACACAAAATTGCAACCGGTGGTGTTACGAGTTGTATGTAGGACTCGCGTTGTACTTTAACTTGACTGAGTTTCCAGTGTGTGTCGGCAAGTTGTTGATGGTTTTCACTTTTGGTTTTCATGTGCGCTACAAGTAACCTCAATAAATCTGTGGGTAAGCATGTGCTGGTTTCGATATCTCCGTATCCTCTGAAGCCCCCTCACACGTCATGATGAATTCCGTATTTCGAACGGATATTACAAATAATTTTATGAATTAGGTGATGATAAGACGTTCATGGATGGAGTTACTGATTTATTGTGATTTTCTTGTATCTACCCACCGATCCGAGTGAGAAGCGAGTCAGCTATTTTGATCGACTGCTGTTGTTGTTTTGGGATTCTTGTTGAAATGATTGATGGCTTCAATGAGAAAAAATCGACCACTTTATAGGAATTTGAAAAAGTGGCTTAAATGGAAAGTAAGTACGAATTGTTTAGACGTGTTTGGACCCGCCTTTGATGGTGGATCAGAATGCCAATTGATTGCTGTCCAGATTTTGCAATTGTTGGAAATTTTTTCACTTTTAAATGGGACTAGGTTGAACGTATACATTTAACGTTTCGATATTTGTCTAGCCTTACGTTGTTAAATGATTCATTTTACAAATATGTTGTTTCGACAAATATGTATTTTTCGGCACAAAGGTGTGAATTACAGCGAAGCCATGTTTAACTTTAATTTAAGGATAGTAGTAATGCAAAGCCGAAAGAAGGAAAAGTTAATTATGAAATATGCATTAGATATAGTGTATGAGAACAAATCTATAAACTTATACAAAACAGACAAAGCGCAGACTAAAATGCTGGACCTAAAGGAATGGAATTTTGATAGAACGTACATTCCTATATAATGAAATAACCGCTTTGAAATTCCATTCATAAGAGGATGTATTCAGACACATTAATATACGTTTCTATGGCAAATTGCAATTCACGAGCAAATCCGAGAGGATTAGCTAGAGGCTGCCGCGGTCCCCTTTCTTTGTATCTACACAAAAACACGTGAATCTGAATAATCCCATTGAAAAAATCTAGAGATGTCGAATTAAGTAATCTAGCGGAGCAGTGCAAATGGTAAAAAGAAATATAAGTCGACTTAGATACGCCTGCTTTAGAACATCGGATGTGGCTCTTAACTGCAACAGTTCTAATTCATCCAATTGAATTAATTTATCATGTCTATGTAGTGCATCGCATCAATAGTGACCGTTTGGTCGTTCAGATGGAAGCTTTTGATGAAGCGAAATTGGCCACTATATTGTTGAAATACAGATTGTATGCCAGACATGATTCACGCTGAACGCTTGATGGTTTGGTTAGTGCGATGAACTACCGCGCAGAAAGTCTGGGTTCGATTCCCAGCATTAGCAGCACCTAATTGATTTTCCACTGGCCCTTCTCTTGTGCGGATCTGACAAATCATCCGAGTAGTATTAATTGAAAAGAAATTCTTGTCTCAACTTCGCCGTTCGGAGTCGGCATAAAACAGGAGGTCAGGCCATCTTACAAGAAGTACACACACTCCTATGAATGGTTGTGAGAAAGCTAGACCCTGGGTATTAACGAGTCTGTTGCTCCAAAAATTTGTTTGTTTGTTTTTTGGACTGTCTGCACATTGTAAGGAAATAAATATGTTGATTTCATCTAGAAAAAAAAATCTGCAAAGGTATGTGCGTGAAATTGTCAATAGCATAGCACGGTAGCGATAGAGCGCCTCCACGAAATTTTCTCTGGGTAATGTGCTAGTTTTTCAGAGCTTGCTATGGGCCTTCCATCATTTCATAATATGGTTTTTATGGCTCTCTAGAACCGAAAGGCAGATTGAGTATAAAATCTGCAGATAAATCAAGCACCCGAAGTATTGGAAGAAGGGTAACAACTTTCGTAAACACTTGTTCCATAAAATAATCATTGGTTTTCATTTTTATAGAATCATAGTTATTAGCAGAAACCTGATAGATGATTTTATTTATTTCGTCTCGAAGTCTACTACATATGAAGATCCCAAAATCTTAAGTTTCGGAAGCAACGTTCCAACTTATTTTTCCCAAATTGTAGTGAATTGCTCTAAAAATCGTAGTGCTTGATCCACAGTATATGGAATTCATGAGCGAAAATATTTCTTTTCAAAGTTTATTTTTATAAAGCACATTTATGTATTTTTTGTGGATTTTACTTGTATTACTTTTACATCAATTAGATAAGTATTACAGTATCAATTTAATACTTGCTGTGTCTTTTTGTTAATGAATTTGTCATCAATAAATCGGCATTTATTGACAAAAGATATTAATTTTGATGGTGGGTCAAACGTACTTTTCTTTTGTAAAAGTAAAGCTTTAGAAAAAAGTAGGTGGTTTTCTGTTTTTAAATTTCGATTGTTTCCTAATTTAATCTTTATGTTCTTAAGAGTCTCGGCTGCTATGCGGTGATCTTTCTAAATTCAAGATATGTTGATAAGCTCGTAAACATATACTCCCCTATGTCGTTGTTTTGAGACTTTACATCCGACCAGAATTTAACAATGTCGTCCTAAAAATCTCCAATTACATCGCGGTTATAATTAATAAACAGCCTCCACTCTGCACCTAATTCTCGAATACATCCACTGTAATGTGGAAATGCGACAACAATGCATGATATACCTTGAAGGACAACATCATTTTGTATTTCTTTTGGATTCTTAAATCGTAATGTTTGGAATTTTTCGTAGTGGCGTAGTGAAAATGTTAAAAAGTAGAAAAAGTTAAGTGAAACACTTCAATTGCATTTTCACTTGCATTACAAGTGGGAACGCTGTTCGGAAGATAAGCCAAGACTGATTTTTCTGTTTCTTTAGTATCAAAGTAGTAAGCACTGAAGATCTTTGTCTAATCTTTACAACATCGATGACAAATCATTCGAGTAGTCAGAAAATACTCAAACAAACGATGTTTTGGTGTCTTGACGTGGCATAATATTGTAGGTTTCTGTAATAAGGTAATGAGGCTAAAGCCTGGACAACAAACATATGTTTGCCTTCATACAATGCCGAAGAAAGGCACTAGTCTATTAGGTCTATAAACCAAAAAAATGCAGCGGTATGGTAGATTCATTATACTTAAACCGCACTGTTGTTTGTCTCGACTTATGTATTATCTGAATAAATGCAATTTGTTTTGAGCCGGAATGCATATAACTACTCAGTAAGTGAGACTTTAAACTTCTCCTTTTCGCAATGAGTTCCTAAGTGCTTCAGGATTGATGATTTTTTAAGAAAAGCTCTAACATACACTATGAAGAAATGCTTATACTAGGTGCTAACGGAGCGACTTAAGATAAACCTTTATAATTGTGCCCAAATCTGCAACGAAAGTATGCAAATGATCAGCCAGTTAAATAAGTTGAAGTTGGTGAAGTAACATGCAGAAATACTTCTGTAGATGATGTGACTTTTTTTCTATTATATTTTTTTGCATCAAAATTTAATTAAATTAAGATAGATGTAGGCAATGGAGACGGATGGTTATGATTATGACCTTTAACGAGGCTACTGTTAAATGGTAATACTTCTATCCTTATCTAGGCTATGGTTAGATAGAAGTATTACAATGATAGATAATAAAGAAGATTGAAAAATTAAATGTCAACAGGCTCGTTAGTATTCCGAGCTTTTTCTCGCAACCGTTCATGTGTGCATGTGTACTTCTTGTGCGATTGTGCCTGTTGTTCACCGAATCCAAAAGGCTGAGTTGAGATAAGCTTTTTTGACAATCGATACTACTCGCTTGATTTGTCAGATCATTCATTCATTTTAGGCGTTGTTACGGCTGGGGATCGAGCCCAGAGAGCCCGTCAAATAACATGCCTCTCCAATTAGCCCGGTCTCTAGCTAACTGGATCCAACTGGAATATTAATTCGTGGTTGAATTGGTTTATTTATTCATCCGCTTTTGATACAGCCTATATGCTCAGGCTCAGTCCTGCAATAGAGCAGGATGATCGGGACCTTAAGATTTCCTAAGTAGTTTGAGTAAGGGGTTTATTACTAAATTATTTGTTTAATTTCTGACGAGATGTCATTGTCAGGGTCAGAGTTACGTTTTAATTAGATTAATCAGAAGTCTTCAGTTTTCTGTCGGAGTTAGGAGGTTTTTCATGAAGCTTAATTGTTGTGTAGAAAAGTGATATAGATTAAATGTTTTTATGTGATTCAATTGTATCGAGGAACTATGCGTTATTCGGAAGTGTCCACATATCAAGTTTCTACAAGATAGCATTAAAATATAAACTCCGCCAAAAATTGGAATATTAAGATTTGCTTGGAGTTACGAGCGAGGATACAAAGACAGAAGAAAGGTATACAGAAAAGATGTTCATAAAGCGTTGACTTACTGATGTTTAAGCTGTCAAGGATGATGAACACTTGTTTTGTTGTAATGGTTTATAAGTTACCTATTTGAATTTGAAAACGCGCATCTTTTCACTCAATATCCGAATACATTACAACTGCAACACCAGCTGCTTTTACAAAAATAAGAAACCGTTAAGAGCGACCACATGCACTGATCCTAATTAAAAAGACCACCTTTTAAGAACCCTATTCCGCCCATACTAAGAGCCCATAAAAAATCGTTTAATGAATGAAATAATGCCACACTCGCAGACAAAGATCATGATATCTAGCTCGTGCTTTTCCAATGCACATGTATAATTCATCGTTTTTTTTCAACATCACACCGAGAACGTTATTCTTTCTTAACCTAATTCTGTCCATCTACTCACTAAGCACTGCTCTGAACACAGTTTGAATGCGTGCACCAGTAATTATACTCACATAAAGTGTGCTCGCACACTACTGGTCGTACATAGGTGTTGTCGTGCATTTTAATTCCGTTTCCTTCTGTTTGCCCAGCCACACACACATGAGAGTTTTGTTCTACAAAACCCCCCAAATGGTGTCCCCAACATGGTCGTGTTCCAACGGGAAAATAGAAAACCATTTCTAAATAAATAATCTCTTCGGAAATTCGCTTAGCTTGGCTTTGGTAGTTCGTACATGACACGTACGATGGTAACCTCTGCCAGCTTGAATCACGATAACGAAAGTGATAAGTTCTCTATATCTACGGCTGGCGGGTTGTTCCACTAACCAACGACTATGCTTGAATTTTAAGTATCCACAGTAAGAGGTTATGTAGATACTCCAATGGTGAGATTCAAGCATTTTCTTTTTTTTTTTGCACCTTTCCTGTGAATTTTCGCAGTTTTGTTCGTCGAATGATAAATTATTCGCAGCTGGGGTTTTGCGAAAATCACACAAAAACATGCCTAATCTTAGGTGCAACTAATACCTACTTCACTGTTATGGTGTGTATGGGAACAGTTTTGAAATACAATACAATTGCTGTTCACGCGGTGCGAATTTCCTGGTTACTCTCCTTTAAATGAACGATATAGGCACTCGTACGCATGATGATGAATGGTCATCATTCAGTTCTTAATTAAGGCCTTCAATTTAAGGTTGTCTGTCATTTTCTGGAACTTGTTTTGGGGTTCATAAATAAGCCGGAGCAACGGCAACAAAAAAAGAGAAACTCTCCATCATCAAAGTGATTTAATTTAAGGTGAAACTTGTGAGTGAACGTCAAATATACAAAATAAAGTATCTTATACCCATAGATACTCGTATCTCATTAAGAATTTAATGTGATTATCAAAAGATTGATGAAGAAATAAAACAAAACTGTATGTAAACATCATTCAATGGTCTACTGTTGAAAGCTATATCTTTGGGGTTTTCCATATCGAATGCAGATACAAGTTCTTGAAGGCTGTGTACTGGCAAATAACTTGCTACCTATTGTCAAGAATAGGTGCGTCAGATATTAAGCCATTAAAAATATTTTGGGTTTGTACTTTATGGCATATTTAAAGATTTGAATGGCCTTTTCAATATTACTTCAATGTTTTACGGTATTTTTTGTATAGATTTTTTCGGTAGCAAAGTGTGAAGTCTAGATCGGTAATATAATAGAGTAGAAGATACAAGCGGAGAAGGAACCTATTACGAGATGTGGAACAATGCTTAGATAAGGTAATAGACAGAGAAAAGAGGAAAGTAAATAACCCATAAAGATGGGGGATAGTTGACTTAGCTTTACGTATGAATATTGAACTCTGGACCATTTGAGCGGTAAGAACAAAGAGGTGATTATGAATTTGTTTTTCATAAAATATAATATAATATAATGAAAACGAAATTTAAGCGCCATGAAATTTAAGCGCTCCCCAAGCATTGAAAATATGACAATTTACATCGTTTTATAACAGTCTTATTGGAAAGGGCATAATAAGTTAACGTTTTAAGAGCTTATTCTTCTTTTGAAAATTGTAAAAACCAATAGGTTCACTCAGAAATTCTAAATCAGTATTTAATTCTGGTCCACTATGATGCTCTTACGTAGGTTGATAAGGGAGGTGTTTTTGGTCACACTACTATGGTAATAGAATAGCTTCATATTGTCTTTTCACCTATCTTACAAAAAAAAAAAAAAAAAACAAATTAAAAAACATATTTTTATCAAAATATTTATTTGTATCTTTTTTGTATGCAGATGGACTGTAAATCATTTGTGAACTTTTTTGACAAAATTTTTGATTTCTTATCAAATTTTAACCAATTTGGCATTACTGCCAGTAAAAAAAAAAAACAATTTCTGCAAGAAGTAATAACATGTGCTGGACAAATTCTTTTTATATCCTATCCCATAGGGGTATATTAGTTTTGATAGAAATATCATTTCTGTCTGTCCGTCTTTATCTCACCGATTTTAAGGGCTTACATTTTAAGCTAGGATTATGAAATATTGTTAAGTATAGGATCTCTCTTAAATTTTTTTTTTATTTCTTTGACAAGGTAAATAGCAATAGTTGCACACTGCCGTGCCTGGGCTGAAGCCTCTATGCAACCAGAAGAATGCCCAAGTTATCTGGGCCCTCATTCCATAAAGTGTGATACAAGATACGTCAAATCACAGGCGATTTTTCAGCGATTACTCATGAGGTCTCGACTACCGTCTGAGTGATAATCGTTTTCACAGTTACGGAATGACCACCCCTGGTTACCAGAACACGATGACATTGTAGGAAACTAGAAAACAGACCTCCATGGGGCGTCGATTTAGATCATTTTGATAAGCAGTTTTTCAGACTTTTGCAAAAAGTGGGGCAGTGAAACCCACTTAGGTGCCATAACTTTCGGGATTTGAGCTAACTAACTACTAGGCCACCGCACCGATAATACTGAACTGAAGCTTTTTTAATGCGAGTATTAGACAATCAGCATAATATGACAAAAATGCTGGAAACCCATTATTTATTTTTATTACTGAGGTTATAACTAACCTACGTACTTTCAATTAGACCGAAAAGTTTGCCAAAAATTGATGTTTTTTTTATTTTTTGGTATAAATCCGAAAAAAATCTTTATTCTGATTTTCTCGGGGAAAAAACTGGGAATGTAGTTTTCTTTGAAAGAGTAAAACCAAGAACAAAAAAAATTTAACAAAAATAAAATAAAAGTGTAGCCTTATAGGCTGACGAAGTAGACAACAACACACACAGCTCATGCTACGAAGCGAATTTTACGAGTTTTTTTCGGCCCAATACTGTAAAAAGTGATGATATCGACTGGCCCCCACGATCTCGTGTTTTGGCGCATCCCGATTCCTTCTTATGGGGATAATTGAAGGAAAAGGTCAACAAACCAACCACAGCTTCTATGCTAAATGACAACATTTGAAAGTTGAAACGGAAATGCTGAAATTTCTTTAGACGCCTACTTGACCGACATCATATTCCATACATAATGCTAAAAACCATATAATCAATCAATAAAATTTAAATTATAAAATTGTATTTCATTTAAAATTTATTAAAAAACATCGACCTGGAACATAAAGCGGACCCTGTACTCATATCGATTATATGGTAATTATGATAAGGGAGGAGTTTTTAATACTGAGAATAAAATAAAATTTTAAGTTTGATTATAAGAAATATAAATATTGAATTTAGAGAAAATCAGTAAACTTGTTCGCGGGACAGAAAATATTTATTTTCCTTAAGTGACCAAAACAGAATAATCAGTTAAGAGAAATGAAGGCTAATAATATTTTTGAGGAATTGTTACAAACTTTAAAGTAATTAAGATATTCAATTTAATTTAACCAAATAATAAAGTTCATGAGAATTTCCTGATTCGTTCAAATTTTAATAAAAATACAGAAAAGGATTAATAATGTTTTTTGTACCATTTTTATTTCAATTTTTAACGATAATTATTTATTTAATTTTACTAAAACCATTATGGGAAGCATTTTACTTTCGGACCTATCTTGTAAATTCAAAAGACTCATCTCGCTATTCTCGCAAATTCTATGTAAATTTGTCCAGGAGTTTGGCTTACAGAGTGAAACTAAAAGACCGAGAGATGGACAGAATCGCCATAATAACTTTTTCGAACTTCTCTATCACCGTTATGTTAGGTTTGATTAAAATCTCGAATTCGTTTGTTTTTAAGATTCAAAAGTTGCTACATTATGAGTAAGTTTCGTATCGCTATGGGCACATTCTACTTTCATTAACATCATCAGTAGAGCCAACTCCCAACCCTTATGTGACAAAATCTCTATTTTTCACATTTGTTAGACCTATCGTTGAATATGTTAGCAAAGAATGGCCACCTTATCATAATACCCATTCCATCCGAATTGAGTGTGCTTAACTCAGATTCATCTGTTTTGCTTTACGATCTCTCCTGGGTAGACTGTTTTAATTTACCCCCTATGAGGATCGTTTAAAACTAATAAATATTCAATTAGTTAAAAAACGCTGTGAAATAGCCGACATCCTATTCATACATCAGTTACTATGAAAAATCGTTTGTCCCACTCTGTTACTAATGATATCCCTCAACCCCAACTCTTGAAATCTGGGATAAGTTCCGCTCTTCCGACTTAATGTCCATCGAACCAACTACGGCTATAATGAGCAAATGACTAGAAGACTGCGCATGGCTAATGGGCATAACTGTTTTGATTTTCATGGCAGCAAACTTACTGTGCAACTCCCTTATGTTCCCCTCATCTACCACTCATTCTTAACCATTTTCTGATAAATAAATTAAGTTAGGTTAATTTAATCTGAAGTCCAGCTTGTTCTAAAATTAAATAAATTAAATAAGGGCAATGCGTGCTTGGGCCTCTCCAGAGCGTCGACAGACTATTTCCCACTTACCCCCATTGAGAAAAAAAAAAAACAATTTTTCTTAGCTATTATCTTTGTCATTATAGGAATGCTGTTAAAATTTCATCTTTTTGGTCAAATCAACTACTAATTCCCCGCCCTACCTTTATCCACATTCCTCTTCAAATCCGATAAATCACTTGTAAATAATAATCGCCTACTAAGACGTTAGCTTATCTATATCATACTGCTAAATGGGAGCTCTTTAGGTCCACCGATTCGGTATGGTATTTACAATTTCCATTAATCGAAGGCTACTTTGACGATTGAATTTGAAATAAATATTTACCAAGTTTCGCTAACATGACATCACTTTGAGATGTAGATGTAAACATCCCATTAACATAAATGATTTCGCTAATGTCAAATCAATTTATTTAAATGTCAATCAACTGGTAAATCACATTCAATACATGCTAACGTTCGACTGGTAAATGAGTGACATGATGTTGTCATTAATACAAAGCATTAAAACGGATCTATAAACAATCTACGAATATTCAATAAAATGCAATAGATGTCAAAATAACACGCCTAACGCTCATAACCCGTTGAAGTCAAATGTATATCTTAAACAGCCATTTTGTGAACATATTTGCACATAGCTTACAAGTTAGACAATTTTTCCCAAGCTTTAAGTAAATATCATCCAGCCAAACAATCTATCCAACACATAGATACCGTCCGACTAGCATGAGCATGCACTTCATCAATCATGTTGTAAATTTCACTTTATTACCAATAAGTCTAGGCTTAAATTAACATTCCACTTAGTTATTAGCTGCAATCCAATTAGCTGATCATGTTCCCTTCTACACAAACTTATGTAAATGAAGTGGCTGGCCTATACCTGGCCTATACCGATTACCTTAAAGAAAGCTCGTACAGCAAAAAGAAAAAAATACCGAAGAAGACGCGATTTCAAAATACTTTTTGTTATTACAATTCATTATTAATTTGTGTACCTATGCGATGACAGTTGGAAAGTATATCTTTACTCACCAATTGACATGATTTTTAATTCGAATTCGCGCATAACTAATGTCACAACGGTATAGTACTTACGCCCCCGTCTGCTTATCCCCTACTTTAGCGGCTATGACCAAGTACATAAAAAACTTTGTAGTCAGCTTGAACCCATTTAAGTTAATTCCGAAATGCACTCAATACGTGCTTTTAAGCCTTTTTGGCTAAACCACTCGGTGCTGGAGCTGGTGCGCTTTAGCAAAACATTGCATCACCATACCACCAGGCATCGACGGCAATGTAGGAGTGGCATTATCCGCCGAATAAATCCAGTCAATCACCTCCGACGTGATTTTGTTTTATTTGGCCAAGCGCATTCTCCTCTTGTAATTCAAATTGAGTACACGCGATGGTGTACATCGGCCAAGGACAGGTGAGCACTTGAGTTTCGTCAAGTCTCAACATTG
This sequence comes from Rhingia campestris, assembly GCA_932526625.1. Classification (NCBI taxonomy): domain Eukaryota; kingdom Metazoa; phylum Arthropoda; class Insecta; order Diptera; family Syrphidae; genus Rhingia; species Rhingia campestris. Next base: position 47,767,930 of record OW052182.1, on the reverse strand, counting down.
ACGAAATCAAATTTGATACGATGCAACAACTAATTGCGGTAGGAAATTTCCATGATTTTAGATCTAAAACTTCAGATTTCACTTTCAAAATTGGAAATAGGTTCAATCGAACATTTGTTGCCAATAATATGCCCTCTCACATGAGTGTAATCGACCCCTTGATTAGGGCGTAATCAAACTTAAAGTTTATGTCTACATTACCTTGCTGATAAAATTGCAGCAATGCGTTGCAAGAAATGGCTCGATTTGTTTTTTTACCTAAATGTGATCAGACCACAACCGGGTTGATACAAATGGCGTTGGGGGGCATTTATAAGTGAAAGTAAATTGGGCGCATTATATTATACAGTGGAGGTCAAGTAGCAGAAGCTAAACACAGCTTATTATCGGTAGCAATGGATTAAAATGTTGCTTGAGCAGTCAACATTATAAAAATGTTTTCGTTCATTAGGGGTTCTGATTTATGATAATGGGTGCGTCTTAATTGAAATTGTTAAATCATACACAGTACCGCCGTTGGACCAGTTTCTTATGCAATCAGTTCTGTGTTTAGTAAACTGTTGCAACCAAATAAAGTTGTTTTCTTTAATGTATGAGTGCATGCAGGAAGTGATTCATAAAATATATGGGTATGCATCGCCAAGTCAGGAAAAGCGGTCATAAGACTTTTACTATAGTACAGCCATCTAACCTAAAAATATTTGCCCATAGAGCTTATGTTGTGTTCAGGCAACAAATGTCCAAATATCCATTAAATCTTTATGAATTATGGAGAAAACTGAGCAGTTTAGGAGCGATGGTTATTTTCCTACAATTTACACATGTCCCTATAAAGTCATGGCCATAGACGTGATTGTGGTTTGTGGACCATTCATCAAAATACTTCAGGAAGCTCAACAATTGCTGTATGCCAGAAAAATTGTTATGTGATGGAATGGTTTGATTTTCAGAGTGAAATGCATTTAAATATTATAAAACATAGAATTTGTCGTTCAAAGAATTTAAAGCAGGAGCTAGATGAGACTATACCCAGAAGTTTACACAAAAGTATTCAATAGGGGTATTAATGAACGCCTATACTATTATATTCCCAATGCGAAAGCGACGAGACCGTTTTTCTCATATAATTAAAGTGATCCCATCAACATAAACGAATTCCAAGTTGGCCTCAGATTCAGTATGATATTTTAGATTAAATTGGTCAGTTCACCAATGCGAACAGAAATTTATCTAAGATATTTTACTAATAATTAGTTTCGAAACGCGGCCATTTTCTTTTTATGTTGCTAAAGCGATTGAGTTTCCAAATCACTTTCTATCAACTGTCAACTATTCTTTAAAATCTATGCGTAAATATTAGTTTTTGTTTGTACAGTCAATTAAAAAAAAGGCTAGTCTTCGTTAGACTGATCTGCAAGTTGGTTCGAATATTTTCATCCAAATTCGGATGAAAATTTCCATTTTAGTTTTGACATATTTTTACTTCCGAAAATTCATATAGACAATCTGCAGTTATTTCGAAGGCGAACTTTAGAATCCTGCTAATAACAACCTGAAAATAACTGGACGTGACCAAAATCTTTATATATATGCATTATAGAAAATGACATTGACACAATATCTTATTCAAACAGTTTATAATAAACATTATATGGTTTTATATGGTTTTTTTAGGAAAACGCCCCAAAAAGTGAGCATGGGTCAAAATGGTCGAAAGACCAATAGCCTTATTCATAAGTATAGCCATTTTACATCTAAAATGTCGTAGAGTACAAAAGTACTTATGCAGCTTTTATTTAGGTTCGCACAAATTCTTATTCATAAAACATTTTCCCATTCATAAACAGGGTTTGTGTCAAATAAAGTACCAAAAAGAAGTAAATCTATTATAATTACCAACGGATATGACTAAATAACATCATTTACAATGTTGGGTCTGTAGATAAGGAAGAATAAGCATTTAAATATCTCAAACCGTGAAAAACAGCTGGTTAATTATAAAAAAGATAATCCCATTGTCTAAATATTTTGCTCAGTAATTTTTTTCAATTTCTTATGGTTTGATCAAACAAGACGTTTATTTAAAGAGTGGGCGTGGATGTTGGTTATCGAAAATTTTTACATTTACTCTTCTTCGTCGGACAGAGAGTCTGTATACCAAATTTCATCGAACTTGCTCAAAATTTTAGGGCCAAAAAATAGGTGACACACAGACGGACGGACGTTCGAACATGCCTAAATCGACTTAGCATGCTTAACGGAATATATTTCTTTAAATGATTTTACAAACTTAGTGTCAAAATATAAGTGCCTAATATTTGGGCGGAAATCACACGTTATACAGAAAAAACACATTTTGTTATTATGATGCTGATGCAACCGAGTGTTCTGAGCTGGAATTGGAAATTTAATATCTAGTCCTTTTCTTTTAAACGTTAAAAACTGAATGAGCAATGTTAGTATTAAATGAATATAATTATTTTTAAAAGTTTACGTACATATCACTTTTTTGACATATTGGGTTGTTTACATTTTACAATTTCCTTTTCAGATTATTTATTTTTGACATTTACCATTATATATAGAGGTTTGATTTACCCATTATTAGGTTTACATGAATACATTGAGTGCCAATATTTGTTTGTATTAAAATAAATAAATGGAATATGTAATACGAAGGTTTTTAAAAAGCTGCTGGTTTTTAAACCGACATTTTTATACCCTATCCCATAGGGGTATATTTGTTTCGATAAATAGTTTGTAACATAGAGGACTTATTTAGCTACATATACCTCAAAGTATTAAGCCATGCCTGTCTGTCCGTCTGTGTGTCACCGGTTTTTGGGTCTTAAATTTTGAACTAGAGTATTGAAATTTGGTATATAGACTCTCTGGCCGACGAAGCAGAATAAGTGTAACACATTTGAAATCCGCCCACTGCCACGCCCCCCTTTTTATAAAAACGTAGTTTTTAGCCAAACCGTAAGGAATTTTAAAAAAAAGTGTCTGAGCAGCATATTTAGACAATCCCAATATGTATATTTCTTCATTACAAAGTTTTTTCCCAAGCCCACTTTTTGGGGGCGTTTTATTAAAAAAAATTGTTTAGTCAAATTTTAAATTTTTCGAAAAGAAATTTGATGCAGAATCATTGGTACTACTAATATCATTGGTTATATCATTGGTAATTTAATCATGCGATTAAATCTCATTCAATACTTGAATATCTATCTTTTGGAGATACCTATTTGGTTAAGATTTAGATTAATGAAATGTTATACACAAAGTAAATATATTTGCAGTGCTAATTAAAAATAAATTAAATTTCAACTTCAATTCAAATTCAAAAGTAATAGGTAATAACAATAATAACAAGAAAAAGAATTTATTAATGATTAGTCTACGAATACTAAAATACTGCATTTTTTCATATTTTTTTTTGTATGCATAAAACTTTTAATCGTTATTACAATTCATAATACGGAGGAGAAATTCGTAAGATTTGGAGATTTTTGGAGATTTTGGCAAAAAAGAAAAAGAAACATTTTTTTCCTTGAGGATTTTGTCCATGTATATTTTTCTATGGACATTATAGTTATATTCTTTGGAGATTTTGTCCAATGGAGATTTTTTTTGGGGATTACGTTCTGCTCCCGACGTTATCAAGAGATTATACAGTAAACTCATGTCAAAAGTTTACAAATTCACGTAAAATGTATATAAGAGAAGTATTGAGTCAAATTTCTATAATGTAGATATTGTTTAGCAGTACTTAAAAATGCCAAATTGAGCTGTCGATGCTTTAACGTCAAATTTATTTTTATTGAGCACGTAGAAGTTTAAAGAAATACAACTGGATCACAATTTGTAACAATAGTTGCAAAGATTACCTGATGCGTTATCATGTGAGTCTAAGCATATTTTTAGAATAAATGTTGTTTGCACATGTGACTTTTACCAAAGAGTTTAGAACTACATAGAGTACGTATCACAGCTAAAGATTGTGTAGCCATTTCAGACGCGGGCGGTAAGTGCGAAGGAGAATTTCCTTTGTTCGTATGCATCGGCTATGCTCATGTATGATGCTGGTACCCACATAGTAAATTTTCGCTGTATGAGATGTGTACTCTATGTAGTTCGGTACTCATTCTTATTACCTTATATAGACTTAATTTGATAAAAGCTAGCTATTATTTATTACAGACCGCCTTAGCAGATTTCACTTCTGTTCAAGCATTTTGCTGGTGACAGAATCAGTTGTGCGAGTACTACTAGTTTAACAATTCGTTGAACTAAGGGGGAGTTATATTTAAATAAACTCATCCAGTAGAAATTTTTTTTATTTTACTGGAGATACCAATAATAAATAAGTAAACAATAAAACCGGTGTGTAGAGAGAAAATCTTGTGCCAGAACTTCAAAAATGAACTCCCAATTTCCTCTTATAGAGTATGCGGAGCTGTAATGGTGTAAACTTTATGTAGCCCCAAATAGGTTACTTCGTATAGAAGCCACTAATTTGATTTTTAATTGTCATAATACATTTGAGCGCAAACTGTTACGTAAATAAGACACATGCATTTCACAGATGCATTGAAGTAAAATCTTTTTCAAGAAGGAAGAATTAGGATATCGCGCTGGATATTCTTACAAAAATAGAACAGATGTCAAATTTCAATATAGAATTCGATCTCGTTCCTATGCCCATCCCGAGAATGCCTATGTCGATCGTTACTTTGGTGCCAATTTACCAATATACTCCCACACATATCGCCCGGAAAGTTGATTTTTCATTCAATATTACCCAAGAGTACAAAGCTTGTTGCCATAAGCCGACGACTTAACCCAACGAAATAAGATAAAATGTTATTTTAAAAAAATAACGTTCAAATGTATAAATGTGGTAGCCATTTCCCATGATTACTTAATAACTGAACTTTTTCTTTAATTGATCAATAGTTTGGCCAGCTGTGCCATCATCTTGTATCTCCGATGACAAGTTCATACAGTTCTGTCCAACATGGTACAATAGCGAACTGCATTGAACGTAACATGGCAATCATTTTCAAAAACAAATACGTTCCAATTACACCTACGGCATGAAATCCACATGTTCCTTTTTGTGAATGGAATGGAGTCTCTTGAAAACCGTTTGGGTTTGTTGCTGTCTAAAAACGCTTTATTTTGCCAGATCAATATAAATGTTGTTCGATTAACTCGAAATTAAGTCGACAAACACATGTTTTTCAATCAAGCTTAATCCTAAAAGCAAGATGATCTCACACTGGAAAGATTTGGTCAAAAATGAGCTTCTTCAGTGACGACTTGACGAATATTTTTTAATGTCCGTTTTACTCGTTCTTTATTATGGCGATAAAGCGATATAGCAATAGACAAACCTTGAGAGCGGAGCTTAACAATTGATATATTAAGATATGTACTGAGTCTCTTTGCTGGCTTTATATACAGTTTCTACACATTACACTCCCCCATATGTATACAAAATAGCAGTAACAAGAGTTATATCAAAAATCATTTATAATGATTCAAATAAATTGACCTTATAAACCAAAACATTGAACCCAATGCACGTTGTTCTCCCTACTCGAGTTACTCGTAATTAAAATATCATAAAAAAGTCTATTAATTCCACTTGTAATTATTTACTAACGCGAGCATAAAAAGCTGGAATCCGATGCATTCACGAACAGCAATTACGCTGCAATCAAACACTAATAAGCAATTTTGCAATAGCACAATCAAGACCGTTAAAAGACGGCATATAGGTTATAAATATGTTTAGATAGAAATTTGTATGTTTTCTTGTATACTTACATATTTACAAATAGTTGTGGTGTGAAATAAAAACCTTGCAAAATCTAACGTCCTTGTTCTGCAAAAGAAGAGAAAAACATAAGACTCCCATTAATTAATTTCATAGCACTCAAGAGTCTGCACTTAAGACTCGACACTTGTACCGTTAAACATTTTTTTAATGAACTATTACAAAATCTCCATAAAGTAGGAACAATACAAAGCAAAAAAAAAAAAAAAACAACTACAACAACAGCTAGAGAAGAAAAACAATAACAATTCGTACTCGTATCTTTGTATCTGTTTTTATTATCAACCTACTTATACCTGATACAACCGCACAATCTCTGATGAAGGTGCACATTAGGCATTTCTCTGAGCCGCTGCAGGCTTCATTACCCACAACCTAGCGCACAAATTATACACATTGTTGTACTTTAGCGGTTCAAGCTGGTGCGATGGCATGCACAGAGCTAGCATCATATCTTAAAAAAAGTAGATCATTATCTTTGTGTCTCAAGTCAAGCTGTCAGGTCTAGGGTGTTATTAACTCGATGTGTGCATTGAATTGTGCACAAAATCTATGCAAATATTCTGGGAAATGTTACCAAATTTTCATTTGTCAGCTTAATGACACAAGTTGGCAAAGCATCTAAAATCCCGCCCAGTAGACAAAACGACATTTTCGAAACGGTTGCATAAGCCTGAGAAGGTGGAACAAACTAGCCTTACGCAAACCTAAAGATGATTCGCAATTTAATTACAACAACCTGCACTGACCATTGTCTCAATTGCTCTGTCATTTGTCGAATGGTCTGAGGCAAGCTTGAGTAAGTATATATAGTTTACCTATGTTTCTTGTCTCAATAGTCGTTGTTGGTTTCATAAAGCCAAGCTGTGATTAGTTTCGTTGGCGAACAAAGGCCGCGGGAAATCGACCATGGAACATCATCCGAATCGCTTCCCATGACAATAATCCAAGAGCCTGGCCTTATCCGTCGCTTCTTCGACAAACCTTACGCAAGATAGAATAGTGTCCCTGTCTATTATTAAAAGCGTAATACCGTGTCGATTGTCGGCAAGGTAATGGTAATCCAGTGAGTAATTAAAATGTCACTACTTGTGTGTGATGGCTCAATTCAGCTCAATTGACTTATAAAAAAAAATGATTTCTAAGCCGAATGGAATGTCTGTAATGTCTGGATTGTAATTAAGTCAACAGGTTTAATCGATGATTTAATACTTGAGAAGAAAGGTTATTTTCAAGATGTTGCTCTTACGTAAGCATAGATGCGGTAGTCAGGTGGTAATTGCTATTCGATTAAGTCGAGATAACAAAACTTGGAATTCGCATATTTAAATGAGTAAGACCGACGAATATTTATTCTTCTGTTGGAGTAAACAAAAAGCCAAAAACTCGATTGTATTAATTGGACTTGATTAATAAGCCAATGAACATTTGACTTAATAATTAACTAATTATTATCTAGAGATGTCTATACCAATAGCACAGTTCCACTGACGAATCCCTCTGACATCTTTGAGAAATCCGTAAGCAGAACGTCATTCCACACCTGAGGAACCGGAGATTTTTATTCCCTATCCCATAGGGGTATATTAGTTTTTATACATAGTTTATAACATAGAGAAATAATTTAGCTACAAATAACTCAAAGTATATCGACTGATAAGTATTCTTGTGCAGTGGAGCAAAAAAGTTTAAACATTTTTGAAATCCGCTCACTACTTCGCCTTTTTGGAAAACCGTAGTTTTTGGATAAACCATAAGGAATTTTGAAAAAGTGTTTAAACAACATATTTAGAGAATCTAAATATCTATATCTCGTCTATATAAAGTTTTTTGCCACGTCCACCTTTTGGGGGCGTATTTAGTAAAAAACATTTTTCGGTACATTTTTAAAATATTTGAAAAAAACTTTCGATGCAAGATCATTGGTTATGATAATATTAACATTTCGTTCCTAGATCATTATAACCCACGCCCACTTTTTTGGGGCGTTTTCCTACAAAAACCGTTTGTATACCCTACCCCATAGCATATGCTGGAGAAAAACGTAGTTTTTTGTCGAAACATAAAATATTTTGATGAACTGTCTGAACAATATGTTGTATGTAACAATGTAATTTTCTATATTTCATCGCCCTAAAGCCCACATTTTGGGGTTATTAATTTAAGGGATATGATGGGATAGGTTTTTAAACGATCCGCTGTGCGGATCTCAGATGTTTTCATTTTTCTTGGATTCATCTCATCACTCTCTCTGCTGAAAGAATACAGCTGGTAATTTTTGATGTTTCATTACACAAAATTCATCTATGTAGAGTAGGGAAATTGTTGTTTACGAGACAAAATTGCCTGTTGCAAATGATATTTTTAAAAAAATCGGAGGCAGTGGAAGAAAATCTTGGAGGGATCATTAGGTAGAACTTAGTACTGTCTTGCTACAAATTCTGCGAGTAGCAAACCCTCACCCTATGTCGATCAACAGATGTTTATTTCCAGTAAGGTAAGGTAAATATGCAGGCGGCACCGGCTGTCAAGTCAAATTACTTGGTGTGCAGCTATTTCTATTTCTGCTACTTAGACGTTTTTTGATCATTGGCTAATATGGAGGATTTATCTGGCTCATTTCATTTAACTTATTGACTGGATATCTAAACGGGGTTACAACTACGCATCCGAATCACACGCTTACCAAAAACGTTTGCATGTGCACGTAAAATGTACAAACCTCGGTCAGAAAAACAACTAGAGGATGGCCTAAGCTACTGCAGGTGCATTACTGTCATTCAAGAATTGAAATGGGAAAACTTTGACATTTGCTATTGTTGATGTTGAAGCATAATCGAGTGTTGTTTTGTCAAAAATACGGAGTAATGAAAGCAACCTTATGTTTCACAAATGCTTACAAACGTATTCTGCTAATCCGCATTGAAGCTAAATTCGCCAATAATAGCCTTAAATGCCATGCGATACTCGATGGAAATAAAGACTGTTTCTAGAAGCTTATCGATACAACCTATGAGCAACTCTCGAAATACTGATTGTTTGATATGAGGACCAAAGTAGAAAGGTGAGGATCGTTCGCGAGTAAAATGCGTTATGGGCAAACATATCCCAAACCAAAATTTCATCAGAAAACGGTTAATGAATCATGCTATAGTAAATTTTAAGTCCTTAAAAGGCAAATCTAGTCTTCTATTCAACAAACGCCAGCAGCATTTGTCCTCGCCAATTGCCAACTAACACATTCTGTTAAGAACTTAAATAGCAGCTTAGCCTACTATTATTAAAAATTATGCTTCCACCGAGCTCGAATCCAGTCGAAATAAATATGATTATGTCCAAGTTGAGGCCTTTGCGTATAAGATCTTTTCTTTCATATTTAAAAACCACCTTCAATAACCGGCTTCACGGCTTCTTTATGATTGACTTAATGCCAGGAATGTTTAAAATAGTTCATCTCCATAGGAGCTAGAAAATAGTCAAGAAGACCTAATTAATGCCCATCACCCTGTTGATCGATTTTAAGACGGCGCATCCTATACGCATGCAGAATGAGTAGAGGAGAAGATGCTACTGGAAACTTTTGGGTAGTAGTAGCTGCCAGCAATTCGCCAGCTTACTTAAGTGATATCACGTCGAACATTCGAACATGGGGTAGTCTCATCCTCCCCGAGTTTTTGAGCGATAGCTTCGTTTTGACTTCAATGATTTTACAGTCCGCTTTCACAAATTCCTTGCCAAGACAAGACTTTTTTGATTGTCATAAATTCGCACGCTCCAATAAACACCAAGACTGAAAGAGATGTATTAATAAAGCCTTTTGGAAAAAAAAACTTCATCGATTGCTACATCGAGACATACCGGGACATACATATTGATAAGTTAAACAGGTTCGCTTATTTCTCAAGACGACCTGACTAGTTTAGGGGATTCTATTAATTAAACATCCTTGAACTGCATATTTTTGGCAGTAATTTAGGTTTTTCTGCCACTATAAACAATACTCCAGCAAATTTGACAAGATCTAAATTGACATAACACACTCATTTGTATTGCCAATGTTCAGTCATGTGTCATGCGTCTAGCTCTGTTTTGAAAATGTCTATCTCTGTGCTTGGCGATACAAAACATGTAAATGTCAAGAATATTTAACAACACTCTCATTAAAACAACAATGTCTTCAACACATGAGCAGCAACGCCCACTTTATTGTTTTGCCCAGGTGCTTACTCTGACTATAAAAAAATGCACCATACTTCCTTATTACCTGCGGGCTTACTAGAATTTGTCTTCCTCATTACCTCTTGTGTTCTGAATATTTTTTTTTATCGAAACACTGGGAACGCAAAAGTGATCACCGAAATGCAGTAAAACTCTTTAAAACCAAACACGGAGAGTGTGTCTTAATTCCGTATGTGCAATGCGTGACTTTAAACAACTTTTCCAAGGCTCCAACTTTGCGCAAGCACATCTACCCAACTGTCTATCTATATAACCAGGCTACGTACATAAATTGGAAATCAGGAAATTATTTTCATCATCTTATTGGCGAATAGCACAGCACCATACTAGTGCGCCCAAGTCTTAGCTAAGGCATTGGAGGAAGACTCAACATACAGATGGCGATTGGAGTGCAAAACCTGTTGAACTACTTCCATCTATTCATGTGGTGTATTACGTCGAGTGTAGAGACCACCATAAGTTTGCGCTTAATCCGCCGCGCTACCACCTTTGACGCTCAACAAGAAGTAAAATCGACTAGAAAAGCAAACACAAAACGAAACTGCAACCATGCTGTCGGCTTGAGCTGAAAAGTTCTAATCTTACCTGAAGCCACCCGTTAAATCGAAGCGCGCTTGTCCGTGTCCATGTCCGCACCGCACATAGACTTTGAATCGAGCCCGAACAACGAGTTGGCACTAGCAGCAGCAGCACCAACGAATAGCTTCTAATGAAAGACGGTCCATTTTTCGGTATCCAATCTTACGGTACTCACTGCGGTATTAGGCCGCGAGGCATTTGCCTGAAACGAAACGTCTCGCCTGACATTTTGAGTGATTAGCAGCGCGTCGAGCTCGAGATTTGTAAATTACAATTCGCTGCGCGCTAGGTGCTATTGGATCGTTGAACTCCTTCAACGGGACACGACGGTGATGGTTCTAATTGGTTTGCCAACCGAACCCATTATTGTCTGCATAGCAAGGAATTCTGCGCTCATGTGCATTTTTCCATCGAATATTTAAGACATGTAGTGTCAGAGCGAGTATGTAGATGGGGGTCATTATCCAATCAATTAATTTCATTTCAATGCACATTCACCTGTGCGCACTGCCTGCAGATACATGCGAGCAATATCCATAACTCTGCCTCCCTTTGGTGTAACGGGGGGATTAAATGTGTGACTTTCCTTTGACCGAAGGCATTACAATTAAAGTCACTTTCTAAAAATAATACAGACCGCTCAGCGCGCTACAATTAATAATGACAGATCGGTTTGAGGTTTTCAGGTGCGTTTGCGCAGAGGTTTGCATGAAGTGTGGACATAAGACGCGTAATGATCGTGAAATTAATAATAACAAAAAATATGATACAAGGTGGTGCACAAAAAGATGCAGTGTACCGGTTTGAGTAATCTGTAATAATTGATTTTAAATTACAAAACGTGTGTGCTTGTCATCGTTTGGCAGGTTGAATTGATGGAAATTTCTTCATGCGCGTGTGAAGTGAAAGATTGTTTCAGCTGAACTCTGTGTAAGGAGCTAACCGATATCGGGAGGGATAGTTAATTTTCAGTTTAAAATGTTGTTAAGAGATTATTTCATGACATTATAGTATACGTTGATGATAATGTGATGCCATATTTATGGGAGGTGCAACAGCAAATGAGAGTTTTAGGTGTTTGCACATGGTGGTGATTGTTGCATTTTTAATTTTATTGATACCGTTGCATATTGAATTACTGTAGAAAGTAGCTACATATTAGTCAGCTGTTATCATTTAGATTATGCGACAGTATTGGCAGGGGAACAGATATTAGAAAACTGTAAAACGACTAAAGTGAGTTGTTTCAACGACATTTTGGATGCCTACTAAGAGTATCAAAAATCTCGCAGAGCTATATAATTCCATGTGAGTTGGCTTGATAAAATACATGCACTAACTCATTAGCAAAATCTGGTCCAGTAAAAGTCTCTCCGATGACTAGAATCTTGGCATCGATTTCCAAATCCCATGCAGGATATCTTCTGAATAACTTTTTAATAAATGCTTTTAAATTCCAAAACTTGGTATTATTTTGCACTTTTTAATTCTGGTATACCGCGACTTCCTCTGAATCCACGGAATCGCGTGATATTTATCAAAATTCCAGTAATTTCATCACACAATTTAACATTCCCATAAAAGAAGATTGTTTTCAGTACTGAGCTGGGAATGTTTTCCGAGTAGCTAGTACGTTTGTCTAATTTGATTTTGGGATCATTACGTTTAATTTTCACGTGCGAGTTCCATTTCACTTTTAGGTCGATTGTCATTCCCAGGTATTTGGCTTCATTTGGGTGAAGTTTATAAAAATTGTTTTTTAGTTAAAGGTAAAATGCAGGTGAACAGATCTAGTTTAGTTGAGGGCGATCTCCCAGTCCCTCGTACATTTATTCACTTTATTCAGTCCGTTTTGCAGAATTGCAGTCGTTCATGTATATATCACCACTATATAACAGGTACAGAAGTGGCCCAAGAAAACTTCCTTGCGGTATGAAGGCCGAACCTTTCATTTAGATCCCGGTACTCTGTTCCATATCATACACGGAAGAGTTTATTCCTGAGATATGATTCTTGTCATTTAAATCGCTTGATAAAATTCTCTACCATAGAATTCCACTATAAGGTACATTCACTCCAAATAAACTTTTCAGAAACTATAATGTTAAAAACATTTTTGTAACAAAAACGTTGTTGGTGAAGAAATTAAGAAATAGAAAACCTTTCTAAATTAAAGAAATAAAAAAAGACATTAAAAACGAGATAAGGGGATTTATTATATTTTAAATGAAAATGACATATCACTAGCCGATTGGCAGGCCAATTATAATATGTCAATGACCTATACTATGAATCATACTGAGCTATGATCAATACCATGTGAAACCAATAGCATGTTCCGCTTTTACTTTTACCCATAAATCAAATCAAGGCAACTCGCCTTCCTGTACTGATGTGCATTCTGTTATCCACGTCTAAACAAAAAACGTCAAAAATACAAAATAAATAAATTTAACAAAACCGATATTTTTTGCTCATAATAATTTCCCCGTCTCACGTTTTCTCTTCGATGGCGTATAAATGAATGAGAGAAAACAAAATGAAAGTTAATAAAATTTTGTTTACAAAAAAACTTTAAAAATGATTGCAATCGTTAAGTAACAGTGAACGACATAAAGTAATAGATAAATGCAAGATGCCTGCCTGGTGTAGGCGGCTGGATTGTCATTGAAGTAATTTTTGAGTGTGTTATCATATTTTGTATGATGTGTCTCGCCATGCCTGCAGGTTGTACTGTGACATAATTCACAATACTTGACAGGAGGTAACCATCAGTTTTTTTTACAGTATCAGTCAATTATTCTTGACATACATTGTTTCTTTTCGAACGTTTTCAATCAATATTGTCCATTAGTTGAAATACAAAGATTAGGTCAAGAAGGTTTTATCTATCCATTGAACCAAATTTTATCTAATTTATAACGTTTAAGAATATTAATGTAACATTACTTTTATTACTAAAACACGTTCTATATTATGTTGACATAAATTGTTGGTTAACATTTTAGGAAAAGGATAGTAAAATCGCTATGAATACTTGGCAATCTGTTATTCATATTCTTAATTGTTTTAATGACATTTACTTAGCTTTATTCTGAATTGTTTGTATGACGTTTATTAAAGCTGAGTTCACTTAACTTATTTGCCCATTTTATTCAAAATGCAAAGTATGTGGTGGTATTTAATGAATAATTCATGAGAAGTAGTTCAAATGAAATTAGACCCTGACAAAAAGTAAATCACATGCTTATCACAAGAAATGGCGAATTTCCAAGAAAAACCTTGGCTTTATGTTTAAGTGTAAGGAATTTCAATAAAAATTTATTCCAAAATGCAAAAAAACGTGTTTATACCAAAACAAGCTTTAATGACAATAGCCAACAGATGCGCAAAAGCACACAAGATATTCCTAGTACCTAACCATTTCGATTTTGTGAATTGTTTTAGCAAACCTTCTGATTTCCGAATCATGCATAATAAATGTAATTTCATTCTGGTGATTGATTACTGCAAATAATTGGAATATTAACTGGCTATTTCATTTGAGCATATTTTGTTATGCTGAAGGTGAAGACATTCCAATGATGTTCGAGCGAGACTGTGGAGTTCGCTATCTCTCTCCCATCAGTGTTATCATACGCTTTTATAACGAATCGAATGGGGCCAATTATGTTTAAGCTATACCTGACTAGGTGTGGGCATTAAACTCATGTTTGAAGAGAATACATGATTTATATATTAAGGACATATCAAAAGAAGTTAATTAGTTCTGGCATAAGTTAAGGGAACCAAGATATATCGCAATTTTTCGTATTAATACATGCAAACCGAACTTGGATAGTCTTCGGCTTCCACAATGGAAGGACGATTCTTGGATAATGGATGCACAATTTGATTTTCCTTTAACAAATTAAGGCAGCATTAAATTCCAATGTAAGTCTACTGCATTAATTTATGCTGTCGATTTTATTTTTTGTTATCGTTTTATTTTACGTCTGAAGAACGGACTTAAAAAAGAAAATAAAAAGCTGAGTGTGCTTACATCGAGAACAGAATGGATTGAAGTATCCAGAAACTGAACATTGGGTAGCAGCATAAAACTCATCGAAAATAATTTGAGTTGGACGTTTCTAATCTTTATAGAAAGAGTTTCATTGATTCCAAAAAAAACGCATTTTCGAAACAAGGGCTTTATGCCAAACAACGGCAAGTTTCAACGGTTCTGTGTTCGCCACCATAATGTAGTGATTTGTTTCACTTTTCGCTGTTACGAAATTTGTACTGGCATTTATTTAGCATTTTTTATAAGCAAGGATATTTCATAAATTTACGATTTCACAGAGTTTCCTTGATCTTTCAAAAGTCTTGCATGGTTGAATTGGTTGCAAAATAAGCAGCAAGCTGATTGACTTTGTCTAGAGAGCTGACAGCTGAAGTGGATTGTTGAGATGAATGACGATGAATGACGATGTCATATTCGTAATCAAACGACCAAATATTTTTTCTACCCTGGAAACAAAGTTAAATTGATTGCCTCAAAATTTTGTCACGATTCGCCATTTCTAATGGGAGCATTTCAGTCAAAATGCTGTGAAAGCCTTCCCGTAAGATAAACCATCTGAATTTTGGGAGATATGATGAAGATACAAACGAAATCATGTGTGGACATGACTAGTGCAATAAGAACCCCACTAACAGTAGGACACTTTGCAAGAATTTGGAGTTAAAAGTGCTCTTGGAATCAGTTATCTTAAACGTTAGAAAATGGATCGACAATTCTTCTATATATCTTTTCAACCAGAGAGGAGTGATAGAGGAACGTGTTGGAAGCTATGCCATATTATTCATTTGTAGGGATGGTTTGAAAATGGACGTAGGAGTTGCAGCAGAAGTTCCATCTAAAATGTTCATCTCCCTGGTCATTATAGAATAGTCAGGCTGGTGACATTTAAAAATAAACACATAAGGATATCCCACACTCTATTCCACGACCAATATGACTTACAAATATACTCTAAATCCGTCTTAACAATCTTTTTGATTGAGCAATAACATTTTGACCTGACAGCTGATGATCGCTATGATGTCAAATTCAAATTCCTAGCAACAATACCATTCCAAGAGCACTTTTAATTGCGAAAGTCACAAAAAATTTGCAAAATGGATTCCAGAAGAAACACTCGATACTTCTGAGATGGAAAATCATGGAGAATTGACAGCCATTACCCTGGATATTTCAAGTTTGGCACATGGTTTTGCTAGCCAAGTTGAATACGGAATTAAGTTCTATGCGGCTGGATGGGAAACTTTCTTAAAGACAGATCCAGATAGTCTTTAATCAGATAGATTCTCTATAAATGCTGGGCTAGCACATTGATACTTCATTATTATGTAGGGGACCTCAAACCTTATTTTTGCCATACAGAATGTTGAGGTTAAGCGCCGATTCTGAAACCCAAATATGAGAAACTTTCCATTACAGTTTTGTCTTGGATACTTGTAAAACTTTCGTAAGTGGTAAACAAAAAAATTAGGTGCGCTTCGTAGTCCAACGAAATGTTAAAGCCAGTTGCCTAGTGAAATTAGTTCAATTGTTAATCAACACGAATATTATATAATATGAAGATTATATTGCCTCGATATATGAATAAGAACTCAAACCCGAATTCATATAATGCCTTAAACAGGTTTGTTTACTGTTTACCGATTAATCTACATCTTTAATTTATAATTTTGTAGTCGCATTCCAATCCATGTCTCACATTCCCAACAGCCTTAGCATCTCATCTTTCTAATGATCGCTAATAATAATCTTAAAAAATGCTAGCAGCACGTTAATCGTTTATCCATTAGCAGCGTTCCGAAAAAAAAACCCATAAGACATTAATTTCGCTTTTCTCTCGCACACTCCTGGTTTATGATGATTTTCCTTTTATGACTGTAATTTCTTATATTTATATTTTAGAAAGCAAACCAAACTAAAAAAAACGTTTTCTATCAAGAAAAACCAATTGAATGTGTCATTGAGGCTTCATCAGGTCTTAAAAGCCCACTGCCACCAAATAGTATACCTACCACAGGTTAATGTCAATAAAAAATTCCCCATTAGCACCATTAAACGTCAAGCGAATTTCTTCAAGAAAAAACAAACAACACCTCTCACTATTTAGCACACATGGTGTCATGATGATTTGCATGACCACATTCCCCGTGCAAATGCCCCACACCACCTCTTCCCATAATCCGTATCTGAAAAAATATTAAAAAATCAAAAGAAACAAAAATCGAAAGCCTATCCCATTCTATGAGGCTATTGTAAAACTTTGTGGGTTTATTAGCCTCACAATATCGGTACATGTCATTTAGACACTCACGCACACTCCCATACAATATATGCAAATTATTTATAACAAAAAATAATTATCTTCACCATTAGCTACAACATCATCCAAACATACTGCAAATAGCATCGCTCAACGCATCGTTTCCCTGAATGAAATGTAAAACTCTTAAGATCGCTAATTGATAGAAAATCGTTTAAAGATTTGACAGAGAGACGGCGCATACACAAAAGATACACAAAAAGTTTTAATGATACCACCGCTCAGATACCCTCGCCACAGCATACATAACTTTCACTGCATGAGAGAGGGGCTAACTGGGAAAAAAGATGCGCCGCACTTCGTACAAACCGCTCAGAGATATAAAAACGAGTACATTCCTCATTCTGGATCGCCAAACGACCAAAAAAAGATACGACACGGAGGCGACGACATGGAGATGTCGAACAACTTGTTCGACAGAAAGTTCAGATTTCGCCTAGTGGCATCAATGGTACCACGTTGGCTGCTGATGGTGAAGAATCTTTTCTTTTTTTGTACGCGTCGTCAGCGATGTTGGGGTTTTCATTGGCATAAATTTAGCCAAGTGGAAGTTTCCAGCTTCTTAGGTTCGGTGTTAACACATTCACGAAGGTGAATGGCGGAGAAGAAGATTCTTTGGTGCAGAGGAGGTGTTTTCTTGGCTTCAGGTGGTTGTTTTGGGTTTGGATAGGTTCACTGGGTGAAAGAGGTTTTTGATGGCGCGCTTTTTGAAAGAAACTGCCTTTGGGGAAATTTAATTTTCTGCAATGGTCTAGGAAAGGAGTGGCCTTTAGAGAGGTAATTAAGTTGTTTAGTTCGCTTAGGACCGCAGGGTGAACAACGGTTTCGAATGGAATTTCAAAGATCATCTAATTGGAAGCACTTAATTGCAACAATTTGAAAGAGCTTGAGGGTGATGATAACTGAAAGTTAGAAAGGGTCAAGGAACAAGCTCAAGTCATCACTTCCGGCAAGTGGTTGTAATCGTTTTAGATATGAATATCAATGAAACAAATTGGGATGGTGTATCTTAACACCGGGTTCGTTGGTCATAGCCAAGTTAGAAAGAGGTCCTGCTGACAAACACAGCATAGTTTATTCACTATGTTGATGGATGGAATGGAACTAACTTTCCATTTTTGGAATAGAAAACAATTTGTTGGCAAAAAAAATGATACAGAAAATACAAGATCTTTTGGGACTTTATAAGTGACATTCCAATTTGTATATCGGTTACCCTGCCACCAGCAATGTGCTTTGAATTGCTGTGCTAATCATAGATCTTATGTCGTCTTTGATTGTTGTGAATCTAACGTCTAAGAGATCATTGGTTTCTGTGGTCATCATCATCTTAATTGGTCAAAAGTCATACAAGTTCTGCAATCATTGATTCAGAACTAAAGGTTAAAGCGAGCTAATAATTGCGTTAGGTGGAATGTCTAAATAATTATAAACTTATTCTAGGTTTAAGATCACCGTCTTAGTTGCACTTGTACTAGTTTACTAGTAATGAAAAAAAAAGATAAATAAAATCTATGCCTTCGTTTCACATGAAAAAATAATCAGAAATAGTTGTTTGGGAGCAATTGCTCTGTGCATTACATAATCGTAGACCACAGCCTAGGAAAGGATTAATCTTTTAGTCATTAATTCATGAGATCAACTCATATTTTAGGAAGGTACGTGTAATAGTATGTGTGTGACCCTTATAATCAGAAGTCTGAAGCGGCAGGTCTAAAGCAATAGACCTTAGTTGAGTGGTGAAAAAGTCTCTGGACAGTGCGCTGCTTTACTAGTCCCACGAATACAATTTTAGCATCGCTTGGTGATGATGAATAAATTATAAAAAAAATACATGTAGTTGGATAGCCAATCCAAATAGGACCTCAAAGCTTTCTTCATTTATTTATTTGTGCGAAATTATATTTTTGGTACGAAGAATATGAACATTAATTTTAATCCGATACTGAATATTGAATTGAAGAAGATGTTCATGATCTATGATCCCTTCCGGCTGAGAACCACATTTAAGTGTTTTTTTTATATAAGGTAATGCCAATTGATCATCCGGTTACAAATATTGGTCTCCATTACTCATCGGCTAGCTAACTGCCTCAGTTTCGCACTTCAAGTTGGTTGGGTTCGATTTCTACTTGAGAGCACCCCTTAAGGCCAGATCTTCCTCTAATGTCTCTGTTATCTGGCTGGGAATCTAAAGTCTTAGTAACTAGCCTAGTCAAAAATTTTGGAATTCATTAATATTATTTGTATATGACACTTGATTATGATAGACTAGCTATGCTCGCTTTGCTTCGCCCACCCTTAGTAGTAAATAGATGTGATACTTATATCTGATGCATTTGGCATTGAAAATTGACTTTTTCTTACAAAGATGAATGTATTGTTTTCGTAAATATTTTCGAAATCGAGATTTTGATTGATTCTAACATTACGTTGATAGTGGAATTCAAACAAGTTTCGTCTGTCCGTAATGGTCTCTCCAGCCCTAACGCCTCGAAAACGACTTCAAAGATTTTTATTAAACTTTATATATACTATATTCATATTAGTTCCAACAAAACTGCATACCAAGTTTTTTTTCGAGAAAATCCATATAAAGGATTTTTGCAAACGCTTTATCTTTTTCGTTTACACGAAAGCTCAACTGAAACTGAATTGAGTGTCTACATGGACTTTAGTGTGTAAAATTTCATTACAATTAGGCTAAAACGGATTTGAATAAAAGGCAAACATATATACAACGATAATACACCTACAATAACCACATTAACATTTGTGTACAAACCTTGTGTTAAATACCAATTTTTATTGTTTATTAATTTTTATTTTTATATGCACAACGTGTAACAATAACATAACTCAAATAGTATGATTGCAATCGTACATAAATAACTACAGAAGGAGCACGCATAAAAGCCTCTTTGGCACCATCGTGTCATTGGCAATGGTCTCCACTGATGGTATTCGTAATACAATTCAAATAATATATGTTTTACGTTATAACTTTTCTCTAAGATAACGTACAGGGATAATATATATACCCATGAATTTGTTAATCAAAGCTCTGCATAGATATATAAATTAAATTTAGTTGTGTTCGGTAAGAGTCAAGAAAAATTGAGATAAACAACATAAAATGTCCGAAAAATGTGAAAAAAATCATTTGTTTAAAAAAACTTAATATGTGGTATAGAAAAAACTTCGCAAAAGAATTATAAATCTATATGAGAAAACTACACTCAAATCAGTTAGGCAGTTTCGGAAATATTGAGACAGATACGTATATGCATCGAATCTGTTTTGCGTTTTATATAAGTATGTGATGGAGAGTGCCTGCATACCTTTGTTTATGGAGAAGCTAATGACGTAACACCTTATTACAGTTATTTTAAGATTTCGTATTAATAATTTCTAATTAGATAATAGAAGAAAAATGTGTGTCTTGTTGTTAATCATGTTAATCACAATTGAAAACTAGAAAACGTAAAACGTGAGGCAGAGCGTATATGAATTCCCTTACATTTCATCGACGCCATGTGTTAGAATTGGAATTATTAAAGACTTCACCTTGTTTGTTTAATACTAGATTGTGTTATGTTTTATGCATTTCTCTGTAAAATACAGTTAAAGTAACAACTACAAGATATTGAAGCACATTTTTACTTTTTGGCTTTATTACAGAATGTCTACTATTGAAAAATTAGTACATGTGTTTGCATATAGATTCGGTGCAATATTACTTTATTTATGGATCAGAACTTGGTGCTAACAGAAGAGATATTTTATAATATCCTTTTCGAAGTTTAACCATATTCACTCTGCGAGTGTTGCTTGGTTTTTAAGTATACCTATTAATTTTATCATTTGCATTATATTTATTTATATGGAGGTAACACTAAACTTGAGTAATGAAAATCACTAAATATGTTAATTTATTAAGCCAAATAGCCTACTCCATGTTTATTTTAAATAAGTGGATGTAACTTGTCATCCCAAAAGCTGCAACTCATCTATGTTACAAAAGTAATGTCATAATGCGAATGTGCCACAATTTGTGCAAGACATCACAATGCCATTGCTCCTTGACATTTATATTGTAAATAGATAGATGCTTAAGTTAACAACAGGCAATGTAGCGATTCACACCTGAATATGTCGAAATTACTGTTTCCGATTTTTTTTCTTTTTTACATTTCTACCAAAGTGGCAGCCATTAGCTATATAATATTACTTTTGCCAATCTTTTTCTATATACTCATACTTACCGATTGTGTTATGACGGAGCTAGCAATGGTATATAGTTGTTTGTATTTCGTTAGAAGTTAAATAAATATTTATGAATATTGATATACAATTTTCTCTTATATTCCTAAATTACTATTGTTTAATACGGTAACCCAAATCAATTTCTACAGTTTCGAAAACGAACATATTAATTTATTGAAGCGCATAGTTTTAGTTTTAAAACTAAATAATAATCGAATATTTGTTATATTCGCAACAATAATACACATTGACATTACACAAACTAATGTATTAACCTTTTCAGTAATTTATCGGAAACAATCAATAAATTTCACAGTGTAAGCTTAAGTCGTTCCTTAGCTAAGCAAAACGCAGAGCTTAAGTTTGGCTTAAGTTTTTCGGGTTTCACAGTCATTTAAAAAGTGGGGTTTAGCTAAGCCAAGCGTAACAAGTGATTGTGAACAGTTTGTGGGTAATTAACTACTATAAATGGATCGTAGATGTCAAATAGAAAAATGCCTAAAGAAAATTGAAAAATCGTAACCTAGAGAAATCATTTTGTTTTTAAATGAGAAAAATTATGTATTTTGCTTTGGCAGGAGTTAAGCCAACACTTAAGCCACCAACATCGGAGCCTTAAGTTACTTAACACTTAAGTGGAGTTTACCTCTTAAGCCGGCATTGTGAAACATCAAACCGTGGATTAAACTCCACGTGTAGTTTAAGCTCCCACTGTGTAACCGGGCTAAGTGATACACTGAATAGATTTTTAAATCTATATATATAAAAATGGATCTTGGTTTGTTCGGATGCTTAAAACTAGAAAACGGCTGGACCAAATTGGATACTTCCTTCTGTGGGTTTGTTCGTAATTGCTCCGCGAAGGTTTAGGAAAAAAGAAATATTGAAAAATTCTCAACAGGTGGCGCTGTAGGCGGTCATTCCATTTGAAAGCACAGTAATAATAAATAAATAAATAATTTATATGGCAAAACAACGTTTGACGGGCCAGCTTGTATTATATAGATTTCATGTACAATAAATAGCCAAAATACTTAGGCGTATGAGTAATATTTATTTAAACTTACAGATTGCAAAGCGTCTGCTTATGTCAACTGAAATTAAAAAGAAAAATAAGTTGAAGTTAACGAAACTTAAAAAAAGTCAGTATTTACATTCTTATATATTTTTTGTTAGTTTTTATAAATAAAGACTTTTCAAAATGTTTTTTTTTTTTAAAACTAACTTAATTTCCTCAACTAACGGGTGTTCCATAATTCACGCAAAATGTAATTTTGATTGAAAATACAAATTTTTAATTAGAAAACTTAATTTTTTGAATTGATTTATGAAGTATACAGACTGTACGTACTCTTTTATTAAAATAAATGGCTGAATTTCATTAATACACCGCCAATTTTCCTCTTTCAAGGGGTTGGTGGTCTTGGGCTTGTTAGCATAGAACATTGACTTCAAAAAAAAAACCCAAAGAAAAAATTCCAATGGAAAGATCTGGATGACCAATTCTGATCGCAAAAACGGCCAATTTCACGATTAGGAAATGACTAATGTAGTAATTAAATTGTTTTTCTAGCTGTATGGCATGTGGGACCGTCTTGTTGAAACCACATGTTGGTCACTTCCATATATTGTAATTTAGGCACTAAAAATTGGGTTATCATGTTACAATACCATTAATTGCTAATGATCAGCCGCATTTTGGAATTCTATTTAAACAGTATAAACTTTAGCCGCAAATTCGATATCCATAATATACTTGCACATCTTTTTGCATTTTTTAAATCACTCAGTTATCCGAAACACTTCCTAACGAATTTTCAAATTTTAATTATTATATTCACCTAACTGCATCTATTTGCTGCTGATTGTATTAACACTAACTGTAGACATAACTATAATTAGGAGCGTCATACGATATGTCGATTGTCAATATATCAAAAATATTGATGCATCTACTTGTTTGATTTTAAATTTGTTTGTTACCAGGTTTTGGAATCCTATTTTCGAGCTAATTGATGAAATTTGTTGAGCTCAGTAAATCAAATGTAAACATTTTAAAATTTGTACTACTTCGAAAAAAAAAATTGGAATATCGTTTCGTTTAATAAAAAACTTCCTTCGTATATGCTTTTAAGAAAGTCAAAAAAGTGTTAAAAATATGCGCGCAATGTTCACAACGTCCCCCCTTTAGGGAGTTTTGAATAATGTTCACTTTTTGTTTTTCCTTTTCTTAAAATTCATTTGACTGATCGAAAGACTGTTCTTCAAAAAATGATCTAAAAAGGTTTTATTAAAATACTTCAAATTTTATATAAAAAATTGCCCGCTTAATTTCACTGTACATTTGGAAATAAAAGGTCGATCCATACCTACAATTATCGCTCGGGTTCTTTGGGTTTTAACAATAACAAAGTTGTTAAATGACAAATGCGTCGTTATAAAGTGGGGTACAGTCTGTCATACGAAGAACAAGTTTGTGAACCTTTATATTTTATTCTCAGGGTTATCCCATAGTGACAAATAATATCATTTTATCATAAAACATTAATGTATACTAATTATAATATAATTATGTTCAAACCCTGTCTCTTAATTGTGAACAATGACAGCCTGCATGTGACAATCGCACCAAAACTAAAACAAAGAAAACCTCATTATATGAGCGACCATGTCAAAAAGCACTTAATCCGTGGGAGAAAATTTGACTCGAAAGCAACATTCACCACGGAAAACAACTTCCTCACCTTCTTTGGCAGTTGTACATCAACTACTTGATGACATGCGAAAGCAACAACTACAAGATAAAACCAAAATAAAATAAAATAACTGACCAAGATGAATCACAGATAGCTAAATTGGCGATTTAAAGTGTACAAGAGTCCGGGCACCGCATCATCTTTGACATTTCGAAAGTTGCCGCAAACTATCGTCTGACTGCCTTGTTATAAATAAGTTATTAGTTTCTCTGCAGAGGATCGATCACTAGATGTAAACTACATTGCAGATACAAGCGTAAATCCTCAAATAAATAACGGGTTCTATTGCAAATTGAAAGAATCAAATTTAAGGATGACAATACCACGTCAAACAATAAACTTCATGTGTCAACAATGAAAGGGAAGTCAACAGAACACCTTGCAAGGTCTTTTTATGTCATACATAGAATGACAGTTAACTCTGTTAACAGGTCAGAAAGGAAAGCGACAGCTCTCAAGTCACTTTTGCTTATTTTCGTTTGCGTGTAGCTGCATTAAATTAAAGGAATTTTCTGTGTGGATTCCGTGCAATAAAAGTGGTTTTGATCCAATTTTGTTGTGTCGAATGCCAATCGGGAACAGGTTTACGATTAGATTAATCCAGCTGAATATTTCGTGAAGTGTAAAGCATCAGTTTGAGAGCTACAATGTGAGATAAATAATTTTGTGGATCAGGTTAGAGAAATTTTTCGCAATTTCGTACGAGTACATCAGTTTAATATTTTCCGGTACTGAGATATAATTGTTGTGACCCAGTTTGGCTCAATGATTCGAGCTGTCATTAGTCTATCTCAATTATATCAAGTTGGGCTCTCATTTAGCAGGATTAAAAGTGAAATTGTGGGTTTGTAAGACAGCGATGTGTGTATGGTAATTATACGATATTGACACATGCAATACTCTGGATAATAAAGCAGCTTCGGGGAGCTCTCAACTCAAACGAACAAATGACTTCTATATTTTCAAGTAAGCATCTTCCTACTCAACACGATTAAGTTATTGTGTGGACAGATCATATATGTATTGAAGGCAACAAAATAACCTGCGAGTTTGCATTAAGGAAGAAACAGCAAACTTAATTGTAATTCAAGCTTATGTTTAACGCATTAGAAAGCGACTCGTGGATTTAGTTGGAATTGAACGCATTCATTAATTATATCAACCAAAAAGCATATACAAAGTGTTCCAAAAGTTATGTTATAATTTAAATTGGCTGCCATTTTGTTAGAAATAAAAAAAATGAGATTTTTTGCACCGAAGGTTTTTTAAGGGAAAAAAAATTATGATATGTCATGATATTGGTCAAATGACCACCCATTGTTCATTTGTGATAGTTTTACGTCATTTTGAATTAGTGCACGCAAAAAATCTGCCTTTAAATTAGTGATTTCAAGGCGTACAATGTTTGTGGTATGGTAGTTAACGCAAATTCGGACGAAATTCATGTCGAGTTAAATAACAGACCGGAAATTGGTCAAATATGCACAAAATAATAATTCCGCGTTGTTCAGATTTTTACCGCTTCATTCTATGTTGTCAATTTAATTATCTATCAATTTACGACACATGTGTCAAAGCGTAATTGCATTTGACGTCATTTGCAAAATGTTGGGACACTCACATTAAAAAAAAGATTTTAAACCCTTTTAAACTATGTGTGTTTATAGATCGAGCAAAAATGGAGTGGAACTTTTTTAAGTGTTTACCTTGTGAAAATATAAAAGAAGCCAAGTTCATTTCCACAAAGAAGTCCCAAAGTCATAAAACATACTAATGATACCAATGATCACAGTGCTTATCGTTATGAATATTACAAAAATGTAATTGGGCACCAATGATAGTAGACGCTAAAAAAATAGATTTTTGTTAAGTGTCAAACGTCATATTCGATAATGTTTCAGCCTTGTTAAAATCGAAGACTCTGTCAAAAAAAATTTAGCAATGTAGACGAAATACACACAGGCAATCATTGCCTATGACGGAACACAGCATTTAACATTGAAGGAAAAGAAGAAGCACACGAACTAGAGATAAAATTATCTGCTCTAAGTATGTGTATCTCTTACAAAGCCTTCAAAACCCGGACCTTAATTAAAGCGTTAAACTAATAATAATATAAGTGAAATAGTTACTGCTGCTTCTATCACAGACTATGGCCCTCTTTAGAAATAAAAGAAATAAACGGGAAATGACGGGATGTCAATATCCCGTCATACATACATACCGATACATTCTTCATAGGAAGATGTGCTTTAGACTAGCTTTAGACTTTTGTAGAACTGTCAAGGTACAGAAAATACTAAGAACAGTTTATTTTCCAAGATGGATGACATATATTAAATTATATTAGTTTGTAAAGTTCACTCAACAAATCCTACAGTATATATGTACCTTTGTTTGGTCAGATATTAAACATCTGTACTAGTAAAGCAAAGGATCTGTGACCCCTAAAAACATGATCGAGTAGACATAAATAAACTTTGTAATATAGAAACAGAGCAAAATAAAATATATTTTTGTAGTCATGCATTAGTTATTTTATCGACCAGAAAAGAGTTAATCAGTATTAAAACTCAGAAGATAATCTAATGTTGCTAATCAGTTGTCATGATCAAGCATTCTTGACAACTGGTCAGGATCGCTATATATTGAATTTCATTTCAAGTCAGTTGATAATTTGATATTTGGCAAAATCAGAGAGCTAAAACCAATTATGATCACCAATAAGGAAGGTCATTTTATGTCAGACGATCGTTTTCAGTCAGCAGTCGGATTTTAATTAAATTACTGAGCCATAATACAGCAAATGAAGACAATAACTGCTGTAGACCCAAGTATTGCCTTCATGAGTCACCGTTGATGAGTAAATCAATCAAATTCCGCCACGTGCACTTGGGGCTACTTTGACATTTTTGGGTCATAGGCCAGCTAGCTCGGTGGTTTATGCGATGCGCAGCCACGCAAAATTAGTGCATTTGATTGACAGGCGTTTTTCAATATCCATACCGTCCCAATGATTTAACAAATCATCATGTCATGCTAATATCAACTCAGCCGTTCGGATTAGCCATACAAATTTGGGTCCCACCATTGTGCAAGAAGTACAGGCGCACTCATGAATGATTATGAGAAAAAAAAAACTGGTTGTGGCATGTTTTCTGAATATTCTTTTACTATAGTCCTATCAGGAATTAAGCAGATAAGTACTTTGATTATAAATAAACTCAGAAGAGGTGACATCACACAACTGAGGTAATACTATGAAGAAAACTATGTACACTTGTTGATTGAGACCAATCTTCGCATCGATTCTAGATTTACCTAGGTTAGGTTAGGTTTGTTGGATTGTTGACGCTTAGATAAGGCCACAAGCTCGTGAACTTTTGGCGATACCATTGAATTTTTTATTTGTACCTAAATATATTATTAAAGAAATTGGATGACTTTTGTTATCAAAACTTGAGTCCTTCAGAATCTAGTTAATGACTAAAAAGTCCTTTCGGTCTGCTTCTGAAATGATTTGGGTATTTGCTTGTTCTTAAACCATTTCAGAAGTGGACGAAAATGTCCGAACTTAGCTTCACCAGCCATACATTCTTGTTAACCTTAATGCTAACTTATGGTTCAATCTGTGTTTGAAAATAGTTTTAGATTACCAAGGCTATACCAACATGTCGATAAATGAGCTCAAGTCTTGAACTATGAACAACAGCAACTTTGTAACAAATCGACATTGGTAGCCATTAAAAACCCACCAAAGGATTGCAAAGTGCATACATATGTACAGCATTATGCCAACTTCGTGAGTACCGAACTGTATGAATCATGCCAAAAGACACCTTCATTGACAGTAATAAAGTACCTACAGGTTTTTTTTATGTTAAATTTATTTGAAACACGAAATCTCGTCCAATGCCACACCAATCAAAGTCATTGTTTGTTGAAAACAATACCAGAAACTGAACCAGTTTCCCACCACTTAGTCCAATATTATTTCCATTGTTTAGGTTTGCTTTCCTTTCTAAAAAAAAAACTATCTCAAGCAATGTACTTTTGTACAACTCGAAAGCCACTTACTGATTGAGGAACAAATCTGTACAGTAATGTGCCCGCAAAACGCCATTACACTCAAGGTCGTCATTTCGTCACAGATTCTTTTATCTCGTTTATGGACAGCCCCGTGGAGCACCTGATTAAACGCCAATTAGACTGTAAAAAATATATACACTGCCTTCATTTGAAAGAAGTGGCCCAGCAGCAGCATTATGACAACCTCCGTCCAAAAAAAAACCTCCATCAAGTGGATAACTCTTAGTTTCGGAGGTAGAAATCGAAAATTTTCCGGTTTGTACGTACCTATGCTAAGATACTCGTATCTTTATTTATTTATATTCAAAGTACGAGTATCTGTTGGTTATTTTTGGTAGAGCTTCGGTGTTTACCTCTCACCAAATCCAAAATGGGGGCCAAAATCAGCCGCGCCGCCACTGCCTACGGCTCCACCTGTTGCACGTCGAGGAAAGTTGTTTTGTGTGCGCAGATCGCAGACGACCAGGCTTCTACTTGAATTCCAAAGATCTCCTTGCCGCTGCTGTTGGTGACCCAAATCTCACTGGGGTAGAATTTATCATTCGAAAGTTTCGAATATTTTCGGTGCAGCGACGGATGAGGCGAAAATCAACCAACTATCCGGTTCCAAGCGACAAGTTTTAGCTGAGATCTCCTGTCGTCAGCATTGTAGTCGTGGTTGATATTTTGAACGTCAATTGACTTGTTTATAGACACCTTTGCGCAAGTTGTTGGGCGCGTAATTATAATTTGTTTTTACGAACATGAGGCAATTAAGTCCGCATGTCCGAAACTGGTCATTTAGTACCGACTTGGAATTTTGTTTGCTTATTAAAGCCATCTCAAGCAATTATGAATATTTTTTTTTTATTTGTAAGGGGCTGTATTATTTTGGGAATAACATATCCGACCTTGGCAGAAGATATTACGACCTTCGATCTGTCAATTAGGGTACACCTTCCAGTCGTGTAAGTTTTGATTTAATCACATATCTGTTTTCTGGTATCTGGGAGTTTGTATGCATATGCTTGTTGTTTGCCGATGAAATTTATTGAGTTGAATTTTTTGCGGGTGACACCATTTGTCAGGGTGGTCTGGCGGTTGATTGCAGAATAAATATGCGAATATTTTATCAGCGTTCGCTGAACTTATCGGCAGCTTGAGAAATATATTCGTAAGCTTATGTCATTTCCAGTGAAGTATTTATAACGTCACCGCGGTAGTTAAAAAGTAATTAGAGGGCAAATGTGGTATAACCGAATGGTGTCGATTATGAGTTGTCAGAACATGAAATATCTATCATTAGTTGGATGTTTGACTTTTACGGTTGAACAAGTTTGACGTTAACTTATATTAGATGTCGGAAAGGCATAGACCAATATTCAAATATGACCAGTAACCACCAGCTTACCTACATACTTAAGTGGCGTTACAGTCCGGAATGAACCTGGGGGTCTACCAATATGCCTCTGCAAAAAAAAAAACGGTTCTTGGCTTACTGCCTCCAGTTGCGCACTTCAAGTTGGTTTAGGTCAGTTTCTAAATGCGCTCGTCACTTAAGTCGATGTCTTCCTCTTCTGCGTCTGACGTCTGGCTGGGAATGCCAGAATCGAAATATTGGTGTCCATTCGCTCTACATGTACTAGCCATCTTAAACGCCCAATGCGGAGTTTTTTTGACTAGGGGAATGTCGCTTTGCAGCTCCTATAGTTGAATTGAGAAATTGAACGATGAATTTTTCTTTCAAAACGACAGCGGATTTCTTTTGATACGATTCTTACTACAGCGCCGTAGAGCAGGACTGATATTGATCAGGGTCTTGTATAGGATCTCCTTAGTAGTTCGAGTGAGGGCTTAAATATCAAACCGCCTTCTTAGCCCGAAGAAACAGCGGTTGGCAAGTGTAATTCTTCGTTTAAATTTCTGACGAGGTGTTTTTGTCAGAGTTAATAGGAAAGCCGAGCTAGACAAAGGCCCGTTATACCTCAAAGTTATATCTGTCAATGGCTACGTTCTGTGCAATTCGTCGATGTTGTGTGTTTTTCGAGTTGACAATATATATTTGGTCTTACACTCATTTACAGCTATACCCATTTTCGACGTTTCCTTCTCTATACTAGCAAACGTGGCTATGTCATCACGTTTAGTCCGACCAATGATGTCAATATCGTTAGCGTATGCTAGTAGTTGCACCGATTTATTGAAGATTGTGAATCTGGTGTTGGATCGGGAGTTTTGCACAATCCTCTCAAGGTGAGTTCCTTTTTGACATTTTCCGTTACATTATAGTAGAGCTAAGTTGATTCAGTGTTTTGAATCATAAGTGGAGTAGCCACATAATAAAACGCATTTTTAATTAAATAATTCCACTACTTATCAATGATAACAAGAACGTCAACAGCCAATAAACCTTTCCTAAGCTTAATTGGATTATTCTCGTAACTCGTTACAAATTGCCGTCAATTCTAACTCTCTCAACTCCGTATTTCGTAATATATTTCCTTATTCGAACAGTTCCCATGACCCATAACTAAAACGAGTGAAATGCATTTGTCAGGCTTCATTTATCTTCCTCCAGATATACTTGTTCGTTCGCTTAACCATAACTCATCCACTCGTTGCTTCCCTCTTTCTGCCAAGTGTTTGTTGCACACTCGGAACTCAGTTTGCCAGTCTGTTAACTGTCACTGTGTGCACAAATTTCCGATATTTGAAATTCGAACCGTCAAACTCTAGCAACTGGTAAATTAATACCTTCCGAGGAATACACTGGTGCCGCACAGTAAGACTTCCTTTGCTGCATCGTTTCCCAAACACACCGAATACAATGACGCGATGAAATGACTATTGAATGACTAGGAACTGTGTGATGTAACAGTAAAAATTAATAAAAAAAAGAAGAAAATATTACGGCAATAATAATTCACATTACATAATGTGGAGAAAAAAATTCGCAATTCGCGCGGCAATGATAATTCATCAACGAGGCATCTTTGCTGCCGGAAAAGCTAATTTATTCAAATGGAAGTGATTTTCCCTCGCTAATAGTGTAGCGATGAAAAGTTTTCAAAAGTACAAAAATAAAAAAATCCACCATCAAATACATCAGATAAATGGTCATTGGCCAATCTGCTGATGGACAATCTTTTTGATCTTTTTTTTATCCAAGTTTGGGCTTACAAAAGAAGAGGCGATGCTAATGGTTGCAAATTAGTCTGTCGCAAGACAAAGCGCTTTAATATTTCGCAGTGAGGCTGTTGAACTTTTAGTCATCCGATGATCTTTTTGGTTTTATTTTTCTTATTTTGTTGAATAATTCATAAATCTAGCTGGATCTAGAGAGGTTTCAAGAAAGAATTTATCTTTTTCTGTGCCTAATTAAATTTTGATTTTATTAAGAAAGAAAGCAAGGTAGGCCATTGATTATGCGCACACGCATGCAATATTTATTTTTTAAATATATTAATTTGTTGAGGGTAAACATTCGCTTTTATAGTTTTTTTGTTCATTTGCAATTTTCTGCAAAAGTTTCACTTGTATTCATAAGAATTTATATTTAGATTGCAAATGAATGTGGCTTTTTTAACATTAGTCACTTTTACTTTTCTCAAAATCAAATATTTGAATAAAATTGCATTCACAGCTAAGCTTCCCACTTTTGTTAACACAAAATAACTATGAATCGGTGTTTTTGAAAACTCAGATCAATCTTTATGCTCAATTGTTAAAGCCGAGATTGACCAAAGGAAGAATCTTAATTCTTCTGAGATATCTAGCCAGAACTTGTTTATTATTTTTTGATAGACTTTAATAAAATAGCTGTGAGTGAAATGTCAAATTTTCTTCGCTATTCGTAGCTCACTATGGCGTTAAAGCCTGATCGGCACCTTGAGTTGAAATGAGTGCGGACTGCGTTCACACATAGACCTGTCCGATATTTTATTTTTAACGTTCAAACATATTTATGTAACATTTATGTAACATAGAGAAATAATGTCGATAGATATACCTCAAAGTATATGGATCGATTCAGAATCGCTAGCTGAGTCGATCTAGCCATGTCTGTCTGTCCGTCCGCCCGTCCGTCTGTGTGTCACCCATTGTTGGGCCTTAAATTTTGAGCTAGAGTGTTGAAATTTGGTTTATAGACTCTCTGGCCGACGAAACAGAACAATTGTACAAATTTTTAAAATCCGCCCACTGCCACGCCTGATTTTTAGAAAACCATTCTTTTGAGCCAAACTGTAAGGAATATTAAAGAAGTGTTTAAGCAACATATTTAGAGAATATCAATATCTGCATTTCGCCCATATAAAGTTGTTTGCCAAGCCCACTTTTTTGGGGCGTTTTATAAAAAACGGTTTTTGGTACATTTTTAAAACATTTGAAAAAACTTTCGATTATTTATTCATATTATCATTAATTATGATAATATGAACATTTCGTCTATAGATCATTTTAACCCACGCCAACCTTTTGGGTGCATTTTCCGACAAAAATCATTTGTATACCCTATACCCCAAGGCACAGATTTTTATAAACTGTCTGAACAATATGTTGGGAAAACGCCATTTTCTATATTTTATTGCAATAAAGCCCACATTTCGGGGTTATAAATTTTAAGGATGGGATGGGATAGAGTATTCAACGATCCGCACAGCGGATTGTATCCTTCTCTAATGTTTTAATAAATAATTGATAGCCTAAATAAATTTTAGCTTTACAGGAACGGTTGACAGAGTAAATGACCATTATGGTTCCCAAAACATGTTTTATGATTTTACCAGCGGTTAGTCCAACTATCGAGTTAGTTTTTTGGTGAATTTTGAGCAGCTGGCCACTGGTTAAATGCGTTTGTGCAAGTGGCCCTTACTAATGGCACTGCATAGTGATTGGTAGCAAATAGGGCCTTGCTTTTTCTCTCAACCATTAATGTGTGTGTACATCTAGATAGATGTGGAGTTTAATGATGAATTTGAACGGCTGAGTTGAATTACCAATTTCTTGAAAAATTAAATGAACTGAAATATCAGGCATTAAGGCCCTTACAGAGCCTAAAACCTAGCTTCTGCTTTAATTTGTGTATGCAAATATATTACCTGTATAGAGAAAGGTTAAAGTGGATGATAAATTGTTGGCAAAAGGAGGGTACTAGCCTTAATCATAAAGTACATTTTACAGCCAATCTTAATCCAAAAGACAATTAGACAAAAGGCGTTAACTCTTATCATTTAAATGATTCTGATCATCATATTATAGTCTTACCTTACTGTGGATAGATTTATTAAAAGTACATTACGTTCCTTGTTCGTTTCAAAACTAAAACTTTTCAACAAGTTTGTGGTCACGTTTTAGTTGATGGATTAATAGATAAAGAAGAAACGTGGGATTAGTGGAATCGATGCTGGTTTCACTTAACATCTTACTTCTGCTTCTTACACGAAGAGAGGGATATTATCCATCCGCTTAAATGCATTACTAGTGCATCCTATTTGATGTGTTTGCCGGTATGACCTCAAAAAGAGGCATGCCCCCAGATTTCAGACCATTTCGTCACTAATACTAATTAACTTGAGTTGTTGTTGTATTGCTTGCTCCTCATTTACGAATAATGAAAACATTGATTTATAATGGATTTTCGAAGGAGATCGTTGATTTAATCTTTTATCACTGCACATTTTTGTTAATCTTTTTTAATCATGCTAAGAATCGTAATCTGAGCTGTCGATCATTTTCTCTTATATTTTTCTAACGTTATCCAACAATTGGAATATAAGAAGAGAGTCGATGTAGAGTTCACCTATAAGCTTAGGGAATATTTTCGGACTTAACTATATTTCAGAATTTTTCCTCCATTTCATTAATCCTTATTACCCTATTATGTCAAACTTTAAGATTAAAAAAACAACTATTGCCTTAGTCATAGTAATAATATACCATTTGATTGACTGTCAACTGACAACCTTTTGACGCATACCGACACGCACAACGGCATAAGCTAATGTCATTAAAAAAAATCCTCTTTCTTAAATATGCCCATCACCTGATTATGTCATCAGCTCGCTTAACCTCTATGTCGAACCATGAATAGCATACAAAAATATGCCACCCGAACAATACCATTATTCTCTTTGGTTCCATGCAAATTGTTCTATCAACGCTCATTGTCACTTATCGTGCGGAGGCCATAATTCACGAACTCGTGAACAAATCCGTATTCAATTGGGGTATTCGGCACCTCAGTGTGTCCTCAATCTGCAATTTACGTGCGCTGTGTTCTATTTCGTGTTTTTCTTTGATGCGACGTTGTCTTACCAATTGGCTTGGATGGAGGAGAATGGATTTAACTACCACCATCATTTGGCTTCAGGGTGCTCCAAATTAAGGAAGAACCTACTTTTTACTGGGTAAATGTTCACCATTTGTGGATCGTTGTAATTGAATGTTTATGCTTGGGTATAATTGGATACATTTTTTGGGTTACATGGCTTGGAAATATTTTAGGACAACATCCAGTTTGGTGGACGTGGAATGTTATTATCGGAAGAGTTCTGTGAAGTTTATGAATCAAGTGATTACTGTCAAAAATGTACACTCTGACTATTCTTAGAATGAAATTTTGCTTATGAATTTTGTTGAAGAAGAAATAGAAAGCTTCATGTTATGAGTTTGCACTTAGAATTGATGTTTAACGATAGCTTTATGCACCAATCAAATGGCTTCATTTGCAGATTGAGAGCTTATTCAGTGTGATGATCTATAATATACCGTATGTCCTCCCGTGAAGCCATTTTCCTCAAAACCTCAATTCATGAATGAAATATTCAATATTCCAATATCCAATTTTACAAATTTAATATTTTTACTTTTTTTAAAGTAAGCGATAAAAGCGATAAGCTATTCATCTGTGACAATTAATGCCATCCACGTTATCATTCTCATCAGACCATTTAACTCAAAAACATTTCGTCACTGCCTACCCCTGCCTGTTTTTTTTATGGAAGACTCCAATACAATGATTATATTTGTGTTAATAGCACTGGGTCAAATTATTGGATTACTATGCATTTATACCGAAGGTAATCATTTGTGTTGATAGCACTGGGTCAAAGCATTGGATTTTGCCGCAATGTTATTGGCAAAATCTGTAAAGTATAGCGGGCAGTCACTACTGCGTTCACTCGTATAGAAATTTAGACTGTCAAAATGGATTTGACATTAAAAAAGGCCAAAACTAAGAATTTTCTGCCAAAATTGGACGATCGAGAGCCTTTTACAGAAACGTAATATAAATGGTGGATGGGGCTTTCAGGAATTGTTTGTACCCTGGCAATGCTGCAAACTTTGACAACAAAACCTCAACAGAAATTAAACGAAGAATATCACAAACAAGAACCATCACAACAGTTGAAAGGCTAACGTCTAAAATAGTGTACGATGAGTATCACAAGATCACATTTGACATTCAACCTCAGATTGCCATCACAGCGCAATTTGTGTTCTTTTCAATTTGGAAAAGTTGCATCGATTAATCTTTATTTCTTTAACGAGTTTGTCTTGCATTCCTTGCAGTTAAAGACTCAGACGATCATAACCTCATAACCTCAATATAGAGATGAACAGAACATTGTAACTCGAACTTACCACTTCACCGCATGGTCTGACATGACAAACATGATGACATTTTGTGTGCGGGGACACGACCTTACTTAATGGTCTTTCTGGCTTTCTGTTCGTCTTCAGTCATAGTCACGATCAGCAAAAAAAAAGTCTAGTAATCACTTGATTGATTTCATATCCGTTACTCAGCACCTACAGAGTCAAAAGGTGAAGGACAACCTTGGGGATACCACACCACAAATATCTATCCATCATTCGATACTTTTCTGATGTCTTCATCGTTATTTTTAAATTCGCTGCGCCCGCGCATGTAATTCCCAATAGCGCGGTTAGCTGAGGCAGCTCGCAGCTCTACGCGCAGAGCAACTGGTTTCAGTAATTTATTTTTGTGCACTTCTACGATTTTTAGCCAGAGATACTTTTAACACAAAGCAATCTGTCTGGTTGCCGTATTTCGTGCAAGATTTAGCGCATTCGTTTATTTTTTTGTGATCCACTGTAAAACATGTGCTCGAGGAGGTTTCTATTGAAAAACTGCTACGCGCGCCAGTTGGCAATTAAAAGTGAAAATTTTTCACAGGCGAGGGAGAAAGCAACAACTTTGGCATTGCGATACTACAATAGCAGATATGTACTTTCCTTCTCGGTGAATAATTAATTGGCCAGCTTGTTAGCGGCGACCGACGGCAATGCGCGGCGTTGCAGAAGGTGTGACTGTTTTTATGTGCCAGTGCCAGTGCAAAATCCAGTATGCTCAAAGTAATAAAGCATACCGGTGTCGACCGAATGAACGAAGAAAAATTAAAATTAAAGAAAAAATGTATAACACACAGGTGTAAACCTTGAAACTGCAACCAGTTACATAGTCACACCGTATGGTATTTTGAATGCTAAGACTCTAACGTGGCTAAGAAAAGATAATTCGTGCGAGCACACGCCGTCTCTCCACGTATGACCGTATCGCTCAGTGTGTGAAACTATTTGTGGAACGTGTGCCTAACATAAAATATAACTCTAATTACATTATATACCAAATATGACATTGTTTCGCACTTGAAGTGGTATCTAATTAAGTTGAGATAGAAAGATACATTTTCTATCTAATCTAGGAAATAGTTGACTTAGTATGCGTTTCTCTTTTTTTCTCTTTGATAATTTAATAGTTTGAATTCTCAGAGAGAACTAAACATGTCAAGACCACACGACTCAGCTTAACAGCACCAGAGGCAATAAAGTCTGGTTTTGTATGGAAATTTCATATAAATACCTAAGCGACAGAATTAAATTCGATTTTATTCATAAGAAAAAATATCTTTGCTTTGTTTAAAGAATAAACCGGTATCCAATGATCGATCAAGTATCCATAAATTCGTTAGATACATATGTATTTTTTTTATATTTTATAAATAATAATTTGTGTGGTCAGTTGCGACAGCTTTTTATAAAGCAGTTGTTATTTTAGTTGCTGACTAATTTTCAGCTTAGTACGTTGCCTTCGGCAGTCTTTAATTTTTCTTTGGAAATATTTTCAAAAATGAGGTAATCTTCTCTAAATGTCTCTTTGTTACCGGGATGCTTCAAAGTGTCCAATTAAGTCTTTAAACCGCTTTAAATTTATAAAACAAAAATCTTTAATTATAGACTTTATGAGTGAATAATTTCTCAAATTAGCTGTATGTTATGTCCACCTGTATATTATATCATCTAACTATTAAGTGCGCTGGACATTTAAAGACATCATTTCTGTTCCAGCTTGTCTTAAATAAATTTTGATGTATAGGACTTTGAGCTTCTGGACAAAAATTGTCTTAAACTATTCGAGAGTAGTTCATAATTTAAGTCTCGTTAATCTTGGCTTGATAATAAGTTAATTTTTTTGATACAACGTAAAAGTTGCTTTGTAATCATTTGTTAAAACTATGTAATCCATTATTTTGTGCCTGTATCAACCACGTAGAGTAACGCATTAACGAATACCTTTCCTACGAATCCAGGAACAATTTAGTTTGCGGATTTACCGGAAAGGGTTTCTAGTTTTTCTGAATGAATTATTTTCCTAGGACCTATGATATCAAATTATAAAATGCAGAGAATGAGACCTCTAAAGATGTTTTTGTTTTGTTTTGAATTCAGACTTAGTTTCCTTCAAACTAAGAATATTGGGGACAGTGACTATACCTACCAGAGTAGTTAGAAATATTTTACCTAATTGTTAGATTTTGCAGGTGTTAATCCTACTATAATATAACAATAGTTTCCTGATTATGACGCCGGATTAGGACTCACTTAACCATACGTTTGCTGCACCTAATAGTTTATGCCAGATTTAAGACTGAGTCATGCAAAGGTATCCCAGCCGTTATCCCAGCTTTGAAAGATATCTATGTTGATATGGAGTTTACATCTTTTACCTGTTTTGCTCTCCATTTTTCTCTTTTGGAAAAGGAACGCTTACAGAATCACTCTAAGGGTCCAGATATAGCTATCATTGGAAAACAAAACATGATTTTCTGCGTAATATTAAATTTAAGCTCCGTTTTGACATCAACTCGCCAATGAGTCAATTAAAAAAAAAGCCGCAAAAAGTAAAAAAATAACAATGAGCATTTTCAATGATAGATATAACTGACCCTAACCTGTCTAGAATGTGCAGTTTGACGTGTTAGGCCCTAATATCAAAAGGTATCTTCCCGGCACAACTTCAAAGGCATTTTCAGGATGTCAGTATCCGGATCGATGTAAAGGTAGTTGACATCCCTAAGAATGTAATAAATATTATTTAGAACATAGCAATTTCTATTGATGGAAGGTGCAGGGGGTGATGTGTTAGCGTATACAGATGGAGTCTCTATCTGCGCACAATATGGAAAATAATACAATTCCCTTTAAATAAGTTGGTCTCAAGGAAAAAAGAGTGTATCCTGGGTGTGGGTGACATTTTTGGAACTAGTGTGCATTGGACCACTAAGCGTAAATTTCCTGATCCAAATCCCGAAAGTAATAACATCAACATTTTTTTCTGGTCTACCTCTTGCAAAAATATGACAAACGTCAAAGAGTATAACATTTTAATAAGGGCTTCTTACATTTGGTGTTCGGAACCGGCAATATCCTGGAGGTCCCATTCTTTGTGGCCAAAATATAACTTCACAGACACAAATTAATGGAGAAGCTAGATTTAAGGCCATGTTTCATTCAGAACAACTTTTAGTTTTGTCATAAACTCATCAAGAAATAATCCACATTGAGACCCCTCAAGAAGATATGATGTCTCCTCCTCCATATAACCTAGCCATTTCTAAAGATGGCTAGCCTGATGGTGTCTCTATCGGTGTGTCTGGTTAGAACCAACTCACAATTCTATTATTCGTATATATAATTCGCTTTAAGGACGAAATATTGTAGCCTGAGTGTAAACCCAACTAAAGCAAAACCTGAGCGTTTATATATTGGACTAGTTTTGGGTAGGAAGCTTAACGGAGGGTAATAAAAAATATCGAATTGTACTTTTCACGAGCAGAAAACTTGCAAATAATAAGGTGGGATTACAGACAAAAAAATACACTGGGTTTTTATAACAATTGGTCGACCGATTGTTATTACAAGCAACAAGGTTTGGGGTGAGAACATAACTTAATTGTTTAACGCAAGGAGTCTAAGGAGCCATAAAAGAGAAAAAGTGAGCCTTCAGTGTATGGATCTGCTTCTCGAAACTGTTATATGGAGTGGGAGGAAAAATTGTAAACCTATTTTAAAGGCAGGCGCTCGGCGAGAAGTTTGAAGATGATTATAGAACTGCTTATAAGGTGTTCTGGTAGACCATACGTAGAGCCAACTTAGAGAAAGTATTATAGAAGGGTTGAAATTTTTACGTTTTTAACTATATCCAAAAAAAAAACACCTTAGGTATATTGAATTAGCACTTTTCGCAAAAGCTTGATCAGGAATATGACACAAATTATGTCATAACATTGGCTTTTGATAGCGCGGTATATATTCCCATCGAATCACTTTATAAATCCAATTGGTGAACATTTCAAAATCTGGTGGTTAGAATGAAATGTGGGCAGAAATTCTTAAGGGTCTACGTGAAAACAGAGTAAATTGGGTTATTTGTCTCAAAAGTATCATAATTCCGCGGTTACGACCAACGCTAGTAAGTGTTGGTGCTAGTTCGCGCTAGTGCTCTAGTAAATCTAATGTATGTACTGAATTAGCGCGAACAACCGTTCACGGTTTTTTTTACTAGTGCACTAGCGCGGACTAGCGCGAGCTAACGCACTCGCTTACTAGCGTTGGCCGTAACCGCGCCCTAAGAATGTATCTGTTGATTGTCAAATTGGTTTTATTTTCCATCTCCCTTGAAAGGCTTGATAAAATAGATTGCTTTTATAACAACAAAATTCTTGGCATAACAAGCTTTTAAGGAAACATTCTCACATGGATGTGATTTATCAATACCATTTGGGTGTTCGTGGTTATTTGCATGACTTGTGGACTAACAGTTGTTTGCCAATTCCAAAAGGCTTAGGCTTAATTAAGGTTTTGCATATATTTGATTTTAGCCAAATTTTTTGTCAGAACATCGCAAGTGGACGGCCACCGCTAGTTTATTATAGAGGCTTATTTATGTTAAGCCTCCTCGAGAAAAACTTTGCTAAGATGTTAAAAACGCGTTCAAAATATGTAATCGAATTCAGGTTGAGAGGGGAGGATCTGTGCGATGTCGAGTTGGCAAAGCACAATTGATCAGCTGCTCTTTGCGTTCGTTCCTCTGACACTGAAGTTCAGTGCGCATTTAAGAAGTGGGCGTGGGTTAAAATGATCTAAGGACGAAATGTTTATTTTTTTATAACCAATGGTTCCGCATCAAACGCTTTTTTCGAATATTTCAAAATTGTACCGAAAAACGTTTTTTTTTTTTACTGAAAACACCCCCAACGCCCAACTTTATATAGACGAAATATAGATATTCTGATTCTCTAAATATGCTGCTCAGACACTTTTTTTTAAATTCCTTACGGTTTGGCCAACCGTTTAACGGACGGACAGACCTGGCTAAATCGACTCAGCTAGCGATTCTGAGTCGATTCATATATATGTACTTACTTTGAGTTATATCTAGCTAAATTATTTCTCTGTTATGTTACAAACTATGTATCAAAACTAATATTTAACACTATGGGATAGGGTATAAAAAGCTATGTTATTGTTCCTTACAGACTCTTTACGCATTCGCATGCCGATGAGAATTCAATATTTCTATCCCACCGTGTATGAATTTCCCCATAATTCACCAGATGGTCTCTCCTCCGCGATAAAAGTTGACTTATGAGAATCTTAACATTGGCATTGAGATTGGGATGATGACCAAAATAACGTGATCCTAGGTACTAAATTGCAATTTTTTTAGTGAACTTGTGGAGTATTTCGCCAAGATAGCATGGGGAATCGCAATATATGCAAAGAGCTTTAGCTAAGTAGCTCTTCTCCAAATAGATGGTTCTATATTTCAATGATTTGCCCACATACTACGCATGTTCTCAGGTCAACTTACAGGAAGTGCCACTTATGGAGTAAGTGCCTTCGGCATGGACTTTGGCAGTTATTGATGACTGTATTAAGTTTATGATCTGTGTCAATTATGTCTAAGAAAAGCCTTATGTTTTCAAATCGACGGCGGATGATCGAAATTCATATAGGGCAATAGGTTTCGTTTTTTGTTGAAATCTGTTAAAACAAACACCATCTGATTTAACGCAAACAACAGCATATTTTCATTAATTATTTTTAAGTGATGAATTAAAAAAATTACCACACAGCTGAAGGTGTTCACATAGATGCGAATTTAAATGCAAACGTTAAAAAATGTTTAGCCTTTCCTCGGATTAAGCCTACACAGCGAAATACAGCACGTATTTTGCGAGTTTAAATCATTTAAGCCTGATGCCTCATGAACATGCATAAGTCCTCTTATCTTTCACCATAAACTTTGTTGATTTCCAAACACCTTCCATAAAATGAGTTAATAATTGAAGCCAACCAAAAACACGTTGCCATATACGACATGCTAATCAAATGTGAGTCCACTCCACATTCCCATCTGGCTATGACCGTTCCTCACACAAAATGAGGTAAAAACGCGTATTCGCGTTAAATATTAAATATTGCTAATATAATTTCGCGTTTTATCGTCTAACTGTTTCTATTAACTTGTATCCTCGCCATTGGCAGTGCCGCTCTGTTAGAACATGAATGTCCTTCATTCATATTTAAATGCATTCCCTGTTATCTGGTGCATTTATTAAGTGGGAACACAACACTGTAATATTTGGCATTCAATTGCCGCGTACTTATGCTCTCTGTGAATGATCTCAGATCGCAGTTAGTTCGTTGGCCATAAAATGAGTAAGTGACCAATAGTAAAAGATTATTACTACCCCGGGTGCACTCATAGATACTCGCTCGCTGCTGTGTGCCGTCTGTTGCGGAACGAGTTTTGCAGCAGTGCGCACATTCTGCGCGCAATCTAGAAAGACAGTAACAGGCTAACATGGCTGATAAATCATGTCAAACTAGTTATAACTCCATATTAATGGCCGGCAGATTGGTTTGGTGTTTTATTTTTGAATTTTTGTCTTCTCTGAAAGTATCTATTGAATCTATACTAGCCATCACAGGCATCACTTGTCACATGTGACCACAGAGCATGAGACACGGCTTAATAAACTTTCTTTTATGCAAAGAAAAGTAAAATACACACACACTCACTGTGTACTCACACTGACACACTCGTATAGCGTGGCACACATTGGAACAGAAAATAGTTGATGACGGCGCGGCGGGTTATGCTGTGTGAAGCTCAATGGTCCGATCAACAGTTGCAGAGCTCGTTGAAGACCACGGTGCGATGAAGACGAAGGCATCTACCGTGCATGGGGCGCAGGTTTGCGGTGCGCATGAATGCCAAGT
The DNA here is from genome assembly GCA_932526625.1 of Rhingia campestris. Classification (NCBI taxonomy): domain Eukaryota; kingdom Metazoa; phylum Arthropoda; class Insecta; order Diptera; family Syrphidae; genus Rhingia; species Rhingia campestris. Next base: position 47,725,202 of record OW052182.1, on the reverse strand, counting down.
GTTATTCTTTGAGAGGAATAGATGATGCCTTGGCAATGTAGGTAGAAGCCTTCTAAGGAGACCATGAGTGGCACTGCTTCTGCAGTTATTTTTAAAACTCACAAGGAAGTCGGTCAGGGGTATGATTAATTGAATAGAGTATTCCACTTCTATAAGAATAGACTCTTGCATAATTGAAAGCAAAACTGTCTCGATAGTAGTAGGGGTGTTTGAGATATCATGGAGGCGAAGAAGAAATCATCTCGTGATAGTTTCGCATGATTGAAAACAAAAAAAAAATTTGTCATGTTATCCGTCATTCAAGCCCACATCTGCTTCACAGATAATCTATAATTTTCTATCTAATAAGAAAAAAAAATTATCATCTCGTTTATTGAATGCCATTCCCATGGACGTTGGTGTGTGCTCCTTTTTCGTAATTAATGCCTCAACAACAGTTGGATGAATCAATTTACCAAGATCGAAAATGATAACAATTACTTGTATTACTTGATTCAATTGCTAATCTACCTCATTAGGAGAACGAGTTCAGATTTGTTTCCGTCTTGAAGAAGACTTCCGTTAAAATGGATAAATTGCTCAAACTATAGAAAGACTCAATACTGCTGAGCTAGATAACCAACTGTGGATGCAATTAATTCGATTCGAGTTGAGAGAGCGTTTTAATTACCAGAAGTAATCAAATAAATTCAGATCTCGAGGGTATTGCAATTATTGTTGTTTATGATATAATAGGGCATTTTGTCTTTGTGACGGATATATTCTGTTAAGAAAAAAGGGTTTCTCTTAATATACGTTAACTGCAACTTGCATTATGTGTATTAGTTGTTAGTCTAAGTTTAACTAGATGTCATCAAAAGTGGGTAGGTTCGTTGAGTCTCGGCGGGGATCAGTAGTAAATAACTAGATGAATGTTATTTCGTGGCTAGGGTTAGGGTAAATTTGAAAGGTTGACTGGTAGTAGCTAATTTTTTTTCAAATTGCACTTAGATCAATGAAGATCCATTGCAATGCCTTTGGGGTATGAGCTTCTTACTTGTAAGATGATAACTTATTTTTCTTTGATCGCGCAGAAACTTGATCTACTAAATTTATTTAAGAACTTGAAATAGTATGTTCTGAAAGAAGTACTTTTCTTTACTTACGCTACAGATGAAGATTGACATGTGTAGTGTGTTAACATGCTTCTGGAGAATTTTATTAAACATGAATGGATAACATCGCGAGGTAAGGTTAAGTTGAATGGCTAAGAAAGTCTAAATCAAAACGACTTGGAATTGAATTTAGATTTCATTCTAGGCCATTTAACCCACTAATTACCGAAACTGCCAATCATCCGACCTAAATGAAGTCGAACTAAAGCTTACCAAAGCAACCGAAAACGACGGAATCGTCGCGTTGAGCTCATTAATTAAATTTCGCGGGTAAAATGGAATTTCGGTGTCATTTTCCCGATTAAAAAGAAATTTGACCCTCCTAATTGCGCCAGTAAAAGAAGCGTAAACATCTACAACATCTGTCATAATATGTATTTGAACACAAGAATGGACATCGGACAGTCGGACAATAGATAGCTATTTCTTTGACAACGACACCTCGTCGGTGGTGGGCGATAAATTCATTTCAATCACAAACATTGCTAGCTATACAGAGATATAGATCGCTCGAATTTGACGTTTAATATAACCAGGACATGTAAAGTGAATGAACAGTCATGCTCCAGGCCAAAGTAGAAGAAGACCCTGCTTTAAAAGGCAAGCAGCATTGAGTAGAACACTTATTCAAATTACTTAAAAGATTGTCAATCTGCCAAATATGTTACTCATTATTCAGTCACGGATGCCAAATCAGCATGGCAAGTAACACTATTGATTTAATTTCAAAATAAGAGGTTCGTTTGTGCCAACATTGCGTTTATTTTAGGTACACGTGATAGGCTTTCAAAGTCGACTCTCTAACTAACTTTTCTAACTAACTTTTGACCAAATTCAGAACGACCGGTTAGGTAAGCAATCAGCCAGACTCACACGTCAAACAAACACAGGAGCCTGTACCAACAACAAGTATTGTACAAAAATAATTTCAAACTTATAACTAGAGTTTCTACCTAAAAACGTACAGAAACTCTAGTTATACGTTAAAAATTGCTTCTTGTACAATACTTGTTGTTTCGTGGTACAGACTCCAGATCTCCACTTTTTTTGAAAGTTTGGAGGAGAACCGGATACCCGATACTTAATTTGGAGAATTCTACATCGTGACTTGTCTCCGTACTCGTCAGAGTTCCAACTGACCCATGAGCTCAAAGCTAATGATCATAGAAAACGTCGTCTCTTTAGCGACGAGGCACATTTTCGGAAGCAGACCTCAACTGTAGTTTAGAAACGGGAAACAACTAAAAACTTTAAACCGCACGATTTCGGTGGACATTTCTTGCCGCCTACCATGCTCTCAAAATCAGAGCAGAATAATGGCATGTGCTCCAACAACAATCCAACAATTTACTTTTACAAAAATGGGCTTCGTCGCTAAAGATGATTTTTGTGCGGCTGTTTTTCGCACGGAGCACCAATTTTTTTTATAAATTTTACCCGCTATGTGATTACTTTTTACTGTTGTAATGTATTTTTTAAAAGTGAACATATCAAATATCTATGGCAATAGATTAGACAGTGGACAATATTCTCTATCGCTGACAGCGATTCACAATACCAGCCGCAGATACAGATTTTTATTAGCCCTTAAGCTTCAATGTATCAATATTCTTCTATTTATATTGTCAAAATTAGAAATTGAACGTTATTTAAGTTTAAAATCCAGTTATGCTGATGTATGGAATTCCAAAAGCCAAAGGGCTTATGATTTCTCTTATATTGTTTGCATATCGCAGGCATAGAGATAAATGGTGGGATCAGCTCGGCAATAAGCGACCCAGTAGAGTTTCCCCTGTCTTTCCTAGGAATTACATAACCGATTGCAGTCAATATCTATGACAACATCACCGTGGAACGCAAAGTATTTTTAGCTTGATAAGGCCATAATGCGTTGTAACTCTCGAAATACAAAAAGTACGCGCGGTATGTCAACAACTTTCAAAAATGGAACACGGAGACTGCGTTCCGTCTCGTTTCGACTGCAGTATTTCTTCTGAAAGTAAATACCTTACCAACTTGACATAGCCTACTTGGGTATATGTCATGCAGTTTTGGAATTGAATTAACTATGAACGTTTAAATACTTAACACAGGCTAGTTGTGCAAATCTGATTGAGATTTTCAGCCCCAAAAATGTATTCACATCAGACACTAGTTTTATTGCCAACAAAACGTTTGGTTTAAGCTCATACATTCAAGGTCAAGCCAGGCCCCCATGACTCCTAACACACCATTCACATTGGGGTCAATCTCCAATACCCAAACGAGTATCACCAAACGCATCTTAAGTTGTTACTCCAATACCCACCTACATGGGTTTTCTGTAAGACGAAGACCCGTTTCCACCACGCAGAAGTTCATAAGAATACATATGTACATGGAAAAATACGCGATTATAACGGTCATGTTTTCCAATTCTCTCGCCTAGACTAGATGATGGATACGAATCTTTCAATCGTTTCCGATTGTGTTTCACAGTTTTATTGAATTTCTGTTCGTGTATCTTTTGAGGGCTTTATGCCAGTTTGACATTTTATTTCGACTTTCTATACGTTTGTCTTCCTAAATCGAAGTCAAATTGGTAGTGGTACCCAAAGTAGAGGAATAAATCAACAGATTTATTCTGTGGGTTTTTTTAAAACGTATCTATTTAACATGGCACTTAATTGACGTATCTATTTAACCTTTTAGTTAATTGACTTGTGAATCCTCTTCAACCCCATATTCCTCAACATTGTGGAATTCCTTCCATTAAATATGACGCAGTTATCCTTACGTTCTGCACCCATACTTCGACTACAAACTGGTATTTAGTGCCAAAACACATGATAAATAAATATTGTTCTGTATCAAAGGTATACATACCAACAAGCACTGACAAAGTCTTAATCCAAAGCAATTCGAAGAAAAGGATAAATTCTGCCGACCGCGATGATGATGATGATGAAGCCCACAAGGTAGGTATAGGTATCCCTCTAATTGGAATGTGTTATTCTTTTAGCGATTCCCCTTTCGGTTTAATTTTATTATTATTTTTTTTACACGAAAACAACACCTGAGATGGTCGGTTGGAGATGTGAGCACACGCACACCGACGTCTACTATAGCGTTTCACACCGATTCACAAATACCAAAAGGAAGAAAACTCACAATTAGAATATTATTCTTTGACCGCGAACCAAGAAGCATACGATAACGAAGGAAACGAAGAAGATTTCTCTCTTTTTCTTTGCACTTTGGACGAATGGAGAAACAAATGTAAATTGCAACGGCTATAAATAGGGGACAGCTCCAAAAATAGTGTCAATATATTGTTTAGATTCAATTGATTAACAAGACAACAATATGTTACACGAACAGATACACACACAGATCTTGTTCGATTGCACTACTTTCCGCGATGACAAAAAACAAAAAGAAAGCAATTAATTTATTCCCCGACTTGTTGGCTTTTCTTTTTTTTTCTATTCTTTGACTATGCACCGCGCTTCTAATAGTGGAATCTATGTGGAGTCGAGCTGCACAAGTATATATGCGAATGGTACGACTTTCGAACCGAACACACACTGAACACTGATGTATGGTGAAACGCAAATATTGTTTATAGTCCAACAGTTAGGAGAGAATATTAAACAAACATAAAACAGAAGAACCAACAAAACAAACAAAAAAATGTCCGAAGATATCCAAAGGAGAACAACCGCAACAGTCGACAATCGAAATGATGCTAAAACCAAAACGAAAGAGTTGAGATACGAACGTTGTACGATGGTTTTAAGAAGCCTCACACGATACACAGATACAATAACAACTGACTGCCATGGCAAGGAGGCGATATGATGGTGGGTGCTTTTGCTTTGGCTCTCGGTCTCGCTATACTCGGGCAAGCAGAGTCAAGCAGGCTGGGCTTATGTTACACTTCGAGTCGAATGTGCCTTTAGCATTTTTCGCTGTTCGGGTATTGTATGTGTGCGCGCCATTAGATGGGAGATAGTAGCAGAGTTAGCAATTGTTGGCGCTTGAGTGTGAGTGTGTATGGGAAACCTGTTTCAATGTGCGCAGGTGAGAATGTTTCTATGGTGGCTGAGAGCACCATTCGGCTGAACTTTATTTTGTTCAATTATTTGCAATAGGGGCGCAGTGGTGATTTGAAGTATACTATCATTCTGATATCATTCTGGTTTAAAGATCAGGTGTAGGTTTGGTCTCTGGTGTGGTTCTGGATGCTTAATTTTGAAAGAAGAATTTATTTTACTTTCGTGGAAAAAATCGATCTCGAGATTTTAATCAAACCTTACATTACGATGATGGAGAAGCCCGAAGAATCGCAAGCTCTGCGAGGGAGCAGAAGTATTGGTGTGCATTCGCTCTACATGTCCCCAGGTCTATGTCGCTAAAAAGCTTCAAAAGTTCATGGTTGAATATTCGTCTCCATTGCCCGTCAAACAAATGGGATCAAAGATAGGTATTTTGAACAAAATTTTTGACATGGTCCATGAATTGTCTCCGTAAAGCAGGAGTGGGATGATCAGGGCCCATAACATTATCTCCTTAGTAGTTTATGTGAGGGGTTTGTGTTACTAAATTACCGAAGAAACAGCGTTTGACAAAAGTAATTCCTTGATTGATTTCTGATGAAATGTCGTCCTCGAAGTTAATAGCGGAGCCGAGGTAGACAAAATCCCTTACTAACTCAAAGTTGTACCTGTCAATGGTGACGTTCTCTTCAATTCGTCGATGTTGTGTGTAGTGCTGACAGCATATTTGGTATTGAACAGATTTACTGTCAAACCCATTTTTTGGGCTTCCTTAACTATACTAGCAAACGTGACTGTGACATTTCGTTGAGTCAATATCGTCGGAGTATGTAGTTGCACAGATTTGTGGAAGATTGTACCCCTAGTATTGACTCGGAACTTTTGTACAATTCCTTCAAGAATTATGGTCAAGAAGTTACACTACAATGCGTCGGTCGCCATGTCTGAATTATTTGTTTGGTATCTAATGATGAGTTCGTTGCCGTCCCTGAAGGTGCTGAGAGAATTATCCATCGTGCAAAGAAGGAAGAGTTTATGTGGTATACCGCATACCAAACCTTATCAACATTCTATATAGTCTGTCTCTATAAATACTGTCGCATGTGCCTTTGAAATCGATGAAAATGTATTTTTATACCCTACGATCATAATTATAAGGGCCGATTATAACCGAACGGTTTGAGGCCATTATATATTACGGAAGATAGGATCTCGTATGTGATGTTGAGAAGACTTGTTCCTCTATGGTTGACGAAGTTTAGAGGGTCTCTATTTTTTGTGAGTTGGAAAAACGATTCCATTACGTTTCATTCGACCAAATTTTGGTTATGAGTTGGTAAATGTTACTTATCAAATCATCTGCACCGGCTTTATAAAGTTTGGTTGAAAGACCTTCATTTCCGGCTCCCTGGTAAAGCTTAAGTTTAGATATTTCTATGGTCACTTTACTTAGGTCGGGTGGTTGCTAGCTTTCGCTGTCGTCGCCAATATTGTGTCTGACAGCAATTAGGCTCACCTCAATAGGATTCTTGTATTTCTGGCTTTGACCCTATACACTTAATACAAACATCATTCCTGGAGTGGCGCCTATATCTATTTCTATATCTTCGGTGTGTTCTTCCCACCTTTTTTGCCTACAAAGGTCATCTACACCTGCAGATCTTTGCAGTGTAGGCCTCATTTTTTACTGCGAGAAGTGGTCGGCATTATTCATCAAACCAGGGATTTTTTGCTAGCACATCAGTTGGGGCTTATCTAAGGGCTTCCTAACATTGTCGCCATTGTTCTTCGACATTACATGCTAGAGTTGTGGTATAGTGTTAATCGAGAGGTTAAGGGATACAAGTAAAGGACTTGATGGTCTCTTTCGATTACAGTCGTTCAACTTTAAATTTTTTCACGGTATTTCGCATTCGTTGTGGGGTAGCTATAACAAGTTAGTTAGATATGGTGTCGTGTAGGCTTTGTTTTCCGGCAATTATTAAAAATGTCCACTCTTCTTTTGTGTTTAAATCTCCCAGAACAGTTTTATCATCACATTGATAGTCACCCATAAGTTTTGTCCAGGAGCTCGTAGAAACAATTCTTCGCAATGTCATATATTTCCTCTGTCGGAGAATATGCAAGTGAGTGCAAAAATCGCATTTTTAAGGATTTATCCTGTATTCGGATTATTACAATGCGTTCTCTTATGTCGAAGCATAAGCCTTCCTGCCTAAGTCGGTCGCTTAAAACAAAATTGCAGTTTCTGCTCACTATCATATGGAACGTTGTAGATATCAAAGTTGTTAATCCCCCTTTTGACCGGCCCACTTTATCGTATTTCCTGGATGACAGTAATATTTGGTTTGTAGCAGCTTGGGACTATCGCGGGTTGTACGGCTGTTCAAATTTTATTAAGTGCTCTAACATTCCAAGTGCATATACCAACTTCGTCGTTATTTTTTCGTTAAGCAATGGTCGTCAACAGTAAAATCATTCCTTTCTAAGCTTTTGGTTAACACAAGGCCCAACCCCTAACTTGGATGGCTAGACCTATATTTTGAACTGAGGACAGCAATTTTATAGTGTTGATATTGTTCGTTCTTGCACTTATAAATAAAGTAAGGCAAATTAGGTTGATAGGACCAGTATCTGATGGTTACCACTGGGAGGTAAAATAAAAGTAATGGCTGGACGTTGTCCAAATTAACATCGTTAAGTGTTACGCTCGTTCTACAATACCATCAACATCAAGAAGTCTGTGTTTTATTGAAATATGAAATTATTATGAATTTATTAAATAACCTTTTATAAAAGAAACCTACAAACTCAACGTGAGACCGCAATAGTCAGAGTTTGCTCTTGGTGATGTAACATTCCTTTTCTAAATTGTTGATAGGTCATGGAATATAGTTTTAGTTTCCTTAATCTGCTACACGCATCAAATTCGGTGAGATCATCTGCAAAGATATCCTATCAAACAACAGTTCGAATAGATTATGGCATTGCGTTTTTCATATTTTTCTTAATCCCTAAATTAAGCGCTGACATTTCCTCGATAGGTAGTCAATGAATATCAATATCAACGACCTTATAGTTCACCTCATAATTTTCCATCCAATAGAGTTTTGACCATCAGAATTACTCTACTAATACCGTGGCATTATATTTTACTGACCTTAAGTAGTAAATATGTAGACAACGCCGATCGAATGAATTAATATTTTTTCTGTTTGAAATTCGCGGCATTTTTTTTCATATAGGAGTAAACAAAAATGTGCGGTGTTATAGTTGACAGCTGTAATCTAGACACATAGAGGATTAGACAATAATTCCAAAGTGAACATGCTGCTCGATCACTTATGTATTAATACATATTTGTATAGCTATACACAACTTGCCGGTGATATACTTTACAAAGAAAAAAACAAATCTGTCGCAAATGTAAAGAAATATTTAATTTTGAATAAGCGCACGTGTTCCAGTTATTTGGTATCAGAATATTGAGGTATTTGGTGGACGTTTGTGTATCATATCGTAGGGGTACATTAGTTTTGATAAATAGTTTGTAACATAGAGAAATAATAAAGAAAATTTGAAATTCCTTAAAGTTTCCATGAAAAAAACATTTTTTCGAAAAGTGGATTTAGTAGTGGTCGTTCTTTATCTATCCCATTCTATCCCATAAATCCTTAAATTATGGTGAAAAATGACGTTGTCACAAGATAGTTTATCAAAATCTGGTTTTTGTAGCAAAACGCCCCGAAAAAGTGGGCGTGATGTATGGACGAATTGTTCATATTATCATATCCAATGATCTTACATCGAAAATGTTTGCATATATTTTAAAAATGTACCAAAAAACGTTTTTTTAATGGAAAGCCCCAAAAAGTGGGCGTGGCAAAAAAAATTATCTAGACGAAACATAGATATTGCGATTTTCTAAATATATTGTTCAAACACTTTTTCAAAATTCCTTACGGTTTGGCCAAAAACTACGTTTTTCTAACAAGGGGGCGTGGCAATGGGCGGATTTCAAATATGTTTACACTTGTTCTGCTGGGAGCAACAAAGTGCACATGTACCAAATTTCATCGTTCATCATTTTAGGCCTAAAAACTGGTGACGTACGGACGGACGGACGGACAAACATGGTTAAATCGACTCAGCTATCGATTCTGAGTCGATCCATATATTTTTAGGTAAATCTAGCTTAATTATTTTTCTATGTTACAAACTATGTATCAAAACTAATATACCCTATGGGATAGTGTATAATAATGCAGACATGAATAAAAAATTCACATATCCAAAAAGAGGTAATCTCGAAGATTCAACATGGTTTTTATACAAGGTAGGTCCTATGCTACTAATTTAACTTTGTTAACTTATTATATATTTAACAGCTTTGAGGAACGATTACAAGGTAATATATTCTGCACTGACTTTATAAAAACCGTTGATAGAGTTCATTTCACAGCCGACATCCTACTTTTCGTTGGGTTCATTCGTTCAAAATTATTTAACAAACAGAAATCTAACGGTAAAGATTTTCTATGGTTACACTTCTTGCGAAATCGATGTAATATTCGGTGTCCCGCAAGGTAGCCATTTAGGCACATTGCTTTTTTTAATGATGTTCACATCTTTACATTTTTAACCATATATAGGTTTTTAACGAAATTTGTACGTTTTAGTATTTGGGGATAATTTAAAATTATATTAAAATAACAGACTCAGACTAACCTCTCTATCTGATTAAACAATTTTGTCGGGATCGTGTAAAAATAGCGCTATGAAAAATTATGGTATTCGCCATATGCTAGCTCTTAGATTAGGAAGAGTGCTGAGGTAGGCGTACAAACTTTAAGCATAATTTGTATGTTCCCAAAGAGAACTTCGAAAAAAGTCTTGACTCAAGAGTCTACGTGTAAAAGCTCACTTAGGCGCGGTTTTTCAGTGCTGAGTTAACTTTGATTTAGTACAGAGTTAACTAACACCCGAATAAATTTAATCCAGATACGAAGCATTTTTTTCAGTGCAGGATTAAATTTGGGTCTGTATGTCTTGATTTGATGTGGTAGCACTTATATTTTATCGATTTTGCTATAAAAAAGTTATCTAAATGTATAGAATCTGCAACAGCTCAGTTATCAGCTGTTTGGTTTCATTTTCCCTAAACAAATGAAAAAGCTTTTGTCGCGATCTTTCAAGTTTTAATATTTAAAATAGTTTCGAGTCGCTGAGATCTGAATCTAAGTATATCTTAAAATTTAAATAAATATGAAAACGATTGTTTGTTTAGTATTTTATCATCTGTCAAAAATATCTGATCATTTAATTCCAGGCCTAACTCACCAAACTGGATTAACTCGAAGTTAACTCTGGATTTAAATTAACTGAAAAAATACTTTCTCGAGTTAACTCAAGTTTAATCCCGAAACTAGGATGAGCTCGCACTGAAAAACTGGGCCTTTGGGAGCTAAACTTGCTAATGTCAAACTTTCATAAAACCAACTATGGCAATACGATGCATATGCATGTTCAATTTAATAATTACAAAAAATAATTTTTGTTTATGGCGGGTCTATTTTAAAAATTGTTTCTATTGCATGGTTTTTATCATCATTTATCATTATCATTTTTTTGTTACCAAGAAACGTTATTAAAAAAACTTGGTATCATAATTTTTTATTTTATCTAAACTTACATACTTATTAAAACTACTTAGAAACTAATTAACCTAAAAATAACTTAAGAACTGCAAATGTTCAACCAAACCCATGCCTCAAACTATGAAAGTCGGCCATTCAAGTTTTGAAGTCAACTGTCCTTAACTATTAGCCACCACCCAAGTTCTCCAGTTTCAACCTACACCGACGGCCCCAATCCCACACCTCCACAAACCGCAACCGCTCTACTTCGCCTTGAGCGATGACGTATCAGTCGTATATGAGCCATAGTTCTTCGGTAGACACGGTAGATTAGCGTAATCGCCGAGCTATCCTGTATCAGCCCTCGACTGTCGAAAAACAGGAAAACTTCAGGCGGAATAAAGCTACCTAAACGCGCACCCTCAAAATATTTGTCATTGGGGTAGTAAGCCCCAAAGGTAAGGTGTGACCCCGAATTATTTTTACCAGAAAATTATCTATTATGTTTATGTTGGCCCTACTGTATACGACCTGGTTCGAATAATATGCTATGTACTCAGACTTTGTTGTTCTGTCTATTCAAAGGACGTTTCTTAAACACTACATCTCAATCACACGAATCTTTTCCATTTAAGATGGAGCAACGTTGAACCACAACGGACAACCATAGCCAATCATCGGCCTGATAAGACGGCTGCTATTAAACAATCGTCTTGTCATGCCAAACGCTCCCCTAGCTCTCGCCAGAGCAGCATCTACATGTCAGCTGAAATATAAATACTTTTCCAGTCAGATGCCAAGGTATTTTACTACACTTTCACACGACAGTGGCTGTCTCACGATCTTCAGCTTGCGGCAAATCTCTTTCGTATCCTTTGGAGGCCTAGGCAATAGTGTCCTGAAAAAGATTGTTTTAGATTAGATGTTTTAGAATGTTGACTTTCTTGCAGTCAAAACGAAGGGGCAGAAGAGTTGGAATTGGAATGACCTCAAGCATAGGTGCTGTTCTGTACGCTAAAAGTTCGTCCGCATACGCAAATGCCTAAGGAAGACTAGCTATCGCTTGTGCAAATGCTTAAGAGAATCGGCTAGTGCCATTTTTAATAAAAAATTCTGAGGTAGAATTCCAATTAGCCCGGTCCTTAGCTAAGACTGCCTTCAGTCGCGCACTCCAAGTTGGTTGAGGTTGGTTTCTACTTGTGCGCGCCACTTAAGGCGAGGGCTTCCTTTACTGCGTCTGACGTCTGGCTGGGAATCGGAGACTCTGCGAGCCGGAGTATTAGTGTCCATTCGTTCTACATGTCGTAGCCATCTAAAAAGTCCATTGCGGAGTTTTTTCTGACAAGGGGTCGCTGTACGCTCGTATAGTTCGTGGTTGAATCTTCGTCAACACATACTAGCAAACGTGGCTATGACGTCACGTTGAGTCCAACCAATGATGTAAATATCGTCGGCGTCGGAGGTGAGGAAACCGTGTGATGGCTATAGTGGCATTTCGTTCTGTAGCGAAGTCAATTAGCCGTCCGTTACCAGACGTGTTGTTAGGAAACATCAGCATGTCATGAAACATATATGTCAGTGGTTTAATTACGGCAAGTCTGCTTTTGAAAGAGGTCCTCTAACCATACGGTGTCGAAAGCCTTCTCTTAATCAATTAGAGTGCACGGGTGCGTGTGCGCACTGCAGTTTAGCTTTGTTCCATTGTATATCAGAGACCAGATTGGAGGCGATTTGAATAGTGTCATGGGCCGCCTTGAAACCAAACTGGGCCTCTGGTATTGTCTCACCGCACTTCAACAGAATTGAGAATTTTTTCTCATTACTTATCGACCGGAGATTACCCGGAAGGCTTTCGGGAGGTTTGATCGACTCTGTTTGCTATTATAAAATTCGATCCATATACTTACCAATATGTCTCTACTATGTTAAAAACTATAAGTTACATTAAGGATATGTCCAAGACAATTCCATAAGAGTATTTCAAACACTCATAAAGCTTATGTCATATACGTTTATTCTCAATACAGATTACGAAAACAGTTTTAGGTTAGTCGTCTAAGGCAATTTTTCGATTTGTATTCTTAAATACTATGTTAACGTTTTATTGCATGTTAATATACTAAACGCGATGCAGAAATCAATTTCTCATCAGAGCTGATTAAATAAACATAGACACCGCTAAATTGCTTCATTAGGTACAACCACAGTTCGATTAAAATCTCAATAATTAATTAAAAAAAAGTTTCTCTCCTGAACTGTCAGAAGTCTACAGGAAACAAATAAATTTATAAGAGAAATTAATTTAAGTGAATTTCTTAATTAATTTATACGACTAAACTGCAAATATGGTAAAAAAATGAATATTAAAATAAAAAAAAATTATCGATAGCAGAGCGTAGTTTCGATCTACGGACCTCTGGGTTATGGGCCCAGCACGCTTCCACTGCGCCACTCTGCTTGTTGAAAGTAAGTGTCGGAGATTCTAGTTCAGCGATGAGGTTACAACAATTAATGTGCACGTATACCGATGCTAAAAAGGGTTGTTGTACAATATGAATTGTATTACTTATTGACTTATGATTATGAATTCGGCTTATCTGATGCAAATACTTTTACCTACGTTGGTTGACGACTGAAGGCTAGCATTTTGGTATACATCGACATATTCCTTTTTTCTCTACTAGTCGCCAAAGTGGCGCTATTCGTATGGAAAAATAGCACCAAAATCAAATCATTTTTTTGTATTTAGATGATAATTTAATCGCACAGCATTTCATATATTTAGAAAGGCCATTATTTTTCAAATATATGCCATATCAACTTGTATATTGCCTAATAGTAAAATGTTTGGAAATTCGTTTTTGCATTTTCGTCTTAAATACAGTTTGTTTATGGCAATCCTGTTGTTTTTGTTTCACATGTAGAGGCGCTTTTCAAACTTTTCCACTCATTATTTATAATTTGTTCAACTCTTTGTTCAAGGCGAATATTAATCGCTGCGAAAAACATGGAAAAGGTTTGACACTAGACTAAGCATTCGCTAGCGACATCTAGCCATGAGCCATTAATACTGCAGGAACTTAGCATGATTTCCTTTGCTTTCGCAGTTTGCGGCGATTTCTTTTTAATTTTTAAATTTCGAATTCAAGTAGCACTTATCTAATGTTGCAACCAATGTAAATTCGCAGTCTTATTGTAGTTTTAAACAGAATCCATGAATTCGTGTAGTAATTGCGAGAACCACTAGGCTTTTAGAAACTCATAATGGAAGCGTGCAGAAGCTAAATTTTAAAGAACAGATATCATCAGTGAATAGTTGCTCAATTTTATGGAGCATATTAGATATAATTATTTTTGCAAATCTATATAGGCGGTCAATTGTGAGGCAATGTGATTATCTATATGAAAACACTACGATTTTACTAAGATAATGCTTATCGATTCAATTTTTCAGCTTCTTCGTGGGGGGGGGGGGGGGGTCGCTGGGTGTGAATCCCAGTGTAAGGTCTTATAGCCAAGATGAGAGCGAGGTGGAAGACGTGTCCTCACACTAAAGCACATACTACTAGTCCAGTGGCAGCGGAAGAATTGCCAATATGGAGTGATCGGTTTCGTATTCAGTCCCTGAATTAAATTAATAACTGTCATGTGCTGCTTCGACATATTCGGAAATATTCTATAGGCTGGAGGACACGTGATGCAACGTTTAGTTTGGAAACAGCTCATCTGCACTTTTGCGAACATGTACCGGATTCCTATAAGGGGATGTGCTATGTTGCGATTTCATCAATCTCGTGCTGGAACATATAGTACACATTATAAGCACTATCCTGTCTATCCTGTATGTGCGAATACCGAAAACGGCTAACTTTATGAGCTGTACCAACATGTGGATGTAGTACAAAAAGTAAAAATACGTCGACTAGATTAGATCGACCACATCGAGCGAAAAAACAATAATGATCCAGCCAAGAGAATATTCCAATTCCACCATTCTGATTCGAAACGACAAGCAAGAACAAAAAATCAGGTTTAAGGATCAAGCTATCGTGTATGCCAACTCAATGACTCGAATCTCAGTCAGAGTTTCTCAACTGGCCCGTTAAGTAAGTAAATAAGTGATTGGTGTTCAATTTTTAAGTTTTAGTTTTTAAGAAAGTCGGATGATCCCTTGGATAAATCAGAGTAAAAATACTAAACATGGATATTTTCGTCGAATTGTATTCTGAGTTTGATGAACAATATCATGCCGATGCCGAGAAGAAGCTTCTCAAGTAAAAGAAACATCCAAGAGATTGCTCTAGTTTGTTTGTTTGTCGTGAATTAATATCCGTCCTTTCGAACGCAATTTTTTTTATAAACGTTTATCAAGTAAGGCGAACCTATAACACTCTACAGCCGTCCTGAGATGATGCTTGCAGTTGTTTATTGAATTGTTGTAGATTGTATATTGGTGGAAATACGTCTTCGGGAAATTCGTTCCAACAAAAAGAATTTTGGTATTGCATTGTTCCTGTTCGTGTGTTGTTAGATGGAAAGTGTATCTTTGACCTGAAACTGTGTGTCGTTGAACTGCATCGAGCCTAGAGATTTTCTAAGTTCCTACTAACATCTGCAGCTATAATATCTGTAATAAAGTGACAGATCTACTTAAAGTCTTCGTTGTGCCAAAGGCTGCAAATTTGAAGTAACGAATTGCACACCTTGGGTAGCACTCAGTTCAATGTTTCGGGGCCGAACTCCAAACATGAGAACAATATTCAATTTTTACTTGTGCTTAATACAGAAGAAGTGGCTGTGCTGGTGTAAGCTATCTCTTAGTTCTGAAAAGGTAATTTAGTTTAGACGCGTGGATTCTTCTGATTTGAGGACTGTATTTCCATTTTCATTTGCGGAACTGTAGATTTGTTCTTTCTTGTAAATGTTGTACACTACGATTACTTTGAGTTTAATTGAACTAGGCTTGGGTAAATAGCATAATCTTTTGTAGGTCTTCGTTTATCAGTAATAGGGATGTCGTTTTAGTTAGTCGCTATTAGAATACTATCAACTGCAAAATAAAAATGCGATTATTTGTTACCCTCAGAGATCATTAAGTTACAGCAAGAATTAAGTATGTGAGGCAATTAATCCTTGAGGTACCCCAGCGTTTATACAGAATCTGTCAGAGGAAACGCCATCCACATCCAAAGTTTTCGATCCAGCACCACAGTATTTGAGTGTTTTGAGCAAAGCCCAGTGCTAAACTAAATCGAAAGAATTGGAAATTACCAAGGTAAATGGTCTGGATTTCCCAGCAACCTGTTGATCGTATGGCATAGAAAATAATATGCAATGAACAGGTTCAAGTTCGGGAGCGAATTTTGTAAGTACAATAGTTAGAATTCCGTCAGTTTAGAGTCCAAATTGTTCGGGATGTGTCTTTTTTCGAGGACGAAATTTTATATCAATCATCCTTGAGGGTAGATACGTGCTCCATCTATCTTTTATGTTAAATTTCCTGAAAACAAGTAAGCCATGTGTTGCCATTGACCAACATGCACATGAGCCTCCAGGATACTCCAGAAATTTGTTAGTTACTCTTTCGCTTGTGGCTTGTCTATTGTTTGGTTGGCTATGTTTGCTGGTTGATGGAAACTAATCATTTCTCTTCAGTTGTATCTGGACGCTTTCTTTTCTGCTGCTACAACTTGCTCGCATTGCTTATTGAATGGTGGTTTTTTGGATCCTCTGCGCAAGTATTGACATCATATTGTCTGAAACAAATTGGTATTTGGATGTTGACAGTTTGAAATATTGCCGTTTGAAGTGGTTCCAAGAAAATTTGGCCATAAACAATCAGTCATCAAAATTCCACGTTCGTTGTCATTCCTAATAAGCGGAGTTGATAAACATTTATTTCCACAACCGACTTATTTCGGCACGCCTAGAAATTTCTCAAAATATGTGACCATCCATACTAAAGATAACAACCTCTATCAAACGGTCCTTAGAGTCTAGATGCGTATGTTTTCATCTGCAAATCGAATTAATTAAATTATTCCTTAATAGCTTGCTTGCGCCCTCCAAGTATATCGAATCACTTGCAATTAGTTGCGGCATTTAATTTCCTTTTCAAGAATCTCTTCTCTGAGGGCATGGTTCGAAGCCGGCCTAAGACAAAAGTATGCAAGAACCCTGCTCTGAATATTTACCAATTATGATTTGCATTCGCAGTTTGTGTTGAATCCACAAGGCAAATATTAAAAATTAATCAAAATCGCTTTTGATTTGTGATTTCCTGCTGTTTCGCAGTCCGAATTAGAGTAGGCAAAAGGATGCCCTATACTGTGTCCTTGTTGAGATGCTTTTCGCTATGTTTTGATGTCTTGCGTTGCACACATCATCACGCTTATATGGTACGAGATATGAAATGTAATCAAAAGCCAAGTCAACGGATGCTATTCTTTATTCCGTCGCGGCATTCCACGTCGACAGACATGGGTTTCATTTGCGGAGCACCTATGAATGGCCAATGGGAAAAAACCCCATCACTTTGTTTAGGTGCTTTAATTCAAATTTCCTCGACCCCGATTTTACGCCAAGTTAAAGAAGAACACGAAATTAGATGGCTCCCAAAATGAACTTCATTCATGAAATCGATCCGAAGGTGAAGGTGTATCTTCTCTCTTGGGAGCTCGTATGGAGCATCCGGTCTGCTGGATCTTATCGCCAAAATTTCTCATTCTCATCTTCTTGTTCGGTGTACAGACAAGAGATGATCCATCTACGGCTGCACACAGGTAACATTCGAAAGATAAGCCCACATTCGTTCCGCTTGAGTAATGACCTGCAAATCAGAACTCTCTCGAGATACTTGTACAAATCCTAAAAAGGGAAATGGAGTTGATGTTTTTTTTATTTTTTTTGTAAATCGGTTGCTTAATGAATGCGAACTTAGCGCGCGCAAAGCTGTGAGCGTCGACTCCGATACACAGCGTTGATGCTCGAAATGTTAAACGTCATTCATAAATCATTAGTCTTGTGTGTATGGGCTTCGTTTTCGATTCTGTTCATCTTGTAAATGTTTATTCGTAAACTGACCAAACAACACAACGTACACAATGGCATTAGTTCCAATTCGGTGAAACAAATTGTTTCATTTCATCGCAGAGAATGCAATCAGGGTTAGCGCGAATGGTATACGCGAGATCCAACTTAGGCTGGTGTATCTTGTATCTAAATCAAAAGCCACTTGCATGACAGCTAATAATGAGATTTTATTTATTAATGACGCACAGTGCAATGTCATCGACGAATAGGTAAACTGCTGAATTGATCATTCGAACTGATAACAATCTCGATATCTCGATATATTGTATTTAGTAAGAGGAATAGTGTGGCGCTGTAGTTGTACTTGGAACGCATTAAATCGAATTAATAGGTTTGCTGTACACAACATCAATAGCGGCATGAATGTTTGATGTGGATATTTATGTACGGAGCATTTCATTTAGAGACACCTTTCGATGTCTGATAGAAGAAAGATACGTAAACTGAGTAGCAGATACATTCATAACTACGACTTGTTCAATTAATTTGATATCAAAAGGCGTGATTATGTTATGCAGAGTTGTAGAATTGCAACCCGATGCATATGTTCATTTTTTAGATTTATAATAGCTTATGCTGTTCAAGAGGGATCCTGCTTAGCTTATGTCAGCTAGCTCAGACTAAAACTTGGCGAGAAATTAGGATATACACAACTCCAAAACAGTCCTGGACTATTTCAACATCCTATAGTAATACTCGGCTTTTTTGGACCAGTTGGTAAGGGAGTACTGGTGTAATGAAAAAACTTGGTAAACTGACCAAGAAAGGATTAGATCGTCTTAGGTATAAAATTCTGGGAACACAAAATATATCTCGTATTGGAAGAATACAGACAGGTCCAATGCAGGCCAAAAGTGTCAATCAATCCTACCTTAATTTAAGTGGGCATGATATTAAAAAAACATACTTGCTTACTTAATTAAGTCCATACCTAGCACTTACTTACTTACTTAAGTGGCGCTACAGTCCGGGATGAACCTGAGCCTCAACCAAGATGCCTCTCCAATTAGCCCGGTCCTTAGCTAACTGCCTCCAGCTGCGCACTCCAAGTTGGTTGAGGTCGGTTTCTACTTGTGCGCGCCATTTAAGGCGAGGTCTTCCTCTACTGCGTCCGACGTATGGCTGGGAATCGAAGACTCTGCGAGCCGGAGTATTGGTGTACATTCTTTCTACATGTCCTAGCCATCTTAAACGTCCAATGCGGAGTTTTTTTGACTAGGGGTATGTCGCTGTACAGCTCGTATAGTTCGTGGTTGAATCTTCGTCTCCATAGCCCGTCAACGCAAACGGGACCGAAGATTTTCCACAGAATTTTCCGCTCGAATCGACCAAGGATTTCTTCATCCGCTTTTGATACGGTCCATGCTTCAACGCCGTAGAGCAGGACTGGGATGATCAGGGTCTTATATAGGATCTCCTTAGTAGTTCGAGTGAGGGCTTTACTACTAAATTGCCTTCTTAGCCCGAAGAAACAGCGATTGGCAAGAGTAATTCTTCGTTTGATTTCTGACGAGATGTTGTTGTCAGAGTTAATAGCGGAGCCGAGGTAGACAAAGTCCCGTACTACCTCAAAGTTATATCTGTCAATGGTGACGTTCTGTCCAATTCGTCGATGATGTGTGTTCTTTCGTGTTGACAGCATATACTTTGTCTTACCCTCATTTACTATGCTAAACCCATTTTTGCCGCTTCCTTCTCTATACAAGCAAACGTGGCTATGACATCACGTTGAGTCCTACCAATGTTGTCAATATCGTCGGCGTATGCTAGTAGTTGCACCGATTTTGCCACTGGTGTTGGCTTGGGAGTTTTGCACAATTCTCTCAAGAATCAAATTGAAGAAGTCACATGACAGCGCATCGCCTTGCCTAAATCCTTTTTTGGTATCGAATGTGTCGGTCAGGTCGTGTCCGACCCTGATGGAGCAGCGAGAATTCTCCATCGTCATCCTACACAAACGGACGAGTTTGGGCGGTATACCAAAACTAGACATGGCTCTGTATAGTTCGTCTCTATAAATGCTGTCGTATGCGGCTTTGAAATCGATAAATAGGTGGTGGGTATCGATTTGGACTTCCTGGGTTCTTTCCAGGATCTGCCGAAGTGTGAAAATTTGATCAATTGTGTACTTTCCTGGCCTAAAACCACACTGATAAGGCCGATCAGGTTGTTGGTAAACGGTTTCAAGCGTTCACATATTACGGCAGATAGGATCTTGTAAGCGATGTTGAGTAGACTTATGCCTCTGTAGTTGGCGCAGTTCAGAGGGTCTCCTTTTTTGTTGATCGGGCAAACGATGCTGAGGTTCCATTCTTCAGGCATGCTTTCAACCGACCAGATTTGGCTTATGAGTTGGTGGATGTTGCTTACCAAGTCATAAAGCTCAGCGGGAAGGCCGTCATTTCCGGCGGCCTTATTAAGCTTGAGTTAGTTTAAATATAGCTATCCTCACTTCACTTAGGTCGGGTGGTTGGCAGTTTTCGCTGGCGTTGCCAATATTGAATGGATCGTTCTGCCTGACAGCGGAATGTTGTTCGTCATCGCCGTTTAACAGTCTGCAGAAGTGGTTCTTCCATATCCTCAACATCGACTGTGTCTCAATCTATCACGTCTTCCGACGAACTGTGTATAGGTGGCTCCTATACGACCGAGATTAGTACCGTCGGAGTAGATTGCAACAGGCGGGCGTACATAGTTTAAGGTTTAAGGTTAAGGTTATGGTAAACAGTCGTGGTGGCACAAAAAAAAATAAAATAAATTAAAAAAATTTGCTTGTTGTGGCTGTTCTTGTTTAAGTTATTTTTAGATAGTAGTAGTAGTTTAAGTAGTTTGAATTAGTCCATAAGTAGTTTTAATTAGTTCATACTAATTAAATAAATAAATTTAATAAAATAAAAAAAAAACACAAATGACACGAAGTTTTTTTTGAAATAAATAAACGTTTTTTGATTTTAAAAAATAAAGATAATTTAAATAATTTGGACTAGATAATAGGCAAAAAGATTGCCCGCATAGGGCCGCCAGTAAGTTATTTAAGTAGTTGATAAGTAGGATAGTTTTTCATGAATTTTTGTCTAGCATGGAAGTAAGCTCTAAGCTGAATTTAAAAAAAAAACCTTGTAGCTTGGCTGCATGCAAATATCACATGGAAAATATATGCGATAGGACAAATTCTAACCGTCTAAAATATTTCATATGCAAAGGCTGTTTATTACTATTCTTTATTGGGTTACGCACATGAGATTTTCTTAACCGTAGTAGGTAATATGATTTTTAACACCAGTTCATCAATATTTTGAATTTTTTTTGCTGGTGTTTTACCCATAATTTTTTGTATGCAACCATATGTAACCACAATTTGCCTGCCAATAAAATTTACCTATTATGCGGTATTTTTGTCGAGACTCAAAGCTGCATATAAATATATGCAATGAGCTTTATAAAGTGGTGCTACCGGCCTGACAGAAACTCGACTCAACTTGGAACCGAAAATATGTTAAGGTTGATTTCTAATAGTGAATGCCAATTAAGGTTGCCTTAACTTTGCTTCACATCTGCTGGGAATCGAGGAATCTGCGGGTTAGAGTATTGGTCTACATTTGGTCTAGTCATGGTCAACATTGGCCAGGTATGTCGCTGTACACCTCGATTGGTTGGTGGTTGATTTCAAGAAGTTCATGTAAGGACTCAATTACATAATTGATTTTAAAGTCGAATAAACAGCGATTTCGCGAGAGTAATTTTTGAACAAATAACCTACTTAAAAGTTGCGTCTGTCGATTGTGACGTTCTAACTAATTCGTCGATGTATTATGATCCTTTTTTGTTTACTGCAAACTTTTTGGAGCTTACTTCTATATATTCACAAACATATAATACACTTTGTCTTGGCTCGGAGTTTTGCAATATTCTCTCATAAAAATTATTCAAGAAATCAAACGATAATGCGTTCCTTGTCGAAATCATTTTTCCGTGGTTCGGTTTGTTTGTTTTTGACCATAATGGAGCTACGAAACTTTCCATTCTTAACCTGCAGATGGCTATAGTTTATCTTAATATATCATTCAATGAATAGGTAGTGAGTATTAGTTTAAGATTCTTGTGGCTTTTCTTGTCCAAAAATATACCGATAAAAGCCGATCATATTGACATAATATTGTCAGCGATGTTGAGGAGACTATAGTGCCCCTGTAATTGGGGTATTTTTGAGCCACATGGTGCCATATTTTATACTGCCGGTGAAGCCAACGAGTTATTAAAAGGTGTTTTCAGTGTCAATACTATCTCCGGAAGTGAACCTACAGGATAGTGTGAATTGACGACGCTGGTCTGTGTTTTTTTTAATCCCTACACACCCTCAAATGCTCGAAAAAGGAGTTGGATGTAGTTCTTGATACACTCCTATGTAGGTAAGATGCCTGAAATGCTTGTTTGTCATTTATGCCATAAAAGTATTTATACATTGAAAAAAACAGCCTTTGTTTGAACAACTTGTGTGTTTTTAATTTTACTTTTAAATCTTATGGATTTAACGTTTAAATTTCTAATACAATAGAAGTTCATGTTTTTTCGGATTGACTTTATAGGATCAAAATTGCGCCAAATATATAAATTGAGATAAACAATTAGAAATGGGTGGGATGACCCTTAAAAAACAAATATTAAAAAAGTTAAAATATTATTAATTAACATAATCTATAAAAAATGACTTGAATTGGAAGTTTAAAGTTAACATTTCATGAAAACATCAGCCATTTACAAAGAATTCGATACTCTCATTATCAAGACTAAGGAGCCAGTATTTTACATGTTTAATAAATAACGAATGAGATGTATGCATTCTGATAGATTGAGGAAGTTTATTATATATACGACACGAAGAAATACTATAAAAATTACGAAATGCAGTTGTTCGTAAAACCGGTATGGCGGTATAGACACTCGGTTCAAAAAGTTACCACGTAGACTATAGTTATCAATTATTCTAAAGTTAAGTTTACCAGATCTTCTAAAGAAAATGTTTAGAACTTTATAGCAATACATATGTCGTACTGAGAGAATTTTCAAATCCCTAAATAGTGGAAAAAATTTCCTCAGAACACTTTTTTTGCAAAACTAATAGAGGCTCTATTTTGTTATTATATGTACCTCCCCAACAAGAAATTCCATATTATAATTTCGAGTGAAAAATGCCATAATATATCTTAAGTAGTAGTTGAGAAGAGCAAACTTTACGCAAATAGTATACATTTCTAAGAATACACTACTAGCATTAACCGTCGTATTTTTAGGTACGCATTTGAGAAAGCAGCTTGGATAGGCCCGGGTTATTTCCCTCTCTTAATAATATCGCAACACTAAAGCATTATGACATACAACATTAATGGAAAAGATTCAAAGCCAAGTTTTGCGTATTTGCTAGGTCTTCTCTACGCAACACTCCTCATATGTGTGAGGTTCCCATTAGAAGATAGTTTTCATACCTTCCTATAGTTGTTCACAAATTTTCAGTCTACATGTCCGCGGCGTAAATAAATTTACAAATATTAAGAAGAGCAAAGCAAACTAAACCCAATCGATTAGCTGCACATCTGAGAGAACAAAAAACAAACTGATGACTCCCTCGTACCGCATACAGTAGGACATACAGGTTTTACGATAAAAAGGGGTTCCACGGTCGTCGCGGTTCCACCCACAGAACTCTCGTATTACTATAATTTCTCATAATTATACCATAACCGAAGCTTTGCAAAACAAATGCGCGATAAGAAACTGCAATATGTGAGAAATTCCTTAGCCGAACCTTTTTCTTTTAGATTGTTGTTGGACCGTGATATATGTGACGGAGTTGGGGGTAGGTAAGAGTAGTGATTTTAACTATGGATACTAAGAATAAAAAATGCAAATTAATATCGTGACTATCAAAAGTTTAATCAAATCTTTTATAGTAGACTTACGGAAGGACTATGCAGGAAAGGTTATTATCACCTAACCAAGATTTTTTTAATAAAAATACTTCCGTGATAGCTCAAAACGACGTTTTAATTATGGTTGTTCCAAAGAGTGAAAGATCCTTCCATATATTAATTGTTTGTCAAATGAAGTCGACAAATGCTTACTATTTAGATAATTTGTTATAAAATGTCAGAAATCGCATATAGGCATTATGCAACAATGAATTAGCATAGAAGACATTAATTGTTTTTACTTATAGGAAAGTATCACAATCATTGAGAATCTACTCAATCTGGAGCAAACAAATTGAGAATTTCTACTTTAAAGACAAGGTCTAAAAATCAGTATGACTAGGTCTTGGACGAAGAAAAGTGCGAAATCAAGGGTATGCTGGGTGTCATTATAAACATATGAAAAGGCTACAATCCGCTGTGCAAATCGTTGAATACCCTATCCCATCCCATCCTTAAAATTAAAATCCCCAACAAGCGGGCTTTATGAGCATATAATATTGAAAATGACGTTGTCACAACATATTTCTCAGACGGTTTATCAAAATCTTTTATGGTTCGACAAAAAACAACGTATTTCTATTGCTAACGCCTTGGGATGGGGTAAACAAATGGTTTTCGTAAGAAAACGCCCCCAAAATGTGGGCGTAGGTGAAAATGATCTATACGTAAAATGTTTATATTACCATTACGGAAGTATTTGCATCGTTTTCGTTTTTTTCGAACTTCTTAAAATTTGGACAAAAAGCATTTTTTTACTAAAAACGTCCCCAAAACGTGGGCGTGGCAAGAAACTTTGTATGGGCGAAATAAAGATATTAGGATTGTCTAAATATGCTGCTCAGACGCTTTTTTAAAATTCCTTACGGTTTGGCTTAAAAATACGTATTTCTAAAAAGGGGGCGTGGCAGTGGGCGGATTTCAAAATGTTTTACACTTGTTCTGCTTTGTCGGCCAGAGACACACAGGCGGACGGACGGACAGACAGACATGGCTTAATCGACTCAACTAGCGATTCTGAAGCGATCCATATACTTTGAGGTATATGTATCGAAATTATTTCTTTATGTTACAAATTTAATGTCAAAACTAATATACCCCTATGGGATAGGGTATAAAAATGACGTTTCCAAGTTTAACAAATATTTAAAACGTCAATGCCAGGGATATGAGCCCAAAACGTAATAATTTCTATTACTTTTGAACAAGGAAATGTCATATTTGAATCAGAATCAATACAGATAACATGAAATACAACTCCTGCAGAGTGTTGAACGGCGATGGTAAGCAATTACTCGCTGTCAAATTGTATGAACCATTTAACATTGACGACGACAGTGAAAACTACCAACCACCCGTTTTAAATGAACTATGGATAGAAATATCTAAACTTCAGCTTATCCAAGTGGCTGGAGTTGTCAGCCTTCCAGCTGAGCTATATAGTCATTAGAAACATTTGTTTAGATGAAAGTAAGTCTGAAAATCGAACCTCATCACCTTTTGCCTGATCCACAAAAATAGGCTGCTAGAACTGCACCGAAAACAGTCTCATATCGTGATTCTGTGACCAATCATTCGAAATGTATGAACTGTTTAAGGAAACGTATTTAAGGATTGACATTCGGCATAAAACTGGA
The DNA here is from genome assembly GCA_932526625.1 of Rhingia campestris. Classification (NCBI taxonomy): domain Eukaryota; kingdom Metazoa; phylum Arthropoda; class Insecta; order Diptera; family Syrphidae; genus Rhingia; species Rhingia campestris. The sequence goes on along the minus strand of OW052182.1, from coordinate 47,699,680 downwards.
CATGTAGTAGAAGAAACTTTGACTCCATTCTATCGTGGGTCACATTACCTCCGTTGTCATCTAGCTGTTCTGGCCAACAAGGTTCAGATAGATGGAGGAATGAAGGCCATTTATCCAGCTCTGATAATTTTTTAAATTAAATGGGATGTGGCATTTTAAAAAATATCCTAGGCCGAGGGCTTAGAGTCAGCTCTAATAAGTTCAGTGGAAGAATTAGAAGCCTTGGAGTCCAGCGAAAAGTGTTTCTAATTGTGTGCTTTTGAGCGAATAATATTAGATTGCGTGGTAGAAATATCAGTGAATACACAGTGCTTATGAATATATCTGGTGAGGGTACGTAGTCATGAATTATGTTCAATCAAAATACTTTATTTATTGAAAAATTAAATTTCTAGTGATTAGAAATTTCAAATAATTTAATCATACTTTAAACTTAAATATCAACTCAATAAATATTAATATATGATAATCACGTTTCTTTTAGAAGATACTTCAAAACACTTCTTAAAGCCTTTCAAATTCAATTTAATTCACCTCATTGGATATATTTATATAATTTTAATGTCCGTTAGTGGTACGCACAAGATCTTAATTGTTTCAAAAATTTCTCGAAAATGTTCGTGATGACATCTAAAGGGTGTTTCAATAGGGACTTCCGAACTTGACAGTTGTTTTAACAAAATTAGTGTTCTGTTTGCCCATTTTACGGTCATCGTAATCATCCTGCCGAGGGAATTATTTGCAGTGTGATGGATAAATAAATCAGTAAACGATAAACCAACAACCGTACGTCGACGAAATGCAAGATCTGCCGAAAACATCGCTGTACGTGAGAGTGTGCAGGAGAATCCGAGGAAGTCGATTTCGCGTCGCTCACAAGAACTCGGCCTTTTGCAGATCACAACTTGGCAAATTTTGCGTCGTGACTGGACCCGTATAAAATTCAACTGATCTGAAAGCAAATGACCATAGACAACGATGAGTACTCGCTGGATTGGCTCTGGAGCGCTTGGAAACTGACCCTAATTTTTTTTTATCGAAAAATCATCTTCAGCGATGAGGCCCATTTCAGGATAAATGCATACGTCAGCAAACAAAATTGTTGAATTTGAACGACGTAGACCATGCCTTCACAGTCATAGGCGAGTGCCTGTGTGGATGATAATGGACACCAACGATATGTGGTTTCTACAGAATGGTGCTACCTGCTACACAGCTCACGTCGCATTGAAAATTCTGCACAAATTCGAGGACATGGTCATCTTGCGTGGAGGTGTTGTGAACTGGGCACCGAGATCGTACTATTCTACCCCGTTAGACTTCTTTTTGTGGTGTTTTCTGAAGTCGCAGGCTTATGCCTGCCATCATAAACCATGCCATCGCATCGGTCGAATTCACCTGCTTTATTGGGCAGAGTCATAGAAAATTGGACATTTCGCATGCGCTCCACCTAGAGAAGCGGACATTGGCATTATGGCATCAAAAGGCCTTTCATAGGAAAAAAAATCTCACACAAACTTTGGTTTATTTAAATTTAGAGATAGGAAGCTCTTAGTTATTATTTATTAGTGGATTTGATGTCGTTTTTGTCTTTCCATATCTTACGAGATTGCACGAAAAAACGATTATTGGATGGGCAACTGTTTGCCAAATTTCTGTACCCAAAGCTCGTAAATATCAATTTTTATTTCTTCAACAAGACAAGGCAACATGCTACTAAAGTTATGAAGGATAAATTTGGCGACTGGGTCATCTCATTCATAAAATATTGCAATCTTTTCGAAACAAAAATTTTAAATGTGCTTCAAAGTTTTGCAACGCTGCTTAAAGAGGAAACGCCCGAAATTGATGTCGAACCTCGAACGTTGTCTTGTTTCCATTCATACTCTATATGGAAACATATCGACCTCATCAATCATGTCGATCATCAATTTTTTTATTTCGCTTGCGTTTTGTTTTGGCATTATGCGGAGGACAAATGGTGATCTGGTCTTTTGTTAAAGTTGTTCAATCAATTCAAATAAAATGCACCGTGTATCGCAGTATCTTTCACTGCTTTTGATAGCTCATCAGCTTTGATGTTAGATAAAGCATCGACTTTCTTTCGGTGTAATAATTTTATTTTGAATTTTAATAGGTCATGGAAAATGAAATTAAAACAGAAATAAAAACTGCATATGTGAAAGATCGGCTGAGTGAAATTTATGGAACTCTAGGAAACTGAAAAATGTGCTCACATAGTTCGAGTTCGAAGAAACTTAGAGGGAGATCGAATGAATGTCAAAGGGTCTTCACGCTTGATGTGAACTGGATTTCATCAAAACGTTAAATTCATTGATGTCCACAATGTATACAGCATGAATGAACCAAGAACCAAGTGATGGAAACGCAGATATCGATCCACACCTCCTTCCACTTCCGTTTGTATAGATCAATTTACATATCTCACCCAATCTTCCGTATCCTCCTACACCTCCTAATGTTTACGACAAACAAAATGGCAAAGTCCCAAGAGGTGAAAACAACAAATTGACATCCGAGAAAAAAAACCAACAAACTGTCTCTCATTACCATCCCACCGTTTGCTACCTTTCTAATCGCATGACGATAATAATCTCACACAATTCGCCCTTTACCTACTCAGAGCTACACACATACTTCTAGGTATCTGAAAGCAATTCTTTGCTACCGGAGTTCCGCAGAAAAGTGTGCTCAATCTCATAACTCATTCTGGAACAACATTCAAACCCATTCTATATCATGTTCATGTCTCCGGCTAAGCGCAAAGCCACCACGATGAGGATGACGACTACACTACGATTTGAAATTCAAATTGTAAACCCCATCTATTTACAGCTTCGAAGCAGAAAGGCGGTTTCATTCAATGGAATCACGGATCAGCAGCCAAAAACAACAAGAACATATCTAGCATTCTCGCGTGGAAGAAGTATCTAAACAAAGAGACGACACACGACCTGCAAAGTAAAAAAAATCCAACCGCGTGTCGTTCCTTGAATACGAGAAGAATAGAATGACATTTAGTCAGTACCTGGGGACCGCCCACACTTTCCTTTTCCTGCGCTACTGCTTCGTCCGAGGTTCCCTATGCCTGTGACAATGTGATGAGGTGATAAACGCATTAGCATGATGCGGTCTTAATTCTCAAATCTGCAATCGGTCAAAACATGTACATCTCTGTCGGGCAAAACAGATGTTCTCAAGCAGGAAAAAGGATTTAACACACCGACGCTATTGTTTGGTAGTGGTGTGTGGTGGGATTTTAACATCGAGACACGAGATATGTGTCATATCCGATTACGGGGTACGGTTTTATGGAGGGTTTGTTGCCAACTCTCTAAAGAGATACAATTATTTTTAATTATGGATTTATAGGTGCTGTATAACAGGTATACCTACTGCGGAAAAGGACTGCGTTTGACATCTGAGTGGTGGGTATTTTGTCATGAGGATTTCACCTGATTTAATTAAAATTTATAATCTTTGGTGGCGAGTGAGAGAGTGTAACTTTGTCAACACATTTCAGACTCAAACACCGCAGATAAAGATGTGTGGTGTGTATTTGTTTTACGGCGATAATCGGTTTTCAGTTCCAGGTAAATATTTAAAAATTGGAAAGAAAATTCAAACAACATGAGATACGTGTTCAGGTAATGGAATTACATGCGACATGTGTATCTACAGATACGTAATCAGCGATTAATTGCGAATTAATGTTAAAAGGCTTAAGTTGGTTCAGCTTCAAAAAGAGCAAGAAGATAATTAAAAACTTCCAAGTTGATTTCAAAATCGATGTTAATGAGAATGACAGTTAAAGTACTCTCGTAAGAGATAATTGTTCTTAAGGAGTTATTCTTTTCGTTTTATCAAGGAACGTTTAAAGTTCAAAATGACCCTTTTTGAGTTGGAAGTGCGTTTAATCTCATTTGCGACATGGATATATGCTTTTATTTAAGAAAACAGTGTACTGATATACTTACTTACTATACCATTTACCATTTTTTGCGTGTCGCCAAAAACCGTTACGTTGGAAGAAGTTCATGTGAGCATATGTAAGGTTGTACCCGATTTCGTAAGGGATATGCGATTTCTTTAATCTCTTCCTGGAAAACCGATAGACAGGAGTTCATCTACATTATGGTGTCGTTGCCGGTTGTTATTTGGAAAACAAATGTGACAAAAACTCGTAGCTCAAAATATTTACTTTCTAGATTCTTACTTTACGGCTCCGATCACTGAACGATGCACAAAGACACTTTCCTTTAGAAGTTGAAGAAGCTACATGCGCTGTCAATGATTGGATAATACGCAATGATGTAACTGTGTTTAACGTCTGCCAAGTGACCATACAGAAGTATAAATCTCCTAATGGAGAGCTATCTCCCTGCTAAGGAAAGTTTTTTTTTTAGTTTAAAATATCCCTGTGACCAGAACCAGCCAAGTAAGTTCCTCTTCACAGCAAATTTCCAGGTCACAGGGATATTCTAAACTAAAAAAAAGTTTTACAAACGAAACCTAAGGTTTCATAAAATTGCCATTTTTTGCCATCAACAGCAGTCTTAAAAATATTTTATGGGTTTTATTTAAATTTGAAAACAAATTTTATTTAAATTGATGTCATTTACGATATAATCAGTTTTATTCAAGTTGACTTGCGTGCTAGTAGTTCAAATATCAAGCATGCGAGCATTTGACGATTTTAATAATTTAGTCAAATTATAGAAAACCAACATTACCTAATTTTGATTATTGATGTTAAAACTTAAAAGATAAATATTATGAGAAATTATTATTATAAGAACTTGGAACTTAAAATTCGGTTAAGGAATAATTGGGCAAAATAAGAATCATGTGGAATTGTAGGAAATAGGGAGCACAACGGTACGAAATCTCCATTGGACAGAATCCCCAAAAAATAATCCAACTGTACAATCTCTCTAAAGAAAAAATCTTGTTTGCCAAAATCTTCAAAAATCTACAATCTATACATAACTTAAGATTCTCTCTTTAATATTGTGAATTGTGATTACGATTGAAAATTGTATGTAAACACAAAAACAAAATGAATGCACTTAGATTTTATCTCCTTTTGTTTAAATTGTTATTACCTATTACCTATTACTATTTAATTTGAATTGAAATTGAAAATCAATTTATTTTTTATAAACACAGCATATATATTTACTTTTTACTTTTAACTTTTCATTAATCTTAATCTAAACCAAATAGGTATCTCCAAAAGATAGATGTTCAAGTAGTGAATCATATGTGATTAAATCGCCGCGATTTTGGAAATTTTAGCCCAGGGGATTCTCTCTTTGGGGATTTTGCGGCTAGAGATTTCAGACGGGCTCTTTGAGGCGATGGCTAGTGAGTTGAAATGCAGCGCAGAAGGGTTCGATTCCCTCCTCTCAGGTTGACCTGACAAATTATCCGTGTAATATCAATTGTCAAGAAAAGCTTATATCAATTTTGTGAATAGCCTAGTGGCGCCCTTAGAAAAATTTTCGCAAACCGGTTTTTTAGTCAAATATCAAATATTTTAACTTCAAAATATTGTCCTTTTATCGAAAGTGATGAAAGTTTGTTTTTGGGTATATTTGTTTTTAAGTTTTAACGGTCCTTCATAAAATCTATATATATAAAAATGAAACCCGTTTTCCGTTGTCACGACATAACATGAAAACGGCTTGACCGATTTGGCTGATTTTTTTTGTAGTTTTCTAATACTCTGTACAAGGTTCTTACGGAAAAAAATATTGAGAAAATCTCTCAGGTCAGCTTTGAGAAAATAAATACTACTAACACTAAAATACTATTACGGACCCTAAAACGAAGCCGGGCCGAGCAGCTAGTAAGATATAAATCACGAAAGGACGGAGCGATTTATGCAAATATATTAATTGGGATTACGTTTACAATTTAAAAAACAAAACTATCACTAAAAAAGCGGGTGTTTTTTGTCAATATTTTTAAAAGAGATTTTTTTTTTTCAAAAATACCTCGAACGATTTCTAGTTCTGAACTTAATTAGTTACTAAAAATGATCACTATGGAATGATAGGAATCAATTTTTATATATCAGATGTAGAATAAATAAATTTTCTAAATTTTAAAACTCTTCTCTAGATTTCTGAAGAAGTTTATCCGAATCATGTCGGAGCTTTTTTTTTCGTCTTAGCTTAGCTAAAACATTATTCCATAAATTCTGTTTTGGATTTAAAAAAATGTATTATCTTAATCCATTCATTTTAAATAATCTAGATATTGCTGTTTCTTTACTTAATTTAATAACTAATAACTTAATTTTGGTTTAAGCTAAACTAAAAACCTATTTGAATACTTTTTTCTGGAGTACACAATCATTTATTGTCCATTTTCATTAATTGCTTGACAATGTTACATTAAATCAACCATATAATTATACATTTTAACGCGTACATTTGTTAGCACATTATCCTTATATATTTTTATAAACATTTATATTTAATTATTTCAACACATATATTATAAATCTATCATAAAAAAATTAATTACCATCCAGCTAATCTGGAAAAAAACGACTATGTAATAATATTATTTGAAATATATATTTTTGGAAATAAAATGGAACCAAAAGAAAGCAACGAAGTGGATAAAAACGAGTGGTGGGTGCACGACTGGGTCGTACGTAACTTTCTCTTTCACAGCGAGTTGGGCGTTAGATCAGATAAGTACGCATTTTAATATTTAATATTTAAAGGAAGAACATTTTTTTACACCAATCGGATAAAACATTTTGATTATTGATGCTAAAAATGATATAAAAAATGTCGAAATGTGATTATACGAACGTTTACTCCGAAATTTGAAGGAATCGGTGTCTATGTGAATAATAATGATTTTCCGTTATTGGCCAAAACTTAAAATTCCGTTTAGTGATACTTGGGCTAAAACTAAATATGTGGAATTATTTCAAACTATAATAGTAGTAAATATATTAAATTTCATTCAATTTGACATAGCAGTTTGCGAGAAATTAACAATTTTCTTTATATGGCCTATATGACAAAATCCGTTATATGGATATTCTCGCAAAAACTGGGTATGCAGTTTTGTTGGAACTAATATGCTTATGGTATATATAAAGTTTAATCAAAATCGGTAGAGCCGTTTTTGAGAAAATTCAGGTTATGTGTAATTTTTATATGACAGGTACCGTTACTAACATGGCTAAAAAGCAAACAAAAAAATAGCCTAGAATTATAACCAAAACAAACTTGGATACGAAGTTTGAAGAAAATCGGTCAAGCCGTTTAGGCTGGGGAGACCATTACGGACAGACGGACCGACGGACGGAATTTCAAAAACCACTTTTTTACGCTCCGCTATCATCGTAATGTTAGAATCAATCAAAATCTCGAGGTCGAAAATTTTCACGAAAACAATATCTTTCTCTTTGTAAGAGAAAGTTAATAAATATAAGGCCGATTTTTGTAATAAAGATGAAAAATTATTCATTGCATATTACGCTGACTTTTTTTCAAGACAACCATGAAATGATTAACAAATTTATAATAAAATGCAAAGGTTTACAAAGACTCTACAAGATACATCTCTTTTATCATAAATATATTATAGTTCATTTTTTTTATTACCTATTTTGCTTTTGAAATTTCTGACAATAATTTCCAAAGAAAAGGTAATATAATATAATGTCTGTTTCTACTAATATAAAACTATTAAAACAGTACATTATCTTTTTTATCCTACTATATTATTATCCCTTCTATAAACTCATCAAACTAAATGCATAATTGTCTTACAACTGGATAACTTCCTTGCAATTATTGATTTATGTGGTAGGTAAATATTTATTATTTTATTGGTACCATAAATATATTACATTTAACATTTTACTTTCTGTCTACCTCTTCTATCATGAGACTTTGTAGGCTTGCAACATCAACGTACGTCATAAAACCTTTTAAAATCAAATTAATATAGGCATGCAAAAATACACACAATAAAAGCAAACGGGACCGAATATTTTTCGAGGAATTTTCCTCTCAAACCGTCCAAGGATTTCTTCATCCACTTTGGATACGGTCCATGTTTCAGCGCCGACTGCTTTAACATTGAATTGCCTTCTTAGCCCGAAGAAACAGCGATTGGCAAGAGTAATTCTCCGTGCAACTTTTGACGAGATGTTGTTGTCAGTGTTAATAGGGGAACCGAGGTAGACAAAGTCCCGTACTAACTCAATGTTATATCTGTCAATGGTGACATTCTGTCTAGTTCGTAGATGTTGTGTGCCCTTTCGTGTTGACAGCATATACTCAATCTTACCCTCATTTACTGCTAAACCCATTTTTGCAGCTTCCTTCTCTATACTAGCAAAGGTGGCTATGACATCGCATTGAGTCCCATTAATGATATCAATATGGCGGGGTATGCTAGTAGTTGCACAGACTTTTTGAAGATTGTTGCCTCTGGTGTTGGCTCGGGAGTTTTGCACAATCCTCTCAAGAATCAGATTAAAAAATTTACATGACAGCGTATCGCCTTGTCTAAATAATTTTTTGGTATCGGTGAGGTCGTTTCCGACCCTGATGGAGCAGCGAGAATTCTGCATCGTCATCTTACACAGACGGACGAGTTTAGGCGGTATTTCAGCACTAGACATGGCTCTGCATAGTTCGTCTATACAAATGCTGTCGTACGCGGCTTTGAAATCGATAAATAGGCGGTGGGTATCGAATGGACTTCTTGGTTTTTTTCCAGAATCTGTCGAAGTGTGAAGAATTGATCAGTTGTGGAATTTCCTGGCTTAAAACCACACTGATAAGGGCCGTAAACGGTTTCAGGCGTTCACACATTACGGCAGATATGGTCTTGTATGCGATGTTGAGTAGACTTATGCCTCTGTAGTCCAGAGGGCCTCAGGCATACTTTCATCGGACCAGATTCTGTTCGAGCTTTGTATCCTTGGCTTTGATGTTTTACACTTTGGTAATGTCCTCCTCCGTCGGGGCGTGAGGCTTATGTTGGCGAATTTGTCCTTGATGCTAATTGTTATAATGCGTTCGCTAATGTCTTATTTCCTGGATGGCAGTAATGTCTATTTTGTAGCAACTTTTGGCTTCCTCAAGTTGTTCGCCTGCACCTCTTCTATTTAATGTTCTCACGTTCCAGGTGGAGATGGGAACGTCATTGGCATTTTTTTTGTCAACTATAAAATCAGTCCTTTCCGAGGCTATAGGTTGCTTCGTAACAATTTTTTTGTTCATGGGTGGATAGTTAACCAAACGCAAAACACCCAACCTGGAGGGCCAGTTCCAATTTATTAGATACTCCCAGGACAAGGGGCCACCAGTATCCACTAAGGGACTAAGCACCACCGTTGGCCTTTCGGTTCATCTGCCGCACCATCTTTGTTCAAGGGCCTAACTTAAATTTAAAATCCTAAATAACATGTTGTCCGAACATGTCGAAGCAGCTCTCATCTAGGTTCGACTGGGATAGCAGCCTGGGTATTACGTGCCATTCTAATCAAACTGTTTATAGTTTTGCTGTTTTTCGTCTTGTTATCAACACTCGCACTTATCGCTTAGCAAGTCAAATCCGGTTGAATGAGACCAGTACTCGATAGTTGCCACTTGGAGGTACGATGATAGAGGAACCCAAAAAAGTTTTTTTTTGGTATTCCGTCCGTTCGTCTGTCGGTTCGCCTGTCCGTAATGGTTTCTTCATGGAATTCAAATTCCATCAAATTCCGAAATAAAAGTTCTTACTTTGACATCTATATATCTTAAAAATGAAACCCGTTTTCCGTTGTCACGACATAACATGAAAACGGCTTGACCGATTTGGCTGATTTTTTTTTTGTAGTTTTCTAATACTCTGTACAAGGTTCTTACGGAAAATATTGAGAAAATCTCTCAGGTCAGCTTTGAGAAAATAAATACTACTAACACTAAAATACTATTACGGACCCTAAAACGAAACAGTACCCGGGCGAAGCCGGGCCGGGCAGCTAGTTATTGTTATTTATATATTTCTGTTTTCAATAACCAAAATGAATATTATTGTGTGTAACTATGAAATTCGTCAAATGCTCGCATGCTTGGTTGCGTACGACGCAGTCGTGCACCCACTCTATATTTATTTATTTGTAAGTAAATCACTATTCAGGGAGTTATAATCACAAATTGAAAATATTTAAGACAGTATTATTATAAAAGAGAGTATTCGTAGGCAGAATAATACCCTTTTTACAGTTACTAGTAATTGTACTTATCATTTAAATATCTAGATGAATATTTGTTTTAAAACCCTGGCATAATTAGGAGCATTTTTTCATTATCGGGCTCCCGACCCGTGAAGAGTCTCTGCCTGAAACACTGCAGCCTTTCATCCTCTACGATTCCTGGCTTGCTGCTTCCAGTTGTCTAGACCACTGGTATCCGCGAGGGCTTGGTCTTTGAAACGGAGGTTCGGTCTTCAAATAAGGGTATGCTATAAGATAAAAGAATGAATGAATTATCACATAGCCTAATTATAAAATCCGACTAGATCAAATTCGCAAAGCAATACTCTTAGTAGCTACCTCTTTACTATGATTTACAGTAAGTACCCGACTTTTCCTTAATTAAAATATTCCGATCTGAAAACCCATGCTTAATTTGCTGGACTCTTTCTAAAAATCCATCTGCCTCCATTAAGTAAGTATATTGCGAAGCGTAATTATCCCTCAGTGTCTTATAGAAGATTTTCGCCAACATGTAAAGCCCGTTAAGTTCGTGACTGAATCTTTCTATCCATAGCCAATAGAAATCAGACCGACATTATAAACACCCTGGCATCCGCGATTGCTTAATCCTTTAACTGGAGGTACGGTCTTCCTTGTCGTCTCTAACTTGAAGGCAGAATTCTTGACTGGTGCTTCATTGTTCATTCGGTTAAAATGGCTAAGCCAATAACGTGTTTTTTTGCCATTGCCATTGTATTTTCTCCTCCATTCGCTTTGCTCGCGACCTACTATTCCTAATACCTAATATTCATCGAACGATTTCTCGTTTTGAGGTGCATATAATATTTCCTTGTTTCACTTCTTATTGTCTAGCATTCGGCGCTAGGAGTTTTGATACCATTTAAATTGCAAAACCAAATTAGCATCGTATTCCAAGGGTCATTATATTCCCAGGTTATCCACACAGATGTAATTCGTGATATTGATAGCATATAATCTAAGTTGTCTCGCCCTTATTTTAAATTATTTTCTAAACAAAACAAACCCCGATTTCTTAGATGACATTTTCAGACGTAAAAATCATACAGAAAAATTACAAAAATAACTTAAAGACGTAAACTGTCATTCCTCCACTTCCCTATTCATGATTAGAATTCTAAAAAAACATCCGATCCCTACACTCACTATAAACATGTTATATTATCTCAATTTCAAATCTACACATTTTTGTCCAAAAAATGACGTCATACCTTCCCTCAGATGCTTCAGTTAATCTTGCGAAAAATTGTTTTGTTTTACAAACTTTCTTTAAAAAAATTCATTAATTCTATTTCGCCTCCGTACCTACAATTTCCATCTGTCAAATTTAGAAGCTGTCAAAAGTTTACACACTCTTTCACACACTCAACATGTTCGACATGAAAATGTCACTTTTATTAAAACTCCATCAAATGACTTGTCATTGAGCATCATGTCACAAGACCGAACCTAACAAAATAGAGGATACATACCCATGTCTCATTCCCATCGTATCCAATATAGGTGAAGCGTAAAATGGACACATGATGATGATGATGATGATGGCGATGAAAATGAGAAAACAAAAAATTTGTCGAAGAATGGAATTGTTGACAAATGACAGCTAATTCCTTCCACACAATTTCAAGGCGAATAGTCGCTTCTCCCTCGGCCACTAATTAACAGCGGAATTTATTACTCGCAGTGACTCGCCTCATCACTGACATGTGCCTGTGCCATGATGAATGCGCGCATACCTATCCATGGATGTGGGAGGAGGCGGCGACGATGCTGCCGGTTTACAAGGATCATCATCATCATCCTCCACCGACGCGACGCTATATACACATAGCTCAACGGCAAAGCGGAAAATAAGATTTGAAATTCGACACGGTTGAGGGTCATGACATTTCGGGGGCGTATATAGTTAGCGGTCGCATCTGCAGTAGTAGACTCTCTCAGAGACTCGATGAGAACCATAATTAGCCAGTTTCGGGATCCCTCGGGAGAGACTCGAAATATTTTTATTTTCAATTTTCCCACAGATGATTATTCAATTTTATGCGGTATTAGATACGCGCGCAACGGTTATTCGCCACATCGTCAGCGTTTGCAGTCAGCATTGTTTTCGTTTTTTTTTTTCAAAATTACACCGTTAATGTTTATGATTAAAGATAACTATCGGATACGCAAACAGCACTTTTGTACAATTAAAATACAAGTGCTGGTGGGCAATGGCTGGCAGTTACTGACGACCAACCTCGGTCCGGTTCGATCCGGTCCGGTCCGGTCCAGTGGGAAACTCAATTTGACGCCGTAATTGATACGAAACTATTGAGAGGACGCTTTGAAAACATTTTGGTTAATCGACACCGACAACGCGTTCAAAAGCGGCTTCATTACGCACAAATTAGGTTCATTACAGCGGCGAGCACTAATTGCGAATCGATACGCAATCATGCGGATATGTACTTTCGGGGGGATTCGACTTTGGATGTCCTGTATGGCTGTATCCTGTAGCAGAGTGCTGCGCTATAATTTGAGGGCTCGAAATTTAAATTTAATGTGCGAAATACGAATTGCGTTAAAATTGTTGTTCTAATATAGCGATTGCGTTGAAAATTGCTGATGGGTATCGAAAAGGTATTAAGTTTTGGAAATTTTCAATTAAGGCTCGAATGGCTTTTGATGATGCAGTGCGGATCAGAAGTGATTATGTAAAGGGGATTAAGGCTTTTGTACGTTGTAATTCATTGTCTTGGCACAGAGTGAATGCCGGACATTACGGAAAATAATTAAGGAGGAGGCTGGACACACACCAGTTGTATGAGAGTCATTAACCGCACCTGTATAAGTTTTTTGTTACCAAAAATGCAAGATATTGGTGTACCTGACTTGTGGTACCAACAGGACAGGACACGCCATACAGACGTTAGCTTTATTGAGGTAAACGTTCGATGAAAACATCATCTTAAGAAATGGTCCTGTCCATTGGCCACCAAGATCTTTAGAAGCCAACATATCTCCTGTTATCATATAATACCGGTCGAAAGAGTAGCCACAAATCGGAGCCACAGAATGAACAATTTAAGAGTTAGTCGTGGGCAACATTTGAAGCAAATTATCTTTAAACATTATATGGCATGAACCAAACTAACATACCTAAAATAAAGATTTTCCTCGATACAGTGTTCAAAAATACCGAGCCTACATTAATGTGTGCAGCTTCGAACTACAAGGAGACTTTATATAAGACCCTGCTCATCTCAGTCGTGCTCAACAGCGATTGATAAGAAATCATTATATGTTTTGGACGGAAAATCGTCGAAAAATACACGTTCCTGTGCTGACGAGGTATGGAGACAAAGATATTCCACCAAGAAGTTTATGAGATGTACAGCGACAGAAACCTGACGAAAGAAACTCCGCATTGAATGTTAAGGCTAAGATATGTCGAGTGACTCTGACTAGCAGATTCTTCGATTCCGTGCGACTGATATCGCAGTCCACTAGCACAAATAAAAGCCGATTGATTGTTATATAATTTGTGCTTTCCAAAACTATATCGTCTGAAGATAATGGGTTTATGTATAAGAGGACCCTGAATGAAATTCCTATGTAATACTTATTGATTCGATAGATCTTCTTAATTTCATTCAAAAACGATGTCAGAAAATCCACCAAACGCTGGCTTAAAATGCTCTCTTAGAATACATACAGACCTTACTTGGTATGTGGTATATAGAAATTAAAACATTTTTCAGCTTTGCCTTACAAACGACTTGAACAAATTCCTTCTGACTATATGTAGATACAGTAGCCATTAGATTAATCGCCATAATTTATTTTTATTTTGCATCCATTGGTAGGAAACCAATCAATTCGCGTTACGTCAAGAGAACCCATCTGTATACAAGTACGCTGGCGATTTCATTCATAATGACTGCTGTGCGACTTGTCTCAGCTGCATTGCACAAATCCCTGAACTACAGTGCTCTGTGTATGTACTCCAGTAATTTTATGGAAGCCACTACCGAACCGATACCAAGTACCACGACCAAGACCAAAGCGTGCAACCGAACGGAAACAAAGAGAATCCAACCAGACTGCGCGCATCGTCAGTATATTCGTAATTCATCATAATTGCAGTTCTTGTGCAACACTCTCGGGAGCGCGTGATGATTTTCTTTTCCTAAAGTTGAAAGTGCATCAACACCTGGCCCATCGAAATCATCTCCACACTTGGGACGTGCCTTGGAAGTGGCTGATGGGCCAATCTGGGGGCCAGAAGAAGCTGAAACCCATTATTCCTGCGATTAGCAGTTTAGCTACCATTCAGTGCCAGGCAATCGAATGGCAGAATGAAAACAAGTGAAGAAGAATGGACAACAGCAAAAATGGTGGTGAGGGTATATCAACCGTGTCCGTGTCCACCAGAGAGTCGGTATGGTAGCTGGTGCGCCATTACCAAGGCATACACTCCTCTACCTACTGCTTACACTCGGTGAACATAGCACGACATCGACGAGAAGTGTTCCTTTTGTGCGAAATTATCACGAAACCCATTCAGCAAATAATCTCGAGTATAATATCTATTCGAGCCGTAAATAATGAATCCAATTTCTTTGCACAAAACCCGTGTTGTGGCGGCTTTTCTTGTAGCTACCGTCCAACCGACCGACATTCCCACTCGTCAGCTACCGAGCGAAAACTTTCTTCATCGTCTGGTGGTATCCCGTCGTATCCGTATCGGCCCCTTTTGGGTAGTAATTTGTTGAATACGTTCCTTGGTATGGCTGCTACTGCCACCATATAGGGAAGCAGCTAACATGTATCTAAGCTTATCGGTCGCACAGCTCAACCCAAAGTACATACAGCACCCGATATGCATAATGGACGGACTGTCTCAAGTGACTGTTGGTGAAGCTTACCTGTTTGCTCGGTATTGTTGTGAACAAAAGTCAGGGGTTGGGAACTCCTGTATTGAAGATGGCATGTCTGATTCCAGGTAAGGTATACACAAATGTTTGCTCTTATTGGGGATGCATGTCAGAAGTTCCCTGGGAAAACGTTCAGAATAAGTGAACCATCTGTACAAAGGTTCGGGACACCCAAGACATCATATGCAGCAACCTTTCAGCTGGAACATTATTAGAAGATAAGTGCTGTCCGAAATGCTATAAAAGTATTTTATTGACAGTTTGGATTCAAAGCAACCAATTCAATTCAATCTTGCAAAATGACGATTAAATTTGTGAACGAACCATTCAACGAATAGTTTAGGTTATGTTAGAGTGGATGCCAGCGATTCGCCAGCATACTTATAAAACCAGATTTTGGTCCATTGTGATACCACGTGGATCTTGTGATTTCTCCTTGTTACCTATAGGAAAACCAATCAGTGCTATTATTTAAGCGGAGGAGACCTTTAACTTCCGTGTTTGACAAATCGTGGAGATTTTGAAAGAAGTAAAAGATGAAGTTTCCTTGTGTTTGATAGGGCCGGGAAGTTACAAAGAATATGAAGTATTGTTTCATTTTCCTCTTCGTCCATATAGCTCCTGCAAAAGTCGTTCGAATGAAGGCCTAGCCTTTCTGCGTGTCTACCTATAAGACATTTAACAGTGAAGACATTTAATAATATATTATGGGTTATGGTCTAGCGATCGAGATCTGTCCTTTTGATCTTTCTAAGTCCAGCAATGGCCAAATTTGTTTGGTTATTTGACACGTCGCGTCGTGCCCAGACTCCATCTGAGATTTGATTTGCTGTCAGCATGCTGCGATAGTAGGCTTTTGCATGTATCGATAGGAATACCAGGTGCACCAATGTCGTTTACGATTGGTAATTTAGTTCCATGTCTGACGAGATCATAAGTCTAACAGTTCACTGGAATGTCTTCATGCCCAGGCACCCAGCAAAGGTGAATGTTAAACTGCTCTGACCTCTTTTGAAGATATGAGCGGTAGTCTAGGGTTATCTTTATGTTTATTAAGACTGATTCAAGGGATTCCATGGCCAGTTATACCTTTGGCAGATTTTACATTCTCTTTCAGCCAAGATAAGGCTTCTTTGAATGATATAAGTTACTCCTGAAACACGCTAAAATGATCATGATGACGGAGAGATAGGCTGAGGTTTAGCCTGTCGGAGAAGGCACCAGCTCTCACTCCGTCATTTGTTTTGGAGCCATCGGTGTAAAAATCGATCGAGTAATTTTGTGCAGGTTCGTTACTGGGATTGTGACCTGGAAACTCTTATCGAGGTTCAACCTGGTAAGGATCTAATTTGTATTTTCAGGAATATTAGTGTGTTCGTTTAGAACTGTGCTGGATGGCCTTAGGTCAGATGGCTGAGTTAGCTGAAATTAGCTTGCCAAAAATATCAAGGGGTATCAAGGAATGTCCAGTGCTGCTAGGCTAGGCTGCGTCGTGTGACTGAATGAAAACTTTTTATCCTAATCCAAGGTGATCAGCACCAATCACAGGATATTTAGAAGTCAGGGATATGAAGGGCTGCAGATCGTTATATAGGAATAACAATTTCGTAGCGAAACGAGCACATTGATTGGTGTAGTGGTTGGTGCGATGAACGCCCATACGACACTGAAATGCAACGTCTGCTTACATCTGCGAGTTCTACTTTACTTGACGAATTCCAGACCCGGTCTCTGAGACAAAACCACCTTTCATCCATTTCAATACTGGGCACTTTTCTTCCAGTCATTAAATACGAGCACCCTGCCATCCGTGAGTGCTTCATCCTTCAACCCGTGGTCTCGAGCCTGAATACTGGGATATGTAGATTCTTTTGCTGGATCATTGTTGTACATTCGCTCAATGTGCAACCAAACCAATGAAATCTTACAACTTCGTATAGCACATAAAGTTCGCGGTTCTGTCACCTCCTCCAGTCATATTCTTCGCATACCGGAAGTTAGAGGTAACCTAGTATTTGTTCCGCTTTCCTGCTTATTGATCAGCACTCGGAGCCGTGAAGTTAAACTAGGAGAGCAAGAATTTGGACTTTTAAGTTAGCAAAACTTCGAACTTATGTTTGCCATTTATTTCGCAGAACCAAAGTTGAATCCGTTTTCTAGGGTGCGGTCAGTCTTCGTCATATCTAAGGTGTCGTTTGTGGGGTTGATGTTGACTCCGAGATAGTTGAACTCTTTATTTCAAAGTTGTGGGTCAATAGTACTTTGTTTGTTGGTACAATTATCTCTGTCGTGCCCCCCTTAACTTCAAGGTCAACTCGTTTCGCCTGTTAACCAATTCCCGAGCTGCACTGAGGGAGCGATCAATGATGTCGATATCGTCTGCGTATTTCGTTTTTTGTGATGTTAGGATGCCATATCTTCAAAAGATACTTATGGTTCGTTCTTTTAGCATCCACGATTTGGACCAGTCTAATCAACCCAGCAAATGCGCACTTACGTACTAAAACACATCCGTACTGCCTTCAGGTTTTACGTCGCTGGGCTGGTTAGCTGTACTCTCGGCTTTATGTTGCCTTAGACGCTTCTCAATAGGACGCGAATAACAAAACAGTTTTCTTTGCTCCATGTTTCCTCTGACAGGATCATCTCTGAGAAAATGTTCGTTAAAGCCAATCCGCTTGCATTTCATTGCTCAATATATAGAAATAGCAAAAATCAGAAATGTACAAATCTGGAAAACCCTGCTCTATAGTTCACTGTTCTCCTGAAGTTTAACTCAGCCTTAGCAATTTTTTGTTCAAATTTAAATTTTTGGCAAATAAATTTTAGAAAAATCTGGGTCCGCTGAACCCACGTAACCCATTCCTGGTGTTTATCCACAATATACTGTACCCTTAATAATCATTCTGTGAGACCGAAAAAAATGGTTTCAGATAGGTTGGCTAAATCGAGGAAATGTATCCACCACGAACATCCCGACAGCCTCCTAACTGTGAACTACACATTCTAATAACACCCAGGAGAGTCTTGCATCGTCATTTTCATTTCGTTCCTGTAATCTTGTTCACCATCCCCTTGGATGATATAAATATCTCCACAGCTATATGCTTGTGCTTGTATTTGTATTTGTTATTATCAAACGCACCCCCCTTCTGCTGTATGACCACTCCACATCCAGCCACACTGTACGTGTGATTCTGCTTGATATTCTCCATTTCCTTTATGATTGAGCAAAACAGACAAACAAAATCTCATCCAAACCGACGACGAAGACGTGGGTACTACAAAGGATCCACTCCACATACACGGAACGGAGCGACGCGACGCGACGCGAAGTCGTCGGTATATTGAAGAAAAAAAATGGAGAAACCAAGGAAATCACAAATCCACTTCAGCGTTATTGTTGTTATTATACAGTAGTAGTGGAGGTTGCCCGACCTCGGTGGCCGGTATCTTGCTGTACCATGTGTCCCAACCTCTATCCCCCTCCCCAAATCCACCAACGATGATCACAGCATACGACAATGTAGTGCATATACCCTGGATGTGGCACTGACACAACGCGGCAGTGGTTATGATGATAAAAGGGACACGGCCCCTTCTTTGGATTAAAAATAAACTACTCCAGCCATACACGGGAGTTCACTTCTAGTACATGCGACCAGATACATTTTAATCTGTTCTTCTTTTTCGCTCTTTTTTTATGCGATGTGGATGTTTCGTATCTAAGGACATAGATAGTCTATCTTCACCATCTTTTGCCAAGTCGCAGGCATGGAGTTATATCTGATTTAAAAGGTTGCGCCACAGCGTAGAACGTTTAAGGCAAACACTATCCAGGGAGTGTTCATGACATCCATCCTGCGAGTTGCTTAATGTCCACTAATTATTGAGTGCACATGAATGGGACATGTTGTGTATTTGCAGCGCACTGATTATCGTGTAGTTAAAGCGATGGATTTTATGGTACCTACTCGTATGCGGAGACTAGTTTTAATGCGAATTAAAGTTTTCCTTTGTGCTGGCCGACTGTATTGCAGGTGGTAGATCTATTGAAGTAATTTTTAAGGGGTGGATGGCGCTGTAGCAGAACGGGGAACTTTAAGATTTAAGTTGTTCATAGAGAAAGATGTCGGGTGGTCGTATAAAAGTGAGGCGTAGCTTTAATGAGGGTTTGGTAATGAGAGAACTCTAGATAATGGTAAAATAGACTAGTACTAGTATTTAGGTCAGAATAGAACTTTGAAACCATACTTTAAATAATTTATAGGGCACCATATGGAATATGGTTTAGGTACAGGTTTTTTAAATGTTTTTTTTTTTTTTACTTTTCTCATATTAGGCGAACTTGTAACGCTACAGGAGCGCGCTGAGATGATGACTGCAGATGTTTATTGACCTTGCTCTTGAATTCTTGTAGGTAGGTCGCATACTGGTGGAAAGACGTCTTCTGGAAGTTTGTTCCATTTTCTGTAATATGTATAACAAAAATATTTCGGTATTGTGTTGTTCTTGTCGTTGTTAGACGGACAGGCCTGTGAGCTGAAGCAGCTTACAACGTGTCTAGGTATAATTTCTCTAAGCTATTTCGAATGTATAATGTCGTTACCTATAATATTTAACGGGAGATTTTTTAAGAGTTAAGTTTTTTTTCAGGTTGGCAGCACTGGTTAGTAATGGCGTCCAAACGTCATCTTTCAAAGTGAAAAGTTTTCAGTTTACTCTGCCATTTAATCATGGAAAGACTTACAAACGAGCAATGATTGCAAATTATTGAAATTTATTATCAAAATGCGTGCTCTGTGAAAAATGTGCAAATCCGCTATTTTATCGAAAAATTATGTTCAGCGATGAGGCTCATTTCTGGCTCAACAGATACGTAAATAAACATAACTGTCGCATTTGAAGTGATGAACAGCCACTTGCCATAGAATAATTACTGATGCATCCCAAAAAAATGACAGTTTGGTGTGGTTTATGGGCTGGTGGAATCATCGGTCCATTTTTCTTCAAAGTCGACCGTGCAAGAAACGTTAGCGTCAACGGCGAACGATATCGAGCCATGATACGCGTTTTTTTTTTTGCCCCAGTTGGCTGAGTTGAACTTGGTTGACATGTGGTTTCATCAAGCTTATCCTTCGTGTTGGCCGCCAAGATCATGCGATTTTACGCCTCTTGATTTTTTCTTGTGGGGTTATGTAAAGTCGTTAGTCTATGTGGATAAGCCGAAAACGATTGAAGCCTTACAGGATAACATAACACGCGTAATTCGTGGAATACAGGCCAAAATGGTCGAAAAAGTGACGCAAAATTGGACCTCCCGAGTGGACCATTTGAAACGGAGCCGCGGACAACATTTACATGAAGCTGTCTTTAAAACGTAAATGGCAAAGGCCTATTTATCGATTACAATAAAAATCTTGCATATTTGATCCAAATTTAAGTGTTCGATTTTTAAAAGAACTACGCTTAAAAAATCACCCGTTATAATACAACTAAACTCCTAAAAGTCATCGCTGTGCCAAAGGTCGCAGCTTTGAAGTAAGGGAAGAAACAATATTTTCTGCAGTACGAGCTGTACGAGCATGCACTGGTGTTTTCACATCTCCTACAGACCCGGTTTGCTAAAATTTTTCCACGATTTTTCCGATTGTACGCACATTTGGACATTTGGATTGACCGAACAAATCACGAAGTGCAAGATATGCATTTTGATTTGAACGCCCATTTTCATAACAAGCCTGAATAACTTTAACGCGTTGCTCGATTGTGTATCTTTCCATGGTTCAAATTGAGTTAGTCTGAAATTGAGAAATTGCAAATGAAATGCAGAAAAAAAACTTGACGTTTAGGTGTGGTTCACATTCAACACCGGCCCTTAAAATCTAACCACCCGTTATAAGGCGTCTAGAGTGTAGTAACTTCAGTGTATGTTTTAAGGCCGAACTCCAACAATATTCAAGACCTGGTCGTTCTTGGGCTTTATAGCAAGAAGAAGGTAGGCTGATGTTAAATATCTCATTGGTCTGAAAAGTTAACTTAGTTAGGACGCTGCTGATTTGCTAATTGTGATGTCTAGCAGATGCATTGATTCTTGCGCTTTGACGATTGCATTCTTCATTTTAATTTGCTGTGGATTCGTGTTCTATCTTTTAAATGATGTATACTGCATTTTCTTTGAATAAAATGGAACTAGGTTTTCCTTTCCCCGTTATGTTCTTTTTTTGCAGGACTTCATTTATATAACATATATTTTGTTCGCATTTCTGCTGGTGTGCACCAATAGCGGTAATAGGCGTTTTGATTGAGTAAGTCGCTAATAGAATACTATCATATGAAAATCTAAAAATGCGTTTATTATTTGTCCTCAAAAGATTAGTAATGTGCATCAGAAATAGAGTGGGTGAGAGAATCGACACTTGAGGTAACCCAGCTTTTATAGAGAATATGTCTGAGGAAACGCCATGTACCACTATATCTTTCTTAAAAAGCTCACAACATTGGAAGAATTCCGTATGCTGTCAATTTGACTATCAAAGCCCTTTGCCAAACTCTATTGAATGCCTTGGCTACCTCGACTCTCCATGATCTTCCATCGCATATGTCTATAGATGGGTTACATAACTTTGCAGGTCTCCAGTCGAGCGTTTCTTTCGGAACCTGGGAACAAATTTACTTTAGGAAAAATGTCTTTTTGCACTTTTTTTTTTTATTCCACTCTTTATTTTATGCTGATAATTCAGCAATTTTTTAAAATCGTCGCTCTCAACTGGTTCAAAAGTTATTAAACAATCAAAATTCGAAAAATCCCTATAGAAATAAACCTTTTTTTGACATTTCACACGTAGCTGAATGATAAATACGAAGAAGAATATTCCAGTGCAGCATTGCCAGATAAAAAAAATTGAAATTATAAATAAAAATTTCCAAAATTGAAAAAAAAAATGTAAAAATAAATATATGAGTATGTGAAGTCGTCAGGCAGGCGCCTTAGTCAACAGTTTTTTTTCGTTGATAGTACCCTGGGTGGCCCGCTTCGCGGGAAACAAGGATTTCAACTCTCTTTCTGGGGACAGTCCACGCTCACGCAACTTCGTTGCTCCGCTCAGGGTATGTAAAGTCATCAGGCAGGCGCCTTAGTCAACAGTTTTTTAAGTTATAATATTTTTATTTTATATGTTTTTTTGAAGATGGCAATGCCGCGTTAACCACTGAAGTTAAAAAAAAAAACAGAAATGTAAAACAACAACAATTTGTATGGAAATATAACTCAAAAAGTGAAATTTTGTCATAAGCATAACTCTTAAAATAAATGTGAGCGACGATTTTTAAAAACGGATAAATGATCAGCACGTAAAGACGAATCTTTTAAGCCAAAAAAGTGAAAAAATGAGTTTTTGCTAAAGTAAACTTAAGCCGGAACCAGTATTGCCGATCACTTATTAAACCATTTCTTTCTAGGTAATCGACAATCTCAGTGTTAATTGTTTTTCCCATTACCTTTGAAAGTATGGATAGTAAAGCAATGGGTCTGTAGTTTCAAGGAATGCATTTTCTTCCTTTTTTGGAATCGGTTGGATTCGAGCAATTTTCCAGCAACTGGGGAGAACCTGTTGATCATATGGCATAGAAAATAATCTGCAAAGCACGGGTGCAAGTTCGGGTGCGCAGTTTTTTAAGTACAAAAGGTGGAAATACGTCAGTTCTGATTATTGCAGGAAATAAATAGTGGGTAAAATTATTACTGAGTACTTTTGCCATTGACCAACATTTCCTTGAGCCTCCTGGGTAAATATTGGCCTTGACCAACTTTGGCTCAAACAATTATACAAGAAAAATGATTTATTCATTCACTTGTACGATATATGGGCCATACATCAGCGCCGTAGAGAAGGACTCGCATGATTAGGGGCGGTCATATACATGAGTCCCTTAGTTGAAGTATGACCATTTGACGATTTTCAACTCACAAGAGCAACTGATGTAAGAGAACTAAGACATGAGATCAGGGTTTATAAACGTAAGAAAGCTCCTGGTTGTGATTTGATAACCGGAGAAGTGTTCAATGTACTACATAGGAAAACATTAATTAAGCTTCTCCATGTTGTAAATGCTGCACTCAGATTAAAACACGTGCCGATGCAATGGAAAGTTGCGGAAATCATAATGGTCTTAGACATGGAAAACCGTCAAATGCAGTAAAATCATTTAGACCAATTCTGCTTCTTCCATTCAAATTTTGGAGTGGATATTACTAAGTCTACAACATATAATATATGTTATCTTATTCCTGACCACACGTTTGGTTTCAGAAGTAAGCATTCGATGATTGCGGATTAGGTGCGCAGAATTCCTGGACGCCTCGCAAGCCTTTTATCAGGTGTTTTGCTTGAAATGTAAATTACAACAAGTTTTCCAAGGACGATTTTACGAAATCTCTAGGAATCTCGGAATTCCTAAAACAAAGCTAAAACTAGAAGCTTACCGTGAAAGCATAGAAACCGACTTACAATACAGCCGCACAAATTTTGGATAATAGAAATTGAATATGTCCACTACAAATAATGAACCCATTTGTACATTTGCAAGTTTAGGAATAACCGCTCCCAAATTTCGTAACACGCAGAATCTTTCACTGCCAAAATATTTAAATTCGTGATATTAAATGTTTGATAAGGTTTATCTTAGTTACAGTAACCAACAATTTTTATTGATGGTGTTGTTTTTAGTCAGTAAGAATTTGATACTACTCTCATAGGTCTTGAATAGATTTTCACCGACCCTCAGGCGAAAAAGGGAACAGCGACCTACGAATATGCTTCCTGGTGCAGTTCCTTTTTACGCACTCTGTACTCCTCTGCAACTCAAAATATGAATCTGTCCTACAACATAGCCGGAAATTTGTGATTGACAGTGCCTTCAGTGTTAACCTCTGACAGGATTCCGAATTCAGTCGTCACTCTATCGATTTCTGGGCGGTGGATGCGATCATATCAAAATGAATCTTCAAGTCGATAAAAATATTATGGTTCTCGGCTTGAAATTTAAATAATCTTCGTAGATAGGGTATATATGGAGCTTACATTGAGTTAGTTTTTTTTGGTTTGGTGAAGCCTGTTCTTTACAATTAATCTACGATTTTCAATGTAAATTACATTCCAAATTCAAACTTCACTTCATGACGAAACCACGCAAAAGATAGCTTCACCAAATCAAGCATTTAAATAGTTCTAACTCGTCTGGTTATATATGTTTAATGGTGGAAGTTAGAAACCTGTAACAAGACATTAGTTCCATACCCTCGCTACATTTGCAATTGATATGTGAACCATTAAGGAATTTACAATCCAATATACTCTTATGGGCTATCCAATCTGCTCGTGGACCCTCCGTGAAAGGATTGTTTTACTTGAACTATTTCAAGTGTTCAAATTCTGCGAATTAACTTATAAAAAAGTCGGTCAACGTTAAGCCATTCAACGTCATTACATGACTCATATCCTAACGCAAATACCCAAACGTAGAAAATGCTTCCTTAATTACTAACTACTGTTGCAAATTATAATCTCGTGGTTCTTACTTAACAACTTCTCGTACACCGTTGTCTATAATTAGCTCGACAAAAATTATAGGGATAATTGCGATTTTTTAACAAACAAAACACCCACATTAAGCCTTTTTGTAAAACAAATACGAACCTGAAATCAAGATCCAGCCCACTTCCCAGCTTCCTACACACGAGCGCTGTTGTCGTCATCTTCAATGGCATCGGATTTCATAGAACTGCATCGCATAGATACATTTGCCATCTGCTTCAGCGCTCACCAGCTCCATCTAGATCGATACCCCTGGTGTACTTGTCGCGTCGCTGGTTCGGTCGGCTGTGGGTTGTTGTAGGTGTGTCAACAATGCAAACAGCAGAGCCCTGGTATCAGTGGTTGCGTTGCTGTTCTCTGCTCCATCGGGCACTGGGGTTGATTTTATCGAATCGAATACAAACACTCGTAGTAAACGTACCTATAGATATACCAGCACAATACCCAGTGCCAAACGGATGAATATGGAAAATCTACCGAAAGGAGCGGATATAACGACAACACCAACAAAAACGAAAAAAAAAGGAAGAAACGGGGGCGAACAAATAATTCCCGTGGCATGAAAAAAGTGTTTCCTTTTCTGACGCCCGCGCTCGAACTGCTCCTTGCACTCATCGCATTGTGTCCTTTAATACGTTGGGGGGTTGAAAAATTATTGGGTGAGGTTATTCTGCTGTTTCCTAGATTTCATTTGTGTTCCGCAGTTGGTTGATTGCGGCACTACGAGGTGGCTTCTTGTGCGCGTCCTTTGATGGTAACATATCTCTATTGACAGCAGCAAGTTTCATCGACCACCCACACAAAAAGCCAGCGGAAGGATGCAAGAGGAAATATACAATCGGTGTGATGTAGTCATAGTGATAGTTGCGGGTGGGAGTAGTTTTGCCATGCACACATATACATATAAAAGTCTCGATAAATTGCTGATGTATGGTCAAGTGTTGATAAAGTGTGCTATTTAGCACACAGACCGCACATACGTGTAGTAGAAGACTTTGATTCGACAAGACCACCGATGCATGCATATACCGGTAAAGTGTAAACATTTCGGGGGATTTCACCGTTTTAGGGTTGAAGTTGAGGTTTCATGATAAATCGATTAGGTAATAAAGTTAAATGGAATTTTAAGCGCTTTAAGTTCAATGTCACTAGAGTTTGGAGTAATGAGGTGGATGCTGCGGTATGCGGTTTGCATTACATATTTTTCTTCAGCATTTAGTCGATTTGGTTGTCAGTTGATCAAAGTAGGTCAGTGCAATGAAGAGAAAATTAAGACAGTGGACGAGTTGTTAATACCTAAATATTTATGTAAGAACAAATTTTATTAAAGTCCCTAAGGATTTTACTTGTATTAGGTCCATTTTTGTAAATTAAAGAATATATAGGTTCTCTAAGGCTTATTTACGAATTTTGAGAATTTTCCAACACATATACATTTTCAGTAATAGCTCCTTTAAAGCATTTGGAAAGAAGTTTTCAAGGGAAATACTCTTGTTCGCATAAAAAGTATCACTTTGCATAAATTGCAGTAGAAGTGGAAGCAAAGCTCTCTTTTTTAGGAATTTATACAAAGCTTGGTATTAGAAGTCAAATTGAATATTGGTGGAGGGATTTTCTGTTAATAGTCAATATCTTGTGATTGATAGTTATATTTTCGGATTTATTACGCAACATTTTGGGGACGATTAGTTAAGTCATATGCATAAGAAAAGAAATAAGGTTGACACCACTTAGACTCAATAAATACATATTGAAACTTTTTTGTGTACCTACATAAGAAAAAGGATATAGTGGAACGAACTATCAGGAAAAGAAGTGCAGAATCAAAAAAACATTTGGAAACATAATCACATTTCGCCAGACCAAGTAAATGCAAATAAATAAAGCAAACACAGAAAAATAAATAGGACTTGCCACGAAAAAATTGTTTCAAAAAAACTCGCAGCCTCGACTAGATAAGATAAATAACTTATTACAAAGATCAACTTTTAACTTTTGTAAATTGAAATAGATTTCAGTATTGCGAAGATCAATTGATAAAATGTTGTCCTATTTTATTATTGTAAGCTTAGATAAGCGTTTGACAGAAGTTTGTTTTCGTTTGCCAGCCAACAAATTATTTTTGGAAGAAGAGTTTGGTAAAGTATTCCACATTCGTGTTGTTCGGTTTAGGAATGAATCTCTATATGTATTTCATGGTACGTCCGAAGATAGGCTTAAGGGTAAATTGATTACCATTCATGACACGGCGAGTATTACGGTTGAATGTTTGAAGGGGCGGAATGCAGCAGGCTATTTCGTTTGAGCATTTCCTTTTTTAATTGCGGTAAAAATGTCTTAAGATATTCCTACGATGTTCAAGAGAGACTTAGAGTTCGCTACGGTCGAATCTACTATCAGTTTTATATCTCGCTTTAGTATCCTATCCAATAGTAGCAATGATATTTTTGCAGCACTTGACCCGACGTGAACTCAAGTTTGGGGAGTATATAAGCGTTATATGGAGGCCAGATCAGAAGGGGTAAAATATTTGTTGCGTCGGTCAAAGAAACCTAGACATTTCGGTGCGTTTTTAGTGACTCTGAAAACGTGATAGTTCCAAAGAAGGAGCATGCAATTTTTTTTCGGTTTCGACGATGCAAATGCCATTTAAGGATTATGGCTGAAAATTTTGGTTTCGCTTTGATGATGATGGCCATTGAAGAGTTTTCGAGATTCAATATATAAGCTTGTTTATGGACGGACTGAACAAATGCTGTTTTCTATCCACTCGGAAAGAGTCCTGATGAATACGATAGATAGAAAAGCAGTTTTATGATGCTGCTATTTTTTAAATATCAAGAATGCGAGGTTGCTTTAAAGAAGCATATAATGCTATGGATACGGAAAGTTCAGGTTCAGAGAGTACTACAAAGACAAAAGAATTGAATCAAGCTGGACTCTATAGACATATGTATAGGTTTATATAGCCACAGGATGGAGTAAGGAAAGCTTAACGTAGATCGCAGCTACATAATTTCGATGTATACATTCACATGCTGAAAGGCTGCAGGTCATAAGTTTTAAGCCAAACACTCTCGTGTTTATTTCATTAGTTATAGAGTTTTGTTTCAGGAAGTTAATGATTTTTTACATCGTCGAGACACTCTAGAAAAGACAGTAAGTTGCATGTGCATACATAACTGGTGTTCTAAGGACATATCTTGCGTCTATACATCAATAACTACAATCCACTTGCAACGACGATATGCAAACAAGCACCAAAGCTCTCCTGGGGCTTATAGAAAAATTCTCTAATAAAAATGCATATATCGAAAATGCCAAAACTGATCTATACTACCTGACCTTACACATTTCGATTGGACTTCAACCTGAAATACAAATTTTGAAATATTTGGTGTCCTGTGCGGGGAGATGGTTGGATTTTGCAGAGCGAGGGCGAACACTGAGTGGAGTTAACTTTAATAACACACAAATGTTGTAACTTTTACTACACGTGAATTTACCTCCTGTGGTGTTATCCAATCGGATTTGACTTGCTTAACTTATAAGTGCCAGTTTTGATGAAAAAGGAAAAACAAAAAGACCATCAAAGTGTGGATGTAGATTTGTTATAAGTGGCTGGCTTATTTAGAAGTCTTATGCGTAGAAAACATTAGTGAACACATAATAACAATTCGGATCAAGGCCTAATTCGATTACATAAGCCTTATATGTGCTCACAAAGATGACATGGCGAATCGACTAACAGACAGTTAATTAGATTGATCAAATTTTAGATGTCCGAACATTCCGAGGGGCTAACATCGACTCGGTCCATAACTTTGTTGCAAGAAAGATAGATAAGATTGCGGAACTCCACCAAAAACATTTAATATCGAATGAATATAATTGCAAAAGACCTTTTCAGAACCATCATCAGCATCAAATCGACCGTAATGATGCTTTCGCCCACCAGCAAGAAACCACTGTTTTGACAAAGAATGCTGATAGAAGCTCGCACTCAAAAATGAACCATACACAAGGTGAACATGAACCTGCTATTGAAGGAGGCAAACAAAAACTGGATTTTCAGAAAACAAAAGCCATTCCAGGAATAAAGTTCGTTAGTTTTACCAATGTTTTAAACTACAGAGCCAGGAATACAAGGCCCGGACAGAATTCTGTTCAGATGAACACGAAAAGATCGTAGTTGAGTAGCATTCGATGTTGATAATAAAGAAGTCCAACTTTTAATGGCTAAATGCCGATGACTAACAATCTTCCGCTGTCAGGCAAAACAAACCATTCAATAATGGCGACAATAGTAAAAACTACCTCCCAACCACCCAACCTGATTAAACTTAGGAGGACCGGTAATGCCGGTACTTCTTGCCGATCTATATAAACCCGGTAGAAATGATTTGGTAACTAACATAACTAACTAATTAGACAAATTTATTGGTCGAATAATATAGTATGTCTGAAAAATTTAACCTCAGCTTCGGTTGCCCGAATCACAAAAAAGAGCATATACAAGATCTTAATTGTCGTAATACATGAACTTGTGAAACATTTCACCAAAAACCTGATCGACCCTTATCAGTATGGTTTTAGGCCAGGAAACTGATGAAGGTCTTGGAAAAAACCTAAAATAGACATGTATAGTTTTGGTAACCGTCCAAATTCGTCCGTCTGTGCAGGATGACGATGGGGAGGTGGCTTTAGATCCTTTTATACAACGATTTTAAAGTGAAGAGATTTTATGATATTCTAGATGGAACTAGGTGGAGTACTTCTACGACATAAAAGGGAAGACAAAAATCGTAGGTGTTATAACGGGTGATCCAAGTAGAGATACTTTTTTCAATAGCCTTTTTTGACAGATCACGTGTGAGTCTTGTCATGCTGTCATGTTATTTTTGTTTAGTATTGTTTGGCATTTCATAATGGAAAGACTTACGCGTGAACAACGTTTACAAATTGTTCAACTTTATTATGAAAATTCACGTTCTGTGATGAATGTGTTTCGTGCACTTCACTCAACTTATGGTCAACATAATCGGCCTACTGAGCGTACTATTCGCAACACCATCACCCATTTTGAGACCCAGCATTCATTATTAGATAATATTCGACCGAATAGACCACGTCCAGCACGCTGTGAAGAAAATATAGCGGCCGTAGCTGAGAGTGTACACGAAGACCGTGGAGAGTCGATTCGGCGCCGTTCGCAGCAACTCGGACCATGATAACCGACTATTTGATGCCTAAAATTGAAGCTCGTGATCTCGGCGACATTTGGTTTCAGCAAGACGGCGCCACTTCCCACACATCGCATCAATCAATGGACTTATTGAGAGAACATTTCGGTGAGCACATAATTTCACCTTTGGGCCGGTCGATTGGCCACCAAGATCGTGTGATATCACACCGTTAGACTTTTTCCTGTGGGGATATGTTAAGTCAAAAGCTTATGCCGACAAACCCGCTTCGATTCAGGCCTTGGAGGAAAACATCACGCGTGTCATTCGCCAGTTACCAGTCGAAATGCTCGAACGAGTGATCGAAAATTGGACTCAACGGATGGACCATCTGCGACGTAGCAACGGCCAACATTTGATAGACATAATCTTCAAAAAATAAATGCCAAAGAATGTTCTTTCAAATGATAATAAACATTCTCCATTAAATTTGAATTTTCTTTGTTTTTTTCTTTAAAAAAGTATGGAACCTCGAAATGGATCACCCTTTAGAAAGTACACCCTCGCCAATAGAACAAAAAACAATGGTTTCCGACAGAAGGAGTTTCTAACAGAAAGTCGTACAGTTACGAGAAGTATGTTTGTTGAGGTCCGGATGTACCACAGACTGTAGCACCACTAAAGTAAGTAACTACCGTGATAAGAAGGTTTAATCAACCCGAATGCCCTAACCAGCACAGTGATCTTCAGATGTTCGAATCACCAACAACTAATAACCTTGCTGGCCTATAGGCATTAATAAGTAGAGATAAGCTAAGGGCCACTCAGTTAAATTAGGCAAACCTGTAAACGATATGTTAGATTTAAGCATTTTTTCTAGTATTAAGTAAGTTAATATATTAAGGGATAATAAAATGAATTTAAAAGTAAAAAAAACACCTACAATCAAAGCAATCATTTATTCGAGGAAGAAGTTAGGGAGGTGAAGTCTTCTTTTATTGCACCCCTTGTTCCTCTCCCAGACACCTTCTACAATAGTCATTTCTGAGGAGACCGAGTCTTTTGATTTGATTTGTAATTTCTACAGCTTAATCAAATAAAAAGAGGGCTTTTGGTTAAGAAAAAAGTTCAGTGTCGCGATGGTTAGTACGATGAGCTGCCGCGCAGAAGATCTGAGTTCGATTCCCAGCCGTAGCAACACTTAAATGAATTTTCACTGGCCCTCCTCTCGTGATGATCTGACAAATCATGCGAGTAGTATCAATTGAGCTTAAAATTGTAGCGCAGGATAATTGACAGTTGCCTCATCTAAACTGTTAGCTATTTTGCACACATCCAGTTTTAGTTAAATACTTTACATGTAGTGAGAGCCATATCTAAAATATTCACTTGGTCACTAAGGTCACATCTGGTAAGGTCATCAGACTAAAAGTTTCTTTGAATATGGGACGCCACACCGAAAAGGTGAATTCTAAAGTGCTCTGCCATTGCGTTAAGAGATAATCTGCATTTGTGGTGTCTTTTTGATGTTCAAAAGGTATTTATGTAAGGGCGCTGCATGTAGCATTTACATGCCGAAAGGGCTACGGTGCAGTATTCCGTATTCCATAAACCCGATGCTTTTGCTTAGACATCGATATTGGTAGATCGTTGATAATGTGTAGTCCTAGCTCTTAAATGGAGAAGATGTTATGTGTTTATGACATTTTTCTTCTAGATGCAAGTAGTGGTAATCCAAAGGACCAAGTGTTAATATGCCAAAGATGGTAACTTCGAGTGTTGGATGATAAGTTCAATCTTTCCCGTTAAACATTGAAATTGTCATCCTGGGATATTAAAGTTAGAATGAGATACTATATCTCTAGAAGATTCGCACAGCGGATGTACCCATCCCATGTGCGTTTACACAGCGTTTAATAATTTATTATTTAACATTTCATATAAAATGTTTTAATATGTTAAACTTAAGCAATAACCTTAAATTTAACGACTTATCTCTTTACTACACACTATGCAGGTCTACAACGCCAAGTCCAATACGCACATCCCGAGATAATAACGATTTTCCATTTGTAACCATTTTGAATTTACCACCTACTGCCATCTGAAATTATGTAGGTACATGTGCATATCTAAGGCACAACCGAACGTTGTCTGCTGTAGATACATCTAGCAAATCATAGATTTCTATCTCCTGATGTGAGTGCTCTTCGTCGGTTGATTGGAAAAGCGTATGCCATTGCCATACACAGACCAGAGCAAAGGTGGCGATTGGTCATCAACGTAAATAAATGTCGATGAAAAATTATCCTACGCGAGATTGCGTCTTCGAACAAAGATGATTAAAAAAAAAGAACCCAAACAGGACACTACAAGAGTATGAGATACATAACTTGAAAGTACAATTCGCAAAGAGAAAGAGAGGGAAATATTAATTTGTTCTGTTTGCATTGCAAAGCTGTGTGTTTCCACCAAGATTGCGAGATTGTTTCGCCTGCGGTGGACATTAGTCATCGGACTGTTTAAAAGATATTGTTCATGGATTTTTTTATTTTTCTAAAGGAATGCCTTGTTTCGTTCAAGTCACGGTTGACCTTCGACTCTGTGATTGCAAATAGGAGAATACGTTAAAGGGTTTGCGATTTATTGCAAGCTGTTGCATTTTGAAAATAATGCAAGAGTTATAACATTTTATTGCGAAAAGTGTTTTCGATAAATTTAAATTTGTTGTGGTTTATGTATCTGTTTTAAAATAAAGGAAGATACTAATTGCGTATATTTATAACTGTTAGGATGCAACATTGAAGTGATATATCGTTTCATGATAGAATACAAGATGTTCAAGTATCCATATCGGATTTAAGAAGACCCTTCCAAAATATAATAATATATATCTATACTCTTTAGACGTTCTTTTACTACAAGATAATTTTTAGATAATCTTATCATATTGAATAAATAAGCGTGTCTCTCTAAATACATATACATATCATAAATAAATGCCAAGCCATCAATTTAAAAAAAATGGAGAGCTAGATATAGCTCAGATTTCTTACTGGGCGAATAACTCTAAATTGTAAAAAATTACAATCTTTTGATTTTGTGACTAACAAATAGTAACTCAGTTGATCGATTAATAAAATACAAAAATAATGTTAACAGTAGCAGAAGTTCAGCCCATTGACCCATTAGCCTTGTCATCGTCTGGTAAAATGGTTCTTATAGAGCTATTCAATTACAGAACTTATTTTTGCATTTGGGGCTTCTTTGGTCAGATTATCAAAGATATGAGCAGAATATGGTAAGCAGTATTCTACACTTAACAACGGATCAACAAATGGTCCAACCAAGGGTAGAGGTGGCGCAATTATGCCAAATTACTTGGTTGACACCTTTTATGTGTCACGTTGATGTTTTCTGATCATAGGGATTTAGTTATACGACTCGTTTCGTCCAAGGGCTTCAAGGGATTCATTAACATAAAACGATTGTTACAAAACCAATTCTGATTTTATTGTGGACTGTCAAGCTTAAAAAAAAAACAAATGCATAATGGCGTTCGTTTTTGTACCTGAAATGTAGGAATCATTACTTTGAATCCCCAAGCTGATATAAAACATACGCAAATGACATCCAACGTTTGCTCGGCATTTTTTTTTGGAGGAACATTAAAGAGATAGGAATTGGAAAACAGGGAAATATTCAAGATTATGCTTTTAATTGTGATGAGGTAAATAAAAAAATCACATCTGTGTCCGCTACTGACCTCACCGACCTATCTAGATCGTACTCACATACATTTTCGCTACATCAAAATGATCAAACACCTTCTTTTTTACTGCAACTGACGAAACCATATAAAGTGCTTGAATGTTTTCTCAGCACAAATTCTAACTCGGTTGGGTTTAATGAAATCCATCCGATTATTTTTTTAAGCAATACTTCTATATTGGCTAAAACATATAACATATGTCTTAAAGTCGGTTCTTATGACCGGCGTTTTTCCTCGCATATGGAAATTGTCAAAAATGATCCCCATTCTAAAAAAAAATGGCAGTAAGGATGAGTACAGGCCGATCGCAATCTTACCATTTCCCTCGAAAATCTTAGAGAAGATAATGAACTCCCAAAATACGTGAGTATCTTTCAACTAATGAGATGCTTTCCTCCAAACAGTCTGGCTTTCATCCTAATCACAGCCGCACAACAGCTTTATTTAGAGTAGTGGAAGATATAAAGCAGGCCGTAGATGAAAACAAACTTTCATTTCTTACTCTGCAAGATTTTTCAAAAGTATTCGACACTGTTAACCACCATAAACTGTGTAACAAACTTGTAGAACAGTTTAATATTTCAATATCAGCCGCGAACTTGATCTTATCCTATTTAAGTGGTAGATTACAACAGTCATCGGTTACGACAATATGTCACCTTTTCTTCGCTTGAACAAAGGCGTTCCTCAGGGCTCTATCCTGAGACCCCTTTTATTTTTCCTCTACATTAACGAGCTACCAAAATACGTAAAAAAATCGTCCATACATATGTATGCTGATGATGTTCAACTATATAACAGTTGTAGTCTTGGCCTGGTTGAAAATAGTGCGTTAACGAAGATCTTCATTAAATTTTCCTTTGGCAGAATCAAACGGTCTTGCTCTAAATACCACCTAATCCAAATACTTTATAATATTTAGGACTAAAGTAGACATGTCGTGTCGTGTCCTTAAGAACTATGAAACTAACTTCAGCACGCTGTACAGTCTCTGGATCAACAAACGGTTAATCTGCAAATACGAACTCAAGCGTAAGCTTAATGTAGAACATTTGACCACATCTCCGCTTTCTTTAAGACAATATACGGCATAACTCTGGATAACCTTATGAAATTTAGGACTGTTGCTCTGTTGCACAATCTTATAGAGACCCGTCAACCACTTTATATACTTAGTCTTGTAAATATGAAACTAACTTCGGCACGCTGTACTTGTTTAGTTTCCAAGCGCCAATTTTTAATTCATGTTATTGAGCTGTGAAATTCCCCACCTCTAACTGTTCGATTAATGAGTCGCACAATCCAATATTGGAAAACGCGATGGCAACACTTGCGTCACTTTAATGATATCAATTTTTTTATTTTTTATTTTTTTTATGTTCGTATATTATTTTCTTAAACATTTTTTTTTATTTAAATCTTAATTCTATTCTTCTTGTACCACTATCATAAAATTATAATTTAATTTTAGTTGTCATTTCAATTTCGCACATTCTCTACTTAATGTAATAATGAAATTTAAAAATGTTCGATTATTCACTGATTTATAAGATATTGTTTCTTAAAGTGTTAAGACTTTACAAATATATAAATCTAAATCTAAATCCAGGAAATACGACTGCATGAGCCGGTAATAAAAAGGACGAAACCTGTGAAATTTAGTATGTTACGAACTATGAGAGAAACATCATCTACTTATTTGGAGAAGACATCTTCAGCAGTGTTGCAGAAAACTCAGTCTAAACGATACAACGTCTGGCAATAGACTTTGGCTAATTTTCTTTGCCTCAAAACAAACTGCGATAATACAAAAGGAAGTAAAATGTTCCCTACCTTGATATCAATAAGGCCGTAGGGCAGCCACCAGACCAATTAATGTCAAATTGCCTGTATCTAGCGAAAGCCAAAGGCAGTATTTTGGATGTCAGAAAGCACAAAGCTCCTTATTACACGCAAGATGCAAACGACGCGACGCTGCGCTGACAGAAGAACTTTGCTGAAAGCATATCAATTAGTCCCTTCATAAATACATCCCATACCGCCATACTTATGTCGAAGACCTGTCGTCAGATTGTCAACAAGCCTCTTGAAAGGTTACAATTTATGTATTTGTGTTTCTCCCGCCCATCAACAAGAACATCTGATTTGACAAGGATACAATGTAATTCTGATGGCGAATACGAGATCTGATACAACTGGGCGTTTGGCAAAGGCGCACACCAGATTTTTAGAAAAAAGAAGAAAAAAAAAATAGAAAAAATGGATAGGTGCCAATGCAGGAACGATGTACGAAACTGACCAAAAAGTAAAACGTCTACGACAGGTATACCTGGCTGAAAAAAAAAATATTTTCCCAAATGACCTGAGAAGAATTATGGTATTCCTTACATCATCGTCTCAACCAATCTAGATCGGCACTATACTGAAATTCTCAGGGAAAGATTCAGACATCTTATAGACTAGTTGATACTGAAGAGAAAGCTTTTCCGAAATAATATTAAAACGTTCTAAAATACCCCAAAACGCGCTATTCACATACATAAAAGCTATTGGTCTATAATGATACCTTCGTACTGACACTTGCATACAACATAATGGAATGGAGCCCTGCACTGGAGAAGAAGACCAGCATCAACACACTCGAAAAATCTGAATGAGATGCATGCTCATGTATGATAGCATCTCGTACGGCGGAGCACCAAACAATCCCTCACTTGTTAAATAGACATTCCAAAATTCTAACACTACAACGTTACCTTTCTTACAAAATCGACCTTTTACTTACCGAAATGCAGCGAGTCTCTATCTGATTTTTCAGACTAATCTTGAACAGAAGTAGGAGTTGCTGCTGCGGTTTATTTCAGTGACCTTGAAGTTAATTTGAATAGCATACTTTAACGAGCCTTTTTTCTTTTAATTGACGTCGTAATCAAGGGCGAAGGTAAATAGGTATAAGATGGGATTAAAAGATTTCCGTGCAGTTGGTCAATTTAGCTGCGGATTGCCTATAGGTTTTGAGCCACCATGAATCACAACACAATTCTAGAAATATATGGACGACATAGGCATCAACAGCGAAACAAATATTTCTGTCACAGATTATATAAGCCTTGGGCATAATACAAAAGCTCTCGATCATATAACGTATTTACAAAATTGACGCTTAAGTTCGGCGTGAACCTGTTACCAACATACCGCTTTAAGCAACCCGGTTCTTGGTTACTGCCCCCAGTTCCGCACTTCGACTGTAAATCGAAGACTACATCGTCGATAATATTGGTGTTGATTCTCTCAACATGTCCTAGAAACATGAATAATCATTCGTTTGATTTCTGATAAGGTGTGTAGGGTAGACAATCAGCGACGTTAACTTGAGCAATACCAGCAATACTTTGAAACACATCAATTGTGCTTATTTAATAGCCCATCGACGGGCGATCAATATAGCCGGCATGCGGTTCAAAACATGAACCTCCAGTTGAGGATTGTGCTTTGGGTTACGATTTACGAAGCCATCGAGCCTCGAAAACTCATGATTTTATTTTGGAGGACCATGCTACACAAAGAGCACAATGACTTTTGTATCTGCAAATGAAATGTGAGATCACTAAACAAAAAGGGTCAGGCGAATAACTATAGCGAAACCACTGTTGCAAAGCAGACATTACTGCCATCCAGAAAAAACGATGGGATCGGCCGGACAGAACCGCACTGAAAAACTATGACATTTAGTATGCTTCGTATATAGGGAGCAAAAACAGCTACCATTATAATGCGGATTTCTCATAAGTGACAGACTAATGTATTGGAAGACATCATCAAAAGCATGTGATTATGTGCATTAAGGTCAAAATCGCAAACATTTTTCTTATAAGCGCTCATGCTATTACGGAAGAAAAAGATGATACCAGTAAAAACCGCTTTAACAAGCTCCTTGACAAGACTTATTGCCGAAGTACCTATGAAGTAAAAAATCGTGCTCGGTGGTTTTAATGTCAAGGTTGTCGAAAAAACACAGCGTACATACAACACCACGTCTCTATGGTAATCGATTAGGTCTTACTGACTTGACTTTGCTGCTTAATGAAATTTCACTATAACCAGCACACGGTTGTCTAACCTATAGAGTCTATAGTATAGACTTAAAGGATTATTACAGTCTCTGGATCAACAAACGGTTAATCAAATTGGTCACATTTCAATAAACAGAAGGCACGCTTGTAAGCCGGTTTCCTTCCTTCTCTTTTGCCTTAAAAACTCAACAAAAACTGTTTCAATTGATCGCGCCTACGAATGCAGTACTGCAGTCTTATGGATATTGAAGATACTCATTATAATTTATTTACATGATGTGTCTATTAAGCTATTTATTAAACCTGATGTCCTACTGAAATTAGATCTCGGGTTCCCTCACACGGAAGTTTAGCTTTCTGGACTCACATATAAGATAAAGGTTAAAAGTTTAAATTAGCTTTGATTGGACATTTCAAAAGAATTGACTGAATGAATATGACACCAAATCATATCCATCTATAGAAATGGTTCAAAACTGGACGTAGGCTTGTTAGCGGGTGTGTTTTTCGAAAACTTCGGCTCCAGTAGCATATGCAAAAACAGCTAACTCAATTTTGTCGATACCACAAAATACCCACGCTGAAATAAATACAATCAATGCGCTGTCGAAATAATATATAAGTATGTAAAACGCTGATGTTTCTAATGGATCCTAAGACGTGAGCCGTACAGGGTATAATAAAACTGCTGATATGCTGGCAAGAAAAGCTTGTTCCAACAGAATTGAAAAGGCAATCCAGTCCGACAGAACAACAAGGATGAAACATTAAAGAAGATGTGACCACAGTATTTTTGACAAGCCCAGAACCAAGAAGCTCATTAAAAGTGACAAGAAATTTGTTTCGACGTTGGTGGGCAGATTTACTGGATACAACTTACTAAAAATACAAAAATGGAAACAAAGAAACACACGATAATACATTCCACTTTCGATGCCACTAATCAAGCCTAAGAGATCTAGGCAAATGCTATTTCCATGACCACACGACCAAACAATATTTAGAAATTTCAAGGTTTAGAACAATGACTACGAGGAACATTGATCTGAGTGCTGTGATGAGAGACGAATATAACCTATATCATCAGGACAGCAATTTAACTTACCCCGAGATGGATTCGATTTTAAATTGTTATCGAAGCTATAGCTTCTCGTAACTACATTAACACTCACATTTTTGGATGCATAGGAGAGACTCTCCAGGGAATAAGTCTTTTAGAAATCCAGTGAAAATACCTACCAAATGTATTTAACAAGCTACCTATACTTACGAACGATGACTGCAAAAATGTCTTCTTTACTTTTATTTAGTTCATTGCATCAACTTTATACAAGTATCTAATTGTTTCACAAAAAAATAAAATAATAGATAGGTAGATACTAACAATCATAATCAGCTACATAAAAGCCGACCATACTGTACATGAATAAATAATTGGTACGTTCTTTTCGCCTTGATAAACACCCTTTACGCACTCGGCAGTAGACGTTAAAGTGAATGTTCGATTTCTGGTAATAAAAAAAAACTTTTTATCAACAACCACCTAGCTTCCGGCTGCAACGTGTGAAGAAGAAAAGTTAAGCGCCTTTTAAGTCCTGACCCATTATTTGTTCAAAAAAATCCCTTTATCAAAATACCAATATGCTGTCTGTACCTACGATCTATTACTCAGTCCCCACCTCACTATAGATTAGTGTTTAATCTCCTAAAAAAAACTGCAACACTCACCATGTCTGTGTTTCATTAAAAAAAAAAAAAAAAAACAGAATAACACTGCCTTATCAGTGTGCCACCACTTGAAAGCGAAAAGAAATCTCAATTTTATAAAAATCAAAACAATGTTTCTTATCAATATGCTTCCAAATACACCGACATACGCGCACACACTTGCCCCCATCAGCTTCCATGAACGAGATGTCAACTTGAATAAAAATGTCTTCGCATTAAATGCAACGCGAGCTCTTATCAAGTTGTCTAGTGAACGTTTGACATAACTCTTATCACGAATCGAACGCGCTCATTGCTCTCACTTTGCCGGGGCACAGTGTGCTTGTAACCTTCAAAATGGGCCTACGTCATACCGCTCGGAAAAGCTTTTAACAAAAATAAATTGCGCCTCCTTCCACCAGCATTTGATGACCATCAAACCAGCGAAGTGTCACCATCATGTGTTACACTTCGTTTTTGCAGAGAGGCCAACCGCATTTGCTCTCATTCATCCGCAACAACCAACCTCTTCTTTATCAAACAAAAAAACCCCACCACTGAACCGAAAAGGTGTCCAACAGAGCCGCAGCAGCAGCAGCAACAGCTTAGCCAACTACACACCACCACCGACCGGTGCCAGGCCTAACGTCAACAACAACAAAACCTACTCCCAGTTCAAGTGTTGCCTTCTCCCTACAACACAAAACAAATAAACAAAACAGAAGCACAGTGGAAAAGAATCCACCAAAAAGTACAAAAAAGATAAAAAAAAAACGACAACGACATCAATGGAAATACTCAACCAGGCCAAATGAAACAGAAAAAAATGATTGTGTGTATGTAAACCACCACTGAACAGATCCTTAACCGCTCGCACTGGCATCATTCATCTCATCCCTGCTTTGTATCAATCGCGTCTATTTTTTCCTTCTAGGTATGCATATCCAATGCCAAGAGGGCGGGCAAATCGCCGCCGATTGGTTCAGTTCCCCGTCAGTCAAAACCAGTTGACAGTTGCTTAGCAACGCCCAGGGTCACCGAACCAGCCACTGCGCACAACGAATGACGTTCAAATGTCATGCACCGACTCCATTGCTGAAGCGAACCGTCCGTCTCGCTTTCGTGTACGTTGGACAAGTGCAGCGATAGTAAATACAGGGGAAGGGATATTCGAACACACCCCACCATGAGTGTAGAGGGCGCTGGCGAACCAGCAGCAACTCGACGATGACAGCTCCGCGATACCACCACCTAGCGAACAGTCATTGCCTGTCGTTTGTGGTGTGGTGTAGTCTGCGTCGTCGTCGCTCTTTCGTTATAAAGGTGTTCGTTCGCAACGTTCCGTTCGCGTGTGCATAAGCAAACAAAACGTTTGCTCGTCTCGTGTTTCGCGGTTTAGTTACGTCAATCAAAACGCAATTCGTCGGAGTTTTGACACCACTAAATCGCTAGGTATAAGTGAAAACAAAATCAAATCTCGTATCGCGTGACATAAAGAAAAGGATAAAGTTTGAAGTTTTAGTGAAAAAAAAAACACACGACGCATTCGTGTGCAAACACAAATCGGAAATAATATTAAGTTAATCCTGAGTGAAGCATCGCTACAACAGGAAAACAAATAAAAGTGTTTAAACGCATTTTTCAAAATTCTCACCGAAGTATCTAAAGCGCCCCTTGGGGCTGTCGCACTGGCGTCCTATTTGGGGGACGGTTTTTCCGCCCTCGGTGCACGAGCTCCACCGGTTAAGGATCTAATGGCTTTCGGATCGGTACTACAACATAACCAACACAATATAGGTAAATATTCATGCAAAATATGTAGGTATCTGTCTGCTATACTCGTAAATGGTTGTCGAAAAACACTGAGCAACAAACAAAGTGTCAAAATGTGACGGGTAGCGCGGGGGCTGTTTTGTGGCGCGCATATGTGGATTACAAATGAACAGCTTTGCTGGAGGTGATGGGGGTGTAGTGTGGTTGCCCTTAAAGTGCTGTTTGCGTTTGTTTAAGTGGTTGGTGTTTATGTGCGCCAAGTGTTGAATCAGCTAAAAATGTTTGTCAGCAATGAAATTGTAAAATGTTATTTTCTAGTGTGTGATCTATGAAGAGTCTTTAAATAAAATTGCGGTTGCAGGATTTTTTTTTCAGGTGACAAAGTTTTCTATGACAACATCGCAATACAATGTTGACAGTTGTATATTTAAGGAACCTATAGACGTTAGAGCTATTTTTATATATTAAACACTTAGATAATGATAATGTCTAATGTGATCAATGACACCAGCAAGATTTTGTTTCAAGCAATACAAAAACATAAAACAGTAATGACACTGATAGTACCCAACAGTTCTACAAAAAAGAAACATCCAAAATATTGGTTTCATGACTTAAGCATTTTCGAATTTCCTTCCAGTACCTAGTTGCCTTTGAAGAATTTGCGGCGGTAATTCCGGCATGTGGAACAAATTTATACCAACAAGCTTATTTCTAAAGCATATTGATTTATTCATAATATAAACCGCATTCGCAAATTATCAAAAGTACTTTGACACAAAACAATGACATTCAGATTTACTGATTTACTTTGACAGTATAGTTATCTATACGTCATAAGCAGCTTTTATGTTTGCATGGTATTTTTAGTTTAAGGTGTCAATATTTTATGAGCGACTACAAATATGTGTACCTAGATAACTAATTCACTATTTAAAGTTTGCGACGGCATTTTAGACATTTGGTTGACAGTTATTTAAAAACATTTGTATTGTGATACAATTTTGAAAAGTATTTTTCACGCACGGTATTTCTTTAAACGTTTCTTCAAAAATTGAGTGAATATAGTGATTTAACAATACTGCAAAAATGGTTAAAAGTGACAATTTATAATTTGAAGAGTCACTTAACCTTGATTAACATTAACAAATATCAAGCAAAATGCTAAAATCCAATGCAATAGAAGACCGATGGGATTATCTACCTACTCAAATGTGCTTGTTTTTATATACCTGTTTAACTATTCCGACGGGGAAAACGTTTCAAACGCCATCGAAATGCCATTTGAAAAATGTCACATATTTGTTACCCAAGTGTGCAACTTAAATATCATTCTAAGGGTTGGAGTAATTTAGCAGCAAAAAAATTACAAAATTGACATTAAAATTACACCTTGAATGTTTTAACTAAATTCAACTCCAGTGACACGTTTATTTAATGTGATAATATTGGGCATTTCACAACCTACAGCTGTCACCGATCAGTATTTCCATAGTAACATAGCATCCTTTTACACCGACAATGTGAGTCATTTCTCTACCCGCATTTGTCACCTGAACAGCATTTCGCCATCAACTTCCTACTAGTACGACATTTCTATGAAGAAATATGTAGCATATTAACTGTCTAATTTATTTGACAGGCTGTGATTAAAACTTCTACTCTTTACAAACTCTTCACCTAACGCAAAGTAAATGTAATACATTATTTGACAGCTGACAGTTGACTGCATTTCTGATTTAATATACAATATAATTATTGCATGCGTTTTTTCCTTCTGTGACTGCAAGCACGTCTCATCGTTTTTATTTTTGTTTTATTTTTTTTATATTTCTGAATGTAGTATACGTCATACTTATTATCACGATATAGTGATAACGCACAATATGATGGACGTTGATTCATAATATTTCAAGTGGCCGATGGGTTTCAACTTTCAACGTGCGTGATTTTGATAGCTATCTTATAAAAAGCAT
Source organism: Rhingia campestris (assembly GCA_932526625.1). NCBI lineage: Eukaryota > Metazoa > Arthropoda > Insecta > Diptera > Syrphidae > Rhingia > Rhingia campestris. The sequence continues at coordinate 47,656,393 of OW052182.1, read as the reverse complement.
TGAACATCAAAATAAAGCCGGCAGTCCAAAATATATTTGTATTCGTATTTATCAAACTAAAAATAGATTAAGTCAGCTGATAGATAGGTTGGTGGTCACTTGATGGATTTCATATGGCCCATCATTGTTGTGATGCGGACAATCGTATTTTTAAATGCAAATATAAAAGACGCAAGTAAAATTGTTATCAATAACCGAATTGTGTACAAAGAACATTTTGTTTGACGTTGACACTTGCAGCGACTAAGAAATGTCAATGAATATCATTTTGATAAATGGTGCATGTGCTTTTAATTCACCGTAACGTAGGTATTTTAATGTATGTGCTTTTCATAAAACGTAACGAACATAACTTCGGTAATAAACATATAATACTTAATTACCATTTATGAGGGGATCTGTAAATGAAAAAAATCTTCTAAAGTGTTCACCTGATATATGTCAATGCCCGACAAATTTTAACGATAGGGGGATTATATTGAATATATATCAAAGAAAATCAGAGCATTGAAATGATACCAGAAAAACATTCAATTTCGATGCAACTGTGAAAAAACAGATAAGGGATAGCTATAGCTTGTAAAATATTATTCGAAATAAAACTGTTTGAAATAATTTTGGGGATGTGGGCACTGGTTCGTCTTTTAAAACCCATCGTCAATGTTTTATAAAATGTCTTCCATCGTAATTGGTCTTTTTTCGGGAATATGGCGTCGAATGCTGAATTTCTATGACCAACTTTTCAGTGCAAGATCATCCTAGTTTCCGGATAAGCCTCGGATGAACACGAGGAACATGTTTTTCAGTCAATTAAAATCCAAAGTTAACCCAACAACTTTGGTGAGATCATATTAAATTATCTTGTTTGAATCAGAGTTTACCATCACTGAAAAACTAGAGCTGAGTCGTCAACTATTGTCAACATCATACATACACACATGCCTGCTATAAAAGTAGTCCAACTGGGTAACATCACATGAATTGGGCGACCAATTAACAAGTCCATTTCTTGAAATGATTCGGTCACCAAATGATGACCCGCTGTATGACACGTTGTGTTGTCCTCCTTGAACCATTTCTATCTTAGACGAGGAAATACAAAGAATTGCGAATCATTTGCCTGTAGCGCTCACCATTGACGATAATTTTGGCTTCATCTTTAGATTTCTAGCATTCAGATATAATCGGAGTCTTGTGAGGATTGAACAAAAAATATATATCTGGTATTAACGGCTATATACAGGTCCTCAAACATAGCTTCTACCTTCATTTTGGTTAGCGAATTTATATTTTTGCGTCAAAGTATACGCCGAATTCAAAGAGCAAATTTAAAAAGCTTCCCATGGCAGTGTTATACTTTTGGATTTTTGTTAAACTTCAGAAAAAGGTATGATCCCGTGTTGGACACACGAAGATTAAATTTAGCTTGTTATTGATATGTTTGCAAGCTAAATTTAATCTTCGTGTGTTAAGCTAGGAATAAGCCACGTAACTGAAAATGGCTTAAATGCTAAATTTATCACCGCAGATTTATCCGCATAATTAGTTCGGCACAGAATGCGAATTCGAAACGTTGGTCAGATGTAAGTCTTTGCTTGATAATTTTCCAAACAAATGTCAAAGATACGTTTCCAGTATCTCAGTTGATTTAAAAGTTTTTTATCGGAATTACACTCTTTACAACGATTTGATTAGGTCTGTTAACATATTCATGTTTGAATCTGTCAAATGTATCTTATAAAGTAATGTGTTTGTAGATTCTCCCTTCACTCGCGTTCCAACTTGTTCTTTGTCTTGGATGCTTCGTTCTTTAAAACCTTTCGCATTCCCACGCGTATTAAAGACTCCGTTTAAGTTCACCACCTTTTTCTTTTCAAACAGCTAAGTGCAAATCCATGAGCATTATATTGACAACCCTTCCACACAATTCCGGCTTAATTTCGCGAATGTTTTCGCTCTTAAGTTTCGCTGTTCGCAAGAATAACTACCAAAAATCTTTACAAATAATAATTTTAAGTACCTTATCAGGGCCACCCCACAAAGTCAACTCTTCCATTTGGACATAAATTTTTATGGAACATTTGTGACATACCTTTTGACCCACTTCAACTGGTGCTCGACTTTATGCTTCCAGTTCTCTTTTTATAGCATTCCACATTCGAGCGCAATAAAAACCCGCACCACCATGACTTGAAACCAAAAGTAGTAAGCACTTTCGAGAGATCACTTGTTGCACACACCCAATACATATACGATCTAGCTGTGTATGTCCTCTTAAGGCCCACGTTTAGCTATAAAAGTTCGCCCCCCTAAACTAGTCATAACTGGGAGGTTCATATTTATGGAGTATAAATTATCTTGCTATCGACAGTCTCTGTGCGCTGTCCAGCAGTCCATGCGGTTTGCACCATGACTGCTGTGCGCTTCGACTTCGGATCCTACTCCCAAATGAGATTCTCATCTGTTGGGGGCCAACACAGTGAGATCTAAAGCGGAGCGACACGACGAGTGCTCCCAAAAAAGAACTCATCCCACAACAGGTAACAATAATTTATTATGATATAAATGTTCCTGTGCTCGGACACTGTCGGGCTGTTCCGTCTGTCGGTTGTCTTACACTACGTCGGCCTTAGTCGATTGAATTGGTCTGCCATGCCTTCTGAATAGGGATACTTTGAATGTGTTTGTACGGTGTGCGCAGTAAATTATCATAGATCGTCAGCACTCGAGGAGTAATGATCTTTCGCTGGCGCTGGATGCTCTATTCTGGATGCTGGATACCCGCAGCTGATGATGATGATGAGGATTTGTATTATGCGCTACATGCGGTTGGCAGAACGCTCCTTTGTCCCACAAGGATATTATGGGATTGTAATCTTCACTGGTAACTGCTGCTGTACTTACTGCTCGCTGTTCCCAGTTCATTTGTACAGCTTTGCACGCTGTTGCAATTTGTATCTGTGAACTATACACACTAGCAGAGAAAATAATGGCGGCCGTAAAAGAGAATAAATAATTTCATCCATGCCCTTTGACTTGGAATTTGAAAGATGCACAAAGGCAGCGAATATTTTTTTGCCTGTCGTTGTTTTTTTTTTTATTTTTGCGAATGAAAATTATTTTGCAGTTCACCGCATGAGGCTTTAAAAAAGACTTTTTGTCATAAAAATATGAATAGATACAAATAAATACGAAGATTCGTGGTAATAGTGTGGTAGCTTCAGAATGTTGTAAACACTGGGTGGTGCAGTCGTAAATAAAGCTCATAAATGAGTTTCAATTCGTCTGTACCAACACAATTGGGGAATAGACGAAGCGGAAGATTTTTGAGTATCTACACGGACTAATGGCTTCTCATCATAGCTGTTGGTACTTTCAAAAAGTTGAAAGGTAGGCGGACATAAACGACAGAATTTTATAGATATTTTTGTGTTTTTTTTTCTGCGGGCAACTGAGTGGGTTGCGAATCAGTAGCTGCGGTTGCGATTGTTGGATTTATGATTTTGGCACGTGTTTTATCAAGAGTTTTTCTTTGTTGCTGTGTTAGGCATAGGTGCGTTTTATTTATGACAACATTTTGATAAACATAGGAAAAAGTGTAACATAATATTGTCCATTTTTTTGAATGGAACTGCCACGAAAATATTTTTCAAGCTCGTGCGGAATTGCAAGCAAAAAGAAAACGCCATCGCTATTTCTTCACATAAAGATATCGTGGCTTAAAAAGCAAATTGTTATAATGTCAAAATTCCTAAATTTTCAGAAAAACTATTTTTCATTACTATGGATGTTTTATTAAATGCCAAACGACACTTACGCCCTCACGCTGTCAGTTTAAGAGCTATAGATATAAGACGATATGATTTGAAAATTGTTTGTAGTTAGATACTTAACTAAAATCGCCAAATTTTGAATAATGTCAGTTTGCTTTTCCAGCGACGATATGTTCAGCACATCTTAAAAAATTAGGTATCAGGTCTGTCAATTAAAAATTAGTGTTTGATAATTATTTTTTTGTCAGATGGTTTGACAAAGACTTTTCTGACACTATTGTAAAACATTTGCGACTTATTTTGCATTTACAGACCTGACCATATTGAATAATTTGACAATCACCACAAAAAATGTTGAAAAGTTCTTTAATAACCAACTCTGAGACAACTACGGTTTTCCTTGTCGGGATTTTGTGCTGATGTCTTGTATCCCTGCCGTGGACGATTAACAGTTTTGTAAAATTCCGAACAACATTCAAAGAGTTCCAGCTCTCTTTCTCCATTAAGTAGTTTTGTTTTTCATTCTAAACAGCTTGTGTTATTCCATTTATCGTGTCTTCCATTTAGTCCGTCGGCAACTTCTTGTCAGCAGAGCTGCCTTGAAGACATTATTCTTGTTGCAAGCATCTTTTGACATTTTCCACTGATTTGGGTTTCTTTTCTGGAGTTAAAATGACCCAAATAGAAAAGATATTCTTACGGATCCTCCAACAGTTCCGACAAATCTGTCAGCGGAACGTGATTCATATTTGAGAAGCCAGATCCTTTTCATTCAATTTGTGGAGACTAACATTTCTTCGATGCGTGTTTTTATACCCTATCCGCTATCACATAGAGAAATAATTTCGATACATATACCTCAAAGTATATGGATCGATTCAGAATCGCTATCTGAGTCGATTAAGCCATGTCTGTCTGTCCGTCCGTCTGTGTGTCACCGATTTTTGGGCCTTAAATTTTGAGCTAGAGTGTTGAAATTTGGTATATAGACTCTCTGGCCGACGAAGCAGAACAAGTATAAAAATTTATGAAATCCGCCCACTGCCACGCCCCCTTTTGGAAAAACGTAGTTTTAACCCAAACCGTAAGGAATTTCAAAAAAGTGTCTGAGCAGCATATTTAGACAATCCTAATATCTATATTTCGTCCATACAAAGTTTTTTGCCACGCCCACTTTTTGGGGGCGTTATTAGTAAAAAACGCTTTTTGTCCAAATTTTAAAACTTTCGAAAAAATTTTTGATGCAAATACTTCCACAATGGTAATATAAACATTTTGTCCATAGATCAATTTCACCTACGCCCACATTTTGGGGGCGTTTTCTTACAAAAACCATGTGTATACATTATTAGCAATAGAAATACGTTGTTTTTTGTCGAACCACAAAAGATTTTGATAAACTGTCAGAGCAATAAATTGTGACAATGTCATTTTCTGTATTTCGTCGCCATAAGGCCTATATTTTGAGGATATTAATTTTATGGATGGGATGGGAAAGGGGATTCAACTATCCGCACAGCGGATTGTAGCCTCTCATATGTTTTTATTTCACACTCTTTCTGCTAAATAAGTACAGCTGATGATTATTGTGAGGTTTCATTATTGAAATGCATCATTAGTATATTCTGTGAACTAAGAAAATTGCGGTTTGCAAGGTAAGGTTCAATTCGGAATGCTGCTCCCAAAAAAATCAGCTAAGGCTAAGTGAAACGTGTTCTACATTCGCAAGGTAAAAATCATTCGCTTGAGTTCAAACCACAACATAGTAATTATTTTTATTGTTATTTACCTCCTGAGAGTAATCTTTCATGCATTTTTGTGAGTGTTAAATGTGTTATAGAAATATTTAAATTTTTGTTCGTGGTAATATTCATTTATTGCAGTCCATATAGTCCAATCTGTCACATATAATATAAAAAACATAAACTGAGTCATTTATTTAGTTAGTTAAAGCCTTGCGAAAAGGATTTCAAGATTAATTAATAATTTTGAAAATATTGCGGACTTTTGCGTTGAATTTAATTAGTAGGTGTGCATTTTCTATTTTTCCACCAGCATAAGGTCAAACGTTTGAATTTCATTGCCTCGCATGAAAATATTACTGACAGTATTAATTGATTTCCTCCACACGCTAGCCCTATTGAATTTCTTAAGAAAAAAAAATAACGATGACAACAACAGGATTGACGTAGTTTATCTATCTATATATTATCTCCTTTGTCCGTATCTAATATTTTCTTCGTTTGATCATTGCCACAGTAACCCGTCAATCATATTTACACCCCAGCTATACGCACGGACTACTGTCGTCTGCTGACACCTTTTTTTAGATGACTAATTATAGAAATTACACCTCTTCTACAGCCGGAGGAAAAAAAGTATCTTTTTCCTCACCACAAAAGATTAAAAGAAAAATATTATCCCCATAAGCTTTATTATACTGCCGGTGCGGTGTCGAGCCGGCTCAGTGAGGCTGCCGGCAAAGTGTCACATTACATAATGGACTATGGGCCACTTGAGAAACTTTATATCAAAGGAGTATCTCACGGCATTAATCCAATAATATCCGCATACTCAACACACACACTCACACATGCCGAATGGATTCCATAATTTGACTTTATCACCAAAGGTTTTCGTCGAGACACAGGACGCACCGTTTCACAGTGAAGTACTATGGGGACCAAGGTCCATAAAAAAATAACACAACCAACGTGGGTTGTTTAAGACCCCCGACAAATTATCACACAATGGTCACCGTATAATACAATCGATGGCTTATATTGTGTAAGGATCTACACACAGATGTCCACGTTCACGCGGATTATGTGTCGAATTAGAACCATCGCTGTATGAGGAAAAAAGTATCTTTTTTTAGTAAAACTTCGAGATCGTGGTCAAGCAACGATTTTCGAATATTACACGCATCATTATGTTGACCTCCATTCTGGGTAAGTTCGAGTGTGCGTAGAAAATCGTTTCGATGCGGTCATCTGTGGCTGTGTCTGCGCGCAACCGCGTCGCAATACAAGAGAGAAGCCGGCTCGACAATTGAATGTTAAATTTGTGACCGAATTTCATGGAGGTTTGCCGCTGCGCCGACTGCCTAATTAATTAGTCACTAATTCACTTTTCCTCCTTCTCAAAGGAGGGTTCGCCTTATTACTTTTATTTTTGAAGTTTTACGCGCCATCATTATAAGCCTTTCTTCTTGTCAGTGTTCTTGTATTCGTATAATAACATTTTTTGAAAAATTGACCGTGAGTCTGCGGGGAGTTTTTATCTACCCGATGGATACGAGCGCGCGTTATCCGCTGATACACACAAGTTAAGAAGCATCATAAACAGCTCAATAAAATATTTGATTCGTGATTAGCCATAAAGATTGTCATATGGGTGATTTATTAAATCTCTTACCATGCATAACTCGCTGATGGTGTAGATGGTGGACATGGTTTGTTGATTTTGGGCAATAAAATCTGTGGCAGTTTTTCGTTTTCGATATTCGGATTCGTTTATTTGTTTTCGCTTACCGGGGCGAAATGGGATATTAAATTGATTGGAAATATGTAGATGGGACATTAAAAGAAGACGAGTAGTTGGAGCTAATTAAGTCGACAGCTAGTTTGTGATGGAATTTGTTGACGTCGAAATGCGGGGGCCGAGATTCGGACCATTCGGAAGCTTTAATGTTTGGAGATGAAAGTCATTTTGTTTTTTGTTTATTGAAAAGTCATGAATGAATTATGCAAATAGACACAAGATTAAATCGGATATAATTATGTTAAGATTGTGAAATCGCATTAAAATAGTTTAAACATACAGGTGGGCCTATAAAAACAAATGTGTGAACAAAGCAACATACGTTGCAAATGCCTATTAAGGTTTGATTTATCCAAGACAGAAATCATGGGAAAAATTTATGACTTGGATTAGCATTCCGCCGAATCCACGCGAAGTTTTGATGGTCAAACTGAATCCATTAAACCACTTGGACCAATGAATTTATTTACTTTGGTTAGTTGGCTGAAATCCACCAGAAAATATCTAGATAGTTACATAAATAAGTTGGTATAACTAATACCTTAAAAACTACAAAAACTAAAAAAATAAAAATCACGCTAAACGTTGCATTGAGTGACTCTTACAAATATTTTCCATTTATTTGTGATTTATTTTTGCCACTAATGAACGCTGGATGTATTATACTACTTGAAAATCGAGAGTATTTTTTTTTTAATTTCTATTTATCGGAAACACATGTCTCGAAAATACATCTGAATAATATTCGGCAGAATTCAACGCGTATCCCTTACCCTCTCGATTCACACCATATCACCAGCATCTAATGTCGCAGAACGATGCCAACAAGCCATTAGATCAGCCGCAACTGATGTGCTAGGTTTCTCGCGGACACCAGAAAGAAACCCCTGGTTTGAATGAGGTATCCCTACAGATGCTCGCAGCCAAGAGCGAGGTCTACAAGGCTAAGCTGCAGGTGAAGACGAGAGCTGCCATTGAGCTTTATTGGCAGAGAAGAAGGGCTTTTCAGAAAGAAGAAAAAAGAACAAGAAAAGCGCGCGATCGAGGATACAGAAAGATACCACTCCAGGAAGGTTGTTCGCATGTTTTACCAAAATGTAAAACGTACAATTCTCGAACAGAATCCTGTCGAGATGAACAAGGAAATATCGTGGTTGAGGCACTGTCGATGCTGAGGATATGGAAGAACCACTTTTCAGACTGTTAAACGGCGATGACGAACAACATTCCGCTGTCAGAACCATTCAATATTGGCAACGACAGCGAAAAATGCCAACCACCCGACCTAAGTGAAATGAGGATAGCAATATCTAAACTCAAACTTAATAAGGCTGCCGGAAATGACGGCCTTCCCGCTGAGCTTAATAAAGCTGGCGGAGATGACTTGGTAAGTAACATCCACCAACTCATAAGCCAAATCTGGTCGGATGAAAGTATGCCTGAAGAATGAAACCTCAGCACATCAGTTGCGGCTGATCTAATGGCCTGTTGGCATCGTTGCCATTGCTCTTCGACATTCGATGCTGGTGGTATGGTGTTAATCGAGAGGTTAAGGGATACGCGTTGTGCGAAGGTCTTGGCGGTCTCTTGCGATTGCAGTCTTCCGACATTAAATTTTTTCACAGTATGTCTGGATTGTTGTGGCGTGGTGAATATCCGCATTCCTACCTTGGCTGCTACAAGGTAGTGATCCGAGTCGATGTTAGCTCCTCGGAATGTTCGGACATCCAAAATACTGGATGCTTGCCTCTTATCTATCGCAATGTGATCATTTTGGTTGACCGTTCGTTGATCTGGAGACCGCCATGTCCCTTATGGATGTCGAGGTGAGGAAACCGTGTGCTGGCTATAGTGGCATTTCGTTCCGTAGCGAAATCAATTAGCCTAAGTCCGTTACCAGACGTGTTGTCGTGTAGGCTATGTTTTCCGACAATACTTCTAAAGATGTCTTCTCTTCCTACCTTTGCGTTAAAATCTCCCAGCACGATTTTAACATCGTACTTCGGTAGTCGCTCATAGGTTTTGTCGAGGAGCTCGTAGAAGCAATCCTTAGCTATATCATCTTTTTCTTCCGTCGGAGCGTGAGCGCATATAAGGCTTATGTTGGCGAATTTGGCCTTGATGCGGATTGTTACTATGCGTTCGCTAATGTCTTGGAAACATAAGACTTCTTGCCTAAGTCTGGCACTTATAACAAATCCGCATCCGAATAGTCGTTGTTTCTGCTCACTATAACACGGTCCGTAGTATATGTCACAGTTTTTCATCCTCTTTTTGCCCGGCCCATCCCATCGTATTTCCTGGATGGCAGTAATGTCTGCTTTGTAGCAGTTTAGGGCTTCCGCTAGTTGTTCGCCTGCACCTCTCCTGTTTAATGTTCTCACATTCCAGGTGCAGATACGAACGTCGTTGTCCTTTTTTCGTTTAGCAGGGTCGTCAACAATAAAATCAGTCCTTTCCGAGGCTATTGGTTGCTACGTAACCATGTTTTTTTTCTGTGGGTGGGTAGTTAACCCAAAGCACAACCCCCAACCTGGAGGGCCAGTTCCAATTTAGTAGATACCCCTAGGACACGGGGCCATCAGTATCCACTACGGGATTGAGCGCTGCCGTTGGCCTTTCGGTTCATCCGCCACCATCTCTGTTCAAGGGGCCTGACTAACCCTTGAAATGCCTAGACAACCTGTTGTCCGAATATGTCAGAGCAGCTCATCTAGGTTCGCCTGGGACAGAAGGCCGGGTATTCACCCGTGCCATTCTCACCAGGGTGTTTATAGTGTTGCTGTTTTTCATCGTGTTATCAACACTCGCACTTATCGTTTAGCAAGTCAAATCCGGTTGGATGAGACCAGTACCCGATGGTTACCACTTGGAGGTAAAGAAAAGCACATTTGATGTGTAGTCAGAGTTGCAACACTGGGCATTGCCAAGTTAACGCCAATCAGAGTCTACCCTCGTTCTACAACACCCAACCATCAGCATCGTTTGTCCGATCCACAAAAAAGGAGACCCTCTGAACTGCGCCAACTACAGAGGCATAAGTCTTCTAAACATCGCATACATGGTCCTATATTCCGTAATATTTGAATGCCTGAAACCGTTTACCAACAACCTAATCGGCCCTTATCAGTGTGGTTTAAGGCCACGAAAGTCCACAACCGATCAAATTTTCGGCAGATCCTGGAAAAAACCCAAGAAGTCCAAATCGATACCCACCAACTATTTATGGATTTCAAAGCCGCATACGACAGCATTTATAGAGACGAAATATACAGAGCCATGTCTAGTTTTGGAATACCGCCTAAACTCGCCCGTTTGTGTAGGATGACGATGGAGAATTCTCGCTGCTCCATCAGGGTCGGAAACGACCTCACCCATGTGACTTCTTCAATTTGATTCTTGAGAGAATTGTGCAAAACTCCCAAGCCAACACCAGTGGCACAATTTTTAAAAATCGGTGCAACTACTAGCATACGCCGACGATATTGACAACATTGGTAGGACTCAACGTGATGTCATAGCCACGTTTGCTTGTATAGAGAAGGAAGCGGCAAAAATGGGTTTAGCATAGTAAATGAGGGTAAGAGTAAGTATATGCTGTCAACATGAAAGGACACACAACATCGACAAATTGGACAGAACGTCACCATTGACAGATATAACTTTGAGGTAGTACGGGAATTTGTCTACCTCGACTCCGCTATTAACTCTGACAAAAATATCACGTCAGAAATCAAACGAAGAATTACTCTTGCCAATCGCTGTTTCTTCGGGCTAAGAAGGCAATTAAGTAGTAAAGCACTCACTTGAACTGCTAAGGAGATCATATATAAGACCCTGATCATCCCAGTCCTGCTCTACGGTGCTGATGCATGGACCGTATCAAAGCGGATGAAGAAATACATGGTCGATTCGAAAGAAAAATTCTTCGAAAAATCGTCGGCCCCGTTTGCGTTGACGGGCTATGGAGACGAAGATTCAACCACAAACTATACGAGCTGTACAGCGACATACCCCTGGTAAAAAAAAACTCCACATTGGTCGTTTAAGATGGCTAGTACATGTTGAACGAATGGACACCAATACTCCGGCTCGCAGAGTCTTCGATTCCCAGCCAGACGTCGGACTCAGTAGAGGAAGACCTCGAGCAGTATTAATTGTCAAAAATGCTTATCTTACCAGTTTGATTCAGCATAAAACAGAAGGTTCCATTATAGGGCATAAACATGAAAGGTTGTTAGAAAAGACTAGGCCCTGGGTACTAACGAACCTGTTGAGAAAAAAAATGTATTTGTTATGTAAAATTCATGAGAAGATCGATATACGGACACCCTATGATCTAACTACCTCCAACATAGCTTACAAGCCGCAACTACCCATTAAATTGGATCAATGACATGAAACTCTAAAATAAGTGGAATCCCTAAATCTATTCGAAGATACGATGCATAGCCTACTATTTCACTAAAAGAAACACAATTATTAACAGACAATTTAAGTTCAAATTATACAAGTTAAAAACTTTTAAAAAAAATTTGGCAGAAATCTGGAAAATCTTTACTGAAAAATGAATGTGTTATAATGAAAATAACAGTTTTAAGAAATCAATGCAATATATATCAATAAAACAGGTTATATGCCCTGTTTAACGAAAATATCCAATTCATGCCTTATGGGTGTTGCCTGTTTTCATAGAAAATACCTTACTCAATTATAAAAACCGCCATACTAAAAGTAAACTCAACCGAATAATCTTAAAGGAATTATTTAATAATTTTTACATATCCAAATAAAGAAAATTTATCTTCACTAGCAGTTTTCCGCATGGTGGATGGCGGAATGATCGTCTATTCATGTGCAAGGCTTTAGCATATTAAATAGAGTTACCATTCACAAATTAAAGGAAATCGTTACGGCTTTTTTTTATAGTTTTTTTGTCATTTTGAGGAAAAAAATTACATTAATATTTGCCTAAGCTATTTCCTATATTTGAAGTTGTTTATCTTCCGTTTTTGCAGCTAGGATTTTTCTGTTTTTATACTTGATTGCTATAATCTTTCTTGAAGGTAAAGCATTTGTAAAATGTTTCGATTAATCTTTTCTTTTAGGAATATGGTTTAATTCACGTGATTGTAATAATGATAATGATAATTAAATGTCTTTTTGTGATAAACCACTTTTTTTTTTTAAACTAGACAGATCGTAGCTACAAAATCTACGAATGGACTAGTGCAAAAAAGATAAAACAATGAAGTGTTTAATTAGTATATAAAACCTATCCCCCACCTAAATCGGTGAATGATCGATGACCTAACTAGTCTGGGGATAAACATTTTAGTACTGTAATCCAATTAGTCTATTATTAAGATCTTTGGGGAAGAACAACTTTTTTAACTCGTGTTGAAGTCGGAGTTCTTATATGAATTCTCCTACTAAATGACAGCTATGAGATAGAATGACCAACAAACGATTTTTCAAAAACAATTTGGACTGTAAATAGCCACTGGAGCTAAAAGAATTCCTCCTATTGTATATAAAAAATGCATATTTGAACTTTCACAAATTCTTTGCAGATTTTTTTCTATATCATATGATCAACAAGTTTTTTCCAGTTCCAGTTTCTTGAATTTAACCGTTTCCGAAAAAGGAAGAAATGCATGCCTGATAACTACAGGCCTATTACTTTACTATTCATCATACTTTCGAAAAAGAAATTAAAGCATCTGGGAAAATGACGATCCGAGAGTTGTGCCAAACTTATAAGGGCTTATAAGATTTATTAGAGTTTTATGGACACCGGATGGCCTCGAATGTGTTTTTTTAGAAACAACGTATGCGTTGACGTAAAAGTGTTTTTGAATTGAAATTTTGAATTTGGGATGGTGTGAATTGGATTATATGAAATGAAAAAGTGTAACGCAAAAGAGACTATAAATGTATTTATTAGGGTAAGGCTAGTGAGAATGAGATAAAACGCGTTTCTATATATATATAGTTTCCCTGTAATTTGCTGTAACAATGCACTATTCAAAATAAAACAAACCATATATGTATACAACTGTAACACATTGACAGGACATGTGAACACAATTAAATTATCTTTTCGATTTAAAAAAAGTTTAACCTGCAAATGATAGTTATTCTCTTTGCTATTATCATGCTTGCGAAATTGCGCAAGAAATCTTGTAAGTTTCAAGTGTATATGCACTTATTTCGATTGCTATAACATTTCCGGTATGTTGCAAAATGTTAACACGTTCGTTTGAAGAACATTTGCACTGCGTGCTGATAGATTTTTGATAGATTTCATTTCAAGTAAACACTCAACTATACAATATCTTAACAGCTTCAAGTGTTCACATTCCTCAGCTTGTAATTAAGTAAATATTTTAAAAACTCATTTTAATTCTTTCAATATGACATAACCTACAAATTGCATTGGAGTGTGTTAAGAAATCCATTTTAAATTCCCAATACAAGTGAAATACAAGTATTTACCCCACAAAAATCGTATCAAAATCAAATTGCTACCCTTCACGAGGGTCTATAAAAAGATTACTTTAATTGACAAGTCTCAAGTGTATCGTTAAAGATTATAAATAACTTGACGTTGATTTGACCAATATTGATTTATGGCTATCATAACACTTTTAAAATAGCTGCGCGTACAAACTTGTTTTACGCTCAATAAACACCTAACTTTATATCTTATCTGAAATCGTGAACTGAAAGAAGCATAAAATACCTAAACATATCCAAAAACTGTATTCAAAGTGTTTTGAGTTGAGATAAGCTTTTTTTCAATAAATCAAAATCCGATTTTAAAATATTACCCTAGGTCGATTGGAGAAGAAGAAATTACGTGAAATCTCCTTTCGAAACTGCAGTGCAATGTACTCTTTCAAAAGATTAAAACTCGAACTAGGTCATGTCCTACTTGAAGGCGTGCACACTTGTGTGTACCTTGACAATGTGCATTTTATAAGAGAAATGACAACATGTCCGCATATACTGATAAGGTGACTTGGATAGGCTCGAGAAGAGTAGAAGTTGTGTTTCTTTAGATTGTATCTGAAGGCTACTTCAGAATTTTCGAGATAATGAAGTTCATACAAAGTTGCAAACAGAAATGTACACTTTCCTTGAGTTGGGGAGGTGGGATTGAATTTTCAAATGCTTCATTACTAGAATTTGTTTTAATGCATTAGAAATATATGGTCTTTCATTCAGGAGAGTGTCACAGTCTTATAAATCTACAAACAAAATATTGCAAGTGAAGAATTTTTTTTCAGTCATAATGGCAATGAGTTCATTTTTTACCACCTTCCCAAATGCTATTTAAAGTTACCTTATTTCTATTACAGAATGCAATGGAACAGCTTCTCAGTGAAAATGTAAAATTTTTAAAAAATACCAAGGATATTCAGGAATATATCCAAAACAGGTTTTAATAATTTACAAATGCGCTTATTTCGACTCTAAAATAACATAGCGACACGAAATATGTTTGACAGCTTATGACAGTGTTCAGCAGATACCAACATCTTAAGAATTTAATTGTCCCTAAAGTGGTATTTGGTTTGAATATTAGAAACAGCGGATTGGTACAAGATTACTATATATGCGCAATGCGTTTGACGCCTATGTTAATTTGGTAGAAAATATCCAAATTTACATTAACGAACGCGTAAAATCCAGTTCTTTATCTGATATTGTAAAGAAGAAATTTGGATTATACGTGTTTTCTATGTGTTCACATTTTTTGACAAATCATATCAACTGAGAATAGTCATCCATGTATTGATGAATGAAACATATTGAATATTATATATTTCTAATTCAACTCTTGCGAATACCAGTTATTCTCGTAATTTTCTTAATCTCAAAACCTACATTTTGAGGATTCGCTGCTTGATTATATTTTAGAATACGCAATGTACTTCAAAAAAACATTTCTTTTCTGTTAAATTCGCAAAAACACTTTCGATAACAAATATTTTTGTATCTGCCATTTATGGTGCACTTCGATCATCCTTGAATCTAGACATGATTGAATGATTATCATCGTCTGCCAACGCTGCAAACTGCCAATTTTATGCTAAAAAGCATTTTGTCAGCCCATAGTCATTTGATTATCAGCTTGCTGATAGACATGACAATATTGCAAGATATGGATATGACAACCGCCTGAATATCATTTTAAGAAAACATCTTTTTACTAGTTTTAGATTTAAATGGTATCACATCTTATCTCCATCTTTGAGTGGTAAAGGAACGCATACTTTCAGCCCAAATACGAGTCATTTTGTCATACTGAATACAAACGAATTGAGAAATTAAAACACATTATTTTCTTCCACATCCTAAACTAGATAAAACTGAACTAATATATCGTCCAGGAAGATTTAAAATAATTTGTGTTTTTCATACTTGGAACGCAATTGCTTCGGCGCAACCCCCTTTGATATGAAAAAGACCCTTTTTGGTTCGGTGGACAGAGCGTTTCTAGCTCTTCTATACAACAGTTGAATAACAACTTCAAATAGTTAAAAACGACTACCGACTACGACAGAAATTAAGTTCCACAAATACTGGACAGAAAGTTGCTATAGCACCTATACAACAGTTGAATAAAGTCTTCAAATAGTTTAGACCGGTACTACCGACTACGACAGAAATTAAGTTCCACAAATACTGGACAGAAAGTTGCTATAGCGCGTGGTACAAAAGTTGAATAAAGACTTGAATAAAGACTTAAAAGTTAAAATCGACTACTGACTATAAGACAGAAATAAAGTTCCAAAAATATCTGAAAATACATTTCCAAACAATTAGAGATCTGCAAACATGTTGTTTGCCTTTTAAAAATAAGAAGCTCCTACTGCACTAATCAAGTCATTAATCTTGAAACCAACCATCGATTTGTAACTTTTCTTCGTCCTTAAGGTGGTTTTCTCTAGATTTTCTCTTGTTACGAACAGGATTGCAACTTTAAAATTATATATAAAAAAACACACAGAACTGCAGCAAAGAAACACATACATATCTTCATGGGTTACACCCCCTTTTGAATATTTGTGCCGTTCTGCTGACTGCTGAACATTTTTCATGTCCCCCAAGAGACAGACCATGAAACAGAAGTATACAGATGGTAGATGGAAAATGGCTGCCTTGTCAGACAGCAGCGCATATAAAATCCGCCTCCTTTTTGGCCGCAAATAGCCACTGTCAAGCAGCCACAAGAGAAAAAAAATTCCCTACCAACAAAGTTTGATGTTTGTTGTTGGTTTCTCTCTGTTGCTCAGTTGAGTATCTTATCCATGGCGAATTATTCCCGATACTATACATCTTTAGCGCAACGATGGGATACACACAGGGGGCAAAGAAGACCCACTATCCATCCACAGGAATCAGAAAGGAGTCGGAGTCCATCCGCAACCGAATGAGAAAACCATTCCCCTGTCAGAGGCGATTCAATTGCGTTGCGCTCACGTTTTCCGTCTTTTCACGGTTTAGTACTGAGGGTCTATGGTATACCCTCTCCTCGCATCCTTCTCGATGGTATTCTTTTGAGCACAGCATTTTCCTTGCTTCATTTCGTTTGTGGTTGGTCTTTGGTCGGTCGGTTTTCTGCCCAACAACGAGGGAAGCAATAGAGACTCCATGCAGAAGAAACTTGCTTCTTCTTATTTTGCTCAGCAGTACGTGCAATGCATAAACATCACATACACTGTAAGGAGATGAAAAAAAAAAAGAAAACGTATCTAGCTACTTCAGGAAAAATATTAAAGATGGATCCATGAATTGCACGGATATCAGAACTCACTCTCTGAAGGGGATCTTTTGGGTTGGCTGGCCCAGTGCTTTATCATTTCAGTCACGTTCATGCATCTGCTTTGGCATCAGTGCAGACACAGGAAAAAAAACAGAAAACCTCGAAAAACACGTAAAAGAGGTGGAACAAGGTATGGAAATGCCATGGATTCTGTCCATTGAATGAATGGGGAGGCAGCACAAAATTCATTTCATGAAATTTTCTATCTACGTATAGCGTAGATACTTGTACACGTAGGTTCGATGTTAGAATGCAGAAGCAAAGCAGACACTTATGGTATACGGTATTCAGTTATCGTCCTGCTTCTGATACTCTGTGTGAGATCGTGAACTTTGCGAGATCCAATATGGTATTCGCATCTATACTCATATGGGGTATGATGTTGAATAATGCTGACCAAGACCACCATATTATACCGAGAGAAAAGCAAATTATAGTTTATGCGCACGGTGCATCGTTGTAGGAACAAATGTTCACAGGTAGGTGCGGTTATTAGCTTTGTAATTATTTGGTATATCTGTAGGTGAACGATGGCAGGATTATGAAATCGGGAAGGTATAATGAGTGTACTTCGAGATTGTTAGAAATTTGATAATTGTATGCTAGATGTCACGTTGATACTTTTAACAGATATGCTGTAGGTAGTTTAAAAAGCACGATCAGTCAATTCCCTTGATTTTTCTCACGAAGGGGTTACTATAAAACCAATTAAAAAAATTTTGAAAACAAAAACTCATAACAATAATTGTATAGGAACGATAGAAAAGCTGAATAGTACCAAGATATAGAAAACAAAACTTACCTAGAACACAATTTTCTCTTCAGAACGATTTGAGATCGGTGCATTTTAAAACTTAGATTTGTCAAGATGTTTTAGATGATGTCATGATTTTTAAAAGTAAATTCCTTAAATCACCTATTGTACGGTGTAAAAGCTTCGAAAATATGATTAAACTTCATCTTTGTGTTCTAAACTGGCAAAAAAAACATAAGATTTGTGTACATTGCAAAAAAAATGTACAAACAGATAGATGTAGCTTGAAGGTAACACGCTACCCAGTGAGTTATTATTTTGAAGACGCAATTAAAGCCTGTCTTTATTTTCTTTCCAATAATTTACAAGAAGTCTATATTGCCAGTGAAATTCTACTAATAGATATGAACGCCCATAATGTTTTTTTAAGTGTACGCAGCTTCAAGAGAATAGATTTATAAATTAGTTGTACTCTATGAACTAAGGTCCTTTTGTATGTTTCAAACAAAATCTAACCATCCAATATTCAATGATAAATTCAGCTTCCAAGTAATGCTAATATTCCCAGAAAAATTTGACCAATAGATATGGATCTATTAGGATCATAAAAGTTTTTTTTTGTAAATGTACACAGAACGTAGCATCACGAGAACAATTTTTAATGTGCTTATATCATTCTAAAATCGGATTCCAAATAGGTAATTATAAGCGACATTATGAGGTGGTGTGTTTTTTTTTTGTGGACTGTACCTAACTTGATGCCGGTGTCAATAAGATTCCGCATTCCGAATTTTGATATGCACTCAACATCTGTGAAATAACACATCATGGTTAACTAATTATATTTTTTCGATATTGGTAAACAAGATGGTCAAAGAGATATGACCTTAAAAACAACAAGTGGTGTAGTTCAAACTAGCTTCTGAAAGAGTGCCCAGTTTCAAGATGGCAGAACGCCAAAGGGGAATATTTGAAAATGGTTACTTTATATTGGTTTTGCTTTGCTAAAAGTAACTTCAAATTCGTTAATATTAAAGAAGAAATTAGATGCTGTTCATCTAATACAAGCAAATTAGGGATGTTTGGCCTGATTTGTATCTGATGTATTCCATGAGAATGATTGCTCCGAGGCAATCATCACAGAGTCTGCAGTTCGGTTCATTCGCTTAAAACAGGACATCAGGCGTGAAGAATTATAATCAACACAAGTCATCGACACACAAGTTTTACTTTCCACAGCTACCACTCAAGGCATAACTGAATTCAGGCTCCGAGGCAATCATCACAGAATCTGCAGTTCGGTTCATTCGCTTAATACCGAGATCAACTGATATCGAGTTAGGGTTAGTCAGTAGTTTCTCATTAACAACAAAGTTGTAAATATTACGCTTGGGCCAAACTTTATAGCCTCCAAATCACCGACCCAGGCTCTAATAATCCAGTCACTGTATGGAAATCTCCCGAACCGAAACCTATCCATTAGCGATTGGAGGCTTACAGCTTGCAGGCCAATCATTCTACAAACTGGCTAAAATCAATCTTTTTTTCTGCAGCTCAACGATTAAAACTAGACCAGTCAGGACCTTCTCCCAAACAAACAAGGTCGATGCAGAATTAAGATTCTGTTAACTTGAAGAAAGTGGAGACGTACAAAAAGTCGGCCTTTAGTCTGCAGTAGACTTTGATATACATATATAGATGAGGCAGTCAATTCATAAGAGTGCCTGTTTTCCTCATATAAAAAGCCTTTAGTCAAGCCCTATGAATACGATTAAGTCAAGTGTCTTACGATCTAAAATTAAATACTTAGGATTGACCACAAACCTAGCAATTCCATTCATTTGAATGTGCAAAGTTATATTTTTGACACAATGAATGGAACCACGCATTTAACGCCGACTCAAAACTGCCTGGGTCTTAACAAACGATAAAATATGATCTGTTTTATAAGTTTAACGGACGATTTCTTCTTGAATCAAAATAATTCATTTGCTGGCTTAGAGGAAGGCAAACTCAGCATTTGCATTGGGCCTAATAATGTAAGTTCTCCATACTTTCAAAACCAATAACGAAAACAACCATAAATCCATGTCAGTTTCCCACGAACCCCAGTTTTATCCAACTGTAAAGTAGTGGAAGCTTCCTATTAACCTATTTTTTACACATCTACTTCGAAAGCAGTAATAATACACTTTCAAAATACCATCAACCCTCCCAAGCATCCTGCACTTCTTTTTATGAAAATACCGATTCTTATCGCCTTTTTATAGGTCCATCATCCCTTTTACAAAGAACAACCAAATGTCAAAGTCAAATTCACTATCAGTGATGGAATCTTATCACAGCTGAACTCGACACCATTCACCATCATTGTGAGACCACAATTCTCCCTAAGTTAGGGTAATGCACTCCCAGATGCTCGTGCTCGCATACCCAAACGATTTTGTAACCCCCTTCCGATGCACACGTCTAATTCTAACTACAATCTAGATTACAATTCACACACTTCACCCTCCCTCAGAAGTTGACCTAATACCAAGGGTTAGTTCGCTTATCAGTATCAGTTCATTCAAAGCTGTACCAACTGCAGGGCATACACCGTCATCACATCGGCAAACGTCGACGCCGATCATTCAAATGTCACATTAAATGTTGCGTGCATCACACAACACCGTAGACTTAAGCTTTTCATCGTCAAAGCAGTCGACTGAAAAATACACGACTGAGTATCGTATCTTTCTCCCCGAAAAAAAAAACAAACGAAACATAAATGTCGACAGATAAGGATTTCCAGTTAATCCCCTTTTGCGTTCGGTTCTCACATCGCGTCACAAACAGCAACACCAACAAAATTAAATTCCAACTAAAACTGGATGCTGTGCTAAATCCCACATGGCTGGCACCAGACCGGAGAGTTCTCCTCATCGACACCGACCGTCCAAAGCTGAATAGGTGGGAGGTTTGGGGGTAAATGTGAAATACTCTCATACAAGTGATGCAGTGACCGATGACTACATACTGAACACACCCATAGAATGTTTAAAGCTATGACAGGCTGTACGGAAAATAGGCTTCAGAACCAGTTTGCCATTTTGCAAAAAAAAACAGTAAACACCTGATGGGTGTTTTGTATCGCACATTGTCTGTAGATATTTTTTATGGAGCAATGTACATAATTTTTTTTTATTTTGACGGATTTTGACATTTTGGCGTTTTTATGAATTATGTTCGAGTGCAACAATTGTGACATGACTTCGATAGGTGGTGACATTTAACCGACATAAGCATTTTCCAATTGAGGTAGATACATAGATGTGTCATTGGGTAGTGAAACTAAATGCAACCTACACAAGTGACAGAAGTCAAATTGATTTGCATTATATATTATGCTCAAATCGATTTTATTTAGCGAATATAATATGAATACTTGTAAATTATGAAGTGTCAGCTGTCACGTTTTCTATAGGTCATGTTAATGCGCTGACAAGAAATAAACGTAGATATGCCGTGAGTAGTTGATAAATGATGCAATACTGGTAATTTGTTTGGCAATGTTACACTCAAATTAAGGTTATTCTGGGCTCTAATTCGAGATTTATTTACAGATATGCGGTTTTAAGTTAAAAGTTGTTTAGCTAATTCTAATACAGTGTAGGTTCGAGATCAGGTAACATTTTGCAATGTAACTATTATCTAAATAAAATATGTGCGTCAAATGTCAACGTATATGTCAAATTTGACAATCGTTCAGCATTTGTTTTAATTTTGTTGGTTGATTTGTATGAATAAAATTCGGACACTACCGACTCATAAGGACCTAATACTTTATTAAAAATTAATAACGAATAGACAAGTTATTTAAAGCATCTACCACTGAGCCACTGCACCCACTTACACAATATTTGACACAAAATAATAAATAAATTTTGACTCCTTTTTTTGTGTTCAAACACCTTTTGACAGATATTGACATACGTTGGTGGGTTTCGCCTTGATATGAAAATCACCAGTTTTTGAAGTTTGTAGATCCATTACAAAAGTAAATACTTAAAATTTAGTTTGAAAACTTAAATTCTGACAGTTACTTGGATAAGTTAATGAACTTCGCATATATTTGAATACTGATATTAAAAATTGTTGATATTTGTAGGTTCATGTAAGATATCATGGATATATGTCATAAAGTTTGACATCTGAGTTATATTCATGCACATCTTGACAGCTATACAATGAGATTTTACTCTTGTTTTTCTACAACTATGAAAAACAAGAGTAAAATCTCATTGTATAGCTGTTTAAAAAATTTTGTTAATATATCACCCGTGAAATTTGAAGAATAAAAATATGACGTATATATTTCATAAAAAGAAGAATTAAGAATTTAATCACAAAATCTGAAGGTCTGTGAACAAATCGATATTTCCCTATTAAATGCGGAAAACTAGTTTTTACAGTTTATAGACTCATGTACGATAGCTAATACTTTATGTCAAGTTTGACGTTTTAGTAATGTTTAATTCGTACACACAGTTGGATTTAAAATATTTACTATAAACTGCGGTTTTGTCGTATCTTACTTGGTGTAATCCGAAAATAAACAAACTCACGATTGGGGATTGGAAAAGTGTGTATGGGTTGCAGAAGCGATTGCCATAACTTTATAAATATGACACTTCAACGGTGGCAAATCTTTTGAACTATCTTCAAAGATGTAGTCGACCATCAATGCATAAATTAGATGGCTTCTATATTTAATTGAAAGCTTAAGTGTAATAGTCACCATGTGGCGCTGTGACTAGCTGTCATGTGTCTTATCTATAAAATACACATTATGTCCACCCGTTCCTAAATCATCAGCAAAAATGACAAACTGAAATGTCCAGTAAGTGAAATTTTAGTTTGCAGTAGATTATTGTACGGAAGAATAGTTTTTTGTCGCATTACTTTTACGATACAATCCGTAAATGTTAAGTTCGGTTAAACCTGTTGCAGACTTAGACGAAACGCGTACATGGTTTTGTCGTATTTTTTTAAGTTTGTTATGGGACCACTTTCGTGTGCTGCTATTAATAAAAGTCATATACTAGGGTGTTAATGCTGGTAAGATGAAACAAATATATTCTTTGATAAAAAATGAGTATTTTCTGTTATCTTACAGTGATTTAATACCTAGGTATGTCCTTCCTGAAAGATCTATTGAATTTACAACTTTAATAAGGAAATAGTCTAGTGTCTCGTCTATTGAAAGGCATCTTCATTAGATCATTCCCCACTGATGGATATGCAAGCTGACCTTTTTCAAGCCCTGCAATCAGTTGATTACTCCATATATGAGTATGGGTATGGATCTGACTTCAATCTTCGCCATCAAAAACATCTCCAATCTTTCTCCCAACGAGTTATAACTTATGAATGAGTTAAATACACAACACAAAAAATTAATTGATGAGATGACATTCCGTGACTAATAACCACTTAACAAAAGAAAACAAACACACCCTTGAGCCAAACAATAATTACCCATTTAAAACACAATAATATAGTCATTTGGTAGAAGATAATAAAAAAACCTCCAACCCCAACATCCTCTCCATATAATTATCTCTGCACGCAACAATCACCAACCTCAGTCATTCCCAATTCGAGCACAAAAAACTCTCAAAAATTCCACATGAAAATAAATATCAATCTCCATCGAACATAATCTACAGAGAGCTACACCAAAGCTACACACCGAGATTTAAATATCCCCCTCGAAGGCGAATGTTAATTGCAGTGCGATCGCATGTAGACTTTACACCTTATCCATTTCCTACACAATTAGGCCCCCAAAGTGGTACTGTTGTCCACCAGAAGCATCAGCCGCAGCACACCCCAAAAGTGCAACCGAATAATAACATGATCAGCTAACCCCAAGGGATGAAGATGCGCTGCTGCGTAAAGCCTCTTCCATATAAATATACAAACGAACAGACCTAGAAGCGAAGCTATTAAAAATGTATCTCAAGCTATAACAAACAGCAAAAAAAAATAAATAAAATATGAAAAATGTTCGCATAAATAAATAACACAAAACCCTGGTGTCAGCAGACAAAAGGGATTCCCAATTTATTCTTCAATCCCACAGAGGATCCACAATATATTGGGTGGGTTACCTTCCAGGTATGAGATGATTATACGCAGACACCACCATCACCATCATCATCATCATCATCATCACCATCATCATCATCATCGTCGTCGTCGTCGTCGTCGTCGTCGTCGTCAGCAACCTCGCAACATCAACAGCATCTCTTCAGATGTAATTTCCTCCTCAATGGGCAATTAGCATGAGGCACCTCTCCATAGAAAGGACTGAATTCGGGATTAGCCTTAGGCTTGAAAAAAAAAAAAAACACAACAACAAAGTTTCCAACTCTTTCTCTCTCTACCTGACTGGCTGGGTGTCATCCATCATAACGACGTATGACGTATATGCATCGTATTCCTTCTTCCTGCACACTGCGGCAGTTTTATATTTGAATGCCTTTAGCTGCTTGGGAACTTCAAGACTAACCATCAAAGGAACATCTGAATTTGATGCGGACTACGTTTGGCATATCCGTATCCGTTGCGGATTGTTAATAATTTATAAAGGTGCAAATGGAGCAGAGCCCCTTCGGTTATAGAAAAAAAACATTAATATATGCCGGCTAGCCTCCACCTATACCCAGACTAGAAGCTCGTATGATGTCATACATGGAGATGGAGAAAAACTATTTGATTCATGCAAATAGAAGAAATTATTTAAAATTGATGTGTGTATCTATGTCTCTATCCACATTTACGTAATCCACAATTGATTGACAATAAAATGCGGTATTTGCACACAAACAATCTCATAAAATTTGTGATGATAATTCAATCAGAATGTTTGAACATTAGTTCACCTGTCTACAAGGTAAGGATTCTTAACGAAATAAAATATGAAACGCATGCGTTGGGAAATTTGCATAAGTATTTACTTCACTTACTGTTTGATTTCGAGTCTTGAAATCTGACTTTGATTAGGAATCCGGTTAGATGGAGACAGATTATACTAAAGGTAGATCATGATGGTTGGTCATGTTGAGGAGATGGTGATTTTTTTGAAGAACTTTAATAGGAGAATAGAGAAAGTATCTGACGCTCTTTTATGGGTTAAGTCAGTTTTGAGAGGTTATGTGGTACTTGGTTGTTTGCAAAGCAAACTTTCACCAAGCGGTTTTGATGCAATAGATACGAGATAAATTTGGCAGTAGTCTATCGCCTACAATTAAGTAAGCTTTGTGCGAATAACTTTTAAGAAGTTGTTAGTGAATTCTGGTGGTGTCATGTGGAAGTGTGAATCAGTATCATATATGCCTATTATTGATATCTTTTATCGAAGCATGGTCAGATCAGCCCTAGCCATAAAGTGTTTTTTGAATATCATTGACATTGTTTTCACAACACTGCTGGCACTTTTTGGTATAGTCCTATCCTAACCGCCCGTACATTGCCTTCGAGTATCTACAGCAGAGAGGAAATCATATGAGAGCAGGATCACAGGGAACCTTCCTAAACTTACCTTCTATGGTTCGAAATTCACGCTTTATAGTTCGCTCTGACTGTATGGTGCTTCTACCTTACTTTCAACTATCTTCCAACGGGGTACAAAACTCAGATTTTGTAAGACATCTTTTATGAATATTTATGCCCATTCGTCGTGGCTGACATTCGTCCATTAAGACCTAAAATGAATCAATATATTTCAGGGTTTCAGTTAGCCTGCCAACACCTTACTAATAACTTTTACTGGCACTTTGCTTGCCTTGGTTTGACAAACCTTCAGAACGGCATAGCAATTGTTACACAAAAGCGTTGAAATAAAATCAGACTAGTAGTTGGCATTCAATTGTAGGTCATGCCATTAATCCTAAATAAACGCACCTAGGTATGTATAATCTGTTGCTCCAAAAAGTTTTACAAATTTGTAATTGGTATCTGAGCTATAAAAACAAGAAAACCTATAAAGCTCTGACACACATGTTATCTGACAAAAACAGAACATCATATCTGCGCTTAGGAGGTGAACAACTACAAATGGAGTCTATTCCATAGACTATAAGTCGAAAAGAATGAACCAATTGAATATTAGACGAAAGCCGGCTTGATTTTGAAAATTAGTCAATAAGCAGCAAACGACCTCTACTCAACGCACAAAGAAGTAGAATAATGGACTCAATGCTTTATGTAACTTACGGTTGTCGATCCTTATTTAGGAATCTTTTAAAAACTAAATACATGCTGCAAACTCCCTTCTTCCTTCAATCTGAGCTTATGTAAGCTTGTAAAGGCATATTTTAAAGTACTCCAATAATACCTCATATCTTCCCACTCCTTTAACTACATAATGTTACAAATTTTATTAAATTGTACGTGTCACAACAGCTTATACAATTCCATTTATTTTGTTCTCATTACAGGTCGAGGGGAACCGCCAGTTGGAGTTGGCGATCCCTGTGCCGGATGTAATAAACCAATTCTAGATAAATTTTTATTAAATGTCCTCGAAAGGGGATGGCACGCGTCATGTGTGCGCTGCTGTGAATGCCTTCAACCGCTTACGGATAAATGTTTTAGTAGAGAATCTAAGTTATATTGTAGAAATGATTTTTTTAGGTAAGTTAACAAAAAAAACTTTTTCTTTCTTACTTTTTTTTATATAAGTAGTAGAATTTCTTGAAACGTAGCAAAATAATTAAAAGTATTAAATAAATCTTAATAAATCTGAAGAGATTTATTTAATACTTTTAATTATTTTGCTACGTTTCAAGAATTCTCCTACTTATATAAAAAAATGTTAATAAATGCAAAATAGAAACCTCATTTAAATTAAGAGATTTCATAAAAAATGTTTTCATAAACCGTGATTTACTGTGACATTTCTGTCAACATTCAAAAAGCTGTCAGTTTATTTACATTTCTGTTCATGCTATTGTGAATGATTTTTTAATTGACAAACATATTTTTTTTGATTACAATTAAACGTCAAGATTTATGTAAAAAAAATAAAATTAAGCTGAATCCGGAGATTTATGTCAAACCACCAGAATTAATTAAAATCACAAGATTTATGGTAAACTAGGAATGCTTGTCAAATCACAACTTTTTTCTATAACTGCAGGATCAAAAAATAAACTTTAAAACACAAAATTTATGTCGAATAACGAGATTTATGAAATCACGAGAATTATTAGAATCACAAGATTCATGTTAATTCACGAGATTATGTTAATTCACAAATTGATGTTATGTTACAAAAGTATCTTAAATCACGAGATTTATGTAAAAAAAACAATATTTATTCAAAATCACAACATTTATAAAAATCCAGGTGGAATGGTCATTCATGTATCTTAGGCCATCATAGTTTTGAAGTTGATGAAAACACACCTTAATGGGCTACCACTTTCTTATCAGAGACAAATGGGAAAATGTAAATATCATCAATCTAGACGAATAATTCAAAGCTGGAAAATGTAACTTGGATTTTGAGAATCAATCAAATTTTAAAGTTCAGCAGCGATATAGTACCTTTTCATTTTAAGCCATACTGAGAGCTTTTTAAGTACTGTCGCAGAGGTTAGGGTAAGATATTCAGATCTATCGAGGTAAACGTACCAAAGAATATTCGACAAATCGGGGAATTTCTTCCGAACGGATACCTAGATAGGGATGATTAGCTCATATTGTAATGTTGATTTATGCTGTTTCGTAGGTCATAGAGGAGCCAACGAACTAATTGGTGCAACATGCTTGTTAGGACCCTGGGCATACTATTTTCTGACAACCAATCATGTGTCCTTGTATACATCTATTGTATACTACGGTTGAGTTAAGATACGAATTTCTAGACAGTTCATACTACTCGGATGATTTGTTAGGTCACGGCAACAGGAGGGCACGTGGAAAACATTTTAGTGTTGTTCGACTGGCGATCTGCGTGGGGTTCATCACGCTATTGATAGTTGATCATAGCTTAAGTTTAAACCTTGGACTATTGAATAATCTGCAGTAGCTTGGAAATAAATTTAATTAATACCACCAAATCCAAGTGGAGTATAGCTTCACTTGTGTAGAAGCTATAGTCATCTAATATTGGACAAAATCAAAGAATCAGTAATATCGTACAAAGGAATAAGAAATACATAACAACTTTTCTAAGCATGATCACTGGCCATAGAATGCATCATAAATATACACTAAGGACCACTTGCACCAACGCATTATTTAACTTAACAGTGGTTAGCTGCCTGAAGTCACTAGTTGGAAAAATACGGTGGTACAAGTGGACGGAATTCAAAATTCTCTTCAGATGCTGCAGTGACGAGCATGTGCATAAGGACATACCACACTCTATTTCTTATTTTAATCAGGTTTTTACTAACCAGAATTAAAGGAACTTTTCTTGTCCTCGATTGAAATGTATAGCTATACATTTTTCTGGTGGTCCCAAGAGCTACATGTTAAAATTGGTTACTGTCCACGGTGTAAACGTAGCCATTGATTGCAAAAAAATGTCTGTTCGACGCCATATGTAAAATTTACTACACTTTCCGATAGAGTCCGATTTTGCTCCACCCTGCATTAGGATAGCATTGACATTCCATTAGCAGAATCTCTGGATCTAACAAAATCAACTTTTGATTGTCAAGATATTTGGGATTACAAAAAATTAATAGTACATTC
Organism: Rhingia campestris; assembly: GCA_932526625.1. Taxonomy (NCBI): domain Eukaryota; kingdom Metazoa; phylum Arthropoda; class Insecta; order Diptera; family Syrphidae; genus Rhingia; species Rhingia campestris. The sequence goes on along the minus strand of OW052182.1, from coordinate 47,627,736 downwards.
TCAATAAACCGAAACGCGTCATTGCACTAAACCTTTTTACTCATTTCAACAAAGTGGTACCACCAATTTTAACCCGCGTAAGTCATTGAGTTTCTTAATCCCTTCATTTGGATTTCGCTTTAGCCAAACGCCGCATTTGGTAATGTGAAATTGTTTGCAGAAATGACTCGCATTCGGGCTGCGATCGCGCGTTTAGCCTTAATGACGTATTGTACTGTAAATCCCATAATGTAAAAAAAGGAACGTTTGCACATATCCAAAAATCAACATTTGCGACAAAATTTCGGAAATTCGTTTCATCGAGCCAATTTAAAATGGCACCTACGTTGGATACGTTTTCGTGTTTAGTGTTTCTTGATTAAGTGCTACAATAATATACGTAGACAACGACTCTGTTAACAGCTATTGTCTTTGTTGTTTTTGTAAAGGCGCACTGAATGACTTGCGAAATAATTAAAAAAGGTCTGTTCGATTTGACAAACTCTTAAATGCAAAGATTAAATTTCAAATTCCAAAATCATTTCAATGCAATTAAACTCCGCTTTGACTTGGTTTTGTCCTAAAAATTGAATTTAGAATAGGATTCAATGAAATCTCAAAGGTATTTGTATCTTGATTTATTTAAAAAGGAAAAACGTGAAAAAACAGATCCGAGAATACAGAACGATGTGTAATTACCATGTGTTACTGCAAACGACAGAATGAGATTAAAAAAAAAATGAAAATCAATCTATCGCGTATGTTTTTTGCTCTCTGTCAACGCTGCATAAGCACACATTGCAATGACGTTTAAGGCAATTATATAATCAAAGAGATTGGCAGTTGGCTTTTTTACCTTGTGATGTCAGCATCAGCAGACTTCTTTTTTTATTCCATTCATTTTTTCTTCTTTTCTTTTGAGATATCCATTCACTTTGAATTGAAATGAAATCAAACACAAAAATAAAAGTAGAACGAGCAAATCATCTTCCACTTCGATGAATACCTTGCATGGTAGTGATTTGTGTGCTCAGTTGTGATTTAGATTTATCTATGTCTCTCCGCCCACACAAAATAAACGGGTAGACTATAAAGCGGTGGACTTAATTAGTTCGGAAGTTGATTGCTTACAAGTTTTCGTTTCGATGTTTGTTTAACTTTATGTAGATATTTATCCCAGACTCGTAAAATGTATATGAGACAATTTTGTTAACAAAGTCTGGTCTTGTAAAACCCAGCTTAAAGTTAATTTTTCATTAGTTAATGTCATCGGAATAGTGCTGTCCCATTTGGAATTAAATCTGAAAGCCAATTTCTATTCTGAGAACTGTCAACATTTTCATTTTAAATGTTTTTAAAGCGATTGGTAAATAAATATGTAGAGGGAATTTCGCTTCTAAATTTAATTTCAGAAGAGAAAATATTTCCGATAACGTATTTCTTTTGCCAATGGAAAACACCCTTATATTTTTTTCGATAACTATATAGACAAATTATCCTAAATTTTTGACAATTTGAAATCGGGATAACACATTCGTGGAATAATAACAAACACCTCTCATACTGTGAACCTAGACTTGTGTTGTATAACCTTCAAATCTTTTTTTAAGGTTGTTATCTGACACTCTCTGAATTTGTTAATTTCGAAATGCGACAGACGAAATTAAATAATTTGCCACTGTCAGCCTATCGACCTTTGCGCAGATATATACCTACACCTGCATTTCTAAAAAGTCAAATAAATTAGCAATATCATTTCAACAACTCCGTCTTTACTGCTGGGTATTCCTATTACGTCGAAATAGGTCGCTTTAGCTTTGATGATAATATAGTCAGAAATAATCTACAGTATACATGTACATTTTCCATAGATAAGAGCAATTCTTGAAAAAGATTTTATCGCCCTTAAATGTGGGAAATATGAGTTTGGCTTCACAGTGTGGTGGAATATATAGAGATAACTTTCAATCACCTTAATCGGAAAGCAAGAACCTACTAAATACAAGGTTGCACTTTGACGTGGACTTCATGATTCATGTATTATTTAAAAAAGATATATGGAAACGAAATAAAAGTATATTGATAACATTGTTTGTTGATGGACTTGTCATTTGGTTTTACCGTTGCACCTGCAAGTTGATAATAAGTATCAGTCCCCACAATACAAATCAGACAATCATAATCTGTAAAAAGAAATAAAAAGTTTGGCTTCCATTTTATTTAGCCATCGAAAGGTGAAGCATAAGGACGTTATTTGATATTGGGATTAAATTGAAAACACATTGAAATACAATGGGTCAAGAACTGAAAATTATATATCAAAACACATCAGCATAAATATAAAATAAATAAGATTGTACTGTCAACATTTTCAATCGAAAAGAGGTCTTCAAACAGTGTAGAATCAGAACAGAACATCAAGCGATTCAACTTTGCATGTAAATAAAAATATAAAAACATTTATCAGACAATTTAAAAATTACCCAAACACCTCAATAATAATTTTAAAAAAATGCGTTTAATTTAATCGTTGGTCTCCCATTGGGAACGTCAGCAGGCAGTGGAAATTCGGCGACCGTGCCGATAACCAACCAGGCCGAGTGCCCTACCAAATGCTCAGCCTCACTGCCGTAGCTAAGGCAAAAATGACATTGGGTAAACCTGGTCTCAGCCATGTTGCTTAATGCGCATCTTTTCGAGGGTAAACGGGTAACAATTAACTATAAAACCTAGTCCGAACCCAAACCCTGGGCGACTGTTGCATTGAGATTCTTTCCCAACCACCCTAAACCTTAAATGGTCAACCGTTTGTTTGGCTTCGAGCTTGCACCGCGTTGATGCCATGCCCCTTGGCTTTGGAACCTGGTTTGATTCATAGCTAATACGAGGGGTACACCACATCCTTACTTTAATCGAGCTCGCCCCAAATTAATATCAAACCAACCATCCTCTAGCTCCAAACAGGTCCACCCTGCTAATGCTGTCTACAAGGATAAACGGGTACTTACCAAAATAATTTCCCGTATCCAACATATCTCGAAATTAGATCGGCCTGTAAGACAAAATTCGTCTCTGAGCTGGGCCAAGGAACAGCTTCAACATTTCGCTAGCTCCTTCGGGGATACCACGTAAAAAATGCCAAGGTCGGTGAAATACATCACAAGGAACGCCAAAAAGAAAAAAATGGCCAATTCCATGATTTTCAGAGCCCCTAATAGAAAGTTTAGTCAGATGTTGAAAGAAAATCTGGAATTCGCGGTAATTGACCGCAGTGACCCAGTGGGAGCTTTACACTGGAAAATGGAGTAAGGTATAAGTACAAAACTTGCCTCCAGCTTCCTCCACCTGTCTGTTTGCGCATACCAGATGCCCAAAGATCTTTACAAAATAGCAGTGTCCAGGGCAGGGGAAGTTTGGTCAGGAGCATAACTTGATGTTGTGGAACAGATTCGTAACCACCCTCGTAGTCGAGCATTGATCCCCCTCGAAAAACTTATTTTGATCATCTGTCCAAATCATTGTTAATTGCTTTAATAGTTATGTAATCATCATCCCTGAAGACACATCGACAAATGAAAAAAAATCTGAAAGCCAGCTGTCAAATCTTTTTGGATTCACAATAATCCATTTTTAATCACCATAATCAAGAGCTCCGTCGATTGTCTTACATAATATCAAAACCGAAATCTATCGACATGATCGACACAAAACAAGTCATTAATCGCACTCGCAATAGGGGTCATAGGAAAAATAAGTCAATCCTATCCATGACATCGATGATCAACCCTATAAAGTCCACGACTAATGACTTTAAGCGAAGCAAGCAGTACCTACTGCAGTTTCTACAGCCTTTCCAAATACCGACCATCCGATTCGTGACTGGAACAATTCGCGAAAATTTGATGAAAAATTTCACCTTTTTTTTAGTTTAGAATACAATAGTTGAACACCGCCGTAAACGAGTAGCATAGGATCAAGGTGTTAAAGAAAAATAAAAAGGTTTGTAATCCACTAGTTTGCTTACAAAAGCAACTGCCTAAATAAAAACCTCAAAAGTGTGTTCGCTTTAACAAACTTAAGACAGTAATCTCATTTTAAAAAGCTGTGAACAAAGAACTTGAAGCGATATTTATATAGGGTTTTCGAAATACTTGTAGGCATTGATATGATGTCATATATAGTAGGGAACTTTGTGAGCTTAATCTTTTGGGGATATATCAACAATTTTTTAGCCTTTGTTCTTTTTCCAATATTCATTTCTATGCCTTTTTGGCCTTTTTAAACGGTAACAAAGTTGTTCATACATAATTATTCGTTTTTTTTTTTTAAAAAAAAGCTAATCTCAATATAGACAAACTTTATAAATTACCATACTTTCTATTTGCCGTCAGTGACAAATAAGCTCTTAATTTTTTTAATAACAACAATTTTATAATTTAATTAAAACATTAATTTTCTTTACCTACTTTCAGGCGATATGGAACAAAATGCAGTGGTTGTGGACAAGGGATTGCACCGTCAGACCTAGTGAGAAAGCCTCGAGATAAAGTCTTTCATTTAAATTGCTTTACCTGCTGTATATGTAGAAAACAACTAAGCACAGGGGAACAACTCTATGTGTTAGATGACAATAAATTTATCTGCAAGGATGACTATCTGTTAGGTAAAGCGCCCGGCCATCATTCGTTAAGTGGTAAGTTTTAATTAACCGCACGCCAAAACTAGAACAATGTGAATTTTTAAATAGAACGCTTGGGAACTATTATCCACCTATTGACATAAAATTATGTGTGCGTATACTTAACCTGTGGGTAAAATCGGAAAACATTTCAATCGGGTATTTCGTAGGATAATAGAACGTGATAAATAATGGAAACAGTCTGGTTTATCTGGAAAAACATTAGCACAGACATATTTGCAGTAATACTTTGCGAAAAACAAACCACCATTCAACCATTGTTACGGCACATAAAGGGATACAAAAAAATGTATCCCCAACATTCATATTCCTGATTTGTGTAATATTTTATCATCCCACTTACAGACAAATAAACACACACATACTAACACAACACACACGAGTCCACAATGAATTCCATAACTTATACGAATTTCTAGCAAACGATGACAATTCCAATACCGTATTCCACCCCAAACTCAGAGCCAGAGCATCATGGTGGGGCGCTGTTGGATGGGTTGGCATGGAATGGCCTACCCCCTCACAAGGGAATCCTGAGCGTTGTTGTCCTGAATGGTATGGTGAATCTCTATATCTACTCAACCAATAGCAGAGATCTTTCCTCGAGATAAAAGACACAAACTACCCAAAGCCAGGAGCTCTGGCAGTAGTATATCGCACACCGAATAACAAAAAAAAAACCGAAATGTATTTCTGCCTTTGTGCCATTGCCAGGGATATCGCTCTCCCTCTTACAACCATAAATATCCTGGCTATGTGCCATATCTAAATGGTGCACATGTATAGATACTTATTATACCGATAGGACACCAAGTCTTTGGGTGAAAAAAAGAACGACTTCACAGTCTTCATGGCTGGATGGGTGGGTGGAATGATAAAAACAGCGCTCAAGTCCAAATGATGCCCTGTTCGTACCGAAAAACCGTTGCGTTGCTGCTATTTTCCATTTTTATCTATATCTATTTAAATTCAAAGCTAAAATCGATGCAAGCTCTAGGTAGCAGTCGAGAATATAAAAGGATCTCTCGACTACTGCTTGCCGGATAACTCCCGTCGAGGGGGGAAAGAAACATACAAAGATGTGTTTGGGAGTATAGCACCAGGTACTTTGGGATACACAAATTTTTTTTTAGTCCTTAAAACCTTTGCCAACAGAGACGGGTTGGGTGAATAAAAATGGAGTTCGTTTCATTTTTGCTGCTGCTTCTCCCCAGAGCGCATGATCTCATAAATTTCACAAATGTATTGGAGCTTTATGTCACGTATACTTTAAGTATAGCTCTGACAGGAGCGCAAAAAAAAGGTCCTTTCGTGTTCACACTCCCTCCCATTCGTAAGTACACACAGATACACACCAGCTCAAAATGAAATGGCTGCTGCTGGTTTTCCTAGGTACGATAGGTATATAAGGTGCACGGAACTTGCATGTGTGTATTTAAAAGGGGGGCTTTCGCATATAGATACCAAGTTAATCCTGACAAAATGTTCGTTGGTTTTCGCATCTATCCCGCACTGTTCCGTTTAAAGTGATTTGTTTTAAATTTTTGCCCCAAAAAATTGGCGTTGAAAATGTGGATTGTATGTGGATGGTCTTTAATGCTGGCTCCTATACCTACACTTTCTTGTTGTAATAAATGTTGAAGTGCTTTTGAAATGGGGGATTTCGCTGCTCGCTGTGGGCCATTTACTCATGTATATTTCAACATTTAAAGTGCAAAATTTTGTTAAATAATTTACGGAAAACGATTTATTTTTTTTTTTGCTCTGCAAAGATACTTTAGTGCTTTAATGTTTTTTTACATTCATTTTAAGGCGCGTGGTTTTTTAAACCAAAAAAACATTTTTTGAAACTGAACATTTCCCGGAATATCGGGTGAACATTGAATTAAAATGCACACACAAATGAAGTCTATTGAAATTCCAGCCAATGCCCAACATGGGAGAAGTTTGATTAGGAAATTTGCAATTTAATGATGGACTTTAAAAAAAAAACAACGAAAAAATGTTTGCGATGGGATTTTTGGTTTAAAATATTCAAGAGATGTTTTGAAAATATTATTGGAAAAAAATGGATTCGCTTATACAATATCATCCATACCCATATTTAAATTGCAAAATAGAAATTTTAAAGAAATGCCTACAGGGTTATGAGAAGGGATGCCTTTTTGTTGGTACCATAGCTGTAAGTGTACTTTTTAATAGAAAGTTACAATTTTTAAATAATCGGAAATATCATTTTCATAGCAAATGTTAACATTTATATTGGAATTGTTAAATATAAACCTGAAAAATGATTGAAATTAAAAAAAAACGCGATATTTTATGTTTATATTGAAAGACTACCAGAATACAGAAGATCACATACTTCGACTTGAGAATAATGCGCCACATTGTTTGTTCATTAGCAGATTTTGTTCAAAGCTATAATTAGAGTTTTGTTTTTAGTTAATGACCCTATTGAAATTTACCTAGCCTGTATAGCCCTTTTGTGGAAAAAATAATATCGAGCCACGAGCACTGAACTGTGGCTCTCCAGGGGTGTTTTCTTTAAAACCGGAGTATTTGGTTCCGTGTTTTGGACAAAATATAGGTGTTTGTGAAATATATAGGTGTTTCGAAAGAGCCATTCTTAAAGAATATTCCAAGCTACCATGCCTAACATTTACGAAGCCAAAAGAGACATCAATAAATGCAAATAAGTTCAAACTGTTTTCCCTTTATAGGTTTTATCATGTCATCGACTATGCTATATGCTTCGTTAACTGTGAAAACCTTAATTCGGAACCCATATATTGGCCTGGTGTAAGGGATTTTTCTTCAATGGTCTGATAAATGAATTTCAATTGGATTCTTCTTAAATAAATATTTGATAGAAGCAATGTTTCCAAATGGGTTTCCATTCATTTGAAACAATCTAAGCAAAGCATTTTTCTATAAAAGAATTTAACTGGCTTATTTTTTGACAATACTTTCATGATAAGTCCACTGATTATTTATTTTTATTTTTAAGTCATCAGAACCTCGTCGTGATGCAACGGACATCTAACAATGCCTGTCCGTAAAGAGAATTAAATGTTTCTTCTAAGATTTTTGTCAAATTTTGCCGATTTGATTGGAGGTAAAACGGTTTATGCCATGGGTAAACATAAGTCATCTAATTTTCCCATAGATGGTCGCGCTGGCCTCATTTATTCAGTTAATCTTATCACCTCAAAATTGTTCAATCTGAGCTTTGGAGTTTTTTTTAACACTTTTAATGGCTTTTCAGAAATCACAAAGTTGTCCAATCTGAGCCTATAAGTTTTCGACCTTTTAAGGGCCTTCCAGAAAACTGAATTTCATTGGTTCTCTATATTTTGGATCGAATTCAGCATATTGGATAGGTGCAATTATATTTCGTTTTGAGGAGCTCGGGTTTGTTGCCACATTAACATGCTCCAAAATAATATTGAAAAGTAAGTTTATTAGTAGGTTATTTCCTTTATAAAACACGTCGCTCTGAATGTTGCAGACTTCATCTCCTATTTCGATTGTTGTTATAAGCAACACGTTTATGATAACATTCATTCATTGCAATCAGTTTAAAAGCTGCACCAGTTGATTTTATTGCTGGTTAATCAATTTAATAGCTTTTCTTTACCTATAAAAATCTCTATGATCAGAAGCTTTCCCTGCAACAGACGAACAGTTTAACTTTTCACTATTTGCCACGAATCTTATCTTAGCCAGCCCTAGACAACTTATTTTCATAAGTAAAGCTGTTCCTCGGGCTTCAATTAAATCCGGAGTACCGCTTTTATTTTTTCCTTGCATTAGATAATGAGCTACCAAAATATGTAAAGAACTCCTGCATACATATGTATGCTGACCTTGTACAACTATACAACTGTGCTGCAAAAACTCCATACAATTGTTGTTCTGATGCGTTTTACCAATTTCTATAAATGGCCCCTCGAGATTTGAAAACGTTTTGCATTGTCCCTCAAAATCGACGTCACTAATTGCAACTGACAAATCGTCATCATCAATTCGTATTCCACCAAACGAACTGTCGACAAAGTGAAAGAAATAGTCACATTCAAAAGACTTGCATAAATCCGCTAAACGTTTACATTGTACGCGACTAAATTATGTCTGAAAAATTGCCCAATATGGGTCACGTTCCCAGAGCACCCGAATCATATACATATACCAAAGAAATCCTTACAGTTGTGACTGTCCCTCTGAAAAATAATAAAAAAATAACCATATGACTTGGTGAATTATGACCACCACCATAATGCGTGCGTTGTCCCCTCTGACCGATTTTTCTCGTTTCTCTGGTTGTGCACCGTCAAGTGGCTTCGTTTGTGGACCAAATATATGACCAGTCCGGTCGTTGGTCACCACAAAGTCAATTATGACTTCGGCCTGTCCGTCATAAGTCATGCTGTTGGTGTTTACCGCTGCCTGGTCCGGCAAGAGAGGATTATTCATTTTTTCCCCGACTGTCGACTGTCAACTGACATTTTGGAACTCTAAAGCTTTTTTTTCTCAAAGAGATGCAGACAATTGTTTTTCTTTTTTTTTTTGTTGAGGGGATAATGTTTATTTGACAACTTTTATTGCCAGTACAGTGATAAATTCCATTCTAGTCGTATAAGCCTTGTAAGCGCTCGGGAGAGTCAAAAATTCAGCACTTGACAGAGCACCCGAAAAAAATTCGACATAAAAGCGGTCAGCTAACGAAAAACGACACTGAGATACGTTTTTTATGTCTGTGTAGCCGTCGGTTAAAGAGGTATCTTTTTTGCATCATGACCAGAAGTTTTCGGGATGTGATCGTAAAAAGTAGCCAAACGATTGGGTACTACTTGGTGATGGTATACACTGATGCTGAGTATGGTGATAAACGTTTCATAGATGTTGAGGGCCAATAGTACCGGACACGCAGTAAAAGTTACGATGGTTTTTAATGACCAAGCGTATGGTAGAAGAAAAGTTTTTTTTTTTGTTGCTCTTGGGATACATGGACAGTAAAATTGTGTAAGAGATACAATGTATACTAAGAATTCTTTGAAAATGACTGGGTCAGAGTTTTTAGGAATGCTGCAAATATCCGAGTGCTCGTGTCACAATGGAAGAGTAAACATAATGCTAAGTCGTTGGATCTTCACAACGCGGAAACTATGTAATATCATCTTTTATTGCAAAATTTTACTATTCAAAGGGGGTGGGAGACTTTTAAATGGTATAGAAATAGGATTTTACAATACAATCACATTTTGTTATTTTAACTAGATTTACAAAATTTTAGGCCAGTATGGATAGCCTCGTAATGTGTTTTCGGTTACACTTAACTGAGTATGCCAACCTTCAACCTTCAACCTTCATGATGGTCCAAATGTGCTGTTCAATTTTAATTTATGCCTGTCGCTCTTATTTAAAAATATTTCTGTATGGAGCCTTGTGGGATACCATAGTTTAAAACGTTCATATAAATTAAACTTTGCAAGCTTCTTAAATAGTAAAAAGACTATTCCTTCTACAACAACAACAGCAACATTTCTTCCTTCTGTTTGATAGGTGATACCCCTGCCTTATGCTGCTGTCAATATAAGACCTCTGTTAAATCTGCACACCTTTTCAGTTTCAGTAACAACTTTTCCTCTATAAAATCCTCTAAAACAACATTTTCAAAAACAAAAATTTTCCAGTTTAAAAAAACAACATAGTCCTTTCTAAAATATCCTTCCTCGTCCTGACATTGATACATTTCTTTTTTCTTATTTTCATTGGATTATTTTACAGTCTGTTACCTTCCTTCCGACTTTTCGGAATGTTTTGATATCCTCTCTTGTTTTTATTGTGCTTGGCCTTGTTGTTGATGTTTTCGCATATATATCCCCGTACCCTCAAGGATTATCGTGTTCTCATTACACAATGAAAGGGAAAACTGTATAAATTTAATTGTGAAACTGATACCCAAACCCACAAACAAAAATCGGTCCAAACAAAGCTATTCCTCAGCGAGTATGGATTTTGCGAAAGGATACAAGTAAATGCGTTTTTCATTTGCTTTTCCAAACACCCCTTGTATTTTTCTTTCATCGTTTCGATTGTTTATACAAAATAAGGTTAAAATCATACAAAGGGATCAACGACACACAACGTGAATGGGGGGAGGAGATTGGAAATAAATTCCTCTATGAAAAGGATACAGGTCTTTGTATACCACACAGATTTTTTTTAAGAAACAGCTGGGATTGAATCGTACCTACTCATATACCGATTGGAATCCATTTAACTTGTGGTTAAGCATTCCATTGTCCATATTGGGTTTTAGAGGTTTTGAAAAGGAAACAGCAAATGTGCTTCTCAATACGAAAAGCCGTCGCTAGAAGAGGCTTATCTCAAAGTGACACTCGCTGCTGAAATAAACAACCCAACAAACCAACCACAAACCACCACCTTATCCCATTCAGTCAGCGGCCATTCACGAGAAAATCGCGATTAGACGATTTTTTACGGACGAACGCGCGGGTTCTTTTTTTTTTGGTGTACAATAATCCAAGACCAATTTCAATCGCACTTTTATACCGTCATTCGTTTTCTGCACTCCTTTCCGTGCGTGCTTTTTGGTTACCTATTCATTCATCCATCCATAATTCCATCACCAAAGTGTGCACTGTGCACGTTACCTTCAACCATATATATTAGGCATTGTGAGCAAGGGGAGTATTAAAAATGGAGGTGAAACCCTCAAGTTGTGGTGCTGCTGATGCTGCTGCTGATGTTGACGAGCTGATTGTCTTAAGCGGTCTTTAGACTCTTCACTCCTTTTTTTGAACTAAGCCTGTGGCTATTTGTAAACTGCTTTGAGAGATGCTTCTGTTGTTGCACGCCAAATGGCGATATTCCGGAAAATAAAACATCAAACATGCAACAAAAACAAAAACAGACCTTAAGCGGTGAAACGGTTATTGGTAAGGGGTAACATGGAGTAGTAATTTTAGATGAAGCGTAATTTTGCATTTTCTTTACACTTTGAATGCAGATAGGTTTAGGTGAATTGGTAGAATTGACCATTTAAATAAGAGTTCAAATGACAAGTGAAATCATTTTTGCATATTTAAAGATGTCAGAGTAACAAATGAAATGAAAAACAATTTTTTGTGCATTATTAATATTTATTAGTCCTGTTACTGATTATTCTGATCAAGAAATAAAGAACCAATATTCAAAGCAACTTCAGAATTCTTTAAAAATAGGTACAGGGCTGAAAATTATAGACTGATGTTCTTTAGAACATAAGTGATTTGTGTATCTCAGTTTCTATAAGATGTCATAAATGTCAAATGCAATATGAATTACTGTACTTCTACCAACATGAATTAATACAAGAAATGGAAGATTTCAAGGCAGTATATTGACAACCGGTTATACATTTTGTTAAAAAATAAATGAAACAAACAAAGGTGGAAAAGTATTTTGTTTTTCATTTTTGACGTTTCCAGCTTAAATGATGAACGGTCAAAAAGTTGTTTGTTTTCCATTTTTGCCGTGTCGAGATTTGATGATGAAACATTTGTATCGTAAAACTCTAAGTTAAATGTCGATTTAGGGTTCACTAGAAACAGCATAACGGCGCACCCGTTCCAAACCTATGGCACATTAACGCTCATTTATTTGTTTTAACTAATTAAACACAATTCCCAAATTAACCTTACTAAAACGATAGCTGACAAAAAAGTCGTGGTGCTTTCTAAATACCATCAATCTTTATCTAAAATTAACGCCATTAAATTCGCTATAACCTCAAATACTGTACACAATTAATGGCGCTATCGTTTAACGAGGAAACAAAACTTAAAGTACATTTAAGCCTCCAAAGAACGCATTATGCACCTGTGCACTTAGTGCGCAGCTGTGTTTCTTGTTTGAATTCACTCGGCTGCATTTCTAGGAAAAAATCGCTAAATCTAGAAACACCGATAAGCAGGTCTCAAAGGCAAACAGGCTCACAAAACAGTCGACAAAAAATCTTTAAAACTTAGTTATGGCGTGTTTCGCTCCATTTGTGCGGCTCTGATAAAAGCTTTGACTGTTTTCTATTTTTGTATTTGTTTATGACCCTCGAATAAGTATGTGTTTTGGTTTGTTTTTTAAAGGCAGCAAACTACCAGTCTTTATGATCGTAATCGATATAGGTTTTGGAATAGCAACACATACGGTTTGTATACATATACCTGCACAATGGGTGTTGGTAGATGCAGATATATCTTATACCGAAATGGGACTTAAATATCTGCCACTCACTTCCAGTAGCTGAGTTTTATGATATACGTTTGCTTTGCCTTTTGTTATCTAAAACGTTTTCTTTATTTTATTTCTCCAAAGATCGTAAAGTGTTTAGGTTTTCAGCTATTTTTTTTTTCGTAATAAAAATGACAAGTGCCTGTAATGTGTTGCTCTAGATGGGTGCTGAAGGCTGACTTTTGATGTTTAAAAGAATTAGCTTTGGCGTTTGTCTTTTTTTTTTAAACAAAATGGACGATCTTTTTGATTTCTTATTAATGTTCGTATTTTATTAAATTTCACCATTTAATGTTTGACAGCAAATAAAAGCTCATGTAGTTTGTTCTTTAAGCATTACCTTTGATGTAGATTATCTATCTATTTAGGACTGTTCGTTTTAAATTCCTTGTGATCGATTTCAAATTCAGAGAAAAAGTAATAAAACAATATTTATGTGTTTACTAAATTTTAAATGTCAATATTTATGTTTTAAAAGCTGTTCAAGTGCTTATTTTAGCTCTCTGATAAATACGCCATATCTGTCATCGTTTGACATTATACGTACATTTGTATTGGTATTTTTTTTGTGTAAAAAAAATCGTTTGACCTACACTCTTTTTACATCTATCCGAAAACTGAATTTTCGACAAAAAGTTTCTAAAAACTGTTTGAAGCTTTACGGAAAGCTTGGCATTTATTGGCCATAACATTCATTTGTGTATTCAATTGAATGCAATTTTGAATAGCAAATTTGAGAAGCTTCTCATTGGAGTTTTATACTCTTATGTGTTTCTCAGAATTTCACAAAAGGTGGGGCAGTGTAAAAACGAAGGTGCTGTCACGTTCGATGACGCTTAATAGTTTAACTTACTAAGAACTACGCCACTGCACCAAAAACGACATCTACCAAGCGGTTTCGAGACGGTGACCTACAAGTTTTCAAAATACAAAGTATGGAAAACTTTCGGCTTTCGATGAACGTTTGAAAGTAGAAAAATCGTATTACACAGTGTTTAAATGTTAACATAAAAATGTATGGTTACACCTAATTCCCTGGAATTAATCTAGTATTGATGACAGACTTGTTTCAAATAAATATACGTGGCTTTCAAAAAAATGTTAAAAAAATATTAAACCCGATTGGACTGACAGATTTTACCACAAAACATGCCTCAACAACACAAAAGAAAAAGTAAACCCTCATCATTTAATACCCAAAAGCCCTTCCAAGAACTAGTACATAATTTACCAATTGATGAACCTCTGCCCAGTCTATACGTTCCCAATAACAGGTCCTCGCCAGAAGCCACTTAAAAACATGTCTTGAAACAAATTTTTATATCACCGAATAAATTATACGCGCAGATATGCCAAATGGCTTCTCAATGAAATGTGTCGGCATCAGGGTCCTTTATCTGCAACAGAAAAAAACAAAATAAATTACAATTGTTCATCGTTAGCTGTGTGTGTTTCAGCCGCTCCTTTTCGTTGGCAATAAGACAACAAAATACCCGTTTATAGTTGGCACATTAACATGATCCACATACGATCGACTATACCTAGATGGTGTCTGTGTGGTATGTGACGGGGCATACACTGCGGGAATATAGCCATTGATCGATCCCGCTGCAGCCAGATGAAAAACCATTCTACCCACTAAAAATTGTACTAATCACCTGACCCCCAGTGGAGAGGCCCCAGCACAGCGGGACGCACTCGAAAGATGCATGCAAAGATGCGAATCATATTCGCACTGATGTGCGCTCGCGCCGCGTTCCTGGTTCCCAGCTCAGCAGTCAGCACACCGTACCGTCGGCATTTTGTGAAAATGATATATGCAATGTTTTGGAACTATTTCTGATCCCACTGACAGATGGACACTGGTTCTGACACCTGACCTGGACGTGTAGGCAAAATTTTCATACATTGTGTTTGTATATGTTTGGCAAGCGTGGATTATCCTTTTCTAGGATAATTACAACAATAACCAAATTATAATTCCTTGAGGTCTGAGAAAAGGGTGTATAGAGGACCTCACACACGCACACACTCGTGCATATGTGGGAATCGACGAAAACCGATCGCATCAAAATCAACCGTCGTAATTCGCTTTGTTGACTCTGGGAGAAGAGATTACTACATCCATGAGTGTATGCGGGATGTGGGAATACGTTGTAAAGTAATTGACTCTACCTGAAGCCCACGCTCGACTTCTTATCCAGTCGTCAAGGGATTTGCAATACTGCGTGTATATGTACCTACATTTAGGTTGATCTTTGTACGGGATTGGGTTTATTTGGTGAACAATGTGTTGAGTGAGTTGAGTTGAGTCTATGGTATATGCGAATGGGATTGAGATGAGGAAGCAGGATTACTAAATGGCTATGTCACTTAAATCCGGAGAGATAAGAGTTTTCTTCGTTATTATTTGAAAATGGGATAAGTGCGGGCGCGCACACTCTGTGTAGATGACTTTTGTTAACAGATTATGGTTCGTATAGGGATAAACTTTTTGACAATCGATGAATTGAACTCAGGGGATTAAGATAGTGTGAAGCAGTCGAGTGATTTTATGGCATATTGTTTGGAATTGGGAAGCGAAAGTTTGCTTAAAATATTAAAAAGGCATTTTTTCAGGTTGAGTAAGTGTTGAGTGTTTTTTTTCGATAAGATAAGTGATATTCCATTTCTGTGAGCACTCATTTTCGTGGCATATATTGTATGATGTGATACGTACTTTTTTTTGAAAATTATCATAGTATAAGCTTGCCAAAGTATACATCTTATTCTCGGTTTAAGTTGACAGTTTTTCAAAATTTACACATCAGCTTCATGCATTTGCTTATTATTTGACGTGACATGAACATTTTCGTAGATGCTATTAATAAGTTAGTCGACCACAAAATTGTCTACAAAATACACAATTTCCTAGGTCGTATCATACAACTTGGAAAAGTCACCACCTATTTAGCAATATCACCAAACACATCCCCGTGATACATATCACATGTATTCAGTATCTTATTGCAAAGAGTTTACCATATTAAATTACCTTCATAACCCACGAGCTCTGAAAATGATTTTGCAATCTGCGTCTGCTTTTCAATTTAAGTTGGCAGCCTGTCAAATTTGAACACATCTTCCAATTACCTTTCTTAGATTAAGTGCGTCATTGTAAAATGTATAAACGCTAAAAAGTTGTCACCAATGTTCGTGGATCTTAATTTGAATTTTAATGCCTGCAACTAATTAAAGACAGCAACACAACAGTAAAACCGACGGCGACGTTTGGAATCTGCAGTTGCCTTCGACATTGTTATTACAAAACACAACCGGCTATAAATATTGTTCTCTTAATATATTATGCTATCTCTATCATA
The DNA here is from genome assembly GCA_932526625.1 of Rhingia campestris. NCBI lineage: Eukaryota > Metazoa > Arthropoda > Insecta > Diptera > Syrphidae > Rhingia > Rhingia campestris. The sequence goes on along the minus strand of OW052182.1, from coordinate 47,611,401 downwards.
ACGCTGTCAAATTGTTGAATCAAACTTGCGTTTGTTGCCTTAACTCAGTTTTTTTTAATTCTGTGCAACTACATTCTCAGCAGAAAAAACAAATTCCTTACCTCGCAGCTTATAATATTGATGAATTCCCTTCATGTACCGTTAGAGGAACATGTATCCAACATATATAGTCACATCATATTCAGCAATTCTACGATTTTTCATGTGAGGAATAATGTTTCGCTTCAAACGTCTACGTCTGTGTTCAAGTATAAATAATTTTATCAAACGAGCTCCGCTGATGCGGCAACACGAAACTATACGTTATGTTGGGTCTGTTCGATTTGTGTGTTTTTCATTTTGACAGTACAATACAGTCCATAGGTAGAGTGGGACGTTTGTGTTTCGGACAGAGAACAAAAATCGCAACTCGAGGCTTGGCAAGATGCAACACAGTAACGTTTCATATTATCTTTGGTATAATATTCCGAACTATAGGTTAGTACACCGATAATTGGTACAAATCACTGAATGTTCGTTTAGACCAAACTTTATCACTTTATGTATCAGTCCACATCGGTCTAAATTTTACAACATTCCATCCTTCAGCATGTTATATTCAACAAAGGATCACTTGCAAAAAGTCAAATCTCCGTCGGGTTTCTTCAAAGAAAAAGGTGCATATCTCGTTTCCAACAAATTAACCCCACAACAAAGCCATAGAAGAAAAAACCTCAATTCAAAACAGTTCGAGATGTCAAAAACAGATTCCCGTCGGCACAACCACCCTAAACTACACCAGCAGCCCTCTGACAGAACACCGAACCCTCAACGCAGCTCAAAATTGACAAAACAAATAAAAATCGATGCTATAAACGTTTTTCTTTTTCGTTCTCCAGAATCTGGGGAGCATAGACATTATAGGAGAATTGTGATTTATGATCTTCATTCTGGGTTGATGAACTCGTCTTCTTGAAATTCCGCCCGTCCGACGCGTAAGGGTAAGCCATGGGTTGGCTGCCCTTTTCCATGGAATTCGCCACGCTGCTGGCACGAATCGAAGAAGGAATAGAACTTTTACTGTCGGGTTTGGTATTTTGTAATTGTTATTAGGTGGAAGGTGGAAGTTTATTGTTTTGCACGCAAACCAAACTAAAGCACCCTTTAGCTCCTGCAGGGCACAAGTGTACGCTCAATCATGACACCACAGAAAATTCGACGTCTCAGACTTAACTTGAATGTATGGCATGTCGAGGTCGAAGGGTGTATACATAACTGGGTTGGCTGAATAGAATGTATGTTGTTCCGGCGAGTTCCTAATTCAGTGTGCATTGTAGAGTGAATGCAATGGGCTATGAGTACGAGTTCTTCCACATAATCAACTTTCGGGAATGTTGCTTCTGGTTCTGACATCAGTTCTATGAACATTGGCCATCCAGTCAGCCGAATCATACATTTCCCCGAAAGTATCGAGAGTGTGAGATGAGGAGGCGAATTACCGGCTCGTTCGTGTGTGAAATTCCGTGCAGAATTCATGATAACATCCGTGACGTCGGGGGCATGACTATTTGTTGGGAGAACAAGAAAATAGAACTGGCAAGAGCATGGAAAAAGGGAAAACCAAAACAGGGCCGACTGATATCAGTTCGATGTGGATATGGTGGATATCTTTTAGAAATGCAATGCATTCAGAGGAAATACGGTTTATTGGCTGGCAAGGGCGATGTGCTCCAGATTTCTTTCTTTATATGTTCAAAAATATGTAGATAAACCTATAATACAACTGAATACATCTAAGATATGATATTCAAAAGCCAAGATTCAAATAAAATTAACAAATTGAGTATTTCCACTTTGTTTACTACTTTTTCCATGAAATCGTCATAGAATCGTTTTATTTTCTCCTAAAATCTATTTATTCCAGATAATGCCACAAAAATAATTAATTATACAGTTCATGTACAAACAGCCTTAGGTACTAAATCTAGGTGAAAACAAATTGGATCAAATTTAGTATTAAGTATCGTATCGATTACAAACGACATGACACGATTCCTCAACTTAGAGAAGAATGATTTGTACTAGATTTTTAAGACATTTCCATCAAGACGTAAGCAATATAAAACTAATAGTTTGACAGACAAATCATACTTTTGTGAGATTATTGTTGATTATTGGAATAAAATCCTAAGCACTTTGTAATTGCAACTGTGCCTTACTACTGTTGTAAATATTAACACATATGACAGTAACACAAATGCATGACATTACCGAGACATTGCATTGGAAATATGTGACTTATTTTTATACCTGAAACGATCGTTAAAGGAGGGCTTGGGGATGGTCTTCATTCACAACATTTAGCTTTCGCTAAAATCCCGTCGGTTTTTCAAAAACCACCTCAGCCTCCTTCTTCCTGCTTCTAGAATCAAATTTGCCATCGCTATCCAGAGTATATTTATATCAAAGCCTAAACCCCTAACCGACTGAATACCAAAAAAAGCCAACTGTTACAACTTGCTGATACCAGCATTTTTCAGGACGATAAATCCGCCGACAAAACCCTCCCTGCAATTGCTAAACAAAAACACCAGCTGAACCCTATTTACCACCACCCTATATCAAGAGTGTTTCCCTTTTTCTATGCGGAATACTTCGTACTTCATCATCCTTCAGGATTTTCATGACCATCGAACGAAAAAAAAAGCATTTTGCTGTCTGCATTTTAAACAATCGCGTTTCGAGTGTTTCACCGTTTTTCTACATCATGGACCATATGATGCAACACTAATTTGAAATTAATGTGCGACTATATGTGCCACGGGGTGTGAGTCCTTCGGGGGTTTCAAACACACGTGTAAACATTGGCTGGATCAACAGCGAGAGGGCGCCTTACGTGAAACCATAAAAATGTACCTAGTTAGTATACATCTAGGAAATTATAAATACACAGTCGAATATCCTTGAGGCGTATATGTACTACAGGACTTGCTTGTTTTCTCAATATTTTCATTGTAAATTGAATCTACGTCGTAGCAAGTGTATGGGTCGGTGCGGTTGTAAGATCCAATGAATAAAAATAATCAGCGGACGGAAGCCCACCAAAGCCAAGTGAGAATAAAAATAACAAAAGCACGTCAATGGTCCTTCGACGTCCTTCCGATATCGTTTCACACAAGTGGATTATTGTTCAAGAGACGAACGGGGAGAACAAAAAAAATACATACTGTCAAATGCAAACAAACATCTGTGACCCATCTTAAACGACTTCTTTGACGGGCGTACGCATGGAATCCTATGTATCCTTGCTCTGCGTGCAAGCAGTTTAAAGGCTTCAAGGAAATTTTCCCATTAAATTTGCCATTGTTGTCATACAATTATAGGGGTGGATGATGTTTTTTTCGTAGATGTTGTTCTCTCAATGCCACATCAAAGGGGATGACAAAACCACTTGCAGCATCTCTCGGTAGAATAGCATAACACAGGCGGTCGGTGGTAGCAACGACAGTGTCGGCAATCAAGTGCATAAAGGACGAACGCATGGTGCGCACTTGTGTAATATCAACGTATAAATGTTTTTCAAATGAAAATTCATCGAATATACGGTGGGGGATGATTACAGTTAAGACAACTTCAAGGGCCACGATGTTGTAGACCCATGACGATTTGATTTCGTTTCAAGTAAGGATACAAAAGGAAACAGGGGAATTATTGTTGTTTGGAATTGGTTTGCGTGTGGAGGAAGCCCGAAGAGTTGTTGTTTTCGAGTGGTGTTGTTCTGCAATTGTTTGGTTAATTGTTTGAATTACAATTACTTGCGGGTGGATAGGGTGTGTGGCACTTGAAATGGAGTGGTTTTCGTTTATTTTTTGGTGACGAAATGTGTGTCAATAGGCAGGTGGATAAGGAAGTGCTGTGTCTGGCGTGTTTGTATCTTTTTAAATTGTTTTAAAAAAGGCGAGATGTTGTGTTTTGAATCAACCGTTTATATTAAAAGCACGATCTGAAACATTAGAAAAAGTTGAACGTTTGCAGGTTATGAGATGACATTTCAAACAAATAGGTGTTTGTGTTCTCAGCGACACTGGACAGAGTCAACCACTGAAGCTGGGCAAATTGCGAATTTTAAATTTAAGAGAATTCGTTGAAAAGAAAATAAGTGAGATCGCAATGTTTGCCTTGGAGTGGAATCTTATATTTATTTTTAGAAAAGCAAACCAAATGGCAGATTCGATCACAAGTTCAATTTTATGTATACCTGCCTTCGTAAACTGGTACGTTGGTAAGGGTATGGAAAAAGGTGAATTCTCAGAGGCCAGTAAAGATTTGGCTGCGCTCTCGAGAAGAATTACTAAGAGTTCGGTATGGATTCTGGCTACGGCAGATGAATATTAAATTATTATCTCAAGTTCCGGAAAATTTATAAGCTGAAAAGTGCAATAACTTCTTTGGAATTACAAGACATGAGATCGAAATAAAAAAAACACTGAGGTATATAATTTATTTTGAAGCCAACGAATTATCAATTGGCCATTGGCACTATCGTTGTGTCTCAACTTAATTACTTACCTACTTATGTGACGCTATAGTTTGATGTAAACCCTGGTTTTAAACAGTATAAATCTCGAGTTGACACGGTCTTTATATCGAGTTACCTTCAGTTAGGCAAGGCAATTGGTTGCTTAAGGAGGTCAACTTTCACTGCTTCTACCATCGGGCTGAGAATCAAATACTCTGCATGCCAGTGTTATGGTGATCATTCGCTTTACATGTCCTAGCCGTCTTAAATGTCCAATGAAGAATTTTATTTTGCATAGTGAGGATTATTGTATTTTTTTCCTTTTCTTTTTAACAGCTTATGAACATTATTAGGCTTTATCCTGGTTTTGAATAGCCAAAACTCTTCATTAACATTTACGTGCATTTAAGTGCACGGGTTTAGGTAGTATTGACATGTCCCTGTTCGATGTTCGTGATGGGCATCGACATGGACATTTTGGGTTTTCTTTTTTAGAATCTGTGAAGTGTGATGATTTGATGATTTAAAATGCAGACTTTTCTTGCCTAAAATCAAATAAATATGGGCCGATCGCTTTAGCTGGTGATTTGTTATTAGCTGTGACCAACTGTCAAATTTCTTATTTATTAGACAATATATCCACCACTGGCCCACACGTTTTGTCTCAAATACTCAATACCTCCGATCCAAATATTAAACGATACTAGTGCATCTTAAATATCTACAATATCATCAGCGGAATAATTGACATGACATTATGCTTACAATCGCAATACTTTGTTTCGTCAACAATGTGAAAGGCCAACATCTCCGTAATAAGACACCAAAAGTATCCACCTCACCCCTCAATGTGACCTTTTTTGCTTAATAAGCACCATATTTCGAAGGCCAACAAACTCTCCTCCTTGCCTCATTGCTTAACTCGATCCATTTATAAATATTCAACAACAATATGTAGTAAATTACATAACAGGTCTTTACCACCCTCTAACAATTTAGAAAGGAGATTCACAAGCCAAAGCACCCTTTCCGGTACAATGGGTGTTGTTGTTGCGGTGCTTCGAATCCAATCACGACCCTAACCTAACCGCTGACTGAATTCCATTTAATTCGTATTCCAATCACATTCAAATGACATTTCCCAAGAGGAAAAGCATAGTCAAGTCGAGTCGAGTCGCCTGCGTTTCCTTTCTCCTTTTTTTTTTGTTTTTCTTGTGCACGCGATGAATGGAAAACACACACAGACAAGCCCTTTCCGAGTCCTTGGATTTGTATGTCTTCCGACAGGCATCCCATCACGGGTAGCTTCCCCGTTTTGTAAAATTTAAAACAGATTCGTCTACTGAATCACCACCACCCATGGGACTGTGCAAAACTGACAAACGTGCCTAGGAAAACGTCTACAACAATGACGACGAAGTGCGACAGTGACGTGTGTCTCGATTTAAAACGCGATTAATTTCGAATAAGGAGTAGTAGATACCAGCACAGCACAAGTTGCAAGTTTTATTTGCATGCAAAGAACAACGATTGGGCGCGTGTCCTGCTCGTGCAGGGCGGTTAAAGTATATCCGTGCCACGTAGAGATTTCTCGCATTAGCTAACCAATTTCTCTTTTTTTTTGGAACACGTGATAGTGTGACCGACTAATATTATGATGATTCTAAGGATATTAATTTTTTTCAGATTCATTAATGGGTTCCGCGAGCGAGGACGAAGACGATGATGAAACCCATTTGAGAGGGCCACCACTTGGTTTGGGTGGCATGGGACCAAATGGCCCCGACTCAGCAGGTGGACAACTCGGCGCATCAGACATCTCAGTGCAAAGTATGAGCACGGACAGTAAAAATACGCATGATGATTCTGATCAGGTATGTATTCGTGTAGACCAAACAAAGCGGATACCGCGACGCTTCGCCATGTTGTTGATGATTAATCATGCTGGGCGAAATTGATTGATTTCCCGACAACTTATCGATAATATTTCCATTCTTTTGTTATAGGGCTCCCTTGACGGCGATCCGGACGGACGGGGCGATTCACAAGCGGAAAACAAAAGTCCTGATGATGGTGCAAATGGTTCGAAACGACGTGGCCCGCGTACAACAATCAAAGCGAAACAGTTGGAGGTCCTGAAAACGGCATTCAATCAAACACCGAAGCCAACACGACACATACGGGAACAACTGGCGAAAGAAACGGGTCTGCCAATGCGGGTGATACAGGTGAGTTGCAAAGGCATACACTTTTAATAATATTGTTCATTGGGGGGATGTTGCTTTGTTTCCGGTCTGTTGTTCTTTTGTCATCACGCATTTCCCAGAAAAGTTTGCACCTTTTTTTTTACAAATTTTCTACTTACCCAAAGACAAACAAATTTCACTTCAACAGCGTGTCTTACAGCGGCTGTTTCGGTATGCCACAGTGGGTGCGTTCTGTACGCATGTAGTTCTGATGCATTGGTGATTGCTCAGTGGGAGATTATTTAAATATGTAATTGTTTTATACTTAATAAGAAATCTAGCACGATGCAATGTATTAAGAAGTTACCCTTACGCAAATTATAGCCTAGGATGTACCTACGCTTTAATTTTTTAAATATTCGATCACCTATTTACAAAAAGTCATCGTAAAAGTTGTATAAGTGGTAAACTTACGACGTGGTAAATGAACAAATTGTATGTGAAACCTATGACAACAATATCAGTAGAGATGGTAAACTTTTAAAACGCTATTTTGACATTTAATATGTTACGTAGGTATACAAATCGAACATATGCGTTTAACTTAGGAAATTATAGACACAGGAGAAAGCAGAATAGAAAAGATCTTATTATTTAAAATAATAACTTAATCATATAATAATAACTTCGTCATACCTTCCCTTTTTGATATAAACTCAAAGCACAAATATTTAGGATCCGTCAGAACATAAGTTACTCCACTCCGTCTTCTGCATTTACTTCATTCGATTTCGTTCTGTCACAAATATTTGACAACCAACATTATTGAATTAGTAATTCTTAAATTAATCATTTCACCAAACTACCACCTTACTATTTATACATTCTTTAGATATCTATTTTAAGCGCCTGTCAACTTACCCAAAAACATATCCTAGATCCCCCCACATGGGGCCTCTAGATTCGTCCACAATTTACACTATTTGACAGTGCGGGTAAGTTTCAATGAATACAAACAAATCTAACAACTGTCCCATGTTTTGTACCATTGACATTTCTCACCATCTGTCATACGCATCGGTGCGCTATTATTTCAAATATTTCTCAGAAAGGTATTTCAGGAGAAAACGAAAAACAACAAATAATCCCGAATCCTTTTCATAGTGTCAGCGCGTCGGCGTCGGCACTTATTCTCAACAGCAACCTGACAGATTTCAACTGGATCACGGTACAAAAAACAAAAAAGGATACACATCCCTGAAATTCACTCATCCCTTTCACCGTGTTATGTTCAAATTCCAAAAACTAAGTCACTCACATCTATCTGATGCATGACAAGTTAACTCCTTCAAAAGGACAAGCCCCTCTATCTCTGTCACGCTCCTACTCATTCGAAGAACCAAATGTGTCATGTTATCCAAGCAAAGTAGCAGGTGACAGCGGTATGTGATCTTCACACATTCATCCTGTCTCTGATGTCAAACGAAATAAACTTGACAAAAAGTAATCAAAAAAAGACGAAAAAGCAGTTCTTCTTCGTCGTCACCGTCGATATCAAACAGCAGGAGCGCGGGCAACCAACATCACAACTCACGACAACCACCAAAACTCGCGGGAATGAGTAGCACAACCTGAAAACGATCCACAGGGAGCTGACTGGTGGATTTTCCCATACCCCGATCTTGAAAATGTTAGACGAAGACGAAGCAGAAGTCCTCCACATTTACACACACACTTATGGTTTGCAACGCGACACATGATCTCTGCCTGGGACACACGACATGCGACTCTTTGATCGAAGCCGCATCAAAGAAGGTTTAACCAGCAGCACCCAAATGACGTTGTCTTCCAATACGAGGTATTGGGTATCACCGTGTACCAGAACACGACGGTACATCGTGTAGAACACATCCAGATACATCGTGTAGATCATTTTGTCCACATGATTTTTATGAGTCATTTGTCGTCGTCGTTGTTGTCGCTGCCCTGCGCTTTGGGATGGGGACACCAGTTAAAAATTATTGCCCCGCGCTCCCCTACAACACGGTGGTGTTGTTGTTGATGCAGGTTGGGGAATGCAAAACTGTTTTATTAGGCAGTTGGGCGCAATCATGGTTTGTTGTGGTTTCATGGACTGTGGCTGTGACCAGGTGCGGTGGTGATGCGGGAATGTTGCGTAAAATGTTCTTCCTTAGTCGTTGAGAGTAATTTTTTTTTTAAATTCTCCTGTCAGAACGATGTCATCTTGGGACCCTAATTGATGCAACAAATTTGTTATTTAATGGCAGTCGGCGGTAGATTATCGGTGAAGTGGTTTTCGGTTTTTATAGTGTTTCGGCAAATTACCGCCGGGCCGGGTAATAAATGTGTTGCTCTGACAAATCGGAGAAGTTTGACAGGTTACTACCTTTTAAAAGAATTCTGTACTTTGATAATGACTTGCATTGCCCGTACATCATTGCGAAAAGAATAATTTTCTATATCGCAATGACAGTTGACAGGATGTTACAATCTGTCATTTCCTTATAAAAGCATTTGCGAATTGCGAGGAGGATTGGATAAAACACGTGTGGCGCTACGGGTTTATTTAAGACATTTGACAGCCGTCTGCAGCGTCCAATGGGACTAGAATTTAAAGTAATAAGTTTTTCATTCTCGGTAGAGGGGATCTTTTTATTATAAACAGAAATTTCAGAATTCATTTCATGATCATGATACATACAGCATTGTTGTACGTTTTTTTTTAGCAGAATGGGTGTGGGAGCAAATCCAACAATGTTACGTCTCAGAATTTTTCAGAAAAACTCCGCTTTCAAGTGAGGAACAGTGTACCACATACAGATTTTTCGCACTGTATCCACTTTTTGTGAAGAACCAACTATCAGTGAACTATATGCTATTTTCAACGCAGACATATAAATGTTAGATCCCAGAAAAAAGAACTAATTTTTCTCACTTTTCGCCGCCATTCTTTCTAATCGGTTCACCTTCTCACAACACATCATTGAAAACAGAACCCCTTCACCATAATTAGATACCCAATTACTGTCCAAACATTTGAAGATCGGCAAGAGATCATCTCTCAAGCAGTCAACAACTATCGATTGACCCATCCAAGGCATGTCGCGTCGTCAAGTTTCCTCGTTGAAATTACCAGCAATTTCGATAATCTTCGTCATCCTTGATCGGGGCTGTCGATTTTCAGCGGCCAATTAGGACTCGATTTGGCGGTTATACACAAGCTTGGCATACTCATATATCGGTGGCTTAGGGTCACTCCGTAATGCTCGATCAATTTAAACGATCGTTCATGTCAGTGTCTGCGAGTTTTAGTTACCATTTCCGCAAACATTTTCGACGCACAGATCTTTTCTTTTTTTTCTCGAGAACATTTATCCAAATTATATGTTGGTCCAAAATTCTCCTTTTGTTATGGTCAATTTTTTTCGCCTCCCATCCGCCCCCTGGTTGGAAATTATAGAAATTAAAGTAAACGGAGGCAGAAAGTCTCTCTCTCTTTCTACCTCCGTCTATGTTTACCAAGAAACATCGGAAATATGATCACTAGCGATCTGGCGATGATGGCAATCATTACGATCGTTGGCGTAAATTGACGGATGTTCGGTTCGTTGTTACCCAAATTGCACGTGACTGGTGTTGGTTGGTGATCGGCGACGATCATCTGGGCAACTACTTATCGCATATTATGTCAGTTCGATTTCAATTTTACGAGCTTGTATATATATCTACGTCTTTTCGGTTCCAAGGTGAGACAGAAAAAAAAACACAAAAAAGCCGTTTTTTAATTGGATTTATTGCAAATTTTTTCAGTGGAAGTCCAGTTGTTGTCCGCGACGTCATTTTTCATATAAATAGACTGTTATTTACGTTCTTGTTTTGGGATTTTTGTTCACCATTGAGATACCTACTCCAAATTGGGTAGATGATGGAAGGAGAAATAATAGACATTCATCACTTGTCATCGCTCTGACAGTGACAGCTTGAAGTAAGAAACATATATACACACAGACAGCGACACACAAATGTGTCTGTTTTTCCAGCTCGGGAAGCCAAGTGGAGGCTGTTCGTATTCCCACCACCAGAGCATTTTCAATTTATCACACATCTGAGGATGTGGAAAAACTACTGTCATAAATCAGTGACAGGTTTCTGCGCTATGATGTATGAATGCGGTACGAAGTGTTTTCGCGCTAAATCGTTTTGCTAAAAACATGTGCAATCTACTTTTTGTTTGGGTTAAATATTTCATTTTACCTTATTTCGGTGGGTTGCGAAATGTGGGCTACGTTAATTGTTTTGTGTGGTTCAACGATTTTGCACACGGGAGTCAGATTACGTACGATGAAGTGGCTAACCCCATCAGATGAGATTTATTTATTTGACCCACAGACGGAGAAGTAGTGAAAAGGAGTTTAAAATTCACTACGAATATTATCCTAACAGATGGATGAGTTTTTTTGACAGGGAAGGGTTTTTGTGTCAATTAGTATTAATGGTTTCAGGGTTTGGTTTAGAAAGAAATATATTAATTGTGGGTTTCTATATTATCAATATACAAATTAAGCGTGCTCCACCCAGAAAAGATTTCTTTCGGTCCTCAGCTATAAAGAATGTTGACACCTGATAACAGCGCACCACAGCGATCAGACTTGTAAACACAAAGTAAAGCGATCTGGCGTAGTCAGGTCCACCCAACCTTGAAAAGAAGCGATCTGTCTTGACAACCTAATTCAAAGGACAGCTCAGAATAAGGGGGATCTTTTGTTGTGGAGATCTTTTTTGATGCTAAATGTGAAAAGGTACTTCTAGGTAAAATATTTTGACAAAAATATCTTATCTTTTATTAAACAAATAATTATCACGAACTGTCAAACTTTATATGCATTCCAAATCCATTCCGCATGAATATATTATTTAGGCTTGATATGCATTTTTTGTTCCTGAAATAAGCAAATTGTAATCGCATCATTTTACCTTATTTCGGTGGGTTGCGAAATGTGGGCTACGTTAATTGTTTTGTGTGGTTCAACGATTTTGCACACGGGAGTCAGATTACGTACGATGAAGTGGCTAACCCCATCAGATGAGATTTATTTATTTGACCCACAGACGGAGAAGTAGTGTAAAGGAGTTTAAAATTCACTACGAAAATTATCCTAACAGATGGATGAGTTTTTTTTTTGCACAGGAAGGGTTTTTGTGTCAATTAGTATTGATGGTTTCAGGGTTTGGTTTAGAAAGAAATATATTAATTGTGGGTTTCTATATTATCAATATACAAATTAAGCGTGCTCCACCCAGAAAAGATTTCTTTCGGTCCTCAGCTATAAAGAATGTTGACACCTGATAACAGCGCACCACAGCGATCAGACTTGTAAACACAAAGTAAAGCGATCTGGCGTAGTCAGGTCCACCCAACCTTGAAAAGAAGCGATCTGTCTTGACAACCTAATTCAAAGGACAGCTCAGAATAAGGGGGATCTTTTGTTGTGGAGATCTTTTTTGATGCTAAATGTGAAAAGGTACTTCTAGGTAAAATATTTTGACAAAAATATCTTATCTTTTATTAAACAAATAATTATCACGAACTGTCAAACTTTATATGCATTCCAAATCCATTCCGCATGAATATATTATTTAGGCTTGATATGCATTTTTTGTTCCTGAAATAAGCAAATTGTAATCGCATCATTTTAATTTTATCTTAACTGGCAGAAATCACATTAATGGTGTTCTGGTGTGAAATAAAATAAACTTTGTTCAACGCTCACGTCTTGTCAGATGAACCAGAACCAATAGCACCTTTCCGATAATAGGAATAGCGAACTCGTTAGTTTATCTCGAACATCGTCGCAATATCCCTTGTCTCGCTTTGTTTTCCGAATTGTTCAGAAGTGATGTTGTTTGTTTCATTGATTAGCATCATGAATGGATTTTCGAGTATTATCAATGAAAAGCGCCATTACTAAAACTTGTACAGCGGATGTTATCTACAGTTCTCGAAGGCGCATTCAGAAAATATGCGGCGTTGGTAGTTCTCAAAATACATTAATGGTTTTGAATTCGTAATTTAAAGCATTTTAATAATTTGATCTGTAATTATTAAGTAACCGTTAAAAATAATTTAATTTCAAGAGTTGCCGATATTATTTCATTAATAGTGCTAGATTCAAAATCCCACCGACTTCCTTTTTGGCGTGAGGTAAAGCTAATTGCAACCAACTAAGGGTTATCATAGAATATTCGAATATTTTGATATAAATCCATTTTTACGGAAATTTATCGGTTTCTTATAAGATGACATGCCAAACTATTAATTTTAATGTTTTATAAATGCGATTCCAGTGAAATATATTTATACTCTGTTATAAGGAATAGAGTTGCCGTAGTTCATGTAAAAATTAACTTACCGTCTTCTAAGGGTTGATTCAAAAGTATTTACTTTGTTATGCTCATTCAAAACTTATTTATATCGATGCTGTCATACTCATTTTGTTCATGGAGGGTATTAGATTACTAATTTGAAGTTATTTATTTCTTTGTGTTGATATCAATAATTGCTTTTAACAAACACATAATCCCATTGTTGGGCGCCATTCGTTTCAAAATTAAAAAAAGAACCTCATCCCCATCGCTAGTTGTAATAAATTTCTTAAACTCTTCGATACATATCAAATTCATTGTTTAACATATTAATGTCCTCACACAGTTGATAAAAGGGCGTCGAAAAACTATCTCACGCTTCAGATTCAGATCGAATTTCATCAATAACCATTAAACGGTTAACCACTCTCCGTTTCAGCTTAACTCTCAACTGATTTTTTCACCAGACACAGTTAACAATAAAAAATGTTGAATATAAATTTTTATCGATTAACTGATATTCGTAAAGCATCATGGAATGGATGTCGACACCTACTGATGGTGGCGCCCGAAATCAATCTGCACCACCCGCTGATTTCGGATTAGCCTGCAGTAAATTAATGAAATCGACAAAATTGTCAATTTTCTCCTCAGATCATTATCTGTGAAACTTTTATGCAGCACGTTAATTGAATGATTTGCACTTGATTAGGCAACTGTTTTCGATTGAAATTGAATAGCTCTTATAGTTGTGGGCTATACATGATTTCCTTCAATCTACGAGGTTAGCCAGCCTCAGCCTGTTTCGGGGTTTCGGAAATGCTTTTACTTTTCTGTTTTATTTCTTGACCATCAAATAGGATGAGTTTTTATTTTGTGTCGGTTAATGAATGAACTCTCTTAATATTCATGGTGGAGTGGCGTAAAATGATTTATGATCAAGTCTTTACCTTTATGAACTTGAAGAGTTTTTTTTGTGTTCATTTTACTTTATGGGCAAAACCTTATTCGAAAAAAAATCGAATACTCTTACAAAATTTATTCGCCGCACAGGAAAAAGAATTTTCCTACCTCAAACAATTTTTTAGTTCTTATGTGTGGTGGCGATGATGTGGTTTTGTTTTATTGCCTGCCTTAAATGATCCCTTTTGGGACTCACAATGAAAAATAAAAGTTCGAGATGGACCAGAAAAAAAAACACAAAAAAATATTTCTTATGACGGACATTCATGCATTATGCTTTCTGGAAATCCTCTGCCAGGTATTTATGAACCGTCTCCTTATAGTTTTGCATAAAAACCGCATAAATAATCCAACTTCTGAATTTTTGTGTGTCCGTCCGTCTGGGCATGGACTTCGTAAGAAGGCTAAAAAAGTAGTTTTTCATCGATGAAACTAAAGGATCTCTTTTATCTATTGCGCGATGGTTTTCTAATTAACAAGAAAAAACTAAAGGAACGACAAATAAAAATCAACAGCTTAAACGACAAAATCGATTAACATGCTCATTTGCAACGAACGAGTATGTAGGTTCAAAAAAAAAACTCGACTTGAAGGATGTATAGGTAATTTGTTGTGCATAAATTTAGAAAACTGTTTCCTCAGATCCAGGCTTGTATATACTTGTACACTTAACATGAAATATATCTCAGATTTGTATTCCGATATCGGTGGCAAAGGCTGTGTATTAATTACAGGTTGTTAGGTAACAAGTTTGAAGAAAAATACTTAATTGAAAAAGTCCAATGAATACACAATTAGGTGATATTTTTGACAACAGCGGAGATTTGTATTTCAAATTACTAAACAGCAGTACAGATATAAATAGATCGAATATTTACTTGAAATATCAGCTACATGCGTTGTGTTATTACACATCATTAGCCACTTACAACATCAGCTAAAGTGACTGTCTAAAATAAGTTACTAGAAATAAATCACGTTTATGGTCAAAATTGAGCCTAACCTCGTTATCTAACACAGACTCTAATCATTTTAACCAAACATGTGTCAACACACAAGTCCAAATTCCCTTTAGTAAGCTTGGACCTCTACTATGCTTAATTTCTTTCGTATTCATACCCAATTGCAGTGATTTCTCCCTTATCATAGAAGCTAAGTGTATTCATAAACGTTTGCATCTGTCTTGTGATTATTGGACAGCATACACATTGAAGCCTTTCAGGACTATGTGCACAAACGTTTGCAACTATCTTGGGATAATCATAATCAATATGCTCTAAATTGAAAGCTTCTTCTTGAATTTCTTCCGAAGTTGTACGACAAAGAATTGTTACGGAATCAAATGTACGCGATGCTTTATTTATTTTGTTTCGTGACGGATAGATAGGTTTGGTAGCTCATTTTTTATCCAGGCTAAGGGTGTTATCCAAGCTCCATGAAATCTATATAGACTTAGGTTTTGTTGTATTTTACACGTAAATTGTTTTCCAAGTCTATATAGATTAGCAAAAAACGCACCTATTGTTGGCGTGGCCTGACAGCCTTATTCGCGAAAAAATCACTAAACGGTTATGGAGTTATGCAGTTCAAAGGTATTTATGCAGCCGGTCGGTCGCACATATCCTAATTCATAAAGCATTTCCCCCATATAAGCATTTGTTATACAGAGCATCTGTCTGATAAAGTACAAAAAAAAGAAATCTATTACAATTAGGTTTCACAACTTAGCAGAGTTACCAATTGAAAATTTTTTATTATAACCAAGAAAACTAATATCGGTGATAGGATGGAGCCTTGTGGGTATCCATTTTTCCTCTCAAAATATTCTCCATCGCCGCTTCATCTTACCTGTTACATGTTGCCTTGACATTAAATATTTCCCGAAAACATCTACAAAACAAACAAATTTACCATATTAACACGAAAGCCTCCTTGATATAGATGAACAGCAAGTGAAGTGTAGACGAGGGTTAGTGTATATAATATTTCCCAGTCCATTCTATAATAAGCTCGATACCAAGCCTTGATTATAAATTTAACTATAATTTATCCTTAATAATACATTTTTGGTGCGAAATTTGACATGAAAACAGAAATGCCACTTTTCACATGTGTTTTATGTGAGAATATTATATTAACATAACAAAAGCAAAATAAATTATTTTATTTTAAAAAAAAATATCTCAAGATAATACTCGGATTTGTAAATTAAGATTTGTTAGGTCTATTGTCTGCCACATACAATGAAAATAAATATTCACCTAACACAGCTTAACACATCTGAGTTGACATTTATTATTTTTGACAGTTGACAGTTTCAATATTTCCCTTCTACTTTGATTATTTATGCATATAGTATCCGCCCCTTATTGACCACACTGTTATAAGCTTGCCACCCACAATCACCGCACGAGTGAAATTATTTCATTAATCTTAAGCTTTTTTTTGCGCAGTCAAAACCTCGTATTCCATTGTACTTCTGCTCTCTTCCGCTTCGCGGCGGACGAGTTTTGGTCGAGTATTAATGGTTCGACTTGGTAACTTGAAACCGCAACAAAATCAACAACATTTGGAGGCTGCTCTGTGGCAGCGACACAAGAGTTATTTCAATCTTGAACCCATTTCGAATCTGAGGCAATCATTTGCCTGATATATCCATCAGCGACCCAAATATGAGATCATTTATATTTAACGACCCACAGCACGGGGTTTGAGTTTTGAAGTTTGTGCCGTGACGCAACGCAGCAACAATAACAACAACAACAAAAACAAAAAAAGGGAATTAAAACAAGTTAACGACTTGGATAGAATTTTGAAAGTGGCGCCATGGCATTGTGTCACGTGTGGCGTGTGTCGAAATTTACGTCTCGAGCGACAGAATGAATGTCATTGTTGTGGATTTAGACTTGTTTAACTGGAGTGCACACTGTGCTGGAATGACTGACTGCTTTTGATTTTTTTATAGTCTCCTGCTTGGGGTGCACTAAATTGTACGGATATTGAGACATTAAAATGTTAAACGGATTTGTCATGCGCAGTTTGTTTTCATTATGAATTAGTGGGTTGCCAGATGTATTGTGATTAGATGCATGTGCGATTGATTAAGTAAATTGAGTATGTCAGTGATAATTTGACATTGAACTAACAAATTTGCAGGAGCATCTAACATCTAACACTTTGTGCTGGTCTATTGCCGGAATAGCATAGGCTTGTAATTTATTGTTCATTCTTGAAATTGCACCAGAAATTATTAATATGGACCACAGTCTAATGACAAAAATATATAAATATGTAATCGGAAGCTTCCGAGAACTTTCACTCACGCTACACTCACTCTTCCTCCATCTTTCTTTACTTTTTTTACTTTTCTCTGTTTAGAAGAGCATTTGACATTCAAACGTCAAAAGTCATTTCGTATGACTAGATAACACTTTATATTAAAATATCTTGCTTACTGTATTTTTGCGCTTGTGTGTCCCTTATAATGGATAAAGACGTAATGTATCTGCTAATTAGTTGAAATTTTTAAATTAAAAATTTCTTGACGTTTTAAGTTAAAGTTGGTTTGATCTTATGGAAGGAAGGTCGTTGGCCTATAAATTTAATTGGTATTCCAACGTCAAAGTCACATGTTTTTGACATTTTCGAAGTGTGCAACATCCTGTTTAATTATTTCTTTTCATGTCACAAAAATTATCTTATATATGCCAAACATTTTTCTAACGATTATATTCTTTGGATGCATTATAAATTAAACTTCATCCAACATTTGAATGTCCTTCAGGATTTGCAGGTGTTCATGCTGAGACTTTAAAATCATCTCCAACTGTCGAAACAATTTTGTAGCTAAAATGTTTCCACTTTTCTTTCGTAACGTTCGGTAATTTACATTCAAACTCGAATCATATAAAATTCGCTCCATTGCAAAGTGATTTAGCGCAATCACCATCCGACATTATTTATTACTATCGTACCTTTCGACACCTATTCACGTAACCAATCGAAGAGGTGAACAGCGGAGGTAAGACAAAAAAAACCAAATCCTATTTTTCATTCACCTCCACTCCGGTCAAATGGTTGAACTGTCAAAAATTGACATCGAAAAAGAAAAATGTTAATTATCTAACACCCAGGAGGTGGTCCCTATGTATGGCAGCAGCTCGTTCAATTCCACACACGTACAGTGAATCCCAGAGACCATTCACTTCAAACTCCAGCGCTAGCATACCGTGCAGTCAGTCGGATTCGAAATGAATTCGTTCCGCCATATGTCGGAAAGAAGTAAGTTACACGAAACGTTTTTTGTGTACCACAAGAGGGCATGCTCAGGCTCACAACCGTACCTTGTGGATACGGTCATTAATGATACTACTAGTGTAAAGTTCAGAGGAGATGCAGCGACAGATACAAGACCAAGACAAGTAGAGAACCGCAACTATCCGGAATGGGTTACTTTTTCTCATACAGGTGGCAAATGTCAGAAAAGCCGTCGTCGTCGTTTCTTGATGATGGCGATATGACGTTGCATCAATGCTCGATGAAAGGCGGTTGGTACGGATGGTAGATGTCCTGAATTTTTGTGGTTTCCCTCATTTACCTACACCTAAGTTGTGGTGGTATCAAATTGACTTTGTATGACGATGCAAAAATAAAAATAAAAGAACAAACGCCCCTCATGACCATTGTGTACTCTTTATGTTGTTGAAATTTGTTTGCTTTCATTTGCTGCCGACTTGCAGCCGCTTTTTTTTCTTGTGGTGCGGCTTCATTATTTGCCCATCATACAGAAAATTAGGCTGGCGTTTGTATGTTTGTAAGCCGACAATTGTTGATTGTTTTGTTATGGTAACCGTTTTCATGAAGTTAGATTGACTTGGGTTACACAGTCATGTATCCGTTGAAAAGGGAAGAGGTTAACAGAATGGAATTGATGACTTCAAAGAAAGTTGTGGGCGTTCATTTGACTTTTAAGTTCAATGGAATGGCGGGAATTTAGAACAATTTTTTTAGAACTAGTTGTAAAATTAAATAGAACTGCACAATTTGTATTTTGTCAAAATGTTCATAAATATTTTTTGAAACAATCTATTTATAAAAGTAGTATCTATAGTTTTGGAGTTTATAAAACCAAACATATGAAGAAAATGTAATAGCCATTTTTGTATAAAAACAAATTAATATAAACTTGAATTATTTTACCTTCTGATACCCATATTTGTATATGTAGCGTCACACTATAAAATCCGTTTAACAGCTAGTATAACATAAAAGTTTTAGTAGAGTACTTCGCGAAGCTATTTCTCTCACAAATGCACCATTTTTGATATTGTTGTACTTCAGGTTTGCTGGCTGTCATATTGCTCTTATTTTGATTTATTTGACACTGACGTTCAAGCAAAATCCTTTATTAAATTTTGTTTGTCTAATCGTCTCAATATCTAGTTCATCAATATCAATATCATCAAGGTTCATCTCACGGCATAGCAAAGCTTACAACTAATTGAATTTGATTACAAAAATTAAATTCACGACACGAAATTTTCATTAAAGTTAAAACAACCAATGGAAACCAATGTTATAAACAATAAACGTCAAACAGAGATCTGTTCATCCAGTATCTGCAGTATCCACAGTATTTGGCGGTGGATTTTCAGAGCAGCGGTATGCTAACAAAGGAAGAGATGGATATATAAGCGAAGATGTTTCTGATGTAACTAGCACAAAAAGTGTAATTTTGACAATGGGAAAATGTTTGTGGTATTTAGTAAAGGGCACTTTTGCATTTTTAAAAACAGATAGAACTAGTTACCTAGGTAATATCTCACACACTAGAGAGCCAGTCGAAAATCCAACAGTACCTGCTGAACTACAAGGATTGACCTAAGTTCCCCAGATAAAGGGAATGTTGGCTCTGTGCCAACATTTAGAAAATAAACATAATGAATAAATTTGAAGTTACGTACAACTTAAGTGTACCAATTGAAGATATACGTATAATCTATCTACCTACGTACTATCAAGTTTGACTTTTTAGTTAAAAAAAATCCGACGATTTCCTCCATTTGTGAGAGCACATAAATCTCTTCATAGTTCCGGTTGATTTTTTTTTCAAATGACAACCAAAATAGACCAGAACCACTCACATTAACCAAGTCCCAGCAAATACTTTACCAGCAAAGTCATTCACATCGCATAACGTATCGAGGAAAACTCACTCATCCATTCCAACAGCCGTGCATGTACATATATTCAAATGTCTTCCCTGTCATGAGCTTCATGCTGAACGAATTCTTCTGAAACAGAATCTTATACACCGCAAACAACCATTCTACACCAATCTGACATCCCTAGCGCAAAACGGATGAGAATCTACCTTCTGAGACACATAAAAGCCACATGCTCGTAAATCAAGACAGACTTTTCGATGCACCATTAAAAACAAAAATTGTTCTCATATAGGAACTCCACGAGTCTCTAGTGGACCTCGAAAATGGACGTTCGTTTTAAATCCGGACATAATCGCGATAATTTTCTGTTTTCATCGGAACTGGGCTGTTTTCTTGTGCGAGTCCCTTTTGTCGCGGTGGAACAATTATCGACCTTAACATCATAAAACTTTTATAATCTCCGCGCTCCACTTATGGGAGCACAAGCGACCACGAAGAGGCGCGCGAAGAATCATTAAAACATTTTAAAACCTATCCACAAGAGTCAATAAAAAAACGAACAGTGCTCACTCCCTTTGATGATTCTCCTTGCGGACCCGGTCGGGACTACTTTTATTCGAATCGTTTATGGGTTGATATCTCTCTACTTAGTGCTGGTGCGGAGCCTTTAGTTCCAAGTCCAAGTGCAATTTGTATCTAATGTCATTTTGAGGTTGCGGTTTTGAACACTTTAATACTACATGCTATAATGTTAGTTTTTTTTCTTTGTTTATTGCAGGTTTGGTTCCAAAACAAACGATCAAAAGAACGTCGAATGAAACAGATCACTAGCATGGGACGACCGCCATTCTTTGGTGGTGCGCGGAAAATGCGCGGTTTCCCAATGAATCTGTCGCCAGGTGGAATGGACGATGGGCCTCCAGGTTTTCCTTATTTTGCTGCTGATGGTAAATTCGAGTTTGGCTATGGTGGGCCGCCATTTCATCCGCATGATGGGCCATTTTTCCCCGGACACCCTGGCGGACCGATGCCGTTCAATGCACCAGGTGAGTTTGTAAGTTTTAAATAGCCTTTTGAAGGTTGGAAGAGGATGGTCAAATGTTGTGGTGAATCGGTTTTTTTTTTAAGGGTTGTTCTGACCCCTTGGCGGTTGTAATTATAACATTTGATCTGGTCTTTTAGTTCTTTTTGAGTATATGAACTTTATGGACGTTTGCTGTAAAGCCTTGGAGCTTAAGTACCTACATTTGCAATGATGTGTTTTGTAAGCATTAAGTCAAGGAGAAATCGCATTAATGTTCTTTATGTTGCAAAATCAAGAAAATCACCTTTATTTGTCATAGAAATGAAACAAACAAACGTGAACCATAACTAAACTTTAAAAAGAAAAATAGCTTTAAGATATTAGGTATGATACAGTTACAAGTCAATGATAATTATTTCACTGACAGATAAATCAAAATATACAACGCTTTGTAAATGTCTTCATTATCATCGATGATTAAAATGTAATTTGAAATAAGCACTGATAATCATAGCAAAAGATGTCAGCAATTACATCGTCATGTTTTTCTGGAGCTCCGTTTGATGGCCATTGACAACATACATTTTGAATTCAGAATCATAACTAAATTTTAATTGTTATTACATCACGAATGATTTAAAGTCCAAGTGACACAGCCAATACATGTACTTCCAATACGCAATAAACGTCCATAAAAGAAACAATCACAACTCAAATAATTTTGGTTTCTTAAACTTTGCAACTATATTTATTTATTTATTTTTTAATTCCAGGTGGACCCATGGATCATTCCGGACCAATACCCATGGTTGGTGAATTCGGTTTAACTGCCGAATCGAATTTCCTTAATCAAGCCGGCCCACAATCAATGAATATGGCCAGTGCTGGTGGCCCACCTCCGGATCATATAATGGGCAATGGTGGAGGTGGTGGCGGTGGAATTGGAGGAGGACCCCGCAGTGGATCACCTGAATTCATGACATCGGGCAATTTCTCGGAACCACAGAATATGCAAAACGAGGGTTTAGTTTGGTAATATAGAAAAGCTTTTGCGAATTCCCTGCTCCTGCTCAAGTCCTTAATGAAATGAGAGAGGAAAGTAAGAAATCCGCTGTTGCTGTTTCTTATAGGCTTTTCTTCTCCCATTTCCTATCTCTTGTAAGCGCTCAGAAAAAAAACCCACAAAAAACACTGCAGAGAATCCGGAACGCAAAAATTAATTTGTAAATTGTAAGCTGTAAACAAAACCTCTATTATAATGCATGTGTACATTTTTATCTAAGTATTTGTATAAGTATATATAGTAATTTTATTTGTTGTATAACAACGTAAAAATTTATATTAAATTTATTTAAAATGGAAAAAAAAAATCAAACAAAATCAACTTATAAATATTTAAAATACTTTTTAAGTTAAATAAAAAAATAAATTTACGTTTTTTTTACTGTAAGTATATTTATAAAGGAAAAACAAACAAAATGAATATAATTTAATTTAAAAAAGGAAACTAAATAAAATTTTATTTAAAATTAGTGTTAACATTTATATTTAAATTACATTGATAGATATTAAAAGGAAATATATACAAAAATATATATTTTATAAATTAATAAACAATGTTTAATTGAAAACACAGAAAAATGCAAATTAAAGAAACAGAACAACTATATAAACTCCAATCCAGTCCGTTTGATTGCGGGTTGTGTTAAATGTCAAATGAGTGTTTTATTTTTTTATGATTATTAAAAAGCACGAGAAAGTCACTATTTTATGTTACCAAAGTGGATCAATGAAGACGATAATTGCAAAATGTAGAGTGTTCACACGCGGTAGAAGTGAAGAAGTGTATTCTGGTTAATTTGCAAGACAATGAGATAAATATACTTTGGAGGTGGTAAACAGCTAGAGAGAGAGAGACAGCGTTGATCTCTTTTTCGTTACACTTTTTCGTTTCATAAAATACACTCCATCCCAAAACAAATTTCACTTAAAAATCGATGATCATTGCGCAAATGAATTAGAATCTATAATGCAATGTTCTTGGCAAACAATATAAACATTGAATCTATAATCATTATGATACGTACCTGAATGCAGTTTTAATGTTTTCATAGGGCTATAGTTTACCAAGAAAATGTCAAATAAAATGGTAACGCTTACAACAAAAACGTAACGATTTTGTGTTATGTAGTCAAAATTGCAGGTGGCTTGTTCTAAAGGTCTTCTTCAAAACCTTTGCCGAACGTGACTTTTCTGCCTTTTTGCCTGCACTTCGAATGAGTTGGGTTTCTAATTTTTCTTCAGGTAAGGTTTTCCTTGATTGTGTAGATAATCTGACTGGGAATTGAAAACCATCTTTGCTTTCAAACCCGTTAATACAAAATAATGAGGCCGAGGATTTTTCGAAGAATTTTTTTATTTCTCCATTGGATAAGTTTAATGCTTCAGCGCTGTAAAGTAGGACTGGGATGATCAGATTTATCACTGCTAATGCTGAACCTTTTCCTACTGCATCCTCACAAATTAGGTAGTGACACCACATTCACATTCGGCAAATGATGTGAATATTAACGGACTTTAATATTATATTGATTGATGGTTGTGCCTGTGGTGCTGGCTCTGGAGTTTTGCAGAATCCTCTCAAAAACGCAAATGCGTCAACTTGTCTAAATTGTGTTTTGATATCGAACGATGCAATGAAGAATTTGCCGACCATAATGGAACAGAGAAATTTCGACATGGCTTTGCATGGTTCGCCTCTTTAAATGTTAGGTATCATATGCGGCCTTAAAATCGAATAATAGGACCTGTGTATTAATTTGGATATTTTGTTTGTTTTTGAATGGTCTGTTAAATTGTAATGATTTGGTCAATTATGAAAATTTCTGATCTAAAACACAGATAGTCTTTCATATGTTAAAGGGGCAGATATGAACTTTTAGGTAATATATATGAGACTATGACCTTTATAAATGTTCAGAGGGTCTCCTTACTTTCCATATTAACAGCACCGACTGTGTTGATCTTTTATATCAGTTTATTACATTTTATGTTTTGATAAAACATGAAGCTTCATTACTGGAGTGGCACCTACATCTCCAATAGCGTACTTTCTTGATATTTTGTTTCTCTTTTTCCAAAAAAGCCTTTTTAAATTGTGTAATACCAATCAATGTATTTTGTCAGACGCTCATTGGTTTTGCTTAGCTCACAAAAACAAAAACAGTCCTAAGTGAAGCCATAATCTACATATGACATATAAGGCGCATTTTCGCTATTTTTGCTTTCATGGAAATTGTTGAAATAATATTATGAAACGATCTTTTATAAGGCCATGTGTCAATTGCGTTCAAAAAGTGGTTAAATTTTCTAAACTGGCTAATTTAGTCATCTCTGCCGTTGTAAACAAAATTTAGCTTTTTGCTGTATCAGTTGGATTGAATGGGATATTATTAAAATACTGTTAATTTCCCAAAAGAATTGGAACAAAATTTTATATACATAAAATATATATTTTCTTGTAAAAAAAAATACCGAATAGACTTCAGAGATATCATACAAAAAAACTTAATTATTTATTATTGATATTCAAGATTAAGGATATCTATTTTACTTTGCTCAAGTTAAACATATTTCGCATACAAAATATACCGAAACAAATGTAGTCATAACATTTTTGTAACCATCCTTTTTTAAAAACCCAATTTTATGTTAAAGCTTTGTTTACATTTTCTGATATGAAATACACATTATTTGCTTTTTATTCAAATCTGAATGATGTGCTATTTTCCCACACGTGTGAACACTGGTGTGCTTTCTATCACTTTCAATCCTCAGGAGGTATACTAAATGTCAAAAATTAGCCACTGGATAAATTTAAGCGAGATGTTGAGCAGGTGAAAATTTTGAAGTCTCTGTTCACCACACTAATGTCAAAAATTATCCACTGGCTAAAATTTTAACGCAATTGGCACACGGCCTAAGTCTGTCACTTACTATAAATCGGATTCCGTAGAGCCACTGATTCTACTGATTATAACTACAAGGGACCTTAGCAATATCACAGTTTTGCAACCTTCTTTTCACCGTATTTCCTTAATGGCAGTAATGTCTGCTTTATAGCAGCTTAGGGACCCCGCTAGTTATTCCTCTCGATCCTTTCCATTATTTTTATTCTTATTTAAAATTTATTCCGAATAATCCTTGTAAACTGTGCACTCATAAAGAATGTATTTCTTATTGTAGAGAAAATTCATATTTAAAAAAAATACAAAATACAAATAAATAGGGGTTCGAACATTTTAAGCGCAGATACTAACGTAGTTGTCCGTTTTTCAAGGTGGTCGTTAATGAAATCCTTTAAACTGATTTGATTTCAGTATCGCAAAAACGGCATGACAGTAGATAATAAATGTTCCAAATTATTTAAAACCCAACGTCATCGGTTGCAACAAGTTTTTTTGTTTTCCAAAAAATGACTGGTAGTATGATCGATAATTCGTTACATATCGAGGTTAAACTCACATCATATGGCTGGAAATGACATCAAAAAATTCATTTCCTTGGCTTTTTGAATGATTTAGAAATTATGACATTCCGATTCAGTCACTGTATACTTTAGACAACTGACAGTTCATGATACGTAAAGTGTCAATTATATTCGAAACCAGACAAAAATATTTATTTTCGATAATGGTGAATATTAATTATGTATAATAAAGCGCTTTCCTGCCAAGTTCTATTACTTAAAAATACAAAATCGATCCATTTTACGGCGCACATAGAGCAGATATTTCATACAAAAACAGACAGTGTAAACACTATAATCTGTAGTGCATATCACATTCAGTGCTATTTAATTTTAATTAAAACACTCTTGGACATATTGTTAACAACCCTGCGTAATATTTACAATAACAAAACACACACTTACACACAATTTAGATAAACTAACTAACTTGAAAAAAGTCTGAAACCGATTTTCACCGACGCTAATGAATTGATAAACAGAAACATTATTTATTGTATTAAAAAAAACACATATTTTTTTATAAAATAAAATAAAAAAATATAACATAAAACAATTAATTTGTTTTCTCTTTATTGACTTTGTTTTTTTTTTCAGTAAGTTTGTTATATAAAATAAATTAAAACCAAACAGATGCAGATATAGGACGTAAAATTAAATAAATAAAATAATTGGAGAAGAAAGCCTTTATATTGAATTGTAAAAAGTAAATGAATTATATATACACAGAAGAAAACAAAAGTAAATATATTCATGTGAATGTAATTGTAAATAATATAAATATAGGAACAAAGAAAAAAAAATATAAGTATTATGTAATAAATTTAAGAAACTGAAAAAAGAAAGAAAAATAATTAAAACATAAATAAAAACGAGAAAATTAAAATTATTACATTGGTTTGCTTTTACTTTTAAATCGATGGGAATAGTGTGCAAGCATAAGTCTGGACTAAAATGTTGATGAATATTAACATACTGGTGAGAGAGGTGTCTTCAAGAACGGCTAACCTTGCCGTTTGAATGCGATATATTTATGTACTTGGTACACAGAATGTTAACACTTGTGACAATACAAAGGGACATTGGCCGTGTTCCGGGTTTCAGTTTTAGTAACTTTGATGAAGTTCTGTTTTCATTGGTCAATCTACCATTCACGTGCAAACATTTGCAAACATTGCGCTGACATTTTTAGCCGTTATGGCTCATAGGAAGTTTACCAATTTCTGTTTCCCATATTGTGGATATGATATCACGATTGTCATTTGCGATTGCTATCAAAACAGTATCATAATAAAATCTCATAGTTCCTGGAAAGCAATGCAAAGTTGCAAAGTAAAGCTCTTCTCTGTGTCCCTGTCGCCAAATAGCTACGTTTACACCGTGGACAGCAACCGGGACTTATCATATATTTGGTATAAGTCTTAACGAAAATGGGATTTTTAATTTGTTGATGGTCATGTAAATTGTTTGTTCCGCATGCTGCAAGAAGATTAGACATCATTTGCAATGATTTTATGTTAAAAATGTGACGACAAACAGAAGAAGATTATCTGTCACTTCCCTGTCCCATATCCAGGGCTTTGTCGTTCAATCTTATAACCAATAGCATTGGTAGTCTCTTTTTCTTCTTATCTTCGTAGTTCGAGATAGTTTTATTCCCTAACCCCTTTTCCCTACCTCGGTCATCATGCGTTGGAACAGTGAGGAGCATGCTATTGCGCCATTCAAAATCGCTTTAATGCAGCCCCGTTGCACTGGAAAGGAATTTAGTTTAAACAATATAAGCCAACGAAGATAACACTTCCCGGATAGGCTCGTCTAAAAAAAGTACGATTTGAAGTGAATCTCCCCGATTTGTTCCTTAGCATTTTTTTTGTTCTTTTTTTTAAATCCCGCGTAAAAGTCAAACCTTTCAAAGACCCTACAAGATCTAAAGGCCAACATATCGAACAAGAACTAAATTGTTTAGGTTAGTCCCCTAATTTATGGTGGCCTGGACTATAATAAATTTAACTTTATTTCTACCTTGCGTTAGATTTCAGCATAAATTAAACTGAATTGTTGAGCTAGGTTAGGTTGTATGGCTGTACGCGCGCGCGTGCACACTTAGACCATAAAGGTGGATATGTTGACTTTTCTATATTCGTTCGCCAAATTGAACCATTCAGAGCAAAATATATAGCGTATTACGTTTCTGACATTGATATTAGCCAGCTCACCTAGATTGTCGAAGAAGTAGTATTCCAGATGACGTTATTTTTGCTGAGAGGGCTGAACAAGAGCAAAGAAGATGAGTAATATTTTCCTCCTCCTCTTCGTCCAAGCAGCTTCTACAGAAGTCATTGCGTAAGAGGTCTAGATTTTTGCGTGAAGGCCTATAGGACAGTGTCTTGTAAGGAGAGCGGATATGGTGCTGATGTTTGACCTGTTCAGCATTGTCAAGCATATGGAGCGCTTCTGGTTAAAGTTCGGCCAGAGTTGCCTGGATATTTGGCAAGTTGTGCCATTTATCAATCTGCGGCTTCCTTTCTTGATCGCATCCAGTTTGATCTGCTATTTACATGTAGCGAGTGGCATACCTAACATATCTATCGGCGGTATAATATCAAGGATAGTGCCCTGTCTGGCGAGCTCATTTGCCGAGCGATTTCCTGGTATGTCTCTGTATCCCGGCACCCAAAAGAGGTGAATGGTAAAATGCTCTGCCATCTCGTTAAGAGATAGTCGGCATTCGTGGATTGATTTCGAGCTGAAGGAGGTGGCTTCCAGGGATTTGATTACCGCTTGGCTATCGCTGAAGACTTTAATATACTTCGTGGATATTTCATTCCTTTTCAGCCAGGACAAGGCTTCTTTGATTGCCATGATTTCCGACTGGAAAACGCTACAATCATCGGTGAAGCGAAAGGTTTAGAATCTCGGAGAAAACATCTCCATTCAATCCAGGTTCTAAACTGAACTGTTATAACAGCGAGGATTTTCAACATTTCCCAGATGCCACCACAAATATCACTTATAATTAAGATTGATATTTTGAAAACAATGCAAAATATGTATAGATGTCGTTACTTACTTACTTTACTTAAGTGGCGCTACAGTCCGGAATGAACCTGGGCCTCAACCAACATGCCTCTCCAATTAGCCCGGTCCTTAGCTAACTGCCTCCAGTTGCGCACTCCAAGTTGGTTGAGGTCGGTTTCCACTTGTGCGCGCCACTTAAGGCGAGGTCTTCCTCTACTGCGTCCGACGTCTGGCTGGGAATCGAAGACTCTGCGAGCCGGAGTATTGGTGTCCATTCGTTCTACATGTCCTAGCCATCTTAAACGTCCAATGCGGAGTTTTTTGACCAGGGGCATGTCGCTGTACAGCTCGTATAGTTCTTGGTTGAATCTTCGTCTCCATAGCCCGTCAACGCAAACGGGACCGAAGATTTTTCGAAGAATTTTCCTCTCGAATCTACCAAGGATTTCTTCATCCGCTTTTGATACGGTCCATGCTTCAGCGCCGTAGAGCAGGACTGGGATGATCAGGGTCTTATATAGGGTTTCCTTAGTAGTTCGAGTGAGGGCTTTACTACTAAATTGCCTTCTTAGCCCGAAGAAACAGCGGTTGGCAAGAGTAATTCTTCGTTTAATTTCTGACGAGATGTTGTTGTCAGAGTTAATAGCGGAGCCGAGGTAGACAAAGTCCCGTACTACCTCAAAGTTATATCTGTCAATGGTGACGTTCTGTCCAATTCGTCGATGTTGTGAGTCCTTTCGTGATGACAGCATATACTTAGTCTTACCCTCATTTACTGCTAAACCCATTTTCGCCGCTTCCTTCTCTATACTAGCAAACGTGGCTATGACATCACGTTGAGTCCTGCCAATGATGTCAATATCGTCGGCGTATGCTAGTAGTTGCACCGACTTTTGGAAAATTGTGCCTCTGGTGTTGGCTTTGGAGTTTTGCACAATTCTCTCAAGAATCAGATTAAAGAAGTCACATGACAGCGCATCGCCTTGCCTAAATCCTTTTTTGGTATCGAATGTGTCGGTGAGGTCGTTTCCGACCCTGATGGAGCAGCGAGAATTCTCCATCGTCATCCTACACAAACGGACGAGTTTGGGCGGTATACCAAAACTAGACATGGCTCTATACAGTTCGTCTCTATAAATGCTGTCATATGCGGCTTTGAAATCGATGAATAGGTGGTGGGTATCGATTTGGACTTCTTGAGTTTTTTCCAGGATCTGCCGAAGTGTGAAAATTTGATCGGCTGTGGACTTTCCTGGCCTAAAACCACACTGATAAGGGCCAATCAGGTTGTTGGTAAACGGTTTCAGGCGTTCACATATTACGGCAGATAGGATCTTGTAGGCGATGTTGAGGAGACTTATGCCTCTGTAGTTGGCGCAGTTCAGAGGGTCTCCTTTTTTGTGGATCGGGCAAACGATGCTGAGGTTCCATTCTTCAGGCATATTTTCATCCGACCAGATTTGGCTTATGAGTTGGTGGATGTTACTTACCAAGTCATCTCCGCCGGCCTTATAGAGCTCAGCGGGAAGGCCGTCATTTCCGGCAGCCTTATTAAGCTTGAGTTTAGATATTGCTATCCTCACTTCACTCAGGTCGGGTGGTTGGCAGTTTTCGCTGTCGTTGCCAATATTGAATGGTTCGTTCTGCCTGACAGCGGAATGTTGTTCGTCATCGCCGTTTAACAGTCTGCAGAAGTGGTTCTTCCATATCCTCAGCATCGACTGTGTCTCAACTACAATATTTCCTTGTTCATCTCGACAGGATTCTGTTCGAGCCTTGTATCCTTGGCTTTGACGTTTTACACTTTGGTAAAACTTGCGAACATCGTTCCTGGAGTGGCACCTCTCTATATCCTCGATCGCGCGCTTTTCTTGCTCTTTTTTCTTCTTGCTGAAAAGCCGATGTTCTTCCCTTCTTCTTTGCCTATAGAGCTCAATGGCAGCTCTCGTCTTCACCTGCAGCTTAGCCTTGTAGGCCTCGTTCTTGGCTGCGAGCATCTGTCGGCATTCCTCATCAAACCAGGGGTTTCTTGCTGGTGGGCGCGAGAAACCTAGCACTTCAGTTGCGGCTGATCTAATGGCCTGTTGGCATCGTTGCCATTGCTCTTCGACATTCGATGCTGGTGGTATGGTGTTAATCGAGAGGTTAAGGGATACGCGTTGTGCGAAGGTCTTGGCCGTCTCTTGCGATTGCAGTCTTCCGACATTAAATTTTTTCACAGTATTTCTGGATTGTTGTGGCGTGGTGGATATCCGCATTCTTACCTTGGCTGCTACAAGGTAGTGATCCGAGTCGATGTTAGCTCCTCGGAATGTTCGGACATCCAAAATACTGGATGCGTGCCTCTTATCTATCGCAATGTGATCAATTTGGTTGACCGTTCGTTGATCTGGAGACCGCCATGTCCCCTTATGGATATCGAGGTGAGGAAACCGTGTGCTGGCTATAGTGGCATTTCGTTCCGTAGCGAAATCAATTAGCCTAAGTCCGTTACCAGACGTGTTGTCGTGTAGGCTATGTTTTCCGACAATACTTCTAAAGATGTCTTCTCTTCCTACCTTTGCGTTAAAATCTCCCAGCACGATTTTAACATCGTACTTCGGTAGTCGCTCATAGGTTTTGTCGAGGAGCTCGTAGAAGCAATCCTTAGCTATATCATCTTTTTCTTCCGTCGGAGCGTGAGCGCATATAAGGCTTATGTTGGCGAATTTGGCCTTGATGCGGATTGTTACTATGCGTTCGCTAATGTCTTGGAAACATAAGACTTCTTGCCTAAGTCTGGCACTTATAACAAATCCGCATCCGAATAGTCGCTGTTTCTGCTCACTATAACACGGTCCGTAGTATATGTCACAGTTTTTCATCCTCTTTTTGCCCGGCCCATCCCATCGTATTTCCTGGATGGCAGTAATGTCTGCTTTGTAGCAGTTTAGGGCTTCCGCTAGTTGTTCGCCTGCACCTCTCCTGTTTAATGTTCTCACATTCCAGGTGCAGATACGAACGTCGTTGTCCTTTTTTCGTTTAGCAGGGTCGTCAACAATAAAATCAGTCCTTTCCGAGGCTATTGGTTGCTTCGTAACAATAGTTTTTTCCGTGGATGGGTAGTTAACCCAAAGCACAACCCCCAACCTGGAGGGCCAGTTCCAATTTATTAGATACCCCTAGGACACGGGGCCATCAGTATCCACTACGGGATTGAGCGCTGCCGTTGGCCTTTCGGTTCATCCGCCACCATCTCTGTTCAAGGGGCCTGACTAACCCTTGAAATTCCTAGACAACCTGTTGTCCGAATATGTCAGAGCAGCTCATCTAGGTTCGCCTGGGACAGCAGGCCGGGTATTCATCCGTGCCATTCTCACCAGGGTGTTTATAGTGTTGCTGTTTTTCGTCGTGTTATCAACACTCGCACTTATCGTTTAGCAAGTCAAATCCGGTTGGATGAGACCAGTATCCGATGGTTACCACTTGGAGGTAAAGATAAGCACATTTGATGTGTAGTCAAAGTTGCAACACTGGGCATTGCCAAGTTAACGCCAATCAGAGTCTACCCTCGTTCTACAACACCCAACCATCATAGATGTCGTTAGTTCTGCATTTATTCCTATACGGTGTAAACGGAAAAGTTTGAGGGAAAAATATTTAGTAGCAGCTCAAATATAATCCACTATGTGAACGTAGCCATTGTAATGCAACGCATTAAAAAATCCTTTGCATTCGCTTAAACAGCTTCAAAAAGCTCACGCTATTTCGCTATTAAATCGCTGGAATTAGTGGCTTGGTTGATAAATATCTGTCAAAAAGTAAAACCAACTTCTGAAAAATACTCTGCGAATTATAAAGCAATACAAGAACAAGGCCATACTCCTTAAACAATATTTTTAATATTTTAATATTTTGTTAGGGTAACAAAAATTCTAGCAGCAAGCTAAGTAATTAAAGGGTAACGGGAAGTTTTATAACTAGTATGTATAAACTATAAACTATGGTGTCAGTTTATAGTTTTGTTACATATATTGATTCTAGAAAAATAGTTAAAATGGATCTCACAAGAAAGAGACAATTTGGTAGACGTTTGAAAACATTAAACTCAATATGATATTTCGGTAAGGCTTGAAACGTACTCGACCGTCTTTCACCTGGATAAATTTTCAAATATTCATCCACTAGTTTTTCGCAAAAGCTAGATATTACCAAGCTTATCACAAAATGGAACATTCTTATCGCGTAGTTGCAATTTCATTATACCAAAGATTATGAGTTCTATACAGATGAGAACAAAAAACAGAAACTTCTGCATGTGCATGAAAACACATGAAAAACAAGAACAAAAACATATGGCGGGCTGTGCCAGCAGGACCCGCCATAGAACAATTTTTCTTTTATGGAGTGCGTCATCTGTATAGAATTCATAATCTATGATTATACTCAAGATGTTCAGATTTTCAAATTTATTAGCTCAATAATTTTTTCTACGATAATGTATTGTCCAATTTATTCAAAATTTTATTTTATATCCTCTAGATCTGCAAAATTGGTCATTAAGCATTCCCTTAATATTGTAGAAATGGTTAACTAAAAGCTTGCAAGGCCTTTTTCAACAGCAGGTGGGCTCAAAGGCATTCGTTTGGATCTTTGACGTTGTATTTAGGCATCTAAAAAGCTTTTATCTATTCCACCAAAGGTGGTTTTATTTTTGTGACAATTGAATGGACTATCGACAACTTTGAAATGTTGAACCATATTATCAACTTTCGAGTTAAAATGATTTCATTTGTTTCGACAAACAAAAGTACCATAGGCTCCAATGATCAATCTTCGTCGGATCTCCATTATGGTGTCATTCATGTTGTTGATGTTGAATGCAAAGTAGATGAACTCCTTAAAAACCCCATGTTCGCATGATAGCACTTCTACTTGTCGAAATCCGGCAAAAGTTTAGACATCCTACTTTCAAAATGAAGGTTCTATAATGACTCCAATCTTCGATGACACACAGCTGAATCAATTATCATCCTCGATTTCAAGTTTTTGAAAATATGATTGATCTTAATTCCAACTTTGTCGGTCTTTTTCAGTATTTGGCTGAAAATTTGGTAAATAGTCAATCGACCGGGCCGAAGACTACACTGTTAAGTGATTTTAAGCGCGGAATGCAGAATTGCATCAGACGTTCACACAACATGATGGATAAGATTTTATATGCGATGGTCCGTTTACATAAGGAAACATTTGACCTTATGCGACAATTTGCCGCTATAGATTTTTTGTCCTATAACTCTCTCATCATTTCAGCTGTTGGCAATGCTGTGAGTCCGTGACCAGATTGCTTGTGCAATTACGACTGCGATTTCCATAAGCTGAAAGACTGTATCTCTTATTAAAGGTGTGATATAATTTATGCCAAATTTGAATTTTGCGTACTGTGTTGCTAATGAAAAACAAAGATAACAAGTAACTGCTGACAGTTGGGGGCAGTTCATTGTTGAGAAATAAAGGGTGGTCCAACAAAAACGCATGATCTTAATTGTAAATAGAAAAAAAAGTTTTCAGAGAATTGATATTTTTTATTATGATAGAAGGATCTAGCTATGACAATTATGTGTGAAACAAAATATCGCCCATATGCTCGGCACGGCTTCGGTGGCATACGTCTAGATATCCGATGGTCTATAAATGACTCTGAGACATAATTGAGGTTCAATGTTATTAATGTGCCGAATGATCTCATTGTTTAGCTCTTGAATAGTTCTTGGCTTATTGACGTATATTTTTTCTTTTAAATATCCCCCAAAGAAAGAAGTCCAACGGTGTCAAATCACATGATCGTGGCGGCCAATTAACATCGCCACTATATTGTGAGATAACACGGCCATTGAATTTCTCGCGCAAAAGAGCCATTGTTGCACATATCGTCCAGGTCCACATCCTCAATTTCTGGCCACAAAAAGTCGCTTATCATCTCGCGATAGCGAAAACCATTCACGGTAACTGCATGACCTCATTTTCGAAGAAGTGCGACTCCGCCAGCCCATAAACCACACCAAGCAGTCACTCTTTATGGATGCATCGGCTTTTCAACAATCACTCGTGGATTCTCAAATGCGGCTATTCTGATTGTTAACGAATCCACTGAGGTGCAAGGGTGCCTCGTCACCATTAACTTCTGCCTATTCAACCAACCATTCGGCGTATTGAAGACGCTTGAAATGGTCAGTATAGGCTACAGCTCTTGACTCTTGAGTCAATTGAACCTTGCAATCGTGCAAATTCAATCATTTATTCAAAATTCGCCTCACATCCCACGAACATCAGGATGTTCAATTGTTGGGCACGACGACGCTTCGAAGTTGATGGCGTCTTCTGCCACACTATCGCGAACAACAGCATGTTTTCCGCAGAACGAACTGTTCGAGTATGTATAGGTCTTTTAAAATTTCCTACAAACTCGATTTGCTGAAAATTGCTCACATTCTCCCGATTGTGGGCACATTTGGTCGATTATGCTGACCAAAAAAATCACGAAGTGCACAAAATGTATTTTGATTTGAACGCCCATTTTCGGAAAAGGCTTCAACAATCTTAACGCGCTCAGTTGTGTATCTCTCCTTGGTTTGTCAAACACTGAAACAAAGAAATGTCAAATTAAGTCGTTTTTTCGGCGGTTTTTGCGATCAGAATTGATCATCTAGATCTTGTGATTTAACGCCAGTGGACTTTTTTTTTTTTGGGTTTTTTGAAGTAAAAGGTTTATGCAAAGTAGTCCACGACCACCAACAGGAAACAGGAGAGAAAATAGGTATTAATTAAATTCATCCACATTTATACTAAACGGTCATAGAAAATTTCAATAAAATTATACGTTCTTGCCAGCAAAACCGTGGACGCCATTTATTTCATACATAACTCCAATCTGTATACTCTATGAATCAATAAAACATTTCAAGCTTTTTAATCAAAAATCTGTGTTTGTATCGAAATTATATTTTGCGTGAATTATGGGACACCCTTTTATATTGTGTTAGATGTTACACATCAACCCTTATAGAACACTTGAATCCCCAGAACACAACATTGACTGAACCGATTTCGATATTCGTTGTCTAAATACTTTCATCAATGTCGTATAAAAATAAGGCCAGTGCCCAATTCTTGGTATTCGTATGCTTCCATAGAATCATAACCCATCAAGAGCGAAAATCTTGTTTTTTTTAATATTCGATGGTATGATGGTATAACCAAAAAATTATGCCAAACAATTTGTTCGTAGTACCCGATACAAGTAAGCCTGACCACTTCTTAAAACGTTGGTCTTCCAATTCTCCGCTCCTCATTGTATATGTATGAAGGTATACAATTCATATACATATCATATCATGTATAATATATGACTTTGGATGGAACGACCTCTGCACAAACGATTGCGATTGTGCCTTCCGTCAGACGCTTGTCGTCGGTCTAATGAGCCTCGAAGGAGCCGAACGAAATTACTTTTCGTCATAGCACATATAATTCGTTTAATGTTTCGAATCTGAGCGATGCCAATTCGTAATTACAGATAATTTCGTTATCCAAAGGGAGCATATAGGTACACGACTACGAGAAGTGAATCAACGTGGTTGGCACGATGGTGCTTGGTTCGAATCCCACCTATACGAAGGCGGTCTAATGGTGGAGTGGTACGATACTCGTGTTTTGGATTTCATCTTATATTATGCAAATGAAGCGTTCAGATTCCTCTTCTTGGTGGGATGAATGGAGTGTCTATTGGTTGTTGATGAGGCGAATTTCGGGTCTTGTGGCGAAGATAAGATATACAAAGCCATAAATTGGTATGCATCTTCATGTGAATGGGATATAGGCGGTGGTAGGTTTAAAATTAGTATGCGGTTTAATTTTGCTTTTCGACTAAACATGCTTTCGGTATTGGTTGGGCTTTGTAGTATATTTGTGACATGTTATCTTTTATTGCAGAATTGAATATTTTATCTGGAACGATTTTATAAGCTAAACAAAAGTTGTTCCTAATTTCGCGTTAAGCTACTTTGTTCTGAGTGAAAATGTGAAATCAGCGTCATCTTAGTTGACACATTTGAATTCGAATACCCTTTTCATTTCATGATTGTGTGTACGTGACAGTTTACCAGCAGTTCATATATAAGTTCCATTTGGTAAAACCTATTCCTATCTGTCAAATGTTTTAGGCAATTTGATGCCAACATAAATGATAAAACGCTTATTGATATTAGGGTGATCCTTATAGTGGTGCATTGACTTAAACGTCCGTAACAATGTTTCTTAGAGTTATGTGATTGAAGATGATACTTCTATCCGGTTGAGATTGCGAAGTATGTTGAATCTAATAATTCATCAATAGAACTGAGCTCACCCAATCTAAGCCTCTGCACAATACTCTGACGGTAAGGGATAAAATTCTATAGAAATTTGCACGAACTATGGATCGAATATTGTCTAAATATGCTGTTCAAACATATTTATAAAATTCCTTACGGTATGGCCAAAAACAACGTTTACCTGAAAAGTGGGCATGGCATTGGGCGGATTTTTTTTCACTTTTCCTGCTGGGAGCAACAATAGAGTACGTGTATCAAATTTCATCATTTTAAGTCAAAATTTAAGTCCCAACAACTTTCGGATAGACTCAGAATCGCTATCCTTATTTACTATTAGACAATTTTTGACTCCAAGTATTACATTTAAATAAATCTAAAGCAACATTATCGAAAAATAGGCTTGGGCCAATTGTCTTAGCTCTGGAGCGAATGAAAACCATAGGCTAAAAACGACGGTTTCATTATATCAATATGGGCACGTTGCAGTCTCCGGATCATGAAACCATCAATAAAGCAAAAAGCATCTATTCAGAATGAATGATGTCCGAAGGTTCTGAGCACCACCGAATCGAACCGCTGGACAACCTCCTTTTATAGGCAATGTAAAACGTGCAAAGCAATAAGAAACATATGAGAAGGCTACAATCCGCTGTGCCGATCGTTGAATACCCTATCCCATCCTATCCATAAAACTAAAATCCCAAAAAAAAGTGGGCATGGCTAAAAATACGATGTGGATAAAATAGAAAAAATGATATATAGTGACAACTAAATCTTCAGACTGCTTACAAAACACTTTTACGGTTCTACAAAAGACTAGGTTTTCTCCTTCATATGTTATGGGGTAGTGTATATAAATGGTTTTTATATAAAAACGCCCCCAAAAAGTGGGCGTGGGTTAAAATGGTATAAAGACGAAATGTTCATATTAATAATGTTAATGATTCTGCATCAAAATTTTTTTCGAAAAATTTAAAATTTGACCGAAAACAGTTTTTTATTGAAAACGCCCCCAAAAAGTGGGCGTGGCAAAAAACATTATATGAACAAAATATAGATATTACGATTCTCTAAATATGCTGTTCAGACACTTTTTTAAAATTCTTTACGGTTTTGCCAAAAATTACGTTTTTCTAAAAAGGGGGCGTGGCAGTGGGCGGATTTCAAAAATTTTTACACTTGTTCTGGTGACTCGGGCAAGGATCCTATATACCAAATTTCATTATCCTAGCTCAAAATTTAAGGCCCAAAAATCGGTGACGAACAGACAGACGGACGGACGGACGGACGGACGGACGGACGGACGGACAGACATGGCTAATTCGACTCAGCTAGCGATTCTGAGTCGATCCATATACTTTGAGGTATATGTAGCAAAATTATTTCTCTATGTTACAAACTATGTATCAAAACTAATATACCCCCCTATGGGATAGGGTATAAAAATAGACAAGCGTTATATGCCTATGCGACCTCCGATTGCTAGCTTCCATAAGGCGAACACTGGGTTGTAAAGTATAAATAAATAAATATTCTTATAGGGTCATACATGATTGTGCCACAGCCTCTTCCTTGGTCATATGAATTCAGATTCTGTTTCCAATTGTGGCAACCTAGTAAATTGTGACCATTATGTCATTAGGGATCATCTATTGACTTTATTTTGGATTCATGTGGGGCAAGTAGGTGCAGTGGCCTAGTGGTTAGTGCTTTGGATAGCAAAACGCTGATACAATGGTTCAAATCCCGAAAGTGACAACACCTAAGTTTATTTACTGCTCCAACTCTTGCGAAAGTCTAAAAAACATTCAAGAGTAACACTGTCATGAAAAGCTTCTCAACTTTTCAGTTCGGATTAGGCCTTAACCAGGAGGTCCTCTTCTTTGGTGCAAAAAAAAAATTGCACACACAAATGAATAGAGAATGTCAGATATTATATTTCATTTCTAGTGTCACTACAAAGTCTTCCACCTGAGAAAAACAATACTGCAGCCTGGAGTCTGATCGATTTTGTTAACCAAACCCTAAAGTAGTATACACTTTGTAGTGTAAGACGGCCTATATAGTCCAAGTCGTCTGAGAGGAGTACCCGGTTTGTTTTCCCGGCATTCCTCATGGCTACATGCAACCTTCGAGT
Organism: Rhingia campestris; assembly: GCA_932526625.1. Lineage (NCBI taxonomy): Eukaryota > Metazoa > Arthropoda > Insecta > Diptera > Syrphidae > Rhingia > Rhingia campestris. The sequence continues at coordinate 47,572,142 of OW052182.1, read as the reverse complement.
GTGAAGTTTCACAATATTGGTTTAAGTTCCTTTTCAATACAAAGGTTGCGGAAAGAGTCACCCTCTCCTTCCACTGGTTTTCCCCAATAGCAAGCAAAGGTAATTAATATTTGCGTACTAGTTGTCTGCAGGAACGTGATCTATTAATATGCGAACTATATACAGGATTATTTGTCTACACGTTATGTTCTTGCAGCTACAAGTGTTCCGTCATATCATTCCAGAATTTTGTCCGTGGTCGCTTGATATCCAACTTGCTCCTGTTACTTAACCGCTATTGCCGACATCAAGAAACCTTTCCCCCATTTTAGCATCAGCTGCTGAGTCGATCCTATATATAAGACACCTAGTAACGTAAGGTCTGTATAGGAATAGGATGTCTATCTGCACTCACACCTGTATATGCAAATAAAGAAAATTTGGATTAAAACATGAAACTATGCTTGAAAGGCTAGCCCGTAGAAACAAATCTTGGATGATAACGTTAAAGTAAACTCGATTTCGTAGGGCAACTGCTAAAGCCTCTGGATAAGGTGGATGACCACGGAATGGTTATGCAGATAAGTGTGGGTATCGAGATCACCTTTCGAGATCATTTCTCCGTCAGTTTGTGTTTAAAGCTCTGTGTTGAAACGGTCGTTTACAATCACGTTGTTAAAATTGGTTTTTGGACTACGCACGGTTGGATGTTAATGAATACAAGATTAGAAGAGTGCTTACATGTTAAACACCTTTATAAAACCGTTCGCCTTGCAGTACAAAGAAGCAGCTGCTAATCTCAAGTGACTATTGGCTCGTCTGATAAATTTAAATGCACCACTGGATTATGTCTGTTTTGAGTTTTTAATTGCAATGCACTGGAGATGGTCCCAGACATCGGTCCCAGGTCCTGACCAAATGTTCATCGTTTATCGAAACCAGCTTCGTATTTGTAACATGCGATTCCTTATACCAAGGTGACTAAGAAGCCTTTTTGGGTCCAATAAAGCCACTTTCTTTGAAATAACAATCGACTTCTATACTCAAATATGGACTACACCATTACTTTGGTAGCGAACATAAAAGGCTTCATTTCAGGACTATATCTGCCGTATGTCGCAATTGAAAAAATGCTTGCAGCTTATTGAAGAGTGTGGTTATTTACACCTTCAGGCTACAAGCTCTGGTAATATTGGAAAACCTCTTCTTTTTGACAAATTCTCTGGGGTAAACCCAGCCTTCAAGATTTTTACAGTCGGTACTCGGTGGCATCAAACAGAAATATAAAAGGACGCACTTTTTGAGAAATTCAATAATATCCTCACATAGACATTTGGCAAGCCATGAAGATATATGGAATTGGATCGCATTCGAGCATATGGATATGCAGTATTTAGGAATTAGATAATGGTCAACAGTGATTGGAAGCTTAACATACAAATTTCTGAATTGTGTCCACAGTATGGTGAATATTTTATTATTTCTGTGCTTAATAAAAATTTATTGAACTTTTTAGGAAAGTAGTTGTTTAAAATGTTGTACAGTCAATGTTGTTATCAATAAAATAAAAAGAGCGGTGGTAACCCGTAGAAGATCTATAGCTAAAGGACATCGTACAGATGTCTGCAGATGCGATTGTTTCTGTTTTAGTTTCTGTTAAGTTAATGTCACAATAACTCGTGTACCCACTTTATTGATTAAATTCCTCATCCCTGTCGGTGAATTAGATCCTTTCGTCCCTGCACATGTGCATATTTCACTTTCAGCCCCACACGTCTGCAGTGCTTCAAATAACTCAATTACCTGGCTTTAAGAATCCTTTAAGTACCACCTAATCAAATGACCAATCTGATCCCAAACATACAATAATGCCCACACTATCACTTTCTCCTAAAAATTCGAGTACATACCATATGCTTCATATGTCACGGCACATGACATTATAGACATAAAAATTCCTCCTCCGTAAAGTCGACACTCACAGCAGTAGGTATATCATCGCCCTCGATATGATAAATCGAACTTCAGGATATCCACACAAGGACGATGTGTGATACCCATATGTTTGAAAGACAACCAACTCGCATCTGAGTCCTTTTTTCCAAACCATACTCGTCCATTATTTAGTGCTGTGAATTGACACTATTACGCCACACGATTCACACATATTGTACACCCATCGTCCGGGAGCACCAAATCCAACCTACATCAGACAATTCACCCCGCCGCGTACTGGCGTGGCAATAAAATTCACACAGCTGTGCATGGTCACGCTAGTTGATGTATTGTCTGTCCGTCCACTTTATGGTCTTCGAGCGGACTCATCGCGAGGATGCAGCTTATTCTTCTTCCATCGTCGTCGTCGTTGTCCTCCCGTCATCCAAAAGGTCATTTACGAATCCGAAACGATAATGATGATGATGTGTTGCCGTTTCCTTCATGCGATATCCTATTGATTCGATATTTGATTGATCTACAGGGATATGTTCCATCAATCGAAGGATGAAAAAACTCCTTGTAAAGGACGTCATTAAATTTAATGTTTTACTTTTGTGATTGCAATGGGGAGTCGGTGTTTAATGTCCTCGTGGCATTCAAGTAAATCAGTGTGATTAGGAATGGTATCGTAACGACAGCAAGTGATAAACCGACAATACTGCCGCTTCATATAGGATCACGCAATCCTTTCTTATACACACACATCTGGTAGCTTGTTTATTAAATATTAACAGACAATTTGTGTTCGTGGCGCTAGATGTGCGTGCCATTTCACGATTTCTGCTCATGAAGTGCGGCGTTGGCCTAAATTGCTTCAGTATACTGCCACGGACTCACCAATCAATGTCCGTGTTCAACAAAGGACACGATAATGGACAAGATGATTACATGCTATGGTTACGTACATAGCACTCGGCTCTAAGTTGCGAAGCAGCACAGACAATAATTTATTTATTTGCACGGGTCCTACACTCTCTCCTGCTGGTGTATGGTGATGGTGAAATGTTCTCACATATCTGCAGAGGTTGGCTTATGGAAGGAACCTTCGGTCTACAGCTTGACTATCACTTTGGAACAATGAAATTCATCGTAGATTCATGTTTTGTGTGTTAAGTAGATTCGTGCTTTCGAGAAACTCAATGTTCAACTAATCACCTGAATCGGTGTTAAGCAAACGGGATTCCACGAGCCCTATGGAATTGGGCGGAAACGGGCTATTTTGATTGAACTGCCTAACAACGAGAGCGTATTAATTTGTGGGCAATATCGATGTATTTGAAGAGGAATTTTCGAATAATCGAAATGTAATTGTAAGTTTGAGGTTTGAGGTTATTTACAAGTATGTTTAACATGTGATAGGTTCTATTGATCTACACACAATCATGGTTAAATCATGTTTTTATATGAAATATGATATTGTTCCAGATCCTCTCAAATACCAACCGAAAGTGGAACGACCAAGGACAACGACTAGCTGGGTCACTGGTTGAAATCCCAAATGTAGCAACACCTAAGTTGTGCCAAAGATTATGAATTCTATACAGATGACGCATTGAGAACAAAAAAAAATAACTTTTGCTCAGTAGCTTCATGGTTCGGGCGGGCGGTGTGCATGAAAACACATGAAAAACAAGAACAAAAACATATGGCGGGCTGTGCCAGCACGACCCGCCATAGAACAATTGTTCTTATATGGAGTGCGTCATCTGTGTAGAATTCATAATCTTTGGTTGTACTCACTGCCCTCCTAATGATTGCGACATAGTCGGAAAAACATAAGTATAAATCTTTCATGTGAAGCTTCACACATTTGCTGTCCGGAATCGAAATCGTCTAAGTGAGAGGCTCACTCCAGGGCATTCGCCCTTCACAAACGTCAACAAGCAATGGAAAAAGACAAATTCACCCTTAGTTATCAACAACCTCCAAGAAGATGTTCGTAAGTACCGAAAAAATGATGGCACAGCAACGCAAAACCCGGGCGAAGCGATGAAAGTATCAAGCCAGAAGAAGTGACTGGAATATCAGCTATATCCGTCCTATTTACAAAAAAGGCGATCCAATTTGCTCCAGCTATGGAGTATGCGCTAGACGTCGGATACAGAAATCTCATCAACGTAATTTGGAAACCGTTGAACCCTTTTTGCAACGTGCTTTTCGGAACGAACGAGTTTGGCTTTCGACGAGTCAGATTTATCAATTTTGTACACCCAGGAAAATCCTGAAAGCTTACAATGTCTTTTCATCGTATGATAAAGCACTGATGAACATTCGATGCAAGTGTAAAAAAATCAGCCGATATAAAATTGTCGAAACATGTATTGGATTGCGATGAGTACACTGATACTGAAACCGGTAGTAGACAGACCAGGTGTAAACATGTTCACCACCGTCCTACATTAAAATGTTGCTGTTGATAGCCCCAACTTTGAAGTAGTTAAAGAGTTCACTAATGACACCTAGTGGAGGTTTGTGAAAAATGTTTCCTTGAAAACCTTTAAAGTCGTACCGGCACCTAGTGTGCCTGAAACCATTCACCAACAACCTGATCGGCTCTTATCGTTGTGGTTTTATGCCAGGAAGGTACAATTGATCAAAACTTCACACTTCGTCTGATCGTGGGAAAAAACGCAGAAGTCCAAACCGATAACTACCACATATTCATTGATTTCATATAACAGCTGGTAGTCATGTCTTGTTTAGTTTAACCACTCAAACTTGTCCGTCTGTGCAGAATGACGATAGAGAAGTCTCGCTGGTGTATAAAGTTCTACAACGTCTTCGTCGAAATGTTTAATATCGAATTGTTAATTAATTAGCTAGACCTTACTTAAATACCATCTAACTCTCAATTTCAGTGATCCACATTACCGATATACTATATTTTTTGAATGATACCACCTGTACAAGCATAGCTCTTTCTCTATAACTCACTGCCATAGATGTACCTCACATTGAAATCGTAGTATTCTAACAAACTTACCACCCATCTGGGACTAACAAATACAGAAGGAGAAAACAACATTTAACTAATTTCTATAATTAAACATTTTTCACTTACGCTTGTACAAAGCTATAAGACCTGAGACATTACAAAACACTCGATTACCCCAAGAACAAAAGGATCCCAGCGTCCTTTATCACCTTTTCACGTCGTCGTCTTCGCTTGCTCTACTGCAGAATAAAATGAATAAAAGATTCTCATCTGTAGCGAAGGACTATTTATTTAACCGAGTAAAAGAAGAAAAATAGTAGCTCATAGCGCGAGTTTACAACCCTAACCCTGCGCTGTCATCCATTTATTTCGAATTACACTCATCGGTGTGCTGGCTGGATGGCGCGGACCTGCTGCTTTGTTGTAGCAGAGCACACCAACCAAGTATCGCTGTGGGAGTTTTTGCCAACACTCCCCCGGGAACCATGTCAAACAAGGCGCATCTGTTATCATCTATCCTCCTGTGTCTTGTACTCTGTGTAGTATATCGTCTCCTGCATCCTGTGCAATTCCACCCATAAATCGACTTGTAATTGTATCTAGTGTGTACTCAAACTGTGCACACACAACAGTTTCAAAGTTTTTTTTTCTCTATACGTATCCTATTGTATCCCATGTATAGTCTCTCTGCGCGACTACCCTTGTTATTACCCTTTATTTTGGCCGTTTTTGGGTTTTCCACTTTGCCAAAGTCCTGTGTTTGCCAGCGCTCGAGGACCCTTCTAAAGGAAAAATAAAAATTAAAATACAATCATCTCGTGCGAGAACATATGACCGAGCAATCCGAACAAGTGCCCTCTTGTGATGGATTGTATAGACAGAGGGGTGGTAGTGATATCGCAGACGCCCGACTGGTTCCGTTTTGTTTGTTGTGCATCCTATGACTCCGCGATGTAAATCAAATCGTCAGATAATCGTGTTACAAAGGCAACTCTTGCAATCGACGACTGTACGGAACTCAGACGAGGAAGAACCTAGTGAGGTGGAAACTATTCAAAGGACATCGTTTGATATCAAAACCACCCCAAAAGTTAATGACAGATATTTACTCTGCGTCTTCGATTCGATCGAGTTTTTATTTCGTGTCGTATGTGTAGGCAACAATCATCGCGGCAGGAGGGTAATCTGATGTGGGGTGGAATCCTGTTTTTCTTTATTTTATATCCAGGCTAGTGCTGCGGACCAACGAACGTACGCACTGGGTGTGCACACACGCATAGCAAACCCCGAAACACCCCTAAATTGGGTTAGAATGCTATTTATTGCATTAGAAGCAAATTGCGGAAAAATTAGCGGCTGATTTTGGGATCATCTAATTATGCTGTGCTGTATGGATACATGGGTTGCTGGTCCTTGGTCCTTGTTGATGTGCGGTTTGTTATTATGTTTGATTTCTTATTTTTTTCCTAGAAATGTGACAGATTGAAGTCCGGATATAGAAAATCGAATATCTATCCGAGTTAGGGACATGTAACTGTGTTAGAGATGTGTGTTGTTAATTAGATATAAAGGCGATGATAGAGGTGGGCATGAAACCACTTCAGTTCTTAATCGAATTAGAGAATAGATGTTATACATATACATTACATAAAAGCATTACCAAGTAAATTAATGTAGATACCGGGTCTTGTTTGGCTTTATGCTAAAAACGTGATTATTACGTTAATGTTATCGTAACCGAAACGCCCCGAGATCCATGCAGAGTTTTGTTATTAGATTGTTCGGATTGTATTGAGAGATTCATTTATCCTGTATCAGCCCTCGACTATCCAAATAAAGGAAAGCTTAAGGCGGAATAAAGCCGCTTAAACGCGCACTTTCAAAATATTCATCATTGGGGTAGAAGGCCCCAAAGATGAGACTATTGCTCGAGGTCATCGCTCTTGCCGCGTGAAACCGGAATGAGTTTCACCAGAAAATTGTCTTTCCTTTTTATGTTGGCCCCGTTGTATAGGACCTGGTTGGAATAATATTTTGTGTAGTCAGATACTGGTGTTCTGTGAAGACCAAGGCAGCTTCTCAAACACTGCCTCTCAAACACCCGTATCTTTTCCATTTGAGATGGGGCAACGTTGAACCACAACGGGCACCCATAGGCAATCATCGGCCTGATAAGGGACATGTAGCAAATCACCTTCGCCCTGCTGTCAAGAGGACTGCTATAAAATAATCGTCTTGTCAGGGCAAAAGCTCTCATAGCTCTCGTCAGAGCAGCATCTACATGCCTTCCGAAATATAGATACTGATCCAACCAGATGCCAAGATACTTAACTACACTTTAACTCGACAGTGGCTGTCCGTTTGGTCCAACCATCACCTGCTTGCGCCAGTTCTTTCTCGTATCCCTAGAGGCCCTAGACAAAGGTGTCCTAAACAGAAAAGTTTCCGATTTCTGAAAGATGATTTTCAACTTTTTGCCAAGTCTGGTTAACTTTATATAGAGGCCATATAACCATACGGTGTCGAAAGCCTTCTTCAAATCAACCAGATATGCACCCGTGCACTGTTTTTTTGGCTTTGTATATCAGAGACGAGTCTGGAGGCGGCATGAATACAGTCATGTCCCGCCTTGAAAGCAACTTGATTCTCTGGTATAATATTATTGTCCTCAGACCACTTTAACAGGGCCAGATTGAGAATCTTTTCAAATACCTTGCTGATACTCAAAATGAGACTTATCGACAGGAAATTTGCCGGATTGGAGTTGTCATTTCCTTTTTTCGGGAGAGGATAACCCACCGCCGTCTTCCAACGCACTGGATAATATGCATTATTCAGCGCGTTGTTGAACAGCGTGGCGTATATGTCCATCTTCAGGGGGTGAGTGTCGCAGTACAATGTTGGATATACCATCGACTCCCGCTGACTTCTTTTTCTTTATGGAATCGAAGATGATCTGGAGTTCCACCTTCGAGTTTAACAGGGGACTAGACCCACTTCGCTCGGCGACTATGGCGTTTGCCAAGTTTTCGTCATCATCAGATCGCCATTGCGTTACGTCATTCCGGAGGTAGAAGTAATAGAGCAGGGCATTGTTTTCCAGAACGCGGTTCGATCGAATGCTATCATTCACCTTATACACTTCCTGAAAGACAGCCCCACCGCCTAAACTTTCTCCTGAGGATCTTCAATTACAAAGAAATAGTCGTCGTAAACGGCTTCCCCCAGATCGATTCCTGCTGTCGAAATTATGTTTGTATTGTCAGTTGTTCGTTGAAGCTTTATACAAGGAAGATCGTTATGACCTTTCCTCCTAAAGATCTTATTAATTTGTGGAAACATATTCGGGTCGCTATCAACTATCAACTCCTACTCTCACCTCCACGTTGGTGACTGGTGGGTGCTTAGTACCTCGACTGGAGATGGGGTATTAAACCCCTGTGGAAGGCCGTTGGTGGCAGGAAACGAGAGAGGGGAGGAGTGTACTCCCACTAAGGCACTCACTCTCAGACGGCAGCGGAGGAATTCCCTAGATGGAGTCAACGGTGGCGTCTACAGCTCCAGTTTGATCGAACTGGTAGTGAAATCCCTATATGAGCTGCTTCGACATATTTGAACACCAGGTCTATAGGGATTTCCAATACTGAGCCAGGGTATTATAAAAGAGTTGGTGGCGGATTAGCCCTCAATGGGTCAACGGCAGCGCTCATATCCCAAAATGGGCAACTGACATCGGTATTTTTTCCGGCCCGCTGTCCTAGGGTCAAAACAAGGGCCTATAGCCCTCTAGGTTGGGGGTTGTGCTTTGGGTTGACTACCCATCCACGGAAAAAAGATTATGTACGAAGCAACCAATAGCCTTGGAAAGGACTGATATTATTGTTGACGACCATGCTAAACGAAAAAAGGACAACGACGTTCGTATCTGCACCTGGAATGTGAGAACATTCAACAGGAGAGGTGCAGGTGAACAACTAGCGGAAGCCCTAAACTGCTACAAAGCAGACATTACTGCCATCTAGGAAATACGATTAGATGGGCCGGGCAAAAAGAGGATGAAAAACTGTGACATCTACTATGAACCGTGTTATAGTGAGCAGAAACAGCGACTATTTGGATGCGGATTTGTTATAAGTGCCAGACTCAGACAAGAAGTCTTATGTCTTATGTCAAGACATAAGCGAACGCATTGTAACAATCCGCATCAAGGCCAAATTCGCCAACATAAGCGAAGTCCATGTCCATAAGGGGACATGGCGGTCTCCAGATCAACGAACAGTCAACCAAATTGATCACATTGTGATAAACAAGAGGCACGCATCTAGTAATTTGGATGTCCGAACATTCCGAGGGGCTAACATCGACTCGGACCACTACCTTGTTGTAACCAAGGTAAGGATGCGGATATCCACCACGCCACAAAAAAACAGAAATACTGTGAAAAATGTCGAAAGACTGCAATCGCCAGAGACTTCCAAGACCTTCACGCAACGCGTATCCCTTAACCGCTCGACTCACAACACATTACCAGCATCTAATGTCGAAGAACAATGGCAACGATGCCAACAAACCATTAGATCAGCCGCAACTGATGTGCTAGGTTTCTCTCGGCCACCAGCAAGAAACCCCTGGTTTGATGAGGAATGCAGACAGATGCTCGCAGCCAAGAACGAGGCCTACAAGGCTAAGCTGCAGGTGAAGACGAGAGCTACCATTGAGCTCTATAGGCAAAGAAGAAGGGAAGAACATCGGCTTTTCAGAAAGAAGAAAAAACATATGAGAAGGCTACAATCCGCTGTGCGGATGGTTGAATACCCTATCCCATCCCATCCTTAAAATTAATATCTCCAAAAAGTGGGCTTTATTAGCCTATAATATAGAAAATGACATTGTCACAACATATTGTTCAAACAGTTTATCAGAATCTTTTGTTGTTTGACAAAAAACATCGTTTTTCTCCTGCATATGCTAAGGGGTAGGGTATACAAACGGTTTTTGTAAGAAAACGCCCCCAAAAAGTAGGCGTGGGTTAAAATGGTCTATAGACGAAATGTTCATATTAATATTACTAATGATTCTGCATCAACATTTTTTTCGAAATATTTAAAATTTGACCGGAAAACGTTTTTTTATTAAAAACGCCCATAAGAAGTGGCAATTAACTTTATATAAACGAAATATAGATATAACGATTCTCTAAATATGCTGCTCAGAGACTTTTTTCAAATTCTTTACGGTTTGGCCAAAAAATACGTTTTTCTAAAGCGGGGCGTGGCAGTGGGCGGATTTCAAAAATTTTAACATTTGTTCTGGTGGCACGGACAAGGATCCTATATACCGAATTTCATTATTCTAGCTCAAAATTTAAGGCCCAAAAATCGGTGACGAACAGACAGACGGACGGACGGACGGACGGACGGACAGACAGACAGACAGACAGACATGGCTAATTCGACTCAGCTAGCGATTCTGAGTCGATCCATATACTTTGAGGCATATGTAGCAAAATTATTTCTCTATGTTACAATCTATGTATAGAGAGGTGCCACTCCAGAAACGATGTTCGCAAGTTTTACCAAAGTGTAAAATGTCAAAGCCAAGGATACAAGGCTCGAACAGAATCCTGTCGAAATGAACAAGGAAATATTGTAGTTGAGACACAGTCGATGCTGAGGATATGGAAGAACCACTTCTGCAAACTGTTAAAGGGCAGAACGAACCATTTATTATTGGCAACGACAGCGAAAACTGCCAACCACCTGACCTAAGTGAAGTGAGGATAGCAAAATCTAAACTCAAGCTTAATAAGGCCGCCGGAAATGACGGCCTTCCCGCTGAGCTTTATAAAGCTGGCGGAGATGACTTGGTAAGTAACATCCACAACCTCATAAGCCAAATCTGGTCGGTTGAAAGCATGCTTGAAGAATGGAACCTCAGCTTCGTTTGCCCGATCCACAAAAAAGGGAGACCCTCTGAGCTGCACCAACTACAGAGGCATAAGTCTGCTCATTATCGCCTACAAGATCCTATCTGCCATAATATGTGAACGCCTGAAACCGTTTACCAACAACCTGATCGGCCCTTATCAGTGTGGTTTTAGGCCAGGAAAGTCCACAGTCGATCAAATTTTCACACTTCGACAGATCCTGGAAAAAACCCAAGAAGTCCAAATCGATACCCACCACCTATTTATCGATTTCAAAGTCGCATACGACAGCATTTATAGAGACGAACTATACAGAGCCATGTCCAGTTTTGGTATACCGTCCAAACTCGTCCGTTTGTGTAGGATGACGATGGAGAATTCTCGCTGCACCATCAGGTTCGGAAACGACCTCACCGACACATTCGATACCAAAAAAGGATTTAGGCAAGGCGATGCGCTGTCATGTGACTTTTTCAATTTGATTCTTGAGATGATTGTGCAAAACTCCCGAGCCAACACCAGAGGCACAATTTTCCAAAAATAGGTGCAACTACTAGCATACGCCGACGATATTGACATCATTGGTAGGACTCAACGTGATGTCACAGCCACCTTTGCTAGTATAGAGAAGGAAGCGGCAAAAATGGGTTTAGCAGTAAATGAGTGTAAGACTAAGTATATGCTATCAACACGAAAGGACCCACAATATCGACGAATTGGACAGAACGTCACCATTGACAGATATAACTTTGAGGTAGTACGGGACTTTGTCTACCTCGGCTCCGCTACTAACTCTGACAACAACATCTCGTCAGAAATCAAACGAATAATTACTCTTGCCAATCGCTGTTTCTTCGGGCTAAGAAGGCAATTTAGTATAAAGCCCTCACTCGAATTACTAAGGAGATCCTATATAAGACCCTGATTATCCCAGTCCTGCTCTACGCGCCGTATAAAAAGCGGATGAGGAAATCCTTAGTGGATTCGAGAGAAAAATTTTTCGAAAAATCTTCGGTCCCGTTTGCGTCGACGGGTGATGGAGACGAAGATTCAACCACGAACTATACGAGCTGTACAGCGACATACCCCTAGTCAAAAAACTCCGCATTGGACGTTTAAGATGGCTATGACATGTAGAACGAATGGACACCAATACTCCGGCTCGCAGAGTCTTCGATTCCCAGCCAGACGTCGGACGCAGTAGAGAAAGACCTCGCCTTAAGTGGCACGCACAAGTAGAAACCGACCTCAACCAACTTGGAGTGCGCAACTGGAGGCAGTTAGCTAAGGACCGGGCTAATTGGAGAGGCATGTTGGTTGATGCCCAGGTTCATCCCGTACTGTAGCGCCTTAAGTAAGTAAGTAAGTAAAGAATTAGGAAAAATTATATTTATATAATTTTGTTGCGTGCTATTGCTAAAGTAGCTAAAAGCCTTATTCGAGTAATAAATTATTATATAAATAATTTTAGCATTTCAACTAATTATTTGTGTACTCTCAAAATTGAATGTTAAACATAAACGTTTCATATCGAAGTATGTAATTACCCTGTTATATTTATCACATCTGACTACACAATACATGTAGTATCTACACACTCGTTATATGAAAACACACAACAAACCAATTTCTCTTTAATCTTCATATCAATGAACTTTTAGTCTCCAGCGCAAACATTTGCCTAAGCTCACCACAAACGTTCACCCTCGCCCAATGTATCGAACTGTTATTTGCCTTTACCTCGCCCTGCGCCATCTATGGGTTAAATCTGTTCCCTCAGAATAAACAAAACGCTCGATTTCGATTATGAATTTTCGAATGTAATTGCCAAAAACTCCGGCGAACAAGTCTACGGATATGTTCACATAATATGTAGAGCGATAATATTGGGGAACAACCATTTCCGCTTGAGCCCGGTGGGTTGCATTCGTTGGTGGTGCCAGAACGTTTATGTTGATCGCTTTTTTGGGAGGGCAAACGTCGGAATACCAAAAGAAGACAAACCCTCTTCAACGACAGAGCATAGAGGTGTAATCATATTACCTCGATTCGAAATGAATTCATAACTAAATTTGCCTCCTTCCGGGCCGCCATCGTTTCAGCAATCGTAGTCGTTGAACAACCACCCTCCCCCCATTATCCCATCAGGGTCCTTTGTGTCGGTGGGATTTTCATCATCCACCCTCTCAAATTGGGAGAATGGCTTGCAAAAATATATAAAACGAAAACTTTTTGTTTCGTTTCAACACCTTCAGGCGATTTCGGTTTCGTTATCTAGTGGATCCGACATTCAGAAGATGATGATGGTGTACTCTCAGGTATAGCAGTGAGCATCATCGTCGTCCTTGTTACGGTAGAAAAATAAGAATATACGTACAAAAGAAGTCCCACATCCCCCACATCAGTGTCTGCGTGTATAGGCTTTTGGGGAAACCCAATGTAAAAATAAATATTTGGGATGCTATTTTCAAGGGTTGGGTGAAGGCGGGTGTATAGTCTGTACTACCTTACAAACGCCCAGAGGGTGGTAGGTAATTGTTTTTCTTTAACAATTCTTTTTCCTTTTCCAAAGCTTGTCCTTTGTTTTTTTTTTTCTTGTTCTCAATATTATTTGGTAAATAGGGTTTTTTTTTCTCTCAAGGATCTGTGCCGCATGAGAAGGATGCTGCAGAGAAACTAAGCCGCCAAGGGAAGGGATAAATTGAAGAGATGATGGTGCAATGATGAAAGTTGGGTCAAAGTTTGTCCGCTTTTTCCTCGTCAGATTATGATTTGACAGAAAAAAAAACACAACCTTCCAGATAAGCTATAGGACGAAGGATGTGGAAAATCGAAGAAATTCCATCTGTTTCCCGAAGATTTGGAAAGAAAATGAAGGAGAATCATGATCGGAATTAGATATGTGGACTTTGGTATTCTGCTGATAGAGTCGGAGAAACTACTAGATATATACAATCTCTATGGATTGGTTGGCATTCGTATGCAGCACCTGCTGACAAATCATCCTATCGTTTAAGGGGTTCCATTGTGTAGAGGTTGGGATGAGTGTTTGTTTCACCAAGTGGGATACCATAGATGTCATAATGCTCGTACACTGATTATATTGTTCGTATAGAATAACAAGTTTAGTTGGAAAGAACAGCACATTTGTGGATAAGGATCCTCTTAGTCATTTATCATAAAAAGTCTCAATTGCATATCCAAATTGATGAAAACAGAAACGCTGATTATGTGTGATTGTGAGCACATATTTTTCATTTCAAAAATCTAATTAGTTTCTTAGCCGACTTGTTTATAGAGGGAACTCCTAGATAACCTGTAGGTAGACTCAAGAAACCTGTATATTAAATCTTTCACAATATTAAAATGAGTACCATATGAGAGGGAAATGTCGGACTGCATACTTCCTTGCCATAATTTTGATAAAAATCGGCCAATCGGAATACCGAGAAGGGACGATTGGTTGTCAAACAATTTGGCATCAAGCATGGAAATAGCGATGTACACTAATAAATCATAAATTGAGTGGGGTTTACTCTGAAAATATCGGGCTAACATTGTATCCCACGAATAGATTCTAGGCATTCATGAAGCTACCGAATGGGCTAGGGTACTGGACAACAAGAGGATATCTCAATTTACGTACATAATCAAGCGGCCAAAAAAGCTAGGGTTAAATATTATAAGCAAATCAGAATAAAGTCGAAATAACCTGGGCGCTATGACAAAACGTCATAATATGTAACGGAAATCCAGACGTACTATAGCTGGACTGGAATTTTGGCATGCTGTGCTTGAGCATCCGACAGCATCCTGCGCTGTATTTCGAAAAACAGATCGTAACGAAATACATACAAAGAAAATCAAGAGAGACATATAAGGACATCAAATATCTCTGGTCGAAAATAAACAGCTTCAAATCAAACAAGCTTATAGCCCTACAAAAGGCATCAATTTCAAAAGCGGTAAGAGTGCTAACAGGTTAAAACCTGCTTGGTAAGCTCACTCACACTAGTTCAATGTGGTTGAGCAACATGCATCATTTATGCAGGAAATGTAGATGTAGCGAAATAAACAGCTTCAAATCAAACAAGCTTATAGCCCTAAAAAAGGCATCAATTTCAAAAGCGGTAAGAGTGCTAACAGGTTAAAACCTGCTTGGTAAGCTCACTCACACTAGTTCAATGTGGTTGAGCAACATGCATCATTTATGCAGGAAATGTAGCGACCTTGAAGTAGAGACGATATCACTTACATGCTGTGTCACTACCCTAAGATAAGCAAAAAAAGATTTCTCTACTGCCATTACTAAAACAATCTGCCAACGCCCCTATCAAGCTCTGTTGGACACCCGTAGCACCACACCACAATCAATCCCACTTATGTACCATTATACCCCTTCATCAACATTTATTCATTTTAAGAACGGCTTTTTCTAAGGGCCTACACAGGCGTATACAATATTGACGCCTCATCAGAATGCCAATAACCTTTAAAACTAAAAATATATATAAACCTAACACTTTAGTCAGTGGATAATTTTTGACATTGTTTAACCGGCTCAAGAGCTCGCTAAATTTAATCCAGTTGCTTATTTTAGGGTGACGTGAAATAAGGCCAAACTAAATAAGCAAATTCAGCATTAAACCAGGTGCTGGTGGCCGGTGGGCACGAAAAACCTATCACATCAGTTGAGATGGATCTTATGACTTGATAAAATCTTCCTTATTGTTCTTTGACATTAAGTGTTGGTCTTCGACATTCGAATTTTCACAGAACTTCGTATTTTTTGTTTCGTGTCGGATATCCGCAAGCTTGGGTGCAACAAGGTAGTGGTCCAAGCCAAGTCGATGTAGCCCCTCAGAATGTCCGGACATCCACAATACTGGATGTGTGCCTCTTGTCTGTCGCAATATGAATATAAGCATGGCTGTGTTTTCCGACAATACTGATAAAGATGTCCTCTCTTCCTACCTTTGCTTTAAAACGAATGTTTGCTTTAAATCTATTAATTTAAGTTGTGATAACATTTGTTCTGGAGCTCGTTGAAACCGCCCTTGGCAATATCATATTTTTCATCCGTCAGGATTTCGGATGATACCAATCCACGGAAGATAAACCACACAGAGTGACCTTCTCGGAATGCATTTCCGAGAAAGTTATGCGGAAAACAGACTTGAACCATACAACGACAAAGCGGTAACGATTAATAATTGTTCTTATGTTCATAGACACAGCAAATAAAGAAACATTATGAATTATAATAATATAGAATTAGAAAAATATTCACCCTAAAAAGTGTACCGCCCTATCTTCATCGTATTTAAAAAAAAGTCATTCATTGATATCCATGCAAGCAACCAAGAGCCGTTTATGCACCACTGAGGCAAGTGCTCTCCAAATAATTAATGAGATGAGAGGGCAGTCATTCACAAGATAAGCACCACAACTAAAACCCCATACGAGTACATCATCCTTCTAACGACTTATGGAGGAGTTCTATCTATACACAAACCCCTCGTATATGGATGCGCTACCAATGGTATAAAAAGTTCCACAGATTTAGCATAACAAAAGGCGATTAAAATCTGTCTTCGTGGTGTATTAGTGTGGTGTAAATCCTCAACTCGAATCCAACCCAAAATTTCAGAATAAAGAAAAGGTCGAGTCCACTGTCCTTACTCTCATATGACGCGTAAAATAGGTTGTGTTGACATTTTACAATTTCTGCCTGTCAAACAGTTTCAAATTCACACTTTCCTCGTGCACTCAATCGTGAAAAGAGAACAACACAAGGGGGTTGGCTGAATTCAAGGGTTTTGCATGCACCATACATTACCCCTTCCTTCACAGCAGGAACCCAAACTCAGATATAGAACACGGCAGGAACAACCCTCGAGATAAATGTTCCCTTCCTATATGTATATCTACGTTTTTTGGAGGAGACCCTAATTTGACCGTAAACATCCCTAACATGTAATTTATCTAAGGATCGTTTGAGACAATAAAACATATATGTTCAGGAATAAAAATCAGACTCTTCTGGTCCCCAGAGAATCCTTAAAAAAAAGGTTTGAATACTCTTCTGACATTCATAATTCGCCATGATAAATATTTGATAATTTGTTCGCAGAAGCAAGACTAGGGCAGTCAAACAGGGTCAATCGAAAGTTAAGACAAAGGACCGCAGTGTCCAAATCTAATTTATATATTCCTGACAGATTGCCAAAAAAAATCGAAGAGGAAGAGTTTGCGTTTTCTAGGAAGGTAACAGGTCAATGTGGGTGCGCTGTCATCTCGTTCGATGTCTGGGGTTTAAACAAACACAGGTCTCAAAGGAGTCGAGATGAAGCTGGTGCTCGCCAGACCACGACGGTGTTCACAAGCACCAATTATCGTTATTGGCCGTATTAAAAATCGAATGAGAAACACATCTGTCACGCACGACCCGCACGCTGGGATGGGGTCGGGAAATATTATATTCGCAACTGTTTCGAAATATTTAGTTCCCTGTGCGTCGCATTGGGAATGCTTCAGGATGATTGAAGAGGGCAGGCTCAGGCAGTGATGTTTCGTTTAAGAAGGGCGATGATGGAGGGTGTTGACTGCATATAACCGATTATGATTTTTCAACCTTGAAATATGAAAATTATGAGAACACGACTGCTAACAATGTGTTAGGGCGGCGGATATGCCGACATCACAGATGGTGGCTTGCGGGTTGACAATTATTATGTTCTGCCATCCTTGTGTGAGGAAATTTTTCTTAACTAAAATAGTGGCAATAAAGCTGTTGGCGCTGGGAAAGCCTCTTACGGAATGGATTGTGTTTATGATTATGGAAAATCGGGATACTGTTATGGGCTCTAATTAGTAAACTCATCTGTTGTGGTGTGTGAGCAGGGAAGGTGTAACAAATTGGGAAGGCACACTATTTGAAATAAATTGGAAAGAATATCCTTTGTTGACATCTGTTTAACCGATTTCTTGAAATCTCTGCAGGCAAAAAGGAGAGTGCCGAAACCAACTGAAAATGTTATTCATTGAAAAAAGTTAATTTACTTGTCAGTTTTAGAGATGCTTAACACCCGTCCTACACAAATATAGACATGTCCTCTACATCGACAATTACTTTTCCTTCTTTTCTTCTTAAACGAACCGATATTTAGCCAATTCTCTTCAGTTGCGTACTTTAAGTATGTCGATATCGGCTTCGACTTGTGCGCACTATTTAAGACGATGTCTTCCTCTACTGAGTCTATCATCTAGTTAAGAATCGAAGGCTTTTCGGGCAAGAATATTATTGTTCATTCGATTTGCAGAGATTTTTTCACAACTTCTAAGTCGCTATCTATCACCATACCCCTTCAGCGTAAAGAGGACCGAATATTTGACAAGGTGCAAGTTTCAGCGCTAGAGAAAGACTGGGGTGGTCGTGACCACTGCGGGTGACAAGCACATTGACCATAGTTAAGTATTGGCCACTTTGTAAAGTCTTCTTGGTAGCAGATTAGAGCATAATGTAGCTACGGAGCTGGGAATCAAACTCAGACCTTCTGCGCGACAATTTGTTTTTTAGTAAAGTCCTACACATGTTTTCCTAGTTGTCAGTGCATGATTCCGTAATCCAAGACAACAAAACAAGGAAGCAGCACAGGTTATCTGAAAGTCTCTGGACAAAACACCAACTTTCCTGACTGTAACAAAGTGTCGGATGTTGACACTTAAAATGTCAACGGAGAACCGAACACCATATCTGGAAACAACTCCATTGTAGACACCATAATATGCAAAGAAAAAAAACATGGGCCATATTAACACCTTTGAGCCCTATAAAACAACAGGCCCTGACGACATAACCCCAAATGATGCTGCAAACAACTACTTATTACATTATGTCGACATTAGTCAACACCTTTCATGAATGTCTTAAGTTGAAATATCTCCCTAAAGCGTGGCGTGAACTTAATGTGGTATTCATAGCAAAAGCAAGAAAATGCATCTACACAATAGCGAAAAACTACAGGCCTGGAAAGATTACTAGACATTCAATTACGTAGTAACTTGAATCCAGGTTACCTATCCGCAAACCAACACGCCTATATCAAAAGCAAATCGGTAGAAACTGCCCTACATGAAGTAGTCCAAACAATAGAAAAATACACACTAGTAACGGGTCCGCCATCTAACTTTTACATTGAAAAGCCGATACACCCAAAACGAGTCACTGTTTAGTGCGGATTTTGGTCCAGAGGCATAATTGGGCCATTTTTCTTCGAAAATGAGCAAGGAGTGGCCGTTACAGTCAATGGCGATCGTTATCGGGCCATGTTGAACGAATTTTTGTTCACAAAAATTGAAGAGGAAGATATTGGCAACATTTGGTTTCAACAGGACGGCGCTACGTGCCACACAGCCGAAGCTACACTCGATGTTTTGCGCCCTGTTTTTGAAGATCGCATTATCAGCCGCAGAGCTGATGTCGTTTGGCCACCTCGGAGCTGCGATTTGACACCGTTGGACTATTATTTGTGGGGTGCCGTAAAAGATAAATGTTACATCGACAAGCCAGAGATAATTGACACTTTAAAGGACAATATTCGTGAAGCCATTAGTGAAATACAGCTGCACACAATCGATAATGTGCTGAAAAATTGGACCGATCGTGTAGGCTACTGCATGGCCAGCCGAGGCAGCCATTTGAATGAAATTATTTTCCATTATTAACCGGAAGGATTGTACTTTCAAATAAAAAAAGAAATTTGAGAAAATATTCAGTAGTTTTTTTTATAGCATTTTCAAAAAGTTATTTGGCGGACCCTTTAGCTTTCTTAGACATTAAAGGAGCCTTCAGCTACATAAAAACGGAGGCAATCGAGAAAGCACTTGAAAATGTATAGGAATAAAAATGGTCATTAGTAACTGGATCATAACCCTGCTTAAAAAGCATACCTACCATATCATCTTCACTTGGCGATTGTACCAAAAGGATAACAACAACAAGAGGTACTCCTTAGGTGGGTGTACTATCTCCACTTCTTTGGTAGTCTACTGGTAGCCAACGAAGCTTTGTTGAGACTAGAAATCGTTGCAATAAAAATAGTGGCTTATGCATATGATGTGATCCTCATGGCATGTGACAAATTCCCATCGACTCCAAGCGTAATCATGCGGCTTGCGGCCATGTAGTTATAGCACAATGTTGAAATTAATAGCATACGAGGATGCGATATCTAACTACACCATCCCATATCACGATTTCGACATTAAAAACTGAATTCGAATATATACCAAATAGATATGAATGGTCGTCAAACAATGTTGTATCAAACACTGTAAAAGCAATCTATACCGATGGGTATAAAATGGAAATAGGAGTGGGCTCAGGAATCTATTCCAATGAAATCGGGCTAACTACATGCATTCGACTAGCAAGCTCGTGCAGTGTATTCCAAGCGAGATCCTGGACATATCACAAGAAGATATTTCCATCTACGTTGATTGTCAAGTCACGAGTAGTTGACAGGTGGACAACTAGAATAAAGTCCAACTAAACACGCATAACAAGAAACAATAATTAGGTGGCAAAACATAAACATTTGTAAACACACCAATGATCTATGGCCGGAATTAAGCGGTAGCAAATCAATAGCTCTGAATAGACCTTCCATTTCTATAGCGGTGAGAGTGATAACAGGTCACAAACTGTTGGGCAAGCACTATAATAAAATCAAACTGACTGACACACACCAACTGTGTATGAAATCAGCAACAAATGTAATAAGCTCCTTGGTAGCTTCTACTATATGAAGACCTGACGGAGCTAGCAATGATCTCTTTAGCACGGATCGTCCGATTCTGCTGTAGATCGGAATGGAGCACCTTACTTTTTGAAGCAGATGGAACAACACAAATCCACACATCACCTTACCCTATTTCAATATTCTTTTTCAGATACCCTTCTTCAAAAAAGGGAATCGCTATGAGCCCACACAGGCCTATGCAAGTTTGACGACTCACCTGAGCGTCAACAACCCATCAAACCTAATCTTACATAACAGTGCGTGATATTACATAAGCTGAATCGTCTTTGGTAAAATGGAGGCATACTAAACCATGGTGGAGTCTTAGTTTTTCTCCAGCATAGTGGCTGAATAGAACAAAATGACTATAGGGGCTTTCTAAAGCATGACCAAAAGTGGTCTATAATTTTGAAACATGAACACAGAAAGTGAGAAGATTTCTTGCCCGTTTCAGAAACAAAAATAAAATCTGCCTCTTCTCTTGGACGCTAAGCCTCTATATAGCTAACTAGATGTTGTACAACGGAACAGTACAAGGCAAGAGATGGATGAAAGATGATGATAAGAATGGTATCGCTTGATTCCAAAAAAAGGTATTTCAATAAGGGTGCATTTATTTTATGAGATATCCACTCCATTTTGAAACAACATTTTATGTCATTCAGTGTAAAATATAACGTTGTTTACAGTTCGCCGTGGCTTTGCTTGGTAACATTCGGGAGCTCCAATTTTCAATTTTGCCGGAATAACTTAATGCTGGAAGATATTGGTTATGTTGGCTTTGTGAGCATCAATTGTTTTCAGTTTTCGCATTGACCTGGGATTTAAGATATATTCAACGAAAGAAGTCTAAAATCATTAAATCGCACAATCTTGGTGGCCAATTTCGGTGGCTGATTCGCAAGATAATCATGCCTTCAAATCGCTCGTGCTGATTATCTGTTCATTTTTAATGTATTATCATACAGGTTTGACCACAAGAAGTAGCATTTCATAACTCTGTAGAGCTCGAAGAGCCTCTAGTCAACGAAGAGGCAACGCTCCTCTGCAGTATTGAAAAAGTTAGTGCAGTCTTTAAAAAGCTGAAAAAAGAGAATAATAATAAAATAGACCAATGAACTTGAAGTCTAGATGCATCATTTTTTTTTGACTGTAAGACCGCTTATAAAAGTATCCCTTGCCTGTAGTGCTATATAGAGCACTGTAGACGAAATCCGGGAGATCTATCAAAATTGATACAACTGTGTCGCCAAACACTTGTTGCCACAAGATTGAACGTTCAGTTTGGATGCAACTCATTTTAACTTTTTCAAATCTTGGGCAAAATGTTGCTTTAAATCATAATAACTTAGTAAAATCACGACGAAGTCTGTTACTAGGTAACCGATGCTACTCTTATCGAAAGTAATGGAATCATAGAAATCCTCGAAAGACCAAATCCTACCAGACATGGAAATACCAATTTTTATTGTTGTGTCTAAAATGTAAATCGAACGGCCTATATACGGGTCGAAGTCGAACCTAGGTTCTCAATTAATTTGTGTGTTCGAAGTAATCTTTTTTACTACAACGAACGTTAAACGCCGATTTCGGAGGGCAATTTAGAGAATTTTGTCAGACTTTCGGAAAGATGACGTAATTAACACTAGGCCCCTGCACCCTTAGTGGCCTTTGGTAACTACTCCGAAAGGATTGGTCTACCTTAATGCTAAAAAATCTTGTGTATAACAAGCTGCATAATAGACTATAAAGTTGGAAATGTTACATAAGGATATCTTCGTTGACGATAGTGAATAAGCCAAACACTGCCATCCAATACAGTCGAATCTCCTGACGGCTCTATATAACCAGAATAATGTCCAAATTATCTGACTGTCAGGACATAACGACACTGTACGCAATGAGAAAGCAGAAAAGCTAGTGAGACAAGGATCCTCTAGCCAGACTTTCTTAATCGACATGGGTAATAACTGGACATAGGCAAGAAGAAATAGTAGTACAAACACTGGTAAACAGACCAAAATTTGCTAGTCGGAACAGTAAATCCGGATGGATCAAATACCACTTTAAAAACCTACAGAAACTAATCTCGACAACTGCAATATATTCCCGCTCATTCCCGTGTCAGTATGGCTACCTAAATATGTTTGTTATGAAACCAAATTAGTTTTTAAGAATAGATAACAGGTAGCAACCCTGCTACCCTTAGGGTTCATGGTTCACCTAGATGATAAAGGGTTCATGATCTTAATACACCAATTATTAAAAACCACTATAAATAAACACGTCTCTAAAAACGATCTAACTTGGCAATGCCCAGTGTTGCAACTCTGACTACACATCAAATGTGCTTATCTTTACCTCCAAGTGGTAACCATCGGGTACTGGTCTCATCCAACCGGATTTGACTTGCTAAACGATAAGTGCGAGTGTTGATAACACGACGAAAAACAGCAACACTATAAACACCCTGGTGAGAATGGCACGGAAGAATACCCGGCCTGCTGTCCCAGGCGAACCTAGATGAGCTGCTCTGACATATTCGGACAACAGGTTGTCTAGGAATTTCAAGGGTTAGTCAGGCCCCTTGAACAGAGATGGTGGCGGATGAACCGAAAGGCCAACGGCAGCGCTCAATCCCATAGTGGATACTGATGGCCCCGTGTCCTAGGGGTATCTAATAAATTGGAACTGGCCCTCCAGGTTGGGGGTTGTGCTTTGGGCTAACTACCCACCCACAGAAAAAAAAGCATGGTTACGAAGCAACCAATAGCCTCGGAAAGGACGGATTTTATTGTTGACGACCCTGCTAAACGAAAAAAGGACAACGACGTTCGTATCTGCACCTGGAATGTGAGAACATTAAACAGGAGAGGTGCAGGCGAACAACTAGCGGAAGCCCTAAACTGCTACAAAGCAGACATTACTGCCATCCAGGAAATACGATGGGATGGGCCGGGCAAAAAGAGGATGAAAAACTGTGACATATACTACGGACCGTGTTGTAGTGAGCAGAAACAGCGACTATTCGGATGCGGATTTGTTATAAGTGCCAGACTTAGGCAAGAAGTCTTATGTTTCCAAGACACGCTCCGACGGAAGAAAAAGATGATATAGCTAAGGATTGCTTCTACGAGCTCCTCGACAAAACCTATGAGCGACTACCGAAGTACGATGTTAAAATCGTGCTGGGAGATTTTAACGCAAAGGTAGGAAGAGAAGACATCTTTAGAAGTATTGTCGGAAAACATAGCCTACACGACAACACGTCTGGTAACGGACTTAGGCTAATTGATTTCGCTACGGAACGAAATGCCACTATAGCCAGCACACGGTTTCCTCACCTCGATATCCATAAGGGGACATGGCGGTCTCCAGATCAACGAACGGTCAACCAAATTGATCACATTACGATAGATAAGAGGCACGCATCCAGTATTTTGGATGTCCGAACATTCCGAGGAGCTAACATCGACTCGGATCACTACCTTGTAGCAGCCAAGGTAAGAATGCGGATATCCACCACGCCACAACAATCCAGAAATACTGTTAAAAAATTTAATGTCGGAAGACTGCAATCGCAAGAGACCGCCAAGACCTTCGCACAACGCGTATCCCTTAACCTCTCGATTAACACCATACCACCAGCATCGAATGTCGAAGAGCAATGGCAACGATGCCAACAGGCCATTAGATCAGCCGCAACTGATGTGCTAGGTTTCTCGCGCCCACCAGCAAGAAACCCCTGGTTTGATGAGGAATGCCGACAGATGCTCGCAGCCAAGAACGAGGCCTTAAAGGCTAAGCTGCAGGTGAAGACGAGAGCTGCCATTGAGCTCTATAGGCAAAGAAGAAGGGAAGAACATCGGCTTTTCAGCAAGAAGAAAAAAGAGCAAGAAAAGCGCGCGATCGAGGATATAGAGAGGTGCCACTCCAGGAACGATGTTCGCAAGTTTTACCAAAGTGTAAAACGTCAAAGCCAAGGATACAAGGCTCGAACACAATCCTGTCGAGATGAACAAGGAAATATTGTAGTTGAGACACAGTCGATGCTGAGGATATGGAAGAACCACTTCTGCAGACTGTTAAACGGCGATGACGAACAACATTCCGCTGTCAGGCAGAACGAACCATTCAATATTGGCAACGACAGCGAAAACTGCCAACCACCCGACCTGAGGGAAGTGAGGATAGCAATATCTAAACTCAAGCTTAATAAGGCTGCCGGAAATGACGGCCTTCCCGCTGAGCTCTATAAGGCCGGCGGAGATGACTTGGTAAGTAACATCCACCAACTCATAAGCCAAATCTGGTCGGATGAAAATACGCCTGAAGAATGGAACCTCAGCATCGTTTGCCCGATCCACAAAAAAGGAGACCCTCTGAACTGCGCCAACTACAGAGGCATAAGTCTCCTCAGCATCGCCTACAAGATCCTATCTGCCGTAATATGTGAACGCCTGAAACCGTTTACCAACAACCTGATTGGCCCTTATCAGTGTGGTTTTAGGCCAGGAAAGTCCACAACCGATCAAATTTTCACACTTCGGCAGACCCTGGAAAAAACTCAAGAAGTCCAAATCGATACCCACCACCTATTCATCGATTTCAAAGCTGCATATGACAGCATTTATAGAGACGAACTGTACAGAGCCATGTCTAGTTTTGGTATACCGCCCAAACTCGTCCGTTTGTGTAGGATGACGATGGAGAATTCTCGCTGCTCCATCAGGGTCGGAAACGACCTCACCGACACATTCGATACCAAAAAAGGATTTAGGCAAGGCGATGCGCTGTCATGTGCCTTCTTTAATCTGATTCTTGAGAGAATTGTGCAAAACTCCAAAGCCAACACCAGAGGCACAATTTTCCAAAAGTCGGTGCAACTACTAGCATACGCTGACGATATTGACATCATTGGTAGGACTCAACGTGATGTCATAGCCACGTTTGCTAGTATAGAGAAGGAAGCGGCGAAAATGGGTTTAGCAGTAAATGAGGGTAAGACTAAGTATATGCTGTCAACACGAAAGGACACACAACATCGACGAATTGGACAGAACGTCACCATTGACAGATATAACTTTGAGGTAGTACGGGACTTTGTCTACCTCGGCTCCGCTATTAACTCTGACAACAACATCTCGTCAGAAATTAAACGAAGAATTACTCTTGCCAACCGCTGTTTCTTCGGGCTAAGAAGGCAATTTAGTAGTAAAGCCCTCACTCGAACTACTAAGGAGATCCTATATAAGACCCTGATCATCCCAGTCCTGCTCTACGGCGCTGAAGCATGGACCGTATCAAAAGCGGATGAAGAAATCCTTGGTAGATTCGAGAGGAAAATTCTTCGAAAAATCTTCGGTCCCGTTTGCGTTGACGGGCTATGGAGACGAAGATTCAACCAAGAACTATACGAGCTGTACAGCGACATGCCCCTGGTCAAAAAACTCCGCATTGGACGTTTAAGATGGCTAGGACATGTAGAACGAATGGACACCAATACTCCGGCTCGCAGAGTCCTCGATTCCCAGCCAGACGTCGGACGCAGTAGAGGAAGACCTCGCCTTAAGTGGCGCGCACAAGTGGAAACCGACCTCAACCAACTTGGAGTGCGCAACTGGAGGCAGTTAGCTAAGGACCGGGCTAATTGGAGAGGCATGTTGGTTGAGGCCCAGGTTCATTCCGGACTGTAGCGCCACTTAAGTAAGTAAGTAAGTAAGTAGTCTCTAAAAACGGCTTTAACATTTGAGATATTGCAGGTTTTCTTAAGATGATCGCATGCAAAGTTGTTCGCGAAAAAGCATTTTTCAAAACATTCTTATCAAAAGCAATACTCTTCGTCGACATACATTTTCGAAAAGGAATCATGTCCTTCAACAAAATGCCAATCGTTTCCTGAACAATGCTCCAACAATGCAGAATTCACAAGGAAATAGATAACACCCAAAAATTCTGCCATAATCTTAACGATCCTATCTAGTATAAACCCGGTAAATCACAGGACGACAATGAAATCAAATTCAATGACTTCAAAGTGTGTCCTCGCTGAAAACTAATCAGTAATCAGGATCAAACTATACCAACCTCCATATCCAACTAACTGTCGAAATCTCTGTCAGGCAATGTTTCTCTGAATGATTATACCCCTTGCCCTTTCCAATGTCATTTCCTTAAAGCTGGGCCCTCGCACTGCTTATCTCTCGTCCGTCTTTTATCACCCGAAACAAAACGACCAACAAAATGCATAATCTCTTATTCAGATCTCCACTCGGGTTGAATAAATTATCATTTAAAAAGATGCCATAAGTACGCCGCAGGAGTATCACCTTTCAATGGCACCCGCCTCTCACACCCACTACCTACCCTTATAAAAAAGTTGGTAATAATCCCTTCAATGTTTTTGTATTTTTGCTTGCATCCCTTTGCCACATTTCTCCGGAGTGAATATATTCTCCTCGTATATAGGCGCTTATTCATCTGACCCTTGATACTGTCAACCTTAGATCTGACTCTGTATATCACAAGGACGAAGCCAAACACATACCCAGTACACGTTGTAGTGAGAAAAAACTCCTGTATATCCTGACAGATATAAAAACGACAGCCTAGAGACACATACGACAAACGCACAGATAAGAACGTAACGAGAAGTGAGCAAACCGAAAAAAATCCCAAAGATGTGTACACAGGGAAAGGAAAATATAAAACAAACAAAAAAACCGTTATGGAGGGCGCATGTCATGGAGAATGGAGATGGAGGTCTCCAACTCCAGAATATCCGTGATACCCATCAAGCGAAAATTCTTATTTTCTGCAACAATGAACGGCACCCTCAATGTCCTCGCTTGGATTTATCCTCACGTACAACAACAGACGAGGAGCGACAGAGATGTTGACGATGACGACCCACTAAATATACACCAGATCCTTTACAGTACCTATGTGCCACGTCATGAATGGAATATTACAGAGAGTACTACCTACCACCTTCGGCAAAGGCGCACTGATACTTTGGATGGATGGATGGATGCCACCCACCTAGGATTGGGTGGATGTGTGTTCTTAGCCGTGGGTGTAGGAAAAAGCGACGAATGGAAACAAAAACCACCCTTCTTGGAATCGTAATCTGGCATTAGATTACTGATCCATGTCAAATCTTTGGCTTAGGTTTTTTGTTTTGATTGATACGAGTACCCATTCAGTGTTCCATCTCTGTGGTCGGTGTGAGTGTGCAACGAGGGCGAATCATCGGATCGGGCTCTGGGGATTTAAATGCTCATCTTCAACATCAGTTGTCGTTCGTTGTTGTCTTTAAAAAGGAGCTGCTGCTTCCATTTCATTGCAATTAATAACGTCTCGTTGAGTTGATATTCTCCCGACTTGGGAATTCGAGTGATTTGCATTGAAATCGATGCACAGTTTGATTTAAAAAAAAATGTTCATCTGCTTTGAAGTTGTTCAAATCCTTATTGGTTGTGAGTTGGTTTATTTCTTTCGTTCTATTTTTTTTTTCTTAAACTTAGATGTGATGACGGAGGTATTCTATAAGATGTGCACATCTACCCCCGATTCTTATTTTCTGAGTAGAATTTGAAAAAGGATTGGGGAACAAAATGGCGCCAAAATGGAGTGATGTGAAAAATGGCGGCCTCCATACTGATTTGCTAGGCTAAATGTCGAAAGACAGCAGTTAGAAGAAAACTTTTGGATAACACATATCCTTTAATCCCATGACTAATACCTCAAAAACATACACATTTTTGTGCAACAGGCTGGTTAATACCCAGACCTTCTGCGCGGTTGTTAATCGCACTTTCCATCGCACCACTAAGCCCGTCTAATACCCCACCAGCATCTAATATCGAATGCCAATGGCGAAACAAGCTATAAGATCGGCCGCAACTAATGCTTCCATCAGTAAGAAACGACGATTACGACACCTGCTCGCAGTCAAAAGCGAATTCTATAAGGTAAGGAAATAAACTGGCATTGTGCTTAATAGGCAAAGAAGATGGAATCAGAATAACAATAAGAAGGCTACAATCCACTGTTTCAATCGTTGAATACTCTATCCCATTCTATCCTTAAATTTAAGATCCCCAAAAAGTGGGCGTTGCTAAAAACGTTATAGGGATGAAATAAAGAAAATGACATTGTCACAGCATATTATTCAGACTGTTTATCAACATTTTTTGTGGTTCGACAAAAAACAACATTTTTCTATTACATATCATTTTTTAGGGAAACGCCACCAAAAGGTGGTCATGCGTTAAAATCACCTATGGAAGAAATTTTTATATATGCTTTATTAATGTTTTTGCATCGAAAGTTTTTTCAAATTTTCTTTAAATTTTACCGAAATTAATATTGCCCAAATACTGTACTACTGTACTGTATAAACTGATAATAAACCATTAAACTAGTTAGTAGCTAGTAGTATTTATACCCTATCCCATAGGGGTATATGAGTTTTGATACTTAGTTTGTAACATAGAGAAATAATTTTGCTACATACACCTCAAAGTATATGGATCGACTCAGAATCGCTAGCTGAGTCGATTAAGCCATGTCTGTCTATCCGTCCGTCCGTCAGTCCGTCTGTACGTCACCGATTTTTAGGCCTTAAATTTTGAGCTAGGATAATGAAATTTGGTATATAGTGCCACGCCCCCTTTTAAGAAAAACTCAGTTTTTGACCAAACCGTAAGGAATTTTAAAAAAGTTTCTGAACAACATATTTAGACAATATTAATATCTATATTTCGTTTATATAAAGTTTTTTGCCACGCCCACTTTTTGGGGGCGTTTTCAATAAAAAACTGTTTTCGGTCAAATTTTAAATTTTTCGGAAAAAAATTTGATGCAGAATCATTAACATTATTAATATAAACATATCGTCTATATACCATTTTAACCCACGCCCACTTTTTGGGGGCGTTTTTATATAAAAACCATTTTTATACACTACCCCATTACATATGCAGGAGAAAACCTTGTCTTTTGTAGAACCGTAAAAGTGTTTTGTAAGCAGTCTGAAGAATCTGTTGTCACTATATCATATTTTTTTATCCACATCGTGTTTTTAGCCATGCCCACTATTTTGGGGATTTTAGTTTTATGGATAGGATGGGATAGGGAATTCAACGATCCGCACAGCGGATTGTAGCCTTCTCATATGTTTTTAATACCCTAAAAGAGCTACAGCAAAATGCTCTTCAAATAGGAGTTAACTTGGGCAAACCCTCAAAAAATCAAACTGGTACATATAACTTGCAAAGCTTAATGGTGTCATTCTAAAATTTGTAGAATCAACCAAATACCTGGGTCTGATCTTGGAGAATAAATTTAACTTGAAGGGCAATATTAAGTAACGCGTCAAAAAGCCACCGTAGTAAAGAGGGTAGAAATGGTGTAAGCAACCACGTACCAAATTCTTGCGTGGGCATGATTAGGTCCACATTCGTTTATGGTATAATTGTCTTTTGGATGGCTCTAGATAAAGGCTTAAACACCAAACCCATGCTAAAAACATCAGCTGTCCTAGATCATATCGTACCTGCATCTAAGTTTTATTTTATTTGTCTGAGATTTGTTTACCACTTGGCCTGAAATACAGATATTTTTTGTGAATATCACGTTACACTTCAGCAAGACAGGGCTCCTCCGATTATCAATATTGGCGGCCAAGATCACCTATATCAGTACTACTTTCAGTATCCTCACAGGCGTGAAAGACTGTGGCCTCCTCTTCCAATGAATACTGGTAATGCAGTCTGGATCACGAGGACGAGAAAATCATCCCGCACTTTCCCCCAATTACAAAAGATTTTACCTCGGTAACGTGACAACCTGGACGACCGAGTAAATATAAACATAGGTAACGCAACTATATATTGTTGGTTTACATAGGTTAACGAACGGGGAAAGAAGATGGATCATGTGGTATTACAACGGACCTGTTACCTTAGCCTATCCTACACAACCTAAAATTTCTACCACATATATTACTTACTTACTTAAGTGGTGTAATGAACCTGGGCCTCAACCAACATGCCTCTCCAATTAGCCCGGTCCTTAGCTAACTGCCTCCAGTTGCGCACTCCAAGTTGGTTGAGGTCGGTTTCTACTTGTGCGCGCCACTTAAGACGATGTCTTCCTCTACTGCGTCCGACGTCTGGCTGGGAATCGAAGACTCTGCGATCCGGAGTATTGGTGTCCATTCGCTCTACATGCCCTAGCTTTCTTAAACGTCCAATGCGGAGTTTTCTGACTAAGGGCATGTCGCTGTACAGATCGTATAGTTCTTGGTTGAATCTTCGTCCGGTCAACGCAAATGGGACCGAAGAATTTTCCTCTCAAATCAACCAAGGATTTCTTTATCCACTTTGACAGGGTCCATGCTTCAGCGCCGTAGAGAAGAACTGTGGTGATCAGGGTCTTATATAGGATCTCCTTAGTAGTTCGAATGAGGACTTTACTACTGAATTACCTTCTAAGCCCGAAGAAACAGAGGTTAGCATGAGTAATTCTTCGTTTAGTTTCTGACGAGATGTTATATACTTATATAGCAGAGCCGAGGTAGACAAAGTCTCGTACTAATTCAAAGTTATATCTGTTAGCATCAAAAGCACATATTTTCAACAACGACATAAACGCCTTATTTTCCCGACACAGTTGTCAACTGTCAATTGAGGGTTTTTGAAAATTCCCACCAGAATTCTCTTAAGTGGTTATTTCACGATTCCCACAGCGACGTTATTTAAGCCCACAATTGAAGCGACGCGTGAGTCTAATGCATGAAAATTAAGTTGTATTTAAAATTACAAATCACAGTCTACCGCCCCGGCTGCGTATGACGATCTTACTTTCACCACCATCCAGGCGCTGAACTATAAAGCACCCCAAGGCCAGTGCATCCGTGAAATCAGAGCTAGAAAGTGATGTGTATGACATCCTAATCTATGTTTTTCACCGATAGATGTGGCACGTGTCGACACGTGGCCGTGGCGCACGTGTTGCACCGCTGTGAATAACAGGATGATAAGCCCGAAACACACCCACCCCTTTAGTATTCTTTTTTTGTTCAGCATCTACTGCTGCAAGAAAGTGAGTGCGCGATACCGCCCTGAGATTATGTTCCTTTAGATGGAGTGCAGCACCGCTTTTCTAAGCAGATAATCACTGAGTTTGCAGCTCGCCTCCATGATAATTAAATGATTGTTTGTTGCAGGTATGTAATCGAATTTTAGGGAACGTCGTTCCCTTGTTATGTTACTGATAGCTAAATTATACACTTGGTACTTACTACATAGCACGAGAATATTGCATGAGCATGAATGTTGTTTTTTGAAATTAGCAAACTAAGGCGACTGTAAAAGTACGTGCAAACGGGGTAGCGGTTGGAAAAATATTTTATATTCATATAGCGGTTTGAGAGTGACAGTGAACTGTCAGATGCATTTAAAGCCTATTAAATATATACAAATACAAATTGTTGGCGCACCAGGCTCATTCGTACCCAGGGCCTAGTTTTTTTCACAATCACACATGTGGATTTATGCCGGATTCAAACTTTTGAGATGAGATAAGCTTTTCTTGACTATTGATACTTCTCGGATGATGTGTCAGATCATCGCGAGAGGAGGGCCGGCGAAAAATCATTTAGGTTGAGAATCGTCCTTAATTTCATATCCCATACAAAAATCTCTATAGTAATAATATTTAGCACTGTTCGAGAACCAAATCCTTCACTTCATACAGATGGGTTACTCAAAATGGCTGATGAAACGCGCTACCAAAAAGATGTACCAATTTTTTTTCTAATTCAATCTACTCAATTTTTTTGATTTGATCTAATAAGGGCGTTTTCCATTGGGAAATCTTGATTTTGATCTGAAATTTGATCTTTTTGAGTGTCAATGGAACACGATTCAGATTTATTTTTTTGTATTGGTGTCATTTCGTGTCTGTGAAGTTAGCGTTGGTGTAGCTGCCAACATTAAAAACATAACAAACATTTTTTTTCAATCAATTTAATAGTTCACGTATAACTTTCTTTTCTGTGTCTATATCCATTATTAATATCTAAACCCAATTACCCAAAGCACTCTTGTTTTTCACAACCGAAGTAAAAAATCAAAATGAAAATCACTCTTGTCAAACTGACAGCTATCATTTGTATTGGTATTGGTAAATCTGCCGAAAAATTCAGATTTGCAAAATTGATCTCTGATCAAAAAAAAAATCAATTTTTTCGCCCAATGGAACACAACAACTGTCAAAATCGGTCTTCAGATCAAAAAAAAAATTGATTTTTTTCCCAATGGAAAACGCCATAAGATTAGCGTCAATATAACATACATTTGGACTTCAATTGTTGTCGTTAGACAAGAGTTAATATTCATTAGATCTAAATACATTAAGATTATTATATATAATGTGTCGATATTGATTCCGAAGTACTTTTTTCACCCATATTAAACTGAAACGTAAAAAAATATTGGGAATACAGGACCTGAAACCTAGCTTGGGATTTGAACCAGGAACGCAATAACCACTGATCCACACACTAGGGATCCATAGATAAAAATGGAAATATCCTATCACGGATCATTGTAATTGATTACTACTGTAGCTACATGGAGGATTATTTCGAAGTTGTTGTGGAATGAATTTTAGATAAGCGCATATACAAAAGAATGTATTAGAATTCTTTATAAAAAAAGCAATGCCATGTGCAATGGTCAAAAAGCAAGGCTTGATTGCACAATGCACATGGTATCGTTCTAAGAATAATTAGTTAACATTTTCAATGCGTCAACAGGATGACACCGGATAAAAAGTGGGGTCAGATAATATATAATGGCAACAACACTTAACCTCTAGTTCCAACTTCCAAAGCTACACTATTACAGCTTACTCCCAGCTATTTTTTCTGTATAAAGACAAGTACGATCAAGTCTTGAGGACTGTTCTCATGTTTGGAGTTCAACACCGAAACATACACTGAACTAACTGGACCCAATCCGTTCGGTATAAATATAAAGTGAGATGATCTGCGATCATTCTAATTCTGAAAGTCATTATACTGTCAACAGTGATTTTAAAGAAGTTTTAAATAGTATAGTCCGTACCAAATCAGTTGGCCATTCTACTGCGCAGGTCTCTTAAAAGTTATTGTAAAATATCTTAAATTTCTCTTAAATCCTCTCTCAGCGCAATCGACCGTTGGCCAACTGATTTGGTATGGACTATAGGTATTGTTACCGTGTGTCAACAACCAAGATAAAAGTTATAAAAAAAATAAAGACAAATTCACACTCATTAGCACACTCGTTACCAAAATTCTTCGAACAAGAAGAGCTCTCCTGTACAGATCCACTAACACATACCTATAAATATTAGGAAAGTTAATTTTCATACTCACCAATCTAAACCCAGGGTTAATCAAGCAACACCAAAAATGTACAGTTTGAGAAATCAGGTACAGTCTGAGAAATAGCGTTATTGACAAATTTGACAAAAGAAAAACAATATTTGAATATTAATAGTCTTTTCCATTGAATTGAGATTATAATCGAAATGAAATCTTATTTATAGCTATCATGTTTTCAATCACACAGGTTATTTGTTTTTGATTTAATAAAAATTTCGCTTAGAACTGGTACTGACGGCTATCTATTGTATTGTTGTTACTGCACGGAAGGGTAGATCTCCCAAAAAATCCACATCTGCAAAATTAATCTGAGATCAAACAAAACTAAACACATTTTTTCCAATGAAACACGACAGTGAAAATCGGTCTTTTAACGCACCTATTAAAGTGACAGTATTCAAGAAGTGGACAACTTAATTTATTGATATCTACGTTTGTTGCTACCTTGATACGATAGTAGTGCAATATTTTGCAAACTCATTTTCCTGATATGCTGCCATCCACCTTGTAGCTATGTGGTAAATAGATTGCGAAAAGTCGTTATAAAAAAGAAACAAAACGTTTTTAGCCGATTTCTCAAAAGTTTGCAAAGTGAAGTTACCCACTTATTGCATTCAGGTTACGATATCGTAAGAAAAAATATATGATAGTTCTTCTTAAGTAGATTTTTCGCATCGGCACTTTTAACCTGTAAAAAAAAAACTATTGTTTTGATTGTGTTGTGAGATAGAATTTCAAAGAAACGATTTTTGACAAACACCGCACTTAAACTACTGTGGTTCCATTCTAATGTTAGTCCAAGTCAAAAAGTGACTAATTATAGGAAAGTTGCTTACCCCTTTCCGATAATAAATGTTCATTATTAATTGTGGGATTGTGTTTATTACACACATACACTAGGGCGGTACACCTTAAGCCACTGTTGCCATATTGTGGCGATAGCATTCTGTACCGCAATAAGGTTAAATCAAATGTTCGACCCCGTTATAGTAAAAAGGGCTTACGTGCAAAGCTACACGGTCGTTGAGATAAAAATAGAAGTGAAGATTGCACCGAAAATCCACCGAGAATCCATTTCAAATTGAGATCTCGGAATGTGAATGTATATTTCATTTGCTAAAAATTATTATCTAAAGTTTGTCTTTGCAGAGTATAGACCTCAATATTGTTACCAGAGATGCGAAAATATGAAACTATTGCTTTAGATTTCATCGTGATCCAGCTGTGAAAACTGAGTTCATTGTAATAACACTCTTTTATGTATCGTCAACGCGTTGATAGCAATGAAAGTCGTTGAAATGAGAACATACAAAGGCATTAACAAAAAAAAGGTAACGATATCGCTGGATCGCAATCCAATAAGAAACATCGCCGATTCGGTTGCTAAATTGATAACATGTCATTAATTTTGCTGAGTATTCTCATGCAGTTGTCACAAATCTATTAACAATAGTGTACCGCTCATATGCATTTGCATTTTCTATGTGTTTATATTATAAAATAAAAAAAACATAAAAACATCCTTTATAAGATTGGCAGCTCAACAGTACCTAACGCACACTACTTCTACACAGACATGGGAGTACTGCATTACTACACAAATGAAATTGGAAACAGCATTAGCATTGAGTGAAAGTAATGCCAATGAAAAAAATTTCATTAGCATTGAGTAACACAATGCTAATGACATTTTTTTTAATTACCATTGAAAATTTTCAATGCAATCAATTTTCATTACCATTTTGCAATGCTAATGAAAAGTATGAAAAAAATAAAGTACACCATATTTTTTAAATTTTTTTTTAAGATATTGGGATGATATACCATAATCATATGTAAGCCCAACAGAGCACTGCGACCCAAAAACATCGTTTGTGCTGTCCTCTTTTTATTTGTTACTTAGCAATTTGACCCAAACCCTGCATAGACCTCTGTTTGGAAAACGGAATTATTGTTTTCTAGTTCCATGGAGAGTTTGTAGTTGGAAGCAACGATTTCAGTTGCTGCTACCATGCACATTCCATTTTATTCCACTAGGTTCACACAGTTAATTAATAACTCAACAAACATTGTGTTTCTTCTATAGTTGCATGAGGTTTTTTTCAAAAAAAAAAAAATAAATAAATAAAAAATGCCTTATTACTCAATGAAAATAGATTTCATTCAAAATTACTACTTTTCATTGGCATTAAAAAAATCAATGCCAATGCAATTTTTTTCCATTGGCATTATTATTTTCAATGCTAATGAAATTTTTTTCATTAGCATTACTTTCACTCAATGCTAATGAAATCGCAATGCCAATGCATTACTCCCATGTCTGCTTCTACAGCACTACTTTGTGCTTATTCAGAACTCAAAAGCAATAAAATGTACTAAATTAACTTACTCATATAGACTTGCCCATTGCCATCCCTGTTAAAACAGTTCTATTACGATACACTTCTGTCTTCGAAATAAACTGACAGCTGCCATTTGGTTTGTTTCGGACTTTCGGGTTATCATTTCAAAACACATGTGTATCGTGGTGCAGTTTTCGTCTTAAATTAATTGTTTACAAAACTAAAAAACTTGTTGAAAGTGTAAAAAAAAACTATTAAAAATGTCTTCGTGGAAGAAAGCCTCGAAAAGCAATCAAAAAACCCACAGGGAACGTCATCAGCCCGAATCAAGGCAACACCTAGGAATTCTCGAAAAGAAAAAGGATTACAAAGTTCGTTCCAACAATGCACACCACAAAGAAAGGGCAATCAAATTCTTACATAAACGTGCTTTGAATAAAAATCCCGATGAATTCTACCACCATATGATAAAATCAAAAATCCGTGATGACGAACACCATGAATACAATAAAGATGACGAACACACTAAGGACCAAATCGCTCTAATGGAGACTCAAGATATGAAATACATCACTATGAAGCGAACAATGGAGACGAAAAAAATTAAGCGCCTTCAGTCACAATTGCATATGATCGACTTTGCCAACGGAATACAGAACAAACACACGTTCTTTGTTGATGATGAAGAAAAATTGAATGATTTTGATGTCGCGAAAAGGCTAAACACTCATCCCAGTTTGTTGGGACGCAAAACCAACAGACCAAGATTAGAGGATTTGGGAAAATTCAATGTTCCTGAGATTGATGAACAGGTGAGTTAAAATGTTTTATTCGTTGTTGTGGACAATCATAAATATGTTTGTTGCAGGAATTGAAGAAAATAAATGCTACAAAGGAACAAGCTTACAATGAACTGAGCAAACGAATAGAACGAGAGAAGGAACTAAGTGTGGTTCAACAGAAGTTAGAAATCAAGCGTTTGTTACAACAAAAACGCCAGATCAAGCCGAAGAGAATTAAAAAAGGCACAAAGGACTCAGCGCCTGTATTTAAATTTAAATACGAAAGAAAGAAATGAAACATTTTAAAAATTAAATCTGAGTTGTATCAAGATGTGTCTTTTCTTTTTTTTAATAGCTTGTCCAACGTTATATTATGATCTGTAGGAAATACTTCCTTTCAATGGAGTTGGGCACTTGATAAATATTTTGCTGTTGACGCCATAACTTGAAATGAACTGGACCGATATGGCATATCGATTTGGTATGCCGGCATGTACATTGCCAAGCCGCGAAGCTAATGTTTTGATAGCGATTTAAACAAACCATTCTAATTCCAGTGGGATTGCTTTATTAAAAGCCCAATCTAGAGCCTTAAATCCCTTACTAAGGGATTGGAGATAAAACAAGTAGTCCGGTGTGAGCAGAATTTTAGTTAGTCCTTTGCAATGTAATAAATAAATAATAAGTGGTGGGTCAGTAGGCATGTTATGATACAAAAACAAAAAGTGTGGTTTTATATAGTATTTCAAAAAAAAGATTTGTTGGATTTATCTCACTAACGGAACCATCAAAGTCTTTCTTCTGCTGCCTCAACAGAGATTTTTTGATAAAGTGGAACAACATTCCCTTTTTAGGTCAGAAAAGAATTTCCGTACTTCGCAGGAAATAATGTTGCAGAATTCCCTTCATAATCCAGGGGGTCATTCCGTAACTTTGAAAACGATTATCACTCAGACGGTAGTCGAGACCTCATGAGCAATCGCTCATTAATCGTCAGTGATTTGACGATTATTGTTTTAAGTGATGCAAATAAACTGATATCGCCGACAGCAAAAACGACTACTGATCTCACTACTGAGGGCTCAGTGGCGCGATGGTTAGTGCGATGAACTGCCGCGCAGAAGGTCTGGGTTCGATTCCCAGCCATAGCAACACCTAAATGATTTTTCACTGGCCCCCTCTCGTGATGATCTGACAAATCGTCCGAGTAGTATCAATTGTCAAGAATAGCTTATCTCAACTTTGCCGTTCGGAGTCGGCATAAAACAGGAGGTCCCGCCATCGTGCAAGAAGTACACACGCACACATAAATGGTTGTGAGAAAGCTAGGCCCTGGGTACTAACGAGCCTGTTGCGCCAAAAATTTGTATTTTTTTTTTTGATCTTACGTGATGTAAGATTAACTGTCGACAAGTTATCGTTAAACTATAATCACTTTACGGAATGATTGCCCAGGGCTGCCAGACTCCAAGTGCTCGTGTCGTACTTTAAAAATAAAAATAACACAAGATCATCACTAGTAAACTCTCAAGGGGTTCCTCAAGAATGTTGTTTTGTCTTAAAATGTTGTATGGTGCAGGTTGCAATAATAATGGTTAAGCTAATACTCAATTTTAAACGGACACCGTAGGCTAAAATTGGAAATCTTCGTTTTAAAATCCCAAAAGCCTTTTCGATTACACCTCTGGAACGTGACTCATTGTGCAGGTGTGCTGCACCATGTGTATTAAGAAGTGGCGTCATCAAATAAGTTTTTTGAGCTGATTTACCTAATATGAAGTTGCATCATGACTTGATCCAGGCAATCATGCTACCACATTGGTAAATATCATTGTAGCATTGCAAATCGCCTGGAAGTTTATTGAGAAATAACTTTTTCGGGGTCGAAAAACTCCCCCATCAAGCCCACCTAAAAATACAATACATATTTTACGCCCGTTTTGTTGATACGAAACTTAAGAGTTTATGTTCCACATTACGCTTTGCACCAAACTCAAACCTAAACATAAAAGTCTTTGAGTAGAACATAGTTTATGTTTTAGAATAAGTAGTACCTAAATATTTAAGTATGACATAAGGGATGGAAGTACTCGCAAAAATTATTATTGAATATTCGGTATTATTAGTTTCAACGCATTTAATATATAAAAGTAAATAAAAATGGATTTCGAAATGTGAAAAGTGATGTGCTTGACGATGTCGTGGAAATTCTCGAAATTTTGGAAGTTGGAATTCTTCGTCAAATATACGAGAGAAAACAAATTATAAATTTCTTCATTTGATGACCTCTCTTTTTTACAAAAGATTTCGTTTAAAAAAAGAAATAACAATTGTGGTTTTAGCGAAAATAGAAAGCTTATTGGAATGTTCATCAAACAAATACATCTAAATGAAATAAATTTGGCGTATTTAGAACCAACTCCATCGCTCCTCTCAATCAACTTTTGGTTGTTTTGCGTTTTTTTTTGCAACTGGAAATCATGGAATGCATGCCTTGACAGTTTCAAGGATAGTTTTAAAAGTTTCCAAAGCAATAGCTAGACTTGGAAATTACTTCATCAAATTTCCGGATAACCCAACTGATATTTTTAAAACTAAAAATGATTTTTTTGCAGTAGCATCGTTTCCAATTTTTATTGGTGCGATTGACGGCACTCATATTAAAATTCAGTCTCCAGGTTAGTATTTAAAATAAGCAAACATTATAGATAAAAATATTTAAAATCATTAATATAGCCTCGCGCCGAGCCAAAATCCACCGTGTGTAGGGGAACTCAGATGGATCCGTGTGGCTCGGCAGACTCTGTTGGATTTTCGGCCAGTCCAAAATCCACTAACCCGAGTCAAGGCTTTCGTTCGCCATGCCTGCATTCCACCAAATAAAAACGCACCACTTTATTTTCTCTCAAAACGATATTTGTAGAATACAATTCCTTGTTAAATTCACAAAACACATCACCTTGTTGGGTTTAACATCTCTTTCTCTTGATTGATCTGTCAAAGTGTCAACGACAAGGCAAAATCGCTTTACAGGTGTCGGGTATTATCTTGTCCAAGGAAATAGCTGTAGGAAATTTCAGTTCCTCAAAGGTACACCCACTTCACACTTGCCAAATGCTGAAGAGTAGCAGTCAATCTCTCGTGAGGGTTTATGGCTTGTCTCATATTCTTATCATTTCATGTCATCTCATCCATCCTTAAGTAATTTCGCCAATCAGTAGGCTCGAGAGCAAGTTGTTGACCCAAATTTAGATGAGTCAATTGCTTTCTAGCTGAGAGCCATTCATTTTGCCACTTAGTTTTTAGTTTTTTTTTTTAGCTTAATACAAACTGCAAACTGAAATTCACCTACAGCATTTTTCGTTTCAGAAGCGTAGGCCTAGAACTCAACCACATTGTCTTTGGGAATGCCTTCGGGAAAGAATATCTCTATCCAATTAACAGCAATCAGCTTATTCCATTGCATTTTGATGACCCGGTCTTCTTTTCTTTCCAACAAAGTTAGCTATTTCTATTTTGCACGAATTGAAAAAAATTTATGGAAGGCAATATAAAGTCTTCGAGGAAATGTGCCGAATGACACTTTTGATTTGCTTTTGCCTCAAAAGCAATTAGCAATTTGAAAACTTAATATAGTCCGTACCAAATCAGTTGGCCATTCTACTGCGCAGGTCTCTTAAAATTTATTTTAAAATATCTTAAATTTCTCTTAAATCCTCTCTCAGCGCAATCGACCGTTGGCCAACTGATTTGGTATGGACTATACGTCTATACCATACATCAAGTAAGGAACAGATAGGGAACTTTCGTACGTCTTCACCTTCATCACCCGATTTCTTACGTATCGCTTTTACGATGTTACGTACTTCAAACCCCTATCGATGTGTACATGTGAGCGGCCATCTTGTAAAAACAAGAACAATTTTATCAAGGCCGCCCATGTAAACAAATACGCGATGTGAATTTCTTTGACAATTTAAATTGTGCGGTTCGTGAATTTACTTGATCTCTGCTAAATACTAGCCATGAATTTGTTTTCATACAAATGTCAGTTGTCATTTGAAACTGACGTTGTCCCGAAGTACTCTATCAATCTGTTTTCAGAGCAACAGATCCATAGATGACAAATCTCGCCGAAAAGTGGATAAAATCAATACACCATATGGTGTTAAAAGCTATTGATATTTGATATTTAAAACACATTTGACAGGGTTTGCCATTACGCCTTTTTGTCGAAAATCGGTGCATTTGAAAACGATAGAAAACGTATCTAATTTATTCAAAATTATTTCTCAAAAATTTTATTCTTATACACATCGTCAAAAACTGTTACCTATTTTACATTTTGATTTATTTTTTTCGGTTGTGAAAAAACACCATTATAGTTATATCCTAGTACTATTACAAATTCCCATAAAAATCTACTACATTCATAATTCAGCAACTCATCCAAATTATAAATCAAGAGAGAGCACTCACTCGTTTCTCTGTTGTGACAGGTGAGCTGTCAAATTTACCATTCGCACGTGCATCGCCCGCCGCAAATAAGTTTTGAGCAAACATTTTTATTTCAAAACGCAAGTTTTATTATTAATAGTATTTAAATCAATTTACTATAAACACTTTAACAAAATGGTGAAAAAGAAGATTGACAATCGCATTCGCGTAATGATCGAAAACGGCGTTAAACTAGGCCATAGGACAATGTTTATTGTTATTGGTGATAAAGCAAGGGATCAGGTATAACAGAATATATCACGTTTTTGGTGAAAATAGCGTAGTTAATATATTCTAATTTATTCCCGCAATAAAGGTTCCAATTTTGTATGACATTCTTACAAAATCCACAGTGAAATCACGTCCCACTGTCCTGTGGTGTTACAAAAACAAGGATGAGGCAATTTCAAAGTGAGTTGAGACAGTGGAGCACATTTTTCAAATATATATTCTAATGTTTCTAATATCTAGTCATGGAAAGAAGCGTGCAAAAAAGATTGCGGCTGGTAAAATCGATGTCAACGATGCAGATTTGTTTGATACATTCAGAGTCTCGACAACTATCCACGGAAGGTACTACAATGAAACGCATGCGATTCTTGGACGCACATATGGAATCTGTGTCTTGCAGGTACGAACAAATTTAATAACTGATATATATATGGTCATGTTGTGATGATTTGTTTGTAGGACTTTGAAGCGTTGACACCGAATTTGCTCGCGCGGACAGTGGAAACTGTCGAAGGCGGTGGTTTAATCATCCTACTTCTCAAAACTCTAAGCTCTCTGAAGCAATTGTATACAATGAGCATGGATGTGCACAAAAGATACAGGACAGAAGCTCACCAAACAGTCACGTGTAGGTTCAACGAGCGTTTGATTCTCTCGTTGGCCGATTGTAAACGTTGTTTGGTGGTTAATGACGATCTCACCGTGTTACCTCTGAGCTCAAAGACAATCAATGTGGATCCTGTTAATGTAAGGAGTGGAGCTGCCATTATCTTTTAATTTGATGACATTTGTGATTATTTTTAGCCAGCAACGATTTCAAAATCTGAAAACGAAGAAATGCTGACAGATCTTAAGGAAAGCTTAAGGGACACCCCGCCAGCAGGGCCTTTAGTAAATCTCTGCAAGACGTACGACCAAGCAAAGGCTGTTGCTCAGTTCATCGAGGCTTTGGCTGAGAAACAACTCAAGTATGTTGGCAATATATCCGCCAAAGAATTGCAGTTCTCATGTACTTAACAATCTTTTAGACCCCCAACATCATTGACAGCTGCTCGTGGTCGTGGTAAATCTGCGGCAATGGGACTCTCAATTGCAGCCGCCATCTCCTTTGGCTATGTAAACGTTTATGTGACTTCACCACATCCCGAGAACTTGATCACATTATTCGAGTTCGTCCTCAAGGGTTTCGATGCGCTGGAATACCAAGAGCACTCTGATTACACCATCATTCGCTCGACAAATGACGACTACAAGAAGGCAATCATTCGCATTAACATTAACCGTCAGAACCGACAAACAATTCAGTACATCTCCCCCAACGACACACATCTTTTGAACGCTGCAGATCTTCTGCTAATCGACGAGGCTGCCGCCATTCCCCTACCTCTTGTAAGAAAGATGCTAGGCCCCTATCTCATCTTCATGGCGTCAACCATAAACGGTTACGAAGGAACCGGACGATCTTTAAGCTTAAAGTTGATTTCGCAGTTGCAGAAGGAAAACAATGCCCCACCACCGGTAGAAACATGCAAATCTAATCCAAACGCAAGTTCCTCGAATGTTTTCCTCTTTTCAGATAAAACTCGATGAATCCATCCGTTATCGCGAAGGTGATGAC
Source organism: Rhingia campestris (assembly GCA_932526625.1). NCBI lineage: Eukaryota > Metazoa > Arthropoda > Insecta > Diptera > Syrphidae > Rhingia > Rhingia campestris. The sequence goes on along the minus strand of OW052182.1, from coordinate 47,528,593 downwards.
ATCGAAAATTGGCTCATCAACTTGTTGTGTCTCGATGCAGCTACTGTGCCCAATATCAGTTCGGGATGTCCGACACCAGATGTCTGCGAACTGTACTACATCGATCGAGATGCTTTGTTTTCATATCATAAGGCGGCCGAGTCGTTCTTGCATCGAGTAATCTCGATCTACGTGTCATCGCATTACAAAAACAGTCCCAATGACCTTCAGATGATCAGTGACGCCCCAGCACATCATCTCTTCTGTCTGTTGGGACCGATTCACCGCAAAGATCAACTTCCCGAAATTTTGGTTGTCATTCAGGTAGCACTGGAAGGTGAGATTTCTTCGCAGACAATTACAGATTCGCTTGGTAGAGGCAAAAAGGCGAGTGGAGATCTGATTCCATGGAATGTATCTGAACAGTTTGGTGATCATGAGTTTCCCAAGTTGTCGGGAGTTAGGATTGTTCGCATTGCTACCCACCCAAATTATCAGAGGGTGAGTAAGGTGGTGATGTATTCCGATTCATTTTAATTGTTGAACTCCTTGCAGATGGGTTATGGTAAGAGGGCTATTAAGCTTTTGAAGGACTACTATGATTTGAAGTTCACTGATCTAAGCGAAGACGCTAATGGAACGGGTAATGGTAAGCAATTGCCCGTATCATTTCTGTACACACATAACAATTTGGAATATGGTTAAAGGAATCGAAGAAGTAGAAGAAGATGATGTTGGCCTTCTCAAGGAAACCATTGCCCCTCGCCGTAAAATCCCCACTTTGTTGAAACGTTTGAATGAACGCGCACCCGAGAATATTGATTACATTGGCACCTCATACGGTCTGACCAAGGATCTGCTCAAATTCTGGAAAAATCAAGGATTTGTTCCCGTCTACGTGAGGTAAATATTCTCTTGCCCTCCCCACAACATTCTTTAAACTACTAACGTCTCCATTGATTAGCCAAAAACCCAACGATTTGACTGGAGAACACTCCTGCATAATGTTGCACACGCTTCAGAAACAAGGTATCAAAGAGAAAGCCTCCACCGAATGGTTGTCGTTGTATTTCAATGATTTCCGACGTCGAATCCTCAAGCTATTGGGTAAAATCTTTAGAGACTTCCCAACGGCTTTGGCTTTATCGATTCTAGATAACAAATCAGTTGCAGTAGAGAACAAAGGTAAGATTTGTTTCGGTGTTGGTTTATCATAAATAACGGCATATATTCCTCAGAGCTGGATAAGTCAACTTTAGATGTGTATTTCCTGCCACATGACATTCAAAGACTAGAAGCCTACACAAGGAATCAAGTGGAATTCCGACTCATTATCGATCTGGTGACCGACATTGGCTACCTATACTTCCAAGGAAAAATCCAAGGTTTTCAAGCGGATTCTTTGCAAAAGGTGAGGTTCACCAGAGGTTGATTCTTTCCTTTTTTTCTTATCAATTACTTGCTGCAGGCAATTCTTTTGGCCATGGGTGTGCAAGGAAAATCGATAGATAGCATCTCAGCAGAGCTGAACATGCCTGCCAGTCAGATTCTAGCAAAGTTCTACGATCTGATGAAGAAGACAACAAAATACTTTGCAAATGTGATAGAAGGACACATCGAGAGTTCGATGATCAGTGAGAAGAAACTGAATCGTGGCGATGACTTTGTTCCGATTACACTGTCGCTGAACGATGAGTTGGACGAGACTGCCAAGGTACAGCGATGCACATCACCAATATGATCAACCACGATAAATATTTCCGTTTTTTTAGATTCTTTCAAAGAAACAAAAGGAAGAACTTAAAAAATTGAAAAAGGAGAGTCTGCATGACTTTGCCATAAAGGGCACCGACGAGGATTGGTCCAAGGCACTGACCAACACAGCAGGCAAATCCACAAAACTGATATCCGTCAAGAGGTAAATACAATTGCAAATAAATCGTCTTTTTAGATAATCACATCGCTCATTTCAGTGGGATAAAAAGGTTAGACGAGCCCACAACACCCTCCAGCGAGGAGCAGCCCTCAAAGAAAAAGATGAAATTTGGCAAAAAGAAGAAACACGCCGGCAAGTCCATCGTGTAGCTGTATTCTCGTTAATCATCTTTTTTTGTGCAAAATAGTTAGGAATATAAATTAGAACTTTATATCTGGACTAAATGTAGTTTTTGTGTTTTTATTTCGCCTTCGTATCAGCACAGCTCTCCACTTTGTTACAGAAATTATTAAATAAAAGTACTACCCCGCTATTTCCAAAGGGGGAAACAAAGAAAAGCATTACAGTTCAACAAATGTGTGTTTAATAGGAAATTAAATTAGATATAGCACCTCCTTAAGCTTGATGCCTGTGTTCGATGCGCTTTTGACGCTCCATTAGACGACGCTCGCGTTCGAATTCCTTCATTCGCAGCACATAATCCTCGTACTCGCAGGTCATATAATCGTGTTTCTCATGATGACACTTGTACACGAATGGAAATTTATCCGAACGGCATGCACGGTAATTGAGTAGCTTGTGAGCACAATAATCACGGTCTTCGTGAGCGAGTTTAGCCGATTCCATCTCTTCACGAGTGGCAATCATAACACGTTCTTTACGACCACTTGGGAAGCCCATATTCGGGTCAAAGACAGGGTCTTTTGTTGGATTGGGGGTAACATCCGGTTTGGCGTAAAGGGCATATGCATTACCCATGGCAGCCTGTGTAATTTTAAAGCGAGCGTTTGTATTTAACAGAGTAAATGTGAGAATTTAGCTTACTTTTGTGGAAAAAATCCGAAATTACGTAAAGATGAGAACTGTGGTGTTGCAGTTGAGGAGGATTTTGACAGTTGTAAGAAATTTGACGTTAATTGTAGTAAATTGTGACAGCACTCCGGATTGCTACAGAGATGCTAGTCGAGGGAGAGTGTGTTGAACAGTACGCAACGAAATGCTGATGAAAGAAAATGCTTGTCTTAGTGCTCAGTTATAATTAAAAATTTACATATGCTTGGATAATTATGTTCTAATATTCATAAGCTTTGTTTTGACACCAATGATTGAGTTTTTAAAAAAAACCGCAAGGAGTAAAAGAAAATTTCCAATGATGTTGTTCAATGATGGCTATAACTGGGCCCTTATGCAGTATCTCCAATATAAAGATTGTGATCTCACTTATTTTATATTCACTAAGTTACATTATTGTATGAGTACTGCATGAGTCATTTACATTTTGCGTAATTTATCTGTCTGTATGGCAGGTGGTGGCACCGTCTTGTTGAAACCGCATGTCGGTCACATCCATATCTTGTAATTTAGGCACTAAAAACTGGGTTATCTTGTCACGATAACGAACACCATTAATTGTTACTGCCTCACCAGCCGCATTTTCGAAAAATAATATTCCATTATTTTTTTTAAATATTGCTCAACAATGAAAATTAATTGTTCGGTCGTATAGCTATCCATTTTTACTAGCCCCGAACTGTCAGCTGTCACATTGTTATCTTTTTTCCGTTGACAATTGCTGATATCAAATTGTTTATTATGTCAAATTGACAGTTCGAAAATTACAACCGTATATAAAAATGTATTTGAGAGGTTGATTCATTTAAAAAACTTCTAACTATTGAATTTTGTTAACAAGAAATTATGTTGTAGTTTTATTTAGATAAAAGAAGAATAATTAGCTATAACTTATTTTCCTATTTATAGACTTAAGAGCCGCCCAGAATGCTTGTCTGTAGCTAAAGCTTGTATCTGAGTGAGAAGTAAAAATAAGACGACCCGTAAGCGCTTACACAATGTGTATTTTCGTGAATCTGTAGTTTGAGGTGAAAGTGACTCCAGAATAGTCAAGATCTATTTAATAAGAATAACAAAGAAAATCCTAATTATGACTTTTTTCATTATCTCAATAATGTGGGCAAAATTAACTTCTTCCGTAACTAATGCAATAAAAAAATCTTATGGTTAGTTTTATACGTAATTTCAGATTTTGATCTAAAGTGTAGCTGTAATCGTCGAGTTTTTAGTCACACAGGTTGTTTGTTTTGTATTTAATTAATATTTCACTTAGGTTGTGTGAAAATTGCGTTAAAATTTTAGCCAGTGGATAATTGTTGACATTAGTGTGGTGAATAGAGACTTCAAATTTTTAACCTGCTCAACAGCTCTCTAAAATTTCTACAGTGGCTAATTTTTGACATTCGGTACCTACTGAGGAGTGAGGGTGATGGAAAGCCCCGTGTCCACATGTGTGGGGAAATAGTACATAATATAGTTTAGTTTATGAAATAAAAAGCAAATAATGTGTATTTCATATCAGAAAATGTAAACAAAGTTGTAACATGAACTAAAATTGTTTTTTTTTTAAAAGATGATTACAAAAATGTTATGACTACATTTGTTTCCGTATATTTTTGTATGCGAAATATGTTTAACTTGAACAAAAAAAGGATATACCTAATCATGAACACAAATTGTACAACAATTATGTGTTCATAAGGGTATTCATGCAACGTCGTTATTTTGCTACGTACGAAAGATTGTAATTTTACGTCGACGTTTCATGAAAGTGCACCACTAAATAATGCGGTAGCACACTGAATTCAATCTCATTTTAGTAATTCATTTATTGATGGAATTTTGTTGCTATAGTCCGTACCAAATCAGTTGGCCAACGGTCGATTGCGCAGAGAGAGGATTTAAGAGAAATTTAAGATATTTTACAATAAATTTTAAGAGACCTGCGCAGTAGAATGCCCAACTGGTTTGGTTTGCACTAGTTTGCCAACGGTCGAATGCGCAGAGAGAGGATTAAAGAGCAATTTCAGATATTCGGCCCTAGCGAGGTATCCGTCGGAGCGGAAAATTCTCCGATTTTGTACGATTCCGATGATTTTTGCTTCGAGGTATTCTTCCGAAAAGCTGTTCGGAAGATTTCTCCGACATTTCGTAACGCATCCAAGCGAATTGCGTTGAAGTGCGTTCAGGTGCATTTTTTGTTCAATTTTTGACAGCTAAGTGCAATTTTTTTTCCGATTTCCTCCGACACAAATTCTTCGCGGAATTTCTTTACGAAGTGAAGTGGAGTGATAGCAAAATGTATGTAATTATACAAAACTATTTATTTAAGCAATTTTCATAATAATCGTTTGAATTTGTGTTTCCAGGGTGAGCTTAAAGGAAAAAACCACCCCTCAACAGTACGAGCTTTTGGTCAACATGATGCAGCAAAAACCCGACCTTATCATTGCCTCAAAGTTTAAATTTACATATATGTGTGTACACGTCTTTTAAGGTTTGGAGTGACTACAAGTCATATAGAAAAAAAAATTGACTGCAAATAAAAAAGAATATTCGGGCACAGGTGGTGGTCCATATAGACAAAAATCGTTTTAATTCAATTAAATTTAAAACTTCAACTTATTTGTCATTTGTTGTGTTGATTTTTTTATATTTTGACAACTCGGTAATGTCAGTTTGAATAAGTTAGAGATGTGGTTTTCGAAATATTTATCGATATTTACCGATTCGATACATTTTGAAAAAGAATATTGGTATGTCTATTTTTTTTTCTAGTAAACGCCAGCATACAATTTATTTGCACATTAGCATTCTTCCTATTTAGAATCTATTTAATTCACCTCCCCATATAGATATATGATGATTTAGAGCTCCTTTTGTGTTTATACATATAAAATATCGGAAGTCATATCGACTTATCGATATAATGATATATTTTGCACATCTCTATTAAAATCCTAAATCTGTCGCATGTCAAAACATAGCGCCGCTGCGCGTCGTCGCATTTGTGTAGTATTTCTTTCCGATGACACATACTTCGAATGGAATTTGAATCTCCGACGAAGTATGCGTTGCGGAAAATGTTCCGCTCCGACGGATACCTCGCTAGGGCAGATTGTTAAATAAATTTTAAGAGACCTGCGCAGTAGATTGGCCAACTGATGTGGTACGGACTATATTATGTCCTCTTTCAGTTCTCCATAATTTTTTCAGTTTACCGCATACGTTTGATGTGTGAAAGCGACTGACTAAATTTCAAAATAGCATTTCAAAAGTTTATAACATTTAACTTCTCAGTTATTGTAAAAGAATTCCCACACAAATTTTGACAGTTCATTTAATACTTCGTAATTTATAACGTTTACAACGACTTTCCGAAGCTGCATGAATACCCCTAATGTTAATTTATGATATCTCTTAAGTCTATTCGGAATTTTTTTTCAATTCTTTTGGGAAATTATTGAAAATAGTATTAATATGAAATCAGTAGGCAGTTTTTCTTTGGCTAAAAAATACAACGAGGTGAGTTTGATTTGTCATTACCACCCTGTTTCAGCTTTAACTAGCGCCATCTATTTTCCGGTATCTTCATAAAGAACTGTCGGATTTCATTTTGAAAAAAAAAAAAACATTTCACTAACGGCTCAACGCTCAACAGCAACGACAAGCGGCTTTTCCTAAAATTGTGTAGGAATCATAATTTAACTTTGATAATAAAAATAGAACAAAATGGAAACTCCTCGCAAAGCTCTTCGTAACATTCACCTAGAAAATGTCGCTGTTAACAGCACTCCACTTCGGATTCCACCATCGCCCTTTATGAAGAGTTTGGGCTTCGGCACCGGTGTAAACGTCTTCAAGTTAGAGCGTTCTCCAAGACATGGAGAAATACGATCACCGTGGGCAGTTAAGCGAATCTCACGTAATGCTAGAGTCTCAGGACAATTGGTATTCAACACTCGCATACAGGAAGAGGCAAAAATCTTGGGGTAGGCAGTGCGAAAATAATTTTTCACCAACACTTTAGAGTTAATCATGAGTTATTTTTTTAGAAAACTCTCGCATCCTAATATCGTTGGGTTTCGGGGAATACAAAAAACTGGCGATGGACTTGACACACTAGCACTTGAGTGCTGTGAAACATCTTTGGGTTCAATTTTAGAAGATCGATCGGATGGTGAAATGGGGCCATTGCCATCTAAAAATTGCCTAAAGGTAAGACATCTATTTTGGTTTCGAAGAATTAGGAGGATAATGCGGATCTTCCCAGATGGTGTTTGACATAGCAAAAGCATTGGACTACTTGCATAATGAAGCAAAACTGTTGCATGGTGATCTCAAATCGTATAACATCTTGGTAAAGGGCGATTTTCAGATTTGCAAACTCTGTGACTTTGGTGTCAGCCTGCCTCTGGATGAGAATGGACTGGTGGATTTTAAAAATAATCCTGATTTGGAGTATGTTGGTATGTAAATACTTTTAACCAATTACTATCTTTCGGTTGTCTAAATTTATTTGCGAACATTTGATAGGAACACCAAATTGGTGTGCTCCAGAAGTTCTAGACAAAGAACCAGTAATCGACCAAAAAGCTGAAATTTTCAGCTTTGGACTTGTAATCTATGAAACCATTGCTTTGTGGGCTCCACACACACTTGACATGTCTTTAGATGAGTCGAAAGAGAATGTATTAGGTGATGATTCTAGTTATATGATGGAAGTAATGGACAATGCTTTGGGTACTCGGCCACCACTGCCAGAGGACTTCAATTTGAGCGATGAATACAATCCTGTGGTTGAGTTGTTTTACTGTTGTACAAACGATGCTCCTGAGGACCGACCAATTGCGAAGGATATTTGGTTCTCACTAGAGAAGAATGGTATATTTAAAGATAATTGAGTTTGTATGGAGTGTTTTCTTTTCTGTTGATAGCTTTTAAACGTCTACCTTTAATTTTGACGCAAATAAATTTAAATTCATTTTTATTGTTTAGATGTTGTTGAGTTTATTTTATGTGGCATATTTAAATGAAATGGAATATTGGGCAGAGCTTTTTATCAACAATATGCACACGCGATGAAGAGGCCCAAAGTACGCCAAGTTGCCCATATTGCACTATTGTTCCATTCTTCAGACAGACTTTCATCCAAATAAAATTGGCTTATGAGTTGGTGAATGCTACTTACCAAGTCCTCTCCGCCGACTTTATAAAGCTCGGCGGAAAGGCCGTCATTTCCGGCAGCCCTGTTATGCTTGAGTTTAGATTTTGCTATCCTCACTTCACTTAGGGCGGCTGGTTGGTAGTTTTTGTTGTCCTCGGCAATATTAAATGGTTCGTATGTTATCGGAATGTTGTTCGTCATCGCGTTTAACAGTCTACAGAAGAGGTCCTTCCATATCCTCAGCATCGACTGTGTCTCAATTACGATATTTCCTTGTTTGTTCATCTTGACAGGATTCTGTTCGGGACTTGTATCATTGGCTTTGACGTTTTATTCTTTGGTAAAACTTGCGAATATCGTTCCTGGAGTGGCATCTCTCTATATCCTCGGTCGGGAGATTTTCTTGTTTTTTTTTCTGAAAAGCCGGTGTTTTTCCCTTCTTCTCTGCCTATAGTCAGTCAATGGCAGCTCTCGTCTACCTGCAGCTTTGCCTTGTAGGCCTCGTTCTTGGTGCCGAGGATTTTTTTTTGCTGGTGGGCGCGAGAAGCCAGTTGCGCCTGATCTAATGGCTTGTTGGCATCCTGAATCGAGAGGTTAAGGGATACGCGTTGCGCGAAAGCCTTGGCGCTCTCTTGCGATTGCAGTCTTTCGACATTAAGTAATTTTACAGTATTTCAAGTTTGTTGTGGCGTGGTGGATATCCGCATTCTTACCTTGGCTGCAACATGGTAGAGGTCCGAGTAGATGTTAGACGGAACGTTCGGACATCCAAAATACTGGATGCGTGCCTCTTGTCTATCGCATTGTGATAAATTAGCTTGACCGTTCGTTGATCTGGAGACCGCCATATCCCCTTATGGATTTCGAGGTGAGGAAACCGTGTGTTGGCTACAGTGGCATTTCGTTCCGTACCGAAATCAATTAGCCGATGGCAGACTTGTTGTCGTGTAGGCTGTGTTTTCCGACAGTGTATTCATAAAAGTTATATTACAAGTATCTTCGCCCGTTCGGATACCAAACTGGTTAAACAGAGCAGTGTTGACAGTTTTTCGAGAAAGTTTTTTTTCCATACGGTAGAAGGGAGGGTTTGTTCTGTCTTTTTCCTTATTAGACTTGACCATAAAATATGTACCATCGCTGTTTTCCAATGATATTCGGAGTGCATATTAAAACAAGACCTTCGCACAACGCGTATCCCTTAACCTCTCGATTAACACCATACCACCAGCATCGAATGTCGAAGAGCTATGGCAACGATGCCAACAGGCCATTAGATCAGCCGCAACTGATGTGCTAGGTTTCTCGCGGCCACCAGCAAGAAACCCCTGGTTTGATGAGGAATGTCGACAGATGCTCGCAGCCAAGAACGAGGCCTACAAGGCTAAGCTGCAGGTGAAGACGAGAGCTGCCATTGAGCTCTATAGGCAAAGAAGAAGGGAAGAACATCGGCTTTTCAGCAAGAAGAAAAAAGAGCAAGAAAAGCGCGCGATCGAGGATATAGAGAGGTGCCACTCCAGGAACGATGTTCGCAAGTTTTACCAAAGTGTAAAACGTCAAAGCCAAGGATACAAGGCTCGAACAGAATCCTGTCGAGATGAACAAGGAAATATTGTAGTTGAGACACAGTCGATGCTGAGGATATGGAAGAACCACTTCTGCAGACTGTTAAACGGCGATGACGAACAACATTCCGCTGTCAGGCAGAACGAACCATTCAATATTGGCAACGACAGCGAAAACTGCCAACCACCCGACCTGAGGGAAGTGAGGATAGCAATATCTAAACTCAAGCTTAATAAGGCTGCCGGAAATGACGGCCTTCCCGCTGAGCTCTATAAGGCCGGCGGAGATGACTTGGTAAGTAACATCCACCAACTCATAAGCCAAATCTGGTCGGATGAAAATATGCCTGAAGAATGGAACCTCAGCATCGTTTGCCCGATCCACAAAAAAGGAGACCCTCTGCACTGCGCCAACTACAGAGGCATAAGTCTCCTCAACATCGCCTACAAGATCCTATCTGCCGTAATATGTGAACGCCTGAAACCGTTTACCAACAACCTGATTGGCCCTTATCAGTGTGGTTTTAGGCCAGGAAAGTCCACAACCGATCAAATTTTCACACTTCGGCAGATCCTGGAAAAAACTCAAGAAGTCCAAATCGATACCCACCACCTATTCATCGATTTCAAAGCCGCATATGACAGCATTTATAGAGACGAACTGTACAGAGCCATGTCTAGTTTTGGTATACCGTCCAAACTCGTCCGTTTGTGTAGGATGACGATAGAGAATTCTCGCTGCTCCATCAGGGTCGGAAACGACCTCACCGACACATTCGATACCAAAAAAGGATTTAGGCAAGGCGATGCGCTGTCATGTGACTTCTTTAATCTGATTCTTGAGAGAATTGTGCAAAACTCCAAAGCCAACACCAGAGGCACAATTTTCCAAAAGTCGGTGCAAGCATGGACCGTATCAAAAGCGGATGAAGAAATCCTTGGTAGATTCGAGAGGAAAATTCTTCGAAAAATCTTCGGTCCCGTTTGCGTTGACGGGCTATGGAGACGAAGATTCAACCAAGAACTATACGAGCTGTACAGCGACATGCCCCTGGTCAAAAAACTCCGCATTGGACGTTTAAGATGGCTAGGACATGTAGAACGAATGGACACCAATACTCCGGCTCGCAGAGTCTTCGATTCCCAGCCAGACGTCGGACGCAGTAGAGGAAGACCTCGCCTTAAGTGGCGCGCACAAGTGGAAACCGACCTCAACCAACTTGGAGTGCGCAACTGGAGGCAGTTAGCTAAGGACCGGGCTAATTGGAGAGACATGTTGGTTGAGGCCCAGGTTCATTCCGGACTGTAGCGCCACTTAAGTAAGTAAGTAAGTAATATTAAAACAGGGTCCTGAAAATATCAACTAAATCTGTGCACGACGTTTTAATGCAACGATTGGGATACCGCATCTCTAGCTGAGTTTTCAACGAATCGAAGATCACGTTCATCACGCCACTGAATTCGAGACTCAACTACCACGAATAAAAAAACATTTATATTAGTTCTTCTTACATAATATATGTTTGTTTTAATTTATTAAATTTATTTTACAATACAATACAATTCAGTTAAAAATGTAAAACATACAGAAATGTCTCTCAATCGATGAACCGAAAAAATAAGTCATACGGTTAAAAACTTTACAATAATAAGAAAGTCATATCCTTGCGCGATCATTTCGTAGGAATAGAATTTTTGTATTCAAAAGAAAATCACTTGACTAAACATACGTACACAGGCAACAAAATATAAAAAAAAAAAAACAAACAAATGTTTGAATTTATTAATTAAATTGGTAAAAACAATAATAATCTACCCTACAGCACTAATTAGTTTACAAACTAATAGGATTGTTCGCTAGAAAAAGATTGGTTTCACAGTATACACAGAAATAATTATAAGTCCAGCACCTTGCTTTCATCGATAGCTACGTTCTATTTAACTAAAACTGCAATTATTCCCAAAATTGACTGCAGCTGCACAGTTCAAAATCAAATTCAAATAGAGAATAAAATAAAAACAAAAAATTGATCTAAGGGAATGGGGTGGCACGACGATATTTGTGCGCATAAAAGGGGAAAGAAAATTCTCCTACGATCCAAATTGTTCCTTGGAATTGTCAATGGCTGCGTATTCGTAGCTGCCACGTCCATCAAACTGCAGATAGTAGTCGTGGTGTTGCCACAGAGATTTTCTGTGCGACACTGTAAATAGGGTGATTCCAGCCTCCCTGCAGTATTGATACATTTGGCCCTCGACATCGACGGACACTGCACTGGTACATTCGTCGAGAATAGCAAACTGTGGACTGTGATAGAAGAGACGGGCCATGGCAATTCGCTGTTTCTCACCACCAGAAAGCACATCTATCCAATCTTCAACGGCGTTGAGGCCGTTCTCCCGTGTCTCCAAGTAAGTGAGCTGAACGACTTCCAAGAATTTCATCAAATCGTTGTCGGATTTACCATGACGAAGCATCTCTTGGTGTGTATGTGGATAGATTATCTAAGAAAAGGAATTTTTATTATTTAACTTCAAAGAAGATCATTGTATGACCTACCTGATCACGTAAGCTTCCTAGGGTCATGTACGGCCTCTGCGGAATGTAGAATAGTTTCCCGCGTGGTGGTTTTGTGACAACACCGCCCCACGTAGGCCACAATTCGCCGAGAATTCGGAAAAGACTCGACTTGCCACAGCCATTTGGTCCACAGACTAGAACGTTCATGCCGGATCTGTTAAGGAAAAGAACATCATTTCCAATCCACTTAAACGGTTTTGTGTCACAACTTACTTGACTTCGAAAGTCATTTCTTTGAGTAGAATATCACCGTTGGGTGTCACCAGTGGAACCTTTTCAAACTTGATAATGTTATCTTGGAAGATCATTTTGCCCTTGTTGGGTCCAAAGTTCGCCTCGCCATTGCTGACATTGTTGACCATTGTGCGCTCATATTTACCACCGTTGAGATCACCGATGACCTTTATCAATTCGGTCATACGAGCAGTAAAACCTACACAAAAATAGTGTCAAAATTCAGTCTGTAAAGTAGGTATTTATTGAAGTTACCAGCCAACCGGGACATTTCACGACCAGCCAAGACAAGGCGACCAATAGCCTCCGCAAGTTTCACCAACATTCTGCCGTACGTGTAGTATGCCTAGAACACACAATTCTGTTAATATCTGTAACAGAATCTAATGCTAATTGATATCTACCTGTAGTCTGTGTGCGCTGTTTTGTCCCGAGAGGAGGGGATGGTTTTCTGAGAAGAATGGAATGGATACCGCATAGAAGCCGACAATCGATGCAAAGTCTTAAATGATTTAAAAAATTGATTAACAGAAACAAATTGTAACATTGATGTGATCAGCTTACATTTGCCTACAATGTTGTCGATGATGCCCATGCTAACGCGGAATTCCAAGAATTTCCTCAGATGTGCTCGCAATTTCGAGAAACTCGCCAATAGGGTTATTTTCTCACGTACATTACCTTGGTAGAAGGCGACTTCTTCCGAGTTTGTGATAAGTCGGCTATTGACATAACGGAATTCTCCTTCAAGTTTTTGCTCCTCGACAGTAAGACGTCCAGTTGGTCGTCGCAATCTTGTCAGCAATACACCAGCGAAGAGGAGGTATACCATGAGAATTGATGGTGTCTGTTGGGAATAAAATAATGGCCGATTAAAAGGTGTTTTGACATTTTTTTTAATAGAGATATTGTTTCTTCCAAACAAAATACTTTTCAAATACTATATATAACGCTACTTTTTTTTTATAATTTGCGCGCACTCAAGGGGTTATGAATACCCTTTATATGTTTTAGCACAGTGCGGGCGTTAAGGAAATTAGGGATAAGAAGAAAGGAGATACCGATGCACATTGGTTTTAAATGTCTGTAAGTTATAATGGAAAGGAAAAACAGAGTTTGGTAGAGCATTCCACATTCGTGTTGTTCGGTTTATGTACGAATCTCTGTATTTCAGTGTACGTCCGAAGATAGGCTTGAGGGTAAACTGATTTGCATTCATTGCGTAACGAGTATTGCGGCTGAATTGTTGAATGGGAGGAATGCAGCTGGCTATTTCATTTGAACATTGGTTGTTAAAATAGCGATAAAACAAGGTAAGGCAGGAGACGTTTCGACGGTGTTCGAGCGAATCTAAGGAGTTCGCTATTCTTATGTCTCCTATAAGTTTTTTCGCACGCGTTTGAATCCTATCTAGTAGGTGCAATGTTGATTTTGGTGCACCTGACCAGACGTGGGCGTTGAATTCAAGTTTTGGGCGTATAAACGCTTTATATATTGTGGCCAGATCAGAGGGGGTGAAATATTTCTTACATCGATTTAGGAAACCTAGACATTTCGCTGCGTTTTTAGCGACTTCAAATATGTGGTCGTTCCAACGTAAGTCGTTACTAACACACATACCTAGCATGGAAAGCTTTTCGGTTTCTTCGACGTAAGTGCCATTCATGGATAATGGCTCAAGATTTTGGTTACGCTTTAATGACAGAAGACAGCATTGTGTTTTGGAAGCATTGAATTCCACTCTATTAGATTTACCCCATTTGATAATGCTGTCAAGGTCGGAATTCAATGAGCTTAACATATTTTGGCGTTTTGAGTCCACGTTCGAAGGTGAGGGACGAGGGACCTGTAAACGAATATGAGAAGCTGAGGGTACTGTCATCAGCGAAGGAATGAATTGGATTAGAAGTTGCAGACAGGAGATCATTTATAAAAATGAGAAAGAGAGTCGGAGACAAAACTGAGCCTTGAGGGACACCAGCATTTATTTGGTGAGTTACAGACTTGAAACCATCCAAAACAACTTGAATTGAACGTTTCGAAAGATAATGTCTTATCCATAGAAGAAGTTTTTCGTCGATTCCAAATGCACGCATTTTCGACAAAAGGGCTTGATGCCAAACCCTGTCAAATGCCTTTGAAATATCAAGCGCAACAATCTTGCTTTCACCACCATGGTGGATTGATTGGTTCCACTTTTCGGTGAGATATGTCATCAAATCACCAGAAGACCTGTTGATGCGATAACCATACTGCCGGTCATTGAGAAGTTTTCGTGTTTCGAGATATTTCATAAGCTGACGGTTTATCAGCGTTTCCATGACCTTGGAAAGAAGGGACGTAAGTGCAATTGGTCGGTAGTTGGAGAGAGAAGAAGATTCGCCTTTTTTTGGTACAGGCTGGACAAATGCTGTTTTCCATCTACTCGGAAAGAGTCCTGATGAGTAGGATAGATAGAAAAGCTTACGCAGTGGTTTTGCTAACGTAGAAGAACACCTCTTCAGAATGATGGGGGATATACCATCTGGACCAGCGGATTTGTGTATGTCAAGATCAGATAAAACTCTTGCAACTGTACGAGTACGAAAGTGAATTTGTCCCATAGAATGATCTACGTTCTCAAGTACAGGAGGAGACTGAACACAATCTGGCAATGTAGAATTGGCTGCGAAATGCGCAGCAAGCAGATTGGCTTTGTCTAAAGAGCTGACAGCTGGAATGTCATTGTGAATGAGCGTCGGAATTGATGATGAGGCCGAATTTTTTATATTTTTAACAAATGACCAAAAGTTTTTACTACCTCTGGGACATTGTAGAATTTTTTGCCTCAACTTTTGGTCATGGAGGAATTTGACACGCTTTAAATGGGCATTACAGTCATTTCTGGCTTGTTTGAACTTTGCTCGGTTTTCCTCTGTTGGGTTGGTCTTGTACAACCGAAAGTTTGTCTCTCTCAACCTGATAGCTTCTTTGCAGCTCAAGTCATACCACCCTTTTGCCTTTGGTCTGATAATCTTAATTCTGTTGGGAATAAAAGATCTCATACCAAAGAGAATGATATTTGATATCATATCAGCAGCAGCATCCACGTCACTATCGAGGAAGCATAGTGACCAGTTAAAATTCCTAAAAAAAAACTGTTTAATGTTTCCCAATTGGCTTTCTCGTATTGCCATACAGTTTTTTTGGGAATTTGCTCTTTAACTGTGTGGTTGGAGTACGAGAAATTTGTTGATATGATACAGTGGTCTGACGAACCTAGAGGCGATAATACATTGATGGTGTATTTATCAGGGTGAGAGGTAAGAAACAAGTCCAGGGTGTTGGCGGCTTGACTGTTAATATCCGGTATGCGTGTCGGCTCATTTACAAGCTGGGTTAGGTTGTTTACCTCAGCAAAGATCTCAACATACCTTCCTTCGGGTGTTGTCTGTCCAGAATGTTGAAGCCACGTAGAATTGTGTACATTGAAATCGCCCGCAATGACGATTTCAGTGTGAGGATGCAGGATACAATTCTAGAGATGGAGTCAGACAGTGCATCAAACTCGTTAAAGGTTGAATTACTGTCAAGGTTTGGGCTTCGATAAATGAAACAGTAGTGGATTAAATGCCTACGGACATGGAATTTCAGCCATATAAAATTAAATTCCGGATTGGAACATTGGCCGTATTGATGTTGAATTTGGTAGGCTACGTCACTACGTATATATATGGCGAGACCGCGGTGAGAAAAGAATAATGGCACTAAATTATATCCAGGTAGGGTTAATTCTGATAAGTCAGTATTCACCCCCACCTGTGTTTCACTTAGTGCCAAAACAGCTGGGGTTTGTATTTACAAATGTGGACGTATGCAGAAAAAAGATTCGACTTTAACCCACGTACATTGCAAACGTCCACTCTAAATTTCCTTTCCATTAAAACACATACATTAAAAAACACAATACCGACGACAGACTAAGCTTGGCTGAGAAGTGAAGGTTCACGTTGATTGTCTAAAACAACTTGTCACAGGTGTTATGCCCGTATGACAAGTTAAATTATACGCACAACAAAAAAGTTCACTCACAGCCCGCTATACATCGGTTATTGCCTATGCTTCCCCAATGCGAGCGCACGCATGATGATACAGTTAATCGACAACTCTGCTCTTGCGTCGGAGGAAATTGTAGATTACTACAAACCTTTTGCATGGTTATGTTATATGTTTGCTCTGGGATTTTACTTTTTGTCTGTCAGAACGCCATATCTTGTCACACCAGATGATTCTGCCGCGTAGTTTTTTTTGACCATCTGATATGTGTATGTAAATTAAAAGATAAATTCTTTCGCATCTATCTAACTTATCCGTCCCGTTTGCGTTCACGAGCATTGGAGACGTAGATTCAATCAACAGCTTTACGAGCTGAACAGCGACAAAGACTGGTCATAAAACGCCGCATAATACGTTTGAGATGGGTAGAAGATGATGGAATGTTTCCCATCCGGACATCAGACGCATTAGAGGAAGACCTCGCCTTAAGTAGGGCGCACAATTAAAAACCTCAACTAACCTGAAGTTCGCAACTGGAGGCTGTTAGCTATGAACCGGGCTTATTAGAGAGGCACCTAAATAAGTAAGTAGCCCATTAAATCTCCAGTAAGGCAGAACTACATGGTGAAAATCGTATTTTGGTTATTTGGAAGTTTATAGCCAATAAGACCAGAATCATATCGAGATGAGTAAGGAAACATCGTATTCGATGCTAAAAATATGGAGGGAATAGTTTTGCAGACTTTTAAACGGCGGACCATACCCCGCTTATATGCGAAACAAAGCAGCCCTCAAGATATACAAAGCAATACAAAGAAATATCTTGGTAAGCAGCATACAAAACTGATGGAATGACCATATGTCTGATGAATAGATTCTTTAGATTGTTTACACAATCCACAAGATCTGCGCCAATTACTGCTAATTAAGTGTCATCGCTAGCCCCTCTGATTGTAGGATGCATGAGAATGTACTTTGAAAGTCGGGGAGGAGCAGCATATATTCAGTTGGATGATACAACTGACTCCAAGTATCTGTTTAAAATTTGAAGGCATCTTCTGGAATCTGTTTTGCAATTTTAATTTTAAAATTTCAATTCTAAGGTCTAAGCGATACCTTGACACATATTCAACGAAGAATTACTATTACCAATTGGCGTTTCTTCAATATAAGCAGGGTAGTGAAACCCTAACTCAAGATCTGCTTTAACCCATTGATCTTTTCAGTCCCACCTGCGGTAGATCGCATTAAAAGTGGATGAATGATATTTCAAAGATTTTTGATTTCTATTCCAGTATACAAGTTCGTAACTACCTAAACCACCCAGGACTAAACAAACATAACGCATCGATGCGTTTCTAGGCTGGTCACATCACGGCCATTACAGCTGCGACGATATTTTCGTACACCACCGGGAATCCAATCATCTCGCAGACAAACAAATTTATGTGTAACGATCGAGATTGCAGTGCTACAATTTTGTCATCTGCGAGCGACCAATGAGCGATGGCATGTTGTTAGGAAAATTGGTTCCTTTCGTGGTAAAAATGGCTTTTCCTGTGTTTGGATGAGACAATTTTCGCAAGAAAGGCATAAATGACTGCAATTAAACGGTGTCCTTAGTCACGAACTTAAGCGTCCATACGGAGTCAATACCCAGACAATGTCAACTGCTTTGCCACAATAAAAGCACCAAGTGTCTACCGGATTTTGCTGGAATTCCAAGATTTAGTCATCGAAAATTAATTCTTGTAAGAACAACAAACAAGATGCCGAACCGACTGCCAGTGGTAAAGCCCAGAACATGGGAAATTTCAATATCGAACCGCTTCACGAAATCGTCCCGGCACAACAAGCTGAAGACAAGTTGAAGAAGTTTTACCTCTAGTTATGTCAACAATTTTTAATATCGCTCCAACTAACTACCAGAACCTGTTGAATATCTTCTCGAACCTGTTCAAACCGCATGCGATTTTTTTAATATAATCACCAGACTATACCAAGGGGAATCCCTATTGAACGGACTGAGGGGAATGCGTCGCGGAACAACCGGCAATGTGGCGATTGGAGCTCGTATTTATTTATCTATTGGAAAAAAGTCAACACCAACCGATAACCATGCATGTTGTAAAATCATCACACGATTGTGGAGTACACAATCGTGTGATGATTTATGTAGCGTGACGAAGTAATATTCTTCAATACTCCAACGTTTGTTGACTCAACAGGTAACAGGTATCTATAGTAGCTATTCAATCTTATAAACATTTACAAATCGGAGATGTTTGTGTAGAGATTCTAAAGCGCATGCAAACTCTACATCTGGGTTTTTAATAAATTGCATGCGTTTTAGAAATCAAGAAATTTAGAAATAATTTATATAATATATTATGGCTCAATTTCATCTTTAGAAACTTACTTGTCCACCTAGATTCACGGTCAGTCGATACACGTAGATAATAATGTCCAAAACTGGCTTACTGATGTTCGAATACAAATCTGTGGCACTCTCACAGAACTTATCGATATCGGTTGTAAGCAATTGATCGGCATTCGCAATACGATTGTCTAGATTGGACATTTTATAATATGTGTATCCACTGTAAATATAATTCTGTTTATTTAAAATTATTTCATACTAGATGATAAATGTGAAAACTTACGTCAGGTACTCATTATACAAGTAATGGGTTAAATTTGTTCTAAATCTGAGTTTCAGCTCTCCCAAACTCCACTTGAGGACGTTTGTAACAACTGAAATCTAAAAAAATAAGTAAAGGAAACCAATTTAATTGAATCGGAACACGGTGCGTATGGTTGGTTACTTACTAATGGCAAAGCTGCAAGGTATTTGATGAGAGCCACCTTAAATTTATCCTTGTTCATTCCGATAATTGTACTTTCAACTACTGTTGCATTCTGAATCATCCAAATGTCACTTATAGATCGGGCAACAAGTGCACCAGCGATAACAACAAGAAGACCACTTTCCACGCTCCATACTCCTGGTACGAGAATAGCTGTAGATATAGAAATACGTAAGATAGATACTATATTCAAAATATGTTAAGAGATTACAAAGTATAAATTCTTATAGATAGTGCTTCCAGTCCATATAACGGGAAGCCAAATTTCGACAGAGCATTTAGAATGAAATCTAAAACTGGTTTAAACTCCATATCAATGTATACAGATGGCTCAAAGAGATAATAGAAAGGATATCAGATAATAATATAAACTTTAATCTTTCCAGTTAAGCGGCAATAAAAACAAATTCGTATACAACAATTTATTGTCAAACTGGGTTACGAGTCAACAATTTTCTGCTAGTAAACAAACTAGCGATCTAGTTAACCATGGCACAGCCATTATTTTATGACAACATTGTAAAAATAATAGTCGACATAAAAAATTATTTACTATGCTCAGAAAACGTAAGATGGACTATGCCCTATGATATCTACAGTCTGCTTAAAAACAGCAAAATAGTACACAGTCGTAGAAGATCGCTAACGATTCTTATAGGTATAGACGAATAGTTACTGACCATAAAATGCTTTGTTACCATTACCAGAAAATTCAATTATTGAATTCAAACGACATTTGAAGCGAAGAAGTAAATGAGGTATATCTCTGTCGCAGTCTCCGTATCCTAAAATGTATGACCCCATGAGAATACTTCATTTTGAAAAACTTCCAGGCAAGTCCGCAAAATTAACTAAAAGGTATTCATTTCAATAACAAAAAGGACATCTGCGAAGCGATTTCGTGATGGTAATAGATCATTCATACCTAACCGAAAACTTAGTTTTCGTCAGTAAGTTTTCGAAGACTACTCAACCCTTTCACACCAAACATCAACTAGGTTTGACATATAAAAAATAAAAATTTCACTCCGTTTATAAAGTTTTATGTACCGCCATTAAATTTTTAAATCACATTTAAAGCTTGATGACATTTAAACAAAATTATTTTGTATACGATGTGAAATATGTATTAATATTAACATATTTCCCATATAACGGTTACATAATATTTCACCCTATTTCATGATGAACAACATGCATGAGAAACTAACACTTAAACCAGCACAAATACTTATACTAAAACCAACATCAAAACCAAACTTTTGACGTCAATGTCAACAGGGTACACCAACATCTCCAAAGAAAAATACCACATATGTTGGTCATTGGAGAAATACAAATTAAAACTACGGACCTAACTAATCTTCGGTGCCCTGTTCACGAACTACATCCTTAGCTCCGTTTAAAGGGTGGTGCAGATCTGAACGAGCATGCCAGAGGGAAGAATCGATGAAACCTGGTAAACTCCATGCTCCATGGCTGAAACTTGTCTTCCAGGAAATCTTCAAATTCAAAAAGAACGCCTGATGATGGCGGGATCTCCTGTTTTATGCCGACTCCAAACGGCTATGTTGAGATAAGCTTTTCTTGACAATTGATGCCACTCGGAGAGGAGGGCCAGTGAAAAATCATTTAAATGTTGCTACGGCTGGGAATCGAACGCAGACCTTCTGCTCGGCAGTTCATCGCACTGTACATCGCGCC
Organism: Rhingia campestris; assembly: GCA_932526625.1. NCBI lineage: Eukaryota > Metazoa > Arthropoda > Insecta > Diptera > Syrphidae > Rhingia > Rhingia campestris. The sequence goes on along the minus strand of OW052182.1, from coordinate 47,507,676 downwards.
ACTGAGCTTTGCAGAATAACTTTGAAAAAATTTCTTTCGCAGAGATCTGTACACTATCAATATCGATGCCAAGGATACACGACCATCAACGAGTTTTAACTGGGATAGTCTGCGTGACTTTTATTTCTGAGACAAACGTGCAGAAATCATCTTCAGTTCTGCAATTTGTCTCCATTTTTTAAATCCATGGCAAAAGTCAAGGCAACCACAATACAACAGAAAAAAAAAAACGGATCCAACAACAGAAAAAGATTATAGTGCATTCACACCGAACCGAAAACTGAGTTTTCGCAAAAACACCTGAAACCTTCATCAAAAACCGAGTTTTCCCATACATTGTCAGTTCTCAAAACCTAGTAGGTTACGACGTAACCTTCTCATAATCACTTCGCAGACGTCATCTCGTTGCAGGTTGTTGGAAAGAACACACCTTTTCATACATTCTACACGTGTTCCACACGACCCACAAAACAGCTGATGAGCTCGCTGCCAAAACAAATTTTTTTTTTTTCAGAAATTTACACACCATATGAAATAAAAACAAAACAAGCGGCGGGCTTGAGAGTCAAAAACTGTTGTCAAAATCTTTAGATTTGTTTAATTTTGAACTTCAAATGCTAATATTAGTTTGATTATATTAGAATTCATTTATTATTCAATTACAATATTTTCATACACAAATGTTGCAGCTAGTATCACAATTCACAGCTGATTGAAATTTCAAACGAAACCTGGTCAGAGTCGGTGTGAAAGCATCCAGTGGTTTACGTAAACTTTTTGCCAAAAACTCAGTTTATGATTCGGTGTGTAAGCACTATAAGTTTCCATCAACCAGCAAATCATACCCAAACAAACATAACTGACATCGAAAACCGGAGTTTTCCCATCCATTTGCAGTTTTCAAAAACTAGTAGGTTACGCCGAAACCGCTTCGCAGACGTCATCTCCTTGAATGTTGTTGGAACGAACACACCAAATGAATTTGTTTTTAGGAGGTCCCGCCATCGTGCATGAGTGATAGCTTCCCCACATTAGGGTACTAGCAAGCCTGTTGCGCCAAAAAAATGTATTTTTAATATGGGTTCCGAAAGAAACGCTCAACTGGGAACCTGTTAAGTAATGTAACCCATACAGCTGCGATGGAAAATCATGGAGAATCGAGAGCTGTTGCCCTATTGACGACTGGAATAAATAATGGACTTTTTAAATATATGAAATGCTGAGCGATTAAATTATCATTTTAATACAAAAATGTAATTTTAATTTGGCGCTATTATTCCATACGAATAGCGCCACTTTTGCGACTAGTAGAGAAAAAAAGGAATATTACAATGAATACCAAAATGCTAGCCTTCAGTCGTCAATTGTAATATGCAAATAAAACCAGCCATTACGACAATCCGTTACAAAATTAAAAACAATTTTTTTGTATTGCTATGGTTGGAGACAGTGTTGCCATCCCCAAATTTAGAAAATAACGCTAACTTATGTAGTAAAAATCAAAAACCTTGAAAACCTTGAAAATACATCGTTTACTCACAAAAATTCTTTTAACTAATGCATTTAAAACAAAAAAAATATAATTTCCTACACTTCACACAATGGAGACTTCGGTCTTTTTTTTTTACTGCGCCATCTTTTTGCAATGTCCCACAACTGAAAAAAACTCTGATGAAGAATTCAGAGTGAAATTTGTAACTCCTATGTGCTGGGAAAAAACATTCAACTTCATAAAATAAAGACAATAAATGGAAAACTAGGTTTTAGGTCTTGTATGTACCGTTAATGCTGTGTGCGATAAACGATTTTGTTCGAAATTGATTTTGTATACTTACGTAGTAATTGCCTTAACTGTTTGAAGAAGAGTGAATTCACGTGCGCCTTTGGTGCTTTCTTGTCCTTCTTTTCGTTAATCGCATACAATATTTGTTCTTCGGGGCGAGGCTTCCTGCAAAAATAAAACAATGGAGATATAATTCATGATTGCATATTTTCAGTGAAATAAAGTGTTCGTTGCTTTCAAAATAAGAATTAAGAAAGTCAAAATGGAATCTGCAAAACGCCTTCGGTTGGGAATTAAAAAAAGGTAAAAACAGTGGCTTAGTGGTTAGTGTTTTGAAGCGCGGCGTCCCTGCTTCGAATCCCGAAAGTGACAACAACTATGTTTTTTTTTCACTGCTCTTGCGAAAGTCTGCCAAACATCCAGGAGTAACACTTTCATGAGAAGCTTCTCCAATATAACGTTTGGATTCGGAGTTAAACAGGGGATGCTTTTCATTGTGGCATAAATGATAACTTTGCACAGACAAATGAAGGGAGGAGCTTATATGCGCCGTTAATACCAGATATTGCCATTCAAAGTAACATTAATTTTCCGAATTTTGACATTTCAGATTATTCATGAAAGGCATTTACTTATTCGTGTAATAGTTGGTATGCGGTAGATAGCATGTGTCCGTAAGTATTTATCCCTTGTAATCGCCTGTCATTCACCGGTAATCATATTAATAACGCGACTTTTCGGGTCATCCGGATATCCGTGTAATTGTCTGTCTTTGATGGACCGGTATCTTTTCGGAGTGAAAAATTCAACCAAAAGCTGTACAGCTACTAGACCTGGTCCAAAATTGCGCACTGGACGTTTATAATGGCTAGGACATGTTGAGCGAATGGACACCAATACTTATCGCCTTAAGTGGAGTGCACAAGTAGAAACCGACCTTAACCAACTTGAAGTGCGCAACTGTAGGCAGGTAGCCAGGGACCGTGTAATTTGGAGAAGCATTTTGGTTGAGGACCGGGTTCAACTAGGACTATATCGACATTTTAATGATTTATTTTTCATTTTTTCGTTTCTCCCGTACCTGTGCTTGATCTTTCTTATCTCATATTTTTAGAAAGAAAAGGTAAAACGCAATGTACACGATACAAATAGACGGACCGTCCGCAACAGGCTCCTAAGTCCACAGGGCTTAATTTTCTTACAGTCATTCATGTGTGCATGGGTTCGTCTTGCAGAATCTCCTTTTTTATGTCAAACGGCTGATTTGTCAGATCGTCCCGTCTAATCGCTTCAGTATAATTGTGTAATCGCGTGTCATCCGTTCCTATCACCCAGCCCTGACAACCAAATGACCAACTAATCCGTCATTCATTTTGTCATCTGCCTAAAGAACAATAATCTCAAAAGGTTGATTTTAAGCCTTCGTCACTGTAGCCTAACAAAGTTTTAATAAAATTTCCTAATTCGCTATTACAATTAACTAATTAAAAAAAATTCAATTATACCTGCAATATTTACACTAAAGGGTAGATATCAGCAGTTAAAATCCAAATATCAACATTTACAACAACAAATTTGCTAGAAATTGGATTGACCTTTAAGCGGTGTCTAGATTTTTTTATGGGCGTGCTAAAAATGACAGTCATCCGACAATTATTCGAGCAATTTCTTATCTAACACCATCACTATCATCAATGTGTAATTTCTCGTTCACGCTCACCTCGCCAAGGCCTGTAAAAACAAATGGAATTATAAAAAAATACGCCATCGCGACCCAACACACATACAAATGTCTGATTAATATCATGAGCATAGCAAACGTTTAGTGTTTGTTTTTATTTCTTTGACTTTTTATTGAGAGTTCAATAGCAATTGTGTATGGCAAGTATTATTGGGATGGGACAACGGTCTACGACTAGGTGAGCACAGCCAGCAAATTTTATCAATCGCTTTACAGGGATCAAAGTCCGTCGAATGGAATTATTACTCGCATGGTGAGACATGAGACATCGAGTGTACTCGAATTTCAAACGCAACTTTGAGGAGAAATCATCGAGCGATGTTTGCTGTTTTCATCATTGGTCCGTACAAACAAACAGTAACGGGATTTATTTTCCCCTAAAAGTTTGGGATCAAAGTTCGTATGCACACGTGTTCACTTTAGGTTAGTTTTTGTATGATGTGCTTAAGTACAATAATTCGATATCTAATCGTAGATTCATGCACAAAATACAATATAATTATGGACTGCAAGCAAGGAAATGTAGTTATCAGCATTTTTTTTCTTGCTAATTGCATAGGTACATATGTATATCTTTCCAAGGTTAGGTGGTTTTCTATAGAAATACAGTTAATAGTATACATCTTTATTGTATACCTATTGTGTCTGAGTCCGTATTATTAGCCGGCGTTTTGGCCATCGAAATGCCAATGAAATGAATTGTTAAGCTGCGAATTTTTTGTTGCCATTTGTATTTGTTGCCGTTAGTTCAGGGGTTTTAAACGCGCAATGAATTCCGTACCTATAAGTATGAAGGCTTACATTGATAATTGAATATAATGAAGGCCTGAAAAAAGAAAACGAACCTGAATATTCAATGATCTGTGAACTTGTATTAAAATTGAGGGCTTCCAAGTGAATCATTGTAAATGAGTGCATATTATTTATCATGGATTTTTTTAAACCAGGTAATTTATATTCTTAGAAATGTTGCGATTTGTCTGTGATTTATGTCATAAGGAAAATCCAAACAGGTAAGAATAATTAAGTTGGTGGTAATAATGAATGCTGATTGTTATTCGAAGCTAAAACTGCAGCATCATTTCACTTAACCTAGAAGAACACAAAAAAGCGACATCTACACGTAAAATATTTGAACTAAAAAAACTAGATACTTGCATGTTATCTAAAAGCTTCAAACATTTTAAAATTAAAATTAACCCTGCGAATGTTTGAAGATTTTCATTGTTTGGCCAAAATACAAAAAAGCATTAATTTTGGTTAATTATGTTAAAAATATAAAAAAAAAAAAAGTGGAACTAAGAACTTTTATTCCGGAATTTGAAGGAACCGGTGTCCATATGATTATAATGATTTTCCGTTATTGCCCAAAACTTAAAATATATTGTTGGTGAACACATGATGAAATCGTTATCATTAATGTAGCAATACCCAAATGATTTTATACTTGCCCTCCTCTCGTAATGATCGGACAAATCATTTGAGTAGTATCGATTGTCAGGAAAAGCTTATCTCACATGCACACATGAATGCTGCTTTCTAATGTTTTTCTTCGTCCTGAAACTGTTATTAACATTTGAAAGAAAAAGTCTAATTGCTTCAGCCGTTATCAAGACAAGAGATTTCACATATCTCCATAGAAAGTAATCCAATGATCACAAGATCTTGGTGGCCAATTGGCAGAACCATTCCTTGAGATGATGTTTTAATCGAACGTTTTCATCAATAAAGCGATTGATTCGTTAGCTGTATTGCATGTATCTTGAATTTTCGGCAACAAAAATTAATTGATGTTAATTTCATTCATTGATGATTGCTCTCCATAGGCGCTCCTTCCGCCTTTTTAAAATAATACGGTCCGATGATGGCCCAAAACCCTCAGCTGTTGGATTGGCTCAGGATGTTCTTCGGTCCAAATACGAAAACGTAGCCGTTTAACCAAATATGATCTTACTAAAAATAATTTTTCGATAAAAGCTGAAAAAGGCACACAACATAAACGTAAACCAAAGTCAGTCGGCTTCAGTTCTAGAACAAGTATTTTATATGCTTTAACGCCAATGATGCACAAACCTTGAGAACGGCGACGAATTGATTGATCACGGTCTTCACGAATACTCTCTGTTACTGCAGCAATATTCTCGTCATTACGGGGCTTTTTGAACTCTGGTTGTTGGATCAAGGTCCAAGGGGGTAAAATTGATTTGGAATTTGGTGATGGTTTAGTGCGTTCAGTTGGACGATTATGACGATCAAAATGTGATCGAAGGACTCTATAACATATTTTAACTGAGCATTGATTTTGGAAATTAGTTTCCATAATCAGTAATCGTTGTTCCGGCGTAAGTCTATTCACGATTAAATGGCAATGCATATGAACACAAACGTCATATGCATACAAGAGAGTTGAAAGATAATACATATAAAATCAACGCTATTGAAAAAAGTACCTCGTATTGAACCCGTTCTATAAAACCTTTTTTCTACAACATATTTTTTTAATTTGCAATACAGTTTACCGATATTTAATAGCACCGGCACTCATCAGGTGCTCTTGATAAAGAAAACCTAAATTATATGCGCCCACGAGACGACTGGACCTACCCTAAGCGTAGCAAAGAAGTCGTTTGAGCGGTGCCTGACTACGCAGAGGGAGTGGAATTATATTAAATTGAACCCGGGAAACGTGCCACTTTGGTACAATTGATTCATAATATTGTTGATATAGGCACTTGCCAGACAATTGCAGATACCCAAAGCGAAACAATTAATATGCGTGTACTGACTACGTAGTTTCTCAAAAACTGATTGGCACTAATGGGGATGGTAAATACTAACCTCCCGGTTTTCGCGACAGTGGTTAACAAGCGTAGATTGAATTTTGACAGCAGAAATTGCTTTAATTGCAGCCTGACACTATCGATGAAAATGGTAGTAATATCATCTTGTGGTTGGTACCGCCATTATTGTGGTCGCTTTGGCTGCATCTGCTAGTAATAATATCTCTGCCTGGAATACACTGCTGTGGTCAGGGAGGCGAAATGTGAATAGAATAGGTTGGGGAACCATGTAGTTCAGAATGTGAGCGTCTTCTCTTGAATACATTTTTCAGTAGTTAAGATGGATGATATACAGGGCGCTTTTAGATGCAGTTTTATACATTTAAAGGTCTAAGGATAATTGGCACCCGTTGGTTGTTCTCATTGCACAAGTCTTTTGTATTTATAAGTCTTCCTTGCGTTCATAAATATCTATATTGTTTATACCCTATCCCATAGGGGTATATTAGTTTTGATACATAGTTTGTAACATAGAGAAATAATTTAGCTACATATACCTCAAAGTATATGGATCGACTCAGAATCGATAGCTGAGTCGATTTAGCCATGTCTGTCCGTCCGTCCGTCCGTACGTCACCAGTTTTTGGGCCTTAAATTTTGAGCTAGAAGGATGAAATTTGGTACACGTGCTCTTTGTTGCTCCCAGCAGAACAAGTGTAAACATTTTTGAAATCCGCCCACTGCCACGCCCCCTTTTTAGAAAAACGTATTTTTTGGCCAAACCATAAATAATTTTGAAAAACTTTCTGAACAACATATTTAGACAATCTGAATATCTGTATTTCGTTCATATAAAGTTTTTTGCCACGCCCACTTTTTGGGGGCGTTTTTAATAAAAAACGTTTTTCGGTCAAATTTTAAAATTTTCGAAAAAACCTTTGATGCAGAATCATTAGTAGTATAAATATGAACATTTCGTCAATAGACTATTTCAACCCACGCCCACTTTTTGGGGGCGTTTTTATATAAAAACCATTTTTACACACTACCTCATAACATATGCAGGAGAAAACCTTGTCTTTTGTAGAACCGTCAAAGTTTTTTGTAAACAGTCTGAACAATTTGTTGTCACCATGTCATTTTCTTTATTTTATCCACATCGTGTTTTTAGCCATGTCCACTTTTTGGGGATTTTAGTTTTACAGATAGGATGGGATAGGGTATTCAACGATCCGCACAGTGGATTGTAGCCTTCTCATATGTTTTCAGTTTAGTTATGTGTAGAGTATGACTCCCAAATATTTCGAGCTATCGGATAATTTAGGTATAGTGCCATCGATGACCGATAGGTTGAATATCGGATTTCATAGTCTGGTTCTTGAAATACTTAAAATGATTTAAGGTCGTGGGGCTATTGGCACTTAAGTCTTTTGAATTGAATGGTTTTCCAGCACCCTTGACAGTCGCAGAGAAAGGTCGATAACAAATTATTAGGAAGCATCTAATACAGCCATCATGTGTTGACATTTTTTATTTAAATCATTATTCAATCGTAAATACGCGAAGAAAATTTCATGACTTTTTTTGGTGAAGCACATTTTGACTTGGATGGCTTTGTTAATAAACAGAAAAGACACTATTGGGGGAACTGAAAACCCTCGATTGATACACCAAAGGCCATTATAACCTCGTAGAGTAAGTGATATTTGTGGTTTAATTATTTTTTAAGGGATAGGCTTTTAAAAGTCTTTCACTGGAATACAACCGATAGACGTTTTGCATCATTTTTAGATGGAGTACCTATCGGATGCGTTAGAAGCGTAATGTTTTCCATAACCTCACATTGTTTCTGTTTCGTGTCTCAAATCTACGAACAAATGATCAATAACTTGGGCTGTGGAGCTGTTTTTTGAATTGTCAGAAAAAAACTAAAATGTAGCAGATGTCATATTGCAACTTTTTTTCAAAGCATTTACTTTACGTATTCATAACAGAGGATGCGGCAACATAATTTTTATACCCTATCCCATAGGGGTTTATTAGTTTTGATACTTAGTTTGTAACATAGAGAAATAATTTAGCTACATATACCTCAAAGTATATAAATCGACTCAGAATCGCTAGCTGAGTCGATTAAGCCATGTCTGTCTGTCCATCCGTCCGTCTGTACGTCACCGATTTTTAGGCCTTAAATTTTGAGCTAGGATAATGAAATTTGGTATACAGGATCCTCGTCCGTGCCTACAGAACAAGTGTTAAAAATTTTTGAAATCCGCACACTGCCACTCCCCCTTTTAAGAAAAACTCAGTTTCTGGCCAAACCGTAAGGAATTTTAAAAAAGTTTCTGAACAACATATTTAGACAATCTTAATATCTATATTTCGTCTATATAACGTTTTTTGGCACGCCCACTTTTTGGGGGCGTTTTCAATAAAAAACTGTTTTCGGTCAAATTTTAAATTTTTCGAAAAAAATTTTGATGCAGAATCATTAACATTATTAATATGAAAATTTCGTCTATATAACATTTTAACCCAAGCCCACTTTTTGGGGGCGTTTTAATATAAAAACCATTTTTATACACTACCCCATTACATATGCAGGAGAAAACCTTGTCTTTGTAGAACCATAAAAATGTTTTGTCAGCAGTGTGAAGAATTTGTTGTCACTATATCATTTTTTCTTTTTATCCACATCGTGTTTTTAACCATGCCCACTTTTTTTGGGGATTTTAGTTTTATGGATAGGATGGGATAGGGTATTCAACGATCCGCGCAGCGGATTGTAGTCTTCTCATATGTTTTTTACATGCGAGCCATTCAGTCTGTAGGGGTCGTTGCGGTCTCCTTCGAATGTCGTATTTCTAAACATCTAAAGATCATTCGCCATCATAGGTTAAAACAAGGAGGTGCGTGTATTTGCAGTCATGCCTACTTTCGAACGGATGTTCTGTGATCGCAACCGAGCGCCCCTTCCGAAATCGCTTGAAAGTAGCTCCGTGCCTGACCGGAAATCAATTGTTATATGGATCATGACGTTTCGCGAACTGCGATTATGACATGAAAATTCTCACGTCAAGGCGTTCTGCGTCCACATATGCGTCTGCCGTTCAGTGAGGCGAATCACGATGACCTTCTTTACCATCCGTACAAGTTGGCGAACGTAACTTCAATTCTCGGAGGAATGCATGTGATTATGTGAGGCGGTTTAGTAATCCAGCTCTTTTTCACTTGAGTGGATATGCGTCAACAAACAAATATGCGCTAGCTGACTGACACCTATCCCCGAGAACTGCATCAAAGGCCTTTCTATTTACCTAAAGTCACAGTGTGGTGTGCCATTTCCTCAGCTGGTATTGTTTGTTTGTTTTTTTCGAAGAAAATGGGTCAGTGACAGAAAGAATTTTTTTTAACGATTTAATGAATTGGACTTGGGACCACTTGGTTCTGACAGGATAGAGCAATGGCTGACACTTCAAGAGCATAGAAGATTATGTTGCGTGAACACATTGCAAAGCGCATATCTCAATAAAGGGCGATTTGGAGTGGTCAGCTGGCTTGGCACATTGCTTTTGTAGAGTTTATTAAATGCTTAATTTATCTCAACCGTTGAAGGACCGTGAGGTCCAAAATCTGGACTAAAACAGCCAACATACCCGTTGATATGCTGTTAAGTGTCATGACAAACCCCCAAAATAGGGTTATTCAGTGTGTGGGGTCATCTACTTGTTACAATTTCCAGGACTTTGTAAAACAAAGATATAAACCAACATTATAAAAAGATTAATAAATTCTGATTCATAAATTGGGGTGCATTGCGATTTGAAAAGTGGAAGTTTTGTTTCCACACCCTGTCATCAATAAAATTGTAAATACAATTAGTGAATCAATCATTTGAATTCAAATAGCATTCTAGGCACATTACGTTACATCACACTCAATGAGGAAGCTCAGTAGTTATTACTTTTATAAAACCCATTTGACAAATTTTATTCTCTGTATTACCGAATACAAATAGTCCTATTTTCTTTATTGGGAAACTTACGTATCACGCTAAACAAACTCGTCAAGTCAACCAGCAAATCAATGATTTTTTACTTAGCATTTGGACAGACTGTAAACAGAAATCCAAATAAACATTTGGCTTCTATAAATACATATTATAATTTAAGTGCTTAATTAAACTATTTTTCTGTTTTTAAATTCCGCACGTGCGTATAAGATTTTTTTTAGAATTCTAAGAAAACTTCCTATTATGACATCAAAAGACATCAATGAAAAGATACTTTTGTGCATAATTAGTCTACCTAATAATTTGCGATAGAATGGTGTAGTTATGATTTTGACAGATCATGGAAGACGAAAGTACACGTCTGATCACTTAGATAAAATTACAAATAATTACTTATAGTACAGTATCCAATTATTCGAATAAAGTTTTTATCTATTTGAACTTGAACTTCGACTCGGCGGTAATGATAAATCATTTAAGCTGTTAAGTTATAATCTTAACCTTTTTATCAAGTAGACTGGCTAGTTTTTTTTTTTATATGAAAAATAGAAGATAAGATTTTATGTGCTTCCCTGGTACGCTTTGTAATACATCGAGTGTGCTTGCCAGATTAGAATAGCCATGGCAATTATTCGTGCCAAACTAAGCCTTCACGATTAAGGTTATATGAATATGTGAGTGCCGCGTGGTAGGTATACAAACTAGTTAATTACATTTCTTTGTCGGAAAAGGAAATTTAATAATGATAATGCGCAAACTATTATAGAAAATAAATAAATAAATTTAAAAGCAAGTATTTTCTCCGACGCTAACAATAACGTAGTTAGAGTGATAACTGATCGATAAGTAAATAAAAACCGACACCTCTGTACTTTAGCTGTTTGAAGATGGTTTTATTGACGTTAATTCATAAATGTTTTATAAGCTCTTAGACTTGCTAGACTAATTCTGAGGTTATGTTATTTGTAGATAATTTAAGCTTTTGCCTAAATGTAATAACTGGAGTTTAACATTGAACATCACAAAATGTATGATTAAGTTGTGTTAATACTATTTAACGTCAGAAAGAAGCTAATAAAAAAAGACAATTATTTTTCAAATAAAAAACCCTATATGTAATATCTAAACAAGAAATGATTTTGTAAATGTATAAGGTTTCTTTGGTAAGCAATATATGGTAAGAAAATAATTTACGTGCATAATACAACAAGACCTTAGTTCATACTGATTTTTTTAAGCATGAATATCCTTGGACTGGACCAAAAATGTGCTATCAAATATATTTATTGCAATGTCGAAAACTGTTAAAAATGGCTGCCGAATTTGGTTTGAAATTATAAACATTAATTTCAAACCAAATTCGGCAATCTAAAATCTAAATTAGATTTAGATTTAGCGTAAGCGTTAAAAGCTAAAAGAGGTTTATGAGTAAACAAGAACAATGCCAAGAATGGCACAAAACCTCGAAAAATGGGCGGAACGTAAGACATCTACAATTTTTGATGTAAAATTATGTGGCAAAAATAATTTTAACTGGCTGCTATATTGTACGAAATGAAAAATATTGGGCTCTGTTCCGAAAGATTATTTGATAGTGTAAAATTGATTATATTAAGTAATATCGGTCAAATGCCATTCTGCTGAGGTAATGAACATTTGTACCATAAAACTACATTTAGAATTTCTGCTCGCCAAATATATGGCTCCAAATTGGTTCTTGGTTGGTACTTTTTAATCTTGGCTTTCAAGACTATCAAGGTTTCTGGTTTGTTGGAAGGAAGAATTCTGCTGAAATTTGAACAGCGTTAAAGTAACATAACAATAATTCTGCACACTGTTAAAGCACACTGGCTTTTGAAGTCATTTGCAAAAATTATGGATCAATCGCTCGCATTATGACATGACCCAACTTTTTCTACGTCGGCTCCGTTTTTAACTCTGACAAGTACATCTCGTCAGAAATCAAATAAAGAATTACTCTTGACAACTATTGTTTCATTGGGCATAGACATCATTACTCGAACTAGTAAGTATCATCGTAATTTAAATCTAACTTGACATGGTGTTGGGCAAATACTTGATGGGACAATATGAAGTACTTCGATTTGCGAAGTCTATGTAAGTGACACATTGAGTAAGCCTAGCCATGGCGAAGTGGCTTATGAGAAGCATCTGCTATTATTACAGCAAAGTAAAAGATGTCTTAATTCTTTGGTTTAGCCAGTAAAAGAGTGCAAAAAACAAGCGGCCATTTTTGATATAGCCAAAAAGTTAATAAAACCGTATGAAAATGCTACAACCCCCTGTGCGGATCGTTCAATACCCTATCCCCATCCCATCCTTAATATAAAAGTACCCAAAAAGTGGGATAGGCTAAATAAAAACTGTATGGGGATAAAAACTTTGTATGGAAAAAATCTAGATATTAGGATTGTCTAAATATGTTATATAGACACTTTTTCAAAATTCTCTAACGTTTCGCCAAAAACAACGTTATTATAAAAAAAAAAGGAGGCGTGGCAGTGGGCGGATTTCACTTGTTCTGGTGGCACGGACAAGGTCCTATATACCAAATTTCATTATCATAGCTCAAAAAAGCTCATTATCCTAGCTTATAAAAACAATTTTTTTTTGGCGCAACAGGCTCATTAGTAGGCCTAGCTTTCTTACAACCATTCATGTGTGCGTGTGTCCTTCTTCCACGATGGCGGGACCTCCTGTTTCCTGCCCAATCTGAACGGCTAAGTTGAGATAAGCTATTCATCCCGAGATTAGGGCCAGAATAAAATCATTTTGGTGTTGCTATTCATCGCACTAACCATCGCGCCACTGAACCCCCTAAATTTAAGTCCCAAAAATCGGTAGCGAATAGAGAGACGGACGGACGGACAGACGGCTCAATCGACTCAGTTAGCGATTCCGATCCGTATAATTTAAGGTATATCTACCTAAATTATTTCTCTATGTTACAAACTATGTATCAAAACTAATATACCCCTATGGGATAGGGTATAAAAGGCACAGCAAAATAACATCGGATGAGTATTTTTGGACTACCCTGTACCAAAGAGGTATATAACTATAGAGTACGCATCACAGCAAAAAATGTTGTAGCTGTTTCTGACTCGGGCGGTAAGTGCGAAGGGACTTTTCGTCGTTCGTATGCATCGGCTATTCTGTTGCTTGATGCTGGCATGGCAATGTGCATCAACGTCAGTACCCCTCATAGTAAATTTTCGTTGTATGAGATGCGCACTCTTGTAGTTGTATACTCTTTGCCTGTACATTCAATGTGTGAAATCATCTTTCATCAAATAAAAAAAAAACACTATAACAAGTTGTTTTATAAAAAGTTTCTTGGTGTTTAAAAAATAAAGATACATTTGAAATTACCACATTAGATATTAGGCCGAAAGGCATTAGCATTATGCTGTTATTGTTTAATTTAGAGCGCCCGCATAGATTGATTAATTTTTGTCTTTGTGTTCTTTAGACATTTCAATAATTTTATGTTTTATTCCCATTAAATATAAAATAATGTCGAAACCTCGTTTGTAGTGCAGTAAAATTATTCCTGTACATCGTTGTCAATTGCTTGCTCGGTTCTGTTTTATATTTATAGTAGTTTCAACGAATACCCAATCGTCATGCTGGAGTGCTGCTTCGAATATTTAATTAGCATTCGATAAGCATTAATGGCGCTAAATAGTTAACCAGATTTTATTGCTGATTATATAAACAACATCCCGATACAATTGGACCACCGTGCGTGCTTAATTGCGTTTTTTATTGAATATAAACCTATTTTAGAGGTCACAAAATATGTCCATTAAATAATCATTTATGCAGTTTGTCATTGCATTTATTCAAAACTACAAAGTTCATCTTTCATTGGACTTACATAGCTCAAAATTAAAATTAATTGCGAAAACCTTGGTACATCAAGAAAGTGAATTTTAAAAGACAATCGAAATGTATATCTAATCAATTCACATTTACATTCAAGTATCCGAAAGACCTACAACCAACTACCGTGTGTTTGCTCAACTCTTGTTTAACTCTCCAATCACTGGAAATTCCTCACTTACTCACACGCTTTTGGAGGCATTCAAACAATAACACGGAATAGACATGCCCACTTAATGCCGGTAAACTTCGACAAACAAAGACCAATTAATGTTCGTCTATGTGCCACCCCGAGCCGAGGACAGGCTACATTGACACTTGTCAATGCTAGAAGTGCAAAGTCATTTTGGAGCATTAGACGGACATATTTAGAAACAAGATAAACCTGTTTGCCATTACCAGACTCTATCGGAATTTTATTCGAATCTGAACAAAAAAAATCAAATTACGCAACAGCCAGTTGCGGAGTCACGTCATAGTTATCAGTATCAACACTATCATCATCAACTCACATATCAACGGCCTGAGTTCGAATTCATTAATAAATTTAAAAATTGTTTTATTACGATTGAATGTGTGTTTGCTAGTGGTATGGTGCGTTCGAATGGCCCAGCAGTACAAAAAATAGAATAACACACTGCGTTCACCCGACACTCAATGAACCTTTGTAAATTAATTAAACTTTTCGGCAGCCGCCATACATTTTGTTTAAATTTGCGTAATCATATGCAAATATATTTGAAAACTGCAATCGACAAACGCAATATTTATATAGACAAGCATGAGGGAATCGAACCTAACAACTTGCAGTTGGGAGTTGACGGAAATGTTGACAGCAAGCTGATTATGGTAATTTATACGAGCACGCATCTTGAGCAATCGCGATCTGTTTATCTGTGTAGGAGCGCCTGGCGTTAGGGTGGGACTTTGAAATATGAGCATTGATCTCTGAAGATTGACATGTTTTATGCGTTGTGAGGGATTGATCGCATGTGATATGAGTTAGTAGGCTTGCAACACGGTAGTCTTAAAACGATCGACGTCAAGGTAGGAGGATATATCAATATTGTATTTAAATAAAAATAGTACACCTGTAAAATGTAAGTATGGATCCATCTTGTTCGTATTACCATTGGAATCAATTATTCATTCTTGCACAAACCGAAAGAAAACATAATGAAAAATTCCAATTACTAGAAAAGGACTAAAATGAGATAGAATTGAGAGGTTTGTTTCAGGGCATTCATGAAACGTTATAATTGTTTGCACGTTGTAAACTTACGATGTTGCATTTATACCCCTATTGTTACCCGGTTGTTGGCTAGTTACCTAATTTAACTCTATTAAAAGAAATCCAATGGCGGTAAATCGCATGAGCTAGGTGACTATTCAACTGGACAGGAGATTACACGATTACGCAAACTTCCGCTTCAATTAATTATTGTTTGATCAGCTATATGTCATGTGACACCATCTTATTGGAACCACATATCATTGATCTTAAGTCCATCCAATTCTGGCCAAAAATAGACTCCCAGTATGGAACGATAGCGAACTCCATTGACCATAACATGGCGTTCGTTTTCATTGACATCACACCTTCAGCATGAAATCCACACCACACGTTCACTTTTAACTTCCTAGGCAAATCGTACCTAACCATTATCTAACTCATTAAAGAAAAACATCGGGTGGATTTGTATGATTAAGATATTATCAGCAGCAGTTTAACGTAATAACACTGTGCCATTGAGTTTTAAAGTAATATACCTACACAAAGAACATTAACATAAAACATAAACCTACATAGCTCTTCCATATATGTCATTATTAGACTAGGTACGTAAAAGGTGTTTTTAAGAGGTATAGAGCTTTAAGTTGGCAACCCTATTTTAAATGGTGGCCATTTTGTCAGCTGTCAAGTGATTAATTTTTAGTTTGGTTTGGCATTTCAACATGAATAGACTGACGTCTGAACAACGCTTCCAAAGTGTGCACATTTATTTTGAAAATCATGGTTCTGTTCGAAATACGTATCGCGTACTACGTCCATTTGACGGTCAACATATTTGTCCATCAGAGCAATTAATTCGATGAAGTATGGAATGTTTTCACACCACATTTACTCTTAATGATAATACGCATCCACTTTATGGAAGATTTTGCGTAAAGGTATTGGTTTGTGTGCTTACAAAATCCAACTCGTGTATGAATTGGAGCCACAGGATCACTTAGCAAGGCGTAGATTCGGTGAATGGGCCCAAAAAAAGATTTCCGCTGATCCCGATTTTCATCAGCGTATTTTGTCTAGCGATGAAGTCCACTTTTGGTTGAATGGATACGTCAATAAACAAAACTGCCGTATTTGGAGTGATGATAATCCTCAAGTGTATTTTGAGACACCGGTACATCCACAAAAACTGACTGTTTGGTTGGTGTGCTTAGTGGAATAATTAGGCTGGTGGAATAATTGGTCTGTACTTCTTTGAAAACGATGCTGGCCAAAACGTTACAGTCAATGGTGACCGCTATAGAGCCATGATTACTGACTTTTTCGTTCATCAATTGAACAACCATGATGTGCAGGAGCTGTGGTTTCAACAAGACGGCGCAACATGTCACCCAACTCGTGCCACAATTGAAAAACGTTCGGTGAGCACATACACCCCTATCGAGGTATCCGTTCGGAACAATCTCCGAATCGAAAGTCAGTTGCAATCGGAACTCAATTTGCTTTCGAGGTATCCGTTGCGGAACAAAATAAAAAAAGCATACAATCGCGTTCGTTTTATTCCGCAGCAATTCTTCGTCGGGCAACTTCGGAAGAAATTCAACGCATAGCTGTCAAAACTTGTCGACTTAACGCATATAGCCAATGTGCGATCAAGTGCGTTACATTTCATAGGAAGATTATGTCCGAAATGCTAATCGGAATGGATATCTCGGTAGAAAATCTTCCGATTTCGAACAATTCGGGGAAATTTTTCTTCCGAACGGATACTTCGATAGGGGTGATAATTTCGAGTTTTTGTCCTCTGAATTGGACTCCAAGATCGTGCGATTTAACGACGCTTGACTATTTCCTGTGGGGATATGTGATCTCGGCAGTCTACGATAATCCCTAAAAGATTGACTACTTGGAGGACAACATTCGCCACGTTTTTGCCGATATACGGCCAAAAAATACAATTTTTTTTGGCGCAACAGGCTCGTTAGTACCCAGGGCCTAGCTTTCTCACAACCATTCATGTGTGCGTGTGTACTTCTTGCACGATGGCGGGACCTCCTGTTTTATGCCGACTCCGAACGGCTAAGTTGAGATAAGCTATTCTTGACAATTGATACTACTCGAACGATTTGTCAGATCATCACAAGAGGAGGGCCAGTGAAAAATCATTTAGGTGTTGATACGGCTGGGAATCGAACCCAGACCTTCTGCGCGGCAGTTCATCGCACTAACCATCGCACCACTGAGCCCTCATATGTTAAAAAAAAAAAGTAATCGAAAGTTGGACCTCCAGATTAGACTAGGTCCGAGCCAGCCGTAGCGGTCATATGCCAGAAATAATATTTAAATTAAAATGCCAGAAGATTATCTTTCGAATAAAGTAAATTTGTTTCATCTTTGTTTTTTTTTTTTTCATTTCAAGGTTCTATACCTCTAAAAAACACGCCTTATAAGGTCGATTTGTCTTCTGGCATGTTGAAAGTAACGCAAGTCATCGGCAAATATGAACTCAGTAAGATCTCTATAATGCTAGAAACACATTGACAAAACAACATTAACGCCAACGACAGAAATTTTTCTAAATTTGTGTTTATTGCCGACGATTTTAATGGGTGATGTATCATACAAAATACACCGGCTATACACATTGTGCTGTTAATGTTGCTGTTGATGCTTATGTGTGAATTGTTTCTAACATAAGTACATCCAGAACCAGCAATCAATCGATCAATATACAGATACTTACTAAAATATCTTATAAAAATCCCCACCCCATAACAAATACTTTATAAATAATTGGAAAGACAACAAAAATGTATTGAACTAACAACATAAATGTCCATAGTTCAAGTTCAATATGCCTTCAAGTTTGGATATATATAAATATCATTTGATACCTAGCAACTGATAGTAGCTGTAAGGATTGTACTAATACTCAATAATGATTGGGCGTATACTAACGTACATTGATTTTGATAACAAATCACAAAACTGATAAGTAAATATTCGACTGGTTATCTTTTAAAGGCCAATAAAATCTATAAAAAGTTACCTTCCTAGTGTTACCCGCACCAACTTATTTATTTAACACTATCCTGGGATATTCTGGTGGATTTTAGGTAGCTAATCATCGGATATTTCAAATAATGAGTTTTTACTCCAACTAACTCTGAAAATTTGTAAAAATGAGTGTCGAATCATTTTCATTCCACTGTTAGAGTTACAAATTTCTGAACAAGAAATTTTTTTTTAAACAAAGTAGTAAAACAACTGACTGCCATAAGATGACCATCTGTATTTATAAAAAAAGTCGAAATCGAAAACACACAAATACGGTTTTTAAAATGAACCGACAAAACGCCATCAAAAACTACTTGCCGCTTTCATAACTTGCCTCATAAAAACTTAAGAATAATATAAATTTTCTAAATTAATCTTTTCGCAACTATAAAGAAAAATTAACTGAAGTGTTCCCGAATTTGTTTTGACAGCAAGGATCTGTGAAACAGAAGTTTGGAATGTTTTAAAACGTGAGATCGCTCCAACAAAACAATTTTGAAGAAGATGACGTCCGCGAAGCTGTTTCGAGAAGGTTAGGTCGTAAATCGTAGCCTAGAAGTTTTGGAAATCTAAAAATGTATGCAAAAAGTGCTGTTTGAAAACCATATAAGGTGTGATTAAATGCAATGCATTTCCTGGTAAACTATTTGTATTATTAGTAAAATAAAATTAATATATGCTATTTAATAAAATTCGATTGGAAGATGAGAGAGTCCAATTGGCAACATATTAGGTAAAACAAATGTTTTTATCAAAACAATGTCCAAAAGTTCAGATACAATTTAAAATTGCAGCCATTTTTGCGGTAAAGTTGTAGCATATGACATGCGACAGTATGATAATAGTAAAAATGGAGCACTACTTGAGAGACAAGGTAGTGTAGCTGAGCCCCCAGACCATTTCATAACCGTCCTTTCGAATGTCAAGCAGTATGTGCGTCAATACGACACGAAATGTACAAGAACTGCAACTGTACAACATGTGCGATCAATTTCGTCGGAAATCTGTTCGAAATGCTAATCGGAACGGAAACCTCGATAGAGATTTCCCTGATTTCGAAAAAATCGTAGTTCATACTGCCTAAATTTGGGGTTAATTGAAGTCAAATGTCTATCCGAATAGCCCACAAACATTTATGCAAAATGGTCATGGGCAAGAATACGCACTCTTGTCGATTTTTTCGTGACCATTTTGCATAAATGTGACTGAATTTCGTTGTGCTATCAAAGCCATGGAGGCTATTGAAAAATTGGTTTCTAATCAATTCAAAATTAAATATGAATATACCTAACCTGTACGTTGTTAAATTCGATATCACAACTTTTTGTTATCGCTACAGGGATCGGTTTTGTCTGTAATTGCTTTATTTGCTGTGTGTCATGTACAAAAACATTGCTTTACATTTTTATATTATCGGTTCTCTCTGACGTATTTCTTTAAATATAAGAATCTGCGCATTTTAGTTTGCAGTTTAGTTTGTTTATTTAGGAAAAATTGTATGTCCTAGGTTATATGTATCACTATCATTTGAAGGAAAGTAGGTTACACGCGTTTGGCGGTCACCAACTAACAGCTGACGCATTGTCTGTAATTGAAAGTTTTTATATTACAGGTATTCAACAGAATTCTTTGTAAGAACAGCCGATTGATATTCAATTGTATAGTCCTCTGCGATATTTTCAGCAGCATCTCGTGTTGTCATAGAGTTTGCCCAGTTTGTATCGGACAACCAGTAAATCTGCGCACCATTCCGCAAAAAAATCGATACAATTATTCCGCGTTCTTTAGGAGCATACTGGTTCATGTCTTGTTGATGTGTTTGCATCACAAATGTCAAAGTAGAATTAACATTTGACGCCATCTCCAAAAATTATTTCATCTTCCGATAGGTTGATGACTTTTGCACCACCTTGTATGATGTGATGCGATGTTTACATCAGTCTATTGCTAAATATTAAAACAGCTATATTAACGTTTTATTTGGGGCGGAGAGCCTCTTATCAGATGTGATTCCATTTGCATGTATTAAAAATCGCATTTCAATTGATTTTAGTGAAACGATCCCTAATTACGTAAACAAAAAAGACGCTACACGATAATCATTTCATTACCTAACAAATTATAAATGATCGTATGCATGCTATCAATAAGCAAATAGGAACACAGAATGTACTTGTTCGATATTAATAATAATCAAAGCTATGGGACAAAACAAAATCTTATTCTTATCTCTACACAATATTCTTACGTGTGTATTTTGTTCGTTTGTTTAACGTGCATTATTTATATACAAAACGTACTGACAGTTGAATTGTTGGTTGGAAGAAGGATTCTAAAACATGTGTCCTATGGGATAAGGAAATCGAATATTGTCCAGAAAACTTATCAGTTAAAAATTATATTTTAATTGTTTTATATTGTATAATCACAATTATGTTAATTCGGTTTTGTATCCTTCAAAAATACCAACGATCATGACGTCAATAAATCGACTTTTGTTAGAGCATTCCCATATGGTAATTTTTTCCTTTATTTATTTTTAGCCTTGACTTTCGTGTACAATTAATTAAAAGCGAACTTTTGTGTACATACATTTTTCAATTCAATTTTAGATATTAATTTGTCAAAGTGAACATTTTACATTAGACTTTGAAAGTTTTCTAATTGGCAATGTTATTCAATACAGGGCCTAGACACAGCATATTCTACGACAAAGTAGGAAACTTAATAATCTAATCATAAAAATGGCATGTTTGGCGACGTATTACCTGTTATCTCAATAAAAAAATGTAATAGAAAAATATCAACGATGATATCAAAAATGTATATAATTATATATACATGGAGGCGGAAAATACATATTAGGGACGAATTTGTAGTCGAATATTATTCTACAAAATAATGTTTTGTTGTCTTGTCACATAGGGAGCAACGGCAATCGTCTGTCATCTCAGACTCCTACTTTTGCACAGACCTACCGAGGTATCCGTTCGGAAGAAATTTTTTTCCGAAATAGAAGTTTCCGTTGCGATTAGCATTAGGAAAAGATTTTCTGGCGAAAATTACCGCATATGGAAGCTACGCGTTGATTTTTGTTCCGAAGTTTCCCGAAAAAAAATTATTGCGGAATCCATCTAACGCGATTGTTAGCTTAATTTTTTCGTTTCGCAAATGGTATCTCGAAAGTAATAAGCGCAGGTAAGCTGATCAAAAATTATGCATTTTCGAGCGAAAAATGCGTCGTCAAATAGAGCAAAAGAGAGAGTAGTTGTATCACAGCTTTCACATTCGGGACGACAATGGAGACCGAACCTTCGGTTAAATGATTAAGCGATCGTGGATGTCAGGGCGATTGGACTGTATGACTGAGAGCAACGTGCCCAGGATTAAAGAGAATGAAAGGTCGTCTTGTCTCGGGCATAGACCTTCAACGGCCAGTTAAGTAAGACGGTGTTGACTAAGGCCTGCACAAGCATAAGGTTTTCTCATCAGTTTCTTTACCACAGCAGCCTATACAAAGCTCATCACCCAAAAAATGTATTCGCAATTTAAGACGTTTTTGTAAGCATTAAGTTATGGGTTCTGGCTTTTCCATTATCGGGAAACTTCTTTACTGTTTCACCAGTCGAATCGCCCCTATCCTTGACGATACTCCATCTGTAATTTCAAATCACATAGTGGCGGTTTGACAGACTAGTCGGCCTATTTGATACTGATATGAGAACCTCTAGCTCATCAGCATTGAGCTTACATTGTACGCCACTATTTTCAGGGACCCAACAGGGACAGCGTTTTTCAATCAGAGAAGCTATTTCGATAGCTGATATTGTTTTATGACTGACTATTGATGACAATGTGGGTGTAGTGACCTAGTGGTTAGTGCGTTGGACTACAAAGCGAGTGGTCCCTGGTTGAAATGCCGAATGTTACAACATCGCTTTTTGATTGTCTCACCTCTTGCAAAAGTCTGAAAAGCATCAAAGAGAATAAAACTGTCATGAGAAGCTTTTCAGAGTCGTCGTGAAAGGACGTACAAAATAAAATTCGTACTGATATTGTTTTATGACTGACTATTGATGAAAATGTTAATATCGTATTGTGATATCGAAAACATTGTGTTCGCTTTCGCTGCCTTCGCTACTGGCACTATTTCCGCCTATAGAAGACACTAGTATCGTTAAAAAACAAAATAAATGCTGTTAGGTTTTTTTTTTCGGAGAACACCCTCGCCTCAATGTAAAACCTCCATTTTTAAACTTCCCGCTCATTTCAGCTTGAAAATATGCAAAATATGTCTTAGATGTTAGGTATCTGTATAAAATTTGAGCTTGGCTCAGCGGCAAATCGCTCAAAATGCAAGCATCAAATTAATATTTTTCTGAGTGATTTAATATGAATTGAAAATACTCAAAAAGGTGATTTTAGACAATTTCGTGTTTTGCCTATTTTGAAACTAGTCAAATCGCACAACATCAAAACTCTTAAATTTTAAAAATGACAGACTTATTATTAATTTTTTTACTTACTGCCGTTTGCGTACGTAAAAATTAGTAAAACAAAAAGCTTTTTATTGAGGAAAAAACTACCCTACATGCAAATTTGTAGAATTATTTACTGCAGAAATATATACCTAGGATGTAAACTTTTATGATCACTTTTTTAAAATGTGTCTAAAAAAAGACAACAAAAACTTGATGCTAATTTTTAGGCGTCCTATTTGTAAGTTGTTACGAAAGAAATAAGTGAGATATAGAATATCATTCAAAAATAAATTATTTTGCTAATACAATTTAAGTTTTGAAGTTTTCTTATATTGACAGTAATTTATATCGGTTCAAAAGTGAACGTCATCGAAATGACGAAGAAAATCGTTTATGTATAAAATATAAGATGTGCCTTCTAGGGTTAAAATGCAATGGAAACAAACAATTTTACCACATTTTACTTACATGCGTTCCCGGTTTTTTTTTTAATTTGTCTCTCAAAGAGAGAATTTACTACCACTTGACAAAATTTAAGAGTTTACTAATTTTTAATTCCATAGTATGTGACACAGACCTAGTAACACTGCATACGTTAAATGGTGCAACTTGATGGTTCAAAGACTCAAATCGCCCACAAATATTTTTGGGTGATTTGACATTTTTAACGTTCAAGAGAAAAGTATTATTTTCTGAAAAATGTTCGAACTTCGAGATTTGATGATAGGAAAACACAAAAAAGTGGTTCCAGCGATTTCATCCACCTGTTCATCCTCGCTTGCTCCGACTACACTTATTCAAACTTCGACTTTGGTGTTTTTATATTTTTATTTGAAAAAAAAACTGCATAGCAACACAGTTTTTTTTAAATCCAAATAACATTTTATTGAAATCGTCAATTTCATGAAAAAAAAATTAAAACAAAATATTTATTTCTTTTAACGTTTACGTTTGCAATAAGCTCTCATTACTAGTTTTGGTTAAATATGAAACGGATTCTTCAGTTTTGACCAAGAAAAAAAAATTATTTTATGCCACATGAACGCCATGTTCAGTATTAACAGTTCATTTAATTACAGTTTATTGAATATTTTATCTTTGAATTTTAGACAACTTATACAAATATTTGCATGCTTGGTATTTGAACTTATTCTTACCCTTGCAGTTCAACGTAGATTTATTTCAAAATAGAATGTATTTAGTTTCATTTTATGTTGAACTGTGTGATCAAGTGCAACTTCAGTTTGATTTAACTGAGAAAAAGTTTGAATTGTTAAAACTTTTGTGTCCAAAGGAAATACAAACTGAAAAATATCCGACATTCCTTCCACTTGTCCATAGTGTCCTTATTATGATAAAAATATAGAATCTCTAAACTCGGACTTTAGCTTGGTTCGAAGAATATAAAAATGAAGGACGATAAAGATGTTGTTAACTTTTGGTCGCGTTTATGCTCCATAAAAACATTTTTAAAGAAGATGTGTTGAAGGTGTTGCTATATGCTATATGACTATATGCTTACACTAGCTAGTCTACCGCATAGTAGTGCAGAAGCGAAAGACGATTATGGGTTTCAACAACGTAAAAACAAAAATTTAAAAAGCAAGAAGTGGTACTTACATACATCTTCTCTTTTAAAATGTTTGTGTAAATATAAATATGATTGTGAAAGTTATTCTTTAATAAAAACTGTAATTGTTAAATGAAAAACTAGTCAATGTTATGTTTTCGTTCTGAATATAAAATAAATTTGTTTTTTTTTTGGGTTGGGTACGATATCCCGCTTTTTATAATCCCGTTCTTAAAATCCCGACTTTTTAATCCCGCTTTTTATAATCCTGATTTTTAAAATCCCGCTATTTTATAATCCCGCTTTTTATAATCCCGTTTCTTACTATCCCGTTTTCTATAATCCCGTTTGTTATTATCCCGCTTTTGCAATCAAAACCAGTTGTTTGATTTTAAAAAAATCGCGCGATTTTTAAAAAAAGAAAAAAATATTTAAACATACATTAACAAATATAACGTAATAAAGAATTGTGCACTTCAATTGCAATCAAGAAATGCTAAACAATAAACAAAATATTAATTTTTTCATAACAAGACAGTTACATAATATATTGATACCTTAGTTTAGTTGTATATTGTGGGCGGTACTCTGCTTGTAACCTATTTTACTCATTAGTTTTCTCCTTTAAATAATTTATTTTATAGCGCGTACCCAAATTTAACTTTTCATTTACTTTAACTTGTGTATAAAAAACGAGCTTGGCGGGATTTGACGGGATTTTAAAAAGCGGGATTAAAGTAGATCGGGATATTGAATATGAGTGATTTTAAAAGTCGGGATTTAAAAAAGCGGTATTTTAGAAAACGGGATTTTAAAACTTTTTTTTCGGGATTTTTGAAAAACGGGATTATAAAAAGCGGGATTGCGATACGCTCCCTTTTTTCAAATCTACTTCATTTGTTGAGAGATTTGCTACACTTTCTGAGCTCAGCATTGGCAGCCCTACTTATGCATCAGAAATATTCACGATGTTCTTTTCGCGTTTGTTTGCGCAGTTGATGCCTTCACAATGCGTGTTAGAGGCATTGCTTCATAGTAATTCGATTCCGATTTGGAACGCTTGATTAAGCAGTAATGCGGAAGTATTCAGTCAGCCGTTCCCCTTTTGGATGACATGACACGGTGCCCTCTTAAATCTAATTTTCAGTAGTTAAGCCGAATAATACGAAGAGTATTTGCATATCTAAGGGCAACAGATTGTTTAGTTTGCGCATTTATAGTAGCAATATTCCTGCCCACACATGCTATCATTAAACCTTTGTCATATATATTACAGGTGGGATACTGTTTTCTTTGCGGGATGCCATCACCCCAATACAAACAATTCTTGTAGTTTGGACTCCACCATTTTTCCAAGATTCGACTATTTATGTGCCTACTTCTATCAAACCCATTCTTGAATCGGGAAAATATTATTGTCAAACATCGCATCCTAACATTCCCCTAAACACTTATACCCGCCGAACTTTGTTTTTGGATTTACGACTAAATTCGTACCCAACCTTTCTCCACGCCTGATCTTTCTCCTCATCCGATTTTATCTAAAGTCTTTTATACATTATTGAGTTTAACGACATCATCTGCAACGATCTACGACCAGCCATTGGTGATACCGGTTTAACATTGATCAAATGATATGGCTGATTACGTCACTGTTAACCGTATAGAATGAAAGTAGCATAAAGCCTTTTGGTCGTGTTTTATGATAGATTTATTCATATAAAATATAGTTGTTTGTTTCAACCCTTTTTTGCAAAACACAAATTCGCAGAACCATATACATACATAGTTTGTATATTTTCCTCGTTGCGGGACTGTTCGCTTTTGAAAATAACAAGGATAGAAAAATTTCAGAGATCTTTTCTTTTTTTAAACTTTTCTAGGCTGAAGTAAACATAGAAACCACAAAGAGCACCTTGAAATGATGTTTATTGACTCTGCTCATGATTTTTTGTTGGGTTAGGCACTAGTGGAAATAAGTCTTCTGGACGTTCGTTCGATTTTTTGCTTGTTTTGTAATTAAAGAGTTTTTGTATTGCTTTATAAATTTTGTTGCAACGCAACAGCGCGTCTTGTAGATTGGTGAAATGCAAAATTTCTAGGGTTGGTTTTTCTATGAACATTTGAACATTTGCCGTTATACATAGTATCTGTATTAAAAAGAGACAGATCCACTACAAGACTGCTGCGCCAAAGATTTAAGATTTAACGTTAGTTCAGTATATGAATCGAAGCTGAGCATCAAACATGAGAGGATTCAAAGCATCGTTTTGAGTATTACGTAAATAGGACAACGTAAGATGAATGTTAGATTAACGTTGAGAACTACACTACTTAAGACTGTGTAGTCACTTTTAGTTACTTTTAAATATCAAAACACTATGGGCACAATGGGGACAAGAAAATATGTAGTGATTCGTTTTGCCTAATTTTGCCAATAAAAAAATCATCTTAAGTAGAAAAATCTACGTTTCACTCTAAACTCAATTAATGTTTTTGAGAATAACTGATATTGGACTGAATTGTATTTCAGGTGTAGAACACATTTTAAATTTAAATATGGAGTTCGATCTCATTCTCACCATTACGAGCACGATTTCAGCGATCAAATCTTTGTAGCAAATTTCGACTGCTCTTCCACACATATCGGCCGGTACGTTGAAGATTGTTTATTATTTGATCAATTCTGTAGCATGTGACACCCCCTTTTCGTCACTACACATATTTCAAGTTCATCCAAAACAAGTTCATCCATTTAACATGATTCCATACTAAACTGCAATGGTCGACAAAAAATACGGTCCAATGCACATAGAAAAGATGTTTCTGTAGTTGCAGTTAAGTTTTTTGAAGTTTTTTTTTTTCTGTCCAATAATTGATTTAATTTGATCTTGTAAGGGTTTACGCTCTTGACGCAAATAGTGCCACAATGTAGACTGACAGATCCCCAATTCCTGTCAACGTCTCATTTTAAACATAAGTACTGACTGCGAGCATTTTACTACTTCGACCACGGCAACACTAAATACTGACAAATGTTCAAACCTACCCGAGCGGACCTTGAAATTTCGAACAAAAAAATAAACCCTAACTTTATCTACACACAATATTGTGGACAATTCTTAATACGGAAAGGTTTTCTTGAGTTTGAAAATATACGCTAACTCAAGAATATGAGAGCGGACCCAGTGTGTACATACATTTTGCACTTAAAAAGTGGCAGAGCAATGTGGCCAGAGATAGATGGAGAAATTTGTATGAAGACTACTTTCAAGGAGTAACATCCGACCGGCAACATATACGAAACTTCTCATGACAGTTTTTTTTTTTTGTACTTTTGGGTATTTGTCAGACTATCGCAAGTGGTGGGTCAGTAAAAAACGAAGGTGTGGTTACTATTGGGATTTGAACCAGGGAGCCCGCACTTGGTATTAAAACGCACTGACACCAGGGCACTGCACCCACAAGGAGTAAATTATACGCTAAATAAATGAGGAAAAATAACCTTCCAAGTAATCTGTTGCCGGTGATTCGATTTTTTTTTGTCGTAAAGCTTTGATGTGTCAGCATATAGATTTTCCCAATTGTTTATGTAATTTCTTTAACAATATTTATGTACGAATTTCATATCCTTCAATCTTTAACCCACTTGGTCTTCTGATTTTTGCCTGTAAATACTTGTTGTCCATGTTTATTGCTTGGAATTAAACATCTGAATTGGTGATTTTAGTACCACACAACACCCTGTCCAATTCATCATGCAAAAATTAAATTATTTTTGAATTATAATTATTAAAGATGGTATGTACCCGCTTTAAAACGTCATCGCAAACATACCTACTACTTCGAAGCTAGGAATAAATAATAAGTTAACCTTATTTACATGGCATAAATGGTTTAACTAAAATGTCGATTACGGTAATACAAATAGTAGTGAAGTGCATCATACCCAGCAGCAATTACCAATTGCTATATGTCTATGCACTGTACTTGTGCAGAACAGCAGGTGAATTCTCCCACACCCACTTAATTGCACTGTGCAAGAGCGCCTGCTATCCAATCGAAAGTATCAACCCCAAGCAGTTCATCGCATAATTCAAACCCGTTATTTGTTATTACTACTTGAGTAAAATCCAGGGAAGAAAATAAATCATAAAAATTGAAACGGCTATTACAAAATACCTCATAATCACAGTAATCTCTTAGGTCTTAACCGATTCCAAAGAGAAAGCAATCGACGCTTTAACGAAACGTAAAATCGGTTCGTTCGATATTATTATGGTTTTGTGAAGCTCTTCCGCCTCTACAGTCTGTACATATCAGGAGAAAGATTGCGAAATGTACGTCCAAAAGTCGTGCGATAACTTTGTACAATCACTGTTTGACCGATTAATCTTTGATCAGATGGTTCTGTTCTCAATGCCATGACAACAAGTGTAAGACTAAACACTGACCTTGATTGTCGCGAGACTTTGAATTTTATACAAGTCTCCAATTGACTTACCTCTTCTTGTTGGACATCTTTCCATAGCCGATGATCCATAAGGCAGCTGATATTCCGGTTAGACCGACAATAGCACTTTTGTGCTCGGCCAGTTTACTCAAAGCTGGTGCCATTTTATGTTTGAATTATCGATGCCACTGACTTTTTTTTATGTCCTTTGTTTTGACTCAGGAAGTAAAGGAGAAAAAGAGAAAAAAGGGTCTTCTTTATTGATGGCAAATGATTATAACCGAGAATCTTCAAGTAAATATTTTTTTTTGTTTAGTTCACTCCCGTAATTTTATATATTTTACACGACTGAATAAATATTCACGACGGCGTAGAACCGACGAAAAAGTAAATTGAAAAATATAGAAGCACTTGTACGCGATTCAATTTAAATATGAAATAAAAAAAACACTTCACTTTAGAAATATTTCCAAGAATTTAAGCACAACAATAAAAACCACCTTCACCTCATACTGGATCTGAAATTTCTGACTGACATCACACTCTTTTTTGCAAGATTAAAGCCCACCCGTTGTTGCCAAAGCGCAAAAAAAAGTCGTCCACTTCCACTTCAACCTTTTTGTTGTTGTTTGCCGTCGAATTGTGAGACGTCAGTTCATGAGGTGACGTCTGCCAGATGAGCAATGACAAGTTGCTGCAGACAAATGAACGCGTTTAGGGAAGAGTTTAATAAAAAAAAAATAACGTACTCCACAACCGACTCCGAAAAGTACCTTCCAAACTTCCACTGTGCTTTATAGAACGTTAAGTTAAAGGCCTGCTCAGAATGCATATCTGTAGCTGGTATCTGTAGCTGAGTGAAAGTTAAAAACAAGGCAACCCGTAAGCGCTTTCACAATGTGTATCTCCCGTGAATCTGTAGCTTGAAGTTGAATGGGGTTCAACTTCACGCTTCAGATTCACGTTTGACGTTTCACTCAGCTACAGATACCAGCTACAGATATGCATTCTGAGCAGGCCTTAAGATTTTACGTTTTTTTAATTTTAAGGTTGAAACGCAACGCTAGGCAAAACTATATATTATATTATAATTAAGTCTAAACTGAAGTTAAATAAAATACAGCTGTGAAATTGTTTATGAATCTTATAGTGCTTACACACCGAATCATAAACTGAGTTTTTGGCAAAATGTTTACGTAAACCACTGGATGCTTTCACACCGACTCTGACCAGGTTTTGTTTGACATTTCAATCAGCTGTGAATTGTGATACTAGCTGCAACATTTGTTTGTGAAAATATTGTAATTGAATAATAAATGAATTCTAATATAATCAAACTAATACTAGCATTTGAAGTTCAAAATTAAACAAATCTAAAGATTTTGACAACAGTTTTTGACTCTCAAGCCCGCCGCTTGTTATATTTTTATTTCATCTGTGTAAATTTCTGAAAAAAAAAACATTTGTTTTGACAGCGAGTTCATCAGCTGTTTTGTGGGACGTGTGGAACACGTGTAGAATGTATGAAAAGGTGTGTTCTTTCCAACAACCTGCAACGTGATGACGTCTGCGAAGTGGTTATGAGAAGGTTACGTCGTAACCTACTAGGTTTTGAGAACTGACAATGTATGGGAAAACTCGGTTTTCGATGAAGGTTTCAGGTGTTTTTGCGAAAACTCAGTTTATGATTCGGTGTGTAAGCACTATTAGCCTTGATTGTTTAACCAAGTTAGCAAAAACTGAGGACTAGTAAGTCACGCCTAGGCAAAATCTTTATGAATATGCCCCAGTCAAAACCGATGCCTCAAGCCACCGATGGTCAACAAATACATCAGAAGAACTGTTATAATCTACAGTTTCCACTTGTATACGAGTTTTTTTTTTTAATTATTACCGAAAAAGTTGTCAACCGATGTTTTTGGCAGTCATTCTTGAATTATATATTATATGTAGTAGCAAAACAATTATTCCGCAATTGATGTTTTGTGTGCGTGGGGGCTGGCTGCTGGGTGGAGTTATTTCCAAAATGTCTATTTACTCTGCGATTTCGAGTTATAGAAATCAGAATCTATGTATTTTTGTTCATGAAAACATTTTTTATCTGTCATTGGATCCGGAATAGTAAGGTAGGTGAGTGATAGTTATTCACATTTACTATGTAAATTGAAAAAAAATTAATTATATTTATTCACAATGCGGCCCTATAGAGGTATTCGTAAGAGCGGAAAATTCTCAGATTTTGTACGATTCTGATGATTCTTGCTTCGAATTATTCTTCCGAAAAGCTGATCATGTTGTCTCTTCTTAAAAAGTTCTTCTTGTACAAAATGGCAATCAAACAAATCATAACGAAAAAATTGTCTCTTTTACTTCCAACATTTCGATAAGTTAAAATAATGCCTTGTGAAATCATTTTCAGTTGAACCAAACCACTACTTTCCTACAATATTGAATTTTATTTTTCCACTTCATACTAATAGCCCGATTCTCCCCATCATCACTGATACCTCACAAGTCACAAGAAGAGGTGAAATTGATTTTGTGACTTTTTCGTATTCTGCCCCACAGTCACAACTTGTGAGAGTCACAAAAACAATCGAAATTGTGATCTCCTTCAGAGCAGGTCACAACTAGCAAATTATTTGAGATTAGATATTTTGATTGTTGAGTAGTGTAAAAAATGGAAGTTGAAATGAATATGGCGCATAATATTGAAGAAGTTTTCTCCGTAAATGAAAAGTAAGAATTTTACAAAAGTACATCATTTGTAACAAACTAATAATATTGATAAGATTGCAGCGAAGATGGGTTTTAAGAACCTTGAGAGGTACAAATGACCCAATAGCTTTACAGAACAGCACGTTTGTAAAGTTTTTCGATTTCCAAAAACATTGTGCTGGGATTTCATTGAGAGCTTTTTGTACTTCGAGTATGTATTACATTTTGTTCTTCTCGTTTTAAATAGTTTACTTCAGTGCTGTATTTTTTGCACATGGCTCTTATCAGAAGTGTATATATGATATAACTATACAATACCTCTCAGCCAAGCCACTATTTGCAGAAACGTTGCTTATATATATTCACCTTTGCTGTGGTGATTTTCGTTGTGACTTTTCTTGTGAGGATTATCGGAGAAACCGACAAATGTTATCGAGTCACAATAATCCTCACAAAGAATAGTCACAAGAGCTTGTGACTTTTGATTCCTCACAAGGGGGAGAATCGGGCTGTAAGACTTATTTTATTTTATTTATTTCTCTGCGGTTACTTTATTATTTTATTTACACAGAGGAAATTATTATTAGTATTACTTTTTTTAATATCCATTTGCGGTACGATTAAAGGTTGAACAATAAAAGTCGAATCGCTCCGAACGACCACCTCCGTAAATGTGGGAACACAGAAAATTATATTATTCAAATATAATAGCTTATCTCTCATTTCATTAACTTTAGCTCACTTCCGAAAGAGCGATATTGTTCGCTTTTGGATAGTATGAAAATTCGACAGAATTCCTTTGAAGCAAAAAGTATATGTAATAAAACATTTTTTGTTATCCATCTTGACCCCGAAAAAAAAAGACGGCTGTCACGTCTCATCTGTACGATTGGTTTTGTGTTTTCAAATTAAATTAACGTATCATTAAAACAATAAGCAATCCGCAAAACTCATTGACAATCGCTTTACCTTACAGATTACTATTATAAGTCATTATTTAGCAAATAGCTTTCTATCGCCGACTATTATAGTTCAACATAAAGAATTTTAAAACTATTATTTTTTATCCTATTTCCTGTTTGAGTAATTCAATTTGAAAATGCTTAAAAATAAGGGCGCAAATTTATAGTCGTTTAAAGTACACTTTAAAATTATTTAATCGCGTACTAACGCGTTTTGGTAATTATAATCGTCAAAAAGTGTACCTTAGCGTTGTCACTCTGCATTAAAGTTAAAGCGACCGAAACCTCACTTTAAATATTTAATAAAGAGTTAGCGTTATGTCACTTTTTAGGTGAGTTTGATTTAGAGGCCTCAGAGGAATGTCCATTAGCATTCACTAATTAGCGCCACGTTAAAAGAGTGTCTATTATTGAAAATATGTTAAAGCAACCATCAATTCCATCATGTTTTGTGTTCCAATGAAGTTGTTCAATGATAGCTATAACTGAGCCCTAACTGATTCATCGAACTCGTTCAGATCCTAAAAGCTTGAAATGCCATACCTGTATCATTACCATCGGTGTGCATTCAGCCGCATGTTTCCCAGCTGAATTCAATCGCGCCCATCTAAACCATTCGTACCAATTTTTCGGTGTGCAAGAAAAGTCGCCATATTGATCCGACGAAGTTTTGCCTGTATTGCTCTTAAGTCCCAGTTATTTCGTGAATTTTCCACGCAAATTTCAAGGTACTTCATCACTTAAATACATTCATCGCATTATTTAATTTTAAGTGTTTATTATAATTTATTTAATTGCTAAGAAATGGAATTGATTTTTGATCTAAAAATTATGTAAAACAAGAAATTCTCTTCATAACTACACATGACATCCGAAAAAATCTTGCTCAAAAAAATTACATAACCAAACGTGAAGCGAAGAAAAAATACTTTATTTTCTTTTTTACATTTATCCATATCTTCCCCGGTACTTCTTTAGCCAACTTTTATCTTTTCAGTGTATTTACTTAAGTATTTACAAAATTAAAAACAAATATTGTACTTTTCTGCACAAAAAATCTCATGCGTTTAAGTTATATTTTTGTAGGGGAGTATCCTCAAATACCAGCGCTCTTCTAACAAAACATAATAGGATCGAATAAAAACCTCCAGGAAATTCCAAATAAAACCCGGATTACTACACACAAAGGCAACTCTCTGTGTCCTTACAAGTAATGTCAATTTTTTTACATTTTTTAATCTCTTACAAAAAAAAAAAAATAATTTTCAAAAAGTGATTCGACTGCATAGTATCTTATATATTTCCTTTAATTCCGAACTCCCGAAGTCGGTGCTATCGGTCGTCATCGGGGGGCCAGAACAAAGGAAATATATTAAAACAGTCACTGCAAGAAAAAGTGTAGATTTCGACAAGAGCAATAATTGTTGTAATTAAATTTGAAAAATGACTTTCAATGTAAAGTCCTTTGTTTGTTTCGAATAAAAAATACTCAAAAGATCAGATCTGACTTTGCAGATTGGTGTTGTTTGCGTGAGCGCTTCAGAAACAAAGAAAATGTCGCCACCAACGCCGCCATCACCACCGATAATTTCGCGTCGCGAAGAGGACGAACATCGCACCAGTAGCAGATCTCATCATCGCACCGCTCGTGATTATCGTGCCAGTCGATCGCGTAGCCGTGGACGTAATACGCGCAGCAGTCGCTCTTCAGATCAGGGGAATAGACATCGCCAACGTCCTTCGCATTCAAAAAGTCACAGTCGTGATCGTGACGCTAGCCGTTATCAGTCGAGTTCGAGGAGGCACCGCCAAGAACGTAGTCGATCCAAATCAAAGGGCCGCAGCGAAAGACGTCGCCAGCGCAGTCGATCACGTTCGTACTCCAAATCAACTCGCAAGAGCTCTCACAGATCGCGCAGCCGGTCAAAATCACAATCACGTACACGTCGCCGCAACAATCGTTCGAGGTCCCGTTCTAAAGAGGCGAGGGGCAGCCGCAGCCATAGTCGCCGTCGTGACGACAGAAGAGGAAGCTCCAAAAAAGCAAACGTGATCGTACTATCCACAGAGTCTTATAAAGATTCTCTTAAATCCAGTAGCCGGCTACCCAAAATTCGAGAGGACACGGCACATAGCACGACAACATCGGCGAGTACTTCACAATCACCATCGTCATCTCATGCGATGCCCTCATGGAAGACGGTAAAAACCGAACAAGTCGGTGTCTACTCTAACTTGGAGCCAGATGAACCCATTGACAAGGAGAAAATCCATAAGGAAATCGAGGAGAAACTTCGCATAGCCTTGGCCAGAGAGGGCAAAGTGTACCCATACCCCAAGCCAGAACCTTCACACCCAGTATTTGCCAATGATGGCTCATTCCTCGAAATCTTCAAGAAGATGCAACAGCAACAGACATTCGTACAGCAGCAAGTCGGCGAGAGTATGCAAATCCATGCAGTGCCAGCAGCTCCCGTAGCACCCATTGTTCCCGCCATACAGCCCCACCAGCCGCCTCCTCCCCAGCTACCAGTTTTCGGGCGTCGGCGCGGCGGCAAGATACTCAAAACTGGGGTCGTTGCCAAACCAAAGGCACAAAACGACGCCGAAGGCGGTGATGTCAAAGATTTTTGGTCCATCTACCTACGGGAAGTGAAAAAGTACAAGAGCACCGCCTGCGAGTCGGACAGCAAAACGCGCCCACTCGTGCGATAGATATTAAGCGTTACAATTTTTTTTCTATTTCCGTTCTCATAACACACCACTTGATAAAAAATCTGAATCAGTTCCATTTCTTAAATCAAATCCAAGAGGAAGCATTAAACCTACGCTTCCCAGCGCACTAAGAATCCTTAGCTTTAAGTTACTTTATACGGTATAGAAAGCAGTATATATTATATTTTCTCATTTCACTCTCATTTAGCTTAAGTTTCTCTCTTACTCTCTATATATCTATTAAACAATATATAATTAGAGTCTCTCTTACAAAAAAAAAAATAGTAATCGAGAAAGATGTCCGTCGGCGAAATTAAACTCGAGACTGCTCCCTTCGATCCACGGTTCCCAAACCAGAATCAAACTCGCTACTGCTATCAGAGCTACATTGACTACCATCGGTGCCAGCGTATTCGTGGAGATAGCTACGAGCCATGCAATTACTTCAAGAAGGTTTTCACATCGATTTGCCCCAATGCATGGGTAGAGAAATGGAACGATCAACGTGCAGCTGGCACATTCCCCGGCAGAATCTAAATCCAACATTTCCCAAAAAATATTAATTTTTGCTTTACCAACCAAAAACAGAAAGCATGGTGGTCAGATGTATGTGTATTATCGGCCGTAATGGCTCTTATTTGATAATAAAGAGGAGTACTGTCTATTGAAATACCAGAAGCAGTGGATTTTCTTTTATTTGTAAATCTGGGTCTGTGTTCTTTGTTTTTTTAGGAAGTGATCCAACGAGGCTATGGGAGATGTGCTTTGCTGAAGATAAGTATATTGGATCAAATACCCGAAGGGTAGCTGTGGAAATAAGTCGTTTTATAAGAATCCAGCAGCAGACGGAACAGCCTTGATGTGGGATTGCATAACGAATGCAGAGGAATCCATATAAGTTACGTCACATTATCGATATTGACCTTTAGTTCTTGACTTGGCCTTCAAATTGGTTATACTGGCACTTGGGTACCTCTGTTTTTAGCGAGACACTCAAATCGAATGATACAATTGAAAGCTTACCGTCGGAACCAATTATCAGAAGGATGCCTCCGCTAAGGCATTAAAAAATATGCGGGCCGTAGATGATACATTTCAGTGCTGTAACGCGCATACGTGGATGAACAGAAATCCGTTACATTTGCGTTTTGAGGCATATTGTTCCGCATACATTTACTTACTTAACGGGCTCACGATCGGTTGAAGTTCTCTGCCCGAGACAAGACAGCCTCTTTGATCGTGGCCACATGGATTAGAGTAATTTAGTCCAAGAGCTCTGGCATCCACAAAATCTTGATCGGTGGATATTCGGTCTTCCTTTCCGTCATGAACCTTGAGGTTATGATTTGAAGATTCTCTTGGTTGGAGCATTGCTTGCAGGTACATTTATTCAATTTGGCCCAGTCAATATTGTGTACTACATCCACTTCTTGCTACAGCTCATTATGTTTACGGTTGTATCTCCTCGCATACAGGACCAATAACTCGACGAAGAAATTTTCTTTCAAAAATGCCTCATAAATGCTCCGCTTTTGTGCTTATTGTCTAGCATTTGGCGATGTAATGTAGTACTGGTGTGATTAGGGTCCGGTAAAGCAAGCATTTTGAATTTCGGGTTTAATATTTTGCTCCCTCTAAACCAAGAAGAATCGGTTTCCAACAGTCAATTATCGTGAAGTGGAGATGACTAGGGTGTCATTCATGCGATTGAGGTTGACTCCGAAGTAGATATAAACTCGTGAAGTACCTAACCATTATTAATAGCCTTGTCTTCATCAACTGGGGAAAATGCTTCTACAATGGCATGACTGTTATCATGTTGCATTTACAACGAATGATGTCGATATCGTCTGCGAACCCAGTAGGTTGAAAGAGCTGTTAAAGATAGTACCATTCGTGTTCCAGCACGAGATTGAAGAAATCGCCTAATAGTGCTTCTCCTTGTCGGAATCCGGTACATGTTTGGAAAAGCTCAGATGAACTGCTTCCAAACTGAATGTTTTATCACGTGTCATCCAGTATACCCCTTTTACAGGTGTCAAGATAGATCCAAAACTATAAAGCCAGTCAATGTATGTAACATTTTTTTTTTTTTTATACATTTTGTACAAATTAACAGTAAAATTCTATCTATAATGTCCCCAATAACCCAAACCCATGTACCATTTAATCGCAAGATCCATCCTTCCATCCGTCTCTCCATCGTTCGTCCACTTTGCTGCAATCAAAGATGGGTTTCCCTAATTTAGTGTTCACACGATTGTGAAAATTGCACAGCCACTGGGAGAGCTCCGCCTGAGAGCTCACATTTACTGGATCCTTTCTCAAGCTAAAAAAAAAAAAAACAAACGGACGTAGGTAACACAAATCAAATAAAATCACCACCATTCATACTCTTTTTGAAAGTCATTGGCACACGGTTCACAAGGATACACTCGAGAAAGAGTATCGATGAAGACTTTTGTGTCATTCTGTTGGCTTTCCGTTGGGTTAGTGGGATAAAATGCTGCCATAGTGTGGAGAAGTCCCCATGTACTTCGACCTAAACTATCCTTGTCAAGTGGGCAATCAGTTCGGGTTGGACTTTCATGATTCGTGGGTTTTTTAACATCATCAGCACTCTTGGAGAAATTAATAATTTATTCGATTAAAAAAAAAAGAAAACACATTTCAAAATAATTCCAAATTGAGTGACATACCTTTGATGTATGTGATATTTCTCGTTGTTTTCTTGACCATGTTTTAAAATCGGTGCATGTACGGCAATTAGGATCTGGTCTAGCTGGTGAATCGTATGCACCGTAGTTGGACATTGTCTTGGGAACTTATAATTTAATAATTTTGAAAAATTTTACATTGGCCGATTACACAAATGACGGATTATTTTTATCAGAAATTGTTGTTGCAGAAACGTCAGATTGGAAATATTTTGAGGTTATCCATAATGTGGAGTTCACATTAGCCGGCATTGACTAGTAGTAGTAGAACAGATATTGTAATAGAACTTTTAGTTGCATAATATTTTCGAATTTCGACGTTATTTCGACGAATAACTGAGATTGGCCGTGTTCCGGGTTTTAGTTTTACCAAGTTAACTTTGCCGATGCACTGTTCTCATTGGTCAATCGACCATTTTAGTCACGTGACATTGGAGGGGAAATGGCTGGTGAAACAAGTCGAAAATTTACGCATGGACACTCAGATATGAAGGAAACAGCTGATTTTGCGTCGACCTGTCATGAAGATGTTTTCGATTTCAGAAGCTTTACCCAATATTATGGGTTTATTTAGGTGGTTTCTTACTTTTTTGATAAAGAATAATTATTCTGAATAGATAAAAGTAAATAAAAATCTATAAATATGGAAAAACGAAATTTCAAAATAAGGGTTGGTATAGTTTGACATTTACCTTGCCATTCATTAGGATTTAGCGTTCCACATCGCCTCACCTCATTTTGCAGTTGAAATCTAAATTCTGGAACATGGTCATTGACATAGTGCCTAGCTTTCATTCCACGTTCATTGGAATGAAAGTCATCTCCAACGAGACAGGTAGATTTTGTGTGAGCCAAAAAGAGAAAGGATGATTACACCGAGAATCCATTTCAAACTGAATTCTCGGTGTGGCATGAACGTTTCAATTCCAAACCATTTCATTTTGAAAAATACTCATTTGAAATTTGCCTTCGCCGAGTGCAGACCTCAATATCAATATCGGAGACACGAAAATATG
Source organism: Rhingia campestris (assembly GCA_932526625.1). Lineage (NCBI taxonomy): Eukaryota > Metazoa > Arthropoda > Insecta > Diptera > Syrphidae > Rhingia > Rhingia campestris. The sequence goes on along the minus strand of OW052182.1, from coordinate 47,468,534 downwards.
AGGGTGTTGTTTCAGATTTCACTTTGTTCCTGGTGTAAATGATGACTTCATTCAAACGACGCTTTTTTGTGTGTGGCCACAAGAGGTATTCATGCAACGTCGGAAGGTCGTTAGGGGTATGGTTGACTAGTGCATGTAAAAAGGGGACTTTCAATTTTTTCTCTGCTTGCATACTTTTGCAACGTGTGAAAAAATATAATTTTACGATGAAGGTTTCATTTGTTTTAATAATAGACATTTTCCCTTTTGTTCTCTTTAACTTCTCGATATTTTCTTTTTCAGTTTAACGCTTTATGTTTGATGTGTGGAAGATTAAATGTCAAAATAGCGTTCCAAACGTTTAAAATCTCAGTTGACACACCCAATTTCGATAAAAATACATAGTTATTTTAAGTTATTTTAGGTAGTTTTAATTGGTTTCGAAGTAGTTGTAAATAGTCGCTAAGTGTGTAGTTTAAATTAGCATTTAAGTTTAAATAAAATAAAAAAAATGTCCTGAAACCAAGTTTTTTTTTTGTATAAAAATGTTCCTTGCAAACTTCATATATTTCATATATTTCATACATTACCATATTTGTTTATATACCAAAAGGCATTAGAACCATATTCTTAATATTTAATTTAGAGAATCGTTTAATTAAGTCAGTTCGGTAAGTAATAGATAACGAGGCTAGCTTTGTTTAGCATTTAAGTTCGTTTAAAGATGAAGAAACATAAAAATTGGATTAAAAAAAATCGATTTTGTTGTAAAAGATTTCCTATAAAAAAATTGACAGTTCCTTTACTACGTCAAGGCCCTCGAAAAGAACTTCTTTTAGAGGTCTCCCCAGCCTAAACGGTTTGACCGATTTTCTTCAAATTTCGTATCCATGTTTCTTTTGGTCATAATTCTAGGCCATTTAAAAATTACTCATAACCTCAATTTTATCGAAAACGGCTCTAACGATTTTGTTTAAACTTTATATATACTACAAGCATATTAGTTCCAACAAAACTGCATACCCAGTTTTTTCGAAAAAATCCATATAACGGATATTGTCATTCAGGCCATATAAAGAAAATTGTTAATTTATCGCAAACTACTACATATGTCAAATTGAATGAAATTTAATATATATACTACTATTATAGTTTTAAACAATTCCGCATAATTAGTTTTAGCACAACTATCACTAAACGGAATTTTCAGTTTTGGCCAATAACGAAAAATAATTACTATTCACATAGACACTGATTCCTTCAAATTTCGGAGTAAACGTTCGTATAATCACATTTCGACATTATTTATATCATTTTAAGCATTAATAATCAAAATGCGTCCTATTTGATTGCTTGCTGTGATTACTTGCTGTGAAAGAGAAAGTTGCGTACGACCCAGTCGTGCACCCAGCACTCGTTTTTTTTAGAAATAGGCGATTATTCAAAGTCGCGTTATTCGCTCTTTTGACAAACATTTATTATATAGATATGTTTCTATGGACACTACTCTGTATAAATTATTAAAAAGATAATAGTAACAATTATTTTCTAGGGCAACTATTCGGCTGCGTATAAAACTAAATCGACTGTAAAATTTGTAAATGTTAGGGAAGTTTTTTCTTTACTTTATGTGTTTCTAATATGACAAGGAATTAAAAAAAATGTATTACACAAAATTTTATTGAAAAAAAAAAAAAATCGCTGCGGACAGGATTCGAACCTGTGCGGGTAGAACCCAATGGATTTCAAGTCCATCTCCTTAACCACTCGGACACCGCAGCTTTTGTCAAAGTGCTGCCAAATCGACAACACAGAATAAAGTATTTATGTAATATACATAAATGTACATATGTACATTGTACAATGTACATACATATATACTTTTTAACTTTCTCTTACAAAGAGAAAGATATTGTTTTCGTGAAAATTTTCGACCTCGAGATTTTGATTGATTCTAACATTACGATGATAGCGGAGCCTAAAAAAGTGGTTTTTGGAATTCCGTCCGTCGGTCCGTCGGTCCGTCGGTCCGTCTGTCCGTGACGGTCTCCCCAGCCTAAACGGCTTGACCGATTTTCTTCAAACTTCGTATCCAAGCTTGTTTTGGTCATAATTCTAGGCCATTTTTTTTGTTTGCTTTTAGCCATGTTAAAACTGGTACCTGCCATATAAAAATTACACATAACCTCAATTTTCTCGAAAACGGCTCTAACGATTTTGATTAAACTTTATATATACTATAACCATATTAGTTCCAACAAAACTGCATACCCAGTTTTTTCGAGAAAATCCATATAACGGATTTTGTCATTTAGGCCATATAAAGAAAATTGTTAATATCTCGCAAACTATTGTGTCAAATTGAATGAAATTTAATATATATACTACTATTACAGCTTGAAGCAATTCCACATAATTAGTTTTAGCCCAACTATTACTAAACGGAATTTTCAGTTTTGGCCAAAAACGGAAAATCATTATTTTTCACATTGACATCGATTCCTTCAAATTTTGGAGTAAAAATTCGTATAAATACATTTCGACATTATTTATATCATTTTAGCATCAATAATCAAAATGCTTATGATTAGATCTAACGCCCAACTTGCTGTGAAAGAGAAAGTTGCGTACGACCCAGTCGTGCACCCACCACTCGTTTGGTTTGGTTAAAGGCCAACATAAGATCTGGATTAGATCTTATGTTGGCCATTACCTAATAATAAAATAATTTATGCTACTCAACAAATCACTGCATTTTTGGAGTTAAATTATTACGATTTCTTCAAATGAGTTTTCCAACACAACACAGGCTTTTTAGATAGTCAAAAAAAAAACTCGGCACTGGATTTGATAAAGATGGCTCCGACATGTAGAGCGAATGGACATCAAAAATTCAGCTCGCAGAGTCTTCGATCCCCAGCCAGAAGTGGGACGTAGCAGAGGAAGACCTCGCTCACTTCAAGTGTGCAACTGTAGGCAGTTAGCAAGGGACTGGGTTAATTAGAGAGCAATGATGGTTGAAGCCGAGGTTCATTCCGGAATGTAGTTATGACTGTGCTTGACATCATTTTGCAAAACATGTAAATTATTAAGAGTTGTTATAACCAATATTTATGGTCGAGCGTGTAAGGAGTAAGTTCGTACAGTGGACGTCCAGTATAGCAAATGATATAATGTTAAGGTCATTCTCTATGTCGAGAGCGTTCATTATATCAATCGACTTTTGATTTTAAATAAATGACCGACAAATTTATTGATTCAAACATTTGTATGAGAATCTAAAAAGCGTTCTTTATATCGCGAATTCGCTATATCGTGTGTTCGTTATACTGGCCGTCCACTGTATTCTGTTCGAATTTTCTATCCCTGCACTCTCTTTTTTTTCTAAAACGTCGGTGTTTTTCCTTTCACGTTAGTAAGGTCAAATCCAACAATGAATCCAAACAGGGGGGTTGCAGGAGGCAGCATGCCCCCCCACTCATATTCAAACTGCATACACCCAAACTTAAATGGAATGCCAATTTCAAATGGCATTAACAGCCGCTGGTGGTAATGCTTTTTTGTGGAGGTGCTTATTTCCATTTCGAAAAGGAAATAATCCGAATGGGGCTATTCCTTTTTTTTGGGAATTTGAAACCTCGGGGCTAAATTCCGCTGGAGTTATTGCACTACATCAATCCCAACAAATCAGTTTCTGACCTACTTTTGGTTTGGTGGTAATGCCGCCAATGGTTTCCGTGTTATGGCGGTATGGAATTAACCGAGTGATTGTGGAATACCGCGCTTTCCAAAGGTCTGGGTGGTTGTCCAATCTTTCGACGTTTTACTTCCCCACAGTATTTCGCCATTGTTAAATAACCGCATTCGAACCTTGGCTGCAAAAAAAAACGAGTGGTGGGTGCACGACTGGGTCGTACGCAACTTTCTCTTTCACAGCGAGTTGGGCGTTAGATCAAATAGTGCGCATTTTGATTATTAATGCTTAAAATTATATAAAATGTCGAAATGTGATTATACGAACGTTTACTCCGAAATTTGAAGGAATCGGTGTCTCTGTGAAAAATCATTATTTGTCGCTATTGGCCAAAACTGAAAATTCCGTTAAGTGATAGTTGGGCTAAAACTAATTATGTGGAATTGTTTTAAACTTTTATAGTAGTATATATATTAAATTTCATTCAATTTGATGTAGTAGTTTGCGAGAAATTAACAATTTTCTTTATATGGCCTGAATGACAAAATCCGTTATATGAATTTTCTCGAAAAAACTGGGTATGCAGTTTTGTTGGAACTAATATGCTTATAGTATATATAAAGTTTAATCAAAATCGTTAGAGCCGTTTTTGAGGAAATTGAGGTTATGTGTAATTTTTATATGGCAGGTACCGTTATTAACATGGCTAAAAGCAAACAAAAAAAATGGCCTAGAATTATGACCAAAACAAGCTTGGATACGAAGTTTGAAGAAAATTGGTCAAGTCGTTTAGGCTGGGGAGACCATTACGGACAGACGGACCGACGGACGGAATTCCAAAAACCACTTTTTTAGGCTCCGCTATCATCGTAATGTTAGAATCAATCAAAATCTCGAGGTCGAAAATTTTCACGAAAACAATATCTTTCTCTTTGTAATGAAAGTTAATAAGCGCGGCTAAAATAAATTAGTTTTATTGGTGATATCAGGTCAAAAGCAAACATTTGTTTTTTGTCATAAATTAGGGGTTAAGAGGTATTCTGTGACTGCTATAAACTTTAAGGAAGCCACTTAAACAATTATTTTTACGGAAGAAGTTATGCCACACAAAATCGGTGACGTATACGTAACATTTTGTTTCAAATGTTCCTCATTTATTGTGAATATTTAAATTTATGTTCACCTATCTAATGCTGCACAACACAACCCTTACACACCCCAAATCCACCCTTTTTACAAAAAGCTTTCCCACAAAAAAAGCTTCTGGTACAACAAGTTATCCCCCTCTTCAAAAGAAACACAAATCCTGCCCCTCCAAGAAAAGCTCGAAAAAAGCCAAAAACAATGAAAAAGCGAACGAAATTTTCCAATAACCTAACGAATGTTCACAACTTTCTCCCCTAAAGAATTTTCTAAAATTTCTTCAGTCTTCGTGAGGTGTTATTCGTGAAAACAACCAAATCGCACATCTCGTTCGACTCTCTCTCTTTTTAATTCTCAATGTTAACAAAGGAATTTGAAATTCCCCAAGGATTAAATAACTCTTGAGGAAAACTTATTATTAAAAAAATAAATAAATAATAATAACGGATACAACCAATAATTCTAACTCTTAATAGTGTACTTAAATACTTATACTAACCTGAAAAGCAATACTTTACCTTTAGTCGTATATTTAACAAATTTCATATAGATATAGATAAATTTACAACCTAATTAATAATTCAAAGTTATCATTTGAAATTTTCCTTTCTCGGGACTTGGGTAGAAGGTCCTTTCGTTTCGTTTTCTTTTTTGCATTATCATCTTCTGAATTTTCTTCTTCTTGGTGTTATTACGTGTATCTGTGTGTGCGTGTGTAATCAATTTCGCCTCTGTGTCGTCGTTTTTTCGCACTTAAATCGTTAAAAATAAAAAAAAAATAGAAAAATGGAAATAAAACAAAAGGAAATGTTGGTTTCCGGAAAAATGCAATCCAAGTAGTGGCATGTAGTAGGTTAGTTGTGTTACATTACGTAGTCCTCCGGAGGGTTTATCTCTCTGTGGTTAAATAATTAATTCAAATGCACGAAGCTAACTGTTTACTCATCACGTTCAAGGAATATTAATTTCCATCACAATCAGCAGTCTGTTACCGAATATAAATCATAAAGGATACTCGAAAATAATACGTTCCTTGGGTAAGGATAAAAGTCAAGATACAATCCATTAGAGTTCCATCTCTCGTGTGTGCTTTTGTTAATTCGATGATCTAGAGAAAGGATCTCATCCACCACCCAATTGGACTATTGTTAGATTACCTCACCTGTATGTATGTGTCGGTGTCTGTGTTGAAGGATTTTCAAAGGCGGTGATAAATATCTCGTTGCTTTCATTTCGCTTGTTGAATATTAATAATCCATAAAATAGAACCAAGACAGTGTGGAGAGCCCTAGTAGTATCCTGTTACCACTGCTCATATAATATATACTTTTTAACCGAACAACAGCAGTGAAAGCAGAAGCGCCAGCAAAACAGAAAGGATAATCGTGTGCAATTCAACAGAGCTTCTCTATTCAATCTCCCATTCAGTGGAGAGAGGTGGATGATATAAATACAAAAAAAACATCAGTGGTATAGAAAGGACGAACCGAATCCTTTCAATTCTCGTCCACTATACCATACCCCAAAAAAAAGTGTTTTTGTTAGGTTCCCCTTTTCGTTCGTCGTATGTGAATATGAATGCTCTTCCCATCGACGTTGACCTAATTCCATGTTCGTTCGTGTTCGTCCTTCGTAGAGTGTTTCATCGTTTCTCCATTTCGTCCTTTTCGGTGTTTTAGTTTTTTTCTTTGGTGAGTGTCCTTCTGTGCGATATCGTGCACAATTTAAGTGTTTGTTGTTGTGGTACATATTCAATTCGTGGAAATTGGGATATTTCCTTACGTTTTTTTATCTCTCGTCTATTGTTTACTTCGTCCTTCGTACTGGCGAAAGAATAACAAATAAGAAAATATATTAACAGAACACGCGATTATTATATGTCTCGCATAATTACTGTTGAGATAAAAATTGGATTTAATTCGTTTCGGTTTCTCCTCGGTGTATTACTGCTGCTCCTGTGTTTGTGGTAGTTAATTACAATTTAATACGTCTCAACGTCACAACGTACAACGTCTAGAAGGGGAGCTAGTCTGAGTGTGATAAGGAATAGAAACAAATGTATGTTCCGTTAAGATTAATGCTATAGATGTACTCGTGCATACCGGTTAACTGTGCGTTATAGTATTTTAATCTGTATCAGCGATTTTATCGAAATCTCTGCGTGGGTGTGTGTTTGTTTTTTTTTTAATGGAAAAGTGGACAAAGGACCAATTGTCACGAAACTAACAAAAAGATTTCCGGAGAGAAAATATAAACGGATAGTTGTTAGCAGTAAAAACACAACTGGATTATACTTTGATTGCAGTCCTTCAACGTTGTTGGTAAGTTTAACGATGTCAATTTGTTGGTTTTTTGTATTAAGTAAACGTTAATGGCCTAGTAAATCGATTTGGGTGTGTCGGGTTGGTCTTATGCAAAGCTGAGTTGAAAGTCCCTAAAGCAAGCAGTTGCTATAACCTAACTTTTTATTAACAATAACGATGTTCGTTTATTTTGAAATTATAATTTTAAAGCTATTTTTTCGTTAAACTTATCTACTGTTCAGATATTTAGTATATTTAGTTTATTAAAAATTGACAAGAAAATCGTTGAGCATCTAAATGTATTAGAATATTTTTATCTCCTTGAATAAATCGATTAATGATTTGTAGAACTATTCAATTCCAGATAGTCTTACCATGGCAGGAAGGTTAATGTTGATCAATTTAAAAATCAACAAAAAAAAAATGAATTTCCAGAAAACAATATCTAGGATCGTTTGTATAAGGGATCTAAACGCTAACGATTCTGCTTTGGCATGGTACATAGAAAGCCTATGTTATATTTTTGAAAAAAAAATGTTCCCCTTATGTTTTAAAATTGAAATCGCTTGCGAAAGTCTAATAAACATCAAGGAATATAAATCTGTCATAAGAAGCTTCTTAAATTTGTAGTTCGGAATCGGCGTTAAACTCGAGCTGACGGTTATCTAAAAATTGAGCCCTAAAATTGTGTTCGTTTGTCGCCGATAAACGCCCTAACGTATTTACCGATTTTAACCAAACATTTACACATATTCGGCATTGGTCCATGTATGGTTTTTGTTTGAATGAAATCGGCCAACTTATGTGTGTGTGCTGTGTATGCATGAAGAAACACATGAATTTCAGTACATTTTGGGTTTCTTTTTTTCCACAAAAAAACTAAGTTGATATTTTGTGCGTTAACTAAAACTCACGTAATTTTCAACTTATTTACTTGGTTTTTCTTTTAAACTTAAAAAAAATTGTTTTTGGTTAAATTTGGTTTGAAAAAGTGTCTGAAGAAGATATGTATTTAGACATTCTGAATATTTTGCCACGCCCACATTTGGGGGCGTTTTTCTTTAAAAAAAACAGTTTTCGGTACAATTTTAAGTACATTTGAAGAAACTTTCGATGAAATTATTTTGTCCATTTTTTGTGGGTGTTCGCGATGCGAACGAAGCTTTAAATTATCTAACTCAGTTTTTAAACTCACTGGATATTCCAGGCATGCCACCACACCTTCTACGAAATTTGAAAGTTGGATCTCTGGTTATATTACTTCGGAATCTGAATCCACCACGGGTTCATGTGCATTGTCAATTTGGTAATTAAACAATTAGTAAAAAACATTATAAAAGTCCCCATTTTGATTGGCAAATTCCGAGTTGAAAATGATCTGCTGGCTCGCATTCCAATGATTCCCAAAGACGTGCCAATTGAAACGATGTCCGTTTGCGGTTTAGATATAAGCACACCATGTTTTTCACTCGTGTCATGTTCCCGCGTGAGCCAACCAACTAAATCGACTAGCTTGCTGAGTCGATTTAGCCATCTCTGTCCGTCCGTCCGTCACTAGTTTTTGGGCCTAGAGCTAGAATATTGGATTTTAGCACACGTATCTACTCATCGTTGCTCTAAGCAGAAAAAGTGTAAACTTTTTTAAATTCCGTCCACTGCCACGCCCACTTTTCACAAAAACATTGCTTTTGGCCAATCGGTTAAGAATTTTGAATGAGTGTCTGAATAATATTTCGTTTACATAAAATTTTAACCCCCGCCCATTTTTTGGGAGAATTCTTTTATAAAAACGATTTGTATACCCTACCGCATGGCATATGTAATAGAAAAACTTTTTTTTTGTCAAACCGTAAAAGATTTTGATTAACTGTCTCAGCAATATTTTGTGAAATGATACCATTTTCTATCTACCATCTTCGTAAAGATTTTAGCCACGCCCACTTTTTTGGTATGTTTAATTTAGGGATGGAATGGGATAGGGTATTTAACGATTCGCACAGCGGATTGTTGCCTTTTATATGTTGTTTTTAGTTAGCACCCAAAATATTCACTAGAAATAATTTCTATACATTCACCACTTCTTGATGTAAGTTCTCTTTAGAGAATGGGAGTTGGATTTGATTGAAGATAACAACTCGATTCACATCCCACGGATGGGTCTAAAACAGAATCTGGAGTGGGTGGTGTTTTCTCCGAGATTCTTAAACTAAGCATATTCTTTTTCCTTCAATGCAACGACTTTAATGTGCTCTTCGTGAGTTGATCATGAATTTTCAGTAAATTTACCTCCTAGGTAAATTTCATTCATGATTTTGACCCAAAGTCGATGCCGTGATATAAGGCCATATTTAAAAATATGGCTATTTGACGCTTTCACAAAGCCAGCGGGAAAGCGACAAAAAACCATTGTGGCTTTATGCCATTTTTAAATCGATTTTAAGTGAAATAAGGCCAAATTAAATAGTGCCAAATTTCTGAAAAATGACATTATTTCGTTTTTAAAATCGATTAATGCCAATTTTACGTTATTTCGATATAAATACAAATATATAAATATGAATACAAAGAAATTAAGCGTACAAGGAACCTCGCACACAACTCAAATCCAACAAAAAGACCAAGCAGGAGGGGCAGCATGCGCAAAAATCCCGTAAAAGGACTTACAAAAAACACTAAAATTCTTTCTTTATGGCAAAAAATAAAACTGCACACATAAATGAAGAGAGAAGCTTGGTTATATGGGCAGTAATGTCCGATTTTTTTTTTTTCAAAATTCAAAAAACCTATAAGAGTGGGCAGATTGTATCCTAAAGAACTACAAAAATTGATCTTAGTTTATAGCAAAATTGCATAGGGTTTATGCCTCTTCAGCCTTATTCAGAAATACAAAAAAACTTGGCATGCACAAATTAAAAAAAAGAACCTAGGCTTAAGTCACTGAATTGGATGTCAATGTCTAATTCTAATTTAGTTTTATTCGAAAAAAAAAAAAATAAATTAATTACATACTGCACCCTGTATTTTGTTGCGTCACACTTATTCTGTTGGCTATTTTTTTTTACAAAAAACTTGAATCACATTGTGAAGTAAATTTTATTGACGTAAATAAATAAAGTGGATATCCTGTCCACTATATTTGATGTCACAAAATCACAAGAGCAAACTGTCAAGTACAATTAGTTTATTAAGGCCACTCTACACAACATTCGTGCACTTAATGTACAAATCCATTTTTACTGACATACCAGAGTAGCCATTACCCACTTTGCATTAATTAATTTGCAATTCATTTACCACCCGCAGCTGTTAAAAATGTTAATCGCAATTGCACTGCATCTAATTAGTGAAAGCTAAATGCACTCTGTGTTGGAATATATTTTATCACAATTAATTAGAGGCTTTGCATATGCAAACTCATTAATCCTTTATTACGTAAAATAACGATAATAATCCATAATCGGTAGGAAAATATATATATTTAAAATATCTAATAGTGTTATGTAGTTAGATGTCAAATTGCTACCTGGTAGATATTTGTCTTTGACATAAATTTTGCAACTAGAGCGGAATACCGTATCAGCGTAGTCAGTATTAATCTGTTCTGTCACACTGGCAATGTCAGAAAACAAATTACCAACTTCATGTCACAATATTATAGAGTGTAACCACTTAAACATGCTTACCCCCGTCATTTGGAACACGCAAAACTTTACCATGTAACCCAAGTATATAGAGAAACTTTTATAATTGTAAAATTTTAAATGTTATATAAACCGCAACACACTTTAGTCCCAACTAACACACACTTTGGGTAACAAATTAATTTAAGTGACATCTCAATATCATTAAAAACACCAATATATGTTGAATGGCTGTTGCTGGCTGCTGTGTGTACTAAGTCATCATTTGTGTGTGGGTTGGTGGTTAAAACTTAAATTAAGGTTAAATAACGTGAAAAAGTTTCGTCCTTGTATTTAATTTAATGCTATAACTCTGGCTCAGTGAATATTTGCAATTTGTTGTTGTTTCCTACCGAAAAGGTTTCGTAAGTTGTTGCTTCAAAGGAATTTTTGAATTGCTGTGCTATGAGGTAGTTAACAACGCCAGAGTTGTGGTTAATTATTGCATATACACGAGTTTGAAACAGCTTAAGACCGCATCAAGTTGCGGCAACAAGTCACAGCGAATGTCGAATTTTTATTTTAAGCTAGATAAAGTTTTTTTTTTGAAAAGGCGTGGGTATAATTTCCTGACAAAGTGTTGTGCGGGAATATACCTTTGGAGAAGTACCTATGCCATGGATATGCCACACATTTTTTAAGTACAGAACATGAAAAATAAACTACTGTATGGTTATGCTTGAAATTACATCCTTGTTATGTTATGATGTGTGAACACTTTATAATCGCTTATTTTCTGAAATTTTTGATAATACTGATAAAATGATATCAACTTAGCTTTATTGGTGCGCAAAATCTTATCCAAATCACCACTTATGCCTAGTGTACTGATGCATCCAAATGGTAACTGAATTTTAAATTTGAATCTCGGGATCTGATGCTGCTTTTCCATTATTTTCTCATTTTAGCTATCATTAATAGCAAGACGCCATAGTTAAAATCGACAGTTTGCAGTATTAACGGTACAAAACCCAGATAGTGTCTTCATAGCAAAACTTCTAAGGGCTTTCGATCATATTAAACCTATCCTAAAATATATCCTCAGAGACTAACTTGAAAATCTCTGATTGATTTGCCTGATATCCTTTCTGGCTTAAGCACTTGCGAGAATTCTCGACCTACACTCGACAGAAGCCGTTCATTCTAACCGACTCTCTAGGGAAATCTAGTCAAATATGTGGAAACAGTCCTTCACGCAATTATTAAATTAAAAAAATATATCAATATAAAGAACTTCAGTATGATGGCCTTCCTCATCATTCGGGGAGTCTTCAACAATGAAGATCATAAAAGCTCTAAGGAGCTGCTTGTGACATGACCTTTTGAACAGTAGAGTTATTACCGCCAGTTTCGGCACAAACTCAGATAGAAGAAAACTTCATAGGGACGTACCTTAAGGAAGTGTGCTAACTTCTATCATCTGTGTATGTAGAAGACATGTCTATATTATATGTGTCAGATAAAAACTTAGCCGCTTTCAGAAATAATACAATCCCTTTAAAAAAGCCGGTGTCTGGGACAAAGGGCTATTGGCTGGGTAAGAAATAGAGCTGGGCCTTTTTAATAAGAAACACACAATTCTGACCAGGGTCTCTCCTAAGCTCAACGGCACTATACGTAAATTCTTAAAGAAAGCGAAATATCTTGTTCAAGGCCTAGCAGACAGTCTCAGTGGAGCGATGGTTAATGCGGTGAACTGCCGCGCAGAAGGTCTGCGTTCGATTTCCAGCCATAGCTACACCTAACTGATTTTTACTGGCTCTTCACTCATGATGATCTGACAAATCATCCGAGTGGTGTCAATTGTCTAGAAAAGTTTATCTCAACTAAGCCGTTCGGATTCGACATAATACTAGAGGTCACATGAATGGTTGTAAGAAAAAGCTAGACCCTGGTTATTAACGCCCCTGGAGCGCCAGAAATTTTTATTTGTATTTAGTCCTGGCAGAAAGCTTTCGTGTAATTATAGGACAATGCAACGTTCAAGAAAGACCTTAATCGGTAAATACCCGTGCTGAAAACCAATGCGCCACATTTGCGACCTTCAGACAAATATCATGCACCCGATATATACAACATTGCCAGACCTATATGTACCTACTTCATCAACAAATGTGTCCTTATACTTAGAGATACTCTCTAATATATGACAAAAAACTAAGGTTTTGTTACTGTCGAGGATTGAACCAGGGATCCCGCGATCAGTTCTTTGAACAGAATAGAATAAGAAGAAGTCCGTTTTGCTGTTGATCAGGCAAATAGTGTTGGTCCGGTGAGTGATAGTGGCAGCGCGCCTCAATTTGCTTGCAATTTGCGTTTAAGACTATGAAAGATCCACTTCGTTTGGAACTATATATTCTCACTCAACTTCGAGTTTTCCTTATCCATCTTAATAAGATTCTTTTCGGCCATTGAAAAACTTGTTTTGTTTTTGGTAAAGGTTTTGAACTTTAGATATTTATTCATTTCAATTTATCTTAAAACCTCGACCTGGCTCACTTATAGTAGCTTTTGCCAATCTCGCAGCGTTCTCTTGTGAGGCTTATTAATAGCTGCAAAGATCTGTTTGCATTCTTCTGCAAAACACATGTTTCTGTTTATGAGCAGAAGAAATGCAACACCATCAGTCTGAACCTTAATAAAAGATTGTCAGAAGCTGCATTCCAACCTTACCTACAATTCGAATGTGGTCCTTTTTGTGAATCACAAATTGATCAAATGAATTCATTCTGAAAACGCTGTAATATGGTATATTATGCTCATAAGGATATTAATGCAAGAAAAATAAGCCTAACTCTATGTTACAAGCAGTCAAGACAATAAAACTGTCATGGTAAGCTTCTCAAATATCCTGTTCGGAATCGGTGTTATACTGGAGGTCCCATTCTTTGTGGCAAAAATAAAACTTCACACAAACTTATAGAAGACGTATTTCCACCAATAAACAGTCTTCAACAATTTAATAAAAGTCAACAAACATCTGCAAGAATCATCTCAGGGCGCTCCTTTAACGTTATAGGTTATACATGAATGGACAAGCTATGTTTGAGTCCCTATATTGGCAGTTAATGCCAGATATAAGGCTGTGTGATTTCGTGATATTGTTTTTCAATTACTATTTGGCGTTTATATCACTCTTAGAGCCATTTCACACATACCCGGCAGCCGTCAAACTGGAACCGGCTAGCCGGTAGTTGGGAATATATTCTATTATGCTTACGTTTATTTTGAATATGATATAGTACAACCCACTTTACACAGCGGATTGAAGCCTTCTCATATGTTTTGTTCCTCTGCCGCCCAGTTGCTTCTTGGTACTAAGTCTGTTGCTTACATCTAATACTCGCCAGAACAGTCGTTTATTCTACCTTAGTTTTATACAGTCCTGTCCTGGCCAATTTTCTGCATTGCAGAATTTCTACTCTTAATGCCTCTACTATTTGTTGCTTTTCACATCTCCTGTAGCGGAATATATGCGTTTTACGTGCAGATACCATCGTCGCTGTACCATAAGTTTTTTTTCAGTTTTTTTTTTAACAAAACAAATCCGTTCTATTTTTGGTCGTTGGTCGAGGAAGGTTTTAAAAACAAATTCTTCCTTACTGATTCACCCCTATAAGTTTTATGATTTTTAAAACGTAGCTTTTACTATACGGGTATTAAGAGTTCCTTGGTAGACAAATCATTCAGAAGGTGGGTATTTGTTACGACCGACTTCCTACTCAAATTCAAGCGGTCGAGAAAGAAAAAGGTGAACACATTGATGCTTTAGTATATGGTAGGAAACGTTACTAATAAAACCACTGAGATCTGTTGATAAATCTTTTAATTTCTGTTTCTAATAAAGGTATCTCTGCCAATTAAACAAAGCTGTAGAAGAAATGTTCTCTCATGCAGGATAAGCATCATGCACAGGAGATGTCATCTGTCTAAGATTCTTTTTTGTTTCTGCATGTTCTATAGAAGTCGTTTGTAAAATGTTTGGCATATATCAACCATGCTTCCTATAAGATAGCGAACGCTTAATACCCCTGGGAGCACCCCTATTATGCCTCTATCAAAAGTAGACCGCGGACCACTCGCCTTATTCTAATCTTATCGTTCCACTCTCAATAAAGTTAGAGGTGTTGAAGGGCTATAAAACCTGTCTATCTGCTAGTGTTGGGTTCAGATCACAATTGCATATGACCAGTTCATCAGCTTTGTTGATTGCTACACCCCGACTTGTCCGGGAACCAAGCAGAGTAGTACCATGTGATAATTAAATGTCCTGAGTGCCAAGAGGAAATCGTCTACCCAATTCGTGTATACACGTTTGGAGTTAATCACTTAAAGTGCAGTATGACTTTTCACGAAGTTGCAGCTTTAAGGTTCACCTGAGAAAAGTTTCACAGAAAGAGATGATTATTTCGAATTTTAGAAGTTCCATCAGTAGAACGCATAGAAAGCATAGATGCAGTTTTCTTAACCATGTTTGAAAGACAAATCAGCTGTCTGATCTAACAGCTTTACCTCGAAATATTTTTGTAGTAGACACATAAGCCACCGCGCCATATAAAACTATTTGTTAAAGTAGCATTGCTGTCGCTTATATTTAGCTAAAGGGTAGCTTTGATAGTGCTAGCGTTGGAGTAAAGCTATTTATAAATAGCCCAAATAACTTATTTTAATTGGTTTATTTTAAAGAGGTGAGGAGTAAAGAAAGCCCCACTGAATTCTGCGATTTCTAACATTTTGAACAATAGTTTAACTTAAAGTTATGACGGTAGAGTAAAAGGCATTCGGGCACCCACCACCATTTTAGTTCAAAAGTCAAACAGAGACATTTTTTTTAATAAAATTCCAAGACTCTAACGACTTTATGGGGGTTAATAATTATTTCAAGTGTGTAGGGTTATAAGAATTCTAAACGACGAAAATCCCTTTACCAACCGTCTACGTCTAATGTATTCAATTGCTTATGGTATACAACTCATATCAATTTATTTGACAACCACTGTCACATACAAGCGCGCATAATTTTCTGTCAAATAGAAACATATACATTCCAGAAGAATAAGTAAAGGAAAAGCCCACTTCAGCCAAGTGCTTGTAGTTAATCCATGTATCGATTATGGTAGCCGACAACTTTGGCGTCCGCATTTCCCTCCAAATATTCACCCTTCACGAACAAAGAAAAAAAAACTTCACTTGAAGGTAGCAAAGCGCAAATAAGCCCAAACACATAATAGCTGAGGTAACCATTGTTTGTATGTAAATTTTTCCTGTGCCTTTAGCGCACAAACATCAGGTGTTCCACTCCGACCATCTTCACACACATGGCCAAAGGATTATTGTGCACCGTCTTTGTACACGATGGTGTGTAAGTTGATACATATTTCTGGCAAAAAAATTGATTTTCCTTGTTGACTTTTGGTGGGGGCTGGCAATACCCGTATACCTTTACAAATACAAGCTTGTTTGTTGATATCCTATTGATATCGAAAGGAGTTTACACACACTTTGTATACGAAACCATAGCTTAACTGAAGCAGTATTAAGGAGTTTGGTGGGCATACCTTGCCTGTTTATCTTCTGACATTTAAGAAAAGAACACCAGCATACACATTTACAATGGAATGCAAACACAAACATACGCATTTCATTACAGCCAGCGGCGGACAGAATATGAAAGCTATTGAGTGCTCATCGCTGAATGGGAAAGCGGTGCGATACGGGGACGTATTCCTCCACATGAGGTAGGTTTCCTTACATGTATTGATCGGAAGTTTGTAGGGGTTGAAGTCGAAGAGGATGTGTGCTTTGTATAGGCTCTTCCAATCGTTAGGTAATCACCATGTCAAGTATTATTCTACTAGCGTTTTTGTTTTGTTATATGATACCTGTAGTCAGATTTAATGAAGTAATTTTGTAAACACGAGTTGGTAGGGTGGAAAAGGTCAATTAGTCTTTGCAATGTAGGAGGTGGCCATTGTTGGCAGTCCGAATGCTAGGATAGCTTTACTTTATACGGGTCGTGGTTTCAGTAGTTTTATTTCCCCTTCCTTGTGTTGTGCTATTAACCGTTAGGGTTAGCAGTCGCTAAGAACAAATCAATGTGTAGGACACGTTAAGACCTGGAGGTGTTGATTTATGTGTTGTAAAGAAAATTTACTTCAAGTTGTTGTTTAATTTGTGGGTCTCAGTCGGAGACAAGGCAGCCTTCGATGCACTTCGATCATGGGCACGTTGTTTACCGTCGTTGAGTCCAAGCACCCTGGCAATCCATAGCACTTGATCGTTATGCATGAGGTTCAGTGTTCCTTGTCATCTCGAACCTAAAGGCTGGGATTCGAAGGTTCTCATGGCTAGGACATTAATGTTCATTAGCTCAATGCGGCTGTCGTCGTGGTTTTAGCCTTTGTACTAAATTCACATTACAGCTCATTAAGTCCATGGTTGCATCTTCTCCTCTATAAGCATTAAAAAAATTCGAAGATTAATTTTTTGCTCGAAAATATTTGCTCCCTTTTCAGGCGCTCAGCGCCTGATAGTATTAGAATGCGGTAGAGCAAACATTTCGACTTTCGGGTGAAGTGTTTTGATCATATTTGTTTCGCTAAACCGAAATGGCATTGGTTTTCTAGGGTCAGTCTTCGTAGTACCGCCAGTAAGATTTCATTTTTTGGTTTGATTTTGACTCCAAGGTAGGTGAAAATCTTCGTTCGTCGAGGGTACTTTACTGTACCTCCTACAAAACTTAAAAGCCAACGCGGTAATAATATCGATATCGTCTAGGTTTCACAGTAGCTGCCTTTTAATGTTTTCGTCTGCCCTATGCCATTTCTCTTTCTGTTTGAGATTAAAAAACCTCTTTTTCAGAATCCGATGAATTTTTGAAAAGGTCCTTTTTTTTAAAAAGCGCATTCCAAACTGAAGGTTGCATGGCCTGTGTTCAACTACATTTAATACATTTTATTACTTTTATTTTACTACCTTTTTATAACGTACAGTCCACTCTTCTCTTCCTATTTGGTAGTATGTATCGAGACATTGAGATTGACAGACACGAATCTGAGCCCTCTTAGTTCAGAATTGAATAAATAAGATTTAAAACCAAATTTTCGATTTGTTAGTTTTATTTAATTTTGAACTAAACAGCATGTTTTTCAGTGTGAGGCGAAACAGCTTTAAAGGTATCCCAAAGGCCGTCATCGATCAATTGAGCTTTAGGTTATGGATGCTTTCATACACGATCTTAGAGTCGATGATTGTTGAAGATGATTAAATTAAAAAAAACTCGTTGGTCTTTTCGGGCATAGAAAATGTTTTCTAAGGTCGTTCTGCCGGGTTGCAAGATACACTGGTACGTGCAGGTTAGTGTGTTACGGAGAGTCTTATTATGTTTACACAATATGTTGGATACGTTAAACGTTCTTCTTGGCGTGAGACTCTTCAATTTCCTTGACCTAAAAATCTGTGTGTTCTCTTTTCATGTAGTGATGTGGTAAGAAGTAACCGTGATGGCACAACCCCAAATTTGGAGGGCCAATTCATTTTCTTAGATACCATTAATTCATGGAAAATGACATGACTGCTGCCATTGGCCTTTGTAACCATCTCTGTTCAAGATGCCTGACTAACATTTGAGATTCTTAAATGACCTATTGTCCGAATATGACGAAGCAGTTTATATAAAAGTTGTTCAGCTTATCCAATCATTTTTTAAGGCTGAGCTCCAAACATAAAAATACAATCGACACAGAAAGAGTAAAACTGCTGTAAAACACGTTTTAGCCCTAAGTAAGTAACTTCATTCAAACGATTTATTTATTGTATTCTCTATTCCGATCTGCAAAACTTTGGAATGGTATTTCATGTAAAGGTCACATACAGTGTCCAATTGTCCTATGACAGATGGTCTCAATTTCGATAACTTTGTGATATTAATCTTAAGATTGCGTTGGTCATGTTGGGGCATAAGTTATATGCCGTCTATTCGCACCGACATGCGATTTAAGTTTGCCCTGCAGGTAAAGTTAAGGAGCATAACCATTCCCACAAATCGTAGGTACAGATTGTATACAGCCATTTTTGAAATAGTTTAACTTTACTATGTAAATGTATAAGAAAAACTCTGTCATTTGGATATCACTTACAAATAAACACTAATCATACCCGAGAATTTGTATGTAGGCACAAGAAATAAGTTACTAAGCAAGTTACCCACTCATATATCTTTTATCTTTATCGTGGTTATAATCGCGATATGTAAATATTATTTTTTCTGGTGAAATTGGGTTTTCATGAAACGACTCCAAAGCCCATGCAGCAAACACATGGCGTTTTAGAAGTCATTGCTGTGTATGCCGGAATTTACACGCATGCAAACTCAACTTCAAGATTTTTAAACTGAATTTGAAAATAAAATTTGATGACTTTGTTTTTCGGTATAAGCTTCCTTAATAATTTACCTGAACATGGTCTGTACCGGTATTACCTAACAACCAGCCTAATTGAACTATCCTTTAGGGTTTTATCTGCCAAATATGCAACTTTTGTAATTTTTATATGTTACTGTCATTATTTAAATTTTTAAAAATCTAGTACAAATTTGTACAAAAATAACCTTGTTGAAGTGTATTATAATAATAAATCTGTTTAATATGATATTTTAGTATAACTAACTTGAAAAACGTTAACGTTGCACAAACCTGTACTAGATTTTCCTGCATGTAAATTGACAATCGAATAATCCTTTAGAGTAATCATTTCTCTCACAGATACAAAATTATTAACAACTTTTCGTGTAGGTACACCGAATGAGAAGCAAAGTTCAGTCTTAAGCAAAGTTTTCACTTTGCAATTGACAAAAGACGTATTGAAAAAAAATAAAAGTGGAAATAATGTAAAATTGACTCTCAATGATTAGCAATGCATTTTTATGACAAGTGGTAAAGTATAATTTCCAAACAAAACGTCACTTCGTCTTTAATTAACACGAAAAATGTATTATGAGGAGTAAAAATCAAAAATAATAATCGATTGAAAGAAGTGACAGAACACCTAAATCCCTGATATTGACATTTCTGATTTAATATTTTTTTTAGTTTTATATTAGAACAATCGAATTTGAATTCCATTCCAACATCTAAAGAAGAAAAGCGTGTAGTTTTTGTTTGCACAAAGTCAATCACCGAACGTTATTTTCTTTGAAGCGCAAATGGAAATCTCAAAAGGCATTTGTTGAAATTAAATTGTCCATAAAGTTACAAATATTAGACGTAAGTAGAAATGTTCCGGCTATTCTATTCATTTTTCAAGACCATTCGGTGAAAAGTCAACGCATTTGTCACCTTTTTAACAGACACCTTTTTAACAGACATTGTCATTATCTATATTTAGGACACATTACAATCTACCAACAAAGAAACTGTCACTTGCTTATACATAATATATGTGACTTTTGTTGGACAAAGAAAAAAAGGACATGACATTTTTTCTCAACTTATCTTTCTGAATGTCAGGTGAAACGTTTACCTATTCTAATATCTGAATCGGCAGCTTAAATTATAAACGAATGAATAATTTATGTGGATAACACGGGCTCTCCAGACATTTAAATATGTATCAGGGCCATGTAGGGTTTAAGTAAACTACTTACGTTTCATTAACTAGCCGAATGAGGGTTAGAACACTACACACTCGTGTATATGTTATCCCATATTTTACCCAAAGAAAAGCTATTCCAAAAATGTTAAAAGTCTTAAAAGTCAAGGCTCTATATCCCAACTAAATAACCTATTACGTCACGCATTGACATCTCGAATTGACTTCTTTTCAAATACCCAAAAAGGACAAAAAAGAAAATCCACTTTCAGCCAGCCAAAGTGCTTTACTCTTCCTTTTCTTCATTTTCTGTGTCAACTTACACTTCGTCCTATTCTATATCGAACAAGAGGGATCATAATTAATGGGCTACACTAACGAGTGCTATGATTTTGAACCATTCAAAATGTAGGACAGCCTAGAAAAATAACCCATTTAGAGTATAAAGGCAGCCGCAATGTCAGTTCCCTCTAATCTCGTTTCTGAAATTCAGACAGAAAAAAAAACATGATTAGATATACAAGACAATCCACTCTCTCACGAAGCTAGCGATTTTGACGTTTTTTTTTTAAAAACCTCTCGGTCTATGGGGCGTCTTCAATTTCATGCTCTTGTGTATTTCATTCTCCTCTATGGTTTCTGTTCTGGGAATTCCTCGCACTTCCTTGTGGTTATGTGTTTGCACATCCATTTATATATTTATGTGTACACACAGAAAGTCAATATAATATCCTTTGCTATACTGAACCCCGCATCAGTTGGTGTATATAGTTTGTGTGTATGGCTTTGACATTCCTGTCGAATTGAGATTGTGAAAAAGGGTGACGGTTTTTTTTGCTTGTGTGATTTTTGGCCCCTTCGCAATGAAAACTTTAAAAAGGTTCCATAAACAGATGACGCGACGTGATGGTGGATTCTGTCTTAATTCCGGGTGTTGTGCCTATACAGGCTACCCCAAGGGAGCAGACAAATGTTTGCCATAATGACAAATTTCAGAGTGCCTATTTGGTGACGTGTCTATCAACTTTGTGACATGTAGACAAACCGAGTTTTGAGTAATAGAAGCAATATACTAAACGTACATGCAAATAAGCAAATATATTTACCACCGAACTAAGTACCTATCCGTCAGTTACAAATATGGTCCTTTTAATAAAAAAACTGAATCGATTTTTTCGCCATTTCAATTTAACTTTTTCGTAAAAATTAACATACATAGGCCTTGAGGTATATCATATCTGTATCCACACGCGGTTTGCGTTCAAGTAGATACTTATTTTATTGGACTTGAAATGGATGTGCTTTGTGGAATCCCAGGTGGATACAAGTTTCCATTTTATATGTTCGGGATAATTTTGCGCGATATCAGCGAATTTTGTAAAATTGGTTTTCTAGGCTTTTTGTGGTGCAAATATTTTTGATGATTAAGTTTTTGTGTTTTTGCTTTGCGAATGGAATTAGACAATTTTGCAAATTTTAATAGAGAACATGTTTTATTTTTAGGGATAATGAATTTAATACTTCTTGGTATTATGTAAACCCCCACGCAAAATGATTATCTGGTATTGTTACTTGTCCTTGACATTGTCAGTTGGTAGCCATGACAACATTCTATTTAACGACACTTTGGAAAGAGTACATATATACAATTACATTGGTCAGCGATAATTTGACATAATGATCTGGTAGTATGAATTGTCATAAGAAGTCTCTGTCGTTCAGTTTCGGCATAAAACTGTAGGTCCCTCCATCATATATACATGAATGGTTGTGAGAAAAATATAAGTCCAACATTTCGGCAAAACTGTGTATTCAAAAATATATCAAAAACTTTGCCATTACACTCAATAATAAGCTTACAGAAATGGAGTCCGTCTCCAGTAGGCTAGATAAATACGCTCTGATATATTCAGACAAGTCCGGCCCCTTGAATAAAAATGATGACTGAGCCGAAATGCCAAATGAACATTAGGGGCTTCCATGAAATACGATTGGATGGGCAGGGCAAAAGGAAGATGAGAAACTGCGAAATGGACTAAGGTCCTTTTTGTGGTTAGCAGAATCAGCGGATTTGTCTAAGAAGAAGTGTTTTTCTTCGAAGGTAGCAGCGAATGCTTTTTGACAAATGGCTAAATGACTTTGTTGCGAAACGTAGCACCACATCTCCATCTCACATTTCTACCACCTGAATATCAATAAATGGTCAAGTTCCTGTCTAATAAAAAAACGGTCAAGCATATTGAATGCATTGGGGTATACCAGAGACACTGATAGTATTTTGGATGTCCAAACACTCCAGGTGTCTAACATTGACTCGTTCCATTTTGTGGGCAAGATAATCGTATGGTTGCTTTGGTGAGAAAATTCAATGTCAAAAGATTGCCGCTCAGACGTTTGCAGAACGATTATTTCTTTAACTCTAGATGAATACCGCAAGCATTAGATCGCCCCCAATTATTATGTCAAGTTTCTCCTGACCACCAGGGGCCTGTAACACAGAACAACAAGTCAACTAGTCAACAAGTACTTGTTAAACTATACTTGTTCAACAAGTGAAGATCAGTTCTGTAACACAACAAAAACCGCAATACTTGTTGAAAATAAAAATTTCCCCGGACTTGTTGATCAGTTCAACAAGTCTGTCTAACGCGATGAGTCGGAGAATCAGTGAAGAAAAGAAAGTAACCATTTTATCTAAAATAAGACAAAACAAACACATTTTGTTTGGTGCTTTCTCTGATTTGCTAACAAAATCGAATAAAAGTGATAAATGGCGAGAGGTGTACGTATTGGCACAAAGTTTAAATATAGTTCCTGAGGGAAAAGATTGGACGTACATCAGAGATGTGTTTTGGCAAAATTGTAGGAAATATGCCATAGTAAGTATTGATTGCAAAATGTTTAAAATTTAGTTATAAAAAAAAAATATTGGTAGGCCAAATTAGACAACTCCAAAAAAACGGGATCTTCAGGTGGCAAAGACGGCAAGCTCAGTTCATGCGACAATATCGTACTTGATATTATTGGACAAGAGTCAGCAGTTACAATTGGCCTTGGAGTTGAAGAGTCTATGGAACCTGGCAATAACGGTTAGAGAAATAAAAATTAAATTCCTACAAATTAACTTTTTTATATAGATTCCCGACTTAGTGGAAGTCGTACAGAATTCACACAGAGTAATAGAAAGTAAATAGAATGATGTATATATATAATTTATTTGTAGGCAGAAAGCGATTAGCCAGAAAGGAGTGCCCAACGATTTTGAAAAAACGTAAACTGATGATAGAGCACCTAGAATTACAAAATTACAAAATAAGACTAGAGATTGCTTTGTTGGAAAAGGAGTTGGGTTATCCTCCCTCGACTTTAACGAAAAGTTTAGCGGATGGTGGATCTGAAAAAAATGGGGATCAAGACTTAGAGGAGGACGATCTTTATTCTAATGATCAATAATAATGTTTACTTTATTTTTCCATTAAAATAATTTTTTTTATTTCTTGTATTTTACATATATAAGTTAATATTTAATTTTTTTTATTGGTTATTTTGAAAAAAATTCAAGAGCTGCTGTTGTATTATTTGTGCATCTTGCGAAGGAGATTGGAATAAAAATTCTACTTCATCGCTTGTTTCCTCTTCCTGTTGTGCATTTTCTTCCTCGGACGTGTAGGTGTAGGTCGTACAACTGTGACACATATTGCATAGAGCCACACAGCATTTAAATATATTAGCGGCAAATACGGGCTCAACTCGCAGGTGATTCAGGCACGGAAACTTTTCTTTTAAAACGCCGAATGCGCACTCAATCAATCGCCGTGTTTTTTTATGTGCTCTGTTGTATCGGATAACAGATACTGTATTAGCAGATGAGGTGGAAGGTGGCATCAGCCATGTTTTTAATGGGTAAGCGCTGTCACCTAGTATTACGCTATTGGGAAAAGGCCTCCACCCATTTTCCATTTTTTTGGAACAGCGTACTATTTCGCAGCACTCGTGCATCATGCACACTTCCCGGCCAGTTAGCACTGACATAAAAGAATCGTAAGTCTGGTCCACATACTGCCATACAATTTAATGAATGATTGCCATGTCGGTCAACGAAAACTGATTCATTATTTGAAGGTGCATCAATGTTGATCAAAATACCATCGATTGCACCACACGCTTCCGGCATACCACCTTTTTCAAAAAAGCCCTGAATCGTAAGGTGTACACTTTCGGGCCAACACACTTGTTTTTGAAACTCAACTTCATTTATTGCAGAAGTGACTTCTTTTATACAGCGACACACTGTCATTTTATTAACACCATGTGCGTCAAATATAACATGGTACTGACATCCTGTACCAAACCAGTGCAGAGCTATTAATAATTTCTGCCTAACACTTAGCGCTTTGCTCTTATTAGTTGGAGAACGCAATCTGTGGGAGAGACTTTCCGTGAGGTAGGCACACGAAATTTTTCAACAAATAAATGAGGTTCTATTTCGAAATTAATTCTTTGTTTAAATACTTTTTTATTTTTTTGAGTTTCTTTGTCACTGTCTGATTCAGAATAAAAAAAAAACATTTTAAACAGCAAATGATTAAATTATTTCTAAACAACCTCTTCACTGAATAGTATTACTTGGAACACTGTTGCAAATATTTAATTCTAACTTGTTGACTTCTAACAAGTCAACAAACGTCAGTTAGAAGTCATTAACTTCTCAACAAGTGCAGCCTCTTTCTTCTTCCACACTTGTTGTTTCCAGTTACAGAAACGATGAATTTATAAAATGTCCCACTTGTTGAGAGATTCCGAAACAAGTGTTGCGCCGCTCTCAGACTTGTTGTTATGTGTTACACAAAATTTTAACAGTTGTTTAATTTTACTTGTTTAACAAGCACTTGTTGTATTGTGTTACAGGCCCCAGCAATTTAACTGTGTTTGGACGAATAATACTATGCTCGCAGCTAAAAATGATTCATACTAGGAAACTCTGCTGACGAAGACATGAGCTTTTGAAAAAGTCACAATTTTTATTAAGATTTTCAAGATGATAACAGTCCGTTCTTAGTTTAAAAGTTTTATATATAAAAATGATCAAAATTCAATTTCAGGCAAGCACGACCGACCGATGAGACAACGGAAACATACATAGGAAATATTTATAGTCGTCGGCATTGCCAGATACACACAAATTCAATTGATAAAATTATAAGCAAAATTGTAGTATACCATGATGACTTAGGATGATACCATACTTGCTTCACAAGCAAAGTGAGGACAGGAATATATAAACTTAAACCTTACAAAGCTGCTGAAAATGAATCATTTGCCTGATCCACAAAAATGTAGACCTACTGAATAAAGACGTAAGACTCCTCAATATTGCCTGTCCGCAATAATATGTAAAATCTTGGAACCGCTCAAGCATTCTAAATGAACCACCGCTATCTTAACAAGCATACCACAAATGCAGATTCAACAGAGACTGCTGTTCTAGAAGGTATCGAAAAATACGTTTATTGCAATGACTACACCTTTACCACTTTTCTAAGTACAGAAGGAATTTTGCAAAACGTGCATGATTAAGGTAGTAGCTGATTCGAACGATCGACGTAATCTTACCGTCAGGGAAGTTTCTTTCCGTCACCACCGAAATCATGGATATTGTGAGCATATATATACAAGTTAATCCGAGCAAAACAAAAATTATGCTTTTCACCTTGAACACTAGGCCCTATCCTTTAATCTCCAATATCAATAAAACCGGACGTAGAAACATTCTTGTTTCTATGCCAGACGAACTGTTCGATCCTTACACCCATTATCTAGCCAAATTGAATTTCCATGAACGCTTAACTTGTGGTTTTGTAACAGAAGATTTAAAAAAAGCAATCGTTGATGAGTACTTTCCCAAACTCTTATATACTGACGGCTCCAAAATGAACTGTTAGGTAGGCGGAGGTCATATATCTATTACAACTAAATTGTTTCGTCTGCTGATTGTTTCAGCTTATTCTAGACGAAACCGACTGTTTGCTGACAATCAAGTCGCTATTAAAATCATTATTTGAGCATCAACGCCATCTAAACTAGTACTTTAACAAGATGACCTCCATTGGAAGTCTAAAAATCTGTACAAAGCACTTGTATATGATTTCAAGGTTGGGCCCGTCTGAGAAGCGATCAGCATTATCACCCTGCAAATAACAAGATGGAGAAACCCAATAGGATCAAACGACATGTGGCTATACGTTAAAACATGATAAACACCCGCGACATCATAAGTCAATCCCATAAGGAGATTTGTAGCGGCCATTTGAACACTGGGCTCATTCTGTGAGGGATTATATTTCTGTTGGTTGATGATTATTGCTATGACTCAACTTCGGCATTTAGACTACTGGAGGCCCTTGTGAAAAAAATAAATTTCTAATCGCATAACATCCACTGTCACTATAGGAGATGCATAAATGCATAAGCTGCTCCAACACAACAAAACCAATCAATATTGGCTTTATACCATTCAAATTTCAATAGCTTCCAATCATAGCTCCGTGAATATTAAAAAAAAAAACTTTTTTCCACCCCACAACGCACAAATAATGAAAAGATCCCTGAAATATTCTACCTAGAATTCCACTCAGGAATTTCCTCATCTTCGCACCATTGCACATGCAAATTATCTCTGCCTGGTATAAATCGATTTAAAGGGTCAATTTCCAATCTTGTCAAACTCAAAGTCTGAACAAAAAAACCTCAAACCCTTCTCAGGTCGGCATCATAGATACGAGTATTTTCCGGAATGATTCACCAAATTCAGTCATGAATATTCAATTTTATTGAAAGTATTTTCCATTAAAGTTCTTCGCTGCTCTTCTTGTTTTTATTGTTCAGTCGCTATTAGCTCCACTGCTCGAATGTATTGTCCCGAAAAATGTGTACGGCGGACCAATAAAGATTCAAATAAGCATCCTGCCCAAACTTGTGTAATAGCGTACGGTTTCTATTTTTTTTGGGAGGGCGGTAAGCCAGTGTTCTTGAAAAGTTTGTTCATTTTTTTGTGTGGATTTAATGTTGGACAGGATTATTTTGAACATTGTACAAACAAAAAAATGAAAGACACTTTTTGAGAGTAACTTTAACAAAAGCCGGTGATTCGTCGATTTAACCTTCGAAAGTTGTTCGTACGGTTCCTTTATGACTTCATCAATATGGTGGGTGGTCTTCATTCTGCTTGGGGGAGGATGAACCGAACAAAATGTATCTCTTCACCTTTTGTGTGAATTAGATTTCAGTAAAGTAAAGGGAGGACGAACGCATTCCTTTTTGTCGAATCGATTTTCGATTTCATTTCCGAGGCACTTTTCTTATCCGTTGATATAGTGATGATAGTGGGGCGGAAAAAAAGGTTCACGTCGTCTTGTGGTTTGTAGTTGTTGTACACTCCAATTGTGCTGTTGTAAAACCCAATGGAAACGTTTTTGCTCCATGATCTCTGGATACAGTAAATATTGAAGGACATTTTTTTTATTCAAGAATTTCAGTCAAGGGAAGTGTCAATGCTGGTGTGGTTTTATTGACACTATTTTCGAAAAAAAACTTCAATAAACATAGAATATGAGTGGGGATGAATGATGTGGTGGTCCTCTTTCTGGATAGTTGAGGAGATCTTTGGAAGTTAGTTGTCTGAAAGGACATTTGAAAGTTTTGGGTTGGCAATCATCGTAGCAATGATAAAATAATATTGAACCAGCCGAATGCAATTAAGGAGAAATATTTAAGTTTATGAAGCAAAAGGGACATTTTTGAAAGTTTTCGAATTTCAGGAAGCAAAAGTAGTTTGCGGAGTAGAATACACAATATCAAAGTATGTATTTGCTTTTTGTAGAACCCACTTAGTTCCATTGACATATTCTATCGCCACCTAATCCTTTAACTTTAAAAAAGTTAGTTTCACTGAAGAAGTAACATCTATCTTCTATCTTGACTATTTAATTCACCAACACGCTCGACTTTTATAAAATGTTGAAGGTCACACTTTTTTGTCCAACTTTGCCGGGCGTGGTTCTGAATAGAAATTACATATTACATCCAAAGTATTCGCATCGAATAAATTAAACACCACATTGAGAACTTCCTAAAATAAATTTCGCTAGTGCAGTTGAAGCTTAAGAAACCAATGTTGATAAATAGGTGGTAGTCTTAGTAGTCAGATAAGATTGGGGAAAAATACAGCCAACGAATTTATAAACATTAATGGGACATTTAAATGCTTTAACCTCAAATTAGGAATGTTGTGGTCGTGGTGGTATGAAATCAGGTATGTCAATAATATATATGGAATTTTCATCATTTGGTGGAATTGATTTAGTCATCATTAAAGTTATAAAGCTGTAAGCTCAACTCAGATAAACTTTTATGCCAGCTGTTGTGAATTTCAGACTAAATGTAAAATAACGGGTCCGCCATCTAACGTTTTTTTTTTTCAACTAGTGCTTATTTCGTGAATGGTAACACTTAGCTCATGTCTGATATGACAGATAATTAGTTTATAGTGTTATCCTTCTGCTGAACGAATATGGTTGTGTATATGCTTGAACAACGCTGGGAAATATTGCGACATTACTTTGAAAATCATGGTAATGTTGCAGAATGTGTGCGAAAATTGCGTACGGATTTTGGAAGAAGAGAAGCACCGTCAGCTCCGTATGTTCGTTATCTTGTGAAAAAAGTGAAAGAAACTGGCATCCTCATCGATAAACCAAAGCGTGAAAAGCCAAAAACAGTGCGTACACCCGAGAATATTGCTGCTGTGGCAGAAAGTGTGCGTGAAGAGCCATCAACATCTATTCACCGTCGTTCTCAACAATTGAACATTTCGGAGACATCATTGAGACGAATTTTGCATAAAGACCTTGGTATGACGCCATACAAAGTCCAATTGGTTCAGGGGTTGAAGCCAACTGACCATCCAATGCGTTTTCGCTTCGCTAAGTGGGCCTGCGATCGACTTAGAGAAGATGCCGATTTTGCCAAAAAAAAAACATCTTTTCAGGTGAAGCTCATTTTGATCTTGGCGGGTATGTAAACAAGCAAAATTGTCGCATTTGAGGCACGTATACATTGAAAAGCCAATACACGCAAAGCGAGTCACTGTTGGGTGCGGATTTTGGTCCAGAGGCATAATTGGGCCATTTTTCTTCGAAAATGAGCAAGGAGTGGCCGTTACAGTCAATGGCGATCGTTATCGGGCCATGTTGAACAAATTTTTGTTCACAAAAATTGAAGAGGAGGATATTGGCAACATTTGGATTCAACAGGACGGCGCTACGTGCCACACAGCCGAAGCTACACTCGATGTTTTGCGCCCTGTTTTTGAAGTTCGCATTATCAGCCGCAGAGCTGATGTCGTTTGTCCACCTCGGAGCTGCAATTTGACACCGTTGGACAATTATTTGTGGGGTGCCGTAAAAGATAAGTGTTACGCCGACAAGCCAGAGACCATTGACGCTTTAAAGGACAATACAAAGGACCGATCGTGTAGGCTACTGCATGGCCAGTCGAGGCAGCCATTTGAATGAAATTATTTTCCATTATTAAATGGAAGGATTTTACTTTCAAATAAAAAAAGAAATTTGAGAAAATATTCAGTATTTTTTTTTTATAGCATTTTAAAAAAAAAAGTTATTTGGCGGACCCTTTATATGAGTATGGCAAAGGTTGAGAATCGAAACCAGTTATTCTGGCGATGTCCTTGATTTAATGGTTTGATTTGAATAAACAAATGGGTAGAATTGGAAAGAAAATTATATTGAAAAAGGATTGTCGAAAACCATTTCCTTAATTTTCTGGCACTGTAACCACTTTTTTTCGTCAAGATTTTGATGGAGCTGTATTGACGACACTTATGAAGCACTTGACAGTTAATAAAGTCTGTGTATGATAACATATCCCAAGATTGAAAACGTCTATTCACTCAACCAGCCCATTCAGCACACTTAACAGGAAGTTTTAATGGGGGTTCTCCATTCCAAATTCGGCAATTTTGCTTGTTTACCAAAAATGGGCCTCACCGGAGAACAAATTATTTTGTTGAAAATAAGAATCAAGCTGAATCATAAACCTATACGACGCGTATAATGGTCCCGCGGTTTCAACTATTGTACAAGCTGAATCCTATAAGCTTTTAAGCCAAGATCTTCCACAAAGTGGAAGGGCATAGCTCCAATTGCTGTGTACGATGACGAATTGGCTTATTCGGATTCTCCTCAACACTGCGCTCCACAACGGCAATAACTTCTTCTGTTCACATTGTTTGTCGTCTTCGTGGATGTGCATTATACTCTAGAGTGTACATGGTGCAATTTATCGTGTTCCTCATAACTTGGTCAGATGTACGGTAATGTCGAGCGTAAAGTGGACATAGCGTATAATAATTTTGGCGAACCCAACCATTGTTTTTATAATAAGTTTGCAAAATCTGCACGCGTTGTTCTGGCGTTAATCTATTTATCGTAAAATGATAAAACGTACTTTCCACAAATCAACTTTCAAATGTCAAATAGAGTTGTTCATGAGACTATCTCCCTCCCAAGTGCGTTGTCTCTTTCTTTAAAACTTCAAAATCACTTGGAGGATGTGATATTTTATATGGCGGGAGTGCTGTTTTATGGGGATATTGCATTAAAAACATAAAAATATACGTAATTTACTATGAAACACAAGTTATTAACTTATAAAAATACAAAGTGAGTGCGTTAAATCATAAAATTGATATAAAAAGAGTGAAATTCATGACCAGTATCATTGCAAAGTGTGAACATAATTGCAATTTCAATGAGAAAAAGAAAAAGTATTCTGTGCAAAAACAAAAAAAAGTGGTTTTTAACAATTTGATAATTTAACATTAATTTACATGTGCTATGTCAAAATAATTTGTATTTTTTTAGTGGTTTTTAATTCAATTTTTAATTAGATTTATAATTTTTTCTGGTTTGTTCTGTCACTTCACTTTCCGCGGAATTGTCAAAGTTTGTTTTCATACAGATGCTGTCAGTTTGTCATTGGACACTCACGTTATCGTGAACAACTCCATTGACAATCTTTAGAAACACTGTTGATAGTTTAAAAAACCAAATCTATAAAAAAACACCCTTTACAAGTACTTTAGTTCGTTCCAAAAATTTATATAAATTTAATGCACAAAATTCTAATGACAAGAGCTAAGCTTCGGGACTCTTTCTGAATAAAGGTTTTATATTTTTTAAATCAATGAAATCAGACTGCTTAAAAAATATATATATAAAAAATATATTTATTTTACAAACATAAACTATACAATATGAAGATCTGAATACGGTTTTACTTTCAAAGCTAAATCGTAATTCCCGAAGGGGGTGATCATGATCAAACAGCTACGGTTTGAAATTTTGACAGTGGCGACCCATTGAAAAAAGCGAAATAGCCATTTTATATCTTTACCACTGCGATGAAACCGCAATGCATGTTTGTACCTGCCACTGGCAGAATTGTTTCCAAAAACAAAATACAAATCGCTCTTCAGCACATCACCATCGACAAACCAAAAATATGCCAAAGACGTAATTACATAATAACGTGGACAACCACAATCAATTTAACTCCCGGTAAATGTATATATATACGTTTCAGCAGTTTGTTTATCCTTATCGACACATTCCCATATCAGACTTGTGATTCATAATTACCGAGGAGGATGACAACTAAAGAAACAGCCACGTGAGTTGTGTATTTTTGTGCTCGATGTCACCTGAACGAGTATAACGATTTATGTACAATATCCTATCGGAGGTACACAAGCTGCATAAACATCAATGTACACAATCCATGCATCCGGGTAGACATATTGGAATGAAGCCAACTTTCGAAAGAACGTCCGACTTTTCGGCTGGATAAAGCAAAGAAAAAAAAAAACTTAATTTCGTGTGGCGGTTTTTTCCTTCAAGAATTTTCTGGGAAATTTTCTAGACTGTTGTTTGTGTGTGTGTGTTTTTTTACTGTCGATGTTTGTGGCGAAAATTGCTGACGAGAATTTTTAAGGATTTTATATTTGTTTTGTGATACAAAGGCAGATTGCCAATTTATAGAATGACATATTTGGAACTTGTATAAACATGGTGAATTTTTATTTTATTTTCTTTTAGCAAATGTTCGATCGATAAGGAGTCTAAACTCTTAAAGAACAAGTAGGTAGTAGTGTAGTGAAAGTTTTCCTTAAATTTGGGTGAAGGATAATTGGATTATAAATTGAAATGGTTTACAAAAAGTGAATTTTAGTGCTATGGTATGTCTTTCTGTTTTACTGGATGACATCAGTGGCACATTGATAAACATTTTATTATAAATCTCAACTACCAGGATGGCTGCGGATTTTATATATTATTTTGAAATTTGTCATTTGTGATCCATAGGATTTGCAACAATGAAAAAGACTAATGATAGTACCGCAGGTTTTTAAATGTATCGCAGCAGCATTAAATAGTTGATTTCATTTATAAATTTTAATATTAGGGCCGTACCATGTTTGCTTGCAAATACTTCTACTTAATCGCCCGTATAGTTGTAATGGAGCACAAAATGTCTAAAAATGCATTACCTTCCAGAAATTACTTATAGGTAGTACCACTTCCAAGCCACTAAAACTGCCACCAGCAATAAAAAAAAGGAACTCTCCAATTGTAATAAAATCTGATTTCAGTATTAGCGCCGTCTATTGAAGACTTAAATATCCACACAGAAACCTGGCGCTCTGCAGACAGCCGACCATGTGCTAATCGATGCGAGTCACGCATCCAACATCGTCAACGTGCACACATTCCGAGGGGCAAACGTCGATTCTCACCATTTTCTTGTCGCAGCTAAATTCAAAGCTCGACTGTCCAACAAGAAGATATTCGACGTTGGAAGCCTTAGCAAACCTGGAATAGCCAAAGCCTACAACGAGCGCCTGAGTATGAAACTCTCCTCTGTGCACTCGCCTACCGCGCAGACGCCAACAATCAGTGATGCCGTTATCGCGACATCATCAAGGAGGTAGCCGAAACCACTGTAGGGTACCAGCAACCCCCGAGAAAGCGCCAGTGGAGTTATTAATGCATGTACAGGAAAAAGGTGACAGAAGATGCACACAAGAAAGCGCTACAGCGCAAAACAGAAGAAGCGACAGTAGACTATAGAGCCAGCAGAAGGGAGTAAAAGAAGACCCTGCGTAGAAAGAAGAGAACTTACGCAGCTTCCCAGCTCAAAGAGATCGAAGAGTCGCGCGATCGTAACAACATCCGGAGGTTTTATAAAAAGGCTAAGCAACTGGCTGCTGGCTACAAAACCGGAACGCAGGCTCTTCAAGACAGCGAAGGAAACCTAGTCACCGAAGCGCAGGGAATAGTAGATGTGTTTAAGCAGCATTTACAGTAGCTGCTTAATGGGCATCACGTAGAGAGAGTGATAGAGCAAGAAGAGAACCCACGTCTAGTTAATGAAGAACTAGTTCCACCACCTAGTATAGAAGAAGTTGGCCTAGCTATAAAAAAGCTAAAAAGAAACAACAAGGCCGCAGGCTCTGATGGCTTACCAGCGGAGATTTTTAACTACGGTGGCTTCCGGCCCGGCAGATCGACTATAGACCAAATTTTCATACTGAGGCAAATCCTAGAAAATACCAAAGTATTTCAAGTCGAAACTCACCACCTATTCATCGACTTCAAAGCCGCGTATGATAGCATAAATCGTCAGAAGCCCTATATGGCGATGGCCGGATTCGGAATCCCGGCAAAACTGATTCAGCTGTGTCGCGTGACGCTGGAAAATACGCACTGCAACGTGCAGTTTGGAAGTAGCTCCTCCGAACTATTCCCAACATGCACCAGATTTCGGCAAAGAGACGCGCTATCATGTGACTTCTTTAATCTCGTACTGGAGCAGATAGTGCGCAGGGCAGGTGTCAACACGGTGACGTCATCGGTCGCTCCCAGCGTGCCGTCATAAAAACGTTCACGGCGATTGAAGAACAGGCGAAATCCGTTGGCCTTGAAGTAAATGAGGTCAAGACTAAGTATATGCTATCAACAAACAAACAAGCATCTGTACACCGCCTAGGACAAAACGTCACTATTGATAGCAGCAATTTCGAGGTAGTTAAGGAGTTCACCTACCTCGGAGTAAACATAGACTCCACGAATGACACCTTAGTGTAGATCCGGCGAAGAATTACACTAGGATACTGTTGCTACTTCGGTTTGGCTAAACAACTGGGTTCAAAACTCTTAACACGAAGGACGAAATGTGTGCCCTACAAAACCTTATCCTGCCAGTTCTGCTCTATGGCACCGAGTGCTGGACGATAAGCAAGAAGGGAGAGCTGATACTGGGCTCCTTCGAAAGAAAAATACTTCGGCGGATTTTTGGCCCTGTGCGCGAGGAGGACGAATGGAGGAGATGATACAACCGCGAACTCTAAGCTGTACCAAGATGCGGATGTAGTCCAAAAAGCCAAAACACGACGATTACATTGGCTCGGCCGCATTGAGCGTTTAGACAATAATGCTCCAGATAAGAGGATCTTCGAATCCCAGCACCCTGGTTCGAGAAGGCAAGGAAGACCGAACCTCCGTTTCAAAGACCAAGCCATCGCAGATGCCAGAGCGCTTAGTCTAGACAACTGGAAGCAGCAAGCCCGGGATTGTAGGGGATGAAAGGCTGCAGAGTCTCACGGGTCGGGAGCCCGATAAAGTAAGTAATTGAAGACTTTATGATCGCCAAATTGAGATGCATATCACCTATATACTTTTGATAACTGATAAATTGTTGAATTTGAAATTTGAGAAAATTTTGGGCACAGAAAATAAGTGAGATTGCAATGTTAACGTTGGTTGGGAATTTCATAATAATTTAAAAAAAAAATAAAAACAATAGTGGTTATGTACTTGACAGATGTTTTTGCGAGTGGTTTAGGTCAATGGTGGTTATGGTTAGACAGCTTCTTGACATTTCTTTCTGTATTGGCAAGCTAATGATCTTGATAGAATGATCATAATGCACCAACCTAAAAACATCACTTCTGATCCATAAGTGGGGTCCTTCGGTTAGACCTACCTCAAAAAAATATTGACAGATCTTACAATATTCGATCACTTTGTTGTTGATGATAATCAAATATTGCCTTTGTTGAGATCCAAGTGTTTTTCGGCCTGCTTCTATTCAGCGATTGATTGGGATTGTTTGCTGATAACTCCTTCGTAGGATCCCTTCTGTTATTATGACAAGCCACACTGAAATGTGTCGGTTAGTTTGTTAATGATCGATTTTAGGGGTTTACATACTACGACAGATTGAATCTTAAAGTCTATGTTAAGAAAACTATGGATCTGAAATTAGCAGAATCTTGTGTCTTTTTATTCGAATGGGGTAACGATGTTATGTATATGTTTGATAAATATTTTTGATAAAATAGTGTATGCCCCTTACCAAGTCATATCTCGCGGCTTTACATAGCATGGTTAGAAAGCCCTCATTGTCAGAAGCCTTTTACGTTTAGTTTAGGCATTAATACCCTTAAATGTTTTGGGTATCGACAATATAAATGGCCCGTTAACACTGATAGCTGGAGATTGCTCACCATTGGAGTTTCTTTAGAAGATGTCTTTTACATACTCTTACCACTAATTGCAACTCTACTAAATACAATTTCCCAAGATCAACCTTAAGCTACCTGTTTCTGGTTGGGCACTTCAAGTTGGTTTGAGTAGGTTTCTATTCGAAAGACTTTGTGCTCCTCTATACTTTAAGAATCGTGGGATTCTTAAAATATTTTGTGTGTAACATAATTACTTGCTTGATTTAAAATAATGCGAAAAATCCTTTTTTGAGAGAGAACATTACAGAAAAGCTGCAAACTGGACAATGTATTAACATTTTATATTTATGACTTCCTTAGAAGTTACTTCGGGGTGGACTTCGCTGACTGCAAGAAAACACGTTTAAACCTTCGCCAGTAGATTTATAAATCGTGGCACGGAATGAATAATTTCTAATTTGCATGCTCAGGGAACTCTCTGTCATCGTCCTTTTCAAATAAAAGGAAATCATGGCCTAGTGACATCTGACTGTTTTTTTAGGTCACCGTTTATAGTTTTATTTCTTATTCTGAACCGACAAAAGTGCTGATTGCGCGGACTGCTCACGTAAACCATGAAGTCCGCAAAAAGTAAATAACACATCTCCGACAATTTTACGATTCCGCTTGACTAGGTCCGTCCACCGCACCGATTATTACTCCTAATCAAATATTTCTAGGGAACTATATCACCCAAATCCATGAACAATCATAATCCGCCCCGAAACTTGTGGGTGTCATGCCTCACAATCCAACAACAACAACAAGACACAGTGCGACAACCAAGCAGTTCCAGACTAACCAGCGGCTCCTTAGGATATTATCATATCAATAAAATACGAGCAAACACATGACATTCGCATATTACGAGTTATCGTCCTGCAGAGGACACAAAATGATACAAAACAGTATTCATATGACACACACAAGACACAAGATAAAACAAAACAGACAATTTAAATGCCAAAACGGAACGGGAAGCACAGCAAAATACCCTAAACAGCAAAGTACTTGACAATAATTCCTTGTTGACTCCCTTAGACCGGACGTCTGTAGGGAAGGGTTATGATTGTAGTGTAGAACAACCCCACATGCAAAAACGATGACTCTTCGTGAGCCAGTGTTCGAGAAGGTCCATTATGAATTTATTTTGCTTGTTTCTAGAAGCGGCTCCAAAGAGGGCGGCGAAGGTGGCACCATTACAGCTTGTCACCCCATTTCTTGGCAAATATTGATTACCATTAAAAACGACTACACTAAAATACAACGTAAGTGTACCAAGTCCCTCTTCAAGTGGTTCACAGACTGCGTGCGTTTGGAGGGTTGGGCTTTAAAACTTAAACACCGAAAAACCGATGCGATGTGGTGGCACCACTGGTGACACAATGTCAGCTTAACAATGACTACAAAGTCGACGAGGGAATTGGTAAAAGGCTTATGCCCTGTTGGAGGGACTAGAGCGGTGTAGCTCTCCTAAATATGTGTACATAGAAGTGGCAGGGCTTATTTCTATCTTCATATAGTGGCTTACAGAGTACACAGCGAGCAAGAGCAGATGACAAAGTGTCGGAACTACGTCATCGATGACAGCAAATGGCGGTAATGGTGGTGTGGCATAGTCGGCTTGTAATTTGATTGCATTAAGTATACTATTCGTTTCGCGTGTGCAGCGCAGAGCGGTTTTTATTTTACAATGGGTACGACCCGAGTGCTGTTTAGAGGGTGTGTGTGGAGACATCAACGTTGGAGGCGAAGGAGAACACTAAACGTGTCATGAATTAAATGGATTTTCTGCCAACCCCATCTGATGTAGACTTTTGCGTTGCCATGAACTGTAACAGCTTTTTACATTTGTCCCCGGAAGTGAAACGAGGTTTTATTTAACATTTCTGAGCAATATGCTCTACGAGCATGAGGAATAAAAGTGGATTCCTCCATAGGAAACGTGCACACCGGGGACGGTTAACTATATAGGTTTGAGGTTGAATTTGTAAAAGACACGGGACGAAACCGAGACTAAGGAAACAGAAGTATAAAATGTTTTTTGAAGCGTTTCATAATTCTTTTTTTAGGGTTTTATGTTTTCTGAATAGAGATGTGAAATCCGCGCCGGCGTCGCTAGTTTACATAATTTGTTGAAAACATTAATTTGAAGGTAGATATGTTTTTTTATAGAAATTGTGAAACGATATAAAATAAAGCAATATTTCTGTTCTAAAAATTATATAATTTCATTGTATGCTAGAAATTCTACCTTAACACTAAACTTTAAAGACGCAGAAGACAAATTCCCAAGATGGAGTCAGTGGTTGTCAACTAATGCACTGCTTTGACATATCCTGACAATAGGTCATCTAGAAATCTCAATTATTAAGGTTGGACCCGTGCCCTAAAAAAATCCAGATTTTGTTTGTGCTTTGATTAACTTACACTGCTCTGACATATCCTGACAATAGGTTATCTAGAAATTTCAATTATTAACCAGCCCCCCGAGCAAAGATGGTAGCGGATAAGTCGGAAGGTTGGACCCGTGCCATTACAAATTCCAGATTTGGGTTTGTGCTTTCGATTAACATGCACTGCTCCGACATCCTGACAATAGGTCATCTAGAAATCTCAATTATAAGCCAGCCCCTGAGCAAAGATGGTAGCGGATAAGTCGGAAGGTTGGCCCCGTGCCCTAAAAAATTCCAGATTGGGGTTTGTGCTTTCGATTAATAGAAAAGTTGCGGCGGAAGCCATATGTTACAATGAAGACATTATTGCCATTCTGGAAATACGCTGGGATGAGCCGGGTAAAAGAGGGATGAAAAGCTGACTAGGGTTTATGTTGCACTGAGCAGAAACAATGATTATTCCAGTATGGATTTGTTTTAAGCGACAGACAAGAAGTATTATGCTTTGAAAAACATTAGCGAACGCATTACAGCAATTCGCATCAAGGCCAAACTTGCCAAAATACGCATTATATGTGCTCACGTTCCGACGGAGGAAAAATCTAACATTTTTATGACTGTGAGTTCCTGTACAAGACCTTTAAGCAGCTACCGAAGTACGATGTTAAAATCATGCTGGGAGATTTTAACGCAAAGGTAGAAAGAAAGGACATCTTTAGGAGTATTGAAGGGAAAACACACCCTACACAAGACTAGGGCTGGTCTGGCAACAGACTTTGGATAATTAACTTCGCTGCGGAACGTGTCACTATAACCAGCACACAATTACCTGACCTTGATATCCATAAGGGTACTTGTTGGTCTTCAGATGAACAAATGGTCAATTAAATGGATCATATTGCGATAGACAAGGTGCATCCATCCAGTATTTTAGATGCCCCAAGTTTCCATGGGGCTGACATAATAGACTCGAACCACTAAAAATAAATGCAAAATACTATCAATCTTGTAATCGCAAGAGACTAAAAAGTTCTTTACAGAACGCGTAGGTATCCCTTTACATCTCTCGGCATCTAATGCTGAAGAACAATGGCGATAATATGATTGAGCCATAAGATCAGATGCCATTGATGAAGTACCTTTGGTCTGACGATGATTGCCGACAGATTTCCGCATCCAAAAACGATGCCTACAAAGCTGCAGGTGAAGAAGAACCATTGAAACGTATAGTCATAGAAGTAAAGATATAGATATAGAGGATGTTAATCCAGAAGTCAATTCAGAAAATATGTTTGCAAGTTTTACTTTAAACTTAAACTTGAGCTTCATAAGACTGCGTAACTGACGACCTTCATGCCGGACGTATGCTTCAAGAATGCAACCTCAGCATCGTTTGGCAGATCCACAATTACAGACGTACTGCTCTAATTGGAGACGCATAACACTCCTCGCCTGCAATATCCTATCTGCCGTTATATGTAAACGGCTGAAACCTCACCTCAGCAACAACCTGGTTTTTCCATTATCAATATGGTTTTAAGCCAAAAAGTCCACAACTGATCAAATCTTTAAACTCCAAAT
The DNA here is from genome assembly GCA_932526625.1 of Rhingia campestris. NCBI lineage: Eukaryota > Metazoa > Arthropoda > Insecta > Diptera > Syrphidae > Rhingia > Rhingia campestris. The sequence goes on along the minus strand of OW052182.1, from coordinate 47,428,530 downwards.
CGATAACCATTGCCTATTCATCAATTTGAAAGCCGGATACGATAGTTTTCTATAGAGATGAATTACAGAGGAGGACGATGGATAAATCTCGTTTCTCCATCAGAATCGGCACCAAAACATTCGATACCAAACAACGATTAAGACAATGTGATGCAATGGCTTGCGACTTCTTTAACATCATTCTTAAAAGGATTCGTAATTATTGATGACCATGAATCAATGAATGAGATGACTAGTATACGCGCGCCGAAGATATTGATATCACTGGTCGGACTCAACGTTATCATAGATAAGGAAGAAAAATGGCTAAATGAGAGCAAGACAAATTATATGCTATCAACACGAAAGGATACACAACATCGACGTATCGGACATAATGACACCACTGACAGATACAACCTTTCGGTAGTAAGACACTTTGTCTACCACATATCCACCTCGTCAGAAATCGAAAGCTGTTTCTTCGGACTAAGTATTTTATAATAGATAAAGTCCTCAATCGAACTATTTAAGATATCCCATATATAAGACCCTGGTCATAATAGGTCCTGCTATAGGCGCGAAGCATGGACTTTATCCAAAGTGGATAAGGACATTTTTAGTCGTTTAGAGCGAAAAATTGTTCGAAAAATCTTGGGTCCCATTTGAATTGACGGGCTATGTAGAGGAAGATTTAACCATAAACTTTGTGAGCTCTACGGGGACAGACCTGTTCAAAAAAACTCCGCAATAGATATTTATGATGGGTTGGATATGTACAGCGAATGGACACCAATACTTCGGCTCGCAGATTTTACGATTCTCAGCTAGACTTCGGACGTAGTCGTTGAGGCCCAAGTTCATCCCGGATTGAAGCGCCATTTAAGTAAGTAAGTATAGTTATAAGTGTTGGCGCAGTTCATCGCTCCTTTTTGGTGAATCGGGCAAACGATGCTGAGGTTACAATCTTAAAGCATAGTCCATATTTAGCAATGAGTTCATGTATTTTATTTATCAAATCATCTTTATATAGCTTCAAAGGAAGGCCGTCATTTCCGGCAGCCTTGTTAAGCTTAAGGTTAGATATTGCTATCCTTACATCATTTAGGTCTGGTTGGTCGTAGATTTCAACGCCAGCACCAATATTTAATGATTCGTTCTGCCTGACAGCGGAAGATTGTTTGTCATAGCCGTTTTATAGTCTGCAAAAATATCAGCATCGACTCAACTATGATTCTCTTGGTTATATCGGCAGGATTCTGTTTGGGTTTGCAGTGCTGGCCTTTACACTTTGGCATAATTAACGAATATCCCTATAAATTCATATAGATTCGAAAATCTACGATTATCATCCATTTTTCAAATGGATGATAATGTTTCGAAACGTGTATTGCAATGTTTTGAAATACCATCGTACAGTGGTCTTCAGTTTTTGAACTCGAATGAAAAACATATGGGAAGCCTACAATCCGCTGTGCGGATCGTTTAATACCCTATCCCATCCTATCCATAAAACTAAAATCCCCAAAAAAGTGGGCATGGCTAAAAACACGATGTGGATAAAATAGAAAAAATTATATAGTGACAACAAATTCGTCAGACTGCTTACAAAACACTTTTACGGTTCTACAAAAGACAAGGTTTTCTCCTGCATATGTTATGGGGTAGTGTATAAAAATGGTTTTTATATAAAAACGCCCCCAAAAAGTGGGCGTGGGTTGAGATTGTATATAGACGAAATGTTTATATTAATAATGATAATGATTCTGCATCAAAATTTTTTTCGAAAAATTTAAAATTTGACCGAAAACAGTTTTTTATAAAAAACGCCCCCAAAAAGTGAGCGTGGCAAAAAACTTTATATAGACGAAATATAGATATTAATATTGTCTTAATATGTTGTTCAGAAACTTTTTTAAAATTCTTTACGGTTTGGTCAAAAACTGAGTTTTTCTTAAAAGAGGGCGTGGCAGTGGGCGGATTTCAAAAATGTTTACACTTGTTCTGTAGGCAGAGACGAGGATCCTATATACCAAATTTCATTATCCTAGCTCAAAATTTAAGGCCTAAAAATCGGTGACGTACAGACGGACGGACGGACGGACGGACAGACAGACATGGCTTAATCGACCCAGCTAGCGATTCTGAGTCGATCCATATAATTTGAGGTATATGTAGCAAAATTATTTCTCTATGTTACAAACTAAGTATCAAAACTAATATACCCCTATGGGATAGGGTATAAAAAATGATATAGTGACAACAAATTCTTCAGGCTGCTTACAAAACAATTTTACGGTTCTACAAAAGACAAGGTTTTCTCCTGCATATGTTATGGGGTAGTGTATAAAAATGGTTTTTATATAAAAACGCTCCCAAAAAGTGGGCGTGGGTTAAAATGGTATATAGACGAAATGTTCATATTAATAATGTTAATGATTCTGCATCAAAATTTTTTTCGAAAAATTTAAAATTTGACCGAAAACAGTTTTTTATTGAAAACGCCCCCAACAAGTGGGCGTGGCAAAAAACATTATATGAACGAAATATAGATATTAATATTGTCTAAATATGATGTTCAGAAACTTTTTTAAAATTCCTTACGGTTTGGTCAAAAACTGAGTTTTTCTAAAAAGGGGGCGTGGCAGTGGGCGGATTTCAAAAATTTTTACACTTGTTCTGGTGACTCGGACAAGGATCCTATATACCAAATTTCATTATCCTAGCTCAAAATTTAAGGCCCAAAAATCGGTGACGAACAGACAGACGGACGGACGGACGGACGGACGGACGGACGGACAGACAGACATGGCTAATTCGACTCAGCTAGCGGTTCTAAGTCGATCCATATACTTTGAGGTATATGTAGCAAAATTATTTCTCTATGTTACAAACTATGTATCAAAACTAATATACCCCCCTATGGGATAGGGTATAAACATATGAGAAGGCTACAATCCGCTGTGCGGATCGTTGAATACCCTATCCCATCCTATCCATAAAACTAAAATCCCCAAAAAAGGGAGCATGGCTAAAAACACGATGTGGATAAAAAAGAAAAAATGATATAGTGACAACAAATTCTTCAGACTGCTTACAAAACAATTTTACGGTTCTACAAAAGACAAGGTTTTCTCCTGCATATGTTATGGGGTAGTGTATAAAAATGGTTTTTATATAAAAACGCCCCCAAAAAGTGGGCGTGGGGTAAAATGGTATATAGACGAAATGTTCATATTAATAATGTTAATGATTCTGCATCAAAATTTTTTTCGAAAAATTTTAAATTTGACCGAAAACAGTTTTTAATTGAAAACGCCCCCAAAAATTGGGCGTAGCAAAAAACTTTATATGGATGAAATATAGATATTAATATTGTCTGAATATGTTATTCAGAAACTTTTTTAAAGTTCCTTACGGTTTGGTCAAAAACTGAGTTTTTCCTAAAAGGGGGCGTGGCAGTGGGCGGATTTCAAAATTTTTTACACTTGGTCTGTAGGCAGAGACGAGGATCCTATATACCAAATTTCATTATCCTAGCTCAAAATTTAAGGCCCAAAAACCGCTGACGAACAGACAGACGGACGGACGGACGGACGCACGGACGGACGGACAGACAGACATGGCTAATTCGACTCAGCTAGCGATTCTGAGCCGATCCATATACTTTGAGGTATATGTAGCAAAATTATTTCTCTATGTTACAAACTAAGTATCAAAACTAATATACCCCCCTATGGGATAGGGTATAAAAAGAAAAAACAAATATGAGAAGGCTACAATCCGCTGTGCGGATCGTTGAATACCCTATCCATCCCATCTGTAAAACTAATATCCCCTAAAAGTGGACATGGCTTAAAACACGATGGGGATTAAATATAGAAAATGACATTGGCACAACAAATTTTACGGTTCTACAAAAGACAAGGTGGGCGGATTTCAAAAAAAATTTACACTTGTTCTGCTGGGAGCAACAAAGAGCACGTGTACCAAATTTCATCATTCTAGCTCAAAATTTAAGGCCCAAAAACTGGTGACGTACGGACGGACGGACAAACATGGCTAAATCGACTCAGCTATCGATTCTGAGTCGATCCATATACTTTGAGGCATATCTAGCTAAATTATTTGTCTATGTTACAAACTATGTACCAAAACTAATATACCCCTATGGGATAGGGTATAAACAGATATTAACAATAGGTTGTTCGTTCAACTAAAAAAAATACAATATGCCACGCTACAAAAATACAATATTATCGCAAACAATACACGTATGGAATAAAGTTGAAACGTTCAATTAAGGCGAATACATCTCCAACATGAACAAGAATATGGAATACAAAGGATCCTTCTCGCTGAATTGAAATTCATACTTGTTCGTACGTATGCAAATAAAAATTGATTTCTGCCAGAGTAATGTTAAAGCAAAACATCAGTTCATGGATGTATTTTATAAATATCCCTTTTTTAAGAAAAAATATTAAATATAAAAAATAAAAAGAAATTTCTCGAGGGACTTTTAAGCAACTGCTTGGTCTCTCCATCTCCACTCGAATAAAATAAACCGGAACAGGTGTGTATATTGATTTGTATGTTATCTATTGTCTGTTTATTTTTGTATTTTTGCTGTCCACTCCGTGTGCATATTAAATGTCCTTTGAAAATTCAATTTTGACTTGAGGGTAAATTGTGCGGTGTGGAATGCACACAATACAAACGAACAAATAAAATATAGCAAAATGAATGCATCATGTGTGTGATGGTGGTCTCGGGCATGGAATACTCTGTGGATACCTTAATAAAAAGTTATCCAGCAGAGGGTACTGGATGCATATCGGTATACGTTTTAAGTGCTACTTGGTGTTGCTATCCGAATTCCTTTTTCTAGGAGGGAGTTGGCGGTCTCGGAATGAGATGAATGAAATGTGAGGGATTTTAGTATTTCAACGTCTACATCTACAGGGAATCAGATTCAAATTGTGATCTACGAGCATTCTCCAGGTGAATTTCACGTATCCTATGGCGTTAAGTGATATTTAGGATTTAGGGAATTCGTGAAGAGGGACGCACACAAAAACTTCGTTTTAATTAACTAAGTGCTTTTTCATCTGAATAGTGGTTTGTAAAACATTCAGTACAAAGAAATTCAGTCGCAAGTGTTAGATACGAAACTTTTATATTATAAGGTTGTGTGAGAAATATCTAAAAATACATTATACCAGAATGGCTATTCGAGTGCAATTAATAAAAGTAGTACGTATATAAAATTATAAAAGTTAGTTGCCAACAATATACAGGTAGCTAGACAATTCGCCATTTGCCAGATTTGATCTAGTCATCTAGAGAACAAAGTTGCAGACAAAAACGTCCACAATCAGGTAGACATTATAGCTACTCATATACACAGGTCAGGGGAAGGCTAGCGTGGTGGGACAACGGCGCGCGGGCGGACAAACAACAACAACAAGCAAATACTTTTTTCAGCAAAAGAGAGCGAGAGCGTAAGCATGAGAGATCACTCTGTGGTGAATACTGAATGTACGGATTTTACGGCCAAAGCATGCATTGCTGCCAAAGAGCTATCAAAAAAAATTGAGAGCAGAATAAAGATAGAGAGCACAAAAACAAACCAGCATTGCAGTATAGTCCGTACCAAATCAGTTGGCCAATCTACTGCGCAGGTCTCTTAAAATTTATTTTACAATATCTTAAATTGCTCTTAAATCCTCTCTCTGCGCATTCGACCGTTGGCAAACTAGTGCAAACCAAACCAGTTGGGCATTCTACTGCGCAGGTCTCTTAAAATTTATTGTAAAATATCTTAAATTTCCCTAAATTCCTCTCTCTGCGCAATCGACCCTTGGCCAACTGATTTGGTACGCACTATAGCATCAGATATCCTATTGTCTAATACTCCCTTAGGTGTCATTCGTTGGCTTGATGTTAAGAAGCTTTACCTAATGCTTCATTTACACGAGTGACACATTCGTCATTTGTGTTAGTCATTTAATGTCATTAATGTGTAAACCGTCTTATATTTGTCATAAAAGTATGTATCATTTCATGCTTTCATTATAATGAAATTTATAAATGTGTAAATACAACTTCATATATAGTGATAAGCTGCAAAAAAAACAATGAACATTTTTATTCTAAATTCTCAAATGCCAAACTGTCACCGATTAAAAAATTAATTTTAAAAACGAAAACCAAGTATGTCGTATGGCAGTTTTTTGTGTGTGGTGTTTGACATTAATTTATTTCTACTGTGGAAATTGGATTGGTAAGTACAAATTTGAGTTTGTTTAGTGTATTAAAGATGAATCGAGATGCGGCAGCAACTCTTGTAATAAGTCGACAACTCAAGCTGCAGAAAAAATGGACCACAGAGGAAGACAAAATAATAATCGAGAAGCGGGATACCATTTAGAATTATGTCTCACCGGAGTATAGAAATCGCGACACAAAAACCAGTGCTGGAAGGACATATCCAAAAAAATAAACCACATATTATTTGTAATATGTATATGTCACTCGTGTAAATGAAGCATAACTCAAAGTTGTTGCTTGGACCTATCCAAGGTCCAAGGTCGACCGTACTTTGTTTGTTGATAGCATATTATTTGTCTTGTTGCCCAATGCGTTCCGCCTTTTCATCAATTCAGTAAACGTACCTTAAACTGCATGATGCGTGCAACCAATGATGCCGATATCTGCGTATCCCAGTAGCTGGACAAATTTGTTAAAGACAGTGCCTTTCCTGCCCTACGTACTTCTATTCCAGTTGCGATAACTACTTTAATACTAGAGGGAAGCACTGCCTCTTCGTTGACTGGGGTGGGTGGGTTTCTTACCCTACTTAACAGCGCGTCTGTGACTAGGTTGCAACTTTGATGCCAGTTGTTTTTTTTTTACAGAACTGTCGCGACGCTCTTCAATTTCCCGTTTTTCCTACGTAGATTTTTATTTCTTTCTTACTTCTGGCTCAATATTCTTTCATTAAGCGGCCAGGGTTTTGCATTGAAACGCCTTCAAATATGACTCCGCTAGCACCTCTTTTTGGTAATATCATCATACGCTCTTATGATGTCGCGATAATGTTTCGGCTTGGCTTAGTTATTGTTGGAGGGTAAGGGCACAGTGATGAGTGTAAATGTACTTTTATATAGAGATGGTGTTGCAGAACTTTACTCTAATGCGGATCACAGCCAATTACCCGGCTTACTGTCAATTACTCTTGATCTGAGTCGACTATCCACAACGAATCCGCATCATAATATGTTCAGCCTTTGGGGACAGCTGTAATAAATGTCGCATGTTTTTCTTTTTCGTTTTTACGTTTTCACTTTTCTGTCGAATATTTAATGAAGTTTTGAAAACATTTCAGGAATTGTGTAATTCAATTGCTGTTCTTGTTTTTTTGGGCCCATTTGGTTAAGGACATACAGTTTTTTACAATATTCCAAAAAGTTTGCTAGAGGGGTATCTTTTTACAGATAACTTAATATTCACATCACATTGAATTGAATTTAGTTAAGCGATACAATTTAGAATATATACAAGGTCCTGCCTCTGACATACTGTATACCCACGTACTATGTACCTTTATTTCTTCATATTTTATATACCCTTGAGGTTTTTTCAAATCCCAAAAAAAAGGCAACAGAATCATTTCAATGGGAGAAAATAAATCCTTTATTTCTCTTTTCGTTCCTTTTACCCGGTATTACTCATGGTTTGTTTGTTAAACAAGTGAACAGCCGTAAGAATACAATCAGAAGATATTCGGAGAAATAAAGATGCCGCGCTGAGTAGAAAATGATACAATTTAGCAGTGGGTGACTTAAACATAAAAGTCAATAAGTACAGATAGGGTTGTCATCTTTGCAACAATATTGGGATTATGAGGTGCGATTCGAGGAAACTACTAATAGGCAACGTTGATGAGGTAACAGGGTTCCTAATTAAAATAAAATCCTATTTGCTATAATGAGAGTTTATTGTACCACGCTTGCTGCTTTGGTGTGGGGGTTTATATTATAATATTTAAAATTTATCTCAAGAGAAGAAAATATTTTTTTTGTCGCTGTTCAAACAGAAAAATCTGCGTTGACAATGGTTTCTGATTTCAAAACTAAAAGCTTTCCTTTATCAACGCATCATTTAAGTGCATTTCTTAAAAGCATATAGAGTCGCCATTTGTATCTACATAGTAAACGAAATCTTGCTCATTTTATCCTTATACATGTACGTGGGAGCATTTGTGTTTGTGCATGACAACGTAATATAGCATACCGTTACCCATCTTTCGATAAACTGCCAGCGTTGTTATGCTTTTAACCCAGACAATGGTGGGGTTATATGAGAATCAATGGTAACGATAATCACCACATAGTAAAAAAAAGAACGACAGGTCGTAACAATAATTACAGTAATAACCATTGTTGGCAACAACGTGTACGCACGGTGTTTGTTGTACAACATTCTTTTCACGCAGCACGGTTACTAAGGTCGATACAATTGTATTGATTTCCTTACATTGACATTGGCCCAGAGCTGTGACTGTCATGTAAGTGTTTTACTTAACTTACACGTGAAGCACTTCATAAAAAAACAATACCTGAACGCGATAAAAGTAACACTAACAGGTTAAATAGAGACCGATACTGGTGGCTAGACTGGGCTGAAGCCGATACTCAGGTTAAGTAACGATGACTTGTTAGTCGATGGAATAGAGATCACATGACAGGGCCTAGATAGGTTTAGATAGGTTAAGTGAGTCTTGTAAGTTATAGTTTTATATAAAAAAAAATTGCGACTGTCTTCTAATAGGTTTTGACTAACATTTTCCTATTTTCAAAAAAAAAAAAATAGTACATAACAATAATACAAAAATTCACAAAAATATAAAAATTGAATTAAACAAACAAATTATATATCATGTAATGCGAACCATAATGGTCTTTTACTTTGGCAAAAGTTAAAAATGTCTAGTCATTAAGTTTATTTAGGCTACATTAATATTAAAGAAATTGTGAATAAAAACACGTTAAAAAAAATAAAAAAACAAATCTTCCATCTTATTTTATGCGGAAAAATTCATTGGTCGTTTCCAGAATTCGTCTTGTTGTGATCATTATCGTCGATCTACCGTATCAGTGTAAGTGCCGATAAGAGTGTTGCAAGAGAGTGTAAGTCTTTTTTCTTTCACACATAAGATTTTTTATTCGTTCCTTCTTCTGGCTCGATACTCCTCCCGCACCTTGACTTCGATGGTCAGAGTCTATGTTTACACATGTGAATGTATGTACATTCAGGATGTTGGTTACGTACCCCTCATCTTTGTGCTCCTGGTCGATTTGTTTAGTGAAGATCGTTCGGCAGCTTTTTGTATTTAAAGTCGAGATGACCTTTCTTCCCAGAGGAATCCACAAGTAAAAGTAAATACATCAAGTCATCAAGTACAATGTCCGTAGGCTCAGTCCAGGATATTGTAAAATTCCTCCTTAATCTCCTAGGTAGTGGCGTGTGCACCTAATAAGCTGAGATTGCAAATCGTTCTTCGATGCGGGTCGATCATGATTATCACTATCCTGGTTAAGGGCGCAATAACTCTTGATCTGAATCTGCTCCCCACAACGATTTCGAATCCTAAAATGTGACACAATTTTTTGTGTTTTTTGTATATCTGATTCTTTCTATCGTAATTCTTGAATGACAGTAATATCTTCCTGTTTGGCGCGAAAGCCGTGCTCGCTATGGGCCCGGTTTGTATTTCATGATAGGAGGCTGTTTTCTCTATCACAGCTTACTGTTTTTTAAGGATGTTGTTTTAAAGGAATGTACCCTAATAGCGAAACCCTCAACCTGAAAAGCCTGTTCCCATTTACAAGATGTCCCTTGTACTTGGGACCATCCTGCCTGTATAACGCTTGAGATTTTTAGATGACCTGTTGTCCAAATATGTTGGAGGAGTTCATATAAGTTTATCATTGGGTCCATCCTAACTGGAACTATAGACACCACTCCAATTGGCAGTTATTTCGCTGTTGTCTTGAAAAGGAAGAGGTTTCTGTTTCCAACAAGGCTTTACATAGGGGCTCAAAACCGATCTGCGGTCAAAGTAATAGATTCGCAACGGTCTCTGTATTTTAACGGATTGCTTTGACAGCCGAATAGTGTAGTTCGCTGAGATGTGTGCCTCCCTACCTGTGCAATGAACGGTAAACTTAAGCTCTTTTAAATGTAGTCATACATGGGTCTTTAATATCGATGAATATGTGGTAAGTATACATTTCGAGATTTTTGGTATTTTTCTAGGATTTGCCATAAACGCTGATAAGCGATGAGTAGGTTTTTTCATGAATTCAAATATTACGTCAGTCCGGATCTTGTGATCAATATTGTTCAGAATATTGCAATTGACTTAGTTTAGATGGTTTCTTTTTTATGGATCGGGTAACCGATGTTGCTATTCCTTGGGTATACTTTCATCTGAGCTAGTTTTACTTAAAGTTAGTATATGTTCCATCTCAATTCATGCGTCGGATCTTTAAATAGCTATGAAGTTGTCGACTTTTGGTTTGAATATTGTTTTTCTTATTTTGTTGTAGGCCATTAAACATTGATATTACCAGTTTTCGCATAGTCAAAATCTGAATGGTCGCATGCATTTGAAACCTTTTTACTTGTGACTGGTGCACAGTATTTCATATTTGTTGTGGCTTCGGGGCTTCGTGGCTACCTTCCCTTGCGATGATCTGCAAATCATTCGAGTAGTATCAAAAAAGCTTATCTCAACTTAGGCGTTCTGCAAAAAGCTGTAGATACCTCCATCGTGCAAGAAGTCTTGTTATGAGTCCTTACGATCTTGTTGCGCCAAGAATTTGAATTTTGTGCATTTTGTCGATTGCAACATAAAAAGTCAACCAAAGGAACCACTTGTTGATCTAGAGACCGATATATGGCTTGGTGTAGTATAGGATATGCTGTCGGTTAATGTTTCGCAAGATGCCCAATTGCCAAACATTAGCGATTAAATCACCCAACAAGATTTTAACATTGTTTTTCTGTTGTTGCAAAGGTTTTATCGAGGAGCTAGTAGGAACATCTTCAGTCGTATCTTTTTTCCCCCATGTCCTGTGCTCATGTTTTCACTCCATTGCTCTTGCAGGCAGCATGTATCGTTTTTAAGTGCTTAGGGGCACAATTATTTGACCATTTTAAATGGAAAACTGGGATCCCCTCACTATTATTATTTAGATTAGGCACACGAATGCTTGAAATATAAATTTCGACATCACGGTTGGATTCACTGAGTTGTTTTCGCTTTCTTACATTTGGTTTTGCGCTATTTTGACATGAGTTTACTTTGTTTTACAAAAACACCTTAAATGAGTATTTATAAAAACATCTGCATCAAAGAACGTAAACAAAAACAAAAGAAATTTAAAGAAATAGCAAGTCCTTCACAATAAACTCGTGGTATTGACAACTTGGGTATAATGCTCATCAAACGTTGTGAATGGTCGTCATTACGCTCCGCATGGCAGAAATCTTTCCACCGCAGATTCCTGCAATGGTATCTGGCCAGTCGAATGGTATGCAATGGAATGTATTTCCAGAACTACAACAATGAATGATGAGAACCATTTTGCGCGAGTGGAATAATTATAATCGTTAAAATGGCATTTTACCCCATGGCCCTAATAAAATGCGGAAGAATAAAATCCATATACGCGTACTGAATATAGGAAAAGATATAGTGGGGTGAAACGGTAGTCGGTTGGATTTTAATTTATCTTCCCTCGGTCCAATTTCATTATAAAGAGCCAGGGAAGGTTTTTTTTTCAACAAAAGAAAAGAATGTTAAAAGAGGATCATGATTGTAAATTAGTCTGGTCGAGAGTCGAGAATTCTTAGAATTACAGAGTTTCTTTTGAATACCACCGGAGGGGGTGGATATCAAAGGATTTGACAAATGCATTTGCCTAATTGCGAAATCAGTTGAAATATGTATCAGAGTCCTTGAGTCCTTGAATAATTGTAGGGTTTAGCGAAGACTGACGTAATCAGAATATGTTTAAGTGGCACGTTCACATGCGGTGTTGCGGTTGGCATAATAATGCTCACATCTCCAGCACGTGGTACTAAATTATTCGCAAGCATGAGAATTGGGAGTGGATTATTGACGTTTTTTTCATGCATATACAGTCGATGCCACTTAAAACGACCTGCGTCTGCGGATCAGCCAAAACTGGTCGCTCCGGTATGCAGTCGTTTTATGGAACTTTAAGAAAATGGTTTAGAAAACTATAAAATCTTTACAGAAACCCAGTGAGTTTGTGCATAAGCTAATAAAAAACATCACTGTGTGTGATTGAAAAAAAATCGATCGAAAGCGCTGACTTATATAAAATCAGTATTATAAAAATTAAAATCCCGGGACTGTTAACATTTCAAATACGATTTTTAAAATTGGAAATCATTTGAAGTAAAATTATTCGGTTTAGGTGTTATTGACGCAATCAAATTAAATAATTAAATATTGAAACTTGGACTCAAGTTTAATGATATTAAAATGGTGTCAAAAAATTAAGAATATTACAAGGGTAGTTTTTTCAATAAAAATCAACGATCTAAGGAAAAAATATTTGTTCGATTTTTTTATACTTCTGTTAGCTGAAGCTTTCAACTGACAGAAACTGACAAAGAAAGAAATTATTATATTTAAACATTTTATTGTTCCATCTTAAGACCGTTGATTGCAACAATGTTATTTAGTTATAATAAGGTTAAGTAATATTAATGAATAATAACATATATAGTGTTGAATGGATGCCAGATACATTTGAAACAAATGTATTAAACTTGTATTTTTTTTTTAAATAAGAATGTTGAAATTTCATTAGTAACACTTCTCCACATGGAATGTTATCGAGTGGCGCATACAGGGCCTCAAACCTATCTTCTCACTTCATTTGTGTGTGCAAAGTTATTATTTTTGCCACAAAGAAGTTGACCTCCTGTTAGTGAACTGTTGGTGTGAAAAATTTCATTAGAATTGGGCTAAACGGATTTGGAACGGATAAAAGGCAAACATTCTTCTTTACATAAATAAATTATTGTTAGAACATGTAAATATATTTATTTATATAAATATACAGTACACATATTTACATCCATCAAATGTACTAACAAATGCACTAAATAATGAGCCTGTGGATGCATAATATACATATGCTGTAGCAAATCTCTGCTCGTAGATGCTGCTTGTATTAAGCTCGCTACGACACAGATCTGATAGTGTTTAAAAAAAAATAATTTAAAATCCTTGATCATTGATTATTAACATTTATGCACATACCTTGTTTTAAATACAGCTTTTTATTAATTTTTATTCTTATATGGACAACGTGTTCACAACCGTGCTGTAAAGCATCAAAAGTAACAATAACATGCATATATATGTACATATATTTATACATACATAACTACAGAATGAAAACGCATAAACACGAACTCCGCTTGGTCACCGATAGAGGCTATGGTCTCCACCGACCGTATTCGCAATACAATGCAAATAATATATTATAACTTTTTTTCTAAGATAACGTACAGATTTCTGTATATACCAATGGATTTGTTAATAAAAGCTCTACATTGATATGTGAATTAAATTTCTGTTTGATAAGAGTTAAAAAAATGGAAAAAAAAAATCAAAGGTTTTTGTTAAAAGAAACTAAAATTGTGGTGTAGAAAAAAATCCACAAAAGAATACAGGAGAAAATGCACTCAAATCCGTTTGTAGAATCCATGGCAGATACATATATACATCGAATCTGATTTGCATTTTATGGTAGTAATTGATGATTAGATCGATGTTGATTTCCTACTCTGTTTCTCAGACTTTTGCAAGAGGTGGAGCATTAAAAAAACGTAGGTTTTTTTACTTTCGGGATTTGAACAAGTGACCCGGCACTTAATAGTCTAATCCACTAGGCCACTGCATCCACTATTTTTCAAAATGTTAAGGGCCCAAATAAAAATTAAAAAATTAAAATCCAGGAATAGATAATTTCGGAAGGAAATAATCAACTGATTTTGGAAAACTTTTCATTAAAAGTTCATTTTTAATATGATCCCTGCTTACATGAAGATGTACTGTATTTGTATTTATTTAAATATGCCTTTTCTGTGCAATAAGAAATACATTCCTTATGAGTGCACAGTTTACATAGATTATTTGGAACATATTTTAAATAAAACTAATAATATAAGATATAGTATATAAAATTAACGTCTAGTCTATCTATCACGTGTCATATTCCTGTTTTGTTTCCACCTGGCCCTACATTCGTCCCAACAAATTCTCGTGGAACTCCACCTGTTTTCGATTTATTATTGAAAATTACAAATTTGAAAAATGCCTTTTTGAAATCAAAGAAAACTCAAAAATATTCCCACAGTTGTGAAATCTTTAAAAAATAAACAAGATGTTGATGATTTTATTCAACGATTTTCGAATTTTGGATTTTGTATTAACTTCAGCAAATGTAAGTATTCAAGAAGTTGCAAAAAAATAATATACAGGCAAAAATGGGTTAACAAATGTGCACAGGAAAATTGGTAGAGATATCGCCAACCTCTATTCCTAACTCAAGTTAAGTATAAGAATAAAAGAATAATGCAATTTATCAAAGACCAAAGGAAATAAGTGTGAAATAGATAGAGGTTCCAAAACCTTTTGGAACATAATTCAGATAATCATAAATACATATTTCACAGATAAGGATAAAGCAAGAGCACATGCTTTGATTTTTTTTTGAGATACAGTATGTATCTCAAAATTTAGAACACGCGATTGACACATTAGTCAAAAATGCTGTGCGAAGTTTGAATTTGTGTCAGAAATAGGCAAAAAACATATCGAGATAAACAATTAATTTTGTGAGGGAATCATACCATTTCTCATCAGTTACTAAGAATATGCAACAGTATCAAAAGAAATAGTCCAATAGAAAAGTAAATACGTATAATATTGCTTTATAATGGATAGGGTGCACCATCTTTTTTATGTTTATTTATTTTTTAGTCTACCATTATTATTACAACTTACAGACTATATAAAAAACTCTTCAAGTAAGAGAAAAAATATATTTTTACAAAAATAAAATAATAAATTAAAAATCCTGAAAAAAAATCTTAATTTATTGTAAAGAAAAAAAACTCTTCAAGTGAAGAGAAAAAATTAAATAAAATTCTTATCTAAACAAAATAAAAAAAAATAAAAAAATGTAATTCAAAAAAACTTCCACCAAATGGGGAAGAAAAGTTTTTAAAATTACCCTAAGGGAAAAACTTGTCCTTTAATAATTACATTCGTAAGTTATTCTAAGCAAAAGTGAAAAAAACCCTATGAGCAATTATAACAATTCATTTAATCTTTTTTTAAATGCAATTCTGTTGATCGAAATATCAATACTGAAATCAACGGTATTGCATATTGAATTAAAACTCCTAATGCACCTTGTTAAAGGCTCATTCCTTCCATAGCTTGTTGAATGATTAGGTTCATAAAACAAGCCATGCGCACGTAACGGTATACCCGGAACGTAAAAAGAGAAATTGGACAGTAGAAACGTTGAGTTTATTATTCCAGAAGCGATGTCTTTTATAAATGTTATGTCCTGAATATGTCTTCTCATTTCTAAGGACTTTAAGTTTATTATCCGAGATCTTTCTTCATAACTGGGCAACCTTGCTGTTCCTCTTAATAAACCCAAGAAGGGAATTTGCTTTAGATATTGTACTGTCTATGTGTTTATTGAAATTTAATTTCAGATCAAACGTACCGCCCAAGTCTTTAATTTCCTCAACCCTATTTATTCCGTGTCCACCTATGGAGTAACCATGGAATATAGGCCACCTAATGTGAAAAAATGACGAAACCTTACATTTCCCTAAGTTCAGTTGCAAATTATTACAATTACACCAATCGGTAATTGCGTCTATATCAATCGGCTACAGATCAATCGGCTACAGAATTGACTCTACAAAAAAAACTTCCAGTCATCTGCAAACCCCGACACTTACAGAAAGACACCCTTGAATCTATATCGTTTACAAATAATGCAACCAACAAAGGTCCTAAGTGACTTCCCTGAGGAACACCAGACTTTGCTTCAAACTGCCTCGAATAAGTATTTTCTATTCTAATTAACTGCTTCCTGTTACTGAGGTAGGATGCAATCCATTTGTTAAGCATTGAATGGATACCAAGTGCTTCTAATTTTCTTGTAAGCAATTTGTGGTCTACCCGATCAAAGGCCTTAACGAAATCTGTATAGATGACATCAACCTGTGAACCTACTTCTAATGCCGTTAAGGCAAAATTAGTAAATACAGTTAAATTAGTAACTGTGGATCTTCCTTTCATAAATCCATGTTGATTGGTGGATAAAGATTCATTTACAAAAAAGTATATCTAATCTTTCACTAAACTTTCGAACAATTTCGGAATCGTTGACATCTTCGAAATTGGACGATAGTTTGTTACCAAATTCCTACTACCGGACTTATAAATAGGCGTTACAAATGAATATTTCCAACAATTTAGGAAAATGTCTGTCGAAAGGGATAAAGGGATGTTAGTGGAATCGATAGATAGGGATGTTAGTGGAATCGATAGAGATGAACTACATTTTAATGGTATACCATCAAATCCCGGATTTAATTAGGCTTCAAGTTTTTGAGATGATGACTTAAACTTCTGTTAAGGAAAGTATTCCCAAGTCGGTGATAGGAGAAATATAATCGTATTGGTTTACCACAGAAGTAAAAACGTCACCTAAATAAACTTTTTGAAAATATGAGGCAAACCGTTCGCAAGATGATTGAACATTATCTGAGCGAACTCCTTTATATTCAATAACAATAGGAATTTCCGTAGTTTTTCGTTTTGAATTTATAATAACCCAAAACGCTTTGCTGTTGTTTTTAATTCTCAATTCCACTGAATATATATAATTTTTGTACAAAAATTTATTTAGATACTCGTATTCTTTACGAAAACGAGAAAAAGTTGAAAAATTTTCTGATATTCCGGTCAGTTTATATTTTTTGAATGCTTTGTTCTTGATGTTCTTCATTTTAGGAAGCTGCCTATTGCTTTTTATGGTGTTTTCGTTTTACTATATGAACATATAATTCGATCCCAGTCTTTAAAACTGAAATGAACGTACTGTACATGTTCGATAAGTTTGTAACATCAAGAATGTCATTCCAGAAAATTGAATATAAATATAAATTTATATTATTATAGTCTGCCTTTGCAAAATTGAACTCATACTGAGCACTTTGAAATGTCAAAAAATGTCTGAGCGATGCACTGCAATGAAAACACCCCCTCCTCTTGTCATACCATTGTGACTTGTGAGCACTTCTATCACGTCGTTAGACAGTGTATTCGCTGCCGAAAATTTCTCGTGAGAGAATGTGCGTATGAAGCCATGTCTCCACAAGCATAATTATTTCATAAGAATTATGAGATATAGCGAGTGATAGATTATTGGTTTTTGTTCTTGTGCCGCCAACATTCTGAAAGTAAACAGAAAGTTCTCCTTGGTGAACACAAGAATTTAATTGTTTTATGTTTTCGTCATTCGCAAGAGTACCCCTTCGTTTTTTTTTTTCTTTTGTAAGAATATTTTGATTTTCATTTTAGCAGGCCAATGTTTGGACTTAAGAATGTCCTCTGCATTGTCCGAGATAATGCTTATTTTGAAATTAACAAATCGTAATTTAGAGATTTTAACACTGCGTTTGACTAACATTTTGCATTTAATATTCGTGACAGGTACTTTTATAGATTTGGCAACATGCTCTACAACTTGTTGCGTTGTTGAGTGTTTGACAGATGGAAGTGACGAACAGTTGAAGCCGCTTTGATAACAATTTGATTAGAAGGTTTAATCAATGTTTCTTTTGTTATCCGGCGGCTTATGTTTTTTTCTGTGTTTATTTTGTTCACATTTCTTTGTTGCATTTTTTTGGCGGCTTTACTTGTACCTGTCACTACACGGGAGTTTATATCACCCACCAAATTATTTTTATTAATAACTACATTAATTTTCTCACCATGTTGTTCGGTACCCCTACTGGGTTCGATGGTTGTTGTGGGATCATGGACGATTTGTTTGATGCTCTTTGATATCGGACGTTTCTGCAAGAATTTTAGAGGTCAGCTCATCGAAGTTCTTAGCAAAAACATCCTCAATTAATTTTTTCACCCTCTCCGCACTACATTTCGATTCAAGGTCGATAAGTTTTGCAAAGAGGAGATTAAAATTATTTCCCACAGAGCAGCAATCACATCGCCATGATAGATTTTTGCTTTCGCTGAGCACTTGGTATTGCCCATCTGAAAGCTTTGTGCATAATTTGCAGAATTGCTTTCGGCAAATACCACCACAATTCACTATATCACTAACAATTTCAAGATGGCATACCGAACATGCCATTTTAAAAAATTTAGTTAAGTAATTTAACTTTTTGTAATAAAAATTTATAAAAACTGTTGAAGAATTTAACTTCGATAAATGTTGTGTTGTTGACACTTTGGAAGTTGCAACTGAACTGAATATGTGAAGATTAAATAAATTTGAAAAAAAACAACCATATAATATTAAGTGTTAAATTGGCTCCTTAAAATTTGTGTCGGCTAGTTTTAGAATATTTTAATACAATATCAATTAAGGGGCCGAATCTATTGACCAAAAAAAAATATGCCATTTTTTTGCATTATCCACCACTTTGAAACCAGTAACCGTCCAGAACTGTTGATGTTGATAGTTAGTTCTTAGTTTTGTTGATGTTTTTGTTTTCGTTGTTCTCCTCACTAAACATCTTTTTTGATATTTAAAAAAAATTGTATTAAAAAAAATACTATAAATAATCTTACCTAGACGGGGGTTAATAAAAAAGTGCCATGCAAATTTTATTTCACTGTTTAAAAAATCCCATCTGTGATTTCACATTAAAAAATATGATTACAGTTGCGCACATATCAGATAATACCTATTATCTATTAACTGGCTTCGATAAAGCAGTCATTATGAGCGAGTAAACATAGCTTAAAAGTTCAATTATGGACTCCAATCAGTCTTTTTAAAAATTCTCAGAAGATACCTTCAATACATAATCAGTATTGATATTGACTTGCATTAAGATTTTCTAACATCATATCAATGTCAAAGCTTCCTATTCTACTTGAGATCTAGAAGACTTTCTTTAAAAATGTAAACATTCTCCTTTTTGCAAAGGGCATACAATAAAAGTCACAGAAAAAAATCGCATTTCTATTACTGAAACTACATAACCGCCTTGCCTCCTTCAAGTTACCAAGGTCATAGTTTGTTTTGAAAAAAAACGTGCACAAAATCGATATAAGCCTCTCTCCTTGGCCCTGAATAGATTTTTTTGTTGGTATGTTTATGTTTTTTTCCTATTTCTATTAAAGGAATAGTTTATTTTTGTTTTATTCGGATGAAGGTCATTGCCACATCTTAGAGGAGGTAAGGACAAAAACCCGTCCCATCTCCTTTCTGCCTAAAGTCAGTGCTCAATTGTTACAAAAATATCTACTACTTCGAGTGTAAAAGAGCCATTTCCTTTTACTATGCATCCAGGATAAATGGAACTTACATTAGACGCATGAATGGATAAGGGGTATGCGGATGCAAGCAAGGCAAATACTCTGCTGCTGTTAGTTATAATTGTTTTGGCTTTTGTTACCATTTTGCAGACCATGAACAGAGCATTGGAGCTTTGAGAACAATGGGACAGAGCATGGAATAAAATACCTGAGATTGAGTGAATTACGAGTCTGAATTTTGCCTAACAATGGGAACACTTGTTTTAGGGCAACCTTCCATCAATATGATGCCATTGTGAGCATGGCTATGTATGATTTTCATTGTTGTGCAAGAAATATTTGATGAAATCAATATGTGTCATGTGTTGTGGATGGGAATAGTTTTTTTTTTAAAGAGAGGAAAGATTATCAGGATTTGAAACCTTACGGAATGGTGCTTAATTTTAAATTTTAGTTCTTACTTTTGTTGATCCTTCCTGAGTTATAGAAGTGATGCGAAGCATGATATGGAAGGCCCTGTCAAAAACGTTGATAACAAATGCGATAAAGGTGCTAAATTAATCAATCTACGACCTTATTCAAAATTGATTTTTATCTTCTTCTGTCTTTAAACAAATGCTAGGTTGAGCGGTTCTCAGCCTACTAAATCCAGTTGGGCACTTAAAGTTGGTTGGAGCCGTTTGGTCTTGGTTGGTTGTATCATAAGATCTTTGTCATGTTTGCTATCTGGGTAGGAGTTGGAGAAGTCTGGGTTTCTTCTGTAGCCACAATCCGACAGTAATTAACAGACTGAAAATTATATTTATATGTACCATATCCTACATGATTACCTGCATATATTTTCACCCGCCCCATTCTGCTTCATTTTACATATAAAACCACTTAGAAATATGTCCTTAAAATAATATTAAATTTTTTATCTGCAATAGCTTTGAAATCACTCTCTTGTCCTTGCGTTTAAATTATTATTGCCATCATATTGCGACGTCCCGTACAGCGGAATTTCTATTCTCTCTTCTTTCTGTTCGCAATAAAACGGTAAATGAATGAAAAAAAAAAATGAAAATGACAAAAATAATAATTCACACCTGTACGGGGGGAATTTGTCATTCCACATTCTCCTGTATTTCGTCGTTTAGATTCTATGTCCTGCGGTGTACCTGAATTTTATTCAAAGCAGTCCATCCCTCCTAACAATGGGATACCAGTCGAGGGCATTACATGATAATGGTAGACAATCCATCCCAGAACGTTGAACCTCTATCTAACATTACTATGTATGACCACGAATGTCTACGTTGTTTATCAACTGGTAGCTAACGTTAACGTTCAGAAGCATTATTTACACGAACATGACATCCCGCTGGAGTGATATCCTCTTTATGCGTGACGCCCATATTCAGGGAGGAGGGAGTGCTGATGCCATACCCCAACATTGCCTTATCGAGAGACAACAAATTCACTCAATTGTGAAATATTTTCCAAGGAGTCGAAAGGACTTCTGAGCAAATATTTGCATTCCTTGAAAAGTATCTCAAGTAGATATAAATATAATAAACTAATTCTTTACGTAATTGCACTTGTCACACTCCATTTGATGATATAGCAACGTGTAACAATAACACTTGAGTGAGTTTTTATGCTCCGTTAAGTAGGTATTGCATGATGCCGTTCTGGGGTATCCACTTTAATAAATCGATGACTTTTATACAGAAGTTGATAGTGAATGTCCCTTTGACCTTAGGAATGAACAAAACGGAAAAGACTTGTTTGTCGGCAGGATTCATTCGAGTGGAAGTTATGCCAAGAAGGTTGTCATAGTCGAGGTATAGGAGTCTATGAATTATTAAAATATGCAACGCTTTTCGTGTGAGTGAAAGTCCTTTTGGTCTAAATTGCCCGAACTGCCTGTGATGCATCCTTTATGAAGTCAGTTTGGTGATTTATAGCGGTAGTGTATTGTGATATACATATATCCTGCGGAGCTTATCTGTAAGCTTTTGTTATGATTTATTAGGTCACTTTGAAAATGATGTTAAGCATAAAGGGCCAAAGGGTGTTAGTCTAAATTGGGCCCACTTAAGTGAGACATAACTCTGCAGGAGCTAAATTTATTGCTGTGCTCTGATAGTTAAAGAGATATACATCAATTTCGTTCCTTATTTAGATAGTCTTATGGGGATGTATACATAGGGCATATTGGTCAAGAGTGGTTTACGATTATCTTTTGTAAATGGCATTGAATACTTTTTGATCGATTTTCTCAAGCTACATGTCCCTTTCATCAATGTTGATCTTCAGGTCACTTAATATCTTACTTGTCTAATTTTTATGAAGACATTTTTTGATGGGCATAATTTGCGCCATCACTATTCTTGTGTTAGTTTTAACATAGTAGATGGTTAAGTGTTTAAGATTGAGGGTAGAAACTGATTAAATTGATTATTGGTAATATCTAGAAGTAGTTGCACAACAAATGTTCTCATTTTACCTCTCAGAATTAGTTATCAGTTTCTGGTCTTATCCAATTTGATTTAGCTTGCTAAACTTATAAGCGCAAGTCTTGAATACAAAATGTGAAATAGCAACCCTAAAGTCTTGTCCTCAGGATAAAACATAGACCATCATCCCATTTTCTTAATCCCACCAGTCTTACCTTAAGGGGTCGAGTGCACTTACAAGCGAACAATTCTTCGTCGAATTTGTATCCGGGTAATGCTAATAGGGGAGAAGATACAACGGCGAACATCACTTGCTGTACCAAGGTGTGGATGTAAAACATAAGGTAAAACTTTGCCATTGGTCTTTTTTAGATGCTGTCGGCATAGTAGCAACACCTAAATGATTTTTCACTGGCCCTCCTCTCGTGATGAACTGACAAATCATCCGAGTAGTATCAATTGTCAAGAATAGCTTATCTCAAGTTAGCCGTTCGGAGTCGGCATAAAACAGGAGGTCCCGCCATCGTGCAAGAAGTACACACGCACACATGAATGGTTGTGAGAAAGCTAGGCCCTGGGTACTAACGAGCCTGTTGCGCCAAAAATTTGTATTTTTTTTGTCGGTATAGTAGTAATCTATTTATTAAATGATCTCCGTTGTGCGATAAAAGTCTTTCGATATTACATTTTCTCACAGTAATTCCAAGTTGTTGTGCCGTGGACACCCACAACAGGGACAGGGACACCCACAACAGTGAATGCATGACTCTCACCAATTGTTAAGTGGTCAAATAAATTGAATATTTGTTGGCCGGTGGAGGGTTCCCTTTAGGTATGGTCAGGTTAGGTTATCCTAACCAAGTTTCCTTAAATTCCTTTGCCTAAGTGAACCATTCCGAGCTAACTATGAAGCGGAGAAGGTTTTTGGCATTAATATTAGCTAGGTCACCTAGATTTGTTGGAGAGCAGAGAATTGAGGAATACAATCCTCCTCCTCCTCGACCAAGCAGCTTCTGCAGAAGTCATTGCATGTAAGCCTAAGGGGAAGCATCTTGTAAGAACACCAATGATGGTACAAGCAGATAGAGCGTTTCTGGTAATCTTTGTGATTAGAGTGTTCTGGATACACGTTGTGCCGTTCATCCATCTGTGGTTTATTTGTTTAATCATGTCCAGTTTGATTGATGATTTAATTGTAGCGAAGGGCATGGCTAACATTACTACTGGCTGTAGAATATCAGGGGTAGTGCCCAATCTGGCAAGATTATCCGCCTTACAGCTCTCTGGAATATCTTTGTGACACTCTAAAGGAGTGGTGGCCGGACCCGGCACTCTAAAGGTTGGGAGATACTTGGCATTCATAGGCTGATTTCGATGAGAATGAGATGGATCCCAAAAATTTGGTTGACGTTTGGTTGTCACTGACGTTGCTAATATTCTTAATACACATCAGCCAGGCCAAGGATTTTTCAATTACCATGATTTCCGCCTGGAAAACGCTACAATGATCGGGAAGGCCAAATGATATGATTAAGTTAAGTTAAGCTCAAGTTAAGCTTTTTTCAAACGGTTTCTCTGGTTGTTGGGGTTTCTTTATGGAATAGTTTGATGCGAATCGATGTATGCAGCCAAGTTTAATTTTGTTTTTTAAGACTTTTTCTTCCAGTTTTTGAAGCCCCGATTCTTTCATGAGGTTCAACAACTCCATAACTTTCTGAAATAGTCGATTGGGCAAAACTGAATTAAAAAAGGAGCATTTATGAGCACTAGTTTTTTATCCATTGTATACATAAGTCAAGCTATGTTGACGAATAAAAATCTCGGTGTGGAAGCGTGTGGAAATTTACTTTTGTTCCAGCAATTTAAAAAAAACTCGTTGAATTTTCACGAAAATTTCATACTTGTAACCAATTTGGAAGTCGATTTTCACAATTTCTAATAATATTCACTCATGACAGCTGTCAAACAATAACGCTGTACGACCGTCCAATTAAAATTACGCTAAATTGAAAATAGTCTTAAAGGGACGCCATTTATATGAATGGCAGATTTGCAAAATTAAAAAATACCAATGACTAACTGCACTTTAAAAACGATAATGGTTTCTCATAATGGGGTCGGCATCATTATTTATGCTGTTTAGAGCAAACCAACTGTAGAAGCCTTAAATGTATTCTCACACATTTCTTTATTTTGCATGAATTTACGTGATTAGAACAACGTCTGCGCCCCCTAAGAGATGCCTAATAGTCCATTATAGTGGTGCCAGTTTTAATACAAGTCATTGTAACGTACAACTTTAGTGTGGCATAACTATGTTATTTTCTGCTTCTTTACCAATCAAATCAGATAGACTACGGATTTCTATCCTTTTTTATAAAAAAAAAAAACAAAAAACCTAGTCACTTGAGAACTCATGAAGTGGTACACACCTCACAAACAAGGTTGGCTTGACAATATTCTACAGAAGATATCATTGTAGCTTGCTTACATACTCACAATCCATCCCTATTTCGTCAATATTCAACAATGACCAAAATATGAGACTGACATACAACACGAGTACAAGTACCGACGTCTTTCCCAAATCCAGAGCCTGCTCACCATGAGTAGGTACTAGTTTTAGAAAATATTTTCCTTGAACTTTTGACAGCATTTGAAGGACACTCTTTGTATCTCTACGAAACACAATTTACCACTTCAGTGAGCCTAACAAACCGCCGCGCCGACGAGTACTCGGTGCTCAACTGTCCCCTTAACGTTATATCCTGCTCAATGAATACGGCAACTGAAACTTTTCGTTATCCACTTAACAAAAGGTTATCAGCAAGTGTGAATCAAAGGTGTCATTGTGGGTGTCGTCCGCCCTTAAATGTGACTACCCACTCCGACCACCGTCGATGACGACGAAACTGGGTCGAATTTGACATTGTCGTTGACACCCTCCTCGTACGGTTCAATACGACTATCCGAAGGATACACTTGAATAACAAGAGCGCGCAACAATGATGTCCCCACATCTATATCATGATAATTCCACAATCCACAAGAACGAGAATGTTTTGGATCACATTTCACAGAAGCATAGGTGCGGCAAGAGGTGTACACTATACACACATATACTATCTCTGTATTTTTCCTCGTCCCGAATATTACACGCGCGCTTGTACCCGCTTTGTGTTCATATTGCATGACATTGTGTGCGCGACTTTCATTGTATTCCTGGATATGTGTGAGTGTGTATAGCTGAAGGACCTTTAACCTTATGCTTAGCTACTACACAACAGTATAAAATTCAATTATTTATGGGGAGAAATTTCAAGTAGTGTTTTGCTACAGTGTTGCAGCTTTTTATGGCCCCAAAAGCTATATATACCGGGTGGATTAGATCACTGGAACGGGACAACCACACCAAGAGTCAAAGGAATATAAAATACGTGCAAAGTTTTTCGTGCTACTCCAAAGAAAAAAAAAAACTCGCAAACAAATTGGAAAAAAAGAGGAAGGAGGACTATTTCTTATCGAAGGGATTGCCACCTCTATACAGCGGTATTCCTTTTAACAATGTTTGTTGGAATACCTGATCTTGTGCGTACTATAAGGTCAAAGGTATTGCTTTGAAGGCGAGTCGTAAATCTACAGATATCCCTGTATCGAGTCGGAGGCTTTAAGTTGAAGAGTTGTGAGAAGTGAGGAAAAATACGAAGCGATTTAGAACTTAGTTGTTACAAAAGTCTTGCAAGTTCCTTGAGGTGGGTGAAAAGGAATCGTATGTTTTGGCTTTCATGTGTGGTTGGACGAGACGAAACATTCATGAGACTGATTCATGTGTCTGGAATGGATGTTTTGAACAATTGATGGTTGAAAATCAGTAACAAGCACTGAAATTGATGATGGGAAATGTATTTTGGCAGACAAATAGTTTTAAAGGTTAAGGCTTGTATCTAATCGTGTAATTTAATGTACATTCACGTCTAGTCGGAATGTGGAGTAAGCATGCTAGAGAGAGAGAGATCGATGGAGTCAATATTACTTTATATTGTCTACCAAATGCCACATTTGTATGTTCAACAACAAAATTTTGTCTAGCAGCGAGACTATTTCAATATTTAGTTAAAATTAAGTGGGTTTAGTGGTAATGTGTTTGCCTGTTGAGTGGAATGTTGCGCGTTCAATCCCAGCCATGAAACTTTTATTCAAAGAAATAAAAAAGTTCGGTTGTTACTCCTAAAAGTATACACCACTTGAAAATTCTGCGAATAAAACGAACACAACAAAGAGTTACTCCCCGAAATTAGTTCGAACACCACCCAGGGAGTAAGTCTCCACTACATCCAAAATCTTTCCTATCACTCTCTTTCTTTCCCTTCTCTAACTCTCGTACTTTGATAAAACATCTAAAGGGTATTCATAACACCTTGAGCGGGAGCAAATTATATAATAAATGGGTTGGTTGAAAGAAATCATCATCATCCAACATCCGAAGTCATCATCTTTGAATTTGTGTCTGCGAAGTTAGGCACAAAGAATGTGATCGACAATTTAACGCCGATTTTGAGCGGCGAATTTGAGAAGCTTCTCAATGCCATTTTATATTTTTGAATGTTTGCCAGACTTTTATTTCGGCCGAATGTTGTTATACATGCAATTGGTTTTTATTGGATTAAAACTCTTACAATCAGGTGAATGAAAAACAATTTTGATGTCATTTAAAAGCTTCGATTCAAAATTAAAAAACATAAATTTCCTTAAAATAAGTTTATGCTCTGCGAACCAAAGTATCATGATTTATATCAGCAACCAATTTTAATATATTTATTGCATTATATTTAATTCCAAGGTAATCAACGAAGGCTTTTACATCTCCCGCCAAAAAGAAGGTCAAATAAGAAATTTGTTTGCACTAAAAAGATAACGGGGCCAAGAACTGATCCTTAAGGTACGCCCAAGTTAATAATCATTAAGCCACTGAAGACATTAACCACTCTGATAACTTAACTTCGATTACTTAATTACTTATCGGGCTCCCGACCCGTGAAGAGTCTCTGACTGAGACTTAACTTAAATTACACGTGAACTATACATATAAATTAAACGTAAACTTTATATATATATATATATTGGATTCATTTATAACTAGTTTATGATACATATATCATAATAGGGTATTTAACGATTCGCACAGCGGATTGGGGCTTTCTGATATGTTTGTTTTTATGAAAAAGTATTGCTGACATGGAAATGTTCGAACTCAAGATTTTGATTGACTCTACCGTTTTTTATTAAATTTAATACGATTATTAAATTATTTGGCAATTGTAGAATTAGTATTAATTTATGTTATACGGACAAAATATACATATTAATATTGTCGAACTATCTTGTTCAGACGTCTTAACCATTTGACCAAAAAGAACATTTTTCTAAAAAGTGGGCGGATTTTTAAATTTTTAACATGTGTTCTGCAGCGTTCGGAGAGATAGTCTATATACATGTTTGACGTTTCGATTATTATTCCGATTAATTTGCCTGCACTACTCATACGACAATGGTTTACCTTAAGCTGTTTTTACATTTTGATATGTTGCCGATACATCAATCAATCTCTTCTTTGTCGCTACTATTTTGAAATATGTGTTCGATATTCCAAAATCCAAGTAAAAATACCACAATAGGCCCAATGAAAAAAACCCTTTCATAATCCTTCGCTTTATATGATTGGTAATCAATCAAGTGCTCATCAAACACTCAGGCTGTGTGTGTACACGTGCTCTATACACAATTTCCAATTTTGAAAATGCAAAAAGAGCGTTACAATTTATTACCCAACTTACAATAAATCAATCACAATGGCAAATCATTGCAACAACAATCAAGGACCTGAATGTGGCGTGAAAAAAAAGACAAAGTTTGGTATTCGCTTGAAAGCGCACAAGCAAGCATTGGAAATAAGAAACTAACCGACTACCAGATACGTTCCTTGTAAAGAATATCCTTGTTCGGGTGATGAGATTGATGAAAGCGAATGTCATCTGAATATCGATGTTCTTCCGTAGATTGAGATTGAAATTGAACATTTATTTCATGCGGTAGCAGAGCATTCAATTTCAACTGTCAGATGGTTTGATAGTTCATCACGATTTGTTTTTTATTTGTTCTATGAAACTTGTGCAGTGAGAATAATGGTATGACTATGGCCCAAGATCACGCATACAATTTTTAAATTGCACTTAGAATACAATTGAGAAGATCTTCTCTAAATTTAAACACTGAAAGACACTTTTGTGAATCATCCTCGGGGTATTGAGCATAGGGTGTCGGAATCACTTACAAAAAATACAAAATGATACTAGCAGGTCAATATCCCTGTCAAAAAAGATATTTATTACCGTAAGCTGCTACGAAACCATTTCCTTTTTCAAATGCCGCTAACTCCTATGAAACAGACGACTAGTAGCGTTTGTCGAATGGTCCGTATAATGCTAATAATTATTCATTGCGAGCGGACTAATCTGTTCCAAATTGACCAAAAGCAGCAGAAAACTTAAATACGGACAATATTCCAGGGTAGATATAGTATGTAGATGTTCACTTTTCTATAAATAGTTGGTAGACAACTTTTCTGACGATGTTACATTGAATCTATGAAATCAAGCGATTTGTGGTGACAATTGACGAAATATATCCATTTGTAAAAAGACAAAAAATATTGAATTGCATTAATACCAATGCAAATTAAGGTTCTAAGCTACTTGTTGAGAAGGGACTCCTGAATAATCAATGGCTGGTGTAGGAGGAAAGCCGCTCTCATCGTCCTTAATTTGGTTAAGGCAAGTGTTGTAATTTGAATTATATTATCGTCCAACCGGATATGGCTTGCTAAACTTATAAAAAAAAGTAAAAACAGAACAGGGATTGAAAGATTTGAACTACGAAATTCGGTAGAAAACAAAGACTACATGTCTTGGAACGTACTTTAGCTAATTGACAATAACCAGGACACAATTTCTCGCTTTATTCAGAAAAAAAAAACATGGCAGTCTCAAGACCAACTAACGGTCAATCAAAGTTACACATCCTGTCTTCTGAATGTCCATATAGTCTGAGCAGCAAACATCGACTCGGAATGCTTTCTTGTTGCAGACAAGATAAGAAAGGCAATGAACCTCTCGATTTATCATATACACTTAAAATCTCATGCCAAACTTAATCTTAATGTCAACTTAACCAAAACAGATGGATCGCAACAATCACAAAAATGAAAAAAAACAGTTTTCAGAAAATTCAACACCTAGCTAGTAACCAAGGATGGTTAAAGTAAAATTTGGAATCCGAATAATAAGGCACATCGATTTGGACTATACAAAGCCAAAGTGCCTGAAACGATTCCCTTACATAAAAATGTGCAGCAAAACGTGCCCCTCTCTTTGTAGGTTATTTTTATGACGTACTATCAACTGATTTTTCCCAGTTGCTGGAAAGTTGTTCCAATCCAGTTATTTTCCTAAAAAGAAGGAAAATTCATTCCTCATTCACAGGTAATTGAAGAAATGATTAACGCCGAGACATTTGATTATTAAGAAATGTATGATAAGTGTGCGATCGGCCATAAGGGTTCCAAGTAGAGACCTGCTTTGCTCCGTAGCCCATAAATTGATAACTTCAATGGAAATACTTGGTGAATCGAGATCAGTTGGCCAAATTGATATCATACGGACTTCCTGGATGGAAAATTTTTTAAAAGATGATTGCAAGTAGTGGTTGATGGCGCTTTCCATAGATTCTCTTAAATGCTGGGGTGTCTCAGGGAACAATTCTATCCCCCACTCCATTTCTGATGGACATGAATGATCTTTCAGTGACAACAAGAAGTATTTCTAGTTTTCAGGATGACAGTTTAATAAATTCTTTAAACGAAAGGGAAAGAAAATCTATTACAATTCTACCCAGAGAAAACATAGTTTACCAAAGAAAAAACAAGTGCACAGTTCCGCAATTATGAACATCATCTACCACAATGGTGATGCTTTGAGATGATTTTAATATTACGCAATTGTAAGGAAATTTTCCAAACAGCCTTGGAAAGATTAGTTAATATTACCTAAATTCATGAAGTAAGAACATACTATTAGGATTAAAGGAATTCCTTTGCAATTTGTTATGACTTAACCTTAGCCCTATATATTATTATAATCTCTGATATAATATTTTTTTATTTATTTCTTGCAGATTACCGCACCTGGACTTTCAACAATAAGGTGAGTACAAGAACCACTTATGGAGATAAAAAAAATACATAACATCTGAAGGATATTTTATTCTTTTTCAAAATTTGCTAGGGCTCCCTATCCACTTAATTCCTTGATACATGTCAAAATCAGTCTATTCAAACAAAGTCCTTTTTTAATAGAGAAGCACACCATCAGCATTTGCATAAATATTCAAAAAGTCAGCTGCTGCTGCTGTACAATCTTTTTAGCTCCTTCTTCCCTATTCCAACATCCTAGCTGATGGGTAAATTATTTCGACCCATTAATTGATTCTCTATAGAAGACCGACCTGACTCGGTCGATTTGCATATGTAATCCATTGCCTTACATATGGTGGTAGCCGCCCGTTTTATCCAGTCCGAGTGCTATGGACTTGGTAAGCCACTGAGAAGGGAAACTTTGGGGTTTCCTGAATTTTGTTGAACACTTGTTTTTTGTTGTAGATTTCCTTCTTCTTGGATTGTTTGCTGTCCTGTAGATGTTTCGATTTTTGTTGTTGTTGTTTTGCTTTCCTTGTCAATGTTGGGTTGGTGTGTGTTTGTATATATAATGGAATGTATGTTAACAGGAGTATGTGTACATGTAGGCTGCTGTGGATTTTCGGACAATAGGGCTACCTATTATACGGGATAAGGGTGCTATTTCATTCTATTTCATATGGAATAAAGCATTATGTATACCATTTTCGACTTGAATGCTTCAAGGGTTTTTCTTTCTGCTGAATTTTTAGGCTAGCAATAAAAAATATTTCAAAGGTATTTAAAAACCATTCCAACAAGAACAACGAAAGCTATTATCCTATGATACCCTTGGCCCGTTGAAAAAAATACTTGAGATAAAGCAATCCTGCGTCATCTTTGATTTCTGGATAACTACTTCTATTCTAGTTATTAACTGATAGTGCTCTCCCATCAGCAATTCCTTGGTACCTACTTTTACTGGAGTAAGGCCAAAGCCTTTGCATCTTGGTGTAACTCATAAGACTCGCCGTTGTATCGTGCATTGCCAATGAACGGTTTTTCGTTGGAAGTGTCTTATATGTATATGCTCCACTTACCTAATTATCGTCTAGCAGTGGGTACCTTGAAATAGGACTGTGATATTTGTGATCATGTAATGAGTTTTGATCCAAACCAAAGTAACATCGGTTTGCAATGGTCAATATTCGTTGGATCTTCACTTATTCTAGGGGTTAGATGGTGCATATATCAGCTGTAACCTTTTGTCTATGACTGTAGATTTAATTTTGCTCTCAATAACATCATAAACGTTTCCCTGCAGAGCCATACAGTTAATTCCTCCACAATGACCAATATTGTTGGAGTCATCTGCTTATCCCATCAGCTGAACAGATTTATTTTGAAAACTGTGTTTTTCCATACGTACCATTATACTCAATATTTCCTGACCTTCTTGTCAATATGAGTACATATTTGCAAATGTTTAGACTAAGTGCTTCTAGAACGCTGCAACAGGTTAGGTTATATCATACATTTAGTCTAAATAGCTGCAGAAAGACAAAATCTTTCTTGCAAATGGACATTTTCGCTTATTTGGATCATGCTTATTTTGGAAGCACCATCCCTCTTTTCGTCAAATGATTTTATTGTAATATAAACTGGATACTATCGACTTTCTAGCCCTAACACCCTTCCGACATAATGCTCAGTTAGCATCTGCTGAATATGCTTCTTGAAAACATCTACGAATCGTGCAGGGCTTCGATCTTTATATGTTAACACTCTTCGATGCTTGCAAATATCATACTAAGAGATCTTTTTTGAGGTGGTTGGTAGCCTAGGTTGGATTAAAGTTTTTATATAATAATGTTACGTGTTGACATTGGTGGTTACTCCTTATGGTCTCCACACTCCATCTATCTTCGGTTCTCCAAGACATATAATGTGAAGTCTATCTTCATATCTGATTTTACATGCAATGAAATATGTGTAACTTATTTAGCTAGTGAATCGGCCATTTTGAAACTGCCAGGTTTCTTTGTGGATCCTTTTCTTGTTTTCTTCCTTTTCTTTGTTTGATTGTTCAACTTTTTCATCAGCCCTCAACTTTCTTAGCACCTTAGCTTGATAGGACTCACTTTTGGCTCCGGATATCCGTCGACATTCTTCTCCAAACTAGGGGTTTCTTGTAAGTGAATATAAAAAAACTAGCACATCAGTTTCGCACGATCTTATGGATATTGTCAATGACGTTATCGGCCTCTGAAGTTGGATGCTACGATGCGGTGTGAGATTCAGAGATTTAAGGACACGCACTGTTCAAATTGTTCAAAACGGTCTCCTGCCAATGCAGTCGTTTAATTTTCTCAAAGTATTTCGCTATTGTTGTGGCGTATTGAGTATCCGCATCATTACCTTGAACGCAACAGGAACATGGTCCAAGTCGATGTTAGCCCCTTGAAATGCTCGAACTTGCATAATACTGGATGCATGCCTCATGCATATCGTAGTTAACTTACTTGAACGTTTGTTGTTCTGGAGATAGCCATGTCCACCATGCATGATGAGGAAACCGCGTGATGGCTATAGTGGCATTTTATTCCGCAGTCCGTTCCCAGAAGTGGTGTTGTGTAGGGTGCATTTCAAATCAATAAACAATCCTAGGACAGGGACTGTTACGAATTGAGTGCAGGAGTTGGCCTTTCGGCTTATGTACCACCCCCTCTTTTTAAATGGCCTAACTAACCCTTAAAAAATTTCTAATTTGGCATGTTGTCCGAATATGTCAGAGCACCGAATATGTGTTACCGCCTGCAAAAAAAAGAAATGCTGTAGTGAAAACAAACATTTCATCCATAAGAGTTTTTAAAAAGTGGCAATTCTCATTGTATATAATCAGAAAGCAGATTTATTGGACTTGGTATTCATCAGGTCAATTATTGGATTTCTAAGCGAGGGATCATTTTTTTAAATCCCAAAAGTAACAACACCAAAATGTTTCTTAACGCCCCACCTCTGCTAATGTCTGTCAAACATCCAAGCGTATAAAAGGTCATACTTGGTGTCCCATTCGTTATCCCATCTGAGGAAGTGCTGGTATATCCGACCTTAACGCTACTTTTTGATGGTCCTCGCAACATTTTTAAAATAACTGACAATAAATAAGACGTCTTTTGATTCTGTTCGCATACAAATTGTGGGGTTAAATTCCATGCGTCACTTAGCACCACCTCTGAGAAAATAAAATGGATTTCAAGAAGCTCCTTGGTAAGGATGATACCGATTCAGTTTAAACCTTTTTCCCTGACATAGTAGAAACACTTATAAGGTTTAGTTCCTTTCCTTAAATATGCAAGATATTCACTCTCTTTAAATTCAACACTGTCACTACACGTACTTCCAACGAGGCAGTTTGTGCTCCATTTTATCACTGAAACCTACATACCTACTGAGCAAATAAATTGTAATGTTAACATGACGTGGACAAATTATACAGCACAACCATTTGGTCGCCTCCAACCTATATTCTGCACGAATGCCTTAATTCATATTTGCAATGAAGAATGCTTACCTATAAATACCTTTCGATGACTTTATTGTTTTAAACAACTTTGACATTCTCGGTTGAGCACAAATAGAAGGCACATCATCGACATGGTATATCCGAACTAATAATGAACTTTATATTCCATGAATCCCTTTTGTTAGTGCCAAGAACCAAACAAACCGAAACGGTTGGTATGCTGGCTTCCCATAGTCTACTGTAAAGAAATTTCAGAAGTGAAATGCCAACGTAGGGTTGGGCTGCTTCATATCAGCATGAAGACCACAAGACCCGTGATATAATCGAAAATGCCAGCAGGATTATACAGGTCGTGCATTCTGTCTACTATACACCTTGTCGTCGTCGTTGTCCAATCCTCTGGTAAATTAGTATATCGTATGATTTGGCTTGCAAGGGTAGTAAAGGATATTTGTGCCGTTGTGTTGTTGTGTGCTTGTCTCTATCCTATTGAGTGACAGTATCCTTTATTGATATCACAATTGGCATTAACAGTGGTTGCATATACTCCTTTGCTTCATCATCAGTTCAGTACGAACATACATACAGCAACTAGGTAGATGTACTTTAGTTTTGGGACGTCTAAGTCCTTAATGTCAAAGCAATAAGTGTTTGCTGTGTACAAGCATTGATTGGATCAGCCACACATCCAATCAATAACGTTTTCATGCAATCGTGTATGTGCTTGCTTGCGTGAACATCAGCGCACACACATGAGGATTCTCCAGTTAGCATACAGAATAAACATGTGGTCATTATGATAATCGGGACATTACCATTCCGAGCATGGAGACTTGTTTTTTTTTAACTTTTGATTGGATGTGGAAATGTATTTGCGGTTAACGGGATCTTCGTTAGTTTGCATACGTTTTGAATTCATTGTTAAGCTAGTGGTATAAATTATTGGATTAGAGATCTGCCATAACTAGGGGAACTGTATCTGTTAGAAGTGCGAGTGTCATCCGCCTTGATTTGAGGGGAGTTAGAAGTTCCCTTCACAAACCGTTCTAAATCAAAGATGACTCAGATGTCATGTTTTTGTGTGGATATCCATTATGCCTATCTCATAGAAACTCTCTCGTTGTGGGCAATTACTTCAAGAAAATCTTCCTGGTCTATTAAATGTAGTGACCTCCGTACTTACACATGCAGTTACCACGAGATTGAAAAAAAAAAAATCGATTGAAAGA
This sequence comes from Rhingia campestris, assembly GCA_932526625.1. NCBI lineage: Eukaryota > Metazoa > Arthropoda > Insecta > Diptera > Syrphidae > Rhingia > Rhingia campestris. Next base: position 47,393,471 of record OW052182.1, on the reverse strand, counting down.
TTGATTGATTGATATATATACATAGAGCTCCGTGCGGTGGATGCTACCATACATGGCATTAAAGTATAGATAAACAGATATTGGATCTCGACTGGAAATTCATTGTACGGCAGACTTTGGTTGAAGTACCGCGCCGGAAGCCACACTGGCATTAGTCGATAACTTTGTATGAAAAAGTTTGGTCGTTTACTGAGTATTTGCATAAGAGGAGATCCTTTCCTCCAGTTAAAGAATCAAGTAGTAAAAGATATTAGGGTGCCTGGACTAACAGACTACTCACTCGAATCTTCTTCATACTCAACCAGTATCCACAATTGATCTTTCATGCTATCTTGTTGATTTCAAAATCATTCAGTGAAACAACAGTTTACATACTGCTGTGTGGATTTTACAATAATTTTCACATTTTTTATATCTTTGTAGGGCCTAAAATTAGCAAACCCCTGGCATTCGAATAGAAGAGAAACAAAAAGAGAGAGTTAGGAGTTAAAGTGGGTAAAGTGTAGGCGTTTGTTAAATGTGCAGAAACTTTTTTCTTAAGTTGGTGTTACGTATAGGCGAGAACCCACCAAACTATTATTTTTATTTTTCTGAATTAGGTTTCATGAATCTTGGCTCAGATTGAACGCACAACCGTCATCTTAACAGGCGAACACATTAACCACATCACCACGACCACAAACATCATTTGAGACATTTTTCGGAATGGAATGGGATAGGATATCCAACGATTCGCACAGCGGCATTTAGCCTTTATAAATGTTTTTACTGATTGTCTGGTTACAAAAAACTCACACAACTCAATGAGATTCTTAATTATGGTATTGCATGCGTAGCACACACTTACGTATTCCCAGCCCGTTGGGGGTCTCCGCCAGAGCTTAGGACGCTATCCATCCTCTTCTTGTAATTATTCGCGGTTAGGTCTTCGGATTGAAAGTATTTATTTCGCTTAACAGAAGTGGTATCGGTTTTCTAGGCTCAGTCTTCGTAGTATCTTCACGAAGGTGTCATTTGATATTGACTCTCAGAAAGATAAACTATTTAACTTAGCACTTTGTGCAAGGTTGTGCGTGGCACAAACTCTACCCATTTTGTCGCCGCTGGTGTATGACTTTTGACTATCCTTTCGACTGATCGAAGGTTTTTGGATATGATTCGAGAGATAGTTTTGACCAGTGTTTCGGAACAATGTGTGGTATTAATCTCAAAGGAATCGTTAAAAATTTTAATAGAAGAAGGATTTATTTATTTTTAATTTCGAAGCTGTATAATAAGTAATAACTTTTAAAAAAACTGAAAATATTTGAGCCAGCGAAAATATTTCTTTTGGAAAGAGTGAGTGCTGTATATTTTTGGTTTTTCAGTCTGTCAAACATCCAAAAGAATAAAACTGACATGAGGGGCTTATCAAATTCACCGTTCGGAATCGGCGATAATGAAGATCCTATTCATTGCGTCAAAATATAACTTTACACTCACAAATGAAGAGGCTAGAAATTAGATGGCTACTTGGGAATACTGCCAACACTTCAGAAGATATTCGAATAGGTACGGATATTATGTTATCCATAATCATATATAGCACTTCCGCCTACCTGTTTGATAAATTAACCCTCTTAAATGAACTACATTTCACATTTCAATAACTAATCCCAATTTATCTCTTCATTTCCCCTGATTAGTAGCACATACAGAAGGATAACTGTCCAGTGATTCCTTTCAATAATAGACTTCATAAAAACAACCCACATTGTTGCTATGCCTATCCTTATCGATGCTTAATTTTAGATAAGATCAATCAGCATATACTCATGGAAACTTTCCGTTTAACAAAGTTATCGACTTGGAAGTGAAAGAGTATAAATTATTCCCAATACCCTTTCGAATTGACCTTTTGTAAAGCCTAGGGAAATGAAAGCTAACTTATACAAGGGTTTGGCTTAGATGTGTGTGTGAACAGTGACAGATAAGAGCAATCATTAATGTGAGGTTGGGTTTCCCATTTTCAGGTTTCTATGCTTGACCTTCCAAATGTTAATTTTCAGGTTAAATTATGTTCATTTTGATACCAATCTATGTGTCAGTCTTATTGGATATCTGCTGACCAAAAATCATACTTTAATAATACATTATGGAACACAGAGGTGGGATTTGGCATTTGATTTGAAATCTAGTTTGTAACAAAATCTATGTCAGGAATACGATTAACATAAAACTACCCTTGGCACATTGGTAGTTGTAATAAGTTAGTACACGTGGGTACTATTGTATTGTAAATGCTGAAAGGTATAAAAGTCCATATTATTAATACCGAAACAAGCAATGGCGGTATATTCACATAGGCTGCTTTTATCCGTATTTATATCTTGTACATTGAGTGTTGGACAATAATGCTGAGAGTAGCTCCAATATAGATATTGCACATCGTCACTAGACTGTCTTGGATATGCTGCTTTAATCGACAATATCATTACAGCTCATTTCGAACATTTTAAAGAAAATGAGAAGTTAATGTCGCTGGTAACCCTGACATCTATACCACGCCATTGCACCAAAATCTTTAGCATTGTCCAAATAAAAATACAAATGAGTAGCTTTGACATATTCGGACAGAGATTGTGGTGGAAGAGCCAAAGGCTAACTGCAGCACTCAATTCCGTAGCGATTCTGAAGGCCCCATGTCCTATTGGTATCTAATAAATTGGAACTGATACTCCATGTTGGGGGTTAACTAATCAATCACGGAAAAAACCTATTGTACAGAAGCAACCAAAAACCTCAGAAAGGACTGTTGATGACCATGCTAACAAAAAGGGGACAACAACGTTCGTATTTGCACTTCAAATGTGAGAACATTAAATAGAAAAGATGCACCCTAACAACAAACAGAAACCATTACTGCCATCCAGGAAAGACAATGCGTTGGCGTGAAAAAGGGGGATGAAATACTGTGACATCTTCTAAATCTGCGACTATCCGTTATAAACAACAGACTTAGGCAAGAAGTCTTATGCTTTGAAGACATAAGCCAACGCCTTATAACAATATACTTTTGTAAACTTCACTAACATAAGTCTTATATGCGCTCACGTTCTGGCGGAGGAAAAATATAACATTGCGAAGGTTTGTTTCTACGAGCTCCTGGAAAAAAAATTATAAGCGACTACCGATGTTAAAATCATCCTAGGAGATGTAAAGGCTAAGGTAAGAAAAGAGGGTATCACTATACTACGTCTGGTAACGGACTTTGGCTAATTTAATTTACTGGGACCGAAATTCCTTTACATTCCTTAGCTCTGTTAAGATACAGTCCATACTTCTTTCCTCATTTAAAAAACTTATGAAGTGCGGCCTGAAGAAATAAGCTAAAGATATAGCTTTTCCAAGACTGAGCTGGCAACATCGTCTGTACGGGGATTACTTTGCAAGCTTGTCTCCAATACTTATGGTCATCTGGACGCCCAGATTTGAATGATTTAATGACTGTTTGCGTTGCGTGAAAATATTTTTTTTTGGATATGAATATCCTTCGAATCTACATATCAGCTACCTAGGTAAAGTTGCCTTTTGATTACACGTTACCTCGGATTTTTTTCTGGAAGCTAGTAACTGCTAGCTGAAGGATTTTTTTTATAGTCAAGACATGCCAGAAGTATATTATTTTTCACCACAAAAGAACGTCCGAAATTTGAGTTAAAAAATCTTTAATTTATTTCTTATTAGAGTGGGATGTCTTTGTATGAACTCCAGTCGTGAAATTCTCTTAAACTATACATTTCTACATTCATGCCTTATTTCTCAAGATCTGCATTGGTTTTTAGTATTTGTTTACCTCTGTAACAACAGGTATCCCTAGTTTAGAGTACATTTTAGTTTTACAATCGGTCGATTGAGATCTTGGGGATTTCAAAAAGGAGTAACTTCTACGGGAAAGAATAGTCTTTTCAAAGTCTCTTTATATTTTAATAATTTGGTTGGTTTCTATTAAGTAGAAGAAAGGTCAAAAGGCATTGTAAATATCATCGATGGACAATGGAGTGTACCTCCTAATCTATATGTAACATAATTGGAGTCATGTGTTATTTCAAGGACATGTTAATGAAAATTTATTTATTCCCCAAAATAAAATTATTGCGCTTAAGAGATAATGAAAAAAGTAATACACCTCATCATTTGTACCACCTCAAACGGTATGATGGACTAAGAATTTATTCCCCAGGATCAGACCACCTTTAAGTCCCTTTCCCACTTACAATTTAGTATCCCAACCCCTTTTCAGTCACCACTTACATTCATTTTTATCGCCCGTTTTGATCACATTATAAATGAGCCTCCATCGGCAAGGGTGCTAATAAATATGTCCATTACCTGGTTGACCTTTCCTTGATGACGCGATAAATTACCTTCATCAATTCGCCAAAGTGATGCCATGAAAATTTATTGACTCCTCGATGATTGAATACATAATACGTCGCTCATTTGTACGATGAGATGACAAATTTTCGCTCAACGACAACGAGGACAACGTCTTCTGTTGACATCCGCAAGTGTCCTTCTTAACAAAAATCACTATCAACCCAAGAACACAAGCGCTAAAAAAAGAAAAGAGAAAACACTTACCGATGAAAAATTACAGCTCATTGCGACTGGGTCGATGTAACTTGTAATTTCCCGCATCGTCCTTTCGATACGCATCTCCGTGTCGCCCGACATTCTTGTGGCAATCATTTTCACTTGTTTCTAGTCCCTAGTGGGATCTTTGGTTACAAGACCATTTTTCTCCTCTACGCGAATGGTAATTATTAGTATTCGCTTTTTTTATCACAAGGATAACTTTCTAGTCCTGCGGTAGTCCGTGAGCACCTCTAGGGCGAAATTTATTATTTAATTACAGGAGCAGTAGATTCTGCGGTCGCTTAAGGTGGTGATTTGTCTGCTTTAGAAGTTTAGAAATATAATTCCGGTACGTTGGTGAGCGATGTCCTGTCCCGTCCAGACCAGAGAGTGTTGTGAAAAATTTTATTAGTTATTGTATTTCGGGAGAAAAGTTCATTTGCTTGTGGATGATACCCACTCTCTATCCTGGCCGCATGAAGCGGCTTAATAAGATAGGAAGTGTCTTTCTCTGCGTTGGACATTCGCCTTCAGGCAGGAAATAAGATTACTTCTGTAATTTATTCGTCCTTTCGCCTGGGCGGAGGTTTGCTCACCCAACAAATTGTAGGTAGCCGCATAGATATGGTCATTTGAGGACGATGATGGGTATATCTTTAAGTTGGCTATTGTTTCGGAAGGATTTGCGTAATGAAATTCTTCGTCCTTAAGCTAGCCGGATAGCCTAATTGAATTTTCTCTGATGATTTTTCTCTTTCTCTTGTTCGGAGTATGAGTGTGAGAGTTTGTGGACTGATTTTATTTAGACAATTCAGGCCACAGGAAACACACGCACATGATAAATGTTTCGAGTTAACTCTGTCTATTGCGATTGATTAGGGCGCGGAATGAAGTTAGGTCGCTTTGATGGATCTGGACTTCCGCAAAACTGAAACAACAATTTGTATTCATTTAGGTGAGGGTGATTAAGTTAGCATAAGAACGTGGTTGAGGCATTCAAGGGGACTAGTGGTATGTTATAAAAGTTGTTTCCGTACGAAATTAGGAAGGATATTCAATTAGGTGAGTGTATGTTGCTCTTTTTTGGAAATGAATCCAATTTGAGTTTTAATTAGTGTCCTGACCCCAACACTCAACAAAATCCTGTTCCATTATTAGGTTTAGAGAGGGGTAAACAGCCTTCTTCTTGAATAGTGAAGTTCATCGTTGTTGAATTTATTTGAATTGATACATTTGCAAAGCTACAGTAATGCCATACAGAACGCAAGCGAATTCTAGTCAAAATTTAATTGTAGTCAAAATCAACACAAATAAAATAGTTTCCTCCTACGTACAAAATTGTCTGAAGTAGATTCTCTTAATCTGGTGATGACAACTGCAACATGATAAGTAATAAACAAATTATAACAATGAAGCGTTTGATACTATGGCCATACTAATGCCAAGCTAATCTGGACGGTTACTGGTTTTAACAAAATCGCCAATGAGAATCCCCTGGACGTATGCTGTCCAAAAATGGCGACATTGACTGTCCATCCAGATCTCTAGATTTGATTTCTCCGGACTTTTTTTGTGTGGTTATTTTAAAAGGAGCAACCCTCACATCATCGACGAACTCAAGGCAAACATTCAGACTGAATTCAAGTGCTAGAAAATGCAGCAAAAAGGCACATTTTCCTCTGTTCAATAGAGGCGGTCATTTGATTGTATAAAAATTAGCCCAACTAAATTATAAAGGATCAAATTAAATAATAATACCTCATACATAGATGCAAATTGGTTGTTTATTTTTAATGTTATTCAATATTCACATACCGACAAAAACAAATTGTATACAAATACAAACAACATCCTTGTTGAGACCCAGGGTCTAGCTGTATCACACAACTATTTATATGTAGTTCTTGCACGATACCCTTATGAAAAGGTGAGATAAGGTATTCGTGAAAATTTATACTACTCGAAGGATTTGTCAGAACATTGCGAGAGGAGGGCCAGTGAAAACCATTTTGATGTTGATATTATCAGATATAATCTAATTGTACACTTAATAGCCAATCCTTTCAAAGCCAAGGTTGTTCTATTTATGTAGAAGGTAATTCAAACCGTAACCGTAATTCAAAGTAACTTGAAGTCATATTTAGGAGCAATTTTGTCTGGATAGAAAATTTCGATGAGAAAGCCTTGTAGATTTTCACCAAAAAATTAGTTTGTATAGATCTACATGACAATGCTCAGATGTTTAATTTCGCATCATCCCACTAAAAAAATAGACAAGCCATTGTTGCTAAGCCTTAAAGAAGCGACCGGCTGCGTAATATCATTCTGAAGGGCTTTCTTTTCTCTTTTGCTTTTCCACTTTATTATCGAATGCTGATTAAAAGCAATTTTCAGCTTAAGAAACAGCCGGTGGTTTTTGGAACAATTCTCATAAGAGTTTTCAGATAACTATAACTTAAAGATATGCCTTATGATCTGCTTAGTTTCTTTGTCTTGTGGCTGTTTTTCATTTTCCCCTTTATTTTATAACTGTTAGGTTTATAATAAAAGACGCTGGGAGATCCATAAAGTTGGAAAGCGCTTTTAGTTTGATGAACCTGAATTATGCTTATGTTTATATTGTGTAGAGTATGTTGCCTCCTTTTACCCTCTGGTTGCCTATAAAAGGGTAAACAAAACTAGAACACTTTTAAACCAAGGTCGGAAGGCTGAAGTTATTGACCCCAGTATATTTCAGAGATAATATAAGTGTATCTATACAGCCATGTACATTTTATATTGGATTCCTAAAACAGGAAAGCTGCTCTTAACCTATTTCATCGGGGATAAGCTAGCCAAACTGCTTTATGGCCTTTTTTAGTTCTTCGTTTTTTTTTTCAAAAATGAGGAAACAATTTGAAAATTCTTTAAACCAAGAAGGGCAAATTGATAAGCTTTCAGGTGACGCTTTGATGTAGATTTCTCATTATTATAACGGGTGATTTTTTAGCTGGTTTGGTTTTGGCAATACTGGTTTTGACAGCTGACGTGTGTTTAGTACCTTGTGTCACTGTCAAACAGCTTCAGTTTGGTTTGCAATTTAACCATGGATCGTCTTACAAATGAACAACGCTTGCAAATTATTGAATTTTACTATCAAAATTCGTGCTCGGTTCGAAATGTTCATCGCGCGCTGCTTCCATTTTATGATCGGCATTCTCGACCTTCTGAGCAGTCTATTCGGAAGATTGTGACCAAATTTCGCACCAAATTTACTTTGTTGGACATTAAACCACCAACACGTTTACGTACTGTGCGTAGTGAAGAAAATATTGCGGCCGTATCAGCTAGTGTGACAGAAGACCGCGAAATGTCGATTCGGCGCCGTTCCCAGCAGTTAGGCCTTTGTTACAGCACTACGTGGAAAATTTTGCGGGAGGATTTGGGCGTAAAGCCTTTTAAGATACAGCTGGTGCAAGAACTAAAGCCAACCGACCTACCACAACGCCGAATTTTTGGTGAATGGGCTCTTGGAAAGCTGGCCGAGGATCCGCTTTTTTATCGAAAAATTGTGTTCAGCGATGAGGCTCATTTTTGGTTGAATGGGTACGTAAATAAGCAAAATTGCCGCATTTGGAGTGAAGATCAGCCAGAAGCATTGCAGCAGCTACCAATGCATCCCGAAAAAGCCACTGTTTGGTGCGGTTTATGGGCCGGCGGCATTATTGGGCCATATTTCTTCAAAGATGATGCGAATCGCAGCGTTACTGTCAATGGTGAACGCTACCGAGCGATGATAACAAAATTTTTTTTGCCCGAAATGGAAGTTCTTGACTTGCATGATATGTGGTTTCAACAAGACGGTGCCACATGCCACACAGCACGCGAAACAATGGCGCAATTGCGAGGCGAGTTTGGTTAACAGTTAATTTCACGTTTCGGGCCGGTCAATTGGCCGCCTAGATCGTGCGATTTGACACCATTAGATTATTTTTTGTGGGGGTATGTCAAGGCTAATGTCTATAGGGACAAGCCCGCTTCGATTGACGCACTGGAAGCCAACATCCATGCATTCATTCGTGAGATACCGGCCGATATGTGTGAAAGAGTACGCCAAAATTGGACTCAGCGGATGGGCTACCTGAGACGCATGAAATTATCTTTAAACATTAAATTGCAAGGTTCAAACTATCGATTCAAATAAATATTTCATTCATTTTTTCGATTTTTTTGTGTTTTTTTTTTAAAAAAAGTTCTAAACCTCTTAAAAAATCACCCGTTATAAATGTTTGTTACATCTTCTTGTTTTCTTGATAAAATCCTTCTTTGACTTCTGGGTTTTTGTTAACACAACCGCAGATCATGATGTGAATTGAAGAAGATATATATGGACCACCAACAATAATGCACGATTTTAATTATGAGTCACACCTTAACGATCGACTAAATGTGTCCACAATTGGAAGAATTGTGTCGTTCTGCGGAAAACATTGCTGTTGTTCGCGATAGTGTGGCAGAAGTACCGTCAAGCTCGACTCGTCGTTGTGCCTAACAATTAAACATCTCACGAACATCACTGATGCGAATTTTGAATAAAGATTTTAATTTACAAGGTTCAATTGACGCCGAATGGTTGGTTGAACAAGCAAAATTGAATGGTGAATTTACATCTTCAGCGACGAGGCACACTTCCACGTCAGTACATTCGTTAACAAGCTGAATTGCCGCATTTGGCCAAATGAGAATCCACGAGTGATTGTTGAAAAGCCGATGCATCCACAAATAGTCACTGTTTAGTGCAGTTTATGGGCTGGCGGCGGCGTCATCGAGCTCGGCCAAGTAGTTACCGTGAATGGTGTTCGCTATCGCGAGATGATAACGGACTTCTTGTGGCCAGTAATTGAGGATATGGACCTGGACGATATGTGCTTCCAACAGGATGGTGCCACTTGTCACACAGCTAATGGCCGTGTTATCTCAGATGCGTCGTGGCGATGCTAATGTGATTTGATGAAAATATGGACCATCGGATAGAGGTATGCCACCGAAGCCGTGGCGAGCATTTGGCCGATATTTTGTTTGACACATAATTGTCATAGATCCTTCTATCATACTGAAAAATATAAAGATAATTCTCTGAAAACTTTTTGTTTTATTTACAATTAACACCGTGCGTTTTCGTTGGACCACACTTTATATGAATTAAATGAAAAGGAAATACTGCTGACGACTTGATGTCGGAAAAATTACACAAGATTCGAATTAAATAAAAAACTAAATGTTTTTGTTAAGTTGTAGTTTATTCACATAAACATGAACTACATGTGATTCCCTGGCTTTGCTGGCACATACGCACTTTTTGTAAAATTTGGCTGAATTTCATTGTCTTATAAACCATTATTCTATGACAAAGAGGGCGATGGAATATGGTACCATGCTATACCATCGCCTTCTTGCCATCTCCATTTGTCCTGTCATTACTCCAATCGGTTGCTAAGCTTAGTCCTTATCAGTGTTTCATGTTTTTTTTTTTATAATGGCTGATTTTTTAAGCGTAGTTTTTTTTTATAAAAAAATCTAATAATACACTCAAATTTGCATTAAATATTCATTATTCATATTTTAGTGTAATCGATAAATAGGCCTATGCCATTTACGTTTTAAAGACAACTTCATGTAAATATTGTCCGCGGCTCCGTTTCAAATAGTCCATTCGGAAGGTCCAATTTTGCTTCACTTTTTCGAGAATTTCGGCCTGTATTCCACGAATTACGCGTGTTATGTTATCCTGTAAGACTTCAATCGGCTTGTCCACATAGACTAATGACTTTACCTAACTCCACAACAAATAATAAAGAGGCGTTAAATCGCATGATCTTGGCGGCCAACTCGAGAGATAATCTGCTCACCAAATGCATCCTTCAACATTTCCATTGTTTGACGAGCTATGTGGAATGTGGCACCATCTTGATGAAACCACATGTCAACCAAGTTCAACTCATCCAACTGGGGCAACCAAAAGTCGCGTATCATGACTCTATATCGTTCGCCGTTGACGGTAACGTTTCTTCCGCCGTAGGCTTTTAAGAAAAATGGACCGATGATCCCACCAGCCCATTAATCACACCAAACTGTCGTTTTTCGGGATGCATTGGAAATTCTTGTAATTCCAGAAATGAGTCACATCGCTGAAATTTTTTTTTTCGATAAAACGGCGGATTTTCATGAAGCTGTTCTAAGGCCCATTCACCAAAAATTAGACGTTGTGGTAGGTCATTCGGCTTCAATTCTTGCACAACCCAAACAGTGCTCATTTTTCACAGAGCACGAATTATGATAATAAATTTCAATAATTTGCAATTGTTGCTCGTGAGTAAGTCTTTCCATAAGGGTCCATCAATTAAAATTCACATATTTCAATTGGAAGCCTTAAAAAGCGGTTGAATGGAAAGTAAACTATTTAGCAAAGGTTCCTGATTCATATCCTGTCAGTAAAACTTTTTAAGTCCAACCTTTTGGAATGCCTAAAGACCATTAAAAAAAATTAAATTCTTATCAGAAGCTTCTCAAATCTCACTTTCGGTAGATGCTTTGAATTATGCCTTAAATTTTTGGCTTAAAATAAAACATTCCATACATAAATGCCAGTGTTTAGATAGTTCAGGTAATACGGATTTAGCCCCTTTGGTCATGTTGATTAATGAAAATTAAAGGTCAAGTTTGATGATTAATGGTTACTGTCCTTCCACAACAATGTAATTATCTTAGCTACAGGTATCCCATTAGATAATTAAGTTGTGTGTGCGCTAATCGTGCGTATGATTGCTTACGTCAATTGTTAGCACAACATCGCACTTCTCAAGGCCCATTAGGTACCTAGACCGTCTACTTGTCAATCTACAATTTCATTCCTAATAGTTTTTCCGTTGATTCTACTCGACAATTCTCTTGAACAATTGTGTAGATGCTAATTTCGTTTGAAATTTCTTTTAGGACTAGGTAACTAGATGTAGAATAAAGAATGCTGATTTATACGAAACAGTGTAAAACTTGTAGTTGAGTGTAGTCCTCAAGAGCTTGAATAAAAATATAATTTTCAACATTGCTCATTCATGGCTCATGAAAAAATGACTGTACCCAATAATGTTTAGGACATCATTAGAATGAGTTAAGGTATGCCTTTAAAATTTTTATGGTTAATGGATTAAAGACACAAATTTTCTAACGAGGTACAAATCAATTGCAAATCATTAGATAAGGATCTACTTGTTAGTAAATCCTTATCTCAACTAATACCACATTAAAGGAATGCCGTAAGAAGATTTGATTTTGAAGGACTGGAGTCGCAAGAAATCGTATCTGAAAATCAACAACCATGGCCGCATATGATTAGTTTTCATAAAGAAACCACCAAGGATAAGGCATAACATTCAGTAGTTTTAATGAAAGCTAAAAGGATTAGAAAAAGCGAACAGACCAAGTTATCTGAATTTTTGGTCAGTTAAATAAAACCTCAGCATTATTTACACTATCTTAAATAAAGGACGCCCTATAAACTTGTTTCTTTATATATTTTGATGGGGTCTGCCGATATCCGTTTAACTATATTGTTCATTAAGGTACAGACGTAGTTTGTTTATACGATATTGTTCAGATGCGGTTCTGTTTGGATTCTTTACAAATATTTTCAATGAAAGTTTTATTTGTTTGATGAACGGATACCGTGAAACATTATTCCAATTTAAAACTTTACTTCTAGTCTGCAACGCACCTTTCAATTGCGTATGAAAGAGTTCAACCTTTCTATTCGCCTGCGGATGGTATGATATGATGTGTAATTTTTTGTGAATCAACAAGTCGGCGCAGTTCGCAAAATATTTTTCTAGGTACCTAGTAAACCGATCAACTATAGTTAAAAGATAGGAGCAAACATTTCATTCAAATAGTGATCCTATTATATATAAGTAAATGTGTTAACTGCGAATTTAGGGTGTCTATTTTTTTGGTCAATTTATTTATTTATTTATGTTCGATCAGAAGTAGCATTGATCAGTTTTCTATGACATTCCAATACTAGGATGGGATAAATTGTGAAGGTCGAATATTTGTCGCCGAATTATTTGAGGTTCTGAGGGTGCAAAATGCTATTAGTTTTAGAGTTTTAAACGAAAAAAAAATATTCAGCAATTCAAAAATGACTGATACTTTTATTTATCGTGTCAAGTTTTCCCGAAAACAAAAATTTAGATGCAAGAGTTTTATCCCATCTGGCCATACATAAAGATAGTCAGCTGTCTTACTTGTCAGGACCCTATCGGAGCAGATAGAAAATTACTTCTTTATTTAGTATTTTGTCAAGCTAATTTTCATCTCAATAGACACAAAGGAATCCGAAACACAAGCATCCGAAACCCCTTCATTCGTCAAAAGTGACAATATGGGCTGCGATGTCGACGTGAGGAATTATGGGGCTTTCCTTTTTTGAAGATAAAAGGTGGATGCACTTACAGTGAATTCAAAGGGTTATTTGGAGATGTTAGATGACTTATTGGTGCCTCAATTGCAGAACTTACCTAATTATAACAAAAAAAGATAGTTACAATTGGACGGAGCAACGTCTTTGCCAGGACAAATTCATCTCCAGAAGATGTGACATAAATTTTGCTCCACGCAGTCCTGCTTTAACTCCCATGGACTTTTTCCTGTGGGGTTATCTCAAATCTAAAGTTTACGGCAATAAACCCTGTTTCCCGGCGCATTTGAAAGAATATATTCATCAAGAAATGGCAGCAAATGGTGTCTACCAGCAGAGCCGTCATAGGAAATTTGAATGTTCGAGTAAACGAGGGCAAGGGTTAGTATTTGCACGATATTATTTTAAAGAAATATACTCCCAAATTGTGTACCTCTTTATTTTATAAGCATTTGTTTTTGGTAGAAGGCTTACTTAAATGAATCTATCCACTAAATATAAACATGCTTTTGAGATACCTTGTAAATTTATCGGATAAGTAACTTTCATTGGAACGACTACATATTTGATGTCGCTGCGAAATGTCATAAAACAATATGAGTAATATTCTACCCATTTAAGATTGTCCTTAGTGTAAAAGCATACGAATACACTAAAAACAGCTTGAAATTACAAGACAAAATTCATACGCTCTCGAAAAAATTTATAGTAGGAATAGTGAGTTCCATAATTTTACTCAAACAACGTAGAAACACCTCCTGCCTCTATCGCGGCAGATGCATTTAACTAATTTAACAATTCGGCTTCAATACTCGCAAATCTGTTCATCCTTAAGCATATCTTGGGATGCACGAAATATAGAAATTCTGACCAAAGCCGATCAACACGATTGTAGAATCATCTCCAAATCATGCTATTCCTTAGTTTAACATCTCGAGTTAGATGTTTTTCACGAAACCAATACTTGCTCAATTCGGATCAAGTAAAAGTTCCTTTACTGTACACGCACATATATCGATTCTTCTTGCATTATAATTTCGATTAGCGGTTAGCTGGAGAACCATGAATATCTGTGGTAGGTATATAAGGCATACCTTACACGCTTTATACAACCTCAGCTAAAAGCCCTAATTTGATAACCCATACCTTATAGCGTTTTAGCTTACCCAATCATACAATTTGTGGTATTCCAAAATATTAACAAATTCACTTATCCATTAAGCAGTAACACCCTTACAACAGAAAAAGGATTTTTGTCGTAATTAAGCTCACCACCGTTAATCCCTTTCAAACTTCTCTTCCTATGAAATGCGACTTCAACCATAAACCTCCTTTAACGGATGATCTCCGTAATTTTCTCCATATCTGATGCAAAGTTAATACGACCCTTGGGCTATTAACAGGGGTAAACATCGTTGAAGCTGTCTCACATGAAATGTATAAAACGCTGAACATCCCTTGTCTCCCATATTGAAATGTCACCTAATGGATGCAAATTTAATTTAAAATATTGTTTCACACATGTCACGTGAAATTTTTAGATAAATATTTCATCACCTAATCCCCAGAACCCATTTCTCATCCAAAACCTAACCACTCGGGCGAATACGTACTCTTTTTCTGTCGCACTCATCCATCCGTCCGAATGTGAACCAACAATTTGTTAGTTACATCCCCGAATGCAAATTTAAATCCCGACCTTTGTCATCCGTCTGACAGGCCACCCTTAAATGAATTTCTAGTTCATTCGAACACTACGATATAGTTTCCCCCACTACATCCGTCCTTCGGTACGAGAGTGTGTGGGTCGTAAGAATTCGCCCAAAAAGAATTTATCGTCTTGTCCCATCTTGTACACGTGCCTTAGCCAACTGTAGGTCAAAGGCCACATGAAAATGACTTTTTTTTACGATCTTGTTATATAATACTTTCAGTGCATGATACATCATGCATACATCATAAAAATCTATTTAGCCTCACCCCCATATCAGGCAATAATCCTGCCATCTAAGCCTGCGGCTACCAAAAAGGTCCCCATCAGAAAAGGAAAAACCCCCAAAGTAGCCTCGTTAACGTTTTTGTGTGCAATTTGAAATTTTATTACAGGACGCGTTCGCTACGCATTCTTTCTCAAAAATTAACATGGCTGTGGTGGGAGGTATTTGATCCTTTTTATCTTGTGACACATTTCGCCGCTGTCGCTGTGTGTGTGATGATGTAATGGTTATTCATTATTCTCCGCTAGCTTGAGGTTGTCATCTCGTTTTTTTTCGCAGGCGGTGGTTTTTGCATAGCCATTTACCAAGTAGTGTCATAAAAAGTCCTCGCCTTCTGTATAAACACGAAAAGATATGTAAAACCATCCCATATAATGCCAACACTGGTAATGAATTTTCATTCATTGTCAGTTAGAAAAACTTTTAGGGATGGGTTGCTGCTGTTGCATTTCTAATTTTTATTTTCTTGTTGTTGTTCTTTATGCCGTACCTACATTTCAATCTGAGTCAGAAAGGACTCGGCGCTATGAGTGTAGGTTGTTTGGATATCACCGCCCTTGCTTGCTGATGGATAACTACACGGTGTGGTGTTTAAACTTCGGTGGGTGATCCATAGCACAACCGTCATAGTTGAAGGAAGCCCTGAATGCCAGCAGCTGGTGCTGTCTGAATACCTCTGGCATTTTAAGGGCAAACAGGGAACTTTCTGATATTGTGTGTGTTTCAGAAGCTAAAAGGTTATCACTTGTTGGAATCAAGCGGGATTGTTGCCTAATTGTAATCAATAAAAAATACAAAAACAGTATTTGGGAATAGCTGGATTTATGAAAGGATTATTCCAAAGACATGATATTTGACATCATCGAATTTGAAGATGCGTACTTAATGGCACACCAAAATGGAGATGAAAATTGCTCCTCTCAAGGCTGTTTGGTTCCCACGATGTGGTCGAAAGAACATCTCCAAATTGAATGTAATTTCGTTCGCTAGGAGTGTTTCGTTTAGCTAATTAGGATAATATTTATCTTACTTGTTGCTTTTGGGTGTTATAAGGTGGTTCCGAAGCTGGGGTCCTGTAATTAATGACCCACACTGTCATCTTAAATAATAGGTGGGTGGCTTGGCTTTTTGCGCATCATTAATTTCTAGCCTGCTGCTCATTGTTAGTAAGTAATTATGGAACAAATACACTGAAAAGTGGGGGCTTAATTGTGCATCTGATGTCAGATGGAATTACCAGCGTAGAAGTTTGGACTTATTTTGGAAGAGAAAGAACCATTTAAAAACAAACTTATTGTATTGAGTCTATAAAACAAGTTTACTCTAAAAGTTGCTTTTATAGCCACATATAAAATGGAAACTTCCAAGGATAATGGTGAGGGCTTTTCAACGGGAAACTTAATTTATTTGATTGGATTATACGTTTCAGCAACAGCGCACTATCGACTGAGATCAATTTGTGCAGTAAAATGTATTTTACTGTATTATTTCCGATGCAGTGGATTTTATTGCGAATGTATACATTAAAAAAGTTTTGACACGTCCTTGTTAATAAGTAATTTAAGTTTTGTAAAAGCTGGCTTTCGTTATTAGGAGATATGCTGGAGAGGCAATGAAGACCTGATATGAATTTTATTATCAAAGAAAAAGCAATGTGTTTCCGCATTTCATTTAAGCTTATAATTTAATAGGTTAAACGGTTTGATTATATATTAGACATACTCTTTAGGATATTTCTTTTAAGTATATAAATATGCAAAGCCATCTAAAATATTTGCTGGCCAATTTTTCAGAGGTTTTTTGTTTTTTCTAAATTCGTCGTTTATGTGAACAAAAATTAAGATTCTAAGCTTGTTTTGGTCATAGTAGATGCTAGATATTTGTTTATTTATAAATATTAAGACTTCATAGTGATTGTGTCATAGCTGATTGATTATGCACATGATGAGAATATGGGAAAACAACTTCTGCAGACTGTCAATCAATGACTAACAGTCTCTTCCTTGAAGGCTGAAGAACTATTAGATATTGGTGACTACTGCTGACATTTTTCAGCTGCCCGACCTAAATAATAGCAATATCTACATTTAAGATGATCAAGTATTAATACAAACCAAGGGAAATATTTGATCCGATAAAAGTATGGCTAAAGAATGAAACTTCAACAGCGTATGCATTATCGAAAAAATGGAGATACTCTTAACTCTGCCAATTTCAAAAGTATACGTTTTTTTAACATCAACTACAACACCACGAAAGTAAAAGCAACCGCTGATGCTTCGGGCGAAGAAAGGTATATATTGATAAATCACTCACTTGATTAACTAAGAAGATTCTATTTGATGCCCTTATCTCAGTCCTGCTCTACGCCACAAAAGCCTGAACCTTATCAAAAGCATTCCTTTTTTTTGTCGAACCACAAAGTAAATATTTTCAAACTTCGCTCAGTATTTTTTTTTATTTCAGATATTTTTATCAAGGTAAGTGTGAAACTGTTTCATTGTTGGATTTATAATTTTTTTAAAATTAACTTCTATCTCCGAAAGGTGTATTCACATATCTGGGGCAGCTTCCAAACTCAATCTGTGTTTAGTCGCTGAACATCATATTTCACAGCGATACGTTGTGACAAAAGGGAGCAAATGTAATATTTTTCGCAAGTTCAGGGTATCCACTCCTAATACCACCCTAAAATTGGTTCAATGATATAGAAACAAATACACGTTTCGATGAAGAATGCTTCCGGAATGCTTAGTTTCGTAGGCTGGGTTTTCATTAAAAATGGATTATGTACCCAATCGATGTCAGGTTTTGCATCAACAAAATGGTTTACAGCTAAAGACATATTTTTGCATTACAAACATATATGCTTGGATATGTGGTATTTATTAAAAAAAACACTAACTTGATTAACTAAGAAGATTCTATTTAATGCCCTTATCTCAGCCACCAAAGCCTAAACCATTTCAAAAGCGGACGATAAAATCCGTTTTCGTTTTGAGCAAACAATTTTTCGGAAAATCTTCGGTACTTTCTTTGTTGATGGGTTATGGGTTCAACCAAGAACTTGAACTGTCAAGTGACATAGCACTATAAGGGGTTAGGGTTGTTTTGTTATTTGATAAAACGTTCTATTACATATCTAAAATCAGATAGAATTAATTAGCTACGTGATATGGAACAATTATGCCTGACGATCAGCGCTTCCACACGTCCCGATTTTAGAGAAGATTAACTGTATAGTTGAAAGAGTTAGCCTGCCTTGAAACGTTACTTTGATAAGCCAGGTTTATGTGGGAAACCATTGAAAAGATTTGTCATTATGAAGAAAAGAACACAAAAATGAGAGCTTACCAGCATTTCCTTCAATCTGCGAACGAGTTCATCTTCAATGTGGTCAGACATTTTGTGAATCCGATCAGATATTAAAAAAAAAGGAGACCCTCTGAACTGCGCCAACTACAGAGGCATAAGTCTCCTCAACATCGCCTACAAGATCCTATCTGCCGTAATATGTGAACGCCTGAAACCGTTTACCAACAACCTGATTGGCCCTTATCAGTGTGGTTTTAGGCCAGGAAAGTCCACAACCGATCAAATTTTCACACTTCGGCAGATCCTGGAAAAAACTCAAGAAGTCCAAATCGATACCCACCACCTATTCATCGATTTCAAAGCCGCATATGACAGCATTTATAGAGACGAACTGTATAGAGCCATGTCTAGTTTTGGTATACCGCCCAAACTCGTCCGTTTGTGTAGGATGACGATAGAGAATTCTCGCTGCTCCATCATGGTCGGTAACGACCTCACCGACACATTCGATACCAAAAAAGGATTTAGGCAAGGCGATGCGCTGTCATGTGACTTCTTTAATCTGATTCTTGAGAAAATTGTGCAAAACTCCAAAGCCAACACCAGAGGCACAATTTTCCAAAAGTCGGTGCAACTACTAGCATACGCTGACGATATTGACATCATTGGTAGGACTCAACGTGATGTCATAGCCACGTTTGCTAGTATAGAGAAGGAAGCGGCGAAAATGGGTTTAGCAGTAAATGAGGGTAAGACTTAGTATATGCTGTCATCACGAAAGGACTCACAACATCGACGAATTGGACAGAACGTCACCATTGACAGATATAACTTTGAGGTAGTACGGGACTTTGTCTACCTCGGCTCCGCTATTAGCTCTGACAACAACATCTCGTCAGAAATTAAACGAAGAATTACTCTTGCCAACCGCTGTTTCTTCGGGCTAAGAAGGCAATTTAGTAGTAAAGCCCTACCTCGAACTACTAAGGAAACCCTATATAAGACCCTGATCATCCCAGTCCTGCTCTACGGCGCTGAAGCATGGACCGTATCAAAAGCGGATGAAGAAATCCTTGGTAGGTTCGAGAGGAAAATTCTTCGAAAAATCTTCGGTCCCGTTTGCGTTGACGGGCTATGGAGACGAAGATTCAACCAAGAACTATACGAGCTGTACACCGACATGCCCCTGGTCAAAAAACTCCGCATTGGACGTTTAAGGTGGCTAGGACATGTAGAACGAATGGACACCAATACTCCGGCTCGCAGAGTCTTCGATTCCCAGCCAGACGTCGGACGCAGTAGAGGAAGACCTCGCCTTAAGTGGCGCGCACACGTGGAAACCGACCTCAACCAACTTGGAGTGCGCAACTGGAGGCAGTTAGCTAAGGACCGGGCTAATTGGAGAGGCATGTTGGTTGAGGCCCAGGTTCATTCCGGACTGTAGCGCCACTTAAGTAAGTAAGTAAGTAAGATCAGATATTAAACATTGAACTGCAGCAACTGAACCAAATACGCAACGGATTGTTTCTAACATACAAGATTTAATTAAAGACTCTGCAATAGTGTGTGGTTTTCTAGATTGAGCTATCCTGTAGCCTAGGAGGAAAGATGCTTCAGTTGCATTATCGTTTTCAGTTTTTGCAAATGTTGTAAGATAGTAAGCAGTACAAAAAGATATCCGCGAACTATACTCACACGCATAAATACTTCATGGATTGTTGCTCGTAATTTTCATTTGAAACTTGATGTTCTGTACCATTTTTGTTTTGAACTATGGGTAGCAAAAATGTTTGTAATGTTACAAAAATTATTTTTGTGTTTTACCATTGATAATTCAAGAAATTCGTGGAACCTTGAAAACTCCTGAAACGTGGAACTCTCTATAGAGCACTAGCTGGTGGCTGTTATCGACGCCTTTTAATTTCGGCTTGACATTCAAGGATAGAATTTAGTGTGAAAATTTGTTAATTTGGATATATTTGATTTATCGCTATAGGTAGCTACGTGACGATAAGTGTGTTGCAGGAACGTATTACGTGGAACGTTGGCTTGTAATAGTTTTCGAATACAACATCAATCAAATGGCTGCCTCTACTGACCAAAGCTAAATCTACCCTTTTTTGCAGCTTTATCTATCACTTTCTCGAGCACCTCGTGTGGTTTAACAATGATTTTGGCACGAATCTCTCCCTTGTTCTCGTCAATGGTCTGAGGGTTGCTGGCGTACACTTTGCTTTTTAAATAACATCACAAAAAGATGTATGGAGGGTTTTGCTCAATCTAATAACCGTTCTGAACTTTTCACATATTTGTGAACAGACATATCGATATCGATTTCCATCAATTATTGCGCCATATCTGAAAAAAACATGGCCCAATTATGTTAATATTTGTTCATGCAATGGTGTTTCATGGGTGTAGTGTAGATAACCGTTCCCTATATGCGACAATTTTGCTTGTTAATCGCACCAGAGTATATGAAATGGGCATCGTGTCGCTCGTCAAATTTCTTTTTAAAAATCAGGTTCAGTGTCAACAATTCGAGCGATTGTTTGTCTTATTCCGACGATCTGTCGGAGCGCGGTGACGATATGCAACATGTGGGTTCTCGCCAATATTTTCTCTTACCGCTTCAACGAGTTCAATGGAACATCTAACGGATTGAGAACGATAAAGATGATCTCCCACTGATCTACCGTGCTCTAAAAAATTCGACACTAAACGAAATATAGTGTTGTCAGACGGTGCTTGTTGGGCACGATATACACATGGTGTTAACACAACTGACTGAGACTAGTTTCAATGTAAAGTATCACTATTTCGGCGCGTTGTTTTGGTATGAAATGATTCATTGTTAAAAGTGTATTGAGTTCAATTGGTTGTTCATTGTGAAAGCTATTCAATGTTGACCTACAGACAAAAAATGTGGGGCACCCAGTATATCTAATTTAAAAATTGCCGTATATATTTGTTTACCTTTCTAATAAATTAATTTTCAGTACGGCCATATCACTGGCAAAAACATCCCTACAGTGAGTGATAAATTAATTATGTAATACCGAACCTCTACCACAGTTATTGAACCCCAAGGCGTGAAAACAGCGATAACTCTTAATTTATTACTCGTCATTTTTTTAATTACCCTGGCTCATGATCTCTTAATCGGGACAGAGAATTGTGTTACTTAATCGGCTTAAACGATTTACTTAACCCGTCATTCGAAAATTATTGAAATGTATACATCACCATATACATCCGGTACGGTGGGGGGTGGCATTGTATAAAATTAATATTAATTCAAACAAATGAATTATAAATGGTTCCATTTGCATAAAATAAATAACAATTATAAAAAATGGAAATTCATCCTTTTTGTTGCACTTAATTTTATTTCAGTGAACTTTTCGATTTTTTTCGTTTGGAGTATACAAAAATAAATTTTTTGCTGTTGGAAATTGAAATTCAATTATTAAGCGGAATATTTATTAAATTGACGTGTGTTTTCAAAGGAAAAAAAATTAAAAAAAAAATAATGTTTCAATATTAATGGAACCATGGAAATGGACGATAACCATGACAGGACAATGATATACAAAAAACAGTCGCCCGCTACCGAGGAAAGTACGAACAAAAATTGACCATTTCAATTATAATTGAAAACCACACCTGGTTTTTACGCATCACGTAGATACCTAGGTGATCCCAGGAATGGGGGTCCCAATTTTGAAAATGCAATTAATGAAATGTCAACCTCCAATAACTCACACATTCGCTGCAGATTACAAATTTGAGGTTTAATTTGAGTTGACATTTATTTCTTCTTTTTTAGTTCATGTCCTCCTGCCCAATTGATGGGGAAATGCCTTAAAGGGGCAACCCCTTCTCCACCCTTGGCAAAAGTGAATTGAAAAATATGTCGAGATCCACTGAGTATAATATGTCTGCAATCGTGAAATTAAAATGTCACCAAAACTCAATGGGATAACATGCGGGTGTTCTGTGTATGTAGCGCACACACATGTTGCTTACTCTCCATGGATATGCAAATACAAGTTCATATGCCTTGTCAAAAGTTTAAGTGTGTTAAGGAATCTATTATTCAATACGCGTACAAGGAGACGAATGAAATCGGTGACGATAAGGCTTTCGGGAGCGTATATTACTATATTGGATGACTTAAACTAAAACATTCAGACTCATTTGGGTAATTGAACCAGTGGGGGTATAGCGCCCTCAGCCTATCGTTCAGTCAGATGACGAAAAACACTTAAGAAATCCAAAGACGAAATACACTCTCGATCAGGTTTTTGATTACATTTTCTCATTTGTTTTAGGGAATGAATGTAATTTTTTGAACGAATTTTTTATTAAGACATCAAATTTATTTAAAAGGCCAAAGCACTCTATCAAGACGGGTTTTATGAAACAAGTCCCAAACAGTGTCGTAAATGGAATAATGGTATTTTATTTTTTTTTTCTTATTACAATGTGATGCGATGACGCCTTAGGGAATGTTTGGTAATTGAGAGGCCAATTTCGAATATCCTTTATTGTCTCTCAACGAATTGGATGTGACAGATGATATGTGAAGCATTGTTATGCTATCTGAAAATAAATTATGAAGTTAAAAGGAACGTGACGGAGAAGTATTGGTACTTGAGAAAATGATCGCGTTAAACTTGAGGAAGCATATTAACATTTTATTAGGTTATAACTTATCAGTTAAAAAGCGATGTTTTCTTTTTCAGCATTATTTTTATTTTTCCATTCGCAGGAATTGTTATGAGTGAACATAAATATATTTACATGTATGAAAGTCATGACTCATCTTATTTGCAAATAATTCAATCGGCAGAGGTTGTTCAAGTTTTAGGATTCTGGATAAGTGTCGTGACATATCGAAGCGAACGTCTTGCACGATGGCGGGACCTCCTGTTTTATGCCGAAGTTGAGGTAAGCTTTTTTTTGATAATTGATACTACTCGGACGATTTGTCAGATCATCACGAGAGGAGGGCAATGAAAAATCATTTAGGTGTTGTTGCTACGGCTGGGTATCGAACCCAGACCTTCTGCGCGGCATTTCATGGCACTAACCAATGCCGAACTGAGCCCGCGAAAATGTTTGATTAATAGAGTTTGTTTTGTTTACTTTGAGGTCATAAATTCACATAGATCTGCGAATTAAGACAACCCCTAGGAAGAAGTCTAAGGGCGTTAAATCACATAATATCGGTGGCTAGTTTGTTTCTGCAGCGCAAGTGCCCCTTAAATCGTTTGTTCAGAATGATGGCATGCTTTGTGTGACACATAAAACCGTCTTGTTGGAAAACCACATGTGTAAGGTATCAATTTCATCTAGTTAAGGCCACAGGAATAAGCTTATAATCGATATATGCTATAATGGACCAATGATAGTACCAGATCAAAATCTTAGCAAGCAGTGACTTTCGAGTTTAGTCCCGATGTATTATTTCGTCGAAGTATGTGATACATCGTTGTTCGTTTTGGCAGTAAGCTGTTCTATGACTAATCGCTTCGATTTACTTCGCGTTGGGGTCAGGACGCTGCTCCATCCTGTTTGAACTAAATGTCACCTTAATCTAATTCATAAAGTTTTGGAAAAAATGAATAAAAAATGCTTTCGAGGTTTAAACTCGCTTTTAGAGATTTCCTGCACAATCGCCAACTTATACGGATAGCAGTGTATGTCATCAAAAAGTCAAATTGCTGCAAGCATGTTTGAATGGCCTATGGATTGCAGGATTTAAGCTGTCACTTCATACATGTACTTAGCTAATCTGACAAGACGTGAAACTGCAGTTATCTTGTCACATTCGCTGTTTCCCTGAATACTGTGACTTATGTAACAATTGATTTTGGATCCGTGATCAAGCCCAACGGGGATGCATTGATGAGGTTTTAGAAATCGCACTGTACTGCAATTTTAGAAAATCCATCCGAAAACTAGGCCTTGATGCCTAATGCATGCCCTTCCTTATTCTAACACAATTATGATGGGGACTGACTAGATCTATCGCACAAATACATTCGACGAACTTAACTTTAAGCATTTGAATCGTTTCTGGATTATACATCAGTATTTATGACATCCCACAAAAAAGCCTAAGGTAAAATAGGGAATTCGAAATGGAAATGCGGGTGATGAAAGGAATACTGAAAAAAATCGATCTATAGATCTTGCAGAAACAATAGGCCATCAAAATTCATGTCATAAATTTAAGCCCTCAAAATGGCTCTGTAGCACTCACGGTTTACCAAAATGCCCAAAAATGATGCACTAAACCGTCACTCCCCCAGGAAACATTGCCTCTCGATAATCGCAGAGATTTTCCGACCTTCACATTCGACAATTGTTGTTTTTAGCACAGCTGCCAAGACGAAAATGCGTATTGTCAGAAAAATGTATTTTCGGTCATATTTAACGTCCAAATTTGAGCTGATGAAACCCCCAAACAAAAAGACTCAAAACAACGATTACAAAACGGACGGTAATTTGCCTTCAATTGCTGAGTAAATCGGTTCTTTATAAGGGAATAATCCAAGATCCTTGTGGAATATTTTCATGGGCCTGAATGAGAGTTTTAAGTTGAACGCTATCGGCTATAGCAGCCACATTCTCGTCGATGTATGTATTACGATGACGAGGACTGTGGGTATTTTTTGCAGGCTACAAGCTTTCTCTGAATTTAAGATACTGACGCCAAAATAACATTGTTTTAAATCAGTCCGTTTAATATCTTCTCTAACCTATAACGGTGTTTCAAATGGCATCTTTTCTGTCTTTACTGTTAAAAAAAGAACCCAAATAGTGTAAAAAAATGTGCTATTCCTGAGATGAGTACTAACCTTCAATGCTATCTGTAACGATGTACTCCTACAAAAGGCACCCACAACAGCATCAATGCTTAATCCGATTCCACATATGATGAAACGAGGAAGCTTAACACGGTCCAATTTTCGGACTTTGAATATTATTTTCCTGTACAACCAGGACGTGCCTCGGATTCGGTTCGCAATAAACTTTTCATTCACTGGTTAGTTGCGTCGAATTAATTTTCCGGTCGCTTCTGTCGAGTGCACAGCTCCTATTTGGGTCTTGGGCAATTTGAATAAACGATGCGAGGAGGTCTTCCTCGTCTCTGTGTGTATGTGGGGTTTCCTTTGGTTAATGATGTTTGTTTTCGATTCTTTGGAAAACATTTCTGCTTGCATTGTTGCCTGAGATACATTTATAGCAATTCCGATTTAATGGATCTTATTTATGAAGCCGCTTATTCCCAATTGAATTGAATCTATCTAGATAGCTTTTGTAAATTTGTTTTCATAAATTAAAAACTAAAGTGAATAGAAGAACATTTCTTTAATGTATCTCCTCTTTATAAAAAAAAAATTAACGTGTCAGCTAGCAGTTTATATTTGGAACCTCAGCCCAATCTATTTTATGAATCCCAATGGAGTGCAAAGTTAAATTGCACCCTTAACAGTAGTTCAGATCTTATTTTATGACCTCACAATTTTATTCTTTCTGTTTCATTGTATATAATGTTTGTACTACCGGGTGTATCGGAAGTAATTTAGGGACGAAAAATCCCATTAAGACCAATTAAGTGTAAATATTGAAAGGAGTTTAATTTGTTTATGTACGTATATTAATCAAGCCTAATGAGTGGACATGGTGCATGTACATTGTACATATATCGAATCGGAAAGATTGCCTTGTGGCTATAAGTAGAAATGTCAAATGAAATGTTTTGTGGATACATGTGCGTGGGTTCACACTTTGATGGGTACGTTAATTGAATCAATAACTATAATCAAGGGAGGGTTCATTGAATGTTATTCGATACGCATATGTCAACGGTGAAATGACGAATTTCCTCCTAGCAATAAGTGGGTAGACACATATATTTAGGGTGCCCCTTTTTTTTTAATTGCCGAAGCTCTTAAACACAACTAATGATGATAATGATTCGGGTAATGTCCTTCAAGTTCTACAAAAACAAATTATAGTGCCCATAATATAACCCAGCTTTTTTTATGTGTGCATGTGTATTTATTGCGCGAGGGCAGGCCCCATAGTTTTACGGCAAATCCGACCAGCACTG
Organism: Rhingia campestris; assembly: GCA_932526625.1. Taxonomy (NCBI): domain Eukaryota; kingdom Metazoa; phylum Arthropoda; class Insecta; order Diptera; family Syrphidae; genus Rhingia; species Rhingia campestris. The sequence continues at coordinate 47,366,962 of OW052182.1, read as the reverse complement.
TTGAGGTAAACTTACCAGAGATATACCAGTAAAAAAAACAGCTTCAACTGATAATCCAAATCCAGTCCTTAACGACAAGTTCACTATCCACATGAAACTTAAAAGCTTTAGCCTTCTGCATCAAAATTGTAGGAAATCAAATGATGCTTTGATTTAGGTCAGTTATAACAAGAAGATTAGTAAGTCACGTCTATTAAGAGCTTCATGAACTGGTTAATACGATTGATTTCTTTAGGTGTCAGCCATAGCTTGTGCAAATTTTATAATTGAACCGTTTTGTTGCAGGTTGAAGAATGACGGTACAAAGGTTAAACCATTTAACAAGATTTCTTTTCTTTCTGGCAATTAAACATCGATGTGACCAAGCATGGCAATTCAAGTTCGAAAACTAAATATAATGGGTGTTTTTAGAGGTATAGAACTTCAAATTGAAATAAAACACAAGAAAACCCTCTTAATGTCCATCAATTTAGCTTTATTGGAAGGATAATTTTATGCCATTAATGTTTAAATATGATTTCCGGCATGTGGCTGCCGCGGCTGGTTCGAATAAAGGTAAGTCTAGAGGTCTAATTTTCAACCACTTTTTCGAGCATTTGGGGCCGTATGTCGGCAATAATGCCACGAAAGTTGGCTTCCAAGTCCCCTTACATTTCTGGTTTGTTTGGTGTCAATTCATACGATCTTGGTGGCCAATCGGCAGGTCCATTCCGCGAAATTATGCGTTCATCGAATGTTTCCTTCAATTTATCGATTGTGATGTGCGCTGTGATGGATGACATCCACATTCATGCCATCCAATTCGGGAACAATATAGTCGGTTATCATGGCTTTATACCGGTCTCCATTAATGGTAACTGACTCTCCAGCTTCATTTCAGAAGAAGTATGGCCCAATGTTGTAAGGTCGTAAGCCAAGATCTTTGCGCAAAATCTTCCCTAAAGTTGATGGACAAAGCTCCAATTGCTGTGCACGGTGGCGAATGGATTCATTCGGGTCCTCTTCAACACTTTGCTCTACAGCGGCAATTGTTTCTTCGGTGCGCACTGTTCGACGTCTCTTCGGATGCGTATTATCACATATCACAAATTTGCACGATTTGCAAGAGTTGTTCATATATTTAATTTTACGTCGATTGAGAATGTCAATTTTAAGAAGCAGTTTTACACCCTTGGAAATTTGTCAGACTTGTGCAAGAGGTAGAGCACTGAAAAAACGTAGGTGTTATTACTTTCTGGTAACTTAGCGGACTTAGCCACTGCTTATTTGAATAAACACAATCTGCAATCTGCAATCTGTATACCAGCCGAAGTCAACATTGCCGTAGCTTTAACTTGCTGGCATTATCATCAAATCTAGCTTCTACCTTTATTTGTGTGTACAAAGAAGAGGACCTTCTGTTTAACGCCGAATCCGAAATAAGCTTTCGCAAGAGGTCGAAAAAGAGAGGTGTTTTCACTCTCTGGGCAGAATCAAAAATGAACGCACGAATTAGCCAAAGATATATCCATGAGCTTTTGGTACACTTCATACTTTAGTGTGGTAAAGTAGAGCACTGCTGATCAGAGCCCTTTATAGGATCATCTTGTTATTTGGAAATCGGGACTTGTTGCCTTACCGATTGGTAAGGGTAATTCTTCGTTAAAATCGGGTGAGGTGGCGTTATAATTTTATGCAAACCAAAATGTCTTTAGCTAACTTTCTCAAATTGCACACTTTAAGTTGGCTGAGATTTGGTTGAGGTCGGTTTCTATTTGTGTGTGTCGTCTACTAGGTCTACCACACCATGTGGCTTCGAGTCGATGCTGGCATTACATTTGACTACGCTTAAGTCGCTGATAGCTCGTAAAAATCTTTTTAAAAGTGTTCTTCTGCACTTAGTGACGGAAGGAAAGAAAGTAGTCTGTAGGATAATTAAAAATTGGGGAAAAAATGTTTTGAATCTCATTTTTTTTTTTCCGTGGGCTGGTGGAAATCTTCATAGACACGATGAGCACGTGCCCAAAGTAGTGTGAGATTTTTACTCACTAAAACCACCACCCATATTATATTTCTATTGCAACTAAGTATTCGATTTATCCAGCAATTTTTTTATCACGAGTATATAATATGTTTGGCAGGTAACTTTCCTTTGAGAGTTCCTGCTTTTTCCGAAATGTATAGCGCGGTTTGTTATTATCGGGCCAAATCTAAGGGTTTAGTTCTTTGAAGACGCCGCAATATATTTGTTTCGTCAAGAATTTGGAAGACTGTTGTGTTAACGTGTCCTAATAAACGTTTTTTATGTTTTCGTGCAAAAATTTTTGTTTCATCTTTAACCGCGGGAATACCCGCGTAGATCTTCGTTCCTTACGTACCACGGCGCATTGACGAATGATCTTAACATTTTGTTTTCAAAAGCTTTTTAAAATGTTTAGATTCGTTTCACTGGTACAACCCTATAGTTGTATACCATATGTCCAAACCGGTTTTAGCACTTGCTTGTATAATAGCAGCTTGTTCTATGTTTCATTGAAAGGATCATCTTACCCTTGCGTTTGGGAGGTCTGCTTTCATTGTCACAAAACGTGGACAGTATTACTACTGTATTCTTCGTTCGGACATTGTGCACAGATTGGTGAGGTGTCGTCCTAGAATTTGTGTAAGAACTTCTTGAATTCGCCATGGTTTGTAAGGAACTGCGTTATATACAGATTCAGGTCTCCCGTTTTGCTATTTGTCCAGAGGATACGTTTATGTGTCCATCTTCCAGTGATATTGATAGCTCTGTTTGGAGATTGCTCTTGCATTTCTCTGGATTATACAATTTGATATGAGTTTGTTGCTAATACGTTTCCTTAATTTCTTCGCATAGATGTCAATGGGAATCATACCGGCTAGGACTAGTGCCGCTTCCTCTGAAACTGTTTTAAAATTGTAAATCGCTCACAAAGCAAAAAGTCTATACAATTTTGACAATTTTCTCCTGCATTCGTTTCTAGCTATTGATTCTAAAACATGCGATGTTCTAGTCGCGGTTTTGCTAGATAGTAGTCCCGCATTATTTGTTAAGGAGGTGATTATTGACCCACCTAATACATCTCGTAATCCATTTTATGAATGTAATACCTACGCCCAAGATCTATAAGTTTAATAAATAGAGCTCAATGGCACTGTCTAAGGCTTTTTAAATATCCACTTTTCAGAGCAAGAATTATAAATTCACCATAATGGTGATTTAAAAAAAAATTTTACAAAGAAAGACAGATTGTAGAACGATGCTGATGAAAATCATACTGATTATCACTGTGAATTTTTTGTTAAGATTTATTTATATTTCATGAGATTGTAATTCTATGTACTCTTCATGCCTTTACAGATAATGTACGACAGAGCTTTAAGTCAGTTGTTTGAAGGTGAGGTTTCTTCAGAAAAAAAACTTCATCTGGACCTGAATGATTGAGATCTGAAGCCAAAAATGTCGGCCCTTAAAAAAATTCGACCGGACTCAGAAAAGCAAAAGAGAATATTGAAACTAAAAGATTTTATTTTTCTTTGGAGTCCGTGATATATCTAACATTGTAGACAAGCATTAGAATCGTTGATGACCCAAAAGGCGTACTGATTTTAAAGCATTGCAGTATTTGTTGCTTTACTTATTGGATACGTAAGAATTAAGCACGTCTATACATACAGTCATTTCAACTGTAGGTGTTTAACTACTGCAAACAAAATGTCTTCTGTCTTCTGGAGGACAGTCGCATTTGTCGAATTGCATCATGTCACCAGTGCCATTGATTAAGTCCGCTTCAATTAGAATCCTCGCATATAAAATGTTGGTGTTATTTGGTATTTTCTCTTAACTGGTTATTTAGAAAACGACAATTTAGCTGACGCTAAACAATACTCCGAAGGCACCAAATGGAAATAAAACTGCAACTGAGTTTTTATCCATATGTAAAGTTAGAAACAGATCTCTAGAGTTGGCTGTGTTAAAATATAAGGAATTCTTATTGCTTTTTCTACAAGCTGAGTTAGTCCATTCAGCTGGGAAAAAATCTGTCTGAAATAAATCGAACTCTGGATTTCTAAAAGAAAACCCAATATTATGATGATTGAGAAGTCCAATTTTAATTCGGAGTCTTTCATGTTACCTTCATTATTAAAAGGTAGCGAAACTATACATTGTTTCGAGTCTAAATTCTGCTGACAGACGGTTTGTAGAGTGGGCCGTATTTTCTGTCAATACTAGTAGTAGCGAATTTGAAAGGCCTTTCAGCAACATGTAATGTATAAAGTTTCTACATTAAAGCGAAAGTCAGAATTCAGGTTCGGCCCGGAACCATACACTAAACATCATGGACTCATTTAAAAGACGTGCAATCTAATTTATAAACAATTCTTCACTTACATCAAAGCTGTAACCCTTGCCACAGCAAAGACTTGTCTATTTATTACTGATATTATAATAATATATGTTCGGAAGAGCTAAGAGAAATCATCCATAGACTCGCTGCATTTCAACATCCGACAAGATACGCATTTTCAGCTCACGACAGCCTATTGAATTAACAATGACATGAACAACGCAATAACTAAATTATTTTTTTGCAAAAAATGAAATGAACTTCAAGAAGACGTTTTTCCACCAATATATAATCTACGGCAAATCAATATCAGAGTCAATAGACATCATAGATAATCATAGTCATAGATAGCACCTCAACTGTAGTTATGCGTGGCTGCAGTAGCTTAGGGTGGGGTCCCTGATTTAAATACCGAAAACAACAATACCTATGTTTTTTTCAAGAGTATAAATCTGCCATAAGCTTCTAAAATTGTCTGCATCGTCAACTGTAGGTCCCAGTCTTTGTGGCAAAAATATAACTTTACACACACAAATGGATATAGAAACTAGGTTTGATGCCTTCTTGGGCCTTTAATGCCAGATTTCAACGAATTGCAAATTAAGTTCCCTCCAACGCAAATACAATAGGGCTAAAGCTTTTAGGATGACCAAATTACGTAAACATTTAGTTGAATCAGTGTTTACCCTACAAAGTTGACCTTTAAAATATCTCGCCACATCTCCATCGCCTTTCCAACATCTAAACATGTTAAATTTAATACCCAGCACCCTACTCATCCGAAATCATTCCCAAAACATGGTCCACCCATCATCAGTTGACAAAACACTTTCCAAGTGGCTTTCCGTGTTCTCCCCCATTGTCCATTAAAAGCCAGCAGCCTATATGAGCTTTCCTTTTTATGGCAAATAATGTCCACAGCAATAAACGACCGACAATTAAATTCGGGCTATTTTATTGATGGCGAAATGTTGTCCCCCAGAGCCACGTAGGTGCAAGATAATAATATTCAGCTTTTATGAGAAACTAATTCCATGACCCTGACGTGGGATAATGAATGGACTTTTACTGTCCTCGTGCATTGGCGAAAATGTAGACATTAGGTGAACATAACAGCCGCCACATGGCTTCAATTACAGCTCCATAAAGTCGCCTGATGACGAATTTTAAAATCTTTTGCAGATTCATGGTCAAGAGGAGAATATCCTCCCACCCCAAGCGCGCTGCTAAATTGACCTTATGTTAATTCTGGAAATTATTCAATTGAAACACTTGGCACCGGAACCGTCCTAGTTGTCGCACACTCGTGCACACAATGGAACATATGACAATCGTCAGTAGTTAAAAGGATTCCATTGCCATCTTCTTTGTTTGGGCCGCTGTACATTATGCAATCCTTCCTGGTGAGAGTGCGGAGGAAGTTTTGGAAATCCTCCAAAATTGTAAGATGTACATGGTCGGGTCGGGGATAGAAAAGAGCTCGTAGTCCCATTTGTTAACCTTGTGATTTGTTGTTATCATTTCCGGTTCTCCTCAAGGTAAAGCAGGTCGGTTGGTTTCGGTGTGTGGTGGCTTAGTCGCTTCTTGATGTGAAGAGGTGATACCTAAATTTATTGCAAATCAATAAAACGTAGGAGGGAAGGGAAAGGTTTATGTTTTTCTTTCTGTTGTCATCGTTGACTTTGTTGTTGTTGTAACCAAGTTTGTATGGCTTGGGCTATAGTTTTTGTTGCTTCCCTTTTTTCTTCTGTAGATGCCCGGTCTGAATGTCAATCATGCTACCATCAAGGTTGTGCGACTTGATTGTGTGCGAGGATGAACCGAGTTGGTAGGGATAGTTAAGTGAAGGCCACACACTGCGCAGCGATTATGTGGGCTCGTAGTATCGAACGAATGGACGATATACGTAGTATTAGTGGAACATCAATTCATTATGCAATTATCGTATTTTGTTGTCGGACGACAAAGACTGAACAATAGTCGTGCTGGGTTATGGTGTAGGAGTTACTTGCTAAGAGGATGGCACTTGGAATGTATTCGATAAGTTCGGGAATTTGGAGTGATGCCACCTGTGTCATCGTTGGGTATGAAATGGAATGGTTTGCCAAAATTTATAATACCCTTGTGAATAAATTAGCTTGGCTTCAGAAGGTATATCAAGGCAGTAGATTATGTAATCGGAGGTGCCATTGTAAGGTTAGGGGGTTATTTCTTAAAAAAATTGGCAAGTCTCGTTGAAAGTAATTAGGTGAACTCCTTAGAGAAGGATGTTGGATAGTTAGTCGTTCGTGGTCTGTAGACGAGTGCAAGTTAGCTTATTAAGAGAATTTGATTCGATCTAATAGTTCCCTCTTCGCCTTGAGCTATCACCTGGTAGCGATAGCAACAAAGAGATGTAAGTAGGAAAACATAAATCATAAATCCTATTCGTCTAATTTAAATACACATCAATAATACTAAACGGTAACGTTTTAAATATTGCCAACTAAATCCTGGTGAAACATTGGAAGACATAACGAGTCTTAAATCGTCTCTTACTTAATTGTATAAAATTTTTGAAAATAATGTTTATTGTTCTAGGTCAATGTTTTTTTCAATAAATTTTAAATTAGTTTAATTAGCAATGTATCTTATAATGATTTTCTTAAATGTATATTTAAATAAAATGTTTTTACAATTCCAACACGTTGTTGCTGCGTTACGGTCCAGTTATAGCTAATGATAGCGATTAAATCATCAGTCATTTAAATGTCCTTTTATTTTTGAGTTTTATTTTTATATATTCAATTATTGGCGAGTTGGTGTTACAACAAAGCGTATTAATTTTAAAACAAAATTATTCAAAAATATTTTAATTTGTTATTAACTTTTGCTTTTCAATGATCAAGATTTATTTTCTTGAAGTAATCTTTGTCATTCCACCCAAATGAAATGCATCCGTTTCAATCCGTTTCGTTTGTTCCAACCTGTCATTAGTCTTTTGTAGCGAGTATATTTTTGTAAATGCGAAATAACACAAAAAATTCAAATATATCGTGAAATCTTTATTATTAGTTTAAAAATCCATTCTTGACATTACTTTTTTTTAAGATAATCCCTTTCGAGTATTTGGTGCAACTGCGCCGTAGCTCGTCCGCGGACGTTCCAATTTCAAAAATGAGGCTGGTCCCAACGTAACTAATAATGGGTCTCGTTATCGCGCTATGATAATGGACTAGTTTTTGCCTGAAATTTGAGCCTGAGATCTCGACAACATTTGGTGAAGCAATGGACATACTGAGAGACCGCTTCGGTGACAAATAAATTTATCGCTTCAATGATCAGTGATCAGTGATTTGGCCAGCAAAGATCATACTATATCACACCGTAAGACTTTTTCCTTTGGGGCTACTTAAAGTCTAAGGTGTTTGTGGATAAGCCAGCAACGATTGAAGCATTGGAGGCCAATAGGTTACGTATTATTCGTGTTATTCGCGAGAATAACTACGAAATGCTCGAACGCGTCATCGAAAATCGGAACGTCGGCATGGACGAGCTACGGCGCAGTTGCGCCCAACATCGTAAAGGAATTATCTTTGAAAATTGAATGTCAAGAATGGTTCTTTAGATAAATAATATTATTTTTTCTTTAAAAAAATACCTCTCGATTGGTGAACAATGTTCATCCCTAACTTCAAGAATGGTTGTTCCCTCGCTGTGGCGATTTGACTGACAGAATTTTTTAATGATTCCTTTACCAATTTAAGTAACATTTCAGTTTAATCATGTTTTGCGTTTCAATAATCATGTTTTGTGTTTCAATATTAACTGGACTCTTAGATGGTCCATAATGAATAGTTATCGACCACTTTGTACGACTGTAACTTAGTAACATACATATTTCACTCACACATAAATGGCAACCACGTATATTTTCCAGATGTTTTTTGTGGGTGCAGTAGTTTTGCATTTGCGTTTAAATAGGATCCGAAAGATTCTTTGCTCAAATCTATTCTGTAAAACCTTACGTTTGTATTTTCTTTTCTCTTTCTCTTGCCAAGTTAAGAATGATAGTTCAAGTAATGCAAATTAAAACAGTATATTATAGACGGAACGTACCATTTTGCCTCTTAAGTGATCAGATTTTAAATTTTACGAAAGAATTATATTTATAAATTTATATTGATTGCTTGTGCGTAGAAATCGAGAGCATCTTTACAATCGACTGTTTCGATAGTAGCCTGTTTAAGAACTTTTACAAGTTAATTTACGTCATTTATAAAAAAAATATGATGGTATAATCTCTGTAAAGCTGCTATTAATCTTCTAGATATATGTGAGCATCCATTTTTCAAAAAAAAAATTACTTTACAAAAAATTATATTACCATTAAAACACACAAAATACAAAATTTTGAGTATTTTGTGTGTTTTAACGGGTATTTCATATTTTTTTTAGTAGTCGTTTATTTTTTATGTGTTAATCGCATCCAACGCATAAAGTAGAATGGTTTTATGTCTTCTGGTTTTTATGCAAAACCAAAATTAGGAAAACTAAATTTTTATTCGAAGCAGTACACATTACTTCTTTCAAGGAAATATGATGGGAGGGACCGGACAAAAGTAGGACACAAATCTGTAAACATAAACGATCGGAAATATAGTTACCAGAATTGATTATAAGTGACATCACGTACGAACGCTTTCTACGTCCAGTCGCTTATATTTTGTACCTTCGACAACCTCTGAAAACAATTCTCTAGTCGCTTATATTTTGTACCTTCGACAATTACTGAATTGTTGTCTACTAAAAAAACAATTCTCTGAACTTCGCTAATTCTGGTGGTATCAAAATCACTTACAAGATCTTGTCTTAAAATTTGAACGCCTGAAAACTTTTACTAACTGCCAACTTTGGCAGATCCTGTTTATAAAAAAAACCCTCAAAACATTCGATACCAAAAAAACTTGACTCATTGTCCTGTCATTGTACGTACTACTACACGTAAGTTTTGTGATGCGCGAAAATTTCGAATATTTCAAAAGTTTTTTTCAAATATTTAAAAATTTTACCAAAAAACATTTTTTTACTAAAAACGCCCCCAAAAATTGGTCGTGGCAAAACACTTTAAAAAGACGAAATATAGATATTGCGATTTCAAAATTGTTTAAATGTTCTGCTTCGTCGGCCAGAGAGTCTATATACCAAATTTCAGCACTCTAGCTCGAAATTTAAGGCCCAAAAATCGGTGACACACAGACGGACGGACGGACGTACGGACGGACAGACAGACATGGCTAAATCAACACAGCTATAGATTCTGAGTCGATCCATATACTTCGAGGTATATGTTGCTAAATTATTTCTCTATGTTACAAACTATGTATCAAAACCAATATACCGCTATGAGATAGGGTATAAACAAAATTGAAAATGATTGTAGTGTGATGACTGATGAAAATCAGTTTGATATGATGCCATTCTCAATTTCGGGAATACAGTCATATATCATAGTTTCAAGAATTTCCAATATACAAAATATCAAATATTCAAATTTCTCGAGAACGGTTCTAAAGATTTCGATCAAATTGTATAGCAAGTATTATGCAATATATCGTAAAACTATTTTTCATGCAGATTCCAGTATTTTGCATAATTGCCTATTTCTCAAAATGTGTTAAAGATTTCTCGAAATATCGACCAAAAATAACTTGCAATTTTGAAACTAAATTTTCTTAAAAATGATTTAACGATTTGAACTTAATTGAAGGCAGTGCTAAGTATTTTGAAATTTTAAAAATAAAGCTAGATACAGTAATACAAAAACGAATTTCAAAGGAAAGACTACAACTGTGTGCATAAAAGTTGGCATTGAAGATTTAGGGTATTTTAAAAAAAAAGTGGTTACTTATTCAAAAAATCAAATAATAATTACAATAATAATAGTACATTTTGCTACAGTACTTTATTTAACCAATTACGAATCTATTGATTCTAATTAAAACTGATAGTTAGGTAATTGTAATTATATTGTAGGTTATGTTAGGTTTTATTAGGATGAGGTATTAAACTCGCAAAGGTCTACGTGGTTTAATTCTTAGCGATACCAGTTCCTGAAATGGATAAATTTTGATGAACGAAATAATGATAGGGTAAAATTATGATGTGGTCATGTTCTGGGTGGGGGCTCAGTGGCGCGATGGCACGGTGAGTTATATGGTTGAATTGTTGAAGGGGCGGAATCCATTTGGCTATTTCGTTTAATTTTTAAGCACTTTCTAGGTAATAAATCAATAAGTGCAATAGCAAAAATGACCGATAATAGATCCGCAACAGTACAAATGGTCATAAAAAAGTACAGAAATAAGGGTAGTTTGAAAAAAAAGTCAGATCAGGAAGGCCCCGCAAATTCACAGAAAAAGAAAACCGCCTTATCGTTCTAAAAATAAAAAAAATCCAAAGTCAAGTGCTTCTAAAATAATGGAAGAGGTGCTCAATGAAAGAAATGTCAACCTAATACCATCCGTCGAGTACTTTATAACACTGGGTATCACGAAAGGAATTTGAAAAAGAAATCATTTAATAATAATTAATCCGAATACATACTCTCTGAATCTCATAGCAATGTTGAAATCTTGAAGTAAATGAAGATAGTTCAGCTATTTCGTAAATGTCAGTTTATGGTATTAAATCTTTCCATTTTCTATCAGTGCAATTTTCCATTTGCATAGTGATTTGAGACGGACTAGTACACAACAATTTCTATTAAACACATCCGACATTTTCTTAATTTATTTGCCACTCATTTATCACATAGAAATTTGGTCACAATCGAGTTTTGGATTCCGAATGAATCCCAGATTAATTAAACATAAAGATAAAGAGCTGTGTCAAACTGGATGTCAAACAGCAGGAGGTTAATGCTTTCTGACGCTGTATACGCGAGGGTAGATGTAATACTCTCCCTCCCCAATGTAGTCGACTAATCAAATTTCAAAACGGTAAGCACTTACTGGCAATGACATATTTAGACCGCATTATTAATTATAATTAAAACCAATCCGTCATTTTCAAACTTTTTGTCTCATTTATGACATTTTGAAATATTACAAAAAAACCCTTCTTTGTTTCAACATTTTTTTTCTCTCTTTTCATTGATTTTGATTGCTTTTATCGTTGTCGATTTCAATTACCATTTCCGTCCACTTCACTATCAGTCTGTATAGACCCTTCGATTTATCCAACGATATCATCATTTACGGCCATCCATATTCGAGAACAATCGACAAACATTAATTTTTCATTAATCAAGGACATTCCATTTATTGCTTTGTACATAGGCCACACCGGAGGCACAATACTTGTACTTACATTTTATGTATGTACACTATCAATATAACACAACCTTGCGTAGGCTTCTCTGGTGTCCTTTTAGTTTTACCACCCAAAAATGAATAAAAAAATGAAACATCTAAAAACAAAAATACACACACAAAAAACCGCCCTGTAGGAGTGGGTCCTTGGCTCAAGCATTTGAATTGTAAATATTTACCAACCGTTTGTAATGGCAGCAGGTGAACGAAGGACTTTAGAAATGGATGTTCTTCTGTTTTGTTATCATCTCTGTGTGTCTCACTCTCTTTTTCTCTTCTGCTTCTGTTTCAATAGAATGAGGTCACGATTCGTTATTCCTTTGACAAAGGTTACGCTTCAGGAACACATTTCTTATTCCGGTTGACAAGTGGAGAAAAGGCGCATACACACAAAATACCCACAACACTACTTGACGCAAATGTCACCGAGATGCTGTTAAATAATGGTAAAGACGATTTAATTGTGGAGGTAGATCCTTTTAAGTTCAATGATCAGATATCTCATGTACCTACCTACTCGATGCTTTAAATCAAGGTTCAACTGAATAACCTAAAATGTTAATTTAAATTCCGGAAATACACAAACGCTCTCAAATAAAAGTCACACTTGAAATCCTATCTTTTACCCTAAATTCAGGCTAACGATATAGTAATGAATATAAATACCGTATATGGTAACATTCTGCTTGTGTTTATTGCTAAAACAGCAATCGTTCTACTTCACGGTTTCCCTATTTCAGTCAAATGTGATGTGACACATTTTCCCACCACATGGCAGGCGCTTCCATTCCTTTATAATGATGCTAAGGATGCGGGTTATATCACGTAGAAATCGGGCGGGTGGAAGCATATGTTTTGAGAATTTTCCCTAGAAGCTGGTTTCTGGATTATCATCTTAACAATGTGAGGATAATGCTGAGATTGGGGATATATTAGAAGTTATATGTGCAATAGCTTTCAGGGTGATATACAATAACCGTTTTTGAAGGACAAAATGTTTTGTTGTAAGCGATTTGAGTGGGTGAAATAACTAAACCAACTAAGGTATTTATAACTTGACTTGTGTATAGACGTTGCCATGCAATTATACTCAAAATTTGTTACGCAAATCGCACGTAGTGACATTTTATTTTAATTATTGCCACATACACATACACATATCTCCGATATGAAATTTGCATCGTAAGGAGTAATTTGTTTCGTAAACAAAAGGAGTACTGCTTTGAGGTAGATTCTGGGAAGATTTTCAACATCCCACTAAAGTGGGACGCTCGAGATTTGTTAACAAAATGGCTGTGAGATGTACAGTAGTGTTAGCATTTATAAACTTTGGACTTTTTTTCAATTGCTTCACTGCTCTACCTCTTGCGAAAGCATTACAAACATTCAGGAGTAACACTATCATGAGCTTTTCAAATTAGCCGTTCAGACTAGGCGTTATTTACCAGGTCCTCTTCTTTGTGATAAAAATAATAACTTCGCACACATAATTATAGGGAGACACTGAATTTGAGGCCCTGTATGGGCCGTAAATGTCAGATTTTATTTGATAAATAATCAGCCAACAAAAGTTGGTTATACAACAGATTATGTTAAAAATACTGGTGCTGTTCCTTAAAATACAAGGATGTCAATTTATCATAGTTTACAAAATCTTGGCCCTCTGCGACTTTAACTTAAGATTTTTATGAGTTATCCTTTCAGAATAAAACCGTCATTTCCATAACCATCAACGGAGCAGAACAGATTAATGATAAGCAAATTCTTGTGGCTTAGACTGGATGATATTGGTTTTGGCATGGTTATCTCATGCAGCGGGAACTGGACACATAAATCGTACGATTTAACATCTTCCTTTGTGTTGAAAGACTTGATTTAGTTTCATAACAGCATACAAAAACCGCTGTGAATATTTCATACTTAAATTCCATTCGCTTAATACCCTATCCCAACAATTCCAACCTTAAATGTGTTAAAATGTCCTTTAAACGAAATGTTCCAGATTTTGATGGATTGAACATTTTTACACTTGTTTTATAGCCTCGGACAAGGATCCTATATACCAAATTTCATTATCCTAGCTCTAAATGTAAGGCCAGCTGAAATACAGACAGACGGACGGACAGACAGACATGGCTTAATCGACTCGGCTAGCGACTCTGAGTCGATCCATATACATTTAGGTATATCTATCTAAATTATTTCTCTATGTTACAAACTATGTATAAAACACACCTATGTGATAGGGTATAAAGACCTGTAAGAGTTTTTTTTTAAATTCTCAGCCTTTTTCATACCTTCAATATTGAATATGGTTCAATAATCTCAAGGCCGAATATTGTTTCGATCCGATTCAGTACGTTATACTTTTAAGATTTGAAATCAAAACCCATGAGCACTTACATTTGTGCACTTCATTTATATATTTATTGCGGATAGCGTATAAGAATTCATTTTATTCGAAAAAGGCAATAAAACCTACCTATTATACTCTCTAATATTATAAGAATTCTGTTGATAGTATAACTAACATTGTTAAAATCCTGAGTTCAATTGGGCACAATTAGACCGAATATAGTTTCTTAGCAATAAATAAGATCGCTCACTTACTTAAATGGATCTACGATCTGAGGTACCTAAATCAGGCCCTTAACTATCATAACTTTCCAATTAGGCCAATCTTTAGCTAACAGTTTTCTGCTGCTTACTTCAAGTTGGTTGAGGTCGGTTTCTACTGTGAGCTCCACTTAATATGAGGTCTTCCTCAACTGCGGTTGACGTCTGCCTGGGAATCGAAGTATGTGTGTTGTAGTATTAATGTCCGTTCACTATTTTGGTTATTGTTCGAAAATGTTCACTTACAACCAGATCCTTCACAGTGTGGTACTTGTAAAGAAGACCAAATACCACACTGGGAAGGATCTGGTTGTAAGTGAACATTTTCGAACATTCAAAGATATTCTGAACAACAAAGTTACCATCGAAGGTTTTGAAAACGGCTCAGATCGATGGAAAATCAACATCATGGCAACCCATAGAGAGGTGCGATTCTTCCTCTTCTTTAAAACATAATCAAAAACGTCCTTCTTCCAATGTCAGAATGTGGTCTTTTGAATAAAAAGTCATTCTTAAAAGGGCCGAATTGCACTAAATACGACTAGAATAGCTAAGTGAATTATTCAGTCAAAAATCATGAACTGTTGTCAGACCGAAACATACGCCTATTTAAAGACTCAAAAAATATCAACGGAAATTGCTTATTACTTTGTTGTGGAAAAATGCCAGAAAAAAATAAAATCATTCAAATTTCGATACTCAGATACTATTGATCAAAAAGACTGTAGGCCGCGCCTGCTAGATGAATGGACATATCCTTAGTGGTTCAAAAACAAACTTACGTAAGGGATTGACTACAGAGAGGGAATTAAAATCCTTAAATCCTTATAACCCGCAAAGTAAGTCACTCAGGTGATGTTTAGACATGGAATGGGGCCACGAAGTTTCGTAAGCGGAACTATACAGAGGGATCTAAAAACCTACCGATTAGAAATTGTTCTTCTGCTTCTGGCTTATGGCTACTCTTCAGTGGAAAGATGATAATGCAGAAGTTGTTAGAATTCTAACATAAAAACGTAATCCTCTTTCTAATAACAGTAACTGTCTTTAATCTGAAATACACATTTTCCACTCTAAATATTAAGAAGCAACTTTAACACCCTAAAATCTTAACTGGCAAAATTCTATCCATCTAAACGAATGGAAAAGTAGAAAAATGGGATTTCTTCGAAGCCTAAGTCGTCGCTATTAACCAAGCTGCCATTTGGTTAATGAGTTAGGCTATAACATGTAGGAATATTGCCATCTATAACGGTAGTCAGAGATAACATCTAAACCAACACTTAAAAATAAAGGATAATGTAGGCTTCCGCAAGTTTCCAAATGAGATTGCTTATCAGCACAGTGACCACAGCCAGAGCTCATTTGACACCAACAGGTTTAAGAACTTAAATCATACGGCGTAATAGGCTCAGTAAAATGAGGAGCAATCGTTCATGGGTGGGGATGTACTTCTTGCACTATGTTGAGACCTCCAGTTTTATGTCGAATTAGATCATTTGAGTTGAGATTATATTTCCTTGATAGTTGATACTACTGTCTTAAAATTAAATAACATGACTGGAAACTTCATTCTTTATAACCTAATACCTGCAACGATTTCTGCAAAACAGCTGAAATAAGGAGGAGGAAAGAAGCAGACACTTCTTTATTTGCATGTGTCCCGTTTTTTGTAAATCAGAAGAAACAAAGTCAGTATCACGAACCTAAACAGATTTGGGAGTAGCTAAATAAAACCAAAACTAATCTTGGGACTCCTAACGGTAGCAGAATAGAGCTTTTAATGGTCTGATTGAATCTTTTAATTTATGACCACTCTAAACAAACAATTACAAAAAAAACTCCAGACTTTTTAAAATATCATCCCTAGCTTAGAAGGATAATATTTGATCATATTTGTACCCTTGTGAAACATGAGTTCTTGTATTGTTATTCCATCTTCATTTAGGTCGAGTGGGTGGTAATAATGTCAAAGCCAATATTATATGATGCATTCTTCCTAATAATGAAACTTTATTTATGGTCGCTTTTAACAGTTTGCAGATGATTCTCAAATCTTCTCAGCATCGGCTGTGACTCAGCTTTAAGTTTTCCTTATTGTTCTTGACAGTATTCTGGTTTGGAACTGCTCATCTGAATATTCTTGGTTGCGCGCTATTATTGTTTATTTTAAGAAGTTACTGTTTTTTGAATCATAAAATAAAATTAAAGAAAAAACGTCAATGAACTCGAAATTCTCCACCAACAATGAGCGATGACAGACATTGGTCAATCCAGCTAAAGCGATTATCTTAATTAGGCTACCCAATAACCATAAATATAATTTTTTTTTTTAAGTACAACGCCTTAGCCTTGTGTCATGCCAGCTGCCTTGCCTTATGTTTGGATGCCTTAAACATTCTCATAAATAGACAAACACCTCATGTTACCTTTTGCGGACAATATGGAATATTTATCTACACAAAAAAAGTATCTAGACGAGTGAGATATGTTTAAACAAAACATTGCACGACCGCTATAATCGGGTCATTAACAACTCAGAACGTGCTGAATATAATATTCAATCTTTCTATCGGCCTTTGCACATCATCAAATAGGTGTGCTATTTAAACTAATGAAGCTTGTACAGCAATCTAATTTAATATATCGCGTCTATAATTGAAATAGAGCGGTAGATTATTGCCGCACTATTTATACGATCACTTTGATGTGTTCATAAGTCCCATTCCAGTCCACACCTTTAAGTGATTTCAAAAGGTTACGCATTAGGGTGCACCCCCACCCATCAACGCAATCGACATCGGAAAACCCCCAACACATGTGCATGGGTGTGTGCTATACAAAACCATAGCAAAACAGCTTTATCCATCCACACGAGCGTTCATTTAACCCGGCACTACGCTGGGAGCTCTTGGCCACCGCACACACCAATACTGATATTGTTAACGTGGGTGTTATGAGTTTATTTATGGAATCTTGGTTTCGCTTTGGGATTGCTCCACTAGCACGCGATTTTCAGCGTTTTTAATATAATTACTCCCACCCCCTAGACCCTCAGAGGTTAGTGTTAAGCAAAAAAATTCTAAACGAAAGAAACCAAATTATAGTGAACCTTGAGGCCAAGGGGCTGTTGATTAAAGTTCGCTGATCCAGTCATTAGGCTAAACTATTCCACCCCTAGGGTTACAATTGCAATAACATCACGCGCTTTTTAGCAGTTGCCCCACCACTTCCAGGACACACAACAGATGATCCGATTAAGGATGGAATTTGGTTGTTGTCCTATTATTGTTCCTGCGGGGGTCAAATGGAATCGTAAACCATTTACGATGATTGTCATCAAGTTTATGTCGAACATTTTGACTTACCATCACTCCAATACAAGGACGCACAATGAGGGTTATAAGCCGTTATTTTATTGGCTCATTTTACGCCAAACAAATTGGGGAGCGATAAGCTTCCCTCTTTTGTCCAGCTACAGCTATTGAATGGCCTAATCGATGCATTTCGAACGCCCACACCCTGGAGATTGGAAAACTTACAAAAATTATTGGAAGTTGTATTTGGCTCTATGCTTTGAACTTAGTCCTGTACTTTTTGAAGTTCAAAGGACTTAGCCTTGAGAGAATGATTTATACAAGTTCAAAGGAAGCTACAAAAGCTTTGTGAAGAAAAAAACAAATCGAAAACAACGTTAGCTCCTAGCGTGTTGTCAAAGATGAAAACGATGAAACTTAAATGAACATTCAAGGGGAGAGCACACAATATAATATATATACAAACACACACATGCACACCATGATGACGACGTACAATTATTAATGGTGCTCGGTGAATAGCAAACAATTTCATGTCAACTTGCGGCAAAATCCATCCAAAAGAACAATTTCAAAAGATTCCACTGTGCCGCGCGCCGCGGGTAATGGGTCTGAGGGAAAAGTTTCTTAATTTTTAGTGGAAAAACAATAGGGGGCTTCACTATTAAGGTGAGAGAATATAATCCATACAGTGAGGATCGATGCATGAAATTTTGCTCTTCAAGGAGTTTTGAGGCAGATTATGTTTTCAAGTTGCAATTGCTTTCTGGGCAACTTTCATCGTTGCACACTTCCTGATCCTCCTGGTTCCTGATTCTTGATGAACGCTTTGAGAATACACATGCGGGAAAGTTGCCTAGAGCAGATTGTTGTAGATAACTTCATGTACGTGTGTGGTTGTTTAATTAGTTTTCGGATGTCAAAATGATGCAAAATTGGGTTCGAAGTTTTGGGAGTTCTATATGTAAATGCTATGGTACAAAATATTTTAATTTTAGGAAAACGTCCCCAATTGTACTGAAAAGCCTTTTTTAAAGTAAACACCCCCGAAAAGTATGGACACAGGAAAAGAACAGCGGTTGGAATTCGCTAGTTCACATGACAAAATTGGCAAAATTTATTAAAAAAGTTTATGTTTCATTTTTAGGATCATTTTACAGGTGCGTCTATGTGAACAAAAAAAAAAATGCACTTTTTCTTAAAGCATAAACCTGAAAGAGAAAAAATAACCGTAAACTTCCACTCACCTACTATTTGTGTGTGTTTTGCATTGAGAACTTAATAAAGTTTGAATTTGTGTGGGAGGGCATCCTGCATGCTGCGAACCCGTGCTTGGGCTCACAGTTGGATTTGGGTTGCGTGCGAAGTTGGTTGTATTTCGAAAAGAAAATAAGCCTCGTTTTCATTGCCATAACAACAATTAAAATCGCTGATAAGAACCAATGAATTGAATTTCGCACAAAAATAGATATAAGAGTGAAATAAGCCCACAAATTTGAGGACTTCTTCAAAGTTGAAATTGGGAATTAATCCTCAATTTCACGTAGAAATTGATCCCCAAAAAGCTGCATTTATACAAATTTTGGGGCGTTTTTTTCTTTTTTGGGGTGAATTAGCCTAATATCGTTGCTGGCCGTGATGTTGTCTATTTGGTTATTTGCGACAATATTGCTAAAATTGTAATATCTTTTTTCATTGACGTTAAAATGTACAAGCACGATTTTAATATCGTGAGAGATATGAGAGACTACCGTCTCATAAATTTAGCCAAGAAATTCGTAGAATCAATCTATACTGATGTTACCTATTTCCTCTATTGGAGCATGAACGCATATAATTCATATGCCACCGAATTTTCTCTTCTTGCACATTGCTAAAAATCCTTTGTTGATGTCTTCGAAGCATAACTTTTCTTTCGTAGGTCTGTCCTTTTTTACAAAACCGCATTCGAATCGTCGCCAATTCTGCTCGCGGATGGCATCCAATCCAATCGTATTTCCTGGCTGGCTGTAATGTCTGCTTTGTTGCAACCTAGGGATTCCACATTATGTACCTTTTCTGTTAAGTGTTGTAACACTCCAGGTTGTCGTCCTTTTTAACTGCTCCTTATAAAGTTTTCGTGAAAAAATCGAACTCAAGATTTTAATTAAACCTAACATTAAAAAATTAGGTCTACCGATTCTGCCTGTCGGTCTGCGCACGCAAATTTGATATTCGAGGTTTTTGGATTAAGGAGGGCTTTTGGAATTGACATTATAGAAACAACAGCAGAACAAAAACATAGTTAAATTGTTGTAAAATTGTTGATATGTTTTGAAATGGGGTATTATCGATTGATATTATTTATTCAGAGGTTATAACTTTACTATAGAGCACCTGTTTAATAAGTTACCAAACCTGTCCAAAAATAATTTTTAACTTTAAAATGACGACTAGAAACTTGTAGCAATTAATTCAAGGAGCTACCCCATGCGACTACACCATATTCGAGTGTACTAAACGATTAAGAAGATACCATGTGCAATATGATTTAAAAAGCAGCCTTCTCATGTTATGAGAACAAAACATGTTCTCGAAATCGCTACTAATCGCTCGCTTAGTTTTGAATTTATTTGAATCCACTAACGTGTTCAAAATTGTTCTGTTGAAACACATTATTCATGCGTCAAACTCACCATACCCAGCTTACTGTCAGATGAAATCGTATTTTTGCTCAAAGTTAATCCCTGACAAGAGTTTAATTTATATCATGCAGCTGACATTTCTATTAAAATCCATTCAAATATTAACAATGGGTTTTCCATTAAATCCACAAATGCAAATTGCCAGGCTACTATTTCGGCGCCATCTGTGCACACATATGCTCCACTGCATATACAGTCTGCACGTCCTCGGATACGTTTTATTATTTAATTAATTCTTGGCATACCACGAAAATAACCCACTCCCGAGTATTTTTAGAAGCAGAAAAGACCACCGCCAGATTGGACCTCAAAACTACGAACTTTTCGAAACTCATTTTCTATTATATCTATATATCTCACGCGTTCATCTTAATAATAAATTACTTTTCCCAAGCACGAAATTCTCGCGAAATCAGAAGTACATCCTAAATCTCACATCCCTCGACCCATGGACATTCAACAGCGAAGCACTAAATTACAAAAAGGGATCTCGTCAATTGAAAGAGCAAAGCCAACTTCATTTAAGACCACTTATAAGAGTTTTGTAGGTCAGCAGTTTTAATACTTCTGCACGGATTTCCAACCGAAACGAACCCTAATACACCTCCGCTGTGTGTATGTGTATCAGGGTTCGTTTCGGCTAGTGCATGAAAATAAAATCAATAGACGTGGCATTGTGTGCACACGCTCCATGAACCCACTGCATGGCATAACTCACCGAGTCAGCACGAATGTAGCAGCAGCTCAGGAGGCAGAAGAGTGCCCTTGCCGAAGCAGCTAACGAAAGTACAAAACGTGCCGATGAGACTGAATAGATACATCGACTAGGGAAGCTCCTCTTGGGACGGAGAGTTGCAGAGTCAACAAACGCTACATACACACACGCACATACGTGACGTGGTATTTCAATTCTTTTCTCATTTTTTTTTGTTTTCCCAATGCACATTCATTTATTGCCACAGGAGTAGGACAGTTTAAAAGCCCACCTTAGTGCAAGCATTTAATCATTAGTCGAAGTCGGAGTCCCCCTCACATATGGAGTCGTGTCTCATGTGCTCTTCAGTCACCGTTTGGCCTCCACTATCGCACAAGGTAGCACATTTGAACCAGAACCCTATCTGGTTGTGTGTGTGTCAGGGTTGTATGCCTACGTATCTACTCGTAAGTACAAGGGCAAAGGACTTAATGACGTTCCAAAATGTGTATAGACGTGGGAGGGCGCTGCGACGAAAATATGTCATTCGATGGAGAATGGAAGAGGTTATTTCAATACTTATGTGTATCGGTGTACTTGAGATTACCCTTGTACGTACACAACGCCACCGAAGTAACCCCCATGACATTGCACTCGGCCTGTGTGCTGAAGGTGTAATGAGCAAATGATTACACGGGCTACATGAAGGTAAATTGAGGGTAGGTGCAGGAGCAATGTTGCCATTCGGTTCGGTGGTCTTTAACAAAATAAGGGAATTTACATAAATCCTGGGCAAGTGGGGGGGGCTAGAGGGGGTGAAAGGTCCACCACGTTTTTACACATCGATCCGGAATCGATAATGACGGTTATTTACAATGAAGGAGGCACAGGCGCGACATCGGCTCCACGAAAATGAAAAATTGTGATTCCAATGTAATCGCTTGGAAGCACTTAACAAGGAAAACATATCAATCATGGATGACGGGTGGTTTTTCTGTTCTTGTTTCCTTTTTTTTAAATGGAGGCACGGGATTTACATCATTATGGTGTTACGTGCAAAACGGCCTTGGAAGGAGTGTATTTTTATGGTGAATACGAATGGAGACAAGTGAAATGATTTGGTTATCATATGACAGGACTTGGGTACTAGATTGATGCAATTTTCAAGATTGACACCATTTTTCATCATGGAAATTCTGCTAAAGCACGAATGATTCGCGAGCAATTGAAGAGACTTTTTGGGAATGCTAAGAGAATTATCTCGCCACTCAGCAAGAGTGATAAATGGAGTTTTCGTTATAAATGATTCAATGTAGCGCCACAGTTCGTAGCGAAATTGGACATGGTTCTCCGGTTAGTTATCTGCTTCTAGTTACGCACTTCAAGTTTGCTGAGGTTGGTTTCTATGCAATATAAGGTGGTCCTCCTATATGGCTGTCTATCGAATACTTATTTGTGACCATTTGCTGGAATTTGTGTCTATTCGCTTTACACGTCCTTGTTATCTAGCGCAACGCGGAGTTTTTTTTTACAAGGTCTATGTGGGTGCATAGTTCGTAAAGTTCTTTGTTCTTCAAGTCTTATCGCCTTCATAGCCTGTCAAAGGTACCAACAATTTTTTAAAAAATTTTCCGCTCTAAGCGAACATGGATTTCTTCTTCTGCTTTTGATACGGTCCATGCTTAAGCGCGATAAGGGGGGGATTGGACTGGGGGGCTTTATTGTTGAATTGACTTATTATCCCGAAGAAACAGCGTTTGGCAAGATTTATTCTTTGTTAAATTTTGTTAAGGAATCAAAGGTAGACAAAGTCCCTTACCACCTTTAAGCTATATCTGGCGATGGAGCTTCACCATCTATTGTCATGCACCATCGCCAGCCGTAAAGTAGGTTTAGGGTCCGGTAGAGCATGTATTTGTACCATTAAGTTGGGAGCTTTGATTCTGTTTGAAAGTAGAAGTGGTTTTCAGTGTACATTTACAATGAAACGAGGAGTAGGCATTGGCGTCACCATATACACAGTACATGGGCGGCTGTGGACCACTTGCTTTTTGTGGTGGATATTGACGCGGTGGGCGTCAACCGGCGGTTTGTACATCTGTGGAGATGGCTGAGACCACTGACTGACCTAATCCTTCAGATCTTTAATGGCCACACCGACTTCTTTTATTTTGAAGGGAAAGTTTTTTTTTTGTTGGGCCCTCTCACCATTTAGATATTATTCCCGATTAGCAGCTATTGAAACTGCTGTCGGTCGATAATTGTCTGTGTGTTGCATTAATATTTTATTAGGTCTGCGTTCCTTCTTCGGTGACAGTACAAGTTAGTGAACCCTATTTCAAATCCCAAAAGTTACAACAGCAACTTTTTTTTAAAGCTTCTTGCGAAAGTCTGACAAACATCTAAGAGTTACACTGTCACTATCGATAATTGGTAGGGATTTCACCACTCATTGTCGTAGACACGCGTACATATAATGTAACATAATATGTTTAACATTTTTTTCAACTCATTCACCCTTTTTTTAGTCCGGCCATTACACATGGATACTAGTTAACATGGTTGTGAGCAAAAATCCTTGTTCTTGGTAGATGTAATCCGAGCTTTATTTATTATTGTTATTATTTTCGCCAAACTTAACAATTTAGCAATATACACCACATTAAGCTATTCCAACTCAGCCGCATCCATTAAATCCACAGTCTTGTCATGCACAAAAAAGACTCCCATCTCATACATATTCCACATGCCTTGTTTCCCTTTTTTACAGTCATTTAGCTGTGAACACGTGCTAGAGCCTCGGGTCCGGTGCCATAAAAAAAAAACAACACACCGTCAAAGTTGAGAAGAGCAGTGTAATTATGAAAACCCATCATCACTCATGGGCTGGTGGTAAATGGCGCTGTCAACCCATGCTGGATACCTCCATTGACATCGTTCGACGCCCATTACATGGTCTTTAAATGTTATGAAGTCATTAATAACATTTGAGGACTCGCTGTGATTTGTCTTAGTACCGCACATCACAGGCCGAAATAGACCGATGGAAGTAACAAAAGTTGTCTGTCCATCTTGCATAATCTCTCAATTCGACAGAATGTCTGTCATACGTTATGGATGTTATTTTATTATCGCGCCGGTTGTTAAAGGGATGGGGTATCCCACCATCATCCTCTCCAAGAAGTCAGTTATATATACACCCCTGCATGGAAAAAAGTTTTTACACTCGGTTGGGTAGTAAAGGAAATTCCATTAGCTGAAAGTTATTTTGACTTTTACTGACATTTAAGGCGCTGCTGTTCCGGAATGAGTATGGATGTGTCTATCTCTGCTTGTGGTGAGAAGGAATTTTATATCTGAAGAGTATTATATGCGAGTATCTGCTGAACAGCGTCGTCAGGGGTCAGTGTGCCAGTAACTTGCTCTTCGTAGTTTTATTTTTTGCTCGATTTTATTGATTCAATAATAAATGTGTTGATTTCAATTTCCGTTTCAATGGTCGGATTGTTTTTGTCAGTTATTTATTAGAGCATTCATTGGGAATTGGTTATTTTGTGTAATAACTGGTGATGGAGAAAGAAAAAACAAAAACAAAATCAATAAATTTGGTAAGGGATGGTTCTAAAAATTGAATAGTTCAATGGAAAATGAAGATGTGAGATGGGAATTGGTTTTACCACCTTGGAAAGAGAAAATGTCATTTTATTCAAAGGGTTTAGGGAGGGATGGTCTCGTTGAAAATAAGTTCATTTAGAATGAGTAGTGGATGCACGACTACTAAAAATACACTATTTATGTGCAACTGCAATTATAAGAAGTCTCAACCGTAATTGTTTTTATAAAAATATGTAAAGGAGTTAATTTAAATTACAAATTTCATCAAGACATATTTAGGCTTACACTATGAATAACTCCTTGTTGCATACATCAGATTATTAATTTTTCTTTAATAGTGAAGATTTCTTTTTAAATTTTGGATAAATAGAAATATGCGTTCGACTTAAGACTAGGATAGTTTAGTTAGTATTATTCAAAATCATTAAAGACGTTTTTGAAAAAAAAAAAAAAAAAGGATTTTACAGGAATCGTAAATATATAATTCCCATTTCCTACTGGGTATTGACCCTAATTCTTGCAGAGGTATGTTGGTTCCAGACTGTAGCTCTACCTGAGCAAGTAAGATTACTCTTGCCAATCGCCATTTCCCTGCCCTGCTCATAGATGATGAAGCATGAACCGTATCAAAAGCAAGTTATGGGTGCATGACTGGGTCATACGCAACTTTTTCTTTCACATCGAGTTGGGCGTTTCAACAAGAATTTGAATTGGGAGGAATCGAATTTGAAAAATCTGTTAAGAACCATTTGGGATATCAATTTGGAATCAATAACAAAGCAAACTTGGATACGAAGTTTGATGAAAATCGGTCAAGTCGTTTAGGCTGGAGAGACCGTTACGGATAAATGGACGGAAATAAAAAAAATGTCGGGTCCTCTATCATAGTAATGTTAGAATCAATCAAACTGAGGCAGTCAGTTTTGCGTCGCTCACAAGAACTCGGCCAACTATAAACGTAAACGACCATATAGATGACGACGTGTATTCGCTGAATGGGCATAAAGGCAGTTGCAACTGACCCTAATTTTTATGGAAAAAAATTCTTCAGCGATAGGCCCATGTGTGTATGAATGGGTACGTCAACAGATAAAATTGTGAAATTTCAGACGATACCAACCCACATTAGGTCCAACAGCGTCCAATGCATCCCGAAAGAGGTCGATGATTACCAATTTATTTTTGCCTGAATTTGATGAATTTGACACCAAAGACCTGTGGTTTAAACAGGACGGCGCTACGTGCCACACAGCACACACTACATTGGAAATTATGAGCTAGCGATGTTATGTAAACTGTCCACTGAGACCGTGCGATTTTACCCCGTGAGACTTTGTTCTTGTGGGTTTTTCTGAAGTCGCAGGTCGATGCGAATAAGTCACATACCACAGCGGCACTCAAAGTTAACAAAACCCATGTCATCGGTTAAATTTTGTCTGATTTATGGTGCAGAGTCATAGAAAATTGGACATTTCGGATGCGCTCCACCCAGAGAATCAGCGGCGGACATTTAAACGATGTTATATTCCATACGTAATGGTATCGATAGGCCTTTCAAACGAATAGAAAATATAGCGCACACACTTTGTTTTTTTTTTTAATTCATAGATAAGAAGGGCTTAATGAAATACCATTTATAAGTAAAGAACTTACTACTACATCCATGCAATAGGACTTTGTTCCTGTCATAAAGTTTAAACCCCTTCTTTTGGCAGAAATTTTTTGAAACATATTTTAAACTTCCAAAATCATTATTCGCGACATAAAGCATCCTTGGGTTCTGTTACATAGTTTTGGCATTTTCACATTCGACGCCAACACATCCGTTGATAGGGTAGAGTGGTATATAATTTCCGACATAAAGCGAAATCCGAGAAGGGTAATTATAACGATAATAAGGCGTAATTACGAACATGTTATACGCCTGGCATTGCGGATAAGCAACACCTACAGACGATGTATTTGCAGACCAATCGTAACATCCGTAATTAATTTTTGGTAATTTGTTGTTTTTGTATTTGTCAGCATATGAACATCATACATATTATGTTTTGCTTCTAATGATGGACCATGTTCAGTATGTTGGTATGTTGTATATATGCTATTCGGTATAACCACAACTATCCATTAACTCTCCCCGCTCATATTTTATATGATTTCCTTATGAGAATTTATGTACTTTAGTTAATCTGTCTTTATTTGGCTGTTTTCCCCAAAGGATGTAGGTAACATTTGGAGTATTAATGCTTTGCAAAATTGAGTAGAGGGTAAGTTTGTTTTTGGTACAAAACTGTTTTATTTTCGTCTCATGCACTGCAAAATTTCCACGTCCATATCTTTTAATTTGGGCCAACAGAAATTGGTTATCATTGATCATTAGCGCTCCCCATTGAAGGGCCCCACCAGGTACGTTTCCGATAAATTGCGGACCAATGACGTTGATGGTCAGACAGTAACTTTTTGTGGATGCATTTCCACCTGGTGAAATTTGTGTCGGTTGGTTGCCCATATACTTCACCTTTTCTCCCATAGCCATTCATCTAAAAATGGATTTCGTCGCTAAAAAGGTTTTTTTTTAGACAGAATTGAGATCCTCTTCCTATAGCTCAGAAGCCCAGTCAGCAAACAAACGGAGTTGTCTAAACTCATTAACTTTGAGCTACTAGGTCCGTTGGATCTTATATGAGTGTAAACTTTTAGAAGTTGAAATTTACACCGCAAGCAATTCACTGCCTCAGGTTCTCCTGCACACTTTCACGCACAGCGACGATGTTCTCAGCTGATCTGGCGTTTTGACGATGTTTACGGATGGTTAAATTTGTACTTCGTCTACATAGTCCATCAAAGCAATGTGAAAATTGCCGACTCACTAAGGCATCCAACGTGAGGTCTCTTTTTTTGCAGACTTTCGTAGGACAGTCGGACTCCCAATTTACATGCGACGAGGAAATGGTAAGAGTCAACTTTGCCCTTCTGAATGTGTGTACATCCAAAATGTAAGATGCGTGCCTCACATCTATAACATTTCAGCTGGATTTCTGATCCTCTCGAGTGTATTTCAGGGATTGCAGTAATATCTGCCATGTAGCACCAGAGGTGAACACCAGGTACGTTCCAGGTGAATATTCGTAAGTCGTTCTTCGTAGACGTTCCGAGTCTGCTTGATATTTGAGGGGATCTGTTATACGAGGCTGTTGTCTCTCTCATTACTTTCTATTTTTACGCGGTAAGGAAGTTTATTGAATACCCCTAGGACACCGGACCATCAGTATCCAATACGGGATTGAGCGCTGCTGTTGGCCTTTCGGTTTTTCTGTCACCATCTATGTTCAAGGGGCATGACTTACTCTTAGGATTGATGACTTATTGTCCGAATATGTCGAAGCAGTTCATTTAGGTTATTCTCAGTGTCCATCCTAATCACCCAAAAAAATATGTTGTAGAAATGTTGAAAACCGCTGTTAATTCTACTGCATTAATATTCAAAATCGACCCGACATACAATGCTTTCAATTTTACAGACACATGGTTGTTCATTCTGAAACCGAGTTGTGCATTTTACAACATTTGTTCTAGATTTTACAACTAAAAAAAATCTTAGTACAACAGTTAAATGTACAGCACAACTTAGAAAATACACAACATTTATGTGCTAAAAATACAGAATTTTGTTGTGTTTGACAAAACTTTTTGCAGTCAAAATATAATTTCTTTGGTCAAATCTACAGTTCAATGTGTATAAACCACAACCGTTTGTGTCATTTTTATAGCTTTTGATCTCATTTACACAATTATTTTCGTTGCTCCAAAATAAAAAATATACACACCAAATAATTTAAGTATTTTTATTTAAATAATAAACATTAATGACTACATGAGTTACATATATCTTACAATTATGTTCGTTGATGATTTAGATGCTTAAGAGCTGCTAAACTGCTTAATAATAATTAATAATTTAATTGCTAAGCTACAAACAGAATAATATACATACTTTTTTCCACTTTAATAATTCATCATCTGCAAACTCCGATTGCAGCCCAAGTTCGCTGTCCGGGAATATTTTAGAAATGTGCTCCGATCTGAGCGTGTATGCCAACGACCTAGTTAAATAAAAATCTGGTGCAGTCAAGTGAGATGATAAAAATCAAATCTTTAACTTACCTGCTAAAAACGGCACAACACTCTTAGACAATTGGAAATTGCCCATAACTTCAAAAACGTCCACGTCCAAAGTAATTTGTTACCAGGGACCACATTTCACATAGGGGGGTTATTTTCGACTGAATCGCTGTTTAATACTTTCAGGCAAACAAATTAAATTACTGTCCATTTGGAAAACTAAATTGATAATTTGGTTGATTCTTTTTTAAAGATGTTTTCACTTTCACAATAATATATGAATGATAAACAAAGTATATACTGTGATAAAATATTCTGGCATGTTTTAAAAATCGTTTATTATGAACCAACATAATGTCATCCTTTGTTCGACCTAGTAACTTTTGCTGTTGATTTATCTTCATGTAGATTGTAGATTGACTTACAATAAGTTCTATAGATTTGACAAACACAAAGACAAATCTATAGAACTTATTGTAATTTATACAGCCAAATGTAATTAATACAAAAAGTGCTTGTAGATTTAACAATTCTG
The DNA here is from genome assembly GCA_932526625.1 of Rhingia campestris. Taxonomy (NCBI): domain Eukaryota; kingdom Metazoa; phylum Arthropoda; class Insecta; order Diptera; family Syrphidae; genus Rhingia; species Rhingia campestris. The sequence goes on along the minus strand of OW052182.1, from coordinate 47,337,681 downwards.
CAATGTAGATTTTACAAAATGATATCTGCACAATTAACAACCAAAATTGACAACGCGGAGTCAATTTTACAACAAGAAATTGTGATCATTTTAAAAATTTTATTGCCAAAATTAAAGCAAACGCTGTTAAACTTACAATTAATTGTGAATATTAACACATTTGCTGTTAAGCACACAAATTTTCAAGTTATTGTAAATTCGACTGCCACATTTTGTAAAATTCACAGCGGAGATTTTTTTGGGTGAACTGGAACTGTAGTCGCTACCGTTGACTCCATTTTGAGAGTTATTTTACTGCCGCCTAGGACATAATATGTGCAATAGTGTGAGTACACGTCTTTCTTTTCTCTCATCAGCTGCTGCCTAGACTTTACACAGGGGTTGTGACCCTATCTATGGTCAAGGTTGTAGGCACTCAGCGGTCGCCAAGTGAAGGCCGATAGTCGGAGTTGGTAGACATCCCCTTGGTGAATACTCAAGGTTTCATATAATAGCATTGACTATGTTTATTATGATAAACTAGTTCGCATTTCAAAGGAAACCAACCCCTAGGATTACTATAATCATGATTTTTAAGGGCATTCGACTTCTGACCCGAACCTGAAGCATAATAAAATGAATATTTTAATGAACTTGTAACTTAGCCATTTTTTAAAGTCTCCAAAGAGTCTAAGAAATGGTATTATCATGTGTATCGTTAGAATTATAAATTTGTTTTCTCTTGCAAATACCCCATCTTTTCACCATTAAGGACATCGTCTTTTTACACCACTTTCCAAGGTACGCACTCTAGTATTGAATAGTGTACCATGCAAGTGAGAGCTTCAGATTATCACTATTGCAAAGCAAAAAAGAGTCCTTGATGTATATAAAGCCAACCCGATGTATTTTTTATTGTGCAGCTCCTTGAAACAGAGTGTGTAGTTTCATTTTGCTGTGCATTTATTCTTTTTATACACACACACAATCGGTGTTGGACTATTTATCATCTCGAAGGGAGTGTAATTTTACATGGGATTTATATTCTCTTCGGGGTATTGCATACAGAGGCGACGAATATTAATGGACTTTTGTGTTTTGTTATGTCATGGTCAAGCTTTGTTTCTTTCGTGAAATATTTCATTCTGATGATTCATGAATATTAAACTGGAATATTATTTCATGGAATAATCGAAATATTTTTTTAAATGATTATCTGGAATTTAAAAATTTACGAATAAGGATTCGCATCGATAGTTCGTGATATGTGAATATGTAATCTGTGTGTATATACATAGTGAGTTAGAGAGCAAACTATTTGCATTATTGTAGCTACTTTTGCAGGGGTTAGACAAACAGAATCTGTAGAAGTTAATTGTACCCATAAACGATTTGCTTTTGATAAAGTTCAAATTTTAGAATTCATGAGGAAATAACTTCTATAAAGCTTTTGTAGTCCTTGTGGAAGGTGGGCATTTTAATAGCTATCGTTTCAGTAGCAGCCTGTTTAGCCCTTTTTATAGGTAAATCCACAAATTTTATAAAAAGCATTTGCAGAATAATTTCTGAAGAGTTTTTTTTATGTTCTGAGGTTCTTATTATGGGTTGTTTTAATGTACGAGAAATCATAGCTTCCATAACGTTTCGAATATACCTTTCGCACTGAACATTTATAGAAGCAAAAGAATCTCCATTAGGGTTTGATCCTAAACTTATCAAAGTCAAATTGTCAGTATGAAAAAGAAGGACTTACATTTTTAAAAAACGTAAGCTAAAAAAATTTCCAATTTTTAAGCATAAGTCATCAATTAATGATGTAATGCTAACAATTAATAAAATGCCACAATGGTCAAAAGCGGATCAGGATATTCGATGTGATTTTGGATATGAAATTCGAGAGATGGCTGAAAGTTTTCGCTGTTGTCGCCAATATTGAATGTTGCCAGATTGCGATCATCGTCTTCGCCCTTAATCAGTCTACAGAATTGGTTCATCCCTTTTCTCAATTCGGGCATTGAAACTTTGGCTTTACACCTTGCACTTTGGTGATAATTAGAAGATCATTCCTGCTGTGACCGTTCTTATGGCTTGTTGACATCGTCGATATATAGTACTTGTTAGATGCTGGTGGTATGTTGTTAATCGAGAGGTTAAGGAATATGCGTTCTGTTAGAGACTTTGACTTGGTCTCTTGCGATTGCAATATTTCGTTTTATTTTTTCACAATTGAGTTGAATGCGGATATCTATTGGCGTACTGGCTATCCGCATTCTTACCTTGTCTGCAAGATGGTAGTGATCTATGTTGATGTTAGCCCCTTGGAATGTTCAGGAATCCAACATACTGGATGCGTGCCTCTTGTCCATCGCAATATGATGAAATTGATTGAAAGTTCGTTGATCTCGTGACCACCATGTCCCGTTTTAGATATGACGGTGAGCTAATCGTATGCTGGCAATAGTGGCATCTAATTTCGTTTTCCAACAACACTGCTAAAGAAATACTCCCTTCCAACGTTTGCGTTAAAACCCATCACGGTTGTAACATCGTATTTCTGTAGTCACTCATTACTTTTGCCTAGATGGGTACAGAAACAATCCTCCATAACCCTAATTTTTCCTCCGTTGCGTCGGTCGGAGTATGTGCGCATATAATGCAAATGTGATGTGTTCGCTTATGTCTTCGAAGCATAAGACTTCTCAACTAAGTTTGTCGCTTATAACAAATCCGCATCTGAATAGTCACCGTTCCTGATCACTATAAAACGGACCGTTGAAGATGTCATAGTTTTTATTCTCTTTTGGCCTGGTAATGTTTGCATTGTAGCAGTTTATGGCCCCGCTAGTTATTCGGCTGCAACTCTTCTGTTAATTTTTTTCATATTTAAGTGCAGACACGGCCGTCGTTGTGCCTTTTTGTTTAGTATCGTCGTCAATAGTAATGTCAGAACTTTCCGATGTCCAACAAACATTTCCTTGAGTTGGTAGTCCCAAATTATTGAATGCCCTTTAGATACGGGATCATTAGTATCCACTACGGAATTTAGCGCTGACGTTGGACTTTTGACTCTTCCGCCACCATATCTGTTCATGGGCCTTAACTAACCTTGGAGATTCCTAAATGACCTTTTGCACAATTATGTTGAAGCTGTGCCACACCTTTAAATCGGCCCGTACTGGCCCAAGGATCCTGTGACCTTGGGTCATAATGGTGGATGACGTTAACTCGGAAGGGAATTTTCGGTATATGAGAGGCAGCGATTTTAAGGTTGGTTAGGCCTTCACCAGCGCGGGTGATAGTGCCGGTAGAGGACTATCAACATTTCCCTATACCTTCTGGTTACCAGATATCACCCCTTAGAGGGAAGGACCTTCGGGGTTCGTTACAAAGCAGCTCATGTATGTTTTTCACTTTGCCAATCATAAATAGGACTGTAGACCACACATTTGATTCCATGTTTGGAATTCTTCCGCTGCCGAGTTGGAAAAGGACTATGCGCCTTCCTGTGATGACACATCTTCCCCGCACTCAACTGCGGCCGCAAAGACTTTGTACAGGGATTAAAACCCTATCTACGTGCATGGTACTACGCACTCGGTCATCGCAACGAGATGGATTAAAGTCGTAGTTGGTAGGCAACAGGTTGGGGAAAGCTCAAGTGGTTTCAAATAATCGCATTGACTACCATTTGAACAGATGGTTACCAGTAAAAGCTAAAATAAGCCATCTTGGCTTTTAGTTAAAGTTAAAGCAAAAGAGCGTTACCCAAGTCTACGTGACTCAGTGTCCACCCTCGTTCTACAACACTCAACCATGTCGAAATTTAAAATCGATTAAAGCAACATTTTACCACAGGGAAAAAAGTATTCTGCAAATCTATTAACTTTATCCATTACAAAGTTAGGGTTTAAAAAATCTCCGTATCACAGAATCTATATTTGCAACAAACAGTTAAAGGTATTCAGGGTAAAATGTATATCCCCACATTCGTAAAAAAAAGCACATGCATTACATGAAGGCATGAGAAAAGTCAAGATCCTAAATTAGAATGTGTCTGTTGCTCCATATACTGATATTTTTTGTATGTCTCAATTTTAAAGTAACACAGGCGTATGGAAAGAAACACCAACACTCATAACAATTATTTCTCAATGTATCACTCAACATCTAAAGCAAAACACCTCTATGTAAGGATGCCCTAGAAATCAATTTTAATTTCAAGTTAAACTTTACAAAAAATACCCGCTCCATTTGGAAAATATTTCCCTCTCACCTATTGAATAGGGCCACTTAAAAAGTGAAACTTTTTCATGTAAAATATAATTACCCTGCACAAACTTTAACTAAACGCACAACGGCTAAGAAGCAAAATACCGCGCTGAACAAACTACATAAATCTAAAACAGCTAAAGTAATTAAGGAAAGAAAAGCATAAAACCCTTAAAAAAATTATTATAACTTTTGCATCCCCTCTTCACCCGAAAAAAAACTCCTCCAACCACTTTGTAAGGCTAAACAGCCACAACTAGTAACCCCCAACCCTCGAAGGCACCACAAAATGGGGTGGACTGGTGCCAGCAAAAGGATTCCCTCCCGCCCGATGTAGATGATTATGAAATTTCCTCTCGGCATCAAGCGAATTTGGGTCAATCCCAATCACCCTTCCCCAATGCAAGCTCCAAAAGTCAAGCATTAATCAGTCAATTAGATTGAACGATAGAGCAGGTTAAGGGAGGCAAGTGGTAAGCAGAGCTACCGCCCTTGATGGAAATCCTGATTCAATTCAGTAGTATGAATCTCTTGTTCGACAACACCGTGAGATATTTTCGTTTATGTGTGGAGAAGCTGCAAATTGGCATTGATGACGAACTACATCCAGCGAGGGGTGGAGGCAGTACGCCCAGAAGGGTTGGGTTAATAAATCACTGAACCCAAGCGAAAGAACGAATTATTTTCCCGTAACGAGGTCGGATGAAAAAATCACTTTTAACAGCAATTTCTAAAATGAAAACTCGATTTCAGTCTCTTGTGCTACTTGTGTATCCATTAATAATTTGCCGACTTTTCATTAGTTTTGTAGAATGTGCCATGGGTCGAGGCAGGGGGAAGACGACAGACCACGTAATTGAATTTTAGTTGAGGTTTTAATTTTCTATAAGGGTTGCTGCAAGTCATCGTGGTGATGGGAATTCGAAGAGTTGTGTTGAAGGTTTTCCCAAACGGACAAACCTACCGATGTGGTGTCAATAAGAGTTGTTAAAAGGCTTTGGAAAAATTAAATTAACCAAGTTGAGTATTTTCGAGTGTGATGAGAGTGATACAATGGATATCGATTCTCAGAGTTACAAGTTGATTGGATTGTTACGAAAATTGGTTCGAAAACTTAAGCGAGCATTATTATCAGCAACGATAGTGAAAGTGAGCTTTTCACCTTTAGGTGGATTTGTGGATGTGAGTCCTTAGGCGGACTCCATATAACTAACAATTGGCAAAGGGAACGAATTCTTTCAGAGGGTGTTTTGTAAAATCTGTAAGAGTTGAGAGAGAAATAAAATAAATTCAGACTAACGAGTGTTTTTTTTATTCATTAATTTTCTTTTTATATCCTATCCAAGTAACAATTACCTAAGTTGTCAGTCGGATTTTTTTTTATTAGGGCATGTCGCTGTATAGTTCCTGGTTAAATCTTCGTCATCAAACGCCCGTCAACGCAAACGGGACCGAAGATTTTTCGAAGAATTTTTCTCTCAAATCGACCAAGGATTTCTTGATCCACTTTTGATACGGCCCATGGTTCAGCGCCCTAGAGCAGGACTGGGGAGATTAGGGTCTTATATAGGATCTTATAATAATAGGATCTCCTAATAGCAAACGTTGCCATTACATTCCATTGAGCCCGACTAATGATGTCAATATCGTCAGCTTATGCTTATAGTTGCACTGACATATGGAGGATCGTACCTCTGGTGTTGGCTCGAGAGTTTTGTACAATCCTCTCAAGAATCAGATTAAAGAAGTCACATGACAGTGCATCGGTTTCCCTGAATCCTTTGTTGGTATCAATAGTGTCGGTGAGGTAGTTTCCGATGCTGATGGAGGAGCAAGAATTCTACATCGTCATCCTTCACAGACCGACAAGTTTGGCCGGTACATATACCAAAAGTAGGCATGGCTCTGTAAAGTTCGTTTCTATAAATGCTGTCGTATGCGGTTTTGAAATCGATAAATTGGCGGTGGGTAACGATTTTCGGTTTTTTTCAGGATTTGCCGAAGTGTGAAAGTTTGATCAGTTGTGGACTTTTCTGCCCTAAAACCACACCGATAAGGCCGATCAGGTTGTTGGTAAACGTTTTGAGGTTGGAAACTCAAAGCATGAGCAAGCTAGTGAAACTTCCTACTGTTCAAAACCCGCGTACTGAAGTAAACAATCACGAAGTGGAGTCCAGATCCTACTTACAATTGATCTCATGGTGAAGGAGAAATTTGCGTACCACCCAGATGTGCACCCACCACTTGTTTTTATTTTGACACATTCTGTTTTGGTCGGCATTATACAAATTTTTATTTTTATTCAATCTGTGATATTGTAAAATAAATCTAAATTTTGATCGGTTTTAAGCCGATATGAAATATAGAGTATATATATACTATATATATAGAGTTGATGCATCGAGAGTGGAAATTCTATGGATCATCAACTAAGTTTGGGGGAGGAAAGTATGTCCCCATGTAAAACGAATGAACGCAATGCTCCTGACCGCAGAGAGTACTGACATTAGAAAAAAAGCCCGCCTTAGGAGGCCATCTTTAGTAAGCTAAAGACTAGGCTATGTGGAAAGGCTCTTAAGCTGAGTCTTTGCTTTAACCCAGAAGTACGCTTATAAGCGTATGCTTAAATTGAAAATTGTTTTGCAAAATTAAAAATTCTCTCCTGATAAGTATGTTTTACCATTAAACCAAGAGACCCGAATTTAAATACATAAAAAATATCTACATACTTAATCCTCCAAGTCGGACAGAATTGTTTTTTTCTCGAGTACTAAAACATTTCACGGAAAAAATCAATCCCCTTCTAGTCGATACAAAAGAAATCCTCTCCGACTTCGATGGAACTAGATCCAAAAACAATTTGTTTCTCAAATACCATTTCAGTAAAAATATTCCAAAAGTAATCTATCTATTTCTTATACTGCAAGTAACTCTGTTTCCTTTCACTCGGGGACAGGTGAAAATAAATCCATCGTACTCTTCGATGTTGATTTTATAGAAATCCCTTTTGGGAATTGCTTCGCATCCATTCAATCAATTCTGATTCGACATTCAACGAACTCATTGTACTCCAGGACTGCCATTCAAAGATTGTTCACAAAATGTACTCCTTTTGCACCCACTCAAAGGAATGGCAAAGGCAATTTAGGAGGAAATTAAATTTAAGAATTTTGAGATTCGGTAGGATAACATGATTGGAAATTTGCTAAACATGCCAATTAGATAATAGAAGTAATTGATTGAAAGGAATAAGTTATCATTTGGGTTCATTTAGATACTGGTACTGAATTGTGTAATGGACTGTAGGAATTCTTAAAATGTGACAGTGTATTTAGATGAATTACAATTGCAGACAAATGGGTGGGCAATCATTGAGATGCCCTTAGTTCACTTGAATTGATCTGAATTCGTCCTAAACTGATTAATTCGCTCGAAAACTCCCAAATTGTATTCTACTTGAAGATTGCTTTCAAGCAAATTAGTCAGTTTAGGGCAATTTCAGATCAAGTTCACATGAGCTAAGATTATGTGTTGATTTGTTTGATTCAGCAATAGGATTAAATTAGGTTAAGGTGAAATATATACTTGGATGTTGTATTGCGATGGATCTGTCATTTTTTTCTAAATACGTCAGTCTATGCAAACCAGCATAAGCTTTCTTAAAATTGGAGCAGGTAACCGATGCTACTTCTATCCAGGTGACTCTTAATAATTCCGAGGAGAAAGACTTCTATTATTGGAGAGCTCTAAAAATCAACAGAAAAGCTGGCAGATTCAGTTATTTTCCTCATAGCTCAGACAGAAGTCATTCGTAGTCTTGATGATCTGACTAATAAACGAAGAAGTCACGAAAACTTTATTTCGGCCAAGTTGTTTATATGCTGTAATTACCCGCAATCTTGCAACATTTATTCGCATGAATGCATGTGTGAAGAAGTTAGACCCTGTTGCACTAAAAGCTCATTTTTTTATTTTTATTTTATTTTGAGTATTTCTGGTTATTGTGTCAGAATTGCCCGGTTATATGACATGTTCCCTTAAATTCAATACAAATACTAAGATATATATAAAAAAACTGATATGTAGACTGATATATCAATATGATAATTATCCTTCGGGTGTATGGGTGACCCTTTTTCTTGCTTTAAGAGATAAGAAAAACGTTTACTTGTGTACAAGACAGTGATATACAGCTGGCTGTGCTTAACAAGCGAAGAAGAAGGGTCCAAATTTGTTTTTGGAACCCAATAATAGCAACGTATTAAATCTAAAAAAATCACTCCCTAATCCCAGCTTACCATAATTTTAAAATGTATCCCTTCCCATATAATTGATCACACTATCTGTTTCTTTTTACTTACAGATCATCAAAACAAATAATAATGACTCAACGAACATAATCCTATACCCTGAAACTCAGAACCACACCTTTCGCAAGCCTCCTTCCAACACAATACGCATAGATCCAATCGATGGTCTATGGCAACCAATCTAAAGCGCTGCACTCGAAACTACATAAGCTGTAGTGATTATGGCGACGACGAAACTAGTTGTTTACCTGTTATTTTTCGGCTTATACACGGTCCAGATAGGCGGCCAAATGAACAGTGATCCAGCGCCCGGTCGATCACCGGGACCGCCCGGTGGTATAAGGACCATCGAGGACGATGTGCATGGCTCAAGTGGAAGTATAAAAAGCACAACCCTCCTGCTGACAAAAGATCCGACTGAGGTCGAAGACGCCGATGATGATGGTGACGGCGAAACAGACGTTGGTGAATACTCAAACGACTCAGATTTGAGTAAGTTGAATGAGATTAAACCGAACGAAGACGAATACACACCCTCCCTGCTCGAGGACAATGAAAGTATACCCCATTTGACGGGAATAAATTCTCACGGCGATGGAGGTTCGACGACAACAGGTGTGGGTGGTGGAGACAGTAAGCCTTGTGCAAATGAATTTAGTGACTTCTTGAACGACGTCATTGTAATCGATGAGGATGACGTGGGTACTACTGCCGGTGATGTAAAGAATGTCACCGTTGAGGAAATAGCTGCTGAAGCGCGGAATGTTCGCATTCAATTGGAAGTCACGCATGATGTATTCGATACCAAGGAGGGATTGAACTGTGGACTGCTTTATCGTGGTGAGTTTTTTTATGTGTACTTCCCTCTTTTGTTTTCATTTGAATTTAATGTGGAGTGGCAAAACATTCTGTTGTTGAAATGCATTTATCCAAGGACATTATCTTTTGTATTTAGAATGGCATTTAAATAATCGGATGCGTATTCGTATTTGGGGTTTTTTATGAAAATAATTAAATATGTTCCTACTATTTTCACTGGTAAACGAAGTGGAACAACTGTGGATAGCTAAATGGAATTAGTCATCTGTCAAGCTTTTTAATAAAAGAAAAGAAAACTATAAATATTGTTATTTCTATGTAGCCTCTGAATTTGTATAATCCTTATTCATTAGTTGTACTTATCCAGTTTGTGGGAGATTGAAGACTAACATATTTGTCTTCGCAGTCTTAAATGAATCGAATGTGGTACAATGCACCGGTCAAGGGAGCGATAATATAGTCAGTTGGTTCAAAGTATTACTTTGACATTTGTGTTTTTAATGAGAAAGTAAGCAATGGAAATGCCCACCCTACATTTCATAGCGTTCTATCGTTATTTCTTTCTATGAAATGTGACAGATAGTAAGCTACTAAATATTGCTCGTGGAGACGCGGTGTTACTGAATAAAAAACACCACCCCTCGATATAAATTATTAATTACTGCAACTAAGATATAGCTTATCAAACAATTTTTTCATCACGTAATTAAAATGCTCTGTAGTCAACTTTCTAGTGATAGATCCTACAAGTTCCGCAAGTTAGGTGTAGTACTCCAAAGGTTTCGTTCTATATAGCCGAGGCAACAAATTGCTATAATCCAAAATGTGTAGGACTGTATTGTTGATATGTCTGATTAGTTGGTTTCTATGGTTGCGTTTCAAACTTCTAGTTTCAGCTTCGATTGTATGAATTCAGAGATCCATATTGATGTATGTAGTCATTTCTAGTATACCACAGTGCTTGGATAATTTCGCTAAGCATTTTATTTTGAAAATATTGACATTCGTTTTTTGTTGGTACAACCAAAAAGTCATATACCGTAGGATTAAGCACTTGCTGTAAGTTTATTTTGAGCTGGGAACGTTTTCCGATTAGCCAGTTTTATAGGTTTCATTTTTACGTGATGTCCTATTTCAGGCATTTGGTCTCAGTTGGAAAAAGTATTGCCGACCAATTCGATGATAATCCCAACTCCTTCGCCCATTCATTAACATTTTTCATAGTATATAACAGAAGCGGCAGAAGAGCACTTCCATGCGGTCGGCCGACCGAATTTTCTTTAGGCTTCGAGTATTTATTTCCACGACTAACCGATATATGATTTAAAGATATTATATAGGAATACAGGAAGAACTTCTGTTAATTTGCATTTTAAGCCATCGCGCAACACCTTGGCTTGCAAAACAAATTCGACAAATGAGTGTTTTGAAACAAAATGGTGCACTTAGCTCTAATTGTTCTGCGTCTCAACCCAACAACCAAATAACTAACAAACCTAATTCAGAATATTATATATCTATTTTCGTTTTGAAACATAATTTACTACCCATCTACAAATTTTTCGAAACGAAAATATCCCATTTAATATACCATAGAATAATACAGAGAATACATAAAAAAACAAATTACTTAAATTAAGCAAGACATTTTTAGGTAACCATCTAAACTTGGTCATTTCCATTCTTTAGAAATCTGACATAAAGTTTTTGACCTTTACCTTGTATCCCCTATAGTAAAAGAATAATCAAAAATGTTACACCGAAGAGGAACTATTTTTATTCCTCACAAAAATTGTTCCAAAGTCTTATTATCGCATTAGGATTATTGCAAAACTTTCTTCATTCTACTGCAAAGTAAGTTTCATTTTCAAAAAAAAAGTGAATTCATTTATTTTAAGGATCCAAATTTTCCCAACCCATCTAATTCAGGAGAAAATAACTTTTATCTGCTCCCGCAAACTTTAATCTAAATATACAAAAAATCTTACACACTAACAAAAAACCCTCGTTTCCCATGTGTTTCAGGAACTTGCCAGGACATTGAACTAATAGTTCACCTCTCGGTGACATTCTGGCAATTATATATACGAATGTATATCCAATGTAGTCCCACTGAAAAGGAAAAAGGGGACAACCGAACAACTAACTGAAATCAAAGTTCAGCAAATTTGCCAACATCAAAATTTTCCTTTGGACACGTACGGATGAATGCGCACTCCGACAGTATGACTCTGGGATACATTATATTCTACATGACTACGACGATACCTTCCCAATGCATTCTTGTCTTCAACACAAACAAAAGTTGCATTTCATCCGTCGCTGATAGGTGCGGAGTTGCTCGTGCCAAGTCGCTAATAAGCTTAGAAAACTTTTGCCAGGAGGGTATTATCAGCTCACGATTTTTCATTAATAAACTTTGTGTGTCCCTGCCATGTCACACATGCTGGATATTTACCTATGGAAATCGTTACTGCACACATACACATGTCCTGTGCGAATAGAAAAAAAGAAAAACCGGATACCCATGCCAACGAAATGCTATAGTGTGTGTGTTTCGGTACATGTTTACTTATTGCATACACCCTGTAGAACATGATGTTTGCCAGACGGGTCCCCCAGAGTAATTACTGTACGATGTGGAACATTAAATTTCTCCAGGGAATTGAAGGGAATTACATTCTGTTGCATTCGAGGATATATATAAGGATTCTAATAAATTTAACAGAAAATAGAATAAAGAGATAGGAATAAAGCCGTGTACATATATGTGCAGCAAATTGAAGAATTGTGAAACGTTTCAGAGGTGACATCTGTGGCACAGGTGGCGTATACGTAATATTAACCTTTAGGATTTGTAGTGCCCTCTCTCTTTCATGGTATTTAAGGGGTAGCGTTTAAAATTCATCGATGTGCTAAATTACATTTTCGTGAGGGTAGCTTTCAAATAGATGAAGGTATTTGGAAAATTGGCCCTCTGCTTGAAAGGTTTATGGAAAAATAACTGATATATACGGATTCTTTTGTCACAAAGATTTAATCAAATAGTTTTAGGATATGAGTAACCTTTGAATGTTTGTTTTTGTATTATAACGAGTTATATTAGGCATCATAAAAAGCATCATCAACCTTATTTATATCAACTTAAATCCTCTGATGCCAACAACCCCTCCCCTACCTCGTGGTTAGTTTTAAGAGTGAAGAATCCTTTGTTTATCAATCTTACTTTATGGTCTAGCATCTTGTGGTCAATTTTAAGAGTCAAGAATCCTTATAGACCTGAAGTCAGATCACATCGAGGCCAAGTATTACTGATGATATTTTTATGCCAGAATAGCTCCATACAAAGATACTAAGGTGGAAATTCCAAGAACTAAGAGTTGTTCCATCACTTGCAAAGACAAAACAAGCACCGTTACGACTAGCAATAATCAATATTATGAGTTTGTGCGAACAGCACATTCTTGATGAGAAAAGACAGATTATTGAATATCTAAGGATGATCCTAAAGCACATAAATAACAAAATTAAATTTCTTAAATTAACAGCCTGAATCCATCTCCATTCATTTGAGTTTGTGAAGTTTTATATTTTTGGCAGAAAAATACTTAACGCCGACTATACTCATGGATGTTTGTCAAACTTTCGGAATAGCTGGGCGGTTGAAAACACTTATGTGTTGTCACTTTCGGGATATCAACCAGAGACCCTCCACGTGAAAACTTCTGATTCACCTACTTGCGGAATGGATCTTCGTTGAGTCTTCGTCCATTACTCTGCAGTTTGATTTCGGAAAAGGTGTTGATTCTGACAAGGTGCCTATGTAGACAAGTCACTATATAGTTAATTTAGCTGCACGAATGAGATGAAACGCAACTAGCGATAAGGTGCGCCTTTTAAATACCAAATACTCGTGTGTCAGTTATTGTAACTTGTCGTTTATTAAATCCACCCCATTGGATTTAAGAAGGCGATCAGGTCTTTGATGTGTTTAACAGAGAGATCGCCAGAGTTGTCAAAAGTGTTCGCATAATAGGTGAGCCAGAATTCATCTACCCCCACCTATTTATAGCTGCGTTGGTTGGTGTTGTGAAGCACGATCTGCGATGGGCTTATGATGTCTGTATTCATTGTGAAGTTGTAACTTGGCCAGGTATCTCTTGACTTGGCATAGTTGTCGATTGTCATATTATTGTAAGCAGTATACGTTTCGTCTACAAGTAAACAAAATGTTTACTCTACATCGATAGCTCGTATAGTTTGACAAATATTAGCATGCTCTTGCTAATAGTTGCACAGATAGATATATGTAAGATCATTGTCATGACCATGAATGTCTCTGGAGTTTTAGGAAGACACATGACAATGCTTCACGAAGTCTAAATGCTTGTTTGCTATCGAATGTTTTAGTGAGAGCATTGCAGACCTTGATGGAGAAGTATGAATTCCCCATGGTCATCCTTCAAAGACTTACTAGACTTATACGTATACCAAAAGTAGGTATTGCTCTATATAGTTTATTTCCTGAATGATCTCGTATAGAGTTTTCAAATCGATGAATAAATGGTGGTATGGTACGGTTAAGGTCCTTAACATCAAGTGATGCAAACCTATAACACTCCATGAGCGCCATGAGATGATGCTTGCATGATGACTGTATTTTGGTTAAAATATATCTTCTAAAAGTCCGTTCTATTGTTTGCACTGAGCTTAAACTGCGTTTCTTGTCGGTCGTTGAAATGCAACAAGTCTAGGTTTTTTTTCGTGTGATGGTGGAAATCTTCATAGACACGATGAGCACATGCCCACTGTAGTGTGAGATTTTTACCCACTAAAACCACCACAATTTTCGTATTTATATTGCAACTTAGTATGCGACTTATATACCAAGTTTTTTTATTATGAGTTTCAGCTTTTTCCGCAATTTATAGCGTTTGTTATTATCGGGCCAACTGCGCGGGATTAGTTCTTTAGAGACGCCGCAATAAATTTGTTTTATCTAGGACAATTTCTCTAAGTTTTTCGAAAAATCTGCCGTAATAGACAGATCTTCACTGTGACAAAGGTTCAGAAGGAAAGAATCGTCTATATGGCACATTGCACGTCGTCGTTGGATAGAGTCCAGTAAGTTCACTGTATGTTTTGGGGCTCCAAACATGAGTATCAAGTAGGGGTGCTCTTCACTTAGTTTTCCATCTAGACAGCTTCTACAGTAGTCATTGTTTTTTTTTCAGTCTCTTTTTACAGTCGTAAAGAGCTATGGTGGATTTTAATTTTTCACTGTCCCAACTCTAGCGAATCTCTAACAAACATCCAAAAGTACACAACAGTAATGAAAAACTAAAATGACTGAATGTTCTTATTGTGGAGTGAACGTTCTAGGGGTGGAAATTTCTTAAATCAACCATCCATGCAACGAACACATTTTGTTTGAAAAAACGTATTCCAAGAAAACCAGAGTTTTCAATGAACAAATTCAAAGCAGTTCTCTTTTGCTTATTCAACTGTCGATTGTAATTCGTACAAAATAATCGACAATGATAGGAAAACATTTATCTTGACACTACTCAATTTGCCCTCGGAGTTCAGTTATTTGTATTTAATCAGACTTTTGGTTGATTGCACTGCAACATTTGTACAGCACTGCAATGCAAGCCGGATTCTGAAAGCCTTTATGAAATGATGTAAATAAATTATATACTGTGGTTTGGGGGTGTTTATATCGAACAATGTAATTGCGGTATAACGGGAAACATAATTGGGAAAAAATTTTCATCACAATTTATAATTGCCTGCAGATATATATTTTACAGCACAATGCTAATAAATATATTTTACAGCACAATGCTAATAAATTACAAATATGTTATGAATATTGTTTTGTTATTTCATGCCAAATAGTGTTTCAATAGATTTGAAAACTGTTTATTGGAGACTGAAACTGATGATCGATAGGTGGTTACATCCGTGGGGTAACGGGTGGTTAAATTTTAAGGGCCGATGTTGAATGTTAACTACACGTAAACGTCAAGTTTTTTTCTGCATTTCTCAATTTCAGACTAACTCAATTTGAACCATGGAAAGTTACATAATCGAGCAACGCGTTAAAGTTATTCAGGCTTTTTATAAAAATGGGCGTTAAGATCAAAATACATATCGTGCACTTCGTGATTTTTTCCGTCAATTTAATCGTCCAAATGTGCGTACAATCGGAAAAATCGTGCAAAAATTTGAGCAAACCGGGTCTGTAGGAGATGTGAAAACACCAGTGCATGCTCGTACAGCTCGTACTGCAGAAAATATTGCTGCTGTTCGCGATAGTGTGGCTGAAGAGCCATCCACCTTAACTCGTCGTCGTGCCCAACAATTACACCTCTCACGCTCGTCGTTGATGAACATTATGCATAAAGACTTGCATTTACACGCTTACATGGTGTAATTGACTCAAGAACTAAAGCCACTTGACCATTTCAAGCTTCGTCAATGGTCAGAATGGTGGCATGAAATGGCAATATTGATGATCAATTTTCGATGAAAATCATCTTCAGTGAATGATAATCCAAGAGTGATTGTCGAAAAACCAATGCACCCACAAAGAGTGACTATTTGGTGCGGTTTATTGGCTGGCGGCATCATCGATGGCTGCAACAAGGACGCCATCAAAGTTGATGCTCAGACATTCAAACAATGTTATGCCTGAGTGTATCGAAATCCAGTCAATTTGATGTGTCATTGGTTGAACAGTATACCGTCATATCCACTAAGTGGTATATGACTAGTGTAGTATTTTCTTTCCCAGCAAAGTCAATTAGTCAAATTTCGTTGCCACAATCATAATCCCCACTCATATATTGGAATCTTATGTTTCGCAGTTCCAGAGAAGTCGGTTTGTCATCAATTTGTGTCGATGAAGACCAGTACCCTAGCCTTAATGACGTCCAGTCAAATCTGTGTTGTGTTAAAATCAACCGTAAAAACGTGGAATTCTAATAAAATCACTTACCCGAACTTTACTCCACATGCATATTTGAATTTCCATAAATCATAAAGTCCTTTTCCAAGAATTGCTTCGATTTTCTTGAAACTTATAAACATGCCCACATAAATTTAATAAAATAACTACCATAGTTTATTGACAATTAATAATATAGTTCTTTGTCCACCACCCACCAATCCGTTATTAATTTGCCAAAAGTTTTTCTTTGAACACAAACCCATTTTTCTGCCTTGCCTTTTAGTCGTCCTTAAACAATCTCATTTTACACGTCCAACGTAATCCATTGACTTTTACAACTTGCAAGGACTCGAGGCAATTTTCTTTTGTTTTTTTTTTTTCGTTCATAAAGCTACTTTGCGGTAGCACAACAAAATAATAAAATCATAAACGGCTTACAAGAGCGTATTCTCGTCCTTATTACTCCGAACTCGGCTTGGTTGCATTTTGAATTAAAATTTTTAAATTAAAACACAAAACTAATGCTGGCTATCCGGTGGCTAACAGTGTCTTCAGCCGGTTATCCTTATTTCTCGCTGCGGAAACAATTAACAAATAGAAACTTCCGCTCTCCCCAAAGGTGCAACAACAACAGGTCGGGATGGATCTTCCTTTCCTTTGTTGTGCTGTGCTCTATTGTCGCGTACAAATACTTTTTGACGTTGATTTTATTTAAAGGATATTTTTGACACACAAAAGCAAACCGACGTCGCCGCTGCCGGTGGCTGTTGTTTCTTTCCATTCAGTGAATCACATTAGCGAAATGGCGAAGGATTCAAAGGATTTAAGCTTTATGTTGCGGCGACAATGACGAATGATGGTGGAGCTGAGAGGATTCGTTTCCTCTTCGAATGGAGGTTTGTTTGTTTCGTTGATTTCCAGTCAGTGGCCGCCCGCAACGATTTATTTGTTGGTATCTATTGACAAGGCATTTGTAGAAAAAGGAAATGTGATTGGGGTTGGGGGGACTTTTCCGAAATCGAGATGACCTAAGAAATTTTTTTGGGGAGGCTATGAATAATTCAACATCCATTCGTAGATATAGAGGGAAAACGCCTTGCTTTGAGGGTATACATTTGAATATAAACCTACTAGAAATAGCGCGTTTTCATTCAATAAGCCTTTGAATATCAAGTGACTTGCGGCGATAAGTGGGGCTTATCAGACAGTTGAAGTTCTCCTATACCCGGGTCTCTGCAGTCATTCGCTGAGTGTTTTAAAGAGGGTTCGTCTATTCGACATAACTTTAGTTATGAGCTATAAGCCATTCGAGCTTATGCAAGGATTATCGGTTTAGTGATGGGAAAAATTATATTTCTTTAGCATGGGCACGTCTTACTATCGAAGTCATTGTCTTATTTTAGTGTAAATTTAAATTGAAATACAATGTTGTTACTTTAAACATGCTTAAGAATTGAGAACTAGTTGTGGGTATCTGATGATAAAAGGGAGTCCTTTATCCTCTTCGATCCAACCAACGTAGCTTCCAGTCATTTGCGATGTGGCATTCGTGCATTCCTTAAACCGGCGATTCAGTCTTCCTTGTCGCCTCGGATTTGAAATCTAAAATTCGAAGATTCTCTTGGCTGGAGCATTACTGTTAAATAATACAATGTTTTGGATGCCAGTGAAGCCAATGTATTTTTGTCATTCGACCTATGTTCATATATTGATACCAAATATTCGAGAAAGAAATTGTCCTTTGAAAGTGCTTTGTTGTCAGCACTAGTTAGAGCAAACTTTTGGAATTTCTAGTTTGGATGATAAATTTTCCGTATATTGAGTTACTTCACAGCTTTCCCATTAGTTGATAAGGGGACATTTTTTCCTACAAACCCAAAGTAGCATTGGTTTTCAAGGATAAATTTTCGTCGAATCGGCACTTTGGTTTCATTAATAGGGTTGACTCCTTAACTACCATAAAGCTGTTGTTCAACATTGACGTTTTATTTAAGTCTGTGGGTCGACAATGCGTTATGTATTAATACTTCGTCTTGTCCTTGCTTTAGACCAAGGTATTTCGCCTAATAATTAGTTAATTAATGCAATGAAAAGGGAACGCTGGTAGCAATCAGTGATTTCAAAATCGTCTGGGTATCCAGAAGCTTACAGAATTTATTGAAGATACATCTCGGGTATTGACGCCTAGCCTACGAACTAGCACAAGATTGAAAAAATCACCTTTAGCTTAAGTATGCCACATGTTTGGTAAAGTTTATATAAGCTGCATACAAATTGAACGCTGCATCGAATCTTTTCCAGCGTTAGTCAAAAAAAAACTCCGCATTGGACGTTTCAGATGGCTTAGACATGTAGAACGAATGGACACCAATACTCCGGTTGGCAGAGTCTTTGACTTCGCCTTAAGTGGCGCGCACAAGTAGAAACCGATCTCAACCAACTTGGAGTGCGCACGGGAGGCAGTTAGCTAAGGACCGGGATAATTGGAAAGGCATGTTGGTTGAGGCCCAGGTTCATTCCGGACTGTAGCGCCACTTAAAACAAAAATGACACAATTGAAATTATTTTTTGTCAGAATCGCGAATTTGGTTATTATACCATAGAGCCCCAGGCGATAGATTCTTCTATATATGACCGATATCGATGAAAATATGATTAGTCACGACTTGATATTTGCCCATATCTCAAATGATGCACTAAAAATGTAAGCCTACCTTCTATCTGTTTTAGTTTGCGACCCTTTTATTCAGGTACTCCTGAGCTTTCCGAGCAGTTAATGAGAAGGCCTTCTTTTTGTATTCGCTTATTCCAGGCAGCAGCGGGTGCAATGGCCAAGTGGTTCCTGGTTCATATACTGAATATAACAATAGCTACATTTTTTTTACTGCCACATCTTCTAGTCATCTTAATCATTCTCGGCAGAGCCTGTCACCGCAAACGGGATCGACGATTTTTCGATATTTGTTTCTCTCAAAACCATGGTTTATATTCAGTATGGTAAAGCAGAACAGAAATCCCTGTTTTTATAAAGACTCTGAAGTTTCTCGACATTTGCCCCTTTCAAAGCTGTAAGCTAGGTGGGTGCATCACATTAATGATCGATTCAGTTGGCTGTTTGGACATCTGCATATCTATGGAGATTATATATCAGGAAGAATCTTGCTTCTTATCAACGCATTAAAAGCTATTGTAAGGTTTGTTTTTTTTTTAACTTTAAAGGTTCTAATTTTCACCAATTTACCCACCGGTTTTTTTTATTTTTCGTAGGGTATGACCAATATTTTTTAAGAGTACTTACCAAGCTTTTCAGCACTATCAACAAGAAATATACTGAAAACATGAAATATCGTAAGCATTCTATTTATGAGACTAATCCAGATCTTATTACCTGGAATCTAGCTACATAAGCCTAGTAAGTTCCATAAGTATACTCATTGATCGATAATAGTAGGCATTTCCTCAGGAATCTACCATGGGGGTATACCCCATAATATACCTGTTTGGTCATTTCTACTTTCATATCCCTAGAACGCATTAAGGTGGCAGTACCTTAAAAAGAATTTCGCATTTGCATCTTTGAGCTCATTCGTCAAAATGACAAAATCTATAAATTCTTAACTTGGAATATATCAGAGCATAAGTTGCAATGAAGCCAACGGTCAATCTGCAGTTATTTACTTAAATTCTTCTTACTAAAAAGACACATTATCACCAGATCTGTACGAGGGAGTTAATTACGTGTCAACCGAAAGTCTTCCCATTGATCAAGCATCACCTAAATGTAATCGCTTGTGTTCATGTAATCCGATTGCCCTTCTCCCATTTGTTAACAAAAAATAATCTGCCCCAAACATGCCAAACATCCAATAAATGGTTCTGGTATTCATATTCAGCCTTGAACATAACTCTCTGTCAAAACAATAACTGTACATCAACACTTTTTGGCTATGAGGCCCATGTTGAGGAACGTTAAACCAGCGAACCATAAAAATGCCGACCTCAGTGATGTCCTGTCAGCCATTGTAAAATGTATATGAATCACGACACACAGACATGTCGTGCGCAAATAAAAACAAAACTGCCGCCTCTCATGACTGTGCAAACAAAAGAAAAACCAACCCGCCCATCCCA
This sequence comes from Rhingia campestris, assembly GCA_932526625.1. NCBI lineage: Eukaryota > Metazoa > Arthropoda > Insecta > Diptera > Syrphidae > Rhingia > Rhingia campestris. The sequence goes on along the minus strand of OW052182.1, from coordinate 47,317,218 downwards.
TATAGAGGATGGTGTCTAGTGCTACCAACCGCACTACATCCTGCCAAACAATTTTCCTTGATAGTGCAACTAATTTCCTTTGCCTGTCATTACGAACGCTACAAGGTGAGTAAAACTATATAATGCACTTACTATCAGGACTTCATCTAATCAGTCGCATTATTAGAGAAGTCTCACACACTAACACAACGCCTCCTAAGTTGACGGCAGCTCCCCCGTGTGCACACGAATAAGAACGATGATGACGATGATGAAGTTTGAAATGATTCCACGGAAAATCTTCTCAAGGAGAGTCCTTGAAGTTGCTCATTTGCCTGGCTGGCTGCACGATGTTGGGAAAACATTTATGTGTGCGGTCTTACGTCGACTCTTGGCATAATAATTGCGACCACCACCAACAACGGTCCGACACGACGACGTGTTGCAGGCTTCAGGTGGTGTGTGGCTATTTTCAGTTTTTTTGTTACGTGTGTGCCCTTTCTTTGGCATTTTCAAGGCATCCTGGATCTGAAGCGAAGGGCGGAACGGCCGTTTCACAGCTCAGTGTGAACAAAGTATAAACCAAATGGGTAAAATATAAAAAAAACAAGAAATTTGAGGAACGCTGCACGGTTTTGAATTTCAATGGCAATGTGTGGGTGGCTCTTGTGGTCTGATTACATGCGAATGCAAATTGTTTCGTTTTAATGAAGGCGTGCATTCAGTTGTGCACTACAAGTTGCGGTTGTGGAAACGTTCCACCACAAAGAGTGAATTACATTTGGGAGAAGAATTTGCGATTGTGGAAATCACTCTACTGAAAACATGGCGCTTTAATTAGGCTGCCCGAGCGATTGAGTCAATGTGCAGGCGGACTTCATAATGACTTAACCAGATAAATAATTTTTTTCCGATAAATATTTCTGCTGTGGAATATATTGTTGCAAAGTATTTGGAGAAACTGCAGCATGCGCTTTAATCAATTAAAATCAATCTATTATGAGCCAACAGATAGTCGGGAGTTTTTGAAAAATAAGAGACTTTACATTAAATATCGGTTTAGTTCAATTACTCAAAGAATAGACCATTGTCCAGGGCATCACCACATGTTCGAATATAGGCAAGTACTCAAAGGTTAAAAACAAAAGCAAAAACGAGACCAAATTATTTTTCGGATTTAATAGTTAGATATCCACCTGAAAAGATGTTTTATAACATTTTATAATTGATCATTGTTTTAAAAAAATAGTCATATTTTTTTATTAAAAGTTAGGGTTTTAGCTTTTATTTTACACAATTCTGAGAGGGACTCTTTACAAGGCTCGCTCTCTTCGTCGGAATAATCACTGTCTACATCTTCTGAGCCATAAGATTCAATTTCCTAAATTTCATTGAAAATCGGATTTCCAATCGGATCTTCCGATATAAACATTTCGATTGATCTTTGGAAAAACAGGAGGAGGTCCCAGGCTTGTTATAAGTGGGTCAGATATCAAAAATAATCGATTTAAAACATCAAGATTCAGTTTTTCCACGAATGTTTTCTAAAATGCTTATTTCGCGCTTCTGCTGTGTCTTCAGAAAGTTGTCTAATTGGTGAAATTGCATGTTCGATTACAGTAGTCCCATGGATTGATATTTTGTGCATTGTTGGTGTTAAGGGTTCAGTGGCGTGGTGGTTAGTGCGATGAACTCCCGCGCAGAATGTCGGGGTTTGGTTCCCACCCGTAGCAACACCAAAATGATTTATCACTTGCCCTCCTGTCGTGATTGATACTACTCACCCGAGTAGTATCAATTGTCAAGAACAGCTTATCTCAACTTAGCCGTTCGAATTGGGCATACAACAGGAGGCCCCTGTGTGAAAGCTATAGGCTCTGGGTACTAACGAGCCTGTTGCGCCAAAATTTGTATGTTTTTTCCCAATCACATCAAAGAGCACTACGCTCTCAGTATCGCTTTACACGACTGGTTTTTGTTTCGCGACTAAGATGATCATCTACCGATTTTTCAACCATATACTACTTAAATAAACAATATTTTAATTTAAAACCATTGAATATAAACAATTTTTAAAATCTACCCGGCACAAACAAAAATCAATTTTGTTGCTTACCACATTAAACATGCATATGCATCGTGTAAAAGGCTCATTGCTGCCATAGTTGATTTTATGAGAGTTCAACATTAACAAATTTAGCTCCCTAAGCGATTCTTTGGGAGCATACAAATTAATAACAGAAATCAATATTGCATTGTTGGTGTCATCGGATGCCAAGAATACGTATAGCTCTGTTGTTTCTAATGCATATTTACCAAACTTATATATATTAAATTTATATACACTGGATAAAACTTCTAGTACGATCTTCAGTCTATAAATTGACCGAATGTCAACAACTGTTTTTTCGGCTGAAAGTAGCGAATCATTAAAAAAGCTACGTCTTGTATTGCCATCATTCGTGCTACCGAAACCTGGCTTTGGTACATCTACTAATAGACCAAGCTGGTTCTTAATGTTTTCTTGCAATTCTCGCATATTTTCTTTGACGACATCTTTATCTTCCTGTTTTCGGATTTGCCATTTCTCAAAAGACGACTTCGGGCATGTAAAATTGATAAATCGAATTTTAATGTGTGTCTTTCAATATCTCCGGATTTTGAAAAATCGTTGAAGTTACTCCACATATGTAGCACCTCAAAGTTGTAGACTTTGACATCAACCATCGCAACGTATGCTTTACTTCGATGGGCTCAAAACCGTACAGTTTTGTTTTTATTTTCAGGGTATTGATCTTCGATTCCATATAAGTAATTTCACTTTGTTTTATATCGTTAGTTTCTTTAGTGAAAATGATTTTTATGGGTTGACAATACCTTGGTGTCGGATTTTGCTAAACAATATTTCCATTTGACAATCGCAAAGGCACAAAAGAATATTAAAATATATCTGTGTCTGAATCAGAACGGTTTTCAAACTTCTGTTTATATTGGGTTTGCTGCGATCCATCACAACCTTATTTTGTCAACCTTATTCTGTCAAAACTTGTCAAACATTTAAATACATCAGCAGGCGCTTAATGGTGTGATTAAGCAAGCTCTGCAATTTTACCTCAGCCAGTGTTTCAGACTTTCAGTTAGGTACTTTGAAAGATTCTATGGTTGGATAGCAATCGCTTTAAGGTTTTTTATTTCGACGCGACATTTTTTTCGCGTTTTGGAATGGGATTATTCTTCATAGCTTTTTTTTACAAAGATTGGCATTTACAGGAGAGTTGGCTAATTTTTAAGGACTTTGGCCGATACTGAGTTTCCACATTCACGAACATTTACTTTTGCTGCCAACCTAAGTTATTCTAATTGATGAGATCTCCGGAGATTTTCAGTTCGTCTGCATTTACTACGAATGGAACGATTTTCAAACGATTTAGAGAGTCGACCAGGCCTGGTTTTGTTTGTGTGCATTTACACATAGACTCTTGAGTCAAGACTCACATGAGTGCAAAAGAGAAAGAAAATTCGGAAAGTTGAGAAGAAAAATATTTTGCCCTGTGAGTCTTAGCTAAATTTTTCAGCGCCTTTTTTTGACATATTCTTTTCTCTTCCTTCTTTTTATCATTCATATAATTTCGTTGCTTGGTTTTGCTACGTCAGGAGAAAAAGTCGCAGTGTGTCAAGCTGAAAAAAAGGAATGTCAAATTTGAGTCAAGAGAAAAAGTAGCAGTGTAAAGGCGCGAGACTCACGAAAGAAAGTTAACATGCGAAAAAAGTCTTGACTCAAAAGTCTACATGTAAAAGTACAATTCTACGTGTAAAAGTACAAAAGTATTTCAAAGCTTCCCTTGAGCCAAGTTTCATTTTTTTAAGGAAATATTTTTCACTTATGTTAGCATGAAGCCATCTGCTCTTGAAATCAAATCTATGAAATAATAATTAAAACCTTAAACGACATATTTTTAATTTAAATTCCTCGAGTTGAAACTCCTCACAACAAATATTTTTCTAAGTAATCCAACCTAGCTTTAAATGCTACGTCAGGAAACATTTTGATCACTTTAAATAAATGTCTTTTGTTAAAAACCAGGAAACAAGAAGATCCTTTTCATTTTAAAGAAAAGGCTAAAAGATGCTAAACACACCAATTTTTCTAACATGAATCACATGTAAATCTGCACCCATTTTTTTTAATCGAAGCTTTATGTAGGTATCACTTCATAATTCTACAGAAACAACACAACGGAATTCGACGGAAAACATAAACAAAGCGATTAACGAAGAATGTACAACAAAAACAGAAAATACATTTTAAAAGGAATTATTTCAATTAAATCACAAAAAATATTTAAACACATTTTTTTCAAAGAAATTATACCTCCAACAAAAGTGTTCATATTCATATAAAATTGTGTTTACTAATGCAAAATATTATGTAAATAATTTATTTAAATCGACACTTTTTTCTGGGCATGCAAAACAGACTTTTAACCTATGTTGCAGCGAAATTAGTTGAAGTAAAAAAAAATTCGACAGCTTATTGATCTATGGGAATATTACTACCGTTTGGTATAAAATTCACTTATCTTATTTTATAATTTAGAATATTGACTTTTGACTCGTTTTTGCAAGCAGTTATTCCATTGTTCGGCGGGTGGGCGAGGAGAAAAGGTAAATAATGCCAAAACAATTTTTTCAACTTCCTTCTCTATACTATCAATTTCGGCGGCGACATAATGCAAGTCCCACCCATATCGTTGATGTTGATTGTAGTTGATCTTTGGAAGATTGTAACCCCTGGTACTGGTTGGTAGTTTTGCATAATCCCCCAAACACAATATTGACGAAATCTCATGACAATGCTTGTCTAAAATTCTTTTTGGATAGTAAGTCATCCTTTACAGATGGACGTTTTTGTCGGTATGTCACAAAAAGAAATGTCTTTTTATAATTCATCTCTATTAATGCAGTTTTTTCGGTATAACCGTCACCCAGAGTAGGTTTATATTCAAATAATGTAATGAGTTTTTAGGCCTTCTTTTGAAAATTAAAATATGCCGACATTCAAAAACTAAGTGATGGAATTGCGCATAGTGCAAAATCTGACAATATATTTAACTTACATTTCCAAGCTCCATAGCCTTAGGCAAACCTCAGGTATTTTGTTTTAAATTAATGTTGAATTGCTATTGCACTTAAGTTAATTCATTGTACTTAATAAAAAAAAAGTTATTTTATTTAATTGGAATACGTCAGACCATGAAAACCTTTCCAAACCGACTTTTTTCACAATCACAATATTTTTCTTATTATTTGTATATTTGTAATAGATAACGGGTTACAGTTTCGTGGTACATATTTTTCTTGGCTGCCGTAGCCATTCATTCTTCTCAAACTTAACCACGTATCCGAAGTGGTATCATGGAGGCTATCAGCAAGTAAAAAAATTAAAAAACGAAAAACAACGCAGCCGGTAGGATTCGAACCTACGCTCCCAGAGGGAATCTGATTTCGAGTCAGACGCCTTAACCACTCGGCCACGACTGCTAACTAAAGGTTCAACTGCATACCAAGAACAGAAATTACAGAAATTATTTTTATTATTAACAAATAATTGAAAAGCTTATAGTTTATCATAAAAACATGTTTAATCATAAAGCAATAACACTGTATTAGTTGTAGATACCAATTACAAAAGACAGAAAAAGTTTGTCTGTTTTCCCAGGTGGTAATCTTTCAGCTGAACCACTCACTAAAATATCTGTCAAGTCAAGCTATTTTAAAAAGAAGTAAGCAATTCCACTCCATGTTAAACATTGCGATCTCACTTACTTTATTTTTACTAAATTTATAATTTAACAATTTGTCAAATATAAAACGTTTAAAGTTTGTAAGCTTCTCAGCTTCGATTTTCGAATCTGAAGAAAATTTTGTATTGAGTTCGTGATATTTATCCGGCTGTCCACCAATGATATGATTTGGACCTTTAAATCCAGTAGTTTGGTTACCTTACCAGAAATAAATTTATTATTAAATTTAAAAGATCACAGCTATATTCTATAATATGTTCGAAACTCTATATATCCGAAGGGCCGATTAGGAGAATACGAACTCAAAAGCCGCTTCTTTAGCGCCGTGCTTATCCTAACAGCAATATTAGCAAATGAGCATTTCGAAAAAGCATTTATCTACGCACTGAACTCCAAACGCCAATCATTATTGGCCTGATATTTCCAAATATTTTTCAAACATTATAGTTAAACCAAAATGGAATATTTTCTAGAAATTTCGAATTATCTCCTTTCAACTACTACTATATCTTGATGAACTAATCCTTGATTTACGCTATTTTTAAAGTAAAACTTATTTTGGTATGGTGTGAATTGGATTTTATGAAACGAAAAAGTGTAACGAAAAAGAGTTAAAACTAATTTTGCAGCTGCTTCTGGAGTGTTGTGTTGAACGGGTGTTCTTGTATTGCAGACAACACGTACGTGCGAAAAATTATGGGAAGTACGCAGCTGGTATAATATGTAACCTAAGTGTGCGGAGTCAGGTTGAAGGTTTCGTGTTGGCCTTGGAAATGTATTTCTTATATAGCTTAAAGGACGAAAGTTGCTAGATATATGGATAAGACATTTGGTAGGATGTTCTAAAACAAAATTTTGTTCACGAGAAGGTTTGAGGGTAGGTGGATTAAATGGTTATTTTCCTCTGAATGTTGAAATGACAGCTGATCGATGGTACTAGCTTTCCTTTATCTTTCATAAATGTGTTTTGCTTTGGGGTTGTTTTTTGAGAAGGTGTGTGTTTGACGACTGGAGTCTTTAATTGAAGGTTGAATCCAAACAGCTAGTGATAAATGAAGATGTATTTTTGGAATTGGGCTGCTGCCTCCAGGAATGATGGTATTTTACATGTGAAGACATTTTTAAAACGAGATGTTATTGGAAACGCCTCTGACGTTTGTGATTGTAAATACAAATGACGGTTCTTTGAAAACGACAGATTGGACGAGAGAGGCTTCAAGATGAAGATGAAAATTGGTGTATCTGAGTGTTTTGTAGTCAGATTTGGTAATGTATTCCTTTGCATAACGGTACTTTTGGCTAATATTGTCTTAATGTTTGTGTTTCTCGAGGATAACTTTGACGGAAATTCGAGAGTCCTCTGAAAGGTGGAGCGTGTAGTTTTAGTTGGATTTTGTGAATTGTTTAGAATGAAGAGAGCATATCTTATCACTGGAGTTCTTGCAGAAGGGACTAATGGCGATATTTGTGTGATTGTATTTTTTGAAGTGAAACTTCTTTTGGGACAGTCTGAATTAGATTTTATGAAACGAAAAATTGTACCGGTTCTTGTCTGATCACCGAAATCAAGTAGCGTCGGGCGGACCGCATGGAAACACCGCTTGTTGTTGGTTAATTTGTAAGAGAATGGGCCTCCGCACACGAGATGGTATGAAACCGATTTTATGACAGTTGAACTCATATCGTGTGCGGAGCCTGAATGAGATGAATACACTATGGAGGTAATGAGAGAGAGAGGAGAGTTTCACTTCTTCCGCATGTGAACTCACACTCGATTTTTTTGTGCTGGAGCGGTGGAAGAATACTTCAATTCGAATAAGAAGACTTTTGTTGCTACCTATGAGCAAACATTGAGATCTAAATGCCTAATGCAAAGATAAGTTCATGAAAATAATTCGTAAATTGGTGTTGCAAATATTACTGTGAGATTTGATTATCCTAGCAATGCAAGATTGTGACCTTGTATACAATTGTATGGATCTGAAGTGAGAAAAGGCTCTAAGATATTTTCTAAGCTCCTTAGAATAATAAAATGTGGCTTGATTCCTCGACAAGTTGGGTCAAGCTGCTGGTAATAGTGAATATTTAAATTTTGTTTTCTACGTGATCTGTTTTGACTGAGCACCACAAGTGATGAAATTTTAAAATGTTGGTATTACCAAAACCTTTATATTACAATTCCAATACTCCATTTGCATTGTAAGTTATTATTGAAACCGCTGCATTTGGGCTTCGAGAACCCACATGTGATTGTCTTGAAGCAAATTTATTCAAAACATGTCACTGTATAGTGAGGTTTTCGCGCTTGAGCCATAATTGAACGTCAAGGAAAATGAGGGTCATCAACCCACCGGACAAATTTAAACCCAATTTCCCCTATCACAGCAATCCTGTCAATGTAAGAGTAAGTAAACAAAGAATGACCAATGATCCTGCTTCATATAAATTTCGCAGTCCCCTAATCTGAGGACACCTCAATAATTCACAGAAAATCCCCCGCAATGATGGATTTTTCCGCCCAAAACTTTTTCCAATTTATCTCACCCAAAAAAATGATTTATCCCTCACATAAGTTGAAGCAATTGAGGAGTTGCTCAAATACACCTCCCAATCACCTTGTACCCTGCCGAGCGAGATAAATTAAAGAAATTTTCTGCATAAATCAGTTAACCGTGAACCAATTCCTAGAAACAACATCATTTAGACCACACTCAAGGTGTGATGTTCTCATCCCTTCTTTTGGTCTGTCTATGTATTTGCGCGGATGCTGGCAGCTCTAGATTGGTGAGAACGGAACTCCTTTGAATTCTTAAGTACAAGGTTCACTTGCGGCAGCAATCCTTCGCTAGACCACTCGACAAACGAAGATTGATTGCACTCTCAAGAGAGTGCACCTGCACAAATGATACGTGAACGTGGATGCAGTTCTAAGTGTGCGGTTCAACCCTACCATCAATGACGCGCCAACGAATGATTAATTGATTGCACGTCGACCTCAGAATTAGCTTTCTACTCAGAGGTACTGGGAGGGGTGTCATCCTTCGTCGAACGTCTAATTTCCATCAATCCGGGCCAAGATGTCATTAAGAAGATCGGTGGGGTGGGTCGGGCATAAATTTATTTCCCTCTAATTGCATTGATTCTGATTCTTGTTTTGGATCGGGGACTTATTTTGACGATGGGGGGGTGTTCTTATTTCTTGCTCCTTGCTTATGTGGTAGTCATTATGTTGGGAAGAGAGGGTAACTTTTCTTTTCTTTTTCCTACAAATAGGAATTGGTAAGGATATTCTTTTCGATGACCGACGTTAATGTGTTTTGGGTGAGCTCCTTAAGTGCCTTAGTTGCGCTAAGCTAATTTGATAACAGTTGTTTGTATTTGAAGTAAAAAAATCAGGGATCATGACTTGACGAGTAATTAGTTAATTAATTTGAATTTGACTAGGCATGGGATAAGTGCGTGATTCTTAACAGCTACTTTAGGGGAAGTTTCGAAAAGTTTTTTATTGCCTTCTTAATGTTTTCGTTTTTTTAAATTCATGGTATCTGGTGTTTAGCCACTTTTATTTTTTTAAATTTGTTTGCTTTGATGTGATGATCAGAGTCTTATATAGTGACTCTATAGTAGTTTGAGCATTACTACTAAATCGACTTCTTTGCCAGAAAAAACAGGGGTTGGCAAGAATACATTTTTGTTTAATTTCTGACGAAATGTAGGTGTTAGAATTAATAGCGGAGCCGAGGTAGTTATCATTTTTAATACCTCAAAAGTTGTAGCTGCTGTGAATTTCTGTCGAATTCAATGTCATGTATGTCCTTTTGATGTTGACAGCATGCCCATATTTAGTTTTAAGCCCATTTTGACAGCTTCATTCTCTATACTAGCAAACGTGGCTGTGGCATTTTGTTTGGTTCGACCTATGATGTAAATATTGCCAACCTTTGCTAGAAGTTGCACAATCTTCTTAAGTAGTTACAATGGCAATGCGTCAACTTTCTCCGTATCGAATATTTAGGTGTAGTCATCTCTGACCATGATGCAGTGAAAATGTCCCTTCTTTATCTTTTACATACAAATGAGTTTGAGCGGCATACCAAAACGAGATATAACACTGTATTGTTCGTTTCTATAAATGCTATCCTACGCAGCTTTAAAACGGATAAATAGGAAGAAGGTATCGATTTGGAGTTCTTGTATTTTTTTTTTTGCATCTGTCGAAGTGAAAAATTTTATCAGTAATGGACTTTTTTCCGGTAGGCTTGTTGATATGAGTTAAGAATCTCTTAATAATCAGTTGCTTTGACTGGGTAGAGAGTAAGTAAACTCTTTGTATCCAAACAAAATTGACATTTTCAATGAAACTCGCTAGGTTTTGTATAGTTGGATAGTGTTAGAATACAATATTATATTAACGAGTAATTTATATATGGTGGTAACTCATTAATGTAAAGTTAAAAAAAGTGCCCCTAGCATTGATTATTATTTATGGAATATAAAGAATGAGGTATTGTGTTACATACAACTACCTGCGTTCTTCCACTTAAGTATGAAAAGTCAACCTGTATTTGACGCCTTTAGCAAACTTTGGAAACTCTGGGTCTCATGTCCTGAACTAGATTTTGGTTAGAGAAACCAGAAGCTGGTAGTTGATAAAAAAATAGCTTTATAAAGATGGCTGACTAAAAATAAACAAAAATCTGGTAACAATGGATTAACAGGTCCTCAAACTGAGCATTGCCATTCATTTCTGCTGTGACTGCGAAGTTGCATTTTGACACAAAGAATGGGACCTTCTGTTTAACCCTGAATACAATCGACAAATATAAAAACCTTCTCAGGTTAGGCTTTCGCAAGAGGTGCTGGACAGTGAAAAAACATAGATGTTGTTGTTACTTTTGGGTTTTGCAATGGAGTCAAGGGATTTACCGGTAGTAGATTTAAAACAATATAAATGAAATATCAAAATTAAAAAATACTCTGTACACTCAACCAACACAAATTTTACATTTAACACCCAACATTTTCGAATAGAGATAGTCGATTTTGGAACAGATTTAAGGCTCACGTATTATTTTTCTTAAATTTCCTTCCAATAACATAAATAGCTATACCTTCCGCAAGATGCTCTATTCTAAAACATACGTCCTTCTAATCAAAAAAGGAATCAATAAAATCTGAATAAATATTTGAATCTGGGTTTAACAAAGCACTCTATATATCCATACTCAAACCTTCAAGCAAATATCGAAATTCGTCAAATTGCGATATATGTTCTTTTTTGGAGGAGTTCGTTAAAGCAGTCTTTGGAGATGTCATCATTTTTTAATGCTTATCTATGTTTGCTAATTTTGCCTTAATGATGATTGTCATATTGCGTTCAATGATGTCTTTGAAGCATTTAGACCTTTTGCTTAAGTCTTGGCCCTTTTACAAATCAAATTCAAATCCATAACACCATACCGTTGTAGACCGTAGTTATAGTTATAGTTTTTGATCGGCCTTTTTCTATCGTATTTCGTGGGTGGCAGTAATGTCTACTGTGTTGTAGCTGAGAGCTTCCGATAGTTGTCTGTAAAGCATTCTAATATTGCAGGTGCAGATACGAAAGTAGTTGCCTCGTCAATAATATAAGCCTATTCCAAGGCTTTAGTACTTCAGAACAATATTTTAAAACAAGCGGTCAATGAGTAGTTAACCTTCGGTCAGGCCCACATGCCCCATTTTGAGAGCGTTTAACAGTCTTACTTGTACCAAGTTAAAGCCACTGAGTGTCTACCCACGATCCACAATACCCATCCATTCATGAACCCACAAACCTAACCTAACCGTGTAGCGCCACCTATCAAGAAAAGGACATAAGATAAAGTTATTTCAACAGGTACCTAGTAATGTTTGAATATTCAAAAAGGATCATTATATTTCTATACTTAGAATTTTAATGAACGAAGTCAGGAATATGATATCAATGAAAAAGAACTGAAAGTCAAAATGAACAGCAGTTCTGACAACTGAACATAATAAATAGCCCTTGTCAACCCTCTGATAATTTTTGAGGTCATATTAAAAAGTAATTCCAAGTTTCATTTAATTTCTTTAATAATACAAAAAAAAACATTAAATCCACCATCTCCACCATCGTCCGTTATAATTACGAAAGCTTGTGGCTGGCCCATCACTTATCCAACGGAAGATATTAATTAAAAAAACGCATTAACATATTTTAATGGCATTTCTCGTCCGGTCTTGGTTCGCATTAAACTTTAAAATGCACACCTACTTCGAGTCCTTTTCCAGTGAATCCTTTTCATAAATGTATTTCTGAACTCGGCTGTAATTTAAGTACTTACGCACAGATTCGCCATCTCTTCCGGAAATATTCAGATGACAAATTCATTTCTCCGACGACGGCACCGAGGCCAACAATGACTTCTATAAGCTCATCCTATGAATAATCAAATTCTGTGTTGTGCTACATCGGTTGTACATACATTTACTCGTCGTAATTACGGCGCAACATTACATCCTTTCATTAAGTCCGAATAGCTTAATTGCCGATTGCTTGAGGAAGGCACAAAGAGAGGCTAATTTTGAGGAAAACCCTCAGCTAAGCTTCGAATTCACCTTCTCCAGTGGTAACGGGTGTCGTTGTCTTCCTATATTTGGCTTATGGTTTCCTTTGTTGTACGTATATATACACACGTTAACATAAAACGGTATAGATGTAGCGCTGCACAAGTAAATTGAAAGCTGATTGCGATTTCTTCTTGTCTGAAATTATCAGTTCGTAAGAGTGTGCCAGAGGGCGTTTGGACTTTCATGTCGGATTTTCTTGCCATTTAGCAAATTAGGTGTGCAGTGAGAAACTATAGTTTGCTTAGAGGAGGTAATTTAGAGCGGCTACCGGAAGCACGATGTAAGTTGTTATGGCTTTTGTTCAAATTGGAAGTTTGAAGGACATCTTTCGATATTGGATACGTTTATGTCTAACAAAGTTGTGCCATTAAGATAACTACAATATTGCATTAAAATGTTTTATTTTGGGTGTAATTAGTAATAAGCAATGTGGTGAAAGTCTATATGACTTGGTAGTTTATGATTTTGGTTAATTATATGGAAATTTTGTAATTTATATCACGGAAGGTGTTGTTTTATGATGATGCCCCAACGTTAATGAATTCTATTGATTTGTATTTTTATATGATGGCCAGCATTTCAATATGATGACCATCATCTATAGAATAGAAGCCCAAAATACTAGCCCTTTATACACGAATTATAGGGTTTGTGGAAAAGGCATGACCTACTTACTTACTGAAGTAAAATGATATTACAGATATAGTTTGTGTCCAAATCAACATAGCTCTCAAATAAGTCCAGTTCATAGCTAAATGATAAAGTTGCACACTAAAATTTGATAAGGCATTAACACAATCCTTTAGAACTACTCAAAAAGAGATCATCTTATATTCCGAAGACCATCTGACTGAGAAGACCAGTGCGCAACTGGAGGAGGCTAGCTAATAAGTCCAGTCGTTTGGATTTAGCAAGAAGAAAATATGCAAAAATGTGTTATGAAATTTGGTATATGCGATCCTTGTATAGGGTGTTAGAAATAGTGTAAACATTTTCAATCACTTTTTAAAAAACGTTTTTTTGGGTAAATGTTTAAGTAATTTAAAAAAAAGTCGTGACATGATATTAAGACAATGCTAATATGTTTATTTCTTTCATATCAATATTTTGCCACGCCAACTTTTTAGAGAAGTTTTTAGTTGAAAATTTTCTTGATCAAATTGAAAATAATTCGAAAAAAAACTTTTGATAAAAAATCATCGGTAATGTAAATGTTAATATTTCGTCTTTAGATCATTTTAATCCACGCCAACATTTGTTTTGTTGTTTTTTTGCAGAACCCTAAACGATTTTAATAAACTGTCTGAGCAATATATTGTGACAATTCCACACCCACTTTTTATGGATGATTAATTTAAGAATGAAATTGGATAGGGTATTCAACCATTCGCATAGCTGATTGTAGCCTTCTCATATTTTTTTGCAGAATAATTAAAAAAATTAAAGCCAATGAACATCGAATGATAATTATCTGTCTTTTTCATTACGGATTTTAAATAAACGTTGCAACAATTTACTTCTGTGCAAACATTAACTCTCATATGTCAGGAGAGGTCTGGGGGAGTACTATTTACAGACAAACCTTTATAGTCCATTATTTTCCTGCAAATAATTTTAAGGGGATATCTTCTTAACAAAACAAATTGGAAGATAGCAATACAATCGATTTCCATCCCAAAATTAACATATTCATTTGGATTTTTTTTTCAAAAAAAAAAAAAAATTACTCTACTGAATGTTGACTTTCTGCGTTATTGACTCTATTAACAGTTCGCTATAAACAAAATAGTTGTCTATTCTAAAAGCTGTTCTTATGTTCTCGAAAGAAATTTATTTCATACAAACTCTTGAGGATCGATGTGATTTATAGATGCGTCGACTGAGGGGATTTACAAACACACAAGATTAAAAAGTGGCTTTTTTATATAAATTAAATTAAACTATTGAAGCAACAGCTTCCTTAGTACCTAGGGTCAAGCGTTTTCCTCACAATGCAAACTGCTGAGTTGATTTTTCAGATCATCGTGAGAAAAAATATTTTGATATATAAAAACAAAACGGGTATAGTAGTTTTTATAATAAATTTGTAACATATATTGGTCAAAATAGATAGCTGAGAAGATCCATTCGCTGTTTTTTGGGCCTTACATTTTGTGCTAGGATAATGCAATTTGGTATATGGACTCTTTATTAGATGAAACCGAAAAAGTGTAAATATTTTCAAACACTGCGCACTTCCACTTTTATAAAAATAAATTTTTGTTTAAACTGTAAGGAGTTTTAAAAAGTGTCTAAACGAGATATTTGGACAAAGTCATTGTCTATATTTTATACTTTTTGAGGTGTTTTCTTAAAAAAATGTTTTTTGGTAATTTTTAATGTATTTATAAAATAGATCCACATGGTTGTCATAGGCGGATCAGCCTAGTGTTCCCAGGCAGGGCTAGAGTTTCTGGGAACATGACGATCGCTTGTGGAAGGGGACCAGCCCAACCTAGCTAATACATCATCTATATCACTTTGACCCGGAACCAACATAAGAGTGTTTAGCTGGTCCCAATGGGGTCCTCATTTTTCATCATTTTTAACATCATCGATGCTGAAATAATAGCTTTACAATGATAATAAAAGTGATAATTTGTTTGAGGGTATTGTCGTGTATAATCGTTTAACATTCCTCCTTAATAGCCAGAAATTCGCATGGAAGACTCTGGAACAGTCGGAAAGACGAAAGAATTTCTTCAGTTTCAGTGTATCTGATTAAACACCTGCGCCAACTACACAGTCGACTTTTAAGTCATCGGTATATATGAACGTGTCAAAGTCCTTCCAACCTCCGTATTTTTTTCATTCTTTGTTTGTTGAAATAGCGGCAGTAAAGCCTTAAGAATCATATAATCGGTGAAAATAATCACCAATTCATCTGTCAAATTACTTTAAGGTTTAGTACATCTTACTACTATGAAAAACCCTCTTTTTGAGTACAATAATGCTGATCATTAATCAGTTACTATGGCCAAAAAAATTATAAAAGAACCGATACAAAATCTAATCTAACTAATCTCCGAAACACTTTAGAAAACATTTTGTAAATGTGTTTTGTTTGGTCCAACCAAATAGAAAGGATAGTTTTTACCATAATAAGCCGTTAATATTTTTACTGCAAATTTAAAGATTTTTGTATATAGCGGAACTAGCTCGAACTTCTGTTATTCGAACTTTTCTCTTAGTTGAACTTTTAATGTGAACACTGATTTTCGTTGCATTTTTTATATATATTTTGCTCCCTAACTAGAATTTCTATAACTCGAAGTATACGTACTCGAAGAGATATTTCAACCGTAACTCGAATTTTTGGGGAATTTACTCACTGAACTACGCGTAAAAGGAAAAGTCCCCATTGTTATTTAAATTCCATATTCATACCTATCACAATAACAAACGAGTGGTGGCCGGTGGGTGCACGACTGGGTCGTAACTTTCTCTTTCACAGCGAGTTCGCCGTTAGATCAAACAGTGCGCATTTTGATTATTAATGCTAAAAATTATATAAAATGTCGAAATTTGATTATACGAATGTTTACTCCGAAATTTGAAGGAATCGGTGTCTATGTGAAAAATAATTAATTTTCGTTATTGGCCAAAACTGAAAATTCCGTTAAGTGATAGTTGGGCTAAAACTAATTATGTGGAATTGTTTAAAACTATTATAGTAGTATATATATTAAATTTCATTCAATTTGACATAGTAGTTTGCGAGAAATTAACAATTTTCATTAGATGGCCTGAATGACAAAATCCGTTATATGGATTTTCTCGAAAAAACTGGGTATGCAGTTTTGTTGGAACTAATATGCTTATAGTATGTATAAAGTTTAATCAAAATCGTTAGAGCCGTTTTCGAGAAAATTGAGGTTATGTGTAATTTTTATATGGCAGGTACCGTTAATAACATGGCTAAAAGCAAACAAAAACGAGTGGTGGGTGCACGACTGGGTCGTACGCAACTTTCTCTTTCACAGCGAGTTGGGTGTTAGATCAAATAGTACGCATTTTGATTATTAATGCTAAAAATTATATAAAATGTCGAAATGTGATTATGCGAACGTTTACCCCGAAATTTGAAGGAATCGGTGTCTATGTGAAAAATAATTAATTTTCGTTATTGGCCAAAACTGAAAATTCCGTTAGGTGATAGTTGGGCTAAAACGAATTATGTGGAATTGTTTAAAACTATTATAGTAGTATGTATATTAAATTTCATTCAATTTGACATATTAGTTTGCGATAAATTAACAATTTTCTTTATATGGCCTGAATGACAAAATCCGTTATATGGATTTTCTCGAAAAAAAACTGGGTATGCAGTTTTGTTGGAACTAATATGCTTATAGCATGTATAAAGTTTAATCAAAATCGTTAGAGCCGTTTTCGAGAAAATTGAGGTTATGTGTAATTTTTATATGGCAGGTACCGTAATTAACATGGCTAAAAGCAAACAAAAAAAATGGCCTAGAATTATGACCAAAACAAGCTTGGATACGAAGTTTGAAGAAAATCGGCCAAGCCGTTTAGGCTGGGGAGACCATTACGGACAGACGGACCGACGGACGGAATTCCAAAAACCACTTTTTTAGGCTCCGCTATCATCGTAATGTTAGAATCAATCAAAATCTCGAGGTCGAAAATTTTCACGAAAACAATATCTTTCTCTTTGTAAGAGAAAGTTAACAATTAGTTTTTCTCGTGTGCGGAAGATTTTTTTTAATAGTTCAGGTGACAAATAAGTGTAGATCGTAAAATTTAATATATAGAGAATTAGAATGATAACGATGGCAAAAATTACAGAAATTTTTTAAAATAAACATAATTTTATTCCCGTACATTTTGCGTATTTTCTTCACTCTAAAAAATGCGTGTTCAATTACTATGAAAATGTATGTAATTTATGGTGTAGAATTAGGCAAGTTGCGTTTTTATAATCGTGTCAATGGGTAAAAAAAATTCAAACACATGGTGTTAGATATTACACACATTTTTTGCATATGCTCACCGTTTGTGTATCTTTCAACAACTCTTGTTCAGTAACAATCTTATATTGTTGAATCAAAAATTGTCGCGCTGTAGGCGGTCATTCCTTTGATAATGGCAAAACAACGTTAGACGTGCCAGCTTGTTCTTAATATAATTCACATTCACTTTTGATAGCATTTTTATAAGAACTCGATTCAGGAAATTAAATGCACTGGAGCATTGTATGTAAATTAACCCTTTAGAGTTTTTCTTGTATATACCAGAGTATATCTACTTACACCTTACAGTGAGTCGCATAAGTGAAAACAGGTAAAGAGGATTGATTTTAATCCTTATGCTATTCAGGAATCAATTGACTTGACCAGGTTACCAAGTTTGCTTTTTACATTTTGTTTTATTGTTTGTCATTGTCATTAAAATAAATAAATTTTTGGCGCAACAGGCTCGTTAGTACCCAGGGCCTAGCTTTCTCACAACCATTCATGTGTGCGTGTGTACTTCTTGCACGATGGCGGGACCTCCTGTTTTATGCCGACTCCGAACGGCTAAGTTGAGATAAGCTATTCTTGACAATTGATACTACTCGGACGATTTGTCAGATCATCACGAGAGGAGGGCCAGTGAAAAATCATTAAGGTGTTGCTACGGCTGGGAATCGAACCCAGACCTTCCGCGCGGCAGTTCATCGCACTAACCATCGCGCCACTGAGCATTGTCATTGGTTATTGATAAAAAAGACTTAGTTATGGATCTTCAATATAAATGTTTCACTGCAGAATATAAAACTAAACATTTTTGCATATCTATTACTTCTTAATATATATAATTGAAAAATTTTAAGTTTCGTTGACAACACTTGACTTGAGAGGAGATTGCTTAATTTTTTGTACCCGTACTTTTAAAAGCGTACTGAAGTTGAATTGTCAAAAGTTATGCAATTCCAGACATTAATTCAAAAAAAGGGTATTAGAATTAAGGCCTGCGCGAAATTTAAAATAAAATAATTATATTATATATGATATTGTTGTTGATAACTAGAAAGTAATCTGGAAAGATGTTGAGAATTTGTATTTAAGGGAGAAAAATAATTTACTTAGAATGCCTCCCAAATTGACAGAGGAGCACATTTTTCCAAATAATTTTAAAAATATTAAGGTGATTCTTGCCGCTTAAATGATAAGTACAACAGTTTCTGCTGGAATTTATTCTTTAGCTAGTTTAGGTGCTGGTTTTCAACTGCTAATAAGATTACCTCTGTAATATGATGTCTTCAATTCATATAAATTTCGAGAATCTAAAAAGTTCAGAAGACCATTTTTGAAAGTTGCAAAAATTGCAACTAAAAAATGCATTTTATAAAATAATATTAATGAATATTTAGTGAAATAAAGAAAATTATATTAAATGTGTCTTAACAAGAAATCTTAATCAAGATTGCTTGGAACAGAACGTTGCGATTTTACGCAGCAGTCTTGTTAATCCGAAGATATGACATTTGCAGAAGCTATTTGAAAAGAAATAACAATAGGCATTCACACGATTGTTTTTTTGTTTTCTAAACTTATTTTTTTTAAACAAATTACAGACAAATTTGATGTTTCTAGCAAAAAAAGGTTTTTGTAGGCGAAAAAAGTAATGTTTGATTTGACATAAATCGGTTGGCCGCCATTTGAAATAGTATTTTAGCTGATTTCCGAATTCCAGATATAAAATTATATCGCAGAATGCTTCGCATTTCGGCTGAAATCACGAATTTCGCTATCAAAGCCGAACAATAAAACTCTCGGCCTCAGTATTGAAAATGCATTTTACTATTTTGCAGGTTATAATTTGGAAAAAAAATCACATAAAGCCCAAACTAGAAGTGTGAGTTAAAAATGTTTCCAAGAGATTTACACGACCTTCTAAACAATTCATAAACTAGTAAGAGAATCTTGAACAAAAATTTAAATCCTGGTTTCCAAATATGTATTTCCTTAAAAACTTCGCATTTTCATTTGGAAAAAATTGTTTATTGGCGTAAAATGAAAATAAGAAATTTCTCATAAAATTGTATGTTCGAGTACAAGTTAATCATATAACTAAACAGTTTAATAAGGAATTTTGCTATTTTGTTTATATCACACCGTGTGTCTCAATTCGAAAAAGTTCTACTGCTTTTCTATCTATCTCTCTTTCACTGCAAGTCTTCCTTACTACCGTTTATTTCTCGTGTACGTGAGGCATAGCGAATAGCGATACTTCAAATTATTTAATCGTCGAGAGTGTCCCTACTCACTGTAAGTAGATATACTCTGGTATATACACTGTAATCTGAATCATATTGTTGGTTTGATATTGGGAAGTATTATTAAATTAAATTAATTTATTTTTTCTGAACTTCTGTTTAAATTTAAACATGAATTATGTTATTCTGCAATTAATTTAAACATCTCGAATGTAGAAACATATTTGCACATTAAATTACTGTTTAAATTTAGACAACATAGATTTAAAAGATTTACGTCATAAATATTTAAAATCAGTACGTGCGTAAAAGTACTGCAATTATAGTAGGCAACTTGTTGCCTCGCTTTATGATCGTAAAATTACACGACTTTTTAATAGAGTGTTTAATTCGAACTTATTTTTTGGTCCCTTGAAATTCGACGTATTGAAGTCCCACTATATTTAAAAAAGATTCGATATTTTGTTGGTTACGCCATAACGACTGGGCTATTCAACTTCTTTTTTTTAAAACATACGAAAGCTTTATTAACGATTACGATTTTGTCCGATCTTCACTAACTCTAGATTTTGTTAGTGAGCACGGGACATCTATAAATTTATTCCTTATCCAATTAAACATTCATGGCAAAGACAAGGCAACGTCTGTCGGGACACTTATTACAACCAAGTTCGATTACAAACTAACTTTTGCTCCACCCGTTACACAAACCACCTATATACATAAAAAACATATTTCCTATTAAATCTTCCTTAACGACTTTTTTCATCCCCCAACTTTCTTTCCAACTCCACCCAAGAACACTGAACTGAATAGACAACGTTAGTTTATATTTATAGCTAGATTACTCAAGTCCTTTAACAGGCGAACTTTGTATCACTTTATGCCGATTAGTTTTATGCTATTTCCATCGGTACCATTAAGACGGATATTGTCCTTGAAATAAGTTGTATATTCCCGTTGTCATATGAATATCGATTGTGTGTATTCAAAATAAAAATGTCATAGGCTGGGTTTTAAAATTGCAAATAAAAAAGTCAATTTGAGTGTTGGGACTCTTGGTTAAGACTGTACAGTTTTTAACCACGCTCACTTTTTGGGTGAAATTTCTTAGGTTTTCTTACGAAAATGTTTTTTTTATGAAATATTTTACGAAGTGTTTGAACAACATAAGACCCTAAATGTTGGCTTACAAAAAATAGGATAGTATAGGCCAGGGTATTATATACAACTTGTATATAACTTTCAATGGGAAGCTATTGATATCGAGATAGATAATTCCTCTGTAATGCTTAAATCGAAATATCTATCGATACTTCTTAATATATTATGATTTTAAACTCGAAACTATATTTATTCTAGCTATGATTTCTCATTCATTACCATACATATTTTCGGCAGCTTAATCGAAATATTATAGATGTTATACGATAAAATCTTACATCTTAAATCTTGTGGATTTATGTACAAAGATTCAAAGGCTTATATTTTGCCTATTGGTACTATAAGAGCTATTTAGAAGTAAATTCTTCAAGAAATTTAAAATGTTAACCTTATCGAAGCAATATTCTATTTTCAATTGGGTATTCTTTGCTATAGTAGGTATATCTATGTTATCTATATAGCTAAGCCACCACCATACCTTGTCCTGTAATTGCGTACGGGTGTCTATTAAGACGTTTTGGACTTTAACCTCGCAATGACGACAGAATTAGAAATATTTCATCATATGCCTGTGAAAGTATTCCCAAAAACATTCGAATCTAATTATGAATTGTAAAAAGTGTAAAAGGCTAACTTGAGCTTTCTGCTTTTACAATTCTATATTAGGCAATATTTTGCAAACTCACCTTATTTTCCATTTTACATCAACGGGGACTCCCTTAGCTATTCTCTATGGATATCCCTTATTGATGCTTACATTTGTACCACCAAACTGATAGGCATTAGCCTACTATTGCACTTATTGCACCCCAGATACTTATATATATATGCTTAGCATACAGAGTTTATAGTTCCGTACAATTCAGTAAATGGACCTACAAAATTTGATAGTAGCATCGATTTTCCAGCGACAGCTCAACTGGTATTCTCAGTTGTATGCGTAAGGTCTTCTACGGACCATTACGGGCACGAGCATAGGCAGAGGACTATTCTCAGAAGTCAACCACCATTCTCCAGCCGTACACATCATGCTGTGTGCATTGGATTAACGAGAAGACAACGTGCAATGGACAATAACTATATAAAGGCCAGCGAAAGCAAAATTGAGTCAATGCCTATGTTCAACATTCATCCAGAGTATAAGACAAAATTCCAATATCCAGAGCTGGTGGTAGTTTTCATTTCCATTCATTCAGTGCAGATGGTCAGATACAGGGCAACATTCATCAAGAGCGATGCCAGTGAGGATTTAAACTTGCAGTTTCACATTTATCCACGACGTATCTAAGAATATTAATTATATGAGGGCCATAGCTATATTCAGAGCAGATTCTTCAGATCTTGGTTACAGAACAGAGCTCGGTTACAATTCGTAGATCCTTTCAATGACCCAACGAATGGGAAAAGATGAAGAAAAATACAGCTGACATCATTGCGGTTGTTCCTTCCAGCCACGGGGAATCCTTAGGGTCCTAGTATATATATATATATAAATAAATTCCATTGCATCTGTCAAGCAAACAAAGGCAGGTCTTAAAGAATATTTACCCTTGCTTTACCATTTTAATTTTAATGTTCATTCTACCATACGAATACAGTCTCGCAGAAAAATAAATCAAAAAACATCCTTAATTTCTTTTTGTGGATGCAATACATCGTCCATGGAGGAATATGCTTTTTCCATTGTGTAATTTGTCCCCGGGAAGAGTCTACACTTATAAAACGAAAACCCTTTCGCTACAACGAGAAAGATTCATGATGCCCCTTCGCATCGTACTGCTGGGTGTCTTGCAAAAGACTAACAACGAAATAACGAAAAAAAGGAACTAAATTCAATTTATATTTTCAGCTGAAAAAGAAAATAAATTTCCAAGCAGATCCCAAGGCAAGGAAGAAAAAACTGAAATGATGATTCAGCAATGCTCTCGCCATTCCATCTAAAAGGATGTAGCCGAGTGCATTCGGAAACTATAATTTAATTTTGGTTGCACAAAGTATTGGGAAATGTCATTTTTTTTTCTTTCTGTTCGTTTGTTACCAATTTTACAATTTTCCTATTTCGCATTTTGTAAGTTATCCCAAGTTGCTTCTGTATAGCACTTTTATCTATTGATTGGTTATCCCTACGGAGTGGAGGGTTATATATAATTAGAATAACCTCAGACATCCCTGTCATCGTCAAAAGCAACCTGTGCATAGGGCTGGGTGGGGGACACATGCAAATTGTTTGTACGGGTTTGATGTCATCAATGGAAGTGAATTTCCGGTACAAATTGCATATCCGTCGAAGCGGAAGAATGAAAAAGTTATATGGAACGTGGAAGGGTGGCATAGAGGGTATAGCACAGCTTTAACTTATTTCATTACTGTCGGTTTGTATTAGAAGGAGATTAAGTAAACTCTCGAATGGGGCTTGTTGGCAGTTCGCAAATGTAATTCGATATAGCGATGGATTAGGACGGATAAGTGGTTTTGAAATAGATTAGACTGTGAGAGCCCTGCCAGGAGGAATTCAATCGAATGGGCACTTACAAGTTGAGAGCGAGCTGTGGCTGAAATTTGACCTGTGTCCAATGAGAAAACCCGAGGGTCCTCTCCAACTGTTTGTACAGAGTGAACGGTATGTATAGGAAAAGTCAATTTATTTGGAACTATGCTTCTAAAAGTTCCGGATGTGGGTGCGAATTTTTAATAAGGGGCAGACATTGGTTGCCAAATGCTAGGCAATCCGATTATTTGAAAACCCCAGCCCTTTGGTTAAGTCTTTTACCTATTCCTTTTTCCAAATCGGCGGCAGGAAATTTTCCAATATAGCGGGTACATTTAAAATAGATAACCTATATGAGCTACTTTGACATATACGGATAACGAATTTCATGTTTTCGCTTGAACTTAGATGTTGTGGAATGAAGAAGCAATGACAGCCATCAATCCCGTAAAAAGTGGTCTTCCTAGACTGCGTCGTGTATTTTCGGCTACCAATCCAACAATGGCTTGAAAAATGCTAAAGATTTGTATCTGAACTAGATATATTAAAACACTCAATAGGTGGTTAACAAGGCCAACTCCCTTGTCGATCGGTAAGATGCCACCACATCATGTTATAGGTTCCAGAAAGTAGTGTTACTAAGTTTCGGATTTTGGCAGATGGGCATATGGGCTGGTCCATAAAGGGTGGGAATCAAAAGTTAAGATGACACATTCTGAAATAATTCCCCAGTTAAACTCGTTCCCCATTCTCCCCAATGAATTCTGCAACATTTGTCTGGGAAACATCAAATAACCTGCGACACTATTTCAACATTTATCCGAAATAGATAACTGGATAAGAGTTAAGGAACAATCCCCTAAATTTAATCATGAACTTAACCCATTCTCCAATAAGCTGATTCAATGAATTAAAGAACCTTCAGGTTTCAAATGTCTATTCTGTGAAATTCGTACCATTCAAAAATCTTTTTGACAATATTATATAAACACATAAAGACGTAACCTTAGTAAAGTGTAGTCATTACCAATGTCCCCCATCGAAGACGTTATAAAACCAAAAACTTAAAACTTTTAAGCACACCTACTCTAACAAGCATTAACGTATCCCATTTCGAAAATTCGAAAAATCCCCATTTAGTCGTTTCCAATTGCATTACTTGACAATGCTCCAAATGGAAGTCGCCTTAGTCTCTTCTCATTCCCAACACATTTGCACACAATGAAATTACATACATGGCACCAACACGAGGGGGAAAGTAAATGTGATGGGAAGCTGCCTTAAACAAAAATCAGTCCTTGAACCACATTCCTCTCAAACAATAGAGTGGGTTAATCGTGGTACCACACACAAGCTCTGTATGTCCCGCAGTCATCCTATATATAGCCGCATAACAATATTAAGAAATCCATTGAAAAAGCTTAAAAGGAGTTGTCTGAAGGATAAGCAGCAAACTAGCAGCTTATGTTGTACCGTTGGATGAGAGCAATTTCCGAACATAATAGCGACCATAGGAGCAGTCATCCTCTTTTGGTTTTGTTCGCTTCGCCTCTTGCATTATGTGATGCTGCTTCTATTGCATTTTCATGGATTCAAGAATAAGAACGTTATGGAACGGGAACTTTTAAGTACCAGGAACGACGTACAAGTTTGCTGCATTACGTAAGCTTTAGGAATGGGAAATATTGTTTCACTCTGTTGGTGACCAGACACCGTCGCGCGGTTGAAAGAGTTTGTCGCTCCTTCGGATTATAGCCATCGCCCTGCCAGCATGTGATGTCATTTTCTACTTTTTAATCGCCTTTCCATTATTACCCCTAAATGCGAATATAATCATTTTCTGATTTATCCTTTTTTTGTCTATTGCAGTCCAATTGACGTCATCGCTAATGGATGGCTCACCTGTAACAGGAGAATTTTTCATTGAAACTGTCTCATCAGACGGTGGTGGCAAGGAGCGAGGACATTTCGTGGATAATTCCTCGGGCAACAAGTGGCCAATTTCAAGGTTGAAATCACCACAAAATGGTGGTGGTGGTGTAAATTGGCCCTCGGAGAATTCTAGGAGCGGCAACATTTACACTCGTGCTACGACCAACAGTTTCCAGCCATTCGCCAGCCAGTGGGTGGTAGAAGAGAGAAATTTTTTAGACGAAGATGCGGACAAAAAGTGTGCTGGCGATAACACATGGCATGGGAAGAGTGCTGATGTGCCCTCGACCACGAAGGATGACGGCAGTACGACAGAATCCCAGAATCTGTGGATTGTGAATGAGATTTGCCATCAAGATGACGTTATTGAGTTCAGGTAAATGGAATGAGGTCAATTCTAGTAAAGCTAACAGGTATTTGGGGTTGCCTAGGAAGGGTGTGATATCACTGACAACAGGGTTCCTTAACTTTATTACATTTCAGAATATTTTTTCGTCCCACAACGGGGACCAACATCAGCCGAATGGGAATGGCCGCATTGCACGTGGTTCACAAAAAAATAATTTCATATAAGATTGCGAAAGGTAATTGAATCCATGCCAATATCATCATGAAAGAACTTTGATTGCATTCGGTGCGTTCTCTCTCTCTCTCTCCCCTTTCTCACAAATGTCAGACTGTCAACTAACCCTGAAGACAACAGCGTCAGGTACATTGGATTACACAACGCTACCGCTGTACAGCACCGATTGTACGGTGCATTTTCCGTCCTTCCAGGTGGCCACTAACGGCCAGCTACCACCGGGTATCCTCGTCGAACTGACACGCCTCAATGTGCCGTGCAACAATGGTGGCTATTTAAAATTCACCGATCGTTCACAACTGTGTGGCAAACTCGAAGAGCTCAGCCTCAACGAGCGGACGTACCATTTCGACGTGCTGCAAAATACTAGTGTTAAGATTTACAAGAACCCAATGTTTAGCTTAAATTATAAATTAGTGGACTTCTGTTACAACGTGTCGTCGAGCAACGAGAGCGGCCAATTCTATGTGCGACCGACGCGCCGTGACTCCCTCGAGTGTTATTTTCGTATTCATCTGCCATACGGCAATCGCATCCAATTGCAATTAGTTACGAATAACGATAGCGATGTAGTGCACGCGAATCCTAGCGCCGATGGCGGCAGTGGCTCATCCACATCCACTACGACTACGTCAACGACGACAACGCAAATGAGCGCAGCGGACGCCACCACGATATACACGAGTCTAGGTCTAAGTATCGAAACCAATATTGTTAATCTATCTTTAAGTGCAAACGATGAATCTGTTAATAGAACTATACATAGCGGGACCGCGGCGGCGGGTGGTCCCTTAGATACGAGTACGTACAGTAGTAGTAGTGGCTTTGCCTCGGACGAGAGCCTGATGGGAGGCCCACCTCGTGCCGAGTGCCATGGTGTTGTGATAAAAATTTTCGAAAACGAATTCGCCAAGTGGTCGCACTGTGTAAATAATTCTAGTGAGATGAATGGATTCTTTGTGGAGTCGTCGGGAAACACATTGAGTATTCATCTGGTGCGGCCGGTGAGGCTGAAAGCAAACAGTCCACGCGGGATGGAGGCGCCACAAACATTTGAAAATGTTCCCGACACTGATGCGGGTACAGCACAACTGCCGTCAATTTATTTGTCATATGTGGCAAAACCCGTTCCAGAAATTGTTGCAAACTGTGCCTTCGGTTGGATTGCGCTGCAGCAGTTTTGTGTGGCTGCAATTGAAGAGACGCAGTCGTGGCATGAAGGCGAGAAGCACTGTGTAGGCCTGGGAGGTCATCTCGCATCGATACGAAATGAACTGGAGCAGAACATCATTGATAGTTTGCTTGTGAATAGGTGAGTTTTTTTTGTTTACTCATATTTATTGTTGAATGTGTAATTACAGCTATGGATTTAGATGGACTTTATAGATCGGGGTTTTAAATTAAATCATTTTTATAGATCTACAACGCAAATCACTCGATTTTGGCAATTGAATTTTAGTATGACAACTTTGGGCTTTCGTTAGGTTATGTATGATTAGCTATTGACGCTCAGGTAAGTCGCCAAACTCTCAGATGCCTACATGCTGTGCACCTTCTGCCCAAAAGATGTAGTAGTAGATGTAGTAGATGGTGTCCATTCTTTCTACATGTCCTAGCCATCTTAAACCTTTGTCTCCATAGCCCGTCAACGCAAACGGGACCGAAGATTTTCCGAAGAATTTTTCGCTCCAAGGATTTCTTCATCCGCTTTTGATACGGTCCATGCTTCAGCGCCGTAGATCAGGACTGGGATGATCAGGGTTTTATATAGGATCTCCTTAGTAGTTCGAATGAGGGCTTTACTTCTAAATTGCCTTCTTAGCCCGAAGAAACAGCGATTGGCAAGAGTAATTCTTCGGTTGATTTCTGACGAGATGTTGTCGTCAGAGTTAATAGCGGAGCCGAGGTAGACAAAGTCCCGTAGTACCTCAAAGTTATATCTGTCAATGGTGACGTTCTGTCCAATTCGTCGATGTTGTGTGACCTTTCGTGTTGACAGCATATACTTTGTCTTACCCTCATTTACTGCTAAACCCATTTTTGCCGCTTCCTTCTCTATACTAGCAAACGTGGCTATGACATCACGTTGAGTCCTACCAATGATGTCTATATCGTCGGCGTATGCTAGTAGTTGCACCGATTTTTGGAAAATGTTCGGACATCCAAAATACTGGATGCGTGCCTCTTGTCTATCGCAATGTGATCAATTTGGTTGACTGATCGTTGATCTGGAGACCGCCATGTCCCCTTGTGGATATCGAGGTGAGGAAACCGTGTGCTGGCTATAGTGGCATTTCGTTCCGTAGCAAAGTCAATTAGCCTAAGTCCGTTACCAGACGTGTTGTGGTGTATTTTCCGACAGTACTGCTAAAGATGTCTTCTCTTCCTACCTTTGCGTTAAAATCTCCCAAACGATTTTGAACCTGAACCTGATGTGGCAAAGTCAATAGCTTGTAACGGGTGGTTTTTTAAGCGTAGTTTTTTTTAAAAAATCGAATAAAACACTCAAATTTGCATCAAATATTCAAAACTATTATTGTAATCGATAAATAGGCCTTTGCCATTTACGTTTTAATGACAACTTTATCTAAATGTTGTCCGCGGCTCCGTTTCAAATGGTCCATTCAGTAGGTCCAATTTCCGTCACTTTTTCGGCCTGTATTCCACGAATTACGCGTGTTATGTTATCCTGTAAGGCTTCAATCGGCTTGTCCACATAGACTGACGACTTTACATAACCTCACAACAAATAATCAAGAGGCGTTATATCGCATGATCTTGGCAGCTAACTCACAGGGCCATTTCGAGGGATAAACTGCTTACCGAATTCATCCTTCAACATTTACATTGCTTCACGAGCTGTGTGACATGTGGCACCGTCTGAAACCACATGTCAACCAAGTTCAACTCAGCCAACTGGGGCAAAAAAAAGTCGCGTATCATGGCTCGATATCGTTCGCCGTTGACGGTAACGTTTCTTCCATGGTTGGCTTTGAAGAAAAAGGAACCACACCAAACTATCGGGATGGTTCGGTAATTATCGTATGGCATGTGGCTGTTCATCACTCCACTTATTTACGTATCCGTTGCACATTTTTCACAGAGCATTTGCAATCGTTGCCCGTTTGTAAGTCTTTCCATGATTAATTGGCAGAGTATACTGAAAACTTTTCACTTTGGCAGATGACGTTTGGACGCCATTACTAACCAGTGCTGCCAACCTGAAAAACTAAACTCTTAAAAAATCACCCGTTACTTTATCTGAACCGAAGTCATTTACGGTTATTTATTCTTCTTCTGAGTTAATCAGTTTTGAATTTATAAAGCATTTTAGTAATTGTCTAGTTTATGCCACGAGAATTCGATTTATACGAATGCATACCAAAATCCCAACGCAAAATTCGCCAAGTGGAAGGCTTCGGAGTATCGCACAGACTTCTATACACAGTAAGAACGTTTTCAGCAAATTTCTGGTGACGTACGAATGTTGAATATTATCGAACTAGACTATTGGAATTCGGCCATTAAATCGTCAGCAGCCGCACTGGAGGCGACAATGGAAATCGCTTTATAATAATTCCAATTCAATTTGACAGTTGTTGCTACTTTAATAACATAGCCACTAAAAGTTTATGCATTTCAATAGGTAGTTAAAGGAACGCTCTTTTTTCTGGTTAGTGGAATACATTATCTCACACATATTTCGTTTACAATGTTTCAAAAAGTCTGTTTTTGACACTTGTAATGGAGTTATTTTTGTTGGACCGCCCTAATAAAATATGAAAAATATATAATAGTTTATAACTCAACTTCGATATTTATCAACAATGACGACTTTCGAAATTGTTTTATAAAAACACACCACAAACTTCAAATGTCACTTTCTGTATCTGTCAACCGTTGCCAGCTAATTTATCAGGTGTAGGTAAAGCGATACTAAAAGTTAGGTCTGTGATGATTATGCAAAAACAAATCCAAGAAATCAATCACAGATAAATAGATTATCCAAACTTCGTTTTTAATGTTAGTTCCATTAGAATTACATTCATCTAATTGTCTTGACTTAATTGAATTTCATGACTATGACTCTTAACTGAAGCGAATTTTGCGAATTAACGTTCCTCAATGATATCAAATTTGACGTTCAAATAAATGGTAATCAAAAAAGCGCTCTCCTGCGATGGCATTCATACAAAACTTTATTTTCAATCACCAGCAAAAATGCATCTGAATAGTATTGAAATTTCGAAACGTACGCTCAGCCAGCTACATTTGCAATTTCTGCCTTTTGTGTAAGGTCCACATGCCCTAAAACCTAAATAATGTGTGCTATGATGCCTTAAATGTGCATAAATTGTTTCACTAAACTTTTCATATGAATGGTTCTATACTCTGCTGCCCATCATATGGTTCTATAATCTGCTGCCCATCATACCGTAACTAACTGTTTTGTTTTATCCATTCCACTTCCAACAGTCCGGGTTACCATGACCACTTTGCCTACTGGGTAGGAGGTTCAGATAAAAATTTCGAAGGCGATTTTCGATGGACTGATGGACTTCCATTCCAGTATACAAGTAAGTAACTACCTCATCCACCCAGGACTGAGCAAAAATAAAGCATCGACGCGGTGCCCTAACAATATTATTCTTTGACAGATTGGTTTCCAGGCTGGTCACAGCACGGCCATTACAACAAACAGCCGAATGACGATGGCCTGAGTAGCCAGGACTGCATTGAGTTGCGACGATATTTTCGTACACCGCCGGGAATCCAATCATCTCGCAGTCCTTTGACCAACAACTTTATGTGGAACGATCGAGATTGCAGCGCCAACAATTTTGTCATCTGCGAGCGACCAATGAGCGATGGTATGTTGTTTGGGAATTCCAGCTCCTTTTAGTGGTACAAATTGCTTTTCCTTTGTTGGGTGTAGAAACTTTTCGCAAGAACTGGATAAATGACTGCAATAAAACGGTGTCCCTTACCAAGGAGCATCCCCGTGCGTCCGTGTGGAGTCCCTCGTTTCCGCGTCAGTACCCAGACAATGCCAACTGCTTTGCCACAATAACAGCGCCGAGTGGCTACCGGATTGTGCTGGAATTCGAAGAATTAGTCATCGAAAATGAACCAGGGTAAGAACATCAAACAAACACATAAAACTACAACAAATATTATGTATACGCCAACGCATCACCTTTTTAGGTGTACATATGATTACTTGGAAATAACCGAACCGACTGCCAGTGGTGGTGCCCAGCACATGGGAAACTTCAATATCGAAGCGAACCGCTTCACGAAATCGTCTCGGCACAACAAGCTTAAGACGACACCGTTTGCGGGTAGCCTCCTCAACACAAACACTAACCGAGACTTTCAAAAGCGGAGCTCTTATGACAACCCTAGCCTTAGTTTTACCTCTAGTTATGTGAACGCAAATAGTTATAACAATTTTAATATCGCTCAAACTAACTATCAGAACCTGTTGAATATCTTCTCGAACCTATACAAACCGCATGCGAATTTTTTAATACAAACCCCAGACTATCCCAAGGGCAATCCCTACTATCCAACCGAACGGACTGAGTCACTGCCCAAGCGGCTATGCGGCGATTGGAGCTCCAAGCTGAAGCTGTTGCGACATACCTCGAGCGGATCTTATTTGGGGCTACACTTTGTGTCGGACTACTCACATCATTTCGGCGGATACAAGGCGAAGGCGTTCATGGAGAATAGTAAGTTGCAAAAAAGTTGCTTTCTTTTCGATTTCATTTGAATTTTTTTTTAAGATACTCACGTGTACATAAAAAACTATCAGATAGCATTTTTTTGAGAACTATATACTCATATAGTCAGAACATTTCTTTGCACTCTTCCATCTCGTTCACTGCATGGTTACATATTCTTTTAACATTTATATCGTGTTGGTAGATATTTTGCTGTTTGGTTCCGAAAATGTTTCTAGGTGAAGAAACGGTACACATATGTTCTCATCTTCAAGTAGTTTGGAGGTTTTGTACTTTCTCCATGCTTTGAGTTGAAATTTTGTTTAACAGGAATCCTTATCCAGTCTCTAAAATACAATAACTTCGTACTGTTTTGAGAGTCATTTCTTTCAAAATATTTCTTCGATTTTTTTATAAATAACACAAAGGATTTTTTTTAAAAACGTTTGATTTCGGAAGAATATCTCTGAAAGATTGCAAACTATGCAAACGGTTTTTTTTATTTGGCCTCAACCAACATTAAAAACTGTTGATTATGCTGAAGTGTTCTCATGTATATTTCCGATTAGTCGTTGGATTCTATCATATACCCCTATATCATGCAGAAGTAATGTCTGCATATGTCTGAACAATACTAGGTACTTGCAAAATGCCTTTTTCATTGCATACAAGCTTTAAGGATTGAAAAGATGATTTGTGATAAATGTAAGCCACAATAGACACAGGCAGTATGTGTAAGTTAATTGGCTACGTTTACAACGGGGACTATATTTTAGACTGGCACTCAATATTTAAGGCTCAGACTTTACTGTTTACGACGCGAATGACTAAGTGCAGAACTAACGACATCTATGGTTAGGTTATGTTAGGTTATATAGTAGCTGCATGCGATGCGCGTGCACACTTCAACCAGAAAAGGTCCGTTTTGGTACCACGTGGATCTGCCGTTTTTTCTAATATTCATTTGAACCGCTGAACCGTTCTGAGCTAACTTTAAAGCTGAGGTTTCTAACATTAATATTAGCCAGCTCACCTAGATTGCAAAGAAGTAGTCTCCTAGATGGAATTTTCTTTTGTTGGAGAAAGCTGGACAAGAGCAAAGAAGATGAGGAATAAACTTCCCCTTCTTCTCGTCCAAGCAGCTTCTGTAGAAGTCTTTGCTAAAGAGGACTAGTCTTTTTGCATGTAGACCTAGAGGGAATGTCTTGTAAGGACACCGATGATTGTACTGATATTTGATCTGTTTGATTAGTGATTTACATGTAGCGAAGGGCAAACCTAATGTTTCTACTGGCGCGGCGATAGAACATCTATAAAGCTCCTCCGCCTTACAATTCCCTAGTATATACCTTTCAGGCAATTGATTGCCGATTGGCTATCACTTAACATGCGTATATTCTTCTTGGATTATATCACACCTTAGCCAGGACAAGGTTTCTTTAATTGCCATGATTTCCGTCTGGAAAACCCTACAATGATCGGGAAGGCGAAAGAATATACTAAAGTTAAGCATCTTGAAAAAAACACCACCTCCCACTCCAGATTCTATTTTAGACCCATCCTATTCAATTTAACAACCGGTCTTCCTTGTCTTCCCGAACCTGAAGACTGGAATTCAAGATTCTGTGGTATTTTTCTTCCATTCACCTTCCTTGTATACAGTCGCAATCTCGAGAATAATTTAAAATTGTTAACCCTAAGACATGGGAGAGGTAGTACCGCCAATCGCCTTTTGGATCATCCGCTACCTATCTTTGTTCAAGAGGACTTACCTACATTTGGGGTCCTATATAAACTGTTTTCCGAATATGTCAGAGCAGCTCATGTGGTCTTGCTGAAATTGAGAATATATATCTTAAAGAAATTTGCTTTAGATTCTGTTCGTTTCTACTTTATCCTTAAACCAGAGGCTTGGTCTTGCTTGTCGTCTCGAAACTGAAGGTTCACCAATCGAGCTAAAAAATGTCTACCTCTTTTCTACTTTTGTACTACGTCTACATCTTGATACAGCTCGCTAGGCCCTCGATTGTATCATTTTATTTTCGAATGACACAAACTTTGACGAAAATTTGTTCGTTCAAGGCTTTATGATATTCGCTCAGCTTTCCCGCTTATAGACCAGCACTCGGCACCGTAATGTGGGACTTATAGTATTAGGTTCTGATAGAACAACAATATACATATACAGATACACAATATGCCTTCTCGATGGCCTCAAAAACTTCTAAAGACAGTATTAATTGGATTTTTGAAAGTTCTTAAACATCTTGGAAGTAGTAGTAGTTTTCAAGAGTTATGTTCCTTAAATGATCAGAGAATTTGAATATACAAAATGTGGATCCTCGTCAACGCAGTCTCTTCAAATGTCGCCAGCCTTGAGATTTGGTTTCATTGTATTATTTCTTGGGAGGTTATGGTCAATACGTGCCCCTACCAACTTAGACTGTAATGTTATTTCATTGCGTATAAGCAAAGATCATGAATTCTATACAGATGACGCACTCCATAAAAGAAAAATTGTTCTATGGCGGGTCGTTGTTTGTTTTTGTTCTTGTTTTTCATGTGTTTTCATGCACACCGCCCGCCCGTACCAAGCAGCTACTGAGCAAAAGTTTTTTGTTTTTTGTTCTCAATGCGTCATCTGTATAGAATTCATGATCTTTGGTATAAGTTTGTATGTTTGGTTATTATCATATTCTGTCGAAAGGCTCCGGTATATGTTAAAGGAGTTAAGTGTCCTGATATTAGACCTTGTACTCCCCTGATTCTCCGAGATTGCATAGCGGAAGACCGTTTTATGAGCCTTATAGTGATCTTTAATCGGTCCATTTTTTTATATCTGCAAAAAGAATATCGATTTATTTTTCGTGAGCTCATTCGTGCCCCATTCGCCTCCGAAAAAGAGCAGGTCATTGATTGTTCAAAGTCTTACTGTCCTAGCAGGAAGATATGCAATCGGAGTTTTCGCCGTTTTCTATATATATATATTCTTAGGGTCTGACTCGGGATCAAGCTCTTTGTTTGGCTTATCCTCAAGGCATTTTTGTTTGCTTCATTTTGGCTGCTCTCTTCATGTCTTGCCATCAGAAGCTATTAAGAGGTTATCAAATATTCCATTCCAAATCAGCGTTATTTTGTAGGCCTCATTTGTTTTGTCAAATTCAACTTCCCCAACACATCTTACATCCTAAGCACTAGTTCAACACTAATATCAAGTCAGGTGCAGCAAAAGTAAAATTCAATCTGCTAAATGGAATGCACATAACAGTATAGCAGCATAACAGTAGCGAACTCTATTGTCTTGCTCGAACGACTATTTGTTTCCCTATATAATCGCTACTTTAACACTATATCAACAAATTCAACAATTAAGCTCAATACTCAACACAACATGAGTGTTAAAAAGCGAAATATAAAGACTTTTATCCGTAGTATCTACCGAACAACACGAATTAAGGATGCTTTACCGAACTCAGCTTTTCTTCTCCATTACAATTTACAGACTTGACCCCATTATGTTTAGTAAGTGCTCTTCGACCTTTAGGAATAGAGCATTAATTGCACACAATTACTCTTGCCAAAATCCCATTAAACATAAAACCCATATTCACCATGTCATCGTTGCTATCATAGATGTCCTGCAAATTGCGTCGTCCTAAATCTCCATAAAAAAATTACAGCCATATAAATTCATCACAAAGCCATCACTCCACTGGTTCACTTACTGCCTAACGACGTAATTGCGTGGCAATACATCTTCTCACTTCATTAACATTTGATGCAAAAGCCAACCATCCATTCACCGATAAATGGTCCATATTTGCCTGTTCACACGCACACATGCATCACCTATAAATCCGTATAAATACTTTCGCAGTAATACAATAAATTCGGAAAGCATTTTGATTTACGGCTCCGAGCAATTGTTGCCATTTCCATTTATATTTCATTTTTTTTGTACACCTGTCCGCATTACCATACTAAAAAGTAAAAAACAAATCTCGCACATTAATTTCAATTATGTATTTTTATTTACCATACACACAAACAAATATGCACCTACCCTACAGTGGGTGCGGGTATTTATGTTTGCAAATTGGATTTATACATGTCATTCGTTCCATAAAATCGGAAAAAAAATTTATTTTTGAAAAAAAAAATCAGAAATGGAAAAAAATGATAAAGGGGCTCTTTTGTGGTGCCACCCTTGATCCTCAATTTATGTACATGTTATCGAAGTGACATTAAATAATATTTAATGTTGTGCTTTATATTATTATATGTATGAATATTGCGATAGGAAGTCACCTGCGTGGTAAGTTTATAAACCCTTGATGTTTGTGTTTTCATTGTTTGGTTAAAACAAACAAAATGTTTAAATTTATTTTAGTTAATGTTTCTGTTCTTGAATGTTTGTTGTTGTTTGGATGTTTATTTTAATATTTTTTTTATTATTTATTAAGTGTTAGTTTATGTGACATAATGCAAAGAAATATAATACATATATGTGGTGAATTATGATTTTTTTTTTCAATCTGCTGGCAATGCTTAAACTGTCATATTAAGCGTGAAGTGATGGCAATCACTTGCCTCGTTCATTACGCTGAGATCTAATCGCAACAATACCTCTGATTGGTTGAAAATAAAATGCTTGCAGTTGCAATATTTTTGACATTCGTGTGTAAAATAGAAAGTCAATTGCTTAGCCTTAGCCCTACCATAGTTTTAAGTTGTTTTTGGCTGTTTGATCGAATATTTTATCTACTAATAATAGTAAACGTCAGAATAAAATCGGTAGAATTGCAAAACGTTTAATAATGAGAGTATTTCGTACAAAATAAAGTATTTTTGAACAAAAAGAGTTTTTTTTACACGAATAACAGGTAGATTTTATGTGAGCCCAAAAGAGAGGGGAAGATTGCACCAAAAATCCACCAAGAATCAATTTCAAACAGAATTTTCGGTGTGGGCATGAACGTTTCGCTTCGCATTTTGACCAAAAAACTCATTTGAAATTTGACTTCGCGAAAATATGAGGCGGTTGTTTCAGATTTCCCCGTGTCCCACGTGTAAAAGCTGACTTCATTACAACGACGCTATTTGTGTGTGACCATGGCGCTCATGGGAATGAAAGTAGTTGGGATGAACGTGTGGCCAGACACTTTTAGGCCCGGCTTTTCAGTGCTGAGCTAACTCTGCGTTAAAACATAGACAGCTAATCTGGACTAAATTTATTCTTGAGTCAACTCATGAAGCAATTTATCAGTGGAGGATTGAATTTGACTCCATTGACTCTATATGGTAAAACTGATGATTTTGCTGACAAAAAATATTTAATGTATAAAATCTGTAACAGCTCAGTTGTCAGCTGTTTAGTTTATTTTTTCCCAAACAAATAAAAATAGTTTGTTTGCTATTATACATG
This sequence comes from Rhingia campestris, assembly GCA_932526625.1. Taxonomy (NCBI): domain Eukaryota; kingdom Metazoa; phylum Arthropoda; class Insecta; order Diptera; family Syrphidae; genus Rhingia; species Rhingia campestris. The sequence goes on along the minus strand of OW052182.1, from coordinate 47,280,223 downwards.
CAAGCCCTTTTCTCTTTAAACAGTTAAAAGCAATTTGAGTCGCTGAGATTTGATTCTCAATATATCGTATATGAACGTATTCAATTTCATAAAAATATCGTAAGGCACACGAATAGAATTGAAAATAATTGTTCTGTTTCTATTATATCATCTGTCAAATCATCGGATCATTTAAAACAGGATAAACTCGCAAACTTGCTGGGTTAACTCGAAGTTTATTTTGGATTAAATTTTACTGAAAAACAAGTTTCTCGAATTTTACGTTTTTGTCGCCAAATTATAAAAAAAACACTTACGCATTCATTTTGGTTATTGATTATAATACTTAAGAGATAAACATATAAGACACTATGAATACAAGAAGTTCTATTGGGAATTTGAAGGAAATTAGTGTCCATGTGAATTATAATGATTTTCCGTTAAGTTCCGCAACATATTCTATTATGTCCCAAAAGTAGTAAATATTTTTGGTCGTCTTCCACCCCCACGCTTATTTACAATGACATTTCAGCTGTCACCTCTCTAGTAAATCTGCTTGCTGCTCATGTTGCCAGATAGAGTTGTTCAGGACAACGTCAGTGTCAATGACAAACTGACAGCATCTGTAGGAAAACAAACACATTTGACATTTGTATGAAGGCAAATTCATTGGCAAGGGACAGGGGTTGTTTTTTGAACATTTTTAAAATTGCTTGAAAATTGTGTAAAAGTGCTAAATGAGAACAGAACAATTTATAAACAAAATAAAAATATTCGGATTTATGTTCACGCTTTGCAATGGCACTGGTTATCAATTTCACTCTTTTTATTTCTATTTTATAATTATACACACTCTCTTAGTATCGTTATGTGTTTATAGTGTGAGTTACACTTTGAACAACTTATATTTTCATATTTCAAAGCAAATTATCCAAAAATTAGTACTCCCGCCATATAAAATATCACATTGTTTTCCCAATTGATTTTGACGTTTTAAAAAAAGAGACAATGCGCTTGGGAGGGAGATAGTCTCATGAACAACTCTATTGTGCGTAGTCACCTCCTGTACTTGGAAGCGTAAGAAATTTGACATTTCTTCTAATGAAACGGCCACTCGAAAAGCTCAATTAAAGTTGTTTCGGATGGTTTCAAGTCTGCAACAAACAAATCATGGTGTTTCCCAAGGCTCCATTTTGTCTCCGACATACTCTTTCTCATTTTTATTAATGACCTTTTGTATGTAACTTCTAATCCTTGTAATGAAATATTTTCCGATTAAAATTGAAAAAAAATCATTTTTTTCTTGAAATAAAAAAAAAAACAAATAGATTTCAGAGAGGTTATCCAAAAATAAACAAAACTATGTGTTGTTTTCCCCCACCAGGTAAACGATAGTATTGAGAGGTAATCCTCTTAATACTCAGTAGGTTTATAAAAGATAAACAATAAGCCACTGGATAAATGTTAGCAAGCTCGAGAACAAGTTAAAATTTGTCAAAAATTTGTTCGAGCCATTTTAAATATACGGGAATCAATGTCACTATAGAGCTGGTTAAGTTTCTGGGTGAATCATCTCCATAGTCCGACCAAAGGTCTTTCGAAGGTTTTTTTTGAAAAATGCGGCCAAGGATTTCCTTATAAGCATTAAATACGGTCAGCGTCATAAATAATAAATAATTCCAATCAGGAGCTTATACATATGCATATTATCCCATTTACAGTTATTACTTAATTTCCAGATGAAACAGCCAGCGGTTGACAATTTATTTTCTAATGAAGTCTCATTGCCAGAATAAATAGCGGAATAGAGTTATACAACTTTTTATCTCCATTCATGTTATGGATGCACATTGTGAAACTCGAAGTTGTGTGTCCTTATTCGCATTGACAGCATATACTGGGGAGAGATTTGTTGAAAGCAAGACTTATCAGATCTTCAGGTTCATGTGTGAGATATAAATCGATTTTGTTGGAATTAAAGATGATGAATTATAGATGTATTTATTGTAGTGGCAGAAGTGTTAGTCGGAGACGTTCTAAATGATCCTGACTTAAAAAATTAGACCGTTAACTCTCCGATTAGCTAATGATGAATTGGTGATAAGTTTTCGCTTTTATTTGATAGGGACACATTAATCGTTGGCTGTTTTAAGCGATGGCAGATTGTATTACAGCTGTTTCAGGATACTCAAGGGTGTGTATTAATTATTTTTTTGGTATTGAATGTTTCGGTGAGATCATTGCAGGTAGAGCCGAGTATTCACGTTTGGCGGTAGACCATAACAAGACTTGACGCCTGATTTCAGGCACTTACATATTACGGCAGACAGGATGATGAGAAGACTAAATTCCCAATAATAGTCGCAGCTCAGAGGGTTTTTTTTTTTTGGATCGGACAAACAATCCTGACGTTTCATTCTTCATCCGACCAGATTTTGCTATTTACCGACCAGATTTTGCTATTTACCCAGCTTATTGAAGCACGGCAGGAAAGTCGTAAATTTTGACACTCCTATTCAGCTTTAGTTTAGATATTGATATGCTCACTTTAGCTAGGTCGGGAGGTTATCAGTTTTCGCTATTGTCAGCAATATTGCATGGTCCGATCTGGCGTTATAGCGGAATATTGCAAGCAATCGCCGTTTAAGGCTCTACAGAATTTGTTCATTTGTATTCTTAGTGTTGATCTTGACTCAATAACGTTTCCATACTCATCGCGATTTATATCCCTGGTTTGGAGATTTCACATGTTGGTAAGACTTACGAGTATAATTGCTGCAGTGACAACTATCTATATCCTCGATCGTGCGTTTTTCGTTATTGTACTTGTTCAAGCAGCTCACTGTTGATTGGAAAGCCTCATGTCAGCTTTCTTCATCAAACCAGGGTTTTTTTGTTGGTAGGCGGGAGAAATCCAGCACATTAGTTGCGGACCATTGGTCTTAGAAAATAGATGCTGGGGGTAGGTATGGTATTAGTCAAGAGATTAAAGGATACAAATTCAACAAAAATGTTTGGACGGTCTATTGGTATTGAGTTTGCTTACGTTATTTCGCCATTATTATCAGCATTCCGATTTTGGTTGCAACTAGGATATGGTCTGACTTCGAGATTTCAGCCCTTTTCAATGTTCGGCCATCCAAAATTCTGAATGCGTGGTCAATTTGATTGATCTTTGTTGGTCTGGAGGCAGTTATGTCTTCTAATAGATATTAAAGGAAGTTTTATGCTGGCTGTATTTTACAGCAAAACCGCTTAATATGTTCTCCCTCATACCTCCAGAAACAGTACTTAAAAATATGATATTTTTCATCCTCCAGAAAATGCGCAGATAAAATGACATCGGGTTACAATATTAAATTGCTGCATAAATTGAAGTTGGTATGGTAGGTATGAGATTTCAAATACTATGAAATCCATGTTTGTACAGTCCAATGGTGTTCATGATGCTCATAACCGTCTCAGTTACTTTCCTAATAAAAAATATTGCTGAGGACAATTCAATTATCAATCAGCTAATATCCCGATTTTCATGCAGTACTTCTTCAAACATAGGAAAATTAAAATGTGACGCTAAATGTCTACCTTGATCCTCAATTGTTTGTTTGAAGGCAAATAATATCAACTGAATAAGTCGTCATGTATCGTCATCATGCGGCGATGACGATACTGACGACGAAACCATACAATTGTATTTATTTAATTTATTTAGTATATGATGATAGCATTAATTACATAATACATCTGTGACCTGGCCATGAAATAATCATGTGAAGATATCTAAAGGGAAAATTCTAGTTCTAATTTGCAGTTCCTGAAATGCTGCCATTAATGCCATTACAATTTTCGATACAAACAAAACTATAGACAGCTGTAAAACAGTTTGAGCAGTTTCAGATGACACGTTTGCTGTCAAAACACTTACATCCGGCTACAAATAAAGATTCTCGTTCTCGAAATAAATTCACAGAAACGTTGCCTTGAAATCAGTCAGTTGTGAGCTTCTCCGAGAAACAAAAAGTAAATTTCAAAGGTTAATGGTGTTAACACTGTCAACCCAATCATCTAGATACTTTACACTGTTCACTCCAATTGCTGCAGAACTCTTGTAAAGGTCAAAACTAATAAAAACTCACTCAATGAAATGCGAAATAAGATTTGTATCTTCTTTAAGCGACAAACTAAAATTTTGTTTCATTTTAAAAGGAAATTAAATTGTCCAGTAGAAGACACAACTTTTTCGCAAAAATCCTTTTGACAGTCAGTTTTTATGATTCACTCCGCCCCCGATATTTCTATTTATTGATTTTCGTTTTAGCACTCTATCTCGTTTTTGCTTTTATTGAAGCATCCTCCATTATTCTTCATTTATAATTTATGCCCGAGTATCTACAGGGCTACTTCCCAACAACTTTCAGCAGCTTTCGAGAATACACTCATTAGTCATGATTTGGAATTAGCAATTTATATGCGCTCTGATGTCCTATGCCCCTGCTCAGTCATAGCCCAGAGACACTTTTTTTTGGTTTGCACTGTGGGTGGTGGTACCTACGGTAAAGATTTTCTAATAACCACAAGTGCTACATTATCCATGTATACATGCAAATTACATTCGCCCGGCATGCAACAAGGAGCACATTCATTTCAATTATCCCTTTTAATAGGCGCAGGGAGGTGTAGGTGACGAAGAATTGTACATGTTCTGTGTACAGCAGGCAAATCTGTCTAGAGAGTTGTAGTCCTAGTAACTGCTATAACTATTGGTGCTGATGTAACCGACACATAATTATTTATATTCCCTACAGATGGAGAGTATTTTATGGGGCGATACAGGTTGTCTCAGAATATTTGTCGGCATCGTATACTCATAGTGGGAATATCGTGATAAAAAATCTGTTTAAGAATCCTTCGTGGAGTTATGATAGGAAGGGTGGTATTGATTTTGTGGGCGAAACGATACCCTCCTATATGAGTGTAAATAAATCATTGAGACTTAAAATGTTGCACACTACTGTATAACGAAATTAATTTTATGACTCCATAAGGATTGAGGGAATGTGGTTCACCCTCGGTAGGAATGTGCTGCTATAGGCGCGGAATGTGGGTCACTTAAGAACGAATGCTATCAAGTTTATTTCCCTTAGTAATATGGCATAGGAAAATTCATACAATTTTGTGATCGTTAAATCTGGGCATTAGTAAAAGAAGTAGTATGCACTTTATTTTAAATGTCTAATCCTTAAAATCAACATTGAAGGCACATCACAAAAATTGGTTCGTCTAATCAGAAATGCTGGGTCTATATCGCCCACCGAAATAGAAACCTATTGTTCGACGAAGAATGATGATAGGCGATCACTGTCAAGAATGAGAATTACAAGACACCCCTGAAGGCTTATACTGCGTTGTGTTCTTACAATACTGATGAAGATCTCCCAGCTCGATTTTAACATCGGAAGTCGCCCATAAGTATTTTGCAGGAGCTAGGAAGAATCCTTCGAAAAGTCATATTTTTCCTTCATCAGAACGTGAGCTTATGTTGGCAAATTTGGACTTGATGCGGATTGTTACAAAACGTTCCATAATGCCTTCGAAGCATAAGACTTCTTACCTATGTTTCTGCTCACCATTACACGAACCGTATAGTAGATGTCACAGTTTCACATTGTCAACAACGAAGGCAGTCTTTTCCAAGTTCTTGGTTTCTTCGTAACAATGTTTTTTTTTTGTAAGTAATTATGTTCCATACGAAACCATCTCTATTAATGCCTGACTTACCCTTGAAATTTTTATATCCCTTGTTGTGCGAACGTTTTAGAGAAGCTCATTTAGGTTTATCACTCCGTATAGCCTCACTTTAAAAATGTAGATTATTTTGGCCGCCCCATATTAAATTTAGCAACATAGATTGCATTGATTCCTAGAAGATTTGTGTGTCCTCTTAATGACTATATTCTCTATTTCGATTTGCGGAACTGTGAACATGTTCTTTATTGTAAATGCTGTATACTGTGTTTTCTTTGAGTTGCATGGAACAAGATTTGATTTACTCCATTGTGAAATCATTTGAATGTCTTCGTTTACAGAACGATTTTTTCGCATTTTTACTGGTGTGTAACAATAGCACTAATAGATGTATTGTTTGTTATGGTAGCTATCAGAGTACTGTCATCTGTAAATATAAAAATACTCCTAAAAAATAATTATTGCGCACCTGAAAAATAGTGGGGGCGAGAATTGATCCTTAAGGTATAAATAAAGCAATATGTCAAACTCGATGAAAAGCCTTGAAAATATCGCATATGTATACACATTTTCAGTTAAAATTAGGGTTGGAAATCGAGTAAAATATCAGAATTTAATCCGAAGTTAACTCACCCATTTCGTTGGATTAACTTGGGATTAACTTTATTAAAATTGACTTAATAACAAGTTTATCGAGCTAATAAATCCCGAAAATCGAACAATACACTCAAAACCTGGTCCTACATTGTTGATTTATTTTGTACATCATGTCAAAAATGGCATAGAAATTAAGATTACAAATGTGCTTTATTAACCAAGGATCACTTTACGTTTAATTATTATAAATTGATGTAACTTAAAAAAATTGTAATAGGATGAAACCAAAACATAGTTTCATCATCTTAACATAACGAATATGCAACCATACATAGTAGCCTCTTACCTTTTAACACATACCTATTAATACATGATGTCCTTATTCAATTTTTATGTAAATACCATTTTCAAGCCTCTCATTTCTGAAATGTTAATGAGAATTCCAAAATTAATACGACAGACATTTATATTTTAGTCCCTACAAGTCAATACATATTATAAAAATCTTTAAAAAAAACATATATGTTATGTGAATGCATCGTAGTTTATAGCTAGTAGTCTAAAACATTTTTTACAGCACTTAGAAGTACATAGCATCTGCATGGGTAAAGTAGAATAAGAAAAACACGTGTAATATAAAAACTAATAAAAACCCTTTATATAATATATATTTATAACCATGATATAATTTAAACTCTCAATAAAATAATGAGCTTTCGATCTTGTTATACAAAAATTAGTTTTTAATTTTCTTTTTTTTTAACTAGCTTCGACTTTTGTTGTGAGATATGATTTTTGTATTTAAACTTAGTCTGGTATGCACCAACAAATTTTAAACTTATTTTTCATGAAAAAACTAAGAGGACGTTTATGTGTACTATTAAAATTGGTCCCTGATATTCAAATAATTTATTTTTAATAAAGCCATTTGTAGAAAAAATATTTACATGTTGGGCTCTTATGGACAGACAACTGTCATCCTATCAAAATTAAAAGGAAAACACCAGATTTGATGATGGATTATAATATAAATGAATAATGAGTAATGACAGATTAAAACTGTCGGTGAAAGAAAAAACGATCCATAAAAATGGATATATTTCATTTTAATGTTTAGAAAAGTAAAAGTTCATTAACAATAATAAAAACTGTGCATATCGTTAAATTAAAATATTTGTGGACTTTTATACGTATTAACAACAACTTGTCGTAAGGAATCAATTTTCTAAAATGCTGGAAAGAACAACCCCGACCCAATAGCGCGAGATCTTGCAGCTCTGACTTTAGTAATTGCATCAGAGCCAATCGATGCAACCGCATTTGAAAAACGTGCAAAAATAGACTGTAACTTTGAGAAATAAAAATTATGTAATTATTTTTAAGCATAGTTCTAATGTTTACCTCAAGATGCTCTGTTAATAAAGCTAACTCTGATCGTACACTGAATAAAATCTGGTGTGCGAATCTTCAAATTTCTTATAATCATTTCCATCTTTAGTCTGAAAGACCCTAGAATGAGATTATCCTGTAATTTTCGTTATACACTATTTTGAGGATAGGATTATCTAAACTGGTGATCCATACAATTCGTCGATTTTTTTATACAGAATTATTTTCTTAAGTAAAAGAGATGTGGCTCAAAACTAACTAGATACAAAATATCTATAATAATATGTTCCAATTATAATGTTTAGATTTATTTTCCAAATACACTTGTTCTGCTATCTTTAACTAAAACTGGTGACAAACGTTTAGAATCAAAAGTCAAAATCCGTCATTATAGTTCCATGTAATTAACATGCCGTGTAATACTTATATTTGTTAAGATCAAATGTAGTGTAGTATGAGTCCATAAACCTTGATCGCAGAGAACATTTGCATATAATTCCTTTCTTACTTCGTCCATTGGCTCACATGCAAATTACATCCAATTGCACCAATTGGTATCGTCGGATACGTTTGTGGATTTGTACATGATAGTTCACCGCGCAGATAATATACTGCATGTAGCATTATGAAAATCATGCGTTCAATATTCATCTGCGGAATTTGGATGACGAGGGCTCAGTGGCGCGATGGTTAGTGCGATGAACTGCCGCGCAGAAGGTCTGGGTTCGATTCCCAGCCGTAGCAACACCTAAATGATTTTTCACTGGCCCTCCTCTCGTGATGATCTGACAAATCGTCCGAGTAGTATCAATTGTCAAGAATAGCTTATCTCAACTTAGCCGTTCGGAGTCGGCATAAAACAGGAGGTCCCGCCATCGTGCAAGAAGTACACACGCACACATGAATGGTTGTGAGAAAGCTAGGCCCTGGGTACTAACGAGCCTGTTGCGCCAAAAATTTGTATTTGTATTTGAATTTGGATGACGTAAAGCACAACCCGGTCCGAAACAGAAATGCTCTCTCGTACGAAGGTATCACATCATTTATGTGTGGTTATAATGAACTTAGCAAATAATCAAATTGTTCCGTTAAGCCATTTCACATAAGCCATTCTCTAGGCTCTGTTAAGGTAATCTTTCACCCAAAAACACGTTTCCCTTTCGACTTTTTAGTTGCCATCGTCCTTGTCATACCAGTTTTGTTTTGGTTCAATGCAAAATTACCAATCGGACAAACATAATCTTCATCGGCTGTTAATATGTCAATGGAAGTTTTATCGACAGTTTTTATCGACAAAAAGACCATTAAAAGACCTTTAAAAAGTCGATTGAAAAGTTGACGGTAAAAATGTTGACTTTTATCTAAACTAAAAAAATAATTGCAGGTTGATATGATTAAAATAATTTTGTTAATGAAAATATTAACAATTATTCGAGAGTGGCTTGTTGATCGACAGTGGCAAAGTGAAGCATGACCTCAAGCATGCGGCGCCACTGTCGACCTTTTACGAGTCGATATTTTCAAAATCAACTATATAAGAGTCGACCTTTGGATTAGTCGGTATTTTTATCAAACGACTTTTCGAAAGTCGACATTATGACGGTAGATTTTTTAAAAAAGACATTTTTAAAATCGGCAAAAATTAACCGAGAACCTAATTACAAAAAATTCCACTTGACTGCGTCAACAAATCATTATGATAAAGGACCACTTGACATTTATGATTTAATTTTCTTTATAATTAATTTTTATAATATCTTTTTATATGACTAGACAAAAATGCTTAAATCTAACTGAAAGTAACAGGTTGCATTAATCTATCTTGCTGGTGGCCTTTAGGAGGGCGTCTAAGCTTTTTAATATAGTTTATCTATTGCCTTTCGGCACACAACTAACAATATTACCAGGCTTAACTTTATTGATTCTATGAGAGCTTTTTTCTAAAATAAAACACAAAAAAATGAACGTATTGAGGAAAATCTTTATTGAAGGTGTTAGTATGTTCTTGTCATTTAATATTCAAAGGTAGTTTCCTTTAAATATTTCCCACGCCTAACTCTTAAATGGTCTATTCTGTGGGCCCAATTTTCTACCCCTCTTTCAAACATATAGGCCGGTATTCCATGAATAACATGAGTTATATTTGCTACCAAAGCTTCAATCGTTTTGGGTCTATCTACGTAAATAAGATGTTTCACTTTCCTTATAGAAAGTAACCCAGTGATGTCAAACTACAAGATCTTGGTGGCCAATTGACAGGAGCATGCCCATAAACCGCACCAAACAGTGTATTTTTGGAGTTGCATTGGTAGCTGTTTGGGCTCTTACGCCAAGATCACGCTTTAAAATACGGCACAAGGTTTTATAAGAGATGCCCAAACCTTGAGAACTGTGACGAATTTATTAATTTTTACGAATTCTATCTGCTAATGCAGCCATATTCTCATTCTTACGGGCTATACGCACTCTGGTTGTTGGATGAATGTTCGAAAGTGTAAAATTGGTTCGGAATTTGGTGATGGTTTTATAAATAGTGCGTTCAGTTGACGATTATGACGACCAAAATGTGGTCGAAGAACTCTATAACAATTTTTAGCAGGGTACTGATTTTGAAAATAAGTTTCCACAATTGGTAAGACTACGCAATATTTTCGACATGTTTTTCAAATAGATTATATCAGCATTAGATCGAAAGCTCAAAATGACAAAATTAAAAATATTTGACAACCACTAACACCATCCTCTGTAATATTTTTTCAGGTGCTTCGGAGTGCACCAATGAAAGACTGCGACCATATAATGGCTCATGTTACCTGTTCGTTTCCTATCCAGAAGCTGACTGGTGGACGGCGCAACAAGTGTGTCGAGGAATGGGAGCTAAACTGTCATCAGTCTCATCCGCCGATGAGCATAGGTAAGTTCATTCTCGGCCAGTGTAACACGTCAAATTGGAATACTTCCATTTCCACAGATTCATTACGGCAAATATACGAAATCACATCGACTACTCACCTCAACTCGTCTACTGGCTGGGAGCTGAACTGGAAAAGAGCGGTCAGTTCGAATGGACCGATGACACGAAGATGAATTTTCAAGTAGCCTAACACAATACAACCACACAACCACAACCAATTCCATTTTCTTTCAATTTTACAATAGGGATGGCTGCCGGGTCAGGGTCAATTCGATGAGATTCCACGGGATGCCACATGCTTGGGCTTGCAATGGAAAATGTCCCCAACCCCGATGCTACCATCTGGGCTCTATTGGCAGTCACAAAAGTGCAATAAAGTCGGTGGCTATGTGTGCAAAAAGCCCAAAGAGTCCTTCGGTCAATATGCCTTAAACAACTTGACTGTCACCGGCAAGGAAGGACGCCTTATGTCACCGGGTAAGAGTGCCACATATTCCCCGAATGATTTCATTAAATTTTACAGTTATGCCTTTCAATCACAGCCTACCCGAATACCTATCCGCACAACATCGACTATTGGATTCACATTAGAGCCCCCGAACGAAGCCGCATCATAGTGCAATTTCAAAAGATCGATTTAGAAGCCCAGGACGAGTGCCTGTACGACTTCATTAGCATTCAGAATTACGAGCTCGTATCGAAAATCTCCCTCGAACCGGGTACAAACCCTATCCCGATGGCAATGTTTGCAAACGAACGAGAATTTAATGAAGTCCAATATGAAAGCAATCACCTCCCGTACACGAGGCGGACGCGAAGCGCTCGAGAAACGAAGGACACCGCCCCATTGGATGAGAATTTAATGACTCCGCATGGTGCATTGCAAATGAGTATGCTACCAGATTCGATAGCGTCGATGGCATCAATGGCGTCGACGGCGGAAATCCGCTACAATAGATTGCAACAAGATGACAGCAGTAGTAGGGAAACAGCGCCTGGTAGTAGTAGCGGCGGCAAAACAAAAAAACATCTGCCATCATTGCCAAGCAGCGGAAACCACGCGAATAAAATTCAGTTAAATCCAAAGCGACATCGTCGAAAAAATCGTCAGGAAATTGAAAATAAATTACTCCTACCATCGCATCATCATCATCGTTTAAGCAAGCGAAGCACGATACTGCGGTCCATTCCGCCCGTTGACAATGCACAATCGTTCCTGCCGTACGTCCGGTGGTGTGGCTCACACGACTCAAACATGTCGAAATTCGATTTCGTGTCCAGTTCCAATCAGGTGGTACTTAATTTTCACAGCGACTATTCGGTGACGGGATTGGGGTTTGCAGCCGTTTGGAAGGCCATCGATATGTCGGGCTGTCCCATGCAGACGTTGACCTCACGTGAGGGCAGCGTCGTTAGCCCGAATTATCCGCACTTTCTGCTGAACAATCTGAATTGCGCGTATGTCATTCAAGCGCCGATGGGTCGCCGTGTTTGGCTGGAGTTCGTCGAATACGACTTGATTAGCGATAGTCTGTTGGAGGTCGACATTGGTAATGGCTATTTTCGCCCTTTTCGCATACCGAACCATGTGAACGAGGGGATTTTTGTGAGTTTGAGAGAACAGATTCGGGTGCAGTTGAGAACTGGACAGCGGCCGCGAGGGAGGGGATTCCAGGCAATTTTCCATACAGGTGGGTTACACATATAGAGGGAAGGTGTCGCGATAAATTGGCGACGGATTAGATTTGTTAGTTGAAGCTTTGTTTTGATGTGGTACTATGTTTTGGTAGCAGGATGCGGAGTTGATGTATGTCCAATTTGCGAAGGTATTTCTGATGTGGACAAACAAAAAGTTGGTTTATTGGAGTAGATTTTATTTTTTATTTGAAATAATGAGATTGGAGTTAATACGATTAGGGATATCAGGAGTGGGTGATCCCAATTGATGTCACCTATCCTGAATATAAACTTGCCAGAACAATTTCACGAACTCGAGGCAGAGACGCGTCGAAAGTGTGGCGTTGTTCCGTCCTGGTGAATCGAGGTTCATTTGTTATACCTAGGTATTTTCTGCAAATTCAGGCACCAAAGATTCGTCTCGCAACTCTGTTGTAACCGCACTTTCCCTTTCAACTTCAAAAAAGTAGCTGCCGATAATTCCTCGCGTCGACATCGCAGGAAATACGGGCATTGACGTGTCCAAAAATTAAAAATTCGTTCAAAAATAAGAAATTGGTTAACGTCAAAAGTTCTCTACGGCGTGTTGAAGAAGTTTACCCTTTGACTGGCATGCTGGAACTTTAATTCTTAGACCAATTGAATTTTATATGGGTGCAGGTTACGGTGTAATGATGATCTATGCACATTTAAAGGACTTGGGTGCTGATTATCACTCTCCACGTTTTCGACCGTTTTTGATGATCTCGGACGCCCGGGTTTGCAGTGTTATGCCGGTCTTTTCAAACTGTTTTACCAATTTTCGAATGAGAGGTATGTTGAGCGCAACATTTCAGTGCCGAATACCTTTAATACTGGCATGCACAACTTGCGGTCGCCTCTCGAGAATCACTTTATAGCGACAGAAATCTTTAGAGCTGTAGCCATACGAATTCGTTGCGCTTTCATTGTATACATAAACTATCTTTTAAGACAGCTTTTATTATTTGCAAATGCCATCCTCGCTTATATCCACAAATACCTTCAAATATTTCAACGAGTGAATAAATAAAAGCAAAGCTCTATGCTAACACACAGGCTTCATGACCGTATCTCTACAACCTTAGTAATAATCAATCTATACATCTCTATCTTGTAATAAACATTTCAGTTGGTCAAATGGAAAGAGATCGTGTAATAAACCTAACCAACAACCTCACCGGTTACTTGTTTCAACTGAACTATCCGCACAATGCACCAGAAAATGTTGACTTCACCCAGCACCTGGTGGCACCATTCGGCGACAATATACTCCTCGAACTGCATGGCGTCGAGTTCGGTGACAACGGTTGCCCGGACAATAATGTAATTGAGGTAGGATCTCGAAATTCTGATGCAAACCGCTTGTAGTGGTTTTACGAATTTAAAATATTTCCACTCCCTCTTTGGCAGATATACGACAACTATGCGGACAACAATGGCACCAAATGGCAACTATGCAAATACCAGAATCTGAGCCGGCTTAGTGACGAGCAATACGGCAACAAACAGTTCCAGCAGGATTACCAAATGGAACCACAACTGGCGCCGGTCTACATAACATCATACCTGAATACATTACACATTCGACAGAGGACCACCTCTAAATCTGATATCAATTTGAATGGAACCGTAAGGATTCAACAAGGTAATGAATTAATAGTGTCCTTTTTAACCACGGGGATCAACCGTTTTTGTTTTTGTCGTACCCTAAAATACATTTCACAACCACAACATTTGGGCAGAGGAGTTCAAGTTAAACTGTGATTAGACGTATTTTGCTGAGATTGGTGGAATGTGTGTGTGGGTGTGTTTTTAGGGGGTTGGCAGCACAGAAATGGGGTCCTGTTCACATTACTCATGGATGATGTGTATACACGTACATTATTACAGATAATAACTACAAGCTGAAATTAGCATCCGGGGACAGCTCGGTTGAGTCATGTCAGCTAAGTCCTTGCCAATTTAATGGAAAGTGTGTCGCCAACAACGGGACAAGTCATTGTCAGTGCCAAGGACATTATACGGGGAGGTAAGGAAATTGATTTTTTGTGTCGCCTTGTTGTTGTTTTTTTTTTTTTTTCTTTCGTATTTTTTTTGTAAATGGATTGGTATGGGATGCTTCTTGGCCGTCGGCGGCAGGGCTGAATATAATGATGTTTCACCATTACATGTTTTGTGTTGTAATCTTTGGGGGAAAATGGTTAAAAGGAAGATCGATGGGAGGAACTCCCAACAATTATGATACATGAACCAATTTGGCATCATTAGGATTTTATAAATGCTGTTCCATTTGGGTTTTGAGAAAAATTGTGTTTTTTTTTTTTAAATTAATAATTGTTTTAAGTGGCAAGTTGAGTTTATACGGATCAATTACGAAATGCTGGTATATTTACTTCACGTTTACATATATAGTATACCAAAAAAAACTTTCAAATGACGAGACGAATTGTCATGAGATTCATTCGCAAAAGTTCGTTAACAATGTTCAAATGTAAAGCTTAGTACGCAGCTCGCGCTAAATTTTATCTTTGCTAATCTCCACTTGTTTTCTCCAATCCAAAGATAAATGCTCGCTAAATTCGTACACAGCATATAGATGAGTCAGGGAAATGTCATATATTCGCAGATGTCAGTAATATTATTATTTTCTTTCTAAATAAAGGTGTCGTCTTCCTCGAGAAATTCTTCCATCAAATATTCGTCTTCATTTTCTTCCATTTTGTTCTTATTTTTCATTAAAATTTCGCCGATTTAAATGCCTCGCACATTAATTTCGCAAGATAAATAAGTGGAGACCTGTCTTCCGCCGAGTATAACACTTTTCGTATAACACATAATATTGTTATACCCTACCTACATTTTGTGTGTCCCATCTTTATGAAGTTAATAATTTATCTCGCGAGCTGCGTACTGCACTGATAAATTTGTTCGCTAAATTTTATCTCTGTAGAGATTTATGTATGGGAGATAAAATTTAGCGCGAGCTGCGTACTAAGCTTAAATGCTTAAAAAAATGTCCCAGGTGGTGACAGAATTGTCAAGGGCATTTGAACGAACAGTTCCCAAGATCCCAAATACCTGACATTATTTCGGTTGTCATCGGGTCAGGACTCGAGATGCCTCATGGTTCTCATCTCAAAATCGTAATTATTGGAGAAAGAGTTATCTTTTTCCTTATAAACACAAAGGAAGAAACAATATGAAAAATTTTAATTAGCGTTTTATTAAATCGACGTCACGCACCATAATAATGTGATGTTGATGCAGATTTGTTTCAATATTATAATATTTCCAAATTTATGGTTATTGCTGAGACAGCGAAGAGTTTTAAGAACCTAAGAACTGATGATCGGGAGAGGAAAGACAAGAGTAATATGGCTGGAGTACAATATCCCACTTATTGTTTATATAAATCGAGTGATTTAAAAAACCTGTTTCGATACCAAAAGTGGAATTATGAGAAACAAATATGAACCAAGAGAAATAATAGAAAAAATGTTTTATAGTACGTAATTCTTTATTATTTTTATTATTATTATGCATATAAAAGATCTGACCTGATAACCTCGATCTTATATGGCATAAACTTGTCCTCCAGGTTATCTGAAAAATCATAAGTTGCATTTATCGCTCCCCAAATGACGATCAACCTGAGAAACTATTTCAACATCTATCCGAAAAGGTTGACTGGGTAAGAGCTCATCACACAACAGCCGATGTTATCATCCATAGCGATTTTAACTTTCACGTAGCGTTTAGACACCCGCGCGCAGATCTAACTGAAGGGAAAAGATTAGTTGTCATCAACTAGCAAAACATAACCAACAAAACAATATAAGCATCGAAAAATAGAATTTTAGCCACTCCCTCTTTTAATAATAACTAATGCATCGCTATACATCTCAAAAAAAAAAGCTGACATAATTTCAAGACATTCAATATTAAACTCTGAGCAAGCGGTCCCACTAATGATAGAGTATGGTTTAAGTAAAATTGTGACTTCGAAAAATAAGACACATGCTGAAAAATTTGGGCTGTAAAAAGGCATTAGTCTCGCCAGAATTCCATATTGCCATGCGTACCCGATTACTTTCCATGATCAACAAATTTTTCCATAATGGTAAAAAATTGCTGGATATTTACAGGGCAACTTTCGATCGTGTTTGGCACAGGAAAAATTAACAGCATACGGACTTCCGCGAATACTATGCGGCTCGATGGAAAAACTTTATTAAAGACAGATTATCTATTAATGCTGGAGTACCTCAAGCCCACTTTATTTCCGCTGCACATTAAAGACCTTTGGAGGACAACTTATAATTGAATTTTTAATTTTTAAGTGATAGTACTAACTTCTTAAATAAACTTGTTTTTAGTCACTCAAACTTTGTGTGGGCGTTTTGTTAAAAAAATCTGTTTTTGGTAAAAGTTAACGTGATTTCGAAAAAAGGTTGGATGAAATGAATTTTTTTTTTTCATTTAAGTGGCGCTACAGTCCGGGATGAACATAGGCCTCAACCAACATGCCTCTCCAATTATCCCGGTCCTTAGCTTACTGCCTCCAGTTGCGCACTCCAAATTGGTTGAGGGCAGTTTCAACTTATGCGCGCCACTTAAGGCGAGGTCTTCCTCTACTGCGTCCGACGTCTGGCTGGGAATCAAAGACTCTGCGAGCCGGAGTATTGGTGTCCATTCGTTCAGCTCGTATAGTTCGTGGTTGAATCTTCGTCTCCATAGCCCGTCAACGCAAACGGGACCGAAGATTTTTCGAAGAATTTTTCTCTCGAATCGACCAAGGATTTCTTCATCCGCTTTTGATACGGTCCATGCTTCAGCGCCGTAGAGATGTTGTTGTCAGAGTTAATAGCGGAGCCGAGGTAGACAAAGTCCCGTACTACCTCAAAGATATTAATGGTAACGATATGTCCAATTCATCGATGTTGTGTGTCCTTTCGTGTTGACAGCATATACTTAGTCTTACCCTCATTTACTGCTAAACCCATTTTTGCCGCTTCCTTCTCTATACTAGCAAACGTGGCTATGACATCACGTTGAGTCAATCATGATGTCAATATCGTCGGCGTATGCTAGAAGTTGCACCGATTTTTGGAAAATTGTGCCTCTGGTGTTGGCTCGGGAGTTTTGCACAATCAAGAATCAAATTGAAGAAGTCACATGACAACGCATCGCCTTGTCTAAATCCTTTTTTGGTATCGAATGTGTCGGTGAGGTCGTTACCGACCCTGATGGTGCAGCGAGAATTCTCCATCGTTATCCTACACAAACGGACGAGTTTGGGCGGTATTCCAAAACTAGACATGGCACTGTATAGATCGTCTCTATAAATGCTGTCGTATGTGGCTTTGAAATCGATAGATAGGTGCTGCGTATCGATTTGGACTTCTTGGGTTTTTTCCAGGATCTGCCGAAGTGTGAAAATTTGATCGATTGTGGACTTTTCTAGCCTAAAACCACACTGATAAGGACCGATCAGGTTGTTGGTAATTTTAGGCGTTCACATATAACGTCAGATAGGATCTTGTAGGCGATGTTGAGCAGACTTATGCCTCTGTAGTTGGCGCAGTTCAGAGTGTCTCCGTTTTTGTGGATCGGGCAAACGATGCTTTCATCCGACCAGATTTGGCTTATGAGTTGGTGGATGTTACTTACCAAGTCATCTACGCCAGCTTTATAAAGCTCAGCGGGAAGGCCGTCATTTCCGGCGGCCTTATTAAGCTTGAGTTTAGATATTGCTATCCTCACTTCACTCAGGTCGGGTGGTTGGCAGTGTTCGCTGTCGTTGCCAATATTAAATGGTTCGTTCTGCATGACAGCGGAATGTTGTTCGTCATCGCCGTTTAACAGTCTGCAGAAGTGGTTCTTCCATATCCTCAGCATCGACTGTGTCTCAACTACGATATTTCCTGTTCATCTCGACAGGATTCTGTTCGAGCCTTGTATCCTTGGCTTTGACGTTTTACAGTTTGGTAAAACTTAATATCCTCGATCGCGCGCTTTTCTTGCTTTTTTTTCTTTCTGAAAAGCCGGCATCGTTGCCATTGTTCTTCGACATTAGATGTTGGAGGTTAAGGGATACGCGTTGCGCGAAGGCCTTGGCAGTCTCTGGCGATTGCAGTCTTTCGACATTAAATTTTTTTCACAATATTTCTGGTTTGTTGTGGCATGGTGGATATCCGCATCCTTACCTTGGCTACAACAAGGTAGTGGTCCGAGTCGATGTTAGCCCCTCGGAATGTTCGGACATCCAAAATACAGGATGCGTGCCTCTTGTCTATCGCAATGTGATCAATTTGGTTGACCGTTCGTTGATCTGGAGACCGCCATGTCCCCTTATGGATATCCAGGTGAGGAAACCGAGTGCTGGCTATAGTGGCATTTCGTTCCGTAGCGAAGTCAATTAGCCTAAGTCCTTTACCAGACGTGTTGTCGTGTAGGCTATATTTTCCGACAGTACTGCTAAAGATGTCTTCTCTTCCTACCTTTGCGTTAAAATCTCCCAGCACGATTTTAACATCGTACTTTGGTAGTCGCTCATGGGTTTTGTCGATGAGCTCGTAGAATCAATCCGTAGCTATATCATCTTTTTCCTACTTCGCAGCATGAGCGCATATAAGGCTTATGTTGGCGAATTTGGCCTTGATGCGGATTGTTACAATGCGTTCGCTAATGTCTTGGAAACATAAGACTTCTTGCCTAAGTCTGGCACTTATAACAAATCCGCATCCGAATAGTCGCTGTGTCTGCTCACTATAACACGGTCCATAGTAGATGTCACAGTTTCTCATCCTCTGGATGAAATTACTTGAAAATAAATAAACATTTCTTCTACTTTTTATGGCGGTTACCTTAAAAAAAGATTCTGAACTTCTATAGCATACCCATACATATGTCATAAGGGTATACGTATAACAATTTGATCTAGGCTAATGAAATTTGGTATATAAGTCATTTTCTATAGTGTAAATATTTTTAAAATATTTGATGGTTACATTTTTTTCCATTAAACTAGACACACATCAGGGACTATAAAATCTAGGGGCAAAATGGGGCAGCTTTTTTTTAGCTTCTTGATATCTTCCTTGTTAAGCTGATGTAAAAAATGTTACCCAATAATATAACTAAAGGTCAATAAAAAAAATTAATAAAAACTACAGTGAGTTATTCTATGGGTATTTAACAACAGCTTGACAAACAAATTACTTCCAAACTTTACATTTTGAGAAATTGATTTATGAGCGGCAGATACCCATTTAAAATAAATTTTAAACAAATCATTTAAGGGCGATTTTCAAAAGGCTCAAATTCGATTATTTTAAAACAAACATGATTTTCTAATATTAAACAATCAAATTTATACACAAAGATGCAATAGTACTTTTTTTTATTTTAAATTTTGTTTATTGTTTTTATAGATTTTGCGGTTTGAACTCCTGTGAACTGGAACCGTGTGTCTTTGGAAAATGCGAGCTAACAGCTACCAACTTTAAGGTAAAACCTGAACTTCATTTCTAAAATAGGCTTAGATAATAAGTCTATGTTATTTATTTTTAGTGTCACTGCCAACAGGGTTACCAGGGAACTACATGCGAACAGAAACAGCGACCATGTGCCGACAATCCCTGCGAAGGTCGAGGTGCATGCTTCGAAAAGAATGGAGGATTTTTTTGTCGGTAAGACAAAACTCATCAACTCTATGGAAAACAAATAACTGCAAAATACTTTCCTTTACTAGCTGTCATGCATGGTGGGAAGGTCACCGCTGTGAACGCCGAATGATGCACATTCCGTACAAACCACTGTCCGAGCGTATGCTCCAGGAGCCATTCTGGTTGGGTCTCATCACCGTCTTTGTGGTGCTTGCTGTCATTGGATTGGTATGGTGTGCCAAACGTCACTTTCCCGAGAAAATCGAAAAACTTCTCGCCGAAGAAGCCGACCGTAATAGACGTATGATTACTAAAAAAACTCCCAATCTGTTTTTTCTTTGCTAATTTTTTTTACCCTTTTTTGAAATAATTTATTTTTTGTTTTTGAATTTTTTCTATAATAACACAGTCAGAAAATATTTTTTTTAAAAATTTTTTGAATTCGCTCTATTTTTCTTTCTCTTTTTTTCTCTCTCTTTTCTCTCTCTCTCTCTCCCTCCCGAAACGAAATGAATCATCTACTTTTTTGTAACTACTACTATGTCTATATTATCTCTAGCACCTGGTTCAGTACATGGACATCACCATCACACATCACTTCGTGAGCAATTGCAATTTACAACAGCCATACCTCAGACAACAACAAATATCGCACCGGGGGCGCCACGTTCCATATTCAACAGATTGGGTATAAGAAAACCGTCTCTTTTGAGCCTCAGCAGCCCCAATCCGACCGGAGGGGCGACAGCCCGTACTTTTTCGCTAGATGATTTATTACGACCGCCTCCCCGACGTAAGATAGGCTAAATTGATTTGAAAAAAAAAAACAAAAAAATTGATTTGAAAAAACACACAAATTGAAAAATACTTTTGATTTTGATTTTTGAGAAAAAAAATAAAACTCAACTTTTTTTGTTTTGCAATTGGAATACAAATTATACTCGTACATCTCCCACTTTCTCTCTCTATCTCTCTTTGTCTCTGTCTACCTATAAGTATACATTTAACGCTCTCTATCTCTATACGTTGTGACATTTCCTTGATCCTCATTTTTTTAAAACATAATGAAATGAATTTAAGAAAAAAAGGAAAACTTTTTGTAGATAAACTTTGAACATGCAATCTCTATCCCTACACCACTTCAACTAAAACTTATCTCTCCTATCACTATGTGTGGTTTTTTGAGCATATCCCTTCATTTTTGCTAAAATTGTTAATAAGTGGTCAGCACATGTAGTTTGATGCTTGGCAAAGGTATTTCCCCACTCAACCCCCTTAACAAAAACAAATCACCCCACTAACACAATTTTTATAAAAATTTGATTTTTTATTTGATTACAAAAATAACAAAAATAAAAACAACAACAATTTGCTAAAACAAAATTTGTACTTGTAGATAATTCGTTTGTGTTTATTTTTATATTTTTTTTCTCAAAATTACTATCTATAGATACTTCTTCTTCTACTAAAGTGTAAATAAAAACAAAAAAATCAAATTTCTTCACAAAAATTCATCCCAATAGAAAAACTTGCAACAGCTATCTTGGAACTATCGCCAATAAGTACCTTAAACAAACATTTTGTTGAGCACCCCTAGATCCTAGACGTAGCTATAGATAAACATTCTCTGAGCTTTTCCTGTTGTTTTATGATTTTGCTTTGCTTTTGAGGCTTCTCATAAATGAGTGAAAAAACTCGGTAAGCTGTAAAAGCTTTTTTAAGTAGATTTGTACAAACAAAAAAAGAATGGTTGAAAACATATGAAAAAAACAGAAAAACAAATGACCGAGGTCCTTTCATAGATGTACCCACAAGACGTTTCAGCTAGTTATTTCGCCCCGTTTTTGATAGATCTATTTTACATCTGAGAACTTTAAAAATAGCTCTGGGTTTCATTTCAGAAATGAAAACCGATTCTAATAACATTTTTGAACCAATGAACAAATTCCATAAGATAATATGTCAGGCCCAAAAGTTATACATTTGCAGTTATACTAGTTTCAGTTAGCACAAATTCTACATGCTGTCGGCTATATTTCAAATTTTGTCACCGAAATCCATAAGAGCTGTTAATTATAAAATAAAAAAAAAACATATGAGAAGGCTGTAATCCTCTGTGCGAATAGTTGAATACATTATCCCATCCTATCCTAATAATAAATGTCCCCAAAAAGTGGGGTTGCTAAAAACTGAATGAATCTGGTTCAGACGGTTTATCTAAATATTTTATGGTTCAACAAAAAACGACGTTTTTCTATGGATATGCTATTAGATAGGCTTTACAAATCGTTTTTCTATAATAACGCCCCCAAGAAGTGGGCGTGGGTTAAAGTGATCTGTAGACGAATTGTTCATATTACTATTCTCGAAATATTTTCAATGAACATTTTTGCTAATTTACCTAAAATTGTACCAACAATTTTTTTTTAAGAAAACGCCCCAAAAAAAGTGGGCATGGCAAAAAACTTTATGTGAAAGAAATATGGATATTAAGGCTGTGTAAATATGCTTTTAAAATTCTTGATCATTTGGCCAAAAACAACGTTTTACTGAATAGGGAGCGTGGCAGTGGGCCGATTTTTTAACAGTTTACACTTGTTCTGCTTTGTCAGACAAAGAGTCTATATACCAAATTTCATCACCCTACATACCTCAAAATTTAAGGCCCAGAAATCTGTGACACACAGACGGACGGACATACAGACATGGCTAGATCGACTCAGCTATTCTGATTCGTTCGTTATAGTCGTAATAATTTCTCTATGTTACAAACTTAATGTCAAAACTAATATACCCCTAAAAATATAAGACGAATTTCTGTGACGGGAAATAGATGTCCTTTTCCTCTTGGAAAAGAAAAATGTAAAATTGGAGATCAGTATGGACAAAGCTAAAAAAACTTAATATCATTTTAAATATCATTTTTATCTTTTGAGAATAAACAATGCAATCACATATGTCTCCCTAGTTTTACGTGTCCATCATAAGAACCGTACTCCTATATGGTGTTTTAGTCTGGTGGACGGCTCAGAAACAGCATTCAACCGCAACCTTCTAGAGAAAGTTAAAAAATCAGCTTGCATATGCAGTAGCGGAACTCTAAGAAACACCTCTCTCCATAGCCCGAGATGCTTTCCTACATCTAGTGCCTTTAGATATTTACTACAAACAGACCGCATCTTATGGAGCTGTAAGAATAAGGGCCTCGCCACAATGGACACCCACTCAAGGTGAACATGCAAAGATACTGGAATCATATTGCAGAAAACACTGACCGAAATCACTACCCAACTCGGTTTTGAGTATATATACTTCAAGGCTACCAGTCGCTTCAAATGGGAGTCGGATATGATAGATATGGAGACAATAACTCGATTCACATCTACACGGATGGGTCTAAAACAGAATTTATAGTGGGTGGAAGTGTTTTCTCCAAGATGATAAGCATATCCAAGTCTTCTTTAATTGCGATGATTTCCGCTTGGAGAATGGGAAGGCTTCTCCAAGCGGAAATCATCACAATTAAAGAAGACTTGTCCTGACTAAGGACAATGTAATATCTACGAAGAATATTAATATCTTCAGTAACAGCCTTGGAGCAATCAAATCAATGGGATCCATCTCATTAACATCAAAATGAATCCACAAACGCCGATTATCTCTTAATGGGATGGCAGAGCATTTTATCATATACATCTTCTGTGTACCGTGTCACAGAGATAAACCAGGGAAGTTTAAGGCGGATGGGTTTGCCAGATAGGGAACTACCCTTGATATTCTACCGGACAGTGAAATGGTTAGGTTTGTCCTTCGCTACATGTAAATCAAACTGGATCGCACCCAGATAAAAGTAAACCGCAGAAGGATAAACGGCACAACATGTCTAATATCCTGGCAACTCTGGAAAAACTATAACAAGAAGTGCTCTCTCTGCTGGATAATGCTGAACAGACCAAATATCAGTAACATCATTGGTGTCTTTATAGGGTACTGCCCTATAGGTCTACATGCAAAAAAAAAAATAAAACGATTATGAAGAAAATAATTAACATATTTTGTTTCCTGATCTATAGGTAACACAACTACCTACTTACTTAAGTGGAGTTACACTATGGACTGAATTTGGGTCTCAACCTTTCTAATTACTTTAGCTAACTGTTTCCAGCTGTGCACTTTATAACAGCTAAATAATAATGTTTAAAAATTAGGGTTCACAGTGTTACCAAATCGGCAAATCGCTAATCATTCTAGCCCCCCGAAAATAATTTGGGTCCTGGTAGAGACAATCAATATATGTGCATCACGCAAAATACTATTAATGACTCCATAGGCCTATAACAAATAACTGTTCTTATTAGAGAAATTCAATGAAATTGTAGAGTAGTGATTGAGTGGGAGATATATAATTCAAGGACCAAAGTAGGCACAATATTAAACTCAGCTAAAAATAAAAATGCATATATAGTTAATTAGAAGGTACCTATGAATATATATATATATTTATTTTTTGCAAAAAATAAGCCTCCTCTTTTCGACCTTTTATCCAATAGCCATTCTCTAATTGTTAAATGTCTTAGACCATACATCTAAAATGAAAACCAAAAATACATGTAACCAATGCACTTATATATATATGTATGATCTGTAAACCAAAAATACCCCTTTATCAAGCACAATTGCACAATGTCAATGTTTTGCACCAGAATCCATGTAAATTGCAGGTCACTAAATCTCTCCCCAAAATTAAAAAAAAAAGAAAATCCCAATTTTTGTTAAAATATTTTTGTAACCTATATTCACTTGTGCTGTTCAATACAAAATTAACTATTTTTTGTGTTCAAACTATTTTAAGGACTTGAAAAATGAATTTCTTTGTGGCTGCTGGTGGGCAATTTCACTAAATGTTTTTTTAATAAATGTTTTACTGTAAACTCTTAGTTGTGTTCCATTATTTTACGTTCTCTTCTATTTTCATTTGTAGTGTATTTAGTTGCATAAGAAATCGAAAAATAAATATTATCTATTCCTCATTTCATTTCATTTTAAATTTTCATAAAAAATATACGAACATTTTTTTTTAATAGAATTTGTTATTAAAATAAAATAAATCTTCTCTTTGTAGTTTGAAATAATTTCTTAGATTCCTTACAGAACTAAAAATATTTTCTAAAAAATATAAAATCACAAAAATCGCTTTCTTATTAGTAGTTTTATAATTGTTTAATTTATATGTTACAATGTATTGCGAGTAATTTTTACAAAAAAAAAAACGTTAACTGAGCCATTTGTTTTGTTTATTTTCTTGTGAATGCATCTTCAGGTTCGCCCTCGCCACGAAAGAAACGCAACAACTCAACTCCAGTGAAGAAAAATGCCGCCGAGAAGAAGCAAATTCTTCAGCAGCTGGTCTCACCGGCGGCAAATCCTCCTAAACCAAAAGTCAGTTTGGGCGAGCTGATACAAATGTCAGAGAATCGATTGCGTGCCAGTACGTTCGATTCAGAAAGTGGTGACAAGGAGACGACGTTTTCGGAGAACTCTGGATCTGCGGCATCTTCATCACAAACAGTTGCCGTTGCGAGAGCTATTAACGATCCGAAGTTGGAGAAAAAGGTCACCTTTGCCAGGCTGCTCAACAAGGTGTCTGCAGAAATGAGCTCCGGATCGGAAATTGATATTGGGCATGTAAGTTAAGGGCTTCATTAAAAAAAAAAATTTAGTTACTTGTATATAAATGTCAACCTTTGAAAGTCGTCTAGACCAGCTTTGAAATGCAATTAGAGTGGCCATAAGACGTTTTTTTAACAAATATTTATATGTATAAAAAAGATAATTGACTTCTTAAACAAACTGCAATCATTTACAATGTGAATTTGTGTCTAAATACCATATTTTCTATTTTCCATTTTGTTTTCATATCTGCTGCACATACTCATTTGTCCTGCGTTTACATCACCAATTAAAGGGCACACGAAACTCGAGCGCTCTAAGTCTTCCAACGGAGATCACCTTCCGAGCTAACTCAATGCCCCCATCACCATGCACAAATGACATTCGTTCACCGCACAGCACTTCATCGAATCAGGGAAGCGACTCATTGTCCAGTTCAGACTTAGCACTCACCGACTTCGGGATGCGCTCCATTCAGATGCAAGTCAATCGCAATCGAGCGCGTCCCAAGGTGACCAGTGCCGATTCGATATTGGCAATGTTTCGAAACTTCGCCTCAACAACAACAACTGCCTCAAACACAAACACCGCAACGATACCATCCAATTCATCGATGTTCGTATCACCATCAACTACTCCGACTGCTTCCAGTCCCCAAGATGATGCGGCCGGTGATGATGAATCGTCCACATCTTCAATGCACACCCCGGTCAGTTTCTCTAGCGGTGCACCCGATTCGCCAGTTTTCTATCGGCAAACCACTATCGAAGTACCTGTCCTTGATGCACTGAACGCCCACAAGAGCAACGCGACAAACTCGAATCTACTTCACCCACCGACAATTCTACTGGAGATACCTAGCAATGGAATCAACAAGTGCCTATCACCGATCCGGGAAATGCCAACACCGATACCATCGCCGGCGTTAACACCCATAATGCCAAGGCAGCGATCGAATAGTCCGATCTTTCAGGACGATCAGCTGTCGGTCAGTTTCAGTGACGATGATGATCGGAGCAGCGATAATCAAATTTCGGTAACTATTACTAGTTTGAGATTGAATTTTGTTTAAGAGTATGCTTGATAAAGTACAATTATTGTATTCATTTTTATATATGTACGCGTATACTCGTAATCGTAAACCGCTAAAGACGTTTTGATTTGAAATTCGCTTTTAATTGGCTAACGTTTTTTTTTTCAAACAAAATTTTAACAAAAAATTACAGCTTGGGCAGCCAATTTTAAACAAGGGTTTCCCAAGTTGATTAAATCATAAAACATCTGAAAATAATCATCTTATATAAAAAGAATTGTTTTTATTTTTTAATTTGAACATTATGTAAGTACACACTCACTGAAAAAAAATATTTTTATAACTTCGTGGTAGGTCATTTTTGGGAACTTCGCACATCCGATTGTAAAAATTGTGACACATAATTTCAATTTCAAGAACAGATCCATGCTGCAAAATCAAAATCGACATCGAAATCAACAAGAAACAATTTTCAAAACCAATGTATTTTGTATGTAGTATAACAGAATTGACAAGATATTAAGTCGAATTGCTCTCAGTATTTGGATTCCGCTTTAAAAAAAAATAAAACACAAAATCACAAACTTTGAGGCTGAGTATCTTCTCTTTGTAGCCGCCTATTTAGTTGATGCTGTTTGGGCGTTGAAGTGGGCGTTGCTAAAAACTTTATGGGGAAGAAATAAATAAAATGACATTGTCACAATATCTTGTTCGAGCGGTTTGTCATATCATTTGATAAATTGATAAAAAAAAATACGTTTTTCTATTGGTGGGATGTACAATCTTTTTTTTTTTTTGAGAAAAACGATCCCAAAATGTGGGTCTGGGTTAAAATGAACAAACAAAATGTTCTAATATCAATATACGAAAGATTTTTTGTAACATAGGAAATCGCAAGGCGCCATAAGAAGTGTTTCACTTCAACAAGTTTTTGGCGCAACATGCTCGTAAGTGCCCAGGGCCTAGCTTTCTCACAATCATTCATCATGTGTGCGCGTGTGTACTTCTTGCACGATGGCGGGACTTCCTGTTTTATGCCGTGTTTGACAATTGATACTACCCGGATGATTTGTCAGATCAACACGAGAGGAGGGCCAGTGAAAAATCATTAAGATGTTGATACAGCTGGGAATCGAACCCAGACCTTCGTCGCGGCAGTTCATCGCACTAACCATCGCGCCACTGAGCGCGTCATGCAGCAGCAGCATGTTAACAGTACTAAATTTTAAAAGGTTATCCAGAGCGATGCCGTATATGAGAGAAAGCCGAGATGTGATTATATCTTCTGCGTCCATAAATGTATCGTGCGATGCTGTTCAAAGCAACATTAAGCTTACGCTTGAGCTTGTAGTTGCAGTAACCAAAAATCTCATAACCAAAGAGCATAATTGCGACGAGGAGAGTTTCAGCTATAATTTTTCTTTTTGCAACAGGAGATATGTGCTGGGATGCCCAGAGCATCCTATGGCTACAGTACAATTTACCAAGAGCAAGACATATGCAACAGTCACATGTAAGGTTATTTGTAAATGTTACACCTAGATTTATTTGAGAATTAACATACTCCCATTAGGTACTCTCGTTAAGTTTAATAGGAGATAAGCACAACGTATATACAAAATTGATTGAAGATCTTCGTTAACTTCACAGGCACCATTTTCAACCAGACCAACATGACAGCTCTTGTAAAGATGAATATTGTCAGCATATATATATATATGAATGCACGTGTTTTTCACATATTTTGGTATCTCATTAATGAAGAGCGATCCCAGAATAGAATCCCTTGGAAAGCGTTTATTTAAGGGATTGCTTGAGATCTACAACTTAAATAAGACAAGATCAAGTTCGAGACTGATTGTAAAAATTAAAGTATGCTACAGAGTAGTATATTTCGAAAAATCCAGCAGGGTAAGAAGTGTTAGCTTGTTTCCATCTACGCACTGGCTTATATATTTCACTGCTTTTAATAAAGCTGTTGTGGAGCTGTATTTATGACGAAAGCCAGACTGTTCAGAGCAAAACATGTTATTTATTGAGAG
The DNA here is from genome assembly GCA_932526625.1 of Rhingia campestris. Taxonomy (NCBI): domain Eukaryota; kingdom Metazoa; phylum Arthropoda; class Insecta; order Diptera; family Syrphidae; genus Rhingia; species Rhingia campestris. Next base: position 47,251,489 of record OW052182.1, on the reverse strand, counting down.
ATACTCACGTATTTGAAAGTTCATTATCTTCTCTAAGATTTTCGAAAAAAATGGTACTTGCTATCCTTATCTGCTCTGTTTTTTTTTGGAATAGGGATCAATTTTTACAACTTCCACGTGAAAGGAGAAACGCCGCCCGGTCGTAGTAATCGAATTGAAAACGGATATTATATATTTTAAGCAATATGGGAGTATTGCTTTAAAAAAGTTCATGAGTTCATGAGTAGCATCAAAAATGAAATTGTTGAGTGCTGATCATTTTGATGAAAAGAAAATGTGCGTGAGTAAGATCTCGATGGGTCTGTGGGGTCAGTAGTGGACATGGATGTGAATTTTGTATTTAGCTTATCGCAATAAAATACACAATCTTGAATATTTTCCTGTTTTTGAATTCCGATTTTTTCGGTGTTCCTCCAAAGTTTTTGCAGAGCAAACGGTGGGTTTAGTCCTGAAGAGTAAAATGGTTTTTTCGATTCACATATTTCACGAACAGCCTTGTTCCGAAATCCTTGGAAAGCTATGTGGTGCTCTTAAAGACCAAAGCGCTTTTAACACTTATAAGCTACATTACGCTAGCAAATGAGATTTGTTGTTGTTGCCGAAAATCAATATCAACATAACATGTTTATTTAATAATTCGTGGATGTTATTTTGTAAGAACATCACCTGATCGATAGCAGAAGGAATGCCGAACACTCGAAACCATTCGACAGATCTCAGGCCAACTTCAAATTGGTGTCTATATTTTTAAAGACTCAAAAGCTGTAAATCCTCGAGGAGTGTAGATACTATTATGCTTGGTAAAGTCAGTGTGAGTTGATATATTTAATGGCAGTAAACTTATGGATTTGGATCAATATTTGGATATGAATTTATCCAATAATTGCTTTCCAGTTCATAAATACCTTTTTGAATTTTCTATATTTTTTCAAAAAATAAAATACATATATTCTCTGCTGCCACAGGAGCAGGACATATTTTTCTTAAGAAAATCATGCGTGCTTGCACGATGACTTGACCTCTATTCTATGCTGATTTGGGCTGATTTTAGATAAGCATTTTATAAAAATTCGTACTACTCGTATTATTTGTCAGAGGAGAAACATATCTCAAATTGTTCTATTCCCGATATATAGAAGACAACCTTTTGAAGCCATTAAAAGAGATTATCCTCATGCTAGTTTCAGAATAATTTATTTTGATACGTGTCATAGGTAATTATCAAACTTATTTTAAATTACATTCAAGTACTTAAGGTAAGAAATTAATCAAAACAATATTGTATGAAACATGTTTCTAGTGTTAGTGAACATCATTTACTTCGTAGGACTATGTAATGCTTTTTTAAAGGAATACCTTTAATACGGTTTTCACACTGTACCGAAAACTAAGTTTTCGTAAAAATGCGGGAAACCTTCTACGAAAACTTAAGTTTTCAATACATTTTCCGCTCACTAAAAAAATCGTAGGTTACGACGTAACGGTCTTAAAACCGCTTCGTACACCTTTTGATACATCCAACACAAGTGCAGACATCCAGCAGACGTGTTAGTTGTCTCAGCTTATCAAATTAAATTAATTATTTTCTCAGGAATATATACTAATATATCAGTTTCAGTTATTTTTTTCATATTTGCAAGGACATTAATAAGACCATTTTTCAAAGTCTAATTTGCCATTTAATTTGGTGGATAGATCAGTATGAACGGAGTGCCCTATTATGCTTATTAGACACCAAACAAAACTTGGTTGAGTTTCGGTAACATTTTTGGAAAACTCTTTGTCCAATAATATGTTTTCGGTTCGATGTGAAAACCGTATAATAGAATAATTGAAAATCATTTTTAGAAATTGGTCCAGAAATGTGAACATAATTTGGAACCCATTTCATTATTAGATTCGTTTAAAGCAGAAACAAAATTTCACCTCAACTACTCCACTTGTGCTTTGTCTCCATCAAACATTAAAAGTAACTTCCAAATAATACTCAAAGTCTGTTATTGTCAAACAATTTAGGTTTCTCTGGATTCTGGAATAATTGAACGAGGATATTTCACTGATTGACTACTTGGTGCGCACCATCGTTATGGTCAGTGCAAGCCTAGCGAATTTATCGATAGCAGAAAACTCATTTAGATAGTCTATTGGCTACAAAAGTATCCTCCCATTATACCTGCGAATCATAAATTTGAAAAAAAAAATCGTTTTTAGCTCTTTAAAAAAAAAAGTAAACCCCTTCCCTGCAGACAACCTCCGGACTAGAAGTAGCCACAAGCATTTTTAGTTCACCTGTCAAAAAGTGTCTCATTAGTTAGCACACAAAAAACCCTCAGTACACACACACTCTCACACATTAATATCAACTAAATCGGTTTCGTCATAATATTCCATTATGAAGTATTTTTGTTTAAAAAAAAAACAAAAACTATTTTCTTCCCTCGAAGGCAAGTATATTCTTGGACCTCGGTCAAAATGAGAAATTCATGAGCCGCATGAGTCGTGAGTCCGATAATGAGACCACAACACCGACAGAAACAGCGACAACATTCCTGGCTGATGTACACAATCAAATGTCATTCATATGCCGCTTGCCGCAGTCATCAATGTCGCTATCACCACCGCCAAAGCAGCCAAAGTCATCATCGTCAGCACTTTTGATGCCCAACATAATCATCGATATCGAACCACCAACTCCCGATGAAAAAACACCACGACCAAGAGATCTAGTCATCCCAACCCTTACTGTTGAACAGCCGAGTCCGACAAAAAATCGTTTCCCGATGATCATCTTCCCAGGTTCACCTCCACCACAACGGGCCAGCATCGGTGAGACGAGCTTTATGTTTCCCAACAAACAACAGCAGAAAAGGTATTCAAAATAGAAAAGTGACATTTCCAAGTGCCTCCGCCATTTTTTTCTACTAGACCCTTTCCAACTGTCATCTGTAAATTTATTTTATATTTTCTTTTTTTCTATTAAAACTGTGTTTCCGCTTTCAATGTTGCTTTTTAGCTTGTATTAGTGCCAATTTCAATGTTGCCTAGTAGATTTAGTCCTTAAGACTGTTTTTTAGCTTAGATGAAGGACAAAAATGCTTAAACTCTAATTTCAGATTGCTGAAACAATTCGAGAAGCCTACATCTCTTGACCTACCATTTGTGCCACCTATGATTACGGTGACCTCGAATATGAGCGAACTGGAATCTGACACAGAACCGCTGTCACCAGCACCAAAGGTTAGCGGCTCCGGTTCACTTTTGGCACCTGGCAACCCGGTTGGCATGTGCTATTTAAGCCCATTTACCATGTGCAGTCGGGCGGATCGCACAATATCGGAGAGTAATCTCAGTTCATCGGGATACTCTAGTATGGCCAGTCCGGGACCAAGTCGTTGCGGATCAAGTAACCCGCTGTGTCCTAACGAAATGGATGAACCGGGTAGTGGTCACTCGGGACCTAGTTTATCGCTTCATGCCAGCCTGCTAAGTCGAAGGAAAAATGCGGCCTTAGCCAGTTGCAAAGAGAATATCACGAACGGAAAGTCCGGTGCGGCTAACGTTGAGAATCTAGAAAGACTGCGCACCCGTTCCGATTCGGAAACTCTGTCCGACGATGTTCTGCTTGAGTCGAATGACGAGGGAATCGGAACAGATCACGTCGATGAGAAGATTGATGACAGCCGTGCTCTAGGTGGACACAACTGTTTGGGTGTTTTCATTGAAGAACCAGTATTAATCGAAGTTGATGAACCCTCACCACCTGCGCCACCTGTAGCTCAAATGGCCCAACTTCAACTACCGTCGATTGTGATACAAGTTGATGGAGCTGAAAAAGGCCTGTCACCGGTTTCTTCGAGATCGGAGAGTCCTTTGAGTGAGCGTGCCGGAATGGGGCGGTTTTCACCACATTTCTACGGTCGCAAGGATCAACTGCCTTTTACTGATTCCGATGGTTTGTATGACTTCCCTTCGTCCGATGGTAAGGCCAGTTCCTATACTCATCAACGACGAAGTAGTAGTAAGAAACGAGAGCGAAAACTCTCCAAGTCGGGTGCATCACAGTCTCCAACGAAGAATCAGCTCGATGTTCCCGTAAAAGACTCGAACACACCGACTACTAGTGGCCACGTCTGTTCCAAGCATTGTAGATCACATCAGCACTCATGTCCTGCGAATTCCGTAACAACAAGGAAGAGTCCTAAAAGACGACCTATTAACAGGCATCCGGTTGCAAGCAGCAGTAGTTCCTCAGAGAGTTTGACTTCCACCAAAGATCTGACAATACGATCTATGCCCAGACGTAAGTTGAATTTTTCCCTTATAAGTCCTTTACAATCCTAAAAATGTATATTTTAGGACTGAATTCACCCAACAGGGAGAAGAGACTACGTAGACATGACAGCAATTCCGAGGAGGAAGCTGCTGATGTAAGTTAAATCTGATAGCTTTGAACGTGATTTTGAAGCTCATTTTTATAGGCCCTTCTTCGTCGAATATCGCCGAGTATTGTCGCTGAAGATCAGTCAAGGCCAAGATGTAAAATAAATCGCCTTCGTGCAATAGGAAATCAAATTAGGTAAGTGACCTTATCAATTGAGGAATTCTATATAATTATTGTGACGCCATTTTAGATTCTTAAGACGTTTAGAGAAATCAATCAAAACACGCGAACGACTTGTCTCGCCATCGGATAGTTGCGCTGAGGAAAATACAGATGATTTAGACTCTCCACAGGCTACATCTCCTCTGCTTCAACCTCCGTCACCAAGTCGGAACAAGGTCGCCTTGTGTCGACAAAAACGGGTACCTAATAATACATACAGTCTGTCAACTGCTGCGGCCGGACTTAATCCAGGAAATTGGAAGAGCAGAGAACGTATATTAACCGCAGATGATATTAATAGTGATTAATAAAATAAATGTTTATAAATGGCGCCCAATGAAGGACCGACAAAACATTGATGATGCGCACTTACAAAACATCATTTTAATTGCCAATGTTAAGCTTTAAGGGAATGTTAAATATGTTCGACAATGCATTAATGTGATCTTCAAATTGGTCAACACATAAACCAGAAACCTGAATAATATTCGATAACAATATGAGGTGGAAATGTCAAATATTACTTTTGATCTGAGACTACATCCAACGCAAATCAAAAAGAGGAAATAATATAATTTCCTAACGCAAGTTGTTAGTTTCAAAATTGAAGAAATAAATGTCACAAAGATAGGAAACATTCAAAATGTATTTTATCGAAATGACGGTTAAAATCGATAACAATCGATATAATTCGTATGACTAATAAATGGTAGATATCGCCATGAAATAGTACCGACTAGAATAAATAATGAAAAAAACACAAAAATGGAGGCCAAATTGATTGTTATAGCGTAAAAATGGTGGCCACTGAGAAAATTAAAGAGATCTTTATAAAACGCAAATTAATCCGAAATCTAGGTGGATTACTTTAATTGGTAATTATAGAATGATAGACCAAAAATAATGAGAAGCTGTTGTCCATGCATTACCTTAAAATGGAAATATTAGCATTATTGCGATAGATGTATAAACTTTTATAAGTGCATCACAATATAATATAAGTCCCTAGCATTATTTTATAAATATAAAAAAACGTATATGTATTCCAGTGCACTTTTTTCAACAACTGTTAGTGTAAATATATAAAAAAACAAAAACTCTATAGTCTATAACTAGATAATAATAAAATAGCGCACCGCACGAAAACTTAAATATTTAAAAAAAAACAAAAGTAAAATCTCCGAAGCATTATAAAATTGTAAAGCAAATTATAAAACCAATACACTTTGTAAATACATGTAGAATAAGCAATAGAAACTTAAACATGATATGTGATAAGAATCCCCTGCGCTTGTATAGTATAATATTCATAAATAAAATTTACAAGAATATTTTTAATTTGTAAATGTTTTACTAAACTTACCTTTCGACCTAGTAATGTCGAATTACACAAAACAATTTAAAAAAAACTAAAACTCTCTACTCGACATGTGTTCATCACGTATTTTATCAACAAAAAAAGTCACCTTTTCATTACTTTATTATTTCTACACAATAAAACAAAAACAAAAAACAAAACATTTTATTGTAAATAAAAACAACCAGTCAACTTTAGATGTCTAACTGTGGGAAAATGAGGACAATCGTTTAGTCACGTATATTTTCGCTTTTGCGTGCATAAATTATTGTGTTGCATTATTTCAGTGTAAGAACTTAGATAAATAAGCAATTTACGACAACAACAAAAATATATACTACAATACAAGGAAAAACAAAATATTTATACAACTATGATGATAAAATATTATTAATGTTACTGTAGATTTTTTTTAACTATAAAATATATTTATTTATATTTTCTGTTTGCTTAAGCTTTATTGTTTTTTTTTTATTTGACATATTTATTAGATTACATATAATATTAAATTATTTAATTCTTTTAATATTTCATAAAGATCTTTCATTTTGATATTTATTTCTGCATGGTCTAAATTGTGGAGAATGTTCTAAATGCGCTACAACCTATCTATATTAATTAAGTATTTATTTATTGTGAAGGTTATAACTTTATTAATAGATATGAATGATCTGACTGCAATCATATGAGCCCTCCAGAATTCAGATCATGAAAGTATTTCATGAAAAAACTATACATATTCATATAAGAAATATAAATAGAAAACAACAATACATATTTTGACAATTCAAACTTTTCCAACCTTCACTTTGCCCACAGCACTTTACAGCTAACATTGATTTCATATGGTTGAACTGGGTGAGTGGGTGCGTCCGCGACCGCAACGCGCCAAGTCGTGATTGTGTTTCAGCCATTATTTAATGAATTTCCTTAAAAAAATGTTCTTTCTCAAGTGCGCAGTATAATTTATTCGGAATGTGTGTTTTGTCAGCCAAATAGTAATTCATATGAAGGAACTGCAAATGTTCTTATTTTCCGGTGGTCGTTATTGTCGCTTAAATTAGCGGCATTTGTCATGGCGTTAGCATGAACATTTTATTACAACTCAAATGTAAGCATGAACTTAAAATTTCTAACGAGGATTTTTGGCAAAATGAAATGGTTTGGAAATGAAACTTTCATGTCCACTCCGAGAGTGAAATTTGAATTTTTTTCACACTTTGGCTCACATAAAAGCTTGATGATGATAACAGATGACATTCATTCCATTGAACGTGTAGCCAACCAGATAGTTCTGTGGATAATGCAGCATTATTTCCTAATTCAACGCCAAACTTAATTAACGGATCTCTGACGTAAACTTACTTTCATTTGTCTTACGTCACATTACATTTTCATTTTTTTCATACGATTTCATTGAAGATTTATGTAGTGTTATATGTACAAGGATTAAGTATTTTTAATTTAATAAGTAAAAAAAACATAGGCCCTCTAAAAGAACAAACCGCTATGCCTTACGGAAATGTCGAGGAAAATACTCGCTTTAGTTCGATGTCATTAATTAATTATTACTTTTTTAATTTTATTGAATCGAATATCGTGATGATTGGTTTGTTTCCCTACAATGTTATTTTTTCTCATTTTTACCGATTGTACGAATGAGTTTATAAAAGAGGATACAATAAACAACAAAAATCTAGGCCCTATTTAATAAACATTGACAGGTGACAATTTTACAAATTTGTTGTACTTGGACAAGTTTTCATTTTATAAAATAATGACAGGTGACAAAATTTCCAGTAAGGTACAATGATAATTTTTTCGTGACAATTTTGTCATTGTCATAATACAATTGTCCTATTTAGACAAATTTGTAGTAACATATACTACAGATCAGACTTACAATCAAAAATAAATATATGTAAACCAATATCAGGATAATATATTCATCCAACGTCATAAGTTTAGATACAACGTGCGAAAAATTTTAAGTTTACGACGAACATTTCATGAACCCCTTAGATGGGAGTGCCTTTTATTTATGGGAATTTTTCTTTTGTTTTAATTTTAAATATTTTTCTTAGTTTGATTTTTGAATGTGACGAATAACATGTCATATACCATTTCAGAAGCTTAAGTTTTCCTATACACAAATGTAATGACAGTTCTTTTACCACGTCATAAGCACTTGCATCGTTTACTTTTAGGCGTTGCATGAACACCCACATTAAGCGTGTGACTCCTAAAATGTCTACTTACTATTGTCTTTGTCCAGTATTCATATGGTATGTGTCTATCTACTAAACATTTTCCAAATTCAATTCAGAATTACCTTAACCGCAACAGCTTGCGATAATCCATAGTTTAGACAAGGAAATGTTTGATTCATAATATGCCCAATGCATTCTTGATTTCTCTGTTAACCTCCAAAAACATTTGCAATACTTAAGTTTGTTCAACTTTTTCGTTCATAAACACTGTATCCTTACATTCAAGCTAAAGAGATATTTCTGAGAATTCCTTGCATCGTGAACGGATCCAGAAATCAAAATTCGTACCAAACACAAACATCTTATTAATTGAATGATCAAAATGTCTCATGTTCATTCAGTACATTAAGTTTTCTAAAGGCCCATCAAATATGTCAGCAACACAAGCAAAATTCGCAAAATTTCAAAAACGCTGATGTATCGAAATAATATCATCTATCAACATGAGGTATTTTTACATTTGTCAATAATGCACTGACAATTCTGTAATTTTGTTTTATTTATGTCACCTGACAATTTATTGTCAATAATTGTCACAATCTTTGCGATAATTCTACAAAATTATACATTGACAGTTTTCACTTTCTCACCAGCCGAAAGTCTGCGTTAAGAAATATCGAGAAACAATAACGAAACTTCATTTTGTCTTCGTCTTCGTTTTGAAGAAAGCGGCATACTAAATTCCCAAGAACGCCCCAAGGCGTGATTGTGTTTTGGTAAAATACTGCTTCAAATTCTTTGTGCATATTTAATTGTCAAGTTATGCCGTGTTACAGGCTACAAAACTCTAAAATTGTTGACAACACGTAAAATAGAATTAATGTTATAGGTGCAGCAAACGTAAGGAGGGTCGAACTCCATACTTTTGTAATAACCAGGATACAATAGCGACATTATCACAAACTTAAAACAAGCTAAATATTACAATGAAGTAGAAAATCCGCAAAGGCCCATTTATTCAGCACTGAGTTAACGCATGTTTCTCTAAGTAGCTTGAGGTTGACTCGAAACAAGGATAATATAGCACTGAAAAACTGTCCCTTATAGCTATACTTACTGACCACTATATGCTAAGGTAGCTCCATAGAATATTTTAAACATTATTTAATTTCTATGTCAATGTCCAAATATATGTATCCTAAAATTATCTCTGCCAGATGAACTTTTCGGCAAATCTGTGAACAAATTTTTAAGTCTTTACTTCTACATAATTATAAATATCGCTATTTAGTTCGTCCTGTGGAACTAGAGGCGCCATGGTTGTTTCCTAAACTGATTCATGCGCTGCCACACGGGTTTGAAAAATTAATGGAAGCCTATTTTCGATGAGGAATTTAAAAAAAAATAATGCCCACAAAAAATTGTCAACATCTCGTTATTTATATTTTGGTAAGAATTGTAGCAATGTCAGGTTATGTTAAATTATAAAAAAAAATTCTTCAATGAGGGCCATATATACGACGTAGCGCTAAGCATTTATTTTATATGTAAAAATTAAGCGTTCATTTAGATTCTTTAAGCCTGTTATAAAGCTATCCTCTTTATACTTCCCAAATACATTTTTAAAAAGTAAATATTTAAGTTAATATATTTCGTTGTAAGAAAAAAATAATACAGCAATAAAAGCATCTAATATAAAACACGAAAGTACGTATTTTAAGTATAAAGTAAACAAAATTAAATGCGAATACCTGTAGAATAAATATATTTCTAGACACTAACTTTGCAATATAACTTCTTGACGGGTAGAATATTAATACAACACAATAACATAATAATTAGTAATAAAAAATAAAAAAAAATAATCATCGGCAATCTTTCTACTGCTTTTCCCCCATCGAATCATATTTAGATAAAGAAAAGTCTAAAAGATAAAATATTAAAATTGAGATTGAAAAATCAACTTAATTTATATCGCATTGAGGCTAAGCGAAGGAAGATTAAATGGCTTGTATTGAGACTGATTTTGTAATAAAAATATAATAAATTATTAAACAAAAAACAATTATTAAAAAAACCATACTAAGGCAAATGGTGTTTTTTATTATTAAATTTAAATATTAAATTCATTATGCACAACATGTTAAATATTTTTCGACTATTATATTTGCAAAACAACAAACTAACATAAAACTAAAAAAAAATTGCAAACAAAGTAGATAAGAATAATACAATTTCATACCACCTACTTTACACTCATTAAAAGGAAATAGTTAAATAACTATTTAATAATAAAAAAAATAAACATTTGCACTTTTCACATTTGAATCTTCGTACAACTGCAGACTTAGTTTTAGGATTCTGTGATAAAATATTAAATGAACAAAAATTATGAAATGTGCAGACATTCAAAATAAAAAAAAATAAAAAAAAAATTGCTGTAGTACCTAAATGCAAAACAGAAACACAAATGTCCCCGTATAGAACTCTTCGTAGCTATTTGGCATTCAGATAGTTAACAAATAGCTACTCGGCGTTTGGTAAACGTGGGATACGGATTTAACTTGGTCATGGATGATCAATAATGCTAATTTGTGAACACACTTCATTTTGTAATAACTTCTATTATTTGTTCCAACAATTGATTAAATCAATTCATCATAATATATTGCCTAATATAATAAGTGTACATTTTCATGGTTATCAATTAGCCACTAATTTACAAGTGAAACACTTTTCACAATACTGCGCAGAAACGCAGATTGGCTAATCACTTTGCTGTCATTTAAAAAAAAACGAGATTTTTTTTTAAAATGCTCAGTAAAGCTTGGTATGAGCGCGCATGATAAATTTTAATTTCACTTTTTGCCACATATTATTTTTTTCAAACTATAGATACATTTTTTACAGCTTTAACATCTGCATTTGCGCTAACTCGAATATTATGGATTTTTTGTTGGCATTGACAGAAAAAATAAAAAGACGTAATTCTTCTTTATTTCATGCGGTGTGGGTATCATGATACAACTAAACATATATCGTCTTCTGTATTTTTTGTATTGTTCTGCACATCTACGTCATCGACAATCATGATACAACTATACTTACAGATATTGTTTTCTCGTTCTGCTCATCGACGCTCAAGACAAAAACCCAACATGCGCAAATCCATATCTGTAGTAGATGTATCATGTGTGGATATTGTCGAGTGTATTTTAAAAAGAACCTCCAAGAAAAAGTCTAACGGGGTCAAATATGAAATCGCACGATATCGGTGACCAGTTCACATTACCTCCACGTGAGATGCAGAATTTCCAATGTGTCGCAAACTGTGTGGCACGTAGCGCCATCGTTGGTGTCCATATCATGCAATTCAGGCCAAAAGAAGTTGGTAACCACTGCACTCGCCGTTGACGGTGATGACCTGGCCAACGTCGTTCTGAAAGAATTAGGACCCATGACGCCACGCCGGGCCGCCAGCCCAAAATCCACGCCAAACAGTGACTTCTTCGGGACGTTCGTGGATCTCGTGTGGATTGGTATCGCCCCAAATTTGAAAATTTTGTTTGTTGGCGTACCCATTCATCCAGAAATGGGCTTCATCGCTGAAGGTGATTTTAGATGGAAATTAGGGTCAGTTTCCAACTGCTCCAGAGCCAATTCAACGAACACATGTCGTTGTCTATGGTCGTTTACCTTCATCTCCTTGGTCAGTTGAATTTTGTACGGGTACATGCGCAAGTTGTGGTCTCCGAAAGGCTGAGTTCTTACGAGCGACGCCAAATCGACTGCCTAGTATTTTCCTGCACGCTTTGAAGGACAGCGTCGATGTTTTCAGCAGATCTTGCTTTTCGTTGACTTACGGATCTTTGTTTATCTTTTACTGAACCAAAAAACAAAGTTGAGATAAGCTTTTCTTGACAATTGATACTACTCGAATAATTTGTCAGATCATGACGAGAGCAGGGCCAGGTGTAAGATACTAAGTCTGGGTATCAAACGCAGACCTTCTGTGCGGAAGTTCATCTTTAGTGCGAACCAGTGGCCTTAAACTTATCCCACCATCAGTCCAGGTGAACTTATAGCGAACAATTCAATCCCAATACTACGCATGGCATAAATGCTAATAAGTTTATATGCTCAAGTATCTGACAAAATGTTAAATTTTAAATTTCAGAAAATTTAGTGAACAGCCAGTCACAATGTTTCAATTAAGCAAAATATCAGAATTCTTTTTTAAAACGAAACAAACGTGTTTTTGACAGATAAAAGATGCCCACTAGAGAACTCAGACGATTTTTTTCAGTCATCAATTATGAAATATAGAGATTCATTCCTAAACTGAGTCACACCAAAGTCCATTCATAGGGCGATGCCTCAGATTTAAATATCTATCTATCTTTTTGCGCATGTGTAGCAAATCAACAAAACATTGAGCCATATTCATAAAGATTTACTGAATCATGACTTATTGTTGCACAGTTTGGGTAAAACAATACATTTGCTATTCATTAACACATCTCCATCTGTTTTTCTATATAACTGTGTTAACAACTCTGCTCTAATACAGAAGAAAAAAGGGACATTTTCTAATTAAGACAGTTGGGGGTTAGTTGCAGAATTTATGTATTTGTGAAGATGGCAGAAGTTTATTCAAGAAGACGTTAACGGAAAAAAGAAACAACAATTTAAAGGTTTTTTTTTTTTTATTATTCTCTTGGTGCTCTGTCTCAATGTTGAGTGAGTCTTACTGCAATTTATCTTTCTTAATCAAATTTAGGATTTTATCCAAAAATCACGTTTGCAATAGAAAATTCCTATGTTTATGTCTATTTCCGATGTTAATAAAGTGAAATATAACTAGGAAATACATCGTGCCTCGTTAAATATTAGGCACGAGTTTTTCGTTTAGGCATAGAATTAAATTCCCTTTCAATAACATAACTTCAAGTTTAGTCTACACACGGCATAACAATACTAATGAAACGTCTATGACGCAATTGTGTATAGATTTGTTATGTCGGAAACATAAATTAATATTATTTACTCGGAATTCTTTGAAACCCCAGTCAAACATTCACCCCGCGTGGTCGAATATCCATGACCATTTTCAAATGCAACTATTTTACCTAAATAATTTTCATCAACAGCAACAATAAAAAAAATAATTTAATTGTAAATTCAAAAGAAAAACCTAACATTACAAAAAATGCATATAGTTGTACACATATGTATCTGCATTCTAGGACTAGAAAAATATTCCTATGGCACCTGACCTAACATCTATATGTTTATAAGCAATATTATTAAATAAATTATTACTGTCGTAATAATGCAATGCAAATTTTATTAGAATATATATATATATATATATATATATTTGTAGATAATATACTTGCGTTACATGTTTCAGTTTACATAATAGCTATAGTTATTAAAAAAAAAACTAAATTCTAAATAAATTGTTTATTTTATATGCACTCTTGCATTTTAGAATATAAGAAAATACCTACTTGAGAAATAAATATTTAAGAAAACAATTATTTGTATAAGTTAATTTTGAGTATCAAGTTGAACACTGTAAATTACAAAATAAAAATACAAAAAATGATGAAAACAACTAGTATACTTAAGAAATAAATTTGCTAAAAATAAAATTAAAATAACTGATTAAAAATTAGTACTGTTTTTTTTTTGTTTTCTAACAGTTTAGTTCGGTTTTAAGGCATACCTGTCTAAGGCATTTTGTTGTACTATGTAATTGTAATAATGATCCAAGCTATTGAAGATATTCACCGTAGTTGAATGAATTTTTCAAAATTCAATTTCAGTTTATTTTACGTTTTTACCATTTTCTGCTATAAAAACGTTCCTAACTTTTGGCTTAATAATCTGACCCATCACGATGTTTGGTTTTCCCGCCAGAGGTAATAATCCAAGAGTGTGCTTTCCATGTATCTTAAATTCTCAATTCAAATTAGGTATAACTAATAAACGTCCAAGTTAGTCACTGGATATATTTAGCGAGCTCTTGAGCAGGATAAACATGTATTGTCTATATACGTCACACAAATGACACAATATTATCCATCGTCTTTAATTTTAACGGAATTGGCACACGGCATTAAAATACAAAAGGGGTATTCATGCAACGTCGTTAGTTCAAAACTTGCGAAAAATTGTATGTTTACCACGAACATTTCATGATTGACTCTAAAACTGCTAGCGAAAGTTAGGAAGTAAATCCATCAATAAAATCCCCGTTTAGTTATTTTTTTACTATGATTTTTCCTTTTTTGGTCATTCGGCATTTTATAATGCTATATTATAATTAATATAGCGCATATGTTTGGTTCATGAAAGGGGCTGATTCAATCTAACAATACCATTTCAAAAGCTTATAACGTTTACCATCATTAGATTACGTGAGGTAATCTACTCAATAAATTACGCGTACATTTGATACGTGCGCTAATTTTAAATTGCATGAGCATATCCATGGCGTTCAAATTGGATTCATCCTGAATCAAAAAACTTGCAAAAAAAATAAGTTTGTGGCATAGAAATATTTAGATCTTAAACTCAAATCTGCCTAAATTGTTCATTGCCATTACAGTTTACATGAGAAATTGGTTTATTTATTCCTAATTTTTTTGCAATCTAATATTTGAGAATTTAACTATGTGCATGAAGCCTATATGCTGTAGTGTTCTTAATAACTATAATTAATAGCGCATTATAATTTCCTTTTTTCAGATTAACAGGAGCAAAGCTAACCTTGCTCCAATAATTATGGAGTTTTATAAGCTCTCGTTAAGTAAAGCAATTCTTTTAGTTATTTTATTGTTGATTTTTATTTTGCTGAATTTTCATCGCATTTGATTGAATTATTTTGGGGCAAAATAAATTATTCTGCGATACCAGCAACACAAACTGCTACAGTTTAACCACTACGTCCTACATATTGCTACGTTAACTACGACTAACTACATTAACTACCTAATGGCGTTTTCCATTGGTTAAAAATCTAGATGTGTCAAAAGACCGATTTCGACAGTTGTTGTGTTCCATTGGGCAAACAAATTATTATTTTTTTTTATTTCAGATCAATTTTGCTAATCTGGATTTTTTGGCAGATTTACCCCTCTATGAACTAACACTAATACAAATTTTGATTTATTATTATTTCGGTTGTGATTAATTTTTGAAACTGTAGTAGTTTAATGAAATATAAATTAAATCAAAAAAACATATGAGAAGGCTACAATCCGCTAACCCATCCCATCCTTAAAATTAATATCTCCAAAAAGTGGGCTTTATTAGCCTATAATATAGAAAATGACATTGTCACAACACATTGTTCAAACAGTTTATCAGAATCTTTTTTCTCCTACATATGCTATGGGGTAGGGTATACAAACGGTTTTTGTAAGAAAACGGCCACAAAATGTGGGCGTGGCAAAAAAACTTTATATGAACGAAATATAGATATTACGATTGTCTAACTACGCCTCTCAGACACTTTTTTAAAATTCCCTTCGGTTTGGCTAAAAACTACGTTTTTCTGAAAAGGGGGCGTGGCAGTGGGCGGATTTCAAAAAAGTTTACACTTGTTCTGCTGGGAGGAACAAAAAGCACGTGTACCAAATTTCAACTTTCTAGCTCAAAACTGGTGACGTACGGACGGACAGATGGACGGACAGACATGGCTAAATCGACTCAGCTATCGATTATTATTATTACTCTATGTTACAAACTATGTATCAAAACTATTATACCCCTATGGGATAGGGTATAACAAACAGACAAGAAATTTCAACAATACAGAGACAGAGACATTGTCACCCAAAAAGATCAAAGTTATGTCGTGTGTCAATTGCGGGTTAAATTTTATCCACTGGCAAATTTTTGACATTTATACTGTGGTAAACAAAATTTGGCTTTTTGCTGTGTTAATTGAATTAAATGGGATACCTATTATTTAAATACTATTTTTAATAATTTCCCAAAAGAATTGGAACATAATTCCTTTCTATATATTTTTTTGTAATAATAAAATACCGAATAGACTTTAGAGATATCATACAAAAACCTTAATTATTTATTATTGACATTAAAACATAATTGTTTTAATTGTTTTATTCACCACACTAATGGCAAAAATTATCCACTGGCTAAAATTTTAACGCAATTGGCACACGGCCTTAAAATCAAAATCCATATTTACCAATGGAATACGTCATAAGTTACGTTGTAGACGTAACAAATGTAGTTATTCAAAATAAGTGTAATTTATGCCATCTCTGACCACTACCCAAACATATTAATCTACTACATTTATCGTCTCCTCAACGCACATCTCTACCAAGACAAAATGTGCTGAAATAAAATTCGCAAAATTCACTAACCAGAGTTCATTCGTGTGTTTTCGACTTTTCGTTTAGATCTCGTTCTTAACATTCTGTGCTTCCACTCTTCGATCTCTTACCAACCACCGCTGATTATATATACCTACACCCTCACTCATTCACACATGAGAAAAAAAAAACAAATTCAAATAAATAAATAATAACATGAAAACAAACTACTTCCATCTCCCTTGCTCTGTTCAACTCGATTCAACATACTCAGGCTCTGGTTCATTTACCCAGTTCACCACTTCACCATCGCTGTTTGCAGTCAGTACAAAAATTCATTTCGTTAAGGACTGTCATCGAGTGGTAGTGTACTAATTTTTCAGCGCAAATTTTAACTGACAGACGATTTCATCAATAATTTCATTGATCAATTCAAAGAGAACATTTACCTGTGATTTGTGTAAATAAATAATCCCACTAAGGAAAAAACAAGCTAAACCCCTTGTAAAGGAGTATTTTGTGATTAATTGTCTCTGATAAGTGTACGACAATAACTCAACCGTATTGATATATTATTGATTTTCATTACGAAATCCCAAGTAATATTACACGAGTACCTGTTTCAAATTGTGAATTAAAAAAAACACTACAACTAAACTGCAAAAAAAAATCAGTTGAGTGAAAAATCGATATAAATAGAAATACCTCCTGCCGCACCCCCACAAATAATTCCCTGTTGAGTGCGCTGTTGCTGGTCAACACACAAGGCGCCAAGGAGTCTTAAACCACCCAATTCACAAGACATTAGCTGACCCAGCACGAAAAACAGGATTTGTATCCGCTAAAAATACACTGCTGGGTACTGCGCGAGGTACTGCGGCCAAAAAAAAAATCAATTCACCAAACCAATACGCAATCTTGCAACCGACAACACTTCAAAGCAGTGTGCGAATATCTACATATAAATAGAAATAACGCCCGGCGACGACGACAACGATATTTCAACATCAAGCAGGTTTCTTGGTTTTTCGATTTTTACTCGGTTTTGCCGCAAAACTATTATGGGCACAGAAGGCTGCTGCAAGCAACAGACTGATAGTGCAGCAACAACAAAGCTGGTGGCGAACGGATCCAACAGATGTTGTGGCAGTATTAATGGCAGTCAGCAGACTGATACGGCGGAAGTACCATTCATACCTGTGACCGTTGACGAGCATGATGTCATTTCCGGCGCCAAAGAGATTTTGAATGTGATTCGACCGGATTGGGTGATTGATGCAGTTGAATTTAAGGTTTGTTACGCCCCCTAATTACATATTAACAACTTTCTAAGCATGCTGTCTTCATCAACATCGTCTTTTTGAGTAGGAATTCGCTATCGTGATGGGTGCTCCATTAATTATTATCTCTACGCTAAGTGTTGTGAAAAAGTTCATCAGCTCGTTTCTAGAAGGTTATCAGTTAGTTTGTTGATAGGAAGTCGCAGGGCAATGCTTTCTGATTGGGATTTAAAACTCAAATAGTTGCGATTGTGTTTTTTGTTAGCTGTGAGTCGTTATAGCTGCTATCATCAATTGTTGCCAGGCACTAGTAATTGCTTTTTAACTAATAAGCTATCCTACTAATGAGATTGCAGCAGGACAATTGAGTACCTACCTGCTTTAAACGGATGACACGCTTGTCTGTGTATATCTTCAAAATTGAATTCCAATGCAATTAGCAAAACAGAATACGGTATGGACAACATTTGTTTATCCACATGTGCAAACCCAAAGACGAACATTGGGCCTGTCGAATTTTAATGATAATTTACGAATGTTAAATGAGGATGGATTACTATGAAATCCCTAACATTAGTTTGGCACATATGGGGTTGTAAAGGGTCTTTCATTAAACACTACACAAAAAACAATTATTAGCTTGAATTACTATCAACACATATATGAATGGAATTCGACTTTGTTCATATGTCCACCACGCAAATCGGCCGTACATTTCGACCGATACGGCCGCTAATTATCGTTCAATATTGGCTCTGAGCTTCTCTACCGGCTTGTTGGCATAGACCAATGATTTAATGTAGACCATAAAAAAAATTAAGTCAGAGGCGTTAAATCACACGATCTCGGCGCCCAATTGACGTTTTCGTTTCACCAGTTAACACGTTCATCGAACTCAGACTTCAATAACTTCGAGTCTTGTGGCTTGTGGCAGCGTCTTGTTGGAACCAAATATCACTGATGTCCAATTCATGCAAAAGCTCAAAGAAATAACGTTCCAACTTGTCGTTATAGCGAATACCATTTACCGTAACGTGACGGTAATTGCCACAGGGTTGCAAAAGTCGATACAATTGTACTGAATTCGATACAATCGACATTGCGTCAGTACACAAATACACTTTATATTAAATTCGATACAATTTGTGCTGCAGATATTTTAATAGGTATTTATCATCAAAATATGTTTTAAAAAACCAAAACATCACATAATTTGCTTTGCTATCAAAAAAACGTTCGAATTTATATGAATACCACTGAAAGTACCAATTTTCAATTCAATTTTCTTGCCATTTTTTTGCCTGTATATAGTTTATCAGCTGTTTGATGATTCTTTTTGGACCTTCCAACTGTCTTCTTATTTTCTCGGATCTTAAAGTAGAAAATGTCTTTGTACAAATGGACATATCGTCGGTTCAAAGGTGAAAGTCATTAACTAACAAAATATACAAAAAGGAGATAATTCAATTTAAAGACATTTTGGGTTTTAAAATTACAATTATGCTGATAAAAATGGATTTTTGTTTTTAGCTTGTTATTTGTTTTTACGCCCTTGATGCCATACTTTCTATAAGCAAAAAAATAGTTAATTTACATGATTTTAAGAGAAATGTACTTAGGTAATAACTGTTGCCTGCATGGGATTTCGAACATTATTGTATTGTACACAAAATTATTTTTTTAGGGTATGTATTTCAAATAATTAAAACATTTTCGTTTCGAATTTTAAATCATTCTCAGTTGATCAGGTTCCGGCAAGCGCTCTGCATCTTTAAGACAATGGGTTGAAAGGCCCTTATACACGCACAAGCTCTTTCGGAATGTTTGACCAAATCCATTGATTTTCGTTTTAATATGGGTAACTTACCCTGGTGTAAGTGCCACAGGAGATCCCCCAGACAGATATATTTTTATAGTTGAAATTATTTTTGGTTCGTTCTTTAAGTGGCGCTACAGTTTTACATGACCTAGCCATCTTAGGACCAGTTTTTCAGTGCTGAGTTAACACAGAGTTCACTAACTCCGGAATAAATTAAATCTAGAGTTAACTCATGAAGCAGTTTTTCAATACAGAATAAAATTTGACTCCGTGTGTGGTGATTTCATTTGGTAGCATTCATGATTTATCGATTTTGCTCAGTTATCACTTTATCAGCTGTTTGGTTTCCTTTTCCCCAAACAAATGAAAAGGCTTTTGTCGCAAACTTGCAAGTCTTTATTTTCTTAAAACATTTAAACTCAATATTTCATACAATTTCATTTCGCTAAGATCTGCATTTAGTTTCTCAAAATTAACTTAAATTTCCACATACATGTAATTGAAAAAAATGTTTTTCTGGTATTTTATCGTCTGTCAAAAACATCTGATCATTTAACCCCGGGGTTAGCTCTAGCTATAAATCGACTGAAAAACCGCTTTCTCGAGTTAACTCGACTTTAATCCCGAAACTAGGATGATCTCGCACTGAAAAATGGGCCTTAATAGTCCTTTTCAAATTTTAACGACTAAATTTTAAGACAAAAAATTGTGTAGCCATCTTCATATTTTTTTTCATCCATAGAATCGCACTCCATTTGGGAACGCCTTGACTTTAAAAACTTTAACTCTATTTTTAGTAAATGACGAAATAGAAAAAAACGAAATCTTGATGACTGCTGTACAACGATTTTAAAAATTTAAACATAATACTGATCCTGACAAACTATCAAGAGAGTTTACTCAAAACAGAAAAATTACACGATTTCGCAAAAATAATGAAGTTTTTTCCGTTAAATGATCATATGACTAAAAGCGGACAAATGAGTGGCGATAAAAGGAAAAAAATGATCATAAGTAGTGACCGTTACGGCCTTTATGTGCATTAAAAAACAAAACTAAGTGAGATAGAGATTTTTTTCTTTTAAGAGAAATTAAATGTAAAAATTACAATTATGCCTCGGTTATTATTTCCAGCTATAAAACGTGAAAAATCATAGTTATTTTCTTTAAAAAAAAACATATTTTCACCAATTTTGTACCTACTTCAACCTTTGAACTGACGATATTATAATTGTTTGAAATAAATAGCTTATCAAAACACCAAACAGTGATCAAAATCAACCAGTACAATTTCAATACAATTTTTTTTTTACTTTCAATACAATGCTGAAAAGCCAATTTTCATCCCTGAATTGCCATCGACGAAAAAAAACGGCCCTATGACGCCACCGGCATGAAACCGCAACAAATAGTGACTTTTTGCGGATTAAGTGCTGTTTCACGAAGCACTTGAAACAGCATTTAACTTGGTGGTGGTCTGGTGTGTCTTTTAGTGTTCTAAAAATATAATAGCAATAGCGGATGAACTGGGATATCAACCAGATTATGCAGATCATCATAGTACGGTTTGTCAAGAAGTTTCCTTCGGCTGTTGTTTACGCAGGGCAGTGACGTGACAGCAGGCGTGAGATGTTCTCTTCGATGTCAGTGACGCTTTCTTTTACAAATGATGTATGCTACTCAACCTCGTTGAACTAGAGGGCTTACTGATCAGGGTGTGACATATTTATAAGGTTATTTGATTAGCTGCCGTTTATTTCCGGTCAGAGATCTTTGGTGCGCTTACACGTAATAGCGTTAAGCATATTGACTATTGATTACTTTTGTGTATTTTCTTATGTTTTAGTTTTTGAAAGCCTTACCCATTCGTCAACTTCGAAAATGGCTAGGACCTCTGAGTCTGCTAATTTAAAGATGTGGCTAGACCGATATATAGTGAAATATAATTACCAAGCATTCAATTGTGTTGATCTGTCTTACTTTAACTGCTGTGAATAACAGTTTTGTGACCATTGGAGGGAAGGGTATGTCTTCATTGAGTACCGTGTGACCAAGTACGTGACACGTCGACTAGTCGATATTGATGGACCCTCGACCATCTCTTCAGCAATGAATGCAATATTTTCGACCTAAGGAAAGCTAAGGGGCCTTTCAGCGTCTCTTCTAGGGTAGGATCTCCTTAGTAGTTCGATGGAGGACTTTATTACGAAATTGTTATGTTGGCCGAAAAAACAGCGGTTTGCAAAATAAATTCCTCATTTTATTTCTGACGAGATGTCGTTGTACTTAGCCGTTCGGATTCGGCATAAAACAGAAGCCTGTTGCGTTGTAACGCAGCGTTGAATTTAACGCATCGTTGAAAACGCGCTCTGTGTGAGTGTGACAGGTGCTATGTGTTTTAGTATAATACAACGCGGCGGTACAACGCGCTCTGGTTGACGGAGCCTTAATACTAAAGTTCATAAGTTTCAATGGAAATTCGGTCACGTCAATCCAGTCGGTGGGTGCTATAATACGCGGACTAAATTCTTTGATATTTTTTATGATTTGCCTTAGTGTAAAAATTCTGTTATGGTCGATTTGCCGGGAGGGCGATAATGGGAGGGAGCATTACCTCTTGGGTTTCTTGCCCCATCAATCTCTCGACATGCACATCTAGCAGCATTTAGCAGCTGCTGCTCTACATTTCAAAGTTGTCACTGCTATTTTGTATACTTTAATTCAAGCCACCATTGTGTTGCGTAGAACTGACGGATTTATTTTTTTTTCCGCGAGAATATTCGATTTCCCTAACCTGGGAGGATACGTGTTCAGGACCCTCTTTCGTACAGTGATTATCTTTTGGCGATAACATTTCGACGGTACATCCTGCATCACGTAAGATCAATAGTCGTTTTTTCTGTAGGCGATATCACATTATTTGCTTCACTTAAAACAATTATCGTCAAATCACAGACTATTATTGAGCGATTGCTTATGAGGACTCGACTACCGTCTGAGTGATAATCGTTTTCAAAGTTACGGAATGGCGCCCTGTTTTTTTGTTCTTGCCCTTCCCACGCTGTCTGGGATTTGCGTTGTAGCTCCTTGATATGTGCTCTTCTACTCATCTTCATAGCACGGACGTCTTTTTGGCTGGTGCCATCAGAATATATATCCATAAAAAAATGAGTCGTAGGAAGACATTTTCAGAGAAGGCCACATTCCTATACAGTAGAGTAATACCTTATACAAACAATATTTTTTGTTGTGATATTACTCGTGACGTTTAGCTGCAAATAAAGTTTGATTGGTACCTGACTAAAATGTGTTAATTGTGTATAGACCTGCACCTACTCTTACGATGATCGATATACGTGCCTAAGTACAATATACGATCACGCGCTATGTAAGTCATCGTAACGATGATGTTTTGCGGCACCATATAAGGCCAAGAATAACGATAATAAATAAAACGTGGCATGTTGTGTAATTTTCTCCGTCGTAAATATTATTTATACGAGAACATTTGCATCCTGTCAGTTTGACTGATAGAATATCGTAACGCTCAAGCATAACAAAATGTCTTTGATAACAAGAATTTTTATACTTTTACGACTTTTGCATAATATGACAAATGCTGGCATTTAAAAGATCGCTAGTAACTACTATTACCCTATGTTGGGAAACGCACTTAGACTAAACTATTGGCGCTCCCTGATGATAAAAATGATTTGTCTTAACAAAGCTAGGATAATTAATTAGCACAAGGGGTTTATGTCGCAGTGTTGTTTGTAGATCAGTATGTCTAACTATTTTTTAGTCCAGCAGACTTATGCATATCAATTAATGATGCTTTCTTATTTTGACTTAGCGATAGTGCCCTATGGACTGACTTAGGTCTAGTAGTACATAAAATATAAGGTATCACTTCTGATCCGCTAAAACAAGAATTTGACTAGCACAATATTAGAATCTACTACAAATCCACATTACAACGAATCACCAAATTAAAGCACATGTATTCGGTAATGTATCTGACCTAGACTGGTGCTGAATTAAATATTAAATTTGCATTCCAATTAATGACATTTCCGCTGTCACCACTCTAGATAAAGCCAATCTCATTGCTGCTCAGTTAGCAGAGAGTTCCACGTTTCCAGATTGTGTCCAGTCTCCTTCTAAGAACTCAGAACGTTTTATGGAACAAATTGTTGCCGCCAGTCTCTAAAAACATATTCAATCACGAAAGCTTCTCAATTACCGGCAATACGGTTTCGCGGTTTTGGTAGCGAAAGATGATTGTTGAACATGATATTTCAAAGGCATTTGACAGGGATTTATTCAAAAAAATCGTTTTCTTAAAAATGCGTGATTTTGAATTCGATAAAACCCTTTTTTTGGGATTAGAAATTATCTCTTGAAACATTAAATTCAAGTTGTTTTAAATTTCAATTTCAATCCTGATACTCCGCCACTTTATTTTTTCAATTTTACTGACGAAACTTGAAACCGAATCTATGACTTTGCTAATGACAGTACCCTTAGCTTTTAATATTCGTCTTCAAGTCCACGCCCCTGAAACAAAAACGACAAAATATATTAAGTCAATTAAATTCCGACCTTGACAAAATAATCAAATTGGATAGGTAAAGCTTGAATGCTTCATAAGCTCAAAGGCCTAATTGAAAATCCACGTACTATTCTAATATTATCTGTTATATGATTGCACAAAATCTTTCTAATAAAAATCCAACTTGAACAGCTAAGACCTATTAAATTGTTCATTGCATCCTCGGCAATCAATTAACATTACATTTTCAGAACTTTTGAATCTACTGGAATGTCAACACATCCACACAGACTAGCATTAAACTTCTATACCAACGTCCTTCTGACTTTTTTATTTAATTCAGTCTTCTGATGATTTTATCGCCTAAACTTTTTGTTGTTAAAAATTAATTAAATAAATACTAGACACCAGAGCCCTGATCACGGTCAGGCTCGAACATCTTGCAACATATTCATTGTTAGGTCAAGTATAAGGGTCATACAATTTTACACTTATAAAAAAAGAAACACCTTCAAAACTGCGCCAACTACAGAGGTTTTAATCTCCTCAACATCGCCCACAGGAACCCCTCTGCTGTAATATGTGAAAGCCTGAAACTGTTCAGCAACAACCTGGTCGGTCATTATCAGTGTGGCCTTCGACCAGTAAAGTCAACAACAGCCGAAGAAACTAAAAACCGACCTCAACCAACTCGACAGAATAACAGATAGCTAGGAACCGGGCTAATTGCAGAGGCATGATGGTTGAGGCTAAAGTTCATTTTATAAACATTCATGGCTTTGAAAATAGGCGAATAAAATCCAGAAACTGCAAGTGTTATTGGCTTTTTGTTTAAACACAACCAGATACACCTCGATCGGTATACCGCCGCACTTACCTACTGAGCCATTGGTTAATCCCAACATATCCCGAGTATTACTACCAAAAGCATGTTGCATTATCAATTTGGACTTATTTTATCTACTCCAGAAATACTCCTATTAACCTTTGTCCCATCATTCCACATCGTGCGATTGATGTATACGAAATGCGTATTTCAAGATAACGGTTGTTTGTTTCTACCATTCTGTTTCTAAAAATAAAAGCGATGGCAATTCAAATTGATAAGAAGATGCTGCACATTAATAAAAAAAAATTAAAATAATCTTAATCTTATCTCCCCTTTAATCCAGTCAACAATTTTTTAAAGTTCCATGTTCACTCACTGTCTCTCTTAACCTACAAAGGGTAGATACCAGGCCAACCTATTATTTAATCGAATCCACAATAGAAAACTAGGTACGTAGGTAATGAAATTCAAGATACTATACGAGCTTAACAAATAAAACCTACATTCCTGTTTACCAATGCAATTCTGATAACGAAAAATCAATTTGATGACTGTGCCGTTGTTTTTAATTTAAGTACGTACATACTTCTTGAAGTGCTTATGACTTATTTGTTACTCTTTGGGCAAATGAACTTTAGAGTGCTCTTTGAAAATAAGTAAAGTACTCAATAAGCTACATTTTAAGAGTGATATATACCTGCAAGAGATATTTTGTTTGTTTAAATAAGAACCTGATAAAAGGCTGTAAAAAAAGTACGCATTTACCATCAAGGCAACAAGAATTGCAAAATTTTATAATAACACATCCAAGGTTGATATATGTACTAGGAAATTAAAAATTACAAAACGAGCGATAGTTATCGCTTTCGAAGGCTTTTAATGAATAACAAGTGAGCTGTGTGGAACACAGAATACCGCTTTATAAATGTGTAATAACATTACTGCAAAGTCTAGATGGGAAAAAGTAAACATGAGAAGGCTACAATCCGCTGTGCGGATTGCTTAACACCCTATCCCATCCCATTCTTTAAATTATTATTCCCAAAATGTGGGCTTTATGGCGATGAAATATAGAAAATGACAATGTCACAACATATTGTTCAGACAGTTTATCAAAATCTTTTATGGTTCGAAAAAAAAACAACGTTTTTCTATTGCATATAACTTTGGGTGGGGTATACACCAATAGTTTTTGGAGGAATACGACCCCAAAAAGTAGTCGTGGGTTAAAATGTTCTAAGGACGAAATGTTTATATTAATTTTATTAAAATGTTTGCATCAAAAGTTTTTTCGGATATTTGAAAATTTTACCGTAAAAGGTTTTTTTTTACTGAAAACGCCCTCAAAAAGTGGGCGTTGCAAAAAACTTTGTTTTGACAAAATATAGATGTTGGTATTGTCTAAATATGTTACCAAGACACTTTTTGAAAATTCTTAACCGTTTGATAAAAAACAACATTTTAGTGAAAAAGGGGCGTGGCAGTGGGCGGATTTTGAAAATGTTTACACTTGTTAGATCTCTCAGCTAGCGATTCTGAATCGATCCATATACTTTGAGGTATATTCATCGAAATTATTTTTCTATGTTACAAACTTAATGTCAAAACTAAAATACCCCTATTGGAAAGGGTATAAACATATAATAAGGCTAGAATCTGATGTGCGAATCGTCTATCACCCCATCCCGTTCCATTTTTAAATATGAACAAGTCGGAGCTGACTGACTGGCTAGGAAAGTTTATCATTTAGATGATAATATTAGGTCTGTTTAATGAGCCTGAGATGCACAGAAATATGCTGTGCGAAAGTTTTCTGCTTTCTGTTTCATGAGCCTGAGTTGGACAATCTTAAACATATTTTGTGCACCTACTTTTAAGTTGGTACACATAATTTTCAAATGTCAATGTCTAGTTGACAGTTTTTTTTGTTTCGATTGTATTTTGATTTCTTAGGCCCAGTTTTTCAGTCCGAGATGAAAATTTAAGAAGAAAAATATTGTAAGATCGTGAAAAAATCATTTTCATTTGTTTTGGAAAAATAAAACCAACCAGCTAATAACTGTGCTGTTACAGATTCTATACATTTTGATAATTTTTGACAGCAAAATCGACAAATCATCAGTGTTACCATATTGAATCACCACTCATATTATGAAGTTTAGTTCTGCACTGAAAAACTGTTTCATGAGTTAACTCTAGATTAAATTTAATCCAGGGTTAGTTGAATCAGGGTTAACTCATCACTGGGCCTTAAGAGAATTAACTCTCTATCAGGGCATAAAATAACTAACAAATTATGGAAAGATCTTTAAAATGTAATATGTCTTTAAGAATTTGACATACTTTAATGAAGAAAATGTTTATCTTGTACAAGATTTGACAAGCTTGAGCTGCACGCAAAAGTACAGCTTTTTTGTGTTTCATGAGAAAATACGCTTTATGAAAGTGTTCTACTTTTTGTTTTATGAACCTGAGCTGGGCAATCTAGTGCACGCCTCTCTGCATCTACTTTTGAGGAGGAACACAAATGTTTTAAACAGAACAATTAAGAACAATTAAGAATTATAACCGCTATCAGGGCAAACAAAAATGGTACAACGCTCTTCTTATCTATATGTGCTAGGAATATGTTAAAAACCATTCATTTACAGCTATTTAAAAAAATGTATACATTGACCATATTATGTCTTTCGAAATGTTATATTTATGTACTTTAATGTAGAAATAATATAACTTGGCACAGATCTGTACTTTTCGGTTCTGACAGTATTTGCTTTGTTGCGCTGTTCTGTCCTATTCTGCTTTAAGTTAACTGTTATTAAACAAAGCTCATATGGTGTTCAGATATTTTATTCAATTTCTTTGAAATTTACTCACACCGTTGTCCGTAAGATATTTCAAAAGTAATATCATAATATGTCTGATCTCGTCCACTATTAGGTGTTTTGCCGTAATTTTGCAGTAAAAAGTTGTAAATTCTTTAATTTCTTGAAGTGGGGTGAAGATAGAGACAAATTTACTTAAAAGTAGTGAGTGCGTTTAAGTAAAACTCAGTAAACTTATTCGATTCGTGGTAGGTACTCTTAAAGAACAAATAACAAATAAATGAACTGTCACTTTCGGATACCAACTGCCATTTTTATTAACTGCAGTAAATTATTTTACTGATTTTTTAATGGGGTGGTGTTTTCTTCTCTCAAAGCTCTCTCTTTTACTAATTATTGCGTACGGGAACGAAAATAAGTAAAAATCATGTAAGAATCTGTCAAAATAATATTGTACGGGAACATTATGATATTATGATGGATAGAAAGTGTTGTTTTGTTGCATAAATATTTCTGTCCGATTGGTTTTTACCAACGTTTAAGACTATGGTGGCTTCTTTAACGCGTTTCTTAACTTTAGGCTTCAAATTCAATTTCTGGTCTAATAGCAGTTGATTCTATAAATTTAAGACTGTCGCTATTAAGCTTTTTTGGGGTCAATGTTCCAGTTCGATTATTTGAGGGGTTGCGCCAAGTCTACACCTGGCCATATCGCAGTTCTTTTAGGCTTTTGAGGTATTGTATTGATACAACATACAACGATTAACAGTCTAATTAATACCTCTTACGTTCGTGTTGGAACTGGCCCACACTGTATGTTGTTCGTTATCATCATAACCATGATATGGACAACTTTGCGCCTTTCAGATGCCTTAGGTTTCCCTGACGAATTGATCCCACATGATAGTGAGCAGATAGTTGTCGTTTTAAATTCCACATTGGATCCAGCAGAGTTCTGCTTGATCAAGTAGAAATATATTTAAGGATTTGTAGTGTTACTGTAATTTCTTACGTAAAACAGTTTATTGCTGAGAGTGTTAAGTTTACACACTAGGTTGTTGACAACCCAGGGTTCCTGGATCAGAACTATTAATTGTCCCTACTTACTACGATGACAGGGTTTGAAGTGATATAGGTTAATCTGTAAGAGCTCCATTATCGGAACCGCAAACAGAAACATTCGCTTCGCTAACAAGGTGTCACACTACAAAGCAGGGAACATTTTGGAATTCTGAGCTTTCACACTGAATTAATGCAATAATATAAATTTCCAAATTCAAATGGATATAAAAGCTAGGTTTGATGCATTTTTTCGACCCACATTTTTTTGTATTTCAGTAAAAATAACCGAAATTAAAGGTTTAGTTTTTACAAATTTCGGAATGTCATCAGACATTTCAACTAGTACTAGTACTACTTGTAGCTGCCGGAAGTAACAATTACATGGCAAGTTAAAAAGGCACGTGTATATACGACTGAAGGATCCCTTTTTTAGGGCAAAATATTATGCTTGGGTGTGATCATTAACGTCAAAAATCTGCGCAAGTTCAATCGAATTCTTGTTTTATGCGTTTTTTAATGCTCTTATAAAGCCAAATTTTTGCAGTCAACGTGAAGGTCAAACGTCAAATCTAACCTAACTGTCTATATTAGCTGAAAAAAGCAAAATCTAAAAATTGAGAAAATTTGGTAAATATAATAACTATGAATGAGATCGTAATGATTATCTACATTTCTTTTCCTTTTTAAACGCAAAACGAGTGTGTACTTAAAAGTATTTTTTTAGAAACGAGTGTGTACTTAAAAGTATTTTTTTAGTGGTACAGTACAAAGATTACCACAAGCTTGCGCACTGACGGAACATGTTTAAAATTTACATATTCAACATGTCATGAAGATTTTTTTGATTTCAGTAAAATTACCCGACATTGTAGGTTTATTTAAGTTATTCTTTACTCCTCATTTTGTATGAGAGCTAAAATTCAGCGCAAGAATGATAACTGGCTTTCGTATAAAAAACGTGTATGACAGCTGAAACCCGAATTTTTCTGTAGTGTAAATTTCTTCAGACAGTTAATACCAATTAAGTTATTACTCACAACCAGCAAAACTAATGAATCACAGTTGTTTATTTTGCAGCAGTATACAAATTCTACACCTGACTTTTTAAACTGCATTCCACTTGTTATCTTATCAATTTGTTCCTCAAACAAGATGGAGTTACCTAGTCATCTGACATTTCCAAATATGTAACCAACAATTAAGATCAATGACGCATGATTGTAATGTTGAGCTTTTTTACAACACTTAAGTCTATTGTTTCTCATATTTGCACCATTTCCCTTTGTTTATTTGCAAATTTCAAACCAGTCAGACATTATAGGTAAAGTCACGATTAAAAAAAATATCATGTACCTACAATTTTATTGCGACTTAAACTGCGAAACAAAGTTTTTGCACTTCAAATTTGTGCAAAATTCACTGGTCGCTGTTTTAACGCTTAGCAATTATTTTAACCGCGCTAATTTAGCAAAACAAACAAGAGGAATTCATTAAAATTCAATTCATTAAAAAAAAAAAACTTAACTCCGTGGAATTTTCAAGGTAGGTATGATTATTAATCAGCTGTGATTGATGGGCAATTTTTGGCAAATTATGGCAAATGGCAAATTATTTCATAAAACCAATGAATCATTCCACGATTTGTATACACGAAAATATTTGTCAAATTCTATGAACATAATTGACAGAAATTGAATCGCATTCATATGAATAAAGTGTGTTAAGAGATTTGCTATCAACTCGAATCTAAGTTCTTGTGTGCAATTTCGGCGACATATTCGTTTTATAAATTTACGAGTTCTCAAATCAAATACCATCTGAAATGAAAACAATACCTGAGTCATACAAAAGCGACGTGTCCCAATAGGCAGCCAGCAGCTGAAATACGTCATATGATTTATATATGCCGAACAAGTGACGCCTGTTCAAAGTCGTCGTTTTACTTAAAATAAAAGCGTTGCCAATAGACGATAGACATCAGCCTTGATGTCCCACTTTGTTAAACAATTTTTATCTTGTCTGGATTTTAAATTTTCGACTTGAATATGTGAAAACAAGCCCGTATCTATGTACTGTACGGGTATATACTTAATTGATAAGTATGTGCTCTAAAGTGCTAATAAATAAAATAAAAAAAAAAACACCAATAAATCATGTTTAAGAACTAAAATGATTTATTACGCAAGAGAGAATTAGCATATTTTGTTAGTGCCAAAATGAATACGCGAATATAAAATGATATTATTTCTCTATATCCTTCTATAAATCTATACCTATTTCCGGCTCAATGGAAGCGACCTTTGAACAATTTTTTTCATTACTTTGGAATTTTTTTTACGAATCGTTGTCGTTGAGTTAATGTTGCTTATATTATCATCGCGAATACAGCGTGTTGTGATAATAAATCAATAAATTGGTTGTTTCAATTTTGCCCCGCCTCTTTTCTGTCACGATTAATACATGCGTATCGCAACATTTATATCCCACAGCCATTCTATGTCGAAATTTGACGTCAATTGATATAAATCTTAAGAAAAGATAACCTTATCACATGTTGTAGTTCAATCAGTGAAGACTCGTACCAGCCATTTAACAAGCTCGTGTTTGAACTACGCTAGTAAAATCAATGACAAACTGGTAAAACTGTTCCTGTAAACTGAATTCGCAAAATATATCGGTAACAGATCACTTTCCCTCATCTCTCTGAGAAATTTCCCTTTCAAAGTAGTAAAACAAACTGTCAAAGGCTCAATATTTAATGTCTTAAAAGATGGGAAATTGTATGTTTATGACGAGCGTTTCATAAACGGAACTAAAACTCCATGGGTTATTGATGTGAGTTGATCAAACAATGCAATCTCAATTTGAAAATATTTTCTTTATCAAATGGAATTTTTATTTTACTGCTCTCTCGATTTTTGTCAATTAAATTTTACAATACCATTTCAAACATTTACGACGTTTCCCATATCGGTTTCACATACAATGTTTTACATTTCTTTACCAAGTCGTAAGTTTATCATGTATACAACGTTTGCGATGAATTTCAGACGTTCCCGTAGTTTTTCTTAAATTTCTCACTTTTTTAAGAGAATTTAACATAACCCAAAAATATGACAGTTTTTAATGTATTGCTAAATATCCTCCAACCGCAGTACCTTCTGTTCAAAAGCATCAGATAGTACCAAAGGGTATATAACCACATAGAGTGCGCATCTTATACAACGAAAATTCACTATGTGGGTACTGATATTGATACCCCAGTGCTCACATTGCTACCCCAGCATCAAACAACAGCATAGCCGATGCATACGAACGACGAAATTCCCCTTCGCACTTACCGCCCGCGTCTGAAACGGCTACACAATTTTTAGCTGTGATGCGTACTCTATGTAGTTCTATACTCTTTGATATCACTTATTGTATTTAAAGGAAGGAATAATCTGAAAATATCCTATTTTGACAGATGTGATTTTGTCTAAGTTTAGGAACGATGAATATTAAACTGACTTCGGCCCTCATGTTGCCTGCTTAAAATGTGGCACAGTAAAAGCTTTCAAAAACACACAGAAAAGAAACACTATTGTTCTTTTGCATGTTTTTGACGTTTATACCTTATGCTACTGACATAAAAGGTACGTTTTTTTTTGCACATATATACATTTGATAGTTAGAAAAATGTGGAATATAAAAATTAAGAAGATTTGAAATACAGAAACAATCTAGGATCACAATGTTTAACTTGGAGCGAAATTTCGCAATGCCCAAAAGTTTTTCCATCCGTCTAAAAAATACTTTGCGAAGCTATCTTTTTTAAATGTGCGCTTCCTATTTCGTTAAAATGTCAGTCGAACCTGTTGGACCATAGTCATATGTTTCGGGGAAGCATTGTTTTTCCCTAAAAATTAAAATATTGCTCTTCTACAAGTTCGCTAGCTGTCATTTTGACACTGACGTGGTCGCGAAGTACTCTATAGAAAAAAAGTACTTGAATAGGAAAGTTCAGATTCAAAACATATTATGTAGTTGAAAAACATGTTTTTAATTCTTAAAAGTACTAAATATAACATGCTTCATAAAAAATACAAAAGACTTTCATAGGCATAATTTAATATGGTTACATTCATATTTACCGGCACGATGATGAATGTGTCATAACTTTCTAGTTATCGCTATTTTATCGGTTTTGTGTGTGACCTTTTTTTAAATTAGGTTAGGTTTTAATGAGTTTTTGCGCTCTTATGAAGCTTAAAACTCTCATAGACTTGCGTGGTGGTCCCTTAGCGATACCCCTTCCTGAAGAATAATTGTTGATGAGGTGGTATAATGATTTTTAAGTGCTCCAGGACTCCGAAAGTGATAGTCATTCCAGACCAATCCTTTCAGAAGCGCATATGATCTGGCCCATAGGGGTGTTTGTCAGATCTTGTAGATCGATAAAGTAGTGGCTGCTAAGAAATTGTCCTTGGCTGTTGCTTATCGCAGGGCAGTGACAGTTTGGTTCGTGATACTTTGCCAATGACGTACTTTATTATCTAAACAAATTTTGATTATGGTAGATCTGTTCCTAAATCAAGATGTATGCGAAACATATTGGTGATTACCCAATCATAAATCGAATGATTTAACTATTTGATAATAAAATAAAATTAATCAGTCACGCCGTCTATCAATTGTAAAACAATAAAGCATTGTTGGCGATAGATGCCAATTTAAGCGGCCTTAACGTGGATGATAAGTTGATGTATAGATGTCTCGTCTTTAAATTCGTTGGTCTTCTCCAGTATTTGATTAAGTGTGAAGATCTGTCGGGCCGGAAGCCACCCTGGAACGTGTCGATAAGTGTGTTTGCAGACAGGCTTAAAAGTTCACAAAGTACGTTGGATAGGATTTTATATGCTACATTTAGCAAGGATATGCCTCGGTAGTTGTTCCAAGAAAAGGGTTCGCCTTTTTTGTATCTGTTACATATGGAACTTATATTCCAGTCAACGAGCATGCTCTCTTTGTTGATAGTTTGGTGCATGTTCACTTCTATGGCAACACTTCCGTATTTAAAGCGTTCTTCTCGTAATCCCTAAGAATCTGCTGCATTGTTGTTTTGTATGGCTACACTAACTTTCAAATTGAGTGGAAGCGTTACCTCTTTTTGACTGAAGGTGGATCGGTGCCGATTAAGCAGCTGCGGTAATGCTACCTGAATACATCTACAATTCCCTGCGCGTCAATATATATGTTGCCATTGTTGTTTGGGTTCCAACTTTGAACCCAGCTTTAGAATATATTTTGTAGAATTGACGGATGTTCCTCTATGTATAATGTGCGTCAAAAATAATGCACATGTGCTATGAGTCCATTAATCCGTTTTGCCCTTTAATGAAACGGATTTCTTTAATAAGTTCATCCGCTGCAGCCCTAGTTGTAAGTGTTCCTTAGAATAGCAGCAATAGTTACAATCCAAATTAAAATAATGATTAAAATTTCGTTAATCTGAAGAGAGTCCTTTTTGTGTTTTTTTATCTTCTTTATCAAAACTTATGGGACCGTCAAGACTCATTGGGAGTAGAAAATAAAAATTGTCTTTGCTTCATGAACGACATGAAAGTGCTATCTGTGCAATAACAGTGGTAAAAAAGCAACAGTACAACTTTCATGAAAACAAATTGGCGCCATGCTAATCGAATTTTCAAACGCATGGTGTATTTAAATTCCTTACAAATCAATAAGTTACCCCTCCACTTTATAATCGTTTTGATTTACGTTACGTTACCCATTTAACATGGACTGTACAGTCTAAAGTTCTCCTGGCGCTATGAAAAGTTCCAGTTAAAAATAAATTCCACCCTAATTTATGCATTTTATGGGCTACAAAGTATGCAATATGTTTTTTAATCCTCACATGAAACAAATTTAATTAGTCTTGCCATGCATTACAAGAGTGACAAGCTAACCCAATTTGTTTGTGATAAGCGCCCAATTAAAGTTAATGAGATTTCCCATCCACAATTCGGGCAAATATCGAAAAAACTTGATTAGCTTTTATCCAATTGATAGTTGACACAATTTTAAAGGTACACACCGGTTGACAGTCACAAAAGATAACCATGTCAACGAAATGCAATAACGAGTTATTCATTATTGCGCTCACTACGTCTCTTGCAATTTGTCACAATAAAACATAACAAAGAACGCAATTTCGCACGAAAGCAATTTTGATAATAATAGATATTCTTCTAAAAGAAAAATAATATATTATTGTCAATTCATGACAGAGCACAACAGATGCATTATCTATCACGAAAAGCAATTTTTCGAATTTTCATGAGAAAATTAAAAATTCGTATACCATACATTACGTACTCGCAGGTTCTAATTCTGATTATCGCTAGGTCGAGATTTTGGCACGAATAGCAATTTTTCATTAACGACGAAAACAACGATTCTTTGTGCGTTCTAATTGATTTTTTTCTTTTTTCTTGGCCTATTCTGGCCTGTTGCTTTTTCTGTATTTTTGAACAGTTCAATATTGACGTACTTGCATGGCCTGGCTATAATTCTAAATATAAATATTCTATTGATCTGATTGTTAGCAATATACACACGGGGGGTAACGTAGGTTTATGCAAAGAGTCCATACACCCAACGACCTTGGGTATTGATCAGGAATGTGGTAATATCTTAGTCAATGGAGTTGTAGTTCGAGTAGAAAAGAATTCGAAATGGGTTGCTTTTAAGCGCGAGGTAATTGATTGACGAGAAAAAAAGGAAATATTTGGCATTCAGGGCCTCAAGCCTATCATATTGAATTGGATGTGCGAAGTTATATTTCTGTTTTACAGTTAAACGACGATTCCAAACCCCAAATGTGAGAAAGTTTTATACTCTTGCATTTTTGTCAGACTTGCAACAGGGGCAGTTAAAAAAATAGATGTTTCTGAATTTCTAAATTCTTACCATTTGTGAAGATTCTTATTTCTCGGCGGCGATTTCTGTTTTTCAGACAATAATGTCATTCCTTTTGCAGCAGATTGAGACAGAATTGCGGATGTAATTTATTACAGTTAATAAATAGGAAACAATTACAGATAAACCTTGGGTCTTGCAAATTGTTTTTTATAATCATTACTCAGGTGATTATGCTTGTAGATGTTTATTGACACTGCTCTTGAATTGTTGTTCGTTTGATTGTTTGGTTGGTCAGTACCTATTGTTGTTCGTTTGATCAGAACCTAAATAAAATTGGTGCTACGTTGTTCATGTCGTTAAGATCGATAGTGTGCCAATGACGGGCTCAGTTGCGCAATAGTTAGTGCCAAGAACTGCCGCTAAGATGGTTAGCGTTCGATTCCCAACAGTAGCAACACCTAAATGATTTTTTACTGTTGATGATCTAACAAGTTTATGTCAGGTGTTGGGATTCAGCATAAAACAGGAGATCCGCCATAGTGCAAAAAGTACACACGCGCACGTGAATGGTTGTGAGAAAAAGCTATGCCCTGGGTACTAAAGTGTTTGTTGCCCTAAAAATGTGTATTTGTTTTTTTAGTGTTTCTATGATCTGCAACTTCATGTCTTACAGGTCGCTGAAATCCAATAAGTCTTGGGATGATTTACCTAAGATCCTTTGACAATTTTGTAATAAAGGGTCAGAAACCTAGAACTCTTCGCTGAGTCGAGGTCGCAGATTTAAAATATTCCACCAGATACTATAAGGCAGATAAAGTTGAGTGTATGTTTCGGTGCCGAACTGGAAACATAAGAACAGTATTTAAAACCTGGGCGTACCTGGCTTTATAGAGAAGAAGAAGCTTGGTTGGTGTAAAATATCTCTTGCCTCTAAAAAGGGAACTTAGTTTAGACGAGCAAATAGAATTCTGCGATGTCATTCTGATAAGGTATAGCAGTTTACCAAAGCTCGACAAGCGGCTTTTAAATAGATAAACAAGCGGTGGGTGGCGATATTTAGTTTTTGGTTTTTTTTTTCAATATCTGGCGTAATGTGACAATTTGGTCGATGATGATCAAGGAAGATGTTCATTTGTTCACCCTTCTATCCTTATCTAGATCTGATTTCAATCTTAGCCGCCTATTACAACTACCGCTCCGTAAATTCACACTTGTAAATTTTGTTTTGTAGTAAGTTATCGGAGAGGACACGCACATAGTTGAGTTAACAACAGTTACAAAAATTTCAAACATTTATTAAAAAAGTAATCAAGTATTAAAAGCGCTATTTAAACTTTAAAGTAGCATAACCGATGTAGAATAAGTCATCCATTGCAACTATTTTTTTGGTTCCTTTTTGGGTCATCATTTGGGTAGATTAAAAACAGAATTTCTATTTCTTCTAACCTTTATTAAAACCACGACTTTGTTCAATTAAAATCAGATCTTCACAGATGGAATTACGAACAAACTTGTGGGCTGTTTCAACAATTCCCCAAACGATGATGACAAGACCTCCACCGCTCAAAATGGCTCCTCCGACTTTACAAACAGCGTTGTTCTCGTACGAGTCTATGGCAACAAAACCGATTTGCTCATCGATCGGAAAGCCGAAACACGCAACATAAAGCTGCTGCACTCGTACGGATTTGCTCCATCGCTCTTTGCCACCTTTAAAAACGGACTCGCCTACGAGTATGTACCTGGAGTAACGCTGACCACAGATAGTGTCATTAGACCAGAAATCTGGAGACTAGTAGCCTGTCGTATGGCTGAAATGCATAAAGTTTCTCAAGACAATGGACTTACGATACCATCCGCACGTGAATCCATGCTGTGGAAGAAGATGCAGAGCTTCTTCGATCTGGTGCCCGAACGTTTTTCTGATGCAGACAAGCATAACAGGTAATTCGATGCAAACATCCAATGACGTTTCAACACAAATTGTTATATTCGCAGGACATAAACATAAGAAGGACTAGATTTCGAAAATCGTCTTCTTCTTGGTAGTGATCTGGTTCTGTTGTTGCACTCAGATGTGTATGAACTCTTGTAATTTGTCATTTTTATCCTTAAACAAAAAAAAAAAAAAACACACCACGTCAAATAAGAAACGAGTCTTGAACCGTCTTATATGCTAATTTCTTTATCCGTTCTAGGTTGCAAAAAACTTTCCTGCCGATTTCCAAGTTACGCACTGAGTTTGAGTATCTGTACAAGCGATTGAAATCGCTGGGCAGCCCCGTTGTGTTCGCCCACAATGACCTGTTACTGGGCAATGTGATTTACACAGAATCCTTGCAACGGATAACGTTCATTGATTACGAGTATGCAGACTACAATTTCCAGGCCTTCGATATTGGTAATCATTTTGCAGAGTTTGCTGGCGTCGATGAGATAGACTTTACGCGCTACCCATCGAAGGAGTTCCAAATGCAATGGCTACGAGTTTACCTAGAGACGTACTTAGACACCAGCGATATTTCTGAGAATCAAGTCGAGCGATTGTACATGCAGGTGAATCAATTCGCGTTGGCGGCGCACTTGTTCTGGACGATATGGGCACTGATTCAGGCCGAATATTCAACGATTGATTTTGATTTCGTCGAGTAAGTAGTTTCATTTTCTCCATAGAATTTTGAGCAGTCACCTGTTTAATCGCCTCCCATGGTAGTGTTTGAATCCAAAGAGTTTGCATTCGTTAACATTTTTTGTCTACCTCTCTATTTACAGATTCGCCTTCACCCGGTACAATGAATACTTAGATAAAAAGGACAAATTTTTATCTCTAGACATTAACACGCAAAGCTGCAGCTGAGACACGCTTCATCAATACATCGTCTGACACGAGACCAGCAAGACATTTACAAAGTTGCACGTCAAACTAAGAAGACAAAAAATTATGTCATTTGTATAAAGAAATAATTTAACAAAAAAAAAAATATACATAAATATAAAATAAAAAATTTAAAATAAAATCTAAGCAATTTTTCATTGCATCATTCCGCATGTTTTTAAACTTGCATTTTATTTAAATAAACAAATAAAATAACGCTTCCCGTTGATAAATGAAATCTCTTCACTATAGAGTTAAGGAAACCTACATAAACAAATAAATTTCTTATAACAAAAGTTAAAATGGGAGCTAACTCGTAATAACGTTTTTAATAATGAATATACGTTCTTGTTTAAAAAGCTTTAGTCTTAGGTTTAAAATTGATATTTTAATGTTTTTTCGTTTATTTTGTTGAAAATTCGTATGTATAAAATAATAAAAAGAGACAAATAAAGCGAATTTATAAATTAAATACGAGATGGATTTTAGTTTAATTAGAAAGTGAAAAAAAATATCATCTAATGTCAAAGAACTCTGACGACATTGTGAACAAGAAATGAGAACGGCCGAATTGATTTACTGACTTGCCATCAAATTTATATTTGAGTTTGACATAGAAAGTCGATATAAGCTTGTTGACCTAAAATAATGGTTAGAACAAAATTTTTTTCCTCCAAAAGTTTAAGTACAAAATAATCGAAGTGTTACGGGCCAAACCCACCGAGCAACCGAAACATAGTTTTTCTTCTTTTTAAAAACTGCTAATTATTTTCAATTTTCTGTGTTTTTCAGTTAAAAATACTTAAATAAAAGAAATAAACCACATGAATCTTAATTTTTTTTATCTTTATATAAAAGACTTCCAACCAAGACCTCAGTGGCACAAGTAGTAGGCACGGGATTATAAGTTCAATCCCCGGTTAGGGAATAAGTTGTTTTAATAATTGTACAGAGAACTGAACGTTCAAATAGCATCACTATTAGAAGGAATCTGACGAGGACACTTGGTAATGTCCGAAATAGCTATAATTCCAACCAAATAGTGTTGTACACAAGTTGTTGTAATTTCAATCATTCAATTGATAACCAGACATTTGTCAGGGGTCGTCCCCCCTTAGAGTTAGAATCGTTGTTACTCCTACCTCACTACTACCCCATAAAATGATTTTACTTGCTTTCCGTACCGACATTTTACTTTTTCATTTTGCAGTTTCGCATTTCTTCGTACCGAAACTGACGTTTTTTTCTTTCGTTGTAATTTCTGTTTGGCGAAGTTTGTAGAAGTTACTTGCCTCACGTTTTTAATGTCAAAGTGATTTTTTTTCTGTTTCTGTCCTATTTTCGGTGAGAATGAAATGTCAAAACTGAAGAGAAAAATAATAAAATAAAACGAAGTTTCGGTTTATAGACGCCCTTTACAGGCGTCTTTTGCTACTGTCGATAAGCGATTGACAATCGACATTGTTGATCGATAGTCGTTCGTCGATTATGAAGTTTGGTGTTCTGTACGAAGCGGCTGTCATCATTCATAGCAATCGATTTGAAATCGCAGTAATAAGACAAATATAGATTCATTATGGTTATGAAGCAATCAGAGCGTCGGAATAAATTGATTCTGCTTACTATTGAATGTACCTGAAATGTGAAAACATCAAACATAAAAGGTGCAGCCGAATAAAGAACAACATTACTGCCATCCAGGAAATACTAAGGGATGAGAAATAAAAAAGTGTGACAGCGACTATTCGGATGTGTATCAGTTAAATGCGACAGACTTAGACAAGAGATCATAGTCATATACTTCCAAGACATTAGCGAACTCATTGTTACAACCGCATCAATTCGGAATTCGCCAATATAAGTCTTACAGACTGGCGATCACAAGGATGAGGCCATATATTTTGCAATCGATTTTCACACTGTGAACAGGTACCTACATATTTTCCCAACAGAAAGTCATAAAATTAAATGGCAAATAAGGAACGGCCGTTGGAATTTTCCAATATCAAACAATGAACTACTTGAAAAGCGTATACAAGGATGAGGCCACATGAACATTGAAAGAAAGGAAAAAATGAAAAAAAAAAAATGTTTTCATTCTATGGTTTTAAATCATTTATTTATTATGTTTTTCTACATTAATGAGTTTGCACGCCATTTTTCTATATGGCCTCTATAAGACGGTTATGAATAAAATCATATACATATATATATATATTAAATAATCAAAGGAAATTTTAGCCGAGGATTTACAAATAGCTTCGATTAAAGCGTACTTGCCTTCATACACTTTACGAGATAACTCAAACATGTTCGATTATGTTAAAGCCGGGTAAAAGGGGCGGCCAATGCAAAAGTTCCACGTCTTTGGATTGAATCCAACTTCTAACAACCCTGGAAGTTGATGGGGGCATATCTAAACCTAGGGTCCGAAAATGTTTTCCACTTTTGAAAATGTTTCCAGCAAACATGTGTAGTTGATTCCATTCATTGTCATAGACAAACATATGAGAGGCTACAATCCGCTATGCGGATCGTAGAATACCCTATCCCATCCCATCCTTTAAATTAATATCCTCAAAATATAGGCCTTATGGCAATGAAATACAGAAAATGACATTGTCACAATATATTGCTCAGACAGTTTCTCAAAATCTTGTGTGGTTCGTATTTCTATTGTTAATGCCTTGGGATGGGGTATACAAACGGTTTTTGTAAGAAAACGCCCCCAAAATGTGGGCGTAGGTGAAAATGATCTATGGACAAAATGTTTATATTACCATTTCGGAAGTATTTGCATCAAAATTTTTTTCGAAAGTTTTAAAATTTGGACAAAAAGCGTTTTTTACTAAAAACGCCCCCAAAAAGTGGGCGTGGCAAAAAACTTTGTATGAACGAAATATAGATATTAGGATTGTCTAAATATGCTACTCAGACACTTTTTTGAAATTCCTTACGGTTTGGCCAAAAAATAAGTTTTTCTAAAAAGGGGGCGTGGCAGTGGGCGGATTTCAAAAATTTTTACACTTGTTCAGCTGGGAGCAACAAAGAGCACGTGTACCAAATTTCATCCTTCTAGCTCAAAATTTAAGGCCCAAAAACTGGTGACGTACGGACGGACGGACGGACAGACATGGCTAAATCGACTCAGCTATCGATTCTGAGTCGATCCATATACTTTGAGGTATATGTAGCTAAATTATTTCTCTATGTTACAAACTATGTATCAAAACTAATATACCCCTATGGGATAGGGTATAAAAATATCAAACCTTTTTTAGAACAAATTGCAATAATCTAAATTTCACTAAAAATATAATTGGAGAATTTATGCAGAAGCACTCCAATTTAGCTAAACAACTGATCCCAAATACTACACATGAAAGGCTACATCTGGGAAATATAAAGCAAAAAATTAAACGATTTTGGGCAACCAGTAAAGGACACAAAAGCTTGGAAAAAGCTATATTCTTTTTTATTAGATATGTATGCTATTCAGCGATTTAAATTTGCATTTTATCACTAGGTGATTGTAAATTAAAAATTTCAGACGAAGAATAAGCTATCTTTAGTTAGTAACAGGCGGAGGAACATATGAAGAAAAAATTCTCACAGATAATTCTCAAACAAGTCGTATAGAGGCAGTGTTTGAAGACTTTCTTACGTTAAAACGTTGGGGAATTTCCAAACGTGGGTAAACAAGTGGAATTGCAATTACAACAGCTGAACATGATTTTCACCAGACGTTGGAAACCTCACTCATGTCACTCCTTCATGATTCGGATATTTCAGATTAAAGAACATAAGACAAATAATGAGGAGCAGTACAAGAATTTAATCTGAAAATTAAAACCATGCAGTTAGATTGCTTTTGTCCCTGAGTTGTCTCGGGCAAGATTTTCAGTTCCCTCTGATGAACCTGAATGAAAAAAAAGCATCGAATTCATTGCTTTAACTTTGAATGTGTTATTATTAATTTGTTTTAGTATACCACTTATTCGTAATATCTTTTGGACGGTTGTTATGCTAGCTGGTACAACGCTGTTGATCTTATTATAGTGCTATGTCTTAGTTCTATCTATCGCTGTCAAAGTCTTTCCGGATCCAATTTTTTCAAACTATATAAAAACATTTTCTTTCTACGTTTTTTTAATATTCTTAGCAATGTATGGCCTCATCCTTGTGATCGCCAGGGTATATATTCCATTTTACCAGACAGAGCGAGACTTATCCCGGTACAACTGCACAATGTTTCTGATAGATAAAAGCGACTGATTCGTAACAAAAAAAGATAATAAGTTAATTACACAGTTACATAAAAAAAAACATATGAGAACGCTACAATCCGCTGTGAGAATCGTTGAATACCCTATCCCATTCCATCCTTAAATTAACCATCCCCAAAATGTGGTCGTGTCTAGAACTGAATGGGGATGAAATGTAGAAAATGACATTGTCACCACATGATCTTCAGAAAGTTTATCTTAATCTCTTCAGCTAGGTTCAACGTTTCACTTTCACTCGAAATGAATTTAAAATCGGTCTAAAGTAAAATTTTGGGTTTTCGAAGTTAAACAAAATTGAATTTCCATGTTCCCAAAATCGGTTTTATCATTTTGTGTGTGATTTCAATTCGATCATTTTAGTATCCGTGAAATTGTTGGGATGAGCTGACGTGATTGAAAATGTAAGTGAATAATATCTG
Organism: Rhingia campestris; assembly: GCA_932526625.1. Classification (NCBI taxonomy): domain Eukaryota; kingdom Metazoa; phylum Arthropoda; class Insecta; order Diptera; family Syrphidae; genus Rhingia; species Rhingia campestris. Next base: position 47,208,109 of record OW052182.1, on the reverse strand, counting down.
ATTGTAGTAATGTTGTATTTTACCAAATGTAAACACAAAAATGATTCCCAGGAGGCAAAATTTATTGAATTTATGGAGGATTTATGTCAGAGGATGTATGATGTATGAAAGAGGGCTCAGTGGCGCGATGGTTAGTGCGATGAACTGCCGCGCAGAAGGTCTGGGTTCGATTCCCAGCCGTAGCAACACCTGAATGATTTTTCACTGGCCCTCCTCTCGTGATGAACTGACAAATCATCCGAGTAGTATCAACTGTCAAGAATAGCTTATCTCAACTTAGCCGTTCGGAGTCGGCATAAAACAGGAGGTCCCGCCATCGTGCAAGAAGTACACACGCACACATGAATGGTTGTGAGAAAGCTAGGCCCTGGGTACTAACGAGCCTGTTGCGCCAAAAATTTGTATTTTTTTTGTATGTATGAAAGGAGATCCAGTTTCAGCGGAGGCTTTTTTTTTGAAAAGATACTATTTTCGGATCCTACTCAAAATCAGTGCATTAACTGAGAAGTATTCGTTCCTGCCTTCGGTGTCGATGACCCCAGGAATAAGAAATTCGTCCATGAAATGTTGTTTTGATTTCCGTTTTTCTTTATCCGACATGGAATGTTTGACCATCTTGGACAAATTTTGTTCTCCAAAACATTGAGAACTCTTTTCAATATCATTGATACAGTGCTACGGCCCAAAGCAACATCAGAATCTTTTCCAATTGATCTCAGAAAGTTTCTTTCTGTAAGGAAACGCAAAACTGAGGCGAACTGCAACACAAAAAATCTATGATTGTTTTAGGTGTGGCGCAAAATTTGGAAAGCATGTTTATTAACTCGATAATATGACATAAATCTAAATGAAATAACAATTTTTAATTTTCATTTGAAATTTATTTGTTTCAGTTACGCAGCATCTGCAATTTCTAAAGGATTAGAAAGGGGTCTTATCGTACACCTTTTTATTTTTCCTCTGCGTACTTTTGTTTTTCAACTTGCAACACCGCAGCAATAAAAATAACACTCAATATTTTGTAATTTATTATTTATTTTATAAAAATTAAGCAGAATTTGTAAACAAACAAATTTATCGAAATAAACATAATTTTGCAATGTCCCATATGACAGATAGTATCAGCTATCTTTAATTTCACCGAGTGTTTTCGAAAACTTTTCGAAGTTATGAAATCGGTCGGAATGTGGAACACCAAAAACAAGTTCACTCGAAAAGTAATTTCACTTTCATTTCACTCGATTTTTGGAACCTAGCTGTTATGGTTCGACAGAAAAAGACGTTTTTCTATGGGATAGGTTTTACAAATAATGTTTTTTTTTTAGGATAACGCCCCAAAAAAACAGATGAAATATTCATGATACTATTTTCGAAATATTTCATCAACATTTGTACCGTTAGTGGGTGATTGTGGGTGATAAGTTTTTTTTTCCAAAAACTGGACCTAGAGTCGATATTTTAGACAAGATTTTATCATTAGGCAAGGAAAAGGGATATATTAAAACTCAACGTAAAGTCACAAGAAAAGGAAAAAAGAGCAACCTAAAACTCTACTGGATTGTAACAGTATAACACCAAAAATATAAAAACCAAAATTCTCTGACGAGGTAACAAAGTACTGTACATATCTAGGTCTTGAAATTCTATTAAAAAACATATGAGAAGGCTACAATCCACTGTGCGGATCGTTGAATACCCTATCCCATCCTATCCATTAAACTAAAATCCCCAAAAAAGTGGGCATGGCTAAAAACACGATGTGGATAAAATAGAAAAAAATGATATAGTGACAACAAATTCTTCAGACTGCTTACAAAAGACTTTTACGGTTCTACAAAAGACAAGGTTTTCTCCTGCATATGTTATGGTTAAGTGTATAAAAATGGTTTTTATATAAAAACGCCCCCAAAAAGTGGGCGTGGGTTAAAATGGTATATAGACGAAATGTTTATATTAATAATGTTAATGATTCTGCATCAAAATTTTTTTTCCAAAAATTTTAAATTTGACCGAAAACAGTTTTTTACTGAAAACGCCCCCAAAAAGTGGGCGTGGCAAAAAACTTTATATGGACGAAATATAGACGAAAATATATTGTCTAAATATGTTGCTCAAAAACTTTTTTAAAATTCCTTACGGTTTGGTCAAAAACTGAGTTTTTCTTAAAAGGGGGCTGGCAGTGGGAGGATTTCAAAATTTTTTACACTTGTTCTGCTGGGAGCAACAAAGAGCACGTGTACCAAATTTCAACTTTCTAGCTCAAAATTTAAGGCCCAAAAACTGGTGACGTACGGACGGACGGACGGACAGACATGGCTAAATCGACTCAGCTATCGATTCTGAGTCGATCCATATACTTTGAGGTATATCTAGCTAAATTATTACAAACCATGTATCAAAACTAATATACCCCTATGGGATAGGGTATAATAATATGCGTAAATTTAACTGTTCAATTAATATGAATATGGTAGTATATGGAGAGACACATGATACGCTCACATCGGGTGGGAAAACATAACTGATAACACGTGATATAAATGACGAAAGGCTTGTAATTGAAAATATAGAATTTCTCTACCATACAAAATTAAGAAATTCAAAAAAATACTGTTACTTTTTTTTAATTTTTGTCGTATGGGAGAAACCACTGTGAACTGGTTCCAAATAAATTTAAAACTGATTTTGTATTGGATAAAATTGTTTATTCGATATAATAGTAAAATATATTTTATTTTATAATACACAGAACTTTCTGTTGATTTATATATTCATTAATAGTTCTTAAAATAAAGAAATCAAATCAAATATGCAGTATCATTTATAAATATCACAACATATACAAATATTAGTAAATAATTTAAATTCTTTATAAGTTAGTTTTACAAGGGAATCAAATAATTTGAAGCTTTAAAAAAAAGCGAGTGTGTTTGCATAAAAACCTTATAATAATATATACTGGATAATAAAAAAATATTTTTATCACAATAAATTGTGGTGGTAACGTGGTTAAACTATTGTCGGGGTTGTCTTAACTTTACATTGTTTTAAATCATTTTCATTATTATTTTACAAGTATGAAAAATTCGTCTACTCATGTAGTTTTTATTTCACTTTGATGGTTGTGTTGTATGGAATGAATAAAAAATTTAAAGTAAAATGGGAAATTAAGAAAAAAATCTCTTAGATTTAGATTGCACATTTATTTTTATAGTTGTAGAACAAAACACTTTTGACGCCGTCATTTAAATAAGCGATGCCTTCGAAATATTGTGGAGTTGGCTGCTTAGTATGTTAATGGAAAAATATTCACTATTAATGTAACGTAAATTGATTAAAAACAAGTGCTAATTGTTAACAAAGAAATATCTATTTAATAAGTATAATATGCATTGATGGTTTATTATGTCATTAGAATAGGTTCAGTGTGTACGTCGATTAATATTAAAAGGGGACAAAACAAAGAAAAGTATTTTACATAGTTCTTAAAAATTGTTATATTGTGTAATAATTTTAATATATCTTTTTTTGTGTATTGAAGTTTTCAAAATAAATTACGCCTTTTAATGGCATAACTAACGTCCAGCTCATTTTCATTGCTACCCTAATAGCAGAAGTTAGTGCTGACTAATGCAAGCACAGTTCACGGCGGCGAGTTCTAATGTGCTCTCTCGTTCGCCTTTGTGCTCGAACTTTTTCAAACAAACTGTGGGTGAGTGTCCTAAGGTGGATGCCGTATATGAGTTATAAATTTGTATGGGAAAGAAGTTTGTTATAAATCAGTGAATTATAAAAAGTTAGCTACGGATACGAAAAACCATATACAAAAGGTTGATCTTTTCGCAGAAAGTCTTTCGACTGTTATAAGCTGTTTTCAACAAGTGTAGCTTGTAGATTAGATTATAATTATCGTAAATTTAATTAAATTAAAAAAAAACAGACTTTCAATACTTTGAAACATGACAAGGGTGAAATTCAATGAAGTATAGGGTGATCAATCAAGAGGTGTTTTTTTTAAATGCGATTGATTGGTCGCCCTTTATATCAAACATACATTATTAAACAAAAAACCACCAAGTAAGGGTCTAATAACTACCCAGGTTTTGGAAGAAATATCACCAAAAGCCTTCAAAAACTTTTTAAAATTTTTAATCATCTTGTATAATTTATTTATTGTTAAACCAAAAATAGAAAAACCTCCAACAGAAGGTATGGCTTTTTTTTGAAAAATTGCTGTTGAAAAGCTTAACAAAGTTACAGATGAAAGACTTATCCGAATTTAGTCAATAAATAAAAATATTAAAGAGTTCCTTTATTTATAAACAACCAAGCCGCACCTAACGCCAATTTGCCCAGGTATTTCGGTATTAATTTAGATGCTAAGAAACACTGATTTTTTATTCAGAAAAACACTACTTGATATCGAGAACTACCAAGTTTCTTTTTTAAGAATTCCTTCTGCAAAAAAATAAATAGTGGAAACGTAACTTCTAGTGAAATCTTTTAAATTTAGAACGATATACAAGAGGCGGTGATGTGGTAGGTACCCTCAGATAGCGTATGGAGATGACCTGATCTAGTGGCGTTCAGATCCACTCGAGGTCATCAACATAATCCTGCAGCGTAACTTCGACCTCATAAAATTATATTGCTTAAAGATTTTGTTCTTGGTATTTATTCCACCATTAGTTCAAGAAAGGCTCAGTATTCCCGTATAGTATCTTTCACACAATGGTACGCACATACGAGAATTTCGTAAACGTCATGTTCATCTAGAGCTTCTCAACTTTAAAACGACGAGGTCGGATTGCTATAAAATCGATACCCAAGGACATTACACCGAATTTTAGTAACCAAATAAAAATGAGGAAAGTGTCTTTGCGTTCAAGAGGACTTTGCGTAGGTACTTGAATTATACACTCCTTACATTTAAGCTATACTAGGTAGATTAAGTTTAGTTAGGGGGTTTTGGGGATTTTGCGGATGGATGGCTTCACAGAATCACCTAATGGATGGGACGAATCTATGCGGAATGATGGAATACCATGATGGTTAGTGCCTCATAGCATTGTTTCACTGGAATAACCTAATAAGGAGCCGTACAATGAAACTGTTTTTTTTTTTAAGATGATGAACAGACTTGGCTGAAAAAGAGACACACAAGGAGGAAAAAAAACCTTTAAGCCACAAGGCAGAACTCTGCCCCACTAACAGTTCTTCAGACCCGACGACTCCGATAGGTGAGTAGACAGTTTGGAGAACTGGACGTGACTCAAGATCCACAGAAGGATATTCTGTGAACTTGTGCTCTTTATAAATTAAGACCAAATCTTTTAAATTAAAAGGAATAATCACTTCTCTAAAAGTTCTAGGACAACGAATAAAATTCTTGTGTTTCGATCAATTGGGTCTGTGATTGTGCAGCGCATTGTTGCACGCACTCTCTTTAATCTTAATTTTTGTCTTCAATAGTATTTGGGGAACATGGGTTTCTAAAACACAAATAAATAAAAATAAAAGTTATAGGATGACTTGCACCAACTTAGTTCCTTAACTATGTATCCATTCTCTAGTGGACTTCCATTGGTTAGTTGAATAAATTAGTTGGTGCAATTGGCCTTTTATTTTAATTTAACACTCTTGACCTGAACTGAACTTATTCTATTGACTTGCAGAGTATATAAGTATATGTGTATGTAAGTGGAATTATTTTGAATTTATTCGTTGTTAACGGTTATGGTAATTAATTCATTTATTACAAATTATGTTAGCACATTAGAATGTTGTTGTTGTTTTTTTTAATATATATATTTTTGGGAGCATTTTTGTCAACCACGTCAACTCAATTCTTTTCTTTTTTGTCGGGGTGTCTCTCCAAAAGTATGGCAGGGTTGTATCTAAGCTCCATCTACACTTGTACTTAGAAGATAGAGTGTTGTGCAAACTGCTTACAACTTCGGGGTGGGTGGTGGTCAACTACAGCATCATCTTACGTTCACCTTTGTCTCTTCAGTTTTCTTCGGAACCCCAACCAAACTTACAATCCAAACGTAGACTAAGCTGAATTCAACTACTCGTCCGGTTTGGCATCAGGTGTGGCTGATGTGGTTGCTTGTGCACCATCCGTTGGCAGTGTATCATTATCGGAATTGGTGGTGGCTGATGTTGGTCGTTGATTAGTTAGCACCTTGGTGAAATATTCTCCAAATACCGAATGATTGTAGAGAATCACATGACGCAATGCGGAACAAAATGCTTTCAACTCGTCTTGGTAGTCGGTGTAGCCAGGAGGTGGTGGTGGCATACCAGTCTTTGAACTCAGAACGAATCGGAAATAAGTTTGAAGTCGCTTCCCTGTTGATAGACAAGTGGTATTAGATTTGGTGATGTTAATGGAAGATTATAAAACTTACATAATAAATTACGAACTGGCGAGTCTGGCTTAGAGATTTGGAGAACTTGATTTTTGAGCGTATTTTCGGCAGTACTATCCATTTCTGATTGTTGTTCCTCTGTTAGCTTGGTGTTAATGAAGGTCTGAATATGAACCCAAGCATTAATAACGGCGTCACACAGCTCTCTGTAGGAAAGAAAAGTTGAATTCAGAACCAGAATAAACAAACAACGACTTTAATTACTTTTCATTGGTGACACCCTGTAGTAGGATTTCGATTTGCTTGGCCAATGTTGTGCGATTAACGGTGCGTTGTGAAATGATTGGTACACCTGAGCAAATTGAGATCAACGATGCAGCTGCACAGAGACGCTTAGCACGTTGTCCCAAATTTAAAATTCTCTCCTTGTCAACAGAGAGCACTTCGGGAAATTGCTCGGGGTCAGACCAATCCATGAGTTCCATGTAGGCATTGTAAATTGTCTCATCGGGAGTCAGCAATGCACCAGTTTGTGCCTGAGTTTGATTGCGCCTCAACCAACTATCCAGGCATGGGAAACCAACTAAGAAAATATTACAAATCACAAATTGTCACTTGTTTCGATCCTTGGACAACTTACACTTGTAGTATTCCAGGTACTCCTTGAACTTGGTCTTTTCATATTCCACCGAGTTGGCTAGAATATCATTTCGTGCCATATTTAGCATGTAGTTGGTCATGTCCAACTTCATGACGGTCATTGTTTCGAGGATTCCCTTGAAAGTCTCTACCACATCCTCGATTTCGGTAAGCTTCTGTACTAGTTCGTCCCTTGCTGGGGCACACGACTTTGCCATGATGTTTATAACAAAGTTGGCGTATGCCTTGAAGTCGAGCACACCCTGTTCAGCTTGTTGGCGGATTACGCTGGCATCTAGTACCTCGTTAATGTGTTCCAATGCACGTTTATTGTTGGCTGTAATAATCTGCGGAAAGCATTCCTTTATGTCGGCTAGCAATTGTATTGCATGGTCATAGTTTGGTGGACTCCGGTTGAGCTCCTCACGGAGCATATCCCAGAAGACTTTGTGCATTACGTCCTTAATGCGACGTTCAAGGCTAAGATTGATGGTGGGTGAGAACAATGTACGATAATGGGTGTTGTTTGGCTTACCTGTTCTCTGGTGGTTCATAAGGTTCGAATTTGAACTCGGGATTTACAGCTATTTCATGCACCAGAGTCATGTTTTCGATGTTATTCATCACATGCGTGAGTTCGTTTAGTGTTACCACCTTTGGTGGACTGCCATCAAGACTGGGCAATATAAAGCGTGCTTGTCTGTCAATTGTATCAAGAAGGGGGTGATTATTTGTGATTTTTAAGTGACGATGAGTCTTACTTGTCAGAACTTTCACTGTCTGTTCTTGATCGCAAGCTGGATGCACCGGGGGATGAACTCAAAATAGACTCTACAGGGTTAACCTCATTTCCAGATCCATTGGGATCCATTCTGAAATGGAAACGAAAAGGTCAGAGATGAAAACAATGAAAGTAGACACCAACATTTTCTATTCCTACTTTAGTCACTCGAAATATTCAACGGATTTTGCTACAATGAAAGCTACAATCACACTACAAAGAACACACTCTGCCCCTGGTTCAAAGGCTGTTTGAATATTCTAATTAGAAAGTATGAAAGCTATTGATAATTAGATATAAGCCCGTCGCATTACAAAGAAAATGCGTATTGACTTGAACCACGTAACCAATTTTAAATTATTGACTTTTTTTTTTTGCACTTTACTTTTTCGTCACGCTCACGATTCCTTATTGAATGGAGAGGTCAAACGATGCTAACAAGCGAGCAGTGTCTACTGACAACTCTGACCGAATGATACAAGTTCATTTACACATCGAATTGTTATTTGTGAGCTTTCGGTTTGAGTCGTATCCCAGTGAACAAAGACGATGACTTCACTCTCCTGGTTATACGTAATCATAAAAATTTATTGGAAGACTGACACACTCCTTATTGACTGGATTTCATGTGTGTGTTATGTTGCACGCAACTGGGATTTTATATTTTAATCAAATTATGAAGTTTCTCTTGCATAGAGTTTGTGACAACTTGTGAGGACGTTTGTAGCTGCAATTTTGATTTTAATTTGTTTGCTATCGGAACAAAGAGTAACTTTCTTTTGTCGTTCAAGGATAAGGCCAATAATCGGAACATGAAATATCGGGTCATTAACTTTTGCAATTGCGACTTACTTTGTTTAATCGGAGCTTTTGCACTCTAAACTAAAGAAGAACGACTGTAATTGGAACGACAACAATTGATTTGTTTAGTGATGCAACAAGTTTATTGATATTATGGTATCGTGATATGGTGCGAACATCTGGAATCGTAGTATTTATATACTAGATGTGATGTGTACATTTGAATTGAAATCAATATTTTAAATTAGATGCTAAGTCGATAGCTTCCAAGATGTTTTCCAATACCTGAACGACACACTTAGACGAAACCAACAGTACCGGCTTGATTTGGGATTCATAAATAAATGAATATCCTATCCATTTTGTCTAAGATTTAAGCTCGCATGTGACATTCCAAGGGGTTTATTACAAGGCAAAAAATTGTATTGTAGAGGACTGCTTTAATTCTTGATCCATTTTCAGCATTTTACATGTAGAATTAGATTGGCAACATGAGCTTTATATGCACAGATGGCACTGCTAAGGATTGTTTTTACAAGCTCCTGAACAAAACTTATGAACTACTACTGAAGTAAAATGTTCAAATTGAGCTAAGAGATTTCACCAACAAGATTGTTAGGAAAAGAGGATTTCTTTAGCATTGTTGTGAAAAACTTCCAATACAACACTACGTTTGGCAACGTACAAGGGCTAATTGACTTCGCTGCTGAACAACATGCGACTTTAGAATCGACCGCAACTGAGAACTCAGATTTCTCCTGCCTACAAGCAAGAAACAATTCGTTTGACGATGAAGATGCTCTAAGCCAAAAAGAAGCCTACAAGGCGAAACTGCTTTTTAAGAAGATGCCATTCAATTTTATAATCAAAGAAGGAACACCGACTTTTCAAGAAGAAGAAAAATGAGGAGAAGAACGTGCGATGGGAGTGTTGTCACTCCAGAGTAAGTTTTACCAACATTTGAAACGGGATTAAGTATCCGACAGAATCGACAAGAATAGAAAAAATCGTAGTTGAGGCACGGTCGATGCTGAGTATGAAAGAACCACTTCTCTACCAGGTTCAACCCGGACTTAAGTAGAGGATTCTTCGTGCTATGAACGCAATTTCGCAGATAGACTATTGAGATCATCTTTTACAGCCGCGAATGAACCAATCGAAATCTTTTATCACCACATTTCAAGTTATAGCCCATCAAAGGGGGTGGGGTGACCTTTTATTTAGAGATGTAGCTATTTTATACGTAACGCTATAAATTTTTAACTATTATAGGTTCAAAAATGGGTTTGTTCAAAGACAATTTAGTAGCGCATACAACTTTTAATAATTTTGGTGGATTTGTGCAGTGCAGATACGATAAAGTTATCGCTCCTTAAAATCAACAAATTTGTTGTTCCATTTTTTCACTTAAAATGCATAAACCAACGACAATGCCCAAATCGGAAGACAGAAGTTGAGAGTGGGATTTTGCGTAACCTGAAAGTTCAACCTTCAGTCTGCGTCCGAAGACCACATTTGTGCAGCTGTGCAGTTGGAACTTCCCAGAACAAGTATTCACAAAACCCTATGAAGTAATAAATGTGTCGGTTATTATAATAGTGGTGTAACTCCACTTTTTAAAAAAACTCAGTTATTAGCTTAATGTTATCACATTTCCTAATATTTTTCAATATAAAAGTGAATCAACTACAAAAACGCAATATATTTTCCTTAGTAAATCGTTTTTTGTTTTTGTAGTGAACTTTCTGCATAATTATTCACTATAAAAGTGAAGTAAGTCCGATATCATTATAAAAGTGAAGTAAATCCGGAGTTGATTCACTGTTATGGTGACAAATGTGTTCTACTACATACGAACTGCAACACCGCCGAGCATCACAAAACTAATAAAAAAGGTAAGTAACGGTCTACACGAATAAATATGATGCGTACGCGATGAGTATTATTGTAAAACACTGATTTTATTATTATTGTGTGGAAAAAAGGATCTGCTATGCTCGCAAGAGATAAGAGTTTTATTACATAGAAAAGCGGCTATAGCAGACCGTCATAAAAACCGTATCCTCAAAGACAAAGCCTACAAAATGATTCTAGAAAAATTGAAGAAGCATACGTTCTCACTTTTGATATGCAAATAGCCTTAGCCTTTCCGAAACTGACTACCTCAGTAGCATACTACAAAAGGAACCTCTATTTATACAACTTGGGAATACATTGTTTCAATAATAGTACAGGATACATGAATGTCTGGGATGAAGTTGAAGGGGGAAGAGGTTCACAAGATCTTGCATCTTGTATAATCAAACATTTAAAAACACATGCGATGTTACAAAAACATGTTATCTTGTACTCGGATTCTTGCACAGGACAAAATCGAAACATTAAAACCGCACTTTCTTTTTTGAGGCTTGTACATGATCAAGATAACAGTATTAAGGTTATAGATCACAAGTTTTTGGTATCAGGACATTCATATCTTCCCAATGACGGAGAATTTGGCATAATCGAAAATGCCAGTCGACGCCATGTTCAAATTTATAGCCCAGACCAATGGGTCGATATCATCAGGACAGCTAAACGCAAAAAGCCTTATTTCGTGGTAACTGAAATAAAAAATACAGAGTTTTTAAGCACTGCTGTATTAGAAGCATCAATCACAAACAGAAAAACAACCAAATGTGGCTATGAGTTTAGTTGGCTTAACATTAGATGGCTGAGATTTGAAGAAGATCATCCTCTACTATTTAAATTTAAGGAAACACTCAATCCAGAAACACCATTTTATGAAGTTGACCTCAGTAAAAAAAAGCAAGGACGACAAATTATCAATTTGAACAACATTCAACAGGACCCACTCTATTCATCAAGAAGACCTGTCACTGCTGCAAAGAAGAAAGATATGCTTGATCTTCTACCATACATTCCACCAATTCATCACCAGTACTTCAAAAACCATCCCTAAAGGCCTGCTCAGAATGCATATCTGTAGCTGGTATCTGTAGCTGAGTGAAAGTTAAAAACAAGGCAACCCGTAAGCGCTTTCACAATGTGTATCTCCCGTGAATCTGTAGCTTGAAGTTGAATGGGGTTCAACTTCACGCTTCAGATTCACGTTTGACGTTTCACTCAGCTACAGATACCAGCTACAGATATGCATTCTGAGCAGGCCTTTAGAAATTGCGACGCGTTCAAAATATAATGTTGATGCCCATTCATCTGATGACGAAATCATGTACGATTAAAATTCAAAATGTTATTATAACAGTGAAGTAACTCCACAAATAAAAATGTTAACTAAATTTACTTAATAGTTTTGCTTTCATTTTCTTAGCTGTAAACGTTATTAAAAACTTTAATTATTTATAAACAATAAAAAAATCTTAACTTAAAGTGAAGTGTTTTTGATTTTTTTCTATACATTATTTTGCAAAATGCTTATTATCTCGGTTTGCAATAGCATGGAGATAATTCACTATTATAATGAACGACACAAATCACAGCCTTTCCATTTAACACCAATACAGGAATTACTACCAGGCTACTACGCAAAAACGCAGAAAACAAGTACTTTCTCAAGTACATTTTGTGGACTGTCGAAGCACAATTCACAGGAGATGGGGTTACAAAACACAATAATTTGCACCATAAGTCCGACTCCAATCCATATTTAATACGAAAAACATCCTTTCTCCTACTTTTGAAAGGATGTTGTGCGTATTACTTAATTCTTGTGAAAATCGGTTGCTTATTTTAAAGAATGCTTAGCGCACATTTGAGAACAGTCAATTGTCAAGGTCGATGTTCTTTCAACAAGACCATTTTACAGTAGCAGCAGAATAAACGCACCCAAGAGTGTATTGAAATGGAAGGAAGGCACTTCGAATAATTTTTATAAACATATCATAAACTGTTCTGTTCATTAGTATTTACACTCGTCTTTGACTATTTTTGTCTGACAAAAAATTGCTTTTATTATCGTAAAAAAGTTGCTTACATAATTTGTAGGACATTTTTCAGGGATACAAATGAGGAAAGATCTTGGCTTACATCCATATAAGATCCAATTGGTGCAAGAATCAAAGCCAGAGGATCATCAATCGCGTTGTGTGTTGGGTGAATAAGCTGAAAATCAACTGGAAGTTGAACCAGATTTTAATTGTCAAATCATCTTCAGCGATCAGGCTTATTTCTGGCTTGATGTAAACAAGCACTATTGACGAAATAAGAAAAACCAAAAAGTTCAAAAACCTCCAAACCTCCTTTCTCGCCCTGAATCCTTCTTTTAACCTCCAATAAACCTCCTTTCCTATCGAAATTATGATCATTTTTTTTAACGAAAAATCAATTCAAAAACGCAGTAAGCTTTGGCAACATGCGACGAAAACGAATGTCTTTCAAAACTAATATATATGGGATAGGGTATAAAATGAAAGAATAACTCGCTGGTAAAGGTAGGGGTAAAGTCATCAATAAAAAAACAGCAGAGGTAGAAAACTTATATGAGGAAGTCAGACGTATACGGACAATAAGACATACAAACATTTCAAGGGTTAGGCACCAAAAGACCAACGGCATCGCTCAATTCCGTAGGGTATACTAATGGACATATGTCTAGGCGTATCTAATAAATTTTAATTAGGCCTACTGCTTGTGGGTTGTGCTTTGGGTAAACTATTCAATCACGGAAATCCCCTATTATTGCAAAGCAACCAAAAGCCATGGAAAAGTCGAATTGCACGAACATGCGATATGTAAAAAGGACAACGACATTCCTATCTACCACTGAAATGTGAGAGCATTAAACAGAAGACGTGCAGGTAAACAACTAACAAAAGCCTTAAGCTGCTATTAAGCAGATTTACTGCCATCCAAGAAATACGATTGGATGGGCCGGGCAAAAAGAGGAAAGAAAACTGTGACATTCACAAGATCCTTGTTATGTTGATCAGAAATAAGTACTTTTCGGATGTGGATTTGTTATCCCATAACAAGAAGTCGTATTGCTTGAAGACATTAGCAAACGTATTGTAACAATTCGTATAAAGGCCACATTTGCCAATATAAGCCTTATTTGCGCTCACGATCCGACGAAGTAATGAGATGAGATGAATTTTTCTACCAGCTCCTGGATAAACTTATGAGCGACTACCAAAGTACGATTTTAAAATTGTGCTGGGAAATTGTCTGCGAATGTAGGAAGATACAACATTAGCAGTTTTGTCGCCTACATGACACCACGTACTCACTGAACGTATCGGCTCGATATCCATCAAGGGACAATGGCGGTCTCGAGATTAACAAACGGTGAATTGAATTAATTACATTGCGATAGAGAAGATGTTTGCATCCAGTTTTTGGATGTCCGAACATTTCTGAGGGCTAACTAACTCGGACCACTACCTGGTTGCACCCAATGTAAGATTGCGGTTATCCACCACGCCATAACAAATGCGAAGTTGATCTTTGATCTTTCGATTAATACGATTCCACCATCAGATCGGCTTAATATATTGATCGATCCTCCTTTTACCATTCATTTTGAGAAAAAAACATTCTTTTTGACTAAATTTGGAAGGAAAACCCTCCTTTTTGACAATATTGAGTTAAAATGGTTAGACATACCGTTTAAAAGACTCATTTGGACTTAGGAAGTATTTTTGGAGTTCATAGTAGAGATTTATAATCCGGAAAATATACACCCTGATCGGTTATGATACTAACCAGAAGCGAAAACGATTAAAATAAAAATATAGAGCTTTTGGGAACTGATGCTTGACATTAAGGTAAGAAATAATTCTAGTAACAGGCAGCCAAATAAAAGTCAGAAGTAATCTTATCACAATTCGGCTTCCCATAACATGTTAAACTTAACAAGTTTGAAAACTTTACGGTTCCCAAACAAAAAATGCAATTGGGTCGACCATATATTCTGTTAATGTAAGCTCTGTATTAGCAGAAATTGTCGTATCGTCAAAAATGTAGTGCATTTCAGTCAAAGGTACTAAAAAAGTTAAACCCATTGGCTCTTAATGCGCTGGAATCAGATCTAAAATTGTCGGAAACTGAAATAAACCGTAGCACGATCCATGAGCTGAGTTGAGATAAGTTTTTCTTGACAAATTATACTACTCGGATGATTTCTCAGATCATTGCCAGGGTCTAATCTGCAAATATTGGGTGATGGTATAAGAGAAATAATAAGATCGCAAACACAAATGAAGGAAGGAGCTAGATTTGAAGCCCTGTATGAGCCGGTTATGCAAAATATATAATTTTGTAACGAAAAATGGGATCAGTTTTAGATCGACGAACTACTTGAGAAAGATCTACATTAGCCATTTAAATCAGTCATTGTCGCCTTAAAAACACACACAAATTCTAGAAATAGTAGATTGGGATGAAGAAGAGATCACATACATATTGTGCAAAAGCAATAGAATAACCCACAATAACAACAATCACTTTAATAGTTAATTTTTCGGTAGCCTAATTTATTGGTAAGATTCTGTAGCAATAGCTTGATGTTAGAAGAAGTTTAGAAGTTTATTTTCTATCAATTTTGTTTTCTGACAATTTTTGCAAGTACATCGTCTCCAGGGATCATAGGACTATAATGGATCGTTGTGTCATATAGAATATATTAAATCTACCTACCTTGCCTTAAACGTGTTTTATAGCCATTTCATCTGTTTATTCAGAAGTGATATGAAAGTTGGCAAATATAAACATAACTACATACAAACAAAACAATTAATAAATATAAAACTGCAGTAGGTATAGCCACCTAGGTAGGTGCACAAAGTAATACACATGCACAAAATAATACACTTGAACAATGTAAACAGAGATACACGACTTTAGAATCGATTCTAATGACTCATCTGCAGAGAAGGTTAGAAATGCGTAGAAAGTAACATGTTTGACTTAAAGACGTTGTCTTGTCCAGCTTTCCTTTATTTATGCCTTATAAACCAGACACCTTGACAGCGGATAGGTTGTAAAACTACCCACTTACCTATCTACTAAGCACCAACACACCATAACTACATGGTAAACAAATAATAAATTTCTTTGTTCTTTGAGTTGCACATTGCATTAGGAAACCATTATAAACTAGCAGCGATTCCTGCTTCATTCTAATGACACGTCTTCCAAAAAAGGTAAAAACCACACTCACCTTGAAACCGAATCAGCAGGCATTGTTGCGTCTTGGACAAAGAACGGTCTTCAGAAAGTTAACTACTGCGTTTGTCAACTTAAAACAAAGAATCGTACACAGCTCACTGAAGTAGTTAGATACAGATAGATATTCCCTTACTCATGCGAAGTTATGTGTTCACAGGAAAGCACCACAATACGGAATAAATTTAGCAAAACTGAAAGAAAAAGATTATTTTTTAGAAAAATATTTACCCAAGGACAGAAAGCGATATTATTGCGCAAGAGAATTTTTGTGTTTTACTTTTGATTTTTTAATTACGAAATTTTTACTCTCTCGAGTAGCACACGAATGAACTAATAAATTGTAACTTGTAACCATTTGTTCATTCCACTATCCACTCAGTCGAGCGATTACGCAGTAGCCAGAGCCAACCACAAGGCAACGTTTAAAGGGGAGCATGTGGGAAGGTGGTGGCGCAGACAATTTTTTCTATTTGTTGTGTTTTGGAATAGCATTTTGTTTAGCACTTACATGTTACAGGAACTGGGTCAAATTTTGATAAAATTAGCAAAAAACTAGAGTTTTCTATTTTTATTCACTTTTTTGTTCGAATGGGTCACTAATTTATTTGTTCAACAGAATTTTATTTCGAAACTGCGACATCTGATGACAGGCTGTCTGGGATTTTTTTGTTTTCTTGGCAGAAGGTAGTGCGTTATTATCAAAGCAAGGGCAAAAATTACACGAACAAAGTGAGTTTGTTGTTTGGGTTTTTTAATATTCAAAATAGCACTATATGGAATTCACTTGTTTGTAGATAAATATTGTGGTAAACTATTTTCATCAGTGTGAAATTTGAGTATTAGTTTTATACCACGAGAAGTCTTTTTCTTTCCACAACTTTCGAGAACAAATGTTTTTATTTGAATGAATCGTCCATTAGAGGGGGCACTTGCATTTATCAACTAAATTGAAGGTTGAATATAATTGAATGTAGTTGAAAAATATTATGACATATGTGGAGGGGAAATTTGTTTGACAACTTTGTTTTGGTTCTGTTTGCTCTGCGAATGGTAAGATGAACAAGAGTTTCTGTTCGTTTTGAGAAATTCTTATTTTTTTAACGGAAATTTACATAGGTATTTAAATAACCATAACGGACCATTAACTTGTTAAGGCCTGCCCAGAATGCATATCTATAGCTTATATCTTGCATCGCTGTCAAAAGAGATATAAATTTATTGCATGAAGTTGCCATCTATTCAACTTCAAGGTACAGATTCACGAATATACACATTGTGTAAGCGCTTACGGGTTGCATTGTTTTTAACTTTTTACTCAGCTAAAAGCATCAGATATAGATACGCATTCTTGGCGGCCCTTTAACAGTACGTTTCCCCCGAGTCAAAATTAGTCATTTCAGCAAAATTCGTGATTTCAGTCGAAATGCGAAGCATTCCGCCATACAATTTCACATTCCGAAATTAGGCATTCCACTGAAATGCTATTTCAATCAATCCCCAACTTACTTTTTTCTCCTATAAAAATCAATTTTTTTCCTACTATAAACCTTAAACTGCTCTGTGAATCTTTGTTTAAAAAAAAAAACATTCTTTCAGAAAACAAATTTAAATTTATGAAAAATTCAGAATACTTTTAATTAATGAATATTCAAAGCATGTTCTCCTGCTTTCGATGTCCAAATAGCTTGTGCAACTGTCATTGGTAGCACGGCCTAATCTGCGAGTAGGCCTATTGATTAGTATCGTGTAAGGAGCCTGGTATTTTCTTTTTTTTTTCGGGTAACACGATCGTTAATACCCAGGGTTTGAGTTGAGAAAGCTTTTATTGGCATTGGTTGGTACTCGGATGATTTGTCAGAGAATGTCCAGTGAAAAAAAATGTTTGGCAGTTTTTTTTTTTTTTGTGGGAACATTTTTTTTTCAAATGTTGAATTTCGTTAATGAAATGACGAGTTTCGGTTCGGTGGAACGTACTACATATAAGGCTTATAGTTATAATCGTTTCATACTACCGGCATTAATGTCATTATTTATTTTTGTGAGTGTTTGTGCAACATCCAAGTGGTGATGGTTTCTAACTGGCATGCAATTATCTGTTATTACATAATTCAAATGTCATACCCCACGGTAATTTACGCATATAAATACCGCTTATATGAAAGGACAATATTCATCAGGTCAGTGCCATACGTCGACGATAATGACATCATAGGTCGGATGCAACGTCATGATAAAGCAGTAAATTAGGGTAAGACCAAGTATATACTGTCAAAACTAAAGGACACACTACGTGAATGTATTGGACAGAACGTCACCATTGACATGTATACCATTAGGTAGTCAGGGTAGTAAGGGACTCTGTGTACTTCGGCTCCGATATTAACTTTAAACTTACTCTTTCCAACCGCTGATGCGTCTGGTAAAGAATGCAATTTTGAAGTAAAACCATAAATATAACTACTGGGGAGAACCTATATAAGGTCCTAGTCCCCGAAGGGGGAGACCCAGGTTATTTTCGGACTATAGAGTAAAATATTTCTTAGCTTTACACCTTGCTGCTTTGGCAATAGACGTTGCAAGTTGTTACCATGGTACATCTGATCCAATTGTAATTTCTTTGATTTGACGACTATATTCTCTATTTTCTTCGAGTTGAATTGAACTATGTTTTCCTTCGCCAATGTATAATCGTTAGTTGTTCTTTGTTTATAGAGCAGGTTTGTTCGCATCTCTGCTGGTGTGCAGAAACACCTGTAATAGACGTACTGTTAGAGTTCTATCATCAGCAAAACTAAAAATGCGTTTATCAGTTGTTCTCAAAAGATCATTAATTATTATTTTAAATTTTACTACAGACATCGTTGAAGGCACGTGGTGTATCATTGGTGGCACCGCCAGTTCCGAGTTTAATGTTGTATTTCCTGAAAACATTCTAGCGAATTAAACGGCCTTTTCCTTTTGTGTTCTTGCAAGCTATACATCAGTGAATGAAGAGTGGCTAAAATGATTACTAACTACTTTTGGCAATGACCAAAATGCCCGTGAACCGTGAACACGCCAGTTGTTAGTTACTCTTTCGTTGTAAGGATTTTTGTGCTTTCCATTGTTTGGTGGGCTATATATATATATTTTGCTGGTTGATTAAAACTAATCTTTTCTCTTCAGTTAGATCTGCGCGCCATGGTTTAAATGTTTCTCGCATTGCTTATCATGGTTTGTTGCATCCTGCTTTGTTTATAGAGTAGGGATGAATGGTCTCTGTTACCGCCTCTGCGCAACTATTGAAATCTAAAACAAATGTCTTTCCAAGCAATAAAACGTTAACGATTGTCCAGATTATCTCACTTATATCTTCGTTGTTTCCATTAAACTAGTTGATGGTCTTATATCCTTGGAACCAAGACCAGGTCTTGAGTGCTTGAGTGCTGTATCATTGGAAATACCGCTTGTTCTGGGTTTAATGTAGAATTGTCTTACTAAATTTTAGCGAAAATTACGCTCTTTTTTTTACATTTTGTTATAAAGCAATATGTTTGTGAGTCTCCCAAATAAGCATTCTTGTGTCGACCATTCCCAATCGCATCGAATGGTAGTCCGATATGATTGAAATAGCAACTCGATTTGCATCAACGGATTTAAACAGATCACAAAGTATATATATACCTACCTAGCGATCAACAAATCAAATGCAATATTTCCCTGTAGAGAAATAAAAAAAACGGGAGTATATTTTATTTGCCGCATGTAAATATATTCAAATGGTATGGTATTCAAAAATAAACAAAACCACTTGTTAGCAGTATTACCCGAAAGCATGCAACACCATTTTCCAACTAATGGCAACAATGACGAAAAAGCCAGAGTATCTTCACTGACTGAATGTGTACACTATTTCACGTGCGACTATTTTTAGTATTTGGTATTTCACTGCTTGAACTTCCGCAGGATTGACACGAACGCTAACAAAATGCACTTCAGAGAAATTTCGTGTAATCTATTTCGGCGCACATACAATCTTTCGCGCAAGTCGACGCGAATACCCCATGAACTATAACACAAATAGTTGTTTCAACTTGACTACATCTCGAGAAAGACATCTGCGGTCTTAATGCAATATTCGACGGCGTTTATATATAAATCATATATATTTCTTTGTTTGCTGGATGTTTGTTTTTCTGTATGTTTTACCTACGATACCAAAGTACTCAACCGAACACTAAATATAAAATATAAAAAAAACCATACACAATGTTAAGGCTGAACTATAATAGACGGAAGCAATCGGAAGCTAATGTCAAAATTCTTTTTTTAAGTACTCTCAATTACTCAAGTTGCCCATAATAAACTTTTGAGAATTGCAAACAATAAAAACAAAAAAAAAAAAACTTAAAAAAAGTATTTACAAAATAAACGTTATTTGAGTATTATGAGGGGCTCAGTGGCGCGATGGTTAGTGCGATGAACTGCCGCGCAGGAGGTCTGGGTTCGATTTCCAGCCGTAGCAACACCTAAATGATTTTTCACTGGCCCTCCTCTCGTGATGATCTGACAAATCATCCGAGTAGTATCAATTGTCAAGAATAGCTTATCTCAACTTAGCCGTTCGGAGTCGGCATAAAGCAGGAGGTCCCGCCATCGTGCAAGAAGTACACACGCACACATGAATGGTTGTGAGAAAGCTAGGACCTGGGTACTCACGAGCCTGTTGCGCCAAAAATTTGTATTTTTTTTTTTGAGTATTATTATATTTTACAAGTGCTCTTATTTTTGATCTTATTGGTGGAGTCAACCTCGACGAACGCCACTCAGATGGTGACGAGGAGATACTGCTTGCTTTTCCTCTTTGATTTCTCTCCCGAATTCGTCACGGAGGCTCTACCACAGGGCAAGGCACTATTTTTTAAAGAATATAATTGTTCACAAAAATGATATATAATATTTTGTTTACATTATTATCTGCTTCCGAAATCTTCCTCCTCTTCTCTGCTTTTAAATGTAGATGTTTGTACACATTTGATGCGGCCTGTAATATAGAAGTTTCTGCGCCTTAATCAATTCAATAAGATTTTCTTCGAAATTCATCAGACAAAATTCCGTACTTTTAATATATAAAAGTTATTTCAAGATTCTCACAAAAATTTCCCAGCTAACAGCTTTCGAACTGTATATGTACCCCATGCACTCCATTTTTGTTTAACCCTTAACTGTCAGGTGCCAACATTTTTGGCTATCAATACTTTACCACATAACTAGCGGTGGATTTAATCTTGTGTGTATTTTGTGACACCCTTTCTAAAGATTGTACATTTATAGAAATACGTTTACTGGGCCGGATTTGTATTTTTAATTCTCAAAATTACAAAAAAAAGTAAAAGACCCATTTGCTGTGAATTGAAACAGCTGCCAAATTTTCGGAAAAAGAAAAATACATGCTTTGGAAACATCATTTTCCTTGGTTTCTCTTTTAAGATTAAAAAAACGAAGACCAACGAAATTGAGATGTTGCCTTCAATATGATCCGCATTTGGGAATTAGCCCCCCTGGCTAAATAATCCATTGTTTGTTGGTTCTCTATTGTAGGCGTTGTTGTTCGTAACTTACATACATAAATACATATCAATGAACAAGTCGGTGGAATAAAAAACAATCTTTAGATAAAAATGGCATTATATTAAAATGTATTTTATATTAAAAACTATACATATTTACATTTTATTTATAAAAAATTGCTTAAATGCTTACATTTAATCAGTTTTATTAGTACTTATATAATGTATATGTTTTTTTCATATTTTCATAAGTCTGTTAGTGCAAAAGTTTATATTATAAATACGATGAAATAAATTTTTTTTAAATTCTAGAATACAATCAAAAGGAAAATATATTTTTTTTATTTGTAGATTAACAAAATACAATTGCTGTCCGAAATGATATGTTCAAAAGAATTTAATTTTTAGTTTTTTTAATAGTCTACATCGTGATTTTGGATAAATAAGGCGGTAATATAGTAGGGGCATGTGTCTCTTAAAAAAATTAATGAATATATATCATTATAAATATTTTTGTTCTAAGTACTTGATGTCTTGAGTTTTTGTTTTGTATATGATGGAATTGAACGTAATTTATTGCTTATTGATTTCAGATTGTTCATTTAATCACTTTAAATGATTTATAAATAAACAAATTTATTTAAAAAAAAAAAACAAAAGAGCACATAAGGCACTCTATTTGCATGGGCTCTTTAGTTTTTAGAAAAATTCACAAATGTTTGTATAGTTAGCTCTCTTGTTTTCTTTTTTGTGTTCGGGGTATGTTCAGGAATGTTGTGAACTTTATTTTATTTTTTTTTAAACTAAATTACAAAAAAATTTTTTTTCTTTTTTTTTTAAGTTATAAAATCTTTTTCTTTTCGTATATGTTGATTATCATGATTGTTTAGCTGCTCCAAATGCTCTGAAGGAATTGAGGACAACTTTGACCTTATGCTTTTTACTGTTTGGCAGCACCCCGACTGAAATATTTTGCTTGGTTTTAAAAAGGTTTGTTTTTATGAAAATGGTGAGAAATATTTTTAATGGACTTTGTAAATGTTGATTATGATATTTATATTGAAAGTGCAAAAATGTTCTCAATGATTGAAAATCAAAATTTAGTGGTATTGTAATTATGTGCATTTGAGTTTATAAAAATAATATCATGTAAATACAAGTAAATAAAAATGTTATTTTAAAAGAAAATTGAATTGTTTTCGATAGGAAACTTTTATGGGATAATAAGTTATCATTTTTCAGGATTACATCACGACGGAAAGAGATTATCGTTAAAAAAATGTTTGTTTTATTGAAACCTATTTACGTGAACGTCAAAAAATGAATAGGCTAAGTTATTTAGAAACTAAATTTTAATAAAACATGAACCTACTGAAATGTTAAGTTCCGCTGAAATACAAAATGTAATTTAGCAAATTTTGGTCGCTGCATTTCTCTACTTTGTATTAGTTGACTAAAGAAAACAAGTATTCTTTCAACACCATACCTACCAAAGGTAGAAAAAAAAACTCATGAAAACGATCGTAAGTGATGCCAATTGTAAGTGATGCCAAAACAAGTGTAAATAAAATTGTATTTTTAGAGATTACATTTTGAATACACGTAGTTAAAACCTTTTTTCTGTAACATAAACATAAACCGATAAACAGGCATAATGCCTTCATCCTTATATTCTATTTTCTTTTCATATCTTAAGAATCGATGGAGCTTAACATTCCCACTCAGCGATATTCTTAGTCTCACTAGTCCACCTTCGGGATTCGTCTTTATTTTATTTATTTGCTATCTTATGTAATCAGTATTACTAAGGATTAAAGTAAACACTGCTATTTCATAAGTTGTTCACTTACGATTGACAAGCGGTAACACGACACCATGAGTACCATGTGGTGCATTATTGAATCTGTGAGGTTTATTCTACTTTCTGCTCGCTAAATGTGAAATCAATGAACAGATCATCAAAAAGCCATTACATCTAAAAGGATCTCAGTTGCCAAATCTTGTGAAGCAAAATACTTCAAATGTATGTAGGACAAATTTAAAATAAAAAATCACAAATACAAAAAAATCAAGAACTCTGTCGATTGGCTTACACAATACCAAAACCAATCGACGCGATCGAAAAATATCGAGCACTCTCATTTTCCGCTGTGTAAATACCAATATATTGCAGTTACCCGGGGTTTATATTGATGAGTATAGTACAACGACAAATCAAGGGGCGACTATTCCGCCGTCTCTGTTAATAAACCCGCCTGTTTGGGGAGTGCATTTTTATTTCTACAATGGTGCAACACATTTATGCGTACGCCGATTAGAAGTTAGTAGTGATTGCAAAAACGAGTATGTATGGGACTAATGATGATCAACCGTCGCACATATTTGTGAACTTACTCTATCAGTTATAGTGGCAACTTCTGATGTGAAAATACTGGGGCCATATTTAATAAAACGAATAACGTTGAAATCACTTCGTTCTCGTTGAAATTCGATTACATAAAACGAGTATCGTTCTTGATTTAACGATACTCGTAATTTCTTACGACTGGTATAAGGCAGTCGTATAGCTTTCGTTTTCGTTGAGCTGTCATAAATTTCTCGTTTTACACAATCGCGCTTTGTCGTGACTATCGTTTACTTCTGTTTCGTTTACTTGCCGTTCGTTTCGTTTTATGAAATAGAGCCCCTGAAGAATGGATCATTGAGGATGTGGCATACGGAACAAAGAATTCAATTCGTTTTCATGATAAAACTGATTTGTAACGAGATCAATTCAGAAGCTACATTTCGTTCGAATATCAGGCTGAAGAATATAAAGGGTTACCAATAGGAATGGTTCGATGGTAATTTTCTGTGGCCGCCATGTAAGCGATTTTCCAAGACTCGTACGTCAAAGGAACGCTAGGTTCACCGTAAAGTTTGCATGCGAACCCGATGCAGCGGTGCACATTCTGCAACCTACATTTGAAAGTAGGGTTATCTTTCGCGAAGGTGACGTAAATTGCTCACCAAAATCGCTCGATTTGACCCCATACAATTTTTCTTGAGGTATTTTTTAAAATCCCAGGTGTGTGTCAATAAACCGCAATCAGCCGATGCTTTCAAAATCATCATAACCCACGGCATTGTTCAAATTTAGTCAGATCCATGCGGCAGAGTTACATGCTTCAACAAAAAGAAAAACTTTGTTTTCGTCGCTATAACAAAACCTTAAGCGCCGAAACCAGTCCGGTTAAAGGCGAGCGATCAAATCGATGGTTGAAGCCACTAAGGGGACCGAAGCGAGTCACTTTTTATTAACAGTAATACCACAACTAAAACCCTTCTTGACGTAAGCACAAAGTTTGTGCTGAATGTTTGAATATCGATGTAAAATTGTTGCTACTTTTTTTGACTGAATAATAATGCTATTCCCAGTTGTAGAGTCCGAATAACTTGCAAAACCTGTCAAATCATTTGATTATGAAAATACTTGCTATTCTAACGGTGAGGAGATTGATATCAATTTGGATCGAGTGTCGGGAAAACGCTTGATAATGAATATAACCAATTTTGAAAGGAAAAAGTGAACCCATAAAATGTATAGTAATGAACTTTACCTCCTCATGCAGTACAAAAAAGAACCACTTGATGCTACTCTCCAAAACCCAAGCAGAAATAAGAGCGAATCGATTTAAATTTGGAAGAAATTAAAAAAGAGAAAAACAAATAAAACAAAATCCAATTGAGTTTTTTAAAAATAGTTTCTTTGTTTTTCATATAATATTAATATTAATAGTTTATTTATATATATATATATCTTAGAGTTTTTTTTTTGTTTAAAAAATAATAATATAATAATAAAGAATTATAAAATAAAACAAAAATAATAAAATTACAGAAAAAAAACGAATATTAGCAGCGAAATAAAAAGAGAACTTCTTTTCAACAAACGAATGTTACTTCTTTCTCATTAACGAATTAATATTAAATTATAAAAAAAATATTTTTTAGTTTAGTAAATCTTACAAAAGAAAACATATTTTTCTGTGCGAGAAATAACTTTATATTTACTGTACGCTAATAGTAAACAAAATGAAAAAATAAACATTAATGAAAACCAAAAAGTAAATGGAATTATTGTTATATCGATTAAAATGAATCTATTTATGAATTCACTCCTGTTATATCTTTAGGTATATATGTATGTTTATTGTTATTGTAATTGCCGTTTTTGTTTGTTATTTTTTTTATTCAGTTTTTTCACAATTCTATCTCCCTCTGTAGGTAGTATCTGCTCATCCTATATTCCTCATTCTCTGTTTCTGTCTGTCTATCGGTTTGCTGACTTTAAATAATTAACAATGTTTTTAATTGTTTTTTGTTTGTTTTTAATTTAATTTAAAGAAAATGTATTATATGATATGATATATTAATTTTTTTTTGTTTACGTTATGTTAAAACTAATTTATTTATATATATGCATTTATTATTATTACTTATTTTTTGTTGTGTGTTTTTTTTATCTTTTTTGTTTGTATAAAAAATATAATATATTTATATAATATTTTCTTTATGTGGTAAAAAAAAGAAAAGAAAAGGTTTTCGATAATCACTGTTTTAATGATGAATTAGCTGGAAGTGTCGCTGATCTTTGTACATTGACTGCAAATGGCTTGTAATTCGAACGAGTTGATTGGCTGTGAGATGATTTGGTGGTAGTGATGATGGTGGTAGTAATGATGATTAAATTTTGGCATTGAGAACGCACACATACACACACGGCAGGTGGTGTGAAGCAATAGGTGGATAGTTGATAATTTTTTTTTTTTTAATTTAAGTAAAATATTTTACCATATCCACATAATTAGGCGTTTCGTTTGCGAGTAAATAAAGCATGAAATAAAAAGAATTCCAATTGTTGGTTTAGAAAAATTATTTTGTTAGACAATGTTTAAGATTTTTCTTGTATTCGAAAATTAGTATATAAATATATTTTTGTTTTTTTTTATTTTTTTGGATTTTATTAGTGTTATTGAGATTACGAGCAAAATGTTAAGAGGTGAATGCATACAACTGGGGAGGCATTTAGACGACGCGACGGTTTAAGCATGACACATTATTCAGATAAAAGAACACCTGCTTAAGCTACATACACACGAGCAAACAATTGCATGGTTGGTCACACCTAAGCTAAATTTACATGCAATGCAACTTGTTTGCACGACTGTTTGCCTCAAGATGTTGCACAGTAGTTCACACCACTTTAAACTTGTTTGCATGATTATTACCTTCAAAATATTTGACAGTTCGATTTGTCAATAGTTTGTTTGGAAATGTGTGATAATGCCTTGTAAAAAAACTAAAATAGCAGCAGCTATTGTGATCAAAATCTTATTGAACCGTGAAAAAGAAATTAAAGCAAAAAAAGCATCAGAAAAAGAAAATTTTGGTTAAGATGGGATAGCAAAAAGAACCGAGCTAGGCTTTCATCAGCAACTTTGAAATAAGCTGAAAAATGAAGATGAAGAGGGCTATTTCATTTTTTTTACGAGTGTCTAAGAATGACTTTGAAGCTTTATTAGCCCTGGTAAGAACCGAAATCACAAAATGTGGCATTGACGAAACATCCCTTAACTCGGGTAAAGTTTCATATTTTACAATTAATTTTTGTTTTTTGCGCGTCTTCACTGAAATATTGCAGTAAATGGGAAACAGTAGCTGCAAACAAACAAACACTGACGTGTTCACATGACATACTACATTATTGCCGCAAATTTTTGCTGCAAGCATTTTTGATTGGAACCAACAGTTTTTTCTACTGTTCCCACATGCAAATTTGATTGCAGGCAAACATTTGCTGAAATTGTATTGCTCGTGTGAAAGTAGATTTAGTATTGCTCGTGTGGAGATTTGTAGGACTCCTCCTTCGTTAATATATAATATTGAAAGCGATATAGATCTGCGATTTCTTTGGCAATTTATGTTAGCAGCTAACTTCTTTCAGCAACTGGGCGACATTTTCAAGGGACCGAACGCTGATTATTATTATAATTTATTTAATCGGTAATAAATTACACAATTAAAAATAGACTAGGGCTTTCAACCGACGAATGCCGATTAGTTTCAGGAATCTTCATATTCTGGAATGTTGCTTCTATAAAACCGTCGCGTCGAAAGCCACGGAGGGTAATCAAGGAAACCAGCCTTAAATGCTTCGATTCGCATAGAATTAGTGAGGTAATAATTAGATCAAATTTAGCATAGACTGGACAAATGTTATAGATACAGTTTTGTTATTATAATGACTGGAAAATTATATTACCAGTGTTTCATGAAACTAAGTTCAGAGCAGGACCCGTTAATAATAATCGTTCACTAATTCACCCTCATGATCATAAAATATTATCGGTTTGTATGGGTCGGGAGCATTATCTAAAAGTTATTAGATGATCATAGTTGTTTAGTTTTCCTCGCTGATCGATATTGCTCATGGGGTAAACAAAATCGTTTAATAATATTAATGCCTTACGAACCTCCTTATTAGAGAGGAATTCCATGTATGTCCCGCAATAAAACAAATACGAACCCAGTGTCGCTGCGGGTAGACAGCTCCAGATATGGAGAATGTTTTCCGCAGTAGGTTAGAGTTTTACCCTCAAGTTACGGTGACACAAAAAATGCGAACGAAAAAATAATGTTTAATTTTAACATTTAAACTATGTTCAATGATTAATTTCTTAGTAAATCCACATCAAATGTATGTTCAAAAAAATCATATTTTTGCATCGCTGTAACATTTTTTTTATATGCACTCAAGGAGTTATGTATACCCATGATAAGACATGAGATATTCGTCTTTCCTTGTCGTTATCGGGTCAACGTAGACTCATTGTGGTGTGCCTTGGGCCGTGGTTACGACCAACGCTAGTAAGCGTTGGCACTAGTTCGCGCTAGTAAATCTAATGTTTGTATAATCAATAACGTGGTCGCAGATCACTCAAGTCTGCGCTTGTAATTTCATTTGATTTTTATGTGTACTAGCTTGAACAAGCGTGAACAATCGTCCACGACTTTTTACTAGCGTGGACTAGAGCACTCGCTTACTAGCGTTGGCCGTAACCGCGCCCTTAAGGGTCCACGCTTTTCCAGATGTCATGACATTTATGTAAGTCGTGTCTTAATACACTACTCACCAGCTCCGAAACAGGAAACAGGCATTTTATATGCCTTTGTGTCGAGAAGCGCTTACTATTGTGTCGCTTACAATTTATTTCGATAAGGTAGATTGCTTTATTGACAGCGTGACTATACATGAAAATGGCCAGTATTGAGATCGCTTTTCTCACTCTGCTGCTGCTATTTCTTTGCCAGGAAGGCATTGCTGCGATCAAGTTGACGAAATGTGTCCTCACTCACTCATTTCTTCTTGGGAAGATGTAGGAGAATGATCTTGAATGTCAGCCTAAGGTCATCCTCATATAGTCGAAGAATACTGCTGCGCTCAAGTATTTGATTAGAAATGTCCCTTTTGAATCCAAGGGAATCTGGTTGAGATTGCAATGAACACTTAAGGTAATGGGTATTAAAAGAGAAAAAGAGTCCGAAATACCTGTTCCATTCGTTTTGCACCGAGTGCAAAACGTTAAAAGTGCAAAAATCCAGGCATAGTCACGGACCAATCTAAAACAAAAACAATGGATCGCGACCACCTCAATTGGTATTTGGCATGTTCAAGGGAAGAGATCCAACAAACCAAGCAAAATAGGGATTAGCATCAACATTTCAATGCAATCGCGGAAGACTAAAAGGGCTAAACACTGGGTATGAAAACAATCGGCACCAAATCAGAAAGATTGTGGAATTCTATAATTGGGTTGACTCCATTCCATTTACGAAGAACCTGGGGCGGTATCGGCTAAGGTGATAGTTGATAGTTGACAATCAAAATCATCGCTTTACCTCCACGTAAGGTGATTATCAAATTGACAATCGATTTTTTGCTATCAATTTCATGCGACAGCTATTTAGGTGTCGCTTTCATACATTTGTGTCATTTTCATAGGTAGAAGCTGCAGGGAAATCTTCTACACCAAATAAATTCAATAGTTTAGTGATAAAAGAAAATATTGAATAAATTTAAATAAAAAACTTTAAGTGAAAGTGAAAATTCGTGAAGTGCAATGTTTACTTCATTGGAACTTTTCTACTCAAACATAGAGGAAAATGAAGAAAATAATTACAAAGATTTCCAACTGATAAGAAGAAACCTGAGGAATAAAGCAAATGTCTTGAAACTTCAACAAGTTGGGGCTGATTGGACTGCACCAATGGGTCAAAGTACGGTGGCTGAAAATACTGCTGCAGTCATTAAAAAAATGCAAATTTATTGTATTTTGTTGACATTTTAGTATGCTGAGTTGACTTACATTTTTCACAATATAAACACCGAATAAAATTGTACCTATCAGCTGCTCGGAATGACAGCGTCGGCAAGGAAGTGACGTTCCAAATCATTTTTTTGTGATCGCTTTACGCAGAGCAAAGAAGAGTTGATAATCAAAAACGACAATCAACAAAGCGACAATCAACTATCACCTTAGCCGATTCCACCCCTGATCAAGGGCATGTTGATAGTATTTAATTTGTCGCGTTTGGACATACTGGTTTCGAAGTTAAAGTCGGCACTGTGAGAGATAATAAGTGTAAGTCAATATTAAAAATACGTACGTCGCGTAGCCGGGTGTCATTATAATTTTGATTAACTGTCTTTTTCTGATGCATTTTTTAATGCTTGTAAAATTATAATCCATGTTGTGTACATTCACCTTTTGCTTACATTTAAATAACCATCTAATACTGTCGGTTAGTTGGCTATGAATTATTTTACATGTGATCAAAATAGACAAATAAACGAATAGACTTACCTTGGAGAAATTTTACTACCATCTCCGCTACTATTGTTATTCGATGATGAATTCGCTTTATACCCACTCTTCTGGATACGTTTTGACAAACGAGTAACCCAAAGATTTTGCTCATCTGGCGTTGATGCTAGCAATAACATTTCTCTAGCACTATGAGGGTCGTGATGTAATTTACATGGGGCCAATGGATCATTATTATCTACATGCTCCTTATGGATTTTATTGCGGCATCTATTATCGAGAAAGAAAAAGGAAACAAGACACAAAAGAGGGGACAATGACACATTGTTACAGGTAAAACAAAAAACATTTAACAACAACTGATGGAATATAACACAACTTACCTTTTGCATTCGTAGGCCGCCGGCGGCTTAAACATATGCCAGAGAGGTTTTGGACATACCTCACACGCGGTTGGCATATGGTATGTTATATGGACAAATTCATGACCTATATACAAAAGTTTATTGAGTCCCATTGACTGTATCGTAAATGGTTTTATAGTACCCTTGTGCAAAATGGTTCCGGGTCTCTCATCTCCAGTTCCACCCCGTAACACGCTGATGTCCAGTTGATTCTGTTCATCAGGACGTCTAGCCTCACCTTCACCAGCGTATAATAGTTGAAATATTCGAGGAATTTCTTTGGCATCCGCCCGAATGACATCACCTTGTGTCACGGAACGTACATGAAATACTTTGCTGTAAATCGGCAGATCGCAGACAGGTTAGATTTTTTTCATGTCGAGATAGGCATGATATGGGTTAACTCACCTTAAGTCTAATATAAGCACAGGATCAATTGTATTCTGTTTGTCTATTTCGGAATTGTAAAATATTATCTTTCTTGACGATACAATAACGAATTGCCGCTTCCAACCATGTCGGCGAATGTTTTGTTTATTTGGCACACTTAACCAGCCTTCAAAGACTGAATCCTGTTTAAAAGGAAAGGAAGGAGTTAATAATTTATGGAATTTATGGAATATGGAATACTTTTAGGACTTTTTTTTTTAAAGAGTTTGCAATATAAAATGTAGAACTGTTCGATTCTTTGTTTACTCATCATCATTCTCAGTTCTCCATTAGGTGGACAAAAACATTCTTAAAGTAGATTAAGACAATGACGCATTGTCATCTGACTTTGACAACATCTCATCAGAAATAAAATGAAGGCAATTTAGTAGTTAAGCCTTCCCTCGAAATCCTAAGCAGATCCTTTTTAACACCCGTATCAACATTTGATGGAGTAATCCTTGGGCGTTTTGAGCGAAAAATTCTTTAAAAAAATCTTCGGTCCGGCTTGCGTTGACGGGCTATAAGAACTATTCGAGCTGTACAGTGACATACACCTGATCGGCATTGGATGTTTAAGATGAAAAGTGAATGGACACCATTACTCCGACTCGAAGAGTTTCCGATATCAAGCTAGGCGTCGGACGCAGTAGAGGAAGACCTCGCCTTAAGTGGCACGCACAATTAGAAACCGCATGGGACGTTTAAGATAGCTACGGCACTTAGATAGAATGGACATAAACCGTATCAAAATTTGATGGAGTAATCCTTGGGCGTTTTGAGCGAAAAATTCTTAAAAAAAATCTTCGGTCACGCTTGCGTTGATGGGCTATAAGAACTATTCGAGCTGTACAGTGACATAGACCTGATTTGCATTGGATGTTTAAGATGAAAAGTGAATGGTCACCATTACTCCGACTCGAAGAGTTTTCGATATCAAGCTAGGCGTCGCACGCAGTAGAGGAAGACCTCGCCTTAAGTGGCACGCACAATTAGAAACCGCATGGGACGTTTAAGATAGCTACGGCACTTAGATAGAATGGACCACAAAGAAGACACAGTGGAAAAAGCTCTCACCGAAGAAAAAACCGACATCAGGCAGTAAGCTAAATCCCGTCTAAAAGAAGAGGTGTGTCGGTTAAGACCAATTGTAGCAACACTTGACTTGAATATCAATTGGTCTGCACTTTTCGTAGAACTATAGAACTACCTTAGCTCTATTTGGACTCAACTCGATCACAAATTTCCCTAAGCTTTTAAATAGATGAACATTATATTTTTCGAAAGTAAGACGTATTCAAGCACAACATGCTTCAGGCAATTCATGGACTTATCAGAGGCACCACGTGCCATAAATCCAATAAATTTTACCCAAGCAGCTTTTGAAGTATTTCCGAGGTTGGCTTTTTCATTTATAAAATAGCGGGACACGTACAGAGAAAGTGACCTATCAATTCATGCTTTTTCTTGTCTCTTTAGCTTTTGCAGAAATCAGTGCAGGCAGTACCCAGTCGAAGAAGGGCTTGTCTGGGATGTTGTGTCCTGTGATAGTTTCGGTTAGTTTGGATATACATTTATATGAGCGACATTAACTGTTTAATTTGCGACCCCCAATAGTAGCGCAGTTGGTTAACGCCGAAAAATTGCTTAGACCTTTGCAGAACGCGAAATCCTTGTTTTTTTTTCAAGTTTCTCTGAAGCTAAGAAAATGTGACATTGTAGTGCTAAGCAATCACAAATTGAAATTTGTGGCAATCATTCATTTTACGGCAAGGATATCTGATCACAGCTGGGCTTACGATATAAATTACAATATCCCTACGTAACCTTTGGCCAAAGTTAATAGCAGGTGAAATATGACTTTAACAGTAGTCTTACAAAATGTTCACAGCGCTACCTTTTGCACATGGATACTCGTATCTTCATCAAAAAGGCTGGTCATCACACAAATTTTATGTTCTCATGTTGAAAAGGTTCACCTTATCTGATAGAAGGTAAATTAAATGTATATCTTGATTTTGTTCTTAGGCGTATACGTAACATTTTTTTGTTAATTTGAATATTGCAAGTAGTATCTAAAATAAATTGTTTATCATTGAGATATTTATTGGCTTTCGACAGAACCATACTATCTAATCAAGAAGTTATACTTCTATTTCTAAATATAACTCACCGATTCGCCGTTGTAAAAAAGGTATTCAGACGTTTCATGAAGTGTTTTTAAAGACCACTATCTGAAACTTTTTCAATTTCGGAATTCCAAGCCGTGGTGTCCCGTGCTTACTAGGGAGTACAGTCGATAACGCATCGATTTTGGTTATAAAGAAATAACTTAACGTGTATCCCGAAAAATAGTACAGAGCCGTTAGATCGGAAGAACGATCTTTGGTCAGTTTCCTTGATAACAGGTTAATTCAATACCGCATATTGCTTGTAGCAAAGGCCAGAAATAAGCTTCATTACTAAATATTAATTTTCGGGAAATTCCGTATTGGCTTCAACAAGCGTCAAACATCAAAAACGGATAAAAAGCCGAAACAGAATCCTGTCAAGATTACCAACGAAAAACCCTAGTTGAGTGAAATTTGATGCAGAGAATGTTGAAAATCCACCTCTGGGAACTGTTAAAGGGTGATGGGAAGCAATCATCTACTGTTGGGCAGAACGAACGTTTGTTATTGGCGACGACAGTAAGGATCACCACTGACCTAAACAAAGTAAGGATGGCAATAACTTAAGCTTAACAAGACTGCAGAAGGCCTTCCTATTGAGCTTTTATATTGCTCGTTGCAGGAGGAGATGATTTGGTAAGTAACATACACTAACTCATTAGGATTGGTTTCTCGAGCCCCAAAAAAGAAAACGCTCTTAACTAAGAAGCAGAAGTCTTTTCTGGCAAAATACCTTATCGGCACCATTAACTATAATTTAAGGCCAAGGGATTAGCAGATGAAGTCTTCGACAGTCCTAAAAAAAACAATAAGTACTGGCTAAACTAGTCCATCAATGCAGGAATCTTCTAGGTGCTCCATTATGACGGCAACAATCTTCCCAACACATTAGATACTTAAAAAAAATAGACGCATTGTCATCTGACTTCTTCAACATTATCTTTGACAGAATCCTGCAAAATTCTGTAGCCACTAACAGTTACACTTCCATAAATCGGTACAACCTCTAGCATATGACGACGATATTGTCGACATTGGTCAAACTTGACAGAGTTTTTAGTGAGTAATGCCGGAAAAGGGGAGAAACAAGTATACACTGTCAAAAAAAGGATCCATGACATCAAAGAATAAACGTAAAGCTTTGAATTAGAAAGGGACTAGGTCTATATCGGCGGTACTAAATTCTAGCATCGACACTTTGTCAGATACAGAAATAATGAATCTTTACAACCACTCTTTTTCCAACTATGAAGTCCAAGTGATTAATTAATTTTTATTTATTTAAGGTCTACAACGTTTTTTTTTTTTTTTATTTAACTGCTAACTTAAGATTAGCATGGGGTTAAGGAGGAGTGGTAGATAAGTTAGCTGCAAATACAAATCAACAGAGTTATGACCATAAGGAGAACAGATATCCGACTTCGAGAGTTAACGTTGATGGATATCATTTGTAAGAGATCGGGGCAATAGGATATCGGCTATTTCGCGGCGTTTTTGAAGTGATATAATATTTATTACTTTAAAACTATCCTCGTAGGAGAGCAAATCAAAACGGTCTACCCAGCGGTGACCGTGTAGAGTAAAACCGATGAATCTGCGTTGTACACACTAAATTTGGAAGGAATGGGTATCGGATATATTCAAGGATAAGTCTAAAAAATGTGAAAAGAGAGATTTTGTGACATAAGGGTTGCAGAATTCCTTAGATGAGCGTTTTACAAACCCAAGGCCGGAGTAGGGTCTGTTGATGATATTATAAATTTGAAAGCGAAAATTTAGTTCAAAAATTTATCTCCTAAACACATAAGAAAAGAAAAGTAGGTACGGACTCACCAAAGATTAAATCAAATATAGCGATTGGTAGAAGACGCTTACGGAAATTTTTTGTTGGCACCAGGTTAAAAACTTGTTTAAATCAGTGAATAAGGGTCAGCGTACGATGCAGAGCAGTACTTTGTATTAGCGTTCCAATAAATAGGATTTGATCCATACAATTGAAACTCTAGTTGTTAAAGTTTAAAAAGAATGATTTCGTGCTACATTTTATCGAAAGCTTTACTATAGTCAGTGGCAATTACATCGACTTCATTGCCATTCTCTAATGCGCATCAAGTGTTAGATACAAAACCCTATTGTGAGTGTTGATTGATCATGACGTGTCGATCATGTTGATTGAATTTGGTTTTGGCATTGTGTAAGACAACCGACAAATTTATTGAAAACAAGTATCAAAAATAAATTCTGTTGAGTTGTGGTTTGACGATGTTTCTTATCCTTTCGAATTGCAGAAACACTGCTTGAACGGTGAGAGGAGAGCTAGGCATTCAGAATACCCTAACGTAAAGCCATTCACTTTTTTGGCAGTTTATACGTGTATACACCGCTTTAACTAAAACCAATGGTTGAAAACAGCGACATCTTTTGGCGCACCATCTAGTTTAACATAAATTAAAATAAAAATACCAACA
Source organism: Rhingia campestris (assembly GCA_932526625.1). Lineage (NCBI taxonomy): Eukaryota > Metazoa > Arthropoda > Insecta > Diptera > Syrphidae > Rhingia > Rhingia campestris. Next base: position 47,172,441 of record OW052182.1, on the reverse strand, counting down.
CATGTAAATGTTATGTTTATTAAAGTTATCATGTAAATAAAAATCTTATATTGCATACCGTTAAATTAATAAAATAAAATAAAAAAAAAACACAAACTTAACAATTTTTTTTTAAATAAATAAAATTAAATAAAAGCTATGAAATATTTGATTCTTTTGTTTTCTTGCATTTATTAAAACATATACGTAAATAATAGTAACATATTCATAAGTGAGAACTTCAGTAATCGAATTGTCAGCTCCATTAGTTGCATTTCGAGGGCATTAACATTCGACATATCGATCTTACAAGCTAGGAAAAATCGTCTAAGCGTCGACAAAGCAGAAAAGGCATCTTCACGCGTCGGTTCAACTATATTTACGTTCGTTCTGGGATCATCGCCACTACTACAATCACTTCCATCGTTAACATTGCCAATGCCATATTCTAATAGAACCCCTGTTTGGTCTATAAGTTTTCGTAGTAAAATGTCGTTCGAGGGAGGTTCACCGTCACATTTAGCAGGACTTGAATCACAATTAACACAATCCACCAGGCTGGTTGCTGGCTCTTGATCAACATCACCATCAGCATTATTCATCATTACTACTTCCAACCCAGGAAGTTTAGAAAAGTTCTGAGGAAAGGCTTTTTTTAAATAATTTTTGGTTGTTTAGACGTGGACAGGGTTAGCACGCTTGTTGCACAGAACATTTGTTAAAGCTTCAGACTGTTAATAGATTTTTTTTTTTTTTTTTTTGCAAATTCATGTAACCAAGGAAAAAATTGAATTTTTTTCTCTGTCCGTGTGGTTACAGGACACAAACAGAAAGCGGAGCGTAGAGCTTATCAAAACACGTATGTTGTGTAGGTCAATTTAAGAGCGCGCATAGCAAGCAGAGGTAGTTTTAGAATATGACGCAAGTGAAAGGAATTGTAGTAGTGTATTAATTTTTTTTTTCTGAAAAGAACACAAAAATAGTGCAGAATTACGTGTAGCTGTTTTTTTTTTCGTTTTTTATTATGTTGGTGTACTTACAATTAATGTTCACTTTTTGTTTGTAGCGAGTTGTTTAGTTTTAATGAAATTGTTTCGGCACAGAACCCGTCGAAGGTTTGAAAACGATTTTACGTACTCACGACTATATAGAAACACTGTTTACTGCGAACATTACTATGAGAACGAACTTTTTTGCGGATTTGCTTGCATTGCTGCCAAGGGGTATTTTGTAAATCAAGGGTGATAAGCCGCGCACAGCTCTACTTTCTGTCTGTATGCACGTTAACCATTTCCCGACAAGAGTTTTTTTTCTTGTTGTCGATAGAACCTTTTTACACAAAATATTGATGTTACCTCGTTTGACGATTGAATAATGAGAATGAGAACAGTTTTTTATTTGAACAAATATTTCCTGCAAGACCTAGTAGTAAAAATCCTAGTTTTACAATTGATTAACGAAAATGGTGGCTCAAAAACACCATCAAATAGATTGTGCGCTGGCAAACTGATGACAGCGAAGAATACGTGAAGAACACAGACATTTTAAAAAGACGGAGGAAAATATAGAAATGTCGTGTAGAAAATTCGGGATAAGAAGAAAGGAGGTACCGATGCACATTGGTTTTAAATGCCTGTAAGTTATAATGGAATATAAGGGAAAGAAAAACAGAGTTTGGAAGAGCATTTCACATTCGTGTTGGTCGGTTTATTACGAATCTCTATATTTCAGCGTTCGTCCGAAACCCCGAAGATAGGCTTGAGGGTAAACTAGGAGGTCCAATGCTGATTTTGTTGACCCGAACAGACGTGTGCGTTGAACTCAAGTTTAGGGCGTATAAACGCTTTATATATTGTGCCCACATCGGAAGGAGTGAACTATTTCTTACATCGATTAAGGAAACCTAGACGTTTCGCTGCGTTTTTAGCGACTATGTGGAATATGTGGTCGTTCTAACGTAAGTCCTTGCAAACACACAAACAGCTTTTCCCCCAAGGTAGTTCGGACATCACTTATGAAGTAAGTCTCAACAATACCCAACATCTTTCCTAACTCTCTTTCTCTTTCATTTATTACTCAACAGATATTACTTCTCAACGCCACCTAAGAGCCATTGAATATTTATAACATAAGCCCAGGACCAGGTTGATTTAGCATGTATCATTGGTAGCATGTTATTAAAGGTACATTAGCTTTTAGTAACATTACTAATAGTATGAACTGCCGCATAGAAGATCAGGGTTTGCTTCACAGTCGTAGCAACATCAAAATATTTACTAGCGCTCTTCTCACGATAATCTGAAAAATCATGCAAGCAGTATCAACTGTCAAGGAAAGGTTATTTCAGCACAACCGTTAAGATTCGGCGTTCAGTCCCAAAAATCATGACTTTTTTCTTTGGGATTTCGTATATTCAGACTACATGGTTTTAAGGAATTAAATGCCAAATAACCTCGAAATGCTTGAACGAGTCATCGAATATTGGACCATGTTATGGTTAGTGTTTGACGAAAATAGATGCAAAGAATGGTTCGTTTGTATGATATTAAAGATTACCCCACAAAGTAAATGAATTACTTATTCGATTTCTACTGGCCCGCATGTGAGGTTTGCGGTTGTTATTATTTGATATAAAACCTCAGTGCCACAAATAGGTTTGCAAATCTTAACAATCATTTACCTAATGTAGAGGGTCCTTTTGTATAGAGCATCCATAATGGTCTAATACATAAATCACATTGGTGACCGATTCAGAGTAAAGGGTCTAAAGGAAAATGTCCCGACCTGGATCACTCACATAAAACAAATATTTTTAAGAAGCAACCAAAAGCCCGGTAAAGGTGTAGCTGAATAACTAGCGGAAGCCAAGATAGGAAAAAACTGGACAGAGATAGTCCCCAGACCAACAAACGGTAAATAAAATTAACCACAATTACGACACGCACAATTGACACGCATACAATTGACCGAAATACTAATAACAAAGAGTGCCGACGGATTCTCACAGCCAAAAATGAGGCCTACAATGCGTCACTGCAAGCGAAGACGAGACCTGCTGAAAAAGATGCAATTGGGAAAGTTTAAGAAGAAATGAAGAACAACTGATTTTTAGAAAGAATAGAGCTTGATCGATATATATCGATACAGATAGATTCGTTAGTGTTACTAAAAGTAAAACGTTAAAGCCAGGGACACATGAATATAGTTGAAGACACATGAGAGTCTTAGTTGATTCAGAGTCTTTGCTGAGTATATTTAAGAACCATTTCTACAGACTTTTATATGGCGATGGCGAGCACACCACGCTGTCCTCCAAAACGAACCATTTCATTTGTCAATTATAGAATTTGCCCACCGGATCTTAATGAAGTGAGGATATCCATACTAAAATTTTAACTTCTTGCCGAGCTATACATATAGCGAGAGATATTTTTTTAAGTTGCTTACACTCATTACCAGAACATGGTCGGATGTAAGTATGCCTAAAGAATGGAATCTCAGCATTTAGCGCATAAAAAATTATAAAATCTTCAGACTTCGGCAGATCCAGGAAATACCTAAGATATTCAAAGCGATACCCATCTCATATTCATTTTTATTATTATTACCCATCTCATATTTATCGATTTTAATGTAGCATATGATAGCGTTTATAGAGAAATTTACACAGACCAATGTCTAGTTTTGGCTACCACCCAAGTTCGTCCGTCAGCATGACCATGAAGAATTCTGGTTTCTCCTTAAAGGTGAACAACGGCCTCAGCAAATACATTCGATACAAACAAAAAAGAAATGATTTTTTATAAGGCGATACATTGTTCATGTGCTTTCTTCAGTTGTGCTTGAGATGATTATGCACCATTTAGTATTAAAGCGCTCACTCGAACTACTTATAAGACCCTGATCACCGCCTACATCATCTCGATGAAGCATGAATGAAAAGCGAATGAATATAAACTTGGTCGTGTTGAGGGAAAATTCCCGTTAAAGTTGATTGGCTGTGGATACTCAGATTCAACTACGAGCTATACACCAACATAGTCCTGGTAAAAAAAATCTCCTCATTGGACGTTTAAGATGGAAGGTCATATAGAGCGAATGGACAACAATACTCCGCTGAGAAGCATTCGATTTCCTGCCGGATTCCAGGCGCAGTATAGGAAGACTCCCCTTTAATGGCATCAACAAACTTCATGTGCCCAACTGGAAGCAGCTAGCTTTATACAGGCCCAATTTATCAACTGATAGGGATGTTGTTAGATTCCCTAGTTGATCCCGAAATGTAGCTCCACTTAATCCAGTAAGCTAAGTAAGTTAATATATTTCTCTCTATAGCCGCCTTTCACACCAAAAGCTGTTTGTGGGTACAGACTCCATAAATTTTTACCTGCATGAATGTCGAAAAAAGTTTCTCGGGCGAATTACTTCCTAGGGAATGGTTTACAACCTGATAAACCATTCAAGACATGGATACAAGTATTCACACCCAATTGTTGACGTAGAGTTACCAATAGTCCAGCTCGCAGACTCATTGGGTAATCTTGAGAGGATTAGCCTCATGTAATCATGAAAAAGAATAAAAAAAACTAACCAAAAGACTCCCACTCTCCAAATTTATGATATATATATACGTTAGAGTTTCTTACTCTCCAAACTACGAATTGCAAAATACCTACACAAACAAATCCTGTCCTCTTATGTATATGACCATAAAACAAACCTTCTCAGTGTAATTATTCAATACCATCTAACATTTTCGTAACACCAATATAATTCGAATTCTATGTACACATTGGAATTTTGTGGAGAAGCATTAACAACATATTTTCACACTTTAAAGATTCGATTTCAGGTAAAATCACACTGCAAACACACTAAACGCAAACACTTATTAGTTTATCGGTATATTATCGGCAATAGAAACACAAGCGATACTGTAGCGCGCGCAAGGATTACCATTGCCATCCACAAAAATAAAAACAAAACACTGTTCCATCCAAAGGACGGAATGCAATCCATAGAAATAAAATTTGGAAAAGTTGTGCCTCCCCAATTGTAGGGATGCGCCTTTGTACAAGAGTTAGGATTAATATTAAAATTGTTACATTGCTTTCAAGCTAACTGTAAACCAGATTTTTTCGTTTTAAACTCGATCGATAATAACACAGCTGTTTTTTTTTTAGAGAATTCCAAAAAGGAGGTAAGGTTATGAATTTCGATTTAGCCAATAATTGCAAACTCTTTAGTAATAAAAAAAAAACAGGTGGTGCAACTTACTTGATTATCCTCGGGATCATTGTCGGCAGATGACAGCGAAGCTGTTTCATTCAATTTCGATTGCAACTGTTCGATCTCGGTTGCCTTACAGTCGATTTCCATTTGGAGCTTAGTTCGTGCCTAGGATATGATAAATTGTTCCCAAAAATAAAAAAAAAAAAACAAACACAAAAATGAACAAAACCATAGAGGAGAGAAGAATGAGATTGGAATTTAGTGAAATTGAGCATTCTAGTGGTAGAATGGAACTCACATGACTTTCTTCAATAAGTTGACTTTGAAGATCTTGGAATTTAAGCAGTAATTGGTTGTATTTATCACGCTCCTGAGTAAGCTCTTGTTGCAAGCGCCTACTCTCCTTCTCCTTTTTACGTAAATCAGCTGATGAGCGAACCTTTGCCTTTTGTTTGCCTAAAATTGAGAGAATACTTGCGTATAGAATGAACTTGGTGGTTGAATTAGTTGAGACTTACTTTGCAAATCGGTATCTTTGCGATTCATCACTTCGGCCAGCTTATTGACAGCCACTTGCTTAAGTAACATCTCAGTCTTCCATTTTTCTTTAAGTTTAACAATTTCGTTGTCTTTGTCGGTCTTCACCTGGATCATCTCCTCTTGCATGTTCTTATTCTGCTGCAGGAGTTCCTCGCACTCGGCGATCTGTTGATTCAATTTTTTGAGGAAATCTGCTTCGGTTTCTTTGATAGCTGCCAGGGCAGCCTCCTTTGCTGCGATTTCATTGCGATGTTTCGTCATGAAGTCTTTAAGTTCCAGCTCCTTGATGGTCTTCTCCTTTTCAAGATCGGCCACCGTCTCCTCGGCAATTGATCGCGCAAGTGCTTCGGAGTCAGCTCGCGCGACAGCAACTTGTACTTGATGCTTCAGCGAAACCCGTTCCTCTTTGAGTTCTTGAATTTCACGACACCGTTCGTTGATTTCTTCACGGTGTTCGTTGCTCTGGGTCTTGTAGAGGCGAGAGAAATATTGCTCGGCTTCCAGTTGGTCTTGGAGTTCCTTCATCTGCAGGATGTCCTTGTTGTGGGCGTTCTTTATCTGAACTATATCCTCCTCGAACTTTCTTTTGGTCTCTCGCAGTTGGTTGACTTCTTTCAGCAACTGGCCTTCGCGAGATTTCAGATGAGCCACCTCGGAACTTTGGAGATTCAACTCGGACAGGAGGTTATTCTTTTTACTCTGCTCCTGATCGAGTTGACTTTGTAGGACCAACGTTTTCTCGTTCTCTTGGCGCCATTCCCCTTCTAGCTTCTGCAGCCTCTGTTGGATTTGCCGGTAATCAACAGAGAGCATTGTGATCTGACGTTCTTTCTCCTGCGAACTATGGTCGGCCTTAATGCGGGCTGACTTTTCTTCGTTTAATTTCGTTTGCAGTGCCTTCACCTCCTGCATGTTGGCCTCTTCGCGACTGAGCATTCGGGTTTTCTCCGTCTCTTGGTGAGCCTTCACCTCCTGCTGGTACCTACCTTGTGCGGCTTTCAGCTCCAGGTCTAAACTGGCGTTGGACTTTTCCAGATCTGAGATCTTTTCGTTAAGAGTACGATTGTCGTCGAGCGCTTGCTGCTCTCGATTGAGACAACGATCCAGGTCTGTAGACACCGTCTGCAGCTTATTCTCGACCTCCTTCTGCAGTTCCTTGATCTGAGCGCGGGCGTTCTTCTCCTGCATGAGACGTGCTTGCAACTCCGCCACTTCCTGCTGCAGAGTGTCGCGTTGAATTTGAAGGTTCGATATCAGAGTCTGCAACTGGTTCACCTTCTGTTCGACTTCTGTCTTTGCCAGGCGAAGTTCCGCCGCCTGTTTCTTCAGCTTCTGGCTGTTCTCCGTTTCGCTCTTGAGGTTTTCCTGCATGTCCGCTAGCTGCTTCTCGAGGGTGTTAATCTTGTCGTTGTGGTGCTGGTTGTTGTTCATCTCGCGAGTGCGGATCTTCTGCTCGTCATCGAGATTCTTTTGAGTTTCTGAGAGCAGGGCCTCCGTCTTTTTACGCATCTCCATCTCCTGATCTACCTTTTGCATTGCCATCTTGTAGTTGTGCTTGCGAATGGCTAGATCTTTCTCGTAGTCACTTACCAACAGTTGGAGTTCAGCCTCTCGTTTAGTTATCACTTCGATTTGCTGACGCAGGGCATGGTCCTGCTTCTCCAGCGTATCGGAATGAATACGTTCGCGCTCCAGCAACGCCTCGAGACGCTTCAGTTCGTTCGAGTTTGAAGGGCGATGACGATGAATGTTGTTGTTTGTGGCGGCGCTTTTTGTGTCAACAGTGTCTGTGCCCAGCAACTGATAGTCACCGTTGTAGGTAAAGCCAATAAAGGGCAGATGATTTCCATCGAAGGTCTTCGGCACGGGGAACACCTCTTCTGGTGTCTCATCGCGCTCGATGTCTTCGAAATTGCGTGTGTCATCGTCGCTGCTCAGTTCCGGCACCACAGGCGGCACAGATTCCCTTATGTTCTCAAAAGTCCAAGTATCGTTCTGAAAGAAAGGGTGGGGCTTGATTTCGTCAATTCCGTGACGACCCAACCTATGTAAGCGATCAGTTAGAAATCCCCGTATCAGCGACTTTGCGTTCTCGCTAATCTCCACTTCAGCTGGAAACGCCAGCGAGTTCTTGTGGTCCATGATCTTGCCGTAAGTACCAACTAAGCTATCCGCATAGAATGGTGTGTCCCCGACCAGCATCTCGTAAAGAAATATCCCCACTGACCACCAATCACACTCTCGCCCGTACTCATTATCCACTCCCTGCGACTGCAATACCTCCGGACTGATGTAGTCTGGTGTGCCAACTGCATTGCTAGACACCACCAAGCCATCGGGGCCCATGCGCATACACGTACCAAAATCAGCCAACTTCAAGTGACCGTTTTTGTCGAGCAACATGTTGTCTGGCTTCACATCTCGATGCACAAAACCCATATTGTGAATTGTATCCACAGCGAGGGCCACTTCCATTGTGTAGAAAATAGCCCACTTCTCGGGAATCTCGTACAGCGACATCAAGCTTACTATATCACCGCCCGGCATGTAGTCCATCACCATGTAAAGATGCTTGGTGTCTTGAAATGCGTAATGCAATTGCACAATCCACTCGGAGTTGGCGTGCGCCATGATGTGCCGCTCCTCCCAAAAGAATGCAGAATCGGGCCGTTTCATCATGTCGAACTTGGACAGACGTTTCATTGCGTACACTTGTTTCGAAGACTTGTGCCGAACCAACTGCACTTCGCCAAAAGCTCCCGCTCCGATGAGTTTGATGAAATGAAAGTCGTCGACATTCATACGCAAATCGGCGATCTCTTTGGCCGGGATTTTATCTAAAAGATGATAGAAACAAGATGTAAGTTATACGGTTTTGTACAATGCGTTAGCTAATAAAAGGTGCACTTACATCGTGAGGCATACGACTCAATATTTTTAAGGATCTTAAGCGAATCATGGTCACAGTCCGCAACGAGCGCTATGACCGTATCCAACAGGCAATCGACATTGGCAGTGCTGAATGGATCACGCATTCTTTCCTCCAACTGCGCCGCTCTGGAAATGAAACAGATATAATTGATTAAAATCGATAAATTGAACATTTTTTGGTAAGGACGGGCAACGCTCTTTATTTAGACCGAAATATGTAGGTATTCGTGAAAGGCGGCAACGAAGAGGAATGTTATTGCAGACGACCACAAAATTCAAAATTGTGGCGCATCGTTAGGATACAGAACGTAGATTTTTCATGTGTGGGTTTGTACTTCTCTTAAACAATGGGGAAATTCCAGTTTTATGCTTAAGGCAACAATGGTTTCTCAAATCATTGGGAAAGGAAGATTAGTGAAAATAACGTTGGTGTTACCATGGTTGGGAATCACCACTGCACCACTTAGACCTCATAAGACGCTCAAGTGTGGATGAGGACATAATTCTTAAAACTGGTAACCTACAGAATAATAAAGGGTTTCTAATAAATAGATTATCTAACTACACTTTCCACAAGGCGCCCCTTTCTAATCCAACGAAGAGATTTCAGAATTGTGGGAAAAGATGAGAGGCAATCGAATACCTAATCATTATATAATTGGATACGGTCTTGATGGTTAATGATTGTTAACACCAAACTATTGAGAGATAATCCAATGATGCCAATTTATTGATATGATTCATGCTTCTGCGCCGTAGAGCAAGGCTGGATAGATCAGGGTCTTATATAGGATCTTCTTAGTAGTTCCAGATAATTATTGATTTCGTTTCACTTCCGACTAAATGTCTTTGTCAGATTTCATAGTGGTAGTTGTTTAAACCATTTTTGCCATCCTTCCTTATACAGCAAACGAGGCGTTAACATCTCGTTGAGTTTGACAAATGATGTCAATATCGTCGGCGTAGATGTACATTTATGGAAGATTGTGCCTCTGGTGTTGGCTCGGGAGTTCTGCACAAGAATGATGTACAAGAAAACACATAATGCGTCACCTTGCTTAGATTGTAGTTTCGTAGAGGTCGTTGCCGACTGTGAAATGAAATGATTATGGCAGATTACAGCGATTCTGGTGCACTAAAAATCAGGGCGTAGTGGTCACTATGAAGATAAGGCGATACAGAGCTATTCTCGTGTAAATTGTATGAACCGTTTCAGCAGAGCAGAGCAAAAGTGAATATTACATGCGACATTGCCGACATTCTTCGCCTGATATTGTGTATTGGAAAAGACAGCAGATTTGACTGCCTAAAACTTATTTCTATGTGGTTATATAAAGTTACGGGTTTATGTAAACAAGCGAGAAACTCCACCAGTCCTCAAGAAGAGGGAACATATCGTCCGAAAATGTAATCAACAGTGTATAACAACGAAAATTATCAAATCTTAGCCACCAGGAAGTTTAGTCTTCCTGTTTAAGGACCAAGCGTTCGTGGATGGGAATGCTACTATATCTGAATAGTAGCATGCCCAGGATCGAAATAGATGCAAGGCTGTGTTTCAGGCGACACCCTCAGCAAGTCGAGATAGTTACACACTTTTATAACTTATCGCTGGTAAATATCGAATAAAATCATTCGCTCCTATAATCATGTTATCTGCAACTCTGTTTACCTTCCCGATGGCCAGTAAATGACTTCATCAGATTAGCCTCGTCATTCTTCTTGAAACACAACTAACAACAGAATGATGCCAAAATGTCTCATACATATGCCAGAGGCAGGTACATAATGTTGATAAGCAAAAAAAAAACGAAAGAGTGACCAATTCTATTATTTTTTACAAACTAGGTATACTAGGTACCTACATAACCTAAGCGTAACGACTTAGTTTTCCGGTTTTCCTCCCCACCATGATCATAGGCTCCGCACAAATCATGCGGTGCATGTGTACAGGGGCATCCTGCTTTGAATTTAAATTCAAATATCGCCTCTTTTGATTATTATTACAGTTCGCCTGCCGTCTAAGACCATTAGGAAGCTCGTGAGAGTTCTAAATCAAACAAAACAACAACAAAAAATCCCAATTCCAATAGACGCAAGGTGGAAGAATTCATGGGAATTCAAATGACGTAATTACGACATGTCGGACTCGGACGTACTGTGCGAGAGCGATCGTATATGTCTGTACTCTGTATACGCCAGAGTAGCCGACCCCAACAGCAAATAGTTGTTCTATGGCTAGGTGGCTAGGTAGGGTCGTTTCGTTGCGCCTTCCATCGAGATCGCATTTAATTGTTTTGCTTATCGCGTGCGCAAGCAATATTGGTGGTGCTATTGAACTGCTGCCATTGCTTCGATTCGGCAGTGATCTACTGTTCAAATGAGCATTTGATTAGACAAACGAAATGAAACGACAATACACACACATACACTCAACAGATTGAATGATTACTTGTTGTTGTTGCTGTTAGTAATTTTTTTATAATTATTTTGGGTGAAAATAGTGTCGCCAACTGGATCATAGATCGAGAAAGAGAATGCCTTGAATGTTGATCTTGTCGATTGGGGTTTTCCAACCATATGGGGTTGGGGATTGAAATGCAAATGGAAGAAGAATATCTAACATGGGCAGCGTGTATGACACTTGCGTGATGACGGTGATTCAGTAATGAATATCTTTGTTTGGATATTGCATTTGTCGAACGCCTGATATTAGTTGGAAAACAATGAAAAGTCATTTTACACAGCCGTTTTAAGTTATCACACTAACAATTAGGGAAAGATTGTCAATCCAAGGGAGGTATATTTAACGGCCCATGGAGATATATAATATAAGGTATTGATACTAAATGTTTAGGAACTAGCTTTTAGAGCTTTATTACAGAAATGATTGTGTACAGAAATGAAAACGACCATAACAGTGGCTTTCAAAAATGAAATCCCAAATATTCAAATAGCCTTCTTAAAGATGTCCTAAACTTTTAAAGCAATAATGCAAACGTTTCTATGCTCTGGACAGTTGGTTATATTAACTAAGAGGTAACTAGAATCATCTCAGAACTATTGTCACACCAACGAATTTTCCTCTTAGACAAACTGGAAACAAATACTGGAGCTAGATTATTATGTGACTTTGCAACGCGACTTGGATGGTATCGTTAATACCTTTATCGATTTGATCAAGATACAACACTGCTGTAGGGGTAATGCTCACGAAGACCCCATTGAGCATTCAATATTTCATTACTGACCAAAAAGAAGCTTTCAGACCATACAGAAGCCTTAAACAAAAACATTTATGCTGAGTGAATTGCTTTTATCAGATGATGTCGAGGAACAGCAGGCAGGTCTGATAAGTGGTTTGACTGCGAACAGTTGAGTTAGTCTCCATGGAGTAAGTCGCACATCCAAAATCTTTCCTATCAATCTCTTTCTTCCCCTTCTTGAACAGTCGTACTGTGGTAAAATATTTAAAGGGTAAATTATAAAAAAAACTGCGAACAGTCGCACAAATGACTAAAAACACCCCTTTTTGCTTCTGACTTTTGGGGCACAGCATTTTGTCCATTCGCTCTAAATAGCACGATTTTGTTTGACAGGTCCTTTGTCGCTGTTCCCAATGCTGAATGAATTTTGTTCTTAAGCCCGTAGTCTTATTGTTAATCTTAAGTTATAAAATAAGTCTAGAGTGATAAAAAAAATACAAATTTTTGGTGCAACAGGCTCGTTAGTACCCAGGGCCGAACTTTCTCACAACCATTCATGTGTGCGTGTGTAATTCTTGCACGATGGCGGGACCTCCTGTTCTGTGCCGAATCCGAATTGATACTACTCGGATGATTTGTCAGATCATCACGAGAGAAGGGCCAGTGAAAAATCATTTAGGTGTTGTTACGGCTGGGAATCGAACCCAGACCTTCTGCGCGGCAGTTCATCGCACTAACCGCGCCGCTGAGCCATCGAGTGATCAGTATCCCATAATATTTCGAGTTAGTGCTTTATACTTTTTAGTCCTACGAAGCAGTGATTGGAAATACAAGGCGTTCAAATATTATGCCAAAGGTCTATTAAGGTTATCAAAGCGTATGCCTATACATAGTAAAAGACTCTATGTAACTCTATGTGTAAACTATTCGTGTGCCCGGATATAATAACATTCCAGGAAATGAGAAAGCAGACGAGCTAGCTAGACTATAATCGTCCAGCTGCGTCTCCTTATGCGACAATAGAGTTGCTTTCAAAAACAGAAAATAAGTAGATACACTAAAGAATTATGGCCGGAATTTAGCGGTAGCAAATCTAACAAGCTTAGAGCTTCAATTTCTATAGCGTTGAGAGTGATAACAGGTCACAATATGATGGGTAAGCACTCCCATAGGAATAACCTAACTGACTCGCACCAACTACGCAGGAAATTCGGAAATCCAGACGTTGAGGAGGACATCATCCACTTACTGTGTCACTGCCCCGCGATCAACAACAACAGCTGTAACAAACTACTCGGCAGCTTTTACTTGAGGACTTGAATTGGCTTTATACTGGAGGTCCCATTCTTTGTTGTAAAAATATAACTTTGCCCATAAATAAATGGAGAATCTTAGTTTGAGCACCTGTATAGGTCGTTAATAATAGATTTTAGATTTATCTCGTTGGGCCGAAGACCTTGTTTTCCAAACGTGAACGGTTAAGACTTTGGTATAAGTTTCTAATTTATTATTCCTCAAGTACACCTTCTATTTCTTTCTACTATTTTCTGCTTTTTCATTTCTCATTGCAGCCACTTTTTAAGCAGTTCAGCCTGCACCGTTGCCTTGTACCCCTCGTTCTTGGACGAAAGCTTCATATTTAAGTTCTTCATTAAAGCAGGGATCCTTTTGATAGATGAGAGAAATCTTAAAGATCAGTTACGGCATTTTGATGGAATACTAACAATGTACTTCACAGTCTTTCCTTAACCCAACAAAATTAAGTGTGCAATTTTAACGTTCCAGTTTGTATATTGCCATAGAAAATCGTCATTTCTATTCAATTAAGCCGTACCTATCATTTTTAATTTTTTTTATATTTATTTTATTATACGCCTGTTCCCGTATAATATTATTTTTACAGATTTTTACTTATTTCCGTTCCTGTCTGCAAAAATTAGTAAAAAGAGAGAGCCAATGAGAAAGGAAAAACCAACCATTAATAAAAATTCGTAAAATAATTTACTGCTGACATTTCTCTTGGCAAGGATCAGTGAACTGTCAATTGGTATAAGAACGTGGTAAGTCGTTTATTTTAACATGTTTTATTCAATTTAATTTGCCTCTTATTTAATTTTCATTTTATTTTGTCTCTTTCTGAGAGAATTTACCCCACTTCAAGGAATTTACTTTACCCATTAATCTGCAAAATTACGGGAACAGACCTAACGACATTAATTTTAGCTTTAAATATTCAACCAAATCGACTGCAAAAAAACGAAAATTCCCAAGTTATATTCTTTAAAAATATTCGTTTTATTAGATTTTTTTTAATTTGTTGTTATTATTTTTAATTTATTGCATTCCCCCTTATTTATAATGTTTCTTATGATTTTCTTTTATATTTTTCTCAAACAGCTAATGCTCTCAAATAGAATCCACTTTGCTTGTCTGCGCCCACAAATAATATTTTTCAAGTTTTGACCCAAAATAACACCACCCATTCGAAATGTTGACTAGATGAATTTTCCACTTTTAAAAACGAAAATCAATGCCATAATTTTGCAACACACATGCCGTCTTCGTCACCGGCCCGGTGGCGCGCAGTTAATAATGTTGTTGTTGCTATTGTTCCACGGATGTGTTCAAACGAAACGGAAAATCTTCCTGCTAAACTGAAAAATGCGACTCGAAAACGCAAATAACGTTGGAAAATATCCAAAAATGAAATTATTATGAAGAGTCCCGCCTGACGACGCTTCTTCCACCTGGGCTCTCGACAATGATTTAACGAAAAATGATAAAATTTTTATTTACTCCACATTTCTGATTACTTCTCAACTGCAATAATTCACTCCTTCAAGTCTGAGTCTATAGAGAGCGAATGTGTGACGCGTGTGTTAGCTATGAAGGAACTGCACTGTGTTGTTGTACTATATGACTGCCTCCATCGTGGTTCGTGAGTCATTCTAAAGTCAAATAAAAGTAATCACTTTGAGGAACATTTTCTTTGGAAAAGTCCGCTTCCACCGCAAATGCCAAAATTTCGGGGGTTTCGCTCTGATTTTCGCTGTTGCGGTGTGTTACATTTTTTTTTGCTTACTCTTGCCAAAAAAAAATGAAATACCTACAAAGAGAAAAAAACTCACACATTCTTCCCAAGTCACGGATCACTTGGTATAGTGGGGAAATGGAATTCTCTGTCTTTTTCTTTATTTTGTCGTGTATTTATTTTTGGGGTCGCATTAGATTTCATTGAGTGATCTTGAATTCTGTCGACTTGTGTCTTTTACTGTAATTCGTTTCCGAATGGTTGATAAATTCTCAACGAATCGGTGAAAAATAAATAAAAACAATTCGATGTGAGAATTGACCGTTTGAATAAGTTAACGTCATAATTTTGTTGGGTTTTAGACGGACGTGTTGCTAAAAATATTTCTATTGATCTAAAAAAAATACATGAATATTTTGAAATGTCAAAACTGAAGGGTCTATTTAAATAAAATGAAAAATTCTGCGACATTACTTGTCTTTAATATTTGGTCAACAAGGAAAATCGTGTGCTTGGCGGTAGAAACAAGCGTACTAAAATAAAAATGTCGCAGTGCTTGGACTCACTATGACGTGTGTAAAGGTGGTGTGATCAAAATTTAAAATGTTTTGTATGCAAGAATGGGCTTGTTCCTTTTTTATCGTCGGGATTGTGATCTGGGAAAACTATCAAAACCCTACCACTTAATTGAGTTCCTTCTTGATCTCGAATATATAGTTCACGGATTTGCTTAATCACTTGCGAACAGTTTGTGATGTTATATGTGTCACTAGGCTCACCAGGATATTGAAATGGTTTAGATGGTTATTGATCCTCTAAATCATTTTTAAAGACAAGCTCTTTGTTGGTCAACTTGGCCATGCCGTACCATTCGTCTTATGCATAAGATATAGCGCGAACCAACTGACTTGCCCAAGTTCACTACGAAAGTCGTCTTTAAATAAAGGAGGTTAATAGATCAGTTATTTTGATCCTCTCTCTGTTGGCCAAATAAGTTGCCACAATAATGCAGAGCTGTAAGATCGCAGAACTTGTTTTTGCTATTCGGATGCGGATTAAAATTGTACAAAAAATTGTTTGAAACCATTTCAATAAGGCTTTATACAAAATGAAGCTCGGTGCCACGCGAGTTAAGCAGATGATGATGGTGACGAATAGTCGATCATTTACTACAACCTAAAGCGCAAACAGTGGTCCATCCAGGAAGTTTTTGCTGTATGTTTAGTGGGATTGGCAGGAAATCATCCACTATAAACTGCTACTTCAAAACTCTTCATTATGATCTGTAGTGTCGACAATTGGACCGTCAGAAGGAAACAATCGCCCTGAAGGGCACAGCTTTGGCTAATAAGAGATTAATTTTGTATCATCAGAACAACGCCACGCCATAAACACCGATAAAAACTCGCCAGAAGCTCCGGAATTTTGGTTAGGAGTCACTGCGTTGGATTACTAGGTACAAGGCCCCTGGCATAAATTACGGATTTAACAATTTGAGAGTTGGTTTCACTGACGCACATTTTACGAGAGTCAAACAAACTTATAAGCTTTTCAAATTTGTCGCATTATTTGTTTCAAAAATATTAGTTCGAAATGAAAATCCACAACTGATCAAATCTTCACAATTTGGCAAATCGTGGATCAAACCTTACCTATTCATCAATTTCAAAAGTGTATTAATAGAGACGAACTATACAAAACCATCTCCAGTTTTGGTGTACTGCCAAAATGCATCCATCTGACGACGCTGTTCCATCAGCGTATGTAAATACCTCACCGAAACATTCAATTCCAAAAACAATTACTATAGAAGTGTTCTTTAAGATTTTTTTTGATAAGATTTTGTAAAACTGCTAGTTACCTAGAGCTAGTTAAAAAATATCGATAGGACACAGAGTCTTCGTTTCCCAGCCAGACGTCGGACGCAGTTAAGGACGATCTCGTCTTAATTGGCACACACAAGTAAAAAACCTACCTCAACAAACGCAACTGGAAGCAATTTTTTAGGAGCCGGAATAAATAAAGAAGATTGATATCTCAAATTATGAAATGGATATGTCAAATTATTTCCTCTCCCACTTCTCTCTGCTTGCAAAGATGCAGAACTCTTTGGGCGTCAAGAGTAGATTATTCAGCATGTAGACAGATAATACATTTAAACCCAAATATCTGTTTAAAAACCATCTCCCAGTTAAGCCGATTGATTTGAAGAGCTATTTTAGCTGAAGATTCCTGCATATAAATGTCTAAGGATAACAGGTTGAGAATGGTATTCACCCAGCTGTGGGCGTGCTGTCTGAAATCGTTTTTTATATCTTTTCAGATAAGTTACTATCTTGTAGTTTGCCACCATAAATCCGTCGTGATTAAACATAGGTCCAACAATAGCCTTATACATTTAAATGATTATCTTGGGGTTTGGAACTCAGTTCAGTAGAATAAATATTGGAGATGCATTCTTATTTATATAGATAGATTCGCGCCCACAAACATATGTCCACTCATTTAGAGTTTTCAGTAAACTATCGAGCAGTGCAATAATAATGAGTAGGAGTTTAATTTATCTAGTACCGCTACGTGGTCTGCTATGAGTATGGGGGTAAAACTCACCGCCGAAAAATTTGCACCCTCGTTTAGAAAAAATATTGATGTAAAATAATTAATTGTTCAAAAAAATAAATAAAATAATGAGGTCAAAAGATAAAAACAACTCTCCACGTGTCCGAATTTCCAACAAGACAGAAAGTCAGATTCGCTCGATATAAGTCGAGATGTTGACCCGAATGACGTTTATTTCACGTCAGAAAAAGCCTATTTCTTGGCGCTTTTCTATACTACGTATACGGTAAAAAATACTTTTTTTTTCTAATCGGGAAAAGACCCCCCCAGGCTTGCCACACCGTATAGTAAGAGTGACTGTTCTACAAGCTAAACTGATTGTATACACAATATGCATGAACCTATGCTGTAGACTGACTTATGTGTTACCTAAGATAAGGAAGTTCGTTGTCAAATGTGACTTCGAGTAGTCTTTAAAATTAACAACGAAATAGGACAGAACTACCCCAACATCTTCGATAAAAGACGCTCTGCCATTTTCCACCTGTTGGTTTTTCAAAGGGACATTACATTTTCATTCTTCTCTAGAAGACATACGAAGCATTCACGTAATTTCTGAGCATACATTTGTAACATTCATCATAGGATATTAAATGATCAAAGGATCGTTTCATAAATTAGGTATCCCTTCTACATCAATCTTATACGATAGGTGTTAACGCTGTCACTTTCTTATTTATATAGATAGATTCGCGCCCACAAACATATGTCCACTCATTTAGAGTTTTCAGTAAACTATCGAGTAGGAGGTTTAATTTGTCTAGTACCGCTACGTGGTCTGCTAGGCTAGGACTTTTAGCCCGCTTTATTGAAGCTTAATGAGCGTGTCGTTATTGAATAAGACACACAACAAAGGTAAGATAAGCCATACTTGTGGGGTGTCTCTTATTGCGATATTTCCTAAAATTGCATTTATTCGCATGTGGCTAAATATGCTCTCTATGATAATTATCAACTATCAGGCACACTGGTTCTACTAAGGAGTATCTTTTGTTATTAGTTGTATTTTTGGTTAAAAAAATCAATGTGTCAAAATAATTCTTGATATATTCATTCATGAGGTACTGTATTGTCGCATTCAAGGAGTGGACCTTTTATCATTAAAAAGAGTACCCCATACCAACTCGTAAAAATTATGGCCCACACAACAATAATATTTTATGTGTTTTTGTACCTATAGCGGTTATTCTGATACGTTACGAACTTTTTGACACGTATTAACTCTTTTTGACCTTTCATTTTATAGATCTTTTAAAATATTCCACATACGCCCCATAAATTTATAGCTTCTGTTGTCGATCTTAATATAGCAGCCAGTATTCTCCTATTGTCAACCTGCACATATGGGCAGACTTGACATGGCTCTGTATATTTCGTCCAATCTTTTTATTTAATCCAATGTATCGTATCTGCTTTTGAAATCCATGAGTATGTGATGGTTATCCTGTTGGACTTTTTTTTTCAATTCCAGTTGTCTGCCTTTAAACCATTCTGATATGCAGGGATTAGCATGTTCATGCAATTTTTTAACCGTTTTAGAAGACTTATGGCATTGATTCGTTGCAGTGGATATCAAGGTGAGAAATCCGTCAACTGGCTATAATTCATACGACAACAAGTACAGCATCCACTTGTCATTTCTGTTAAAAGAAAAATACGATTTCGGCAAATGTCGACACTCATTTATCCGCTGAGCTTTTTCCCGTCTGGCTATTTCTCTGTCTTTTGACCCGTCAATTCAAAAACATTTTATTTGGCCGGTTTTAAAATGAAAACAATAAGGACCAATTTATGGAACACTTTGTGATTAACTTTTCGCACCATGCTTAAGTGTACATTTAAAATCATGACAACGACCTTCCCGGACAAAGGAACCATAACGTGTTGAGATGTTTATGCGGCCGAAAAGTACGCATTTTGGATATCTTAATTGCGAAATGAAAGTGCTAGGGGACCGCACACAGTATTGTTGTTAATATTTTGAAAATACTCTCAAAATATACGCGGTCAACTATATTTAGCCAAATATTTGAGTATTTAAATTCTCGCGCCACCTTATTCTCTAAAAATAATCGTCAACTTGCTCTATTTTGTTGAGTGCGCTTCAAAAACAACTGAATGTCAGAATGGACTGCAACGTGTGCACTTCCTGCAAAATCTGTCTTGGGATAGACACAATCTATTTTCGAAAATTGTTTGAATATATAAAAATGCCTACGGGAACATGGTGTGATGTGATTGTTTACGTAATACATTTGATGGTGTTAAAGAGAAAAACATTGGCCCTGGGATTGTTGATTCTTAGGTGTAACAAAAAAAGGAAAGAGTGATATCTGCGGCCCGCTTTAAGTTGTAGCAGTAAAAAGCATCCCATGTCGGGAACAAACCAAACCAGTGGTCATTTACTGATTCCGTTAATTGAAAGTGATATGATCCACAAAATAATGAGACCCTCTGACAAGATCCTATCTATCTGATCCTGGAAAAAAATCCAAGAAGTCCAAATCGATACTCACCACCTATTCATCGATTTCAAAGCCGCATAATACAGCATTTAGAGGCCAACTATACAGAGCCATGACGTTTTGGTATACAGCCCAAACTCGTCCATCTATGCAGAATGACGATGGAGAACTCTCGCTGCTCCATCAAGGTCGGAAAAGACCTCACCGATACATTCGATACCAAAAATGATTTAGCCAAGGCGATGCTCAGTCATGTGACTCTTAAGAGGATTGTGCGAAACTCCCGAGCCAACACCAGAGGCACAATTTCCCATAAATAAGTCCTGATCTACGGTGCTGAAGCATTGACCATATCAAAAGTGGAAGAAGAAATCCCTGGTCGATTTGATTGATTCTTCGAAAAATCTTCGGTCCGTTGACGGGTTACGGAGACGAAGATGAAACTAAGAAACATACGAGCTGTACAGCAATATACCCCTTGTCAAAAAAAACCGCATTGGACGTTTAAGATGGCTAGGACATGTAGAACAAATTAACACCGATACTTCGACTAGCAGTCTTCGTTTCCCAGGCTGACGTCGAACGCAGTCGAGAAAAAAGCAAATGGCGCGCACAAGCAGAAACCGTCCTAAACCAACTTGGAGTTGGTAGAAACCAACTAGTATTGGACCATAAGAAAATTTCTGTTGGATTTATAACGAGGTCAAGCTTTGAAGACCATTAAAAATATATTTGACCCCGCATCCTTTAAAAAAGCTGAATATCGCCAAAAATTAAAAAAAAGTAGAAGTGAGAAACTTTCCGCTGTAAACGGAAGCAGTACCTACCTATTTCAACGTTATAAAAATTATATCTAAATTAACCCTAGTGGCAGCCTGAAGCCGAAATCTCAAACGGTGAGTTTTGCTCAAAAAATGTGTAGACTGTTTTGTTCCGACTCCGCAAGTGTGAAAATGAGTTTTTTTTGGAAGTTTTCGTGGACCTAAGTGAAAAAAATGTATGCACTCTCTTTTCGGCTGTGAATAAAGCAGCGTGAAAAAAAGTTAAAAATATTGTTCACCACGGTGTAATGATAATGAATTCAGTTCACTAGGCTGACACTAATTGTTCATTTAGCACAATTAAACTCACGGAATTGCACAACTGCTATGGGGGTACACAGGTAGTGAATATGAGTATGGGGGTAAACTCACCGCCGAACAATTTGCACCCTCGTTTAGAAAAAATACTGATGGAAAATAATTAATTGTTCCCAAAAATAAATAAAATAATGAGGTCAAAAGATAAAAACAACTCTCCACGTGTCCGAATTTCCAACAAGACAGAAAGTCAGATTCGCTCGATATAAGTCGAGATAATGTTGACCCGAATGACGTTTATTTCACGTCAGAAAAAGCCTATTTCTTGGCGCTTTTCTATACTACGTATACGGTGAAAAATCCTTTTTTTTTCTAATCGGGAAAAGATCCTCTATGCATGGGCTTGCCACACCGTATAGTAAGAGTGACTGTTCTACAAGCTAAACTGATTGTATACACAATATGCATGAACCTATGCTGTAGACTGACTTATGTGTAACTTAAGATAAGGAAGTTCGTTGTCAAATGTGACTTCGAGAAGTCTTTAAAATTAACAACGAAATAGGACAGAACTTCCCCAACATCTTCGAAAAAAGACGCTCTGCCATTTTTCATCTGTTGGTTTTTAATAGGGACATTACATTTTCATTCTTCTCTAGAAGACATACGAAGCATTCACGGAATTTCAGAGCATAAATTTGTTACATTCATCATAAGATATTAAAGGATCAGAAGCTCGTTTCATAAATTAGGTATCCTTTCTACATCAATCTTATACGATAGGTGTTAACGCTGTCACATTCCTAGACCATGGTTTGATATAATTTAGGCAATGATAGGAGCAACAATATAAGCACGGAGAACTAGGAGCATACAAACATCCCTCCCAAATGTGTCAACCGTGTCTCTAACTTCAAAGACGAGTTATCTGGGAATATACTTCACTGAAAGGTACAAGTTAAGTAAACATTGTTGTTAGTCAGGGTCATTCCACTGAGGCATTTTAATGGGAGGGCACGGCACGCTTGTGCTTGCTCGGCCAAGCTCTTGCCGCCTATCTACACACCACTTGTCAAATATTAGTTTGTGCCAATAAATGAAGAAAGAGAAAGATGAAAAATTATAAAAGGGAGGAAGATGAAACACTCAAGAAGAAAGGAAACACTACTCAAAACCTGTGTCTTCAGTGGTATAAATTCTGCCAGAAATTAAAAAACAAATCTTAAAAAATGACCAAAAACTTGACATATCCCACAGAAAATAGTCGTGGACAAAACGAGAAATAACTCGGTCCAGAAGACCGTCTTCAATAAGTCAAGTCAAGCGTTCGTAGCTCTATTCTGTTCGAACCAAAATTCTTAAGGATCAACGCCGTAGTTGTTTTGATTGTTTATCACGGCACGGTAGCGCGTCTATAGACTGTGATGCCAGATCCTTACTCTTTTTCAAACAGATAAGAACCGATGATGCCACCTATGTGGTTTACGCACCACGCAGTACATCTTTCTGAGTGTAATGGAGTATCAAAAACCTCGTGATGACTAAGAATGTAAAAATCGGATCCTTGGCCAACCATTTCAGACCCCACCGACGCGGGCCTCAATTCTAGCACTAACTGTACCTTTTATAAATGAAGACCATGATGTTTCCGGAAAATTCTCCATGTTGTGAACTTACAAAGGTCCAATTTTTGTGATGCAAACCGACAGATTAGCGTTTCCGGACATACTCTAGATTGCAGCACCTATTTTGGCTTCTGTGCGGATAGTAGTGGTGCTCTCTGTACGACCTTAGTTAGAGTATTCAGTGCGAAATGTACTCAAAAGTCACCGAATGGCAGGTTCATGAAGAACAAATCCAAATCCCTAATGAATTGTCAGACTAAACGAAAAAGTCAAGGTGAATTTGACCAATGCCCAAGATGGCAGTTAACCCTATCAGATGATGTAGCACTCTAAAAACCACCCGATATATCTAATTTTTATGACACTGGTTATATCCTGTCCAAAACAATAGTTTTATGATGTCGTAAGTGTCATTCAATTGACTCACTTGGATGTCAACATTGCTTAGATGTTATTACAACTGGCACGTGTGGGGTACCTACAACTAAAGTTCCTATTTAGGGCCAGTGTGAAGGAAATTTTTTCAAACAAATTAAACATGGCAGGAAATCAATAATTAGTCCTTTTTAACCATGCTGTCAGCGGTCTAAATCAATTAATAAACCTGGCAACGCTAAATTTGAAAAAATGCACAGACAACACCGATTATCACGTTTGAAGGCGCATAGTTTGAGCATTCATTGACCTTGGGCGTTTACCGGTAAATATTGATCTGCAGCCACCCCCGCCCAATATGAAAAAAAATCTATTCTCAACCAGTGGACCTAACATGCGATTCCTCATAAACCACACACAAAACCTCCTTCCTAACCTCATCAATTCCTTGTAACATGTCGACAATAAACGAACATACGGTAAAACCTTCACAGCACTAGACCAAAACACATTACCGGCACCACCATCAAGGATGTTTGTGGAAAAAATAATCGATAATCCGCAGCAAGTAGAGGGGACCTGCACTAACATCCACCTCGGTAATGACACTTTTCCCTTCAGATTGATTTCCTCACAGATTGGGGTGTTTATCTGCTTCATCTTTCTGCGAAAGTCATTGCTGCGTGAAAATACAAATTCGCATTCTCTGTCGGTAGTTTGCAACCCTAACCTATCAAAACAAAGCCGACAAAACCAACCCTGCGTATGTGCATAAACGCAAGACACCGGCAACAAAATCCACCAAATCCAAAGGAAGTTGTCTTTCTCTACCCGGCCGGGGAGATAATGGCGTTTGCATAATTTATTAATTCGCCACGCGTTAAGCAAACCAACTCGAAAAGGGTAAAAACAATTATATAAGGGCGTCCAAATGCAGAAACATGATTATTACCTTTTTCTACGATCTTCGTCCAGTAGTCCAGACATCTTTTCTATCCTGTGTCCTGCTCCAGGCGGCCCCGTTCTCCTTGCTTAATTACACAAAAATGCTGGTCCCTGTCGCACGACCTCTCCGATGGATACGATTTTATTTTTGTAGTTTTGGGATGGAATATTGGAGATTCCTTAGGGAATTCTTGTGTAAAACATTAAAATGCAATTTTTTTATTCGAATTTCTTTCTTTTTTGGATTTATTTATTTTTTTCGTTTTCCGTTGTTTATTCGCTTCAAAACACAGTTGAAAAATCTCACTTTTGACAGACGACAGAGACGGGTTCCTCTGCACTCAACATTTTTGCAACGCGACTATTTTTTTACGATGGTGGCACAGCGGAGCGCCTCCCGGATTTTCGAGATGATCTGCTGTGACCGCGGCGCCTATGGAGCGGCTACACATCCAAAAAAGTGTTGTTTGTACACCTCCCGAGTGAAAGAAGAAGAAGAGTAAATATTTTTGGTCCACTTTGATATTTTTTTTTTCTTTTTTTTTACAAAGAAAACGCGATTTTTATTCTGGAATTATTTGGCAAGGTGGGTCTTGCTCGAGACGAGACTTTCTTCGATTTTTTTTCGTTTTTGAATGTAAATGCGGGCGACAAAGGAAAAAAATTATACGACGACGGGAAAGAGCGAACGAGAATGAATACGAACGAGTGAGTGCGGTGTAGATGGAGAGAAGTACAAGGAAAGGAAAGAAAAAGAAAAAAAAAACGTAAAACACACAGAAATTGAGAATTTTTTTTTTACTTGTCGAAGATGGATTTTTTTCGTTTAATCTTTTTTTGGATTGAAGATTACACTGTGTCGGCGGGCATTTTGATTGTTTCACTTTGTATACGATTTGAGTTTGGTGCGCATATTTGTTTTAAGTGGAAATTTAAATTATTAAATTGGAATTATTGTTGAAAATGATAAAAAAGAAAAAATGTTCAAGAGAATTTCGCGTATCCGTGAGGAAGACACAACACACACACACACATACGCATACATACGTCAGCGGTTTTGCCTTTCATATATTTTGTTCGAAACAGAAGTGCCAACCGCTGGGAGAGGAAATGAGTAGATTACTCGCTGAATGCTTTTATATTGAAAGAGTGCGATCAGAGAAGATATTATTTATTTGCACAGAACGCTGTTTTTGTATTTTGTTTTCATTTTTGCAAACTAATATGGGTATTCATTTTATGTTATGTATTTAAAACGAAAGGAAATATGTAAATTTACGATAATCGTTTAATGAACGGCTCTCAGACTGCTTGCATGCATAGTGCAGTAAACCAATCTAATAATATATATATATATATATATATATATATATATAAATCATTTACAAATGAAATGTAGCTTGAGTCCATTCTTATTAAAATATTTTCACTTTATTGCAAACCACCAACCAAAATCTGAAAATAAATTTCCAGATTGAAACTCTCGTAAACGTCAAAATGAAAATGAAATGAAAATTCCTTAGGCAGCCTCTAGGCAGGGTTCGCTCGCGCTTAAGTTAGGCAACGTTGCCTAGATGTGAAAATCGATTATAAATACCGATTTTGCACTTAGGCAGTACTTAAAGGTTGCCTAAAGTTAGGCAAAAACTTAGGAAATTATCACAAACGTTCATGTTTTACAACAACATAAACTCCAGTTATATACCGTATCCGAACGAATCCGAAAGGCTGAGTTAACTTAAGTTCTTCTTGGTCAGAGGTTTAGATTGACGATGATGGAAATTATAATTTTTCTGATGGTGATATTTTGTGAGTGTATATGTGCAACTTTCAAGTGGAGATGAGTGTAAATATATGCTGGCATGAAATTACCTGTCATTACAATTCAAATGACATGTTTTTAATAAGTAAAGGACTACTTAGAGTTAGAAGTAGTAGTAGTAGTAGAAGTAGTACGACTCATAACTTTAAGAATATTTTTTCTGTTTGACATTTGTGTATTGCTTACATTTCTTTCTATCTCTCTTCATTTAATTTTTTTACATCATTAAAAACACTTAGCCCTGCGTTCTAAAGAGACTGTTGTACAAAAAAAATATTTAAACGTATGATATGTGGACAACGATGGAGCTCAAATTTTATTTGACAAGATGGTTTTAGCAATCAATAGAAACAATAGAAAATTCACCGCTATCAGTGAACAACCATGCTTGAGGTGAGGTTCGTAAAACTGACAGTTTGGAATATACTTTCGATTTAGCACACATCATTGGAATGAATGTTTTTATTTTAATGGTATGACGCCATTAATTTAACAAAAAAATTGATGGTGTGGAAATAAGCAATTTGGTACTTTAATTCTATTTTTTATACTAATATGTTTTTTTGTAGATAATTTGAAAAATTCGTAGCCAGTAATTCCAGTTTCTCTTATGTATTTGTTGTCCATTGGTACTTTTTACCTGCAAAAGGCTATTGTAATTTTATTTAATCCTCTGTTGTAATTTTAGAATTAAAACAAAGAAAAACACGTTACATAATTTAATCATTTCATAAAACATTGATTTGTATAACCTATTTTGCAGCGATTGCTTACCGGATGTGATTCCGGTTGATATTTTTGGCATTTTCGATAACTATTGTAATAAATATGGTTTGGTAGCACATTCCAGACTAAGGGTGTAAAACTAAATAAATGTACAGGCTTAACGAAATCTATATAGACTAAGGCGTTGTTGTATTTTGCACATATAAATTGTTATTTAAGCCTATTACGCAAAAAAATATAAAAAAAAACATCAAATGCTTTAAAAATGTAGAAAATAAAGTCGAAACAATAAAAATTGATCAATAGTACTCTGATGACACAACTCATAATTGTAATAGATTTCACCTTTTTGTTACTTTATTTGACACAAACCCTGTATAATTTATAATGGTGGTTAGTATATGTAAACTATACAATTGTGGTCGTAAAAATACGTATAGGACATGGTGGTTCAGTGAAAACTCACCCTTCGTCAATATTTTGCTATTTGATCTCTCACTACACTCTCAGGCACATACATACATTCTTTGGGGAACGTTTAGATTCCTGTTATCGAATGATGCATTTCTCACTTATCCATCTCATAAATTTATCTGTTATGCAGTTATTTCAGATTTCCCCTTGTTAAGAGTTTTATAAATTAAAAAAGGTAATAAACTACCAAACCGTTCTTTGTTATTGATTCATTTTCAAATTGGTAGTTAAGACATTTTTGAGGTATATTAGGACAAACAAGAAAGAACAAAGCTTCAATCACAGAAGTGGATATTATATTTGCGTTAAAAGCAGACATATCGCATAATTTCTGTAAAAATACATTAATTTTTTTATAATTTTTTGTAATTTCCGTTTGTGTTAGAGTGGAAATATAGCCATTTATAAAAGAAAATATATGGTTATTTCTTTAAACGAAAACATGGACATCCTAAATTCAACGTCGTCCAAATTATCCTTGCTTGTTTTACGCGGTTTATCCGTGGTTCTATAAAACGATTAAAAACATTTCCATTACATCGAATGCATCCATAATAAGAAAAGTATATTCTAGTTGCTACATCCAAAAAACTAACTAACGAACTATCTAGCCTCCCAGTTAGTTACTTGAATCATTAGCCGCTTGCTAGGCTTACTTAGCTATTGCGAAACTCACATGTCAATTTAAGTCATATCTAGCTCAACTGCGACTTCACTTTTACATTGATTGAACAAGCCCTTAGTTTACTAGAGGAAAAACTGAAACAGTAAAACATTTGGTTTTGTTTCTCATCTTTATTTAATTCAATTTAGGCCCGGTTTATCAGTTTATTAAAATTAATTAATTAATTAAAATTAATTTTAACACCTTGGATGTTGATTTGATATGGTAAAATTGGCGATTTATCGATTTTTCTGTCAAGAAGAAATTGAAATGTATTGATTTTGCAATAGCTCATCAATTACCAGCTGTTTTGTTTTCATAATGTTACAGTCAACCTACAAATTAATAAGAATTCAAATATACGAGACAAATATACCGTATAATTGAATTCAAATATAATATACTGGACGTTAGTGGTATTTGTTGGACGTTCTCTTACGCATTGAGAAGGAAAAAAGGGTACTAGGATGGTAGTCGAAAAGGTACTGGAGGAAACCTTCGCGACTCGAGGCATTGGATGGGAGAACAGTTTGTGCAGTGGTTGCATAGTAAATTACTTAAAAGATTCATAAAATTGAATGTAAAGTTAAAAGTAGAAACATAAAACGATAAGAACTGCGGCCATTTCATCTGGGTAGATATCAAGTGAGGTGCTATGCATGCGTTTTCCAATGTTGCGTAATACACAATACCACGTAAACTACTAACAAATGATTTTTTCCCATCATTTCATTTGTTTCTTTTTTATTTATTGAATTATAGAAATGAATATTTAATTAATTAATGTAATAAAAACTAAACATTGTTGTGGGTGACCGGTGATGTGGTGGTAATGTGTTCTCCTATCGAGTGGAAGGTTGTGCGTTAAATCCCAGCCAAAAATCCATTAAACTTTTAATCAAAGAAATAAATAAAGGGCGGTAGTTACTCCTAGAATTATACACTATATACAAAAAACATTGACTCCCCGAAGTTAATTCGGACACCACCCATGGAGTAAGTCTCCACTACATCCAAAAATCTTTCTTATCACTCTCTTTCTTCCCCTTCTCGAACGCTCGTACTGTGGTCAAACATTTAAAGGGTGTTCATAACCCCTTGAGTGCGCGTAAATTATAAAAGTGTAAATACCCATTTTACTGTCGCTGTCATTATAACATAAATATATGTCAAAAAGTAATGAAACGTAGTGACAACGCTTTCAATTCGTCACTATTTAACGTCGTGTAAATGATGGCATCATTAGAAAATGACAACAGCCATTTTTATCTATTTTCCCATAAGAAATGCTCTCACAAATGTCAAAAGTTTATCACTACTTAGCTAATCAGCTTTTATTAATAAGGAGGTTTGTGACAAACAGAGACAAAATACTTAAATCGTGTATGGTTTATTATGTTATGATGGCTAGGCTCTTTTGCATCGTTCTATATGTTTTATTAAAAAGGTCGTTGCCATTTTAAGTGCAAAACTTTATACACTGTTTAAAATGGCTTTCTTTGAATGCCACATTTTCCACATTTTCGATAACACCATACTTTCCAAGCCTGGCAGTGCCTCTTCTAAATTACAGCAACACCAACCACAATGGCACATCTCCAACCCGAGCAACTGTCAAACCAATGTTATCGCTCTCAGCACATCACCAAATCAGACCAACTCGGTTGTATTTCTCGCTCGCACGGCCATCGCTATCCTATCAGTCAAATTCAAAAAGTCAATTGGCCAGGCGACATCTCTGTTCTCCGTTGAAATCGTTTGAAGTGTGTAGTAAATAAATCCCAGTATTCAAAAATAAGAAAAATAAAAAGTTAGCTAATTAGTGTGCTGCAAAGAAGTGTTTTCGTCTTGCAAGTTAATTTTCTCAATCAACAGGTGAGTGTGTAGTCCGGTTTTATACAGTAATTCATCAGAAATTAATTAAAAAAAAGTTCTTCAAAGTGGTGTCAAGGAAACACAACCGAATTGTATTCATTTGTTACCACACAACTCTCTCGACGCAATGTCAAGTGCATAAAATGAATAAAGTGAAATTTTTCGCTTCGCTTCCATTAAAATCTCGACTTTGTTTCATCGATAAAATGGCAGAGCTTTCAATTGAAAATACCTAATAAGAAAATATGGAAGAGGGGTCACTCTCCACGATTCTTCCACTTGGGTAAAATGTAAACAAGTAGTAAAAAAAAAAACCGCTTTTAAAAATTATTTATCGTGGTGTCTCGGTCGCGCAAGATTTATTATCGAGTGTTTGGACGGAAATT
Source organism: Rhingia campestris (assembly GCA_932526625.1). Lineage (NCBI taxonomy): Eukaryota > Metazoa > Arthropoda > Insecta > Diptera > Syrphidae > Rhingia > Rhingia campestris. The sequence goes on along the minus strand of OW052182.1, from coordinate 47,142,467 downwards.
TCCAGTTCACTAATTGATTCCGAGAGCTATTGTCTGCTCGCAAAGTATTCGAGGTAATCTTATCGGAAATCAAAAACTCATTTCAATTTACCTAGTGAGTCTTCACTTGGATAAGATTTTGCGAATAAATCACTACCTAACCATGGCCAGAGTGCCTGACTCATTTTTGGTCTGAATAGAAACTAGTCGGATGGAGCAGGTACTTTTCCACTGCTAATTACCAATTATGCATAGTGCTTGCCAAAAAGCAGAAACGTCACCAAAGTGTAAACTCGAATCGGTTTTTACATTGACAAAGGTCACGAGACCGCAATGAAACTAAAACCGAGTGCAAAACTGTTTTTCTCACCCCTTCTGCCGCATGTGTTGTATAATCTGTGCTTGCTCGTTGCTCTTTAAACAGTTGTCTTAAGTCAAACATGGATTACGATTTTAATTATTCTATTACTGGCGACGTGCGAGCAGAGCCTCCTCCTTCTCTCCGAGATAAACATTTCGTTCGAGGCGGATTCTATTTCGCGTGACTTGTTGATTAAATTATTTTACGGTCGGCAATAACTCAACGCGCAATGAAACTCGTTTCAATAGTTGGTCCTCGTCAGTGCAAAAAAGAATCGGCAAAGCTTTTTTGTAAAACGTTTTCTCGTAACAGAGAAAAAAAAGAAAACAATCAATAAACACGAGTTTTTTTTTTTTAATGAGAAACAGCTGAGGGGGACTTTGCTTTCGAGCTCAGAAGCTCTAGCGCGATTCGCACAAAGGCTAGTAGTAGTGCGTGAAAACCGGAGGTGACATCACGATCACATACTAGGTGAAGTATATAGCCACAGCTGCATCCTATAGCTATATGCGGTGTGGAAGTGAGGAGGCTATTTCCAGTTGTGTTTGATTACGTGTTTTGAATATTATTTAATAGCTTGATATCTCCTTTTATAGCTGAAGTCGTATTTGTTTATATTTTGACGTTTTGTTCTTCATCTGGAATTGTGTTCGTTTTGCATCATCAGATCAGAGGCGGTTCCAGTGAGAATGAGAACTGTGGCGAAATCGATTCGTTTCGGAGAAATGTTCGTGATAAAAATTATTTGGTCATACAAGTCGGTAGCATGTCCATGTACAGTGTCAAGACTCTACAAGTAAAATTACGAAAACAACAATTTTTTTTTTGTATATTTGAGGTTTAAATGTCTGACTTTGCAATTTTTTAGTGCCTCTCAAGGTCAAAAGTTCTACAGCGCAGTGGAGTACAGTATGACCTCCCCAATTCGGACTAAACCCACCCGAGGAAATCAATTAAATATAATTTATGTAAAAATATAAAAAAAAAAACGATATGTAATGCACATAACATGCAAATCATTGGCCATTGACCTGTGCATGACTTGGCGACGCAGAGACGAACTACTGTAATCAATTTCGTTTGCTATATTTAAGGACAACCTCGACGGAGGTATGTTGAGTTGTCACTTGTTAGAAGTAGATTGCGTTTGATGTCGCCGTAGGAGTTTTTATATTGAACATTCTAATTGGAATATTTTCTATAAACACAGAGTTCCAAGTGCAGTGGTTTGGACTAGGTTTGGACGATCGAGGCAAAACGCTTAGCGTCACAGGTAGACAACAGCTCTGTTACCGTACATCGTATTTTTTTCGACAGACATACTTCCACACGAAAATTGCGTACGTTGTAAAAAAATAGAAATAGGATTTTCACACGGAATCGAAAATTGAGTTTTCGAAAAAACACCCAAAACCTTCATAGACAGCTGGACTGCTGGAGATTTCCCATATATTATTGGTCCGCGCCGCAGAGAGGGACTGTTATGATCAGGATCTTGCATATGATCTCCTTATTAGTTCACGTAAGGGCTTTACAACATAATTGCCTTCTCAGCCTGAAGAAAGAACAGTTGGCAAGAGTTATTCTCGTTTGATTACTGATGAGATGTTGTTGTCAGAGGTAATAGCTGAAATGACGTAGACAAAATCTCGTATCTATTAAGACCTGCTCAGAATGCATATCTGTAGCTGGTATCTGTAGCTGAGTGAAACGTCAAACGTGAATCTGAAGCGTGAAGTTGAACCCCATTCAACTTCAAGCTACAGATTCACGGGAGATACACATTGTGAAAGCGCTTACGGGTTGCCTTGTTTTTAACTTTCACTCAGCTACAGATACCAGCTACAGATATGCATTCTGAGCAGGCCTTTACCCCAAAGTTTTATCTGTCAATGGGCCTGCGCACACGAGTATGCTTCAACCGGTTGAACGTCATGTTTGAAGGTTGGACGGGTGAGGAGGGAGCACAGTTTGAGAGGCATTGGAGAGCAATTTTTCACCCAAAATTAAGTGGTTGAAGAGGTTGAATCTACCAACACATGCATGCGTTTCTGACAGTTGTGGTATTAAAAAAAAATATGGCGGCTAGTTCGGTGTTAATCGAATTACACATACATATAAATTTTGGTATATTACACAAAATTCAACCGGTTGAACATATTCCCGTGTGTTTGGAAAGTAACCATAATGACTACGGTTGAAGCATACTCGTGTGCGCAGGCCCAATGGTGACGTTCTGATCAATTCATCGATGTTGTGTTTCCTTTCGTGTTGACAAAAAATGATTTTAGCAGTAAATGAGGATAAGACCAAGTATATGGACAGCGCATCGACTTGCCTAAATATCGATGATTCGAGAATTTTCCATCGCAATCCACAGACGGACGAACTTGGGCGGCATACCAATACTAAACATAGCTCTGTATAGTTCGTCTCTATAAATGCTGTCGTGTGCGGCTTTGGCAAAGTGTATCCATTTGGAAAAGGGTATTTTTAAGATTTGATAAGTTGTGGACTCTCCTGGCTTAAAACCACACCGATAAGGTCTAATCATGTTGTTAGTAGATAAAAGGTTTCAGGCATTCACATATTACGGCAGACAGAATCTTGTAGGCGATGTTGAGGAGAAGTATGCCTCTGTAGTTGGCTTAGTTCAGAGTTTCTCATTCTTTGTGGATCGGGTAAACGATGCTGAGGTTCCATTCTTTAGAAACATTTTCATCCGATTCACTTACCAGAGGAAGGCCATTTCAGCAGCGTTGTTAAGCACATGTTAAGATATTGCTATTCTCACTTCACTTAGTCGGGTCTACGGCCGGGTGGATGGTAGTTTCCGCCTGAGAGCTGAATATTGTTCGTCATCGTCGTTTAACAATCTATAATCTCGATAGGATTATGTTTGCGCCTTGTATCCCTGGGTTTGACGTTTTACACTTTCGTAAAACTTTCGAACATATTTTCTGGAGTTGCACATCTATATCTTCGATCGTCGCTTTTCTTGATCCTTTTTCTTTCCTTATTGGGAAAATTGCACAGCCGTAAGTTAACGATGGTACGACAAGGGTTTCGCAAGCGTAGCTATGGGCGTATTGAGAAGTATTAAGTGACCAAAGTGCTCCGAGAGCACCATATGTTTTTCCTACAACTTGATTGATTTCGTTTTTTTTTCAAGTTTGCCTTTTATTTAATATATCGTCAAGGATTTTTTTTACAGAATCTACGTATTCAATGGTTAAGTGGTTTATTGTGATCGTTGGAAAGAATGACGTGTCTAGTAAGTTTCTTGCGATTACCAAGCACTTTGATCTCGTAGGGTTAAGAGGGATGCCATTTAGTTATTATCTCAATTTCGTCCTTTACACAACGTGCACCATGCTCAATCAGACCAGAGGACAGCTCATATAAAGCTGAATGTCATTAAGCGTACCTTCACATGAAATGAAAACAAAATTAGTCCGATTATAGATCCCTGCGGAACGGAGGTTCCAAACGGAGTAGGAGTAACGTTCCACGATACAGAAACGCTTCCAGTACCTATATGATTGATATGTAAATAAAGCATACAATAGCGTTCGGTTAATTCCGCAGCAATACTTCCTCGGACAACATCCGAGGAAATGTAAAATGTAGCTTTCGAAATTTAGCGCATTATGCCGCCAGCTGCGCTATGCCTTTCGTCGAAATGCTAGTCGAAATGGATATCTCAGTAGAAGAAAGGCATCTAATACGTCCTTTCAAAAGCTATATATCAATTCTCATAACGCCCCTTTATTCTATACTATTGGTTGTATTCGTTTAGTGCACAAATCGAATGTTCATTACATTTGATAATGACTTGAGAATTCAGGTGCAAAAATAGTTGATATATAAGTTATCATAACACATTTACAGACGGTTTTAGTTTTTTTTTATATTTGCCACACAAATTAATTAAAAACAAATTTTTTAAAGACCTTAAACGCCTAAGAAGCGTCAAGTAGTTTTCGAAAACTCATATTTCGATTCGTTGACAAAACTGCAGTCCGGAATGAGCATGGGTCTTAACCTAATTAGGTTAATTAGACTGGTCCTTAACTAACAGCCTCCAGCTATACACTTTTAAATATTTGAGGTTATTTTCTACTTGTGCACACCAAACGAGGTCTTACTTACCATCTGGCTTGGAATCGATAAATCTGCGTGTCTTATTTTTGGTTTTAATTCGCTGTAGGGCATGTACACGTCTAAAGCAGATGAAGTATGTATATGATAGTATAGAACACAGTGGCGCTGTGGTTAGTGCAAGTCGTTGAAACACCAAAATGTTTCTCACAATAATAATAAGGTCCTATATACGAATATGTTTCAAATTAATAGAATTGAAAATGTCCAAAATAAATAAAATGTGAATACGGTGGCCTAGTAGTTAGTGTGTTGGACTACTAAACGGGGGGTGCCTGGTTCAAATTCCAAAAGTGACAACACCTAAGATTTTTTTTCACTGATCCACCTCTTGCGAAAGTTTGACAAACATTTAAGAGGAACACTGTCACAAGAAGCTTTTCAAATTGCCGTTCGGATTCAGGAGGTCCTCCTCTTTGTGGCAAAAATAATAACTTTGCAAGAGCAAGAGGCTCATTTACGGCGGGTACAATTCTCAGGAGCTCCTCCGCTTTAACAATGCAATATCGGAACGCGATACAGATGGCAGTCTACCGATTGTCAGTGCGTTAAAATGGGAAAAGCGGTAAAGTTTCTCCAAGGTCTTCTGGGATGGCCTTGGTAAATTATTATTAGTGAAGGCCTTCGATATACAACTGACGGCTCTAAAACAATTGACCGTCTTTTAGGTATTGCTACCATCACTTCATTATGGTTAGGTGGATCTAGTTTATTACTGTATTCGTCTTAGTTGAATGGTTTATTCTAATTTTTAATAGACTTCTAATATTATTTCCCATTAAACTTATTTTTTAAGCCATGCCATGCCAGTTTCATTACAATCTGGGACAATCAGGACAGTAAAAACACAGATCTTACGTTCGAAAAAGTACTTCAACATGGTCTTGAGAAAGTATCTAGGAAATAATGTTGTGTGAAATGATTTCCTTTTATTCATCAATACCAGAAAACAAATTTTGAACTAAGTCGGTATACTTTTTTTTGTCTCCTAGCATCATGTTCGTAAATATTCTGAGGATTCATGTAAAAACAATTAAAGGTGAGTAGTCCCATTTGCGTGCCTAAACCTTGCTTGAATCATCGGCAGAACCTAGAGTTGATGTTTTAAAAAGTAAGCTTGTTTTAATCGCTCTAACAAATGTGATAGTCGCTGCATAACCCCCTTAAAGCCTAGGTACACCTCTATTAAGCAATCATGACGGTACCATAGAAGTACTTTCGCTTAAGGTTTGTGAAGCTAGCTAGTTGTTATAATGTCAGCTTCGCATTTCAAAGATTAACGTATAGTTGAACTCATGAATTGGGTGTTTTTGGTTTTGTTTCTTAATTTGAATACGCATAAATTTTTGAAAAGAAAAACTCTTTCTCAATTAGTCCTGAAAACGTAATTTTTAATACAAGGAGACAGACAAATTGACTTAAAATGATTTATTGTCTGTATTTCATTTTATAATTGTTTTTTCCTTACTCTGAATTTTATACATAATCAAACTAAGTTCTAGAAGATTTAAAACCATGTAAATTATTATTGGCTAGACAAATTCTTTTCAACGTCCAGCAGCTCTCTTAGCATCTATCATCATTGCTACAGAGCTATCTCGTAAAACTCCTTCTGGGCTGTGTAACCCATCTTTGAAGCAGGACTTCTTTTTCTGTTTGAGGAATAAACAGCATCCGACCTTACATTTTCTGAAGCTATTATTTTACTGTCGTGGCGAATTAAATGTTCAACTTCAACTTCTTTAGACACAAAGTGTGCCACCATAACTCTTTATCAATTTTCCGTCGAAATATCTACGAACATTTATGACAACTTAAACGTAAACCCAGTCGTCTTCAAAAATATATTAGCGTTGTTCCTTCTGACATGCTTTCAAAATATCTATGAATAACATAGATTATGTTCTCCATTTGTCATGTTTAAAAAAAATATATGAATATCCATCCGCAATAGTCTGGAGATTAGCAATCAACGTTATAAACCGTTTGGCTAATGATAACATCAGAAATTATTTTTTTTAATTGATGAGAACACCGATATCATCAGAATATTTCTGTACGCGGAAACTAAATTAGTTATACCTAACTATGTTCTCGCTTGTTGGAAATAAACCCGCTAACCCAACATTCAAAATCCGGTATGTTGACGAAAACTCACTCTCGACTTTTTCGTCGAGAAACTTATATTCGAATTAAAACAGTTTTTTTTTTTTAATTTTCCGTTCTTTCATAATTAACAGTGTAATTCGCCGTAGCTTGTGTTTGAGATATCAACAAATTTCGGATTTGAGTTCCATTATGAAGCATAGGATGATCGTTCTAATATATATTCGCCCAAAATGCCTGTGCGAGTGAATATAATTTATGTTGACTTTTATTGAAATTTGTCCAAACAATTCAGTGGCGTAGAGGTAGAGGTTAGTGCGTTGGGAATACCATGTCCATATGTCGAAACTAACAACACTTAGGTTTTTTTCCACGCAGGAGAAGCTTTTAAAATTTGCCGTTATCTTCAGCGTTAAAAAGTGGTCTCAATTATTGTGAAAAAAAATAACTTGGCACACACAAATAAATGGGAAAGTTAGATTTGAGACCTTGGATGGGCCGTTAATGTCAGATGTTTTTTTTTTTTTTATTTCCGAACAATAATGAAAGTACAGAAGTGTAAAGTCACACGAACGAGGCGTCCATTCGTCTAGTTCATTTCGTTAGATGAAACACTTGCAATGCCTTAACTTCAATAACTCGTTTGTTTGGCAAATTATATGGCGTATCATCTCATCTCAATGAAACCACATATGCTCTATGTCATCTTCATCCAATATATACCAAAAAGTGTTAGCTAAAACCCAGCGGCAGTTTTGTACACATAATCCCACACATTTTGAAATCACAGAATTTGTCATTGTGAACATACAAAGTAAAAAAGACTAAGCAATTGGTACTTTCGGAATTTAAACCAGGGACACTGCGCTTAGCATGTTATTTTTTTAATTTATTTTAACAGATTCTAATGTTAGACAAACATTCATGAAACACTACCATTCTTACCTACTGGCCCCAAGCGGGCGCTCATAATTAAACGATAACAACCTCATTCTAATGTCTATAATCTAATATGGTAATATCTGAATCGGACACTCTTCTTCTGGACTGCAGGCGCTCTCAGCCGTCTCGAGCGATGACGTCTCGGTGGTAGAAGCCGCCTATCTATAGTTCTTCGGTAGGTAGATTAGGGGATATCCTGTAAAATCACTCGACTGTCTAAAGATTGGACAGCTTCACGCGTACTCTTTAAATAATCATCTTTGGGGTAGTAAGCACCAAAGATTAGACTATTGGTCGAGGCCATCGCTCTTGCCGTATGACCCCGAATGAGTTTTACCAGAAAATTATCTATTCTGTTTATGTTAAGACCTGGTTGGAATTATATTTTATGTTCTCCGACTCTGGTTTTAATAAAAGGCAGCTTCTTAGACACTGCCTCTCCAACATGAATGTTTTCAATTTGAAATTGGGCATTTTTGAACCATCCAGCCAGATGCCAAGGTACTTTTATTCGCAAGGGGCTGTCCGTTTCGTCCGTTTGATGCCCTGGGCAACGGGGTCCTAAACAGGATATTTTCGGATTTCTGAACGTTGATTTTAAACTAATAGTCACCACAATATCTCTGGATTTTTTGAAATCCGACTGCGGAATATATCTTATGTCCCCTACACCAACTTTTGACTACAAACTGCACTGTATTTTGACTTTGTTCGTATTTACTTATATATCCGAGACCAGTTTGGAGGCAGCATAAATAGTATCGTGGCCAGCCTTGAAATCAAACTGGGTCTCTTGTATTATCTTACTATACTCTGCCCACTTAGACAGAGCCCAATTGAGAATCTTTTCGAATACCTTGCTGATACTTGGTAGGAGACTTATCGACCTTTCCCTTTTCGGGAAAATATGAACCGCAGCACTGGATAATCAGCCCTATCGGGGTATCCGTTGCAGCGGACAATTGTCCGCAACGCATACTTCGTCGAAGGTTCAAATTCGAGGTATGTGCAATCGAAAAAAAAAATACTACACAGACACGGCTTCACTTCACTACAATTCGTAAATAAATTCCGTGAAAAATTTGTGTCGGAGGAAATCGGAAAAAGGATGTCACTTAGCTGTAAAAAAAAATTGCACGAAAAATGCACCTGAACGCACTTCAACTCAATTCGCAGGGATGCGTTAAAAAATGTCGGAGAAATATTCCGAACAGCTTTTCGAAAGAGTACCTCGAAGCAAAAATCCTCCGAATCGTACAAAATCGAAGAATTTTCCGCTCCGACGGATATCTCGAAAGGGCCGAATTTGTATTATTTAGGTCGATGTTGAACAGTTTTGCGTAAATCTCCACAGCTTCAGGGGGTAAATATCGTAGTACAATGATGGATACACCATCGACTTCCGCTGACTTCTTATTCTTTATTGAATCGAAGATGATCTAGAGTTCCACCTTCGTGATTAACAGGGGACTAGACCCACTTCGCTCGGCGATGGTGATATTTGAATCGATTTTTAGCAAAAAAAAATAGTTTGCACAACTTTGACACAAAGCAGTTGATTTCGAAAGCAATTTGAATTTAAATTTTGAAGGGAACAGTGCTAATCTGTCTATAATCTCAACACTGAGGCGATGTAATGACGGCGATAAATAAACAGCGATTTATTGAATTTCGCTAGCTGACTGTTTTTCTTTTCATTGGCATAATAAAATAAATATACGGCCCTTAATGATGAGTAGATGCGGTTTGTGTTAGATTTTTGTGTTTCCCATCTGTCAAAACTGGCTTATTTTTGTGTTGGTGGGTATAAAAATCATTAGCATTAATGCGAGGAGAAAAACAAATGAAACCAAGGAAAAAGCAAATGACTCAGTTCTGACATGAGAACAATATTCTCCCCATAATTCGATATGATCTTAAAAGGAGATTGACGCAATTGGCTCAGTTGTCACATGTGCAAAGTATTATCATCAAGCTGTGATATGATCTTAAAAGATTGACGCATAGGTCTGCAAAGGAGTTTGCATTTTTTTATGAAATCAGCAGATCTGTTTGTTAATCGTCTTGTGACGTACTTAAGTGTAGAGTGACTCGAAAGAAAAATTATAATCATAAATGAAGTCTTGTACTACGTAAGTTAAGTAAATACAAAATGTCATGCCTTTCTAGTTAACCAGGACAAGCTAAGAACTAATAGGTTATAAAATATCTTTTTTTTTATTATAAGTGCAATCTGCGGTGCGCATCTCATATTTCCTTATCATTCCGGACTAGATACGAGATTCGAAGTCTCATATATATGATCGCTGTAACATAAAACATCGATAGGGCGGTTCAAATCAAGTTAACCATTCTAATGCACATATTCTTGAGAAGTAAAGGCACCACATACAAACAAATCTAAATTAATTGACATTGAACTTATTTATTGCTTATATACAAAATTAACTAATTTATACCTTTTATATGAAATCGTTTTATTGCATTCGCACTTTTATTATTTTTATGGCAGTTGAACTCGATCCGTCTATTGTTGTCGTTGCATCGGCGGTATGGAAAGCACGTGTCTTTAACAATACTGATAAACCTGAATCCAACTTTCAAAATGAAACAGTTACTACTTGGAGGTTCAATAAACTGATATATTCATTTGCTATCGAAACTGGATCTGCGCGGCCTATATTTTTGAATTACTATAGAAAAATCGGTAGTTAATCGCGAAATAACCGTGATTTAAAATCGGTATCACTCATGTTAGGGGCTTCTGAATTGAAGAACACATGTATATTTTATGTTTCTGATAAAAGCTTGTGTTATGTTCAACTGCTTAATGAGTTTCAGATGTTTAACTTTCTCTTAACATTACAATGTAGCGGAACCCAAAAAAGTGATTTTTAGCCAATTTTCAAACGGTATCTGCCATATAAAAATTACACATAACGTAAATCTTCGCGAAAACGGATTAGTATATAAGTATTTGTTGTAAATTTGACTTTATTCGAAAGATAATCGTCTAGCATTAATTTAAATATGATTTCTGGCATATGACCGCCACCGCTGCCTCGGACATAGTCTAATCTGCAGGTCCAATTTTCGATGACTTTTTCCAATATTTGTGGCCATATATCGTCAATAATGCGGCGAATGTTGTCCTCCAAGTGGTCAATCGATTCGGGCTTATCGGCGTAGACTATCGACTTCACATATCACCACACAAAATATTCAAGCGGCGTTAAATCGCACGATCTCGAAGGCCAATTTACGGGACCAAAACGCGAAATTATGCGCTCACCCAACGTTTCCTTCAACAAATCAATTGTGGCACGAGTTGTGCGACATACTGCGCCGTGTTGTTGAAACCACAGCTCCTGCACATCGTGGGTGTTTAATTGATGAACGAAATAGTCAGTAATCATGGTCACCATTGACTGTAACGTTCTGGCCAGCATCGTTTCACCAACTCATAAAGCACATCAAACAGTCAGTTTTTTGTGGATGTAACTGTGACTCAACATACACTTGAGGATTATCATCACTCCAAATACGGCAGGTTTGTTTATTGACGTATCTTGCACAAGTTGAATTTTGTAAGCACGCAAACCAAGATCTTTCCGCAAAATCTTCCATAAAGTGGATGGACACTGTGCACGATGGCTGATAGACTGATTTGGGTGTACCTTTACGGTACGCTCTACAGCAGCAATGACTTCTTCTGTACACACTGTACGCCGTCTCTATGGATGCGTATTTTTATTTAGAGTAAACGTGGGGCGAAAACTTTCCATGCTTAATCGAATTAATTTCTTTGATGGACGATTATGTTGACCGTAAAATGGACGTACTGCGCGATACGTATTTCACAGAACCATGATTTTCAAAAGAAATTTGCACTATTTGGAGTGTTGCTCAGACGTCAGTCTATTCATGTTGAAATGCCAAACCAAACTAAACAGCTGACAAAACGGCCGCCAGTTAAAATAATGTTGCCAACTTAAAGTTCTATACCTCTATACCTCGAGGACACTCACCACATGTGTTTTCAAAACATCACATGTGTGTGTGCGTACCATGATCATTTTAGCCGATGGTTCAGCATAAAAGACAGTGATAAACTTCTTCTTATTTTAAAGTGTCTATACGGTTCGTGGTGAATTTGGACCTCAATCAACATGGGTTTGACCCATCCGATAAGCTTACTGACTCCTATGTTGGGTGAAGTCGATTATTAAATTTGCACTAACTGCATTAATGAGGGCTCAGTGGCGCGATGGTTAGTGCGATGAACTGCCGCGCAGGAGGTCTGGGTTCGATACCCAGCCGTAGCAACACCTAAATGATTTTTCACTGGCCCTCCTCTCGTGATGATCTGACAAATCATCCGAGTAGTATCAACTGTCAAGAATAGCTTATCTCAACTTAGCCGTTCGGAGTCGGCATAAAACAGGAGGTCCCGCCATCGTGCAAGAAGTACACACGCACAAATGAATGGTTGTGAGAAAGCTAGGCCCTTGGTACTAACGAGCCTGTTGCGCCAAAAATTTGTATTTTTTTTGTACTAACTGCATTAATTTGATTTGATCAATGCTGCTGTAAAGCTCGTAAAGCACGCTGTTGATTCTTCCGCTCCAAAGCCAGTCAAAGTCAGCAAGACCATAGATTTTTCTAAGAATTTTAGGCTCGTAGCCGCAAATCTTAATCTTTTGTCAAATGAAAACCATAAAGAAATGCATGTTAAGTTAGTATACTGCCAAAATAGCCTTCCCATTGATAAAGACCATTTGAGGAACGGCACAGCACATGAATATGTACTGACGTTTTTATAAAAGATATATTGCATACAACACCTAAGTTTACATGACCCATGGAAGACTCACCTTTCTGGTCGCGACAATTCAGAGTTCGTACATTTGATAACCCTTAACAAAATGTGCTTATCTAAATGTAGACCGGCCAATATATGTTCTAACAGTATGATTTCTATTTTTGTAATATAACAAATTGTTTTACCTGTTACTAGGTAAAACAATTTCCACAACGAACTGACTTGACAACCACTTGGTACCCTAAAAGTTCTATCATACAAAAACAATCAGAAAATATACACCCTAAGGTTTCGATTAATCGCAATTGTCTGAAGATAGCGGTTGATAGTGGTAACATGTACGTTATGTAAATCAAAAATATTCAAAACTATATCGACAAAAATATCTCAGGGGAATTGATAAATTCGCAATCATATGCTGTGCTGCCTCTTTGACTCATAGCAAACCGCTCATATCTGATTTATAGCTGGTCATACAGACTGGCCGAAGATAAGAAAACTACTGAACTGACAAGAAATGGATGTCGAACAGATCATGATCACTCATGGAGTCAACGCTCCACAGCTTAATAGAACCCAAGATAACGAATGAAAGTTAATATTAGGTGATAGTCACTGACCACATATGATAAATCATAGATACTTTGGCCAAAATGTGGATGTGGTGTTCAATCAAAGCCAAAGACTATGAATTGAACACAAAGTAGTGACTCCTTGAACCTATAGTTCGTAAATACTTAAAAAAAAAGTTTTCAAACTAAAACCTCACTATACAAAACGTACCTAACAAAAGCATACAAAGAGGGTTTGTTGGAACTTGGGTTCAATTCGGAAGCTGAGTTGTGTATTGAGGTTGCATATAAGGGATACTCCTAATCCCTTCAAGCAAATAATCCCTGTCCAATATACAATTGTTTGAGCACTTGTTTTTGCAACGAAAAATGTATTACAATCTTATTTTGTAATAAAATAAAACTTTTTGCTTCTTTTGAGAAGTAAAACATTTTAAACATTTTTTTTTGGCACGGAGTGCGAAGAAATATTCGCACTTCAAAAAATGGTCGGTTGGAGTAGGCTTATTCCCTGTAATTGTGCACGGTGTAAACGTAGCCAATGTTGGCTTAGAGTACACTTTACATATAAGACGTCATGTAAACCCTCAGCCATCCTATAAATTTGCATCGTTAGAGCGGCTTCACAGATAATTGTGTTTTAAGAAAACGAATATATGGTAGGTGCCGTTTATTTGAAAACTTGAACTATTTTTTCGGAAAGTTTTTTTTAGAAGTCCAAAAGAACACATAACTGGAATGTTTTAAACAAATCCGCTCAATAGCTTGGGCTGTAATAAAAGAGCTCGGTCTATACAGGTGGAAAACTCTCAATTGAATTGTAAATCATTGCACTAAAAATATACCTCCAATTAGTAATTAGAGCGCAGGGAGCACATATAAATAAGTCAAAATTAACAACACGATGACCATGCTTTGCTATACTTCAAATACAATAGCACAACCATGACAAGTCTAATTTCGGAATTTTGCCAACATTCCAAATTCCCTTAATTCAGCTAAGTCATTATTTGATAACTTGAGTTAAAAACCTTCTACGAATACACGACAACGTGGTATACAAAGTTTTATTCTGATGAAGATTACAAATTGTGTTATAAACGGTTTGACGATAACATCGAAAATTACTCGTTAAAATGATTGAAAAACCGATATCGTCAGCAGAAACCGACGACGTAAGTAAACCGAACTACAAAACTTATTTAAAAATATGTGAAAATAATTGCTACGTGTTGAATTACACACAACAACGTCATAAAAATATCGACGTCTAATGGCGAAACCAATAAAAACCGAATGACTCAACAGCGATATGTCAGAAGTAAAATCACCTTAATTAAAATCAGAAAAATTGACACATTTCTGCTTTACGGTAAACAAAATACGCAGATTGTAATTATAAAATCTAGATCAATTATAAATGGCAATTCAGTTAATGACGAAATTTTATGACAAGTAAATTGCGCTTTGACTATTGTCTTATGTCAGAACGTAACTTTGGTATGTAATTTCTTGACATAGAAGGGACTTCAGTTCTTAGCTAAAACAGACAATCATAAATGAAATGACATAGGTCTCAAATTCTCGGAATAAGCCAAATAATTGTAGCTGTAGTTGTGGCCATGGCTATAAATTGGAAAGCGTTTAATGAAAACGTTAAATCCTCGCACATAAGGCTATGGTGAGGATATGAAATTGCGAACAACTCTTAAGCTTTACATGACCATTGTCAGATCTGAACTAATATTATAAAGTGATTGTTTGAAAGATGGCTTTTAAAAAGTAATGAATCGCTTTATTTAAAAAAAATATAAGGCTTTGCGAAGGCACGGTCATTTTACAGTTCTAGAACAACTTCACCATGGCTCTAGACACTTTTCATAGTGGTCATCTTCTATGAAGTAGATGGAAAACATCTTCGCAGTGGGCGTCCTTTTTGAGAGTTCACCTACTGATCTTAAAAGTTGTAAGTATTACATCTGAGATCACTGATCAAACAACAAATGTAGCTTAGTATGAATTATCCAGACTCGAATAAAAATCTAGCATGTTTGGGAATTCCAATTCTATTGACATCAGGCATGTACGGATCTTTAATCGAAAATTCAAAAAAATGAATAGGAATTATAAGGTCTCTTCCTTTACCATATTATATTCACTGATTATCTGATTTTGTTTGCCGTGCCCGTACACAAAAAGTTGTAAAATAGAGGCCTTATAACAGAAAAAAAAACTAACCCGCGATAAAAATCAGTACAATAATTTACAGAAATTTCTGTTGGTAAACTTTCCTTTGGTATCAGAAAGTG
This sequence comes from Rhingia campestris, assembly GCA_932526625.1. Lineage (NCBI taxonomy): Eukaryota > Metazoa > Arthropoda > Insecta > Diptera > Syrphidae > Rhingia > Rhingia campestris. The sequence continues at coordinate 47,127,215 of OW052182.1, read as the reverse complement.
ACAAGTTGGTTGCTTTGGCATGTGTGTTGTTGTTTGTTTTGCCAACACTTTAGTCTTGAAATGTTGTATTTCCGAGTAAGAATTCGCAATAGATTTTTTTTTAAATTTCCAGCGGAAAATTCTTTGTCGTCAAAGGGTTACCGTAGTTTTTTGTAATTTTGTTTCTCTAATAAAATATAACCCCCTCCATAAAGATTGGGAACTTACTATTTTTGACTGCAAGCTATAACCTTGCATTTTGTTTTTCATGAGCATATCCTTTAGCTATCCCCATCAGCTCGCTACGTGTTATGCTTGACTACAGGCTTCAGTATACGTGGTTAAAACACCATTCCATATCCTGCCCTTTAATAAAGGGTTTATTAGTAGGGATGAATCTTTTCACTTTTATGTCCCTCAATACTTTTCGGTTTTCCGCGGCGCAGGTTTTGCAGTATATTGGGAATGATGATGTTTGCGGTGTCCCATGCTTCATTTGTGGACGTAATAAAAGATATGAGTGTACATCAGTTCAGTGCACTGTCTATTTCAGTTTTCAAAAGTTTGTCAGTAAATTTTTCAAAAGATTGTCATTTAGTTTTGCATTCGTCTTTGGCAAGTCTGGTCCGATCGTAAGCCCCCACGGCCTACGGTGTCCTCACTGATCATATCATATGAACAAGAGAAGTCTTTGTGCCATCCAGAGCTCGTTAAGAGCCCTTCTGTCAAAGCATTTTTGTCTGTCTTGTCTTATGGTATGTTTACCTTTAGCCCGATAGTGATTGGAATATATAGAAACCGATCTGAGTGCACGGGATTGTCTTCACAAAGAGTTTATTCTTGTCATGAACGTATCAGTACATCAGTATGGCTGATGCCCATATGAGAGATGCGTACACGAGGCCAAATGTACTCACTGTTGAAAGTAGGTTTCTTATAGTCAGTCCTTGGTCCTCTAATATTTGTCATAAGCCTTAAGAATCCGGCCACTGCTTGGCTGGCTTTCTTACCCTTATATTATATTCGAAGTCATGCATTTAGTCAAAAAGTACCTTTAAATATTTTTGTAGGGCTTTGACTTGATTGTCAGCTATCTTTTGGTCTAACTACAGCAAGAAATGTCTAAAAATGTAACAAAAAAACAGATGTTTAGGGAAGCCTGGGCCTGTTTATAGCCCATGGCACATATTTCATGTGGTGCTACAAAAAACTTACCTTGTCCAAGTGTGCAGTTATAGCTACCTTTACCTTCACCCCAAGAACGTGAATACCGTCATTTATTGGTCACGCTTTACAGCCTGTAGATGAAATCGTGTGATTTTAATAACTTATTTCATATTCTTTATGGTAGTTGAGTGCTAGCGATCGCCTATCTTTAGTACTTGCAATCTACCGATGGTAGGAACTTTTGATTAAAATCACGCTTATTGATCAATTTTGATAAATCGTTCAATCGTGAACTAAAATAAGCATTAAAAAAAACAAAACAAATATATTCCTAAACATTGATTTTTGTGCTCAAAGTGCAAATGCACACTTGACCACAAAGGTGTTTGTAGACTGTGTTAAATCGACACACTAATGTGGGCGAAAAAAAAAATCGAGCAAAGTTTGTTTTGGGTTATTCGGACCTATATCCAATCAACTCAATCCTGGTTAAAATTAAAAAAACAAAAAATTCATGAAATAGGCACTCAGACCGTTTTTTTTTGCAAGTAGGCACCAGTGGCGGGGAGGGATTTTTTTGTAAAGAGAAGCAAATTTTCTTAAAAAAAAATGGATATGAGACGTTAATGTTGTAAGGTCTAAAGTAAAAAATCCGAATTGATGACTTTCAATTTAACCTAAACCATAATGAATCATCGGTTTATGAGTACGTTTATGCATGTTTGCTAAAAGATATACATAAACGCTTTGTAATACATAAAGATGTTAGTCGGTAGGAATCGACTTGCATACGTTGTACGCACCAGTGGCGTGTATTCACACGTTCTATAAGTATATACTTTATATATCTAAATTTTATTTTTTATTCTTTATTCGATCCTATTTTTATTTTTTATTGTGCCATTATCGTAATGATAACATGGCGTCTTCTTATCTTTTCCATGCAACTAGAATCTCCGAAAAACTAAAAAAAAAATCTAGTCCATGGATAAACGAAGGTGTTGGGTTGAAAAAAAAAACAAAATTCTTAGTCGAATAGGTGCTCAATGGTGCAGTGCTTAGTGCGATGTACAGCTGCGCAAATCTCCATAGTAGAATTCCTGACCAGAGCTTTCGTTTTCTTAATTTGTTGGGTTTTCAATTATTGAAGTTATTACAAATGTTCCTATTTGAGAAACATATGCAGGTACATATTAAACGTTTTGTTTTGCTTAGTTTTGAAAATCATATCGGGTAGGTGACGCCCACCATTATCCATCCAGCATAATATTCTGGCACGGTGACAGTTTCTGGCTGGATGTTGGGCTTCAGGTCTCGAATGATTCTTGAACGGTTGACAAAAACACTCAACAAAACTTACAATAGGAACGCAAGGGTTCGGATACGGGTGTGAGCTGGCAACATCATCATTGAGATAAGGAGCTCTGAAAAGTGTTCCCCATCGATGGCATTGAAGTGTGAGCAGTTGCTTGGTTATGTTGAAACCAAATGTCACCTAAGTCCAATTTATTAAGTCGTGGAAAATAACCATGTTCATTATTAAATACCCATTTGATTTCATTTCAAATGAATTTTTTCTTCAAAAAATGCAGTGACCAGCACTCGCACTGTGGCCTTCTGTAAATGCAAAATCCTTTGTTGCGTTTCTCGGGAATTGCTATCAGCACAGTAGCATATGTTTTGTAAAAATGGGTTATATCACTGAAAATAGAAATAATTGTATCCTCTGGATCGTTTTCGAAAGCTCCTGACATGCGTTACTCCATAATCGTCAAGTTTAACATATGGTAATGAAGGCAATCATGAAGAATTCGCTTCACTGAACGATAGAATTCGGCAAAAAATTGTAGTTATCGACATCGTTCATGGGGTACACAGGCCTAGGTTCTTGCGAACAAAAATGTTTGTTTTTTAGTGTTGGTTGGTCGGGTATCTAACTTCACTGCTGAACTTAAGCGCATGCCTATTTTTAAACTTTTTTTGACATTTCGATTGACTATATGCTATGTCATAATGAGTCTACTCACCAAAGGTATGAGGTGTAATCATTGCGGGGAAAGTCCAAGTACAAAATAATAATTGCTTCATCTAAACTAATTTCATATATCGTTGATACACCTGCGCTGAATTTCTAAGGGTCAGCAGATAGGAATCACGAGGGAACACATGGGGACAAATCCAGTGACGTGTGTTGTTAAACAACACGCCACTTTATTTGTCCCCATATTCTTTCAGTTACATATTGCAATATTTTTCTTTGATATTTTCATATTTTAAGTGCATTAATGTTACCAGTATTGAAATAACATGCCATTAATTAAGTTGTCTAACAAAGTCATAAATATTTTGTTCATTAAAAAACGAATGCAGTTTATAAGTTGTAACGAAATCTGTTAATAATTGCATCCCAAACTTTCCCATGCAATCAGCATAGTTATAAATAAAATGTTATAAATTACATGACTGACAATGTACTGACTCAGTAAGAATAAACCCTTACAACTTTGTACATAATATGATTATCATCCCAATGAAATAATAACTCGAATAGTTTTAGAGTTTATTTTGGGTTGAAAATGATAACACATAATTTACTGAATTGGATTGCACCTAAGTGGGGGTAGCTATAAAACCGTAGTATAACAAGCAATTGTTAATGTTTATAGTTTCTGCTTCTTTATGGCACACTAGGTTTTAATTTATTATTACTGTTTCATCGAAACAAATCCATGTCAGAAGAAAAAAAACACATATTTGAAATGTGATACATTGATAATGCCGCATTTTAATTATTATTTGTTATAATTTTAATTTAGTTTCGCCTTTAACGGTTACTATACATTTTTTTTTTATATAAACAAACATTTTAAAAATTTAGCAAGAAATGCAATTTGAGTGAAGATTCGAGCAACAGGCTTGAATCTAGGGACTAACTTTTTCTCATAATCATTTTTGTATTCTTGTAACAATGGAGAGCCTGGATTTCAATGTCAAATCCAAATGACTTGAGATCAGATAAATTGAGTACTTGGAATCTACAAGGGCCACTTGCACCGACGAATTTCCAATAAATGACGGGTAGATAAATAAATAAGTTGCTGCAAGTCACCCTAAGCGCTTTTTTGCAAGCTTAATTGTCACTTACATTATATTACATTATTGGAATATCCAACAAAGCTCGAATAGAAAAATTGAAAGAAGCACAAAGGCTGTGCAGATTCATATAAATTGTATTTTTATATCGGGACTGCTTTATTTGTCATAAAATACAAATAGTGCGAGTTTAATAAAAATACTTTGAGGGTTTTTTCATAACTTACATAAATTATCAACACATCAATGTTACCTATGTTTTTCGCCACATCTAAGTGATGTGAAGCAAGATTTTGTATGTTAGTCTAGTACAATATCCTACTGCCAATCACTACCAATAATTTTAACACTAGGGCTCAAGTGTTGATAATTCTTTGAGAAACGTATTTCCTCACCTGTTCTTGCAAAATAATTATTTTGCAAATATTTTTGTGTTTTTTTTATTTTTGTTTCAACAGCAAATGTCACTTCTATTAAACTCGAATAACAAGTTTCAAAATATTGCAAACCTGGCACCTGCGGATTATTTTCGTTTTTGAGAGTCGGTTTATTTCACTTCACTATTTCTAAGTGTCAGTGATAATACAGTGGTGTTCACACTTATTCATAGTCGATGTGCTTCGGTGCCAATTGTCGATTTTGTAGTCGTGTCTCTTTCAAGCCTGTGTTGCATAGCTTAAACGGCAGCCCCCTCGTCGATATAAGAGCGATCTACTATTTTGATATTTCGGTACACAAATTTAAATCGCAATTTTCAAATTAATGAGCAGCCGTTCGGTTAAAGTAAAAATTATTTTCAAATTATTAGATTTTTATTTCTATACTGGGGATAGAGTAGCAAAAGGTTGTTTAGTCTTGGGTGCCGATTTATTGAACGATTGTTGATTGAAAATTTCAGCAAGAGACTCCAAATTATATCATTTGAAGTTTAAGGCATTTATGAAGCGATGATTCTATTTTTTGATGTTTAACATTATCATGCAAACAAAAAAGCCTTGTTATGACTTCCTCAATGAAATTAAAACATTTTTGTGTAAAAGCCCCTCCCTCTGCCATTTCTTTCCATTTGCTCCTTGCCAAGCACTCCCACTACAACTTTGTTTGTTGGTTTGTGGCGGCCCTAAATAAACTGTCATTAAAATTATAAAAATCAAAGAAAAAATCGTACACTTTGAGAGTATTTTTGGCTCTGTCGTTTGAAATTCCGTAAACGACAAAATTTAGTGTTTTTCGTACTCAGAACGACCAACGCAATACCAAAAATATCTGTATTACGACAAATACACTTTAAATGAATCCATTCCACAACCAAAAACGCCAAATGACGTTGAACGCCATTAGTAATGCTAAATTCTTTTGTCGTATTTTGGTATGGCGTTAAACAACTATCGCAATAAGGCTAATCGTTGGGAATTTAGTGATTGTTTACGTGTAAATTTTTTTATTTTTCAGTTAACAATAGAATTGGTGTGAGCTGTATGCACTTAACATATGCACATGTAGAAATCATTTTCTTGTTAAGACCACAATTAGAAATTCTATTGATTGTCTATTTCGCTCTTAGTCTTAAACATGAGCTGATGTTCTCTCCATTTAATTTATCTGGAATTTTTATTTTATTCATATTTATTGCGGTCGGTACATGAACAGTCATTTACAACTTGCAACAATTGCATTTATTTAATAAACAAGAAAATTGCGTCATTCAAAGGTATAGACTTGTTGGATTGCAAGTCGTTTTTGACATTTATTTATTTGGTTTTATTGTGTCGATGTAGACAAACTGTAATACTTAATATAATATAATACTGTAATAATGATTATCATAACATTGGTTGAGTTGTTCATTTGGTGTGCGATCGAAATCATTTATATCAGAAACTATTTAGGTTTTAAGCCGGTCAAAAATTCATAAGCCCACCGAAAACAATAAGTGTGTACCATGCATTTCAATCATTCGCCACCAATTGCAGGCCATTCCCAGACGAGATATACATACCCCGTCTATGTCTACCCCGAACACGTGGTAAACCAGGATCTTAACTAGTATTCCTCCTTATTTGTCCCGGTTTGTAAATTGCCTTCAGTTTCGCACACTAAATTGTCTAATGTTGCTTTCTTGCGGCACTTAAAACCTTTAACATCTAGTTGGGAAAATAAGACCTTGTATAAGAAAGAAATACACGTGTCTAATCTGTTGGTTTTATGGCGAATTTTGCTTTCAGCGTTGTTTGTGAGTTATCAAAATCTAATCATGTAAGCATAATCAAATCACAGCGCGTTACTTTATTAAACGTTTATTTCGTTATCAAATCATTTGGTAAGATCACTGTGGCCCTAGAAAAAGCTGAGATATTTCGAACTAGGACTTTAAACTAAAACTAGACATGACTCGTCATTGCTATTTATAAATGTTATTATCTGCAAATTTAAAATCAAAAGTATGCATATCTATTTTAATTTTTTTTTTCTGTCCACGATTTATCAAATTAGGTTGATCCACAATGATTGTAGCGAATTCCGTTTTTGAAGTTGTTACTTACAGCTAATAATATGACATTTGCAATATGCACAATAAATCTTTACTAAAATATATTAAATTATAATTTTTATTTTTGAAAACTACTTTGGGGAATGCATGATAGCTCCAGTAAGTTCAGTTCTTGTTTTGGGGCCAAACACCAAACATATGGCAACCATTCCAAGCTGTATCTGGTTTATCAGCATAGATACATTAGTCATTGGACATACCCCACAAAAGAAGCTTAAGAGTCAAATCGATAGCAGCCAAGACCTACGCTGCCCATTGACGTGTTAATTTCTTGAGAGGCTTTTAAGGCTATCAGTAACTCTAAAAACGGGAATTTTAATTGTTGACATACACTTTAAGCAAGAAATGAGCGTAATGACTGATAATTTGGTGTACAACCGCGAAAAAAAAACATAACTTTCACGTTACACGTACCGAGTCTTATAGTTGGTTTGACAGATAACTCTTGTATTATCTAGGATGTGTTTTATTGTCCGAGCAGAACATTTGACTTTAGCCACCATTAAATATTCGCACTGTTTCGTTGCAGCAAAGAGGTATATAGCTATAGAGTACGCATCACAGCTAAACATGTTGATGAAGGGGAATTTTCGTCGTTCGTATGCGTCTGCTATGCTGTTGCTTGATGCTGGCATGGCAATGTGCACACTGGGGTATCAATATCAGTACCCCACATAGTAAATTTTCGTTGTATGAGATGCGCACTCTATGTAGTTCTATACTATTTGGTTGAAGGTACAGTGAATGCTTGTTCAGAATTCGTCTTCTCTGACAAGAAGCTTTACGTAAACACCTAGCAATTACATACTTAGGGGCAGCGTAAGGCGTTGGCCAACACCTTAGGGCAGTGCAAGTACTTGCTGATCAGCGGAGCCTATCGAAGGCTTTTTGTGATAATGAGGCACAAGGGGTCTGCATGCATGTGTTAAACAGATTGGTGTTAGCTGGCATGACTCAGGGGCTCTTATTTTCCGTGGTACCATAACTTAGTTTCAGATGGAGCTTCGAAACCATTAATTTCACTCTCAGATAGACTCCTGGGAATCTGAAAATTTGACTAGTCTAATTACCAGATGAAGCAGGAGATTATACTCGTTTGGTTTGCTATCCTGTAACCTCATTTACTAAGAGCTATTGACCAATGTCAATGCATATCGTTTTACATTCGCCATATAATCGCCCAGTTTAATCCGTTAAATACCCCACTGTATGTCGTCTACAAAATTCCATTGAAATATCGGTCCTTTTGTTGTGTCAGTCGTAAATAAATTAATTTCGGCACCAGTTGAATCGAATTACCCAAATGATGTGTCGGACTATAAAAACGAAGCGACAATCGGCGTCAATGTCATTCATTTTGAAATAAATACTGTGTTCTGTCTTAAGATGATCGCACCCCATTTTATAATTCCGTATACAACAACAATATTATCAAATGCAAATAGTTCTAAAGTACTTCTTCATGTGCACTTGCATTTTCTGCGCCCAATTTACTTTACTTTATTTTAATTATTCACGCCTATAACATTTCTGTCCATAAGTCCATTGAGAGCGCTGAGCACGTTCTTTGATTTCAACAATAAATCGCGTCACAAGTCGATATGGCGCCTTGTCGCGCAAATATGCGAATAGGCACTGGCAGCCTTATACGTGAAAAGCATTTAGAACAAACAAGCCAATGAGCTCCATGATTTTAAAGTTTACCATTTCCAATTGCGCTGACGCAACTAGGTCGCATAGGAAATAATTAGCAAACATTAGGCAACGGGTGGAGTAGGAGTCGTGTGGTGAACACTTTCATTTGTAATAGTATCGTTCATAAAACTAAAATTGTTGCCATAAGAAAAACGAATAAAAATATTATTGGATCAAATAAATTCTAGGATTTTAATGAGTCTACGATTACATTTATGTTTACATTTACTGCCAGTGGAATACCGGAATGCTTTTGAGAGGTGATTGTAAATAATAGATGTTTATTTGTAAACACTCCATTGTGTGTTGGTATTGGATTTTGTGTTCTATTTGCGTATGCATATGACCTCTTGAAATGCACATTTTTTTAAAAAGATAATCAGGCCCATGCTTACCATAATTTGCATATTTGATGTTATTTTTATAAAGTTGGTGTCGTAACATTATAGTGCTAGGAGTGGTGATCATTGATTATACGTCAATGGTATTGTCAGCAAAGTATTCCAGTTGTGAGAGCTGTGGATCCGAGGGTTCGAGTTGCGAGAGTCCCCAGTCTTTAAACCTTAAAAAATGCATGTTTTTTGTTTGCTATGGTTTGAAAAACATCAAAAAGTATAAATCTGCTATGAGGACCGGGAAGCTGCTTCTGTTAATCAATGCGTAGAACGTCGCATTGTGACGTGAAGTTTCTGGGGGACAGAGCGATGTCGATTAGAATTAAAATCTGTTCTATTTATTTTATTAAATCCTGGACAACAATGTACTGTATCATGTTTGAAATTAATGTACAAGATATACATACTTATATGTCTCGTCACAATATTGGACGACATTGTACATCTGAAATTAACTATATAAAAAAAAGTGAACCTAATAAAGTGATTATTTGGCATTAAAAGCATATATCACCCGAAATCTTACTATTTAAACTCAAAGCACTAGGAATGCAAGTTTGAAGCTTCCACTTATAGTGGATTGAAGTGAGAACCTCCAGATAAAATATTAGGTATAACTTCATAAAACCGTTACCGCTCATCCATATGGGATATCCGAAATGAGTATATACTATATACATTCCGCACAAATACAACCATAAGTACACATGGTATCATCATAATCTTCAACAAAAGCCGATGATAAATTTTGTACGGTACCTTAATGAAAGACTGGTTTGTTTCATATGATTAGAGGGTCTAAATGGGGAACCTATATATAATTGCCTAATATTATGTAAATTTAATCTTGGCTACAAAGTACAACGAAATATTAAAATAAATGTCAACTGATTCGCTTGACGTTGAGTAAGTCTGCCAGTTGAAATTTACAGAAAACATTGGATGTACAAAAATGGATTGCGGCTTCGAAACTCACGGATATTAAAAAGCAATACCGAGGAAGTGAACTATATTGTCAACTCCAAACATGGTATACGTCTTACTGGGATTTGGGCCACAGGTGTATATGATGAAGCACTAGGGCTGAAGTTCTATGAGACAATCTATGACGCATTTCGGGTTTACAAATTTTGAGCCAATCACATCTGACCACGCAGATGGTTATTTTTGTCTGTGCGGCTTTCTTGACCTCGTAGGAATCAGCTTAAAAGATAATCCATTAGTCCGTCAGTCCGTCAAGTCGAATATATATATATATATATATATACATTTATACATACCCAGTACTTCTGATCCTTTTCCTTACATTTTCTTCAAAACATCTGTGAAGATGGGTATACCTTTGATGATGGCGCTGAATGAATTCCAGTTCTGTGTTTGCGATATGAAGACATGAAAGTTCTTGTCAAAGTCATACCTAAGTATCTTGTAATCAGTAAGTGACATGAATACTATTTTATTTGAGATTTTATGTATACTTGTATTTGACTGTCTGAAAGAGCTGGGCATACAAATTTAGCTCTCTACTACTCTGACAGCGCCTTTGGCTACTACTTTATCCGATAATAATCTTTTGAAATAAAATGAAATCAAAAATTTGTTGACTTCGAATGGAAGGGTGCAGCACTAACGTACATCTTCATGTTAATTAAGCAACTGATTAAATTGTCGGCATATCTAAAGCTTTTCCATTTTACAAGCTCACAATCCCGTCATGTTCCATACATCATTTTCAAAATGAAGGTTAGTTATGATTTGTATGGCCTATTGAATCAAAGAGTATCTAATACAAAGTTTTAGTAAGAATTCCAGACATCCATTCCACAGTAATTGCATTCTTTAACAACCCTGATAACAATATCCAATTGATTACGAATCGTTTTCCCGTGTTCTTCGAATTGATAAAAATAAACCCGGATAACGTTTTAAAGACTGACTGACGTTGCATGTAAATGTCATTCACTTTGTCAACGATCGAAAATGTCAGGCACGAACTGTCAAAAAGATAAACGATTTCCATCAATAGAGTTGTTCATGAGACTATCTCCCTCTTAAGTGCGTTGTCTCTTTTTTAAAACGTCAAAATCAATTGGAGGAAAACAATTTGATATTTTATATGGCGGGAGTACTAATTTATGGATAATTTGCTTTGAAATATGAAAATATAAGTTGTTCAAAGTGAAACTCACATTATAAACACATAACGATACTAAGAGAGTGTGTATAATTATAAAATAGGAATAAAAAGAGTGAAATTGATAACCAGTGCCATTGCAAAGCGTGAACATAAATCCGAGTGCAAACGAAGTTGATTAGTTTTCGTGTAGTAAAGATTATTATGTTCATGTTTTCACAAACAACAACAACTCTGAATATTTTCATTTTGTTTATTAATTGTTCTGTTCTCATTTAGCACTTTTATACAATTTTCAAGCAATTTTAAAAATGTTCAAAAAACAACGCCTGTCCCTTGCCAATGAATTTGCCATCATACAAATGTCAAATGTGTTTGTTTTCCTACAGATGCTGTCAGTTTGTCATTGACACTGACGTTGTCCTGAACAACTCTATTGGCATTTTAGTGGTTTTCTGACTCATGGGGACACTGCCGATATAATTAAAGGGAGAAAATTAAAATAAAAAAATGTGTTTATGTAGTAAAAAAAACCGCTTGCTCTCTGCTTCAATAGAGATTTTATTTATTTACACAATGTGTCAATTCATCTGCGCTCCGGATAGATGATTGCTTTTTTGTAATTGTGCGGTTCGATTAAAATATGACATCCATTGCAAAAAGTACAAACGTCAACATAGGTTTTCTTTATACATATAGCTACTTAAAAACCCAGACATGCATTTTGTGCTTTAGCTGATATTAATATTACTTTCGCGCAATATTCCCTTTCATCAAAAGGTGGTTGATCTTTTAAAACGCAGCCACCTGTATAATTGCAAATCCACTTCACGTGCGATTCTCAAGGTAATACTTCCTGAGATAAAATTAAATTCTCATTACAGAATTTCATATTTGCGCCTTGCGTTCGTAATATTTGCATTTCTCAGATCTCAGATGATTCATCAATCTCAAATCAGTCTGTTTCTCGTATCTTGCTGATCAAATATTTGGATGAGCCGTTTTCATTGCAAACGAGTGATGATGCTCTGGGAATCAAGTTTGGTAAAACTTGTTTTTGTATGCCTTTGGCTCTACTAAAGCCTAAAATAAACCAACGCTTGCCGTCTTCAGGCTATTATTACGGCTTCATACGTAATTGGGTTAACTATCATGAATTAGTTACTAATTCAAAAATGTAAACAAAACGTCAGTGTGCTTCATTTTGTGTTGATTTTTTTTCTGTGTCTCCATCTTTTTGTTGCGTTTAATTATTGTACACAGGCAAGGGCACAGACACGCAAAGCTCCGTGATAAGGGCATCCTGCTAAACAAAAGTGTCAGTATGCCGTGTGGACGCACTCAACTAATCCATCAAACAGAAAATCGTTCACTTTGCGTTCAACTATAATTTATTTTTAATCTGTCTACAAATAAATGGACGTAATTCAAGGTGCGGTGTGATGTTCTCCATTAATAAGTGGATGGCGTTTTAATGAAATGAATTGACTTTACAGTGCAACTTAATACGGAATAGCGTAATATAATATAATATCGTGTATAACTTTTTACTTCTACGAAAAGGAAGTGAATGCAGCCAATGAGTGCATTCAGCTAAGTGTCAGCACTTTTTATTTACAGGAAAATAATACCAGGAAGTTGTAGGTTGTAAATAGTAGTTGTCAAGGTTGTTTGTTTTGAAATTGTCACGCGATTTATTTAATTGTCTGACCAAATTGACACTACAGTTGTGTTTTATGAATAAACCAGTGAATACACAGCGTTAATTGTTATAAGACTATCAGCCGAGGTGTAGAAATTGACTAACGAGCACCGGGCTGTACGTCCCTTTATTTAGATGAATAAGTAAACATTAATTTTCTTGTAATACTTGTGGATAATCAATATTCTTGGTTTGGTTATTTGTTGGTTATGATAGGAATACAGTAAGGAAAAGTAACGAAATTGTTGTTTGACAACGAATTGGATTTAAAAATATATGACATTTTACATTTACATTGTTGTGTCAGTTCATTGTTGTTTACAAAAATGCTAAGCCATACAATTTGATAATGACTGAACTGACTGAATGAGTTTTGCAATATGAAAATTGGTATATTGTCACATAATCAAAGAACGCACTTTAATGCGCTCCATTATGCAAGCATTCGAATTTATTTCCTGCCTTACATGAGATATCAAATATGAAATATATTTCATAAAATAATAAAACTTCATAAAATCTGAAGATACGAATTTATAAAACTTATGTTGAACACTTTCGCATGTGAGGACCCTAAGATATAATCTGAGCTTAAAATACATAAATTCCTGCTATTCAATGCCACAATGATTGCAACGGAATAACACAATTCAGTTTACTTTGAATGACACTTGATTGGCATACTTACTTTATTTTAAGAATGATTAACTTATTACTTATTCGACGAATAATAATGTCTCAATCGATCGTCTTTATAACACGCTCCGTGAACCGATAACACATCGGAACTGTCAAAAAAACCATTCATAAGATATATTGGTTAATTATCAACACAGAAATGTCAATAAATATTATCGTGTAAGCTTCTAATTTTAAAATATATTAACACAACTTTAAATCTAAATTAATGTCAATTTTTTTTAACAAAACGAAGCAAATAAAATTGTATTGATACGCAATGTCAACATAGGGTGTTGTGAATGTGTTTAAAATTCTCATTAGTGTATCGCCTGTTTATTATTTATATTAGATTATCAACACGTGAGATGTTGATATGCACTTGATCCAATCAGTTTGTTATAATGTTGTACGTGAAATTATCAATATTTTTGGAATTGACATTGAATATTGCAATGACAAATCTATTTAGTTGTTGAATGTGAAACTTTAGTCTTAAGGATTTCTTCGTCGAGCGAGGTATGCTTATAAGCGTTTTTCTGAAATTTATATTTACTCGATTCAGTTTTAAGGTTTTCGGTGTAGTCAATCAAATTAATTTTTCTAAAAATTTAACTAAATTTAAGCAAAAACTAATTCAGACCAATTAAATTTTCTCGGTGGTAAAACGGTGTTTTTAATTGTTAAAGCTAGCGAAATGTTTTCATTGAAGTGGAATGTTACATAATTATAATGATTGAATTTGTTTATATAAAAAACATGTGTGGTGCAAAAAAAAAAGGTCGTTCAAATTGCATTGGGTGTTATTTCCTAAACCTTCAAGGATTATACATTTTCTTTCGCAAAATTCGCTTCTGGTTTTCATTCTTGCTTCAATTTTTTTTTAAAATAAAGAGTGGAGGAGACACGATTTAGAGGCCAACAACTTAATAATTTAATAATTTTCATAATAAGCCTGAATAACTTTAGCGCGTTGCTCGATTGTGTATCTTTCCATTCAATTGAGTTAGTCTGAAATTGAGAAATTTACATCATCTGGCTATGTGTTCATAAACGTCAAAAATATGCGGAAGTACAATCGGATTTTTTAATGCATTTTTGAACGCTTTCACTACGCAGAATTTGTGGAGTCAACATAAAGGCCGATGTTAGTGCAATTTTCATGTAAACATCGTTCATAAACGTAAAAGAACCATCTTTGAAAATTTGTTCAATTTCAGATTCATTCTCAATTTAAATAGCACAAAAACATTTATCAAATTTTGAAATACTTAATTTTTTTGTAAATAAAAATGTTTTGTCAAATCACGGTTGCTCTACAGTCGGAATAAAATGGCCGATGACTACGTTATACTCATGTTAATGAATAGAAGGCACTTATTTGCCCCTATGAAAATATAATACAAATAAGCTTGTTCCCCTAACGGATCCCAAAGAGATTCTCTTCCGCTGCTTCAGCTGAGATTTTCTATTTAGTCGAACCACATTTTTAGCAGAAGGGAACTTATCAAAACCAGTGTCCTAATTTCGCAGCTTATAATAATGATGATACATACAAAATAACCAGCTGTACTCTTTTAGCTGAATGGGTGTAGCGAGGAGAAGAGTCCAAAATAATAGTCTCATCTTATTCCTGAAAATCTTTGCTTTGCCAAGTGAGGAATCGTGTTCGACTTACGGAGATCTCAGTGATATCGGTGGGATCCGTAAGTGGAATCGATTAATTATCGATTAATCGTTTTCGTCTGTGCTACAGGCATTTCAATTAAGGATATAATATTGACAATTTCGCGTTCGAAATTGTTTTTAATTACCTCTAACGTTGTTGGCTTGTTGGCGGCATAAACCAACAACTCAAAATAACCTCATAAAATAAATGCAAGGTCGTTAAATCCTGACAGGGCAATGTCTCGGGAATATACACGATTACCGAAATAACCTTGAATACATGAATATTTTGCACTCTGTGTCAAATATAGCACCATCCTGTAGGAACTGCATAACACTGATGTCAAGTCCATCTAACTCTAGCTAAAAGAAGTCATGATTGAGGATTTTGAAGGCATTCTCTTCCCTTATTATATTTTTATTAATAAAGGTTTTCGTTTTATGTAACGTACAAATGGGTTAACTACCTTTTCCTCTCCAAATCATCCTAGTGGTTTTCCTTACCTACAACTCTACAACAACTATGGATGTCATTCCCGGTGGTCTTGTTAGTCGTGAGCACTGATATTATTATTCTTACATCGCATCGGTAAGATTGTGGTTTTCGCAGTCATCTCATCTTTAAAATTAAAAGGTTGAAAGGCACATTTTTATCGCCATCGATGTTATTCGTACCTTATACTTATTGGTGGTGGCAATCTCGACGCACGCGACGAACGCGACGCAGACGGTTTCGCATTGAAGTGTCAAAAATTGTGAGGATTTGAGTGGTGGTGGCAATCTCGACGCTCACGACGCGACGCGATGCGATGTCACTTGATTGACAGTTCACCATTAGCCGTCGAAGATTTTGTTTGTTTTTCAATTCTCACAGAAGAAAATTTAATTAGTTGTTAAATAAATTAAATAAAATAAAATACAAAACACAATTATTAATTCAGTACTTTTAATTTATTTTGTTTATTTATAACCTATGAAAGTAATCTCATGATTCTCACAAACATACCATCTGACAGCTTTCAAACTGACATTCCAATGCGTCGATGCGCAAGAAAGTTGAAGTTGAATCAACTTTTCTGTGTAGCTAACGTCCATTGCGTCGCGTCGGCGTTCAGATTGCCCACTTATACATGTTCCCATAAGCTCGATGAGTTTTTGACATTTCAACGCGAAACCGTCTGCGTCGATACCGTCCGTTGCGTCGAGATTGCCTTGGCGGTATGACTATTAAGTTTTATATCTTTACATCCCTCTGCAGTGGCGCCTCTTTAAATGGTAAGAATAACAGATTCGTCAACTCATTCATCACCTTTTGTATTGACCTGCAGCGTTCTCTTTAGGGCTCATTCTTCAATTGTCTTTCAAACCAGGAATTGCATGTTGGAAGTGGGAGAAACATCTTTTGCTTCCTTTTTTATGGCTCGTTGTCAGTGTCGCCACTCTTCAATTTTTTATGCTGGCATTACAGAGGTCATCGTGACTTGGCACGTAGGAGAAAACTAGCTGTTCGATTGTGACCTGAAAAGGAAACGCGTTCTGCTAGATTATGCAGCAGCCCTCGCCTTTGTGTGAATCGTTGTCTCATTCTCGTTAATATTTGGCGATTGTCGATAAAAGCGTAAATCCAATCCGTTTCCAGACATGGTTATACGCATACTTTCTGACAATGCACATTAAAATCAACTAGCATCATTTTGACGTCGAATTTCTTCAGGTGTTTATACATATTGTCTAGGAAGTCGAAAAAATTATTTATTTGATTTTAATGCGGATAATTCTCTGACCTCAAAGTATATTACTTCGGGCCGAAGACTGTCGTTCATGACAAGTTTGATCCGATAAGACCCTTATTCTGATCAATAGGGTATGTTAAATTTTAACAGTTTACGCTTTTAATTATTAAAAATTCAGCTGTACAATTTCACATTCTGTACAATTTCACATTCTGAAATTCGGCATTCCACTGAAATGCTATTTCAAATGACGTCCAACCGAGTTATGTTAAAACAAACATTATATTTTTCTCCTATAAACACAATTTTTTTCTTATAAACGTCAAATTGCTCTGTCAATGTTTGTTTAAAAGAAAATTCTTTCAGAAAACAAATTTAAATCTATGAAAAATTAAAAAAAAATTTAAATAAATGAAGATTCGAAGCACGTTCTACTGCTTTTTCATGTCCAAATAGCTTCTGCAAATGTCATAGGTAGCACGGCCTATGTAAGTGTCGTGTAAGGATACTTATATGTTATATTGCTGCTGATATGATACCCGCTGGTATTTGCTTTCTTGATGCCATACAAAAAAAAATACAATTTTTTTGGGGTAACACGATCGTTAGTACCCACTCAACCCAGGGCCTAACTTTTCTAAAAATCATTCATAACTCCTATTTCATACCAAATTGGATCGATTGAGTTGAGATAAGCTTTTCCTGGCAGTGGTTGGTACGCGGATGATTTGTCAGGTCAAATGAACAAAAAAAAAAATTGACAGTTGGAATGCGTTTGTTTTTTGGTGGGAACACTATTTTCAAATGTTGAATTTCGTTAATGAAATGACGAGTTTCGCTTCGGTGGAAACGTACTTTTAGTTTATTAAGGCAGTCTGAGTGCAGTTTTAGGTTAAGGCAACTTTTATATCACAATATGTAAATCAAGCGATTAAATCTATATTAACCTATAAATTCTATTAAGAATATTTCTTTTAAACTAGAATGTTGTGTTAAACTCCGGGCAGCCTTACAGGATATATTTACCTTACAATGTTTCAATGTCGATTGGAGATTGACATAACAAAAAACCATGTCAATTGCCTCCATAAATGAATCACAGATCATATAAACCCTTTATGAGTGTTTTTTTTTTTTGTAAACACACACATTGCATTTACTTTATTTACTTTATAGAATTTCATGAACCAACATACGAGACATTGAACCTCCAAAAACAAATTTTCACACTAGATATGAGCGAAGATTGTTCTTTATTTGCGTCGCCACACTTTTGTTTGATCTATTTGCTCACCTTGAAATATTTACCAAATTTAGACATTAGAGTACACAAATATTTTTATTTAAAAGGAATGGTTCTGTCAAGCCCCCATTGGATAACGTTTTGTTTTTATCACAAGGTATCAGACCGAAAGCAAAGTGATAAGACGTTGTTTGCGCACACGGCCTTGAGGTGACGCACGTGACTTTCTTATAAAAGTCAAATAACAGTAAACACAAATCATCGATCTCCATCACTAGAGATTATCACAGCCGATTCAGCTCAATTTTCCTATCTTATTTTAATTTTTGCATGCTGTCGTCAGGTAGCAATAAACCGATTTGTTCGATTGTAATCGATAGCAGCAGTCTGTCAGACAACATGACACGTCGTCACAAAGTCGAATTTAAAGAATGTCACCAAATTTTATTTTAATTCGCGATAAGTGCTACCATATTATGGTAGCTTCAAGCACATTAGCCAGTTGATTTACGTAGGATCGGCGCCTTATTGACGTTTTTATTTATTTATTGCATGCGTTGACGCCTTTTTTAACGGAAAATAACTAGTAATCCAATTAATCGCCAGGTAATTATGATTATCACACCGATTTGAACCGGTCAAATCACTGTTGGTATATCGACGAAGATTGATTTCAACATGTTATTTAATTTAAAAGAAATTGATTTAATTAATTTTGTTATTATTGTTATCGTTTAACCGTTGATAATTGAATCGTTATTAATCGCCATGGTTGTCATAAATGTCCGATAGATGTAGAGCAACTGATGTTCCACTGTTATTGATGTTGCTTGTGTCATATTTGTTGAAGTGAACTGTCCGATTGGCGGTTAAGTACTGGACGGGTCTTGAATTTCTAATGATCCTTGATGAGCCATCGGATGACAGAAGCGATCTGAACTCCATTAACTATAAAGAAAGAGAGAGGAATAGATGAAAAGGTTGTTTGGGTTATCGAATCTAGTGTTGATGTGATACGAATGACAGAATCGGGTGTTGGCGATTCTCACGTTTTATCAACACTCTTGCTAGAGCTTTAATGTCATTTTTTTATGATTATGTGGCCATACAATTACTGTCGAACAGTTCAATGGGCTAAGAGCAGCTTGTCGCGTGCCAATTTGATAAAGCGTTTAATTGAGACTGCCCTTGAATTGTCTTAATGTATATTTGAACAGATAACGATTGTGGGGCAATTATTAAAACAAAAGTGTGGCGAACTGGTAATTTCCATTGCTAAAAAAATGAAGAACAAGGGCGGACTCGATGGCTTGAAGTGCGAATATGATTTGCGTTTTCGAAAACTGTTTTTCAAGAGACAGATATGTACTTCATTGGGCTTAGCGATACGTTTTCCTTCAAAAAGAAGTACGTTTTGAAGTAGTTTTACTTGGGTGAACTTCAACACGTACATACAGGCTTTTGAACTTTGAAGCGAATGAAAAGACAATAATAGACAATGGGAATGATAGTTTTGCAGTGTGGCTTATAAACACAAACCGGTGTGGTTTTGTAATATCATTTTTTTCGATGTTGTGGGTATTACAGGCTTTTTTGGTCGATGATTTCCATGCAAATAAAAAAAGTTTATTTCATTTTTTCTCCTACGTTTCGTTGGTTACTTTCCACCTTCTTCAGGGATTGTCTATTGAATCTTTAAAATGTTAAACATCAATGTTTACGGATATTTAAATACATACTTTAGAGACTTGCTATCATATTTAAATTACATTGATGTTGGTTATTTGCACCCGACGATACAAACAAAATTTATATATATACCAACATTTATTTTTGTTTTTAAAATTATTTTGTGGCACATTTTTTCATTACTGTTTAAAATTATATCGGTCAAGTGCCATTGTTGATGACCACTTGGACTCTTTTTGCTGCATTTTCATTCGTTTTGGCACTATTGTCGGAAATTTTCTTTGATTTTCTGTGGCTTTTTCTCATAGACGCGTGATTTCAAAAACGCCCACAAAAACTGAAAAGTGGAGCGGTTTTTATCAGCCCATTATGCCGGCCACTGCAAATTGCCAAAGTAACACATAACACATGGACTACAAAAAGTCCATTGTCAAGCGAGCTGTGGTGCATCATTCTGTGGAAACCACTTGTCCTCCACGTTTACCTTCGGGTGTGAAAAAATAAAACAAATCACAAGTGCTACACTAAACCGCCCTTATGGAATGAGGCGCCAAAACGTCGTCAAAACCGTCATCGATGCTTTTGAAGTGTGAGAGTCGGCTCTTTCTTGTTGGAAACGAATGACCCATAAGCCCAATTCATCAAGACGTGGAAATGAAAATTCTCTAAAACGTGAGTACACTGTCACTGTGAATTCATTGTCATTCATCAGGATTTTGTTTGATAAATTAGACTAAGGAGTCATCAATAAACCCGGGACTAACAATCCCAGCTATGGGTAAATTTTACACCACACTAGTTGCGCTCGTTCTGTTTGTTGATGCATCTAATCAGGTGAAAATGGGCTTCAACACTAACAAAAAGCAATTACGTCAAACTTTTGGAACGTTTCATTGAGTTCCTCCATATATAGAGGTCGAGTTCGCTGATTTCCTGACGGTCAAAGTGAAGAATTCTCCTCACTTAACGAGCCAAGAGCACAGACGCATGTTTGATTTCGGCAAACTAAATACAAGTAGGTAGACATGAGGAGCATCTCAGGTTTGCCGTTCGGAATCAGCGGTGAATTGTAGGTCTTACTAAAACTAAAATTGAGGCTGCCCTTAAAGTACATACTCACTGGGGACATTGAAGTGAACCCTGTAGTCCACTATTCGATAGAAGTCTTGTATTTCCTTGATGAAATAAATTTGATATTTCCGCCCTTGCTATAAAAATGGTCTCGCCAATCATATTACTACGAAATAAGATGAGTTGAAGAGTCTCCAATTTGGATCTGGGATTTCTCGTTATTAATAAAGAGTCTCAAGGCCAAACAATTAAAATTGGCTAAATTGATCTCCAACTGCTATGTTTTTATATGGACATGTTGCATGGTCTTGTATTAGTTGGAGTGGCAAATTGCAAATTTAAATGTATCGCAATATAAAAATCGGAATGTGTAGACTTTTTTTAACAATTTGTTTAATTTCTATCCAAACTACCTATCAATACTTTTAACCTTTTAAACATTTTAATATGTTTATCGTTCGTCAAAATAAACACGGTAAAAACGAATGAAATTTATGTTCCCCTAGGCGTATACGTAACATTCGTTTAATTGTTTTGCCAATCAAAAAGATACCGAGTCTACAATTGATTTAGTTGCTTGATGATTTTCCATTGAACACACAGTGGGTAGGCAGCCTAATGTGTCTTAATAATAAATTACTAAGTTGTGTATTTTTTTATTTTTAATTATAAATTTTAATTCAATAATTCTAAATAATAATAAATTGGCAATTACTTTTTAAACGAAGATAGATTAATTATTTTCTAATTGCAACTGATGAGTGATGAGAACTGTGTGATGAGTTCATTGATTAACTCACTCAGGTGAGAGACAGATTTATGGGCGAATCATACCCTCCGTACACCGACATCTATTTTCATTAAAGAAATTCACGTCGGCTGTATTGCCCGCAAGTTATCGAATGATTTTAAAGCTGTTCATGCGTATCTAGTCTACATCAGAATGACCTAATCCTTTCGTGTAAAGTGATAAATTCGACACTTTTCAATTAAACATTTCAATTAAGATAATGTTCCCAGTTTTTTGTTTTTTTTTGCGATCGTATTTTAGCGATTGACAGAAATGTTGATGAATTGCGTTTTTAAAAATTAGAAATAGCAAGACAGAAGAATCACTTTTCAGTTGTTTATAAACGGGTTGTTTATGATACCTAGTTTTACCATAAAATACATATTTCTTGTAAAAAAATTTGGACTGTTATCATTTATCAACTTTTTCGTAGTCGACTTTGACAGGTCGCGTTAAAGATTGGCGATAACATTGTAGACAGACTTGTTTCGTACCTAATTGGCGGTGATGTCATAATGGTGGGAGAGAACAAATGTTGACTTATTTTACGTCTATAGATTGACTGTAACTTACAATCGTTGTGTTGGTTGCAAAAGTTATGACATTTTGTAACAGACGGCGTTTATTTTTGAAGGTACTAGAGTCATTAGAATTTTCACTGCAGGTCAGTGATGAAAAATGGCTTTTTAGCAATGCAATGTTTTGAAAGTTGAAAAAAAGAAAATGTATTGAATCTGTTCATCATTATTTTATGTTAAGCCACCAATTTTATACAATTATAATATGTCCATTTTATGATGAAAATTTCCATAGCTAAAAAAATAAAATTACTAATCCATTTGCTACTTTAAGATCCTTGGAAATGTGTAGGTACATTCGAAAATATTTAAGACAATTGGGAAGTTCAATGTATTTTTAATGCAAAACTTTGAAGTTACGTACACACGAGCAAACAATTTGCGGCAAGTGTTTGCAAACATTTTTTGTTTGCACGACTGTTTGCCTCAGTATTTTGCTACGAAGTTTCACACCAGATTAAAGTTATTTGCATGGTTATTAACTTCAAAATATTTGACAGTTCCATTTGACAATAGTTTGTTTGGAAATGTGTGATTTAAAATCGACAAAAAACGATGAGTCATGCCAAAAAACTAAAATAGCAGCAGCTATGGTGATAATAATTTTATTGTAACGTCAAAAAGGAATAAAAGCAAAAAAGCATCAGAAAAAGAGATTTAATAGCAGAAAGAACCGTGCTGGGATTTCATCGGCAACTTTTAAATGAGCTGAAAAATGATGGTGAGGGCTATTTCAATGTTTTACGAGTGTCCAAAAATGACTTTGATGCTTTATTAACCCTGGTAAAAACCGAAATCATAAAATGTGACAGCTTTGTGTCCTGCAAACATTTTTGGTTACACCCAACTGTTTTTTCTACTGTTCACACATGTAAATTTAATTACAGGCAAACATTTGCTGCAAATTTATTGCTCGTGTGTACGTGGCTTAAGAAAAATTAAAAAAGAACCATCAAACAACTGGAGAGAATATAGAAAAATAGTGATTGTTTAGTGAAATTGATATCAAAGGAAAACTAAACTAATTTTTTGGTTTTTTAAAATATATTTTAAAAAAAAAAACTATTAAAATAGCTGCAGCGTAAATTGTATCAATTTTATAAAGTGTATTTGTGTACTGAAGCAAGGTCGATTGTACCGAAAACAGTACAATTGTATCAATTTTTGCAACCCTGCTGCAGGTCATTAGGTTGGATGCAAATATTTTTGAGTAAATGCATTGTATTGCTGCCCTTCCTCATATACAAGCCGGTCAAAAGCAATGTCATTATGTGAATATACCATAACTTCTGAAATGGCATCAAATGTCATTGTTTTTTGACATTTATGTTTAAGGCACATTAGAGAAAAAAGTAAACAACAATGCCTAATTCTGCAATTCTGACTGGTATAAAATTTGTATTACTTCACTACTCGATTTCAAGACTTAGGAGACTTATGAAGTCCTGGATCGTAATGTCTCTCTCGAGTATATAATTGCAAAAAAAAAGAGTAAAAGTAGAAAGGGTGTTTTTTCGAACAAAAAAAATATTTGAACATCAAAATATTATGCTGAATTTCTAAAAGTAAAACAATGCAAATCAATAAATTCGTTGAGATACAAAAAATTTATTCCTTCCTTTTCCTTGTTCGTTTTCTACTTGCAAATTACTTCGTACGGCAGTACATGTTAAATGGAATGCACTAGTAAAAAAACGGGAATTCGTTTCAATATTGGTTTTCATCTACAACCATAAGCAGATGTGGACAGCCAAGGCATGTTAAAAGGAACGCCTCTTAAATTGCATAGGCAACAAACAAAATGTCTCGATTGCAGCGCAAAATTAAATTTCGTTTACTATAAGCAACTAAACTTAATTCTAGTGAGTCCTAGGATAGAGGCTTTGATAGAAACCAACTTACCTGCCATTCACTTATAGCCATAATATGTGAACTGATAAACCACTCCACACCTTCCTCACAGGGCGGCTTAGTTGTTGAACCACCGTAACTATAAAATCCCGATGTAAAAGGATAACACAACCATGCCAATGGGAATGGATCGATTTCAATAACAGTACCCGCCTCTCTGACACGATGAAGATTGTGTACAATTGGGTCCAAATAATGGTTATGTTCCGAAATCTAAAATAAAATACTCATCACTGGTTGAACAGCAAATGGAAGCTATTTCCAGTTGTACCTCAAAAAGAAAGCCAACTACCAGACTGTTACATGTGGGAATACACGACAATAGTGGTCCGGTCTTATAAGTTGCCTTAATGAAATGGCCGTGTATAAAATTTGATTATAAAGACCTAAGAATAATTTGGGTCCAACCTGTATCTCCATTGGGTAGCTCTTCAAATCAATAGTATGTTCGGACCCTTCAGTATTCCAAACGCTCCAATGAAAGCAAAGCGACTTAAATGTATAGCTATCTAGAAGATCAGCACCGCTTAGTGTTGGGACGTTTGCTGCATATCTTGCTTTTACAATCACTGCCAAATAAGGATTATCATTGAAATACCTAAAGGCATACTTCAAGTCAACCTGTTCGTCCATCATTTTCCATGGTAATCTTAATCGGTAAATCGTTGTGATGATTCCACATCAAGTGTTGACGCGTGTTCCACGGTTCAACTAGAGCAGTATTGATATTTATCGGAGATTGATTTGGTCCTGAAGTAGCCCATGAATGTGGTCCTTATATACAAACAACGTTGTGATGAATATTTAATGTATTTACATAAAGCATACCTCTTTCAGATCCATAATCATACTCTGATTGAGTACACCTCGTCAAGCAGAGAAGTTTGGAAAGATGGACATTTCCAATTACGAATAAGGCAATCAAGATACTAAGAAAAAGCGTCACTAGGAAATTTTCGGTGGCATATTGAGCAATGCAAACGACCATAGAATAAACGAAGTTCATTATGTAACAGACAGAAATTTCGCTCATAATGATTTTTTGAATCGTTTTTTTTTTTTTTATCGTGTCAAGGCGTATTTGTTTTGTTTTTCATATTGTTTTCGAAAGTTTTCTACTTGTAGCTTAAATTTAATAGTCCCTTATATTTTGACCACCGATATCAAGTAGGGCAAGTTGAGTACCTGACTTGTTCAGAGTTGAATTTTCGTACGACGATGATCCCATGGCTTTAATTCTTGCATCAACTGAATCTTGTAAGCGTGTTAACCGAAGGGTTAATTTCTCGGTGGTTAGTGCAATTAACTGCCATGCAGATGGTTTAAGTTTGTTTCACAGTCGTAGCCAAATGATCCAAGTAGGTAGTACCAATCACGGAATACGCATACAACTGAAGGGTCCGCCATTGTACTCACGTGAATAGTTGTGAAAATCAAACCCTTTCATGAAATGTAGAAAATAATGGTGAGGAAATGAATCCAACAGATATTCGTGTCGGCAAATGGGGAAGTCTATGGCTCCTCAAGCGAGAAATCACGATCCTCTTGTGTATTTTTCAGAGATCTCGTAGGGATCTGTAAGTGGAACTGAGATATTAAAACAACAAAATCCCTTTCAAACTTTGCTGACAATGTATTGATGGACTGTTAAATGGTGCAGGGGAATAAGTCCCCATTAACACAATGTGGGACTTGATTTCCACTGATAGGGAGTCAAATCCACTTTAGTAAAGTGGTCTTTACATTTTCTTATGGGAATTATGGAAACTAAAAACATAAACAAAAGTCTGAAGATGGAAGTTATTTTCAATATCAAAAAGGGGAGTTGCAGGGGGTTTTATTCAAACTGCATACAACCAAACTCGAGTTCGGATGTGTGCAAAGTAAAAGCCACCTCTCTCTTAATTCGGCTTTGTTGCACAACCAATGTTCGGCGTTATTTCACTTAGTCGTTGTGAAATATGCTAGCCTTATAATACCAAGATTAAAAAAATTAATATATGAATTTATTTTTTAATCGGCATTTAACGAACATTCAGATTGGAAAACACCCATGGAGTAAGTTAGAGACTGAAAGGCTGAGCATGAAACGAACTTTTTTTTTAATTATGGTTATATGGATTTTGGCTGGTACACCCAACATCTTTCCTATCCTACTTTTTCTCTTAAAATGGCCTTGCATTTGGAAAGGGTATTAACAAGTAAGTCTGGTAATTATCTGGCACGTATGCAAACGTAAGTGTCGCTAATTCGGGTGAACCCGAGCTTCAACCAATAGCCATTTCCTAACATGCCGATCTTCATAATATGTTTCTACTTGGATGATTTTGGCGAGGTATTCCTCTACCACGTCTTCCTTCTGGTTGGGAATCGGTGAGGTTGTAGGCTATAATATGGGTGTACATTCTTTCTACATGTCCTACCCATCTTAAATATCCGATGCGGATTTTTTGCCCTAGCTCTATATCGCTGTACTATTAATTGTTGAGTTCGTGGTTCAAACATCGTTTCTATAGACCTCTAACTCAAACGGGACCAACGATTTTTCGAAGAAATTTTTGGTCAAAATAAGATCTGTTGGCAATATTTTTTATGTTTTAATCGTGTATTTAGCTCTTGTGGAAAAAAATTGTACAATTCATCGATTACAAAGTACGTTGGTAGTGAATCTAAATGACCAATTGTTAGAAAAATTTGATCCAATTTCTATAATCTAAAAAAGGACACTGATCCCGTCATTTTTGACAACTTACAATATTACAATATTGTCTTAAAGTTGATAACCCGAAAACATCGAAAATGTGTCGAAAATATGTATTAATGCCCATAAAAATACTTTGCCATTATAAAAATATTTCCATACTCTTACTTCAACATCAAAACATGATGTTATCGAAATGAAATTATGACCTACGAAATATCCAATACAAATCATGATATCAACAATACGTCTAAAGTACGTAGGGGTAACACTATCTTTATTGCTAGTAAGTTACTTTTAAGTTTTTATATCGAATTGCTAAGATTACATTGCTGAGCTCATTATCGCACTTTAAACCCACCTACGACACTTTAAAAGTAAATAAATCAATTTGTTCTCACTTAAAAGAAATGATGTGGTAGACCCGTTCTCCATATGTACATTTTCGACATTTCTGATATCACGGTACCGCGCTCTAATAAAACCGTCTAATAAATCTTAACGCAAAGCTTGTACGGGCAATTAGTCGCATAATGATGACAATTACCCGTACCTGTTCGAATCTATTTTGGATTTACGAGTGACACAACGCGTGTTAACACTTTAACAATCATTGACAGAGCAAGCACGTTCTAGCTCTTTCCAAAATTGTGTGTCCTAAGGCCATTATCACCAATTAGTCGATAAGGTGTATTTTGCGATAAACCATTTGTGACTTGAAAATTGAATAATGATTTACGATTGTCGTTCGCGGGGGGATGCAAAATTGAAGTGAAGTATCGATTGGGGAAGCGCAACAATTTGCAAGTTTCCTTTTTTCCAATCGCTACTCGGTAATATTGTATGAGGGAACTTATTGATCGGACTAGCTGCGAGGGAAAATTATTAAAGTAGTTACATTCATTCATTCAGGGAACTGGACGATTGGTATATAAATGTAGAGTGGTATCGATTGCATTCAGCTTGTGTTTCATTTTGTAAAAACGTAGCTAACGCCTTATGACTTACTGTTGGTGAGAAAATGTGGTTTAGGTCGATGTTATTATTTGTTAAGTTAAATAACTTAAAATTGAAAATAGAAATAAGCTTGAAATGGATGACGGCACTCTTTTTGAAGGGTTATAGTCAAATATTTACAAACGTTTTTGATTGATTGTGTTTTTCCTCTAAATGCTTGAGTACAAATGATGACAATTTTTTTTTAATGGTTTATCTATCTTGTTCAGCTCAAGTGCACGTGCAAGTGATATCATCCATCGATGATAGCTTGAAATATATCAGAAACCGGGTATAATGCTTATGCACTACACTCCTGGGGCACTAACAACTCGCTTAGTAAAATTGGTTCTTAGCTAACTGCCTCTATTCACGCACTTCAGGTTGGCTGGGATCGGTTTCTAATTCTGGGCGCCAGATAAAGCAAAGTCTTTTTTCACTGCATTATCGATCGATAATATGTAAAGAAATAACAAAAAAAAAGTAAAATTACGATCCGCTACAGTTCATTTTGAACCAATTAAGATAAAATCTTCAATTACGATGCAATCCATCGATGATATCTTTAAAAAATGCCAGCAAAAGGGTTTTTAAATGTTTTTGCAGCCCTCCTTGTTTCCTGGAACCTTAAAAACGTACTCACTTTTTGCGATATTATATCCTCATATTGGTTGGCGTCGGCTTCTATTTTTGGGGCCCATTTATGTCGAAAGTCTTTAACCAAACATATTGTGACGAGCGAGTATATCTTCTGCGATGGGCAATATCAAACATAGGGTATTTTTATTTTGACAGGACCTTTCTATTCAATTCCTTTTTCAGGTAAATATTTCCAACTACTACGAGCGGTATGATTCATCAATGCAGTACATATGTTCCTTTTTGTTGACATCATATATTTGGTTTTGTACTCGTTCACAAGTAAACCTGTTTTATCAGTTTTTTTTCTTATTTTGTAAACCCAGCGGTGATATCTCGTTGGTCAGTGTCAATTATAATAATATTT
This sequence comes from Rhingia campestris, assembly GCA_932526625.1. Lineage (NCBI taxonomy): Eukaryota > Metazoa > Arthropoda > Insecta > Diptera > Syrphidae > Rhingia > Rhingia campestris. The sequence goes on along the minus strand of OW052182.1, from coordinate 47,098,435 downwards.
GTGGAAGAGTGTGCTCTGGTATCGGCTGGTAAAGCTTCAACAATCTTCTCAAGTACAAACAAATTTCTGTACAGCATCAGGGTCGTTAGAATCCATCCTGGGCTTCGATTTTTTTCCATTCATTCTTGTCCTTCACGGCTTGTTCATATCTACAGGGTTCTGTTCTATCCTGTTTTTTTTTTGGAAAAACATTTAAGCGTCATTCGAGTAGTGGCACATCTCCATATCCTCAATTGAGTGCTTCTATACTTCATCCTTTTCTTCCTTCTATATTACTTTTAAAGTCCAGCGGAAGCTTTCTCAGAGGCTCTCGTCGTTATCGGTATTCTTAACTGCTAGCGTTTTTTAGGACTTTTCATAAAACTTGGGATTCTTTGGTCATGGCCATTACCGTTTTTTATCTCCTATTCATCCGACCTATCTTATTGTATTTCTTCGACGTGTGATTTGTAGCGGCTTATAGTTCTAACAATTCATCATTCAGACAGCGTCGGTTGTCTTTTTTACGACTGCTAATCTCGTTAAAATCTGTTGTTGAGATTGACTCGACTAGTTACCCCGATGTTGGTTTCAGGTTCATGGTTTCCGTGGAATGTTCATAGACCAGCTGTCATACTTATTATATTAGATCTAGGAAAGCAGCCCTATATATACTACATTTAGTGCCCTTAGATCTTGTTGGCAAACAGACCGCAGCTGTATGACTCTGAAAATCCTCTCAGGATGGGCACACAACGACTACATCATCAAAACATTGATAACACCACTAATTAAAATAAGTTTCCATGTAAAGTGATATACATGAATAATATTTGTATCTTCAGTGACAGCCAAGAGGCAATCAAATCCCTGATAAATATGTTAAATTAATCAAAAACAGTCCATCTAAAGAAGATGCCGAGGACTTTAACATTTCCTTTTCCGAGTACCAGCAATAGAGATATCCCAGGGAACTGTGAGGCTGGAGAGTTTTCCAGAATATCACCACCGTAGCTATTCGACTACATGTGGAAAAGATAGGTATGTCACTCGATAAATGTTAAATATTACCTAAACGTAGGAATACTTGTTCATCGGTTGGTTGGAGGTTGTCTCTCATCTTACCATTAGCCGACGCGACGGTAAAAGAAGCAAACTTTAGTCACAACCGTTAAGCATCTTCGTCTTCTTAGGTGGGTTAGGGAAAGTTCTTGGAATATGTGAAGCTCAACCATTTAACGAATGCTAATCTGTCCTTACCAGCAAAGCTCACGAAGTTTGATTATTCTGAAAATATCACGCATAATTACGCATCCTCGTGCTTTTACATGACCTCTGCCCCATATGCCTACACGCAAAAAGAGTAGACCTGGTCAGGAAGGAATACTGTAGAAGTCATCTTAAGGAGCGCTCTTCAGCAAAAGAAGTCTCTATCTTGTAGTCTACCTATTTAAAAATGTGTGTAACCTGGCAAATGTTAACAGCGATTAAACTCCTCCGCTTTATAGGAAGCTCATGCTTGTACAAATAGGCGAACGAGAACCGGAAATTCTTAGTCTAAATGTGCACCTGCTACTACGCATACACTGATCTAAGCCAGGACGATCAAGAAGTAGCAACTTCCCGTTGCACACCCTAAGTTTGTTGAGATCAATTTCTAGAAAATCAACGTCAATTAGCTTCACATGTATATCGTTCCCAATTTTTGTCTATACATCCATTCAAGTCGTAAAATCTATAATATGACATCCGCAAGACGACGATAGATAACCTGTCGAAACAACATAAACAAAGATTTTGACTACAAGATGGATTTGCAAATACAAATACCACCATCACGCTCACAATTTACATATTTGACGAGTGTGTAGCTGCTGTTCCCTGCGTCAACAATAACACGGTTATATTTTTTTATTCAAGTTCAGTTGTTAAGCTATTAAGTTCTTAAGCCTTATATTTGCAGACCAGACATATATTTGTGGCCTACTTAAACATTTGCTCACGTCAACTTGCTCGTATTCTAACATAATCTAGAAGATCCGACGCACTTGAATTTTGTCAAGTGCTAGGTATTAACAATATCAGAAAGCTGTCAAGTAGGCCAGTAAATTCTAATCTTGGTGACGTGTTAACCATTTCCCATTACCACAAACAAAGTAGGTACATTCAATCGCTCCATAAATATTAACATTCCACAAGTGATCTCATGTGTTTCCTTAACTTATAGACGCTTCTCTTTTCTCTTTTCAGAAAAAAAACGTGTGCAGTTTGTTTTTTCCCAGTTTTATAAATTTGTTTACACTTGTCCAAGATGCCAGTTCAATCACCTATCGAGATCAGCAACCGCGCCATCGAACATCGGGACGATGTCGATCCACTTGAATACCATGGCCATTGGGAGCCAGTCGGTGTGGCCAGAGTAGCAAATACGGGCACCTCAGCTATGGTGACATTTTCCAAGCGTCCCGAACAGCCGTTCATCGTTGGCGGTGTCCTCGGTGAGGACAAATACATATTTGAGCAATTACATTTCCATTGGGCCGATACAGATGATTCGGGATGTGAGCACACCCTCGAAGGCACAACGTACTCCATGGAAGCGCATGCGGTACACTACAATGCCAAGTACGAGAACTTTGCCGAGGCAAAGAACAAGCCAGACGGCCTAGCCGTTGTGGCGTTCTTTATTCAGGCGTGCGGAGAGAAAGACTGTCCCGAGTTTCAGAAAGTCACCGAGGGAATACGGATTGTGCATAAAATCCACACAACCGCATCATTAGATTCAGGTTTGATGGTTGGTCACATGTCTGGCGCAAGAATGGTTTTATTCAATGCGAATTTTTTTTTTGTTTTTTTCCTTTTTTTTTCCTTTGCGGCGTGTTTTTGACGGGGACGGTTGATGTGCACAGACTGTTTGTCGTGGATCGGACTGCAAGAGTTGAGCAAACATTATTACTCATATAAAGGATCTCTGACCACTGCGCCGTACTTTGAGAGTGTGACGTGGATTATATATAGAACGCCGATCTATGTATCGCGGGAGCAGGTAAGATTTATCAGCACTCTATCATTGAATCAGTAAACTGAATGTAGGGGCTAATTGCTTTGTGACACAAGTGCAGAGTACAAACGTTATATTCTATTTTTAATCGCGGTGTAATCATATCGCTGGGGTAGTAGCGATAAAGTGTGTGTTATCTCAGTGAGGATGAGTAGTTTGAAGATTTTCTGTGGAATTTGATTATGGCTACTGGTGGAGGTAATCTAAATGCTGTTTGTCAATTTTCTGGAGTTTGTCAAAATAAGTGAATTTAGCTGGAAGTTATCTAATTTGATGGCAAACAGTAACAGTGTAATCAGAATCGCTGTTATGCTCTCATGGTTATTATTGTCATGTGCTTTTTGTTGAAGTGTTTGTCATGGGATTTTGAAGCTATGTTATCTTCAAAATAATCGATTTTCAAGCTTTCGGGTAAAATTGTTGTTTCATCATTGACCGTGGGAATATCTACGCTTTCGATGAGATGTTCGTTTTTCGCTGAGCTAACGCCTTGTTTTCAGAAGTTTGCATCTTCCCCCCCATTAGACTTATTCCAATACGTGAGCAAAAATCGAGGAAAGATTTTTCGTTTGAATGTGCTGTTCACTATCCAGAATTCGGTGCCGTAATCATGGACTGTTAGGCTTATGGTCCGTAAGAGCAAGGATTTGTACTTTCGAGTTAAAAGTTTTGGTCCCATTCCCTTTGCCAATCCAAAGTAGAATCGGTTTCGAAGGATCAATCTTGATATTGATTTGAGGATAATGAACTCCTCGAATAGATGTTTTTTCTATCAATAGTGATCTTTCAGTCTACTATCCCACCTGCTGGGCAAATTGACTAAAGTTGGGGTTTGCTGTGCTAACACCTCCCCTGCAGACTGGCTGTTCCACTGCGAGAATGGTTAAATCGCACGATAGATCCTTTTCTTGTCAAAATCCAGAACATTTTTAGAAAAGTTCACATGAGCTGCTTCTAAACTGAACGTTGCATCGTGTGATCTTCAGTGTTAGGGGATACATCTGTATCAATTTTGATGTGATCCCAAATTCCGTCATCCCTGAATATAAAGCTGCAGGCGGTAAATGATATCATATTAAAGCACAATCAAGCATAATTAAGACCAGGTTTTGAATACGATTCTTATGTAGTTATGTTTGCCGGTCGTCCTCAAAACTTGCAATTGATTTACTTAACACTCTCGAAAGTTCGCTGTTAAGGATTTTAAGAATAGTGCGATAAGCTTTTACTTTGAAAGTCCAACAGCGAATAAAGAGTCCAATTATTTACTTTGTTAGGCACTAAAAGTTCCAAAGTCACTGCGCCGCCAGTTAGAATAAATCAAAATGGATGGGCAAGGGTAAAGAAAAAGCGGACGTTTTTGCCGCCCATATCGAAGAAACCTTTATACCCTTCGATGGTCAAGCGAATCACGGCAATATCGATAGGACGGAACTACTTTTTGATGATTTAGCACTCAGAAGAGCAACTCTAAGAAAACTAAAGCGCGAGATCGGGTATCTTAAACTTAATAGAGCTCCTGGTTATGATTTGATCACCCAAGAAGTTTTCAAAGTGCCACCTAGAAAAACATTAATTAAGCTGCGCTCAGATCAGTAAGTCATGCTTTTAAAACCAGGAAAACCGCCAAATGCAGTTAAATCATACAGACCAACTTCTTCCAGTTCTCCCAAAACGCCTAATAAAATAATCCTAGAATTAGAATCGAATCATATCTCGTGAATAGACTCTTCCATGTTTGACTTGGACAATGGACACAAATACTCCGAGCTAAAAGAAAGTTTGGGTGGCGTTCTGCAAGGAAGTGTGATAAATGGCATAGCTCTTGCTACATTTGCCGATGACACCGCCATCCCAGCCGACTTCAAAACGCAGGGACTGGCGGATCGCCCTCATCGAAACTGAATCCGTTTACATGAATTATACCTAGAAGAAAACTAGATTTGCCAATTTTCTTAAAATTAGTTTGAATACCTTTTGCAAATGAAGCCAAATACCTGGGAATGACACTCGCCTAAAAATTGAAATGGAATTCGCACGAGAATGAAACGTGAAGAACTCGAAATCAAATATAGAGACACGTACTGCTTTTATAAAGGGTGATCAATTTCGAGGTTCCCTACTTTTTTAAAGAAAAAAACACAGAAAATTCAAATTTAATGGAGAATGTTTATTATCATTTGAAAGAACATTCTTTGGCATTTATTTTTTGAAGATTATGTCTATCAAATGTTGGCCGTTGCTACGTCGCAGATGGTCCATCCGTTGAGTCCAATTTTCGATCACTCGTTCGAGCATTTCGACTGGTAACTGGCGAATGACACGCGTGATGTTTTCCTCCAAGGCCTGAATCGAAGCGGGTTTGTCGGCATAAGCTTTTGAGTTTACATATCCCCACAGGAAAAAGTCTAAGGGTGTGATATCACACGATCTTGGTGGCCAATCGACCGGCCCAAAACGTGAAATTATGTGCTCACCGAAATGTTCTCTCAATAAGTCCATTGATTGATGCGATGTGTGGGAAGTGGCGCCGTCTTGCTGAAACCAAATGTCGCCGAAATCACGAGCTTCAATTTCAGGCATCAAATAGTCGGTTATCATGGTCCGAGTTGCTGCGAGCGGCGCCGAATGGACTCTTCACGGTCTTCGTGTACACTCTCAGCTACGGCCGCTATATTTTCTTCACAGCGTGCTGGACGTGGTCTACTCGGTCGAATATTATCCAATAATGAATGCTGGGTCTCAAAATGGGTGATGGTGTTGCGAATAGTACGCACAGTAGGCCGATTATGTTGACCATAAGTTGAGCGAAGTGCACGAAACACATTCCTCACAGAACTTGAATTTTCATAATAAAGTTGAACAATTTGTAAACGTTGTTCACGCGTAAGTCTTTCCATTATGAAATGCCAAACAATACTAAACAAAAATAACATGACAGCATGACACGACTCACACGTGATCTGTCAAAAACGGCTATTGAAAAAAGTATCTCTACTTGGATCACCCGTTACAAGCAAGGTGTGAATCTACGGTATACAACTTTCGGGTTGTACCAATTAAAAAAAAACAAATGCCAATATTTTACAAACTATTCAAAATGAAGTGCTTAGAGAAATTGCCCACGCACCGTGGTATAGTAGGAACGATAATATCCATAATGATCTCGGATTTTCTACAATCGAAGTTGAAACATAGAAACCGACTTAACGGACATACATATAAACAATACAGTCCTACAAATGTTGGATGATAGCAACTTATTGCGCCGACTACAAAGAACGAAATATTTGGAATTGGTGAGATAAGAAATAACCGCGCCTAATTTGCGTTACATGTATATTAGTTTTAGTGTGGTGTTTTTAATCATTAAGAATCTGACACTACTATGACGCTACTCTTATTTGCGTCTATGAATGATTTTCCCCCTTACTCCGGAGAAAAAAAAATTCCAAAGACTAGGACATCCGCTTCAAATCTTAAACCATATTTGCTTAGCGAGGAGACCTTACTTCTCTGTAACTGCAAAAGAGCTTAGCATAGACTTGTTATATTGCAAAAGTCTACATGGCACGCAGTTGCAGCTTAAATGCACACAGTTCATACAAACGGTTAAGTTAAGATAAGTTTATTGACAATTGATATTACTCGGATGATTTTTCAGATCATCACAAGAGGAGTGCCAGTGAAAAATCATTTAGCTGTTGGGAATCGAACCCAGACCAGTTCATAGCACTAAACATCGCGCCACTGAGCCCGTCCCGGGATCATGAGAAGCTTCCCAAATTTGCTGTTCGGAGTCAGCGTTAAACAGGAGGTCCTCTTCTTTGTCATAAAAATAATAATTTCGCACACACAAATGAAGGGAGAAGATAGGTTTAGGGCCATGAATGGGCGGTGAATGCCGATACCTCATTTTGTTTTAGCTCAAGGCAAGTCAGGCTGAGTCCGGCCAGGCTTTGATTATAAATATCGCTTCGTTTGTTTTGTGCTCGGTCTCTTGGATATGCCTTGCCACAATATCGATGTCATTGGGAGCCTCAAACCTTCAACCACAGAAGAGGTTGTAATGCTCTGTGCGTTATAGCATAGCCTTCTGTTCTTGAAGTAGCTACAGAGGAGAATATAGGTCGGCACGTTCGTTTTGATAAAATAGCTCAATATGCACCAGTTTGCGAATTAAAGTTAATTTAAAGTTCCTTCAGTTTGACTACTCTTTTATTGCAACTTTTTTTTTTCTATTTTCAGGTCTCCTCATTTAGGAATCTTCAATCATGTCCCAAGGACGAGAGCAAGAAGATAATAAACAATTTCCGTGAAATTCAAAAACCTGACAAGAACCCCGAAGTTTTTTTCGCCCGGAATGCAAAGCCAAAATCGAAATTATGAAATTCAGTCCCCAACCACATCGCCAGCTGCAGGATCATCAGCAAAAATAACTTTTTTTCCTATAAAATACGTGTCCACAACAGAATTCGTGCTGTTTCTGGCATTTCTTTGGGTCTCTTTGGTTTCACTTGTTGTTCATTATACGATATAATAATTATTAACTTCTTACTACTATAAACATAGATATTTAATTTAAAAACAAGAAAGAAAAACAGTTGTTGTGGTGCATAGTCTGGTATGAAATACTGCGACCCTTTAATTAGTTAGCGCATTAATTTTGTATTCAATATTTGATTGTGCGTGTCCGCGCCCATTGGAAATGTCACCTGTATTTTTGTACTCTATTACTATTTAAAAAGAAAAAAAAATAAAGTAAACAAGATAATTCTAAATTCTAAATTTTAAATTTTAGTTAAGTAACGGATATCTAAGTATGTATCGTAGCTAGACACTAGACACTAGCCGGGCCCAAATGTTTCTCATGCAAGAGTTTTTGTTTTGTTTGTTTGTAAATAATATTTAGTTGTTTCGTTAAATATTTGTTTTGCATGCATAACTGTTAAGTATAAAGCCATTTGTTTCCTTTATTACTTTTGGCAATCATTTATCATTTTATATATAAATATATGTAGCTCTGCTAAACTTGTGTAACAGAAGTTTATGTCTCTCAGAGAAAAAGCAAGAGAAATAAAACAGGAATGAGAATGAATAAATTTTCTATGTAAACTAAGAATCAATGTGTTTCTATGGAGAATGGTTGGATGGTTGGGTGTTGAGAATAAGGGTATACTAAGCAAAAATAACTTGACAATGATCAGTCGTTGTAACTTTAAATATACAAAAGGTTTGCCCCTCGTAGTTTACCATCAGATATTGGTCCCATCCAACCTGTTTAACCTGTTGAGTGTTTGTGACGATGGAGCCAAGAACGACTTTAGTGCAATTACCTGGAATGTTAGATCAATCAAAAGGAAAGGTGCAGCGGAACAACTAGTAGAGGCCCTTAGCTGAAATAGATCATACATTAATGTCATCCAAACACATTGAGCAGATCCGCATCAAGGCCATATTCGCCAACATAAGCCTTTAATGCGCTTACTCTTTGACGGAGGAAAAATATAACATTAGTAAAGACCATGAGCTTCTGGACATTTCTGGCATATGGACTCCACGACTGCGCCTTCTGAACGCCATCCTGTCGGTCCAATTTTGCACCACTTTTTCGAGCAAACACGGTCTTATTTCGTCAAAAGGTGTCAAATCACACGAACATCGTGGCCAATTCACAAGTCCATTTCTTCAGATGATTCGGTCGTCAACAAAGTCATGGTTGCACGCGCTGTATGGCATGTTGCGCCATCTTGGTGAAACCATTTCTCCTCCAATGACATGAGGAATAAAAAAAAAATAATTTGCCTGTAGCGTTCGCCATTCACAATGTTGGTGTTGAAACTTAATTCTACACAATGTGTATGTTCTATAAGATTTTAACACCTCACTTATTCCCAAATACTTACTTACTTACTTAAGTTGCGCTACAGTCCGGGATGAACCTGGGCCTCAACCAACATGCCTCTCCAATTTGCCCGATCCTTAGCTAACTGCCTCCAGTAGCGCACTCTAAGTTGGTTGAGGTCGGTTTCTACTTGTGCGCGCCACTTAAGGCGAGGTCTTCCTCAACTGCGTCCGACGTCTGGCTGGGAATCAAAGACTGCGAGCCGGAGTATTAGTGTCCATTCGTTCTACATGTCGGGACCGAAGATTTTTCGAAGAATTTTTCTCTCGAATCGACCAAGGATTTTGCAATGTATCCTGGACCTTAGTCCTCAACAGCACCTACATGTCATATCATACAACACATTAGGTCTGTTCCCGTACTTTTTCAGTAAAAAATAGTAAATTCTCAAATTTCTTGGAGTGGGGGTAAATTATCTCAGAAAGAGCTATTACCAAAAAGTACGGGAACGCGTATAAGTAAAAAACAGTAAAATAATATATTTTGTATGCCTTTTAAAGAACAAATGACACAAAACACCTGTCAAAACAAGCGAGTTGTCACTTTTAGATACCAACTGACAGTTTACTGATTTTTACCAACAGAAATTTCTGCAGTAAATTTTTTACACATTTTTATGGGGGGTAGTTTTTTGCTCTCTTGTGAGCTGTCTCTTTTACTTATTTTTGCGTACGGGAACGGCAATAAGTAAAAATCAGAAAAAATCAGTAAGAATCTGTAAGAATCAGTAAATATTATTTTGTACGGGAACAGACCTATTAGGTCTGTTCCCGTACTTTTTCAGTAAAAATTAGTAAATTCTCAAATTTCTTGGAGTGGGGGTAAATTGTCTCAGAAAGAGACAATATTACCAAAAAGTACGGGAACGCGTTTAAGTAAAAATCAGTAAAATTATATATTTTGTATGCCTTTAAAGAACAAATGACATAAATCACCTGTTAAAACAAGCGAGTTGTCACTTTTAGATACCAACTGACAGTTTACTGATTTTTACCAACAGAAATTTCTGCAGTAAATTTTTTTACAGATTTTTATGGAGGGGTAGTTTTTTGCTCTCTCGTGAGCTGTCTCTTTTACTTATTTTTGCGTACGGGAACGGCAATAAGTAAACATCAGTAAAAATCAGTAAGAATCAGTAAGAATCAGTAAATATTATTTTGTACGGGAACAGACCTATTGTCACAAGCAAAGTGACATCCCCGGCACGACTACTGTCATAAAAACCGAACTGTCAGATCCTTTTTAGAATCCCTCTTTTTTAGATATATACGGTCCATGCTTCAGCGCCGTAGAGCAGGACTGGGATAGTCAGGGTCTTATATTGGATCTCCTTAGTAGTTCGAGTGAGGGCTTTACTAGAAACAGCGAGTAATTCTTCGTTTGATTTCTGACGAGATGTTGTTGTCAGAGTTTATAGCTGAGCCGAGGTAGACAAAGTCCGGAACTACCTCAAAATTATTCCCAAATACACTCTTCAATATTTTCACATTAAGTTTCCCACATTTCACACACTGCACCAGACACCTGCCCAAGGTCAGACGTTGCATCGGATTTCGTCTGGCACTGTAAGAAAATCCCCAATTCTCCCTATTGCAAAAATTGTATTCCCACGATCTAGGTGTAAGAAAAATAGTATTGAAGCTCTTGCAATTTGTAAATAAAATCACTTGTCACAAATCAGTCCAAGTCTTTGTTTCAATGGATCAAAAGAGATCTATTCACTTGGCACCGGTTTCGGATTTCAAGACAAATGGGTCGATGACGCCTTCGGCATGTAAACCACAGGGGCTCTATTACATAAAACGAAACGATCGGCATGTAAACGATACAGAAGTAAATGATAGTCACGACAAAGTGCGATTGTGTAAAACGAGAAATATTAATGACAGCTCAATGAAAACGAAAGCTATACGACTGCCAAATGCCAGCCGTAAGAAATTACGAGTATCGTAAAACATAGAACGATACTAGTTTTAAGTAATCAAATTTCAACGATAACGAAGTGGTATCAACGATATTCGTTTTATAAAATATGGCCCCAACAAACAGTGATTTTTTCGGGATGTAATGGAGTCTCATGAGGAATGTGCTCACTTCTCAGCCCATTCATTGAACACACGCAACAGTTGATGGTCAGTTGGAACTAATATGGCCAAGATCTTTCCTTAAAAATTTCGAAGTAGTGGACGGACAGAGTCCGAGTTGCTGAGAACGGCTTCGGATCGATAAATTCGGGTCCTCTGTCACACTCACGTCTACAGCGTCAATGGCTTCCTCTGTACGCACAGTACTGGCTTGATATCGATGAATATTATAAAAAAAAAAAAAAATGTGGTCATGAATCGATCCATAGTATTGCGCATTAGCTGCTCATATGGACCATCATGCGCATCGTAAACACGACGATGTTTGGCGAACAGAGCGCGAATTTTGGAAATAATTTTCCACGATTTGTAAACATTGTTCTGGTGTAAGTCTTCCATGGTGATTTGCCAAAGTATACTGAAAAAAAGTCAAATTCCTTTCATTAGTATGATAGCTTATTTGGCAGTTTAAGACATAGGTTTTTAGAGAAGGTGTATTCCTCCATTTCTCGCTTAATACCATACCACCAGCAATTGATGTCGTACACTAATGGTCACTTTGTTAGCATGCCATAAGATTGGCCTCTAAAGGTGTGCTAGGTTTCTGCCGGCCACCAACAAGAAACTCATAGTTTGACGAAGAATGCCTTCAGATGTTCGTAGTCAAAAATGAGGCCTTCAAAGCTGCATGCGAAGACCAGAGCTGGCGAAGGGAACAACATCGTCTTTTCAGAAAGAAGAAGAAATCTTTCTATAGTGCCACTTTAGGGATGATGTTCGTACGTTTTACCAAAACGTAAATCGTAAGGCCCAAATAGAATCGTGACGAAATGAACAAGAAAGTAGTAGTTAAGTAATAGTCGACGCTGAAAAAGTGGAACTATATATGCGCGATGGAAGGAAATCTCCTGCTGTCAGGTACAACGAGGTTAGCAATATATAAACTAAAGAAGATTGCACGCACCTTATTAATAATATCGAGAAGTAGTATTCTTTCAAAAGCCCATGAGTTAACCAGCGAGAAGACCTATATGACTTGTCTGGTGTATACAAATGAAGCAACCCATCTTAAATATGTGACAAACTTACAAAGAGTTGTGGGTACAATGCGCTAGTGGATAGTGCGTTGTACTACTAAGCACAGAGTCTGGTTCGAATTCCGAAAGTAACAAGACCTACTTATTTCTCACTGTTCCATCTTATACGAAAGTGTGCCTCAACCAACATGCCTCTCTAATTAGCCCGGTCCTTAGCTAACTGTCTTCAGTTGCGCACTTCAAGGCGAGGTCTTTCTCTACTGCGTGCGTCTGGTTCGGAATCAAGGAATACAATCTGTCAATGGTGACGTTCTGTCCAATTCGTCGATGTTGCGTATTCTTTTGAGTTGACAGCTACACTTGGTCTGCCCTCATTTAATGCTAAACCCATTTTTGCCTTCTCATTCTCTATAGTAGCATTATGGCTTTGACATCACGTTGAGTCCGACCAATGATGTCAATATTAACGGCGTATGGTAGTAGTTGTACCGATTTATGGAAGATTGTTCCGCTGGTGTTGGTTCGGAAGCTTTGCACATTCCTCTTAAGAATGATCTTAAAGAAGTCACATGACAGTCGTGAGTCGTCTTGCCTAAATCCTTTTTTGGTATCGAATGTGTCGGTGAGGTTGTTTCCGACGCCGATAGAGCAGCAGAATTCTCCATCGTCATCGTACACAAACGGACGAGTATAGTGAGTATACCAAAACTAGACATGTCACTGTATAGTTCGTCCCTATATATGCTCCCGTATGCGGCTTTGAAATCGATGATGGACTTCTTGGGTTCTTTTTTTAAAAGGATCTGCCGAAGTCTGAAGATTTGATCATTTGTGGACTTCACTGGTCTTAAACCACACTGATAAGGGCCGATCGGGTTGTTGGTAAACGATTTCAGAAGGCAGATTGGATCTTGTAGGCGGTGTTGAGGAGACTTGCCTCTGTAGTTGGCGTAGGTCAGATCTAGATCCCTTTTTGTGGATCTAGGAAACGATTCTTCGGGCATACTTTTATCCGAATTAATTTTGCTTATGAGTTGTTGAATGTTATTTACCAAATCATCTCCCCCGGCATTATGCAACTCGGCGGGATGGCCGTCATTTCCAGTAGCCTTGTTAAGCTTAGGTTTAGATATTGCTAATTGCTATCCTCACTTTACTAAGGTCGGGTGGTTGGTAGTTTTCGCTGTCGTCGCCAATATTGAATGGTTCGTTCTGCCCGACTGCGGGAGATTTTTCGTCATAATCGTTAAACAGTCTATAGAAGTGGAATTTCCATATACTCAGCATCGACTGTGTCTCAGCTACGATATTTTCTTACTTATCTCGACAGATTTCTGTTCGAGCCTTGTATCCCTGGCTTTGACGTTTTACACTTTGGTAAAACTTGCGAACATCATTCTTCTTTCTTAAAAGCCGATGTTCTTCTCTTCTTCCGTTCCAAAGTTCAATGGCAGCTCTCGTCTTCACCTGCAGATTACATCGTAGGTTTCGTTTTTGGCAGCGAGCATCTGCCGGCATTCTTCATCAAATCAGAGCCATTGGTCCATTGGTACCTTGGCCAATGAAAACAATGTTTTATCTAAGATATCCGGAGTAAACCGGAGTTTTGTAAAAGAGTTGGCATTATGACTTCAATCGTACGTTTTTTTACTTTGAATACATTTTCAACACAGTCAACCTCAGTAAGTCTATTGCTTTTTCAAATTCACACAGCAAAACAGAACTAAGACATGTCACATCAGCGAGTGCTCACAAGTACATCCTCTTCAAGTAATAGCACAATTTATGACCGCAGTAATTGTTCTACCAAACATGATGCCATCACCACCCCAAGTCACTCCGGTTCCAGGTTAATCGATGAGATTATGAAGAAATACTTCTGCCAAAAGGCTAAGCAAGGTTCAACATGTAGTCTCTTCAGCGATCGCATAGCTGGATCCATTTACTCAACCGACAAGCGTCTACTGTATTGGGAACAAATTCTGAAGGATCGTGAAAAGATTTCATGTCGTATCCAAAAAGCGACTGGAAAACGCCGCTCCCATGTGCTCTATAATCAATCAGAGTCGTACAGAAACGTACAAAACGTAAAACGAATCTTTGACTACGCTGAACGTTTAAATCCGTCCAAACTATCATCCCGAAAGGTCGACCATATTCATGATCCAGCTGTTTTCGAAACCTTACCACGCTCAGAAAGACTGCAGACAGCAGCGAGTTTACACATAGTTGGAATGCCTAAAGTGAGCCAATATGAACAGAGGATTCCAGGCTGCTCCGCTACAAACAAGTCGTTCTTAAAGTCGAGTTTTCTTCGAAGAAAATTATGGTCCAAAACAGCTGATGTGACAAACGTGCTAGATTTCTATCCAGACATTGATCGACTGGAGATAGTTGGTCGCAGAATTCACAAACATCGACAACCGGTTATGGATCGCATTAGTGATTTTACGCTCTCCACGATTTCGTCTGAATCAGAGTTGGACCAATGTGAGTTCCCTGACTACAGTATTCAAATAAATGACATGACACTCCAAACCGACAAAAGATCAACTGAATCGATGGTCTTCCAATTGGAGTTCAATTGTGTGGCATTTGAAAGGGAAACACAAAATCTTTGTCAAATCAAGGGTCTTGGTCGCAGGCCTGTTGAACTGATGTGGAGAAAAATCAAACCCAGAGGCTTATCGGCGTTCACTTTTAATAGAAGTGCCTTCCGTATTTGCTACGACGAAATTGAAAACATTCAGATTAGTTTTGCACCATCTGAGCGAATGATTTGTGAAGAGGAGTGGTGGCTTCAAACTGAGCCAGATTTCTTTGAAAGTCCGAGCAAGGTAGTCGTCAAACTATTAGGCGAGTGCTACATACCAAAGAAGTACTTTGAATCTTTAATCAAGGATTTGCTGGACTCCATTATATGTAGCATAATTCCGGGAAAGGGCTGCCAACAGAGAGTCGCCATATCTGATAGAGACCTCTTCGAGAAACTCAACCCAGGCTTTAAGTGTGAGCAGAGCGATTTGCGAGAGTTCAATGAAATTTATAGGCAAGTGCGGAAAAAATGGAATGCATCTTTGTGGAATCTAGAGTTGCAAACCCTGAAACTACTTATCGAAGGTGTTGATAACTACACTCAACGGAGCACATATTTGGACGACTTCTTGCTGATAACTCAAAAAATGCGACAAAGAACTCCCTATTGTGATCCGAATATAAAACACCTCCTCGCTAGAGATCTTATAATCTCTCACTTAGACAGATGGGAGGTCAAGGCTGTGCAAATTGTTAACTCAGTTGCCCGAAACGAGATTGACGCTCTTTTACTGGGGATGCCCTTTGACTTTGTCATCGAACAGATGAAGACATGTTACACTGAGACGGAGAAGCGAAGAGCATTTCAAGAGAACGCCCTCTACATTCAGATATACTGCTCTATTTGTGATTTGGCTGAGGACCTTGTATTGTTTATAGAAAATTTTTTATTGTACCAGTATTGATAACGCTGTTTATGTTATGAGTATTGATCAAGCCATTTTGGGATTAAATTTAATTTTCAAGCAAATAGGGCACGATGTTTTCAATGAACCATTCAGTTGTGAATTTCAAATGATCGCCTTCGGTTTGGATGAAGATCAGCTTTCCATCCCTGTCCATTTGCTGGAGACCAAGATCATCCTGAAAGGGAGAGGGGTTTAGTTGTACAAAGACAAGGGAATTCGTTTGTTCGACATACGTTGATGTACAGTTGAGTTTTCTGCAACGGCTGTACCTCCTTGTCTTGTCCGGGTGTATAGAAGCCAAACCATTGGGATTCCTTGGGCTGAACAATGGTATCGTTGAGGAATTTCACCATGACAAATCTGAAACGAGACATAATTTAGTTTTTCTAGATCTGTAGAGATGGACGATTCTACTTACTTCTTCAAGCTCTGAAGGTTTGTAATGTATTCGTTTTTGTGTCCAGAATTATTGATATCGCTGAGGAAAGTACTTCGCTGGCGATATGCGTCTTCATTTAGTGGATCATGCCAGTAGGTAGCTTGCACTATATCCCTCTGTACCCAACTGGAATCGAACAAATTCATACGTCTAGAGCTCACATAGACCTCATTAAACAGGTATAACTTACCCCTCATAGGCAGCGGTAGATAATAACCGACGTATGTACTCACAGGTTACATGATTAAGAGAAGGACACTTTGGAAGTCCGAAGATACCTTGATGTTGTCCACCAAATGAGATAAGTGTCTTCATGGGCGGAGAAGGACATCGTTGAGCTACAGCTCTCCTAAAATTCATAGGGATGGTGATCATGGGAAAAATGTTATTCATAGACAAAATAGCTTACAAAAACTGACCACCTTGAGAGAATCCCATTGCATTATAGCCATTTGCAAGGTGGGGATCATCTTTGATCTGCCTACAGACATCTTCAATCTAATAACAGAGATGAAAGTCAAATATTTCGTGATGAAGAAGTATGAGATTTTGTGTAACCTGGTCGTTTGGATGAATGAAAAATCCACTACGATAGTCCTCGATGATATTTCCACCGATCTCCAAGGATTTCACATATGTTCCATTGGTTTCGTGTTCGATGAGCTTTTTTAGCGATCCAAGACTGAATGGGAAGCAGCATGTGTCACCTGTGAAAAGATGAAGAAGATTATAATTCTATTAGATGATAAAGGTTGGGAAATAGCGTCAAGCCGATGTCCTAATGATATTCTGCCACTTCAGCGGCTTATGTTTGTCAAATAATGAGAACGCCCCTGAACCAAAGATGTTGCAGTCCTTCTAGTAAACCACTTGTTCACGCCTCAACTTGGTATCATCTGTGAAACTCTTCGGAGTTTTCAAAGCAAAGTACTTGCACATCTTTGAGCTTAACGAGATAATTGGAGCTACACGTTTGTAACTGTCAGGTCGAGTCATTATTAATGTATGTGTCTAAAAGAATAGAATCTCAAACGTAGAGCTGCACATAGAAATAGGATAGAAACCAATATGCGAAAGTGGAAGTACTGAAGTTTTAAGGCACGACAGAACTCCAATACAGTCCATGAAACTAGACCCGCTTAATAAGTCTTAGAAGGTTGGCCTAGGCAGACGTGGTCAAAACAGTTGATGATAAGTTGCTGATTCGTCGTGGGAAGTTTACTAACGTGGTGCTTCAGACCGGGAAGAACTTGGTCCTTATCGGAAACTAGCCATATATCCATAATAGATTACTAGCCAAAGTGGTACAACTCAAAACCAAATACCACGAGAAGAACATTAAGTATAAACAAGCGAATAAAATCGTGTGTAGGAAAGAGAGAGAATGTAACAGCAGAAGGAAATCAAAGAAACAACCAACGTCAGGGAATTCTACAATAAAGCTATGCTATTGTCAGGTAGCATCAAATCTGGGTTTACGAATTCAAGATATTGAACAACCTACTGATTGCGAATTTGTGATGATTCAGCTGCATTTATAAGCTGCTCCTAAATATGCATTATGTCAAGAACATGATTGGAAGAGTTGACCACCCACCTTCAGTCAATAAGAGAAAACCCCCTTCCAATTAAGGAGCTGCTTAATCTGCTATCAAAAAACTGAAGGGCATAGCTGCAAGTAGGGATTACCAGCAGAATTGTTCAAATACAGGTGTGATGCCTTAGAAAAGTGCATGCACGAAATCACCCATAAGGTTTGGATGAACGAAAGCATGCTCATGACTAAAATATCAACTTCGTTTGCCTTCTCAATTTCTGATAAAATTCGCATGAATATCCTTTGTTAACGTCTTTTTTAACACGCCAATCAACCGACGAAACCGACCTGAACTTTTCCTAACATGTAGCGGATGTAGCGGAAAATGATTCTACTTCTTCTCTCTTCTCACTCAATCTGACCCTAATTCTACTGATTCAACTCGCCGATCGCTGGGCATAGTCATAATTATGTTTTATACAGGATCCGGTCCTATTCTACGGCGCCGAGTGTTTTACTTGAAGCAGGGAAATATCCACGTGCTTAGAAATTTAGCCCAATGTAGCCCAATTGGTGAACACAGCAGCCCTACTTCTAGGGAATAAACAGCAATCCTGCAGCTATTCAAATTCCTGTCCAGAATCAAGGCGACAAAAAATGCCGTTTCTCCTATTGAAAGCTATGGCGGACGTAAGAGGACTTAAATTGAATTGCTGGAAATACTGTGCACAACATTGAAGAGGATGACACCCTGCCCATTCCCAGAATTGAGACGACAAAGTAGCCCATTTCTCCGATTAAATGTTCAAGCAATGGCGAATGCAAGACCGCTTCGACTGAAAAACTGAAAGTACTGTGCACAACATTGAAAGAGGATGACACCATGAAAGGCTGACTTTTTACCAGCAAAGACCCTTAAAGGATTAGTATTCTTTTAAGTAAAGTACATAGGTAGGTAAGCGTATTGTTTCCTTAACTGACGATTTTTGGAGCAGCATCCATTTGTATTTGTTAAGAATGCAAGATTTGGACATAACTATGAACAGGTTTACAACATGCAGTCATACATTAGACTAACAGTCACAATTGTCATTGAACACCTCGTTCATAGCTGTTTCATTATATTTAAGCCATTCCGCGCTGGTAAACAGAAAACCCTCTTCAAACAAAAGCCTTAAAGACCATTGCAAGTGACAAGTGAACGTGAAGCACTAATCTAGCCAAGATTCCACTTTGAAATAATTATCGCTTTGCAGTCAGACAGTACTGGTGTTTCTTTCAGTATCTCTCTGCACATTATAAAGCCAAATACGGAAAAGTAAAACCAAACACCTTTTGTAATTGTGCCTACCCGCTCAATTCGTCATCAGGCACACAAGCGTTGTATTGTAAATGCACAACTGAAGCCGTTGTGCATGCATTACTGATTATTGATTCATTATATCATCGAAAGGTATCCCATTCAACTAGTTTGTATGAAAAACCTTAAACAAAAATACAAAGATTGGTTGTCTTTCAGGCGTTTCGTGTTGATTTGTCCATTTTGAAGTCATGTAGCTGCATTGGGCTTTCGTATCAGCAAGAGTTCACATCGGTTATCGATTAGTTTATAAATAATTAACTGCGTTTTGTATATTTACCCATTCCATGCCACATTACAACGGGCAAAGTGTTTATCGAATTTTGACTTTCTGGAACACTGTTTGTAGTGACATTTCGACAAAATATTAGCAAAAGAAATAAAAGTATATTTGTAATCATTTTCTAAACAAATTAAATTGTTTTTCAAAGACGAAATTGTTTTTTTATTCGGTTGAATAAATGCACCAAATTTAAGTGGGAGTGATGTAAACAAATTCAGTGAAATAAGCACATAGTGGCAGACGCAGATGTCAGTTGAGTTAACAGCTGTTTGGAATTCATGTGACACAAGAGCTTTTTATGAGCTTTCTGGGGGGTGTGTTTAATAAGTGAGTGTTAATTTTCTGAAACGTTATTTATTTTAGGCCGTGTGCCAATTGCGTTTAAATTTTAGCCAGTGGATAATTTTTGACATTAGTGTGGTGAATAGAGACTTAAAAATTTTAACCTGCTCAACAGCTCGCTAAAATTTACCCAGTGGCTAATTTTTGACATTTGGTTTGCCTACTGAGGAGAAAGAGTGAAGGAAAGCACACCCGTGTTCACATGTGTGGGAAAATAGCACATCATTCAGATTTTAATAAAAAGCAAATAATATGTATTTCATATCAGAAAATGTTAACAAAGTTGTAACATAAACTAAAATTGGGTTTTTGAAAAAGCATGGTTAATTAAATGGTATGAATACATTTATTTCGGTATATTTTGTGTGCGAAAATATGTTTAACTTAAAGAAAGTAAAATGATCCTTAATTATGAACACAAACTGTATAATAATTATGTTTTAATGTTTATAATAAATAATAAAGGTTTTTTGTATGATTTCTCTGAATTCTATTCTAATATATAGAAAGGAATTTTGTTCCAATTCTTTTGGTAAATTATTGAAAAAAGTATTAAAAAAAATATCCCAATTGACACAGCAAAAAAAACAATTTTTTTTTTTACCCCAGCGGAAATGTCAAAAATTAGCCGGTGGATAAAACTTAACCCCTTTTTAAACGCAATTGGCACACGGCCTTAAAACCCAAAACCAAATTGGAAAATAAATTTTTTTTCCAGCTCAAGGAAAACTTAAGGGCCGATCAGAATACGTATCTGTAGCTGGTATCTGTAGCTGAGTGAAAAGTTAAAAACAAGGCAACCCGTAAGCGCATACACAATGTGTATCTTCGTGAATCTGTAGCTTGAAGCTGAATAGAGGGCAACTTCATTCAAGAAATGTATCTGTCTTTTGACAGCGAAGCAAGATACCAGCTACAGATATGCATTCTGAGCAGGCCTTTACTCCTATTTTAAAAACATCTGTCAAAGAAAGCAAGAGAGTAGAAATGGAAAATAGAGTAACTAATTCGACTACTGTTTTTGGCACTTGGAATGTTCTTATGTGGGTGGAACCGCTCCATCCAAATGATTTCGTGAAATTATGAGTCTCGGCTCAGTGAGAATATATCATAAGTGATGTGTAATTTTCTAAAACTACGTCCTGGTGTTAAATTACCAAATATTATCGCATACGAGTATCCAGTGTCGAATTTTGGTATTCTGTCATCAATGATCAAGCATATTTTCATACTTTTTAAGAGAAAATGTAATAGGGGTATTCATGCAACGTCGGAAAGTCGTCGTAAACATTGTAAACGTGATAAAATTACGACGTGATAAATGAACTGTCAAAATTTGTATGGGAAATCTTTTCCAATAATATCGGAATTTTCTCACAGGAATTGGGTGCGTAAACTGAGATGGTAAACGTTGTAAACTTTTGCATGCTATTTTGACATTTAATCAGTCACTTTCACACATCAAACGTATGCGCTAAACTGAAGAAAATTATCGAGAAAGGAAAGAGTACAATAGGAACAAAATTCTATCAACAAATAAATTAGTAAAATGAGATTAAATTCAGTGGTTACCGCATTATTTAGTGGTGCAGTTTTAGGGTCGTTCATGAAACGTCGTCGTAAAATTATAATCTTTCGCGCGTAATAAAATTACGACGTTGCATGAATACCCTTAATATATTTTCATTTTGTTATTATACCCTATCCCATAGGGGTATATTAGTTTTGATACTTAGTTTGTAACATAGAGAAATAATTTAGCTACATATACCTCAAAGTATATGGATCGACTCAGAATCGATAGCTGAGTCGAATTAGCCATGTCTGTCTGTCCGTCCGTCCGTCCGTCTGTCTGTTCGTCACCGATTTTTGGGCCTTAAATTTTGAGCTAGGATAATGAAATTTGGTATATAGGATCCTTGGCCGAGTCACCAGAACAAGTGTAAAAATTTTTAAAATCCGCCCACTACCACGCCCCCTTTTAGAAAAAACGTAGTTTAAAGCCAAACCGTAAGGAATTTCAAAAAAGTGTGTTTGCAACATATTTAGACAATCCTAATATCTATATTTCGTCCATACAAAGTTTTTCGCCACGCCCACTTTTTGGGGGCGTTTTTAGTAAAAAACGTTTTTTGTATAGATTTTAAAACTTTCGAAAAAAATTTTGATGCAAATACTTCCGCAATGGTAATATAAACATTTTGTCCGTAGATCATTTTCACCTACGCCCACATTTTGGGGGCGTTTTCTTACAAAAACCATTTGTATACCCCATCCCAAGGCATTAGCAATAGAAATACGTTGTTTTTTGTCGAACCACACAAGATTTTGATAAACTGTCTGAGCAATATATTGTGACAATGTCATTTTCTGTTTTTCATCGCCATAAGGCCTATATTTTGAGGATATTAATTTAAAGGATGGGATGGGATAGGGTATTCAACGATCCGCATAGCGGATTGTAGCCTCTCATATGTTTTTTATTTTCTTTTTAATAAACAAAAATGCATTCTTTTTCACTCTCAGCGATATTATAAAATATATTTCAGTTTTGTAAAGATAAAGGATTGCTTTTGTCCCTTAAACGTTTTTGTTCAATATACTCACAGTTTCTATCTTCTGACTCGGAAGATGAAAAATACAGCCAAATACACCAATATATTTTCAAAACATTCGCAGAAAAACAATACAGTTGACATTTGTCAGCTATCAAATATGAATGTAGCAGAATTTTGCTAAAAAATTTTTACAATTAGTTACAGTTAATTCGATGCGTGACAATTTGTATGTGATTTTTTTTAACGGTTATTTATTCACAATTTCTTCAAATTAATAGCCTAAATAATCTTATTTTTTAACTTTTGCCAAAGTAAAAGACCATTATGTTTCGCATTACATGATATATAATTTGTTTGTTTAATTCAATTTTTATATTTTTTGTGAATTTTTGTATTATTGTTATGTTCTATATTTTTTTTTTGAAAATAGGAAAATGTGAGCCAAAACCTATTAGAAGACAGTCGCAACTTTTTTTTTATATATAACTGAAACTTACAAGACTAACTTAACATATATAAACCTATCTAGGCCCTGTCATGTGATCTCTATTCCATCGACTATATTGTTCGATGGTCACAACAAGGCATTCTGATTACAATTTACGTTCATACTTCTTCAGAAACACTATTTAAAGAAGAAGTTATATATAAAGTTATGCGCTCCTTAAAATGCCTCTAAACGCAAAAACCTAGTTCATAAAGAGTATATACAACCTTAAATAGAGTCTGTTTAAAGTATGTCGTCTCTGTTTGTTAAAAACTCATTTAAACGACTGTTTATATAAAGTTATGCGCTCCTTAAAATGCCTCTATACGCAAAAACCTTATTCATAAAACGTATACAACGTTGAATAGAAGATGTATGGCAATGTTTAAAGTATGTTGTTTATTTTTTTCAAAAGAGCTTCAGTGTTTACCAATGACAAAATTTTAAATGTCACATTATTTGTATTTCTGCATATGGGTTCTGCTATTTAATTTATTCAAATTAAAAATTTTCAACATAAGTCACTAGAATGCTCTGCATAACATTTGGAACCAAAAACATATGAGAGGCTACAATCCGCTATGCGGATCGTTGAATACCCTATCCCATCCCATCCTTTAAATTAATATCCTCAAAATATAGGCCTTATGGCGATGAAAAACAGAAAATGACATTGTCACAATATATTGCTCAGACAGTTTATCAAAATCTTGTGTGGTTCGACAAAAAACAACGTATTTCTATTGCTAATGCCTTGGGATGGGGTATACAAATGGTTTTTGTAAGAAAACGCCCCCAAAATGTGGGCGTAGGTGAAAATGATCTACGGACAAAATGTTTATATTACCATTGCGGAAGTATTTGCATCAAAATTTTTTTCGAAAGTTTTAAAATCTATACAAAAAACGTTTTTTACTAAAAACGCCCCCAAAAAGTGGGCGTGGCGAAAAACTTTGTATGGACGAAATATAGATATTAGGATTGTCTAAATATGTTGCAAACACACTTTTTTGAAATTCCTTACGGTTTGGCTTTAAACTACGTTTTTTCTAAAAGGGGGCGTGGTAGTGGGCGGATTTTAAAAATTTTTACACTTGTTCTGGTGACTCGGCCAAGGATCCTATATACCAAATTTCATTATCCTAGCTCAAAATTTAAGGCCCAAAAATCGGTGACGAACAGACAGACGGACGGACGGACGGACGGACGGACGGACGGACAGACAGACATGGCTAATTCGACTCAGCTATCGATTCTGAGTCGATCCATATACTTTGAGGTATATGTAGCTAAATTATTTCTCTATGTTACAAACTAAGTATCAAAACTAATATACCCCTATGGGATAGGGTATAAAAACATATGAGAAGGCTACAATCCGCTGTGCGGATCGTTGAATACCCTATCCCATCCTATCCATAAAACT
The DNA here is from genome assembly GCA_932526625.1 of Rhingia campestris. Lineage (NCBI taxonomy): Eukaryota > Metazoa > Arthropoda > Insecta > Diptera > Syrphidae > Rhingia > Rhingia campestris. The sequence continues at coordinate 47,074,434 of OW052182.1, read as the reverse complement.
AAAATCCCCAAAAAAGGGGACATGGCTTAAAACACGATGTGGATAAATAGAAAAAATGATATAGTGACAACAAATTCTACAGACTGCTTACAAAACACTTTAACGGTTCTACATAAGACAAGGTTTTCTCTTGCATATGTTATGGGGTAGTGTATAAAAATGGTTTTTATATAAAAACACCCCCAAAAAGTGGGCGTGGGTTAAAATGGTATATAGACGAAATGTTCATATTAATAATGTTAATGATTCTGCATCAAAATTTTTTTCGAAAAATTTAAAATTTGACCGAAAACAGTTTTTTATTGAAAACGCCCCCAAAAAGTGGGCGTGGCAAAAAACTTTATATGGACGAAATATAGATATTAATAATGTCTAAATATGTTGTTCAGAAACTTTTTTTAAATTCCTTACGGTTTGGTCAAAAACTGAGTTTTTCTTAAAAGGGGGCGTGGCAGTGGGCGGATTTCAAAAATTTTTACACTTGTTCTGTAGGCAGAGACGAGGATCCTATATACCAAATTTCATTATCCTAGCTCAAAATTTAAGGCCTAAAAATCGGTGACGTACAGACGGACGGACGGACGGACGGACGGACGGACGGACGGACGGACGGACGGACGGACGGACGGACGGACGGACAGACAGACATGGCTTAATCGACTCAGCTAGCGATTCTGAGTCGATCCATATACTTTGAGGTATATGTAGCAAAATTATTTCTCTATGTTACAAACTAAGTATCAAAACTAATATACCCCCCTATGGGATAGGGTATAAATATGTTGATGGAAACTTCAAAGTTGTGAAATAGCTAAACTTAGATTTACCAGCTTTTATACCCTATACCATAGGGTATATAAGTTTTGATACACAATTTAAAACATATAGAAACAATATTTAATTAGATATAAAAGCCGTGTTTTTGTTCTCTTTATTGCAAATCTATATAGGCTTAGAAAACAATTTACGTGTAAAATAAAACAACCCCATGTCCTATATAGATTTCGTGAAGCCTGGAAAATAATCCAGTCATGCTCCCCGTTAGCCTAGATAGAATATGTGCTACTAAACCTATTTTTTATACCCTATCCCATAGGGGTATATTAGTTTTGATACTTAGTTTGTAACATAGAGAAATAATTTAGCTACATATACCTCAAAGTATATGGATCGACTCAGAATCGATAGCTGAGTCGAATTAGCCATGTCTGTCTGTCCGTCCGTCCGTCCGTCCGTCCGTCCGTCCGTCCGTCCGTCCGTCTGTCTGTTCGTCACCGATTTTTGGGCCCTAAATTTTGAGCTAGGATAATGAAATTTGGTATATAGGATCCTTGGCCGAGTCACCAGAACAAGTGTAAAAATTTTTAAAATCCGCCCACTACCACGCCCCCTTTTAGAAAAAACGTAGTTTAAAGCCAAACCGTAAGGAATTTCAAAAAAGTGTGTTTGCAACATATTTAGACAATCCTAATATCTATATTTCGTCCATACAAAGTTTTTCGCCACGCCCACTTTTTGGGGGCGTTTTTAGTAAAAAACGTTTTTTGTATAGATTTTAAAACTTTCGAAAAAAATTTTGATGCAAATACTTCCGCAATGGTAATATAAACATTTTGTCCGTAGATCATTTTCACCTACGCCCACATTTTGGGGGCGTTTTCTTACAAAAACCATTTGTATACCCCATCCCAAGGCATTAGCAATAGAAATACGTTGTTTTTTGTCGAACCACACAAGATTTTGATAAACTGTCTGAGCAATATATTGTGACAATGTCATTTTCTGTTTTTCATCGCCATAAGGCCTATATTTTGAGGATATTAATTTAAAGGATGGGATGGGATAGGGTATTCAACGATCCGCATAGCGGATTGTAGCCTCTCATATGTTTTTCAATTGTTATCGAAAACGGTTGTCTAAAATGCTAGAATTCCAAAAAGTAGCAGCTGATACCACAACCGGTAATAATACCCAGCAAGATAGGTTGGAAATCAATGTTTTATGAAATAATTTGATGTGAAAATATTAATTTATATGCTTTGAATCTAAAATCAAAACATTACAATAAGTGCAGCAGTTGATAAAGTGAACAAAATTGGATTTTGTTTGCAAAAAAAAAAATTAAATTATTGGCGAGTTAGTGTAAAAATGAAGCTTTTGAATTTTCAAACAAGATTACACAAAAACATTTCAATTTTGGATTAAAGTTTTCGCAGAGAATTATATTTAAAAGATTTATTTTTGTGAAGTAATGCTTGTCATTCCATCTAAATGAAACAGAATTTCCCAGTGATTCCTATAACCAGCTATGGGGTAAAAATTCAATTTCATCATGTTTTGTGTTCCAATGAAGTTGTTTAATGATAGCTGTAACTGGACCCTAAACTAGCCTGATATAACAGGCGTGTCGTTTTTCTTAAATGTATAAGCTTATATACAAAAAAACGCTAATCGGTGATCTGGCAACATTGAAACTGAAACACAAATGCCCTCAGTGGGCATTTTGGGGTTTTAATTTTCGCTGATAAATTTTTTGTTTAAAAAAAAATTAATTTTTTTTTTATTTATCCACTTTTACCATAATTGTAATGTTGTGATTTTAGATTCAAAGCAAATCTAAAAATATTTGCACATCAAATTTCATAAAAGATTGATTTTCCACCTATTTTGCCGCGTGTGTTTGTTCACCGGATGTGGTACCGGCAGCTATATTATGGCTGAAACACAATCACGCTTTGGTGCGTTGCGTTGGCTGACGCACCTAGTTCCACCATATGAAATCAATGTTACCTATTAGAATTTAGATTTGCCTGGCGTTGAGTTTCCACCTCAAAATGAAAAACGTAAAATCTTAACGTAACGTTGCTGTAAAGCGCCATGGGCAAAGCTAAGGTTGGAAAAAGTGTGAATTGTCAAAATATTTGTTGTTGTTTTCTGGATTATTTTCTGAGAAGGTTGTGGAATACGATATTTTTAGCAAAGATTTTAATCATTTCCCCCATTTTTGTAGCAGAAGTTGAAACTGCTGAGAAAATAAATATGTCAAAGCGTGCGCAAAGCAGTTGGGCGTAACGTTGGTAAAGCGAAGCTCCAAAGCGTGATTGTGTTTCAGCCATTAAGCCTTTTCGACAACCGTTTTCGATAACACAACTGAAAAAATATATTTGATAGCATATTTTCTAAATAGGCTAAGGGTGTAAAACTGGATAATCCAGGCTTCACGAAATCTATATAGACTAGGGTGTTGTTGTATTTAACATACATAAAATTGCTTTTCTTTGTAAATTGTTTTCTATGCCTATTTTTTCCAATTTGTATCCTGAGCAATTTGCTTTCACTCAACTAGTTCAAGCATATTAGAATTCGCGATCGTTTGATCTTTAAACTTGTGGATTGGCATAGCAAGGAGAACAACTTCTCCTATTTGCACTGTTTGTCGTCTTTGGGGATGCATATTATTTACTAGAGTGTACACACGTGGTGCGAAAACGATTCACCGTGTTCCGAATAACTTGCATAGATGAACGATTATGTCCACTTAAAATGGATTTCAGAAAAAGTTTGCACAATTTGCTCAGTTAAAGTGACAAACTAACCACAAATCAACTTTCAACTGTAAAATTGACAATCTGTAGAAACAGTATTGCCAGTTAAAATACCAAACCTCTAATAGAAATACCCTTTATTAGTCTCATGAGTCATTCTGGTAACAATGGCAAGCTCTTCAGCTTATGTCCTATGAAATCCGTTTAGTTATTCAATATTTTCGAAAAAATGTTGAAATAGATCCGTCGGTTGATCATCATTTCTTAGTTCCGTAAAATAAGAAATAATTAAATTAGCACAATAAACAATTAACAACTTTTGATTGTTCTCAAGAACCTTATGCAATTACAAAAACACAAAACAGACTGGCATCTGATCAATTTCGTTTCCGTGCTTTCCTTATTTGTGAATTTAAATTATTTTCATTTAATGTATAGGCAGCTTTTTAAATAAGAGAATACCCATTTCCTTTATAAGCATCTGTCAATTATGTAAGAAGAATATTAACCTAAAGACACACATTACTGAAAATGGACACCTAGAAGTAGAACCTAAAATAAGTCAATATACGTCAACAACGTATTGATGATGAAATATTAAAGAACAATACTTTTATTGGTTTGTTTACATTTCCACATTTATTTTGTGTCCCCATAGGGAATGTAATAAATTGTCTTCAATAACTCACCATCGAATCACTTAGTACGCAGTGAGCAGTTAAATCAGGTTGACAGTTACTGCCAATGACTTCCATTAGTAATTTTTGGCTACTCGTTGGATTCTGGAGATGCGTGTGTGGCTTGAGCGATGGAACTCCAACACCCGTAGTTATATGGCATGGAAGTGGTAGTTATTTTACCTAACAGTGATTTGAGTTTGAATTTATTTTAATAAAATAAAATTTGACAGGTGACAGTACAGATGGTTTACCAAAGGCGATGATGACACTCATACAGGAGAACATTAATGGAACTTACGTGAAAAGAATACAAATTGGATCACGTCCAATAGACCAAATTCAAAATTCTCTTTTTTTGCATCCTGATGTTCAGGTAATTTAAGTCTGATGACATTTTATTTCGATTTAATATATTCATTAAAAACCAAGCGATATATTTATAATAAATTAATGGTTAACATCAAATATGAGGACCCAATTACATTAAGTTTAGTTAATGAGGACGCGAGAAAAAATTCGGCCTCGAAATATTTTGTTTTACAGACTTGAGTTGTACTAAGAATTGCCAGGAAATGTTTCAAATATCAAGAGCTGAGTAGTCTTTATACCCTATCCCATAGGGGTATATTAGTTTTGATACATAGTTTGTAACATAGAGAAATAATTAAGCTACATATACCTCAAAGTATATGGATCGACTCAGAATCGTTAGCTGAGTCGATTAAGCCATGTCTGTCTGTCCGGCCTTACATTTTGAGCTAGTATATTGAAATTTGGTACATGGGATCCTTGTCCGTGCCACTAGAACAAGTGTAACATTTTTGAAATCCGCCCACTGCCAAGGCCCCTTTATATAAAAACGTAGTTTTTGGCTAAACCGTAAGGAATTTGAAAAACATACTGAACAACATATTAAGACAATCTTAATATATTACGCCCACTTTTTATTTAATCCACAACGTGTTTTTAGCCATATCCACTTATTGCGGATTTTAGTTTTACAGAGAGGATGGGATAGGGTATTAAACGATCCGCACAGCGGATTGTAGCCTTCTCATATGTTTTTATACCCTATCCCATAGGGGGGTATATTAGTTTTGATACTTAGTTTGTAACATAGAGAAATAATTTTGCTACATATACCTCAAAGTATATGGATCGACTCAGAATCGCTAGCTGAGTCGAATTAGCCATGTCTGTCTGTCCGTCCGTCCGTCCGTCCGTCCGTCTGTCTGTTCGTCACCGATTTTTGGGCCTTAAATTTTGAGCTAGGATAATGAAATTTGGTATATAGGATCCTTGTCCGAGTCACCAGAACAAGTGTAAAAATTTTTGAAATCCGCCCACTGCCACGCCCCCTTTTTAGAAAAACTTATTTTTTGGCCAAACCGTTAGGAATTTCGAAAAAGTGTCTGAGCAGGTTATTTAGACAATCCCAATATCTATATTTCGTCCATACAAAGTTTTTTGCCACGCCCACTTTTTGGGGGCGTTTTTAGCAAAAAACGCTTTTCGTCCAAATTTTAAAACTTTCGAAAAAATTTTTGATGCAAATACTTCCGCAATGGTAATATAAACATTTTGTCTATAGATCATTTTCACCTACGCCCACATTTTGGGGGCGTTTTCTTACAAAAATCATTTGTATACCCCATCCCAAGGCATTAGCAATAGAAATACGTTGTTTTTTGTCGAACCACAAAAGATTTTGATAAACTGTCTGAGCAATATATTGTGACAATGTCATTTTCTGTATTTCATCGCCATAAGGCCTATATTTTGAGGATATTAATTTAAAGGATGGGATGGGATAGGGTATTCAACGATTCGCATAGCGGATTGTAGCCTCTCATATGTTTTCTTTCTAGTTTATCAATCATCATCATTAAACAAGGACCACTATTTAATTGACATTTGAATACAATCTTGGGGAATGTAGGTATTTTGCATTTCGGTGATAATAGGTTGAACTAAGCTGAACGCTAGGATTGACTTCTTCTCCTATAATAGTAGTAGCGCAAGTGGTAGTAGCTCTTGAAGTAAAAGAAAAGTGAATACACATTTTCTAGCCTTTGCCGTTCTGCTTTTGAACGTATTAATGCAGTAGCATTCTCGAAGCACGTGTGATCTTTTTGAAATTTCTTTATAGGGGTATATCAGTTATGATATTAAGTTTGTAACATGAAGAAATAATTTAGATGGACATATTGCTAAGTATATGGATCGAATCCGAATCGAAATTTAACTTGATCTAGCCATTCGTCTGATTCGTCATAGATTCTTGGGCCTAATTTTGACCTAGGATTATGATGTTCGATATGGTCGAGCCAGTTTAGTCCACGTCTTGGTACAGCTCATAAAGTTCGCTGTTGTATCGTCTTATCCATTCGCCATCCTCGCATACAGGACCTGCTTATTGACTAGCACTCGACTCCGTTTGTATAGGACTGGTAGGATTAGGTTGCGGTATAGCCAAAATTTGGACTTTCTGAATTCCGCCATCGCTTTATAGATCTCTAGGTGATGGATCCTATCATATGCGGCCTTGAAGGCGATGAAAATATGGTGTGTCTCGACTTTTTTGGTATTTTCCAGGATCTGTCTTAATGTGGAAAATGTATCTATGGTCGATCTGCGGGGCCGGAAGCCATACTGGTACGTGCCGATAAGTTGGATAGAATTTCGGGTTTCGGTTACTTCTTTGATGATATTCCTATACTGTATCCCCTGGGGAGTTTCTCACTCACTTGTTGTTTGTGGATTCAAATCGTGGAAACCTAGTGCTGCTGATAACAGTATTGCATACTACTTCGCTAGAGTAGTCTATGCTAATACTCGCGTTGTACTAAAATGTTCCGTACTCTGGCACTAGTCATCATTTCTTGTGTGAGATTGAGATTGTGAGTTGTGAGATTACATTTCCTTCAAACATGAGAAGCAATTTCCAATTGCAATTCCCATCTACTCACATTTGACTTAAAAATAGGCCCGGCGAAATCGGTATGGATTCGCTGGCTCTTTTGGTTGCGCCGTGTTGACATATTCTTTTGGAGGATTTGGGAACTTTTGGCTTATGTTTCATACAAATCGTATACAATGGTACCAGATTGAGAATGGTTCCCAATATCATTGTTTTGAGTTATTCTCACTGCACTGTAGTTGTGCTAACATAATCCTTAAAGGCATTGCCAGCAGAAACGATCGCTATATATAAATTTATATAATGATCTTAGTTGCATGACAATACATAAAGTGAAATCAAAAATGGTATGAAACAAATATTTCTTTTTTAATTTTATTTCAAGGTCTCATCGGCTTGCACTCAAATACGAAACGATCCAAATCTTTCTAAAGGTTATAATGCAATCGGTCTTTCACAAGGTGGACTTTTTATGTAAGTAACAATTTATTTCGTACATACATAGTGATATTTGACTAAGCCTTTAACAAGACGAGCTGTAGCTCAACGGTGCCCGGAACCACCAATGAAGAAACTAATAACACTTGGTGCACCGCACCAGGGTGTGTATGGTCTGCCAAGATGTAAGTCGATGCAAACGTTCGCTTGTGAAATAATACGGCAGTTTTTATATTTAACAGCCTACAAGAGGTATGATATTTTTTTAATTCTCGTGTGCCACATGAAATATTTTTTTTATATTCAGTTCGACTCAAACACTCTTCGTGCCTGCAACTTATTGGCATGATCCGTTTAATGAAGAAATGTACAGATCGCAGAGTACATTCTTGAGCGACATAAATAATGAACGGGGAAAGAATGAAGAATATTCGCGAAATCTTCAAAAACTGGAAAGGTAAGCAAGGATATATTATCGTTATCATCTAAGTTGAATATAGTACATTGAGACCGACCGCATCATTTCAGCTCAATGAGTGTTATTTCGACACAAAATTTCACATTCCGATACACAAATTAAACAGTTTTATTTCCCCCTTCTGGCTCCCATCATTTGAATTGAATAATTATCTAATTGATTTATCTTTAAAATGCAGATTTGTGATGGTGAAATTCCTCAACGACACAGTGACGCAACCAAAAGAGACCCATTGGATCGAGTTCTACACACCCGGACAGGACCGAGAAATATTGCCGCTTCGAGGGAGCAAGTTGTATCTTGAGGTAAATTGCTTTAAAGGTTAATGATTGCATAAATGACGCATTTATGTACGTTTACAATTCAGGACCAATTGGGACTATCTCAAATGGATGCAAGCGAGAAATTGGTTTTTCTTGAAGTCGAGGGTGAACACCTATCGTACACAGTAGATTGGTTTATTGAAAACATAATTATTCATTTAAGAAATTAAATCATAAGCTTAAAAGTCATGTTTTTATAATTATTGTAGTTATATTAATATTACTATATTTTTTTTTAAATTATGTGTTCTTTTTGTAAGACGGAGATGGTTTCGGATGCACCGAATAGCAAACGGTAGCGCTCAATGCCGTAGTAGCATACTGATGGCCCATTTCGTCGAAGTATCTAACATCTTAAAACTGTCTTTCCACTCTAGAAAACAGCTGGTTATGAGAGGTACAACAGCCTTGTATAGCGGATACTCGTCGTCCACCCCGAAGAACGACTTACGAGTATATCACCCCTATCGAGGTATCCTAATACAAATACAAATTATTGGCGCAACAGGCTCGTTAGTGCCCAGCGCCAAGCTTTATCACAATCATTCATGTGTGCGTGTTAATTCTTGCACGATGGCGGGACTTCTTGTTTTATGCCGAATCCGAACGGCTAAGTTGAGATAAGCTATTCTTCACAATTGCTACTACTCGGATGATTTGTCAGATTATCACGAGAGGAGGGACAGTGAAAAATCATTTAGGCGTTGCTACGGCTGGGAATCGAACCCAGACCTTCTGCGCGGCAGTTCATCGCACTAACCATCGCGCCACTGAGCCCTCGGGAGAGCCTGTTAGGGATAAGATAAAAGTGAAGAATTCAATGCAAAAATCGATCAAAAAAATCTATGGATATCTGCATTACAAAATCGTGATTAATCGAGGGTTTGGAACAGGGTTTTGCTAGGTTACAGCATACGGACTTCCTGAAATAGTGTTCGGCTAAATGGAAAACTTTCTTATTGACATATCTTTGATAGTAGTTATGTCTTGCATTTTCTCAGATATATTGTATATATACGCTGGGATTCCGCAGGGATTAATTCTCTCACCCACTCTTTTTCTGCACATTTACGATCTCTTGTGTGATAACTTATAACCGCATTTTTCCTTGTGCATGTGACAGAACAATAAAAGCGACTAAAACAACCGGAGCTCACCTTTCTGCGCCATTGTTGTTCACCAGCAGAGATGCAAACAAATTTGCTTTCTTAACGAATACCTACAAACGATTTTAAAGGGTCTTCCAATAGTGACTTCCGAATTTTGACAGTTGATAGCGGCCATATTGTTAAAACTACATCTGTTAAAGTGACTCTCGTTCGTTCAGTCTGTTTTGCCAAATCACCATGTACGGAAATAGCGTTGATCAACAAGTGCAAGTGATAAAATTGTTTTATCAACATGGGTATTCTGTTACCCAAGTTTCGCGTTTCGCCCATTTTATGGTCGCCATAATCGTTTTACCGAGAGGGGTCCACTGGTTCAGCAAACGAAAAACTGATATCGTACGTTGACGAAACGCAAGATCTGACGTAAACATCGCCGCTGTCCGTGAGAGTGTGCAGGAGAATGCGAGGTAGTCGATTTCGCGTCGCTCACAAGAACTCGGCCAGACCAGAAATTGGCGAATTTGCATTGACACTTGAGACAGCACCGTACAAAATTCAACTTACCCATGAGTTTTCTCTGAATGGGCTCTGGAGCAGTTGGAAACTGATCTTAATTTTTAATTTTACGTCAAGAAACGAAATTGTCGAATTTGGGACTATAACAATCCACATGACATCAAAGAGCGTCCAATGAATCCCGTAAAAGTCACTCTTTACGAACGCCGTTGGCAAGACCATCACCGTCAACGACGAGTACTGTAAGCCGATGATAACCAATTTAAAAAGCCAAAGTACGACCAGGTTTTGAAGATATTTTTGGAGTTCGGGCAAGATTTGCCTATTTATTACAGGTATTAACAGGACAAGGCTTGTTAAATTTCAACGACCTACGGGACACCCACTTGTAGCTTACAACCACACTGTCCATTTAACAACGACATGATCAACGCAGTAACAAAACGCAGTAACAAACAATGGAATGAACTTCTAGAAGACTAATTTATACAATCTTCAACTTTTACTTATACTATCTACAACATTTCAAGAGCAGTGTCAGTAAATCCCTAAAAGCATCATCTTATGGGGCTCTTCTAGTGTTCGCTTCTGAGAAAAGTTCGTACAAAAGGTACCGATATAGATTGAACTCAGGTTATGCGAAAAATCCAAACAATATTGTTGCGCTAAGTATTTCTGTTTTATTTAATTTCTTAAATTTAAAGATGATTAACCTTTTTACTTGAAAAAAAAAGAACAGACTGCTAAAAATGTCACTCTTGATAATTTGTGGTTGAAAAGTTCCTAATTAAAACTCCTTCTCTCTACATAAATCGATACGAATGTCCTGTTTACACTTATTCCTCTACTGTGTAAATGAGTACAAAACTCATTCAACCAACTCATAGCACTTGAACTTGTCCAACAATATAAATCCCTTAAACCCTAGCTACAAACTTTTACGATTATTCGCAATCACATGGAGCAACATAATTCGTTCACCTCGGAAAAATCATAAAATCGCAAATTAACGTGAATGCCGGGTGTAAAAATAGGAGTGGACTGGGCATAGCTAAAGCCACATCGGCCAACAGGAGCATGAGGATAACGTGCGACACAAACACAAAAAAAAAACTAACCCCGGAAGCTGGTTAAATGAATAATTTATGAGTGTTAGAGCACCCTCCATCGATCGAGGAGCACAGAGGTATAGCAGGGAGTATCCATATTTTGTAGCACTCACTGGTGGTTGGCAATCAAGTGCAGCTAATGGCCCAGAACGAGATTGTGGGCGAGAAAGTTTAATAATTTCTCACAGCTGGGGACGTACGTACAATCTACAGCTGGCCTGGATCGGAACTGAGTGTGAGTACCAGTACAGTTTGCATGCCCTATAGATAGGTTAGAGCTATCGGATGTATGAAGAAGAGGACACTGGCTGAATGTTATGAGTATTGGATTATAAGCGTGGGGCAGGAAATGTCAGCGGACATTGGAAACTTGTGTTGCAAGGACAATATTTTTTGTCCTACTCGCATGTGTGTTATTTATGCGTTTTGTAACTATTTTTAAATGAACTCGTGTTGTAAACAAAAAGTGAATGGTTGTAATCCGCCTGTGGTACCGTTTGTAGTATTCCTTGACATCACGAATAGACACCACACCTGCATGAGGTAGTTTGCCGTCGGTATTGGTATTGCTATATTGGAAAGGACATTTTAAGGGGAAAGTTTTTAAAGTTCGTGGTTTTAAGTTGAAACTCTGGATACGTCCATATATTTAATTTTGTATGGCTAAAATTCCACGTCTATAGGTAAATAACTCAGTACCACAATTTTTATGCGCTGTCAGACCCCATTTCGATAATTGTATATCTGGAACCTCAAACTGAAATCTTCATTGCGGGCGAATTCAATGTATACAATCCTGGACAGATAACACCCGAAGTACCATTCTTCGACTGATATCTTTGCTGAGGTAAATGACCTAACCCAGCGTGTAAATGTGACGACATGGATATCGGATACAAACAGTCAAGTAGCAAATACTTTGGACCTGTATTCAAGTACTCCAACCACAGATTTAAGCAGAAAAGGCTTAAGTTAGGTCATACTTTTGCTTTTTTTGTTAAAGTACAAAACCAACCCATCATAAGAAAAAATGAGAACAAAATTCAAACAAACCAGAAATGACAGCAATGTCCATTTAAAGCCTGTCAAATTCTTCGATGACCAAAAGTTGAGGCAAAAAAAATCTACAATTTCCCAGAGGTAGCAAAAACGTTTGGTCATTTGTCGCAAATATAAAAAAAATTTACCTCATTTTCATTTCCGACCCTCACTCACAATGACATTTCATAATATCAGCACTTTGGAAAAATCCAATTTGAAAGTTCCACGACAGGTCCACTGGTGATTTGATGACATATTTCAACGAAAAGTAGAACCATTGTCAATGGAAAGCAAAATGTGCGCTTTATATTTCAAAGGCATTTGACAGAGTTTGCCATCTTGCTTATCTGTCGAAAACATATGCATTTGGAATCGATAAAAAACGAAAAACTTACTTCCTTACTCAAGTGGCCCTAAAATCCGGCATGAACCTGGACCACAAGTAACATGCCTCTTCAATTAGCTTGGTCCCTAGCTAACTGCGTCCAGTAGTGCACTTCAAGTTGCGTGAAGTCGGTTTTTATTTATGGGCGCCACTTTAGACGAGCTCTTTTTCTGCTGTGACCGACATCAAGCTAAAAACGAAGACTCTGCAGGCCGGAGTATTATTATAAATTCGCTCTGCATGTCTTAGCAATCTTAAACATCTTACCTTACTCATTCCGTAACTTTCGAAATGATAATCGTTGACGATAGAGATGAAGCGTACCTATCCAGTCTTCTACACGTCAACGATAATACTTTTAATAGTTACGGCATAAGTACCCAGGTCTATGATGCTGTACAGCTCGTAAAGTTCTTGGTTGAATCTTCGTCTCCATAGCCTTCAACGCAAAAGGGGCTGAAGATTTTCCAAAGCATTTTTCGCTGAAAAGAATCAAGGAATTTAAGATGGGGATAATCAGGATAATAAAGGTTTTCTTTAGTATTTCGATGAGGGCTTTACTACTTAATTGTCTCGCTAGCTCGCAGAAACGGCGGTTGGCAAGAGCATTCTTCGTTTTATTCTGAACAGACATGGTATAGCTCGTCTCTATATAAGTGATGTATGTGGCTTTGAATTCGATGAATAGGTAGTGCGTTTTGATTTCTTGGGTGAACGACGAGAATCCGAGAAGCGCGGGGAGTATGCCGCTACGAAGCGTTTCTTGGAAGTGGAACGCGAGTTGTGCGTGGGAGATTTTAAAAAAATTGTGGTTCTGAAATATTCGGTGCTTTCGCCACTTAAATGATGCCCCAAGCATACTTCTTACTCCAATTTGTGTCAAAAAAGTTGGTAAAGACCGTAATAACACTGGAAGAACCAAAATCCTCATGACCAAGAACGTTAGAAAAAGTAGGAGGTGTTAATTAGTATGTTTCGGACGATCTGAATCTTTCAATTCGTAAACGCGCAAGTTCTTTAAATGTTCATAGATCATCATTACAGATTAATTTGCACAAATATCTTAAGCTGGAATCCTATTTAATCGGTACAAGAATTAAGGCTCAAGTTGCCAATCAGTGGTTTGTCTCCATTAGCCATGCAATTGAATGTTTTTTAAAGATTACCAACATCTTATTTTCGGTAATAAAAAGATGATCATTTTCATCTTAATCCAATTTGAATAAGAAGAACTGCCTCTACTGGAGTGCAACGAATCCGAAACGCAAGCATCAGAAACTTATTATTTCATCTAAAGTAAAGGGCTACGATGTCGGTGCTAGGAATTATCGGCCCTTACTATTTTATTTTTGAAGATGAAAGAGAACGTGCAGTTACAGTGAATTCAGAGTTGGACGACTTATTTATGCCTTAATTCAAAACTATATAACCAAAGAACAACATTCCAGCTGACGGAGCAATATCACACACGTCCAATACGTCACTGCCACGAGCTCCTAGAAATTTTCCACCGCAAATTGATCTCCGGGAGAGGTGAAATAAATAGGCTATCACGCAGTCCAGATTTTTCCTGTGGGTTTATCTGAAACCCAAATTTTCCCCAACTCATTTCAAAGACAAATGAAATTTGACTATTCTAAACTAAATTCACTGTAACTGAAACTACTAAATGAGTTCCGCAAACGCGAAAGTTTTCATTTGGATGACATTTTTTTAAGGTATTAATTCCCAAATTGTGTTTTTTTAGCAGACATATTTTTAATATGTGGCTTACTTTAAATCTATCCACCAAACATACATTTTTGATTGAAACACTAATATGGGATTATACGACACAAACATGAGTCCAACGCCCACGTCTGGTCAGGTTCCCCAAAACCAATATTGCACCTCGTAGATAGATAGAAACTAATAGGAGAAACAGGAACAGCAAACCCCTCAGTTTTGCTCGAAAATTGTCGAAATATCTTCCGCCCTTCTTTGTTTCATCGCTACCAAATTTCATTTGCATTTCGCTCATTCAGAAATTCAGCAACAATACTCGATAACCTATGAATGCTAAACAGTTTATCCTCAAGCATATCTTCGGACGTCCGTTTACATAGAGATATGTACAATGTACATAAGCAGAACAACAAGAGTGTGAAATGCTCTACCATACTCTGGTTTTGCTTCTTATTATAGCTTACAGTCATTTAAATAGAATGTGCATCGCTACCACCTTTCTTCTTATTCCCAATTTCCATAACGCCTGCAATATGTTAAAACATATAAAGGGTATCCATAACTCCTTGAGCGCTATAATTATAAAAAAATAAACCCCTTAAGGAGAATTTAGCTAGATAATTAAAAAGCACATTAAAATTGTTTAGATGTTATTTTTAATATTCTTATATGCGTTATTGTTATACCTTTATAATGCAGTAATAAATTTTGATTTACAGTTTTTGTTTTAATAGCTAATAACACATACATAAACTTATTTTTATACCAATGCTATACAAATTGTAAATTGTTTATTATTTTATTCAAGAAGCAAGTAAAAAATATTTTACATTAAGCACATTTGTAATGTGATTAATGCTTTTTTTTGTTTTTTTTTAAGCATACACACATTTAATTGTAATAAATTTTAAAAGTATAAAAAAAACATTAATCAAGGAGCATAAATATTAATATGTATAGGTATATATTAAATTGGCTATGATTTTTCATTATCTTTTCTGATTATTATTGAATATAAATTGTTTGTATAAAGGAAGAAGCTTACATTTCATTTGACTTTATTTTTTAGCGTTATAGTTTTTTATTAATTTATATTGGAAAAAAGTGTGAGTTTTTTTTTTAATTTTTTTTTAGCCATACAAATTATATAAAATTTTGTTGAGCATAATTATATATTTTTCATTTACTTGTTTGCATATACATTATTTGATTTCCATAGTTTTACTTTATTCAGTCTCCATATATTGTTTTAGATATTTCTTATTACTTTTTTCTTCGTATATAGTTATCTATGCGTTCCACTAATTTATTTACTTTTATAGTTTATGTACTTTCTTTTGTTTTATAAATCTTGTGCAGGTTATATATTGAACTATAATTGTATATATGGTCCGTTTTATGGTTGATTATGAAAAAAAAATTAATCAAATCGTCTTGCATGTTAAAAGTGTTGTGCATTTGGACTTTTTGTGGTGAATTATGTCATACTTCTATGAAGGCTGGAGTATTTTACTATTTAAGCAGTTCTTTATCTGTTTTATTATATCTATTTTTAATTCTGTAAGATCTCTAAAAAAATGTGCAAAACTCCTTAGCAATGATACTTGTTAAATGGACAACTGATGAAAACTGGATCAGAAGAAGAGGTAAGTACATTTAAGGATGTAGGAAATTTTTAACGAATCAAGTAGTCTTCTAAAATAATAAATCTATTTGATATAAAAAAAAATTAAGCAAAGTGAGGAAACTATATTTATTTGTTCCCTTATTTGTATTAAGTAAACCATAACAAACAAACTAAGCAGCAAAAATTTGCAATATATCCGATACCAAATTTGAAAATATTTTAATATAGTTAAAGTCGCTAAACCTTGAGCCCAGCCTTCGAATATAAAGCGACCTGAAGTGCTAATAGCAGATATTGTAACGACAACCACATTAACTTTAGTAAAAAAAAACTTAAAAAGGTGCAACAAAATATCTGAAAACGTGTTTCAGAAGTAAATAAGAAGGTTCTTTCTTAAGTTTTAGACAAAAACCAATGTTGATAGAAGAGGTAATCTAAAAGCACGACACGGGCCAGTGACCCGTTGAAAAAATACAGCATAATGGCGAAGCGTCGTCAGTTTTATATTTTTGAAAGAATCTTGTAATTGCTTGATTGATATGATATTTCACCAAACCAAAACCCACAATTTTAGACAAGCGCGTGATTTTTAACCAAATGTGGGCATTTTATTAAACGATTTTACATGACAAAACGCGGAGCTTTTTGAAACGCGATCCAACTGACTTATAATGGGTGTCCAATAATTCAGGAACATTTGAATTTTGCGCATTTAATAGTAGGTACTGTGTTGTTTTTTCTTGGGGGTTTTTTTAAGCAAAAGTCTATGCAAATAAGCCCACGACCATCAACATCTTGAAAGAGGAAATTGGGCGGTGTATTAATGAAATTCAGCGACATTTATAAAGGGCGTTTTTTTTTTAGAGGTATAACAATTTACACTATTTTGACTGACGGCCATTTTGTCAGCTGTCAAGTGATTTATTTTTAGTTTGGTATGGCATTTCAACATGAATAGACTAACGTCTGAACAAAACTTCCAAATTGTGCAAATTTATTTTGAAAAGCATGGTTCTGTTCGAAATACGTATCGCGCCCTACGTCCATTTTACGGTCAACATAATCGTCCATCAGAGCAATCACTCTAAATGATAAAACGCATCCACAGTACAGTGCGGAAGAAGTCATTGCTGGTGTAGAGCGTAGCGTAGAGGAAGAACCGAATCGGTTTATCCTCCATCGTGCAAGGAATTGGATATGTGTCCATCGACTTTATGGAAGATTTTGCGGAAAGATGTTGGTTTGCGTGCTTACAAAATCCAACTCGTGCATGAAATGAAGCCACAGGATCACCCAATCTACGGTGAATGGACCCAAAACAAAATTGCCGTTGAACCCAATTTTCATAAGCGAATTTTGTTTAGCGATAAAGCTCACTTTTGGTTGAATGCATACTTCAATAAACAAAACTTTCGTATTTGGAGTGATGATGATCCTCATGTGTATGTTGAGACACCGTTACATACACAAAAAACTAACTGTTTGGTGTGGTATATGGGTTGGTGGAATAATTAGTCCGTACTTCCTTAAGAACGATGCTGCCCAGAACGTTACAGTCAATGGTGACCGCTATAAAGCCATGATTAATGACTTTTTCTCAAATCAATGGAACAACCTTGATGTAAAAAAGTCATCGAAAATTAACCAGGTGAGATGGTATTATCTTGATCATCATACGATCAATCTAATTTATCACATTGCGATCACCTCAAGTATTCTTGAAAAAATGTAGTTCATTACCTTGCTGCCCTGATCCGGTTCAGACACCTTAATACCGCGTATATTTATGAATACCCTTCACTAAGCCCTTCTTTAACAACCCTATTGATCTTTGTTAGTGCAGTTTTAGTCCAGCAAAGCCCACAGCGGATTAAATGTTCCGACTTTGTAATATTGTTTTCGAGAAAAATGAGGTTATGTATAGTTTTTATATGGCAGGACCGTTAACATAATGACTAAAAGTAAAAAAAATTGGCCTAGAAGTATGACCAAAAAACCCAAGATACCAAATGAAGATAATGAGTCAAGCCGTTTAGGCTGGAGAGACCATTACGGACAGACGGACTGACGTGACGGACGGAATTCCAAAAACCACTTTTTTTAGGTCCCGCTATCATCGTAATGTTAGAATAAATTAAAATCTCGAGGTCGAACATTTTTACGAAAACAATAAATTTCTCTTTGTAAAAAGTTAAAATGTTGGGTTATGGAATGGCATGTGACTTTGAAATATCACAACTAAAATATAGCTTTTTCGAAACATACAAGAAAAAACCGATGGTGACTGGGTAGCACGTCAAAATCAACTGTATCTTTAAGGTAGAAATGGCTTTGGTTGTGCTCATATTACAGGACTAATTGTCAGCAATGCCATATATGAACTGGGTAAATACTAATTATATAAGTCCTAGAGCAGATGAAGATATCTTCAATCTTTTGGAGAGAAAAACAAATGTTCGAAACGTTTGTACTGACGGTCGGTTGATAAGAACAATAAGAACCAACGAAAATCCTTGTCCAAGAAAACAGGGATGAAATCGACTAAAGCAGGTTGTTTGTGTGATAGTGGTTTAGCGATGATCTGACAAGTCACCCGAATAGTGTAAATTGTCAAATAAAGCTTATCTCGATTAAGGGTTCGAACTGATTCGGTATAAAACAGGTGCACGATAGCGAAGTGCAATAAGTAAGCGCGTTTGTATTTTTGACAACAAAGTCCGTCTGTGTTGGACGATCGTCACTGCGAAAATCAAATTTTTGTTACTCTTTTTATAGTGATAGCTATTTAGTCGTCACAAAAATGTGATGCCCATTAACATCTATCACTATACCCATGTTCTATTGATCTTCACTTATCTGCTAAACCACTTAGTTAACAGTCTTAGATAAATCAAAATTTATAGATGAAAATTGAAAACAATTATGCATATATTAACAAAGGTCCTTGACTTAACACTTTTTTTCTCACTTGATATTGATTTTCTCACTTAACCCCTCACTACTAATCAAATATATAAAATGCAATAAACTTGTAAGGAAACTTCCCTAAAACATCAGAACATGTGTATGAAACATCCCCATAACAATATTTGATTTCACTCACCGACCTTATAATGACGAATGTTAAAGACATACACGAAGATTTAAAAAAAATATAAATCACCAGTTCTTCACGAAATGTTAGTACAATTCTACATGTTTAATGCGATGACAAGATGGACAGATATCCACTGTATCCTTTATATTCCAGAATTAGCCTAACATAAAACTACGATATATATCTATCTACACCTACTACACCCATCCATACAGTAGTGACAGTAAAATGTCTTGAATCCCTGTAACCATTGAAAAGAAGAAGAACACAGATCATGTAGAAAGTCCGTAGGAAAAGGTCCTTGTTGGTAGACAAACTATATATATTTTGTGTGTGTGTATATTCATCTGAAACCTGGCGAGTGTATATTGTCCCTAGGTATACTGATAAAAAAAAACTCTTTTAAGAAGCTCATTTGTGATTTGTTTGATATAGACATGCAACTCTAACCCATCCCGCTTTCCAATTGATTATTGTCCTTCGACCCTTCATCCTTTTTCGAACATCAGGTCCATTCAAATGACAAACAAATCACTGCAACTACTCGAACTCCTTCGTTTTACGTTGATGGCCTTTTTGAACTTCAAGACCGATGACAGGAACACTTTCGTTCGATTTGTCAACTTTGACACCGTTTTTTTGTTGCAGTCCTCCAAAAGGCTTGTCTCAGCGTGGCATGAGTCCTTTCGTCCACCGCCACCTACACCGCCACCACTGCCGCTGCCAGAATTTGATCCTGATTCGTATGATGAATGACGCGATTTCGGCGATGAATTACAACTGTTTGTCCCGGTGTTGTCACCATTGCCCAAGACTGTTGTCATCACCTTGAAGTGATCCTTTTTATTTCTGGAGCTCGTTTTCATGCGATACACCTCATCGTCGTCTTCGATTTCACTTTCGCCCATCTTTAGAATGCTCTCTAGATTGAGGGTGCGTTTATTTGTCTTTCGGACTGGTCCCGATTTGTTGCGATTCGCTGGGGTGGATGAGTTTTCGTCCGGCTCCTGCTCCTGGCACATGCTGATTTGACGGACAATTTTACGCGGCTGCATGTGCATACGACGATGTTTTTGAATTGTTGTTTGGAGATTTAACCGCTCGCGGTCTTTCTCGGTTAGATTCGATATACGTTGCGGGTTCAGTTTGACTTGAGCCACAGTACCGACAAGTAGTTCGTCTACATTGTGATCAAGGCCGGAGGAGGTTTCAATAAACTTGCAGGCAATCTCTTTTGCTAACTTTCGGCCATCTATAGAAGGGAAAAAGTATTGTTAATTGAGGTAATGACATAAACCTTTGAATACTCACTCTGCCTGGTAACCTCTCGATGGCGTTCCAGATCCGTTTTATTGCCAACCAGTATGGCGCCTCGTGTCAAAAGCATTTCGCTCTCCTTCAAGTAGTGCAGCACTTTCTCGGCCGCCTTAAATGATGTCCTATCTACCACTGAGTACACCACAACAAACAGGTCAATGTTGTATGTCGAACAGAATGACTCTGTCTGCAAGGATATGACATGTGATTGAGAACGATTATGGAGGCAGTTATGGTTATTGAAACGTGACTTACCGACATCTCACATGCTGGATGATCTATTATTTCCAGGTCCGTTTCGATGCCATCAACTAGGACAGAGACGGTCTTTTGGCCGTAATCGTCATCTGCAATGTAATCAGAATGAGGGCTAAGTGACAGTTTGGTATAAGGGTGCAATCATTCGAACTCAAGTGGATAGTTATGGTGAAAGGACCATTTAAGGTAACAGCAAATTTGTTTCGTGAGTGTGTTGTTGGCAGTGAAAGAAGGTTTTGATGTAGACCTATAGGGTTTAGATAAATCTACACTGATGAAATGAATGGCTCAGTGTTCGTATCTATACCTGGAATATTAGAACGCTTAATTGAAAAAAATGCGCAGAACAACTAGAGGTCAGCTAAACTGCTTCAAAGCACCTTACACTGCAGTATAGAAAACACGGTGAAATGGGCCGGGCAAAAAAGAACGTTGTCGTAAACTACGGTCCGTTTAGTGGAAATGAATGATTGTATATGGTTAGGCACCACCAAAACCCATATTTGTGTCCATGCTTCGATGGAGAAAATATTCGAATATTCTGAGGAGTAGGCGAAGACTAGATCTGCTGGAACGCTCTCAGCTTTTCCAGGTACAAAGGGCCCGAACAGAATCCTGTCAAGATAAACAAGGAAAAATCAAAGTTGAGACACAGTCGATGCTGAGAATATGGAGGAACTACTTTTGTAGACTATTAAACTGCGCTGACAATCTCCCGATGTCAGGCAGAAGGAACCATTCCTTATTGACGACGACAGCAAGAAAACGGCCATCCACCTGACCGAAGTGAGGTGAGGATTGCAAATGACAGCCTTCATCAGCTCTTTAAAGCAAGGGTCGATGAAAATAAGTAACAAACATTTATTAATTAAAAAATTGGACGATTGAAATTGGGGATTTTCCCAATCCAAACAATTTTTACCATCTGAAGTGCAGTAACTGCAGAGGTTCAACTAAGTACTTTCTGTCTTAATATGTAAACGCCTGTTTCCAGTTAGTCCACAATTGATCAAATCATATGCATAGGAGGATTCGGTCGAAATCGATACCCATCACCCATACATCAACTTGAAATCCGCGTTTGTGGGCTCGAAGTATACAGAGCCATGTCTGGTTTTAGTATACCGCCTTAAATAGTTTGTTCACGATGACGATGAAGAATTCTCGCTGCACTATCAAGAACGTCAACGAGCGTAGAGGTCATTGCCAATCTTGTTAGAGCAGCACAAACTCAAAAATTCCGAAATTCAATGGAATTCTCAAAAAGCCAAATACCTTGCAGAAGTTCGGTCAAAAAGCTGTTGTAGAGTTATCACAAGACCAGCATTAAGAAAACACAACTACTTAAGAAAACTCAACATCCAACTATGTATAACAGATGCGCAGAGAAAATCTCATATGGCTGCTATCAAAACCTTAAATTGTTACGCCACAGAACCAACCTTCATCAACCATTTTTCCTCCAACTCCATCTTTTATTTTAGTTCTGCGAATCCTAAGTAGGACACAGTAGAGGGCAAGAGAGGTGTTTAGGTACGGACGGCCGGACATAAAACAACCTCTTCACCTTACAAACCGTATACATGAGGGACTCAAACAACACATAAGTGGGCAGTAAGAAACAAACACAGGATTTATGCAGATGAAATGTCAAGTGTTCAACAAGAAATGTTAATTGGCCAATAGTAGTAGTCAATAGAGTAGACAGAAAGACCGAAAATACAAATACAAACTCACACAAAAGCCTAGGAGCCAAAACTAATCGTTATTGTAAATAATACCACACGAACTGCATATCCCCCAGCTCAGAATTTGAACACGAAACGACTAATTAAATTCGCGAATGTATTTTTATTTACAATTCTTCTCCTTTTTTATCAAAACCCCTGGTGCAATCCTCCAAAGAGCGGTAGACCTTCACGTTCTGAGCGTTTTCGCGTTTTTTTATATAGATGTCAAGCGTTTCTCCAAATACAAATACGTCAATCAACTACCCGGGTCAAATATTTAATTGACTGAAAATAGATTATTGTCAAGGACTCCAGCCCTATAAAACTGAGACACGAGCAATAGGAAAACCGAGGTGAGCATGGAAAACCAAATGGTTATGTTGAGTAGTGGGTATCTGGCACTGTGAAGCTCGAAAACCCTCCATTCAAAGTGCGAAGAGGGTGAGAATTCGCAGTTAAGCGAATAACGTTATCGATTCTAGAATAACTGAAAAAAAATTTGCTTATAAAAACAGACACTTTTAGGGGATCCTTAAAAACTAGCAAGCGTTTTAGAACCATCGTCCTTAATATAGCGTAGTTATGCGCCGTTCTGGTCGATAACATGTTGCCATTTATAAGGTAATAACGCCAATATACCACACATGCATGCATGCGCAAACAAGAAAATATCAAAATGTTTTGAAACCAGTCATACCGCATGCATATATACACAGTTAGCACCACACACTCTCGGTTTGCATGCGCATTCACTATATTGCGCATGCCTGCATGTGTAGTGTGTGGACGATATAACCCCTATCTGCCCCACTCATAGGCATCTCTATTGTTATAACGGGTGATCCAAGTAGAGATCCTTTTTTCAGTAGCCTTTTTTGACAGATCACGTGTGAGTCGTGTCATGCTGTCATGTTATTTTTGTTTAGTTTGTTTGGCATTTCATAATGGAAAGACTTACGCGTGAACAACGTTTACAAATTGTTCAACTTTATTATGAAAATTCACGTTCTGTGAGGAATGTGTTTCGTGCACTTCGCTCAACTTATGGTCAACATAATCGGCCTACTGAGCGTACTATTCGCAACACCATCACCCATTTTGAGACCCAGCATTCATTATTGGATAATATTCGACCGAATAGACCACGTCCAGCACGCTGTGAAGAAAATATAGCGGCCGTAGCTGAGAGTGTACACGAAGACCGTAGAGAGTCGACTCGGCGCCGTTCGCAGCAACTCGGACTGACGTATGGAACGACTTGGAGCATTTTACGTCAAGATTTAAATTGAAAGCGTACAAAATACAGCTTGTGCAACAACTGAAGCCGCTCGACCTTCCCAAGCGACATCGCTTCGCTCTATGGGCTCTTGAAAAGTTCCAAGAAGATCCGACGTTTTCGAGGCAAATTTTGTTTAGCGATGAGGCCCATTTCTGGCTCAATGGGTATGTGAACAAACAAAATTTCCGCATTTGGGACGAAGAGCAACCTAAAGAGATTGAAGAACTGCCACTTCATCCAGAAAAAACAACGGTTTGGTGTGGTTTGTGGGCCGGTGGAATCATCGGTCCATATTTCTTTAAAAATTATGCCGGTGCGAACGGTCAATGGCGACCGTTATCGTGCCATGATAACCGACTATTTGATGCCTGAAATTGAAGCTCGTGATTTCGGCGCCATTTGGTTTCAGCAAGACGGCGCCACTTCCCACACATCGCATCAATCAATGGACTTCTTGAGAGAACATTTCGGTGAGCACATAATTTCACGTTTTGGGCCGTTCGATTGGCCACCAAGATCGTGTGATATCACACCGTTAGACTTTTTCCTGCGGGGATATGTAAAGTCAAAAGCTTATGCCGACAAACCCGCTTCGATTCAGGCCTTGGAGGAAAACATCACGCGTGTCATTCGCCAATTACCAGTCGAAATGCTCGAACGAGTGATCGAAAATTGGACTCAACGGATGGACCATCTGCGACGTAGCAACGGCCAACATTTGATAGACATAATCTTCAAAAAATAAATGCCAAAGAATGTTCTTTCAAATGATAATAAACATTTTCCATTAAATTTGAATATTCTGTGTTTTTTTCTTTAAAAAAGTAGGGAACCTCGAAATGGATCACCCTTTATTACATCCATAGAAAGATTTTCTCATGCACACTTTTTGGAAGCGATTTTAATAAAAAAATGTTTTTTGTTATTTCTTTCTCTTTCGCATACGAGGAATGAGTAAGTTCAAATACCAAGAATGCAAATATTTTTTTCGTTTGCATAAGTTGGTTGAGGTCGGTTTACTTACTTACCAGTCTCTAAAAATGATTTCCCATCCCAAATTTCATAGACATACAAAGAAATGCACAACGGGTGATCTGGCAAACATATGGCAAGTAGCCATAGCCATTGCAAAACCGCATCTTAGCGTTGTCCACGTTTATTACGGCAGTACATGACGAACAGAGATATCTAACCTCTGGTCCCGTATTTCTGGAGTACATTGACACCAAAAGATCAAAAATCTACTTCAAATGACATCTAAAAGGAAGGACGCAGCTCATATATTACCTGCAGTAATATATGAGCTGCTTCGACAAATTTGAACACCAGATCTATAGGGATTTCCAATACTGAGCCAGGGTATTGGAAAAGAGTTGGTGGCGGAGGAGCCCTCAATGGGTCAACGGCAGCGCTCATACCCCAAAAATGGGCTACTGACATCGGTATTTTTTCGGGCCGCTGTCCTAGGGTCAAAACAAGGGCCTGGCCCCCAAGGTTGGGGGTTGTGCTTTGGGTTAACTACCCACCCACAGAAAAAAATCATGGTTACGAAGCAACCAATAGCCTCGGAAAGGACTGATATTATTGTTGACGACCATGCTAAACGAAAAAAGGACAACGACGTTCGTATCTGCACTTGGAATTTGAGAACATTAAACAGGAGAGGTACAGGCGAACAACTAGCGGAAGTCCTAAATTGCTACAAAGCAGACATTACTGCCATCCAGGAAATACGATGGGATGGGCCGGGCAAAAAGAGGATGAAAAACTGTGACATCTCCTATGGACCGTGTTATAGTGAGCAGAAACAGCGACTATTTGGATGCGGATTTGTTATAAGTTCCAGACTTAGGCAAGAAGTCTTATTTCAAGACATTAGCGAAAGCATTGTAACAATCCGCATCAAGGCCGAATTCGCCAACATAAGCCTTATATGCGCTCATGGTCCGACGGAGGAAAAAGATGATATAACTACGGATTGCTTCTACGAGCTCCTCGACAAAACCTATGAGCGACTACCAAAGTACGATGTTAAAATCGTGCTGGGAGATTTTAACGCAAAGGTAGGAAGAGAAGACATATTTAGCAGTACTGTCGGAAAAAAGCCTACACGACAACACGTCTGGTAACGGACTTAGGCTAATTGACTTCCCTACGGAACGAAATGCCACTATAGCCAGCACACGGTTTCCTCACCTCGATATCCACAAGGGGACATGGCGGTCTCCAGATCAACGAACAGTCAACCAAATTGATCACATTGCGATAGACAAGAGGCACGCATCCAGTATTTTGGATGTCCGAACATTCCGAGGGGCCAACATCGACTCGGATCACTACCTTGTTGTAGCAAAGTAAGGATGCGGATATCCACCACGCCACAAAAACACCAAAATACTGTGAAAAAAATTAATGTCGAAAGACTGCAATCGCCAGAGACCGCCAAGACCTTCGCGCAATGCGTATCCCTTAACCTCTCGACTCACAACACACCACCAGCATCTAATGTCGAAGAACAATGGCAACGATGCCAACAAGCTATTAGATCAGCCGCAACTGATGTGCTAGGTTTCTCGCGGCCACCAGCAAGAAACCCCTGGTTTGATGAGGAATGCCGACAGATGCTCGCAGCCAAGAACGAGGCCTACAAGGCTAAGCTGCAGGTGAAGACGAGAGCTGCCATTGAGCTCAATAGGCAAAGATGAAGGGAAGAACATCGGCTTTTCAGAAAGAAGAAAAAAGAGCAAGAAAAGCGCGCGATCGAGGATATAGACAGGTGCCACTCTAGGAACGATGTTCGCAAGTTTCACCAAAGTGTAAAACGTCAAAGCCAAGGCTACAAGGCTCGAACAGAATCTTGTCGAGATGAACAAGGAAATATCGTAGTTGAGACACAGTCGATGCTGAGGATATGGAAGAACCACTTCTGCAGACTGTTAAACGGCGATGACGAACAACATTCCGCTGTCAGGCAGAACGAACCATTTAATATTGGCAACGACAGCGAAAACTGCCAACCACCCGACCTAAGTGAAGTGAGGATAGCTATATCTAAACTCAAGCTTAATAAGGCCGCCGCAAATGACGGCCTTCCCGCTGAGCTTTATAAAGCTGGCGAAGATGACTTGGTAAGCAACATCCACCAACTCATAAGCCAAATCTGGTCTGATGAAAGTATTGCCCGATCCACAAAAAAGGAGACCCTCTGAACTGCGCCAACTACAGAGGCATAAGTCTACTCAACATCGTTTACCAACAACCTGATCGGCCCTTATCAGTGTGGTTTTAGGCCAGGAAATTCCACAATCGATCAAATTTTCACACTTCGGCAGATCCTGGAAAAAACCCAAGAAGTCCAAATCGATACCCACCACCTATTTATCGATTTCAAAGCCGCATACGACAGCATTTATAGAGACGAACTATAGTCTAGTTTTGGTATACCGCCCAAACTCGTCCGTTTGTGTAGGATGACGATGGAGAATTATCGCTGCACCATCAGGGTCGGAAACGACCTCACCGACACATTTGATACCAGAAAAGGATTTAGGCAAGGCGATGCGCTGTCATGTGACTTCTTCAATTTGATTCTTGAGAGGATTGTGCAAAACTCCCGAGCCTATACCAGAGGCACAATTTTCCAAAAATCGGTGCAACTACTAGCATAACGTTTGCTAGTATAGAGAAGGAAGCGGCAAAAATGGGTTTGGCAGTAAATGAGGGTAAGACAAAGTATATGTGTCAACACGAAAGGACACACAATATCGACGAATTGAACAGAACGTCACCATTGACAAATTTGAGGTAGTACGGGACTTTGTCTACCTCGGCTCCGCTATTAACTCTGACAACAACATCTCGTCAGAAATCAAATGAAGAATTAATCTTGCCAATCGCTGTTTCTTCGGGCTAAGAAGGCAATTTAGTAGTAAAGCCCTCACTCGAACTACTAAGGAGATCCTATATAAGACCCTGATCATCCCAGTCCTGCTCTACGGCGCTGAAGCATGGACCGTATCAAAAGCGGATGAAGAAATCCTTGGTCGATTCGAGCGAACAATTCTTCGGAAAATCTTCGGTCCCGTTTGAGTTATCGTTGACGGGCTATGGAGACGAAGATTCAACCACGAACTATACGAGCTGTACAGCGAAATACCCCTAGTCAAAAAACTCCGCATTGGACGTTTAAGATGGCAAGGACACGTAGAAAGAATGGACACCAATACTCCGGCTCGCAGAGTCTTGATTCCCAGCCAGACGTCGGACGCAGTAGAGGAAGACCTCGGCTTAAGTGGCGCGCACAAGTAGAAACCGACCTCAACCAACATGCCTAATTGGAGAGGCATGTTGGTTGAGGCCCAGGTTCATCCCGGACTGTAGCGCCACTTAACAACATTACCTGCAGTGACGAAGAGGAAGAATCTATGGGAAACTTTATTATATGTGTTCCACTCTATCACAAAGCAAAGACTATACCTATGTGAGTACGTATGCAACTTTTGACTTATGACACTTTTGAGAAATGTCATCATGGCCGACCTGAATAATTTTTTTAAGAAATCATGGTTTCAGAAGTGATTTTCTGAATGCTTATAGGTGTGTTTCAATCAGCTCACTACAGATAATTATATTCGTTTAGCACTGTCAAGCTTTCCAGGACATTTTTAAAACTCATTTCAGAAATGCTTATATTTACTTAAAGTATTTCCATGAACCCCTGTATCCAAACTTTATTTTCATATGTACAGACGATATGAAAATTTATTAAGATGATAAACCGTCTACAAACCTTTTGAGTTCACTGGTCTTCAAATACAAAAACCAAACTAAGGCAATCATTTAGTGAAGTTGGTACCAGGTATCAGATAATAAACTTTTTCACCTTAATCCCAAATTCCAAAATAAATCTTCAAGATTCTGGTTTGTTAAATATTAGCATATAAATGGAATAATAAGTGAACCTAATAGCCCTGTCGTACCACCATACAAATCGTCCTTCCACTCTGCGGATCCTTTTGTTTTTTATTTGCTGAATAATAAAAGCAGCATGATGGATTCACATAAATTTACTGCACGTCCAATTCACAGGGAATCACTTTTGGGATGACGTTCTTCTGCAGGGGCAGACAATTCGTTGCAAATTCAAATCATCAATCACACAGGGTACATCAAAATCAGGCTCTCAGTAAGTTATTGCAACAATAAATCAGGACCACATAATCACGGTACATCGATTTTTCGAATTTGAATTTCAGCATGTCCAGGAGGTGTATACTCCTGCATTATAATCTGATCTGATGCAGTCAACACAAATCGCAAATTCGCATAGCATGCATGTAGAGGAGCAACACGCAATCACCTTTAAAGAACCATTGCGGTTGCAAGGCATAACTCATCTTTCGAAACCGCAGTGAGCGAAATGCTCACGCAAAATGTTAATCTCAACTTAAACCAAGGTTAGTGCGCATTGTGATTCAATTCTCTGTGGAAAGTATGTGGGCGTTATCCGTTCATTGTCCTGGGACAAATTGGCTTATATAAAGCAGACTGCATGCATGAAGCTAATTGCGATTGCACGACACACAACACTGATGCCAATCACTGAACAGTACATTTGCATTAATGACACTCTAACGTCGGGTAATGCTTGTGTGTGCCGCGTGCAGGCAAATACAGTAAATTGTTCATCAAATCCTCGAGACTATAATGGAAACAGTTCACTGACCAAGGCAACCAATGAACTCCCAGCAGACAATACCGTGCATGCAATGGTGGGTTTGGTTCGTTTTAGTGCGCTCTATGTTAACGGAAACCATAAAATTGTAGTGCGAGGAGCTGTTGTCAACGTGTGCTTTCAGCAGGATACTAACGCTGGAAGCATGCAAACAGCGGATAAGCTGAAGTGAAATGTTTTAGTTTTAATGGCGATGTAAATGGCTTTGATTTCGTGGAACTGGGTTTAGATTGTTATTGAGTTTTATTCTGTATCTAGATTTAATTGCCTGGGTTAGAGATTAAAGTTTATTCTTCCAATAAAAGGGCAGAGTTCACAAAGTAGGGGTGGCTGATGAAACGCGCTCACAAAAAGAAGGAGTTATACATTTTTTTTGTAATTAATTGGCTTAATGCTTGTGTCTCCATTGAATGATGTATACGGTGGTATGCTTATCATTTTGGAAAAGCTTGACTAATGCCCAAATTTTAAAGTCCCAATGTGGCCAAAATATAAAATGAAGGAAACGTTATATGAGTTCTCGTAAAAAGCGACTTAAGGTGGCCACAAGTCAAGGACATTTTTTTAGAATTCCGATTGAAATCTACATGGCGAATGACGGGAAAAATTTTGAAAACCCAAAACCAGGTTAAAACAATAAGGCTTGTGATACAAATTGTAAATTTGAACGGTGTAGAGTTCTAGTTAGTCTAGTTAACATGAATTGAAATTCTGCGTTACCCAAGTTTGAACTGAATGTGAGGACTCTACTCGAATCTAAGGGTCTCAAAATGTCAACACCAAAGGCATACGTGGCAGACAGCTTCTTCATTCGTGACTTGTTTCTGTTGATTCAAATCTTCAGCTTACATGAGATTGACGTTGTTACTAAAAACGCACATCCTCATTTTTGCCGGAGGAGTTTGCTTCAACTTTAGGGGATTGTGTTTCCTCAAACCAATTTGTAGATTAATAGTTTCCTAGAAGCCGCTCTTCTTCCTTATGAAGCTTTTGAATATTGCGTCGACCACATCCGTAGAGGATATCACGAAATTCCTTTGAAACCAATCTAGCAAAGACCGATATTTTTAAAGAATATTTAGTAAGCAGTGTCAGATGGGCTCAGACATGTAGTCAATTAAAATAGAATAGATAAAGGAAATGACAAATATTAACGATGGCACCTTTTCTAAGCACACGGCTTGGAAAATAGTCAATTAGGTGTGAACTCATAGACAATCTACAATCGTTTTTATTGTATATAACGCATCAGTTCACATACAATGCGAGAACACCAGCAGCTTAAGATTTAATATCATCAGGCCAAGGATTCCTTCATTACAGCAACAAGTAAATGATTACGTTTCTCTAGTGGAACTTCGTCAAATAACAGTTTTGAATTGGACTTTTAGTTGCGACTCAGTCTCCGTTAGGAATGTCATGTACGGGAGAACTAAAGGGTGCCTTATAAGCTCTTCGCAGTTAATTTTGTAATTCTTGGATCCTCTCTAAGCGAACTTTAGTGCGCGATTTAAAGGTTTGATGACGTATAGAAGATAGAAAAAGAGAGTGCACAAGCACTCCATATGCAACTTTTTCTATAGATGGCGGGACCGAATATATGATCTGTGAAAATGTCGTCTGGGAATAGCCCTTAACGTTTCAAAATAGATGGCGGGGGATTGAAATTCACCAGAAGCATACCTGAGCGCAAAAAAACATATCCTGGCGAGCCTTGTAATCTATGGACTTATTTAGTTACGTTAGTAGCGCTACAATCCAGAATGAACCTGCAGCCTCGAGATATCAATTGACGTGATATTAAATTATTAAAAAAAAAACAACTATTAAATAGTACCAACCATACAAAATACTAAGGACTCTAAAAATAATCATAAAAAGTGTACAGACTTCACAAACACGAATCCAATAAAGTGCAATTAAATGTTCAGGCCTATGCTGTGGTCAAGCCTGTCCGCACAGAAACAGAAACCAATTAAATAGCATTTCCGGGCCACAAACCCATTTATTTACCGTCCCTATGTTTACCCGAGAGATTAAATTATTCGCCCACTTTAATCATATAAGCAAAAACATATAATTGAACATTTATCAAGGATGTTGGTCGGGATGTAGATTTATTCCTTGAGTGGAAATTAGACTTCACAGAGTCATTAAAGCAGAAAGGTCATTTGTCACCTTAATCATCAGAAGCAGATCAGATTACGAGTACATTAAGCTCACCCAAATTAAATTACAGGAGAACATTACATTTTAATCCCTGTACTGTTGAGTAGATTCCTTTTTTTGTGTACGTCCACCCACTCTGTAAACGGGTTAAATTAAAAACACAATCAAACAAGCACAAGCTGACCTTTTCACAACTTGAAAGAGCACAAGAGCGCATTTATAAACAGGACAATTCTCTCACGCCAACGCCGCAGGAGAAAATGTCAATTAAAATGCAAATGAAGTACTCAATCGGGATGGGATGTGTCAGATGGACATGAACTTTAAGATGCGTATCTATAATATTCAGCACTTACCCAAACTCAAGTCGTAAGCACAAATGTATTCGGATGTTGTAAATTGATATGTTAAGGCTGTCTTGCCGACCCCGGATGCCCCAAGCATGGCGATTTTATATGCTGGTATCTGTGCCTTGCCCTGTGCATCACGTTTGTCCTGGTCGAGGATTATATCACCAGATGTTCTCGACGCATTGCTGAAATGTAATTAAACAGAATGGTGTAGGTTAAGATGGATTGACGCAATTAGTTGACGATTTGAAGAAGCATCAACAAAGCAGACCAACCTGTTGTTGCGATCCTTGCCACTGTTTGAGGTGCCTGTCGATGTGACTGAATTAATGGAACGTGATCTCCGACTTCTGTGAGTAAGTTCGTAAGGGAGTAGACAAAAATACGTTATTGGTCATTTTTATTAACATAAAGGCAATCGCACTTACCTCAGGGAATCACCTAAATTGCAGACACCGTGCGATGTGATGCTGAAGCTCCGTAGGCGATAGTATTCCAAATCCAAGTCGGCACAATGGATTGCGGCACGTCTGGTATCGGCTAGACGTGGCTAAAAGGAGAATAGAAGTGGTGGGCGTTTATTTGTATTCTGGGCATTTAAATGCGATTGAGTTTTATACACACGACCAGGGGGAGTTAATTGATCGATTTGATTACTGGTGTCATTTATTTGAGGAAGGTGTGAAAGGAGTGGACATTCAAGAGCAAAATGATTCTTTGATTCGTACTTGAATAGAACTGACTTAGATAGGCGTATCTGAGAAAGGGATAGTACTTAAAATAAGGATGAACATCACGTTTACAGTTTGTAATTTGTTTTTGCTTGTGACAAGGATACTCTATTAGAAGAAATCCACCCGAGAAAAAACACTTCTTTGGGCAACGACATCAACACAAGGTTAGAGATAAGTTTTCGAAAAAAATCCATCGCATGTTTGATGTCGAGAGAAGTGCCAGAGAAGGTATAACAAGCATTATTGGAGATTAGAAAGGCTCAGTGCCGCATTAGTAAGTAGTAGTATGATGAACTGTAGCGTATAAGAGCCTGTGTTTGATTGGTTACCACAAACCCATACGTTTTGCACGGTAGTTAATTACACTTACCCCCGTATGGTGTGCTAAACAAAAAGAAAAACATACATTACATTTGTCACCAAAGGCTGCAGATCATAGGACGCGTATTATTTGTGATTAGCCCATTCAGGTCAAGAATAATGGACCTAGGTTAGTGATCGCATAGCTATGATCCGCATCAGAACAACTTTCTGAGCTTCCTAGATTCAGCTGTGTCTCCTAACGCTGGATGGCATGCGATGCAAGGATCAGTTTGGAACCTCATCTGAACGTTTTTAAATATGTAGAGGATTTGAGGTTATCATCCGAATTCTTTAATCTCGTGCTGAAATTGATAGTCCGTTGGGCAGGTGTATATGAAAAAGACATTATCTTCCACAAATCCATTAGCTACTGGGATATCAACGGTCGCTCCCATCGTACCATTGTAGAAGCATTTACGGTAATTGGTGAACTGGCGAAATGCATTGGTCTAGTAGTTAACGAGGAAAAGACAAAGTCTATGCTTTCAACAAATAATGCACTCTCAACAAAATGTCGCTGATATAGTTAAAGGGTTGAGGTACGACAAAGACTGATTAAGTCGATGTTTCTTTAGTTTAGCAAAACAAATGGGATTACAACTCCTACCTGTTCCTAAGTCTAAATGTTTATTCTACCGAAGCGTAATCCTACTAGCTCTACTTTGTTTATCGATTTTTGAATCCTGTGATGCAACCTCGATCTTTATTACCTATAGCAAGATGTGCATGCCGCAGTACAAAAAGTACAAATATATCGAATATATTGCCTCGGCCACATCGAGCGAATGAACATTAATACTCCAGCGAAGAGAATCTTCGAATACCAACCTTCAGGTCCAAGTTGACAGGAAATACCGAAACACCGGTTTAGAGATCAAGCGATCACATTCGCCAGGGCATTTAAAATGAACAACTTGAAGCAAGTTAGTGGCGATATCGCATTAATTAAGGAATTGAAGGGTTTGCGTTCTGCAAAAGTCTTGGCTATTTCTTGTGATTTTCTAACAGTATTTCGACGTTATTCGGGGTGTTTTGGATGTCTGCACCCTTTCCTTGGCTCGAACAAGGAAATGGTCCAGATCGATATAAGCCCCTTGGAATGTTAAGACATTTAAAATACTACATGCTAAACTTTTTTCTTTTTCAGATGAGCGAACGGCATCCTGATTATGGTGATATTTTGTCTCACAGCAAAGTCAATAAGCCTAAGTCATTGTGTTGACTAATATTTGGCCTCTTTTCCTATTTTGGCATTGAAACCATTCAGCAGGATTTTAACATCCTTAGCGATGTCATCTTATTCCACCGTCGGAACGTGAGCACATATATTATTTAAAAAAGGTTTTAGACAAAAGTATTATGTATCCCGTAATAATAAAGGGCGTCCCATAATTCACGCAAAATTTAATTTTGATAGGAATGGTCCGATAATGCCTCCAGCCTAAAATCCGCATCAAACAGTCACGAGTTGTGGATACAATGGTTTCTTAAAAATTACTCGTAGGATTTCTGAACTCCAAAATGCGACAATATTGAAGATTTACGAAGCCATCAAGATGAAAATGAGCTTCATCACTGAAGATGATTTTGTTTGAAAGTCAGCATCCACTTGTTGTTGTTACAAAAACTATTCAACGAACTCTCTTCGCGCATGGTCAGTAGTCTGCAGTTCTTGAGTCAATTGAACTTTGAAGTATAATGTTTCAAGTCTTTCGTGAGAATTCGCTGTAAAGAGCTTCTCGAAATGCCTAATTCTTGAATGCAATAGGCAATACTCTCGCGAACTGCTTTGATGTTTTCTGTTGAATGACTTTTGACAGGACACTTGGAGTGCCTAAGATCACAAATTGATACATTCTCCCTGAATTTTTCAATTATTCTCTTCACAGTTGATGGTTTTATATCACTATGACGGCCATATATTGCTATTTTTAAAATGATGCCTAATAGTTATGGGACACTCTTTATAAAGGGTTTTTCAATCGGGAACCGTCGAAGTTGACAGTTTCTGAAAGCTATGTTCCTTTGTCAAATCAGTTTTTTATTATTCAGTCACAGATGTTTTTTTTTTTGTCCGTGGGCTGGTGGAAATCTTCATAGACACGATAGCACGTGCCCAAAGTAGTGGGAGATTTTTACTCACTAAAACCACCACCCATTTTGTATTTCTATTGCAACTTAGCATTCGACTTATCCAGCAATTTTTTTATCACGAGTATATAATATGTTTGGCAGGTAACTTTCCTTTGAGAGTTTCTGCTTTTTCCGCAATTTATAGCGCGGTTTGTTACTATCGGGCCAAATCTAAGGGTTTAGTTCTTTGAAGACGCCGCAATATATTTGTTTCGTCAAGAATTTGGGGACTGTTGTGTTAACGCGTCCTAATAAACGTTTTTTATTTAGGAATACCCAGATCTCTGCGTAGATCTTCGTTCCTTACGTACCACGGCGCATTGACGAATGATCTTAACATTTTGTTTTCAAAAGTTTGTAAAATGTTTAGATTCGTTTCACTGGTACAACCCCATATTTGTATACCATATGTCCAAACCGGTTTTAGCACTTGCTTGTATAATATCAGCTTGTTATCAAGGTTAAGCTTCGAATATTTTCCGAGCAACCAGGACATTTGCTCTCATTAAGTGCAATCCGCCAGGATTTAGTCCATTCATTAACCTCGTTAAGAGCGTTTTGTAATTTGATATTTGTTTCCCCTATTGTTGTGCCAACTGCTAGTATAGCAGTATCGTCAGCAAACGTTGCAACTATTGTATCGTTTGTTTGTGGGATATCACGAGTGAATAGGAGGTACAGGATTGGTCCAAGGACGCTTCCTTGCGGTACACCTGCCATTATTTCTTTGAACTCGGAATTTCAAGTTTCACACGGAAGAGTCTATGCTCAAGATATGACACGAGGATTTTATATAATTGTTCTAGCAGAACTTGACTTAGTTTAAAAGTAAGGCCTTTGTGCCACACCTTGTCAAAAGCTTGCGACACGTCAAGAAATACGGCTGAACAAATTTTCTTTTCTTCGAAAGCTTTCTCAATTACATCTGTAATTCGATATACTTGGTCCACCGTTGAATGTTTACTTCTAAACCCAAATTGATGGTCAGGTAAAAGACGTTTTTGTTCAATTATGGGGTGTAAGCGACCGAGTAATATCCGTTCAAAAACTTTTGAAATTATTGGAAGAAGTGAAATAGGCCTGTAAGATTTTATTTCATTCGGTGATTTTCCTGGTTTTAGAACCATAATCATTTCCGCGACTTTCCACTGTCTTGGTATGTATTCTTATCTGATTGCTGCGTTTATAATAAAAAGAAGCTTAGTTAATGCTTTTCGAGGCAACATTTTAAGAAGTTCTCCTGTAATCAGGTCATAACCAGGAGTTTTTTAAGCTTTAGTTTCTGTATTTCCCGTTTAAGCTCGGCAATACTTGCATATCTTACTATGTTTTTATCGGCTGTACTCTCGAATATATTAATGTTTTCATTTTGCGCTGAACCATCAAATGGCTTAAATGTTTCCTCAAGATGTGAGGCAAAAACGTCAGCTTTTTCCTTATCGCTTTTTGCCCAAACGTCTTGAGTTACCCTAATTGGCGGCACAGCGATTTTTGGCCGTTTTATGACTCTAATTGCTTTCCAGAGCGAATAATACTTTGCAGATAAGTTTCTACTGCATGGTTTTTAAAACTTTTAATCGAATTTGATAGCAAATTACTCAACCGATTGAGATATGTTTTATCTTGCGGGGCACGAGTTTGGTGCCATCTTTTACGAGCTTTTCTTTTTTGTCTTACTAAATCTTGTATTTCTCGGGGGTACTTAATTTTACTATAGCTCACAATTTTGTTCTGTTGAGGAGTATTATTCCATGCTGCTTTTTGGATGGTATTGATAAATGAGTCAACAGCGACTTCGAGTTCCAATGGGGTTCTAAGCGATACACCCAGTCGGATATTATTTTCAATATCGTTTTTGAAACCTTCCCAGTTGGTTTTTCCGTTTTTTAATCTGGGTGGTTTTTCATTTATAATCAGTAACTCGCTTCTTGTTAAAATTACTGGAGAATGATCAGAGGAAAGATCAAAGCATTCTTCAACTTTGATTCGATTGGACGGCAGACCTTTTACAACGAAAAAATCGATCAAATCCGGTATTTTTCTAACATCAGTTGGCCAGTAAGTTGGTTTTCCCGTAGAATGAAATTCGGTATTGTACTATCTACCTACATCATAAAGCATCCTACCTTTCTGTGATATGCATCTATTTGCCCAGAATGTATGTTTTGCATTAAAGTCCCCTCCGATGGCAAAACGTTGTCCAAGGGAATTAAGCAAGTTTTCAAAGTCAATTTTCTCAACCTTGCATCGTGGTGGGCAGTAAATAGACGATATCTTCAGAAAGGATTGTCTGCTTTTGAATTGTATAGAGCTAACTTGCATTGTTTCGATTTCTAGCTTAAGATCAATCGAATGTTCGATACACTCTTTTATATATAGTGAGGCTCCACCTCTAGTCTTATTCGATGGATGTAGAGCATGATAGTCGAGGTAACCTTTAATTTTTAAGTTCGAATTACTCTTTGCGTGAGTACTAAATCGTGATTTCACAGATGTGCAAAAGCACGTACAAAAGATAAAATCTTACTATCAAAATGTGTGTTCTCTAGTCTAAACGTACGTTGCAAACGTTGTGCCCATTTTACAACAGAAGCGGTGGCCCATCAAAGTCGACTCTCAATATTGTAGCCTAATTTAAAATGACCGATTCGGATACCAATCAATCATCAAGGAAAGTCGAGAACATAGCTAATGTATGTAAAAATGTGTAGGAAACCCGAGGTAGTCAATTCCTAACCGACTCAAAGACTTTCGCAGACTTAGACGTGGCCATTTTACTTTGGGATTAAATCCTAGACCCATACAAGATACAACCTGATTCATAGGCAACGCCGTTTGTTTGTTCGCTGGGCTTCGGAGCGTTTGGAAGAGAACCCCTGTATTGGCCGGAAAATCACCATTAACGATGCCAAGCCATACGAGGTTGACCAGGTTGCAATGCATCCACAAAACTTTATTTTTTTGGTGCGGATTTTAGGCCAGCAAGGTTGTTGAGGCCATTGTAACGGCACACGGAATGCAACAATGAACATAGCCATAAACGATTTGAAGGAAGGGTTATGTCTCGAAGAGGTGACGTGAATTGGCCATCAAGATCTTTTGATTTGAACCTGTTAGATTTTTGCTTGTGGGGTTAAGTCGCATGTATGTGGCAATAAGCCGACCATAAGGGCGTTGCTCAAATTTAGCCGAATCTTTGCGGTATTGCCATTGAAAATAGGACCGTACCACCATGCGAAGTCGTGGCGGATATTTGAACTATAATTTATTTTATTCCTAATAACATACATAGGCCTTTTAAATCAAAAATATATTAAATTAATACCTCCTGACAGTTAGGTTACGCATAATAAATGATTGTTATATTAAAGATCTTAGACTTCAAGGTATGGAAGATGTCAAAGATCTTAAGGTCTTATTTGAAAACAATGTCTTCACAACTCCATGCTAGGATTTCTTAAGCGAACTTTCAAGGACTTTGAAGATATATATACTACTCTACATATACTTCTCGTTATTCAGACCTCAGTTGTATTAAAATAAATTTAAAGGGACATTTTCATTAAGGCAGCTGGTCTATGACAACCTAGGCGTATACATACTATTTCTACTCTTATATATCCACAATATAATTTTCATGATTTCATTTTGGACTTTTCCAAATGACTGCTTTGCCAAAATTGCTTCAATTAAATGCAATTAAAAAGAAAAAGAAAATTCATACCGATGTAGGTATGCACAAAGATACATAATATCATGAATGGGAGCAATTAAAACGAAAAGAGTTCGTTGGCATTTTTCCATAAAACCAAATCTTTTTTTGTGGATATTTTTCTCAGCAGAGTCAATAGCGCTTTAATGATGGAATGATGTGCTCGGTTAAAGTGGTAAACATGAACGCAAACAGCAATGAAATGCATACATAGTTAATGTTGTCCTATTTGAAAAATCCCCTGACAGCAATGTATTTCATTTTTGAAAGATAACATTAAAAAACATTTAAAAGCTTGCGTGTTCTTCCAGATACCTCTAAGCGATGGTAATGCAATCGAGTTGACTGCTTTTGTAATAGAAGTTCGGATAATATTATAATTTGAAAAAGATTGCTCATTGTATGTATTTCAGAGTGCATTACATGTTCCAAGGTCAGTTAATTGCCAATGGCTTGAACATGATAGAATCGTGTTCCTTTTATATACAACAATAAGTGACGTTAATTATATTTTGAGAATCTAACATGTGTTTATGTTAGTTTTTCAGTTGTTACTTTTAAATACGAGATTTAATTTTGTGCTGCACGCAATTTGTTGCGGGTGATCAATTTTAATATCTGAGGCTAAAATTTGATACACCAAAAATAATTGTTCTCTACGAGCGTATGAAGGAGCACATCGGGAGAATACCTAATCATATTTATGTAGCCTAATTTCGTCGCCAAAGAATACAGGAGGAAGCTACTTAAAGTGCATAAGAATTGGTTTAAGGTAAATTTCCGTTTGCAGTTCTTTTCAGAACCGTTCTTATGGACATTGAAGCTTGAAAAAAAATGGTATAAACAAAGATATCTGACGGTAATAATCTAGACAACGCGACGCCTAAACGTTGTAACAGTGACTACACATCAATTGTACTTATTTTACCTCCCAGTGGTAACCTCCAGATATTGGTTTCATCCAACCGGATTTTATTGGGTCATTCATTTCGTGGATACAAGTTGGTAGCGCTGGCATTTGACACAAACTTAGCTATCATTTGAAGTGTCATAATATTAGTTGAATGTTTGCCATTTACGATAATGGATCAAACAAAGCATTAAAACTAATAAAACGTACTACAAAAGTGGTAATTCAAATCCTAATTCACGCTCAGTGAAAAATACTGTCAATTCACAGCGACATGGTCGAATAACCTATGGTTTTTGTTGGGAGATTGAAGATCATGACTTGGACGATATGTGGTTCCAACAAGACGGGGCAATACGACACACAACACGACCAATGACTTTATTGCGTAAAAAGTTTCTTGGTCGCGTAATTTCACGTTTTTTCGACGTCAATTGGCCACTAAGATCATGCGACCTGACACCGTCAGATTTTTTTCTGTGGAGCTACGCAAAAGATCGTGTTTACGCGTATTATCCCCGAACGCATTAAAAACCAATATTACTCTTGTTATGGCGGAAAAACCAATTGTAAAGAAGCAACTAAACGACGATGTTTAGAAGATTCAGCGACTATGTGGAAGTCTCTAAGCCAACAAACGTTAATTTAAATTAGCCACAATGCGACTGACAAAAGGCATGCTTACTGTATGATGGATTTCGGAACATTCTGAGCAAGTAATATAGAATTAGATACAGGTAACAATCGACCATGCACAACTAATATTATGATAAAATTCAACATCGAAAGACTGGAATCGCAGGAGACCATCTAGACCAGTGCAGAATTTCTCGCTGAATATACATATTAGTATTTAATGTCGAAGACCAATGGCGATGAAATCAAAAAAAATGGTTTTACAAAGAAATACAGATCCTCGCAAGGAGAAGAGCTGCCATTGAGCTTTATAGATTCTGATAGAGGAAATAAAGAAAAACATGAAAAGCGCAAATCAAAGAAATTAAGAGAAATAATGTTCGTATTTTTAATAAAAGTTCGTAACTAGGGCTACGAGGCCCGCACATAATCCTGCCAGGATTAACATAGAAAATCGGTATTTGAGTTACTGTCGATGCTGAATATATGGAATAATCATTTCTGCAAACTTTTAAACGATGACGACGAACAATATCCCACTCACAAGGAGAACAAAACATTTAGATTTCAAATGGTTCCTTTGCCCGATCCACAAAATCCTGAACTACCGCATAAGTCTCCTCAATGTCCTTTAGAATATCTTATCTGCCGTAGTGGATGCTTGAAACCATTCAGCAATAACCTGATTATAGTGGTTTTAGACAAGAAAAGTCCATAACCGTCAAATTACCATAGATCCTGAAAAATAACTCTTAAAGTCCAAAACGATCCCACCTTTTTGTCAATCTCAATCTTATCAATCAGAGCTATGTCTAGTTGCAGTATACCGTCCAAACTTTTCGTCTGTGCTGGATGATGATATCAGCTATTCTATCAGGATCAGGAACGACATCACATATAATTTCAAAAAAATGTTAACAAGGTGGTCAAAGTAAATCATTTCACTTCGCTTCCCGGCCTCTTGCGAAAGTCTGACAAACATTGAAGAGCATAACACTGTCAAGAGAAGCTTCTCGAATTTGTTGTTCGAAGTCGGCGTTAAACCGGAGTTTCCCTTGTTTGGAGCACAAGCATAACCTCTATTCACAAATAAATAGAAAAACCTTGGTTAGAGGACCTATATGGACTGTTGATGAAAGATTTGTTCATCGATCCTTCGCTATATTTGCAATATTTGTTTGCGTTGGGCCTAATTTAACTTTCAATTAACAAATTGACACCCAACGTTGAACTCTTTTGTTTTTTAGTTCCTATATCCCCATTTTCTTTTTGACATCTGGGACAGCTAATCAAATGAACGCTCCAAATATATTTAATATCCCTTGTCGGCTACAAGTATATTAGGGCATGAAACATACTGCATCATTCTCTCCAAATGCTCCGAATGAGATTCATTCACCTTTCACTCTATCCTCTCGAGGGTAAATCCACTTTCCATATCTGATTACAATGGTGCGACAAACTGCTTATTGCCCATCAGCCAACCTAGCCACCCTGTATATTAATTCCACTTACCACCGGAGTCGGTGCAAACTAACCACCCCTCTTCAATTACTCTAGGCAAATGAATAATTAATGCGATGCGACAGGGATTACTATGACATCCGTCAAACCACCCTACCACCCATCCATCTGTCTGAGAAATTAATATCATTACGGTACATGAAATGCCACTGCAGCAGGAAGTCTATCATTCAGATGTGCATCAAAATCCGAAACAATAACAACAACAATACCAGCCTGTAACAATAGAATGTTTTTTTTATTGTTTACCTTTCTGCTCTCAGCCGGCATGCTGGAAGTCCTTAAGCGTTGCTTCTGTTTGCTACCAAATTGCGCTATGGTTGCTGAGCTGCCACAAAAGAATCCACCGCCTCCTACTCCGCCGACAATATCACCCCTATCACCTCTGGTCACATTGGCAGATGGAGTCGGTGATATGCAGCCATCTGTTGCTGCCTCCAGAACGGATGTCATTGCATTGTTGGACCCGCTGCCACCGCCCATCATGTGTATGGGTGATGTGGCAGTATACTGGGGGGATACAGCGCCAGACATTGCCTGCTTGAATGTCAATACCCCACCACTCAGCTCGACTCCCATCGACGATGAGCAGATTTTGCCTTTAGCGTTCACAGGAGATTTCGCATGTGATATCCTTTCCCTGAAACAAAAAAAAAAAAAAAAAGAACACACATACCAAGTTAGCATACGAATGTACATATATGTGAGTGAAGAGTTTGAGTTGTGAATAATTTATGTGTGCGCCAAGAAGGAAGGTCCTCTACTATGTAGGAGGACCTGTCAAGTGAAAATCAATACGTGCAGGCTGCTGCAGAGAAATTAGGTTAATTCCATTGGGGTGGCTAAGTTAAGCGACAAAGTGAAGACAGAGTTTCCAACTTCGGTACCATACCGTTAGCGAACAATTTAATTTACAAATTATGAGTGGAAAAATATTTTTTTTTCGTCGGTAATGAAATCCACGAGATGTTGTCGACAGTCAGACGTTACTATGCCTAATGAAGATTTATTGGAAGATTCCCTTGGTCTGGTGGTGGGATCAGGATGGGATGTAATTGAGCATGTTCTTGGGAAGACTAGAAGTAGTGGCAAACTGTTTGGCACTATTGCCAAGTTGTTGCGGGATGTCTGCCATCGCTGTGGTATCGTATTTGATTGGCTTCATTTAATTAATTTAGGCAATGAGGTTGGTGGAGTAGGACAGACGGACTGAAGGAAACGAAGAATTTCGAATCTGCTGAAGTAATTGATATGTTGAGCAGTTGGAAATTTTAATTGTCTTACATTGAGTGCGTGGTAAAATTGTAGGTATATATACATATAAAGGTTTATGTAGAAATAAAGTAATTTTATCCATCAAGGATATTGCTTCT
This sequence comes from Rhingia campestris, assembly GCA_932526625.1. Lineage (NCBI taxonomy): Eukaryota > Metazoa > Arthropoda > Insecta > Diptera > Syrphidae > Rhingia > Rhingia campestris. The sequence continues at coordinate 47,031,219 of OW052182.1, read as the reverse complement.
AATTTAATAAATAATGAGAATGAAAAGGAATTTCATTATTTCAAAATTATGGTGGTTCATTAACATCTAGTAGTCATCCCCTTAAGGCTAAAATCTGTTTTAATAAACAGCTTGTAACTTTTGTAAAAAAAGGATAAAGTTGCGTCAGCTTAAACATGATGGTTTTTGTTTTTGAACTAGTTATACTCACTGGATTTTCAATCAGTCCACTCATTTTGATCATTAAATTACCTTTATCCCAACCTACCATTCAAGTAAACATTTATATGATGTGGGCGTAGCTAAAAACTTTATATGGATGAAATATAGAAAATGATGTCATTTGATCCAAATCAATGTTTTGTTCTAAAAGTGGGCGTGGAAGTAGTTGAATATCAGAAATATATTCCTGAGTTCATGAACAAAGAGCTAATATATCAAATTTCATCATCCTAGCGCATCATTTTCGGACTGACCAATATACAGCTATGACATTATGACATAAAAATCGTTTTTATTAGAAAAAAAAACACCCCAAAAAAGTGTGTGTGGATTACAATGATCGATAGACAAAATGTTCATAGCAGATATATTGAAGTATTCGCATTGAAAAAACTTGCTTCAAATTTTACCAAAAAACCTTTTTTTTTACAGTAAACGACACCAGAAAGTGAGCGAGGGAAAAACATGATTTAGTCGAAATATAGAAATTCAGATTGTCTTGTTCACTTTTTCAAAAATAGCGTTTTTCTGAAAAGTAGGCTTGTCAGTCGGTGAATTCTGTTGCGTTCGTGTACTAAATGCGTTCATGTACTAAATTTCATTATTTTAGCTCAAAATGTAAGGCTCTTAAACGGGTCACATACGGATGGATGGAATACTCTTTTATGGAAGCCTTCATGAAAGTGTGTAGTCTATGTGTTCACAGCAAACATTCGATTTTTTATGAGATCGTTGATAATGGAAAATAAATTCATAGATATTAAGACAAACACGTCGATCGATTAATATGAGCATTTATTCGATCTGACCTAGCAAGCAAGAGACAGGAATCAATTGAAACTGGTAACCTCGATACTCCCTATATGACGATCAATTAACCACCAATACATCAGTATCATCTAACAGTTGAAATTACCATCCTTTACGAAAACAAGGATGAATTGGCTACTGTACTTGAAAATAACTGATATAGCAGGTATACAAGCTAAATATTCGTTACCAGCAGCTTAAGAAATTGTCGAGGAATAAAAAATATATTATAAATGTTCAAACAGCAAGATATCAATCTATTATTAGAGCGATATAGACACTGCCAAGGAAACATGGTCATCAACGGGTTTTATGGAACTACAAAGAAACTGACTGATATAATCTATGTGACTTTTACGATTACCTTTCTTGGGAATTTTTTTGTTTTATGTAAGGTGGTGTCAATACATGTCCAGAGCCCAAAGAGCTTAGAATTTAATTCATATAAAACGCAGCATTTATCATTTTCAAGAAGGAATAGTTCAACCAAATCTGAAAAAAAATTCTTTCAAAATAATGGCTCTATTCATGAACAGAAAATTACGAACTGTTTTTGGTAATTATGGACGTCAAAATATGCATATTATTTATCGGTTTTGTAAACATGTGTTGTCGATGGCTGGAATTGTGTAAAAAGTCATCAAACAATTGTATCAAACGTGCAAAGTTTCTCCAGCAGAGCCGATATGTTCGAAGTTACATGTTTCTAACAGCGAAGTCGAGTCCAATTATTCACTTTGGAAAGGCAATAAAAGACCCAAAAATATTAGCGCCACCAATAAGAATTAATCAAAATGAATGGGCAAGGGAAGATAATTAAAGACCAGACGTTTTTATCGCCAATCTGGAAGAAACCCTTTAAATTTGAAGATCGATAAGCGAACTAAAACATGAGATCGGGAATCTTAAATCTAGGAAAGCTCCTGGTTATGACTCAATTACCGAAGAAGTTCTTAAAGTTCTATATAGAAAAGCATTAATATAATCTTCTGCATATTATGAATGCTGCGCTAAGATTAAAACACGATGCGAGTAAATAGGAAGGTGCGGAATGGGTTTAAAACCAGGAAAACTGTCAAATGGAGTAAAATCTCATAGACCTATTTCGCTTCTTCCAGTCTTATCCAAAACTTTGGAGGGGATATTGCTTAGGCTCCTATAACCGGTAATAGAAGATAATAATCTTTTCCCTTACCACCAGGTTCACAGAATTACTGATGTAATCGAGAAAGCATTCGAAAAAAAATTTGTTATTCTCCAGCGTGGCACGAAGGCTTAAAATTCAAATTACGACTAGTTCTCCCAGTACACCTATACAATATCCTAGACTTATATTACGGGAATATATTCTGCAGTGTTAAAAGAGTTCAGTCGGTGTACCATAAGAAGGGAAGTGTTCTTGAGCCGCTTTTCTGCTCGTGATATACCGAAATAAAATGGCACTACCCTTGCTACCCTTGCAGTGTTAAAAGAGTTCAGTCGGTGTACCATAAGAAGGGAAGTGTTCTTGAGCCCTTGCTACTTTTGCTGATGACAATGCTATCCTAGCAGTTAGTGAAACGATTGAAGCAAACGGCTGCAAAATTGCAAAATGCAATATTTTAGAAACTTTTTCAAAATATGTTAAGTGTTTAGCGAAATTATCCAAGTTCCATGGTGTGCGAGAAACAACAAAAGTATCCGTAGAGATCTCGGAATTCCTACAATCAAAGCTGAGACTAGAAGTTCCACGCGAAAGCATATAAATCGATTATTTTTATTTATTTAATTTGGTCCTTTACACGTTGTTTGGCCTTGTTTTTGAATACAACATCAATCAAGTGGAAGTCCATTTGCAATCTGGCATGCGCACCATCTTGTTGAAACCAGTAATATTCCAAACCTTTTTCACACATTTCTAAGCAGACGTATTGAGCCAACCACCGATTCCCTAAGCTGTTTCGTCTTCTCTGAAGAAGAATGGACCAATGATGGTTTTGGCGTAAAAGGCGGCCAAGTTGTAATAGTGTTTCATGGATCTCGTTCTTCAAGTACGGCAATTTTAATTGTTAAAATTGCCAGATATTGTGAAATGGATATCGTCGGTAATCAAAATCTTCTTCCAAAAATCAACCATTCAAGAGTCTATTTGGCCGTATTCGAAGCGATGTGGCAATATTTCATTGCACTTTATACGGAAACAAATTCATCCTTTAAAATGCGCCGCAAGTTGGTTACCCTAACGCCAAATTGCTAAGCGTACTGACGATACGACACATATATCATACCGCTTCAATGAGTTCATTAAAACGTCTTGGGCATTGATGAACGCCATGACAATCCCCCACTGTCCCATGCTCATCTAAATTCGACACCAAACGATGAATAGTTTTATCACACAGTACTTGTTGGCCACAATATTTTAACAAATCTGAACGACTGTTTTCAATGCCCAGCGTCACGTTGCTTCGGTGTGAAGCAGTTAGTTCATGGTTAAAATTATACTGAATTGACGTTTCAAAATCATGTCTACTCAAGTCAATCGGTTAATAAATGTCAAAGTAATTCAATGTTTACATACCGTTATAAAAGATGGCACACCCTGTATAATTTTAAAGGTACATGTTAGTAAGATAGCAAAAAAAAAAGAAACACATTATCTTACCCACGCACTGATGCCTTTACAATAATCAGTCATCAAAATGAACAAAATCCTACAAAAACCCAGATTGTAAATATTTTAAAATTGAACTCCTTTTTGCTTAGAAAATCGTTGCACGCCACAACAAAAGCGGGTAACAAAGGAGAAACAAAAAAGATGAAAACCCAACAAGGCAAACATTTCAATTATTTTCCAAACAACTAAATTGATTCTCGCTTCTTTGCCCGGAGCTAGAGTCTTTATCCTTATCCGTGTTAATTATTTTTCCTCTGGAAGGCATGAAGCGCACCAACTTATTTTATTCTTCTGAGATTAACGAGTAGAATAGACTTGCGAAATAGGAGAACAAAACCAAAATGAAAATATGCATATAAATAAAAGCATTCACCAGGACCAAGAAGAGTGAAATAATATTTTTATCATACACACTTACAGACAAATGCCGCTTCTTCGCCGTTTAAGTGGCGTATTATGACAGATACGACTTGTGATGGTGAACAAGAAAATTAGTTAGCGGCTATATAAAAGTCCTGCAAAGTTGGTGAAACAATACTCAAAACGACTCATTTATGGAAAAAAGATTCCTAACTGGCGGAAGTTTAAATCCCTACTCATCCTTGCTTTGAAGAACTTTCGTACATTCGTGTTTTGTGTCGTTATTTGTTTTGAGTTTAAATTGGAATGTCGACTCACGTGAAAATTACTAGATGTAACATTTACTTTTAGAACAAAAAGACCTTCTTCCGATTGTTTTTTTTATCGTTTCCAGGAAAAGTTCGTATTTAAACAAAATTTAGACGTTTCAGAAATAAACAAGATGAAGCTATATTTCTTAGGCGTTTTTAATGTTCTGTCAACGTGATCGCATTTGGGCTAAGACTACATTTAAGAAATGGAATGATCATTTAAGGTTCTTTCCACAACGAAAGTGATAATTTGTTTTTCTAGACATGCATCTTACCCAATGTAAAATAGTATGCTAGTCTAGTTTGACAAGATATGAAAGGTTCCCATTTATCAATTAATTGACACAGATTGACACAATTATTACCAATTAATTTACACTTGTGTGTTTAATTGACACATAACTCTTTCAATCGGTTTCAAAAAACGCATTTTCGACAATTGTCTTTGAAATATCAAGTGCAACGATCTTGTTTTCGACCCCAAGTTGGGTTGATGCGAGTTCCACTTTTCGGTGAGATATGACATCAAATCTACGGTTGACTTGTTGCTACAAAAACCGTATTTATGGTCAATGAGATATTTTTCTGATTCATTAGATTTTATAAGCTGAATTATTAATAGCATTTCCAATGGCATAGAAAGAAGGGACGTAAGTTAAATATCAGGTCAAAGACGAATAACCAGAGAAGACATATAAGCAGTAAAGATGAATCAGTTCAAGAAAATAACCAGCGAAGACGTAAATACAGCCAAGATGAATAGAAGAATAAAAGGTCCGAGGTGACTCGGAGAAACTTTCCAGGAATATAGAAGAGTATTGTGTTTGATAATGGTTAGTGCGATGAACTGCAGCGCAGAAGGTCTGGGTTCGATTCAAAGCCGTAGCAACACCTAAATGATTTTCACTGGCCCTCCTCTCGTGATGATCAGACAAATCATCCGAGTAGTATCAATTGTCAAGAAAAGCTTGTCTCAACTTCGCCGTTCGGAGTCGGCATTAAACAGGAGGTCCCGCCATCGTGCAAGAAGTACACACGCACACATGAATGGTTGTGGGTACTAAAGAGCCAGTTGCCCCAAAGTATTAAGAGTGATCCAATAGGAGTCACATTGCTGTTACAGTTATTATTTGACAACTGCGTTTTATATATGACGTTTGTGTTCAGTATGCATTGCCACTTTACTTCATCATGAATAGAATTATGCCCGAACAACGCTTATTAATTGTGGAAACTTATTTACAAAATCAGTGCTCAACTGAAAATTGTTATAGAGCTCTTCGACCACATTTTGATAGTCATAATCGTCCAACTGAAGGCACTATTCATAAAATCATCACCAAAATCTGAATCAATTTTTCACTATTGGACATTCAACCAAGGACCAGAGTACGTAGAGCCCATAATAATGAAAATATTGCTGCAATAGCAGAGAGTATTCGTGAAGAAAGTGAATTCGTCGCAGTTCTTAAGGTTTGTGTATTTATTATGGAACGTTGTGGCGTATTTTGAACTTGATCTTGGTTTTATTCATATAAAATACAGGTCGTTTACGTAACGTTTACGTTTTAATTTCGGTGTTTGGGTCTTGGAACAACTTCAAATTAATCTGTTTTTTTGATCAACAAACTGTTTTTAGCGTTAATAAATAAAATTGCAGGATTTGGGCCGATGAACAGCCAGAAGCAATCCAGCAGCTACCAATGCAAACCCACAAAATGGCACTGTTTGGTGCGGTTTATGAATAAGCGGCATCATCGAACCGTATTTCTTTAAAAAATGCTGTCAATGCAGATGGCTATAGGGCAATGATCAATGAATTTTTGTTCCCTAAAATTCAAGGTATTGGTGTAGCAGACTTGTGGTTTTACAGGATGGCGCTACATGCCATACAGCTTACGAATTAATCGCTTTTGATGAAAACATCAAGATCGTGTGATTTTACAACATTGGATTCCATTTATTATTATTTCAAGAAAAAAGAAAAAGACCCCTCTAAGCAATTCACAAAATATGGCTATAGTTCTATATCTGGTTTTTGAAAAATCAATAAATTACCGTTGTACTCATTTTTAGAGAAATACTGAAAAACTAATCTAACCTACAAAGAGTATACAACTACAAGAGTGCGCATCTCATACAACGAAAATTTACTATGAGGGGTACTGATATTGATACCCCAGTGTGCACATTGCCATGTCAAGCAACAGCATAGCAGATGCATACGAACGACGAAAATTACCATTCGCACTTACCGCCCGCGTCGGAAACAGCTACAACATTTTTTAGCTGCGATGCGTACTCTATAGTTATATACCTCTTTGGTAGGATAGCTCTACGAAGGACAGCCCCTGAAAATTTCTGTTGGGAAATTTCGGTCAATTATTAATTGAGGGTTTGAAATTACAACAACAACAACTTGGGTACAACAATACTATTTGGTTAGAACTATAGCTATTTCGGACATTACGAAGTGTCCTCATTAGATTCCTTCTAATAAGGGCGCTTATTAAACGGTCAGTTCTCTGCATAATTATCGAAACAACTTTTATTTCCTAACCGGGGATTCTTTTATATTCTGTCAGACATGCCACGTCTGGCACGTCTGGCACGTCTGGCACGAACTGGACAAATGCTATTCATCATCTACTCGGGATGAATGCTGAAAAATAGGACAAAGCGTTGAGAATGATATACCATCTGCATCTGCGAGTTTATGTATGTCCAGAAGTAATAATACTCTTGCGACTTAACGAGTATGGAAATGAACTGGTCTCTTTTCAAGTACAGGAGGAGACAGAGCATAATCTTCCAACGTGGAATTGGCTGCAAAATGGGCAGCAAGCATATTGGCTGGAATGCCATTATTAATCAGCGTTGGGATGGAACACGAGTTCGAATTGTTAATTAATTTTAGAACCGAGCAAAAATGTTTACTACCCCTGTGACATAATAGAATTTTTCACTTTTTTTACTTGGGAGAAATTGATAAAAATAATGCGGACATTTCAGTAATTTGTGGCTCTTCTGAACTTTAATCGCTTTTCATCAGTAGGATTGTTTTCGAAGGCCGGAAACTTAACTCTTTCAACCAATCACACCTCTTTAGAGCTTGAGTCATTCCATCGCCTTTTTGATAGTCATTCCATCGCCTTTTTGATAGTCCTTACACGGCTAGGGATAAAGGATTTCATGACGTGGAAAATGGTATTCGTCCACGTCAGTATCGATGAATCTTAGTAGTATTCTTAAAGAAACCATTTAGAGCTTCCCAGTTGGACTTCTCGTATTGTCATACAGTTCTTTTAGGAATTTGGATTTTGACAACGTTGTTGATGAACAAGATCCTAGCGGTCTGACCAAAAAAAAAAACAAAAAAGATACCATAACATATACGAAGTCTACAATCCACTGTGCGAATCGTTTAATACCCTAACCCATCTCATCCTTAAAATGAATATCCCCAAAAAATAGGTGTCGCTAAAATCTTATTATGAACGTTACATAGAAAATGATATTGCCACAATATATTGTTCAGACAGCTTATTGGTTCGGCAAAAAAAACGTTTTTCTATTGCATATGCTATGGGGTTCGGTATACAAATCTGTATTAAATGTAAAAGGCCCCAAAAAGTGGGCGTGGGTTATGCATATTACGTTCTGGGAAGTTTTTTTTGGGATTTTCTAAAACTTGTGTCAAAAATTATTTTTTTAATAAAATACCCACAAAAAGTGGGAGTGTGGGATTTTGGAAAATTTAACACTTTAGGCATGTACAAGGAGCTTATAAATCAAATTTCGATATCCCAACCTAAAATTAAAGTCCTGAAAATCGACTCAGCTAGCGATTCTGAGTCGATCCATATACTTTAAGGAGGTGCAATGCAATAACTCCTGCAGAATTATTCGGGTTCTACTCCACGTTAGTGATTCTATATATAGTAATCTAATTTCACCCATAGATATTCAATTCTAGATTAGAACATAATTTGTATTGTTGATCTTGTTGAAATTAGTAGGCAATTTGCCTTTCTTGTCAATCTAGCAGAGATCTGGAAATTCTTGTGCGGTCAATGGAATTCAATGTTCATGGCAGAGCTCTGTCACCAATTTCTTGTAAAGATGCCTCGCTCGATTCAGCTAAGATAACAAGGACAACTTGACGTTTGTCGAGAGCTTTGCAGGTCTGATTGATACCATGTACCAAACCATCAGCAATTAATGACTTCTTTAACACTTCTTGAAGTTTTTTGTTGATATCGATGGCAGCGACAATAACTGAGAAACTGAGGGTTTACATCTTTATCAACGTCGATCATTTTTAGTTAATTATGTCTTCGTAAAACTTTTGATAACCGGGACGATATAATCTGAGGTGTGTTTAATTTGTTTTTGGTAAATAGCTTGGCTATTGATTGGAGCAACAAGATAGTTCGTGTAAATTTGACGGAAAACAGATCGGTGCAGATCGTATATGGTTGTTATGGAGTTAGTCAATAGGGAATAAGGATATTGTTTTTAAATACATCAAACTCATCTTTACACTTTATTTTTATTATTTTTCACAGTTAAAATGTCAATCATGATTAGAGCAACAACCGTGGGCAGTTAATGGTGAAGTTTAAAAAATGACCACTAAAATTCAGAGTCGGTGGTCATCACTCTGAGAGTCGTAATGTCCTTCCCAACAGACAGGCTATGAGTAGTAAAATTTATAAATTTTTTTCATTATTGTTTAAGCAGAAGATCAGTGAGTTTGCATATTCTAGAACTATTTAACAGGTTCTTAACAGTTCAGTATTTTGTTGAAACTTCTTATCCAGAAAAAGGTTTTATCACACTTCTGACACCAAATGTACGTGAAGCTAGGCTTTTCGAAAGATTCAACGATTTTTTGATTAATGAATAACAATAAACTCGCTATTGAATGTTATTATTGTACTAGTACGACAACGCACTGGTCAAAGAACCGAACATATCGCTGCCGTAATTCGTTCTGTTTAGAATGAGCCAAAACAATCGATTCTATGACATTCGCAAGAATTTGGAAGCTATCAATCCACTTTATGGCGAATTTCACCTAAAGATATTGGCCTACATCCTTTCAATATCAAATGAAATTAAGAACTAAAGCCTTGTGATCATTCGAATGGCCGAAACCTTTCCGATTGGACTCTGTGGGGTAACGTTAAGTCGTCGGTTTTGGATCTACAATTTTCCTAACCAATTAGACTTTAATACTTTCAGAAGTATTCTTCTTGCAAAACTCTAGTTGGTTTAAATAGAGCTATCCTTCAAGTAATAGCACAGCTTCCATACAAATCTCTATAATTCAATCATTTAGTAAGGATTAGAAAGAGTCTTTGAAACTTTTAACACATCCGTTAGCAACGATAGTTGAATGCAGTTTCCAGACACTTCACAGCATTTTTTTACTCATTTCCAAAAAAAAAAAAACTTTTCTAACTTTGCACACATTCCATGTTACTAAACATACACGGGTATGCAAAAAAGCAAAGGACTTGAAAAGTTCTTCAAGTTCTTCGAAAAACTTTACCTTTCTACATCCAGGTCCAAGATGTACCTACCCAAGTGTGTATTTGGAACTTTTTCATCGTTCGATTTGGAACTCTCTGCGGCGAGTGTATGCAACCACCTGGAACAGGAACCATTTCATACATAGTCGTGCAATTTATCAAACTCATTGACTACTTGTTTGTGACATCATCCTTTGTATCGTTGGCAATCGAATTATAAATTTATCGCAATCCCTGAGAAGGTTATATTTAGGAAAACTTTTTAGGTTCGTTTGTTATGAATCTTTGTAGAATGGTTTTGTTTTGAGGCAACTTATTCAAGGTCCTTTTGGATATGCAAATAAAAATAAAATTAAAAACAATTTCCAATAAATGAAATTGTTTTTAATTTTATTCGACTTGTTGTCGCCAAGGAATAATTTACATAATCAGCATGACATGGATGAATGTGGTAAATGGACGTTTTACTTCAAGGAAAATGTTTCTTACGTGTTTAATACGCACTGTGATTGTGACTAATGCCTTAATTTTGAAGAAACTGCTTCAATGCCTTTGACGTCATTGTAGCAATAATAAGGAGTTTTATAAGTTAATGCAAAAAAGTAATAATATAGGAGAAGTTGGAAAAGTTTGTTTCTTTTGTTGTTATGTTATGAGGAATGAATGTAAATTTCATTGAAACCATTTTTGCAGAAATTCGCTGGGATTATCCTTGAGGTTCATTGAATTTCATGACCAGCTTGAATGGACTAAGTTTTCGAATGAAAGTTAAGAGTGTGATTAATTTTGTGGTGGTGGATGTATAGTTATTTATAAATTGCCAAATAATTATATTTCCTTATTATTTGCATATGATTACCTCTTTTATTCCCATATTTTTTTAACTGAAAATAAACAGCTTTCTCTTTACTTCAATCCTAGACACTCTGATTTAAGTAATTCAGTCTAAGCATGTTCGAAAAAAATAAAATATCTGGCATTAGCTGCCCATATAGGGCCTCAAACTTAGCTTCTTCCTTCATTTGTGTGTTTGCTTAATCCTTCAGCCATAGGTTCTCAAACTTGGGGTTTAGGTATCAAAGTTTCTCTTACATGCCGCATTTCTGTTTCCACGCTTAATGCGAGCGAACTTGTGTAGTGAAAATATTTTATTATTTTTGGACTACATTTACCTACATCTTGTTACAACTTGCCATTGTATCTTCTCATCCATTTGACATCCTTGCATTAATTACCAAACCGTTTACCAACAACCTGATCGGCCTTTATCAGTGTGGTTTTACTTACACCAAGAAAGTCTGATCAAATCTTTATACGTCGGCAGATCCTGCAAAAAAAAAAGAAAGAAGTCCAAATTGGTATCCACTGCCTATTCAAAATCGATACCCACTACCTATTCATCGAGAAGCATATGACAACATTTATAGAGTTTTGGTCTAGTTTTGGTATACCGCCCAAACTGGACGACGATGAAGAGTTCTCGTGGGCTCCATCATGGTCGGTGCATAATCTTCCATTAATCGGTGCAACTACTAGCATACACCGACGATATTGATAGTGATGTCATACCCACGTTTGCTTGTATATAGAAGGAAGCGGCAAAAATGGGATTAGCTTTCAACATCTACGGATTGGACATGGAATTGGAAGAAGACATGTCAGTAGTAAAGCCATCACTTGAACTACTAAATAGATCCTGTACAAGACCCTGATCATCTTAGTCCTGCTCTACGGCGCTGAGGCATGGACCGTATCAAAAATCTTTGGTCCCGTTTGCGTTGACGGACATTGGAGACGAAGATTCAACTATACAAGCTGTACAGCGACATACATACATATTACATAGTCAAAAAAACGTTTAAGGTGGCTCGGACATGTAGAGCGAATGGACACAAACACTCCTGCTCGCAGAGTCTTCGATTTCAAGCCAGACGTTGGACGCGGTCGCCTTTAGTAGCGCGCACAAGTAAAAATTTACTTCAACCAACTTGGTCATGAATTAGCTAAGGACCGGGCTAATTGTAGAGGCACAAGTTCAACCCGAACTGGCGCCACTCATGTAAGTAATTTTAAAGACCAACATGAAAAAAATGATCCCGCCTTCCCACGAACACACGTAATTATAAGCATTCTCTTTGGAAATAAAGTACGAAGCAACAATGCTTTAATCTTTTAGAGCTTTATGACATTAACAATTGCAACCATAGCATGACTCAACAGAATGATATACCCCAAACTAAACTACTTTCTAAAGAGAAAAATAATATTTTAATGATTGCCACTCCCAGAATGCGATATCCTTGATATGTAGAAATGTGAAATGTTTCTTTCAACAAAATGTTATCAAAATCGTACCAATAAATAAAATCTATTCAAATCGAAGAGGGTACTTGGTGTGCTGGTATCTAAATATGGACAGCAACTCGAATTTTCATGAGTTTGATGAGCTGTCTGACTCCATCTTAAGAGTTGTACCCCTGTATCCTCACCCTGAAATCGTCATTGCAAATACAATTACAGAAATTTAAAACCAACGCACATCTGTATCTCCTCTTTTCTTCTCCCCAATTTCCTTAATGTCCGCGATGTGCCCAAACACTATAAGGGTATTCATAAACACTTAAGCTCGTGCTAATTATAAAAAAAGTATATGAATGTAAATTAATTGAAAGAAACTCAAAGATTGTGATTGGAAGCCTTAAGCGGAAATAAAGCAGATGCTACTACAATGCAGGAAATGTGCCGGGTGAAGGAAGGTTAAGAAATGTTCATCCTATAGTAAATAGAATCAGCGACTACATTTATTAGCCAAATATACTTAGACAAGAAGTCTTATGCCTGGAGGACATCAGCGAATGGATTATGACATTCCGCATCAAGTTTGTTTTGACGGTCTATGGAGTGAATATTCAACCCCGAACTATACCTAGTGACATAGACCTGGTCAAAAATCTCCGCATTGGATGTTTAATATGGCTTGGCTAGAGTTTGGCTCTTAGAGTTTCGATTCAAAGCCAGACTTCGGATGCAGTAGAAACAGACATTAAGTAGAAACAGACATTAAGTTCGCAACGGAGGCAGTTATCTAAGGACCGCGCAAATTGGAGATGCATGTTGATAGAGGCCAAGGTTCACTCCGGACTGTAGCGCCACTTAAGTAAGTAAGTTGTTTAATAAGGTCCTTGCTCATCCTGCAGGAAGAAAAATTCATCGGTAAATGGGATATAGACGAGTTTATGAGCTTATATAGCTTTAAAATATATTTTTGAATGGATTGAGCAAATACCTTAGACAGTATCTTCCAACTAGGGAGAATTTCTTAATCGGCAACTACAGTGTTAAAGCAGTAAGGAACTATACCTCAGTTCCGGTATTAATTTCGACAGCGATACCTTATAAGAAATCAAACAAAAAATTGTTTTCTTCGGGCTAAGAATAACATTTAGGGATAAAGATTTTATTAAAAATTTAAGACCTTGATCGTCCAATTCTTGCTTTATAGAGTTGAAACATGGATCATACCAAAACCGATGAAGAAATCCTTGAAATTCCAGAAGAACTCTACCATCAATAAATTTTGATTCGAAAATAATGTTCAATATTGAAATAAAACTTTTCCAACAATTTCAAACATCTTCGTCCAGGGCTTTTTGGTCTATGTGTGTACAAGTCTGTTGAGGGCTCAGTGGCGCGATGGTTAGTGCGATGAACTGCCGCGCAGAAGGTCTGGGTTCGATTCCCAGCCGTAGCAACACCTTAAATGATTTTTCACTGGCCCTCCTCTCGTGATGAACTGACAAATCATCCGAGTAGTATCAATTGTCAAGAATAGCCTATCTCAACATAGCCGTTCGGAGTCGGCATAAAACAGGAGGTCCCGCCATCATGCAAGAAGTACACACGCACACATGAATGGTTGTGAGAAAGCTAGGCCCTGGGCACTAACGAGCCTGTTGCGCCAAAAATTTGTATTTTTTTTTATTTGTGTACAAGTCTGTGAGATCATCCACTTACAGGTTAAAACGCTTTAATTAAGGACATCGGGATTCATCAAATTATTAAAGTATCGTAAAACTTTGGGCGTGATATCGGGTATGTTGGAATGTTCCATTGTTGTATATACCAGCAACCTTAAGATACCAATTATGTCATACGAAATTGCAGACTTTTTCAATATCCTCAAGTTCTTTATAACACTCGCTTTTTAATTTCTGAAAATTTCCCTTCTCATTATTAAATAATTATCCCTTCGCATAAAGGATTCCCTTCAATTTAAATCTCATCGTTTCCAATTAATAACATCTTCCAAAATCTGCTCCACGTGGCCGCGTCTGAGGTATACTTTTCCTTTCTATCCCGCTCCTATTGGGACTTAATTTTTTGTTGCTATTTCCGCCATTAACAATGAATTCCTTTCAACGGATTTTTCTTTTCAATTTCATTTTTCTCCGCCAATATTATGGGACGTAATCTTCCTCCAGATCCATATCCTCCTCATCCAGCAAAAAGTATCAAAACATGGATACCAACCTAGACGTCTTCACATTGTGCGCCATCAAAATATTACAAACATTGCAATGCAATAAGTGAAATAAGGCAAACGGAAAATAAAATAAACGAATACCGTTATTGTATCTCATTGAATACCGGGTGCGGATGGAATTGAATAGAGTACCTAGGAGAATAATGTTTTATCCTTCAGTCAGGTGGTGCACTTACCTCGTATTACTGTGCGGAATCGTTGAATGATTGCGAGTTTCATCGGTGTTCCGGTATCCGCCAATGTCCGCTGTCAAGAGATTTGCCGCTATTGAAGAGGACCGTCTACGGTTTAGGATCGGCGACTTTTGTGCTCGAATGTTCTGCAAAGGAAAGCAATAGAAAACAAAAATTGAAATACCGTATTACATTAGTATGTTCAGTTGTGTATTAAGGTGGAAAAAGAAATATCATGACAGAATAACAGTCTCAATTGAATTGAGATAGATTATCCTGCTTTTGAGTTGATGCCGTTAACAATTAAACATTTAATGACATTTTTTTAAAAAGTAAAACCGAAGGCATGAAAGATGGGGGAATCTATCAATAATTTATTCGATTCAAGAGCTTAGTGGTGCAGAACGTTTGAACGACGTTTCTCAACCCTAGCAACACCAATTGTTATTTCTGTTTGGTCCTCTTCTTACCATTATACAATAAATCGTGGGAATATATCAATTTTCATAAAGAGCTTATCTGAACTCAACTGTTGGATTTCGGCATAAAATTGTAGTTCCGCCATTTAATGGTTGTGTAATAAGAGCTAGACACGAGACCAAATTGCGCCAAATATTTTTACAAACAATATTTACTGCTATTTTATTATTTCTAATGTATAAAAGGAGATTCAGATATAAAACTGGATAGTACAAGATGTCCTTTGGAAGGTGTATGTTTAAAAACATGAATTAAACAAAAACTTTATGACATATACGTATATTTATTGCATTCTTTGATGTTAAAAAAAATTAAAATTACTATCCAATAGCCGAACCCACTGTTGGAAACGAGCCACTTTTTTTTGAAACTTGATGCAGTTCAATCGCCTAGATTTTATGAATTTGGCCACAGATATTTTCATCAGTTTCATGACAGAGTCTTAACCTTTGATGTACTTTCAATAAATCCGTTCGGGACACGTCTTTTTCCCAGGGGGTCTTTTTATGGGAAACTTACCCACATAATATAATAGTCTAGTCTAGTGCAGGATTTGGGTTTGTTTCATTTTCGTATTGAAAAAACTGTGTAGATTATTGGAAAAAAGATCCTGGAAAAAAAATGATGTCCAAAACAATATCTATTACAATTTCATCGTTTTTAAAGCTGCGCAGAGATGGAAGCTATAGTAGGCTTAGCAGAATATGAGCATAAGACCAATCATATGATATCAAAAAGAAGGAACAACGACGAATTCGACAGAAGGTCACAATCGACTACTAGAATTTGAAAATAGCAAATGACTTTGTCTACCTAGGCTCTGCCATTAACACTGACAACAATATCTCTTCGGACTAAGAATTACTCTTGCCAACAGTTATTCTTTCGGGAAAAGAAGGCAATTTAGTAACAACGACGTCATTTGAACTATTGAATCATAAATTATATAAAAAAAGGATGAAAATAAATTCTTGGTCGTTGTGATCGAAAAATGCTTCGGAAAATATTCGTTCCGTGCTCAAGAAATCGACCTTTCACAAGCTTCAACTTGCCAAATTTTGCATCGAGAGTTGGGCTTGCACCCATACAAGATCCAACTAATCTAGGAGCTCAAAGGAAATGATCATAGACAAAGCCATTTGTTCGTTGACTGGGTTTCGGAGCGTTTCGAAGCCCGTATGACTTACGATTGGAAAACGGACTTGGCCAATGAGCCAAGCCAAAAGACGGATGAGTGCACGAGTGATTTGTACTATTTTAATTTACATTTATTTACATTTTTTATAAACATTATGTCTCATATCGATTTTATGGGAGGTACCGTTAGCTTTGACCTTATAATGTCAATTTCAAAAACATCCAAAATCCTGCATACCAAATTGAGCTTAATTCGTCCAGGCGGTTACTCTCTAGCTGTATGCAAAGACTGACAAATGAGCAGTTTGGTAGAATGCCTACTGACTACATGCATATCAGGTTTAGAGACAACCCTAACATCAACTGCAATTGACGTACATTCCAATGATACAGCCGGACATTTATAAAGAGCTTGTGTACAAAAGCTTTTGGTCATAGTTCAACACTACCCCATCCCCTACTACAATTTCGATATCAGTAACTCAATCAGAATGTCAAGCATAAACGGATGATCTACAAATAAAGTCATATCCAGCTGGGGGAGTACAATCAAGGCTGGGTCTACTCTGAAAAGAATAGGTCAAGCACATTATTAATGTCCTTTAACCTTTTCACCCAGAGGTCCTAGATACAATCATCTAGGATGCTGAACGTATCACAAGAGGATATCTCGATATAGAAGGGCAGTAAATTGGGCATAAGGGCTCTGGAATCAGGTGTTGTAAAATATCGTATTATCGGATGTATAGAGAAAATGGTTATCAGGACAAAACCATCCCATATTAAACGAAGAAACGAACGAGTTAATCAAATAAAGACCATTACGATTCGTCTCTATCCAATATTTGAGTAGGCCCCTATTCAGCTTTAAAAAATCGCTACTGCCAGAAGCACAAGTTCATGCAAACACATAAAGCACTCTGAAAAGAGCCTCCATTTTTATATTCGTAAGAGTGATAATAGGATCACTATGTAAAGGGTGTTTTTTTAGAGGTTGGTTTTTCGAATAGAGATAAAACTGAACATTTGTGGTCAAATCGGGCAACTCTAATGTCATTTATGTTCAGTTTGTTTTGCCATTTGATCATGAACAGTTTGACAAATGAACAACGCTTGCAAATCGTGCAAATTTATTTCGAAAATACTGAACCATTATTTTCGAAATAAGTTTCGCGAAGTTTACCCCAATTTTATGGTCGACCTAATCGTCCATCAGGGCAAATAATTCGGTTAACCATGGATCGTTTTCACACTACGTTTACTTTATGTGATAATACGCATTCGCAGAGACGTCGAACAGTGCGCACCGAAGAAACAATTGCCGCTGTAGAGCAAAGTGTTGAAGAGGACCCGAATTAATCGATTCGTCACCGTTCACAGCAGTTGGAGCTTTGTCCATCAACTTTATGGAAGATTTTGCACAAAGATCTTGGCTTACGACCTTACAAGATCCAGATTGTGCAAGAATTAAAGCCACGAGACCATGCAATGCTTCGTGATTTTGGTGTATGGGCCCAAAATGCGATTGATCTCGATGCTGATTTTCATTGCAAATTTTGATGAGGCTAATTTTTGGTTGAATGGCTACGTCAAGAAGCAAAATTTCCGCATTTGGAGTGAAGATAACTCACATGAGACCCTTGAGACGCCAGTACATCCACAAAAACTGACTGTTTGGTGTGCTCTATGGGCTGGTGGAGTCATTGGGCCATACTTCTTAATAGAGACCGGTATAGAGCCATGATAACCGATTATTTTGTCCCCGAATTCGATGGCATGAATGTGGATGAGATGTGGTTCCAACAAGACTGCGCTACATGCCACACAGTGCACGTCACAATCGATTTATTGAAGGAAACATTCGATGAGCGCATAATTTCGCGGAATGGGCCTGTCAATTGGCCACCAAGATCGTTTGATTTGACACCATTGGTTTATTTTTATTGGGGATATGTGAAGTCGCTCGTCTACGCCAGCAAACCAGAAACGTTAGGGGACTTGGAAGCAAGCATTCGTGTTGTTATTGCCGACATACGGCCCCAAATGCTCGAAAAAATGGTTGAAAATTGGACCTCTTTACTTGGCTTTATTCAATTTTTTTATTTCAATTTGAAGTTCTAAAAAAATCACCCTTTATATGTTAAGGCTAAGCAATGTGCTAGACTATAACATGATCATCAATAATCGAAGAAAGCACTACTATAACGACTTGCAGGATCTGGCCAACATCCTTATAATCCAGGTCGCGTTCTTCAGCAAATATTCGATATCACATAATAACCCCTCATAGGTAACACTTTTTCCTAGTACTTTTTATATTCTATTAGGAACACCGTGATTTCAAAACATACAGGCCTATGCCAACTTAGCGTCTCATAAGAGCGTCTGCAACCCATTAAACCAAACCAATCCTAACCTAAGTTCATTCGGGAGAATGATTTATTGTTTGATACGTATATGTGGTACTGCTTGCAAGAATTCCAATAGGAGAATAAAAGTTCGGTTCCTAAGAATTTATTCATTTGTACAGTACTCGAATGTTTGAAACTACAGCATATAGGACAGGACTATGGTTTTATAGAATTATCTATCATAGATGTAGGGAATTCTGTTAGGACATTCGTTTGGTTTTTTGCGTACAAATCCTGCATCAAGCTATTTCAAACCCCCAACTTCACATAACCAATATCAACACCACAATGCAAATCAAGGAAAACATCCGATTTGGATACAAAACAATCATTTAAAAATGCACCGCTATTACAAAATCACAAATCGTTTACCGAACTTCAAATGCCCACACGAAGTAGGCGCTTTGTTACATCAAGCAATGCTTCACCAATTGCATGTGGTTGTGCCATTGGTATTGCAATTAATTTGCATTACCACCGCGACTCTTAATTAAAGGCCTAAAATCTGGGCGTGCATTTTAATTTTGCACCGCAAAACCAGGTGCATCCGTAAAAGCACAACTTCATCGAAACACAATAGTAAACCAAATCATTGCACTTACCCCACTTCTGGTCGTCGAATTACCGCCTCCACTTAGCATATTCGACGCCGATAGCCGTTCTGTTGGTGAATTCAAATCCATAAATAGGTTGCTTAATGGCCTGCCACCTCCACCTCCACCTACACCACCACCTGCACCACCACTGCCTGATCCTGTGTGGTGAGAAGTGCTATTTGTTGTTGTTGTTAAAATCGAATTTATGACACCGTTGCTGATGCCGCTACTGTTGTTGTGTGTGTGTCCAGTCGAGGACGATATGCTGTTGCAGTTGTTTATTGAACCCGTTGCCAAAGTGTTGCAGGTGGAAGTTTGTTCCACTCCCCGTAGCCCGATTCGCGGCAGCGTTATACTGTTCTCTTTCGAGTGATATCCTTTTGACTGATTATGCTGTTGCTGGTGGTGATGTGAATAGTGGTCCTTTGTCGTATGCTGTTGATTGAGATGCGACTGCTGATGCTGATGTTGCTGTTGATGCTGATGCAATGGATGTCGACTTAAAGCACTGTAGGGTATGGTCGGTGTCGAGGACGATGTACTTATCGTATCACTTTCGTCGTCTGCAAGCAGGAAAATAAAATACAAAGAAAATATATGAGAGAATGAATCATAGTCCTGTTGAATAGTGAAGGGGTGTACGGTTTGATGGGAAAGAATATTCGCGTTTAAATGAAAGATACATTTAATCTATTTAAATCTGCAGGAGGAAAGGAAATTGGTACAGCTTTATTACGAAGAATAGGTTTCTGTTTTATTGTAGGTAAGACTTGTCTTGGTAGGATTAGGCGATTTATAAAATGAGTCTGATACAATTTTATTTAGAGTCATTAAGTCGCAAAAATGCCTCTTTAGTTGTATGTTGAAACAAATTACCTATCAAAAGAAAGATGTTCCCAAGGCAGTCGGATGGCAGTTGAGAAATCGACCATTTGTGAAAAAAAAAAACTAAAAAATAAATTTTGCATTTTTAACTTTCTCTTACAAAGAGAAAGATATTGATTTCGTGAAAATTTTCGACCTCGAGATTTTGATTGATTCTAACATAACGATGATAGCGGAGCCTAAAAAAGTGGTTTTTGGAATTCCGTCCGTCGGTCCGTCTGTCCGTAATGGTCTCCTCAGCCTAAACGGCTTGGCCGATTTTCTTCAAACTTCGTATCCAAGCTTGTTTTGGTCATAATTCTAGGCCATTTTTTTGTTTGCTTTTAGCCATGTTACTAAGGGTACCTGCCATATAAAAATTACACATAACCTCGATTTTCCCGAAAACGGCTCTAACGATTTTTTTTAAACTTTATACATACTATAAGTATATTAGTTCCAACAAAACTGCATACCCAGTTTTTTCGAGAAAATCCATATAACGGATTTTGTCATTCAGGCCATATAAAGAAAATTGTTAATTTCTCGCAAACTACTATGTCAAATTGAATGAAATTTAATGTATATACTACTATAATAGTATTAAACAATTCCACATAATTAGTTTTAGCCCAACATCCCTTAACGGAATTTTCAGTTTTGGCCAATAACGAAAATTAATTATTTTTCACATAGACACCGATTCCTTCAAATTTCGGAGCAAACGTTCGTATAATCAAATTTCGACATTTTATATAATTTTTAGCATTAATAATCAAAATGCGCACTATTTGATCTAACGCCGAACTCGCTGTGAAAGAGAAAGTTGCGTACGACCCAGTCGTGCACCCACCACTCGTTTGTTTTCAAAATTGTTAAAAAGTACTTAGTTGGATTTTAGTTTTTATGTCTATAGTAAATCTTACTTGAGCACTAAAAACGAAATGGTTTTATTTCTTCTTGTTTTTGAAAAATTAGAATGTTAAATATTCACCTGGTCGTACTTTGAAATTAGTTGTCTAGTTGGAGCATGTTAAAGTATGACCTATTGAGCATAAAATAATTTTAAAACAAATAAAGACTCCACTATTCTTATGATGCGAAGCTCAGTATAATTCAAACATAAACAAATACATGGCATGCAATTTTAGCAGGTAATACTAAGTCCCGCACATTGACCCTCCAAAACTAAATGCTTTTAGCCTCAGGTTCGGAGAATCAGCAAATAACTGGGTCTGATCTTGGATAAGAAACTGAACTGGAAATCTAATACCCAAGAACGCGTAAGGAAAACGACCGTAGCCTTATACACATGTAAAAAGGCAATCGAGAAGAAATCTCTCTAGTTTTACATGTCCATCGTTAGACCCATACTCCGGAAATCATGGCAACTAAATAAGCCTTATCCCGGCTGTGGAGAAATGAAATATTCATGAAGAAAATTAACATCTTCAGTGACACCCAAGCGAGAGTATAATCCCTGGGTTTCATCTCTTTTAAATCAAAATCAGCCCACGAATGCCGGCTATCTTTTAATGAAATGGCAGAACACTTTACCATTCACCTCTTCTGCTGTACTGGGTCACAGAGATATACCAGGGAACTGCAAGGCGGATGAGCTTGCCAGACATGACACTACGCTTGATATTCTACCGACAGTAGAAACGACGCTGAATTATTTTTTCATTGTTTCTCCCATTTGTGTTGAAGGACTGTCGATGTCGGTACGAAATTTCAACCATAAATTCTACATCCACATTGACCTAGTCAAACAAATTGTTCAAAATTGGTTCAACCAGCATAAGATCATGCAAAATGGATCATGTAGTGCGAATTATATGTATTTTCAACCAAAGTTTCGAATATTATATTTGCACCACTGTCAATGATGGAATTCCACGAATCAGAATCGTCAAGCTTCAACTAGTTCATTAAGAAAATTCGGGCAAATCCAGAAAAACAATGCTGTTCGGGTAGCTTAGCCCAAATTCACTTCAAATTGAAAAGGAGACCTCTTGTTAAGAGTTCAGTAAAGTGACGTACTACAAATTAGAAGGAAGGATTATTGAATTCAAGAAATTCGAAACTACAGCGCAGCGTACTGAGAAATAAAAGCTGAAGTAACAATGTAATCTGACAGGTGTCAAATATTAGTATATATGTAAAAAAAATTCGTGTCACGATGTTTGTTTACGCTATTCTCGGAAACACCTAAAACGATTTCGATGATATTTTGTAAATGTGTATTGTTTGGTTCAACTTAACAGATACTATTGTTTATACCCTATCCCATAGGGGGGTATATTAGTTTTGATACTTAGTTTGTAACATAGAGAAATAATTTTGCTACATATACCTCAAAGTATATGGATCGACTCAGAATCGCTAGCTGAGTCGAATTAGCCATGTCTGTCTGTCCGTCCGTCCGTCCGTCCGTCTGTCTGTTCGTCACCGATTTTTGGGCCTTAAATTTTGAGCTAGGATAATGAAATTTGGTATATAGGATCCTCGTCCGTGCCACCAGAACAAGTGTAAAAATTTTTGAAATCCGCCCACTGCCACGCCCCCTTTTTAGAAAAACTCATTTTTTGGCCAAACCGTAAGGAATTTCAAAAAAGTGTCTGAGCAGGATATTTAGACAACCCTAATATCTATATTTCGTTCATACAAAGTTTTTTGCCACGCCCACTTTTTGGGGGCGTTTTTAGTAAAAAACGCTTTTTGTCCAAGTTTTAAAACTTTCGAAAAAATTTTTGATGCAAATACTTCCGCAATGGTAATATAAATATTTGGTCCATAGATCATTTTCACCTACGCCCACATTTTGGGGGCGTTTTCTTACAAAAACCATTTGTATACCCAATCCCAAGGCATTAGCAGTAGAAATACGTTGTTTTTTTGGCGAACCACAAAAGATTTTGATAAACTGTCTGAGCAATATATTGTGACAATGTCATTTTCTGTATTTCATCGCCATAAGGCCTATATTTTGAGGATATTTATAATAACGATGTGATGGGATAGGGTATCCAACGATCCGCACAGCGGATTGTAGCCTCTCATATGTTTTTTACTTTGAAAAGTGATCGTCGATTTTTATACCCTATCCCATAGGGGTATATTAGTTTTGATACATAGTTTGTAACATAGAGAAATAATTTATCTACATATACCTCAAAGTATATGGATCGACTCAGAATCGATAGCTGAGTCGATTTAGCCATGTCTGTCCGTCCGTCCGTCCGTCCGTCCGTCCGTACGTCACCAGTTTTTGGGCCTTAAATTTTGAGCTAGAAGGATGAAATTTGGTACACGTGCTCTTTGTTGCTCCCAGCAGAACAAGTGTAAAAATTTTTGAAATCCGCCCACTGCCACGCCCCCTTTTTAGAAAAACGTATTTTTTGGCCAAACCATAAGGAATTTTGAAAAACTTTCTGAACAACATATTTAGACAATCTGAATATCTGTATTTCGTTCATATAAAGTTTTTTGCCACGCCCACTTTTTGGGGGCGTTTTTAATAAAAAACGTTTTTCGGTCAAATTTTAAAATTTTCGAAAAAACTTTTGATGCATAATCATTAGTAGTATAAATATGAACATTTCGTCCATAGACTATTTCAACCCACGCCCACTTTTTGGGGGCGTTTTTATATAAAAACCATTTTTACACACTACCCCATAACATATGCAGGAGAAAACCTTGTCTTTTGTAGAACCGTCAAAGTTTTTTGTAAACAGTCTGAACAATTTGTTGCCACCATGTCATTTTCTTTATTTTATCCACATCGTGTTTTTAGCCATGTCCACTTTTTGGGGATTTTAGTTTTACAGATAGGATGGGATAGGGTATTCAACGATCCGCACAGTGGATTGTAGCCTTCTCATATGTTTTTACAGCTAATTTAAAGAAATTTTTCAATATTTTGTTGGTGACGGTTACAACTGTTGGGCCGGTTTTTTCATATCTTGGCAAAAGTTTAAGACGAAGTGGAGTATTAGAAAGTAGCTGCTGCTATATTGGTGATTACTATTTCATCACGTGTTCAGCAGCCAAATGTCGATATAAATATATGTATATACATTGATATTTCAACATATTCAATGTTGAATATGTTGAAGACATAAGTAGTCTCTAGGACAAATAAAATCATTTTCAAATCAGGAGGAAAAAGAGATCAACAGACGAATCACAAATAGCTGGAAACAATACTGGAGTACTAAACAAATACTGGATTGTAATATAGGAGCAGACACGAGAAGATATATATTCGACTCGACGATCCTACCTGTTATGACATATGGACTACAGACATTAGCAATGACAACAAACATAGCCGAGAAGATTCGAATTTGCCAGACGAAAATTGAAAGAAACTTATTAAATATTAGACGTTCTATTAGAAATAGAACGAGTCAGAAATGATGAAATAAGGAGACGCAAAAATATAACAGACGTAATCACAAAAATAAAACAATTAAAATGGAGCTGGGCAGGACACATATCAAGAATACAGGACCAAAGATGGACGAAAATAACAACAAAATGGATACCGGATGATAATAGACCCGTAGGACGACCAAAGAAAAGATGGAATGATGACCTACTTAAATTCAATCGCAACTGGTACAACGACGCAAAGAACAGGAATCTATGGACAACAATGGGGGAGGCTTATGCCAACCGAAACAACGACTAGAAAATATTAAATATAAAAGACAATTATTAACGGAACATTCAAATCTTAGAAGAATTAATTGTAAAACATAAGATCGCAACAATTATTTAACTTATATATGTAAACACAATATTGTAAAAATGTAAATGTAATTGTAATGTAGAATTAGTATATATGGCTATAATAAAAGCTTCTAATAATAATAATAAAATATAAATTTATATATTATCCAATTAAGCATTCATGGCCACGACAAGACATTGTCGTCGGGACAGCTAGTATATATGCAGATATAATATCATTAATAATGTTATAAATTTATAATTCTAGAGTCTAATCGTTGTTACACGATATCTAAGTTTTTACCTTCCATACCAAAACAAAAACTGGAGACTTTAGTTATGTCTCATTCTATTGCAACATAGGGTTGTAAAGGTAGATTGCTCATGCTGATGTCAATTTCTGAATGCTTAATGCTTTACTAGATAAAGAAGAACCCAGATGGTGACAAATAAACGAAGCAGTAAAATTTGAATTCAGAAACTATGGGTACGTCAATGTTTATCATATTTGTATAAGTGTTCAGTATGCAGATATTCCTTTCATTCTTTGCATATAAATATCGTATATTTGTATCGAATTAAATTTAAAAAAAAAGTATATCTCTGAACTGACAAATTTTTAATATAAATATAACACATTTGGTTGGACCCCATGGTTGGTAAGCCAATTTTAAAATTACCCCATCAATAAGACCCTTCTTTCGCCTATGAGCGTTCAAGCCCATGGGCATAAGACGAGCAGTAGAGTCTCAGGCCCTCGGTATTGATTTAAGGTTATGCTTGGCTTTTCATTTTATGTTAGTGAATTGTAATACAACCCGAAGTTTGCGTTAGAATGTGTTGAAATGTACTCAGTAATAAGTGGCGGAAAGATGAAAGAAATGTTGAGTTGGAGAGATTTCAAGAGGCTTAAAATTTGAAAATCTCATTAAATTCTAAAACGAAACAAATCACTTTGGGTGATGGCAACCACCCACCTATTAATTCCCTGCTCTACCATGGATGTATCTATTCATTAGTCTGTCGTATAGATTACGAATTATTGGCCACAATAATTAATTCAGTAGCTGTTTTGGTACCACGAACAGAATTGATTGTACAATTTCGTTATAATACCCGAACGTAATGTGCATTTAATTAAGATACACACCGTCACTCTGGCAACAGGGATTATTCAATTGTGTATTAGTGTATGGAAAACCTACAGACAGGGTGAGTTTCTGCGTTTACGTTTTCTGTTAACATAGTCGAGAAGTTGTCTGTACTACCGAGTTACTTCGGAATGATGTATTATCATTTATTACATTTTATAATTAATGTCGCAAATAGACACCAAATGAGAAATAAAATTACGTACCTTATTTTGGGCATCAGTTAGTGCCGTCCTACTCAAATGTCTACCTTTAATGTACGACCGTCTAAAAAAGTACCATACATTTTAAAAATGGCGAATAAGCTGTAAAACGCTGTACTTTCAAAGAATTCTTCAGAAATGTTCATGCGTTTCGTGTCTTTTTTACCGGCCGTAAACAAAATAATGTGCAAAGTCGATTTTTTAGTGAAAACATAATTTTTTATTGAAAATAATAAAATAAAAGCAGGAATTTAACATTTAACATTGCAGCAAGCTAATTCAGTTACATGAACGACTTTAAATTATGTACTCATGTACGCGTTAACATCTTCAGCATCTTAAATCGAGTAGGAACACCCGGTATAATTAAAATTATTTAGCGAAAGTTCCAACCACATTGCTTAGAATTCCGACAGCGATCACCTGGAAAGAGAGGCGGAAGTTCATTTTATTTATTTAAGCTTGGCGCAAAAGTCATTTGGCTGAAAATGTCAATTCTTCTTTGACATTTAAAAGCTGAATCCACCATCAAAACTACTAACTCCAATGTACAAATTTATCCGGATCATATCAATCCTATTTTACGGCGGCAAGAACTCGATAACAAGCACTACAGCTGATTAAATACTAAGCACTTTCAAAATGAAAACAATTTCGTCGAATATTTGGTCGCTAAGAAGGGGAAAGTCAAACGGATGAGAAAATACAACCGCGAACTTAATGAGCTATAAAAAGATGAGGATGTAGTACAAAAAGTAAAACCACGTCGACTGAATTGGCTCGGCCACACTGAGCTACACTTATAATGAACAGTGTGCTCCGGTCAAGAGAATATTTAAGTCCCAGTCTTCAGATTCGAGACAACATGGAAGAGAGAAACTCCGGTTTAAGAACCAAGTGATCGCGGATCTTGGACTGAATGAGTAGAAGCGACGTGCCTAGATTTGAAGAAGATGCCTTGTCTTAGGAACAGCCTGCTAAGTAATCAAGTAAGATAAACACTATTCAAATCTTTGTAGTCCGGCAACTGAAAACCAAGCGATTCGATTTCGTCGACATTTGGACTTGACACCAGAACTCCAACCTTTTAACCAGCGAAGGCATTTAGCACTTAGTAGAGCCGATCAAACGAGTGGCATTTGCATCTTTAGCAGAACAAGTGCACACATTAACTTCCAGAGGATGTTTTTCAAATCACTACGAACATTAAAAAACCGTATAATCACACTTATTAGTATCTAGGATATAACCCATCGAGTGTATATATAAATATATACATTTAAATAAAACATCATTACTATCTGTCCCTTCGTCCCTTATCAGTAGCTCGTACCTACGTTACCGGAAATGAATTTAAAAAAGTAATGGATTTCAATTGTAATAACAATAATAACACACATATACACTATGAGTACGCCTTAAAAAGGTCAATTTGTACATAACTTTCCAACGCAAATAAGAGACTCGTAAACAAATCCAATACCACCCTCACCAAACGTAATGGCCAGTGATATTTTTAATTACAACAATTAATGTCCATTAAACGATAATTAAAGCTTAATCCGCCCTTGTCAGCTACCAATTGAACGCGAAATATTATGTCAACACTCCTTTGAAACAACTCACCAAATTCAAAGGACCTTTCCATAATAGCTCTTCGGGTATTCTTCGTTGCCTGTAGTCCACAACTGCCACCATTATGCGTTGCACTCTCATCGTTGCCGGACTCTCCATCACATACCCCCCGCCGGCACATAGGCCCATTTCCATAGTCCACAAAATTCTGCGAAGAGTGCTTCTGATGCAGGCAGCAGTATCTCACGTGCTTACAAAAGCTGCTGTTCGATGTGACACCACTGTTGGGTCGGCTTACACGAAATGAGTTCGACCGGCCGATGTTAAGGTTGGCCGCTACTCCGCCCCTGCTACTACTGTTATTCGTACACCGAAGGCTTCCGCCGCAACGTCGTTGATTGAATTTATTTGTCCGTGGTATCACCTGAAAGGAGAAAGAGAGCAAGATGACTTGCATTAATCAGATATCAAATTTTTCCAGCCTGCGTCAGCTCTAGTTAACATGGACAATACATATGACTTTCTGTAAACACACGCCACGCATGATCTCTAAGGATTTCATTAACAGTTCATGTGGTGTGCCACCAGCAGCAGCACTCACATTTAAGTAGGTCGGTTATGTTTGACTCAGTTATCAAGGATTGGGAGCACACATGCAAAACCAAGCGGTAGGTAGGCTCTCTTGGGATACGAATACGAAAGTTATGATGACGTGCGATGGAGAAAAGTTCTTTGTATTTTCTTGGATCTAGGCTGCGTAAATATTTGAAAGGCCACTCATGTGAACGGACGGTGGTAGGATGCACTTTTCCCCTAGCACGTATATATGGGGTCACAAGCGGTGTTTGAAGTAATAAAATTGAAAGGAATAAGGACCTCGCTAACAGTTCGCCACGTTGTATGCATTTGGTGGATATGACTCTCGACACTAAAACAAGTTGGGTGGTGGACTGCGAATGTGGCAGGAATTAGGGCTTAAGCCAGGAAGAGTGGAAATAGGCTATCACATGCTTGCAGGAGTTGTATATCAAGTGCACATATCGATAAATGCATACAAGCTAGGTAGATAGATACAATTACTTTGGAAAATGGTCCAAGTAAAGTTCATTAGTTCGTTAGTAACCATCATCGGGTGTACATATTCATGGCTGAGTGAACAACCCGAAAGGATTTCAATAGCACGTGCGGGAAATGGTTTGCAAGGCTACCTTTCCATCGTCGGCCTAACCGACGTGTAGTTCCAATGATGGAGGTCTTTGTGCGATTTTTCTTTTGTAAACGAGTCGAGGATGTATAGGTCGCTAGATAGGTATAGGAATATAATATCAAAACAGGGTTTTTGTGCAGAATTTATATTCTGTTAGGGGTCCTTTATGATGGATCTTATGGCTCTTATCATACTTTGTTGGTTTCCATTTGGTGTAGGAGCGACGTTTGTTGCATGTGAATTCAATTTAGATTAGGATGTTGGACACGAAAAGGATCAATTTGTATGTGTTTTGTGTTTCGTCAATATGTTGTTAAGATAATAGACTCTGGCATGCAAATTATTATCTATATACCAGGATGCAAAGGATGGTTGTTGGAATTTTAATATTGGGTTCTCCATCAGTTTTGATGTGATTTCTTAATAAGGATAAACTAAGAAATAAGCAATCGGTGAAATGCTTTCCCTAATCGTTCTGAAATAGATTACAGAATGCACTTAGGATACTGTCTTAAGGCTAATAAAAACCTTTGTTACATGGAAGGTTTCAGTGTGAACTTTGTTTCGATGATTACATATGTTAGCAGCTGTTCATAAAGTAATGATGGAATATCGATAAATATGGGTAGATTTATTGTATATTGTAATGTAGTGATGAAGAATCTAAAAAAATGTTATAAGAGATCTATGAAACAAATATTGTCCCTGCCAAAGTATTGAGGGTACACGAAAGGTAACATGTCAAATCTAAATTACACCGGACTAATATTATGTACGGTGTCAGCCATGAATAAGTTGAGCTGAAAATAGGTTCGAGACCTGAAAAGAAATTAAACCTTTAGGTTTAATGATAAAGCGATTAAGGGTACAAGTTTGTAGGGAGTTAATGTATCTTTCGGATATTAAATAAAACCAATGTGATTTATCTTAGGCATATCAATTGAAATTTCTCACATTTTGGCATATGTTAGGTTTTGGTGGTTACAAGCGGTAAGTCACCATACACATGGATTTCCGAAATTTCCTCTAATTGTTCTCTACCATCCTGATCTGAGAATAATACGTAGGCTTCTTTCCACTTTCATGTTAAATAAATTCAAGTGTTTTTAAAAGCTTTAGGCTTCATGGTAACTGGCAAAGATAAAACTTAGCCCACACAAATAGATGGAGAAACTAGGTTTGAGGTCCTGTATGGGACTGATAATGTGTTTAATTAGGCTCCAAGGTGAACATTTTGATTTATTTAAGAAGGCATCGTCTGTGCCGTTTGGATTCGGACCCACCATGGTGCAAGAAATACACACACATTCATGAACGGATGATCAGTGTCTTATAAAGGATCTCATTAGTGATGGCTTTGCTACTAATTTTCGTAGCTCGAAGAATCAGCATTTGGAAAGAGTAATTCTACGTTGGGGTATGATTAGAGTTACTACCTCAAAGTTGTAGCATAATTGTTGTCTTATTCGTTGATGTTGTGGGGCCATTTTCGATGACAGCATATACTTAATATGCTGGCAATCGTACAGAGTCACCCTGGAGTGGACTCAGGAGCATTATAAAATCCACTGAAGAATTATGTTAAAGAAGCCACAAGAAGAAAAAGCATCTAAACCATTTTTTTGGTATCGAAAGATACGGTGAGACAATGCCTACCCTGATGGAGCAGCGAGAATATATCATCGTCAAGTTACTTATCAAATTTTCTTCAGCGGTTTTATATAGCTCTGTAGGGAGACTCAACTACATTTTTTTTGTTCATCTCTATATGAATCTGTTTGGCCTTTGTATTCATGGCAATAACGTTTTATAATGTTTGTAAAATTTACGAAAAACATTTCTACCTCTTCCATTGCGTGCTTCGCATGCTTTATTTCATATCTCTGAAAAAAATTACGGGCTGAGTGGTACGATGTTTAGTTTTAAGAATTGCAGCGCAGAAGGTCTGGGTTCGATTCCCAACCGTAGCAACACCTAAAATGTTATTTTACTGGCCCTCCTCTCGTTCGTTCTCAATTTAGCCTTTCAGATTCGGTATAAAACAGGCGGTCTCGCTATAATGCCAGAAGTATACACGCACACATGAATGGTTGTGAGAAAGAGCTAGGCCCTGGGTACTAACGAGCCTTTTGCGCCAAAAATTTGTAATTTTGCGAAGCCCATATTCTTTCGTCATGCTTTGCTTATAATGCTGAATGGCAGCTCTTCACAAATGCAGCTTAGCCTTGTAGGCTTCTTTAGATGGTGGTAATCGAATTATGATATGCTGCTTGATATTAAATGTCTTAACACTATTTCGCATTTGCTGTGTGATGGATATCCACATTATTACCTAGTCTATGACAAACTTTGGTCTGCCAAAATACTGGATGGGTACCTATGTCTATTGCTTGAAGCTAATCCAAATACATAAGTCGCTGTTTCTTCTTAGATGGCACAGCTTTTTGGTTTCCTTTTACCCAATCCATCGAATATCCTTGATGCCAGTAACATCAGTAGTCTCTTTAGCTTCATAGTAATATTGGGTAGGTTCACGTATGCAAAACGAATAGTAAATGATGCCAGCTCTATGCGCATATCTAAATATTAAAAAGAGTGCTTGTTGGCTAGATAATATTACTAATAAGGACACTTTACATAATACATATGCGGGAGAAAAAAACCGTTAATAATTCAACGTTGGTAGGGGATTTTTTTCAGAATTTAATCGGAGACATGACTCTCCGATTAAATTCTGAAAAAAATCCCCTACCAATTTCAGAGCCCACTAATATCGTTACCCAAAATAAAATCCATCCACGCCTCGCACACCATCCTAACAAAATGTCCACCTAAAATACAGTCCCAAGAAAAATACAAAAATTGTTTCCAAAATGTGGACGAAAACAGCACATTAAGTTCGCATCAATTATGCGGTATAGAATTTAAATTCAATTCTGAAAGCAAAAACCTACACAGACATCAATTCTCAAACGCACAGGTAATAAGGATGTAGCCCCCTTATCTCGGGCAGAGCAAACAAAAAACCCTCAAACTCCCTTAAATCCTGGGACGAAATTATGCCAACGTTGTGTGTATACACAGAATATAATAAAATTCGTACGTACCTTATCCTCTAGCAAATTAGAAAATAGATCTAAATGGTCCTCATCTTCGCTCATCATTGCGAAAAAGTCTTTGAAAGTGTCTGGGAACGAAGCCGGAAATTGTCCTTGACGTGAATCCAATTTCGTTTCCATTTCTGGAAAATTAAATAGAAAAATGGAAAAAAATTGAAAAATTGAAGAAAAAAATTAATTGGCGATTTTGGTGAGAATTTGTTTTAATTAAGCTTGCCACACACCAAATGTGGTCTGCAGGTGATCCGGTCGATTATACCGAATGTATTATTGTCTAGACCTTGTTTGGTGTGAAAGAGGCTTAATCTTATATTAAGATATTAGTAAGGGTTTAAAAAACAAAAACAGTAAAACAAATAAGATAGAATAGATTTTAGATAGCTTTGAGTAGAGTAGGAGATGATTTTATGTTTTTTTGAAAGATAGTTAGGGAAAGCATAGTTACCTAGTTGTAGCTATGGTTTCTTAGTATTGCTTTGAGGATTAGGCCCGCTTTATACAAATCATTATTTTAACTTAACATTATTTATGTATATTTTTCACTGTTGGGAGTAAAAATTCAATAAAGCCATATAAGCCAATTGTACCAACTTATTAGTTACATTATCCAGGAATTTCTTGTGCGTTATGAATAAATATTTTGGTGTGAGTGAGCCTAACCTGGGAGTGAGGATGACGACAATCATGTTTCTTAAGACATTTAATTTTTAGTATTAATGGGAGGTCTTAAATATAGTCTCTGAAGTATTACGTGCGATGTTATATTTTTGCAACAAATAAACGAGAAATTAATTTTCATTACGAGCAGCAAAAGTTGAGAAGCTTATAACTATAGATTTATTCTCTTGGACATTTGTTATACTTTCAGAATTGTAAAAACGAAACTGAATACAAAGAGGGAGTTGCAATCTTTTAAATCTGCGAAGTGGATCACTTTTGATTCTGTCAACATAAATGGTGCCATGAAATAAGGGATGGTGAAATAAGATCGATTGCAAATATTTGGCTTTGTTTCCCTTTTTGAAAGTAAAATAAGACCATTTTTGATCTTTAGGGGTTATTGTGAAATACCTTCGATTTGGCATTATTCGGTGGATATAAATTTTCGGTACCTATACCATTATGTTCTATGCGCTGACATACAACCAATCATAATATTACTTATAGACTTCTAATTAGCGAAAGCATAGGTGTAATTTAATATTGGCAACGACAGCGAAAACTGCCAACCACCCGACCTTAGTGAAGTGAGGATAGCTATATCTTAACTCAAGCTTAATAAGGCCGCCGGAAATGAGGGCCTTCCCGCTGAGCTTTATAAAGCTGGCGGAGATGACTTGGTAAGCAACATCCACCAACTCATAAGCCGAATCTGGTCGGTTGAAAGCATGCCTGAAGAATGGAACCTCAGCATCGTTTGCCCGATCCACAAAAAAGGAGACCCTCTGAACTGCGCTAACGACAGAGTCTACTCAACATCGCTTACAAGATCATATGTGCCGTAATATGTGAACGCCTGAAACCGTTTACCAACAACCTGATCGGCCCTTATCAGTGTGGTTTTAGGTCAGGAAAGTCCACAATCGATCAAATCTTCACACTTTGGCAGATCCTGGAAAAAACCCAAGAAGTCCAAATCGATACCCACCACCTCTTTATCGATTTTAAAGCAGCATACGACAGCATTTATAGAGACGAACGATACAGAGCCATGTCTAGTTTTGGTATACCGCCCAAACTCGTTCGTTTGTGTAGGATGAAGATGGAGAATTCTCGCTGCACCATCAGGGTCGGAAACGACCTTACCGACACATTCGATACCAAAAAAGGATTTAAGCAAGGCGATGCGCTGTCATGTGACTTTTTCAATTTGATTCTTGATTGTGCAAAGCTCCCGAGCCAACACCAGAGGCACCATTCTCCAAAAATCGGTGCAACTCAAAGTGATGTCATAGCCATGTTTGCTAGTATAGAGAAGGAAGCCGCAAAATGGGTTTAGCTTTAAATGAGGGTAAGACTAAGTATATGCTGTCAACACGAAAGGACACACAACATCGACGAATTGGACAGAACGTCACCATAGACAGATATAACTTTGAGGTAGTACGGGACTTTGTCTACCTCGGCTCCGCTATTAACTCTGACAACAACATCTCGCCAGAAATCAAACAAAGAATTACTCTTGCCAATCGCTGTTTCTTCGGGCTAAGAAGCAATTTAGTAGTAAAGCCCTCACTCGAAATACTAAGGAGATCCTATATAAGACCCTTATCATCCCAGTCCTGCTCTACGGCGCTGACGCATGGACCGTATCAAAAGCGGATGAAGAAAAATTCTTCGGAAAATCTTCGGTCCCGTTTGCGTTGACGGGCTATGGAGACGAAGATTCAACCACGAACTATACGAGCTGTACAGCGACATACCCCTAGTCAAAAAACTCCGCATTGGACGTTTAAGATGGCTAGGACATGTAGAAAGAATGGACACCACTGCTCCGGCTAGCAGAGTCTTCGATTCCCAGCCAGACGTCGGACGCAGTAAAGGAAGACCTCGCATTAAGTGGCGCCCACAAGTAGAAACCGACCTCAACCAACGTGGAGTGCGCAACTGGAGGCAGTTAGCTAAGGACCGGGCTAATTGGAGAGGCATGTTGGTTGAGGCCCAGGTTCATCCCGGACTCTAGCGCCACTTAAGTAAGTATAGGTGTAATTACTTATGCTTACATAAAAAGCCTGACAAAACTGGTGGCTATATAACCAATTGTTAATCCTCTAAGCTTGCGTAGTTATAGGATTAAACTTCGACTAGTAAATTCGTTTGGCCTTATTGTACTTTTACGAATGTGAACATTCGGCTTATTTCACGACACCACAAATGAGGTTCATCCTGGTGACTAGGCATAACCATGTTTGAACAATAATCCTGTTTCTGAGGTGACCAGACGATGTTGGGTTATCCACGTCACAGCTTCTGGTGAGTTCTGTTAAAGTTTGACTTTCCAAAGCAGAGCTCATTTTTCAAAAGTAAAGGTTTTCTGTTCGACATCGCTGAATCACAATTTTTATGACTTCATCCCGTATTAGTCTGCAGCTTTATTCTCGTATTCCAATCTGATCGTGCCGGATTCTAGTAGTTCATTAACGATGGAGATGAATATGGCCCCTACACTTAAATGGGTCTGTTATTCTTTAGACCAATTACTTGTTTGTTTGTTTGTTTTTCTCCATGTTTTTTATTTTTAGATCCCACATGCAGGAGCTTGTAAGACGAGGTAAATCTATGTAGAGCTACGTATTATGTACTTAAGACTAAATTTGAAATCGATGAACGCCTGATATCTAGATATATACCGTAAGCGGACATATATTGAGTGAAACCCCCAGCTATTATGATCCTACGTGTGGCTCAAGCTAAACTAGCTGATCTTATCTTGGAAGGGGATTGTAAATGGGATTGAGAACACGAATTAAAGAGAAGGACAATAAAAATGTGTATTGTAATCAATAAATAATTTTTTGCCATTTACGTTTAAAAGACAACTTAAAGTAAATGTTTTCCCCGGCTCCGTTTCAAATGGTCTATTCGGTAGGTCAAATTTTGCATCACTTTTTCTAGCATTTCGCCTGTAGTCCACGAATTACGCGTGTTATGTTATCCTGTAAGGCTTCAATCGTGTTCGGCTTGTCCACATAGAATAACGACTTTACATAACTCCACAAGAAATCATCAAGAGGCGTTAAATCGCATGATCTTGGCGGCCAACTCACAGGGCCATTTCGAGAGATAAGCTGCTCACCAAATTCATCCTTCAACATTTCCATTGTTTCACGAGCTGTGTGGCATGTGGCACCGTTTTCATGAAACCACATGTCAACCAAGCTCAACTCATCCAACTGGGACAAAAAAAAGTTGCGTATCATGGCTCGATATCGTTCGCCGTTGACAGTAAAGTTTCTTCCACGGTCGTCTTTGAAGAAAAAATGGAGCGATGATGCCCCCAGCCCATAAACCACACCAAACTGTCGTTTTTTCGGGATGCATCAATAATTCTTATATGGCATGTGGCTGTCCATCACTCCAGATGCGACAGTTTTGATTATTTACGTATCCGTTGAGCCAGAAATAAGCCTCATCGCTGAACACAATTTTTCGATAATACAGCGGATTTGCACATTTTTAACAGAGCACGAATTTTGATAATAAATTTCAATAATTTGCAATCGTTGCTCGTTTGTAAGCCTTTCCATGATTAAATGGCAAAGTATACTGATAACTATTCACTTTGACAGATGACGTTTGGACGCCATTACTAACCAGTGCTGCCAACCTAAAAACTTAACTCTTAAAACATCACCCCTTGTTAACCACTAGCTGACCCAGCAAACATATTAAATTATTTATAGTGAATATTTTGGTTGCTAAAAAAAAAACATATCAGAAGGTACAATCCGCTTTGCGAAAAAGGGCGTAGCTAAAATCATTACGAAGATGGTACATAGAAAATGCCATTGTTACAATATATTGCTTATAGAGTTAATTAAAATCTTTTTATGTTTTGACAAAAAAAAACGAAAATATCTAAACGAAATATGTTATTCAGACACTTTTTCAAAATTATTTACCGTTTGGCCAAAAACAACGTTTTTGAGAAACGCAGGCGTTCCAGTGAGTGGATTTTAATTTTTTTTACACTTGTTATGTTGGGCGCAACGAAGAGTACGTGTACCAGATTTCAACGTATAATTGTCCTTGTGAAAAACATGGAGTGCCTGAATCTAAGCCGCAAACGGACATCGTTTGTCCTTGTTAATATAATAGTAAATTGGATGCGTTTGAATTTAATTATCACGTCTGTGGTGGGTTCAAATTTCGAAGTAAAATAACCGGAGATACAATTTTCAAATTTCATAGAAGGTGTGGTGGCATGCCTGGCATAGCCAGTGAGTTCAAAAAATCTGCTGGATAATTTACAGCTTCGTTGACATCGCAAAATTTGCTGCCAAACATGCTCTTTCTGCCCTTCTGTGTGCGTACATTGGGGAATATGCGGCCAATGAGAGCATTTGGCGTATCAACGATTGTGCAGAAATCGGTGGGCAATTTTATGCAATCAGTATTTTCATGGATAGCAACTTTTCCATCTCCGATATGTAATAATTGTTTTGAGAATGTTTCAGCGGATGTTTATTTCTAGCTGCACTTTTTCACCATCGTTGAACGTGGAATGTCGGAAAGTGTTTGTCTAAAATCGCCTGAGTACCGCTGAATAGTTTGTCGTATTTTTTGTTATATCATTGAGTGGTCTGTTTAACGCCTCAAGAGAATGTTTATGTGCCATAGTGCATTCATCCCAGATGATTATTTTGCATTTTTTTGCACTTTGGCCCCCGAAAATATTTTTTTGTTTTTAATGGTGCATACTACATCTGAGTTACTTGAAATATTCAGAGGTAGCTGAAATGTTTAATGTTCTGGCTTCATCCAATAAAGCTGCAATGCCAGATGATGCAACGCCCACTGCGATGCCATTATTATTTCGGTGAGAATGAGCGAAATGGGAAATGTTTTGCCAGTTCCACCCGGTACATCACAAAAAAAAATAATACACCTTGTCCAGCCGAAACCGCCAGCATAATGCAGTCGCTTTTTTTACGAATAAATCCCTCAAAAAATAGGGGTTATGTTGACAATAAGTAAGTATTCAGAACATTTTCAAAACTTCTTACGGTTTAACCAAAGTGGGCTGATTTGAAAAAATAGGACCTTAAAAAAATTAAATTAATTGAAAATTACACACAAATTTTCGATCCAAAATGTACTGAAATTCATGTGTTTTTTCACGCACGCACAGCACACATTTCCGATTTCAAACCAACTTCACAAAAACCATATATAGACTAATATCAAAGACGACAAACATTTTAAGGCTCACTTTTTATATCTATTCATATTATTAAATAAAGTCCCAAAACGTGTATGAATGCCCTAATCTCGAAAACTGCGCTGAACGGATTTCGATGTAGTTTTCAATTCCCTAGGAATAGTGTATTCAAAATTGCTCTATCACTTACAGGACCTGGAAATTCGAGGTCTAAGTCTCCGTCATTAAAATTATACACTGGCGAAGACGGACCGGGTTGCTAGTATATAGATATTTGTAAAAAAATAAACACAATAAAAACAGTCCCTGAGAGGATGTCAAAGGAGTTCAACTCTCTGTAGTCAGTCCTGCTCACGATAATGGAGAAGTGAATGTGTACCTAAGTTAATGCGTTGAGCTAAAAATGTTTATATAGCAGCCATCGCATAGCCAAATGTTGGTTTCCAACTCAAGGAACCAATACCTTGTGGATAAGTTGACATATAAGCAGACCCCAAGATGGTAGAGATTGACCTCACTCCTTTGTTTCACAAGGTACCACCACATCGTGATTCATCAAATTTCGGCATTTGGCAGTTGTGCTAATATGGGAATCAAAAGTCAAAGAATTCCGGTGGTAAACTAATTGACTAATCGACGGTTATCTCCCCTGACTAAAATAGATATGCACTAGCGTCAGCAGTTATAATAATCTTGTGATTGCATTTTGCAACATTCGAGGAATATAATTTTCCAACGTCAATATCATAGTTCATCCACATCTCCAAAGAGAAAGACCATGCCTTCTAGCACTTATAAAAATAACTTTAACGACTGATCGCAAATACTTTTGGTGTCCTGACGTCCTGAAGTACACTCGTTCCAAGAAAAGCATAAAAGATTTGATTTCGTATGTCAAAAATGTTATTGATGGAATCATATAAGCAAGACGTTTTGTGGATTTCACTTGTCTTTCGCCCTGCGACCAACTGGTGAGACATTTAGATTAAAAAAAATATAATCATCCAACAGGTTAACTCACTCTGTCGAGGAACCAACATGCATTCCAAATATTCGTAGCAACTTCATAACGATCTTAGATCTTTTTGGCAGTTTAGATCCAGTCCAGACAACTACAAGATCACAATATCTGCGCTATTGGAACACTCTTAATTTTTGAGATCATTATCCTCATCTACCTGTTTTGTGTGAACTAAAGCAAAATACTGAAATAATATAATAGGCATATGGTTTATTTTACATGGACTGATATATGTGTTAGACCTGGAAATGTCTATGTTTGCTAAGACTCATTACCAGCAATTCAATGAGTATGGTGATATTCGTTCCCACACAGTTTTAAAACCAACATTTATCAATCCATTATTCCGTAAACAAGGGAGCGTAGCCTAGGACGAACAATAAATTATTTGTCGAAGTAAGAACAGAGCGTAAGACAGCAATATAACATCTTATAGACGGCATTTTAAGGACAGATATCTTGAAGCATTTGGATAGCGTTTCTTCAGACGGAATTCTATTAATGTTGGAGTGCCTCAGTGCTCAATTTTGGTGCCAACTCCGTATCTGCTACATAAAAATGTTTGATTGTTCCGAGACAAACAACCGTATTTATAGTTTTCCTTATGACAGTACAATCATAGCTACAAAAAAAAGGACATTACCTGTTAGCGTTATTATTACACATAAAAAAGATGCAAGCTATATTTTGCAATGCGGGAAAGGAACATCTATTTCAAATCGACATGAAGAAAACGCAGTATACAGGTTTCTCAAGAAATTACAAGTCCTCATTCCGCAAGTCGAGATTTATTAAACAAAAAAAAAAAAACCATGAATCTAGAGAGCACAATGGTTGGTCCTGACGCCCACTGAACATTGTTACAATTTTAGAACGAAGATAAGTTTTACCTAAGCCCAGCTCCTTCTACAGCACCACCAAGGTAGTGCTCGCGACATCACGCAATTTATGCAGCTTTAATGTGGTCGTAACTCACGTTGCAATGTCGTGAGATTGTAATTATATTTAATGTCTCTCGCTGTTTATCTTGACAATATTATCTGCACTTAATAAAACTAATATTTTCCTACAAATACCATCCCCTGGGAGTGTAAGTCAGGTCACACCATTACTATAATTATCACGCACAGGTCGTCCGAATATAACAGGAAATAGCCAAACGGCCGTTAAGGTATTTACACTGATTTGGCTAAAATATAATAAAACACACAAGCGTGACTCGGAAGTGTTTGGAATAATTTAAATGAACATACTTTTGCAGTAAATTAGAGCCGGAAGTGCTTAGACTATATTTGCCAAGCCAAGTGGTATTAGGCTAACGAACGCCCCCATCAATGATTAATGACAAACGCTAATGAACCAACGCTCAAAGTGAACAAATTTTTTGATCGCAATCAGCTTCATAAATATACGACACCAAGAGCTGCACAAGCAAAAGCCCTTAATAAGCTCATTAGTCCTGAAATCACCAGAGACCCGGGAGGAGACTACACTGTTCTAATTTTTTCCTAATCAAATCTATTTGCTCATTATTTTCCTTGTTACAAATTTCGTTTACTTCCGATTCATTGAAATGTGATCTGAGATAATGGAAAACTGTATCTTTAAGGAGCTACCCAATGTTGATTACATTCTGCTGCTAATTGCGAGCCGTTTCCATCAACGACATATCCATTCTCATGTCCTCTTGATGGGGCCTATTTAATTGGAGGACCTTAATTGTCAGTGAATCGATAAAGAATTCATGTTACAGGTTTTGGTCTAAAAAATATGATTATGGTTCTAAAACAAGGACATACTCATAAATGCAGCGTGTATTTTTTCAAAGTTATTTTGCAAGTCACTGACCGAAAGTCCAATAAGTTCTATCACACAGTTGTTCTTGCGAGAGAGGTTATAGCCCATCCAGACAAAAGAAACATAGAAACGGGATTCCTGCAAGTGCATCAACTTTTTCAAGTGCCCCCGAACACAAGAGAACTTCACGTTTTGGAATGCGAAAAGTTGCAAGTTGTACAATCACGTACTACCGGATACCAGCGGATACCGATACTGGAAACATGTAGAACTTAATGAAGACATTGCGCCGTCAGAGAGGACACAAGGTAATACCGAAGCAAATCCTATTGAGGGGATGCAACTTTCCAGAACATCCCTCGGGGGGGATGTGGCGATAATAGTTCGTTCAGCGAATACATGGGTGTACGCTTCGTTGAATTTTAATTAGAATTTGTAAATTGCTACTTAAAGTTGATGGTGCTAGTCAAGCACAAAATAAGCTGTTGTATGGAGGTTGCCTTTATATTGTTGTGTTGGGGATGTGTTTTGCTGTTTGGAAAGATCAAAGTCTTTGTGTTCCTATGCTTCTAAGCAGAGATCAACCGGAAGTCAACTTTAATTTAAGCGTTAAGTACTTTTAGAGAAAAGTTCTGCTAAGGACGAAATTGAATTTGCCATCTCCTGTAAACGTAAACACTTTAGCATCGTCCACCTTCTCATGGTGGGTGGGCTTACCACCACTGACGTTGGATTATACGTCAGTAAGCGAATAATAACCCAAAAGGTACATCTAAGGTTATCCCAGTTTTTACCTTCATTTTTTAGTTTCTGTGTGGAGAGGGTGACTGCAGATGGACCTTCTACTAGCCCTCTTCGTTGGACCAACACGAACAACAACAAGAAAATATAATTAACATAGTCTCGAGCCACAAACAATTAAAGGCAACAATGTATATAATATCACTTCAGAAGTTCGTGGTGTCGAGTATTGGTACAAAACCTGACGATGGTCCATTATATAGTGGATATGGCTGCCTGCTAACCGACAATTGATGCTAACTTACTTCCATGCTCCGTTCAGCCTGGTGCAAGAAGAGTATTATTGACACTTTTGTTTAGGATGCCAACGACACCGCTGTAAGTGACTGGTGAGTGCTGCAGATATATTATGAACGATTTAGGTTTTTTAATCCCCAATTTTCGGGCCATCTACTATTTTAGAGATTTGAACTGGTCGGACAGAATTCTTCTTTTGGATCATTTTTATATTTTATATGCAATCTATCACAACTAACAACTTCAAAGATAGCATCGAGGAAGAAATCGTCAACTTGGAGCTGTTTTATTTTGCGAAAAATAATTCAAAATGCCATATAACGAGGCTTGAGAAAGCCTTAAATTTAGCCAAAGTAAAAATGCACAGTTAAAAAACTTGATTACTTACTCACATACTCACCCACATGCCTTTCCAATTAGCCTTGTTCCTACCTGCGGACTTCAAGTTGATTGTGGTCGTTTTCTACTTGTGTCCGCAACTTAATGCGAGTTGTTTGTCTATTTCGTTAGATGTCATGATGGGATTCGAAGACTCTGCGAGCCGGAGTAATGGTGTACCAAGCAATTTTTACTGCGTATTGCGAGTATAAAGTTCTTAGTTGAATTTTCGTCTGCATAGCCTGTCAACGCAAAAATGGATCAAAGATGGTGGCATTCTGTCCAATTCGTCGGCTCTCTTGTTGACAACATATACTTGGTCTTGCTCTCATATACTGTAAAACCCATCATCTACTACTAAACCTGTCTATAACATCTCGTTAAGTACGACCTTTAATGTCAATATCGTAGGCGTATGCCAGTAACTGCGCAGATCTTTTTGAAAATCTGCACATTTTGGTGTTTGGCTCTGGAGTTTTGCATAATCCTTTCAAGAATTATGTTAAAGAAGTCACACGACAACGCGACACGTTTCCTGATTCCTATTTTGGTATAGAATATTTCGGTGAGGTCGTTGGCGATGGAGCAGGGAGAATTCTCCATGGTCATCCTGCTTAGACGTACGAGTTTGGGCAGTATACCAAAACTAGACTAGTTTGTCTCTATAAATATTTCGTATGTAGCTTTGACATCGATGAATAGGTTGTGGATATCGATTTGGACTTATTGGGTTTTTCCAGGATCTGCCGAAGCGTGAAGATTTTATCTTCCTACTGAAAGCCTGTATTCTTTATCGTTTTTATAAAATTCAATGGCGGGTATCGTCTTCACCTATAGCCTTTTCTTGTAGGCCTCGTTTTGGCTGCGATCATATATCGACATTCTTCATATAACCAGGGGTTTCTTGCTGGTTTCTCATGGGACTGATTTTATGGCTTGTTGACATGACGCCATTGTTCTTCGATGATCTTGATATGGTATTAATGGAAACTTTAAGGTATACGTTTTCTGAAAATAACATGGAGCTCTCTTGCAATTGCAGTCTTTCGGGATTTAATTTTTTACAGTTTTTCGTATTTGTTGAGGATGCGGTTGTCCGCATTTTTACTTTGACTGCTACAAGATAGTGGTCCGAGTCGATGTTAGGACTTCCGAATGTTTGAACCTCCAAAATATTTGAAGCGTGTCACTTTTAAATCGCGATGTGCTTAATTTAATTGACCAATTGTTGAAATGAAGAGCGCCATATCCCTTTATGGATATTGAAGTGTACTGGTTCCTGTACCATTTCCTACCTTTGCGTTAAAATCTCCTAACATTAATTTAACATCTACTTCGTTAGTTGCTCAAAAGTTTTGTCCATGAGTTCGTAGAAATGAATTTGGCCTTGTTGCGGTTAGTTACAATGATTTCGGAAAAAAGCAAGACTTTTTGCATAAGTCAGCCGTTATAAGAAACCCACACCCGAATAGTAGCTATTTCTCTTCACTATAATACGGACCGTAGTTTATGTCACATTCTTTCATTGCTCATCGTATTTTCTTGATGGCAGTAATGTCTGCTTCTAGAAGCAGGTGAAGATAAGAACGTCGTTATCCATTTGTCTTTAAGCTTGATCGTCAACAATAAAGTTAATCGTTTCCAAGTCTCTTGGTTGCTTCGTATCGATTGTTTGAGGCCTAGGCTCAAGGACAGCAAGCCGGATATTCTGCGCTAATCATTCTGACCCAGTTTTTTTTTATAGTGTTACTCGTTCTAGTTTTGTTATCAACACTCGAATCCGGTTGGATGAAACCAGTATCCGATGTAGTACAATTGATGTGTAGTAAAAAATACAACGACTAAGCGATGCTAAGTTAACGCCGCTCAGTGTTCGACCTATTGATTGAAACTTGATTGGCACTCTTACAATCTTACTCTCGAATGAGTTATCTTTTTTTATTTATGATTATGGCATCAACACTACTAACAACAACATTCTCACCTTAGTGGCCCTATTTCTGAGTCTTTGTGCGACTCCTGTCAAAGCGTCATTAAATCGAAGGCAACCAATAATAGGATTACCTTTTTTACTAGATACAATGTAAAGACAGTACGAGATAGGAGGAGGTGTTGCTTTTATGTATTGGTTAACTGTTATGACCTAGAAGTCTAATGGTTTGAGTTGGGGCTATGTGCTTTCCAAAGAAACTGCTCTCTCTGATTGACAGATGCTGATGTTTCCGATTGATATTGATTTTTTGAACTATTCTTGACATCCATGAAAGGATTTATTTTTTGCTTGGGATGTTATGTGTAAAGGATACTATAATTAAGTAGATTTTGTGGAGATGCACTCCCACCTAGTTCTTGTGTAATTTTTAATTCTAAGTGAATTCTGGAAATTGATTCATTAGATGAAAGTCCTTATTGATTAATTGGTCACAAAAACATTCTCGTTGGCAGCTAGGTTATGGGTGAACCCAAGTTTTAATCTGAAAATATATACCTGT
Source organism: Rhingia campestris (assembly GCA_932526625.1). Classification (NCBI taxonomy): domain Eukaryota; kingdom Metazoa; phylum Arthropoda; class Insecta; order Diptera; family Syrphidae; genus Rhingia; species Rhingia campestris. Next base: position 46,986,538 of record OW052182.1, on the reverse strand, counting down.
CAGCAATCTTTTGCATTATATTAAGTATGTATAAATATTTGCCAACGACACTAGTACATGCTCGCAAAAAGAGAATCACCCGTAAAAAATTGTGTCATACAAGTAGTGATCAATATATGTTTATTCTCAACTGGGATAACTAAAGACCAGAGGACTATGTTGGTGCATCCGCAGGTTCCACCGAACGCCGAATTTTTTTAAAATTAGTAGTTTGGAGCTAAGTTTTATGCCATTCATGGGTCTCAACCTTACGAAGTTTATAACAAGACAGATAGACCGGAGTGGGCCAAGAAGACTTCTTATACTCGATAACAAAATTAAGAATACAAGTAGAAAGGGTTTCTGAGTCTGTTATCGTCAACTGTATTATTAAGGTTAAGGATACGATTTTTCTATACTAACGTAACAATAAGGTGTTCATCCTAAATATTTTTATTAATTGATCTGTCAACTATAAAATATTTCGAAGTACCTATCTCAAAAGAAAGTTTTTGGATGCTAGTTCTTGATGATTTTTTTTTATTTTAAAAAAAAAAAGTATGTAGGTAATTTATATCACCTTTCCTGCAGATCAATTTGCAAGGGAACATTTCACAAACTCCTTCCATAGACATATTGGGAGTGTGTGACATTTGTATTTCCTGCTGAAACCATTTTATTTTGCACTAAGAAGTCGTGTAACATTTCCACATACCACTTTGAATTCACTTCATCCGATATTTAGATGTTGATGGTTTAGAAAGCTAAGCCTCCAACTTGGCTTCCTGGGGATTTCATTGTTACACCTTTATAACTTTATAGGGGTGCAGCTTTAGGTTTATGTACAAAATACGGTGTACGGTGTACTCTCAACGTTTTACAGAGAGTACGCTGTTGTACGTGGGATTCTTTTTGGAATTGAGCCATCAGATTTGCGGATTCACGGAGATGCACCTAATAAGTCTGTAAAGAGCGTTAAGAGGAAAAGCGCTAGATGCAGTGAAGAGTCTCCTGATACAACCAAATTGCGTAAGGCAAATAACAGAAGATGTTGTATTAAAGACCAGAGCTAATAATCCACTCACTTCTTCATTAAATCTATACAACGCGCGCCATCTCAAAGATCTGAATCAAAAAAACTAGATTCGATTGTAAATTTTGTTATAGCTGTTCCTAATCTTTGCGTGACTATTGAAGCACTTGATTTGTTGAGCTCCTGAACAATCAAACTATTTTACAGAAGCTAGTAGTATTTCAGTATACACCCACATTTTACACACTTTATTCCGAGTAGGACCTGTCATCCTCTACAACAATAACATCCATGTTTCTACATACTCTTTCTTAGATGATGTATCGTTTTAAACATTGATGGATGAAGAAATAGAAACAGAACTTCAAGTAAAAAGAACACCACTTAAGTGGACTGTGGATACTCATAGATTCGAACACGATTTGCATTTTTTTTTCGAAAATCTCTAGTATGGTAATCAATGCAGAAAGATACAGGCTATTGGATGTCCAAACTGTTAAAATATTAAAGTTGACCACCAAATCAATAAACGCCAAAGATGCAATACGAACACCTTAGAGGATAAGCTATTATACCATACGCGCAGACAATCTCTCGACTGCCTATTATAGTTCTCAACAACACCAAGCTAGGAATTCCGTTAAAATGTAAGGATGGTAATTCAGAAGAACAAGTGGCTTGGGTCGATGCAATTTGATCATTTTGTTCTCGTTATTGGAGCATCACCTGGTGCATCACCTGTTGCTATGGGATACAGTTTGGCCGTTGAAGAAAATTGCCTAACTTGCTCTCCTTCTGGTATATGCCATTGTTGTAGACCTGAGGGCAATCTTTCCTCGGTTTCAAGGAAGATTGAACTGACTGGAATGCTGTCGATCTTCTAAACTTCCTAAACCAGCTTGATTTAATCCCTATGGTGCTAAATTTTTTCCTCAAATTCGCTAAGGATGTATCGTCTTCATCTGTATCAGGGTATTGCACTTTTTCTATTTGGCTTAGAATCCTGTACATTTTCTGCAAGTACTCTTCATATCTTTTTTGATTAATTTGACGTTCTTCTTGGTCACATTTTTCCCTCAACAATCTCTCCTCTTCTAGTCTCTGAAGCTCTATTTGGAAGAGTTTTGAAAATGAAGTTCTCAATACTCTAGAGCTGATGGAGGCATTGAATCCCTTGCGTTGGTTATCGGCAATCTCGGTGAAACATAGCATAGTCGCGGTAGTGGTGGTAAGGCTTAAAGTAGCTTTAACCCTACCCGATTACACCTCACCTTGATTACTTATGTACGGACCATGCGTTTTTAGTCTACCCGGTCCAGTATTTTTTTGCGACGCATGTAGACTTTAAACTTATTCTCGAACCCTGGTGCAGGTAATGTTGATAATATGGAATATAAAAGAATTTGTATCAGCTTTTGAGACCGAATACAATGGAGCATTTATTACACCGCCTTATAATATGGTATTCAAGGGGCTATTATGGCTATTAGTTGCGATAAACTTACACATCTCAGCATGTGTGCGTTCATTTGATGAAAAAGGATGCATGATACTATTGGGTTTAAGATAGTGGCGATTGCTGTTATTAATTCTTTTGCCCATACGTTTTATAAGTAAATGATGCATCTAGTTAAATAAGAAATCTGCGAACAAGCTTTTTTGTAAAACTCTCGCACGCACAATGCGCTGCCCGCTTCTTAAAAACAATCCATATTGACTCAATTCCCTAGAGCTGGGCTATTGATTGCCATACCCCTTCGGATTTGTTTCGTCCATTTAGTAACCTAAACAAATATAAAAATTCTTTTGAGACACCATGCTTTTATTCTACCATCTTCTAACCTTAAGTTGATCAAAAATATATTTATTTTGACACTCTACACCAACAGATTTTTGGTAAATAAACCACTCTAACGGAACAAACAAAACCCATTAATACTTCAAGTTTGTCCATCAAAATAAACTCTAACCCACTGGAGCGTGTAACATAGTATTTGTGTCGCAGGGGTATATCCCTCTTGTCATTCGAAAACCACTTCATTGGTCAGCTCCATGCTTGACATTGGCATTCATCATTGTCCACTAGAATCCTCGATAAATTAATTTCAATTTCTGATTCGAAAACTCAATCGAACGAAAACTTTATATACACAGGAGAACTTGAACTCCCAACCCAAAGATGGTACCTACATTTATGTCCATTGGACTACTGGGATGTGTGTGTACTTTGTATTTTCAAATTAAAAATTCATGATGGACATTCGTGAAGAAGGACTTTTCCTCTGAGTATATTATGGGTTCATGCTATATCACTAGCACACAACTAGTCCATAAGTTTGTCATTTTCAATTTAGGAGAGAAGTGACTTCGTTGCTTCTGTCAGAGGAGAGTGGCCTTTTAGCAGGATTAACATTTGTACGCCCTGCCACATGCGACAGGGTATTTTATTTAACAATTTACAAGGACTGCTTCAAGTATAAGTAAGTGGAACACGCACATTGGGAGCAGATAAAGTATACTCAACAGGCTACTTGTCCGGAGAGAAGATGGAGATAAGGATGGATATAATGTGACTTATCAAAACTGGATAGGGTATTGAATTTGAATGTAGTGTGTATATAAGGACCTCGTTAAATACAATGGTTATGGGCGCTTAGGCTTTAAGGAAGAGAATTTAAGATTTAAAGTATTGAATGTGAAACAGGATAATATATATTCGATTTATATCAACTTAAATGTAAAGTACTGGGGTATTCACTGCCCAGTCTTTAAAATAAGAATATAATCCAGGGACGAGCTAACGGAGTGGGAGTTGAAACATCTTCTGTCATTCGCTTTCTAGCTCAACGGCGGGTATCATGTCAGATGACATCGGTTACTTATGATTCTAAAGGGTCCGCCAAATAACATTTTTTTTTGAAAATGCTATAAAAAAAAATTAATGAATATTTTTTCAAATTTATTTTTTTATTTGAAAGTGCAATCCTTCCGGTTAGTAATGGAAAATAATTTCATTCAAATAGCTGCCTCGGCTGGCCATGCAGTAACACGATCGGTCCAATTTTTAATTGTGTGCAGCTGTATTTCACCAATGGCTTCACGAATATTGTCCTTTAAAGCGTCAATTATCTCTGGCTTGTCGGCGTAACACTTATCTTTTACGGCACCCTACAAATAATAGTCCAACGGTGTCAAATCGCAGCTTAGAGGTGGCCAAACGACATCAGCTCTGCGGCTGATAATGCGATCTTCAAAAACAGGGCGCAAAACATCGAGTGTAGCTTCGGCTGTGTGGCACGTAGCGCCGTCCTGTGGAAACCAAATGTTGCCAATATCCTCCTTTTCAATTTTTGTGAACAAAAATTTACTGTAATGGCCACTCCTAGCTCATTTTCGAAGAAAATCGAAGAAAAATGGCCCAATTATGCCTCTGGACCAAAATCCGCACCAAACAGTGACTTGTTTTAGGTGTATCGGCTTTTCAATGTATGCATGCGGGTTTTCTGTGCCCCAAAAGCGACAATTTTGCTTGTTTACATACCCGCCAAGATCAAAATGAGCTTCATCTGAAATGATGTTTTTTTTTGGCAAAATCGGCATCTTCTCTAAGTCGATCGCAGGCCCACTTAGCGAAGCGAAAACGCATTGGATGGTCAGTTGGCTTCAACTCCTGACTTTGTATGGCGTCATACCACGGTCTTTATGCAAAATTCGTCTCAATGATGTCTCCGAAATGTTCAATTGTTGAAAACGACGGTGAATTGATGTTGATGGCGCTTCACGCACACTTTCTGCCACAGCAGCAATATTCTCGGGTGTACGCACTGTTTTTGGCTTTTCACGCTTTGTTTTATCGATGAGGATGCCAGTTTCTTTCACTTTTTTCACAAGATAACGAACATACGGAGCTGACGGTGCTTCTCTTCTTCCAAAATCCGTACGCAATTTTCGCACACATTCTGCAACATTACCATGATTTTCAAAGTAATGTCGCAATATATCCCAGCGTTGTTCAATCGTATACTTAAATATATTCGTTCAGCGGAAGGATAAAACTAATTATCTGTCAAATCAGCCATGAGCTAAGTGGTACCATTCACGAAATAAGCACTAGTTGAAAAAAAAAAAAACGTTAGATGGCGGATCCGTTACATGCTTATAAAATTGCGAAAAAGTTGGATGACGTTAACAGAAGGTCATTTTCGGCATTTGAGGGGCAACCATTTTTAGGGAAGTTAGGTTTCGATAGGGCAGGCTGCTAGAGGACTATTGCACTTTTTCTACATAACCTGGTTACTATATATCACTTCTCGAGGCAGAATGAGCTTTCGGATCTGGCAAAATATGATGAATTGATTATTTGAGGAAAAACGCACTGATAGGATTTACAGACAGAAACTTGTGAGAAAGGTTAGCGAGACCGACGAATACTGTGGATGATGGCGCAGTTCATAGAGTCCATTTTTATTTATCAGGTAAATAATGGTGCAGCTTATTTATTTTGCCATAATTCCATACGAATTAATTCTACTTATTAGCTGGTTTATACTCTTCACCGATTCATTTTTTACCGCTTTATATAGCTTATGGTCTTCCTTATTTCCGTCAAGCCTTAATGTAATCCTATAACCTCAGTTATACCGAATAGTTAGTGGTTTTCACTGTCACTGTAAATATTTAATAACTGGTACTCGCAATCGCCGTTCAAATGGCTGCAGACCTTAAGTGGCGCTACAGTCCGGGATTAACCTGGGCCTTAACCAACATGCATCTCCAGTCCTTAGCTAACTGCTTCCAGTTGCGCACTCCAAGTTGGTTGAGGTCGGTTTCTACTTTTGCGCGCCCTCTACTGCGTCCGACGTCAAGCTGGGAATCGAAGACTCTGCGAGCCGGAGTATTGGTGTCCATTCGTTCTACATGTCCTTTCCCCTTAGTAGTTCGAGTGAGGGCTTTACTACTAAATTGCCTTCTTAGCCCGAAGAAACAGCGGTTGGCAAGAGTAATTCTTCGTTTGATTTCTGACGAGATGTTGTTGTCAGAGTTAAGAGCGGAGCCGAGGTACTACCTCAAAGTTATATATGTCAATGGTGAAGTTCTGTCCAATTCATTGATGTTGTGTGTCCTTTCGTGTTGACGGCATATACTTAGTCTTACCCTCATATACTAACAAACGCGGCTGTGACATCACGTTGAGTCCTACTGATGATGTCAATATCTTCGGCGTATGCTAGTAGTTGCACCGATTTTTGGAAAATTGGTGTTGGCTCGGGAGTTTATGGGGCTCTGTATAGTTCGTCTCTATAAATGCTGTCGTATGCGGTTTTGAAATCGATAAATAATAATCGGCTGTGGACTTTCTTTGCCTAAAACCACACTAATAAGGGCCGATCAGGTTGTTGGTAAACGGTTTCATGCGTTCACATATTACGGCAGATAGGATCTAGTAGGCGATATTGAGGAGACTTATGCCTCTGGAGTAGGCGCAGTTCAGAGGGTCTCCCTTTTTTGGATCGGGCAATATTTTCATCAGACCAGATTTGGCTTATGAGTTGGTGGATGTTACTTACAAAGTCATCTTTGCCAGCTTTGTAAAGCTCATGGGAAGGCCGTCATTTCCGGCGGCCGTTTAACAGTCTGCAGAAGTGGATCTTCAATATCATCAGCATCGCCTGTGTTTCAACTACGTTATTTCCTTGTTCATCTCGACAGGATCCTGTTCGAGCCTTGTATCCTTGGCTTTGACGTTTTATACTTTAGTAAAACTTGCGAACATCGTTCCTAGAGTGGCACTTCTCTATATCCTCGATCGTGCGCTTTTATTGCTCTTTTTTTTTCTTTTTTTTAAAAAGCCGGTGTTCTTCCCTTCTTCTTTGCCTATAGAGCTCAATGGCAGCTCTCGTCTTCACCTGCAGACTAGCCTTGTAGGCCTCGTTTTTGGCTGCGAGCATCTGTCGGCATTCCTCATCAAACCAGGGGCTATTTGCTGGTGGCCGCGAGAAACCTAGCACATCACTTGTGGCTGATCTAATGGCTTGTTGGCATCGTTGCCATTGTTTTTCCACATTAGAGGCTGGTGGTATGTGTGAATCGAGAGGTTAAGGGATACGCATTGCGCGAAGGTCTTGGCGGTCTCTGGCGATTGCAGTCTTTCTACATTAAATTTTTTCACAGTATTTCTGGTTTGTTGTGGTGGTGGATATCCGCATAATTACCTTAGCTGCAAGAAGATAGTGGTCGATTCGGACCAATACGAATATCCCCTCGAAATGTTCGGACATCTAAAATACTGGATGCGTGCCTCTTGTCTATCGCAATGTGATCAATTTGGTTGACTGTACGTTGATCTGGAGACCGCCATGTCCCCTTATGGATATCGAGGTGAGGAAACCGTGTGATGGCTATAGTGGCATTTCGTTTCGTAGCGAAGTCAATTAGCCTAAGCCCGTTACCAGATGTGTTGTCGTGTAGGCTATATTTTCCGACAGTACCGCTAAAGATGTCTTTTTTTCCTACCTTTGCGTTAAAATCTCCCAGCACGATTTTAACATCGTACTTTGGTAGTCGCTCATAGAGCGTGAGCGCATATAAGGCTTATTTTGACGAATTTTCCCTTGATGCGGATTGTTACAATGCGTTCGCTAATGTCTTGGAAACAAAAGATTTCTTGCCTAAGTCTGGAACTATTGCCAAATCCGCATCCGCATACTCGCTGTTTCTGCTCACTATAACACGGTCGGCATCATATTTCCTGGATGGCAGTAATGTCTGCTTTGTAGCAGTTTAGTGCTTCCGCTAGTTGTTCGCCTGCACCTCTCCTGTTCTCACATTCCAGGTACAGATACGAAAGTCGTTGTCCTTTTTTCGTTTAGCAGGGTCGTAACATATGGTTTCTTTCCATGGGTGTGTAGTTAACCCAAAGCACAACCCCCAACTCCAACTAGGACACGGGGCCATCAGTATCCACTACGGGATTGATCGTTGCCGTTGACCTTTCGGTTCATCCGCCACCATCTCTTTTCAAGGGGCCTGACTTAACCTTCAGATTTCTAGATAACCTGTTGTCCGAATATGTCGAAGCAGCTCATCTAGGTTCGTCTGGGACGGTAGAGCGGGTATTTATTCAGTGCCAGTCTGACCAGGGTGATTATAGTTTTGCTGTTTTACGTCTTATTATCAACACTCGCACTTATCATTTATCAAGTCAAATCCGGTTGGATGAGACAAGTACCCGATGGTTACCACTTGAAGGTATAAAATAAAAAAAACGATTTTCCTTGTTTATTTGAAGAGAATTTTAGCTGGGCCTCGTATCTCTGGTTTTGACATTTTATCTTTAGGTAGCATCATTTCTTGAGTGGCGCCACAATATCTCCTCAATCGGGCTCTTGTCTTCTCTTTTATTTAAAGCCGCTGTTTTTTCCCTTTCTTTTGTCTGAAAACAAAGCTGCAACTTTTTCAGCAACTATTGTCTTTGTAGCATTGCATTATATTTTTCACATTATTGGTAAATGTTTGTTAGTTCAGAGGCCGTTATATCGAATTTGGATATCATAGTGAGTAAATCTCTAGCTGTTTATATAGTGGAATTTCATTCTTATGGTAAGTCAATTTGATGAATAGTAGCAGTAGTATAATTATGTAGCACATATGAATTTTATGCCATAGTTACAAAGAATAACATGCTGGGTCTCGAATAGTACAATGAGGACCTCAGCAACATCGAAACCAAAAGCCATTAGACCTATATATACAAAAGTATACTGTAATGTAATTATCCCCTGCCAGATAATGAAACATTCATGGAGACATGGTCTTAGCCGACATACTTCCCCGGGAAAAAGGAAATCTGCTTCGAAATTGATAGGAAACATTACCGGACACAGTTACTCAAAAACCCATAAATATTTGTTATGAGCTTAGTATATGTTGTGATGACGAAGAATTACACGATGATACCTTTTACGCTCTGCGCCCCTTTACATTTCGTAGTATTTAGGCACTTTAGGAAATTAAGGAATGCTTTTTGTGCAGGATTTTAGGGTATTTATATACACAACTTAAATGATTAATTTTAATGGGCCAAGTTATGATCACATCCTCAAATGAGGTTTACACGCATGTGGCTATAAATAACCCACCAGGACGGTTTTCTAAAGAAAAATCCTTTGCATTTTCAAATATAAATCACATTGATTCACAGAATTATTTATTCAAGGGGATGCCAACCACACAACACAAACTTAGTAACCACAAGAATTTAATTAAGAGACATTTCCATGGAATCGACTTGATGAATGTTGCCAAAAATGAATTTTGCCTGGAGCGGTAAGAAGATGGTCTCCCAAGCAACTATATACCACACACAAAATATATATCTAAGAAAAATCATTAAACTCCTTACTGAAATAACTCCTTACTGAAATAACTTTTAATGATTGTATGTGTATGGCCTTTTTTATGCTCTTCGTAAAACAAATTAAATTGAATTGAAAATTAATGACCAACAAATTATAATGAATTGTTCGTTTGCTGGGTCAGCAGGTACATATATGCTGACCCGGCAAATGTTGTTTTACCATTAAAAAAAAAATCATATAAGAAGGCTACAATCCGCTGTGCGAATAGTTGAATATCATATCCTATTCCATCATTAAATCTTTACGAAGATGGGAGGCTGAGTTAACTCTGAGCTAACCCATAGATTACTAATTGCGGAGTTAATTTAATCTAGAGTTAACTAATGAAGCAGTTTTTCAGTACAGGATTAAATTTGACTCCGTGTGTGGTGATTTAATTAAGTAGCACTCGTGATTTATCGATTTTGCTCAGTTATCACTTTATCAGCTTACATACTTACTTAAGTGGCGCTACAGTCCGGGATGAACCTGGGCCTCAACCAACATGCCTTTCCAATTAGCCCGGTCCTTAGCTAACTGCCTCCAGTTGCGCAATCCAAGTTGGTTGAGGTCGGTTTCTTCTTGTGCGCGCCACTTAAGGCGAGGTCTTCCTCTACTGCGTCCGACGTCTGGCTGGGAATCGAAGACTCTGCGAGCCGGAGTATTGGTGTCCATTCTTTCTAAGTGTCCTAGCCATCTTAAACGTCCAATGCGGAGTTTTTTGACTAGGGGTATTTCGCTGTACAGCTCGTATAGTTCGTGGTTGAATCTTCGTCTCCATAGCCCGTCAACGCAAACGGGACCGAAGATTTTCCGAAGAATTTTCCGCTCGAATCGACCAAGGATTTCTTCATCCGCTTTTGATACGGTCCATGCTTCAGCGCCGTAGAGCAGGACTGGGATGATCAGGGTCTTATATAGGATATCCTTAGTAGTTCGAGTGAGGGCTTTACTACCTTCTTAGCCCGAAGAAGCAGCGATTGGCAAGAGTAATTCTTCGTTTGATTTCTGACGAGATGTTGTTGTCAGAGTTAATAGCGGAGCAGAGGTAGACAAAGTCCCGTACTACCTCAAAGTTATATCTGTTAATGGTTACGTTCTGTCCAATTCGTCGATGTTGTGTGTCCTTTCGTGTTAACAGCATATACTTAGTCTTACCCTCATTTACTGCTAAACCCATTTTTGCCGCTTCCTTCTCTATACTAGCAAACGTGGCTTTGACATCACGTTGAGTCCTACCAATGATGTCAATATCGTCAGCGTATGCTAGTAGTTGCACCGATTATTGGAGAATTGTGCCTCTGGTGTTGGCTCGGGAGTTTTGCACAATCCTCTCAAGAATAAAATTGAAAAAGTCACATGACAGTGCATAGCCTTGCCTAAATCCTTTTTTGGTATCGAATGTGTCGGTGAGGTCGTTTCCGACCCTGATGATGCAGCGAGAATTCTCCATCGTCATCCTACACAAACGGACGAGTTTGGTCGGTATACCAAAACTAGACATGGCTATGTATAGTTCGTCTCTATAATGCTGTCGTATGCGGTTTTGAAATCGATAAATAGGTGGTGAATATCGATTTGGACTTCTTGGGTTTTTTCCAGGATCTGCCGAATTGTGAAAATTTGATCGATCGTGGACTTTCCTGGCCTAAAACCACACTGATAAGGGCCAATCAGGTTGTTGGTAAACGCTTTCAGGCGTTCACATATTACGGCAGATACGATCTTGCGATGTTGAGCAGACTTATGCCTCTGTAGTTGGCGCAGTTCAGAGGGTCTCCTTTTTTGTGGATCGGGCAAACGATGCTGAGGTTCCATTCTTCAGGCATGCTTTCAACCGACCAGATTTGGCTTATGAGTTGGTTAATGTTACTTACCAAGTCATCTCCGCCAGCTTTATAAACCTTAGCGGGAAGGCCGTCATTTTCGGCGGCCTTTTTAACCTTGAGTTTAGATATTGCTATCCTCACTTCACTTAGGTCGGGTGGTTGGCAGTTTTCGCTGTCGTTGCCAATATTAAATGGTTCGTTCTGCCTGACAGCGGAATGTTGTTCGTCATCGCCGTTTAACAGTCTGCAGAAGTGGTTCTTCCATATCCTCAGCATCGACTGTGTCTCAACTACGATATTTCCTTGTTCATCTCGACAGGATTCTGTTCGAGCCTTGTATCCTTGGCTTTGACGTTTTACACTTTGGTAAAACTTGAGAACATCGTTCCTGGAGTGGCACTTCTCTATATCCTCGATCGCACGTTTTTCTTGCTCTTTTTCTTCATTCTGAAAAGCCGATGTTCTTCCCTTCTTCTTTGCCTATAGAGCTCAATGGCAGCTCTCGTCTTCACCTGCAGCTTAGCCTTGTAGGCCTTGTTCTAGGCTGCGGGCATCTGTCGGCATTCATCATCAAACCAGGGGTTTCTTGCTGGTGGCCGCGAGAAACCTAGCACATCAGTTGCTGCTGATCTAATGGCTTGTTGGCATCGTTGCCATTGTTCTTCGACATTAGATGCTGGTGGTATGTTGTGAGTCGAGAGGTTAAGGGATACGCGTCGCGCGAAGGTCTTGGCGGTCTCTGGCGATTGCAGTCTTTCGACATTAAATTTTTTTCACAGTATTTCTGTTTTTTTTTGTGGCGTGGTGGATGTCCGCATCCTTACCTTGGCTATAACAAGGTAGTGGTCCGAGTTGATGTTAGCCCCTCGGAGTGTTCGGATATCCAAATGCGTGCCTCTTGTCTATCGCAATGTGATCAATTTGGTTGACTGTTCGTTGATCTGGAGACCGCCATGTCCCCTTGTGGATATCGAGGTGAGAAAACCGTGTGCTGGCTATAGTGCCATTTTGTTCCGTAGCGAAGTCAATTAGCCTAAGCCCGTTACCAGACGTGTTGTTTTCCGAACAGTACTGCTAAAGATGTCTTCTCTTCCTACCTTTGCGTTAAAATCTCCCAGCACGATTTTAACATCGTACTTTGGTAGTCGCTCATAGGTTTTGTCGAGGAGCTCGTAGAACCAATCCTTAGTTATATCAACTTTTTCCTAAGTCGGAGCATGAGCGCATATAAGGCTTATGTTGGCGAATTTGGCCTTGATGCGGATTGTTACAATGCGTTCGCTAATGTCTTGAAAACATAAGACTTCTTGCCTAAGTCTAGCACCTATAACAAATCCGCATCCAAATAGTCGCTGTTTCTGTTCACTATAACACGGTCCATAGTAGATGTCACAGTTTTTCATCCTCTTTTTGCCCAGCCCATCCCATCGTATTTCCTGGATGGCAGTAATGTCTGATTTGTAGCAGTTTAGGGCTTCCGCTAGTTGTTCGCCTGCACCTCTCCTGTTTAATGTTCTCACATTCCAGGTGCAGATACGAACGTCGTTGTCCTTTTTTTCGTTTAGCATGGTCGTCAACAATAATATCAGTCCTTTCCGAGGCTATTGGTTGCTTCGTAACACAAGCATTTTTCCGTGGATGGGTAGTTAACTCAAAGCACAACCCCCAACCTGGAGGGCCAGGCCCTTGTTTTGACCCTAGGACAGCGGGCCGGAAAAAAAAACCAATGTCAGTAGCCCATTTTTGGGGTATGAGCGCTGCCGTTGACCCATTGAGGGCTCCTCCGCCACCAACTCTTTTCCAATACCCTGGCTCAGTATTGGAAATTACTTTAGACCTGGTGTTCAAATATGTCGAAGCAGCTCATATAGGGATTTCACTACCAGTTCGATCAAACTGGAGCTGTAGGCGCCACCGTTGTCTCCATCTAGGGAATTCCTCCGCTGCCGCTGTTTGACAGGAAATCGTATTTTTAATAATGACGTCCCAAAAAGTGGGCGTTGTAAAAAAATAACTTTATGTAAACGAAATATGTTCATAAGACACTTTAACATTAAAATGATGGGAACCCTAACAAGATGTTTTAACAATTCTATCCGTCGATCTTCATAATGTTTATTTTTGAAGTTTTAACATCAATAATAACCAAAATGAATGTAAAAGTTTTTTTTATAAATTGGACAACCTATCAAATTCTCGCAAGCTTGGTATTTGATTCTGTAAAGATTAAGTTACGTATCTATTACCGAGTCGATTATTTTTATTTTTATACCCTATCCCATAGGGCGCAGGGACATATTTTCTCAAATATTTTGATTTTTTCTTTGAGAAAATAACAGCAAATTTTTTTCCAATATCGAACCTGAAAACGTTATGGGTATTTTTACTTTTTCCTCCTCGCTACTTCGGTTTCGAGACATACCAAATTTACTCATGACATTTTTAATTTTAAATATATCCGACACATCTTATGCGGTAACGGGAACTTTTGTAAATGCCTGGTTTCTTATGCGTATGAGTTGCCTTCGTAGCTTGCCGAATGGGCGAATTTGGCGTGATGTCACTTTCCCGATTTGGCCTTATATCGCTTTGCAAAAGTGTCATATTGCCAAAATTTGGCCTAATGACACTTTCTTAAAGCGACATAAGGCCAAATTTTGAGATTTGGCCTTATGCCGCTCGGCCTTATGTCACGGCACCATTTCAACTCTCTTTCTGGGAAAAGTCCACGCTCACGCAACTTCGTTGCTCCGCTCACTGTTTAATTTTTTTCAGGACTTGTGTCCCATTTTCAACAATAAAAACTCGGGACTAATGTCCCACTTTAGTGAGACATAAGTCTCCAACTAAGTTCAGGACTTATTTCCCACTTTAATGGGACATTAGTCCTGAAAAATCAATTCAGGACTTATGTCTTCGGGACTTATGTCCCTGCGCCATCCCATAGGGGTATATTACTTTTGATACATAGTTTGTAACATAGATAAAGGATTTAGCTAGATATACCTCAACGTATATGGATCGACTCAGAATAGCTAGCTGAGTCGATTAAGCCACGTCTCTCCGTCCGTACGTCACCAGTTTTTGGGCCTTAAATTTGTGCTCTTTGTTCCTCCCAGCAAACTTCGAAACTTCGTATTAAGACATTCGCCAATCGAATCTGTTAATATTTTGAACACACTGTTTAGGAATACACAGAATAATGCACATTTTTCGTAAAATTGAAAATCGGCGGCGTTACTACTTATTCCTAAAAAATATAAGGAAAGAATAAACCCTGGTAACCGTTGAATTGAAAAATAAAAAACATATGAGAAGGCTACAATCCGCTGTGCGGATCGTTTAATACCCTATCCCATCCCATCCTTAAAATTAATATCCTCAAAATGTGGTCTTTATGGTCATAAAGTATTAAAAATGACGTTGTCATAACATATTGTTCCGAAGGTTTATCAAATTCTTTTATGGTTCGACAAAAAACAACATTTTTCTATTGCATATGCCTTGGGGTACGGCATACAAATGATTTTTGTAAGAAAACGCCCCCAAAAAGTGGGCGTGGGTTAAAATGGTCTATTGACGAAATGTTCATGTTAATACTACCAATGATTGTGCATCACACTTGTTCTGGTGGCACGGACAAGGATCCTATATACCAAATTTCATTATCCTCGCTCAAAATTTAAGGCCCCAAAATCGGTGATGAACAGACAGACAGACGGACGGACGGGCGGACAGACAGGCATGGCTAATTCGACTCAGCTAGCGATTCTGAGTCGATCCATATACTTTGAGGTATATGTAGCAAAATTATTTCTCTATGGGATAGTGTATAAAAACGGTTTACAACTGAGGACCAATATTGTTTTATAATCTTGTAGGTTCAATCAGATATGCTATAATCTACGCTGATGATCTTGAGGCATACAATCGAGGTTATCAACATACTTTTGCAGCGTGATTTCGATCACATTGAGGGGTATTGAGTTGATTTGAATTTTAAAATTAACGAAGACAATCTCATAATATGATTCCAAGAAATAAATGGCATCACGGCAATAACACAATAACAATAAATATTCAAAGAAAATATCCGACAAGATTTTTTGTTTCGGTGACAGGAGAACATACTCAGCAGAGAGTAACATTTTGCTGTCTAACAACAGTTTCCTTAGTTCGAATTTTTTAATTCCCTTAATGATACATTCAAAATAAACAGCTGCAATCTTTTAGCAGAAAAGGTGAGGAGACAAATCCAACAAGTTTTAATCTCAGCACATTACGGAAAACTCTACTTGGGCAATAGAGGAATTATGATGAATGATTTTTCATAGACCTGTTAAGATCAGAGTAAGTCACACTCCTTAAACAGGATTTGTGATGTATGAGGCAAACAATAGTAACGCTTGATACCTGCCACCGGAATACAGGACTTTGCTTATTCAGTTCAGGGTAACAAATTACCACATAAAATACATATAACACAAACGAAACCAGGAATGGTAAGCTCAACCAAAATCTCTCTCCCTATTTCATTCCAGCTGCTTACCCGTGTTAGTTAAGGTCCCTGTCTAATTGTGCGCGCTATTTCAGCAGAGCTTCACTAAGCCGATCTTCATGTTGGTAATGAAAATAAATTATTAAAGCGGTTGACTCTTGTGTTGCCTTGTGCATTTTTAAAATTCCTCTAATAAACAACATTGACAAAGTGAATACGATTTCGAGAAGTCGGAAAAGCGCGAAATCTCAATTTTCAACCTGGAAATGGATATAATTTGAACGTTTTGATTATTTTTTCATGATTTGAAAAAGTGTAAAGATTGGGTTTATTGTAAATTTTTGGTGTCCTAAAACGTCACTGATAGATGCCGATCTGATTCTTTATAAATGGTTGTATCAGCTTAAATATTTTGGCAGCTAAGATCTTGTAGTCGATTTTATAAAACCTTATGCCTTATGTCTTGAAAGATTTTGCGGACCCCAGTTTACTCTACTGTCATAAATGGTTAATTCTGCCCAGCAAAGTCAATTTTTAAAAAAAAAATTATGTTCATTCCTTGAATATCATATATATGAATTTTTAACTTTTGTAAACATTTTCAATTACACCCTAAGGTGTGGGCTTATCCTGTCCTTCTTTCTTTCTCTCCCTATAGAGATGTACGGCATATCTTATATGTGCCCGCAGCTTTGTGATGAAGTGCTCATTTTTGTCTAAGAACAGCATTTCAAGTTAAATCAAAGGCTTCATTTATGTAGGCTATAAACACCCAGATGGGCTCAGTAGCCCGATGGTTAGTGCTTTGAACTCTAGAAGGTCAGGGTTCGATTCCCATACTTATAGCAATACCTGAATGATTTTTCACTGGCCCTCCTGTACTGATGATTTGACAAATTATCCGAGTAGTATACCAATTGTCAAGAAAAGCGTATATCAACATAGCCGTTTGGAGTCGGCATAAAACAGAAGGTCCCGCCATCGTAGAAGAAGTACACATACACTCGCACACATGAATGGTTGTGAAAAAGCTAGGTCCTATTGTAAGCGCTACTGAGTCTGATCAATGATGTCAATATCATTGGCTTAATGTAGTAGTTGCACAAATTTATGTAAGATTGTGTCCTCTGGTATTGGGTTAGGGGTTTTGTCAAGAATGATGTTAAAGGAGTCACTTAAGAATCCGTTACCTTCTCTAATCCTTTTTTGTATAGAATCTGTGTGTGAGGTCATCGCGGTATACTAATACTAGAATACTTAGAGAACGATGAATAGGTTAGGACTTCTTGAATCAGCCAAAGTGTGAAGATATGATCAGTTGTGGACTTTTCTGGCAAATACTAAACGGTTTCATGCATAATACGCCGACAGATACTGATGGCGATGTTGATGAGACTAATGTCTGTGTAGTTGGCAGAATTCAGAAGGTCTCCTTTCTTGTGGATCATGAGTATGTTAGTAATTATGCTCTTATGTGACATAGCCGAATTTGAGTTCGTTGTTAAAGCACATCACTACTTTTCTAAGTCCGCTGCATATGAAAAGTTCGCACCTTAAAAATCGTTGCTTCTTCACTGTGTGGACATACATGGACGGTAGGAGATATCATAGTCTTGCAGTACTTGTTTAATCCTTATCTTAAGTGGTTGGCACAGACATCTGATTTACAAAGCTAAGGGATTCCACGTGATTTTCGTCTCCACACTTCCTTTTGAGGGTTCTAACATTCCGGCAGTTGATACGGCTTTCATTGTAATTTTTCCTTGAAGTATGGCTATCAATATAGATATCCTCTCTCCAAAGATCTTGGTGGCTTCTATAAATAAAAATGTTTAACAAAAAAATAAATTGAAAATAGAACAGAATTTTGTTGGTCGTATTTATAAGGTATTCCCACATGGTGAACCTAGAGCGATGGTATCCAAAAATGCCATTTTGTGAAATACATTTATTTCATAAACCAAGTCAGGCAAGTGATTTGTTTGCAACCCCTACACACTGAGGGATAGAACAATAGTATACATAAAGTTATTTTTTGACAAGGGATGTGAAATGATTCGCTTTGCCTGACATATCTATTCACAAAAATTATGAAAACAGACTTAATCGACAACAAAATCCACAGAGTATTTGGTGCAGTAAATGACTGGTTTATTTTTGGAGAGTTTGCGTAAGGTTAATAAAGATTATTATAATTTCGGTTGAGGTAGGACTTCCACTTCCACCTATTCTAATATAACTGAGTCTTTCCTATTCAACTTTCAGCCAGTTTGCGAAAGTCATTTCAACAGTTATCGTCATGTTTATTTATTTGTCTGACATTCTTCAACGTTTCATTTATTGACTCTGTTGGCATGTCTATTGTGTCTTCAGGAGCAGATAACAAATGTTAGAAGACCCTTAAAATGAAAATTCTGATCATTCATTCAATCCTACATACATCGATGTATGAAGTAGGTCCTTGAACTTTGAATGAAAATTCTCAAAAGACCGGGTGAATAAACTTGAAGAAATATTTATGTCGCCAATTTTCGGATGAATGGGAAAACTTGTGGGTGTGCTCATGAAAGTGACAATACGTCGGTATTCTATTGAACTGATTGTTGGTATGTAGAATCCTCTAAAATCCTTGATGTTTCATCAAATTCTTCAAATAAGATTAAAGTTATGTTTTGCTGAAGCAGCTCCTTGAAATGTTTGTAGATACTTGATAATTCGTTTTCTCAGTTTTTTTCGATGGCATAGGGGAAAAACACCTTATGGTTGATTCTACAGTTCCAGTTAAGTTGGAAAAGTGAACAATATACGTGAGGGGCTCTGACATCGGTCAACATAATATGTAGGAATTTCAAAGGCAAGTCAGACCCTTGAGCAGAGATAATGGAGGTACCGAATAGCCTATAACAATAATCGATTTGGAACTATATCATATGAAAATTTTTTGTTTTAAGGCAACTAAAAGCTGTTGATGACAAAACTAATCGACAAAAGGACAACGACTTTCATACCTGCACCTGAAATGTTTGAACACTATACAAAAATGGTGCATCAGAACAACTTCTGCAAACCCGACATTACTGTTATCCAGGAAATATTCTTTTGACAGGCTGGGATAAGATAAGAATGAAAAACGATGACATTTACTATACGGTTCGTTGCGGAAAGTCCGTGACCTTCGTACATTTCACCTAGCGCATTGTAACAATCTCATCATAAACATCATAACCAATTTGGTTCAGATATAGAATAGGCGCAATATGTAAATTTAATGGTCGAATGAGGGAGAGGAAATCGCCGGTAAACTTTCAAAGATATATTACACAATCTCAGACAGTTTTACTCTGTATGTAGGGCTAGGTCCTGAGTATTTTCCTCTTGTGTGGAATTCAAAGCCATTGAATGGTCAAACCAAACTTGCTTAACAGCTTTATAGATATGTTTCTTATAATCCGAAGACATTTGCATTTTAATTTTTGATATTAGGTCTACTACCCAACTAACAATTTCGCTTCGATAAAGCACTATCGAAGCTATTTCCCCTCCAGCAATATTACTTGTAGGAAGTTTTATGGAAAAACCTTTGGCGCACTTTTAGAAAACTATTTACTTCTATAAGACTTCTTTACATGCTTCTAATAAGCCTTAAAGAAAAATCTTAGTTTGGCCATACAGAAGCAAATTATAGGCTTCGCAAAAAGTCATTACGAAAATATTTGCAAATCTTCTCGAAGTTGAAAAATAACATTATTTTTTATTATTTTCTTTTTGTTTTCATATTTTCTTATTATTATATTTTACTTTTATTAATTCCAATTTCAATCTCTTAATTCCAATTTCAATCTCTTATAAACCCAATTCGTTATAATAATGTATGAAATTCAATGCAATTAATTATATAAAAACTCTCATATTACTGGGATTCGAACTCGGGTTCTCTCGCACGGTAGTCCAACACGCTATCTACTAGGCTGTACTCACGAACATGAAAGACGAGTAAGTACAACGAAGTAGTTGAATCGTGTTGACTCATTCTCCGGTAGGTTCCCGATTTTTCACCTTTCTTTCCAATCTTTACACCTTGTCCCGATCTTTTCACCATTTTTCCAATCTTTTAACCTTAGCTTTTTTAAGCCTTCTTTCGTAAGCTCTATACGTGCTATGCTTCGGATTAACTTGTGCGAAGTTTTACCAAAACATCTTAACTTATGGTACATGTACACACATCTCCGGAAGCTTAAAAACAACCTTACAGAAGTTTCGCTATCACAATTTCGATTATGCTTGTGAATTTTCCTGCATAATGTCTTACACAAGCTTCTACACAAACAATCGACTGCCAAAATGCTTAACCTCCATGCCCAAGTATTATATAAGGCCTATAGAAATAATTGCTTGTGAAAATTACATTTTTGTGCCTTAAAGAAGAATAATTGTTAGTAGTTGGGTGGGCTTTGCTTTTTATATTTAGTCTACTGGGCTTCGCTTTGAACGTGCATCGGTCACCCTTTTTAATGAGAATGAATTAAGAGATTTGGGGCAATTTATTTACACTAATAATACACTCTGATAACGACATCTCATCAGAAATAAATCGTAGAATTTCTCTTGCTAGTCCTGATCTACGACGCTAAAGCATGGATCGTATAAGAATCAGATCATAAGAAATTCGTGACCGTTTCGAGAGAAAAATGTAAGTTTAATTTGGCTGGCTATAGATACCATAATTTAACCAAGAACAAGATGTACAGTCGCATATACCAGGTCAAAAAATGTCAGCGTTTAAAATGGTTAGGATACATGAATGGATACCAATACTTATGTCGCATGTAAAAAAGAAATGCGAAGAACTTAAAAATAAATACAAAGGACTGTATTGGCAGCTCGGTTAATATTCGAAGCTTAAGGGTAGGTGTCCCAGACCGACCAACTCAAATTTCATGTAAATGCATTTGAATGTGTTGGTAAGCTCTCTTTAATTTTACTCATGTGCTCTTTGCTTCAACGCAAACGAAAACTGAAGGAAAAGACAAAAAGCGCAGACTAATATTACATATACCTACCTACCTACATATGCAATATACAGACACCAAGCAAATAACTTGAAAACAAATATGGAAAGAGAAGGAAAAAAATCAAGTTGAGGGTTGGTTTGGTGTACATATTTTGTTTTGTAATTTTCTTTCAGATTTGGTGTGAATGTGAATATGTATTGTGAAAAAATAATAAAATGATAAAATTGTTGCTGGCTGCCGCGCAGCGAGGTGTAAAAGCAGTTTTTGAGGTTTTCATTGTATATCTTATAAAAAAATGTGTAAACCTTACCTAGGTTAACTTTTTTCTTAATTTATGAGATGTAGGAAAACACTTGTTTGGATGAAAATTCGATTACTCAAATAATAGGACGGTAGTGCTACTGATTCTCGTCGCAACAATAGTAGGATGAAATTTTTCAAATCAAATAACAAAAAATGATAGATATTTATCTAGGTAATTGTCACCCCATCTTCTATCAATGCTCGTTATGAAGGTACCTAAGCACCTTATATAAAAAAAGAAGTTTACCAAAGTTAATTTAACCGCTATAATTAATTTTTGTAGGTGCAAGGTGTCAAATTCACCAAACAAATACTATTTGAGTCGAATTTTAAAAAAAACGAAAACGTTTTTCCGTGCAGCGAAATGTTTTTTAAACTATTGAGAAATGTATTTAAATCAATTATACGCCTGCCCTCCGGAACAAAACTACAGTTGTTGTTGACGTTGAAGAAAGATCTTCCGAAACACGATTTTTTACAACATACCTTCAATCAATATGTAAATTGTAAAGTTTCGGAAAATTAAATTAGTAAATAAAAAATCAAATAAATTTAATAAATATAATATAGAAAATGACATAGTTCAAACAGTTTATCAGAATCTTTTGTTGTTCGACAAAAAACAACGTTTTTCTCCTTCATATGCTATGGGGTAGGGTATACAAACGGCCCCCAAAAAGTGGGCGTGAGTTAAAATGATCTAAAAACGAAATGTTTATATAATCATAACCAATAATCCTGCATCAAAAGTTTTTTCAACTAAGGGGTCCGCCAAATAACTTTTTTTTTTTGAAAATGCTATAAAAAAAACTACTGAATATTTTCTCAAATTTCTTTTTTTATTTGAAAGTACAATCCTTCCGGTTAATAATGGAAAATAATTTCATTCAAATGGCTGCCTCGGCTGGCCATGCAGTAGCCTACACGATCGGTCCAATTTTTAAGCACATTATCGATTATGTGCAGCTGTATTTCACCAATGGCAGACCCGTTATTTTAAAAAATGAACCTACCGAAAAACGTTTTTTTACTAAAAACGCCCCCAAAAAGTGGGCGTGTCAAAAAACTTTATATGTATGAAATATAGATATTGATATTCTGTAAAAATGTTGTTCAGACATTATATATATATACATATAATATACATATGTATATACAATATAAAAAATAACATAAACAATAAATTTTTTTTTTTAAGTTGTGTCACAAATGAATTTGCCGCAAAAAAATAACACAGTAAACAACACTTTACTATTCACAAAAATTATCAAAATTATACACACAAGTACCTACACTTTGACTTACTTCCCACTCAACCCTTTCTGTCACGTGCAAACATACGCATACAAAACAATTCATCAGCAGCGATAGCAAACATTTCAATAATGTAACGATCTGTACCATGTCCACGTGAAGTCCACACGAACTTTCATCAAGTCTACCCGAAAAGGTAAACAAAAGATACATACATAATAACAATCTCGCCTGCCTAGTGCCTGTATTTACAGAAGAGAATAATGAAAAGAGAATGTCACCAACTCACCACCTAGTGACATTATTTTGAAACAAACTTCTTTGTGTGCGTGAATTCGATCTTTTTTTATGTAAAAAACGTAAAATAGACCACTTTTCTAACATCAAAATTTGATAAACCGTGTGGAAAAAAACTATTTTGTATTTTGAATTAAATAATACAAATACCAAAAAAAAATAAAAAAAATATGTCGGAATCATTTTGGTTGTCCTTTTTTCACAGCGGCATTGCAAATAATGTCATATTGAATTGCATATTTATATATGTTAGAAGAAAAAAAACATGTTTTTAAGACCGATACGTTGTGCCCTATATATTGTCGCTTGGTTAAAAAATTATTTCCAAAAATTAGGAAATATAACTATCGATTTCCCAGCCAAAAAACCCAAAACGTTTAAAAAAAAACCACCTTTTTTCCATTTTGTCACCAAAAAATTACTGTACAAAATTAAAAAAAAAAAAAAAAAAAAAACAGTATATGCACATATCTATTAGCTTTGTAAAAAAGCTAATTTGACTTCGTTACCTTTTATACTTTAGAAGTTATATCTAGTTAAACTTTGTAAATTTACCTTATTTTTCATAGATTTGTGTATTTTTTTTCGGGATATAAATACTAAAATTCACAAAAAATAAGACCCTCATTAGCTGTGCAAATCTATTGTCTGTAGAAAAAAAATATAAAATAAATAAAAAATATGTATTTAAAGATATTGAAAACGGTCACAAATAGCATCTTACTTTTTGTATGGTTTTTCTACATTTCAGGCGATTTTGAGGCCCAAAGATATTTTAATATTTTTTAAATGCTAAACAATTATTTTGCTCAACATATTTCCAATCGATCACCGTTTGTTTCATTTAAATATTCGGAAAATTGTGAACGCTATACAATTTAGCGCAAAACTCGAACCTATTTTTGCATGGGACACCTACCCTTAACCTCGATAACAAGCTGCTATTGTACAAGCAAGTGCTAAAATCGGGTTGAAGAGCTAAAACCAATTTAAGCACCTTATAAACTTTTGAAAACAAAATGTTAAGATCATCCGTCAACGCGTCGTAGTACATTTTAAACGAAGACCTCTGCAGAGCTCTAGGTATTTAAATGGTTAAATATGAAACGAACAATTTTGCACAAAGGTATAAAAAAAAACATTTATTAGGACAACTTTTTGCGGCACCTTCAAAGAACTAAACCTTTTGTCTTAGCCCGATAATTAAAAACCGCGCAAAATCAGAAACTCTCACCGGAGAGCTACATAAATGCTATTGATATTAACAACCGAGGAGGTTTCTGTAATAATTGCACTGGCCTCAACATAAAAGCAGCTATGCATACAGTAGCATGATAGGCTCATGACTTTTGTGAAAACCTGCGAATCTTATTGATAATAAAAACACCGAAACTAGTTTGCACTTCTTTATTATAAGGAATATACATTAAGTGAAAATGGATATATAAGAGCCACAACACTCAACTGGTTGTACTTGTAGTGTTACCAACTTCGACCAAAGTTCAGTGTTGGCACTTTCGATTATAGTATCAGATCTCCACAGTTTTCATAATGCTTTGCATGAGTAGAACAGAAATTATAATTTATTAAGTAAAATAAAATAAAAGAAAAAAGAAAAAGTAGAAAAAGTATTCTGATCAAATGTATGCTAAACCCATGGTCAAAATAAGTTTATCTTAATTTTTTGATTATAATCTATATAAATAAAATATGTTATAATTCATGACGTTAAAATCGGCTAAGATTATGAAACTGTCTAAGACTAAAAAGTAAGCAATTTTCAAATTTCTTCGGATCATTATTCATCCTGACATTTTTAGGATAAATCCAAAGCATGCTCGTATCATTAAGACATTAATAGTGACATAAAGTCCAAAAAGCTCATAAATATTTATTCGACGTTTTGAGTTAAAAGGTCTCTATTGTAAGCCTCACATAGCATTTGCCTTCAAAGCAGTTTACGACAAACTTCCCACATTCCAGGAAAAACACAGATATTTTTTTTAAACCAATCAATTCATTAAATACCCCCTCCTCTCGAATACTTTTTTGTATTGAACAAGCTAACGGTATTATTTAATGCATTCTACGACAACAAAGACGTTTCATACATTTAGGCAAGTCGCCCACGTGCTTGTAATAAAAACCCAACAGAAGCTTTGATATTATTCCCAAAGCTGATGTCCCATCTAATATGTACATACATATATGATTACATGTACTCATGTGAAAATTCAATTTGTTTGTATATGTATTCAACAAGTAAATCCTCTTTAGCAAATCCTTGTTGTGGTGGTGATAATGAATGAAAATTCGGTAAATCGGTGTTGATGAACCACCATTGCGAGTGTTATTATATATTTATTTTCCTTGCTCTCATAAGGAGAAATTACAAAATATCCCTGCACGTGTATGGTATAAGGATCTTCGTTGCATGTATCCGATGTTGGAAGTTCGATGCCAACGCAAACTGGCTTAACTCGATTTGAAAAAAAAAAACAACTCAAGGCCGTAATCGAGTCACATTATCCCATTTCTTCTTCTTGGAAATAATGTTCATAAGCCCACGAACATAAACGGGATAATGTATGCTTGGTTCATTAAAGTGATGTTAAGACTGTGGGTGTTTCTCAGTTCGCCTAACGCTAACCTCTTTTATATCTTGAATCAGTACCAGTAAATGCCAACCCGTCTGTACAGATTCATGGAAGGTAGGGGCTTAATGGGGTCAGATTGTTTTATACTTGGCGAGTATAAAATACTTTTTTTGAGTTGGTCTAAGAAGGCGACTTAGACGGAGATTATTTTATTTCAGCGAACTGATACTCTAATTCTAAAACGAATTCTACTTTAAATAAAACTACCGCCTTAAAGAACGTTATAATTTTATTGCTGATCTTCACTCTTGGAATGGTTATACAAAAGTGTCTTGAAATTGCAACTTAAGGCTCCACGAAATCTCGTTTCACTCACAGTTGCATTTAACACAGCTGATTGCCGTTTTTTTCTCTTATTTTCGATAACAGATTTACAGCATATAGCTTCTTTGGCCATTGACCTTATTTAATTGTACATTTGATGTATAACACTTATACAAATACGTTTACATTTTATGATCTCTTCAACTTATTAATGCCCCAATATGTGGGTGTGAAAGATCCGATGCGCTCTCCCTCCTACATTGCATTCGGCCATCATTAAATTTATGTTGTTATTAGTTGGTCTGTGACACCAACTATCTTCCTAATGGGACCGCTGCAGGTTGGAGGAGCGAGACTGCATTTTATATTCCTACCGCCTTGATACATTTGACAGTTCATCGTGGTTTCTTGTCATTGTCGGTGGTGCGTGTCGTTTTGTTTTGCATTATTTTGTGGAAATTAGGTTGATTTGCATTTGTGGATGGCTATTGTTGTATGCCTTGGAGCTAGTTACCGGCAATGCGAAGTCTCAATTGAGAGCTTAAACTTCGTGCATTCCAGCAACCAGCCCAAACGCATGGACATTCTGCATCACGCATAATTCCCCCAAGTGCTGTCAAATGTATCTCGCGCGGTTACATTTTTATCGTTTTATTTTGTTCTTTCGTTGTAAGTTCAATGTTGAGTGTTGAGTTTTATGTTGAGACCTCAACATGCTCCCCCCTCGGGCCTGGGATTTGGATGATGTGTTGTTGTTTGTGGATCGGTATGCGACGTCATGTTTCCTCACTTCCTCAGTTCCGCCGGTTGGATTTTTTTTGCGTGAAAAAAAAAGTTATTGGTTAATTATGTTGTTTTTATGTTCAAAAATAGATAGTTGCAAATGTATGTGCATTATTATGAGGATGTGTTTTGGATTTTGTGTTATTTCGTGAGTATTGTTATTGTTTATTTTTTGTTATTTAGATATTTGTTTGTTTATAATTCACTTCTGTGTAGGGTTGTGTCTATATGCTTCATTTTTTTTGATGAGCATTATACCGACGGGTTTGATACCGGCAAAGGAGAAATTTTTGTTATCGGTCTTTTGAGGGTTGAGTTTTTTGTTTTGATGGTCACCACGCGCGTCAGACCATCTAACCCGGGGTGTACCTGGATGACTCGCGCGAGTAGCCATGCTGCTGGTGGAAGGTTGTCTTCCTTCACGAGGACAATATCTCCAACCTTTATGTTCGGTTGCTGTTGCAACCATTTTGGACGTTGTTGGAGCAAATGGAGATAGGTTGTGCTCCACTGCTTCCAGAACTCTTGTGTGAGTCGTTGCACATATCTCCATCTGTTTAGTGCGTTGATGTTTTTCTCCATTAGGTTTCGATCCGGAATGGTTCGAAGTGGTGCTCCTATCAGAAAGTGTCCTGGAGTTAACACATTCAAATCTTCTGGATCTGACGTCATCGGGCACAAAGGTCGTGAATTGAGGCAAGCTTCTATTTGTGTTAATAGTGTTGCATATTCCTCGAAAGTGAGCTTCGATGACCCTATCGTTCTCTTGATGTGATGTTTGATGGACTTCACCCCTGCCTCCCATAGTCCTCCAAAGTGTGGTGAAGATGGAGGGTTAAAATGCCACGTTGTACCTTGCGATGCTAGGTCTAGTGCGACTTCGGTTGACCATTCAGCTGAAATGAATTTACTATCCTTTCTCATTTCATTATTTGCTCCCTTGAAATTGCTACCACAATCGCTAAAGATGCTGGCGCACATTCCTCTTCTTGCCGTGAATCTCCGAAAAGCAGAGATGAATGCTGCTGCACTAAGATCGCTGACCAACTCTATGTGGATGGCCTTAGTTGAAAGGCAAACGAAAACTGCAATGTAGCCCTTCGTTGACCTGTTGCATCTGCCCTTCCATGTCTTGATTTCCACCGGTCCTGCGTAATCTACACCCGTGTTGGTAAATGGTCGCGCTATCTTGACGCGTTCCTTTGGTAGGTTTCCCATAAGCTGCTGTTGCATTTGGGCGTCATATCGATGGCATCGTACACATTGGTGAATTGTTGCCTTTACCAATCGTTTTAGGTTAGTTATCCAATATTGGTTCCTTATTTCGGCCATCATCAACTGCTGTCCGCCATGTAAGGTTCCAATATGCACGTCCCTTACCACTAAATGTGCGTAGTGATGTGCATCTCTTAATATTAGCGGATGTTGTTGTTCATATGGGAGTGTAGAATTTGCTAATCTACCTCCCACTCTTAAGAATTCTTGCTCATCTAAAAATGGGTTGAGATTACGAATCGGACTTCCTTTTGCGATGCATTTTTTCTCCCTGAGCGCCTTTATTTCCTCGTGAAACTGTTCGGCTTGTACTGTTTTGGTGAGTCGCCCTTGTGAGGATATCAGTTCTTCCGCCGTGATAGGATGAGTGTCCAACGGCCTTCTATTTTTTGCATTTTGAATGTTCCAAAAATACCGTCGCCAAATCGCAACATTACGAACTAATCGCTTCAGGGTAGAACATTTTGCAAAATATTCGCTCGTTATCGTTGTTACATGACAATTCATCTTATGCCTTGTCTCTTCATCAGTTTCAAAAGTATTCATTTGTGAATTGTCTTCAGCTATGAATGTTTTTAGAAACGTTGGTCCTTGCCACCACATTTGATTGTTGATAAGATCTTCGGGTGATATTCCTCGGGATCCCATATCAGCTGGATTTTCTCTACTGGTCACATGACGCCACACCGCTTTATCCGTCAACGCTTGGATTTCGGTGATCCTGTTGGCTACGAATGTTGTCCGTGTGGATGGACTTCCTTTAATCCATGCAAGTGTGATAGTCGAATCGGACCAGGCAAATATTTTTACATTTTGGAAGTGCATTGCAGTGGTTATTCGGTGTAGCAGTTTTGCTAGTAACACCGCTGCACACAGTTCCAGTCGTGGAAGGGAAACATTTTTTACTGGCGCGACTCTTGTTTTTGACGCTAGCAGATGAATGCTTTCGTTAGAGTCTTGTTTCACTCGTGCGTATATCACCGCAGCATACGCCCTTTCGGACGCATCACTAAATCCGTGTAGTTGAATTTCGGATGTGTTTGTGTATCCGATCCATCTTGGAATTTCGATCTGTTGCAGTTGACACAGACTGTTCCTAAATTCTTTCCAAGCCTCTTCTATGTTTGGACCTAATGCTGCGTCCCACGATGATTCCTGGATCCACAGCTGTTGCAACATCATTTTCGCCCTCACGATACAAGGAGAGATCCATCCCAGCGGATCGAACAGTCGTGCAATGTCAGCGAGAATGGATCGTTTGGTGTGCTTGTCCACCTTCGGCAAGTTGATCGTGAACGTAAATGTGTCCTTGGCTGGATGCCATTGGATCCCCAACGTTTTGATGGCTTCCGGTGAATCAAAGTTTAACGGGAGATTCACTTCCCTTTCCTTTTCAGGTATCCGCTTCAAAATTGTTGCTGAGTTGCTCGCCCATTTGCGCAGAGGAAATCCAGCCGAGCTTAATGTCGCTAGAACGTCTCTTTGCAACCGGATGGCGTCACCTTCGTTGTCGGCCCCATACAAAAAGTCATCTACATAGAAGCCATCGATGAGTGCCTTGGCTACATGAGAATGAGTGGATTCTACCTCCATGGCCACCTGTTGCAGGGTCCTTACAGCTAAGTAAGGCGCTGAGGCAGTTCCAAACGTCACTGTGTTGAGTGCATACGTTTTTATTGGCTCATCAATTCTTTCTCTCCAAAGAATCAGTTGGTATGGTGTATCCTGTGGTGACATCCATATTTGCCGATACATCATGCTTATGTCGGCTGCCAGAGCTATTCTAAACATCCTCCACTGTGCGATGAGATCGATTATGTCTCTTTGCAACCGTGGACCTACCATCAGATGTTCGTTTAGCGATACTCCCTTCGATGTAACGCATGACGCATCGAATACCACTCTTAGTTTAGTGGTGGAGCTTGCTTCTTTGAACACCGCATGGTGGGGAAGAAAGTAGTGTTCTTCGGTGACCTTTTCTATTTTCTCCTTTATTTCATGCATATGTCCTAACGTAGCGTATTCATTCATACACGTTGTATATGCTTCTTTAAGCTTCCTATTTGATGATAGGCGTTTTTCCAGTTGGAAGAACCTTGCCATTGCTGCTTTTTTGGAATCGCCCAGCCTTGGTCGACTATTTTCCTTGAAGGGAAGTCGCACCTGGTATCTTCCGTCACTCCTTCTGATCATCGTCTGTTGGTAGTGTCGTTGGCATTTTTCTTCTTCCGACGTCAATTTCCTCTCCTCCAGATTCTCTTCCATCTCCCAAAATTGTTTTAGTTGCTCCTCCAGTGTGTTGTGGTGGTTTTGGAGCGTTCTTGTACTGTTCGATGGGGGTCTGGAATGTGTTGGGCCCGTCAGGATCCACCCCAACTCGGTTAGTTGGGCCATTGGGGATCCCCTTTGGCTTTTCACTAAGCCCTCTAACATGATGGATGCATATGCGTCGGCACCTATCAGCAGATCGATTTTTCCAGGGTAATTGTACGCTGGGTCTGCAAGAGGGAGCTTCAACAGATGGCTCCAATTCGATGCCTGTATCTGGGTTGAGGGTAACAAAGAGGTTAATTGGGAAAAGACGAACGCCCTCACATTGAGACAGAATTTGGGATTGGTAAACGAAAATATTGTTAGATCGACCTGAGAATTTGAGGTACCATTGGACGTTTGACCTAGACCTGTAACCTTTGCTACTGTTTTTTTTCTTTGTAGCTTTAGAAGCTGTGCTACATTTTCGGTCAGGAAAGTTGCTTCTGACCCCGGATCTATTAATGCCCTAAGAGAATGTTCAGCTCCATTGGACGCGAATACCTTAACAAGAGCAGTAGCTAAAAGAACCTTGGATTGCATCTGGTTGAGATGTGCGGCGTACCGTTGCTTCGGAGACGATGAGGCTCCTTCCTGCTCACTGTTCCAGTCATTCGCATTCTGCGCTAGATGGTTGTTGTACCCTGACTGCTGTTGACCTTGAAATGGAGCTGCGTGTGGGTTGTTGTTGTTGGATGGTTGCTCCATATGCAACATGGTGTGATGTTTCTGGCTACATCGTTGACATCGGTTGCTGCTTTTGCATTGTGATGCATGATGTTCATATCCTAAACAATTTGCGCATATAGAGTTCCTCTTCACCACTTCGATTCGTGCCCTTACCTCCATTTTTAAAAACTGCTTACAATGCCTAATTCCATGCGAGGCTTTGCACAGACGGCAAAGATATTTCTTTGCATCAGTTGTCGATTTGACATGGAAAGTCGTAGACGTAGCTTTCCTATTTATGTTAAGTCCCCCTTGATGTTTTGACCCTCCATATTGTTCCTGTATGTTTTCCAGGGAACTAAATCGGCCTTCAATGAAGGACAAAAATGTCTTCCACTCTGGAAGTACTTTCGATGTTCCTAACTTATCTTCCCAATCTCGCTGGGTTTGGAAAGGGATTTTATTATATATTATGTATATGAGAATGCAGTCCCAGGTTTCGACTGCAATTCCCAAATTGGCGAGTGCATGGATACATTCGGTGGTTGTGTCATGCAATGATTTTAACCCTTCGGCAGATTCATGGGTTAATTGCCGTTGCTCCATCAATATTCTCAACTGTGAATTAACCAGTTTCCGCTTATTTTGATACCTCTCGTTGAGAATATTCCAAGCAGGTGAATAACTTTTACCATCCATAGGTAGATGCTGAATTAAGCCAGCTGCCTTACCATCAACGTGAGTTTTCAAGTATTGGAGTTTTTGAATCTCCGAAAGTTCCGTGTTTTGGTGAATTAAATTTTCAAATAAATTATGAAATTCACACCAATCATTGAACTCGCCAGTAAATGGCTTAATGTGAATGGTTGGCAACCGAATTTCACACATAGACGATTTGGTTGTGTTTAACCGAGATGTGTCTAAATTTGCACTATTATTTTGTGCAATTTTGTCAAGTTCATCCTGCAACAATCCCGAAAAACTAAAATAAACTTGTTTTATTTTTGAGAAAGTCTCGATGTCGAGATAAGCGTCTTTAATAGGATCAGCCGCGCTATTAATAATCGATTCGTGATCCTTTTTCGCTGTTTTGAAGCCTTGTTCAATGTCCGTGAGACACGCTTGAAGGTACCCTTTCGATTTGCGCAACGCGATTTCTTTTTTGCACTCATCGAAATCGTGTTGGAACTCTTTCAGGACTAATTCCTGTCGTTCCACGTATTTAGCTAATTTCGACATAATTATCACTCGATTTATATTGACTTTACTTGTGTTTGTTATAATTTACTTTTGTTATGCTTGTTTATTATTTCAGAAAATTTAAACAGAAATAAATGTCTACCTTGCGGTGCTTGTGCAACTGCCACTTTAGTATTTTACTATCAGTTGCAGTTGCAGAAGGCTTTTGTTTGATGTGCGCGGTTGATGCACGTAGATTTGCAATAAGAAGGTTTAAAGAAAATAATTTCTTACCTTAATATGCTCTTGCAACTGCCACTTCAGTGTTCCACTGCAAGTTGCAGTTGCAGAAGTCTTTTGCTGCACAGCTCCTTTGTCTTCTGTACCGCTGACCGTTGTGCCGCTTGCTGACCGCTATGCGTATCCCGCTTGCTGACCGTTTTGTCGCTTGAAGACACTCGGATATGTGCCCTTGGTGTTTCTGCCGTTGAATCCGTTCCTTACGGATTGGTCTCGTTGGGTACTGTGGCCGATTGACTGTCCGTCGATGTTCGGATGTATATTTGCTTGGATTGGTGATCCAATTATACTCTTCCCACAGTACACTTTTTTTTTTCACAGCACTTTTTTTACGCTTATGCGATTTGTCTTTAATTTTTCACTTCACTTTTCTCGCTGTTCCTTTAAAAAACTCGAAGGACCATGTTTTATACTTGGCGAGTATAAAATACTTTTTTTGAGTTGGTCTAAGAAGGCGACTTAGACGGAGATTATTTTATTTCAGCGAACTGATACTCTAATTCTAAAACGAATTCTACTTTAAATAAAACTACCGCCTTAAAGAACGTTATAATTTTATTGCTGATCTTCACTCTTGGAATGGTTATACAAAAGTGTCTTGAAATTGCAACTTAAGGCTCCACGAAATCTCGTTTCACTCACAGTTGCATTTAACACAGCTGATTGCCGTTTTTTTCTCTTATTTTCGATAACAGATTTACAGCATATAGCTTCTTTGGCCATTGAACTTATTTAATTGTACATTTGATGTATAACACTTATACAAATACGTTTACATTTTATGATCTCTTCAACTTATTAATGCCCCAATATGTGGGTGTGAAAGATCCGATGCGCTCTCCCTCCTACATTGCATTCGGCCATCATTAAATTTATGTTGTTATTAGTTGGTCTGTGACACCAACTATCTTCCTAATGGGACCGCTGCAGGTTGGAGGAGCGAGACTGCATTTTATATTCCTACCGCCTTGATACATTTGACAGTTCATCGTGGTTTCTTGTCATTGTCGGTGGTGCGTGTCGTTTTGTTTTGCATTATTTTGTGGAAATTAGGTTGATTTGCATTTGTGGATGGCTATTGTTGTATGCCTTGGAGCTAGTTACCGGCAATGCGAAGTCTCAATTGAGAGCTTAAACTTCGTGCATTCCAGCAACCAGCCCAAACGCATGGACATTCTGCATCACGCATAATTCCCCCAAGTGCTGTCAAATGTATCTCGCGCGGTTACATTTTTATCGTTTTATTTTGTTCTTTCGTTGTAAGTTCAATGTTGAGTGTTGAGTTTTATGTTGAGACCTCAACACAGATTTTCAATGGTTTAATTTTGTGGCGAAGGGTAGACCTTTGGTAGACTTTGGTGTGATAAAAACGTACACAGGGTAAATATTTTTCATCTTTAAATATTTTGTTTTCTTTTTATTATTTTATGTGAAGTAGCATTCATCTATAAGTTTATATATGTGGGATGGAATGAAGGTTTCACTTAAAGGAGTATCATTCCAGGGAATTGATATTGAGGTGCAGCTATTGCTACAAAAAATAGTCGGCCAACGTGGCACGATAGCAAACTTTATCGGCAAGTTCTTGCTATGTAGTCTTGCGTATATGCAACACTGGAACGGTCATATTTATGTCTTTGTTTTTTTTTACCTGGTCATTTGAAAAAGAGTCACAGACTCTAGAAGCTCTCAAAGAAATTATCAGAAAAGTGTGCGGAAACTTATGACTCGAAGTTCTCGGAAAACGCAAATAAAAAATCTAAACAAAAGTCAAAAATAACGGCCTCCAACTATGCCGATATCATTTTTAATAGAAACAAGTCGTGGGTTCATGGCTTTACGTAGAACGACTAAAATGATAAAATGATAGAATGATAAAAACCTCGAAAATGGAAATGGGACAAAATCTAGAATGCACAAAAATTGCTAAAGATCATATCTAGAAATTAGTGAAAACGGACCAGAAATGTAGGTTTGTAGCTTTTTCGTTTAAATAAACGGATTTAACAATTCTTTACAACCGAAAGCTTTATATTTCAAATAAAGAACCTTATTAATGAAGGATGTTTTTTAGAGGCTTAGAACTTTGAAATGGAATATAAAAAAGATGTTTTTTTGACATAAAAATAACTTTATTCGAAAGATAATCTTCTGGCATTATAATTTAAATATGATTTCTGGTATATGACCGCCACGGCTGGCTTGGACGTAGTCTAATCTGGAGGTCCAATATTCGATGACTTTTTCCAACATATGTAAGAATGTTGTCCTCTAAGTGGTCAATCGTTTCGGGCTTATCGGCGTCGACTACCAACTTCACATATCTTTACAGAAAATAGTCAAGCGGCGTTAAATCGCACGATCTTGGAGGCTAATTCACAAAACCAAAACGTGAAATTATACTCTCACCGAACTTTTCCTTTAGCAAATCAATTGTGGCAAGAGCTGTGTGATATGTTGCATCGTCTTGCTAGAACCACAGATCCTGCACATCAATTGATGAACGAAAAAGTCAATAATTATGGCTCTATAGCGGTCACCATTAACTTTAACGTTCTGGCCAGTGTCGTTGTTAAAGAAGTTTGACAGTTGGAATTTTCAAATGTTGAATTTAGTTAATGAAATGACGAGTTTCCGTTCGGTGGAGACGTACTATTAGATGATCATGATATAAATAAAAATTCACAAATTGTGAGCAACTAACATTATAAGAACTAACTTTAATAATTTTTTTAGGTTTAATCAAATCCCTTAGACCCATTTTTGAAAAATTTTGATTTGACCATTAGAGTGATATGCGTCAGTTTTGGAATTATAATGTCAATTTTATAAAACCTATCTGGGTTTGTATCAAATGAGACTCTTCAATGATGGCTATAACTAGACGCTTAGTCACAGACTTAAGCAAAGTTTCCACACGTCGTTTGGTAATTGACAGAAGACGTATTTAAAAAGAAGAGAAGTGGAAAATGGTGTTAAATTGAATGTCATTAAATTGCACATCAGCCAACGAATTTTCATGAGAAGTGAAAATCGTATTTTGTATATTATTGACATTTTTTCGTCTGTGCAAAGACCTATTTCTTTGTCAATGTCAGCAACACCCTTAAGGACTATTTAGACAACCATTATCATTTTGTTACCCCTTGGACTCGAGGACAAGTCTTTCAGCGCTCCTTCAGTATCAATTGCTGGAGATTTGTTTGTTTTATAAATTGTACTCTGGTGTGGAAAGCCATTACCGCTCAAAGAGTGCCTTGAATGATGTTTATTTTCTCTGCTCTTGTATTGTTGTAGATTGTATATTGATGAATGTTGAGGGTGCTGACCATTAACAGGAACTGTAGACTTGCTTTGCATTTTTGTCTAATTAATAAGTCTCTAATATGCTGCTACAAAGACTTAACAAAAAGACCGTATCTCATTTCCAGTGAATTTTCATGTTCTTCCAGGTGACACCAAGGTCGTCAAACTATTACAAAAACGATCTTTTGCTAACAGTGTATTAAATAATTCTTTTACTTTGACTTTTACACTTGGGTCCATTTTAGTTTTACCCAAAAGCCATCATCCTATCGGAATTTCCTCTAATGTAGGTTCACATTGGACTACAGCGCCGCATAAGTAAGCTAGGTT
Source organism: Rhingia campestris (assembly GCA_932526625.1). Taxonomy (NCBI): domain Eukaryota; kingdom Metazoa; phylum Arthropoda; class Insecta; order Diptera; family Syrphidae; genus Rhingia; species Rhingia campestris. The sequence continues at coordinate 46,950,864 of OW052182.1, read as the reverse complement.
ACTAGGTACCTTAGATACTCAAGCAACATATGTCTTTGTTTTATTGTTACTAGAAATGGCAAAACATTTGCATCCTTGAAACTGGAATCTGGCTCATTTCCAGAAACCAGGTTTTTGTAGTGATCTTCTAAAAGGTGTAGGATTAACTCCATCCAAGGGATGACCTATTAACCGACGCTATATTTACTAACTTCCCCCTTAAGACTCCATCCCGCATATTGTATCCATGCATTAACGTTGAATGCCTACATCTCCTTCTTTCATTTCTTTAGATTTATTTTAAAACTGAAGGACTTTTTTCGTCCTTCAAAAAGAAAAAAAACTAAAACAGCCAAGCAAACATAACCCCCAAACAAAAGAAACTTCAAAATAGTGCTCTAAATATACCCAAAGTCCCCTTGCACTTATTTTCACTTCAACTGTGTCAAGTCACTTGTTGTATAGCACCCTACACACACCATTCCTAAATCTCAAAATTCATGACCATATTGTTCACCATCCGTTTGATATCACCCCATCATCAAGACGCAATTCAACGTGACGAGTCCACAACTGCTGCCTCCAGTAGCAGAGCGTCGCCTCAGCACACGGACCCAATTGAAAATCTCTAATTAGCCTCGTATTGTAGTCATCACATTTCGCGTCATGTGATGGAAAGGCAACGGGATCACAAAACGAAAAGTATAACCTATCTCACCTCACCTAGCATTGTGTTCTTCCGGCGTGACGCCAATGCTCCTGTAACACATTCCAAATGCGATGCACATTGCATTGCCAATCCAATGCCCTCACCTCAGCCACCCAAATGGGTGGAAATATGAAATATTCGCATCTATATCTCCTAGGAGTGATTTTTTTTCGTCGTCTGTTTCATTTTGACTAAAAATAGAAAAAGTATCTAATTGCTAGAGCAAAAGCTCGTGCATGCCTGAGAGAGTTCACACAATGAGTACCATTCGCTGAATGTAGGTCTTTGTAGGTGGAATTGAAAAAAAAAAAAACACTACCACCCTCGCATCAGAACACCATCATCAGCTAGTGTGGAGAATGGAGCAGTCCTCTTGTTAGCTGACACGATTTCGAGGTAAGCTGTCGACCTTTCTGCCTCCTCATCCGGTATGGTGGACTGCTGCTGTTCTCCATCTTTTTATTTTCTCTACCGAGTATAACCTCTAACGGTGCATTTGAATTCATCTGTCTGACAGCAAAGCAAAAGAAGATGACGACAGAAATTAACCTTCTTAAACCGCTGATGGTGGATTTGTACGAAGCATGTGACTGTGAGATGTGCCTGCAAGGATGCATCTCATATTTCAGGATGATGTGTTTTTGAGATTATCATCTGAAGAAATTGTGCTGCCTGTGCAGAGTGTGAGCTGTAATTGCACTGCACTCGTATTCAACTCTAAGGACAGTCGACGTTTGAAATTCGAAACCTTAATGGGGATTAAGATTCGTTTGTACGCCAAATGGCAAAGGTTCATTGGCTAGAAATTGAAAGGAGTTGGAAGAGTAAGCGCACACAAAGGGATTTGGATGTTCTTTTGTTTCATCGGCTAGAGTGCACTTCAATCTCAACCTGCCATACGAACCGGAGCTTACTTTACATAATAACTCCCGCGAGATTTTCACAAGCCATTAAGCTAAGTGCGACTGCGTGACTTTAGATAATATCCATTAAGGCATTAAGGACATGTAATTGGCCTCGGGGTACTTTGCCGTTTTCATAATTGAGAGGAACTTCTCTGAAGGCACACACTGTTGGGTGAGTATCATTGACCCGGAAAAAATGTCACAGTCACATGGAATGGCTCCTGAATTGGGGACATGCTTGTTGTTGCAAACAACACATCCGCTGTTGTTTATTGTCATCAGTTGCCTTTGGCTGTATATTCTGTATTCATGAAAATACAATTTTGTAAATCTTTTCCCCCACCTTTGTCCTTTGAAGTTGTTTTTGTTGGTTCATGCGAACATTTCGAGGAACTTATGGTATTTAGGCGAAGCGATTCGGTTACTAAATTAAAAAGTTCGTGACTATGAAGACATGCCTATCTACCTGTTTGTGAACATTGGGAATGTTTACAAAGCTGCCACTTAAAATTATTTCATGAATACGCATTTGCAAAATTAAAAATACTTTTTTCAATAAGTGTCTTTATCGTTGTTTGTTTATTTGTCAACGATGGAGGCGATGACAAGCACTGCTTAATAAAACGTTTGAAGCTTCTTCAGCTTTTTAGGCAAGAAGAAGGAAAGAACAATAACAATATGTACAATGTCAAACCCAGGAAAACTATATGAAATCCTGTAGAGATACTCAGAAAAATCGTAGATGAGTTGTAGTTTATGCTGTTAATATGTAAGAACTGCTGATTGGTGTAAGGCATTGACAAGGGATTTTCTGCTCTCTTGCTGAACGAAAGCGAAAACTATCAGCCAATGAATGTGAGGCTACCAATTTCTAATTATCAACTTAACAAAACAACCGAGCTAAAGGAAGTTATGGGTAGTGACTGCGAAACCAGCAACAGCGGATGAAAATATGCCTAAAAATTGGAGCATCGTATTGCCTGATTAACAAAAGCAGAGCTACAGAACTGGACAATTGCAGGTTTAAGTCTCTTCAAGATAGTCTGCTCTAACATGTGCACTTCTGAAACCTTGTACCAACTATCTGATCGCCTCCTCTCATTGTGCCGCAAATCCCACAACTGATTAAATCTTCACACTTCGACAGATCCTGGAAAAACCCATGAATTTTAAAGGACCTTGTCAGCCGGTGATATAGCAAATGATGCTATAGACTCCATGAATATATACTAACAATATTTCGGAGTGTGTCAGATAGGCCAACTAGGGTGGGAAGCAAAAGTCTTGATGGCGCATTCTTAAATACTGAAAGCAGCTCCCCTTGTGATCCTCGTGGGGGACTATTGTAGGCTGAATAGCATGCTAGGTTAGATCATGTAAATAGACATAGTTTCGTAAAGTTTGTTTGAATAGGAACTCATTATCTAAAGTCATCATCATACAACTTCAACAAGTTATAAGGTACTCGAAGAGGACGGGTGACGTAGCGAGACGGGCTAATTTGCCTGCCATGACTGGCAGCTTGATCCAAATTGTTCAGAAACCAACACACATTATAGGAGTTGGTTTCTATCTTAAGATCCAGCTATCTAAAAATTGACAATCTTTGCACCATTCGTACATTTAGTTTTATCAAGAATCTTACTGGAATAGTTTTCGAGATTTGAATTGTTCTTGTTTTCGCATTGGTTTTTGTTTAAGGCAAGAAAATGTCAACACTTGCAAAGAGGCAGTTACAGAGATCGTTCTTTTAAATATTCATGGCTCACTCTATTAAAAAACTTAGTTCCAATAAGTTATGGGTCAATAAACAGTACAAACAAGTAGTAGCAGGGAAGTTTTTACACTGGCGCGCAGCTTCAAATCAATTCAGATCAAGCAGCGAATCATAGCTAAACAAACAAGAGAGTCCAAAAAGAATGCTTACAGCGAAAGTCAAACTTCTGGCAGAAGTAGATAGTACACATTTTAGTCACTCTTTTACCCTCACTAATGGTTCAAGTAAAATTTCGACCTTAGACAGTAAGACGTATCCTCAAAACATTGTAATAAAAAAAGATTTTTCTCAACTTAATGTTATATCCCCTTTAGTCCCATGAAAGTTGCGAAAAATTGGTCGAGTACAACCGATTCTGAAGAAAAATTGGGAGCTTCATGAATGTTATATACTTTTGGAAATTTGTCAGACTTTCACAAGAGGTCGGGCAGTTTAAAAAACCTACTACCTAGCAGAGGGATATCAATTTCGCCTTTTCCTGGGGACCTGCCGTCGGGAAAAAAATCCATCGTTCAAGTCAACACTTTCTGGACTTATGCCAACAGACCGTTTTTATAGCCTGAATTTTCTTGCTGACTTCAATGTCCGAATCTCCGGATCATGTCTATCAGTTATTCATTTGGAGTAAATGTTCGACAGTTTCTCAGTTTGACAGGATTCTATTTATCGGTGGGCTTATTTCGCTCAAACGTAATCCTCGATTTAAAACTCAGAACGGCCAGTTGGTGAAACCCCTTTTACAGCTGTCACCTGGATATTGCCAAAGATTTTGATCGAGTTTGTCAAAGAAAAAATCGACGTCATACGAACTTCCTTTAATTATTTTCGGCTGTGTGGAATGTTTTCTTAAGATCCGTACTCAATTAGTGGTGGATAGCGTTTGTTAAGATTTCCTTTAATTGCTGGGGATGACTCAATTATATACTATTAACTAGGATATATTAAAGGTTATAAGGAATTTCTGTTCAATTTAACTCGAAGAGCATACCAGAATACAGCCTTTTCAAGGGAAAGCGAGTCCAAAGTTTCACGAATCGAACACAAGAGAATGCGGCTAATAAAGAAAAGGGAAGAGTAACGGACATTTTCGTTCATCTTTCAGGTACAATATAACATAAGCTGCTTACAAGAGCTTACCCAATTCATTCTAGGAAGACATCGACATGACTTAAAAGGGATGCTGTTACTGGATATTGGCACACAGTGTAAGTATGACTCAAATGTAGGTGTACAATAGAATTTGCAAAGTATGGGGTCAGAGTTAACTCTAGTTCACCTTCCTTAAGGCGAGGCATAAACTCTTGGCCCTGTTGCGATAATTTGCACCACTTCTCGAGTACGTTCATCACATGCCTACTTGTATTCATAAATTTCAAATTCATTTAGAAGACCCGAATGCCAATCAACAAGTATAAAAATCCTTAAATCTTGTGCTTCATTTGAAACCTAGTTTATTAAAAGGACCAATTAAAAAAAAAAATTTTCCAAAATATACTAAGAAGAATCTATTTAAAATTCATTCCTCAGCAGAGTGAGTTAAGTTCAAGTTTATAATTAATTTTCTACTCCAATCAATATGAATGAAAACCGTTATAGAAAGAACACCCCTATCATAAACATAGGTACCTACACAGAAGCCCTTGTTGTTGCCACAAACCAACCACATACCCTCAATCCGATATTTACACTACCAGTTCATTGCCGCGACAATCAGTTCATATTCTAGGATATTATTATTATTTTTATAAAATCAATGTCCTTAAAACAACCCCGTTATATAGCTTGAATAATGCATGTTCCCAAGTTTATAATTAACAACTTACAATCGTCCTCCGAAAGCCCACAACAATGTGCCACACAATTATGTTCAGCTTTATGGTACGACAATTTTAATGAAGTTTATTTCATCGAAAATTATTCAATTATCTTTATTTGCAAGGACTTTATCCTTTAGTGTCGTTGTCGGCAGATGCTATTAACATCACCTTATCTACATCTGTAGGTTGCAAATGGCTTTCGGAAGTCATTGCTTTTAAGGGTAATTTCAATGGGGAGGAGAAATTGCTCCCGGGAGATGGTAATCTTCAGTTTTACAACTCCTGATGATAGAAAGGCTACACCTACGTGTGAAATATCTCGGAGCATTAAAAGTTCCTTTACCGCAAATTAGAGGGGCCATCTAGGGGATGATGTGCCTATTACGAAACGGCTAACGATTACGATGCGTACAGAATCGGTACTTCTAATGAGTTTTCATCGTTATACTGCCGTTGATATTAACATTCAGGATAATATGTCCTTTGTGTTTGATTTTAATGGCAGACGGCAAATGTAAATAACATCAAATTGGATATTTCACAAGGAAATAAACTTTCCAGTCAAAAGTACACTCATTCCTATAACCATACTAATTATGCTAAGTAGCTTTTTTCAATCCTTCGGAGAAAAATTTCAAAGGAATTTCTTAAGTAAAAAGGCCACATCATTTCAATATCCAATCACTGCCATGGTTAAAAAGGATTCAACTTAAATTCCAATCTGCAATCCGACGAAAATTGGAAGTACCTACATTTTAATTTCGCTTGTATTTGCATTTGCATTTGTATTTCCCTTCGCTGTAATCCTTTTGCCGTTTGTTTCACAGGAGCGATGATGAGGGTGGTAAAAGTTCATCTGCTTCGAACGTGAGTTTTCATAAATTCCAAGAGGGTAAAACAGAAGGTAATCAATTTACAAGTGTCGAACAGATTATTTTAAAATATTCTACTTTCTTAGGATTGCTTGGATTAGGGAGTTCTTTTAGGCTTTAAAAAATTGTCTATTTGTCATCGTGTGCTTTTAATAGAGGGGTAACTGCGGTCATAAAATTTTGTTTATACATTTTGACCATAAATACACACATTTCATCAAAGTATTGTGGCCAGCATTAAGTCAAGAGTAGACTTCAAAGTTGTGATGGAATGTATCAGAAGACATATTTAATTGTGTTCTTGGAATACATAGTTTATGTGACAATAGTTGAAATAGCCACAAAAAAAAGACGGACGCGAAAATTACCAGAAGCATGGCCTCAAAATATGAAGTCGGAAATACTTGGTGCAAAAGATGATTCATATCCACCTGTAGGAACCTGTTTCCAACTTGGTACCAACAACTCGATCAGCAATAAGACGCTCACCATGAGAAGTAGTATTTTGAAAGGCAGTATTTCATACTCAAAGTACTCAGAGAAGATGCTAGTAGATCTAGTAGTTGTACTCTTGAAGAAGGTAGTACAACCATTACAACGATAGTTACCACCAAAACTGATGAATGAGTTTGTGAGGATACTTGGTAAATAGATATGATAAATATGACATCAACAAATGACGATACAGGCAATGACTCAAACATGACCACTTAGACCACGATCGAAGGACTAAGAGGTTATTTTCAAATATGGGATACAATTTTCGAATGTCATTAAACTCATCGACCAACCTTCAAAATGGATTACAGAATTGTGGAGGTGCAATGACCGAAGATACCAGCAAATTTAAACTGCCAATGATTGCACTACCCATATTTAACGGGCAATATACACCCTGTGCTGAGTTCAAGGATCTATAATCCTTGTGAAAGCTACATAATCTGAAGGCAAATCAGTTAGGCGAACCGAAAAAGCTCTAACAACACCTGACTACGATTGACCATAACATCATAGCAGGATGGGTTGCGGGTAAGGGATAGTTACGAGAATAAGCGGCTACTGGTATGGTAACAGCATTATTGAACAACCTATGTCAATAAACTGACTTCATTAGAAGCCGCTGGTCAAATTGAATTGCTATTGGATACACCGAGAGAGTTTCTAGCATCGATTTCGATTTAAGTAGTTGACATGCAAAACTAGGATCTTCTTGAACCTAACCTCAACGGCTTGACAAAAAGATAAGACGACTCTATGAATAGTACCTCGAAACTAGGCTTGACATATTTGATGTTCAGACGATGAATTCCTAACTTGCAGGTATCAGACTTAGACGAGAAATTCATATTGTGTCAAGGACGAAGTAAAAATATTCGAACAGTGCAAACAATTTCTGAAAACTGAAATGATCGGTGTCAAGTGTTTAAACAAAAAAATGTCTGCTGCAATTTTATACAGAAGGGCAACACTTGCTGCACGGAAATAAAACCCACAATCGACACTGCATCACCCAGATAGAATGACCAACAAAAAACCCAGCAACAATTTAATACGCACGTATATTTAAGCTTCAAAATTTAATCAAAATCGTTAAAGCTGTTTTCGAGAAAAAAAATTAAGACATTTGTATCAAAATACAAATTTTCGCTCAATTGAACGCGGTCGTTCTTGATTTCTCAAGTAATTTTCAAAACTATTGTTATGTGCGTTTTGGCGAAAAGCTGCTTACGCCATCATATGCTAGAGCTAGATACTTGTCAAAGCTTAGTAATTGTTTTTAACTATATCGTTAGATCCATTATCGAGACATTCGTGTTTAAAGAAAATTGTTATATGGGAGGTATCATTCATTTTAATGCTAGAAATCCAAAGTCCCTTTGTAGAATCACCAACAACACACATACCCGATCTTTCAACCCGCAACGGGTACGTCGACAATACTCTGGAGCTCCTCCGCTTTGCACGACGAGATCAGATCGGGATAAAGTCGACAGTCTTTAATACGACGCGACGGGTAAATCGACAATGCTCTGGAACTCCTCCGCTTTAGCAAGACGATATCAGATCGGGATGAAGGCATTCCACCAGATTCCACTCATAAAGAACAGCGTGCCTACTCACAACAGCAGCTATGTACACCAGCCCCACAGTAGGTTTGGAAACAATCCTTAACTGCCACCTATTGACCTTCATATCATCAATGACACAGCAGCGAAAAGAGCAGCACGTCTCAAAGAGACGTGTAACTATGTAACTACCCTTTGGTCATAGTGCAGTATTGAAATTAGTATCATATGATTGCACCATCCCATATCATGATTTTGACATTAATTACTCAATCAGAATACCAAGTAGAGACGAATGGTAGTAAAACAATATGGTATCTAGCACTGAAATAGCAATTTACTCTGATGGGTTTAAAATGGAAATAGGAGTGGGCTCTGGGGTCTTCTCCAAAGAAAACGGTTAGACCCATCCATTCGACTAGCTAACTCTTGCAGTGTATTCCAAGCAGAGATCCTAGGCATAATCGTAGCTACCGAATCGATTGAGTATTGGACCCATGAGGATATTTCTATCTATACGTAGATAGCCAAGCATCCATAAAAGCTCTAGCATCCAACATAGTAAAACCACGAGTAGTTGGACACTGACGCACAGAGCCTCTATGCAACCAGAATAAAGTTCAAATTATCTGGGTACCAGGGCATTATAACATTCCAGGGAATGAGGAATCAGATGAGCTATCCAGACTAGGATCGTCCTTATGTGATAGGAGGGTTAGACCCCATCGCTTGTAAAAAACGGGAAATAATTAGACACACTCAAAACGCAACACTTGCAAACACACCAAGACTTATGGCCGAAAATCAACGGTAGCAAATCAAACAAGCTTATAGCTTTGAAAAGAGCTTCTATTTCTATAGTGGTGTGAGTGATAACAGGTCACAATCTGCTGGGTAAGCACTCCCAGAGTATAAATCTAACATCAACTATGCATAAAATGCGGAGACCGACACGTCGAGGAGGATATCACCCACCTATTGTGTCACTGGCTCGCGATCCCCAACATCCGTAACAAACTCCTTGGCAGCTTTTTACTACGAGTACTTGAAGGAGCTAGCAAAAATCCCTACAGCACAGATCGTCCGTTTCTGCTGCCAATCCGGATGGAGCAATTAACTCATTGAAGCAAATAAAGCAGCACAAATCACAACAGTATCACACTTTACTATCGCACAACATTCTTTTCAGGTACCAATATTGTTCAATAAAGGGGTATCGCTAAGGGCCACTTAGGTCTATGCTAGTTTGACGGCTCACTTGAGCATCAACAGCCCATCAAACCTAACCTAGGACAAGCCATCGTGCAAGAAAACCACACGCATACATTGTGAGAAAATACCTAGGCTCTGGATCCTAACGAGTCTTTTGCGCCAAGTATTTGTATTTGTAGTCCCCTAAAGATAGATACCCATTACAAGTCAAACAGAGGACTTCTTTTGTTGACACTGTTCATAGAACGCTAGCTCATGAAGTAAAAACGCTCAAGAGATGAAGTAAAAACGTTTTGTAATTTTCATTATTTCTTCGAAGGGTGCGTAGAAAATGAAGTTTATCAGTAAAGCAACATTCAAGACTAAGTAAAGAAATCCGAAAACAATGTTTTCTATGAATATTATTTCACGAAGTAATCACATATTTCTGTAGTCATCTATTATTTCCAAATACTCGTAGATGTGCTTAATAGAAATAAGACTTTCAATTTTAATCAACGCCGTAATCTTAAATCTTTTCCTAATGTGACTATAATATCAATCCATTTGTTTATTTGCAATCAGTTGCCGAAAAGTGGAAGTATTATGATTAATTACTCCACCGCCTATCGGTAAGCCATGTCATAAGGCCATCGGCATGATATATTACCTTACAAGCTTATATCTTTCATGTATACTGTACTTATACATTATTGATTTCAGGAGAAATATTTCATATCAAGGACTATCATTATCTTAAGGACATGGAAGTTCAGTCAGTCAGCCCATTATGATGAATGATGGCTTGCAGTTATATTAAAACAATGGCAGAAGTCGTATTTATTTATTTAAGAATGGCAGTTATTATTTGCGTTGTTTAAGGATAGTGATGCGATTATTGGGGTTTGTGCTTTGGGTTAACTACCCATCCATGGAAAAAAGTCTATGTTACGAAGCAACCAATAGGATCGGAAAGGACTGATATTATTGTTGACGACCCTTCTAAACTATTATTATTATTATTGCACCTGGAATGGGAGAACATTAAACAGGAGAGGTGCAGGCGAACAACTAGCGGAAGCACTAAACTGCTACAAAGCAGACATTACTGCCATCCAGGAAATACGATGGGATGGGCCGGGCAAAAAGAGGATGAAAAACTGTGACATCTAATATGGACCGTGTGAGCAGAAACAGCGACTATTCGGATGCGGATTTTTTATAAGTGTCAGACTTAGGCAAGAAGTCTTATGTTTCCAAGACATTAGCGAACGCATGCAACGCATCTGCATCAATGCCAAATTCGCCAACATAAGCCTTATATGCGCTATAAAATGCGGAGACCGACACGTCGAGGAGGATATCACCCACCTATTGTGTCACTGGCTCGCGATCCCCAACATCCGTAACAAACTCCTTGGCAGCTTTTTACTACGAGTACTTGAAGGAGCTAGCAAAAATCCCTACAGCACAGATCGTCCGTTTCTGCTGCCAATCCGGATGGAGCAATTAACTCATTGAAGCAAATAAAGCAGCACAAATCACAACAGTATCACACTTTACTATCGCACAACATTCTTTTCAGGTACCAATATTGTTCAATAAAGGGGTATCGCTAAGGGCCACTTAGGTCTATGCTAGTTTGACGGCTCACTTGAGCATCAACAGCCCATCAAACCTAACCTAGGACAAGCCATCGTGCAAGAAAACCACACGCATACATTGTGAGAAAATACCTAGGCTCTGGATCCTAACGAGTCTTTTGCGCCAAGTATTTGTATTTGTAGTCCCCTAAAGATAGATACCCATTACAAGTCAAACAGAGGACTTCTTTTGTTGACACTGTTCATAGAACGCTAGCTCATGAAGTAAAAACGCTCAAGAGATGAAGTAAAAACGTTTTGTAATTTTCATTATTTCTTCGAAGGGTGCGTAGAAAATGAAGTTTATCAGTAAAGCAACATTCAAGACTAAGTAAAGAAATCCGAAAACAATGTTTTCTATGAATATTATTTCACGAAGTAATCACATATTTCTGTAGTCATCTATTATTTCCAAATACTCGTAGATGTGCTTAATAGAAATAAGACTTTCAATTTTAATCAACGCCGTAATCTTAAATCTTTTCCTAATGTGACTATAATATCAATCCATTTGTTTATTTGCAATCAGTTGCCGAAAAGTGGAAGTATTATGATTAATTACTCCACCGCCTATCGGTAAGCCATGTCATAAGGCCATCGGCATGATATATTACCTTACAAGCTTATATCTTTCATGTATACTGTACTTATACATTATTGATTTCAGGAGAAATATTTCATATCAAGGACTATCATTATCTTAAGGACATGGAAGTTCAGTCAGTCAGCCCATTATGATGAATGATGGCTTGCAGTTATATTAAAACAATGGCAGAAGTCGTATTTATTTATTTAAGAATGGCAGTTATTATTTGCGTTGTTTAAGGATAGTGATGCGATTATTGGGGTTTGTGCTTTGGGTTAACTACCCATCCATGGAAAAAAGTCTATGTTACGAAGCAACCAATAGGATCGGAAAGGACTGATATTATTGTTGACGACCCTTCTAAACTATTATTATTATTATTGCACCTGGAATGGGAGAACATTAAACAGGAGAGGTGCAGGCGAACAACTAGCGGAAGCACTAAACTGCTACAAAGCAGACATTACTGCCATCCAGGAAATACGATGGGATGGGCCGGGCAAAAAGAGGATGAAAAACTGTGACATCTAATATGGACCGTGTGAGCAGAAACAGCGACTATTCGGATGCGGATTTTTTATAAGTGTCAGACTTAGGCAAGAAGTCTTATGTTTCCAAGACATTAGCGAACGCATGCAACGCATCTGCATCAATGCCAAATTCGCCAACATAAGCCTTATATGCGCTCATGCTCCGAAGGAGAAAAATATGATGTGAACTAAGGATTGCTTCTACGAGCTCCTCGACAAAACCTATGAGCGACTACCAAAGTACGATGTTAAAATCGTGCTGGGAGATTTTAACGCAAAGGTAGGAAGAGAAGATATCTTTAGCAGTACTGTCGGAAAATATAGCCTACACCACAACACGTCTGGTAACGGACTTAGGCTAATTGACTTCGCTACGGAACGAAATGCCATTATAGCCAGCACACGGTTTCCTCACCTCGATATCCACAATTGGACATGGCGGTCTCCAGATCAACGAACGGTCAACCGAATTGATCATATTTCGATAGACAAGAGGCACGCATCCAGTATTTTGGATGTCCGAACATTCCGAGGGGCTAACATTGACTCGGACCAATACCTTGTTGTAGCCAAAGTAAGGATGCGGATATCCACCACGCCACAAAAAACCAGAAATACTGTGAAAAAATTAAATGTCGAAAGACTGCAATCGCCAGAGACCACCAAGACCTTCGCGCAACGCGCATCCCTTAACCTCTCGATTCACACCACACCACCAGCATCTTATGTCGAAGAACAATGGCGACGATGCCAACAAGCCATTAGATCAGCGGTAACTGATGTGCTAGGTTTCTCGCAGCCACCAGCAAGAAACCCCTGGTTTGATGAGGAATGCCGACAGATGCTCGCAGCCAAGAACGAGGCCTTCAAGGCTAAGCTGCAGGTAAAGACGAGAGCTGCCATTGAGCTCTATAGGCAAAGAAGAACGGAAGAACATCGGCTATTCAGAAAGAAGAAAAAAGAGCAAGAAAAGCGCGCGATCGAGGATATAGAGAAGTGCTACTCCAGGAACGATGTTCGCAAGTTTTACCAAAGTGTAAAACGTCAAAACCAAGGATACAGGGCTCGAACAGAATCCTGTCGAGATGAACAAGGAAATATCGTAGTTGAGACACAGTCGATGCTGAGGATATGAAAGAACCACTTCTGCAGACTGTTAAACGGCGATGACGAACAACGATGGTTGGTAATGCACCAACTCATAAGCCAAATCTGGTCGGATGAAAGCATGCCTGAAGAATGGAACCTCAGCATCGTTTGCCCGATCCACAAAAAAGGAGACCCTCTGAACTGCGCCAACTATAGAGGCATAAGTATGCTCAACATCGCCTACAAGATCCTATCTGCCGTAGTATGTGAACGCCTGAAACCGTTTACCAACAACCTGATCGGCCCTTATCCGTGTGGTTTTAGGCCAGGAAAGTCCACAATCGACCAAATTTTCACACTTCGGCAGATCCTGAAAAAAAAACCCAAGAAGTCCAAATCGATACCCACCACCTATTTATCGATTTCAAAGCCGCATACGACAGCATTTATAGAGACGAACTAACAGAGCCATGTCTAGTTTGGTATACCGCCCAAACTCGTTCGTTTGTGTAGGATGACGATGGAGAATTCTCGCTGCACCATCAGGGTCGGAAACGACCTCACCGACACATTCGATACCAAAAAAGGATTTAGGCAAGGCGATGCGCTGTCATGTGACTTCTTCAATTTGATTCTTGAGAGGATTGAGAGGCACAGAGGCACAATTTTCCAAAAATCGTTACAACTACTAGCATACGCCGACGATATTGACATCATTGGTAAGACTCAAAGTGATTTGCCGTTTGCGTTGACGGGCTATGAAGACGAAGATTCAACCACGAACTATACGAGCTGTACAGCGACATACCCCTAGTCAAATAACTCCGCATTGGACGTTTAAGATGGCTAGGACATGTAGAACGAATGGACACCAATACTCCGGCTCGCAGAGTCTTCGATTCCCAGCCAGACGTCGGACGCAGTAGTGGAAGACCTCACCTTAAGTGGCGCGCACAAGTAGAAACCGACCTCAACCAACTTGGGGTGCGCAACTGGAGGCAGTTAGCTAAGGACCGCGCTAATTGGAGAGGCATGTTGGTTGAGGCCAAGGTTCATCCCGGACTGTAGCAGTTATTATTTGCGTAAATTATTGATTAATTTTTCGACATTCGATTAAATGAAAATATTTATTTACTTTAGTCTAGAAGTTTTTCAGTTGTTAGGTTTTTAAAATGTTATTTGAAATAAAATAAAATCGGAGAACAATATTTTAAATTTTCTTGCTAATACAAGCATTCAAATTACAAAATGAAAAGGTTATTAAAATTTAATTATTTTCTATGTAATTAAAAAACAATTTATATAATCTTTTTTGAATGCAATTTTGTTGCTTTACAGAAGTAAAATTTTTTTTAAACAGTTTCAGAGTCACTCGTAAACGGCTTAGCGAATTGTAGCACATACATTATAAATTTATCCCAAGGTATAATCACATCACAGGATACTGTTAAATAGGTAGACACGCAGAAAGGCTAGGCCTGTAAGAGCTGCATGGACGAAGACGAAGAAAAAAAAATGAGACCGTAGAAGTGCTACTAGGTTGAAGTGAAATATCACGCATCGACGTTTCTCAAATAACAGAAGTCCTTCCTCATCTAAAGAACAAAATAAACTAAAGTAGTGATGGGTAGTGATGTGCAAAATTAGTTATGCGGTATTTAATATTTGTTACTTGAAATGATTGTCGTTACCGAATATCGAGCCGAATATGTACTTATCAAAGATATAGCTATTATTGAAAACCCTCATTGGAAATTTTCTTTTACTTCTTGAAGATTTTTTATAAATAGAACCATTGGCGAGTTGGTGTCAAAACAAAGGTTATGATTTTTAGAATATGATTATCCAAAAATATATTAATTTTTAATTATAGTTTTCGCAGAATATCAATTTTTGTTTTTCAATGATCCCGATTTATTTCTGTGAAGTAAAGATTGTCATTCCACCCAAATGAACAGTGCTGGATTTACGCCTAGGCCCGTAAGGCCCGGGCCTAGGGCGGCATGATTTTAGGGGCGGCAAAATTTTGATAACCCTGAAAATCAAGAACCGTAAAATGTTAGAATACAGTCAAAATTCGATAACTCAAACTACTATTATCCACAATAAAAGCTCGACTTATCAAGACTTCGATTTATCCAAATTGTTCCTCAAAATTAAAATAATCAAACAATTCAATATTTATCTGAAATACATATGCACACACATTTTGTGCTTTTATTAAGTCTAACACATTTTACATTAATGTAGTACATAAGTATTTACAACATAAATAAAATTATTGCCTGTATGTACATATATGTATGTACTTACAACTTCCAACCAGCAACGAAACATGTCGGTAATAAAAAAAGTCAAATTTCTTAAACCTACATAATTATTTTTGTGTGTATGTAGGTAAGTATCTCGTTTTCTTTTCAAATGAAAATTCGCTTCAAAAATTCGAATTTAAAATGCATACGTGATGTTGTTATTTCTTCTCACTAAATGGGAATTCCCCTAAAAAAGTTCGACTCGCTTGATGCATATGCGATTTTTTTGTTCGAGTTATCAGGGAAAAAAATGTATGGGATTTGAACTCTAAACGTTGTTGCCACATAATTTTGTTCGAGTTATAAAAAAATAAGGTTGTCCAAGTTTGACTGTAATTTGAAATTGATAATTTTTGTGGATTAATTTACCTTTATATCTATGAAAAATTTTGAATATAGGTAATTCCGACTTTACCCTTTAATTTTCCGGTGCAATACAATTTTTTTTTGATCAATATTATTGGCCGTTGAAAATAATACACTAAAAAATCGGCAGTGAATTTCTCAGTTTTTTTCAGTGAAGTGATTGCGGAATGCAAAATTTTTGTTCATCAGTTTAAAACAAATTCAAATTTACAAGTAAAATTGTCGCAATTCTGATATAAATTTATAATCAAATATGAGTGCATATCGAAATAAACTCAGTGGTGCTGAATATCGTAAAAGAAAGGCAGAAGAATCTACGAAAAAATGTAATTTACTAAAGAAAATCCCAAAAATATCTAATTTTTTAACAAGTTCGTCAAAAACTTCTAATAATGATCAACAGCCATTATGTTCATCTACTGTAAGTATTTTACTATAATTATCAACATTTTTTTTAAATTGAATGTAACGTTGTTCTTAATCTAAGGGCGGAATCACATTTGTAACGTGTGGTTTGTTGCTATCACTCCAATGAATTTCATATGCGTAGAAACATGTTTTTGTCGTGTGGTGCAGTGTGGCGCGTTGAGTCGATATCGCTCCTATTACGACTGCGCCACACCACAACGATCTATGGAGCAATAAAACGAGACAAATATACTATCTGAAATTGGGTATGTGAAAGATCTAGAAATCAGAATTCATTTATATAAAAACCACAGCACACAATCCAAGTGTGCATAGAACGCGACAGGACACACCACACGTTACCTTTCAAGCGTGTTTCCGGCTTAAGAAAATAAGAGAATAAGAAAAAGAGTTATCAGTTGTTTAAAAATAATGTATTTTTCTTCAGCAGAAAATAGACGAGATTTCAACACCAAATATCGAAGAAAGACAGTTAAGCCCTCCTTCACCAAAATATACTGAAGAAATACAGTCAAGTTCTCCTTCTACTAATTTATTAGGTGACAGTTCAATTGCAGGTAATGTTTTAGGAATCAGTAGTGATCCCTTCTTATGGAATTTAAACGAAGAAACTCAAGAATATATCATTTTAAACGGTGTACCACAAAATAATATTCATATTATTGATTTTAAAAATTCTAAAAATGTTTATAGTGATAAAACAAGATATTGCTCGAAAAATTTATTTCAATGAACTTTGAAGAATGGAGAGATTCAACGCCGTGAGTGGTTGAAGTATTCAGAAACTAAAGGATCCGTATTTTGTATTCCATGCTTACTATTTAGTAGATGTGGTGAAACAAATGCTTTCACCTGCGAAGGGTTCCGAGACTGGAAAAACTCAAAAGCACGCGTTGAAGGTCACGAAAACTCTGACGTTCATAAAACGAATGTTAGTAACTTAAAAGCTCGAGCGGTAGCTCAAGGACGTGTTGATAAACATTTATTAAAACAGCTCGACGAAGAAATTTCGTACTGGAAAAAAATATTGTATCGGATAATTGCAATCGTTAAATCACTTGCAATAAGAGGACTGCCGTTTCGAGGGCATTCAGAGAGAATTGGAGATCCCCGTAATGGAAACTTCTTAGCATCAGTAGAACTTGTTGCTGAATTCGATCCATTTCTATCTCAACATTTAAAGTCGTATGCGCATCCTGGTAGTGGCAACATATCGTACTTAACAAAAACAATCTACGAAGAAATTATATTACTGATTCAAAGTCAAGTATTAAAGCACATTTCTACTGAAGTGCAATCCGCTAAGTACTTTGGTATTATTGTAGATTCTACGTCTGATATTGCTCATGTCGACCAGCTAACTATAATTATTAGATATGTACGTGCAAATGGTGAACCCGTTGAAAGATTTTAAAATTTATACCTAGTACTGGTCATAAAGCAAAGGATATTGAAGATGCTGTATTAAACTCATTAAAAAAAAATGGTTTGGACATTATGAACTGTCGTGGTCAATCGTACGACAATGCAAGTAATATGTCAGGGATATATTCAGGAGTTCAAGCACGAATGAAAACAATCAATCCATTAGCAGATTACGTTCCTTGCGCTGCCCATTCGCTAAATTTAGTAGGCATTTGTGCAGCTGAATCTGTACCTGAAGCAGTTGATTTTTTTTCTACTTTGCAAGAACTGTATAATCTTTTTACGATATCTACACATCGTTGGGAGGTCCTGGCGCAACAGACAAGTTTAAGACTCAAAAGCCTTTCTCAAACTCGATGGTCTGCTCGACATGATGCATGCTATGCTTTAGAAAAAGAGTGGTGTGCAATAATTGAAGCATTGTACTTTATTGGAGAAAGCAATGACGAGAAACCGAGTACACGATCTGAAGCTATTGGATTAAAACAGAAATTACAGCATTTAGAAACAGCAATACTAGTCATAGTCTGGAATGTAATTTTAGATCGTTTTAATGCTGTTAGTAAGAAACTTCAGGATTCCCAAATTGATTTATCATCCGTAGTCCGACTCTACGGTTCGTTGGCCTCTTTTCTTCAGGATATGAGACATAAACAATTTTTAGAATATGAAGAAAAAGCTAAAGCGCTGTCTGGAGTTCAAGATCATTATCGCTATGGTACTCGCCGCAGAAAAATCAGAAAACTTCAGCCAGACGAGTCACGGGTAAATGAAAGAGCACCTATTTCTGGTGAGGAAAATTTTCGTACAAATATTTACTACCCTATTTTGGATACTCTAAGTACACAATTAGTTGAACGTAAAAATGTATATGATAAGCTTTATGCACAGTTCAATTTATTTGTTAATCTATCTGAAATTGATACGAATGAGTTGAAAAATGAATCAAATAAACTAGTCAATAAGTATCCTGACGATTTAGAAGAAACATTAGGAAATGAATGTATTCACTTTCATTATCAACTTAAAGATTCATTGGCAAATTCTGAAAATGTAAGTTCTGCGAAAAATATATGCAATATATTGCATTCACAAAATCTTTGTGATGTTAACCCTAATTTAGATATTGCTCTACGAATTTTTTTGAGCATCCCAGCAACAAATTGTTCTGGAGAAAGATCTTTTTCAACTCTGAAAAGGGTAAAAAATTATTTACGTGCAAGTATAGGCCAAGACCGACTTAATGCCCTTGCATTATTATCTATTGAAGCTCAGTTGGTACAAGAACTGGATTACGATGATATAATTGACGTTTTCGCACGAACTAAAGCCAGAAAGAAGAAAATGTGAACTCAAAAAAGCTATATTCAAATTAACAATTTATATTAAAGACTTTATACGAAAAGTTGTACCTATGTTAACTAATTAAATGTTGTATTGAAGTTAATAAATTTGAATTCATAATAATTTAAATATTTAAAAATTTTATATTTATTGTTAATAATTTTTTCTCCATACAGCAAAAAGGGCGGCATATCTCACGGGGCCTAGGGCGACATCGAACATAAATCCGCCACTGCAAATGAAACAGAATTTTCTAGAGATTCCCATTGCCAGCTATGGAGGTAAAATTTCAAGTCCATCATGTTTTTTGTTTCAATGAAGTTGTTCAATGATAGCTATAACTGGACCCAAAGTATTCATACAGATTTCTGATTTGCATATTCACAATTCACAACACAAGCACTA
This sequence comes from Rhingia campestris, assembly GCA_932526625.1. Lineage (NCBI taxonomy): Eukaryota > Metazoa > Arthropoda > Insecta > Diptera > Syrphidae > Rhingia > Rhingia campestris. The sequence continues at coordinate 46,931,419 of OW052182.1, read as the reverse complement.
ACCCCAAAGAGGCAATGTAATGTACCTAAACCTAAGTATGCACATATTTAAATACACATACACAGCTCCTTCCTTTATTTTGCTATACTCTACAACCCTACATTATGGCATTATGCTGTGTTTGTATTTTTTATACTATACACTGTTTCGTTTTTCTCTTTTCCTGCACTCTCATTTCTCTCGTCACGTCACGTCGTCATGGTCAACAATCATCATACGACTCACGGTCATCTCACCTGTCCAATTTGATTACTTTTCACACACACTTTAAACTAAACCCTTGTTCTTTGTGTCCGAAACTCAGAAATCAGTATTCAAGTAATCAAAGTAATCACTGAGTAGGGTAAATGAATGTCTGTGCAATGCTACTTGATACTCTGGAACTTTTTCCAGGAAATGAGTTTTGACTACGCGACAAAGTACAAAGTATCGAAGACCAAATACCGAATACAGAATTTGAAGTAATCAATACTCATTCGTTACTCAAAATTAATGAAATTGCACACCACACCATTAGTGATGGGTACATCCCACATGAGGCAATAGGAATGTCGAAAAATGTCGAAAAATGTCCCATCACCATACAAAGCAAAGATATGTATTGCTTCACACCCATCATAAGCAACACACACAATAACACAAAACACATCTTTCGTGTTTCGTCTCCACTCCACAAAACTAACCAAGAACATTCACTACAGTACAGAGCGCTCTCTTATGCTTACGCTCTTGCTTGTTCTTCGTCGTGTCGTTACATGTCGTTACATGTGAGTTTGGATTTACCCCGACGAGCCCAAAAAGTTTCACTTCAAAAATCCTTCATCTCCTTTGTAAGTGCTCGGCCCTATCAAACAAATTGAAGCTCCATCATGGAGCTTACTACTTTCAAAACTGCAGAGATTTGACAAAAACGGAAGCGAAAAGTCTACTCTTTTTCATTAAAGGCTCATAATGGTTTTCTCACGAATAGTAAGGAGAATGGTCAAGATCCACGTGGTATCAAAATGGACCAACAATATTCTAAGTGTGCTGGCAAACTCGCTAGCAGCCACTCTAACCTAACTTGGGGACAAACGAAGAAAAAAACATATGAGATGGCCCCAATCCACTGGTCATGTTCCTTCCCAGCTTTGGAAAAACCCTCCCTCATCATAACAATTTTAAGCATACTTTTTTTTTAAAGTTCTTAAAAAAATGCCCAAAAGCTCTTGTTTTTGTTCTTGTTCATATAGTTTTTCAAAATATCAAAATGGTTTGACAAATACTGTCGCTTTTTTTGATAGTAGTCTGATTTTAAAAATATTTACTTATAGTATTGGAGACATGACCGAAGTGCTTATATACCAAATTTCAGTAGATATCCTAATTAATTCTTTTTCCTATTAAAAAACTTTTTACCCGAACATGTTTAATTAGAATCATGAAATTTGGTATAAAATCATTTACTCAAGCCAATATTTTTTTTGTAAATTAAAGAGCCTCAAAAAGTGGGCGTAAGTAAAAAATGGATAAAATAACGAGTGGTTAAATTTTAAGGGGGCGATGTTGAATGTGAACCACACCTAAACGTCACGTTTTTTCTGCGTTTCATTTGCCAATTCTCATTTTCAGACTAACTCATGAACCATGGAAATATACACAATCGAGCAACACGTTAAAGTTATTCAGGCTTATTATGAAAATGGGCGTACAAATCAAAATGCATATCTTGCACTTCGTGATTTTTTCGGTCAATTTAATCGTCCAAAAATCGTGCAAAAATTTGAGTAAACAGGGTCTGTAGGAGATGTGAAAACACCAGTGCATGCTCGTACTGCAGAAAATATTGCTGCTATTTGCGATAGTGTGGCTGAAGAGCCGTCCAACTCAACTCGTCGTCGTACCCAACAATTGCACATCTCACGCTCGTCGTTGATGAACATTATGCATAAAGACTTGCATTTACACGCTTACAAGGTGCAATTGACTCAAGAACTAAAGCCTCTTGACCATTTCAAGCGTCGCCAATGGTCAGAATGGTGGCAAGAAATGGCAACAGTGGATGATCAATTTTCGAAGAAAATCATCTTCAGTGATGAGGCACATTTTACATTGTCACCTCAGTGGATTCGTCAATAATCAGAATTGCCGCATTTGGGCGAATGATAATCCAAGAGTGATTGCCGAAAAACCAATGCACCCACAAAGAGTGACTGTTTGGTGCGGTTTATGGGCTAGCGGCATCATCGGGCCGTATTTTTTTCCAAAATGAGGCCGGTCAGGCAGTTACTGTGAATGGTGTTCGCTATCGTGAAATGATAACGAACTTTTTATGGCCCGAATTGGAAGATATGGATGTGGACGATATGTGGTTTCAACAGGACGGTGCCACTTACCACACATTTAATGAAACAAAGGCTATTTTGCGCGACAAATTCAATAGCCGTGTTATCTCACCTGGTGCCAATGTCAATTGGCCGCCAAGATCATGTGATTTGACACCGTTGGACTTCTTTCTTTAGGGTTATTTGAAAGAAAAGGTGTACGTCGATAAGCCAGCAATAATGAAATAATTCGGCACATTAACGACATAGAACCTCAGTTATGCATCAGCGTCATCAAAAATTTGGACCATCGGATGCAGGTGAGCCGCCGAGGTCGCGGCGGCCATTTGGCCGATATTTTGTTCCATACATAATTGAACCATACCAATATTATCATAATAAAAATAAATGAAAAGATTTTCCTAAATAATTTGTATTTTATTCAAAATCAACATCGGCCATTAAAATTTAAACACTCTTTATAAACAATAACATTTTTTTCAAATGTTATTTATTTGGATCAATATTTAAGGCTTTAGACATACATAATATACCATATACTTTATATACGATATTCTATATCAATTATTTTTCTATTTTATGTACATAAACCTATTTACCACAGTTGATAACAAAATCGATGCTATTTGTAAAATATGTCTACTTTCCGGTATGGTAATACATAATTTCGTATTTTCGGGTGACTGTCTAGAAAGTAATTTCATGAGCAGGAAATAGAAATAATGGAATGGCATATTCTTACCCCCAGCCATTTTTAGAGATTTTTTTTTAAAAACAAGACAAACACAAATCCGTAAAATCATATTACCTGACAAAGTTAGTTTCGTGTTTCAAAAGATAAACACCGTTCACATCGTGGTGAAACGTGCCAGCAAGACTAATAAAGTTCACAACAAAATTCCCTAAGGATTATCAAGAAAATAACCACCAGCGGTGACCACCATGCTGGGGACACCAAAACTGAAATGAAGTAAATATGACACTTGACGTATACGTTACATTTTTATTTGGTTGGAAATTCTTTTCCCATAAACCGGTGATCTATTGAAACATATTCTTTATTAAAACAAGAACAGTTTATTCCGTTCAAGGATAAGCGTTTTGAACACGTGCAGGGTATTGAAATTACAGCCGTCAGGATTAGTTTCGTATTTGGAAATCCTGTTCTTAGCCTGTTTCAGCTGAGAAGTACAAAAAATCCCTACAACTGTATTTTGTATGATTTTTAGTACTAATTTAATTATTTAAATTTGAAATATAATTTGGTTTTGTTTTTTTAAATTCATTTGAAATTAGAAGTTTAAAGTTTAAATTGATATTAATCTACTTGTTGCCATTTACCTGCAAACTAAGCGAATTTTAAAATATTTACATTTAATTTGCTGGTAGCAGCGAAATATCACGGACTAGCTCAGAATTTAAGGCACAACAGCTGGTGACATATCATAGGCTAAACATGTCTAGATAGGGTCAGTTTTCTTAAAAACTTACAATGATTGTATCATTAATTTTACTTTCCAGAATATGTAGTATGGATCAGAAAATCAAAGTTTTGTTTTTGACAAATTCTTATGTTTTGCACCAGGCTGAGACCAAAGAAGTGGTTTTTTAAAATGTGTGTCTGTATTCTGGAGTGGACTGAACATTAAGATAAACGATACCTTACACATACATTTTTTTTAAATAATAAGTGTAGTGGAGTGTAACATCCAGACTACCATTGGTTCACATAAGCACGGTTTTGTCTAAAACTGGTTTTGTTATTGGTAGAGGCGTCTTCTCCATGATGTTTAACTTAAGCAAATTGTTTCGACAGGTAAGAGGTAATTAAATAAGTATATCGATTGCTTTCTCAATGAGATAATATATATCATTAACATTCACCTTTTACTGTACCCGGCCATAGAAATATCTTTCGGAACTATAAGGTTGATGACCAGTTCTCAAAACCGATTTGGATAATAACTCAAGAACCTCGTATATCAAATGTCAAGTAAATCTGTCCAGCTTATTAGGCTCCAGATACGTGCATAAACCAACAGACTTCCTGATTTACCAAACTATCTTTTTCGGACTTTGTAAAACAATTAAAAAGATAAAGAAAATATGTTCCAATTAAAAATTACTTTCGGAACAAAATACAGAGTAGATCCCTTGGACTGTTATCAGAGCTGTGATCTCACCAACCAACCTGTTTAGTAAAATAAATGGTATAATGGAAGGCTGATTTCAAGGAATGAATAATTTTTCTGCATTGACTTTCTGTTTCTTTTATCAAGTAAATATACATGATGGGCTCATAATTGGTTGATAATTCATTGAAATTACAGACTTCGCCCTCGAATAGTAAGCATAACTATATCGGGGAGATCAAATAAATTCATAACATTATTGTCTGTCTGAACTTTTTCGGCTGCGACTTTACTTACATATGTGGAAAGTTTGTATCATTTATCTTCCAAATTTCCATTCACAAGTATATTGAAGATTACTATATCTTCTAATTAAAAAGAAAAGTTTACTAACAAGGAATATGCAAGTTCCCTTTCATATATAAATTAATTAAAAGAATTTCCAAAGAGTCAAAACGAAACAATACCCAACCCTTCCGAGACGATATTAGTCGTTATTTTGCGAAATCTAATAAAGTTTAAAACTCTCTGTTACAATTGTGGAATAAATCCTTTTTTATGGAGTTCCTTATGAAAGTTTTGGAAATATTTTGTTTGGCTGACTTTACCCTACCTTTTCCCATAGGAGGGATGTGATATATTGTTTATTTAGGAAGAAGGAAACTTCTCGGAAAGCTTAAGTTATGTCGTTTTATGTGAAAGAATCAAATGCTACTGTGACATAAAAGGGAAAAGCTTAGAGATATGATAAAAGGTTTAGTATGTGTCTGCAATGGAATGATTATTTTATTGGAAAAGTAAGAAATAATTATGATTAATCAACAAGCCCGGTCAACTTTATCCAATGAACTGCTTAGTTTAGTTTATTTCATCAATTTGATTACAATCTTTATAGACTAGATACTAAGTAATATAATTGCTGGGGGCTATTTGATTATATAATTAAAATAAATTAAATAAAATATTAATATAATTGACATTATTATTTATAATTTTACAATAAATAAAAACGGTAAATTCTTAGGAAGCCACAGTTTTAATATTATTCAACAGATATTTTTTAAATATATCTCTGGAAACTTCAAGATTAAAATCAATCTTATTGCAAATTAAATTCACTTCTCTAGTGCAACGCGTGTTTGGTTCATTACGGCCATAATTCGTACGATGAAACTGCTCATAAAATTGAAATCGATAGCGTGTAGTTCTAGAGGGTGCATTGACACAATTAACTAAAGTTAATAAAGGAGGGCAATTAATATGAAGTGTTACTATATCTCTTATAAACATAACTGAAAAATAAGCCCGACGATCATAAAGAGAATGCATACCGATTACCGAACAATAAACATCTACAGATCTACTATAATAAGAGGGCTTTGCAATCCTCCAATTAAGCTTATAAAATGCGTATCTAGTAAAATGCTTCTGAACTTTCTCAATTCTGTCAATTGAATTTGTATAATAGGGGTTCCAAACAATGCTACAATACTCAAGAACTGACCTTACCAGAGAATTGTAAAGGGATTTTAAAGTATATGGATCCGAGAAACACTAAAGTTCTTTTTAGAAAACCAAGCATTTGATTTGCTCTGTTTATAATATAATCAAAATGTGGTAAAAAAGAAAGGTTTGTATCAAGGATTACTCCTAGATCTTTTTTCCTAGTTACACGTTCTAAACTTGTGTGATTGATATTATAATCAAACAGTATGGGATTAGAATTTCGGAAACACGACAAAACTTGACACTTCGAGACATTTAACAGAAGGTGATTTGCTTGCACCAATTATCAAGCTTTAACAGATCTTCCAAAAGAAGAAAACAGTCAGTTTGACCAGAAATCTGACGGTAAAGTTTGAGGTCATCCGCAAATCGAAGGCAGTTTGAATTTTGAAACATCAGTTTGGAATCTATTTTCCTTATTTGTTATGATGTCATTGCTTATTAATGCTAAGTTTGTTGCAGTTGATTTCCCTGTTACAAAACCAAGTTGAGTAACTGAAATATGATTCTGAAATAACTCAGTTAACCTATTGCAGACTAGCTTTTCGAATACTTTTGGAATGCAAGAAATTTTACAAATGGGTCTATAATTGGTGATATCCTGTTTTGAGCCAGATTTAAAAATTGGTGATAAATAGGAAACTTTCCAGCAATCCAAGAATTGCCCTATAGCTGAAGAAAGATTAAAAATCCAAGAAAGTGGTTGAGCCATTTTCTTAACAGAATAGCAGGAATCCCATCAGGCCCTTCACTCTTATTAACATCCAATTTAGACAAAACTTCTTCAATTTCAACTGGACTAAAAACTATGGAACCGATATTGACAATTCTACTTATATAAGTTTGCTTCTGGATAGGGGGAGTATCTAAAGAGTAAACCGATTGAAAATAGTCAGCGAATAAATTACAAATTGTAGGTACATCGCTAGTAATTGCGTCCTTATAACTCATACTACTAGGAAATCCACTTGATTTACGCCTTGAGCTTATGAAATTCCAAAAACGTAAGTAGTAATGTTCATATGAATGTAATTTGAAAAGTTTAAAAAATTATGTTGAATCTTATAAATATAAAAAATGAATTGTCTAAATATTTTGTGAAGGTATCAAAATTTTATTTGACCAAAAATTAATTTTTTCTTGATTTATGGTGGCAGTGGGCGGGTTATGAAAATGTTTACACTTGCACTGTAGGAATGGACAAGTAGCTTACAGACCAAATTTCATTATTCTAGGACGGACAGATAGATCCACTCAGCTAGCTATTCTAAGTCGATCCTCATACTTTATAATATGTCTATCTAGGCTTTAGGGGATAGGCATAGAAAATAAACACGATTGTCGTTAGACTCTGAAAGATAACTAAAGTAAAGCAGATATACAGTAGGTAAGGAAATTGTGCCTTAAAGAACTTCATAGCTCATAGAAAAAATTCCTGATAATACGCCTCTCACCACTCACAACTTGAAAATATATGTCCCGGAAAGGTTCCATCAAGCCATAGAGAATTTGCTGCAGTTCGCAAGGTGTTACCTGTATATAAACTCTGCCAAGAAAACAGTTTCCTTCAATAAGTTTAAAAATGTCTGTTATGTGAATCAGGTGATTTGATTCCATTAAACCTTTTCTTTTGGGGTTTTCTGAAGGCGCTGGTCTATGCTAATAAGCCGCAAACGATTGATTTCCTCAAAATTGACTGTCGAATGGGTTAGTGTGTTCAGTATAACATCTGCAATTGAGCAGGTGACATTCTTACAAAATATAATCATTGATTTATTTACTAAGCATGTTCCCCTCAGAACAAAACAAATTAAATACCAAGATCGCCCATTGTTTTCGGAAACAATAAAAAATCTTATTTGCCAGAGTGATGTAGCTTGTAAGCGTTGGAAGTGTTTTCGCCTCGAAGAGCACCGCATAAATTACAAAGTCTTACGGAACAGGGTTGTTAATTAAATATTCTATTCTTCATGGCTAAATTCAACGTTAGCTTGACAAAATCTTTGGAGTAACTGGAAAACAAGGAAATATTCAAGATTATGCTTTCAATTGCGATGAGCTAAATAAAAAATTCACATCTGTGTCCACTCCTGACCCCACTGACCCATCGAGATCCTACACACGCCTTCTTTTTTACTGCAACTGACGAAACTGAAGTGCTTACAACTTTTTCTCAGCACAAAATCAAATTCGGTTGGGTTTGATGAAATCCATTCGACTTTTTAAGAGCAATACTTCCATATTGCTTAAAACATATAACATACGTCTTGAACTCAGTTCTTATGACCGGCGTTTAAAAAAGGGCAGTAAATATGAGTACAGGCCGATCGCAATTTTACCATTTCTCTCGAAAATCTAAGAGAAAATAATGAACTTTCAAATACGTGAGTATCCTTCAACAAATAAGATGTTTTCCTCCAAAAAGTCTGGCTTTCGTCCTAAACGCACAACAGCTTTATTAAAAGAATTGGAAGATATAAGGCAGGCTGTAGATGAAAAAAAGCTAACATATCTTACTCTGCTAGATTTTCAAAGCATTCGACACTGATTACCACGACATACTGTGTAGCAAACTTTTAAGTTTAATTTTTCAATATCAGCCGCAAACTTGCTCTTATCGTAACACGAGCTCAAGCGTAAGTTTAATGTTGCTTATAACAGCATTGCACGAAACATATATGGAAGTAGAAGATATGACCATATCTCCGCTAATTGAAATCCTTTTAACCGCTTTTGGGAAATTTCGATATTGCTAAAACCATTATGAAAGGGTACCATTCGTTTTTAACGCAATTCCAAAAATCTGTTTGGTTATTAATCTTCAAACCTCATATATCAAATTCGAAGTAAATCCGTGTAGCCGTTAAACCATCAGAGCAAGATTGACTAACATCTGCAACATTCTCGGGGCGCTAAGACTATTTTATGTAAAAAACATCGTTTGCTCTTTTTTCGATACTAAGTAGGTATGTACCTCCTCTAGAACAAACGAATATAACAATATTCCAATTAACAGCTCAGTATTTTTGAAAACCTCCAAAGCCCAAGGGTATTTTGATTAATGGTTTTGTGGCTAAAACGACATAATTACCACCCACTTCAGACTGAGGATAAATGATTTTATACGAGGCCACTCCTTCAGTCGCCACATTTTCCTACGCCATTACCTCGATTGCGTGATGTTGAGATTTGGAAATTTTTATTGATGAATTGCGATTTTTCTATTTTTTTTATTAATTTTTTTATTCGCGTGCTGTGTCATGTTAATTACGACTTTTCCAGCAGGTGTGCTCTGTATTGATTTATTATACCAATTCATTAAAGTACACAATGGAACAACGCGACGTACGTCCACTTGCGTATACACACCTCTACAGGAAACAAGGCTTTATTGAATTTGGTTTCACCAATCACGATAGTGTGCATTGTATCCGAAATGTGTATTCGGTTTGATATTGAATTTATTTCAATAGATAGTCAGTCTTTTGTTCAATAATATGGGAAGATCCCGTATCTGTAGGTTGCGTATGGTACAAGGACTTTATTTTGCGACCTGAACAAAGGAGCTTTGTAACATCATTCATGTGGGTAAGTATGTACACCTTGCCACTTGAAAATATGTTCAGCAAAACTTAAACATCAGCGTGATGTAGGTATTTTTTTTAAATCTCCCATGACAGGCAAACTTTTAGAATTTCAAGTTAATCAGATGCCATGAGCAGACAAGACACGTTTCATATTTTATGTCTGACGACCATACAAAATGTATTTATATAAACTGCAAGGCGAAAGTCTTTGAAGGGTATTAGCTGACTCCTTAACAGTAGCTGACTCCTCAAAAGGCTCGTTACAAGTGTTTTGTAATTAACTTTATTATGAAAAATGAGCTGTGCATACAAAAGAGAAAAAAGAGTCATTCACTTTTTGTTTAAGAGTTTGTTATTGTGGTTAGATGAACGTGAATTGAATCTTAAAGTACCCTTAATATCATCCTCACTAGAAAATGTTTGAACATAGTGGGAGCGCTTTTTAATAAAAGGCAAACGCATATGGGTCAGTGGTGCGATGAAACGCCGCATGCCACGTAGTAGTGTAAGGTTGGATCGTACCTATACCTAGTAACATCAAAATGTTTTTCACTGATCTTTTTTTTCGCAATGATCTGACATACATCGGAGTAGTATAAACTATCATGAAATTCTTATCTCAAGATATGGAATAAAACTTTAAATCCATCCTACTACTTTATATCTTCTTTCCTGATGCAACAAAAATATTTAAAGGTGTCGCCTATGCAAGCTTGACCTCCCATATATATGTTTACAACATCGAACATCCGATTTTAAAGTGCGCGTGGTCAATTTTTCTTTTCGTAGAAACCTATGTTTGGTTATGACTTATATTAAAAAAAAATGGCCAAATCTATTCTAGAGTGATGCCATAACCAACGAACAACATTTGATTTGTATTTACATATGTATATAGATATAGATTTTGCTGTTTTTTTTAAGCCACATCCTGTGTCAAAGTTCGAAAAAGTTCTACTCCTTTTCTACCTCTCTTACACTACAAGACTTTCTTACTGCCATCTATTTCTCGTGTATGTGAGGCATAGCGATACTTTAAATTATTTAATCGTCGAGAGTGTAAGTAGATATACTCTGCCCGAAAACAATTGATATTTATATTGGCAACTAGCTGACCTACAGACGTTGTTTATATTCATACATATATTCAGCCCTGCCTATCGAGGTATCCGTCGGACAATTTTCTGCAACGCATACTTCGTCGGAGGTTCAAATTCCATTCGAGGTATGTGTCATCACTCATCGGAACAAAAATACTACACAAATGCGATGGCTTCATTTCACTACAATTTTTAAATAAATTCTGCGAAAAAGTTTTGTTGGAGGAAATCGGAAAAGAAGTCCACTTAGCTATCAAAAATTGAACGAAAATTGCTCCTGAATGCAATTCACCGGGATGTGTTACAAAACGTCGGCGAAATATTCCGAACAGCTTTTCGGAAGAATACCTCGTAGCAAAAATTCTCGGAATCGTACTAAATCGGTCAACCGTTTAAAGTGAAATCAAAACGTCTTGGCCTTTGTACTTTCCTTTCAAAATTGTGGCTTCGAGGACGTTTTTCATTAATGTCTTCACTGCAAGCCGGGTTTCATTACAAAGCCATGGCTGGTTTTTGTTCCGCAACATAATGATTACCGATCCGACTTTTAATTGCAGATGAGTAATTCGGGCAATTCCAGCGAATTTAAAAATGCGTTTGGGTAGCTAACGAAATCAACCGATTTGTATGTCATCAATTCGCCAGCTAATCCTGTTTTTGCCTCCAATATAATATGTTCGCTCAATCAAACATGTTTTTGGTAATTTTGAGCAATTTTTGGGAAGAAGTTCGGTCTTTTATTCAGTAAAGTGATGTTGAACGATGTGTTAACTGGAATTTTGCCATTACCAATGTCGAGCAATTGTTTTGAAAAAAAAACTTCTTCATATCGGTCGTTCTGCAATTCGACTTGCCTGGTAATATTAAATTTAAGTGTTTTGACGTATTTCCATATAAAATGGACGACTTCGAAGATGCATTAAGTTCATTGGCTGGCATTGATAGTGGAATCACTGGCAATGATTGTCGATAATCATCTGACAATAGAATCTTCGCATTCATTCCAAATGATCAATTTGCTTTGCTGCAACACTTAGGCCATTGAAGAATTCCTCGAATAGTTGAAAGTTGGATTTTCATTATATGCATGTTCAACGGCAACTTGAGCGCTGAAGGAGCTATTCGACCGCCTACTAACAACGTAGCTGCAATACCTGATAAAGCAAGTGCAATTTAATTATGCAATAGAATCGTTTGCAATATCAGTGATATTAAAATCGTTTTCCCAGTTCCACCGGGAGCATCTAAGAAATCCCAGTAATCCCAAACCTTGACAGCCTTTTCTGTATGTACTCGATTGCCACCTTATAATTGAATGCACCTCAATGCGGATTAAACGCAACATTTTATACGTTGTTGATCTCGTTGCCGTTCAACTTCAATTCGCGTTTCGCGTTGTTCGTCATTTTGACTTACTCGTACATATCTGTGACCTAAGTTGGTACATCCAATTTCTGGTATTTTGAAGAAACAAAATCCAACTGAACATTATCTCCCTTAGTTTTTCTGTATAACCATGAATATCACGTGTTAGTCTATCAAAACATACCAAAAACCGCTATTAAATTAAACTCAATATAAGGTGAGATTTTTTGTTTTTTTGTTTTTTTTTTTTTTTCGGAACGTTATCTATTTAACTGAGTGAATTTTTTGAGAAGTGTTTGTTCAGCGCAGTTTATCGAATTTTCTGCGATTTTTTTTTCAATTTTTCTTTCCGAAAGAAACTTCAAAAAAGTTTTAAAAAAACTTTAAAAAAGAAGATGAATGAAATCATTAAAGTCGTTCTCAAGTGATGGCGTGACAAAGGGAAACTCATAAGTTAGTATATACATATAGACAGTAGATACCATGTATATCTACAGCTATCATTATATAAAACGATAATTTTTCTTAAAGATGATCAAAAGTCCAAAAGTCTGGCAATTCTGTCGGCCTTTGCATGCAGCTAGAGACTAAACGGCTGAACAAATTTACTTCAACATTGTGAAACGATGTTTTAGTATAACAATACTAACTGTTCCTGCCATTTATAACTGATTAAGTAAAATTTTTATTTTTCAAAAATGGTTTTGGCGATGTTAATTAAACTGAACGTGAATGATAAGTTAATGTTTGAAACATAACAAGATATTCAGTAAAGCTCATTTAAATATTTCAGAACACCTTTTAGACAAAAAACAGCTAGCACATTGCGCTCTATTGTATAAACTCCAAGTATTTCCTTGCATCTGGCGTATCCAAGCTATGCAAGAAGGAGATAACTTGTTCTTTCAACAGCCATAACCGTTCAATAACTTGACTTTTACTTAGCCAACGAATATTGTTGTGTTGCAGTAAATCCGAATACGCCGATTCACGTTCAGATTCCATATAACGGATTTTTGGATTTAGGACATAAATGGACAATTGTCAGTTCCGTCTGCCTGTATCTGTGTCACTGTTACCAATGTATTTGTAATTTGTAACAATTCCACATAGCTAATTAGTTTTGCCTCAAATAATCCTTTACGTATTTTTCAGTTTTGGCCAATAACGGAAAATAAATAGAATTCTCATAGACACCGATTCCTTCAAATTCCGGAATGAAAGTTCTTCATGGTTATTGATGTTAAAAATATACAAATTTGGTGCAGGTAAGGTGTTGAATATATGAATGCTGGGCTAATTATAAAAAAAATATAATTGAATTAAATAGGTAGTCTGCATATTTAAAAATATTTTATGGTCCAAAGTTTAACCTTCCGCCTGTTGCCGACCACGTTGTACAGCGGATTGTAGCCTTCTGATATCGTTTTTTTTCTTTCTACGTCCTGACGCACAATCAATCATATTCTTACTGATAGACTTTACGTTACCCACAAAATAGATGACATCACAGGATGCTATCAGATTGACATACATGCAACATGACTTGGTCTTGAAGGATATGCATAGACTTAAATGAGCAAAATAAAATGTTTTATCTTCTTTCTACCCGAATAAAATGGTTGCTGGTAGCCAAAATTCATAAATTTTCAAAAAAGCTATTTGAAGTTTTTCATTACAAGGGATGTTTCCTTGAATGCCAAACGACACTAACGCCCTCGAGCTGTCAGTTTAAGAGCTATAGATATGACGGTTAGACAGAGAATTTATATTTGTTTTGCGAATCGGTCTGTATGTATTTGTAACTCAAAATTTCCAAATTCCGACTTATGTCAGTTTGCTTTTCAAGCGACGATTTGTTTAACAGCTTTCTGAAATTCAGATTTACTGCGCATTACAAAGCGGAATAAGGCCGAAATACAAAATTTTGATTTTTTTCGCTTTAATAAAGGAAAATCAAACATGTTTATATATAGATACATTTCACGTCAAGGCCGCGTATAGGCTTTGCATCACTCACACTTTTCAGGGTGGTATATTTCATAAAGCATTTTTTTATGACGAAATTCGATAAAATGTCTATACAACTTATTTAGACTATGCTGTCCACTAATTCCCCTCCCCATGAAATATGTACGGGATCGATAGTTTAATTTCTCATTTCAAAAGTTTACTAATTTTTCGAAGCATCATAAAAGTAAAAACTGAAATTTAATTACATAATATTGTATATTTTTAAAATAATCATCCAACAGTTAACCAAAAGAATTTTTTTTTCAGAAAAACTCTTTCCAGCAGCTACTTAAAATGTTTTTTGTATGTTTAACTACATAAATTCCTGCAAAACATTTCAATACAAGTGCAGAACCTTTTCATTGCAACAGCGCGCAGGATGTGGCTCTTTTGTGCATGAAATTCTGCTCTAGGACACACAAGTACTCGTATCACGTAAACGAATAAAATCATATTTCTCACCCATCAACACGCACTTCAAGGCATTTGAGAAAACGAAAACATTGGCGAATATAATGGCGTAGTTAGGGGAATTTCTCTAAATTAGGTATCACACATTCTGACATTGGTGTGCTTTTGTTTTTCAATGGAATTTGTATTTTACCATTTAATACAAAAAAGCGGATGTGGTACATTCAGTCTTTACTCCCTATGGTATTGGTACATAGCAATCAATATTTCATCGATCGAATAAGGTCTCGACAGGTTGTGTATTTATAGCATAAAGCACATACCTACACGTGTAGTACCTTTTACTGGTATTAAGCTTACAAATCCTTTAAGTTGCAGTCGAGTTATTCTTGTGAGGGCACGAATGGGAGTTGTTTTTGAAGGGAATGGTTTCTAGATATTTTTGACTATTTTTGTGACCATCCTGCATGGTATAACTCGATTTATCTATCCCTAATAGTCTCGAAACTGTCTTTTACTCTCCGTTCCAGTTCTGACGCCAATGCCATTTGAATGACTAAAATTACATACAATTTCATTGTCACAGCAATGAAAGGAAGTCGCTTTTTATGGAACTTCTAGCCCATTAATGTACGACTGTACGAGTACTTGTATAGAGCTGTTTGCTACATGCCATCGAGTACGACAAAATAATTGTGACTTACATCAGATACATATATACATACTAGTAATAATAAGGGGATGGACTTATACAAAGGACGAGCTACAAGCATTAACATTAAATGGTTGCTGTATGTAAAGAATACACGTTATGCCAGCATAAATGGATAAACACGATAGGTTCTCCCAGATTTATGTAGGGCGTGTTCGTGTTAATGGAAAATTCCATTCAAAATAATAGAGTATTAGGAATCTGAGTGGGTTTTCACGTACGAGTTTGAAAACAATTTTTTAGAGCCATCATTTCTGGTCAGCGAATGTGTCGAATATACTGTAGAAAGTTATCGATTTAGAAGTGTTGAGGGTTTAACATTTATTAGGGAGCGGGTTTGTTTTTCATAACCATGTCATTTAAAATTATCGAAATTTCAATAGCGATATAAGAATTTTATATTTTATTAAAAAAACGCACCCTTACATTTTTAACGATATCTCAATGTCAAAACCTCAGTCAAGACATTAAGTTCATAGACGAGCAACAAGAAGGCTACAATCCGCTGTGCAAATCGTTGAATACCAAATCCCATTCTATCCTGAAATTAAACATCCCTAAAGAGTGGTCGTGGCATTGTCACAATATCTATATTTGATGGTTCGACAAAAAAAAAACGCTTGGTTTTTTGCAAAAAAAACGCCAAAAAAGGTTTTATAAACGAAATGTTCACATTAAATTATATAGAAGAAGTACCGAAAATATCGAACGAAATTCAGTTCCTTGTAGTTTCTCATCAGACTCGTCCTTAGGTGGTGTATAGATGAATACCCTGTAAGCATGCAGAGACATTGAAAACTTAAATATCACTGGCGGACCGAAATTAGCTACTACGTGTAAGGTCAAACAACCTAAAAAACTTCCCAAATAGGCTGCACAAACTAAAAAAAAAACCTACATAATCTTCTCTACAAATACGTACAACATAGGAATTTCAAGAGTTGGTGACGGATGAGCCGAACCGAAAAGGGAAACACTAAATCGCATAGTGGCTACTGGAGGAGTCTCTGATAATTCTCCTACTAGTTGGACTTTGTGGTTTGTATTAAATTAACAATCACTTAAAAAAGAAGCAACTTAGAGTCTCTAAAGGACTTACTCACCATGCTTAACGAAACAGGAACAACGATGTTTGTATCTGCACCTAGAATTTTAGAACCCTTAATAGGAGAACTAGCTTATCTAGGCCATAAGCTGATTCAAAGCAGACATTACTGCCAATTAGAATATACATGCGATGGGATAGGCCGGTTAAAAGAATCATTAGCAGACAATACGGATGCGGATTTATCATAAGCTCACGCTCCGACAGATATATGATGATGGAAATATATCATTGCGAAGGATTATTTCAAAGAGCTCCTGGAGAAAACTGTAGAGAATATCGAAGTATGGTGTTAAAACCATAGGGTCGCAAATATATGAATAATAATAACAACAACAATAACATCATTAACAGTATTAGCAGAAGAAAATACCACCAGTGCCATCACACGATACATTCACCATGACATAAAAAAACAGCTATAAACAGCTATATACAATATGCAATCTTAGAGACCCCCAGATCTTTGCAGACTGTGTACTTAATGCCGACGACCACAATGGCGACAATATCAACATGATGGCCAGCTACTGATGCGCTAGGTTTCTCCAATTCACCGGCAAGAAACCCCTGGTTTGACGAAGAATTGCTACTTAAACCAACAAATTAGCCGAGCAAGGAAGAGCTGTTGAAGAAGCGGCCATTAATGCTGCTATATAAGCAAAGAAGGGAAGAACACCTACTCTTTAGAAAGAAGAATAAACTACTTGAGAAGCGCTCGACCGATGATATGGAGAGGTACAACTGCAGAAATTATGTTAGCAGGTTTTACCTAAGTATAAAACGTCATAGCCATGGGATATAACGTACAAATAATGAAAAGTCTTAATTGAGTAACAGACCATGCGGAAAGTATTGAAAACTACTCCTGCATAGTTTTAAATGGTAATGAAGAACAATCTCCCATTGTCAGGTGAACGTACCCTTCAATTCCCGCCCCGAGAAAGAAGAAAAAATGATATGCTTCAGCGATATGATATGCTGGGCTTCTTGCAAGCCTTTTATAAGGTGTCGCACAATGGCTGAAAATGCAAATTACGACAAGATCTCCCAGTACCCCCATAAGATATCCAAAAATCATAACTCAGGAATAGACTCTTCCGTTGAAACGAATGGAAAGGAATACTCGGAGCTTAAAAAAATATCAAGGGCATCTGAACTAAAAAGGATACCTATTTTCATCCCCAATATTGGCATTAACCTCTATAGACAATAAACAAATTTACGAGTGGAATTATGAAGTAGGCTTGTAAACAGTGCAACCGGGAGTACCACAGCAAAGTACTTCTCTAAAGCCTTGTACATAGTCTGTCATAAAATGCCAGTCGTCACTTAAAAATGATTTGCAATCGCAGCTATATGTATGGACGAGTACTTTTTCTTCATCCTTTTGAACCTGATGGAGGCATGCATAAACATTCAAATATGTCTGCTCATGGGGGTGTCAGTGTCGTACGCATAAATTGTTCGCCTACAAACGAGGGCGAGTGGCGTTCGGTTGAAACATGGCTTTATTTCAAGTGCTCAAGGTTGAGGTGAATTTTTACGACTCAAATGTTTTTATGTCACAATCGCATCACTCGTCGTCGCGATAATCGTTACGCGAGAGAATTTATAGCTTTTGAAGAGCGTTGTTGTTTGCGATGTTTTTTCTATTGACAAAGAAAATGCGAAAATCTCCATGACAATGGAAAAGTTGATTTAATTAAATCTTATAAACAGATCCCAGGGAAAACAAGCACAAATATTCTGGTTGCGATTGCAAATCGAATTTGTATTGATATTGGTCGCAATTGTTGCAAAGGTTAAGTTTTTCTAGTGATGGAGGAGTGGTGGAAAATCGTTGAATTTGTTTTGAATTTTCTGCCACAAAAACATACACTACGATATGCTTTTTTTTGATTGCGAAGATAATAAACATGCTCTACACAAACAATATTTTCAAGTTTATCTGCACCCGATGGAAGAACAGTTCAAAAGGGAGAGGAGGGTACTTTCATTATTATTAATGAAAATATTTTCTGCAACTGAAGGTAAAACTTCTGTGATTTTAATGGGAAAGTTTGCAACAATATTTATTTGTTTTTGCTTCTTTGGTCAGAGCGGCTTATGGTTGTAATTGTAACATAGTCGAATGAACATTAATAATCTACAACAAAAAATTGTACGACTGTAACAAATAAGCACACGTTGCTTTAATTTAGTCATCTCAAATTATAATTTGTAGAATCACTCAATTATTTATATTATAATTGATGTTTTTATAAAGGGTGCGCTATCTTTTAAGTCGGTAGTGAGTATTGAAAAACTCGAGAAAAATTCCGATTTGCTTATGAACACATCATCAATCAAGTGGCTGCCATTATTGACCAAAGCAAAATGTGCCCTTTTTGCTGCGTTTTGCATCTCGAGCGGTATAGCCATGATTTCGACTGCAATGTTTGCCTTGAGTCGTCAATAGTCAGAGGCTTGCTAGCGTTTACTTTGTTTTTCAAATAATTTCACAAAAATAAGTCCGGAGATATCAAATCTGTAGATCTTGGTGGGAAGTCAGTGTCTTCATTATTAAACGGCAAACATCCAAGGTATTTTCGTTGTAGAAACTGCATTGTGGTATGGCACACCGTCTACTAACCGTGCAGACCCTTTTCACACATTTACCGATATCGATTCCCATTGTCTGTTTCGCCTTTTCTGAGCAAAAATGCTCCAATTATGGTTTAGCCAAAACTCCTATTTTTTTGGTCATACCAAAAGTGTATAATGGATCGCGTGTGGGTTCACCGTTCCCCAAATGCGACAATTAAGCTTGTCAACGGCAGCAGAGTCTGTGAAATGGGCCTAGTCGGTCATCAAAATGTATTTGTATTAATTTTCTGTTTGGGGCTTGTATCTCCAGGTATGACGTTTTACACTTTACAGTTCTCTATACATATCTTAGATCATGCACTTTTCCAATGGCATATATCTTTTATTACAGCTTTGCCTAGTAGGCCTAATTTTTGGCTGCAAGCAACTGCCGGCATTTTCATCAAACCAGACCGGCAGAAGAAGCCTAGCAGTTGCGACCGATCTTATGGCTTATTGACCACGAATTGTTGCCATTGGAATTGTACATTAGATACTTTGGAATGCTTTTAATTGAGAGATTTAGGGGTACGCGTTTTGCGAAATCCTGGCTCTCTAATTATAACATATAATTTGTCTCGGTCGTAGAAATAAAAAAATATAATATGTATAAGATCAAATGTTGAGTCAGGCTAACCGATTTTTTTGCAATTGCTTCTCGGCAACAATGCACCCATCTTACATACTACATCACTTAATGCCTTATAACGTCATTATCAATTTCAATTGTGTTTAATCATTTGCACACTGACAAACCATTGAGGTCTGCAATCAAATAAATCCATTATTTACAAAAAGATATACCTGGTACAATATTAATAATTATAGATACTTGTGAAAATAAAATGTGCATTAAATCATCCCCTACTCAACCATTGTCAATTTGCATATCACCCATACACATTCTCCAAACTGGATGTTATCAACTATTAATATCCATGTCAATATTGTTGGTTAATAAAAACTACGTCATAAATAATGAGGATATCCGTCAAAACGAATATTTATTAATTTGACATTTTATCGACATTGGCCCTCCAGGTAATCAAAAACTCACCATAATAGATAACAACATTTTAACGCAAAGATATGCATATGGTGTACGTACCTATCTAGTCCGGCTTCCTTATCCGTATGCTGATTTGTAGGCGATAAAACGCTTCTCACATATATTCCAAATTCAAATTGTTACCCCTCGAAGGATCCAACTTCACTGGCGCTTATAACTTACCCGCATAGCAAACCACTTATGGATATTCATTTAAAATTAATTTTTAACGCTAATTAGTTAATTAGCGGCTAAACACACCATGTGGAGCATTTACTCATCACTCACTACCGTTTAACGCGTTAGGCTAATGTGTCGTTGTAATTGGAAAAATAGATGACAAACGGGGTTCATATGAAGGGGATAATCGGCACATTTACACTCACGCACATTCTCATTAGTGCACAAGTATCATTAAGGATATTCTGCGATGGAAAAATGTGCACATAAACACTGTCGACTTAATTTTCAAGGTATAGCTCCCATTTGTGTGTATCACAATTTTCAAGGACGATTATATTTTTCTGGGCATTAGATAAAACTCTGCCAGCTGCTGGCTCCGGTTCTTCATAAACATTGCACATAATAAGCATCACTGGGGGAAAGGGCAACTTTAGTTTGACCACAATCTGTGGTTATCGATATGGGCCTCCTAGGACCTGATCTCTATTTGACTATTCTTACAGTGGTCCCGAGAGAGAAACAAACGAAAATAAACGAAACAATGAATATCGTCCCACGGCAGTCCTTGCTCAGAGGAATCCTGCTGACGATAGATAAGCACGGCAGATGAACCAAACCGTTTTTACCGTTGTGCCCAACCGAATGCCTTGAACTAATTCGGAGAACTAAATAATGATGGCGATGGAAATGAAATTGTGTGCCTCGGATAATCAAGAGAAGCAGCAGCACCTGGTGGAAGTGGACATGCGCGGGATTTGAACTCGATTCTCTTATGGGAGATATCTGGCCATCTCTTTTGCTAGGGGGAATTTTGTCATTTCTGATGGTGTGGGGTTGGGCTGCTGGAGATTTATTTTCTTATCAGTGCCGAGAGTGAGAGCGTGAGAGATTACTAGACCCATGTAATACCATCGTCTCGGCTATGATTATGTCCTTGAATGCAGGGGCAAAAGCCTATTTTGACAGCTGTCTTATTGGGATGCGAAAGTCTGCGAAAGACACCATGGTTTCCATCATCTGGGGGGATACAATCTTGTTGGCGATGAATAGTATTCTAGTGACATATAACAATATCCTTATCAATAGATAACAGACACGTTCATTGGGGAAATAAGGGGGTTCTACAATACTAACTTCAGTGACGAGTGCCTTTTGAATGTTATGCCCTTAGCACACCCACATCCATCTCAAACAAAGGCTGTCATTACGCTGGTAGACCCGGTTGCGATGAATTGAACATTTTGAAAACCAATGAATATCTTCCAGAAGGGTTGTCTCCCGCCTGGCCTGTTGTGCTCACCAAACAGAATGTTACTTCGAAAAGGGACAAACATGATTGAGGATTAACAATAACAAACATCAAAGTCAGTTCCAGGTCGTGTGTCATGGCGGGGATACGATTGAATGATTTTTGCAATCACTGGGTTACTGATGTGAAAAGATACTCAATCAGAAATTGCTGTCGCAAATAAAACGTTGGTGGTGCAGTGATTATTTTATGACTGACATTGTACGTTTGGGGTTGAAAACTGTCTAATACGTCCTCTTTTTTCTATAATTGAATGTTTTAGTCGGTCAATGAGAACAAATTGTTATAATCGGCATTATAAATCTGTTCGAAATAAACTTTTAAAATTAAAAAAAATCCATTTCATAATATCAATGGTCTTACGTCAGTACCATATTTGGGACAAAACAAAGTGTGAGTTTGTACCTTGAGTTTACACCTAGCTTATGCCTACCAACTCCGTAGATAAGGTCTCAATCCATGTGTAAAGTCTTGCCGGTAACAGATTAGAGCGGGGGAAGACGTGTATTCACACAAATACACATTTTCCATTTCCCGGCGGCATCGGAGAAACTTCCAAGATGGAGTCAATGATGGCGTCAACAATCCCAGTTAAAATAGACAAAATGAATAACCTAAATGAGCTCCCTTGACATATTCGGACAACAAGACATCTAGAAATCTCAAGGGTAAGTCAGGCCTCTTGAATAGAGATGGTGGCGGATGAGCCAAAAGGTCAACGGGAGCACTCAATTGTCTCAATATTTGTCCTATGGGTATTCCATAAATTGGAACTGACCCTGCAGGCTGAGGGTTATGCTTTGGGTTAACTACCCACCTATGGAAAACAAATCTTGTTAGAAAATAACCAAGAACCTCGGAATAGACTGATATTATTGTTGATGACCATGCTAAACACACAACGGCGTTCGTATCTGCACCTACCATATGAGAACATTAAACATGAGAGGTGTAGGCAAACAAATAGCGAAAGTCATAAGCTGCTACAAAGAAGAAATTACTGAGGCCAAGTTCTTACCTGATATCCACCACGCCACAACGAATCAGATATACTATCAAAAAATTAATGTCGAAAGACTGCAAAGGCAAAAGACCGCCAAGTCCTTCGCAGAACGCGTATCTCTTAACCTCTCTATTCACACACTAACACAATAATAACAAAATAAAACGAGGCCTGCAAGGTTAAGCTGCAGGTGAAGACGAGAGCTGCCATTGACCTCTACACGGCAAGTAAGAAGGGAAGAACACCGGCTTTTATATATAAAGAGTGTCAATCCAGGATTGATGACCAGAGTGTAAAACGTCAAAGCCAGGGATACAAGACTCGAACAGAATCCTGATGAGATAAACAAGGAAATATCGTAGTTGAGACACAATCTATGCTGAGGATATGGAATCACTTATTCAGACTGTAAAACTGTAAAACAATCTCCCGCTGTCATGCAGAATGAACAGTTTAATATTGGCGACGACATGAGGATAGCAATATCTAAACCCAAGCTTTACAAGGCTGCCTGAAATGACGAAATAAAGCCAGTGGAGATAATTACGTAAGTAACACTCACCAATTCATAAACAAAATTTGGTCTGATGAAAGTATGCCTTAAGAATGGAACCTCAACATCGTTTGCCCGATCCACAAAAAAGGAGACCCTCTGAACTGCGCGAACTACATGGCCATAAGTCTACTCAACATCGCCTACAAGATCCTATTTGCATTAATGTGTGAACGTTTAGGTCAGGAATGTCAACTAAGAATTGAACTGACAAAAAAACACTTCGGAAGATCCTGGAAAACCCTAAGAAGTCCAAATCAATACACAACACCTATTCATCGATTTTTAATTCGCATACGACAGCATTTATAGAGACGAACAGAGTCATGTCTAGTTTTGGTATACCGCCAAAACTTGTCCGACTTCCGTTCCATTTATTACTAATTCATGCCTTCCATGCGTCAAAAAACTCAAAAACTTTATAGCTCTTAATGATTGCAATTACCAGAACATTCCCGCTTTAATGTTTCTAATCTACAGCATCAAGCAATTAGTATGTACCAAACCCAACTCAAATATCTGAATGTAATATTACTTTTTGCCTCCTAAATGTTCATGCCTCTATACCTCTGAAACGTTTGAATTTTTGAACATACATCAGCAGCATCACTGAAACCTTAAATTCGCATTTATTACAAAGTTGCATTCTTGTTCGCAGTCATTCATCCTTGAACGTACGATACTCCACATAGCTAATGCAATTAAAAATAGATAACTCTCCGACATTGATGCAACCCACAGCCGGCCATACAAATGGGATTGTGCAGTTAAAGTTCATTGACTCTTACCATAGTAATTCGTACTACCCCACACACATACATACCCACAGTATCTATCCTTCTGTCTGTCATGCAATGGCTTCTGCAACAAATGTAGCCTACCCGGCCAGGAATTTTAAACACAGACAGCTTCGGTAACATTGCACTAATAGAATAATATGGCCTCACATCACTGTCGAGGCGGTCGGTGGATATAACAAAAAAAAAACTCCGGAAAGACCAAAACCATAGAATCCTACTTTTTCCTCCATTGCGTTTGCGGTCCTTTCATGCAGATATCCACAATGATGAAGTTGCATTTTATCTGGAAAGTTAAAAATGTTACAACCATTCATACTGTTGCGTGTGGATGTGTTCAAATGGAACCAGCGAGTGTAGGGGTTTCAGAAAACCTAGGAAGTATCTTGTTTCGAATAAAAAATTCTTTGGTTACATTCAGGATTCAAATATGCCTAGGTTTTTTGCCGCACGTTTGTTTGTGGTGCAAACTTTTTCAATTAGAGTGTTGTGGCATAGACATATAGATGTTTCAGAGAACCGACTATGATGTGGCTTACAAAAGACTCTCAATGTTTAGTATAGAAAGATACAAACAAAAATCAAATAATATGTAGATAGTATTCGTCCCTTTAGGCAAGTGAGATGACATTAAGTGCAAATACTTGTCGACAGGTAGCACAGAGGAACGATGTAAAGCACTTTAGTCACTAAAATGGCTTTGAAGTCGAAAAACCGAGAAAATGCATTTGTTTGGGTGATGCCATTTTGCCAAAGGATTCCAAACCATACGTAGGTTTTAATATTTTTCACTTTGGATGCCTACGTAAAGACGTCCAATTATAGTTCCATTTTACTAGGTCGATGTCGCTCTTAAAGCATTTAATGTTTCTCTATAGAAACTTAATAAGGTAGGTCTGAAGAGGCCGTGGTTTTGTTGTTTCAATTGAATGACACAGTCAGTATCAAACGTTTACTTACTTACTTACTTAAGTGGCGCTACAGTCCGGAATGAACCTGGGCCTCAACCAACATGCCTCTCCAATTAGCCCGGTCCTTAGCTAACTGCCTCCAGTTGCGCACTCCAAGTTGGTTGAGGTCGGTTTCCACTTGTGCGCGCCACTTAAGGCGAGGTCTTCCTCTACTGCGTCCGACGTCTGGCTGGGAATCGAAGACTCTGCGAGCCGGAGTATTGGTGTCCATTCGTTCTACATGTCCTAGCCATCTTAAACGTCCAATGCGGAGTTTTTTGACCAGGGGCATGTCGCTGTACAGCTCGTATAGTTCTTGGTTGAATCTTCGTCTCCATAGCCCGTCAACGCAAACGGGACCGAAGATTTTTCGAAGAATTTTCCTCTCGAATCTACCAAGGATTTCTTCATCCGCTTTTGATACGGTCCATGCTTCAGCGCCGTAGAGCAGGACTGGGATGATCAGGGTCTTATATAGGATCTCCTTAGTAGTTCGAGTGAGGGCTTTACTACTAAATTGCCTTCTTAGCCCGAAGAAACAGCGGTTGGCAAGAGTAATTCTTCGTTTAATTTCTGACGAGATGTTGTTGTCAGAGTTAATAGCGGAGCCGAGGTAGACAAAGTCCCGTACTACCTCAAAGTTATATCTGTCAATGGTGACGTTCTGTCCAATTCGTCGATGTTGTGTGTCCTTTCGTGTTGACAGCATATACTTAGTCTTACCCTCATTTACTGCTAAACCCATTTTCGCCGCTTCCTTCTCTATACTAGCAAACGTGGCTATGACATCACGTTGAGTCCTACCAATGATGTCAATATCGTCAGCGTATGCTAGTAGTTGCACCGACTTTTGGAAAATTGTGCCTCTGGTGTTGGCTTTGGAGTTTTGCACAATTCTCTCAAGAATCAGATTAAAGAAGTCACATGACAGCGCATCGCCTTGCCTAAATCCTTTTTTGGTATCGAATGTGTCGGTGAGGTCGTTTCCGACCCTGATGGAGCAGCGAGAATTCTCCATCGTCATCCTACACAAACGGACGAGTTTGGGCGGTATACCAAAACTAGACATGGCTCTGTACAGTTCGTCTCTATAAATGCTGTCATATGCGGCTTTGAAATCGATGAATAGGTGGTGGGTATCGATTTGGACTTCTTGAGTTTTTTCCAGGATCTGCCGAAGTGTGAAAATTTGATCGGTTGTGGACTTTCCTGGCCTAAAACCACACTGATAAGGGCCAATCAGGTTGTTGGTAAACGGTTTCAGGCGTTCACATATTACGGCAGATAGGATCTTGTAGGCGATGTTGAGGAGACTTATGCCTCTGTAGTTGGCGCAGTTCAGGGGGTCTCCTTTTTTGTGGATCGGGCAAACGATGCTGAGGTTCCATTCTTCAGGCATATTTTCATCCGACCAGATTTGGCTTATGAGTTGGTGGATGTTACGTACCAAGTCATCTCCGCCGGCCTTATAGAGCTCAGCGGGAAGGCCGTCATTTCCGGCAGCCTTATTAAGCTTGAGTTTAGATATTGCTATCCTCACTTCACTAAGGTCGGGTGGTTGGCAGTTTTCGCTGTCGTTGCCAATATTGAATGGTTCGTTCTGCCTGACAGCGGAATGTTGTTCGTCATCGCCGTTTAACAGTCTGCAGAAGTGGTTCTTCCATATCCTCAGCATCGACTGTGTCTCAACTACAATATTTCCTTGTTCATCTCGACAGGATTCTGTTCGAGCCTTGTATCCTTGGCTTTGACGTTTTACACTTTGGTAAAACTTGCGAACGTCGTTCCTGGAGTGGCACCTCTCTATATCCTCGATCGCACGCTTTTCTTGCTCTTTTTTCTTCTTGCTGAAAAGTCGATGTTCTTCCCTTCTTCTTTGCCTATAGAGCTCAATGGCAGCTCTCGTCTTCACCTGCAGCTTAGCCTTGTAGGCCTCGTTCTTGGCTGCGAGCATCTGTCGGCATTCCTCATCAAACCAGGGGTTTCTTGCTGGTGGGCGCGAGAAACCTAGCACATCAGTTGCGGCTGATCTAATGGCCTGTTGGCATCGTTGCCATTGCTCTTCGACATTCGATGCTGGTGGTATGGTGTTAATCGAGAGGTTGAGGGATACGCGTTGTGCGAAGGTCTTAGCGGTCTCTTGCGATTGCAGTCTTCCGACATTAAATTTTTTCACAGTATTTCTGGATTGTTGTGGCGTGGTGGATATCCGCATTCTTACCTTGGCTGCTACAAGGTAGTGATCCGAGTCGATGTTAGCTCCTCGGAATGTTCGGACATCCAAAATACTGGATGCGTGCCTCTTATCTATCGCAATGTGATCAATTTGGTTGACCGTTCGTTGATCTGGAGACCGCCATGTCCCCTTATGGATATCGAGGTGAGGAAACCGTGTGCTGGCTATAGTGGCATTTCGTTCCGTAGCGAAATCAATTAGCCTAAGTCCGTTACCAGACGTGTTGTCGTGTAGGCTTTGTTTTCCGACAATACTTCTAAAGATGTCTTCTCTTCCTACCTTTGCGTTAAAATCTCCCAGCACGATTTTAACATCGTACTTCGGTAGTCGCTCATAGGTTTTGTCGAGGAGCTCGTAGAAGCAATCCTTAGCTATATCATCTTTTTCTTCCGTCGGAGCGTGAGCGCATATAAGGCTTATGTTGGCGAATTTGGCCTTGATGCGGATTGTTACTATGCGTTCGCTAATGTCTTGGAAACATAAGACTTCTTGCCTAAGTCTGGCACTAATAACAAATCCGCATCCGAATAGTCGCTGTTTCTGCTCACTATAACACGGTCCGTAGTATATGTCACAGTTTTTCATCCTCTTTTTGCCCGGCCCATCCCATCGTATTTCCTGGATGGCAGTAATGTCTGCTTTGTAGCAGTTTAGGGCTTCCGCTAGTTGTTCGCCTGCACCTCTCCTGTTTAATGTTCTCACATTCCAGGTGCAGATACGAACGTCGTTGTCCTTTTTTCGTTTAGCAGGGTCGTCAACAATAAAATCAGTCCTTTCCGAGGCTATTGGTTGCTTCGTAACCATGATTTTTTCTGTGGGTGGGTAGTTAACCCAAAGCACAACCCCCAACCTGGAGGGCCAGTTCCAATTTATTAGATACCCCTAGGACACGGGGCCATCAGTATCCACTACGGGATTGAGCGCTGCCGTTGGCCTTTCGGTTCATCCGCCACCATCTCTGTTCAAGGGGCCTGACTAACCCTTGAAATTCCTAGACAACCTGTTGTCCGAATATGTCAGAGCAGCTCATCTAGGTTCGCCTGGGACAGCAGGCCGGGTATTCTTCCGTGCCATTCTCACCAGGGTGTTTATAGTGTTGCTGTTTTTCGTCGTGTTATCAACACTCGCACTTATCGTTTAGCAAGTCAAATCCGGTTGGATGCGACCAGTACCCGATGGTTACCACTTGGAGGTAAAGATAAGCACATTTGATGTGTAGTCAGAGTTGTAACACTGGGCATTGCCAAGTTAACGCCAATCAGAGTCTACCCTCGTTCTACAATTTATTTTATTGTTGACGACCCTGCTAAACGAAAAAAGGACAACGACGTTCGTATCTGCACCTGGAATGTGAGAACATTAAACAGGAGAGGTGCAGGCGAACAACTAGCGGAAGCCCTAAACTGCTACAAAGCAGACATTACTGCCATCCAGGAAATACGATGGGATGGGCCGGGCAAAAAGAGGATGAAAAACTGTGACATATACTACGGACCGTGTTATAGTGAGCAGAAACAGCGACTATTCGGATGCGGATTTGTTATAAGTGCCAGACTTAGGCAAGAAGTCTTATGTTTCCAAGACATTAGCGAACGCATAGTAACAATCCGCATCAAGGCCAAATTCGCCAACATAAGCCTTATATGCGCTCACGCTCCGACGGAAGAAAAAGATGATATAGCTAAGGATTGCTTCTACGAGCTCCTCGACAAAACCTATGAGCGACTACCGAAGTACGATGTTAAAATCGTGCTGGGAGATTTTAACGCAAAGGTAGGAAGAGAAGACATCTTTAGAAGTATTGTCGGAAAACATAGCCTACACGACAACACGTCTGGTAACGGACTTAGGCTAATTGATTTCGCTACGGAACGAAATGCCACTATAGCCAGCACACGGTTTCCTCACCTCGATATCCATAAGGGGACATGGCGGTCTCCATATCAACAAACGGTCAACCAAATTGATCACATTGCGATAGATAAGAGGCACGCATCCAGTATTTTGGATGTCCGAACATTCCGAGGAGCTAACATCGACTCGGATCACTACCTTGTAGCAGCCAAGGTAAGAATGCGGATATCCACCACGCCACAACAATCCAGAAATACTGTGAAAAAATTTAATGTCGGAAGACTGCAATCGCAAGAGACCGCCAAGACCTTCGCACAACGCGTATCCCTTAACCTCTCGATTAACACCATACCACCAGCATCGAATGTCGAAGAGCAATGGCAACGATGCCAACAGGCCATTAGATCAGCCGCAACTGATGTGCTAGGTTTCTCGCGCCCACCAGCAAGAAACCCCTGGTTTGATGAGGAATGCCGACAGATGCTCGCAGCCAAGAACGAGGCCTACAAGGCTAAGCTGCAGGTGAAGACGAGAGCTGCCATTGAGCTCTATAGGCAAAGAAGAAGGGAAGAACATCGGCTTTTCAGCAAGAAGAAAAAAGAGCAAGAAAAGCGCGCGATCGAGGATATAGAGAGGTGCCACTACAGGAACGATGTTCGCAAGTTTTACCAAAGTGTAAAACGTCAAAGCCAAGGATACAAGGCTCGAACAGAATCCTGTCGAGATGAACAAGGAAATATTGTAGTTGAGACACAGTCGATGTTGAGGATATGGAAGAACCACTTCTGCAGACTGTTAAACGGCGATGACGAACAACATTCCGCTGTCAGGCAGAACGAACCATTCAATATTGGCAACGACAGCGATAACTGCCAACCACCCGACCTGAGTGAAGTGAGGATAGCAATATCTAAACTCAAGCTTAATAAGGCTGCCGGAAATGACGGCCTTCCCGCTGAGCTCTATAAGGCCGGCGGAGATGACTTGGTAAGTAACATCCACCAACTCATAAGCCAAATCTGGTCGGATGAAAATATGCCTGAAGAATGGAACCTCAGCATCGTTTGCCCGATCCACAAAAAAGGAGACCCTCTGAACTGCGCCAACTACAGATCGTCCACAACCGATCAAATTTTCACACTTCGGCAGATCCTGGAAAAAACTCAAGAAGTCCAAATCGATACCCACCACCTATTCATCGATTTCAAAGCCGCATATGACAGCATTTATAGAGACGAACTGTATAGAGCCATGTCTAGTTTTGGTATACCGCCCAAACTCGTCCGTTTGTGTAGGATGACGATAGAGAATTCTCGCTGCTCCATCAGGGTCGGAAACGACCTCACCGACACATTCGATACCAAAAAAGGATTTAGGCAAGGCGATGCGCTGTCATGTGACTTCTTTAATCTGATTCTTGAGAGAATTGTGCAAAACTCCAAAGCCAACACCAGAGGCACAATTTTCCAAAAGTCGGTGCAACTACTAGCATACGCTGACGATATTGACATCATTGGTAGGACTCAACGTGATGTCATAGCCACGTTTACTAGTATAGAGAAGGAAGCGGCAAAAATGGGTTTAGCAGTAAATGAGGGTAAGACTAAGTATATGCTGTCAACACGAAAGGACACACAACATCGACGAATTGGACAGAACGTCACCATTGACAGATATAACTTTGAGGTAGTACGGGACTTTGTCTACCTCGGCTCCGCTATTAACTCTGACAACAACATCTCGTCAGAAATTAAACGAAGAATTACTCTTGCCAACCGCTGTTTCTTCGGGCTAAGAAGGCAATTTAGTAGTAAAGCCCTCATGGGCATGGACCGTATCAAAAGCGGATGAAGAAATCCTTGGTAGATTCGAGAGGAAAATTCTTCGAAAAATCTTCGGTCCCGTTTGCGTTGACGGGCTATGGAGAAGAAGATTCAACCAAGAACTATACGAGCTGTACAGCGACATGCCCCTGGTCAAAAAACTCCGCATTGGACGTTTAAGATGGCTAGGACATGTAGAACGAATAGACACCAATACTCCGGCTCGCAGAGTCTTCGATTCCCAGCCAGACGTCGGACGCAGTAGAGGAAGACCTCGCCTTAAGTGGCGCGCACAAGTGGAAACCGACCTCAACCAACTTGGAGTGCGCAACTGGAGGCAGTTAGCTAAGGACCGGGCTAATTGGAGAGGCATGTTGGTTGAGGCCCAGGTTCATTCCGGACTGTAGCGCCACTTAAGTAAGTAAGTAAGTAAGGCGCTTATTTTTCTAGAAAACGCAGCAGTCAAATCATAACGGTTTTTTGAAAATGGTGTAACGTTAGGTTTTATGGCATTCTTTTGAGGCCTTAAACTTTCATAGGCTTGCGTAGCCCTTAGTATCACTAACGCCGTTCCTGAAAAGAATACATTTCATACTTACATTTGATACTTAGGTGGGATTTTGGTGTGGTGATACGGGTGTCCCTCGAGCTCGATCCTTTGCGGAAGCACATGATATGGGCCATAAGGTTATTTGCCTGATCCTATAGATTGTTGTAGTAATGGGTGTAAAGGAATCTTTTTCGGCTGTTGCTTATCGCAGGGTAGTGACACAGGACGTTTGTGAAATCGTCTTCTACTTCAGGTTCACTACATTTTCTGCATACATGTTACTCAAAATCATTGAAGCAGAATTCAGGTTTTGACATGTTCTCAATCTTACCGCTTTTGGGAGATTTGCCCTACTATCGCAACGTAGCTATCCCAGTCTATAGCTAGTTCGTCTGCTTTTTCGTTTCCTACTATGTCATTATGTCCTGGAACACAGATTATTTGGACCTTTTTTGATTACATAGAGCCTTTATCTTGACACGGCAGCTTCTAAAAACACGGTGGCCTCCTGGCTATCTACATAATTAACAATGATGTTAATATCGTCAAAGTCTTCAAGTGTAGCTGCATACAGATGAAAGTGGCTGATAGGTTTAACCAACGTTTTTTTGTAATCGTCTTGTAAGATATCGAACGCTATTTCGTTATACATTTTGTAAACCATTTTGTGTTATCGAAATGATGATGAGAGCCCCCTGCATTAGCAATGTTAAGCACTTTTGGTGAACGATGTACCACTTCTAGGCGATTTTTAGAAGTTTTAATAAAAAACAAGAAGATATTGAGAGGTGTTACTCCAGGAATGGTTTAAGGAAGTTTTATCAAACAGGAACACTGAATCTCACCTAAAAGGTTTTGCCTGAATATTTGAGCACCTTAAACCGTTCACCAATTGCCTGATAATTGCGTGCCCTAAAAGTCGAAATCTCCAGAGAAAAAGTCAAATATTTGCATTTAACTGACCACGGGTTCAGTGGCGCGATGGTCTGGGTTCAATTCCCAGCCTTAGGAACAAATATTCGATTTCTCATTGGCCCTCCTCTCGTGATGATCTGACAAATCATCCGAGTATGTAGCATCAATTTTTAAGAAAATTTATATCAACTTAGCAAGGTTAGAAGTGGCGTTATACCTGAATGGATATTTATTTAGTTGGTTGCATTCCGCACTTTTACATGTTTAGGTATGTAGTCATCTTGTGTTGAATGTCTTAAACCGTGTCAATTATTCTGACTATGTTGATCAAATTTTTTAAAGCTTTTTCAGTTTGACTAAAGATCTTAAAGATCTTATAAGTATAAATATCGACTTTGCTGTCACATAGCCTCGCACGATTCGTTGATTCGACAAACTTAAGGAGTAAAGCAGCCCCCACTTGTTTTTGCATTTCAAGCGTTCAAGCATTTTTTAAACCTAGAAAATATAAAGATAGGCAACTTTAGAGGCTTAATATGAATCCCAAGATAGAAGTAAGTGACGGTACGGCCTGGAATGAACCTGGACAGACATACTTCTCTATTCAGCCCAGTATGCAGTGCCTAGCTAACTGTGTCTAGTTGCGCACTTCAAGTTCATTGGTTATTTCTAGTTGTGCGAGCCACTTAAGCAGAGGTCATAATCTACTGCGTCTGACGTATGGCTTGGAATCGAAGATCTTCCGGACCGATATATTGGAGTGCCCATTCGCTCTACATATCCTAAAAGCCATCTGAAACGTCTGGCTATGTCACTGCACAGCTTGTTTAGTTCTTAGATCATTATTCATCAGCACAGTCCGTCAATACAAACGGGATTGAATAATTTTGCGCTAAAAAACTGCTCGCATTTGGATACGATTCTTGCTACGACACTGTAGAGCAGGACTGGGATATTCAGGCTCTTATACAGGATTTCCTTAATAGTTCGAGTGAGGGCTTTATCACATAATTGCCTTCTTAGCCCGAAGAAACAGCGGTTAGCAAAAATAATTTTCTGAGTGTGAGTTAATAGCAGAAACTAGGTAGGCAAAGTCCCTTACTACCCCAAAGTTCTAGCTGTCGATGGTGTAAAGTTCTGTCCAATTCGGCGGTGTTATGTCTCTCTCCTTGTTGACAACATATACTGTATCATGCCCTAATTAACCAGATTTATGTCGCTACACAGTTCGTAAAGTTCTGGTTGAATCCTCGTCTCCATAACCCGCCAACCCAAACGGCAACGAAGATTTTTCAAAGAATGTTTCCCTTAAAACGTCATGCTTTAGCTATCGATTGTGACATTCTATCCAATTCCTCGATATAATGTGTCCATTCTTTTTGGAAGCATGGTCTTGTACTCGTTTATTGATGAACCCAATTAAGCCGCTTTCTCCTCTTATTTACAAACGCTGCGATAATATCTCGTTTGGTCTAAACTTTGATGTCAATATTATATTCGTCTGCTAGTAGTTCCACAGATTTATGCAAGATTGTGGCACTGGTGTCGACTCGGAAGTTTTGCAAAATCGTATCAAGTATGATGTTAAGTTACACGACAGTGAGTGACCTTGTCTAATTCCTTTTTTGATCCTACACAATTTTTCGTAGGCATTGGGTTTTCTTCCTAGTTCTGCAAAGTTCTGGGCGATCGCCTGTGATTTAATTCTTTTGACAACAAATTTTTTCACAGTATTTCGCATTAGTTATAGCGTGGTGTATATCCGCATTCTTACCCTGGGTCCAAAGTAGTAGTCCGAGTCAATAAAGTCCTTCGATATGTCCGGAGATCTAAAATACCGGTGTGTTCCTACATGCCCAATTTTATTTTCAGTTTGTTGACCTTGAAGCCGCCATGTCTCCTTATGGATATCGTGGTAAGGAATTGAGTAAACTCTGTGCAGATAATTTGTCAGATTTCGGTTGTCTTTTATGCTGGTTTAAGTAGCGTTCTTCAGTAATCCCTTACAAGTTTTGTCGAGGAGCTTGTAGAAATAATCATAACAATGCCATATTTTTTCTCCGTTATCCGAATTATCACTGCTTTCGCTCACGAATCCAATCGTATTTCCATTATGGACTTTAGGGTTGCCGCTAGCTATGGGGGTGTACCTTTTCTGTTCTAACATGCCAGGTGCAGTTAACAACGCCTTTGTCGTTTTTGTCCTCTTGTCCAAAGTACAACATCCAAACTGATGTGCCAGTTCTATCTTTACTGCATCGAATTAGCGTTCGATTATGATCCGATACATACTTCTAATGGTATGCCTTTCTTATTTATTTGTGTTTATTATAAGAATCGAAACAAGGATATAAATAGGACCTGTGACCATATTAATCCATTCAATTCACTAGAAATATACATTTCCGAATGTGTCATTCCAATATGAAACAATTGTGACACTTAATTGATTTATCCACGGAATACATCCAGCTATTAAACAATATCGCTAGCATTTGTCGTGTGACAAAGTGAACAATTTATTGTTAGCTAGTTGTTTTTATTGACCCCTGGGGACGCCTGGTTTTATTTCTAATCGAGTGCAACTACTGTGCTTCCCACCACTACAACATTATTGGTTATACGCCATTCAATAATTTTCCACAGCTGCGACAATAATCACACACCGTTATTCGATACAACTGGGTGGCATATTTACAAATAGTTGTGCGAAATGTATCTCTATGTCAAAATAAATTATTATTGCATTGCTCTAAGTGACATGGGGGTGGGGGGGTGTTAGGTTCTAATGGACACGCGTACGTGGGAAGTATCATACAATATGTCATCGACAAGGGCAAACAAACGTATCCTTCATACATTGAATGGAACCCAAACACTACTGCCAAATGGGATATAAATGAGAAATTGAATTACGTCCTCGGATTCAAGTTCATGTCCAACATCAGGAGTCCTCCTACAATATGAAAATATTTATGAAAATGTATTCGAAAGCTCTTGACTAAAAATTGATAACAACTTCTCATGGAAATGTCCCTAATTAGATGGAGTCCCGTTCAAAATTTGTTGTCACATTTTATCTCATGCCCTGGTATCGTGATGGACGGCCTGTTGACACTGTTCGCAATTAAACCCGCCACTTGACACAATTTTATTGATTTTCTCTGCTCCACCCTTAAGCTGGGGGCGAACGTGCTAAGTGTGCTAAAGCTAAAACGCAGAATAGTACGACTCAAATGAATAGATGTGAAAATTGTGTTGTGATAGCTTTAGCACCAGCACGTAGGAAGGACGTCTGTTTAAAAATCCCCCTGGTGCTAATTGTGTCTTAATAGCTAATCAAAGGCTTTAATGAAGATATTCATTTTAACTGTTGGTATATGCCTGTGTATGGAGTTGTTCAATATGGCAGTTGTGGTTTGTTGTGTGGTTGATTTGATAATATGTTGAGACATGTAATCCTGTGGCGAGGATAAACAAACATGGTGGGTGATAGATTACAAATATAGGGACTTCCTAATTTGTCAATGCAGTTCGAACTAATGAAAGTGTATATTTCAAGTCGGTTGAGGTTATTTCGAATTTTTGTCGAATATTTGGCTGAGTATTTGCGGGGGTGAGTATTTGTCATTATTTGTACAGATTTATGGTGAGTTTTAGCTTGAACGGAAATGGAACAGACGGAATTATTTATATAACGTTTCATTAATGTCATGTCACTCATCTTGTTCATGAGGTCAACGGTAGCGTCTACAGTCTCAGTTTGGATGAAAAAAGTGAACAACCTACTTGAGCTGCTTCGACATAATCAGACAGCAGGTCATTTAGTAATCCAAAGGGTAAGGCAGTCCCCTTGAGCAGAAATGGCGAACGAGCCGATTTCATAGTAGAAACAGATGTCCCAGTGTCATTGCGGTGTCTAACTGTCCTTGTCGGAAGCTCGTTAATTAAAGTAAGTAATCATGCCCTCAAACAGGTATCTAAATCTGTGGAAGTGAACCTTTGGCAATTTGCACTGTGGTCTCTTTGACATAGAGAATCAACATTGAATCCCTCGTGGTCATTAGAAGCTGGCATTACCTATTAAGTTTGCTTAGATTCACATCAATACCGCAGGTTTTCTGCAGCGGCTTAGTTAGGATGAAGCCACATCAGGGCATACACCAAGGGGGACCGCCAGAGACTACATTTACCAAGGCGTAGAAAAATGTTTTTACATTAGAAGTAGAAAGCAATGTCGATAGATTACAGGGAAGTCGAGGCATGTTTCTTACTAAAGAAATGTCGAAGTATATTTGGGACCTCTCTGACAAAAGAGATCGCTGTTCCAAATAGTAAAATAAATTTTGGTCGAATAGAAGAACATGAAGAAGGCAGGCTTTCTTATGTATTTTTTGAGGAATTTTAGATCCCAAATGTGATAAATGAGCGCAATATTATAAATTATATTGGAGTTGGTAAATAGAACTACGTCATCTGGAAAAGGTAGTACTCTACTGCGTAATGGTTATCAGAGAAACGAAGAGTATTCAATCTGGCTGTAAAGGCTTATGTGAGGCCTGTAGGTCTTTACAGACGCATCAGTATAGCATAAGGTTAAACACACTGTTATCGATACTTATTTGATTGGTGTGTGTTTCTCTGCCGTGAAGACTATTTGCGGATGAATTGGAGAATAATCTTGCTAAACTATTTTAATGCTCAAAAGGAATCTAGTTAGGAAATATAAACGTATATATTATAGCAACTTCTATATAAAATCTAAATATACTACCGAATCTTCTAGGCTGCGTAAAGGTCTTCACAGTCCCGTCATCGACACTATTTTGATTAGTTAAAAGCGATGTCCGCTGCTCTGCATTGCAGAAGGAATTGGAGAACAAGAACAATAGTGTAAAAGTAATTTCACCCTGTCGAAATTATGTTCTTCGGTATCGAATGTAGAACATAAAATTCTCTCATTCTAATGATTTTTCTTATTCTGGATCTTAGTAAATGTCAGTTTTCATTCTTTTTTGGCCTGGCTATCCCAACCTAAATCCTTAGAGGGAGTCATGTCCAATTTGTAGCAGTTCAGCTGTTTCTTTTCTGTAAGGGAATCTGACAATCCAGGTGAATATAAAAACGTTTATATATTGTCGTTTCAAATGGTGGTCCAGAATTAATTCTGTTCTTCTCAACAAAATATTATTTTCCATGTGAATAAGTAGATAAATCATTAGAGTTTGGTTTTCCGAATAATGTTTTGTGGTCAAATCGGGCAACTCTAATGTCATTTATCTTCAGTTTGGTTTGACAAATGAACAACGCTTGCAAATCGTGCAAATTTATTTCGAAAATAATAGTTGAGCTCGCAAAGTTTACCGCAAGCTCCGTCCATTTTATGGTCGACATAATCGTCCTTCAGAGCAATTGATTCGCATGGATCGATTTCGCACTACGTTTACTCTTTGTGATAATACGCATCCGCAAAGACGTCGAACAGTGCGCACCGAAGAAAAAATTGCCGCTGTAGAGCAAAATCTTGAAGAGGACCCGAATGAATCGATTCGCCACCGTGCACAGCAATTGGAGCTTTGTCCATCAACTTTATGGAAGATTTTGCGCAAAGATCTTGGTTTTTGATCTTACAAGATCCAGCTTGTGCAAGAATTAAAGCAACGAGACCATTCAAGGCGTCGTGTTTTGGTGTATGGGACGAACATGAGATTGATCTCGATGCTGATTGTCATCGCAAAATTTTGTTAAGTGACGAGGCTCATTTTTGGTTGAATGGCTACGTCAAGAAGCAAAACTGCCGCATTTGGAGTGAAGAGAATTCACATGACTTTTTGGTGTTCTCTTTTGTAGGTGAAGTCATTGGCCATACTTCTTCCGAAATGATGCTGGAGAGTCAGTTACCGTTAATGGAGACCGGTATAGAGCCATGATAACCGACTATTTTGTTCCCGAATCAGATGGCATGAATGTGGATGAGATGTGGTTCCAACAAGACTGCGCTACATGCCACACAGCGCACGTCACAATCGATTTATTGATGGAAACATTCGATAAGCGCATAATCGCGAAATGGACCTGTCAGGCCACCAAGATCGTGTGATTTCACACCATTGGATTATTTTCTTTGGGAATATGTGAAGTCGCTTGTCTACGCCAATAAACCAGAAACGTAAGGGGACTTGGAAGCTAACATTCATGACGTTATTGCCGACATACGGCCCCAAATGCTCGAAAAAGTGGTTGAAAATTGGACCTCTAGACTTGGCTTTATTGGAACCAGCCGCGGCGTTCACATGACAGAAATCATATTTAAACATTAATGGCATAAAATTATCCTTCCAATAAAACCAAATTGATGGACATTTAAAGGATTTTCTTGTGTTTTATTCCAATTCGAAGTTCGACACCTCTAAAAAAAAACACCCTTTAGAAGGCTCCTGCATTTTTTGTTGGATTTGCAATTTTGCCAACCAGGCTAATAGATATGTGTGGGATCTGACTGTAACCACCCAACAAAATGAACTTAAACTTATAACGACGAATCCATAAATCCTAAACTTTATTCACATTTCCTTCCAGCACATACTCAATCATTTTCCAAGGATTGTCTTAAATTTCACTTGAGTGATTTTCAAACCAATATTTGAGTACATTCTGACAAAGGCATTACTCATCTTCCAGAGATTTATTTTATTAGTATCAAGAACAAGGATATTCCAAACATTTGAGTAATGAATGTGTATCCGTTCCACTTTACCCTTTTTTGGTAGATAAATCTTTGTCAACATGGTTTGAAACACAAACCTTTGGTTCCTGCCATTGAACTTCTGTTCATTGAAAGAAAGTTTCCCTTGAAATTGATTTATTACATCATCTAACCCTTATATCAGTGAAATAAGTGATTTAATATTTGGCAATGAACTTGTGTCACTTGCTACTGATCCATTTCGAATAAAATTCCATCCAAATAAGTTTCATATTATCTTTCATTAGGGGTTAAGGCAATAACACCCTATCAATATCATTGCTCCCAATTGCTCGGCAATAGATAGTTACGGAGTACTACGGACCAATTTATTTAGGATTATCATAACACTGTTGACAAAGCTGACTCGGTTCGTTTGGAAGCAAAAATTTCATTGATATAGAAGCAATTCCTTCCGGTTCCATCAAATCGATTGGAGGAAAATAAAGCAAGGAAAAACAAACATAAAGGATTTGTACAAGAAATGGACTAAAGAAATGACCTGCACTTTCAGTCCAGAACCTAGAATATTGCTGACCTTTACCAGGAATAAAACAAACAAAGCGCACAATTGAATTAGAAATTCCGTCGAGAATCCTGGTGGTATGTCGGTATCCGGAACAGTCTGGGAGAAACTTAAATTAATTTAAACAATTTGCTCGTCTGTCCACAACATGACGGCAAAGATGTTCTGAAGGTCGGTGGTAGATATAGGAGAGTTCACAGGGAAGGGACAATATCTCTGTGAGACTCCATTGTCATACTTTGTTATATTCTTGGCTATGGATCAACTGGGGTTGCGAATTATTTCTCTCTGAATAGAGCTTATTTATGTTCCTTGAGGAGAACACAAAGAATCCACAGAAGATGAGCGGTAAAATTAACGCATTTACTGGATGGAAGGAGGGGCTTTATAAACACATGGAAGTGATTAAATTTCTATTTTCAGAATTTATCAGTTATTCATAGAGGAGAATCTACAATTCTAAAGGCAATCTTGTTACTTTCTGAATTTACTTAGAGAACTTCCGAATCTTCGAGATTTTCTGCATGTACGAAGACAGCCTTCTATCTCCTTTGATTTACCCCGTTTCCCCGTTTGCAGTTAATCTTTCCAAGCATCATGGCAACTGTGATTGTTTGATGCTTAAGCTAGAGGATCGGTGTTCCTTGTAATCTCAAGCCTGGAGAGTGCAATTCGAATATTATTTTCCTTCTATCTCCTTCGATTCTGGGTATTCCATTTATAGTTATCTAATCTTTTCAAGTACCATGGCAACTGTGATTGTTTGATGCTTAAGCTAGAGGATGGGTGTTCCTTGTGATCTCAAGCCTGAAGAGCGCGATTCGAAGATTCTCTTGGTAGAATCAATGATGTTATCATTCGCAGCTTTTATATCTGCATTCCGTAGAGGTGGGTGGTTTTCTTCCGCTGCCTCATTCTCTTTTATGGTTACTTGGCAGCTCCATGAATAAACCTACAATTCATGGTTCCTATTGGTATCTATATTCACCCCTAGCTGCAAGATTCTTGATTGCCTCTTAAAATTGATAGATAACTACTTCTTCTAAGATAGGTAACAGTTTGTGCTGATAACTCTGTGCATTAGCTCAGTCCTTAGTTAAATGGAGGTTGAGGTCAGTTTCTACTTATGCACGCCACTCAAGGCGAGGTCTCAAAGACTCTGGTATTATCCACATAGCCCATCAACAATAGTCGCTGATTCCGTTTACGAAAACACGGTGTGACGCAAACGCCACAGTTTTTCATGGTTCTGGGGGAATGCTCAGTCAGTAGCGCAAACTTTTAAATTTAACCACATTTCTCTTTTTTTTAATAAACATG
The DNA here is from genome assembly GCA_932526625.1 of Rhingia campestris. Classification (NCBI taxonomy): domain Eukaryota; kingdom Metazoa; phylum Arthropoda; class Insecta; order Diptera; family Syrphidae; genus Rhingia; species Rhingia campestris. Next base: position 46,890,724 of record OW052182.1, on the reverse strand, counting down.
GGGGAGTAAATGATGACGATAAGAAGACTATTAGATCACATTAGGCTACGAAAAAACCGATAGTTTTAATAAGGTCGAACCTTGGCGTAAAACGGCTACTCTGTTGTACCTGCAGAATGAAAATCCGAGTTACTCGGGTATGAGGGATCTGATGGGACTAACCATGAATACAAAGGGTGTCAACCTATTGGAACATGGTACAACTCTTCAGATCCTGGGAAAGTCAAAGGCAAAACAATGGCTGATAGTTCACCAGGAGTGAATGAGGCCGCTCGTTGTTACCTCTCTAGGAGAAACCAAGTTAAGAGGGTGCTGGTAGAATCGGTCTCTTTTAGCAAATGCTATCCTTTAAAAAAGCGAATACCAATACCGATGCGTCGTAGCAGTGGAATAAATGTGGAAAGTACGGTTCATTGAAAAATGGTCCGATATCAAAGTGGTTTCCAGATTAGCTGAAGAATTCTCAGTGGTACCACACAATCAGTGGTACCATATATATTTTGTATACCCTATCCCATAGGGATGAATTAGTTTTGATACGTAGTTTGTAACATAGAGGAATACCATAGAAAATGGCGTTTTTTGTCAAGCAACAAAGATTCAGATACTCTCTGAAGAAGATGTGGTAACAATTTAATTTTCATTATTTCATTCCCATACAGTTTTTAGTCACGCCCAATTTTTGGGTGTATTCCTTTTAAGGGTGCGATTGGATAGGGTATTCAACGATCTCCATAGCAGATTGTAACATTATGTTGTTTTTATCATCTTCGGGTTTCCTAAGACTCTCTGTATATTCCATGTATTTACATACCTAAAGTTTGCTTTATGGACGTTAATATTATTTGGATACTTCAATCACAAAATCTAAAAATTTCAAATTTTGATACAATATTTGAATTTACCAACATTTATGCGATAAAGTCTTGACATACAAAAAATACAGTTTGACAATTAAGGGTTAGTACAAATGGAACCCTGGAACACTGCGTTTACATTGTTGAATTATAAAATAAAAATTTTGCTGCTTCAGTTTTTAAATTTCGTAGAAAACATGGTCAGAATATTGAATTAACTTCGTCAACTGACAAGAGAGTAATTGAATAATTTAGAAAGACCAGATCAATTGGTGATGCTAAACACATTGGCAGTTCAATGTTCAAACAGGACGTTCAAATGTTAATATCAAAGCAAGGCGTGAGAGTGTGGTTGAAATTCTAGGAAACAAATTCAAGAAGTTCACTACAGCGAATACTTACTATTCCCTTTAGCTTACAAACATCAAGAAACATTATGCTCATTTACAGCGAAGAGATTTCATTGAATGGATTATTGAACATCCACAATTGGATGTCGATTTTTCGAACAAAATCACCCTAAGCAATGAAGGTCATTTTCATCTCGATGGGTTCGGTAATCCTCAAAACTGCCGCAATCGCCCATATGTGTTTTACAAAAAAACAAATCCATCCACGTAGTATAACTGTTTGATGTGGATTTTGGGGTGGAGGCGTCATTGTTTCAAGAAATAAAATATCCCTCATTCAAATACAGGGCCACATCTTCTCCATTTATTTGTACGTGCGAAATTAAATGTTTGCCACAAGGGACCGAAAGGCAAATTTAAGAAGCTACTAATGGCAGGTTTATACATTTGGATATTGTCGAATTTGTCGTTCTTCTGGATTTGAACTGGCATTAACCACAAGCTCACTGCATACATTGGACTTTACTTCTTCGAAAATGAGGCCGGTCCAGTTGTGTTTGTTACTGGTGTTTGATATCTTGATATGGTAACCATGTTCTTTCTGCCCAAGTTAGATTAAATTGATGTGGACAACAAGTGGCTTAAACAAGCCGAAGCGATTCAATTACAACCTGATAATTTGTTTTTGCCGTCTACTCTCGTTTTGGTGGATCAGTATTGTCTCTCTAAATCATGTCAATCAACTCTACTGGATTTCCTTCTATTGGGTTATTTGAAGTTTGTTCTATTCTATGTCAACTAGATCACAACCACCCGTGGATTGAAGGGAGATTCAACATTAGTTGTGGAAAATTTCGACAAAAGAATGCTTATGCCAGCATAGCCGTGGGAGCTTTTTGCCTGATGTGCTATTCTTACTGCAGTCGACGTGGAAATCATTCGTTTTTTTAAGCTGTCTGACCACTGCATCAAAGCTAAAGTAGTAGGTAGTAGTAGGTATAATGTCATCAGATCCAACATTCTTAAACGTAGGGAAGTCAAGAACGGTCCCAATTCAATTAATGAGGTTGACTACATCAACTCGAGCACTGAAGAAGGGGATTCAACATTGGGTCAACATAGATCAGCCACTTTGTTTTATGTGTTGTGTGTGTGTTCTATTTAATTCAAATCCTGCGTAACATTTGAGACACTATTTACATAGGATGGAAAATTGAACCATATTCATAACTTCGAGTTGGACTGCCAGATCTTTATTTATATTACCCCAAACACATGGACAAAGGCAGTAATTCAGTTTGAAAATATCTGGGTAGTCGTCTACAATATGCTTCTCATCTAAAACCTTCTCTTTCAAACGATCCTGTCTCTGAATGGAGACTCTAGTCCATGGTTTTTATCGCTTTATTCATATGGAAGATATAACATCATCTAACGCTGAAGGGTTAAGATAACCACATTGTTTTACTATGTGTTCAGTGCTGGCAACTGATTTGACTCAGATCATTTGTTCAAAATACAATAGCTATCCAATTGTTAATTAATTTTCTAGTTAACAGGGTCAAAGTATTTCACATGTTAATCGCATGAATGCTCACATACGTTTTTCAATTACCGGGGCATTTCCATTTCCAAAATCAATTTCAATTGTATCCCAGCTTGTTTGCCAACTTCAATTATTCGTTGGACCACATCGACATGAAGGAAGCTAAGTTTCGGCGGGATGGTGAAAGGGATTTATCCGCATTTAACATTAGCATTTGATTATTGGACACATAACACCTAACCAATTCAATTCAACATGCAGTTCTGGTAGGCATTCAATACATTATAAAAACGAATACACGTGTGACACACAACTAAAGGTACTATGAATGTGTTGGCTGGATTCCCTGCAACCTGCATTCGATGCACCATACCAAAGATACCTTATCTATTTCCCGAAACCAACAGAGATCTAAAGTGCAACCAACCCTGACGCAAATAATCCTTGCATGAGTGGATTTTTGGAATACCTATTCGTTTGCAGAGATTCCCATCACAGCCGCTCATCAAGCACGCCCACAGGAGTCAAACCTCCCCTCGGGTGGAGATATATATTTTTTTAGGCTGTGGTATGAGAGACTCAAAAGTGCCGACGACACTGGTAATAAAATGATGCAGTACTTTTATGCATTGAAATTTAATTTCCCTTTATCCTTGTCAACTGGAGCTGAATGCATTCTGCAGTCTCGCGCTAACGGGGAAAAAAATTCAAAATCAGATTAATTAAATCCATCGCCCTATTGTGACACCGACCGATGATAAATCGCGTTGCGGTAGTACTTTTTTATAGCACGGAATGGATACTACACGCAGGCGAAATGGAAAACCCTTTTTGATATGATGTGGCACGACTTATCCTCATCAAAAATGCTCATTCACTGATTCTGGTCGTGAAGGGTTCTCCTCGTTATGGGTGGTTTTTGGTTTCCAATATGAAATCCTGGCTATAGGGTGATGGACTTGCGGTCCTGGTGTGCAGAATGGAGTATCCTTTGAGTTGGAGCAGATTGGATTATGTTGATGCACTTTGACGGAGTTAATTGAATTGCATGTAGGCTTACATTGTAGATACTATTTGAGGGAGGCAACCATTTATCCTGTTTCATAGTGCTTGAGTGTGCTTTCACTGGACAGTGCAATCCTTTTATATTATTTTTTGTTAGTGAAAAGAAAAATCCATTTTTAAAATAGGGACTAAATATACATTGAAATAATCTCGAATGATAATAAATTAAATATCTGGAATTAACGGTCCATAAAGGGTCTCAAGCCGAGCTTGAATTTGAGCAAACAGGGTCTGTAGGAGATGTGAAAACACCAGTGCATGCTCGTACTGCAGAAAATATTGCTGCTGTTCGCGATAGTGCGGCTGAAGAGCCGTCCACCTCAACTCGTCGTGCCAACAATTGCACCTCTTACGCTCATCGTTGATGAACATTATGCATAAAGACTAGCATTTACACGCTAACAAGGTGCAATTTTTCAACAACAATTCAACAATTCAAGAGCCTCAATTATGCCTCAGCGTCATCGAAAATTTGGACCATCGGACGGAGGTGTGCCACCGAGATCGCGGCGGCCATTTGGTTCATATTTTGTTCCTTACATAATTGAACTATACCAACATTATCATAATAAAAAGAAATGACAATAATTTCCTAAATAATTTGTGTTTTATTCAAAATCCTTTATTCCCTTTACCTTTAGTATAATACAAAATATAGAAATATAGTATATCTTAACTCGGTCAATAAAATTTAAAATTTATTATTTCAAACTGTCTCCGAATGACCAATTTTAGAACCTTTGGGAAGCTCATTGTAGAAATAATTCAATGCACGATGTTAATGCAAAAGTGGATGCTATGCTTTTAATTCTTTGATTCAACTTTTTGTCTAATGAACTTCGCGATCCTTTTTGTTGGCTGGCTATGAAGGCGTTGAATTAAAAATTAACTCTTTAAGCTAAAAAAGAGACTTAGACCTGGTAAAAAATGTCAACATTTGACCTTGAAGATGATTTAAACATTTTGACAGCTACCGAAGTGAACTTCGACAATTATTTCTAATTTGTTTAAATCGTTTCGGAGAAATCATCTTATGTCTTCAATGTTGCAGGCATAATTTCTTGATGTCCTTATTGTGTGGTGGGGTGGCTGTGTTTGTCCACAAGCAATCTTGTCATAACACAAATATGGACACAATGTTTGTGTCGTGGAAAGAGCATTTATATATTTTCCAAATGCCTCGAGGAAAGAAGGCATTTTCTGTTGGCCATCGAAAGACATTTTCAATGCTGACGCATTTTAATAGAGATGTCCGCCCGAGCCTCTCCGCTCATGATACGATTTTACGATGGCTCAAACGTTAACGTTGGAGTGTTGGCTCCAGTGATCCACGGGTTGGGATCGAAAGTATTTATATCATTCTGGCTAATACTTCCCACAGCGAGTCTGCCACAGTCCGTGGACTTTGATGAGAGCGTATTTCCGTTTCCATATTGTTGCTCTGTCGTGAGTCTCACCACTTAACCTGGGACTGCACCACACAGAATGGACCTCTGCCGAACTCGAATGGATTCCTACTATATGGTTGCATTCTTAGCATATGAATGTCTTGGGCTAGTGGTTTGTGAGACCATGGCTGCCCAATACCTCCTCCAGATTCTGAACTTGTGACCATAAAGAAAAAAAAAAAGCAAAATTCAGAGAAAAGAGCATCAACCATGTTGCGGTTAATTTTATCATAACAACAGTAAAAGAAAGGAATTTATGCTTTACTTTCTGTTAACAGAAAAGGAAATATTCCCCCAACATACGATGGGTTGATTTTCAATATATTTGATAACCTACGGTCACCTCATAGAGGCTAAGAATAGGATTCTGAACACCTCAGTTAAGTAAAATCACTTGTGCATTTAAGAAATCACATTGCCTAATTGTTGACTATATTATGAAAAGAATAAGGAAATTTATCTTTTATCTTTTGAACTAACTCGACAGTTCTTCACATAATGACCTTTGAGTCAGCAATTTCTTTTAGCTACCTTTTTGTGAAGTTTGACCTAACGACTCCTACCATATTATCAGGAGTTAAATATTTTTAATGAACACAAGTTTCTAGTTTCCTTTAAATTTACTGGTCCGGTCTCTGCTTAATGTTGAGAGTACTAAACAAAATGTTCACTTTCCATAAGGGAATTTTGAAAAATAAACTTAATGAAAAAATAAAATCATTCCAAAGTAATTTTCTTCATTTTGGATTACCCCTTCAAATATAAAGAATGTCAAAGTTCAACATAATTATCTCGGTATCATATTTCTCTCCAAGCCTCCAAGGGCATCATCCCAATCACATCATTAAGGGAAGTTTATCTGCCAGCACTTTGCGTGATGTTACATTTTTAAGTATCGCAAACGAATGGTATGGTTAACCACACTCAACACCTGGGATCGAAATAAGACCACCAACGGTTTCAGAGCCTAATACAAGTATGTCCTCGAAAAATGCTCACAATATGACACTCAAATCCCAGGGTGTCATTGTCTGGAGCTTGTAGACTACTTTTGAGGTAGTCGTACAGACGAGTCCATTCGGGCTAAGTCCAATCAATAAAAAATGTGTCAAGTGTTCTATTGCAATAAAACTCCCACCTTGAGGACTCTCACTATCTGTCGGATACCATCGCGTACACGTATAACTTGTGTTTGCCTGTAAATACGCTTACAACTCGAGTTCGTTGGATTCCAATTCCAAGATAAAAAAAATATTTGCTTTGGTATATCGATTTTTTACTTCCCTCTAATCGTCCTTAATGTGTATGTGTGCGTATTCATGCTAAGGGCGAACTGAAATAGATTGAGTGTGCCAAATGTGGAGTAAGTGTCTCTCAGTTAATGGACAATTTACATAATTTCCATTATTAACAGTAGGGCTTTAAGTCACAGAGTCAGTGGAAAGGAAGGATCATAATTTTCACTTCCTGTGGAATAACGTTGGATCAACTTTTTGAGAGTGTTGTCTGTTAATAAACTACCACCATTATAATAAAATACTGAAAATACTAGAGGAGTCCTTGCAATTGACTTTTATATAATTTTTCTCTCTCACACCTACACATTTGCAATCAATGAAATGTTTGGTGTACTTTTGTAATTAAAACGTATTGTCTGTGGACCAAAACGGTTCAGTAAATAAACCATAGCACAGCAGTTTTACAACATGTTAAATCGCAAAACGCCAGATTATAAGCAATTGAAATTTAATTTATTGTGAAGACTAAACATTCCCACAACACCAAGTCTAATAAAAATACATATCCTTTGGGAGCTATTCGGCCCTATCGAGGTATCCGTCGGAGCGGAAAATTCTCCGATTTCGTACGATTCGGAGGATTTTTGCTTCGAGGTATTCCTCCGAAAAGCTGTTCGGAATATTTCTCCGACATTTTGTAACGCACCCCGGCGAATTGCGTTGAGGTGCATTTTTCATGCGATTTTTGACAGCTAAGTGCCATTCTTTCTCCGATTTCCTCCAACACAAATTCTTCGCGGAATTTATTTACGAATTGTAGTGAAGTGAACCCGTCGCATTTGGGAAGATTTTTTTTCCGATGACACATACCTCGAATGGAATTTTAACCTCCGACGAAGTATGCGTTGCGGAAAATTGTCCGCTCCGTCGGAAACCTCTATAGGGCTGATTTAATGAACTGTAAGATCTGTTAGATCCAAATGAGTGCCTTCCTGTACCACGAAATACGAATTATAAAGAGATTTTCAATAGGGGCTTTCGAAATATGTTCTCTTATTTATTATTTAGTAGAGCATTCAAATCACTGTGCAACACGACAAGTACAACTAATCAAATCTTTCAAAATCATTGATCAATTCGAGAAGTTTCAGCGCATGACGTGATTGACCGAGTGGACTATTGGACGTTTGATTGTCAACTGGTACAACACTCGTACTTCAGTAGAAAAAACGCAAGGTCTGTTGAGTAGATTGATGCTGTGCTTGAGAGTTTATGGGAAAACCCGAGGCAGTTAATATCTTGTCGTTCACAAGAACTTGGGCTTTCCATGACTTCAACTTGATGAATTTCGAATTGGGACAGCGGTCTACTTCCGTATAAAATGCAACTGCCTAGTCTTCATGATGACAAGTTTAGCATTCTGTTGGCTGATTGAGCAAAAAACTGTTCGGGAAACTGGTCATATACAAATTCCAATTATTCAGACCCCTTCAATAGAGATGACGTATGATGAGCCGAGTGGGAAATGTTACCTCTTACCTCACATACCGTAGTGGATATTGTTACATGTTGCAAATCCCTGTCTCAACTGTGTAAGCATACTCATGTCATTGGCCATATTCCGGATTTCATATTAAGTAAGATATCTTGGATGAAACTCTGTTCTCATTGGTCAATCGACCACTTTGACCAATGAGAACAGAGCTTCATCTATGATATCTTACTTAGTCTGTATCAACATAGTGCGTGTATAGATCGATTATTTGAAACACCTAAAAAATATTATTGTTCCTGTCCTAAGAGTTTCTAATAAATTGGAACAATCACTCCAGGTTGTACGTTGTATCTTGGTTTGACCACCCCATCACGTAAAAATAGAATATTTTATTACTACGAAGCAACCAAGACCGAGCTGAACGAAAAAACGACTGCTAAAATACAGACATTACTGCCGTACAGGAAATACTCTGAGATGGGCCAAACAAAAAAGGTGGAAAACTGTGACATTTGTTACAGTCCGTCTTAAAGTGAGCAGAATCATGACTATTCGGTTTTGATGTTGTCACTAACGACAGGTTTAGGCATTAGAGCAAAACGCCAACATAAGTCTTATATCCACTCACGTTCCAACGGATGAAAAATATGATCTCTTTGGATCCTGGAAAAAATAGCCCAAAAAGTGCAAATCGATACCACGATCTTAAAAGAGATTTAAAAGAAGAACACGACGAGCATTATACAACAATTTCTAATTTTGGCAAGTGAATAAATAATTGGTTGTTTTGAGCTGCGGCTTCCTTTGTAATCCTTGCGGTCCCATTTTCGTTTATAGAATAAAGAGACGAAGAAGGTACATTGTTTGGAGAAGACGATTGGAGAAGAGGAAACAACTGCGAGCTTTATGAGTTCTATCAAGATACAGATGTTGTTCAAAATATAAAAACACAGCAACTGAATTAAATGAACAGTAATGCTCGAGGTAGGATATTCATCTTTTCCCAGCTCCCAAGTTGAAGACGACAATAACCAAAATGTTTGTAGTTTAGTTTGGCCCCCCTTACAGGTGAAAAGAGAATTGAAAGCTGCCAGAGACTCTCAAAGGGTAGAGAGTTGTCAAGTTAAAGTTAAAAGTTAAAATAAATAAGTTTTCCTAGCATACCCCACAAAGTCCTTTCTCTTGCGATACGTGAGCGTCTTAAACAATATACCGACAAACCGATCAGCCCCTATGAGTTTTAGACTAGAAAAATACACAGCAAACGCACAACCTCTGGGAAAAAAACTTACATTATCCGTATCAGATACTTACTTTTACTCTCTCTGTCTGAGACAAGGAACCATTCCATCCTCTTCGATCCTGGACACGTTGCTTCCAGTTATTCAGTCCGAGAGCTTTGACATCCGCGATCGCCAGAGGAGGTTGAGACCTTTACTTCAAAACATAAATCAATATTAAAAACCTGAAATTTAATTATTGCGCTATCATTTTTTTACAGTTCACATCTGATGGATTGTCTAACACCTCTCAGATAACAAAGTAAGAAACAAATGCTCAGGAAGTACTATATCCCATAGGGATATGACACTAATGTAACAAGGCAAACTGAGACAAACATTCAAAAGTGTAAAAACATGTCCTTTGCATACAAAACACTTTCCTTAAGGAACATTTTTTGATTGTTTTCTGTATTTCAATTTGGAACACCAGCTACTTAAAACTTAAGTGTGATGTCAAAAGCACCAGCATGGAAAAACTAATTTAAACACGATAAAAGAAACTTTTATAGTTTTGCCGGATTTTTTGGAGTTAATAGGTTTTTACTGTTTTAATTTAATGTGTTTGTGAACTTTTACAAAACTTTCGAACGACCGCCTATTACACATTTTGTCTAGATAATGATACTTGAATGTTATAATGGGAAATAGAGTGTAGCCAGGGATGTGACTTTATTTGTTTGTCCTTTAGTTTTACAGTCGAAATGTAATTAGTTTTATGAATTTGAGATAACTTTTAAATAGACAATTGTTATTCCTTAAACGTTTACATAATATGAAGAGTTAAACTTAAGAGAATGGTAAAACATATAATTAACTTTTTAGGAAATAATTCTGATGTGTGAGGTGTTTTTACCATCTAATCGTTGAATTGCTCCTGTCGATAATAAATACCTGGTTTGTGAAGAATGCTGATGTAAATCTCTGTATGAATGGTATATCCAGTAGTGATTATAACCCGTCGTAGACTAAATAATGTCTTTCTTGATGATCCCATTGTTCTTATAAAATAATATCGTCCAAATGCAAATCACAAACTCCATGATGGATGTCATTTTGTGATCAATATTTGCTTTCAAATGCGCTGGGAGGCCGTTTATTTGCCGTAAACTTGAGATTTCAGATAACCCCACAGGATAGTTTATAGAGGTTAAATCAGGACTGCTTGGTGGCCAATTGATGTAACACCTCCCGCAGATCAATTTGTACGGAAAACTTTTACGAACTCGTGACAGAGGCGTAAAGACGTTTGCTTTGCCATGCTGAAACAATGTTCTTTGGTTATAGTCAGGAAAGTTTTGCAGTTCAACTGCATGAAACCATTTATCTTCAAGGACAAACCTGCAAACCGTTATGCGAATCGTTGAATTCCCTATCCCATTACATCCTTAAATTAAACATCCCCTAAAAATGAGTGTGGGTAAAGACTTTATATGGCTGAAATATAGCAAATGAGACTATCTGAATATATCGATTCGACGGATTTTAAAAATATATTTTATTACTGTACTGAATCCATTAACAAAGAGCTAATAGCTATGAGCTAATAAATATTTTCGGACAGACCAATATATCCCTATGTCCTATGATCGTTTTTATAAAATTGAATAAGGGTACAGCTTTAGGTTTTAATGCACATTTAATGCACTTGCGCGCCTACGAACTGAAAGTTTCGAATCGTCACGAACAGAGTTATGAGCAATTTAAGTTTTTCCAGTGTTATACCGATCCCTTGAAACTTTCTGACAAATTTTTAAATGCGGTGCATGCTTGGCGCATCATTAAAGTGCAGAAAACATCGAATATGCAGTATCTGCTACGCGCTATAGTCTCGAAATCACCTTTTTGTAAAATGAGAAACGGCACATAGCGACTGAATTCCCTAGAACTAAGTTTCTGATGTTAATACTAATTGTCTGCCAATACACCCTGGTAAAATTTTTTTGGATTACAACGTCTGTTTTTACAAAGTCGTTGAAAATTCCACTTCTCCATCTGACTTTAAACCGATTAGCATTATACATCGTCTATCAAAAGCTTTCGATAAAGTAATAGCTGAACAGATAACAAGTGCTTGTCACTCAAAAATTGATCTGTTATCACCAGATGTATTCAATTATTTTTAAGAAAATAAAGTGGAATTTCGATTGAGGTTATAATTAACTTCTAGGACTACTAAAGGGGCAATGAAGTTTATTCGAAGTTTTCTCTCTGATAGATACCAAAGGGTAATTTGCGTCAAACGTTCTTCATTTCTAATGGAATTTAATCAAGGCACACCATAGGAACAACTTTGAAAACGTTTCTATGCTTACTTACTTAAGTGGCTATATGATTGCTAGCCTTAATTGTTCTTTTTTCATCTTTCTTAAAAGCCGAGTTTCGTAAATTACAATAACATCCTTTTCAAAGAACTCTCGTCTTCTACTGCAATGTTCGACTGCGAGCATCCGTGAACATTCTTGCTTGTGGGCGAGGGAAATCTAGCATATCAGTTGCGGCAGATATTTACTTTGACTTTGCCCTTACCCCTTGTATCATTTGGACATCCAAAATACTTAATGTGTGTTAGTTGCTTATGAAATGTGCATACTTAAATTGAGCCGTTGCCAAACGTTGTGTCACGTATGCTGTGTTTCCGGAAAAACTTCTAAAAATGCACTCTCTTTATACCTTCGCATTAAAATCTTTGAACATTGTACTTCATTAGTTGCTCATAAGATTTGTCCAGGAGCTGAAAGAATTGATTCTCAGCAGTATCATCTTCTTCCAACATCAGAGGCTGAGTGGATTTTTGCGAGTCTTTGGCCTTTGAACTATTTTTATAATGTGTTCACTGGTGTTTCAATAGTATAAGCCATTTTGTGTAATTTTATCACTTATGCCGAACTTGCATCCGATTATTCCATGATGCTGCTCACTATAGGCTTCTAGAAACTAGCATATGCGTCACCTCGGCAACACATGCCACTCTCATTAGAGAACTCTTTATTTTTTACATAATATAAAAAATGTAAACTTTTCAGGGTTATTCAAGTCCTTATTGAGTACTGAAAACTGGCCGGTATTCAATGCTCAAGCAAGACCCACATTACCCAATGAAAACATCTCCATTAAGTGTACCTACCCTTGCTTCATACACAATTCATTCACAGAAACCCTCTTCACTTAAACTTATTCATTTTAAAATGTCGCACTCCAAGTATCAAAACCATGCAAACCCACTCCATTAATAATTGACATCAAAGTCTGACAATTGGACCTGACGCGTTTTTTATCTTCCGCACATGTGAGTCAGACATTCAGACTTTCCTTTATTTATTTTAAAAAGAATCTAACAAGGTTGGGGAACTTTCCACCATGATGAGCAGAAAATAAAATAAAACGAACAATGAACACGAGCGATAAGTTAGAGGCTATTGCACACCCTTTTGACAGATGACGCCGAGGGTGTCATGTGTCATGAGCAAAATAAAAACGCTGAAGGATGTTAAATTTATGACTATGCCGACAAAAGTTAACTTTAAAAATCTGGTTAAAGTCAAAAAGGAAATCCCTTCCTCAGCAGAACAACAGAAGCACCGATGCAAACAAAATGTTGTAGGTTCATAGTTAGCTACATAACTGCAGAGCAAACCAGAATATCCTGATAAGTTGTTAGTCCTTATGGTTGAGTGAACTAATGATAATGACATGTCCTGGTATTAAACGCAAAATATTGTGGACTGTTTGGTACGGAAGCAGTTTGGCAGTAAGTTAGTGAGCCTTGGAGCCATTGTAGTTCAAATAGCGGTGTGCAGGAAATAATGGTTCTTTAAGGACAAACAAATAACGTTAGAACTAAATGCTTTCAGTGAAAATAGAATAGGTTTACTTTGTTGCAATTTAAATAGAAACCTTCAAGTTATCCAAAAAATCAAATGGAATTTTGAAATATCTGAAAATTAAATTTTGTGTCTCATGAATTTTTTGAAAATGGTAAGCTTAACACCCTAAGCTTACCAAACACCCTATGTAAAGTCTTTACGGCAGTAAATAAATGTTGGAAGAAGAATTCTTTTCACTATGATACCTATGCTTTCTTCAGACAGCAGCGAAAGAATTGTCAAGATGGAGACAACGGTGGCGTCTACATTTCCAGTTAGGTTTAACGAAGTTAACAACCATCAAATGATGTTCTGCAAAATTCGGACCGGTCATATAGGATTTTCGGGGTTATTTAGGCTTTTAGATTAATTATGTAGGCGGATGACCCGAAAACAAATGACAGCACTAAAATCCATAGTGAATACTGGTGCTGTATTCTATAGGTATCAAATTACATAATATTAAGTCCAAGCTAACCAAGTGACCATTCGGTTTTGGATTTGTTGAAAGTGAAAATGCTTCGAAAATGTTTGTGATCAGAACAAGAAGATGGTATTGGTAGGGATTGGTTCTATACGATCTCCTTGTCAAAATGTTATGAGCCACTATCGAAGTATGATGTTAAAATTGTGCTGGGATAAACTATGAAAAAAAGAAATTCTTACACTTATCGAAAAATATAAACTATACAATACCAAGCCTGCAACGGACTATGGCTTCGCTCCGATTCGAAATGTTAATATAGCCAGCACTTGGTTTCCTAACCTTGATATCAGTAAGGGGACGGAAAGAAAAAGAAAAACATATGAGAAGGCTACAATCCGCTGTGCGGATGGATCGTTTAATACCCTATCCCATCCCATCCTTAAAATTAATTTCCCCGAAATATGGGCTCTATGGCGATGAAGTAAAGAATATGACGTTGTCACAACATATTTTTCAGACAGTTTATCCAAATCGTTTACGGTTCGACAACGTTTGTCTCTTGCATATGGCGTAAGGTATACAAATTTTTTTTGTATGAAAACGCCCCCTAAAAGTGGACGTGGCAAAAAACTTTATACAGACAAAATATAGATATTGAGATTGGGTAAATATATTGTTCAGACACTTTTTCAAAATTCCTTATGGTTTAGCCAAAAACTAGTTTTTTTTAAAAAAGGAAGCGTGGCAGTGGGCGGATTTCAAATATTTTAACACTCGTTTTGCTCCACTGAACAAGAATCGATATACAAAACTTTATTCTCCTAGCTCAAAATGTAAGGCCTAAAAATCGGTGATATACAGACGGAGGGACGGACGTACAGACAGACATGGCTTTATCGACTTAGCTAGTGAGTCTGAGTCGATCCAGATACTTATGTAGTAAATTTTTTCTCTATGTTACAAACTGTGTATAAAAACTTGTTACATATCGCTGCCGAGTGCTGGGCAATAAGCATAGTAAATACATATTTGGTCCTGTATGCGAGGAAAGCGATTGAAGTGGAGGGAACTAAGAACTCGGATGAAATATCCAGAAGCCAATAATAACAGATTAACAGGCACTGTATCATAAGAAATATGACTAGCAGGCTAAAAGACCTCAGAATTGAGAACCTACGAAAAAACTTCATTGGTCGAGTTGCATGTGCGGACCTAAAGAAATATGAACTCAACTATTCAAAACAACTCATTACCACTGACAAATATGGTTTATTAATATTTTTTTTAAATTATTCATTTTTATTATCTTTGAAAATATTAACATAATATTAGAAAAAATGCTTTAAACTAATATATCATTAACAGTTATGCTTTAACTAACGTACTGGCCCTTAGCTGGCACTCTACGATTTTCTCAAAAATGTTTCATTAATGTCGCCAACTTATCGATGATGTTTATTTTAATAATGGTATGGGACTAGCTATAGAGAGATATGCAGCCATTGAATTTTTTTTTAAACAAACCTATAACAGTTGCCGTTCTAACGGGTGATTTTTTAAGAGGTTTAGAACTTTTTTTGAAAAAAAAACACAAAAAGTTCGAAAAAATGAATGAAATATTTATTTGAATCGATAGTTTGAACCTTGCAATTTAATGTTTAAAGATAATTTCATGCAAATGTTGACCGCGGTTGCGTCTCAGGTAGCCCATCCGCTGAGTCCAATTTTGGCATACTCTTTCACACATATCGGCCGGTATCTCAAGAATGAATGCATGGATGTTGGCTTCCAGTGCGTCAATCGAAGCGGGCTTGTCCCTATAGACATTAGCCTTGAAATACCCCCACAAAAAATAATCTAATGGTGTCAAATCGCACGATCTAGGCGGCCAATTGACCGGCCCGAAACGTGAAATTAACTGTTCACCAAACTCGCCTCGCAATTGCGCCATTGTTTCGCGTGCTGTGTGGCATGTGGCACCGTCTTGTTGAAACCACATATCATGCAAGTCAAGAACTTCCATTTCGGACAAAAAAAAGTTTGTTATCATCGCTCGGTAGCGTTCACCATTGACAGTAACGCTGCGATTCGCATCATCTTTGAAGAAATATGGCCCAATAATGCCGCCGGCCCATAAACCGCACCAAACAGTGGCTTTTTCGGGATGCATTGGTAGCTGTTGCAATGCTTCTGGCTGATCTTCACTCCAAATGCGGCAATTTTGCTTATTTACGTACCCATTCAACCAAAAATGAGCCTCATCGCTGAACACAATTTTTCGATAAAAAAGCGGATCCTCGGCCAGCTTTCCAAGAGCCCATTCACCAAAAATTCGGCGTTGTGGTAGGTCGGCTGGCTTTAGTTCTTGCACCAGCTGTATCTTAAAAGGCTTTACGCCCAAATCCTTCCGCAAAATTTTCCACGTAGTGCTGTAACAAAGGCCTAACTGCTGGGAACGGAGCCGAATCGACATTTCGCGGTCTTCTGTCACACTAGCTGATACGGCCGCAATATTTTCTTCACTACGCACAGAACGTAAACGTGTTGGTGGTTTAATGTCCAACAAAGTAAATTTGGTGCGAAATTTGGTCACAATCTTCCGAATAGACTGCTCAGAAGGTCGAGAATGCCGATCATAAAATGGAAGCAGCGCGCGATGAACATTTCAAACCGAGCACGAATTTTGATAGTAAAATTCAATAATTTGCAAGCGTTGTTCATTTGTACGACGATCCATGGTTAAATTGCAAACCAAACTGAAGCTGTTTGACAGTGACACAAGGTACTAAACACACGTCAGCTGTCAAAACCAGTGTTGCCAAAACCAAACCAGCTAAAAAATCACCCGTTATTTACTCTGAAGGGTTCCAACTCTCCATTTGACTGTTGGACTTGCTTAAAATGGCCTTCAGTCATATAAATACAAAATTGAGCTCTTTAACCATTTCAACGGGCGTATTGAAGAAGTATTTCATATATTTCAATATACCAACTTCAATATTTATGCAACCCAGTTGCGATGCATTCTCCTGTATTGATTTTTTTATAAAAACTGTAAAGTAATATAGATAAGCGTTTAAACAATACTTTTATTCGCCAGTTCTATTTACCATTTGGCCTTTCGGACAACTAAGCCTTTGGTCAATTAAAAAAAATAAAAAATAAAAAATTTTAATATCCCTAGATTGGAAAACTTAATTTCCTTTAACCCTTCTCAACAACAGCTGCATGCATTTCCCAATAACGCTCATGAGATGGATCACAAAATCAGATTAATTACACTAACGGCTCTATAGTGACTCTGACGATAAATCACCTTGCGATATCCGTCTGCGATATCCCTAAAAAGGCCTTTTCGTGTGTATTATCCAACGCAACAGGGTCACATTAAAAAATACTTTTCATTGATTCTGGTCGTGTAGGACGCTTTGTTCAGAGTCAATTATGGTTTTGGGCTCTATCCAGGCTGTCAGTTTTATCCAATTGCGGTGCGTGTTTTGGTGTGTGTGGATAATGATGGGTCTACAGAGCTTGGGATGTTTGCGTTTTTCCAATATAGATTATCAGAGTTAATTTGGGTGTGCTTTACATTCTGAATAAATTTAAAATATTGGAGATCCGTTGATAGCGTAACAGTTCATTGGCGAGTAATTTAAGTTTGTAGTTTAATTTGTATCTTCAGTATTTCATTTGTCATATTTCATTTAACATGAACATCATTTGTAAACTTGTAAATTCGTTTTTTTAAATATAGGTAGAAGTTGTTAGGTTTAAGCACTGCGTTGCCCGTTAATTCCAAAAATGTGATGCAATATATTCAAAAAACATATGAGAAGAGTACAATCCCCTGTGCGGATCGTTTAATACCCTATCCCATCCCATCCTTAAAATTAATATCTCCAAAAAGTGGGCTTTATTAGCCTATAATATAGAAAATGACATTGTCACAACACATTGTTCAAACAGTTTATCAGAATCTTTTGTTGTTTGACAAAACACATCGTTTTCCTCCTGCATATGCTATGGGGTAGGGTACACAAACGCCCTTTTGTAAGAAAACGCCCTCAAATAGTGGGCGTGGGCTAAAATGATCTATGGACGAAATGTTTATATTAATATTACTAACTATTCTGCATCAAAATTTTTTTCGAAAATTTTAAAATTTGACAGTACAACGTTTTTTTATTAAAAACGCCCCCAAAAAGTGGGCGTGGCAAAAAACTTTATATGAACAAAATATAGATATTACGATTCTCTAACTACATTTTTCAGACATTTTTTTAAAATTCCTTATGGTTTAGCCAAAAAACACGTTTTTCTAAAAAGGGGGCGTGGCAGTGGGCGGATTTCAAAAATTTTTACACTTGTTCTGCTGGGAGCAACAAAGAGCACGTGTACCAAATTTCATCCTTCTAGCTCAAAATTTAAGGCCCAAAACCTGGTGACGTACGGACGGACGGACAGACATGGCTAAATCGACTCAGCTATCGATTCTGAGTCGATCCATATACTTTGAGGTATATGTAGCTAAATTATTTCTCTATGTTACAAACTATGTATCAAAACTAATATACCCCTATGGGATAGGGTATAAACATATGAGAAGGCTACAATCCGCTGTGCGGATCGTTTAATACCCTATCCCACCCCATCCTTAAAATAAATATCACCAAAATGTGGTCTTTATGGTCATAAAGTATTGAAAATGACGTTGTTACAACATATTGTTCCGAAGGTTTATCAAATTCTTTTATGGTTAGACAGAAGACAACGTTTTTCTCTTGCATATGCCTCGGGGTAGGGCATACAAATGGTTTTTGTAAGAAAACGCCCCCAAAATGTGGGCGTGGGTTAAAATGGTCTATAGGCGAAATGTTCATATTAATACTAGCAATGATTGTGCATCAACATTTTCTTTGAAAATTTTATAATTTGACTAGGAAACGTTTTTTATAAAAAAAACGCCCCCATAAAGTGGGCGTGGCAATAAACTTTATACTGACGAAATATAGATAATACGATTCTCTAAATATGTTGCTCAGACTCTTTTTTAAAATTTCTTACGGTTTGGCCAAAAAATACGTTTTCCTAAAAAGGGGGCGTGGCAGTGGGCGGATTTCAAAAATGTTTACACTTGTTCTGGTGGCACGGACGAGGATCCCATATACCAGATTTCATTATCCTAGCTCAAAATTTAAGGCCCGAAATTCGGTGACGAACAGACGGACGGACGGACAGACAGACATGGCTAAATCGACTCAGCTATCGATTCTGAGTCGATCCATATACTTTGAGGTATATGTAGCTAAATTATTTCTCTATATTACAAACTATGTATCAAAACTAATATACCCCTATGGGATAGGGTATAATAATGATTTTCAAAACCAAACGAGTGGTGGGTGCACGACTGGGTCGTACGCAATTTTCTCTTTCACAGCGAGTTAGGCGTTAGATCAAATAGTACGCATTTTGATTATTAATGCTTAAAATGATATAAATAATGTCGAAATGTGATTATACGAACGTTTACTCCGAAATTTGAAGGAATCGGTGTCTATGTGAATAATAATGATTTTTCGTTATTGGCCAAAACTGAAAATTCCGTTTAGTGATAGTTGGGCTAAAACTAATTATGTGGAATTGTTCAGAACTATAATAGTAGTATATATATTAAATTTCATTCAATTTGACATAGTAGTTTGCGAGAAATTAACAATTTTCTTTATATGGCTTGAATGACAAAATCCGTTATATGGATTTTCTCGAAAAAACTGTGTATGCAGTTTTGTTGGAACTAATATGCTTATAGTATTCATAAAGTTTAATCAAAATCGTTATAGCCGTTTTCGAGAAAATTGAGGTTATGTGTAATTTTTATATGGCAGGTACCGTTAATAACATGGCTTAAAGCAAACAAAAAAAATGGCCTAGAATTATGACCAAAAGAACTTGGATACGAAATTTGAAGAAAATCGGCCAAGCCGTTAAGGCTGGGGAGACCATTACGGACAGACGGACCGGAGAACCGACGAACCGACGGAGAAATCACGCAAGGCATACCTACACATCTATTAATCAGAAGGAAGGGTCAGTATTCAACATATTATGCTCTTGTTTACTTTACACTATCGAAAACTCTCTTCGCTGGAGCAAAACTGTTTATTCGCTGGGGAAGACAATGCCGTCGAATAGATTTTGTCATTTGGACTACATCAACAGAAACGTTTTCCAGGGACAGAACAATGATAGATAACTTTTTGCAGGCAACAGAGGAGCAGCATCTTAATATGTGGTTCCAACATGACGGACAGACTGTGCATACTGCTTAGTAATTTTGATTAAAAACAAAAATTTCCTTGGCCACCTCATTTACCATATTTGTAGACATGTAGATGGTAAAGTTGGTAGACATTTGTCGGATGCCTAATTTCATACTTAATTTTTATAAAACGTATTTCATATATAGAAAAAATAATTAAAACACATGATTATTACAAAAGTTATGCGTGTTTTACATTGATAGGTCTTATTTGGCTTAACTTGTAATAGCAGATAGGAATACCATTCTTGTAGACAGGTGTTGCGAAAACCAAAAGCCACAGAATGTGGGACCAGCTAGACAACATAAAAACTTTAGAATACCACCCGCTGCCACCTGCAAATATTCTTTTTCTCCGGCCCTCCTCGATTTTCATGAAAGGCTTATCTTAACTAAGTCGATCGGATTTAACATAAAACTGCTCGCCATCCTGCAAATAGTACCTATGATTATGTACTTGAATGATTATGAAAAAATGTGTATTTCGTTTCTGCTTCCTGCCACTGCCATATTCAGTAGAAATATAAACCTATTTAAGCTAAAGCATTCTCTATGTTATTTTATTTTTAACTTTCTCTTACAAAGAGAAAGATATTATTTTCGTGAAAATTTTCGACCTCGAGATTTTGATTGATTCTAACATTACGATGATAGCGGAGCCTAAAAAAGTGGTTTTTGGAATTCCGTCCGTCGGTCCGTCTGTCCGTAACAGTCTCCCTAGCCTAAACCGCTAGACCAATTTTCTTCAAACTTCGTATCCGAGCTTATTTTAGTCATAATTCTAGGCCATTTTTTTTTGTTTGCTTTTAGCCATGTTAATAACGGTACCTGCCATATAAAAATTACACATAACCTCAATTTTCTCGAAAACGGCTCTAACGATTTTGATTAAACTTTATACATACTATAACCATAGTAGTTCCAACAAAACTGCATACCCAGTTTTTTCGAGAAAATCCATATAGCGGATTTTGTCATATAGGCCATATAAAGAAAATTGTTAATTTCTCGCAAACTATTATGTCAAATTGAATGAAATTTAACATATATACTACTATTAGAGCTTGAAGTAATTCCATGTCATTAGTTTTAGCCCAACTATCACTAAACGGAATTTTCAGTTTTGGCCATTAACGAAAAATCATTATTATTCACATTGACATCAATTCCTTAAAAATTCGGAGTAAACATTCGTATAAATACATTTCGACATTATTTATATCATTTTAGCATCAATAATCAAAATGCTGGTTTGGTGTTGTAGAACGAGGATAGACTCTGATTGGCGTTAACTTGGCAATGCCCAGTGTTGCAACTCTAACTACACATCAAATGTGCTTATCTTTACCTCCAAGTGGTAACCATCGGGTACTGGTCTCATCCAACCGGATTTGACTTGCTAAACGATAAGTGCGAGTGTTGATAACACGACAAAAAACAGCAACACTATAAACACCCTGGTGAGAATGGCACGGATGAATACCCGGCCTGCTGTCCCAGGCGAACCTAGATGAGCTGCTCTGACATATTCGGACAACAGGTTGTCTAGGAATTTCAAGGGTTAGTCAGGCCCCTTGAACAGAGATGGTGGCGGATGAACCGAAAGGCCAACGGCAGCGCTCAATCCCGTAGTGGATACTGATGGCCCCGTGTCCTAGGGGTATCTAATAAATTGGAACTGGCCCTCCAGGTTGGGGGTTGTGCTTTGGGTTAACTACCCACCCACAGAAAAAAACATGGTTACGAAGCAACCAATAGCCTCGGAAAGGACTGATTTTATTGTTGACGACCCTGCTAAACGAAAAAAGGACAACGACGTTCGTATCTGCACCTGGAATGTGAGAACATTAAACAGGAGAGGTGCAGGCGAACAACTAGCGGAAGCCCTAAACTGCTACAAAGCAGACATTACTGCCATCCAGGAAATACGATGGGATGGGCCGGGCAAAAAGAGGATGAAAAACTGTGACATATACTACGGACCGTGTTATAGTGAGCAGAAACAGCGACTATTCGGATGCGGATTTGTTATAAGTGCCAGACTTAGGCAAGAAGTCTTATGTTTCCAAGACATTAGCGAACGCATAGTAACAATCCGCATCAAGGCCAAATTCGCCAACATAAGCCTTATATGCGCTCACGCTCCGACGGAAGAAAAAGATGATATAGCTAAGGATTGCTTCTACGAGCTCCTCGACAAAACCTATGAGCGACTACCGAAGTACGATGTTAAAATCGTGCTGGGAGATTTTAACGCAAAGGTAGGAAGAGAAGACATCTTTAGAAGTATTGTCGGAAAACATAGCCTACACGACAACACGTCTGGTAACGGACTTAGGCTAATTGATTTCGCTACGGAACGAAATGCCACTATAGCCAGCACACGGTTTCCTCACCTCGATATCCATAAGGGGACATGGCGGTCTCCAGATCAACGAACGGTCAACCAAATAGATCACATTGCGATAGATAAGAGGCACGCATCCAGTATTTTGGATGTCCGAACATTCCGAGGAGCTAACATCGACTCGGATCACTACCTTGTAGCAGCCAAGGTAAGAATGCGGATATCCACCACGCCACAACAATCCAGAAATACTGTGAAAAAATTTAATGTCGGAAGACTGCAATCGCAAGAGACCGCCAAGACCTTCGCACAACGCGTATCCCTTAACCTCTCGGTTAACACCATACCACCAGCATCGAATGTCGAAGAGCAATGGCAACGATGCCAACAGGCCATTAGATCAGCCGCAACTGATGTGCTAGGTTTCTCGCGCCCACCAGCGAGAAACCCCTGGTTTGATGAGGAATGCCGACAGATGCTCGCAGCCAAGAACGAGGCCTACAAGGCTAAGCTGCAGGTGAAGACGAGAGCTGCCATTGAGCTCTATAGGCAAAGAAGAAGGGAAGAACATCGGCTTTTCAGCAAGAAGAAAAAAGAGCAAGAAAAGCGCGCGATCGAGGATATAGAGAGGTGCCACTCCAGGAACGATGTTCGCAAGTTTTACCAAAGTGTAAAACGTCAAAGCCAAGGATACAAGGCTCGAACAGAATCCTGTCGAGATGAACAAGGAAATATTGTAGTTGAGACACAGTCGATGCTGAGGATATGGAAGAACCACTTCTGCAGACTGTTAAACGGCGATGACGAACAACATTCCGCTGTCAGGCAGAACGAACCATTCAATTTTGGCAACGACAGCGAGGACTGCCAACCACCCGACCTGAGTGAAGTGAGGATAGCAATATCTAAACTCAAGCTTAATAAGGCTGCCGGAAATGACGGCCTTCCCGCTGAGCTCTATAAGGCCGGCGGAGATGACTTGGTAAGTAACATCCACCAACTCATAAGCCAAATCTGGTCGGATGAAAATATGCCTGAAGAATGGAACCTCAGCATCGTTTGCCCGATCCACAAAAAAGGAGACCCTCTGAACTGCGCCAACTACAGAGGCATAAGTCTCCTCAACATCGCCTACAAGATCCTATCTGCCGTAATATGTGAACGCCTGAAACCGTGTGGTTTTAGGCCAGGAAAGTCCACAACCGATCAAATTTTCACACTTCGGCAGATCCTGGAAAAAACTCAAGAAGTCCAAATCGATACCCACCACCTGTTCATCGATTTCAAAGCCGCATATGACAGCATTTATAGAGACGAACTGTACAGAGCCATGTCTAGTTTTGGTATACCGCCCAAACTCGTCCGTTTGTGTAGGATGACGATAGAGAATTCTCGCTGCTCCATCAGGGTCGGAAACGACCTCACCGACACATTCGATACCAAAAAAGGATTTAGGCAAGGCGATGCGCTGTCATGTGACTTCTTTAATCTGATTCTTGAGAGAATTGTGCAAAACTCCAAAGCCAACACCAGAGGCACAATTTTCCAAAAGTCGGTGCAACTACTAGCATACGCTGACGATATTGACATCATTGGTAGGACTCAACGTGATGTCACAGCCACGTTTGCTAGTATAGAGAAGTAAGCGGCGAAAATGGGCTTAGCAGTAAATGAGGGTAAGACTAAGTATATGCTGTCATCACGAAAGGACTCACAACATCGACGAATTGGACAGAACGTCACCATTGACAGATATAACTTTGAGGTAGTACGGGACTTTGTCTACCTCGGCTCCGCTATTAACTCTGACAACAACATCTCGTCAGAAATTAAACGAAGAATTACTCTTGCCAACCGCTGTTTCTTCGGGCTAAGAAGGCAATTTAGTAGTAAAGCCCTCACTCGAACTACTAAGGAAACCCTATATAAGACCCTGATCATCCCAGTCCTGCTCTACGGCGCTGAAGCATGGACTGTATCAAAAGCGGATGAAGAAATCCTTGGTAGATTCGAGAGGAAAATTCTTCGAAAAATCTTCGGTCCCGTTTGCGTTGACGGGCTATGGAGACGAAGATTCAACCAAGAACTATACGAGCTGTACAGCGACATGCCCCTGGTCAAAAAACTCCGCATTGGACGTTTAAGATGGCTAGGACATGTAGAACGAATGGACACCAATACTCCGGCTCGCAGAGTCTTCGATTCCCAGCCAGACGTCGGACGCAGTAGAGGAAGACCTCGCCTTAAGTGGCGCGCACAAGTGGAAACCGACCTCAACCAACTTGGAGTGCGCAACTGGAGGCAGTTAGCTAAGGACCGGGCTAATTGGAGAGGCATGTTGGTTGAGGCCCAGGTTCATTCCGGACTGTAGTGCCACTTAAGTAAGTAAGTAAGTATCAAAATGCTTATGATATGATCCAACGCTCAACTTGCTGTGAAAGAGAAAGTTGCGTACGACCCAGTCGTGCACCCACCACTCGTTTATACAAAGCATTAAGCCACGTCCAGTTTTTGTATAGAAAAATAATTTTTTAAACAAATTAAACGTTCACATAGACGTCCTTAAGTACGTCATTAAAAAGATTCGAAATACTTCCATTTTTGGGGGCTTTTAATTTCAAATATATAATGCGGCTCTAAACATCTGTTCTCATAGACGAATAACTTTTTCAAGTCAGCTTAACTTTTATTTTTCAAATTGTATCCCTCTCATGTACCTATGTAGGTATTCAATTATAGAAATTTGAAAGTATGATTGTGTAGTCTTGAAATTTTATTTTTCTTTTAAATCATAAAAGAATCTCCTGTTTTCAACTATCTCCGAAAATCCGGTGAGCTGATTTGAAACAATCAACATAATAAAATCATTCAATAACGACAGAAATAGAAGAAACAAAAAGAATCCAAAAATCTGTTAATTAAGAAGTTTGGAAAACCAATTCGCCCACCCAAGCATTGAGTCCTCAGATGAGTGTATTAATTAAATTACTTTTCGTTTCCTTATTGTCAATAGTTGTAAATTATTTCAAACTGTCAATTAAAGATAACTCTTGTTGATAGGATAGGATTTGAATGGCATTAATCCTTCCCAACGAAAAGCCCGTTAAACCAAAAGGACAACCAATTCGATCCACTTTTAACGAATCCTAGTCCTAGCCCAAAAGTAGCCCCAACTTAAAAATCCCAATCATGTCCTTTAAATGAATAATGGCCAAATAAGTGTCACATAAAAATTACATTACAGTCATCTCAATCTAGAAACAAGCAATTTTAATCAAATAAAAATATTATATCCCTTTTCTTAAATAACACATGAGGAGCCCTTAAAATCGTCCCTTTTTAGGATTATGGTATTTGCCAATTTTTCCGGACAATGAAGAATAGTGAGCATAAAATATATAATCCAGAGATATAGAGTCCAAAGCCGACGACATTTCGATTTTCCAAAGGGATGTCCTTTTTATGCGTTGCGTGCTTTCAACCCGTGTTATTCTATACACTTCATATTTAGGCCGGCAAAATAAAAAAAAAGATTTATCCCCATGGAGATTTATGGGCGTACCAACTTGTCACTTGCCAAGCTTGGAGAGTAATATTGTTTCGATTGTTATTACCATTTGAGGTTCATCTAAATATTTGCTCCTTGGAAAGTCAGTAAACTTAAAAAGATATATAATAATAACACCCCATAAAGTGGCTTAAACCTAGTAGTTTTCGATTACCAAATTTTCAAAGCTTTTCATAAACGTTAGACGTTTACAAGAGGTGAAGTTGTGAATCTAATTCGTAAGAATAATGGACGAAAATTGAACAATAAATTTCTCGGGCAGCGCAGTTAGTTACTGAATTAGTTACGTGGCGCTATAGTCAGGAATAAACCTGGCACTGGCCCGGTCCCTAGATAACTGCCTCTAGTTACAAACTTAGAGTTGGTTAAGGTCGGTTTCTACTTCTGTATGTCACTCGACATACTTGGTCTACTTGGTCAATCCTCCATTTATTGTTAAACACAATTTTGTCACTTCCTTCTCTATAGTCCATACTAGCAAACGTGGCGATGACATCTCTTTCATTCCTACCAATGATGTCAATATAGTCGGCGTATGGTAGAAGTAGCACAGATTTATGAAAGGTACGTTCCTGGAGTCACACTAAAATGCGTCTCCTTGTCTAAATCTTTGTTTATATCAACTATTTTGGTAATGTTGAAATTCTCAAACGTCATCCGGCACATATTTAGATTTGGATGTTTTTTGTTCCTGATGTAGTAAAAGGCTTTGAAATGGACGCATTGGAATTCGAGTCCATTTAAACTTTTTTGCAGGATCTATCAGAGTGTGAAGGTTTGAACAGTTGTAGATTTATTGCCCTAGGACTTCACTTGTAAACGATTATGAAGAGATTTAAGTATCTTTGGTTGGCACAGTTTAGAGCCCCTACTTATTGCGGATCTGGCTGACAATGCCAATGGGGGCTCAGTGAAGCGATGGTTAGTACGATGAACTACGCGCAGAAGGTCTGGGTTCGATTCCCAGCCGTACCAACACCAAACTGATTTCTCTCTGGCCCTCCTCTCGATCTGATAAATCATCCGAGTAGTATCAATTGTCAAGAATAGCTTACCTCAACTTAGCCGTTCGGATTCGGCATAAAACAGGAGGTCCCGCCGTCGTGCAAGAAGTACACACGCACAAATGTATGGTTGTGAGAAAGGTAGGCCCTGGGTACTAACGAGCATGTTGGGCCAAAAATTTGTGTCTGTATTTTGCAGACAATGCCAGACAAGCTTAATGGCAGCTATCATCTTTACCTGCAGTTTGGCATTGTAGACATCCTTTTTGGCGAAAAGTATCATACGGAATATTTTATCAAACCAGGGTTTTTTGCTGATGTGTGAGCACATCTTTCGGGGCTGATTTAATGGCTTGTTGGCATCTTTGCCATTCGTCTTTGAATATAGATGATGCGACAAAAAAATATCGGGACCAACTTTTATTTATCCATATCCCACCTCTTGCGAAAGTGTAACAGTGCAGGAGGCACTAGTTTTTTAATGAAAATGTCCTCACAAAGTGGCAATGTCAAAAAACTTTGTACAGGCAAAATATGGATATTAAGATTGTCTTAATAACCAACACAACACAAAATTCCTAACGGTTTCAGCAAAAAAACAACGTTTTTCTAAAATGTGGGCGTAGCAGTGCGCGGATTTCGAAAATGTTTACACCTATTCTGCTGGGAGGAATAAAGAGTTCGTGTATACCAAATTGCATCATTCTAGCTCATAATTGAAGGCCCAAAAAGTGATGACGTATGGACGAACTAACAGACATAGATAAATCGATTCAGTTAGTGATTTATATAGTTTAAGGTATATCTAGCTAAATTTTTTCTCGTTGTATCAAAACAGGAGATAAAAATAGGTTTCCAGGGCCTCCAACCTAGTTTTTCCGTTATTTTGTGTGTGTTATGTTATATGCTTGCCAAAAAGAATAGGAAAACAAATCCTTCTACTTGACTTGATTTTATTTTGAAAAAAGGTCATATATACCACTACTCATTCCTCAGGGATATTTCCAATTCCAATTTCCAAAAATTCTCATTATAGTCCAAAAAAAAGTACTCAACATAACTTGAACTCTCTGTGCCATTTCTTACCATGCAATTCCCTAAAAGAACAATTGATAAAAAATTGTCTTTATCTGTCTAACCAATAGATATCTGAAAATACCCCTAGAGCTTTTTGAAGTGATTGTCTTCTACCGTATTCCTCATTTCAAGGTATCAGAGCCAGGTTATCCTTTCACCATGGCACCCAAATGATTTCCCACATGTATATAGGTACCATATTCGTACACCGCCATTTGGGGAGCAAAACAATCCTCCTTGACGTCGAGTATTGAAATAAGTATAATATAACGGCGACCCCAATTCCTATAGATTACGTTTACACTTTGTATTGTTTTCTTGGTTTGTGGCAAGTTTACGTTTTTTTTAGTAACGACGTAGATGGGGGGCAAACGCCAGCGAACAAAACAAACACCCATTCAGATGATTCCCCCTGACAGTGCAGATAGCTAGTGGATGTTGGTCGTAGGATGCATTGTCTTGGAGTGAGATAAAACAATACGAGTGTCACCTGGATGATGTTGATGAAGGAAATAGGCACATTGTCATTGTGATACACACCCACACACACAGCTGAAGTGTTTTTGTCACTTTTGCGCAGGATGTGGGTTTTTTGTTGGTTTTTCTGATTATGCTGATAAGACATTTCCCCGAAAGAAGGGGATTACAGTGAATGGGTCTATTTTTGAGTTCGAAAGGCAAAAAGGTATGGATGGGTTGAACCGATACTTGAATGTGTTTCTATGATGGTCGGCCAGATGTAGGAATGATTATTTTGTTTACCAGTTTGTTGTCCTTAAATTCTCAGAAGTTGACAGACTGTTATATCGTTTGCGAATTACCCAGGGGCTTTGGATTTATTAATTCATGAGACTTTTTGTGAAAATACCTACGGGATACGTGGAATTAGTGTTGGTTATTTCATGAGGAAATGCATCAATCGCTTAATGATGGGGTTGCCAAATTTCTATGATGTTTTGAACTCAAACAGGCTAAAGGCTTAAGGTCTTAAGCTAAGCGGACATCTGGGATTGTGAAATAAGCATTAAAACTAAAGGACAAATTAGCACTGACAATTAAATACATCCATTTCCGGTGTTGATTTGTCCTTACTCTTCAATTTGCTTATTGCGTATCTCTATAATGAAACAAATATCTGACATTCACTGCCCATAAAAGGTCTCAAGCATAGCTTCTCTATTTAACTGTTTGTGCGAAGTTTTATTTTGGCCGATTTGAATGGGACCTCCTTATTAAATCCCACTCCGAACTGCAATTTGAGACAGTTTTATAGTCTTGCATGATTTGGAGATTTTCGCAAGAATGAATGCAACTTTTTGCTTCCGGGATTTGAAGCAGGGTAGTCCAACGCACTAAACCACAAGGCTACTACACGCATTATAAACTACCACTCTATTATTAGAAATTGAAGATAAAAAACCCGAAAAATTCTTTCAAAACCTTATTACTTAGGTCTTCTAGCGATAACAGAAGAAAATTGACGATCTTTTAAAAGCAGGTGCAAACGTTGGCGGAAAGATGTCTACAGTTTAAATATTTTAACAAACATGTAAGTCTGTAAGATTCAGGATGTGTGCGACGAGGTGATAATTTCCCCTGAGACGCAGCTAGTCGGCACGCTTGCGAGGCACGGCTTAGCTCGCCGGATGGTCGGGGTTGTTGCTGCGTATAATCTTACCAAAACAAAAAAAAATTTCGTGCCGAAAATTAAAGAAAAAAAAAGGTTTCCCTATTTAGCAGTTGAATAGTTACCTAATACGAATTCGAACTTGATAAAAAAATAAATAAATTTCATATTATTGCATGAACGACGAAGGCACAGTTTTGATAGCCAGCTGGTAATGCTATCTTTGAGAGAAATGAAATTCCCACCCGTTATGGCCTTGCTAAAAGCCATCCTATCTGTCCGTCCGCGCTCTCTTAATTTCTTTTACGAACAAACCCTTGATGCCTAGACCACTCTGCATTTCTTCACCTCTCCCACCCCCTCATCATGTTTCACAATCTCACCTTATTATGTTTTCAATTCATTTTGCAATCTAAAAGGAACCCTTTTATATAAAATATTTTGTTGAACATAACATTTTTATTTACGTAAAGATAGTTCATATGTATAAATTCATAGGTAGCCAATCAATTAATTTTAGGACAAAGTTATTTTGTTTTTGTTTCAATATTCAAACTAATCTTAGCAAATTTAAATTTAATTCATAGGTAACTAATGAATTAGTCATAGGATGTAGTTTTATGTAATGTTTAACGGGTAAGCTTATCCTCGCAAATTTAACTGAAATTCATAGGAACTAATAAATAAATCTAAGGATGTGGTTTAATGTAATATATATACTAATATTAGCAAATTTAAATTTAATTAGAGTGGGGTAATAGTTTAAGTAAATAGAAAAAGAATATATGTATGTAAGTGTGTACACTCAAATTAAAGAATAGGTATACTTAAGACGCATTATGTACTTATTGCATGTTATGTTAATGTAGTTCAGTGGGTTAATCTTATTTATATATATTTGTATATGGAGACACGTATGTATTTGTTCTTAACCAATGTGTTAACGCGGTAAGTGAAATAAAATAAATAAAAAAACTTACTTGAATAATAGTCCCCGCTCCTCTCCATGATGTGCGCACATGATGACAGTGGATTCCCCTTGCCCGCTGTAATTTTATTCACTTATATTCCCGTATTACATACGTAGCACTATATACGTTATATATATACTTTTTTCCATATTTCTTTTTTTTTTATATATATTTACCACTTTGACCAATCTACCGAATTGATTTTTTTTTGTCCTGTATTTTAGGTTAATAATATTATTTTTTTTCGCAATTACTTAAATTACTAACCCACAGCTCAAGCAAAACAAAAAAAAAATGTGTCGAAAACCGATCTTAGTAAGTTAGGCTTTGCGCGCGATCTTAATTCGCCTAGTGAGAAAACTAAACTGGCTACTATGCGGAATGACCTAGGTAGGTAAGGAGCGTGTTGATGTTTTCTTCTTGCTGCGGATGAGATGGGATCCGTTTTAAGCTGTACTTCTCACAGAGATCCTCAGCCACTGGGTATGCTGGATTAAGGGAGATTTTGGTAAAACCGCTTTAAAGAGCGTCGCGACAACGTCGTGTAGAAGCACCAAAATCCCCGTGACCTTTATAATTTAAAGTCACGGGTGAATTTTCTATTAAAAGAGAACACAAACGTATTTTTGTTGTTTAACATATACGAGTATGCATGTAGTTCATTCGATTCTTACCTCGCTTTCAATAATTAAGTCTTATTGAGAAAAAAAAAAACTAGACGGAGAAATATGTCAATTTCTGACGGATTTTCAACTTGGTGGACGTCCTTTAAAGTCGTCTTTTAGAAAATTTCATGCACAAATTTCATGCACATAAATATATACATAAATATACATGCGGTAGTATAAGCTCACGGGTAAATTTAAAATATAAGCGGATAGAATTTTTATCATCCCGTAGAAGCGACTTTTGGAAATGGCAACTTACAACCGCGGAATGCACTATGCGACCACAAAACGAAGAAAGAGGTCAGATAATCATTGGCACCCTATTATATACAGTCTGTTTAAAATCAGCTTAGATGGTCAGCTTGTAAATGCTTTCTCTTTCTTTTGAGCCTTTAGCCGAACACCCAATAACTGCGCGAAACTTAAGTTATGCTTACACTTTCTTCTAAGGGGTATTTAATCAGGCCACATTATACAGTATTGTTGCCTACTGTAGGGGGATATTACAAAACAATTGATTTTTCGAATGATTATCTCGTAAAAGCAATTGAAACTACACCAACATCAAAATTGTTACGATTTGTTTTTTTTTCTTTTATATAACTTAAAACGTGTGGCCTCGACTCGCGACCCTGAGATTTCAAGTGTCTCATTCCCTACCATGATTTTATATAGCTGGGCTATCTCCTTAGATCCTTAGTGTGATATATACCTATGCGTTTACCTTGTAAGTTTTCAACTTCATAAGCACTTCGACCAACAGCTTTAACGATTATGCATTTCAAAAATTTCGCACTTAGCTTTGCATTAAATCTTTTGGTGGCATCACTCAGTACAAAGTTTCTTCGAAATACTTCTTCCCCTGGACGAAAAGTAACATTTGAACTTCTTGTATTGTACGTTTTCTCGTTTCTTTGATGTGCTATTTTCAGATTTTCTTTGATCTTGTTCCTCACTACATGTAATCGGTCGGATTTTGAAAGGGTAAAAAAATCTCCGTCGTTTAAAACGTGAAGTTTCCGAAGAAGATCATACATACTTCCATGTGTTAGCTGGTGGTTTCCAAACAAGCAGTGATATGGGGTTGTACCTATGGATTGATGAAACGAAGTGCAAAGAGCTTGTTGGATATCTGGAATATTTTTATCCCATTCACGTTGGTCTTCTCCTAAATGCATACGAATTGAGGACAATATTGAACGATTTACCCGTTCTGAGGCATTTGCCTGAGGAGAGTATAACGCTGTTTTCATATGCTTAACGCCATTCATATCTAGAAACTTTTTAAATTCATTCGATACGAATTGTTTTCCGTTATCAGAATGAATAATTTCTGGTACGGAAAATTTTTTAAAAACTTCTTTTTCAAGGATTTCGATAACTGCCTTTGTGCATGCTCTTTTCAAAGGGTTAAAAACACGTATTTCGACATATGATCTAATACTACCAGTAAGTAAATATTTCCTACCTTCGAACGAATATAAGGACCCATAAAATCTATAAACAGTTTCTGAAATGGTCTACTAGATTCGAATTGTTTACCCATAGGTGATCTAAGCGTTTTGTTAGGAGCCTTATTCGCTTTACAGTCATCACACTTCTGCACAAATTCTCGAACTTGGGTTACCATGTTAGGCCAGTAATAAAATTGTCTTATACGCTCAAGTGTTTTTGTCATGCCACCATGGGATGAACTGGGTGGAATATGTGCGGCTTTTATTAAAGGCTGGGTGAGTGCGGATGGTATCCATAACTTCCATTCTATGTCGTTTTTGTATATTTCTTTTTCACTAGCCGAAATACGTTTTAAAACTAGATTCTCCGATAGCTTTACATCCGGCAATGTGTCCAAATGTGTTTTCACTATTTTAATTAGCTCCAAATACTCCACTGATTTAAATTCTTCGTGAGATAAGTCTACTTTTATTGTATCATTCAGATTAAGTTCTTCCACAAACGCGCGAGAAAGTGCGTCTGGTACAATATTTTGCGTACCTTTTCTGTGCTCAATTTCAAACTTGAATGCCTGCAGTTTAAGGGACCATCTAGCTAGTCTGCCGCTTAAATCCTTCAACCCCATAAGCCACTTAAGACTTGCGTGGTCCGTAATCACCGTGAAGGGCAATCCTTCTACATAAGGTCTGAATTTTTTTATTGCAAGGATCGCTGCTAGACATTCTTGCTCAGTAACGCTATAATTACGCTGGCAAGAATTGAGTTTCTGAGAAAAGAATGCTATTGGCATCTCGTTGTTGTCGTCGTCATATTGAAATAGGACTCCTCCAACCCCATAACTGGATGCGTCGCATTGAATCCAAAACCTTTTCGTAAAATCCGGGTTTGATAAAAGTGGAGCAGATATAAGGGCTAATTTGAGAGCTTTAAATGATTTCAACGCTTGTTCAGTAAAAATGAACTGCTTGGCTTTTCGTAGACAATCAGAAAGTGGAGCTGCTAATGTGGCAAAATTTCGAATAAAACGACGATACCATCCGCATAGGCCTAGGAATCTTCTTACCTGTTTCTGCGATTTAGGTACAGGGAAATCCTCAATCGCGGACACTTTGTTTGGGTCCGGTTTAATGTGTCCCTGAGCTACAACATAACCCAAATATTTTAATTCCTTACAACAGAAATGGGACTTTTCTACGTTTATCGTCAAATTAGCTTTCTTAAGACAAGTAGCTACGCGGTCTAAAATGAGAAGATGACTTTGGAAATCTGGCGATACCACTAGAAGGTCATCGAGATAGACGAAAACGCTCTCTCTTATCTCTGGCGGGATCACTTTATCCATCAGGCGGCACATTCTTTGGGGTCCATTACATACCCCAAATGGCATAACCGTAAACTGGTAAAGTGGTCTACCTGGAACTGTAAATGCTGTTTTCTCCCTCGATGTCTCTTCTAGCGGAATCTGCCAAAAAGCATCCTTTAAATCAATGCTGCTAATGATATGTGTGTTTTGTAACCTGCTTAACATCCCCTCAATATGAGGTAAAGGGTATGCATCCTTCTTTGTAAGGTCATTGACTTTGCGCAAATCTACACATAAACGATTCTTTCCAACCTTCCGGAGAAGAACGATAGGAGAGCTCCACGCGCTCGTGCTTTCCTCCAAAACTCCCAAAGATAGCATGCGGTCTAGCTCCTCGTAAATGAGGGTTTGAATTGCAGGTGACACTGGGTAGTGGCGCTGTTTAACCGGCTCCACATTACCAGTGTCTATAACATGCACCTCTAGTGGAGTTTTGCCTAACCCATTGATAGCAAAAGAAGGAAATGCTCGAATACATTTATCAAGATCGGCTTTTTGTTGTATTGTGAGGTCGTACAGGTTGTTAACTGGCGATTCTTGTTCTTTTAGTTCACTAATAATTCGTGGGACCAAATCAAAGGTACGCCAAAAATCGATTCCCAAATATAGCGGCTGATTTAAACTTGGTACTAAATAGAGATCGATTTCCTTTGAAAGTGAATTAAAGCTGACTGGTAATTTTACACGACCAACAATTTGCTGTGGGTTGCCATCTGCCGTTTGCAATGAGGACTTAAAGTTTATAACCTTGAGGCCAAGGTCTCTTACGAGATCTAAACATCCCTTCCCTAGACAAGATACAGTGGCACCACTATCAAGTAAGCCTGCTATTTCTCTCCCTAGTACTAAAATCTTGGTGTAGAGTCTTGGATCATCACTCATGCTAAAGCAACAAGAACCCAATATGATACTGTAGAGTTTTCGTTTTTTGTACCGAATTCGTGCCCTTCCTGTTTTTGTCAAGGAGTTGCATGAAGAAGTCAACTCATCTAATTGGAATATCTTTGAACGAATTGTATTGTATTTCGCTAGTCTAATATCGTATGGTTCTGCCACAGATGACATTTTTTTCGATTGCATCGGTTTTTTTGTAGAGTTATTTTTCAAAACAGTAATTTGTTTATCGTGAATGCTACTATGAAAAGGTGTTGGAAGAAGTTCAGTGGATGTAGATTTATCTATGCCTCGGGGTTCGTTTGGGTCGAACGAGACTCCCCGGGTCTGTTCTCGCTCGGTTTGGAGTTTCCCATTGGATTACACTTTTGACAAGTTGGTGTTGTTACTCCATTGTTACCACATTTGTAGCAAAATAAATTTCTTATCGGAGAGGGACATTTCATAAAAGAATGTCCAGGCTGCTTACAGTTAAAACAGTTATAACTTACTTTCTTATTAATTAAATTCAAAGGAAAATTAGAATTCCTGTTATTGTTGAACGCTGAAAGTTCAATTGAGTTATCAAAAGTTGGCTGATCAGATTTGTCATAGCCCATTTCGTGTATATGTTGGGTTCGTCCACACCTAGATTGATCTCGAGAGCTAAATAATTTCTCCGCCTTCCTGCATTCTTCCCTAAATTGCTCTAGCGAATGAATAGACATGGGATAAACGAGACCTAGGAGACGACTACTTATTTTACACTTCATAATTTGAAGTAGTTGATAATCTGGCATGGATCTTTTCAACTGATTCTTAAGATGCACGATACTGTTATAATAATCGTCGAAACATTCATGGGACTGTTGCCGACGTTCAGTTATCTGCTGGATAATCTCAATATCATTATCATGTGTCTTGAATTGCTTGTAAAGTGACTGCTTAAGACTGGGCCAATCTGGTCTAGGATTTGACCGTAAAAACTGCCAGTACCATTCTTGTACCACTCCAGATAAAAGAATATGAAAGTTGCTTAGGATATATGGCCAAGGGCAATCATAGTTGGTTTTCAGTGTTTCCACACGAAATAAAAAGTCTTGGACAGACATAGACTTATGGGTTCCATCGTATTTAATACCCCATCTGTCTAACTCAATTTTTCTGTTATATGACGTTTGTGGAAACTGTTCTACTCGTTCTGGATTATTACTATTCCGATCATGATTCTCGCGCTCATTAGGATACCAAGAATTGTGCTGGGATCTTACATTCGAAATATTTTGCGAATTACTGCTATAACTATTTCTGTGATCATTTGGCGGATTTTCTGGTCGTTGATGAACGTTTTGATGTTGATAAAAAGTTGTTGGAGGTGGAAAATTATAGATGTGGGGTACAGAGTTGGTGGAAGGCAACTGTGTGCCGGCATCATTTATCTTAGAATTGTTCAAATTTGCTTGGTTTACTCGCTCTTCTAAGAAAACAGCCCTTACTGTTTCTGCAACAGATTGTTTCACCTTCTCTTCTACACTTTGGTACATGCAGGCATGTCTAGAATTCATCTTCTCTTCAAGCAAACTAAACATGCGAGCTTGACTTTTACCTATACTAGCATCTATAATATTCTGAATATGTGTACTTAGAGAAGTTTGCTTATTCGGGGTAATAAAAAGCTCATTGGGTTCACTACGATTTTCAGAAAAGTTTTCATCTTCCCTTCTAGGAGTGCTAATGTTATGTTGAACGTTGGGTTGGACATTTGATGGTGTTGTGGTTGTAATAACTAGTGGAGTTTTATCACAAGTGTTCCGAATTGGAGGCGTAAAATCTGCTAAATTTGCATCAATAACTTCTCCCATATCTTGCCTAGATGAATCTTGATTCATGTTAGAGAGTGGCGAACTTCTTGGCTCCAAAATTGGAGGGGGAGAGTGTTGTACTGCCTTAGAACCACTAAGTGAATAATTAATATTTGATTGGCGCGTATTGTGAGGATGCCTTGTTAAAGGTCTATTTAAATCATGAATTGACTTCCTTTGATCTTTAGGTACAGCTCCTTTGGACTTATCCATCTTATTACACAATATTATTAAAACATTAAATCTCAAATACCAAATATATAGAATCGAGTATCGATTCGAAGCACTGCACGATTGCACAGTTAAATTTTTGTATACGGGTAAGAAAATTATCATACAAATAAAAGGTGAGATTGGTTAAGAGTTAGGGGGTGAAGAGTAGATTTACGGCAAGTGGTCTTAATCTTCTACCTTCATGCAAATAGGTAACTTAATTGAAATGTAAAAAAAAATCATGCAATTTAACATCAGATATGTTAATACGTTGCACTGATCTAATAAACGGCAACTATATCATTGAGAAACTCAAGTGTTTCCTGCTATCTTTAATCTCCAGTGCAACCCCCTAGGTACTACTTTAATGTTGACCTATGGACCACTGGGTTAAATTAAAATTGAGATCACAAAATCTTTGACGTTATGTATTGCTGATTATCATACTATATAGGCTAATACACCGTTCTAAAGATTATACTTTGAGTTTCTGAACTGATCACACGAAAACTATTTCAATGAACTAAAATAAGGAATTCTAAAGAAAGGTCTTCATACGGCAAGAACCGTAGCTATTCGTTGGGCGCCATTGTTTGTAAGATTCAGGATGTGTGCGACGAGGTGATAATTTCCCCTGAGACGCAGCTAGTCGGCACGCTTGCGAGGCACGGCTTAGCTCGCCGGATGGTCGGGGTTGTTGCTGCGTATAATCTTACCAAAACAAAAAAAAATTTCGTGCCGAAAATTAAAGAAAAAAAATGGTTTCCCTATTTAGCAGTTGAATGGTTACCTAATACGAATTCGAACTTGATAAAAAAATAAATAAATTTCATATTATTGCATGAACGACGAAGGCACAGTTTTGATAGCCAGCTGGTAATGCTATCTTTGAGAGAAATGAAATTCCCACCCGTTATGGCCTTGCTAAAAGCCATCCTATCTGTCCGTCCGCGCTCTCTTAATTTCTTTTACGAACAAACCCTTGATGCCTAGACCACTCTGCATTTCTTCACCTCTCCCACCCCCTCATCATGTTTCACAATCTCACCTTATTATGTTTTCAATTCATTTTGCAATCTAAAAGGAACCCTTTTATATAAAATATTTTGTTGAACATAACATTTTTATTTACGTAAAGATAGTTCATATGTATAAATTCATAGGTAGCCAATCAATTAATTTTAGGACAAAGTTATTTTGTTTTTGTTTCAATATTCAAACTAATCTTAGCAAATTTAAATTTAATTCATAGGTAACTAATGAATTAGTCATAGGATGTAGTTTTATGTAATGTTTAACGGGTAAGCTTATCCTCGCAAATTTAACTGAAATTCATAGGAACTAATAAATAAATCTAAGGATGTGGTTTAATGTAATATATATACTAATATTAGCAAATTTAAATTTAATTAGAGTGGGGTAATAGTTTAAGTAAATAGAAAAAGAATATATGTATGTAAGTGTGTACACTCAAATTAAAGAATAGGTATACTTAAGACGCATTATGTACTTATTGCATGTTATGTTAATGTAGTTCAGTGGGTTAATCTTATTTATATATATTTGTATATGGAGACACGTATGTATTTGTTCTTAACCAATGTGTTAACGCGGTAAGTGAAATAAAATAAATAAAAAAACTTACTTGAATAATAGTCCCCGCTCCTCTCCATGATGTGCGCACATGATGACAGTGGATTCC
Organism: Rhingia campestris; assembly: GCA_932526625.1. Taxonomy (NCBI): domain Eukaryota; kingdom Metazoa; phylum Arthropoda; class Insecta; order Diptera; family Syrphidae; genus Rhingia; species Rhingia campestris. The sequence goes on along the minus strand of OW052182.1, from coordinate 46,852,100 downwards.
CCTTGCCCGCTGTAATTTTATTCACTTATATTCCCGTATTACATACGTAGCACTATATACGTTATATATATACTTTTTTCCATATTTCTTTTTTTTTTATATATATTTACCACTTTGACCAATCTACCGAATTGATTTTTTTTTGTCCTGTATTTTAGGTTAATAATATTATTTTTTTTCGCAATTACTTAAATTACTAACCCACAGCTCAAGCAAAACAAAAAAAAAATGTGTCGAAAACCGATCTTAGTAAGTTAGGCTTTGCGCGCGATCTTAATTCGCCTAGTGAGAAAACTAAACTGGCTACTATGCGGAATGACCTAGGTAGGTAAGGAGCGTGTTGATGTTTTCTTCTTGCTGCGGATGAGATGGGATCCGTTTTAAGCTGTACTTCTCACAGAGATCCTCAGCCACTGGGTATGCTGGATTAAGGGAGATTTTGGTAAAACCGCTTTAAAGAGCGTCGCGACAACGTCGTGTAGAAGCACCAAAATCCCCGTGACCTTTATAATTTAAAGTCACGGGTGAATTTTCTATTAAAAGAGAACACAAACGTATTTTTGTTGTTTAACATATACGAGTATGCATGTAGTTCATTCGATTCTTACCTCGCTTTCAATAATTAAGTCTTATTGAGAAAAAAAAAAAACTAGACGGAGAAATATGTCAATTTCTGACGGATTTTCAACTTGGTGGACGTCCTTTAAAGTCGTCTTTTAGAAAATTTCATGCACAAATTTCATGCACATAAATATATACATAAATATACATGCGGTAGTATAAGCTCACGGGTAAATTTAAAATATAAGCGGATAGAATTTTTATCATCCCGTAGAAGCGACTTTTGGAAATGGCAACTTACAACCGCGGAATGCACTATGCGACCACAAAACGAAGAAAGAGGTCAGATAATCATTGGCACCCTATTATATACAGTCTGTTTAAAATCAGCTTAGATGGTCAGCTTGTAAATGCTTTCTCTTTCTTTTGAGCCTTTAGCCGAACACCCAATAACTGCGCGAAACTTAAGTTATGCTTACACTTTCTTCTAAGGGGTATTTAATCAGGCCACATTATACAGTATTGTTGCCTACTGTAGGGGGATATTACAAGTCTTAAGCCTGATATTTCATTTTAAATTTAATTGAGACTCTAGAACTCGTACTTACTTTTGTTGGAATAGGGAAAGACTGGTTATCAGCGGTTCGATAATCCTTTTCACCTCATCCGTTCGGAACTACAGGGTGGCGCACCAATTGTGCTACAATAAGAAATTCAAATAATTTTTTTTTTAATCGATGTATTTCATTTTTTTTTATTGGTTAGAAAATTAAATTTTATTTTAAATAGTTAGTTGTTTTTAAAGATTATAGATCGCAAATGACCTCCACGCTCTCCCACGCATATGCAGCACCTGATCAAAAAATTATTCATTGCGGCCTGAAGAGTTGAAGTTGGGATCGCCTCAATTATTGTCGTTATGGACTGCTTTAATTCAGTTAAATTCCTGGGCTTCGTTTTATACACCTCTTGCTTGACATAACCCCATAAAAAGAAGTCTGGTGCAGTCAGGTCAGGTGACCTTGGGGGACAGCGAAGAATTTTTGCGAATTTTTCGTTTAGCTCCGCCAAAACTGGTCTGGCTATATGTGACTCGTTCTGGGTGCAGTTCCGTCTCATGGAGCATTTCTGGATTAGACTATTTCCATATACGGCAATTTTGCTTGTTTACATTGCCGTTAAGATCAAAATGGGCCTCATCAGACATGAACAAACAATTGATCAATGTGTTGTCTTCTTCGGCCATTGATATCATTTTTTGGCAAAATTCCAGGCGAACAGGCAAATCCTGAGGGTTTAACTTGCTAGTAATTTGGACTTTGTACGGAAACAAGTTTAAATCGTCATGAAGTATCCGTTGTAATGACCGTCTACTAACTCCGATTTGCCCCGATAAGTTTCGGGTCGAAACGCTCGGATTGGCCTGTATTGCAGATGCTACTGCTGCGATTGTATCCTGAACCCGAACATTGGCATCTCGATGGTACGGCCTTCGTGCGATGCTTCCAGATTCGGCAAACATGTTTACAAACCTCATAATGGTCCATCTACTCGGGGGATTACCGCCAAACTCCCGCCTAAATTCCCTTTGGACGGAAATGACGAACTGCAAAGCATGGTACCGTTGCACTATCCAAATTCTTTTCTCCGTATCCCAAGCATCCATTTTTATAAATCTAAATAGCTAGTAACCTACAAAATAAAAAAAAAATAAGCCGATTACTCACACAGAAAAAAAGTTATTACGTTTTATTTTTGTAGCACGATTCGTGCGCCACCCTGTAGAATAAAACTGTCATCGTACACTGTTGCTCCAACAATTTGTAGTTTTATGCTGTTTTCTCTCCAAGATTGCATGTGGCATAGTTATATAGCTACTCATTTAAGCCATACTCAGTTCCATTTGTCTTCACAAGCCCGATGCTTATGTCAGTTAAGGAACGGAATGAAGTTTGGAAAGGTTTAAAACTACTAAGAAAATGGCAATAGCAAAATAAATATTGTAATTTCATCAAAATAATTAAGCCTTAACAAAATAGCTGCTAGTCGGATATAGCAGCGTTCATAGACCGACAAGCGGACAGAATCGCCAGATGCACTTTTTCGGACTTCTACATCTCCCGAACGTTGACTGTATCGTCGAAGACCCAACTCATTTTTATCTGTTAGCTGACTCTTACCAAAGATTATGAATTCTATACAGATGACGTCATATGTTTTTGTTCTTGTTTTTCATGTGTTTTCATGCACACCGCCCGCCCGTACCATGAAGCCACTGAGCAAAAGTTTCTGTTTTTTATTCTCAATGCGTCATCTGTATAGAATTCATGATCTTTGCTCTTACCCACTTTAAGCTGACTTAAACAACTTTTCAACCTAGTGCTGAACAAAATTCCTGGAGCTTAAAGTCATCAAATGTAAGCGTAAGCGTCTCCCACTCCCACCAGTCGTCAGATCCTATTTAATATGCGTGGCAACCCCGTACTAAAGTCCTTTCTTTTCGCTGTCGTATTGATAACATCATCAGGAGATCCAACTCCGTACTTAAGTTTGTAAAACGCTGCTCTAAGGAATTCTTCAACCCATATGTCACAAAATTCCTCTTTTTCATATTTGTTAGACCTATCCTTAAAAACGCCAGCCAAACATGTTCGCTTTGCGAAAAGTGTGCAAAAAAAATCATCATTATAAATAGATTAAGTTAGGTTAGGTTGAATAAGTCTTAAGTTCAGCTTGTACTAAGAATTAATTAAAAAAATTATAATGTTAGGTTTTATTTTTTTTTTTTCTATTAACCAAATCTTGCTCTATCAGTAAAAATATAATTAGAACATTTCTAAACGAACCATTTGAGCTATTCATCCAGCATTGTCCGGAGGTTCGAAATACTCCAATTAATGCCCGCAATCATCTCAAAAAAAAATGTTCATAATCAACAGCCACTTAGCGTGTATTGTGTAATACTGCCGTAGCATGTGGATGAGGATTTGAGTTTTCTTTATTGTGGCAATCGACATAAAAGCCGATTTCGCAAAATAAACCTTATATTCGGTCATGCTCCTAGGAAGTAGAAATTTGACATCACATCACACTGTTTCTATGAGCTTCTCGACAATACTTGTTGTTGTGAATATTAGCAACTGCCGGAGTATGGTGTTACAAGTATTGTTTTTTAACGCCAAGTTAGGGAGAAGAAATCTTAATTAATATTGTCGGAAAGCATAGACTACACACCACATCATTAAATTCGCTGCATAACGAAATGCCATTATAGTTAGCATACGGCTTCCTCACCTTGACAAATGACAACTTCAATCAAATTTCCAGCAGCTAACATCGAGTCGGACCATTTCCTTGTTACTCTTCATCGACGACTGTCACTAATACGATAGGTGGATTGTGAAAATAATGACGATGCAGGAAAAAATGTTTTCAGATGTCATTGCGTTGAAATACTAGGCGAGGGGATCCTGTATCAAATCCCACCAGTGACATCACCTGAACTCTATTTCACTGATCCACCATTTAGGATAGTTTGGCAAGCATTTAGAAATCATCTCAGGTACCTTCAGAAATTTGTCATACTTAGCGAATCATTGTTGAACATTTTACTCTCCACACGCAACTAATCATAGATGCTAGGTTTTAAACTATACGACGAGTCATAACTAACTAGAATGTATGTATTTTTTAATTTAATAAATCGAATATAACATCATAAGTCTTAGTAACACACTTGCCACTTGTAAAATTAACGACGCAAATTCCAGCCGTTTGCTATTGCACTCAAGGATTCAATATAAAAAAAATTCTTCACTAATTGGATGATTAAAATCAAATCCTCTATGAGCGACCTACTATACATCAATGCACGTGCTGGAGTAATTAATCATAAAAATATATTTCCTAAAGACGCACTAGAACTTCATGTACATCATCAGCATCCACCTCTAGAATCATTAAAAGGTTTTAATTGTTCCCATTAGATACCGTTTTCATCTTCATCGATTTCAATCCAGATACTTTGTATTATCTGACTGTCGTGGGCTTATATTTAAAACATCTTTTGAGTAATCAGTGTAATCAGAGGCATTAGTATTTTGAAGGTCCCTTAAAGTACATGTACATGAAAATAATTACAAGTCCAAGTAATAAAAGTTGCTTCCCACATCAATCTTACGAGAACTTGTTAAAAGAACCCTCTGCCTACAGTCAATCCTCAGGCAAAAAGTCGAAAAATGTGTTAAAGCTATTATAGGTGTTCTTATCAGCGATGCCCAAATATTTGTTTGTCTTTATGTTGAAGGACATGCGCCTTAGCAAACGTCTCTCTTATATAAATGTTTCCATCTAACACTTGAAGTGAAAAAATACTCTTTATTTCACAAACCTGTCTCTTCTATTTAACTTTACCTAAGAACTTGGTAGATACCTTCGGGTTACGTCAGCTGTGTAATATTAATGGCAGTTAGTCTGGTATCAGCGGTATACATTCGGGAGCAAAATTTGCTAGTAAATAACAACTGAAAGGATGCATTTGTGGGAAATGACAACAGAGTGGAAGGAGGGTCCTTAAAAAGCCAATGAGACATAGGGTATTTGGAATAACATTGTTGCGGTTTTATGCCTCACGTTTCTATTTTTACGACAAGTATTCATTGAGACGGTTTTGCATTTACGCTCTTTGCATAAAATGCAAAGTCATCAGTTCAAGGACTTGCACTTGACTTTTCGAAGGGTAATCTAAATGAAAATGTTTGTTCATAGTAATATTTAATTGTTTACTTTGACAATGAGTTTAATTGGTATTAAAAAGGAATTATTTGTACAATATTGTGAAAACCGAAAAGTAGTAAGCGCACTTTTCCTGCTCTTATTTTTAACTTTCTCTTACAAAGAGAAAGATATTGTTTTCGTGAAAATTTTCGACCTCGAGATTTTGATTGATTCTAACATTACGATGATAGCGGAGCCTAAAAAAGTCGGTCCGTCTGTCCGTGATGGTCTCCCCAGCCTAAACGGCTAGACCGATTTTCTTCAAACTTCGTATACAAGCTAGTTTTAGTCATAATTCTAGGCCATTTTTTTTGTTTGCTTTTAGCCATGTTAATAATGGTACCTGCCATATAAAAATTACACATAACCTCAATTTTCTCGAAAACGGCTCTAACGATTTTGATTAAACTTTATATATACTATAACCATATCAGCTTCAACAAAACTGCATACCCAGTTTTTTCGAGAAAATCCATATAACGGATTTTGTCATTTAGGCCATATAAGGAAAATTGATAATTTCTCGCAAACTATTATGTCAAATTGAATGAAATACAATATATATACTACTATTACAGCTTGAAGCAATTCCACATAATTCGTTTTAGCCCAACTATCACTAAACGGAATTTTCAGTTTTGGCCAATAACGGAAAATCATTATTATTCACATTGACATCGATTTCTTCATATATCGGAGTAAACGTTCGTATAAACTCATTTCGACATTATTTATATCATTAATCAAAATGCGTACTATTTGATCTAACGCCTAACTCGCTGTGAAAGAGAAAGTTGCGTACGACCCAGTCGTGCACCCACCACTCGTTTTTTTTGCTTTTAGCCATGTTATTAACGGTACCTGCCATACAAAAATTTTACATAACCTCAATTTTCTCGAAAACGGCTCTAACGATTTTGATTAAACTTTATATTTACTATAAGCATATTAGTTCCAACAAAACTGCATACCCAGTTTTTTTCGAGAAAATCCATATAACGGATTTTGTCATTCAGGCCATATAAAGAAAATTGTTAATTTCTCGCAAACTACTACATCAAATTGAATGAAAAATAATATATATATGCTACTAAAATAGTTTTGAACAATTCCACATAATTAGTTTTAGCCCAACTATCACTAAACGGAATTTTCAGTTTTGGCCAATAACGAAAATAAATTATTTTTCACGTTCGTATAATCAAATTTCAACATTTTATATAATTTTTAGCATTAATTATCAAAATGCGCACTATTTGATCTAACGCCGAACTCGCTGTGAAAGAGAAAGTTGCGTACGTCCCAGTCGTGCACCCACCACTCGTTTTCTTTCTGAAATGATGGTGTTCTTCCCTCCTTCTTTGCCTATAGAGCTCAATGGCAGCTCTCGTCTTCACCTGCAGCTTAGCCTTGTAGGCCTCGTTCTTAGCTGCGGGCATTCTTCAGCAAACTAAGAGTTCGTTGCTGACGGGCGACATAAACCTAGCACGTCAGATACGGCTTAACTAATGGTTTGTTAACATTGTTCTTCGACATTATATGCTGATGGTATGGTGTTAATTTAGAGGTTCTGCTAAGGACCTGGCGATCACAGTCTTTCGACATTAATTTTTTTCACTGTATTTCTAATTTGTTGTGGCGTAGTGGATATCCGCATTCTTACCTTGGCTGCAACAAGGTAGTGTTGCGAGTGGGTGTTAGCCCCTGGGAATGTTCAAAAAAAAACAAATACAAATTTTTGGCGCAACAGGCTCGTTAGTACCCAGGGCCTAGCTTTCTCACAACCATTCATGTGTGCGTGTGTACTTCTTGCACGATGGCGGGACCTCCTGTTTTATGCCGACTCCGAACGGCTAAGTTGAGATAAGCTATTCTTGACAATTGATACTACTCGGATGATTTGTCAGATCATCACGAGAGGAGGGCCAGTGAAAAATCATTTAGGTGTTGCTACGGCTGGGAATCGAACCCAGACCTCCTGCGCGGCAGTTCATCGCACTAACCATCGCGCCACTGTGCCCCCCCCTGGGAATGTTCGGACATCCAAAATACTGGATGCGTATCTATCGCAATCTTCTTATTTTTGCTCGGTCCCTCCCGTTGTATTTCCCGGATAGCAATAATATCTGCTTTGTAGCAACTTAGGGTTTCCGCTAGTTTATCACCCAGGTGCCGAACGTCCTGTCTTTGTCCTTTTTTGGTGTAGCATGGCCCAATCTGGAGGGCCAGTTCCATCAGTATCCTTTACGGGATTGAGCGATGTCGTTGACATTTGGGCTCATCCGTCACCATCTCTGTTCAAGGAACCTGATTTACCCTTGAGATTCCTAGATGACCAATTATGCCGAAGTAGCTCATTAAGTTTATTCATATTGTCCATCCTAACTGTGACTGTAGAAGTTACCACTGACTTCATCTTTGGAGTTCTTTCATCTGCTACCCCCAGCACTTTCAATAGCAACAATTATTCATCCACTTCTTAACGTATATTTTTGTGTTAAGAATACAATTTAAAAAAGGATATATTTCTTGTTTGCTTCGACTTTGAGGTTGTGTCCCAAAAGGATACCAATAATGATTTATGCTAAAGGCAGTTGGAAACAAATTAAAAACCTTAATAATCTTAAGTGGGTAAAACCGTAAATCTCCATTTTCTTCTGAAGAATGAGAGAGTTATGGTTATGAATAACAAGGAAGTCCTGCACAAATTAATCATTTTCAATTAAAATCAAAGAAATATATTTAAAAACTAGAAGAGGAGGAAATCACATAACTTTACAACTAAATAAAGGTTTTTGGAACTTTTGGTCGAAAAACTACTCAACCGTTTGGATATTAAATAAGTACATTACCGTACCAAAGTCTCAGGATTATCAGATGTTTTTTTTTAAAAATCATGGAATTTCTTTAAACTTTAAATCAAGAAAGCTTCTCAGAATATCTGCCGTTATAGTACCTGTAATATTGTGACAGATCTCCTAAAAGTTTATGCTGAGATTTGAACTAAGGCACTATTCTATTAGGCGAATTGCTCGTCTAAGGTTAATGATGGCTTTGGGTCGTACTTGGTCGGACTTGTACTTTATAGAGAGGGAGAAGGAGCTGGGTTGGTGTAAGATATCACTTAGATCTAAAAGCCAAAAGAGTTGGCAATAAAGGCTACTGTTGCTGCTATTTGCATCTGGATCAATTGTCATGCATTAAAGATGCATTGATTCTTCTGATATATTAGCTTGGGTAACTACGGATTTGTTTTTTTTTTTTTTTGTAAATCTGTTTCTTTGAGTTGAATTGAACTTTTGTAGTTCTTCTTTTATAGAGCGAATTTGTTCGGTTATGTTAGCTAAATAGTATTGCCCTTCATTTTTAGTAAAATTGTGATCATCCTAAATTATTGTTGAATAATATAGACACATCACTAATGAAATTCTGTAATCGTATATTTATATATAATCAGCAAAAATTATCAAAGACGGGCTCAGTGGTGCGATGGTTAGTGCGATGAACTGCCGTAGCAACACCTAAATGATTTTTAACGGGCCCTCCTCTATTGATGATCTGACAAATCATCCGAGTAGTATCAATTATTATCGAAAAAGCTTATCTCATTAGCGCTTAAAGGAGGTCCCGCAGGAGGTCCCGCCATCGGGCAAGAAGTACAGACGCACACATAAATGGTTGTGAGAAAGCTAGGCCCTGGGTACTAACGAGCCTGTTGCGCCAAAAATTAGTATTTTGGTTTTTTTTTTGGGTCTGTATGGTTCTTGTCATCTTGTCATTCTTTCATAAGTCGATGAAATAGAATTGTCCTTAATACTGGACTTAACTGCACCAACATTTTCATAAGACGCCATCATGTCAGTGGTTGAGAGTCAATAAAGTCAACACTTAGGTCCTTTTCGTCCCGTTGTGAAACTACTTAGTGATTATTATGTCTTTCCTTTTGTCTCTAAGACCTATTTAACTAAATCCACCCGATGTTCTTAGGAACTACAGTTAGAAAAAAAGGTATTTTGATTTATAAGCATTTTGAAAATAGGGATCTGTATCTCAAGGGAACCGACAATGATGGAGAAAGTGAGGCGTCGCAACCTCTATAGATAATGTCATTCTTGAGCTTTTGTTTCATTGTATAGTTTCATACGATGTTAGTAAAAGAACATATGCAGTGATTACATACTTACTTGCTTGAGTGATCCGCGGTAAGCCTATAAGTATAAACCAATATGCTTCTCCAGGTAGATGTATACTTGCGATGTATTTAGTAAATTTCTCATCTTAAGGCGAGAGGTTCATCCAGCGTCAACAACCTCACTGGAAATATCGCATGACTAAATATCAATTTGATCTATATGTACAGTCCATCTTAAACATCCTTTAAACATCGTAAAATTCAAGGTTTAATCTTCGTCTTCAGTCAACCGAAACCTCTTTTGTAGGCTCTCCTTGAAGGGGCCTAAATTACTAATTACCTTTTTAGCCCGAAAAACAGCTAATGGTAAGAGTAATTCTTTTTCTCTATAACGACCCAAGGAATTTAATCGGTTTTACTACCTCAAACATTTTTAACTAACGACTCAAATTATATCTAAATCCTTGAAAGTGCCAGGTATTGGATTAATTATCAGGAACCAAAGTAGCATAGCGTAGTTGCAAGTCCTTTATCTCAAATTAAGTACACCTAGTACTATGAGTTGACTAATTAACCGCCAATAGAGTTGATAGAGAAGAATCCATCATTTTTACTAGTGGTGTCTGAAACATACATTTCATGCAAATCGGTAGGGATTACTTTAAAAAAAACACTGCACACAACTTAATTTAGGTATTCAACAATCCTCCCTGGCCATATAAATCTATCCAGGAATTTTGAAAAGCATCCTTTGCATTTAAATATCAAGTAGAAAGGCTGAGTGAAGTAAATAAGATTATTTTTTTCGTTTGAAAACACGTTCCTAATCGTCTTTAGAGTCGCTTGTATTTTATTTTGTCAATTTATTTTCTCAAGGGATAACGTTCCTCGATTGATCCTTTCATAAGCACAGCACAAGTGGACAGTAACAATGAACATTTTGTATTCAGGCGGGTAGATGAGTTTTTCATTTTTGTCATGTTTTTGCAAAGTTCTATTTATTGGGGGATACACTTTGGCACTTGGCCAATAGAGACACACAATAGGGCTTGTGGAATCCGTTATTTTTTTGTTCGCCCACGAACCATCGCCTTTTGATAGTCAACTCTGAAAGTGTTTATTTTATGTGTTTTTTTGTTTGCTCCTCGCTTGCTATCCCTTCCTCTTGGTGATAGATTGATTTGACTTCTTGTATTGTGTGCTTTTGGTTCAATGTTTCCTTGCGAGAGAAGAATAAAACAATTCTGGAGTCCTTTTCATTGCTGAAGATGAACTTTTCATTAAAAAGAAATTCAATTTTTATTGGAGAACTTTGCATATACTGAATATATTTCGAAGTAATATCCGACTGGACATAGTTGGTATACCCCTATGTTAAGCCTTCAAAGTGTACCTTGTACCAAATTGTTGGATAATGAAATACATAATTAGTTTGGGGAGTTGGAAATCAACAACATTTTGGATCGGAATTAATTGGAAAAACGTTGATGATATTATCAAGGAAAATGATATTTCAGGGAATAAATTTTCGTGCTGGGAATAATCTACCACTCTTGATGAAAATCATGTACGTGTATATGATGGGACATACATTTAGATGGACATGGTCTTGGTTGAGCAAATTATAATGATATGGATTTTAAAAAAAAATTAAGGACACTGTTGCTTGGGTACAGACTATACGTGTTAAAATTGGTTTATTGGGGGAAGTTAATCAAATCAAGGCGTTAGAATTATAAAAAAAAAACATTGGGGCTGTTGATGCCTACCAATTCTGTCTCTGAGAATCCATGTAGTGGCCGCTGGGCGCTTATTACATTTACAAGAGATGGGATGTGAAGGTAAACTCCTGTGTAAGACCATGATGGCAGGAGATAAGAGCGTGGGGATTGTACTGGTGACATGTCCATACACTAAGTGATGTGTACATTGCGGGTTCTATTCAAAAACTTGAATTTGAATTTGCGATGTATAGGGCAAATATTACCGCGATGGATAGGATCATTGATAAAACATGTCACATTTATTACAGCTATTTCCAAAGGATCTACTTCTACATAGTATGCTGCGTGTTTGTTGTAGGAAATGGACTCAGGTTAAGAGTGATTGACTTTTAGTGATCGCCTAAATGGATTTGAAAATCGTACTTGGGTTAAATACGAAAATCTGTAAGAAAATCTTCTTCTGCTGGTTAGTTGGAAAGCATATCCTCCACGAAACGACAACAAATATTCGCTTTTACCATGACTAGGTTTTCCTGACTTCAAATCTACAAGGCATCAGCAGCAGTAGACTTCACTGAATCTACAAAGCAACCTGGCTTTACCTATTTGGTTCCCATAAATGCGAGACACGCATCCAAGATCCTGGATGTACACACATTCAGAGGGGCAAACCTAGACTCTGACATATTCTCTGTCAAATTCAGAGGCCGACTGTTTAACGAGAAGAAGCTACGAACGGTACTCAAAAAGGGACTTCATAGCGTCCACACACCACTCATGCAGGCATGCGCAACATAGTTATTGCGGTTTGCATGAATAGAGTGTGGAGGAATGTGATTGCGCATGCTTGTGATTGCACATGCATATATTGGTGTATTGGCGCTGTTAGTGAACTGGACATTGACTGACACGTCACAGGGTGCTGTCATCTTAACTCTGTTGTGGCTTTTCTAGTCATGATTAAATTTCTAGTCCAATCAGACTGTAATAGAAATAAAATGATGGTGATGTCAGCGTCAAACCGATAGCCACCTATTCATCGATTTCAAAGCCGTATACGGCAGTATTTGAAGAGACGAACTATGCGACGAACAATGACTCGTCCCATAGTGCAGGATAACGATGGAGAATTCTCTCTGCTCCATCAGGGTTGGAAAAAAGGATATTGGCAAGGTGAGGCATGGTCATGTGACTACTTTAACATCATTCTTGAGAGGATTGTGCAAAACTGCCGAGCCATCCATAAATATACGCTGACGATATGGTCGGACTCTACGTGATGACGGCTCCGCTTTTATCTCTGACGACAACATCTCATCAGCAATGAAAAATCACTCTTGCCAATCGCTGTTTCCTTGGGCTAAAAAGCAATTTAGTATTACTGGAACTATACTGGAACTACTAACTATTACTCATCCCAGTCGTTTAAGCGAAGAAATCCTTGGGCGAAAAATAAAAAAATACGAATGTACACTTTTCTAGTCTAAATAAACTTGTCTTAACACTCATCAACTAATCAGCTGATACACCCGCTTTAAGTAATGGAATACGATTTTTTACATACAATCGAAATGTCGTTATTCACTCCCTAAGGAATAGATACTTGTAGCCTTCTTATAAGTTGTATCATTCTTTAGTTCGATTAATTCAACTCAATTTTCTAAATGGCAGTGATGTCTTCTTCGAAACAATCAAGTGCAGATAAAAACATATCTCGTTATTCGTCTAACTACTTTTTTGTTACAAACTGCTACCTGGAGTGTTAAGCAATTGATGGTCCTTTGGTCTATGATACAAAAATCATCAAGAATTCCAAATTAAGTATTCTTCAAAAAAATGTGGATATATATACAGGAACTTTTTGAGGAACCATACATTTTTTTCGAAATAATATCGCTACCATCCGAGTTTAAATACCATCGTGATGTGAATATCTTTCTGATGATGTGAAATTTTTTACGATATAGGAACGAGGTCTAATGAATAAATTAAACACAATTGAATTGTTTTATTTAAAATTAAACTAAAAATACAATTTTCCTATCACTGTCACTATTCACTATTGAGTATAATACAATTGTTCATTTGGTATTCATGAAATCCAAATCAATTAAGATATAAGTGATGTATCTGAAACAATGTGATATTTTTTAAAAATTTTATTTTATTTGCTCATATAACAAGATACAAAATCAAAACAGAATTCAGAACTATCTACCCAATTGATGAACATTTTTATGATGAATGAGGTACTCAAATGTTAGACATCCCTTGAGTCGTATAAAACTATTCCGAGGAAACCTACATAAATAATGGCTCTTGGTATGGTTTCTCGGTGGTTACGTATACGCCCTCCAATATATTGTCGTTTTTGATATGAACGCGAATGTCGATGAAACATTATCACATATTTATGTAATATGTAAACATGCCTTATTTAATGTAATATGCCTTGAAAAAATCTTAACGATATTTAACATTTGGTCTTGCAGATATAGATGTGATGTTATGAGATATTAAAATTAAATTAGTAGACTTTATTTCAAGAATCGATTCAAATGTAATGCTATTTGATGTCTCAATAAGTTTGTGCTAAAGTATTCGCTCTGTCGAAAGATGGTTTCAAGAATATTATTTCATAGCAATTTTTTTTATGAAGGGACTTAAAATAATTTAACGCTTTTTCCGAACGTCAAGTTTGAGGAACACTTTCGCTAGAAGTGGGAACAACTTTCGGTTTATTATTACTTTTAATATTTGAACCAGGATTCTCTTATTAGTCCAGGTCATTAAACGCCTACTGTATTTAAGTAGGTTTCCCCTTTGTTGAAAACGCTAATGTTAAATATATAAACTACAATGTGAAGAAATTCTTTTTATATTATTATATGTGGGTAGATACGTATCTGCCCCTTCCCAGTAAAAAAAAACTACTTAAAACCAAGTTATTCTTATTATACCTTGAAATATTGGAAAGTGAATTGGTAATGGTAATTTTTACGAAACAATACTAAATACTGCTTGTTCCTATCTAAAACAGGTACATATGAATTCCTAACCGGCTATACCATTACAGTGACACTAAGGATATTTCTTTTGTTCTTTACCATCACAATGTTCCCATAGAACCGTATAGATTTTTGTGCTGACTTCGATGTGCAAACTTAAAAAAAAACCCCTTATATTTTAGTGTCTCTGGTAGAAGATGGGAGCGGGGGAGAAGGTGTCCTAAAACTAAGCTCATATTCCTTTTCCAAGATGAAATGTTGATTCAACGGTGAACCACGAACCAACCTAGAGGAGATGCTCCGACATATTCTTTATATTTTATAGATGGTCCCTTGGAAAGCAATGACTATACTGTTGACGATCGTTCTAAATGAAAGAACTACAGGACGCTCGTATCTGCACCTAGTGCAGCCGAAGCCCTAAGCTGCTAAAATAATACACTACTTTTATCCAGCAAATACGATGGGCTAGACATGTCAAAAGGATGATGAAAATCTGTGGCATCTACTACTGTCCATGTATTAGTGAACAGAAACCGCGACTATTCGGATACGGATTTGTTGTAAGATTTAGACAGGAAATCTTATGCTTTAAAAAGATAAGAAAACACAGCGTAACAATCTGCATGAAGTCCTGAAGACTGTTTCTACATCCTCCTAGTCAAAGCTTATGAGTGTATATTAAGTGCGATGTTAAAATCGACGTGTAAGCAGTATTATCGAAAATCGCATGACATATTGACTGGCAATTGACTTCGCTGTTCATACGTTTCTACAAAGTGTAAAACATCAAAGACATGGATGCAAGGCTCAAACAGAATCCTGAATAAAAGTCAGAACCAACCATTCAGATAAAATTACAAGCCACCCAACCTAAATGAAATGAGGATGGCAATAATTAAACTTAAGCTTAACAAGGCTACCGGAAACGATGCTCTACCTGCTGGATTATATATAGCCGGTGGAGACGATTTGGTAAGCAACATACACCAGCTGATTAGTAACATTTATTCGTATGCCTCAAGAATGGAAACTCAGCATCGTTTGCCTGATTTTGAAGAAAATAACACTATGAACCCATCCATCCTCAATATCGCCTTCAAAATCTTATTTGCCACAAAAGCCTGAAACTATTAACCAACAACCTGAACATCCTTATCAGTGAGGTTTTAGCGCAAGAAAGTCCAGAACTGATAAAGTCCTCATACTTCGGCAGATCCGGAAAAAAAACTCCTAATTTATCGATTTCAAAGCAGCATACGTCAGAATTAATAGAGACGAACTAAAACAAGCCATGTCTAGTTTTCATACACCTCCCAACCTTGATCGTGCAGGTAGATGTGATGTAGAATTTTGCCTACTCCATCAGGTAAGCGAACGACATTTTTAAAACATTTGATACCAAGAAAAAAGGATTGCCATATGATTTCTTTAACAACATTCTTGAGACGATTATGCAAAAACTACCGAGCCAACTCCAGAGGCACAATCTTCCATCAATCAGTACAACTACTAGCATACGCAGTTCGGACTCGACGTGGTGTCACAGCCAATTTTTGCCACCAAGACCGAGTATATGCTGTAACACGAAAGGACATACAATATCGACGAACTAGACCGAATCTCACTTAGCAAACACTATTTATATCTGAAGTCACCATCGACGACTAAAACTTTGAGTTAGTAGTCTACCACGTCTCCACTATAAACTCGTCAGAAATAAAACGAAGAATTACTTTACAGTTGCTTACGTACCTTATCACCAATACCTTGGATTGCAGAGTCTTTGATTCCCAGACCTCGCCTTAGTGGCGCGCACATGTGGAAACCGACATCAACCAATTTGAAGTGTGCAACTGGAGACAGCTGTTATAGATCTTGTTTAAGCTTTTAAGATTTTAATTTTAACAAAATTAAATAATGTATATGAAAATAAAGTATTTGGTTTTACCGTCCTATACAGGACCTGAAACCTACCTTCCCAAATTATCTGGGTTTACTAAATTATCGTTTTGCCACAAAGAGGAGGACCTTCTGTTCAACGCCGATTCGGAACGTGTAATTAATGAAGTTTAGTAATAGTCATTAATGGTTGCAGATATTTGTAAGATATATGGCATTTGAATCAGGGACCCTGCGGTTTTAAGTCCAAAGTTCATAAATAAAAAAGTCTATTTTATTCGACAATCCTGATTCGTAGCTTAAGAATTATATTCAGTTTTTATTAAAATAGTGAAAAATCTGTATTAGTAATAATTTTATATATGCACGTTTGAATTTTTACTTTAATTCCTATAACTCCTCATAGTTACTGAAGAAAAAACGTTGGGTTATTTTTGTGCCTTCTAGTGCTGTAATAGGTACTCATTTTTAATAATTTTTATAAATATTAATAGTACTTTAAAAATCACATACGCAATCATTGTTAATTGCTTTAATCTTTATTAAAGGTCATCTCTAATGCAAACATTAAAAGTACGGTCAATAAAGGTAAATTTTTCAAAAATTACTTTATCGAAAATTAATCCCACATATTTAAAAAGATACAACACAACCTTGTATAAATTTAAATATTTGAATTTACAGTGTAAAGGTATAAAAGACAATATCTGACAATGGATAGCAAGGTGCTCCTTCCTTAGCTATTAAATTTGCATGGATAATTTTAGGATGTTTATTCTAATTTTAATGGATTTTTATGATCATAATGTAAGAAAACGTGTGAACCAGTTTTTAATCCTTAAAATGAAAGTAACTCTTTCCGGGTTAAAAAACCAAGAACACTGGCGAAAAGGTACGCGGTGCTATTACATGAATATTCAATCACTTTTCACTCAGGTAATGCGTAGCAATTCCTCGTCTCGGAGTCCACAGCGTTACCGCTGGGTTGACGCAAGTTAATGGAATTATTGACTACAAAATTTGTTGATGGTAGCTAATGAAAAAGTTGGAATGGTTTCATGCTCTTGAGCACCACTTTTTTGTTAGAATGGCAGCGGACGATATTCTGAATAAAGGGGCTTTAAAGTCCCAGCTACGTTGAATAAAGTAATTTCTTATGGGATTTCAAATCACTCTTTATAGTAGGACTATTGAGATGATCAATGCTCAATCAGAATTTGAACTCTTTTACTGATGTCGGAACACCCACCTCTTTATCTTGTGAGTATCAAAGTCGATTTGACATACAGATAAGAGTGTTGCTTTGTCAAGTAAGAATATATATATTGCTTGTTGTCAACTTTATCCTATATCTGTCTATAGCATTTAATGTCAAACCTTAATAAAGTTTGACGATATTTTCAAAAATGATGATACAATCACATTTGGATATTCCTTTTTAACAACCTTATATTTGTAGTGTAGGAAACATTTGTAACATCCACTTTTTTTATCAGCTGATGTAAGCCTCACATCCAGCAAACCAATTACCCTCGATATTCTGAATAAAATTGTACAAACAAATTCCATTCACGTACATATTTCCATTTGGATAAAAATCAATTTATTTACCAATATCCGTTAGAGGAATGGAAAAATTTGACATCCGTCAATCACACAGGTATTCAGATAAACATCTTACTATGCCAATTGCATACTCGTACAAGATTCAAACAAATCGCTAAAAAAAATTCCATACGACGTGTGATGTTGAGAAACTCGTCCTGATTGACAGTACGCATCCATGGGAAGGAACCAAATCAGTATTCAATACCAAATCGGAAGCATTCAAAAAGTCCTTGAATTTTAAATTCATGTATGTGTCATTCGCAAACAGGGCAAACCTAAACAAACACCTCTACTCCTTTTTTGAGAAAACGTTTCATGGCATTTAAATAACTTCAAGTTTGACGTTAATAGTAGATATCAATAATTTGTATTTATCTAGCTTCAGATGTGCTTGCGATAAGTCCAAAAGTGCTCATCTGAGCCTTTAGACTATCGATTTATACTCTTGAATGATTTAGTTTTACTCTTTGAGCAAAATCAACAGGCCATAGCCACTAACTAACCGCAAACGATGACGACCAATTCAATGGAATACATCTATATGTGCGTGGGAGGACATATCCTTCCTTAAATCCATCACTGTCATTCTACTGAATAAATTATATCCAAAGCCGACTGCGAGGAAACCTCTATTTGCGTATTCACTGAACAATATTGACACGAGTTCGAGGCACTAAATTTAATAATTCATGAAGTTCCATTCGATGTCTTCCGTCACCTTAAAAATGGAAAAGGACACTAACATTTATCCATGGAATGGAAGATACCATCGCGTTTGTTCTTTAGATAATAAATTTGGTTGGCAACAGCTAAAACTGTGGACGTTACTCTGATGACACAAAACAGTCAAGAGATAGACAACTTTTGATAACAAAAAAAAAACATATAAAATGGCTACAATCCGCTGTGCGAATCGTGAAATACCCTATCCCATTCCATCAAAAGTGGACGTGGCTTTGTCACAATATATAGCTCAGACAGTTTATCAAAATCGTTAATGGTTCGACAAAAAACAACACTTGTCTCATGCATATGCTATGGGCCATGGGGTAGGGTAAAAATGATTTTCATCAAAAAAGGCCCCCAAAAAGTGGGCGTGGGTTAAAATATCCTTTAGACGAAATGGTCGCATTAATATTATAAATGTTTTAAATAAAAAAATTCCTAACCGTTTGACCAAAAAGAACGTTTTTCTAAAAAAAATGGACGTGGCAGTGTGCGGAGTTTAACAAGGACAACGATTCTATATTTTAACTTAAATTTAAGGCCTAAAAATCGGTGACATACCGACAGACGGACGAACGGATAGAAAGACATGGCACAATCGACTCATCTAGCTATTCTGTGTCGATCCATATACATTGATGTATATCTACCTAAATTATTTCTCTATATTACAAACTATGTATCAAAACTAATATAACCCTATGGGATAGGATATAAACATGTCAGAATTAACGTAAACATTTTGTAGATACATTCTACTTGACGGTACAACAGGTGGCCTCCGACGAAAAATGCTGTCGACAAATTCTAATTTGCATAAATCGAGAAATACTCAGAAATAGCCTGGCTGTGAGAGAAAAGATGGAGTAGCGAAATATGCATGACTACGCATGGAATTCTACGACGCCTTGGATGGGCGAACATATTTCTCTGGATGCTTCAGATGGATGGTATATTTTGTTTCCATTTGTTAGAGATATTTTTTTTTTGTTTCTAAAATGGAAAGACTGGACATTTTCTTGATTCCATTAGTTTGTGTAGAGGATGATGTTGTGGAAGGATGTGCATGGTAAATGGGAGGAAAAATGGAGGAAATGTAATAGGGAATAGTGAATCTGCTCAGAATTGTAATATGGAAGTACAAAAAATCATAAAAGTGCAGTTTGAATCTGGGACGTATATTTAAAGTGAAATCATCTCGATAATTTTAATTGTCCACCTCTTTAACATAGGGTGCACCATTTTTTTGTCAGTAAGTAATGTTTGAATAACTTTGACATTTATGAACCGATTGACTTGAGTAGACATATTTTTTAAACGTCAATACGGTACAATTTAAATGAATTACTTTACGACGAAACAACGACATAAAGTACATTCAAAATAGCCGTTCAGTTTTTTTTAACTTAGGTTCTGTTTTATGCCGAAACCGAACGGCTAAGTTGAGATAAGCTATTCTTGACAATTGATACTACTCGGTCAGAACATCACGAGAGGGGGGACAGTGAAAAATCTTTATGTTGTTGCTACGGCTGGGTATCGAACCCAGACCTTCTCCACGGCAGTTCATCGCTCTAACAATAGCGCCACTGAATACCATGTCCAAAAACCTTTCCAAAATTCCGAACGGTTTGATCAAAATATGTACCAAATTTCGTTATCCAAAATTTAGGGCCTAAAATTCGGCGACAAACAAACGAACGGTCGGCAGACAGTCATAGCTATATAGACTCAGCTTCTGATTCGGACTCACTCAATATACTTTAATGTATAGCTATCCAAACTATTTTTCTATGTTACAAATTTTGTATCAAATATGGCACTATGGGATACAGTAATGATATTCCAGCTATCAGCTCTATGAACAAATCCAATCGCTTGCAGTTAATTCCGCAGCCAGTTCCACGTTGCCAAATTATGCCCAGTCTCATCTTGTACTCGAGAACGTATGTCATTCTTTGGGAAAAATTCACTGTCGAACTCGTATAGCTGATCTTTGATTTCGTCATTCACAAATCCGCAGGTCCAGATGGTATATATTGTTCTAAATATTTAGGTAATCATCAGACAGTAAAAGTGAACTAAATCCAACAGAATGGAATTCAATTCTTCCAAAACACAATGCTGTCTTCTGTCATTAGCGAAACCAAATTTTGCAGCCCATATCAATGATATGCACTTACGTCGAAGAATCCGAAAAGCTATCCATGCGGTGTATGTTTATTAGTAATGACTACGCTTTATTTTATCCCTACTTAAACAACCGGACTGGGAAGAAATTACAAATTTTCTCTTTGGTGGACTTTTTGAATACCATACCCACAGTGACAAGTTCATACATATCATTGTCATTGATCGAGCTCTTTTAGTACCTGGCTGAAAATCGGAGATTCTGCTGGCCGGAGTATTGTTGTTCATTTTCTTTACATATCCTATATGCACTTTCTGGGTCTATGTCGCTGTTCAGCTCATTAAGTTCTTGTTGCTTGTTGACCTTAAACCACACTGAGAGAGGCTTGTTGCTTGGTAGTTACTTTTTGACTTCGACATATTACGGTGGACAAAATCTGGTAGGCGATGTTGAGGGGACTCTATAGTTGGCGGGATTCTGAGGGTCACATTTTATATCGATCATTTAGGTGGATGGTAGTTTTCGGTGTCGTCGCCAATATTGATTGACTAGTTTTACCTTACAGTGGGATATTATTCGACATCGCCGTTTTATAGTCAGCAGAAGTGCTACTTCCTATTCAACTGAACTCCGATTTTCCTTTGTTTATCTCGACTGGGTTTTGTTCAGGCCTTGTATCCCTAACTTTGACGATATACACTTTTATGGAGCTTACAAACACCATTCCTTTTAATCTCTTCGTGCGCTTTTTCTTTCTGAATAGCTGGTGTTCATCATTGGCTTATAAAGCTAATTACTTAAAGCTTTTAGGAGCTCTCGTCTTTGACTGCAGCGTATTATTATAAACCTTGTTTTAAACTCCAACTCCAATATTTGATCGACATTCTTTCTCGTCAAACCTGGGGTTTCTTGTTGGTGGCCGGAAGAATCCCAACAAATCAGTTACTGCCGATCTGATGCCTAATTGACAACGTCGCCATTGATCTTCGACACTAGGTGCTGGTGTATTATGTTGCCGTATTATGTTAACAATGCTCCGAGCGTTGTTATCTGCTGGGAATGCTTGGAAATCTAAAATACTCTATGCGTATTTCTTGTCTATCGCATGGTGACAATTTTACTGTCCGTTTGTTGATCCGGACAGCCAGGCAATCGTCTGCTTGTTAGCTAAAGTCCGATCCATATGTGGTGTCCTTTAAAGGTCCTTTCTTCGTAGCTCGGCCTTGTAATAATACTGTGCGATTTCAACCTCCTAGTTCGGTAGTCGCTCCCAATTTATGTCATGTAGGAACAGTCATTAGTGATGCGAATTTTTCTCTTCGTCAGAGAGTGATCGCGATCCTTTTGCCCGGTCCACCCCATGGTATTTCCCGGATGGCAGTGATGTCTGCAGTGCATAAGTTGGCCTGCCTTTTTGTTAAGCATTCAATATTCTGATACAAACACTAACGTCATTTCCTTTTTTTTCTTATAGCATGAGGTCAAGAGTTAGATCTCCTATATTTGCGAATCTTTTAGTTGCTTCATAACAATGGTTTCACTTCATTGAGTGGTTTACTCAAAGCACAATATCAAACATCAGGAAGGCGGAGACTGGCACATCAATACTCAGAATTGAGCGCTGCTGTTGTCTGTTTAGCTCATTCGCCCTTGAAATTCCTATCCGAATATGCCAGATCGGGTCATGAAGGTTTTTCTCTTTGTCTAGCCTAATTGGGACTGTAAATGCATCCGTCGACTCCGCCTAGATACAACCTAGGTAAAGACGATGGTGTTATAATGAAATCGCATTTACTACCGTCTATAGTTTCATCTGCTCTATACATATCACTGGGATTAGAGTCTTGTAGCAACTTGTTTTTCATTATTGTCCTTCCCACAGATTGTGTTTGATTATAATTAAGAAAATATTCTATGAACATTCAGAGAACTCAAATCTGATTCTGCTCAGCATTTATTTATTTATTTGGTCTGCGAAAAAGCGAAAGAAGGTTAAGGGAAGTCGCTATATCCTTTTGATAATGACATTAAAGTAATAATGTTTTTTCACATACATGTATATAGGCTTAATACAGTATCTGTCAGATGCCTTAATTGATTATTTTAAAAATTCTGTGAAAAGCATTGACGATAACCCTAAGCAGATACCGACTACACATTTCAAATATATATCGATATCTTTCTCTGGGTTGTATGAAGATACACTCACATTTGGAAAGCAATAAATTACTCAGATTGATATCACCAATGCTTTGAGTAATCTTCATTTAAAGTTTTCATGTGAATTCGAACAGGTCGGTGCTTATAGTAAATTTATTGATTGAAATGACCAACTTGCTCCTAAGAGTATGGCAGCCTATTAAGAGTCCACCTTTGCCCGGGAAATCTAATGAATTCTTAATGAATTTGTTTCCTCTTTGGCCATTTAATATTAGAAAAAAAAATTCCAAAATTTGAATAAAACATATCAGTATTGAACATTCTGGTTCTTAGAGACGGTATAGCCCTTTCACTTTATCGAGCACACACCTGTTCCAGACAATACGGTTGTCAAACGTTATCGTACTTTTATATCTGAGAAAAAAAGAAAATCCCCAAATGGAAACCTATAAATATCGCAGAAAGGCATAAATAACAGAATTGCTTGTGGTACATATTGAACAACATTTTTGTACAATCATCCCATATACGGCTTAGAGGAACAAGGAATTTATAAATGAAAATGTTTACAAGTGCTAACCCATTCTGAATGGGAATTTATCCGTCCACGTGGGTGGGTGGTTCTTTGTCGTTGGAATATTTAACAACCTCAACCACCCAATCTACTACATTGTCATATTCGCTACTCTTATTTTACCATGACATCCCCTACCGTTGGATTGAAGTGAAAAAGTCCACTTGGTTGGTTCACCCAAGGAGGATGGTTTGTGGTAGGTACTTGATGGCTTATGTTTTAAATACGGCGCACGGCGTATGAAAGGATACGTTGGGAGATATAGCGCCGCTAGGTGTTTCCTTTTAAAATTGCTGAATACTAATCAATACGCACGTGTCTGTGTAATTTATTTTACTCACGACTACTGGTTGATGTATTGGAAATTAAAACTGGAAAATCTAGGCCAAGTAATGAAAGTGATTGTGATAAATATTGATCCTATGGAGAAGGGATTTTTATTAAGGTCAGCTAATTTTTAAATTAATGAAATGTTTGTCTTTGGTTATGGAATTAAAAACTTCTTAAGTCGGTCAGTATTATGGTTTTTTTCATTATGAAATATTTTCAGGATTACTCTGCCTCCAAATTAAGCCTTCATCAGCGAGTTGAAAAGCTTTTTTTGAAAATAAAACTGAACAAACAAATCGATTGTTCCTTTTGCGTTAGCAAGAACATCTCGAAATTTTAAAAGTGATTGTAGTCACGTTTTGGGACAACGGAGGCAATTTTTTTTAATTTCTTACTGGCAGCAAACTCATACCCAGACATGAAATGCTAGACAATACGATACGCAAATACACCTTAGCTGATTTCACCTTACACTACTGCACTAGGCACCTTTTCATTTTCCAAGACTGCAGCGAAAAAATCCCCAAGTTGGAGTGAACGTCGGCCAAAAGGGCAGCACTCAATCCCGTAGTAAATACTGATGGGCCTCTAGGTTTGGTGTTGTACATTTGGATTCCTAAACCGAAGATAGACAGAATCTCCAAGGAATAAATCATCCCCCATCAAGAGCAACATAGAGTAGATAAAGTATCGCAGTATTGTTAAAGAGGAATCCGAATCCATTGGCTACCAACAAACCCCGAAATGATGCCCGTGGTATAATGAATATCGAGACAAAAGAAGGGGGAAAATAAAAATACCCAGCCTCCCAGCTCAGGGGTTCAGTTTCAGTCTTTTGACAAGATGAACATTCTACAATTCTACAAAAAAGCCAAACAATTAGCATCTGGTTTCAAAGTAGACGCACAGAGAATTATAGATGCATTCAGATAGCATTTCGAGAAGTCGCTTAATGAGCATAGTGCCGAGAGGATATAATATGGCCACAAACCAATCCACCTTCAGCCCCTGCCATCATTGAAGAAATTGGCTCATCCATTAAAAAATCGATGGATTTTCTCTGATGGATTACCAGCAGAACTCTACAAATACAAATACCCTATGGAAGTACATATGTAACGAAACATCATCAAAGTCTGGATAGAAGAAACCATTTCCGATGATTGAAATATGAGCTGCAGATATCCTATCTACAAGAAAGGCGATCCCATGTCTAACAACACAATAAACTAATTTTGCTCACAACAAAAATTTAATTTTTCATGGTCAATCAGATCATCAATTATGTGCCTCCGATTTCGAGGTATGACGTTTCAAAGTTTTGGTGATCAAAGAATAATTTTTTCCTCGAAAAATCGAAAAATGATATTTGTCATGGCTGATTACGAATTGACCTTTTCTAGCGATTTTAAGGTTTGGTATTAAAAAATTTTTTTTTTCTCGAAAAGTTGACAAATTATATTTTTTATAGGTGATCACGGACTGAGACTTCCATTAGAAGTCTCTGTTTCTGTGATTTGAGAGCTTAGTTTTATTTAGCTCGGTCTAACTCAATTTTTTTCACTATTTTTTTCTCTACATTACAAATTATGGGTCAAATCTACAGGATAGGTTATAAAAGCATTTTAGTCGAAGATTCAAGTCGATCTACGTAGTTTATTTATTGTGCATCAAGATTGGTGGTTCATGTGACAAAGAGTAAAACATTTTCTTTAAAGGCTGTTTAAAATTAAAAAAAAAACACCTCTTCAGGTTTTCAACTTACACAAAAGTAAATCCATCATACTCAATCAATGGTTAGTCGTGTATGTGGCTATAAAAAAAATCCATTGATTTAGTGCACACAAGTTCTTGACTAGGTACACCTTTAAGCATCCATATGTCGAAAACTAAATAAAAGTTTATTATTCCACTGCAATGCTGGTTTTCTTGAAAGATTTCTTACAGACTTTTAGGAATTAAATACTTTTCTGGTGTTTTTTAAACTCTTTGCACAAAGCAATTGAAGATTGAAGATTATGATTTATTTTTAACGCTGAATGTTCGTAGTAACTTTCACTCCTATACTTTCAACAGAATATTGGTTCTACTGTACCTATTTTACGAAACGCCGCAGATAACGTCATCTAATAAACAACCTTGGCAACCAGTTATTGTCTTTTCTATCCATTACAATTAAATACTGAAAACCACAACAGCAGGAAATATAAGATAAATTCAATTACTGACTAATTGTTTAATTAAGTACTAATTATCATTTCGCATTGCAGCACTCAGTCGCATCTACTCAATTATCAAGTACTATCGAGTTAATTTATCTCATCGAATTAGCAGGACCTCGTGGGGTCCATATGAGTACACGTGGAAATCGCACTTGATTAATTCAACTCATTCTGTCAATCAAGAACGAGGAAAAAATAAAAGGAAATCCACATTCCTTTCTACAGAATGAACCATTTTCTGTTGACAAATTGATTGTATATCCTCACATCCTTATGGACCGTTAATTACCTCGCACATAATAATTAAGCTGATTTTTTGATTAACACCACTTTCAGGTTCAATATCCCTTGCGAGCAGTTGACAAGTTCGACAGAAATCCCATCCGGCCATAGGACATTTCCAAAATATTAACGAAGATTGATGAAAGCATGATTCACATGTGGCTTGCTCCAAAAAAAAAAAACAATGGCTTACAAAATTGGCTTCTTTTTGGAAGCAAAATAGGAAATTGCTTGAGAAAAAGAATCGTTCCTGTTATTTCTTGTTTGCCTTTGGAAATTTATATGTCAGAGTTATCAAGATTCAGGAATATGTGGTCATGCGTGAAACTGATACTCTTTTGGCACTCTTTATCCACATTTCAATTTATA
This sequence comes from Rhingia campestris, assembly GCA_932526625.1. Lineage (NCBI taxonomy): Eukaryota > Metazoa > Arthropoda > Insecta > Diptera > Syrphidae > Rhingia > Rhingia campestris. The sequence continues at coordinate 46,825,595 of OW052182.1, read as the reverse complement.
ATATTAAGAGACTTCTCTTTAGTGGAACGACATCCCAGCCAAATGAGATTTTTAGGTATTTAAACGGGAACTTTTCATTCATCTCTTATCAAGGATACTGGTTAAGCGAATAACAGTTTCCCAGAAAAAGTAGATGGGACTTTTTCATGGCGGGACGACTCATATATCAAAATAGCCATGCAGAGAATTTTACCAGAGAGCTTTCGTCTGCCTTAATGAAAGTAGTAAAAAAGGCTCGTCACCCTGAAGATATACATTTGATCCAAACAGGGTGTCAATGAATTGTGAAAGTCTTACTTTTACTTTTCAATGTATTCTACTCTGTATCATTATGAGTCATTATATGTAAGATAAAGAATTAATAAAGTTCGACATATCACTAAGTAGCAACTTAAATATATATCCGAATCGGAATATCGAAATTTCGATGCGCCCTTTGTCCAAAATAATATTGTACTCAAATGAAAGAATAGGTATGTATACATTAAACTGCATTTCAGTTTACCTTCCGCCTTTAAAATAATTTCAGCCACTTCCTATTTTAATTTAAAACACCATATAGGAACTTTTGGGAAGTGATTCTTCCATATTCTCAGGATCAGCAATGACTCAACTACGATTTTTCCTGCTCGACTTGACAAGGTCCTGTTCGGGATTTTCACCCCTGCCTTAGATTTTTTTTGCATTTTTGTAAAGCTTCCAAAAATCTTTCTATCTCTTCGTTTTTACCCACTTTTGTGCACTAGTGACCAAACATTTTTTTATCTCAAAAAAAATCACACACAAGAAATATCTCGTATAATGATTTTTCTAAACACGTCTGCTTCTTTTCAAAGATGACCAAGAAGTGGCTTTATTTCCTTTTTGAGTCGATTCTGTTGTCAGTGCGATAACTGCCGCTCAGAAGGTCTGGGTTTGATTCCCAGCCGTAGCAACACCTTAATGATTTTTTCACTACCCCTCCTCTCGTGATGATCTGACAAATCATCTGTTAGCCATTCGGATTCGGCATAAAATAGAAGGTCCCACCATCGTGCAAGAATTACACACGCACACATGAATGGTTGTGAGAAAGCTCGGCTGGTACGAACGAGCCTGTTGCGCTAAAAATATGTATTTTTTTATGTTAGCGCATTCACACATAACGAACAAATTTTCATGCAACGACGTCTGATTGTTTCCTGACGTTTATAACGGGTCCACCATCTAACGTTTTTTTTTCAACTAGTTCTTATTTCGTGAATGGTAATACTTAGCTCATGTCTGATTTGACAGATAATTAGTTTTATCCTTCCGCTGAACGAATATGGTTGTATATACGCTTGAACAACGCTGGGAAATATTGCGACATTCCTTTGAAAATCATGGTGTTGCAGAATGTGTGCGAAAATTGCGTACGGATTTTGGAAGAAGAGAAGCACCGTCAGCTCCGTATGTTCGTTATCTTGTGAAAAAAGTGAAAGAAACTGGCATCCTCATCGATAAACCAAAGCGTGAAAAGCCAAAAACAGTGCGTACACCCGAGAATATTGCTGCTGTGGCAGAAAGTGTGCGTGAAGCGCCATCAACATCAATTCACCGTCGTTCTCAACAGTTGAACATTTCGGAGACATCATTGAGACGAAGTTTGCATAAAGACCTTGGTATGACGCCATACAAAGTCCAATTGGTTCAGGAGTTGAAGCCAACTGACCATCCAATGCGTTTTCGCTTCGCTAAGTGGACCTGCGATCGACTTAGAGAAGATGCCGATTTTGCCAAAAAAATCATCTTTTCAGATGAAGCTCATTTTGATCTTGGCGGGTATGTAAACAAGCAAAATTGTCGCATTTGGGGCACAGAAAACCCGCACGCATACATTGGAAAGCTGATACACCCAAAACGCGTCACTGTTTGGTGCGGCTTTTGGTCCAGCGGCATAATTGGGCCATTTTCTTCGACAATGAGCAAGGAGTGGCCGTTACAGTCAATGGCGATCGTTATCGGGCCATGTTGAACGAATTTTTGTTCACAAAAATTGAAGAGGAGGATATTGGCAACATTTGGTTTCAACAGGACGGCGCTACGTGCCACACAGCCGAAGCTACACTCGATGTGTTGCGCCCTGTTTTTGAAGATCGAATTATCAGCCGCAGAGCTGATGTCGATGGCCACCTTGGAGCTGCGATTTGACACCTTTTGACTATTATTTGTAGAGTGCCGTAAAAGATAAGTGTAACGCCGACAAGCCAGAGACAATTGACGCTTGAAAGGACAATATTCGTGAAGTCATTGGTGAAATACAGCTATACACAATCGATAATGTGCTTAAAAATTGGAACGATCGTGTAGGCTACTGCATGGCCAGCCGAGGCAGCTATTTGAATGAAATTATTTTCCATTATTAACCGGAAGGATTGTACTTTCAAATAAAAAAAGAAATTTGAGAAAATATTCAGTAGTTTTTTTTATAGCATTTTCTAAAAAAAACATATGAGAAGGCTACAATCCGCTGTGCGGATCGTTGAATACCCTATCCCATCCTATCCATAAAACTAAAATCCCCAAAAAAGGGGACATGGCTTAAAACACGATGTGGATAAATAGAAAAAATGATATAGTGACAACAAATTCTACAGACTGCTTACAAAACACTTTAACGGTTCTACATAAGACAAGGTTTTCTCTTGCATATGTTATGGGGTAGTGTATAAAAATGGTTTTTATATAAAAACACCCCCAAAAAGTGGGCGTGGGTTAAAATGGTATATAGACGAAATGTTCATATTAATAATGTTAATGATTCTGCATCAAAATTTTTTTCGAAAAATTTAAAATTTGACCGAAAACAGTTTTTTATTGAAAACGCCCCCAAAAAGTGGGCGTGGCAAAAAACTTTATATGGACGAAATATAGATATTAATAATGTCTAAATATGTTGTTCAGAAACTTTTTTTAAATTCCTTACGGTTTGGTCAAAAACTGAGTTTTTCTTAAAAGGGGGCGTGGCAGTGGGCGGATTTCAAAAATTTTTACACTTGTTCTGTAGGCAGAGACGAGGATCCTATATACCAAATTTCATTATCCTAGCTCAAAATTTAAGGCCTAAAAATCGGTGACGTACAGACGGACGGACGGACGGACGGACGGACGGACGGACGGACGGACGGACGGACGGACGGACGGACGGACGGACAGACAGACATGGCTTAATCGACTCAGCTAGCGATTCTGAGTCGATCCATATACTTTGAGGTATATGTAGCAAAATTATTTCTCTATGTTACAAACTAAGTATCAAAACTAATATACCCCCCTATGGGATAGGGTATAAAAAGTTATATAAAGTTATTTTGCGGACCCTTTATTATGTCAAGTTTAAGGTGTGATGCTTTTGCTACTGCATACTTCGGCTTTTTCCGGCAAAAGTAATAGATTCTCAACATAACGTTTTTATTTTTCACGCTGATCCCAGATTTCCAATATCACTTGTTTTCGTGCTAGTACGGTGCAAGTTTTTGGCCTGACGCAAAAACGCAAACAACATGGTCGCGGAATCCGCCCTTTTTGTATTGTGACAGTGAACTTTGAAGAAAAGGAGGGGATTTGAATAAAAGTGCGTTCGGTAACTTAGATCCGCGTGCAGATCTTGGGGTAGTGGATGTGCCATTCTTTATAAAGGGTGATTTTTTAGCTGGTTTGGTTTTGGCAACACTGGTTTTGACAGCTGACGTGTGTTTAGTACCTTGTGTCACTGTCAAACAGCTTCAGTTTGGTTTGCAATTTAACCATGGATCGTCTTACAAATGAACAACGCTTGCAAATTATTGAATTTTACTATCAAAATTCGTGCTCGGTTCGAAATGTTCATCGCGCGCTGCTTCCATTTTATGATCGGCATTCTCGACCTTCTGAGCAGTCTATTCGGAAGATTGTGACCAAATTTCGCACCAAATTTACTTTGTTGGACATTAAACCACCAACACGTTTACGTACTGTGCGTAGTGAAGAAAATATTGCGGCCGTATCAGCTAGTGTGACAGAAGACCGCGAGATGTCGATTCGGCGCCGTTCCCAGCAGTTAGGCCTTTGTTACAGCACTACGTGGAAAATTTTGCGGAAGGATTTGGGCGTAAAGCCTTTTAAGATACAGCTGGTGCAAGAACTAAAGCCAGCCGACCTACCACAACGCCGAATTTTTGGTGAATGGGCTCTTGGAAAGCTGGCCGAGGATCCGCTTTTTTATCGAAAAATTGTGTTCAGCGATGAGGCTCATTTTTGGTTGAATGGGTACCAAAAGCAAAATTGCCGCATTTGGAGTGAAGATCAGCCAGAAGCATTGCAACAGCTACCAATGCATCCCGAAAAAGCCACTGTTTGGTGCGGTTTATGGGCCGGCGGCATTATTGGGCCATATTTCTTCAAAGATGATGCGAATCGCAGCGTTACTGTCAATGGTGAACGCTACCGAGCGATGATAACAAACTTTTTTTTGCCCGAAATGGAAGTTCTTGACTTGCATGATATGTGGTTTCAACAAGACGGTGCCACATGCCACATGCCACACAGCACGCGAAACAATGGCGCAATTGCGAGGCGAGTTTGGTGAACAGTTAATTTCACGTTTCGGGCCGGTCAATTGGCCGCCTAGATCGTGCGATTTGACACCATTAGATTATTTTTTGTGGGGGTATGTCAAGGCTAATGTCTATAGGGACAAGCCCGCTTCGATTGACGCACTGGACGCCAACATCCATGCATTCATTCGTGAGATACCGGCCGATATATGTGAAAGAGTATGCCAAAATTGGACTCAGCGGATGGGCTACCTGAGACGCAGCCGCGGTCAACATTTGCATCTTTAAACATTGAATTGCAAGGTTCAAACTATCGATTCAAATAAATATTTTATTCATTTTTTCGAATTTTTGGTTTTTTTTTTTAAAAAAAAGTTCTTAACCTCTTAAAAAATCACCCGTTATAACAGCGATATAGGTTGGGGTCGAGGCCTAGAATCTTTGGTAACAAAACATTTCGTGTTGGACCCATGACATTTGTCACGAATATCCCGCGTTCGTTTTTGAGTGTCCACTTATGTTTTAGATGTTGCCGACAAATTTATTTATTGCCTTTGTGTATGATATATACGTTTGTATTGTGCCGAGTTTGTTTTATGTCCGGCTATCCACCATAACACTTCTGTTGCACCCTCAAGACAGGTAGTAAAACGGCAGATGTTCGGAGGCGCCTAGAAAAATCAGATTTACAAGACAAGCAGTCGCAGCTCATAAACACACAGTCCTTCTACATACAACGGCACGAACAATGCAAAACCAAAACTTGATTTTTTTTCAAAACAAGCAAACAATGGAACGAAGTTCCAAAAGACGTATTTCCACCAATATACAATTGAATACCATAGTCAATAAACATCTCCAAGCATCACCTCAGGGCGGTCTTGAAGCGTTGTAGTTACGCCTTGCCTGAGAAAGGTTTAAAAAAAGCGGGCGAATAAGAGATCTTTTTTTTTTTTTGAGCTTCGAACCTAACTTAACATTGTCGGACATGTGTCTTTTCTGCCTAGAATCATTCTGCAGTCATTTACGTGGACAAACTGTTGCACGTTCCTCGGTCTCTGTCTGTTGTGAAGTTCCCTCAGCAAGTTCGTACCAATTCTTGTTGCTTACTCAAGGTCCTATGACTGATGAAACCATGAAACCTCCACTGTCTACCACTTTCGATACGGAAATCTAAAATAAAAGAAGTAGTTGAAAAAAAGGGCTCAGTGGCGCGATGGTTAGTGCGATGAACTGCCGAGCAGGAGGTCTGGATACGATTCAGTGCCCTATCAACACCTAAATGAACTTTCACTGGCCCTCCTCTCGTGATGGTCTGACAAATCATCCGATTAATATCGATTGTCAAGAATAGATTATATCTCAACTTAGCCATTCGGGGTCGGCATAAAACAGGAGGTCCCGCCATCGTGCATGAAATACACATGCACACATGAATGGTTTTGAGAAAGCTAGGCCTTGAGTACTAACGAGTCGATTGCGGCAAAAATTTGTATTATGTGGTTGGAGAAAAAATAAGGGATGGATGGTGACTCTTATTGCCGTTAGCTCTTCATGCTCTCAATGGGCGCACCAATTATGTTGTAGTGGTACTCGCCAATAATTAAGCAGCGAAAAAGTCGTGATACCATGAATATTGCTTTATATATATATAGACAACAAGCTGTCCCGTCAAACGTTGTTTTGATTTACAAAAAGGGACAACTTCTTTATCAGTACATTAATAATTGACTATTTGATTTTAGTTAATTCATTTTTCAATTTTTCTTTTTTCCTAAACCTTCGCGGAGCAATTACGAACAAATCCGCAGAAGGAAGTATCCAATTTGGTCCAGTCGTTTTCGAGTTTTAAGCATCCGAACAAACCAAGATCCATTTTTATATATATAGATAAACTTGTTATCCATGGTTCGTAGACACAACTTATTTGAAAATATACAATTAAGCTTAAATTCCAAGACCGAAATAAAAAAAAAATTGCTACATCATTGTTTTACCAGTGCATAAGATACTTAACTGGCTTCAAGGTTAAAAGTAACTTAACAGTAGACTGAGTAACTGGTAAAGAGTTACCTACTTTGAATATTTTTCAAAACTACGGTATTATGAAAGATTTCACTCACAAAGCTTTTATCTACATTATAACATTACCATCAATCATCTCCGAGTGCACGCATATTTCTCTGTAAATGCAATCCCTTTGTGAATACGACTGTAACTACTCCTCCGTGCGTCGCCGCGTTAAGCGACACAAATATGTTGATGTGTACTCTGAAGATGAACAAAATGAGGCAAACGCTTTCCGTCGTCAAAAGGATTTTCAAAGACAATGTGAAACATCTGAAGCCTTATCATTGTCCCGAAATGATGCACACATTATACTCGAAATAAGAACTTATTTTTGCTCCTGTAAATGTACAAACATACCTGCATAGTATTCACATGGTGGCAAAGACTGTGGTGGCGCACTTCTTATTGGCAGCACTTTGTCCTTAATTCCCCCATTAATTTACTGGTTGAAAAGAAAACATAAACACAACATCTGAATCTAATTAAAATGTGTGAATACAAGACAAATCGTATCGTGTAGAGAGCCAAAAGTTTGCAAAATGTTGTCGGAATTTAGAAAAGTTGTCAAGGCAAACTTCCCTCGGGATAGGGACATTTCTTATGCTGGCTGGCAGAGCTCTCTAAGGCCTTGCAGATATTTACGACTGAGTTAACGTCTTGTTGTAATTACAAGGGAATATTGTTGCCAAATTATTAGGTTACTCGAAAGCTGTGAAGCGTAAAACATTTTATTCGAAATGGGCTCCACGTGCCTTTTAGCAACTGACTGTGAAGTGACGGGCTGGAACTTCATCTATCACAACAATTTATTCGCCGAGAGCTTGCATTAAGGACTCTATATTTAAGTGTACAGCATAGCTAGCCATTTCCAACGTGTGGGGCTAGACTGCTCCATCATCCATTTGCATTTTAAGCAGCAGAACAATCTCGTTGGAAAGTCTAAGCCCCTTGGGTGAATATTGTTTAGTTGAGAGGTATAATGCAAAGAATACAAAATATCGGCGTCATTTTACAAGCAATTATAGACTTTCACCAATGTTTTGGGTCCTTTATCTCAAAAATGAGGGTAGATATGGAATCCAATCACTTTTGATTTTTGCATCATTGCGACTGTGTGTATATGTTTGTTTTCTACAGCCTAACAAACATTTTTGAGAAATTTATTTTTGCAGAATCTTCGACGACTCTAATGACTGGTTTCATAGTGGGAGTTTAATACGCAGCTTAGTTATGTAAAATGCAGAGCTTAAGTTTGGGCTTACATTCGGGTTTCACATTCATTTAAAAAGTGTGGTTTACATAAGCCACCTAAAAGTATATATTCTGCGAATATGACGCACCAAAGTTAGTTCGGACACCACCCATGGAGTTAGTCTCTACTACATCCAACAACGAAAAAAAGAATTGTATGCCACTTGCGGAGGACCAGATATAAAAGTGACGATAACGAATTTAGACGAGACGCTGCCTGATTTACTCCGTTATAAGAGAGTAGATACTTATTGAGTAAAACAATATCCCTAATTAAAAAAAGAGAAAAATATTGCAAAAATATTATTGTCCATAAATAAAATAGTTACATAAAACCAATGTAATGTGCTAATGCTGGTAACATAGAATGATGAATTTTTTCTCCGACAACAGGGTACTCCTCTTAAGCCGGCACTGTTAAACACAAAGTTAAGTTAAACTGTAGATTAATCTGAATGATCTCACCACTCCTCTTGCTCTAACCGGACAGGGCTTAGTAGCTATGAACTGTTGGGTCGGGTATGTGATGGATTTGTAACCTAAGGAGCACATCTTGAATATCAGACAAAGGCATTCTTGATTCGCCTTGATTTCCGCATGGAAAAGGCAACAATTATTAGAAATGAGGAACTGATATGTTTAAGCCCAACATGGGAAAAGACGAATCCACCCACACCAAAGATGTTTTTGATGCCATCCGTGTAAATGAGAACCATGTTGTCATTCCCAACTGTATCCTAATTCCATTCGAGACGACTTCACAGATTAATTAAATTATTATTACATTTTCATAAAGTGTAGATATGCATACATTTTGTTTGTCCAAGTGTTTAATAATTCACTTTCCCATTAACACCTTTCTGGTAAAGGAACACTACATTTATTCCATGCAATGCAGAAACCAAAAAAAATCACCAATAGCACTACTATGTATACAAGTAAATATCCTAGTTCTCCTAACGATCGTCTACCTCTGTATCCTCCTCTTCCACCGACTTCCCAGTCCTATTTATTTATTTTTTTCAAAGTTGTTTTATGGAATTTTATGTAGGTCCGACGAGAAAAAATGCTTCTGAAAACGTGTATCTATATACATATATACGTTACTAGGAATGTGAAATGAATGAATATACATATGTGTAGCGTTGCAACATGATTAAAAAGAACAGACACCTACCAGGTAAAGCGCTTTTTCTGTCTCGCTAAAAGTCTCTCGAGGTATATGTATCTAAATGAAGTATTGAACGGATTTCTAAACGGCATGTGGCAATCCTTTCCTTATACATAACACGCAAAGCTATACCTACCTCTGCTCTGTGTTTTAGATGATGTTGCAATCTGTGCACAAAAAGTATGTTGTGGAAAGCTGCAACATGTGTTATAGGCAAAATTAAAATTGGATGTTCTTTAAAAATTGAACTCTGTCTAGTCTTTAATTAATAGCTAAATTATAGTTTTATCCAGATGAATCAACCGGATTTTAATAAGGAAATTATAGTTAAATAGGAATTGCAAAACCACAACCTTTGGATAAACATCATCGTTGATAGGAAAAAAATTGAGGTAGTTAGGGAGGGCATCTATATCTGAGTCAACATTTACCCTACGAATGACACCATAGTTTAGATACAGTGATCTCCGGAAATATATGTTCATCCAATTTGGATATTTTGAATCTATTCTATGTCTCTGAACAACCCGAATATTATTGGTTAAATTGATTTGATTGAAGCGGCGTAGACAAGGACTGGGATGACCGGAATCTTATACGGGATCTTCTTAGTAGTTCGATTGAGGGATTTGTTACTAAATTGCCTTCTTAGCCCGAAGAAACAGCACTTGGCAAGAGTAATTCTTTGTTTGATTTCTGATGATATTTCGTTATCAGAGCTAATAGCGGAGGCATGGTAGACAAAGTCCCTCACTTCCTCAAAGTTGTATCTATCAATGGTGACGTTCTGTCCGATTCGTCGATGTTTTGTGTTCTTTCGTGTACAACATATTCTTGATCTTACTCTTATTTACTGCTTAACCCATTTTTACAGGCTCCTTCTTTATATGTAATAAGCTTGGCTATGCATTCATGTTGAGTCCTATCAATGATCATGTCAATATCTTCGACGTATTCCAGTAACTGGAAAGATTTATGAAAGATTCTACCTCTGGTGTTGACTTGGTCACATGACAGTGCATCGTCTTGCCTGAAGAGTTTGGGCGGTATACCAAAACTAAACATGGTTCATATAGTTCGTCTATATGAATGCTGTCTTATGCGGCTTTGAGCATCTGCTGAAGTGTGAAGATGTGCACCAGCAGTTCTGTCATATTTTCAGCATCGGCTGTCTCAAATTCTTTCCTTGTTCATCTCGATAGGTTTGTGTTTGTGCAATTTTACTTATTTGGTAAAACTTACGAACATCTTTCCTGGAGTGGTACCTCTCTATGTCTTCGACCGACCTATTTTCTTATAAAGCTCAGTTGCAGTTCTCGGTTTCACATGTAGCTTTGCCTTGTAAACCTGGATTTTTGCTAAGAGCATCTTTCGCAATTTTTCATCAAAGAGGGGTTTCCTTGTGATGGATACGAGAACGTACCCTATCAGTTGCGACGGATCTAATGGCTTTGTTGACAACGACGCCATTGTTATTCGACATTAAATTTTTTTTTGACAGTATTAGGTATTTATTGTGGGGGGTGGACATCCGCATTCTTGCCTGAACTGCATCAAGGTAGTGGTCCGAGTCGATGTTATCCCCTCGGATTGTTCGGTCACCCAAAGTAGAGCTCGTAGAACCAATTCTTCGCAATGTCATATCTCATATCTTTCCTCCGTCCGCGCATATAAGTCTTATGTTGGTGAATTTAGCCTTGATGGAAATTGTTTTAATGTGTTCGCTAACGTCTTCAAGGTATAAAACGTATTGCCTAAGTATGACACAAATAAAAAATACAGATCCAAAAAGTCGCTATTTCTTCTCACTATTCGAGTGGACTGCAACACCTTAGTTCACAAAGAAGTTTTACTTGAGTTAACTACCAGTGCCAAAAATGGTTTTCAGTCGCTACTGGGTATTCATATGTAATTGCATTAGTAACGACATTCTACTTAAAGATCTACATAAGTACCTTCCAGGACACCACTTCTCCGATTGCGTAGTATTTTTAACTTCTCAATGGGGCGGGGATTTCAGCCTCAATACACACTTTCGGCTTATCTATAGAAAAACAAAAAACCCCAGAAGATATCCAAAAACATAAGTGACATTTTGAGAATTCCTAGCTTTTGTTGATAAGATACCAATTAAATGATTGACTTATCGTTCATACATTACAGCAATTTAAAGTCGTCAATCTAGTGGCGCTCATTTAATAATCTACATCGGATAATTTCATGTAGCTACGTATGTACGTAATTGATTTTATAATTGCCTTGAAATGAGTTAAAGTAGCGTAGATGTAAGATACGTAAAACGCTGAAATACAATTATTCGAAAAACCCAATTGACGTTAGTTACTTCAAATATAAAAGTATGAGTATGTCAGCACGGTTGTCCAACCTACTTACCACGAGCACCCATTTAACCAAAAAATACCGAATGGACATGTCCTTCGTATTTGCGTTTTAAATAGTGATTTTCAAACCTCAGTACTAATTTGGGGATAAAACGATTTCAGATCAACCTTATTACTTACATACTTACGTATTTGGCCATGGAAACAGTCTTCAAATACACACATAATATTGTTTAGCTTCATTGTCTCCTTACGCATGCACTCATGTGAGATGTATAACTCCCTTAAGGTATTTTGGAAAAGTGTTTGAAAAAGATATTTGACATCATTGTCTAATTTCGTCCATATAAACTTTTGAGCCAAAAATCCAGTTACTAGGCATTATCAATCTTCAATATGAGTTTGTGCTTATATTTGGTTAAGTGAGTGATTCACAAATATTCTTCTCTATCTGAAAAAAACAAAATTTATTGGTCTCTAAACAAAAAATGGCTGCTTCAACAATAAACCGCCGTAATAACATACAACCCATGTAAGATTTCCGTCGATAAAAATTATTACCTGCAATCGATTCGAAATAATCGATAGGTAGGTACTAACTGTTCAAGTGGTTATACGATTAAATTTCCTATTTATAAACACATTAAGCAAGCATTTATTAAGACAGTAAATATACGATTTGGAATACATTATGTTTTGCTTTGCTTATCGAAAGGTTAATCGGTCCAAGGATTTTTGCAATTCTAAAGGCCTAAACACACCAGAAACATTTTAGTGTGCAAATATTTTTTGCAAAATAGTGTTCATGGTTTTTAAATAGATATATTAAGTATAACGAAATGCCTAGTACATTTTAATAACTCGTGGCTCTAAAGAATGGGATAAGGCAATACGAGATATATACAGCATTGAATAATTTTCAAATATATTTGGCTAGTAAAATGTGAAACGAAAAATTATTTAAAAAAAATTAGACTTTGGCAGCACTTCGACTACCCTCCATGTAATGTATATCATTTCAGTGATAAACATACAATCAGGTGTTAAATAGGACTGAAAATATTTACGTACCTAACCAAAAAAAAAATAAAATTGAAAGCATTTACAAGACTTTTTATAAATTTGGATTTAAACATGTTTGAAATATAATTTATAATATAAATTCTATGAAAAAAATTATAACGGATTTTTATATTTAGAACTAAATTTAGAAAACGTCAATTTAATAAAATATATGTATGCAACAAAATATTAAATATTTGCCATTAACGGTCCATACATGGGACAGTCTTTTTTCACAAGTCTGTCTTGAAGCGAATTTTTCACCAGCAAAATCGTCCACCATGAAAAGGAACAGGTGGCAATAATTTGGTGCACGGTCCGAAATATGAGGTAGGATGCATAAGAACCACCCAGTCGGCCTCACGAACCTTCTAGCGAATTACTTTCTATTTGTGTGTCCACACTTTTCCTCACCAGTCAACATCCGCTTAGTTTTGGTTTTGATTCACCAGTGCTTCGCAGATGGAAATTTGTTTCATGAGTTTTTGTTTCGTTAGCTTGTGTGGCACCCATATATTAAGCTTTTTTTTTATCCAGGTTTCTTTTTTAAATTGATCCAACCGATTTTTTGTGCAAATCGAAACAACTTATTTTTATTATTATATCGATTTTTTTTCTATATCGACATTTTCAACAATTGGAGCATGGTGCATCTTTGACAGCGAAATTACCGGAACGGAATCGACGAAACCAAAACTGCTGTTGATTGGCATTGAACCATAAACACTACTCACATTCTCAGCATCCTGGCTTGCATTTTCGTCTTTATCGAAGAAGAACTGTAAAATATTGCGCATTTTCTCTTTGCTAGTATCCTTCTTAGACCCACGCTCAACCAATCACAAAACTGTCAGTGATGTTTTTTTTTTGTATGAAATCTTTCTAATGTAATTTAGTATAGGTCCGATAGGACCTTCAGATTACTAAAGCCATCTGCTGGAAAAATAATGGACTTCTTTTTTCTACACCTGTTATGTTTTCTAACAACTGTAAAAATATTTAAGACTAACGGCGTCTTAACGAAATTTTGAGTTTAATCCAATTATGAGAAATAAATATTTTCTGCAGTATCGAGAACGCAAAAGCAAGTACGTAAGACCTAGCACCAAACACTCGTTTTGAATCGCCTAATATAACGACACCTTCTTTTGAAGATCGACAGAGTTGTCATATTTTCAAAAGATTCTTGTTGCGTCAAACTTGCCTCGTAATGAATAAACTATGTTGACATTTTTTAATTGTTTACATTTGATTTGTTAAGCTTACGCTTGAACGTGTAGATGTCATACGTACCTTACTCATTTAAAAAGCAAGTCAGTCAAAAAGTTGTAGCAATTGTTTGAGAATTCGCAGCAACTTCAGTTACTTAACAGTAATCATTTCCTTATGCCCAAAAATGCATGTGCAGATTTATTCCCACAGTGAGCATACATAAATATTTTAATAGGCGTGAACATCTTCAAAACTATGTGAATGTTACTGATAACACAATAGTAAGTAACAACTCTAAAATAAGTTCAAATATACCAGATAATATCCTCGATAATGGTCTTACATTCGCCGTATTTTTTCAGCAATCACAATCACCGTTTAGTAGAAAACATAACAATATCCTTCCATAGATAAGGTGACCAATCCACTCATAATAAAATCTTAACATACTTGCTTTATATAACGCAGAACATAATCTAAGACGTTTCTTAAAAAAACAAAAGCCCGATATCAACCACACTAGTAATATATGGTTCCGGTGGAATTTAACCGCAACCCCCAACCATATCAAATCTCGATTAGCTGATAAAACGAATGCCACTTGATTGCTAATTCATGTTTTCAATTGTCAAGTCCATTGTCATACTTGTACTTATTAAAAAATTAAATAAAGCGTTTATTACATAAATCTACATTTCTAGGATCACTTATTCAAAAGACTCTCTTTGAAGGGTCCAATGTCAGCAGCATACGCCATTAAGGCGGGAATGTTACTCTGCTCGTAGTTACCGGTGAATGTATGGGCGTAGGGTCCAGAAGCAAACACAGCCACATCATCTCCACCATGTGTCTCTGAGTCGAGAGGAGCTGTTGCCATGTACTCATATTCTGGATCTTGAAGGTTGTCCACAGAGACATCCCGACGACCGTAGTTCTCCGAATAGGTGGTCCAGTAACCAGGTCCATTAGCGTATGACAAAATAGTGAAAGGAAGACCGTCATCCGCAACATCATTGCTCACACCGAGAATGTCTTGAGAACGATACTATAAAAGGGATAATTATTGTTACAAATAAAAAAAAAATTTAGAGTTACTTACCGGATAACCATTAATTGTCATTGTGTGCGAGTGATCAGATGTTACAACAATTAGAGTGTCATCCTCCGATGTCATATCCCTGGCTAACTGTATAGCCCTAGCAAACTCCTCGGTGTCTTCCAATGCCTTTCTAGCCCAGGTCTCGTGATGCGCCATGTCAATACGAGCACCCTCAACGAACAGGAAGTAACCGTTATCGTTTTTCTTTAGGATCTTAATGGCAGCTTCTGTCATCTCTGTAAGTGATGGTTCTGCCAATTGCGCACGCTTTCTAGCAATATCGCCATGGAATGGACAATGATTCGAACTGAAAAGACCCATCACGTAATCGGTCTTTTCCAGATCAAGTTCCATCAAACCTTTACGACACCACACATACGATGCATTGACACCTATTGACTGCTTCTCATCGAGCCACTCTTTAATAAGATCCCTGCCATCGGTACGTCTGCCCTTAATACCTTCCTCATCGGATTGCTGTTTCCCACGGAACTCACGTCGTCCACCTCCCATGATAACGTTCAAATTCTTTCCAACCTCC
Source organism: Rhingia campestris (assembly GCA_932526625.1). Taxonomy (NCBI): domain Eukaryota; kingdom Metazoa; phylum Arthropoda; class Insecta; order Diptera; family Syrphidae; genus Rhingia; species Rhingia campestris. The sequence goes on along the minus strand of OW052182.1, from coordinate 46,810,291 downwards.
CAGTGGACCAATTGACGAGCAATGTCAACATTGTCCTCAGGACTGCAATTGGCCGAAATAATGTTTGTGTCACTCTCCCAGCCACGTTGGGCGGTGTGAGCGTATGTTCCGGCTGGCGAAGCATGTGTCACACGAGCTGTTGTCACAAAACCGGTAGATTTGCCAGCGTCTTGAGCCCACTTGGCAATGCTCTCAGTATGTGTGGAAGGATCTTGACCCTTTTCACAATCGTAACGAGGTACTTGAGCATTTACTCCTATCGTACCGTAGTTGCCTTTAACTCCGCTCAAATAGGCTGTGGCCGTGCAAGCAGAATCGGCTACTTGCTTATTAACGCAGTATGTCTTTGACAGTCCAGTATAGGGGAACTTCTCAAAAGACACCTGCATTGAGCTGTCACCCATATAGTTTCGAGTTGCTGTCATGGTATGAACTGACATACCATCCCCAAGAAACATGATAATATTTTTGGCGCGTTTGGTATTGATTTGATCATTGTTCAGTTTTTCAGCAATAGTCGCTTGTGCTTTGTTGACCCAGTATTCGGTTTCCAATTCTTCGACATACTTGACAGCACTTCGAGGCAACGACTTTAATCTTGGATGCACTACAAAAGAAGAAAAAGGAAACACATTGTGGGTTATTTAAACTGGATGGATCCTTTCATTTTCATAGATTTTGAGGAGTAAGGAGGTATTTACTAATAGCACGGTGAAACTTTAACTTATATCTAAATAACTATAAATATGATACAAGATGCTTTACGCTTGAAGCTTAAGGTTTGCAAGCCTATTTGTTCACATCTGCATTGCATTCTATCTCTATGACAGACTTGGGAACTTGAAGAATACGTTTGCACACTGTGACGGCAGTGGTTTAATATAGCGGGGGTCCTAAGTAAATACATATATTTAATACTAATTTAGTTCAGAGGCAAATTTTTAAGAGCATCATCAACTTAAAAATAAAACATATGAGAGGCTACAATCCGCTATGCGGATCGTTGAATACCCTATCCCATCCCATCCTTTAAATTAATATCCTCAAAATATAGGCCTTATGGCGATGAAATACAGAAAATGACATTGTCACAATATATTGCTCAGACAGTTTCTCAAAATCTTGTGTGGTTCGACAAAAAACAACGTATTCCTATTGCTAATGCCTTGGGATGGGGTATACAAATGGTTTTTGTAAGAAAACGCCCCCAAAATGTGGGCGTAGGTGAAAATTATCTATGGACAAAATGTTTATATAACCATTTCGGAAGTATTTGCATCAACATTTTTTTCGAAAGTTTTAAAATTTGGACAAAAAGCGTTTTTTACTAAAAACGCCCCCAAAAAGTGGGCGTGGCAAAAAACTTTGTATGGACGAAATATAGATATTAGGATTGTCTTAATATGCTACTCAGACACTTTTTTGAAATTCCTTACAGTTTGGCCAAAAAATAAGTTTTCCTAAAAAGGGGGCGTGGCAGTAGGCGGATTTCAAAAATTTTTACACTTGTTCTGGTGGCACGGACGAGGATCCTATATAGCAAATTTCATTATCCTAGCTCAAAATTTAAGGCCCAAAAACCGCTGACGAACAGACAGACGGACGGACGGACGGACGGACAGACAGACATGGCTAATTCGACTCAGCTGGCGATTCTGAGTCGATCCATATACTTTGAGGTATATGTAGCAAAATTATTTCTCTATGTTACAAACTAAGTATCAAAACTAATATACCCCCCTATGGGAAGGGTATAAACATATGAGAGGCTACAATCCCTATCCCATCCCATCCTTAAAATTAATATCCTCAAAATATAGGCCTTATGGCGATGAATGGATGGACCATATCATTCTTTCTTTTGTTCTTCTCTTGATTTATATTGTTTTTTTTTTCTATGTTATACATATATTATATTGTTAGTTCTATATAAAATGTGTTTCAAAAATTGACTTTTGATTTTCTCTCCCTTTTTGGGAAATTTTCAAGCAAGACAAAATATCAGTAATTATTTTTAAAATAGTTGTGCAAACCGCGTATTTCACTCCCCATCGATCTGATGTTGGTTACCTCTTTAAGGTGGCGGAGAGCTTAATTATACAAGAGTTATTTATTTGTTCGCTCAGCTCCAATATGTTTGGTGTACCTAGTACTCGCCTATTCTAAAGGGTGATCCAAAAATCTAATCAATGTATTGAGGAACATTTTCATTTGAGGTTCATTCCATTTAATGTTTAAAGATAACTTCCTTCAAATGTTGCTCTCGAATAAGTCTTAAATGGTCCATACTGTGGGTCGAATTTTTAAGCATATCGGCCGATATTCCATGAATAACATGAGTTATGTTGGCGCTCAAAGCTTCAATCGTTTCGAGTTTATTAACGTAAACAAGAGATTTCGCATATCCCCATTGAAAGTAATTCAATGGTGTCAAAACACAAGATCTTGGTGGGCAATTGACAAGACTATTGCTTGCGATGATGTTTTGTATCGAACGCACTCTATAATTTTTAGTTCCTCGAAATTAACCAGAAAGTACTTGGTTAGTAGAAGTAATCACCGGTTAGTTGACTCTGATCGGTCAATTTAAATTTTTAATTCCATAACGTAAATAAATAGCTATAAATACGTATTAATAATAATTAGCTATCACGTAATAATCAGTATTATTATAGCAGCTTGTCATCGCCAATAACACAATTATTCCGATCGCGCACTAATATCGAAACGGGTATTAAGTCTCCGTCACTGACAAGTATCAGACATTGACTTGCTTTTATGTAGTTATGACACATTAAATGCTGGTATGTCTGCAAAATCAAACATTACTAAGTTCATGCGATTTTCAGAGTTAAAATACTCATAAAATAATTTAAATGCTCAAAAAGTTTACTTTAATTTCAGAACATTAAAATGATTTATTGGCTAAAATCGTAAAACGTATTTCATTCATAAAAAGTTAATAGTGTGTTATTACCCAGATGGGGTCAATGCAACTTTTATCAGCGCAATTGAATAAACAAAAGCCCAATAGTGGATTTATTTAAATCCACATTAAGTTTAAATTAATTACAAAAATATTTAAATAGCTATTACACCAAAAAGTTGAACTATTTTTTATACACCAGCGCACCCTATCGTGTTTATCCGTTAACAAAAAGTGGTGGATGCACGACTGGGTCGCATATATAATTATAATATCCGTTATATAGTAGGTACATATGCCATTAATATTGATTTGTACATCCCATCTATAAGTAATTTGGAAAAATATTGTAATGGGGGCAAAATTGGAAGTTAAGATTTTTGAAAATTTGTATGTTTAGAGTTTCCCGATTCAAAAAAAGTAGTTTTTAAAAATATATGTCCCACGACTGGAGTCGGGAGTCTGGATTCTGTTATTAATATTAGAGCCCAGCTACTATTCTTTTTAGGTCGATTTGATTGACATTTGGAGCATTTGTCCCTATTGTTGGTGCAGAGTTTTAAAAAATAATTTAACATTTTAATTTAAATATACAGCTGAGTTTACACATATATCCGGAATAAAATTGCATTAATAGGTTTTGGCTTATTTAATTATAAATGGTGTGTTTCATCTTATTTACGATTTGGTGAGAATTGGATTTGTTCAAATCTTATAATCAAACACAAAAGGCCACTAAATGTCCGGGGTTTGTTCGAGTCGTATTTATTTTTATTTACATGCTCTATTTCCAATTTCTTGCAAACTTTTACTATTGACTAGTCGAATGAAATTGAATAACTGAGTTACTACTAACGTATTAAGCAATAGATATTCTAGTTTAGGCCACTAAAGCAACATTATTTATTTCTACATCAAAAATGCAATTACCGATTTTCTTCAGTTTCTTTATTCAAAGTTCTTAGAACCAATGTTGCACACAATTTATTTTCAGTTCTATCATCAATATTAACGGAATTAAAACATCGAGTGTTTAAGAAACGCGTTAGGAATGTTTATCCAATTATTTGTAACCAATAGTCTGTAAAAAGTATTGGAACTTTTAATTAGTGTTCTAACCAAAATTGCTTTCACAAAATCAATTGAAGAAATTAAGGTCTTAGACCTCGTATTCGTAATTATTTCGCACAGCACATTTAAAAACAAAAAATACTTGATGAAAATCACTTAGAACACAAACATCCGCTTTTTACACCAATATCCTTTTTCTTTTAATTCACAAAACCTAATCGTATCCTTGCTAAATTTGATATTTCAACCAACTGCCAACAGAAAAATAAACTCACTTTCATCAGCATCCGCGATCGCGATAATCGCCAAAAAGGCCACAAAGACAATTAACAAAACTTTTGAAGACATTTTCATGCTCCTAAATGCGCACACGTTACGGGAGCTGAACACCAACTGTTTGGCCAAGTGTCCAAACGAATAATTTTATGCAAGCGGACAAAGTCTGCTAGACAGCAACTTCACTAAATTGCCTCCCTAATCTTATCGATGGAGCGCAATCGAATTGGAAAAATCATTACTGATCGTAAAAATCAGACTTGATTGATTTGTTGAAACGTGACAGACCTTTGAACCAAACACGAGATATTCACGTTTTCACGAGGATGACCACTGGCTGGCATACGCATGAATGGAATAAACGCAAATCAATCAGCTTGATCTGTCATTCAGTGGTCGAGTGAAAGATGTTTAAAAAAAAAAACACTCGAAGTATATCTTATCTATATACCTAGCTTCTTAGGTAGTATACCTCATAAATATGCCAGTTGCTGTCCGATGTTTAGTCAGTTGAAATCAGAATCTAAAGAAAGTTGTTCATCATGAGGCCAAGTCAGTTGCTATTTGCGGGTGTGCTCTTGTTCACTGTAGTCGGTGCCTTTGCCATGCCAAAGAGATGTCTTGAAGCAGATGACTGTTACGAGAAGCAAATGCATCCCGATCTACCTGATGACCCGAGCATCAAGAGGTCTGTAAATGGTGAGGAAACCACCGAGTTTTGGATGGAGCACGGAAAATCATTCGTTCTCAATCAAACACAACGTCAAGTGAACACCAAACGGGCCAAGAACGTCATTTTATTTCTGGGCGATGGGATGTCTCTGGCTACGATAGCAGCATCTCGAATGTACATTGGCGGTGAGGAGGAGCAGTTGGCGTTTGAAAAATTCCCCTACACTGGTCTTTCAAAAACATACGCCGTCGACAGAACAGTACCAGATTCAGCAACAACTTCTACAGCGTATCTCTGTGGTGTCAAGGCAAATTATGGAACAATCGGTGTAAATGCAAATATTAGACGTACCGACTGCGAGGCAACCAAAGATAAGTCAAATTATGTGAATTCCATTGCCAAATGGGCAATGGATTCTGGCAAATCAGCAGGTTTTGTTACAACCGCCCGAGTGACACATGCTTCTCCAGCTGGTTCTTATGCACACACCGCCGATCGTGTATGGGAAAACGATAGCAAAGTAAAGGAAGACTGTGGTGAAGACTCCGGAATTGATGATATAGCCGTTCAACTGGTTCATGGTGAAGTCGGAAGCCGTTTGAAAGTGATGATGGGCGGTGGTAAGAGGAATTTCCTCGATGCATCCATGCACTCCAAGGGCAGACGATCAGACGGACGGAATTTGATCGATGAGTATAAGGATCAGTCAGCTGGTAATGCATATGTGGAGACTCGCGATGAACTCATGGATTTGGATTTGAAGTCAGTGGATCGGCTGTTGGGGCTTTTCCAAAATAATCACATGAAATACCATTTGGAGACGGTTGACGAGAATATTGATCAGCCCACACTGGAAGAGTTGACCAGGAGGGCGATTGAATTCATGCAAGACGATGAGAATGGTTACTTCTTGTTTGTGGAAGGTGGACGTATTGATATGGCACATCACGATAACGAGGCGAAATTGGCGCTGGACGAAACGGAACAGTTTTCGAATGCTATTGCAGCGGCACGAGCTATGACCAACGAGGAGGACACTTTGATCATAACGACTGCAGATCATTCGCATGCGTTCAGTTTTTCTGGGTATTCGGTAAGTTTTGGTATGCATTTGAAAATTAATTTAGTTTTGTTAGCCGCCTGGAATAGGAAAAACAGTTGATAGATTTTGCGGTTCTATATTTACACAGTTCGCCCTCCTTGCAGGATTTTAATTTGCTTTCATTATATTACTCTACTCTGAACTAAGCTGAGTTGTACCTCTTCTACCTCTTTCAGTGTCTCATGTCTGCGTATGCATGTGACCGAAATGACCGTCAATATAAATACACGCAGTGCACTTTATGATATCCAGAATCGATATGGAAAACTAAGGGTACTAATAAGTTTATATGTTTTTCTAATTAGAACCTCGGGTGTATAACTAACATATGGCGGGCTGTGCCAGCACAACCCGTCATAGGACAATTTTTCTTCTATGGAGTGCGTCATCTGTATAGAATTCATGATTCTAGCTACTTATTGTCCGTCAACGTTTCAAGTCTATACAATTTTTGGATTGGCCAAGTTTTTATGCATGACGGAGGCCATTAGCTTAATATTATAAACCAGAAACTGGGTTATTAGTGGCACTTTGGTGGCGAATTTCTTTAATACTGCAGTCGACAATTTTTGCACCACTAATCAGAATGCCTCAATTTACAGTTTCACCGTTGTGCGACATGATCGGCTGTTAATACGTATACATTATGGTCATTATGCAATACACACTATGCCCACTCGTAACGTCAATCGTTTAACCTTCAATCCTTAATCTATATTAACGATATCGAAAGTGACAGATATGAGAAAACACAACCATCATTTTAATGTGAAGAGCTGTCAATTCGATCAAAACAAGCTGATTGTGGCTCTGTTTGATATGACAGCCCTTTCATTCCATGACGATCAACATATTTAAATTTTGACAGTTAATATCGTATCTAAACATTGTTTTTATTAAATCGACTGATTATCATCAATGATTAGATTTTTTTTTACATATGAAAACATTTCTAATTCTTCTCTTTCCAGACTCGAGGTAGAAAAATGACCGGTAAGGCGGGTTCAGCTAGTGATGGGTTGCCCTACATGACGATGACCTATGCCAACGGACCGAGTTTCGAGACATACTTTGACACGAAGAATGGTGAACGAATCGATCCCACTTCGACAAGTAAATCGAAAGTGCATTCTGTTTGGCCTGCAGCGGTACCATTGGAATCGGAAACTCACGGTGGTGAAGATGTCGCTGTTTATGCCTCAGGACCATGGGCTCATTTATTCACTGGCGTATATGACCAAAATACAATTCCACACATGTTAGCCTTTGCATCTTGTGTGGGTGATGGATTGACTATGTGTGATAGGTGAATGCACCTTGAGATTAAAACATTTATGTAAATAGGAGCTACCAAATATGATTAAATTAATTTATTTCTGATTTTAAAATTAATACCTAAGCTTTAAAATAAAAATATGATGAAATTCAATATCTGACATTAACACATTTTTTTCCATTTATTTGTATGTGCGAACTCCGATTCCGAACAGCAAATTTAAGAAGCTTCTCATGACAGTTTTATGATGTTTGTCTTTCAATTTGAACAATTAGCTTAGTAGACAAACGCACTAACCTCAAGTCTACTGAACCTACCATCTTATCGTAATTATAAAAGTCCCCAAAAAGTGGGCGTTGCTAAAAACTGAATGAATCTTGTTCAGACAGTGTATCTATCATTTATGTTTCGACAAAAAACGAAAGTTTTTTATGAATATGCATGGGATAGACTTTACAAATTAATTTTTTTAGTATAAAACCCCCAAAAATTGGGGGTGGGTTAAAATGATTTATGGACGAATGTTCATAGCATTATTCTCGAAATATCTTCATCGAAACATTTTTCGGGTTTTCCTAAAATTGTACCGAAAAAAATTATTTAAAACAAAGAGAAAGGTATTACTTTCGTTAAAATAAAACGCCTTTAAAACTATTTATATGGACGAAATATAGATAATCTAAATATGCTATTCAGATACTTTTTTCAAAATTATTAACCGTTTGGCCAAAAACAATGTTTTGGGCGTTTCAGTGGGCGGATTTAAAAAAAAAATGTTTACACTGTAGGCAAAGATACCAATCTTATATAGAATCTCCTTAGTAGTTAGAGTGACTGCTTTACTACTGAATTGCCTTTTTAGCCCAAAGAAAAAGCGGTTTGCAAGAATAATTCTTCGTTTAATTTCTGACGAGATACTGTTGTCAGAGTTAATAGCGGAGCAGAGGTAGACAAAGTCAAATTTATATCTATCAGTTGTGACGTTCTGTCCAATTCGTCGATGTTTCGTATTGCCACCAAATACTTGAAATTTCCCTCATTTACTAGCAAACGTGCCTGTGACATTCCATCGTCGTCATATGGTAGTAGTTGCACATATTTATGGAAGATTGTGCCTCTGGTGTTGGCCGCAAACCAGGTGTTTCTAGCTGGTCGAAACGTAGAAACGTAGCACTTAAGTTGCGGCAGATCTAATGGATTATTGACATAGTCGCAGGTGTCACAGTTTCTCATCTTCCGTTTTGCTATCCTACCTCCATCGTATTTTGAAGAAGTGTAGCAGCTTATGGCTTCCGCTATTTGTTCGGCTGTAGCTCTTATTTTTAATGTTCACACATTCTAACTAGGTGCAGAACGTCATTGACCTTTTTTCTCATCCTTGTCAACAATAAAATTCTAACCTTCCCGAATCTATTAGTTGTAATAATAACGATGTTTTTAGTGAGTGGGTAGTAGTAAATAAGAAAATAAAATCTTTCGTCTTTCATAGAACTATCAAGTGTCTTTTTAATTTTTTCACCTACAAAAAAAAATCTTTGACGCATGCACAATCATACAGTCAACACCATACACTCTTAGTTTGCTTGCGCAATTGCTATGAAAAAGCTATGTAGCTATTGCTACATGCCCACATATGAAGTGTATGACTCCTGTAAGGGATTCTGGAAACGTGTCTGAACAAGATATTTAGAAAAAATCATTGTCTACATTGTGTTCTTATAATATGTTGAGCCATAAACTCAGTAACCTGGCTTTATCATTCTTCAAAATTTGTTTGATTTGGCGTTTGTTTAAATTTTGATTAAGTACGTGAGTGCTTCATAAAATTTATTTTATATCTGAAACAACAACATTAATAGTCGCTCAACAAAATAAAATAGTTGCTTCATAAAAAACCGTCGCAATAAGTCCGGAATTTATCAAAACGTTAGCACACAACCGATGTAAAATTTTCGTCGATAACGACTATTGCCTGCAATCGATTCAATCTATATCGATACTTACTGTTTAAGTGGTCATATGATTAGATTTCCTATTTATAAACACTTTTAGCAGGAATTGATTAAGACAGTAAATATATGATTTGGAATAAATTAACTTTTGCTTTGGTTATCACTTGATTAATCATTCCAAGGATTTTCGCAATTCTAAAGGATTGTACACACTAGCAAATTTTTTGTGCAAAATAGTGTTCAGGTTTTTTTAAATATATTAATTATGATGAAATGCCTATAGTACATTTTAATAAAACGTGTCTTTGTAGAATGTGATAATCCAATATGAGATCTGTACAGCACATTAATCAATGAAATGTGAAACGAGAAAATAAACAAATTGAAAACATTCACAAGATTTTTATAAATTTCAATTTTTTAGAAATTTAAACATGTCGAAGATGATATTTTTGAGGTAAATATATGTTCGGACTATATTTGCGTACCCAGTTTCTACGAAAAATATAAAAACTGATTTTTATATTTTGACAAAATATCTCACCTCATATGTTATTGACAAAAATGAAATATTTGCAATTCATTTGGCCTTTTATTGGGTGTGTTTTATTATTATACCCTATCCCATAGGGGGGTATATTAGTTTTGACATTAAGTTTGTAACATAGAGAAATAATTTCGATACATATACCTCAAAGTATATGTTTCGATTCAGAATCGCTAGCTGAGTCGATTAAGCCATGTCTGTCTGTTCACCTACGCCCACATTTTGGGGGCGTTTTCTTACAAAAACCATTTGTATACCCCATCCCAAGGTATTAGCAATAGGAATACGTTGTTTTTTGTCGAACCACACAAGATTTTGAGAAACTGTCTGAGCAATATATTGTGACAATGTCATTTTCTGTATTTCATCGCCATAAGGCCTATATTTTGAGGATATTAATTTAAAGGATGGGATGGGATAGGGTATTCAACGATCCGCATAGCGGATTGTAGCCTCTCATATGTTTTTTATTATTATTCACATTGACACGTCATATTAAAAGCCGTATCCGAACGGACATTTTGAGAACCTTCTCATGACAGTGCTATCCTCGGATAGTCGGATGTTTGTCAGACTTTTCCAAGAGGTGAAGTAGTGAAAAAACTGAGGTGTGTCACTTTCGAAATTTGAACCAGGGACCCCACTGCACCCAGTTTATATGTTATAGTGTAGTTAAAAAACTGGGACAGTCTTTTTTACAATCCTCTCTTGAGGCGAATTTTTCACCAGCAAAATCATTCGAACAGGTGGTAATTATTTTATGTCCTTCCTTGGCCCACGCTCAACCAATCGCAAAACTGTCAGTGACGTTTTTTTGGTACGAAATCTCACATTTCTATTGTAGGTCCGATAGGACGTATATAACGCAAGATACAGATTACTAAAGTCATCTGATGGAAAAATAATGGATTTCATTTGAATACAACTGCTATATTGTCCAAGAACTGTAAAAATGCCTTATAATGAGTTTAAGCCCAAAGGTCAATATAAGGAAAAATCATTTCTTGTTGCGTCAAACTTCCCCGCAATGAATAACCTATGTTACCGTTTTTTTAATTGATTGCATATTTTTTTTAAACTTACTCTCTATCGTGCAGATATCATACGTACCTTACTCATTTAAAAAGAGAGTCGGCCAAAAAGTATGTAGCAATCGTTTTTGAATCCGCAGCAACTTCAGTCACTTAACAGTAATTATTCCCTTCCGCCATAAAATATATGTGCAGACTTATTTCCAAAAAGTCGATGCCTAATTAATGCAAAAGATAACTGATGATCTGGACGTATGCGTTCTTGACATTAAGTTTACGCTATCGATAAACAGTTACCAAAATATGTGCATTAAAATATTACCGTGTGCAGTTCGCCTTATAGTCTTTTGATATGGGTGCAGTTATTCTATTTACACCTATTGTATTGTAAAATAATTTGCTACCACCACGATAATTTTAGTTTATCTTCAAATTTGTTTCGGTGATTATTTTAACAATCTATAAAAATAAACATTATTTACTGACATCATCAGTTGGTCGGAATGATTTTTTCCATGAAATAGCTACTTTAAAAAAACAGTATACATATGTGTGTGTGATGCAGAAGAATGTAATGTGTTTGTTCACTCTATCAAGATTATTAGTTAATAGATAAAACAACCGGTAACAAGCTGAAACATGCGATACCAAAAAAGGATTTAGACAAGGTGGCGCATTATCGTGTAACTTATTTAACCTAATTCTTGTGATAGTTCAAAAATCCCTATCCAACACCAGAGGCACAATCTTCAAAAATTTGTGCATCTACTAGTATACGCCGGTGATATTAATAAAGACGGTATAAAGACGGAAGCAACAAAAATGGGTTTAACGGTAAACGAGTGCATGATATGTTGTCAACACAAATGGAAACACATCATAGAAGAATTGAACATAACACCACCATTGACACAAACAATTTTAAAAACGACATGTAGTCAGAAATCATTCGAAGAATTATGGTTGGAAACGTTCTTTCTTCGTGCCTGATCCCAGTAAATCCCAGTAAAGCAAGGATATTATCAAATGCGGATAAAGAAATCCTTGGTCATAGTGAAAAATTCTTCGAAAAATCTTCGGTCGCGTTTGCGTTGACGTGTTATGGAGAAGAAGATTCAGTCAAAACCTATACGAGCTGTACAGCGATATAGACCAGGTAAAAAAAGCATATTGGACGTTTAAGATGGCTAGGACATGTAAAGCCGAAAGCCAGGCGTCAGACGCAGTAGCGGCAGTACCCCCCCTTAAGTAGTGCGCACAAGTAGAAACCGACCCCAATCAACTTGAAGTGCGCAACTGTAGGCAGTTTGTTATGAACCGGCTTGTAATTAGAGAGGCATGTTGATTGAGACTCAAGTTCATTCCGGACTGTAGCGAAACTAAACTAAGCAATCTTTGAAACCAATTACCATCATCGGGACAAATCATCTTCAATCACAATTTGCTTTGGAGGCATCATTTAACTCAAATTCGTATTTTTTTAACGGACTCACGAATCAAGTAAAACTGAATCATACAATTTTTCTCGATATTATTTATATTTGAATTTTTATTATATAAATTAAGTTTCGTTGTGTCTTAAGCCCTTGCACATACAATGAGTTTTTCAATAGGAAGGGGTCGTTGTTAACAGTTTGTAGCCATGGCGGCCATGTTAATTTGGAGCCAGCGTCTGTCATATCAGTTGCTTATTTATCAGCCACTGATGTTAAATCATCATGCCATGTCGCATGATTTAGCAGCTCGTCCAAATGATAAACTAGCACCCATTCAAAATTGACTCTTTGACATTTGGTGGAAAAATTCGAGACGACCGGTTCATCAACGTGTACAGGAACTCGGTTTTCGCAGACTTCTAATTTACAAATTTTTCATCGGAACTGGGCCTGTACAAGATACAAATGACTCCGTTTGTTTGCGGAGTGGACCTCGAAGTTTTTGGAAAAGGACCCATTGTTACCTCCGTCTATAAAATTATGGTTTGCTGCTGATTTTGGGTGCTTCTTGGAAAGCCACAATTGACCGTTGCCCTCAAATTCAGCCGGACTTATGTGGAGGAGTCGTTGAAACCTCGTATCCGTATCCGTGAAACCGTACGAAGCCCCGGCTCCATAAATAATGACATACCTCACACACAGCTTGTTTTATTAGATTGACCAGCAGATATTGGAAAGTCCTTTAGTATATCGTTGAATATTTAGACCTGCAAACTAGGTGGACTAATCTGTGTCTTTACATCGTAAAGTTTTACAAAATCTTTATTGTCTTTGAATTCATCTTGATTTGGTTATACAATTGCAGTTCAAATTTCAAAATTTAATTTAATTTAATTTATGTCATTTGCTAGGACAGAATGAGTGAAAAAAAACTCTTTACCCTGAACTTAGCGCCGCTCTTGCTCTCCTCACTTTATAATCAACAAACTATGTGATTGATAACACAACAGTTAGTAACAACTCTAAAATAAGTTCAAATATACCAGATGTTATCCTCGATAATGGCCTTACATTCGCCGTATTTTTTCAGCAATCATAATCACCGTTTATTTTAAAACATAACAATATCCTTTTATAGATAAGGTTACTAATCCACTCATAATAAAACCCTAACATACTTGCATTATATCACGCTGAACATAATCTAAGATGTTTCTGAAAAAAAACAAAAGCCCGATTTAAACCACCCTAGTAATATATGGTTCGGTGGAATTCAACCGCAACCGCCAACTATCAAAACTGGATTATCTGATAAACGATGATGATAAAACGAATGCCACTTGATTGTTAATTCACGTTATCAATTGTCAAGTCTATTATCATTCTTGTACTTATTAAAAAAAAAAAAAAAACGTTTATTACTTAAATCTACATTTCTAGGATCACTTATTCAAGACTGCTTTCCCTCAGGACTTTGCGGACTTTTAATCCACTTCTTAGTGTTAATCATACTGGCGCAAATTTATAGTAGGTTAAAGTACACTTTAAAATTATTTAATCGCGTACTAACGCGTTTTTGTAATTATAATCGTCAAAAAGTGTACTTTAACGTTGTCACTCTGCATTAAACTTAAAGCGACCGAAACCTCACTTTAAATATTTAATAAAGAGTTAGCGTTATGTCACTTTTTAGGTGAGTTTGATTTAGAGGCCTTAGAGGAATGTCCATTAGCATACACTAATTAGCGCCACGTTAATAAAGTGTCTATTATTGAAAATATGTTAAAGCAAGCTTTTAATTTAAAGTACCTACCTCATAACTAGTGTGGAGTTAAACGCTTAAACATCGATTGACTATAAAATTGCGCCATTAACTTTAAGTACAAGGTGTAGGACAGGGTTTGTCCATTATATTGGCGGTGTTCCATACATGCTGGCCGGGCACCCAAAGGCTCAACAGGGGGTGGCGACCACTCGGAGCTTATAGCAACCAGTGCTTGCCACCCCAATTATTTTAAGTTAGGTTAAGGTAGTTAAATAGACTTTAATTGTAGTTTAAGCTAGTTTTAATCTAGATTAGTTTTTTTTTATATAAAAGCATACAAAAATGGCATGATTCCAAGTTTTTATTTTTCTTGATGAGGCAAGTTCATATAAGAGATGAAAAAACTACCTCTTCATACTACAGAAATGTTTTTGGTAAGAATCATGAAACTGTCAATTGGTGAATGCAAATGCCAAATCGTTTAATTTGTCATGTGTTTTATATCATTTGTTCCATAAAGGCAAACGAAATGAATAATTTTACTGATTTTTACTTTTACGGTTTTAGTAATTAGAAAATTACAAATTTTGTAAATATTACTCAAAAGTTTGGGAACATACTTACTATGAAAAAGCAATGACACTTTTATAGTCAAAGCACTGCAAAGCATGACACCAAAGGAAAAAAAAACAAAGGCGATAACCGTAATGACTGTATTGCAACGTGGCTTTTTAGAATCAATTACTCATTTTAAAACCGATCAGAGCTACTAAAAAAACAAGGGGCTTTTCACTTCCGTACTCGACTCATTGCATAAGAGAGATTTTTAACTTTATGCCAAATCACCCATCAAAGGTGAATGTAAAGCTGCTCTGTAATTTCTTATCGATGAGACAAGATGAAACTGAAAATATGCTAATATCCCTTGCAGATATAACATAGTCTTTCAGTGATGACAGGAACTCTTTAATCGCTGATAGTTCCTTCACATAATGAATACATTGTCATGGAGTTGTCATGGATTTGGATATGAAGTCAGTGGATCGGCTATTGGGGCTTTTCCAAAGTAATCACATGAAGTACCATTTGGAGACGGTTGACGAGAATACTGATCAGTCTAGAGAGGCGATTGAATTCATGCAAGACGATGAAAATGGTTACTTCTTGTTTGTGGAGGATGGACGTATTGATATGGCACATCACGATAACGAAGCGAAATTGGCGCTGGACGAAACAAAACAGTTTTCGAATGCCATTGCAGCGACACGGGCTATGACCAACGAGGAGTACACTTTGATCATTACGACTGCTGATCATTCGCATGCGTTCAGTTTTTCTGGGTATTCGGTAAGTTTTGGAAAATTTATTTTGATTTGTTAGCTACTATTGGTTTGAGATTTAAAATCTGCCTGGAAGAGGAAAAACAGTTTATAGATTTTGCAGATTTTATTCATCACAGTTCGCCCTCCTCGCAGGACTTTATGTTGCTACCATAGTACTCTACTCTGAACTAAGCTGAGTTGTACCTCTTTTACCTTTTTCAGTGTCTCATGTCTGTGTATGCATGTGACCGACATGACCGACTATCTTAAGACACCCAGTGCACTTTATGATATCCAAAATCGATATGGAAAATTAAGGGTACTAATAAGGTATCTCATTTTCATCAATAAGGGCATACAGCATTGGTATGTGGATCACCGTTGTACGCTATGACCAGCTGGTAATACACATTATAGCCATTATGCAATACACACTATGCCCACTCGTAGCGTCACTCATTTAACCTTCCAATCCTTAATCTATATCAACGGTATCGATGTCACAAAGTGAAAGATATTAGAAAACACAACCGTCATTTAATGTGAAGAGCTGTCAATTCGATCATAACAAGCTGATTGTGGTTCTGTTTGATATGACAGCCCTTTAATTCCGTGACGATCAAAGTATATATCAATGATTTTGACAGTTTATATCGTATTTCAACTTTTTTTTTTAAATCTACTGATTATCACCAACGAATTTAATATGAATTCTTCTCTTTCCAGACTCGAGGTAGAAAAATGGCCGGCAAGGCGGGTTTAGCTGGTAATGGGTTGCCCTACATGACGATGACGATGCCAACGGACCCAGTTTCGAGACATACTTTAACACGAAGATTGGTGAATGAATCGATCCCACTTCTACAAGTAAATCGAAAGTTACTGTTTGGCCTGCAGCGATACCACTGGAATAGCCTTATCCTTAATAGCTTAGTACACCAACGCAGTAACCACTAGTCCACTGAACCTACTTATAAATACGTAGCGGCCTTCAGAATCGTTGAGGGTATATGTTCGGCAGCCATCTATCAGCTTCCAACGTATTCATGCTGCTTATAGTAATTGATCCACAACCCGATGGTTTGATCTTCCTTATCGTCCCCAATCTTGGAGAAGTGTCGAATTTTTCCTCCGCTTTCCTGTTTATTGTTCAACACTCTGCACCGAAAGGTAGGAATGCAGCGCAGAGATGATCCGATAGATATATATATATATCGGATATTTAAGTCATACCCTAAGCTAGGTGGGGAAGTATTTATTTTTTCCCATGTAAGATATTCTACTCTTACTTTCTTCTTATTTCTCTCGTGGTGTCCGATTTTTAACTTGCGACCCATTGATATACTCCTGTGTAAAAAACTTTCGTGTAGGATAAATTCAGTGCGAATAGTCCTTTACTCCATTGTTCCTTGTACAATCTGGCTATAAGGCGACCAACGAAAAGTCTGTCTTTCATTTGCACCTTCTTCGTTCACCCCTCCTCGTAACGGGTGATCAATCAAGAGGAATTTTTTCAAAAGGAGTTTTTTCACAGATGGCGCGTGAGTCGTGTCAAGTTCCCATGTGTTTATACCATATCCCATAGGAGTGTATTAGTTTTGATTCATAATTTGTAACATAGAGAAATAGTTAAGCTAGATATACCTCAATTTATATCGATCGACTCAGAATCTCTAGCTGAGCCATGTCTGTCTGTCTGTCTGTCCGTCCGTCTGTCTTTGTGTCACCAATTTTTAGGATTAAAAATTTGAGCTAGGATAATGAAATTTGGTATATAGGATCCTTGACCGAGGCTACCGAACAAGTGTAAACTTTTTTAAAGTCCACCCACTTCCACGAATCTTATTCAGTAAAACGTTGTTTTGGCCAAACCGTCAAGAATTTTGAAAAAGTATCTGAATAGCATATTTACAATTTCTTTTAAAAACCTTTTTCGGTACAATTTTAGGAAAACTCGAAAAAACTTTCGATTAAAAAATTCGAGAATAATACTATGAACAGTTCGTTTGTATATAGCCATAATTTTTTTTCTGAATCGCGGTAATATTTTCCCTACCGCGTTTGAACGTTCCATGTGTATAATCGTAAATGGTTGTCCCTGGTCGTTCTGGGTCTAATTTAACTGATCACAGGTGCCAGTGTCTTGAAATAGAAATTCGTTATCTGACTTAAAACTAAGATAATACTATTTTTTAGATAATTACATATGCAGCGGCATCGGTATTGAACCAGTGCAGTAGAGTTGTATGATTCAGATATTGTTGTACGATTGATAGCCAATTGCGTGTTGGGTTTATCAGATCCATTTCTATTTTGGCTCATTGATTTTAACGATAATCGTTAAAACAATATCTCAGTAACAAAATCGTTCGTTCTTTAAATCAATTAGTAATTTAAATTTAGAAAATTTGTGAATTACCGTTATAAAAACTAAACTACTGCGACGTTTAATAATCTGATATGAATTAGTAATAAGACTGCCGATCACAGCGGCCAAGAATAAGAGCTTAAAAAACAATTAAATCCTTCTTTAATTGTTTCGCAGTCATCGTTGAAGGTTGAAGATTCTACACGTGTTCACCACAGGGTCCACAGAACAGCGGACAGATTATATGTCAAAACTAATAAAAGATTCAGCAATATTCAATGTATCCGCCACTGAAATGTTGCGTCAGGCATACCTCTAATTCGAAAATGGGTCACAGAGATTGAAGAGACCGTTATAACACTGGAAAAACCAAAGTCCGGGTGACCAATATCATACAAAATGGATGATAACGTGTAGACGTAGAGTGTAAATCAGTCTGTTCGTGACGATCCACATCTTTCCATTTGTGTTTTTAACTTTCTCTTACAAAGAGAAAGATATTGTTTTCGTGAAAATTTTCGACTTCGAGATTTTGATTGATTCTAACATTACGATGATAGCGGAGCCTAAAAAATTGTTTTTTGGAATTCCGTCCGTCGGACCGTCGGTCCGTCTGTCCGTAATTGTCTCCCCAGCCTAAACGGCTTGGCCGATTTTCTTCAAACTTCGTATCCAAGCTTGTTTTGGTCATAATTCTAGGCCATTTTTTTTGTTCGCTTTTAGCCATGTTATTAACGGTACCTGCCATATAAAAATTACACATAACCTAAATTTTCTCGAAAACGGCTCTAACGATTTTGATTAAAACTTTATACATATTATAAGAATATAAGTTCCAACAAAACTGCATACCCAGTTTTTTCGAGAAAATCCATATAACGGAATTTGTCATTCAGGCCATATAAAGAAAATTGTTAATTTCTCGCAAACTACTGTTTCAAATTGAATGAAATTTAATATATATACTACTATAATAGTTTTAAACAATTCCACATATTTAGTTTTAGCCCAACTATCACTTAACGGAATTTTCAGTTTTGGCCAATAACGAAAATTACTTATTTTTCACATAGACACCGATTCCTTCAAATTTCGGATTAAACGTTCGTATAATCAAATTTCGACATTTTGTATAATTTTTAGCATTAATAATCAAAATGCGCACTATTTGATCTAACGCCGAACTCGCTGTGAAAGAGAAAGTTGCGTACGACCCAGTCGTGCACCCACCACTCGTTTAATAAATCATCCTAACACATTACATTTTCACAAAGACCCAAAGTTGCACCTCAATAAAATTCAATTGGTACACGAATTAAAGAAAACAGTTAAAGGATACTAGTCAAAAGCTTGACTTTGTATACCAGGCAATTGAGCGCTTTCAAGGTTTACAAACTTCTTATTTTAGGATGAATCTCATTTTCATCTTAATGGACACTTGAATAAGCAGAATTTCTACTACTGGAGTGCATAGCCTGCGATAGATACAGTCAATTCAGAGCGTTTTTTTCGTCTTCTTGGTGGCTGAATTCCAAAAATTGCCTTGATATTACCAAAGAACATGGTCCCAGCAAAATAGAGCAACGTTACGCATGTCCAAGTCTTGCATAAGTTCATGAATTTGTTGTTCCCTGGCAAATTGATCTCCAGGAGAAAAAGTCTTCGTTTAACACCTCACGTGCATGGGAATAACTTAATAACTCACGTGCATGGGAATAACTTAAATATAAAATTTGCGGCAATAATCTGACTTCCCTGGCGCATTTCAAGTAAAATATTCATCACGAAATGACAGCTATTGGCAGGCTCGGCAAGTAAAGCCGTTTACATTGGGCAATATGATTTTTAAAAAATAAATTCAAGAATTGTATACTTTTATAATTAGTAAACATTTGTTCATTAGATGACTAACTTTATTTTTAATTGATCTACAAAATATAAACTTTCTTTAGAGACACCTTTAATTAAAAACTTTGTTTGCCAATAAACAACATTTAAAATGTTTTTTAAGTTACGTTTACGGATGGCATTGTTTTTTTTATGGACCAAGTTTTTTTTAAACTCAAAAAGTATTTTTTTCTTGAGTTCAAGCACAAATATTTATACAATTTTCAATTGCTTGGAATGTTTGTCCGAGACTTATTAACATGTTGTTCTTTATATGTTGACCAGATTTTTTTTTTGATAAGGGTTGAGTTAAAGCTATCGTAGAAAAGTCTCATTGGAAATATTCTATTTACGGCTTTGTTATATCATTGGCGAGTTGATACTTAAACAAAGCTTATAAATTTTTAAAAAAGACATTCATTTTTAATCAAATTAATTAATTTTGCAAAAAAAAATCAATTTTTGTTTTTCAATGACCCGGGGCTTAGATTAAGGAGTATACAACTTATTACTTATTTATTTCTGTTAGTTTTGTGAGGATATGTGTAACTTTCCAGTGGTGGTAGGTTCTAACTGCACACATGAAATTACCTGGCATTACAATTACAATACAAATGTAATACCCGGCGGTATTTCACTGAAAAGTGACAGATATACAATAATCGCAGAATGCACTAGTGTAAAAGAGAAAACATACCCAAAGTCAAATTCACACTTATCGGAGTTGTCGGCCTACTTGTAAGCAAAGTGTTTGTTAACTCTGAGTTGACCCAGAGTTTTCTAACCACTGAATAAATTTAATCTAGAGTTAACTCATCAAGCTGTTTTTCAGCAGAGGAATAAATTTGTCTCAGTGTGTGGTGATTTAATTTATCGATTTTGCCCAGTTATCACTTTATTAGCTGTTTGGTTTCCTTTTCCGCAA
This sequence comes from Rhingia campestris, assembly GCA_932526625.1. Taxonomy (NCBI): domain Eukaryota; kingdom Metazoa; phylum Arthropoda; class Insecta; order Diptera; family Syrphidae; genus Rhingia; species Rhingia campestris. The sequence goes on along the minus strand of OW052182.1, from coordinate 46,789,734 downwards.
GCTCACAAGTCTTTTTCTTCTTAAAACAGTTAAACTCAATATTCAAATCAATTTCAAGTCGGTGAGATCTGCATTTAGTTTCTCAAAATTAAGGCTAAAATCCCGTATCGTTGAATACCCTATCCCATCCCATCCTTTAAATTAATATCCTCAAAATATAGGCCTTATGGCGATGAAATACAGAAAATGACATTGTCACAATATATTGCTCAGACAGTTTCTCAAAATCTTGTGTGGTTCGACAAAAAACAACGTATTTCTATTGCTAATGCCTTGGGATGGGGTATACAAACGGTTTTTGTAAGAAAACGCCCCCAAAATGTGGGCGTAGGTGAAAATGATCTATAGACAAAATGTTAATATTACCATTTCGGAAGTATTTGCATCAAAATTTTTTTCGAAAGTTTTAAAATTTGGACAAAAAGCGTTTTTTACTAAAAACGCCCCCAAAAAGTGGGCGTGGCAAAAAACTTTGTATGAACGAAATATAGATATTAGGATTGTCCAAATATGCTACTCAGACATTTTTTTGAAATTCCTTACGGTTTGGCCAAAAAATAAGTTTTCCTAAAAAGGGGGCGTGGCAGTGGGCGGATTTCAAAAATTTTTATACTTGTTCTGGTGGCACGGACGAGGATCCTTTACACCAAATTTCTTATCCTAGCTCAAAATTTAAGGCCCAAAAACCGCTGACGAACAGACAGACGGACGGACGGACAGACAGACATGGCTAATTCGACTCAGCTAGCGAATCTGAGCCGATCCATATACTTTGAGGTATATGTAGCAAAATTATTTCTCTATGTTACAAACTAAGTATCAAAACTAATATACCCCCCTATGGGATAGGGTATAAACATATGAGAGGCTACAATCCGCTATGCGGATCGTTGAATACCCTATCCCATCCCATCCTTTAAATTAATATCCTCAAAATATAGGCCTTATGGCGATGAAATACAGAAAATGACATTGTCACAATATATTGCTCAGACAGTTTCTCAAAATCTTTTGTGGTTCGACAAAAAAACAACGGTTTTCTATTGCTAATGCCTTGGGAGGGGGTATACAAATGGTTTTTGTAAGAAAACGACCCCAAAATGTGGGTGTACGTAAGAATGATCTATGGACAAAATGTTTATATTACCATTGCGGAAGTATTTGCATCAAAATTTTTTTCGAAAGTTTTAAAATTTGGACAAAAAACGTTTTTTACTAAAAACGCCCCCAAAAAGTGGGCGTGGCGAAAAACTTTGTATGGACGAAATATAGATATTAGGATTGTCTAAATATGTTGCAAGCCCACTTTTTTGAAATTCCTTACGGGTTTGCTTAAAACTACGTTTTTTCTAAAAGGGGGCGTGGCAGTGGGCGGATTTTAAAAATTTTTACACTTGTTCTGGTGACTTGGCCAAGGATCCTATATACCAAATTTCATTATCCTAGCTCAAAACTTAAGGCCCAAAAATCGGTGACGAACAGACAGACGGACGGACGGACGGACGGACGGACGGGCAGACAGACATGGCTAATTCGACTCAGCTAGCGATTCTGAGTCGATCCATATACTTTGAGGTATATGTAGCTAAATTATTTCTCTATGTTACAAACTAAGTATCAAAACTAATATACCCCTATGGGATAGGGTATAAAAACCGCAGGAAGTAAAAGAAAATTTCCAATGATGTTTTTCAATGATAGCTATAACTGGACCCTAATACCAAGTATGGTTCATCCCCCAATGTGGTGAATTTAATGACAGAATTGGTCAATACTTGCTATAACCAACTTTGCAAGTTCCATCATTTTTATACCCTATCCCATAGGGGGGTATATTAGTTTTGATACTTAGTTTGTAACATAGAGAAATAATTTTGCTACATATACCTCAAAGTATATGGATCGGCTCAGATTCGGTAGCTGAGTCGAATTAGCCATGTCTGTCTGTCCGTCCGTCCGTCTGTCTGTTCGTCAGCGGTTTTTGGGCCTTAAATTTTGAGCTAGGATAATGAAATTTGGTGTAAAGGATCCTCGTCCGTGCCACCAAAACAAGTGTAAAAATTTTTGAAATCCGCACACTGCCACGCCCCCTTTTTAGGAAAACTTATTTTTTGGCCAAACCGTAAGGAATTTCAAAAAAGTGTCTGAGTAGCATATTTAGACAATCCTAATATCTATATTTCGTTCATACAAAGTTTTTTGCCACGCCCACTTTTTGGGGGCGTTTTTAGTAAAAAAACGCTTTTTGTCCAAATTTTAAAACTTTCGAAAAAAATTTTGATGCAAATACTTCCGAAATGGTAATATTAACATTTTGTCTATAGATCATTTTCACCTACGCCCACATTTTGGGGGCGTTTTCTTACAAAAACCGTTTGTATACCCCATCCCAAGGCATTAGCAATAGAAATACGTTGTTTTTTGTCGAACCACTCAAGATTTTGAGAAACTGTCTGAGCAATATATTGTGACAATGTCATTTTCTGTATTTCATCGCCATAAGGCCTATATTTTGAGGATATTAATTTAAAGGATGGGATGGGATAGGGTATTAAACGATACGCATAGCGGATTGTAGCCTCTCATATGTTTTGTCTTCCAATGATGGTTTTCAATGGCCGTGTTCCTGGTTTACGTATCGGTAGATCTACCATTTAAGTCACGTGACATTGGAGGCGAAATGACTGTCGAAACAATTGAAAATGTAGGTACGCATGAGCCCTCATATAGTGAAACAGATGATTTTGTTTCGTCCTGTTATGAAAATGTTTGATTCCAGTAAAATTACCCGCTATTAAAGATTTATTTAAGTAATTTTTTTTTGTAAATTTTTTGATAAAAAAAAATTATTCTTAATAGAAAAGTTAAAAAAAAATCTATGAATAAGAAAAAATGAAATTGCAAAATAAGGATTTGCATAGTTTGACATTTACATTGTCATTCAGTAAGATTTTGCGTTCATCATCACCTTACATTATTCTTCAATTGTAATCTGAAATCCGGAACACAGCCAATGATAGCTATAACTGGACCCTTATATGAAGAAAATGGCCCAGATGGATTAGGTGACTTGTTCCAAGGGCAATTTTATGTCCATGATGTTTTTACCACTAACAAAAGAATTAATATCATACATTTATTAGATTTATTAGACTTAGTAATGAGTGACTAACAAAACCAAAAACAAAAACCTTAGATTGTAAGCTAAATTAATCTTCAAGCTATTGAAAGCAATAACATGTCATATCCACATCGTAACCACACGTGTTTAATAACAAACTTAGTAGTAACACACTTAATCACATAACAGTTTATTGATTTAATTTATTTACGATGTGATTACACTTGATTAGATTTAAAGTGTCGAACATTATAGGGATTTTATTTATTTCATCAAACTGGCAAAAATTAACGCTTTTAAATTAATCTAATACAGAAAATTTAAGTACATTCATCATCAATTGTCATTTTGTACATACAGAACAGAGTGTTATTGACCAAAGTATTAAGTATCTACTTGCACAAGGTTAATGAATGCGATATTCTCAAAAATATCTTCATTATTAAATAACACTCTTACTAATTTATTAGCAAATAATTGAAGATTAAAATTAATATTTGATTTCTTATGTCAATGCAGATGGTTCTTCCCCTTTAACCAGATGCGACCACTTTCTTAATCGTAACCATCACCATAATAACAAGTTTCTCTTTCTATTAATAATTAAAAAAAATGTCCAAAAAAATCCAGTAATTAATATTTATAGTTGTGATATTCAATAAAACGTCAATTCCTTCTGTTGGTAGTTATTTTTAATCTAATCTTTGCAGCCCAACTTGAGGCTGTGATGATCTAATCATGATTAAAACACGATTATCGTATCATAATTATGAAATAATCGTTCTAATTATTAGCTGATTGTTAATGGAAAACATTTTAATTAGGGGTAGCTATTCATGCAACTTCGGAAAGGTTGTAAACTTAGTAAACTTTAAACATGGTAAATGAACATTTTAAATTTGTACGAAATTACAACAATATTAGAAATTAACACACGAATTGGGGGTGTAAACCTAGATAGTAAAAGTGATAACGATCAAAAAGATCTTAAAATGTTGACATTAATATCCGTCACATCCACAAATCAAATATCTATATGCTTCTATAATAAGAAAATTGTCGAAACCCGAATGAGCGAAGAAACAAATTTAATTTTAATAGATATAAATTACAGAATTTATTATCTAAGCCCGCGCTATTTATTTTCAAAATAGAATGGCGTTTTCCATTGTTCAAAAAAAATGCATTTTCTTCTTCTGAAATGAAATCAAGAAGCGAAATTCCCTTCTCAGAAATGTCAGAATGTACAAGGTAGCGCAAAAGTTTTCACCAGAGCTCTTTGGCTGTAATTTTTTTTGGACTTACCTATCCGCAAAAAATTCGAATTTGAATCCTCCATACCCGTCAAAGCAAATGGGAACGAAGGTTTTTCGAAGAATTTTTTTAAAAACGACAAAGACATTCTTCATCGCTTTTGATACGGTCGCCGTAGAGCCTGAATGGGATGATCAGGGTCTTGGAAATGCTCTCTTTAGTAGTCCGAGTAAGAGCTGAACTACTAAATTTCCTTCTTATGCCGAAGAAGCAGCGGTTAAATATCGTAATTCTTCGTTTTATTTCTGAATAGATGTTGTTTTCGTAGTTAAAAGAGGAGCAGAGGTAGATGATCTGACAAATCATCGGAGTAGTATCCATTGTCAAGAAAACGTATCTCAACTTAGCCGTTCGGATTCGGCATAAAACAGGAGGTCCCGCCATCGTGCGTGTGTACTTCAGTTCTATAGTAGTTCTATACTCTTTGCTTACACCAAAGAGTATACAACTACATAGCGTACGCATCTCAGCTAAAAATGTAAGTGCCAAGGGGGGATTTTCGTCATTCGTATGTATCAGCTATGTTGTTGCTTGATGTTGGCATGGCAATGTGTAGTGACCACTGGGGTATATCAGTACCTTACATAGCAAATTTTCCTTGTATGAGATGCGCACTCTATGTAGTTGTATACTCTTTGCTTATACTTACCCTCATTTACTAGCCTATGGCATCAAGTTGAGTCTGACCAATGATGTCAATATCGTCGGGGTATGATAGTAGTTGCACCGGAAGTTGGCTCGGTGACCTCTCAAGAGTTATCTTTATAAAAAATGAGCAGTGCATCGCCTTGCCTAATACCTCTTTTGATATCGAATTTTTCAGTGAGGTCGTTGTGGAAGCTGAATACAATGGATCAGCTACAATTCTCCATCGCCATTCTGCTAGACTTATGAGTTTGTGCGGTATGCCAAAACTAGACATGGCTTTGTTATAAAAGTCTCTATCAATATCAATTCGTACTCCTTGTGTTTTATTTTCTAGAATCTGCCGAAGTGTGAAGATTTTATTAGCTGTAGACTTTTCTGGCCTTAAACCACACTGATAAGGGCCGATCAGGTAGTTAGTAAATGGCAGATAGGATCCTGTAGGCTATTTTGAGAAGACTTATGCCTCTGCAGTTGGCGCAGTTCGGGTGGTCTCCTTTCAAGAAAACGTTGCCGAGATTCCATTATTCAGACTTACAATTTATAAATGAGTTGGTGAATGTTACTTACCAAGGAGGGCCGTCATTTCCAGCAATTTTGTAAAGCTTAAGTTTTGATAGTACTATCCCCAGTGGCGTGGTGGATACCCACTACGTGGGTATCTTACAGTCTTTCGCAATATCTATCTTCACACATTTTAACTCAATGGCTTAAGCGCTTCGTCTAGTCTCTATAAGTCTCTTGACTGATACACCTACATTTTTTTATGAAAATATCCCAACAATGCTGAAGTATGCAAGTATGCAAGTATGCAAGTATTTCCAAAAAAAAGTTGTACTTGAAGGAGTGCTTCCCAAAGATTTAAAGAATGGTTTGAACATCGCGTAAGCAAAGCTTTTGGATTAATTTGCCGAACTAATTTTTGAACTATTCCATGAATACCATAGTTGTAGCTTTATCATATCCCTGAAGGTTAATGTCAAGACTGTCTTCATTGAGTTTATGGTATCGTCGGTAAATTCTTTGGCATTTTTTCCAGATGTAGGAAAAATCCCTAGAAAGGATTCCCTCACCTTTACTTTGCCGTCCTGGATGTGAACGTATCTAATGACCTCGCTCATTTGGTCGATATGTGGTTCATAGGGTGTGCTGTCGAATATTATGCCAAAGTACTTCGCCTGGTGGATGTCTTCTTCTTCTTTCCCAAAAGGCTTATAAATTCGTAAGAATATTATTCGACAAATAGGAGCTTACTCGCGTGTTATAAACTATTGAATTCTCAACAAATGCTCCTAGGGTGTTCAAGGTTTGCTGTGTAAAGCCTCCTGCCCGATGATTACAGTTACAGATAGATAAGCAGAAACTTGTGTATCTACGTCGGATAGAAGAGAAGAGTAAGTTTCGATAAAAACCGAGTACCGGTATTTGAAAACGAAACGTAGAAAAATAATCATAAAAGAAAGAAAAAAGATCAGAACACAGGACGGCTTGATTGAATACTTGGTCGTTGCTCTTGGGCGATAATGGTTTTCTTATTGCCACATTACCTATCTTAAGGGAATAGGTCAGAAACGAAATTCATGCGCACATATAAATAGGTTTTTGGGAAACAAATTTATTGTTTTATTTGTGTTTTTGTTATGTGTATGTGTAATGCGCAAAATAATTTTTATGCTGTTACTGATGGCACCCTCTATTAGTCTGCCACCCGGACAGCGTCCGACGAGCCAGAGTATTGGAGTCTATTTGCTCTACATGCCGTAGCCATCTTAAACGTCCAATGCGGAGTTTTTTGACTAGGGGTATGTGGCTGTTTACATCGTTCAGCTCTTGCTAAAATCTTCTTCTCCATAGCCCTGTTGCGTCAAACATTTGTGTTTGTATTGTAATTTGGAAAAAGAAATTCCCAAAAAAATTTGTCCATGTTCCAGAATTAGGGGGAAAATTCCATGGGGAAAAATAGCTATCGCCAACTCTTTTTTATGGGAAATTTTATGTTTTTTCCCTCGGAATATTCCCCTGCCATTTAGTTATCGGAATTTAAAAAAAGGAAATTGCAATGTAAGTTGTTCTCTACAAAAACATTTAACTCAAATTAAAAAGCTTGTGTAAGGTCGAATTCATCAAATGCGAAGCAAATGGAAGTTTTAAATAATATAATGAAAAAAAAGAACAAAGATAAAGCTAATGGATTCACAACCAATCGAACAAAGGAAGATTTTAAAAGAAAATTGGAAAACTGTTAAAACAAATCTTAACTGTTTGGGTCCACCAACGAAATCTGTTGCCGAATGGAAAAAAGTAAGTAACAAATTATTTTAATTATACTTTCCTTTAAAAATGTATTTTTCAGGTTTGGCTCGATAAAAAAATGTCTGAAAATGTGAAACAAAAAGAGCAACTGGTGGGGGCCCCAACTAGGAATATAAATTCAGTTCGTCGGAGGAAACGATTAAAAGGATTTGTACATTCGGAGAAACAGTTGAAGGTCATCCAGACGCTTCTACTTTTGGGTTGCCTTCATGGAGCAAAAAGAGGAAACTATTTATTTTTATCAACATCCAATTATTTGATGAGAACGTTCTGATTGAAATCGTTATCAATTCACCAGAACCAGAGAAGCAACAAAAACACGTTGATCCATAATAAAAAAGAAAATTGTTATTCCTCGTTTAACAAAATAACGACAATAGAGCTGCTTTGGAAAAAGAATTCAAATTCAAAGAGAGCGTTGCAATAAAATTGGGGACGGCACCTTATCAATGAAACAACATTATGAAACAATAGAATCAATCTTGAAAAAAATGTACAGGTCCATTGACAAAGCTAATGATTATCAAATAAAAACATTGGAGGAAACCAAAAGACGTTTAATTGAAATTGAAGGGGAAAAATTTTATTTTTAATAAAAACATTAAAAACATTTGATTAACCATTGATATTTAAAGCCTATTTAATATTTCAAACTATTATACTTACAGTGGTTGTGGTAGTTCTAATGGATTTGAATGATACCTTAAACTTTGCCTTAACAATCTCTGCTCACATCATTTCATCTATCAATATTAAAACTTATATTCATTGCATAATAATTTACTATTTTACCTATAACCGAATAAACCACACAAAAATTATTTTGTTGTTTACTACAAGTGATTTGTCAAATACTTCGAAAATAAGGTTCGAATACTTATTTGAAATTTTGCATGTTGGTAAAACTGGGGTTCCAGCACGTAACTTGATAAAATCAAAGATTGTTGATCGACCTGCAACTCGAAACAAATGTTTCATGGCAGCACGTAACTTGAAAAGAGTTTGATTGTGATTTGTACTTAAAAATGTCCATTGTGAACTATAATGTAAAGTGTCAAATGGGTATTTTTGAATTTTAAATTCGTAAATAATTGTTCAAGTTCAAATAAAAAAATGATATTCTTTGAGTCGGAAAGTGAGGATGAAGGAGCTAATACAAAATTCGAAGAGGTGTTTCAGATATAAAAGTAACCCACTAGTATTATGTGAAAATGAGTACCTAAGTTTAAAAAAAATAACATCGACAGAGCAAAGACTGTTTCCTGACGCATTAATTTTTTTTAAGTATCCCTTAAGCTAGTGTTGCCAGATGGTATTTGATAAAAGTAGTACATGGGGTTCCAAATCCCGGACTTATCCGGACAAATGACGAACAGAACAAGAGTACAAAATTAGGACAAACAAAAAAATAGTTTTTTTTTTTTGAATGTTTTAATATGGTTCTAAGGTATCGACTTCTTTAACATAAAATAAATAGTTTCACATTTCGACTCCTTGTTGAAGGTGCACTTCCTATATGGAATAAATATATTTAATGTATGTATGCATAACCTGATTATACAATTCACTCCGTTCAGTCGTAGTATACATTTTTAATCCAAATATGTTTACTTTCACATAAACATTTGCTTTGAGAGAGCCAAATCCACCATAATGGCTGTGTTCCGGATTTCTGACTACAACTGAATAAGGTAAAGTAACGCGGAACGCAAAATCTTACCGAATGGTAAGGTAAATGTCAAACTATGCCAAACCCTTTATTTTGCAATTTAATCTATATATATAAAAATGGATCTTGGTTTGTTCGGATGCTTAAAACTCGAAAACGACTGGACCAAATTGGATACTTCCTTCTGCGGATTTGTTCGTAATTGCTCCGCGAATGTTTAGGAAAAAAAAAAGGGTGGCGCTGTAGGCGGTCATTCCATTTGATAATGGCAAAACAACGTTTGACGGGCCAGCTTGTTCTATCATATTTTTAGATTTTTATTAACTTCCATCTATTCAGAATAATTATGCTTTATCAGAAAAGTAAAACAGAACTTGAATAATCTATAATATCGAGTAATTTTATTGATATAAAAAAACATCTTAAGGACATGCCGAAGAAAAATCAATTGTTTCACTCATATCTGAGTACCCATGCGTAAATTTTCAACTTGTTTCGTCAGCCATTTCCCGTCATTTCCCCTAATGTCACGTAACTAAAATGGCCGATTGACCAATGTGAACAGGGCTTCATCATGATGTCTTACTAAAACTGAAACCCGGAACACGGCCAATGATTGTTCTGAGTATTCATTTCTGAATTATTAATTTTGTTGATTTTAGTGATCTCCTAATTATTTTTTATAAAATATTAATTAATACAAACTGCCAAGTAGATAAGTGAAAATACCATCCCGGACATATTATTAAAACTATACCGGACGTTCCCCGCAGAGGCAAAAAAGAGTACATGTCCGGGAAAACCCGGACGGATGGCAAGGCTACCTTAAGCTAAATAAAAACGTTAAAAATTTCAATTTGTTTGTTGTTGATAGACATATTTTGTTTAGGTTCCATTTTTTTCGATTAAAATTGCTGCAGGTGGTAACTATTTTCTATCGAGTGATTTTTTGTTTCAAACGTCATGTTCAACGTTTTTTGCTGCCAAACCTGATGGTACAATCGAGGATAATTGATTGAACCAAAAATTTGTGCTGCCAACCGTCGATTGTTACGATAAAACTCGATTGTATCAAGTTACGTGCGGGAACCCCTGGTTTTTCCAGGGAAAGACATTCCGCGAGGAATTCCCGATAGTAGGATCGCTTTCTTGTGAAGTGAAAAATTCGAATTCGTAATGTCACAATCGCCAAAATCGATGAATGTCGATCGCTAATCGACACTCGCAATAGGGCCCGAAGTCAATCAACGTGCCAACTTACTTATGATCAAAACAACTATTTTTTTCCAGTGAAATTCGATATCTTTATTTAAATCATGATGCCTTGCTTTTGTTTTCAATTTTACTTTATTTATATATAATTAAATATTTAATGCTTTTGCTTGCTATATACTTTTGCATATTGATCAATTAAATAACTAACTGTATTTATTATTTTTGTCTACTCTTTTATGTTTTTTGTATGCGCTCTATTGTTCAATTTCAATTACTTATTGTGAATTCCACTTTTTTAAAAAATATTCTTGTGGCTTGAATGCCAATTTTCAACTGAGTTAGCTCTTACACATACAATCATGGGTATGTGTACATTTTGAAGGACAACCGTGCAAATCCCTCTTGAGACTCACAATCCGTTAGACATATTAAAACCAAAAAGTGTGGGCCACACTTAACTATCGTATTAATCTAGTTAAACTATTTTAGATAAAAAAAAGAGAAGAGGGGGTAAAAACAAACTAATTCTCATCGTACAGCGGTGTGGAGTCTCCCAAGTTCATAGAGTGCGGCGATGTGTTCGTTCTGGGCGTGCTTCGCACAGATCGAGGACTCTTTTGGTAGTCAACTGATCGGCCTGAACGACTCATTGGCCGTTCTTCGGGGTATTGCGGTGTCTTGCGGGAGTAATCCTCGTAGCGTGGTGTTCGGCTGGTGTGACTACTGCTTGGCATCGCTGGAGGTGGCCCACTACCGGGAGTGTTCCTTCCGTGTTGCGACGAAGCTGCAGATGGTTTGCGACGGGCCCATGAATCTGAGGCCATTTGCCAGTCCATGCTCTCTTGGTGGGTGGAACTGTAGGCATTCGATCGGGAGTGGTGTGAGGATGGTGGTCCACTTCCTCCTCCGCCGCCACTTCCACCAGGACCCATTCGAGGTGAGCGGCCATACGATTGCGGCGAGGGATGCGCCGATCCACCGCCACCGCTACTACCGCCACCGCCGTGACGTGAGTGTGTAGGAGGTGGGATCGCTGGACGGGCGAAATGTCCATTCGAGGTCGAAGACGCAGGACTCGGTGTGTTATGGTTGTACCGTGGAGTTTGCGACGAGTGTGGCGTGTGATAAGGCGTCATGAATGGCGTCTGTCCACTGGGGGTGTATGGAGTATTGACATAACCACCTTGATAGCCGGGGGTATTGGGGTAATGCGGAGTCTGGCTGGACATTGGATGGGCCAGCGAATGCAGCATGTGTGGCGGTACGTTGGAGGACATCTTTCCGATGGAACCCGAGCTCACACTCAACTGTGGAGTTCCGTAGCCGGGTGTTCTTGTGCTGCCCGGAGGACGTGGTGTCGACATTGGAGTGTTACCGGGCAGAGGGTCAGAATAGTGGTCCTTAAACCACTTAAGGAAGGTGTTGATTGACTCAAAAATCTGACTACGGAAGCGGAATCCCTCTGGCGTCACCGTCACATACTCGTGCCTGCACTTGGTCTTCGGTAGGTAGGAGAGAAGGAACTTGCCAGGGTAGTTCTTTGACGCCGAAACGAAATAGTGGATTTTCTTTGGGTCCTTCTTTTTCTCCTCCTTGAGAAGTTCCTCCGCTTTGTCCTTTAGGCCGCCACCTGTGTCACGGTAGTATTTGTAGCTTAACAATTCTCTAGCTGATGCCGCCATTGGATTGACGTGACGAGCGATGATTTCATCCAAATCCTCGAATTCCTCGTTTCCGATCCACAGACTCTGGCCAAGACTGAAAGCGTTTTCTTTGCCCTCTTCTCGGACGTCGATGTGCTGATAAATGTCTGTTGTTACCTTCCATGTGACCGTCAGGTGGTCTGAACCCTTGGATGAGGGACGTACAATGACTTCTCCTTGATCCATGCTTTCCATGATTTTCACCACTTCAGCGTAGGACTTGTTGTGGAACGATGGATGGACAATGACTCGCTTAACATACTGCTGCTTCGCTTTGGTCTTCTTCGAATCGTCTTGTTTGCGCATGTCTTTGTCTTCTTGCTCTTGGTCATAATAGTTGTCCTTGCGCGGTCGCCATTCATGGTTTTTATCCATCAAATCGGAACTTTTCGAGGAACAGTCGACTGAGTACCGCTCTACATCGATCTTGATGATTCGGACATGGATCGCCTGGCCGTTTTGTACACGCTCTTCTGGATTTTTCACGTGTTTATCGGACAAATTCTTGATGTGAATGAATCCCGATAAACCGTTGTCCAGACGCACTTTGATTCCTGTCGCCTGGCCAGGACATGCACCCGCATCAAAATGATTCCACACCTCGGACAACTCGGGGAAGTCGTCCTTCAAACAGAATGGACACTGCCAGTGACCTGTTTCGTCGTTGCGAACCGGGTTCGCTTGATCCAACTGCTCGCCTTGTGGTTTTCGATGGGATATACCCGCCACAGTGGCCAAGATCATCTTGCCCACGTAGAAACTCTCCGGCGTCTCCTTGGTCAGCATGTCGAAGAGCTCCTCGGAGGTTGCCGTTCGAAACGGCGCTCTCAAATCCTTGTAGCGGCAGTTCAATTCCGCGCGTATGTCGTACAGGGTGATGCTCTTGTTACCGAAACCTTGACGTTCCAACTCCTCAGCAAAAGCGTCCAAGTCGAGGTCCTTCAAGCGCTCTGGTGATTCGAGAATTTCCTCCAAGGCACCGGCTGGATTTGTCTCCTCGTCATCATATTCAAGTGCGTCTACCGCCATCTTACGCGCCCACTCGTATGTCTCCGGATGGACACGTGATCCATCTAAAACTTCTACATAAGCTTCAGTACTGTCTCCCAGAGAATTTGTGTCGATCTTTATAAAACCAGAACAGTTAATGAATACCTTGGGGCCCATGTGACACGAGGTGACCAGCTGTGTTCGATTCTCCAACCGTTGGTTGGTCTGTTTGAGAATCTTTATCAGGGCTTGACCTTTGCGCGGACCCAACCCGCAGATGAATTGCACAAGATTAAGTGTCAACGAGTTTTGGACGGCTAAGTTGATGTCTACACCCACTTCGTTGGTTCGATTAATGAACTCTAAGTACAACCGTTCGAGAAGTTCCTCTTTGGGAATCTGTTCTTGTAGCGAGTGATAACGAAGACAGAGAATTTCCTCGTCGACGCTGCAAAGCTGCGAGTATTCCACCAGAGGATCTTGAATTTTTCGAGCTAAAGAAACGGCCTGCTTCAGCAGCGTGGGGTATTCCCGAAAATCGACAGCGCCCTTGTTCGAATTTGCATAGATCTTGGCCAACTCGTTGTCTATAATCTCGACAGCGATTTGGGGAAACTGTTCCTCATCGACCAGCTGTTTGATGACTTCGCGGATGTCTTGCTGAATCATCTGCGCCTCACGTGACTCACCACCAATTGCTATCACGTGGGGTTTCTTGTTGCGCAGAAACGCCTTCAGATTGTTCATATCGTTCACCTTGAGTCCTTTTTCTTCCGGACGGAAGGAGTTCTTGCGCTTCAGAATGTGCGGCAACCGCAAGTAGTCCGTGACCTCACCATCGGCTGAGGTAAGAGCGCAGAATGCCGCTTGCGTGTAATCGGGCACATAGGCCACACCCAACGCGCGAATACCTTTCGAAGTGTCCCATTCGTAGTCGTCCTCCTCGCTAAAGTCAGGCTGGTAGGGTGCCACCTTGATCCAATTACTGAGTTTGGTGCAACAAGCCTTCAGGATAGATTCCTTCGCTTCGGCTATTAGGACCGACTTCAGCTCTTTCCTTATCTCTGGGATGACCATCTTGGTCAATGCCAACTCTACACATTCACTACGTAGAGCGTTCCAGTCCTGGACGTTCTTCGAAAACTCATCACGTTGGTAAAGCTGTTTGGCCTCCTCCAAGTAAGTGCTTGATGTGTTTCCCTCGATCTTATCAAGTATTGTGATCTCCAGCAAGTTATCTTCCTCGGCGATTGTCAGGCGAAGAAACTGATCGCCAACCAAATCACGCACCGGCTTATTAGTTAAATACTTTAGCCCATAGCATGGGTGGTTCTCGTCGACCTCCTTTAGGCCTTGCTTTGTCGGACGCACATTTAGCTTTGCGCGCTCAAAGAAAATCTCACGCACACACTTTCGGAGCAGAGGTTCTTTTGCAATCTGTCGGGCTACCATAAACTTTGCCGCGTGAATGACCTCGTCCACCATCATGAACTTAGGACACAAGAACTGCTTTGCAACATCGGTGGGTTCGATGGCCTCCTGATCAACTTCATGACGTTGGTAGCTATCGCGCAAATTCTCCGCAAATTGCTCTGGAGTAAGACCGAAACGCTTGGCAAAACCACAAATGCCTGCCTTTCTGCACATGGCATAGGGACCCGAATCCTTGGCTTGTTTTAACGTTTCCTCCGGCTCATCGTCGATCTCCTCAACGTATTCCTCCTCAGGCGGTGGATCTTGTCCGTCTTCTAAGTTTTCCATTGCCTTACGACGTGCGTCGTCTCGCGCTTTTTTGCGATCCTCCCTCTCCTTTCGCCGGAATTCCTCTTGCATTTTAGGTATCTCGTGTGAGTAGTAAAGCAAGAAATGCATATGGACATCTTTCAGTTCTTCTGGCGTTTGCACCTCCCGCAACCTATCAAGGTCCTCGTCCTTGATCACTCGCATATCATCTGGAATCGGAGCATCTGACGCCTGCATAATCTTGTCCAACTGATAGTTACGCATCTTCTCGAACAGCTGTATGAGTTTGTTCTTTCGCGACAGCAGCTGACACCATCGGCCATCGTAGTAGTAAATCTTCCACAGATCGTCGCACGTTAGCTCCGGCTTTACGTACTCCTTCCTGTAGAATGCAATGAACGGCACCTCCAGCTGTTGATTGCGCATAAAGTCGAGGGCCTGCTTGATTTTTGCCACCGCAGTCGGTGGTTTTCGATAGCGTTCCCTCGAGCTGCCATCGGCTGGCTTGTCTTGCTCGGATACAGGTGGCTTACAAAACGCTTGCTTGTAAATCCATTCGGCTTCATCCTCCAGCTCGTGTGAACCCTCTGGAACGGCAGTGACAGGCACCTCGCGGAGCTGCATTCGTTCGGGAATATCGGTTTTACGGATTTCATTGTCCAGATCGGTGAAATGACCGCGTTTCAATTCGCTTGGCTCATAAATTTCAAAAATGGTCTTCTTGGCGGTCTTCTTTTTGGCCGATTTCTTTGGCCGCTTCTCTCGCTCGCCGGTACCATCATCTTCTTCGTAGTCATCGCCCTCGGACTCAGATTCATACTCATCGTCATCGTATTTGGAAAAGTCGTCGTAGTCAAAGTCAACACCAAAGATGTCTTGACCTTCTTGAAGTGATCTGAAAGGGGAGAGATGTTGTTAAAACTGGTAGAGGACTCTTGGGCTCTGGCAGAACTTACGCATCATTGAAGAGGACGCGACGTTTCTTTTTCTTTTCGGCGATTGGCCGGCCATCGTCGTCAACGATAAAATCATCAGCATCGGAGTCAGTCTCCTCATCATCGTCAAAATTCTCAACCTCTGGTTCCCGATGACTGCGCTCCGAACGACGCTCAGCAGCATCCTATGAAAGATAGAATTTCAATGGCAAATAAGGACAAATATGCTGTCTTGAAGTTAGATAAGGTAAAGAGATGGTGAAGGTAGCAAACGTCTAGGGTCTAGAATTCAAGGGTACTAGCAGGACCTAACATTTAATTGCGAATACAAACACAGTTTATATAAGCGTATTATTCGACATTTGAGGTTATAAACGCCGCCGGCAACACCAAGTATATGCTGTCATCAATATCAGGCGACTGCAGACTTGGCCAGAACGTACCTATTGGTGGGCATAACTTAGATTTCAATGCCATACCAGAGGGAATGAAAAACCAAGTAGAACCAATATTCGACGGCGTGATCAGGTTGAAGATCTCCGATGAGATGGATATTGAGCTAGGGATCGATCAGGCTAGAGTAGTATAATACTTCAGTTTCTGCAGCACCGCTGTTCACCTATTGTAACTGGTTTAGTCGATCGCATTGACATGGTTCGTTTAGATCGCTGTAGAAGTGAACACTTGGTTTTTTTTTTGTGATTTTGGTGAGAGCAAGGTACATTGAAAGGAAGTTTCTTATTTTTTTTCTTCTCCATCCTCGTCTCTACAGCTTCTGTGGAAATCGTTGCAGGGAAGTCAGTCGAAAGTCAAAACCAATTGGGTACGCACTCCAAGAAAATTAAACTGACTGCATTGCACCAATTATATAGAAAACGCATCAACCCTGGCATTCAAGAAGACGTCCACAGCTACTGTGTCAATGTCCCGTATCTGCAATAGTCGTAGACAGTTCCTATGCATCTTCTACTTTGAGGACCTGAGGTACATGCCAAACATCAAAATAAAGCGGATTGGTAAAGCAGTAAATCGTGATGGAGAACATACCTTTCGAGACGGAAGATCATAAGTATGTCTCACTTGCGTATCAGGTAGTTTAATCAAAGGGTCCATGTGGCGTGCTACACGACTCACCTGAGTGTTAACAGCTCATATGACACATAGCTATAAGTCACACTTACATCGGATGAGAACAATTTATAGTCTTTGTAACGACAAAGGATGTTTTGGACGTTTTAGATGGCTAGGACATATTTGAGTGAATGTGTCCTAGCGAAATAGCAATGGAAACCTAGTTACAGACAAACATTGAACTGTAGTATATTCAGGGATTCAGGCTAGCAGCCCGTTCTGATGGATTACCAGCAGAACTCTTCAAGTACGGTGGTGTTGATATGTAAATATGTATGCAGCAAACCATCAACAAAGTCTGGATGGATAAGAGCATACACGATGACTGGAATATTAACTCCATATGTCGCATTTACAAGATCGCATGTCTTGCTTCAACTAAAAAGGGCATATCCCTGCTACCCAGGGGAGGTCTAAAGCCCACAGCACATATAGTGTTGCATTCGGCCTGGCAGATTGACCGTAGACCAAATTCTGCACACTAAGGCAAATCTTAGAAATGACCAACGAGTTTCAAGTCGAGACACATTCAACGCGTCGACCTCAATTAGCTATTGCGGGGTTCAGTATTCCGTGAAAATTGATGCAGATTTATTGCCTAACACTGGAGAAGACCCGATGGAATGTTCAGTTTGAAAGCAGCTCATCTAGACTTTTCCATACCAAATTGCGACAAGATAAGCTATTATTCGATTTCTTCAATCACGTGTTGGAACACTATTGCGTAGGAAAGGGGTAAGTAAGCACGGAGGGAACTATTTTTTTAAAAAAAATCTGTGTAACTACTGGGATATGGGAAAGATATCGACATCATTGTTCCGTGTCGTTGCAAAAGTATTTACGGGAAATGAAAAACAGTGGAACAGTATGAAGTATGTGAAGTTCACATACCTTAGAGTCAACATCAACGCCCTCAAATGGCACCTTACGACGAAGATAGACCCTTAGAAACCGATTCTACTTTAATTTGTTTTTTTTTTTCCTAACTCGGAAGTAGGAAGTAGTTCCTCACTCGGAAGTCGACATGCTTGCTCCATCTAATCCTACCAGCCCTACTTAACGGCCCAAATATTAATCGCATACTCGGTCCTGTATGCAAGGAAGTCGAATTGAGAAAATAAAACCGCGTGCTTTATGACTACATTGCTCTTACACATTGGGGACATTTTTTAATCCCAGACTTTCATTTTGAGAAGACAAGAAAAAACAAACCTCTGGTTGAAGGATCAACCGATTGTGGATGCCAGTGCCCTCGAACTGAACTACTGGAATCAAAGAGTAGAAGTTAGAAAGGTCGCTGTTAGAAATGGCCACATGCATGTTAATCGATAAGCAACAGGTCCTAGTTGGAAGCCATTCCAACCGCAACATATATACAGATATTCCAAGGTATCACAATTAGCAAGATGCTAATACTTTGCAAATGGTGCTGGACAGATGGAGAATACACGTCGAAGCATCAAGACAGCGGACACTTGACAATTCGGAATATTTTGTTAACGGAATAGTTTGTCACTAAATTTGGCGCAACGCGAATATGCAACGCTGTCCAGTTCGGCTGAGAATATTGATATCGCAGAGGTTACATCGACATTAACTTCACATCTCTCCATGCAGTTGGCACTAACTCGGTCGCCTTTAGAGCGCATTTTAGGTTAAAACTTGAATGCTCACTTACAGAGTGCAAATCGCGCACAGATTAGGGTCATTTGAGATGAACAAGGAAAGATCGTAGATGAACAAGGAAAGATCGTAAACACTACAGACTGTAAAACGCCGATATAGAACAATATCCCACTGGCAGATAATAAGCGAATGGGCACCAGTCTTCGATTCAAAGTCATACTGGGAGAATTACTCTTACCAACGAATTTTAGTAGTAAAACTCTCATTTGAACTACTAAGGAAATCCTAAGAACCTGATCCCGCAGTCCTGCTTTCCTATGGGGCCGAAATTCTTGATAATTTTCAGCAAAAATATCTTCAGAAAACCTTCGTTCCCGTTCCCGGGCTATGGAGACAAAGATTCAATCAAAATACGAGCTGTGCATCGACCCGGCCAAGTCAAAAAAAAAGCTGCGTTGGAAGAGTAACAAGGCTGGGACATGTCCAGGGAATGAACGTCAATATTAATAAAACCGCGTATCTCCGTGTAGAAACCGACATCAACCAACTTGAAGTGCACAACTGGATCAGTCGCAAGCCGATTTCCATTTGGAAAAATAACTATCTTCAGCGATAACATGTATTTGCTAAGTGAACAACCAAAGTAGAGGTGTTCTTCTTAACGGTTTGATAAACTGTGTACTAGTTCTTTCTTAAAGAGGCTCCAAACTATTGTAAGGCTGTGTTTCAAGAGTAGAACAGACGCGCTGCAACTATTCGATAGATCAATACGTTATTTTCTATGCAACTCGTTATATCATAAAATGTTTTTTTTTATCTAAATATTCTACAAGAACTATGAACATTGGTTAGCGATGTTATTGACCTCAATTCACTAAAGCTTTACGAGCAATCTTACAAAAACAACGTTCTAAGGTCAGTAGCGATTGATAATACATGACAAACTACGTGTTCACTTGAATACAATTGTTTACACGTCGGCAATGGAAATATTATCACACAACTGTGATTTCGTGTACTTACATCGTCATCGTCGAAAAGTTGCTCGGCAATTGCTTCTCGCGCTAGCCCCTCATCAACGTTTTGTTGCTCCTCGCCATCACTTTCTTCGTCCTGTATGCGACGCAGACGCTTGAATCTTTTCTATAAAAGAACATAAAAAAAGAAACCACCAAATGATGTTTTAACCCCATTTTCTTTGAAAATTATTTCGCTTACTCTTCTCTCGACCTTCACGCCCAGATTCTCCTCAATCAAATCATAATCGTCGTCCTCCAGTCGATCGTCCAACTCATCATCATCATCGCTTTTTTTCCTTTTTTTCGACCGACCAGAGGCATCCGAATCCTCGCCATCGCTACCATCCTCCTCGATGGGTCTGTCATCGATAAGATCTTTGAGCTCCTCGCGCAATACTTCTTCGTCGTCTGTAATAAGAGAATTTTCCCCCACATGAATGCACTGAAATCACATACACAAAACAGCGCATTTATTACCTTCTTCCTCCTCCTCACTGCTGTCCGCCATTGCTTTATTTTTCTTGAGTTTTTTACGTTCATGTGGCTCCAAATCCTCCTCCTCCTACGCACATCGAAAGAATACGAAAATAGATTTCGAATTTAGAACAAATGCAATAATAATTGTGTTCTCTTGGGGAAACCATTAAATGCAACTGAATGCTTACCTCCGATTCTTCGGCTTCCGAGTCCAAGAAGTCTGCCATTTTTTCTCGTGCGAGTTACAAAATGCAAACGAAAATAATTTTTCTCACGAATGTGAGAAAGTTTTCTGGGTTAAGTAACTTAAAACTCAAAAAAACGACAAAACTCCGCGAAATTTCGCGGAATTGATGAAAGTTTGTAATATATTTATTAAGTAGGTTTTTGCAACGTGGGTAGGTATTAATAAATAATGAAAAGAAACTACAAAAACGCACTAAAATGTGGCAAAAATATTTTACAAGCACAACGCACTGACATTCTTAATTGGAGAGAGATTTTCCTTTTTTTTTTTCTGTATTAATATATTTGTTTCGTGTGTGCTTGCTTCAATTTTGGAGAGTTTTGTGGATCATGGAATATGGAAGTGGAAAGTGGTTATTTGTTTTGGATTGAACTTTGGGTGTGTACAGTAGGTTTTTAATTAAGGGACCAGTAATATCTATCTAGACCTGGGCGTAATGCATTAAGGCCGTTTGTCAATTGCGTTAAAAAAAGGGGTTAAATTTTATCCACTAGCTAATTTTGACATTTCTGCTGTGGTAAACAAAATTTGTCTTTTTGCCGTGATTGGGTTAAAATACTAATTTTAATAATTTTCCAAAAGAATTGGAACAAAATTCCTTTTTATATATTTTCTTGTAATTGAAAAATACATAATTATTTATAATTGACTTTAAAACATAATTGTTGTACAATTTGTGCTCATTATTAATGATATCCATTTTACTTCATTCAAATTACACACATTTCGCATTCAAAATATACCGAAACAAAAGTAGTCATAATATTTTTGGAATCATCCTTTTTAGTTTATTTTAAAACTTTGTTTACATTTTCTGATATGAACTGCACGTTCTTTGCTTTTTATTAAAATCTGAATGCTGTGCTATTTTCCCACACATGTGAACACTGTATGTATGTATGCTTTCCATCACTCTCACTCCTCAGTAGGTATACCAAATGTCAAAAATTAGCCACTGGATAAATTTTAGCGAGCTGTTGTGCAGGTTAAAATTTTGAAGTCTCTATTCACCACACTAATTTCAAAAAGTATCCACTGGTTAAAATTTTAACGCAATTGGCACATGGCCTAAGGAATGCCCAGAATGCATATTTGTAGCTTGTATCTTGCATCGCTGTCAAAAGAGAGATGCATTTCTTGCATGAAGTTGCCCTATATTCATTGCAATTGCAAAAGTGAAATGAAGATTGACTTCATTGAAATTATTTAATGGTATTGAAAAAGGCAATTTATATGCACTGGCATTACCTTCACTTAATGCTAATGCTGTTTTCCAATTTTATTAGTGTAGTAATGTAGCTATCATTGAAAAGGTTCATTGGAACACAAAACATGAAGGGATTGAAATGTTACTTGAGAAGTCGGTTTTAGAAATCATTGAAAAATACTCTCAATGATGTAAAATTGCATTTGACGGGTTACGAGAAACAATAATTCCCAGTCCCAACTAACAATTATTCTTCTATAAGGCACAAATATTTAATTTCCACAAGCAATT
The DNA here is from genome assembly GCA_932526625.1 of Rhingia campestris. Taxonomy (NCBI): domain Eukaryota; kingdom Metazoa; phylum Arthropoda; class Insecta; order Diptera; family Syrphidae; genus Rhingia; species Rhingia campestris. The sequence continues at coordinate 46,768,088 of OW052182.1, read as the reverse complement.
CTTTCTATAGGCCTTATATAGTGATTGTGCACGGAGGTTGAGCATTTTGGCAGTCGATTGTTTGAGTAGAAGCTTGTTTAAGATATTATGCAGGATATTATGGCGTAACTTCTGTAAGGTTGTTTTAAAGCTTCCAGCTTATATGGAACGAAAAACATTACTTCACAAAATTAAATCTTAATCAGTGAAAAATAAAAATATTTTCTGCTAAAGCTATAATTAAAAATTATTTTTTTTGTATAATCATGTTCTAAAATTTCTTTGTTTTTGTTTTTGCCGCAATGAGTAAAAGAAAATTTCAAATGATGGTTTTCAATGATAGCTATAACCGCAACCTTAGCTATAACTGGACACTAAGAAGACGAAAATATAAATGTTTTGTTTGGATATTGTATTATTGGCTTTTTTGGTCCATGATTTTCATGCAAATAAAACAAGTTTGTTTAATTTTTTCTTCAGGGATCGTTTATTGAATCTTGAAGAATGTAATGTTTATTGTTGGAACGAAATCTACATATTTTGAAGACTTACTATCTTGTTCAAACTACATTAATATTGATTATTAAAACCCGACGATACAGACACAATTTATTAAAACGCATAAATAGAGACGAATAAAATAAGTTTTTAGTTACATATTTTGTTTTCTAATAGGTTGTTTATTAGTTTTTCGTTTTGAGATAAATTTCAAAATATATTTCAAAATATCAAAAATAGAAATAGTTTATTTAGGAATGACTACATAAGTTCAAATCAGAAACTCGTTCTTTCTTTATGGTATGTAATATGTATCTTCTTGTAATTAGTTGGAAGTAATAAAATATAATTTTATTTGCAGATTTCTGGAAACTGGTAAGTACTATAGGTTTGTCGTTTTCTCATTTCGATATCTAATGGGAAAGTCTATTATTACGGAATTCTTTTACAGAAAAAATTAGTGCTATTGGGCCTTCGCACATGAGTATGCTTTAACCGGGACGGGTGAGGAAGGAGCACAGTTTGAGAGTCACTGTAGAGCAATTTTTCAACCAAAATATTATCAAGGAAAATAAAATGAAACAAAAGTGAAAACAAACCATGGCAGTATATACAAGCATACTCGTGTGCGCAGGCCCAATAATATTTATTAACAAAATCTAAACCAGAAAACCCAAAGCATTGGAAAAATATTTCACACAATTTTTTGAAAACATGGAACTTAACAAATTGCCTGGGAGCAGTGGATGGGAAGCTTACTTACTTATTTAAGTGGCGCTACAGTCCGGGATGGACCTGGGCATCAACCAACATGCCTCTCCAATTAGCCCGGTCCTTAGCTAACTGCCTCCAGTTGCGCACTCCAAGTTGGTTGAGGTCGGTTTCTACTTGTGCGCGCTACTTAAGGCGAGGTCTTCCTCTACTGCGTCCGACGTCTGGCTGGGAATCGAAGACTCTGAGAGCCGGAGTATTGGTGTACATTCTTTCTACATGTCCTAGCCATCTTAAACGTCCAATGCAGAGTTTTTTGACTAGGGGTATATCGCTGTACAGCTCGTATAGTTCGTGGTTGAATCTTCGTCTCCATAGCCCGTCAACGCAAACGGGACCGAAGATTTTCTAAAGAATTTTTCTCTCGAATCGACCAAGGATTTTTTCATCCGCTTTTGATACGGTCCGTGCTTCAGCGCCATAGAGCAGGACTGGGATGATCAGGGTCTTATATAGGATCTCCTTAGTAGTTCGAGTGAGGGCTTTACTACTAAATTGCCTCCTTAGCCCGAAGAAACAGCGATTGGCAAGAGTAATTCTTCGTTTGATTTCTGACGAGATGTTGTTGTCAGAGTCAATAGCGGAGCCGAGGTAGACAATAAGTGGATGGGAAGCATAACCTCTAATTTTTGCTCTTCGAAAATCTGGAAATTTTAATTATAGTTATCAAAAAAAACATTTTTAACAATCCTTATAGCTGTGATTGATGCAAACTACAGATTTGTTATGGTAAGCAATGGAGCACTTGGGTCTTACTGAGATTCCACATTTTTTTTGGTCTTCCCACTTTGGGAAAGCATGAATAATAATCTAGAAAATTTTAGCTTACCCACTGATATGAAATTACCAGGAACAAGTGTCCCACCACCTTTAAGACTTGTTACCTACGAAGCTTTCAGCTTAAGGTATATAATATACTTAAACCAAATCCAGGAACAGGATTATGTTTTAAGCAAACAAAAAAAACATGTAGTAAAACAATCATTTCATTTTATTTTTTTAGTTAGTGAAATTACAAATTTAAAATTTCGTAAGTTTGGTATTAGGAAATTAAGCGATTAAAGGTGAATTCACTTAATTCTTGTAACCGCTGATGAAGGTGCCTCGAATCACCATCAACTTTTTTTATTTATTGCATTAGTCTGGAGTATCTTTGGCATAAAAGCTCGAATGACCTTTATGATGAGTTTGAACTCAAAATCGCGTTTTCAAAATGAGTCCAGAAAAAACAACAAACTAATTTTTTTACAATCACTTTAAAGGGCCCAGTTATAGCTATCATTGGAAATTTTCTTTTACTTCTTGCTATCATTACTATCATTGGAGAGTTGGTGTCGACTTAGGCCGAAAGGCATTAGTTTTTAAGTTGTTATTATTTAATTTAGGGTATCCGCAGAGGACAAGTAAGTTAGTTAAGTTAGTAGATAAGTAGGCTAGTTTTTATTAATTTTTGTCTAGCATGTAAGTTAGTTATAATCTAAAGAAATATAAAAATGAATTTAAAAAAAAAAAAAGAGTTGGTGTCGAAACAAAGCTTATGAATTTTGGAATATGATTATCCAAACATATTTTAAATTTTAATTGGAGTTATCGAAGGAAATCACTTGTTATTTTTCACTGATCATGATTTATTTTTGTGAACTAATGTTTGTCATTCCACCGAAACGACGAAACTGAATTTTGGAGGTAAAATTTCAATTCCATCATGTTTTGTGTTCCAATGAAGTTGTTCAATGATAGCTATAACTGAGCCATAAGAAAAGTAAATAAAATTTCAGTTTATTCTTACAAATAAGTAATGATATGTAGGAATATAATATGTAGAAAGGAACACACATCATTGGATCAAATGTGTTTCATTTGTGTGGAATGACAATCATAGAAAAATTCATCTTGATCATTAAAAATACAAAAAGTTATTCTGCCCTAGCGAGGTATTCGTCGGAGCGGAAAATTTTCCGCAACGCATAATTCGTCGGAGATTCAAATTCCATTCGAGGTATTTGCCATCGGAAAGAAATACTACACAGATGCGACGACGAAGCTCGTACTGTTCAGGGTGGTTTTTTCCATTGAGCTCGCCCTGGAAACACAAATTCAAACGATTAGTACGAAAATTACTTAAATAAATAGTTTTATATAATTACATACATTTTTCTATTACTCCACTTCACTTCGTAAACAAATTTCGCGACGAATTTGTGTCGGAGGAAATCGGAAAAAGAATTGCACTTAGCTGTCAAAAATTGAACAAAAAATGCTCCTGAATGCACTTCAACGCAATTCGCTGGGATGCGTTACGAAATGTCGGAGAAATATTCCGAACAGCTTTTCGGAAGAATACCTCGAAGCAAAAATCATCGGAATCGTACAAAATCGGAGAATTTTCCGCTCCGACGGATACCTCGCTAGGGCCGATTTTGTTTTTTTGTTTTGACACCAACTCTCCAATGAAGCCACAAGAAGTAATGGCTGAAACACAATCACGCTTTGGAGCTTCGCTTTACCAACGCTACGCCCAACTGCTCTGCGCACGCTTTGGCATATTTATTTTCTCAGTAGTTTCAACTTCTGCTACAAAAATGGGGGAAATGATTAAAATCTTTGCTAAAAATATCTTATTCCACAACCTTCTCAGAAAATAATCCAGAAAACAACAACAAACATTTTGACAATTCACACTTTTTCCAACCATTGCTTTGCCCATGGCGCTTTACAGCAACATTACGTTAAGATTTTACGTTTTTCAATTTGAGGTGAAAACTCAACGCCAGGCAAAGCTAAATTGGGATAGGTAACATTGATTTCATATGGTTGAACTAGGTGCTTCAGCCAACGCAACGCACCAAAGCGTGATTGTGTTTCAGCCATAAAAGACATTTTTCATTACGGCTCTTCAATGATAACTATAACTGGACCCTTCAACCAACTCCATTTTCGCACTCAAAACAAACACACCTAGATGATGCTTAACATTACTTTTCTAGTCTCCATAAAAAAAACAATAAAACATTGACAGATTACAATCCTTTCAATCTGACAGTAAAGTCAGATTAAAAAAAAACAGCAATATAAAATAGAAAAATCTATCTGAAAACAATAGATTCCCGTAGTATTTATATAAAAAATAACAGATAGGAGAATTCATTGGGCTATTTGAAAACGTGTACTTTCTAACTATCAAAAATGTTATCTTTATCTTCGGATGATGACTCCGATGGATCCGACTCCTCCGTGTCGGATCAGTTCGAGCAAGTTCCCGATGAAGCTGCAACTGATGAGCCACCAACTGATGATGAGCCACCAACTGACGATGAGCCACCTGCAAAAAAAGTCAAAACAGAATGGTCAAAGACCTACTCGAGTACCGCTTATAAAATGATGGCCAACATGGGCTACAAACAAAATCAGGGTCTCGGTAAATTAGGCCAAGGTCGTCTGGAGCCAGTCGAAGCTGCAAAACAAGAGGGTCGCCGTGGACTCGGGTTAAAATTGGAAAAACTCTCTACTGCAGCCGATCAATGGCACGAAGGTCTTGAAGAGATTCGAATTCCAGAGCGAATTGATTGGATTCAGAATAAATCCAACGATTTGGACTCGCTGTCAATGGATGATCTTACCGAATGGGTGCGCCGAGCACCGAAGAAAGATATCATAGACGATGAGACAAACTTTTGCGATCCTGAAATTCTGCAGAATGTTTTAAGTTCTAAGAGTGCGTTCGATGAACTCGACGGCAACGATATGAGACGGGCACGAACTCGATCGAATCCGTTCGAGACTATTCGTGGCTCAATCTTTCAGAATCGTGCCGCCGTGAAGATGGCTAATATCGACTCGCTGTGTGACTTTATGTTCACCTCGCCAAAGGACGAGAACGGTGTGTCGCTGATTAAAGACAACGATCTGCTGTACTTTGCCGACATCTGCGCAGGTGAGTGTTGATAGGGAGATTGATGCGTGACGATGGTGATATGTTCCGTTCTAGGTCCTGGCGGCTTTACAGAGTACGTTCTCTACACGAAAAAGTGGGAAGCAAAAGGCTTTGGTTTTACGTTGCGCGGCCAAAACGATTTTAAGTTGGACAACTTTTTTGCAGCATCGCCAGAGACATTTGATCCACACTATGGGGTCGCCGATGACGGAGACATATTTAATCCGGCAAATCAGACTTCTTTCGCGGAATATGTCTTAAAGGGGACTAACATGTCTGGAGTGCATTTTGTTATGGCCGACGGTGGGTTCTCAGTGGAGGGTAAGGAAAACATTCAGGAAATCCTATCCAAACAGTTGTACATGTGTCAGTGCTTGGTGGCTTTGCACATCCTTCGTGAGAAGGGACACTTTGTATGCAAGCTTTTCGACATTTTTACCCCATTTAGCGTGGGCCTTGTTTACCTGATGTACAAGTGCTTCGATGAGATTAGCATTTGTAAGCCGAACACCAGTCGGCCGGCCAACTCTGAGCGCTACCTCATCTGTAAGTGGAAGAAGCCGGACACTGAGACTGTACGTCGTCACCTCTTTAAAATCAACGAGGATATGTGGAGTAACCCTGAATCAGAGACCGATGTTAGGGAATTGGTCTCTATAGAGGAGATCATGCGTGACAGAGAGTTCGTCGACTACATCACCGAGAGCAATAACCGGATGGGACACAACCAGATAGTCGGATTAATTAAAATCGCCGCATTTTATAAAAACAAAGAACTGAAGGAATCCCGTCAGGCAGAGATACGGAGTAAGTGCTTGAAGCTGTGGGGTTTGCCCGATCAAATGCGACAAGCCCCCGAAATGAAGTCCACAGACAGCCTCCTCTCGGATCTGCTCAAAGAGTGGAACAATGAAAAGGGTTTTTTGAACACACCCGCCTGCAAGCTGGACAGCAAAGACGCCATTGGCAAGCACATTATGAACATCCCAGATTGGTACTTTGTGCCATTGTCCCGTAGTGAGGACAACGAACGGGATACAGCTACCTTCTTTCTTTGCCGCGGCAGGGGCATAATCCTCAGACTGACAAATGGTCGCTGGGAACAAATTCCCGGCAGTGAATGCGTTCTCCAGATGTCCCCGAAGACTCTTATCTACGGAGAGATCGTCCAGGAACAGATCGGCGAAGGCAACAAGGGACGTATGGTACGCGCTTTGCACATCATCGACGGCATATCGCTGGGTGGCACAATCATTGCTCGACATCCGCTAAAAGAACGCCTCAAATTGTGCGACAAGTTTGCACGTGCTCTAAACAAACCCAACAAATTAGTGACTAACTCCGAAGGCAACCACATCCAGATCGCGCCCATTCGCTGCAAGAAACTAATACCGTTGAGCGAACTTAACGATTTTTTCCACCAGATGCGTCCGTACAAGATGAAGAACAATAGCGCCGAACGACTGGGGTTACGAATTCGCTCCGACGATCATCCTGCCGAACGATTCTATGTCATCGGCGGAATGATGTTTCTCAACGAACTGACGCACGAGTACGTTACGGCCTTGTCCAGTAAACACAACATGATCTACTACTTCCATTTGCAGTCCAAGGCTGCATACTTCCCCAACCAACTGCAAAACCGAAATGTGAACAGTTCGTTCCGCAATTGTTTCATTCGCCGGAAAATTTGGAAGTGGACCAACGTTTATCAGGTTCGTGAGGAGATCAAGGAGGAGATGCGCGAGTCGGGCATACTCTATCGGATGGACTTCTGTGAGTATCTGAATGAACATTTGAAGCATTGAAGACGAAACTCGGCGATTGCAGCACTTGGGTTAAGTAGTTCTTCATACATCAACAGGATGTATCCTCATTTACGGTGTCAAAATAAATCAAAATTTAAGTGATTTGCGGGTGTTTCAATGCGGTCTGGGAGAAGAAGAAATGGCTCATCATCTGTGATTTGCAAATACCAACAATTGGAAGATCAATTCTATTTTTAAGCTCGTGCTCAGAGAGATTTATTCATTAGGAAATTAATCCATATCTCTAGGGATGCCTGGTTCTGTGGGGTAACATGGTAACCAGGGTTGTATTGGACATGTGTGACGTTGGTCCATTCTGCTGTAAGTTTTTCAATACAGGTCTACCGTCTTTCATCTTCAAGAAGTACAGGCCTACAATTTCTCGCAACCCATACGGTCACCTTAGACAAATGAAATGGTTCTGATGCTAGCGTTTTGGATTCGCTGTAGTGACAGTTCTGCTTATCGTTTCCATTAAGATTAAAATGAGCTTTACCCGAAAATAAGGCTTTGTTAAACGTTGGAGAGCGCTCAGTCTACTGGTTTACAAAGTCAAGCCTCTGAACGGCATCCTGGGGCTTTAATTCTTGGACCAATTGAATTTTGTAGAGGTGCAGCTTTAGGTCTTTGTGCAAAATACTGCGTAATGATGATCTATGCATGTTTATTGCACCTGAACAGACTGATCAAAGCGGATCAGTGTGTTGCAAAAATGGTTAAGACGTTTCCACATTATGTTAGAATAGATCGACCGTTTTGTAGACAATAAGGTGCTTATGTTTCAGTAACCGGGCATGCACACGATAAGTTTCTTGTTTTCCAGCTTTATGATTGTCAGGAAAAGTTCTTTAAACGTCTGAGTGGAATCACTTCTATCTTCACGCATTTAAGCAAATCCTGAAAAAAAACCCAAGAAGTCCAAATCGATACCCATCACCTATTCATCGATTTCAACACTAAAGGTACAATCTTCCATAAATCGGTGCAACTAGTAGCATAGGCATAGTCACGTTTGCTAGTATAGAGTAGGAAGCGGGAAATGGGTTAAGCTATAAGTGAGGGTAAAACTAAGTGTATACTGCCAACTTCGATGAATTGGACAGAACGTCACCATTAACAGATATAACTGTGAGGTAGTACGGGACTTCTACATCGGCTTCGATATTAACTCTGACAACATCTCGTCAGAAATTAAAGAAGAATTACCTTGCCAACCGCTGTTTCTTCTGGCTAAGAGGCAAATCAGTAGTAAAGCCCTCACTCGAACTATCAAGGAGATCCAATATAAGACCCTGCTCATCCCAGTATAAACCGTATCCAAAGTGGATGAAGAAATCCTTGGTCGATTTGAGAGAAAAATTCTTCGAAAAATCTTCGGTCCCGTTTACGTTGACGGGCTATGAAGACCAAGAATCAACCAATAACTATACGAGCTTAACAGCGACATGCCACTAGTCAAAATACTACGCATTGAACGTTTAAGATGGTTAGGGCACGTAGAAGGAATGGAAACCAATACTCTTTTTTTTTTTTATAATTTGCGCGCACTCAAGGGGTTATGAATACCCTTTATATGTTTTAGCACAGTGCGGGCGTTAAGGAAATTAGGGATAAGAAGAAAGGAGGTACCGATGCACATTGGTTTTAAATGCCTGTAAGTTATAATGGAAAGTTAAAACAGAGTTTGGTAGAGCATTCCACATTCGTGTTGTTCGGTTTATGTAGGAATCTCTTTATTTCAGCGTTCGTCCGAAGATTGGCTTGAGTTGAGGGTAAACGGATTTGCATTCATAGCGTAACGAGTATTGCGGCTGAATTGTTGAATGGGAGGAATGCAGCTGGCTATTTCATTTGAACATTGGTTGTTAAAATAGCGATAAAACAAGGTGAGGCAGGAGATGTTTCGACGGTGTTCGAGCGAAACTAAGTCTCCTATAAGTTTTTTCGCACGCGTTTGAATCCTATCTAGTAGGTGCAATGTTGATTTTGGTGCACCTGACCAGACGTGGGCGTTGAATTCAAGTTTTGGGCGTATAAACGCTTTATATATTGTGGCCAGATCAGAGGGGGTGAAATATTTCTTACATCGATTTAGGAAACCTAGACATTTCGCTGCGTTTTTAGCGACTTCGAATATGTGGTCGTTCCAACGTAAGTCGTTACTAACACACATACCTAGCATGGAAAGCTTTTCGGTTTCTTCGATGTAAGTGCCATTCATGGACAATGGCTCTAGATTTTGGTTTCGCTTTAATGACAGAAGACAGCATTGTGTTTTGGAAGCATTGAATTCCACTCTATTAGATTTATCCCATTTGATAATGCTGTCAAGGTCGGAATTCAATGAGCTTAACATATTTTGGCGTTTAGAGTCCACGTTCGAAGGTGAGGGACGAGGACCTGTAAACGAATATGAGAAGCTGAGGGTACTGTCATCAGCGAAGGAATGAATTGGATTAGAAGTTGCAGACAGGAGATCATTTATAAAAATGAGAAAGAGAGTCGGAGACAAAACTGAGCCTTGAGGGACACCAGCATTTATTTGGTGAGTTACAGACTTGAAACCATCCAAAACAACTTGAATTGAACGTTTCGAAAGATAATGTCTAATCCATAGAAGACGTTTTTCGTCGATTCCAAATGCACGCATTTTCGACAAAAGGGCTTGATGCCAAACCCTGTCAAATGCCTTTGAAATATCAAGCGCAACAATCTTGCTTTCGCCACCATGGTGGATTGATTGGTTCCACTTTTCGGTGAGATATGTCATCAAATCACCAGTAGACCTGTTGCTGCGAAAACCATACTGCCGGTCATTGAGAAGTTTTCGTGTTTCGAGATATTTCATAAGCTGACGATTTATCAGCGTTTCCATGACCTTGGAAAGAAGGGACGTAAGTGCAATTGGTCGGTAGTTGGAGAGAGAAGAAGATTCGCCTTTTTTTGGTACAGGCTGGACAAATGCTGTTTTCCATCTACTCGGAAAGAGTCCTGATGAGTAGGATAGATAGAAAAGCTTACGCAGTGGTTTTGCTAGCGTAGAAGAACACCTCTTCAGAATGATGGGGGATATACCATCTGGACCAGCGGATTTGTGTATGTCAAGATCAAATAAAACTCTTGCAACTGTACGAGTACGAAAGTGAATTTGTCCCATAGAATGATCTACGTTCTCAAGTACAGGAGGAGACTGAACACAATCTGGCAATGTAGAATTGGCTGCGAAATGCGCAGCAAGCAGATTGGCTTTGTCTAAAGAGCTGACAGCTGGAATGTCATTGTGAATGAGCGTCGGAATTGATGATGAGGCCGAATTTTTTATATTTTTAACAAATGACCAAAAGTTTTTACTACCTCTGGGACATTGTAGAATTTTTTGCCTCAACTTTTGGTCATAGAGGAATTTGACACGCTTTAAATGGGCATTACAGTCATTTCTGGCTTGTTTGAACTTTGCTCGGTTTTCCTCTGTTGGGTTGGTCTTGTACAACCGAAAGTTTGACTCTCTCAACCTGATAGCTTCTTTACAGCTCAAGTCATACCACCCTTTTGCCTTTGGTCTGATACTCTTAATTCTGTTGGGAATAAAAGATCTCATACCAAGGAGAATGATGTTTGATATCATATCAGCAGCAGCATCCACATCACTATCGAGGAAACATAGTGACCAGTTAAAATTCCTAAAAAAACTGTTTAATGCTTCCCAATTGGCTTTCTCGTATTGCCATACAGTTTTTTTGGGAATTTGCTCTTTAACTGTGTGGTTGGAGTACGAGAAATTTGTTGATATGATACAGTGGTCTGACGAACCTAGAGGCGATAATACTTTGATGGTGTATTTATCAGGGTGAGAGGTAAGAAACGAGTCCAGGGTGTTGGCGGTTTGACTGTTAATATCCGGTATGCGTGTCGGCTCATTTACAAGCTGGGTTAGGTTGTTTACCTCAGCAAAGATCTCAACATACCTTCCTTCGGGTGTTGTCTGTCCAGAATGTTGAAGCCACGTAGAATTGTGTACATTGAAATCGCCCGCAATGACGATTTCAGTGTGAGGATGCAGGGATACAATTCTAGAGATGGAGTCAGACAGTGCATCAAACTCATTAAGGGTTGAATTACTGTCAAGGTTTGGGCTTCTATAAATGAAACAGTAGTGGATTAAATGCCTACGGACATGGAATTTCAGCCATATAAAATTAAATTCCGGATTGGAACATTGGCCGTATTGATGTTGAATTTGGTAGGCTACGTCACTACGTATATATATGGCGAGACCGCGGTGAGAAAAGAATAATGGCACTAAATTATATCCAGGTAGGGTTAATTCTGATAAGTCAGTATTCACCCCCACCTGTGTTTCACTTAGTGCCAAAACAGCTGGTTTGTATTTACAAATGTGGACGTATGCAGAAAAAAGATTCGACTTTAACCCACGAACATTGCAAACTCCGGTTCGCATAGTCTTATATTCCCAGCCAGACGTCGGACGCAGTAGTGGAAGGCCTCACCTTAAGTGGCGTGCACAAGTAGAAACCGACCCCAACCAACTTGGAGTTAGCTAAGGACCAGGCTAATTGAAGGGGCATGTTGGTTGAGTCCCAGGTTTTATTCTGGAATATAGCGCCACTTCCATTCATTAGCAAATATTCATGGCTCATCTGTAGAAAACATTTAAGCCCTTTGATGGTCCAGCCCAAAATCAAACATATGTATTCGACACTTTAACCGAAGATAATGTACGATATGCAAGTATTGCCGAGCTCAAACGGGAAATACATAAACCAAAGCCTAAAAAGGCTCCAGGTTATGACCTGGTTACGGGGAAACTTTTTAAAATAATGCCTCGGAAAGCATTAATTAAACTTGTCTACATTGTAAATGCGGCAATTAGATTAGAGTAGGTGCATACCAAGACAGTTGAAAGTCACAGAAGTGATTAAGATTCTAACACCACGAAAATCACCGAATCAAATAAAATCTTACAGACGTATTCCACTTCTTCCAATAATTTCAAAAGTTTTTTTTAAAGGATATTACTCGGTCGCTTAAACCCTATTTTTGATCAAAAACTACCTTTTACCTGACCACCAATTTGAGTTTAGAAGTAAAGGGCTGCCCAGAATGCGTATCTGTAGCTGATGCTTGTAGCTGAGTAAAAAGTTAAAAACAAGGCAACCTGTAAGCGCTTACTCAATGTGTATCTTCGTGAATCTGTAGCTTCGAGTTGAATAGAGGGCAATTGCATGCAAGAAATGTATCTCTCTTTTGACAGCGATGCAAGATACAAGCTACAGATATGTATTCTGAACAGTCATTAAACATTCGACTGTGGACCAAGTACATCGAATTACTGACGTTATTGAGAAAGCTTTCGAAGATAAAAAATTTGCTCAACCGTATTTCTTGACGTATAGCAAACTTTTAGAGTCCTACACTCGGTCAATGTTAATTGACGCCTTTTTTGTCATGTAATATTGATGGAAAATCACCACCACACGTATCAATGAACATTGACAATATTTTTGCGAAAATTCTGTTTAGTTGTTTCATATCTGTCAACAAGATATAATTATACCCTATCCCATAGGGGTATATTCGTTTTAATATATCGTTTGTAACATAGAGGAATAATTTAGGTAGATATACCTTTAAGTATATGGATCAACTCAGAATCGCTAACTGAGTCGATTAAGCCATGTCTGTCTGCCAGTCTGCCCGTCCGTCCGCCCGTTTGTATGTATCCTACACATCATCAATTAAGTAACAATGGAAATTGACGAAAACCAAATCAGTTTTGGTTTTCATCAATGTAACATGGTTACTTGACGGAACATTGAAGAGTACACAAATGATCAATATAAAAGACCTCGTGTTGTATCTTGAGCATAGACTCTTCAGTTTGAAACTTGGAAACGAATATTAAGATTTTATAGAAATAATGGATAATGGCAGGAGTACCCCAGGGAAGCGTCCTTGGACCACTCTTTTACCTCCTATTTACACGTGATATCCCACAAACAAACGATACGATAGCAGTTGGAACAACAATAGAGGAAACAAACTTGAAATTACAAAACGCTCTCAACGAGGTTAATGAATGGACAAAATCCCGGCGGATTGCTTTTAACGCGAGCAAAGCGAATCATGTAGATTTTTCGTATAAACGGACAAACCTGTATTTCTAAATACTGTTCGAGTCCCTTTTGCAAATGAAGCGAAATATCTCGGAATGACACTCGCATGTAAAAATAAATGAGAAGTACCTGAAAATAAATACAGAGAGCTGTACTGGTTGCTCGGAAAATATTCGAAGCTTAACCTTTATAACTGCTATTATAAAGGGGTGAACTTCGAATTGAAAAAAAAAAAACACAAGAAAATTTAAACGTCCATCAATTTGGCTTTATTGGAAGGGTAATTTGATGCCATTAATATTTAAATATGATTTCGGGCATGTGGCCGCCGCGGCTGGTTTGAATAAAGCCAAGTCTAGAGGTCTAATTTTCAACCACTTTTTCGAGAATTTGGGAATTTTTCTTGTTGTAACCAATCACCCAAAAATGAGCATCTGCACTAAACAACATTTTGTGATGAAAATTAGCATCGAGATCAATTCGGCCCATACACCAAAATCACGACGCATTGCATGGTCTCGCGGTTTTAATTCTTGCACAAGCTGGATCTTGTAAGGTCGTAAGCCATAAAGTCTTCCATTAAGTTGATGGACAAAGCTCAGCATTCATTCGGGTCCTCTTCAACACTTTGCGGCAATTGTTTCCTGGGTGGGCACTGTTCGACGTCTCTGCGAATGCGTATTATCACATATAGAGTAAACGTAGTGCAAAACGATCCATGGTTAACCGGATTAATTGCTCTGATGGACGATTATGTCGACCATAAAATGGACGGGGCTTGCGGTAAACTTCGCGAACTGAACCATCATTTTCGAAATAAAAATGCACGATTTGCAAGCTTTGTTCATTTGTCAACTTGTTCATAATGAAATGGCAGACCAAACTGAACATAAATGACATTAGAATTGCCCGATTTGACCACAAAATGTCGAAAAACCAACCTCTAAAAAACACCCTTAACAAGCAAGTGCTAAAATCGGTTTGGTTGTAATGGTATACAAATATGGGGTTGTAACAGTGAAACAAATTTAAACATTTTACAAACTTTTGAAAATAAAATGTTAAGATCATTCGTCAATGCGCCGTGGTACATAAGGAACAAAGATTTACGCAGAGATGTTTAAGATGAAACGAACAATTTTGCACGAAAACATAAAAAACGTTTATTGGGACACGTTAATAGTACCCACCGAGTCAAAATGCGCCATTTCAGCGAAATTCGTGATTTCATCCGAAATGCAAAGCATTCCGCCATACAATTTCACATTCCGAAATTCGTTATTCCGCTGGAAAGCTTTTTCAAACGAGGTCCAACCGAATTATGTACTTTTGGTCTGTTCCCGTACAAAATGATATTTACTGATTCTTACTGACTTTTACATATTGCCGTTTCCATACGCAAAAATAAGTAAAAGAGAGAGCTCACGAGAGAGCAAAAAACTACCCCTCCATAAAAATCTGTAAAAAAATTTATTGCAGAAATTTCTGTGGGTAAAAAACAGTAAACTGTCATTGGTAGCACGACCTAATCTGCGAGTAGGCCTAAAAACAAATACAATTTGTTTGGGGTAACACGGTCGTTACCCCATCTGTGGGGTTGACCCTTAGCAATCCGCTCTATAAATTGCGGAAAAAGCAGGAACTCTCAAAGGAAAGTTACCTGCCAAACATTCATATATACTCCTAATAAAAAATTACTAGATAGGTACATCGAATTCTTAGTTACAATACAAATAAAAAAGGGTGGTGGTTTTAGTGAGTAAAAATTTCACACTACTGTGGGCATGTTCTCTTCGTGCCCATGAAAAAACAAATAAAAGTATTCATGGCACTCAATGGACGCGTAGCGTCCGATGCGACGTCTTGAATAAGGAATTAAAATACGACTCTGACATTAACAGGTTCAGGTATCTTAAGGGATTTTTATCCATGGAAACTAAAAATGTGCTTTTTTCAAGTAAATTATTGCTACGTACTGTACTTGTTGAAGTCCTTGATATTTTTTCGTTCTCTCTGGACAGTCAATAGTTATAGGCATTTGTAGAAATGCCATTAACTATTGGCAATCAGCATTTATCGATTCAGATTAGCTTCAGATTCAATCCAATGAGCATTCCCAATTCAGCGTAAACAATCATTTAAATCATATGTACCAAATATTATGAAATTATGTGCTACTCTTCGCTGTAGTACTGGCAGACACAACAATTTTTATGACAGCTCAACGAAAACGAAAGCTATACGACTGCCAATTGTCAGTCGTAAGAAATTACGAGTATCGTAAAACCTAGAACGATAATCGTTTTTGGTAAACGTATTTCAAACATTAACGAAGTGATTTTAACTATATTTGTTTTATAAAATATGACCTCTGGGGCATATTGGATAAAAGATTGCTGGTAAACGAGGGATCGCTGCTGTGCCGTCACATTGCCAATGAGCCCCCACTTATGTTTTGTTTCGCTTGGATCCACATCTTTGATGAAAAGGACGTTAACAACCTCGCGCCAGCATAGGTAAGTTATAGTTCGGAGAAGTGGGATCCCAAAGTCCTACTCGCTTTTCCACAGCAGCAATAAATTAATCTTTTAATTTCATATTTTGGGACCAGTGATATTTTACTTGCCCCTTTCCTGCTTCTGTAGTACCTACAACGGAGTGGATTTAATTTAGATGGTGACAATTTACTTTCTTTGATAAACAAATTAAACAAATTCAATCACTTCATAACAAAAAAATAAAATAACAAATTTATTGATGTAAATAAAAAAATGCACAACACAAAAGCAGTCTGTGCTGTTGTTGTGATCTAATAAAAACGTTACGCTCGCAAGTATTTTCGAATTTAGCAAATCGTGTGCTCATATAAGAGTAGATATTTAATCGGTGTTCAATTTTGTAGTCTTCGGTGGTGATCGGCGAAGATTACAATGGCGATAGTATAGGTAATTAAATGCGGACGGCGATCGGCGATATGTTTATAAACTAGGTACTATCGTAGGTACTGAGGAAATTGTTAAATGATGAACGAAGAAAAAAATGATGTTCGTTATTTTTTTTTTAATTTTCTTCACTTTTTATGCCAAAAATACGCAGAAAAATTTATGTTTTGTAGATGTTTGGTAATACATATATGAGTTCTTTAAAATAATCTTCGAAGGTTTTATAGGAAAAACACTGAAGTGGAAGAATGTTTTTGTTTGTCGTCTCTAAACATAATATAGCTATGTACTTCAAAGTTAGAAGTTTTTCATTTTTCTTTGCGAAAGGGTACGGATACTTTTCGTTGAAATGAGCGAATTCTATCTTGATATGGAGATTCGATATTTTTTTATTTTTTTTTGACATAAAATTACCAAAACGGACCTATGAACCCCTGAACCGCTGAACGAATGTTATTATTCTGTCACTGCATTTATTATGATTTAGTAAGCGGGTTTGTTGTGAGGAGCCGAACCTGGTCAAGAGTAAATGACTTAAAGCCGGTTAGTGATCGCTGGGCTGTGCTCCTCATCAGAACAACGTTTTCCAACATCAGCCTTATAGAGTGTCCCATAATTCACGCAAAATATAAATGACTCATGCAGTAATTGAATTGTTTCGCTGTATGGCATGTGGCACCCACCGTCTTGTTGAAACTACATGTTGATCACACCCATATCTTGTAATTTAGGCACTAAAAACTTAGTTATCAGTTACTGCCTGGACCAGCCGCATTTTCAAAGAAGAAGGGGACATTATTTTCAAAATATTGCTCAACAATGAAAAGACGTTGTTCTTTCGAATTGAGCTCCATTTTTACTTACCCCGAGTTGTCAGCTTTGCATTGTTTTTTTTTTGAATCCAAAAAGCAACCTGGCGATTTCCAGATTGTTGGACCGACAGAAAAATCGACCATATACTCATAAACTCAAGACAATCATCCAACATCCTGGATGTACAAATCTACACACATTCAGAGGGCCAAACGTCAACTTTGAACATAACAACGAGAAGAACTATGAATTCTTCCACGCTGTGCTCTCACCCTCCACCAATATCAAAACCCAGTGGATACAGTATCGCAATATCATTTAAGAAGACGCTGAAACCACCATAGGCTACCAAAAGATGTCCATTCTCGCGCGTAATGAGTATCGAACCAGAAGAAGTGACTAGAAGCCTCCCAGTTCAGGGAAATCGAAGACTCTCGCAACAAGAAGAACATCCGTCAATTCAATAAAATTATATGGCTTTTTTATTGAATTGACGGATGTTCTTCTTTTTGCGGGAGTCTTCGATTTCCCTGAACTGGGAGGCTTCTAGTAACTTCTTCTGGTTCGCTTCAAATAAGGAACTCAGGCTCTACGAAAAAACAATGTCAACCGAGTCACTGATGCGTAGATGTATTCAGGCAGCATTTCCAGTAGCTGATTAACGGACATAATGTGGAGAGAATGATAGGGCAAGAAACCAACCCTTCTCTAGTCAACGAAGAGAACAGACTAAAAAACTGAAGAACAACAAGGCAGCTAGTTCTTATAGATTACTAGCAGAATTCTTTAAATGCGGAGCTGCTGCCATAGAAGTGTGCATGGAGCAAACCATGAAAAAAATCTGGATAAATGAGAGAATACAGAAACATCAGCTCCATATGTTACATCTACAAAAAAATGATCCATGTCTGACACCAAATAACGCGCCGAGTGCTGGACAATAAGCAGGAACGCAGTGCGAACATAAAGCATCTTCGAACAATTCTTCTTCTACCCTTTTATATATTTCGCCTTTAAGGGTCGAGATTACCCTATCACAGTAAAGAAGTTCTTCTTTTTAGACGAAGTTCTTCTTTTTAGACGTTCTATAAGAATACAATTTTGTGTTATCGTACACTTCAAGTTTGATTCACCACTTGGTATTGCGTTGTGTCCCACCTTATTTTATACACCACCACTACAAGTATTTTGGAGCGCAGCTATTTTAATTCATCAACATTTTAAAATTCGGAATTATATTTTTCTGTGGCGTATACGTGTTTTATTTGTTCAGTTGTTATATAGATATTTGTGCACCACTAAAATGCATTCTATTTAAAAATTGTTTACAAAAATAAATGCGCACTAAAATTTAAATTAAAAAAAAAACAAGTATTAACCAACTTTGTAAATAAATATTATTTTGAATTTTATTATCTTGACTTCTACGGACTAGGATTCCCGACATATTCTCTCCAAATCAACAAAGCGAACTGGATCCATATACTCATTTGATTCGAGATAATTCGTCAAGTAAACCGGTATATTCATCACTCTGGTCTGATGAGGTGGTCCGGGGTAAGGCACGTTCATAGTCATAGCAGTTCCGCAAATAAATAAAATAAGGGATAAAATAAGCTAAAATGAATAATAAATAAGAATACGTCATAACCAAATTATCTGGATACTTACATTCATAGCTCTCAAACTTTTTTTTTATATTAGAAGTACAGCTTTGACATTAAGATTCGTATCTGCTTTGTTGACGATTTCTTTCAAATCATTTTATACTCGCTAACGACGTAGTTACAACTTAGTTACAAGTTTAGGTTTTAACAGTAACTAATCTATTTATATTAATAAAACAAATAAGTTCAATGCTCTTGAAAAATTCTAGATTTGAATAAGCTTAACACTTACTTGATTTTGCAAAAACCGGCTTAAAATTAATCTAATGAATTCTAAATTAAAAAGTATGCATACATTTTATTTAAGTATATAAGTATATTATATAAGTCTTTATGCATAATTTAAAATTTAAGAAAAATAATAAATAGTTGCACATGACATCGGAGGTGCTGTTGTCCAAATTGCCGAGATTTCAAATTTCATTTCAACATTACCAACTCATAAGCTAAATTTGATCGGATAAAACAATATCGGAAGAATAAGACCTCAGCATCGTTTGCCGATTCTTAAAAAAGGAGACCCTCTGAACAGAGGCATAAGTCTCCTCAGCATCGCCTACAAGATCTTATCTGCCGTAATATGTGAATGCCTGAAACCATTTACCAAAAACCTGATCGGCCTTTATCTGTGTGTTTTTATGCCAGGAAAGTCCATAACTAATTAAATCTTATACTTCATAGATCCTGGAAAAAAGTAAGAAGTTCAAATGGCTAAACCTCTAACTTTTCACCGATTTTAAAGCCTAATACGATAGCAGACAGACTCTTTAGTAAACAGATAGACTGTTTATTCGTTTAGTGAAAAATCTACATGAATCGATTCTGTCTTGTTATATGCGACCTGACAAAATGTTGCATCTTCCAATATTGTATACGTTCCCTCTGTTGTTGTGCCAACTGCTGAAATAGCAGTATCGCCAGCAAAGGTGACAACAATTATGACGTTTGTTTGTGGAATATCAACTATCAAGTACACTAGTGGCACAAGGACGCTTCCTTAAGTTTCAGCTTTCATAATTTCTTTGAATTCTGGATAATCGTTTCCGAGTTTCACCCGAAAGAGTCTATTCTCATGATACGACACGAGAATTTTATATACATGTTCTTGGGCAACATGTCTTAATTTGTATTTAAGGCCTGTATGCCACACCTTGTCAAAAGCTTGTGAGACATCAAGAAATACAGATGAGATTATTTATCTTTATCCAGAAGCTTTCTGAATTACATCAGTAATTGGATGTACTGGGTCCATCGTCGAATGCCTTCTTCTAAGCTAGAACTGATGGCAGTAGAAGTTTTTGATCAGGAATGGGGTGTATGCGAACGAGTAATGTCCTCTCAAAACCTTTTGAAATGTAAGATGTAAAAAAGCTCAGATAATAATTTCTGTGGAAACATTAAAAGAAGTTTTCCCATTATAACATCATAACCCGGAGCTTATTTAGACTTTAGCTTATGTATTTCCCTTAAACGGGAATACTTGTTTAAGGGAAGTATGATTAAAGTTTACATTTTACGCTGGATCATGAGAAGGCTTAAGGGTTTCCTCAAGATGTATGGCAAATCATCAGGCTTTCCTTATCGCTTTTTGCACTAGCGTCCTGAGTTACCCTATATAGTTGCACAACGTTTTTTGACCTTTTTATGATTCTAATTGCTTTCCAGAGCGAGTAATTATATTCTTTTTTAGCTTTTCTTCGTCCGACATCTGGCTGCGAATGGAAGACTCTGCGAGCAGGAGTATTGATGTCCTTTCGAATACATATCTACATATCTACTACATATCCTATCCATCTTAAACGTCCAATGAGGAATTTGTTGAAAAATTATATGTCGTTGCACTGTTCGTATAGCTCGTGGTTTAATCTTTGTCTGCATAGCCCGTTAACGCAAACGGGACTGAAGATATTCTAAAGAATTTTTCGGTAGAAATAACCAAAGATTTCTTTATTCGCTTTTGCTATGGTCAATGGTTCAGCGCTAAAGAGCAGGAGTGGGATGATAAGGGTCTTATATAGGATCTCCTTAGTAGTTCAATTGAGGGCTGCACTACTAGAAACAGCGGTTGTCAAGGGTAAATCTTCGTATAATTTTTGACGATGTTGTTGTCAGATGTAATAGCGGAGCCGAGGTAGACAAAGTACCAAATGGTGACGTTCTGTCGTTCTGACCAATTCATCGATGTTGTCTGTCCTTTAGTTGTTGATAGCATATACTTAGACTTTCCCTCATAAAGCTAAACCGATTTTACCCACTTCCTTACCTATACTAGCAAATGCGGTTATAATTTGATGAAAGTCAATAAAGGAGCTAATACGGTAAAAAGTAGTGATTCTTTTAAGGGAGCAAGGGGACACACCTCGATTACTCTGTCATTGCCATACTCTTAAGCAATTCAAAACCATTCGAAAATTCTATTACCTTATCCTTACAGGTTTCGGATGTGCGTGGAAGAAAGGACATGATTGGATTGGGCCACAACCTTTTACAAATCTGTGCACTTATTTTATATGCTAGTAGGTATTGCCATCATTGGACGTATTCAGTATGGGCTAAGCAGTAAATGAGGGTAAGACCAAGTATATGCTATCAACATGTACGGACACACAACATATACGAATCGCTGAATCATTGACCGTGTTAAAAGTAGCTGAAGAAATCCTTGTTTTGTTGATAAACTATAGAGACGAAATAACCACGAACGTTGTATCGACAAGAACCTTTTCAAAAAAACTCCGCATTGGAAGTTTAAGATGGCTGCGTCATTTAGAGCGAGTGCGCATGAAAACTCCAGTCCGAAGAGTATTTGATTTCCAGTCAGATGGTACCCGCAGTAGAGGCACACTTCCCCTTAGGTGCCTCACACAAGCAGAAACCAATCTCGATAAATTTTATGTGCGCATATGAAGGCACTTATCTAAAGAACAGACTAAGGGGAGAGGCATGATGGATGAGGTCCAGGTTCATCCCGGGTTGTAGCACCACTTAACAACAACAACAACAACAGCATATTGCTGTTGGACATTATGAATTTGTCTGCTGAATCTTTCTAACAAGAAGGCTCTTACATTACGATTGTTGTGTAACCTGTAATGAGGCTCTAGTTCAGTTAACTTTAGCATATTCGTCATATTGGCTTACAAACTTGATTATTGACTATATATCCTAAGCTTTATTTCATATGACTTGGAAAAGGGGTATTGTTCTTTTCACGAATATAACTTGTTTCAGAATGATGTGCATTTGTTAATATCCGATCGGTAGTTGCAGTAGTTGTTTCTTAATTCATAGTATTAAGTATTAACTTTATGTCCTCTTGTTTACGACGAAATGAAATTTTAAAGTATAAAAGACTCACTTAAGAAACAATTCAGCATCAGATATCAATCTGCAATATTAAGAGTAGCATCGAAAGCTTAACAAAAAAAAAACATATGAGAAGGCTACAATCCACTGTGCGGATCGTTGAATACCCTATCCCATCCTATCTGTAAAACTAAAATCCCCAAAAAGTGGACATGGCTAAGAACACGATGTGGATAAAATAAAGAAAATGTCATGGTGACAACAAATTCATCAGACTGCTTATAAAAAAACTTTTACGGTTCTACAAAAGACAAGGTTTTCTCCTGCATATGTTATGGGGTAGTGTATAAAAATGGTTTTTATATAAAAACGCCCCCAAAAAGTGGGCGTGGGTTAAAATGGTCTATGGACGAAATGTTCATATTTATATTGCTAACGATTCTGCATCAAAAGTTTTTTCGAAAATTTGAAAATTTGACCGAAAAACGTTTTTTATTAAAAACGCCCCCAAAAAGTGGGCGTGGCAAAAAACTTTATATGAACGAAATACAGATATTCCGATTGTCTAAATATGTTGTTCAGAAAGTTTTTCAAAATTCCTTATGGTTTGGCCAAAAAATACGTTTTTCTAAAAAGAGGGCGTGGCAGTGGGCGGATTTCAAAAATTTTTACACTTGTTCTGCTGGGAGCAACAAAGAGCACGTGTACCAAATTTCATCCTTCTAGCTCAAAATTTAAGGCCCAAAAACTGGTGACGTACGGACGGACGGACGGACGGACGGACAGACATGGCTAACTCGACTCAGCTATCGATTCTCAGTCGATCCATATACTTTGAGGTATAGGTAGCTAAATTATTTCTCTATGTTACAAACTATGTATCAAAACTAATATACCCCTATGGGATAGGGTATAACAAACGCAATCATGATGAAAGTAAGTTCAGTCAATAGAAACGACCCTAGAACCTTAACTTCTTAACAACTATCTTCTTCTTAAGCCACCAGTTCCAGCACCTCATCCTCCAGTACATTCAACACCTTATGTACCACCACGTGCAAAACCCACTCCCAACAACGTCCATAACATTCATAACCGGGCTGTACCTTCAGCTGGCTACGGTCATGCTCCGGCACCAGCACCTCATCCTCCAGTACCAGCACCTTATGTACCAACTCATGCACCACCCTCTCCTAGGTATGGGAATGCAGGATATGGAGACAAATATCATGAATAAGAGTTCCAGAGATTTATTTTTTAATTCAGTAAAATGAACTCAACAACAAAACGTGTAGATAAATTATTTTATTGAATAATAACTAGCAGCAAACAAAAAATCAAATTAAGTTGTTTAAGTTATCTTTCCGACCTAGATTGAACTAACAAATTTACTCTAAAAGGGACCAACTCTAACCAGCTTTACGTCATTATGATGATCAAACATTTGGTCCATATAAGGATTGGTCTTGCATTCTTGTGGAATAAAAAACATATGAGAAGGCTACAATCCGCTGTGCGGATCGTTGAATACCCTATCCCATCCTATCCATAAAACTAAAATCCCCAAAAAGTGGGCATGGCTAAAAACACGATGTGGATAAAATAGAAAAAATGATATAGTGACAACAAATTCTTCAGACTGCTTACAAAACACTTTTACGGTTCTACAAAATACAAGGTTTTCTCCTGCATATGTTATGGGGTAGTGTTTAAAAATGGTTTATAAAAACGCCCCCAAAAAGTGGGCGTGGGTGAAAATGGTATATAGACGAAATGTTCATATTAATAATGTTAATCATTCATTGTCACAATATATTGCTCAGACAGTTTATCAAAATCTTTTGTGGTTCGACAAAAACAACGGTTTTCTATTGCTAATGCCTTGGGAGGGGGTATACAAATGGATTTTGTAAGGAAACGCCCCAAAAATGTGGGCGTAGGTGAATATGATCTATAGACAAAATGTTTATATTACCATCGCGGAAGTATTTGCATCAAAATTTTTTTCGAAAGTTTCAAAATTTGGACAAAAAACTTTTTTACTAAAAACGCCCCCAAAAAGTGGGCGTGGCAAAAAACTTTGTATGGACGAAATATAGATATTAGGATTGTCTAAATATGCTACTCAGGCACTTTTTTGAAATTCCTTACGGTTTGACTTAAAACTACGTTTTTCTAAAAGGACGGACGGACGGACAGACAGACATGGCTTAATCGACTCAGCTAGCGATTCTGAATCGATCCATATACTTTGAGGTATATGTATCGAAATTATTTCTCTATGTTACAAACTTAATGTCAAAACTAATATACCCCCCTATGGGATAGGGTATAAACAATTCAAGCTGTCTTATTTCCAGAATCGAGACAGGATTTACTCTTATCAATGAAAAGTGTGCACACTCTTCAGCAAAGAAAAACATATGAGAAGGCTACAATCGGCCTCCACGGCGTCGCTTGAGGTGTGTAAACTTCCGGCGAATTTGAGGGGGGAGGAGCTCTACTCCCGGTAAGCACAAGGACCTGCACAGAGGTTGAAAAGATGTCATCCGGCAACCCGAGGGAGCAATCCGTTGAGGATAAGATGGCAGAAGTGACAGCCTCTGATATGGAATAAGCTTGGACACCTCAAGTGACGCAGTTGCAATGCTCAAAACCAGCGCTGGGTTTCAGCTATTGATGGCTGGCAATCCAAGGGAGCAATCCCTTGCGGATAAGTCGACAATGGCAATGAACTCAGCAACGGCAATGGATTTGGTATTGAACGCTACGACAGAATTCGTTATTGGTGGTATCAATGAAACATGTCTCAACACGACCGTGAGATATATAAGGGTGGACGCAGACTCGATGTCTCTAGCCTCGGGGCTAAGCGTTAGTAGTAGGCGTAATGCAAGAAAGGCGATAAGACGGATTAATAACATCGCGTCGGAAAATAATCGTAAGCATCAATGACGCGAGCTTGCTAGAGCGCTTGCCTCTTTAAGTTTGCCTCCCCCTCGGACGTTCGCGAATCAATTAGAAACGACAATACCATTAACCATGAGGCGCTCTAGATGGTAACTCTGAAACTCTGTCGGGTATACCCACCGACATTGAAGTAATATCAGCTGGAGTGGTGAACGACACCAAAAGGAAACCGGTAAAAACAAAAGAAGGCAACAAAAAGGTAAGACCGGCCACTCTAGAGAGCGACCCCACAGCATCGTTGGTACTACCCACGGTCGCAAAAGTAAATGCGCCAACCTTTGGGAAAATGATAAATTACAAGGGATTCCGAGTTATGTCTTGCGACAATAACTAGACCCTTCAGCGGCTCAAAACCCTGGTGGAGAAGATGACCAACGTTTGATCGGGTGCTGCCCTAACCTTGTTCAAACACAAGGAACTCCCATCTGCTCCCAGGGGTTGGATGTTTATTCTTGATCCTACCATCCCAAATGAACGATTAATATAAATGCTCAGGCATCAAAACCCTGACTTTCCGTCCAATGACTGGGTGATAACCGAAATGTTTGAACCATCTGCCCAAGCACAAAGCATCCGTCTATCGCTCAACAACCAAACGTTGGCGAAATTTAATAGGGATGGCTTTATGCTAAAGATGGGTTTCAACTTCGTAGATGTCAGAGTCGGTGGTCAAAATGCCAATCGATCAAAAAATGACAACATTAATGAAGGCACTATAACTAAACCTTCATCACAGTAGGTCGGCCAGTGCCAACCTACTCTTCCACCTCCTAGAAAGACCAACTGGAATCTGTTCACGGAAAAAAAAAATTCAGAACACACCTTCAAGAGTGCCGCAAATGATCAGAATGGCATTGCGCAATGTGCAAATGTTATAATAAAAAGAGACAAAGTCATTGGTGGCCCAAAGAAATCGCCAATCGACATAAGGAATCGAGGGAACTCTTTAAGACCGCAAAAAGGACAATTAATGCAACAAACTGGAATCTCTACAAAACAAGTCTTAGCAGATTCAAAAAATATATCAGAACAGCCAAAAGGAAAGCCTGGAGAGACTTCTGCAACAATATATGAATCTAAAAGATTAAGAAAGATATTGTCAAAAGAAACAAGTAGCTCAGGCTTTCTAAAAATCTCAGAAGACACATGGACAAAAAACTGCCGACTACATTATGCCAACATTAGTAAACACATTTCGTGAAGGTCTAAAGCTGAATTATCTTCCCAAAGCGTGGCGTGAAGCCAATGTGATATTCATACCAAAAGCAGAAAAAGATTACATACCAATCAGCACATCCCTATTTCTATTGAAGACACCTATATAAAAGGCAAATCGGTAGGAACTGCGCTGCATGAGGTAGTTCAAACCAGTAGCGCTTAGAAAAGCAGAAATATATATCTACGGTCATTAGTGACAGGATCATAACCATGCTTAAAAAACGTATCATTTTGACCTCACTGGGAGATTCTACGAAAAGGATAATAACGTCGAGAGGTACTCCATAAGGGGGTGTTCTTTCTCTACTTCTCTGGCTACTGGTAGTCAACGAAGTATTACGGAGATTAGAAGCCACCGCAATAAAAACAGTGGCTTCTGCAAACGATGTGCTTCTCATGGCATGTGGGAAATTCCCATCGACTCTAAGCGAAATCATGCAAACAAACCTAAACATACTAATAAATAGATGGTCAGAACCTACACTAACAAGAGATCAATCACAGAGTTTGCGGCACCGACTCTGGGTGAGTCCACCCTCTTACTGTAAGTAAGTGCCAAATACCTTGGGGTGATACTCGATAGCAAGCTAAACTGGAACCTTAACATTAACGAAAGGGTACAGAAAACTAATATTACACTATACAGCTGAAGTAGAATCTGCGGTAGGAAATGGCTATACAATTCTCACCTATGGTTTGGTGGAATTCGATAAAAAACGAGTGGTGGGTGCACGACTGGGTCGTACGCAACTTTCTCTTTCACAGCGAGTTAGGCGTTAGATCAAATAGTACGCATTTTGATTAATGATATAAATAATGTCGAAATGAGTTTATACGAACGTTTACTCCGATATATGAAGAAATCGATGTCAATGTGAATAATAATGATTTTCCGTTATTGGCCAAAACTGAAAATTCCGTTTAGTGATAGTTGGGCTAAAACTAATTATGTGGAATTGCTTCAAGCTGTAATAGTAGTATATATATTGAATTTCATTCAATTTGACATAATAGTTTGCGAGAAATTATCAATTTTCCTTATATGGCCTAAATGACAAAATCCGTTATATGGATTTTCTCGAAAAAAACTGGGTATGCAGTTTTGTTGAAGCTAATATGGTTATAGTATATATAAAGTTTAATCAAAATCGGTAGAGCCGTTTTCGAGAAAATTGAGGTTATGTGTAATTTTTATATGGCAGGTACCATTATTAACATGGCTAAAAGCAAACAAAAAAAATGTCCTAGAATTATGACTAAAACTAGCTTGTATACGAAGTTTGAAGAAAATCGGTCTAGCCGTTTAGGCTGGGGAGACCATCACGGACAGACGGACCGACGGACCGACGGACCGACGGACGGAATTCCAAAAACCACTTTTTTAGGCTCCGCTATCATCGTAATGTTAGAATCAATCAAAATCTCGAGGTCGAAAATTTTCACGA
Source organism: Rhingia campestris (assembly GCA_932526625.1). Taxonomy (NCBI): domain Eukaryota; kingdom Metazoa; phylum Arthropoda; class Insecta; order Diptera; family Syrphidae; genus Rhingia; species Rhingia campestris. The sequence continues at coordinate 46,740,603 of OW052182.1, read as the reverse complement.
AAACAATATCTTTCTCTTTGTAAGAGAAAGTTAAAAATCTTTAAAGAACAGCATGTGTAGTCATAACAGGAGCTATCCGCACTAGCCCCACAGCAGGTTTGGAAACAATTCTAAATCACAGCAGCGAGAAGCACAGCACGTCTAAAAGAAGCGAGTAACCTATGTATCAAACCATTTGGTCACAGCAAAATATTGAAATTAGTAGAATATGAGAATGGGGCATCTGACTAAACTATCCCATATCATGCTTTCGACATAAAATACTCAATCAGAATACCAAGTAGAGATGAATGGTCGTCAAACAATGTGGTATCCTTATGCGACAATAGGGTTGCTTTCAAAAACAGAAAATAACCAGATTCACGCAAAGTGAAACAAAATCTAGGTGGCAAAACATTAACACTTGCAAACACACTGTTGCAACGCAACAAGGCACAAATGCATAAAATAGAGTTTGCCGACGGAAAAATTACATTTTTGTAATTTTAAAATGCAAAGGCAATTTCCCGTCGGCAAACCATCATAATTGTGCATCGGTTGCGCTCACGCAGCTCAGCTTTAGCTTCAAGCGAATGGAGACAACAACAACAACCCGCAGAGCCAACAATGCCCACTCTATAGTCCATATCAGGCAAGTGGGTGGAGTCAAGGCAATCATACCGATGCGATGTTTTTTTTCTACTTCCTTTGGCACTCTCTTTAAGTCACCCGCTCACCGAATCCCCGCTTACCAGGAGTTCTAAGCACAAGCACTGACCAGCGCAATGTAATCATTTTTTATCAAAAATCCGCAATCATAGACAGGTCAATGATCTTGAAGACAAAATCAACGGACACGAAGGTACAACCGAGGTTTCAACTGCGGAGCAAAGAAGATGAGGTGTCACTTCGAAAGCAACCGCCAATGTGTTACAAGGCAAATAAACTAAAGTTTAATTTTTAAATCGACTGTCGTTTCATTTTTACTCTGTACTTTCTCGCTCGAAGCACACACGTAGTTGTACGCCTTTTTGTTGTTAACTTTCTCTTACAAAGAGAAAGATATTGTTTTCGTGAAAATTTTCGACCTCGAGATTTTGATTGATTCTAACATTACGATGATAGCGGAGCCTAAAAAAGTGGTTTTTGGAATTCCGTCCGTCGGTCCGTCGGTCCGTCTGTCCGTGATGGTCTCCCCAGCCTAAACGGCTAGACCGATTTTCTTCAAACTTCGTATACAAGCTAGTTTTAGTCATAATTCTAGGCCATTTTTTTTGTTTGCTTTTAGCCATGTTAATAATGGTACCTGCCATATAAAAATTACACATAACCTCAATTTTCTCGAAAACGGCTCTAACGATTTTGATTAAACTTTATATATACTATAACCATATTAGCTTCAACAAAACTGCATACCCAGTTTTTTTCGAGAAAATCCATATAACGGATTTTGTCATTTAGGCCATATAAGGAAAATTGATAATTTCTCGCAAACTATTATGTCAAATTGAATGAAATTCAATATATATACTACTATTACAGCTTGAAGCAATTCCACATAATTAGTTTTAGCCCAACTATCACTAAACGGAATTTTCAGTTTTGGCCAATAACGGAAAATCATTATTATTCACATTGACATCGATTTCTTCATATATCGGAGTAAACGTTCGTATAAACTCATTTCGACATTATTTATATCATTAATCAAAATGCGTACTATTTGATCTAACGCCTAACTCGCTGTGAAAGAGAAAGTTGCGTACGACCCAGTCGTGCACCCACCACTCGTTTTTTTTTTTCTTTTATATGGTTGAATCCGCGCAACTAATTTAGATCGTCTTCAACTTGCATTTATTTCTTGTGCATTTGAAGTTGCATTTTTTGCTGGTGTCCTTGCGATACACACACTAAAGACCATTGGTAGGAATTAAGCGGCAGCAAATCTAACAAGCTTATAATTCTGAACAGAGCTACCATTTCTATAGCGGTGAGAGTTATAACAGGTCACACACTCCCACTAAATTAACTTAACTGACTCGCACCGACTATGCAGGAAATGCTTAATGGTTTCCTCAAGATGTGTGGCAAAACATCAGGTTTTTCTTGTCGCTTTTTTTCACTATCGTCTTGAGTTACCCTATATGGTTGCACAACGTTTTTGGACTTTTTTAACTCTAATTGCTTTACAGAGCGAATAATTAGATTATTTTCTAGCTTTTCTTCGTCCGATGTCTGGCTGCGAAGACTCTGCGAGCCGGAGTATTGGTGTCCTTTCGTACTACATGTCCTATCCATCTTAAAGGTGAAATGAGGAGTTTTTTGACCAATTCTGTATAATTTTTGAAGAGATGTTGTTTTCAGATTTAATAGCGGTGCCGAGGTAGACAAAGTCCTGTACATACTACATCAAAGTTATATCTGCCAATGGTAACGTTCTGACCAATTAGTCGATGTTGTCTGTCCCTTAGGCGCTGATAGCATGTACTTAGTCTTTCCCTCATAAAGACCAAGTACATTCTGCTAAACCGATTTTTCCCACATCCTTCACTATACTAGCCAATACGGTTAAAATTTGATGAAAATCAGTAAAGGAGCTAATGCGGTAAAAGGTAGTGATTCGACTTAAAGGAGCAAGGGGACACAACGATTTCTCTGTCAATGTCCTACTCTTAAGCAATTCAAAACCATTCGAAAATCCCATTATCTTATCCTTACAGGTTTCTGATGTGCGCACATAGTGGAAGAAAGGATATGAGCTAACCTGGATTTGATCATTTAAAAATCTGTGCAGTTACTTTATGTGCTAGTAGGTATCGACATCATTGCACGTAATCAGTATGGGCTTAGCAGTAAATGAGGGTAAGACCAAGTGTATGCTATCAACAAGTACGGACACACAACATATACGAATCGCTGAATCATTGACCGTATTAAAAGAAGCTGACGAAATCCTTGTTTTGAGAAAAAAAATCCTTCGGTTCGGTTGTGTTGATAAACTATAGAGACGAAATAACCACGAACGTTGTATCGACATGAACATTTTCAAAAAAAACTCCGCATTAGAAGTTTAAGATGGCTGCGTCATTTAGAGCGAGTGCGCATGAATACTCCATCCCGAAGAGTATTTGATTTCCAGTCAGATCTCAGATGGTACCGGCAGTAGAGGCACACTTCCCCTTAGGTGCCTCACACAAGCAGAAACTAATCTCGATCAACTTTATGTGCAGTACAAATACACATGTTTGGCTCGTTAGTACCCGGAGCCTAGCTTTCTCACAACCATTCATGTGTGCGTGTGTACTTGCCCGATGGCGGGACCCTCTGTTTTATGCCGAATCCGAACGGCTAAGTTGAGGAAAGCTATTCTTGGCAATTGGTACTACTCGGATGATTTGTCAGATCATCACAAGAGAGGGCCAGTGAAAATTGATTTTGGTGTTGCTACGGCTGGGAATAGAACCCATACCTTCTGCGCGGTAGTTCATCGTACTACCCATCGCGCCACTGAGCCCCATTTAATTTAAAAGAGATAATTAAGAAAATTTCATAGAGTTTTGGATTGCATTTCTTATAAGCGATACTATCGCATATGAGTGTTTTTTATATTTATGTATGCAAATATTTAATTTATATCAAATTAATCGAAAAATATCGTTCGGCATTTTACCCATGGTGTCCACCACCATGTCCACCACCATGTCCACCACCATGTCCACCACCATGTCCCCCATGTCCATGCCCTCCATATCCAGGTGAACGTTCAGCCCTATGGTGAATGTTTTGCCCCTGGAGTTGAGGTAAAGGGCGGGATTCAAGTGCTGGTGCAAGCGGTTGTCCTTTATTGGTTACATGACCTAGTCCTTGAGATTGTGCTGCAGCTGGTACCTGAGTTAGAACACGAGGTGGTGCTTGAGCTATTGTCTGTCCATATGAACTAGCCGATATGGCAGCCACTAAAAATGCTATGCATAATATATACTAAAAGAAAAAAAGTATTTAACAAACTATTTTGATCGTAAATTATGAACTTACTTTCATGGTAATGGTTTCTCAGTATTAAATTTCAGATGCGACTTCAAGGATTGTAGAATGAATTCTGATACTGAATTGGACTTTAGGCACGTCTTTTATACTCAAACATGTTATATTTATTTTTCGAATGCAATAACAAATGAAAAAAATGTTTAGCATTGCAATTAGCAAAAAATTATAGGATGACATTGCATCTACCAACCGTGTACAAAAAATTGCACGGTATTCGGGAATGAGTAATTTTTACTGCGAATTGACAGGCTATAGGTTAGGTACATGTGTAGTCAAAAACATGAGATTAAGAACATGTTAATTAGGATTGGGTTGTTTTATTTTTTCAACTGCTATAATTTATTACGCAATACTAATAATATGAGCAATCATTTTGATTTCAATCGCTAGCTAGTAATGTGATTAAAAGTTTACAGCAATGAGTTGAAATTAGGTGAAAATCTGTCCAAGGTTGTAATTCGACCGTACTTGTCCTCGTTACCTACAAGATCAACGCGTTTCGTCACTTCATCAAGTATCGTAAATGCTTATAAATGGCACCATGAGAATAACCAATTATGTCGATATCATCTGCGAATCGCAATAGCTGGACGTATCTGTTGAAGATAGCGCCTTCCATAATAACACCTGCCCTACGCACTATCTGTTCCGCATAATTGCGCGTATCCTTATCGTAATCCGGTACACTTTTGGTAAAAGATCAGACGAACTGTTTCCAAACTAAACGTTGACTCGCGTGTTAAGCGATATAGCTGTATTAGTTTTGATGAAATTCCGTTCCCCTCTATTCCTATGTAGACCTCTTGGCGATGTATGCTTTCATACGCAGCCATATAGAGTCGATGAAGAGATGATGTGCCTCGACTTGAAAGTCGTTGGTGTTTACCTGAATTTAGCTAAGTGTGGAAATTTGGTCTATAGTCGATCTGGCTGCTCGTTGCCATTTTATTGGATAAGATCTTATATGTGAAACTACCGTTGCGTTTCACTGCTTAGCGCGGAATCCCTGCTTCAAAGCCAAAGTTTTTTTTACTAAATCACCTCTTGAAAAAAATCTAAAAACTAATATACCCCTATGGGATAGGGTATAAACATCCAAGAGTAACACTGTCATGAAAGGCTTCTCAAATTTTCCGTTCAGAGTCGGCTCTAAACAGGAGTTCCTCATATTTGTGGCAAAAATAATAACATCTCAGAGCTAGCTTTGACGCGTTTATGGACCTTTAATGACAGATATTTCTACTTGTTCGTTGGTAGCAAGACAGGGAATCCCCTTTTTTGAAGATGTTATATATTGTGCTGATATTATAGTCATGGTCACGCTCCCATCCATCCAGGCTTTGTTGATAGTTTGGTGTATGCATACTTTTATGGTAAGACCTCGTTATTTATGGAGCTCTTTTGATAATCCATCAGTACAAAGCAAAAAAGTTTCTAAAATGATAAAAGATGAAGTTAGTCCCTTTTAGAGAAAATTTGTTAGTTCAATCTAGGTCGGAAAGATAAGTAAAACAACTTTATTTTGATTTTTTGTTTGCTGCTAGTTATTATTCAATAAAATAAGTTATATACACGTTTTGTTGTTGCGTTCATTTTACCGAATCAAAAAGTAGATCTCTGGAATTCTTAACCATGATATTTGTCCCCATATCCTGCATTCCCATAGCCAGGAGAGGGTGGTGCATGAGTTGGTACATAAGGTGCTGGTACTGGAGGATGAGGCACTGGTACTGGTGCATGACCGTAGCCAGCTGAAGGTACAGCCCGGTTATGAATGTTATGGACGTTGTGGGGAGCTGGTGGTGAACCTGGTGGTACATAAGGTGTTGCATGTACTGGAGGATGGGGTGCTGGAACTGGTGGCTTAGCGTACACTGTATGTGCTGGAGGATGGGGTGCTGGAACTGGTGGCTTAGCGTACACTGCACGTACATACCGGTTTTGAGCATTTTGACCAGCGGGTGGTGCATTATAATTAACTGGAGGACGAGCTGGTGAAACTGGTGCCTGGCCGTATGACCCTGCCGCCGATACGGCAGCCACCAAAAGTGCAAAACATAGAATAATCTAACATTATAATAGAAGAAGTTAGTTATTAAGAAGTTATGGTTCTATGATCGTTTCTATTTTCTGAACTTACTTTCATCATGCTTGCGTTTGTTTTTATTGTTAAGCTTTCGATGCGACTCTTAAGATTGCAGAATGATATCTGATGCTGAATTGTTTCTTAAGCGAGTCTTTTATACTTTAAAATTTCATTTCGTCGTAAACAAGAGGACATAAAGTTAATACTCAATACTATGAATTAAGAAAAAGCTACTGCAACCACCGATCGGATATAAACAAATGCACATCATTCTGAAACAAGTTATATTCATGGGAAGACATACCAGCTCCTATTAAAAGTCATATGAAACAAAGCTTAGGATTATATAGTCAATAATCGAGTTTTCTGAATTAGAGCCTCATTACCGGTTACACAACAATCGTAATGTAAAAGTCTTCTTGTTAGGAATATTCCTACTCCTAATTGCAAGTGTGATTGCAAATGGTACTAGTATTCAGCAGACAAATTCAAAATGTCCAACAGCAATATAATTTAAATGACATCATAATTCACCAGCTTATGATTAGTAATCGGTGCAACTATTGAGGCATGAACTTGCTGTTGTTGTTGTTGTTGGTAAGTGGTGCACAACCCGGGATGAACCTGGACCTCATCCATCATGCCTCTCCCCTTAGTCTGTTCTTTAGATAAGTGCCTTCATATGCGCACATAAAGTTGATCGAGATTAGTTTCTGCTTGTGTGAGGCACCTAAGGGGAAGTGTGCCTCTACTGCCGGTACCATCTGACTGGAAATCAAATACTCTTCGGGCTGGAGTATTCATGCGCACTCGCTCTAAATGACGCAGCCATCTTAAACTTCCAATGCGGAGTTTTTTTGAAAAGGTTCATGTCGATACAACGTTCGTGGTTATTTCGTCTCTATAGTTTATCAACACAACCGAACCGAAGGATTTTTTTCTATAAACAAGGATTTCTTCAGCTACTTTTAATACGGTCAATGATTCAGCGATTCGGAGATGTTGTGTTGCATATACTTGGTCTTACCCTCATTTACTGCTAAGCCCATACTGATTACGTCCAATGATGTCAATACCTTCGGTATGTACTAGCCAATCGAGGTTAGCTCATGTCCTTTCATCTTCCACTATGTGCGCAGATCATAAATTAGTAAGATAAGGTAATGGGATTTTCGAATGGTTTTGAATTTCTTAAGAGAAGGGCTTTGAACTATTGCTTAAATAACAGCAAAATCGAGGTGTCTCCTCTTGCATCTTTAAGTCATCATCATCGCCTTTATTGATTTTCATCAAATTTTAACCGCATTTGCTAGTATAGGTAAGGAAGTGGGAAAAATCGGTTTAGCAGAATATACTTGGTCTTTATGAGGGAAAGTCTAAGTACATGTTAGCAACAACTTAAGGACAGACAACATCGATGAATTGGTCAGAACGTCACCATTTGGTACTTTGTCTACCTCGGCTCCGCTATTAGATCTGACAACAACATCTCGTCAAATATTATACGAAGATTGACTCTTGCCAACCGCTGTTTCTAGTAGTGCAGCCCTCAATTGAACTACTAATGAGATCCTATATAAGACCTTGATCATCCAAGTCCTGCTCTATAGCTCTGAACCATTGACCATATCAAAAGCGGATAAGGAAATCCTTGGTTATTTTTGCCGAAAAATTCTTTAGAATATCTTCAGTCTCGTTTGCGTTGACGGGATATGCTGATAAAGATTAAACCACGAGCTATACGCTTTACAGTGCAACGACATAGAATTTGTCAAAAAGAACTCCTCATTGAACGTTTAAGATGGATAGGGTATGTAGTGCGAAAGGACATCAATACTCCTGCTCGCAGAGTCTTCCATTCGCAGCCAGATGTCGGACGAAGAAAAGCTAAAACAGAATATAATTATTCGCTCTGGAATGCAATTAGAATCATAAAAAGGCCAAAAACGTTGTGTAACTATATAGGGCTAGTGCAAAAAGCGATAAGGAAAGCCTGATGTTTTGCCACACATCTTCAGAAAACCCTTAAGCCTTCTCATGATCCAGCGTAAAATGTAAACTTTAATCTATTCGCCACTACAACTGAGATTATTGCAGTAAGATATGCAAGTATTCCCGTTTAAGGGAAATACATATGCTAAAGTCTAAAAAAGCTCCGGGTTATGATGTCATAATGGGAAAACTTCTTTTAATGTTTCCACAAAAATTATTATTCGAGCTTTTTTACATTTACATTTCAAAAGGTTTTGAGAGGACATTACTCGTTCGCATACACCCAAAAAAACTTCAAAAACTTCTACTTCCTGACCATCAATTTGAGTAGAAGTAAGCATTCGATGATGAATTATTGGTGTAATTCAGAAAGCTTCTGGAAAAAGATAAATTATCTCATCTGTATTTCTTGATGTTTCACAAGGTGTGGCAAACAGGCCTTAAATACAAATTAAGACACGTTGCCCAAGAACAAGTATATAAAATTCTCGTGTCTTTTCTCATGAGAACAGACTCTTTCGGGTGAAACTCGGAAACGATTATCCAGAATTCAAAGAAATTATGACAGCTGTAACTTAAGGAAGATTCCTTGGGCCACTAGTGTACTTGATAGTTGACAACAGAGAGAACGTAAATAAAATTGCAAGATGAAAAATTGTCGGATCGTATATAACAAGACAGAATCGATTCATGTAGATTTTTCATTAAACGAACAAACAGAATACCTGTATTTATAAATACGGTTCGAGTCTGTATGCTGTCCTTTAAGGCTTAAAATCCGTGAATAGTTAGAGGGTATCGATTTGAACTTCTTACTTTTTTAAAGATTTGATCAGTTGTGAACTTTCCCGGCATAAATCCACACTGATAAAGTTTGATCAGGTTGTTGGTAAGCGGTTTCTGGCGTTACATATTTTAACGCAGATAGGATCTTGTAGGCGAAATTGAGGGGACGTATGCCTCTGTTCAGAGGGTCTCCTTTTTTTGGATCGGGCAAACGATGCTGAGGTTTCATTCTTCCGATATAGTTTTATCCGATCAAATTTAGCTTATGAGTTGGTGAATGTTGAAAAGAAATCTCGACAATCGCACATCCGATGTCATGTGGAACTAATTATTTTTTTTAATTTAAAAATATGCATAAGTACTTATATAATATACTTATATACTTAAATAAAATGTATGCATAATTTTAAATTTAGAATTCATTAAATTACTTTTAAGCCGGTTTTTGCAAAATCAAGTAAGTGTCAAGCGCATTCAAATCTAGATTTTTTCAAGAGCATTGAACTTATTTGTTTTGGTTATAAATAAGTAAATAGATTCATTGATGCTTAAAAATACATATTAAAAGGAGACGTTAATCATTTTTTAAATAGATCTGTTCAGGCCCTTAGCGCTACCCGTTTCTGATAATAATAAATGTTGATGAATGGATTGTGGGATTTTGGGATTGTGGCATGGTGCTTCGGCTGACCGAAAGAAATGGCCTGATCCTTTGCAGAAGCAGATGATCTGGAACATATGAGTGTTTGCCAGATTTTTTAGATCGTTGTAGTAGTGGCTGCCAATAAATCATCTTCGGCTGTGGTTAATTACAGCAATATCTTCGGTAATATACCTTCTTCAGTGTCGCTACATTTACTGCATAAGTGATGCATGCTGCTCAATCTCACTAAAATAAAGTGTTTTCCCAATGTGATGTGACCTTCAATCTATTTCCTCCTAATATCCGAAGATCTATCCTTTTGCGTCTGGGTAGTTGTTGAAGCTCTGACAGCTATTCAGGTCCGAAAAGGCGACGGGCCGACAGGCTTATAATAAGACTTCTTCTTATGGCTTGAATCAATTACTGAACGCATTTTAACGCAAAACAAGTAAGAGAGAACATCTTTAGGGGTATTGTCTGTTAACGGACTGAGGCACGTATCTTGTCTTTTTATTATTTATCATTTAATTTACAAAATACAAATATATGAAGGCACTTATCTAGAGAACAGACTAAGGGGAGAGGCATGATGGATGAGGTCCAGCTTCATCCCGGGTTGTGCACCACTTACCAACAACAACAACAACAACAACAGCAAGTTCATGCCTCAATAGTTGCACCGATTACTAATCATAAGCAGGTGAATTATGATGTCATTTAAATTATATTGCTGTTGGACATTTTGAATTTGTCTGCTGAATACTAGTACCATTTGCAATCAAACTTGCAATTAGGAGTAGGAATATTCCTAACAAGAAGTCTCTTACATTACGATTGTTGTGTAACCGGTAATGAGGCTCTAATTCAGAAAACTCGATTATTGACTATATAATCCTTAGCTTTGTTTCATATGACTTTTAATAAAAGCTGGTATGTCTTCCCATGAATATAACTTGTTTCAGAATGATGTGCATTTGTTTATATCCGATCGGTGGTTGCAGTAGTTTTTTCTTAATTCATAGTATTAAGTATTAACTTTATGTCCTCTTGTTTACGACAAAATGAAATTTTAAAGTATAAAAGACTCGCTGAAGAAACAATTCAGCATCAGATATCAATCTGCAATCTTAAGAGTCGCATCGAAAGCTTAACAATACAAACAAACGCAAGCATGATGAAAGTAAGTTCCGAAAATAGAAACGATCCTAGAACCATAACTTCTTAATAACTAACTTCTTCTATTATAATGTTAGATTATTCTATGTTTTACACTTTTGGTGGCTGCCGTATCGGCGGCAGGGTCATACGGCCAGGCACCAGTTTCACCAGCTCGTCCTCCAGTTAATTATAATGCACCACCCCCTGGTCAAAATGCTCAAAACCGGTATGTACGTGCAGTATACGCTAAGCCACCAGTTCCAGCACCCCATCCTCCAGTACATGCAGTGTACGCTAAGCCACCAGTTCCAGCACCCCATCCTCCAGTACATGCAACACCTTATGTACCACCAGCTCCCCACAACGTCCATAACATTCATAACCGGGCTGTACCTTCAGCTGGCTACGGTCATGCACCAGTACCAGTGCCTCATCCTCCAGTACCAGCACCTTATGTACCAACTCATGCACCACCCTCTCCTGGCTATGGGAATGCAGGATATGGGGACAAATATCATGGTTAAGAATTCCAGAGATCTACTTTTTGATTCGGTAAAATGAACGCAACAACAAAACGTGTATATAACTTATTTTATTGAATAATAACTAGCAGCAAACAAAAAATCAAAATAAAGTTGTTTTACTTATCTTTCCGACCTAGATTGAACTAACAAATTTTCTCTAAAAGGGACTAACTTCATCTTTTATCATTTTAGAAACTTTTTTGCTTTGTACTGATGGATTATCAAAAGAGCTCCATAAATAACGAGGTCTTACCATAAAAGTATGCATACACCAAACTATCAACAAAGCCTGGATGGATGGGAGCGTGACCATGGCTATAATATCAGCACAATATATAACATCTTCAAAAAAGGGTATTCCCTGTCTTGCTACCAACGAACAAGTAGAAATATCTGTCATTAAAGGTCCATAAACGCGTCAAAGCTAGCTCTGAGATGTTATTATTTTTGCCACAAATAAGAGGAACTCCTGTTTAAAGCCGACTCTGAACGGAAAATTTGAGAAGCCTTTCATGACAGTGTTACTTTTGGATGTTTTTTAGATTTTTTCAAGAGGTGATTTAGTAAAAAAAAACTTTGGATTTGAAGCAGGGATTCCGCGCTAAGCAGCCAGATCGACTATAGACCAAATTTCCACACTAAGCTAAATTCAGGTAAACACCAACGACTTTCAAGTCGAGGCACATCATCTCTTCATCGACTCTATATGGCTGCGTATGAAAGCATACATCGCCAAGAGGTCTACATAGGAATAGAGGGGAACGGAATTTCATCAAAACTAATACAGCTATATCGCTTAACACGCGAGTCAACGTTTAGTTTGGAAACAGCTCGTCTGATCTTTTACCAAAAGTGTACCGGATTACGATAAGGATACGCGCAATTATGCGGAGCAGATAGTGCGTAGGGCATGTGTTATTATGGAAGGCGCTATCTTCAACAAATACGTCCAGCTATTGCGATTCGCAGATGATATCGACATAATTGGTTATTCTCATGGTGCCATTTAGAAGCATTTACGATAATTGATGAAGTGACGAAACGCGTTGATCTTGTAGGTAACGAGGACAAGTACGGTCGAATTACAACCTTGGACAGATTTTCACTTTTGAAAAGAGTTCATCTATCTAGGAGTCAACATCATCGAATGATACCTTAGGGAAAAAACTCTTTCACCCGAAAGTCTGAATGTTTGCTCTTTCTAACCCTAATCCTACTTGTTGTTGTTTGGAATACCAGAGACTCCTACATCCTACGTCTTGCGAGGAAAAACTGAGCTGTACATCTTGAAAGAAAAGGTAAAACTTAAGCTTTTACATCAACAAGTTCCTTGAGTGGTTCCATCCACTCCGTTTATTAGGGAAAACTTCTTAATGATGCCGGACCACGTATCGCCGTGGGAGCATTACCGAGTATTTGCAAGAAATGGAGATCGACCTACCAATTATACACTCCGAGATATATCAGGTTTGGGTAATGACTCAAGGAATAAGACAGTGGGTATTAAGTTCATTGCAGGAGTAATACGAAATAGATAATGGTAATTATAGTAACTACATAAAACTTTGCGTTGTTAAAATTTTACAAACCTAATTTCAACTCATTGCTGTAAACTTTTAATCACATTACTAGCTAGCGATTGAAATCAAAATGATTGCTCATATTATCAGTATTGCGTAATAAATTATAGCAGTTGAAAAAATAAAACAACCCAATCCTAATTAACATGTTCTTAATCTCATGTTTTTGACTACACATGTACCTAACCTATAGCCTGTCAATTCGCAGTAAAAATTACTCATTCCCGAATACCGTGCAATTTTTTGTACACGGTTGGTAGATGCAATGTCATCCTATAATTGTTTGCTAATTGCAATGCTAAACATTTTTTTCATTTGTTATTGCATTCGAAAAATAAATATAACATGTTTGAGTATAAAAGACGTGCCTAAAGTCCAATTCAGTATCAGAATTCATTCTACAATCCTTGAAGTCGCATCTGAAATTTAATACTGAGAAACCATTACCATGAAAGTAAGTTCATAATTTACGATCAGAATAGTTTGTTAAATACTTTTTTTCTTTTAGTATATATTATGCATAGCATTTTTAGTGGCTGCCATATCGGCTAGTTCATATGGACAGACAATAGCTCAAGCACCACCTCGTGTTCTAACTCAGGTACCAGCTGCAGCACAATCTCAAGGACTAGGTCATGTAACCAATAAAGGACAACCGCTTGCACCAGCACTTGAATCCCGCCCTTTACCTCAACTCCAGGGGCAAAACATTCACCATAGGGCTGAACGTTCACCTGGATATGGAGGGCATGGACATGGGGGACATGGTGGTGGACATGGTGGTGGACATGGCGGTGGACACCATGGGTAAAATGCCGAACGATATTTTTCGATTAATTTGATATAAAATAAATATTTGCATACATAACTATAAAAAACACTCATATGCGATAGTATCGCTTATAAGAAATGCAATCCAAAACTCCATGAATTTTTCTTAAATATCTCTTTTAAATTAAATGGGGCTCAGTGGCGCTACAGTACTACCCGATGAACTACCGCGCAGAAGGTATGGGTTCTATTCCCAGCCGTAGCAACACCAAAATCAATTTTCACTGGCCCTCTCTTGTGATGATCTGACAAATCATCCGAGTAGTACCAATTGCCAAGAATAGCTTATCTAAACTTAGCCGTTCGGATTCGGCATAAAACAGATGGTCCCGCCATCGGGCAAGTACACACGCACACATGAATGGTTGTGAGAAAGCTAGGCTCCGGGTACTAACGAGCCAAACATGTGTATTTGTATTTTGTAAATTAAATGATAAATAATAAATAGACAAGATACGTGCCTCAGTCCGTTAACAGACAATACCCCTAAAGATGTTCTCTCTTACTTATTTTGCGTTAAAATGCGTTCAGTAATTGCTTCAAGCCATAAGAAGAAGTCTTATTATAAGCCTGTCGGCCCGTCGCCTTTTCGGACCTGAATAGCTGTCGGAGCTTCAACAACTACCCAGACGCAAAAGGATAGATCTTCGGATATTAGGCGGAAATAGATTGAAGGTCACAACCCATTGGGAGAACACTTTATTTTAGTGAGATTGAGCAGCATGCATCACTTATGCAGTAAATGTAGCGACACTGAAGAAGGTATATTACCGAAGATATTGCTGTAATTAACCACAGCCGAAGATGATTTATTGGCAGCCACTACTACAACGATCTAAAAAATCTGGCAAACACTCATATGTTCCAGATCATCTGCTTCTGCAAAGGATCAGGCCATTTATTTCGGTCAGCCGAAGCACCATGCCACAATCCCAAAATCCCACAATCCCTTCATCAACATTTATTATATTCAGAAACGGGTAGCGCTAAGGGCCTGAACAGATCTATTAAAAAAATGATTAACGTCTCCTTTTAATATGTATTTTTAAGCAGCAACGAATCTATTTACTTATTTATAACCAAAACAAATAAGTTCAATGCTCTTGAAAAAATCTAGATTTGAATGCGCTCAAGCGCTTGATTTAGCAAAAACCGGCTTAAAAGTAATTTAATGAATTCTAAATTTAAAATTATGCACACATTTTATTTAAGTATATAAGTATATTATATAAGTACTTATGCATATTTTTAAATTAAAAAAAAATAATTAGTTCCACATGACATCGGATGTGCGATTGTCGAGATTTCTTTTCAACATTCACCAACTCATAAGCTAAATTTGATCGGATAAAACTATATCGGAAGAATGAAACCTCAGCATCGTTTGCCCGATCCAAAAAAAGGAGACCCTCTGAACAGAGGCATATGTCCCCTTAATTTCGCCTACAAGATCCTATCTGCGTTAAGATATGTAACGCCAGAAACCGCTTACCAACAACCTGATCAAACTTTATCAGTGTGGATTTATGCCGGGAAAGTTCACAACTGATCAAATCTTTAAAAAGTAAGAAGTTCAAATCGATACCCTCTAACTATTCGTCAATTTTAAGCCTTAAAGGACAGCAGACAGACTCGAACCGTATTTATAAATACAGGTATTCTGTTTGTTCGTTTAATGAAAAATCTACATGAATCGATTCTGTCTTGTTATATACGATCCGACAATTTTTCATCTTGCAATTTTATTTACGTTCTCTCTGTTGTCAACTATCAAGTACACTAGTGGCCCAAGGAATCTTCCTTAAGTTACAGCTGTCATAATTTCTTTGAATTCTGGATAATCGTTTCCGAGTTTCACCCGAAAGAGTCTGCTCTCATGAGAATAGACACGAGAATTTTATATACTTGTTCTTGGGCAACGTGTCTTAATTTGTATTTAAGGCCTGTTTGCCACACCTTGTGAGACATCAAGAAATACAGATGAGATAATTTATCTTTATCCAGAAGCTTTCTGAATTACACCAATAATTCATCATCGAATGCTTACTTCTACTCAAATTGATGGTCAGGAAGTAGAAGTTTTTGAAGTTTTTTTGGGTGTATGCGAACGAGTAATGTCCTCTCAAAACCTTTTGAAATGTAAATGTAAAAAAGCTCGGATAATAATTTTTGTGGAAACATTAAAAGAAGTTTTCCCATTATGACATCATAACCCGGAGCTTTTTTAGACTTTAGCATATGTATTTCCCTTAAACGGGAATACTTGCATATCTTACTGCAATAATCTCAGTTGTAGAGGCGAATAGATTAAAGTTTACATTTTACGCTGGATCATGAGAAGGCTTAAGGGTTTTCTGAAGATGTGTGGCAAAACATCAGGCTTTCCTTATCGCTTTTTGCACTAGCCCTATATAGTTACACAACGTTTTTGGCCTTTTTATGATTCTAATTGCATTCCAGAGCGAATAATTATATTCTGTTTTAGCTTTTCTTCGTCCGACATCTGGCTGCGAATGGAAGACTCTGCGAGCAGGAGTATTGATGTCCTTTAGCACTACATACCCTATCCATCTTAAACGTTCAATGAGGAGTTCTTTTTGACAAATTCTATGTCGTTGCACTGTTCGTATAGATCGTGGTTTAATCTTTGTCAGCATATCCCGTCAACGCAAATGAGACTGAAGATATTCTAAAGAATTTTTCGGCAAAAATAACCAAGGATTTCCTTATCCGCTTTTGATATGGTCAATGGTTCAGAGCTATAGAGCAGGACTGGGATGATCAGGGTCTTATATAGGATCTCCTTAGTAGTTCAATTGAGGGCTGCACTACTAGAAACAGCGGTTGGCAAGAGTCAATCTTCGTATAATATTTGACTAGATGTTGTTGTCAGATCTAATAGCGGAGCCGAGGTAGACAAAGTACCAAATGGTGACGTTCTGACCAATTCATCGATGTTGTCTGTCCTTAAGTTGTTGCTAACATGTACTTAGACTTTCCCTCATAAAGACCAAGTATATTCTGCTAAACCGATTTTTCCCACTTCCTTACCTATACTAGCAAATGCGGTTAAAATTTGATGAAAATCAATAAAGGCGATGATGATGACTTAAAGATGCAAGAGGAGACACCTCGATTTTGCTGTTATTTAAGCAATAGTTCAAAGCCCTACTCTTAAGCAATTCAAAACCATTCGAAAATCCCATTACCTTATCTTACAAGTTTATGATGTGCGCACATAGTGGAAGATGAAAGGACATGAGCTAACCTCGATTGGCTAGTACATACCGAAGGTATTGACATCATTGGACGTAATCAGTATGGGCTTAGCTTAGTAAATGAGGGTAAGACGAAGCATATGCAACACAACATCTCCGAATCGCTGAATCATTGACCGTATTAAAAGTAGCTGAAGAAATCCTTGTTTATAGAAAAAAATCCTTCGGTTCGGTTGTGTTGATAAACTATAGAGACGAAATAACCACGAACGTTGTATCGACATGAACCTTTTCAAAAAAAACTCCGCATTGGAAGTTTAAGATGGCTGCGTCATTTAGAGCGAGTGCGCATGAATACTCCAGCCCGAAGAGTATTTGATTTCCAGTCAGATGGTACCGGCAGTAGAGGCACACTTCCCCTTAGGTGCCTCACACAAGCAGAAACTAATCTCGATCAACTTTATGTGCGCATATGAAGGCACTTATCTAAAGAACAGACTAAGGGGAGAGGCATGATGGATGAGGTCCAGGTTCATCCCGGGTTGTGCACCACTTACCAACAACAACAACAACAACAACAACAGCAAGTTCATGCCTCAATAGTTGCACCGATTACTAATCATAAGCAGGTGAATTATGATGTCATTTAAATTATATTGCTGTTGGACATTTTGAATTTGTCTGCTGAATACTAGTACCATTTGCAATCACACTTGCAATTAGGAGTAGGAATATTCCTAACAAGAAGACTCTTACATTACGATTGTTGTGTAACCGGTAATGAGGCTCTAATTCAGAAAACTCGATTATTGACTATATAATCCTTAGCTTTGTTTCATATGACTTTTAATAAAAGCTGGTATGTCTTCCCATGAATATAACTTGTTTCAGAATGATGTGCATTTGTTTATATCCGATCGGTGGTTGCAGTAGCTTTTTCTTAATTCATAGTATTAAGTATTAACTTTATGTCCTCTTGTTTACGACGAAATGAAATTTTAAAGTATAAAAGACTCGCTTAAGAAACAATTCAGCATCAGATATCATTCTGCAATCTTAAGAGTCGCATCGAAAGCTTAGCAATAAAAACAAACGCAAGCATGATGAAAGTAAGTTCAGAAAATAGAAACGATCCTAGAACCATAACTTCTTAATAACTAACTTCTTCTATTATAATGTTAGATTATTCTATGTTTTGCACTTTTGGTGGCTGCCGTATCGGCGGCAGGGTCATACGGCCAGGCACCAGTTTCACCAGCTCGTCCTCCAGTTAATTATAATGCACCACCCGCTGGTCAAAATGCTCAAAACCGGTATGTACGTGCAGTGTACGCTAAGCCACCAGTTCCAGCACCCCATCCTCCAGTACATGCAACACCTTATGTGCCACCAAGTGCACCACCAGCTCCCCACAACGTCCATAACATTCATAACCGGGCTGTACCTTCAACTGGCTACGGTCATGCACCAGTACCAGTACCTCATCCTCCAGTACCAGCACCTTATGTACCAAATCGTGCACCACCCTCTCCGGGCTATGGGGATAAATATCATGGTTAAGAATTCCAGAGATCTACTTTTTGATTCGGTAAAATGAACGCAACAACAAAACGTGTATATAACTTATTTTATTGAATAATAACTAGCAGCAAACAAAAAATCAAATTAAGTTTTTTCACTTATCTTTCCGACCTAGATTGAACTAAAAAAATTCCTCTAAAAGGGACCAACTCTAACCAGCTTTACGTCATTATGATGATCAAACATTTAGTCCATATAAGGATTGCAATTCTTGTGGAATTAAAAAAAAATCAATCCGTCTAATTTCCAGAATCGATATAGGATTTACTCTTATCAATGAAATGTGCGCACGCTCTTCAGCTAAAAAATAAGGAAAACGTCAAATTTTGATATGATATATTTCCGAATTAACACATTTAAATAACTCAATAAAACAAATACATATTGGCTTGCATTCGAAAACTTCATCATCTTCATCGTTTGACAGTTTTCCTTTTCTCACAAGTCAACATAAACCGACAACGATTTTTCTGCACTGCCCTGCCTCAGATGGCAACATTTTCTGTCAAACAATAGTTTCCCCACTTCCTACCTTAAATAAATACACAATTATAATAATAATACATGCATACATACAAAATAATCAGCTGTTCTCGATTAGCAAACATGATGAGGAGATGAATTCAACAAGATCCAGTCTCATTATATTGCAGTAAATCTACGTTATTTTAAGTTAGCAAGAGTGTTAAACGAGATAAATAAACGAATGATGCAAAATAGGGATTTCACGTTGATAGCCTTACTGAGTTGGAAATTTCCTGAGTCTACAATGAACAACCAAAAGAAAGACTCTTCGGTGTACCCTCGTACCAGTGGTATGAAGCTATTTGGAAGTAACAAAAATAAATGACAGAAGAGGCGCACATCAAGGCTCTATAGAAACAGAACTGCTCGAGGAAATCGAAGAGTCAATTCTAGAATTCTAGAGAAAAAACAAACACGTGACAGCTGGCTTTAAAGTAGGCATCCAGGCTCTATGATGTAACAATGGAAACCTAGTCACTGACGCGCAGGGAATTGTAAGTGAATTCAGCTTGCATTTCTAGTAGCTATAGTTAATGGGCATAATGTCGATAGAGTAAGAGTACCAGAAACCGGTCTACCCCCAGTCAAGGAAGAGGTAACGCTCCCCCCTAGTATTGAAAAAGTTGGTGCAGCCATCAAAAACACTGAAGAACAACAAGCTAAAAACAAAAACAAAACACAATCGTGATGAAGAAAGTTCAGTCAATAAAAACGATATTAGAATCTTACTAACTTCATCTTTTATCTTGTAAGAAACTTTTTTGCTTTGTACTTATGGATTACCAAAAGAGCTCTTTAAATACCGAGGTCTTACCATAGAAGTGTGCATACACCAAACCATCAACAAAGTCTGGATGGATGAGACCATAACCGATAGCTGGAATATCAGCATAATATGTAACATCTTCAAAAAAGGTGATTCCCTGCCTTGCTACCAACGAACAAGTATAGAAATATTTGTCATTAAAGGTACATAAATGCTAGCTCTGAGAAGTTATTATTTATGCAACAAATAGGAGGAACTCCTTTATAACGCCGACACTGAATGGAAAATTTGAGAAGCCTTTCATGACAGAGTTACTCTTGGATGTTTTTTTAGATTTTTTCAAGAGGTGAAGCAGGGATTCCGCGCTAAGCAGTGAAACCCAACGCTAGTTTCAAATATAATGGCAACGAGCAGCCAGATCGACTACTGACCAAATTTCCAGACTTAGCTAAATTCAGGAAAAGACCAACGACTTTCAAGTCGAGGCACATCAAATCGACTCTATATGGCCGCGTATGATAGCATCCATCGCCAAGAGGTCTACATAGGGATATTGGAGAACGGAATTCCATCAAAACTAATATAGCTAAGTCGCTTAACATGCGATGCAACGTTAAGTTTGGAAACAGCTCGTCTGATCTTTTACCAAAAGTGTACCGGATTACGACAAGGAGTCGAGCAATTATGCGGTTTCTTCAATCTACTAGAACTGATAGTGCGTATAGGTCAGGTGTTAACATTGAATGCGCTATCTTCAACAAATACGTCCAGCTATTGCGATTCGCAGATGATATCGATATCATTGGTTATTCTCATCGTGCCATTTAGAAGTATTTACGATAATTGATGAATTGACGAAACGCGTTGATCTTGTAGTTAACGAGGACAAGTACGGTCGAATCACAACCTTGGACAGATTGTCACTTCTGAAAAAAGTTCATCTATCTAGGAGTCAACATCATCGAATGATACCATAGGGGAAAAACTCTTTCAGCCGAAAGTCCAAATGTTTGCTCTTTCTAACCCTAATCCAACTAGTCCTTGTTTACGGCACCGAGTGCTGGACAATAAGCAGCAAAGGAGCAAATCTAAGGCACTTTTGAAAGAAAAATGCCTTTGCCTTTCACCCGAAAGTCCAAATGTTTGCTCTTTCTAACCCTAATCCAACTAGTCCTTGTTTACGGCACCGTGTGCTGGACAATAAGCAGCAAAGGAGCAAATCTAAGGCACTTTTGAAAGAAAAATGCCTTCGTCGAAGTTTTTTTTCCTGAATGTGAGGAAGCCGAATGGGGGAGAATCTAAAACCGTAAACTTTATGAACTGTACCAAGATGTGAATGTAGGTAAACAGGTCAAAAATTCCTTCAGCCAAGAGAATCTGAAATGTGATAATTAAGTCTTCCATGATCTCGTCAATGTTCTAATAAGTTAATTTATATGAACTTGTTTTAATTTGATTATGTATTCGTGTTTTGTGTTTTTATATGAAAAATGTGCGAAAAACGGCAGAAGAAGTCTATAGAGGACTGGCTATGGTTGAGTATGGTCGTAGTGTGAAGTATATGATTGGAAAACCAGAGACTACTACATCCAGCGTTAAGACTCAGGTCTATGATGATTCAGATATATGATGATTCAAAGCCTTCGGAATAGTCCCAATTCAGCAGTTCCGACTTCGAACCGTTAAGTTAGGTTCACGTTACATCACAAGCGACGACGAATGGATTTTACTCGCTTTTATCAGGATTGGACCGAGGCCGATTGGGGTAGAATTCTTTTCACTGATGAGTCCAGATTTTGTCTGCGCTCTTACCTGTCACGATCAGGTTAGAAAAACTCCTTGGGAACAGTTGCCCAGTGGGAAAAATTTTTAGGAGGTTCCATCATGCGCGCTAAAATTGAGCTGTACATCGTGAAAGAAAAGATTGACTTAAGCTATTACATCAACAACGTCCTTGAGTGGTTCCATTCACTCTATTCATTAGTGAAAACTTCTTGATAATGCAGGACAACTCTAGACCACGTATCGTCAGGAGCGTTACCACATAGTTGCTGCGAGAAATGGAGACCGACCTACCAATTATAAACTCCGGGGTATATCAGGTTTGGGTAATGACTCAAGAAATAAGACCGTGAGTGTAAACTATCAAAATGTAGACTATTTAGAGTATTATAGGATAAATACGCAATAGATAATAGTATGGATAATTACACAAAAGTGATCGTTGTTAAAATTCGCTGTAAACGTTTAATCACATTACTAGCTAGCGATTGAAATCAAAATGCTAACTCATTAGTGTGGCGTAATAAACAAATAACAGTTCAAAAAACCCCAACCTTATCCTAATTAACACGTTCTTAATCTCATGTTTTTGACTACACATGAAGCTGTAGCCTGTCAATTCGCAGTTAAAATTACTCATTCCCGAATACCGTGCAATTATTTGTACACGATTGCTAGATGCAATGTTATCCTATAATTGTTTGTTAATTGCAATGTTAAACTTTTTTTTTCATTTTTATTGCATTCGACAAATACAATTAACATGTTGAGTATAAAAGACGCGCCTAATGTCTGATTTAGTATCAGAATTCATTCTCCAATCCTTGAAGTCGCATCTGAAATTTAATACTGAGAAACCGTTACCATGAAAGTAAGTTCATAATTTACGATCAAAATAGTTTAATAAATCCTTTTTTTTTATTTTAGTATATATTTTGCATAACATTTTTAGTGGCTGCCATATCGGCTAGTTCATATGGACAGACAATAACTCAAGCACCACCTCGTGTACCAGCTAAAGCACCATCTCAAGGACTAAGCCATGAAAGCAATCAAGGAAAACCTCTTGCCCCAGCACTTGAATCCCGGCCTTCACCTCAAATCCAGGGACAAGACATTAACCACAGGGCTGTACGTTCACCTGGATATGGAGGGCATGGACATGGTGGTCATGGACATGGCGGACATGGTAGTCATGGACACCATGGGTAAAATGCAGAACGATATTTTTCGATTAATTTGATATAAAGGAAATATTTGTTTACATAAATATAAGAAACACTCATATGCCCGATATCATATCATATATCGACAAAATATATATATTCGTATTGCCTAACTATCTTTTTCAGACAGTTTTTCAAAATTAGTTATCGTTTGGGTAAAATCAACATTTTACTGAAAAGTGGGAGTGATAGTGGCGCGATTTTGAAAATTTTTACACTTGTTCTGCTTTGTCGGAATTTCAAATTTCATCAATCTAGCTCAAAATGTAAGGCCCAAAAATCGGTGAAATACAGACGGACGGACGGACGGACAGACATGGCTAGATCGACTCAGCTAGCGAATCTGAGTCGATTCATATATTTTGAGGTATATCTAGCGAAATGTTTACTCTATGTTACAAGCTTTGTGACAAAACTAATATACCCCTTTGGGATAGGGTATAACGAGTGGTGAGTAGTGCGCACCATTCTTTTTCACTGTAAAATATAGGCGTTTGATCATTTAAGAATCATGTGATATACACAATATGATTAATTTTGTTTATTGCTGTTAAAAATATTTAAATAATGTGGAACTGTGATTATAACAACTTTTATTCAGATAATTTAAAGAATGTTCCGTTATCTGCCAAAAATAAAAAAAATACATTACGAACTATTTGGACAAATACGAATTAAACAAAATTGTTGCTGATGCAGGACAATGTTAGACTACACGACTTGACATGAAATCAACGTGACGGGTAGAAGACGTTTGAGACCTTGTTGAAAGAAAGATAAGGATGTGACCTGCGCTTCCAGCGACCAGTTGCCTGAAATCAGGTCAGATAGAGGAGTGGGATAATTTTGAAGATACATTCGTAACATACCTTAAGCAAGGTATGCCCATTCAAATTAAAGCTTTGATTGGTGTACGGGGAAGTAATAACCACTACATAAGGAACGAGAATTGGCTTAAGAAAAAAAAATAATAATGTAAAATATTTGTTAATAAAGTTTTTTTTCCCATTTTCCTTCATTTATGTTTTATTTCTTTGCTTTAATTACTTATTTATTTTTTTTGTTAATAAACAAAGGTCCGTTTAAAAACAAATCTTTTTTTAACGTTTTAAGTTACTCCATTTTTTTTGTAACTCAGTGTACTTACACTTTTCGTCCAGGTTATCGCTTTTGACTGTATATTTTTACCTACCAATCATATACTCCGAAATACATCAAATTTGAGTAATGACTGAAGGAATAAACCGCGAATGTAAGCTATCAAAATGTTTAGTGTATTACATGTGTACTACGCAACAAATAATGGTTTGGATAAATACACAAAATTGCGCGTTGTTAAAATTTTATAAACCTGTTTTGAACCCACGTTTAATCACATTACTACTTAGCGATCAAAATCAAAATAATCACTTATATTGTAAGTATTGCGTAATAAATTATAACAGTTCAAAAAAAACCCAACCCAATCAAAATCCTAATTAACATGTGAGCTGTCAATACGCAGTAAAATTACACATTCTCGAATGACCGTGCAATTGTTTGCACATGATTGGCACATTATTGTTTTCATTTATTATTGCATTCAATAATAAAATAAAAATAACATGTTTGAGTATAAAAGACGTGCCTAAAGTCCAATTCAGTATCAGAATTCGTTCTCTAATCCTTGAAGTCGCATCTGAAATTTAATACTGAGAAAACGTTACCATGAAAGTAAGTTCATAATTTACGATCAAAATAGTTTGTTAAATACTTTTTTTCTTTTAGTATATATTATGCATGGCATTTTTAGTGGCTGCCATATCGGCCAGTTCATATGGACAGACAATTGCTAAAGCACCAACGCGTGTACCAGCTAAAATACCATCTCAAGGACTAAACCAAGCAAGCAATCAAGGCTTGAGCAATAAAGATCAAGCACCAGCTCGTGTACCAGCTAAAGCACCATCTCAAGGACTAAGCCCTGCAAGCAATCAAGGAAAACCTCTTGCTCCAGCACCTCTCGGCTCCCGGCCTTCACCTCAACTACAGGGGCAAGGCATTAACAACAGGCCTGTACGTTCACCTGGATATGGTGGGCATGGACATGGTGGACATGGGGGACATGGTGGACATGGTGGACATGGACACCATGGGTAAAATGTCGAACCATATTTGTAAATTTGATACAAAAGAAACATTTGTATACATACATAAAAGAAACACGCATATGCGATAGTATTGCTTATAAAAAATGCAATCCGAAACTCCATGACTTTTTCTTAAATGTTGGGTAAGCACTCTAGTTTAATGAGATTGAGCAGCATGCGTCACTTATACCGGAAATGTAGTGACCCTGAAGTAGAAGAAGATATATCACCGTAGATATCACTGCAATTAACAACAGCCCAAGATAATTTCTTAGCAGGCACCACTACAACGATCTACAAAATTTGGCAAACACTCGCATGGTCCAGATCATCTGCTTCTGCAAAGGATCGGTCTGGAGTGACCATTTATTTCGGACAGCCGAAGCACCATGCCACAATCCCAAAATCCCACAATCTCTTCATCAACATTTATTATTATCAGAAACGGGTAGCGCTAAGGGCCCTAGTAGATCTATACGAGTTTGAGGCATCAAAGCGCCAACAATCTCTAAAACCAAAACTAACCTAGGACTTAATTGAAAAACCCTGTACTTCTGTTCATCATCATGACGCTTCCAAGCATTTCGTGTGGAATTTGGGCAATGATGCAAGTTATGTTAGCTTTCAATTCCTTAATCGTGGCCGGCTTATCCATGTAGAATTTCGACTTTGAAATGTTCATGAAATATTTGTTATTAATGGCCCAAACATAAACTATAACCAAAAACGCTCGCTCTGCTTGTCCTTACAGGACACTGCCTTTTAGACCTACTTGCAAAAAGACTAGCACTACATAGCAGTGACTTCTGCAGAAGCTGCTTGGACGAGGAGGATAAGGAGTCAATTCCTCACATTCTCTGCTCTTGTCCAGCCATATCCTTTTTCTTCTTCTTATCGGGCTCCCGACCCGTGAGAATTCTCTGCCTTAGACACTGCAGCCTTCCATCCTCTTCTATCCCGGGCTCGCTGCTTCCAGTTGCCTAGACAAAGCGCTCTGTCATCCGCTATGACTTGGTCATTGAAAAGAAGGTTCGGTCTTCCTTGTCTTCTTGAACCTGGGGGCTGGGATTCAAAGATCCTCTTATTGTCCATTCGCTTGATGTGGTCGAGCCAAAGTAGTCGACGTATTTTGGCTTTTTAGACTACATCCAAATCATGGTACAACTCATAGGGTTCGCGGTTATATCTTCTCCTCGGTTCGCCCTCCTTGCACACAGGACCAAAAATCCGCCGAAGTATTTTTCTATCAAAGGAGCACAGTATAAGCTCTCCCTTCTTGCTTATCGTCCAGCACTCGGTGCCATAAAACAGTACTAGCAGGATAAGGGTTTTGTAGAGCACACATTTCGTCCTTCGAGTTAGGAGTTTTGAACCCAGTTGTTTCGCCAAACCAAAGTAGCAACGGTTTCATAGGGTAATTCTTCGAAGGATCTCCACTAGGGTGTCATTCGTGGAGTCTATGTTTACTTCGAGGTAGGTGAGTTCCTTAGCTACCTCGAAATTGCTGCTATCAATATTGACGTTTTGTCCTAGGCGGCGGTGGACAGATGCTTGTTTATTTGTTGATAGCATGCACTTGGTCTTGTCCTCATTTACTTCAAGGCCAAAGGATTTCGCCTGTTCTTCAATGGCAGTGAACGCTTTTACCACGGCACGTTGGAAGCGACCGATGGTGTCAATATCGTTCGTATAGTCCAGCAGGTGGACGGACCTGTTGAAAATAGTGCATTCCGTGTTGACACCTGTCCTGCGTACTATCTGCTCCAGTACGAGATTGAAGAAGTCACATACTCACATGATAGCTCGTCTTCTTGCCGAAATCCGGTGCATGTTTGGAACAGTTCAGATGAGCTTCTTCCAAACTGCACGTTGCAGCGCGAATTTTCCTGTGTCATGCGACTAAGTTGAATCAGGTTTGCCGGGATTCCGAATTCGGCCATCGCCATATAGAGCTCCTGACGATGTATTCTATCATACGCGCCTTTGAAGTCGTGAGTTTCGACATGAAATTCGTTGGTCTTTTCTAGGATTTGCCTCAGTGTGAAAATTTCTTTCCTTTTTTGTGGGGCATAAGGAGCTGATAGTCCAGTCATCGGACATGTTTTCTTCCACTCATACTTGGTTGATTATTCGGTGCATGCTCCCTACCAAAACTTATCACCGTATTTAAAATGCTCCGCTGGTAAGCAATCAAGCAGAGCCATATCCACCAAAGGAAAACTCCGCCCAGGAGACCACTTCTTTAGCAATCAAGGTAACCTGGCTAATATTATTGTCATAAACGTCCTCCGCTTCAGAGTTACCTCGGAATGGTTCACTTAGGCAAATGAATTTTAGGAAAAGTCGACACATCCACGTGGTACCACAACGGACCTTCTGGATAGTCTAAGTGTATACAGGCGTGGTGTGCAGCTACTATTGAATAGTTTGGCAACAATACGCAATAATATTCATTTAGTTATTGATGTTAAAAATATTTAATGATAATAAGAACTTTTATCCAGAAATTTTAAGGAATCGTTGTCAATGCCGTGGCAAAAACAACTTTTCAAGCTAAAACTAATGTTGAATTGTTACATAATGTTTAGTAATAGTAAAAATATGGATTTTCTCGAAATTAAAACTGGATAAGTAGTTCTGTTGGAACTATTGTATTATTAGTATATGTTTAGTTTAATCAAAATCGTTAGAGCCGTTTTCGAGAAAATTGTCGTTATGTGTAATTTTTAAATAAGTACAATTAATAAAATGGACAATGGCTTAGAATTGTGACCATAAAAAATTCTCAATGCTAAGTTTGAAGAAAATCGGTCCAGCCGTGCAGGCTGCAGAGATCATTATGGACATACGGACTTACACGGACGGAATTCCAAAAATCAATTTGTTGGATTCCGCTGTCATCGTAATGTTAGAATCAATCAAAATCTTGGGGTCGAGTTTTTTAAGATATCTCTTTCTTTGTATATACCATTCAGCATTTCATAGTTTATTTGTCATTAAATATTTTACTTTTTCAAAAGAGTACTGTACACAGCTGGGGCACTGTAAACTGATGGGGCAGCAGCGTAAACCGATGGAGCAGCACTTAATACTGGAGCACTGTATACAGTTGGTGCGGAGTAGGCACTCCTCACGACAGTTGGAGTAGCAACGTATGGTGAATAGGCAAGTGGTGAACTATAAACAGATGCAACAGGAGCGACACCAGCCGAGTATGCAGTATAAGGAGCAGCTGCATAGGTGGTCACAGCTGGAGCATGAATGACATGAGCTTGAGCAACGGCTAAGCAAAGAGCAATGCATACGAGGAACTGCAAAAGATAATTTTAAAAATTTTATCAAAACAATATAATTTCCTTCAATTATTTATGCCCTTACTTTCATGTTGTTATTTGTTAAATCTTTTTGCTATAGACTGATAGACCTCAAAGTGTGTAATGAAGAACTATAGGTAAGTCGATCAACTTTTATACCATTGCTAGTGTCACGCTTTGTGCAAGAATTATTAAAAGTCTCATAGTGATGGTAGGAAGTGTCATATTTGACAACTGGTTTTAAAACATGTAGGTAAGCGCCTCAAGGCCATGAGTCTTACGTCTTGGTCTGTAATCTGAAATTAGATCTTCCATTTCAGTCGGATTTGATTTGTGGCAGCAGTGTCTGTTAATTTCAATTTGGTATTAAGTTGTTGCCCGCTTAAATATTTGTTATATTCGTAGGACTATTGTGTTATTATTGGGTTATTTAAATATCAAGGTCACATTTATATCCTAGCGAGAATATCCATTACTAGTGTCATTAAAAAACCCAGGAGTATGCAACCCAATTTTAAGACGAGTGTCCAAAATAAAAGTCTTCCTTTCAGACCAAAATCCATCAGACCAATATGCATTTGTGATGGCATATGTCGAGTGGATTGGTGTCGTCCTAAATCCGACATTTTTTTTATAATTCATTCAACCAGAAAAGGGCTTTTTCGCTAAAGATGCATTTTTTTGGCGAAATCTGATTCAACTTCCAACGGAAATCAAAGTAAAAAAACACTGCAAATAAATCACTATAAATACTATGGTCATTTACTAGGCCATTTGGAATTAATACAGGTGCAACTCCAAGTCCTGCCACAAAATTCGTTGTAAGCCGATGGGTGCAGTGGCCTAGTGGTTAGTGATAGGTTTGAGTACCTGAATTCTCCGTAAATTTCAGATATTTCACTTTTTATACCCTATCCCATGGGGGTATATTAGTTTTGATACTTAGTTTGTAACATAGAGAAATAATTTAGCTACATATACCTCAAAGTATATGGATCGACTCAGAATCGCTAGCTCAGAATCGCTAGCTGAGTCGATTAAGCCATGTCTGTCTGTCCGTCCGTCCGTCCGTCTGTCTGTTCGTCAGCGGTTTTTGGGCCTTAAATTTTGAGCTAGGATAATGAAATTTGGTATTAGGATCCTCGTCCGTGCCACCAGAACAAGTGTAAAAATTTTTGAAATCCGCCCACTGCCACGCCCCCTTTTTAGGAAAACTTATTTTTTGGCCAAACCGTAAGGAATTTCAAAAAAGTGTCTGAGTAGCATATTTAAACAATCCTAATATCTATATTTCGTTCATCCAAAGTTTTTTGCCACGCCAACTTTTTGGGGGCGTTTTTAGTAAAAAACGCTTTATGTCCAAATTTTAAAACTTTCGAAAAAAATTTTGATGCAAATACTTTCGCAATGGTAATATAAACATTTTGTCCATAGATCATTTTCACCTGCGCCCACATTTTGGGGGCGTTTTCTTACAAAAACCATTTGTATACCCCATCCCAAGGCATTACCAATAGAAATACGTTGGTTTTTGTCGAACCACAAAAGATTTTGATAAACTGTCTGAGCAATATATTGTGACAATGTCATTTTCTGTATTTCATCGCCATAAAGCCTATATTTTGAGGATATTAATTTAAAGGATGGGATCGGATAGGGTATTCAACGATCCGCATAGCGGATTGTAGCTTCTCATATGTTTATACCCTATCCCATAGGGGTATATTAGTTTTGATACATAGTTTGTAACATAGAGAAATAATTTAGCTACATATACCTCAAAGTATATGGATCGACTCAGAATCGATAGCTGAGTCGATTTAGCCATGTCTGTCCGTCCGTCCGTCCGTCCGTCCGTCCGTCACCAGTTTTTGGGCCTTAAATTTTGAGCTAGAAGGATGAAATTTGGTACACGTGCTTTTTGTTGCTCCCAGCAGAACAAGTGTTAAAATTTTTGAAATCCGCCCACTGCCACGCCCCCTTTTTAGAAAAACGTATTTTTTGGCCAAACCATAAGGAATTTTGAAAAACTTTCTGAACAACATATTTAGATAATCTGAATATCTGTATTTCGTTCATATAAATTTTTTTGCCACGCCCACATTTTGGGGGCGTTTTTAATAAAAAACGTTTTTCGGTAAAATTTAAAAATTTTCGAAAAAAATTTTGATGCAGCATCATTAGTAATATAAATATGAAAATTTCGTTCATAGACCATTTTAACCCACCCCCACTTTTTGGGGGCGTTTTTATATAAAAACCATTTTTATACCCTACCCCATAACATATGCAGGAGAAAACCTTGTCTTTTGTAGAACCGTAAAAGTTTTTTATAAGCGGTCTGAAGAATTTGTTGTCACCATGTCATTTTCTTTATTTTATCCACATCGTATTTTTAGCCATGTCCACTTTTTGGAAATTTTAGTTTTACAGATAGGATGGGATAGGGATTCAACGATCCGCACAGTGGATTGTAGCCTTCTCATATGTTTATACCCTATCCCATAGGGGGGTATATTAGTTTTGATACATAGTTTGTAACATAGAGAAATAATTTTGCTACATATACCTCAAAGTATATGGATCGACTCAGAATCGCTAGCTGAGTCGAATTAGCCATGTCTGTCTGTCCGTCCGTCCGTCTGTCTGTTCGTCACCGATTTTTGGGCCTTAAATTTGAGCTAGGATAATGAAATTTGGTATATAGGATCCTTGTCCGAGTCACCAGAACAAGTGTAAAAATTTTTGAAATCCGCCCACTGCCACGCCCCCTTTTTAGAAAAACGTAATTTTTAGCAAAACCGTAAAGAATTTTAAAAAAGTGTCTGAACAGCATATTTACAGAATCGTAATATCTATATTTCGTTCATATAAAGTTTTTTGCCACGCCCACTTTTTGGGGGCGTTTTCAATAAAAAAACTGTTTTCGGTCAAATTTTAAATTTTTCGAAAAAATTTTTGATGCAGAATCATTAACATTATTAATATGAACATTTCGTCTTTATACCATTTTAACCCACGCCCACTTTTTGGGGGCGTTTTTATATAAAAACCATTTTTATACACTACCCCATAACATATACAGGAGAAAACCTTGTCTTTTGTAGAACCGTAAAAGTGTTTTGTAAGCAGCCTGAAGAATTTGTTGTCACTATATCATTTTTTATTTTATCCACATCGTGTTTTTAGCCATGCCCACTTTTTTGGGGATTCTAGTTTTATGGATAGGATGGGATAGGGTATTCAACGATCCGCACAGCGGATTGTAGCCTTCTCATATGTTTTATTATTATTTTTGTTTCTTTCTTTCTATTCATATCAATTTACAATTGTTTTTTACAAAGTTTACATATGGTGGCAAAAAGCCGTCTGCCGGTTTGAGAATTAATGGATTACATTTTCATTTCAATTTTAATTGGACTTTTAGATTAGTAAAATAAAAAAATGTTGAAAACATATCAGTATTAATTATTTTTATATTTATATAAATATCTTCTTTGTTTTGCAATTATTCGAAGAGCAAAATTTTATAATGTAAAGGGAATTTTAGCTTAAACAAAATACTCCAACCGACTTTTATTTCAGTCAGTCTGTCAACATACAATAACTCATGGCATGTGAGACAAAGCGAATAAATAACTTCCAACCATCATCAATCTCTAATAACCGCACTAACTCATCATAAGTTAAGAAACTTTTGGCAAAATATAGCCTTCGGATTTCTTGTAATATTGAACATGTTGCCAGGAAGTGCAATATATCTTCACCGATTCCTTCAAATTCCAGAATAAGCGTTCGTATAATCACATTTCGACATTATTTATGTCATTTTTAGCAAATTATGAAAGTCATCAAATTATCTCATGATTGAGATTTGATCTTACGCCCAACTCGCTGTGAAAGAGAAAGTTGTGTACGACCCAGTCGTGCACCCAAAACTCGTTATAAAATTATATGTTTTCTGTCATCGCATTTATGAAAATATGTAAAGTTTGTGCTGTTTTTGTCAACAAAGAGTCATTTATGAAAAAAAAATCATTCAAAATGAAAGACCAACTGTTTGTAAAATTTTCAATTTGTAACCAGATGTTTTGCGACCAACAATTTAAAATGCCGTAAAACAAGTGCATACAAACATTCATCGGAAGGGCTTAGTTGTTAACTTTCTTGTGCAATTCAAGGCATTTTCATGAAAATTTTCGCCCTTCGAGATTTTGATGGATTCTAATAATACTATGATGATAGCGAAACCTAAAGAAATGATATATATTGTCTTGTACCGACTAATCGAGTGGACCAATTCTCTTCAAACTACGTATTTGGTGTTTTTTATGGGTACAATTTGAGGCTTTTTTGTCGATCTAGTTATTGACTTTCTTTAAACCGTACCTCCCTAACATGATGCTGATTTGCTCAAAATCGCCTCTAACGATTTTGATTAAACTGAACAGAAATATTTACACTAACGTTTGCAACA
The DNA here is from genome assembly GCA_932526625.1 of Rhingia campestris. Lineage (NCBI taxonomy): Eukaryota > Metazoa > Arthropoda > Insecta > Diptera > Syrphidae > Rhingia > Rhingia campestris. Next base: position 46,707,959 of record OW052182.1, on the reverse strand, counting down.
AAAGTGCATACCCAGCTTTCTTTTTCGAAATATTTAATCTGAAAAGTGGGTTTGTCTGTTTAGGCTATATTACGAAAACCTTCCTTTTCTCCCAAACAATTTTGCAAACTTGAATAGAATTTAATATCTCAGTTACAACTGTTGTTTGCATAACAATTAGGTTTGGTTTCAATATTTCGAATTTAATTTTTCAAGTTCATTTAATGTTAGCCAAACTATGTAAATCGTACAATATTCTATTTTTGAACTGTCCTCTCATCACGCAGTGAAAGAGAATGTTACGTACGATCCAGTTGTGCAAACACCCCACTTCTAACTCCAACTCCAAACTGTCATCAATAATTTTCCACCTTCAAATAAACTTTCCGTCGTCAAAACGGAGACTATTTGTTTTCCTTTCTAAGAAATATTTTGAACATACAGCTTTTTGATTCGTCGCTTCATTTATTCAAGAAATTTTAGGGGTATTCAGTAAGTAAGCTTAGGATAAACGTTCATCCTAAAATTACTTACTTTATGCCAATAATACTTTATGCCAATAATACATTTACGACATCGTACCAAAAAGTCTGGCCACGGAGGAAAACAATTCTAATTTGAAGAGTGTTTTAACTATGCAAAATGAAATGTTAATGCATATGTAAATTGAAGCAATACCCATGGTGGCACGACAGCGACGCGTTTTGTTACACATAATAAATAGCACACCATGGTTAATAAGTTATTTGACGGATCCAATTGACGACTCAAGTTGTTTATTTATTAGACGAATTCTGATCTAATTACGAGTATAATCACATAACAAAAGAATCAACACTTCCTTAGTGGAAAAACCCCAATATACCAAATAATATGTTTAACTCTTAATTCTCTGTATGTCCAATTCCAAGAATACATTTTCTTTTGCTAAGTTCTTTCGTAAAAAGAGTGAAACTTATTGCGTCAACGACTAGCATCAATGGTGGTTTTAAAGTTTTGTAATACAGTATCACAAAATTTATTTGTCTATGCAATGCGTTTACAATGAAACCACCCTGACGATAGAGTTTGAATGGAATTGTTATTGAGAAACCTGATTTGGATATGTGAAAATTATGAAACCCAAAAAATAAGAAAGGTCAAAATTTCTGTGTGAAACCTATTTGTATTGGGGGTTATTTTATACTTCATCAATTTCTAAAAGAAGAACTGCCGAAAACTTAAAATCTAAACATTTTTTGCCCATTTGCTGATACGAAACTTAAGTGTTTATGTTCAACCGAATGTTACGGCTACTAAAAGTTTCCTCGATACGGCGACAAGCACTTTCCCTGTCCTTCCATTTAGCACATCTGTTTTTATACCTTATCCAATAGGGGTAAATTGGTTTTGATACATAGTTTGTAACATCGACTCAGGATCGCTAGCTGAGGCGATTTAGGAATGTCTGTACGTCTTACGTCATCAGTTTTTGGGCCTTAGATTTTGATGAAATTTGGTACATGTACTCTTCACACATGGAAAGAAACTCTTGTTATGAAGCAACCATGGTAATTGAAATAAAGCCAACGACGTTCTCATCTGCACCTGGAATGTGAGAAAATTTCAAAGGTGAGGCTGAGGATATGGAAGAATCACTTCTGGAGACTATTAAACGACAACAAAATTCCGCTGTCAGGCAGAACGAAACATTCTATATTGACGAAGACATCAAAAACTACCAACCAAACCACCCGGTCTAAGTGAAGTGCGGATAGCGATATCTAAACTCCAGCTTAACAAGGCTGTCGGAAATGACGGCCTTCCTGCCGAGCTGTGATGAATTGGAGAGGATTTGGTAAGTAACATTCACCAACTCATAAACAAAATTTGGTCGGATGAAAGTACCTATGCCGGAAGAATGAAACATCAGCATCGTTTGACCGATCTTCTGAGCTGCGCCAACTATAGAGGCATAAGTCTCCTCAACATTGCAAACAAGATCCTATCTGCCGCAATATGGAAAGGAAGTCCCCAACTAATCAAATCGATACCCAACCTATTCATCGACAGCAGAGGCACAACCTTCCACATACCGGTGCTGTTGCTGTTTCTTCGGGCTAAAAAGGCATGTTAGTAGTAAAGCGCTCACTCGGACTACGAAGGAGATACTATACAAGACCCTGATCATTCCAGACCTGCTCTACGGCGCTAAAAAAAAAAGCACCGCATTGCAGATAAGGACATGTGTAGCAAATGGACACCAATACTGCGGCTCGCAGAGTCTTAGATTCCCAGCCAGACGTCGGGTTCACTTGAGGAAGATGCGCCATTAAGCCCCACCACAAAAAAAGCATTAACACCCGCGGCCATTTAAAATTGGCATTCTATTAAAAACTCTCAATTATGAAAACAACTTTTTTGAAACATTAATACAAATAAATTTAGCATACACCCAACCTCGCACGCAACCTAAATCCAACAGTAAGTCAAAACAGAGCGGTTGTACGGGGGGCTTTAACCCTCCTGCTTGGATTTGGGTTGCGTGCGAGTTTAGATGCATGCAAAGGAAATAAGTCCCACAAGTAAAAGGCAATAACAACCGCGGGACACCTGTTTCCATTTCAAAAAGGATATAAGGCCCGCGGAGCTCTTTTATTTGTTTTGGGGAATTTAGCCCCATGAGGATTAATTCCGCGGGGGTTATTACACTGCACCGAAGCAGACCTCGCCTTAAGTGGCGCGCACAAGAAAAAACCAAAATCTATTTTTTGTTAGAGCAAAACTTAATAAAACCCCATAAATGCTTATCCTCAACTTCCAAATAATATCGACTTTTTACAAGGCAAAACGATTTTTTTTTAATGCCCAATAAACACACAACATTTTTTCAATCCATTCGAAGGACGATGATCGGTCATTCCGGGCTTTTCACTTGGTACGACACGAACTACGTATCTATTTGGTTAAGCAATTTGCGAGAACATAGCAGTTGTTGTTAAAAATGTTTACCAGTATTAATTATAGTACTATGCAGTCCTCCTATTTTCTAACGTTGCTCAGTTCCTACCCTGTAAAAAAATTATGCAGGTACTAAAAAAAAAATATTATTAACTTTTTTATTGATTCCATTGATTCCGTATAACTAAACAAGGACATGACAAAATAATACAACGAATGATCTATTTTTGGTAACCAAATAACGAGACAGATTACTAAGAATGAAACCAGTTGTCAGAATCGGATACGGTTAACTTTATTTCCCCCATTAGACACTGAGCATTCTTATACAGAAAACAGAGATATGATTTCGGGCAAATGGTATAAAAGTTGATCTATTTGCTGAGAGTTATTCATTGTACACATTGCTGTCTTACGGTCCACATCTAAACCAATAAAAAAAAATCAAGATGAAAGTAGGTTATTCCTTCTTTTGATTAATTTTAAACATCTTTCTAACGATGGTTTATTTTAATTGCAGTTCCTCATTTGCATTGCTTTCTGCTTAGCAGTTGCTCAAGCTCATGTCATCCAAACACCAGCTGTTGCCACCTATGCTGCTTCTCCTTACACAACCTACTCAGCTGGAGTCGCTCCTGTTGCATCTGTCTATAGTTCTCCACTTGCCTACTCGCCATACGTTGCTGCACCAACTGTCTTGAGGAGTGCCTACTCCACACCAACGGTGTACAATGCTCCAGTAGTTAGTGCTGCATATGCTGCTCCACATGTTTACAGTGCCCCATCTTTGGTAAGGACTGTTCCAACTGTCTACAGTACTGTTTTGAAAAAGTAAAACATTTTGATAATTGTTGCGAAATGAGAATGTCTGATTGAATAAAGAATTGTGATTAATATAAATTTTGGTTTTCATTTGCTATTTTGAAAAACGACATTATGAACTTTGTAACAAAAATGTTTATACAAATTAAACGAATTTAGAAGTAAGTCTAAAAGAATAGGAAAAAAGATTTCCTCACATTGCAGTTTGCAGTAATGTTTTAAATCAGGTGGCGATTTTAATACGTATTTGTATTTAGGACATAGGATATGTCTCATTCTAATTTTAAATTTCTTAGCTTGCTTTTATTATTAAAAGACAAATTCATGACTTTGTTTGTATACATCTTTCGGCTTAAAGCTCTACTGCCGTGCTATGATAAACGTTTAAACGTGAATTTCTTCGGTAAAAGTCTTATTTCTTGTTTTCCATCAACTGGCCTCGTCGATAGTATGATCTGATGCTACAAAACATTTATCGAAAGTATGGGATTCATTGGGTGCGTTCCGGATTTCAGTTTTCCCAAGCTAACTTTTCCGGTTCACTGCTCTTATTGGTGAATCGACCATTTTAGTCACGTGAGATTTGAGGGGAAATGACTGGCTAAACAAATTGGAAATTTACGCATGGACACCCAGATATGAGTGAAACAGCTGATTTTGCGTCGAACTGTCATGAAGCAAGCATTCCCTATGGAAAAATGCATTTTTTCCATTTTTTTCAACTGAATAAACACATGGTTTTATCTTCTTTGTTTTTGAGTGTACTGCGAAGATTGATAGGTTTAAGCAATTGGTAAAGTGTTTTAAGTAATTTAAATCGATAAATTGAAATTTGAGGTAATATGGGACAAGCAAAACCAGACGTGGTATTGCTATACATAAAAATTGAACGAAGTTTTAATCTGATCTACTTGTACTTGAGGAACAAAGAATCGTATGAAATAAAACATGAAGGGGTTTAATAAAACAGCAATAACAGCGGCTGATAGCAATAGCAGTTACACCAGATTTTTATAGCGGAATATTACGTTCTGCTTCCAATTCCTGCGACTCAGCTACGAAAATTAAGCAAAAATCTGATGTAACTGCTAGTGTTTCAACAGTTAGAATAGTGATTAATAGATCCAGTCTATGATTTGGAAGACCACGCCTAAACGCCTAAAGTTTGTCCAGCAGAGACTTACTAAAAACAAACGCTTGGTATTTTAATGAAACTTAACATTACGTTGACAGAGACGTCCGAAAAAATGTGTCTGGTGATTCTGTCCATCCGTCGGTTGCGGTGCACACAGCTGCAGGTTTAACGTCTTCACGGAATTACTTCAAAGTGGATGTGTGATTATCTCGGATATATACCCAGAGGGGTTTTTTTTTAAATTGATATCATAGCGGTAAAGATAATGGTACCTTCTATATAACAATTTTGTTAACATTTTTTAATATGGCTCAAGCGATTTTAAATTAATTAACAGGATTATTAGTGGTAAATTTACCAAGTTCTTTTTTCAAGAAAATATAAAAATCGAATTATCGTATGTAAATTAGATTTTGAAATTATTATTTTCTCGCGAACTTGTTTACGTAAATTGAAAATCAATTTTTCTATTAACATTTGTAAAACGGTTATAATCAGTTTTAGCGTTAACGTTTGAAATGGAATCTACTGTTTCAACCAATGACAAATATTTACTATTTTCTGCCGTATGAATTCGTTAACTGTTTTTTTTTTCGAATTCTATATTTAAATTTCTAACAATCATAGTTAAAGGTCGAGAACGCAAGTAGCAAGTACGTAAAGAAATATATTTAAGAAAACTTTCAATTTAGCCGTCAAGGTAAACCACGGAGTTATATTTGATGCAGAACAGGAGGGCTTTACAGGCTCGCGGTTGCTCAGCTCGGCTCGAATGATGGGTTGTTCTTGCCAACTCAATCTTCATCCTTTCCCTAAACAAATGTATCTCGTGGAATATTTGTTTGACAAAAAGAAAAAAAAGAAAATAGTTACTCTACTTAGACTCCGGACGAACAGAGAAGATAGGAGAAAAAGTGAAATACAAAATCGCTCACTAACCTTTACACCTACCACTGAAAAAATCATGTACGGGTGTCCAATAGGAGGACCTTTCTCCATTGGCGTTTTTTTCACAGTTTTATTTGTTAACTTGCTTGTCTAAATGACGTTTGTGCTCAATATGCATTATGCCGGAACAACGCTTACTAATTGTGGAAACTTATTTCCAAAATCAATGCTCAGTTAAAAATTGTTATAGATTTCTTCGACCGAAATTTGTCGTCTTACTCGTAAAACTCAACGTACTTTTCATAAAATCAACGCACACTTCCAAACCGATTTTACACTATTAGATATTCATCTAACAATCAGAGTGCATAGACTACGTTATAATGAGAATATTGCTGCAGTAGCAAAGACTATTCGTGAAGACCGTGATCAATTAATTCATCACCGTTATCAAGATTTGTGTATCTCTTATGGAACGTTGTCGTTGTGGTATATTTTGAAGCGTGATCTTAGTTTACAAGCATATAAAGAATTGAAGCCGAATGACCTTAGTTTACGTTTCAATTTTGGTTTGTGTGCCATGGAACAGCTATAAATTGATCCATTTTTTTATTGAAAAATTGTTTTTAGCAACGAAGCTAATTTTTGGTTAAACGCCTACAATTAGCTACCATAACAATTAAGCTAAATTCCCGTATTTGGGTCGATGCGGAAGAAGCGCACTTTTGAAGATCAATGAATTTGTGTTGCCAAAAATTCAAGATATTGGTTTAGCTGACTTCTGATTTCAACAGAATGGCGCTACATGCCATACAGCTAACGAATCAATCGCTTTATTGAGAGAATGGTTCGATTAAAACATCATTTCAAGAAATGTACCTGTCAATTGGCCATTAAGATCTTCTGATTTGACACCATTGGATTACTTTCTAAGGGGATATGTGAAATCTCTTGTTTATGATAATAAAGCCGAAACGATTGATGCTTTGGAAGCCAACATAACTAGTTTTATTCATGGAATATCGGACGGTATGCTTGAAAGAGTGGTCGAAAACTGGACCCACTGAACGGACCGTTTAAGAGTTAGTCGTGGGCAACATTTGAAGGAAATTTTCTTTAAACATTAAATGGCATAAACCAAACTAACACATCAAATAAAGATTTTCCTCAATATCTACATTGATTTTTTTGTCTTTTATTTAAAAAATATCAGGAAGCTCTAATTGGATCACCTCATATATATTGCGGTATTAAGTTCTAGCCTAAACTGCTGGATGGTCGTGGTGTATTGGTAATGTATTCGCCTGTTAAGTGGAAGGTTGCGCTTTTAATCCCAGTCAAAATCCATGAAACTTGTATTCAAAATAATAAAAAAAAGTTCGGTAGTTACTACTAAAAGTATACACCATCTTGAAAGCTCTGCGAATTTAACGAACACAGTGACTCCCCGAAGTTAGTTCGGACACCACCCATGGAGTAAGTCTCCACTACATCAAAAATCTTTTCTATCACTTTATTTTTTCTCTTCTCTAACGCTCGTACTGTGGTAAAACGTTAATAGGGTATTCATAACCCCTTGAGTGCGCACAAATTATAAAAAAAACTTAAGCTACAACTAAAACTTAAAAAAACTCTAAATACTAATTTTATCTAACTTTAAAGTAATCCCTAATACCCAACTCACAATACAAATCCTGATGTCTCAGCGCGATAATGGTTCGTCAAGAATCTGAAATAAACCAGATGATGTTGGCAACTGTTGGTCTACCCGCCCCTCGTGAATTAATTATTATTCGAAAGGGTTCATTGGAATGGAGAGAGATATTTTAAACGTTACGTTTCTCTTGTTGATAAGTCGCATTAAATATAATGTGATGAAATAAAAGTTGGTATATTCAGTTCTGAGTTAGAAGTTTTTTTAATTGCAGACAAAATCCATGAAACCTTATTTATTCACAGAAATACATATAAGCTTTTCATCTGGTCAAAACATCAGTCAACGGGCCAACTTAACCTTTCGGTTTCGTGCTGGGAGATTTTAACGCAAAGGTAGGAAGAGAAGACATCTTTAGCAGTACTGTCGGAAAATATAGCCTACACGACAACACGTCTGGTAACGGACTTAGGCTAATTGACTTCGCTACGGAACGAAATACCACTATAGCCAGCACACGGTTCCTCACCTCGATATCCATAAGGGGACATGGCGGTCTCCAGATCAATGAACAGTCAACCAAATTGATCACATTGCGATAGACATGAGGCACGCATCCAGTATTTTGGATGTCCGAACATTCCGAGAGGTTAACATCGACTCGGACCACTATCTTGTTGTAGACAAGGTAAGGATGCGGATATCCACCACGCCACAAAAAAACAAGACCTTCGCGCAACGCGTATCCCTTAACCTCTCTACTCAAAACATACCACCAGCATCTAATATCGAAGAACAATGGCAACGATGCCAACAAGCCATTAGATCAGCCGCAACTGATGTGCTAGGTTTCTCGCGGCCACCAGCAAGAAACTCCTGCTAGTTTGATGAGGAATGCCGACAGATGCTCGCAGCCAAGAACGAGGCCTACAAGGCTAAGCTGCAGGTGAAGACGAGAGCTGTCATTGAGCTCTATAGGCAAAGAAGAAGGGAAGAACAACGGCTTTTCAGAAAGAAGAAAAAAGAGCAAATAAGCGCACGATCGAGAATATAGAGAGGTGCCACTCCAGGAACGATGTTCGCAAGTTTATCAAAATGTAAAACGTCAAGGCCAAGGATACAAGGCTCGAACAGAATCCTGTTTTTCAATATGATTCTTTAGAGGATTGTGAAAAACTAACGAGCCAACACCAGAGGCACAATTCTCCAAAAATCGGTGCAACTACTAACATACGCCGACGATATTGACATCATTGGTAGGACTCAACGTGATGTCATAGCCACGTTTGCTAGCATAGAGAAGGAAGCGGCAAAAATGGGTTTAGCAGTAAATGAGGGTAAGACTAAGTATATGCTGTCAATACGAAAGGACACACAACATCGACGAATTGGACAGAACGTCACCATTGACAGATATAACTTTGAGGTGGTACGGGACATCTCGTCAGAAATCAAACGAAGATTTACTCTTGCCAATCGCTGTTTCTTCGGGCTAAGAAGGCAATTTAGTAGTAAAGCCCTCACTCGAACTACTAAGGAGGTCCTATATAAGACCCTGATCATCCCAGTCCTGCTCTACGGCGCTGAAGCATGGACCATATGAAAAGCGGATGAAGAAATCCTTGGTCGATTCGAGAGAAAAATTCTTCGGAAAATCTTCGGTCCCGTTTGCGTTGACGGGCTATGGAGACGAAGATTCAACCACGAACTATACGAGCTGTACAGCGACATACCCCTAGTCAAAAAACTCCGCATTCGACGTTTAAGGTGGCTAGGACATGTAGAAAGAATGGACACCAATACTCTGGCTCGCAGAGTCTTCGATTCCCAGCCAGACGTCGGACGCAATAGAGGAAGACCTCGCCTTAAGTGGCGCGCACAAATAGAAACCGACCTCAACCAACTTGGAGTGCGCAACTGGAGGCAGTTAGCTAAGGACCGGGCTAATTTGAGAGGCATGTTGGTTGAGGCCCAGGTTCATCCCGGACTGTAGCGCCACTTAAGTGAGTAAGTAAGTTTGCGTTGACGGGCTATGGAGACGAAGATTCAACCACGAACTATACGAGCTGTACAGCGACATACGCCTAGTCAAAAAAAACTCCGCATTGGACGTTTAAGATGGCTAGGACATGTAGAAAGAATGGACACCAATACTCCGGCTCGCAGAGTCTTCGATTCCCAGCCAGACGTCATACGTAATAGAGGAAGACCTCGCCTTAAATGGCGCGCACAAGTAGAAACCGACCTCAACCAACTTTGAGTGCGCAACTGGAGGCAGTTAGCTAAGGACCGGGCTAATTGGAGAGGCATGTTGGTTGAGGCCCAGGTTCATCCCGGACTGTAGCGCCACTTAAGCAAGTAAGTAAGTAAATTGAAACAGCAACAGGAGCAATAAATTTTGAGAAATAGCGAGGGGGGACAGAGTAATATTGCGCAGTAGTGATTCTGGACATAAAATACCCATTTAACTAAGCAAATTGGTCATTTATTAGATGATCACTAGTCAGCATGGAAACTCCGTACTACCTACTGAGGATAATATCAAACCAGTTTGAAATGACTGATTAAAGCAGTATACCTTTGAGGCGGGTGTTCCACAAGATTATGTACTAGGGCTTCTCATGTAGAAAAGTATTCCTTCGACTTACTCTGTCAACTGTCTTAATAAGCATTTAAAAAGCTGTGGAATACGCGTAATTGTATAAGTATAAGAGTCGAAAAAAATCAGATCGAAGGAAGCCTTAATTTACAAGTGATCGAACATATGTTATAATTTCAAAAGCTTGTCATCGACTACTCGAACAGAAAGGCGTCACTAATTCAGGGAGCAGTCTTCTGACTCCGAGCACAGCCAAACATTAGAGGACCCGTGTAACATAGGATGATACTGATATCCAATGTAGCCACCACGGTCCTATTATATGTTGCCCTGTTTTTGACGAAAGAAATATGAAGACCTATAAGAGAACTTAAAAAAACAAATCATTCGAGAAGAGCAGAATTCTTTTCCATAGTTCTCCAGTTACAAAACACAACCTTTATGAAGTCATACGAATACAGATTATACATATTTTTAAGATTGTTGAATAGATTTGATAACTTCAGTGCCCAGTTAGGGATTATAATGACCTTTTTATAAGAATAGAGTAAACCATCTTTTGATTTGAACCGTTCGATGAAATTCAACAGCATGACTCTAAAATGGGAGATGGTCTGCCAAAGCGACTTATTAGAAAACCTGCAAATTTGCTGTAAATGTAACCAACGTCAACACATTTACAGCAAATTTGCAAATTTTGCCAGCCCATTTGCCAGATTTCTAGAAACCGAAACCAAACGGATGGACTGCAGCGAAGAAGGTCTGGATTCGATTTCCAGCTGTAGCATCACATTAGCAAACAATTGTCAAGAAAAGCGTATCTCAACGTAACCGTTTGAAGTAGGCATATAACAGAGAGAGACATGTTTTGTACGATTGCTATATGACGTTTGTGTTCAATATGTAGTGGAACTTCATCATGAATAGAATAACGTCGGAACAACGCTTACTAACCGTGAATTTGTGTGCCTTGGAACAGCTTCAAACTGATCCTTTTTTTTACCGAAAGATTGGTTTTGGATAGGAAACCTATTTTTGGTTAAACAGCTACGTTAATAAGCAAAATTGTCGTATTTGGGCTGATAAACAGCCAGAAACAATCCAATAGCTACCCCAAAAATGTAATGTTTGTAGCGGGCAGCGGCACATCGGACAGTATTTTTTTTAAAAATGGGGAAGAGCGTGTTACTGTCAATGGAAATCGCTAAAGAATAATGACCAATGAATTTATGTTTCCAAAAATGTAAGATATTGGGGTAGCTGACTTGTGATTTGAACAGGATGGCTTTGTTTAGGGAAACGTTGGATGAAAACATCATCTCAAGAAATGGTTTTGTCAATTGGTCACCAAGATCTTGTGATTTGACATCATAGCATTACTTTCTATGGGGATATGTGAAATCTCTTGTTTAGTCGATAAAGCCGAAACGATAGAAGCTTTGAAAGCCAACATATCTCGCTTTATTTATATGGAACCGGCCGATATACTTGAAAAAGTGGTCAAAAATTGTACCCACAGAATGGTAAATTGTCCATTCTGTGGGTCCAATTAGATAGTCGTGGCAACATTTGATAAGGAAATATTCTTTAAACATTAAATGGTATAAACCAAATTAACACCTTAAAAAAAGATTTTTCTAAATACATTGATTTTTTGTGTTTCAGTTAAATGAGGACACAAGCGCTCTCACTCTAGCATCAACAAACATGCCCGTCCAATTAGACCGATCCCTTGCTAACGGCCTCCAGATGCGTAGCTCTCAAACCGATCTCTCAAAGGATTTCTTTACCACTTTTGGTACGGTCCATGCTTCAGCGCTGTAAAGCAGGACTGGGATGATCATGGTAATATGTATATACGATCTCCTTAGTGGTCAGAGTAAGAGGTTTTCTACTGAATTGCCTTCTTAGCCCGAAGAAACAACGGTTGGCAAGAGTAATTCTTCGTTTAATTTTTGATGAGATGTTGTTTTGAGAGTTCACAGCGGAGACGATCTGTCAATGTGTTAACAGATAATACTGAGTCTTACCCTTATTTAGACATTGATCGTCTTCAGTGTTTTAGTTTTACGAAGTTAACTTTGCCAATGCACTATTCTCATTGGTCAATCGAGCGTTTTTAGTCACGGACATGGTCGATTGACCAATTAGAACACTAAATGGGCAAAGTTAACGTGGGCAATCTAAAACGCGGAACACGCGGCCATTTACTGCAAATCCCATTTTTGCCGCTTCCTTCTCTATACTAGCAAACGTGGATATGACATCCCATTGAGTCCGACTAATGATGTCAATATCGTCGGCGTATGCTAGTAGATTGTGACTCTGGTGTTTGGTTGGGAGTTTTGCACAATCCTATCAAGAATCAGATTAAAGAAGTCACATGATACTGTATCGTCTTGCCCAAATCGAATGTGTCGGTGATGTCGTTTCCGACCCTGGTGGAGCAGCGTGAATTATCCTGCACAGACGGACGAGTTTGGGCGGTACAACAAAACTAGACATGGCTCTGTATAGTTCGTCTCTATAAAAGCTGTCGTATGCGACTCGATGAATATGTGGTGGGTTTCGATTTGGACATCTTGGGTTTTTCCAGGATTTGCGAAGTTTTAAGATTTCATCAGTCGTGGACACTGATAACGGCCGATCAGGTGTTGGTAAACATATTACGGCAGATAGGATCTTGTAGGCGATGTTGAGTAGACATATGCCTTTTTAGTTGGCGCAGTTCAGAGGATCTCCTTTTTTGTGGATTTTCTTTGTAAGAGAAAGTCAAAAGATGCAAACAGCAAATGAAACTATTTTGTTCATAAGCAAGACATGAGCTTAAAGTACTTTCACGCCTGGAATTTGACCTCAATATTTCTACATGAATAATGAAAACGACTACGGTCGGGTTTGATTGTAAGCCAGGCAACAAAACCGAGATCTATCTCTAACCAGTCTGTTCGAGATGTAGTGTAGGATTAGAATATTTGGTAGCAAAACACATAACCACAAAGACCTCATGAATAGTGTGCTCATTTATGAGGCCTTTGTAATAAATAGACTCGGTATAAAATAATGAAGATGACTAACACCGAATAAGAACTAGAACCTTTCTTTTACTGTTAAGGTTGTCGGGTTAGGGTTCGGTCAATGTACTTACTTAGGTGGCGCTACAGTCCTGAATGAACGTGAAAGTGACAGTGAACGTGGCAGTGACATCACTTTGAACCTGATCAATGAAGTCAATAACGTTGGCGTATGCTACGCATAATCCTCTCAAGAATGCTGTTAAGGAAGTCCCATGAAAATCCACTACCTTACCTACATCCTTTTATGGATTTAGGTTACGGTGCAGTGAAGACGCTGACTAAGAAAGTCCCTTGATTATACAAACGTTTCAATGTCAGAAGTGAGCCTGTTTAGCATTCTCATTAATCCATATAGATTCAAACATTTTAGAACTATAAATTTAAATTATTCTCAATATATTTATTTTTATCGCATTATCATCACAGAATTTTTCTAATTGTTTATGTTTACTTCTTCAAGAGGGTGGTGTATGTGGCTGGAGCGGCATATACAGAAGGAGCAGCATAAACTGATGGAGCGGCATAAACTGATGGAACAGCATACACAGATGGAGCAGCATAGGCAGACCTCACAACTGGAGCACCGAGTGTTGAGTAGGCTGTTGGATATCCGGCTGAGTATGCGACGGGTGTGTTATAAGCAACTGGAGCAACTCCAGCGGTGTATGCGTATGGTGAAGCATAAGTCAAAGCACTTGGAACACCAACGAGTCCAGCTTGGGCAGCAGCGAAGCAAAGAGCAAGGCACAAAAGGAACTGAAATAAATGAAATACTATAGTTGGCTTCAATTTAAAAAGAAGTCTTGGATAGTCTTACTTTCATGTTGATGGTTGTTGTGGATTGTTAGAGACCTGAGTTGTCAATGATAACTTTAACACAATCAGCGCTTAGTTTTATACTCCCCCTATAGAGTTCAGAATCAATGATAGAACATAAAATACAAGAACCGGATTTTAGCAAAAACTGCGAGTACTTATCGCTGATCATTCAAATTCAATCGCAATTGTCACATCTGGTATTCCCTATGTGTAGCTATGAGGGAGGAGATTAGCAAGACCGCATTCGATAATCACGCCAAACAATGGTTTTACTGAAATCCAATCAAGAATGTAATCTAGTCATGTCGATCATGGAGATCATACCATAGCCAGACGCCCAAATCAATCGACCTTCTCTGCGCTGCGATCTGAGCTAGTGTCAAGTCTAAGCTAATTCGGATTGAGTTCTTTGAACTTCCGTGAGCACGGAGTGGTAGGCGCTGATTTGTTACACAAAAAGTAATTCAATCGAAAGAGTAACTGGTTTTCATCTATTTTGGTAAACTTTATTGTTGTCTACCTGAGAGCAATAACAATAATAGTATTTATCGGAATGTCATCGATAAAAATTTCGATGAAATGTGGCGGCTTGTTTTGTATTCGATGTGAAAATGTTTGTCATTTGTAATTGTTATCGGGATAAGCTTCATTAACATTTTTTTTGTTGTTAAATGAGCTTAGTATAATTCGGAAAGGATCCGGGTTTTTTGTTGGTTTTATTTTTCAATCATGTGGGGAGTAGAAGATACATTCTGCAGTGGTATACATTCTTAGTGGATGTAAAGGGGCTTAATGATCAACAAATGATTTCGTCAATGATCTTGAAAATATTGATTTCCTATGTCTGTTTGTCAACATAATTAGGGCAAGTACAGGGAAGGTCTGTAATGGTAGCTACGTGAAAAAAGTCGATTAGCTCTCGTAAATGTCTGGGACATCCGTGGGTACGGAGTATACATTTTATGAGAAACAATAGCAAACTTTTTTTTAAACTTCGATTGTCAACATTTTCCATATTTGGGAGTGGATTGGCTTTGAAATGGATTTGGTAGACAAACAAAAACTTGATGCGGATGCGACAACAAGGAATTTCGGAATGTTATCTGGGTGCAGATGATCAGTTAGATATGTTCGACTGTAAAAAAAAGTGTAAACTGCCACTGTTATCTTCTTCGTCATTTTTTACTTGCCGATATTACAAAGTAAATGTTGATAGATGTTCAAGTTTGAAGGCCCATCGACACAGTAATTTGTTTTTTCAGTAAGCCATCTCTGTCTTTTTCCTGACTCCTATAATGAATGTTAAGGTGACGACTACAGTCCTAGTTAAGCTTGTGAAAGTGAACAACAAGTGGGACGAAATCTAGGAATTTCAAGAGAAATGGCGGTCAAGTCAAGGTAATATTTTCATATGAAACCACTTGCGTTTTCAACTATGTATCTCTGTTCTCATCCTCTCCTTGGCGACTTTCCTGTGTACTCAATACGATTATTCTGTCCTCGCTTGGTACAGGGCAGACATTACCGACATTCAGGAAATACGATGGATAGGATAGGGAATGAAAAAGGAAAACATGCGTCATTTTGTACAGCAATCACCAAAGGCTGCACATCTAAGGATGTGGATTAGTTGTGGGGAGCCGACTAAGGTAAAAGCCTGTAACTGTATGTATCGAAGTCTCTCTGGGAATCGAAGACTCTGCATGCCGGAGTATAAGTGTCCATTCGCTCTACATGTCCCTGCCATTTTAAATGTCCAATTTCAAGTTTTGTTGACCAGGTCTTCATTTCTGTAAAGCTCGTAAAGTTCTTGGTTAAATATACGTCTTTATCACTGTCTTGCAACATCAGCCTTATGCATACACGCACTTACCGATGCGAATTAAATCCTTATTAAGGAGGAATTTTACGACCTCCTGTACGGATCCTACGGAGCCATGGCGATCTCCAGATGGTTGAACCACCAATCAAATCGACTATGTGCTAATAGCTGCGAGGGCATTATTGTCACAGCCACAAGCATGCTACGAATGTTGTTAAAAAAGACTTCACGTTGGTCGCTCTTGGTGAGCTGGAGATGGCAAAAAATAACTAAGTGAGAGACTCCCCGGTAATCTCATCCTCCAACAATATCAACACCCAGATAGATTATCGCAAGAGATGTCCATTGTATGATTATATTTCCAAGTACCAAAAAAGTCAAATAGTCATAGACGCGCGGGAAATTGTCCATATATTCAGACAGCTACTGCTTGGTACTGAAATCAATAGTAGTGCAGGACTTTATCTATCTAAAAGTCGTCATCAACCTCACTTAAAGGATATCCGATACTGATTGACCCTTAAATACCGATGCTGCTTTGGTTTGGCAAAACAAATTTTATCAAAACTAAACGAAAGTCCAAATGCTTGTTACGACGGACCTCGCTCTACGACGAGTGCTAGAGAAATCGAATATTTGGTCTTGCTAGCGAAGAAGCAAATCAAGGTCTCTAATCAGTTCCAAGATGAGGATGTAGTACAAAAGGTAAAAACATTACGGCATTTTTAGATCACCCACATTTAGCGAATGTGGATGATCTTGCTCCAGCCAAGAGAATGTTATAAATATAGACTTACGATTCGAGACGATAAGAAAGACAGAACCACCGATCAAGCGATAGATGACTGGACGCTTGGACTAAATGACTGGAAGCAAAGTATCAAAGAGGATTAAATGATGCACTATTTCAATGCTTTGCAATACTAAAATACTTGCTCAGGATAAAGAACCCAAGTGTACTTCAGTTTAAGAGACTCTCTATGCAATGTACAACATTGTCTGTAACAATAATAAATGGACTTGTAGTTAGTCTGTAAATCTGTGCCAACTTTTAAAAAAAATCTTAACAAGCCGGAACTAAATGGGATACTTTCTCCGCAAATGGATCGATTTCCAAAGAATCTTAAAGCCACCGTTGGGGTTCAATCAATAAAACCTTTTATGAAAAAGATCAGTCCAACATACAGGTTCCGATATTTAAATAGATCCCACCTTGATGTACTTTCTTCCAATCTAATATTCGCACCTGCTTACATTTATATGGAACAAAGATATTCATCTCAGTTTAGGTCAGTGACCGTATTGTGACCCAATCACATGTCATTCACTTTTAACCCATCAAATGAAAGAAATAAAACAAGTTTCCATTAATATTTTCCCAGTATGAAAGAGTTAATCTTGACATGTCGTTTATGAGGTTCTAATCGCTTGTATCCCATTAAATTGATTATGAAGGAATTTTATCAGATTCCAATTTGTTTTTTTTTCACAGTAAAAAGGGGTCAGGCCTGCAATTGTAACGAGCGAAACAGCATCATTTATGATGGATAATTCTACACATAATGATTTTTTTTTAACATGCAATACTGAAAAAAAACAGGTCTTCAATTTATTGCAAGTTATAACATCTTACGAGTTTCACAAAAAAAAAATAGCTTCAAGTTAACATGTTTCAACTCTATCATCAACATAAGTACTATTTAGACCTGCACTTTATAAAATTTTAATAACACAAGTTTCGTAAAAACTAATATGCAAACACTAAAAAACAACATACATATATAGTCTACAATCCACTATTATTATTTACCCTTGCTGCCATCTTGGCTGGAGGTTGATCAGGTTGATTTTGGGCATCCATTTGCTGCAGCATTTCTTTAGGTACGGTTGGCACTGGTATTTGTACTGGTACTGGCACTGGCACTGGCACATGTATTAAAACTGGTATGAAAATAGCGGACAAAACTGATTGTGGAAAGAACAATGACAGGACAAGACAGATTGCAATAAATCCTTGCTGGAATACAAAGACAACTCAACTCGTATGACATACATAGACAGAAAATTATTTTACATACCTTGTAGTTCATAGTAGCTTACGGGAAATAAAGTGTTCGTGCTGTCTGATGAAATGTTGACTTACAAATGATTACATTCTGGACTGGTATTTTTAATAAATGATTTTTTAAATTATCTTTTTGCATATAGCGAACTCATATTTATATATCAGAGTTCATTAAATCAGTTTGAGGTGAACTTTTGTACAACAGGAGGTTTCACACAGGGTTGCCAAGGAGGTTATACAAATAGTTAAGTATTTTATTTATTTATTTTTTTTGAAATTAAAAAAAAAATATTATTTTTTAACAAAAAGTTGGTGCAGTGGGTTATAGTGCATTGGACTACTAAACGCCTGGCTCAAATTCCAAAAGTAACAACACCTAGGCTTTTCATCAAGAGTATAAAACTGTCATCAAATCCCTTCTAAATTTGCCATTCTGAGTTTGCGTTAAATAGAAGGTCCCATTCTTTGTGGAAGAAATACAACTTCGTGTTTTATTTTGAAAAAAGGTGTTCTCATTTTTGTCGTTTGTGAAATAAACAAAAGCAGTAAATTAGCATAGTAGTCTTAGTTCTAAAAAGGGGGCAGCATAAACAGAATAGACAATTTTCTGGTATAACTCATTCGGGGTCACACGGCAAGAGCGATGTCCTCGAGCAAAAGTCTTAAATTTTAGGTTTACTATATAATTACAATGTTTAGTATTTTGAGAATGTACGTCCCATCTGAAGCTTTCCTTTATTTGAATAGTCAAGAGCTGATACAAAATATTAAAAATATTTTATAGTTCGACAAAA
Organism: Rhingia campestris; assembly: GCA_932526625.1. Classification (NCBI taxonomy): domain Eukaryota; kingdom Metazoa; phylum Arthropoda; class Insecta; order Diptera; family Syrphidae; genus Rhingia; species Rhingia campestris. The sequence continues at coordinate 46,689,365 of OW052182.1, read as the reverse complement.
AACTATGTTTTTCTGTCTGGAAACGGACAGCGGAAAGTTAAACCTTGGACCTTCAAATATTTTTAAATATGCCGAATACCTATTCAATTCAATTACACTTTTTTTATAATCAGCCCACCATTAATACATGCACCAAACAATACGCAGTTGATATTTAATACAAAATATTATGTAAATAAATGTATGTCAATCCGATGCACCGATTTTAAACGGTTTATTACAAAAGAGTGCCATGTGCTAGCTGTGGCTTTTTCTAAAAGATGTTCTGAAATATTTAAATGCGAGTCTGCTTTTCGTCGTAAGCTCGATGTTTTTGAAAATGATATTGCTAAATAAGAATTTTTTCATTTCCCTACAATTATTGAATGTAAAAAGGAGAACTCTGAAGAAGAAGATATTGCAGTGTTTTCAAAGTTTGATCCGATCATAAAAACGAATTACTGTAAGATTCCAAGACTTTGCAGAAATCGGCAAGCTATCTCAATTCTTTAAATTACATTATATGAAGTCGCTGCAATAGCACATAAAAGACTGACGTAGCTGCGAAGTTATTCGGTCATTCAAAGACTTCACTGCAAATGGAATTAATCCTTCAAGAAGATATTTCCTTGCAAAAGTATAAATCTGCATCCACTGAAGAATTTTGGGGTAAACATGTTTCAGACAAATATCAAATTACAAAAAACTAGCTATCAACTTGGACACTATGTTTGGCTCAACATATATGATATATGAATCGTCGTTCTCAAAAATGCATTTTTTAAGGAACAAATATCATTCGAGATTATCAGACGGCCACCTTGGCGACACTCGTCGCATTTGCTGTTCCCAGCGTGAACCAAATTTAAAAAAAAACTGGCTCAAGAGTCAAGACCGTCGTTCCAATTTCTCTCATTAGTTTTACCTATTGTGTTTTCTACAATTACTTAGAAGAAGCAAAATAATAAAAAAAAATACAAAACATCGTGAGTTTTTTTTCTGGAGAACCTCAATAAAAGTTCCAACCGTATCTGGACCCCACTTAAAATTACTTGCCGACCCCTGGGCTAGGGTATACTTACTTACTTGCTTAAGTTCGGAATGAACCTGGGCCTTAACCAACATGCCTCTCAAATTAGCCCGGTCCTTAGCTAACTGTCTCCGGTTGCGCACTCCAAGTTGGTTGATGTCGGTTTCTACTTGTGTGCGCCACTTAAGGCGAGGTCTTCCTCTACTGCGTCCAACGTCTGGCTGGGAATCGAAGACTCTGCGAGCCGGAGTATTGGTGTCCATTCGTTCTACATGTCCTAGCCATCTTAAACGTCCAATGCAGAGTTTTTTTTTGACTAGGGACATGTCGCTCTACAGCTCGAATAGTTCTTGGTTAAATCTTTTTCTCCATAGCCCGTTAACGCAAACGGGACCGAAGATTTTTCGAAGAATTTTCATCTTAAATCGAACAAGGATTTCTTCATCCATTTTTGATACGGTTTGTGCTTCAGCGCTGTAGAGCGGGAATGGGATGATCAGGTCTTTATATAGGATCCCCTTAGTAGTTCGTGTGAGGACTTTATTACTAAATTGACTTCTTAGCCCGAAAAACAGCGGTTGGCTATAGTAATTCTTCGTTAAATTTCTGATGGGATGTTATTGTCAGAGTAAAAAGGGGAGCCGAGGTAGACAAAGTACCATACTACCTCAAAGTTATATCTGTCAATGATGACGTTCTGTCCAATTCGTCGATGTCCCTTCGTATTGACGCATATCATTGGTCTTAGTCTAGGGTATACAAATAGATTTTATAAGAAAACGGCCAAAAAAGTAGTAACCGAACGTTTTGGCATCGAACGTTTTTTTTCGAGTTTATCTAACATTTTAGCAAAAACAATTTTTTACATAAAATTGTTAAACTTTAAAGAAACTCGGAAAAAGCAAAAAACTGGTTTTATAGACAAAATATAAATATTAAGATTGTTTAAATTGTCTTAATATTATGTTCAGAAACGTTTTAAAATTCTTTACGGTTTGGCAGTGGGTGGATTTTAAAAAGTTTAAACATGTTAAGAGGCATGGCCAAATAACTTATAGGTAATATAACAAATTTTATTATCTCTATTAAAAACTATTATACTTGTTCTGCTTCAACGAACAGAAAGTCTGTATACCAAATTCCTTCACCAGCTTAAAATTTAATATACAAAAATCAGTGACATATACAGACGGACGGACAGACAGACATGGCTCAATTAACTCAACTAGCGATTCTTAGTCCTTCCATATTTGTTTAGATATGTCTTTTGAAATTATTTCGACGCAGTTTAAGGGAGATATTTAGAGATTTATATTAGAAGGGAGATGAGGATGTAATGAATAAATAATGTAAATAGAGGTGTATGTTATTACTTTCATTCGAAGCAGTTGTTGAAGCTGCTTCCGCTAGTTGTTGGATTCCGAAGATAAAGCTAAACGTTAAAAATAAATGTTTACAAGCATTTCGGTGTTGTCAAGGAATCAGTAATATCAACAAATTAATTTATTAGATGAGATTTACGTCGTTTATAAAATGTATTATGCCACGAGACTTGGTCTTATTCATTCTTCTGTAAAAAAGTGAAGTATTCGTTAAACAAAGATAATTCTGGGACTTATAATAAAACGAAAGATGCTTTTCACTTACGATTTCGACAATTTGTAGACACTTTGAAAGCCATATACCGCAAACTAAGGCTTCATCAATACAATGATTGCATTCCACATCGAAGTGACTGGAAACATATGCTCATACGCGTTTTTTGGTAAATTTATTGTTGTATACACTATGGAGTATGGATGACTTAATGGATTTGTTATGAAATAAAACTGGTTTTTGAAATTGATAAAGGTCCGTAATCCTGCAATTTAATGGCCTGAGTGCTCATTTTAATTAAGGACTACTCTAGACAAAAAGAAAAGTATTCATACTGACAACATCGAAATATGGGACAGAAATCGAACGGGAAGATTTGGTAATCTATAATATGAATTTCCATCTTTCATTTCCATTAAAAATAACACACAAACATTAATAAAGAACTACAACAATAGATAACATTTTAATGTTTTAAATATTTATTGTTAATTAAACATTGTAAATTTATTGTCAAGACAAGTGGGACGAGATTATCGATAAAAAATGTTTAATCGATGGTGGCGCCAGTGAATGTCTCTCGTTTGGGTATGTAAAATACTCGAAATACGTAAGAAATAATCCATTTTATTATTACAATATTTTAATTTAAATGTATTTAAGGTGTTATCGAATAAAAGGTTATATTTTTACAAGTTTGGATTTTAAGGGTGGTTAAATTTTAAGGGCCGATGTTGATTTTGAATAAAACAAATTATTTGGGATATTATTGTCATTTATTTTTATTATAATATAATATAATATTGGTAGGGTTCAATTATGCCGCGACCTCGGCGGCGCACCTCCATCCGATGGTCCAAAAAATTCGATGACGCTGAGGTATAATTGAGGTTCATGCCGTTAATATGCCGAATTATTTCATCCTTTAGCTCTTGTTGCTGGCTTATCGACGTACACCTTTTCTTTCAAATAACCCCAAAGAAAGAAGTTCAACGGTGTCAAATAATATGATCTTGCCGGCCAGTTGACATTGCCACTAGGTGAGATAACACGGGCATTGAATTTGTCGCGCAAAAGAGCCATTGTTTCGTTAGCTGTGTGGCAAGTGGCACCGTCCTGTTGAAACCACATATCGTCCACATCCATATCTTCCAATTCGGGCCATAAAAAGTTCGTTATCATCCCACGATAGCGAACACCATTCACACTTACTGTCTGACCGGCCCCATTTTGGAAAAAATACGGCCCGATGATGCCGCCAGCCCTTAAACCGCACCAAACAGTCACTCTTTGTGGGTGCATTGGTTTTTCGACAGTCACTCTTGGATTATCATTCGCCCAAATGCGGCAATTTTGCTTATTGACGAATCCACTGAGCTGAAAATGTGCCTCATCACTGAAGATGATTTTCTTGGAAAATTGATCATCCACTGTTGCCATTTCTTGCCACCATTCTGACCATTGACGACGCTTGAAATGGTCAAGAGGCTTTAGTTCTTGAGCACGTAAATGCAAGCTTTATGCATAATGTTCATCAACGACGAGCGTGAGAGGTGCAATTTTTGGGCACGACGACGAGTTGAGGTGGACGGCTCTTCAGGCACACTATCGCAGCAATATTTTCTGCAGTACGAGCTGTACGAGCATGCACTGGTGTTTTCACATATCCTACAGACCCGGTTTGCTCAAATTTTTGCAGGATTTTTCCGAAGTGCACGATATGCATTTTGGTTTCTTTCTGGTTGGTTTACATTCAACATCGGCCTTTAAAATTTAACCACCCGTTACAATCAAGACATTCCTCTTCATACCTAGGAAATTTGACTGAAACGTGTATATTCGTTTATTATATCATTTTTGGAAGATGATTAGTATTTATTTTATACTATTTTTCGATTTGCCATGTTTCTTTTGCATGATCATCGAGCATTATTAAAAAACGAACACAAACTAGTTTCAAATTCATTATTTTGCTACCATTGTTCTGGCAAATTGGCATTGACTTTGTCAAAGTACTTCCAAGTTAAAAGCGATAATTGACTGAGCTGATCAGTATAAATATGACGAATTACTTCAACAAAATCAGTATCAAATCAGTTGTCCCCTGCGTATATTGAACCAAACAAATAACCTCAAATATCACCATGAAAGTATGTTGATAAAAATTAATTTTTGAAAAGAATTTGTATTTATCGTATTCTTTATTTTCAGTTTATTCTGTGTCTTGTCCTGTGCTTTGCTGCTGCTCAAGCTGCAATTATTGCTGCTCCAAGTGCGCTTACATACTCTGCGGTTGGTCCACTTGCATATAGTGCTCCAGTTGCTTACGCCGCTCCATTGGCATACTCATCGTCATATGTTGCATCTGCACCAGTTGTAAGGAGCTACGCCGCTCCTACTGTGTATAGCGCTCCAATTGTTAAAAGCGTGTACAGCGCACCAGCGATTTATGGAACTCCAAGTGTTTATACCACTCTTTTAAAGAAGTAGATTGGATTTTGTTGATCTTGAATTGTGCTTCTGTTAATGACTTATGACATAAATAAATAAATTTGTTTCAATTTTGATTATATTTTGTTGCTTTACTATATACCTACTATGGGGTAAAAGTAGTGTCATGTCATAATATCAATTGGAAGTATTGTTATGTCGCGAAAATTCGAAGTTTAGATTTTTACTAATTCTTATATTTCGATGTTCCCCACGTCAAAAAAGTATTTTTTAAAAAATGTATGTCTGCATCATGAGTTTAAAGTCTGCAGTCTTTGATCTGTGATCTGGAGTCTGTTATTGGTACTGAACTCGAACTAAATATTTGACCGGTTTTGTTAAAATTTTAAGTATGAGTGCTGTTGGCGGTTCTACAGAGGTGTTGATTTAAAATAAAAGGTAGTATAATATGAATGATATTAATGATGATTTTCTCGAAAACGGCTCTAACGATTTTGATTACATTTTGAAGGTTAGAATGCTGCATACTCAGATTTTCCCCAAAAATTTAAATAAACGTACTTTATACGTTTAATGATCTCTCGAAAATGTCCAGATACTAAGCAAAAAACGATTCTTTTTCAGAATTTTTCACCATATTTTCTAGATCGCAATCGAAGGACTTTTGCCACTTAATTTTTAAGAGGCTTCAGTTTTTAAGTTAATTTGATCTATTGAGAGTGTAGGCCAAGATCTTTAAGCACATTTCGGTACAATGTGGACTAAGAGGTTCCCAATTGCAGTGAACTAATTTTTGAACCAACTAGAACTCAAGCAGTTACGGCTGCGATTTTTGACCAGTGCGTTATCTCACTGTCATAGGAACACACAAGAATTTATCTACTATAGCAGGCATAGCCTGTCTGGTGAGACAATTATTACGAAAGGAGGTGCTCCTAATGTTGCGATTATCGACCCAGATGTTTGTTTGTAGTTTTTAATAACTTTGAAATGATGTACGTTAGTGAATTTCACTAAGAAGAAAATGGAAACCATGACTTATGTTTTGTCATTGACCCATCACAAGACCATTGTTCTGTCCTTATAAAAACGTAGTTTTTGGCTTAACCGTAAGGAATTTTTAAAAAGTTTCTGAACAACATTTTTAGACAATCGCAATATCTATATTTCGTCTACATAAAATTTTTTACCACGCCCAATTTTTGGGGTCGTTTTTAGCACTTACCGATGCGTGTGTTTACTTATTAAGGAGGAATTTTACGACCTCCTGTACGGATCCATCGGAGCCATGGCGATCTCCAGATGGTTGAACCACCGATCAATTCTACTATGTGCTAATAGCTGCGAGGGCATTATTGTCACAGCCAAAAGCATGCTACGAATATTGTAAAAAAAGACTTCACGTTGGTCGCTCTTGGTGAGCTGGAGATGGCAAGAAATAACTAACAACAATATCAACACCCAGATAGATTATTTCAAGAGATGTCCGTTGTATGATGATGAAGTACCAAAAAAGTCAAATAGTCATAGACGCGCGGGAAATTGTCCATATATTTAGACAGCTACTGCTTGGTACTGAGCTCAATAGTAGTGCAGGACTTTATCTATCTAAAAGTCGTCATCAACCACACTTAAAGGAAATCCGATACTGATTGACCCTTAAATACTGATGCTGCTTTGGTTTGGCAAAACAAATTTGATCAAAACTAAACGAAAGTCCAAATGCTAGTTACGACGGACCTCGCTCTACCTACGACGAATATTTGGTCTTGTAAGCGAAGAAGCAAATCAAATTTTTTATAAAATTGTTTTTTATAAAAAACAATTTTATACACTATCCCATAATATATGCAGGAGAAAAACGTTGTCTTTTGTAGAACCATAAAAGTGTTCTATAAACTGTCGGAAGAATTTGTTGTGACAATGGGATTTTCTGTATTTAATCCCCATTGTGTTTTAAGTCACTTTTTTGGGGATATTAGTTTTAAAGATGGGATGGGATATGGTATTCAAGGATCCGCACAGCGGATTGTATCCTTCTCATATGTTTATTTTTAACTTTCTCTTACAAAGGGAAAGATATTGTTTTCGTGAAAATTTTCGACATCGAGATTTTGATTGATTCTAACATTACGATGATAGCGGAGCCCAAAATGTGGTTTTTGGAATTCCGTCCGTCGGTTCGTCGGTTCGTCGGTCCATCTGTCCGTAATGGTCTCCCCAGCCTAAGCGGCTTGACCGATTGTCTTCTAATTTCGTACCCAAGTTTCTTTTGGTCATAATTCTAGGCCATTTAGTTTTTGCTTTTAGCCATGTTATTAACGATACCTGCCATATAAAAATTACTCATAACCTCAATTTTCTCGAAAACGGCTCTAACGATTTTGCTTAAACTTTATATATACTATAAGCATATTAGTTCGAAAAAATCCATATAACGGATTTTGTCATTCAGGCCATATAAAGAAAATTGTTAATTTCTCGCAAACTACTATGTCAAATTGAATGAAATTTAATATATATACTACTATAATAGTTTTAAACAATTCCACATAATTAGTTTTAGCCCAACTATCACTTAACGGAATTTTCAGTTTTGGCCAATAACGAAAAATAATTATTTTTCACAGAGACACCGATTCCCTCAAATTTCTGAGTAAACGTTCGTATAATCACATTTCGACATTTTATATAATTTTTAGCATTAATAATCAAAATGCGCACTATTTGATCTAACGCCCAACTCGCTGTGAGTTGCTACCAGCCAAAGGTGTAAGATATGTTAAACACCTCTACAACGGTACAATGAATCCAACGAGAGCTTGGTGTGCTCGATTTGTCGTCATTATCGTCAATGTAACTGGATTTAATTTGGAACTATGCATGTTGAGCGAATAGCACCCATCCAGAAAGCCGGCTGAGTAAAAGGGCTTAAAATTGGCCGCTCTAGCTGAAAATGACTAAAATTGTATTTGAAGTGATAAACTGCAGGTGTATATTCATGTAGGCATTTATTTAGGTTCATAGGTCCAAGTTTAATTTTACTTTTGGATTATTGGTAAATCTACAATTGTTAAATAATTTATTTTTGTTTTTATCTTAGTACAGTTTTAAATACAAATAAATAGTTTATTCAAAGAAAAACAAAAAATAGTAGGGATATTCCCTAAAAGTCTGGAACATTTACTGGACGAGCTGTGATAACTGAACGAACGACCTGAATATTTGGACTTCCGTTTACATTTGTAAGAACTCCAATTGCAGCCGGTCTTAATGCTGGAATGACAATTGCAGACATTACTAATGGGGTAAGGAAGACTGTTGTCACAATCGAGATGATGTAGAAAAAAACCTATAATAAAGAAAAAAGAAAAATTATTGAATTAGATGAAGACGATTCTCCGATGAATCCAACATTAGCATGAAAATGTTATAATCCTCTACTCAAAACAGGAAAAGAATGATCCAGTATATTTCTACGAACCTTAAAATTCATTTTCAAAAAATTCTTTGTTAAAAAAATGGATTCTTCCAAAGTTCTTGTATTTTCAAGAGTTGATCTTCGAATGAGATAATTCCCATCTCAACATGATTTTATATAACAACGAGTTAACTTTTGATCGTTATGTGAATAACCAAGCAAATTCCAAATATAACAAAGGCTCACTTATCTGACATTATCCCTGGTTACATAAGGTGAACCTATTTTTAGATTTATATTTAATACCATTTAAAAAAAACCGAAAGTTTTAAGCGAGACTATAAATCTGAAAGCGAAGACGGAAGTGACAAAGTGGTCAGGTAGCAATGCGACAGGTGCTTTGCGATTGATCCCAAAGTGATTCGGAGAAAAGGTCACTGCGCTTAAATTCACGCTGGTGTGATAATTTCATGATATTCTTGGAAATTGATTATGATGAGTGTATTAAAATCAAGCATGAGTACTTAATATAGGTCATCCAAATATTGAAAACTAATTTAAGTTATAAAATTGTTTACATTTGGTAGTGTATTAATGAATTTTAACTGTTGACGGTGAAATATATACATGCGACTTAGGAAGTCAAAACCCACCGTTCAGCAGCTTTATTTTATTAAAATAAACATAGAATATAACGGGAGTAAATAACACAACTTAAAAAAAACTGTCGGAAGAGAAATTTCAAGATCCGTGAGAAGATACAACATTGTGTATGTCAAATCCTGAAAGACATATGCCATTTTTATGACATGATGACTTACTTACTTACTTACTTAAGTGGCACTACAGTCCGGAATAAACTTGAGCCTAAACAAACATGCCTCTCCAATTAGCCCGGTCCTTAACTAAATGCCTCCAGTTGCGCACTCCAAGTTGGTTGAGTACGGTTTCTTAAGGCAAGGTTATCCTTTACTGCGTCCGACGTCTGGCTGGGAATCGAAGAATCTGCGAGCCGGAGTATTGGTGTCCCGTTCTGCATGTCCTAGCCATCTTAATCGTCCAATGCGGAGTTTTTGAGTTTCTTTTGCATGTTGCTGGGTGAAAATCGTCAAGAAACAACGCTTGTGAGCTGTACGATAGTGTGGGAATTTAAAAAAAAATACAAATTTTCGGCGCAACAGGCTCGTTAGTACCCAGGGCCTAGCTTTCTCACAACCATTCATGTGTGCGTGTGTACTTCTTGCACGATGGCGGGACCTTCTGTTTTATGCCGACTCCGAACGGCTAAGTTGATATAAGCTATTCTTGACAATTAATACTACTCGGACGATTTGTCAGATCATCACGAGAGGAGGGACAGTGATAAATCATTTAGATGTTGCTACGGCTGGGAATCGAACCCAGACCTTCTGCGCGGCAGTTCATCGCACTAACCATCGCGCCACTGAGCCCTCTGTGGGAATTTAATCCACTAAAAAGCACGGAGAGGGTATGAAATATGTCATCCTTCCATTCATCACACCTTGTCATTAAACTTATCAGAAATTTGAATTTAATACTTGAATGTTTATAAATTAGGAGACTGACTTTTACCAGTTACTTATTTCGTGTGATCATTGTTTTCATAGCAAATATTTAATTTGTCAGGGTTTTTCTTGACATGCACCTTCCTCTGCAATTTAGCGTCAAGAGTCATGCCTAAGTAATGGGCTTAGTTCAAGTAAATAACTTCATTGTAATTTCTGTACAAAGGTTTATGTTGTATGTTCTAATTATATGTGACAGATGTTGTAGGTCGTTTCAATATAAGATGAACAAAATGGGCCCTTAGAAGCTTCCTTACGGTACGCCAGCTTTAATATGTTTTAAAGTACTAATATTCTTGTTTTATTCTAAATGATTAATTTATTATTATTAATAAAGGGCACTTGAATATATAAAAATTGTTTTTGGGTATATTTTCGCACGTTTTGTAGAGACGATTATGTATTCATCCTTTGTGCCATACTTCATCAAAAGCCCGTTTTATATCAAGAAAGATTGTAGAGCATGCTCGGTGTACCTTATCTATTGTTGATTGCCTATTTCTAAATCCAAATTGATGGTTTGGTATCAATCCCTTTTCTGGTTTCGGGACCATAATTACTTCTGGGACTTTCCACATTCGTTGGACATAACTCAGTCTATAAGCTGCATTTAGGTATTATCTGCATTTTTTTTCCATTTCTTTATTAAAACCCCACAAGAAAAAGCCTGACGGATCTCATGTGGATTGGTATCGTCGGAAATACGACAATTTTGTTTGTTGACTTACCAATTCATTATAAAATGGGCTTCATCGCTGAAGATGATTTTTCGATGAAAATAAGGGTCAGTTTCTAACTGACAAAGACCAGTTTGAAACTGACCCTTACAACAACACACGTTGTTGTATTGATCGTTTTCCTTCAGCTCCTGGGTCAATTTCATTTTGTACGGGTGCAGGCTCCAGTCACGACGCAAAATTTCCCAAGTTGTGGTCTGCAAAATACCGAGTTCTTGTGAGCGACGCGAGATCGACTGCACACTCTCACTGACGGCTGCGATGTTTTCGCAGATCTTGCGTTTCGGTGAAGTGTGAATATTGGTTAATAGTTTACTGAATCATTGGACTCAAATTTATCCACCATACTGCGAATAGTCCTTTCGGTAGGATGATTATGGCGACCGTAAAATGGTGAAGTGCGCAAAACGTTGCACAAACAAAACACCCATTTTGATAAAACAATTTTATCATTTGGTGATTTGACATAACAGAATGAATAAACTACAGCCAATTTCAAAGTTCGGAAGTCCCTATTGGAAGACACATTTTATTAGCAGGGAAGCAAAGTTTAATGGACAGATACAGTTGAAAGTTTAAAAAAAATTGTTCCAATAACTATTGCTAAGAATTACTTGATTAACATAAAGATAAAATAACAGATTTTTGGCTATAAATTTTTTTTTGTAACTGCGTTGTTTTTAAAGGTATTTTATTTAAATGTTGGTATGGTTTTTCTTTTCTTAAAAAGAACTCTTCAAACTTATTAAGCAATTGTAATATTCTATACAAGTAATCGTAATGCAATCTTAAATCATACTTCCGACTAACAAATTAGATACTACCCATTAAATTAATGAGGCTGGCCATAATTACAGATAACAATCGTTATCACACAATCTTCCCGATCGCTGCGCACGGTTGTTTTTTGTACTAAACTTTTGGGGGTGTGAAAGTGCACACCGTACATTCTTATCTGCAACCCGTTGAAGTATAAATAAATGATTTTGGAATACTTGTATTCATTCAAAGTTCGAAATACGTTTGATTTCCTTAATTTACAGACAAGAATTAAGAACGTTTCTAAAAATGGTTTGCCAAGGATGTATTAAAGGTAAATCATCTGCAATTTATATACTTAGTACTATTAATAATTAATCTCTTTATACAGATTGCAAATGCAACTCTCAAAAATGTGGGGACAACTGCCCTTGTGATAAATCATGCAACTGCACATGCAAATCCGGAACGAAGGACAACTGTTGCAAAAAAGAGTAAAACTATTTGCTGTACTATGGAAAGTTAAACGTTAATTTTTTGTTTTTAGACATTTTTATATGTGAATAAAATGTATGTTCCAATATGTGCATAGTTTTTATAAAAGAACATATTTTTATATTTTGCATGTTTAATTGAAATAAATGACCAATTTTAGATCAGATCAGAGCACATTAAAGGTCTTCGCTTAATGTGTTGGCAGATTTTTCATAAGCTCACCAATAATCCCATCAAATTTTCACACAGGTAATATTGAGTAGGTAACGAATCTTTTTTTCTGTACAATAACATAAATAGCAAAAGGTTTTCCAAATACTTGAGAAACTATTTTTAAATCAATATTTTAAAGTTCTTTACATAAAAACACATGAGAAGGCTACAATCTACAATTCCATTCATTTAAAAAAAAATACCCAACAAGTAAAGGGTGATCCATTTCGAGGTTCCCTACTTTTTTAAAGAAAAAAACACAGAAAATTCAAATTTAATGGAGAATGTTTATTATCATTTGAAAGAACATTCTTTGGCATTTATTTTTTGAAGATTATGTCTATCAAATGTTGCTACGTCGCAGATGGTCCATCCGTTGAGTCCAATTTTCGATCACTCGTTCGAGCATTTCGACTGGTAACTGGCGAATGACACGCGTGATGTTTTCCTCCAAGGCCTGAATCGAAGCGGGTTTGTCGGCATAAGCTTTTGACTTTACATATCCCCACAGGAAAGAGTCTAACGGTGTGATATCACACGATCTTGGTGGCCAATCGACCGGCCCAAAACGTGAAATTATGTGCTCACCGAAATGTTTTCCCAATAAGTCCATTGATTGATTCGATGTGTGGGAAGTGGCGCCGTCTTGCTGAAACCAAATGTCGCCGAGATCACGAGCTTCAATTTCAGGCATCAAATAGTCGGTTATCATGGCACGATAATGGGCGAACGGCGCCGAATCGACTCTCTACGGTCTTCGTGTACACTCTCAGCTACGGCCGCTATATTTTCTTCACAGCGTGCTGGACGTGGTCTATTCGGTCGAATATTATCCAATAATGAATGCTGGGTCTCAAAATGGGTGATGGTGTTGCGAATAGTACGCTCAGTAGGCCGATTATGCTGACCATAAGTCGAGCGAAGTGCACGAAACACATTCCTCACAGAACGTGAATTTTCATAATAAAGTTGAACAATTTGTAAACGTTGTTCACGCGTAAGTCTTTCCATTATGAAATGCCAAACAATACTAAACAAAAATAACATGACAGCATGACACGACTCACACGTGATCTGTCAAAGAAGGCTATTGAAAAAAGCATCTCTACTTGGATCACCCGTTAGTTGTGTTTCAAAATATTCTACAGAACATGAATTTATTTTGACTTTTTTTCTCATAATCCAATTTTTTTTTGTATAAATATCTTATGTTTATGAAAAAGTTTTTTTTTTTTTTTTAAAGTGGGCGTGGCAGTATGCAATTTTTAGACATGTTAACACTTGTACTGGAGGAGCTTTTGTATCAAATCCTTTATTCTAGCGGACAGAATAAACTTGTTATATATCGACTTTGTCACATGCCTCTTTCATCATCATTATCCATGCAAAGTTCTTATCCTAGTCCAATTTTTGGGAATGGTATGTAAATATGTTTTAGGAATTGACATTTCCATCATTTGATGAGTCTTGACGACTCATTTGACTACTTATACTTCAAGGGCATCAATGGAGGGCAATACCTCCCGCAGCGACTCATTTCAATAAGCAAGTGACCCGATTTGTTCGTAGAAAATTGCTTGAGTCCAACCGATTCCCGAAAAAGGAAGGAATGCATGACTGAAAACTTCATATCCATTACTTTACTATCCATACCTTCAAATGTAACTTTAACAACAAAATAACTAACGCCGAGTTTGTCGATTGTCTAGAAAGGGATAGTTTAATAAGTGATCGGCAATATGGATTCCAAAAACGCCCAACTAGAGACCTGCTAAGTAATGTAACCCATTTATGGAGAACTTTCTTAAAGAGTCTATATAAATACTCGGATTCCTCAAGGATCAATTCTCTATCCCAATCTATTTCAACAGCACAATAATGATCTTTTGAGGACAACTAATAATCATATTTTTAGTTTTGCAGATGATAGTACTCTAATGGCGACTAACTCAAATGACACGAGCGGTACACGAGGACCTATAAAATGTTGTACAATGGGGAATAGAAAACCTTATTTAATTTAACTCAAAGAAAACGCAGTTTATATATCATTTGCGAGAAAAAACAAGTTCACAGTTCCGCAAATCTAAATGGAGAATACAGTCCTCATATCAAAAGAATCTAGAATTGGGTCAAATTTATTTTGGCAGCAACATGGAAGCTATATTGTCACATCAGCAGCGTCCAAACTAAGTTACCTTTTAAAAGCTAATCTGAGCTATAAAGCCGAAGTACGATCAGGACTTGAATAGTGTTCTCATTGGAGTTCGTTTGGAGTTCGGCCCGAAACAACACTACACTAAATGGAATCTATTCAAAGACGTGGAATCGGCCTTATAGACGATTCTTCCCTTACTTTAAAGTTGCAACCTTTACCATATAAAATCTTGTAGGATTAAATATGTTATAATGGCAGACGTTCAGAGCAGCTTAGAAAAATCATCCCTATAAACGTTGCATTTTAAAGACCGACAAGACACGCAGTTTAAGCTTGCAATTATACTGCCTATTTAACAACGATAAATACAAAAATTCTTTTTGTTACTCAACAAGCAAGCAATAATAAAAAGAACTTCCACCAGTATACAATCTACAACAATTCAAGAACAGAGTCAATAAACATCTGCAAACATCATCTCAGGGAGCTCCTAGAGCGTTATAAGTTCGCTTCACAAGGAAAAAAGTAAATAAAAAAACTAATACCAGCCGGTAATGTAAACATTCACATTATTATGCGAATTAGTAATCGTTTTCAATAAATAGTTTAATCATAAATCAAACCACCAGTCAGAAAAATACATGACAATTGACTACGCATTGAAATGGTGAGGTTGGGCATGGTTGCAGATAACATGCATCATACCCGACAAATTGTGAATAAAATGACTTATCACTGCGCACGGCTTATAATGCTTTTCTCATAAGCTTTTGGATTTGTGGAAGTGCACACCGTACGTTCTTATCTCAAATATAGTAGAGTATAAATACACGATTTTAGAAAAGCTGTATTCATTCAACATTCAACAAAAGTTTGAATTTGTCAATTCAAAAAATAAAATCAAAGACTATACCTACAAAATGGTTTGCCAAGGATGCATTAAAGGTAATATGTCTGTTATTAATATTTTTATTGGTAATAATATTCAACTGAAAAAATATCTTTTTACAGATTGCAAATGCAATTCTCAAAAATGTGGTGACAACTGTCCTTGCGATCAGGCCTGCAGCTGCACATGCAAATCTGGTTCAAAGGACAACTGCTGCAAAAGAAAATAATAATATTTACAGTCCTATAGAAAATAATTTCATCAAAGTGCTAAATGGCTGTAACATTTTTTCTATTGAGTAATAAAACAATTTTCTTTCGTACATACTACATTTTGCAAGAGTTTGTTTAGTTTTTATTCATGTTTAAATCATTTAGAGGCGTATAACATATTTTGAAAATTAATCACAACAAATTCAATGGAATCAAAAGTTTGGCTTTATTAGCTAACATTTCATGTTGTTGTAACAATTTCTCCTCCATATGATTTCCAATGATATGAGGAATAAAAAAATCACGAATCATTTACCGTTCGACATTCAAGGTAATGTTTCAGTTTTGAAGACAAATAGGCCGGTTACGCTTTTGGCATGTAATCCGCACCAAACAGTAATTTTTTCGGGATGTAATGGAGTCTCATGAGGATTGTGCTCTCTCCAAAAACGATAATTTTGCTTGTTCTGAACAGAACGCGCATTACGGAAACAAATTTCCACAATTTGTAAAAGTTGATCTGGTGTAAATATTTCCATTGTGATCTGCCAAAGTATATTGAATACTGAAAGAAAAGTAAAACACACTTTATAAGTATGCCAGTTATCCCTATCAAAATACAAATACAAATTTTTGGCGCAACAGGCTCGTTAGTACCCAGGGCCTAGCTTTCTCACAACCATTCATGTGTGCGTGTGTACTTCTTGCACGATGGCGGGACCTCCTGTTCTATGCCGACTCCGAACGGCTAAGTTGAGATAAGCTATTCTTGACAGTTGATACTACTCGGATGATTTGTCAGTTCATCACGAGAGGAGGGCCAGTGAAAAATCATTCAGGTGTTGCTACGGCTGGGAATCGAACCCAGACCTTCTGCGCGGCAGTTCATCGCACTAACCATAGCGCCACTGAGCGCCACAGTTATCCCTATCGGAAGTTCTATATCCTTAAAAAATACACCCAATACTTTGTTACAGTGACAGTAACTTTCAGTGACTTTGCTCTTACCACCAGTGGAAAACTCAACTATCCTATAGGTATGCATGGATATAGTTGAGTAAGTTGGTTTCGTGCAAAAATGCAAAATCACATGCAATGGTAATGTCATAATATAATATATAAAACAAATTTTTATTTAATACTCGTTGCAATAATTTGTACTTTATTATACTCGCAACCTTGAAGTGGGGTTAGACATATTGTAGTTAATTCATGTCAGTATACAGTGTGGGCCAAGTGGCTGCCTCGGTTGGCTTCGCAGTAGCGCATTCTGTTACTCCAAATAGTTAACGGTTTCGGGCTGTAGCTCACTGATTGCTTGGATAATATTTGCCTTAGGTGCTTGAATAGTTTCCGTATTGTTGGCATAACACCTGTTCTTCACAGGAATTCGGTGCGCAAAAGATCTATCGTGGCATCGGCTGTGTGGCATGTCTCGTCATTCTGCATGAACCAGGTCGTCCAAATTCATGTCTTCAATTTCAGTAAAAAAAGTCGATTAACATGGCTCTGTAACGCACACTGTTCACCGAAACGTTGTTCCCAGCCTAGTTTTCGAAGAAAAATGGTCTAATTATGCCACCACTCCACAATCCGCACCAAACTGTCACTCTCTGTGGATGCATCGGCTTTTCGACAATGACGTGCGGGTTTTCGAGCCCCAGATGTGGCAATTTTTTTTTTAACGTAGCCGCTGATATGAAAATGTACCACATCAGAAAGTTTATTTTTCGCCCAAAATCGTTGTCCAATTCAAGCTGTTCTAAGACTACGCACTGGGAAGCGATAACGAAGAGGATGGACGTGCGCCTTCAATTTCTGAGTCATTTGTACCTTGTAAGCGAATAATCCGAGATCTTTGTGCAGAATTCTTCTCAGGCTAGTTCGTAAAATGTTAAGATGGTGAGATCGATGCATGTTGGTGTTCGTGAATTGAGTCTTGCGCATCACACTACTACGCGACGGGGACCATGAGTGTTGTCCACTAGCATACCAGTCTTCCGAACTTCTTGTGAACCTGCGTACAGCGGACGCGGTGGGTGCTTCATTTCAGCCAACAAATATTTTCAAAAAACGTAGTGGTTGGGCTACACAGCTCTAACTTTGGAAATTAGTTTTCAATATTTTCCAACGTTGGTCAAGCGTAAAGTGACTCATTTCGTTCCGCAGAGGTATGCGTATGATACTGACTTTCTGTCAAAATTTCGAGGGGGAAATAGCTGACAGTGTCAATATAACCAATGATTTAAAAAGAAACCACTAGATGGCCCACATCTTATATCATATCCCAAAAGTAACGGCGATTAAAAAAATATTTATAAGACTGGTCAATGGGGATGTGATCAAATAGGTTAAGTGTATGTTACGGACCTCTCATCATCGATAAGAAACGAGGGTGCACGACTGGGTCGTATGCAACTTTCTCGTTCACTGTAAGGCAGGCGTAAGTTCAAATACCAACCATGCGAGAATTTGGAGAGTTGTATATTTTGACCAAAATACACAATACATTTATTTTGGTTATTGATGTTAAAATTATATAAATAATGTGGAACTGTGATTGCAAGAACTTTTAATAAGGGAATTTGAGTTTGAATAGTTTGCGAGAAACTGAAAATTTTCTTATATGGCCTAAATCCAAAAAGTTTAATCAAAATCGTTAAATAAATAATGCCAAAGTGGGAAGATTATTTGAGTTTAACGAATCTGCCACAACTTCATCAAACTTTGAGGTGATTTTTTTTTGGAAGGCATTTGAATCTTCGCTTGATTTTATAGTCTCACAAAAGTAAATGATCAAACATCATTTTAAAATTTTCTAAAGTTGTGCGAAGATGGTTGGGTGTTGTAGAACGAGGGTAGACTCTGATTGGCGTTAACTTGGCAATGCCCAGTGTTGCAACTCTGACTACACATCAAATGTGCTTATCTTTACCTCCAAGTGGTAACCATCGGGTACTGGTCTCATCCAACCGGATTTGACTTGCTAAACGATAAGCGCGAGTGTTGATAACATGACGAAAAACAGCAACACTATAAACACCCTGGTGAGAATGGCACGGATGAATACCCGGCCGGCTGTCCCAGGCGAACCTAGATGAGCTGCTCTGACATATTCGGACAACAGGTTGTCTAGGAATTTCAAGGGTTAGTCAGGCCCCTTGAACAGAGATGGTGGCGGATGAACCGAAAGGCCAACGGCAGCGCTCAATCCCGTAGTGGATACTGATGGCCCCGCGTCCTAGGGGTATCTAATAAATTGGAACTGGCCCTCCAGGTTGGGGGTTGTGCTTTGGGTTAACTACCCACCCACAGAAAAAAAACATAGTTACGAAGCAACCAATAGCCTCGGAAAGGACTGATTTTATTGTTGACGACCCTGCTAAACGAAAAAAGGACAACGACGTTCGTATCTGCACCTGGAATGTGAGAACATTAAACAGGAGAGGTGCAGGCGAACAACTAGCGGAAGCACTAAACTGCTACAAAGCAGACATTACTGCGATCCAGGAAATACGATGGGATGGGCCGGGCAAAAAGAGGATGAAAAACTGTGACATATACTACGGACCGTGTTATAGTGAGCAGAAACAGCGACTATTCGGATGCGGATTTGTTATAAGTGCCAGACTTAGGCAAGAAGTCTTATGTTTCCAAGACATTAGCGAACGCATAGTAACAATCCGCATCAAGGCCAAATTCGCCAACATAAGCCTTATATGCGCTCACGCTCCGACGGAAGAAAAAGATGATACAACTAAGGATTGCTTCTACGAGCTCCTCGACAAAACCTATGAGCGACTACCGAAGTACGATGTTAAAATCGTGCTGGGAGATTTTAACGCAAAGGTAGGAAGAGAAGACATCTTTAGAAGTATTGTCGGAAAACATAGCCTACACGACAACACGTCTGGTAACGGACTTAGGCTAATTGATTTCGCTACGGAACGAAATGCCACTATAGCCAGCACACGGTTTCCTCACCTCGATATCCATAAGGGGACATGGCGGTCTCCAGATCAACGAACGGTCAACCAAATTGATCACATTGCGATAGATAAGAGGCAAGCATCCAGTATTTTGGATGTCCGAACATTCCGAGGAGCTAACATCGACTCGGATCACTACCTTGTAGCAGCCAAGGTAAGAATGCGGATATCCACCACGCCACAACAATCCAGAAATACTGTGAAAAAATTTAATGTCGGAAGACTGCAATCGCAAGAGACCGCCAAGACCTTCGCACAACGCGTATCCCTTAACCTCTCGATTAACACCATACCACCAGCATCGAATGTCGAAGAGCAATGGCAACGATGCCAACAGGCCATTAGATCAGCCGCAACTGATGTGCTAGGTTTCTCGCGCCCACCAGCGAGAAACCCCTGGTTTGATGAGGAATGCCGACAGATGCTCGCAGCCAAGAACGAGGCCTACAAGGCTAAGCTGCAGGTGAAGACGAGAGCTGCCATTGAGCTCTATAGGCAAAGAAGAAGGGAAGAACATCGGCTTTTCAGCAAGAAGAAAAAAGAGCAAGAAAAGCGCGCGATCGAGGATATAGAGAGGTGCCACTCCAGGAACGATGTTCGCAAGTTTTACCAAAGTGTAAAACGTCAAAGCCAAGGATACAAGGCTCGAACAGAATCCTGTCGAGATGAACAAGGAAATATTGTAGTTGAGACACAGTCGATGCTGAGGATATGGAAGAACCACTTCTGCAGACTGTTAAACGGCGATGACGAACAACATTCCGCTGTCAGGCAGAACGAACCATTCAATATTGGCAACGACAGCGAAGACTGCCAACCACCCGACCTGAGTGAAGTGAGGATAGCAATATCTAAACTCAAGCTTAATAAGGCTGCCGGAAATGACGGCCTTCCCGCTGAGCTCTATAAGGCCGGCGGAGATGACTTGGTAAGTAACATCCACCAACTCATAAGCCAAATCTGGTCGGATGAAAATATGCCTGAAGAATGGAACCTCAGCATCGTTTGCCCGATCCACAAAAAAGGAGACCCTCTGAACTGCACCAACTACAGAGGCATAAGTCTCCTCAACATCGCCTACAAGATCCTATCTGCCGTAATATGTGAACGCCTGAAACCGTTTACCAACAACCTGATTGGCCCTTATCAGTGTGGTTTTAGGCCAGGAAAGTCCACAACCGATCAAATTTTCACACTTCGGCAGATCCTGGAAAAAACTCAAGAAGTCCAAATCGATACCCACCACCTATTCATCGATTTCAAAGCCGCATATGACAGCATTTATAGAGACGAACTGTATAGAGCCATGTCTAGTTTTGGTATACCGCCCAAACTCGTCCGTTTGTGTAGGATGACGATGGAGAATTCTCGCTGCTCCATCAGGGTCGGAAACGACCTCACCGACACATTCGATACCAAAAAAGGATTTAGGCAAGGCGATGCGCTGTCATGTGACTTCTTTAATCTGATTCTTGAGAGAATTGTGCAAAACTCCAAAGCCAACACCAGAGGCACAATTTTCCAAAAGTCGGTGCAACTATTAGCATACGCTGACGATATTGACATCATTGGCAGGACTCAACGTGATGTCATAGCCACGTTTGCTAGTATAGAGAAGGAAGCGGCGAAAATGGGTTTAGCAGTAAATGAGGGAAAGACTAAGTATATGCTGTCATCACGAAAGGACTCACAACATCGACGAATTGGACAGAACGTCACCATTGACAGATATAACTTTGAGGTAGTACGGGACTTTGTCTACCTCGGCTCCGGTATTAGCTCTGACAACAACATCTCGTCAGAAATTAAACGAAGAATTACTCTTGCCAACCGCTGTTTCTTCGGGCTAAGAAGGCAATTTAGTAGTAAAGCCCTCACTCGAACTACTAAGGAAACCCTATATAAGACCCTGATCATCCCAGTCCTGCTCTACGGCGCTGAAGCATGGACTGTATCAAAAGCGGATGAAGAAATCCTTGGTAGATTCGAGAGGAAAATTCTTCGAAAAATCTTCGGTCCCGTTTGCGTTGACGGGCTATGGAGACGAAGATTCAACCAAGAACTATACGAGCTGTACAGCGACATGCCCCTGGTCAAAAAACTCCGCATTGGACGTTTAAGATGGCTAGGACATGTAGAACGAATGGACACCAATACTCCGGCTCGCAGAGTCTTCGATTCCCAGCCAGACGTCGGACGCAGTAGAGGAAGACCTCGCCTTAAGTGGCGCGCACAAGTGGAAACCGACCTCAACCAACTTGGAGTGCGCAACTGGAGGCAGTTAGCTAAGGACCGGGCTAATTGGAGAGGCATGTTGGTTGAGGCCCAGGTTCATTCCGGACTGTAGCGCCACTTAAGTAAGTAAGTAAAGTTGTGCGAAATTAAATACAATCATACACACAAAAAAATTACCAATTCCAAAATCTAAAAATAGGTCAAACAGGTGTTATCGATCAGATCAAATGGCGGCGGAAACTTTCCATATACATTCACCATATGGTCGATTTTGCCAAAACCATTCCTGCTTTTAAAAAAAAGTCATTAAAAAACAATTATTCTTCAAATGTCCATTTTTATTCAGCCTTTAACAAATCACAATTATGTCCTGTTTACTTCTTCAACAAGGTGGTGTACACAATTGGAGCGGAGTACACACTTGGGGCAGAGTATACACTTGGAGCAGAGTATACAGTTGGAGCAGAGTATACAGCATGGGCAGCAAGAGCTGGTACGCCTGCTCTATATGTGGTTGGGTATCCAGTATAGGCAGAGTAGGCCAATGGAGAGTTGTACACTGATGCAACTGGAGCTACACCCGCTGAGTATGTGGTGTATGGGGAAGCATAAGTCAATGCACTTGGTACTCCAACAAGTCCGGCTTGGGCTGCGGCGAAGCATAGGACGAGGCAAACTAGGAACTGAAATGTTAAGAAAATTATTAGTAAGTGATCTATGCCGATTAATTGTGAAAAGCTTACTTTCATGATGAACTTGTAGTTTCTTGTAGACAACGAAATTGTTACTAATTCACTAAAGCTATTTGCTTCTCGTTTTATACTATTTAATTTGTTCAAGAACTACGCAAGTACCATTCAGAGTGACAATGTCAGTAAGTGTAACCTGTTTGCTTGTGTGGTAGTTACAAATTCGTGACAATGGGAGAATCAACAACGTATAATTCAGTTTTTAGTAATTATGCTTCAGAAAATATTGCACGCAAGAAATCATATCTACTAAAGCATGAAGAAGTCCTTCTGTAGTTATGGTCAGTAAAATACATCAGTATCCGGAATAATGGTCAATTTGTTTCAAACTTCAACTGCTTTTTGCATACCTAATTACATATCCAAAGAAAAAAAACACATTTCATTGTCACTTCGTCAAAAAGCAAAATAACTAAGAAACCACATAAAAAGTAATTGAATGTCATGGTCTTGTCGTGAAGATAAATCAGTTTTTCGCCCTTTATGTCTTTTCATTCGTACGCACTTTTTATGAACTTACTCATTACTCAACACATATGGTACTCGTATCACATCAACGCAGTATTATTGATCAAACAGGTTACTTTTGTTCAAAAAAAATGTTGACACCCTCTCACGATCTATTTGAAGGTATAAATTGGCAAACAATTGGTTCTAATGGATCAGTAACAATTTGTCTACAAGAAACCACAAGCTCATTATGAAAGTAAGCTCTTCACAATCAATCGGTTAAAAACAAATCCTAATAGAACTCTTAACATTTCAGTTCCTAGTTTGCCTCGTCCTCTGCTTCGCCGCAGCCCAAGCCGGACTCGTTGGAGTACCTAGTGCATTGACTTACGCTTCCCCATACACCACATACTCAGCTGGAGTAGCTCCAGTTGCATCAGTATACAACTCTCCATTGGCCTACTCTGCCTATGCTGGATATCCAACAACATACAGCGCAGGCTTAGCAGCTCCATCTGTATACAGAACTGCTGGTTTGGCTGCCCCTGCAGTATACTCCGCTCCAACTGTGTACTCTGCTCCAAGCGTATACTCTGCCCCAAGTGTGTACTCCGCTCCAAGTGTGTACACCACCTTGTTGAAGAAGTAAACAGAACATAATTATGATTTATTAAAGGCTGAATAAAAATGGACAATTGAATAATAATTGCATTTTAATAACTTTATTTAATAACAGGATTGGTTTTGACAAAAGGTTGGCTGTTACTAATAATATAACATCCAACGACCATATGGTAAACGGAATGTGTGGAAAGTTTCCACAGCCATGAGATCTGATCGACAACACCTGTTTCACCTTATTTTTGGATTTTGAAATTCATCCGTTTTACTCTCTGTTTTGTGTAAGATCGCTTTCAATTTTGCACATTCTCCTTATCTCTTAAATCGAGATATGATTCTGATATTTCAAAGGAAAGTAGCCATACGAATGCGTTCCTATTTTGCTGCCTTGCACACAAGTAGGTATTGGTGGTAGTAGATGAAAAGCATCGGAAGCTAATGCCTTTCTACCTTAAGTTTTCTTAAGTTTTGTCAATTGCTTAAAGTGACTGTCAACAAGTTTTGCGGATTGTTTATTTTATTTACTAAATTAAAAAAATAATCAAAACAACACAAAAATAATCGTCAGGGAGGCGCAATATCCGTCTTTTTTTATTTTTTTCCCAATAAATAACAGCTAAAATCGGTATTTTTGAATTACATTTGTATTTTAATGCGTCTGGGGCATTTAAATTTTCAACTAAAGGTGTTTTAGTTACATTCTGATTGATAAATCGATATTCAGGTAACTAATCTATATTAACAAAAATCGATTACTTTGCTGTGATATAATTTCGTTTATTGCAATACTTTATGATATTGTTTTGTTGTCTGGCGTGTAAACAAATAATGCTGATGGTGTCCCGACACTGGAACAGGTCCAGTTAAACTTTATTGGAACACAAAACATGATAGAATTGACATTAGGTAGGTGGTTATAGGAATCATTAAAAATTCTGTTTCATTTGGCTAAAATCAAAAACATTATTTCAGAAAAATTAATCTTGATCATTGAAAAACAAAAAGTGATTTTCTGCGAAAACATTTATCAAAAATTTAATTAGTTTTGGATAATCATGTTTTAAAATGCATAAATTTTGTTTTGACACCAATTTGCCAATATAAAAAAGTCGCAGGAATGAGGCTTTTAAATTATAGCTTTAACTGGACCCTAATACCGCAAACACGCAATAATTTCCCTTGATATTTGTTAATTGCATGCATGCTTTTAAAGTTGAATGGCAAGTCATTCCAAACCATTGGGATTCTTGGTATCAAAACTTCTTCGCCTTTGTACTTCCCTTTAAGTATTGTTGCTTGGATAACACTGTTCATTAGAGTTTTCACCGCAAGCCGAGTGCCATTACAAACAACAAAGACGTGGTTAGTTTATATTTCGTAACATTGAGATTGTGAGTTGTGAGTTTAAAACCTCGGTTGAATAGTTGACGATATTATCTTGGGAATTAATGGAATCTACTGATTAACCAATCATGATTTTTTAAATTTGTGCAATGTTTGGAAACACCTTTCGGATTTTTATTCGGTAAGCTGACAGAAAGCGACAGGGATTTTGCAGTTGCTAATGTCCAGCAATTGCTTTGAAAATACTCCTCCAGATTGGTCCTTTTGGAGATCGACACGCATCTTTGTAATCAGTTTAAGTTTTTTTTTGTGTTTCCATAAAGCGGACGACTTCATACATGCATTAAGTTCATCGGCTGGCGTTGACCGTAGAATTAATGGCAATGTTTCGCTAAAATATCGTGCCAACAGAATCATCGCGCTACCAAATCGTCAGGATTGATTTGTAAATCCTGCATCGTTTTGTCTAATGCCTTCAAAGACAAATCTGCCAAGGAGTTCATCGATATTAGATACATGAAAAAAAGTGGGCGTACTAAATTTCTTTTCCCTAAAAACTAAAATTGGATTACTTCGAACATTAAAAAAAACATAAGAAAAATCGATCCAGGCGTTCTCCGATTTTAGATAAATCAAAAAAAGAAAGCGTCAAAGTGGGCGTGGTCAAATTTTTCTTTTCTAATAAACCTAAGTTTGGTTATAATAAACATTTTTTAAAAAATATTAGACAAATCAAAAAAAGTGGGCGTGTTAAATTTTTCTTTCCGTAAAACCTAACTTGGGTTACGATGAACATTCTTAAAAAATTAATTATTAGGGATACTAGTGATATTCTTCTTGGTTTTTTTCAGTTTTGGAGTTGTGGAATTTCCCAGGCTAAAACCACGCATATAAGGGACGATCAGGTTGTTGGTAAACGGTTTCAAATCTTACTGCAGATAAGAATTTGTAGGCGATGTTCAGGAGACTGTAGTTGGCGCAGTTCCGAGGATCTCCTGATTTGTGTAAATATGGTTACACAAGAGATATACAAACACATTATATCACACATTCAGCATCTACGAAATCATGAAAACTCCGATTTGTAGTGTCTTAAATGTTCGAACCATCATTAGGAAATTGAGAAGTACTGAATGTCATGAGCTGGTGGTCTAATGATATCAGAGAATCTAATAATATTTTTATTAAATCGAATAAGAAGTTAAGTTATGTAGAAGTGTAGTATGTTTTTGGGCCTGTGTATTCATAGTCTTATTTCTTACCAACACAAGCAAATTTAAGATTCTTAGATTTCACATAAACTTGTGTTTACTAGACATGATTGATGACTTGACTAAAAATTGAGAGACTTTATATATTTTTGGCACACTTTTCTAAAATAATCAATCGATGTTTTAATTAATCAGGAATACCTACCATTTATATTGAAGCTTTTAGGCCTTAAATTATAGAATATTTTTATTCGAATTTAGAAAAAAAAAACTTCGAAGGCATTTAGAATGCCGAAAACAGCAATTTTCCCATGTTAAATATTAAAAGCGTTAATAGTGCGTTCAGATTTTTTGCAAAAAAAGTAGTTTTAATTGTTTGTCGACTACTCTTCCTGATATATTATATCACAACATTTTAGTAGCTACTAATGCCGTAGATTCTTTTATTATCGCTTGGTATTTTAACTACGCTCATTTACATTTAATATGTTATACAAATTAAGGTGTTCTAAGCATACACAAAAAGTAAACAAATGTTTGCAATATGTGAAACTTAGAAACGTTTTTTATTACATAAAAGAAGAAATGTTGCAGCCATTTAGTACTTTGATGAACGGACTTTCTATAGGATTACAAATATTATCACTTCCTTTTGCAGCAGTTGTCCTTTGAACCAGATTTGCATGTGCAGTTACAGGAATGATCACAAGGGCAGTGGTCGCCACATTTTTGAGAGTTGCACTTGCAATCTGTATGAAGATATTTTTAATAAATTATTTGCACAACAAATATGAATAGCAAGCATATTACCTTTAATGCATCCTTGGCAAACCATTTTGTATAGTCTTCGTTTTTATTTTTTCAATTGACAAATTCCAACTGGTGTTGAATGTTGATTGAATACAATTTGTCTACAATCATTTATTTAAACATTAGTACATTTGAGATAAGAATGTACGGTGTGCACTTCCACACATCCAAGAGCTTATGAGTAAAGCATTGTAAGCCGTGCGCAATGATAAGGTGTTTTACAATTTGTCTGCTAATACACATATTAACTGCAACCATGCCCAACCTCACTATTTCAATGCATAGTAACTTATCGGGTATTTTTCTAATTGGCAGTGCGATTTATGAGTAAATTATTATTCATTAATCATTATTGCTAATATTTTATAATATATAATGCTTAAACTAATGTAGTAATTTTATAGCCTTTTTAAAAAGATGGGCAAACATTGCTCCAGCTTCATTCATTCATTATTATCGTTCATATGTTATGACGTAATGTCATAACAAAATAGGTCCGACACGACTCGAACATACTTTACCAGATATTAAGAAAAGTTTTCTGTTCGTCGACAAAAGTTGAACAAATCCCTTCTTTAAAACAGTTAATAAGATCAAGAATGGCAATGGTTTTAATTAACCGCTGTTTTACATGCTTCTATTGGTTTCGTTAAAACTCGAGATTTTAATCAAACCAAATAAAGAAGCCCGATAAAGTGGGTCCGGCAACTCTGTTCGTGTCTCCGATTGTCGGTCCGCGTATGAAACTTCAGCAAAAATGCATACCTGTTTTGCATTTAGGTCGTATTTGAAAAATCATCTATTTCTGAAAAATTGAATATCTGAGTTACGATTTACGTTTGCAATAATGACTCATACATTTTGTCTAAATGTCTCTAAGGCCCGGTTTTTTCAGTACTGAGTTAACTCTGAGTTAACCCAGAGTTAGCTTAAACCGGAATAAATTTAATCCATAGTAAACTCAAGCTTTTATACCCTATCCCATAGGGATATATTAGTTTTGACATTAAGTTTGTAACATAGAAAATAATTTCGATATATATACCTCAAAGTATATATATATCATTAAAAGTAATCGTTCGATTCCTATTTTATCATCTAACAAAACATTTGATCATTTAATCCAGGTTAACTTGAAGTTAACTCTGGAATAAAATTAACTGACAAAAGAAGTTTCTCGAGTTAGCTCGAGTTTAATCCCAAAACTAGTATGATCTCGTACTAAAAAACCGGGTAGAATGAAAATTGGTATGTGGCCTGATTCGGGTGGAATGACGTATTAAGATTTGATGTATGAGTTGTATTACGATACTTTTGACATTACTTTTTGAATATTTGACGGTTTTATAGATATTTGGGAGTCTTCTCGAAAGGTGGAGCGATGGATTTTGGTTGGATTACAATGAAAAGAGAATATTTTCACACTGGAGATCTTGCAGAAGGGACTAATTGCGATTTATGATTGTCTTTTTAAATTGAAGCTTGTTTTGGGACGTTGTGAATTTTATTTAACGAAACGAAAAAGTGTATCGAAAATGAGATCAAACAAAATATCGGTTGTCGTCTGATCAGCGGCACCAAGCAGCGTCGGTTGCGGTTAGTACTTAGATATGGGAACGCTTAGGAGTACCGCGTGTCGTTGGTTATTGTAAGAGAATGAGATGAGTTCAACTTCAAAAAACCGGTTTTGTAAGCGAGGGAAATTCGTTTCGGGGTAAGAAATAGTTGAAATTCTGCAACCTAGTTTGTGCGGTAAAACAAGGTTGAAAACTAATCAAAACACCAATTAAGTCTAACTGTCAATATGTTGGTTCAACTCGATTTTGTTTTTAATTCTATTACAGTTTTTAACAAGTCAATTATGATTTATAAATAATATGAGTACATAAGTAGACAGATATTTTTTTAACTTTAAACTAAATCTTGTGGATTTCTGTTTTTGTCAAATCGTCAAGTAGTTTTCGAAAACTCAGTTTTAGGTTCAATCTGAAAACCGCATAAATCGCATATGTATTTCAAAATGAATATACAAAATTATTTGAAACACTGGCATGTAAAATGTGCAGGTTATAGCAATCACCAGGAGAACACTTCAGGAAAATAGGGAAAATGACTTTTGGAACGTGCATTTTATTTGAATTTACTAAGAAATGAATCATTGAATATTTTTCGCACAAAAAAATATTTTTTGCTAAAAAATATTGGTAATTTTTTTTCAATGTATTTATTTTACAATTCATAATCTATCTTTAGTCTAATATTGGGTTAAAATTTATGATTTAAACGCTCAAAAAATACATCAAAAAAATTTTTGATTGATTTTTCTAATTGCTATAAATGGACCATATGCAATTATAATCATTTTAATATTAAGTTGTATTACTAAACTGATTTCCAATTCGTTTCAAGGAAAATCATGAAATCATCACACCAGCGAATATTAAAGCGCAGTGATCTTTTTTAAAGCATTTTGGGATCAATCATTAGCCACCTAACCACTTTGTCACTTCCGTCTCCTTTATTATATTTACATTTTCGCAGAACTTTCGATTTCACGGATAATATTTAAAAGAGAACTAAAAATAAGTTAAATTTATGCAACCAGGGATATTGTCGGATTTGTTTGGTTATTCTCGTACCGATCAAAAGTTAACTCGTTGTTATATAAATTCATTGGAGGACGGTGCATCAACTCATTCGAGGATCAGCTCTTTAAAATAAAGAAAATTCGAAAGGACTTAACATTTGAACTAGCAATTTATTTGAAATGAATTTTAAGGTTTGTAAAAATCCACTCATGATCCCTAATTTTTCTATTAGTGATGTTATTATCTTACTGCATCCCCATACAGAAAAAACCTCATCTAAAATAATAATATTTAAGTTTTTGCTGTTCTATTCTAGATCCTCATCTGCATATTTTTACTTTTGGCAACAGTCTTATTTACTCCATTGGTGATGTCGGCAGTGGTTATTCCAGGAATTAAATCAACAGCCATCGGAGTTGTTACAAACGTGAATGGAACGCCAAATATTGAGGTCATCCGGTCCGTTATTACAGCCCGTCCAATTGATGTGCCAAACATTTAGCGAATTTTGCGAGAGCATTCATAAATTGTTATTTAATTATGTGTATGTTTATATAATTTGTTTTGTTTTATTGTGTTGAGAGATTGCCGGGACTTCCTTATAGGCTAGAAACACACCTGATAAAACGCATTCATGAAAAATGATCGATTATCTAGATTTGCAAATAGGCAAGTCCCTAATACAGATCTCTCAGATTTGCCTGTGAAGCCTCAGCAGCGATTTTTTCGTTGTGTGGAATAACATTGAGGCTTCGTTCGCTCTCAGCAGAACGAACCATTAAATATTGGCGATGACAGCGAAAGAACCTATGTGAAAAGAGAACAGCAATATCTAAATTTAAGCTTATCAAGGCTGTCGGAAATGACAACCTTTCAGGCGTCAGACGCAGTAGAGTACATTCCATTTTGGAATGTACTTAAGTATGTAACAGAACATTCAAAAATAACCAGATTTATAGCCCCTTTTAGCAGAAAGAGAGACGAGCTTAATATATCAATTCTGGTCTCACCAAATTGAAATAGGTAATCGGTTACTTACGTATTTTTGGGGGATAACAGTGCGACCCGTTAAGCTGGATAAACGTTTGGATCGAGTACAAAATAATCGAGAACATAACTTTCGCTAATAGAGGATATAACTGAAATAATTATCAAACAGGTAGGTTTGAGGGAGAGAGAAAGGGATCAGTTTTTATTAGGACTTGCGTTATTGCAGATTTGAAAACAGGCAAATCGAGCATCCGTGAATGAGCGGTGAGTTTTTGGTCGTCGCGGGCTATTTGACACTTTGGATTAGTGTATTATAATTTTTGTGTGTGTGCCAATTTTTTAATACTGTTATACCACAGACTGTGGTTATACGATCAGTACAGATGCCGAATTCACAGCATATTTTTGGGAGAAATAAATAATTTTGCAAAACAAATTCTTTTGTGCCTAAATATATGCAATCATTTTTGTAATATTGCATTTTCAGAAATTAAGAGTAAAGCTTAGTACGCTGCTCGAGCGAAACTAAGTTTTAGCTGCTCTCCATTATTTCTCTCCAAACACTAGCTAAAATCCTCGCTAAATTTTGACATAGAGTGCTTTGTGGATAAGTGTCATAACAAACAGCTGTTCTTTGAAAAAAAAAGTTTATTTCAACAACTCAAAAGCACAACAGAAGAAAACAATACGATGTGTCAAAATTTAGCTTGAGAAAATGTCCCGAACTATTAATGGACGCGCTAAATTGTGACAGATACATCCAGTACAGTCTGAAATGAATGTTTGATTTTTTAGCTGAAGCAGCGTACCGCTCGGCTAAATGGATTCGCTTAAATTTAGCTCAGCTCATTTTTGGAGAGAATTTTGTATGGGAGCTAAAATTAAGCTCGAGCAGCGTAGGTACTAAGCTTAAGACTAAAGCTTAGTACGCTGCTCGAGCGAAACTAAATTTTAGCTGCTCTCCATTATTTCTCTCCAAACACTAGCTAAAATCCTCGCTAAATTTTGACATAGAGTGCTTTGTGGATAAGTGTCATAACAAACAGCTGTTCTTTGAAAAATAAGTTTATTTCAACAAATCAAAAGCACAACAGAAGAAAACAATACGATGTGTCAAAATTTAGCTTGAGAAAATGTCCCGAACTATTAATGGGCGCGCTAAATTGTGACAGATACATCCAGTACAGTCTGAAATGAATGTTTGATTTTTTAGCTGAAGCAGCGTACCGCTCGGCTAAATGGATTCGCTTAAATTTAGCTCAGCTAATTTTTGGAGAGAATTTTGTATGGGAGCTAAAATTAAGCTCGAGCAGCGTACTAAGCTTAAAAAACTAACGTTTTTATAATAGTTCGTGAAAAGAAAATTACCTTCTTATAGCGTTTTCGATTGGGATGCAAATCACACTTTTTTTTTACTCACTTTTGAAGAATCTCGATTCCAAGTAAGATTAACACCAACATGCACCAACACAAAAACATTTGACTTATGTCAGTTTGAAGTTGCATTTCGCAGTTTGATTTGTTTATACCCTATCCCATATTATTAGGGGTATATTAGTTTTGATACATAGTTTGTAACATAGAGAAATAATTTAGCTACATATACCTCAAAGTATATGGATCAACTCAGAATCGATAGCTGAGTCGATTTAGCCATGTCTGTCCGTCCGTCCATCAGTACGTCACCAGTTTTTGGGCCTTAAATTTTGAGCTAGAATGATGAAATTTGGTACACCTGGTCTTTGTTGCTCCCAGCAGAACAAGTGTAAAAACTTTTGAAATCCGCCCACTGCCACACCCCCTTTTTAGAAAAACGTAGTTTTTTGCCAAACCGTAAGGAATTTTAAAAAAGTATCTGAAAAGCGTAGTTAGACAATCGTTATATCTAACTACTTTTTGGGGGCGTTTTAAATAAAAAAACGTTTTTCGGTTAAATTTAAAAAATTTCGAAAAAAAATGTTGATGCAGAATCATTATTAATATTAATATAAACATTTCGACAAAAAACAACGTATTTCTATTGCTAATGGCTTGGAACCGGGTATACAAATGTTTTTGTAGAAAAACGCCCCCAAAATGTGGGCTTAAATGAAAATGATCTATGGACAGACATTGAAAGGGCACCATTTGACATACATAGGTACAATGTTAAAACCATTTGTATAAAGTAATACTAAGATTCCATTTCTTTGTGATCATGATGATTAAATATTTCCTTTGTCTATGACCACATTCAATGGCTGTCAAAATCAATCAAATCGGATTTCTTTAAGCGATCATTTTAAATCTAATTTTTATAAAGTATTGTAATCATATTCCATGAATTATATATAAATCTAATTCACTACTAGTAGTTGAAATAGTGAGGTTGGACATGGTTGCAGATAATATTAGTCACACCAGAAATATTGTAAAAGATAAATTCTCGTTATCGCTGCACACGTCTTGTTATGCTCCAATAATAAGCTTTTGATGTGCGAAAGTGCACACCGTACATTCTTATCTAAATTGTCATTAAGTATAAATACAAAATCGTAGAGAAAATGTATTCATTCGTTATTCAGCAGCAGTTTGAGTTTGTCAATTTAAAGAAAATAAAAAAAAATACATAATACTTAAAATGATTTGCCAAGGATGCATTAAAGGTTATATGTTATTTATATTTATTGTACTACTAATGATCAATCTCTTCATACAGATTGCAAATGCAACTCTCAAAAATGTGGCGATAACTGCCCTTGTGATACGTCGTGCAACTGTAGATGCAAATCCGGATTGAAGGACAATTGCTGCAAATAATGTTTGCAATCATTAAGAAGCATTAAAAAATTTAAAAAAATTAAAAAAATTGGTCAGTTCGATAATATAATTTGTTATATTAGAATTAGATTTCTATTTATGGATTCAGTACAGAAATAAATATTTTTAAAATCCGCCAACAGCCACGCCCCTTTCAGAAAAACTCATCGATTTTGGTCAAATGAAAAAGAATTTTGATAAATTGTCTAATTAATATATTCAGACAAACTCATTTGCTATATTTCAAGCCCATATTTAGTAGATGTTTTTCTTAAGGATGGAATGTGATAGGGTATTCAACGATTCAAACAGCTGATTGTAGGCTTCTCATATGTTTTTATTCTATTCGAGGCTAGCTTTCCGCTTTCTTCTATTAACAGAATGTTAAAATTGCATAAATCTTATGTGTAGATTGTTAAAATCTAATAAATAATACGACCTAAGAGGCAAAATATTGGACTAACTTTATTGTAGCGTAAGAGTACATGATATATACATAATATATTAGAGTAAGTACAAGTATAAGTAATTTTCATACGTACATGACATCTTTCCTTTTTTATTAAATTTTTCAATACAATTATCGACTACCTATTCCTCTACCGTCCCTGCACGGAAAATTATTAATATTCATATCTGCTTGTTAATTGCTGAAGTTAATTTCTTGAAAAGAATGATAGCAAACCTACGACTTTACGAAATGTGTATGGTGTAGGCCATATTGAATATGTTGTTTATTTTTTTATAAACGCATGTGGATGTTCACAATTTGACCTGACAAAATGAACCCATGATTCAGCAGCAAAAAAACATAAGGCAGACCAAATAAATTATATGGCATCAAATGAAAACCTTCTCAAGTCATAAATCAGGCTCAGAACCAGTATTTAACAGCAAACCACCGACTATTCGACAAATCAATGCAAGTATCAAAACACGTCATTAGTCTTTCAATTAACGATTTTCTTTCAATTTCGATCCGGATCTTATTTGGCTGAATATAAATATGTGTAACTGGACCAATTAGAAATCATAGTCACTCCAGACTTCTCAAGGCATCGAGTCAACTCAGGATTAAACAAATCGCGTCAAAGATGAAGGTATTGACAAAGCAAGTACCTTCCATAGGTCTAATTCCAATTCATTTTTATACCCTATCCCATAGGGGGGTATATTAGTTTTGACATTAAGTTTGTAACATAGAGAAATAATTTCGATACATATACCTCAAAGTATATGGATCGATTCAGAATCGCTAGCTGAGTCGATTAAGCCATGTCTGTCTGTCCGTCCGTCCGTCCGTCTGTGTGTCACCGATTTTTGGGCCTTAAATTTTGAGCTAGAGTGTTGAAATTTGGTATATAGACTCTCTGGCCGACGAAGCAGAACAAGTGTAAAAATTTTTGAAATCCGCCCACTGCCACGCCCCCTTTTTAGAAAAACTTATTTTTTGGCCAAACCGTAAGGAATTTCAAAAAAGTGTCTTTGCAACATATGTAGACAATCCTAATATCTATATTTCGTTCATACAAAGTTTTTTGCCACGCCCACTTTTTGGGGGCGTTTTTAGTAAAAAACGCTTTTTGTCCAAATTTTAAAACTTTCGAAAAAATTTTTGATGCAAATACTTCCGCAATGGTAATATAAACATTTCGTCCATAGATCATTTTCACCTGCGCCCACATTTTGGGGGCGTTTTCTTACAAAAACCATTTGTATACCCCATCCCAAGGCATTAGCAATAGAAATACGTTGTTTTTTGTCGAACCACACAAGATTTTGAGAAACTGTCTGAGCAATATATTGTGACAATGTCATTTTCTGTATTTCATCGCCATAAGGCCTATTTTTGAGGATATTAATTTAAAGGATGGGATGGGATAGGGTATTCAACGATCCGCATAGCGGATTGTAGCCTCTCATATGTTTTACTTTAGGTAATCTTCTGCTTTGTAATTGTTGTTGCTGCCGCATCGGCTTACTCTGTTTCGACCCAAGCGCCACCAGTCTTCGCCAGAGTAGCAACCCGAACCATACCAGTTGTCACACAATATGTTCCAGTTGCCACTCGCACGGTTAGGCTGCAACAAGCGCCTCAACAATTTTTAGTCAGCGCTCAACCTGCACCTCAACGGCAAGTCCTAGTTGCTGCTCAACCTGTACCTCAACAGCAAGTTCTGGTTGCAACTCAACCTGCACCTCAACAGCAAGTTCTAGTCGCTGCACAACCTGCACCTCAACAGCAAGTTTTCGTTGCCGCTCAACCCGCCTCTCAACAACAAGTTCTTGTAAATGCACAACCCGCCCAACAACAATTTCTGGTTTCAGCTCAACCTGCTCAACAGCAAGTCTTGGTAGATGCTCAGTCGTCCCAACAACAGGTCTTAGTTGACGGTGGTCTTGGATCTACAAGATTTGTTAACTTCGGCTTGGGAGGCGCAGGTTTCGGTAATGGCGGAATAGGAGGTTTGCAAACCGGTGGTCCCTTGGGATTTAACGGTGGTTTTATCAAGAAGAAGTAAAATTCAAAAATTTAACTAAATTACAATAAAGCTAAATGTTTCAAAAACAAATATTATAGCGTGTCATACGATTATTTTAATTAAATTTTAATAAGATGGAAACTCAATGACCATTTATCAACATTTTTAGAAAATTTAATTTTTTAAAGTTGTTCTCCAAAAATTAATTATTCTGGCTCAACATTTTAGGGCGGACTAATATACCCTATAATTCCTATGGCATATGCTATGGGGTATATAAATAGAGCTTTTTTTAGAAAAACTCCCAAAAAATGGGTATGGGTTTAAATGATCTATAGACGAAATTGGCAAACTACCATTATCAAAAAAATTTTCGATTTACTTAAACTTATACCGAAAATCATTTTCTTAAAAAAATCGCTCCCCATAATTGAAATCTGTGGCATATAGGGGAGCAATGTCTGACAGCAGCATCTCTTAAAACCATTTTGATATCAGATACGCAACCAGAATACTACTTCAGTGGCGCTACAGTCCACAATGAACCTGGGCCTCAACGTTGCTTTGTTACAATAGGTTTTTTTTTCTATAGGTGGGTAGTTAACCCAAAGCACAACCCCAAACCTGGAGGGCCAGTTACAATTTATTAGATACCCCTAGGACATAAGGCATCAGTATAAACTAAGGGATTGAGCGCTGCCGTTGGCCTTTCGGTGCATCCGCCACCATATCTATTCAAGGGGCCTGACTTACCCTTAAGTCCGACTTATCTGTTGTCCGAATATGTCGAAGCAGCTCCTCTAGGTTCGCCTGCGGCAGCAGGCCGGGTATTCCATTACAGTCTGACCAGGCTGTTTATAGCGTTGCTTTTTTTCGTCTTCTTATCAACACTCGCACTTATCGATTAGCAAGTCAAATCCGGTTGGATGAGACGAGTATCCGATGGTTACCACTTGGAGGTAAAAATTAGCACAATAATTGATGTGTAGTCAGGGTTACAACCACTGGGTATTGCCAAGTTAATGCAAAGAGCATACAACTACAAGATTGCACATCTCATACAACGAAAATGTAATATGTGGGGTTCAGATATTGATACCCCAGTGTGCACATTGCCTTGTCAGCATCAAGCAACAGCATCGCCGATACATACGAACGACGAAAATTCCCCTTCGCACTTACCGCCCGCGTCTGAAAAGGCTACAACAGTTTTAGCTGTGATGCGTACTCTATGTAGTTCTATACATCTTTGGTTAAAGCCAATCAGAGTCTACCCTACCAAGTAGTGAATAATGGTCGTCAAATAATGTGGTATACAGCATAGAAACAGCAATCTTTGAAAATATCGCCCAGCAGGCTCGTGTAGTATATTCCAAGCTGATATCGTAGTCATACTCGAAGTTCACAAGACATGGATGTGACCAACATGTTGGTTCAACAAGACGGTGCCACATGCCATACTCTCTGGCTGTATGGCATGTGCCACTGTCTTGTTGAAACCACATGTGGGTCACATCTATGTCTTGTAATTTGGGCACTAAAAACACGGTTTTCATGTCACGGTAAAGAGCACCATTAATTGTTAGCATTAATCAGCCGCATTTTCGAAGAATAATTCGATAATGCCTCCAAAATCCGTACCAAACAGTAAGTTGTGGATGCTTTGTTTCTCAACAATTACTCGTGGGTTTTCTGAACCCCAAATGCTATAATTTTGATTATTAACGAAGCCATCAAGATGAGAATAAGCTTCATCACAAAAGATGATTTTGTTCGAAAAATCAGCAACCACTTCGCGCTGCGTGGTCAGTAGTCTTCAGTTTTTGAGTCAATTGAACTTTGGAAGTATTAAGTTTCAATTCTTTCGTGAGAATTTGCG
This sequence comes from Rhingia campestris, assembly GCA_932526625.1. Lineage (NCBI taxonomy): Eukaryota > Metazoa > Arthropoda > Insecta > Diptera > Syrphidae > Rhingia > Rhingia campestris. The sequence continues at coordinate 46,651,691 of OW052182.1, read as the reverse complement.
GTAGAAAGCTTCTTGAAATGCCCAATTCTTGACTACGGTGCCGAATTGATGTTCCTGGACTGTCAGCAATACCCTCGCGTTGTCTGTTAAGCGACTTCTGTCAGCGTCAGGACACTAAGAGTGTCTAAGATCATTAACTGATCCAGAGTCCCTGGATTTTTCAATTATTCTCTTCACAGGTGATGGTTTTAAATCACTATTTATACGAAAATTGCGGACAAACAACGTTCATTATTTTTGAAATATTGCTCAACAATGAAAATACGTTGTGCTTTTATATTTTTATTTTTAATAAACCAGAACTGGCAGCTGTCACATTGAAATCATTTTTCCCGTTAGCAAATACTATTAAATGGCGAAAAATTCAAATATTGCGTGAATTATGAGACAGCCTTTATATTTTCATCACCTTTTAATATGTTTCAGGAACGTATATTACCAAGGTCTAACACTTTACCATCCATACAGCTATTACGTATAATTAGATCAATCTGATGTTCAAGATATAGAATCAGTATATGATGAAATATTGCAATCCCAATCTTTTATCTATAGATTTCTTGGAAGCGTAAAGTGAAACTGGACCTTTTTCAACTGTCACAGCAAAATGAAGAAGAGGAAGATTGTATCTTATCCTTCTATGAATATGATTTTATTGATTCATTAAATTTCATTGCACATTTGAAGTCCGTTACACTGCACTGTGTCTTAAAAACCTTTCAAGAGGATCCTATCAATAGAAGAAAATGCAAAAATAGACCTAATTAAATGTCCTTACACAAAAACAATAACCAATTTGCATGCAGAAGTCATATTGAGTGTTTATTAGGTTCTAACACATCATAAACTTTTTATCTGAAATATTCTATTTCTGATTAAGAAGGATTCTATTTCTTTTTCTTAATGAAACCGCCATTGAATCCAAATGGACTACCCAACTGCAAGCCTCCAAATCCAGTTCCAAAACTTCCGTCAACTAGAAACTGCTGTTGAGCCGGTTGAGCATCTACCAAAACTTGTTGTTGTTGCGCAGGCTGAGCGGCAACTAGTACTTGTTGTTGTTGCTGTGCAGGTTGAGCGGCAACTAGTACTTGTTGTTGTTGTTGTGCAGGTTGAGCGGCAACTAGTACTTCTTGTTGTTGTTGCACAGGTTGAGCGGCAACTAGAAATTGCTGTTGTTGAGCAGGTTGAGCAGCAACCAGGACTTGTTGTTGTGGTGCAGGTTGAGCACTGACTAGAAATTGTTGAGGTGCTTGTTGCACGTTAACTGTACGTGTGGCTACTGGAACGTATTGCGTGAGTACAGGTATGGATCGGGTTATGACCGGAGTTGCAACTCTAGCAGCAACTGGAGTGACAACTTGCGCAGTTACAGGGACCGCAACTCTGGTGAAAACTGGCGCTTGTGTTGGCACGGAATAAGCCGTGGCGGCAGCAAGTATAAGTGCGAAGCAGAAGACGACCTAAAATGTATAATTTACTTAAAATTGCAGATGGAACAGAACAATTTTTGTTTGTTTCCATTATGTACCTTCATTTTGGAAGATTTTTATCTAATCCTGAGTGAACTTGTTGCCTTGAGAAGTCTGGGGTGACTATGATTTCCATTTGGTTCCGAAACACATATTTATATTCAGCCAAAACAGATTTCGATCAAAGAAATAAATTCGTGTTTTGATTCGTGTGTTGAGATGTCGAATGATTTGCTGTTAGATACTGGTTCCTAATGTGATTTAAGACTTTAGAAGGTTAGTGCAATATACATAATGTTGACTTGGGTATTTTAACGGGCTAAGTTATTTATTTTATTCACTTCTTGGCGGTAGATTACGGATGCATGTGATTTGGACTTGTTTTGTTTGATGACAGTTTTCCTTAATGCAATGAATAGGGTTACACGGCGTAGATCTATTAGGATACTTACTACTTAAGTGGCGCCACAGTCCGGGATGAACCTGGGCCTCAACCAACATGCCTCTTCAATTAGCCCGGTCCTTAGCTAACTGCCTCTAGTTGCGCACTCCAAGTTGGTTGAGGTCGGTTTATACTTGTGTGCGCCATTTAAGGCGAGGTCTTCCTCTACTGCGTCCGACGTCTGGCTGGGAATCGAAGACTCTGCGAGCCGGAGTATTGGTGTCCATTCTTTCTTCATGTCCTAGCCATCTTAAACGTCCAATGCGGAGTTTTTTGACTAGGGGTATGCAGCTGTACAGCTCGTATAGTTCGTGGTTGAATCTTCGTCTCAATAGCCCTTCAACGCAAACGGGACCGAAGATTTTCCGAAGAATTTTTCTCTCGACTCGACCAAGGATCTCTTCATCCGCTTTCATGCGGTCCATGCTTCAGCGCCGTAGAGCAGGACTGGGATGATCAGGGTCTTATATAGGATCTCCTTAGTAGTTCGAGTGAGGGCTTTAATACTAAATTGCCTTCTTGGCCCAAAGAAACAACGATTGGCAAGAGTAATTCTTCGTTTGATTTCTGACGAGATGTTGTTGTCAGAGTTAATAGCGGAGCCGATGTAGACAAAGTCCCGTACTACCTCAAAGTTTTATCTGTCAATGGTGACGTTCTGTCCAATTCGTCGATGTTGTGTGTCCTTTCGTGTTGACTGCATATACTTAGTCTTACCCTCATTTACTGCTAAACTCATTTTTGCCGCTTCCTTCTCTATACTAGCAAACGTGGCTATGACATCACGTAGAGTCCTACCAATGACGTCAATATCGTCAGCGTATGCTAGTGTTGGCTCGGGAGTTTGCACAATCCTCTCAAGAATCGAATTGAAAAAGTCACATGACAGTCATCGCCTTGCCTAAATCCTTTTTTTGGTATCGAATGTGTCGGTGAGGTCGTTTCCGACCCTGATGGTGCAGCGAGAATTCTCCATCGTCATCCTATACAAACGGACGAGTTTGGACGGTATACCAAAAGTAGATATGGCTCTGTATAGTTCGTCTCTATAAATGCTGTCGTATGCGGCTTTGAAATCGATAAATAGGTGGTGGGTATCGATTTGGACTTCTTGGGTTTTTTCCAGGATCTGCCGAAGTGTGAAAATTTGATCTCTTAGGATAGTTTGCAATTATAATGAATGTAATTATTGCTGGCTTTATTATAATTGGAAACGATTGTCTCTTGATGATTTATTTCAACTAGAACGGATAGTGTTTAGTACGGGACTATTGAGCCGGCAATTGTTGTAGTATAGATGTAGTATAGATGCATTGATACCCTACCGTAGCATCTCCGTTTCAAATTTGTCAAATCATACTTGGGTGGTATCAATTGTCATAAAAAGCTTATCTCAGCATAACTGTCGGATTTGGCATTAAATTAGTGGTACAACCATCATGCAAAAAGGCCAAGTGAATGGTTTTAAGTAAAAAGTGATGCCTTGGGTTCTCATAAGTATGATGGATGATGATGATTTAGCGAGCGATATTTTGGTTGCGGAGTGGTAAGCGTGATAAACTGCTTCAAGTTATAGGTTTGATACCCTACCGTAGCATCTCCGTGTCAAATTTGTCAAATCATACTTGGGTGGTATCAATTGTCATAAAAAGCTTATCTCAGCATAACTGTCGGATTTGGCATTAAATTAGTGGTACAACCATCATGCAAAAAGGCCAAGTGAATGGTTTTAAGTAAAAAGTGATGCCTTGGGTTCTCATAAGTATTTGTCAGGGAACAATTTATAATTAAGCTAGGTTTACACCATTCCCACATAACTTTCTCCACAAGACCAGCTTATGTAAAGTGAATTGGATTAGTTTCGACAATATTGGGAAGTACAAACTCGGAAAAACGTCACATCCTCAAACTGACGCAATCTTCAGAACTTTGTCAAATTTACCAGTCCAGACATTTGTTTTTGTATTGAAAGATGATTGTAACTGAGGTAACAATCCAGAATACTTGTTTAGACACTATAAACCCAATTGAATGTATGTTGCAAAAATACTGATACTGATTTTACTGATAGAATAATTCGTGATTCCACTTAAGGATCCAGTCATATGCTATTTGGGTACTGGTGACTATACGCAGCCTTGAATATTCTACATACTTCTACAGGAGCACTGTAACGCGGATAAGCTTGCCAGATTGGGGACTGCCGTTGATGTTTTACCGTCAGTAGAAATATTAGGCATGAGGTCGGTTACTACTTGTGCGCTCAACTTAAGGCGAGGTCTTCCTCTACTGCGTCCGACGTCTAGCTAAGAATGGAATACTCTGCGAGCCGGAGTGATAGTGTCCATTCGTCCTAGCCATCTTAAACCTCCAAAGCAGGACTTTTTGACTAGGGTTAGATATGTCGCTGTATAGCTCGTATAGTTCTTAGTTGAATCTTCGTCTCCAAAGCTCATCGACACGAACGGGACCTTAGATTTTTCAAAGAATTTTTCTCTCAAAACAACCAAGGATTTCTTCATACACTTTTGATAATGATCACGCTTCAGCGCCGTTGACTGGGATGATCAGGATCTTGTATAGTATCTCCTTAGTAGTGCAAGGGCTTTACTATTATATTGAGTTGAGTTGATTTAAATATCATCGGCGTATGCTGGTAGTTGCACCGATTTGTGCAAAATTGTGCCTCTGGTGTTGTCTCAAGGTTTTTGCACAATCTTCTCAAGAGTCGGATTAATAAATTCACTTGACAGTGCATCTCCTCGCCTTAATCCTGTTTTGTTATCAAATGTGTGGTGAGGTCGTTTCCGACCTGATGGAGCAACGAGTTGGTACATGTTACTTACCAAGTCAATTCAGACAACTTTGGAGAAACTATAACCAGAAACGCCCCGTCTCTTTGATAACGCTGAATAGATCAAATATAAGTATCATCATCGGTGGTCCTTACAGGTCACTACCCCTTAGGCCTACACGCCCAGAAAGACGTAGCTTCTTTAAAAATGACTTTCTTGGACGAGGAGGAGGAGGAGTTTATTCCTCAACTTCTCTGGTCTTGTCCAGTGCTCTCCAACGAAAGAAAATTCCTCAAAGGATACTACATCTTTGACAATCTAGGTGAATTGATGTCAGAAACCTCCACCGACTTATGGTTAGTTCAGAATGGTTGAATAAGGCAAACAAAGCTTTAGGATCCACGTGTTACCACAACGGATCTTTCTGGTTTAAGTGTGAACAAGCATCGTGTGCTTCTACTGTAACTCAACCTAACCTAACCTTTGCACATTTTGTATCCTTGTAAATATTTTAATTCGTACCAATTCTAGTTAGTATGACTAGTTTAACCCCTTTCCTGCTTTTGCATCATTGAACAAAGTTCTGCATTCTACCAGAAATTTGCCTTCTCTAAGCCAGACACTGGACCAGAATTTGCTAAAAACTTTCTTCAGAATTGAAGCCAGGACCTACTTTTTGTGATTACCAGTATTTCTCCCTAAGTAATGATATTGCAATTGCAGCGCACCCAAGCTCTAGAATCAATAGCAGAGCGGCTTAAGGGTTGCGTATTGAAAATGCGAAACCAAGTTGATGTTTTCCCTTATCCTTTATAAACCCGCACTTCCTTCAGCTAATAAAGCTGTCGGTTTAATCAAATCCTGCATTTACTTTTTTCGCATACAGGACCAAATTATTCGAAAAAAAAACGTTTCTGTTTGAATTCAAAATATTTGATCAGCTATCCCACGTTAATGTCTAGCACTCTGTGCCGTAAATTAGAACCGGACTTAAGGGCAAGCATTGAAACTTTCGATTCGGGAGTTCTGATGATATTTTTTTCACCAAACAAAGTACCATCGGTTTTCAAGGCAAAATCTTCGACGGATCTCAACAGATCAACACGCAGGACGTTGATGTTGCTGTTATACAATTCCTTGTTTACAAAATATGATCTCCCTGATGATATCAAGATTCCAGATAGGGAAATTAAATAAACTACTCTGCCGACCATTAATCAGCTTTTTTAGCACCATTTTAAAAGCGCTGTTCGAAATTAGATTATGTAAACATCAGTTACTGAAATAATACCCCTACTGTAATCAAGTTATTTTAAATCTATCACACCCAATAAACAAGCGCTCTTATTATCCTGTCGATGTTAATATTAAATACATCAAGATGATCCGCAATTGATAAGCGAATAAATCTCATTATCGATTGACAGTTTCCAGTTGTCTTCAATTTAAAATGCCGATGCTATCTTGTAGTTGTGTGATTTAGGTATTTTCTCATTTGCATATTTGATTTGCCTCAATGAAGTGAACAGGTTTTCTATAATTTAATCGAAAGAAGTTTTAATGAAATAATAAATAAAATTAACGGATGTAGGTATTATAAACATAAGTACTTGATGTTTAAAGAAAATCATAAATTAACCTGATCGCGCTGTCATACTAAATTTTCTAAAGCAGACACAATATTGCAAAAGTGTTGTCAACAGCTATTATACACGTGTAGAGGATGTGTATAACATTCGAATTGTGTCTACAGCTTCGAGCTTTTGTTTATGGTTCCGGTGCAATGGCATTTACTAAATTAAATTTTGAGATGATTATGGAGATTTTTTGCGGCAAAACTGAGAAACTTACTACCTGTATACTTTTTATAGCTGACAAATCTATATATATATACAAATTAATTGACGTTTGTAAGTCTCTCTAAAACTCGAGAACTGATGGACCGATTTGACTTATTTCTGTTCGAAATAGTTGTACAAGTCCAAGGAAGGTTCAAAAGGTAAAACAAATTGAAGAAATTGCAAGGACCAAATGCACCAATAACATTAATTTTGGTAATTGATGTTAAAAATATATAAATAATGTGAACTGTGATTATAAGAACATTTCATCAGAAATTTGAGGAAAACGTTGTCATTGCGAGTTATAATGATTTTCCGTTTTTGGCCAAAACTGAAAAATACTTTATGAACTATTTGGGCTAAAACTAATTATGTGGAATTGTTACAATTGATAACAGTAACACAGATATTCAATTTCATTCAATTTGACAATTTTCCTTATATGGCCTAAATCATAAAACCCGTTATATGGATTTTCTCTAAAATAAAACTGGGTATGCGGTTTTGTTGGAACAAAACATATTTAAAGTTTAATAAAATTTTGAGAAATCCCAAATGAAAATTATACATAACCTCAGCATAATTTTAATTTGGGAGGTTCCGATAGTAAAATTGTTAAGAGTAAACAAAAAAAGTGGCATAGAAATGTGACCAAAAGAACTGTATATACGAAGATTGAAAAAAATTGGCCAAGTCGTTTACTTTACGGACAGACGGACCCACGGACCCATGGACGAAATTCCAAAAACCACTATTTTGACTTCTTCTATCATCGTAATGTTAGAATCAATCAAAATCTCGAGGTCGAAAAATTAAAAAAAAAAAAAAAAAAATCGGCCTAACATGGTAGCCGTTCCGAAAGAAAAATTCTCCGATTTTGTAAGAATCGAAGAAGTTTGCTTCATGGTAGTCGTTCCGATTGATCAGTTGCTTGGAACATTTCTCCGACTTAGAGTAACGCATATCGGCAGTCCACGTTTCATTGCGATGGGTTGCATTTTTTGTATCAGCTGTTCGTCGCGGAAATATTTTTAAGTAAACAAAATGTAAGCAATAAAATAATTTTATTTATGTTTTTGTTGAAAACTGCTGTTTTATGCAAAATTCAAATGAAAACATATGAGAAGCCTACAATCCGCTGTGCGGATCGTTGAATACCCTATCCCACCCCATCCTTAAAATGAATATCCTCAAAATGTAGGCTTTATGGTGATCAAAATCAGAAAATTACATTGTCGCAATATAGCTATTGTTCAGACAGTTTATCAAAACCTTTTATGGTTCGACAAAAAAAAACGTATTTCTATTGCTTATGCCTTGGGATGGGGTATACAAATGGTCTTTGTTAGAAAACGCCCCCAAAATGTGGGCGTGGCAAAAAAACTCTGTATAGACAAAATATGGGACGTAAATTCAGTCTCCGACTGGATTTGCATTGCGTACAAAATTATTCTCTGAACGGATACCAAGATAGGGCCGAATATCTATCTCTTTGTATGAAATATTTTAAAATGAGCCACAATTTTCTTAAAATTAAATTAGTCATGTTTTATGGAGTGTTTAAATATGTTGTTTAGATATTTTATTCGATAAGTTCAATATTGGCAACGAGAGCGGAAACTGCCAACCACCCGACCTAAGTGAAGTGAGGATAGCTATATGTAAACTCAAGCTTTATAAGGCCGCCGGAAATGACGGCCTTCCCGCTGAGATTTATAAAGCTGGCGGAGATGACTTGGTAAGCAACATCCACCAACTCATAAGCCAAATCTGATCGGTTGAAAGCATGCCTGAAGAATGGAACCTCAGCATCGTTTGCCCGATCCACAAAAAAGGAGACCCTCTGAACTGCGCCAACTACAGAGGCATAAGTCTACTCAACATCGCTTACATGATCCTATCTGCCGTAATATGTGAACGCTTGAAACCGTTTACCAACAACCTGATCGGCCCTTATCAGTGTGGTTTTAGGCCAGGAAAGTCCACAATCGATAAAATTTTCACACTTCGGCAGATCCTGGAAAAAACCCAAGAAGTCCAAATCGATACCCACCACCTATTTATCGATTTCAAAGCCGCATACGACAGCATTTATAGAGACGAACTATACAGAGTCATGTCTAGTTTTGGTATACCGCCCAAACTCGTCCGTTTGTGTAGGATGACGATGGAGAATTCTCGCTGCACCATCAGGGTCGGAAACGACCTCACCGACACATTCGATACCAAAAACGTGCAACAGGCTCGTTAGTACCCAGGGCCTAGCTTTCTCACAACCATTCATGTGTGCGTGTGTACTTCTTGCACGATGGCGGGACCTCCTGTTTTATGCCGACTCTGAACGGCTAAGTTGAGATAAGCTATTCTTGACAATTGATACTACTCGGATGATTTGTCAGATCATCACGAGAGGAGGGCCAGTGAAAAATCATTTAGGTGTTGCTACGGCTGGGAATCGAACCCAGACCTCCTGCGCGGCAGTTCATCGCACTAACCATCGCGCCACTGAGCCCCCAGAGAGTATAGAGAAGGAAGCGATAAAAATGGGCTTAGCAGTAAATGAGGGTAAGACAAAGTATATGCTGTCAACAAGAAAGGACACACAACATCGACGAATTGCACAGAACGTCACCATTGACAGATATAACTTTGAGGTAGTACGGGACTTTGTCTACCTCGGTTCCGCTATTAACTCTGACAACAACATCTCGTCAGAAATCAAACGAAGAATTACTCTTGCCAATCGCTGTTTCTTCGGGCTAAGAAGGCAATTTAGTAGTAAAGCCCTCACTCGAACTACTAATGAGATCCTATATAAGACCCTGATCATCCCAGTCCTGCTCTACGGCGCTGAAGCATGGACCACATCAAAAGCGGATTAAGAAATCCTTGGTCGATTCGAGCGGAAAATTCTTCGGAAAATCTTCGGTCCCGTTTGCGTTGACGGGCTATGGGGACGAAGATTCAACCACGAACTATACGAGCTGTACAGCGACATACCCCTAGTCAAAAAACTCCGCATTGGACGTTTAAGATGGCTAGGACATGTAGAAAGAATGGACACCAATACTCCGGCTCGCAGAGTCTTCGATTCCCAGCCAGACGTCGGACGCAGTAGAGGAAGACCTCGCCTTAAGTGGCGCGCACAAGTAGAAACCGACCTCAACCAACTTGGAGTGCGCAACTGGAGGCGGTTAGCTAAGGACCGGGCTAATTGGAGAGGCATTTTGGTTGAGGCCCAGGTTCATCCCGGACTGTAGCGCCACTTAAGTAATTAAGTAAGTAAGATATTTTATTGAATTTTCTTTCTAGAAAATCTTTAGCTGTGAAAAAAATGTTGCAAACTATTTTCTTCGATTTGGAGAAAATAGGAGAAAAGTATTGATTAGTTACTGAAACACCCATTAAACCGTTAAGTTCATTCAATGTTATAAATTAGAAGTTCATATAACTAACCTGTTATTGGTGCCCGTTGATAATTCACGAAGTTTCTCTAAATCCTGAAATTTCCGGCGGCCTTATTAAGCTTGAGTTTAGATATTTTTATCCTCACTTCATATAGGCCGGGTGGTTGGTAGTTCTCGCTGCCGTTGCCAATGTTAAATGGTTCGTTCTGCCTGACAGCGGAATGTTGTTCGTCATCGCAGTCTAACAGTCTGCAGAAGTGGTTCTTCCATATTCTCAGCATCGACTGTGTCTCAACTACTATATTTTCTTGTTCATCTCGACAGGATTCTGTTCGAGCCTTTTATCCTTGGCTTTGACGTTTTATATTTTGGTAAAACTTTCGAACATCGTTCCTGGAGTGGCACCTCTCTACATCCTCGATCGCGCGCTTTTCTTGCTCTTTATACCCTATCCCATAGGGGTATATTAGTTTTGATACTTAGTTTGTAACATAGAGAAATAATTTAGCTACATATACCACAAAGTATATGGATCGACTCAGAATTGCTAGCTGAGTCGATTAAGCCATGTCTGTCTGTCCGTCCGTCCGTCCGTCCGTCCGTCTGTACGTCACCGATTTTTAGGCCTTAAATTTTGAGCTAGGATAATGAAATTTGGTATAAAGGATCCTCGCCCGTGCCTACAGAACAAGTGTAAAAATTTTTGAAATCCGCCCACTGCCAAGCCCCCTTTTAAGAAAAACTCAGTTTTTGGCCAAACCGTAAGGGGCGTTTTCTATAAAAAAACCTTTTTTGGCCAAATTTGAAAATTTTAGAAAAAAATTTTGATGCAAAATCATAGGCAGTATTAATATGAACATTTCGTCAGAAGACCATTTTAACCCACGCCCACTTTTTGGGGGCGTTTTCCTACAAAAACAATTTGTATGCACTACCCCAAGGCATATGCAATACAAAAACGTTGTTTTTTGTCGAACCACAAAAGGTTTTGATAAACTCTCTGAGCAATATATTGTGACAATGTCATTTTCTGTATTTTATCGCCATAAAGCGATGGGATGGGATAGGGTATTCAACGATCCGCACAGCGGATTGTAGCCTCTCATATGTTTTTTCTTCCTTTTGAAAAGCCGGTGTTCTTCCCTTCTTCTTTGCCTATAGAGCTCAATGGCAGCTCTCGTCTTCACCTGCAGTTTAGCCTTGTAGGCATCGTTCTTGGCTGCAAGCATCTGTCGGCATTCCTCATCAAACCAGGGGTTTCTTGCTGGTGGCCGCGAGAAACCTAGCACATCAGTTACGGCTGATCTAATGGCTTGTTGGCATCGTTGACTTTGTTCTTCCACATGAGATGCTGGTGGTATGGTGTTTATCGAGGGGTTAAGGGATACGCGTTGCGACAAGGCCTTGTTGTGGCGCGGTGGATATCCGCATCCTTACCTTGGTTGCAACAAGGTACTGGTCCGAGTCGATGTTAGCCCCTCGGAATATTTGGACATACAAAATACTGCGTGTCTCTTGTCAATCGCAATGTGATCAATTTGGTTGACTGTTCGTTGATCTGGAGACCGCCATGTCCCCTTATGGAAGGGGAAGGCTATATTTTCCGACAATACTGCTAAAGATGTCTTCTCTTCCTACCTTTGCGTTCTCCCAGCACGATTTTAACATCGTACTTTGGTAGTCGCTCATATGTTTTGTCAAGGACCTCGTAGAAGCAATCCTTAGTTGTATCATCTTTTTCCTCCGTCGGAGCATGAGCGCATATAAGCCTTATATTGGCGAATTTGGCTTTGATGCGGATTGTTGCAATGCGGTCGCTAATGCCTTAGAAACAAAAGGCTTCTTGCCTAAGCCTGGCACTTATAGCAAATCCGCATCCGAAAAGTCGCTGTTTCTGCTCACTATAACACGGTCCATAGTAGATGTCACAGTTGTTCATCCTCTTTTTGCCCGGCCCATTCCATCGTTTTTCCTGGATGGCAGTAATATCTGCTTTGTAACAGTTTACGGCTTCCGCTAGTTGTTCGCCTGCACCTCTCCTGTCTAATGTTCTCACATTCCAGGTGCAGATATGAACGTCGTTGTCCTTTTGTCGTTTGGCAGGGTCGTCAACAGTAGTTTCAGTCCTTTCCGAGGCTATTAGTTGCTTCGTAACAATGGTTTTTTTCCATGGGTGGGTAGTTAACCCAAAGCACAACCCCCAACCTGGAGGGCCAGTTCCAATTTATTAGATACCTCTAGGACATCGGGCCATCAGTATCCACTACGGGATTGAGCGCTGCCGTTGACTTTTCGGTTCATCCGCCACCATCTCTGTTCAGGGGGCCTGACTTACCATTGAAATTCCTAGATAACCTGTTGTCCAAATATGTCAAAGCAGCTTATCTAGGTTCGCCTGGGATGGCAGACCGCGTATTCATTCCGGGCCATTCTGACCAGGGTAATTATAGTGTTTCTGTTTTACCTCATGTTATCAACAGTCATGTTATCAACACTCGCACTTATCGTTTAGCAAGTCAAATCCGGTTGGATGAGACCAGTACCCGATGGTTACCACTTGGAGGTAAAAAATAAGATGTGTAGTCAGAGTTGCGAGCACTGGGCATTGCCAAGTTAAAGCCAATCAGAGTCTACCCTCGCTCTACAACACCCAACCAAACGGCCAAATTAAATTCATCAAAATTTCAAAATATTGTCATAAAAGTAATGACCAAATCATTTTGATATGTTCAGAAATGGTCCTTTAACGAAGGTCGTAATAAATTGAGTTGTTTTTCGTTATATTCTGAATTGGGACAAGCTTCGTTTTTAGCGGATTTTCTATTTGGTCGCTGAGGGCAAACAGAAAAGTTCCTGCCGCAAAAAGCGATAAGTCATCTGTATACCAAGTCAAATTCTCAAGTCTGACCAGAATCTAATTTAATACAAGACCCCGTAGCAGAGAGGATAAGACTTCACCTTAATGAGTTTATTAAAAAATGGTTATCGTCGAAAGAGCACTTCGTAGCTTCCCAGTTATGAGTGAATAGACAAACTACACGAAAACACACATACTAAATATTTGATGACATATACAAGCCGAGGAGTACTAGTGGTAAATATAAATAGTTTCTGTGAGGACAAATGCACTTTTAATAACGAGTGATTTTTTTAAGAATTAAGTTTTTCAGGTTGGCAGCACTGGTTAGTAATGGCGTCCAAACGTCATCTGTCAAAGTGAAAAGTTTTCAGTATACTCTGCCATTTAGTCATGGAAAGACTTACAAACGAGCAACGATTGCAAATTATTGAAATTTATTATCAAAATTCGTGTCCTGTGAAAATGTGCAAAACCGCTGTTTTATCGAAAAATTGTGTTCAGCGATGAGGCCCATTTCTGGCTAAACGGATAAGTAAATAAGCAAAACTGTCGCATCTGGAGTGATGAACAGCCGCGAATTACCGATGCATCTGGAAAATGCATCGGTCCATTTTTCTTCAAAGACGACCGTGGAAGAAACGTTACCGTCAACGTGCAACGATATCGAGCCATGATACGCGACTTTTTTGGCCCTAGTTGGCTGAGTTGAACTTGATTGACATTTGGTTTCATCAAGACGGTGTCACATGCCACACAGCTCGTAAAACAATGGAAATGTTGAAGGATGGCCATGTGAGTTGGCCGCCAAGATCATGCGATTTAACGCCTGTTGATTTTTTCTTGTGGGGCTAAGTAAATTCGTAAGTCTATGTGAACAAGCCGAACACGATTGAAGCCTTACAGGATAACATAACACTCGTGATTCGAGGAATAGAGGCCGAAATGCTCGAAAAAGTGACGCAAAATTGGACCTTCCGAATGGACCATTTGAAACGGAGGCGCGGACAACATTTACATGAAGTTGTCTTTAAAACGTTAATGACAAAGACATATTTTTCGATTACATTAAAAATTTATATATTTGCTGCAAATTTGAGTATTTTATTCGATTTTAAGAAAAAACTATACGCTTAAAAAATCACCCGTTATATCAAAATGCATATCAAAATGCGCTGGAGAAAGGATTTCTTTGGATATTTTGACGACCCATAAGGTATAAAGTTCTTGCACATAGACAAAGCAAGTTACAGTCTAATGTGTGGTTAAAATGTAATATGACTAGGAATGATTTCAACAAGCACTTCTTACTATCTTCGGTAGTATATAGAAATAAATCTCCTACAAGCCTTAGCAGAACTAAAGGTTTTAAGTCTGAATTAGGCGAAGAATCTTCAATAAGGAAGATCACTCGCTTTGAATGCTTTGGTGTCCGATACCAAAGGAGAACAGTACTCAGGGCCTATTCATACTTTTGCCAGATAATTTTAATTTGTTTTTATTTTTTTGAGAAGTGATTTCTTTAAGTTGAATTCAACTGGGCTTTCCCCATCTTTTCGCATAATTCTTAGCAGGTCTTCATTTATTGAATGGATTTCTTCATATCTTTCCTATCGTTGGTATCATTTATAATTCGTGTTACCACGCTTCTTTTATATAGAGTTGAGGACGAATATCTTTCTACCCAGTAGAATACTTTTGTTTCTGGCTCTACCCAAAAATTGACATATTATATAAATAAAACTAGAGACAACATATAAATAACTTTTTATATTTAAAACCTACACTCAAACTCAAATCTTTGGTTCACCCATAATTTCGAAATAGTCATCGTCTTTGTTGATACCATAATGCAATACATCACCCTGCTGATAGGCCCAGGCCATACGTCTTGAAGTGAAATATATTCCCACCTGACCATCTACATCGATTGAGATAACACCAGCAGTCTCATTGAAACGAGCTGTCATCGCTTCGAGTGCTGTTTGGGTGGCATTTTGCGCCGACATTCCCTCCAATTCGACTAAGTGCAGGATTCTCGAAGCCAGATTATATTTCATAATGGTTTCTCCATGTCCAGTAGCGGACACTGCTCCCATTCGGTTATCTGCATATGTACCGCCTCCTAAAATCGGTGAGTCACCAATACGACCGGGAAACTTTCCGGTTAGCCCACCTGTTGAGGTAGCAGCTGATAAATTGCCTTCTGCGTCAATTGCGACCGCTCCGACCGTGCCTGGCTCACCAAACTCCTTTGGTATTTCTCCACCACCACCACCAATTGAGTTCTTGTAGTTCTCCAAAGCTATTTGCGCTGCATTTGTTACCAGAGATCCTTCTGGGAGAATTTCGAAACCTTCCTCTTCAGCGAATCGCATAACACCCTCTCCGGCCAGGTAAGTATGGCGGGATTTCTCCATTACACTGCGGGCTACTGTAATCGGATGAAGGATATTTCGTACGATTGAAGCACAACCACCATTTAGATCGGCTCCATTCATGATAGATGCATCCGCTTCCACTTCGCCATCCCACGTGAGAACTGAACCATAGCCCGCATTGAATGCATCATCCGTTTCCATTGAACGTACTGCCTGCTCGACAGCATCTAAGACATTGCCGCCACTGATAAGAGCCTTATATCCCTTCAGGGCAGCAAGTTTTACTCCATTAAATTTAGCCGGAATACCAGAATCGGATATATCACCTGCACCTCCGTGGACAAGAACGATGGGGAGACCACTATTGTTCTGAGAGGATCACATATTAATTGTCTTTCATTTTTAAGCATGTACGTACTTACCGCAACTGTTTTATGGGTGAAGATAGCAATGACAATTGTCAAAATCAGGAACTGAAATAAATTGACGAATAACGTTAATAGGATTTTGAAAATGATGCCTAAAATTTGTGTTTCTATAGAACGAAGAATCAGCATTTGGAATATTTAAAGAAATTGTATATAAATGTTGATCATAGATAGGCAGTTGACCCTTTCAGGCAAAGGAGAAAAGATTAATACTGGCATTACAGAATGATGATGAAAGAAAGCGAAACGCATATAGAGAAGTATGCACTGCAAGAATGATGTTCGAAAGCTGTTCTCAAATTTGATACGCAGTGCTATGAGGCTTGAAAATAATATTGTCAATATGAAGAAGGAAAAATTGTAGATGAGTCACAGTAGATGCTGGGGAAATATGTTTTCGGATAAAAGTATATCTGAAGAATAGACTCTCAGTGTCATTCTCACGGACATTACCTATGGGCCTCAACTGACCCTTATTATATAACTGCGGACCGAACTTTCACAATAGGGAACTTATGATTTCACTTTAGTATCCATTTGGAGACATTGTGATCTTCGGATCAACATATGAATAATGATGATGACGATAGTGCAATCGGCAAAATGTTGTTGCACTCAAGCTACGAATACGTTTCCATAACGGAAAGATACTATGAGAAGTTTCTATGGCGAGAGGCAGCAATTTCGCCTATTCCACAATATCTTAATAAGCAACATGCCGCCAGCTTCAATAAAGCTTACTAACAAGAAACTCCCGATATGGCAATAAACACAAAACTCCAAAAATAGCTTAAATTCTTACTTTTTGAACCTTTTTTTGAAGATAATGACTTTGTGGTTTGAAGGTTATTGTTTTGGGATTATAATATTCGACCCAATGCCGATAGACCCTCAGAGCGAAAAATGATGATAAAAAGCTGCACAGCATAATGACATGCTGACAGCATAATGACAGAACTGTAAACTGTACAGAGTTATGTATATATATATAAAAAGGACATCTTTATTTTGCAGATTTCACCAGAGTATAAAACAACTATCGTACGCTGATACATAAATGTGCATCCGAAACAACTATAGCAGAAGCTACAAAGAAGACACCACTTCCATCCAGGAAATATGATGGGATGGCCGGGCAAAAGAAGGATGAAAAACGGTGATATCTACTACGATCCATATTACAGTGAGTAGAAACAGCATTATTCGAATTTGATATAAGTGTCAGTCGCTCACGCACCGATGGTGGAAAAAACTTATGAACGACTACAGAAGTACGATGTAAAAATCGTAGGATTTCCATCCAGGAAATATGATGGGATGGCCGGGCAAAAGAATGATGAAAAACGGTGATATCTACTATGATCCATATTACAGTGAGTAGAAACAGCATTATTCAAATTTGATATAAGTGTCAGTCGCTCACGCACCGATGGTGGAAAAAAAACTTATGAACGACTACAGAAGTACGATGTAAAAATCGTAGGAAGAGTGGATATCACAGCCTTTACGACACCACGTTTGGCAAGCTCAATCAAATTGATCACGCTCCGATAGATAAGAGGCACGCATCTAGTATTTCTGATGTCCGAACATTTCGTGGGCTTAACATCGGCTCGTACAACTACCTTGTTGCAGCCTTGTTGACAGCTGCCATTGAGCTTTATAGGAATACGACCTATTCATAAAGAAGAAAAAGGTACAAGAAAAGCGAGTGATCGAAGATGGAGAGTTGTGCCACTCCAGTAAAAATGTTCATAAGGACAGGAATAGTTGGCATGTTGGTTGACATCCTGGTTAATTCCGGACAGTATTGCCACTTAAGTAGCAAGATAGAAACTATATTATAGACGGATTGGACTGAACTTCGATAACGGCAGCTTTAATGTTAGAGTAGGTACAATGTATTTCATCTACGTCGGCTTCGCAATGAATTCTGAAAGCGGCATTACTCTTGCTAACCCCAAAATAGCCAATTACCAAACTACTAAGGAAATCATTTATTAGACCTTGATCATCACAGCCCTACTTTACTGTGCAAAAGCGAATTAGAAAGCCTAAAATCCATTTTCAGCTAAATACGTTTCACCAGTTGGCGTTGGAAGCAAACATTTCACAACATTTCATATATACCTATCTACACCTATAATAACGGATATCAATGCTCTAGATGACGAAGTATTTTATTCTAAGCCAATAAACCTAATAGAAAAGTATACGAGTGGCGCTCATGCGTAGAAGAACGGCTCGAAGAACTCTTGACAAACGTAAGCATAGGAAGATACAACATATTTAGAAGTATTATAGCAGCCTATCCATAAAGGGATATTGCGGTCTCCAGATTAACAACTGATTACCCAAATTGATTACATTGCGATAGAGAAGAAGCACACATCCAGTTTTTGGATGTCCGAAAATTTCGAGGGGCTAACTAAGTCCGAGCACTATCTGGTTGTAGCGAATATAAGAATGAGGATATCCACCACACCACAACAAATGCTATGTAATGTAAGAAACCGACCACAGCATTTCAAACTGCGTATCCTTCAATCTTTCGATTTATACCATTCCACCATAATGTCGAAGAATAATGACAAAGATGTCAACTAGCCATCAGATCGGCTAAATATATTGATCGATCCTCCTTTCACCCTCCTTTAGCACAATCTTTTTGGAAAAAATTGGAAGGAAAACCCTTTTTTGTCAAAATTGAGATGATGGATCTACCGTGATAGCAGAATTTTCCAATGCTATAACCAATTTCTCTTTCACCATTTTTATCCAATGATACTTTTTAGTTTTATTGATAGCTATAGCTGAACCTTAAATGTGATAAACACTGCAAACTCAAATATTCAAATACTTTCTCTACCTCCGATTAAAGAATCAAGCAATCATGGATGCAATGGCACCGAAACTAATAGACTGAAAGACACGTCTCCAGGATCGAAGAGGGTGGAAGGCTGCCATGTATCAGGGAGAGATTCCCAAAGGTTCGGAAACCCGTCAAGTAGGCAAGTATATTTTTTATTAGTATAAGGTAGTCGGCTTAATCGTTTTTTTGCTTTATATCTACGACGTAGTTTTTTATCATTTCGGAAAGCCATAAATATTTGATATAGTTATCTTTTCAAAATATTTACGTTATATCCTAAAGCATTTAAACGTTTTATTTTTTTATACACCAACGCCTTCCAATGCATAAAAATAAGTATTTTTAGGTAAACCATTAAATATCGAACGGCGAGCTATTTGTAGTTTGTCGTATTAAGTTGGATTAAAAGGTTACTTAAACACACCATAAAGATTTACACAATCAGTTGCCCATATAGGAGCAAATTATTTTTTTTATGTTATATTGACTGGTTTCGATTTAGAAACACTTGTTGAGTCGTAACTTACATTTGTTAAGAACCCCATTTCGTTGTTAATTTGTAATCAACCGATCAAGCGATAGGTATTCCGATCCAACCGGTACGAAAGTAGAAGCACGACTGTGGTGTAAAAGATACCAGTATCGGCGCTTACTCATACATGTGTATTCTATCAGCACAATTATGGTCAATAATCGATATTTGTAATATTTTCTAATCTTTATATTCCAGTAATCTAAAGATAATCATCGGCATTGCGCCATGATTCTAAGTGCAAGGCAAATGTTTATCAATTCAATCTCGAATGGCTTAAACGAGGTTACGATGTCAGGAGATCTATTATTAAACCAAAACTACATTGAGAGAAGAGAGAATAGTCAATGCGACTGCACAAATAAACAGTTTTGTACTAAAAACGTAACTTGTCAATGGTACAAATGAATTTCATCAATTAAATTGATACGCAATAATTAAGAAGTTAACATGTTAAATTATATCAAGGCAACAACAAGATAACAAGATAAGTCTCTGTGCCATTAGAAAGCTCCAATCATATATTGATATCAGCGATCCATTCGTTATCAATGTAAATACCAAGCCATCTAAATCATTGACATGCCAATTAAGCAACTAACTCGGCATAATCATTGATTTATGCATGGAGATGTTTATGTTTGCGAATAAGAGGCAAGGACAGGTTTTGGAAGGGCTGTTGACGCCGGTTGAGTCTCGAAACTTGACTGCGCAGACCCTTGTATATGAAAAGTAAAATTTTACAATTAAGTAATGTAAGCGATAATTATATTGTTATGAATTTGCATCAAGGAGATAGTTGCTCCTGAACTCTTGCAGAAGCGGATTATCTGTGCTATCGGAAAAGTTGATAGTTTTTGCTGGTCTTGGTAGTATGTGGCACAGTAGTGCAGAATATCCTCCTCGACGGCAGGATCATTCTGTTTCCTGCTTAGTTGATGTGTACTATTTGTTATATTTGGAGTGTCTACCAAACATGTTTGTCAATAAATATATTCTATACAGACATATCACTTCTTTTGATTGTCAACACTCCAAAAACTTTGGTATGCTAACAACTTTTTGTATATCCACTTACTGAAGTGGCGCTACAGTCCGGAAAGAACCTGTGACTCAACCAACATGCCTCTTCAATTACCCCGATCATTATCTAACTGCCTCCAGTTGCGCAATCCAAGTTGGTTAAGGTCGGTTTCTACTTGTGCGCGCCACTTAAGGCGAGGTCTTTACCCACTGGGCCCGACGTCTGGCTGGGACGACTCTACAAGCCATTCGTTCTACATGCTCTAGCCATCTTAAACATCCAATGCAGAGTTTTTTTTGACTAGCGGCATGTCGATGTACAGCTCGTATAGTTCCATTAGGACCGACGATTTTTCGAAGAATTTTTCTCTCGAATCGACCAAGGATTTCTTCATCCATTTTTGATATGATCCATGCTTCAGCGCCGTAGATTAGGAATGGGATGATCAACTCAAGAATCAGATTAAAGAAATCAAATCGAATGTGTCGGTCGTTTCCGACCTTGATGGAGTAGTTAGAATTCTCCACGTCTCCTGCACAGGCGAATGAGTTTTGGGAGGTATACTGTTATATGCGGTTTTGAAATCGATTAATAAGTTTCCCGTATCGATTTGGACTACTTGAGTTTTCCCAGGATTATCCGAAGTGTAAAAAATTGATCAGTTGTGGACTTTACTGGCCGAAAACCACACTGATAAGGGGCGATCAGGTTGTTGGTAAACGGTTTGAGGCGTTCACGAATTGTGAAGGGGATCGCACCAGCGGCCGTTTAATATCCACATAGCAATGCATCCATTCGTGCTCGATATTTGACACTCACGATTCCCTTACACCATGTCATGGAATCGCGTCATCCTCAAAACAATTAAATTCAGTCCGGGTGTACAACACACACACGCTGTGTATGCATGGGCATAAAGTATTTTATAGCCGACTGATAATAGACATGTGAGTACACAATAAGCACACGCCAGAAAGTGTATCATATGTTTATTGTGAGCTCAGCATTAGAAGTCCGCTGCAGTGAGTGTGTTTGGATATTGGATTGTGCAAGATGGACAATTATCTGAATGTCCGGGCGTAAAACCCCTAATATGCATATGAGGCAATCGAACACCGAGAGGTCAGCGATCGATGTACGATGGATATGTACGGATATGTTCGATAGAACAAAAGAAATTGTGTATAAATACCAAACAAATTTATTAATAAAATCAGTCTTGAAACTTACTCTCGACTCTCATAGTGTTTAACTGCGGCCGTAATTGGCCATACTCTTTCAGCGAGCTGCACCTTAAAAACAGTAGCGTGCTGCGCTTTAAACAGCCTAGGGCTTGCTAGGGAAAACGTTAGGATACCCCGTCCAACATTACAGAATAACGGCAATTGGGATCTTATAGGCGATGTTGAAGATATTTATGCCTCTGTCGTTGGCGCAGTTCAGAGTTTCTCCTTTCTTGTGGATCCCTCAACATTAACGGCAGTTTACATTTGACTATATTAAAATACTATACAGAATTTGTATGAATCTAGTACTTCATTGAGTATGGATACCACTCTTTTACTGAAATATTCCTAAAAGTTTTGGATTATGTTCTTATAACTCGAAAATTATTTTTACAATTGTGAAGAAAAACAGCTAATACAAAACTGCATTCACTGCATTATATTTTCTTACCCATTTCCACTCATAAAAAATAAATTATTCTTTTTTATAAAAAAAAACGTCTAATTGTAATCAAACAAAAACACGTTTATTACAAAATACCCTAAGTTGGTTTGTTCAAGTCGCATTGGTCCGTCCGTTTTTTCGCTCTTGTTTTGTACTTTTGGGCTTAAAATGAAACCATTTCATTGAATTTTTTTTCTAAACAATAGTTTCCTTTATTTTATATACATTTATCAATCACTTTGTATTCATTCATTTCATTTAATTAGTTTTACAATATTTATAATAAATATTATTACATTGTCAGTTATCATCAATTTTTATTATTTTGTTTTGAACTTTGTACAAAAATAATTCTTAAAAAAACGATCTACATTGTTTTGTTTACACTTAGTGGTAGTATATGATAGTTATTAAAATTTATTTATACTATGTATACAATTTTTTCCAGCTTTAGTCTCTAGAAAATTAGTTATTTCAACGAAATTTTAATATTTCTTTAAAAATTTGTTATATATATATATATATTTGTTCATTTGTTTAATAATTTTGTTTTTGATAAATATTTCTTAATGTTATATTATTTTTTTTTCATATCTTAGTTTATTTAAAATATGCAATGTTTATACGAAATTGAATTTATTTTGTATATATAAAATAGAATGAATTCAGTATAATACATTGTGTAATTATTTTGTTAAGTAAATGAGTGAATGAACCATATGTTTTTTTTATTTTTTTTTAAGAATGAAATGCAATAAATGTGTTGAATTAATTATGTTAATTATATAGTATCAATATTAATTATGCAATTTAGTTATAAACCTTTGTATATATATATATATATATATATATCTAGAATTAAATGATTTTTACATGATTACACATATGAATCACTTTATTAAATGAAAGGAGAACAATTGTTTATAACAATTTGAATTAATTTATATATTTTTTTTCTCTATTTTATGATAGTAGGTTTTTTTTTATAAATTGTTTGTTTTTAACAATAAATTCGACATGTTTCTAACTGGCCTCATATTGTTTTGTATATGAAATTGAATGTCATGTAATGTAAAACAAAACAAATATGTGAACAATGATTTCCAAATTATATAGCACTGCGGTGTTAAAAGGATGCATATATTAAAATGTAGTAAGTAATTATGGTCATCAACAGACTATCTACAATACAAGGTTAATATTTCTAAGAATATTTTTCTAAATAATACTATATACTAAAGAGTGTTAATATGTGTATGCCAAATATTTTACTTTTTTATATGTCTGCTCTTTTGTTTTAAAAAATGTATTCAGTATCCATTGTGTACTTCCAGCAGAAGTGCTATTTGGTGTGATGATTTAATGAACATAATTTAGGAAAGTTAATTAAATTAAAACCTTTACAGTATGGTTACAAGCAAAGCCTGTTGAGCTCTGCATAATTGCATTACCTAAGTTACATTACATAGAAGCGATTATGGCTAGTTTTCTGTGATTAGATCATGTTCTAAAGATCCGCAAGAAGTCAGAGTTTTCTTTATTAAGAAAGGAAGTGAAAGAACATTTAAAACCGATAAATCGTCACCTATATTTTTGAAAACACTGGAAACATTACATTACCTATATTTCATCAAGCATCTAAGCATCTCTACTTCAGAACATGCTTATTACTAGGTCAAGCTGGTTTAAATAGGGTCTCCACTCAGCCTTACATAATATTTTCTATACAAAGGAATCTTCAACAACGTTAGTGTATATCAATGTCGCACTTTTAGAGATCGTATAGATACATCGCTAGGACTTATAACGTAACCAGCCCAATCATGAATAAAAATTCCCCGATAGCTTTTTTATGTTCATTTTCCTCGTATTCTTAACGAACTTTGAAAAAAGGAAAAAAATCCGTTGGAGAAAAAGTAAGTATCACAAACTACAAACTACATAACAGCTGAAAGCGATCGGACTTCACAATATTCGTAGGAAAAAAATTGCATATGAAACCAAACTACGAACGCATTAGTATTTTTTATATGTTTTGAGGTGA
Organism: Rhingia campestris; assembly: GCA_932526625.1. Lineage (NCBI taxonomy): Eukaryota > Metazoa > Arthropoda > Insecta > Diptera > Syrphidae > Rhingia > Rhingia campestris. Next base: position 46,627,925 of record OW052182.1, on the reverse strand, counting down.
TACCTATGGATTCGAGGTATACCTTGAGCTTCTCCTTACTTTCCGATGGTTTCGATTTATGGTTTTAGTAAATCCGCAAAATTACACTTAATTCTTAACAAATCTGCTTTCGAATCACGAGATATTCCTCCTCCCGTATTCGAAGTGAACATTTTTTCCCCGTTGATTTATCCTGAGAAAAATAAAATCCATTAGAATCATAAACATCAATCTTGGCGTTTTATCCGCCCGAAAATTTATAAGCTCCTGTTTTTTTCTCCTTCAGTCTGGAATCTGTTGGTTAACCATGCATTTTACGTGAGCATCACTGATAATCTGATTTAACTGTGGGTATAATTTTTGTACGATCTTCTACTGTTATTCATATAACTACTGTTATTCGGTTTCAGCATACAATTTTTGGTCCCACCAATCGCAGAAGAACGCCAATATGAATAGTGTGAACAAAGACTTTGTTTTTGGAGGAAAAAAAATAACTACAGACAAATAGCACCCCGGAAATGTCCATGTACCACCAACAGTCGTTTTGGCTCCACTCTCCAAAAATAAATTTTGTCGGACTTAAATTATTAAGATAGAACAAGTAGTTGGGTCTTGTTTAAGATAAGAAATTGAACTCGAAAGTCAATATTGTTTTTAAAAAAATGGTCCGACAGAACCTGAACAGTGAACAAACTTCTCCAGAAATTTACAAAAGTTTTTATTGATCTATGGTTTGAAAAAAATATCAATTTCGCGATGTATTCACTTTGGTACATAACAATAATTATGTTTTTTTTTATGAAAACACTGGAAGTATAATAAAACTTTAAAGTATTTAGTTGTTTCTAAGAATATTGAAATTCACAAAACGTTATTTTAGTATTTCTTTACTTTAACTGGAAACATATGTTTGGGTAATCTTCGATACACGAATCTCTCGGAGCCTTCGTGAAAAGTACGTTATAATGATAAGATTTGTTGTTTTATTTTTAGCAAACAACTGAGTATGCGATAGAATTAAGAAGCCCACAATATATTAAATCAGGTTTCCTAACTACAAGTGCAATTACAGATTTTTGAGGTATAGTTAATTATTTCAAGTCTCGTTGTTTGCCGTTTTGACAAAAAAAACTTGGTATGCAGATATGTTTCGGTGGATACCACTATGCAACCTACAAAATACAGTCACAAAACAATGACGAAAATAGGCTGCAGAAGTTCAGCTATAGATTTAAATAAAGATCGTTAGGGGCGTCAAAGAAGGACGCTAGCAAAATACGCCATATGTTACCATTTTCTTTAATAAAGGCGAAAATTCAAGATACGGTAGCAGTCAATCACACGCACTTTTAATTTCTTCGATTCTATTTCGATAATTTCGATGTCTACCTTCTTGTGCAGACCACCTGTGCCTGTCCATTGCAAACGATTTTGTGGGGTATGAGAGGAACCGTAATTTTGGGGCTAGGAATTGAATTACAAAAACCCATCTGTAGGAGGACCATTTTTAAAATACCGCTGGAAATTTGAAGCGCCGTAGAGTCAGATTTCGAAGTAGACTGCGCCAAAGAAGAACCAGACTTCAACAAATTTAAGACGTACAATTGAAGCCAATCAGCTTAGTAACGAATCAAATGGAAACCTACAGTGCAACTTGAGCTAAGGCATACAAATACCAATGGTCCTAATTGGCTTCTCTGTGGTATTTCAGATTTTTACTTCAATTGGTTATAACACAGTTTCCCATTTTTGATGACCGGGAACGAAATTAGCTGTATGTCAACTTAATATGTAAATTAAAGTTCCGTTCCTGTACCACATACCAAAAACTATCATATTACAAATATCCACTCTCGAAAAATGTTTGCGAACTGCAAACATCCAATTGATACTATACTGTCTATATCATTTTGAACTTTATCTCGTTCGTCTGTTGACACAGGAGCTGAAGGTATGTAAACGACCATAGACAACGACGTGTGTTCGCTGAATAGGCTCTGGAGCAGTTGGAAACTGACCCTAATCTTCATCGAAAAATCATCTTCACCGATGATGTCCATTTCAGGAAAAATGGGTACGTCAACAAACAAAATTCGAGGGCATGGTGATCTTACGTGGTGGTGATGTGAACTGGCCAACGAGATTGTGCGATTTGACCACGTTAGACTTTTTCTTGTGGTGTTTTCTGAAGTCGCAAATCTATGCGAATAAGCACAAAACACAGCGGCCATCAAAGCCAACATAATCCATCGGTCAAATTCAGTCAGAATAGGAAGTGCATCTTGAAAGACCCTATAATTTGTATAGATGGAGTGGTGAATCTAGTTAATTCCTATGTTTTTTTTTTGTTAATATTGAGACAATGCTGGTGTTGTCAGTTGATGGCCTTATTCTTGCTTCTCAGATGCTTCGAACTATGATTATTTTTATGTTCATCATCCTGTATTGGTTTTGTTGTTGTGTCATGTTCAAAAGTGGTGTAGGATTTTGAAGGCAAACTTTCAATCACATATTATTACATATTTATTTAAAACTTGTCGTTGAATTTCTGCTTCCAAATCCCTACTACACAAACGGAATTACTTCGAAACACATTAGACGTTTAAGATGGAACGGACATTTATGATCAACGACGCATCAAAGAAAGATTGCGCCATAAGAAGCTTCTACAATTAGAAAACGACCTCTGCAAAGCGCCCAGGGTCATTCTGTAAGTAATTTTGGACAACGCATACGTTATTGGAGAATTATAAAAAAAAGTGGTAAAGGAAGGGCTTAACATTTAAGTTCTATTGTACCATATCGAAATAGTGAATTCCTCTATAACTAATCCTACTGCATCAAAAGGTGAGTCGATCCATTCCAGTATTTGGGACTTACACTTTCTCACATTCACAGGTCCATGATCTTGGTTTAGATAAAACTTTAAAAGTTGTATTGTTTCAAGCCGCTGAATACTTTGATATTAACACATCTGTATGGTACGGTATATCCACAAGTTTCACTTGCAACTTATATGAATGTGTCATCTCATAACCCTTTTAACTAAATGTTGTTGACAAATAGATAATTAAGTGGTGCGACGTACACCTGAAGAACGCTGAATTATAAGGCCTGTTCCCGTAAAGTAATTTGTTTACTGATCTTTACTGCAAAAATCTATTTGCATTCGTACGGAAACGGGTTTAAGTAATAATTAGTGAAATTCATTCGTACGAAACAAACCGTTCTGATCATTTGACCGTTCTATAACTGCTGCGGTAGGTAGAGGACGTTCGAATGATGCAACAACGATGCACACACTTTTGATTCAATCTAAGTGATAACTGTTCACCAACTGCTGCTTATGCTGGTTAGGTAAGGTTAACATAGCCAAATGATCTTTAAGTGATGTTGCATGCATTTTCACTTAATTGGCTATGTGAATACAAAAAAAAATAAAATTTGCGTTTCTTAGGCACGGAGAATCCACAGGAAATGCACAAAGAGCCATTGCATACCTTCAAGCGACTGTTTGGTGCGGCATTTACAATGAAAACCCTTATTTGTAAAAGGCGTAGAATGTCACCAACGTAACCGTAACCGTTTTTTCCACTAGTTGTTGAAAAAAGATTCACTTTTTTCGAACAACATTTTGTTCAGCGATAAGGCAGATTTCTGGCTTAATGGATACGTACATAACCAAAATTGACGTTTATGGGCTGAAGAACAGGGGTGCCAGCACGTAACTTAATACAATCGAGTTTTATCGAAAAACAATCGACGGTTGACAGCACATATTTTGGTTCAATCGACAATCCTCGACTGTACCGTCAGATTTGGCAGCACACAATCTTGCACATGACATTTGAAACAAAAAATCACTCGATAGAAAATAGTTACCGTCTGCAGGAACTAAACAAAATAGGTCTGTTCCCGTACAAAATAATATTTACTGATTCTTACTGATTTTTACTGATTTTTACTGATTTTTACTGATTTTAACTTATTGCCGTTCCCATACGCAAAAATAAGTAAAAGAGACAGCTCACGAGAGAGCAAAAAACTACCCCTCCATTAAAATCTGTAAAAAAAATTTACTGCAGAAATTTCTGTTGGTAAAAATCAGTAAACTGTCAGTTGGTATCTAAAAGTGACAACACGCTTGTTTTGACAGGTGATTTATGTCATTTGTTCTTTAAAAGGCATACAAAATATATACTTTTACTGTTTTTTACTTAAACGTGTTCCCGTACTTTTTGGTAATTTTGTCTCTTTCTGAGATAATTTACCCCCACTCCAAGAAATTTGAGAATTTACTAATTTTTACTGAAAAAGTACGGGAATAGACCTAATATGTCCACAAAAAACGAATTGAAATTTTGACCATTTTCATGAGTGGTCATCAAAATTTAGCTAAACGGATACTTAAAACTGCGCGAGAAGGAAAAAATTATGTATTGCGCCGGCCTGGAAGCAGCAGTTGAGATCAAAATCTTTGAACTTTGAAAATTGTTGTCTGTGTCATACTCGGCAAAACATTAGTACAGACATTACTTTCGTAACCCCACTGGCTCGGAACTGATGTCTTTCTTATGTTTCTTGGAAATCTTAATGAGTTGAGTATCATCAGGAAACATTCTTTGATACATACCCTAAACTGCTGCACAAAGCTAAGAAAAAAATCAATTTTACAATTTGTCGATCAAATCAAATCAATTTTCAATTTGTCGATGTTTTTCACATAATTCTAGTGGGTTTCTTTTATCTCTGAAACACATCCATCAAATTTTAGTATAAGGTCATTCTTCATCCTCACATTCCGACTCAAAGACTATCATTTTTTATTTGAACTTGGAAAATGATTTACGAATTTAAAATTCAAAAATACTCATTTGACACTTCATATTTACAATGACATTTTTAAGTGCCAATCACAATCCAACTCGTTTCATGTTACGTGCTGCCAAGATATATTTGTTTCGAGTTGCAGGTCGATCAACAATCCTCGATTGTATCAATTTACGTGCTGGCACCCCAGAAGAGGTTCAAGATCTGCAGTTATATCCACTCAAAACAACCGTCTGGTGTGGTTATTATCATCGATCATCGGATCGTATTTCTTCAAAAATGAGACTGGCGTCAACGTAACTGTAAATGGGGCTCGTTAACGCGCCATGATAACGAACCATTTTTTGATTGAAATTGAATCCCGAGAACTCGACAACATTTGGTACCGACAAGACGGTGCTAACGCCATACAGCCCGTGAAACAACGGACATCCTGAGAGACCGCTTCGGTGAACAATTAATTTAAAGCTTCGGACCAGTGAACTGGCAAACAAGATCATGCGATATCACGTCGTTAGACTTTTTCCTTTGGTGCTAAGTAAAGTCAAAGGTATTTGTGGATAAGTCAGCTACGATTGAAGCATTGGAGGTCAACATTACCCGAGTTATTAGCGAGATACCGACGAATATGCTCGATCAAAAATTGGAACGGCCGCATGGAATAGTTGCGGCACAGCTGCAGACAACATTTCAAAGGGATTATCTTTAAAAAGTGAATGTCAAGAATTATTCTTTATATTAATAATAAAGATTACAGGATATATTGGAATTTTGTGTGTTATTTCCCATTAAAAAATACCTCTTCATTGATCACTTATCACATGGAACAATTATTTTATCTCACATTAATATTTAAGGGGTCCTAAATTTAACAATAGCAACGGCACATTAATAATACTAGCGTTAACAATAGTCACGGTAATTAGTAACTATGTAAATCGAGAAAGGCGTATTAAAGAGTTGGCCAAACGAAACTAAAAGAACACTTGAAGTGCAAACAAAGCCTAAATTTGTACTAATAAAAGTTAAAAAACGACACGTCGTAAAAATTCTACCTAAAATAATTCTCATTTACTAAGTCACATTTCAACGATAACGATATTATTTGAACGATAATCGTTTAGCATTATTGAACCCCGCAGCAATTTTTCAACAATAAAAAAAATGATTTAGATAAATAAGTCTTAGTAAATTCAAAATATAACGGCTAAATTTCGCCCAGGTGTCAGAAAATAAGTCCTTGTATGTTATACAAATAAAATAAAAAAATAACAAGTGTGTGTTCTATTTTTATGTGTGCATTGTTCAACCAAGCTTTATTGTATATTTAGATTTGCTTTCATTTTGTATACAGATTTTTGTTTCCTTAAAAATTAACAAAAATAAAATAATTATAACTAATAGAGAAAAATAAAAAAAAAACAATAATTTATTTCATTTACTTGAATAAATCTCTTTGTCTCACTTACTCATTAAATAATTAAACTAAATGATATTTATTTATGCTCATTTCATTTGACTAAACAATTTCATTACGATTATTTATTTATTTTTTGTTTAATTTAGCATAATGGCCAAAAAGAAAATTTTATAAATAAAAAATTAATATATAACAATATCATAAGAATTAAATTGATAAATTAAAAGAAATTGTAATATATTAAAAATAATTATTGTATTTATTTGTATAAACTATGTTTGCGTGGTATTTTTTTATTGAATGTTAACAATGTGTTGGGTTAAATTGAAAGGATTTTTTTAATTAAAGTAAATCGGATAAACAATTGTAAGATGAGTTGTATATTTTGTATTTGTGATATATAGACTAATGATTTTTAATTTAATAAAATAACAAAAGGAATATAAGAAGAAAACTAAGTACACAAACCTACTATCGCTTATTAAGAAAAAATCAATTAAAATAACAATCATGGGAATGCACATTCTCAATCACTTCATATGCATGCACACTTAAAAACTACACAATATACAACCACATTATAACAACTGCTCATCCAATAATTTAGTTAAATAAAAAATAATTGAATTTTTAGTGAGGAGATTACACATTTTTAAAAACATTTTTTTTAGTCCTTTTTGTTGTCCTTTAATTCATATAAAAAAGCGTTTCATGATATGAAAAATTAAAAATTCATTACAATAGTTGCAGTGGCTTTGGACTTTATGCGTTGGGCTACTAACCGAGTTTTAAGTACCACAACGAATACCAAATAGTTTAAGTGTGTCGACATCGACAATCGAGTTGATATTTTTCGATTGTGTCGATTGATCTTGTTATTATATAAGCCAATCAACAAAGGACTTGATTATTGTAAAGCTGCTTTAAAAAAAGAATTTGTCGATATGTCTTCAATGGTCATTTTTAGATAATAATTATTGATCAAATTTGCAAAATATTACACAAATACTGCAAACAGAAATTATGCTGAGTTGTGTTTTCAGGAATCGATCACAAAAATAACGAAAAAGCAAGAAGCAGAAAGCGGCCACACATGTTGTTGTGCCAGAAAAGTTTAAGTATAAGCTAATTGTTTATGCTTTATCTTATCGATCTTATTGTTTCAAATATCACATACACATTAAGAAGTGTTTGTACATTTAAGGCCGAAGGAAATGTATGTTCTTCCAATACAAACCAAGTATCGGCAGTATTGAGATTCGGTGCTCAAAAGATTCGATGATCTAAGTGTAAGGAATGAATAGCTAGTTTTAAATCCCAAATTTTTTCATATTTTGGATTTTAAAATATTTTATTTCTTCAAGGGGTACATGTGTTAAACTGCTTTTTCATATAAGCACTTTTTGTTATGATCATTCATGGATAATTTTGATCAACTTATCGTTCAATAAAACTATGCATTCTTTTGGAAACAAAATATTTCTGTTATGAAATAATAAATAATAATGTTTCTGTTATGAAAATCAAGCGATTGTTAAATCAGTTGCTATCGAACACGGCTTCATACACAATACCAAAACGTCACTATTAATTGTTAATCGACACACACAAAAGAGACCTATGATCACATAGTTATTTATTTTGTTTTTTTTTTTTATTAGGAGGCAATGAGAGCAATAATAAGATTAAAAAGTTTTTCCTTACCAAAATATAATCATACTTTTTAATTAATAAATGAAACGCGGTATTCACATCATTAGCAATACTATTGGTAGAATACATACTCGACATACCAACTTGTGACAGAAATTTTAAATGATCACTAGCATATCCACGAGTGCGTATTTCAAAAATTTAAAATCAGAAACTAACGACAAAAGTTCAACTATTATGTTTCCGGACCACGATATGTTTTAAGAGCAATAATTTAAAACTACACAGTCAGAAAGTACAGTCCTAAAATATTGCCATAACAAAGTCATAAACTAAAGTATTTCAAGACAAAAATAATGTTCAGGAAACAAATATTTGACAGTCCACAGTTGGATGTTAGCAAATTATCATCAGTTATATTGAATCATTACTGCTGCTAATGTTTTCTCTAACTCATCATCAACTTATTAAATTATTCCTTAGCTGAAGATCAGAAATGTTACGTATACGCCACCGTAAATTATTTTCATATTTTTTAAAAAAAATTTATGAAGTTGACTAGGTATTTATTTTCTCTAATATTATATGATATCCCTTAGGTTAAGATTATACCTCGTTACTAACGGATATGTCCCTCTATCAGCTATATCATCTAAAAGTCAATGTTTCCGTTTTATCTGAATTTAATTGTAACGTTGCAAAAATCTGGGTGACGACACCCAATCCCAGGGCAACGCTGCTTGGTTAATTTCATTTCAAAATTGTGTTTTCTACGTTTGATGTCCCAACTTGTAATTTCCTTACACTTATAATTTATTATTTCCGATTTCGTAACCATTTTCATTTTTGGGTATAAAATAGCTATGACTGTCATTCAAAAGTCGTTCAGTAGTTTTCGCTTAAAGAAATATCTATTTAATCACTATAATAGTAGCATTTGTGATGTACTCGTTTTACCAACATTATGTGGTCTGTGTAGTTGAATTCTCGGCTGGCTACACGTTTATTGAAATGAAAGCCATGGCCAACTACTATTGTAGTTTTAAACAATTGCACATAATTATTTGTAGCCCAACTATCATTAAACAAAATTTTCAGTTTTGGCCAATAACGAAAAATAATTATTATTCACAAAGACGCCGATTCCTTCAAATTTCGGAGTAAACGTTCGTATAATCACATTTCGACATTATTTATATCATTTTAAGCATTGATAATCAAAATGCGTACTATTTGATCTAACGCCTAACTCGTGAAAGAGAAAGTTGCGTACGAACCAGTCGTGCACCCACCACTCGTTTTGTGTGTATCCACGTCATTAAAGTCGTTGGGATGACCGTATAGCCAGACACTTCTAATTGAAAGCATATTGGCATAGATCATAGATATATAGTACGTTTCTACTTAATAAAAAGATGTCTTTGCACCCATACGTTTGAATTCAGACCAAATGGAAGCCATTTCCTCTCACGAAATATCACAACACGGAGTTTGACTAAAGCACAATCAAAATGATTTTTGCAGTCGACAAGAAAGTACTTTTCCCCCAGCTTAAAGAAGGTTTTCTATTTTCGCTTGCAAAGTACTTTTCATGTATCGTTCGAATACGAATACGTAAAACGATAATCGTTTAAGGATTGACGATACTCTTTTATTCTTACAACTGATATTTTGTTGTCGAATTGCTTTCGTTTTATTTTTATTTTTAACAGCCTTAATATATGTCAATTCGGTTTTGGACATTTGTTTTTTACATTGTTTGCAAATCTTTCATTCCCCGATACAACTTTTCCATTATTTATAATCGTGTTTGTCATGAATACTGTTTACTTCGGTGCGTTTTTGAGAAAATCCTTTAAAAAAGGGACAAACTGATCCAAAGAATGAACACCAAATAAATGTTATATAAATCGTTTTGTAATACATAACAGGTCCCATATTTTATTTAATGATTTCCAAATTAAATATAATTTGAATTGAATTCGTAAACAGCTCTTTAGACAATAAGGGTACATTTTTCATGAACCTTGGCTCTGTAGAGGAATTCGTTTTGGATAAAACCTCTAATTTCAAATTCAATGTCAAACATGAATCAAATCCTTTCCAGAGCTCCAGAGCAACATACACATTCAGACCTCTTTTGTCGTCATCAACGTCAACGCAATGTTAGGTTTGATAAAAATCTCGAGTTCAGTTCAAATAAAAAGACTATGAGCATTAAAACGCACGATTTTGTCGGCCAATTGACGTCCGTTCTTCTTGAAAAGACTCGACCTGATTTAAAGTATTAAAAACTAAAAAGATCAATTTATTTTGTTTAGATATATCGGATATATTAAATTATTTGACAAAAAAATACTAAACTTGAGTAAAATCCACCGTAATCCTAATATCCAAATACCATTTGATATTGGAAGTGTTAATAATTTAGGAACAAAGTGCCGAGCGAGATATAGAAAAAATAAAATTTTAATTTTTTTAAATTTCTCATACGATGCGGCGCTATTAATTATCACAAAAGAAAATGATTCTCCCAACCAGTGAAGTAGGAGTGAATATGTATTTAAACATTAGTCCAGGGACCTTATTACGTATTACTAAATGCATGTGAAGTAAACGATGGCCACAGGAAAAGTGATTATGAAAGACGTAAAAGACACATGGACGATTTTTCGAAATGAAAACTTTTTTTTAAGCGTAACCAATTATAATCAAAAAAAAACTTTAATGTTATTTTATTAATCGTACAAAACTAGTAACGTTAAAACTAAGGCGTTTCCCGACTTACATAGTCGAATTTAAATGACGATTTGTTTCAACGACCATAATTATAACGTAATAAGAACTCAGGGACAAGAAAACGGAACAACTTGGAGGACTAAAAACGAAAGCATAATCGAAATCTATTTTGTCGTTCCTGACAACAAACAAAAAATCTTTTAAATGTCAAAAGCACATTGAACCTCCCACATCGACGAACCCAAAACACTTTTGGTAGGCAATAATATCAGTAATTTCAACTGTCAAGAAAAGCATTCAGAACTTAGCAACTCGAATTGGTCTTATCCTTATGAACGCATGAAGAAAGATTATGACAAAAAGCTAGACCCTGAGTCTTAACGAGCTTGTTACGCCTTATAATTGTTTATTTTTTGTATGGCAAGAGTTGTAAAATACTGATGTACTCTTGTAATGCAGTACTTTGTACTTGTAATTGTAAAAAATATAAGTATTCATTACTGGGTACAAAATTCACAAAGTACAAGTTTGTTTTACCATGGAGGTACTCTCTTCTAAGTGCACTTTTGACTGCAACTAAAGCTCCAATATTAACTGCTACAGATAATTTAATGACATAAAACCCGTACCTTTCCAACTTGTGAAACTCATACAATATGCAAAGAACTATAAACTATCCAATCCAGCCAAACCTTGGGAACCCAAAATCCCTAAGATCTGACTCAAAGGCCAATACACCAGTATCGTAATTGTGTTTGTATTGTGCAATTATAGTCAAAACAATTAACGACAATGGAGACTTAGATTGAGGATTGTAGAGTGCAAACAAGAGCTGAGAAGTATAGCTATTAGCACAATTCGGCAACAACTTTCCTCAAACATTTAACTTCAAAAGCACAAAACTACGAAACCAACTCAAACAACTGACAGAAATTGTTGTATATTTCAACATGCTAATGAAAAATACCAACGCAACAACGGGAAGAAGGAAGACGAATTGAATCCGTAAAGCGTAAGCGTCCTTGAAGTCGAAAAGTTATTTTCCCATTTTATTATCAATAAAACATTGATTTGTTAAATATAAACAGTGGTCTCTGTAAATCTCTTCGGCAATCGGCAAGAAACAATTCGTTTCACAATGAATCCCAACCGTGCAGAATGTTGGGAGAGCGAGGCCAACAAAGCCTCGATATAAGATGGAGACAAGAGTTTTTGAAAACTGAATTTCGGAATTTGAACCAGGAACCCCGAGCCGAGTAGTGTAATTTACTAACAACTATGCCAGTGTACCTATATGTCGACATGTCAACATTGGCAAATTGGGCAGATCGTCACGATCAGCAGGATATCTCATTTACGTTCGGGAAGTCTATTTAGTCTATTTAGGAATAAAGTTCGTTCTACTAAAAGCGGGAACCGGGGCTGAATTCCAAAACGCAGGTCTCTGCACTACTGCTTAATCGAACGTTCCAAAGCGCAAATGAATTACTAAATACTTATCTAAAACGCATTGTGAACGCATCAACTGCGCAAACAAAAGCAAAACGAGCATCTTGTATGATGCGAAGTAGCACAAAAACATTCTAAACCTGGCATCATAAAAGCAATGTGCATTCACAATGCGCATTTTTTGACGTTCTGGAATTCAGCCCGTATCAAAACCGTATAAATAAAACCACGGGCCATTTCAAACACAAAAATCTTTGAAAATCTCCGTTGCGTTGATGAACTCAGGAGGTGAACTTTACAAACATATACAGCAAAGTAGGCTCGGTTCAACAAAAGGAAAGGCTTCCCAGCTATTTGACCGGGACATTAGAGGAATACCTCGCATTAAATGGCCCGCACAAGTAGAAACCGACTTCAATCATCACGAAGTGCGCAAGTGGAGGGAGATAACTTCGGATGTCGATAACTAGAGAGACATGCAGGTTCGCCTCGGACTGTAGTAAAACTTGAGAAAATAAGTGAGTCAGCCCTGTCAAGTTATCCATTTCCGAAACAAAAGCCAGTTCCAATCGGAACTCGATTTGATTTCGAAGTTGCAGAGAAAAATAAACGATGGTTACAATCGCGTTAGAAGGATCCCGCAACAATTCTTCGTCGGACAACTTTGGAAGAAATGCCCGTAGCAATCAAAAATTATTGACTTAACGCATTATGCCGCTGTTCGCTGTAAAAGATAATCAGCCCTATCGAGGTATCCGTCGGAGCGGATAATTTTCCGCAGCGCATACTTCGTCGGAGGTTCAAATTCCATTCGAGGTATGTGTCATCGAAGAAAAATACTACGCAGACGCGACGGCTTCACTTCACTACAATTCGTAAAGAACGCACTTCAATTCAATTCGTCGGGATGCGTTACAAAATGTCGAAGAAATATTCCGAACAGCTATTCGGAAGAATACCTCGAACTCCGAATCGTACAAAATCGGAGAATTTTCCGCTCCGACGGATACCTCGATAGGGCTGAAGATCAGTTCGGAGTAAAAATATGTAACGATATCTCTAAAAAACAAAATTAAATGTTCTTAAAAAATATTTCGGAATTGTTAAAGAAAAATAATTTAATTTAAGAATAACTGCAAAATACATTTCTTTGTTCTCATGACTCCACATCACAAAAACCAAAAAGGACAAACGATTTTTTCAAACGTAATGCAATCTCCTCGCAGGAATAAAACATAAAATGAAAACGTCCCTTTCATTGCTATGCTATGTGTCTTCCTCAGTTACTTTAGTGTTTAAATTTATTATTATTAAATTATCAATCAATTGTTAAATATAAGTTTGGTATAAAAAACTATTCCTCATATATAATATTTTATATATATACGTTTATTTTGTTTTCTATATATTTATATATATACTTTTAAATTATCGATAACCAGTTATGAAAAAGTTTATTTAATTTGTTACTTTTTGTTGTTGTTTGTTTTTATATATATAAATCCATTAAAAGTTAAACTTCAGTGTATTTGTTTTTGTATTTATTTCATTTTATTAAAAATTTTATTTAAATAAATTTTAAAATTATATTAATAAAAAAAAACTTAAAATTAAAAATAAAATTAAATAATTAAACATTTTAAGATTTTTTTTTATTTTTTTGATTTTCTTGACTTAGCCTGTTTGGGGATGGAGTTTGTTTTGTTTGTTGTTTATAATTATAATTTATTTAATTTTTTTTTCTTCTTCTTTATGGATTAACGTACTTTTTACACAGTTTTTAGTTTGTATTTATTTTTAAATTAATATTTAATTGTTTTTATAATCCTAAAATTTATTTAACCACATCGTAATACCATTCAATCGATAATATATATAAATTTCTATTTATATTTATGTATGCGTGTGTTGTTTTTAATTTTTTTTTGTTTAACTCTTTCATTGCCTTACAAACCACATTTACAATATTTATAGTTTTTTTTCTTGTTTTATTCATTTTTTAAATATGTAAAAAAATAATTTACAACTTTTTTTTCATCTGTTACTTATCATTCATTTTTGTTTCGTTTTCTGTCGGACTTATAAGGTATATGTATAGTAGGAAAGTTTTAGTTAATATTTAGGAGTAGAAAAGTTCATATGGTTAGAAGTAAAAATAAAATAAGGGGATAGAGGTATGTTTTTAGGGGTATTTTGTAGGGGGATATCCTGCCTTTTGTTTATTTGGTGAAAGCTATGAAATATGGCCTCTTGGAGTGTTTTTATTTTTTTTAGAAATATTGGAATTATTTAAATTTTTGGATGATTTACCTTCATAAAAGTGCAGTCAACCGAGGGACTATGATTGTTGTCATATGAGTAAAATGGGATTAGATGGGGTGGGAGGGTTGTGCCAATTGTGTGACAAATTAACTATTATGGCTATTCTGTGAATGCCTAGACAAGATGGTTAAATGTTTTGTAAATTAAGGTGCCAACTAAAAAATTGATATATATATAGTGTTTCAAAAAACGAGGAATGGTTGTGCCTAGTTTTTGGGGTTCTTAAAGAATAACATCAGGAAAGATGTTCTATTGAACTTATGCATGGCGCAATCACATATCACTAAGTTTTTGCATAATCGTAGGTTCTATGAGAACCATTTCATCCTCATCACAACAAACTTTCGACGTTTATTAGAAACGCCGGCCGCCGAAAAGTGATGATCTTCTTCCTGCAAGATCATGAACACATAAGATCGTGGCATAAAACGATTGATAAATGATCAGGCGAAAATCGATTTGTGCATACTGTCGGGCTCTGTCATGTATGCATTTAGTGGCACTATTAAGTCCAATAAGGGTTTCAAAACTAAAATACTTTTTATGATAATTCGTAAACAAAGAAAATTATTTAATAGTCCGACTGCCTAAGAAACTATCTAATGCCTAGCATCAGATGATCGTGTAAGACTGGATTTACTAATTTATAAAATTTAGACATGCTCGACCATCTAAACGTAGATGGATGTTGATTTAACCATCTACGTTTACTAACCTAGAATCGCATATTACCGCATCCGTGGAGCAGTTAACGAGAATATAGCTTACTATTTAAATAGTAAATCCTTTAGGATATCGCTTACCATAGAATAACCACACACAACTGCTCGATTTATACTCAATCATGGAATAAACTTGTTCAATTTTGTCAGAAACGATGAACCAAATCTGGTCTAAGTTTACTGGCGAATCACTGACAGCCGCTCTAACCGTGATTCTTGGAATCCATTTTGTAAATGCATGCAGTATTCAAAAAAGTTGCCCTTTTTCAAGCCCTATACTATTAACATGCGGAAAATTTCTAAATTAAGCCATGTATTCAAAAGCCAACTACTTCTCATGCCTTGTACCATGGCTGGGCAAAGGGATTTAAACATATATTGCTGTTGGAAGCCAGCTTGGCACTACCCCATGAAGCACTGCTGTATTCTGTGCTCAAGCTGGCTTTGGACTATGCATTTGAATTTAATACTTGGGAAAAGTTATTTGACGATGGATGCTACCTTAAAGCCATCTCACACTTTTGAACATTAAAAACAGCTTCTGTGTTTCGCTGCGCGCAAAAATAACTCCACGCCAAGATACGATAAAGTTTTTTTGTTTAGAAAAAATAAAACCTAAAACCTATTCACAACCACACCCACCAACTCTGAACGCCCAAATTCACACACACACACCCTCATCATTCGAGAGAAGCGAAAACCCTCAAAAGAACGTCGACAATATCTTCGGTTTGGAAGTGGGACGAAAGGCAGGATTGGGTGCATTTTTCTTAATGGGTTATACGGATATCTCGTAGTTCATATCGTAAACACTAGCACGATCTGGTGTCGGTGTTGTGGCTCTCTGTTGATTACCCACCGACGCGGGACCCAGGCTATTCGCCGACATACTATTCACTGAATTCACCACACTACCATTGTTGCGCGCTTGCTGTTGCTGCTGCTGTTGTTGCTGCTGATCCATCGACTGCATTTCCATGGAATCGGTCATCTCAAGAGCACGCACAAATGACATTGGTCGCGTTGGTGTTTGTTTTCGCTTTATCTGTGGTGATGGTTGAGATTGCAGGTTGGGATTTGGAGGGAATACAGGCACTCCGCCACGCAGTGCCGGTTGATAGCCACCAGAACTACTATTACCGGTCGCACTGCCAACGATTGTATTCGTCGACGATGACTGAGCGACCACTGTACTGGTGGAGGGATTATTCCCACCGTACCTCATCATACCATAGGGCTGTGATGTTTGAACTGGATTCGGTTGCAGATGCTGTGATGTGGCCACCACTATTGTTGGACTTGTCGGATTCGATCGATGGTGATGGATGTCGTATTGCATTTGGTGTTGTTGTTGTTGCTGTTGCTGCTGCTGATGGTATTCATTCAGCGGTAGGCGGACTTGATTAAGAGCATGACTTAGCGGATGTTGCGCCATATTCATATACTGGGCGGGATGATGATTTGGCATAGTGCCTGCACTATTTCCACCGCCAGTGCTGCCATTGTTGAAGCCAGGCGATGTATCCTTCCACATGTAGACACCACGTTGTGGACTACCTGCAAGTTCTCGTATATTATCGACTGTGTTGTTCGTTCGAGCGTAGGACAATTCGTTGGCGACGGGACCACCACTTCCACCACCCTGTCGGACTAGTTCGCCTTCGGATAGAAAACGTCTCTGCGGCGAACCATATTGACTATTATTGGCTAACATCATTCCCCCGATGGCGCTGCCAACTCCCATGCCACGTTGTTGTTGTTGTTGCTGCTGTTGTTGAGCCAGACCATTGTGGTGGAGCATCATTTGTTGCTGCTGTTGTTGTTGGGTGGGAAGACCAGGTGCATACTCGTAGTAGATTTGTGACGGTTGTTGTTGCTGATTGTTGTTGGGCTGTAGCGATTGTTGTTGATTTAAGCCAACGGCAATGAAATCGGGCCGTCGTGGTTGAGTAGGTGTGCCGGGATTAGACCTAAAGGGGAGATAAGATTGAGAATTGATTAGAAATTACTTATCAATGGGATGTTTGATGATACAACTATTTGCCAACATGTTGTGCAGTCAAAACAGACGCTTCTTTTTTAACAAAATAAAACAAAACTAATGACTGACCAAAAAGGAAAAGAACGCAAGTCTGGTCAAGTTACTGAATGAGGACGACCAACAAGTACGAGTAGTATGTTTTGAGATTTAGTGAGTTTTGTTTGTGTATTTGCATAGCAATTACTTTTCTAAATGAAATGGAACAGAACAGAATGTAGATGTGTAGTTTTTGAGTAGCAACCGACGGCGATTATGAAAGAAAGTTCTCTATAGCTTATGATGGGCAATATTTTTTTTAAGGCGCCGAGATATCCCGATAAGTAAGTCGTTAGTTAGGAAGTGATTTAGGTGATATATTTACACCTCTAAATTTTGTATTATTTCAATATAGAAGAAGAGAAGAAGTTTTCAAGCAGCAGAGAAATTTAATGGTGGAGAAAGATAAGGCCATTCTGCAAAACTAATCGGCTCGTAGATTGTTACAATAAGTTGCCTGATATTTGTTGGAACATAGACTTTATGCCTAAAGAATATTGTCCCAAAGTCCAAAAAATATCGAGTGTATTTGCTAAATCACAGCAAAGGAATTGCAGGCGTTCCTATTTTGAAATATGCATCATTTGTTCGAACCGCTGATGGTGACAAACCGATTTTAGGAAAAATAGTGACAACAATTGATTATAAAATTAATAAAAGGCCAATTACTCTTTATCTAGTGCCATCTCTGGATCAAGAACTTTATCTTGGTATTGATTTTTGACGTGATTTTGAGATAGCTGCCCTATTAATCTCGTCTTGTCAATCTCGTCAACATCAAAGATGATGTGGTTGACCAAAACTCTCATGAGCTAACATCTGCTCAAACTGACGATCTCCAAAGAGTTAAGAAAATGTTTCAGTTAGGTCTGAGCAAAACACTTAGTGAAACACACGGTTGACACAGGAGAGGCAGTTCCCATTAAACAACGGCATTGTACTGTGAACTTGATAGAATGTTTTCACTGGGAGTCATAGAAAAAGCAACAGCGTCTGGAATTCACCTGTGTTCTGGTTCGTAAGACAGGCGAGACACACTATATCTCAAGTGTTAACTTGAAAGACCGTGTTGGTAGATACCCCTCGAGGCATCTTCACTTAAGAAAACGGCATTTACAGTACCTGGAAGACCACTCTACCAATATACTGTGGTGCCCTTTGGACTGTATAACGCGGAGCAGATTATGTGCCGATAAAGTTATCCGTTTTCCATAATTGAATCGCACCGGATTTATTTTATTTTTGAGCGGAAATCCTGCCGTTAAAACTGAGTTGTTAGCCCTCAGTTTGGTAGGCGATCCTCCGATCTAAGAACCAATCGATCTCGAACCAATGATGTTAGAAAGTTTTAAAAACGGATTTATAATTTTTTTTTACTGCAAAGTAAGGGAACAGACATTATATATGGACAAAATGCTATTTAAAAATAAATGCTTCCAAATCGTATTTCAATACAAATATTTTTATTAACAAACCTTTGCTAAGTTGCATTTAACCAGGAAGACGTATAAACCGCGAAATGCAATTAGCTGGGTACATTTAAGCGGGAAATGTTCAGCTATTTTTGGGTGAAATTTAATGTGCTCCTAATTATAAACGCAATTATGTAGGATGACAACGTTCTGTTCGAAATACGTATCGCGCACTACGTCCATTTTAGGGTCAACACAATCATCCATCAAGCAATTAATTCGATTAAGTATGGAACGTTTTCGCACCACGTTTACTCTATATCATAATACGCATCCACAGAGACTTCGTTAAGTGCGTACAGAAGAAGTAATTGCTGCTGTAGAGCTTAGCGTAGAGGAAGACCCGGATCAGTCTGTCCGCCACCGTACACAGGTATTGGATATGTGTCCTTTCACTTTATGGAAAATTTTGCGGAAAGATCTTGTTTTGCGTGCTTACATAATTCAACTCGTGCATGAATTGAAGCCACAGGATCACCTAGCAAGCGTAGATTCGGTGAATGGACCCAAAACAAGATTGCCGTTGATTCCAATTTTCATAAGCGAATTTTGTTTAGCGATGAAACTCACTTTTGATTGAATGGATTCCTCAATCAACAAAACTGCTGTATTTGGAGCGATGATAATCCTCTAGTGTATGTTGAGACACCGTTACATCCACAAAAACTTTGCTTTATGGGTTTGTGGAATAATTGGTCCTCCAAGATCTTGTGATTTAACGCCGCTTGACTATTTTCTGTGGGGATATGTGAAGTCGGTAGTCTACACCGATAAACCCGAAACGAATAACCTCTTGCAGGACAATATTCGCCGCGTTGTTGCCGATATGCGGCCACAAATGTTGGAAAGTAATCAAAAATTGGACCTCCAGATTAGACTACGTCCGAGCCAGCCGTGGCCGTCATATGCCAGAAATCATATTTAAATTATAATGCCAGAAGATAATCTTTAGAATAAAGTAAATTTCATGTCAATTTCAAAAATGATCTTTGTTTTATTCCATTTCAAAAACACCCTTTGTATACATTGGTGGATAGCTTCTCAGAGTGGACGATAGTCGTCGATAGTACAGATACTGAGACTCATATTAAGCTTTATCCGTTTATTTAGTTTTGGTTGATTCAAGGCAGAGTATTGTACCACCATCACCGTGGCGCAAGGATGAAGCGACTTATCAGTGAAGGATACGACGATCACAATTCAACTGATACTAAAACGCAGTGCACTGACTTTTGGAAGCTGAATGATAAGAAAGCAATCATTTCGGGACTTTCGCATGTCCTTAGTTTTTAATTATATAAGTTGGTCCATAAAGTATGACCCTATGTGGAAAGAGCACGTTTTCTAGTCCGTCTGGATGTCGTTCAATGCGACCAATATGGGACCATATAAGCATTGGAATTTCCAATATTTGTGAGTTGTAACGCCTATGGGACGTGTCTCTCTTGGTTTGTAATGTACATACGATTTTGATAAATACCAAAAAAAACTTATTTAGACAGCGTTGTAGATTTAACGTACAAACGTCGGGATAGTATCATAACAAATGATTCGTATTTTAGGTTTATTACATTCCTCTCGTAGAGACCTGGCTTGCGTTTGCTATAAATCCCGGAATATTTTCTATTTGATAAAGATTTTAGTTGAGTTCGGCGAATAATTGTGCTGTATTACTTAAAGTAGAAGAATTAATTTTAATTTTATAAACTTCAAGGTTAAAAAAAATCCCACAATACACAGAATATTCGAAACTGAAACAATTTTCTGATCGAATCGTATCTTACTGTAGTTGAAGCCAAAACTAATTTTGTTACCAAGATTCTATTATATTGGTTAAAGGTTATTTACTTGTTAGAAACTATTAAATATAAATTTCAAATTTTTTAATATTTGTATTAAAATTTTATTTTGTAAGCATGACCATGGTTTGTTTTGAATGATTTTGGAAATACCTATGATAAATGTTTTTTTTTTTTGTTAATTTTTGAATTATTTTAGCGATCTAATTTTACTAACGATGTTTTTAATGAAATGCAATGGACACATAAAAGCATAAACGTAAAGAAACCTCGAAAACTAAACATAACACAAAAACAAAAATAAGTAAAACATACAAAAGTCTTATAACAAAAGTAACCATCACAGAAATTCAAGACGCGATAATATCGTATGAAAAAAAAAACACAAAAATTGACAAAAGCCCAACCACAGCACCAAAAATTAAATGCCATTTTTTTTTTTAATTTTATGTGGTGAATGAAAACCATTATTGCAAAGACGGTGCGTTTCAATGTTAACATAAAATTGTTCGGACAAAATTCGTTTTCTAAAAACACTTATGGTTTATACATAGCTCACAAACTCACCTCACCTGTACTCTTGTTTTGTTTTGCAAACAACAACAACGACGACGACGGGCATATTTTAACAATTAAAGTTTGCTTCTGGCTGAAGACTGATTGAAAATTATAGGAATTAATAAAATGTTGTTGTAAAAGCAATGGAGTTGTGTTTTTTTTATCAAGGCTATTCTACATGGATACCAAAATTTGTGAAATTATTTGTATGGACGATGAATTAATTTTCATTTTGTATGGTGATTTTTTTTTACAAAATGTACAATTGAGCAGGGTTGCCATAAAAACACTTTATTAACAAAAGTATTTGTATTATATTATATTTGATTAAACAATGTATTTCAAAAGCAAATTATGTAAAGTAAGAAGCCAGCTTGGTTTTAGCTTATATTTAGGGTGACCCAAAATATAATGCCCCATCGAAGATGCAATAACTCTTGCAAATGGCGGCAACTCGCAGTTATGTTGTTAAAACAAACAGATAGAATACACGTCGACAGGCTGTGGAAGGCTATACTCCTCAAGATGGCGGAATACAATTGACTATTCTCTATGGAGTATTTCGTCAGTGATGTTGGCGCAAGGTGAATTTCGGCGCATATTTCTTGGCCATCATACACCAACTGGGCAAACACTAAGGTGTTAAGCCGATCTACTCAAAAAGCCTGAACATCATGTGACAGAAGAACGCCGAAAGGACCGTTCCACTCATGCGGTCGAGAATATCGCTGCCGTAGCTGAAGATGTAGTGAAAGCTCCATCAAAATCGGCTAGACGACGTGCCAGTTCTCTTAAGCACGTCTTGAAGATGTACCCATAGAAAATATGCCAATCATGGCTAAAATAAGCTGAGGAGCATTTTCATCTGAAGAAACAACATACGCTCTTCTGGATTAATGTATAATTCACGAAAAGCTTTTACATCCACTCAAAGTCACTACATGGTGCGACAATACGACGGAGGTATCATTGGACCTAATTGTTTCAAGATCGCCGTGGGTGCACGGTTACTAGGACTGTGAATGTTTTTATTGCCGCAAATAAATGATTCGTGACAGGATGACATATGGGTTCAACAGGACGATGCAATCACACGCGCAGTTTTGGCGACTTGTTCTGACCTGCAAGATCACGAGGCAGACTTTGACCGCTCATATCTCTTTATTCCGGTTAAACTCCTAAAGAGACAGAGAGTGCAAAAACGTATCACCAAGTTTTCTCCAAAATGCGGCAGAAGTAGCTCGAATTGATCATGTACAATGGTGGCGCCCACTTTTTTTATAATTTACGCGCACTAAAGGGGTTATGAATACCCGTTAAATGTTTTACTACTGTACGATCGTTAGAGAAGAGGAAGAAAGAGAGTGATAGAAAAGATTTTGGATGTCATCATATCATCATAAAACAGATTTGGGAACGAACATAAAGGTCCAAATTTACATTTAAAATTATAAAATTATGTTGTTTCATTTTAAAGATATAGCAAAACAACATCAAGTCAGAGTTTAAGGCCCACCCTGTATTATACTCAGGGTGTATAGCATTTTTTTAGTTTGGCAATGCGATCACAAAGACTATTACCCAACTGAGTACAATCAATTCCGACTGCTAAAGTACACAGCGCGACCTCCCAGTTGCTTTGCTAGTTACTTATACTTAGATTCAGTAACCGACCCATTTGCAAAGTCTTGGCGGCAAGGCGGAGTCAACAGTGGAGTTTACATTTCCTGTTGGTTTTTTCAGAGCCACTGAATAGGAAGAACAGACGTAGAGATTACAAAACACAAACTGTAGCGTTCAATTTCTTAGTTGATACTGATCTCGAAAGGTCTAGCCAAATAGAACTATCTCTGATGACTTTGGAATTTACCGTCAAGGTACCACGTATAACAACTTTTACTAAGAGATCGTCAAAATTCTTGAATAGTAGATTCGTTCTAATGACATAGAGTCCCTGTGTCACTGTGATCCAGGCACTTTTTTTTTAATATCAGCCTAAAATAAATATGACTGGGAACGCTGTGGGCTCAGGGGCGCAAAGGTTAGGTCGATGAACTGCCGCGTAAAAGGTCTGGATTAGATTCCCAGGTATAGATTAGGTGTACTAACCAAAATCGTTTCTTCACAATCTCTTCTCTCGCGATGATCTGACCAATCATCTGAGTAGTACCAATTGTCCAGAAAAAAGCTTATCTTATGGTCGGATCATACGCATTAGAAGACAAGAATCGCACTCAACGCCAAAATTTAAAGGGAAACGTCGACCATATAATAGCTATATTTTGCAACGGGAAGCTACGGAAAAAATTTATGTCGAGCACAGCAAACAGCAAGAAATTACAAGGAAGTCTCTCATCTATATCTTCACCATCTGTGCAACAAACCACAAACCAGGTGTACCGAATGGAATGTGGAATAGTCCATCGAATTTTAAGACAATAATCATCACTCTCATCGCGAATGATAACTTTAAAGGGGGATGATTGAATCGAGAATTCCGATCCTGAAGAACACACAATGAACACCAGCTAAACTGAAATTTGCCAGTTTTTATACTGTTTATACGAACATTTGCAAGCATATATCGGATTTTAACAAACTTATCCAACTGCTGGGAAACGCAAATAATATCTACTTCATTGGTAGCTGCAGCGTGTCGTTGTAGAGGTATTTAGGAAATTTGATAATGGCGAAACGAGTTAGTCTTGTTGTTAATTAACAACAGACAAAGCCTTTTCAAAGACGGGGACAAAACGGCCCTGTCCATGATAACATCGTTGAGGTTAGGAGTTCAAAGGGACATCAGAATACGATTGATACATGGCAACCGACGGACCTTCAATTAAATTAACTGGTTCTGCTAGTACTACGCTACGCGGCGAATGCTGGACCATATGGAGAATGGAGGAGAAGATGCATATAATCGCAAACATTGTGCAGTACTAAGTGGATAATGATCCCATGAGTTAAGTTCAGAGAATCATCGAATACTAGCTCTCAGATTTAAAAAGAAATTGAAGGCCAAACCTCTAGTTTAACGATCAAGCACTTACAAAAAATAACTGAAAACAGTGTGTTTTATATTGCGATAAAGAGTTTTTGAATTCCCTTATAGTGTTTGAGCACAGCGCAGGCATTTAGGATGTGAGGAGAAGAAAAGAGGAGATACCGATGTGCGTTGGTTTTAAATGGTTATGGGGAGGAAAGACCGAGCTTGGTAAAGCATTTTACATATGTGTTGTTCGGTATAGGAATAAATCTCTATTCATAGGAGTACTGATAGGTTCCACTATTCAGTGAACGTGATGCTATGAAAGCCGTATTGTCGGCCTTTAAGAAGTTTTTTTGATTAAAGATACGTCCTAGGCAGACGGTTTTTTAGCATTTCCTGACCTATGCAAAGAAGGGAGGTAAGTGCCACTAAGAAGATTCCCCTTTTTTAGAAATGTTTTTTTTATTTACTCGGGAAAATTCCTGTTGAAAGGACAGATGGAAAAACTTACGCAGTGGTTTTGCCAGGATAGCATCTGGACTAGCTGATTTGTATATGTCAAGATCTAATAACACTTTTTCGACGGTGCGAGCACGAAAGTGGATTGGTTTAGGAAGTGACAATCAGGCAACGTGGATGCAGTGTCGGGATTATAGACACTGGATGCAAATTGCAAATCGAGCAGCAAGAATATTGGCTTTATCTAGAGATGTGACAGATAGAATCTCATTGAATTGTCATTTTCATAAAAGTTACCCCAAATAGTCGAACCAAAGGTATATGGCTGAGATAACCCATGTTGTCATGTTAAGTTAGATAAAGTAAATATTAAATAAATTAGTTTAAAAAAATTAAAGCACTTAATTTATTAATAATTTATATTTACTTTATTTTTGTTTGTTTAAATTATATTTCTACATAGCTATCAACGTTTCACTGTAAGCACTGTGAATGGGCTGGAACAACATATATTTAACTTTTTAATGATAAAAACTAAAACCAACACAAATTATGTTTACAAACAAAAATAAAGAACAAAAAAAAGTCAAACCAAATTTGTATTTAAAAAAAAATTCAAATTTCGTTAAAATATAATGCAGGTAATTTTACAAAAACAAAACTATAACACATATCCATCGTTGATCAAAACTAAAGCAACTTTTTTAAATTCATAACGTTTAAGTCTTAATTACCCGTGAAGGTAAATATTTATCGAAGGTACTCCCAGCTATGTCCATCTGGTCGCATGCACCAATTTATTTAAGTTTATATTATTTTTAAAATTATTTTAATCATTTTTTCAAAATTTTGTTTTTATTTTGCAAAAAAGCAACATTTTTGATTGTTTTTTTTTTTATTATTATTTTTACATAAAAAGAAAAAAAAACAGATTTGAAAGATTATAAGTGAAAACTTATTTTTAAAATAAAAAATATAAAATTTTCACGTTAACAGTATTATGTACAAAATATTCAACTGCCCGGAAAAGATACAAAAAGGTATAGGAAACAAAAATAAATAAATAAATGTAAAATAATTAAAAAGCTGAAGGATAAGGGTAAAGATATAATTTATACCAACCTTCGGACTGGACTAGACATGGCTAAGGGGGTCGCTACTCCCAGCGCCTTCATTCGTTGCTGCATTGTAGGTGTTGCTGAGGTAGCGGCTCGATTTTGTGCTGCCACTATTGCTGGATTGCCCGGATGTGTTGGATGATCAGGCGAAAGTGCATCGGGATTATAGACTCGCTGTGGTTCTAGCCCTCTGTTTCAGATATAAATGAAAGCATTTTAAAGGACTGGTACAAAGGTTTTATTTAATTTGGACATATATATTTTTACAATGGCTGTTTCAAATTAAAAAGAATGCTCATAATAAGGGAAAGTCACTGCAACTTAGTTGCTTAGGAATTCAAAAGAATTAAAGGTCAAAATGTGGACTTCGTGATTATATTATGAAACTGTGGCTTTAGTCTTACAGCTTTTATATGACGACTGCCGGCCATAACAAATCAGATCCAATCCAATGTTTAACATCCAGGTGGATCTAGGAGCAAATCTAAGATCTAAGATTACCGGTAACGTAAGACGATCGACACTTGAAAAGAAGAGCAATCAACTGTCGTATAAAAACATCTTCTATAAGACTTTTATTCGAAAACCTTTGTTATGTCTCTGATAATGACATAGTGGATTCAGTGGCCTAGTAGTTCGTGAGTAGGACTAATCGTGATATTGAGAACAGAGTCTTTATAAAATGGGAGCTGTTGGTGGAGAGGTTCCAAAAAAAAAACAATACACGGACAGAGTATATCTGTGTGACTTTCAAAAGGCATTCTACACCGTATGGTTAGTGAGAGTGTTTACAAGCTAACCATACTGAGTATTCATTTATGATTTACGATGCTTATGAGAAGGATGTTAATTGTCAAATGTCGTAACTTAAGTTAACGAGTAAAGTCTATAAAATTATAAATGGCTTACAACCGAGGTCGGTGAACTCCAGATATTATTTCACATTTATACAGATAATCTTGTAAATATTGTAGGATTGTACATAAATATTATAGTACCAAGGTCCTATACGATAAGACCCATCTGAATAGAATTGAAAATGTTCTTATTATGCTCATTCGAATGCACGTAAGGGCCGATGGCCAGCGACACACCCTTTTTTCTGGAATTTCTTCCCAAATAATAAATTTATGAAGATTACGCTTTGTCTAGCTTTAACCCACCTTAAGAAAAATTAACATGAATTGTCAATGATAAGTTAGATTAAAGCATTTCGTATAGTTTTAAGATTATTCAAACATTTTAAATAAAAAAAGAATACTAAGTGTGTTGGACTACTAAGCGTTTCGAATACCAAAACCCAATTGTTTTTCACTGACCCACATCTTGCGAAATTCTGCAAAACATCCAAGAGTATAGAACCGTCATGAGAAGCTTCTCAAATTTGACATTTGGTAACATTCCAATCCTAGTGGCGTAAATATAACTTCACACACAGTAAGAATAAAAAACGGGTGCTCAATCAAGAGGTACTTTTCAAAAGTTTTTATGTCAGATGGCGCGTGAGGCGTGAGTCGTGTCAAGTTACCATGTGTTTTTTATTTAGTATTCATTGATATTTCATCATGGACAGACTTATACCCGAACAACGTTTGCAAATCGTTCAATTATATTTCGGGGTTTGAAAGATACACTGTTTTCCACCAACATTTTATTCAGCGATGAAGCCCATTTCTGGCTCAATGGATACGTCAATGAACAAAATTGCCTTATATGAGCCGATGAATAACCGGAAGATGTTTAAGAGCTGCAGTTCCACTCAAAACAACCGTATGGTGTGGTTTATGGGCCGTTGGATTGCTTGCTTGCTTAGTCACAGTAGGTATATTATTTCACAAAATGTTAAAGAATACAAAATTTCATAAATTAAAACTCAAGACTTCGAAAACACTCATCCAGTCATTTGTTTTTCATAGAACTTTGTGCTTATGCCACCATTTCTTGCAATTTTCCATTTTCGTACAATTGCTTGACATCAGTTCCACCGCCAATGAATTGTCCATTAATAAAACAGCGAGGCACAGTTCTTCCTCCAGTTAGTTGTCCAAGGACATCCTGAATTTCATTGCCATCACTACGTTTCTCCAGTTCTATCACGTGCATTGGAGCGTTTAGTTTTTGAAATTGGTCCTTGGCCATTCTGCAATAAGGACATGATGACTTTGAGAATATCACAATCTTATTCGATTGAATTTGACTGTTTACGAATTGTGCTGCAGGACTAGCCATATCTACTTGATTTGAATGTTAACTACCGACTGAGCCCATGATATCGCTCGCTGAGGTGATGAAGGTCAGCAAGTTATGAAATGTCGATGTGGGGGTGGGGGAGCGGAGGATGCACACTGTGCAGTGTTTTCTTTGCAGAAAAGCACTTGTGTAGCTTGGAAATGGGGTATAGTGCTTTTTTTTCGTGTTTCTGATTCTGGAATCATCGGAATCATTGTATTTCTTAAAAAATGAGGCTAGCGCAACGTAAATGGTGCTCGTTATTGCTTGAAATAGAAGCCCGAGATCTCGACAACATTTGATTTCAACAGCGCTACTTGCCACACAGTCCGTGAAACAATGGACATATTGAGAGGCCGCGTCGGTGAACAAATAATTTCACGCTTCGGACCAAACAATTGGCCAGCAAGATCATGTGAAATCACACCGCTAGACTTTTTCCTTTCGGGATTCGTAAAGTCTACGGTGTTTGTGGATATGCCATCTATGATTGAAACATTAGAGGCCAACATGACCCGTGTTGTTAGCGAGATACCAACGAATATGCTCGAATGCGTCATCTTAACTAAGAACGTCCGCATGGGCGAGGTACGACGCATTTGCGGCGAACATTTGAGGGTTATCTTTAAAAAATGAATGTCAAGAATGGTTCTTTAGATTTATAATAAAAATTTCACGATATATTTAATTTTTTTGTGTTATTTTGCATTTGTAATTCAATACAAATAAAGGGTGGTGGTACCCCAACGAGCCAAACATGGTCTGGATCGTAGCAGAGGACGAGGATGAAAATATGGATAAAAATAAGTAAAAATAAAAATTTAAAAACTAAAAAAGTCGTTTAGAATTCTGAGTTTTTGACAGTGAGAATCCCAAAAGTGCTTCATGCTTACACCAAACACAGATCCGGTTTCATTGGGAGTTCTTAAATATTTATGTATTCATTATTTTTAAGTCATAACAACGAAAGTTCTGTTGAACATTTTAAGGTCATCAAAAAATAATATTTTCTAAATTATGAAAAAAAATATGAATATGAAAAATATAAATCGAGGTGTTGCCGCGAAAAGAACTGTTATTATGATTGCTGTTTTGGAGACGAGTGCAATAATATATCAAAAGATGTGTTTGCTCCAAAAACCTCTAACCAAATGACAAGCGGTTTCGATTCAATTAAGTTGTAAACTAATGAAAGTTTTCGAAAACTGAATATTTATATGCAAATTTCAGTTTGGGATAATCGTTTGGAGATTTTTTTTAAGAAAACATAAAACAAAACTATATATTAGGCATGGTTGAAAACGTCATTCGTAACTCAGATATTGAATTTCATCAACTATATAGGTTTCGAGATATTGAATATTGTCTAAATTTGGAAAAATTGGGTATGCACAGTCAGATGCCGATGGCTGTATTGTAATTATTCGAAATCGTTATAACAGTTTGTTTGGTAGCCCTATTGGAGCAAGTAACAGAATCCATCTAATAAAATATATTCTTGTGTTCAAACTTTTTAGCAATGTTTTGTTTATTCCTTTCGAACATGTCGTCGTTTAATTTATGTGCAACCATTTAAGTTATTTACCAATAATCATTTGAAAGCCCTAACCTCAAAAGCACAATAAAAAGCTTGTCATATATAAAAACTAATTTCAATTTAATAAACATGAATGTTGCTAAACACTTACCTCTGTCTGGAATGAGGACTATGCCGCGGATGATACATTCTCATGTGTCGCGGAGATTCTGGACCACCTCCACCGTTCGGGCCATTAGTGGCCACCACCAGAGTGGTATTCTCAATTGGGGGCAAATAGAAATTACTCGAGTTGTGCCGTTGTAACGGTGGCGTAGGCTCACAATCCTGACTTTGTGATGCCTGCGGTGGGTCCATGTCGGTGTCAGAGCAATCACGACCCGGTGATAGCTGCATAAATGGGTTAAAATCACAGTTTGTTTGTTTCAAAAATTATTTGTTTATAAATATTAATTGATTCTTAAGAATCCTAGTTTTAATAAAAATTTATTTATAATTTAATTTAATCTAAACATTTAAATATTCATATTTAAATTGAATTTGAAGGAAAATTTGTAAATGGTTTTTTGTATTTAATTTTGAATTTTTTCATTTACTTAGCAGTACTTGAGGAGAAAATTTATATTTAAGATTTTTTATTTATTTAAATTTAAATTTAAGAAAAACAAAAAGTAATTGTATGCTTATAAAACGTGTATTTCATGTATATAACCGAAAAAAAGGAAATAGTTGTAAAAGAGAAACACAAAACATCAACCGTCGTAAGGGTTAATTTTAATTTTTAATTTAAATTATTCGGGACGGAAAATTTAGAATATTCACATTTAATATCGGTGGTGGAGTAGAAAATAAGGAATGAAATTCAAAGGACTAGTATGGGAGAACAAATACGATTTTAATTATTTATTTTGTTAAAACACAATGAACATTTATAAACGAATGTAATTATTTTTTTAAGAAATATTTATGGATGTATACGTATGTATATATATATGAAAAAAAGTATATATTATTAATTTATTGAACAAATGTAACCTTAAATTCTATATAAACAAATAAATGAAAATAAAACAAAACAATTAAAAATTATTTATTAATAACAATATTAGATTAGATTCTGTTGTAAATAAAACAAATATTTTGGTTTACCTTCGGTTCGGTGCGTTCTTTTAGTGTGGACAAGTTTTATGACCAATTATTTACAAAAGAAGATCAGTAAGCAAAACTTAAAGGAAAGAAACTGCGCATGCACTTAACCAAGTATTAACTATGTTATCTTAATGTTTTTTAATTGTTTAATGTTGTGTTAGCTAGCTAGCGCTATGGGGGTTTTAGTGAGTGAGGTTGTTTGTGTTATAAAATAAATAAAAATAATAATTAATCTACAGTGTCATACCTACTGGTTTTATGCAAGGTCGCTCACTGTGAAACTCAATTCTGAAGGGTGATGTTTATTTAATGAGCTACTTCTAACCTCTGGAGGTCATAGACTAAATGGCTTGTGTTTTTTACAAGCGTTAATTCCAATGGTCGTCGAATTCAAGTTCATAGACATTCTCTGACGATTATAACGAAAAAATAGTTTGACAATGCGAATGCAAAGTTTTCAAAGGTGAAAGAGACATTTAACAAACAAACATTGGTGTTGATTTAAACATTTTCAAACATAGTACATCCATGTTTACCACTCGTTTCAGTTCTTTTTTGTAATTTCACCTCTATTTCTATTTATTGATCTGTCCTTTTCTTCTTGTTTATGGATTCATGAATGCTTAATGTATGGTAGGCGCCTACAAGTTGAAACGTATAATGGATCAGATATCCTGGTATGGGATGACTTTTGTCGATAACTAATAACAAACTGAAATATTCTGCCCAAGGTAATACTTTCGGACCACATTTATATATACAGAATAGCTTTGAACCCTAACACATCTGGAGGGAAGAAATCTGATAGAGAAAAACGTTTCTAACTTAGCTCCCTAGGTTGAGTGTTAAAAATCTGACTAATCTCAGAACAATATGAAGGCTGAAGGAGGCTTTTCAATAACAAGTTATATTCTTTACCAATTTGTTTCTACTCATGCTAACTGCCCAAATTAGTTAAAAAAATCGATATAGGTGGAAGGACCTTATTTCCCAATAATATTTGCGGGACGAAAATTCCGTGGTGATGGTTTAAACTGATCATTCCACGGAAGGAAATTATTAAATCGGTCACCTAAGATAAGTTTGTGGCTGCCGCGGTATTCCTGGTAACAACACCTAAGATATGTTCAAGCGGACAATTATCAAACAATATAACACCGCCATGAGAAGCTTCTCGGAATTTCCGTTCGTAAACATCGGTCCCATTATTTGTGACACAACTTTAACTTCGCACACAAAAATTAATGGAGAAGCTAGTTTTTAATTTTTTTATACAAATTAGTTTTTACTAATGCTTACAGGCAACATTAGTTTAGTATAAAGGTGTAGGAACCATTTTTACACGAGATGTCGCCAGGGTTGTCGAAAAATGTTGGGTCTAACGCACTCAATCTGGCTCTTGCTAGTGCAGGACATTTGCAGATGAAATGAAAGAGGGTTTCTCTCTCATTTGTGTTCCCGCAACTGCGGCATTGAGGGTTGCATCTTGTATGGGATACCTAGTTTGGCCGCATGGTCTCCAATTGGCCAGTGCCCCGTGACTATCGCCGTAATTTGAATTTGAATTAATTTGGTGATTTTGAAAATATACAGTTGTGCGTATATGTTACGAGCAAAGATTGATGTTTCCCTAACGATGATCATTCAATTGTAGCAGAAGTTAGAAGTTAGGGATGGTCAGCCACAATGATGTGCTTTGTCACCAAATCCATGAATAGCAATGTTTCGAACTGAAAAACTTGAAGTAAGTCAATTGGCCGTAAGACAAACTTTACTTTTAACGTTACATTAGGCTTATCTACAAACAAAACAAAAAAGCTTGTTCAATGCTCACTTCATGTGAGAAGAATTCCAGTGAAATTGATGGAAATGATTAACGATCTCAAGCTGTTAAGCTAAACCCAGTTGGTCTATCTTCTTCCATCTTATCAGGGCTCTTATCGCTTAAGGCTATTACGTTGAACAATGCTCCTATCGCAAAGGCGATTACGTTCAACAAAGTGGTTTTCACAATTTCTGATCAAATGATACCACAGTGAGTATGATAAGTCCCAGTTTTCTAGGGGATATCGATTTGAGGACCATACTTAAGATTTATATAGCTTTCCGAGCTGACTGATGCAGTAGTAGCTCAAACTATCAAACTGATAAATCAGTACTTTAAAACCGATTGTCCCGGAATTGTTTGCATGGTGTCAAATCTTTCAATGTTAAACTATTGTCATACAACTATATAAAATTTCGATAGATTTACCTTAAAGTATATGGATTGACTCAGAATCACTAGCTGAGTTGATCTATCCATGTCTGTCCGTCCGTCTGTGTGTCACCAATTTTTGGGCCTTAAATTTTGATCTAGAGTGATGAGATTTGGTATATAGACTCTCTGGAAAGTGTTAAACTTATCAAAATCAGCACACTGCCACGCCCACTTTTAAGAAAAACTTTATTTCTGGTCAAACCGTTAAGAATTTCGAAATAGTGTCTGAACTAGATATTTAGACAATCTTAATATCTATATTTCGTCTATATAAAGTTTTTTGTCATGTCCAATTTGTCGGTCAAATTTTCAATTGTATACCCTATCCCAAGGCATATTTTATAGAAAAACTTTGTTGTTTGTCGAACCATAAAATATTTTGATAAACTGTCTGAACAATATGTAGTGACAACGTCGTTTTTTATATATCATCTTTATAAAGCCCACATTTTGGGGATATTCATTTTAAGGATGGGATAGGATCGATACGCACAACGGATTGCAGCCTTTTCCTATGTAATTTGTTAGTCATTAGGTGTGTTTCACTTGCTGATCCATTACAGATTTTCCTCCGCTGGTTGCAGATATTTCTTTCAAAAAACAGTTTCCTTCCTAATACATACAAAATAACCAGCTGTACTCTTTTAGCAGAAAAAGTGATGAGGCGAATCAAATAAATTTGGATCCAAGTATATTGCAGAAAATCTCCGCTTAGCCAAGTGAGGATCGTGTTCAACTTACGGATTTTTCGGATATCCCAGTGGGATCGCAAATTGCCTCCACATTTGCATATGTATCATGTAATTCGTGAACATTGGCGGACCTCCATCCCGAATTCAAGCAGCCGAGTTAAGATAACCTTTTCCAAGCAGTCGATACTACTCGGATAATGGATCAACTTGAGTTAACGTACTCACTATTGAATGTTCCTACAATAGTCGAAGTATCAGACAGATATTGAGAATCACCTTGGGGGAAATTCCTCATAAATTTATTGGCCTACAGTATTATAAGATCACAAAAAAAAAAAAAAACTTCTTCAAAAAATCATTATCAGCTCATTTTTGGCCCATAAAAAACACACCCACAAAAAGCGACCGTGTGGTGTCGATTTCATGGAGGAGGTGTGATGGACCGTAATGAAAGTCACTATCAATAAACTCGCTATCTAGCCAGGTTGGAATAATATTACCGCCCAGAATTCGATGGACTTGACATCAGTGTGATATGTGGAACCAACAATTTGGTCCCACATCCAACACAGCAGTTTAAACAATTGATCTATTGTTTAAATCGTAATCTCCAGAAATGATCCCTCATGTGATTTTACACCGTTGCCTTTATTTTAATGGGGTATCGTTAAGTCCTTGGATAATGCCAACAAACCCACAACGTTAGAAAAGCTCAAGAACATATCGAACGCGAAATGTCCAATGTTCCGAGCTAAATGTTTAAAAGGTTGTTGGGAAATTGAATACAAAGCATTTGTCGGTGCCCGCGGAGGTCCTATGAATGAGATCGAATTCCGTAGTTAAGTTACACATGTATTCTACATATGGAAATAAATTCCAAGCCGATAACTCAATTATTCCGTATTTTATTTTAAAACAAAATTGTTATGTTTCTTTCGAAAAAAACAACTTCTGAATACAAGATCTTTTGTTTGTGGAAACGCTGCTTAAATCGAATAACAGGGCAGCTTTGCCAACGTAATAAGTTCGCCTCTCCAGAGAGATCATAACAAACATCCTGAATATTTAGATTGCCCATTTTTTTGTCAATGAACTGTATATCCTTGATTCTGAATAAAATCTGCCAACCGTTTGTGCTGTTTTAAAGTTGTTTTTGCTTTCTAATCCTTTGATCGCCCTGAGAAATATCAACGTGCATTCTGCATCCAACTTAAACTTGTTAACTACCTCGTAACTCGTAGTTGGGAAACTAACAAATTCAACTCAAAAAAAAATTAAAGCAAACTTGTGAGATTATATATAACGAATACGACTACGACGAGAACAGTAAATAAAGTTGTTGTGGGAAAGTTTGCAAATTGAAATAAAAGTCCTTTAAAACTTCATGTACGATAAATGCGAAAGGACCCGTTTTTTATGTAAAATAACATCACCTATTCTAAATAGGAGGAAACATGTAAATTAGCTTCTACCGCTATATATGTTTTTAAAGTCGTTTTAGAGGTTTTGTGTATGTCTACATAAATCCTTAACAAATGTGTGTACAACCAAACTGGATAATTACCAACGAAATACAATTACAAAATAACACCAATTCAAAATTGGGAAAGGAATCTACAATAAATAAACTAAATATTACAAAAAATAGTTAACAATTATATTAAACATAAACAAAATGAATAATGAAATGATTAGCTACAACACATATTGAGTTTGGATTTTGAGGGAAAGAGGATATACATGTTTAAAGGATTTATAATATTTTCTTTCTTTTTTTTCCATTTTACAAAATTTACTATGAAATAATGTTTGTAAAAACTTACATATGCGCACATCTATTGTGACATAATGTGTGAGCACAAAAAATAATAATTGTTGTTTTATAAAAAAAGAATTAAATAAATTATCAATTGAAATAAACAAATTCAATTTTATTTTTTTGTTTTAAAATAAATTAAAATAAATATTTAGTTAGAGTAATAAAATTAATTTGTTATATTTTCCTTGCACTTAGTTGGAATAGTAAGCATACGAGTCTGCTTTTAGCCATTGTAACTTAGATTGGAACGTGATTGATAATAAAAAAAAAAAACAAGATTTTAAAAGTAAACTAAGCAATATGCACAACTATAAGAAAAACAAAATTATTTAATTGTTTTTATATTTTTAGTGGAAGATTTAAGTTGAATATTTTGTTTTGTTATTTAATTTAGCATTCGGTTTTATGAAAGGTTTCAAGTTCAAAACTGGATTGGTATTAACAAATGTGTTATAATGTTGAGGTTTCTTTTTTTTTTTTTCAACTGATCAATGATCATGTATGATGTATCATTGTGAATGTTCATTATTGGGGAATCATTCAAAGGGATAAGTGTAAATTTGCATTGATTTTTATTTCATTGAAAGTGTACCTTAAAGATGGACGTGAAATTGACCACCCAACCATCATTTGATGATACACTCGTTTCCAGAACGGATGATACATCCAGGTTGAAGACGCAATGAAAATTTGTATGGCCCACACGGAATCTCAGTCATCAATGTCGTAATGTGTGATAGGGGAGTCCACAAAACTGGACGAAAATATGTAAGCAAGGGTGAGGAACGCAGTTTGGAGGCATTCAAAAGTGATAAATTGTAAATCTGGCTACAAAAAAATAGATGCATTGTAGCTTCGTAGTGTAAGTGAAAGTCCCCGAATTCTTCGGCACAATATTCGGATTTGGAAATGGCTTCCAGCTTCACTCACTATTATAGAGGGGAAGTAGAATGCGTATACTAAGAACGCTGAGCATTCAAGTAGTGTCGTCTATACATTTTAGTGCTAAAAATATGAAGATGACATTTGCGCGAGACTTCCTTTCGGTCTGTGGTGACATCTAGGCAAAGTATAATAAAATGCTCTTAATTTTGATTTCTTGCACAAGGTAGTATAAACTATTCGATTCATTTCAGACCAGGTGACCCCAAGTGGAGGATTGTCCCAAACAATTTAGTCCTTTCTCAATGTATTAACACCGATGAAACGTACACTATGACTACTCTTATTTCAATATCCTTGATGTAAACACACAAAAAATATTATTGCATAAATATTTTAGTGTTAGGAACCATCAATTGAAAGGGATACAAGTATAGTGCGTACCAAATCAGTTGGCCAACGGTCGATTGCGCAGAGAGAGGATTTAAGAGCAATTTAAGATATTGTAAAATAAATTTTAAGAGACCTGAGCAGTAGATTGGCCAACTGATTTGGTACGGACTATATGCATTTGCTAAAATTGATTAATTGCTACCTGTACCGCGTTTAGCATTGTTTCTGAGACTCAAAGTCTTAAAAAGATCAGCAAAGAAACAGGTTTGAGGCGTCATACCGGAAGAACAATGCAGCCAATTAAATTAGCCATTTCTGGAAGTAGGTTAGGTGACTTTGGCTGCCAGATCCCGCACACTTTGACTAAGGTGATCTGATGTGAAACCATATTGATCATCATCTTTCCTCAATTTTTTGCCTAGGTTAACCATCCAAAGAAGAAAAAGAAGTTATCGAGGTGAAGTCTTTTTTTTTTTTTTTTTGCAGAACGGGAGTGGCAGATGCTCTTCAGCCTCCTAATCCAGACAGTTTCTACATTAGTCATTGCGGACGAGGCCTAGCCATTTTACGTGTAACCTTTTGGGCAGTATCTATTCAACTTAATCAAACTCGGCGACACTTTGACACGTTGGCCATTTTTATATCTACCGTTCGCGCTCTTTATAGCATCCAGCAAGAAACACTATGGCCAAACTACATCGACTAATAACTGGACTGTTTGGCAAGATATGGAATATAATACGAACACATATTGAAAATGCACCAAGTTGAAATTACAGGGTTCATCACAAAAAGAGTCAATTATGGCCCGAAGCTATTTGCAATGAGTATGTCCCAACAATATTAAAAAGAAGAAGTATAGCGCGAACCAATAAACTTGGCCAATACATTGCGCTGATTTATTCAATTCTCTTGAAAAATTTAAAGGTTGTGAGAAAGCTAGGCCCTGGGAACTATCGAGCCAGGGCAAATAAGATCAAACCTCAACTGAGTGGAGTGGAGAGATAAGGAGAAAGCATTTTGGTTGAGGTCCAGGTTCACCGCGAACTACAGCGCCCCTCTGGTAAGTAAGTTATTATGTAAAATGGTTAAAACATGCATAACTTCGAATTCAATTTAGAGATGTCTGAATAGGTTTATGCGAAATTTGTGACAACAGTCTGACAATGGTCCACACAGTTGGTTCATAACTATTGAATTATCAGGAACTGTGTGAAAAGGTCACACATGGTCTGGTAATATTTTTTTTAGAAAATAAGGAGTGGTTGTTAGACATTAGGGAATCATTTTGTTGTAAATAATGCTGCAGTTGGGATTCAAATCCAGACCTACTGACCACTTCGCCATTATAAAATATCGAGTTGACAAGAGCACAATCATTTTGAAGTACTCAGTGATGGGAGTTAAAATCTTAACCCACTTTTAAAACTAAAGCCTTTTCAATGCCGGTCTTAAGATGTAACAAATGGCATCAAAGTCAATTGCCCTAATTTTCCAAAGTGCAATATTTTACAAAACCTAACGTAAGCATACTTTCACTGATAATCAAAATAAACTAGACTACCCGTTAATTTCGCACCACCTGCACCCATGTCACTCTCCGCGAAATGAGTATTTATGAAGTCGACGAAAGTGAAAAAAAATGATTACCCAAACCCTTTCAGCGTCCAACTTCATGATGATTTAGAGCCTCATACGTTTTCATTTGCTACCCCGCACTAAACTTATGTGCTGTCTGCCTTTTAAAAGAGATACAGCGCCCATTTGTTTCTGAGATACCATGTGTGCATCATTTTATCTAATTCATTGCATGTCTAGATGTGTGGAACGAGTGGTTGCAAAATC
This sequence comes from Rhingia campestris, assembly GCA_932526625.1. Classification (NCBI taxonomy): domain Eukaryota; kingdom Metazoa; phylum Arthropoda; class Insecta; order Diptera; family Syrphidae; genus Rhingia; species Rhingia campestris. The sequence continues at coordinate 46,589,527 of OW052182.1, read as the reverse complement.
ACTCCACGCAAACACAACGTGTCGGGGAAAATTAATTTTCCTACAATTCCTTCGAGGAGACGTGTATATACGCGCTGAAAGCAATTAGCCTACATGCGTTTCAATTAATTTTATTTTTTTAAATAGAATTCCACAAATAGAGGCCAACACTATGACCATTAAAAGTTCGCCGCCTAAGCTGTCCGGCTATAGAACCAAGGAAACGAGACTGACTGCTTGTTTACTTAACTTAATTAGCGTTAAAAATAAATGCTAATTTTTTGTTGAGGATATGCGTGTGCCTAACTCATCGGTGGGCATATCCCTAGAGGAGTTTTCGTCCGACTTAGTGAAAACCGAAAGTAAGTACACTGGGTCATAAGTATTCCCCAGCCACAAAGCCAAGGGAAATTGAAAACAAACCGAAAAAAAGGACTTTTCTGTAATTATCCATTTGGATCAAGGACGGGCATTGATACTGGCATTGTGAGAACGGTTCGATTTGGATCCAATTACCTTTTGTTCAATTATTACAAGTCACCCACTCAAATGTATCTGAGATCCGTTAACGTGCGGGTCGATTTTGACGATTGAAACTCCATTTTTTCATGGATTTAGAACAAATGATGGGTTAGCTATGAGTGGTGCTGCCTCGTTACGAGGAACGTAATATTTAGTTGGAAGGCCGAAAGAAACCATTGCTGTTGGTCGAGGTCATTGGATTTTTATGCGCACAAACCTTCTTCACTATTCCCCCAGAGTGGTATTAGATTACCTTGTTTAGTCATGCGACCTCGCTCGAAAATCATGAACTTTAGTTTCGTTCTAGGACAGGGCAGGGTCAGATTCATTTTTATTTGTTTCCTCATTTTCTTTCTTTCGTCTAGGGGTACTATGCGAGTAATTGAGTTGTGAAAAGTGAAAACAAGTAATAAATACAAGCAAACAGGTGTTAAGCTGTAGAATGTAGGCATAGACTTTTTTGTTGTTATTCTTCCAATTGGTGGTCTATTGACCTATGACGGAGTTAGTGGTTCGTTGACTTAACACAAAAGCACGACTTAATCTAGGCTGACCTTGAAGTAGCACATGTTGCTCTTTTTCATTAGCATTCCTGGAGTGTGGAGTGGTGTTGGCTTTTCTAGCATTATGCAAATGAGATGCTGGTGATTGGCAATTCGTTACTATTTCCGTTTTGGTAGCAAGTCAAACAATGAAATAAATTACTTCATGCTGAGAAAAGAAAGGGAATGTACGACTACGTCTGATTTATGTTTCCATTTGTTTGCGAACGTGGTTTTTCAGTCATATATAGAATTGAATAAGGCACGTTGCACAGTAATTGTATCAAGTATACAGCATTTTCAAATCCATTGGGAATCCATGCTACTAACAAAGTTTTCAGAGCCAGTGCAATATAAGAATATCATACACGGTTTAGATGAGGATAGTAATACTAAAATTGATCTTAAGATTGTTGCTGAATATGCCCTTTCTGATAATCTATACAAAGCCCCAGATGATAAAAGCATTCCAAATAATTAGCACAATTTGGTTGTGTGAACGTTTTCCGAAAGAATGAAACCTCACCATCGTTTGCCTCTGACATGGCAAAATTACAGAAGTATTTGGCCCGATGAACAGCCAAAGGCAATCCAACAGCTATCAATGCAACCCCAAAAATGAACTGTTTGATGAATTTTATTGGTAGGCGGCATCATCGGACCGTGTTTCTTTTAAAATTCGGAAGAAGCACATGATATTATCAATGGAGACCGCAATAGAGCAATGATCAATGAATTTTTAGATGATATTGGTGTAGCTAAATTGTGATTTCAACAGGAAGGCGGCACATGACATACAGCTAACGAATCAATCGCTTTATTGATGGAAACGTTCAATGAAAACATCATCTCAAGAAATGGTCCTGACAATTGGCCACCAAGATTTTGTGATTTAAAGCCATTGAATTACTTTCTATGAGGAAATGTGAAATCTCTTGTTTACGTCGATAAACCTGAAACGATTGAAGCCTTGGAAGCCAACATAGATCGTGTTATTCATTAAATACCGATCGATATGCTTGAAATAGACCCGTGGTATGATGATGAATGCGTATACAGGAAAAAGGTGACAGAAGATGCACATAAGAAAGCGTTGCAGCGCAAAACAATGGCAGCGAGAGAAGTGTATAGAGCCAGGAAAAGGGAGGAAAAGAAAACCCTGCGTAGAAAGAAGAGGGCTTACGCAGCGTCCCAGCTTAAAGAGAGGGATTAAAAAAAGGCAAAGCAACTGGCTGCTGCCTACAGAACCGGAACGCGGTCTCTTCGAGACAGCGAAGGAAACCTAGTCACCGAAGCAAAGGGAATAGTAGATGTGTTTAAGCAGCATTTCCAGCAGCTGCTTAATGTGCATCATGTAGAGAGAGGCCCGGCAGATGGACTATAGACCAAATTTTCACACTGATGCAAATCCTAGAAAAGACGATCGAATTTCAAGTCGAAACTCACCACTTATTCATCGACTTCAAAGCTCTATATGGCGATGGCCGAATTCGGAATCCCAGCAAAACTGATTCAGCTGTGTCGCGTGAGGCTGGAAAAAACGCGCTGCAAATTGCAGTTGCTCCTCCGAACTATTCCAAACATGCACCGGATTTCGGCAAGGAGACGCGCTATCATGTGACTTCTTCAATCTCGTACTGGAGCATATGGTGGCAGGTGTCAACACGGAGGGCACTATTTACAACAGTTCCTTCCAGCTGCTGGGCTATGCGGACGATATTGATACCATCGGTCGCTCCCAGCGTGCCGTGATAAAAGCGGCACGGCGATTGAAGAACAGGCGAAATCCTTTGACCTTGAATTAAATGAGCGCAAGACTAAGTAAATGCTATCAACAAAAAAGCATCTGCCCCCCGCCTAGGACAAAACGTCACTATATGTAGTTAGTCACGTCGAGGTAGTTAAGGAGTTCACCTACCTCGAAACAAACATAGACTCCACGAATGACACCCTGATAATAGGCTCCTTCGAAAGAAAAATACTTCGGCCGATTTTTGGTCCTGTGTGCGAGGAGGGCGAATGGAGGAGAAGATACAACCACGAACTCTATGAGCCGTACCAAGATGTGGATGCAGTCCAAAAAGCAAAAACACGTCGACTACATTGGTTTGGACACATAGAGCGAATGGACAATAATGCTCCAGCTAAGAAGATCTTCGAATCCCAGGTTCGAGAAGGCCAGGAAAACCGAACTTCCGTTTCAAAGACCAAGCCATCGCGGATGCCAGAGCGCTTGGTCTAGACAACTGGAAGCAGCGAGCCCGGGATCATAGAGGATGGAAGGCTACAATGTCTCAGGCAGAGACTCTTCACGGGTCGGGAACCCGAAATGGAAAGGAAGGAAATGATGCTTGAAAGAGTGATCAAAAATTTGACCAACAGAATAAACCATTTAAGATTTAGTCGTGGGCAACATTTGAAGGGAATCATCTTTAAACATTAACTGGTATGAACCAAACTAACACCTCAAATAAAGATTTTCCTCAATTCATTGATTTTTTTTGTGTTTTATATAAGAAAAAAGTCAGGAAGCTCTTATTGGATCACCCTTTATTAGTGCTGACATCAGGCATCGACTGGACAATTATTTTATAGGAATTGGTTCAAATGCAGTGCATTTCTTTGAAAAAGTTTATTATTTTTCTCGTTGATCAAATCCCCATTATTTTCTGACCCAATAAGTCATACAATCAGGAAGGAAAAAAATCATCATTATATCACAAATTTAGAACACTGCTGCACTCGTTACCTTATAAAACCTTTGAACTCCAAATATTTATGTTGTACCTTTTGCTCTAATTTCATCACGGAATTAAAAATACTTTTTTAATTTTTACAATAGAATTTACAATAAAAGTGCACTTCTTGAGCAACAATATTAAAAAAAAAAACCGCATCGCATTAGCAATAAGCATTCAATTCGATTAAACTACGTAAAAAAAACTAGAATCTAGCATTTAAGGTCACTCAAAAATATCTGCAATATTTACATGATTTTTATTAAATTAATATCTCATTCAAACCGTTACTGTTTTTTTTTTGTTTAATTCGAAAAAAACGAACTACTATTATATTAAATATTTTGCATTACACCCAAAAACGATTCCATCCAAAGTTAACAAAAAAAAAAACTTTTCAAAATTAAATTAAGAAAACCAAAAATTAAAATAAAAAAAAACTAAAATTAAAATTAACAAGAGATAGATATAGATAAAGAGATAGGATAGTAAGAAAGTAACGAAAAAAAATTAAAAAAAGCTCCAAAAGAACAACAAATGTACCCACCTTACTATAAAGCGTTGTACTGCCCGACCGTTGATTATAACCATTGCCCTGGTCCGTATAAGTCTTTACCTGAGTATGATGTCTGTCCCGGTCGTAGTAATTCGATTGCATCCCCGTGGAATTTTGGCCACTGGTATTGTTGCGGCCAATACCGCCGCCACCACCACCCGCGGTATTATTCTCACGATCACTTGTTATCGTACTAATGCCTTGATTCTCTTTATGCGATCGACGTGCAGCGTATTTCTCCGGCTTAAGCAAACTGCAAGAAACGAGAGGGTAAGAAGAGTTTCAGATTTAAAAAAAAAAATGCGTACCTTGGATATTGTGGACCGAATTGTGTGTAGCAACAATTGTGCCAACAACCACGTGAGAAAGGATTGTATCCGCCTTTGAATTTACCCGTCACCTGTTCATTTGTTGTACGACCACGAGACACCAGCACCATATGGAATCCGGTTAAACCAAATATCGGGATTGCCAAAATTGTTACAATGCCCATTAAGCAAATTCTGTTTTAAAATCTTGGGTTAAGGAAAATTTGATTAAATGCAGTAAGGATGTAAGAATGTAAGTTAGGGTCGGTGTTTGTGATTCTGCGTTATCCTGGTTGCCAAAAAAAGACAGTTTCAAACAGTTAAAAAGGGAGGCAATGTATCCTTGGTTACGTACGTTGGATTACTAGAGGAGGGATTCGATGTTCAAATCCCTTCCGTAATTCGTTTCGGAATCAATGTCTAATCACTCCTAAAGTCTCCCTCATATTATTTAAAGAGGTATGTATACATTTTAGTTTAAATGAGTGATGTTATATTCTACGCGTCATATTGCTGCGCCTTAAGCTGCTGAATGAGAAGGCCACTTCGTACAAGGTTATCGGGGAAATTTACAAATAAATAGAATCAGTAAGTGCGAGACTCTCAAGGGGCGCAAACATACTACAAATATGTAACCAAGATTTTGTTTAGACAAAATAAACATTCCTTCAGATAATAACATTGACAGCCGTACCCAATAGACACATTTTAGAGATTGCTGAACGCCAATACACCACATGGGCCTGACATTTAAACTTTGGGGTTCACCTTTAAATATTGAATAAGCAACTAAGGTAAGAAGTCTTATGATTCGAAGACATCAACGATCGCATTGTGGCAATCCGTAACAAGAATTCGCCAACATAATCGTATAAAAGGTTATGTTGGCGAATTTGCACGTCCTCCAACATAGGGAAACGGGCACATCGACAAAATTTATGATCTTGCTGAGTGATTTTTACGCCAAGTTACAAACAGAGGATTTCTTTAGCAATATTGTCGGTAAATACATGCTAGATATCAGAATGAGGACTACAATTCTGCAGGAGAAGAATGCTTGCAAAAAAAAGGACTACAATCCTGCAGGTTAAGACGTGAGTTGGTGAAAAAGCTTTCATTGAGCTTTTTAATGAAAAGAAAAGAGAAGAACACGACTTTTTGAAAGGAAAGGCACACGGTCACGGATATTGAAAACAAAACTGTTAACAGAATACTGTGGAGTAAATTAGCAAAATGCATAGTTGAGTCACATTCACATTCAACCACTTCTGTGACTCTTAAACAAACGACTTTTCATATAGGCGCGACAGCGAGAACTACCATCCACCAAACATAAATAAAGTGAGGATAGAAATATCGATATTTAAGCTCGAATGCCGGAATCGAAGTCTTTTCTGCCGAGCTATATAAAGCATGGGTGAATGCATCAGTAATGTACATAGTACATACCAAAATAGCATTACAAAATTAGGTCGAATAAAAGTATACCTGTTGAATGAAAGCTCAACATCGTTTTTCAAATCAACAACAAAGAAGACCTTCTGAACTGCGCAAATTATAGAACAATAAGTCTACTCAGCATCGCTTACAAGATCCTTTCTGTCGATGTGAGTGGCATGTTGTTTAAGGCCTGTGTCTTTCGATTTCGTGTCATACTTAGCGTAGTGATACATACTTAGGAATATTTTACAAAATAGGCTCAACGTGATCTGCGGACATGCCATACTGCCGGCGAAAGTTATTGAAAGGAGTGTCGTTATATCTTATTAAATATTACTAGATCACTAATTTAAGGCGCAGGTTCATTGCGGACTGTAGCGCCACTTAAGTAAGTTGACTTATACCTTTGAAAATTTGTAAATTTAGAAGCTGCGACATGGATCTGCAAACAATATAAAAGGATTTGTTTTTTAGTCCTCGAGAAGGACATAACACCTTCTGGGCATGAGTCAAACACATGCGAAAAAATGTATAGCTGACATAGGCAAACATCTCAGTTTCGCTCGAACATGGGATAAATTTATTCTACAAATATAATTTATTTCGGCGCAACAGGCTCGTTAGTACCCAGGACCTAGTTTTTTTCTAACAACCATTCATGTGTGCAAGTGTACTTCTTGCATGATGGAGGGACCTCCTGTTTAAGTAATTCGAACGGCTATATTTAGATAAACTTTTCTTGACAATTCATACTACTCCGATGATTTGTCACATCATCACAAAAGAAGAGCCGGTGAAAATCCTTTAGGATTCCTTCCATCGCACTATTAAGCCCGTCTTCTGGATTGGTTACTTTAACAACCAATACTCAAACCAAATAGCCAGTTGCATTCCATTCATTTAACAACTCAGCCGCAATACTCGCTAAGCTCTGAACGAAATTATGTTGCCTTCAATCATTTTTATAGGTACGCTGAAATAACGATATTCGTACCTAAACCCCATCAACACGGATGTGGAATGCTCCATTCCCCTTTATAGTTTACAATAATTTAAAATCAATGTGCATCCAACTATCCGTAAATTCCTTAAAGCCCTCTATATGTATAAACAGTTTAAAGGCTTACATAATCCCTTGAGTGTGCGAAAATTAAGACAAAACAAAAGGGCGGTTAATTTACCTTTTATTTCGGAATGCGTTAGAGCGGCTACCAGCTTTTTACACCTCACTTACCCCAGATTAGTAAGACATGACCTCATGGCTCATAATGTAACAAGGCTCGAGGTTTACTATACAATTTAAATTTTATTGATGTAATATTCATCGATGACCACGAAACTTAATACCCGTCTCTATACAGAAATAATACCTTTGGCACAGTGTTGGTATAAATACGATGGCAATGATACCATTGTATGAGTTAAGAAATGGCAATTTAAAAATATAGTTCTTACGTATAACTTAGGAAGAATATCGCTGCAATCAGTAGAATTATATGTATACCAAGGTAGTATTAAACCTCACAGATATCATGCTGCTCGGGTGTTTCATCCGTATACTGTAATATTGATACCACCAGTGTCACAATGGTATAAGATTATAACCCCATATACTAGGGGTAATAAACAATAAATGGCATAATTTAAAGAATACCCACTTACGATTACAGACCCTGCTCACTAACACTCCTTGATAAACATTTATAAAAAAAATTACCACAATCTGAAAGTTGTGGGGTTCAGTGGCGCGATGGTTAGTGCGATGAACTGCCGCGCAGGAGGTCTGGGTTCGATTCCCAGCCGTTGCAACACCTAAATGATTTTTCACTGGCCCTCCTCTCGTGATGATCTGACAAATCATCCGAGTAGTATCAATTGTCAAGAATAGCTTATCTCAACTTAGCCGTTCGGAGTCGGCATAAAACAGGAGGTCCCGCCATCGTGCAAGAAGTACACACGCACACATGAATGGTTGTGAGAAAGCTAGGCCCTGGGTACTAACGAGCCTGTTGCGCCAAAAATGTGTTTTTTGTACAATCTGAAATGGTAAACTATTTGATGGAGGAGTAGACTTATGAACTAAAAAGAACTGTTTCCAAAGCATCTAACTTTGTCCTGTTCATTACGTATTACATCAACATTTTTATAAAAAGGATACGCTACAATAGGTTCTGTTTGCCGGATGTTCGGCATGATCTTAAGAACATAAAATAAGCACAATGAGAATATGCTCAGCATATGTATCGATAATGATACAAGGAAGAAAAAGAAAAATCGATAATTTCGTCGACCAATGCAATTGTTCACCCATGGACAATGATGGTCGAATGTCTGAAATGAAACAATAAGGACACACAACATACATTTAGTAAAAAAAAAATTCGTTTTCATATTTAGGACAGACTTACTTCTATGCAATGATTGCATACTGAACAATGTGAACATCTTGGCGGTCGATAAAATTTACAAGTGACACACCATTTCATTCGAACAGTAATCCCATTTATTTCGGCGTTTTTATATAATGGCGCACGGAATTCCTCCTCGCGATCTTCATCAGGAGATGCTGAAAATATAGAAGTTAATGTTAATTGTAAAAGATTGATCGAGCAATATGGTATCACGGGCGATTCGGTTTTTTTTACTATCGAATTATCGATAATGTTGCGATGTATGATGCGATGATTTGATGCGATTGAATGAATCCAGGTGCATTATATTTTTGGTGTTTTCCATTAACAATTTCTAAGAATTAGCGTAATGTACTGCCGTTTAATTATCATGCTTCCGATAACTAAACGCCATGCCAGTACATTACGATAATTCTGATATTTCTGAGCACTGTCAAAACGTACACTTTGACAACATTCAAAAGGGAACTTTACTTTAGGAAATGCATAAAGCCCTAAACACATGTGAAGATAACGGGTCCGCCATCTAACGTTTTTTTTTTTTCAACTAGTGCTTATTTCGTGAATGGTAACACTTAGCTCATGTCTGATTTGACAGATAATTAGTTTTATCCTTCCGCTGAACGAATATGGTTGTGTATACGCTTGAACAACGCTGGGATAAATTGCGACATTACTTTGAAAATCATGTTAATGTTGCAGAATGTGTGCGAAAATTGCGTACGGATTTTGGAAGAAGAGAAGCACCGTCAGCTCCGTATGTTCGTTATCTTGTGAAAAAAGTGAAAGAAACTGGCATCCTCATCGATAAACCAAAGCGTGAAAAGCCAAAAACAGTGCGTACACCCGAGAATATTGCAGCTGTGGCAGAAAGTGTGCGTGAAGCGCCATCAACATCAATTCACCGTCGTTATCAACAATTGAACATTTCGGAGTCATCATTGAGACGAATTTTGCATTTTGCATAAAGGTATGACGCCATACAAAGTCCAATTGGTTCAGTAGTTGAAGCCAACTGACCATCCAATGCGTTTTCGCTTCGCTAAGTGGGCCTGCGATCGACTTAGAGAAGATGCCGATTTTGCCAAAAAAAATCATCTTTTCAGATGAAGCTCATTTTGATCTTGGCGGGTATGTAAACAAGCAAAATTGTCGCATTTGGGGCATTGAAAAGCCGACACACCCAAAACGAGTCACTGTTTGGTGCGGATTTTGGTCCAGAGGCATAATTGGGCCATTTTTCTTTGAAAATGAGCAAGGAATGGCCGTTACAGTCAATGGCGATCGTTATCGGGCCATGTTGAACGAATTTTTGTTCACAAAAATTGAAGAGGAGGATATTGGCAATATTTGGTTTCAACAGGACGGCGCTACGTGCCACACAGCCGAAGCTACACTCGATGTTTTGCGCCCTGTTTTTGAAGATCGCATTATCAACCGCAGAGCTGATGTCGTTTGGCCACCTCGGAGCTGCGATTTGACACCGTTGGACTATTATTTGTGGGATGCCGTAAAAGAAAAGTATTAGCCGACAAGCCAGAGACAATATTCGTGAAGCCATTGGTGAAATACAGCTGCACACAATCGATAATGTGCTTAAAAATTGGACCGATCGTGTAGGCTACTGCATGGCCATCCGAGGCAGCCATTTGAATGGAATTATTTTCCATTATTAACCGGAAGGATTGTACTTTCAAATGAAAAAAAAAATTTGAGAAAATATTCAGTAGTTTTTTTTATAGCATTTTCAAAAAAAAAAGTTATTTGGCGGACCCTTTATTATTGAACACACAGGTTTCAATAAACATGAAATCTGCATGCGTTGCAGTTCTGCAAGTTTTCTCTAATTTTAAAATCTGCTGCACGAGTAAGGGCCAGAACTAAAATGTATTTCCCTTTGCGAACAGTACATACACAACTATATGCAATACGATATAAAGCACATAGCAACCAAAAGGTTTGTAGCCAGGGTATGTCAAACTAAATTTCTGTTCCTGTGTTTTACTAGCTGCATTGCGTCCTTATTACTTAACGCGGTCCAGACTCGTTTAGGGTTTTTGTCTAAGGAACACAACCTTATATTCTCTTCTATTCATTGCTTCCAGTTATTCAGTTTAATCGCTCTGACCTATGGTATTGCTTGATGCATTACCGAAGATTCGATCTTCCTTGTCACCTTGAACCTGGGATTCGAGGAATCTCTTTTTGTACTACATCCACATTATGGTACAGCTCATGGTGTTCTGAGATTTATCTTCTTCTTTAGTCTCAATCGCATAAAGGAAAAAAAATTTAAAGAAACATTGTTCGTTCGAATGTTTTCATTCAATTTGTTCCGCTAAACTGAAATAACATGCCCATCAGCATTCGTTGTATCTCCATTAAGTTACCATTCGCGGGGATTCATCCGAAGTAAATGAAATCTTTAAACACCACTTGAATTCTTGTTGCGATCAACAGTGATATTTTGTCTAAGGCTGTGTGTCGATAGTACTTTGCTTATTGATAGCATGTACTTGATCTTCCCCTCGGTAACTACAAAACCAACGCGTTTCTCCTCTTCATCAACTGTCTCTTAGACTTCGCACGTAACTAGTTAGATATCTCGGGGTCGTATTTGACAAACAATTAAAATATTTTTCTCATTATTACCCTATAGCAAATTCAAACTCAATGATAGGTTTTCTTAAGCGAAATTGCAAAGACCTTAAAGCTGTATTTAGTCGTAAAACTAAAAACTGCTCGTTCGTTCCGGGAGAAATGATAAACAACAAAATTGGTTGATTCTAGATATTGTTTATATTTAGTGGTTTTAAGGTTGAAAAATCAGTAGATGACCATCTAAATCGCGCAACAAAAACCAATTGTTTTTGAAAGCTCAGTTTTTAATTTATTTTCAATCGATTTTATTAATTTCAAATTATACAACACGGTTTTGAAATGATATGCTAACTAGAATTCAAAAAATATTTTAAAGAATGAGCCAACAAATGGCACAAATCCTTCCGATAAAATCGCAGAACTTTTCCGATAACTTATTTACTACCATAAGAAACTGACATTTTTGTAAATATTGAGAACAATTATACGGCAGATGATAATAATCAATCATGTTGGACCTCACAAGAAGAAACTATCACTGTATATCCAAGTATTTTGGAAATCAATTTCACATTAAGTCGGGATCGATAAATCATTGAGCGTTGTTCCAAAACTCCAAGGCGAATACAACGAAACTAACTGAAAAGCAATAATCTGGTAGTGAGCATAATTTATGGCAAGTCCGAAAACCAAACTCACGATTTCCCCTCCCATACCCATACATCACTCGAACGTGAGGTGAATTATGTTGTAATGGGACTTTGATGTGCGCGGGTAAAGTCGGCCAGACCCCAGACATCACCAAATTATGCGGAAGCAAGTTTGTTTCAAAGAAACAGGTTATGCACATGACTTTTGTTTTGTTTACCTTATCTACGCACGGCACAAAGTACTTAGATTGTGGTTACACACAACCTCATAAGCACAAGCTCTTGAATATCAAAGCTAAAACAATTAAAGTTAGGGGCCTATGTGGTAGTATATGGTAACACAAAAGAAGCGGGTGAAAATGTAAAATTGACTAAAACGAAAGAAAAAAACACGCAGGCAAAAGTACAGACCTCTTGGAGCCAACGATTTGCGAACGAAAGCTTACCAATTATTGTAGCTTAAGTATATATAACAGAACTCTTATACCAACTAATTACACAATTTAAGGACACAATTTGTGCTGTTATTCTGATGTTTTGTGGCTAGCCGTGTTTCCGGGTTATAATTGCTTATGTTTCAGGTGGATTGTTTTTGTGGCGGCCAGAAGTCCAGAAGGGCCGGTAAACAATCCCTGAATAGAATCATGTAGATATTAACAAAAGCCATAGATGTATATGTATAATAAGGAAATGCGTTATCCGCGTCATTAATGCAGACTGTCTGTCACTTTATTACAGATATTTTGACGGCAGATGTTCGGAAGAGCTTTAAGAACCTATCCCTAGACTCGTTGTATTTCAAGAACTGACAACCGACGTTTTAGGTCACAGACACACTGTTCATCTAACTCCATCTAACGACACGAACAACGCAATACGAAAATTCTTTTTGTTACAGAACAAGCAAACAATTGAACGAACTTCCAAAATATGTATTTTCATCAATTATATATAACAAGTCAAAATCAGAGTCAATAAACATTAGAAGCATCATTTCAGTTGGAAAATGTTTATAAAAAAAAGACTTTCTATCGAAATAACTAAGGCCAACTGCAGAACCTCCTATTCGTAACCATCACAGATTGCGCATTGTTTTAATATGACAGCTAAATTCAACAGATTTTCTACGGGCGTTAACTGCGTGCCTTGAAAGTTGTTGTAACAAGACTAGGGTTGATTTCTCCATGCTGTCTGATCCCCAAAACTAATCGGAATCATTGTGAATTGCAAAAAAGATCGTTGAAGTAATATGTGGACGCATGACACGGTTATGTAAAATTCTGATCGGTGCCTATCAATATGGTTTTATAGGCCAATTCAGTCCACAATAGACCAAATCTTCACACTTTGGCAGAACTTGAAAATCAGAATTTCAAATTGGTACACACACAGTGCCGCTTATTATATTATTTTTAGAAAAGAAATAAACGGAGTTTAGTTGTGGTATATCTTGTGCTGTACAGGATGAGGTTACTGATTTAACATGCTAATCCTTCTATAGTTAATCGATACCAACAAAAAAAAACTTGTACTTGAGTGGATTGGTTAAATAGGACTATGTTACAAAAATTCTATAAGGTACTCGACTCTATAATTGGTCAATATTCGCATATTTCGATATTCGATATACTGAAAATTCAGTTAAAGGACTTTTAGGCTAAAACTGAATATAATTCTTTGTTTCAAAGGTAAATAGTAACATTGGTTTCGAATTTTGTTTAGCTAATTAATCCTTTTTATGATATTGTCATCACTGTCCTCAGGTGTGTTTCAAAATGAACTCAGAGCATTCTAAGTCGGTTCTAAGCGAACTGTGAATAGACCACACTCGATTAGTTCAGACCTTGTTAAGAGCTCTACTCTGAGCTAAAAAAAAACACCTGATATGATTCACGAGAAACTAATGATTTTTTTTTTCAAATTTGGCTTAAATGCAAAAAAAGCTCATTTCTCATTTAATGAAAAGTGGGTAGGCATTTTTTTGAGGTATTACCGTTAATAGTCTTGTTAAGTATAATCAAAATCATTATACATTTCTTTAAAAATTTCGGTTTTATGAAATCTGTTATATGGTATAATCTCAATTCTTAAAACCCTTCTTAGTATTGACCCAAGAACTTGCATACCAAATTTTGAAGAGTAGGGCCTGTGAAAAATCATTTAGGTGTTGCTACGGCTGGGAAACAAACCCAGACCTTCTGCGCGGTTCATAGCACTATATTCTTGAACACTAAGACCCTGTTTTACACTGCCAAGTATACTATGAGATCATTTAATCTAGAATTAAATAACTTACGTTACTGAATTAACTATGAGTTAACACAATGTTCACGAGTTTAGTCAAGGTTATAGAAACTAGTAAGATCTGGCACTGAAAAACTGGGCCCTAATTTGTTTTATTTGTTGTTGTTTTCTTTTTTGTAGCGGCTCAAGATGTGATGCAAGATGTGTATTGGGAGTATATAAATAATATTATCCATTGTGAGGGGATAGGGAGTGAATATCACTTTGGAGCTTGAACTCAAAAAATACTGATACCGGATCCCTTCGTCATAGAGGGCAATCAAAAGTGTGTGTTCTTACATTACATTTGTGTGGTTAAGAGCTTTTTAGTTCAAATTCTCTAACACAATTGTATTATATCTATATGTAAGCTGATTGCATTCCTTTTTTCTTCGCAGAAGCCGACTCAGGAGGATATCTAATCTAGACAAACTTCTAGTTGGGGGGTCCGTAGCATCACTTCACTGATCATGAAGAAACCAAAAGATTCAATTGGGCTCCTCTTTTTCTGGCAGGAGGCGATTTTCGGACAATTTTCTAGTTGAGCAAAGGGGGATAATTATCAGCTTACAAATGTCCGACAAATGTGGATCACAGTTGGTCGATTGCGTTGATGAAACGAGGGGTTCCTCTATTGAGTACATACCATCTGCCTGGAAATAGAAGCCATCTTAAATGTACAATGTGGAGTTTTTCTTTGACTAGGTCTATGTCGCAGTACAGCTCGTAAAGATCGAGGTTGAAATGTACCGCAAACAGGACGGGAAAAGTTATTAGGATCTTTTATTTAATCTCCTGCATTTCTTATTTCTGACCTTAAAAGTTTGCCAGTTGTGATACTTTGTCAGGTTCCGATGTTTCTTGTCCTTTTTTCTTGACAGCATATCTGTTCATCAAATCCATTTTAGCCACTTTAGATTCCCCACAATCGTAAAATGCGGCAATGAATCCGACCAATGATTTTAATATTATCGAAAGAATGTATCGTTGTAATGTTGATTTGGGAGTTTATCACAAACCTCTCAAGATTATGATGATGAAATCTGATGATTAGGTCGCACGCATACATAAATATAGCTAAATTCTTCGTCCTTATTTCTATTGCGCCAAAAAGTTTGCTTCATTTAATTGTGATCCCCTGCGATAGCCACAGCTCGGAGTTCCTGGTTCAAATCCCGAAAGTAACCAGGCCTACTTTTTTTCACTGCCCACTCAAATCTTTCGAAAGTATAACAACCATCCATGATTATAAAACTGTCATGAAAATTTTCAGAAATTTGGCGTTCGTAATCGGCGTAAACTGGAGATTACATAATTTGTTAAAAAATATAACTCGGTACACACAATTTAATGGAAAAACTAGGTTCGAGGTCCATAATGGGCCGTTAATGCCAGATGCTTCATTTCATTTTCGGATACAGAATCAGGAAGTCACGGATGAAGTATAAAGGCTTACTTGCTGGCAACTGTCTCAATTTACAACTTGAAAACATCCGTATATACCTCGGCTTACAAACAAACCATTCTACCTCGATATCACGCGAACAAAAAAAGCCAACCGTCAACTAAGATAAATAAAACAGACGGTGTCGCCTTCAGGAAATCTCTGAAATAACCCCACACCAAAAAATCCCGGAAATCCAAGGACGATAATAAATTCATCGCATCAATCACTTTACCACAATACATTCCGTTGCCACGTTTCCGTTTTCCCTAATCCCAACCAACCACCATCACCATCAGTTTCACCACCACCATATCACATGGTGCCAGACTACACAGTGATAGCGGCGCAATTGAGTCATTCTCATTACCTTTCGGAATCACACCGGGGTCCATAAATGTCGCTAGTGTAAAATTGGCTAAAACGAAAAACGTGATGACACCTTGATAAGCTGGAACCCATGGATGTCGGTAGACATAGTATTGGCATCTGAAAAGAGAGAATGAGAGAAAATACCTTTTAGCAACAAATTCGATAATTGGATGAAATTGTATATTTAGACACGTACAGAGATGATGCTGCAACAATTCATGCTCAACGTCCTTGAGCATCTCTAGGTTGTCAACGACTACTACTTCGACAGCCTTCCTCCAATTACATACCGTACCGAACAATTTTGAGTGCGTAACACCAATCGATTTCGAACACGCGTCACGTTTAATGAATGCGCTTTCATCTACCCAAAGCGATAGTGATTTTAACAAGACTCTCTGCATAGTTAAAGCTGGCGCTGCATAAATTGTGGCCCGGAACCAGGATTGGTAGAAAGACTGAACGTTTGATTGTTGAAAAGATGACAAGATATTATCACAGGGCAAGACACCAGAATAATTGACCCGGAAATCAGTACAGACAACGATGATGATGAGAATGACGACGACAACCAAGTCCAAAGGAACACAAAAGCAGACAGTACGGAGTCTTCGTCAGCTATGTGTGAACATGTGTGCCGCTGCTTTAATATGGAATGTGAAAGACATTTTATGCAAAACGAACAGTGAAAACACCCTTAAATATGTTCAACATTATTGCCCAGATAGAGATAGACAACAATAGAAAAAAATGGAGCCTTGCAAGTGGTCGGAATGTGTATAAGGATACGTCTATACTTTGTATGCTCGGATGCAAGACTAATTGCTTCATGTGATTTCTCTTCGCTAGATGTTTTCATTATTTTCCTCTTCTGGGACGTCTTTCACTTTTTGTTTCCGTTGACTTTAGAAGAGTTGACTTTAAAGTATAGAGCGTATAATAAGAGGGGATTTCAAGACAAAAGGGCTTTGTTGACACACATACAGAGGGAGCCTGGTCTCTGTACTGAGGCAGCACAAAGAAGAAAAACGGATTTTCAGAATATTTAACCTCCTTAATGAGGAATAAATTTGAATTTAAAATGAAAAATGAGAAATGGGAAATGTAAATGCGAGCAGCATTCCCAATTTCGCAATGAAACTCATTTGAGTTTGTGAGGAGGAACGTTTCTTCTTTTCTTAAGTTTGATAATCAGTTTAAGGGGTTTTTCAAGTTGAATCTATGATGGCCGAGAGATGATATGGTGTGGAAGTTTGTGGCAGTTTTTGGCCATGGGAAACTTTTGCAGAAGGAACTATTTGAGAAAAGCTAATTAGGTATTAGAAAGGAAGACGTAAAAAAGAGACAAGGACGGAGAGTGTTTTTGTTTGAAAAGATTACTCAACATACTTTGATTGCATACATTTTCTTGTTTTATCGAGTTATTTTAATCTTTGTAAGATGGATCAAAACCCTCCCACTTCCTTATATCTGAAGTGATCCGTCTATGGGGTATCGCCAGACTTCACGTGGGGGGTTGCATCGTGAGTGAAATCAACCGAATGCTGGTGCTATTGCACAATTCTGTTGGCTTAGAATAATGTTGGTGACAACATCGAGATATCCAGGCGTATTTACTAAAACCATTCCAAAAACGGTCTCAGTTACGCGATGGTTACCAAGAAATACCTGGATTTCTGATAACCGGGGACATTATTCCCCTTTGATTAAAGATTTCAAGTATGCTTAAGTGTCCAAAAGAGCTAGACATCAAAATGTTGTTCTGTTTTTTTTTTAGATTTCTGGCTCCCACACGTCTTTTGTAAAAAAAAAAAAAAGTTTCGGTGTGAATTTAGGTCAGTTTTCTGGGATTTGATATTACCCGCCCTCTATCAAACAACTTAGCCAAAGGTTAGATAATTAGAACATGCTTAACGTGAACACCTAGCCTTTCGGCTCTTATTTCACGGTGGGCCAACCCACATAATCGTAACCATATAACAGTGTAGTTAACACCCCAATATAGGACACCTTTACATTTAGAAAATCATATTGTTAAGTACGAACATCATCCTTGCTAAGGACCGAGGTCTATCTGCACCTCTTGTATTCTAAAAATGCCTCAACCATCTTAAGAATACCATACGCTTCCATCGACTTTAGGATAAACCACAACGACCACGATACTCCCACATTCAGGCTATAACAAGTCTTAGGGGCTCCTGATTCCCGTGGTACCATACTATAGTTTATGGTAGACTCCGCACCGATTCCTTATGGGTTCTATAGCAAACCCAGTCCGGAATCGAAGTTACTAAGTCACTACTAACCAAGGTAAGTAGGCACAACAGATATTCTGCAGTAAGCCTTTTTGGTCCTTTGACGATTTTCTCTAGGACGCAAGACCACCTGAATAGACAGCCCTACACTTATTTATTTATTAAAGTTCGAGTTTGCAAATCACAAAATCTCGAGCTTAAGAAGCATCGCCTGTTGTTCTTGCGGCAAGCACTTAGCTTATATTTTGTTGTTTAATTACATTTTTCAAGATGTTAAATATTCGCTGATAAAGCACAACTTACACAGTTCATTTCTAAGGCTTTCCTTTTCCTTGCTTGGATATAATGCTTGCAAAAGATTTTAGAGTTAGCCGAAAAGTTTTTATTGTCATTCTACTACTTTAACAATCGTGTCACAAACAATCTTCGAATTTGTAAATATTTCTTCCCAAAAAGATACAACTTCAAGATGTGTTAATTCTCCAAAAGTATTGCAAATTTTCACATGACCTTGTTTTACAAAACTTTTCCTTATAAATAGAATCACCTCGAGATCATTTTCGAAAGCCTACAAAACCCACAATTAAATTTAGCCCTTCAACCTTTTCAAAACAAAAAGTAACAACTTTTCCCTTGAGTCATGAGTTTCAAACTATCTCCCCCCTCCTGTAGGATGCTGCGAAGTTATCAACTCAACAGCTCATGCATTATTCATTGCAAAGTTTTGTCATCGAATTTCCATCAGCACGCGTCACTTGGAGCAGATTCTTATCGCGCCATGAAACGACACATAGGGACCCAGCACCCAAGTACAACACTTACACACACATTATATAATCTCGTGCAGTTTATATTGTTTCACACCACATGCGCATCCTCACCCCTCTTATAGCCCGGCGTGTATCACGACGAGGACTACTGGTAGTAGTAAATCGCCTTAGTTATGTCATGCAGTTGATTGGAGCTACCACCTGTTGGTCGGGACGGTTGCACATCGTGTTATTCCTCTTCAACTCGATTACTTAAAGCTATCGAATTAAGAACTCTCCTCTCTGTGAGCCACTTTTCATTCTCTTCGATTTCAACACCGCAAGCCACCACCCACTGTTATTGCACCCCACGTCGATCGGGGGGTTTTGAAATCACCAGCTAGCGCTGCCAATGCTCCATATCCATATCTCGCACTATCTCAACATGTTGGCTTTGTTTACATTGTGTGTAGGTGTCTATAGATACTTCATCTTGTCGTGTCTCTCTTCATTATTATTTAAATGGCATTGAGTTCCGCTCATCAAATCACTCCGCAAGTCCGCAATCGTACACAAACACACATATCATGCTTAGCATTGCATAACCTAGAAAACAATTCCGAAAATATTATTGTATTGCCAGGCCTGCTGATAAAATAGAACTGTGTGCTCACTGAGGTGGCAATGTCAGGTTAACAGATGGATGGTGGGGTTTATCTCGTTGTAATTGTTTTCAAACGTTCTTAAGTCGATAAGGTGCTTAAAGTTATCAGGGGCACCCTTTTATACAACTTACACAACTAATTTGCACAAGGCTTTTGCATTATGTCTCGGAAATATTGATTTGCACTCGAATGTGACAATTGGGTTTGCATTCAGTAGCTTTAATTTATCGAACGATGAATAATCACTGCAAGAGCTATGGACACTTAGCTACTAGGACGGGGTGTATTTTATAATGCGTACTCACAATTTTAACAACGTCCTATGAAAGTTTTTGAAAATATATATCGAATCAAAAATGTATCTTTTCTCTTTATTTGGGGTTGAAAAGGTTACTTTCTTACGTCACATAATCAACTGTTGGTCAATTAATTTTGATAAAAGTGATAACTGATAACCTATGATTTTTGATTGCTTCATGATGCCTGAAAGTTAACTTATTTGTTTAGGTTCGCTGCTGTTTATGTGAACTCAATCAAAATGCTATGAAACATATGAAAATATTATGAATTCCGACTTTTTTTATTTTAAATACATTGGCACATATCTGATGTTTGTTCTGATGTTTTGATAGTGCGGCGGCTAATGGAATATTTGTTGAGATAAAATGATTTGAATATTTTTGACGCATACACTAGAGACTTAGATATCGATATTTTTTTTTTTTAAATTCCTTTAAATTAAACACCCGGAGAAAATCCTTGACATCCATATAGGCAGCAATCTTAATGAATAAGTCTTCACTCCGTGCTTTGGCTCGATGAAGATTGGCCGCATCGAGGATGTGACTCCAATCACATCAGATTCCACACACAGGAAGGGTGATCGTCGCCGTTTGTAGATTGTATTCTGGATTATTTTTGTTCTGCTTTTGGACCATTCCAATTTGGCAACAAATTTGAGTTTTTAGTGATATAAACAAATGTCAGCGGTAGGAATTACGGGTCCTCACATTTTTGCAGGTAGACCGACAATTATGTTCATCTTAAACTAACTCTGAACCTTAACTACCCAGTAAACGATTTGCATATGAACGGATACATAAACAAACAACTCGCGCGACAATTAACATTTTGAAGGATACATTTTCGAGTTGTCTGATGTCATATTTTAGCAATTTGGGTTACCCGCGTTCCTTCGGTTTATTTGTCACGCATCTATGGAAGCTCTCAAAGAGAATATCCGACAGGAGATAATCGCCACAAGTTCTCCCTTAACCGATTGGACCGATATCATCCAAATAAAAGTTAATGTAAAAAAAGCTCAGGTTTAAATCCGGATGATATCAATTATAAGCCGATTAGTTCGTTTACATGTTTATCAGAGATATGGCAATGTTTGTTGAAGAAAGGTTTGCTTGGTGTTTGATTTCTTGCTCTTGACATAGTTGGTGAGCTCACTCCCCAGCTCCTTACATCTATGAAATCGGCTGGTTGACGAATGTACTTTTTTGTACTTTAATCAGTTTACTCGTTTCCGTCATTGTGACTCTGACCTGGAACACCAGATAAAAGTGATTTTATACCGAAGTAAGCTCGTTCTGGCATTGTAATAATAAAAGATGTTAACTATGCCGTGATAGCCTTCCTTCATGCCTGGGAGTGCAGTTTTTTATAGACGGTATGGGACTAATTACATAGGTGCGGTGTAATTTTTTCAGACAACGTGGTTTCGAAAGCAGATTATGAAGAATGACAGCAGTCATTGATAGCTGGAGATTTTGGAAAAGAATTTCCCACACAAAAACCGCACTTCAGAAGTTGCGAAAGCTTCTTGAACATGGAACACTGCAGCATTCAAATGACACCACGCTTTCCAACTATGCCTTTCCTCGTAGACAGGTGTAAGAGTAGTTTCTTTTCAAGACAAACTGACAACAAATTACAGATTCATCAGCTATACTTCCTTTAAATCAAACACCCGGAGAAAATCCTTGACATCCATATGGGCAGCAATCTAAATGAATAACCGCTATCCTTATCATAACTCCAAGGTTATTGAGAAAAAGTTCTCTTCGCGGAAATTTCAAAAAATTACTTTACTGCAAAACTTCATTTCATTTGGAAAAATACATCCTTTGAAATTTGGCCGAGTGCAGACAAGAAAATATGAGATGGTTTAACGTGTTCCAGCTGTGAAAACTGATTTTATTCCAATGATGCTTGAATGTTGTTAATTTGAAATAATGATATAAAAAACATAGAAACAAGACAGGGTAGAGTCATATCTCCTGTGTTGTAGCTTCTCGTCATGAATAAATTTCTAGTCTGACTAGACTGTGGTAGAATTAACGTAGTTTGATTGGTTGGTTCTTCCATAGATTCTATGATAACCAAATCGATTTTCCATAAACACTTTACAGCTAGATTTCATAAGAAGATTGGATACAAACAAATTAATGAAATCGATTCGTCTCCCTGACTCTTCTAGCAAATTCCAGACGGAATTTCTGGCTATTAGCCTCGCAAATTACACGATTAGAAACGACTGTATATCCGGACAAAATGTCGTTTTTTTGTTAACATCTTATAAATTACAGAAAACTTTGAAATTTATCTTGTGTTTATGAATTGCCACTTGCCAGCTGTACATTTGATGGTTGATAGATGGCGCTAAAAAATGCATTACAAGATTAACATTTCATTTGCGACAAAATGAAAATGTCATCTTTTCAGTCAGGGAAATCTGGTGCGCTTGGTCAAGGTAGAATGAAATGTTCCTTTTATTCTCGCTCAGGTGACCTAAATTGGATGACTGACCTAAACAAAAGCCAAACAACGAAGTATACTACTGAAAGGACTACAAATCCGAAACTATGTTTAATTATAAGTAAAAAAAAAACTAAAACAACTTTGCCATCAGAAGCATGTATTTAACTTTCCCATTAGTGTTTACTTTTTTTTTTATAAATTTTCTGACCAACAGACGCATTTTATTTTGTACATGTCAGAACTGTTTTTCACAAAACTTTTTTTTATTTCAACTACAACTACAATCCTTTAATCTGTCATGACACATACACATACATGTGCTCTCATTGTTGACAATTTAATTTTATTTGCAACAAATTGTCCATTTCATTATATATTTTTAATTGTAAACTTTTATTACATTTATAATGGGTTTATCTGTTCCTTGCCTCTGACATAACAAATGAACAGACCTAAACTTATAAATAGACGAGTGTTAAAAAAGACAAATACATGCACACAAACTAAGGAAAAAAAACAGAACATGTAGCTGGAACTATTGTAGTGTGTATCAGTGTTGAGAGAAAATCGATTACTGACGAAGGACATCGACATCGTCGCCTGTTCTCATTTACAGACAATTTCTTTTTTTAAATTTTTTTTTCATGCAAGATTTTGTGCTCAATTGTCATAGAGGGAGGCGGTAATTCTATCCTTTCAAGAGAGAAGTGACAAATAAATGCCTTGGCTAAAGTGTTATTATTATTTTTTTTTATTTTTTTAATTGCAATCCAAGAGATTTTCAAATTAAGTGTTGGGGTAAATATTTATTTAGCTTTTGTAAATGAATGTATTGAAATTGTTTACTTATGATGATAATTAGCAATCAACTGACAAAAAAGAAACTTAAAAAAGTAGTTACTGAGTAATGTAGTCGTTAAAATCACTTATGTCAATGGGAATTATGATGTACTTGCAAGTCGTGTATTATTAACGCAAACGACAAGTATGCTGTTTACAGGGTAGGCCAAAAGAAAAAAAAAAACGGATTTTTTTTGTTATTGATTTGATATTTAATTTGTTTTATGAATTTTGACATTATTGTCAATTAAAATGGGTAAATTAGATATTGCAAAAGGAAAATTATTCTTGAATAGTAGATACATTTCAATCGAGTCGAAACGAGTAATTTTACTTTTCTAATAGCGTAAGCTATCTCTTTAGTTTCTATCCAATATTTCTTCAACTTTTTGTATAGGCACTTGTTTGTTTTTTTCTGCCAATGCAATAGAGTGGAAACGCATTTGGTTTGATTTTCAGACAACCGCGGCGTTTTGGAATTTGAAATTACATATACATATCACAAAATTTACCCAATTTGGATCGAAAACACGGATTTAACTGAAACGACTTATTTATCTGACACCTATAAGAGCTATTGCTGAAAAATGTTGGTTTATCCATATAAGCGGAAATAATATTTAAGGGAAAATTGTTTTATTAGATCAGCTGTGAGAAATGTTAAAATCGAGAAGAAAAATAAAAAAAAATTCTTCTTAAAAGGCATTAAAAGGCATGAGTTCAACACTTATAAGAAAGGTTTCATACCAATAGAGATAATGGTTTGTAAACATGTTTACTCACAAAAATGAGAATTCGCAACAACTCATCAGAACTAGAAGCCGATTATCTTCACTGATGATCGGCTAATTCATGTAAAAGTCGATCATATTTTTATCAAAACGCTGCGCTATGTGTCATTATGTTAGAAAGAGGTTTAAAAACACCTTCAAACCCGGAATCACCAAAAAATCAATCTTACAAAAACGCTTAGGCTTTCAGCGTTAATATAACAATTGTTAATACACTTGAGCTGTGCCTTTTAGGGTCTATTCAATAGACCAAGCATGCATACATACATTCATGATTTCTCCACCAACTATAAATGCAAACTGCGCAGCACTCATTCATATGATCATCGCTTAATGTAAAAATGTAAAAATGTAAAAATAATCTTCGCTCAATTTTCCGTAACTGCGAAGTTTCGCACACACACCATTCATGCATGCACCATCAAGAAAATGTCAAAATCACTCATGCCGCATGCACAATCACAGAGTCAACACCATACAGTATCAGTTTGCATGCGCTATCATTAATTGCGCATGCATGCATGTGTAATATGTAGAGTAGACCCCATTAGCTTTGCAGGTGTCTGGAATGAAATGAAAATAATATATCGAATCATTGAGGTCCTCAACCAGGACCTGCATTTTAACGCCGATTTAGACGGCAAATTTGAGAAGCTTCTCATGACAATTTTATTGTATGATATCTTTGTGTTTGCTGACTTTCGCAAAAAATGTTGTTACTTCCGGCATTCGAACTAGGGACCTGAGCTTAGTAGTCCAAAGCACTAACCACTAGGCCGCTGGTATATATTTGTTGGCTGTGCGAGCCGCTTCAAATCGGTGGTCATCTGACTTAGGACCGCAAGTACAAGTGGTAAGGCGGTGATGTACCCACCGCTTGTGGTATTCTCACGCCGACTTTTTAGCTGAATGTTAGTTCCGATTAATACTAACCAACGATTTATACTTTAACTGTGGTTAGGCGTGATTTAGATGAACTCAACTTTGGTTGGCACTAAAAATCTGAGGAAGGACACATATGCTCGGTCATGATACGCTATGTTTTAATAAATTTCTTGGAAGTATCTTCAACCATTCTATCAAAACATCTGGCTTGAATTAATTTTTCATATAACGTGAATTAAACTAACCACTCCCTACGACCACTCTTAACAAGTTCTGAAGATATTTTCATGGATTGCGTGCTATGACGGAAGACAGGGTATATGAATGCACTGACAAAATGAGAACATGGTCCTCATGTCTTCTTGGCCATTTTAATCCGAACACCTATTCTCCATGAAGACAGGTTTAACAGGGGCATGGGAGCGCTTATTTAAAAATCCAACCGTACCGCCTTGATAAACACAAAATAAAAGTTAAAGAATTTTGTGTTTTAACTAGAACCAAGTTCGGAGAGTTCTGAAGATGCGTGTATAAAATATCTTACAAATTGCGTCTACAAGATACCACCAATCATTGCGTATGCGGTCTGAAAGCTGGCCTGCTGATAGATAAGTGAATCACTAATCTCGCGATTGTTAAAACAAATCAAATATATTAAAAAGATAAGTTTTCGAGTACGGTTATGAGTGTTTTTGAGATAAGACCTTTTTAGATCGTCAAAAAGGTGTCAACAAAATTGTCTACACTCTCAGTCTATCTACCTAGATACCATTAACTTTTAACTATTCGAAGCAAACTTATTTATAGATTCTATCAATAACTGAATGCAAAACTAGTTCAGTTATAACGTGTTTTAAAGAGTTTATATTTTATGCTGCATACATTCGGGCGCATTATGCAGCAAAAAAGATCTGTTTTCGTAAACATTTATTTCGTATTTCTTGCCTTACCATTGGCGAAATGTCCAAACATCCACTAAATCAGTACTCTTACTCTTCAAAATAGGTTAAGAGAGTATGAAAGCACATACTTAAAAACAAACAAACCTCCACAAAAATTCCCGATTTATGAAGAGTATTTCAAAAACTTTTTTCAACTACGTCCATTAATAGAATCTTTAGAGAATCAATTGATGAATTCCATTAAATCGATTTCCAATATACACAGATTTACGACCCAAAAGTCGAAAGCACTAACACTATTCTTCTATGAGAATATTTTTAGACTTCGATCTGATTATACGAAAAGCAATTCATAAATCAAATCGGCAAGCGAGCCATTGAATGAAATCATTTGGAAAGAGAAATTGCCGAAATTCGATAATAATCAACGTACGAGTGTGTAGATGGAGGATAAATCATATGACTAAGCTATATTAAAAAGGGCGATTTAGCATGAATAATGGAGAGCTTATGCAGCACGTCACATGCTCTTGAAGTATTAGTTTATCAAAAGTTCGTTGCATTTGCGTTTATTAAATGGAAAACTAACGTCAAGTAATGGAGCTGTATAACTTCTTTGAGACAGATGGGACAAGTCAAATCGACACGATGTAAGTATCGCTAACTTACTTAGTTGCAAAAACTATTTTCAGGTGCACGTTTTTGGTATGATAAATGGTATTTGCAATGAGCCCACACAGGTCTAAGCGAATCAAGCTAATGTTAACACCCTAATTTAATAGAGCCGTATAAATAATAATAACTAAGTCGGAGAAAGAGAAAACTACAAAACACGTTTACCATTCGTAGCATTACCTTCTACCCTGTCTGCAAATCGACTGCAAAAATACTCAACCACAAGTTCTTTACAAGGCCTACAGAAATAATTGCCTTTGGAAATTAAATTTTATTGAATTTAATTTTATTGAAATTAAATTGTTAGTTGGGAGGATACGTTTCTATATTATATTTTTTTGTACAAAAATAGTTACAGCATAGGTAAATGATCAGTTATTTGTTTTATAGACAGCAACAAAATAGGGCTGTTCTTCCGCGGATATAGAAAATCATTTCGGACATATATCCTAGAGCAAGCTTGCCAAATCGTCTGGGACAAGCCCATAGTTCTGTACTGGTTTCGTAATTGAGCGCTTCTTTCTCAATTTCATCAAGTCTTGGTTCACTTACAAAACTTTTTGTATGAACATTTTACAACCAGTAGAATGGATTTATATGCAACTTAATCTTTAGTTATATAAGACTTTCATGGGGAGCTCAAGTACTAGAGAGCACTAAAGAAACCATAACGAAGCATTTATATATTAGGTTTGGATTGCTTAAGACGAAAGATAACCCTTAAACAATTAACTACTATAAGAGATATGACCACGATCTTATCCTTGTTCATTTTGAAGCGTAGTCGAAAATTCCACCACGAACTTAACGACCTTACAAAAAAAAAACTTCGCATAAGACGTTTGCTAGGATATGTAGAAAGAATAAACACCACTGCTCCAGCCAAAAATACTTTTAGTCCGGCCAGTTTGCTAAACATCGAGCTAATTGAATTGGCATGTAGGTTGTAGCCCTGGTTAATCCCGCCCTGTAGCGCGAATGCACCCTTGTGGTAGTAATTATTCAACCCTGATCACATATCACGTCAGCAATATATATCCCTTCAGTATCATTTCATGGGAAGTGAATTTGCTTAGAATATAACATTTATCATTTCGTATTCGAATGCACTAAACAAAGTTACAGTCGACACTAATTACGAAAACTAAAAATCAACCGAGTTCAGTATTTATTTAACAGATAACGCTGTTCGTGATAAAAAAAAGTGGAATGTTTAGCATGACATTTACGCATTGCATGTAAGGACAATAGGACATATTCCAAACAACGGGTCTATGTTATAAATTGAAAAGAAAATATATGAACTGCATAACATGTATACTACTCCATGCAACAAGCAATTCATAAAAGCAACACAAAATCGCCTTCCATGTGTAAAAACGTTTTTCCGGAAGTAGCTCTCACTCTCGTTAGTCCGATATGAACAAACCAATACACATCCTGTAACCTTAATATCAATATCAGCTCCCTCAAGCGTATTCAGCTCGCTTTTCTATTCGTCACACATATACACATAAAAAGTCATTAGAGTCCATGTGCAGAACCCAGGCAGGGCATCAACCCATACAGCATTTTGTCGCTTGTCACATATGCACTCCAATGAACCCAGTGAATACGAGAAAATATTCCAAAAAACCTATCTGCATACGAAGTACTGTCGTAACTTGGAGAACAAATAAAAAAAAAATCCATACCACCCGACAATTAACAATACCGGCCTATTTCTATAACTCGTCGGTGCTGTCATGAATGTGTCTTGTAGTCGTTGGCTTCGTTGCGACTTTTCCAATTTTGCTCGAGTCTAAAATGCTGCCTACTCGGTAAAAGTGTGTTATTAGTGCAGGTCCAACATGGAGTGCATAAACTTTTGTGCGCCCTGATCCAATTCGCCATTGTTGTGTTGCGCTGTTATTGTTGTGCACCCCGCTTTGCAGCCATTCGAATGGAGGGAAGGGTTTTGTACCCATAATTGACGACGAAGATTGGTAGGTAGATATTTTTTTTTGTGTCGAACCCGCGTATACAATATCACTGTAGGGGCCGTGTTTATCATCATCCTTTGCTGGTATATCCTTTCCATAGATATAGATGTTTATCCTGATGTTTATTGTGTCGCTGGGAATATAATTAACTCTTGCATTCTGCCCGTTCAATCTCAGCAATTTAGGCCAAGATTCAATTACGAAGAAGGGGGGATATTGCAAGACAATGGTACAAATTAAATTCATTGTTTGTGAGTTATTGTCTAGATGGGGGTTTGAATACCCAACCCCTCACCCAATGTTCAGATATCTATATACTTCGTCTTCATTTCTGCATTCCACCTGATGATACGTATGTCTTGAGTGGTTATCATTTTCACGGTTGGAGTGAGTGAAGACGACAGGGACAGCAGGGCGTATACGTAATTTTTTTTTATTCGCCGTTTTCACACATCAATGGTTATGGGTATTTAGGTTATCAACAAGTTGATAAGAGGTTGCGAGCGAGTATATACTTGTATTAATGGGTCTATCTAGAGTTTGTATTAGGTACTAAAGTTAGAAAATATAAGCAAATAGATAAGTGAACTATAAGAGCGCTTACTCTAATTTTCGATCGAAATAATAACCTTTGTATGCTATAGTGGATTTATACTACTTTAGATATTTGCAATTTTTCGAATGTGACAACCATCGGATGGAAGTACCGAAAGTGCAGCCATAAGTGCTTCGGTCGATTCCACGCACACCGTTCACAGAAATTGTGAATCTCTTAGTTAACTTTGTGGCAAATTTTGAGTAAAGATCTGGGTCGTAACTTCTCCAATTGCGCAGAGAACAAAGTCATATAATTCGTCGATTAAGCTCATTTTTTGCTTAACCCTAGAGAGATTATCTACGTCTGCCACATATATATATTATTAAAAGTTTATGGGTTTCATTTAATACACTAACAAAGTGCCAATTGTCTCTGATACGTATGATTATCTTTTACGTCATAACAAATATGATTATCTTTCTAGGGTTAATGGTTTTGTCAATATGCAATGATATGCGTTATTGGAAAGCATCAAACCAACATGTGCTTCAAGAGACAAAAAGTGAAGATGTGTTGTGGATTTAAGCCGCAGGCAGTTGTATTGGGCCGTATTTTATTCGTCGCTTACATACTCATGGTCAATGAAGTTCGCTATCTTGCCATATGTTGAAAGACTATTTTTGTCCAGAATCGGATGAACATCAGTGAAATGTGATTTCAGCAAGACGGTTCCAAATACCACAACATCTGGTCAAACAACTGATCTAATGAGCCAACAAGCCAACACAGTCAGGGGAGTACTAATAGAATATCGCAAGCCAAAATTGTTATGATCTTATTGAAAAACCAACCAAAACCAAATTTGTATTTCTATTTCGGATCGGAATGTGGAATGTAAAGGATCACATACAATCTCTCAAACCACTTTTAGGCAAACTGAATATCACTAATGTTCATATCGAAACAATCTATATTTTCTTTCTATTCTATTTATGAAATAAGATATTCGGCAAGCAAGCGTATCAAATTCAACAAAAAGTTGAGGCAAAAAATTCTACTACGTCACAAAGGTAGTAAAAACGTTTGGTCGTTTGTAACAAAAAAAAAAAAAAAAAAAAATAAGAATTCGATCTCATATTCGATCCCAATGCTTATTTACAATGGCATTACATCTGCCACCTCTCTGCTCGCTGTTCATTTTGCAACCAGTTCCAGATTGTTCCCAGTCTCCCCCTGCACTAGAGGACGTAGAATATTCTATGCGACCAAACCAATTTCGTAATCGTATAAATTAATCTTGACATACAAAAATCGACTGGTCCAGATGTTATCTCTACCATAATTCTGAAGAAGTGTTCTTCAAATCACTAAGTAAGCTTTTCCATCTGTCTTATTGATCAGCACTCTTCCCGAGTGTTTAGAAAACTGCATTAGTCAAGCCCGTTCCCAAAAAAAGGCGAATCTTCTTCATTATCCACCTACCGACTTTCTAAGGTCATGGAAACGCTGATAAACCGTCAGCGGTTTTCGTAGCAACATCCCCATACGTTATTTGATATCATATATCATCGAAAACTGGAACCAATCAATCCACCTTGGAGGCGAAAACAAGCTCATTGCACTTAATATTTCAAAGGCATTTCACAGGATTTGGCATAAAACCCTTTTGTCGAAAATGCGTGCCTTTGGTATTGATGATACTCTTTTCCAATGGATTAGAAACTATTTCTCGAAATATTCAATTCAAGTTGTTTTGAACGGTTTCAAGTCTACTACTCCCTTATGCTCCGTTTTGTCTCCGACACTCTTTTTTAACTTTCTCTTACAAAGAGAAAGATATTGTTTTCGTGAAAATTTTCGACCTCGAGATTTTGATTGATTCTAACATTACGATGATAGCCGAGCCAAAAAAAGTGGTTTTTGGAATTCCGTCCGTCGGTCCGTCGGTCCGTCGGTCCGTCTGTCCGTGATGGTCTCCCCAGCCTAAACGGCTAGACCGATTTTCTTCAAACTTCATATACAAGCTAGTTTTAGTCATAATTCTAGGCCATTTTTTTTGTTTGCTTTTAGCCATGTTAATAATGGTACCTGCCATATAAAAATTACACATAACCTCAATTTTCTCGAAAACGGCTCTAACGATTTTGATTAAACTTTATATATACTATAACCATATAAACTTCAACAAAACTGCATACCCAGTTTTTTCGAGAAAATCCATATAACGGATTTTGTCATTTAGGCCATATAAGGAAAATTGATAATATCTCGCAAACTATTATGTCAAATTGAATGAAATTCAATATATATACTACTATTACAGCTTGAAGCAATTCCACATAATTAGTTTTAGCCCAAATATCACTAAACGGAATTTTCAGTTTTGGCCAATAACGGAAAATCATTATTATTCACATTGACATCGATTTCTTCAAATATCGGAGTAAACGTTCGTATAAACTCATTTCGACATTATTTATATCATTAATCAAAATGCGTACTATTTGATCTAACGCCTAACTCGCTGTGAAAGAGAAAGTTGCGTACGACCCAGTCGTGCACCCACCACTCGTTATTTTTATTAATTACCTCTTGTCTGCACTTCTAATCCTGTGTTCAATAAATGTATTCATAATGCCTTTAGCGCGTGCCAATTATAAAAAAAATTAAGGACCACCCCGATTTAAGCTTTATACCAACCTTTATATCTAAAAATGGCTATCAGGCTAGGTTCTGGCTTTTTTTAAAGTTCTTCGACTGTCAAAATCAATCAGACTTCCAAAATACAAATTGTCTTCCGGCGGAAAGTTGATCGAAGAGAGAAGCAAATGATGCTCTAATAAAGGCATTATCACGGTATGTTATTACTTATGCTTTTAAAATAACTCTTGGCATGCAGCTTAATGTCAGGGTGTGATGGAATAAGCTGAGAAACTAGCCTATACATGGCTCAGCCATTAATTACGGACTGGTCGACAACACTTTAAAGATCAACTTTGTACCATTAAACAAGATATGGGGAACAAGATATTAGATGCAGCAAACCGAAGTTGGAGAGAGCCTAAGCCCTGTGTAAAAATCGGTACTGTATGACCTCATTATAACAAGCCTAACATCAATCATTTATTACAAAAAGAGATCGTAACGACTCTTTTAACTATAATCACCGACCACAATATGGCTAAATTTAAACGACCTCTGTAAAATTTGCGGCGACGAGAAGAAACCTCCACGTTTTCTGTATCGCTGTCCTAATAACTATATCCTAAAATAATACTCCTTTCATAATCTAAAAGAACTTTTCGGTGAGACCATGAGTTCCAAGCTTCATTAATGTTTCTAGGGGGTTCAGATAACCACGAGCTATCGTTTCACAAATAGGCTATTCACACACCATTTCATTTGTTTTAAATGTTCTTGTGATAAACTTATTAACCGCGTTCCCGTAGTTTTTCGTAAATTTGTCTCCCTCTGACAAAATTTATCCGCTTAAGGATATTTTTTTTTTGTTCTTATATGTACTATTAATTATGACAACACCTCGTCAAAAATCAAACAAACAACTATATTTATTCTGGCATAAAGGGCAATTGAGTTTTAAGACCTTAGTCAAAATATTTAACTCCCTGATCATCCTGGTTTTCTCTACGGCCAAAAGCATGGACCATATCAAAAGCCGAACTCGATCAAAAACTCCGCACAAAATGTGACATGTCTACTGAATGAACACAAATACCCCAGCCCGAAGAGTCTTCTATTTTTATATTAAAAAACAGACCTGAGCTAATATGAAGCGCGCTACTGCATGGAGATAGGTTAAGACCAGCCAAATTTTATATATTTATGTAGGACCACTTAATAAAAAGATGTAATTGTCTGTTGAGGATATCTTTATTTGTGTGAATGATGGAAAGTAAAATGTAAATACAAGAGTACAGGGGGGAAGCCTAAGTGCAAAAGAAGGCTTTAAAACTTAGGTTGCCCCCTTTTTGAACCGTGCTGCGCTTTTCCCTGCGGTATCATTGATTTGTAAATCAATTGAACTTACGTTTAAAATTGTTTCTCAGACTTTTGTTCGTGTGCTACAAATGCCTCCAATTGTAAATAAACATGCTGTCCTTTGTACAATATGGGGCAAAAGTAATGTCATGTAATAATGAGAATTAGCAATCTTTTTGTTGTTATATTTATGACTTCCTGAGTCCTTGCACATTTGTGCTCGTTTAAAGGCATTTGAATTATTGTTCTCAAAACACCTTTCTACAAAGTGCTACTTTGTTTTTCAATGTTGGCTTTGAAGACTTGCAGGGTAAGTGGTATGTTTTGGTAAACTCTACATTTCACAAAGCCTGTTTTAATTAGCGATGACTTCTTTAGGTCTGTATCGCTTTATTGGTAATTGTGTACTTGATTACATATCTGTCTACAATATAAATGTCAAAGCACCCATTTTCAAAAATGTTTCACATCCACATGACATTACTTTTGACAAACCTTGTTCCTTTGTAAGTGCATTCACAAACTTTCGCTTACTTACTTACCACTTACCACACAAGCTGGGTATATACTATACATAGCTGTAGTAGGATCAATAATTACATTTGATACATATTGGTCTGACTACAACTGTGTGTAGCCAATCTGTAACCTTCGTCAGTCCAGTTCATACATTTAATAAGAATTGGACTTACAGCATCTGGGTATATGCAATTTCTAAGCTTCGGGAATGGATTCGATATTTTCCGGCAGATTCTGTTGCAGCTATATAGTGCAATGTCTTTTGTTAAATTTTGCGCTACTCAATGTGTTATTAATATCCGTTAAATGTTTTACCACAGTTCGAACGTTTTGAGAAAGCGATGAGAGGAAAGATTCTCTAGTGGAGACTTACTTCATGGAGCCACTTCGAGGAGCTACTGTTTTTGTGTTCGTTTTATTCGCATAACTTTCAAGTAATTCTAAACATGCCATAGGAAACCTTTTTTACTACAGTGGCCTCTATTTTCTCCATTACTGTTGACTACTAATAGTCTAGAAGATAGTACAACAATCGGCTAGTGATGAAGAAATTAAGTTGCACTGTATTCAGTTGTCCTAAAAAGACGGCTTTCGAGTGCTTCAATTCGTACGTTTTTGAAGATAGTACAACAATCGGCTAGTGATGAAGAAATTAAGTTGCACTGTATTAAGTTGTCCTAAAAAGACGGTTTTCGAGTGCTTCAATTCGTACGTTTTGGAAAGCTCATTCTATGTCTAAAAAAAACTGCAAGTGCGTATTCTTCGTGATATTGAGATCTTAACAGTGTTAATGGTGGTACCATTCGATAAGATGTCTTCTCTTGGAATTTGGTTGTCATTTACCTTGATTTCCACTGGATATACAAACCTACAAATAACTACACAAATCAAAGCAGAGAGACACAAACTATTGGGTTTAATATCTGTTACAAGGGCGGTTCATTAGGTACGGAGGTATACTTCAACACCGATGTTACATCAGCTATATTTTTTTATTTAGAAAACTCAGGTGTAACAAGTCGCAAACTTACCTGAAATGAAAAAAAAAAAGATAGGATTAGTAAAATGTTTTAGTAAAGATTTTTTTCTTGATTTTAAGCATTTCAGCATTCATTCAATTGCCCTTTCAACTTCTCTTTCATAAAGTCCTCCTGTTCCGCAGATAATGCGAAAAAATAATAAATTTCTGCTTCACTTCTTCGGAAGATTTTATTACGTTGCCAATTTTCTTTCTCTGTACACCCCCACATTTTCGCGATCCCTACCCTATCATGACTTATTCATTTCCATAAAGAGAGGGGGAAATAAAGCGGAAATTTATTCATTTTATTTGATTTGTCCTGCACTTAACAATGTATAGCGAGGTGGTCTGCTGCAACATCCCGTACACAATTGAATTAAGGAAACGCTGCGTCTGTATACGCGCTACTTGTGTCTTCAGCTTCCTTTTCACTATTCACACTACACTCTCACTTGGTTGGCTCTCGATTGGTATGCATCGATTGTTTCCTTTTTTGTAAACTGTCTGCAACGGAACGTGCTATTCTCATCAAGATAGAGGCATTAATTTGCAGTTCCTTCTGCCTTATTAAACATTTCTTCTTATTTTTTTTTTTTATTTATTCTAATTCATTTCCTTTTTGTGTCATTAATAAATTTTTAATTTTTATTTTCCATTTTTTCTGCACTACACCCCGCCTTCAATCTTGTGTGTGCTCTATAACACAACGACGACGACGACGTTGATGACGCATTTCAAAACAGTAGTTGGGTGGAACATATTTAGCGTATATACCTATAGCACATGGCCATACAATGGTTGGCAAATTGATTTTCATTCTATTTTTAATCGAATCAACATTACTCATTACACTTGTCAGCGTGCGCGTAAGAGAACGCGCGCCGAAAGCAAAAAACAGAATAAGAAAACAAGCGACACTATAATGTCAAAAATAGGACTTGTGTGTGTCGGCCCTAACCTATCCGCGAATAGATGCATTGACGTTTCATTTTTTGTGTGACGCCACACAGTGGGGTACTTTGTGCAAATTGGGACGGAAAATGCATTCACCCCGAGAAATAGGACTTTTCTTATGGCCCGAATAGGATGGACAGAAATCACATTTAACTAATCGGTAACCTGGTGCAAAAGGAGAAGCATTTATTGTCAGCATATTTTATTTTATTTTATTTTATACCATTTTCTCGTTCCACTGATAGTCGGTAGAAATTTATTGTGTGACAAAATACCGTCAGATTTTGGTCGCTTATAACTACTAGACTAATGATGCGAAGACAATAATTAAGCACACTGCGGATAGATCATGTACGTATCAGTGATTTTTGTTTTGCTTATGACGTCGTGGCACTAATGCAGAAGCATTCGCTTAATCATAACGAATTAGTTTTTGTGTAAAGTTCTAAAAATGCGGGTGTTTAAGGGTAGTGATGCGATTACATGAGAACACAAGCGTTCTCACTCTAGCCTCTCACTATCAACTCCTACTCTTACCTCCACGCTGGTGGCTGGTGGGTGCCTACTGCCTAGTACCTCGACTGGAGATGGGGTAACAAACCCCTGTGGATGGTCGTTGGTGGCAGCAAACGAGAGAGTGGGGAGGAGTGTTCTCTCACTAAGGCATTCACTCTCAGGCGGCAGCGGAGGAATTCCCTAGATGGAGTCAACGTTGGCACCGACAGATACAGTTAGATCGAACTGGTAGTGTAATCCCTATATGAGATGCTTCGACATATTTGAACACCAGGTCTAAAGCACACGCCCCTACCGACGATTCTGAAGATCCCATCAAGGAGGAGTTTATGACCTTCTGGATGGAGCCTACGGAGCCTGTACGGAGTATGATGTAAAAGTTGTACTCGGGGATTTCAATGCTAAAGTCGGAAGGGAAAACATCTTTGGCGGTTTAGTTGGTTAGCACAGAATCCACAAAACGCCAACAGACAACCGCTACCGAAAATCGATTTTGCAGCAGCTCGTAATACGGTGATAAGTAGCACTAGGTTCCCAAGGTTAAGGAGTTCACCTACCTCGGAGTTAACATAAACTCCACGAATGACACCCTAGTGGAGATCCGTCCAAGAATTACCCTAGGAAACCGTTGCTACTTCGGTTTGGCGAAACAACTTCTAACTCGAAGGACGAAATGTGTGCTCTACAAAACCCTTATCCTGCCAATTTTGCTTTATGGTGCCGAGTGCTGGACGATAAGGAAGAAGGGGAGGAGAAGATACAACCGCGAACTCTATGAGCTGTACCAAGATGTGGATGTAGTCCAAAAAGCCAAAACACATCGACTACATTAGCTCGGCCAAATCGAGCGAATGGACAATAATGCTCCAGCTAAGAGGATCTTCGAATCCCAGGTTCGAGAAGGCAAGGAAGACCGAACCTCCGTTTATAAGACCAAGCCATCGCGGATGCCAGAGCGGAGACTCTTCACGGGTCGGGGGCCCGATAAGTAAGTAAGTAAGTTCTAAAAATGTTTAATGCATTGTGTTTAAAATACAACGTTCATTTGGGTGTCCTTGTAAAGGCTTCCCAGAGAACTAAAAGGTCCTAAAGAGTTGCAATAAAATATTCAACGGACTAAAAGTCAAAATAGATATTAAATAAAGAATTATAAAACAATCAAAAATGTAATTTTAAGTGGATCATGAATGCTCGGAATTATAGAAAACGCAAGTCAGAGATGAGCTCGCATCCCGGGGAATATAGTACACATAAAAATTCCGGTCTGGAGCGAATTATGCAAAGCGACGTTTTTACGTGAAATCTACGGCGCGGATTCGAACTGCGCATTTATAATTTTGTGTCTCTTTTGGTTTTCAATTTAATTCTGACTTGAAATAATTTCTCTGCCGATAATTTTAAAGAATCGCTTCTTAGTAAAAAGAAGTATCTGCTATCACAGTTAATAAATTTTAGAAAACGATCAAATACCCTAAAAAGCGTTTAATTGAGATGCGGGGTCCCTATTAATTGTTATACCTTGAACGATTTGAAACAGAGTTCAAATCGACGAATTGAATTTAGTACTTGTGTCTCATGCGATTACGATTGTTCTGGATATACATTATACATACTCCAAAAATGTTTCTGTGCCACTAAATATACAAATATATTTGGCGATTTGCATTTGCCAATTTGACCGTTACACAATTCTTTGTGTTTTTTTAAGTCATGATTCTACATCTCTCCAACCGAGAAGAACTTGACAATTCTTTAGCAGACGTTTTCCGAAAACTTTTAGAAAGATGTGTGCAACAAGTCCAAATTCGCATCAACTCTAACGGCGCTATTTGACGATACATATTGTATTTGAGACTTTATAGAAAAAACCTCTCATCGAGAAATACATTTGATTACCATCATTGCATATGAAATCGTTAACGGGTGATTTTTTAAGAGTTAAGTTTTTCGGGTTGGCAGCATTGGTTAGTAATGGCGTTCTAACGTCATTTGTCAAAGTGAAAAGTTTTCAGTATACTCTGCCACACCAAACGAGAGTTTGGTGTGGTTTATGGGCTGGTGGCATCATCGGTCCACTTTTCTTCAAAGACGACCGTGGAAGAAACGTTACCGTCAACGTCGAACGATATAGATCCATGATACGCGACTTTTTTTTTGCCCCAGTTGGCTGAGTTGAACTTGGTTTACATGTGGTTTCATCAAGACGGTGCCACATGCCACACAGCTCGTGAAACAATGGAAATGTTAAAGGATGAATTTGGTGAGCGGCTTATCTCTCGAAATGGCCCTGTGAGTTGGCCGCCAAGATCATGCGATTTAATGCCTCTTGATTATTTCTTGTGGGGTTACGTAAAGTCTATGTGGACAAGTCGAATACGATTGAAGCCTTACAGGATAACATTATACGCGTAATTCGTGGAACACAGAGCGAAATACTTGAAAAAGTGACGCAAAATTGGACCTTCGGAATGGACCATTTGAAACGGAGCTGCGGACAACATTTACATGAAGTTGTCTTTAAAACGTAAATGGCAAAGGCCTATTTATCAATAACATTAAAAAAACCAGTTATGCTATAGATAACTGTTGCCATTATATCTATCGGCAAGCTAAAAAACTTTTTTTCAAACGTTAAAAAAATAATTAACAAAAATCCCCTTAACCATTTTCTATATAGACCGAAGTACTCAAGATCAGGTGACTCTAGCAAACGATACATAGCAGTCACTCACTTACACTTTACAGACAGAAACGGAAACATTCCCTTGCCAATTCCAAGCACGCTTCTACACACATATTATACCAACATCAATTCAATTCACTGTTGGATGACTTTTTACTATAGTTTCACTGCACAATGAAACTATTGAAAATTTCTGGAGATGATTCTTGAGAATTGAGAACAAAACAAGATGGTGGTTGATAGATAAATTGAATCGTGAAAAAAAATGTGATTTATTATTTATTATACTTTTCTTTTGTTAGTTTCTTCAGTTTTAAAAATATAGATTTGTTGTTTTTTATCTTACTGTCGCTGGACAATTACAATGCAACTTACAAACACTATGTACTTTTGAGTCAAACACAATCCCACAACTCCCCACTGTACTTTTTCTGTAGTCATCGTGGAATAATTTTTCTTTTTTGGCCAATGCATCTTCTATTTCTTAGAGACAGTTGAAGGACCTTAAGTCTTTTTTTATCTACAGCGAATTCGACTCAACCCAACCCTCGGTTAAACTTCGAGTCATTTAGACCGCCCTTTTGATTTAATAAGGCTAACATCGAACCAACAGAAGCTGTGTAATGCACACTGCATGCTCAATGACATGAAACATGCATCATGTATAATGCATTCGATTCGAGGTTGTTCCACTGCACTTAGCATCAACAACGACATGCTGTGTGCGTCGTCGTCTCAAAGTTGTAGGCGTGCTGCGATGTTTTAAATTCGATTGACCTATTTGGTGTCAATGGTTCAGATACAATTTCTTTGAGCAATTACTCACTTAAGCCCGAACAATAGATCGTACAAAGTGACGGGTATAGGTGGTATGTGTGCGTTTGCATTCCTTTGTCGTTGTCATCTCATCGCTGCATTGTTGCAATATAAAGTCGTTTGGCAGTTGCTTTTCTTTTTTAGATATTTTCAAGTTTTTAAGTGGGGATATGTGGGCTTAAGATGCGTCTACAGTGGGGAAAAGGACAGGCAGAGAGCTTGAGTGTGGAAATTTGTTTTCTGTTTTGTCGGAACGTTTTGGAGCGATGCCAGTAACAATCGTTTTATCTCGTCGAGTTAGAAATTGGTAAATGGAAAACGCACACAGACAAGCAATTGAGGTTTTTTTTTTTTTTTCGTTTCTTTTCAAGTTTAAGAAAACGTTTTGTACAAGTACTTTGTTTGAAATTGTTTGTTTCAATTGATTTGGCTGCGATTATATTATTTTCCCAGAATATGTGCGGAAACTATTTTTCGACTGAAGTGGGAAAAGTTTTTTTTTATGTCAAGGGGAGTCAGTCAACCATAGATGGCCAGAATGTGAATAAATGCACTTGCCGAATACAGAAAATGCATTTCTGAGAACTTTTGGTATAGATGTGTTTGTTTTTATGGAATTTGGATGTATAGAGTTTCAGAGAGTTCTGATATGAAGTTACAGAAACAGATGATAATGATACTCGTCCTTGAAAAGCAAAGACTTGAGGCCACAGGAACTTTTTTTAGTACCCTTTGCTGTTAATTATCTCCTTTAATGGAATATAGACATCGCAATCCTGAATAGATCAGTTAATCTTACCTGATGATTGAGACATTGGAAGTCTTCGTAATAACGGCAGATCCTAGAAAAAAACCAATGCGAGCTGTGCAGCGACATACTCCTAGTCAAAAAAAACTACGTATTGAACTTTTAAGGTGGCTAGGACATGTAGACTGTAGAGTTAATGGACACCAATACGCCGTCTCGCAAAGTCTTCGATTTCCAAACTGACGCAGAAGAGGAAGACCTCGTCTTAAGTGACCCGCACAAATAGAAAAGAAATAGAAGTACGCGACTGGAGACAGTTAAAACCGGGCTAATTGGAGAGGCATGTTTGTTGAGGCCCATGTTCATTCCGGACTGTAGCGCCACTGTTAACCAAAGGCTAAGTTATTGTTGTCTTCTGTTAACGTATTGTATTGTTGTCCTTTAGTATTGGGTGAAAAACTATGATCAGACAATAATCAGGACCAAATCGCGATAGACAAGAGGCAAGCATCCAGTATTTGGGATCTCAACGTTCCGAGGAGCTAACATCGACTAGCACCATTCCCTTGCTCCAGTTAAAGCGAGAATGTGAAACGAAAGGCTCAGAGATCACTCTTTTCTTTCATCATATCTTGAAGACCAGTGGCGACATTGTTACGGTGGTAACAGATGTAATGGTGGGATTCTTCAACGCAGTAGCAATAAATTCCTGGTTTAAGGAATGATGACGAATGGTTGCAGCAAAAAATGGGGCATATAAGGCAATACTGCGGCCAAGTCCACAGCTGGTGAAAGAGCAGCCGTTGAGCTTTATAGGGAAAGCAGAAGACATAAATAACACAGGCTCTTAAGCAAGAAGTTACAACCAGAAAAGCGCGCGCTTCAAGATATTAAGAGGTGCCACTTCAGAAATGATGATCAAAAGTTTTACCAAAATTGCAGATGTCAAAGCTGGGATACAAATCCCGTAAAGAATTCGGTCATGCCCGATGTTAAGAAAATGCATGAATTATATAACAGCAGATGCAATAATAATAGAACGCTTTAAAATAGAAATCATTATTATATTGGCGTTGACAGCGAAATCCACCGCCAAGCCAAAGCATCTACAAAAAGTTGCAGTTTGGTGCGGATTTTTACCCGGAATTGGTCCGTACTTTTTCAAAAACGACGTCGACTGTCAGCGGCCAACGCAAAATATCATTGGTACCCAATATCTTTTGGCACGAATTAAACAATATGGACGTAGATAACATGTGGTTCCAGCAGGACAGCGCTACGTGTCAAACAGCGAACGCCACAATGAGCATTCTGCATCAATGATTTTAGATAGGGTGACGTGAAATAACCATCAAGTTTGTGCGATTTAAACCCGTTTGACTTTGTCTCGTGGGATTCGAAGTCGCAGGTCTATGGCAATAAGGCGCAATCGACCGATGCCCTGAAAAATCAACATAACTCAGGTAAATGCTCAAATTCAGCTTAATATATGCGACAGATTCGTTGAAAATTAGACTTCTCAAAGCCATGTCACCGAACGTTTGAACGATGTCATATCCCAGTCTCCAGTGCATTCTAGTATTTAGTTCGTTAGACTACTAAACGCGAGGTCCATTGTTTAAATCCCGAAAGCAACACCGCCTAAGTTTTTTCCACTTCGATATTATATTCTTGCAAACATCCAGGATTAGAACACTGTCTTGAGAAGTTACTCAAGTTTTCCGTTCGGAGTCTGCTCTCTTTCTTGTGACAAAAATATAGCTTCGTATACACAAATGAAGGGAAAGGCTAGGTTCAGTTTTGATTTTCAAAGACCATTCTATACGCATATGGAAGACTGAAGTGCATGGACACAACGCATATCCTAACCAAGTTTTTTATTTCTGACTTCATAAGTATTAAACTCTGCGCACGACACTGAAAGTAGAACCGGATAGCAAGTTGGTTTATAAAAGCTCAGGTTTGTTTAATTATCTCCACAAAGTATTTCCTTTGAATAACCATTATCTCCATAACTAACCCTTAAAAATGGAATTACTTAATTCTTCTAAGAAGCGATGCTACACAACCACAACCAAAAAGGTTCAATGTACGTTGTCACCATAAAAATTAATAAAAAAAACGGAATAAAACATTGTTACTAGGCCAAAGTCTACCTCAGCAGTTATTTATCTGCAGGCAGTTACAGTGACTAATTACGCGGTTAGACCGAGGCGCACCCATTGAAACAACTCAGTAGGACAAAATGAACAATAAAAAAACGAAAGCAGAACCAACAAAAATGACTTTTATATTCGTAACACTGATAAGGCAGTACGAATAAAACAAAACGTGTTCGACTTTTTATTTTCTGGTATCTGATTCATGCCAAAAAAAAAAAACACAATTTCCAGTTAATTCGAAACATTAACATTAATAACGGTAATCCATGTCAAACTGATGTACTTCACTTGAATGATGGACACAATAGATGAAATTATCTCAATTACCAGAGTGTTACAGATGTCGCTGTAATGTTCAACATTCAAAGCACTTAACTCATATAAGAGGGTGCGTGAACAAAACAAAAAAAAACACAGGTATTGTGTCAATGAAGGCACTTTATCGATAATGGACATATATTTGAAATAATATACAGCAGGCTTAAATACGATATCTCCGGAATCGACGAAATAACTAATAGATGATGTCATTTCAGAGGAACTAAGGACAGTCTAATCAGTAACGAATGCAAACATATATTTCGTAGCAGTTATTTGGAAATAACTTTTACGAGTAGGTAGGTTTTTGTTAATTGTTCAAAGAGTTGGGGGTGAACGATAGAGCATTGTCAAAGAAAACACGTGACAGGGGGTTTATGTGAATGCACCAGTGACAAAGTCCAACAGAATTTTAGTGGCTGGCGAGTAGGGATGGCGTTCGCTTGAACTTACATCATAACTTAAGCGTTTCTGTCATTGGGCTATTGACCCAAGCGCAAAAAAATATGTTTGAAGAAAATGAGTAGACTCTTACTTTCATTTAACGATTCAACAACAGATGAGCAGCAGAGGCGTGAGAATGACGGTCCAAAAGAAACCCCTCCGTCAAAGTGACAGCGTGACAAGTGACGTTTGATGGCCAATAGAGGACAATCACTACCCTCCATCAATGTAGCATAGAGGGAATAATCGAGGTGTTTAAGTGGACGGCCGGACAGGAACACCCTCGCCACAATACAAGTAGTTAAACAAAACAATTAGATCACTCACATTTGATGGTAATTAATGTCTGCAACATGGACAAACAAGA
The DNA here is from genome assembly GCA_932526625.1 of Rhingia campestris. Classification (NCBI taxonomy): domain Eukaryota; kingdom Metazoa; phylum Arthropoda; class Insecta; order Diptera; family Syrphidae; genus Rhingia; species Rhingia campestris. The sequence goes on along the minus strand of OW052182.1, from coordinate 46,546,080 downwards.
TGATGTAAAAAAAACATACCAACAAATCGTCACAACCACAAGTTTCGAGAGCAACATAATAGTTAATTTAGGGCGGCACTAAAATCCAAACTCCCTATACCCCAAAATCTGAACGCGAAACCACCAATGTACATTGTGTTATATGGCTTTAACTTGTCTTCCAGGGAATCTCAAAATTTATATTCTGCATTTATACATCCCCAAATAAAGATCAACCTGTGACACTATTTCAACATTTTTTTCGAAAAGGTTTACTGGATAAAAACTCATCATCTAACAGCCAAAGTTATTATCATTGGGAATTTTAACGTACACAACTACAATTGTCTACTATTCTAGAATAGAACGGGCGACGCAGGAGAACAGGCAGAAATTATTGTCATTGGCTAATTCGCTTGATCATTTTCAGGAAATTCAACATTAAACTCGGAACATGCGGTGCCACTAACGATAGAGCACGTACCCTCAAGAATGGTTGAAGTAAAATTTCGACCTCGAAATTCCAGCTAATGTACTTAAAAATGCGCAGCCAAACTTGCAACCGTTCTTTGCAAACTAGTTCCCATGTCATATGATCAACAGGGTTTTCCCAGTTGCTGGAAAATTGCTTGAATCCAACCAATTCCCAAAAAAGGGAGAAAAAGCATGGCTTAAAACGACGGACCCATTGCATTGCTATATACATACTTTCAAAGGTAATGGGGAAATAACAATAAACACCGAGGCTGTCGATTAACTAGAAAGGAATTGTTTAATAAGCGACTGGCAGTATGGGTTCCGAAAGAAACACTCAGCTTAAAACCTTGTAATGTATGTAATCCTCTATGGACATCTCCGGTGTCCAAGAATCGAGGGCTATTGCCCTGGGTATTTTCAAGGCTTTCAATCATGTTTGGCATTGAACTTTGCTAACCAAATTGACAGCATACGGACTTTCTCAAATAGTGTGCTGGACAACTTTCTTAAAGACAGAAAATATTTGCAAGTAGTTGTGGATAGCGTTGACAGATTCTCTATAAACGCTGGGGTACCTCGAAAATTAATTCTAGACGATACTTCTCTAACTTCAAAGCTGCAACCTTTAGCACGGCGAAAACTTCTGGGTGAACTGTCTCTTTTTTACAGATATTATAACGGCAGTTTTTCGGAGGAGCTGACAGAAATCATGCCTAGACACACAGATTCAGCTCACAGACACACGTGACCATTTTACAACGACACGAACAATGCAATTCAAAAACTCTTTTTGTTACAAAAAAGGCAAACAATGGAACGAACTTTCAGAAGACGTATTTCCACCTGAAGCATTATAGGTTCGCCTCACCTTAGAAAAGTTTCTAAAAAACAAAATCCATAATATGTTATAATGAAGTGTATACATAGGTGAAACTTACTTAATATAGATACACTTTATTCACCTTTTAATTCATTTTAGGAACGGTGTCCCTAAAAGTCATGCAGTCTTATAGACATTTGATTTCATTTCCGAGCGACAACAAGCCATTAACCCTTACCTCACATATTTCGTTAACTTTTAACTTAGCTCAGACTCGAACGAGATCTTTACCTCTTTGCAGATACTATTACGGCAATTGCTAAGAAAGGCTTTGCGAAAACATCCCTAGGTTTGTAATGTTTTAGCGACACACAATACAGGCAGTTACAGCATATAGAAAGTCCAACTAATAATGACACCAGCAGAATAATAAGCAGAACAATGATCTGAGCTACCTGGGGACACATTCGCACCATCCTATAGGTCGAGTTCATAATTGTAAAAATACCACAGCCGTCTAGAGTTTGCGTTCATACAATATGTTAAAGGACTGCATTACCACTGCAATTGTTTGGCATCACTTGTGTTCATAAATGTAAAACACATGTAAAACTGCTGTCAAAGTTGTGCATTCCCTGATTAGGTTTATTTTTGCTGCTGAGCTGTAGAGAATTGTTTTTGACAGAGAAAGCGGTATAGGAGCTTCATTATGGGATTATACGACAGTGGCCATAATATTGAACCGCCGGCAGAGCTTATAGCAGAAATATTTGCCGAAACTGAGGAGAGTGATGTGGACCAGATCACTGAGCCGCCAAGAAAGAAAACAAAAAATCAATTGTTGTCTCAAATAACTAAATAATCGAATTTTAAGATAACGAAGCAAAAGAAGATTAGCGTCGTCACGAGGAATTTATAGCTATTGAAAACGAGAAAATTCATATCGAAAAACAACTTTTGGAGGTGCTTATATCCTTAAAAAATGCGTTTGAAAAAAATTCCGATTAAGTTTTGTCGGTTATCGTACTTCGGTTCGTTTTTTTTTGTTATTAATGTTGTTTAAGTTTTGTTTTTTTAGTGAGCTACCTAACAAGATGAAGTACATATTGTTTTAAAATAAAATATATATTGAATGTGACGTATAATGTAGTATCAATGGACAGAAACTAATTAATTCTTATGAAGACAAGAACATTGCGATTCCATATCTTTTGGATTTAGCTTGACCAGAAACATAAACTGAGTCAGGTTCATCGAAAACATTAACATCGAGATTTTGAAAATCCTGTGGCTGAACAATATCTTCATAAGTGCAAGATTTCTTTTCCCAATCTATGATTATGTTATGAAGAACAGCACAAGAAAAAGCAACGTACTTGGCAAATACCAAATTGTTGTGATCAATAAATTTTAGGATTCGAAACATGGATTTCAATCTTCCAAAAGCTTGCTCTACACTTACTCGAGTCGAACAGTGTATATAATTATAGGTGCCATAAGATAGCAACTTAACGGGTGTGCAGAATTACCTAATATGTGAAGACAATCATTTTGGAGCCGGTCTTTAAAGCTTTACCAATGGAACTGCAACCAGGATATCCAAAACATATAAAGGGTGATCCATTTCTCGGTTCCCTACTTTTTTAAAGAAAAAAAAACAGAAAATTCAAATTTAATGGAGAATGTTTATAATCATTTGAAAGAACATGCTTTGGCATTTATTTTTTGAATTTGATGTCTATCAAATGTTGGCCGTTGCTACGTCGCAGATGGTCCATCTGTTGAGTCCAATTTTCGATCACTCGTTCGAGCATTTCGACTGGTAACTGGCGAATGGCACGCGTGATGTTTTCCTCCAAGGCCTGAATCGAAGCGGGTTTGTCGGCATAAGCTTTTGACTTTACATATCCCTACAGGAACAAGTCTAACGGTGTGATATCACACGATCTTGGTGGCCAATCGACCGGCCCAAAACGTGAAATTATGTGCTCACCGAAATGTTCTCTCAATAAGTCCATTGATTGATGCGATGTGTGGGAAGTGGCGCCGTCTTGCTGAATCCAAATGTGGCCGAGATCACGAGCTTCAATTTCAGGCATCAAATAGTCGGTTATCATGGTCCGAGTTGCTGCGAACGGCGACGAATCGACTCTCCACGGTCTTCGTGTACACTCTCAGCTACGGCCGCTAAATTTTCTTCACAGCGTGCTGGACGTGGTCTATTCGGTCGAATATTATCCAATAATGGGTCTCAAAATGGGTGATGGTGTTGCGAATAGTACGCTCAGTAGGCCGATTATGTTGACCATAAGTTGAGCGAGTGCACGAAACACATTCCTCACAGAACGTGAATTTTCATAATAAAGTTGAACAATTTGTAAACGTTGTTCACGCGTAAGTCTTTCCATTATGAAATGCCAAACAATACTAAACAAAAATAACATGACAGCATGACACGACTCACACGTGTTCTGTCAAAAAAGGCTATTGAAAAAAGTATCTCTACTTGGATCACCCGTTATAAATAAACTTTTGATTTGAGCCACATATGGCCTAGAAAATAGGAGAATGAATTAGATAAGCACCTGCATATTTTTTGAGAATGTACCCTTACGGTTATAATAACTTATACGGTGTCATTTTTAGGTGCTACTAAGGGGATATTCGTCCCATCTACACACCCTAGAACGTTGGGAAATGGATTATTTCGTAAGCTTACAAAGCGATTCATTGTTGCTCTTTGTGCTTCAGTTGAATCTGGCCATTTTATTATCCTTTTCGCAGCATCTTTTTAGTGTTTGCTTATAAGGACGTTATCATATGCCTCCGTAAGAGTCATCTCTTTCTCCTTAGATTTGCATTTCTGTTCCAGTTTAGACTGCTGCCCAGTAACAACCCTATAGCTCTTATCTTAAATAACAAATTGACACCCAATTTATTCACCCACCTACTCATATGAGATGCTATTCCTCCTCGAATTGTTATAAATTTCAAAAATAAACTATAAACACATGCAAGTTTATACACACTTTATTAAATAACCTCCGAGCTGCTATTTTATGCTCGTAACATCGCAACCAGATAGCTATACATTATTGAACAATGGCAAAGCAATTAACTTCAATAAATTTCAATTTAATCGAATAAACAATTTTTTCCTCCCGTTGTTGTTGTTGTTTGTTCTCTCATTTAATATGCTTTCAGATCACGTTCGTGCGTTTGCCTATTCTCCGTCCGAGCTGAGTGCTGGTAGTGGGTGTTAATTACCACCACCGCCTTTGCTCCACCACTAACGCGGCAGGTTGATGCAGTAGGACCATTACCATGCATTAAGGCCAAATAAAAAAGGTAACTATTTAGAGAAAAACGAAACCTGGTATACACACGTGCGTCAGATATGTATCCTCGACATCGCCACAGGAAGGTGGTGGTCAGTGTTCTAATATTACCTTTATAAGCTCTGTAAGCGGATAAGCCGGAAAAGGTCTTTAAATTTAAATTGGTTAGCAACTCCCCATTCAGTTTTGTGCATTGAATGGGAAATAATGCGACACCATCCCCTAACCACGGACAATGTTAATTAGATTTTGATGGTTGGCCAAATATAGATCCATAAGATACATTTTTTTTTTGTTTCTGTGGTTCGTTCGCTGTTGATACATAATGCTGACTTCCTCACCTCGTATACGACGTACACCGATTGGATGTGTGTAATTTTCAGTTCGGTGTTTCATCTAATGAGCTTGATGGGTTTGTTACGCGACGACGCCTTTAGCTCCCTGCCACCCCTCTGATCGGATGGTGTTGGGAGTTTTCAGCTAAAATTAGTGCGGCGATCTCAAATCGCTTTGGGCACGGGTTTCTTCAGTTCACACTCGTTTTTTTTCTATTTTCTATTTGTTTGGATTATTTCCAGAAGTTGCGCGATTTTTTTCGTTTGTAAAATTTGTAAATTTATACGTTTTACATAATTGAGAGGAGAGAGCCCGAGGGAAGAAAAAAGGGGCGGCTGTCAGCAGGCGTTTTTATTTATTTGCGCCAAGGGTGTGGGTTGTTTCATGTATGTATGTATATTTTTTTTGTGCGTTTTTTTTCGTATGAAAGTTCTTCCAACACACAGAGAACCATGTTATCAAATCCAATGTCAAGAGCCGTTTAGATATATAGAGCCACATATAGGTAGGCTGACGATAAGTAGGTTGTTCGTTCGTTGTGACAGCGAATACGAATGACGTTCGCTTTTAGCGAGAATTAGTTATGTCATTAGTCATTTGGGCCCGCAGCGGCATCGGTAACAGCAGCGCTATATGAAGAGGAGGGCTATCAGTGTTTTATTTTTTTATTTTTTTTTGTTGTGGGGAAAACTAATTGATTTTCATTAAATTGGATTCCACGGTGATTAGGAAAGTTGGGAGAAGATATTTTTCGACTGTCATTGATAAACGCGTTTGAATTTATTGGCCGGACGACAATCAATTTGTTGGGGCTAATTTGTTTAGCGGATCCGCGTAATGGGAATTTGAACGATGCAGACGTAGTTGCGCCTATTGAAGAGGTGATTATGCATGCATTCATAAATTATTCAATGTTTTGTCTGATGTGTGTGATCTGTGGGCGTGTGTTGTTGGAATTACATATCCATAGGCATCATTTTTTTTAATGTTTAATCAACACAGGACTAAGGGATAACATTTTTTCTGTACTGTGTATATGATTCTTGCACGATGGTAGAAGATACAATTCTAAGCCAAGTTATAGAATTGTGTCTTTCGATAAGCTGTTTTTGATAGTTAATAGGTACTTCTCGTTCTCGTAATGTTTTCATTCAAGCAACCAACATAAGGGACATAATCAACAGATTAATTAATGAGAGGAATTCCTACTAACAACTTCGCTTCGACAACCTATTTCCCCTCCAGAAATATAACTTGTGCAATGCATTACGTAAAAACATTCGTGAACAATTTAGAATTCTATAAGGCCAAGACTTAAAAAAAGCGTTCACATTTTAACAAGACTGCCTTTTGTTACATTCAAAAGCAGTAGATACCGATAATAAAACACTGGAAAATGATCTGCAAATCCATAATCTGAGATATAAAGTAACGTTCTGTCAGAGATTATGTAATTTGTCCACTAGACGTTCATCTTTTATAATTTCATATGCTATGCATTAGTTACTGCAATAATTGAAATGAACATCCAAAATGGAAAAATTACATTTAGAACATGCAAACTTACTGAGAAATGAAACATTCAACATTTTTTGTTGGAAATACTTCAGTTGCTCAAATATGGCAAATATTCACACATCTCCAGAAGCTTAGTAGAAGCATTACAGTGATTATACCATCATATCTTCTATAAAGCATGTGGATTTATAAGCAAAAAATCTCAAAATTATAATCGATTGTAAAAATGCTCAACTTCTGAGCACAAACAAGTATTATAAAAGATCTATAGATTTAATTGCCTCGGGAAACATTTAAACCTTAGTTGTATAGTTTCTTTAGTACTTAGCTCCATAAGGTTATAGAACTCACCGACAGAGGAAAAAAAAGGGTACCGGGATAATTTGATAATAAGAGCATGTGGGAAAATAGTTAGGGAATGGTGCGTTTTTATTTTAAATTTTTGTAATCCATAGTTGTCTAGAATTGTTTTAAAAGGCAAGCTATTCCATATTCCTGTGGTTAAAAAAGATATTCTGAATTTGACTGTGCGCACGCAACTAAGTTTTAAGTAATGTGGACGTGCGAATGAAGCCACATTAATTTTTCAATTAAATACATCGACAGGCGGGATACATCTATATATCCCTGCCCGTCCACCGAAAGGCAAACAATATGTTGGCGATTTTTATATTTAATAGTTGGCAACACCAAATTCGCTGTCGTACACATGAACAGGTAAGGTACAACTATATATCCCTTGCTGTCCACCGAAAGGCAAATAACGTGTTGTCGATTTATAAATCCATTGGTTGTCAATGAGAATTGCGACGTTTTACACATAATGGTTTCATTTTTAGGATTTTTGGCACCGCTAGATTTTTTGATGGGTAAGAACATAACAGGCATAGCTATATAAAATCAAATAAGGAATGAATCTTGCCAATCGCTGTTGCTCTTACGCTACACTTTAAGAATATCCTGTGTAAGACGTTGGACAACCAACTAGTGCTACATTGAAGTGTGGAGACGGCCAAATCTCTAATCTCTGATAACTACTTTGGCAATAAAGAAATGTCCTATCTTTGGTGATGTGACCAAGTTCAAAGCTGAAATTTGAGCAGGTTAATCATAGAAGCATGCTGATTGAGGATCATGTTCATGTTTACTTAAGCGCGATAAAGGTAGACGAATTAGCTTCATTTCCACTACCACTTTATGCGATCCTTCACTTATGGTAATTTTATTTTTTTTATGCCACAACGGTTTGGTTAAAATAAATTTATCGTGATGGTTAATCGTGAGTACTATCAGAAACAAATAGTTGTTACCCAAAGATCTTAAAAGAGTTCTAAAGGAAGTTCTGAGATTTACCATTTTTGATCAACCAGTTATATTGTTCTGAATGATTTTACTTTTATGACATCAGATTTGCATATATACTTGCGGGACATTCAAAAATCTTGAATGTTTCGTCAGAGTCAACAAAGCTCAAATCCCGTATTTTTGAAATGATATGCGACTCAGTTGAACAGTTCTGTATGAAGCTTAAGATGAATTCGCAAAATGACTTTTGCGATTCAATTCTTTTAATCAGTGTGTGTTTGTTCCGAGGGGTCTATAAAAAAGGGGTTCACTTCTGAAAATATGCAGTGTCCAGTGATGAGGATATTGTATTTGTTGATATGAATCTAATTAAAGCTTTGCGATTAATATACATCACAATATTACTACGGGATATCGACATCACATATATATCAACCTAAGGATAAAGTTTCGTAATTATTTGTAAATTAGTAGCAAGTAAAGTACGGTTTGGAGAACAGCTGTAGCAAAAGAAGTTAGCCCAGATCTGTTGATATCATTTTTATTTAAAATAAATAAGTGTTCCAAGATCGGATCCCTGTGGAACTCCCTATAAAATATGATAAATATTCCACATTGTCTCTTTTGGCGGACGCCATCTACAAAAGTATTTATCTATCTACCGTTTCGAAGGCTCTTTGTAGATTCATGAAGACCGCAATGATCCTTTGTTTTGCGGCATTTACACATATCCATTCTCACACTATGGTTAATGCAGCTTCACATGAGAGTTTTACCAGAAATTTTGAATAATTATTTATAATTATATTATTATCTTCCACAAAACTTAGGTCAGACAATTGCATAACTTGAGAAAAGAGTCGTCAAAACGTCTTCTAATGCGATTAGGGCCTTGGTTGTTCAAATTTCCTTGATGCGATGATGAGTTCCTTCAATGTCCTTTGATGATATGTTTTTTTTTATGAAGTGCCATGACTTGATGTTACTTATTTATACGATCGCCATTAAGAGAAGCTTTATTTGTATTGGGCGCAGCAGCATATAATATTCCTTAAAAAACATCCATGACATACATACTTTCAATTGCGAAAGAAGAGAGACGGTTCTAAGAATTCCTGGCTGCAACAAAATCAGCATTTGACTAACGACTAATTGGCCAAGCGATTCAAAATCGGAAGCTCTGCAGATATATTATTAAGGTCGAACAGATAAATCCCACATGCTCTTCAGTATATGAATGCAATAAAGTGTGAAGGTTAACAATTTATGATCCCTTTTATCGAGATTATAACCTCACCGATAAAGAAGAGTACGCGTGAAATATTTATCAAGCAGCATATGACGGAACTGGGGAATACATACCACGACTTGGATAGCCCCTTTTTTACCACACTATTTGACATAATTTATTAAAGCGGATGCTTTTAGCTGCCTTAAGATAAAATGTATACAGAAAAGCAAACGTTTTTGTCACATTCTTTTTATTTAAAAAAAAAATTCTCTAGATACCCGAAATATCTTATCGAGAACTGACAAAGTAGAGAAAACACCCATCTAGGTATGACAAAGAGGAATTCGATAAATTCGAACAAAAAATCAAAGTTGCTTGACACCTGAACCCTAACAATACCACATGGCGTACCAATATATGTCAGAATGTGTTTATTCCTAAACCAGACCCACAAGCGACTCCCTTATGGCACTTTGCAACTTCCCGAAGTCCCCACGGAATGCTACCAATTTCTTGTCTGACATCCATTGGCAGCAGCTGAAAGAACTTTCTTCTCAGCTATACGTGCTTGAGTGTACATTTTATGCAGTTTATCTCATGCCTCCGCTTTCAAAGAAGAAAAAGTAGCCCGTCATAGCGGAGGCAACATGTAAACAAAGCAGATTCGTTCGAGAAGACAATAAAGCGAAAAATTAAAAAAAAACTCTAATAAAACAAAATTGATCTATAAACGGGGATTCAAGGCCATCTTCATCAGCACAATATTAAACGGTGTTTAACGACTTGGAAAAGTCATACATATAATAAAAACAAGAAAGATCTTTATTACTTCCAAAGCGGATACGAACAGAGACGGAGGATGAGCACGAGTAGTGTAAATCAAAACAAGTGAAAACAACACCAGCAACTTCAATTAACAAGGCCAGGCATAACACGTGACACCTATCATCTAACAAAGGTCAATACCCCAGAGAAAGGGAACAACAATGAAAAGAAGAACGCGTCTCATCAAATATTAAATTTCTCAATCAAAACTTATATCCCACGACACCTGTGCATGTTTGTTTGATTGTTTTCACTTTCACAGAATCAATTACGACAGACCTATCAAGGAATGGCGGCGCAAACCATGAGCAAACAAGTGAAAATTGATCCGACCTAGCCCGAGAGGGAGTCATATACAGCCACACATGACCGCATGACTAAACAAGGTAATCTAATGCAGGCATTGAGGTGGTGGGGGAAACACAATGACCCTGACAGCTATAGCCATGGTGGTTTTGGCCTTTAGCTAGAGAGTCCTTCTAATGGATAATTCTACTGACTAAGGTGCATCTCTTAGCTGGCCCTTCGTTTTCCTATGTACACATGGGAGAAAAAACATTTTGAGGTCAAAAACCATGTTCGTAGATACACGCTGAGTATATCCAGATACATACAGCAAAAGTGGGTGGTGATTGGATACGACGCGAATAATTGGACTTGCAAAATCGAAATGGAAAAAAGAAAACCGTTCTGCGTTTTGCGTTTTGTTATAAAACACTATACACATAGGGGAGGCAGTGTCTGGGACTGTCCTTGATCCAGACACAACTAGACAAACGCCCCTTTTCGTGCTGTTCTATTATTTTGCTTTCGTCTTTTGTTCTGCTAAAGAAAATATTTTTTTTTGTGTTGACTTTTCGTTTATCGTTCGCGGTTACGGGCTTATAACATGAAATAAGAAATGCCAGGATAATTAATGAAAATGATGATCCAATGAGGGGCATTTTCTCTCTCGGATGAGTAAATCCCCAAGGAAGACGAATACACCATTATATCCTAATTCTTGGCATAAATTGTGTGCGTAGCTTTGTGCGAATAGGTTGAAAGTTGCGTAGAAAAAAAATTTAGTACACGTATTTATTTTCGACACTAATTAAGTTAAGTAAACAAGGAAAGTTATTCTTGGGTTTATTTAGTCTGATTGCATGGAATGTACATTGTTCATATATATGTACGCCAGGTACACATACTACACACAGTTTTCGCTTAGACATGCTGCCTTGGTAAGATTCCGCAAATGGTCATGATGGCTGACGGCGGCCTGGGTTTAGGTGGAATTCTATTTTTGTAAAACAAAAATGATAAATGAAAGTGTATAGGCATGCGAGTGCCGCAATTTATTATTTATTTAAAGATAAGATGGGGTTTCTTTAATCGAATTTATTTAAAAACAATGCCTGGCGTAGATTGATGTTTGGTAGGGTGGCACTTATTTGGAGTAGCCTTTTTTGTTAGCTAATTATTAATCCTAATCCTCCAAATATGTTCTAAATTACGGACTTAAGTGCTGAAGTGGAGGAGCCTATGTGTATTTCGGTTGTTGTGATACCCTAATCTACTTTTATATTTAAGTTACGTAAAACGTGGTCGAAGTCGGTTTCTACTTGTTCGCGTTGCTTAGGTTTTCCTCTACCGCGTCCGAAGTTTGGCTTGAAATCGAAGACTCTGCGAGCTGGAGTGTCCTAGCCACCTTAAACGTCCAATGCAATGGGGATATCTCGCTGTTCAGTTCGTATAGTTCTTGGTTGAATCTTCATCTCCATAGCTAGGATAGGACCGCAGATTTGCGAAAAAGTTTTCTCTCAAAACGACCAAGGATTTCTTCACCCGCTTTTGATATGGTTCATGCTTCAGCGCCGTAGAGCAGGACTGGGATGATCAAGTCTTATATAGGATTTCCTTAGTATTTCGAGTGCGGGCTTTACTACTAAATTGACTTCTTAGCACCAAGATACAGCGGTGGCATGAATAATTCTGCGCTTAATTTTTGTAGAGGTGTTTCTGTCACCATTAATAGCAGAGTCGAGGAAGACAAAGTCGTGTACTACCTTAATGGCGACGTTCTGTCCAATTCGTCGATGTTGTGTATGCTTTCGAGTTAACAACATATATTTGGTCTTACCCTGATTTACAGATAAACCCACTTTTGCCGCTTCCTTCCCTATACTAGAAAACGTGGCTATGACATCGCGTGGAGTACGTATGCTAGTAGTTGCATGGATTTATGGAATATTGTGACTCTCGTGTTGGCTCGTAAGTTTTGCACAATCCTCTCAAGAATGTGAGGATTGTGTCAAATGTTTTGGTGAGGTTGTTTCCCACCCCGATGGAGAAGCGAGAATTCTCCATCATCATTCGGCACAGACGGACAAATTTGGGCGGTATACTGAAACTAGACATGGCTTTGTATAGTTCGTCTCTATAAATACTGTCGTAAGCGACTTGATGAAAAGGTAGTGGGACTTGTTGGTTGTTTTCCCGGATCTGCCGAAATGTGAAGATTTGATCAGTTGTTTACTTTCCTGGCCTAAAAACACATTCATAAAGGCCAATCATGTTGTTGGTAAACGGTTTCAGTCGTTCACATATTACGGCAGATAGTATCTTGTAGGCGATGTTAAGGAGACTTATGTCTCTGTAGTTGGCTCAGTTTAGAAGGTCTCCGTTTTTGTGAAATAAAATGTGGTGAGGAGGACATCTGTTTATCTCCAAATGATTGAAATTTAGGTCCTTTAAATCGAAACTAAAGAGTGCAATTGAAAGGTTTATTGTTTGTGTTAACGGGAAATTTCGATCAACACATGCTACATGATTGTGGAGCTCTTTTATAAAAGGAGAAGAAGTTTAAATATCTTGAGGTTTTTTCACGAATGATAGAAGGAGTTGTGCTGTAGGAATTGTGAAGCTGGATCAGTTTTAAGATCTTTTATTAGAATGACTAATTTTGGTGTCAAAGTTAAGACCAAGGTAAAGATGACTGTATCAAATGTCGAGCATATTGTATGGGAATAGCCCCTGATGTTTTAAAGCCGACTCCCGAACGCCTTACCACAGCTACAGATTTGTTATGTATGAATCTACGAGTTAATTTCTTAAGACCGCATTTTTTTAGCTTTAGGCCATCGGTGAATGGATAGTTGTGACCATAGTAATAGTTTACATGTAGAAGAATGTCAAGGTTGGTACCCAGTCAGGCAAACTCATTATTCTTACAGTCCCCTGGAAATTGGTATATGTATGTTAACTCTGCATTTCGGAAAGAAATAGCTGACATTCATTCGCTGATCTCGAAGTTAATAAGATAGAATCCGGGGATTTGAGTGTCTCTGGGCTATCGCTGAAGTTACTGATATTCTGGACAGTTCTTCAATAATTGTTATGATAATGATATATACAAGTTAGGAATCTCTAAGTAGATGTGAGCAGAGTTGACATTTATATATGATTTCGACTCTTTTAACTTTTTCCAGAATGTTGCGGTTTAGGTATATTTCAAATTTGGTCGACTAGACGAAGTATGAATTTAATAAGGACCAAGTAAATTTCGAAAATGATGGGTGGAATGCTAAATTTTTAGCGGGTGCATATATGTGTATATTGAACATATAAAGAGACCAGTGTGTGAAGGGGATCGTACCAGTAACCACTTAATGTTTTACAAGAAATAACAAAAAAAACAATCAACCTTCTTCGATAATTGATACTTAAGATAAATATTGCGTCAGAAAGCAATTTTATGGCCTTAAAGCAATTAATAAAGGAAAGAAAGTACCGAAACATAATGCGCATTTAATGTATGGAGAAATAACATCGCCCTGGCGTCTAGTAATAAGCATACATACAATTAACATCTCGTTTATAAAGGATGTTTTTCTTAGATGTTGGTTTTTCGAATAGAGATAAAACTGACATTTTGTGGTCAAATCGGGCAACTCTAATGTCATTTTTGTTCAGTTTGGTTTGCCATTTCATCATGAACAAGTTGACAAATAACAACGCTGGCAAATTGTGCAGTTCGCGAAGTTTACCGCAAGCTCCGTCCATTTAATGGTCGATATAATCGTCCATCAGAGCAATTAATTCTGTAACCCTGGATCGTTTTCGCACTACGTTTACTCTATGGATAATACGCATCCGCAGAGATGTCGAACAGTGTGCACCGAAGAAACAATTGCCACTGTAGAGCAAAGTGTTGAAGAGGACCCGAATGAATCGATTCGCCACCGTGTCATGCAATTGGAGCTCTGTCCAACAAGTTTATGGAAGATTTTGCGCAAAGATATTGTCTTACGACCTTACAAGATCCAGCTTGTGTTTTTGGTGTATGGGCCGAAAATAAGATGAGGCTCATTTTTGGTTGAATGGCTACGTCAATAAGCAAAATTTCCGCATTTGAAGTGAATAGAATCCACATGAGACCCTTGAGACTCCATTACATCCACTGACTGCTGGTGAAGTCATTGGACCATACATCTTCCGAAATGATGCTGGATAGTTAGTTACCGTTAATGGAAACCGGTATAGAGCCAAGATAACCAACTATTTTGTTCCCGAATTGGATGGCATGAATGTGGATGAGATTCCAACAAAACAGCGCTACATGCCACACAGCGCACGTCACAATAGATTTATTGAAGGAAACATTCGATGAGCGCATAATTTCGCGAAATGGACCTATCAATTGGCCTTCAAGATCGTGTGATTTGACACCATTGAATTATTTTCGTTGGGGATATGTGAAGTCGCTCGTCTACGCCAAAAAACTAGAAACGTTAGGGGACTTGGAAGCCGACATTCGTGGCGTTATTGCCGACATACGGCCCCAAATGGTCGAAAATGGTTGAAAATTGGATCTCTAGACTTTGCTTTATTCAAACCAGCCGCGGCGGTCACATGCCCGAAATCATATTTAACACTAATGGCATAAAATTATTCTTCCAATAAAGCCAAATCGATTAAAACTATTTTCTTGTGTTTTATTTCTATTCAAAGTTCTATACCTATAAAAAAAACACAGAAACTGTAGTATCAGTACCTACCGGAGAAATCAATAATCGAAGAATGGTTGGATATCCCAATTGGAAAAAATATGCAGTTTTGTAATACAAATGGAGAACCAAATTTTATATTAGTTCAGTTTTTTAATCAGAAGTCAAAAGAAGTATTGGTTTCATTTATTTTATTCAATTCTTCCATATAATTATTTGCATTTGATCTTGGGCAAACGTCTACAAAGGAACTCGCTGATCGATTAAGTAAAGTAAGGATACCATCAAAGTAGTACGACAAAAAGTTAGAGTGCAACAAGTTGCAAAACAATTTAAAAGGTGCCAATATCGGGCTTATAGATCAAAAGCATTCTATATTACTGATAGGACCCGTAACGAACTCTATAGTCTCGCTTGAACTAGGTTTATGGATATCTCCTGCTGAACACCTTCTTACTGCTATTTTCACCACTGTCAAATATTCAACCATAATACTCACCGTGCCATCAACATGCTAATCAATTTACCACTATCATCGGAAGTTTTATGAAATATTTATTATATTTACGAACTTCTAATTTCCCTCCCCGTTACAATTTACAGACATTTAAGACCAACGCACATGGGAATCTACTGTTTTCTTGTCCTCAAGTTTAATACTGCCCACGCTGTGCTCAAAAACGGTCCATGCTAATGATAAAAAAGAAAAGCTAGACCCATGTACTTGATGCTTCTACAAAACTGAGCCTAACGACTTAAAGCTTTGGGGATCAATGTGTGAGACGATTGGAAATGCAATAAAAGACCATTTGCAGTAGATATTTAAAGGCACCTTCAATCTCTCTATGGTTTACTTTCAAATTCCACTTCATGCCAATGGGTAGTTTGCACGCATCCCACTCTGGCTGAAACTATTAAGCTCGCGTAAGTCAAAAATATTTATTTCTGGCCTTAACAAATCGGTTATCAAAATGATAGGAAGAGCCGACATCGAAGGATCAAAAAGCGACGTCGCTTTAAACGCATGGCCGCCACAAGCCAGTTATCCCTGTCTCTCCATTGACTGTTACATTTCTTCCATCGTCATCTTGATAAAAAAAAGTTTCGTTGAATTTCCTAAGTTTAGCCGCATATTTTCGGTAACAACGAACCGTTTATAACTACAACGCAGTTTCCGCATTTCAAATTTCAAAAGTGACAACGCCTGCGTTTTTTTTTCACTGCTGCTCTACCTCTTCCAAAGGTCTGACAAACATCCAATGGTAGCACTGCCATGAGAAGATTTTTAAATTTGCCGTTCACCGTATCCGAACGGCAATATGAGATACTCTTCCTTGTGGCAAAAATAATCATCGCACACACAAATGAAGGGAGAAGCTAGTTTTAATGGCCTTAATGGGCTGATAATGCTAGATATTTCATTTCATTCAATCGTAAGTAAATCATTCTAGAACGTACGTATGAATTCTGAAGGTAAATCAAGTGATGGCTGATTTCGAAATAAGGCGCCCTACGAACAATGAAGGCTTGTGGTGCCGCCAAAAGTTAGAATTTTCATCAAAAAATCGCTCTCCACTGGATAATTAAAAATAAATAATTGAGGCTTTTTGATTGGCGTAGAATTGACCATTTTGTTTATTTCCGTGTTTATCAAGAAAAATGAGACTCATTGCTCGTAATTACTTTTTCCCAAAAATGATCATCGATCACAAAGTAATAAAAAACACGTTCCAAATGTCAATTTCGCTATTTTCCTGGTGTCTTTTCTGGAATTCCTATAACCGGCCCTTAATTGAAGCTTGTACGGGAATACCTTAAAATCAGCACGCCCACGCACCACACATGCCTGCATGCAGAATATGCAAACTGAAGAGTATATGCTGTTGATTGAGTGATCATGCAAGCGACATGAGCGATTTCAAAAATGTTAGATATTGTGTTGTTTGTGCATCCATAAATGTATGGTGTGTTTGGAAAATTAAACAGTTACGTTACTTAATTTAATCGGAGTATAATTTTAAATTCGTAATAATGACATTAGTCAGTCAGCGATAAACACACGAATGATAAATACTGCACAGTTTGCATTGATATTCTGTGTAGGAAGCCTTTTGAACGCTTTTGTAATTGTACATGTTAGCATGTGTGGTCTATGGCCCTTGTATGCAAAGGTGGGAAGGGTATTCAGGAAACGGAATCGCGAAAATTGTATAACTAAAGCAATCAAGAGCTTTGATTTGTTAGAACGATTGGCACCTAAACCAACCTGTTTACAGTCTTTGCACGTGCATATATTTTGTTTGACAAACTTTACACCCTAAAATTGTGAATTTACTCTGATTATACCTAATTGTTTTAATATTTAAGATAGAACCCTTACATAATACGACGTGTACGATGCATAATTAATAAAATACCGAAATAGGTGGTTCTTATTCTCAGGGATATAACCTGAGTTAAAATATGAAAACCCTTCTGCATCCCTACAGATTCGTTTGCGATAGGTGGTGCATCGATAAAAAATCCACTTCCATTTGCAATAAAATGAGAAACTGTAAAAACATTGCCACAGCCCACAGCTATCAATCAATTCTATACGTGGAGTATTACCCATCTGGTTAATAGGAGATAGGTAGTAGGTAGACATCACTGTTGATTGATGTTGAAACCTGCTTCTTACTTAAGTCGTTCAAGGTCTTTGTATAATACTCCTAACCGATTTTTTGTTGTTCCTTGCTCAAGACCTTTCAATGTATCCATTCCACAGAATCCTTGTTTGCATTATGCTGTTGCTGGATCTTTTATAATCCTAATGACATAATATCTCTCCTTCCTCATTTGTTCATTCGAAAATTTCATCTGGTAAATCACATAACTGAGGGAACATTTGTGGCAACCAGCATCAATAGACTTCACTCGTCAGTCATTCCACAAGTTCCATTTAGACGTGGCCTTCAGGCACAACTTTTTGCCCTGAAAATTGGCAAAGACTTTATTACACAAAAAACCATAACCTATGCTATCAAATGTTGCGCCCATTAACAGGACCCAACGCACAAAATAAAGGCTCAGTGAATAGAAACATATTGTTTGGGGGGGAGGACGCAGGGAGGCCAAACTCCCTTGTTCTTTGCGCTATTCTCGGTGTGAGTCGAGTCTCTCTGTTATGCTTTGCCAAAACATATTCTTTATCAGAAGAAAACTCAATTTTCTCCCAACGGTGGGCGGACTTAAGCCCCCCATTGCCAGCGCGAGTGATGATGAAATGTAAAAAGGACCACACTCACTACAAACACACTTGGTATACGCACACATTCAGACATAAAAATAAATATCTATCTCTCAAGGATATACTCACGGATAGAAGAAGAACAGGAAGGTGGTGGACAGCAGAAGGATCCAGGCAAATGTCGCAGGAACATATCGAGTTTTGACGTCGCATTTCGGCATTTCCTCTGCTTTTATCTACTTATCCTTTTTTGATTTGTATATATTTTGTTATTTTCTGTTTAGAATATAACACGAATAACTAAAGGTAAAATAAATAAAACGAAAAAAACACGAAAATTCTACTGCCGCGGGCCGGGGTAGGAGTTTTGCTTTCACTTTTTGTTTCTTATTTTCGATTCTTTTTTGCGGTTGCTATTCGTCTCCAACATTGGCAAATTCTACACTGGATTAAATTTTTTTCTTCCTATTATTACACTCTTCCACACTTTTCTCTCCTTTTTCGCAAAAAAAAAAAAACGAGAGAAGACAGACAGGTGTATATATATACACACACTACACACTTTTTCAGCTTTTCTTTCTTTTTATTGCTTTTGCACACACTATATCCACTAGTGCAACTTAATTTTAATTAGAAAATTAATTTCTGGTCGATGGGAAATTTCCTTAAAGCGAATGAGTGAGAAAAAAAATTACTTGACCCGAACACGGTTAGTGGATCCTCTTTCTGGGTAATCGCAAAACGGAACACGGATTTTGGCGAGAAATACACGCAATTTTCGCGAGGACTTGGAGGTTTTTCTTGTAATGTTGACTGGCTCGTTTTCAGCGGCGGAAAAATGGAAGCGATCGAAAGTTTGGGTTCTCCTTTGGTTGGGATGAAGTTTTTTCTTGTTGTTGCTTGTCGGTTGGTTGGAAGGATGAGGATTGATATAATTCTCCTTGGATATTGGCGAACGTATTTTCAATGAAAATGGTAACGGCGCCGGGTGCGGTGTGTAATCGTTTATCACGTTAAATTTTAGATGTTTTACAATTGGGAAAAAAGTAATTTCTATGGAATTTTCTCACGCACTTCCATGTTCCCGAGACACTTTTTCACCTGTGCTCTGACTTTTCCTATTTCATCGTTGAGTTTGTTGTCATTTGCTCTTTGGTCGAACGTTTTTTTTTAACGATTGGATTTTTTTCAATATGGCCGACTAGGTGGTTTTTTGACGAAAGCAAAGCGTTGCCAGTGGAATAGTATATCAACGAAACAGAGATGGTATGGAAATTTATGTGTGGTGAAATGGAAATGGACATTTAGGTAAAAATCATAGACTAGTTTGGCCGTGTGCCAATTGCGTTAAAATGGGAGTTATATTTTATTCACTAGCTATTTTTTTGACATAATATCTGAAGAGATGGCTTTTTGCTGTGTCACTTGGATTATATGGGATGTTATTTAAACACTTCTTTCAATTTCATAGCAAATTTCCTTTATTTACGTTTTGTGGTAATAAAAAACACCGAATAGATTTCAGAGATATCATGAAATAACCGTTACTAAATGAAATGTTGTCGATTTGTGTTCATGATCGAAGATATTCATCCTAAAATAGTCATTGAAAAGCCTCATTGGAAACCTTCTTTTAATTCTTGCGACGTCATTCCTTGACGAGTCGGCGTCAAAAACCAAAATCCAAGAATATATAAATTTTCAACGATCAAGATTTTTTTGTTTGAAAAATAAAAATGAATTTTCTGCGGAAACTTTAATTAAAATTAATAATGTATTTGAATAATCTTGTTTTAAAATTCATAAGCTTTGTTTTGACACGAACTCGCCAATGATTGATTTTACAAAAGAAAAGCCGCAAGAAGTAAAAGAAAATTTCCAATGAAGCTTTTCAATTATATCAATAACTGGACTGTACCCTTGCAGAGTATAAAGTGTACTGAATTCAATTATTTTCACTATTGTTACACATGCGAAAAACTTTGACATACACATAGCAAAAAATTCTAATTTTCGTTCATCTAGATTGATAAAACGACCCACATTTTCTTCGTCATTGATATTTCAAAACATCACCATGTATGCCGTGTAACTCACGTATCCTTTTACTTTGAAATCTCCGATACCAAGCAACATATAGGCGACGTGAATACTTATTTGAGTGGAGGCCAGGAAATCACTGGTATCGTATATATTAAAAAAATGTTTTGTTTGGAAGCCAATAATTTACAACTTTTTATTTTTAAAAGTCCTATACATTACAAATTTATTTTCATAAAAAAGTTATAGAAACATTTTTAAGAAATTCACATTAAATGCCTTGTAAGTCGGTCTGATAAACTTTGAAATAAAATTCATATTTCTATGTCAATTTTTAATTTCTACCATTATTTTTACCCATTCTACCATAATTTCTCTTTCCTGGTTGATATTTTTGGCATAAACGTGGATGAAATAGTAGGGGTGTTCGTCTTATAGATCCCTCTGAAATCTCTAACAATTTTTTAGTTAAACACGATAACTATAACCTGATTGTCTGGAGATTTTTCCCTCTACTATTAAAATCATTAAGGCAATAAAACAGCATTTCAAGGTTTGTATTGTCCAATAGAAAAATGTAAATCAGCGTTTGCATTTTCATTTTTTTTTCTTTTGGGAATATGTGCCAGCAAATTCATTCGTTTCGTTTGCAAACAAGTGACATAAAACAAATATCAAAACTAACGATTTGACACTTTCAGACATACAAACTTTTTTTTTCTTTATCCTATCCCATAATTTTATAATTTAGATAGACATATTGAAAAGTATATGGATCGACTTAGACAGTCCGCCCTTACGTTCGGAACAAGTTTTTGGGTATTAAATTGGCACAAACTCTCAAAAAAAATATATAAGCCCACTTTTTCGATATATTAGGTATGTTGGCGTATCTTTGTAGTAAATGTAAGTTAATTCTTAAATTTCTTGTAGTGAAGATAAGTTCTCTAATTGAGACACAATTTTAAGAAAATTACAGGAGCACGTTTGTGTTAAATAGAGTTCATTTAATCCTTTTTCTTTTTTTCTCTTATGGCCGTGTGCTAAGTGCGTTAAAATTTTAGCCAGTGGATAATTTTTAACATTAGCGTGGTAAAAAGAGACTTCAAAATTTTAACCTGCTCAACAACTAAAATTATCTAGTGGTTAATTTTTGACATTTGGTATACCTACTGAGGGGTGAGAGTGATGGAATGCACACCAGTGTTCACATGTGTGGGACAATAGCACATCACTCAGATTTTAATAAAAAGAAAGAATGTGTATTTCATATCAGAATATGTAAATAAAGTTGAAACATAAAATAAAATTGGGATTTTGAAAATTTGTTTCAGTATATTTTGTATGCGAAATATATTTAACTTAAACAAAGTAAAATGGATATCCTTAATCATGAACACAAATTGTACAACAATTATGTTCTAATGTCAATAATAAATAATTAAGGTTTTTTGAATTATAACTCTAAAGTTTATTCTGTATTTTTGTATTACAAGATTTTGTAGCAATTCATTTGGGAAATTATTGGAAACTAGCTGCCCGGCCCGGCTTCGCCCGGGTACTGTTTCGTTTTAGGGTCCGTAATAGTATTTTAGTGTTAGTAGTATTTATTTTCTCAAAGCTGACCTGAGAGATTTTCTCAATATTTTTTTCCGTAAGAACCTTGTACAGAGTATTAGAAAACTACAAAAAAAAAAATCAGCCAAATCGGTCAAGCCGTTTTCATGTTATGTCGTGACAACGGAAAACGGGTTTCATTTTTATATATATAGATAAATAATATCTTTTTTAATCCAACTGACACAGCAAAAAGACAAAGACCCCAGCAGAAATGTCAAAAATTAGCCGGTGGATACAATTTAACCCCTTTTTTAACGCAATTGGCACACGGCCTAAAGAAGAAATGACATAAACCATAGTCAAAACAAACGTCACTTTTAGATACCAAGTGAGAGTTTTTTGATTTTTAACAACTGAATTTTCAGCATATAACTATTTTACTGACTTTTATTGAGGGGAAGCTCACTCTATTTCTAATTTAATCGTACACATACAGTTATAAGTATTAAACAGTAAAAATTACTAGGATTCAGTAAAATAATATTTCACGGCAACAGACTTATTATTTTAGGGATGGGAAGGAATAAGGTATTAAATGATTTGTACATCGGATTGTAGCCATCTCATAAATTTGTCTTTCCTGGATCGGGCATTTCATTTATTTTTACTGCCGAGTATCAAAGATTATGATCTCTATAGAATTCATAATCTTTGCGAGTACCTACATTGAAGTAGTTTAGCAAGTAGAAAACTAAAACGCGGAAGTCAATATCGACAAGTTTAACGAAACTTTTCTACTGAGAGTTTCCCACATACTAATGTAAATAAAATAATATTGTATTTCATGCGTGGGAAAAAAATACAAAATCGTTAATATATAATCCCTCATTATTGCTGAGTCTACATAAATTTAATAATAACACAACCGAATCATATTTTAAAATAATTTCGTCAATTTCACTTACAACTGCTTCTTGTGTCATCATTCCAAACAAACAAAAGACACAAAAAAAAGACAAAAAAAAAAAAACCTTCATCTTCGTCAAGTACTCACCCATATTCCATTGCTCACCCGTTTCGCTAGTGTCACTTGAGCAAAGTTACCATTCGCCATATTTGTTAAAAAAATTTCATGTTTACATCTTTCACACACGACCGTTCAGTGCATTCGCGAAAAATTCACTTTTCCACAACCTAGTGCAGTTAAGAAATTTCTTCACAATCTTCACATAAATTTGGCGTGTTGTATATTAAAAATCTGTTAAAATTGCTACCGCCACAATGTCCCGTAGTGTACGCGCTGAGACCCGAAGTCGTGCCAAAGACGACATCAAGCGTGTAATGCAAGCGGTCGACAAGGTTCGACATTGGTAAGATAAAAAAAAACAAATTTCCTATCAATTGGGCAAAGAATTTAATAATTTCCAACTTTTATTCATGTAGGGAGAAAAAATGGGTCACTATCGGTGATACAACCATGAAAATTTACAAATGGGTACCCATATCAAACAGTGAAAAGAAAAAGATCCATCACTCGCATTCGAGCTCCAAAGATAAGGAGAACACGTCCCAAAAGAGCACACCTCCACAAATCACACCCAGCTACACGGGCGCCCTCACAGCCGAGGACTCAAACACTTGTGAGTCGAGATCGTAGACAATATACAAAAGTCAAATCAATAAGATAATTCTAAATATTTGATTGTTTTTTTTTTTTTTTTTAGTTTTGGTGGCTAAACATTATTAATATCTATTTCTCTTTGTAGGCTTCTCAATGGTCAGCGACTCGCAGGGTGCCACCGAATTCGTATCCAGTATGCCGTTCTCTGAAGACTCCAACTCACAGGGCAGCGATGGTCCTGTGAAACGCTTGAAAACCAGTGATTAAACTTTTCGATTATAAGCTAGCAACTCTCTCTCTATTATCGACTAAACCACCACCATTACCATCCTCGTGTAATCGTCCTCGTGTAACTTTGTAAATTTTAAGTTATTTTAGTTTATTTAACATTTTCTCTCTTTGAATTCTACTGCCGATACGTCCAAACGGGGTACCGTCTACCGCGTTTCCAATGTAGTTCTTGAACGTGAAATGGGAGTTTTCTTTATTTAATGCGGTTTTGTGTCAGTAAACGGTTGTCCATTGCGCTGAGCAACACTGGAGTTTCTATTTTTAATTTTTGTAGACATTCAGAAAATGTCGGTTGTAAAATATTTATTTCTTAATTTTCAAAACAGTTGCGCATTATTAGACGAATGAACATGAAACACTAAACTCGTATAAGTAAAAACTTAGAAAATATTTATTAAACAAAAAAAATTCTCATATGAATTCATAAATGCAAAAGCAGGACGAATGTAAGAAAAAATACTTTTTAGTGATATTATGCTTGAAAAATACTTATTGTACCACACAGACATTACACACAAATATCGTTCTGCTAGTAATAGAAATAGGTCGGTTTATATTTTGATTTAGTTTTCAATAGTTCCATGTCGGATGGCTAGCTCCCACCTTCAAATATCTGTGGCCTGTAAAATAGTTTCCAACTAGAATCGACTCAATCAGCGGATATTTAAGGCATGGGCGAAGTGAGACTAAAGTGTAGAATGTTGATTAGCACTGAGTGTATCAGTGGCGTTCGGAACGAGATTTAATAAATCGCCGCTTCTTGCCAATGTTTACCTCGAAAAAATGCATAGGACGGTCTTATTTTTTTTTAGATTGTACAACTATTGACACTTGAATAGAATCATCTACTTTAATTGATTCTTAAGAATTTAAATTTTGGTAACATTCCAAACATATTTTTAAGTTAATGCGACTACACAGTAATTATTGTTTGCCAATAAATAAAGATTGTAACTAACAGAAATCGCGCTTTGCATTACCATTACTGGACAAAAACTATCAACTATTATGAGTCCCATTCCCATTGTTGTACGATTGTCAAAGGTAGTCTACATGTAGTTCCAATGTAATTTTGCATCAATGCAATTTCGATTCCAACATTCTCACATGTCGTCTTCTCTTACTCTTGATTCAAAAAGTAACTGCCGCCCGTGATGAAAAATCCCTTTCTCTATAATAATACCCCCTCTAGTAATACCCCTCCTTAGACACTTGCCAAACAATCATCTCTCACAAAGGTTTGCCATCATTCTAAATTTAAAAACATATCTACTCTTGATTTCTAATATTTTGCAGAACGATACAATTGCCTACAATATTGTTAAATACTTTAGAAATAAAAAGTAATTCTCTCGGAAGTATTTAAAGGAAATTTCTATTCATTGTTTCATATTAATATATTTTTATTTAATTTTTTTTTAACTCAACGCAGCTCTATAATATATATATTACGCATAATATATTGTTAAGACTTGTACAGTTTACGTTTTCCGATTTGTAGTGCGTTATATTTATAAACTATGAAATAAAAAATTAATTAAACATAACATCTATTAATAAAAGAAATACATTTCAATTGAATTTCAACAATGGCTGTGTTTTGATATGTTAAAGCCTTCACTCAGACAGCACTCATTCATTCGCTCTTGGTTAAAAAAAAATGTAAGGTATGCTTAACGTGAACACCTAGCCATTACAGCTCTATTTCACGGTGGGCCTACCTACAATATCAGACCCATAGAAAAGTGTTTGTTAACACCCCAGCTCAGGATACATTACATTGGTGTAATTTTTAAAATCATGTGTAAGGCACGAACATCATCCTTGCAAAGGACCTAGGTCCATCTAACACCTCATGTAATCCAAAGCCTATTACTCCATAGACCTCAGAACCATAGACCATATGTTCCCGCTAACCCGGGTAACCACGAACACCATGATAATACCACAAGGGGGCAGTCCGAGGACTACATGTCTTAAGGGCTCCTGATTCCCGTGCTACTAGACTAAAGCCCCTGGTCCGGACGATCCCTTACAACTCAGTCCAGAATGTCATAAGTTACTCAGCATCACTACTAACCGAGGTAAGTAGTCAGCAGCAACATCATAAGTCCATACTAAGTTTTTTGTATAATCCGACATATCGCGAATAAATTTTCCCGGGAATTTTTCCCTTGTCAGCAATGTAAATCAGATTGCTGAATGGGAACAGTTTCCCGGGAAAATTTATGCGCGATAGGCCTGAATGAGTAAAATTGCTTATCGAACATAAAGTTATGAATAGGGAATGGATTTGGTTTATCTTGCATTTTTTTGATTTTTTTTTTTTGGCAACATTGGAATTTTCTGCCTTTTTGGTCATATTTACCAGTTCAAGCCCAGCTGGCATGCATCCAAAATTCCACACCAATTTTGGATTTTTAGTGGACCCGAAATATTTAAAAGTTTGTAAAAAACAGGGGATTTCAAGTGTTGTGTTTCCATTTGAATTATTTTTCTAATGCATATCGTAATATTAGAAAGCCCGATTTGAGATATTTTAAATATTTTGGAGAGGAACGATGAGCAATTGCAAAAAGCAAAAGGACCAATTGTAGGTGAAAGAGTCATTTCTGCAATTGAAGGACTCAATATCATTAGAGAAATAAATAATGATGTAAATGGCGCTGAAAACTTCAAATTTCCCCCGAATATTGCAGTCGTCGACGTGACGTCTTTTAACTGGGCTCCACTCGCCTCTGCCCACGTGGAGAGGCCTTTCAGCTCTTTCAAAGCTCTCCTAAGGGACAATCGCAGGCGTTTGTTGCCAGACATTTTTAAAATGTTGCACAATGTTATTATAATGCTCAAAACCTTTTTGTTCTTCTTAATAAATGGCAATTATGCCTATGGACGCGGGCCTTCATGAAGCCGACTTGGTTTGGTTCACGATGGGGTTTCACAGATAAGACTGCTATAACACCATTCCCTTATTAGATACCGAATCAACGTACGTACCTACTTGCTTAAGTGGCGCTACAGTCCAGAGTAATCATTGGCTTTAACCAACATTTTGTTAGAGGATGAATTCTCGCCCAAATAATCTAACCCGTCAACGCAAACCTGACCGAAAATGTTTTACCCAAAACTACAAAGAATTTTTTTCACCCGCTTTTGATACATGTTTCGGCGAAGGCATTGCCGACTCTGATGGAGCAGCAGGAATTATCCATCGTCATCCTGTTCAGACTGACGAGTTTGAGCGGTATAGGTCGTCTCCGTAAATTATGTCGTATGTAGCTTTTAAATCGATGAATAGTTGGTCGGTATCGATTTGGATTTCCTGGATTCCAGTATCTTCTGAAGTGTCAGATTTGATGAGTTATAGACTTTCCGACCCTAAATTTATACCGCAGACTTCCAAAGACTGATCTTGCGCATTGTTGATGGTCATGACAAAAGAAAGACAAACAAGAAATTGAAAATGTTTAAATTCAATCGGAAATCCGGTGAAATCCTTGGAATTCTAAGAATTAAATCGTCTTCCACTTTCTATTTCTCTTTCAAAAAAGTCCAGTCGATAAGGTTGTGGTCCTTTTCACTTCATTTCAAAAACAGCTGCGTTGGATCATGATTCCTATGCTATGTTTGGAAACAAACGTTGAAGTTTAAACCAACCCTGCCTTCCATTATGTAAAATGGAAAAAAATTGGTTAACAGTTTTATTAATCGAGTTGAATTATTTAATGGGATAGCCAACAATTGCTACAACAAGAAAAATATAAAATTTGTTGATAACTTGAATACAACGACACCTATTGGACATCTATCGCATGAAAACATACATACAACAATTTCTCATGAGCAAATATATATCCATTCTGAGCTTCAGTTAAATCGCGTCGTAAATATGAATTTTTCGAAATAAATTCACCGCAACGCCACCTTGTTTGGAACAATTCAAATCAGCACCACATAAGAATCGTTCCTATACATACCCGGGTTTTAGATTTGCTAGTATGAAAATGATAACATCTTTGATGGGGTTGGTTTTATGAGTGTATGTACAACTTTCAAGTAGTGGTGGGTTCTAAGTCTAACTGCTGTCATGAAATTACCTGGCATAAAAATACAAATGGAATACCCTGGCGGTGAAAGTGACAGATATACGATATTCGCATAATGCATTAGTGTTAAAGGCAAAACATACCCAACATCAAATTCACTTTCATCGCAGTGAATATCTAACTAGCAAAATTCTTCCTACATTCAGTTTCAACACTAACACATATAAATATTAGGAAATTTAACTTTCCACCACCAATTGAAAGTTGCACATACACTCATTAAAGAAGTAATAATTTTCATACAAGAAAATCTAAACACCGGGTTAGTCTATCATTACACGACAGCTTTTACTCGCAAACTTAATGTCAAATGTTTTTGACCTACAAGGTTTAATGCTTATGCGAATTCCGAATAAGGTTGAAAAAGTACAAAATGTTAAATGCTAAAAATTAAGTTTTTATACCATATATATATTAATTTTGATACATATATTTTGTAACATAGAGAAATAATTTCGCTATATATACCTCAAAGTATATGGATCGACTCAGAATCGCAACCTGAGTCGATTTAGCCAAGTCTGTTCGTCCGTCCGTGCATCTGTAGAGGTCACCGGTTTTTGAGCCTTAAATTTCGAGCTAAGATAATGAAATTTGGTATATGCGATCCTTGCCCGTACTGTTCGAACAATTGTACAAATTTTCAAAATCCGCCCACTGCCACGCCAGAAAAACGTTTTTTTTTTTGTCAAACTGTAAAGATTTTCGAAAAAGTGCCAAGAGTCAAAGTCAACAAGATATTTAGACAATCTTACTATCTATATTTGCTCTATATTAAGTTTTTTGCCACGCTCACATTTTCCGTAAATTAAAAAAAAAATTTAACCAACATTTGATGAAATTATTTCGAGAATAATACCATGAACATTTCGTCTGTATATCATTTTAACCCACGCCCAATTTGTATGTATATATACTATAGGCTGCTGTTATAGCTATAATTGAAAACCATCATGTGAAATTTTCTCTTACTCATTGCGGCTTCTTTATAAATTCAACCATTGGTGAGTTGGTGTCAAAACAAAGCTTTTGAATTTTTGAACATGTTAATCCAAAAATATTTTAATTTTTAATTATAGTTTTCGCAGAAAATCACTTTTTATTTTTCACTGATCAAAATTTATTTTTGTGAAGTAATGTTTGGCGTTCCACCGAAATGAAACGGAATTTTCTATAAGATGTTACGGAGGTAAAATTTAAATTTCATCATGTTTTTTGTTCCAATGATAGCTATAACCGCAGCTATAGAATAACGTCATTTTTGTATTTTTATTTTTTTATTATGATGTTAAATTTAATGATGGAATGGGACTTTTTGCACTTCGGATTGTAGCCCTGTCATATGTCTTTTAAAATTTAAATCTATTTTTTTTTCATGTAAAGAAAATAAGTAAACAAAAGACCAACATCTTTTTATTAATATAGGAATGTCAAAAATTATCCAGTGGGTAAAATGAAAATGTTGCCCTACTGATCTCATCAGTTTCATCAACTTCATTAAAAGTAGAAATACATTTTCTATACTAAATCAGCATAATGGTTATAATTATACAATGGATTTCGACATTCGATTCTGAAAATAATGGAAGAGTTGAATGGTTATTTGAATTTGGTGAACAGTGTTTTTTTTTTTAAAAAAAAGTCAAGCTGACTTTTAATCAGTTTTATTTATAGTTTCTTTAAAACTTCAGAGTTTCGACACTTCAAACAAGTAATAGAAATATAGACATAACAATAGAAATCAATTTCATTCCTTTTGTTTGTTTACAAAAAAAAAACTCAAATCAGGGCGCATAATATGAAAATCCCAATCGAAAACGAAAGAAAAATCTACCTTGCAAATTGAGTTCAAAAATGAACACGCAACCTTAAAAAATGTCTTTTAATATATTCTACTTCCGCAGTCGGTAATTTCACTTTCATTTGGAGACAAGAAAGAAAACCCATACATCTTGGCATCACTGTCATCCATATCATTTACCATTGGTCGCTGCCATTATGGTGTTAGTCACTGGCTGTTCGGCTGGACGCACTCACGTATATCACTTGGACTGCATTCTTCCTTTCACATAAAAAAAAGAAAACACAAATTAATTTTTCTCATTATTGTTTAAAGTCTTAATTTTGCGTTAAAAAAAAGCAACAATTCCATCGTTATCATAATATGAAGTGTGAAATGGAAATACCAAATTAAATCGAACCCATTCTCGATTGCAAAGTGGTGTTCTCGGGCTATACTATGTGGATTATGTGCGGGTGTGTTGACCAAAGTGACTAAAGGCATTGGCTCGTGCTGCTAATTACAATAATATATCTTTCTTAATGGCGAATTCAATTTCCAACTAATTAGTACGGTGCTCCTTTTTAATTCGCTTTTGTTCGTGTTTAAAACTCTCGTTTTCATGATCTTTCGCATCCAGCAAACTATCCGACTTCCACAGGCTCCTCGTCGCTCCATTCCCTCTGCCGTCGCCGTCGCCGTGTACCACCAACAAAGTACGAGGGTGTAGTACAATCGCACTGTGAACAACACATACAAAAAAAAAAAGAACAGAAGAAAAGAAAAAAACAAAGAAACTACCACTCCACCGCAAATAAATTAAATAAATCGGGAAAAAGAAAGAAAAACCGAAAGAAAGCTTAAAGAAAACTTATCGAAAATGCGCGAGTTCAAAGTTGTAGTCTTGGGGTCGGGGGGTGTCGGCAAATCCGCCCTCACGGTGCAATTTGTGTCCGGTTGTTTCATTGAAAAGTACGACCCGACCATCGAGGACTTTTATCGCAAGGAAATTGAGGTGGATAATTCACCATGTGTGCTGGAAATATTAGACACTGCTGGTACAGAGCAATTCGCCTCAATGCGAGACCTCTACATAAAGAACGGCCACGGCTTCATTGTCATGTACTCACTGACCAATCATCAAACCTTTCAGGACATCTCCAGTATGAAGAATGTCATCAATCGTGTAAAGGGCAGTCAGCCCGCCCCCATTCTACTAGTCGCTAACAAATTTGATCTAGACTGCCAAAGAGAAGTCTCCACAGCTGAAGGCAACGCTTTGGCCCAACAATGGGAATGTCCCTTCATTGAAGCATCGGCCAAGGATCGAATCAATGTCAACGAAGTGTTTGCAACAATTGTACGCGAAATGAATATGACTTCAGAGAAAAGACAGAAAAAAAG
The DNA here is from genome assembly GCA_932526625.1 of Rhingia campestris. Lineage (NCBI taxonomy): Eukaryota > Metazoa > Arthropoda > Insecta > Diptera > Syrphidae > Rhingia > Rhingia campestris. The sequence continues at coordinate 46,515,232 of OW052182.1, read as the reverse complement.
TGATTGGTGTTGTACGCTCTTATAGCGAATAGTATTGAAGCATTAAATCAAAAAATAAAAAATTTATAAAAAAAATAATCATTTACGTGCAAGTGAACTAAAAAACAAAAAAAAAATAAAAACTTAATCCAACATAAAGGACAAATAACAAAACAAAAAAATAAAAAAAAAACATAAAACAGTACTTTTATATATTAATGTATAATTTTTTATATATTGAACTTAAAATTCTATACATATACATGTTTAGCTGATAAAAATTCGAGAGAAACAAACGAGATAACGGGAGAAGAAGAAGAAGAAGCATTAAGCATTTTTTAATGTTCATTGAGAAACAAAAATAAAATGAAAAACGAAAGAAAATATTAAGAGCATTTTTGTCCCGCCCCCTTGAGCCCTACCCACTCTCTGTCCCTTACCCAAGCTCCCCTAGATGTATAAATACGATAAAAATATATATTATTATAAAAATAAAATTAAAAAAAAAAAACAAAAACAAAAACAAAAACAAACGCATGAGGTAAAGAAAAGCAAAAAAAAAAATAATTGAGTGGCAAAAAAGTAAAAAGAAAAAAACTAATGTTGTGTGTTGGTCTACAGGAAATTAATAAACAAAAAAAAAATAATTTACAATTTTTTTTTTCGTTTCTTTTGAACCGATTTTTTTCTTCGTCAAATTAAATTAATAAAATAAATTACAACCATACACCGGATATACATATTTGATTTACTCTTGCTTGGTTTTTATTTTCGTTTTTTTTTTATTTACAAAAATATATATTTTATTATTTTTTTTCTTAAAAGAAGCAACATTTGTATAATTTAAGAAACTGTATAGCGCAAAAACAATACCGTTAGTCAATAAATTTTCTTTATGAAAAAGTATACAAAAAAAAAATTGGAGGTTTCTATTTTTTTTGAGAAATATTTTCAGACTTAAAATTCTTTTTTTTTTAGTAGTACGGCGTGTGGGCAAGGTGTTATTTGTTGTTGTATACAATTTTATTTGTTTGGGATAAGGAATACAATTGGACTGTGTGTTATGATAACATATTTATTGAGATAAGCGCCGGGGTCTGGAGAGTATGCAAAAATATATGTTGTGTGTACATAAACTGGCACAAACACACACACGTTATGGGATCGTTATTTGAACAATATGCCGGGCAGTGGAAAACCACTTTACGGAAGCGATTATTTTTATGTATGCTTTTTTATTTGATTTTAAACAAAATAAAAAAGATCGATAAAAAGTATTATTTGATCGCTTTTATGGAGGAATAGATGGGTAAGTACATAACATGTGTTTTAGGTGGTATTGCGTTGGAAGTAGATAATATTCAAGAGTTTTATTAAAATGGAACAATTTAATCGTTGGACCAAAGAAATATTTGCCAAATATGTAATAGGTACATATTTTGTTTAATAAAGAAGAACTTGAACAGGACAGTACAAATTAAGGTCCGTACTTTGATGTGAAGAATAAAGAAAACTGTTAAATCACCAATATTGAGAGAGAACTCACTTATTTCAACGAAAAGTACCTACCCGTACGCCTTCGCAAATGACAAACGTCAAATTTAAAGTTTTATTAGAAAGACAACTAACAAAATTAATCTTACACTTTAATGTTTGCCTTTAAAACCTTTGATTATTATTTAAAAAAAAAGATACAATTTTTTAGCTGACAAGGCTCGTGTGTACCCAAAGCCTAGCTTTTACTCATTCATGTGTACTTTGTGCACGATGGCGGAAGCTTCTATTTCATGACGAATCAGAACAACTGAGTTGAGATATTATTTTCTTGACAATGATACTACACAAATGATTTGCAGATCTTCGCGAAAGGAGGGCCACTCAAAAATCATTATTAAAAATCAGCTCGATATCCAGCTTTTATGAAGTGAAATATTAAGATAAATCTATAAAACATGCACATATAAAAAATAAATTATTTTATTTGTCTTTATCAAACTCCTGGGCTCCCATCCTTTGACTGTTTTCATTTTCTCTCCATGCGTGAAGAAAATTGAGAAGAAATGAACGAAACTAATTTGTTTCTTCGTTCATCATTTTACAATTTTCTCAATTCGCGTACGGCTTGTTAAGTTTCACATCAAAGATTATTTAAAATTTCCAATTTACTCTTGCACATGAGTACCCGAACGGACCTACTGCTATATTAGTTTTGACATCCGTTCGGGTACTTGTGTGTGAAGAAAAATGAAAAATATCAAATCTCCAATATCAAGAGAGAATTCTCTTATTTCCACGAAAAGTACCCGTGTTTCGTACGCATTTGTAAAGAAAAATGAAAAACGTTAAATTACGAAGAATGTTTGAGTTCGAAAACAAGTAAATAGAATCATCCCTCCACTTTAGTGTTTTGCCTATAAAACCTTCTAAGATTATTTTTACGAAATGAACGAAACTAAATTGTTTTTTCGTTCATCCTTTTACAATTTTCTCAGTATCATGCGTACGGCTTTGTGAAGTTCCACATCAAAGTTTATTAAAATTCACTCTTGAATATGTGTGCCCGAGAGGACCTAGAGAAATAATTTTGATAGATATATCGTAAAGCATATGGATCGACTCAGAATCGCTTAATTAACCTAGCCATGTCTGTCTGTATGTCCATTTGTCTTTCACCGACTTTAAATTCTTACATTCTGAGCTGGTATAATGTTTATCATTCTTCGTTGTTCATATACATTCAACAAGTGTAAACATTTTTAAAACCCGCTTACTACAAAGCCCACTTTTTTAGAAATGCATCGCTTTATGATTGTCTATATTTCATCTTAACAAAGTTTTGAGGGCGTTAACAAAAATAAAACCATTGTTGGTAAAACTTTAAGCAAATACCAACGAACAAAGTTTTGATAAAAATATTCGAGAATAACGTATAGATTTCGTCTACAGATCATTTCAACCCACGCCCACTTTTTGTTGTTTTTTTTAAAAAAAAAAATGTTTCACACACCCTATATAGATTTAACTGTAATTGATGTTAGCAATTTAATGGCCGCTTAAATATTCACGAATAAATAGATATCCTCGTCATAATCTGCTTGTCTTGAATATTAAACTAAAGACCCTACTCCGGTTTCCATTTTTGATCCATTGGAGTAGATTGCTATTTCCAAGCTGGAAAGCAACTGAGGCCCATTCATCCCCGTTTGAAAAATTGTTCAATATTGGCTCACTTTCATTGAGTTTATTCAATTCATTTAAACTAGCTTAGCAATGAAAATTAATAAAAATCGATTAAAAAGTTCTTGAGAAAATAAAATCTTTTAAACATATTGACCAACAACAGCTGTTATTTTAGTGTTTTTTTTAATTGGAAACGAAATCTTAGTCATTTCCTCGAAACCCGTTCTTTGGGAGGTATTTTAGTGCTAGAAGCACAATTTCAAAAACCCCTCTGAAGGACCACCAACAACAGACAATGCCGAAATTTAAGTCAAATCTATCAAGTAGTTTTGGACCAGTGTCAATAACAGACTTCACATTCCAGATGGCTAACTCATGGTACCTCAAAACAAAAGAAATTGTAAAAATCTGAACTTCATATTTTCACGCATCACAATGCTTTCCTATATTAGATATACTGGCTAAGTAAAAAAAGTTATTTGCAAGAAAATTCAGATATCACCAAAAGGATTTGCAACACTTTCCTTTGACCAAATAGCTATCAATGTCCAAAACATGAACAACATCTTATAGGTAGTCTCCAATACACTTATACTTTTTCTCCTACTCCGTTGACAGAATCCTTAAGCACAGAATTTTAATGCTGTGATGAGTTGGACGATATTAGGAACTCATCTATTACAATGGGCTTTAAATGTATACGTACATTTCTCCAAGTGTATATTATATTTAAAAATGTTAATTTCTTGACGGGATCTATGGCACGATGGTTAGTGCGATGAACTGCCGCGCAGAAGGTCTGGGTTCGATTCCCAGCCGTAGCAATACCTAAATGATTTTTCACTGACCCTCCTCCCGTGATGATCTGACAAATCATCCGAGTAGTATCAATTGTCAAGCAAAGCTTATTTCAACTTAGCCGTTCAGAATCGGCAAAAAACAGGAGGTCCCGCCATCATGCATGATGTACAGACGCACACAGGAATGGTTGTGAGAAAGCTTGGCTCTGGGTACTAACGAGCTTGTTGCGCCAAAAATTTATATATTTTTTAAATCCTTACTAACAAAAAGTTTAAAAATACATAAACTATTTGCTTAAACTAACACTGTTCTTTCAACTCAAAAGGGTAAGAAAGATCTGTAGGCTGATTCTTTTTTAGTTATTTTCATCATCCAATTCGTGAAACCACAACTCAACACAACTTATGTTTGATATTTGTTTAATTTGTGATACACTAATTGATTTAACAATTGTGTAACCATCATCTTTAAAGACATATCGACTGTTTGCAAATAATCAAAATCTCTTTCGTTTGTCTTACACAATACCAAAACCAAAATCAATCGACACGATCGAAAAATAACGAGTCGATAATCAAACGAGACTCACAATAGACGGCTAATATTGTTTTCCATAAGGAAATAAATTGGTTGCTATCTACCTATCTCTAATGTTAGTTTTATCGAGGTAATATTTTTCTAAGCAAAAATGAACCCAAACAGTTGTATTTCTACCGGATTTAGGTGAAACTTTTCAGAGTCGCTAAAGTGATTTTCTTAACTTTTATTGCATAATATAATTTAAGTACCAGCGTTTTCATTTGGAACATACTATTTGAGCAACATGGGAAAATTATGGAAAGGTACTTCTGCGAGTTTACTGCATCACCAATTGGGAAATATTTGCAAAACATTTATTTATAACTTGTATAATGCATACCAATCAATTTGAATCTGACAAATAGTGGAAACATAAGCCTAACTCGAATAGCGGACAACTTGTTTAACCAACGCAAATCTTAATGAACCCAATGTATGCAAATGCATGTTGTAAAGATACATGACATATGAATAAGATTAATTCATTAAAAGGAAATCCACTCGTTACAATTACTGATATCCTGAGCTCTAATTATAATAGATTTGTCCATTTAGGTGATATCTAACACAAAATGGAAATTCAAACAAAACAAATTCCATTTTCAGATAAACATACACGAAAATAATCCATAAATTATCAAAACGATATATACTGCTGTTACGTATTGTTTAAATCAGAGAATTAATAAATTTTGTTTATGTGGCTTTAAGTGTCACCTACACCTGGTAGGTATTTATTGTTTTATTGATTCCTTAAGTCACGTTTTTTGAAGAGAAATAAAGATTTTTTTTGTACAAATAGCACATAGTCTAACTAAACTCATATAATATATATAGAGATGGCTTGAACTGATGCATAAACATCATCAGCAACTAACAAAATATTGGCATTGAACGTTTTGAACTTATGAAGTAGCAGGACTGAAAGGTGTTTAGAGCAAAATTTAAAAAAAAATATGTGGTACACTTTCAAATAATAGATGACGAATTCAATACTCGTGTGGGAGACCGTATTAAAATTCTCTAATATAAAAAATATTTTTTGAACAAAACAGGCCAAATTAGCTTTTTACACATTTAGGTACTACATAGTGTCAGAGCAATCAAAATGGACATTTATGGAAAATATTAAACATCTCGTCAAGAACTCAAACGGATAATTACTTATCACTCTTTCATCGGGCTAAGAATACCAATTAGTATAATAAAACCCTTACTCGAACTTCTAAGGTGATCCTATATAAGACCCAGTTCTGATCTACAGCGAAAACTATGGAACAGATGAAGAAATCCTTCATCGTTTTGATCTCAAAATTTTTCGAAAAACCTTCGGTCCCGTTATCGTCGAATGGCAATGAAGACGAAAATTCAAAGCCATGGCGGCTATACAATGTCGGTCATTGTGGTAACCTGTTGAGTGAAAGGTTGTGAGTTCATTCCCAAACAAAATCGACGAAACTAGAATTCAAAGAAAGGTGGGCTTATAAGTAATACTAATTTTTAAAATATATTCTGCGAATTTAAAGAGATAAATGGCGAATCCTTAAAGTTAGTATAAAAAAACAACCCATGGTGCAAGTCTTCATAACACCCTATTCACATCTTTTTCTTACACTTCTCATCAAAATGCTTATGCCGTTGTAAAACACTACAAAGGTATAATAACAATTAAATGCTATTAATAACCATTTGAACGAGTACACATTATATAAGTGACTCAGCATTAAACGTGGTTGTAAAATACTTCGTGGCGGAGTTTTGATTCTCAGCCAGACCGTCAAAGAAGACCTCGTCTTAAGGCCTGCTCAGAATGCATATCTGTAGCTTTTATCTTGCATCGTTGTCAAAAGACAGATACATTTCTTGCATGAAGTTGCCCTCTATTCAACTTCAAGCTACAGATTCACGAAGATACACATCGTGTAAGCGCTTCCGGGTTGCCTTGTTTTTAACTTCTCACTCAGCTACAGATACCAGCTACAGATACGCATTCTGATCGGACCTTTAAGTGGCAGCCAGAAGTGGCAACTCACCCCTAGCCAACTTGAAGTGTGCAACTGGAGGAACTTAGCTTAATTCTCTTAGGTTGAGATGAGGCCCAAGTTCATTCTGGACTGTATCGCCACCTAACCAACGAATCAAAACATGTCCAAGTTCAGAAAATGTGTTTTGTGAGTTAAGACCTCGAATAATTACATCCCTTAAATTTCGATTCCCCATATTTATATATATATTTCTAAATAACTTTTGCTAAAAAAAAATATTTACTTACTTACTTAAGTGGCGCTACAATTTCGTTAGTAATATCTCCTCAAGATTCATGTGATGGCCGATTGACTAATGAGAACACAGATTTTTCTTAGATCTGCGATTTAGAATTCGGCCAACACTATTGACAGACTAGAGACTGTGTTTACTATAACAGAGTATGCAAATTTTTATATATTAATATTAAATTTAAATTACTATCATAAGATTCCCCCTCTCTTTCTTTGACAAAAGACGTCTTATAGCCTTTTTATATGCTTTTCAATAATGAAACATTCGTGAGAACGTGATTTAACTGGTTTTTAATATATTTCTGGGGCCTTATTTTTGGTGTATGGAACAAGTCGAATTTTCAATAGACAAACGAATTTTAAAAAAAATCTACAGGGTGCACCATCTTTTATGTCTACATACCGACAAGCACTCAATAACATTGACATTTATCAACCAATTGACTTGAAAACATCAATTCAGTACAATTTTAACCATGAATCGCTTTTTACCGAAACAACCCGTCATCATAGTGACGCTGTACAGTGTACATTGAAAAAAGTCGTTCAGTTGTGTTAACTCAACGCACATATCAGACATCAGTTTAAAAATTCTATGGACGTATGCTGTCAAAAAATGGCGATATTGACTTGCCACCCAGATATCCAGATTTGACCCATCCGGGCTTCTATTTGTAGAGTTATTTTAAAAGCAAATTGTACCTCAGCAAGCCTCAGACCATTGACAAGCTCGAAAAGGTGATGGAAAACGCAGCAAGAAGGACACATTTTGGTCTGGTCAATAGAGGCGCCAACTTGATTGATGGTGCATTCAAAAAACAAGTCCGGATAAATTGTAAAGGACAATACTATATAAAAATAGCTTATATATGAAGCCGGTTTGTTTTTTCTTTTAAAGTTATTCAATATCATCATACTAACGTAAATGAAAAGTGTCATACTCAGGTACATTTAGTTTTTTTTTACTAAAATATAAAATTTCTGTGAGTGATAGTAGATTTTTAGAGAGGGGGGAGAGACAAATCTCAGAAAAACTACAGGAACAAATGACATAAAACGATTTAACACTTTCGACACCGAGACCGAATGGATAAGCACTATCTTTTACTACTTTTTCGGGTATGGCAACAAGTTAAAATCTGTAAAAAAAAAATTGGGGTTGTTCCCTCCCATACTTTTGCAATAAAAAATATTAAATTCTCAAATTTCCTTAGAATGGGAGCAAATTATTTTTAAGACAGACAAATCTACAAATAAATACGGGAACGCGGTTGAGTAAAATGCAGTAAATTCACTTATTTCGTTTGAAATTTAAGGAACAAAGGCATAAATCACATGTCAAAACAAACGATTTGATTCAGGCACCAACTGATAGTTTACTGATTTTTACCAAAAGGAGTTTTAGCAGTAATTTTTTTAGTCATTTTTATTTAGGGCTAGTCTCGCATAAGCTCTGTCATTTAAAAATATATATAAATTATTGTAAAAATCTGTAAAAATAAATTTGACCGGGAAAGGGCCTTTAGTTTCATTTTGATTTTAAAATGCCTCCCTCCTGTTTAACTGATTACATTCCACCAATATGCCCGATTTGGTGACCTCAACAATTTGGCATATTTTCAATGATTCCATTATCTCAAACTGTCGGCTGGCAATACATTATGTTCGGCTCAGTTTTATCTTTAGTATTGTTTTTCTTCGTTTTCCACCTTCCTATTCTCATATTTCTGGTCATTTAGCGAAGGCTTGCACGATTATGTAAGCGAGCATGTCTAACAATGTCGCAGTATAGACCTAGCCTATACCTAGATATACCACTTATCACCAATTAAAAATGAACTGATAGTGTAGCCAAGAGCAACACAGACGCCTTTCCACACAAGGCACGTGATGGTTGGTGCCGTCATTGTACTATTTGCCTAATAACCAGCGAAAAATTGTAGGTATATCTATACTATCGTGCAAGGTAACCGAGATACAACGATAGTAGGTAGCTTACTTGTTGAAATACAATTTTCTAGGCTAGATGGATTGCTTAACTGATTTTAGGAGCTATAAACATGAAGAAAAAACAAAATTGCTCGTTCACAGAGTAGTGGATTGATGAGATGTATCTGAAATTGATCGACAGATCTTTTAAATTCAGCATGTGGTTATATAAGGTATGAGGTCATTGCGAGCTATTTAGACAATTAAAGTACTCGTGGTGAATGTGTAAGAATTGCAAATAAAACTTGAGGACTATCGAATGTTGCCAATAGACAGGCTAAGATTGCACACATCACGAGTAGACAAGTTCTAGATCTGAAGATTCCAAAACAAAAATAGCACAATATATAGCAACACGTTTTTGTAAAAACGGCAGCAATCGACTTTCTTAAAAACATAAATCTTTGCAAAACCACACAAGACTATGAAGATTGTGTGCAAGTTCATCACCCACGGGACTTGTTTGCGAGGCAAGAGATTATGACACAAGATTATTTAAAAACGAACGCAGCAGCAGCATTTTTTTTATTTTTATCAGTGGATTTGGTTTTATTTTCGTTCTTATCTTCACTTATCCATATAATCAATGTCTTGTCGACAATACGAATACACATGGCGTTGTCTTATCAGTATGAAATTAAAGAATATCTTGACAATTGCTATTGTTATATGACCTATTTAGCGTTGCGTTAAATTGATTTGGAATGAGTAGTTACTATACCTATGTGGTGTATTTGCCATGTTGCGAGGTTAAAACTATAAAATAGTACTGGTAAAACATGTGGATACTTATCCTACCTAAATATGATAACTCAAAAATAGAAAATGAAGTTAGAAACCATTGCTAGCAAAACCCTGATCCAGATCAACAATCGTCTAAAACTAAGAGCACGAGATAACTGAGACTCTAGGCGCAGTGAAGCATCAGTGTAGTCTTTATTCCAAAGTTTATTGACATTAACATGATTGAGCTAAAGATTTCAGGTCCATCTGTCTTACCTTTATATTAAAGACGAAACAGAAGCCCGCTCTTCATGAGGTGATGTGGACTATCGAAAATTTACTTTGATAAAAAGAAAATACCTTAGCCAATTTTCCAGATATAGAATAATAATAATAAAGCAACGAAGGAGTAATTAACAAACTTCTGGAATGTCCCGGAGGCTCATGGACGGATAGTTTGTAGTAATCTTAGCAACTCTACATTCCCTTTCTTAATCAGAACGTTGGATCATTAGGTACAACAAAAACGGAAAAGGCCGTGCGGATGGCAGCTGAATAATTCGATGCATGCATCAATACTATTTACTATCTATACTCTCAAAGGAAATTGGGAAAACCATTAACATAACGTTTATTGATTACCTAGAAAGGATTGTATTTATTAGCGATTGGCAAAATGGGTTTGAAAAGTAACGGTTAACTGGAGACCGGCCCTCATTCCGTAAAGTGATTATCGTTTGACGATAACATTTCGATGGTATATTTTGCATCACGTAAGATCAATTGTCGTTTTGGCTGTCAGCGATATTACTTTATTTGTTTAACTTAAAACAATAATCGTAAAATCACAGACGATTATTGAGCGATTGCTCATGAGGTCTCGTCTACCGTCTGAGTGATAATCGTTTTCAAAATTACGGAATGACCCCCCATGTCCATGGAACCCATAAATTGATATTTGCGATTAAAAAACATGGAGAATCGAGAGCTGTTAGTCGCTCTGGATATTCCCAACGCTTTCGATCGAGTTTGGAACAGGGCTTATCTATTCAATTTGACAACATATTCAGAATAACTCAAATATTTTGCGGTTGGATGGAAAACAGTCCGGAATGAACTTGGGTTTCTCCAGTTGCGCACTTCAAGTTGGTTGAGGTTAGTTTTACTTATGCGCGCCACTAAAGGTGAGGTCTTCCTCTACTGCATCCGACGTCTGGCTTGGAATCAAAGACTCTGCGAGCCGGAGTTTTTTTTTACCAGGTCTATGTCGCCTTATTTTATTGAATGTTTTGGTGATGTCTTTGTCGACCCGGGGGGAGAAGCGACAATCCTCACTATCATAACAGAACAGATAGAAGAGTTTGGAGGTATACCAAAACTAGACATGACTCTGTCTATTTCGGCTTAAAAATCTGTCGCATGCGCGCTTTGAAATCAATGAATAGGTAGTGGCAAATCGATTTTGACTTATTGGGTTTTTCTAGGATCTGCCAAAGTGTGAAGATTTGATCAGTTTTGGATTTTCATGGCCTAAACCACACCGGTTTTTGGTATACGGTTCAGGCGTTCACAGATTACAGCAGATAGGATCATGTAGGCGATATTGAGATATTTTTAAAATCGACTTTATTAGAGTCGACATTTTGATCAGTCGGTATTTTGACCAATCGACTTTTTGAAAGTCGACATTGTGATGGTCGTTCGACATTTTAAAAATCGGAAAATCGTACTCAACCCTAGTTTTCGCTGTGACCGCCAATATTGATGAGGGTGGAAGGCCAGGAGTTTGACAGAAACCAACAAAATAGGTCCGTTTGGGTCCTTTTGTGTAATGAAATATGAAAAAATATCAAATCTCCAATAGCATGAGAGAATTCTCTCATTTCAACGAAAAGTACCATTGTTCTTCGCCATTAGATCCTGGTGGTGATGTTAATGAAGAGGTTAAGGTTTATGTGTTCTGCAAAGGACTTAACGGTCTCTGGTGATTGTAGTCTTTCAAAATTAAATAAATTGCACAGTATTTCGGATTTATTGTGGTGTGGTGGATATCCAGATTCATATCATAGCAACAACAAAGATGTTAGCTCCTCGGAAAGTTAGGACATCCAAAATACTGGTTGCTTGCCACTTGACTATCGCAATATAATCAATTTGATTGACCGTTCGTTGATCTTCGTTGACCGAATGTCCCCTATAGCCAGCACCATGGCTATCGTGGCATTTTGTTTCCGCAGCGAAGTGAATTAGTCAAAGTCTGTTGACGGACGTGTAGGCTATGTTTTTCAACAATACTGCTAACGATGTCCTCTTTAATTACCTTTGCGTTAAAATGTATTTCCTGGATTGTAGTAATGTCAGCTTTGTAGCTCTTTACTTTTTCCGCTAGTTGTTCGGCTGCAATTTTATTGTTCTCAGATTCTAGCTCCACAATATTCAGCTTACACAATACTACGTCTGGCATCGGACTAGACAGCTATAGACAGTACACAGCTTTCATAGCACATAGTCCTGTTCCAATACGGGAGGGGAGGAATTCCAAAACGAAATAGGAAAACGACGGTAGTCGTTTGTACTGTCTATAGCTGCATTGCATTCCACAGTCAAGGTAATTAGCCTAAGTCCGATGCCAGACGTGGTATTGTGTAAGCTGAATTTTTCGACAATAATTCTCCTCTCTTCCTATCTTTGGATAAAAAACTTCCATCCCATAACATCCTTCTTTGGTATTCGCCCATAACAGCTCGTAGAAACAATCCTAAGCAAAATACACCTTTTGTTCGTTAATGTCGAGCTCATGAACTAAAGCCACTTGATCATATGAAGCGACGTACTTTCTCGAATTGGGCTCTGGACATGATGGAAGAAAATGAAGAATTTCATCGCAAAATCATCTTCAGCGATGATGATGCACATTTTTGGTTCAATGGCTTCGTCAAGAAGCAAAATATGCTTTACTGGACAGGTGAGAACCCTCATGTGCTTCATGAAACAACACTTCATCCGCAAAAAGTCAGTATTGGCGTCTTTGGGCCGTTTTTTTCCGTCGATGAAAATGACCGTCACGTTACAAAATGGTATTTGCTACAGACATGTTGGAACATTATTGCTTTGAACAAATGCATTAACTATGAACTTTAACTACTCTCACATCAGTGATATGTGGTTTCAACAAGAATGTGCCACAAGCCACACAACGGGTGCAACAATCGAGGAATTGAAGTCTCAGTTCGGTGAACGTGTAATCTCTAGAAACGGACCCTTAGATTGTTTTATCTGGGGCTACACTAAGTCATTAGTCTTTGAAAACAAGCCGACGAGCGGGCGTATCGGTCGAAATGTGCGGCCGAGACATCGAAAATTCCGCGTATCGACGGCTGCATACGTTCCCGTGTTAGACAACGAAGTTGAATTCCATTCATAAATGTTTTAATAGTAATTTAAAAGCCAATACATTATTTTGAGATGTCTTAAGTTATTTGCATTTTATTAAAAAAAAAGTTGTCAAATAAAAGAAACTTTATTTAGTCGGTTGACAAGAATCCGTCGTTAAGTTATCCTACATCTGGAAAAGTTTATCCGCCTCGTGTTATTTTATTTCATACGGTAATGTGTCGATCAAAAACCCATTATTTAAATCAAACAACTGTTTTTATTACATATATTTTTTTCAATTTATTAAATAAATTCATTTCCAAACAATTTTTCATAATTATTGTCTTTACATTACATTCTGCGGTAGTGTTCCATTTTCTATTTGGAAAATTAATCAAAATCTCATTTTAAAACAGCCTTTTACTTTTTTTACTTAACTTCAACTTACTAGCACGTACAAATATTTTTTTTAACAAATTACGGATACACGACATTTTTCGATTTTACAAAATGTTGTTTAAAATTATTTTGTTTTGTTAACATTGCATGGTGTAGAATAACAATAAAAAGTTTTAACATAGAAACAAATACAAATCATAATCATGAATGGTGTGTTTACCAGGAGTGAGGTATTTTGCCACATTGAGAGTTGACATGTGACAAAGAACTTGAAACATCCCATATAGATACCTTATGTAAGCTAAATTATACATAAACCTTTTGGTTTACTTGTATTTGTCCATAAACGTGGCATGGAATTTCTGGAACTTCTCCAACATAATCTTCAACTTGTCGGTTTGTGGAAGAATTGTTGTACGGAAATGATATGTGCCTGGTTGTTGTTTGAATCCACTGCCAGATACAATGCAAATACCTAAAAAATAACAAAGAAAAGAAAATTGGAATAATTAATAATTGAAAGACATATTGGATAAAATGAGAGGATGTTTGTTTATTACATGCATATATGGAAGTAATTGGCCCCCAAGTTTTGTTGGCGCATGAGTGCCATCTGCTTGTCTACGTTTTGGATGACACAATGGAATTATTGCAGCTCAGCTTATTCAAGTATTTTCTTTCAAATTTTTAAATGAGTACGAACTATGTTCCAGTGTCCGATTGTTCACTATAAACTAATTTCCAAACAACAGTAGCAATAAACATATTCGAGCAAGCTAATGTGGCATTTAGTCCATTGAGTTTAAACTGGCACGCAGTCTCACAGGAGAGATAGTCTTCATTCCCAGTCTCAGTCTTGCCAATGAATGCTTTGCTTATAATCATCTTTTGCCGTAATCTGACAAATCGTGGAGGTAGCACCGACTGTCATGAAAAAGCATTTTTTAACTCAAACGTTTGGATTTGTAGCGTTGAGAGTAAGAGGCCATGACTATAAATAGGGCGCTAAACTGAAATATTTACCTTACAATCGGCAGAATTTTTAAAAGTGGGAACAGTGACAGTCTACGAAATATTAATGTCAACTTAGTCACAGACGGGAAAGGAATTGTATTCAGGCAACATGACTAGTAGCTGCAATAAAGAGATAATCCTTCTTCTCATAAAAAAAAATAAGTCAGTGCAGCCACTAACAAGATAAAGAACAATAAACCCACATGTTCGGAGAGATTTCCTGCAGAACCAAAACTTTAACCATGTTTAGATAGACGAAAGCATTCCCGATGATTGCAACAAAAGTTTTATGGACGGCAATCACATGTTTAGCTCCCAATACCTGGGCATATCCCCGCTAAAGGTAGCATATGATGTAACGTTTAGCGTACCTACGGTGTCAACATCTGATGCCTTATTGGAAAATACTTATCGGCATTTACCAGTGTGTTTTCGGGAACGGCCATGGACGGTTTTCAAGTTATTTCAAGTCACTCATTATTTTTTCATCGACTGCAAGGTCGCATATAATATCATTCACTGTCCGTGGCTCTTTAGAGCGATGAATGAATGCGGAATTCCATAAAATTCCATTCCAAGGTGGGAGCTGCTCGTCTGAAATTTTAGAAACATGTACCGGATTTCAAGAAATCATCTTTGGTCGCTCCCATCATTCCGTTTTATAGGCGTTAACTGATTTGATGAATATGAGAAACGTTTTGCTTTTATAGTTAACGAGTCCAAAACACAGTAAATGTTGTTGTTAGCAACAACTTTGTAGTAGTTAAGGAGTTTGATAACCTCCACAAAAAACCCGCGATTGACACGGTAACAAGGATTGATGAATGTTTTTGTTTGGGAAAATATGTTGCAATCGACCATCATAAAATAAATAAGAACGCGTCGAGTACATTGGCTCGGGCACTTTGAGCAAATGAACAGAAATGATCCAGCCAAGATAATCTTTGAATCGCTTCTCCCAAGTTCGGGACGGTAAGAAATACTGAACCTCGGGTTTAACAATCAATATATCGGGGATAATTTATTAATTGGACTGAATGATTGGAAGCAGAGTGCGCTGAATCTAAGGGGATGGTATGCTGACATGTCTCAGACAGGGTCCAATGGGTGCTCCTTACCGGTTAAGTAAGTAAGTAAATAACTTCAGTCGTGCAGATGGAAACATTGGTCTAAGGATCAGGCAAAGTGAACAATCAGTATCACAGTATCAGAGTCATGTCTTTTAAGGATAACGTTTATTGGAATGAAAAGCAGCTGGCTTTGCTACGACTACGACGGATAGTGAGTTCAGTTAACAGATCAATCTTAGAGTTTAATATCATTGCATTCAAATTTGCCGTTCGGAATCGGCGTTGGACAGGAGGACCTCTTCTTTGTGCCAAAAATAATAACTTTGCACACACAATTGAAGGGAGAAGCTAGGTGAGGTCTTATATGGGCCGTTAATGCCAGAAAGAGAATATGAACATATTTAAGAACTCAGTTCGTATTCCAAAGTCTGCATTGACAAATGAGAACAAAAACCGTTCCATGCTGAGACAACAAACAGATCATTCTCAGATTTTACAATGAAAGAATGAGTTCCAAATGTCTAACAATCGTGCGAACAGCCGATTTTACCAGAAAAGTAATTGTCAGACTCTCAAAAAATGTTCAGGCTCTCAGTTTTCCTTGACAGACCTCACTATAAGATCTTAATACTGTTTGAACATAGTTTGATATTCATTTCGTTGGTTTCTCTCACCAAACGAACACTAAATACCTCGATAATGGTTCTCCCGACCTGAAGATGTTTGTATTCATAAGGTAGATTGATTATTGCGAGTACCATGTTAGTATGAAACCCCACCAGCTAACTAGTCCATAAAAGACACGGCAGAATTGCTGCACTGTGTATTGCTAACTGCTTATCATTCAACAAGGTATGAATGACTTACCAAATTCGCAAGCAAGCAAAGGGAAATCAAGGTATTGCCTTAATTGCCAGAATGCGTATTTGTCATACACCTTCAAACCACAACAACCAATCAAACTTCACTCTAAAGCTGAAAACATGTCCTATTAACATTACTCATCGGTTTTGCGTTGGCTCGATCTTGAATGTCATTAATGCATTGCCCAGCTATTTGTTCGACCACGTGGGTTAGGGCGTTGGTTTACACAAGTCATAAAGACGTGTGGGTTGAATATCATTAGTTGTCATTCGCTTTTCAACAATGTGCACAGACCTTTGTGTAATAATGTATACACATAAACACAAAAATACAACAGACCAACTTCAAACGAAATCGCATTTGGAAATGCACTTTACTATACAAAAGCCACAGTGTACATCGAGTAGCGAGAGTGTGTCTATACAGTGGTCACCTACTGATGGGCTCAACTACCATATGACGCCAAAACGCATTGTATGAAAAGCCAAGAACCTAGGAATGGAAGAGGGGAAGAAAACTAAAAGTGTGCTGCTTAATTGCAAAAGAATATATGCAAACCACGTAAGACAAAAATCCAGAAATAATTCTACATGGAAAGATCAATCCCCATGTACGGTTAAAAAGTCGTGTGGAATTTCATTGGGAAAAGCAAAAGTATTAAAAAAAAATGTTGTCAGCAAATACATAACCAAAGAGAACAGAATTTGCCATGCCAACTAGTTCTACAAAAGGCTTAAAGACAATCCTAAACCTTATCGCAAAAGATCCTCCGATCAAGTAAATAGCAGCAGAAAGCGCAGCTTGCCTTAAAAAGGCTGGAAATATTACAATTGATACATGCAGTCATAGCAGAAAACTTTCCTGCTACCTACCATGACTTCAATACAAAATACTTAATAAAAACTATTGGCATATCAAGATTCCAGATATTGGTTCAGACTGAAATATTACCTATACTGGGGGCAACCGAAAGGGCAAGATTGGCGGTCACTATATTAGTCATCATAGCCGGCAACAGCGATTTACCCATAAACACATACCAACACTAGAAAACATAACAGAATATGTTAGGTAAGCACTCTAGCGAGATGAAACAAGCGAATGACTTGCAGACAATGGGCATAAGACACTCTCTGCGTGACTGCTTCATTAAAAACAAGATTCGCAGGAAAATAGTAGGCAGCAAAGTACCTCATGATCAACAGAGCAGATAATATGCTTCTGCTTGAGCAGATAACTTATCGAAGGAAAAGGAGGAGCAAATATCAAATATTATTTCTTTAAATTCGTGCATTCCTTTTTCGAGGTACAAAAACCACAAATAAGTGTATCCTTAAACGTCCACGCAAGCTTTTTCGATTTCAAAACTAATCAGAATGTTAACAGTCAATTGAATCTAACCAACAGCTTATGATCTTGAGAATATAGAAATAAAAAATCCGTTGCCTATGGGAACCCACAGAATACAAAACAAAATAATGACAAACCTGCCGACTCCAATAATTCAAATGCATAGAACGTATCTGCGGGCATGTTCTTTTGCTTCGCCGCCTCAATGGCCTTTGGTGGGATCTTAATCTGTGGGAAGGCGTACATAGCACCTTGGACCACATTACAGCTAAAACCTTCGAAACTATTAAATGCCTTATGAACGAGTGCAGCTCTTTCGGCCAGAGCACCCAAAACTGCCTCACGTTCCTTGATGTACAGTTCGTATGAGGCATCGCCCTTCTTTGGTGGGTTAACCTGAAAATAAATTTCTCAACATTAGCACATTTTACATATGTTATGTCTTTCCATCCCTATCTCTTACCAAGGCACTAACAGCCATCTGGCCAGCAGTTGTTGGACACAACGACGCAGTAATTGACTTGGTCAACATAGCCTTCACGTCGGGACAGAAGTTAATAAGCTCCATGTAGCCACCACGAATACCGCATTCGCCGAGATATCCCTTCGAGGTTGACATAAAGCTAGCCAATTCTAGTTCATTGTATGGTGCACCCATTTCCATCATGATCTTCTTGAAGGAAAAGAATTTCGAATTCTTATCGTAAACGTTGTGCTGGTACACCTCATCGGCGAGAATGACCAGCTTCTCCTTAGTGGCGAACTTAATGATTGCCTCGATATTCTCACGGGTGAGCACTTGTCCGGTAGGATTGCCTGGATTGATGATAACGATGGCACGTGGTGCGCTTGTCTTACGGGCTTCATCAATTGAGCGTTGCAGTTCCTTGACGTCCAAGCCCCAGTTTGTACTTTCGTTTAGATAATATCCAATCTGGTCCATGCCGTACTCAGCTAAGGTGGCCGAGTACAAAGGATACTGAGGAATTGGGATCATAATACCGGCAGTTTTACAATCAACTGGGCAGCTGAAAATTGATATTTTTTAGTTGACAAAATTGTATTTATTAATTAAGAGGAGTCTTTTACCTCAACATGGAGAGAATGCTCTTAATACCGGGGGAGGCACCAGCGGTAAGGAAAATGTTTTGATATTCGGATGGAATACCATCACGTTCGGTAATATACTGGGCTACTTGACGGCGAACAACTTCAATACCAGCTGAATCTGTGTAGGAACCAAGGGATTCTCCCTGGCAACCCTTAAGGACGACCTTTGCACGTGCCTTTACATCTTCGGGGATGTCGGAGCTCTTGAAGAGTGAACTGTCGTAGCCAAGTGCTAGCATCTGTAATGACATAAAAATAAATAAGATTAGCTGGCGGTTGGATTTAAAAAAAGTTGTTCCACCAGGGACTCTTGAAACAAACACAGTGTAGTTTCTCACTACAAAGATTTATGCTTCTTTTTTTTCGTCATGTCATTATCGTGCAATCAATCTTATTTTAGTCTTTACAAAGTGGAGTATGTATCATTTTATTGTGTCTTTTCATCGTTCATATTGACAGCCTACAGAAGTTTTGTTTGTTTTGTATCGTGTGTTCGCTATTTTTCCATATGGAGTCTTTGGCGTTCAACAGCAATGACTGCATCTAAAGTATTGATGTTTCTACGACAGTATGTCCGTACAATTTGTCAATATTCTGAATGATGTTTTCTGGATTGGAAAACAATGAATTAAACATGTCTTCGCTGGTGTAAAGAATATCTAAAGGAATACATATTATCATCCTACGTTATGAAAAACAGCAGCTAAAGAGGAATACTATCACGATGAGGCGACAGTTATATTTCGATTATGTTCGGTCGTGTTGTTTTTTATGTCATCTTTGTTACAAGGGAACCGTTTTCTAACCGATATTGACCAATATCGAAGACTCCTTGTTACATATATTTTACACCACTCAGTTGTCTTGCTTCAAGTGGGATTTGTTGTAAAAACATTTCACACATTTTGGACGCGAGTGCACATTTCTCGAGAGCCTAACGATTTTTGTCCTCTGCAATGTGGGAACAGTGGTCGAACTCATAAAAATGGTTCCTTTTTCCGTTGTGTGGCATGTGCGGCATACTTCTTCCCACTCTCTAGTATTAAGGAAACAGCAAAATAGGGGTCAAAAACAAGTATTTTTTTTACTATGGGAGGGGGATGGGGGGTTCTATCCCGCCCGTTTAGGAAGTTAGGGCAATTTTAGAATAAAATAACTCAAAATGAAAAAGGAAACATTAATAAAACAACGGCAACACTTACAATGAAGTACTATCCCGTTTTTGAAAGCCAGAAACCAGTTTTTAATCCTCAATTTATATTTAATTATTTATGTCAATAATAATAGAAAGATTCGCAATCAAAATTTTGATAAAAAAATTTAAAAAAAAAAAAATGTCGACCAACTTTTTTCATAAAAAAGGTGTACTACTTAATTGTAAGTATTACCGTTATTTTTAAAAATTTTTTTTTCAGTTTTATTACTTTTTTATCAAATTGCCCCTCCTGCCCAAACGGTGGGAGATAGACCCCCTACCGTAATAAAAAATGCTTGATTTTGACCAGAGAAATATTCCGATCAGCTTTTCTGAAGAATACCTCGAAGCAAAAATCCTCTGAATCGTACAAAATCGGAGAATTTTCCGCACATTGATAGGGCTGATTATGTCCAACACGTGCAAATGAAGCATATTCTAGTTTTTCATTGGTAAATTTAAATATTTGCAAACTACTTAGTCCTTTTTTCTGGAATTTAGCACCACGGGGTTTTATTCCGCGGGGTTATTGCACTGCACCATTGTATGCCATCTCATCCATCCCTTAGTAACTTCGCCAATCATCAAGCTCAAGCGGGAGTTGTTCAACCAAGTTTATTTTTTAGTTTTTGATTTCGTCTTGTTAAGCTTATTACAAATTGCGCCGGCTTTTAAATTAACGAATTCTTCCTCATTCATGTTTGGGATTTTCAACACAAGCTTTTGCTTGTTTACGTTTATGTTCCAAACAAAAATTAACAGTTGACCACTTGGTTGTGACAAGGAGCAAACTGCCAAAAAATTGGCTCGGCTCATTCCGGATTTGGACTGAGTCAAAATGGACTCGTTCCAAATGGCTCCCTAGTGTATGTCCAGCTTAAGGCCTTTGCCAGATGTGGTGTCGTTAAGGGTTAATTTACGAACATTTACGAAAAAGTACGAACGCCTTTAAGCAAAACACAGTTAACTTATTCGGTTTATGTGACTTTTAAAATAACAAATGTAAAAAAAACATGTCAACAAACGACCATGTTACGTGACTTAAAATGCTCGATTGACCAATAAGAATAGTGCATCGGCAAGTTCACTTCGTAAAACGGCCAATGTCCGTGTTCCAGATTTCAGATTACACCTGAGTAGTAAGGTTAGGTGATGTGGAACGCAACATCTTACCTAAAAGGTATTGTAAATGTCAAACTATAATTTGCAATTTAATTTTCCCATTTTAATAATTAGATCTATTTAGAATTCATTATCAGAAAAGTAAACAATAACTTGAATAAACGTATAATATCGGGTAAAATTTACTACAATTTCCTTGTACCGGAATTCAGAATTACGAAATATAGTTCTCTAAGATATCTTACTTAATCTGATTTCCGGAACACGGCCATTTCTGCAATGAATTATTTTACTGATTTTTATGGTGGGGTAGTTTTTTACTTCTAAGCTCTTTTATACATACGTATGGGAGCGGCAATACTAAAGAATAAAGAATTTGTTTACAAAATGCAATTCGTTATGTATTGGTGCTATAAGGACGAAGAGACATGGCTTGGGCGACTAATCTTTTTATACTGCCAGTGTTACTATCTACATTCTACAATACATCGTTCATGTTATACACTGGCGATAATTAAGAATACACCCTGGAGTATATAAAATTTCACCTTCTGTAGCCGCAGAGCTTTGAGTAATTAAACTAACATAATAATTAAAATGCACCACATGTAAACGAGCACCTCCCATCTAGAATTCAACACGACATTTGTGCATGATTTAAGTCCGTTAGGTAAATATTCCACTTGAGTTTTGTTGTGATGTACATAATGTACACATGTAAATAGTCAATTGCATGCGCTTGAACAGTTTCGATTTTATTTTATTTACTTATCCGAATTAGCTGCGTCGTCAATCTATTTTAAATTAAGAGCTTTAGCTACATCCACTAAAATAGTCATGATTCACTTACTTCCAACAGAAGGAGGGATGAAAAAGCGCATACAAACACGTATAGTCGGTGCTGGAATGACGTTGCAATAGAGAGCTTTCTAGTTAGAGTGCACCAACCCATACTCGTGCTGTTCTTGATGGAAGGTCAATTTATTGCTCACGGTAAAATATAGACCTCTTACACCATACTACCACGAAGTAAACTGACATGCATAATTGTCATCATATCGGGATTCGGGAGTGATGTAATTGGGAACTTACCTGTCTAAGGTGGGTGATTGGCTTTTGCCCCATGGCATGGCAATCACCGATGTTTGCACGGATAACCTCGGTGAATGGCTTTTTCACACCCTGTAAAGAAAAAAGAACAGAATGCAATGAGAAATAAATATTTGTAATAGGATTTCTGTAAACATGATTTTTATGTGTAGATAATACGGTTAATTGAAAATTCCCGTTTTGGGATTAGTAAATTTCCCCAAGAAAGGGGGGAACCTGATCATGACATTTGGAATAAGTATTTGATGTGAATTGACTGAGAAATGTGAATAATATTTAGTCAGCCAAACGCGTGATTTCGCCAATACAAATCCACATTCCAAAACGCGGAATTTGGCTGAAACGCAGTCCAAATGGCTTTACAGTCACCTTCAAAAGTACTATTTTTTTTTATTCACTTCATAAGCTACCCCTATAATAGCGAGAACTACCACCCATTAATAAATAACGTGAGGATAGAGATATCTTAACTATTCTACCAAAGATATATAAAGGTATGGGAGATGAGTTGGGTAGAAACATACACCAACTGTTTTCCAAATCCGGTCTGATAAAAGTATGTGGTTTTAGGCCAGGAAGGTCCATAACTGATCCACTCTTCACACTTCGGGAGATCCAGTAATATCCCATGGAATGCCAATTGATACTCACCACCTATTCATCGAATTTAAGCATTAAATAGAATTTGTGGCAAAAATATTATCTTCGCTTACACAATTGTAGCTAGGCCATGTATGGGCCGTAAATGCTAGATGTTTCATTTTTTTATAGGGAAGAATTTTTAGAACCATGCGCAGTTTTGGTATACCTTTCAAACTCGTACGTCTTTGCAGCATGACGATGGATAATTCACGATGGCCAATCAAAGACGGCAAGACCTTATCGAAATATTCGAAATTAAAAATGGATTTCGACAAGGTGATGTGCTGTTATTTGATTTCTTTAACATTCAAAACTATCAAACCAAGAAGAAGTGCACAATATTCCAAAAAAGTGTGCAACTTCTACGATAAATAAGCGGACCATATTGACGTTATAGGTCGGACCAAACGAGATTTTATGATGACAACAAGAAAAGACACACCACATCGAGAAATTAGATAGAACCTCACAATCAACAGCTACAACTTTATGTTAGTAAGGGACTTTATTAACTAAGGCTTGAAATAAAATAAAAAATTACTCATATTTAAAGATGATAGACACCAATACTCCAGCTCTTAGAGTCTTCGATTCCCACCCAGAACACACAGTAGAGGAGGACCATATTTTAAGTGGCCCGCACAAGTAGAAAACGACTGCAACTAACTTAAAGCGGATATGACGGGCAGGACCAAGCTAATTGAAGATACATGTTGTTTGATGCTCCGCAAACCTCTGAAGAAAGTAATCAAATCCCGAAATCAATTTGATTTCTTAACAAATTTGTTTGGTTCGGCGATTCCAACAATATGCAAATTTTTAGATCGGATACAATGACGAGCGACTTAGACCTGTTGGTTTGTGGACAACGCTGAATTGCCAATTACAAAATAATATATGAGTATTCAAATAGTCAAGATTTCTGCTATTCACGTTTTGGGCGATTCTATGGAATGTTCAAGTGTCCCGCAACACAAAATACAATAACATTGTGGAGGTGAGCCTGCCTTTGACTACCTTGAAGTAATGGCTGACTTCTAGGTGGATGAAGTAAACCGCAGCTCAATTTTTTTTTCGTCTTTGAAGATAGATAAAGTCTTCATAAAAGCGAATGGAATGGGTCTTAAAATGGATTACAAATTTAGCATCTCAGATAAAAGCGACTGGATACAGCATTAGGAGTTAATCTAAAAGGCTAAATTTGTAATCCATTTTAAGACCCGCTTCGGTACGTGGAAGATCAGTGATTCACAGCTACCTAGCTAGTGGACCATTTTTTTTTTTACAACGGCGATACACAACCATGATCAATAAGTTTTCAGTGTTGCAAATTGGCGTACTTGAGGACATAAGGTTCCATGAGAACGATGCAACCACATTCACAGTATGGCGTCAATGAACATTGTAAAGGATGCGTTTCTGGAGTGATAGGCACTGGGCAGAACGATATATACTCCATTCTTTGGAATTGCTTAAAGTCACAGATCTATGAGAAGCAGCCACAGACTATGAGAGCTTTTAAATAGAATATCCGACAAGAGTGTGAAAACTTATAGCCAAAATGATTGAAAATATGGTGAAAAGTGCACAAAATGCTTATCACCAATGGATTCAAAATAATTATTTAATTTGACATTTTGACATTACGTTGTTTCATTTTAAATAGAAAAACAATGATTGTGTCAGTGTTATTGGGACACCCTATGCTGTCATTTTCCCCAAAATCTAAAGAGTGGCAATAGTTTTCCCTTGGATTTTTGTCCAAATTTCGCAAAAGGTAAGTAGGTTTATCTAAAACCCTAGGTCAGACTGTTGACCCACAGAACAGGCCAATTTTCTCGAATTAAAGAAAAAATATTTCATTAATCATTAAACAACTTTCTTAATAAACGTCATGATTTATCTCAACGGAAATTTACATCTCCAAACAGTGTGAATACACTTTTAATGAAAACAAATACTGAGAACATAGTTAATGAATTCGAAATAATACGCTCTTCTCGACTTCCAACTCAATTAGTAGCCACAATTTAATTTGAAAAGGTAATTACCTTTGCCCGATAGATTCTCTTTTTTTTATTGTTAAGAAAAGGGACAGTTGAATATTTGTCTAGTCAACTTAACACCCATTAAGGTCTATGGTAAGTAATGAATTGAAAACAATGAGCAAATATGAATGAGTCGTTAATGGAATAATAATGCTTCACCTTCCGCCTGTTAAGTAGTCATTACATAAAACATTGCTACAGTGATTGCATTAAATTTAACTGAAGCAGTAAAACTGATTGTCGGAAGGCCTGTAGGAAAGTATTTAGATTAATTTCAAATTTACGATCATTATGTCGGCGGATGTTATTCAATTCAATTGTGGTGGTCGATTTGCAAAATTTGGCATATTAAGTTGAATTTAACTTTTGAGAGGGGAAATAATCTATTTCATCGGCTAGATAAACAAAGTTCCACTTAATGACCTCTTATAAAACATTTATCTTATCATCAAAGTAAATTGGTTAAATTTGAATTGAAAAATAAAAACCCACATGACCAATTGTATACAATAATATTTATTACTGGTACATACAGGTTTTTATTTTATATGTTGGCCTAATAGAAATGGAAATGCAAAAACAAAAATGTGGAGCTTGATCATTTGTTGTTGTCACTCGCATTGTGCTACTGTGTAATGTTTTAAGAGGTATAAGTTAACAAATCTCTGTGTAAAATGTGTAATTATATAAAAACACTCTCCTTTTTTACGTGATGACTACGTCATAGCCAATACAAATTTAAATTTTGGAGGTAAGGCCTGGAGACATTGATGGACACCGAACTTCTCTAATGTGCCTAATTAGTTGTAGCAGCTGTCATGTAAAATGTTCAAGCAGCAAGGTTTGTGTAGGTTCTAGCCATATTTAGGGTCGTCTTTTACCTTTTGAATTCAGAATTAGATGTCGAATTTAATGTCGAAAAACAACAATCGCAAGAGACCGCCAAGGCCTTCGCAGGACGCGTATACCTTAACCTCTCAATTAACACCAAACAACCAGCATCTAATGTCGAAGACGATGTCAAAAAAGCCATTATATCAGCCGCAACAAAAGAGTTATGTTTCTCGCGTCCAACAGCAAAAAACCTTTGATTTGATGAGGAATCCCTACAGATGCTAGTAGCCAAGAACAAGGTTTCAGAAAGAAAAGCGCGAGATCGAGGATGAGATGTTTACAAGTTTCACCAAAGTGTAAAATGTCAAAGCCAGGGATAAAAGGCTCGGACAGAATCTTGTCGAGGTTAATAAAGAAA
Organism: Rhingia campestris; assembly: GCA_932526625.1. Lineage (NCBI taxonomy): Eukaryota > Metazoa > Arthropoda > Insecta > Diptera > Syrphidae > Rhingia > Rhingia campestris. The sequence continues at coordinate 46,489,151 of OW052182.1, read as the reverse complement.
CTATCAACCACCCAACCTAAGTGAAGTAATAGACAAAAAAGGAGACCCTCTAAAATGCGCCAACTACAGAGACAACAGTCTCCTCAACATCGCCTATAATTTCCTATCTGCCGTAATATGTAAAAGCCTGAAACAGCTTACCAACAACCTGATTGGCCTTTATCAGTGTGGTCTTAAGACACCAAAGTTCACAACTGATCAAATTATCACACTTCTTCAGATCCTGGAAAAAACCCAAGAAGTCCAAATCGAGACACACTACCTTTTCATCGATTTCAAAGCCACACACGACAGCATTTATAGAGACGAACTATACAGACCCTTGTCTAGTTTTGGTATACCCGTCTCTCTGTGCAGGATGACGAAGGAGAATTCTCGCTGCTCCATCAGTGTTGGAAACGTACTCACCAACACATTTGATACCAAAAAAGGATTTAGACTTCTGATTCTTGAGAGGATTGTACAAAACTCCGAGCCAACACCAGAGGCACAATCATAAATCGGTGCAACTACTAGCGTACGCCGACGATATTGACATCATTGGTCGGACTCAACGTGATGTCATAGACACGTTTGCTGGTATAGAGGGTAAGACCGAAGCGGATCCGTAGCCAGGCTTTATGAATTTTTCGTTTGTATTTCGGATCTTATTCATCGTATTTCTACAACAGAAGTCAACATAAATTAAAATCATTCGAGGCATTACCGTAACCGTTACTAGGGCTGTACCTATCGTTCTTTTTTGTTGGCCTTAGAAGAAAAAGATTAAGAAACTAATACTTTCCCTATACTTTATGGTCTAAAGAGGCATATCATTAACATCCATTTTGCCTATAAAGGACTTATGAGCAAACGTTTCTCTGCCATGTTTATGAATAAAATCTTAAAATAATGTCAATCAAACTGCCATCAGCGTTTTCAAGTTACAGCATCATCTTAATGGACTTCTTTAATCGCCTTCGAGACAAATGCGTCATTAAAGCAATGGGAATTATTATCTGAGATTTTAGATTTTTAGTCAACCCTGCGTATTTGCAGGGGTTAAGCAAAAAATCAATAAACACCAACACCGCACATGGCAAAACCAAACCTTTTTGTTCATTGCATGGAAGACTATTGGCGGCAATCTGTGCCACATGTTTACATTCAAGATTCAATATGTCTGTGGGTGTGACTTTCCTCTTCTATGAGGAATTCCTTGAGCAAAGGACACAAAATGAAATACTGTTCAACATCACTCAGGTTTCAACATATCGCACAATGTGCTGCCAACTTGGTGTGCTTTTGTGCGCGTCATTTGTCATCCGTTTAAGGTTTCATTTTATGGCACAGCAAAATAAGAAAAGCTCTCAATCAATAGGGCTTGAGTAAAGTTAGATGCCAGTATTAGAAACGTGGGTTATCATAGTAATTTTGCAGAAAATCGGAAAAGGATGATTATTCAATTTATAATCGAAGCGTGTAAGTATTAGAAGGTCCTTCTATATGGGGTTTTATACACTCAAATGAATTATTTTTGTGCGGTTCACTGGGTAACATAATATTTCACTGTCAGAAGATAAATTGCTTTAAAGAGCACATCAATAATCTAAACACAATAGATAGTAGTCAAGTAGTTCGGTGTGAAAACCGTATTAAATTACAGTTACAGTCAATGGTGACCGCTTAGAGCCTTGATTACTGATTTTTTCGTTCATCAATTGAACAACCATGACAAGCAGGAGAAGGAAACGTTCGGTGAGCGCATAATTTGGCGTTTTGGTCCTGTGAATTGGCCTTCAAAATCGTACGATTTAACGCCGCTTGACTATTTTTTCAGAATTAAACTATTTTCTGTGTCTACGCCGATAAGCCCGAATCGATTGACCACGCCGCGTTATTGCCGACATACCGCCACAAATGTTAGAAAAAAGTCATCGAAAATTGGACCTCCAGATTAGACTACGTCCGAGCCAGCCGTGGCGGTCATATGCCAGAAATCATATTTAAATTATAATGCCAAAAGATTATCTTTCGAATAAAATAATATTCATGTCAATTTAAAAAAATCATCTTTGTTTTATTCCATTTCAAAGTTCTATACCTCTAAAAAAAAACACCCTTACTATAAGAAGATCAACATCTGGTTTTTGGTGACGATAGAAAAACGAAGCATAGAAATTCGTAAAAACACAAAGTAACTGTTAAAAAATTTCAACAAATTAAGGTATGACTTACGATACCAATGAAAAGATTTTACGATTTTACAAATGGCTTCGAATGTCAGTTAGTATTTGACATTTGTGAAACAAACAGAATTGGAATTTTTCCGAAAAAGCTCAATATCTTTTTGAAGCAACATTTCTGTGATTTTGGGGTAAAGTGCATTCGTGCATAGGCCTATTTTTTCCTCTTTATAGACGGGTGTGGTTTTGGGGCAATGAAAATCACCGAGTAATACAAGAAGAGACATTGTACTCATTTAAAGTCAGAGCACGTTTACGATGGAGGAGTTATTGGATCTTTATTCTTTAGAACGCTGCCAAACGGTCACTGGATACAGTGAGCGCTACAGAGTCATGATCAATGAATTTTTTTCCCGCAACTGGATGAATTGGATGGAGCAACTGTACGTACTACAAGAAGTAAAACCGACATTCTGAAGCAGGCTCTACCCGATTGTCAGCAATCGCGTTTTGGGAATTCGCACTGGCTGGCACTGGATACTGTGAGCGCTATAGAGTCATGATCAATTATTTTTTTTTCCCGCAACTGGATGAATTGGATGGAGCAACTGTACGTACTACAAGAAGTAAAACCGATATTCTGAAGCAGGCTCTACCCGATTGTCAGCAATCGCTTTTTGGGAATTCGCACTGGCTCAAAAGATCATCCTATGAACCACCTCAAATTTCTTTTTATGTTGTTAATTAAAATAACTAGTATACGGCAACAATCCACAAACTCTGTCAGAATGATTAGTTATATTTTTGTAATGCAAAAATAGTAGCACATCACGACAATTAAACGATTGGGTGTCTTTGAGACTGCCACGAAAGGTGTTAATGGCTGGAACAAGGAACCCTCGCCTAGTAGTAAATCGCACTAAACACTGGGCCAATGCACTCACAAAAGTTGATGTTGAAATATTTACAGTTCCCGGGCTACCACAGAGCCGTTCCAATCAGTCACGCCCTTCCGTATAGATTAGTATGAATCTGCCCTGCAAACGCTTAATTTAAGAAATGATCATCAAGACTGGTGATCAAAAATATAATCTTTTGGAGCCTCATTATGACCCGAGCTTATCTTGCTTTAAGAACATTTATGTGTGCGTGTGTACTTCTTGCATCATGGCGTTTTACCAGTTTTATGCTGAACGGCTGTGTTGTGAAAATCTTTTCTTGACCATAGATACTGTTCGAATGATTTGTCAGATTGTCTCGAGATACGGGCTAATGCATTGGTTCAAATATTCTTCTTGCGTATGGGGCTACAGTAGCTGTTCTAAGCGTGAATATTAGCTATCCCGTGGAATTTCTAGTCAAAACTAAATCTAAGTACTTCGCTTATTTAGAGTTTTCACGTTCTAGTTTTCTTCTGAAAATCATGTTCTCACGATAGAGGCACTTACAGTTTTATGTCTGTTCTGAACGGCTGAGTTGAGGTTAACTTTCATGACAATTGATACTACTCGGATGAGTAATGAAGGCCGTGTCTATTTTTTGTGCATTTGCGCCAACGCTAAGTATGGGCATAAAGACTGTTTTGTATTTTAAAGTCAGGTATTTTGCATAGGAATTCTTTCCCCATATTAAAAACTTTGGAGTCTAGCTTTGATTATAAAACCTCGCATTTTTTTTTCTACAAACCAAACATAAATGCTCCTAAAATTGTATTAAGCTATAGATGAATGAGATGAATGACATACATTTGCAGATATTAGTAAATGTAAATTATTCGGTTCCTAATCAATTTCTAAAGAAAATAATGACAAACAAAATGAATTGAATTGAAGCGTGAGCAGCATACTTGTCCTTACCATATAAGGTCTAAGCAGGCATAAAAGGGTTTAATCCAATAATGCGGCATTAAAATTGACCCATCTACAGAGCACCTTACAGCGGCATGAGAAGAGTGACTGAACCTCAATGTCAATAAAAAAAATAGCTGCATATATCCAATCAGAGGGGCAAATCAGATTAATACGACTTCATAACGGTGTCATTTTCATTTCCCAAGGGGAAGATTCCTTAACCCTTATCACAGTTTTAATTAAATAGACAAACATGCCATATCTATCAATAAAAGCGTAAGTGCCTTCGTAACAACTTAACCAAGTCTCTCTGGAAGAAACATGAAACCCCATGTAAGGAAAGGATTAAGTAAACTTTCCCCCCATGATGTTCGCCCCAGGGTTTGATCCACATCAACAGAAAAACCACAACAGTCATAACACAATTGTACACGCCTTGATTACGTCTGGTCATAGCAACCAAATCAAGTTTGTCGTTCCCTTAAGTGTTAAAAGAGTACGAGCTCAAATTGATAACCTACTCTTACTAAGGCAATCGTCTTGAATTACCACCTTTTGCAAGGTGATTACTGTTATCGTTTACGTAACAAAATCAGCGGGTATCCGATATGGTTTGCACAGTGTGATTCTGTTCTGACCCCCTACACCTAGAACTTTGTAACTAGAGACAGTTTTTGAAAGGAAAAGAAAGTTTTCACCTGTCAACGTGTGACCAGCATAGATATATGCTATTTGTTGACATTTGAATGGACTACAACTACGACGATGATGACAAAGACTAGCACACGTCATTCCGTCCATTGTTCGGTAAATTTGTTTATTTCCTCATATGAATGGATTATCACTTTGAAACTAAATGTCTATTTATGCCCGAGCGATGTGTGATGTATGGAAAAGCCTTTGCATCTAAAGTAATTGAATCTAATTGAAAGTAAGCGGATGTAAAAATTATATATTCCCAATGGTGTAGCCTGGTTTATACATATTTGTTCACTGAGATGTGAGGGCGTGAATTCGGTAATTAGAAGTAAACAACAAGTCAAAGGGGTAATGGTGGGGTTAAGCTTAGCTACCCTCAAAGCTAGATAAGAAAAAATAAATGGAAAAGTTCAAGTTGAAATAATCATCGCATACAATTGGGTGCGTTGATAAGCTGACTTCAATTAATAAAGATGAAAGGCGGAGATGTCGCGCAAAGTTTCGTTTGAAGATAATATTGAAGTTCCATTCCAACAGCCCAAACCAAAGAAAAAAAAAAGATTAAAATAAGCAAACTAAAAACATTAGGAAACTTTGTAGGAAAACAAGAAGAAAATTTCGTGTCATAGGATGAGTAACAATTTAAGATACCTACGTGTATATACGTTTGAAAATGAAATGTATGTTCGACTAGTAAACAAGCGCAATTCGTTGACAAAAACATATGCAAAGGCTACAATCCGCTGTGCGGATCGTTGAATACCCTATCCCATCCCATCCCTAAAATTGATATCTCCAAAAAGTGGGCTTTATTAGCCTATAATATAAAAAATGACATTGTCACAACATATTGTTCAAACAGTTTATCAGAATCTTTTGTTGTTTGACAAAACACATAGTTTTCCTCCTGCATATGCTATGGGGTAGGGTATACAAACGGTTTTTGTACGGACGGACAGACATGGCTAAATCGACTCAGTTTTTGATTCTGAGTCGATCCATATACTTTGAGGTAGGTATATGTAGCTAAATTATTTCTCTATGTTACAAACTATGTATCAAAACTAATATACCCCTATGGGATAGGGTATAATGAGGTAAGAATCAGCAAATGATTAAGTTCTCTACGTACTACTTGAATTTCGCATTAAACTAATGTCAGCAGCCTAAGGAGTACTGTACTGATATCCAGATACTGTCAGAAACTCTTTTTAATGTCTACTGTCATTTTTCGATTTCTTTTTTTATTGACGAACACGCCCTTGCTGACAATACTGCCTTTTTTGAATGATCCTCCAATCATCGCTTGCAAGAATTAATTTTATTTATTTTAATTATTTTAATTTTACCATAATTTTTTTAAATTAAAAAAAAGTCCCTAAAACATTTCCATTGCATAATTAAAATGCATAGGTATTCTCCCACAAAAGTAAGAAAACATTCATCAACTAATGTAATAAAATAAAAACATCTGACTAGCCCATAGAGAACCCTCCAAATCTTAATTTTCTTCACGAACAAACACAACCTTCATCCAATAGTCCCATTTTGCAAATTTCATTCATAAAATATTTCAAGAGAAGATGATTCAGAACCCCATAGCTATACTTATAGGATAACAATGGCCAAGACCGAGAGCATTCAACTTGAAATACGATAAATGTATCTGTTCGCAAAACCAGCCTACATACAAATAACAATTTAAAGAAGATGCGTAAAAGCAACGCAAAATCAAACAAAGCGGGCAGACAACAACTCTAGAACATGTGTAGTATTTTTTTGGGACGGCAAGAGATAACAGAATCCCCGAAAGATGCAGTGTTTCTGAATGATAGGAAGGAAGTCCATTATTTTTAATTTCGAAATCGGTCTTTGGGATACATTATACACATTACACGCCTTATGGGCTTATGGAGCCCCAAAAGAAAGAAAACAAAGAAGAGCTGAAATATTTATGTGTGTGCAATATTTCCGTGGAAGTTTTCTGTTTTCTTTCAGGTATAGGGTGAGTCGGTTAAAGGAGTCAATAGGATATGGGGTGATTCCTTATGGTTTATTAACAATTTGAAGGTGTTACTTTGCAATCCCTTCGGATAACAAAAGTGTTACATGTTGCCGATACACGCAGTCTTAATAATATTATCCCTTACTATGTGAAACTTTAGAACACATAACTGGGAACAACTAATGGCAGGAATAAGAAGTAAAGTGTTATAAGCTGAATCACCGACTAAAGACTGTCACACATCACTAAAGACTGTTTCCAGAAGTTCTTTGACAAAACTTATAAGCGAATTACGAAATAATATACTAAACACGTGCTTATAACTCAACTGCCAGCGTGAGATGAGAAATAATCGTTATCAGCATTTTAGGAAAACACGTCCAAGACGACATGTTGTCTGGCAAAGAACTATTACTAATGGACTACCATTTTGTTGTGGAGCGAAATGACTTGATATTTAGCTCACGGTGTGTTCACCGGGATGTATTCTCCAGGGGGCTTATTCCCAAAACCGCGGCGAATCGCTATTGTTGGCGGATTTGTATTTTAATATTCCCAAAAGCGATTCGCTTTAATTGAAAGCGATAAGTGTATAGTGAACCAATATACAATCCTTCAAATATTTGGAAATTGGAAGTCAGAATGTAGGAAAAAAATGAGAACCAAAATCATATATCCAGTGTTTTGAAGATTCTGAGCAGGTAGCATCTAAATGGACAAATTCCTTGTTACATGCAAGAAATACGTATACGAATGTACTATATGACATGATACCTTAAATAACAAACGATATGAGTATTAAAGATCTGTGCAACGCGTAGCCCCTAATATATCGATAAGCAGCATGCCACCAGCAACAAATATCGAAGCAAAATGTAGAAAATGTCTTGTTGAAAAGACAACAAGAAATATAATATAGAGCGTTCTTATAACCATAGTTTAAAGTCGAGGGGCTTATCTATATTAATGGAAATAAGTCCTGCGGCTGTTCATGCTTTTTTGCTTTAATTTAATCTAAAAATTTAATTCATGAATTTAATTTCGGTTTATTATTAGTTTTCGTTGAGAGTTTTGAATAAAATTCCAATTCAAATGGCAATAATAGATAAGGATGTAAAGCTTTTTTTGGCGGGGATTATTTCCATTTCAAAAAGGAAATATGCCCCGCCGTGGTATAATAACAGGTATAATAGCGAGGATTTTCTACTTTGTCTCTAGTCCCGCTTATTGTTCACGCAATGCAAAAGATGTCTAATGAAATATAGATGTCGTTAGTTATGTATTTAGTCCTGTATGGTGTAAACAGAAAGTTTCTGAGATTTAAATATTAAGTGCCGGTCTAAAAATAGTACACGGTGTAAACGTAGCCATAGCGGATTCTTCTATTTCCATATTAGTAATTGTAAATTGTAATAGTAAATTGCCTGAAATCGTTACATCCGAATGCAACCTTTCATACAACATTTTGTAATTTGTATGCCGCTGTGCCAATTGCGTTAAAAGGGGGGTTTAAACATTTTATACACTTGCTAATTTTTGACATTTCTGCAGGGCTTTACCGGATTTCAATAAATTTCCAAATGAATTGCAAATAAAATTCCTTTCTTTATAGAGAGATCATGAAAAAAATCTTATTTGGTATACGAAACGTGAAAAAATAGCCACTGGCTAAACTTTAGCGATCTCCTGAGACGGTATATTCACCATACAAATGTCGAAAATGATCCACTGGCTAAAATTTTAATGCAAATGGCACACGGCCTTGAGTATACAAAAAAAATGCATAAAGGAATCACCATCTTTTTGATTAACCTTATTAAATTGGCCACCCTTTTTAAAATCAAAACAAATATACAGAAAGGCTTGGCAGTTGTTATGTATTTATAAGTGGGTACAGTTTGTCAAAACATGTCTTCGAAAGGTTTTTTGAAGTGTCAATCTTTAAATTTATATTCAGTTCCTATTCGTCTAGGAATTAAGTCAATGATCGGTATCAATCAACAAATCAGTATTATAGTTCAATTTTATAATCATTATACACATTGTTAGCTTAAATTAATTTAAGGGATGAGCGGCAGCCTAAGGGTATTTTCTTATTCTACGAGACTGAATCCATTGACTGATACCCGCCTTTGTTATATTCTTCTTTAGACTTGACAATACGAACTTGAGCGCCATAAGTTCCGTCTGTATAATTAAAAAGTGCAAACGGGCTTCTAAAAACCTTTCAAATGCTTGTTCGTTCACGTCTTGGCCATTAGGAAAATATGGATTACAAAATCTAAATTGCTTTTAAAAATCTGTAAATGTAAATGGGGAGGAGACAAAAGTATTCTTATTTTCGTGTGTGCGGTTAATAAATCTCGTTATATTTTATAGTGTACGTGTAATTAAAGTGTTAAGGGTAAACTTTAAGCATTCATTGCCTGATGACTATTGCGGATGAATGTTCATTTGAACATTTGTTGTGGATGGTAATTTTTTTCGGTTATCAATCGAGACTATGAAGTTATGTTGTTTATGGGTCCATTTTTTTTACCGCGCATTCAATTATATTTGGGAGATTCAAAGACCTTTTTGGTGCATCGGCACCTTAACAAATTTGGGCGTTAAATTCAAGTTTAAGGAGTATAAACGCTTTGGGAAGGGTTCAAATTTTTGATTTTTTATTTTAGCTTGTCTTAGCATGTCATTTGATAGCTTCGTTGTTTAACTTTTTATTTATTTTTGATTTTCACTTCAAAACGTTCAAAATCGATAACGCTGATAGTGAACGTCTGAGCGTATCTGAAAGCATTTTAAGGGGAGTTTTGTGTCAAATAAAAATTTTTATAAATTTACGTAGCAATAATTTTCATAAATATACAAATTTGAAAAATTAAGAAAGAAGTTATGTACATTACGTAGTCTTATCTCTTTATACACATATTATTTCAACGGCAATATGGCGTTTAAAAGTTAAACAAATTGAGAGCAATATAAATATTTATCGCATTCTGTTTGTTTTTATTGACTTTGTGGTCTAAAGATTATTACCTATCTTAGGTAAACAGTGATTGTGGAATTACAAAAATATTTGGTTTTGTCGAAATATTAACGAGAGAAGGAAATTTGTTTTTAGTAAATGCTAGATCTAGATGGGTAATGTACGACGTCTAGAATAAATCATGTACTGGAAAAAAGATCACTCTTCCCCAAATTGATATTGAGAATCATTTAAATCAAAAGATTTCATGATAAGGTTTTTATAATGATGACATTTGGAATAGGAGGCCTTTGTGCAGCATTCAAAGAACTTACTACTGAGCTTCTGCACACAATAATGTCCAAAGAAACAAATATTGAAATTCAGAAACTTTTATCTGTTGACATATACTTTTTTTGAAATAATCTCCCAAATATAACAATATTGTTCGAGTTCCTTTATTATTTTTTTTTTACCAAAAATCGTTTTTTGTTAAGAAAACGCCCTTAAAAGTGGGATGATTATGTGGATGAAATAAAGACAGAAAAATTGACTAAATACATATAGTCCATACCAAATCAGTTGGCCAACGGTCGATTGCGTAGAGAGACGATTTAAGAGAAATTTAAGATATTGTAAAATAAATTTTAAGTAGAATGACCAACTGGTTCAGTTGACACTAGTTTGCCAAGTGCCAACGGTCGAATGCTCAGAGAGAGGATTTAAGAAAAATTTAAGATATTTTAAAATAAATTTTAAGAGACCTGCGCAGTGGAATGGCCAACTGATTTGGTATGGACAACAGGCTATATCTTGTTTAGACACATTTTTAAAATTCCTTATGCTTTCAGCACAAACGAAGTTTTTCTAGAAATGTTTGGTCTGGCAGTGCGCGTATTTTCAAAATTTGTGGTACCTTTGCTCTGCTGGGAGAAACAAAGAGTTCTTTCATTAGGGCCCAAAAACTGGCATTATAGTTAATAGCATAGGATATAAATAATTTTGGAATTTGTTCCGTAATTCCTCTAAAGAAGTCAAGATTTTGGGTGCGAAAATGTTGACTTTCTATCCGACGAAGCAGAATAAGTGTAAACAATTTTAAAATCCGCCCACTGCAACGCCCACTTTTCAGAAAAACGTTGATTTTGACCAATCGGTTAAGAACTTAGAAAAGTCTGAATAAGATATTTATCCATTTAAGCCGCGCTCACTTTTTGGGGCGTTTTTCTAAAAAAAAAAATTGTAAAACATATCCCATAAAAAACGTGTTTTTTGTCCAACCTTCTGAACAAGATGTGGTGACAATGTCATTTTCTATATTTCATCACCATTCGGTTTGGGGATGTTTAATTTAAGGATGGAATGAGATAGGGAAAGGGTATTAAACGATTCGCAAAGCGGATTGTAGCCTTTTCATATGTTGTTTACTAACAATCGTGCGTTCCATCTAGCGTCCACTGTCGAGAGCGTAAAGTGTTTGACAAGCAGAAAAGCAATGAAAATCTTCATAAATGTTCTTTTGAGTTTTGCTTAAGTAAAACAACAATGTAGTCCATATCATGTCGTCCTGCCTTTTGCCTCCGATCCTTACATAGTATTTAAAAAAACAACGTCCTACCAACTATTCACTGACTCACTGCTTATCACTTCTTTATAATACAAAACACTGTTCATGGTTTCTTGGCGCATGTGCTGCTTCCGAAGACAAAAGAATATTCCAAATAGTGTACGTTCGTCGGACTAGTCCTTCCTCAATCCTCTTCTCTTCTCACAACACACAAAATATGCAATAAAATTGAACGCACAACATCGCAATTCAAAACACACCACCATGCAAAAATATAAAGAACTGACAGCTTCAACATATCCATACAGATGCTGCTCTTCCTCTTTTTTTGTTTGCTCAATGTGAAGGCTGTTCATTCAACTATTGCAACCAGTTTTGAGTTTTGACATATTTACACTTAACACGCACTAGTTCTACTCCAAGTTCTTTTTGTGGTAGGTATGTACTTACCGCGGCGAGTTCTTTTTCGATTTCTCCAGCACGAATGACCAGGGGGCCACGAACAGCATATTCCATCGAAATGAAATTCGGATTGATGTTGTGAATGTGCAGACATTTGGTCGACATTTTGCGTTTTAATTCACGACAAACTGAACTTGTGGAATGTTTTTGAGTGTTGAGTGATAGGGTGTGCTTAGATCTGGCACTTAGAACAAACGATGGCGCAGTAGATGTCAAAGGACGCGAAGTTGTAGGCAGCGATGACAATGTAGACGTACCAGCGTCAGATGCACCACACACATTAGAAGTTCCGGCTTGACTGGCCACAGACAGAGTTTGCCGCTGCTGCTTTAGATGATAAAGCGAGCTTTTCCAGCGGCGCAAAGTAATGTTGGCCACCGTTGCCGTGGGGGTTGAGTTTTGCAGGAACAGGCGACTCATTGTGCTCTAGTTTGTTAATTCTCTTCGTTGGTTTTTGTCGTTTAAGAGAGAATTGTGCGTCGCGCGATGAATTCGTGTAAAACTGGTTCGACTTAAACTTTTATTTTTTCGAGTGGAAACCGGTGTTTTGCAAACAACAAAACAAAAGCCGTTTGGTGTTTAGTTTGAATTGTTGATTGAAGTGCTGAAAGGAGAGAAGAAGATTGGAAGGGGGATTAAGTATGAGGATTTGCAAATAAAAGTTTAATGTTCTCTTAGTGATGAAATGATAACAAAAGAAAGTTGGAATTGGAAAGCTTTTTCGTTTTTGGGGAGTTACGTAACATGTTAATTTGACCACAGTCGGAGCAGTGTGGTAAATATTGGTTTTGGAAAGTATTGTGGTGGAAAGTTACATGGTTTAATAGTGTTTACATGCGTGATTTATTTTACATATTTATAAAGTGCTTGACCTAGTTATCTACGTACAGTACATAATTAAATATTTACACCGGTATGTTGAGTCCTACACCAGGGTTCATAGCAATGCGAAAGCCTTATTCAAGGCTGATTGAGGTTGAAGCATTTTAAGCTCCCAGTCACATTTCAGCATTTTGTTCTTACAGGGGGCAGCCTTTTGAAACGTTATACTCCTCAAGCGAAATAGTCATGGTTATTTTTGTTTATAAAATAATTCGTTAGTGAATTTCGGTGCAGATTTCCTGGCTGTCTTGCGCCAATTTGTCAAACTATAAGATGTTTAATTGAATGATTGAAATTACAACAACAACTTTTGCACAACAACACTATTTGGTTGGAATTATAGTTATTTCGGACATTACAAAGTGTCCTCATCAGATTACTTCTAATAGTGATGCTATTTGAACGTTCAGTTCTCTGTATAATTCTTGAAACAACTTATTCCCTAACCGGGGATTGAACTTGTTATCCCGTGCCTAGTGAGCCAAGATGTTTAGCCGCCCGTCTCAAACAAAACTGAAACAAGCCGTGACGAAATATGCACCTCTGGGCGTACCTCACTTTCGCCCCAGAATATCGCTGCCGTAGCTAAATGTGTCGTGGAGGCTCCATCGACATGGCATGCCACGTTCGTCTCTGTTGTGCATTTTAGTGAAGGACTTCAATATGTTCCTTAACAAAGTGCAGATGGTCTATCAGTTAGTACCTACAGACGTTCTACTGAAACTCAACGCGGTTCAATTTCATTATGAGCGACGGAATATATTTTCATCTGATGGGATACGTAAACATACAGAATTTACGCTTCTGGGGCACTGAGCTTCATAAGAAACCATTTACGTGCACTCAAAGTCAATTGTGGATGGTGCACAATTTACGCTGGAGCTGTCATCAGGCAAATATTTTTTTTAATGAGATAGGTAACTCGGTTATTTACTGGTGAGCGGTGAGTGATACATTTGCTGTGAGGTTCAGGTCAGTGTCGCGATGAACTATCGCGCAGAAAAACTGGGTTTCAGATCTTGTGGGTTCCAGATTTGTAATCACAACTTGCACGACAATTGATATTTTGAAGGAGGGATCAATGGATATTTTGAAGAAGGGGTCTTAAATGCTCTTGAGAGAATATCCAACAACTTTTGCCTAACATTCTTGCCAACAAGATTAAAAATGCAATAAAAAAAGCCCAAATGGCAACGCGGCGTCAAATTGACTAAGGTATGGAAAAAAACATCGCAAAATGAAATGCAATTTTTTTGTTTTATTATTTGTATTGGAAAACAAAACATCGGGTGGGTATTTTTGATATTATAGGTATTATACATATATTATTTGATATCTATCACCTATTCAGCTATTTTACGAAAATTTGCGTTCTGCGAGAATTGTACTGCATGTGTTTATTGCTACTTATGGTTCAAATAATCGACCTACCGAACGCACAGTTCGCTTTAATCGCTTTAATCGATAAAATTTTAAATTATTAACTAAAACAAAAATCAATTCAATGGATATGTCAATAAACAAAATTGCCGAATTTCGACTGAAATGGTTCAATAGCTGTCATTACTGAAATCTTTGTTCCATGTTTCTTACAAATGAGACCGTCCAGAAGATAACTTTGAATAGTGCTTGTTATTGTTTTGTTCCATGATAACGGACTATTTACTGCCTACAATTGAATCCCGTGATCACGACACATCCCTTGAAACCGTGACTTCATTGTGAAACAATTCGATGAATAGTTAACTTCACACTTAGGATCGGTGAATTTTCTGCCTAGAGCATATAAATATCACACCTGTAGTCTATTTGCGTTGGGGCAACGTAAAGTCTAGAATGGATAATCCCACTACGTCTAAGCAATGCCAGCAGGCATTCGTTTTGTATAATACTTGCCATAACTTCTAAGTTGTTTAAATCAACTAAATCCAACTTGTTTAAATATTTTTTTTGATCAGAATTCAGTTTATGTTTATCGTTTATCGTGTCACTAAGTTGTCTGGCGAATACTTAACATTTTAATCGGTCACGATTTCCATTTAATTATTTGTTTTCTAAATTGATTTTTCATGTCACAATAACTCATTTTGAAATAGGAGTGAAATGAAGTTAGACGATCTTCATTGCACTCAATAACAATTTAAAAGTTCTTCGTAACGGTCATGATCATTTAAATTTCGTTGAAGCATCCTATAATTGAAAATGTTTTTGGCTTTTTGCCACAAGCAAAGATCTTAGCATGCGAATGGTAACGTTGTCGAGGTCAAGACAATTTTATTTTTAAACAACAGATGAAACAGACAGGTCTAGACGACTTAATACCAAGATTTCAATATAAATATGTTTATGCCCGACAGTTAATATGAGAATCAATTGAGTTTTGATGTCAAAACAACGTCTTCTAACGAATGCGAATAAACGATCGTATTCAGTTGAAATTAACGGCCCATACGCCTCCTCATCCTCGATGCATTTGTTTGTGGTTGTGTGAAGTTTTAATTTGCCACAAAGAATGAGAACTCCTGTTGAACGCCGACTACGACCGGCAATTTTGAGAAGCTTCTCATGACAGTTGAATGCTCTTGGAATTTTGCAATACGTGGAGTAGCGAAAGGAGTAGAAAGGTGTTGGTACTTTCGTGTTACCATATTGAAGTACCATTCATGGAGTCAAAGTTTACTCTGGATTAACTCAGGACTGAACAACTGGGCCTTAGTCGAGGGCTAATTGATATCGCTACGGAACGAAATGCCACTATAGCCATGTCCACAAGGGGACATGGCGGTCTCAATATCAACGAACAGTCAACCAAATTGATCACATTGCGATAGACAAGAGGCACGCATCCAGTATTTTGGATGTCCGAACATTCCGAGGGGCTAACATCGACTCGGACCACTACCTTTTTGTAGCCAAGGTAAGGATGCGGATATCCACCACGCCACAAAAAAACAGAAAAAGTGTGAAAAAAATAATGTCGAAAGACTGCAATCGCCCGAGACCGCCAAGACCTTCGCGCAATGTGTATCCCTTAACCTCTCGATTCACACCATACGACCAGCATCCAATGTCGAAGAACAATGGCAACGATGCCAACAAGCCATTAGATCAGCCGCAACTGATGTGCTAGGTTTCTCGCGGCCACCAGCAAGAAACCCCTGGTTTGATGAGGAATGCCGACAGATGCTCGCAGCCAAGGACGTGGCCTACAAGGCTACAGGTGAAGACGAAAGGTACCATTGAGCTCTTTAGGCAAAGAAGAAGGGAAGAGTATCGGCTTTTCAGAAAGAAGAAAAGAGAGCGCGCGATCGAGGATGTAGAGAGGTGACCCTCCAGGAACGATGTTTGCATGTTTTACCAAAGTTTAAAACGACAAAGCCAAGGATACAAGGCTCGAACAGAATCCTGTCGAGATGATCAAGGAAATATCGTAGTTGAGACACAGCCGATGCTGAGGATATGGAAGAACCACTTCTGCAGACTGTTAAACGGCGATGACGAACAATTCCGCTGTCAGGCAGAACGAACCATTTAATATTGGCAACGACATCGAAAACTGCCAACCACCCGACCTAAGTGAAATGAGGATAGCAATATCTAAACTCAAGCTTAATAAGGCCGCCGGAAATGACGGCCTTCCCTCTGAGCTTTATAAAGCTGGCGGAGATGACTTGGTAAGTAACATCCACCAACTCATAAGCCAAATCTGGTCGGATGAAAGTATGCCTGAAGAATGGAACCTCAGCATCGTTTGCCCGATCCACAAAAAAAGAGACCCTCTGAACTGCGCCAACTACAGATGCATATGTCTTCTCAACATCGCCTATGTGCCGTAATATGTGAACGCCTGAAACCGTTTACCAACAACCTGATCGACCCTTATCAGTGTGGTTTAAGGCCAGGAAAGTCCACATCGATCACATTTTCACACTTCGCCAGATATTGGAAAAAACCCAAGAAGGCCAAATCGTTACCCACCACCTATTTATCGATTTCAAAGCCGCATACGACAGCATTTATAGAGACGAACTATACAGAGCCATGTCTAGTTTTGGTATACCGCCCAAACTCGTCCGTTTGTGAAGGATGACGATGGAGAATTCTCGCTGCACCATCAGGGTCGGAAACGACCTCACAGACACATTCGATACCAAAAAAGGATTTAGGCAAGGCGATGCGCTGTCATGTGACTTTTTCAATTTGATTCTTGAGAGGATTGTGCAAAACTCCCGAGCCAACACCAGAGGCACAATTTTCCAAAAATCGGTGCAACTACTAGCATACTCCGACGATATTGACATCATTGGTAGGACTCAACGTGATGTCATAGCCACGTTTGCTAGTATAGAGAAGGAAGCTGCAAAAATGGGTTTAGCAGTAAATGAGGGTAAGACTAAGTATATGCTGTCAACACGAAAGGACACACAACATCGACGAATTGGACAGAACGTCACCATTGACAGATATAACTTTGAGGTAGTTCGGGACTTTGTCTACCTCGGCCCCGCTATTAACTCTGACAACAACATCTCTTCAGAAATCAAACGAGAATTACTCTTGCCAATCGCTGTATCTTCGGGCTAAGATCGAACTACTAAGGAGATCCTATATAAGACCCTCATTATCCCAGTTTACGGCGCAAAAGCATGGAACGTATCAAAAGCGGATGAAGAAATCCTTGGTCGATTCGAAAGAAAAATTCTTCGAAAAATCTTCGGTCCCGTTTGCGTTGACGGGCTATGGGGACGAGGATTCAACCACGAACTATACGAGCTGTACAGCGACATACCCCTAGTCAAAAAACTCCGCATTGGACGTTTAAGATGGCTAGGACATGTAGAAAGAATGGACACCAATACTCCGACTCGCAGAGTCTTTGATTCCCAGCCAGACGTCGTACGCAGTAGAGGAAGACCTCGCCTTAAGTGGCGCGCACAAATAGAAACCGACCTCAACCAACTTGGAGTGCACAACTGGAGGCAGTTAGCTAAGGACCGGGCTAATTGGAGAGGCATGTTGGTTGAGGCCCAGGTTCATCGCAGACTGTAGCGCCGCTTTTGTAAGTAATTAAGCACAGTTCTGACGTCATAAAAATGAATATGAGAATACGTGATTACACTAAAAATACGCTGACTACACATTGAATACGCGTGAATACTTGTGAATACACATATGAATACGTGAGAATACATGCGAATACGTTTGAATACACTGTGATTCACCATGAATACGTCCAGAAAAGTTCCTTGAATACACTGATTACTTCCCCCTCGGCCTTAGTAGTCTAACGCAAAAATCATTAGGCAACCACGTGTCCGTGTAGTTAAATAAAAATGTTTGTAAAAGTAAGATGCGATTGTAATATGTGGAGGCTGGTTATTAGAATCCAAACATTGGTGATACCCAAGGGAACCTTAAAATATTCTTCTTCTTTTTCTTTCCCTGTCGACAGGGTTATGATTTGAAAGAGAGGTATTATAAACCCGCAATATGACTTCATCCCTGTCTGTCACTTAACTATTATTTGCCTTTGGGCTCATGTTGATTTTAACATGCAAGATGCATTTTATCCACTACTCGCCTCTTTCTACATGCGCTATATTTGTACCGGATAGAACCTAAAAAATGTAAATTATTTATAATGGCGTTCGCTTTTATGGTCGGATGAAAGTATGCCTGAAGAATGGAACCTCAGCATCGTTTGCCCGATCCACAAAAAAAGAGACCCTCTGAACTGCGCCAACTACAGATGCATATGTCTTCTCAACATCGCCTATGTGCCGTAATATGTGAACGCCTGAAACCGTTTACCAACAACCTGATCGACCCTTATCAGTGTGGTTTAAGGCCAGGAAAGTCCACATCGATCACATTTTCACACTTCGCCAGATATTGGAAAAAACCCAAGAAGGCCAAATCGTTACCCACCACCTATTTATCGATTTCAAAGCCGCATACGACAGCATTTATAGAGACGAACTATACAGAGCCATGTCTAGTTTTGGTATACCGCCCAAACTCGTCCGTTTGTGAAGGATGACGATGGAGAATTCTCGCTGCACCATCAGGGTCGGAAACGACCTCACAGACACATTCGATACCAAAAAAGGATTTAGGCAAGGCGATGCGCTGTCATGTGACTTTTTCAATTTGATTCTTGAGAGGATTGTGCAAAACTCCCGAGCCAACACCAGAGGCACAATTTTCCAAAAATCGGTGCAACTACTAGCATACTCCGACGATATTGACATCATTGGTAGGACTCAACGTGATGTCATAGCCACGTTTGCTAGTATAGAGAAGGAAGCTGCAAAAATGGGTTTAGCAGTAAATGAGGGTAAGACTAAGTATATGCTGTCAACACGAAAGGACACACAACATCGACGAATTGGACAGAACGTCACCATTGACAGATATAACTTTGAGGTAGTTCGGGACTTTGTCTACCTCGGCCCCGCTATTAACTCTGACAACAACATCTCTTCAGAAATCAAACGAGAATTACTCTTGCCAATCGCTGTATCTTCGGGCTAAGATCGAACTACTAAGGAGATCCTATATAAGACCCTCATTATCCCAGTTTACGGCGCAAAAGCATGGAACGTATCAAAAGCGGATGAAGAAATCCTTGGTCGATTCGAAAGAAAAATTCTTCGAAAAATCTTCGGTCCCGTTTGCGTTGACGGGCTATGGGGACGAGGATTCAACCACGAACTATACGAGCTGTACAGCGACATACCCCTAGTCAAAAAACTCCGCATTGGACGTTTAAGATGGCTAGGACATGTAGAAAGAATGGACACCAATACTCCGACTCGCAGAGTCTTTGATTCCCAGCCAGACGTCGTACGCAGTAGAGGAAGACCTCGCCTTAAGTGGCGCGCACAAATAGAAACCGACCTCAACCAACTTGGAGTGCACAACTGGAGGCAGTTAGCTAAGGACCGGGCTAATTGGAGAGGCATGTTGGTTGAGGCCCAGGTTCATCGCAGACTGTAGCGCCGCTTTTGTAAGTAATTAAGCACAGTTCTGACGTCATAAAAATGAATATGAGAATACGTGATTACACTAAAAATACGCTGACTACACATTGAATACGCGTGAATACTTGTGAATACACATATGAATACGTGAGAATACATGCGAATACGTTTGAATACACTGTGATTCACCATGAATACGTCCAGAAAAGTTCCTTGAATACACTGATTACTTCCCCCTCGGCCTTAGTAGTCTAACGCAAAAATCATTAGGCAACCACGTGTCCGTGTAGTTAAATAAAAATGTTTGTAAAAGTAAGATGCGATTGTAATATGTGGAGGCTGGTTATTAGAATCCAAACATTGGTGATACCCAAGGGAACCTTAAAATATTCTTCTTCTTTTTCTTTCCCTGTCGACAGGGTTATGATTTGAAAGAGAGGTATTATAAACCCGCAATATGACTTCATCCCTGTCTGTCACTTAACTATTATTTGCCTTTGGGCTCATGTTGATTTTAACATGCAAGATGCATTTTATCCACTACTCGCCTCTTTCTACATGCGCTATATTTGTACCGGATAGAACCTAAAAAATGTAAATTATTTATAATGGCGTTCGCTTTTATCTATAAAAGTAGACTTATCGAAGTTAAACGGTATATATTGAAAAAAAGGCACACTTGAACGTGTTTACTTGGCTATTGAACTGTTTTTTCAAACCATGACAATATTTATGGAATCCCACAAGCTGGCAACGAATTACCTAATAAATCAACAATACGTTAGCATTCCGCATTTGGGGCTCTTAGCTCTATTCTACCCCAAACGCCATAAAAAGCTAATGCGCACAAACAATTTTGTTTTTGTCGGTATCCAACTGATTTGTAAACACTCGGGCTAGACCTGCACTTTGGTTACGGTGGGGGTTATTATTTGACTTCTTATCTGCGATTACTTGTTATCAATTTAATTATCAACCGCCTATTCAAAAACAAAAAAAAAAACAATTTCACGGTGATTATAGGTTGAAAACTCTCTTAAGAAAACGATTTAAGTTTCTATTTAAGCTTTTCAATTTCCATTGGATCTCCAGGAAAGTGCGTACACAAACCAAACATTGTAGATGTAAAGCATTTCTACAGAAAGCACAAACAGCTACAGAGAAGGAATACCGAAGCAGGGTTGCCACTGTATTCTTCTGAAAGAACAAGCATATTTCTCATAAAAACGTATAAATGAGGTATTGAGGACTGAAGGCTAACATTTTAGTATACATCGACATATTCCTTTTTTCTCTACTAGTCGCTAAAGTGCCGCTATTCGTAAGGAAAAATAGCACCAAATTGAAATTACATTTTTGTATCGCACAGCATTTAATTTATTTAGAAAGGCCATTAATTATTCAATTAAATGCCATATCAACTTCTATATTGCCTAATAGTAAAACGTTTGAAAATACGCATTTGCATTCGTTTTAAACACAGTTTTTTTATGGCAATCCTGAATAAAAAACAATTTTCCTTAATTCTATAGCACTTTACATGTTCATTTTTTCACATGTAGAGGCGCTTTTCAACTTTTCCACTCGACAATTGAGGACGTTTTTATTCAGTAAAACACATTATACATTATCAATGATGGTATTGTACATAAAGGAGGATCTGCAAGAGATATCTAAATATTGCCAGGACAGAAATCAATTTCGCATTTTTGGGAAATCATTGGCAAATGGGAAACGAACTTAACGCTGCAATACTACAGGAATTTTGGAATTTTAGTAATTAATAATGTCTTGATTCTTAAAGTCTTACCACATACGAGCTTAAAATTTTTGTATTTTTTGTAGTAACTAATGGGTGATCCAAGTAGAGATACTTTTTTCAATAGCCTTCACGTGTGAGTCGTGTCATGCTGTCATGTTATTTTTGTTTAGTATTGTTTGGCATTTCATAATGGAAAGACTTACGCGTGAACAACGTTTACAAATTGTTCAACTTTATTATGAAAATTCACGTTCTGTGAGGAATGTGTTTCGTGCACTTCGCTCAACTTATGGTCAACATAATCGGCCTACTGAGCGTACTATTCGCAACACCATCACCCATTTTGAGACCCAGCATTCATTATTGGATAATATTCGACCGAATAGGTCGCGTCCAGCACGCTGTGAAGAAAATATAGCGGCCGTAGCTGAGAGTGTACACGAAGACCGTAGAGAGTCGATTCGGCGCCGTTCGCAGCAACTCGGACTGACGTATGGAACGACTTGGCGCATTTTACGTCAAGATCTTAAATTGAAAGCGTACAAAATACAGCTTGTGCAACAACTGAAGCCGCTCGACCTTCCCAAGCGACATCGCTTCGCTCTATGGGCTCTTGAAAAGTTCCAAGAAGATCCGTCGTTTTCGAGGCAAATTTTGTTTAGCGATGAGGCCCATTTCTGGCTCAATGGGTATGTAAACAAACAAAATTGCCGCATTTCGGAAGAAGAGCAACCTGAAGAGATTGAAGAACTGCCACTTCATCCAGAAAAAACAACGGTTTGGTGTGGTTTGTGGGACGGTGGAATCATCGGTCCATATTTCTTTAAAAATTATGCCGGTGCGAACGTAACCGTCAATGGCGACAGTTATCGTGCCATGATAACCGATTATTTGATGCCTGAAATTGAAGCTCGTGATCTCGGCGACATTTGGTTTCAGCAAGACGGCGCCACTTCCACACATCGCATCAATCAATGGACTTATTGAGAGAACATTTCGGTGAGCACATAATTTCACGTTTTGGGCCGGTCGATTGGCCACCAAGATCGTGTGATATCACACCGTTAGACTTTTTCCTGTGGGGATATGTAAAGTCAAAAGCTTATGCCGACAAACCCGCTTCGATTCAGGCCTTGGAGGAAAATATCACGCGTGTCATTCGCCCGTTACCAGTCGAAATGCTCGAACGAGTGATCGAAAATTGGACTCAACGGATGGACCATCTGCGACGTAGCAACGGCCAACATTTGATAGACATAATCTTCAAAAAATAAATGCCAAAGAATGTTCTTTCAAATGATAATAAACATTCTCCATTAAATATTGAATTTTCTGTGTTTTTTTCTTTAAAAAAGTAGGGAACCTCGAAATGGATCACCCTTTATATACAAAGTATCTCAAAATAAACTTTAATTTGTTTAACACACTGCATGAGTGCAACAAATCCGACGAGCGCGCGGGTTATGTCAATAAGTAACCTAGCTCTAGGGAAACAAAGGGTTGTTCAGCAAGTGTAGCTCGTAGAATATTCGTCGTTTTCGCCACTTTATGACGCGCCAAGCATACGTCTCATTGCAAAATGCATCAAAATGTTTAAATAGACCGGTGTAGCACTAAATTAACGGCCCCTTAAGGGTCTCAAGCCTAGCGCCTCGCTTCTATTACATTTGTGGGCGAATTTATTATTTTTGCCATATAGAGGGCCTCCAGTTTAACGCCAAACCCGTACGGCAAATTTGAGAAGCTTCTTATGACAGTGATACTCTTGGAAGTTTGTCACACTTTCGCAAGAGGTGGAGCAGTGAAAAAAACTAAGGAACAACTAATCTGGACGACCAACTCATATAAGAACGTTCGTGACAATTCGAACCTTTTAATTCGCAAGCGGACAAGTATGCATAGATCAATAAAATACCATATTTTGCATAAAAACCTAAGGCTGCACCCCTATAAAATTCAATTGGTGCAAGAATTAAAGTCCAGTCGGATGCTTGATTTCGTAAACCAGTGAATTGAATGCTTTTCAATGTTTATCAAGCAGACGCTACTGGATCTCTTCATTTGCCTAAAGTGACGATTTGGGCTGCGATGTCGGCGCTAGGAATTATCGGTCCTAGTTTTTTTTTTGAAGATGGAAGGGAACTTAAGACCAACATGTGGAGATGTAAGAAGACTTCTTGATGCCTGAATTGTAAAACATACCTGGCTATAACCAATACGTTTCTGCCACGAGTTTTTGAAATGTTCATTTCATTTTCTTAAATGAAATGTTAAATCTAAACAGTTGCACCTTCTTAGCAGAAAGGGTGAAGAGACTTCAGATCTTCAACATTTACAGCTGCGAAATCTCTTTAAAGTGGCCTAGTAATAAGTGCGCTGGACGAGGTTCCCTATTTCAAATCCCAAGTGTAATAATGTCGTCCCTAGCCGACCTATTGAGAAAGTCTGACAAACATGGTCACTTTCGCTTTACCAAAACTGTCATGCACATAGAAATAAAAAGAGAATCTTGGTTTGTCGGTTAATCGCTAATATTTATTTACTAACTAACTTGTCAATAACTTTCGATTTTACATTTAAGTACCACTGAACCAAAAAGTCTTTCTGCTATTTAATTACTCAAACAAATATGTATTTTAAAAATAAAGTTTTTTTAATAAAACGTTTGATCAGGTTCGAATTTTACATCTTTCCAAGTCGCACCAAATGTTTTCCAATCCTAAAAGCAAACAAATGTGAAATGGAAAACGCCACGCCAAGCACTTGCGGCATGGTAGCGGTAGGTAAGAATATATTTAACACGCAATAATATTTCTTGGCAGAGATTCAAAATAAAATATTTCGGTTGTTGTTTTTCGGCTGACAATATTTGAAAGTGTAAACCCCGAGCTATGCATGATACACGCAAATTTGTAAAAATTATATTAAAAAAAAAAAAACAAAAAACAAAAATAGGTCGGTCTTATGTTTTCAAATACAAAACTGTTACTACGAGTTTTCGAAACTAAAGGATCGCTTTTTACCTTTGCACATTTGATTGCTGACTAATTATAGAATTTTTAATTAAATATAATTTAGCGAACAAAAATCTGAGTGAGATTACAATGATAACCATGAAGCTAAATTTTGTAGTTCTTATAAAAAGTGAGTACTTTAAAGGTGTTTTTTTTACTGATAAAGTGCTCAGACAAACATTTAGATTCGTCAACTTTATTTAACATTTTTCAAATAATATTCAAAAAAATATGTAAAGACATTTTTAGTATAGGTTTTTGTAAATGTATACAATCTCTTCCCAGATAAAAATTTGTATCATTTATTTAGATAAGAATCAGCATCGCTTATCACATTATCAACACACAAAGCTGGCGATTATGAGGCTTTCAATTGGTCAGTTGCAAATCTTACTCAAAGTACCACGCATTTTAATCTTTAAGTAGGAACAAATATAATGGTTAAGATATTTTGAGATGTATGCCTATCTTATCTTACATGATAAAGTAGTTTGGCAGATAATGTATGTTGTTAGCCCCCAGTGAACTTTTTGTCGGCATATCGTAAGAGATAAGGTATATTTTTTATAAAAAAGTTTCTCGTCATATTCGCAAAAGATATGACACTGAGTAAAGAAAACACAACATCAATTGCTTGTCAATTTGATTTTAAAATACAACTAATTCATTAAAACTGTGCAAACTTTTTTTTAGTATTCTAAGGAAAGAAGCGAGGGAAAATGGGTTTTTGAAAGGACAAGAACAACTAAAAACTAAGACTAATTTTATTTTTTTTATATAAGTTTCCCTAAAAATTAGCCAACGATCCGCATTAAGGCCATATTCGCTAACATGTTTGTATATATGGCTTCATGGCTTTATCTCCTCGAAAAAAACTAGTGAGCGACTGACATAATATGTACTTCGGTTAGTTATGTGAGTCCTCTTTTCCGTCACACTTAGGTCCTTATGTAGGTTAGCGGTATGAATAAACTCGTACCCTATCTCTTTGGGTTCTTTAGGGACTTTGAAAAGTTCTTGGATATTTAAGAAATAGTGACTTCCAAGTGTCCTCAAGTAACATACGCTTGGACAATGACATAGAAAGTGGGATGTAGGTAAGTGCCCATTCCAACTACAAGATTGAGGTTAATTCAAAAAAATGTTAAATGTCATGCAGCATTGTTCACTAAAGAATAACGACATAAATCTTTTAAAGGTATGTCATGGATGTAATGTATTTATGGCACTCTTATCAGCCTCAATGCACCCAATTATTATGCGTATGGTAGGGTGATGTTGAAAGAGGGTAGACACGTTAGGGTAGAGGCGTTAACTTACTCAATGATCAGCTGTTGTAACTTTGACTACACATCAAATGCGCTTTTTTTAGCTCTTAATGGTAACTTTCGGAGACTGGTCTCACCCAACCGGATTTGACTAGCATAATATAAAAGTGCGGACAAAAATATCAACACTAGAAGAATACTTGTCTGAATGGATGGTGCGTCAAAACATATACCTGGCCTTCCACATTGGGGGTTTTACTTTGAGTTAACTTTTCACTCGCAAGAAAAACTATTGTTACAAAGCTTCGGAAAGGACTGATTTCATTGTTAGCGACCATGCAATTGTATCGTATAGAACGCTTAACAGTGAAGGTGCAGGCAAAAGGATGATGAAAAACTATTTCATCTATTACGGTCCGTGTTGCAGTGTGTAGAATCAGCGACTATTTGGATGCGGTTTCGTAATAGGCCACTGTTCTTAGGCAGAAATTCGTATACTTTTGAAGGCACTTTTGCTCCGACGGACGAAAAAAATGAGCTTGTAAAATCTCGACCCCGACAAAACTTATGCGCAAATGCCGAAGTACGGACTTCACTTCACAACAAAATGCCAATATAGTCAGCATACAGTTTCTTCACCTGGACATCAATAAGGGGTAATGGCGGTCTTGGAACCAACAAACTCAATCAAATTGACCATGGTAAACGACAAGCTTCCAGTATACAGAGTATCCAAACTTTTCGAGCATTTACTTGAACCACTTCCTTGTTGCAGGCTAGGTAAAAATTGAGATATCCACAACAACGGAGAAGTACTATGAGAAAATTCAACGACAAAAGACTGCAATCGCAAGAGACTGTCCAAACCTTCGCAGAACGCGTATCCCTTAATTTCTCGATTTTTACCTCAGCACCACCATCTAATGTCGAAGAAAAATTGCGATATTATCGTCCGCAACTGTGCTAGGTTTTCTCCCGCCTACCAGCATGAAATTCCTGGCTTAAGAAGAATGCTGACATTGAGCCATTATAATTCGTCGTTCCAAATACGAAGTGGCAAAAATTGGCATTTTGAGATATCTGGTGAATCTATCTACCGATCGTTATTTATCATCACACGAAGTGGCGTATCCGTATCACTCAAACCGTTTTAGTTTTATTAATACTTTCATTTTTGACTTAAATTATCTAATTATATTTTATTCGTTAACGAACAGACGTATCTATGCATACGTCAGTTAAGATTTTGCACATACGGCTCTTCGTATTTGATATGCACAGACGGATAGAAAAATACCGGTTTTTGAGAAGGAAGAAAATAGAGAAAGAAAATCTTGCGATCGATGATTTGGTAATTACAACTAGAGACGCGAAATTCTCCTTAACAGCGCCTACAAGATCATATCTGCCGTAATATGTGAAACCGTTCACTAGAAAAGATGAAATCTACACACTTCAACTGATCCTGAAAAAAATAACGCAAGATGGTCGATTTAAAAGCCGCTTACGATATCGTTCATAGGTAAGAACTCCACAGAATCATGTCTAGTTTTAGTAGACTGCTCAAACTCGTGGTAGACAGCTTCAACTTTGAGGTAATAAGGAACCTTTCTAACAATGACACCTCTCCTCTCTTTTATTAATACTCCGGGCCTTTGAATCACAGCCAGATTTTCGACACCGTAATAAGATATTTTGTACATAGTAACGCATACAGTTGGAAAATGACGTTAACCAGATCGTAGTATGATAGATCACCAATGTACTTTCATATTTAACTTGTGGCTCTACACCCCGGATATAAAATGAATATCAAAATACCTGTCCCTCGATAAATCCCTGATTACTGACTCCAGTTGCTTACTTAGTTAACGTCGTTTTCCAACTGTATGTAACCTTCAGTGGTATAAAAAAATACAATGGCACTACAGACTCGTTAGTACCCATAGGGTTAGCTTTTCATCACCATTCCTAGACTTAGTAGCCTATGCCGTTTTCGAACGTCTGAGTTGAAATGTTGATAATTGATAATACTCGAATGATTTATCACATCATCGAGAGAGGAGGGACAGTTAAAAATCATTTAGGTAACGAACCCAGACTTTCTGCGTAGCAATTCATTGCACTAACCATCGCGTCACTGAGCCCCTTTGGTGGTATGTCTAAATAAAATTTAATTGAAAAAGCCTAGAGAGCTGTTGCAGATTTTATTTTTAAGCCTTAAGAACTAATTGCACCTACTATTGTTATATAAAGGTAAATCCAATAAGTTGTTGCAATATTTAACATGAAATATCGATACGAATAGCCCTCTGTTGTACCATTGATTGGGGGTTAAATGTTATTAAACAAACTTCAGTTAAGCAACAGCTTGTTATGTGACAAACTCCAAACGTGGAGTAATATTGGCTATCAATATAACTTAATTGCAATGCATCACGCGTGTGAAGGGTACCAAAGTCCAATATATCATGAATAATAAAATGATCACAAACTAAATTCAATAAACAAAATCCATCCACTTGAGATTGTTACGCCTGTAGTATCAATAGATTAGAATGTACACATTTGCAAAACGTACTTCATTAACACGATACTCGATATCTTATCAATCACCAATGCTGGGGGTATAGGACTTAAATTACACGACGTACCTACATTAACATTATCCATTATCCTATGATAAACCGCAATAGCTTGCGCAGGTACAATACAAAAATGAGATCGTAAATAAAAATCGATTAGGTGCGCCTTCAGTGGTATATTTTTGGAAACACCAGTTGTCGCATGGTGTAATTACTTTATCAACACAACAAAATATCAACTAGCACGCAAATCACTTGAGAAGCAGCTCGCACCGAAAGTGAGGGTTATAAAGTAAGGCACATCAGAAAGAGGGACTCTTTTGCCGCTGATAGCGAACATCGACCTCTTATTTAAATCATATAGCAAGCACGTTTCAATCGTTGGAAACAGAATAACAATTCATGTGACACATCGTAGGAACGCGGTTTATTATTAAGCAGCAGATTGTTGCTCTCAATTATGAGACAAATGGGACAGAAGTTTGAACTATTTGTTTACTTTTCGCGAATGTTTACTTTTGAGTTGTGCGTCTACTTTTGAGTTGTGCGTCTACTTTTGAATAGAGGGTACAAGTGGTAAATTCGTGTTGGCGAAAGTACTACTACTTGCTTTGCTTTTTCGAGTACGCCAAGAACAGCCAATTTCATCCTGATTTTTCCGTAGCCTGATTTTATTACATATAAGTTGTTGGAGTCGCCAAAAAAGCACCTAATGCGCTAGCGTGGGTTACTCAGCATAAGTGCCGTACTTCTTGCAGCCTTACCAAGTTTTTTTCTTCTTTGGTGGCGATGTTAAAATCTCAATAGAAAGGATCAAAACCAAACCACTTAGCTGCATCCCCACTGGAATGCATGTGGAACCCTCCTGTATTTAGACCAATTCTTCACTGAGGCAAATTAATAACTGCTGGTTTCCCAATTGTGTAATACCGAATACATAATTAGTTTACCTCGCTTTCACGATGATTTTGAACGGGATTTCAAGAATCTCTCAGAGTTTTATAGCCACTGTATCCTGCGATGCTTACGCCATAGTTGGCATCGTCACACCATAACGACTGAAGTTTCTAGTCTCCCATCGGACGCGTCCTCGGGTGGCGGATAGAAGAACCCTCTGCAGATATGTATGCGGGGTAGGGGTGGGAAATAAAATACCACTTGTGTACGAAAACTTGCTAGGGGTAAGTCTCCTATAAAAAATACCTCAACACACGGCAGCGGAAGAATTCCCAAGATAGACTCAAAGGCGGCCACTACAGTACAAGTTAGGATGGACAAAATAAACTACCTATTTGAGCAGTTCAAATTCGGACAACAGGTCATCTAGGAATCTTGAGGTTTACTCAGACCCTTTGAACAAATATGGTGGCGGAAGAGCTGAGAGGCCAACGGCAGCGTAGTGGATACTGATGCCCCCTGTCCTAGGGATATCTAATAAATTGGAGCTGGCCCTGCAGGTTGGGGGTTGTACTTCGGGTTAACTACCCACCCATAGAAAAAATTGGTGCTACGAAGTTACCAAGAGCAATGGAATGGACTGATTTTATTTTTGGCAAAGCAGAGTTCGTATCTGCACCTGAAATATGAGAACATTAAACAGGAGAGGTGGCAGACATAACTGTCATCAAGGAAATACGATTGGATGGGCCGGGCAAAAAGAGGATGAAAACGGACCATGTTATAGTGAGCAGAAACAGAGACAATTCGTATGTGGATTTGTTATAAATGCCAGACTTGGACAAGAAGTCTGATGTTTTCAAGACATTAGTTAACGCACTAACTTTGTAGCAGCCAAGGCATAATGAGGACAACCACCACGCCACAACCAATCAGAAATAATGTAAAAAATGTAAAGTCCTTCGCAGAACGTGTATCCCTTAACATCTCGACTAAACAAGCCATAAGATAAGTCGTAATTGATGTGCTTAGTTTGTCGTGCCCACCAACAAGAAACCCTTGGTTTGTTGAAGAGTGCCAAGAGAGGCCGCAGCCTAGAACGGGATGCCACTGAGCTAAATAGGCAAGAAGGAGAACTTTTCAGAAAGAAGAAAAGAGAGCATGAAAAGCTTGCGATCGAGGATATAGAGAGGTGCCACTCCAGGAATGACGTTTGCAAGTTTTACCAAAGTGTTAAGGGTCAAAATAAAGGGATGCATGGCTCGAACAGAATGCTGTTGATATATACAAAGAAATAACGTATTTGAGTGGCAGAACCACTTCTGAAGACTGTTTAACGGCGATGACGAACAATATTCCGCTGTCAGACAGAACGAACCATTCAATATTCGCGACGACATCGAAAACTAACTGCCGACTCACCCATGTGAAGTTTAACGAGGCTACCGGAAATAATGGTCTTCCCCTGAGCCTTATAAAATAAATCCGCAGGAGATGATTCAATAATTAACATTCACTAACCCATTAATTTGGTCGGATGAAAGAATGACTAAAGAATGATACCTCACGTCGTTTGCCCTCTGAACTGCGACAGCTACAGAGAGTCTCCTCAACATCGCATACAAGATCCTATCTGCGTTGATATGTGAACGCCTGAAATCGTTTACTAACAACCTGATCGGCCCTTATCCGTGTGGTTTTAGGCCATGAAAGTCCACCACTTATCAAATCTCCACATTTCGGCAGATCCTGGAAAAAACCCAAGAAGTCCAAATCGATACTCATCGATTTCAAAGCCGCATACGACAGCATTTCTAGAGAACAATTATACAAAGCCATGTCTAGTTTTGGTATACCCCCCAAACTCGTCCGTCTGTGCAGGATGATGATTAAGAATTCTCGGTGCTTCATTAGGATTTAGGCAAGGTAACGCACTGTGCAAAACTCCCGAGGCAACACCAGAAGCTTAATCTTCCATAAATCGGTGCAACAAGCATACCCCGAAGACATTAACATCATTGGTCGGACTCAACGTGATGTCATATCCACATTTGCTTTGGTAAGATAACCTGGAAGTAACGATTGCTATGAAGTGATTGCAATCGGTATTTGTTGGAACGTGATATCCCAACCAAAGTATTTGTATGGCGAGAAATGACAATCACAATAAAGTAGCACCTCAATGGCTTCAAATGGACAAACTATTTGCTCGACTAATGCTTTACTTTTCAAACCAGTTTCCAAAGACAACATTGCATAGTTCCTATTTTATTTTAATAAAAAACTAGTTTCCATTCCCAAGCGCTAAGACGCGCATATACTCAGATGCTGTTATTCAACAACAAACCAACAACAACATTTCAATGCTTCCAAGCTGTAATCTGGAATCAGAAGTCCAATTTCAATTGATAGTGGGTCGACATTGGCAGACCCCTCGCGTCATCATTTCTTATCTATACAAGCTCACGGTCTTACGAAATACGGTTCAAAAATTGACTTTTCATTCTATTATCACAATCGGATTACAAACATAGAATTAATTTCCTTAAAAGGACAATAGGTTCAAAATTTAGGAGAATCCACAAAAGTTTAGGTAAGTTCAATTTAATGCAGAAAGTCAAATGTACTTTAAAAGCCCAGATATATGTGTATCTACATCAACACACAAACTTGACCCAACCTTTTTCTATTTAGGTCAACAATTGACAAGGGTGCGTAGCGAATACCCACGATTTCTAACGAACAAATGGCAATGTCAACACACCCTAGACATCTGGACACACGACCTTCAATGCTAAAAAATTCAAAAAAAAAAAAATCAATACGAACATGCGGCCAGGTGATTACGTGTGTTAATACTTCCGGGAAAACATGAAACCGTATCACTTCACAATTTCAGATTGATTCTATGTCACTTGTAGTCTTCATTCCATATGCTTGTGATCTATTTAAAAACCCAACGAAAGAACAGTCGGTCATTAGCCCAGAAGACAGAAATCTATTTTCAATGTCAGCACACCTCTCTAGCCCTTGGTCTTTAATTAGATTTTGCAAAAACAAATCTCAGACGCTAGATAAACAAATCACAGTCCAATCAAATCGTATCATACAAAGTATTTTTGTTGCTTTTATTCCATGTTATATCATCAACACGTCGTAGATGAAACTTGGGTTTCTTTATACTAGCCCCGATGTAGTACGGCGCTCAAACTATCTATTTGCGAATTCCAAATGTGTGATTCGGATTTATTTTTCTTTCTAATTTTGCAGCAGCACCCCATTGACCTAGTGGCCGATAACACTCCCTCAAGGGTTCGATTTTTAGGTCATAAAGCGAGATTCGGATTTTAAATTGGGTCAAACGGAATGAAAATTATTTTTCTTTGCAATTTCAGGATGGGTGGGACTTACTTGTTGAGAAAGTTTATCCAAAGAATGACCTAAAATCAGGTAGAAACGCTTCGAAAAACCACAACTGCAAGGTGAACGATTTATTTCCTTGCGAAAACGAAACCGAACTTATGTACACAACTCTCCACGGCGGTAGTTAAGAGAAACTAAGTTTCTAGATTATGGGCCGGTGGTTCTTGTAGAGTACAGTATTGCTTTTGCTTCGGTCGACGAGGCGGTGCCGCGGTGGGTGTTTTGGGGTTTGCGCATATGAATGTTTAATTATTTGCTTGAGGGGCGATTGGGGGGGATTAAATGAACTTTTTTCGGTTTATTTTTGGCACAGAGAACAGAAATGTCATAGTGACATTCGGTTTGACACAAGTTTGTTGTTCTTATCATTTGCGATGGTGAGCTTTCGGCAGATGTGTTATATGAGGGAAAGAGCTTTTATTTATATTCTAGTACATTCGATAGAAATGTAGTACATCAGAATACTGGATATTAGAGGTATTCCTATTTAAGCAAGTTATCGTAAACGGGGTAAAATTACAACGTGCCTTCTAGAAGAGCCTTGACGTGGTAAATGAACTGTCAAAATTTTTATGGGAAATCTTTTAAAAATAATATTGGAAATTTAGCACACGAATTGCTTGTGTAAACTGAGATGGTAAACATTGTAAACTTTGGCATTAATCAGTCTCTTCCACACTTCAAACATATGCGTTAAACTGACAAAAATTATCGGAAATAAAAAGAAGGAAACATTTCTATTAATAAATAAGTAAAATAAAATTGAATTCAGTAGTTTACCACATTATTTAGTGGTGTAGCTTTATGGGGGGTTATGAAACGTGCGTCGTTGTAAAATTACAATTTTTCAAACGTTGGAAACATACGGCGTTGCATGGATAACTTCTTTTGTCTTAAGTTCGTGCGAAATCTGACCTTTGAAATAAATACATGTGTATTTATATTTGAATGCTCACATTGCAATCGAATTGGTCGCTCAAGGGAATCTCGTCGGAATCGAATTTTTATTTCCTAAAAATAATCACTTTTTGACTGAGAGTAACCCCTGGACTAATGAAACTTGGAGTATCGGTAGTTCAATGCCCAAAACCAAGGTGCAGTGGTTCTGCAGTGTAGCAAGCAAGACGGACGAGCAGAATTATTTTAATATGGTGTTTGGTGATATTTATTTGGCATTTAATACCATCAATGGCTATAGTTGGTTATTTCATTACTTTGTGATTTTAAATGTCATCAGGTAGCATAGAAGTTTTTTTTTCAAATTATTCCTGGAACATCTTATTAAGAGGAACACTAATAAACTGCTGCAGATAAAATGAATGCATACAAAGTCTGCGTGAGTTACAGATCTTCAAGTTGCCTCTATTTTGAGTCCATCTCATAAGCTAGGACCCCAACCGTACAAACAACATACGTCTTCCACTTACGGATCCCTCAGAGATCCCCGACAAACCTGTAGGTGAAACATGATTCCTAACTTTAAAAAAAGTGGATTTTTTGGTTTCGTCTCTTATCATTTACGCTAAAAGGTGACAGCTGGTTATTTCATAATTATTAGGTCTGTTCCCGTACAAAATAATATTTACTGATTCTTACTGATTTTTACTGCGGAAAATTATTTGCATGCAAAACTTGCGTACGGGAACGGTTTTAAGTAAAAATCAGTAAGAATCAGTAAATATTATTTTGTACAGGAACAGACCTATTATAAGCTGCGAAGGAAAACATTTTTTTGACAGTAAAAGTTTCCCTCTGCTGAGAATGTTGTACAACTGAATCAATAAATCTTGTATGAGGCAGTGGATAAACATCTCTGAGAGATCCGTTAGTGGCAAATGCCTAACAGCTCCAAACGATATGAAAAAATGAAGCCGGGACATATTATGAAGGCCCTGGATATGTACGCCATGCTGAATTTCAGAACTTAACGTAAAATTTAACATTTACTCTTCCGACCCGTTGAGGATATCTGCCTGAAACAAAGCTTCCTTCCGTTCTCTTCGACCTTGGGCACGTTCTTTCAGTCATTTAGTACAAACGCTCTGGGATTCGCGATCACTTGATCGTTAAGCCGGAGCTTCGGTTTTATTTTCGAAGATTCTCTTTCCTGGAGCATTATATTTCATTGGCTTGATGTGGCCGAGCCCATGTAGGGTTATTCTTTTATAAAACATTCACACAACTGTTGTATCTTCCCCTCCATTCACCTTCTTCGTATACAGAGCAAACGATTCAAAAAATAATTTTTCGTTTGAATGTGCCTATTATTTGCTCCGATTTCCGGGTTATTTTCCATCTCTCAGCGCCTTTAAGTAGGACTGGTAGATCAAACATTTGGAATTTCGGGTTTAGAGTTTGATCCCATTTATTTTTCTAAATCGAAGTAGCATCGGTTTACTAGGATCAGTTTTCTACGTGTCTACACTTGGGTGTCATTCATAGGGTCGATGAACGCTTAGACTTAGATGTCTTACTAAATCTGAGGTCCGGAACGTGGCCAATAATCAAGATCTCTGTCGACTGTCTTAGACAATAATAAAACCAAAATCAATCGACACGATCAACACACGGCGTGTCGATTATCGAGTCACACTCGCAATATGGGTCAAATATAGTCATATTTTGCGTTAAGTTTAATCTTAATGTTTAGTTATTTAAAATCGTTAAATGGGTACAAAGCCGTAACTTAAATGCCTAAAACTAAAAAAAATTGCAGAAGTTAAGGCAAGAGAAGTGATTTGATTTTCAATCAAAAATAGTCTCTAGTTCGAAAGCGTTCATGGAAACATTACAATTATCTTCTATAAAAAAGTTAATAAGTAGTTTTAGTTCTTTTTCTAAACAAATTGTTTCAGCATTCGATTAGGAATTAACAGGGATAGTGAAGAAAACAATATAAACATTTACAGTTGCCGTTGTTTTCAAAGAATTTTTATTTCACTTTAAATTTTTTTTTAGATAATTAGATAATTTATCCAAAAAAAAAACAGGAAGAATATCGTACATCAGAATTTCCTGAGAAAATTGATCCTCATATTTGGTCACCATCTACAAGTTTGATAAGGGTAGGGTTATTATGTATAACTCGGCTTATCACTCTTCGCAAAGTCTACATTTATTTTCTCCCTTTATACAAATTTGTTACACTATTACGCTCCGAATCTTCAGGATTTTGTTGGTTAGTTTTTCATACTGACATAATGCGTTCATTGCCCTTTAAGGTTCTCTGCCTTAGACAAGACAGCCTTCAATCGCTCAATGTGGCCAAGCAATGCACCTGTTTTTACCTTTTAGACTACACTTTGCTATGCCGCCGTAATGAAGGATTTGAAAAATTAGGGTCCGGTAAGTGGAAGACCTTAGCTGCTACAAAGCAGACATTACCACCATCCTGGATATACGATGGAATGGGCTAGGATAAAGGAAAATGAAAAACTACAACAACAACGATTCGTGGTATAGTATATAATAATATTTGTATTAGTGGCATATAAAGGCATATAAACCGCTGAAGATTACTTGGTAAGAAGCATAAACCAACTCATTCGGAAAACTTAGTCGGATGAAAGCATGCCAGATAAATTAAACCGCAATAAGGAGATCACATAAGCTTTTCCAATTACAGTACCATATGTCTGCTTTATTATATGAATGACTAAATCCGTTTGGCCTCCATTAATGCGTGATTACGCCAGCAGTCTACAATTTATCCAATCAGCTTACTTCGGCAAATCCTGAAGTTATAATTGGATTGTAGCCTTGTCAATTCTTTTGGTTCATCATTTAAGAACCACGAGTTGATTGAAAAAGAGATATCCTTCAGCAAATCCGATAAACAAGCGTAAAGGCCTGATCAGAATGCATCTGTAGCTTGTATCTTGCATCGCTGTCAAAAGAGAGATACATTTCTTGCATGAAGTTGCCCTCTATTAAACTTCAAGGTATAGATTCACGAAGATACACATTATGTAAGCGCTTACGGGTTGCCTTGTTTTGAACTTCTCACTCAGATACAAGCTTCAGCTACAGATACGCATTCTTGCGGACTAAAATAGTCGTGTATATGCCATTGAAAAACTAGAAAACATATAAAAAATAAAAGAAACCAAAATAATTTTTTTAAATAAAGTTTTAATGTATAACTTCCTAACAACCATTTATTTTTCTCATGTTCTGTTTTTTTGTTCTATGTAAATATGTAAAATAACTATAAAGTGATAATTATAATATTCGACACTAAACATAAAAAAGAAATACTACTAAACAAAATGTCTTCATTGATAAACAAAAAATTTACAATAAGCAAACAAAAAATACTACTCTTACGTGTTGTTCTTAAGTTGCAACAAAAATTAAAAAAAAAAGAAAACAGTTTTAAAAAAAAAATATATATATATATAGAAATTTAATAAAAGGAGAACAAAATAACTGCAATGGAATTGTTAAAACTAAATATTAAATTACACTTTATGTTTTCTTGTTGTTGTGTTTTTGTTTCATTCAAGTGATATATATGTATATATATTTTCATCTCGTTTATTATTTCTTTTTTACAATTTTTACATAAATATTTTTTTATTTATATCGCTTCTTTTATTACTTTAAACAATAGTGTTTTATAGTTTTTTGTTGTTGCTTTTTGTTCTCAAAATGGCGTTTTCTTCTCAGTTGATTTTTGTTTTTTTTATATTAATATCGATATCGTCATATAAAAATATATAAAATTCCCTTTCTCTATTCATATGTCTTTTTTTTATTTTTTTTTTAACTTTATACATTATTCTCTCTACATATAAATATATTTTATTTGTTCGTACGAGTTTTGTTTTAAATGTTTAATATGTATATTTTTCTCTAAATTTTTATTTGCTAATTGATTTTTGTTTTTCTTTTAGTTGCAATAAAGAAAATTTAATTTTAACATTTAAACAAAATAAAAAATTATTAAAAGAAAGAGAACAGCAATGTTTTAAGAAGCTTTCTTATTTTTTTTTTAATATTCAACATATATTTTTAAAAACTATAAAATATACTTAACATTTAAAAAATATATAATATAATGTATAACAAATTGCAATGCGTGATTTTTTTTCTTCTTCCCTTTATTGTAGTGTTGTTCTTTAGTATTAACTTAAAAGCTTAGCTTTTTAGCCAAATTTTATTATAACGTGTTTTTTTTTATAAAATATAATAACATTAAAGGATTTTTAAATATAAATAATATCTTAAAAAATATTGCTTTGATTTGAATGTTATATATTCTTCTTTACATTTTATTTAATTTTTCTTTAAAGAAAATTTAAATATTTTTCTTTTTTTATGAAAAAAAAAAAAAAAACAAAACGCTTAACGGACGAAACATGTTTTTGAGGTCATTGCAAGTTCCAGCAGCAGCAGCAGCAGCATTGGCGCGGCTTCAGTGGCGGGGAGGAATGTTCGTTTACTTTTGGAATGTTTATAAAAATACTTTTTTTTTCTTTAGCTCGTGTATAATATACTTTTTTAGTGATAAGATTTTCAATCAAATATTGTCATCAAAATAGGGTTTGTTTTTTCTCATTTTAAAATGGCAGCCGGAAGTATGCATTTTGTGATATTGCTATGTGTGGGCTGGTCGAATTTTAGTTTTTTGATATTTTATAGCAAAAGGCGGTAAAAATGTGAGGGACGACGTGATGTTTGGGGGAAGCACGTGGGGTTTGGGAGAGAGAGATTGCAAGAGTTTAATTTAATATCAGCATTCAGACTTATCCTCTTCAACAAGATATTGCGTATCTTTTCCGGTATCCGCTGATGGATCCAGTTCCCTGGTGCGCAATTGTAATTGCGGTGATGACTTGTGCGTTATACTGCTGGGCGCTAATATTGCTGATACTGGCTCGGTGAATGGTCCAACTGGTTTCATTTTTGAATTGACATCGTGGGGAACTTCATAGATTCCTATAAGAAAACACAAACAATTTGGGGTTAGTTAGAAGGTTAAGGATATTTAAGATTACCATTGAATGGTAGAAAATCAAGATATAAAGTACTTAGACATCAATATATATCAGATCAGATCGTGAACAAGTATTACGTGCATCTAAGGATAATGTAGGTATATGGTCGACCACAAAAGGAAGCCATCCATTTGCACTTCAATAATGGACATCTTAGGCACAATCTAGCTATCCATCCTTAGCAAGTGATGTATGGGTTTTGCAGTACAACTGACCGGGAAAAATCTAAAACCGAGCCCAATTACTCGTAATGATCCATAGAGTAGTCTCAAGATGATCAGCTAAGATTAGGGAGTATAGCCAAAGCCTAACAGATTAGATAAAGTACCTAGAGATTATATCGAATTTGATACTTAATATTCCAAGGTCTGTCGTAAACTTCCAAATAAAAACCATACCATGTCATGAAACGACAACTAAAACACTTCTATGAACAAAACATTACGAACTCAAAGACAACCCAACGGCATCTCTACAAGATATGACAAACAGTGACAGTCGGTTAGATGGAGGCCGTATTCTTCCTGGCAATATATTTTTACAAATTTTTGCTAAAAATCTCAATTTGGTGTTTGCATTCGGGACGAAACTGTAGGTCCTGTCATCGTACAAGAACAAGATTTTTTTGTGAAGGAAATGTATATAGGACAGCGCCAAGATATAACTTAATAGATATCGTCTTCGCATTTTTATTTTTGTTGAGTTCTGCACATCTGCGTCATCGACAATAATAGCACATGAGCGAAACCGTATCCATATATCCGTAACCATTTTCCGATTGATCCTTATCTGAGAGCTCGAAACACTGTAGGAAAGGAGGGTACAGTAGTGCAGAAGCCCTTAACGTACATGTCTGATGTATACCCCTAAACTGGGGGAGAGGTGAACGAGTTGTTCCATACAAAATCTGGGAAACCGACTTATCGATAGCAAACCGCTTCCGAAAAGTCTATTTTCTTCCAACCACAATTCACGAGAACTTAATAAATCTTGTTGTACGAATTTGTGGACATCCAGGCTGCAATCACATCGAATCGTCGAACTCTTAACAAGATAGTCCCAATTTATATTGAATTTCTGGATCTATTTGGCCTACTATTTGTTGAACTATTTATGAACTCGTCAAAACTGTTACGCAACGAAGATCCTCGTGAATACGCTAAGCACACCCATCAAATTATTCCTTAAGCTTTTAAAAACACCTTATCTAGTACACAAACCAATAAAGCAGTCATCTTACCTGATCCGTTTCCAAGTGTTGGATCTGTTGTGGTTCCCGATTGTACAGCATCGTACATTGGATTCGAGAAATCACGCGTCTTATTGCTATTCACTGTTTGCAAATTGTAACTATCGATTGGTGGAACTTCGCTTGGTGGTGGCATATTTTGGAAGCCTGGAGCGTTAAATTCTACATTCGTTCCATGACGGAATGTGACACTTTGTGATGATGAAAGGGTAGGGAGACGAGCCAATTTTCCACTAAAAAAAAAATAAGAAAAATTAAATTAGTGAATTATCCTTTTTTTGAAGGAAACATTTTTAACTTACAATGGCTTCTTCCTGATGACATACCACACCCCACCGGCAGCAAGCAGCACCAACAGAATAACCATAATCGGCACCACAACTGCTGCGATGTTGCCACCGCCTGGTCCGAATGATCCACCCACAGCACGATCGCAGTGATCGCCATTGAATTCGGGAAGACATTCACACTCGAGGTCGCCATGTTCGTTCTCTCTGCAGAGACCTCCATTCTGGCATGGGCAGACACGTGGTGATGATCGTGCACGTTCAGCGGGAGCATCACAAATCACCTCAGCTGTAGACCGATGTGATGGTAGTGGGCCTGAATTATCAGGACAGGCACAGCGACGGCCTCCAGGTACAAGTAGACAAAGATGAGAGCAAATACTTTCATAGCAGGGATTGCGAAGAGAGGTGTTATATCGCTTCTCATGGTATACCTTCAAACCAGCCGGGTTAACCAAATTCCTTTGCACGATCACTTGTACTCCACGGCCAAATTTATCCTGTTTCACCAATTCTCCACTGTCTCTTGTCACCCAGTACATTGTCGATTCGAAGATGTCCAGTGAAACCGGATGGCGTAACTGTTCGCCCTTGACGATCGTCTTTCGTAGTGATCCATCTGGGCGGGCTGACTCAATGGTATTCAGTTTTGAGTCCACCCAATAGATGATGTGATCTTGTGAGTAATCAACGGTCAGACCAGCCGGGTGACGAATGGCTTCGGTGATTAATGGTCGTCGTTTAGAGCCATCCATCCAGGACACCTCGATCTTTGGTGCAGATCCAGCATCGGCCCAGAACATTCTACCCAACTGTGGATCAACCGCGATCGCTGTGGGTACCTCAAGACCGGCAAGAACCACGGCCCGTCTATAGCGACCATCAGTCTTGGCAACCATCACACGTCCTCGTGGCTTAGATCCTGTTCTATCAACCTCCGTCCAGTACAAGTTGTCAGCCAACCAATCCACCGCAACGGCTGTTGGTTTCGAACCACCCTTCATGTTCAGATCTTGAGCAAAACCGATCTTCGCCTGTCCATCCAATGCATTCACCATGTACGATCGCTTGATGGTCTTATCATAGCTGTCGGCCCAGAAGATGATCTGCTTCTCGGCGTCATAATCCAAAGCCTCAATGCGTTTCTCAGCGGCCACAACATCGAACTCCTCGTGCTTTTGCAGGTCGAAACCTCGAATTTCAGGACCATTAGCGAATACCAAAACCAAATCTTCCTTCTCTGCTTTGCAAACACCAGACATTCCGTTGATCAGTCTAAATCCTTCACGACACGAGCACGAGTATGTTCCATTCAGGTTCTGACACTGGTGACTGCAGCTATGGGTTCTTGTTGCGCACTCATCGATATCATCACATCGCTTTTTGTTGTCCTTTGATATGATGTAGCCTGGGTAACAAGCGCAAATGTAACCACCATCTGTTAAATTGTGACAATGGTGCTCACAGCCGCCGCGAGTTAATTCCGAGCATGAGCTACTGTCGTGACACCCTAGTTCATCGGAAGCATCTCCACAATCGTCGGAGTAATCGCAAACCTGGGCCCTCTCAATACAGTTCTTGTTCGCGCACTGATACTGTGTGTACAGATCGCATGGTCTCTGCTTGGTAGCGCACAGGGTCATATTGTTCTCGTCTGATCCATCGCCGCAGTTGTCAACGCCATCACAGATTTGATACCTAGCTACACATCGATGATTAGCGCATTGGAAGCGTCTCAACGTGTCACAGTTAAAGTTCGAGCAAACGGAGGGATCCTCATCAGTTCCATCTCCACAGTCATCGGTACCATCGCACAGATCCGATGGGGAAACGCACAGGTTGTTGGCGCATTGGAACCGTGACTCTGGACAGTACCTTCCTCCTGGGAATCGTGGTGGACAACCGATTTCATCGGACATGTCTCTACAATCACGATCACCATCACAACGGAAATAGGAAGCTATACAGTGTCCTGATGAGCACTGGAAGGTGCCGTTTTTGCACTGGTAGCCTTCACAGTTCAACTCGTCAGTGTTGTCGCCGCAGTCATCCTCATGATCGCACCTCCAACGTGACGAGATGCACTTGCCATTGCCGCAGTGGAATTCGGATTCCGAGCATTCACGGTAGTTGTTCTTGCACATGGTCTCGACTTCATCACTTCCATCGCCACAGTCGTCAGCAAAGTCACACATCCATTGTCTGAAAAGGGAGAGAGGGAAAAAGAATGTCAAGGAATTGCAATATTGTTGAAAGCTTTTTATATCAGTTAAAAGCTTGTAGGATATACAAACAGAATTAATTTTTTCATTAAGTTTTGTAAGCTTTTAAAATGTTTCAATTAAAGCTCTGTAAAGCAATGTTATCTAAAGCTTTTACAATGAGAAAACTAAAAAATCTGCTTAATTTAAAGCTTTTAGAGCTTTATAACCTCATTAACTTACTTTGGAATACA
This sequence comes from Rhingia campestris, assembly GCA_932526625.1. NCBI lineage: Eukaryota > Metazoa > Arthropoda > Insecta > Diptera > Syrphidae > Rhingia > Rhingia campestris. The sequence continues at coordinate 46,446,634 of OW052182.1, read as the reverse complement.
GCGGTTATTTCCGCACTTGAAGTCCGTTTCCGACGAGCACTTTGGACAGTTCTCTGGCAGCTCATCGCTATTATCCCGACAATCATCCTTGCCATCGCAGAACAGCCACTTCGGAATACATCTGTAGTTCGATTGTCCGGGACACCTCTGCCATCCAGTTGTGCAGTTCCTTTGACGACACATGTAAGCTGGCTCATCAGAATCATCACCGCAATCGTTATCAAAGTCGCACATCCACAGCTTGGGAATACAGCGCCCATTCTTACAACTGAACTCCGTATCAGGATCACATGTTCGTTTATCTAAAGCAAAAAAATTGTCGCATGAGATAAAACTTCTAAAAATTGTTCCAAACCAACTTACGACACACAGCAGGGTCCTCATCGCTGCCATCCTTACAATCGGCATCACCATCACACCTCCAGCTATCCAGAATACACCTTCCGCTAGCCTTGCACTTAAAGTCTGAATCGGGACATGGTAGATCGCAATTCTGCTCATCGCTACCATCCCCACAATCGTCGGTTCCATCGCAGATAGTCGCCGATGGTGTGCAGTTCGTGTTCTTACATTGGAACGTTCCAGCGCGACAATGCCTTGCCGGACATGTAGTTGGTTCGTCCGAGCCATCTTTACAGTCCTTCTCTCCATCACACTTCCAGAACCATGGAATGCATTTCTCATCATCACCACCACAACGATGCTGTCCGGCAGTACAATTAGCAATACAAGTCTTGCTGTCTCTCGCCAGGTAGAATTGATTCGGGCACGCGCACTTATAGCTTGGAGCTCCTTCCTCGATGTAGCCCTCGATGTTAAGATATGTAGATTCCGCTGGCGGTGAAATCAGGCAAAGATGCGAGCATCCACCGTTGGTCTTGCCACATGGGTTCGTATACGGAACCTGCCGCAGTCTATGGTTGATATGTACGTCGTAAGGTCGGTGGGTTGTATTGCGCAAGGTGGTCAATTCCTTGCCAGTAAACTTGTTCGCCCTCATAATCGCCTTTAGATTCCAATCGGTCCAGTACAGGAAGTCATCGAACAGCGAGATCGCAAACACATGTGGAACTTGAGCTCCGGACAGCACTATATGCCTATGTCGGCCTTCCAAATCTGCGTATGCAATGTAATCTAAATGAGCGTCGGCCCAGTATATGCGGTCGGTAAAGTAGTCGATAGCCAGAGCATTTGGCCATGCGATGTCATCCTCCCAAGTCAAGATTCGTGTAAAGTTCGAACCGTCCATACCCATCTTGGCGATGTAAGCCTGCAGATGCCATGACGTGAAGTAAAGGTAGCCAATTCCAGGATGAACCACAATTGCTCGAGGGTCCACCACGCCACTTCGCAGTGTCTTTCGCTTGGTTCCGTCCAATTCAGCAACATCCAGATTCTTCGAGTGTCTATCCAACCAGTAGAGCTTTCTGCCCACCCAGTCGACAGCAATTCCCTCCAGACCATGTGAATCATGACGGATAACCGCCTCACGTGTTGGTTTCTCTTCCATGTCGGTGTACTTTGAGCGGAATATGGTCTTTGCCGTCACGTCGCAGAAATACATGTACTCCTCCTGGAAGTCAAAGTCAAGAGCAACCACGTTCATCAGATCCTGGTGCATCAGATTGTATTGCTTGCCATCCAGAGACATATTCCTGACGTAATACTTGTTGGTGAAGATTAACCAGGCAGTTTCGTTGTCCTTCCGTTTGCAGGTGTGCTCATCGATTTGACGTTCGTAGTATCGCTCGTCACACTTGCAGTAGTAACCACCCGGGGTGTTCGAACAATGTTGCGAGCAAGCACCTGGCAGTTCCAGACATTCATCTATATCAGCACAGGCTTTTCCATCAGCTAGGAGTCTACAAAAGCAAACGTATTCGTTATCTTGTTTCTTTAAAGAGAGTAGCCTTATACTTACTTGTATCCTTGGTTACAATCACAGTAGTAGCTAGTGAGTGTGTCTACACACTTATGGCCACATTGATGTATCTCGACCTTGGCACACTCGTCCACGTTGCAATGGGCCGGTTCGTCAGATTCGTCGGTACAGTCGGCAACCTTATTACAAACCAATTGATAGTCGATGCACTGACCGTTGGTGCAGGTAAATTGTCCTGCCGGACAAGTGACGTTATCCTTTTTACATCCAACCTCATCTGAGTGGTCGCCACAGTCATCTTCGCCATCGCACCGGTATTGGTTACGGATGCACTTAAAGTTCTGGCACGTGAATTCTTGCGGAGAGCAGGTCTTGTACTTCGAGTTACAGAATTTGCCTTCGTCAGTACCATCACCGCAATCGTTATCATGGTCACAAACCCAGCCCTTAATTGAAAATAGTTAGCTTATTTTGGAGAATACCTTCTATTCAATTCTTACCTTGTTGATGCACCTGTTATTGCCGCACGTGAACATATCCTCCGCACAAGGCTGCTGTGTCGAACAGCTATGCAGCGTGGTATTCTCATCAGCGCCATCTACACAATCTGGGTCGCCATCACAAATCCATTTCTTGGGAATGCATTGAGCACGTCCCCAAGCCTTGTTCTCCACACACGTGAACTCCGTTTCTTCATCACACTTACGGTCATCTGAAAACAAAGTGAAATTAGTCCTGCGCCTTACATTCATCTATGCGACCTAAACTTACTGCACTGATGTCTGCTATCCTCATCACTGTTGTCCAGACAATCATTGTCACCATCGCAGATGTAAATTCTTGGAATACAATTGCCATTGTCACAGGTGAACAAATCTCCAAAGCATGTTCTTCCCTCCGATTTGCAGTACTCTGGCGGCTCATCAGCTCCATCACCACAATCATCATCACCATCGCAGTACCATGTCGCCGGAATGCATCGATGATTCGGGCAACGGAAGCTGTTCTGCGGACATGTTCGCTGTCCGCAATGTAGAGGATCTTCGTCAGAGTTGTCACCACAGTCATTATCGCCATCGCAGAGCCAGTAGGGTTCCACGCAAATGTTGGTCTTCTCACACTTGAGATGGTTTGGTGGGCAGGTTGTGTTTGTTGGGCAGCGTTCATGCGTCTCATCAGATGTTGCATTATCCTTACAGTCATTGACTCCGTTACACACCTGTGTCTGAGGGATGCAACGTCCATTGGTACATGTGAACTCACCATCCACACATGGTGGATAGGTACATCCAACCTCATCGGAACCATCCTTGCAGTCATTTTCGTGATCACACTTCCACGATTTGAAGATGCATCGACCATTGTTACAGCGGAATTCGTTTGGCGAGCATGAGTGGAATGCGCAGTAGTTTGGATCCTCGTCGGAGTTATCGCCACAATCGTCATCACCGTCGCATGACCACATACGTGAGATGCACTTGCCATTCTGACAGTAGAACTTGCTCGATTCGCAAGTGTTGTTGCGTGGAGCACACATGCGTCCTTCATTGACGAGTTTGGAGTTATCATCACACTTGCATTCAGCCTTTCCATTCGGTGCGGGATGGCAACTTTGGGCACATCCACCGTTGTTGATCATGCATGGGTTTACTTGACACTTTTGCCGTTCACTGCTGTAGACTCTGATATCGCGCGGGGAGTCCTCAAGACGTTTAACGATCTCAACCATGTTTGCACCGGTGTGCTTCTCCGCACGATATACTCCGCGTAACTGTAGATCAGTCCAGTAGATGTAGTTCCGGAAGACACTGATCGCGAAGGGGTAAATCGTAGCTGCTACTAGCAGTTCTCGCTCTTTGCCATCCAAGTTAGAACGCTCAATCTTCTCACGTACAGCATCGGTCCAATAGAGCTTGCGATCTTCATAATCGATAGCCAATCCACTTGGTTGGGAGAGTTCCTTGTCGACAATCGCACGTTTCAATGAACCTGCCATTGTTGTGCGGAAAATCTTGCCCGAGGTGCCAAAACGACCCCAGTCGGTGAAAAACAGCGTTCCATTGCAGGGATCCAATACGATCGCTCGGGGTCGTTCGACTCTTGCGATCATCACGAGTTCGGTTCCGTCCAAATTCATGGCGTAGATGGAGTTATTTGAACTGTCGGTCCAGTAGATCTTGTTCTGTGTCCAGTCATATGCAATGCCTTCTGGATTGATGCCCTTGTTAAGAACCACGTTCACGTCCTCTAGCGACGGATTGTTGGCCTTGGTGTAGGCAATCTTGGCCCATGGACGGATTTGAGTGTACAAAAGACGGTTATCAGCATAGTCAAAGTCAAGACCGACAACGTTTGTAAGATTTGTCATCGGTGAGAATGGCACTTGTGTGGATCGGGGATCTAGGTTCACAGCTCGGATTTCGGTTCTTGTCGCGAAGACTAAGTACTCGTTGACAGCCTCACATTTCCTTCCATCGATGTTAAGCTTTCCGGTAGCACAGTCGCACTTAAAGTTCATCCTTGGTGGGTTTATTGCGTCCGGTGGGAAACTGAAGCACAGCTGATCGCAACCTCCATTTCCAAGTCGTGCGCAAGGATTATTCTCATCCTGGGGTTGGTTATTGATGTTGTAGATGGCAATGTCACGAAGTTTTTGCAGATTCGTTCGGACCCTCTCTGGCATTGAGGTGTTTCCGGGTAGTTTCGACGCCTTGAACACAGACATCAGGTTGCGATCAACCCAATAGACGTCTCCTAAGTAAATAGCGATACCCATGGGGTTCGGGAGGTTCCTTCGAATGATTTGCCGATTGCCACCGGAATATGATATCTTTTGGATCGTATCCAACTTTGAGTCCACCCAGTAGACGTCATGCGTTAACATATCTACTGTCAAATCACGAGGATTTGAGATTCCTGATGTCACGACTGGCGTCCAGTTTGAACCATCCAAATAGGCCTTTCCAATCCTTGGGTATTGTCCATAGTCGATCCAGTACAACAACCTCTTAATCGGATTGACAGCCAACTCTCTCGGCGCGTCATTTGTGGTCTTCACAAGGACCTTGCGATTAGTTCCATCCAACCAGCATACCTCCACGTAGTTCTCATGTGGGAAGACATTGGTGAAGTACAAGTTTCCTGCCACCCAATCGATGGTAATGCCGCGAATACCATTGCTTCCGATGCCATCCTTGATGATGTGCTGAAGTTCCGTTCCATTTGGTCGGGTACGGAAAATTCCGTTCCAATATCCTCGATTATATTCAGCCCAGTAGATCCATTGCTCACGGAAGACCACGTCGACATGAAGGATATGATGTCCACTTCCACTGATCGGCACCATCGCCTCGGAACTATCGGTCAAGCTGTATCCTCTGGTTACATCCAATTGCGACACCACAGCAAATGTCTTGTATGCTACACAACTGACTTCATTCTCTCTCCTGTATCCTATACCACAAGCGCAAGTCTTCCGCGATCCTTCATCGGGAATACACAAGTGTTCACAGTTACCGTTGTTCGTCTGACATGGATGTTGCATCATAGATCGCTTCTTGTATATCATCATGTTCTTGAGATCCGGTTCGTTATCCACGATCACTTTGGGATTGTCTCCACGTGGTAGATCAACTCGCACAATCTTCTCATACTGAGGGTCTAGGTAATATAGTCGCGAATCAAGGATTCCAAGACTTTTTGGTCTCGCAATAGCATTCACTTCTGATAAGATCACTCGGTGCTCCTCGCCATTGTAGTCCATCGCGCAAACTGTTGGAGGGAATTGAGTGCTGTAGTAGATCTGCTTCTTTTCAATGTCCAATGCGATACTTTCAGGGCGTTCGATATCCTCCTTGAGGACCATTGCATTTGTACCGGCCATGCTAACTCTACCGATTTTCACCGGAACTCCAAAGCCACCTTCATCAATCCAGAAGAGTTTTCCATCGCTGGGATCGATGGTGATTGCTCTTGGCTTCGAAACTGATGTTTTATTTCCATCATTAGCCAGGATAATCGTCCGGTACTTGATCTTGCCGTCGACGCGGACAGCTTCAATATTACTGGCAACTCTGTTGCCCATGTAAAGATTTCTTCCGAGCCAATCAAAGGCAATGGTGTACGGGGCACCGACAATTCCGGTATCCATGCCGAGGAATTGAGTTTTGTTTCCGCCTCCATAGGGAGTCATGTAGATTGTACAATTCTCATCATCATCCTCACGTCCCTGCACCCAGAAGAGGGTCTCCCCCTTTCGGTCAAAGTCAAGGCCGGTACTGCTATCGATTCCTATGACTGGAGCCAATGATCCTGCTCTAGCGTCACCTCCATTGAGAGGAATATCCACGATTTGTGTTCCCTTGACAACCATGAGGAAGGGATTCTCTTCCTCCACGCACCGCCCTTCAGAGAGAAGCCTAAAACCTGGTTTGCACTTGCAGGAGTAGCCTTCCTTAGCGCTGGGACTGAGCAGGCACAGATGTTGACAGGTCGCCTTGATACAAGGGTTCTCATACATTGGCTGCAATGACGGATGATGGACATGGATCGAGAGTGGCTGACTGATCAGATGCGACACCACTGTCTGGTTCTTTCCGCGGAATTTGTTGGCCGACAAGACTCTATTCAGTTGACGATCGGTCCAGTAGAGAGTATCTTCAAACAGAGACAACGAATGTGGATGCAGAAGGTAATGACTTCCTGCCAAAACCTGTTGACGACCAGTTCCGTTGTAGTAGCAAAAATCAATAAAGTCCAATTTGGAATCGGCAAAGTATACCCTCTTGGTGGCGATATCCAGTGTTAGTCCGTTTGGCCAGTAAATTTTCGTGTTAATGATTGTCTCTCTCATCGTACCGTCCATTCCAATACGCTCAATGCGAGGATTCTCGCCCCAATCGGTCCAGAATATAAATCGGGCATCTTCGCTGGGATCCAAGCACATGCCACGAGGTTGGGTGATATTCTCTCTCACCAACACCAATCGGTTAGAGCCATTCTCCGAAGACACCTCGATTGTGTTCAGTTTGCTGTCTAGCCAGTAAAGGTTCTGTCCAACCCAATCATATGCCAACCCCTCGACAAGATCCAGTCCGGTGGTGATGATCTCTTGTGGTTCCATTCCACGATCTAACCGCGAGATTTTCTTTAACTTCATATCGCTCCAGAAGATGGTTTCAGTGTGCATGTTAGATGCTGTTGCGACTACGTTCTCCACAATGATTGGCACTCGCTCCAAACCCTGTTCCCTCAAGTCGGCTAGCAAGATCGAATGACGGTTGGAGATAATCAGGAATGCTTCAGAGTGGTTAACTGCCTTGCAATGTTGCTTATTTGGTTCGAGGATATATCCGTCGGTACAGGAGCAGAAGTATGAACCTTTGGTGTTCGTACAAGCTTGGGAACACAGTCCTGGTGGGTCACATTCATTGATATCTTCGCAGGTATAGCCATCAGCTGCTAATTCCGAGCCAGGTGGACAAATACACATTGCTCCTAGAGGTGTCTTTTGACAACCACTTGTACAGAGTCCGGTTTGATGTTGACACTCGGCCAGATCACAACCCTCACCTTCATCAGATCCGTTTGGGCAATCCATGGAACCATCACAAACTGATGTAGTATTGACACATCTCTCGGTTACTCCAGGGCACTGCCATTGACCATGAGGACACTTGAACGGTGGTGCAACACAAGCATGCATTGAGCTCTCATCAGATCCATCACCACAATCATCCTTTCCATCGCAGATGTACGCCTTGAAGACACAATTCGAGTTGTTGCACTTGAAGAAGTTCGGAGCACAGGAAATCATGCCACAGTCTTCCTCGTCGGAGTGATCGCTGCAATCGTTGGATCCATCGCAATGCCAGGAAATAGGTATACAGAAGCCTGAACCTTTACAGCGGAAGTGTTTTTCCATGTTGCACTGGTTAGGTCCTGTTGAGGGGCACCCTAGTTCATCGCTGCCATCATTACAGTCCGGAATGCCATCACACTTGTAGGACTCTTCGACGCATTGTCGCAGATCCGCACATTTGAACTGATTTGCTAGACACGTGATCGGTGGGCAGTCCTTCTCGTCTTGTTTGTCGAAGCAATCATCGTCACCGTCACACACCCAGCTCTGTGGGATACAATGTCCGGTTCGAGGACAAGTAAACTGGAAGTAAGCGCAGGTCTTCTCGGCACAAAAATCACCTTCATCCGAACCATCACCGCAATCGTTCTCACTGTCACACTTCCACATGTTCGGAATGCATCGTCCATTTGCGCATGCGAATTGGGCAGACCCACAGGTCACGTTGCCGCACTCCATTTCATCGGAGTTGTCACCACAGTCATTCTCTTGGTCGCAACGGAAGTTCAGAGGTATGCAACGACCGGATTTACATTGGAATTCGTTGGATCCGCATGTAGGTTCTAAAAAAGAGGGGAAATAGTAAGTTCCTTGTAACGTTATGGTTCCCTAATAAAATGGAAATACAATAAATTAGACGTAACGTAAAATTAGATTACGTTCGTGGATCAAAAACGCATATACTAGCTTTTATTTTTAAAAGCCACAGACCGATGTAGTTCTATGAGCGTAATGAGCGTAAACGCAGTTAATAAAATGTTTTCTGCGTTGAAACGTAACGTTACAATAATTTCAAAATTGAGTGTTTTATGCACTCAATATTTTTTTAAGATCCAGTTATTTAAAAACGCTCCTAACAGTCACATCAAACGTAGTCTACGTAACGTAAAACAAACAAAAACTGAACTTACTTGTACAATTCTGTTCCTCATCACTGTTGTCCAGGCAATCATCATCGCCATCACATACCCACGATTTAGGTATACATCTCTGGTTGTTACACGTAAAGTCCCAGGAGTTGGGGCAAGGTTGCACCGGAGGTTCTGCAGTTGGATCGGCCACGCAAGACATCTCATCGTCGGCTAAACGCTCGCCATAGGGACAAGAACACCTAGAATGTAGTTCACCTACCATGGAGTCATTTTTCGGCACGGCAAAGCAAATCTTCTCGCATCCTCCGTTGTTGTTGTGACACGGTTGCTTATCATCGATCTTTTGAACATCCCTGCTGTAAACCTTGACACCGTAGAGCCTATTCGTTTGCGGTTCCCGCACCATCATCTCTTCCTGTTCGCCGGTTAGTTTGTGAAGCCGGATTATAGCATCCAATCTCCAGTCCGTAATGTACATCCACTCATTATGAATGACGATAGAGAAAGGATGACGCACTAGTCGGGAGTTCACTGTTTTGATGTCGGTACCGTCGAGATTTGAGTGTTGCACGTGGTCAAGAAGTGCGTCACACCAGTAAACGCGATCAGCCTTGAAATCGATAGACAAACCATTTGGCCATCCAAGAGTTACGTTTTTGAAGACCAGAAGATTGGTTCCGTCTGTGTTGGCACGGGTGATATTAGCCGGGCGGTCCCACTCGGAGAAGAAAATGTAACCGCGGTTCGGGTGGACAACAATAGCACGCGGACGTTTCAAATTCTTTAGCAGAGTGCGTCGATGAGTGACATTTCGTGTTGAAAGCACGTTCAAAGTTCCCTTGCGGCTATCGATATAGTACAAGTTCTTGGAAGCCCAGTCAACAGCCAGACCTTCAACGCCTTCATTTTGTGAGGCCAGGACTATCTCACGGCCAGTTCCGTTGCGATGTACACGGTAGATAACATCTTGCAGTACATCGGAATAGTATATGAATTCATCACGAGAGTCGAAATCAAGTCCGACGAATCGAGCTCGCCTTGATACTACCGGAAGGATGGCATCACTGAAACCCTCTATCACAGGTTCCAGTACTTTTCCCTTTATAAAGCGTTGTTGTGAATACATGAGAAATTCGCGGACGATCTTGCAGTTTTTCAAGTCGGTCTGAAGTTGGTAGCCAGTATGACAGGCACATCGGTAGCCCAGGCCTGTTGGAGCGCCTTTAACAGCGGTTACAATGCACATGTGATTGCAGCCTCCATTGTTGTTGCCACACGGGTTCGAGACGCGAGGTTGACTTAGAGCATGTACAGCAACGATTGCCTTTGGTTCACGGATATCCTTGGCTTTGTATGTGACTTGAATGGAAGCGGGACCTTCAAACTTGTCCACGGACATTATTCCCTGTTTTGTCGCATCAGTCCAGAAGATTCGGTTCTCGAATAACGCTAGTCTTGACGGGCTTGGAATTTGTTGCCCACGGAGTACCATCACGCGGTTGTTGCCCTCGTAGTCCACGGTCTCGATGTAGTCTAAAAGGGAATCACACCAGAACACCCTCTTTGAGATGATATCGACTGTTACACCGGACGCCTTATATGCTGCTTCGGAGACAATTGATCGTGCGTGGGTGCCATCCATATGCGCTCGTAGAACCTGTCCACCATCGGCAACAAACATCAGGCCCGATGTAGGATCTAGCGCCAGATCAGCTGGGCTAGTAAGATTTGAACCCAACACAACGGCGTGCCAGTTGCCGCTCAGCTCAAAAACGTCGATCTTCTGTCCAACCAAGTCCGCCACATAGATTTTGTCACCAACCCAATCCACTGCTAAAGCCACAGGCGCCCATGTTCCGGGTAGAGTCAAGTCAAGAGGGTTTATCGCACCGCTGAACTCATCCAACGGCAGGGACTGTACCTTCCTCGTCTTAGTGTCGGACCAGTATAGAGCATTACGTCCAAAATGAAAAGCGAGACCACTAGCTGCTGTTGCGTTTGCCACACTTCGAGGATCATTGCCATGTGAAGACATTCGCACGATCGCACGATCATGAGCAAATATCAGTTCGAGATTATTGGCGTCCGCTGCTATACATTTGGAGTTGTTGATCAAGGAGTATCCATTGGCGCAGTTGCAACTGTAGGAACCTTCGGTATTCGTGCAGAGCTGGTCACAGTGACCCCATTCGGCGCATTCATCCAAATCTACACAGGTGCGGTTGTCAGCGGCGAGCGATTGCCCGGGACGGCAATAACAGACGCCACCGGTTAATGATGGACCGCATTTGTGTTCGCAACTTAGAGCGGGACATGATGTTATTGCTGAAATGATGAGAGGATTGTAGTCTTATTAGTAGTACAGGAGTGGGGGTTTAATACTTACAACAAGCTGTTTCCTCATCGCTGCCGTCCTCGCAGTCGCGTTTTCCATCGCATAGCTGCGACTTTAGGATACATTTGGGTGAACCACCAGGACCACCTCTTGGACACAGGAACTTATTGTCGGGACACGCTATCGCTGTACAATTCGCCTCATCACTTTCGTCCGCACAGTCATGATAACCATCACAGTAAAAGTTTGCCGGTATACACAAGGCATTCGTGCAACGGAACTGCCCATTGTGACATGGAGGGAAATCTAAAAATGAAATACAGGACAACAACATGAATTTAATTCATCCCTTTATGGAGGTTGGGTTAAACTTACTGCATCCCTGTTCGTCGGACTTGTCGCCACAGTCATCACGATGATTGCACTTCAACGTGGCATCTATACACTTGAGTCCATTGGCACAGCGAAACTGATCCAGGCGACATGACACCCCCGTGCAGCCTTCTTCGTCCCGCCCGTTTCGGCAGTCCAAATAGCCATCGCAACGTTTCTCCTTTGGTACACATGGTCCGGACAGGCGACCACCTTCGGGTGCGGCACCACTGGCAGCATTGCAGAAGACATCTGTCGTCTGACATTTCCTATAAGCTATGAAGGGACAAGGGAGAAAAAGGATATTTTCCAAATTAAAAACTTTTACATATACACACACCCACATAGGAAGGCTTCTCGCACTTGTAATCTTACAAGTGGGGTTTGGTATACTTTCACCCACTCGACATTGCTTAATAGACACATCCTTTTTGCAAACAGGACGATGCTGTTTTTTGTGCTTTTCCTAACTTTTTCGACTTTTTTTCACTTGGAAAAATTACACGCCGAATGAGTTTTGGAGTTTACATCCATACCTAACCAGAGACAAGGACCAGGACGAGGGAGTGATAGAGAATAAATTGGGTGAATTTTCTTTGATATTGATGGGTGAATGTGAAGGATTGAAGGGGCTTGAAGGATCCTACTGCCTGCATTCGGCTCTTTCGTTTTACTGATTGAATTCCCTCTGTCAGGTTTTCGCTTGGTTGCAGTCTAAATGGTGACGGTTAAAAGACGTTTTTACCTCATCCTTTTCAGGCGGAAAAAATTGTTAACTTATGGAAGTTTGTTAAGTGTCCTTTTTCGTGGAGAGGCAAAGTCTTCAAGTCCGAATTAGTTGACCGAATTAATGTACGTTTGAGACAAAAATGTAGATAAGATAAAATTGTGAGAGAATTTTTTTTTTGTAGGACAAGGACAAAAATGTCCTTGTGACGAAGTCATAGGAAAAGTCGTGGGAAATGACTAAAAGAAATTCTTTTGAATAGTCCACTTAGCATGCAGGTGTTTAAATGGTTACCTTGAAGGTGGTAGTATCTGTGGAAATGGCAATTAAGTAAAGAGTTTGTTTCCGCGAAAAAGTTGGCGCATTATTTTGTTATCAAGGACTTGCAAAGAAGGTTAGAGGTGGCAATTAAAATACATCTAGTTGCCCTTATATATTTTTAAAGAAAACTCATTCAGTTAGCCAATATACACACTAATGTCGTTTTCACGTTTGATTAGTGAATGAACATTTAGCAAATGCATCTACCCATGTGTTTTATGAACTTTTCTTAGCGAGTGGATTTTAAAATTCCATTAATGATTTGAACTTGTTCAAGCATTATAGCGTTATATTAATTTCTAAAGGGTGTAGTGATCGAGGATCTATTAGTCCCTTTCGGAACCCTCTAAGGAGAACCTTCCATTTGAAAAAGCTTGACTAATAAATCCTCAAATCCCCAAACCTTATTGGTTTGTCAAACGCGGACTGTAAAAAACTCCTTTGAGTGGACAGCCAAAATTTCAATGATCCATTTACTGACTGTAGGTACCGTTACGTACTCCTAGTTCGCTGACCAGAAAAAGACTATTCAGTATAATGCATTAGACCATCCTTGAAAAGCTTGCAGATCATTGTTAACGATAGTGAGATTACCGATAGCATATAAGGAGGATAAAGCTACAAGAAAAAGCGAAAGATGAACGGAGCAGTATGGGATAAAGTAATTTTTAAGACTATTATACTTTGTCCTTGCCAGTGGAGTACGGATTCATGCATTCGATTTCTTAGCCCAGCATCACGCATTATGAATGTACATATTTAACTTGGCCGCCTCCTCCCAATGTTTCTCGGATGGCCCCGAGAAAACAAAACAAGAGCATGTCAGCTCTAGACAAACAAAAGAAGGGTGCAGGCGAAAGAAATAAGACCGTCAAAAGCGGAAAATCGAAGGGATACAGAAATGTTAGAGAAGAACATTTACCAGGTGAATGAAACAATTGTTATCAGGATTCACGAGCCGCTTTGTGGCAAAAATATAACTTCGCAGGCACAAATGAATGAATAAGCTAGGTTTAAGTTCTGTATGGCCATTCCCAGATGTATTGACGGGCCGCTGCAATCAGCAAAAAATTGTGATGTATAAACACCATATCGAAACAAGATCGATGTTAGGTATCTACATCGAAGAATCAAGCGATTGCAAAATGGTATTAACAGCTAAAACTACTAGACCCCGTCAGACAAGAATTTTAACAGCACAACTAAAATTCAAGTAGCCATTAGATGAAGGTGATGAAGGTACAAGCGAATCTTTCTGAATCCATTTTCTTTTATATAAACTCATCAGCAAAATATCATCAGCAGAATCTATGCCTGACAACATGACCATCTAACCAATCCGCAAGAAAGGATGTTTACTACCCTCTATCAACTACGAAGGCTTTAGCTTTTTTAACACTGCCTGTAAGATTCATACAGAGTGAGTGTCTTAAGCTATGACGATCTAATCGATCTTCACCAATGCGACTTCAGACCTTGAAAGTCTACCATGAACCGAATCTTCACATTACTTAAAGTCGTAGAAAGACCCAATACCACCTATCTAGCGCTTTATGAGAGCGTCTTAAGCCGCTTCTTCATGATCAAATCAGTCATTCCTAAAGCCGCTTCAGGTCAGGAAAGTTTACCATTAACGAAATCTTCATATTACCAAAAATTTTAGAAAAGATCCAAGCACCACCTGTCTATCGCGAGTTTTTATGCGAGCGTCGCAAGCCGCTTGTTCATAATCAGTCTTTACCAATGGAGTTTCTGGTTAGAAAAATCTACCATCAATTAAATCTTCACTCAGGAATATAATATCTATACCTATCACCTGTCATCGATCTCAAAACTACTTATGACAGTAACAGCATGAGCAGAGAGGAGTTGTATCTTACCATGTCAAGCTTTGGAATCCCCGCATAACAGGTGACGTCTGTTGCTTGCATATCGTGCTCGAAAATAGTGCGGAGCACCAATTCCATTACATCAGATACTATCTTAAAAAGTTCTATTCGATATCTTGAGTTTGCTGACGAAATCGATATGATGGGAAGTGAGCAGGAACTGGTGCTTTCCCCATCATCGAGTAAGCTGCGACCAGAATGGGACTATAAGTCATAAATGTGTACAAGACGAATTTTGTATGTGCTTTCATTAACAAGTGTGGACTACCATCGCAGACTAAGTCAAGACAGATGTAACTTCGTTGTGGTCAGTACTAATAGCGGTCAAGGGTTACATAGCTCAATTATGGAATGAAGCCCTATATAAAAGAACCCAGAAGATGATGCAGAATATATGGACCCTCTTCCAGTCGGAAGCAAACTTCCTTGGGATATAGCATAGTCAACAAAATACGAATCTAACGGTTATAATGGTTAAATTCTTCGACAACTTGGATGGAAAAAGAAAACAGCAGAACGTTTTTTTTTTGGAATATTGGTTTTGGTCTTGTTTTTATTTTGAGAGCTATGGTTCCACTGACTTTGGGTAAAATTGAACACGAACCTTCCACTTAAAAGCCGAACAAATTAGCACAACACCCTGAACACCCACCCATCCATCTTGATTCTGTGAAATGAGAGCGCTAGCTTCAATTGAATGAATGTACTATCTCGAAGGTATCCTTTCTACCTAAGGAAATTACTTCCAAAAGACTGTTTAAAAAGCAATTCCATCCCTAAATGCAACAATGAGCTTACTTCAATTATCATCTGTTAAAACTCACTTCCAACTCTCGACGTGAAGTTCAGCTACTTTCCGTAAGATTTGGTTAATTTAATTTTCTCTCTTTTGACACATCTCCTTGAAAACTTAATTAAAATCACTAACTGTAAAGATGAAAGCAATTATACAAATCCACGTGCAAACACCGTACGTTTTGCAGGAGATTATAAACCATAAAATACTAAGTTTCGTAATTTTACGAAAGCATCGGAACAATATGTCGAAGAAAATAATAAAATGTTATAAACTTGACGCACGTTCTTTATTATACTCATACACATGCTCACAAACACATATTAAATTTAAGGACTAGACTTTGGCGGGGTGTATGTCAACGTCAAAACACAATCTTCTTTACAAGGATTTCTTCAAAACGATAGCTACTAAAAGTGCCGTGCAACATTCTCACTGAATAGAGAGGAAAACGCAATTAAAAAAGGTCCTAAATATCCTTGTTAAGTTGGATGATGTTTTTTTTGTGTTCACGTACATAGTTGGAAGTTGGAACAAACCCTCGTCTACCGGGATTTTTTTCTTCATTACGTGATATAACTTGCACGTGAACGTGAATACGCTGTATAAAGTGTGGGTTCTTCCAAAATTCTTGAGCGTGCAGCAAATTCCTTTTTTTTTTTCCTTAAAGCAAGATGCTCACTGGAAAACAAAAGTGAAACGAATTTGACGACAACATTATACAAAGTTTATTACACTCTTGATTAAAAAGGAAGAAAAGCATCAGAAAAGGAGAAATTAAATGTTTGTGAGGTACTTTAGGAAGTGTAGTAGATACCTCGCACTGTTCGCTTGTCATGGAGGTATTTCACTTAAGAATTTATACTTGCTAGTGAAGAAATATAGTCTGATGCGTTGGACAGATTTGGGGACAAAATGTAACAGAAATAGAACATTTTTTTTACATTATTCTTAAAATCGAGTGTCAGTTATTTTTAAAAAAATCAGTCATAGACTGTTATCATAAGGATATGTTCGAAAATACGTTGTTCTTAGTCTAAGAAACTTATTAAGGGTATTCATGCAACGTCGTAATTTTATTACGTGCGAAAGATTGTAATTTTACGACGACGTTTCATGAACGACCCTAAAACTGCACCACTAAATAATTCTGTAACCCATTGAATTCAATCTCATTTTAGTAATTTATGTATTGATAGAATTTTGTTTCTATTGTTCTCTTTTCGTTCTTGATAATTTTGTTCAGTTTAGCGCATACGTTTGAAAGTGACTGATTAAATGTCAAAATAGCATTTCAAAAGTTTACAACATTTACCATCTCAGTTTACGCACCCAATTACTGTGAGAGAATTCCGATATTGATGGAAAAGATTTCCCATATAAATTTTGACGTCGTAATTTTATCACTTTAAAAACGTTTACGACGACTTTCCGACGTTGCATGAATACCCCTATTTACTGCTACACATCATATAATTTTTATTATCAACATTTCGACGTAAAAATATGTAATATTTCGAAATACATTTTTTTTCGAACATTTTATTTGCTTAATAAGAAAGAAGAATTCTCAAAATAGAAAACAAAACCTGAATATAACCACATTGAATAAAAATTAAGATTTCTGATATTATTTTCTGTTTTGAAAATTCTTCTATGTTTAAAAAAATGAAATGGTACGTTTGAATCATTTTTATATTGAAAAATTAAGAACAAATACTTATGAATCAAAAACGTTTTTAGAAAAATATTCGAAAAAGTTCGAAAAAACATATTAAAACTGTTAAAAATATCTTAGAACTGTTTCAAGCCATGACCAGTTTTGGGGTCGTTAAATAAAATAAAGAGAATTTTTACGTATTTAGTATTCATAAACTAAACTTAACGTAACCAAAGGTAAGCCTATCCGCACGTTCATTGCAAGTGTGCATGCAAATATTTAAGTTGTCGTGACTAGATTTAACGGTCTTGTAAGAGGATTAACAACATAAGAAAATAATTCGGTGAAAACCCAAAAGTAGAATCCATTAGAGACAAGCAGTTAAGTAGAAGAATTATAAATTATTTACCTAGGTCAAAATACCGTCTTATCGAAGTGTTACTATTACAGGAAGGAACGCTCAGTGCCCAACTAACAATTTCGCTTCGATAAAGCACTATCGAAGCGATTTTGTAGGAAGTCTCATGGAAAAACATTTGGCGCACTTTTAGGAAGCTATTTACTTCTAAAAGACTTCTTTACACACTTCTAATAAGCCTTAAAGAAAAAGCTTAGTTTGCTTTTAAAAAGCCATACAGAAGCAAATTATAGGCTTCACAAAAAGTCATTCCGAAAACATTTGAAAATCTTCTCGAAGTTGAAAAATAACATTATTTTTTTAATTTTTATTATTTTCTTTTTGTTTTCATACTTTCATACATTATAAACCCAATTCGTTATTATGAATGTATGAAATTCAATGCAATTAAATTTATAAAAACTTTCATCTTACTGGGATTCGAAATCGGGTTCTCCGCACGGTAGTGCAACACGCTATCCACTAGGCTGTACTATCGAACATGAAAGACGAGTAAGTACAACGAAGTAGTTGAATCGTGTTGACTCATTCTCCGGTAGGTTCCCGATCTTTTCACCTTTTTTCCAATCTTTACACCTTGTCCCGATCTTTTCACCTTTTATTCCGATCTTTTAAGCTTAGTTTTTTTAAACTTTCTTTCGTAAGTTCTATACGTGCTATGCTTCGGATTAACTTGTGCGAAGTTCTACCGAAACATCTTAACTTATGGTACATGTACACACATCTCTGGAAGCTTGAAAACAACCTTACAGAAGTTTCGCTATCACAATTTCGGTTATGCTTGTGAATTTTGCTGCATAATATCTTAAACAAGCTTCTACACAAACAATCGACTGCCAAAATGCTTAACCTCCGTGCACAAGTACTATATAAGTCCTATAGAAATAATTGCTTGTGGAAATTACATTTGTGTGCCTTATAGAAGAATAATTTTTAGTTGGGTGGTGCAGTGGTATGATTGACAAAATGCTGCGCAGAAGATTTGGATTCGGTTCTAAACCGTACAAACAACACCAAAATGGTTCTTGTTGAGCACTCACTCGCAAAGATCTGATAAATCATTTGTGTGGTATCAATTGGATTGAAAAGCTTGTATACATTTAGATTTGGCATAATCCACACAAGTCTGGTAAATAGACAGGTAGACAGGTGGTGTGGGGTAGCCTAGCATGACTTTTCTTGTTTGATGCAAAGGAGAACAGAGCCAATTAAGATAACATATTTTCCCTAACACTAAATTATTACTAGACAGCGAAAGAAATTTAAACCGGTTAAACGTATTGGGAATAGCAAGAAGGTAACAGTCTTCTTAACCTTTTTTTGTAAATTACCGACATCATAAGCCAAATTATATCAGATTTTCGTAGAGAAAAGGAGAAATTGGAATGATTAATAAATTTACCATCGCAATACATGGCTCTCTTACATCTGTATTATCTCGTGTCATCAAAGAGTAATAATGAATGGAGGTGTTGGTTTTAATAGCCAGCCTTAAAAAAACAAAGCTAGTGAAATAGATATGATATAAGTTTTAGCGAATTAAAAGCTCTCATTTGTCAAGTATACTTCGAAGTCGGTAGGAATCGGCTTAAATCGGTAGGAATCGGCTAATATGGACGTCACGCCACTGGCAGCCATCATTTCAAGATCAAACCATCATTAGGCGTGACCTAGATTATTGAATTTTGGTATGATTCGAAAAATAAAGCTTAGTTATTGAAACCATTAAAAGTAAAAGATACAATATGTCTATTTGTACGATTACTACGTGAGCTATAAACTCTGAACTCATGTTTGTTTTTAAGGAACTTGTACACTATGGTTCATCATTGATGCCAATTCTCCAACTGTTAACTCAAACCCAATCACATCATGTTTTTTTTAAAGGACATTTTTACTTCTTATATTCCAAACGAATAGGGCACCCTTATCTAAAATTTACTTTGTAGAAGCAGATCAAATTTGTAAGTATGTACTTCGTTATAAAGAGGGGGATAGTAGTTAATCACACGACAAGCCCCATCCCCATTTCGTCTAGCAATACATCTTTCCGCAAATTTCCCCAGATACTTTGTGTGTGTGATTTACATGAAAATAAATTGTTATGATACCGATAATGAACGTCTATTGTTCCCGTGTCCTTGAAAATGTCTTCGCTTAGTTAGATTACGCGCACGCTACGCATAGAATGAGATTTATTATTCGCAAACATAGCATCCTACCCAACCTTGGCACTAACGAGGAATTCAAATATATTCGCATTATTTGCAAGTCAATTTGGTAATGAATTTTGCATTCATTTCTACTGTGTAGACACACACACACACACAGGTGAATTTTCGTCATCGTATATTGTATATTCTATTGAAACAAGTGGACCCTAGGCAGTGTCCTTTACTGACCATTTCCATTGTCATAATATTTTAAGTCAATTAGTGATTCATTATTTAAGCGAATGATACTTTTGGAGGATGAAACGTTCGTTTGGTTCATTGTGTACATAGGTCTTAGGGGTATTTCCAGCATTACCTATGGTAAATTGAATTATATCCTCAGGTTTTGAAAAGGTTTGTTTTCAATTTGAATTTTGTTTGCCACGTAATAAATATTTTTGTATTCATTAGCGAATCCGCGAATAAGTATTTTAGGTTCATTCCTATACCTTTAGTAAATAAGATTTAAAAAGATGCAATCTAAAGGCCAACACAAAAAGCCACGCAAGTGATGAATCATCCTCTAGGGTTACCATTGTTTTCCAAAAGAACCACCACCACCAACCATTACCAGACAGACACGTTCCTTATAAGTGCATACACTGCAGAATTATACAAGCGGATTTTACATAATTTTCCCATAAAAATGCATTACATTTGGATTAAATGCATTCTGCAATCGTGGTGATATGTATACAGACTTGTATCTTGCCTGTAGAATACACTTACCCACACATTCGATTTGAATATCTAACGTTAATGTAATAAGGCAAAGTGCTATAAATAGAAAAAATATAACAGCCCTATGCAACGTGATATGACACTCTCTTTGACATAATCAACTGCGTCTTTAGCTAAAACGACGTGTACGAGACATGAAAACAAAATGTCAATTCAAGTTCGAGTACATGAATCGTGATGTCAAAAACGTGTTTTCTTTTTTTTTAAAGGAAACTACCAACTTGTAAGGACTACTTAAAGTTAAGTGTTAGTTATATTCATGTCAAGCCGGTACAACATGTCTTAATAGGCAAAGTTTAATTACTTTTTCCAACTATGTATGTATAGTACAGTATAGTAAATAGTAAAAACATAAAAGTGGTCAATAAATAAAATTCTGAGTAGATATCCTTTGACGTTTCAAATAATTTTCCGAGAATTCCCCTATATTGGATAGAGAATTTCATGCAGATTGACGTTAATGAAACTAAGGGAAAGTAATTATTGGGTGCTTTGGCCATGTTGAGTTTCAGTTGTCCTTATTGTGCACTTGCAATATTACTTTCAAAAGGTACAATTAATACGGAGAGACACTTTTTATGCTTTAAAAAACAAACAAGGTAAAGTAGTAGATTAAATTTCGTTTTCGAAGTTTAGAGTAAAATAAACATTTAGTTTCGGAAAATCTCACGTTCGGAGTGATGAAAAAAAAATCTATTATTTTTCCAACAGATGACATTAGTAATCTGTATTTCGCATTGTATACGTTGTACTGAAAAAAAACTTCCCTGAGAGTTTTCTGATTGTTGGACTCAGCTTTATAGTAGCACTTGTCAAATTTAACACCAGTTAAGAAAAAAAATATAAATATTTCAAAGTTATGAAATATGAAATCGCAAGCCAGGAGGCTGAAAACGTGTATGTTTTGTATTTTTGATCTTAATATTGTAATATCTAATCATGTGCAGTTTTGTATTCGTAGTATACTTTCCGGTAATTTCGATCACAAATATGGAAATCGTAGAGTCTGAAGGAGCCAAGGAGCTAAAGAATTGGGCAAAAACAAACTTGGAACCATTTGCACCAAGATAAGGACGAGTTCACGCAAAACAATCTCATGGACCGAATTTCCATCTGTGAATCGCAACCATATTTCTGAAGCGGATAGCGACATGGTGATGGTGGATGGTGATGATGCTTGAGATTGTCGTAAGTTATCCACTACTTAGGATAATCTAAAGCGCAATGGAAATTGTAATGGTCGAATCGCGGTGAGCCGGCTTAAACGGTGGCAGAAAAGTTTTGCTGTGTGTTTCGTGTGATCAGCAGGGAAGCTCTACGATGAGCTGCTCCCCTACGGAAAAAAATTAGTTCGAACCTGTACTCTACACTCTATACAACCATCTGATGGAAGCAGTCGCCATATCAAAGAATACTTGTGTTTCATCAGTACCATTCCAGGCCACGCACATCGATTGTGACTCGCCAGAAACTCCGGGAGCTTATAGTCCGGAACCGTCACAAAGTGATTACCATCTGTTCTTGTCCATTTGCTGTCCCATTTTGTTCCCAATAAGGACGAGGGCTGAGAGCATAATGGAATAAAAACTTGTAATCAAATATAACGGCGCATATTAAGAATGATCCCAAATCGGTTCATTCGCTAACTGCAGCTCGGATCGCATCGCAAACTTCATTTCGACAGGGCTCATACAGTTTTGTTTGACTTTCAATAAGTCGAGCAAGCTTCGCAAAGATAGGGAAGTGTTAGATAAAAATTAAAGAAAAATTATATTTATTAGCAATGACTTATATGTAGCAATAATAAATATAGGTTCAGTGCTAAAAAGAAGTGACAAAATCTGCACCCGATAGGTGACGTTGCGGCTGAGTTCTAGGAGCTAATATTTGATAAAACGGCCTGGTATTGAAGCTTGAGAAACGCTGGGTGTGCTTTAACTAGCCACTATAGAATACAGAAGTCCGACTGTTTATTATCATTAACCAAACTTATCGAAACTTATTATGACAATGGGTATTTTTATTAAATATTGACAAATGGAACGCTTAAAATATGAAGGGCCTAAGCGACATTTTCAATAATTTGAGCAATCAGTGTTTAAAGTTGCTTATCTATAACTCTTTTATTAAAAACAATAAAAATTATAAACAGATATATTGAAGTAAATAAAACTGAAGTGTTTTATAATGTTAGTAATATTTTTTTTATTGAAAAGAGAGGATTTGTGAAATAGTTGCACTATTTGCTGGCAAATTTAAAAAAAATTGCTTAGGGCCATCATCTTCTAAGTGCTTGAATAAGAGTTTTCAATGTCGACCATGCCTAACTTGTAAAGCATATTGCAATGGGAAGTTGACAAATTTTGTCACGCGGACGTACCATACAAAAATCATTGAGCACATTCTAGGCGCAATCAAAGGCATTTTCGGTTGCAACATCGGTGGTAATAAATCAGCAACTAATGGGTTAATTAGTTAACAACAATCTTGGCGGTTCATCTACTCGAAGTTGTGAACTGTGGCATCCCGCCACATATCCTTTCCAATGTAATTTAATGGTTAATGAACGACTGACCATTTGGTTGAACCTGTGAATGACCTTACCTTAGAGGTCGGTTATCCATTAAGAATTCATTGATAATTTGTTTGTTTACAGATTGTGCTTTTACATCTGTAAGACTGAGATGTACGTTCAGGGAAACACTATTATCTTGAATCATCACAGATCGTAGTTAAGGTCAAAATTATTTGGAATTATAAAAACATTCTTTTAAGGACTGATTATAGAGTAGATGAAAGATATGACTATATCCTTCCGTCTTTATAGTCACTGTATTATTCAGAGAAGCCTCGTTATAGCTTAAGAGTAGGTACTATAAGATGAGTAAATAATTCCAACAGAATGTTCACAAGGAGAAGGTATGGAATGATGTTAATACAAGTTTATCTGCGCCATGGATTCATGAACTAAGTAGGATACACTAGTTACACCTAAAACTTAGTTCACTCTTTGAAAAAGTCTGACAAAGAATATTAAACTGGCATGAGAAGCATCTAAAATTTGCTGTTTGGAATCGGTGTTAAATTGAAGGCCTTTTCTTTAATGAAAGATTATTACTTCGCAAACAAAATGAATATAAAAGCTGAATTTGACGGTTTCTATAAGTCGTTTAGGGCAAATATTTATTTATTTTCTCATCAAGGCAATCATCTCTACCTTAAGTGGACCCTTCCACTTTATAACTCCACTTAATCAATAAAAATGATAGCCGACATTTGTTTCCTCCCATAATCTACCACTAGATAAAATTCCTTTGCTGGGTATAGTTTTTATTCATTAATCTCCTTAGATACACAATAGGTTCTGTAAAATATGCAACTATGTTTTATGTTTAATTTGGTTCCTGATTCCATCATATTCAAATTACCTTCATTCAAGAACATTAATGATCATATAGAATATCAAATATTTGTGTGAGATGAATATTATTATTAAAAATATTCTCTCAGAAATATGAATGTCCAAAATCCTGTTGGAATTATATCTACCTGTATTTCTCTGTTTATGTATTTATATCAGGATAACCAACCCATATATGGGGCTTTTCGAATCATGTTACATTTTTGTCAGAAGTAGGACAATTTTACTTCGATTGGGGATGGACATTTTTTAAAGATTCCCATGGCATGTGTGATTGTCTAACTTTTGCAATAGGTCAAACAAAATTATGTTTTACTGGTCAACTGGAAAAAAGGACAGGTTTTCTAAAACAAAAAGTTTTCTCAAGAAGCGTTTTACTATACATAAATATGAAACGCTGAAGTGAAAGGTTATGTTTAAAAATTCAAATGTATGAAATTTCCCATTATAACAGATTTCCATAATTTTCTTACTAAGGTTCAGTTTGTTTTTTGTACGAATACGTGTTAACTCATAGTTAACCCAGTTCACTATATTATATCACTATATTATATCAGAGCATTGAAAAGACGATACTAAATTGATTTTCTTCTTTATTACTTCGAACTATTAAGCGTCAGTGAAGTGGGTGAAAGATTAAATTTTTGTTCCTAAAATAGTACTTACTGCATTGTGATTCATCGGATTTATCCTCACAATCGTCTGTCATATCACAACGAAAATGAGGTGGAATACAATATGTTTTATTAAACACATATTGACCACAACTGATTTGTCCGGTTTCACATTCCGGTGGAGCTGAAAAATAAATTTTAATACAAAATTAAATTAATAGAAAAACACAGGAAATTACTGCGTAATATGTGGTAAGGAAACTTTTTGACTATTAATAAAAAGAATATTTTACATTTACTTTTACCAAATAGGGAAAATATCGCACAGGTTCATATCTCACCTACCTTGAATGGGATATGAACCCGTGTGACTCGAATGTTTTTCTAGGTATAGCGCCTTTTTTTGTTTACAAATACATATAATAAATGGACATTTTAGATACCGTTATGATATTGATTTCTATTTAAAGCACACATACTACTCGAAAGCACATTTTACTCTTTTTTCAAAAAAAAAATAATAAAACGTCAAAACTTACGGCATGATTGTTCCTCATCCTCTCCATCATCGCAGTCTTTTTGATAGTTGCACACCCATAATGATGTTATACATTTACCATTATTGCAACGAAACATTCCCGTAGGACATGGCACATTAAATGCTACGGAACTTTCACCAATTCGGCCGCCATCTGATATTCCACCTGAAATAACAAAAAAAAATAATTTCAGTTTATTGAAGCAATATTGATGATTGATTTAATTACGTTAAAACACTAGAAATAAGCTTGTCACAACATTTATAGCAGTCTCCATGCAACCATAACTACAAATAGATCCCTTGACACAAAATTTATTCACTGTTTTTAAATGTTTTTTCCTTAATTGCCTGCAATAAGATTCAGTTAATTCATTTGCAATTTGTTGTGCAGCATAACAATTCATATTGTCCGCTAAAATATGAAATACTAATAACGTTGTCGTACTAATGAATTTCACCGCAACAGCGCACAGTTTTTCACCATAGGACAGGAAAGCACTCAGTGGCTTCATGGATACAAAAAATGGTGCAGTAATTGTGGTTCGCTACCGTCAGTTTTAATGCAACTCTATTTATCCTTTTTTTTTGCCAGAAAAGAAAAAAAAACATAGAAGAACGACCTGACCCTAAATGAGTTTTACTCTCGCTCGCTATCTGATTGTTTAAGGGGTGAAAAAACGATGGCAATTGTAATTATACAAAAAAAAATCCTGCCACAGGAGTAGATTGGTGAAGTTTGTGGTGCAGTGGTTGCAGCACCCGTTTTGGCTGTACAAAAAAAGGACTTGAAATAGTCAGTCGAGATTATATGGGGTTTGCAGTTAAAGAGCTAATTGCCACTAATTTATATATTAAAGCTGAAGAAGTAACTAGACTGGACAACATTAAAAAAAAAGTTTGTTTTTCGAAGTTTTGTTTACATATGTTTTGACATGACTATTTCAACACTATGGGTCACCGCTCAAATAAATAGATAAATAATATCCATTTTTTACAAATTTTATTTTTTAAGTGAAACTTCTTGTGGGACGGTATTTAATTTTATGGAACGAAAAAGTGCAACGAAAATGAAATCAAACCCTCACTCTCTGTTTACCATCTTATCTCATTTTCTGTTCCACATTTACCAGAACTCACACTGGTTGTTTTTTAATCGAGACAGTACTTAATAGTAATATTGAGGTGGTCCAATTATAGCGGAAAATCATGAGTACAATTTTTTACAGTGGTCCAATTATAGCGGAAAATCATGAGTACAATTTTTTACAGTTGGAAATTTAAGCAAGCACAAAAGTAGTGATAAAAAATTAACTCGCTATATATCTGTCTATCAGGACATTGCTTTATAAGAACTGAAGATATTTGAGTTATTTCAGAATCTTTCTCGAATTATTTTTAATTGCAACATGTCTTAATGGCAACCGATGGCACTCGATGACTAATTGAATTGTAATACCAAATATCCTCGTATCACTTTCAATTTGGATACTCCTTAAAAGCGAGGTTTGAGTCGATGTCGATATCGGTATCGATTTTGTTTTTAATTGGGACGACTTTTAATAGAAATTTAATATTTTTTCTGGGTTTGCTATTACACTCATTTTTAAACTCCGGGCTTGTTGTACAAAACCCCCCGTTGAAAGTTCTGTTAGGACTCCGTTCAAACGGGATAAATGACTTTCGAGATGAGAATTGATCCCGAGTTTTCATTAAGCGGGACAATTCAAAATGACAAAATTATATGTGTGTCAAACTCATGAAAGTAAGAACGCAATATTATCATTTTCGCAGACTAAAGTCACTGATGACATCATGTGCAGAATCATTTTTTCCACATTGCTATCGAATTATTGGGTCACCAATGAAGTATATATAGCACCATATTTTTCTTGTAACACAAAGGTTTAGTCTTTATAATATTCTTTCACTTAAGTGGACCAAATTTTCTTCTATTCATTGAACATTTTACCTTGCCAGTTGGATTAACAAGTTGTGAAACAATTGATTGACTTTTGTTGTATTAAATATGACTTGCACCAAATTATTTATTTAAAAAATCCGGAAAAAAAATTGTTGGATTTTAGGCAACTATCAAAATCGTTAATTGAAATACTGTCTTGATGCAAGTGACCCTAATTTTTTCCCAAATTGCGCGAAAGTTTCATTACCTTCGCCATTCATTTGTGTGTGCAAAGTTATATTTTAGCCACAAAAAATGGGGCCTCTAGTTTAACGCTGATGTCGAACAGAAAATTTGAGATGCTTCTAATGACAGCATAATCTTGTTTTTTTGTCAAACTTTCGCAATTTTGTTACTTTCATGATTCCAACCAAGAACCCTGCGCTTAGTCCAACATAAGAATCACTTTTTAAAAATTAGATGAAAAACTTGTGCCAAAATGTGTATTTTATAGCTAAGACACTTCATGCGATCGCACTGCCCAATTATAAGGATCACATTTCCATCCATGCAGATCAACATTAATATCATCATTCTATAGGCAGTGCCTATTGTATGGTAAATCACATATTACAAACGTGCAGAAAAAAACACTTCTATATCTAATATTTTGACAGAAAATGGTAATAATAATGATAGCCGTTGGGCGCTGTCATCGCTTGTCACGTGTCTACCTTTGGAATCGAAAATTGTAGACTCACCGTATCGCTTCATATTTGAACCCAATTCTCAGTACTTGACTAACCATCAATATTCAAATCCAGGATATTGCAAATTTTCCGTTAATGGAGTTTCAAATAAAAGATTTTCAACAGTAAATGAACTTGACTTAGTACTATTTAAGCCTTCATTACTTTGACATTTTCGAGAGGGACGGAAGGAGAAACTGAACTCGTTTACTATTTCCCCATGCAGCAGAAGAATCTACTCATACCTAGTCCTGTTACATATTTTATCAGTTGAAGGCATACATTCTCCGAAGGACCTTACATCTCGACATTTATTGCGTGCAATTAAAACCAATTGATTGATTGTTGCGAATACATGAATGCGCGATTTAAACAATTGCCATAAATCAAGGAAAATAATGGAATTCCGATTTTTCAACGTCATGCTGTCCCCAAGGATACCACCACTCCTCTGAAACGAACGATCCTCTGCATTTGGTACTTGTGAGTTGTGAATATTGTCGTGTTTACTCTTTGCATAATTTAAAAACGATTCACAACCAAAAAAAATATTCCCTTGATGATTTTTAAGAGAAGGAGGCAGCAGCAGTGGAACTGTGAAGCATCCTTAACGCAGGCCAACAAATATATTTTATTAGCTTCGTTTATGGGTTCATTGCTTCAATGAATGTATTGTAGTCCATTATCCTCCTCAAATATACATAACAAGTACATGCAAACAAGGTTTCGTTTTTTGAGTTGTTTCGCATGTTTTGTATTTACATCTTAAGGATGCCATGCACGTTCGTATAGTATCTCCACCCATGCTTTCATATCTGTCTCTCCACTCGCCGTGATGGTATTTGTTTATTTGTTGTTGTTTTCTTGTCTTCTTTTCAAGGCAAAGTTGACAACTTTAATGTGACTGACATCTAATCCTGAACGTGACATCACTACAAAAAATGTTTTTTTTTTTTACAAAGCCAATGTGAGAAACCAGGAGAAAAATGATCTCTACCTCGATAGTCCTATCGCGTCTTTAAAAAAAACGCAAAACAATATCGAGGCCGGTTGGAGGACTCTGTCATTCTGACATACCTGTCATCCAGAGGAAAAGCGAGCAGATACCCTCGCTCGTTCGCCAATTGAATGGCTGTATTCGCAGGTGACAGACACATAAAACACTAGCAACGGACTGCATGATTCCCGGTTGTTGGGTGTTGGGGACACGCTCACAATAGCCCGATCCATGTGGGTTTTGTTTTTCGTTTTTACCCTCTCGACCATTTCGGGTGTACAATGAATGCTGCACACTCCCCGCAATGCATAACATCACTTGAATTGCTAATGGGAATGGGTTTATGCTGCTGCTCCTGCAGCCGCACTAATGCAGTTGATGCTGCAGGAGCAGAGTTGATTTTTGTGTGGATGATGTTTTAATGATGGGTGCAACCATCAGCAGCTCGCAACTAGTATGTGTGTTCGTCTGCACGTCCTTGTGGTTGGGGATTTATCATGTTTTCTTTTGGGTTTAATGATTATGTCCCGACGGTGGTGGTGGTAGATTTGTTATTCGAAAAAGGGCTACCGGGTGGGGGCGGTTTTGATTGGAATTTAATGCCGGTCGGCCATTAAATTTAATTGGTGCTTAGGGTGTAAAACTTGTGGTTTTGTACAAACTTGATGCGCTATGGCATACAATTAACGTATTTGATGAGCCCCCTGAGGTAAATATGAATATTTATGCTGACGTTATGGCTTTCATATTTTGTCGAGAAAGTAGGGGTTTGGGGTGATTTTTAATTTCATCGCTGATCGAAAGCTCGAATTTTCAATGTGAAAATGCAAGGTTTAAAGGCTTCTAACTAAAGTATTGACATAGTCCTTTAAAGGAAATGTATTTGAAAGGTTTGCAAAAGTAAATTTAGAAGATAAATTAAGATCCAGTGGGGTTCTAAGAAGCAGGGCGTTTCACCAGTCATGTTGGAGATTTTAGCTCCAGCTCTGAGTTTACTCTTGGTTTGGTTTTGATGTCCAAAATACTCAGGACATGTACAAAAATAACTCTGGCAAAAGCAGCAATGAAACAAGCAAACCCAGCTGAATGACCTACAATGAGCGACAGCGTCTACGTTCTTTATAGACAATCAGTTGCGTTGCTCTTGGTGAGATAGGCAACAACAGTTTAAAAATAAAAAAAAGAATATTTTGGCGCAACTTGTTCGTTATTTTCAGAACCTAGGATTTTCTTACAACTTCTTGCGTGAAGGCGGAATCTCCTATTTTATGCCAAACCCGAACGGTTGAGTTGACAATGTTTCGGGCCATCGCGAGAGGCGATGATAAAACATATCGGGAAAATACACGACCTCGAGAGGTGCAAATTCGTAAGTAATGCAGTCACGTGTGAACGCGGGTAGGGCAACTATAGTAATTGTGAGTGTGTTACTATAGTGAAGCGTAGAGGAAAATCTAAGAACAGGATCGATTCTTTAAAACCGAATCGAGTTAACAAAGGTAATGATTTTGCATCATTAAAATATATGGGGATGATATTTTATTTAATTGTCAAGGAGTCAATGTTTTGTTTGAGAATTTTGGTGGAAGAACGAGGCGATATCATCGTTTGCAATGAAATGCACAAGATGCATATTAAACAACACTTCATGGAGGTTTAACGAGGAAAAAGTTTTTATCGCTAAATGAGGCTGATCGTCATTATTAATGTAAAATTGATATTTCCCCCGTAAATAAACCGCTACAGATGATTTGGTTCTTCTAATGAGCTGGAGACATGATCGAGGCTTACTTTTTCAACATTTAAGAAAACGATCGTCAATGGCGTCAAATGGCGGTTTTAAAATGCCACATGCCATTATGCCAGCAGTACCATTCATTTATGATAGGAAGCCATCGAAAACATGGAACTGGCTTCCAAGATCGTGGGATTTGATACCGCTGAAGTTGTTGACCAATGGGGACAATCCAATGATCACTAACTTATTACCGAACTGGCAGTAACCACCGATCGCACATTAATGAAATATTCAGCACTCAAGGTAACCGTTCAGAAGAGTTTCCGTAACGAAAGTCAGTTCCAATCAGTTCCAATCGGCCTTAAACTCAGCTTCTCCATTCATTTGTGTGTGCGAAGTTTTATTTTTTCCACAAAGAATAGGACCTACTTTTTAACGCCGATACCGAACGTTCTCATGACAGTTTTATACACTTGGATGTTTGTCAGACTTTCGCAAGAGCTATGGCAATAAAAAAACTTAGATGTTGGTACTATTAAAATTTGAATCAGGGACCCGTAGTGCAACGTACTAACCACATATCAATTTCCTTCAAAGTATGGGTAAATAAGGTCGTACAATATGTTGGTTGGTTATCCGTTTTTGGTTTGCCAATATTTTAAAGCATTTTAAATATTTTCGTATGACATCAATTTGGAGCGTTGTCAAACTACTTCATTCCCTTAAAACATGACCATTCAATTTCATCCGCCAATATACAAAATACGTCAATCGCATTACGCCATTACGCACCGATGAGTTGAAAATACCTTTGACAACTTTTGATTGCGATGTCATAACCATTAAATGTACATTAGTGCAACATCAGGATACAAACAGGCCCTGTCCAGTGTCCACTAAATGATCGCAAATATACTCTCGATGTTGTATAAAAATGGCGACTTAATTACACACTCTCATCGGCTTTTGTAAGTCGCTAATTAGTTTTAAAACAAATTAAATATTTTCCACTATAATGGTGTATACAACTAATTTAAAACACACGGTTAATTAAATTTCTTTACAAACAAAAGTTGTCTTTGTTAGGTGTTATTTGTTTTTCTTTTCTTTTCACAAGAATGGATTTTTTTTTATTGCATCCTTGGACAATTGTGCAATGGTCCCTCAAAAGGGGCAAGGCATTGCCATTGTCTTACCTGCTTCTTGCTCGCTTTATCTTCACACAGATTGTCCTTAATAACAAATAAAAAAAAACAGGCACAAATAGTTTTTCATGCCAATGTAAATCTTAATCTAGGATAAAGGACGTCAAATTCCACTTAGACTCCTTGTTGTGCTGTGGACATTTTGTTTCGCTGTTGTTGCATTCATCTGTTTGTTTGTTTCTAGTTAATGTTAGTTCCCTCTTCGGGATTTTAACATTTCCTTTTTAAATTTGTGTGCTTCTACCTTCGTTTATGGAAATCAAGGATTCATTTTTTTTGTAACTTTTCCAACAATGTCAGGGTGACTTTTGTGTGAAGGAAAACTACTTTCTTTGGGAACAGAATTGTTTGCTAAATTTGTATTCTTCATTATTACTGTACACATGCAATTGCTTTTTGTTGTATCCTTTGATTTTGTGCAACAGTGTTGTGTTTTATCGTCGGTGTCCTTTGGGGAAAAAGTTTAGATATTTTATAGTCTTTTGTGGTGCATACACAAAAGTTGTAAGAGATTTATTTTGGACTAAGTTTTGTTTGGGTGTAAGGTGATTATTTCGAATTAACTGCTGTTGCTAAGTTTTCTTTCTTAAATAAAGTGTTTTTCTTTTTGATAAAAGATCGTGGTTTGCTTTGGTGATAAGTTTTTTGTAATGCTTATATTTAAAATGGGGCGATAGTAAGGTTATTCTTGTATCTTCACTGATACAAAGCATCAAATCCCTCTCATCCACAAGCAATCATATCTAACTGCCTGGGTACATATTGTTGCAATAAATGATCCTCACTAGAACCTTATACAACTACAAAAACAAATTATCCTCGGCAACATAGTCGCCTGATCGTATTGTTATTGAAAATGTTTGTGGATGCCTAACCCGTAAAATTTATAAAGAAGCTTCATAAACAATGATTTTCTTAAATTGCCTAAAAGGTTTATATTACATTCGAAGAATAGAGTTTTTCGAATTTTACATTACACATTATCAAAATTAAAACAAACAAGAAAAACCGAAAGACCCATTTTGAGTTTTGTTGGTATTGCGCTAGTGTCATATTTAAAAAATTGTCGTAAAATGTCAACTCACCCAGTGGTACCAAAGTGTTGTTATTTTTTCGCTGCGCACCCTATTGGTGATGACTTCAATAAACTTCTGTGAAGTAACAACTTGATTTGATGTTTTACGAAATTCAGCAAGGGTAATATAGTTATTTTTATTTTTATTATATTTATTTATAATTTGTTGTTCACAGAATTCTGTTAATTTTGAAGTTCTAAGTTTTTTTGAACATCAACAGCCTTGTTCATAAACTCATTATAAGGATCTCGCAGATCTGGAAAACAAAAACGCAAGAAGTCCAAATCGATACCCACCACCTATTCATCTATTTCAAAAGCTGCATACGACAGCATTTATAGAGACGTACTATACAGAGCCATGTCAAGTTTGTCATCTGTCTGTGCAGGATGACAGAATTCTCGCTACTCCATCACGACCTCAACGACAAGTTCGATACTAAAAAAGGATTAAGGCAAGACGATGCGCCGTCACGGGACTGCTTTTATTTGATTCTTGAGAGGATTGTGCGAAAATACCGAACCAGCACCAGAGACACAACATTCCAAAAATCAGTGCAACTACTAGCATACGCCTACGATATTGACATCATAAGTAGGACTCAACGTGATATCGTAGCCACGTTTAGTATGTATAGAGAAGGAAGACGCAAAAATGCTGTCAACGCGAAAGGACACAAAACATCGACGAATTGGACTTTGTCTACCTCGGCTCCGCTATTAACTCTGACAACAACATCTCGTCAGGAATTAAACGAAGAATTACTCTTGCCAACCGCTGTTTCTTCGGGATAAGAAGGCAATTTTGTAGTAAAGCCCTCACTCGAACTACTAAGGAGATTCTATATATGACCCTGATCAGCCCAGTCCTGCTCTACGGCGCTGAAGCATGGTCAGTATCAAAAGAGGATGAGAAAAATTCTTCGAAGCATCTTCGGTCCCATTTGCGTTGACGGGCTATGGAGACTAAGATTCAACCAAGAACTATACGAGCTGTACAGCGACATGCCCCTCGTCCAAAAACTTCACATTTTAAGTTTAAGATGGATATGACGAAAGAGTATACAACTACAAGAGTGCGCATCTCATACAACGAAAATTTACTATGAGGGGTACTGATATTGATACCATAGTGTGCACATTGCCATGTCAGCATCAAGCAACAGCATAGCCGATGCATACGAACGACAAGAATTTCCCATCGCGCTTAACGCCCGCGTCTGTAACAGCTACAACATTTTTAGCTGGGATGCGTATTTTATAGTTATATACCTCTTTGATATAGGACATGATCCGGCTCGCAGAGCCTTCGATTCAGTCGGACGCAGTAGAGGAAGACCTCAACCAACTTTGAATGAGCAACTGGAGGTAGTTAGCTTAGGACTGGGCTTATTGGATAGACATGTTGGTTGAGGCCCAGGTTCATTTCGGACTGCAGCGCCATTAAAAGAAAGAATAATACTCAGACGGCTGAGCATCAAAGTTACCATAAATTCAATTGGTAGTTGAAAAAAATCGTCCAGCGTATCAGCAGTTGTGTTTCACGGTTTTATTTATCTTAAAGGTAATTCTTCATACCTACAGCCTCAACATTGTAAACGATTGAGCCAACATAAGTCAACAAAATGTTATAAATGTGTTAAAAACAAAGTTGTCGCCATTAGTTTCACAACCATAAAAATTATCACTTGGAAACTCTGTAATTTTAAATTTCCCTATTTTTGGTAATTTATTTGACACAAACTATTATGGGTGGGGAAATATTTTATGAATACGAATTTGTGTGAGCCTGAATAAAGGCTGTATAAATACTTATGCACTGTATAACTATACAACCGTTGAGATGTGTTTAAGTGAATTCTAATGAATAAGAGGGCAAATGTATATAGGTTGTGATCATCTGGTCGCAAGAAATGATCATTTAGTCGTCAATCCCATTACGTTTTCTTCCGAAAGTGGGCGTGGCCATGGGTTGATTTTAAAAATAATTAATTTTTGTACTGGATTCAAGAACAAAGAGCTCATTTAGAAAATTTCACCTAGCTCGAAATAGTCAGATTGACTTTATACCCATATGGAATATGCTATGAGATGAGGTGCGCGTGTGTTGAAATGATCTGTAAATAATATGTTTATTATATTATTTTCGAGGTACACTCTCCAATATTTCGAATTTCCTTAAACATTTACCAAAAATCGTAAT
The DNA here is from genome assembly GCA_932526625.1 of Rhingia campestris. Lineage (NCBI taxonomy): Eukaryota > Metazoa > Arthropoda > Insecta > Diptera > Syrphidae > Rhingia > Rhingia campestris. The sequence continues at coordinate 46,412,105 of OW052182.1, read as the reverse complement.
TTTTTTTGAAAAACACCCTCTGAAATTTTGGATACAAAATAACAACAATTTCTGGCGCAACAGACTCGTTAGTGCCCGGCCCATGGCCTAGATTTATCTCACAACCATTCATGTGTGCGTGTGTACTTCTTGCACGTTGGCGGGACCTCCTGTTTGAAGCCGAATCGGAACGGCTAAGTTGAGACAATATTTTTCTTGATAATTGATTCTACTAGTATGATTTGTCAGATCATCACGAGAGGAGGGCCAATGCAAATCATTAGGGTGTTGCTGCGGCTGGGAATCGAACACAGACCTTTTGCGCGATAGTTCATCATACTAACCATTGCACCACTAAGCATTGATGGTTTAACCAATAAAGTCGTTTTTTTTTATCAAATTTGACATTCTAGCTTTTAATTTATGGTCTAAAAATCGTGTCAGCGATTGACGAAAGCACCAGACAGACATGGCTCAGTCGACTAATAGGGCATCGACTACGTATGCATGCATGTAGAATCACGCTTCCTCGACACACAGCGCAGTACTCATTTGTGTGGTTATCGAAGACTAACGTTGGTCGACATTATTAATATAAAAATATACTCTCCGACTTTACATGCGCAAACAAGAAAATATCTAAATTTTCTGCAATCATTCATGCCGCATGCATCACGTAGTTAAAAAAATACACTCACAGAGTGCATGCGGATTCACTTTACTGTGCATACAGGCATGTGTAATGTGTGGACCCTATAAAAGATTATGATAGCTATAAGAATTATGACATTTTTTTCCAGCTCTAAGAATTATGATATTTTTATAACAAAGCAGAATCTGTCTACTAAGGAACAGATGACGGTATCTAGTGCTATACTTAGTTGTACTCGCTGTAAACGGAAATTTCTAATTTCTCGTTCTCTAGTAAAGTTGGCAATATTCCCACTGTTTGATGCTTTCCCATTATTTGGCATTGGCTTTTTGCAAACTGTGTACAATTATTTTTTATTGAATATGTAAATTATGTTTGAAAAAATAGACACTACGTTCAGGTTCACCCACTGCCCTATCTATCCTTACTAAATTATATATGCCTTTAAACTGCAATCTGAGCACATTTTTGCTTGCATGTCCTTTCTGTATTCTGCACCAAAATGTATTCATACTACAGCTGAGGATCTCTTCCTGTGCAGCTATGCCTCCTACAATTGTGCAATATGATGAACAAAACAATCTACATCTACGAATGGTGTTCCGGGATAGGTTTATTTTTTGCAAATATCTGAGTGTCTCCCATGTTGAACATCAGAAATGCATTAGCCCGAGGCATCCTATAAATACAGCTATACGTGCTTGACTACACATATATGTATATATAATTTTTGTTTTTTTTGTATTCTCTTCGTCTTTGGAATTTTCAACAGAATTGTTATCTACATTCATGTCATTCCGCCGCCAGTTATACCCAAAAAGATAATTCGCACATATTTTCCGTTCACTGTTGCTGCCATTCCATGCCGTAGTAACATGATAAGCCTAAGAGCTGTCAAAAGAATGCTTACGATTAGGAATGCCACCTCTGGGTATAACAAGGATAAGAGGTGATTTCATATAAATAACTTCCATCATATCATCGAATTACTTTCTAAACGCATGTGATAATGTCACAAAGGGGTTGAACGAGACATAGACAACGGTATCGGCCTATAAATAGTATCAAATATCGAATTGCGTTTTACAGGGGTGTAGGCTTTGATACCTGACAATAATGGCAGCAAATTTATCCTTAATCGAATCAAATGTTGCATGGGGACCTAATTGCTCCTTGTACGCATCCGACCGACCAAAATACACAACCAGGAGTATAATCAACCGAGCAACCGACACCGGTCAGTTGTACAGGACTCGTTTTATCCCCTGAACCATGATGGTAACGCACAAGCTCGAATTAAGCAAAATGGAACACAAATTAACTTGTAGCCAATTTCGTCCTTTAAATAGGTGCAACATATACACTTGAATGTTAGATAATGGGAAGTGTACAGCAAACATGGATACGGTGAGACATCAATGACCAAGAGTCATTTTAAATAGTCCTTTGTTTAGACTAAAACGCATACACTCTCCGTATCGAAGTACATCGATATCGGTTGGAAATTAATTGCTATTGCGCATATAAATGCCATGCACACCGGTGTCGGTTGGCAGAATCCTTTTTGGGAAATGGTATACAGATAGGATGGTTTGGATTTCAGGTGCCGGAAATTCGTTTGGCTATTATGAAATTACAAGTCCTGCAGCTGGTGTATGACGCACTAAATGTTGATTCGATTGGATGGGTGTTCTAACAAATTATTGGAATTTCGAAATCAAGGCAGTGGGGGTAAGAAGTTGATACAATCTGTTTCGCCTAAGGCTGTTGTGTATGAGATTTTTTTTTTGTGAAATTAGAACACTAATTGGAATGTTCGGATTGTATGTGGGACGATAACGACTTGGATTAGGATGTCTTTTCATTTCATTAAAGTTCATCAGGATTGTTATCTTTGAAGTCACATTACTGTAGAGGGTAGAAATGTAGCCTGATGTATCCGGTGTGCGCTGCGAGCGATGTATTGAACAACTTTTTAACTGAGTACTGAAAATGACATGTATACTGAATGATAACAAGGTTTGTGAAAGTTCACCCACGTTCATTAATTCAGTTTCCGAAAAAAATTCGTCAAAAGATGTGGTTCAACAATCAATATATAAGGGTCTCTTTGTCCTCATTTTCGAACAAAATGACACTATAATGTCGAGAGCCTACAAACTCCACCACAGTAACTTTTTTTGATACTGCGGTATTTCAAAAATCACATTAGCGTTTTCCAGATCTAAGATACTAAAATTTTGTTCGTAAACGTACTCTTCATTTTGGAGATTTACCGCACCAGAAAGCTATTAAAAGGGCGTGGTTCATTTGTTGACGTGCATGTAATGGCAGCAGATGTTGATATGTTGATTGACCTACGACTTAATGACGAAAAAATCTCGAATCTCTAGCTTTTACAAAACGCTTATTTGTATATAACTATATACTTTGAATATAACAATGCTAAGACTTGCACTTAGATTATGCTTTACATATCTCATAAAGATCATTCAAGACGAATTCCTTAAATGCAATTTATTGACACTAAATATCCACAGTAGCTTTTGGCTCACACTCCTCACGTGTTCACACGACTACACATATCTAAAGTCCCTAAAAACAATGCGAAATATCTATACGTTTCCTTAATTGATACAAGAAATATTTCCAACCCTTTTAATCTGAATTCCCACAAATCAATCTCGATCTCCAGATAATCGTACCGCTAACCAATTCGACCATGTACCTATAGATGCGTGGGGTAACATCAAATCTGAACATTTTCTCGTCGCAGCACAATTCAGACCTTAACTGTTCAATGAGAAGAAGCTACGAGTGGTACAGAAAAAGTGACTTCATGATGGGCGCCTTCGTGTACCGGAGATAGCTAGAGTCACCAACTGAATGTCTTCTCGCTGCGTCATCAACCTCCTCCAATATGAATATCAATTTAAAAAAAAAAGCAATTTCCTTAAAGAGGCAGCCAAATCCACCTGAGACTACCAGCCACCTCCGAAGGATACTTGTGGTATAATGATACCAAAAAAAGTTGACAGAAAAGGCACTTATCAAGGCGATGCAACGCAAAACCAGCTGCGCCAGAAAACGGGAAGGGAATGAAATCCTGCCGCGAATGATAGCAGCCATGCATCGCATAGAGTTCTATAGAACAATGATGAAACTCGGGATACAAATGTAACACCTTTAACTAAAAAACACGAGATGCAACGTTCTATTTGGAAGCAGCTCATCTCAACTTTTCAAAACATGTACCGGATTCCAAAAGAAGATCCACTATCATGCGATTTCGTGCTGGAACAGATAGTGCGTTAGGCCAGTGTTAGCATGGGAGGCACTGTATTCAACAAATATTTCCCCAGCTACCGGAAACAAGCGGAACCAGCTATTGATGAACAAGCAAAATGCATTTGTATTGTTGTTAACAATGTACTGTCGAGCCACAAACGTGTAGATGAAATGGCACTGTTGCAACAATATTGAGGAGTCAAAAGTAACCTCCCGAATGGAAGTACGAGGAACACCCTTAGAAAACGGTGGACTTCAAAATTCCAAATTCATGCTTCAACGGAACCTTATCCTACAAGTCTTTTTTTACGGCCGGAGCCGAGTTTTGAACAACAAACAGGAAAGCGGAACGAATATTAGGCATTTTCGAATAAAAAAAATTCTTCGTCCAATTTCGGTCTCGAATGCGAGAAAGGCAAGGGCTATATTGAGCGACCGTATTGCTCCAGCTAAGGGAATCCCAAACTTTAAATTCACTATGACATTGAAAAAAAAAAACGTCCTGATTGAGAACCAAGCGATTGCGGTTGACAGAGCGTTCAGACTGAATGACTGAACGGAAGGCTGTCTTCTTTCAAACAGAGACGTTCAAGTCTTAACAGATCGTGATTTGGACTCAATATACGCACTAAACTTCACTTCAACCAACACATTTGTTCAGGTCCAGCTAAAACCTGATTGCCTACTTGATATGACTCAAAAGCGTGCGAAAAACAACTGATAGGAGACTTGACCGTAGCGAACTCCATAGTATCGCTTGAACATTATAGAAATGTGTTTAGTCTTACACTCCTTTAGCGTTATTATCACAAAAAATGCTTAAAAGAAATAACCACAATAACCAAATAACCTCTTCAACAAGTAAATTGTAACAATTTCTGTGTCATGAATGCTAATCTATTTACCGCAAGCCAATTTTCATACGTACGATGAAATTAAGAGAATCATGGGTATCTTCTCTTGTCTCATTCTACATTTCCCTAATGCCCGCGTTGTTCTCAAGCGCATAAAAGTAATAAAAAAGTCAAATATTATCCACGGGACAAATGTTCGTAAAGTCCAAAGCTGGTTAAAATTGTTAAGTCTATATTCACCAGTCAAATGTCATAAATTATCCAGTTGCTTTTAACACATTTGACACATTATCCTGTATGTTTACAAGAATACATACCAATGAATTAGAAGTATCGAGAACCTATACAAAGTACAAGTATTTTGTCTCAATCTTTTCAAGTACTATCTCCTAATTATATTTTCTTGGTACTACAATACTGAAAAATATATTTTGAAGCATGTACTTCTATTTGACAAGTACTAACAAATATACTTGAAAAAGGACTTCTTATTTGTGATTTATAAGTTCCAATGGTTAGTTACTGTAATGCAGTAAAAATATATTTTGATAGATACTTTATAAATTACCACACTGCACTAATGAATTTCTGTCAGTTATCATTAAAAACAAAATGGCTGTTTCACACAGTAAGTTGGTAAGTAAGTTGTTTTACCGAAAAGTTGCTTTTACACTTTTTGAACTTAATACGTGATGAAATACTTTCGAAATAGAACCGAAATTAAGCAAATATTTCAGCTAACAAAATACCACTGCACTCGAGTGAATATTCGGATTGATTTCTCATAAATGAATTTTTACTTGAATTCCACAAATTAACCAGCACCCACTATTAGAACCAGCGTTGCCAACTAGAAATTTCCAAGGAAATCACATGACAAAGGATTATGAAGAGAAAGGATATCATTCTTGTTCTCCATATAATTTACGACATACCCATCAGCTGCGATTTAATCTCACAATCTGGATGAATGTCATCTCACTCCAATTCCCTCGTCCGAACACGAACATAAAAATTCCAAGGAAAAAAAAAACATTTTCATTACTATTGTGTACTCGTACACTTATCCATTCCACCTTATGATTTCCTCCAACTGAAAAACAAAAACCTATCTAGATATAATTTTATCGCCTCCCATTTAATTTTCCGCCTTTGCTTGGGTCGGACTGGAATTCCATCCATTTAAAGAAGGATCATGTCCTGTGTGATTTTTATTACAATCATCATAAAAAAAAATTTAATGGTGCATATGACTTTGCATATCTCGCGCTTATGTAAAGCACTACGGTGTGTCAGTGGCGGGCCGCACCGTGGAATGGATTTAATTAAAGGATATCATATTGTGTTGCGATGAAATATAACATCGCATTTCATGAACCATTTATTGCGCTCCCTGGATGTGCTCCAGTACATTGTCTGTCCCGCAATTGCTTTCGGTTTGGCGTAATTAAATCCTTCTCCCGTGAGTTGTATATGAATGAATGTCGACGTCGTCATAGTCTACGTTCGTCGTCCTTCTCATCTCACAAAAGGAGCAGTACCGGGAGAAATTCTCACTTTTACATTGTTTATGCAGTTTGTAATGATTCTATTTCTTTTGTGATGGTGTACACCACCACTCCACGCTGCAGGTAATTAAACCATCAAGTGGTAGCTGGAGTGTAGGACTAGTTGCAGAAGTGCTTTATAGCTGCAACTGTCCTGCAGGATGTTATTTAATTTCAACTCTTGATGAGGAATTTAGGTCCTCTTTGGATAGGCTAACAGACAATTAAATGGGGAAATGGGCACCCGGAAAGTTTTATTCGGACGATGAAGATTTTTTTGTATATGGGAACGAGTGAGACAGAGAGGGTGAATCTGTGTTGGAATGTAATAGTTGTGTTATGTAAACACTCTAAAGATGTTTACAGAAAATGCGGAATTTAAATCTAATTCGTAGGGCAAAACTTTCATCGGTTGGTAAGTTTATTTAAAGTTCTTCTTGGCGATTTTTGCAAGAAGTCTCATAGGGGTTGCCGCTGTAGGATGAACGATACTGGTTTACAATAAAATTTACTTGAAAATAAGGAAATCTTGTTAATTAATATTATAAAGAGGTTTTTATTAAAGGAGTATGATGTTAAGCAGCAAGCATTTCCACCAGCTGCTTAGCGGGCATAATATCGAGAGAGTGATTGGTAAGAAACCAGCCCACCTCCAGTCAACATTCCCTCACAGCATTACAGAAGTAAGAGCAGCCATAAACAAAACTGAAGAACAACAATGTTTCTATAAAAGTGTGCATGCAATAAACCATCAATAAAATATGCCCGATGACTGGAAAATCAGCACCATATGTTCCATAAACAAAAAAGGAGATCACATGTCTTGCACTACCTACGAAGGTATTGCTGCTAAATGTAGCATATAATATCTTATCCAACTTACTGTGTGGACTTCATAAGCCTTATTGGCACGTACCAGTGTGGCTTCCAGGTCGACAGATCGACCATAGATAAAATGTTCACACTTAGGCTAATCCTGGAAAAGACCAACGACTTTAGAGTCGAAACACCATTTTTATTGAATTTAAGGCAGCATATGATAGCATCCATCGGCTGGAGCTTTATAAAGCGATGGCACAATTCGGGATACCATAAAACTAACGAAGACAACACAACGTTCAGTTTCGAAACAGCTTATCTAAAGTTTTTCAAATTAGTTATCATGCGATTTTTGAATCTCGCAATGGATCAGGTAGTCGTAGGGCAGGAGTTAATACGTAAGGCACTATCTTCAACAAACCCGACCAAACGCGGTGGTCGTGTAGTTAACGAGGGCAAGACAAAGTATATGCTATCAACAAACAACTGTCAACGCACATCCTTGGACATAATTCAATAATGATATCAACCATTTTGAGGTAGTTAAAAAGTTCATCTAACATACCACGAACGACACCTTTGTGGAGATACGGCGAAGATTGTTCCTAGGAAATCGAAGGTACTTCGGTTCAGCAAAACAACACTCTTAACCCGAAAGTTCAAATGTTTACTGGAATCATAGGATTGGAACATACTTTACGGCGCCGAATGTAGAACAATAAGCAGGAAAGCGGAGCAAATATTAGGCACTTTCGAAAGGAAAGTTCTTCGTCGATTTTTTGTCCTTTATGCGAGGAAAGCAAATGGAGGAGAAGACCCTACCACGAACTGTATGAGCTGTACCAAGATGTGGAGGTAGTACAAAAGGTAAAAACACGTAGATTACATTAGCCCGGCCACATCGAGCGATTCATCAATAATGCCATCGCGGATGCCAGAGCACTTGGACTGAATAACGGGCAGCAACGTGCCCAGGATCAAAGAGCATGGAAGGTTGCATTGTGTCAGGTATTAGGTCAAAAAAAATATTTCGGTTCATGAAAGGTGGGGCATGAATGGTCGATTTGGATTTTAGATTTAGATTTATTAATTTGTAAAGTCTTAACACTTTAAGACAAAATATCGATAGTGGATAAAGCTCGGCCGAAGAATAAGGTCACCATTGAGGAAAAGCGACAGCATTCTTTTAATGGCATATATAGCCAGAAGCTGATTTTTCTTTTTATACCATATGCATGGATAAAGCCCGTTTTGTATATAATTTGGATAAAGTCAATGAATACCGCCAATTATTTTGTGTTCATAAAAAGTCCTGCCAGCAATTTAGAATCTTTGCAAATTTAATTTCTAAACAAATTCGACATTGAAATTCTACTGAACCCAGGACTAAACCTAATTGCCAGAATGATTGCGTGTATACTCTCCGATAGTCGGCTCCACCTAAAAACAATATTTATATACAAACAAACGATAGCGCTTTCTCACAATTGAATTGGAAAATTTAGCCGCACCAGCTGCCACTGCTGCGGATGTTGCATGAAATTACACAATTTGCATGAAACCAGAGTCCCACTGGCGAAAATTAAATCCGCGAATTTGCATTCTCGAGTGTTGCTGATAATGCAATTACATTCCCGATTATTTGCCGAATATGCGTATTTTAACATTTTCCGATAGAGTTGCCACCATCTCAACCCACTCCAGACCACCGAAACATCCTCCTAATCGACCGTAAATACCATCAGCGTTATTCGCCAAACGCAGCTTACAAAATTTCCTCTCAAAATTTTGCAAAGTATTGGCACACATCGACAACAACAAAAAAAATGCGCATACTGTTCACCGATTAATCACTACTACTACGCCCCCTTGTGCACACAAATAGCACTATGAACGGAACCGGCCGCGGCACCGAGAAACTGTGTACATTGTCCGAAAAATCCTCTTCCTGGGCTAGTAAACCCGATCCTTCTTGATGTTCCCTTGGAAATTTGAGTAAATTAATAACATAAATCTGCAACAAATTTGACCATCCGGACGAATTGCATATCCTGTATCTGGTGTGCTACATCGTGCCTGATAAACGGGGCGGCAGATACTTTGGTTTGTAACGGGCGGACTTGTGCCAGGACATAGCTAAACGGATGCTTTCATCCGGTTATGATAGGATGAACCCATTAAGGTCGGCCGTAAAATGCATGCATATGAAAGATCCTGCACACAGTGTGGGTGAGTGGTGAGAAACGCGAGTGTTGGGCTAGACCCTCGGGCTGAATGGCATGGTACTCTCCAGTGTGCATCTGCTGATAGTAAACCAACGCAATGTGGGTGTATATAGAATGCGCTTCCAATCAAATTGGCGCTTCAGATTCGGTTGTGTTGGCGGGTGGTGTGCTTCGTCAGTGATGTTGTGTATAGTGTTGGCCTCGGGATCTATTCGGAAAATTGAAGCTTTATTGATGTTACCCCAGCACCCATCATCAGGGAGCACGTGGAGGACTTCTGTTTGCCATGAGCAATCACTTGTCAATGGGTGAATAGGTTTTTTCAAATTTCAAAATAAACAGGATGCCTGGAGGAGCAGCAACGGAATTCGGAGAGAAAAAAACTCATTTTAATTAGTGCAATTGGATTCGGGAGGGTTTTTCTATACAGTCCCGGCATTGTCCTTTGTTGAACAGACCCGATAGAGGAGTGAAAGGGTTTTTGTTTGGCTTGTTTGCATGTATTTCGATTCGGAAAATATCTATTAGTGTTAAATTTTGCATCCATTTTGATATCAGCTTTCGAACCAAAAGAAGTGGGATTTTTTCCCAGTGGAAATAGATGGTGTGTTGGATATAGAGGATGGATTAAACTGCACTTAGCGTTCACTTCGAAAGCGCATTTAGTTGTTTTGTTAATTTCTTTACATAGCTTGCAGATAAAGATGCAAAGTGGGAGGTTCCTATACAATTTGATAATCACTTCATTCTAAGTTTTTTACGTCTTAGACGGTTTCTTGTAGTAGCGGATGAGGATCGTTTCAGGATGAAGTCATATCGTTTGATTACATGGACAATAGTGCTATGTTATCAAAGTTTAAAAGAAAAATCTTGAGACCATTGGATAGATATTTGTATTAACGAAGATCCTTTAAAAAGACAAAGACTTTCTATGTAGAATATTTCTAAGCGGTGTCAGGATTCCTCTGATTTAGACACAAATCGAAATGGAGAATAGATTCGTTAAATCAGAGGAATCCAGGCGCTTTTTGATTGTCATGGCTGGTTCAGGTGTATTATGGCAATAACAGACTATACAGTCCAAAAAGCTTTGAATACTCTTGTAAAGTTTGGCCTTAAAACATCCACTATACTTACTAGTCTGTAAACCAAGTCAAGCGAATGGATTTAAAGACGATGCTCTTGTAAGACCTCAAAACATCCACAATTTTGCTGTGTAGCTCAAAGCTCTCTAAGTATAAGCCTACGAAGACGTTAAGTAAAGGCTTTGTATGGGCGCCAGTTGTATAACAATAGGAAGGTAGTGGATCGATAGCAAATGAATGGGCGGATAGAACAGCATTACAGTCGTTAATGTGACACAGTTAAGGAAGAAGTTAGAATATCTACGTTGTAAAATTTAAATTGATATTTGAAATTATTTTTACCGGTACTGTATCTTCTGCTGTTTTTAAGATATATACGAAATTATAACCAATTTTCTTTTAGATGTTTGTGTGCTACTTTCGTATTACCCTACCCCCATTCAAGGAAAAAAATTCAATCAAACTTACAAAAAAATACATTCATATCTCATCTGCACTTGCTTCTGTATAAATATATACCCGTTGATATATCCAGACAATTTAGAAGTATTGTCACAAAATTCAATTTGCTACAAGTCAATTTTTATTACGTTTTTCTTTTTAACTTTCTCTTACAAAGAGAAAGATATTGTTTTCGTGAAAATTTTCGACCTCGAGATTTTGATTGATTCTAACATTACGATGATAGCGAAGCCTAAAAAAGTGGTTTTTGGAATTCCGTCCGTCGGTCCGTCAGTCCGTCTGTCCGTGATGGTCTCCCCAGCCTAAACGGCTAGACCGATTTTCTTCAAACTTCGTATCCAAGCTTATTTTAGTCATAATTCTAGGCCATTTTTTTTGTTTGCTTTTAGCCATGTTAATAAGGGGACCTGCCATATAAAAATTACACATAACCTCAATTTTCTCAAAAACGGCTATAACGATTTTGATTAAACTTTATATATACTATAACCATATTAGTTCCAACAAAACTGCATACCCAGTTTTTTCGAGAAAATCCATATAACGGATTTTGTCATTTAGGCCATATAAGGAAAATTGATAATGTCTCGCAAACTATTATGTCAAATTGAATGAAATTTACTATATATACTACTTTTACAGCTTGAAGCAATTCCACATAATTAGTTTTAGCCCAACTATCACTAAACGGAATTTTCCGTTTTGGCCAATAACAAAAAATCATTATTATTCCCATAGACACCGATTCCTTTAAATTTCGTAGTAAACGTTCGTATAATCACATTTCAACATTATTCATATCATTTTAAGAATTAATAATCAAAATGCGTACTATTTGATCTAACACCCAACTCGCTGTGAAAGAGAAAGTTGCGTACGACCCAGTCGTGCACCCACCACTCGTTTATTTTATGAACAATCCTAACATACACAAATCCTTGTTCCTGTCTTCTGTTGCAAGCTCCCCCTTATACAACATTTTAAACAAATGATTAAGTACATACTCCCTATATGACGTCAATTGTGATGCCAATGCAAACATGAACAAATGGAACTCGAATTGTCCTTCTCTAGCAGCAAATCCTGAAGAGATTTTTGTTTCTCCTTGAAAAGATTATGTTGGAAAGTGAAATTGAATTCCTGTTCTCATCTGGATAAGAGTGTGCTCATCGATATTATCGCTAGGATTGTTTAAATTTGCATAGCAAAGCAGGAAAAAGTATCTCTTAATGTATTCCATTGTATCTTTGAAGTTAAATAGCGCATAAATGCAAAAAGATGTTGGTGATTTATTTACCAACGAAAGGCAGGAAATAGATTATATGAAGAATGAGGGAAATTGTTGGAAACTACGAGAAGTGAACAGAAGACTATTGGTACGAGAAATGGAATCAATCACGCTCTACTATACAAGGTACATTACATTTGAAGTAGTGGATGCAAAAAAAAACAATTAGGTGGATTTCAAGCTGGGTGCACCCTGAATCAATGGTTCAACTTAAGGTTTATACACAATCTTAAATACTGATCTTTTTTAACAGATCAAGGAATTGCAAGTCTGATAAGCTCCTCAGGTGAGGAACTAGCTTATGCTTGGTATTTTTACCGATCTAAGGAATTACAAATGCTCAAAATGCAATTATAAACATTAGGTGGAAACAGTGCTAACACATCCAAGTTAACAAAACACATTTTTCCAAAGATGGATCTGGACAATTGACGGCATTGGGTTTTGGAGGATGAGATAGTTCTCATTTGTTTGTGGTCTACGTACCATTTAAAAATAATATTAAGTGATTTTTCAAACTAGGACGTTAAGATCTCAAAACGGATACAATGAGAAGGTAGGACGAAATTTCTATGCTCTAATTGGTACAATAATGAACCTCAATGGTGGTCTTAGTGTGATCGGTAGATAACAGATGACAGGCACTAAAACCCTCCTAATTCAGTGATGATATTCTGCGTATTATTTAATTTAAAAACACATAAAAAAGAAAATTTATTATACTTGCTCAAATTTTTGGCGTTAATGAGCTATGAAACAAATTTGAGAGCCCGCATTGCTGTTTGAAATAAATGTAGATATTTACCTGCAAGAAAAAGAAAAGAAACATTTATTAATAAATTTATATTGAAACAAAAGGAGTAACTAATTCATTCATACATAATTGTAATTATTTGATATTTTTGGCATTAGATTATTAAATTTGGTTGCGACAATTAGCCATGCAAATCATAAAACACCCTTTTTAATACATGTTAGGGCAAATAAGACCACTTAATGTTTAACAAAAACCTTTTTTATTTTTCAATATAATTGATTTTTTCGTTTTGCAGGTTATAATTGAGTTCTTGAAAATTATAATAGACAACAACGCATTCAAATTATTGATTTTTTCTACTCCTGTCAATTATCAATTGTTATTGAAATATCGCCAATATTTTAGTTTAAGATTAAAGTTCACACACCCTTCATAATTTTAAGTTTGGTCGACCGTTTTGAGAGACGGGGTTCAGTGGCCGACCGTCTTGAAAGAAGTACTCATCGAAATATTCGTACGTGGAAGCCGTCAGCAGAGTGTTGCAAATGATCGATTTGTCCCAACTCGTCGTCGTTCGAGCTAATTGGGCATGTCCAGAACAACATTGCGGAGAGTTTTTAAGTTGGATCTTAAAATGTACTCATATAAAATTCAAACATTGCAAGCACTGCTAAACCACCGACAACGACTGCAATACGCTATTAGTTTTAGACAATAAGCCACAGAAATAAATTTTTTAAATAAGAGGAAACCACACTTAAGTGTTGATAAAACTTAAGACCCGATTTAGGTGGCTTAAGTGTTGGCTTAACTTCTGTCAGAGAATTTTTTTTTGGATTGGACTTACTCCATGGGTGATGTCCGACCTAAATTCGGGTAGTAACAGTATTCGCAGAATATTCCCGTTTGGTGTATAGGTGCAGGCGCGTAACTAATAGATTACATACGAACCATTCACTTGTTGTAATTGGCTTTTAAATGACTGTTAAACCCAAAAAACTTAACCCCAAACTAAGCTTTCCGTTTTGCTTAGCTAGGCAACGGCTTAACCTCTCACTGTGAAACCGGGCATAAGCTCTAGATTATGGAGCTGTAGCATCAGTCACACCCTTTTAGATACACTATTTGGTGTGGTGTTATGGCCCAAAAAGAGGTCGGGCTACATTTCTTCGAGAATGAGTATGAAATGCCAGAAACGATTTTCGGGTCTTCCTGAAGAGCAATGGTTGACAAATTTTTGCGGCCAATGACAGAGCAGCATCGTAATTCAAGGTTCCAACAAGGTGTAGCGAATGTGCACACTGGTAGGAAAACTATGGACCTAATGAGTAAAATATTTGGCATACGTTTGATTTCAAAAAAAATCAGATATTCATTGGCCACCTTGTTCACCATATTTAACTGCGCCGGACTTTTTTTTATGGGGATACTTAAAATCCAAAGTGTATGTTAATAAACCCGAGGCCATATATAAGACAGCTAAAGCAGAATATTCGAGACGAAATACAGAAGCTATAACCAGAAACATTAAGTGTTGGAATGGAAAACGTCCTAAAAGAGCCAATGTCTGTATCAAATTGGTAGGCATTTGTCTGACGTCATTTCAAATTCCATAAAATGCATTTCCTATATAAATAATTAAAGCTAATAGTTTTTAAAGCTAATAGTTTTTAAAAGAGTTATACGTGTTTAACATTGGAATCTCTTATTTGACCCACCCTGAATATACGAGTTCTTTGTTTGTCACGAAAAATCGACAAATCAGTGTATTGATGGAAATCATTATTTGAGGTGCTAGTTTGGTTCATGCCATTTAATGTGTAACGATAACTTCATTTCAATGTTGCCTACAACTAACTCTTAAATGGCCCATTATGTAGGTCAAATTTTCGACCACTCTTTCAAGCATATCGGCCTGTATTCCATGAATAACACGAGTTATGTTAGCTTCCAAAGCCTCAATCGTTTTGAGTTTATTGACGTAAAAAAAAGATTTTATTCCCATAGAAAGTAATCCAATGGTGTCCAATCACAGGATATTGGTGGCCAATTGACAGGACAATTTCTTGAGATTATGTTTTCATCGAAAGTCTCCTTCAATAATGCGATTGATTCATTGCCCGTATGGCATGTAGTGCTTTGTAGCGATTTCCATTTGCAGTAGCAAGCGTTCCTTCCGCATTTTTTTAAAAATAAATATGGTCCTATGATGCAGCCTGTCCCATAAACCGCCCAAAACAGTGTGTTTGTTTTTTGGGGTTGCATTGGTAGCTGTTGAATTGTCATTGGCTGTTCATTGGACAAAATACGGCAATTTTGCTTATTAACGTAGCCGTTTAGTCAAAAACAAGCTTCATCACTTAAAACAATTTACGATAGAAATATGGATCAATAGCTGGTCCAAGGCCCACAAACCGAAATTACAACTTATATAGCTATAAGCTTTTAAACCAATATCACGCTTCAAAATACGCAACAACGTTCATCAGCGATACCCCAAGCCTTGAAAATGCCCGGGAATTGATTTATCACTGCCTTCAAGACTACTCTCTGATACTACAGCAATATTCTCATTCTTACGGGCACTACGCACTTTGGTTGTTGGATGAATGTCAAATAGTGCAAAATTGGTTCGGAGTTTAGTGATGGTTTTATGTATATTGCGTTCAGTTGGACGATTATGACGATCAAAATGGTGGAAGAAGCATTTATTTTTGAAATAAGTTTCCACAATTTGGGTTTGCTTCCCAAGATCGTTTCCTCTATATTCGGTCACATTTAAAAAAAAAAGCTTTTTCTTTATTGCATCCATGATTTTTTAGTTATCGGGCATGTTGAGCATTATCATTCAATCAAATTTTTTTACTGGGCTTTTATTTTCGAAATAAGTTTCCACGATAATTAGTAAGCGTTGTTCCGTGGTAAAGTCTATTCATGATGAAATGTATACTGAACTTAACATAAACGTCATATAGACAAGCCAGTTGACATATAATAACTGTAAAAACAACGCTATTAAAAAACGGATCACCAGTTATATGCCAGTTTACTGATCTTTAGGTTTGCTTCCCAAGATCGTTTCCTGTATATTCGGTCATATTTGAAAAAAAATTGGCCTTCATGTTGAGGATTGTCACCTCAGGTATAAATGGTAGGTTTAATTTTAGCATATAGTGTTTATTTTTAGATAAATTGGAGCCTCGTGCCTTGCCTATACAGACTATACCCTGGCAAGGTTTTTATATTTTTTATGGTTTTAATATTTTTAATAAATCGATTTAATTTTTTTATCAGCACGCCCTAAAGAATTTGTGAATACCCTTATAGTGTTTGAACACAGCTTGGACAGTAATAAAATTGAGTACGAGAAAATAAGATATACCGATTGGTTTCAAGTTTCTGTAAATTTTAATGGAGAGGAAAGACTGAGTTTGGTAAAGCATTTCACATTCCTTTTCATTGTCCTAAAAATTAATTTCTTTATTTTGTAGTACGCCCGAAGATAGGATTGAGGAAAATTGAACATTGGGGAAAACCAGCATTTATTTGGTGAGTAAGAGACGTTTCAGGTGGTAGTTTCTAATCCATAGAAGTTTCATCGATTTCAAAAGCACCCATTTTCGACTGAAGGACATTATGCCAAACCCTGTCAAATGCCTTTGAAATATGAAGTGCAATGATCTAGTTTTCGCTAACAAAGTGGATTGTTTGGTTCCACCTTTTGGTGAGATATGCACCAAATGCACCAAAGTACTTCAGTATTTGATGAGACTGAGCTCAATCTGGCAACGTGGAACTGGCTGCAAAATAAGCCTGCTCTAGAAAGGGACTTCTGGAATAGATATCATTGTAAATTGATGAAGTTGAATTTAATGTTTTTTACAAACGACTAAAAGTGTTTACTACCATTGGGACATAATAGAATAAACTTTTGGTCGTGAAAGACTTTGAAGCACTTAATGTGGGCATTTAATTAATTTATTTCTTTCAACCTAACAGCCTCTTTGCTGTTCGTTATCGCATCACCAGTAGTATCCATGACACTATCGAAAAAGCATAATAACCATTTAAAATTCTTAAAGAAACTCTTTAGAGTCGTTCATGACAGTTAGGAAGGCGTTTATCAGAATGATAGCAAAAGTTGTCGAAGAAATGATTTCCAAAAACCAAAACGAATGAAGATAAAAACATCTCAACAGATTTCGTTTTAACCTTTTCGCCATAATTGGAAAATGTTAAGATATAGTTTTGCAATTGATGCTTAAATTCTGAATACACCCCTTACTCGATAATATTATTCTTAAGAACAAAGAATATACGAGTAAATATATAGTAGACGATTTTATAGAGTTTAAAGTGGAAATATAAGCACGCTTGATATTACAGCCCTTTGGAATGTAAATCCACCTTCAGAAGCTCTAGTGATAAAATAATCATAAATTGATGAATATTTTTTCCAAAACTTCTGTAAACTACTTTGCATGCCAACACCCAAAAATTCTAGAACCAAATTAAATTTCAGAAATCCAATAAGGTCTTGATTCGTTTGTTCCACTTTACAATTTTTATGATTTCACTTAATTCATACCCCTCTCACCCCACACCATCCGAGCGATGAAGATCTAGACAAAAGAAACCAAACAATTTATGCATTTCATAGATATAAATTCTAGTGAGATTAAAAACATCTCCAAACTGCAGAGGGCTACGAAGAAGAAGATGTGGAAATTTTTGCTTTTGGATTACCATCATATTCCAAAAGGAAAGAGTACTCTAGAACAAAAAATCCATTTCTTTCGTATGCTAATAGCTGAATGGAGTATCCTCAAAAAAAAAAACTTTCGCACCGCACATTAAAATACTCGCAAATTGTGGCAGCGAATAAATTAAAAACTAGGTATCCGCAGCAAGTTTGTTAGAAAGAGAAATGTTCTCAGCCACTAAATGGTGGAACTGTTAAGGGGGGTGGTGGATTTGGTTAGGTGAGGGCCTAGAGTGAGGAAGATGTAGGGGGAATTGTGTTTTTTTATATTGGATAATGTTTATTGGGAAAAAAGTATTTAAACTGTTAAAGAAAAGAAGGACTCTCAAATCACATTAAACCTCTAAATAGCTTCAGAAGCTCTCCACAATTTTATCGCCTCTTGAAATTTTTGCATCGGAAGAATAATACTTGGTTAAGCAATGATGAAAATAAAACAATCAGAGTATGTCTAGAGAACTCAATTAAATTTCTTAAATATGTCGCCCCCTTTTTAAATTGCCATGTTAAGATCCGCCACTGGTAAGCCACAGAAGTAGATAAAACACACACCCAAATTTATGGTTATCTTTTGCGAGCTGGTTCGTTGGGTTAGTAGTACCATTTGCTTTTAGTGGCGCGGTGCTCCACTGAAATGAAGAATTAAACTGCATTTCCACTATAAACACTTGTATCCTTCTTTATCCATTCGCGATGTTCATTCCTCTGAAAACACACACGAGCAAAGCGAAGAGGTAGACAATTTTCCAAATGGATTTTGAATTACATTTTAAGTCGCGCGAAGGATAACACTCAGAAATACTCTCAAACCGCTCATATGCAGAGGGTAAGCTTTCATCAGAGGGCGGCAAGTATATAATGGTATTGCAAAAAAAATCCAAAACTATATCTGAAACAACAAACGAAAGGACGAAAGTTGTCCCCTACACACACAAACACAACGAGCATTGCTTGGATTTTATATTTTAAGTGGAAAATGTAATTCAAAGAATACCCGATAACAGTGACACAGATCATGACCTTACATACTAGTTGACACAGTAAATCTCTTCGATTGTTTCCTTCTAAATTTCTAAGGACGACTATGGCTTGAGAGAGAAAGTGACGAGGAGGGAGTACAATGAAGTTACATTGGATTTTTCAAAAAAAGGATATACGGTTTTTTTTTGGATACGGTGTGGAATTTTTTGTTTCAATCCTTTCATTTATTTTTGCTCGACTTTGACTTCTATTATCTGGAAAATGTTTTTGTTAATAGGGGGTTATGTGCTTGCTTTAGGGGCAATGATAGGAGGGGGTTAAACCTTTTTGTTTAGATTGAAATTGTTTTCCTTGTCGGGATGTCATTAAAAGGTTGTGTCTCATATTGACGGGTAAGAGCCGGATAATGAGAAGGAAAATGACAAGGAACAATTGAGAGAAATTGGGGACCACAAAGAAATGTTCTTTTTGGGATTGTTCGTTTATTTTGATTCCTGAACGAAGCCGGGGGTGTGAGTTTTTATTTAAATTTTGAGGATAAGGCGGTATTGGGTTGGGGAATGGTGGTACTAGAGAGTAAGAGACTTTCAAGGCAGAAGTCGTTATAACGTGTCAGAGATAATGCAAGTATTTTACACACGAAAGTTATCGGTACAACCTTACAGCTAAATCCTAAAACGGAACAAATCACTCAAAGGAAAATGATAAAAATGCGTAATTAGGGTAGATGGAGATACAAGGGTTCTAAAAGCTTGAAACAATTACTTACTTATTTACGTGAACTTTCAATCTAAGTTAAACCTGGACCTCAACCAATATACCTCTCTTTTTTTTCTCAAAAAAATTGTTAAATAAATTACTTGACAGTGTAGGTACCCGTCGCGGGCGAATTCAGAGGTATACCAAAACTCGACATGGCGCCTCTACACGTAATGCGCCTTTAAAATCTGGAAATAGGTGATGGATATCGATTTGGATTTCTAAGAGTTTTTCAAGAATCTTTTGAAGAGTGAAGATTTGTTCAGACGTGGGCCACTGGGCTTACTTAAATCCACTCGAATATGAGATAAACTTGTTGGTTATGAACGGTTTCTAAACGCCTGAAACCATTGACCCCAGCAGATATATTTACGAGAATATTGATTCTATAATCAGTGTAATTCAGTGTATACTCTGGGGGAGACGGAGGTTTTCGCATTCGACACCGATATTAAGTGGTTCGTTCTGACAGCCGCAGATTTCGAGCCATCGGCGTTCAAAAGTCCCCAGAAGTGTTTCTTATAAAGGGTGTTTTTTTAGAGGTCTAGCACTTAGAATTTAAATAAAACACAAGAAAATCGTTTAAATGTCCATCAATTTGGCTTCACATATCCCCAAAGAAAATAATCCAATGGTGTCAAATCACACGATCTTGGTGGCCAATTGACAGGTGCATTCTGCGAAATTATGCGCTCATCGAATGTTTCCTTCAATAAATCGATTGTGACGTGCTCTGTGTGGCATGTAGCGCCGGCCGTCTTGTTGGAACCACATCTCACCCACATTCATGCCATCCAATTCGGGAACAAAAAAGTCGATTATCATGGCTCTATACCGGTCTCCATTAACGGAAACTTACTCTCCAGCATCATTTCGGAAGAAGTATGGCCCATAGAGCACACCGAAGAGTCAGTTTTTGTGGATGTAATGGCGTCTCAAGGGTCTCATGTGGATTCTCTTCACTCCAAATGCGGCAATTTTGCTTTTTGACGTAGCCATTCAACCAAATATGAACTGAACAAAATTTTGCGATGAAAATCAGCATCAAGATCAAACTCATTTTCGGCCCATACACCAAAATCACGACGCATTGCATGGTCTTGCGGCTTTAATTCTTGCACAAGCTGGATCATGTTATGTCGTAAGCCAAGATCTTTGCGTAAAATCTTCCATAAAGTTAATGGACAATGTTCCAATTACTGTGCACGGTGGCTTCATTCGGGTCCTCTTCAACACTTTGCTCTACAGCGGAAACTGTTTCTTCGGTGCGCACTGTTCGACGTCTCTGCGGATGCGTATTATCACATAGAGTAAACGTAGTGCGAAAACGATCCATGGTTAACCGAATTAATTGCTCTGATGGACGATTATGTCGACCATAAAATGGACGGAGCTTGCGGTAAACTTCGCGAACTGAACCATTATTTTCGAAATAAATTTGCACGATTTGCATGCGTTGTTCGTTTGTCAACCTGTTCAGGATGAAATGGCAAACCAAATTGAACATAAATGACATTAGGGTTGCCCGATTTGACCACAAAATGTCAGTCTATAGTCTATATTGGGTTCTCGAAATATTACACTATCCGAAATCCTGGATATGCAATGGCCTAATGATTTTTTCGTTGGAGTCCTTGGTATAAATCCCGAAACAACAAGAAAATTCATTTCGTACCCCACATCTTACGGAAACTCTGACAAACATTCAAGAGTACAAAACTGTCATAAAAAGCATCGAAAGCTTGCCTGTCGGAAACGGCATAAAACTAGAGGACCCATTCTTAATGGGGATAAAAACTTCGAATACACAAATGAATGGAATAGCTATGTTTGAAGCTCTGTACTGTATATGCTAATATTGACACTAACGCAAACTATAAGTAAGTAAGTAAGTGGGACATTAGTTAAACTTCAAATTACTCAGGTGTTATCTGCTGTGGTCAAGACTTTACAAAAGCTTTGGTTACACAAAATATGGTCAAGTTTGTAGAAAAGTGAATTGATTTTATGTAAAACGCCATCTAACCATCTACTGAATAATAAAAACTCCAAAGTGACCCAGGTTCGACAATCCTTCCATCACTTTTTGAGGATGAGTTGACTGGCCCAAGAGAAGGATCATTATGTAGATCTTCGACAAACTTCTAAACACTAAATTATATGCAAAAATGGTTAAAAAGGTTCAAAAAGTTCCTTTTGGCCAATAATTACATTTTAAAACTATATTCTAACATTATTGATTCAATTGTACAACACATAGGGGAAAGCTGCCCACAATAGCCTATTGTAGTCATTTTCACTTCCTTTTCATATTGCGCAATTTTCCTCTGTCCACCTACTCAATTGCAGAGCTCTACAAAAGTTGTTCTTGTGGTATATCCTTATACATCGCGTATAAATCATCGCTACACCAAATACATGCATGTCACGACACTTTCGTATTTTCATCAGATCTCTAGGTAGGTATCGTTCTCCTGGTCGCGCTTAAAAGGTCTACGTGTACAAAATAAACATAAATCATTGTCAATTTGAAATTACCCTGTCAAGAGTGCTTGCAGCTTTTATCCCTTCTCTCTGACATCGTACCGTCAACACGAAAAAAAAATCGGAATACTATAAAATACTATAACATCTCTCCAGCATTTTATCTGGCAACAAACAGCGCGCACTTCCACCCACTTCCGTCCACATTCACCTTCAACCCTTCTCGTTTAATATTAATACATCAAAAGTATGTGTACATGTACGTGTATAATGTATATCCGAGCATCATCGTCAACAGCAGCAGCAGGACATCAACAAAGACTGGAACAGGCAACAAAAAAAAAACCGATTTCAGTCAATCTCATCTGCATAAATTAAATGTCATGTCCTTTCTGTCAAATTATCCTGCAAGTAATTGGTACTGAAGTGCATGCTAGTGTAATACAAAAACTACATCATCCCCGGGGTAGGACGGGGAAAATAAATTGCCCGGCAGGTTATTTTTTTTGACAGCTTCGTCAACGTTAATGTTAATGGTCAGCTGAACCTTACATAGATGCACATTCTAGGTGCAGAGCAGTTTTTTTGAGGTAGATGCAGTGCGGTTGGTACCACAAATCCGCCCCAACGGTATGTGTCAATAAACGATAATGCACTTAAATTGTTGTTTACATTGAAATGCTTTTTATGTATGTATGTGTGTGTGTGTTTTTTTTTTTTGCAAAATCGGTTTCCCAGTCTACAGCTTTGCTGCCCCCAAATAGCCAACGGGTGTGATTGCAACAAATTGACAGGATTCTATCACAATACTGTCACTTGTGTCGGAATCCCTGGAGAGACGGAGACGAAACATATTTATTTGTGAAGAGACTGCTTTTCAATTAGGTTTTGTTGTTGTCATGTAAGGATATTAATTGCATTTTTCTTTTATCAGACCGTATCGATTGGTTTGGGGGGGGGGATACTTTGGTGAAGACAACAACGCTTTGGGGAGTTAGAGTAATAGCATTGCGTCTGGGGGGTTTGTCTTAATATTGATATAATCAGATAAGATGTAATCCTATTTTTGCTGGAATCCTTGTGTACCATTGAGAGGGTAAACTCTTTATGATTCGTAAATTTCTCCAGAAGGAAACTGGAAATGCAAAAGACGGATAATTTAAATAAAAACTTTAGTCTGATGTCGAACCTAGCATACTGTCAAGATTCTTGAATTCGCAATATAAAAGACTGACTTAAATGGTAACAATAATACAAGTAATAATGACTCTGCCACGAGGAGGGCCAGATGAAGGAAAAGTTGAATATTTGAGCGCATTTCTTGATTCTAAAGATCGCAAGCCTCCAAACGCAGCTGAAACCAGGACAAGTCTTAAATCCTTCTCCAACAATGAAGAGATAAATTTAAATAACGCACCCGAAAAGGTTAATTCAATACCTTTACTGATTCCTAGCCGTGGCAACACCTAAATGATTTTTCACTGGCCCTCCTCTTGTGATGATCTTACAAATCATTTTTAGATGTCACTCCCATAGTGTTTCAAAAGTTCCCTCAACAGTTTAAAAACTACATTAAAAAAAAAACGATTTCTAGGCTTACCATCTTAAGCCTTGAAAAGATTTTCCAAGACTCTTACTCTAACAGATTGTGTTCAAAAAATAGCAAAATTGGTGAAAACGATTCGGTGTATTTCAATACCAAAGACTGCAAAACGAAGGCCAGAGGTTAAGATTTGACGAAAGTTTACTCTTGAGACCCGATTTGGTCTGGCGAAATAAATAGTATCAAAACTTTTAACACGACGTCCACCAAATGCTTCCTTTACTGGAATTTCCTACTTCTCAGGGGTTTGTCAAAAATGAAGAGCCACTTCCGTTGCAGCTTAGGATGATTTTACATGAATTGACGGGGAAATTTTTCCAAAAACCACTTGCAATCACAAAGGTGAAATATGTTTTTTTAAGGGTCATTCACAAAAAGATATTTATGTCCACAATGATGTGTCCAAAAACGAAGTGGCACGTTGTGTCAAATCTCGATTGGGTCATCACCTATTCATGAATTTTAAAGTTGCATCCGTTCGCGTTTGTCGGAGACAAAGTATACAGAGATATAACTAGTTTTGGTATACTCCTCAAACTCGTCCGTCTATGTGGGATAATGATGGAGAATTCTAGTAACTTCATTAGGATCGGCAACATCCTTACCAATAGCAGACAAGATTTAAACTAAGTTCGAGCATTGCAATGTGATTTGTTAATATTTTGCTCTTAAGAGTATTGTCAACAAATCCGAGCTAGTTGCAGGGATACAATCTTCTATAAATCTATGCATGCGTAGATTATATTGACAATATTGATCGCCTCATCGAGATGTAACACTAACTTTTTTACCAGTAAATAAAGACCAAGTATATGATGTCAATCAGAAGAGACACACAACAGAACAATTAACAGCTACAACTTTGTGAAAGTAAGCGATTTAGTATACCTCAGCTCTGCTATTCATTCTGACAATGACACCTCGTCAGAAATTAAACGAAATATTACTCTCGCAAACCGCTATTTGTTTGGGCTATGAAGGCAATGCAACACCATCACTCGAACTATTAAAAATCCTATGTAAGACTCTGTTCATCGCAGTCCTACTATACAAAAACACTGAACCGTATCAAAAGCGGAGAAAGGGATCCTTTATCATTGGACATTGAAGGCGAATAGTTAAATACGAACTTTATGAGCTGTACAGCGACATAGACAAAATCCAACTGACCCAGGAGCGGAAGGTAAACGACTATATATACGACGCGTTCGGTGAATGGGCTCTGGAGCAGTTGGAAATCGACCCTAATTTTAATCGAAAAACCATCTTCAGCGATGAGGCCATTTCTGGGTACGTCAGCAAACAAACGATAATTATCCACATGAGATTCAAGAGCATCATCGGTCCATATTTCTTTTAGAAGGATGTTGGACAGGCTATCACCGTCAATGGTGAGTGGTATAGGTCGATGATTACCAACTTCTTTTGGACTGAATTGGATGATATGCACACCAAGGACATGGGGTTTCAAGCCACATTGGAAATTCAGCATTAGAGATTCGAGGGCATGGTCACCTCACGTGGAGGTGATGTGAACTGGCCACCTACTTTTCTTGTGGGGTTTTCTAAAGTCGCCAAGTGGACCTCAAAGCCAACATAACCCATGCCATCGGTCAAATTCAGCCTGATTTATGCCCCAGAGTCATGGAAAATTGGAAATTTCGTAGAGAAGCCGTGCGGGTGTTTAAGCGATAGTCCTTACAAATGAACAAAAAAGTCGATGATATCTCATAAACACTTTTTTTCATTTAAATTTAAAGATAGGATGCACTTAATGAAAGACCTTTATATAAGATCATGACCAATCATCCGAGTCCTATCATGCGACGTTGAGGCATGGATCATGTCAATAAAGATAAAGAATTCCCGTTATCGTTTAAGTTTATTAGGGACGTAGATACACCGACGAGCTTTTCGAGCTGTGCAGCGACATGAAATGAAATATCTGGCCCATACAGGGCCTCAAACCTAGCTTTTCTCTATATTTGTTTATGGACCGGCTGTTTAACATCAAATCCGAACGGCAGTTTTAAGAAGCTTCTTGAAAAAGTGTGGCTCTTGGATATTTGGCAGACTTTCGCAAGATGTGGAGCAGTGAAAACAACTTTAGGTGTTGTCACTTTCGGGATGTGAACCATGGACCTAGCGCTTAGTAGTCCAACGCACTTCACTGACATTAACCTGGTAACAAAAAAAAAATCGCATTGGTTGTTTAATATGGCTAATATCAATATGTGGAGCGAAGGGTCACCGTTCACCAATAGTCCAGCTGACATTCTTTTATTTAAGGCCAAATGGTAGACCTCGGCTTTAGTGGTGGACACAAACAGAAACCTACTTTCACTGACTTGAAGTACACAATTAGAGGCAGTTAACTAATGGCTCATCTATTTGGAGAGGTATGTTGGTTTAGTTCAAGCTTGGAGTTAATCAAAAGATACATGATTTGTTTTTTGGGTCTAAAAATATGTCCTCTCACTTACCCTATCCTTACCAGTACAGTGGAAGGAAGTTATCAATAAGCTACAGGCATTCGTTAGATGCTGTATAACGTTGAATGTGAGTAATAGAATGCAATCTTGCAAAAACTCAAACCAACCTCAACCACTTTAAGCTAAATGACCTTTAATCAAATTCTTACAACATGGCATGACATTTTCAATATTTTGTAAACATTTCTTCTCGTTAGTGTATTCCAAGGATAAATATATTAAGTAGTATCCTAAGTTCCATAAAATAGCAAATTCCTCAATAGATGACACTGCCTCGTAACTCTGTTGCAATTTCTTCAATAGTACTTATCTACCATTTCTGAAGAATTACATACTTCGAGAACAGAAGACACCTACCTCAATCTAATTGCATGTCACCTCGAGTAGTGTTCAATAAATTGACAAAGCATTCACCTATGTCGATTCCAAATAAAAGCAAATAAAGCATTAGTCTGACCGAGAATCCTTTGTTCTATTCAATGTTTCTGTCAGCATGTTGGCCCTTAAGAAATTTCTAAACTCAGCTAAAATTAAATCTATCGCAATGAACCAAGACGAAGAAGAAATAACTTAAAAAAGGACTCCCCTTCACTTGTACGGATTTAAGAAATGAAATATCCTTTGAATGGGATTATGTGTTCCATTATAATTATTTTTTTCGCTCGAATACTCTCACAACTCAATGGATTTAATTTCCTGCAGGCGTATATCGGAACGACACGGAAAGTCCTTGGACATTGGGCATTGTCTGAGCGCATTCGCTTTGAATATAATTTTCTTTTCTTTTGTGTCCCAAACCCATCCGCTGTGTGTGTGTTGAAAATTAGATTTATTGCTGGCAACTGGTTCCTTAGATTTGTAACAGATACATATAAATATATCTAGAATTTATTTTTGAATAAAATTAAAGATTTCATGATGGAAGGAAGATGCTCTTTGAAAGGGACACCAACACGGATTATTGGTGAGCGCACACTGTCGAGCATGGTGATGGTAATCCACTAAAGGATTTTCTCTCAACATTTTAATCAGTGGCAGTGAAAAGCCAACGTTGTTCCAATATAATGTAGGGTATCCTAGCATCCTGTATTCAGTATCCACACCCACTTTGACGGTGGACTAGTGTATTGGGAGTTTTAATTAAAATGGCGTATTGGTATAGTGTAATCGGGCCTTTATCGTCGTATATGCATTTTTGTTTAGAAAAGGATATGTTTGAAAAAAAAAATGTTTTCCTTGTATGTGCGTGGTGATTTTATTGTATCCGTTCTAGCGGAAAACTGTTAGAGTGCTTTTTTTCCGCTTGGTTTTGTTGTGTGTGGTAAATTTTTTTTTATTGATTTCTAAGTTCGTCGTCTGTAGCTCAACAATGTCTGTGGTTGGAGGCATCAATGGAGACCTTTTTTTTCTGAGAGTGGGAGAAGGACGAATTTAATTTGATTTGTTTTGCACAAATTAACAGGAAAAAGGTCGCACTGAGTTGATTTGTTTTCTTTTATTTTGAAAGGATTCACAACACATATGGGAAGAGGGTTCATTGGGGTTGTTGGAAACGGTAAAATGAAATATTTTTTGAGATTTTATTGTTTTCCTTTAAATGACGATAAACTGTGGAAAGTAATAAAATTCGAAGACGAGGGGAAAAATTTCGACGACTGTATGGCGAATACGTAACATTTCTATGATGAGATCCGAGTATTCAAATGGAACCTCGTTGGATCGTAAAATTTGTCGAATGCAATAATATACCCGATTGTCGCATGGAAATTGATATCGTGGGCTAATAAAATTTCGCGAAATGATTGCGGCTGTTTTAGATATTATACGAGTGGGAATGTGTCGAATCTGCGTGAATGGATTTTTATGTATGGCGTATACGCAACATTTCTTTTTGGTTGTGAGATTAATAGCCTTTTTGGTGATTGTTTTTTGGTTAAGGTGGGCATTCTATATTTGAAAGAGTTACAAGAAGAAAAAGTTGAATACATTGAATAGGCCACATTGGGCGCATGGACACTAATGCCTCAGCGAAGAGGATCGCGTTATAGCACAGCTTAAATCAATCCCTAGTCGACTTGATTTTTTAAGAGTTACAAACAGTATTCAGTAATGTAGTTCAAATGGCATTTTTAATGCATTGGAATGAGATGTTTATATGAGTGCTTTATATTCGAAAAAAATAGGAATATTGGCATTTTCAAGACTTCTGCTCTAGAAATTTTCAGAGAAGGTGAGTTTGTAGGAAAGGCAATGCTAACGGAGGATAGCCTTTTTGCATAAAGTTCCATTATTTTAATATCATTAGGTAATCTAGACTTCTGGACCTTTTTTGGTTGCGCTTTCAAATGTAAGGCACTAACATCAGGATATATGTTGAGCAAGTTAAATTCATTCGATTGCTAGTTAAATACATGAAATCAAAATATAGACCAATACCGATCCATATCTATTGACGAAGTGTCACCGAAGATAACTAAAATATTATATTATTTCCGTACTTTATCTTCCTAAGTATCAAAATAAAATCAATGTATGTATGTATATGTATGCTTTATCGGAATTTAATTCGCCATTTATTTTCTATGTCCGGCAGTATAGAGTAGATAAAAACAAGCATGAAAACGGATCAAATATTCGATAATTGAAAAACAAAACATTTATCGAATGTGCTTCAGGTAAGTGAATTCGCGGCTTTAAAAAATATTGGATTAATCCCAAGTCGACCTTCCTATTAAAGACACGGCAACCAAAACTGAAAAAAAAAATACTTCGAATTCCACAGAATATGCTAACTTCTGACACCAGTGTTAACTTTTATATCAAATACTCGACAAGGATTTCCAGTAGAGACGAATGGGAGTTTAAAAATATAGTCCAAGCAGCTATCTACATATATGAACGAATGAGCTGTATGTACATGGATGCGGATGTAGTAAAAAAAGCCGAATTGACGAATTCAGCAATAATTCTCCAGCTAAGAATATTTCACGGTTCGAAAAAATTTAAAAAAAATTCTCCTGGAATTGCCTACTAAAGAAACGGCAACAAAAACCCAAAACCCAACCCTTTTTCGAACGTACAAACAAAAATTCTGTCATGACAAACACCACAAGCCATCTTCCTGAAAAACCCTCCCCTTCCATTCACGTAGATGACTTCATTTCGAAATCGAAAATAAACCATCCCATGGAACACATTTGTTGGCAATTTGTACCATCCATCTCGTACAATACACATACAATCACCTAACCAACAAATTGTTATTGCATGGCCTGCCGTAACACTTGTAAATAGGCGGCAAGCACTCTCGCAGCGCCAATACAACACCTCACCACTTCCTCAAAGAGATAGCGGTCGAGATGCTATCCAAAAAAGTTCGCACTTTTAAAATGTTTTCCCATGGCTCAGAGCATCAGGGAATGGATTTTTATCCAGCCGAATGAGTCTTCTATGGAGATTCTGTTTTTTTTGGATTGTCG
This sequence comes from Rhingia campestris, assembly GCA_932526625.1. Taxonomy (NCBI): domain Eukaryota; kingdom Metazoa; phylum Arthropoda; class Insecta; order Diptera; family Syrphidae; genus Rhingia; species Rhingia campestris. The sequence goes on along the minus strand of OW052182.1, from coordinate 46,382,589 downwards.
GTTTTCACGCTTCGAGATACAAAACAAGCACTTGCTGATGCTGAGTATCTCTATATCAGGGGAGGCGACGATAACGACGATACTTCCACGATGACCGGCGATATCTCCAGTCTCCGCCAAAGTTGAAACTCAATCAATGGAACGGATAAAATAGCACACTGGACGCTGATACCGTCAAATGTTTTGCATGTTTAGCTTAAAACGATACTTACACTCATACACCTCGTGTACGGTAACAATTGAATTCCTCTGATCCGCATGCGAATTGAGCGGGAGATGCGCTCTTTATCCATGAACACCCTCAATGAAAGGCATCGCATCGGATCAGCATCGTCGTTGCGACACACTTGTGTACAGTGAGTGCACGACATTTGATTCGAAAATCTGTAGGTACCACGGATAGTGGATACGGTGTATCTCATAAATTAAAAATAAAGAATATGCATATGTGACCGGTAGATTACTTGCTACTTTTTTTTTTTTGTTCGATTCGTCGAATCCCAGTTGGAGAGACAAATACAATACAATGGCTGCACGGGTCTATAAGCATAAAATACAAACGGTGGCCTGTGTTCAAATTTATGCATTCCGAATTAATTAATTGCAATCGATATGGAGTTGGGAATTGTTGATGATTTTTGTATTATGCTTTCGATTTTGCGTTTTTCGGTTCGTTTCTGGCTGCGATTTCATCGACTAGAGTGGCGTATATTTACGGCTGTGAGAATGGCAGATTATTGGGCAAATTGGCGTGGACATGCAGGCGTGCAACCGTTCGCTCTTCCGCTAGAACGACACAATAGCTTTGGACAGAAAACGCGGAATCATGATAGAGTTCGATTTTTATTATTCAATCGGAACTATCTTCATGATCTCGTGTCTGCCTCGATGTGTAAGGGTGAGGGTTTTTTTTTTGTTTTTTTTTCGCTACATAACGGTCCAATGTATTCAATATTTTCGTGTATTTATTCGATGAAAATATATTGAAAGGGATTTTTAATTTAATTTCTTTAACAGAATGGCAGAGGGTTTTTGTTTTGCGCCATTCGGAACTGAATTTAAGATTGGGAATTAATTTGTTTTAAGGATTTTTCAGTTCAGGGAATCCGCATATTTCCGAAAGAATTTTTGGCGTGAAAAGCAGCGGTTCTTTTGACGATTTTTATGTATTTTTTAAACGATATAATTATCTTTTTATGAAGAAAGAGAGAGAGAGAGAGATGGAGAGGAGATGTATAGTATAGTATAACAGTATAGTATAGTATGTAACAGCGCGGTTGAAACAATATTAATTGAATCCCCAATTTAAATTAATATTAAAGGTTCATTACCAAAAAACCCAACTTGGTTTAGACTAATTAACAATTGGTACACAACCGAAAATGACCATTTCTGACACAAATACTGCATGGGAAGAAAATTTTCGACTACATCATTCCCTGTTATGGCTTTGATATCAATGCGTTCCTAAAGCAATCATGTAGGTAGCTTTAGGAATGCATTGAAACTTTGCATTTCCTAATACGATCTAGTTCTGATTTTAAGGAAGAAAAGGAAAGATGTCGGCTTGCAAAAATATTAAATTAATCACATTCATATTGATGGATGCCATTCCTTTAAAATTAAGGTTGCTGCAACCAGTTGGGAGACAATCGAATATGACCAGTTCTGACACAAATGTTAAATGATAATAGGAGCGTTCGTATTTTACTTAACATTTAAATGTGACTGTCGAAAGCTACTTATGCTATTGTATACAAGTAGGTGGTAGAAGATGAAAAATATTTGTAGCGGATAATCTGTTTTTTTTCTATTACTGTTAGTGCGTTCTATTTAACGTGAACTGCCGATTAATATAAGGATTTTCCAATCAGATAGAGAGTACGCCCATAATACAAGGCTTGCCACCTTCATTCCCTTTCATATTTGTTATCGAATACTCGATGGGTATGCCAAATAAAGACAATTGGTCGTCTTATAATGTTGTCAAGAGTAGGGAGGCAGCAACTTACATGAGCATTGTGAAAATAATGATATTGCAGTGGTGTCTAGGGTCTACTAACAGAAGATGGGAAAATCCATAGCGTAACGAATCCCTTATTTGGGAACCATGAACATAGCACAGGGGGATATCATCATCTATTTGGAGAGCAATGTAGTCATAAGGACATTCAAATTAAAATCATTGAATAATAACTCAAAGTCAAAATATGACCAAAAAATCTGCCTATACTGGCATAGCGTGAAATAAGGAGCGGATAAGCTGACAAAAACTAGGTTTATAATGCTGTAATGTTGACATGTACCCTGACTAAGCAGGGTATTTAATAAAATTAAAATTCAATGAATTGCAGATGTCTGGAAGTTAAAATGCAAAATACTAAGCAAGACCTCATATAGAAAAATTAAAGAAGCATATATCCCCAAAGCTTAAATCTGTTCTAATTCCGCAAAGGTGATAATATGTCACAAACTCCTTGGTTAAATCTTTGGTAGATTGAAGTGTTCAATCCATAAGAGATTCATATGCTCATGGATGTTGTCAGACTTTCGCAATTGGTGGTGCAGTGAAAAAACACTAAGACGTTATTACTTTCGAGATTTGAACCAGAAACCCCCACTTTGGCCACTGCATCGTGTAGACCTGGAAAGAATCTGCACATTTCTAAAAATAATTACAGAGTAGTTCTCTGGTCGCTCAGAAAATATTCGAAGCATAACCAGTTTGGATATATGGTACACCTATGGGATTGTAGCAGTAAATGAATTTAAATATCTTACAAACCTTTGAAAACAAAAAGTTAAGTTCACTCGACAATGCCTAGTGGTACACAAGAAATGATTATCTTCGCAGGCTCTGAGTATTCCCAATATGACCTTCATGATAAAAAAATTGCTAGATAAGTCGGTTGCAATAAGTTGCAATAGATATACAAAAAGTGTAGTGGGGAGCACACCCCAAACTACATATTTCATTAGCTTTTCTACTTAGCCTGGTATATAATACAGGCCTTCATCAGAAGTGTTGATTCCAGTCGCTTATGAAACTTTCAATGTTAAGTGATACTTGCTCAGGATAAATCTTAGGTGATTTTTGCTGTAATCCAGAATCGATTATCGACAGCATTTATAGAGACGAGCTATGCAGAAAAACGTCTAGTTTTGGTATACCGCCCAAACTCGTCAGCCTGTGTAGGATGACGATAAAGAATTCTCGATTCTTCATCAGGGTCGGAAACGACCTCAATGACACATGTGATACCAAAAAAGGTGTACCTATGGTGTAGCTAATGTAAAGTAAGTTTTAGCTTTAGCAAAGCGACATAAGGCAAATTATTTGAGAGCTTTTTGAGAGCGTCATAAAATATGGTCTTATATCACTTGGCCTTATGTGACATGGTCATGTGTGATGGCACCGATTTCCACAAAACCTAATAAAAACAAAATTTCCATTGAGTGACAGACTAGGACAGCAAGTATTATGCTTCGACAGCATAAAGGGCGATCTTGCCAACATAAAGCTCGTTGTAGAAGAAGACAAATTTGACATCACTAAGCGCCTTTTTACAAGCGTCTCGACAATACTTATAAGCCAGTCTCGAAAATTGATGAATAATTTTAGGGTCAAGGTAGTTAGTGAGCTGTATTCTCAGAAACACAGGTTATAAAAAAAACAATGTTATGCAACGGGCTTAGACTACTTGACCTCACTGCGGAAAGAAATGAAACTTTACCCAGCACATGATTTCCTTAATAAACACTATAAGGGGTTAACTTGCAGATAATGAGCAATTGTGTGGCACGTCTTCTAGTAGATGTCGATGGAGGTATACTCTGCCGAACGAGAGCCACTGGGCCAGAGACCACTATTCTAGACCGACAGAAGGTCAATCAAATGAATGCTATTACTATAGGAAAGAGACGTTTTGCAAGTCCTCACATTCCAACCAGCTAATATCGACTGGAACCTCTTTTTTTATCCAAGCCAAAGTGAGTCAGAGGATATCCAATACGCGTCAATGTGATAAAAGACTGGAATTCTATGAGAATTTGCAAACATTTGTGTTGGCGGGTTTTGTGCAAAGATTTAACTACCTACCTATACAGATTTGTAAACCAAAGAAAAAATAATACCAATACACTGGCCCACAGAGATTTCGATTTTATGCAACGTAAAAGAGGCAGTAGAGCAAGACCTCACTTGAAATTGCTCGCAAAAGCAGAAACTGATCATAAAATTGAAGATACAAGTTGGGTGATTCCCAGTTCCACTTTGGAGCATAATTATACTTCATGAAAAGTCTATGCTAATAGTGGTAGAACAATTTATGCCTTCCTTGGAAACCAAAATAAAAAAAAACACAGTGAAATCTTCCTTTTCAACTTTTTTTTGAGGATTTCATTTGTCATAAAGCGGCAATTGGATCGCATTTATAGGTACTACTTGGGGTGCTTCTCTTAATAGTTTTATACATTTCACTTAACCCATTTTCAAGTCGGTTACATACATACATATCTAGTATAAATCACAAGTCAGTCCAATTGAATGCTTATAATAGTGTCATCTATAGCATATATTCATAGGCTCCCTCTATACTAAAGTTATCGCCGAAAACTTGTCACGATTTCATGTTTGGAATACATTATCGCCCCATCACGTCCATTTCTTTAAGTACAATACAATATTCACATGACGAAAAAAAAACCAACCTTACCTACTTAACAAGATTGCGCCATATCATCTAATGAATGAATATATGCGACACATATTGCCGCACAAAACAGCCAATAAAGGTTCACATTACATCTGATTATAGCCCTGGGTGGAGCACATCCTAAAACTCTTGCTTTTCTTTGCAACAAGTCAACAAGCTTTAATGTAAAATCTCATTCTGACAAATTTATTCAAAAAAAAAAAACCTTTTACGTTGCCGGCGGACTTACTCCAACCTAATATCCTTAAAACGTTATTAAATTCGCATACCTTTATCTCTGTTTCCATTTGATGCCTTCCCGACTTGACTGGTGCGCGACTCCTACTCCGGGACACATTAGTTGCGATTGCTTTTCACTACCCCTACCTCACACACATACTACTTCCGTGAAACACAACAAATATTGAGACGATGACGATGTCGTCCTTGCTCTTACTCCGCACATGACGATGACGAGCACGATGATTTTCCTCACGGTTACGTTTCATAATTTTGCAGCCTTTACACCTATTTACCTACCCGTGGAAATTAGATTTTCCATTTCCTTCTCCAAGACGGCAAAAAATGGGAAAATCCTTTCATTTCAGCATTTTATTTATTTGACATTCAAAAATAGGAATAAAATCCTGCCCCCTGCATCGAAACCACTTTATGACTTGGAAGGGGTGTACAAATGCCCTACAGAGCGTTCTTCGAGGTTTTTATGTGCCTACCCTGCAGTAACATTCTGCGTGGTAATACAATAATACAATTAAATTGTATCAGAGTTATCGTTTATTTATATATTCCACTCAAGACGCATACATACATAGTCATGGCTCCATAAAGAGGGTGCCAAATGATGGCTGTTAGCTTATTGCCACTTAAACTCGCATAAATGTTATTTTTACTTGTGCCAACGTGTGGAATCCTTTTTTTCTACATCTCCTGGCACTGATGGAAGTGTTACCCTTAAGGTGTGCCATTTTAGCTTTTTCTGGAGATTTCTTGCTCGAAGGACTTTCGGCGTTTTTGTGGGGATTTTTTTTAGCGGGGCACCTACTCTCGTATAGGGTGACGTTTATTGTCGTAATTTACATGACTTTTTGTTGCACGTTGATGGGGGAAAATACTTAAGCACGTGGAACTGAGAGAGTAGAAATTTGGTTGCGGATTGTTTGCGTTTTTTTGGTATTTTTTTCCAGTTGAAAGATGCTTGTGTAAGCACCTATTATGAAGGGGACTTTCAGCTTGCTGTGGCGATTTAATTATGCATGTAATGGGTCTTTTGTTTTATTATGAAGTTATTATTCGGTTGAAGGGGTTCAGGTGACGTGTAGTGGTGCTTATTTTTTTTTTGGGGAATTTTTTCAAGTTTGCCAAATGGCAAAAGCGCAGATTCATATGCAAAACGAGATGTGACAGATGAGTGCATTTTGCAATGGACCGCGGCAATGGGGTTTCGTTTATTTGTAATGACAAGCGAAAATTTGGGTTTTATATAACTTATTTGGGTAAGACTAGGTAAAATAACGAAAAATGGAATCGCAGAAGCATGCAATTAAGTGTGTTTTGGTAGAATGTGATTAAAGATACGAGTATACGAGGTGCAGCACATTTTGTATCGGTATGTAAACATTAAGTAACTTTTACATTTGTCAACCGATTGACTTGAGTAGGCATGTTTTTGAAACGTCAATTTAGTACAATTTTAACCCTAAATCGCTTAAAAAAGAATAACTTTATAACTTCGAAAATTGTAAAACAATCCACAACACTATTCGTCGTTTGGTGTCGAATTTTGTTAAATTTGGGAGATCTTCGACATGCTATGCCAAAGACGTTCCAATAAACTGGTCGAAGTGGTAAGAGAAAGTGTTGGCAAGAACCCAAATGTAACATATCGTCATCACGCTCAAAATGTTGGCGTCAGTAGCACAAGCGGCTCACTTTGAAGGATTATTTGCATTTTGTTTTCGTATATGGTGCGATTGACTCAAAGAAAATCACCAACATACCCTTCACGTCGTTTGGAATACTCCCAAACAGTCGTTCGAATTGTTGACACTGAATCTGATTTTTGGAAGCAAATTTTGATGACCGACAAGCCCCATTTCGGACTGTAACTGGCTAGTGTAAAAGCATAATTGCCGCATTTGGGGAAGGAGGAATCCATACGAAATCCATGAAACACCATTGCATGACCAAAAAGTAACTGATTGGGCGTTTTTCGTCATAGATCGCGAAATGAGTCGATTGGAATCGATATAGGTGTATGTTGGCTTATTATGCTTAAACACAAATGATTAAAGAAAAAGTTCTGGACGGTTACTGGTTCAAACCAGACGGTGCTCCACGCCACACTGCAAATCAAACAATGCAGTTTCTGCAACGAAAATTCCCAGGATGTGTGCTGTAAAAATGGCCAAATTGACTGGAAATCCAGATCTCCAGAATTGAACCCAGGATGTGTGCTGTAAAAAATGGCCAAATTGACTGGAAATCCAGATCTCCAGAATTGAACCCTCATTACTTCTTTTTGTTGAGTTATTTAAAAAAGCAAAGTGAACGCCAGAAAGCCTCAGACTATTGATAAGCTCAAGGTAAACATTTGAGCCGATAAGTACAAGCTGCACAAAATGTGTCACCCAATTTGAAGATGCTTCAACTTTTGCAAATAGTGGTAACTGTTTCAAAGTAAAAAGATCCAGAATACACGCGAATAGATGGCGGAATACTCCTAATTTTTTTCCGGAATAATTGTTAAGTGACTTTGGTGCAACGTGGATTCCAGCAAAGATTTACCGATTTTCCTATGACTTCAAGACAAACACTTAGGCAGACAGAAGTCATGAATCGAATGGCCCCGTACCTTTAGTTCAGAAGAGATTTATGCTGCCATGGCTGAATATGTCATGGATACTCCATAAACTGACTAGACGAAATAATGCCTGATTTGCTCTAGAATTCTCTTTTGTGGGTTTGGTGTTGTAAGTCATGGGTTTTTGATTAACAGCCGCAGATTCTGAAAGCTTCGAAATAGAATTTGCAACGATGGTGGGTAAACTTATCCCCAAAAGTTCTTGCCAAGATGATTCAAAATCAGGGTAATTAAAACTTATCCAGGTTTTGAGCCAACCTGAACGACGTTGTTAAGTGACAAAAAACAGATTGCTGCATTTTCTCTATGTTTGGATGACGTTTTGTTCAAGATCATATCCCTTTCAAGAGGTTTACGGAGATCTATTTCTCTATAAGAACTGGTCTTTCTAATAAAAATTATAAATTTTTAGGAACAACAAACAAGCGATTTGTACTTTTGCAGATTACAATGTTTCGATAGGAAGTAAAACTTAAGACCCTGCCATTTCACACCTTCAAAGATGCAACAGATTTTATTCCATATATTCAAATATTGATGCCTTTATGATTTTTGTTGTTAAATATTAGACTGCGAAAGTTCTGGGGGGAATCGTTGCTTTTTAAGAAGGTTGTAACTTATCACCCGCTTTGCTGTGATTACTGCTCATCGTAATTGATCAAGGTTTGCGAAAGTAAAGTATTCATTCTACCTTTCATTCGATTAAGAATAGATTCATCTTTGTTTTATTTTATATTTAAAGTCTTTAACGGTAAACACAAAAGATGGCAACAAAACAGGCCACTCTAATGAGCGACCCCATAGCATCGTTGGGACTACCCACGGTCGCAAGGAACTTCAACTTGAATGGCAGGCGAATAACAACCTAGTTTCAGATAGCCGATCGTCGAAACCGGCCATTCTAGAGGTGGCATCCAAAGCACCTAAAGGAATACCCACTGTTGCAGAGGTAATATCAGCTAGGATGGCGGGTGCTGAAGATAGGCTAACAAACCGGCTGCTGCAGGACCATCGAAAGGTGCAGTTAAGCGCAGTCAAGCGCAGTCGGCTCAATATCAGTGGGTCCCCACAATACGTGGCACCCAAAAAACGAACTCATTTCGCTAATCATAATGTGGTTCCCGCCAGCGAGGAACATCTACGGTTGGTACACAATAATATACTGTTATGCCTCAGCAAAGCTCTGGCAGCAGACACAGCTAATTCCCCAAGCTTTAGGCACCTCCCACCAATTGACCTACAGATCAATGACACAGCATCGAAAAGCACGTCTCAAAGCAGCAGGTAACCTCTGTATCAAACCCTTTGATCACAGGACAATATTGAATCTCGTACCATACGAGAATAGGGTATCTGACTACACCATCCCATATCGAATGGTCTTCAAACAATGTGGTATCTAACAATGAAATTGCAATCTATACCGATGGGTCTAAAATGGAAGTAGGAGTGTGCTCTGGAGTATACTCCAATGAAATCGGGCTATGCACACCCCAAATCCGCATGGAGTGCCTATCTATTTTATATAAAGTCTTTAAGACTAATTAAAACTAATTATCGGGTCAGGCTCTGAGGGTTGATCGGCACGAATCTTGTAATATCTTAAGCATGTAGATACTAAGAAAAATGGGGAAAAGAAAAAAAATAGATCTCTCAATATCTCTTATGTTAACCACTCCCATAAAAATACTAAGCCTTACTTTTTCTCAAGAGCTGCTTTAACTAAATTTGCAAAAGAGTTGTAGCTTGAATTTAAAGCGACAGAAAATAATAATCGAAGCGGAGCACCTCTACAAAATATACTTAAAAAAAAAAAACGTTGGACATTTTTACATAAGTGGCGCCCAACGCGAGCATTTTACATTATTTTTTATAAATTGCTTATATTATCTGCGATATTAAGTTTGTTTCTTCCCGTACTGATTTACATTAGAGTTGCACACAACATTGGTGCCAAATACGGTCCTACTTATTTTCGAAAAGTAGGGTTTTTGGGTTGAGGTTTGATTTTGGATCTGTTAAAACTCAAAATATAGTCGCACATTGCTCTTTTTACCACCCCAGACTATTGGTGCATACTTCTGTCATTCCAATTTGACACAATCAAAAATATGCCTCAATGAAACCCCAAACAATATGCCTTGACATTTAACGATTATTATACACTCCGGAACCGCAACAGCAGCAGCAAACCGGAAACCATTTCCAAAAGCAACACTGCACAAAGCGGTTGTGTTGGTGTGTATTTGAAAACATCATTGTTCCACTTTTGATACGATGAGCGGTTGCTGCATCCACCATCCAAGAACGCATACAACCCAAACACTGAATAAGCCGACCAGAGAAAGCAAAGATGGTGCCGCCGTCGGTAGGATGGGAAGCTACTCGTAGTTGTGGCCGGGGTTACTGCGCAAACATTTGGTTGGCTTGTTTATTGGAATTATTAATTTTGAAGATACAAGTTGTTTGTGTTTGAATTTGTACCGAGCTGGTGTGTATCTGCAGGCGGGTGAATTGCCAATTTCTAAAATTTAATTATATCCTTGGTGGTAACTTGTAATTTAGGATCGTATCAACGCCACACCCCTATGTAGGAGCAAGTAATGTGTTCCCTAGCTTTGATAGCTATTGCTGGAGTCTCAGAATAGAATGTTGTAAACAATTTTGAATTGCAATTAGGTCCTGGTGTTGATGGGTGGATGGTTCAGGAGAAAATTATATTGTCACTAGGTCCTTTTGCTATTGAAATCGAAGAGCAGATAATGCTGATAAATTATTTTATGGAAATTGAATTTGGCACAGGTAGGACATTGCAAATTTATTGGAATTGATTATAGGGGTATAGGTTTGAGGATATATTTGTTGTCTAGGTGGAGTCAGAGACTTATGTAACAAATAGGAATTTGTGTATCAAGTAGTTAATTCTGCTTATAGTACATTGAAATATTTTTAATTGGTAGGGACATAGAGCTTCGATAACTTTCGATAATTGCACCCAGATGAAATTTAGGAGTATATTAAAAACGTAGACAGATAATACAACATATAAAATGATAATACCTGAAACATAATCTAGAAAAATTAATCCTGACTATCTAACTTTTTTTTTATCCCTAATGAACCAGCTATGTTTATCGCGGTGTTGTGGTATTAGTTATAGTCCTTAGTCACGACTTCCACATTTTTAAAGTATTGTCACTTCGGGTGGTTTATGTATCGGTTGCAATGGCACCCAGAATAATAGGTTCGCAAAACATATGCAGAGTGAGGGAACAGGTTCAAGTCGAGGTCCCTGTCGATTAACTTACGACTCATGAAAAAGAAGAAAATCAACAGATGCATGTTTCCAACAAAAGATTCTTCTTGGATGTTTGTCACACTTTCGGAAGACGTAGGTCAATGAACTAAAAAATCTAAATGTGTTTTAAACTTTCGTCTTTTGATCCTTCACTTCGAACTTCCTACTGAACACAGAAAGGAGAAGAACGCAACAGGACCTAGGCTAAGCCATATAGATTATGATGCAGACTATGTAATCATGACTATCCGACTTTGTGCATCCCTAATTGTACGTCTTTGGGGTTAGCCTCATCCCTTGGTTCTAATTCGTGTTGTGCTTTGCTTTTAGTTAATTAGACGAAATTTAAGAAAACGGCATTGGGAAAGCTTTGCCACAGCTGCAAGGGCAAAGTTTTGGTGAATTTGCAGATGTTGACACTCATATGAGGCGCCAAATACGCGTAGGCCTTCATTGTCCGAAGCGGACATTGTGGAAACCTGGAAAAAGCGGCTTTACTTATGTATATACATAAAGATGATAAAAAGGTTGATATTCACTACGATAAATTCATCATTTTGGACAAACTTAGGCAGGATATCTTATATCTCTACGACATGCGTAATGAGACTGCATATATGCCAACTGCAGGCTTATCTGGACCCCAACTTTTCAGCAAAGGAAGGAGGCGGGCAAAACAAAACGTTGCTTCTATAATTGAACCGTAAGTCGTCCTGAGCCCCTTCGAATAGGACAATAGCAATATTATCGGAAGATAAATCCTAAAGTTGTTTCCCATCTCTTGATTGGTTTACAAAATAGAGCTTTGACACTGTTCTTAGTATGTTAAGAGTTTAAGATCTAGCCATGGCTAGTTTGTTCGTTGCGTGGCACACCGATGCAATGACTGGGACTCAGCATATTTTGGATGTATGCTACATGAGAAGAACCTAAAGCACCTCTTTAAACTTGTGGGCATTAACGCTTGCATTCTGGAGATAAGAAATGTAGTATAGTTAGGTTAGGTTTCATGTCTATACTTATTTTCTTTATTTTATTGCAGTGGAGCAAGTAGAGGAAGGACTCAACTCAGCTGATGCGAACAAGTAAAAATCACACCATGAAGAATTTAGAATGTCTGACAATGGATCGCTAGAGACATTGAGAACTTGTTTTAGAGTTTGTCTTCAAGTACTTTTCGAAGTGAAAATCTAAATTAAGAAGGTGCAATTTAGATTTTCACTTCGAAAACGTTGCAACTTCCAGGGCATTAAGGTTCAATTAATATCGTTGTTGGCCAATAATTTTCATCTATCAGACATGAAAACTAAAAAAATCGATATTTTGTTGCCAGCAAGCAGCTTTAAAATGCAACAAGGCCACATAACAGTGAACCAGTGGCAAAGCAGTGAGGTGGGGGTGGTTGCAATACTTATTATTATTGCCATCTTGATAAAAAGAAAAGAAAAAGAGAACTATTTCCATTAAAGAATTCACTCACATTAACTCCATACATGACATAACCCAACATCAAATCCTCAAGTCTTACAACTTCCTTCATTTTAACCTTAAAAACTTCCCACCGACAAACTTTATCCACATACCCCATTCTTGATGAAAAACTTGATAATTTCATCTAACTTTTTGTGTGGATCTTCAGACAGACAGTCCCATTGTAAATCGCCACTTTTGCAATATAAATCAATTTTCCAAATGGCTGCTCTACACGGTTGACATCCATCCATTAGGGTTACCCTTTCATTTCATCCAGTAACCATTGCCCATTAACGTTGAGTTTCATTCTTTGAGTGCAATCTCTCAAAACTACACTTTCTAAAGAAGTTCTTGTGGCCCTTCAACTTTTTTTTATATCAATTCAGTTAAATTGAATCCTCAACAGATACAAGTATCCACACGAGTTGACATCCATACAACTACTCTAAGGTTGAACTATCTCTGACAAGGTTACAAGGAAAAAAACAAGTTCAACCAACATAAACGTCTACTAAGATAGACAATCCGAACCATCCAGATGATAAAACCAACCAGGTTTTTTTTTAATTTTTTATTTTTTTAATACTTGTAACGCTAACTCGTGCATAAAAACCACTTCGGAACGCATCAACATCATACCGAAGCCACAGCAAGAGCGTCAACCCAACAGCCATCGTCGGTAATCCCAAATGACTCGTGTACAAGAAGCGTGGTCTACCAGTTCCCCAAACATAGATATAAAAATGTTGCTGCTATAGTAGACACAACAGGAAAAAAGATACAATTCCAAAAAAAGGAAATTGTAAAGTGAAACGCAGAGGGAAAATAATAAAATTGTCCGTCAACCATGAAAACCGTAAAGTAATGGAGAGTTCACAGAACCACAACTAACAAACCGAAGAATTTGAATACCACCACCATGCCACCCCTGCGCTGTCCCATCGTGTAGCCTTCAAAAGTGCCACCAGAATTTCATTCCTTAACCAATGAGGGGGTCAAAGCCGCGCCATACAATGAATGCATTGTGAATCAAGGAATTATTATCATTTCGTTGAAAAAAAAAGAACGAGGGTTGTATATGATATTGCGAATTTAAATTATATCCCTGCCGTCATTGTTATGCAAGGGAATCCTAATCTATGTAAATATTTAAAAAAAAATTCAGGTAGAAAGGGTTGTAGACGTTGACGAATGATATAAATTAAGTCAAGGTTGAGAGTTAAACTAAGACGAACTGGCCATAGCTTCGGCACCATTCGAATATAGTTGTCTTACCACACCTAAAAAACTGAGTTTTAGACAAATTGTTTCCAAATCGGCCACAGAAACCGACCACGTTTCAGAAAAAGAGATTTATCCACCCATCAAATTTTTAAATCAGAGTTGAAGGCATAATCACGCATCGCCTGTTAATTTATATTATTGAGAACATTAAGGTAATTTGGGAAATAGTATTTTTCTAATTAGTTTCGTTCAGAAATATGAAAACAAAAACTGAAACCAAAATATTCCCATGTTACAACTGTGTTTGTTCCAACATGTTTCATAAAAAACGGTTTTGAACACCAAACCGATAACTCACTTTCCGAAAACCATTTTACCCTCTCGATGAGGTTAACGTTTAATAAAATCGTCAACGCACTTATTTCATAGACATTTATGCACGCATTCACGCATTTTTAATCACTTATATGGGATGGGAATATCCACTAAATTTGCTGTCATTAAAAAAAATTGTTTTTTTTTTCATATTTGGGATTTAACAAAAATATGAAAAAAATTTGACAGACAAATGTTTTGAAAGCTAGTATGTCAGATGTTCTATCATGTTCCACACACCTGTGAAATATAACAAGATATGTGTTCGCTCTACCAACCTCCAAAAAAATCATGTTTGCGAAGTGGTTACCACGAAACTTTTCGAAAGTTTTCGAAAATTGAAAATGTTTTGAAAAACTTTATTTTTAGATAAAGGTTTAAGGTACCAGTTTTCGGTTCGATGTGAATGCCGTATTAGGTCGCAACCTATAAAATTTCGACAACTTAAAATGTATGAGAAAACTTCCGTTTTCGATTAAGGTTTCGGATACACAGACGATGTAGCGATATCGATAGGGAAATTCATACCCACTAGCAGTGACCTCGAGCATGCATTGAAAACTCTCAACGAATGGACAAAACAATGTGGCTGAGCTTGCTGGCAGTAGCAGAGGCAGCTATACCAACTCAATGATGGCGATACCACCAGATGATATCACCATATTCATTGACAGTCAGGCTGCAATAAAATCAAAGTTTGTGAAACGTTGTCGTGAAGAGCTAAAGGTTCTTGTCGTCCAAAATAATGTTAAGCTCTGCTGGATCCCCGGACACAGAGGAATACAGGGGAATGAACTTTCTAATGAACTGGCGAGAAAAGGATCTGCCTCCAGCATTGATCAGTAGAATAGCACAACCGACATTCTGCATCAGGCGTTTGACGAGCTTCTGATGTCGTGTCTTTTTTGCGAGTTTAATTGGTCCTCAAGGTGAAGTAACACACAAACTCCATCAAGCAGAACATTTGAAAGAAGTGGAAACCCAATCGGCTAAAATTCTGAACAAATCGGACGCAAAAGCTTGATGGGACCAATAGGGGTGTTACCAATTTCCGCCGATGACCGATCTTCTTTTGAATTTGACAATCTATCGAGACGAAGCGACCAATAATCGAAGCTGAATATGCTGATTTGTCAAAGTTGATCGCCCAAGGCGACTTCATTCAAAATTAATTTGGCGAATACAAATCAAATGCAAAAGCTTACCACTCAGTTCTATTTGCACAAACTGTTTGCTTAACAAAATATATAAAACCGCTTAATTACATAAATAATGCCAGTTAACACTGAAACTCGCCGCAAAATCTATCCAATCCATCATCGTCTCGAGTCCAAAGTTCGTTGATCTTTCACCTTTAATGGCCATAACACGTTCCCCACCAAATGTGTTTAGCGCAAGAAAAATCGTTGTCAACCCATTTTTGTTTCCATTTAACACCTAATGACGTCCGTTGACTTTAGTTGATTCAACCTCCGCCGCTTCGCAGCCCCACTGCGAATTCACATCGCAACTACATCTAGCAGTAGCTATCCACAGTTAAGGTATACAAAATTATAGCACCCATACTAATTTTTCGAAAGTCGTTTCGAATACCGGTTACACAGAAGCGTCCAACGATTATTGGCCTAATGGACAAAATAGCCAACGTGCGAAGACGAAGTGGATGGATGCGCGAGGTTGCTAATCGAAATCTATCGATTCAGAGTTGGCGAGTGATACCAGTACCGGTCTCCCTCGCATATTGCCCACTACATAGACACAGATACACTAAGTGCTTGGGAATGAAGATGCCAATGGCCACATGACCACTTGGTCATGAATGAAACCTAATGCAGTGTGGCGAAGCGATGCATTCTGGACGCTGCTGATTGTGGTGCTGTGTCGGCAGCGGTGGCGGTGCGCTTTCCGCAAACAAGTTTCGTGACTTTTTTAATGGACAGCTGCTGGGAAGGAAAGAACTGGGTCACAAGTTTCTTCGACTCTTGTCTATGCCTGGCATACAATGGCAATGGCATTTGGATTTTAGTTTCGAAGCCCGCCAAAAAGTTGGGGACCGGGGTACGCTCTATGCGGGTGGGAATTTGCACAAATCGTTTGGATACTAAAGTTTTAGAGTTTTAATTGGCCAGAGATTAATCGGATGACAGATGGTGGATTGCTATTTTGTTGCTACCAGATGTTTAGTGTAGAGATTGGGTTGGATGTTTTTTTTTTGCAGTTTTGGTGAATTATCTCGCAATTATAGATGGGGAAGATGAACGTCAATTTGTTAGCTTTTTATGCTATTCAGTAGGAACTCGAAGATATTTGAAGAAACGTTTTTTTTTATAATTACTTCCAACTACATACTATTGTTTTTTTTTTACAATTTATCGCGTCATACTCTAGGCAATCAAAACAATTGGATGGGAATGGAACACAATTATTTTTACGACTGTCAACATCTGGACTTTTTTAATTTAAGATCAAAAAAGTAATGCCGATTCCGAACGGTTCATTTGACAAGCTTCTCCTGACAGTTTTATACTCTTTGTCAAAATTAAGCAAGAGATGGGGTAATGAAGAACTTAGATGTTATGATTTGAACCAAGGATACCAGATTAAGTAGATATACATTACCTTTATTGATTTGAGATTATTTTTTGTTTTTAAAAAGAATTGTGTAATGCTTACGACCCAATACTTGGGGCATAATCTTCTTTTGGTAAGATTGACTGCATTTTAAAATCTCGTTTTCAAAATTTCGCATTATCAAAGTCTCATATTATTAAACTCGCAAATAATAATCTCGCATTAATATAAAATATTTATTAATTCGCGCGCGTGAATTATTACTAAGCATATGTAGGAACCTATTTAAAACTCAAATAATTGCATTATCTTAAGTATGTACATGATACAAAACTGCGGTTAATAAGAGAATGAAGAAGAAATATTTTCCTGTCCGATAATCACTAATAATGTTGTTAACTGTGAACACTTGAATGGGAATGAAGATCTTATGTGCCAATCACTGAAGCCTTAAAACAAAAAAAAATTCGTGTACTTTGCTCTAATCTAAACGAACCAAAATGTGTTAAAGATATTAGCATTCCGGCGTCCTTAAGATATTCAGACGGAGAATTATGCATTCTATGTGAATTAAAAAATTAACGACGAAATGAATATAATTTTTGAAACACAGTGCAGTTTAAAGTTCTTAGGTGAAGCAAAATTTTGGATTATGCGGCAACTGTATACCATCCATCCATGGAAAAGTTGAATTGGAAATAATTCCTTTAGTTTTCTGTTTGAGGACCCGAAAAACTAAAGCCTTATACACATAATTTTTCTATGAATTACACGATCTAAGCACAAATTTAAACATTAGTTTACCGCCTAAACAAATAATAACAGACTTTGAAAAATATCTATGCGAAATAATTTTTTCCAACATGCATGTTTAAAGGCTGTCTCATTCACTTATGACAAATAATTTGGATAAAAGTGCAAAGGGAGAAACTGAAGGCAAAATATGGTAATAAGAAAAATTTAGTATACGAATAAAAATTATAAGGAGTTTGGCCTTTGCACCAGAAGATGAAACATCTGATTGGAAATTGGTTTGACAAAATTTATATTTCTGGGAAAAAAATCTAAACAAGAACAAGATATCACCGCCGCGCCGCAATTTAATCCAAGTTTCTGGAATGTTGTTGACACGTTTTCAACAAACTTTCCCAGGACGCAGAATAATGTAGAAGCCTGGCATAGGCGATTGAACTCTTTAGTAAATAAGAGGCATATTGGTACGTACAGTTTGATTAGCCACCTATCAAAAGAACTAGTCATGGGGAAATTAAAGCTGTAGCAATCGAGAAGCAATAGAATTGAAAAAATAAAAATATTATGCGTAACATAAAGCCTTAAGAAATGTATTTAATAAAAGACTCCAAATGTCAAAAATTAAATATTTGCGGAGCATAGCTCACAATCTCTCTCTTTCTTGAGGTTCAAAAACATAAACTGAAATATGAAAATATTGGAACAACAGATATCAAAAAGACGTGGATTTAACCAAGCTGTATACAGCTATTACTTAGGTGGACATTTTTTTTTGTATGACTTGGCTTCGCTATCAAAGCTGACAAAAAATCAAACGAAGGATGACAATCGTTGATTCTAGAAGGCAATCGATAGGCAATTATCCAGAAAATCCTTTTGAAGGATTCGATAAAAGTGTTGAAATAAATCCTGTTGATGGGTTTTGGGAGCCAAAATTCAACAACGATCCATACAATATGTACATTGGCGTAGATCAAGTCAAAAAGATTTTCCTTTTTCCATTTAAAATGTCTATAACATGTACAGTTTATGAAGATCGATGCTCCGGCTAATAGTCCTCGATTGTCAGAAAGATGGTCGATTTTGTAAACGAAGTCCTGACCTAAGGTGAACAAGTTTTTAACCAACTTGAGAGGTATCTTGGCTGTTACCTAGGTCGCTCCAGACTGTAGCACCACTAAAGGAGAAAAGGAAAACTATACACCCAACGGGAATATTCTGTGAATATGACACAGTTACTACCCGAATTTAGTATGGACATCACCCATTGAGTAATTCTCTACTGCATCCAACAACCAATCAAAATTTCCTATAACAGAAGTTAATCCAACACTTAAGCCACCAACATCGGGGGCTTAAGTTTTATCAACATTTAAGTGTGGTTACCTCTTAAGCCGGCACTGTGAAACACAAAGTTATGTTAAACCGCAGGTTAAGCTCCACGTGAGGCTTAAGCTCTCACTGTGAAACTGGTCATAAGATTTTTATTTTCGCCGATTTGTTTCAGAATGAGTCTTCTATTTGCAGTCAAACGTCTTAAGTGTTGCGCATGTAAGCAACCTCAATCAACTTGTAGTTTGTAAGGGACCAGACTATTTGGGGAAACTTGTTTGTTAAAGCCCGGCTTCATCCCAGTCTGTAGTACCATTTAAGTAAGAAAGACAGTTGGCGCTAACCTTTTAACTAGCCGTTTTCGAAACAATGACACATTTAAGTAGCACCTGCCTATTTAGCACCCGGGATCTTGCTTGCAACTATTCCTTGGACATTGAGTGGAACTAGACGATATTGAAATAAAATACCATAAGGTCATGTTATCATATTGAGTTTCCTCTAAACTAAGTGGGGGTTAAAAAATCTTTAAGTATCCAACATCCTAAAGAATTTACATACACATAAGAGAATTTATTAAACTTACTTGCTTTTTAATAGTTATAAAAAATGTGAGTTCTTACCTGTAATAAAAAAAAGAAAAGAAATTTAGTAAAATTCAAATTATAGGAAATACGTTTGAAAAAAACTACAATATGTGTATATATCATAAAATAAAGTATAAAAAAAAGTCCCAAAACGTGTATGAATGCGCTAATCTCTGGAACTGCTGAACTAATTTAGATGTGGTTTTCACTGTTATCATCTACATTAACATGGACAGGATATAGGGTATCCAAAATTGCTCTATCACTGACAGGAGCTGGGCATTCGATGAACATTCAATCTATTAAACAGCCCCCAATTTGACAACAGCAGTGGGCGACGACGATAGTGTAGGAGACTTGCTAGGTACGTCCAGAGAATTTTTTATATTTTGTGTGTGCACATGTATTTTCACATGATCTAGACCCCCAACTCGCTTATCGAAAGTGCTAAATTAACAGTTCATCTCAAAAATATTTTCTAGTTCAAATTAAAATTGAATGATAATCAAAATCATGACCTATGCTCTTCATTATAATTTAATTTGGTAACATGAAACAGTTTCCGTGGGATTTAACCACAAACAAACCAAATTAAATGTGGATTACAATATTTTATTGAACACCTATTGCCAATTCACCACATCAACAAATTGTATTTACATGGCCGATTATTTTCGAAACCCAAAAATGGCAACCCCAGCATGACATCATACAAAAAAGGACTCACCCATTCGGGATTTGTGAAATTCATTGCCACCACAGGAATTCCAAATTAAAGGAAAACAAAATTAATATTCGATAAACAATTAATTATCTTTTAACCCAACCAAATACATTTTTCATGTATGCGCACTATAGGCTTTGTAAATATTAACACTTTGAAAATTCCATTAAATACACTTCATAATCCTCAATCCGGTTCATTGTTTGTCCCCACTCCTCAAGCGGTAAATTGAAAAAAAAAAAATCACCACCATTATCATCATCATACAAATAAGTGCCGAGCGTACGGTAATTGTAACATTTATTCGACGATAAAATCATACACAGAGGGGAGAGCTCCTTTCATCCTTGTCTCCTTCGCTGTATAGGTATGTTGGATACACAACGTATCCGAAAAAAAACCCTCGTTCATTGATTGCTTTTACGTTTGGCACTTATTTCCTTTTCACATTGCCACCACACTTTCGTTCGGTATAATTAATCAATCTAACGTTTGCCACTCAAAAACTCATGGCGTCGAATCCTTTTTCTGTCAGGGTGCCCAGGGTATCTGGGTACATGTGTGTGCGATTGTAAATGACTGATTTGTGAATTTGCAATTATGCTGTTTTGATTAATTTCAAGTTGTAGATGGTAGCTGTCGAGTTATACGAGGATGATAGAAATCAACCAACAATGGCATATGGGGGTTATTTATGGTCTTGGAGTGGTCTGTTGTGAGTGAGTGTGACCAGTGATGTTTTTTTTCTTGAGTAATTATGTTAACAGAACTGTTACACAAATTGAGATGTATTAAGGGTAGCGAAAGGTGTGACCTACAGAGTTGGGGTGCGATCAGTTCTAAGTTTCGATTTTGAAATATACCACGTTAATGAGACTGTCATACCAATGGATATGAAGAATCGTATAGCAGGCATATGTATCGAAATACTTCACTTTAAATTTAGGGGAAATAAAATGGGAAGTCAGACCCTTTAAAGTAAGGTTGTCTTCTTTTAAAAAGATAGCGATGAGTTATTCTAGGTAAAGATAAAACGCTTTCTTTCGCAGGAATGCAATATCAAAAAATCTTTTTTAGTGTTTTTGTATATGAACCCTTTGCGAAAGTACACGCGTGAATGAAGAATCTCGGTTTGAGGTCCTTTGTGCGTCAGTTATGACTTATTTTGGACCTTGGCAGATAATGGGAGTTCCCTGGTACTAGAATAATGTACGGACAGAGTACCTAGTGCACGGTGGAACTGATCAGTGTAAGTGCGAAATTATATGATGTACTCAGATCCAGCAAAACCCATAAGGAAACTTATGGCTTATGGTCCCTTTCATACCCTTCTAGCAGTAAATGTGCCACTCGCTTAAAACTCGATGGAAACTTCTTGCTTGTAACTTCCTTCAGAAAAACAGAAACATAGATACAAAAGGAAAAGGAATCCCAGGAATTAATGAAATGGAAGAATGAGGCTCTCGCTACTTGCGTGATGTAGAACCAAGGATTCGAAGTATTGAAAAGCTAAAGCCTATCACCGATTTAAAAAGACTTCGGTGATAGCAGGTGGGAAATAGCCACTGCAGATAACAATGGATTAGCAGACTTGAAGAGGACAAGCATTGATCAAAAACTAAAGTAGGGAACGGGGGTTATCAATTTTATCAACGCTATAATGGGCACCAACTTATCAGGCGAAATGATTTAATCATCCTTGATACCAACAGGAGACTGTGAGATTTTGACACTCGATCGCGGAGAGGCTGATTCGAATCGTAATCTGAAGTATCTCAGCCTGCCGGAATGTCCATCTTAGTCAGAGGTTTGCATTTTTGACCTCACTTTTCAATTTTCTTTGTTTGATTCCGCGTATATATTGACTTGTTTCAGTGTGCAAGCTTCCTGCAGCTTGTGGTTAAACTGTCTTTTAATGAATGGGTTTTCAAGCTATTGTCTAGAGTATTACCTATTAGTTCAATAAAATGGATTAATTTTTCTGATTTGTCCTTCTAACCCTGATAAATAAGAAATGATCCTGGTTAGTATATTTAGGTTTTCGGTATTGATGTAGCGGTTTTGTACCGTCATCTTCTTCAAATTCTATTATTATATTCTGTTGTTGTCAGATTGTTATGCAATCTCCCTGTGACACATGGCTAACTTCTGATAGTCATTGAAGAGGGTGATATAAAGTACCTCCCGTCTATTTTTGACGAAGGTGTATTTTCCTCTGGTCCACTTTTGTCTCACTTTGAGGTACAAGTAAAGCTAGGCCTTGAAAATTGCTAGTCCCAATGACAACCATTTCGACACGAGTAATTAAAAATATTCAAATCCGATGGCATTAAGTCGACAACAATTATATGTATCTTCGGCAAATGATTAAATTCAATTTAATCAAACCTACCAACTACCTTAACCTGATGACATGTCCTGCCCAGCGAACATTTCTTGTCACTCCACTGATGTTGCAAAATGGTCCATCAATTCCACTGCTACTGCCCGGCTTGATTGAGCGACCTCAAATTTTCTGAGAACTAGTTCATTCGTGTGCAAGTGATTTAAATTTTCAAGTACACCCTTCGTCGTCGTCGAAAGTGTAAAAAGGTCAGATGTGCCAATTATTATACGCCTGGCATATACACACACACGCACCCAAATGGATAGCGCGTCTGATTTTACGACTCCTACTGATGATGATGACTTTGTTGGCAAACTAACAATGTATCTTTCATCTGAATCTGTGTGCGCATCTCCTTCGAATTGATTGCATTTGGTGTAACATTGTTGCGTTCGGGGGTCAATTGTATACAATCAGATACGAGTATCTGCAGTGGCTTGCGCTACGCTGTATATCCGGAGAGTATGTATGCGCCATCACTGGGACGGGACTGGCCCAATAAATAATGTCTCCCGGTCTTCTGTTTGTGATTTGATTTAAAAATGTTTTTCTCATTTTTATTGGTCAAATGAAATAATTTAATCAGTGAAGAAAATGAAATTTGAGTACGACTCAGGTTACTGGGATATTTGAGCTGAGGTGAGGTCACTTCATTCAATGGTTCGCGATTTATTTACATTGATGACGGTGATGTGTTGATGTGTGTGTAATATTGAGAGCGAAATTTCTTGTTGTTGTTGTTTTGCAACCAGAATGGAAAATAATAATAAACAAAGCGAATCGATTGTATCCGAGTATATATATATATGCTGTGAACAGCATGTGCGCTAAAGTAGGTTGGGTCAGTATGGCATAAGGTTTCGCCAATCATTTCATTCAATTCATGGGAATTTTTTAATTAAACGTTGAGAAAGGTTTTCCTTTTGGTTTCACTTCAAGTGGAACATTGCATGGTAGGCGGAAAATTACAATTTAGACATGTATTTAATGTGGGGCTGTTAAAAGGTGAATTTGTAGCGTTTGACGGAATGAGGTCAAATTATGATGTATCTGCTGACTAATTCAAGAGTATTATTCGATCTTGACATACAGGATATCTCCCCCATCATTCTGAAGAGATGTTCTTCTGGTCTGGCTGAATCACTTTTTAGAGACTCTTCCCGGTTAGTTGGTACAACAGGTACACCAGGGATTTGATGGCATATCTCACCGAAAATTGTCAAATGATTGTCGATTTTCCTTCGGGGTTATTTCAGGTCTATAAATAACAATTTAAGATTTAAAAGTAATAGGGCATATTGATGAGATTGAGAAGCAACAGTAGATTATTGATATCTTCAAACCGGTTTAATATCGAGTGGATATTGCCACATCTCTATGTCGCAAATAATATCTTTTATCTACTTTATATATGTACATATATAAGGATAAAGGTTCCGTGGGTGACTGACAGAAAACACAGAGTCCATACTGCAGAAATTTTGGGAAAGTAGCGACAATAATGTCGGTCTGGGAAGGATCATATATGAATCAACGTTGGGTTTAAGACTGGGTTCGGTGGAAGGTCGGAGATGTATTTTTGATAATGGGTGAAAATCAGGTAAAATCTGGTTTGGTGCAAAAGTTTTAAGTTTATAAGCAGTGTTTCACAGTGATACGGTGCTTGGAGTGGTCTAGTGCATTAGACTGTCACGCTTAGGGTACTCGTTTCAAATCCCGAAATTAACAACACAGAGAATTTGTTTACTGCCACATATTTTGCGAAAGTCTGTCAAGCATTCAAAAGTATAAAACTCTCATGAGTAGTAGTAGTAGTAGATTTATTGAGACTTCAAGATTTTTACAATAAATATTTTTGTCTTACATAAATTGTTATTTATAAAGCCGACTTTGAATTGGTCTGGCTGTCACAGAGAGATTTCAAATTTGACATGGTTTGACGATAAAGATAGGTAATAAAACTAGACATTGTTCAATGAAGTTAAACATGTTCGCTCAATAGAAACATGACAGATCGTATGGGAAACTCTCATGATAATATCTGAAATTTGACGTTCGGATATATTTCAAACTAGCTGACACGGCAAACGTTGTTTTGCCTTCAAATTTTAAAACGTATTTTTGAATGATCATTTGTATTTATAGGTTTGAATTATGTTTTATTTACATTTGCAATTATTTAATTATATAATGTCGCAAACACGCAATGACTGCCATTGAGATTTATTAATTTTCATTGCGTATGCAAGTCGTACCGGAAACTGCAAGCGTTTAAAATGGAATGGCAAGTCATTCGGAACCATTTGGGTTCGGGTATCAAAACGTTGTCTCCTTTGTACTTCCCTTTAAGTATTGTTGCTTCGATAATGTTGTTCATCAGGGATTTCACCGCAAGCCGAGTGCCATTACAATGACGTGGTTGGTTTATATTTTGTAACATTATGATTACCTATCCTACTTTCAGTTGGAGATTGTGAGGTGGTAATCCGTATTATTCCAGCGAGTTTCAAAACTTGGTTGGATAGTTGACGACATCATCTTGGCAAGTACCGGAATTCACCGAACAACCAATTATTTTTTTTTAATTTTGTGCAATGTTTGAAGCACTTTTCGGATGAGTTCAGATTTTGATTTGGTAAGCTGACAGAAGAGCGAAGAGAAATTGAATACAGCCGGTCGAAATTTCAACAGGGATTTGATTGTTGCCAATGTCAAAACAGCTCGACACGTATGTTCGTAATCAGTTTGAATTTGTTGGAGTGTTTCCACAAAACGGGCGACTTCAAATATGGATTAAGTCACAATACTCATAACTTTCATAAGAGTGTCGTACGCATATTTTTATTGTCGATTCAACAGTGGAACGTCCATTACAACTGATTCCCTCAAAGCATCGCAATCATATTGTTTTTTCGCGCCGAAGTTACCCGAGGATATCCAAAAATGTAGGCGAGGACCATTTTTCTTTCGCAAACATTTTTTGTTTTTTTTTACACTATCAGATCTGTGTCGTAGCGAGCTTAATACAAGCAGCATCTACGAGCAGAGATTTGCCACAGCATATAATATGCATCCACAGGCTCATCATTTAGTGCATTTGTTAGTGGGACATAACAGAACATAGAAGTTATTAAGTTTGACAACACTAACAAAATCAGTAAACGATGAAATTACAATTTAGCTATATAACAATTTACATACACTTTTTACGACTCAAGCATACAATTTCGCAGAGTATTTTTTAAACTACAATTACTGTTTATGATTAGGTATATGTAATATATTAAATCTACGCAGGTTGTAGGAAACCGGGTATTAAAACCAATGGCACTTAAAAGATCAGGAGCATCAATTTGCCCTGATCATAATTGGTGTAAGAAAAACATGTCATTGTTAAGTCTACGTTGAGACAAAGGCAATAGTTGCAGCAGTTTAATTCGACACCTATACGGAGGCAAATTGTGTAGATCATCCCATGGAAGTCCTCTCAAAGCAAATCTTATCAATTTACGTTGGACTGATTCAATTCTATTCGAATGAACTACATAGAAGGGTGTCCAAACTTGTGAGGCATACTCCAAGTGAGGGCGAACTAGACAATTATAGAGTGAAAGAGTGACATATGGGTCAGTAAACTCTTTTGACCACCTTTTTATAAATCCTAACATAGAGTTGGATTTATTGATGATAACGTTAATGTGTTTATTAAACTCAATTTTGGGATCAACATAAACACCAAGATCTTTAAAACTGTCTACACGACAGAGAGTGTGCCCGGATAGAGTATTTTTAAAATTACATGGATCGCGTTTTCGTGAAAATGACTGTGCTGGCACTTTGTAGGCTTCAGATTCAAACCGTTTTTAAGACACCATATGGTATAACTATTTAAATCGGTTTGTAGTGAAAGCGAATCGTTTAAATCTCCTACACATTTGAAAATTTTCATATCATCAGCATATATCAATATTTTGCTATCTCGAATACAGGCTTTTACATCGTTAATTGCAAGTATAAATAAAATTGGTCCCAAATGACTTCCTTGAGGTACTCCAGATTGAGCAACAAAAGGGTTGGACTTGGAACCTCTAAATTTTACTTGGTATGTTCTCAATGAGAGATATGATTTAACCCAATTTATGAAACCTGGAGGGTATCCATACGCCTTAAGTTTAAAAATTATGGTGTGATGTGGTAACTGGTCAAATGCTTTGGAGAAGTCAGTGTATATACAATCGACTTCTTTTTTATTTTCCAAACTATCGGATGATGCATAAAAGTTAATAGATTTGTTACAGTGGATCGATGTTTAACAAAGCCATGCTGGTCTTCACAGATAATGTTTCGACACAGGAATACCAATTTATCACAAATAATATGTTCAAATAACTTAGGAATGCAAGATTGTTTAGAGATAGGTCTATAATTAGAGATATCTCCTCGCTCGCCTTTTTTTAAAACAGGTGTTATAAATGCACTTTTCCATTGGGTTGAAAATACTCCTGTGGCAAGGGAGCTTTCAAACATATATTTAAGGTATGGCAAAAGAGCATCTTTGCATTGCTTTACGACTATTGGTGGGATTCCATCGGGCACTGCAGAATAATCATTGTTTAATGAAGATATATATTTAAGTAGTGTCTCATCGTCAAATGTAACATTGCTGAAACTAACTTGAGGACAGTCATTGAGATAACTGAAATAATCCTCGTCTAAGACTGGAGGGGTATCAATAAATGATTTACTGAAGCTCTCTGCGAATAAGTTTGACATAATTAGAGAGCTCGATGTTTTTGAATTATTGGAAGAGAAGTTGGCTGGGTATCCATCCGTTTTAATCTTCGAATTGACAAATCCCCAAAAGCGTTTTGAATCACTTTTAAGAGCGTTCTACATATTGACTATATAGCCATTATATAAACTACTAGACATCGCAGAGAATTCATTAAAGTAGTTCAGGTACTTATCATAGTCGTAATGATTCTGGCTTTTAACAAAATTATTCCAGGCCCAGTTTCGTCTGTTTCGAAGAGATTTAAGCTCTTTCGTGTACCACGGGTGCTGGACTTGGGCATTTTTAGAATGCCTGACTGGGTTAGTCTTATCCATGCAATCTTTTATTATAAAATAGAAATTTTTAACAGCTTCATCTAAATTGGAGAGGCCGTCAATCTTCATATCGGAAATAATAATTTCTTCGGATAGCCTTTGAAAGTTTGCTTTCCGAAAGTCAAAAGAGCACGAACGATCGTACGTGTCAGCGTTTTCGTACAGATGTCCGCCTATGTCAATGAAAATTTCTAGTGGAGGATGAATTTTATCTATGTTAGTAATGCTGGTACTAGATTCTAATTCTGCAGTACTAACAGAGTCAGAAGAAAAAATTAAATCGAGAATTCGATTATTATGATTTTTTATACAGCTTATTTGCTGTAAGTCAAATGATAAAATTTTATCAAGTAATAATAGCTCTTGCTGTGCAGAAACTTCATATGGTTTTATGGACTATTACAAAGATTTAAAAAAAAATAGCCAAAGGAGTTCATCGATTTTAGTGGGCGTAAAAAAAGTCGTGGTTAATGTTTTTCTCCTAAAAATATAAATTGGATTACTATTACGTTTATGGAAAATAATAGACAAATCGGTCCAGCCGTTCTCCGATTTTAGATAAATCAAAAAAAAGTGGGCGTAAAAATGGGCGCCGTCACAAATGGCTAACATTTTCACGGTATATTATAGCAACATAAATAACTACTAATAATGTTTTTTTTTTTTTAAATTCCATCTTTCATGTGTTTCGATTCAACGGTTTCTGAATTGAAGCTGGCGGGTCAGCTAGTGCTAGTGTATCTCTATACTTTTATTTAATTAGTGCCATGCAAAATATCCGTTTTTCTAAAGCGGTGTTGATTTCAATATTCAATTGATTACTTCACTGCATATATTGTTTGATTTATTTATTAGTATTCCAAATCGAACCAATAAATGGCACAGACAAAATGGTCTGTCTGCACACTTCAATTTTTAGGAATAAAGTAAAAATTGAATTGTTAGTGGTTCCCTTTTACTCTTGTTTGAGGTGCATTGGTTCATAGTATTTATTAAAATTTGATTATTTTCTAATATTTGTAGCATTATTTCCTTCTATTGATGATCATCGTCTGAAATGACTTCATTATTTATCTAAGAATCGTAATGTTTGACTGATTTAACATGCTCATATATGATATGGTTAATTTATTCATCTTCATAAAAAGCAATACTTTTATTGGAAAAATGGCTTCCATGGGCCCATCGATTGTAAAATCCATCTCAAAGATACACTGTTAACGCACACTGGTGCGCGCAGTCATACATTTTCTAGGAACAAAAGTGGAAGTAAGCCCCTCTTTCTCGATTATGGAGTATATTTTTTCTCCTGAAAGAGAAACGAGTATCTTTGTCTACTTATCACTAATAAGAATGTATCATACCAATTCCATACCACTGCTTTGATTCAAGAGTTTCAACACGGCCAAGTACTCCTCTACCCGATCCAAAGCTTATTCTATACTCATATCAGATCTCCCTTTTGAATGAATCCATGCCAAAGTCACCATTTTCCACTTTGATCAAATTAAATTAGACTTCATTTCCCGACTATATGCAACCATAAATAAACATATACAGACATAATAAAGTCGTCTATGTAATTACTGGCATCATATCCACAAACCACCTGCTTTAGTTTTCCAAGACCACTGTCATCGCAAAGGCAGTCATGTGCAGCAGCAAAAAATACACATGACAACATTGCAAAACACATTTTCCAATGAATGGATGTTTCTATATGCAATATGTATGCGGCGGCTACAGGTGTATTCGTCCGGTTCGTCATTAAATCCAACATTCTCACAAAGACCGGTAGGGATTTACGCAATATACGCTTTGGCTCATTCATTAAGTTCCCTTGCAAAAAGGCTTTTGTGCATCTAATAATGACGACAAGCATGTTTTTTGCGGATTTTGCTCAGTGGAATAGATGCGAAAAAAGATACAAAACTGCAAACGTGCGCGGTCGTCGTTGTCGGTGGATTGCTGGTCTGGCGTAAAAATACAGATGCAGCCGCCACCGCGCGCTCACAAAAAGTAATTACTTTTAATGTGACCTCAGTGGGTATTATTTGGCCGGGAAGAAGATAAATGGAAGAGGGTCGATGGGCTGGCATAATGTATGGTTAGTGGTCCTCTCAATATAGTCGTGGATTCTACGAGTAGAGCTTCCACCTGCAGTCAATGGAATAATTAGAGAGAGAGTTTGCAGTTCAGTGAGTTAAAGGGCTAAAGGCCTTGCCTGAGTGGGCTGATTTTTTGATATGATTTGCATTAATTTTTCAGCTAAATTGGGTTGAGTTTGTTTTGGTAATGGGTTGAACTCTAATATGTTTTTTTAGTCAAGGATTGGAGACAAAACAAGTAAAATATAGAGATTACACAGCCCTAGCAAAATAATGGATTATCGGAATTAAAAAAAAAAACAAATATACCGAATTATCTCCATAAATTTGTCAGCAATTCAATAATTAGTCAACAGTCATGAAGAAGCAGAGAGGAAATTGCTGTGATATGTGTGTGTGGTTCCTGAACTGTTAACGTTCCAAAACTGTTAATGTTTTTCAATTGAGGATTGTGGATAAATTGAATGGCGCCATGTGTATCTTGAGTTTTCGTTCCTCGAAGAGGATTGAAAATTTGAATTAAAGATCGAAGCATGATCGCATGGTCCATTGCTGATCGACTGCAGCTAACAATTATTTGCGGATTTAAAATCCAGACCGTAAATGCGTCTATGATGGTCCATTCTGAAGTTACAATTTCGTATGACCCGTTCTATCATTTTTAGTAATGGTGGCTTCCGATTCCTAATTCGTATCCTTGTTGACTTTGGACTTGTATAGACCCAAGGGGGGAACTTTTTTAGGTGTGATTTCACAAGACCTATTCGACTGTTTTTCGGGGCCGTATAAATCCGCATAGACCGAACTGTTCTCACAATAATACCATCGTTTTATAGGCAATCTGGCAAGTATCGCTGTCTTGTTTAACGTAATTTCATCGATATTACGATCTTCAATTTCTGAAAACACGTAGACTGCATCATAGCGTGCTATCATACGCCATTTCAGTTCTTGACGGTTTCATATCAATATCATAAAATTTCTGATTTGATGCAGACAGTCTAACGACATGGTTTCCAAATATTTTTAAATCAAAGGTCTCTGATATGATCCTGTTCAAATTAAATTTCAAATTAAATGTTAATAGCCACGTGAATGAAGGTAACACATCGAGAGTGGCCGTCTCTGAAAAATGGAGTCCCACCATTCAGACCTTTCCCATGATTTATTAGAAAAAGGACTATACATCTAGAAAAACGACACAAGGAGGATAAAGTTATATCTCAACGATTGTTGAACGATAATCCGAAGTAGACATAGGGACTAAGGCTCACCCCTAAATTATGATCTGTCAGACAGATGTTTAGTACGATGAATTGTCGCGCAGAAAGTCGAAGCAGCAAAATCATGCAATGAACTCTGAGATTCTTAACGACTTTCGTAGTATACTTATGGCACTGCCTACAATATGCAGGGTTATCACTCCACAGTTCTAACCTCTTCAGAGCATGTTGGGACGAAGTGGTCCATGAGGATACACCAAACATCACTTATAATGTCACTATCACAGTATCTTAATTGACAACAGTTAAAACCCTTGGAGAATATTCCGTCTAAGATTTAGCAGAACTTTCCCATAGGTCCTTGAATGAGTTATAAAAAGGAAACTGATACAACAAGCTACCCGGTGGCCTTCATTCTAACCTTGAATAGAGGGCTTGATGGGAAACACTTAAATACATTTCTCCTCTACTCTAATAGATGACACCACTGCGGTACATAGAAGATCAGGAAATTAGTTACTTAATTACCACACACGGCGTATTCCAAGACTGAAATGCTGAAATTCTACTGAAATGCCTCAAAGAATAGGAACAATGTACTTAAATAAAATTTCACTCAATCGAGTAAAAATACTTTACCACTCCTGCTCAATTTAATTTTACCTAATGAGGCTAAATTATCAGTGCTCGCCGGTTGAACTAGCGTTGCCAACTCTCCAACATAAGCAAAATAGAGCTAACACTGTAACTCACAGCAAAAAAAAAAAAACAACTTAAGCAAAAAATTGCAATAATTCCTCAGCAAAACGATTGTATCTGATGAGAGCAAATTATTCAGCACTCACCGGTTGAACTAGCGTTGCCAACCCTTCAAATTTTCTTCCGGTTTGTGAATTTGCTTTCAACATGATAATAAGATCCACGAGTACTGAGAAATCCCTAATTAGTTGCAACATCTTACGATTTCAATTATATTTTTAAGATCACTTGGAGGTCACTAAACCAAGCGTAATATTCCAAAGCAAAGCTCGACTCACTTCATCTTCAAAGGACCTAAACATTAACTCTCCTCCTTTCGTACAGACGACTCCACAAACAAAGCGGACTCGGAATATTCCAACCAATTTCGAAACACTACTGCATTGCATTCCCAATCCGCATATTCTGTGCAAAACTCTAATCTTGCTAAAGGAATCCCGAAGGATTTTCCTTTTCTCGAGATGCCTTTTTTTTGTAATAATTACACCCATCAAACACTTCAGACAGAGAAAGAGAGTAATATTTCCCACGAGTTAGCCCGTACCCCACAGCTATGGTATGGCAGTCATCGCAGCAGTCGTTGGTGGCACCCCAGAGCCCTTATCATTTAGGGGAAAGTGGAAAAGTTTTTCTCTATTTCCATTCGCTTCTAATTGAAGAAAATCTCAAGTTGCTACCTGAGGGCATGAAGGCAACCGGGTGGGGATGTGAAACTTTTTTTTGACAAGCAAGCGAAAGGAAGTATCTATAGGAGCATTAGACGCAGTAGATGGCTGGCAGTGCTGCTGCCCCCAACGTTTACGTTTAGTTTCGTTTCATTGCGAAGCCTTTACCACTCTAGCGCTCTCATCCTCGTCGGGCCCATGAAAAGATATACCCTGTGTGTGTGTGTTTGAGTTGTGAAGAACTGCAATACTGCAGAGTTTTATGGGAAATGAGGGGAACAAAACTTTTCCTCTGGTCGGCAGCGCGGTCTTCCAACTTATCTCATTTCACCCGCTCTGACGTAGCTTTATCCACTTTCTAGAGTTTTAGGTTATGCTTGTGTATGTTGTTCTCGCCATGCTGTGTTTTGCTTTCATTTGATTACCTCTCGCCCAACCAATTACGGATTGATGTTGACAACTCAAAGACTGACGTGCAAATGTTCGTGTTAGAGAATAAAGGCAGACTTGGAGCAAGGGAGGGGGATGCAGAAAACCCCCTCACGGGCCTTCACCCAGTTATAAGTTGGTAGTTTCAACGGTTTGAGAGTAGTGTTTTTTTTTTTTTTTCATTTTTTATTTACTTTCGAAACTTAATGAAATTGTTGTCAGTGGTAGAGATAAGGACTTCAATGGAGTTTTAGTACAGGTGGTGATGTTTCTTATAAAATAAATAAAAATATGGTTAATATTGCAAGTGCCAACGCAAGTGTTAATGTTAAAAAATCTTCGTCAACTCTATCACATGTGTAGGAGATGGGCTAAGTGGCCTGACCCAACCTTACTCAGGTACTATTTACATATATATGCTGCTCGATATGGAACTGCTTCATTTGATGTTTAAAGACATGGGCTCTATCGAAGGGTCATACCAACAAAAAGGGATACATGCCAAGAGAAAGCAGACGAGACTTCCCTGATCTGATAGTAAGGTGCATCCCCTCTTGACACTTTTCCACACATATTCACAGATCTTACCCTTCAGCAGATGGGAACTTACACGATTGCAAACCTTATTTCCAGCTAGGAAATCTGGCTCAATCAGAGTAAATTTTGCTGCGGATCCTCTAATGCTTGCGACATCTGCCTGGAAATCTAAGACTCTGTGAGCTGGAGTATTGGTATCAATTCGCTTTAAAATGTCGAATGCGGATGTACAGTCAGAAAGGTTGGTTTAATCTTTGTGTCTCAAGGATTTCTTTATCCGCTTTTGATACAATCCCTTTTCGCCGTAATAGAACTGATCAGAGCTTATAAAGGATCTCTTTAGTAGTTCGAGTTAGAGCTTTATAGCTATATTGCCTTCTCAGCCCGAAGAATTATTGTTCTCAAAACATAAAATTTCTTAAGCCAGCTATTGACTTAAGAAGGCAGAAAAGCATATATTAGTGAGGCTTTGTAGGGCAAAATACAAATGCAAAACAATTACAAAATACTAATACCCAGGGTCTAGCTTTTTCCTTGGGTACTAACGAGCCTCTTGCTCAAAAAAAATTGTATTTATATTTGCGTCAAAAAAATTGGGTTGTAGGGACTTCAGTAAAAAAAACAGCATTAAAAACAACACTACATAGCCAATGTCCTACACACTGAGGATATCTAAAGCCGTACAATTTTGCAAATAGGTGACATTCATGTTCATATAGATGGCAACATTAGATACTAATATTGTGATTTATTTGGTCAAGCTGCGGACAAAATTTTGGTGCCTAGATCCTTAAATGTAGGATAGGTAAATACTACCAGTTATATCCAAATTGAGACGGCTATTGGACAGAGAATGGCTTATTATAAACATACAAGACCTTCTAGCTACCATATAACGAAGCAACACTAATACGAAGCAACACTAAGCATAGGACATGAACCAGGTGGAAAGGAGATTAAAAGCTAAATTGCGATGATATGACACTCGACGTGAAAAATTCATTAAACTCGAGGAGATGGATCTTCATAACGAGAGCGCTTGAAAGTTTGAGAGTACCCAAATATAATAAGAAAGATACATATGTACGACCAACGGAGCAAAAAATACGAAATTAATGGAGGAGTTACACAGGTTTTAGTTTTGGGATATATAAAACATCATATATGATGGAGTATTGAGCATATCCAAGCCAAGAGGGATGGGTATCATTAGATTTACTGACGACATCGTGGTACCGAAAGTGTAAAAACAAACTGTAACAACATCATCCAAAATAACAAGATTAAATTTCAAGAGTTGTATTTCAAGTATCTTAAGTTTAAATTTTAAAATCATGTCTTTGCCCAGCAATTACCCGATGATTGGGACGAGCATTCTGAACACCCGAATGGAAAACCAAGTTGCCAACGAAAACAAATCATTTCACCTGGCATTTTGGCAACGACATGGTGAACTTCTGCTTAGCTCATCACAAATTAACTACGCAGACAGACATATACCGACAACTAAGTCTGCATGGAAGATACATATAAGCAGACAGCAGCCGCCGCCGCCACCGACATTCCATTAATAAGGCAAATTGTAATGATAATGACGATGTTCATGCAACTACTCGGTTCTCTTTATATCTATGCATCTCCCGGGGCTAGACATAGACTTCCCTTCCCCATTCACAATTGAATGGTATCTCGTATTGATGTTACATTACATCGACGGCGCGGTGGCGGTAGGCGTGTGGAATAAGCTTCATTCGTAGATACAGACCCAATACTGAGGTAAACCATTGATAATGTACACACAGAGATAGATATCTCAGCCGATGAAGATGTATTTTTTTCGTGTTCTGCAAACCATACAGACCGTGGGAATCCAAAATGGCAAACATACTCTTTCCGTGCCCAACTCTCCCAGCTTAGCATCCATAAGATACATTATTTACCCACAAAAAGCAACCAGACACACACACACACACACACACACAAAAACAAGTCCAATGCAAATACCAATTTGGAAGTTTGCCAATTTCCAAGCTTATGTCGTTGTGTCGAATCAGTTTTCCTGTGCGCATACATGACATGAGCGATTCTTTTTTTCGGGTTCGTTTACTTTCCCGTAATCAAGTCAAAGTGCATTAATAACTCAGAGCTGGCGAAGTAGTTTGAAGGTAATTTCCTACACCATCATTAGATAGTTAGTTCGAGATGAATCCTCTTCATTTTTTCCGTCTGTATTTTCGTCCAAAGATGCAACAGTGAAAGAGGAGCGATTGCTCTGAAAAAAATACAACTTTTGTCCGACCTTCGTAGTCTGATAGATACAATCCCAAATCAGAGTGATGAGCTTGAATACTTTATGCGGGATAACGATGGTGATAATGATGATGAGAAAGTTGATAGTGAAATTGGAATATAACAGCAAATTGGGTACGGAAATGAGTAATTTGTTGTGCTACATATACATACACCCAGCCTTACATAAATAATGATGATGCTTTGCACAGAGCATTGTTATGTAGATGGTTCTGGTGAGAGGAGCAAGCTACCACCCGCCTTAAATTGGGCGAAGGCTGCCGCTAAGAAATGTTGTAATTAGCTATGGATATAGGTGCTATAGTATAATTGTCGGGTCGTAGAGATGGGATATTCTGTAGGTTGTATGTGCGTATGGTAGTTATGGGTCGAGGCACAAGCCAATTACCGATGAATGATAGCAATAAACATTTTGCGAATCAGCGAAACTAGATTCGGTAGAATGATGCCAAAACGAGAAATAGGTGTTCCGAGACGAATCAAATTAATGGGGTCCAATGATAAAACAAAGAAACATGAAACGAGTTTGAATTTGAATTGTAATCCGCATCGCAGGGGAGTTGTTTTGGGTTGAAGGCTTTTCAAGACTTCATGCGACGATTCAATCATATTTTTCAAATGTAAAGGGGGAAATATTTTATGTAGCAGCACATTCCCTATGAATACAAACAGAGAAGAAAACCGCACATATAAGAGCAGTAGTTTGTGAGAATATTACAACCATAAGACGCTTCTATCTTCTAGAACTTTTCTTTTTAAAGAAATTGAAAAATATTAGTTACAGAATAAATGAACATTCACATATGCATCGTGTCTCAAAATAATGTTTATATTTAGTGGGTAAAAATAAATTAAGACATCCATTGAAAAAGGGCATATTAATTATAAAGGTAAACAATTTGAGAATTTATTCTTAAAAATAATTTCGTCCACAAAAAAACACTCGCGTTCAGATTTAATTATTCCAATAGTAAATGGTGGTGATTAATATTGGCTTTAGATTTGAGATCAGCAAAGCAAAAATAAAGTGGTGGTGCAATAGGCAATTATTCATGTGTGAGTATGTTTTTCTTGCACGATGACGGGAACTCCTGTCTTGCTTTTAATGACAATTAATACTACTCGGATGAATTGTCAGCATAGCGAGAGGTGAGCGAGTGAAAAACATTATGATGTTGCAATGTTTTGGAATCGAACCCACACCTTCCGCGTGACTGTTCATCGCACTAACCTCCAAACCACTGGTCCACATAAAAGTATACGTCGATTTCAGACATACCTATTAATTTTATTTTAGTGCAGATAAAGGAAGTTTTTTTTATTTGTTTTTTGATACTGAGATTTTGAGAATTCTCCCTAAGATCGCTTACAGTTACAGATTTTTTTTCATACCACGGATATAAGCATCATTTGGGGAGTTCCTCTATGACTAGCATGCATACTATCAGTTTGATGCAAGTTGTATACATATCAAGGAACCCTATGCCTCAATTGAAAGCGTCTAAAATGACGTTACTGAATCCAACCTAATCTGAATAAATGCACAGTAAGAGTGTATTCTTTGTCCTTCAGATACTATTCTTTTAAGCTGTACGTTGTGGAATTCCGTTTTGAGTCATTTTTTCTTTCGTATAGGCATGCTAAGCAGTGCAAGATATTAATCTAGTTCAGGGTGCTACGCATTAAAACCTTTCAAATGTTTTTTTTTTAAACAAAGATAATTATGTAATCTTTGACGGTAGTATGGCTTGGTTTACCAGCTTTGGTTTTAACTAAGAACCACTATCACCACATTCGCTATTTTTTGACTGTCTTTCTATGTTTCTCGAGAAAAAAGTTCACTCCATATCTCTGCAAACCTTAATCCATCACCGACATTGAACTTGCAATTATCCAATTAATAAAACATTGCCATATTACCTGACCAGCAATTTGCTATACCTCCGCCAAACAATGGTACCTCATTTTATATCTGTTCAATCAACCATCTCCACCCATAAATATGGTCCACCTTCCCCCTCATCATGGTCCTTACACAGACACAAAGATTGATGGATACGTAATTACCAAGCTGAAAGATACAAAGAATCTTCTTCAATTTGATGTCTTCACCCGAATGGAGGTCAATTTGTAACAGAAGCGAATTATTAATGACACACACACGCAGATAATAAATATTGTTCCATAAAAGCACAACAGCGCCTTCGTTGCTCGTTGTTGTTTCAACTTGTTCTTCTGTGTGTCCAATTCAGGTCAATCGATCACAAAAAAAAAATACAAAACAAACACTCTTTTCCTGAGTAGTTCGGAAAGTGAAGACAAACTTTAAGTGCCATGGATGAAAATAATTTTCATTTTAGTTACACCATGCGGCCAATGGAACTTTATCCTTTTTCCGTTTCATGCTTCATTCAGTTGGTGGGCTGACATGAAAAGGAAGTAGTTTGTGTGCTCTAGCTAAGTGTGGGGCAAAACTTTGTGTTTCTGCGAAAATGTCATCTGGCTGATGGACTTGGAGAAATCCTTTCTTAAAACTCTTACAGATGCAATGTGTTTTAGTTTTAAGAGAAGATGTCCTGCATGGACTCTTTGAAGTTTTTTCTTCAACAGACAAAAAAACCATCCAACCTTGACATCTTAGTGTTCTGTGTTCAATTTTTTGTTGGTGATTGCTTTAAGGATGGGCACATTTATCCTGGCACAGGTGGGGTATAAATAGGATTTGTTCCTTGAAAGCAGCTTTAAGAAAAACCAATTCAATTTGAAGTTGTTGTTGACGTTTACTCTATGCATCCTTGATGGATTGAGCTGAACTGTTTGTGTGCCCTTATTTATTTGCTCTCAATTTACATGCCAATATCAGTTCAAAACTTGCAAAAGAGAGTAAGCATTTCTAATTAGCAAAAAAGGATACGGCCGATACAATCAGAAGGAAAGACTTGAGATGATTTTTGGAGAAAATTGAAAATGTCATCACCATACAAAGCACACAAAGACAAAACCAATTCACCCAACAAGTATCGATACTGCACAACCTCAAAGTCATTTGCAGGTTGTGTTGAGTACGGCAACGAGAACGTCATTGTATATATCTAGCTTGTTATCATTGTTGTTGTTGTTGTCGTCGTCATTGTGTTACCACACACAGAAATATCTATCTGAAGAAATTTATTTTCATTTACTGAGTGGAAACTATTTTCACTTTATACGGGAACTTCTTTGACGAGGTGATATTGTGTGCGGTGGAAGTTTTGTGTCCTTGTAGTGTGTCCCTATGGATTGCAGGCAACAATTTGTAGGATTCCTCTGCATACCTGAATGGCTGGTGGTGGAACTGTACCATAGAAAGGGATAACGTGAGAAGGTGTGTGACTCTATCCTTGGAATATTTATTTAAACTTCTAAGTGAGACTTTACTACGGACTGAAAAAATAATTCATCTCAAGAAACGTTTTTTTTTGTTAAATAAACGTTTAAAGGTGGGATTAGTGTTGCCAGAGGTGCTCTGGTTATGGTGTTTGGGTACGGTTAAGAAAATTTTTGAACGTCCTTTTACTGACAAAAGAAATGCATTCTTATTTGATTTAATTTCATATTTGTTTTTAAATTAAATAATGTTCTGTCTTCCTTCAATTGCCCTACAAGCATGGGCTTAATTAAGTAACTTAAAACAGATTAACACAATCCAATATATCTATGTGAGATCAACACTATATAGATATCGGGTTTTTTAATAAGAGCGCAAGTTTTGTTTAAATAAAACAAAAACGGTTTTGGATATCAATGAAATTCTTTATTCCTGTGAAAGTACGTTCGATGCCATTATGTATGGAAATCGATTTCTTTTGTATGGCCACCACGGGAACGCTTGCAGAAGTCCTGACGCTGAACCCAATTTTCGACGGTTTTCAAGCATAAATCGGCCGATACTGCTGCAATTTCACGTTCGATATTCGTACGAAGTTCATCAATCGTCGCTGGCTTATTTTCATAGACCATAGACTTGACGTAGCCACACATGAAATAGTCTAACGGCGTCAAATCGTACGACCGAGGCGGCCAAGCGACTGGACCATTTCGTGAGATAACACGTTCTCCAAACTTGGTTTCAAATAAATTGATTGTGACATTCGCTGTGTGCCTTGTGGCGCCGTCCTGTTGGTACCACATATCCTCCAAGTCCATATCATCCAATTGGGAAATATTCGGTTATCATTGAACGGTAGCGATTCCCATTGACAGTAACGTGCCGGTCTTGATCATCGCGGAAGAAGTACGGCCCAACGCCGCCGGCCTATAAACCACACCAAACCGTAATTTTTTCGGGATGCAATGGTGACTCATGGAGTACGTGTGGATTGCTGCCTGACCAATACCGCATATTTTATTTATTGATGAAGCCATTCAGCCAGAAATGAGCCTGATCGCTGAAGAATATTTTTCGATGAAAAGCCGAATCATTTTCAAGTTGTTACTCAGTCCAATTCACGAACATACGACGCTTCTGGTGGTCAAGTGGCTTCAATTCTTGCGTCAATTTAATCTTGTAAGGACGTAGGCCAAGATCTTTTCGCAAAATTCGCCACAACGACGTCACAGACATGACTTAAAAGAGATTCGATATATTGTAGTGATAAAAGCGTCCAAAATTTTATCGCGTTATGTAGAATCATTTAAATGAAAAAAAACGTATCATTAGGTCCATGTTTTATTAAAATCGAATCTAAAAAAACATCGGAAGATAAAACATCGTGATAAATATTAATTTAAGCATAACGGGGCATATGATGATTAGGAATCTACATTCCCAATCATTTGTGCGTGCCCTTAATACCGATTCGGAACAGAAGAGATTAGAATGAGAACCTTATCAAAATATTTATTTAAATACTACTACATGTATCTGCACAGTGTTGCAATTCCCATTTTTTTTAAATGACCCTTAAAAGTGAACCATTAAGATCATATAATGTATCTCCAAATGTTGCAATAATGGTTGCAAACATGTAGTCGGATATTTTCGTAGGTTTGGAGGTCCTAATTATGTTGCAATGATGTTTGCAAACATGTAGTCGAATATTTTGAGTAGGTTTGGAGGTCCCATTTAGACTTATTTACTTTAAGGACCTTTTAACCTTTCCATGTTATTTGTATGAATGTTTCGAAAGTCTGTATACACAATGTTGCGATAAAAATGTTTTTTGACGAAGCGACGGAAGTAATTGTTTAATTTTACCTTATGGTGTGGAGTGAATGTGAAATTTGACATTATTGATGTTGATAAAGATTAATGTTAGAATCATGTGGCTTAATAATGTTGTTTTGAATGTATCAATTAATTGATTTTCAACTTTTTACAACATCCATTAACCACTCTTGCAACTTTTGGACTCTGTTAATAATTACCAGAATATCCCGGACTAACGCGATAAAATTGTCAATATTTAGGAATCGGCATAATGTTGCAGACGTTAGACATGTTAGAGTGAAGTTCAGTTGATACAAGAGTCTTTCTATTACCTACTTAAGCAGATAGAGTGGAAGTTCTCCTTTCATCAAATATATGAGTAAACATGTATGCAAATTGATTTTCTGTAGTAGTCACCCCATACCCGTAAATATCATACGATTTATATAAAAGCTTCAGAAAATGCCTTCGAATATCTATTACACATCTTCCATATCGAACAAAGCAAACTTTCTCTTTATCAAAAAGAATCCCTCACTTGAGAATGCAAACGAAAACTGAATAATTGCCAAAGAATTTCATATATCACATATCAAAAGTCAAAACTCCTTTTCAGCATTTCCGACTTTTTTTTGACGAATTCACAACATTACATGAAAGTCCTTGATGGAAAAAGACTGATCCAATAACGTAGCCAATTGAGCTGGCAATAGTTGTACAATTGGAAGTTTCCACAGAAACCTACTTATGCATACAAATTTCCTCCTTTCATCTGTTCACAGGACAGCAACAAAATGGGATAAAAAAAAACTGAGTAAAAATTCAAGGAGAACTTTCCGCTTGAAGTGATATTTAGGTTACAGCCCGAAGTGGGTAACGTCCTCCCAATGATGATGCTACTGCCATGTAATCGGAGAAGCCAATGCACATCCAAAAATAATGATAAGAATTTTGTAAAAAAGAAAGACCAGCAAATATACTTACATCTAAAGGACGAGAGGGATGTACCAACTCCTATAATGCTACAGTTCCATACCTTTTCACGTTTAGCGTGGACGATGTGAAATGTTGTGAAATTTTTGCGATGGCAAAATTGGAAAAGAAAATTTTACGAATCGATTACAAGTCGGAGGGAGGGCGCCTTAAGGCTGTGTAGTCGCTTGTTGGATGCGCTTCTTTTCAGAAGAAACTTGCAGCTGCCAACGTTTTTATGAACTTCAAAGATTACATTCGTGGCATTGGATGCAGTCGACTTTCCAGCAGCAAGCAAATGGATTTAACGCCCCTCAGATCCATCCTCTTTTCGCTTGATGTAAGAGCAAGCATCCCAACGAAGTGTGTAGCTGTGTGTGTTTGTGTATAAAGACACGAAATTGCATCCGGAGTGCGGAAATATTCCATTTCGCTTGAATGCATCTCTCATAAAGCGGTTTATCTATTGGACAGACAAAGCAGATACAACAATTGAAGTCGTATCTTATGCTTTCGATTTTCGTCTTCTTTTCTGCTCAACTATAGACACATACATACTTATTCTGAGTAAAGTTGAAGAAGAACTTTTATCCACACACACAGAAACACAGTCAGGAGAAAATCACACAATTTTGCAAATCGTAAAGTTTCCATTTTGTACGCCATCATCGACTTTGAAACTATTTCCGTTACGGCAAGTTGCCTTGTTTCGAGTCCTCATAGTGGAGTAGCATCGAAAAAAAAATTTATCCAAAATCTACCTCTGCCAAGCGCCTCGAACCTTATGCTCACACATAATGCGATACGATGAAAGGGATAAAGTTAACTTCTATTTCAAGATTATTATACGTATCTACACGAAAGTTTCTTTCGAGATATTGTTCCGGCTATTGAATATTTATATCTGTAGTGACGAGAATATGAGATTATTTCCTATGTAGCCATGTCATTTGTCAGGCACTCTATGAAGACAAAGTAGCATTATATGAAAGGTTTTTTCATAGGTTTGTGTCATGTAAACGTACTTGAGTATGCGCGGGTTAACTTTTCAGAAATTAATCTACATTTGGAAATTATATTTTTAAAACTTATGAGTGTTCAAAATATAGATTCAAATGTACTACTTTGGACACTTGGCACAACGGAAATGATCAAAAACACCCGAAAACTTAATCCAAAGTCTTCGAAATTAAAAACGATTTATAGCAGGGGTGGTAAACTCCCCGGCATTGGTTAACAAATATTCAAGTGATCTTATAAGTTCCCTCATACACGCAATGGCGCATTTGGAGATCAATTACAAAAATATTGAATCAATTCTGTTCAGATTGCCATTGCGATACCCGGAAAAAACTGGGAAACCGTTAGCGGTGAGGAGTGAAGTTTAATATATTACCATATGCCAGGATATTTAACTTCGACAGGTTCAATATATATTACCAAACATGTGGTTTCTTGGCTAGTTACAATGGGGTTTACGCTATGGTAACAAGGCTTTCAATTCTGCGAACGTCAGAATCTGAGTAATAGAATACTATCTCAACAAGGTCCAATACGATGGGGCTTAACTAAATAGAATTGTCAATTTTCTTATTAAGGTTATTCCAAGTCATGTTGCAAGAGCTATGGCTAGCGATAACAGTCTGTTCTTCGGGGCTTACTATGTGGAGATTACGCTTTTATCGGGCTTTAGTATATGAGAGGCATTCGTGTATATCGACTCGCTAGGGTTAATTCAATAAAGGAAAGGTATCCCGTTTTTGTACCACCACTACCGTGGTGCGCGGACAAGTAGCTCTTCTGCGACGGGTACGTCGACAATGTTTTAAAGCATCATCGCTTAAGTACGGTGATATCAGACCGCAATAGACCTTTTACTGAAAAGCAGCACACCGAATTTCTGTGTCTGATTAAAGATAACGAAAGTGTTCTCTTACTACCTCGGAAATTTGAGGACTTTTTGTCTACTCCTTAGTTTTAAGATATATAAGCTTAGCTAGGTGGTCTTTGGGAGATCACATTATGGATCTTCTCTGAGATGCGCCCGATGTTAAGCTGCTGGTTGAACTTTAATTTTTTTATCATTTGCCCGTAGTTTTACCACAGTGCGGTTGTTTAGAGAAAGGAAGAAATAGAGTACAGGAAGAAGTACAGGATGTAGTAGAGACTTATTCCATGGGTAGTGTCCGAACAAACTACGGAGAGTACCAAATTTTTATTTCTTTGAATTATAGTTTCATGGATTGTGGCTGGGATTGAACACGCAACCTTCAACCTCAACAGGCGAATACCTTTCCAATATACCGCGTCAAGCCTACTCACTTTGAAAGCACCAAGATGTTTTAGAAAACCCAATTTTCGGTTCGGTGTGAAATCCGTATTTAGTCTCAGTCGTAATTATAGTTTTTAGACATAGTTTGTAACGTATAGAAATAATTTTACTAGATATATACCTCAAAGATTATGTGGACGTTTTATGACAAAAACGGTTTTCAGCAAAATCTTAAGGAAATTTGTAAAAAAAAATCGATGCAAAAACATTGATAATGTTAATGTGATGATTTCGTCTCTTTTTGGGGATGTTGTTTGTCAAAAACCATATGTATGCCCAACCCGATAGCATATGCAGGAGACAGGCGTTGTTTTTTGTCAAACCATTAAATATAGATATTGTGACAATGCCACGACCACTTTTTAGGGATGTTGAATTTGAGGATGGAATGGGATAGGGTATTCAACGATTCGCACAGTGGATTGTAGTTCTCATATGGTTTTTTTAAATAAAATTTGAGGGTTAAAAAATTACAGAATAATTAATCGTGTTTTACTTTAAGTTCATATTTATTGTAAGTGGTCAAATGGTAGCAACACCCATGTTCAAAATAAAATGCACAGTTCTTATTTTTCAGTCCACCAGTCAACAAATGTCCATTTTGTCTTCAATCATAAACTTAATTCCCATCTTTCGTTTATAGGTCATAAAAGGGGAAAAGTCAGGTAGGGTTTAAAGGAAAGATTCTGTACCCAATATGCATGTGCATTGCATCATTGCATATTTGGGTACGGACTATCACAATAGTTAACAGAGCGTCTTTATAACGAATGTTGGTTTTACATATAAAACTTCTAGATATGTGTAAAATTTTCTCATTTCCATGTCTTTATTTTCTGGTATTTTTTTGTTGAAGGCAAATATCAACTAAAATAATATGTTTTAGAAATTACACTCATACCGAGATTTCTGATTCAAATCGTGAT
The DNA here is from genome assembly GCA_932526625.1 of Rhingia campestris. NCBI lineage: Eukaryota > Metazoa > Arthropoda > Insecta > Diptera > Syrphidae > Rhingia > Rhingia campestris. Next base: position 46,337,733 of record OW052182.1, on the reverse strand, counting down.
TTTCGAAGCCATCTTCTATTTCTTTTTTCAACTCATTAGACACTCCAATGTACGTCTAGCAAGACTCTCATTTTTAAATCTTGTGCCAATTTGCAACGTAATCTGATCAATAACTTAAATTTGACTTTCGAATGACAGGACTTCTTTTAGATTATGACACGACCTTACCATCTGATCAACCACAGAATATTATCTTATACTCTATTTCTCTGCAAAGTTTTTGAAAGGGCAATCGGAGTTCTGTACATAGATGAACCATGTACAGAACTCCGTCATTATTTTGACATCAGTGACTTGGTGGTGATTTTTCTTATTTAACATATTTGCGTGATGGTGTGTCACATGGTTCTGCCTTATGCTCACTTCTGCTTTATTTTTTTATTGTTTTGAAAGCTACAGGTGGTACTGAGTGTAGGAACTTTTTGAATAAGACCACATATCCGTCTTAGATAGCATAGTATCTTGATATGTATTTTCGTCCAATGTCTGTTTCCAGTATTATGTTGAGTGGGTTTTTCTGTTTTTAGAAACGTTTTTTCAAGAATCTTAGACTGCGAAATTTCCTCTGAACAAACAGCTGACTTGCATTGGGAGCTTAAAAGTTTCCGTCTGATAATCATATTTCCCCCTTGAAAGTCTAATTAATAAAAACCACATGAACGGGTTGATTTCTGTCTAACCACAGTTCACCCTAACTTTATATTACTTACTAACTAAACACCTACCAGTCATAACAGCCTCAAGAACAGTCTATTATAACTTTCCTGTACTTGACTGATAAAAGTTGAATAGTTTTCCCACTTGGCTTTATAGATTTGAAACCCCTCAAAGAGGTGCACCGAAAGTCCTTTCAAATGCTCTTCACCAAACTTCAATTGAACTCAAATTTCTATCGTCCTCGAACAACTGTCTAATCACAAAACAAAGGCATTCAATGGGCAAACTGGAACAATGCAGACTCGTCGTCGTCATAAGACTCACTACAGCTTTTGTAACCATGATCCGAGTCTTCAGTGTTCGAACGGCAGACCAAAAATTCATGGAATTCCACAAACTTGTAATTATAAAATAATTTCAAGGATTCTGTGGCAAAACGCACACCCACCGCACCACTGGGGGGTTGAAGAAACGATAACTTCATAATTAAAATCGCTTCAAGGAAAACTAACATTTCAATACCCAACCACTGAGTTTCCATCAACCCCCAAAAGGTCCTCTTAATATCCCTCCATAAAAAAAAAACAAGTATAGAGAAAAACTAAATCCCTTTTGTTCTACAAAGGACACAGTCTGCGCCTTCAACGGCCATAAACTCCTCCTTTTCTATTTATCTATTATTATAACAGAGGAACCGCATCCACCGAAATGCCTACCCTTGAGTAAGACGGCTCGTTGTAGGCTCATAACTTACAGGTAAGTAAAACATTCCACGGTTCACACACACACTAGAAAGACAATTTGGCAAGAAAAGGTTCAGGACGGAACTCAAACAAAGGAGACGATATGTTGCCGGCCCTTCTTTGCCAAAACAGAATATATACACGCCCTAAATGGGAAATAATAGATTCCACCCTCGGTTTGTGGGCTGAAAATATGAGAGTCATTCACTGGAAACGGAGTACGAACTAAAGTGATAAACAAACGACAATAGAGCGGATAGAGTAGGCCGGGTGGATGGTGGATATCCAATCTATGTCTGCTCTATTAAAGTCTCAATTTCTGGATAACTCTTTAACCCGGATTCGATAGGACTTGAGCATATCCTGTATATGGGCGGTTGTGTGTCACCAACGAATCTGCAATAATCCCTTTGCCATTGAATCGGAACGAGTGGTTTGGGGTGGGCAATTTTCTGTAGATATATCCACCCTTTACCCACCCTTTGGAAGCTACTGAGAAAGCAATGCTATTATTTGAGTACTTATTGATGTTGATTCAATTGGGGCATTATTCTTCGTCGATGAGGCTTTGGTCTTGCGTTTTATTCAAATGAGATTACCCAGAATGAGATGGCAGAAACAAGGTATAGAGAGTGGACAGATACCACAAACACATACGAAGTTGTGATTTATTTGGCTTAAAGCACCTTACGAAGCAGAGTAGTCGTTGGAGACGGGGATGTGTTGTATATTCAGAATCCAATTAAGACTGAAGGATCGATGGATTAAGTATGCGAACAGCATTAATGTCTACAATGTAGATGGTTCTAAAATATGATGTAGGGGAGCTGCAATGAAGGTATGGATTACAATACCACTATGTTTATGGTAGGCAAGACCAAGTGACACATTGTATTATTTCACCAAAGTGTCAATTGATGAATCTAAGGTTACATCGAAAATGATTTGGAAGTCCAGAAAATAAAAATATTCAATTGAATGTTCAATCAATATTTGAAGGAATATTTCCTTTTTTCGAATTCTTCAGTAACCGTTATATTCAAAAGGTCATTGATTTGAGAAAAGGATAGACCTGTCTATATCGCTTGACTTATCTTGATAGCATCTTACATCATAAGCCATAGGGACTGAAAGGATAATTCGATTATTTCACTTTTGAAGCTTTTCATCTTCGAAGGTTACACAAGAAGGTAACCTACTGTCTTTAAAGGTTGCATGATGATTTTGAAAAACAACCCTTATTGAAAATATATACCATAAATGAATAAGAAGTCATAAATATGAAGAATATTGCTTCCACAAAGAGACTCATAAGCGTTATGGTATTTAATCTTTAAATTTGCAACTTTTAGAAAAAATCTTGAGATTCATAACAACCAATGGACAAGCATATTAACTGCCAATATTACCAAAAGCCGAATCAAAAGGAAATACATTAATCCGACAGTTTTTTTTTAAATGACAACCAAATAGGGAGCCAAACGTTTTCAGATTACTGACATTTAAATTACCTATAGTTTGAGTAAAAATATGATATCTCATAAATAGTGTCATCTATTAGTAAAAAATTGAACACATGTGGTAGAATAATATCAGTTTTAAATACATCTTCAATTTTATTTATACGGCATCAAGGACAGTGGTCGGAAGACCCTTTTGACAATTCAATTAATAAATGATAAAATTATAAGCATAAGGGTGGAGAAATAAAGGCTGCGAATTTTAAACTGTGACAAAGAACTTAATATGGATGATTTTAATGTTTTTTCCTAACATTCAAATCATCCATATTGGGCTGAACTTAACAATTGAAATGAACTTAACAACGAATAAACTAAGGACAACGACTTTTCATACCTACAACTGGAATGTGAGAACATTAAACAGAAGAGGTGCAGCCGAACATCTAGCGGAAGCTCTAAGCTACGGCAAAGCAATTCCGTAAAAATATGACGTAAAACTGTAAATGTAAATGTAAGGGGATCAACGAATTGTCAACCAAACTGAAGACATTGTGATAAAAGGCACTCATCCAGTATTTAAGATGTTTGAACATTCTGAGAAGCTAAAATTCACACGGACACAACCTTGTTAGAGCCAAGGTAAGAATGCGGATATCCAGCACAATGAGACATACTCTTAAAAAATTTAATGTCGAAAGACTGCAATCAAGAGACCCCAAACTCCTTTCTAAAACGCGTTTCCCTTAACCTCTCGATTAACACCATACCAACACCAACACCATCTACTTTCGAAGAATAATGGCGATGACAAGCCATTAGATTAGCCTCAATGGATGTTCTAGGTTTTTCGCGCCCACCAGCAAGAAACTCTTGGTTTGATGATGAGTACCGACAGGTGGTCACAGACAAGAACGAGGCCATTGCTCAATAGGCAAATAAGGAGGGAAGAACGACGGCTTTTCAGAAAGAAGAAAAAGGAGCAAGTCACCTTGTCATCTTGGATCTGTTTGAAGCAGGATTCAGAAAGAACCACTGCCCAGTGAATTACATCTTCACTCTGACCTGTATGGTTTTGGAGTCCTTATACAAGTGTAAGAAAAATTTAGACTTTCTCCGTAGACTTCAAGCCAGCTTTTGACTCACCATTCTATAAAATTAGCAATCCGGGAGTGTCAACGCAAGTACTTAAGGGTATACAAAGTTCTACGAGGACAATCAAACTGCAGTAAGGGATGATCATAATGTATCAAACTGGTTTCACTTGCGGGCGGGCATAAAAAGTGATCCTTTTTTTCCATAACCTTTTGGCCTGAGGAAATGAATCTGACTATGACTATATCATTTTGTCGAAAACGTCAACCATGGTCCATAACATGACCAAAATGTTAAAACAATACTGCAGTTTGTGGCGCTTAGAACACCAATAAGTGTAGGATATTTGGACGATTCGGAAGGGACCAACGATGAGCATAGCAAAGAAAACAACTAGGGAAGGTAAAGAGTAGATACAAATAACTCGGGGTTATAATAACACAGCGACCGACTTTTATGCTCCTCAAAGAAATCGGACTGTGACCATTATATATCTGTACTAGCGGACCCGACAGACGTTGTCCTGCATGATATAACTATTAAGCGATTAGGTAAATTACTTAGATACCGACTGCAGCGCCATCCGCCGGGTTGGCTGATTTGTGAATCTAAACCATCCATATAAAAAAACATTCAAATCGGTCAAGCCGTTTAGGTGGAGTTCAGTGACATACACACGTACAGTAGAATTATATATATAAAGATACACTATGACTGCATCTCTTGTACAATGTAAAAATAATGACATCAGATGAGAGAACTTACAAATAAACGGAGTTAAAATTGAAAACCATGACAGACCTAAATCCAGCAAATCCAGAATTTATATGAAATAAATAGTAAAATCCACGTATACGTAAAATATCCTTGCAAAATAAGGTCCAATTGAAAAGTGGAAAAGTTTGCCTGCAGACTCTGGAGGTTTTACTTTTCAAAAAGAATTACGAAACTTCGTGCCAAGGTAAACATTGCGATCTCATTTATATTTTGTATTATAAATTCTAATAAATTATAAATCCATGGAATAAACCATCTACCAAATATGCTTCACATCTAGGCCGCAAAAAAGCGTTCCTTCAGTAAAACATTTTTGCAGTTGATATATGTCACCACAATTTTTCGTGAATAAACGATAACAAGTGAACAGAGATCTTCGACAACGTATGATTAGAGGGCCTGTATCTGAAGTTGACCAGACTTGGCATAAGTAAACCACTGCTCGTATACTTCTTGACATGTTGACTGGTATAGCGTTTGTTTCAAAAGTGGCAATGTAACTTCTACCTCAGAATTTTTCATTCAAAATGGTCTGCAACAGGGAGCGGTAAACTCGCCGATTCTTTTCAGAATTTACACCAGTGATATAATAGGTAGGCTTACCCAGGCAAATGAGTATGCGGATGTACAGAACAGCCCCTACGAGGCTGTCGAGGTCATTCGAACTTTTTTGAAGCGAGACTTCGACAAAATCCTGAGATATTGTGATGACTGGAAGTTAAAAATTAACCTTCAGAAATCTGAAACTATTCTAGACACCTAGACACCGTTCTCTAGGGCCTAAAAGGACACGAGAAAGAACTGGAACTGAAAGCTAGTGATCGTGGGACGAAACGGAAAGTCACTGTCGAGTAAAAGTGTAGTTAAGTACCTTGGCATCTGGCTGGATGAGTATCTATATTTCTGCAGACATCTAGATGCTGCTCTGGTGGGGGATAGGGGAACCTTTGCCATTACAAGACGATTGTTGTATAGCATTCGATTCGACAGCATTATGAAGGTGATTTGATACACGGCCGATATGATTCCCTATGGGTGTCCGGTGTGGTTTAACGTTTTCAAATCTAAAATCGAAAAGATTCGATTTGAAAATCTATGTCTTAGAAGGTGCCTTGGAATACACAGAACATCAGACTAAACAAACTATTCCAACCTATACAACGGGACTAACATTAACAGAATAGACAATTTTCTAATAAAACGTATTCGGGGTTACCCGGCAAGAGCGATGTCCTGCCGATGGCCGAGAAATAGTGTCATTTTTGGCGCCGTCCACCCCAATGATAAATATTTTGAGAGTGCGCGTTTAAGCGGCTATATTGCGCCTGAAGCTTTCCAATATTTGGATAGCATAGTGCTGATACAGGATATATAGGCGGTTCCTTCCGAAAGGCTTTCTTCCGAAGAACTGTGGATAAGCGGCTTCTATTTGAGAAGAGCAAAAAGGAGCGTGAAATATGAACTGTGAATAAAAAAAGATAAGTAGGCTAGTTTTTCATTAATTTTTTTCTAGCTTAAATTGAATTAAAATAATTAAGAGGCATCTATTGAGTAAATATTAAACCAAATATGTAATAATTAATTAAAATTACTTCAGGGGTGTTTAAAAGTAAGATGAAAGAGATGTTAAACGTTGAAACTATCAAAAAATCGCCTACATACGTGCTAACAGATCCATCTACTGCTTAAAGAATAACTTAAGCTAGAATTAAAAGGAAATCTTAGGTACAAACTCATATTTTTTTGTTACCTTAGTTCACATTTCGATTTAATTAAGTGCTAACATAAAAAGTACCTTTCGCCTTCTCAACTCCCAAAACTCTTTATTCAATAAATCCCAATCAGCGAGTACAACTTTATTTAATAACATTGTCATCCACTCTGAATCTACATAAATCCATTAACGCCTTAAAATGGAAATGAAACTTTCCATTAACTGGAATGGCCATCCGCACTTCAATCCACTCAACTATCACATGCAAAACAAACGCACTGCAGCACACCATTTTGACATTAAATCGGATCGTTCTGATATTTATCTTGCTAGCTGTGTTTGCTTGCAGTTTTTCAGTGCAGAGCACATTTCGACATCTGCATGATGCACGAGCTTAATAACATCGTTCGCGCGAAATCATATTATACTCCCACAATGAGATTGTGCGAGTGCACAATAAAAGCGCTGCAGTACTACACCACAGCGTAAAAGCAGTCATCTATCTATCTATCTGAACCATGCCATACCATTCATAAGGATAATTCATATTCAATTTAAAGTTTGCACACAAATTGAGAACGCTGAATTCCATCATATGCTGCAGTGCTTTTGAAAGAGTTCCGCTTTCCTCGGGCGCACGTCGGCCGCCGCTCCTCTACATCCCTTACTACAGCACCATATAACATAGCGAACTTAAAAGACCATGTTGGATGAGCTAAGCACGAGCCAAGGAGGCGTCCTCCTGGGAAAAGCGGTCTTTCAAAAAAAAAAAAATTAAATCAAAACGGATCGCAGCAAAAGATTTTAATAACTTTTCCGCGGAAAATTCTCCAACTTTTCTCGGTCTGGGTGTGTGCTCCCTTTGGCCAACAGAGAAGGCACACCAAAGAGCACAGCATACAATACCGAGAAAAGGATGAGCACCAACTATTCATATCGCTCCTGATGTGAGGAGGCATCCCTGCATATCAGTGTATGAGTGTTTACCGAAACGTTTGCACCTTAATTTATTCCAGTCTACGTACATTTGCATTGAGCTGATTTTATTCGGTCCTTGTTTGTGTGCACTTGCTGCCGCATTTATTTATCCATCACCTCATTTTACCTCTGAATCTATGCACCACTCTGCAGGTCTGCAGGAGCAACCCACCACCCTTGATATATTTAATTAAATAATTTTTGTAAAACCCTTTTTTATGTATAGTAGTCACTGTGCTGAGGATACTCTCTTGTACATATCGCTTGTAATGTGTGTTCACGCAGATACAGAGTTTAAGCCACTGGAGCATGTGGAGATTGTTCTGTTCCCTTTTTATTTATATCCGTCCGTTGAACCTATAGTTGTCATACAAGGTTTTCGCAGTTGCCTGGCTTCCTGAACGATTCATATTCTAGAAGGGGTTGCCTTAAATCATTTTCACACCCCTTGCTGTGTCTGGAATAGGTGTGAGCGGTTGCAAAATAAAATTAAAATAAAATTTATTTGTTGCTTTTATCATGGAGTAAGCAGCAGAGAAACTGGATACGATACACATGTAAGGGAATTTGCCACTCTCATGGGATTGAAATGAAAGTCAAGCAGTTAAGTTGAAGCGAACCATGTAGAGTTGATGGGAAATGTAGTTTGAACGATCTAGATTTAGACAACATCCTTAATGGGGGACTACTGTGTCCTAAAAGCAATAACATCTGTGGAGGACATTTAAATTCGAAATTTGCTTTAAGGGATGACGCTGTGATAAGGATATAAAATTAAATGGAAATTTAACCCAGACATTGTGCACTGGTATGGTTTTAACATCTGACCTATTCCTATAGTTCTATGTCAGAAGAGCAGAGGGATCTTTATATGAACCGTAAAGCTTGATGATTATCGAATATTCCATATTCCCAAGTGAACAATGAAAAATGAGCACCAAATGTCTTACAACCCAGTGAACGGACAATTTGGTAAATTGCCATTATATTACGTTTCAGATATTCGCTGACAAATTTCACATTGGTTTTAGGACAGAAAGTCTAAAACTGGTCAAAACTAGTACTTACCCTACTTCGGCTCCGCTATTAACTTTGGAAAAGGCAATTCAATTCAAATTCCGAGCCAGACGTTGGACGCACTAGAAGAAGACATCGCAGGAAGCGGTGCGTACAAGTAGAAACCACAACCAACTAGAAGTGCGCAACTGAAGTCAGTGACCAGGTTGAGCTCGGAGAGTGGCATAGATCTGATCAAAAAGTCTCCGCGTTTTCTTTTTAATATGGCTAGGTGTAGATCATAAAGTTTTCAATTTCTATCCGTATGGTAGTCTCAGTATAACTCAACTTTACAATTTACGCGTACAAAATTTGCTGAGGATGAGCAAGATGACCAAAGTTCACAGCAAAATACGCTTTGTTATAAGGAGAGAAAACTTTACTGAGTTTGAAATTGTTTTGAGTCACGAATGCAAAATTGTTTTACTACGCTTTATAGTACGTTTCCGAAACTCATTTCATTTAACACCGAAAGCTGTAGCATACATTCACATCTGCACAGTATTGATTACTCTGGACCAATCAATACCCAAGCATGGAAGGGTCGCTGTGCTAAATGTCACAAAGGATACTTGGCTATTTTTGTTAACTATTTTCATTAACATTTGAAAATAGTGTTCCCACCAAAAAAACGCATTCCAACTGACAAAAAAAGTTTTTTTTTTGTTTTCTGTTTTGACTAAATATTGCAACCAGTAACCTAGAGAAATAATTTTGTTTATAAGTTAGAGGCAGTCTTCTCTATCGGGGAATTTTAAATTGAGTTTCAGCCAAACTCAGCGTTCTGGAATGTGAAATTGTTTAGCGGAATGTATAGCATCTCGCTAAAATCGCGAATTTTGCTGAAGTAACGCATTTTGACTCGGTGCAATCGTAGTATAATTTGTCGATTATAGCTTTTATTGGACCATTACATTCAGCAATTGATTGAGTGTCAATTAGGAATTCAAAAGTTCTTCATTAGACATGATGCTTAACAGTTTATAGTTCACTGAAAACGACGGATAAGTTCGCTGTGAAATTTGACTGAATTTCGTAAAAATTCAATTTCGCAGAAAATATCTAGTAAATTAATTTTTATAATAAAAGTATTAATATGTTTTTTGACCACTTGTACTACTTCATTTGGCAAAAATTGTTTACACAAAACATAGTCAATTTATTGCCTTAATTGTATTGTAGTTAAATTTAAAAAAGTGATCAATTTATTCAAGACTTACATTTTTTATTAATAAAAACAAGCAATCTATTTTGCAAAATATTACCTGAAAAAGAGAAAAAAATAATTTATTAAATAAAATTAAACAGATAAAAATTGTATTTTATTTAATATTTTAAAATAAATATTTAAAAAAAATTAAGAAATTTTATTATGTGAAACGAAATGTTTGTGTAAAAAGTTGTATTAAGATTATTAACATCTTGTAACAGTGACAGCGGAAAGTCGCGGATGTGATTTTGGTTCTAAAACCAGGAATATCAAAGAATAAAATAAAATCTTACAGACCTATTTCACTTCTTCCAACAATTTCAAAAGTTTTTGAAAGACTATTGCAAGGTAGTAAACGTTCGACTGTGGACCAAGTACATCGAATTACTGATGTAATTGAGAAAGCTTTCGAAGATAAGAAAATTTGCTCATTTCTTTACATGTCGCAAGCTTTTGACAAGGTTTGGCATAGAGGCCTTCAATACAATATAAGACAAGTTTTGCCTTAACAATTATATAAAATCCTCGTGTCGTATCTTGACCACAGACTCTTCCATAAAACTTGGAAAGAAATATTTAGAGTTCAAAGAAATAATGGCAGGAGTACCCCAAGGAGGCGTCATTGGACCACTCTTGTATCTTCTATATACACGTAATATCTCACAAACAAACGATACAATAGTTGCAACCTTTGCGGACGATACTGCTATACGCAGCAGTTGGCACTACAATAGAGGATAAAAATCATTGCGAATTGCACTTAACGAGAGCAAATCGATTTATGTAGATTTTTCGTATAAACGGAGAAACAATTTGCCTATATTTCTGAATACGGTTCGAGTCCCTTTTGCAAATGAAGCGAAATATCTCGGAATAACACTTGATGCAAAATTAAAATGGAAGTCAGATGTAAAAAAAGAAATGCGAAAAACTTAAAAATAAATAAGTTATATAAATAAGGTTGCTCGGATGTAAATCCGTTGAAAATTGTGAATTGTTCCAAAAATCCGGATTTAAGGCCAAGACATACGATAAGGATATATCCTAATGAAATCGATGTGATCTGGAACAGGCTTACAGAATCCGATTACAATTGTGAAGGCATACGTTGGAAGGAAGGATTATGTTGAAGTCGATGACGGTATCGTAGCCACAGAAATTCCTTCTTCATTTTTAATTTTGCGAAGCAATAGCTGCTAATGTTAACGATGGCAGGAGTGAAAGTCGAGAAGAAAAAGACAAAAATGAATATTAAAATCCCGTATCAATTGAAATCTGCAATTGAAATGACAGATGATGCACCTGATGGGGTCCAACACTGCATTTTTAAATTAGAATCAGTTTTTAGACGGCTGAACACTCCAACTACTGTGATTACTCAATCAAAATTTTCCGATTTATTAAAGTAATATTATTTTAACCATATTATGATAATTAATTTTTGTAACCTTATTTTTAAACACTATAAAGGATTTTAAACAACAAAAATTAATCCCTCTAATTCAAATTTTTCCAAAACTCCATCTAACTCGGAACTAATTTTGATATCCCGCGAAAATTACACTTAGAGAGAGGCTACTGGATATATATTCTGATAATATCGACAGCTTAGCTGCAAATACATCCTTATTATCGCGTCTAAAATGAAGAGGAAATACAAATTATCGGTGAGATAACCTATGCCCATGGATATATTACTTTATATATATAGTTTGTAACATAGAGATATAACTTAGATAGATATACCTTAAAGTATATGGATTGACTCAGAATCGCAAGCTTAGTAGAAATAGTCATGTCTATATTGCCGATGTACTATGTCCAATGTACGGAAGAAGTGTAACCATATTCAAAAACATAACGAAATATTTGACATTAGCAGCCCAAACAGGCCCCAAACCTATAGCTTCTCCCTTCTTTGTGTATGCGAAGTTATTATTTCTGCCACAAAGAGGAGGACCTTCTCTTCTCATGACAGTGTTACCGTTATGATTTTATGTTCGTAAGACGTGGAGCGGTGAAAAAAAAAACGTAGGTGTTGTCACTTTTGAGATTTGAAACGATTTAAAGAAGTTCGAAAAAAAAACTTTCGAAGCAAAAACATTGGTAATGGTAATATGAACATTTCGTCTACAGATTATTTTAACTTTCTCCAACTTTTTTGGGTCGTTTTCCTATAAATTTGTTATACATACCCAATAGAAAATCGTTGTTTTTTTGCTGAACCATAACAGATGTTGATAAACTGTCTGAACAATGTGGTTTGACAATCTCATTTTCTATACATATGTATTTCATCCCCATAAAGTTATAGCCACGTCCAGATTATTTCTAAATTCAAAACTGACACAAACTGTTATGAATTAAATCTCGTGTGACGATGTTCGTTTTCGCTAATCTCCGAAACTGCTGATCCGATTTTGGTGAAATTTTGTAAATGTGTATTGTTTTGTCAAACTTAAAAGATAGGATAGTTCTTAACTTGTTAAGTGTTCGTCAATATTTTTTTATTTCTAATTTAAAGATTTTTTATTGCATGGCAGTCTGAGTTATGCACTCTTACTCAAAGATCCAGGTTGTATAATATAATATTAACTATATAATATTATAATATTTATTTATCGTATCTCAACTAAGCCATATGGAAGCGTGGTGTGTTCAGCTGGTATGTTCAAAAATAGTTTTTTGGTATACAATAATCAAAAGATAGGATAGTTCTTAACTTGTTAAGTGTTCGTCTAAATTTTTTTCTTATTTCTAATTTAAAGATTTTTTATTGCATGGCAGTCTGAGTTATGCACTCTTACTCAAAAATCCAGGTTGTATAATAAATTATTAACTATATAATATTATAATATTTATTTATCGTATCTCAACTAAGCCATAGGGAAGCTTGGTGTGTTCAGCTGGTATGTTCAAAAATAGTTTTTTGGTATACAATAGTCAAAAAAGAGTTTCATCTTTCGAACACCCACTTCACTCACCTTTACTTAAAATACCATCCTGCTACAGACATATCTAACCATATGACAATACATAAAGTGTCCTCTTTCTTATCAACTACTCTCGACACACCAATGGTCCATCAGTCCAATGACAAAAAAAAAATGAAATGAACTTCGTGGTAACATTTGAATGTCATGCACATCAATGACAAAATGTGACAAAGTGTTTTCCTCAACAGTTCAAGAGAAAATGTTTCTTTTTTCTCAAACTATCATTTATCATCATTTCCTCAAGAGCCAACCCTTTACCCATGCAGGGCTACAAGAGCTACTGTCAACACATGTTACGTGATGATCAACTCACAAAAAAAACATTCTGCGTGATGTTGACAATTTCTATCAACCCCCAACTACTCACATGTCTCAACTATCAACCAAATAAAAAAAAAAAACTTGATTGCGAGAGTCCTTTTTTATATTTCACAGCCTCTTCGGACACATTCACGTTCGTTCAAGTGACATCATAGCTCATGAAAAGTAAATGTTTACTGAGGGTTTGATAGATTCTCTGACATTTAACAAATGAAGGATTTTCAAAAGTCCAATAAGGGTCAGTTACCCGTTGATGATTGTACACTAAAAAGAAAACATTTCTTGACATAAAGTCATCATCCAAAAATAGGACTGCACGTATCCTGATTTATCACACAAAGTTCGAGGTTAAAAGCAATTTACTCACAATATCTACAGAGGGAGGATATCATTGGATACCTATTCAAAATCACAATTTCCCTAGAATACAATTTTTTTCTCGATATCAAAAGACCCACTCTAGTACACCAAGAAGGACGAGCGCAAAAGAAGTAAATTACTCACCATGAGGGACAACAAATCACCACTCGCATCCGGTATACATTAGCGAAATTCCAATCGGAAATGATGTGTTATGAGAAGTTGATGGCAGTCCTCTCTGGCAGGACATCAATTCCGAATGACAACGACCATTTATTTCGAAAATATTCCATTGAATTTTGCTGATTTAGAGAATCGAATGGCAGATAGTCGCCTTGATCCTTGACACACACGCGAAGTTCTTCTTTTCAATTTCGATTCCAAGAGAAAGCTAAATCGGAAGCCGCACACTGCAAAAGCCGATATTAATATACCTAAAGTCCCGTCAGGATGAAATATGTTTGACATACGAAACTAGAGTTGGGGAAGGATATCAAGAGTAAAAAAAGAAGAAAACAAATCATCCCCCATCTATAAGGACGAGGGATTAAAATCAATTTTACGTCAGTATTTTCGTATCATAAAGTATTCACATGCCTGTCCTGGTAAAATAGCATGGTAGTGTTAATTGGTTGAATATTCACAAGCCAGAAAGAGGCTTATCTCCTTAGCATTTGATGAGATTCCTTAAAGGGAGAAAAAGCCTACTTCTCATCCTTGGTCTATCAATTTACGACACCGAATACCGTCGATTGTTGTGCGATAAGGAAATTCAATTATCTATTTATGTGACGAGAAGATTTATATACGCACACACGTAGTAAGAGGACTATATCAGGACGAAAGGATGTTTTTACAACAAGGATCAGAATCGGGATCGCTCAAGCGTGATGAATGAGCGAATGATTATATTACTTAATGAAAGGGAAAGTGACACGAAGAGATTGCTTTAGCTGGTTCGGCTTAGCATTTAAAGGATCCTGTGAGAGAGGTATTTTGTGTGGAATCATGATTATGGAACACTTCATCTGCTGTGGTTGGGTGAAGGTCTGAAAATGTGTTCTTGTTTCAAAATGAAAAAAAAAGTTTGTTTCTCGTTCGGGGAAGAGGATATCAAGTTGATTGTAATTTTGTTGGTAAACTTTTTGAAACAACTTTTGGGGACAATCTTGAATATCTTTTGGGTGGATTTGTTTGGCAACACTTGGGCAGATTCAATGAACCATTTTATCTAATTTCTGTTCGTGCGTGTATTTTATCAACGCGTTTGTTTAGGGGGATTTGAATATTTCTTTTTATGATGGAATAGGCTGACGTGTCAGATGATGGTATGTCTATCTACGGGATAAAGGCTGTTAGGCTGATGGAGACTGTGATTTAAAAGTGACAGTCTTCCATATTTTTATGTATTTATATGTTCAGTACTTTTGAAGATGTGATAGACAACCTTGATATCGACTTGAATTTGCAAATAAAGGTTTTTTATAGAGTTGTGCAATAAAATACACTCAAGCAAACGAGTCAACGATGTTTTTTTCTATAGAAAGAAAAATGTTTTCGCCTACATGCTTTGCTTAAGAATTGCACCCTGGACCACCGATGGTCGGGCCGATGTTCCATTTCTATTTGACTTAGAACTGCATCCTGAAGATCATACTTTAGATCACTTTTTCAAACATTGCATTCAATGTTGGATTGCAGGTTTTGGAATCGATGATGGCTTCTTTGTCGGCCCCGATTGCTAATACTATATAAAGAAGTTGAAAAATACATAAGTTAAGTATATATATATATATATAAACAATAATTAAATAAAATCTGCATTCAGTATTTAGTCTAACCGGTTAACGAAGAGGAAAACATGTTCTAAGTAAATCTATTTAAGCAGTAAAATTGTTTAAACTACGATGACAAAAATGTTCCACATACGCCACCACAAAAAACAGAAAAAAAATTAAATCCGGACAATTTCTAGATCTCACTCGGCTCAAATGTAATTTATGTATCCAAAGCAATTAATTATAATACCTTAAGATACGTCTTAAAGTCATCGCTGAATGAATATCTCGCAAAGGTTATTGATTATAAAATATCCGGTTTCTCCATCGATGTTGCAAACCCCAGAAGCCGGTAGAACTACCATTAGCCACCAGAGGCAAGTGGTATTTAATACCTGGCCACATACTTTGTGGGTAGTCACTGTAACTATTGAGCCATATCTCGATAGAGATTGTGTTCATTGAGTGATAAATGATCTTTTAAGTATGGTCACATGAGAAAATCAGTAATCTCCAGACAAGCATTTTTTGGATTACCTATCCAACAATCATCCGTTTATCTCTTCAGACAAAACCGGTATCGTTTCATGATAAACGTGTTCCAACGAACTTCATTGACAACTGTATTTGATCTCCAAAACTGGGTGATTAGGTCACCCCAAGATTTTTACTGTACGTTTTAACTTTGTTCATTCAAACGCCTCTGATAAACCGAAACCCAAGTCATAAGCTCCATACAAAGTTGTGGCATTTGCCAGTAAAACAACCATGACGAATGGAAAGTTAAATCCTATTCCTTTGTCTATGGTGTTTCTCACAAAATCCCACTGATTCCATACAAGAATGACTAAGTAGGTATCCTTTTATATTATATCGCTTTGTCCTTACTTGGAACTCTCAACTTAAAATCCCCTTCCGCCATTAAGTATCATAAAACAAACGCAGCGCAGCATCAGCCCACCCATCAACTAACCGCACAACACATTGTTCTCACTGTTGGATCCTTTTCTGCTCGTCGTTACATCCTTTGTGTGTGCATTATTATGTACTTTGTTCTGCCCATATCGTCTCATTAGGACACGAACCGCCTCAGTTGCCCCTCGCTCACTCCACTTTGTCATTCTTTAACATTTTTATTTTCAGACAATTAAAACGGTATAAACGCCAAGGAGACTTGGATTTAATTAAAAGTGTCGTCCCTTTTGGGGAATTCTCCTACCCGCAAGGCAGTCCGGTTAGCATGTAAGGACTTTTTTTTATGTTAGCACATTCAATTCGCTACCCTCTAGCCAACTAGTCTTGTGGTTACTGACAGTGGTGATGGGAATAGAGGAATGTGATATCGCTATCCGAGTTCTAAAAAAAAAGATGAATCTCTACTGTACAAGTTAAAAGATTGCATTCATTGCTTGTACCGCATCCCGAACAAAAGAAAGGATCCCATCTCAGTAAAGCAGTGTTGTGCAAAAATGGTTAAAACTACAGCGCACTTTGCCTTAAGAAGGGCACAACTTTGTGCAGTCTAGTGAAACAATGTAAGTGTGCTGTTGGGATGAGAATTCCAAAAAATAGGGTAACCTCTAACAGAAACTTTCAGGCATTTTAAGTGGATCTTAAGGGCAGAGGCTTTAAATCATTTCTCAGCGCCAATTTGAGATTATCAGCAAAGTGGCGACTTGGTTTATTGGAATTAATTAAAAATCACTTTGAAATAAATTGCATTAGGGAGGGTCTATAAAGGAAGACAACGGTGTAATAAATGAGCGTATTAGAGAGTGGATTATCGGCTTTAACGATGAGTTTTTAATCCCTTTTGATAGGGTTCTCTGTATTCTGATGAATAATGTACGTGAAAAGTAAAAACTTGAGAAATACACTCCGTTGATGTATTGAATCTTTTAAATTTTTGAATGCCCCTACGAAATACAGGTCCTTTTGTCTCTTTTCCTGATAAATGAGGCAAAAAGACGGAAACACAAGACTTCTTTGAACTTCTCAAAGAAATTATGCCTTAAGTCGTTAAAAATCTAAAAAAAGAAGCTTAAGACTGGCGCTTATTTCTTAAGAGATGGCAGAGCAGTTATTTATTAATTTCTACTCAGCGTTCATACCCTGCATTTCAGGAAATTATAAGTCAGATCAAGTCTCTAGATATAAGGAAACAATTGGTGTTTCGGTAGCAGATGAAACATATGCTAAAATAGCGATATAACCCCTTAGGTCAAGAAGTAAATTTATCTCAAGTTGGATCTGAAAATGTCTTTCAAATCATCAGCTCATCAGCACCATGGAAGATATAATCAGTGGAAACTTAAAACTAATAGACAACCATGCATCAAGACTTGGGCTTTACGGATTGGCTTTAGCTGAAGGAAAAAAGATGAAATGTGAAACCTTTCATCTTTGTTATGCTAGCCCGAGCTAATTATGAATCCGAATCACGACAGTGCTGTTCTGTTAAAAACACATTTGAGAAGTTTGAAAGGTTTGAAATGTTGCTACATGCTTAATAATGCTGAACAGGTATGACTTCTGTAGAAGCTGCCTGGACGAGAAAGAGTAGGAGAGTATTACTCACCTTCTTTGTTCTTGTCCGGCTCTCTCAGTAAAAAAGGAAACTTCATCTGGGAGACTACTTCTTCGATAATCTAGGTGATCTGTAAGCTCTGAATGGTTCAATTAGCCGTACGAATATAGGGTAGTCGAAGGATCCACGTGGTACCACAACTGACCTTTTTGGTCTAAGTGTGCACGCGCATCGCATGCAGCCACTTCAATCTTACCTAACCTAACCTTGAAAAGTTTTCATATCTTCCAGGTTAGGCAGAAGTTTCTTACCATCGATTTGTAGCGCTAGCCGTTGATCCAGTTTGGTTTTGGGAAAAGTAAGAAGCGATGATTTCAACAGAATTTTGCTTTTCATAGAATAATGGGCCCTCTACTCAAGTAAAGATGATTTTTGACCAAACTCCAGAGCACTTTCAGCGAACGAAGGGGTTTTCCAGTACAGTCTTAGCAGACCTTGGATTTCGGTGTATTGCTATTGCGAGCATAGAAATCACTTATTGCGCCAAGAGTTTTTCAAATGGATCACCGCTTTTCAATATAAAAATTAATGATTTACACACGTTGTTAAACGCTTTGACATTTCATTGTAATTTGCAATACAGTACTGAATAATTCACAATAAATTTGACCGTGGCTCTTATGACGTAACCAACTTCTAGCGCCTCTATTGAAATGCCCTTTAGATTAATGTAACTTGATGTTATTTTATAGTTATATTTCAGCCAAACTGAAAGCTCACCGCGTTAGCGACCCATACAAGCGACCTAGCTTCTCAATTCGGTTGAGTGAGCAAAGTTATATTTTTGCCAGAAATAATGGATGTCCAATTTAACGCATATGCTAAAACACAAATTCGAGAAGCTTCTTATACACCGATAACATTGGGATTATTAGAGAGGAACGACGAGAAGTAGGTAACGTGGACAAAGACAAGTGTAAATATATTATTAGTAAGATAGCTATGTCGTATATTATGAATGACCACAGTGGATCCGAATTGCAGTGCCTTCGATTACTAGCCACATGGTCAGCACACAAGTAGAAACCGTCTTCAACGATTTCGATAATACTCCCCTCTGTTTCATGGATATCAAGGATCTGTCCCACTGACGCGAACTTCCTATTAGAATATGGTTTCTTCATTTTTAGGCAAAACAATAAGTTCATAACTAAAAAATGAACGCTCAATGACTCAAGATGTAGTTGTCAAGGGTCTCTCTCTAAGTGAAGTTCCTGTAAAAAATATGAGATACGTCTTATGCATTCACAAGACCCCACCTAGGTGTGCACCTTCTCACCCATTCTACTGCCACCATTCCTCAACTCAATTACTTACATTTTCACTAAGCACATTATACCGCCCTTCACTCTCTGCATGACGTTCCCTACTATAACCCCCTCAAACACCAAGTAAATAATCGACAACTCCCGTTCGCTCGAGTATCCACAAATCCTTTTAACTCAGACATACGAGCACAATCAACAATGTTTATCTTTCACAATCAAACGGCTCCTTATGACGACGATTATGACAATGTCTACACCCTACATAGATCCCATTATATCCCTCAACCATAAAAGTAAAAATTGCATATAAATTGCCACTGTTTACCGAATGTCTGTGCACCCAGCCCCAGACTCTCTCACTCTGCACACTTGTTCTTAGTGTTCTTTTGTTTGGGACAAAAAGGAACGATTTTTTTCAAAAACAAAAAAAATTTAAAAAAAAAAAAAAGATTACACAACTGGGACATGGTATTCGTTCAGTTGACATGAAAAATTCAAACGGAAATTTGTTGAAAGTCATGTGGTGAAGTACAAAAGGGTTGTCAGCGGAAACCCGAACAGCTGCAATTTGAGTTCAAGGCCGCGCCGGGGAAGTTTACCTATGATTAGTGTGGTTTACCAGTGGTATTTTTTGCACCTTATACTTGACAGACAATTCGTGGCTTAAGGGCACCACTTTAGGTTTCGGTGAAGGACGTTTAATTTCCTGTCTCCTTTGTTCACGGTGGCGTATGTGGGATATTTTGATTCTAACTGGCAGAGGGCTTTATATTTTTTCCCATGGGAAAATCGTCACATTTCACTTTATCCTTTTACAAAATGTCCTCAATTGTGAGTCACTTGAAATGTGTTTGACATTTCATTATCTGAAGGGTGAAAGTGGGTTAAATTGTTTCGACCATCGAAAACAATACGTAGTGGTAGGACGTCACGTATGACGGGTGTATCTAAAAGTTGAAAAAATAAGTTAACCTGATCTAGTTGCTTTTTGATGGAAGCAGAAAAAATAACATTGACGCACCTTGAAGTGGAAAAGATACTCATACCCCCAGCTGTATCTAATTTTTCAGCGAATAGAGATTTATATTCCAAATAATGATTTGCTAGTGTTTGTGTTGAAATACAGTCCATGTACGAATTAAAGCCAAACATCGTACATTTTTACTTTAGAGCGAATGAACCCAGGTGAGCAAATGCTAGATCAAGGTGATCTAGCAGCTTGCACGAGATCTCAACTATTGCTGCATATTGGATGGTTGCACAAATTATACGATTACGTTTCGATGGATGCCAATAAATTTCACGAGCGAACGTGATCTCGGATTTTTACTCTGGCCGTGGATTGGTTTTAGAGTTAGTCCGAATTAAGAAAAGCAAAACGAAGCTTTTACACTAAATTATCAATGGCTTCGGGCGACTAGTTTCTACGTATCTACTCGAGTCTACATTGATAAGTTGCGTTAGGGACATGTTGACTTAAATTCCAATGAACTCAAATTAAAATGTCATGGTCATCTTGTGTGTGGGTATTGAGTGCATAATTTGTTATTAAATAGTGTTAAGATCGTTTCTATTATCAAAAGTAGTTTTGACTAAATTTGATCTATTTATATAGATTTAGGCCAATAGTCCTTACTCCTTACCTTCTAGTTCAAAGGATATCTATTGCCTACGGTTTAAGAAGAAAGAAGAACGATAACAAAAATGTTGCGTTCTATGAGCTACTCGCTAGACGAATAGTCCAAAATGGGACTTTAACTAAACGGATTTTCGAATATTTCTGCATAAGACAATTTATCCTTCCAAATTCTTCAAATCTGGGAAAGCTGCTTTCAGTCATTCAGTACAGAAGCCGATGTATCCAGCATTGATTGATACATAAACTAGAGGTTTAGTTTTCCGTATTGCCTTGAACTGAGATTCGAAGATTTTCCTGTGGGCCAATGAAGACCACAAGGTTTATGAGCAGTACCCAGATGTAGATGCAATACAAATGGTATAATTTTGCATTTCGACTTAAATGCAAAATTCCCAAGAGAAACAAATTGCGCTCGACGACCAGCCCTGAACAAATATCGTAATGAGCATATATCGAAGACCTTCAGAATTTCGGAGTATTAAACATAGAGGTATCTCTGGGTTTATTTCAGTGCCCGTGAATCGATCAGGAAAAGAAAACTCTAAAAAGATCCCGTCGAGATGAGCATTACGAAACCGTCGTTGAGTTGAAGTTATACCTGATTCACACTCGATACTGAGAACATTTAATAAATAGTTCTGAAGACTCTTAAACAGCTATGGGGAGCTATCACCAGCTATCAAACAATTTAATATTACATATCACCCCGACCGAGAAGCAGGGATAATGACCCAACTTACAATTTTTCTCCTATAAAAAGTCTAAATTTCCAATTTCAGGAAGCAATTTCTGGTATTGAGCTTGTTTTGTACTTGTGTGGAGAAGCTCAGCATCTTTAAAAACTCCTTCCGGTAAATCCACAGACCTTATGGGAAATGAAATGGTATATCAATTTAAGGCTTCTAAAAGATTTCCAGTGATGTATGTACATGTGACAGTTTAAAAGATGCTTTGGTAGAGCTTCCGTCGAAGTAATATAGAAGCTGGAGGGGAAATAATTTGGAAAGTGCTTTATCGAAGCGTAATTGTTAGGGGAGCTTAACAAATCTGATTGAGAAGTCTGTAATGGCGTAATTCCTGTCCAACTATTTAAAGTTGGGAGAGATGACTTGGTAAAAAGTAATGTTGACTTTTTCTCACAATCAAATTGATAGAACCTTGAACATACCGGTGTATGTACAAGACAAAACCCTTACAGAAACATTCGATACCAAAAACGGATTAAGACAAGGTGACGCACTGACTTTTTAAACATTATTCTTCAGAATATTCAGAAAAACCTCCGCGAGCTAGTACCAGGAACACAATTTTTAGAAATAAGTGGAACTGTTATAGTACGCCGGCGATATTGACATCATTTATTGAATTTTACATGTTATCGCATTGGTTCCTAGAATAGATACGGAAGCGGCTGAATAACTTTGAAAACCTCGCCTCTGCTAGTAATTGCAACAGGAACACCTCATCAGAAATCAAACGAACGGTTAAGAAGACGAGTTAATGAAAAGACTGTAGAGCCTTACTCGAACTACTATATTGATACTACCAGACTGTGACTAAACCAGTCCTACTTTACTGCGCTTTAACGTTTTAAAAGCAAACACAGAAATTCTAAGTCGTTTCGAGCGGGAAATCCTTCAGAAAATCCGTTCGAGTTGATTAATTTTAGACGCGAAAATTTAACCACCAATCTAACGAGTTATGGTAAAATATCTCCACATTGAACGTTTAAGATGGCTACGACATGAAAAGGAAATGGACGTTGATACTCCAGCACGCAGGATGTTTGATTACCGGCTAGAGGGTAGCAACTTATCTTAAGTGGAAGGCATAAGTACAAACAGACTTTAAAAAACCTTGAAATGTGCAATTGGACGTAGCTAAAGACCATGATAAGGCCCAAGTTCTCAATGGATTGTGGTGCTTCTTATTTCAATAAGTAAGCAATAAAATCCAATTGAAACCAGAATATTCCAAATAAAAAAGGGAAACGGTGTCAAACAATTTTTCCCAACACCTGCGAACTTCGGGAGTCTACACCTAAACAGATTCAAGATGAAACCTTCAGATTAGGCAAGTATTTGCGCATTGACATAGACGAAGTAAGAAGTCCTCAGTAGAAGCCTTATTAATTTCGAAATGTTCTTTTCCGACGAAAAGAGCTTTGAAAGAGACGATAAAGGAACAACCGAATGTCTGACTTAATCACCCCCTACAATAATTTCGACATCAGTTTCTCAGTCAAAATACAAAACAGGGATGAATGGTCGTCAAATATGATATTCAGGTTGGAAGCAGAAATAAAAATTGGAGTAGGATCCGGGAATGTTTCCTTAAAAAATCCTTCGATAGCCTTTAAGTGAGAGGATTTGCTCCTTCCTGTTGGAACCAAATTCAAAAACACATAAGAAGGCTTCAATCCGCTATGCAAATCGTTTAGTACCTTATCCCATTCTATCGTTTAAATAAAAATTTCTTAAAACTGGGTGTGGTCAAAGTGTGCGTGGGTTAAAATGGTCTATAGACGAAATGTTCATATTAATATAGCCGAAGTATTTGAGGCGAATGTTTTTTCCAATTCCTTTAATATATAGGATTAAGGTTGTCTAAATTACCAAAAACAACATTTATCAAAAACAAAAACAACGTTTATCAGAGAGACATGACTAAATCGACTCAACTCGCGATTCTGATTCGATCCATATACTCTATCGAAATTATTTCTCGTTACAAACTTACAAACTTAATGTCAAAACTAATATACCAATATGGGATAGGGTATAAAAATAGGGACAATGAAGATATTTCGCGCCACATTGTGACTTAAGGTGAATGCAAAGGGGATTGGTATCACTTCAATAGCGTGTGTTCTGTTTGTTGACACCTCCACTTAAATAAAAATTTACTTCATTGTTGAAAACGGTATTTGCGCACGCAAATAGGCACCTAAAATGCGTTCTTCGGAGACCAAAGGTCGCGTTCGAAGAGTTCCTGCACAATAGTCAACATCAAACCGTAGCTAACCTCAGTATTTTTAAAGTCTGATCATTTTCTTTGCACCCCTTTAAGCCTTTATAGTATTTCACTCATTTCATAAAATCGAAATAATCTGCAATTTTCCAATTACTTCCTTTAACCAGCCTTCATCATATTGGTTATTACGTTTCCAATAACGGAATAAAAAATAAAGTAATTCACCTCTCCTAATTGGATATTGCACATTAAAATCGATTACTTTGACATCAATTTAAATAAAAAATCACTTCAATTCAAATGTTGATTGATGTCCAAGGATTTGACATCGACATTTAGTATGTTCGTTTTACGATTTATTGACTACATCATTCCAGCTCATGCATTTACATACAATTACCATTGCATCTCATTACAAAAACAACCAAAAAAAATCCCATCAATTAGTGTAGAAAACACCATTAAGCTTAATTTTCACATAAAAAAATACATCCACGGAGTACTTGTATCTGCATATTTAAAAAAATCAATTAAACCCTCGGGCAATGGCTCTAGTATTGTGTGCCGAATTCACCCATTTGTTTCAATGGAAATTATTGATATTAACTGCTTCTAATTTGATCAGCGATACATTTTGTATGTAATCAATATTCCATGCCCACAAGAGCAAGAGAACAAAACTCACCAAAAAATGCGATATACCAACAAATGTAATAAAGCCGTAGTGGTACCTATACAACGTATCAGATGGTCTGCCTCAGCTGACAGATACAAATAAAACAATATTAAGAAAAAAATTTAAATAAATTCGAAAAGTGATGAATGACCGACATCGTCGCAGATGAGTGAAAGGTCGTTGTCCCAATTTCGTTTATTTTTTTTTTTTTGGACGAATATCTTTTTCTGTTTTGTTCGGTTACGAGTACGTTCCAAATTGATTTTCAACCCGACTACGGACAAAATTGAGTGGGGGCTGCACTGTACATCGAGCCGGTGTACTGCCGAATGAAGCCCTTACGACCCAGACCTAAATCGAATCAGTGGACAGTATTTTAGCCGTTGTTCGCTCTCCGAAAATAGTCGATCCAATGTCTGAACTGTGAATTTGCATACTGATTTCGATTTACCATACAACGTGTGGGCAGATTGGGAACGGCTTAAATGAGAGCAATGGCTTTTCAAGTTCTTCGAACGAAGCTGCCAAATAAATTGGCACGGTACGGTAAATAGGGTTATGAATGAGTAACCACAGTGTAGCGTAGGGGGGAGAATTTTAATTACTGAAGTTTTAAATCATTTTTGTTTATGCAGAGATACGTGGTGATGAAAGTGGGAAGTGAGTGCATTCATTTAAGGAAACAAACATTTGTTCTAGTATCTTTTGGTTTAGTATATCGTTTTAAGTGGTTGAAATTTATTTTAGTGGTTGAAATTTAGTTTTTAATTAATATATACCGGTTTTGCTTATATGTATTTTTAAACGTTTTTTTTTCGGAAATTTGTCTCGCTAGCAGAAGGTACTATTTTTTTATTTTGATTGCCAACTTTAAAAGCTCATGTAATATAACGTTATTGGACTTAGTGCTGTGTAATGATATAATATTTGATGGCTTTAACTTAAATGTCTTTTTAGAGTCCACTTGAAAACCCGTCTAGGATAAATTTGAACACTCTGTTGTCAGCTATGAACACGAAACCTTATATCAATGCCACGCCACAATTCCTACCAGGCTACCTAAACCCGCGGGATCAAGGAGAGCGAATTTTCATGTGAGATATTTAATGAAATCCGAGTTTTTGAAACATTGAAAATGCTCATTGGAACTTGTTATCCAGAAACGTTTAATATATTCTATGCTAATATGCCACAACTACGGACAAAGCTAGCTAGATGCTGGTTAATATTTGTGGAACTCTAAATGGGGACCATCGATGTGAGTGTGTTTAATACGACGCACAATCTTTTTATTTATGAAATATCCTTCATAAACGGCTCATACAGGACCTTAAACCTATCTTCTCCCTTCAAATGTGTTTGCGAAAAAGAGGACCTCCTGTTTAACGTCAAATACAAATGAAAAATTTGAGAAGTTTCTCATAACAGTGTTACTGTTAGATATTTCGAAAGAGGTGGAGAAATTAAAAAAGGTTGGTTTTGTCACACTCCGCTTAGAGTGGTCCTACACTTTAACAACTAGGCCACTGCGAGGTTAAAAACTCGATAAGAGGGATAACAATCTTTTACTGGCCCTCATGTGGGATGTTTTTTATAATTTGCACGCACTTTTGGGGTTTATATGCATTAGTACAATCCGGTAGCGATACAAATTAGCTCCTAGTTTGACCACAAAAATCTATCTTTGAATAAAAATCGGTATAGCCGAATCGATGTAACCACATTTTTGGATTCCCCTATCATCGTAATGTTAGAATCTCAATGTAGAACATTTTCATGAAAACAATATCTACCCTTCTCTTGTAAAAGAAAGTTAAAAATGTACAAATTCCGTAGCAGGCTAACTACAATAACCTGGATAAACTCTAAGAAGGGTTTTCGAAATTCAATGGTTAAGTATAGAAAAATCGGAATAGCGAATATTTGCTTTTAAAAAGGATAACATATCCAAAATAATTTTTAGCAAATTTCTCAAGGATTCATTTGAGCAATCAATCGTAGTTCCGAAGCTCGTCAATACTGAAAACAATCCATCGAATCATCTCCAGAAATCTTCAATTATTCAACATTACTGACCGCCAATCATGACCTGCAACCCTCATCGCGACATCATCCCATAAATGATTTATTGGGTCTAGACAAGTAATGCATTTTTCTGTGCCCAACCAGTGTCCAGCAATTAAATTCATTTTACTCCTTCAATCGGAAATATGTTTCTACTACCCATCGGATGTACATGCGTTTGCATACGCCACACCATCGAATGCGACATCAACTCCACACGCGCAATGTATCTACGAGTACCCACCCACTCTGTGCCAGTGCATCCCTCGAATTCAATTTACATCTCATAAACAAATATAATTGAGTTACACATTATTGTTACAGTTAATAAAATTACAACAACAATGATACCAACGAACAGAAAAAAATACAACAACAACCACCAAAATCACTTCCACAGATTCAGCAAAATAATTCATTTTACCCAATTGTTGGATCCAATGATGATGCAGCTGCTGCTGCTGCTGGAGAAGTTGGTGATGGTGGTGTAGCGTATGGTTCCGACGGGTGACCGTCGGTCATTGTTATCGTCCCGACATCGTCATCATCATCATCATCATTATTCATTGTAAATTAGTGACCGTCGATGTCCATTGGCATAATTTCATTTAAAGCGTAATTGTCTGTGTGACATACGACGACACATCCACATGGATGCGGGACGGCAGATACTCGGCCTGGAGGACATTGAAATAAACTGCAACCATCAAGAAACAAACAAACAATGAACCATGTGACCGCTTAGACTGTTATTAAATTATTTTGTTGTTTTCGATAAAAATAGACAGACCTGACCAAAGATGGGGGTGGTTCAGCCCTCCAGCAGACCCATTTCATTTCTTCGGTTTAATTGGCTGTTGGTTGGCGGAGTGGCGGCGGGATTGAGATTAGAAGATACAATAGCCACAGAGTGATCACGACGTAGAAGAAGAGTGGGCAGATGAAATGCATTAAGCTGACAGATTTTTTTTTTGTTCGCTCTCTTTTTTGGTGAGATACTATCTTTTACTATATGGGAGGTGGGGATTGGACCATGAACCATGAACCATCGTCGTCATCATCGTGGAGACATCAATTAATTTATCTTGTAAGCGGAAGAGCACAACAGCAGTAACACACTAGTAGCATCACTCTTTTCACTTGTATGTAACACACAGTGGTGACTGTGGGGATACGATGGATGACGTAGGGGTGGAGGTCACGTCGAGCAAAGTAATTGTGTTTCCTGGGACAAGGGGAGGTGGGAAAGTTCACGTTGAGATGTGAACATAGATTACATGTGATACGTGACAACATAATGCGATGACGAAAGGGTCAGGTGGGGTGATTTCTATCTACCTGTGGGCACGGGGGTGTATTAATATTGAATGTCCCTGTAAAGGAGAAGCCTGTCTAGAGAAAAGGTGGAGAAGTTCGTCTTTTATTAAATTTTGAGCAAAGCAATGAGGTAATGGCAAGTGATTTTCTACAGCTTCCCTTGACATTCTCACCTAGATGGTGAACTTTGCAGATGGTTGTATTATCTTTTTCCACATTTTCGAAATTGAGAGCGAATAACATTCGTTGATGTTGCTTAAGTTGGGAATTAGTCTCAGCTCTTCAGCGCGAAAATTGACGAACTGAGTTTTAAAATGAACAAATTTGTCAAAGTATCGCCATTTTCTTTTTTTTATTGGGAAGGTTATAATTTTGTCTAAAAGGGATCAGAAGTATCCAATAAGTATTCCACCAGACTACAAATGAGTTTAGCATTCAACATATGACGTAACACTTCATATTCTTGAAACGTCCAAATGGGTACTACCATTGCACATTATCCAACTTACTATTGCTTAGGTGCTTGTGGAATGAGAAAGGTGATGTTTTCATATTTGCCCACCAGTAAAGTGCACTTCGGTTTGTTTAGAAAAGTCAAAAAAATGTCGGTTATTGACCAGAAAATGTTCCTTCTTAAGGTTTCTGCACTGGAGCTTGCTTATATAGGGCTTTATCTTTTAATGTATACTTTAAATCCTTGTGTTGTTAGCATACACATTTTAAAAATGTTAAATATACCAAATAAAACTGTACAAAAATTAGTTTGGACCTCTTCCGTGACTTGGGTATTCAATTCAGAGCTAATGTTTCGATCAATTTTTATGATCGACCAAATTATCAAATTTAGTAAGCGAACAAAATATAGTAGTAAGCGAACAAAATATAACATTATAACAAAACTATATATTGGATTTTATGAAACGAAAAAGTGTAACGAAAAAGAGCCATATGTAAATGTTTTTAGGCTGTGCGAGTGTCAATGAGATAAAAAGCGTTTCTATATATTCTATTATATATATTATCACTTCTACCGCGAGTTAACTCACAACCGATTTTTTTTTATTATTGGAAATTTATCCCTAGTAGTTTGTACCATTTTTGCTTCAGCAACAATATGAATTTTGGTATTGCGTTGCTCGTGTTGTTGTTATGGTTAATGGTAATGTATGATTTTGTAACATCTGACATAATAATGTCTGTAATAGTGAGAATTATATTCTACTATCATTGCGATGGTTGCAATTCTGAAGAATAGTTTTTTTAAAGACTAATCGCTCGTCTCTGAATAGAAACCAGTAAGATCAGGGCACCGAGCTCCAAACACTAGCTAAGGCATAATCTTAACTGTGCTGTATATATAGAGGATAAGAAGCTGTACTGATCTCTTAGCACTAAAAGGAAAGGAAACTGCTGTCATGGTATATTTGATCCTACCGTGATACTGATAAGTTGCATGGATTCCTTTGATTTAACGAATGTCATATAGTCGTCTATCAGTTTGGGTCAAACTCATTTGAAGCTTTAAACCGAGAATTTAAACGTATTAGTCTTAAGCGCATTAGTCTTAAGCGCTACTACAGTCTGCTGAGTCTGTGGAGACTAAGAGATTCTAATTTCGTCCCTACTTACTGTTGAAACCTAAAGTGCTTCCTCGTTCTTACAAACAAGTAATCATGGCATTACAATGGACCAGTATCTAAGTAAATTGGCTTTCAACGAAAAATATAATCGTAAACGATTTTCTGAAGTAAGCAACCAGAATACTTCATCATTCAATGTCAGTCAATAAACAACTGAAAACGTACTCCATCCACGTACACAGTACTGACTGTGATTACCTGTCACAAGCATCTCTCCGAATCACTTAAATTTCTCCACTATAATTCATTTGAAATTGTCGCTAAATTCGAAAAAAAAATCGACAACACGACACCGAGAAAAGGGAATAAATCATTTCCATCATCAATTTATTATACAACAGCACAAAATCACAGGCACCCCCAGCATCAAAACTTCAAACTGACACATGCAATAATTAATTACATTCATTACCGATCTTGATCAACAATGCATGACATGATTCGATTGGATTTTGAATACGTACGAATGTGTTAAATTATTTGTGCATATACATGTATTTTGTGTGTTTTTGTCGCTCACGGTTCTGTGAGTGATAGTCATCATTTTTTGTTTGTGCCTTCTTTACCAGTCACATGAGGTAAGATTATCACACAATATGGTGGCACCTAGTTTCGAACCCAGGCAAACAATGACTCACTTCGTCACATTTTGGCAACATCACTCAGTAATCTCATTATTTAACCGAATTCCGCTTTCAAAATTCGAAAACAAGTTCGAAATTTGCCGAAAACAAAAAACCACAAAATCACTCATTACCAGGGCGGTGCTAATCGATGAAATTCCATTTGTGCATCTAACCGACCCCCTGGAAGTGCCGCACCCTTAAAATTTGAGTATTTTTCGGGATAAACTGATTAAACAATGGGGATCATAATTATAGGCACCGCACAAATTTATATGTGACTGGCACATATTTTCACTTGAATCACTAATGAAGTGTCAGACAACGAATACATGCCGCACCCTGTACCCGATGTGGGAAGGGAGGTTTAATAGTTTTTTATTGTCGAAAATTTTGATTTTATAGACCCAGCAGCCAACCCTCGTCGGGATAATAGCGCTGGGATTAGGACTAAACTTCGCATTAGAGGTAGAGTGACACTTGACGTTGATAAATATTTAGCATGCCAAATGGGGGGATATTTTATAGTTTTGTCGGGTGTACGAATACGATACCGCCGAGTATAGATGCGGCACAGTCGATTGTTTGCGGTTGGATCGGGTTTATGACAAATAAAATTAATTTATTCCATCAGGTGAGCGATAGTTAATGTTTGATTTGCCTGTGATTTGGTTTTCAATTACGAAACACCCGTTTATGTAAAATTATGGAGTATTTACTTCTTGGTTAGACGTAGTATAGATAAATACTGTGTTGGGAAAAAAATGTAACGTTAACATTTTGAAAAATTCATATACGTCTATCATCAGGTGACCTGTGACATGGAATCTTCTTGAGTTTTTGAAAACTGGTTTCACGAGTATACTAGAAAATTTGTATTTTCGCAGATGATATAAGAAAGTCTTAAGGGTTTACCAATAGGGAACTGGTTGATATTAACAGTCTATAGCGGCTATGCTGTTTTGGGTTTGTCTGTCACATCTGATGTTTATTATTCAGTCACTGATGCCAAATCACAATGACATGTTACACAATGGTGTGTTTTTCAAATTATAAAACTTTATATCAGAATGAGTGTGGCCTCTAAAAAACGACTCTTCAAAGTGTAGTACCAAAATTCGAGGCGACTGGTTCAGTAAGCAATCAGACAGCTCTAGTACCTCAAAAAAGGCTAGATTGGCGGAGAAAATCACCGCTGTCTATGAAAATGTGCAGGAAAACCCGATGCAGTTGATTCCTTGGCCTTTTGCAGATTTTAGCTTGATGAATTTTGTGTCCGTACCTGGGCGTCCGAGCTCAAAGTTTATGACCATAGACACACAATAAACGCCGCAATGGACATTTTACGTTAACGATTTGAGGTTTGTGTTATCTTTCGTGATGGTGACGTGAATTGGCTTTTAAGAGAGTGCGATATGACCACGTTAACATTTGGGTGTTTTTCTTAAGTTTCCATATGCCAATAAGCCGCAATATGACTTATGCTCGATAAACTAGGTATAGCTTTAATTCATCCGGATTTATGCCGAAGATTCGTTGAAAATTGGAATTCTAGGATAAGTGCTATCATGCGAAACCGCGGCGGTCATATCCCATATCAAATGGCATAAATACCTTTTCAAATGAAAAAGGATTTTGTTAGTTACACACAGCTTATCTTATTTCATTTCATCATCAAACCTGCCTTATTGAAAAGCACTTTAGACACATACTTGAAAAAAAGTAGTGTTACATCTTATTGACTATTTTGTCAAAATGGATTTATTCAAATCGGTCTCAGTGGAGCGATGGTTAGTGCGATGAACTGCCGTTCGGTCTGGTTTAGATTCCCAGCCGTAGCAACACCTAAATGATTTTTCACTGACCTCCTCCTCTCGTAAAGATCTGACAAATCATCCAAGTAATATTAATTGCCAAGAAAAGCTTACCTCAACTCAGCCGTTCGGAGTCGACATAAAACAGGAGGTCCCGCTATCGTGCAAGAAGTACACAAGCACACATGAATGGTTGTAAGAAAACCTCGACCAGGATACTTACGAGTTTTGATACATAGTTTGTAACATAGACAAATCATTGAGGTATATATACCTTAAAGTATGTACAATACATGGATCGATTAAGAATCGCAAGATCAGTCGATTTAGCTCTGTCTGTTCGTCATCGATTTTTGGGCCTTAAATTTTGAGCTAGGGTAATGAAATTTGGTATATAGGCTCCTTGTTCGTGCCTACAGTATTTTCAAAATCCGCCCACTTTTTAGAAAAAAAATGTTTTTGGCCAAATGTTAGGGAATTTTGAAAAAGTGTATGAACAATATATTTAGACAATCCCTACATCTATATTTTGTCCATCCAAAGTGTTTTGCCAGGCCCACTTTTTGGCATCGTTTTTAATAAAAACGTTTTTGGTCAAATTTACAATAATTTCGAAAAAAATGTTTATGCAAATACTTGCGCAATGTCAAAATAAACATTTCGTCTTAACATTTTAACTCACGCCTACTTTTTGGAGGCGTTTTCTTACAAAAACCACTTGTATATCCCTTCCCATAGCATATGCCATAGAAAACGTCTTTTTAGGGATGAATTTAAAAAATAAATCGATTGTCTATATAATTAAGGGAATGTTATGTCAAATGTTAACTCTAGAGGTCCAGAGGTTTAGTATATGTGTTATTTGTCAATTACGAAACTAGAATCTTTTTTGGAACATAGTTTTATTTTTTAACTCAGCGCGTCTTCCTATATCGCTTCAATGTACGCATTTGGGCTCTTCACCAGAACGGAAATCCATTGTGATAAGAAGAAGAACTGTATTCCTCGACCCATCAGATTACCTGAAAACATCAATCTTGCAATCTCGTTGAAGTAATGCGAACAAATATGCGTCTGCACTTGGACTGTGAGGAGAGTTTTTCATGACGCCCAATACCATTCGTACAAGTTGCGATTGTACAGGTACTTTCCAAACGCGATTTCATTTCTGTGAGGAATGCATGTGTGGCGTTTCTCGAAAATGTTTCCGAAGGAGCAATTGTTTTTTCCCCATTTCATTTGAGTAAATGAGTCAACAAACAGAACATGTGCTGACACAAATCCCCATTAGAGTCACACCTAAAGTCAAGGTATGGTGTCCATTTTTCTAAGCGGGGAATGTTTGTCAGAGGTTTTCTTTCAAAGAAAATAAAGTCAGAATGACAGCGAATTCAGACCTGTATGATAACATGTTAGAGGATGAACTTTTTTCATGACATGATAAATTTGTCTTAGGACATCGATAGCTGTTTTGCGGCTAAATATCCCGATATAATTTATCACTTATCGATTTGACCCCCTGCGATACTTTTTTTTTTAATCCGGTTTATGTCAACAGTCCAAGTAGCCACCACGATCAGAATGCCTACAACCAGACAGAAATTGTCATCATAACTGCTGGTAAGGTAAAGGGTGTTTTTTTTTAGAGGTATAGAACTTAGATGTTTAATATGATTTCGGGCATGTGGCCGCCGCGGCTGGTTCGAATAATTCCAAGTAAAGAGGTCCAATTGTCAACCACTTTTTCGAGCATTTGGGGTTGTATATCGGCAATAACGCCACAAATGTTGGCTTCCAAGTCTGATTTTATGGCGTAGACGAGCGACTTCACAAAACCTCCAAAAAAAATCCAATCGTGTCAAATCACACGATCTTGGTGGCCAATTGACAGGTCCATTCCGCGAAATTATGCGCTCATCGAATGTTACCTTCAAAAAATCGATTGTGACGTGCGCTGTGTGGCATGTAGCGCCGTCTTGTTGGAACCACATCTCATCCACATTCATGCCATTAAATTGGGGAACAAAACAGTCGGTTATCATTGCTCTTTATCGGTATCCATTAACGGCTACTGACTCTCCAGCATAATTTCGGAAGAAGTATGGTCCAATGACACCACCAGCAATTTTGCTTATTGACGTAGCCATTCAACCAAAAATGAGCCTCATCACATTTTGCGATGAAAATCAGAACCGAGATCAATCTCATTTTCGGCCCATACACCAAAATCACGACACCAGAACAAATTAAAACTAAATAGCTGGAACCCTATATACCGAACCCCAATCATACCATCCCCTCTGTAAGGCGCATAGTGCATCGAACTGATGATGAATATTTATTTGTAATAGTTAGTCTTTGGAGACATATGGATACTTTAAAAGGTACTTGAGACAAACTAAAGTCATCCTTCGGGACTCTGTACTTTAATGGAATACATAAGAGTATTTTTACTGAATTTAGGAACATTAGTCCACCCCCTTAGCTACAGCAAACTATCAGCAATCTAAGATGGTTAAAGCCATTACTTACGTTTTAACATTCAGAGTTCAGTTGTTCTTTTCCCGACTCTACTAATTTGTTGTACCGCTTCACCCACAACCAATTTAACAAAATGCCAACTTTACGAATCGACTTTTGTTCACACCACCTCGATTCAATCCTCTCCGTATAACAATTTGCATTTTAATTTCGTTCATTAAACAAACTCGACTGCATTTCGGGCGAAATGTTTGCAATATCTTGTATGCGTAAACTTCAATTATGCACAACAATTCAGAAGCATATTGACAGAGATTAAATATCCCATCCGCCAGGATCAAAGCCGCCAACCACATCCCAACAGAAAATGCATCCACCATGCTGCTGTTGGCGTAAGACTTCCGAGTTCCGTCCGCCTGAGGGTTGTTTTCTGATTGCTATTTGAGGTTATTGTGGTATTTTTGCAGTTTTTTGTTTGTTGTTGTTGTTTGAGGTTCGCGCCACAAAATAAAGTTAAAGCCAATTTGTGTATTAAAGTCATTTAATTATATCCACACTGCATGTTTGTAGACAGCGTAGGTATATGACCATGTCTTAACAACTGACGTGCTTCAAAGCCTACATCAGCTCTTAGCCGTTAATTAGCTACACACAAACAAATACTACTAATCCCGTTGACAGACTTTTTACCATTCTCGGCCAGATTGAGGATTAGAATTCATCAAGATAAACCCCAAATGAGGATTGAGTGTTGATGTTCTATTAATATTCACCCCATACAATAGAAAGTATCTCAGCGTATCTATAGACACATCCTACGCGTTTAATTGCATGTGTGCATGCAAAGATACATGTCGATAAGTCGGCTTGACATTATAATACCATTTAATTGCCATCAGATATTCAGTGCGCTGCATCTGCGACCGTCTACTGGCAGTCTATTGATTTCTGGCTTCATAATAAATTATCGTAATTAATTTGCATTCATCCGCGTCAGTGATGGTATGTGTCTGTTGTCGACTTTGCCGGTGCTAGGGTAATTAAAATTTACTGCAAATCCGTTAGAGAGTTTCCAGCTGTGCAAAATTAGTCGGTAAACTTGAGATTTATGGGAGGAAGTTATAGGGGAAAGCATCAAGGTTGTAATACCCATCGAATCGAGTAATTAATAGAGTGCATTCGGCGATGGTGTAATTAGTCTTTTTTTTCAATGTTTAATATAATTAGTGAGTTGCTGCTGGTCATGTTAGTTGTTAATGATTAAGTTTACTGTACGCTACTCACATTCTCTAGGACATACTTTGATGTTGATTAAGTGTACGTACCTGGAAGCAGAAAAAAATGCAAAAATTTAAGAAAGGATTTTATTAAGTGATTTCTTTGGTAAAAAACGTTCATAAAGACAATTAACACAGATTTGCTTTTGTATTCATTTTTTGCAATTAATTTGCACTTTTGAATAAAATACGAAATGTCATCATCATTAGGTTAGCAGGGAATTGCATTCCTCCCTATTGACCGCAGGGGATATACTGTTCCTTTGAGCAAAATTATACAAAGCATATAAATGTTGTTTAATTTTTATTTTACATTTTGAAAATGACAAATAAAAAAATATATCTCTAAGTTTTTTTCTTTAGCTTAAACAGTGGGGAGGATAAAATACTTAGGATGCTTATGGTGGCTGCCGCTCAATGACATTACAGAAGCGCCGCTTATAATATAATTGCAAATAATTGTGACCATATTCTATGGATATATTTTGTTTTGATGATTATCTTCAGGATAAAGGGTATACTCACCCTTCTATTTACATTTTATATAGTGCAACGTCTGTCTGTCATAATTAGTTGCGTATTCAAGGGGTGTGAACAAATTCGCCCAAGATTTAAATTTGCCTCCCGCCATTTGAATGGTAAAGTATTGGCAACCAAAAAATAAAAGGTCCGACACTACTCGAACAAACTTTCCCAGGAATTTAGAAGAGTATTGTGTTTCATTATGTAGTTTGAATAGTTCCCCTTTATTTAAATAGTATATTTGCTGTTCCCCATTATTAAATTGTATGTGAAACACAGGAATGTAATTGTATATGCATGATAATTTGGTAAAAACATAAATGTTGGTTAAAATTCAATGTTGTATGGGGGGGTACCCTTAATTTTAGTGCTAGGAGTTTAGTCCCCAGGAGTTTGTAGGACCCCAAGCCACACACATACCCGGGAATTTCGGTTTCAGTTTAGCAATAACAAAATTCGGACTATAATAGACTCCGGACTGATGCGCAATCTTTTATGTCTGTGTCTAAAAATTGAACAACTTTGACATTTATCAACCGATTGAGTAGACAAGCTCAGTCTATTTTGTAAAAAATTAACCATGAAACGCGCTGTCGATCAGTTGTGTTAACTCAACATGCGTATCGTCGAAAACATCGTGACTAAGATGCACCACTAAAACACCATTGCACAACCAAAAAGTGACTGTTTGGATCGGAGTTTTCGCCAAAACCGTTATTTGGCCCTTTTCCTCAGAAAAGCGAAACAGTCGATTCGATATCGGTGGATTTGGCCCATTATGTCTGCCAAGTACAAAAAACAAAATGGCGACATTGACTGGCCACCCAGATCTACAGATTCGATCACTCCGTAATTTCTTTTGTGATGTAATTCGAAAAATAAAATGTACGCCTGCATGCCACAGACGAGCTCAAGGCAAACATTCGTGCTGAAATCATCTTGTCAAACGCATCAAAACGGCTACCGATGGATATCCCTGCTAAATGTCGCCAACGTACTGTGTGAACGACATAAGTCGTACTGCAACACACTTATTGGCAATTACCAGTGTGTCTTCCAACCCGGCCATATATCAAAATTCCAAGCTAAGCAAAATCATAGAAAATATCAACGAATTTAAAGTAGAGACAAATTGACTTAATCGACTTTAAGACTGCGTAGAAAATCACGCGATCTAACGTCCCACGTGAATGGGATCAAAACTCTTAACTCCAAAGTCCAAATGCTCTCTCTTCCGCACCCAGGTACTACTACTTAATGGCGTTAATAAAAGTAAGAAACTGATAAAGCCAAACTGAAGAGAAGATACAACCGCGACCTATAGGAGATGCACCAAGATGTGGATGTAGGACAAATCGGAAAACCATGTCGACTACATTGGCGATAGGCCACATGATGTGAAAAAAGTGTAATGCTTCAGTCGAGATAAATTTGAATACTAGCCATCAGGTTCGAGATGAAAGGGAAGATCGTTTTGAGAAAATTGTCACAATCGGTATTACGATTACCGTGATGCCAATAATTAAAGGAACTGTTTTGATGATTCCCGTGCGGATTGACACAGAAATAACGTTGCCTTAAAAGGGGTTTTGGCAGTAAGTATATAGATTACAAAAATGTTTACACTAAAAATGTTAAGTTCAACAAAAAGCACATATTCTAAATTGTGATTGCCTAGCTCTATATACAAGACTCAAAAATCGATCACAGACATCTGCTAGGCATTATAATTGGGTCAGATGTATCATGGCAACAACATGTAACTTTTATTGCCAAATGAGCAGCGTCCAAACTAAGTTACCTTTACAGAGCCAAAAGATATTTTACACCAGTTCAGATTCTTCTGTATAAAGACCAAAATCTGGTCGTGATCTTGAATACTATTCTCATGTCGCCCCGAAACATACTCTGAACTTACTGGTTGGCGATTCTTCCATTACTTCAAAGCTGGAATCATGGGCATAGAGAAGTCATCCCTATAGACTCGTTGCATTTCAACAGTTTCAACTCACAGTCACACTATCCCCTAAGCAACGTAATACCAAAATTTTGATACAGAATAAGCAAACAATAATGGAAAACTTCCAGAAGACGTATTTCCACCAATATACAATCTGCAACAATTCAAGAGCAGAGTCAATAAAGCATCGTCTCAGAGCACCCATGGAGCATTATTGGTTCGCCTTACCTGAGAAAATTTTAAAATACAAAAAAAAAAACATGAGAGGGCTACAGTCCGATGTGCGGATCGTTTAATACCATATC
Source organism: Rhingia campestris (assembly GCA_932526625.1). Lineage (NCBI taxonomy): Eukaryota > Metazoa > Arthropoda > Insecta > Diptera > Syrphidae > Rhingia > Rhingia campestris. The sequence continues at coordinate 46,299,442 of OW052182.1, read as the reverse complement.
CCATCCCATCCTTAATGTGGGCATTTTTATGGCAATGAAATATAGAAATTACATTGTCACAACATATTGTTCATACAGTTTATCAAAATCGTTTATGTTTCGACAAATGGTTTTTGTAAGAAAACGTCTCCAAAAAGTGGGCATGGGTTCAAATGATCCATAAACGAAATGTTTATATGAACTCTATTAATGTTTTTGCATGAAACGTTTTTTTTCAAATTTCCTTAAAAATTTAACGAAAACCGTTTTTAACAGAAAACACCCCCAAAAAGTCGGCGTGCAAAAAATATTATATGGACGAAATATAGACATTAAGATTGTCTGAATATATTGTTCACAAACTTTTTCAAAATTCCCTAAGGTTTGACCAAAAATAACGTTTTAAAAGTGGGCGTGGCAGTGGGCGGATTTTGAAACGGACAAGGATCCTATATACCAAATTTCATTTTCCTAGCTCAAAATTTAAGGCCTAAAAATCGGTGACGTAGATACAGGCGGACGGACGGCTCACATTGGTTGTTCAACTGGACCAGTGAGTGGCCCTACCCACATAAAAAGTCAGGTAGGCGCTTTGTTGGTCCGGTTCTTGGTTTATTCTCAACCAAGCTTCTCCCTTCATTTGTGTGTGCGTCTGTGCGAAGTTATTGTTTTTGCCACAAAGGGGAAGACGCCCTTATTAACTCCTATTCCGAACGGCAAATGACATATGATACTGCCGATAAGTGGCAAATGTCGACATGACACTGGTGACAACTGACAAGTATTTTCCAACTTTTATTGGCTTTCACTCGAATTTGGTTCTTTCTCGGACCTTAGACTCAGGAAAGTGGGGAACTTTGTTACATACTTTAGTATAGCACTAAGTGAAGGGGTTTACAACTTTTTCTACAAGTGCCATTATAGCATTTATACTCGACTTGCGCCTCAAAGTGACATCGAAACGTCTATCATTATCTCATTTGATGTCCAATTTCTCTCGAATTGGCTACTGCCTGGGAAAATTCCCAACTGACATCGCCACTCCGCCATCTGAATGTCAAACCCACGCCAACTGCAACTTTATAACAAGAAATAAAAAGTTAAACCATTGTCATCCACTTAAAGCCCCTGATTAGGTCAAAAGAAAATCGCTGCAATTTTATTGCATCTCATGTTTGAAGTTGGGAAACTGGAAAAACTTTAATTCTCTCCGCAATCGTACCGCCTACTGCCTACACTGCCGTCTACTGTCTGTTTCGAATGTTAACTAGAAGAACATACCTTAGCCCATAAAACTTGAAACTTAACACCGATCCAGGGGGCCATTAAATCTCGCAACCTAAACACAACACGCCATACCCATGCCATGGCCAGAGAAAGAGAAAAGAAAGCCAATGCACACACACATACATACGTACCACATTGGCAAAGGCAATTCATCTAGAATTGAAGGAAAAGTGTTACGACCCACTTGCGCGCCATAGACAAGTCAAACAACTTCCACTGCACTGCGCGACGCCTAGAAGGAGGACGAGGTATTCCCATTACTTCGAGTATATTACATCTGCCACGGATTGCCATCTAATCTAGTATAAGAGGCTTGTCAGCACGACTGCCATCCCATTCGATGTGACACATTGTGTGCCGCTTTGCGTGTTGAGCGGGAATTGCGTATATCTAGATACCGGCTTTTTCATCCATTCGTATTTGTGAATAAAACGCAACCGTACGTTAATGACAATTCCTCTATATACTCCTGCTGGGTTTTGAGAACATTTTTCCACACACACTCTTATACACGGTTTCCTTTTGTCAGTCTGATGCTGGATTCCTTTTTTTTCCTTCTTTTTGTGTAATTTTCTAATAATTGTCGTCCGCACTAGCGCAGCGTTCGCATAATGAAGGCATAAACCCTCGGCGCTGTGATTACATATTCAGCGCGAGCTAGAAACTAAAGCTCGGTCCGAGCTCCGTGTATCCAGCACACAGAAGAATATCCATTTGCACATGTGTGACGGGCAGTTAACATTTCCGGTTGGGCAGTGTGTGAAAAATGATTTTCACCCGCAGCCACCGAAAAGTTCAGTCGGTCAACGACATGGACAAGCCAAGTGTTTTTGTGTTTATAGGGGCGGAAGGGAACAGTTGGCTCTACTCCGGTCGGAGTAGGGTTCATGTCTGGCAGAAATCTTTCATCTGAAACAGGTTGCACTACATCAACATGTGTAGTGACCACACTGTACGAGAGTGATTTGAAATGTTTTGTGAACGGGAAAATTGGGAAAAATTATGACGACCTTTTGATGGGGGCGATCTGGCCTTCTTTTGAATTTTATTTTGGTGTCGGTTTAGGGTTTTTTTTTTTTGCATTGACAATGTTAATGTGAACATGTCATGTCATGGGACAGCTGGCATTTGAGGTTTGACACTTATTAAATGACAAGGGGAATAAGGCTGGTTTGTTGTTATGAATCGCATTATCCGCTTTATTTGATTTTGGTAGTTTTGAAATTGGACCGTAATCCATTGGTTTTGATTTTGTCTCAAGGTAAGGTCTACTATAGCTGATAATGGCCAATGCAGGTCAATTTTACACGAAACAAATAAGGTACCAACTGGGGTCTTCTTCAATATTGACAATTGTCCAAGTTCTAAGGGTTGTGTAAAGTGTAGGTAAGGTAAGGATAGGTTATTGTACCTATCAGCTACGCGATTCCATGTAGGTAAGTCATATCGATTTTCTGTCTGTATCTACTCATCTAAACCATCATATATAGAGCCTATGTTATGGAGGAGTCTTTTCACTAGCATATTAAATAAAGCGAAGCGATTTTCAAGGCAGCATCTTCTTAAATCAAATTTGTTTTATTTCGACAAGACCAGACAGATTAATATAGAGCGGCTTACATGCCTGTTTTTTGTATGGCTCCTACAGAAAGCCAAGTCTGCATTCGTGGCTGCCTATTAGAAAGTGGCCCGACATGACACTTGACATTAATATACGGCCTATTAAGAAAAATACATTTCTTAGACATTTTCACATTCAACTACCGATGGAGCATCTAAAGTTTGATCTGCTCATTTGATGGTGCTATAGAATAAATTCACTAGCTACAGTAATACTAAGGACATATACTCCTTTTGGGAAGTAATGGTATTGAGTTTCAATATCTGTGGACTTACAATTTCTTGAAATGTACTAAACTGTTCCAGCAATTCATGCAGATATAAGAGGCAAAACAAGTCTTATTTTAAGCTTGTTGAGGTCGATTTTCTCATTGATTTGAGACTCACTTGTCAGAGCTAAAACAAGATTCATTTTGAAAAAGGACCGAAACACATATAATGTGTATAAAGAGGGTATATTAAGATTTAAGATTTCCAGCTGTCCTTTGACCATCAGAGTAAATATGCATCATGACGCTTTTTTTCAAGTTCGCAATTTTGACTTCTAAGACAACCTATCAGGAATAGTGAGCAAGAAATCTTTGAGCGTTTTAAACTCTCTCCTCACATTAGACAAGTTGATCAAAAAAAGCTCATAAATCAAACAAACATTTTAAGAATGCTTCTAAATATCGGGCTCTGCAAAATATGCTTCAGTTTTTTAATACGAAACATACAAACTCGTGGAAAATAAAAAAAATAAAAAGTAAATACCAACTTGGACCACACAGGAAAATATTTTTGAATACAGGTGCAAAAATAAAAGAAAGCCTTCCAACCTTCCAACCCCTCGACTCTTCTCAAACTGCCTACCCTTAAATATGGTAACATTTTCCGTAGAATTTAAAATTGCGAATATTTCATAAATGCCTTTCAACTTTGTATCCTTTCCATCTACCCACTACCTATGAGAATTTCTCCATAGGGATTCCCAAAATAATGCCTCTCTACCTCCTCATCAAATACCTTAACCAGTGCCTAATTAAAATTCGCCACCAGAAATAACATTTTCCTGTAATTAGAAAGAAAACCACTCAGGCGAATATTCGTACGCCTTGCGACTTGAAACAACATAATTGGAACGGCTACAATTCCCTACGGAAGATCAGATATCTGTCAGATGTGTCACACAAAAGCTGCTGTTTCCGACCTATATCCACCGCTTACAATTATAATATTGCCAAACCAATTTTATGGTCAATTATTTCTTGACAATGTCGCCCACCGTCGAAAGCCCACTGATACGCGACAAACCATAACATATTACAAAGTCCCAATTATTATGGATTACCACTGCGTTTGGTGAGTGTCATACGTAGGTCATGGTTCAGGTCACGTATCTACTCATCACCACATTTTCATTAGCATAATCGAAGTAGGAAATTCAAAGAATTCCTAACTAAAAGATATGCAAATTCTATGTGAAGTATGAAAAATTCACAATTCCAGCCATGGATTTTGTTTATCTTTTATGTGAAGAGGACTTGAAAAGAAACTTGAACTGAAGTTTGTGCCTTCTTTAGTGGTCAATGTTTGTGTGTGAAACTAAGTTTTGAAAAAAAATCAACATTTAAAATTCCCATCTCAAAATGTAACACAAACCCTAGCCCATTTGTATACAGTATACTAGTATCTTTTACAATGAAATTAAGTTTTAAACATTTCGATGGTAGGATTTAATAAAAACAGAAGGAAAGTCGTCATTCTGAAACACTTTTTTCTTCAATCCATTCAGTCACTCATAAAATGTTCAAGCCTTAAAGAGTTATGACTCAATTTCTGTAGTTTAAAGAATAGTGGGCGCGCACCAGCACACTGCCGGCAATAGCTCGTAAAAAGACGAGTAATTAAAACGAAACGATGGCCGTTTTTTTTTGCAGAATCTTTCTTTCCAGATGAAAAAAATCTCTTCTTTGAGGCTTCCGCGTAGAGAGCATAAAGAAAGAAAGATAAAACGAAAAGAATGGATTATGGCAATTTTTTGTTTTAGATTGACTTAAATCGTTGAATTTTTCTTTGAGTTCGTTTTGATGAAGTGCATCTTAATCGCATGGATATAATTAATTAAAATCATTAAGCACGCTCTAAGCTAAATCGGAGAATAAAAGAAAATGAAAAAAAAAATGAATAAGACGTGCAAATTTAAGCGGCGGCAGACATTAATTAAGATGGCTTTGTTGAACCAGCTGTTAAATTTGGGTTTCTTTGGGGATTACGTTTGTTGCATGTATAATTTTGACGTACAATATAATTGGCGCCCAACGTAAGGCTTTTGGGATTTAGACACGTTCGACTTTTTGTTTAGGATTTTCTGAAGTTGCAGGTCTATTCCTGATATTTGCAATCCACCGATATCCTCAACATCAACATAACCCAGGCCATTGCTCAAATTCAAGCTAATCTATGCGACAGATTCATGAAAAATTTGAGCTCTCTGATGGGCGTTTAAAATAAAATAGAATTTCGTTAATATCTCACACTCAGATTGTTTTATTTCATTTTAAGATCGGCCCCTCCCGTATTGGAATTTCCTTTATACTAAAATATGGATGATTCAATAATCGAAAAAAAACCTTCAATTGAAAAACACATTCAATTAGATAATCAGTATTGTACCTTGATGATATTTGGACTCATAGATACATTAAAATTCTTAACATATTTCCCTATCATAATTTAACTGTCGCAATTGCAAACGAAGGCGAATTGCAACGAATGACTTTACTTGGTTTCAATACCTACCGTTAACCACAAAAACCTCTTCACATAATAACTCGACTGTCTTACCAACTTACCACGTGCTGAGTATGTGATATATTACAACACCACAGTCAAAGTATCTAATGAACTAACCCTTTTTAATGTTATACTACTCTTGAGTCTAAGATGAGTATACAATAATCAATAAACATACACAGAAATGCAGCGAACCTTGACCGACTTTGGTGTATCATATTTATGGATGTAAGGTATCTTGTTGTCATGTGCCCAATATACAACATAAAAAAAAACATTTCCAAATAAGACATATCAAAGAGTAAACGATTTTAAATCAGATTTATACCTTTAGATACGTTTTTAATCAGACAGATACATATTAAGTTAGTGATACCTACATTTATGCAAACGATTAACATTTTTAATGAAAACTTATGACCGATCTCCTCAATTTGAATCTCTGGATGGCGTTTATTCATAATTGTGATTTATGCATACATGACAATAAATCTTCCTTCTCCGGACATCGTAATACAATTGGACGTGGAACAACCGAGCAGAAACCCAATTCGAGCGGAATGGAAAATTGGTAATTGCATTTCCAGAGACGTTTCAACTTTTTTTCATTCCTCCTTTGTTCGGTTCTCTTTTCATTATTTGAAGATTAATTAGTGCTTCGAAATAGATTTTTGCTGTAGGTTCATTCAAATAATGGCGTCTAAATAATTGGCAAGAAAGCGAATCCGTAGACTAGGGTGCATCTGGGAAGGGGGAAGATTTTTTTGAGTTTGAGTATAATCAAATATTCATTAGATTGTACAATTTGGAAACAGTTATTTGATTTTTGTCAATGGAAAAGATTTGAGAAAGTACGAGGAGCAATTTTGGGAGACTTTGGAGAACTGTTGCGTCAATATAATTAATCCAGTGTCCCATGTTTAGTTTAAATCGTATGCGACATACTTGTAGTGATTGTATTTTAGATACTTTCATTTGGGTTTGAGCGAAAAACATATGAAAATCTACAGATTCGGATATTTTAGTGCGACAAGAAATACTTAAGGCTCTATGTGAAGAGGGATTGCCAAACTGGGGTAGTTGATCTAATTTGTGAAGACAGATTACTCCAATCTTTTATAAGTATCCTGGAAAAGTCTTTAAGATATGTAATCGAGTTTAGCTTATAGGTCGATTGGTCTAGTTGTTGGCCTTAGATCGATGTGTTTTTAGCTGTTTTTTTAGGAACTGGATAATGCGCGAAAAAAATAAGATTACAAGATCAATTTGATATCACAGTTCGCATATCATATGATCTGCTTCCGAAATGTGCCACAAATGGATTTATATCGTCAGCGGGGTAGGTTAGGTTAGGGTTAATAGGTTGTTGGCGATGTGTTGAGGCAACAAACTCGCATTAGCCTGCATGAGACATTAGCGCAACCCGTTCCTAAAAGAATAAATGTTGATGGAGAAATTTACGATAGTTATTCAGGAATAAAGTGTGGGGATCCATGTGTCCGAAATTGATAGGTGACTCCAGTCCGATATTTTGGAGAACTGGATGATCTGGAACACAATGCAAATTGCCAGATCATTGAAGAAATGGCTGTCTCGAAATCTTCTTCTTCAATTACTTATCGCAGGGCAGTGACACAGAAGATGTGTGATATCTTCTTATACATTCCCAGCATAAGTGATGCATGTTGCTTAACCTAATTGAACTAGAGTGCAGTTATCTGTTATCAATCTAGTCGCTATTAAAATTGATGCCCTATTTAGGGCTAAAAGCTTGTTTGATTTGGTACAGTTTTCCGGACAGAGATCTGTAGTTTCCTTACAAGTACTAACTACTGTTATTTGCAAACTGGCTCCTGCTTCTTTTTGTATATATTCCGTTACTAGTTTTTTTTTTTTAAAGCCAGTGGGGGATTTACCCTGCAATCAGTTAGGGTCAACGAGGAAGTAGGATATGACTAGACCATATCCATACTCATACTAATCGCATTTGTATATAAGTACCCTTGGATTAGATAGGGCATCACGAAATTCACACCTGATCGCACTACCTATGAGACTCTATTAATGCATGTACGGATACGAAAATGAATTAATAAACGAATGTCTATTAAAGGTGCTACTTGCTAGCTAAGGGGCTATAACTCGGCTATGATAGCTTGACGGCTCACCATTTCAATAATTTACACGCGCTAAAAAATAAAGTTTCTCCATGGGTGCTCGAACTTGGGAGTCGCTGTTTTCCTTGTTTTCGTCAATTTGGCAGAATATTTTACGAAAGTTGGTGTAACGGAGTACCCACCAAACTTTTATTATTTTTATTTCCTTGTTTTATTAACCTTTGAGAACCTATAATTCTCTAGTAGATGTCTGAGATAATGATTGCAGATTGATGTATTATGGTTTCATGGATTTTCGCTGGGATTGAACGCAAATTCGTTCAAAAGCAACCATGTTAACATTCTCATAGGTGCATACGGAATACTGTTAACATTTTACATTTTGAGATATTAAGCTCTATAGAGAGCATATACCTATGAGATTGTTATATTTATTTAATAATTTGGAAGTAGAAATGAATGAGTAAATTCTGTACGATATAGCCTTTGCAGAAAGATTTACGTTTACTCTAAGTAAGAAGTCAGAAGTCCTTCGTAACCTGTCTATTGTTAGCTTTACGACGAAAGATAGAAGTTTGTTTGACGTTAATAGGGGTATATTAAAAGTGTGAAAACAGTTTACCAATAAAGAAAATCAAGGGCTTGAATAAATTAAATAATATAAAATGTAAATATACATAAATTAACCAAACCTTTGGGAATTTAGGCCTTATTGCATTTGGTCATATTTACCTGCAAAGAAAAACAAAATAAATATAATTAGTACCTTCGCTCAAAGACACATACATTATCTTAATATAAAATATTTGTCTATTCCAACACATTAAGTAGCGCGCACCAATTTTTAGATACCACACAAATTAGATCGATTTGATACTCATCTCAAGTGTATAAAGTCAGCGATATCTGAGAGGTAAATTATATTTGTCATTAAGCTATCATATCTGTTTACATATGTATCTATAATCGATAGCGACTAAAGTGTTTATATATTTTTATCTATAGCGAACGTGTAATTTCGTTATCGGATTAAATAACATGATCCATATTTGCGTATAGGCGTTTACAAATCGATTTAAATATTTGAACAATATGTCATGAGAACCACGTGCGCATTGATCAATGAATGCACTGTTTCCTTATCATGATTGAGGTATGCGGTATGCCATTTGAAAGAAGATATTGCAGTTCAATGAACGCTTTGTAAACATGACTGTCATAAATTCAAAGTAGGGACTTGGAAATTTTAGATACCGATGGTCATTATGATGGATTCTTAAAATATCATATCTTTAGGAATTTTGTTATAAATGTAAATATCCCTTTAAAATTAAATACTATAATGTTTTGTTAAAAAAAAAAAACAACTAGTTCGCATATCAAAACATAAGCTTAAAGAAAACATATGAGAAGGCTACAATCCGGTATGCGGATCGTTTAATACTTTATGCAACCACGTGCGTTTAAAATTTAGTTGAAAACCTCTATTACTGCTAACGCCGAAATCGAAACTCCAGAAACTTTTTAAGGGTAAGCTTTTAAAAGTGACTCTAAAAACTACAAAATGTTTCCAAACCGAAATTATCTAGGACAACTACAAAATAATTAAGATTAACCGTAACGCCTCGCCATACAATGGACCACTTGTTGCTCAAAGGTTTGGCATACCTACCTCAACAAACGAAAATTCCCTTTAAATCGATTAAAGCGCTTTCCAATTTGACTCGTGTCCAATACCCATCTGGCTCAGTCCAGTATTTCCTCAATGTTCTTGCTCCCCTTTATATTATTTAAAGTCGTTAAGGAACAAGTGTTACACTGGCTGAACGCCAAAACTGTTGTTATTACATCAGCCCAAGTCTATAGCCAAGCCTAGGGATGATAAAATACCTTTCATGTCTGTGTGCACTCGTAAAACCATACAAACTGTGAACAGAAGATTTCTCAATGAAATCCCCACTCCCACCATTTGGCGTCATAACCACTTCGAACAGGCTCTATACCAGTATATCCAATATCCATCTTTTCATTTTTATAGCCTGACAAATTAATTTGCGAAACGAGCCTTCGGGCAATACAGAAAAAAAATCAAGAGCAATAAACACTTGTGCTTCCGACTTTCATTGCGAGGATAATAATTCAATTAATAGCGATTATAAAGTTTTTTTTCCGCCACTATAACCCAAACAGAGGCACAAACCGACCATAAACAGGATATCCATCGCATGAAATGCGAATTTCATTTTTTTCGCAATTTTTTGCGGTGGCTGTAAAAATGCACAAATTACTCGAATTGGATATTAATTGGTCGTAGATACCGCACTTCTGCTGCCCCATGCTGCCTTTAATTGACCGAACTAATCTCCACATGTATATATGTATGCATCCTGGCAGCCAATGTTGTGCTTCATAAACTGAGTGGTAAACCAATAAATCGGATTATCTCAATGGAGTAGGCCCAAACTCACCACCCACCTACTGAACAAAATTAATTGCGAAGCATCACTTAATTGGTTTTTTTTTTGGTTTTGTGTGTGTGAGAGTTTTTTTGCAGACTGTATGTTTTAACTAAATCCATATTGCCGACCACAAAATCCCAATTTGAATATTAGCAGATAAACAAAACCACACACACGCAACAAGAGATACAAAAAGTCCTCAATGGGAATATGAAATGTTTTCCATATTTTTGCGGTTAAAAAAAATAAAAAACATAATAGAAACCCAAAAAAAAAAAAACAACTTTGCAATTAAATTCTGCGGACAAAATCACCCTTTCACCTTGTTTCCTTTTTTTGGTTATGTAACACCCGGTGGCGGGTTTTAAAAAAAATAGATACCACAAAATGAAATCATCTACCCGCCTGCCTTGAACAACAGCAGCAGGAACGGAATATATATAAGTAAACAAAAAAGTCCTTGCCATCCCTACGTCCTATGATGTCGAAAAGAAGACCATCACACAACATGACCAGAATGCGGAGAACCTTCACTAAATCTGGGTGAAGTCTTTGGCAAAGAGAATTTTTTAGTCGTTACAATTTTTCCAAAACAACTGGTGCAGCATACATTACATACAGACAAAGAAATGTGTATTTTGTAGGTTGAAGCATTGGTGGGTAATTTCATCTTCCTTTTTTTTTTTGGGACTCTAAAGCTGACCATTAAAAAAAATATATTTCTTTATAAAGAAGTGCAAATGTGGAGTGAAATGTTGATGTAACATAGCGTAGGGTGATGTTGGATTTATTTAGCTAAGGATACAAGAGATACATGGGCCTTTCGGCTGTAACAGTATGGATATATTTTAAGGATTACTTACTGACATAAACACGTAATTTTCATTAGCAGACAAATGACTGCTCACAAGGATGGGTATTATATAATTATGCAGGCAATCTTGACAAACAGATGGCAGACTGTAGAAGATTAGTCCCAGGGTTGCCATAGATTTTCGAATGTTTGAGGATGTTTTGAACATTTAAATGTGTTTTAAATTTTATTTACTAAGTAGAAACATACATTCAATCCAGTGGAAGTGTCCAACTAGAAGCACTTAGCAAAGGACCTAGAGTGGTATGTTAATTGTGGCCAACGTTCAACTCGAACTGTAAGCCCACTTGCGTGACCGTTTCTTCTTGTGTGCTACACTTAATACGTTAACTCCTTTTACTTCATTGACTATAAATGAGAATCGAATAATCCGCTAGCCGGATCTTTTGTGTAGATTCATTCTATAAGCCATCTGAAAAAAGAATATCCCTAGTTCATTTGATTATAAGCATTACATTTTATTAGCCTAGCATTTATTCATACTCCCACCTTATACTATAATCTTCAAGTTTAATCAGAACTGAAGAACCGTCAATACGAAGATCTATGTAGATCTTCTGAATCACATCGAACCATCAGGGGTCCCACAGGATAGCCAACTCGGCCCCCTTCATTCATTCTGGCAAGCAATGATATCGATACAATCATGTAACGCTTAATTATTTCGGCCGCACTTGGCAAAAGATTCAAAAAGATTCCTCAAATCCCTCTTCGATAATGCTAGCCAAGTTTAGCCATCATTTTATCAAACCCATTATATGCTAACAGAAACTGTTCAGGCAAAAGATCATCTAAAGTTTAATGAAGAGCGCAACTGGAGACAACAAGATAAAACCTAACCATGACTACATTTTGGGAATAACACGAGCCCTTAAACTGCCTCCCTAATAAAGTCAGCTTAAAGCTAGCTGCTTGCCATTAGTGACGCACATCAAGTTGGTTGGGATCGGTTTCTGCATGTGCGCATTACTTTAGGCGAGGTCTTTCTCTACTGCGTCTACCATCTGGTTCAAAGTTGAACTTCGGAGTGAAGTATTTGTGTGCATTCGCTAAACATGTCCAAGTTTCGTAAACGTCTGTTACATAGCATTTTGTCCACGTCTATTTCCCTGTACAGTTATGTTCGTGGTTGTATCTTTGTATTCATAGCCCATCATGATTTTTGGAACGATATTTCGTTTGAAACGAATAAGAATAATCGATATGAAGTGTCTTAAAAAAACGCCATGACTCGAAGAACTAACACTTTTCCAAAAAAATCTTACTAAATCAAACACAGGCAGCCTAAGGCCGATTTCACTTTTCAATATTAACCTTTACTATGCTTCGCACAGCCAATTCGATACAAAATAGGTATGACCTACGCTTATTCTAAAACCTCTCTCTATGGAGACCTTAAGATAAGTTAGGTTGTCAGTGCTTGTATATAGCTCTTAAGAATATTTGTCAAATTGTCAGGTACAAAAAGTCTTTAGTGATATTATTCTTTTCCTACGATTAGGTTTTTGAAATTGGGCTTGATCTGGATAGTCAGACAGGGTTGCAAAAGTCGATACAATTGTACTGTTTTCGATACAATCGCCCTAGCTTCAGTACACAAATACACTTTTATAAAATCCGATACAATTTGTGCTGCAGCTATTTTAATAGATATTTATCATCAAAATATGTTTTAAAAAACGAAAACATCACATAATTTGCTTTGCTACCAAAAATCTGTTCGACTTTATATAAATACCACTGAACCACAATTTCACAATCACTTTTTTTCTATATTCGCGCCATTTTTTTTGCCTGAATACTGAATCAGCTGTTTGATGGTTCTTTTTTTAAATTTTTCTTATGAAAGTTTCGTACCGAAAATACATGTCTTCTTGTCTTCTTATTTTTAGGAATCTTGAGGAATCTTAGTTAGTCATTAACTAACAAAAAAGACAATAAGGAGATAATTAAATTTAAAGACATTTTATGGTTTTGAAATTACAATTATTCTGATAAAAATGGATTTTTATTTTTAGGTTATTATTTGGTTTTACTCACTTGATGTCATAATTTCTATAAGCAAAAAAAAAAAACAGTTAATTTACATGATATTAAGATAAATGTACTTAAGGATTTTTACCTGTATGGGATTTCGAATATTATTGTTGATCATGTTGATCAGGTTCCGGCAAGCGCTCTGCATCTTAAAGATAATGGGTTGGAAGACCCTTATACATGGCTCAAGCTCTTTCGGAATGTTTCACCAAATCAATTAATTTTTGTTTTGATATGGGTAACTTACCCTGGTAAATGGGTTTAAGTAGCGCAGGAAATCCCCCAAACAGCTGTATTTTTATAGTTGAAACTATTTTTCGTTCTTTCGTTTAGTGGAGCTACAGTTCTACATGTCCTAGCCATCTTTGGGCCGGTTTTTCAGTGCTGAGTTAACTCTGAGTTAACACAGAGTTTAATAACTCCGGAATAAATTTAAGCTAGAGTAAACTCATGAAGCAGTTTTTCAGTACAAAATTAAATTTGACTCGGTGTGTGATGATTTAATTTGGTAGCACTCATGATTTATCTATTTTGCTCAGTTATCACTTTATCAGCTGTTTGGTTTTCTTTTCCCCAAACAAATGAAAATGCTTTTGTCACAAACTTGCAAGTCTTCTTCTTAAAACAATATTTAAAACAATTTCAAGTCGCTGAGATCTGCATAATATAAGTTCAAATTGGAATTGAAAAAAATTGTTTGCCTGGTATTACATCATCTGTCAAAAACAATTGACTATTTAATCCCGGTGTTAACTCAGTAAACTTGCTGGGTTAACTCGAAGTTAACTCTAGATTTCATTCGCCTGAAAAACTGCTTTCTCAAGTTAATTCGAGTAAGCTCCCGAAACTAGGATGATCTCGCACTGAAAAACTGGGCCTAAACGTCCTTTTCGAATTTTAACGACTTAATTTTAAGCCAATAAATTTTGTAGCCATCTTTATATTTTTGCATCCATAGAATCGTACTCCATTTGGGAGCGCCTTGACTTTAAAAACCTCAACTCTATTTTTGTAACTGACTGACTGACTTTTGAAATAGAAAAAACGAAATCTTGATGACTGTTGTAAGCAACGATTTTAAAAATTTAAACAATGCTGATCCTGGCAAGCTATCAAGAGTACACTCAAAACAGAAATATTCCGTTAAATGATCATATGACTAAAAGCTGACAAAAAAATGGCGATAAATGGAAAAAAAATGATCATAAGTAGTGACGGATACGGCCATTACAAAACTAAGTGAGATAGTTTTTTTTCCTTTTAAGAGAAATTAAATACCTGCTTTTAATGATTTTTATTATGTCGTAATTCCTGTAAAAATTAAAATTATGCCTCGGTTATTATTTCCAGCTTTAAAAGTGAAAAATTATAGTTATTTTCTTTAAAAAAAACATATTTTCACCAAATCTGTACACTGTACCTATAATTGTATAAAATAGATAGCTTAAAACACCAAACTATGATGGAAATCAACCAGTACAATTTCAATACAATTTTTTTTTTAACTTTCAATACAATGCTGAAAAGCCATTTTTCATCCCTGTAGTCAGATAGTATTTTCCCTTCGGTTGTCGAAGAGTGAGACTTCTTACCTAATGCATCTGTTTAAAAGAAATTCCGACCTGAATAGGCTCTCACTCTGTTTACTATAACAGAGACCGTAGTAGCTGTCACCGTTGCCCATACTCCTTGGCACGTATATATTGGATGGCAGTCATGTCTACTTTGACGTAGCTTAATGCCTCCGTTAGTTGCTATAGGTAGCAACATTCTTGTTAAAGTGTTCTAACAAATCATTTAGCAAGAAATCCGTTTTTTCTTGGCTCTAGGTTACTTCAGGTATGGTATGTGACCAGAGCCAGACTCTTGATTAGTCCCTAAGACACAAAGTATTCCGGTATTATTCATTTGAAAAATGTGTTGGGTGCTAGGCTTAGCAAATAATATTCAGCTGGTACCTAAACTAAGCACAATGGACGTGTAGTCATAGTTAGAACACTATCCAACGCCGATAAGGAACAAGTCTATTCCTACAATACCCAACAATAGATTATAATGGCCCGTATTTGACATCCTGAATATGCAAGCTTCTAACAAAGTAAACGCTGACATGATCTATATTCCGAGCTGTATCTGCAAAGATAAACCTGTCCGGGTCATGACTCAAATTAAATCACCACCATTTGGAGCCCGACATTATTATAAATTCAGGTGAATTCAAAATGTCCACTTAAACTTTCATTATTGGGTATATGTATATAGGTAGGAAAATTGACACCAAATACAACGGTAAGCAGCCCCCACATGTGTTTTTCACTCCAACAAACCCTTACTTGTGTATAGAACGTCCAAATGTTGTTACAACGAACAACGAGGGTACATACATATTATGTTCATGGGTTATAGAATGGATGGATGCCTTAATACATTGCGGAATCCATTTCAGAGTATAAAGTTCACAGACATGTCACGTTCATCCTTTTTTTCAATTTCTATTCCCACACATATTTGCAATCCTGCAGAAAGTGGGGACGTGTACACACTTAAATACTTTTTCAAATTTTGTGTATCTTTGCGAGGAAAAAGTCCTGCTTACAACATTTTCAATTGAAAATTCTACAGGTTACTGAGGGAAAGATTTTATCGCATAAGGCATACGAAAGCAGGTGGAACAAGTTATTTTGTTTGAATGTTTTTCCAAAGGATGTTTCGCAAATTGATTCTTCTGTGGTAGCCACGATTTATTTTTCTTTTTTCCGCTTTAGTACATCTCGATGCGAGGAATAATAATAACAAACCATAGTAACTAAATATTTTCAATAAAGTCTTTGAAATTTTCTTAACTTTTAATTTTATTAAAGTCCTTGAAGCTTTCTCAATTTATGTGTTTCTCTCCAACGACCAATCGGGGTTTTCCCAAAATGAACGCTAGTAGTTACACGTAGTAAAATCTTCTCTTACTTGGCCTAATTACCGCATGACATCAAACGAACCAGTTTAGGTTTCACTTTCGTGTGGACATCAAATTTAAAAAAAAAGAAAAACTTTTTTCCATTGTGCCTTGCAGGTTTATTTTGTAAACAGTCATAATTGAGGTTAAGCGGTTAATCGTCCAGTATTCTTCTTGGTGTCACATGACATAATTTCAGCACCCATGCTGATGGCGGTATAAATTGGCTCTCTTTCGTAAAAAGCAGACCCGAATCGCCATGCAGCTGAAAGCAACAACAAAGGAAACAATAAAAAATAAAAAAAAACGGAATAACAAATCACTTTAACCCGCAGAATGTATGTAAAACACCGCACCCTTGTGGAGACCTCGACAGTCACACGCCTCGTAAACACTCTTTCCTGTCAATCTGGTCGATGACGAAATCCCATTTGACGTCCCTAACCCTGGTATGGTTTCGTGAACATGTTCTCCTATGGCATGACACCCATTTTTCGCCAACGCTTGATCGTAAATGTCAGCAAAAATGCAGCCCAACAAAAAAAAATTAAGAAAAATTGAAATACATTAATCGAAGCAAAACGAATGCACGAGTGCACTAAATTCCTGACCATGACGTCGTATTCCGAAATAGAAAAATCACGTTTTTGACTTTAATTTGTTGCACACAGATAAGCCACCATTATGGCGGTGGTAGATGTTCTACAACTGTGTGTGGTATGGGAATGTAACTTTTTTTGCTCGATGCCACATATCGATGGTGGCATTTATTAACGATCGCAGCTCGCCGGTATGATCTTTTGGAATTGTCTCACGATCATCCAATTTTGAAGCAATTAACGAGAAATGAGGTTTTGCTTAGTTTTGCGATTAATGTTAGCAAGCGAATTCTCTAGGAGGTTGTAGATCACTAAAGCCTAAAGAAGATCACTTAAAAGATCAGGATCATGACTTGAAAATGCTTACAACACGATTTGATCACTGAATACATTAAGAGCATAGGAAATCAATGCAGGTCTGTTAATCGAGCTAACGGCCTCAAACAAGATCATGATGATTAACTTCACCGTGTTGGGTTTGGAAATATCAGTAAAATATATAAACGATATCAATAAAGTTTAAGGAATCATTTTTGAACATCAGTGAAGGTGTAGACACTTAGAAAAAGATCACTTGAACGATCAGTATGATGCATTAAATAATTTTACAAACGGGTTTCACGATTACCGATGAAGATTCGCATCTGAAGATCAGTAAATCGCCGCGTCTAAAACGAGATCATGATCGGCATGATCACCTGATGGATATACTAGGTTAGATGTGCCCGTAGAAAGTTTTATTATGTTAAACGACGTAAAGTGATAATTTTAAGTTAACGTATATGCCAAAGACTACATAAAATTCAGGATCTGACTTTCAAACGGTTACAATTAGACTTCACGATTACTGTATCAATGTTATTTTTCTGTTGATTTTTTGAAAGGCAGCTAATAGGGTCCATTGCATAAAACGAGTTCATAACGTTGGTAAAAATAAAGATCGGTACGACCACTTGATGGATTGGTCATTCAGAAATCTTCCTGTTGGGTACGTGGAAGACTATCAGTATTTGTTGACTTAATTATCTAAATAGGCTAAAAGTAAACAGTTATGATCATTAGTGAGTCTATATATAGCTTTAGGAGATCCCTCAAAAGATCAGGATCATGGCTATAAAATGGACTTTACAAAAACGAAAAACATAAAATAAGTTAAAGATTCTCGAATTGTTATTATGGTCATTTCCATAATCGATACATATAATGAAAATGGTAAAATAATTATCTAAAGGGTCACTTGATCAATATAGCTTATTTAGATACCTCCGTGTTTTGGTGTTGGTA
This sequence comes from Rhingia campestris, assembly GCA_932526625.1. Taxonomy (NCBI): domain Eukaryota; kingdom Metazoa; phylum Arthropoda; class Insecta; order Diptera; family Syrphidae; genus Rhingia; species Rhingia campestris. The sequence continues at coordinate 46,281,461 of OW052182.1, read as the reverse complement.
TATGTTTGTAGAAGCCCTGAGGATAACAGCAGTCGTAAATTTTTTTTTTTAAGTAAATAAAGATGCAGATGCCTTAAAATTATTATTATTATTATTATTATTATTACTTCAATGATCCGGAACATATGGCTTGACGAATTTCACATTCGGATCTTATGATAACTGACTGTATCAATATCACAACAAATCAATGAAGATTCGCAATCTATTGCTTTTGAAGATCAGTTTAACGAATTCACTGCCAAGGAGGAGATCATGAAGTAGGTCAAAACATAGGTCGATTAGATCACTTGTGAGACTTAAACCAACGCGTTTATTAAATTTGCAAAGTGGATAACGATCTGAAAGCGATTAGAAAATGTCAAAATGTCAAGTGAATTACTCTTGCTCCTATTAAGATCCTTCATAGTAGTTGTGATCATTTTTGAAGCTCATTTGAGGATGATCATAATTTGGCCTAAAATAACATGGAGGTAGTATATCTATTCACATTCTTATCAATAATTCAATGTTTGTTGTGCTACGAATATCACTGCAGCACCGTGTTCTCACAAATAGTCCAGTAAAGGCAACTAAGGATTACTAAGACCAACATAATTCAACTATCTATGCATTTTTAAGCCGATTTCAGGCATCTTATCATTAGATAGTTGAATAAATAAAAACCCCAAATCACGGCTTATAATTCGCAACTGACAACCTACTTGCAATACCACAATTTCCGGATCATATTACCGTTAGAAGAATTAGCATTATCGATCGCGTAAACGATCAACATTATCAGTGATTACTAAATAACTAGTCAACTGGCAAAGACATCTGCTTATATTTTCTGCTGAAGATCACTTGTTAATGATCACTGAGTAGGTCAAGATGGTGGAATTTCTTGCCTTGATTAATCTCTATCGGGCGGTCTTCAATAACTTCCTATTAAGTTATTTAAGACCACCATGGCAAGTTATAATTTCAAGTGATCTCATGGTAATTTTTATTTATTTTTATTTGCTTTTAAATGGCAGTAAAAAAGATCAAGGTAAGACTGAACAAATTGTCTTTACTGATTTATCGCGAACGACTATTTCCTGCGATGTATTGTAATTAAGATGACTTGGCACCATTAAACCGGGTGCCGGTTGGTCTGTCATAGATTAATGCTGGCTTCAGACAAATGTCTGATGATATTTTCAGTTGTGCATCAGCTGATGATGATCACTGAACATTGTAGTTGAATACCAGAAATGAAATTCTTGACAACTCGAATGATCTAAACAAAGCAGGTGATGATTTTGGTTACTCTCTTCATGTTTGTTTTCACCTCGAAATGGCTGTTAGTTGAGATAATTTTATCAGTTAAGACAAGATTAAACAAATTGTCTATACCGATATTGTGTATGACTTTTTCTTGCGTCAGGTTTTATTCCACATCGCTTGGTAAGTCATGCTCATTTGTTCATATACCTGTTAAAGTCTATCACAGAGCAGAAATTCTGTTGATGTTGTTCACTGAACGGGTCAAGATCACATGTTAGCTGCGAATTAGTCATTTCGGTCATTAAGAGATCTTGATTTCAATGTGAGTCTTATAATCAAGGAAATTTATTAACCTCCATTACAATATTTTTTTTAAAGATCATTCCGTACATTACGAGAATGACTCTTATGCCGAATAAAAAAATAATCATCAGGTTGTTGCTCTTATATCTTTTTGAGAACTTTGTATTGCACCTACCACCTCCACTACCTCTGCAAACATGTCAAATAAGCAAGTGATCAGCGTTTTGACGATTTTCGGGTTTGATGAAGATAACTGTCACCAACTTTTGAGTTTTGCATTTTAATTCAAGATAAGATATATTTGCATATAAGGTGGGGTTTGGCCAAAAAAAAATTGATCGCTTTTCTCACCAAGTTGATTGCCGTTTAAGCACTATTCAAATTGACGATAACCAACCATACTCAATATAATCCTCTTGGTTAGGCCTGAACATATGAGCTCCTTCATTTCTTTTCGCTGAAACAGTACAGAACATCGGCAACCAACAATACAAATGATGACGGCCATTAAGCATATCCCTGCCGCACGCCACTTTGAAATTCGAAAACCTCAAATGGCGTTCTCTTCCAAGTTCTGAGTACATTTTCTATGAGCAGGAGGGAAACTGTCATCGAATTTCAGCATAATGCTTCAATATGATGAGCAGCCTTTTGACCCGGTCAATCGAGAGCCTACTTCATCAAAGTCATGACATTGTAAGTTGACGTTTAGTTTGGTTTGGTAAGATTTCTTCTTTTGACAACAATTAAGCCTAAGACACGAAAGTTCATACCTTCTACTCTAGAAAATTTAGTTTTGATATAGTGAAGTGCTTTTCTTACGGTAAGGACCTTATCTGTACAGGGTGTAGAGATCCGGATAAGTCCAATCTTCTTATTTAGCCTGGTTAAGTTGATCGGATATCACTGGCTTCTTTTTTTATGTTTTTCTCTCAGAAGAGGCGAACTTATAACTGTAAAGTAGCTCCCCAGGTGCATGCACAGTGGTAATACCAACATAGTCATATAGTACATTCACCGGGAGTTGTATTTAACTAGTTTCCAACTTTTAGTGATTCTGTCACCTGTCGTGGCCTCAAGAAATCAAAGTATTCCAGAATTTTTTTTATTAAGTAGCATACTCCGAAGTACCTTCCTCATATTTAACCTGTATAATGATATAAGTTCGCTTATCTTTAACTACAACACGAGCTCTTAAGACCTCTTTAACAGATTAAAGGTACTCTCAGAAACCTACCTGCTCGGTTTTCAAGCCTATTCTTTCATTCCTGAAGTGATGACACTTTTTTAAGATCTTCGATATTTTAGGTCCCAATCACGTTATTTTAAAAGTGATAATCGTTTAGACGTTTGTTGGATAGAACTATGAAGCTTCAGTTGGATCGTCAAAACGATCACATGACAAATGCGATTAAATGATCGTATTCAATGTTACCTGGAAAATCCTAAAATGACGTCGCAAGATAGTTTTCTTCTTATGTGGGGTCTTAGATGTTTGGTGACCACTAGCTACAGATAAAGCCTTAATTGCTGATGCACTAACCCGATCGTTGTCATGCCTGTGCATGTGCATCTTATTTCTGATTCAGTTTGGTTATTTTAGAGTGGCTTCTATAGGATGGGTGGTGATCATGCACTTCTTAACCATCTATTTGGGACATGGGACTCTTTTTAAAAGAGCGACTTATCACCAAGTGACCGACATGGTTTTCTACGAGACAGCAAGGTGATAGCCCATTAGCAGCACCAAAAATGTTTTTCTTAGCTTAAGTTCTCATGATCACATAGAATATAGATTTCAGAGTCATGTCCTTTGCTATATGGGAAATGTTGTCTACCTCTCGTTGATTATGATCATATATACCTAGGTATGCATGCTATAAGATCTGACAGACCAATAAGGCTATTTCACATCCGGGCTTAATTAGCATCGAGGCTGGTTGTAAGTAAATTGAGGGTATCAGTTTATATCTGGGTTAATAATATAAGCATTAGTCGATAAGGCTGCCTTCGACGATGATCTGAATATTGATTCTTTCAAAAGTATCCCGGTTACAATCTATTGAATATGTCTGCTCTGAATACTTAGCAGATGCGCAAAATCTACTTCAACACCATCCAGTAGACTGCATTGCCTTCTATCGCAAAGGTGTAACGCCAATTTCCCCTTAACCCAACTCTCTCGTGATCAAGCGGCTATGAGTCAGGAATTTAGTCGCCAAATGTCAAAGCAATCAACCAACATGGCTTGAGCTTGAGCTGCAATATAGTCTCAACACACACAACAACCAGATACCTATACTATGTTGATTAAAATATTGCGATCTCAACGACGAAAAACAACAACAAAATGAACATCCACCACCAGAATAAGGTGTACATACTTAACTTTCAAAGGCGATCTGTTGGAATCCTATACCACTAGCTGGATGCACACACAGATATGTACGACGGACGCTAAAGCATAAGATAAAACCACCGATTAGCGACCATACCTAGAAGCAACAGGCAGTAGGCATAGGCACCAGCTCCAGCAAATGACAGAGAAAGAGAAAGAAACAACAACAAATAAATTGTAGCGCGTAGGTATGTTGTAAATAAATACCCGACCGCAATCACTTTGGTCGGTCGGACGGAGATCTCGGTGCCAGGCACCGACCGGTTTAATTTTTAACTCGTTATCAACCGGTAGATGAACTGTAAAGAAAAGAATAGAGTTAATTGCAGACAATGATGGATACAAAATCCAGTGCGAGAGAGCGGGAGCACGATACCACAGCACGCAGCCACACACATACGCCGAGGCATAAACGTTGCAGATACACTTTCCGTCGGCGTATTCATATTGAGTGAGCGCAACCAACCGATGCGATGATGATGATGATGTTTTGTATTGTGTTGACGATGATGGTGTGATGGGAGAATGAGAAACAACAACAAAAAAAATGTGAAGAATAGAAAATCATGATAATTCAGGATTGCAGCGATTGACAAGAAGAAACGACACGACCAAATATAAGGCACATAGATACAAATACAAATGCAGAGAGAAGCCGCCGTTCGCTTTCCTCACCATACGTCCGGCTAACAGGTAAGGCAACCTGGCCTGGAAGGTAGGTCTAGTAGAAAAGCCACCGCAGTGAAATTGCACATTTTGCATATTCAAAAGTCAGCTTCGAGAGTTGTATGGCACGACGACGATAGGTATGGATGTGGACTCCCCAACCCCACAGACGGATGAATGCCCGGCTTTGCACAGTCAGGTTACGGCCAACTAGTGTAGCTTTGTGTATCTTTCTAGACGCCTGTAGTGGGTGTTGTACTGTGTTAGTCAAGAGAGGTGGGGCGGTCGGTGAAAAGATGCCCACGAAGCGAAAAATGTCATATTTATCTTTTCTCTAGCTTTTGTTCCCTATTCTGTTGTTTGTTTGTATCTATTTTTTTGTAGAGTAATGCAATGCGGTGTGATGCGGGGTGACCAGGATAGCATGGTGCGGAAATGCTGCATTATAATCTTGATCTCTGGGTGACCTATGAATGCTGTAGATAGGTATGTGTGTGGAGGGAATTGTTACAACTATTGTTGCTCTCCATTGTTGTGTGTCTTATGTTCAGTTTGTTGGCGAGTATTTTTGTATCTTTATTTCTCGTTTGGCGCGGTTTGTGCGATGCGATGTGAAATCGCTTCGGAATCCCAGTGAATGAACTTGTATACTTTCTTCTTTTGCAGTAAATTTCGCGATTGTTTACGTAATTTTTTTTGGAGGTACGTACCTACATATGTATCTGGGTGCGGAATGAAATGGGAGATATTTAGTCGTCGTCGGACTTAATAGGACGAGAACTAGCTGTCCCACGCTCTCGATCATTACAAGCGAACTCGTATTAGATGGAGTACATTAGCGTTGCATAATTAGACCTTTATTAGTCCAGAGTAAATACGTTGCAAAGAATTGTGAGCATGCAGCTAATCGTGTGTACGGTGTAGGAGGAATGCAAATTGGATTTACCGCTCTAAAACAGCCAGTAATTGGGCGGAGATCGTTTATGAGATAGCTGTGTGTCTTGAGTTGGTGGCGCAAATATGTGCTAAATGCCAGTTAAATGCTCCCTATCCACAGGGTATCAAAAAAGGTAATTTATTGGTAGATGAAATAGGTTGTTACTGAGATGGTTCACAGTTAGCTTCTAATTGGAAAGGGACCTAAATACTTGGCACTTGGGTTGAGCAAACTTTAGCACTATTATGCCGTAATTCGTGCGATATAGCCTTTGAGACTTTGAAATGGAATTTATTTGCACTGGAAAATCAGACAGCATTTGGTATCCATAATGATATAAAGCATGTGATAAAACCGACATCAATTCAGTCGAAGATCTACGGATTGTCGAAGGAAATTGCATATTACCTGGTTATAGGAAAATTCAAATAAAAATTAAACCAAAATGATCGTTGGATATTCTCAGATACTCTACCGAACTATACCTAGGTACAGATAAGGTATGAAACCTAACGGTTCGATATTTCTGCTGGGCTTATCATAGATTTCCACATGGCGTCTAGAAAATCATCTGGTCAATCGAATATCATACTATGGTCCGATCCGTATAAAGGTAAACGAAATAAAATGTTCACTAGGATACACAACATAAAATTTCTGTAGCCTAGTACGGTAAGACCAATCCTTAGCCTAGTGTAATGCTATAATTATGGTAGGTATACGACCGCACTAATATGAAATAATAGGACTTGATGAAATAAGGCTTGAGAAACATTAGATTAAAACCTTATGGTCACTGCTTATGCCATTGCCAACTATGATTCAGATTTTACACACTCGATCAGAAACGATTGGCAATACCAAATTTTGTCTATAAATCTAATAAGGAAAACTGTGTAGACTCTGGACTTTTCGTGAGAAAATTCAACCTAATGATGAAATCTGACTTATTCCAAGTAGGCATGTAAACAATTTAAACTGGGTTTTGATAAATTAAAAACAAATCCATTCGAAGTTTCGTCGACGATTAGACGATGATCGTCTGAAGAAATTCATTTAAAATATGCGGAATATGCAGATCCTAAGCCATCTAATAAGGGCTCTTAAAGCAAACACTAAGATAATTTCATAACATTGAGTGAATAGTGATGATTTTTATTCAATAATAATTAAAGTGACCCCCATCATATGTAGATCATAGTCTTTTTTAGGTTCATTTTATGACGATTAGGATCACGATCATAACAAATCGACTTTTAGCATCTATTGATGACTTTGTACAAAATCATTAGCTATGGATACTTTGTCAAGTCTAGTTATACATTTCTGTAACCGATAATGCCTTGATGAAGATGAATTTTTTTAATGACGATCACTTTTCAGAGTATTTAGTTCAAATGTTGGACATGCATTCTTTTGAAGACTTACTGTATTTAAAGTTCACTAGTTGGGAATCAACGGGCTCAGTGGCGTGACGGTTTGTGTGAAAGCTTGAGTTCGATTCCCAGCAATATCAACCCCTAAATGATTTTTCTCGCCGCTCACTGGGCACTGGGTACTAACGAGCCTGTTGCGCCAAAAATGTGTATTTGTAGTTGTGAATCAATCATATCAAGACATCGTCATCGTCGTCATCGATCGGTTGATCTGACTGATCTGGCTCTCATCAAGCAATTTTCTTTGCGCAATACTAAATAAGATCGTCTTATCATTTAATCGTAAGGATCATCCAGCATTTATTGATATTACCTGAGTTCCACTGTTACATATCATTTTCAATAATTACGTCCAGGTCAATGTAATACAAATCATAAGTTTTAATAAACAAGTGTATGGTGTAGATTATTCATTAATGTTTATTTCCTATATGTTGAAAGACCCCCAAAGGCCATGATCATTTCAGTGAATACGTTCAACATCAAGGTAATAGAAATCATTGTTTTTTTTTTAATTGTTGGCGAGGATCACTATTTAATCGATATTGAATGTATATTTTCTATGTTTTAAGATAACCATCTAAGAAACACTTGTTGCCAAAAGTTTTTGTCGCAGACATCATGATTGATCATATATAACTATTTCAGTTTTTCTATATTTTTCGATACATAAATGGGAATCACTCTTCAAAACTGTAAATCAAAAATAGATCGACAACTAAAATTTCGATTCGGATCACTAAAACGTCAAATATTTTGGTAGAACCACAGATTCGATTGGAATCATTTTAAACAAGTGTCAACACGCACTTACATTAACAGTGCCAATGTCACGATCATCAAAATAACTTCATCGTATTTATTTGAACTATCAAAACAAATTTCCGTATCCGGCATTATGGGGGTAATCAAAACTTTAATCACGTACAACATCATTTCCGTCCAAACAATGGAAAAAAAATATACTAAAACACTTTTTTTAATAAAAGAAAAATTAACATTCCACAACAGTAGCCGTATAGATATATTCAAATGAATACTACACTTTGGCGGTTTACAATATCGAGGTCTCTGGATAGCCTCAACTCAGCTCATCCCTGTGTTTACCGCAAATGTCAAATTGCTTCTGTAAACATCGTGCGCATTCACCGCCATCATTAAACGTCATGTCATCCCCATTTGACATTAAACCAACTCTTGTCGCAGAACTCTACAATAATCTCGTTTGCATTAATCCATTCATCTGTGTGAGTTGCGGGGGCTATTAATATCGGCGTTATTTATGAAAAATAAATAACTAAAAGCACTTTTATATCGCATCACGATATCTCTTTTTCTCTTTTGTATGGCAGAATGACAGACAACTGAATTGCATTGGCTAAATGAGGAAGTAACCTGTTGTAGTGGTGGTGATGGCGGCGGATTGTAGTAGCGCGAATATGATCACATCGTCACGATCTGTTTTTTTTTTTTTGTTTATTAACTAGTGCCAGAGCATTGCTACTACGGTAAACAAAACAATTGTGTTCGTTTGGCATATGTCAAGTGAGCGTCTTAAAACAGCCGATTTAGAGTTAACTGGTGACGGCGGCAGGCGGCGTTGCTGGTTAAGACATTTATGTGATGCATGCTTGGAATGAAAAATGTACTCAGACAATTGACGCCAAAGTGATTGCCGAGTGAAATCTTATAGAATCTCAGAAATCATGACAAATTATGGTCATCAAGGTTGTTTTCAAGTGAACTAAATAATGGACAAGTGTGCGTTTCCAGATGCATATGAGTGTGTAGCGTGCTTTTCTGGGAAATGAAATAGATCGAGGAGTATAATTTACTCGTAGGTACGTGTATTCCGCATAACTGATTATGACGGGTATAGTGATGAAACCGAAGAAAATCGTACGTATACATTTTTCTTAGAAGGTCTACAAATTGAAGGTACTTAGAGCAATTAATAAGGATCAATGCATAGATATCGGTCAGGGGAGATCAGCTACAATGAATGTATATTAATGACAACCGCATTCTTTTGATCAAATCTCAATGAAAGTTTGTCGATCATGTTCATTTCGAAAAAGCTACCACCTAATCAAATATTTACTATGATATTGATATATATATATACCGACCGTCAATAATATTTATCTATAAATTTTTATTCGGTCATAACATCTATAAAAATGAAAGTATTTAGCTACGACACTATACATATACATATTAGGATTCTTTGATGAATTCGTTATGCTGAAGATCTTTTTGATCAAGGTCATCCTTGAAATCAATATCATGGTAATCAATCAAGCTATATTTTCGATAATGATCAGGACTGGATCACTTTCCGTAATTAAAATACATAGTTAAAGATCACTGATTGAGGATCACTTTCCATTTTTGTTTATTAATTAAATAAATTAACCAGTCTGACGTCAAATATAAACTTAAAACTGAAATAAGTCAATTGGGATCACTTCCTACTCCATCTTTGTGAATGCTTTTTAAAGATCATAACGTCATACCTGTTAAATAGTTTATAGCAACTTTCTACATTTAACCAATTGATCCCTCAATATATATTCTATGATCCGCTTTGAATTGACGATGATCATTGAATAAAAGATCAACGAAAAAATACTTTCTTCAAGAAAAAATTGTGACCGAAAGAGGATCAGTTCTTGAAATCTTCTGAAAATATGCTTCCTTTGGTAAGCTTATTTTAGTTAATTTACTTAAATCACATAGTGGTTTGAAATTGTTGATCACTATTCTAAATTGAACAATAAATTAAAATGATAATGATCATTAGACATATTATACAAAATTTCTAAGTCCACCTAATGCATGTTCAGTGATCGAAAATCAAAACACGTTAGGAACCACCCGAATGCTTTGTCTGTGGATTTCATTAGCCTGTCATTTAAAAGATCGGGTAATGAACTAACTGTAGTTTATATTGATGATTCATCGGTATAATAATGTTGATCATCTGTTGAAAACAACGTCAATAGTATGAATGAATGGTATGAATCAAACGATCAAACGAAAATGTTTGTGAAGATGGTGATCATGTTTCATAGTTTGATCACTCCGCCAAATATAAAAATATGGATTGATGTTATAAATTTATCAAGGATCCGTTGTTGAGCTGATATTAGAACGATTGGATTTTCGTTTGTTGATATCTATAAGTCATTTTCTTTGTTGTAAAAGATCACTTGAATGGCTTGAGCCTGTGTTTTATGGTGACAATTTTTGTTGATCAACCAATAGATAACGCGAAGTAACAGATTGGTTTAAATCACCAGATCATGCAATTATGCGAGCAAACAACATTTTTTACTAAACGGTTTCAACCTAATGAGGATCGGTTTGCATGATCGGTTTGGCAACTAAAGGAATATCTTTTGTGATAACGAAATATAAAGGATTTTAGTTTAATATTGCACGAAGCACAGCATTCATCACGTTGTATTTTTTCTTTAAGTTTTAAAACACTAAAGCTGTACGACTTGTAAGTATTATCTAGGAACTTTTCCATTCTGCGCCAATAATATCCGCAGAGCTTTTTAATACTTTCGGAAGACTTAAGAGGTCTTCAATTTCAATTATGAAATGAACAAAATACATTAATCATATTATTCTGAGGCCGTAGCATTATCCACAGCATTTTCGAACACTGCCATGACATTTTCTTTTTACATGCCTGAATCAATTTCGGAAGACTGGCTTTTCTTTGTAAAAGTCTGAGTCAATTCTAACATATAGATGTATTGGTTGTGATATCTACACAGTATGTGACCAATCCCGCAGGTATTGTTTTAGCGCCTCAGTGTCAAGTCAACCATAAAAGCTTTGTCGGAAAATGGCTAGAAAGAAATTTCTCATGCGTTCACTATTTTCACTTTTGAGAAAAAACCGGACCTAACCAAACAAACAAATTTTACAAATTATTACAGAGAGGCTTATGTCCTTTACCATAGATAAAACAATCTATAATTCGGTCATGATTGGGCCATCCCGTTTAAAGTACCAAAGGTATAATTTCTCCGCTTTGCCACTCTATACGTGCGTACTGGTGTGAAATTAATCCAATTATTCGCATTCACCTCGATTGCTAAATCCCAAAGCCATAAAGCAAAGTATCTCTATAAGCGCATTACTACACCACACAAAAGGATACTTGAACACAGGATGTAGCTAAACCACCTAAAAGCCAATTCTCACACGATTTCCACATCTTAATCACAGGTATGGTCAATGTTGGTATACAATTAACCAGTGAAGCATAAAAGAACCCAATGTATGGCGGTGACTACGTTGGCAAGAGCTCTTCTCCAAAACTCCTCAGTACATCCTCTGAGCCATTGCGGTTACATTAACACATCTGACCACCTTTCAAAAGTTATTAAGCAGCCCAGACATCAACCAACTACAACAGAATTCCATAAAAACCACAGAAAAGTTTCTGTTCCCATGATTAGTACGAACAAATACAGATGTATCTACCATCAATCGCCGCAACGCATTACAACACTCTAACAACTCACCGCGCTCAAAATGGATGTGTCAATTCTCATTATGGTGTCATAATCGTGATGAATCGGGTTCTCATGAATTGATTTATATCTTCACACACAGCCATGACGAACAAAAGTATCTAAACTTATTAAATTAGTTTTGACACGAAAATACCCAAAAGAATGTACGGTTAGAGGAGCGTGCATCTAATAAGAGTCACTAGCAAAGATACACATAAAAGAAAGTCAACCATTTACGACGGACAGCACAATGGTGTTGACAAGTGTGTTCTAGCAATAGAAACCGTTATTAGTTTTATTATTCTATCAAACATAATGGCATCGTCTCGAGATACTCGTTGAAACATAGAAAAATGTGTGCGGAGCGATATGTCAACGCAACGACAAGAGATCCAGAGAGATTGAGACTTCCTGATTGTGTTAGCTCAACGTTCATAGTCGTCGTTGTCGTTATCGTTATTTCGCTGTAAATGATGCCAAGCACTTGTAGGTTGGCGCATGTAAACCTCATGTGGCCTATACCAACACGATGTCACCATCCTACAAGTGCTGATTTTTATTCCTCCTCATCCTCCCACCACTTGAGGTCATTTGATTACAACGGAGGCAATGGATGACAATAAAAAACAACAACTAAATGACAAGTATTTGGATAACGATGAAGTTAGTTGCAGTTGTGTAACCGTTACCGTAACGAAACCGATGCACGCCCTTACAGCCATCGAACAAGCGGGGATGGATATAAATTGTAATCACTTGAGGATGCCATCAATAATGGGCTATACCGGGTGTGGGTTATCCATATAGTATAACGAGTAAAAGTATCTACGATTACGAATACGAGCACGAGAGGTTCTGGGTACTGGAGCGCGAGCAAACTGCGGGGGTTGGATTGGGAAAATGCAATTTTTTACAATTACCATCGAGAAGTGCTTAAAAATGCACAGTTAACCGTGGATGCGGGTGCATTGTATCACTTTTGGAAGGGAAGGAGCGTGTTGTTATTGAGTGACCGATTTAGGCGTTAGTTGTTTATTTTTTGTTTGTATCCGATTGCGTTTGAAAGATAGTGATCAGTTTGCCGATGATGCAGTAAATCACGGTTCAATGGAGTTTGCCAATTTTGCCGTTTTCGGTTGGTGAGGACATCAATATTGGGTTTTGAATTTCCAGAATGACGTTGAGAAACATGAGGGATGACAGATGTCATGGGAAGAGTAGGCTTCATCTTCTGACATAGCGAATATATATTATAATGGACGTATCTGCTGATCGTAAGCGCCATATATTGATTTAATTACGTTTCGGTAGATGACAGATGGATAAGACATCTCGTGGAAATCTATGTCGTTTGAATAAATAAAAATAAATGATGCTGGATGTAGCATCAGAAATGTTACGACAAGTGATAACAGAGCAGATTCAATAAATATCTGCTTCGCCTAACATGACAAAAGTTTTTAAAAAATTAACATGAGAATATTAAAAATTACATTTTTAGATATTGACGAACCAGAAAAAAATTTATCCCACTTAAAATTCGTGAAACGTATGCTTTTTATAATGATATACGAATGATATAACATGATCGTGCAAGCTAATGATGGGTGGGTAAATAAAGTACGACAGATGTCTAAAAAAAATAGACATATGTAGTGACTTCATTGAGCTCTGACACTATCTATCTAAAATTAAATTTTAGAAGAAGTTTCATAGCTACTGAAATGGAAAAGTGCACCCATAATTCTATTTTATTACGTGAACTGCTGCTGTAGAATTTTCCTATATTTTATAAATTTTAATGGAGTAAATGGCAGATTTTGCTTAGAGAAGATTGACAACTGATAAATGTAATTAATGTTTATCATCTGTCATTAAAAAAAAAGTTCCTAAACCATCGAGGATTAGCCGACAACTTCTGAGTACCGATCAGATGGTTTCAATTTATATGGCTCATTTAGTTTGAGTGCTTTATGCCTACCTTGCACAATACACATTATGGCCACAGGTAAACCACACGGTTCCCAATTTCTCGATTAAAGATGGGTAAAGTTTTGTTTAGTACTTTTTAATATTATTAACTGTCAAGTAATTGAATTCTTACAAAGAACTATATTTTAAATAGAGAGAATGTAAGCTTTGTCTTATGAATACAGCTGACAAATTAATTTAATTTTAAGCATACTCCACAAATCTACCATTAAAAAAGCGCCACCTATTGAGTTCATAAAATATCTAGGAATGACAGGTTTTAACAAAAAGGTTTATCTTCTGACCTTTTTTTTCGAACATTTGAATCCTTATTTAGATATTTGGTCAACATTTGGTACTATGTTTAGCTATTGCGCTGTACTCGGCTGTCTACACATTATGTCTACTAGTGGGGCTACACGTTCTACTTTAAATGCACAATTCACGATCATTAAAGTTGGTTTAGCGTTATTCACATTTATCGCATAGCAGTTTTGAAAACTCTAACTAAGAGCTATTGATGCACCCTGTATTTGTTGGTACTTTCTTTGACTATCGGACATCATCGAAACGTAACTCTTTAAAAATGTCTCGGCGATTTTTGTTCTTTGATCAACGAGTGATTATTTCCAAAAGACCGTGAACATGATCATGGCCGTCGAAACCATCAAATTATTGAAAGAAGTATTGACAACTTTAATTTCAGAAATTGATCTGTGTGATTATTTGATCGTTGATCTACGATTACAAGCTAAGAAGTATTTCCGCCATATGAGTCAACATGGAGCTCAATGATGCAGCTCCATCCAGAAAGTGCGTAATACCATCGAGTAACTGAAGGATGTATTTGATGACAAAGTTATATGTAGAATGAACCTGTGTTATGGCAACACTGTCACTCAAGATTGTGGGATTTGAAGTCGGTTTCAGTGAAATTATTTAATCCATTAGGTGAAAAATTGCAACTTGAAATGAGGAGAAGAACTACACGTTTACAATAGCCGTTCCCTCGAAACACTATATATAACTCGAATAACCAGAAAAACACTTTATTTATCATTAAAATTGTCAGTCATGTTGTTTTAAGATGATCATGGGCACCCTTCAAAGTAATTTCGGCATTTTTGGTTGCTTTGAAAGCAAAATTCTTTGTCGAAGTATCGTTTCAGCTTTTGAAAATTAAACTAGAATATGCATTTGACTGATGTAATAGCGAAAATAATTATTTTTTTGTGGCATATCTATGTCATGAAACTAGGATATTTATTTATAAATGATTTTTCACAAAACCTCATAATATGCGCCATCTTTAGAGTTAAAATTACATCGAAGAGTGACATAAATGTTGAATAAAATTTATTTTTACTAACTATGACTTATGATTAAATGTATTTTTGACGTAACTACGATACAAAGCCGGAATATATACATGTTTTTCACATAAACTGATAATAAGCAACATCTTTTGAGATCAAACAACATCAAAAAATGACAAATAATGGACATTTGTAATAAGCTTGTGTTATTTGAATACCTTATGTGATTATATTTGTCGTATCTATGACAAGAAACTATAATATATATGCGACTTTTAACATAACGAGCGATTTAGTGCCATGTTTTGAGTTTAATAAGCATGGAAAAATGATAGAAGACGGATAATTTACCGGCCTTTTTTTATTAGAAAAGATAATCACAACATAAGCGTATCTCCACTTTAAAGATTACCATTAGCACCATCATTTAAACTGGTTATACATCCATGTAGATGACAAATGTCAGATAAATTACCACCAATCTTTACTTCAAAGAAATGCAATTCAAAAATTGTTATAAAGCAGTCTTTCTGATGAGTCAAAGCATCTTACTCCACAAATGCATATTTATTAGTCGTTTCCTGGAACCTACGTAGAAAAAGTAAATGTAATGAATAAGTACTTCTCTTTGGTATCCATTCAAACCGATTGACATGGATTATGAGAACTCAGAGTATACTCGCATTTGTGGTGTGTGTACCGAGGTACATCAGAACTTTTCTGCATGAAACCAGATACAAGCAGTTTATGTACAGAAATGCATATACATGTGCACCTACAATGGAACTCCTAGAAATGCATTACCAATTTATGCAAGGAACACAACCTCAGGGTGGAAAAACACGTTTATGGTTGAAGAAACGGTTAGTGGTTGGAAGCATGCATGGAAGGTCAAATTTATGTGTATGCATATGTCGGATGGTAGGAGCCTGGTTTATTATTTTAAGTAAGAAGTTGACTCAATCGATAATGGGAATTAAGAGGATTTTTGCTATTTAATGCGAATTAGGGTATGATCTGGATTAATATTCATTATCACATTTAATCTGGAACTGATATAATGTGGTAGTGAAGGTTTAGATAGATGAGGATGGGAGTCATATGTCGAGTTGAATCAGACTGGACCACAAATATCACTTCCTGCCTTGCATTTTTCTTTGTTCAACGATTGGCAGCTTAACATAAGCAGCTAAAGAGAATCGGATGGCTTGGATTTTAATATCTGCGGTCTAATAGTCTTCACTTCATATCACGGAAATAGCTCCACAGCAATCTTAAATTATTGTAAACTATCGTACCTGAATATGGATGATTTATAAGACAATACCTATGGGACTTTAATAAAATCTTATGATTCTCATTTTAAAATACAGGAATTATTATAACTCCACTCAAATATGGTGATCCTCATAGTTAAATGATCGTTCACTGATCATAAACTGCTCATAGTTCAAAATGTATCTTGGTTGTCCTGAAATTCTGACGGACTAATTTTAGTTTGTTACCTTATAAGCTTAAATGGAAATTCAGCAAAACACGGCGATCCTCAATATCTGATCTTGAAATTTGATTGATCACAAACATTTCATAAATGGCACCGCTTAATGAAGGATGATCTACAATTTCTGATTATTTCATTTAAGTTGTATCCTTTAGAGGACTAATTAATTTCTGCTACAACCTGATGAACTTAATTTCCGATCGTTAAAAAAACTCATATGACACACAGCTTCAAACTACTAAAAAATCTGATCAGAAAAGTCCTTTCTCCTTAATTGCTTCTGGTATCTAAACAAAGATCAGTTTGTTCAGTCTTTTTGATCCGGTAAAGGTGTTCATCATTAAATCATCAGAAGTTATTGATCAAGACCATTTCTATTGACTTATTTAGGTTAAGCAGACCTAACATTGTTGAATAAAAATAGGATTTTATTTTCAAGAGTGATATTTTTTTTAAACAAATTGCAATATAGTTCAGCGATCATGAAATCATTGGTAGATGTGAAATAATTATGAAAAATTACCTGTCATTAGCTCAATCATATAAATTCAATGATCATAAAATAATTTGTGGTGTACTTTTCAACTACAAATTGATTGGTCAGTTAATATTTATATGTTTAGTTCTGGCATATATAAGATGATATAATTCTAATCATGCCATACCTGTCGTTAACTTTTCATACAGCCTAGTTGATCATAATGTTTGTATTACTCAGATATCATAATATATATCAATTGTGATTGCTCCTAAAAATGCATTGACCAATGAAAACAAACACATCTTACAGAATCTGAGTTTTCTCGACCACAATCTGTCAAGATCATTTATGGAAACTAGCAATGAGTAGTCAACAAATCCTTAGAGGTAGTTGGAAACATATCGGTCAAGCGTCTAATAAGTGACAAGCCATGATAATGCCGAGTATCCCATCTCTTAGGAAGCTTCCTTTTTCACATTTATAAGAATCGAACATATGCGCGCCTCCTGGTGTCATCAAATCAGAGCATCATTATTTGATTTCATCATATATGTTATCTTCAAGAAATGATTCTGTATATTCGGCTACACCAAACGAACGAAAAGGAATGTTCAGCTTTATGTGATCATAAGAACTGAATTTTAAGATCTGTCACGATATCACGTCGATAATCCTCAATAAACATCGACAAGTATCATCTCAGGGCGCTTCTGGGCGTTAGAAGTTCGCATGAACTGAGAAAAGTTTATATAAAAAAAAAGTCTTCTTATCTTATAGACACCGCCCGATGATCTCCATTCGTATCAATCTATGTTGACACCCATCCATGTACTAATTTCGCTCCACGCTGCTTGATTTCGGTTATCGGACTAGAAGCGATTCATAAAGCATAGAATGGGCGACTCATAGTACTAAGCCTCTTCACCACGTAATTCTTCCAAATGTGATCCTCAAAAACATAGACGGTTAAGCCTGATTTAGTAATCTTGGCCAATTGATCCTCAGAAACATCACAAATTAGCTTAGTTTGCCCAACTTGACGCTGTCCATGTTCCTTGGTTGGCCAATTTGATACAATACTGAGAGCGAAATATACTGTGAAAGTAACCCTTTTGATATATTCCATCTTTAGACATTCTACAGAAATCTATGCGAATCTTAGGGAGGTTAATAAGTTTCAAGGTTGTGCCTCAAATATTTTAAGAGCTTTTGATTTCTGCTAAATAATTATTCACCGAGAATTTAAATTTTTGTTTTATTGTGAACCAATTTTTTTAATTAAATTCTCATTCCTTTTTGTTGACAAAAATTAAGAGAAATATTTGGCATTAAATTAAATTGTGTATGCGAGGTAATATTTTGTTTTACTTTTCATTTACACAAAGAAACAGATTCGGAGTCAATAATTTTTACATTTAGACCGCTAACAGGAATTTCGGATATTTATATATATACATTCTGCTATTCCAAATTTGGTGCAAACAATTTAGATCACATTTTCGTTGTATAGCAGATGTACTGACTGATGGTCTAAATATTTGTAGCACACCATTTAATTCTTTACCGCATTGGAACTAGAAATCTCAGATAAATACATCCAAGTATTGCTTTACTTATTTTGGCCGAAATGAGATATGCTGACAATGATCCATATGAATCGATTCCACGCCATTCGTTAGAATTTCTCAAAGAGCGAGCATTTTTTTTTGCAGGTATCGGCTTAGATAAGTTCAACTCAATGAGTTGAGTCATTGGGTCATTTAATAAGCTACGTATTGTCAAATTTATGTCCGAAACTTATTGAAATCGATCAGAAATTTCTTCGAACTCCGGGAAATGTTACTTTTTTATCTTTTTTTTTATTCCTCATTCCAAAGATAACTAGTTAACCGCCATGCTTTTGCTCTCTGAAACACCTCGACTATTGAATTGGAGTTCTGTCATTGGTAATTGGCAAAAATCCAGGGACGAAATATCATTCGAAAGGGTGGCAATATCATACATCGATGAATCAATCGCTACAAGCACTTTCATGATGGACATGTGGATGAAGCCGGCTTGCATTGACAATGGTTCAAGATGGAATCAAATAACGATGACCCAGAAAGAGTTGGAAACAAGGAGTGACCCATTTGTAATTTGCATCAGATAGCGGTAGATAGGCGCATTGACATTGTTAATCTGCTCTTAAGACTTGTCTGACCATATTGACGGGCCGTTTACTAAAAAAATCGATGTGATCTAAAACCCAGTTAAGCAAGGACACTAAATATCATTCGTTTTACCTAAACTTAAAAGTTAGACCACTTGTATTTAAATTTAGAGCCGTCGGTATACACAATTCAAATGTATGCGTCAAATTTGAGGGATAGAATGTAATGGGGTATACCTTAAAGCATTGTGGTTAAGAAATGCACCATTCCTATTTTATTCTATCATTCTATGCGCCATAAGTTTCTCGAAGGTCATGATCTAGAAGGTCATCTAACAAGTATTACCAGACATGGAGAAGTATGTTTCAATTTGGCGTTCGGTTACGTAATAAATTGCAGGCCGCCATGCGTGCAAGATATTCTGAAGCACACATGAATCCTTTGCAGAAATATTCCAAATACTACTAATGCGCCAAAGAAATTGCATAATTTTTTATAGGTACTTAAAATGTATACCACAGGTGTTCTTTTATAACCAAATTTTTCAAGTAAGACATGTCATTAAGATACATGAACCAACGAAAAAAAAATACCCCTGAGATTCACAAACTCGCTAAATCCTAATCGCATGGCTAAACTAAATGATTCTCCCTACTATCTCTACTATGAACGCTATTCGTTATACATGCCCTAAAAAAGGATAACACCAACATCAACAAAATATATAGGGTGCCTGTATATGTAAAAAAAATTAGTAAAATTTATTATTCCAAGTACATACCTGTTTGTAATGGTAGAATCTGTGTTGCCCTCTCAGCGGCCGCTACATAGCATCCCAAATTATTTAAGGCGACAATGGCTATTACAACTACACACAAACTGATATTATTTATTCTATACAGGTGCTTTCCCATAACAGCTGGGGAAGTTCTCGACCTACTGGATCCACAACAAATAGGCGGATCCATTATCGAGATTTAGGGATTCAAGTGAAACACACCACTACCGACAGCAGTAGTAGTAGTAGCAGCAACCAAACCAAACAAAAAAGTGACAAATTGCGTTTGCCACTTTCCGCCCCCTACCCGTTCATACAACAAACCCGTTGGGTTGTGTGTTATAACCGATTGGTGTATATATATTAATTTTTTTTCGTATCGGATATTATTTTTCACTTAAAATATATCACCGGAATTTTAACAAAATTGGCATATCACTTTTTTTCCTTTTGAATTTTATTTCTTTTTTTTTTAAAACTTTTTACAAAATAACTTTTTTCTTTGAGAATGGCAAACACACAGCAAAATAAATTAAAAAACAATAAAAACGAAAATCTTGGCAAAAAATAATAAACACTTTTTTCAGGACACTTCCGGTGTGTTGGTTGTATAGATGCGTGAATTTTGTATCTGTAATGAGAAAGGAAAAGAGAAAATTAGTATCTTGTGGGATTTAAGGTTAATGATTGTGTATCTATGATGGGTAAAGTGAAAAATAAAGATATAAAAATGGGTATAAATTAAAATTTGAGGTGTTTTTTAAAAGTAAATATACCATTAAATTTTTGCTATTTTGTTATCAATTCATCCAGATGATTACTTCATGCATGCAGGTAATTTAAAATAGTTTGGATAATAATTTTATTAATCTTATTAAAACATATTGAAATGGATCACATTACGCCTTAACTCATATAAATGTAAAAAAAATGTTTACTGAACTGCTAACGGTAACTGCCGCTAAAAAGATCTGGGCTACATTCGCAATCAATACGAATTTCAATGGACATCCAATAGCATGATCTGACAATTCATAAGAGAAGTATCTATAAAGAACCGCTTAAGATTGTAGCTGAAATCGCCATGGAGTCGATTTATCCAGATCTCTAAAGTCGGGATCTACTTTTATAGACCATTATTAGTGTCCGACTGTTCTTGCAACGTAGTGAATGGTACTTAAATGGTGAATGATCCATGATTCTATTAGTTTCAGTTGGCTTCAATTGGTTTCAGGTTATTTTTTATGAAATCATAGCATATCATCAGTGGTTACGTCAATTGGGAAGCATACGAATGATCGACAAAAAAATGGATATCATCGACCAAAAAAGCCTGTAATATCCACAATATCCAAACAAAACTAAAAAAAATTGGTCTACTAACAATTATAAAAAAAATGTCGACTGGACAAATATATATTTCATTGACTGTTAAAATGTCAACTGAAGTTTGATAAATAATAAAAAAAAGTTGACAGTTTGAAATTCAGACCATTGAAATGTCGATTGGAAAGTTGTCGGTAAAAATGCGACTTTTATCTAAAATAAAACAGGAATTGCAGGTTGATAAGATTAAAATAATACTGTTAATGTAAATATTAACAATTATTCCATAGTGACTTGTTGATCGACAGTATCAAAGTGAATGATGTTCAATCGACTTTTCGAACATTCGGTTGACCTAAGTGTGATATGTATATTCTATAACTTTTCTTAGTCGCTAGTGGCCTTGCCAAAACCGGGGTATCGTATAATCTACCCGAGCTGAATACTCCGGATATTAGAATTCTTCTAATTCTCCAATTTGTTTGCATAATTCGGGAAAGTAATGCCTGCAGCATCAACTAAGCGATTTTTAAACTGTAACCAACGGTAGATCATTTAAGTGTTTAAGTGTTTGATCTAAATTGTCGGTTTATAACCCTTATATTCACGTCTTATAAAGCTTTTCACTGGTTACTGAGACAATGTATGTTTCTGGTTATTAACTTAAAATCCTGTCCAACACAAACCTATAAATAATCCATTGGTGAATCTAAAACGATATGGTGCAAATTTGACAACAATAAACTCGATCGACCACGGCTAAGTTTAAGTTTTGATCTCGAAAACATGAAAATACAAAATACAAATTTTTGGCGCAACAGGCACGTTAGTACCCAGGGCCTAGCTTTATCCAACCATTCATGTGCGCTTGTGTACTTCTAGCACGATAGCGGCACCCCCTGTTTTATGCCGACTCCGAACGGCTTTGTTGAGATAAGCTTTTCTTGACAATTGATACTACTCGGATGACTAGACAGATCATCCCGAGAGTATTGCCAGTGAAAATTATTTAGGTGTTGCTACGGCTGGGAATCGAACTCAGACCTTCTGCCAGACCTAACCATCGCGCCACTGAGCCCATCATCATCATAATACAAATCTCAGAAAATTAACATTAACCACACTAACTTGGTCAACCAAATATTTTATTTACATCGCCCGACCGTTTTTAATGAAAATATTCTTAAATTTTCAGAATCGGTATAGCATTTTAGGTTTCCTCATTTATGCAACAAAAATTAACTTCGTACAGAATTTGAATAATCTTAATGAGGGTATCCGGCATTTGATAATATCTCACTTAGATCCATTGCGGCAGCCTTTTCAATGTAAATCCCTCACATATGAGGCTCCAACCCGTGGTTCGTACAAAAGTGAATACAGAAGTTTGGTGCAAAGCCATGTGTAAAACATATTTTAATTTGGATCCTTTGTGTTTTTATTGGCTGTGAGTCCCTCAGTTATGAGACCAAATCCTATGGTCTTTTGAGCGAACTCCCGACCTCTAGCATCCGGTGAGATAATGTATCAAATCACCAGTGGACATGTGCTTCTAATAGCATCATTTTCAGGAACGGGTATATATTTAACTGAGTTGTCAATTGGATATTTCGACGTAACGGAAAAAACGGTTTCTATAGTTTAACCCCTAACGTTATATTATACGGTATGACTTGACCATAAATTCCTAGTTTTTGAACAAGGCTTGGTTGGTCGTAAAGGAGAGAAGCCACATTTGGCTGTATTTTCCTGGTCTGATCCTTCTATACAGAAGAATCACAGTCGCTTACCAATAAGACTAGAAGAAGTAAGGTAATTGTAGTTGCTAAACAATACGCATATAATTGCTTTTTGGAAACAAGTGTTGATTAGCTAAACAATACGCATACAATTCCTTTTTGGAAACAAGTGTTGATTAGTTTTTCAACGAGGGAAAATGTAAGGTTAAAGTGAAAATGCATTGGGCAGTAAGGGCAAATGTCAAAGATTGGCCGATTTGCGAAGCTATTATAAAAATTAGAAAATAGAAAGCCAATATTATACCACACTTCGGATTTCAATAATATGAAGAATACAGTGAAATATTTGATACAGTAACTGAATATTGTTGTGCTACTCATTCCCAAAGCAAAATGGACGTTTCTCCAAATTAATTTTGCAATTATATAGTATATATTTTATATAACAAACAATCCTCCATGATATCTTACGACAGACATATATAAACAATTATAAGGTACAAAATCTCTCCCTCGAGTATTTTATTTTAAATCGCTTTTGTTTATTCAAATAAGTTGAAGTTATTTTCGTTGTATTTTCGTTGGAACTATAGCTATGGGAATAACCTGGCTTTTATTTTTACTCAATAATTTCTATATGTTTAAGCTTTCATTGAGATCCAAATTATACATCGCTTACATAATCAGTTCTGGATTATAAGTCTACTCTCTAAACAAATGTTCATCGAACCTCCCAGATCCGATCCATTGTGGCATTGATACTCTTCGTATACGGATTCACTCCACATACAAGATCCATCAATCTTATTGTTGACATCACTGAATTGCTATTCAAAATATAAATATCTATTGTTAAATTTTGTGTGCCTCTATTGTTGACCAATTTTGCATCCAATTCTCCGTAAAAATGTGTAGAATGGCAAAATCGAAAATAATTTCGATTCAAAGCTACATTATTTTGTACACGCAGATACAAATCCATACCAGGGTAATACTCATCTTCCATTAGAAACTTTGAATCTCCTTCAGATGAATTACGTAAATTGCTCACAAACAATGAACCGAAAAGATTTTTTTTTCGCAAATAACCTTTCAAGAAATTGGAAAACGAAATGCGAACAATCGTTTACTTTGCTGCGGTTTCATTTTTTTACGAAATAATTAATGAAACACGAGTATTTGTTTTAGATGATAAATTATAATAATATCATCGCTATGGATGGTGGTTTTGTGTCTTCAGCTAGGGAAATAAGTTAGCACAGATTCATTAATTAAATCGTAATTGGATTTTTTTTACAAATTGACCAATAAAATTTGAGAATTAATTCATTAAATTTATAATATGGATGGTGTTGCATTGACAACCCATCTCGATGTGATGGTGATTTCGCTAGATAAAGATAGAAGATCAGAAGCAATGGTCCATGAATCCCTGCATTTAATTTAAATTACGAGTTCTCTTTAAATAAAAACATTTATGAGAAGGCTACAATCCGATGTGCGAATCGTTGAATACCCTATCCGTTTCATCCTTAAAAGAAATATATCAAAAAAAAACTGAATGGGGATGAAATATAGAAAATGACCTTAGGAGTGTTTTTTCTTAATCTATTAGGGAGATAAAAATGAGAAAAAACATATGAGAAGGCTAAAATCCACTGTGCGGATCGTTGAATACCCTATCCCATCCTATCTGTAAAACTAAAATCCCCAAAAAGTGCACATGGCTAAAAACACGATGTGGATAAAATAAAGAATATGACATGGTGACATCAAATTCTTCAGACTGCTTATAAAAAACTTTTACGGTTCTACAAAAGACAAGGTTTTCTCCTGCATATGTTATATAAAAACGCCCCAAAAAGTGGGCGTGGGTTAAAAAAGTCTATTGACGAAATGTTCATATTTATATTACTAATGATTCTGCATCAAAAGTTTTTTAGAAAATTTTAAAATTTTACCGAAAAACGTTTTTTATTAAAAACGCCCCCAAAAAGTGGGCGTGGCAAAAAACTTTATATGAACGAAATACAGATATTCAGATTGTCTAAATATGTTGTTCAGAATATTTTTCAAAATTCCTTATGGTTTGGCCAAAAAATACGTTTTTCTAAAAAGGGGGCGTGGCAGTGGGCGGATTTCAAAAATTTTTACATTTGTTCTGCTGGGAGCAACAAAGAGCACGTGTACCAAATTTCATCCTTCTAGCTCAAAATTTAAGGCCCAAAAACTGTTGACGGACGGACGGACAGACATGGCTAAATCGACTCAGCTATCGATTCTGAGTCGATCCATATACTTTGAGGTATATGTAGCTAAATTATTTCTCTATGTTATAAACTATGTATCAAAACTAATATACCCCTATGGGATAGGGTATAAAAACGCTAATCGGTAATCTGAAACTGAAACACATAAAACACCAACAGATGGCATTTTTTGGTTTCAATTTTCCTGTTTCATTTATTTTTTGACATAAAAAAACCAAATCTTGTTCACACTGTTTATCTAAACCTTTTATGGCTCAAAAAAAAAAACAACGATTTTCTATTTCATATGCTGTGGGGTAGGGTATATAAATGTTTTTTTTTGTATAGAAAAAAGCCCCAAAAAGTGAGCGTGGGTTAAAATGATCTATAGGCGAAACAAAATTTAAGGCCTAAAAACTGGTGACTGGACGGACAGACATGGCTAAACCAAGCTAGCGATTTTGAGTCGATCCATATACTTAAAGGTATATCTAGCTAAATTATTTCTCTATGTTTAAAATAGGGTTGCCAGAAATATTTCTCAACAAATCGGGAGTTTTCAGGAAAAATATCGGGAGATTGAGAATAATTCCGGAGAATTAGAAAAAAACCTTATTATTTCATAGTAAAAAACAAATTTATGGATTTATTTCAGGGTTTTCTTCAAAACAACAAAAACATTGAATTAAGAAAAATAAAGACATTTGTTATGCAGTATACAAAAAAAATTAATTAGCATTATTATATTTTTTTTTCGACATTTGGCTTTGAAAGACAATTTTCCTGCCCTCTTCGGTTTTAAGCTGATACATTTCTTCGCAATAAACCCATTTCTTAACTGTTCGTAGTTTGTTTTTTTTTTTTTTAAGAAAATTAAATTTAAAATATTGAAAATTCGGGAGATTTCAAAGAATTTTCTGGAGACCAGTAAAAAAAACTCGGGATACTCCCAGAATATCGGGAGAACTGCCAACGCTAGTTACAAACTATACATCAAAACTAATATACCCATATGGGATAGGGTATAGAAAATTAAGTAGATATGCTTCAGTATCCGAAAGATGCAGAAATCCAAATAATGAGAGTGCTTTTCGGAACCATGGCTCTGCAACGGTCCCAGACTGCCATTCTCTGGTTTATTCTCAAATGCCAGTTTAAGTGGTTAGTATATGGTCTTTTTGAAATGGTTGACTGCTTTGTTAACCTATGTTTAATACTATTTTACTTTAAAAGTAAATGATTTCTATCACTTGAACTCGAAGTTCGAGCATCGAACCAAGAAAGCGGTAAGAGCAAATCGATTAATTGTAAGCTAAAGGGTGATCCATTTCGAGGTTCCCTACTACTTTTAAAGAAAAAAACACAGAAAATTCAAATTTAATGGAGAATGTTTATTATCATTTGAAAGAACATTCTTTGGCATTTATTTTTTGAAGATTATGTCTATCAAATGTTGGCCGTTGCTACGTCGCAGATGATCCATCCCTTGAGTCCAATTTTCGATCACTCGTTCGAGCATTTCGACTGGTAACTGGCGAATGACACACGTGATGTTTTCCTCCAAGGCCTGAATCGAAGCAGGTTTGTCGGCATAAGCTTTTGACTTTACATATCCCCACAGGAAAAAGTCTAACGGTGTGATATCACACGATCTTGGTGGCCAATCGACCGGCCCAAAACGTGAAATTATGTGCTCACCGAAATGTTCTCTCAATAAGTCCATTGATTGATGCGATGTGTGGGAAGCGGCGCCGTCTTGCTGAAACCAAATGTCGCCGAGATCACGAGCTTCAATTTCAGGCATCAAATAGTCGGTTATCATGGCTCGATAACGGTCGCCATTGACGGTTACGTTCGCACCGGCATAATTTTTAAAGAAATATGGACCGGCCCACAAACCACACCAAAACGTTGTTTTTTCTGGATGAAGTGGCAGTTCTTCAATCTCTTCAGGTTGCTCTTCGTCTCAAATGCGGCAATTTTGTTTGTTTACATACCCATTGAGCCAGAAATGGGCCTCACCGCTAAACAAAATTTGCCTCGAAAACGTCGGATCTTCTTGGAACTTTTCAAGAGCCCATAGAGCGAAGCGATGTCGCTTGGGAAGGTCGAGCGGCTTCAGTTGTTGCACAAGCTGTATTTTGTACGCTTTCAATTTAAGATCTTGACGTAAAATGCGCCAAGTCGTTCCATACGTCAGTCCGAGATGCTGCGAACGGCGCCGAATCGACTCTCTACGGTCTTCGTGTACACTCTCAGCTACGGCCGCTATATTTTCTTCACAGCGTGCTGGACGTGGTCTATTCGGTCGAATATTATCCAATAATGAATGCTGGGTCTCAAAATGGGTGATGGTGTTGCGAATAGTACGCTCAGTAGGCCGATTATGTTGACCATAAGTTGAGATAAGTGCACGAAACACATTCCTCACAGAACGTGAATTTTCATAATAAAGTTGAACAATTTGTAAACGTTGTTCACGGTAAGTCTTTCCATTATGAAATGCCAAACAATACTAAACAAAAATAACATGACAGCATGACACGACTCACACGTGATCTGTCAAAAAAGGCAATTGAAAAAAGTATCTCTACTTGGATCACCCGTTACATTCGATAGAATACCTGGACTATATGGGGTGATAATGGATACTTTTTATCTATTCTACCTTTTGTGTGTATTAGAATATTCGTCATTTGTGATTCGTCGTGCTTTCCTTACCTTCTATTATTATGACATTATGATAACATTTTAAATATCTCAATCAGAAAAAAAGCTTTTCAGGTCGAACTTGTTTAAAAATTCACACCACAACATCTTAAATATCAAAGAGGTACCTACCTACATTGATTTATTTCCCCTTAATAGTAATTCTGTTCGTTTATTTGTCTACCCCACTTTTCTTTTAGAATTTATATATTTCAAACAGAATTTAACGCCCTTTTGTGAGTCTTCCAAATAGCTTGTATTCAAACTGAAATGCAACCTTATATTTTATTGCTATCAAAGTGAGATATATCCGGATGGGGATTATTGATTTCAAAAAGTACATGTATCTCTCAGTAATAATAAATATACATATCAGCTTTTTGTTCACTACCAAATGATAGATAGATCCATTAATACCCACATTCGGTATTCAAAGTTAAGGAAATAAAGATGCTAATTCAAAAAGATACATCGTCCTTAATTTATCCTATTGGGATCAACAAAATTCAATATAAATTCGAGCACATGATTGATTGTGGATTATGATAAATTCGGGTAATTTAGATATTTATCTTTTTATATGCTGGGTGCCTCGTGTGATGCCTGCCTACTTTCGGTTGCATAGGAAGCTAAATATGATGATCCATCGTTTTTATTATTTAAGGACTGTCTTGGTACCTTTTTATTAAAAAAGTTTTATGAGTTAAGAGGTAATGCTGAATGGGTTAACAAAGGGAAGGCAGACTTTAATTGTTTTTTTTTTTTTTTGCAGAAGCCGGAAATAGTAGTCTTGAAAGGCGTGACATGTCATGCATTGATTGTGGGTGGCGGAATTTGAAATCGACGTACTGAAATTTACGTTACAAATCGACATACTAAAACTGCGTGTTCCCATTTCTGACAAAAATGTAGCATTGTTCACCCATGGGTCTAAACAAATTGGAGTGGGTATTTACTCACAATAGGTCAGGCTAGCCGAGAAAACAGTCGAGCTAACTAGACTAGAAACTTGTAGGCGCATTTCTTATTCGTTAATAGGGTTATCTCCGATAATCTATAAAAACGTATAATAACAGAAGGAACTCAGAGTTAGCAAAAGAACATACAGCATCCATTTGAATATCAGTGAGGGTGATAGTAAGACACAACAACCAGTTGGAAAGGGACGTCAACAAATGGATACCAAGATTTTTCTTTTTTTTTTTTTTGTGCAAAGTAACATTTGTGTTAGAAGTGGGAACTAACATTTTACAATTATTATCATTTTTCAATTCAATTGTGTCCGCAACGTTACATTTGTGTCAGAAACGGGAACTAAAATTTTACATCGATGACTGTTAGATGTCTTATGCTCTAAATAAGAACGTGTGTAAAACCAAATATTTAGCAAGGACTTAAACTGCTGAATCATTGGACCACATTGCTCATTGCTCACATTGCCAACCTCAAAATCTCCTTAATAGTAACAAAAAATAAAAAATAAAAAGTAAAATTCCACAAAACAATCCCTGTCACCATAAATATCATTCAATGCTATGCTTATCATAATGTCAAAGTAAGTTCTACTATATACCCACTTGATAAGGTTATGTCGATACCACTTCAAATTGCGGTGGACAGAGGAACCTAAAACCATTACTGAATCGGAGCGCTAACATTCCTTGTCACGAATCATAATTCGTCTTATTGAACTATTAACATACCACCACAAATTTGTCCAAATTTGCCCGCTCAAGCGCTTCTATCTTAAAGTGAAGCCTATTCTTTCAAACTTTGCCTATTTTTAGACCAAAGCCAAACAAATTTGATTAAGAATACACACAAGCAAACAAACAAAAAATAAATGAAACCCCGAATGCCACCGTATGCCAACATGGAATCGATGATTACGATAACAATCATAATGATTATGATGACTACGATATTCTGGCCTCCACTCCCCATATTATATAGGAGCTCGCTTCGCATACAATTCGACAGCCACATATACTCTTGTCCTCACATGACTTTCGGGTAAATTATTTAAATTTTCCAGTCACGTTTCAGTCATTGACTCTTTTTGGTATGGCTGTGCGGCTCCTCATTTCCATTGTACCATATATTCCGGTCGCTTCTGGCTGCTAGCCCGACGTGGTGTTTCGGTATCGCTTTTGTTGGAGCAACATATAACCATTCGATCTGCCGCGCCAAACCTTACCATATAACCAAGTCATGTTTTTTCTTCTTCTTCTTCGGCTGCAAAAGACCGACCATAAAGAAATAACAAAAAAAAATCAGATTTTTTGTTGGTCTATTTCTCTTTGCTCACCGCATGTCTATGTGCATGAACACTTTCACAAAAGACCAACCGGCAAAAAAAAAATAAACCGAATTGATCAGCTGGTTGCTGTCGAAATGTATCTGAAGAGGAAAAAAACTTCTCATCATGGTTACAAAATGGTTCTCCTTCCTCGATTGTTTTACGTTGAGGTGATTCCATGTGAGGTTTTGAGGGAGAATTTTGCATTCGAAATGAATTTGTGTATGTGGTTAAAAGGTTGGGCCCAGGTGGGGTTCCCTGTGGCACTGCACAAATGTTGGTGAGGCGCGCAGAAAAAGAAGTTCAATGAATTTCAATGTGAATGACCCGATGCCACCTAGTCGCCACCTTGCATATCTTCACTGGAGTTTATCCGATTTTGCTTTAAACCTTTCTTCTATATCGGTGTGTCATTGTGTTCTCATATGTGTTTGTGAGTGAGACAACGTAAAAAAAAATAATTTGTTCAAAATGCACTCGATGTCTTAACTTTGTGTATTTTGAAAAAAAAAAAAATAAAAACCAGCAGTGGGTACAATATCATCAATGGCTTAATAGGTAACCGGTCTTTTGAGGTCATTCACCGGGGAATAGACCAATCATATACCTTTTAGCGTTCAATTTGTATAGAAAGATGTTGATGATAGATACTTTTTCTTCGACAATAGAGCAGATTTTTTTTTGGATTATTGTTAATCAAAGAGCGTACGAAACGATACCATGTGAGCGTGACTATGAGATGGATGTCATATTTTTGCATAATAGTTTTTGGTTGAGCGGCATTTTTGGAAGGTCTAAGACCTTTAAATCATTTTTACGATTCTATAGGAATGATGTTACCTAATGTACGAAAGTAGTGGACGGTGAAAGATACAAACACAGCTTTGGTGTTGTGTAATATTTATGGAGGATTGTAAAAGTGATTCGTATTGTATCTTTTATGGTTTAATTCGTCTTTAAATAGTTTTGAACAGTACCGTTGGATGCTTTTGACTCATTGTAAGTTATGTCGATGTAAGAAAACGACTACCAAGAGCAATAGGTATTTCTACATTCAAATAATATCTCTTTAATATTTTGACAAGAAAGGTGAGTTTATACAAATTTACAGGTACAAATATATGCAATTTATTTTGATATATTTTTTAACACACGTGTGCGACTTATATGCGATATACGAATTATAACATAGATATCTAGGGCTGAGTTAAGCCAGATCTATTAAAATTGAGTTTACCTGAGTTGTTAGTAAACATGAATTTATTCATGATAATAATTTAATAAGAAACATTTCTTTATTTAGCTCTAGGTTAAGTCCCAGTTGAAATAGAATCATTTTGCACTGAATAAATTGTCCAGAAACGTATGGGTGCTTAAAGAATTAAAACAAACGATGCTACTTTTTACTAATTTTAAATATTTTCGCACAAATGAAATTCATATATTAATGCAACTTCTTCAAAATAACACATCTGACATTGGTGGAATGAATTACATCTAGGACTACCTAATCTATTATTAAGAATTCGAGGCAATTGATTTTCTGAGGAATATCTATTAAAAAAAATTATTTGGTTTATGCTGTCTATGAATGACACATTTTGGTTTAGTTCTATTTTCCAATCTTTGTCCTTAAAACTTTTTTACTTAAAAATTGATATGTTTAGGGTAAAACAAGGTATGTCGTTCGGAATAAAAAAAAAGTCGAAATCAACTAATATGCCTTTTTAATGTACGATCGTTACCCATTCCTGTTGACAAACAAAATAATTTAAATACAATTCCGGAACAGGCAATCACCCTATCATCTAACGACTTCCCAAAAATGTCTCCAGGCAGTCAAATCCGATACATCCTAAAACCAGTTAAGGTGACTAAGCTCACCATCACTAACGATAAATCAACGCCCTACTATCCCCCGCTTTCGATTAACTCCCAACCGTATCCATACCTCAAAGAAAATGACATAAATGGAACTCACAAGCGCATTAAAAGTCAGTCCAATACCATTCAGCTGCTTCCCTAGCTGCTCCACATCATCTTATTAGGTCGATTTTCTTTCTTCAAAAACATATTTGCCCAAATGAATATTGTACCGCCATTTCCACCCTGGGGCGGGTGGTCACGTATAAAATAATCTATTTAAGCGGTCTAAGTGTTAGAAAGCACCGCTGGCATTGATTGATGATGCGCAAATCTTGGCCATTCGTTGTCGGTTTTTCATTTTCACTTTCTCAAGATGGACCGACCGATTTTGACGAGGGAATTTCTTCATCTGTGGGTATTTCTAGTTTCTATTACCAGAATCGGTCCCACAAAAACAGACAACGATGTCCTCTTGTCTTCTCTGGATTGGAGAACGTGTTTTTTTTTTCTGTGTGTGTATTCGCCACCTCTACGGTTGGAGGAAATTAATTCATTTCCGGCCTCGAGGACAGATCATCATCAATGTCATCATTCGTGTTATAAAACCACCGTCAATCTTCACCTAACCTCATCTCGGTTGCCATTCCGATTGCATGTTTCGCGTAGCGCTCCCTTGCGTATCCGCACGTGAACAATCATCGTATCTAAGAAGTTTCATCGAAAACATTTTTCTGACCTCAATAACCCTCAGCGTCGACATCCATAGACCGTAGTTTTGTCTTGGCTTGCCAACTTGGTCTGTGTACGAATGGTTTTGTTTTTTTTTTCGCCTGAAAAGGGAATCATACCGCGCGCCAATAAAGAGAAATGTGAAGGCAAAGTCGACAACGAAGACGACGAAAACTTTCACAGAAGTTCGAATTAAGCCTCAATAGCAAGGCGCAAGAATCGTGTGGTTTGTTTAAAGCACAAGCCGTCCCGTAGACGATGTGGCATGAGTGGGGTTGGGGGCTTTAAGAATGAAAAAGGAAATCGGTATCTATTGTCTCTTCTTAGCTAGGCTTTTCCCAAGTGCTATTCGGGGAAAAGCGAATGAAAAGAATGGAAAATACCTAGTGGAATCCAAAGAAGTGTGATTATTATGAAAGATTTAGTGGGACTTGGGTTATATTCTGGAATCCCATTACGACATGGTGGTGTTGTTTGTTTTTTTTTTTTTTGTAATTTGTGAAGGCACTTAGAGAGTGTTGACAATGATTTAGGCGGCGTGCGAAGGAATTCCAGGTGTCAACTACACGGGGGGTGGTGAATTTATTTCATTTTCATTCGAGTGTTATGTCCCCAAAAGAGACTTGAGACGTGTGAGCATGTATGAGTAGGGATATAATGGATGAGCATTTAATTGGTTTATGGTGGTAAACTGAGCTCAATGGGTTTCTACCAAGCCTTCCAAGTTGCATTGGGAGATTATTTGAATTCTTATCTGGATTAACACAATTCAATGGTGGGTAGCGAAGCGCATTAAAAAGAGGGGGCTTTTTGTTCTATAGAGAGTTATGTAATGCTATAGGGGTTTAGTGGGATATGTATGTTGACATAATTATAAAAATTTGTTTTAAGATATCCTAGGAAATAAGTTGAACACCATCCCGATTTTACCCTTTCGACGATCACTCACCTTGTCGCGGTGAAAGGGCTTAAGTAGTTTCCAATGAACCACGGAGCGAAACCGGAAGTCTATGTAAACATAAACTGTCAGGGCCACCCATGCCGGTAAGGTCAGTGGCGAGGAAACGAAAACTAAAAGGTGGTCTCCAAGGTAAGGCGCGCGCCGATACCTGCATGGCTGAGGGAATGCTCAGTCGCTAGCGCAAACTCTAGATACCTGGGGACCTCTAGTTTTAATCCAATTTCCCCTTTCCTGTATACAGGGGGTGAGTACAGGATGACTTTCCTTCCCCCTTACTCGTGGGTCCAAAATTGACAAAAACAAACAAAACAAAAAAGGGACGAGTGCAAATGAATCGGGCACTCCAAACCCTATAAAAACCGATTCTCAACAACAAATGACGGAGGAGGAGGAAAGCCTCTTGCTCCGAGATCCGTCAAACTCCAAGATACTGTCAGATGGGGGAAGCGAAGGAGCAATAGACATCCAAATGGAGAAACTTCTTCTCGATGAGGATGACACCTGCTCTAACGCCAGCTCATCTAAATTCTCAATATCGTCAACTGCGTCCATCCGCAGCAAAGTAAAATCATGCAAGTTGACGATCAGAAGATTAGGCAAGATAGTAACTCTAGGAGAAAAGGATCGCCTGAGACTTCAGAAAGCTCAAGAGTTTTTACAAAGTCTGACATTAGCAGAGAATGAGCCGATAGCTCGTACCTGCTCAATGAACGCACCGAGTACCTCGAGCATGAAGGGACTGATGGGACCACCTTTGATGCAGGGCGCTGGCCCGCTAAGACAAAGAATGGTCTCATCAGACCCTGCGAAAGTCAAAGGCGAAATCATGGCTGATGATCCCTTGTATACCCCCCCAGCAGCCGACGAGCCGCTCGCTCGTCGCTCGCCGAGAGGAGATACAGGAATCGAAGCTGAAGGAGAGCTGGATGGATCGGTCAACGATGTTACGGGCGCATGCCCACTAGGAGTTGACATGATCCCTTCAAACTCCGAAACAAGGGACTGCATTAAAAGCACCCTTATTCGGCAGAATCTCACCACAGAAGAGAATGAGCCGCTCGCTCGTACCTTAGGTGGTGAGGTAACGCAGAATAAGAGTGTTTGTGAGCTGAAGAGATTGCCTCCAGTCGTGAGTGACCCTGGTCAATCCAACTGGAGAACAGTCTCTCCAGACCATACCAAGGATGGATCAGAGGACAAAACGGACACAAACGTCAATCAGAACCCGAAGGAGGAGCTGGGGATGATTGAATTCACCGGCGCTGTGATGAGCAACAACTCATCAGGCAAAGGAAATCGATCAACCTCAACGCCGCCAGGGGTCTGTGAGACGCTGACTATAGGACAAGGAGAGGCTGACTCAACATTAGGTAGCTATTGTACGGTTATTACTCGCCGCAGCGATCCGAAGCATCACGACAGCTTGGAAAACTCCAACGCTGCTGTGTCTGTGGAAGAGAGTAGGCTGAGGAACGCCGTACGACCCCAACCGAAGTCAGAGGTTCAAGCTCCTCTAAAAATGAGGGCCAACGCGCAGAGGCTTCTACGTAGGTTCAAGCACCGTGACCCAGATTCCTTCACGGAAAAGGACACGGCAGCACTTAGCAGAGCTAAGGAGACGCTAAAAGCTACAGCCGAAGCGTGGCGGCAAAAAAGGCGCACAGGCAGGGAGCTCTCCTCTCATAAAAGGGAAGTAGTCGTGGAAAGGATGGAGAGCTGTAAACCCTCCACCTCAGCTGCGGCCACACCTAAGGGACCATCAGCTGCTGCAGGTAAGGTTGCGACCAAGCCTGGACCAACTGCAGGTACCTCCAAGAGAGGAAGGCACGATGACACAGTCTCTCCAATCATAGGTAGGAATACGAAACCTAGGTTAGACGCCAGTCATAACCCAGTAAAGGACAAAGATAGTTTTCGGGTCGCTATTGTCGACTTTGGTAATCCAGAACGAAAACTATCTCATGACCAATGGCAACTAATAGAAATTAGAATCCTGGACGGAGTGAACGACGCTATCCTAAAAAATGCAGGGAACATCCCGCTCTTTGGACAGCTGACCACGTTCAAAGGATTCAAAATAATCCAGTGTGACAATAAGTGCACACTGAGTTGGTTGACGAAGTTCATCGACGAGACGAAAGCCCCATGGTCAAATGCAGACCTTCGCATCGTCGAAAAGAAAGAGCTTCTTAACCTGACCAGACCCAAAGGTCGCATCCTTATCCCAGGGCCATGCATCCCGAAGGATAGGATTGAGCGCAACCTACAGAACCTCAACCCAGAATTCCTCAGTAAGGACTGGGAGGTTATAGAGGCAGGAGAGCACTCAAAAACCGGCACGGAAGTTGTGGTGCTACTCAGCCACAAATCTATGCCGCTGTTACGAAAGAAAGGGTACAAAGTACGAGTCGGGATTACCCGATGCAAAGTACGTCCCTTCGTAACAGTTAGACGCAATGATGGGAGGAAAGCTGACCGCCATGAAGATAATACAAATAAATCTTCACCACAGTAAGGCGGCCAGCGCCAACCTAGTCTTCCTTTTAAATAGGAACGACATTGACATTGCCCTAATACAAGAACCTTGGGTAGTCCGAGGCAGTATAAAAGGGCTAAACAGCAAAGATCTAGTACTGTACCATACTGGCTCATCCGACACAAACAGTAAGACTAGATCATGTATTGTAGCTAAGAAACAAATAAACCTTTTTCTCTTATCTACTCTCAGCAACAATGACCAGACCGTGGTAAAATATGAGCGGCGGGGGAAGTCCCCGATTGCAATAGCAGCCATCTATATGCCATACGACTCAATGGATGGACCTCCATCTGCCCTAACAGACTCCCTGGTGCAAATGGCCAAATGTAAGAAGTGGGACCTCATAATGGGATGCGATGCCAACTCTCATCACACACAATGGGGCAGTTCAGACACCAACACACGAGGTGAGTCCTTGTTTCAATACATTGTAGACAACAATTTGTTAGTGGCGAACAGGGGTAATGACCCCACCTTTGTCACTAAAAATAGAGAAGAGGTTCTTGACATTACCCTCTTCAACAATTCTGATAAATTCGCTGTGTGCCACTGGAAAGTTTCATCAGAAACATCATACTCTGACCACAGAATAATAGAATTTGAAATAGAGGACGATACTAAACTCCCCCTTCAACATCGAAACCCCAAGAAAGCCAACTGGGACAAGTTCGTTGTGGAAGTAGGGAGACAAAGTAGCGCCCTTCCATTGCATCTGATGGAAACTCCGTTTGAAATCGATGCTGCAGCGGAACTAATAGGCAATATTTTAGTCAAAGCCTATGAAAGGATCTGCCCTCTAAAGACTATAAAACCACAAAGATCACCGACATGGTGGACGAAAGAGCTTCAAAGCATTAGAAGGGAAACCAGGAAAACCTTTAACGCAGCAAGAAGCTCAAATTCGGAAACCGACTGGGATCTTTATAAAAACAATCAGCGCAAATTCAAAAGTGCGGTCAACAGTGCTAAACGCACCTCCTGGCGTAACTTCTGTTGCAGTGTAGAAAGCACTACTGAATCAGCTAGACTTAGAAAAATAATCGCCAAAGAACCGGCTGTGCCAGGTTACCTCAAGCTCCCCAATGGGGACTGGACACAATCCACCCATGAATCTTTAACACATCTACTGGAAACCCACTTTCCAGGATGTGATTCATACTCTGGTAGCACCCCAGACACAACCGTCTATGATTGCAACCCCATAACAGCAGCAATGGAGGATATGGTTAGTGTAGAAAGAATCAATTGGGCAATTGACTCCTTCTCCCCCTATAAATCTCCAGGAGTCGATGGTATTATCCCGATCATGCTACAAAAATCGAAACACCTCGTAACAGCATTCCTACACAAACTGTTTGTTAGTAGTCTAAAATGCGGTTTCATCCCTAGGTGCTGGCGGGAAGTAAAGGTAGTCTTTATCCCAAAAGCCGGCAAGCCCAGTCACACGACCGCGAAGGACTTTAGACCAATAAGTCTTACATCCTTCATATTAAAAACATATGAAAAACTAATGGATATCTACATTCGTGACAAACTCGACCCCCAATACATATCCTCGGCACAGCATGCCTACACGAAAGGTAAGGGAGTCGAAACTGCCCTACATGATATCGTTAGTACAATAGAAAAACCTCTTCACGAGAAGGAATATACACTCGCTGCATTTCTCGACATTGAAGGAGCCTTCAATAATGTGAACACAAACGCAGTCGAAAGAAACCTCGCGAAGAACAACGTGGACCAACCTCTAATACATATTATTGGAAGTATGCTCAACCACAGAAATATAAATGCGAATCTGGGAGACACCCATCTCAAAGTAATAGCATCAAGAGGCACACCACAAGGAGGCGTTATCTCACCTCTGTTGTGGAACATAGTCATCAATGAGATACTCATAAAGCTAGAGCGAAATGGGGTAAAAGTCATAGCCTACGCAGACGATGTAGCGATACTAGTTAAAGGGAAATTCCTACCCACTATTAGTGAACTACTCGAGCGGGCATTGAAAACTCTCAACGAGTGGACAAAACAATGTGGTCTTGGCATCAACCCCCAGAAAACGGAACTCGTTCTCTTTACGAACAAGAGGAAGATACCAATATTCGACCTACCGGCTATCGATGGGACTACCCTCAAACTAGCCGATAGTGCAAAGTATCTGGGTGTCATTCTTGATAGAAAACTCAACTGGAACCTAAATGTGCGCGAGCGCATTAAAAAGGCCACAGTCGCTTTCTATACGTGTAATCGAATATTCGGAAAAAACTGGGGTCCGAACCCCAAGATCATCCTATGGATGTACACGGCCATTGTGAGACCTATATTAACATATGGGGGGCTTGTCTGGTGGCAATCCACAAATAAAGTCACCCATCTGAAAAATATGACAAAGGTACAAAGAATAGCATGTGTGGGCGCTACTGGCGCAATGAGAACCACGCCAACAGCGGGACTGGAAACCATCCTTAACCTGCTACCGCTAGACCTTTACATGCAAGAATCTGCAG
This sequence comes from Rhingia campestris, assembly GCA_932526625.1. Classification (NCBI taxonomy): domain Eukaryota; kingdom Metazoa; phylum Arthropoda; class Insecta; order Diptera; family Syrphidae; genus Rhingia; species Rhingia campestris. The sequence continues at coordinate 46,242,808 of OW052182.1, read as the reverse complement.
CCAAAAGTGCTCTAAGAATCAGCCAGCTCAACTGCTGGAAATCGAACTCAGGAGGACATGCCCAAATTCTACACAGATATCTGGGCTCAGCTGTATCCTCTGACTACATGCTGCCTCACCATGACTTTCAAAGACCATTCTCCTGCATCCTCCCAAGCAGAGAGGAGTGGGAGAGGAACGAATTGGGCCCCGAAACCATATCCATCTACACTGATGGTTCAAAAATGGATGTAGGCGTTGGAGCTGGAGTGTTTTCAGAAACACTTAAGCTAAACAGCACCTTTCGTCTCCCTGAGCACAGCAGTGTCTTCCAAGCCGAAATATTGGCAGTGGCAGAGGCAGCCAAAGCGACCTCAATGCTGGCGATACCACCAGATGATATCACCATCTTTATTGACAGTCAGGCTGCAATAAAAGCTATCTCTGCTGTCGAAATAAAATCTCGGCTTGTGAAACGTTGTCGTGAAGAGCTAAAGGTTCTTGGCGTCCAACATAATGTTAAGCTCTGCTGGGTCCCCGGACACAGAGGCATACAGGGCAATGAAATTGCTGACGAACTGGCAAGAAAAGGATCTGCCTCCAGCACTGACCAAGCAGACCAGTCTGTCAAACCACCACTATGCGACCTCAAATCTCAGGTGGGACAGAAAACACTGATCGCTGCCAAAAACAGGTGGAACTCCCTTCCAACCTGTGAAACTTCCAAAAGGATGTGGCCTGAGTATGACAAAGCCAGAACCCATAAACTGCTTCGTAGAAACAGGAAATCTGTCTCTACTTTAGTTGGGATTCTTACTGGACACAACTTACTGAAAAGCCACAAACTGAAAATGCATCTCATAGATGATGACCTCTGTAGAGGCTGCGGTGATGAAGAAATACACGAGGACACCCTCCACTTTCTGTGCCACTGCCCAGGCCTCAGCCAACTAAGAATGAGAACCTTAGGAAAATACTTTTTCCATGACCTCACGGATCTATCCGAAATCCCTCTCCCTAATCTTTTCAGGTTTGCATCAACATCTGGATGGCTAGAAAGAGACTAACAACAATGGACAGTAACGGGACAATGAATGAACCAACCACATAAGTGGACCCCCAACGGGCATCACAATGGGTCTATATTGACCTGAGTGCGATGAGGGAGGACACACACCGTCTGCCTCATCAACCCACCAACCTAACCTAACCTATCCCGATTTAAGAAAATTCCCTTCAAAGTTCACAGTTTTCCTGAACATGGCAGCACTTTTTAGATGGGATCATGATTGTGTTTTTAATTGAAGTATCATACACACATTTAAAAAGTATACCGTTTTATAAGGTCAGTGATATGCATAGAGATCCGAGATCCGAAATGATAACTTTCTGTAAGCATCACGCAAACGATAGAAGCTATAAATACTACATGAACGACTTTTGGAAAATAATCAATACCGATTCATAAGACAGTCTCAGAGAAGGCGTATTCTTATCCGTAAATTACGAAAACTCAAAAACGGATTCTGACTCACGTGAAATTCCATATTGTGGCAAGCAAGATAACTCTGTAGAATGCTCTGAAAGCTATACTGACCTGCGAAATCTTACGGTTGGATTAGTACAACGTTGTTACAAGAAGTCGGATTATAGACCTGTAAGGCATGAACCTTTCTCTAACCCCAGCTCATCCAAATTTACGCAATTCGTAAAGACTAGTTAAACAAATCAACCTAGGAATGAAAGATTGCCTAAGACTTGAAAAAAAAAAACAAGAATATATACAAAGTTGGTATTAATAGCGTTCACCAGCACAATCAATAGATAGAGTACCTCGGGTTTGTGAGATCTAATTGGCGACAGGTTATTTGGAAAGGGTAGAAGGTTATCTTAAGATTCGTTGAACTTCAATGGCACAGCCTTGGCTGAGTATTCCACATACCCCTTTCGATCTCCAATAGTGAATGAATCATTTCCTTGTGCCTCGCTGGGAAGAGATACAAGAGCTCAAGCTAAATGGGAAACACCAGCATGACCACATGGCTACCAGGAAATTTTATCCTAACAGACCATGTAAAAATAATTCATATATTAAGCCGCCAGCTTGTACCTAAGCTGTTGTAGAAGATAATCGATGGCTTCAAATAACTTCAGTAATTCACGTGAAAAAAATCCAAGCTTCCATATTTCATTACATGATACCATAAGAACCGATTCGATAGACGAAAGTCTAACCGCCCTAACAAATTTTCTTGTACGAAAGGTAGTTAACGTTTTTTACAGTTCATGCTGATCTTTGTCGCCTTGACTTTGTGTTTTCCTGATTAAACCCTTTGAACTTGGTTCAAATTTTGAAATGCTTCAAAAAACCATTTTCGAACGAGAGGAATGCTTAGCGCATCAAGTGGCAACGCAATATAGTCGCCGAATCATCGTTTTTTCTAAAACTCTCACATGCACAAGCGACTGATTACCCTAGAGCTAGGCTACTGATTGACATACCCCGGCGCCCCTCGGATTCGGATGCTAAACAAATATAAACATTATTAAAGACAATCTTTTAAGAAAATACACGTCTCAAGACGTATTCATATATAACGCAGTACCAATACTTTTTTTATTACAGAAAAGGTAGACAATAAACGAACTTCAGATGGCGTATTTCCACCAATATTATCTGCAATAAACATCTGCAAGCATCATCTCAGCGCGTTATAAGTTCACCTGAGAAAAGTTAATAAATCTTACAGAAGCAATATTATGTTGTGGCAATAGTGGATAAATCTCTAAGCAACATCCAGATAAGCCTAGCGACATTTTTTTACATATTAAAACATTCCTTGCATGCAAATCTGTGGAGATTGTCGATGTGGGGAACAGAAGATAAATCAAAACCAAGTGAAAATCAAGTGGTCGGATCAGAATCCTGACGATAGATACAAATATTTTTTTATTTAAATTCACGATGAATTCTATCAGCCTGAGCTAATTGCCCAAAGCATAAATATGTTGTCTAGTATTCATTGAAATAAAACACTAACCTCCAATTAAGCTCGAAATAAGGAAACAGCAAAATATTGATTCCTCTCAATCACTGGGGTAATCAAAAGGCAAAAGAATCCGCATCACTCGTATCCAATTACACAAACGAAAAAGAACCCACATTGCCCATGTTTGTTGGCTTGTCTCTATCTTTTACTTTGTCATATGCACCTTTGAAAGGAAAAAGAAAAAAAAAACGAGGAAGCAAATCCTTTTCCACAACTTGTACCCACACACAACCATCGTAAACCTAAACTTCCATTTTCAGATTCTAATTCTATACGGGCGCTCGATTCTCTGCTCCTCTTATACGATCGCCTGAGGAGCGACGATTAAACGCAAAATCTATCTGTAACAACGTATACGTGTTGAGGATATCCCCCGTCCATGATGACATTCTCATTCAGGTAGCACTCTGTATTGCAAAGGACCGACCAATGACACGGTACACGACATATACAGGTGAATTGGATATCATTCCGGTTTTGTTGTTGCTTTTACTGCTATTTTTTTGTGCCCCATTTCTTTTGCCTATATCGTGAAATCCTCATCATTCTGTTCGATTGTATTGTAAGCTGTTGTGTCGTACTCTTTCTCTATGTATGTGTGTTCCTTCAAATCCTTGTGTCTTAACGTTAACTTGAAATCGAGGGATTTTCAATTTCAACTGGTTTACTACACTCAATCTGACGGCATCCTCCCGCTACACAAAGGACACTTGTTTGTTTATTGAATACACAAGGAATAGGGAGCTACAAAAGGATGAGGGGGAGGCAAACGAGAAGGAAGTGTAAAAAGTAAACGAAAATCGATGAAATAAATCCAAATGCATTCCGTACAAAAAAAAAAAACAGAAGTTTTGATTGAAATGAGCGCAACGTGTCATGGCAGGAAGGAAGTATTTTCTGTTCATTTTTTTTCTTGGATTACCTATAGTCGTGACAGTATGGTGGACAAGAAATGTTCTTGCATTCGGATTTTGGGTTGATCAGTTTAACTTTTGATTGTACTCGGTGCTGTCTTGTAATGGGTCCGCCATCTAACTTTTTTTTTTCAACTAGTGCTTATTTCGTGAATGGTAACACTTAGATCATGTCTGATTTAACAGATAATTAGTTTTATCCTTCCGCGGAACGAATATGGAGTGGATACGCTTGAACAACGCTGGGAAATATTGCGACATTACTTTGAAAATCATGGTAATGTTGCAGAATGTGTGCGAAAATTGCGTACGGATTTTGGAAGAAGCGAAGCACCGTCAGCTCCGTATTTTAGTTATCTTGTTAAAAAAGTGAAGAAACTGGCATCCTCATCGACAAACCAAAGCGTGAAAAGCCAAAAACAGTGCGTACACCCGAGAATATTGCTGCTGTAGCAGAAAGTGTGCGTGAAGCGCCATCAATATCAATTCACCGTCGTTCTCAATAATTGAACATTTCGGAGACATCATTGAGACGAATTTTGCATAAAGACCTTGGTATGACGCCATACAAAGTCCAATTGGTTCAGGAGTTGAAGCCAACTGACCATCCAATGCGTTTTCGCTTCGCTAAGTGGGCCTGCGATCGACTTAGAGAAGATGCCGATTTTGCCAAAAAAAATCATCTTTTCAGATGAAGCTCATTTTGATCTTGGCGGGTATGTAAACAAGCAAAATTGTCACATTTGGGGCACAGAAAACCCGCACGCATACATTGAAAAGCCGATACACCCAAAACGAGTCACTGTTTGGGGCGGATTTTGGTCCAGAGACATAATTGGGCCATTTTTCTTCGAAAATGAGCAAGGAGTGGCCGTTACAGTCAATTTTGTTCACAAAAATTGAAGAGGAGGATATTGGCAACATTTGGTTTCAACAGGACGGCGCTACGTGCCACACAGCCGAAGCTACACTCGATGTTATGCACCCTATTTTTGAAGATCGCATTATCAGCCACAGAGCTGATGACGTTTGGCCACCTCGGAGCTTCGATTTGACACCGTTTGACTATTATTTGTGGGGTGCCGTAAAAGATAAGTGTTACGCCGACAAGCCAGAGACAATTGACGCTTTAAAGGACAATATTCGTGAAGCCATTGGTGAAATACAGCTGCACACAATCGATAATGTGCTTAAAAATTGGACCGATCGTGTAGGCTACTGCATGGCCAGCCGAGGCAGCCATTTGAATGAAATTATTTTCCATTATTAACCGGAAGGATTTTACTTTCAAATAAAAAAAGAAATTTGAGAAAATATTCAGTAGTTTTTTTATAGCATTAAAAAAAAAGAAGTTATTTGGCGAACCCTTTATTTTACTTTAAAGTGGATGTGAACTTGGATTAGTTGCTCGAAGGTTGGAAAATTGTCGATTATTTTATGTAAGGCATTCATTCCCGAAGGTGGTGTACGTTTTAGTAGCATTAAGTGCACAGGTGATCACCAAAAAAGTGGAACCATACAATCCGTTACGGTGGCAAAATCAATATCGTTGGACTTGACGTATCAAAGCCATTTAACATGGGGGCTTGGCAAAAGGACATTTTGTAAATGTCATGCCTCTAAGCATGACAACTAACCCTAGCTCTTCGGATGTTGAACAATTATTATAAAATATATTAAGTCCATTAAACCCCGACCTCGATATCATAATTAAATGGGATAGTTCCCAATAGAATGGAGTTTAACAAAAGCGCCTTCACTGTCATTCAAGTGAAAATGAATGCAAGCTATTATCCATGTATGGCCTATGGCACTTGCGTTGTCGAATGCGAACGACTATTGATGTTGAAAAGACCTCATAATCTAAATCTCTAAAATACAAATCGACGTATGAAATAACTCACTTCTTTTGGTCTAGCTCTTAGGTCTATAAAAAAAAAGCGGCCCACATCACCTCAGATGCAGCAAAAACATCATTGCACCAACAGATTAAAATACAAAGGCATGCGATAAAACTGATAGGAGACTTAATTGTTGCGGATTTCATAATATCACTGTAACACTACCCGACGCAATATTCATTAGGGTAGACGAACTAAATATGCCATCAAATCAACTCTTTGGAAATCTAGTTGTGATAGATCGACGCTAAGCCCGAACCTGAGAGATAGCTGCGTTTGGTTCCTTATCCAAGATAATGATGAGAATTATCTGATTCAGACAACAACACACAGGCTCGATAACGCTTAGCTTTTTCTAATAACCGTCAACGTGTCGGATGTCACGACCGACAATTGGATGCTAGATCCGAACGGCTAAGTTGAGATACCCTAGGCTTTTTATTACAAATTATGCTATTTGAATGTCAGTTGAAATCGTTTTAGGAATTGCAGCATATTGAAATTCGCAGCCTTTTAGACAATAAAAAAAATTTTTTTCTGTCGAGAGTGATCAATCTTAAATCCGCGGCACTAATAGGGGTCAAAGCTCTGAAAGTTAGATAACAAATTGATACTACTCGGATAATTTCATCACGAGAGGAGGGCCAGTGAAAAATCTTTTTGGTGTTGCTATGGATGGGAATCGAACCCAGACCTTCTGCGCGGCATTTATCCGCTCTAACAATCGCGCCACTGAGCCACTGAGTTAGATCTTGTGATTGTCATTCGACTTTGTACGCTAAGGATTTGCTTTGTATATCATCCTATCTTCATCTAGGTTTACTTTAATGATTTTCGAAAGATCAGGACACATGGTAAGTCTTCTATTTTTTCTTCCTCACTATCATTTCAACAGCTTCTGCATGTTTGCCTATGATGAAGTGAAACATGATGATCTTGGTTTATAAAGTTGAATTGGATTTAGTGACTTAGTACTGTTGGTGTCAAGTGCTCGCCAAAATGGGCCGGAACGTACTGCGGTAGTAAAACTGTAACCAAATGTTATTTTTGTGTTTTTGAATTTAAAATAAATGCATATCAAGATCTTTCAACTCAAATTTTTACAGAATTTTAATAGCTTTATATTGCCAGTAAGTTAATCAGCCCCTAAGTGCCCTGGAATGTCCGAGTGTCCAGTACTCATTGACATTAAAGGTGTTGGACACTAGAGATTTGATACCAGCTTAGCTATTGATATAAATCACAATATCCTTACGGTATATCAGACAATTCTTCAATAAACGGCAAACTAGTTATTAGTGACGACTATGGCTTCAATTGGTAAAATTTAAAAAAAAAAAAAACAACAGACTTCTATGTCCCTAAAGTGAATCCCACCGTTAACGTCTTCATCTGTTTTAGTTCCGTTGTGAAGATGGAGAGAGATTCGCTCCGAAGAACAATCAGCTGTTTCCATCTGGAATGTACTATTTGTATTCCAGCATAAAGTCCTTTTCGGTTTAGTTGGTAAATTTGGTGGAAGTGTTCGGATTTTTGAATTGTACAAACAATTTCCGAGTGTATTATATGATATAAGTTGCAGAGTTTGATTTTAGTTTGAGTTTTGATTTTAATATTATGCTGTGGCCAAATGGTTTAATACACAAGTTACCAGCCCGTCTTAGTTGTACTAAACTGTTTTGCCGCTACATCATTCATATGAATATCAATTTGATGAGTATATTCCTTCAATAAAATTGTAAAAGTTTGACTTAATTGCCTTTTATTCTAGCGGCTCAGTGGTTAGTGCGTTAGACTACTAAGCGAGAGGTTCAATGCCCCGCCTCAGGAGGCGAAATCGCCAGTAAATTGTCGGCACCATTCGTTGTACCCACATAATTAATTTTCGCACACAAATAACTAAACAAGCCAGGTTTACGTATCCTTATGGACCATTAATTCCTAATATTTATATTTTTTTATGTATCTGCAAATACGTTCTGTTTGATTACCCTAAAACTGACATATTATGTCTGCGTTGGGAAAATAATATTCATACTCCTTGCTTTATTATTCCCTGAAACAAAAACCCATAAAATGGAATATACGTCCTTAAAATAGAACATTCCTTTTGTCGAAAAAAAAGTTTCATCACGAAAAGGCTGAGCAAAATTTAAAAAAAAATTATATTCATAAAAAGATAATAAATCTCACACTCAAAAATACCCCTCATGTTGTTGTGGAGAAATAAAATTGAAAGAACACACACAATACACGCTGAAACAAATAAACTTCACAATCACCATTAGAAAGGACCTACAAAAAAAGGAACGGTAAAACCTCTTATACCTCCATTCCTCTTATATTTTTTGTAATAAAGAATGAACATTTCATCTACAAATTATGGGTAGGTTTTCATCCTCTGTGGCTCTGTGGTGGAACTCGAAATATCCCCCAAAAATCCTAGATATGGTTTCTCCATTCACTCCGGAGTATGCGAAAGTGCGGTTTGTTAGCACTGAAAGCTGCAATTATGTCTTTGAAAAATAGATTTCAACTTTTGCGAATTGTGCTGTTCCCCTAAAGGATACTGTCGTGCACACAATGGATATGATCTACACCCCATCAGTGTTGCACGTCCAGCATGGCGCAGTGGCGCCATTAGGAAACCCGAAAAATGAATTTCAGCTTTTGTGCATTGTGTATGTTGCGGATGATATAGAATATATAAAATTTATTTTTATTATGATTTTGTTCTGTTGGCAAATAAAATAGTAGTTGTCAGATTGAGATAGTGCAGATATGTGCTCTCCGTGGAGTGATGATTTGATTGTGAGCACCACTCAGTATAATGAGGCTGTGGCATTCGCTTTTGGGCTATGGAATCGGAAAATGGATTTGCATATCCCTTGATAGAATGGGACATGATGTTCGTACTAGAAGTCGTCCGATGAAAATTGAATTTCATAAGCACAGATAGTATGGAATCATGAGAGGAAGGACACACATTTCAGAAGGGAAATTATGGCTGGGGATGCTTTTTGATGTGACCACTAAGGAATTTAATTTGATTTTGCTGAATTGGTGTTTCAAAAATGTGGGGAGTTATCCCCTACGATGTTATGCAGGTTTATACCCTTTTCCACTAGAGCGTTAAAATCATTTCTTATTGAAAGAATGGATGCTTACAATTTAGATGGAAGAAATACAAACAATTGCATTTTTTAACACTTTTCTCAAAATTTCTTATGATTTTACCAAGAACGACATTTTTTGCAACACATAGCCTTGCCATGTGATAACCTAACATGAGTAGTCCATTAAAAAATTGCAGTGGCGTGGCATCCATATAAGTGTATTCCTACCGCCTTACCAACTGAAGTTCTAGGCATAAATTCTACGAAAACTTTATTTTTAATTTCACCTAGGGATACGACTGATAGATAGCTGATTTTTCGGGTGGTGTTCCACCTACACCACTGGAAAAGGTCTCCAGGTCTGATCATGACATATGAGGCATAAAAAGGAGAAGAAAGACCTCGTACGTGGCCAATTTTAGTAAAAAAAAATAAGTCCCTTTGGTGCTTTGCATGAGATGTATATTTAAAAAGAAAATCATAAACATGATTCGGCTTCCAATTAATATCAATCTTAAAGCTTATATTAGGCTTAAAACGTCAATACTGGCTCTGAGTAGGTTTATAAATTCAGAGTTCAATTATTCGGCACTTTCAGGTGAAGCAAATACCATCCCTGAGAAGGTGACAGACATGAATTTCTTTGTTCTAATGGTTAACATCAATGCATACATTGTGTGATAGGGAGGATCTACTCATGGTGCCCAGTCTTCAGCAGAAGTCAATGGCGGATTTTTGTATTGCACCCTAAACATGAACATCACAAGCCAAAGGTATCATCAATTTTAATATATAAGGAGGCTTATCGATCTATCCCTTCGGAAGAAATTTTTCTCCGATTAGTTCGAAATCGGTGAATTCTCTACCAAGGATTTCGTTCCAATTATCATTTCAAACAGATCTTCCGACGAAATTTATCGCACATGATCGCGCAGCGGCATAATGCATTAGGTCAACAATTTTTGACAGCTACGCGTTGAAATTCTTACGAATTTGTCAGAATTTTTGCGAAATCCATCTGAAGATCCATGTTTCATTCTGACGAAATAAGCTTTGTCCGTTATATTGCTGCAGTAATTCGCCATCTCTTAAATAAAGTAAGGAACACCAAAATCACGGACTCAGTTGAGCGATGGTTAGTACACTGAACTGTCGCGAAGAAGGTATAAGTTCGATTACCAGACTTAGCAAGACCTAGATCATTTTTCACTTTCCTTCTTCTCGTGATGATCTGACAAATCATTCGAGCTGTATCATTTGTCAAGAAAAGCTTATCTCAACTCAGCCGTTAGGATTCGGCATAAAACAGGAGGTTCCGACATCGTGCAATTATTATACATGCACATTGCACACATGTATGGTTATGAGAAAAGGCTATTCCCTGGGTACTAATAAGCCTGTCGTGCCAAAAATTTGTTTTGAATTTGTAGCACGAAATGGCCAGAGGATATCTTAAAGCCGGCATAGATGAATTTTAATCATATCCATGAGCTGTATCAATTTCATCTGGGAATATCTCGTGATTTATTGGAAAAGATGGCGCATGATCGAAATGCATATTGGACATACCTGGAACATCCTATCGGGGAAATCTTTTCGCGGTAGATCTAGGTACGGAACAGTTCCACCAAAATAATGACATGTGTCAATCTCTACTCGAAGAAGTATCTTTAATCTATATTAGAGAATAGATATTAATAGAGGACGTACTGAAGTAATATTGTACGCTGCAATAATTTCATCGTCTGTGACAATCTTGTCAAGGAGAAGCCCTTGATATTTTTGAACCAATAGCGGAGGATCAAAATTCATAACAGGCACACCTGAGGTAATGTAATATCGAATAAACCTCTTACGGAACTCAAATTTTTCGGCTCACTCGAGCGTCAACAGCCCATAAACCCTAAAAACTAAAACCTTAACCTCTTCGGGAAGACCTATAGGTATACAAGCTTAAACGAACCCAATCACAATATTTTATGTGTCAAAGCTAACACTGTAAACTTAAATAAAATAAGCGTGAGCCCTGAAAATGGCAATCATAATATCCTGGAGTTTTAATATACATAAAAAAAATTAACAGATAATAAAAAAAAGATTTATATACAAAATAAAAATAAAAGTAATAAAACATATGTGATTAAAACACCCGAAAGCCATTCAAAAATATATTATTGACATTTCCTAAAAACATACTCCACCTACTTTTCTTCGAAAAACTCTTCACAAATTAACCCTCCAATATTTACCAACTAATTTCCAGTAATTGCGTTCTACTCCAATTTCCAATAAATTTTAATTATAAACAAAATTAAAAATTAAACAGCCTGTAAAACAAAATATTTATCACCAGCACTCCCTTTGGCTAACAATCCACCATTCCAGGTCGTAAATTTGAAAAAAAAAAGCTTTTCTAATCGCCTTGTTAACGCATGTTAAACTTTCAAAACAAATCCGTTACAACCTCCCCCACCCACTGGTCTATAAGCTAAATCATATTTGCACGTTCATTTCTACGGATTGTTGTGCATAAATTATAATTTAAATGCAATAAAACCAAACATGAGTTTCCATAAAATCAAGCCTAAAATATTATAGCCGTTGGTCATTTATTTCAATTGAATATTTTAAACTCTCCTACGAATAGGTTTTTTTTTATATTCCCCATTTCCTGTGAGTTTTCCATTGAAAATTTCGACTGGGGAAAAAATCCCAACAAAATAAACACTGATTGCCCATGAGCCCTCGTTTATAGATTTTTCTGTATTTACCTGTCAGCGAAAAGAAAATTGCCCACAGGCTGGATGGGGTGAGGTTGTCCAAGGACTATGGACAAACCCTGTCCCCTCGATATACAATTTTGTATCACCCAATCCCCATTAACTTGAAGGAGGCATAAATATGTATGCGGTAAAAAAAAACTAATTTAAATCTCGTAAAAAGTTTCACAGGATGCAAACAAGGATGCTTCCTCTGCGACGCAGAAATGTCACTCGATGGGACCGCTTTAAACACAATAAAGCGATTTATTTACGAGTTTTTAAACATTAAACGGCTGTGTGATGTTATTGTGGTGGATGGTTGAGATACGGAGATACAATTTATTTCACCAGAATATCACTTATTTAAGGTCGTGTTGTTGATGTGTGATGATTTTCGATTGCAGCCTTGAACTAGTTCAGTTGAATTTCTCTTTAATTCGAAATAATGTCGGAGAGGATTTCAATCTCAATTCAAACGAAAAGTGAGCTACACCATCAGATACTCGTGTACGAATACTTAAGGAAATCGATTACTCATTCTGGAAAGAAGAATCGTTGGCTGATATCACTTGTAGACTTGTCTGTACCGGTTACGAGGTCTTTTAATGCGATTTTTCTTATTTGTTTTCGATTTTGTAGAATTTGACTTTTCGCATGAAATAAGGTACTGCCAAGGATGTGGTCTGCCCTTAAAAGTAAAAACATGATGTGGGATCCAAAACAACTGCCAGTATCTACAATAATATTGTAATGGCACACGTTTCTCATGTCGATTGTGTCAAAGTCATGTTGTTGCCATTTATTTTTATTTCGGTTGTGTGGTCCACAGTCTGTTGTGAAAGAAAGTAAAGGCTGAAGTTTTGCGGAGCTGTTTCTTTGACTGGATGCCTTAAGCGATTTTTTTCAAAGAATCATGTGGAGAAAACTGTTTTGAAAAAAAAAAAATCGGATATGGGGACAGAGGCAAAGAACCTTTTTGTCTGAAGTGTTTTTTGTTTGTACTTCAGACATTTTTATCATTAACACATAATTCTGAATAGAAACAAAAAAACACCATCTCTTACTGACAGAATTTATTATGGTGACGGGATCGAAATATTAACAGAGATGTTGAAATGTATAATCTCGACCAAGAAAATTGCTAAGCAATTGCTTTTTCATCAGTGAATTTGAGCATGAAGACCGCAGAGCACAAGGTATGCGAGACTTCATACATCGATATTGCCTATAAATAGCTTGTTCATTGCTCGAAGCTTCAAATGAATCAAATAAACATGGATTACAGATAAAGTCAGGGCTTTGATAAGTGAAGTTTGATCAAAGTGCTCAGCAGGCTTGGAAAGTCCCAGGGCCTTTTTTTATCAAATCCAATGCGTCTCGATGCTTCAAAAAGGGAAAAGTAGTTCGACAACTGAGCCAAAAAGGACCTCTGTCAACTTTCATACAGATTATATTGCGTTTGTAAGAGGGGGAAAGCAAGTCCATCCGGAATTAAATAAGAATGCCAAATAAAATTCGTGCACCAGGGAATCGTTTATAGATCTTTACTTTTTAATTCAGTCATTAGTTCAGATCCTTGTCCATAACTGAGGCAGGAGTTTTTTTTTTTTTCAATTCAAGGGTATATTTTGTTGTTTAACAGAAGCGCGGCTATCTGATCGCTGGTGTGGTGTTTGTCTCGGGTAAATAAGCCGCAGTTATAATATAAAATCCAAGGTGTAAGGATAACAATGAAAAAACGTCGTGAGTCCTTTGTTTTCGAAAGCCCATGTAATAGACAACTCTATTCATCTTTGTACAGATCATATATAGAAAGGATGGAGTAAGATGCCCAGCAGAAAGTAGTTATTAGTTTTTAGCTCAGATCCTTATCCTTTACCTGAAGTGATCTTCAGGAACCCGAGTTTTTTTCAATTCTAGAAAACATTTTGTTGGATAAACCTTCTGACTCTTCTTGTTGAAAGCATACAGCTGATTATTTTTGACGTTTCTATAAGAAGTTCATTATTAGGAGTTGCTGTAAAGTAATGCTCATATCATTCTGAAGACATTTAAAGATCTTAGAGAGCCCTCACGTTTTAAGAAAAATAAAGCACGATCGCCTCAACGTAGATTCTATTAAGAAACCCACCCAAAATGGTTTTTATTGTCAACTTTCGGATAAAATTGCAAAAGTAAGGTTGCACTCACAGACACTACAGTGAAATGCTGGTGATCGGGAAACGGAAGTCGTTATTATTTATTTTAAGTTTTAACTAGAAAAGATCTTCGGATACATTTTAAGATTTTGGACTCAGTGAAGCGATAGTTTGTACGATGAACTACAGCGCAGAAGGTCTGAGTTCGATTCCCAGCCTTTTTCACTGGCCCTCTTCTCATGATGAACATCCGAATACAATCAATTGTCAAGAAAAGATTATCTCAACTGAGCCGTTTAGTGTCGGCATACAACAGTAGGTCCCGCCGACGTGATTTTAGCTGGCAATATCAACTGACCTTATTTCTTCAAATGACCACACTCAGCACTAATTCACTTATTCAAAGAAGAACGATGCGATTAAGGCTTACAAAAAAGAGTCACTTATGAAACATATATAAATTTTCGTCGCTACAAGTCCGACAACTTACCGCTGCTGCACAAATGAGAGGTAACAAGTAGATCGACTAACAGATGCTTACGATCGATGACCGTACGGCTTCACTTCTTCCAGTAAAGGAATTTCGTAAGCACTAAAACCAAAATTCTTGTGGAAATCACACTGAAAAAAATGCTTGATCCCAATGACGAATATATTAATGAATACCTTCGTCAATGGAAATACTAACGACACTGGTAAATAAATAAAAGAACTGTAATTCGTTCAAATGGATGGTTGTGACTTATTAATCCCAAGTCCTAATAAGACTGTTGCAACAAAATTTTTGATTTTTCTAAACAAATATGGTCTATAGATTTTTCTTTGTGTGATACCAATAGATTTTTTGTATCATTGTCAATGCATGTGTTAAAAGAGAAAATGAGGTTTACTATCCGAAATGTCTTTATCGAATCTTTTTGGAATTGCTGACTGTACAATAAGGCAGAAGTAAAACCAATTTATTTACGAGCACTTCAAATAAGCATCGAAAAGCTCTTCACCAACTTCTGTGCGACGACACATTTCCATCAACATCTAATACTAAAGATATCTTTATCACATTGGATAACATTTCAAAATTTGCATTACCTCAACAAGAATCTATTGCCTTTTACCTCGATTTAAATTATTTTATGATATTCAGTATCTCTCACTCTCTCTCTCTCTATCTGACGATGATTGAAATATCTTTGTCGTAAATATTTGACTATGCATAGATACCAATCTTAAGAAAAAAATAACAATTCACATTATCTTTGCACAAACAATAAAGATCTCAACACGTTTGGAATGTAGATACCTATACAATGTACATCTACACCACCATCGAATGTGCACGATTTTGCGAAAACAATTCAATGGAATTATTTAAAAATTCAACACAAATTAGCTACACCTCAATAGCAAGCACATTCACACTCACAAACAAAACAATTTATTTTATTAATTCGTTGAAAAATGTTAATTGCGCTTACAACAAACGTGAGAAAAAATATAAACTTTCGCAGAAGAAGACGCAGTGAAGTTATTTTAATTTAAGTCACGTTTGTTTTGCAGATGAATTTTGTGATTTATTACATGTTTTTATTATTTTCGTAAATTTTTACTTTATTTTTGTTTAATTTCTGAGTTTAGAATAACAAAAAAACAGACAAATAAATTGACTGACATCGGTGTACACAAACGGAGATACTTTTGAAATTACGCAAGAACGTTACAGTGCACATATTGTTCCCATGTCATTTGTATATACAGCAAATATTTGCGGCTTTAATTATACATACTCAGAGAGTCGAGGTGATGGTATCTCAAATGCCTAATGGTTTGCTTATTATTTTTAATTGTCCACTGCCATTTAAATTAATAACGACACAGACACGTCGGAGATTGACCTACAAAAAAAGAGCAACCAAACTACTAAATGTAGGCGAACTCTAGCCAATTCATTTGCTCATCACCTTTGTATCTCAACTTAGAAATAAAGATGAAATTCGCAAAACCCACCTTTTGGTTATAAAGCATACTTTTTTTGTTGCAATATTTTATCATAAATTAATTGCAGGTGATGTCACCACCGGTTTAGGATTCAAACACTCTCTTAAAGCACAGCATCATTGTGCTACTTTTGCGCATAAACTATACAGGGGAACGACAAGACGCTAGTCGCCGATAACCTGTTTCACCGGTGATCCAGGTCCACCGCAGAAGAGAAAATAAAAAAAACCTAAGAAATACTTAAGAACCAGAAAATAATTTATGTTTGCATGAGTCAGTGGAAATACTTCAAAATAATACGAACAGCGAACAAACAAAAAAGTTCACAAAATAATAACAATATGTGACGGGAACATAAAGTATCTAATTTTTGTTTTAAATTTATTTGATGGTGTATTGGTAAGTACATGTGGATGTGTCCATGTGTATATTCATTTAGTTGAATGGTAGGTATTAATAATTACTTCGTTCATGCGGGACAGGAAGTGGAAATATATAGATATCAACAAAATATAAAAAAGAAACATGTATCTATAAGGTATATAAAGGCAATGATTGAATATGTCCAAGCCTTTTTTTTAATTATCCCCATAAAGCGATGAAAAGATTCACGTCTTAACAGTGGAGTGCGAGAGTTTTGGACTGTAAAATGTTTATGTCTTTAAAAACTGAATTTACTTTTTTTTAAATATTAAAAGTTGAAAACAACCTGTACAATGCTATTCTATCCCATTGGAGTATATAAGTTTTGTGACATTGAACATAGTGAAATAATTTTGTTGGATATACCTTTAAATATTTGTCTGTCCGTCTGCCACCAGTTATTGGACTTAACATTTTGACCTAGAATGTTGAAATTTCGTACATGGACTCCTTATTACTCCCAGCAGAACTTGTGTACGAATTTTCAGAACCAGCCCATTGCCACGCCAACTTTTCAGAAAAAACGTTGTTTTTAGTAAAACCGTAATGAATTTTTAAGAAGTATCTGAACAACATATTTAACATTCTCTGTATCTATATTTCGTGTATATAAAGCATTTTGCCTCGATGACATTTTGAGGGTGTTTTTAGTACAATTTTAATGAAGTTCACTTTTGATGAAAATACTTGGATTATATGTCTGTAAAAATTTCGTTTATAGATCACTTCAACCACGCCCACTTTTTTTCATTGCAAATGCCATAGAAAATATCTTTTTTTTTTGTCGAAACATGATATATTTAGATAAACTTTCTGAATTGGATGTGATGACATTGTAATTTTGTATGTTCGATCCCTATTCAGTTTTTTAGGCAAGCCAACATTTTTGGGATATTTATTTTAAGGATGGGTTGGGATATTTAGTTCTTTTTTTAAATTGGGGACCAAAGGGTTATGGATACCTTTACCATGTCTAAGCACAACGCTTGCGTTAAATTACATCTGTATGTATGTACATCTACACCAGAGAGAAAGATGTTGGGTTTGGGGAGACGTACTTGATATTGTGTTTGCTTTGTTCTGCCGTAACTTTTTTCGAAATTTAAAGGCTGGACTTGATAGTTGAATTACTCCGTACGACCATCCGAATACAAAGAATTTGTTTTGTTAACATTTGCTCACTTCCATAAGAGCAATCTCATTCGCTTTTTCATATAATTGTTTTTGTAGCAAGAAGTACATATACATATGTAAGAAAACAAAGTTTTTATCCCACTTGACCTGAAACAAAAAAGCAAGACGGATATAGCCTTTTCAGGACGATTGCTTTTGTGTTGTTTTGGTTTTCCGAATTGAATTAAAATTTCATAAAAAAACAATAAACAAACCGAAAAATGCATTGACAGTCGCTTACCTTCACAAAGTACTTTTATGGTCTACTTAAGCAAATGATGACACTTAAGAAAACTTATCGTATACATTTGATATAAGCTTCCGATTGCTTTCGACTAATAAAGTTCAGCTTTATGTCAGAGTACTCAATGACGTTTTGAACTTTCTCTTACAACAAAATTTAAAAAAAAAAGTCCAGCATTCTTGCTAAGTTTTTTTTACAAATCTGAAGAGTATCAGTGGAGCCGTTTCCATTCCCCAATTGTGTTCTGTCCACTTAACGAAAGCACGTTGAATTCTCATAAAAAAATAATATTCAGCGCATACTTAAAAATCCTTAAAGAACGCTTTATTACAACATTTGTATCG
Organism: Rhingia campestris; assembly: GCA_932526625.1. Taxonomy (NCBI): domain Eukaryota; kingdom Metazoa; phylum Arthropoda; class Insecta; order Diptera; family Syrphidae; genus Rhingia; species Rhingia campestris. The sequence continues at coordinate 46,224,769 of OW052182.1, read as the reverse complement.
AATCTATCTCATATTGATTGAATAAAGGACATTTGATTATTTGTACAAAGGCTTCTTAGAGCTAGTTAAGATAACTTGATTTTCTATCAAAGCTTTTTTGAAATCAATCGAAATAATATGAAAATCTTCTAAAGGATCATCACTAAGTTCTTGCATTGCAATCATTATAACCTGTACTTTGATTACAGAGGATCGGAAGATGGTTGCACACTTGCTCAAATTGTTGAAAAAAATTGGAAAACATGGATTGTATCCAGTGACGAAGAAGATTTCTTCTATAAGATCATCAACTGCATCTTCAGTGCCCATTGCTGGAATTTGAGAGCCAACTTTATTTCCAAAACAACACCTGTGTTCAAATTCCAGAGCAGCTTTTACAACATGATGGTAATAGGCTCAACTTATTTTTTTGCTCTCCCGATCACGGCCTTATTTCAAATCCGATTTTTATTAAAGATGAGCCTAATAAAAGATAAAATTCCGTAGATGTGCATAATAATTTGTTTTTTTTTTTTCATAAATTTAATTTTTTCCCTCAAATTATATCAGAAATTAGCGGCTGTGTTTGTTTAGTTCTATTGTTAGAAGACCACATTGACCTAGATTTGAATGCCGCCATCTTGTGGGTGGATTGCGGAGTCCCTGGTTCAAATCCCGAAAGCAAATACAAATAAGTTCTTTGCAATGCCCTAAATCGCCCGAAGCTTATTAAATTTGCTGTTCAGAATCGGCGTTAAAAAGCAAGTTCCATTATTTGTGGCAAAAATATAACTTTGCACACACAAATGAACGAAGAAGTTAGTTTTAAAGCCCTGTATGGTCCGTTATTAGCAGACATTTTTTCGCGAATTACTGCATAAGCTTTATTGGCCTACCATGTTTTTTTTTTGTCATTGTCCTTTTAACGCTTCGGGCACTGATTTAGCTCTCTATAGACAAAGCCGCTGTAGGCAAATCCAACATATATAATTTCTCTGCACTTTTCATGCTCAACTGTAACATCTATTATTGGTCGACTTACAGGAATACCTGTCCTTATATTTATAAAGGCAATTGGTTGCCTAATCGCCTTATCGTTGGACAATTCCCATACTTTAGGTAATTGTCATCAGAGTTACGCCAAATGCTCTTACTCGATAAGAGGCTTATGAGACAGACATCAATCGTTCAATCCTGGTTGCGGCCCAAGGTCATCCAAAAATGTAGTGCCACCTAAAGAAAGGATAGTGGGTGTTGCATTGACTACACAACTACACAAACCTTCGACTACTGATCACATTTTCTGCAACCAATCACGTAAAAGCCGTTTGCAAGTGCTATCGACCTTTAGCCCAATTCTAGTTAAATATTAACTCAAGTCGAATAAGCAAACAAAATAATTACTGTATTGACTTCATTTTGTTGAAATGACGCCTGTAAATTTTCAGATACTTGAACAAATAAATATCCATCTAGATACTTTTCATCTTTTCGGCCTTTGTTTAAAATCAGGTGATCAAATCCCTCCAGACATCTTCGCATTTAAGAAAAAATGTTGCGCACATTTTGCCACTTCATTGTCAGACAAATGTTTGCCTTTGCCTTTATATGTAAGTATCTCACCGGAAGACGTAGAGGGGCAATAATTATCTTAAGTGAAAGCGCACAACAAACGCACATCTACACAATGCACAATAATTGTAATTACCGCGCAACTGTAAACTTCTCTTTTTTTGCACTAGTTGAGGGTTTTCTTTTGTTGGACAATCGGCTGACGAATGTCCGAAGTGAGGCCGTTATTTTCAGATCTTTGTACAAAGCTTGGAGGCTATACACATTATACACACTGTCCATCGAACACTTGTCACGTTTCATTTAGAGAAAAACGAACGAAAAAATAATTGTAAGCTTGTGAGTAATCTTGAGGCAGTCACGTTTTATAGAAGCATTCCAAAAAAATGTAAGCTTGCGAGTTAATTTGAGACAAACGACGAATAGTTAGTTAAATGGATTTAACCTAAAATTGCCACATATTGATCTTTCATTTAACGTGTGACCGATTGTCGCCTGGGGGGAGGCAAACGACCTCTTGGGGCAGTAAGGGCATTTCGGATACCTTATAGAAATGTGTGTGCTCTTCGAACGTGACAATAACTTCAATTTGTTCAGCAGACGTGAGATGTGAGATGGATTTGGTGTGTGTATGCTCTTCGGTTGTTAGTTTTTATTCGAGTGAAACAAAGATTAAGATTTGTGTGAGGATAAGAATGGATATTTATTTTTTATTAGTTTTGACAACGATTGGAGCAGGGAGGGATCGGGTTTATTTGTGTTTGCTTCCGTTGGATTGAGGTTTGAGTTTGGTCTGGTGGTTAGATTAGTTATCTGGGACGAAAAGGCACTTTTTCGGATGAATATTAAATTAGTGGACTCCTATTGTTCACATTTAATAAATCAACAAGGTGGCAAATAACCTTTCGATGTATTTTGGCTGTAATTTAAAAAAAAAATGAACAACTTTGATTCTTCTTGTGGATTATTTTTATATGGTCGTTTAATTTTTTTTACATCAAGTCGAGAATATGATGTCATGTAAATGGCCGCCGCCACAGTTGATTGTCATTTGAGCCCTTTTTATGGCATTTTCCATCACTTTGGCCAAAACTTCCGGCGATAGGTCCTCACATTCTTGACGGATATTGTCTTTAAGAGCTGCAAGAGTCTGAGGCTTGTTGACATAAACCCGCGACTTCAAAAAGCCCCACAAAAAGAAGTCTGGAGCGGTCAAATCAGGCGATCTTGCTGGCCAGTGCAAATCGCCAAAACGGGAGATTAGGCGCCCGGGAAATGCATCCTTCAGCATATCGGTTGTGGCACGTGCAGTGTGTGCCGTTGCACCGTCCTGTTGGAACCACATGTTTTCCAATCCCAATTCATCAAGTTGCGGCAAAAAGAACTCGTTGATCATTGCTCTGTAGCGCTCACCATTCACAGTAACCGTTTGGCCCGCAACGTCTTCGAAGACAAAAGGTCCGATGACTCCTCCAGCGAAAACAGCACACCATACAGTGACTTTGAGCGGGTGTAATGGCTCTTCGTGGGTTACACGCGGATTTTCAGTGCCCCAGAAGCGTAAATTTTGCTTATTTACGTACCCGCTAAGATGGAAATGGGCCTCATCACTCATGATTATTTTTGATGAAAAATCATCTTCCTCTTGGTGGTGATTAAGGATGGCTTGAGCGTATGTTAGACGCGATTGGCGGTCAGCAGCTAACAGCTGATGCACCGTCTGGACTTTGTACGGAAACATCTTCAAATCTCGTACCAAAATTCGCTGTAAAGCCCGTCGACTGATACCCATTTGCGTGGCACGTAGTCTGGTCGATGTCGACGACGCTTCCATGACATCTTCGGCTACAGCAGCAATATTCTCTGCAGAACGGCTACTCCGGGGTCTGCCACGCATGGCAGCATCTCGTGTTGTGCCAGTCTCTTCGAGGCGAGCGGCTAAACGTCGCAGTGTTTCACCAGTAGGCGTTGGACGGCTAGGAAATCTGCGACGAAATTCACGTTGTGCCAAAGTCACCGACCGATTATTGCTCAAATAAATAGTCACCAATATTCCGCGTTCTGGAGCAGTGTAGCGTAACATTGTTTAAAAAAAAAAAATACAAATTTTTGGCGCAACAGGCTCGTTAGTACCCAGGGCCTAGCTTTCTCACAACCATTCATGTGTGCGTGTGTACTTCTTGCACGATGGCGGGACCTCCTGTTTTATGCCGACTCCGAACGGCTAAGTTGAGATAAGCTATTCTTGACAATTGATACTACCCGGATGATTTGTCAGATCATCACGAGAGGAGGGCCAGTGAAAAATCATTTAGGTGTTGCTACGGCTGGGAATCGAACCCAGACCTCCTGCGCGGCAGTTCATCGCACTAACCATCGCGCCACTTAGTAACATTGTTTATTAACGTGTATTTCGCATGTGTTTACTACACAAATGTCAAAACAGAACTGACATTAGGGGCCAATCGCAAAATTTATAGCATTTTCTGATAGGAGGATTACTTTTGCGCCACCTTGTATTTGTGCTGCACTGGTGACTTTTTGGACAAAATACCTAATTTGTCAGACCAATATATTAATGTATCTTCTAATGTACGTTATGAAATAATGCACTTGTTGTAAGACACTATTTAAAAGATAACCATTTTAAATGGCAGCAAGGAGGCTTATCATGAAAATTGTGGTAACTATTCAAAAGGACATGTTGGATGATTATATAATTAAATGCTTCGTTCAATATCTGAGTTTCATTTCAAACCGTAGCGGCACCAATTATTGTTTTTCAGTGTCCTTCCTACCTCATTAATCAGACTAACATGCGAATAGTCCCGCCTAGTTCCCGTCATAATGTAATAATCATGCAATTGGTTGCGAAAAAAGCTAGGCAGCCACTGAGTCCTAACAAACCTGCTTCATATGAAATTCAAGTGTTATTTTTATGTCTTTTATCTGTGTTCTCTCTTCCTAAAGACTTCTGATATCGTTTTACGTTTGTCAACTATCTAACATTGTTGAGTCACAAATTTGTCGTTTTTTAGTTAGTTTGTAAAGGTTTTATGTTTAAGTGTATCTTTAATAAAATGGAATGACGAAACAAATAGTTTAGCTTCTCTAAATAGAGGGCTGTCTTAAGATATTTGTTTAAAATGAGGATTAAGCGCTTTCATAATTACTCTACACAAAGTTCGAAGGGTTGACTTTGTTCAATATTTCTAAATGAATATAATCAACAGATACAACAAAAATAAATCCTCTACACAAAGTTCGAAGGGTTGACTTTGTTCAATATTTCTAAATGAATATAATCAATAGATACAACAAAAATAAATCCGCACCGTCAAACTCTTACTATCCTGATATACTATTTTCACCTTTCCATCACTGTTTATAACTAAGTGGTAGGTCTTAAACTTAATTATTTGAATTAGTTTTATGTTCCATAATTGTTAAGATGGTCTGCTAACCCAAAATACATTTTCTGTTTTCTCAGCATCCTTTAAAAAAGCGCTCCTCTCTTATCCACCAAACTATTTCTATCGCCCAAGTTCATGGTCTGTTTATCAGTTATTCATCTAGTAAATTTAGGTCACCCACCCCATATCTCCGAGAACAACATAACATCAATCCGGAGAGACTTTTACACCTATTTCTTTTGAAAAAAAATCATGTGTCAGATGAAAACTAATATCCATACGTGCAGATACTGGGTACAACATACCAAGTATCTAAACCATCTCAAGAGCAAATCTCCTGTGATTCATATCCGGAAAATTCCTTAAGAAATTCTAACCATTTCTTCCGCCGCTCCAGGTTCAACATAAAACGTTTTTAAAGACCCCACAAGGACATCGAAGTCGGATACGTCTTTCACCTAAGGTATCTGCACGATAAGCAAACGATGGTAGTTCAACATACCAATGTACTTTAATCTTTACAAATGAATGCCAAGGAATACCATTATGTGGGCCAAACAAGAGACAGTTTTACTGTTCCCGCATTAAAGTTACGTCACCGTTTGACATACGGTTACGGTAACTATGAATACTGTCCTCCCATATACCGCATTCAGGCGATAGAATAAAATTTGAAACGAAATTCCAAAGCACATGTCTTTTGTAGGTAACGGTATCTCATCAATGCTTAGGCTTTTACAATGTTTAGTGTATAGATACTTGTGTATCTAACGATTGTTTGCATTCTCTGGAAATATGATTTTGCCGTCACACACACACATAGATACATAGAAGCACACACATAGAAATACCTTTGAGATTTTTTGGGTAAATTTAAATTCAGGTGCCACTAACATGTTAGGGCAAGGGTGGGGGCGAGCGCCCACATTTTTTCGAACATCATTGGATTCATGAATGTACGTATCTCCTTCTCGTAAGTGGACATTTTCCTTGGCAATAGGAATTGAAGTTATTGCTTTTGCTTTAGGGTTGGTTTGGTTGTCGTTGTCGTTGCTTTGACTTTTTCCATGGCTCACTAAACCTCATGCAAAATATCATTTAAGCCCACACAGAGCGTTCAGTTCAGTCTTCAGATTGAAACAGGGAGAGAATAATGAGCTTCTTTGTTGGGTTCATTACTTCCTTGGTATTAAATCAAAATTTTGTGACTTTGCAGATACGTAGATGCTGACGGTGATGATGTAGTTGAAAGGGGGTGCCCCCTGGGAGGTATTGCGGGTTGAGCGAATTTTTGGTTTGGTAAGGGTTATAAAATTGAAATCTTGACGTGGTGGTAGGTATTTTAGAAAGAGGAATAGAGGTTGGAGGAAATATTTTGTTGGCAATTTGCGTAGTTTAAACAGTGCACAGGTAAGCATGTGTTACATATGGATGTAGGAATTTTGAATATCTGAATGGTTGTGTGCTGTGTTAAAATGTAGATTTATCCGCTCTATGGATTAACAAAATTCTAAATACATGAAGCTAGAGACGGCTTGAGAGGGGGGATATTTGCTTTAAATTAAAATAAATTCTTTTCAGAAATTTAATCATATTGTATGGTACTATTCTTTCCAAGTTGCAGATACTTTTAAAATCTTCAATGTAGATTATTTCAAAAGCATACAAAATTATTTATAAATTAAATTTGACCTCATAATTATAGCTAATAGATATTTTACTGGTGAACTACATCATTCTCAACTTCAATCAATTCTTACTGAAAATGTATTATTATCGAGTACTGTGTAAGTACAAAAATGTTTACTTATGAAACAAATTTGTTTGTTATTAATTGTATTGTTATAATTATTTAACTATTCTTAACACAAGCTCTCTGAAAAATCCTTTATTTTACTACGATGCATGGTTGTGCAAAGTCTCTTTAAAAAACTGATTTAAGTTAAAATTAAATTAAGTTAATAATTTGCTAACAAATAATCAACTTGGAAGAAGACTAAACCATTTTTCTTTTGATTTTGTTCTTTATCACTAATTTTCTTTGCACCTACAATATTTTCAATCCTTCATACATTTTTTTTTGTATTATATTATTGTGAAATTTTGTTTTTTTTGAAAGGTACTAAACTAGCTTAATTCAATGTACCATTCACTACAATGGATGGTTCCAATATTCGTTTCACTTATAGCAAACATTTTTAACACTCAATATGGGTACAATTTTTCATAAAAAGATACATATTGTGAACTACATTACATTTATACTGGTGGCCCATTGTTTACATTGTTATTCACAATGACACGGTGTTCATTAACATGATGTTAATTAACACTCATGTTTGTTAATTCTACGTAATCAAATTATTAAAAAAAAAACTATTTATATTGTGAACTAACATTTATTTCATAAACTTCATAGTGGTAAATTTCATCTTAGTAATATGTTATGAAATTTTTATTGTTGTTAATGCTCCCTTCCAACCACATGTATATATTCTATTCACAATAGCGAAAAATAATTCACAAATAAAATTTAATTGGAATACATATATTTAAGTTAAGTTAATGCTACGTAAAGAATTAGGTAATAATATAATAACAACAAAATTCGTGTATCTTTAAAAAATATAATATTTTTGACCTATCGTGATTTTTAGCAGGTTAACAAAATAAAAAAATATTATTTTACGAATTGAGCTCCATTGTGAACTATTCGCGAATTATAATACGAAAATAATACACTGTAACAAGTGTTCGACAGAATAAATGATGAAAAGAAAACGGAAAAATGTAGATGGTATTTGACTTAAACTCTTTTTATCTAATCCCGTGCTGGGCTAAACAGTATCATATCATCCCTGACAAATGTCACTTTTTTTTGTAAAAGGCGACTAAGCAGTTACATTAAATTTAAGCGATATTAACATCTATTAGGACACACGAAGATAATTTGTGTTTACTTTCGTGAAAAATAAAATGAAGTTCACAATAGTTAATTAATTAGCAACACATCTGGACAAAATAAAAAAAAAATGTTCAATAATCCATCAAAATCCAAAGCTCCTTATTAAAAGTTCAACAGAATAACTTAAAACAAATCCTTTACAAAATGTAAAATTTACAATAAGAAACTGAATTTCATGTGAACTTTAACGAATGTAAAATAATTTTACTAACAAAAATATTTTTGCGTGGCAGTTTTTGGAAGTGCATTTTTTATTCAAGGGATGCTACTAAAAGTCAGACAGACTTTTAATTTGCAAATCAGGTTAACGGTTGATTTTTAATATCACAATTTTTATTTCCTTTTTGTAATATATTAGTATAACACGAATTAGCATGCATTTGCATTCATTATGAATATATGAAATATGATGAAAAGAGAACATTCAGTTGTAAATCATTGACCTTTTTTTATAATCTATCTATTAGATACGCCGCGACGGTGCGGTGTGCACAGTATAATCATGTGAGAGGAAATTAACTCAATCTAACTTGTCTTCAGAAACGTGAAATAAATGGAAACACAAATTTATTTGTTAATTTACTTATATTACTATGATTCATGAGCAGAGTCATGTGATTTGTTTCTCAGAAATTATTTAAATTTAAATTATTATTAAAAAAATTGAGACAGGTTTTTTTGATTGCATGTTGAATTTTTTATAATAATAATTTTGTTAATTTGCACACCAATTCTAATTGAATATTGATAAGGTGATAAATGGAAGTAAATATATAAAATAATTTGTATTAAGTCTTTGTTTCTCTTCTTAATATTCAATGTTTAGTAGGTAGGAATATAAAGAAAAATAACAATAAATTCTATACAAAAAGTTATTACGTTCATAAAACGAACGACCTTATTTGAATGAGAAGCTGAGTCGATATTCTAATTCCATTTGAGAGTTGACGTCAGTCATATTTGGCATTAAATTTTAGTGTCAAATAGCATATTTTACTATCGAGTGGATAATGACATTATTCATACTATTACTTACATATACTATGAATAATATTACCGAAATTGACTATAAAAGACGAGTGGTCATAAAAAATATATAAAAAAAAAGTGTTCTGGCACTGACTGAAAAAAAGCAAGCCCAAACGTATAGACCAACATACAAGCAATGGATTATCCCTTCAATGATATGAAGAGATTGTGTCGCAATAAAATGTATGACATTAAGGGATACCAATTTAATTTTGTAAAATAAATAGTCCCAATTTAATTGAAAGACAAAATTCCTAATACATTGGATAGAATTTCAATATTACTTTCAAGAATTAAACTTCCTCAGATCTGTGTAAATTAAGTGTATTATAACCATTGGGTCCGACAGTGGCTCTAATAGGGCACATACACCGCCCATGTCTGCGTGGGTACTACTAATGGAAACTAAACTCCAAATATTAAAAAAACAGAAGTAATTCGCGACAACGTCAGTGTCAAGTGAATAAAAGAAAAAACATATGAGAAGGCTACAATCCGCTGTGCGGATCGTTGAATACCCTATCCCATCCTATCCATAAAACTAAAATCCCCAAAAAAGTGGGCATGGCTAAAAACACGATGTGGATAAAATAGAAAAAATGATGAAAATGATAATGACAGCAAATTCTTCAGACTGCTTACAAAACACTTTTACGGTTCTACAAAAGACAAGGTTTTCTCCTGCATATGTATGGGGTAGTGTATAAAATGGTTTTTATATAAAATGGTATGTATCATGTAGGCGAATTTCGATGGTTTTTGAAAAAAATATGTTTGAAGAGCTTTCAGCCAGTGATAGAACAAAGACTTAATTCCTGCAACATTCTCAGGTGATACGGCTATATTAGCAAAAAGCTATTAATAAAAAAATAGCTATTAATAAAATCGTACAATGGACAAAACTCTCAATGAGGCAAAATTAAGACACGATTCCTTAACGTATCGAAAAGTTTACTATCCACCTATTTTTATCGACTCCGTAAGCATTCCATATGTGAATGAGGCGAAGCATTTAAGAATGACGCTAGTTGCAAAACTTAAATAGAAATCGCACGTAAAAAGGAAACATGACGAAAGCCTTAAACCGAATTCAGACAAATGTATTGACTTATTAGAATATATTTCCAGTTGGGTATACATAACAAGCTGCTTCTATATAAGCAAGTTCTAAAGCCCGTATGGACGTATGGTATATAACTTTGGAGTTGCTTAAAAACAAGCAATAGAAAAACCAAATGTAATTGCATCAGAGACTAAGGTATTGCCGCTCTTGATGAAGAAATAAGAAATTTGGCTCGCAAAAAATAAATTCGGGATCATAATCTTTGAAACACGGCTACTCTCCAAATTTTGGACGAAAGAGATTTAGTGCGAAGACTACAAACCATTCAATCTGGTGCACATGGAAACCAAGTAACGTTTTCTGGCACTACTAGCAGGGTCCTTCACTGGGAGGCTACCTGACACATGAGTATTTGAAAAGAAAACTACTATATAGGCCTAGCTTAGTTGTAATACCAAAGTAAATTACTTGTCTATTTGAAGTAGATTGGCTAGGTTTACGATGCCAACTATATTTGGGCTAGCACTAAATAGTTAAGTACAGACTTTTCTGTTTACACCGTATATGAATGGTGTTTTCACGATATAGGCCTCAATTATAAGCGATGTTTGTGGTAACATCTGGGGCAAAGTAGAAAAATCCTCGCTATTATTACACTGAATTCTAACTGAAGGCAGAATTAAAAGTTAAATTTATTACTGTCAAGGTCACCTAAATTAGTGGACTGATATAAACAATTTAGTTCATGTTCAATATGTTCACATCATTCAGACTTACACCAATTGTCCAAGGTGTATTCGTAGTCAATGTCCGTGTTCAACAAATTATTTTTTTTTAAAACAAAAATGAAAACGGAACTTTTCTCCCGAGAAAAGGAAGTCGATTAAATCACCCGTTAACATCTTATATTTTGAGGTTCACGTGATTTTAAAATTTCTAAACATCCAAGCTGATGATCATTTTGAAAATGCAAACAAAATCGAGTATATATCGAACATGAATTGGAATTATTCCAAATATATTTACTTTAATTGTATACACATATTTTTTTAAATGGGAAATGCTGATTTTGCATTTTTAATAAATAAAAAAAAACTGAAAATACAGTCGAACTTTAATAACTCGAATATTTATATCAGGTTCGTTTTATATTTCATCGCTTTTGGGAGCACTGTGATTGTATGTTCCTATGACCTAGTATGCAAACGTTTAAAAAAATTGTGATTTCGTTATATGTGAGTAAGAATTGCCAAATTTCTTGTTAGTAGTAGGAACACAAATTACTTAATTGGTTTTAATTTTGAAAAAAGGTAAGCGCCTAAAGAAACACAAAGAAGAAGACAAAATAACGCACAGAGTGAAGATACGTAAAAAAAATATTTACTCTTCAATCATGTTTAACAGAGTTCCTGTAGGCTTTTTGTGTTATATATGTTCGCTAATAAATACATACATATGTATTGATATCATTTTTTTTATTTTATTATTTAATAACTCGACGTCCTGATAACTTGAATTTTGTTTGGCAAGAGATGGTTCGAGTAATCGAAGTTCGACTGTATTACAATTATTCAAAAATCTGATTTCTATTTTTTTTCATGCACAAGTCCTTGTAATTTAAATATCGTTTAATTGGCATCTAGGTTAACCAAAAAGAATTGTTTTTTCATTCAAAAATATTTGTTTAAAATAAACAAAATGGAGCCTGAATATATCTTTTTGACAGCTATCTTAAATTGATTGTATTAAATGGCGACATCGTGAGTAAAATGGCGGCATTGTGAGTAAAACATTAACTGAGCTCAGTATGTTGGTATAATGGGTTGTGTGAGCAGAAATTATGTCAGACTACGTTTCGACAGAAAGATTTTTGTTTTTTTTTTTTAGGAGAAATCCTTTTTTTTTAGTTTACTAATAAATTTGATAAAAACTTTCTTTTAAAAATTATCAGAAAAAAATTGTAGTTATTTTGTATTCTGATCCAAAACCATCATTTTTTAATTAAAAAATATAGGTAGGTATAAATATTTTTTCTCAGTTCATAAGTATATATTCAATCTTAACACTGGGTTCCAAAAATAAAAATAAAAAAAAAATAAAAATAAATTCCATAAGCTAAAACATTGCTTATAATGATTTTATTTATTTTAAATGATAGTGTACTGGATGACTTAACAAGGTATTTTAATCGAATATAAGGAAAAAGCAAGAATCCACATAAATGTTTAGCGATTTTAAATAATAGTGCACTGGACGAATTATCAATTGATTTTAATCGATTATGAGGACAAAGCTAGAAGCAACATAAATATATGAAATGCCCAGTTAAGAGATACCATCGTGGGTTTTGCATCGCATATTTAATAAGAATTAACTGTACTCAATTAAATAACGGTGGTAAAATGACCATCTGATTACGATGCAGCAATCGGATTCAGTAAAGTAATGGATATAGCTTTTCACTGGCCTAACTATAGCGATAATCTGAAAAATCATGGAGAGGTAGGTACCAGTCGTAGCTCAGTCGTTCATATTCTGCATAAAACAGGAGCTCCTGCATGAATCGTTGTGAGAAAAAGTTGGGTCCTAACGCGCAAAAAACGTGTGTTCATTTTATTTGCCTCATCTTAGAATTTTTGATTATGTGGAACAACATTCTTAGAAAAGGGGAACTTTTCCTGACAAACAAATTGCTTTCCTATTTGAATTTCAATGAGCTTATGAAAACAACAATATCCTTATACAATAAGTATTAAAAATATATGAATATCTTACATAATGTTAAAAAATGACCATCTAAAGTTGAGAAGATAAATTCAAAATGTAGTCTTAGAAAATTGAAAACAGCATAGAGATTATCAGGTGTTTCCAATTATAACTATCATTAAAAACCCTCATCGGAAATTTTCTTTTACTTCTTGCGGGTTTAGGCGAGTTTGTGTAAAAACAAAGCTTTTAAATTTTTTAAACAAGATTATTCAAAAATATTTTTATTTTTAATTAAAAATTTTATTTTTCAATGATCAAGATTTAGTTTTCTGAAGTAATGTTTGTCATTCCAAGGAAATGAAACGTAATTTTCCAATGAATCCTATAAGCAGCTACGGGAGTAAAATTTCAATTCTATCATGTTTTGTGTTCCAATGAAGTTGTTTAATGATAGCTATCACTGGACCCTATGTCATTGTTTTACAACCCGAATGAAAAAAAAATTATAAGGTCCTATTTCTTTTTAAACTGAAATATGTTGAGTAATTATAAATAGATGGCGATACCTTATACCAAAGATTATGTATTCTATACAGATGTCGCATTGAGAACAAAAAACACAAAAACTTTTGGTACGGGCGGGCGGTGTGCATAAAAATACATGAAAAACAAGAACAAAAACATATGGCGGGCTGTGCCAGCACGACCCGCCATAGAACAATTTTTCTTATATGGAGTGCGTCATCTGTATAGAATTCATAATCTTTGCTTATACCTATACAACCATTATTTTTCTTTAATGTTTCGAGGGCGAATTATATAAACAAAATTAGCACATAGAATAACCGTTCATTTTCTATACATAACAGCTCCAGATACTTGTGTCTATGTGGTTATCTGAAAGGGTTTACGACAATAATCAACAGTGGCTTAAAGTTCTTCAATGAAACATTAACTCCCACATATTGACTTCGAATTGAGAAATTCAACCACCATGATGGAAAATCTAGGAAAATAGTGGAAGTTTGGAAAAATAATATTATATACTCACAAAAATTAAAGACTATAAAATAAAGTCATTCAAGTTTAAAATTCATAACCTGTCACGTAAGATTTTAGGCAAATCTGTGGGTTAAAACGACCATAGTAGACCAGGAAAAATCAAGCACCATAGGTACTAAGTGAAAATAAAAAAAAAATAAGTCGAATCCTACAGGGTAGGGTTGCCTATGATCCCACTATCTTCGTTTTTTTATTAGAAAGGAGCAGATTGATTTTATCTTATCCGATTGTATTGCGTATCTTTTTTTTGGAAAAGCCAGTTGCATGGTTACTTTCCAAACTAAAAGATACAACTTTTCTACTAGGTACAATCAAATTACAATAATAGTACCTACCTACCTACCTAACGTTTCTTTTTTAACATCTCATGTTGCCCCATATCATTGGCTTTTGCAGGCTTATTTCTGATCATTATTTGACTGTAATCTAAAACCAACCTTGAAAATTGTTTGGTTCATTAAAGTTTCAAATAATTTTATAAGGCCAACGCTATAGTAGGAAAGTCAATATGCCATAAAGCCCGTATTCAGATTAGCCTCACTTACATTCTTGAAAAGAAAATCTACTAACAACTTTTAAAGTGATTATAATATTTTAAAGTTTTTTTTAATTTAAAAATTCGCATCTGTGTATGTACCACAATCTACAACATCCTAATTTTAAATAGATTTGTAATGTTTGAACTATGCAACTGACTGACTGCATTATTTTTTGTTAGAACTTTAACGGGTGGGTCATAATTTTTCTTTTTTGGTGATAATAAATAATAACATCCCCACAAAAGAGGGGAGAAGCTAGTTTCGAAGCCCTGCATTGACCGTAAATGCCATGTATTTAATTTTGTTCATATCGTATTACCCTATTGTAAATTAATATATGTTTTAAAAATGGCTCCGATTGTTAATTCTGTTTTGAACAATATCATTTAAAAAAATGTTTAATGTAACGCACCACACATTAATCCGAATTTTATATTTTTCCGCATGTCCATGTCCCACCCAGTAGCTGTTATCATGTGTATCCTCGCATAATTACAAAAAGGACATTTCTACCAATAAATAATCTGACAGAGGGTACTATCACGATCACCGCAGATAAATAACCCACCCAAATCAAATCTCTCCTAAAACGATGTAGCTACCTAGATACTATCCAAATGCTACATATTGACATTGCAAAATCTATTTAGTTTGTAATAAAAAAAATCCCCAACCTAATCAGATCAGCAAACAATTAAGTCTATTCTCCCATTCCTAAGAAGTATCATTTTCCAATCAGTCTCAAATCACACATAGCACGAGCACACTCTATTCTTGTTCCTCATTCCGAATCGGATTTCATTTCAAACAAACTAAGCACACTTGCCATTAAATACAGATGAGACAGACAACTATTACGGTGGAGTAGGCTACCACCAACAAAACTGAAAACCTCAACAGGTGCCCTGCCACTACCACCTAAACACTGACCAAAAATCCCAACTAAACGTAACCCAACCCACAATTTAATTACACACCATAGAGAGACGACTGTGTCGAAGTCATTCCCTTAACCCGTGTGTAGGTGTCTCGGTGTGTTTTTGCGGTGCTTAGTACGCAATTGGTTTTAATTAAATTCAGCAAAAGTCAAATAGCCGTGTCCAGAAACAGAAAACAGTCCCAAAAACACAATAATTCCACGAATTAACGTATCTACACACGCCACAGAGTATCATAGAACACAGATCAACGACTAGTCCAATTAAAGGATAGACATCGCAACACAAAACTCAGATGCAAATGGCAGGAGTACTCGTTCTCAGCGTTTAGATACAACAGGCTCCGACTCGACTCTGGTCGTAGTGTAATTAACAATTTATTGAATTTTTAAATGAAAAGGATCTTCTCAGGAGAGAGAGAGTCTAAAGAGGATTACACAAAATAATAATAATAAAACTCTAGACATGTTTCTGGGTATGACAGGTAGACCGTGCAACAAGAATTTCACTCCATAGATACAAGTACATTGCCAAAGTACCTGTTTGGGTCTATCCATACAAAATCAAAGGAGAAAATTGTATTAATGCATATGAATGCAATGCAACATGCACTACACAGCGACTACCTGTGCGAGTGTGTGTGTGTGACTTTTATTGTTTAATTTTTGAAACTATCCCTTATACACCTGACCTGGATTTTTCAACTGAAGGTGCATTCGAAATCTTCCTATGACACACAGACACAGTCTATCCCCGCAGCTAATTATTTTGATATGCAATTGTCAACGAAAAGTTACTTAGATGCAAACTCACCATGCAACAGTGTTATCCAAAATGTGTGTTTCTTAATCCGTTTTTGTTTTTGTATTTTATTTTTTTTATCCACAATAAAATTCAATGTTTAATGGCGTATCTGCTTGATACATTCATTAGGTTTTCAAAATTATTTTTTCACTCAGACACTTGTTAATTCGAAAATATTTTTTCTATTCACAAAAATTCAAAACTAAAACTTTTAAAGGAGAAACAATTTAATTTTAAATATGATTAATTTTTTTTTAATTCAATTTTAATTTAAACAACTTTATTGAAATTTTGTTCAAGTGTTGTCTCAAACACGTATTTTGATCGTGTAGTCAGCAGAATCTAAACCGTCGTTCGTGGAGGAGAAAACCGGGTCGCAGTTTCTTCTACCGTGTTCTTCTCTATGAATTCATTTACGTCTATCCAACAACAACAAAAATAGATGGCTTGTGTTCTGAGAGTTGATTGGTGTCCAAAACGGTTTGGAACACCATACATGTACACGTTTTTTTTCGTTGAAATAAATTTACTATTCACTTTCAGCACTTTATTTCGAATACGTGTACAAAAAGATAAAAATTAATATTAAAATTAAAAATTAAAAAAAATAATAATAAAACGTGGTTTGTGCCACCACTAGATAGTTGAGAAAATTCAAACTTTCTCCTCGACACATTCACACGGTGAACACAGAAATATATTTGGATTCAAAAACTCGGCATAAAGTATCTAGAACCAGGCTAGAGAGTATCCAATATCAGCTAGAGTAGGATGTTCTAAAATCAAAGGTTTTTTTGAAACACACCGTAGAAGAACAGGAAAAATCCCTTTACACACACATATGTACAGACACATACACAGGGGGAGAATAGAAAAAATTACAAATTACCGTCCACGACAACGCTCCAAGAGCGACTGAGGTAAACTTGTGCATTCGGTTCAATTGAACCCCGGACTTGAATCTATTTGATGAAGTAGGTATCTTTTTTCTTCTTCTTACTTGTGTTGGCTGGCAGTGGTTGTGCTAAAAAAAATACAACACAGACAATAATTCGTAGTGAGTTTGAGCGTATAGTAGCTTAGAGGTACGTATTGTACGTTACTTACGTACAAATGTTGGTTGTTGGGTCTTGGGATCTTTTGGATAGAGATAGATGGTGGTGGCGCGGGCAGTGTGTGTTTTGGTGGAGGCTTCTGAAAAGCAGGTTTTTGGTCGATTGGCCTTATACACGGAATGGAAATTTCAAAGTAAGCACAAGTGAATGCGAGAGAAGACGTGGCGAAAGTTTTTTTCCCCCCATTCGTTGTATTCTTTTATTTATCTTTTCTTTCGTAAGTTGTTCTTGAGAGGTTCTGATTTTTTGTTGTTGTTGGATGTTTTCATCTAACGAATAAAAGTACGAGTATCTTTGGGATCCCCATAGATTCTTTTGAAATTCATCTTTGATTTGATGCCAACATGGGCCTATTTGGTGGATGAATTTGTTTTGAAGATACACTGATACTTGTTGGTGTGGAGGGTATTGTGTTTTATTTGCCGGTTTGTTTGGTGCTTGGTGGATAAAATGGATTTTAGTACTTAAATGTAGTTTAGGGCGAATTCGGATTGGAAGAGAAGTGAACACGATGCGAGGCGAAGTTTGTATCTAAGAGAAGCATATAGTGGTGAAGAGAGTGAGAGAGTATTGGGTTGTTGTGGGGCTTGTGCAATTGAGAAGGTGTTTGTTGTATCCGTTTCAATTAATTGTACTAATTGACTTAATCACTAAACTAAATTCCTGCAGATTTCGCACAGATCCAATTGAATAGTCAGTGGAAGTTAAAGAATTTAATTTTGTTTGGTAGTGTTTTGGAATTTCTGTGAGAGTAATAATCTACCGGTAAGGTAATTCGATGGTCGTTGAGAATGAGAAGTAGTACCTAGATAAATTTGAACTCACCACACCTGTTGACTTGGATTATGAAAATGTGATTTCTTGAATAAATTTGCGTTCGTTTATTCTGTCGGATGATAAATTGGCACAAACCAAATTAGTATTAATTAAAATGACATTCTTGTGGACAGTATTATTTAAATTTTTGGCGAAGTTTTTGTCCAAAAATCTTAACTTTATACCTATAACAAAAAAATGGAGTAACTTGAATCACGGTAGGCTTATTGGATTAGGTACTGGTGTTCATGCATCATTCATAAGCTGTCGAAATCGGAAATCGCTTCTTGGAGTATGCGCATGCACCAAACCACTTACAAATTGTCTGAAGAAAGCATGCCGATGACTGGAATACCAATCTACAAAAAAGGCGATCCCATGCATTGCCGCATATAAGATCCTGTCAAACCTACTATGTGAATGTCTTTGACTTAGCAACACACTAATCGGAACCTACCAGTGAGGCTTTCGGTCAAAAAGATCGACCATTGGGGTAGTTTCACGATAAGACAAGTCCTCGAAAAGACCAACTAATTTCAAGACGAGATAGATTTTTCTTAAAGCGCAGTTTGATGGTATCCGAGATTTTTTTATAGAGCCCTCTATGACGGAATTTGAAAAGCAATCAAAACTAATACAGCTGTGTCGTTTTACGCCGTGGGTTACGCGATGCAACGTTTAGTTTGGAAACAGTTAATCTAGACTTATCAAACATGTTCATTTCGATTTCTTGAATCTTGAAGCTGTGCTGGAACAGATAGCGCAATTGTTGGTCTTATATGCGAGAAAGGAGTATACAAACGCAAGCTTTATGATGTGCATGTAATACAAAACGTAGAACAATTAGGTCGGCTACATCGAGCGAAAACATTAATGCTCAAGCCAAGAGAGTCATCGAATACCAGTCTTCGGATTCGAAACAAAAGGAAGACTTAACATCCAGTTTAAAAATCAAGCAATCAATGCAGCGCCTAGCGGAAGGTGCAGCCTTCTCAGGCAAAAAACATCTACGCGTCGGAAGTGGATGATATTTGGCCGAAATTCATAATGAGCGTCAAGGCTGATTTCCATCTGAATGGAGTCAAAAACGAAGAAAATTTACTATGTGCTTTCAACAGGACGGTGCAATTGCACACACAGCCCACTCCTCTTTAGAAGGATGCGTTTCCGTGTCATATAAAATGTTTTGTTTTGGCAATTTTGACTTACCGACAAGATCTCTTGATATAACTAATTCCTATGAGTTTTTTTCTTTTAGTTCAGGGGTCTATGAAAACATGTACAGAAAGCCCTTAATGATGATATTAACAAAAGTGCGAGTATCGCTCGAAGTTCACACCAAATAGATTCAAATGTTGTCAAAGGATCTCTAATGATTATCAACAATAGCCTCCTTGACCAATAACATCTTTAAAAAGTAAGAAAAAAACATCATGGTCTAAACATTTATACAAGGGGTGCAGAACTATTTCGAACCGTAAAGTTCCAACCGAACATAATTTTAGGTTTCACCATAGTGCGGCAATTCGAGGAAGCAATTCTTTTTGGATAAGGTGATGGATGTGTTGGCGGGCTCAGTGGCGCTTCCCAGCCGCAGAAACACCTTAATGATTTTTCACTGGCCCTCCTCTCGAGATGATCGGAGAAATCAATCGAGTAGTATCAATTGTCAAGAATAGCTTTTCTAAACTTAACCGTTCGAAGTCGGCCTAAGCCAGGAGGTGCTGCTATCGTGCAATAAGTACGCAAGATGTACTAACGAGCCTTTTGCGCCAAAATGTGTACATAGCAACATTTTTGTTTTTTTTTTTATGGAAGTGTCAAACTTGACAATGGAATTGGGTAGGATCAGTCCATTACCGGCATATTTGCCAAGCCCTAGGTAGCAGTACATTACGAATAAAATAAAGTTAGTTTAGACCTCAGTTGACTTAAAACTTTCAATCTCAACATGACGATCAAGCAAAGGCAACCTCCACATAAGTCATCATCCCTGATATTAAGTTTTGTAATGTGGTTTTGTGGTTTCTTGGAATGTTATAGCCACTGAGTACCTACCTAATATACTGATCTAAGGCTAACGTATAAGTTGGTTTATTCTGTTGTTTTCATATTATTCCCAAAGCTTCTGCAATAAGTCACAAGTGATACTTGACTTTCATCACTGAGTATTGGCTTCCATTCCGAATTTATACTTCGTTCGTTCTCTGAGATTACAGAGCTGTGGATGGACCGTTTGAAGTGTCTCATTATCATTTATTGGAAATCCTGATTCATATCAGTTTCATATCACATTACCGAGTATATGAGTCTCAAAGAGCAAGAACCAGCAGAACTTGACATTATACTGTGAGCCAAGTTTGCTCTTCGCTGAGCTACGAGCTAATCTAGATTTTATGTCAGTAGCACAGTGGCCTGATGTTTCTATAGCCAATCGTAGCAACACCAAAATGTGTTGAACTGACCTTCCTCTCGTGGTGATCTGATATATCATCCGAGTAGTATCAAATGTCAAAAAACTTATCTCTACTCAGGCGTTAGGATTCGTCATAGACAGAAGGTAGAGCAATCTTAAATAAAAAGCTTGCCACTGGATCTAACAATTATTTCTTATTAGGTGGTATTGCCAGTCCACTCCACAGTCCATCATTGCTCCATCTTTGAAATGGATATCGATTTCTTTTCCATAGGTTCATTCTTCGGCGGTCAAATTGCAGGTAATGCTATTCATGAATACACGTCATCAAGTAGCTGATGCCTACCAACTCCGACTATCAGCCACTTCGAGATGATCACTGGGTGCTTAGAACATTGACCGTGTATTGGCAGTAGCATGTAGTCACACTAATAGCACACATTCTTTTTCTAAAAGGACAGACCTACTGGGCTGGACTTTAATGCGATAATAGATAATGGGTTCCGTATAGCAGGCTTTGCAGCAGTATGCAATACTGTGTTCTGCAGGACGAGGTTTTCACGACTTCGGTTCCACAAAACAACCTGGCTATCACCAAATGGCCAACCAAATCGGCCATGTCAATAGAATCTAGGCACGCTTTCCTGGATGAAAACACATTAAGAGGCGCAAACGTTAACTCTAACCATTTTTTCGCAACCAAATTCAGAGCTCGACAGTCCAACGAGAAAAATACTTTACTCGATATCATTGGTGGCTCCCATGGTGACGTTGCAGAAGCATTTATGACAAAAGTTGAAAAGTCGATTCGCATTGATCTTGTAGTTAACAAGGACAAGGCAAAGTATATGTCCTATAAACAAAGCAGCTTATTGCCTCCAGTTGGATGCATAGAACGACAGACGGACCTTGGACAAAATTTCACTGTTGTAGCAAAACAACTTTAATGAGTTCAAATGAAATATCTGCCATTAACGGTTCATACGGTGCTACAAACCTATAGCTTCTCCCTTCATTTGTGTGTGCGAAGTTATTATTTTTGCCGCAAAGAAGAGGAACTCTTGTTTAACCACGAATCCGAACGACATGCATGCCAATGTTACTCTTGGATGTTTGTCAGATTTTTGAGATAGGTGGAGAAGTGAAAAATGGTTGGTGTTGTTCAGGATTTGAACCAGGAAACCCGCACTTAGTATAGTCTAACTCACTTATCACTAGGCCACTGCACCTACGTCAGAGTCAACATCAATCCGACGAATGGCACGTTAGTGGAGATACTACCACGACTGACCCTAGAACACTGATGCTTCTTCGGTTTAATGAAGTAAATGGGATCAAAACTCTTCAAGACGATAACAAGAGCATCTCCAGATTTAAGGATCAAGCGATCGCGTATTCCAGAGCGCATAGACTGAATGACTGAAAGCAAGGTGCCCAATATCGAAGAGGATGGAATGTTGACAGAGACCCTAAACGGGCGGGGAGCCCATTAAATGAGTAAGATCATTCGTCTCTGTTCGGAAAAGAGCTATTGAATGGTTGATCAAAGTATAAGCAGGGATATATGTAAACGAAGTTCATGCTGTTCCCTAGGTATTTTGCTTGAATTTGTACATGTGTAGATAGAGGATCGGGATTCAGCTGTTTGTTTGACTATTACCCAAGGGTTGTGGCTGCTTATTCTTGAATGTATAAATCAAAATGTAGAAGGTTTAAAACTACCTCCAACACGGTGGTTGTGGTAGTTCTCATTGCACTGGTTACTTACTTACTTAAGTGGCGCTACAGTCCGGAATGAACCTGGGCCTCAACCAACATGCCTCTCCAATTAGCCCGGTCCTTAGCTAACTGCCTCCAGTTGCGCACTCCAAGTTGGTTGAGGTCGGTTTCCACTTGTGCGCGCCACTTAAGGCGAGGTCTTCCTCTACTGCGTCCGACGTCTGGCTGGGAATCGAAGACTCTGCGAGCCGGAGTATTGGTGTCCATTCGTTCTACATGTCCTAGCCATCTTAAACGTCCAATGCGGAGTTTTTTGACCAGGGGCATGTCGCTGTACAGCTCGTATAGTTCTTGGTTGAATCTTTGTCTCCATAGCCCGTCAACGCAAACGGGACCGAAGATTTTTCGAAGAATTTTCCTCTCGAATCTACCAAGGATTTCTTCATCCGCTTTTGATACGGTCCATGCTTCAGCGCCGTAGAGCAGGACTGGGATGATCAGGGTCTTATATAGGATCTCCTTAGTAGTTCGAGTGAGGGCTTTACTACTAAATTGCCTTCTTAGCCCGAAGAAACAGCGGTTGGCAAGAGTAATTCTTCGTTTAATTTCTGACGAGATGTTGTTGTCAGAGTTAATAGCGGAGCCGAGGTAGACAAAGTCCCGTACTACCTCAAAGTTATATCTGTCAATGGTGACGTTCTGTCCAATTCGTCGATGTTGTGTGTCCTTTCGTGTTGACAGCATATACTTAGTCTTACCCTCATTTACTGCTAAACCCATTTTCGCCGCTTCCTTCTCTATACTAGCAAACGTGGCTATGACATCACGTTGAGTCCTACCAATGATGTCAATATCGTCAGCGTATGCTAGTAGTTGCACCGACTTTTGGAAAATTGTGCCTCTGGTGTTGGCTTTGGAGTTTTGCACAATTCTCTCAAGAATCAGATTAAAGAAGTCACACGACAGCGCATCGCCTTGCCTAAATCCTTTTTTGGTATCGAATGTGTCGGTGAGGTCGTTTCCGACCCTGATGGGGCAGCGAGAATTCTCCATCGTCATCCTACACAAACGGACGAGTTTCGTCTCTATAAATGCTGTCATATGCGGCTTTGAAATCGATGAATAGGTGGGTATCGATTTGGACTTCTTGAGTTTTTTTCCAGGATCTGCCGAAGTGTGAAAATTTGATCGGTTGTGGACTTTCCTGGCCTAAAACCACACTGATAAGGGCCAATCAGGTTGTTGGTAAACGGTTTCAGGCGTTCACATATTACGGCAGATAGGTTCTTGTAGGCGATGTTGAGGAGACTTATGCCTCTGTAGTTGGCGCAGTTCAGAGGGTCTCCTTTTTTGTGGATCGGGCAAACGATGCTGAGGTTCCATTCTTCAGGCATATTTTCATCCGACCAGATTTGGTTTATGAGTTGGTGGATGTTACTTACCAAGTCATCTCCGCCGGCCTTATAGAGCTCAGCGGGAAGGCCGTCATTTCCGGCAGCCTTATTAAGCTTGAGTTTAGATATTGCTATCCTCACTTCACTCAGGTCGGGTGGTTGGCAGTTTTCGCTGTCGTTGCCAATATTGAATGGTTCGTTCTGCCTGACAGCGGAATGTTGTTCGTCATCGCCGTTTAACAGTCTGCAGAAGTGGTTCTTCCATATCCTCAGCATCGACTGTGTCTCAACTACAATATTTCCTTGTTCATCTCGACAGGATTCTGTTCGAGCCTTGTATCCTTGGCTTTGACGTTTTACACTTTGGTAAAACTTGCGAACATCGTTCCTGGAGTGGCACCTCTCTATATCCTCGATCCCGCGCTTTTCTTGCTCTTTTTTCTTCTTGCTGAAAAGCCGATGTTCTTCCCTTCTTCTTTGCCTATAGAGCTCAATGGCAGCTCTCGTCTTCACCTGCAGCTTAGCCTTGTAGGCCTCGTTCTTGGCTGCGAGCATCTGTCGGCATTCCTCATCAAACCAGGGGTTTCTTGCTGGTGGGCGCGAGAAACCTAGCACATCAGTTGCGGCTGATCTAATGGCCTGTTGGCATCGTTGCCATTGCTCTTCGACATTCGATGCTGGTGGTATGGTGTTAATCGAGAGGTTAAGGGATACGCGTTGTGCGAAGGTCTTGGCGGTCTCTTGCGATTGCAGTCTTCCGACATTAAATTTTTTTCACAGTATTTCTGGATTGTTGTGGCGTGGTGGATATCCGCATTCTTACCTTGGCTGCTACAAGGTAGTGATCCGAATCGATGTTAGCTCCTCGGAATGTTCGGACATCCAAAATACTGGATGCGTGCCTCTTATCTATCGCAATGTGATCAATTTGGTTGACCGTTCGTTGATCTGGAGACCGCCATGTCCCCTTATGGATATCGAGGTGAGGAAACCGTGTGCTGGCTATAGTGGCATTTCGTTCCGTAGCGAAATCAATTAGCCTAAGTCCGTTACCAGACGTGTTGTCGTGTAGGCTATGTTTTCCGACAATACTTCTAAAGATGTCTTCTCTTCCTACCTTTGCGTTAAAATCTCCCAGCACGATTTTAACATCGTACTTCGGTAGTCGCTCATAGGTTTTGTCGAGGAGCTCGTAGAAGCAATCCTTAGCTATATCATCTTTTTCTTCCGTCGGAGCGTGAGCGCATATAAGGCTTATGTTGGCGAATTTGGCCTTGATGCGGATTGTTACTATGCGTTCGCTAATGTCTTGGAAACATAAGACTTCTTGCCTAAGTCTGGCACTTATAACAAATCCGCATCCGAATAGTCGCTGTTTCTGCTCACTATAACACGGTCCGTAGTATATGTCACAGTTTTTCATCCTCTTTTTGCCCGGCCCATCCCATCGTATTTCCTGGATGGCAGTAATGTCTGCTTTGTAGCAGTTTAGGGCTTCCGCTAGTTGTTCGCCTGCACCTCTCCTGTTTAATGTTCTCACATTCCAGGTGCAGATACGAACGTCGTTGTCCTTTTTTCGTTTAGCAGGGTCGTCAACAATAAAATCCGTCCTTTCCGAGGCTATTGGTTGCTTCGTAACCATTTTTTTTTCTGTGGGTGGGTAGTTAGCCCAAAGCACAACCCCCAACCTGGAGGGCCAGTTCCAATTTATTAGATACCCCTAGGACACGGGGCCATCAGTATCCACTACGGGATTGAGCGCTGCCGTTGGCCTTTCGGTTCATCCGCCACCATCTCTGTTCAAGGGGCCTGACTAACCCTTGAAATTCCTAGACAACCTGTTGTCCGAATATGTCAGAGCAGCTCATCTAGGTTCGCCTGGGACAGCAAGGCCGGGTATTCATCCGTGCCATTCTCACCAGGGTGTTTATAGTGTTGCTGTTTTTCGTCGTGTTATCAACACTCGCACTTATCGTTTAGCAAGTCAAATCCGGTTGGATGAGACCAGTACCCGATGGTTACCACTTGGAGGTAAAGATAAGCACATTTGATGTGTAGTCAGAGTTGCAACACTGGGCATTGCCAAGTTAACGCCAATCAGAGTCTACCCTCGTTCTACAGCACCCAACCATCACTTAAGAGTTTATGTTCCACATAAACGCTGAAGTTTTACATAGAGCTTTGCACCAAACTCAATGTAATATGTGAACGCCTGAAACCGTTTACCAACAACCAGATCGGCACTCATCAATGTGGTTTTAGGATAGGAAAGTCTACAGCTGATCAAATCTTTACACTTCTGCAGATCCTGAAAAAAATGCTAGAAGTACAAATTGATACCCACCACCTATTCATCGATTCCAAGGCCTCATACAACAGCATTAATAGAGATGAACTATACAGAGTCATGTCTAGTTTTGGTATACCGCACCCAAACTCGTCCGTCTGTGTAGGATGACAATGAAGAATTCACGATAATCAATCAGGTTTGGAAACTACCATACCGACACAGTCGATACCATCGATTTAGGCAAGTCATTGCGCTGTCATGTGACTTCTTTAATTTGATTCTTGAGAGGATTGTGCAAAACTCCCGAGCCAACCGCCAAGTTCCCTTATGGATATAGAGGTGAGGAAACCCTGTACTGGCTATAGTGGCATTACGTTCCGTAGCGAAGTCAGTTAGCCTAAGTCCGTTACCAGACGTGTTGTCGTGTTGGCTATATTTTCTACTGCTAAAACTGTCTTCTTTTCCTACCTTTGCGTCAAAATCTCCCAGCACGATTTTAACATCGTACTTTGGTAGTCGCTCATAGGTTTTGTCAAGGAGCTCTTAGATGCCCATCCCATCGTATTGCCATCCAGGAGGCAGTAATGTCTGATTTGTAGTAGGTTAGGGCTTCCGCTAGTTGTTCGCCTGTACCTATCCTGTTTAATGTTCTCACATTCCAAGTGCAGATACGAACGTCGTTGTCCTTTTTCGTTTAGCAGTGTCAGTTCTTACCGAGGCTATTGGTTGCTTCGTTGCATATAGTTTTTTCCATGAGTGGTTTAAAGCAAAACCCCCAACCTGGAGGGCCAGTTCCGATTTATTAGATACACCTAGGACACGAACCACCAGTATCCACTACGGGATTGAGCGCTGCCGTTGACCTTTCGGTTCATCCGCCACCATCTCTTGAGATTCCTATATGACCTGTTGTCCGAACATGTCGAAGCAGCTCATCTAGGTGTACAGCTATTAAGCAAAGACTTATTACGAAGATTGCGCATAAATGCTGTCAATAAATAAAAGCGCCTTAGACTAAACAGTGTTGGTTGGCCTTGATTTCCAAGTGTTCGAAGGACTTTGTGATGAATTCTGCATCATTCTTATGAATTTTTAATTATCATGCCTCAGCTCGGTGTGATATTAACTTCCTTGATAGTAATTAGAAAAAGTGACTTTTTTATAAATATCTTTCTCAGAGCTATACTTTGTGAGAATTAATAATAAGCCTGAGAAAACCCATTCGATTCTTCTAGGTAATGGCATAAGTATTTATTTGATAAAACAGTCACATTTGGTTTTTTCCGATAATCTAAATATCTTTCGCAACAATATTATTATTTATTATTTAAATAATCACTTGCGATTGTATCTGCTATTGCACAATAGCCATTTGATAGTTGGAAGCATTTCAATCGTTAAAAGTCCCCCTCCCAATCGACGGATGATGATATCTAGCAAACGAGTGTACCGGTGTATCTTATTTGATTATTTTGCTGAAAATGCATTCACGATTGTGTGCGCGTCAATTTTACAATAATCATGTATTTGGTTATATAATCCACGAATAAAATACTAACAAGTATAGAACGTGCATTGTTAGCAGGTGCGCTCAACGATGGGATGATGGAGCGTTATTAAAATGGTTGTATGAATATTTTTTTTGTGATTCGATATTTGTATCTATAACATCACAACGCATTGAATGTAAGCCAAATTGAACCAATTTGGTATTGAAATTGAAATATCATTCTTTGACTATTTTTTTTATTAAGTTTCAATGCTAAAAACTTATGTACGAGTGAACAATAATACTTGTAGCGAAACAGAATGTAATGATGACAATAGATAATTATAGTTTTTTTTTATGCTTTAGTGATGGTCGTGTTTGATTTTATTTAAAATTTTGTGCTTGTGTCGATAAAGAGATAATTTAAATTAATTATATTTAAGTCGGCAGAATTGAATTGAACTTAAAATTTGAATAGGAGTTCGGGAACCAAGGTTTATAAAAACAAAACGCAATGTTAAATGCAAAATAAGCCATCCTGATCCAATCAATAAAATTAAAGTATAGAAAGACGATCAGTAAAGTATCGAAACAGTTCTGTGCCGAAATATGGGAAACAGCATTAGTATTTTCTTCAGACTTTCCAAAAAAAAACCTTCAAAAAGTAGGCGTGAATGATAAACTGTAAAGGTATTGTTTTTTTAAAATTTTATTTTGGCATGATCAAGATCGATCAGTTTTCGAAGTTGATCCGACAAACTTATATAAATGCAGGGACTAAAAATGCAACAGCATATACTTGGTATTGCATCAATGAACTGTTAAATCTTTTTTTCACCTTCCTTCTATATACATACTTGCAAATGTGGCTGTTACATCAAGTTGTCCAATCACGTTAATATATCGTCGGCGGATGCTATAGTAGTTGCACAGATTCATAGTTTTTGTGGCCATAAACTACACTAATTAGCCGATCAGGTTGGAAGGGATGTTGAGGAATCTTATGACTCTATAGTTGAAGCAGTTCAAAGGGTCTTCCCTTTTTATGGATCGGGAAAACCGTGGAAAAGTTACATTCCTTAGGCCAACGTTCACCCGAACAAATTTTTCTATAGAGTTGGTGTATGTATTTTTTACTAAACAATCTCCACCGGCTTTAAATAGCTCGACAGGAATGTCATAATTTCCGTTAGCCTTGTTAAGCGTGAGTTTAGACATTTCTATTCTACAACTTACTTAAGTGGCGTTACAGTCCATTATGAACCTGGGTCTCAACCAACATGCACCAACCAGTTCCAAGGATATAGCTAGGACACGGGACCATCAATATCCACTACGGTATTGAGCGCTGCTGTTGGCCTTTCAGCCTACATGCCACCATTTCTGTTCAAGGGGCCTGACTTGACCTTTAGATTTCTAGATGACCTGTTGTCAGAATTTATATCGACGCAGCTGATTTAAGTTATTAATTTTCTCCATCCTAACTGGGACTATAGACGCCACCAGTAACTCCATCCTGGGAGTTCTTCCACTGCAGCCTGGAAATGAATTATGTGCATTTGCGTGAGTGCTTGTATCCCCCTCGCTCTCATCTGCTGCCGGTAAGACTTTACACTGCAATTGAAATCCTATCTTCAGTCATGGTAGTAGGCACTGAAGGCTGAGAGTAGGAGTTGGTAGGCATCAGCTAGGTAAAAACTCATGGTTGCATATAAATCGCATTGCCTACCATTGGCCACTTAATTTAAATTTAGGACTGGTCACATTTGATGTTGAATAGTTCCTTCTTGCAGGCGATTGTATACGACTTTTTCTTTGTTGTGGGAGAAACCCAGCGCAGGAAGTCCGGCCGATATTATGGTTTATTAACGTTCGCTCACACATTTTGTCCAGGAGCTTGTAGAACAGGTACGAACGATATTGTCCTGTTTTTGTTTAGCATGGTCGCCAACGGTAATATCTGTCCTTTCCAAGGCTTTTGGTTGCTTCGCAATAATTTTCTTTTTCCTGAATCAGTAGTTAACACAAAGCACAGCTGATGGGCCAAGCCAATGTATTTTATATATTCCGCACTAGCCATTCTTACAAGGCTTTTTTTATAGTCTTGATCACGCAGCTATAATTTTATCAAATCAAATTCTGTTGGATGAGACCAATATCCGTTGGCTTGTACTCCTTGATGCACAATTGATGTGTATCCAAAGATGTAACAACTTGGCATTGGCAAAGTTAACGCCGTTCAGTGTCTTCTTTCTTTCTACAACACCCAACCTGGTGCGTACACCATCTTCGTAAAGTGAAGAATATACCGTCTGATTTAAGCAAATACATCTGTCAAAGGGACTAAGAGATTCATAAGGAATTCAGTTGTTCCCTCATGAATCTCTACATCCCTTTGCACAAATAGAACATTCATTAAAACAGTGTTTTGACTTTTTCCCAAATAGAAAGGATACATTTTCTGACACTCCGCTACTACAATTTTTCCCGCAAAATAGTGAAAATTATTATCAAGTTTGGACAAACTTTTATGTTTGCAGGTAAGCCTTGGATTCCTTGGATAAAGTTTTCTTTGATGTATACCTGCAACAGGATACCAAAATTGTTGATTGGTACATAATTACATATTCTATAAATTTCTCAAAAACTGTTGACTTGATTTAATTAAAGTGCAATATTTTGAGGCGATGTCTGACAAACATTGAACAGTATAAAACTGTCATGAGAAGCTTTACAGACCTGCCCTTCTGTCAAACTTTATATGGATTAATCATATAAACCAGAGATTATAAAAAGAGCCCATAGAAAAATGTTCATGGAAGTCAAATCGGACGATGGTTCGGGTTAGGGCAAATATAAAAAATGGAGTATCAGACGAACGGGAAATCCCATATTCAATGGACATATTTGAAAGTTTGATGGCCAGGAAAACGGGCCGAAATACAACTTCAGTCAAAATCACTTACTTTATCAATTATTTTTCAAAACAGCCGATTATTCTACGTTCTTCAAGGATAAAGCGTCCAACTGCATATTCGAACAAATTATAATGTTATTTGCTACTAAACTAAATTGACATTTTCGATGGGCTCATACATTGGCACACTATGTATATACCGTTCATTGACAATTGATTGTTATGCTTATCCATCTTTCGATCCGTAGCTCAAGGTACTTGTATCTTGAAATAGAATGATGAGCACCGAACGGATTTTGTTGACCTTGCTTTTTTTTACCAACATTTGCTTTTAATTCCTTTTCGGTCATACTTTTTGGATTTTTAGTGGACCCGAAAGAGCATAGATATAATCAAAAGTTTGCATAAAAACAGGGGATTTTAAGTGCTGTTTTTCAATTCGTATTATTTTTACAATGCATATCGTTATATAAGGTAGCCCGATTGGATATATTTAAAATATTTTGAAGGGGATCCATGAGCAATTGCCTAAAAGCAAAACGAACAGTTGCTAAAGCTGTGTTGAAAAAGTTCATTGAGTCGTTTTTCCAAAACCTGCCCTTGAGCTAGGATAGTGACATTTTATACACGAACTTTTAATGCTTACAGCAATCAACATTTTCAAAATCCGCCCACTTTCAGAAATTTAGAAAAAGTTTCTCAAAAATATATTTAGTAAATGTCTATAAGTCATCCAAATAAAGTGTTAAACCACACTCAATTTTTGCCGGCATTGTAATTGAAATATTTAGACAATATTATTGTGTACATTTTGTCTGTAGAATATTATAAACCAAATTCGTTTAAAGGAATGTTTATTTTGAGTATGGAATTATTCGCACAGCGATTAATATTCTTCTCATATATTTACTTTTTAAAAATCCTAAAATCAAACGCGCTATTAAAATGGGCAAGTTATTATAGTTTATATTTCGATTAAACACTTGAAGCGCTTAGAAGATAAAGGCCTTTCCAAAATTTGAGGAAACAGCTTTTAAAGTTGTTTACAATAAAAAGTATAAACCATATTTTGAAGTTAACAATATATATGGAAAAGAATGCACAAACCTAATACACAACTCAGGTATTAAAGGCGCAAACATCCATATATTCACGGACAGTCAAGCAGCTATAAAAGCCCTTAGCTCACACATCATTGACTCCAAATCAGTACTACACTGTTTCAACTCCCTCCAAACACTCAGTTCCAGGAACAAAACCAAATGGTGGGTCCCCGGACATAAGGGAGTTGAAGGTAACGAAAAAGCTGATGAACTAGCCAGAAAAGGTTCGGAAACCCCCTTCATTGGAACTGAACCTTTCTGCGCAATCCCCAAATCAGCCATAAATCTAGTCATAAAAAACTGGGAACAAAACAGATGTGTTTCATACTGGGGAAACATCCCTGGCCTAAGACAGGCCAAAAGAGCTATTCAGCTTTTCAAATCAGATGCCAACAAGATACTAAATCTTCGTAGGCATGATTTCCAAAAATATAGTAGGCTACCTAACTGGTCATCACGGTCTGCGATATCACCTAAACAAAATGCGTCTAGTCGACTCACCGGAGTGCAGACTATGTCTAGAAGAAGACGAAACAGCCGAGCATATCATATGTGAATGCCCGGCCCTTTACGGTATGAGAAGGGAATCTTTCTTCATGGAATTTTTAAGTCCCGAAGAACTGAGGAAATCTTCGGCTGAAAGTATTATCAGCTACATTAAGAAAGTAGAAACGCTACTTACCTAAAAAACATCTGACAGCAAGCACAATAGATCTTTTAGGTCGATGTGTATATTACTGCTTAGGCAGGTCAGAATTTAAAAAAAATGGAAAAGATTTGCAGCATTTGCAGGAAAATTTAAAAAAAAAAGTCGTTAAAAACCCTTTAATGTTTAAGCTTTGTTGTTGCGAGGATTATTTCTATTTCGAAGAAGAAATAAGCCCCGCGAGGGCTTGTTACTATGTTCTACTCCATATACTCAATCATCGATCGTTAAATTCCGATTTATATTTATTCACAACCAAGTGCGACCAACATTTTCATTAATCCTTTAGACACATCTTTGATTTATTGTTTGCATTTAATTATAATTTCAAGACCTAATCAACGATTCTTATCCCAAACCCTAGCAGATTATCAAGCAGATGTTCCATTCAATGCTACACTCATCAGTCCTTTAGTATCCAAACATTTCACTTGAATTAAATTCTACGAATCCCCGACATCCTTTGGTAAAATATTAATACAAATACGTTCGCGGCAGGAGCAAGGCATCCTCATTTTTGGCCATCGAATGCGATAGCAAATGGTACACATACGCCCGAGGAAACTGCTCACAGATGGGTTGAATGCTATAGCTGCCGAGTGGATACAAATCTACGTCGAGTAGAATTGTACAACTGCCTTTTGCTCTCTTGCCATTGTTATGACGATACCAATACCAACATGATAATCACTTCCCAGAAAGGAATTTAATACACATCCAGCAGCAGTACTTTACTGCGTTCTGGCACATGCTTGTGATACTCATTACATTATTGATTTCAGACTTCACGACTTTCGACTGCAAAGCCTTAATTTTTAAACCCTTTGTGTGCGAGTTTGTGTGTGGATTTAATTTTACTCTTGGAATTAATTTCGAAGAAGCTATTTGCAGCCACAGAATTTAAATTGAGTGTCGATAAACACTTATTTCAAATTGAAGCTTTATATTTTGTGAATGGGTTGAGCAACCGCGGTTGATGAGTTTGGTCTATAGGACCAATTTGAACAGGTAAGCGGGATCGGATGAACTAAGTGGTGGGGCCCGATTGCGAGTATAAGAATGGAAGCGGCCTTAATTGGTTAAGCAGTATCACCCATGGACGAATCATACATATTGTCGTACTAGATAGCTGTACGTTATGTATGAGATATTAAGCCGCTCCTTAGCCACTCCTCAATGAAGATCCGCTGTGATGCTCTTGGAGTATGTAAATCTCTTATTCATAAAACATTAAGCTGTATTTCCCCAGAATTACGAAAGTGTGGGATGTACTATGCCCCTTTTTATCTCCTGTCTCTGTAGATTTAGTTTCAATTCATATTTAGTCCCTTAAAGAATATTTCAGATAGTGATTATATCTTCAAGATTCATATCCAACTTTTTTGTAAGATTTTGCAGCCTATAAGGTTGTTAGCTATATTAAGTAAGGTTTACGGTGCGATTAAATACACTCCAGTTACGTAATATAAGGTCATTGTGATACCCTTCAGTAGGGTTGTCATGCGTATGGGCTCCTGTTCACTATTGAGCCATTCCGATGTTCTTAGAAACCTGTTCATATTGGCCATTATGCATTGAATTTATTTTTCGACTTTTCTTAAAGAGAATGACTTTTCCTAAAGAGAAGAGAAGAGAAGAGAAGAAACCGGGAATTGGGTTGTGCGATGATTTCATACACATCTTCGTAGATGGACAATAGTGAGATTGCTGAACTCTTTTTAGAAACGTGGGACAATAGCTTGAAGCCCTTGTCATCGAAATCCTTCAGTTTAACAACGGGGAAGAATTGCTACTGTAGCTGCTACGGTAGAGGATATAAAACACGCGATTTCACAAGAAATTTGTGTGCTTAAATGGGTATCCGATCCAATTAGAATTTTGCCAGAAGCTGCTTCAATTAGTACACGGGGACGATTCCATGGTTGTATTCTTATGTCGGATGAAGCCAACCTCGACTTAAATGGCAATGTTAACAAGCAAAATTGTCGAATCCGCAGTGAGTCACAAATTCTTCATGAAATAGAACTTCATCCAGTTCGAGTCGAGGTGTAAAAAATTAAATATGGCATTTGCGGCCTGTATAGGGCCTCAAACATAGCTTCTCCCTTCATTTGTGTGCCACAATGAAGAGGTCCTCTTGCTTAATACCTAATCAGAAATTTGAGAAGCTTCTCATGACAGTGTTACTCTTGGATGTTTGTCAAACTTTCACAAAAAAAAACGAGTGGTGGGTGCACGACTGGGTCGTACGCAGCTTTCTCTTTCACAGCGAGTTAGGCGTTAAATCAAATAGTATGCATTTTGATTATTAATGCTTAAAATGATATAAATAATGTCGAAATGTGATTATACGAACGTTTTCTCCAAAATGATGATTTTCCGTTATTGGCCAAAACTGAAAATTCCGTTTAGTGATAGTTGGGCTAAAACTAATTATGTGGGATTGTTTCAAACTATAATAGTAGTATATATATTAAATTTCATTCAATTTGACATAGCAGTTTGCGAGAAATTAACAATTTTCTTTATATGGCCTAAATGACAAAATCCGTTATATGGATTTTCTCGCAAAAACTGGATATGCAGTTTTGTTGGAACTAATATGCTTATAGTATATATAAAGTTTAATCAAAATTGTTGGAGCCGTTTTTGAGAAAATTGAGGTTATGTGTAATTTTTATATGGCAGGTACCGTTATTAACATGGCTAAAAGCAAACAAAAAAAATGGCCTAGAATTATGACCAAAACAAACTTGGATACGAAGTTTGAAGAAAATTGGCCAAGCCGTTCAGGCTGGGGAGACCATTACGGACAGACGGAGCGACGGACGGAATTCCAAAAACCACTTTTTTAGGCTCCGCTATCATCGTAATGTTAGAATCAATCAAAATCTCGAGGTCGAAAATTTTCACGAAAACAATATCTTTCTCTTTGTAAGAGAAAGTAAAAAATACATCACTTTCGGGATTTGAACCAAAGATCCCACGCTTAGTATTCGAACACATTAACCACTCACAAAGTCACAGTGAGAGGTGCAGTTTCTTCAAGCTGTATTTTCGGATACTAAAGGTCCGAACTGGTGGCCATTATTTTTTTCAGACTTACGCCGGAAAAGAATTCCTTTTAGTTCTGTCTGATTTCAACAAGATGAAGCAAGTTATCCTCACGTTAACATGCCTGGTGTGGCTGAATTACAACAAACATTTCTAAAATCATTTCCAGAAACTCTTCGTTTCGTTTTTCACCCCGGTCTCTTACGTGACTGCACCGGATTTTTTTCTTGTGGATGCATTTGAAGTGGGCACCAACCATCGCTGGTGCGATGAACTGCCGCGCAGAAGGCCTGGGTTCGATTCTCAGACCTAATACGCCGCAGTTCATCACTATCCAGCTTGGCCACATTAAGCAGCCATAAGAATCGTTGAATCCTAGCTTTCAAATACCTCAAGCGATTCCGATTTTTATACCCTATCCCATAGGGGTATATTAGTTTTGCTACTTAGTTTGTAACATAGAGACATAATTTTGCTACATATACCTCAAAGTATATGGATCGACTCAGAATCGCTAGCTTAGTCGAATTAGCCATATCTCCGTCCGTCCGTCTGTCTATTCGTCACCGATTTTTGGGCCTTAAATTTTGAGCTAGGATAATGAAATTTGGTATATAGGATCATCGTCCGTGCCACCAGAACAAGTGTAAAATTTTTTTAAATCCGCCCACTGCCACGCCCCCTTTTTAGGAAAACGTATTTTTTGGCCAAACCGTTTTTTGCCACGCCCACTTTTTAGGGGCGTTTTTTTATAAAAAACCTTTTCCGGTCAAATTTTAAAATTTTCGAAAAAAGTTTTGATGCACTATCATTGGTAGTATTAATGTGAACATTTCGTCAATAGACCATTTTAACCCACGCCCACTTTTTAGGGGCGTTTTCTTACAAAAACCATTTGTATGCCCTACCCCAAGGTATATGCAATAGAAAAACGTTGTTTTTTGTAGAACCATAAAAGAATTTGATAAACCTTCTGAACATTATGTTGTGACAACGTCATTTACAATACGTTATGCCCATAAAGACCACATTTTTTGGAAAATTAATTTAAGGATGGGATGGGATAGGGTATTAAACGATCCGCACAGCGGATTGTAGCCTTCTCATATGTTTTAATGACTTTTGCTGTTTCAAACGACAAAGCTGTATTAATTTTAATGAAGTCCCGAATTACGTGATCGCACTAAAGAGCGCCTGGCGATCTTAAAATCGATGAAATGATCATGGACTTGAAATTCGATAAACTTTTCTAGGACTCGCCTTAGTGTGAAAGGTAAGTCTATGGTCGATCTGCAGGGTAGAAAACCACACTGGTGCGTGCCGAAAAGTGAGCTACAAAAAGGCTTCAGATTAGGAAACTTTACGTTGGATAGGATCTTATATGTGTCATTTGGCAGCAGGGTTATTTGTGTTCCTACTTTGAAGTCATCTGGCATTTGTTTGGCTTTTTTTTGAGAATTGATGTATGTTGTTCTTGTCGCGAGACTTTTTGATTTCCCTGAGCTGGCGGTGTCAGTTTTGTATTGTTGCGCCCTCATATATGCCTCTTGGACACCTTGTTTTGGTACCGCCATATATGTATCATCACTTACAGGCATATTTTCAGTGTTGTATTTGTATTTATTAATATTGCCATACTATTTGGTTGAGGTCATACAGTCGTTGCTTTTAGACTCTTCGAATCTCCGGTTCACTAAGGTGACCAAGGCGACTTGAAGTCTCTTCTTTGAGCAATTGACTCTGAATTTGGCGTCGGCAACAAAATTGTTAGAGTCGAAGTTTGCCTATGTACATGAATGTATGTACATTCATCTAAGATCCTGGATGCGTGCCTCGCAACAATGTTCGATTTGGTTGGCGTTTCGACCATCTGGAGATCAGCTGGTTCTTATATAGATTCACAGTATTGCACGCTGTTGCAAAGTTAGTTCGCAATAAAGTCGTCGAGTATGATTTTTACATTGTATTCTGGATTTGTGTACACTCCGTGAAGAAGGTCGTTAAATCCCTTGATGGAGTCTTTAGCCTTACTGATAGAGGCGTTTAAAAATTAGAACCTGAATTGCAAAACGTTACTCTGGTGCGGATCACTACCCAGCGTAACGTCAATTACTCTAAACCTGAGCCTGCTCCCCAATGAATGAATCCGCAGATTAATTTTTTATAAAATCTCCTAGGGTGTTGCGTGCGTACCGCATCCATACATGTGCAGCCTTTGATCTGTTAAAGATGCCGCTATAGTGTTTTGTCATTTCAAGTGTTAGACTTCTGGACAAATCTAGTTGTTTTCATCACGAGGTGCCAAAATGTTCATCACAGTAAACTGAAAATCTAACAATATTTTAATGATAAAACGAAAACAAAGTGATTTGAAGTCATCTCACCCTAAAGCACTTATTTTATTCATTTTGACTGACCCAGACCTTCAAGGCAGTAACCTTGATCTTAAACCAGAATTCAAAAAACAAACAACACGTCAGCGCACTCAAAAATCTTGCTAATTAAAAACAAAACTTCAAATCAATCGTCCACATGATTATATAGAATCTCAATTCTTTACAAAATGATTCATTTTAAGGCCCATAAACATCTGAACACCTAATTCCAGGAAGCCTTAGCTAAACAAAAACCACTTTTCAACTAGACAAAACAAATAGAAAAAAAAAAACAATTAATCATTCATTCGAAAAAAAGTAAAAAAAACACTTAATTCTCCCAGCAGCTTTTGAATACAAATTCTGACGTCAACTTCGGCTTCGAGTGGCATTAATCCAACGCGCGCCCAATATCCCCCTCCGGCGCGGCTCTGACTCTGGCCAGAAAACCATTCAAAATCTTGACTCGTATTCAAGCGAAAAGTACCACCAAGGAGCGCTACAGCTATAGCACTGCGGTGAGCATGAGTATGAGAGTACTGCACAGGCACACTGCCACCACGAAACAACTGTTTCTGTGTGACGACGCGATGAGGTGCAATCCGGTGCCTGGTACAACGAATCTGCGACACACAAAACGCTATAGAATCACGCGTAAAACAATTCTCCGATAC
Organism: Rhingia campestris; assembly: GCA_932526625.1. Lineage (NCBI taxonomy): Eukaryota > Metazoa > Arthropoda > Insecta > Diptera > Syrphidae > Rhingia > Rhingia campestris. The sequence goes on along the minus strand of OW052182.1, from coordinate 46,186,628 downwards.
AATGCACACGGTCTTTTCGACGGATGGCAGATCGGATAGTCGTGCAGTTCACCCGCCTGCAGCTTCTTCATCTTTTCCTCTCATCCGACGACGCGACGTACTGTTGATTAGGTTTTCCCACTTTTTTAATTTTTTTTATTACCAACAACCGGCTTGACGTTGTGTGGTTTAAGCGGTAATTCCAAATTTCAGCAATAATTAGCATTAACGAATTAAATACGAGTGAGGAGGCTATGTATCTATAGCTGTTTTCCCACAAGCGAATCGAATATCTTCAAGTACAACTACTTGCTGCTTATGTTATAGATTCTAATTTATCGCGATGAATCCGTGTTGGGATTAGATTTTTGAATGACAGCATAATTTGCTTCCCGGTTTGAAGGCGGCCCGGCCGTGCAGCTATTATTCAGACGGATGGAGTTAATTGTTGCGCCGTGTCAGGGAAGACGGCAGTGGAAGTGATTGAATGAATTGACACGTGAAAATGCATGATTTAGCAGTTGGACGCGGAATGAAGTGGATGATCGAAAGTGGAAGGTCAGTCAGAGTAATATATCATGAAAAACTGCTGCGAAGCTTGTCATTTAAGTATTTTTGTTCTATACAAGTTGGCTAAAAAGTGTTTTTTTTTTTCGTTTGTTAACAACAAAGGTGGTCCAAACATACACAATTGATGTGGTTTACTTTAAATTTATATAGATTCATTAATTTTTATTAAAGTTATTTGCAAGGAATTTAAGTTTTTTTTATCACTAAATAATATAATATAATACATGAATATCGGTCAAGTGGGCTTATGTGGGTCAACTGGGCTTAAGTCGGTTAATGCACATTTGAGGTAATTTTCCACGTTTTGGCGAGAACTTCGGCCATAGATGCTAGCACTCTCATCGGATATACTCTTTGAAAGTTTGCAGAGTCTGAAGTTTGTCTAAGTCATCCGTGGTCCCAAAACAGACAATCTGAGGCGGACCCCTAAGTCTTTCCCATAACGCGCATCACTTAATCTCTCGGTTACCAAAAAACCAATATCATCTAACGTCGAAGCACAATCTGGTAACGATGTGCTAGGTTTCTCGAGTTCACCAGCAAGAAAGAGTGTGCCGCAGGTGAAGAAGAAACATGTAACTTCTTTAATTTGATTCTTGAGAGGATTGTGCAAAACTGCCAAGCCACAGACGACATTGACATCATTGGTAGGACTCAACGTGATGTCATAGCCACGTTTGCTAGTATAGAAAAGGAAGCGGCAAATGAGGGTAAGACAAAGTATATGCTGTCAACACGATAGGACACACAACATCGACGAATTAGACAGAACGTCACCATTGACAGATATAACTTTGAGGTAGTACGGGACTTTGTCTACCTCGGCTCCGCTATTAACTCTGACAACAACATCTCGTCAGAAATCAAACGAAGAATTACTCTTGCCAATCGCTGTTTCTTCGGGCTAAGAAGGCAATTTAGTAATAAAGCCCTCACTCGAACTACTAAGGAGATCCTATATAAGACCCTGATCATCCCAGTCCTGCTCTACGGCGCTGAAGCATGGACCGTATCAAAAGCGGATGAAGAAATCCTTGGTCGATTCGAGCGAAAAATTCTTCGGAAAATCTTCGGTCCCGTTTGCGTTGACGGGCTATGAGGACGAAGATTCAACCACGAACTAAACGAGCTGTACAGCGACATACCCCTAGTCAAAAAACTCCGCATTGGACGTTTAAGATGGCTAGGACATGAAGAAAGAATGGACACCAATACTCCGGCTCGCAGAGTCTTCGATTCCCAGCCAGACGTCGGACGCAGTAGAGGAAGACCTCGCCTCAAGTGGCGCGCACAATTATAAACCGACCTCAACCAACTTGGAGTGCGCAACTGGAGGCAGTTAGCTAAGGACCGGGCTAATTGGAGAGACATGTTTGTTGAGGTGCAGGTGCATTCCGGACTGTAGCACCACTTTAGTATTTTGATGATTTTGAGTCAAACCATATACATAAAAACGACTTGTCAAAACTGATGTTTTGGCATTGGGTACAACAAATTTTGTGAATATATCATTAAGATTCAAAAATCTAGCATCCTTATTGAAAAGCTCTTAATTTTATATGACTGTTATAGCTTTAATTTTCTCTGATGTTTTTCATTTGCATTCGAACACATATTTTCAGAAGCTTTGATGGCTACTAACTTTTAGCCAACTTTTACCAACATAGCCATTAGGTTTAGGATTACGATAACCACGATAACATTTCATACGTCATGCTTTATTATTCCCCACTAACTTTGAATATCGAAATTGTCTTAAAAGTTAGCAAAGGGAAAATATGTTCATAAACCCCCCTTTAAAGTATCTTGATTTGGTCACTTATTTTTAAACATTATCAGTATCCTATTAAAGTCCTTATTAATAAACACAAGCTTGATAACCTCTCAGCCTGTCAAATTGATTATAAGTTTCACTTTACAAACTTTTATTTCACATTAACTCCGAAAGTGAGTCTGAAAACCTCCATAAACCATTAAGAGGAGAACTGAATCTATAAACGCATTAAAATAAATGAAAAAAAAAGTTAATACAAATCTGAAAAGCCATCAAACTCGAGAGGCTAAACTGAAATTTTTTTTTTTAAATACCCACTCTTACAACCATCTTCTGGTATGGATGAGGAACAGCAAACAGATAGTCATATAAAATTGATGACGGGCAAAAGGGAAGTTCTAAACTTTTTAATTACTCTCGAAATTGTATGTTTGACCGTATAGGGGTAGTCAGTGGGTACCATACCTACCTCCATCACTCGTCTAGAGATGGCTAGTGATTTCTGCCGCGATAACTCTACAAACTTTCCAGGCATAGCCCGACATAGTCATGGTACTTAACGGTAATGGCGTAATGTTTGAGTCTAATTGAGTTTTATATCAGATTTGTGATGGTGATATTCAGAAAAAGTTTTATTTTTATGTTGGCATAGTCAAGGTCCGTCCTGAAGTGTGTCGTCTATGGCTTGCATGCAATATTACTCTGTCTGGGAAAATGTGAGGATGTGCCAATGGAAATAGGAAAACTTTGACAATTTGTGAAATGTATGACAATAGAACATAATGGTCGTGTGCAAAGGTTATTGAATTTAATTGCTGTTGGACTAACATTTCCCACAAGTTAGATTGTACTAGCTGGTGTGTTTTGTTTAATGGTGATACAGACTTTTGAAGAAAAGGTTTAAAATCGTTTAGCATGGGAGAAAGAATAATGACTTGCTGCGATAAAAGATGGCAGACAATGTGATTATATGCAAGCACAAGCGTCTTCCCTTAGCTATGGTGTTAGTTCCATGGGTGCAACTGATGAGAGCGAGGAGGAGGTACGTCCATACACCAAGGCATCTCTTCCTTTTTCAAGACGGAAATTGAGAAATTCCAAAATTGAAGTCAACGCAACGGTGGCATCTACAGTTCCAGTTGTTGTTGTTCTTTAATGGCGCTACTGTCCGGAATGAGCCGGATCCTTAACCAACACGCCTCTTGAATTAGCCCGGTCCTTAGCTTAATGCCTCCAGTTGCGTGATTCAAGTGGGTTGAGGTCGGTTCTATTTGTGCCCGCCGCTTAAGGTCACGTCTCCCTGTACTGCGTTCGAAGTCTGACTGGGAATAGAAGACTCTGCGAGCCGAAGTATTAAGTATTGCTGTCCATTAGTTTTACATGTCTTATCCATGTTAAACGTTGAATTCGAAGTTTTTGACCAGGTGTATGTCGCTGTACAGTTCGTATAATTCTCGGTTGAATCTTCTTCTTTTTTTGAAGAATTTTTCTCTCAAAATGACCAAGAATTTCTTCATCCGATTTTGATACTGTTCATGCTTCAGCGCGCGCCGTAGAGCAGGACTGGGATGATCAGGGTCTTATATAGGATCTCCTTAGCAGTTCGAGTGAGGGCTTTAATACTAAATTGCCTTCTTAGCCCGAAGAAACAGCGGTTGGCAAGAGTAATTATTCGTTTAATTTCTGACCAGATGTTGTTGTCAGAGTTAATAAAAGAACCCAAGTAGACAAAGTCCCGTGCTACCACAAAGTTATATTTGTTAATAGTGACGTTATGTCTAATTCGAAGATGTTGTTGCAGCTCTGGTGTTGGCTCGGGAGTTTTGCACTCTCTCAAGAATCAAATTGAAATGGCAGCGCATCGTCTTGCCTAAATCCTTTTTTGGTATCGAATGTGTCGGTGAGGGCGTTTCCGATCCTAATGGAGCAGCGATAATTCTCCATCGTCATCCTTCACAAACGGACGAGTTTGGGCGGTATACCAAAACTAGACATGGCTCAGTATAGTTAGTCTCTATAAATGCTTTCGTATGCGGCTTTTAAATCGATAAATAGGTGGTGGGTATCGCCGTTCAGAGGGTCTAATTTTTTGTGGATCGGGCAAACGATACTGAGGTTTCATTCTTCAGGCATACTTTTATCCGACCAGATTTGGCTTATGACTTGATGGTTGTTACTTACCAAGTCATCTCCGCCAGCTTTATAAAGCTCAGCATGTCCGTCATTTCGGGCGGCCTTATTAAGCTTGAGTTTAGTTATTTCTATACTCACTTCACTTAGGTCGGGAAGTTGGCAGTTTTCGCTGCCGTTGCCAATATTGAATGGTTTGTTCTGCCTGATAGCGAAATGTTTTTCATCATCGCCGTTTAACAGAACGTGTAGAAGTGGTTCTTCCATATCCTCAGCATCGACTGTGTCTCAACTACGATATTTCCTTGTTCATCTCGACAGGATTCTGTTCGAGACTTGTGTCCTTGGCTTTGACGTTTTACACTTTGTAAAACTTGCGAACATCGTTCCTGGAGTGGCACCTCTCTATATCCTCGACTGCGCGCTTTTCTTGCTCTTTTTTCTTCTTTCTGAAAAGCCGGTGTTTTTCCCTTCTTCTCTGCCTATAGAACTCAATGGCAGCTCTCGTCTTCACCTGTAGCTTAGCTTTATATGCCTCGTTCTGGGCTACGAGCATCGTTCGGCATTCCTCATCAAACTAGGGGTTTCTTGCTGGTGGCCGCTAGACCACATAGACCACGCGGACCACGTAGACCACATATTTTACGAAAACTATTTTGGTTCAACTTTATTACCAAACACAATAGGTACCCATTCTGTAAAATTTTGTCCGATTCATGCCGCACTTTTTATTTTAAGTGAGCTGTTGAATAACCTCTATACCATGGTGTAATAAAAAAAATACAACCAATAAATCATTTTAAAAGCTTTTGACTTTCTCATGAAATATCAATTAATGTCAGCATGGAGTTTTTATTTACATTCAAAAGGATAACGCACCAGCATTGATCATTGATGCAGCACATGCAACAAATATTCATGATAAATTATAATTACCTTGGAAATTTATTAAAACGCATCCATTAAATTATCCTCCTGGACTTCCCCAACCCTTTCCAATTTTTACACTGGATAAATAAATGGAACGAAAATATTTAAAAAGGACTTGAGCACACCCAGTATCAGCAGCGTCAATATCATCATATAGGTCATTATCATAATAACCAGCCCCTGTGGCAAGGATAAAATGTGCGTACATGAAATGCCTAGCAACTCCCATCGATATTGCTAGTAAAAGCTGGCAAATGTTGACACTTTTAGCATGAAAATCCACCGAAGCACCCACCCTCGGTAAATCACCACTCTGACACCGCATCGATAATGACGGAGTGACAACGCGTCAATTGGATGGACTCTTTATGGCATGAAAAGGACGAAAGCAACTCCCCAGTGGATGATAAACAAAACGACTCGTCTTTGATCTGATGCGGGCTTACAAAATAAGAGCTCTGCCCGACTATCCGTTTTACTGTGCATTAACATGCGACATCTTTGTCATGTTATACGCCTTTAGCATCCCATACAGAGACACAGGACATCGATTCGGAACACCAACCTCTTCAAATCCTACTTACATCCCTATTAGACAAGAAACCATTTCACGTGCACAGCCATTGATAGCTTTACACTGACACTGTAACATTCTCACTTTGGCATGCATCAAGTTTTAGTGCACTTAACGACTTGCATAATCTACAAACGGGAGCAATGGTTAGGGTATCAGTCACCCTTACATCCTAAGCACCTACATTCTGGGTTCATGTTATCACGTCACCTACGTTATCCTTTAGTTCGAGAAGTTAATGGGATACACAGCGGATCGGATCGGTTACTTGCTAGTGGGCGAGAGTATCTGAGGATATATCGGCGCGGATTAACGTGAGTAATTGGTTTCGATACCATTGATTTTGTTGTTGTAATTTATTTAAGATTTTATGGACTGCACTTCCGGTAGCAAGTTTAAATTACATTAAGTGAACATACTGACAATGGTTATATGTTTGTGGGGGATACTTTGTTCCAGTCGCTTGCAAATGACGCATTTGTTGACCAATTATACATTCGACGGTGAAGCATGTATGCGGGCCTCAATCAAATCTATCGATGATGGTTCTTAAAGGTTTTGTCCTCCTTCTTATTGAAGCGAACGATTGCATCTCGTAGCTTATAAATGGGCGTGGGGTAAATAAATCTTCAGATACTTAATCTGTGGGCAGAGATCGGTGGCTTATGAGGGGAAATGTCTTGCGATGTCTAGGTATGATATGGACTTTGCTATGAGGGTTTGTTTTCGTTCCATTAATTCCTTCCTACGAAGGACTGAAAAACATCCAAGACTGCACAACTATCGTAAGAAACTTTTCAAACTTGCTGTTCGGAAAGAGCGTTCCATTCTGTGTGTCAAAAATATAACAACACACCCACAAATCAGTGCTACTTTTGAGTATAAGCCCATTATATGGGCTGTTTTTTTATGAGATTTCCATATTGAAATCGAGGTATTTGGATGGTGTTAAGGGATTGCTAGTCAAATGATAAGCAATTTGATTACATAAAATTAGAAGTGACACTCTGTCTCCATGGGTCGATCACCGGTGAGACAATGCAGCTTTTCATCCTCTTCAATCCTGGGCACGTCGCTGCAAGTTATTATGTTCAAGCTATCTTACATCCGCGATCGCTTGATTCTTAAACCAGAGGTTCTGAAGGGTCGGGATTCGAAGATTCTTTTGGCTTTATTATTGTTCACTCGCTCTATGTGGCTAAGCTATGTGTTGTTACCTTTTGTACTTCATTCATCATAGAGTTCTAGGTTGTATCTTTTCCTCCATTTGACGTCCTCGAAGAATTTTTCATCCGGAAGTGCCTAATATTTGCTCTGGATTCCTGTTTACTGGCCAGCACTCGGCGCCGTAAAGTAGTGCTGGATGGATTAGCGTTTGGTAGATCAAATGTTTGGACTTTCAGGTTAAGAGGATCTAATTAGTTTTACTAAACCGAAACAGATTGGGTTTCCTAGGGAAAGTCTTCGTGATATCTCCACTAAAATGTCATTCGTGGGGTTCCTGTGCGTCAGTTACTATAGGTTTCCATTGTTATTTCGTAGAGCCTGCTTTACTACTTTGAAGCCAGCTGCCAGTTGTTTGGCTTTCTTTAATTGACGAATGTTCTTCTTGTCGCAAGGCTCTTCGATTTTCCTAAGCTGAGGGGGTGTGTGTTTTTTTTCCTATGCAGGATTTTATTCTTTCCCTGCGATTGGTTCGGTACCCTTTCCGTGCGGCTCGTGTCATCTCTTTTTGGTACTTTTAAAAATAGCATAAAAATAGCTCTGACCTGCTAAGTCTTCGATTCCCAACTATATGGCCAACAAAATGAAAGAAGTTTTGTTGTACCTTAACTGTTTAGATAGCTAGTTGGTCTCTAATTGGGAAGTAAAACTTTTGTGTTGAAGCTTAATTGTCTGTCTCTGGCTGACTCTTATCGTGTACTCTGAAAATTCATATATAGCAGGTTGTCAAAATAACATGGTTTTTGCAATGCAAAAGTGAGTTGATAAGCCTGGGTTCATGAGAAATAAAAAATAAATAAATTTTTGGCGCAACAGGCTCGTTAGTACCCAGGGACAAGCTTTCTCACAACCATTCATGTCTGCGTGTGTACGATGGTGGGAGCTCTTATTTTATGCCGAATCCGAACGGCTAAGTTAAGATAATCTATTCTTGACAATTGATACTAGTCGGATGATTTGTCAGATCATCACGAGAGGCGGGCCAGTGAAAACCTTAACAATCAGCTCAATTTATCGAGGTGTACTCCACTGTCTTCCTAAGCCAGTCCCTGCATGGAAAATACCTAGGAATAGGTGGTTGGACCAAATCCAACTTCATTCTTGAACTCATCCATATGCAGTCCCTCATATCTTTTTATTGAATGTGAAAAATTTTAAAAAGTAAAAAAATGTATATTAGGAGCAGAAATTACACTACACCCACTTAGGGAAATTGAAAATGTATATCTTGACACATATGCTTATTATCTATTACCGACAAATAAAAACAACAATGTGCAGGTAAACCGATGTGAAAAAATGCCTCTCCAGGTTTAAACCAATGCAACAAAGTTTCCCTTTAAACTGCTTATGCTGTCTTGTTTTTTTAAAGAATTGCATTCATGTACAGAGGACCAACCTTGGCCAACACTCTGCCATTTCCACGTCAACTAATTGTTTATTCAAAGCTTACACAAAAGTGCCGCCTTTCCTTTCAATTAAGCAACCGCATTAATTAAATTCCCCGCCTAAACAGTTAGAAAGTCGTTTTAAAGAGAATATTCAATTACTTCCGCTGGTTAGCCCACGTGGCGTCCACATTGCTGGTAAACATTCGTCGTGGCCAACAAACCACTCAAAGTCCTCTTTACTCCTAAAGAGACCCAGGTGCACCAAGCAATTTCTCACCCGCCCTAAATCGTTTCTTCTTGCCATCGCTAATTCTCCAAGAGGATTGGGAAAAGTTCCTCTCCACTCCTTTTTTTTATCTTGTATTTTCACAGCTGGATGAAGCATCTTTGGTTGCATTGCGTTCCACGAACGCAGAGGCCAAGTCGAAGAAGTTTCAGGTCCTTATAATAATTGCGAATATAAAGCGGAAATTTCAATAACAGTTGGTGTAATACCTCAAGGGTTATCCTGACGATGGAAATTGGTAAAACTTCGTGTAAACTTTATGCAGTTGAAGCAAGTCCAAGTCTTGGCATAGACATACCTAAGGCCGAGCATCGCATTTGACTCCTAATACGCACAAAGGGTACACTCACTGTGTAAGTAATTTCGACTCCTAGGACTATGCAATTAATTTCAAAGTCAATATGACAAGTTGTTTATTATTGTTGCATAGTCTTAGGCGTTGATAGTATAACAATTTGGAGAATGTTTAGTACTACCTGTGTATGGATGGCTTGAATAAAAGTTTTACTTATTGGATTGCAGTTCAATTGGGTAATGAAATTCATTATTCCCAGCCCTTTTTTAGTTTGGTGGCTGGGAGTTGGAATTCCTGCATGGTGGGCGATAATTCTTCATTTGTTGTGCTCTGATTATTTATCTGAGAAGTTTTCTTTAATTCCTTTAACGTTTGCAGAAAGGCTCAGACGAATTCAACAAAGTTTCGAAAATAGTTCTTAAGTGGAAAACTTACATTCGGTGTTCTTTTAAACTAGGTCAGAGGTAATTAATGACGTAATGTTGGTGTTTGAAATTGTGGTAATAGGTTTATGTGAAAACTAGTAAAGCTTTCGTAAGTGATACATTCGAAAATGTAAACGCATAATCGCAACCGCTTATTTTATTTTTTTATGTCGATATTCGATATCATCCTAATATGTGATATCACCCCTAGGTTAATAACGATAATGTTCCTCATTCATCATCACATTTAGGTTAGGTAGACCCATATTGCTAACCTCATCAACGAGACAAATGGACGATGAATTAAGTAGATCAAATATATTAAGAATGGAAATAAGGGTTCTAAAAGGATCTGTTCTTAGCCCCATTAATAAAAACAAAATTGAATGTCGGAGACAAAACGGATCCTTGGGGTACGTTTCGAGGCTAGTTTCTAATCCTGTATCGAGATCTTAGGATAGGTACTTCTCTTAGCATGTAGTGGCTGGGTGGCATGCTCGCCGTAATAGTCGGGGTTCTTACTGCCGTCATCTCCCGCTGACAAACAAATTGATTCGTGACAAAGCTGTCCTCAATCTAGCGATGGCTTAGATTTACGTCCACCTACTCGGGTTTCCCTCTCAGTATAACCCCAAAAATATGGCCCCACCCAGTCATTACATTCATTACGTAAAAAAAAGCTAGTTTCAGGTCAACCAGACCCGAAACGTCCACGGACAACGACTTACGACTAAGCACCTGGAACTCCACACGCTGTACAGCGCAGGTGCTACTCAAAAACTTGAATCTGCCCTCGCGCGGTACGCGATACAGGAAATATGTTGCATAGGATCTGGAATCCAGAGAGATGGGCTCGGCACGCTCGCGGTTGCTCTGCTAAACTCGTCGGACGGGGTAGTTCTTGCCCTCTCACCAGATATCCCAGCTCAACAAACATTTTTGTTTCGTGTCAGAAAATTAAAAAGAAAAAAAGACCTCGAACGGACAAAAAGGAACCTAAAAGGAAAAGTACAGAAAAAAGAAAAAGCGGAAAAGAAAATATCAAAGCCTATGCCAATACCACTGTAAAAGACTGGAAAAATCACGGATCTTAATACTAGCCTAAGAACAAATTTAAGCTAAAACTAAATCTTAAAATAATCCCTAACTATCTTAACATACTAGATTTGTAGGGAACCGACTTAGGGCAAGAATAATCGCCTTTTAAGCCACTTAGTGATCGTCGGGCTGTGATCCGCATCAGCGCAACATCTGAAGACTGAAGACCCTATTAAAGAATTTTATGACCTCCTTGACGTAGCCCACGGAACTTGACCAGAATACGATGTCAAAATCGTACTATGGGACTTTAATGCGAAAATCGGTAAGGAAAACATCTTCGGCGGGGTAATTAGGAAAGGACAACAGAAAGGATAACAGATAATGGCTTCTGACTAACAGACTTCTCGGAAGCATGTTATACTTTTCATAGCAGCACTAGGTTCACAAGGCTTTGAATCTACAAAGAAATCTGGCGATCTCCAGATGGTCGAACCGCAAACCAAATACACCAGGTACTCATAGATGATAGGCATGCATCCAACATCCTGGGTGTACACACATTGAGAGGGGCAAATGTCGACGCTGACCATTTTCTCGTCCCAGCCAAATTCAGAGCCGAACTTTCAAACGAGAAGATGCTGCGAATGGTGCAAAAAATGAGACTTCACTTTGGAGGCCTTAGTGGGCCGATGATTGCCAGAGTCTACAAACAAAAACTGAGTGAGAGACGACCCGCTGTGCCCTCATCCTCCACCAATGTCAGCACCCAGTGGATTGCAATATCAACAAAGCAGTTTAGCCAAACCACCATAAGCTACCGGCCACCCCCGAAAAGATGTCCGTGGTAAGATGGTATTTGCGAGTACCAAAAAGCGATGACAGAACAAGCACAAATCAAAGCATGGGAAGGGTAGGAGGCTAGAGAAAAAAACCCTGCATAGGAACAAATAGAACACGCATCTCAAGAAAATCGAAGAGTTTTGTGAAAAGTACAACATCCGTCAATTCTTCAAGAAAGCCAAACAACTGGCAGCTAGCTTCAAAGTAGGAACTAGAAACGTAAGTTTACGAAATTACAATGGCAACCTAGTCACTGAAGTGCTGGGAATTGTAAATGTCTTCAGGCATCATTTCCCGCAGCTGCTTAATGGGTACAATGTCGAGAGAGTGATACGGGAAGAAACCAGCCCACCTCCAGTCAACAAAGAGATAACGTTCCCTCTCTGTATTGAAGATGTTAGACCAGCCATCAAAAAAGTGAAGAACAACAAGGCAGCCGGTTCGGATATATTACTATTAGAATAGATTACTATCAGAGCACCTCAAATACACCTCAAAATTAAAAGTGTGCATGCAACAAACCATCAACAAAGTCTGGATGGATGAGACTGTAATTTCAGCTTCATATATCCAATTTACAAAAAAATGTCAATCTCGCCCTGTTTGCCACTTCCATAGTTCATTCACCTCATTCGAGATGAGTTGAACTGACATACTGACAATTGCCTTGGGTACTTTTTGACAACTCACAAGCTCTTGGGTTTATGTGAGAGTTATATATAAGCATATATGGGACTATATTGATGTTGACTGTTCGATCACAAAACGCATATGAGGACCGAGTGCTCAATTTTGTTTGTTTTAGTTTTCATCCATGTTCTACCGCACAAACTAGGTTAAATAATTTCAACTATTTTTAACCCCCAACCTCAGTTCCCTTTCCTACAAAACCTCATCTCATTCTCTTACAATAACAAACAACACGCGGTGCTCCCAAGCGTTCCCATATCTATGTACTAACCGCAGCCGACGATGGTTTCGGTGATCAGACGATATCTTTTTTGTAACGTCCCAAAAGAAGTTTCACTTCAAACAAACAAAATAAACCAACAACACGCGATCACCCACATCATGCATCATAGGTTGCGATTAGTACTTGGATGGAGGATCGGTTGAGAACACGGTGTGCGGTGTTAATTTTTCGTTTCATAAAATCCAATTCACACCGTCCGAAAAGAAGTTTCACTTCAAAAAGTGATCCCATGTCCTGCACCAACTACCGAGACATATTCCTGCTAAATGTAGCATATAACATATCCTAACCAACTACTGTGTGAACGTCTTAGGCCTTTCAGCAACACACTTATCGGCACTTACCAGTGTGGCTTTCGGCCCGGCAGATCGACCATAGACCAAATTTTCACAATAAGAAAAATTCTGAGTAATACCAACGAATTTTAAGTCGAAACACACCATCTTTTCATCGACTTCAAAGCCGTTTCTGAAAGCATCCACCGCCTAGAACTTTATAATGCGATGTCGAAATTCTGTGTCGCCTTACATTAGAGTACACGCAATGAAACGTTCAGTTTGGAAACAGCTTATCTGAAATTTTCCAAACTTGTTCCGGATTCCGACAATGAGATGCGCTATTATGCGATTTACGTGCATAATACGAAAGCCATCGGGAGGGGTATGCAGACGACACCAACCTGGAAGTGCAGTTCTTATTTATCAAGAGGCGTGACTTATCTTTAGACTTCCTGAATGTCTTATTATCCGAACATGTCAAAAGCCTAAATATTTTCTTTGTTTTTTTAATACGTACAAGAAAATCATTTTTATTTCCTTTTGTGAAGTGAAATTATTTTGGTTTACCCATCTCCAAACGGCGACAAATCCTTCATCATATCACAAACTGCCTGCTCAGCCTAATTCGCAGCTATCCAAAACCCAGCACAAAAGTTGCCAAGTCGATAACGACACAATGACTCTTCAAAAGTTCCATTGGATAAGCAAATAAAGAAATCATCGAAAAACTTCGTCCTTTTGATTTTGTCTGACGACACTCGTCATCATATTCGTCATGCATTTCATCTTTGCAAGTCAATATTTCCGTATCCTTGTGGCAATTTCATGCAGAACATACATACGCCGTCCATACAGCAGAGACTCAATTAAAGTGCACACCAATCAGCAGTTTAAGTTGCAGCTAAAGTCGTTATCAAACAATTTCCAACTTCACTGCGCACATCAAACAAAGTTTCACTGTCATCTTTCATCCGCATATTGACGCTGAGAAAGCGTATCCTTCGCTAGACATTAAACTGTATTTATGTGCGTTTACCAATCACAAATTGATTTCCAATGCACTTAAGGATTTGCACTATCCGGTGAGATTCCGAAGGCGGAAGAGCCTTCTGACCACCAGCCAACCATTATATCATCGGATGAATACATCAATCCAAACAAAAGAGAGTCCTTCTGCTTTGGTCTGCTCGACTGGCTAGCTTGGTTGGCTCTTCAATGAATGTGTCTAGCTGTGCAAATACACATATAATGTATTTCCTTTTGATCTAATGGCAATGACCACACGAAGGAGGCACACGGTGGTTTGAGCGGCGGCGGAACCCATCGTTCCAACGCATCCTTGCATTGATGAACGATGTGAAATAATTTACAGTAAAATGGCATTAAACATCTCAGGCGTTGTGATTCTGGGTGCATAGTCTGAATCCTTGCAATGGATATATGCACGTTATGTCGTCCACAATCGATGATGCCCATAAAGCTGGAAGGACTCTAAACCCCACGAAGCAATGGGAATTTATCGCCTGGTCAATACCCAAGCTACTAAGTAAGCATTCCATTCTACAAAAAGGACAACTCCCTATATGGCCTACTTTGAAATGCGTTCTCCTATCCTACCGCGCCCGCGCCGGTTTGTGTTCCTTGTTGATGGGTTAAAAGGGAGATGTCCCTTTTGGTCTGCCTTCGTATATCGGTTTTGATGGTCGGTCCGGTACTTGCAGACACTCCATGGTGCGGTATCGGTGTTAACTCTGTCTTTTGTCACACAAGTACCAACATGAGAGTTATGCTAAAGTCCGTGTTGGTGGAGCAATATCTTCTGATGTACGGTAGTATCTGGAGCATAAATTTCCCACAAATGATGATAAAAGGATAGCGAGCATTGGAAAAGTAGATTACGACTCGACTGAAGTGGTGTGATGGCCTGGTGTTTCGGATTTCCATTTCCTACGATGTGACATGATATTCGTTGATCTGGTCGTCAGCAGAGGGTGGTGTTATTTAGATGCAAAGTCCTTTGTTCGGAGTTTTCAGATGAAATGGATATTTGACACCTGCACCTGGTTTTGTTGTTCGTTGTTTCGTTTAAAACTGGAAATAGGTCGCTTATAGAGAGGATATGTTGCAGTATGATGAAATAATATTTGTAATATGGCGACCTGAGCTGCGGAATGCTGCGGCTAACGAAGTTAACATAACTTTCTTGCTTAATTAAATGGGAATGTTGGTGGAATGAATCTAGTTGACCACTTTAAGCTGTTTGAGCTCGGTTTTTACTTGTGTGCACAACTTAAGCGAGGTATTCTGCTATTAAGACTTACATCTGGTTGGGAATCAAAGACTAGCCATCTTAAATATCTAACGCGGAGGACGCTGTATAGCTCGTAAAGTTCTTATGGAATCTTGGTCTCCATAGTCTATTAACACAAACGGAACCAAAGAGGATTTTTTTACTCAAAACGGCCAAGGATTGGTTGATATACCAACGAGATTCTCCATCATCATCCTGCACAGTCGGACGAGTTTGGGCGGTATACGTGGCCATGTATGGTATCGTCTCTATAAATGCTGTCGTCTTGAAATCGATAATTTTTTTCTCCTGGCCGAAATCTACATTTCTAGAGTCCGATCAGAGTGTTAATGATGTTAAAAGCGTCGAGCGATGCTATGGTTCCATTAATCCGACCAAATTTTGCTAAGTTGGTGTATGGTGTTCACCAAATCATATCGCTGAACTCGCAAAACGGCCATCAATTTCTGACGTTTATTAAACTCATGTTTAGACATTGCCTTCCTTACATCATTTAGCCCAAGTGGGTTGATATTTTTACTGTTGTTGCTAATATTAAACATCAGTTCGAGTGAGGGCTTTACTACTGAATTGCCTTCTTAGCCTGAAGAAACACGGGTGGCAAGAGTAATTTTTCGGACCATATGTTGTTGCAAGAGTTAATAGCGGAGCCGAGGTAGACAATGTTTCATACTACCTCAAAGCTATATCTGTCAATGGTAACGTTCGATGTTGTGTA
Source organism: Rhingia campestris (assembly GCA_932526625.1). Classification (NCBI taxonomy): domain Eukaryota; kingdom Metazoa; phylum Arthropoda; class Insecta; order Diptera; family Syrphidae; genus Rhingia; species Rhingia campestris. Next base: position 46,170,889 of record OW052182.1, on the reverse strand, counting down.
GACAGCATATACTTAGTCTTACCCTCATCCACTGCTAAACATTTATGCCGCTTCCTTCTCAATACTATAACACGTGGCTATGAAATCACGTTGAGTTAAATATCGTCGGCGTATACTAGTAGGTCCACCGATTTTTGGAAGATTGTACGCCATTTATTTAAATTTTGCAGTGAAATCAATATGTCTAATTTCCTTCCCAGAGGGAGTGTGAGCGCATATAAGGCGAATGTTGACCAATGAGGTCATAATACAGTTTGTAACAATACGTTCGCTGATGTAATCAAAACAAAAGTCTTAGAAGGATAAGTCTTCTTGTCTAACTCTGTTTCTTATGATTAATCTGAATCCGTATATTTCCATCCTTCTTTGGTCCGACCCATCCTATTGTATGTCCTATAAGGCTGTAAAATCTATTCTGTAGCTTCACTCTATTTAGAATGAGTGATTAATTGATTATGTCCAAATATGCCAGAGCATCTTATGCAGATTGACACACTAGACCAGCCTATTGAGGATTATTTTGATTACGTCCGGACGTGCCTTTGTGTTTTCCTGAAATAGCATTGCTTGCTTACATTTCAAACACAATTCAAAGTTCTTATTATATAAATTAATTTTCACAGTACATAATAATTAAAAAAATAAATTACGTTTATATAATTTAATCTGGTAAATAACGTCGTATAGTACAAATATTTAAAAATAAATGCAATTAACCGTGAAATGCAACTAAGCGGGTGTATTTAAGTGGGGATGTTGAGCAGAACGTAATATTTAATGTATTAATTTATTCTATTACATTCATCAAATGTTTACCTATTATTTAAAAAAAAAAAAACTTTCTCTAGGCTACGCATATCAATTAAATTAAATAAATAAACTAGAGGACAGTAAAAACCGTATGCACTTGTGTTGTTTATATATAAATATGTGTTCATTTTGAGCCTTGAAATTTGTTTGTAATAACCAATTTATAGGCGAATACCTAAATGCGTGTTGCGTATAATGTGCAATTTTAATTAAATACAAATATGACACCAACTCTATTTTAGAAAAACAAACATAAATAAACATTTACAGGCATCATAAAATGTGCATAATTACGGTTTTTATTTGCATTTTAAAAAATGAATTCAAAAAATAAATTTGCATGTCGCATCAAATTCGTGCAGAAAATATTTAGAGGTGTGTTCGGGGTCCTAATACCTGCATAATTCTCTATAGTCGGTCAATATATTCAATAATCATTCTTCTTTGTCCCTCTTTACTATTGGAATAACCATGAATCACGTGTCTGTATTCAAAAAACTTATTTCAATCGAAAGAGTTCAACAGCGAACTGAGCCAATTGCTAATGGCGGCGCTCCATCACTGCTTATTGACCAAGACTAAATTGAGATTAATTAAATCTTGTAACATTTTATTAAAATGTGACTTCTCAGTGTTTGATTTAAAATAGAGGAAACCTATTAATTTTACTTTTAGTCGACCAAATGTCAATTTGAATTTGCATTTTAAAGTATCTATTACGAAAGACGTCAATTTTGCATTTGGTATTGACTAAATTCACGTTATGTGTAAAAATATATACATCCTTGTGTCAACATGTAAAACAATCTTTATAATTTATGCGAGACTGTTGGCAAACATTTCAGTGGGAATTTTTACGTAGAAAACTTTCAATCAGAAGAAATATCAATATTAGGAAAAGTGTTTTTTTTTTCATGTTCTTATCTTCTTTTTATCTTCAAAGGAATTGATTTTGACATTAATACTGATCAGTCTTGTAAATACTGGTTTAGGAATCCATCAATTTAGTATAATTAATACACGATTTATGGACGTTAAGTAAATCTGTATTAATTAACATTATACCAAGTTGATGACACCGTAAACGAGTTATCTACAAGATTGGTCAACAGAGAAAAGTTAATAACCCCTAATTTTTGCAAATGTCGTCAATTGTTATTGCGTTTTGAGATTTGTGTTGTAGACTGCACAACAGACGCGGAATTATTACTACTGCCTATTTAAACTATTTCCGGTCTATTATTTTAACGCATCGTTAATTTCGCCATACTTTTATGTCAAAATTTGTTTAATGATGTCGAAATATAACATCTGAAGTTTTTGTTTCACTGTGAATGTCTGACAAACATACAAGAATATTTAGTTGTCAAGCGAAGTCATGAAACAAACGATTATCGACTGATGTCAATTTTTGCAGTAATTGAATCTTGAAACCATCGTAAAAAATTGTCCATGAAATTGATGCACGGACACAAGTTCTTGCATTACGATTTCTAGTTGATTAATTAGGATCTTTCCCTACACTTCAGTATTGAAGAAAGCTTTGATTAAGACGTTAGGTTAGGTAAGGTTAGGTTACAGTGGCCGATGCGCGTGCTCACTTAGACCAAAAAGGTCTGTTGTGGTACCACGTGGATCTGTTGGTTATCCCTATATTCGTTCGCCTAATTGAACCATTCAGAGCTGACTATGCAGCGTAGGGGGTTTCTGACATTAATATTAGCTGGCTCACCTAGATTATTCAGAGCTGACTATGCAGCGTAGGGGGTTTCTGACATTAATATTAGCCGGCTCACCTAGATTATCAAAGAAATAGTTTCCCAGGTAGAGTTTATTTTTGTCGGAGAGAGCTGGACAAGCTTCTACAAAAGTCATTGCTAAATTGTCACTGTCAAGCAGATGGAGTGCCTTTGATTATAGTTTGGCCAGAGTTGCCTGAATATTTGACATGTTGTACATCTGCGGTTGCCTTTCTTTATCGCATCCAGTTTGATCTGCAATTAACATGTAGCGAGGGGCATATCTAACATATCAACTTTTGGTAGAATGTCAAGGGTGGTGCCCTGTGAGGCAAGCTCATTCGCCTTGCAGTTCTCTGATATGTCTCTGTGGCCCCATACCCAGAAGAGGTGAATGGTGAAATGCTCTGTCATCTCATTAGTCGATAGTCGGCATTCGTGGGCTAAAATTTCGATTTGAACGAGATAGATTCCAGTGATTTGTTCGCCGCTTGGATGTCACTGATGATGTTAATATACTTCGTGGATATTACATTCCTTTTCAGCCAGGAGAAGGCTTCTTTAATTGTCATGATCTTCACCTGAAAAACGCTACAACGATCGGGAAGCCGAAAGGAGATGATTAGGTTAAGCATTTCGGAGAAAACACCTCCACACATTCCATGTTCTGTTTTAGACCCATCCGTATAGATGCGAATTTTATTGGTTCTGAACGTATCCGATTCCCATTCAATGCGACTCGGAATGATTGACCTGAAGTTTTGCTAAAGATTGAGTTGGGCAGTTGTGTGGTCGGTGATTTCTGTAATGTTTAGGTGATTCAGAAACATTTTGACGAGGCTCTTAATTTTACAGCTGTACAAGCTGCGGTCTGTTTCCCATAAATATCTAATTGCACTAGATTCAGGATAGCATCTAGGGCTGCAGAGGGGGTTGTTTTTATTCTATGAACTTAACTAGTAGGTTGCGGTTGGAGGCTGTTTCTAAAGCCTTCCTTCTTTTTCCAAACGGTAGTTTATTCATGGTTGTTTGAAAAATAATCCGACATTACGTAAGGATGTTGTGATCCTAACATGTTAGGAAAACGAAAGACTTCCGAAAATCTGTAAACCAAATTCCCAAGCAGCACAATGTCGGAATGCGTCAATGCTCCTATTTTTTTTTTTTACAAAACTACAAATCTGCAACTTAGTGGTATCCCCAAAAAAACGCATTTAAGCCTACCTCGTCGTTAATTTAAATGAGGAGGGATCCAATTAACCAAAATCATAAATAGAGACTGCATCCTGGGCATGTTTTAATTTTAACTGGGAACTGCATGCAAAGTTTTGCTGAAGCAGAGTTCACTAAATCCTAGACAAGATGTTTTGCTAAACTAAAGTAATATCGGCTTCCTAGTGCCTGTTGTATTATTAAGTTGTCATTCGTCGGGTTGATGTTGACTCTGAGGTAGATAAACTCTTCATGTCAATTTTTTTTTCTCATCGCACTTCTATTCACCCCAATCAAGGTATTCGTTCGGAACGAACTCTGAAACGAAAGCCAGTTCCAATCGGAACTCAATTTGCGAACGCACTTGTATGCTTTTTTATGTTTTTAGCAACGGATACTTAAAAAAACATAAAAAAAAACATAACAATCGCGTTTGTTTGATTCCGCAGCAATTCTTCTTCGGTCAACTTCGGAAGAAATTCAACGTATAGCTGTCAAAAATTGTTGACTTAACGCAGATGATCGCTCATCGGCGATATGCGTTAAGTCAACAGACATTTCCTCTGAAGGTCTGTTCTAAATGCTAATCGGAACGGATACCTCGTTAGAAAACTCATCGATTTCGAACAAATTGGAGAAAAAATTCTTCGGAACGGATATCTCGATCGGGGTGATTGTAGGTATTTATAGCTCTCGTTGTCCCAACAGTTTAAGTGTAAATCTTAACGTCAGTCTATTGGTTGCCTTGTAACACTCAAAGTCATACGTTGTTGTTAAGTTAACCTAAGGTTCATGGTTCTTGGTTCTGTATTAGACCGCTTGGTTAAATGCACAAAATATTCCGACTTATTTTAGATTCGACGGTTGAAGATACCAAATAAGTTATATACAGTGTTAGTCAACTTAACTGGTACTTGTTTTTTTTTTCTACCCTATCCCATAGGGGTATATGAGTTTTGACATTAAGTTTGTAACATAGAGAAATAATTTCGATAGTTATACCTCAAAGTATATGGATCGATTCAGCCATGTCTGTCTGTCCATCCGTCTTTCCGCCTGTGTGTCACCGATTTTCGGGCCTTAAATTGTTGAAATATGGTATATAGACTCTCTAGGCGACGAAGCAAAACAAGTGTAGACATTTTTGAAATCCGTCCACTGCCACGCACTCTTTTTAGAAAAACGTAGTTTTTGGCTAAACCGTAAGGAATTTTGAAAAAGTGTTTGAACAACATATTTACAGAATCTCAATATCTATACTTTGTCTATATACAGTTTTTTTCCACGCCCACTTTTTGGGGGCGTTTTTTGGTAAATTTTTTATAATATTTGAAAAAATTTTCGATGCAAGATCATTAATTATGATAATATGAACATTTCGTTCTTTTTTGTCGAACCATAAAAGATTTTGATAAACCGCCTGAACAATATGTTGTGACACTTCATTTTCAATATTTTATCGCCATAAAGCCCACATTTCGGGATATTAATTTTAAGGATGGGATGAGATAGGGTATTAAACGATTTGCACAGCGGATTGTAGTGTCATATGTTTTATTTGCTCCAATCAACTTTGATCTGACATGTCAGACCCTTTTGAGTAGGAGAGCGATCGAAGTACTCGTGCTATAACCGCCAACAAGGTAAAACCACTTCAACGAATGAAGTCGGCTTCTGGTTTGAATGATGCTTAAAATACAGATTTCCAAACATTTTCTTCAAATACATTCACCTCTTAGATTATAGGGTAATGAATGTTTCGAATCTATATGAGTTCCAGTGAAGGCTTACACCAATTAGCCTTGCCAAATCGTAAAACATGTTTACAATGGGTTCGTCCCCCGAGCATAGTATATCTATGATTGATCTTGCCATCCCAGTTTGACTGCAACACATTGACCCACGAGATAATTTATGGCGTTACATAAAGCTTGCCCCACAACCTTTTTGCATGACATGGCACCATATAATCGGTGCGATCCGAAACAATTTGCAACGATCATCGTACGTCCATCCGTAAAAGTGTGAGCTTTGTTTTTTTTTTGTTAAATGCCATATGCAACCTTAATTTACCATTCGTATATCATTTAGTGTTGTTGTTGTTGGTTTCTGCATCACTTTGAGATGAGCAGCACCCAAAAAAAACTTTCACTGACATCTGAATTGATTAGGCGAATAGAGCTTGGGTGTTAGCTTGCCTAAAATTCGAGTATAAATAGCAAATCAGTCAATCTCTTGGCATATCAGTTTCTTAACAACCTTTCATTTGTTAACTTAGCACGCTCTACCTAAGCAGATAAACTACAATCATGAAGGTGAGGACTATACACCCATTGTGTGGTCTTTTGGAATACACTTCTAACTGGATTATTATTCTTTCTGCAGGCTTTCATTTGTCTCCTAGTTCTTGTTGCTGGCGCTAATGCTGGATTCCTCTTCGGTGGTGATCACGGAAGTGGTCTTGGAGGTGGTCTCGGAGGTGGCTTTGGAGGTGGCTTCGGAGGTGGTCATGGTGGACACGAAATCGTCAAAGTGCTCCATCAAGAGCATGCACCAATTATTCATCATGCTCCAGCACCTTCTATTGTTAAAGTAATTCATGAGGAAGGTCATCATCATCATCATCATGTTGAGGCCGCACCACACATTGTGAAGGTCATCCATGAAGAGCATGCCCATGTAGCACCAGCACCAGTAGTTCATCATGTCAAATTGATCCATGAGCACGCCCATCATGAACACCATGCTGCTCCAGAAGTCAAGATCGTCAAGTTGATCCATGAAGAGCCACATTATCATCATCAGAGCCATGGATGGAGCAATGGCTGGGCTTAAATGCATTGTAGTGTAAATATCAAGAATGTGATTATTGTTAAGTTTAAATATATGATTGTTTGTTTTCTATAATTCAATGTTTTTTAATTAGTCAGTACAGGAGAGGTAATTATTTTCTTATGTTACCTTAGGTAATACATGGAATTATATTGCCTAAGATTGGTCTGACATCCTCAATGAAAGTCCCACTTACTACTTACTTAAGTGGCGCTACAGTCCGGGATGAACCTGGGCCTCAACCATTCATGCCTCTCCAATTAGCCCGGTCCTTAGCTAACTGCCTCCAGTTGCGCTCTCCAAGTTGGTTGAGGTCGGTTTCTACTTGTGCGCGCCACTTAAGGCGAGGTCTTCTTCTACTGCGTTCGACGTCTGGCTGGGAATCAAAGACTCTGCGAGCCGGAGTATTGGTGTCCATTCGTTCTACATGTCCTAGCCATCTTAAACGTCCAATGCGGAGTTTTTTGACTAGGACAGCTCGTATAGTTCGTGGTTGAATCTTCGTCTCTATAGCCCGTCAACGCAAACGGGTCCGAAGATTTTTCAAAGAATTTTTCTCTCGAATCCGCTTTTGATACGTTCCATGCTTCAGCGCCGTAGAGCAGGACTGGGATAATCAGGGTCTTATATAGGTTCTCCTTAGTAGTTCGAGTGAGGGCTTTACTACTTAATTGCCTTCTTAGCCCGAAGAAACGCGACTGGCAAGAATAATTCTTCGTTTGATTTGTGACGAGATTTTGTTGTCAGAGTTAATAGCGGAGCCGAGGTAGACAAAGTCCCGTACTACCTCAAAGTTATATCTGTCAATGGTGACGTTCTGACCAATTCGTCGATGTTGTGTGTCTTTCGTGTTGAGATCATATACTTAGTCTTACCCTCATTTACTATGCTAAACCCATTTTTGCCGCTTCCTTCTCTAAGTCCCAATGAAAGTCCCAACAGCTCAAAATTGTCTACATCCAATAACTATACTCTGTTTAACAAAAATAATCAGTACTAGGAAGATAGGACGTTTGGCTGTTGATCCTGCCCTCCTTAAAGCTCTTACATAGTTGGCCTTGTTTTTATAATCAATTGACACAACCCGGAGGATGGTACACGTAGGATTTCCGCATGTATTTGTGTTTATGCTTAAGACCTCGAGTGGGATTAGTTGCCTCAACAATTTGTTAATTATTTTTGGCTTAACATTTTCTGTAGAATACAAAAGGAAAAATCAAGCGTCAGAACCTACCTCTCAAAAGCTTAAAAAAGGCCAATACTTCCAATCTCTTTGACAAAACCTACAGGAAAAGGAGTAACGATTTGCTTCCATTTGTGACCGCCAATTGGTTGAGTAAATTTATAAATTTGAGGTAAATTACAAAATCAATAAAAATACATAATGAGTAAGTCAGTAAATAGGTTCGCAATTTTTTAATAGAGTGTCATGAGGAACCTTTATTTTTAAAATTAAGCTCCTAAAAAGACCAACTTCTCTGCAATGACTATTCTCATTGAACGGACTCATGGTGCCAATGCGTTGGAGCTTCTATATGGATTTTATGACCAACCCAATTGGATTTTATTGATCACAACTAATGTTACCGACCTATCTATCTTCCCCATCTTTTTAAAGGATCTTCCAAGTCATGCCCGAGTTTAGTACATATATAAAACTGTGACATCTATTAGGTCTGTGTTCTAATCACCAGATTTGTTATAAGCGAAAGGCTTAGGGAAGGAGGTTTATGATTTGATGATTTGCAAATACATTGTAACAATCCGCTTCAATGTCAATTTCATCAATAAAAGCCTTATATGCACTCTCCCTTCGACGAAGTAAAATGATGGCATTGCAGAAGATTGTTTCTACGAACTCGTAAACAAAACTTATGAGCGACTGCCGAAGTACGATGTTAAAGTAAAGTGTAGGAAGGGAGGACATATTCATCAGTATTGTCACAGTCAAAACGATACCATGGACAAAATGCCTCTACAGCCAGTACACGGTTTAATCACAACGATATCCATAAGGGTACAAACGGTCAATAAATGTCAATCCAGGCCTTCAAGAAAAAGTAGCCGGTGAAAACAAGTGCAACCATTGAGTTTGGAGACAAGGAAGGAGAAAAAAACACGCTATCCATGATAAAGATAGTCGCCACTCCAGAAAATCTATTCTTTTTCAAATTGTAATAAATCAAAGCCAGGGATCCAAGACGTGAATAGAACTGTCGGGAAGAACTAGAAAACATCGTAGTTTTGACACAGTTGATTCTGAAAATATGAAAAAAACACTTCTGTAGATTGTTAAACGGCCATGACGAACAATCTCCCGATGTCAGGCAGAATAAACCACTACCAGACACTCGACCTATATGAAGTGAAGATAGCAACTACTTACGCTGAACGAGGTTGCCGGAAATGGCGGCTTTCATACCGAACTCTATAAAGTCGGTGTAGATGATTCAGAGTAAGTCTTCCAAAATATCCCATATGCGGTAATATCTATCCATACGACTTCGATCTCAATATTTTGCTTGCAAGGATTTTGCAAAACTCCCGAGCATACACCAGATGGGCTATCTTTCCCAAAATGTCTATTCTGGCACAATGTTCGAATCGGAGACCCATAGCTATGGAATAGGTACGGAATTCTGGAAAAAAAAAGTAGGAACAACATATTTAGACAATCTGAATATCTGTACTTCGTCTATAGAAAGATTTTTGCCACGCCCACTTTTTGGGGTCGTTTTCATTAAAAAACATGTTCGGTACAATTTTACACAAATTTAAAAAAAAAAGTTCTATGCAAAATCGTTGTCAATAATAATTGGACATTTTGTCTTTAGATCATTTAAGCCCACGCCAAGCCCCAAAGGCATATGCAATAGAAAAACGTTGTTTTTTGTCGGACCATAATATCACCCTTTTATAGGGCATAAAGGCAGGGCGCCTTTGTGAAATGTTCGTCCGGGATACGGTTTGCAAGAAGATTGTATAAATGTGGAACTTCTTCACGAATGTTCTTTGGCTCTGTATAGTCTCTATAAATGCTGTCGTATTGGTCTTTGTAATCGATGTTTAGGTGGTGGATATCGATTTGGACTTCTTTTGTTTTTGCCAGGATTTGCCAAGTGAAGATTTGATCAGTTTTGGACTTTCCTGGCCAAAAACCACACTGATAAAGGCCGTTGTTACGGCAGATAGGCTGCTGAGGTTCCATTCGTTTGGTCATCCGACCAAATTTTCCTTATGAGTTGGTAAACTAAACTACTAAATCATCTCTAACGGCTTTACAAAGCTTGACGGGAAGGCCGTCATTTCCGGTACCCTTACTTAGCTTGTCACTCCATAGCGCGCATTTCTTGCGCTTTGGAGGATATAGAGCTTAAAGGCAGCTCTCGTCTTCACCTGCAGATTAGCCTTGTAGGTCTGTTGGAAAATTCTTTCTTGCTGTTGGGCGCAAAAAACCTTAACATCAGTTGCGGCTGATCTAATGACTTGTTGATGTCATTGCCATTGCTCTTCGATATTAGATGCTGTTGGTGCGGTGTTAATCGAGAGGTTAATGTATATGTGTTCTGGGAATGACTTGGCGGTCTCTTGCGATTGCAATTTTTCGACATTAATCTTTTCGCAATATTTCTGGCTGCAACAAAGTATTGGTCCGAGTCGATGTTAGCCCCTCGGAATACAGGATGCTTGCCTCTTGCCTATCGCAATTTGATCAATTTTATTGACCGTTCGTTGATTTGGAGACCGTCATGTCCCCTTATGTATACCGAGGAGAGGAAACCATGTGCTGGCTATAGTGGCATTTCGTTGCGCAGCAAACCAAATTAGGCTAAGTCCGTTGCCAGACGTGTTGCCGTGTAGGCTGTGTTTTTCCGCAATACTGGCAAAGCTGTCTTGCTTATAGTTTTTGCCAAGGAGCTCGTTGAAACAGTCTTGCGCTTCTTACGTGAGAACGTTGGAAAATTTGGCCTTGATGCGAATTGTTACAATGCGTTTGCTAATATCTTGAAAACATAAGACATCTTGCCAAAATCTGGCACTTATAACAAGTCAACACCTGAATAGTCGCTGTTTGTGCTCACTAAACACGGTCTGAAGTAGATGTCTCAGTTCTTCATCCTCTATTTGCGCAGCCCATCCCATCATATTCGGCTGCACATCTTCTATTTACTTTTATTTTACTTTGTTTGAAATGTCCCAGTTAAGGGACTGTATACAAAACCGTTGACTCCATCTTAGAAATTCTTCCGCTGCCGTCTGGGGAGGTTTTTTTATATAAAACCTTGCCCCAAGTTTATTTTGGTCCACGAGTAGTATTTTATTTCCCACTTATCCCGTATATCTGTAGAGGATTCCTTTTTCGCCGCCCGAGGACACGTCCGATGGGACACTAGCAACTTCACACGGAACCTGTATCAGTTATGCAAGTACTAAAAAGCTGAAAATCACTTCTCTCAGGAAAATTGTTTTAAATAAGCCACATAACAACTTCAACTTCAAACATAAACCACCATCAGATAATAACTCAGAGCTTCATCATCCGCTTCCACTTTATCTGGGATAAAACTCATTTAATCCTAGAATCCACTACGCTACTCCATCTACAATCTCTTTACGCTTAAGCGACCAATTTTCGCTCTTTTAAATGCAAATTCGAAACCAATACTTCCCCCCATCCGCACAGGAAGTAATAAAATGTTATCAAGTCGATGAAATTGCGCGCAACTATGTCCTGAGTATCTCTATCCCAACCGAGCGATGAAGAAGAAATCGCTTGCATGCATCCTTTTTGAACCAATTCGATGAAGTCATTTCCTTTTCTTGAAATTCGTCCAATGATTTCCTATGGCAGTTGCAGTAGAATGTCTTCGTGCTTTTTTTGGTTGTTGGCTTCGTCGAATTATTAGAATTTTCAGGACGTGTTTCCATCAAATAATATTTTATGCACAATATCCTTCAGCAAAACGGAACAAAAAAAATAGAAAAACCTAGTCAGGCAGACAGACAAAATAGAAAATCAAAATGAAAACCTTTCGCAATCTACGTTCCTTCATGGAAGTCTTCTTATACTCCTGCTCCTGTCTTACCACCGAATGCATGTTTGGGGTGCAGCGATGCGCTAGCTTTTCATACCGAAAATAGCGCTCACAATTGTTATTCAAATCCGTTCGTAAAAATGTAAATGCACAGCGCTTTGGCTTTAGCTACGGTCGGTGATAGCATAACGCTCTGCAACATCAACAGATTATTTCACTATCGGTTGAGTGGGGAAAAAGAAAGACAACATGCACGACGAAGAAAAGCCGTGCAAATCCTTCTTTTTCTTGAGTATCCTTGGAGTAGATATCCGAGAGGGATGTGATAACTTTAAGAATTTACGGCATGCATGTATTTAGTATACAACCGAAACTTTTTTTTTACAGTTAAGTGCATTTGTTGTTGTTGTGTGGGTAAGGGGGTGGTAAATTGGCATGAAAATTCATTCACCACCACATGACAACCACGGCACACACCAGCAACAGATGACAATGGCATGGAGTGCACTTCCAGGAATTGTAAACATTCGAAGCTCGTATGAACTCCTTGGCAGTTTATTAGCACAACTCCTAAAGGCATTCTTATGCACATGACAAGGACATGCGGTTTTCCTCTATCAGTCTCGGTACCTATGAGTGACAGTTGTCGGTATGCTTTGCTGATGCTATTCATATTTTTCGAATGGAATGCATTGTTGTCGGCTGAAAAGGTCCACATATAGGGAAGCAAGTCTTTTGGGGTCTTATTTACCTTTGCCAGACTGTCTTTTAGCTCTAAATTTGTTGTTTATTATCAGATCTAAGGAGATGAAACAGACACAGTCCTTGAATTAAATGGCTTTTATGCCATTATGAATGAACAAATGTTCATCAGCATTTGTACACGTAACCTGAAAAAACTTTTGCCAAGAGTCGAGGACATGTAAGCCGCTGAAAGGTTCTTGCCTACAACAAAAGCTTGTAATTTGAGAAATTAAATTCTTTGAGGTATTCGTGGGAGAATGTTCAATTTTCTGTGACATACGCATATGATTGTGTAAGTATTTTTCATGTTTTAGAAAGAAAGTTCTACCCTTAGGGAACATAAAAATCAAATCAGTCTGCAAAGTCGACAACTCTGTTGAATTTGTGGTTCCACTGATTTTAAAATTCTCAAGATGTGTCCTTACAATGGCTGTCTTTCTCAAGATAATATATATATTTTGTTTGTACTCTGGTCTTGAATTGTTGTATACCTGGATTGTATATTGGTGGAAATAAGTCTTCTGGAAGTTCATGGTTTACATGTTATAAACAAAAATAATTTTGTCATCTACTGCGTTGTTCGTGTGTTTGTAGATGGACAGTGTGTTTGTAAGTGGAAACTGCGTGGCTCATAGGTCTTTCTTGTACTCACCGGAGGCCTTAAAGGGCCAAACCCACCGAACAACCGAAACCGAAACTTCGTTTTATTTTTTCATTTTTCTGTTCAGCTTTGACGTTTCATTCCCATCGAAAATGGGACAGAAACAGAAAAAAATCACTTTGACATCAAAAACGTGAGGCATGTGACGTCTACAAACCTCGGCAAACAGAAATTACAACGAGAGAAAAAAAGTTGCAAGTTTCGATATGAAGAAAAAAACAAATCTGCAAAATGAAAAAGTAAAATTTCGGTACGGAAAAGAAATAAAATCATTTTATATTAAAATAAAAAGATTTTAAGAAATAAAAATAAATGAAATTAGTGTGGTTTAATGATATATTTTATCTAAAAAATATTTTTTAACTGAAAAACTTAGAAATTGGAAGTAATTAGCAGTTTTAAAAAAAAAATAAAACAATGTTTCGGTTTCGGTTGTTCACCCAGATTTGGTTGAAGCTTTGGTGCAAGTTCCGCTGATAATCCATCACATTCGAGAGACTTAGTGGAGATAAGCTTTTCTTGACAATTGATACCTTACTAAGTACTTAAGTGGCGTTATGGTGTATTATAATGTAAATCGAGAGGTTAAGGACTACGCAATCTGAAAAGGACACTCTGGCGATTGCAGTTTCTCGGCTATAATTTTTCTACAATATTTCTGATTTATTGTGCCGGTAGTTTGCAGAGTCGATGGCACTAGATGTCACACTTCTAGTGGTGTGTCCATGACTCTCGGAAAGTTTGGATATCTAAAACTCTGAATGTGTGCCTCCTGTCTATCGCAATGAGATCAATTTAATTGACCGTTTGTTGTTTGAGAGACCCCCTTGTACCCATGAAGGTGGGGAAATCGTATGTTGGCTAGCGTAGCATTTCTTTCCGCAGCGAAGTCTATTACCCGTTTCCTTACTATTTGTTATGTAGGTGTCATAAGTTTTGTCCACTAGCTAGTATAAACAATCTTTTGCAATGTCATGTTTGCATTTGGCCTTGGTGCGGATTGGTAGAATGTAACAAATCCACATACGAATATTCGCTGTTTCTGCTCACTATAAGACGATCCATAATAGATGGCAGAGTTTTTCATCCTCCTTTAGCCCGGCTGACAGTAATGTCTGCTTTGTAGCAGTTTAAAGATTCCGCTAGTTATTGGGCTGCATCGCTTCTATTTAATGTTCGCACATTCCAGGTGCAGATATAAACGTCGTTTGCCATTTCCGGATAGCATGGTTGTCAACAAAAAAATCAATCCTTAGCGTGGCTATTGATGGTTGGGTGCTGTAGAACGAGGGTAGACTCTGATTGGCGTTAACTTGGCAATGCCCAGTGTTGCAACTCTGACTACACATCAAATGTGCTTATCTTTACCTCCAAGTGGTAACCATCGGGTACTGGTCTCATCCAACCGGATTTGACTTGCTAAACGATAAGTGCGAGTGTTGATAACACGACGAAAAACAGCAACACTATAAACACCCTGGTGAGAATGGCACGGAAGAATACCCGGCCTGCTGTCCCAGGCGAACCTAGATGAGCTGCTCTGACATATTCGGACAACAGGTTGTCTAGGAATTTCAAGGGTTAGTCAGGCCCCTTGAACAGAGATGGTGGCGGATGAACCGAAAGGCCAACGGCAGCGCTCAATCCCGTAGTGGATACTGATGGCCCCGTGTCCTAGGGGTATCTAATAAATTGGAACTGGCCCTCCAGGTTGGGGGTTGTGCTTTGGGTTAACTACCCACCCACAGAAAAAAAACATGCAACCAATAGCCTCGGAAAGGACGGATTTTATTGTTGACGACCCTGCTAAACGAAAAAAGGACAACGACGTTCGTATCTGCACCTGGAATGTGAGAACATTAAACAGGAGAGGTGCAGGCGAACAACTAGCGGAAGCCCTAAACTGCTACAAAGCAGACATTACTGCCATCCAGGAAATACGATGGGACGGGCCGGGCAAAAAGAGGATGAAAAACTGTGACATATACTACGGACCGTGTTATAGTGAGCAGAAACAGCGACTATTCGGATGCGGATTTGTTATAAATGCCAGACTTAGGCAAGAAGTCTTATGTTTCCAAGACATTAGCGAACGCATAGTAACAATCCGCATCAAGGCCAAATTCGCCAACATAAGCCTTATATGCGCTCACGCTCCGACGGAAGAAAAAGATGATATAGCTAAGGATTGCTTCTACGAGCTCCTCGACAAAACCTATGAGCGACTACCGAAGTACGATGTTAAAATCGTGCTGGGAGATTTTAATGCAAAGGTAGGAAGAGAAGACATCTTTAGAAGTATTGTCGGAAAACATAGCCCACACGACAACACGTCTGGTAACGGACTTAGGCTAATTGATTTCGCTACGGAACGAAATGCCACTATAGCCAGCACACGGTTTCCTCACCTCGATATCCATAAGGGGACATGGCGGTCTCCAGATCAGCGAACGGTCAACCAAATTGATCACATTGCGATAGATAAGAGGCACGCATCCAGTATTTTGGATGTCCGAACATTCCGAGGAGCTAACATCGACTCGGATCACTACCTTGTAGCAGCCAAGGTAAGAATGCGGATATCCACCACGCCACAACAATCCAGAAATACTGTGAAAAAATTTAATGTCGGAAGACTGCAATCGCAAGAGACCGCCAAGACCTTCGCACAACGCGTATCCCTTAACCTCTCGATTAACACCATATCACCAGCATCGAATGTCGAAGAGTAATGGCAACGATGCCAACAGGCCATTAGATCAGCCGCAACTGATGTGCTAGGTTTCTCGCGCCCACCAGCAAGAAACCCCTGGTTTGATGAGGAATGCCGACAGATGCTCGCAGCCAAGAACGAGGCCTACAAGGCTAAGCTGCAGGTGAAGACGAGAGCTGCCATTGAGCTCTATAGGCAAAGAAGAAGGGAAGAACATCGGCTTTTCAGCAAGAAGAAAAAAGAGCAAGAAAAGCGCGCGATCGAGGATATAGAGAGGTGCCACTCCAGGAACGATGTTCGCAAGTTTTACCAAAGTGTAAAACGTCAAAGCCAAGGACACAAGGCTCGAACAGAATCCTGTCGAGATGAACAAGGAAATATTGTAGTTGAGACACAGTCGATGCTGAGGATATGGAAGAACCACTTCTGCAGACTGTTAAACGGCGATGACGAACAACATTCCGCTGTCAGGCAGAACGAACCATTCAATATTGGCAACGACAGCGAAAACTGCCAACCACCCGACCTGAGTGAAGTGAGGATAGCAATATCTAAACTCAAGCTTAATAAGGCTGCCGGAAATGACGGCCTTCCCGCTGAGCTCTATAAGGCCGGCGGAGATGACTTGGTAAGTAACATCCACCAACGCATAAGCCAAATCTGGTTGGATGAAAATATGCCTGAAGAATGGAACCTCAGCATCGTTTGCCCGATCCACAAAAAAGGAGACCCTCTGAACTGCGCCAACTACAGAGGCATAAGTCTCCTCAACATCGCCTACAAGATCCTATCTGCCGTAATATGTGAACGCCTGAAACCGTTTACCAACAACCTGATTGGCCCTTATCAGTGTGGTTTTAGGCCAGTAAAGTCCACAACCGATCAAATTTTCACACTTCGGCAGATCCTGGAAAAAACTCAAGAAGTCCAAATCGATACCCACCACCTATTCATCGATTTCAAAGCCGCATATGACAGCATTTATAGAGACGAACTGAACAGAGCCATGTCTAGTTTTGGTATACCGCCCAAACTCGTCCGTTTGTGTAGGATGACGATGGAGAATTCTCGCTGCTCCATCAGGGTCGGAAACGACCTCACCGACACATTCGATACCAAAAACGGATTTAGGCAAGGCGATGCGCTGTCATGTGACTTCTTTAATCTGATTCTTGAGAGAATTGTGCAAAACTCCAAAGCCAACACCAGAGGCACAATTTTCCAAAAGTCGGTGCAACTACTAGCATACGCTGACGATATTGACATCATTGGTAGGACTCAACGTGATGTCATAGCCACGTTTGCTAGTATAGAGAAGGAAGCGGCGAAAATGGGTTTAGCAGTAAATGAGGGTAAGACTAAGTATATGCTGTCAACACGAAAGGACACACAACATCGACGAATTGGACAGAACGTCACCATTGACAGATATAACTTTGAGGTAGTACGGGACTTTGTCTACCTCGGCTCCGCTATTAACTCTGACAACAACATCTCGTCAGAAATTAAACGAAGAATTACTCTTGCCAACCGCTGTTTCTTCGGGCTAAGAAGGCAATTTAGTAGTAAAGCCCTCACTCGAACTACTAAGGAGATCCTATATAAGACCCTGATCATCCCAGTCCTGCTCTACGGCGCTGAAGCATGGACCGTATCAAAAGCGGATGAAGAAATCCTTGGTAGATTCGAGAGGAAAATTCTTCGAAAAATCTTCGGGCCCGTTTGCGTTGACGGGCTATGGAGACGAAGATTCAACCAAGAACTATACGAGCTGTACAGCGACATGCCCCTGGTCAAAAAACTCCGCATTGGACGTTTAAGATGGCTAGGACATGTAGAACGAATGGACACCAATACTCCGGCTCGCAGAGTCTTCGATTCCCAGCCAGACGTCGGACGCAGTAGAGGAAGACCTCGCCTTAAGTGGCGCGCACAAGTGGAAACCGACCTCAACCAACTTGGAGTGCGCAACTGGAGGCAGTTAGCTAAGGACCGGGCTAATTGGAGAGGCATGTTGGTTGAGGCCCAGGTTCATTCCGGACTGTAGCGCCACTTAAGTAAGTAAGTAAGCGTGGCTATTAGCAAAGAGATAAATAACTACATAGAGTACGCATCACAGCTAAAAATGTGCGAGGGGGAATTTTCGTCGTTCGTATGCATCGGCTATGTTGCTTGGTTGTTTGGTGCTGGCATGGCAATGTGAACACTGGGGTATCAACATCAGTACCCTGCATAGTAAATTTTCGTTGTATGAGATGCGCACTCTATTTAGTTGTATACTCTTTGCTATTAGTGACTTCTTACTAATTATTTGTTTGTGAGTGGGTAGTTAGAACAAAACATAACCGCCGACCTGGATGGCCAGTCCTATGTGTTCACCTGAGAACAGTTGGACGGATTTACCATTTCATTCCGACCATGTTTTTTATAGTGTTGCTGTTTTTCATCTTGTTATCAAACACTCACGCTTGTGGGTTTATCAAGACAGACCCGGATGGATGAGACCAGTATTCGATGGTTACAACTGGAAGGTGAAATAAGCACAATTGATGTGTAGTCACAGTTACAACGACTGGGCGTTACCAAACTAATGCCGATCAGGGTTCTACAACAAAAATAATATAAGGGTTTTCTGTTTTTTTGTGAAAATCAGCGATTCTTCGCATTTTAAGTAATTGATATTAGCCTTACATTGGTTTCCAATTTTTATTACATTTTTGAGATATATATTGATCATATGACATCGTGATGACCTGACAAATCATCCGAGTAGTACCAATTGTCAAGAGAAGCTTATCTCAACTAAGCCGTTCGGAATCAGCATAAAACAGGAGGTCCCCCATCGTGCAAGAAGTACACACGCACACATTAATGGTTGTGAGAAAGCTAGGCCTTTGGCGTAACAGGCTTGTTAGTACCCAACGAGCCTATTGCGCTAAAAATTTGTATTTTTGAAGTGGAACTTCAACTTTTTTATATTAGTGTGATTTGTTGTTGGTAACCCCGAAACTCAGCCGTTGGTGACAAACACAGATAAAATACAATTAAATACTTAAGGCAAGCTTATAATCTACACAGTCACTATTCAACCATTAGGAACGTTTATCTTATGCAGCCTCTATTTAACGTTGTATAGTGTATATAATTAAAGTTTTCGCATTCAAGAGTGCATTACTTTAAACGCGCCTTATTGACGGATTGAGTACTCACATTCTGCATCTAAAGTTCGCCAACAAAAAAATATTCACCTGCTTCCATTTGCATAAATACTTGATTCCCGAAAGAAAACAAAGCACCACCAGAATGCATCACCATACACGCTCGGTTACATCTTAATCAATGACCTAGTATCGGGTTCAACGACTTTAAATGCAAAACAACACATCTCATGGTTAAGATTGTCATTGTACATGGACAGTGGAAAACGTGTTTCCTCATCACTCTTTCCCACCGGCTAAAGAGTACTCTCGAGTACTAAAAACATCCCTCTCAATAATTGCTCGGCGAATTCAAAACCTAGTTCTTTCTAGTCATGCGCAGAGTCGAAGAGCATGAGTTCCTCGTCCCTGTCCGACACTTGTTGCATGTGTCCCTCGAGCACACGACCACATCGCGCCCAGAATCAAAGGACTCTCGGTTTAATTATAACGTCACAGAGGACGGAGTACAATGTATCGGTGTGGGTTGCCCTATTAAACGTGAGAAGTTTTTGGCAGCTGTTGTAGGACGTGGGTATCGCACACCCACAATACAAACTGGTATTTTCCAGGACACACGTATTATAGCGCGCCTTCATTGTCGTGTACTATAGTCATGTATCCATGAACTGTTTTCGTTTTTACATCCTAGGCTTAACACCTTTAACAACATTCCGCTCAAAGTGGCTAGTTCTGTAGCAAAGTCTGCACGGATTTTTATTATTTCTCCGAGGGGAAGACAATTGGTAGGTTAGTAGTTTAAATGGCAACAGCAGGGATTACTATACGTTCACAACGAGCACAGAGAGGATATGTATCTAGGCCGATAAAGGGTTATGTTTACATACAATTTGCGGATCATTTTGTCGGGGTTATTGTAAGGCAAAACCGTCACAGAAAGGATACAACAACGATGGGAGAGTGAAATGTGGACACCAGTATAAATTATGAATTATACAGTAAAAGGATATATGAGTGATGCTAATGGATGAAAAGTATCTATGTGGATAAGCATCTCTGTGGGAATGTATCTCAGTATCCGTATTTTGGAAATAATACATTTTTTAGTGGGTGCTAAATGAGACGACGTGGTTTGGATTATCAGGCCTAATATTAAATAGTTAAGTTCTATTTTAAAGGATATCGGGTAGGTACTTGGTAGACTTAGTTCTAAGATTTGAAACTCCACATATAAAGGGATAATTGAGTATTTCAGCTACGGGCACAATATGGTAATTTTTTAATGCAAATCGAAGACAGCTGACCAATCCTGAGACGTATAGTCATGGATCTGGTAATCATGGTAGTCGAGAGCGGGTCAAATAGAAGGGTCGTACTGATAGCCACTAAAAAAAAACTGTTTGGCGCAACAGGATCGTTGGTACCCAGAGCCTAGCTTTTTCGTGCAACGATCCTGTTTTATGCTGACTCTGGAAGGCTAAGCTGAGATAAGCTTTTCTTAATAATTGGTACTACTTGGTTGATTTGTTAGATCATCACGAGATGCGGCTAGAAATCGCCAATGCCCGAAAGATATAGACTTCTGTTACATCGTTAAACTTTCACTGTTCTGAAGAGCATAGTGTATTCCAGTACTCGCTGGATATTCGAGACACTAATCAGGTCTAGAAAATAGTGTATGCCTGTTTCTGGAAAGGCCTTCCTTTTTCTGGTCGACAGTGACAGAACGCAACTGACGCGAACTGATGGATGAAATACAATTGCGACGAGCTAGTTCCGCAGTTCAACAAAAGTAGATTTCTTTCCTTTTTACCTTTCTCTGTTTTCGTGAAAATTTCGGTTGTTGCGTCTGTCTCTAATGGATTCTCCAGCCTGTCAGACCGATCAGACTAAAGAGCATTTTAACCCACGCTTATTTTTTGGGGGCTTTTTCCATAAAAAAGCAACAGCATTATGTCGGCAATACTCAATGACAACGACAAACTATTCAGTGGATTA
Source organism: Rhingia campestris (assembly GCA_932526625.1). NCBI lineage: Eukaryota > Metazoa > Arthropoda > Insecta > Diptera > Syrphidae > Rhingia > Rhingia campestris. Next base: position 46,149,986 of record OW052182.1, on the reverse strand, counting down.
GATGTTTTTCATGTTTTTCACATGGATAATTATACGTGCATTGTTCTCGGGTGGGCAAACCATCGAGCTTAATTGTGTTGGCTAAAGAAGGACTGTTAAGATATATCGCACAATCAATTTCTATTCGAAATTCATATTGATTTTCTTTACTTTATTTTCTACTTATATTAATTTTTCACTTTATATTTACTTTTTAGAGATGTCCGTTACGCTATCGACGGTAATTGTCTATAGCACACAATTATGCTCTTTCTGTCATGATCCCATCGAAACATATCCGTTTGATCAACAAAAATGGACTGTCATCATACTGGGGCTCAGGAAGACCATTTTTCCACGGAATATGAAAGGCTAATAAGTTGTGTCTACTGTCGTCGTACTTGAGGTAACCGGCCCGGTACAGCTGCATCCGAAATCGGGTCCAGGAAATTCTAAGAACAGAACTGCGACACACAACAACAGCACACTTTCAGTATTAAATTTATTGTATCACTTTTGATTTTTGTATACTTATGTTCGATTTCTTTGAGATCGATAAACGATCAATCTATTTTATCGAACACATTTACAATACATTCATTATTATACCCAATCCCATAACATAGAGAAATGATTTAGCTAGACATACCTTTAAGTATATGAATCGACTCAGAATCAGACTCAGAAATTTCAAAAAGTGTCTGAATAACATTATTTCGGTTACATGAGGTTTTTTGCCACCGCCATTTGTTGGGACGTTTTTATTAAAAAAAACGATTTTCGGTCAAATTTTAATGAAATTCGAAAAAAAAACTTTCGACGCAAAAACATTGGTAATAATAATATGAGTATTTCATCAATTTTAACCCACGCCCGTGTTTTTGGGGGATTTTCATAAAAAAACGATTTGTATACCCTACCCCGTAGGATATATGCAATTGGAAATCGTTGTTTTTTTTGTCAAAGTATAAAAAGATTTTGGAGGGCTCAGTGGCGCGATGATTAGTGCGATGAACTGCCGCGCAGGAGGTCTGGGTTCGATACCCAGCCGTAGCAACACCTAAATGATTTTTCACTGGCCCTCCTCTCGTGATGATCTGACAAATCATCCGAGTAGTATCAATTGTCAAGAATAGCTTATCTCAACTTAGCCGTTCGGAGTCGGCATAAAACAGGAGGTCCCGCCATCGTGCAAGAAGTACACACGCACACATGAATGGTTGTGAGAAAGCTAGGCCCTGGGTACTAACGAGCCTGTTGCGCCAAAAAATTGTAATTGTAATTATAAAAAGATTTCGATAAACTCGTTGAGCAATAAATATTGTGACAATGGCAATTTCTATGTACCATCTTCGTAAAGATTTTAGCCACTTCCATTTTTTTGGGTATGTTTAATTTTAGCATGACGCTAATCATACAAAATAAAACTTGCTTTGATTTTCGTCAATCAGACTTCACCAAATGTGTGTGGCTCATACATATAAATGACATTCGATTGACCGTGTAAGGGCCGATTTAGTTGCACAATTTTTATACCCTATCCCATAGGGGTATATTAGTTTTGATACATAGTTTGTAACATAGAGAAATAATTTAGCTACATATCAAAGTATATGGATCGACTCAGAATCGATAGCTGAGTCGATTTAGCCATGTCTGTCCGTCCGTCCGTCCGTCCGTACGTTACCAGTTTTTGGGCCTTAAATTTTGAGCTAGAAGGATGAAATTTGGTACACGTGCTCTTTGTTGCTCCCAGCAGAACAAGTGTAAACATTTTTGAAATCCGCCCACTGCCACGCCCCCTTTTTAGAAAACAATTTTTTTTGGCCAAACCATAAGGAATTTTGAACAACATATTTAGACAATCTAAATATCTGTATTTCGTTCATATAAAGTTTTTTTGCCACGCCCACTTTTTGGGGGCGTTTTTAATAAAAAATGTTTTTCGGTCAAATTTTAAAGTTTTGGAAAAAAATGTTGATGCAGAATCATTAGTAATATAGATATGAACATTTCGTCCATAGACTATTTTAACCCACGCCCACTTTTTGGGGCCGTTTTTATATAAAAAACCATTTTTATTCACTACCCCATAACATATGCAGGAGAAAACCTTGTCTTTTGTAGAACCGTAAAAGTTTTTTATAAGCAGTCTGATGAATTTGTTGTCACCATGACATTTTCTTTATTTTATCCACATCGTGTGCTTAGCCATGTCCACTTTTTGGGGATTTTAGTTTTACAGATAGGATGGGATAGGGTATTCAACGATCCGCACAGTGGATTATAGCCTTCTCATATGTTTTTTTCTTAATTTACTACGCTATAGATATCAATTTGGTTTAAAATAATTTAAAGCCGACCGGAGCAAGAACTTAAGACCCCGATTGGTGGAAGAATCCAGCAAATATATTTATGCACTTAGCAATCACCTATCAACTTATCTGTGAATTCTAAGGATATTATGGCTCATAGAAAGCATTGCTTTGATATCCGAAACGGCTTAAAATAATCGCAGATGATTGGTTATACCTTTCTCTTATACTAAAAAGATTTAAATTAAAGTTCTACTACTTTACCAACTGGTTTATATTTGGGAACATCTCAGCCTAAAATCTAATAACCAAAAACTGGTGAGATAAGTAAGGATAAAGATGACTAGATTGTCAAAATATTCGATACGAATCAGATTGGACATGTAAGTAACCCTATGCATATGTTTCTAATATACTCTATGCGGCAATGTATAAACAAATAAATTTAAATTTATTTAAATTTATTGAGACCAAGTTATTTAATTTCTTCTAATTAACCTCTCGAAACTCACATGAAGCCAACATTAAATGACAACCTGCTGCACTCATTGGCATTAAACGAGTATCGTTAAATGTTCACTCCATGGCGGCCTAATTTTAGTACCTTCCCTTTCATAACTCATACAGAAACAATGAAATGCCATACCACCCACATGCATGTACCATACCAACACTGGCCAGGCTAAGTTGGGAACTAAATATCGTGAATTAATTGCTTCAACACATTTCGAGAAATCAGGCTACAATAAGACGCAGTTAACAAACACATTTGCCATAAGCCTGCACTCCACATGACCACTCTTTCATTTGAGAGCAAAATATTCGTAGGGTTACATTCTAGAGTCGGGAGGAGAATATGCCAAGCCGTCTGTTTAAGGACACAACATGGTTGGGAACTTGAAAACAGTTTCCTGTTTACAACTGCCGATGTAGTTTGTGCTGCTGTTGTTGTTTCTGGGTTGGATTGTGTGTTCATGGTGTGGTTTCATATTTTTTTCTCCCCACTAACATTTCCTTCCAAGTGTGTGTTGAAATATGTCCTTAAACTTTATGCGATTCTATGGCGAAATGGTTTCACTGCAACGTTAATGTTGGCAAGTTTATTGCGGTGTTAATTTGTGAAGTACTCGGTGCGGACTGTACACTGGAGCAGCCCCTCTTTAGCTCCAATGTATAGTTTAATAATGGCCAACCCTAAGTAGCGGTATTATGTAGTAATTGTGGCTGTAACTTTCAAGTTCTATGCAGTTAATCGCTTGGAAAATGTTATTAACTTGCAAAGTCGCGAAGTTGGTTAATGTCTGGACGATATCCAAGAAATTTATTGACCATATAGTGTAAACAATAATATGTGTGGAAGGGGTTCATAAAATCATAATAAATCATAAAAGCGAATAAAAGTCTTCTAATTATCAGTCTCCTTAATTACTAAAAATACTTGGATGGTATAGCAACATGAAGGACATAAGAAAGTGGAGATTCAGGAGAACGTTCTTCCTGCGTCAGAGATGATAAGGCATAGAATGCGAGAAAAAGGACCAAGAAAAAATAAGGTTCAAAACTGTGTCAGATTCGACAGAAGTGAATTAATTAAGTAAAAATCTTATGCTTCGATAAAATTAGCAAATATCACAATTATATTTCGCATCAAGGGCGTCCCGCATCAGCCTTCATCGAAGGGAGAGTGAGAATTCGTCTCCATAGCCCGTCAACGCAAACGGGAGCGAATATTTTTCGAAGAATTTTTCTCTCAAATCGACCAAGGATTTCTTCATCCGCTTTTGCTACGGTCCAGCTTTAGCGCCGTAGAGCAGGACTGGGATGATCAGGGTCTTATATAGGATCTCCTTAGTAGTTCGAGTAAGGGCTTTATTACTAAATTGCCTTCTTAGCCCGAAGAAACAGCGGTTTGGCAAGAGTAATTCTTCGTTTTATTTCTGACGAGATGTTGTTGTCAGAATTAATAGCGGAGCCGAGGTAGACAAAGTCCCGTACTACCTCAAAGATATATCTGTCAATGGTGACGTTCTGTCCAAATCGTCGATGTTGTGTTTCCTTTCGTGTTGACAGCAAATACTTAGTCTTACCTTCATTTACTGCTAAACCCATTTTTTTCGCTTCCTTCTCTATAATAGCAAACGTGGCTATGACATCACGTTGAGTCCTACCAATGATGTAAATATCGTCGGCGTATGCTAGTAGTTGCACCGATTTTTGGAAAATTGTGCCTCTGTTGTTGGCTCGGGAGTTTTGCACAATCCTTTCAAGGATCAAATTGAAGAAGTCACATGACAGAGCATCGCCTTCCCTTTTGGTATCGAATGTGTCGGTGAGGTAGTTTCCGACCCTGAAATGGTTTTTACAATGGGTGTGTAGTTAACCCAAAGCACAACCCCCAACCTGGAGGGTCAGTTCCCATTTATAAGATACCCCTAAGACATCAGTATCAACTACGGGATTAAGCGCTGTCGTTGACCTTTCGGTTCATCAGCCACCATCTCTGTTCAAGGAGCCTGACTTATCCTTGAAATGTCGAAGCAGCTTATCTAGGTTCGCCTGGGACGGCAGACCGGGTATTCATTCCGCTCCATTCTGACCAGGGTGATTATAGTTTTGCTGTTTTACGTCTTATTATCAACACTCAGACTTATCGTTTAGCAAGTCAAATCCGGTTGGATGAGACCAGTACCCGATAGTTACCACTTGGAGGTAAAAAATAAGCACATTTGATGTGTAGTCAGAGTTGCGAGCACTTTATACAACACCCAACCAACAAAGTGTATGATCAAGGATAAAGAGCCATTTCAACGATGTTTGGAAGCTGTATCCTAAAGTGTAAAGCTGTAAAACCAAGCATAAACAAAAAATGTAGTACGGCAGACTGTTAAGCTGCCGACAAACCATAATATTTTAGTGAACCTTAACGAGGCTGACGGTCTTCCTGGCCGTCAGGTTAAAGTTGACCACAAGAATGACAATTTGCCTTTTTTCAAAAGGCATAAAACTGAAATCAGAACTACGGAATCGGCGTTTTATTGTGGGTTCCATTCATTGTTAAAAAATTATGACTATGTTTAATTTCCGTTATTATGTATTAATACTTAAAAGTTATTCCCTTTTAAGTCGGGAATAAACCAAATCATCAGATTTGGAAGGTCCTGGAAATAACCAAAAGATCTAAATCGATACCTCACATACTTTTTTTAGTTTACTCAACAGGCTATATCGGCAGCGTGACTGGCTTTTGCATGACTGGTAATCGGTCTTCCTTGTTGTCTCGAACCTGGGGACTGGGCTTCGAAAAAATTGCCAAAATTGGCACTGCTTTCCAGCTATTGCCTGTAATAATATGATTAGGCTCTGATATACCATTTTAAGTTTAAATTCTATTTGTTTCGCCGTCATACCCATAATACAATGATACCATCGTAATGTCGATATCGTCGACACTCATTAGAAGCTCATAAGCTAGGCGGATTTGTTAAATAAAGTGGGGTTGACCCTGCCTTATACAATTTCTGCTCCAGCTAAAATCCTTGTCGAATCTGGTACATTTTTGTAAAAGTTATCCTCTGGTGAACTGGTGATCAAATTTTTTTTTTTAGATCTAGGTAGTGAATACTATCTTATGAGGTCTTTAAGCCGGTAAACATATGACAGAATTTTTACAGTATTTTCCATTGTTTGAAAATTTGGTCTATAATCGATCGGCCGGTCATAAGTGCAGGCTCTCTACCCACAGTACATTGGATAAAATGTAGTGTGCGACATTTAGCTGGAATTTCCCTCGGTAGTTGTAGCATTGTAGACATTGGATCACCTTCCTTGAAAATACCCAGGTCTTAGTATTTTTTGCCCAATGACGGGACCTCCTATTTTCTGCAGAATCCGAACGCTGAGTTGTGATAAGCTTTTCTTGACAGCTGATACTACTCGGATGATTTGTCAGATCATCGCAAGAGGAGGGCCAGTGAAAAACATTTTAGGTATTACTATGGCTGGGAATAAAGATAAGATCTTTTCGCGGCACTAATCATCGCTCCACTGAACCCGTTGCGACTGAAGATTAGCGGGTTCTTTAATCCACCATGTCATTTTACCAGCATCTGTAAATTCTGCCTGAATACACCCAACATATCTTGTGCCCCTTTGACTAGGTTGTCCATTTTATTTCGTATTCCAAAGTAGATGTTTACCTTGCTAATTTTCGCATTGAAATCCCAAAGTGCGATTATTGTATCGTGATAAGACTGATATTGCTAAACACTGCTCTAATTTGATCATTGCCAGCTTATCATTAATCCTCTTATAGTTAATCAATCTTGATCTATGCCGTATCACCACAAGGAATCCGTTGTAATAAATTCCGCATATTTTGTTGTATTCCTATCCTATTCATGATTTCTGAACAGCGATTCCATCTGCCATGTACACCACGCGAGGGTAGATTTAAGTTTTTAGAAGCACTCATGGTGTATAGCGTGAGAAGGTTCAAGTGCATGAATTTCCGTGGTCGTCCCGGATCTATTTGGTATTGGAGAGAATCCATTATCCAGAGCTTTTGTTTTTATCATAACTAACAAAACCCCCAATGCAGAGGGTAAGTATGAAATTTTTAACTTCATAACTGTGACGGCGGAAACCACCGTTGACTCCATCTTCGGAATTCTTCCGTCTTCGAAAAGTAATTGTTGCCGCAGTGTATGGACACTCTCATCTGCTGAAGCCAAGTATTTACAATGTGATTCACATCCAATCTACGGCACCCAGCGGTCTCTACCTCGGAGAATCGGAGTAGGTAGCCATCAGCTATGTGAAAATATTTATTTATTCGTATAGAAAGTAACCACAAGTCCACAACCATCAAGATGGTAACTGAAGATCCATGCTAGCAACTTAAATAAGTATCGTGAGCTATACAAGCTTGGATAAACCTGCAACCATTAAAGGTAATATCATACTTTACAAACGAAATACAAATGGATAATGAAAAACCTCAAAAAATACTTGCTGCATGATGTGTTATTTATTTTTATCAAGAATTTCAAAAATCTATGCAATTACGTTGCACTGGCAAGCACCATTGTCACAATAGCCACCTTGTTGGGTACCTCCCTGGAAGAAGCACTGTAGAGAGCACTTAAAATCGGAAATGTTGAGCTTCGTGAAAAGCATGTTAGCGCATGGATCTGTAAGAGTTATATTAGGAACATTTAAATCAGACAAAGTATGAGTTCTTACCGCCGCCAAAGAAGAAACGAGAATTCTCATAGTTGTCAATTTTTTCAGACTCAATGTCTCCAGCTGGTGATCCTGCAGCAAACAAGGAGCATACTGCAAAGATTACAATGGTAAGAAGGATTATTTTCATCTTGCTGGTGTTGATTGTATAGATCTTTCAGGTAAGCACAAGAAACTGTTTGATGTCAGGTGTAAAACGGGCTAGCTATTTATATGAAACAGTTTTCCACTACGGTAATGACGGCGACCTTGAGTGTCAGTATTCCTAAGCTATATGCATGTGTACCGCTCATGAATATGAGAATTAGTTTATCGCTTGACGACTTAAGAAACCCAAATGGCGTTGTTCTCAATTTGCATTGATAACAACGAGTGCATGTATAAATGCATGTTTTAAGTGAATAAACTTCGTCATTTTAAACGATTTATCTTATAGTGAATGGTGTTAAAATATTGAGACATTTATTCAATTTAGAACAAATTCTTGTTATTTTTGAACATTTAGTATTTATTATGCTTGTGTTATTTTTTTTGGATATTAACCCCAGACAGTATCCGCATTGTCACTTCGATATATTCGGTTGTCTGATAATTTATAACTCATAACCAAATGAAGGAAACGTAATTCAAAATGATCACCAACGTATCAAAGGTAACTAGATCAGCGATTCCCAATCTTTTTTGGTAGAGGAGCACTTTTTGGGTCAAACATTCCTCGCGGAGCACTTCGTTACACTTACGCTATTTTCGCAGTTATGTATGTGTAAAAAATGCAATACTCAAATTTTTTTTATTTTATTAAATTCAAGTAAAACAAGTAACATCAACGAAAAAACAAGAACAATGTTAATTAAAGAACATAAGGAATTCAATATCTAGTGAGAATAATGTGCCTGTTTGGTTTTGCATAATGCTTGTATATCTGGTTGAATTTGGGACAACTACAACCGAATATCTGGCTCTGCATCGAGACAGGATCTATATTTTGTTTTGGTTCCAACGTAGGCGGAGAATCCTGATTCGCACATGTATGTTGTTGCAAACGGCAGAAGAATTATTTTGGCTCTGTCTGACAAAATTTTGAATTCGTCCTTCAACATACACCAGAATTCTGATAAAGACTTCTTAGTTTCAAAATTTGCCTTTAAAGAAGAATCTCATGTCAAATCAATTAAGCACTCAAACTGCAACGATGTCAGAGATGCTGGCTTTTCCAACGCGGCGGAGTACGGGTCTGCAACCCACACATTTTCTTTAATGTTTGAATGGTATTCTTCCGGAAAGTAGCTTTGGAAGTTTTCGAGCAAACTTAGCAGATGTAAATGAAACTCATTTAAAATGTCGTCAGGAATACCCAAATCTATTTCCTCTTTACATTCGCTGACCATTGGGAAGCTGTCTAGGTTTCGATTTTTTAAAGATTTCACCCAAAACTTGATTTTCTTTTTAAATGCTTCGACCTTATCACTGGCATCGAAAACAGTTATTGTCTTTCCTTGAAGTGATACACTCAAATCATTTAATTTTGAGATACGATAATTTCAAGAGCCAACGCTCATTACACAATCTGTCGCCCAAATCAAAGTTGTCGTTCATAAGGAAGGTTCTGACTTCAGCCCTCATTTCGAAAAGCCGCGTCAGTGTTTTGCCGCGAGAAAGTCACCTTACTTCTGCGTGAAGAAGTAAAGACGTATGTAGACTACCCATTTCATCGCACAATACTTTGAATAGCCTTGAATTCTTAGGTCGAGATTTAATAAAGTTAATTATTTTCACGCTTTCGTCTAAGACTTTTTTAAGGAAAGTGGCATTTTTTTCATTGCAAGGGCATGGCGGTGTAGAACGCAGTGACTACTGCTGCATTCCTTGGCATTTTGTTTTATTCTTGAGACGGCACCGGACGTTTTTCCAGTCATGGCCTTGGCACCGTCTGTGCACACATCCACGCAGTTAACCCATGGGATATCATTGACAATAAAGAAATTGTCTATTAATTTAAAAATTTCTTCTTGAAAGGACTGTTGGTATTGGTAGCGCACAAATACTATTAAAATAGCCAACCCTGCAACATCTGTTGATTCATCCATTTGCAGCGAAAATTTTGTGACTTATTCGCGAAAGTAAAGTAGTTTTGACATTCTCTGCTAAGTCTCCGATTCTTCGTGATATTGTGTTATTTGACAAAGGAACGGTGTCAACTAATTTTTTGGTCTTTTCACCCAACATACACTCAACAATGTCCTTAACGCATGGCTTGATTAAGTTTTCAGCGATTGTATGGGCTTCGCCAGTTTGCGCAACTCGGAAACTCACTAAGTAGGACGCCATCAACGCATTTTCGTTCACTGTCTTTGAGTGGTTAGTAATAATTGTTTGAGATTTTGTAAGTTCACCATACTTCCTTTTAAAAAAAAATCAGTCGGTTTGCTTTTGCAATCTGGATGAATCCCCTCAAAATGACGTTTCATTTTTGCTGGAAACATCGCACTATTCGGCAACACTTTGCCGCAAATTACGCATTGGGGTTTGTTGTCACTTGTCTCAGCAAATCCAAGATTTAAATATGAATCGTGGTACTTCCTTTTTACTGTTTTTTTTCTGCAGTACTGATCACCATAGAACTAGTACTAGCCACATTGTCTGCCTCAAATTCTTCAGAAAGTTCTGACGCCGCTGTCTCTATTGCGTCATTTTCCTTGGCTCTAGAATAGAACAATAAATGGAAAACGAGCAAATTCACAAAACGCATCTAATACAAATGCGGTTCTAGCGATAGGAAACTTCCCATTATGAAATAAACAATTATGGTTTTCTATTATGTACCTGCCAGTTGCTGACTCTTTAGTAACTACTGGGGGTGCTGTTAAGGAGCTTTCAGCGGTTATTTTTAACGACCCAGACTTTAGCCAGCGATCCATAGTACCTATTATTTTTGATCTCTCACGATCTTTTGATCTTTTCACGTCGATAGATCCACAGAGTCACATCAATGTACAAAAAAAAAACAAATAAAAAGTAAAATTGACGCACTAAAAGCAAAATATAGATTAAATACACCGCACCACGATTCGTTTTAACCTGTATAAATAGATACCGGCCCAACAAAAACCGTCTATTGGGCGCGTTTAAAACCAGAGAAACGTCGTCCCAGTACAAATTTCAGTTAGCGTCAGCGTATATGGTCGTCTCTGGTACGTCTCTTTAATAATTTTCATTTGTCGGGGATTCCCACATCTTTTGACACGAATTATTTTTTAGTTTGTTTGTATGTATTGATTTCTTTTAAATGAGCATTTCAAATTCGATTGCTGCGTTAAAATGACAAGTTCAGAAGCACAAAATGAAATAGTCACTAGTGTAATGGAATTTTGCTATTTCGTATTACCAAGTGCTCCGCCGAGCACACTTTGGGAAACGCTGAACTAGATAATACAAATTAAATTGAGGACTTGCTCAACTATGTAAACCACGTTTGGACATCAGCAATGGAAATTGGAAATCGAGATTAGTTGCCTTTGCCTCCAAAAAGTTGCACAAAGCATTTGAAGGCAAACTAGCAATACTTGCAGACTATCCCAATTTCACTGTGGTTGATGGAATGTGATCTTTAAGTAGATCTCTACAATTAGAGACGTATGGCATATCTTCAGATCAATATTCTATTAATGTTGGAGTGCAGCAATATTCACTTCTCACACCCACTCTGCATTTTAATTAACTTTTAAGAACAAAAAATTGATCGTACTTTTAGTTTTGCATATGACAGTGAAATGAAAATGACGACCCAAACAGCGACTCAAACATAGATTCTTCCTTCATTTGTGTATGAGAAGTTATTATTTTTGCAACACAGAAGATGAACTCCGTTGACTTTTTTTAACGCCGAATACGAACGGCAAATTTGAGAAGCTTCCCATGACAGTTCTCAGTCTTGAATTTTTGTCAGACTTTCGCATGATACTAACTACTCCTTTTTTCACAAAAGAAAGATGCGGATAAATTATTTCTATAAATAAGGACATGCAATAGAATAGACAGTGGACATAAGAAAACCTAGTTCACATGGACTCGAAGAAAACGTAATTAACAACTTTCTAAAGAAAAATCGAGTCCACAGTTCCTCAAATCAAGAAGGGAAACAAAATACATAGTTAAGTCAAAGGAATCCATGCATCTAATAAGCGTTATCTACAGTTGGTTCCGATGTAAAGGGTTTCCCATAATTCATTTATTTATGTAATTTTGATAGAAAATACAGATTATTAATAAAAAAAAACGTAAATTGTTTATTTTGATGAATAGGGTATATAGATTGGGTTTTGTATGGAATAGCACATCAGATTAATTGCCGCCACGGCTTTGCTGGCAAGTATGTTTCGCATCAAGGGCGTCCCGCATCATCCTTCATCGAAGGAAGAGTGAGAATTCGTCTCCATAGCCCGTCAACGCAAACGGGAGCGAATATTTTTCGAAGAATTTTTCTCTCAAATCGACCAAGGATTTCTTCATCCGCTTTTGCTACGGTCCAGTTTTAGCGCCGTAGAGCAGGACTGGGATGGTCAGGGTCTTATATAGGATCTCCTTAGTAGTTCGAGTAAGGGCTTTATTACTAAATTGCCTTCTTAGCCCGAAGAAACAGTGGTTTGGCAAGAGTAATTCTTCGTTTTATTTCTGACGAGATGTTGTTGTCAGAATTAATAGCGGAGCCGAGGTAGACAAAGTCCCGTACTACCTAAAAATATATCTGTCAATTGTGACGTTCTGTCCAAATCGTCGATGTTGTGTTTCCTTTCGTGTTGACAGCAAATAATTAGTCTTACCCTCATTTACTGCTAAACCCATTTTTTCCGCTTCCTTCTCTATACTAGCAAACGTGGCTATGACATCACGTTGAGTCCTACCAATGATGTCAATATCGTCGGCGTATGGTAGTAGTTGCACCAATTTTTGGAAAATTGTGCCTCTGGTGTTGGCTCGGGAGTTTTGCACAATCCTTTCAAGGATCAAATTGAAGAAGTCACATGACAGAGCATCGCCTTCCCTTTTGGTATCGAATGTGTCGGTGAAGTAGTTTCCGACCCTGATGGAGCAGCGAGAATTCTCCATTGTCATCCTACAAAAGCGGACGAGTTAGGGTGGTATACCAAAACTAGACATGGCTCTGTATAGTTCGTCTCTATAAATGCTGTCGTATGCGGCTTTGAAATCGATAAATAGGTGGTGGGTATCAATTTGGACTTCTTGTGTTTTTTCCAGGATCTTGCGAAGTATACAAATTTGGTCGGTTGTGAACTTTCCTATCCTAAAACCACACTGGCCGATAAGGTTGTTGGTAAACGGTTTCAGGCGTTCACATCTTACGGCAGATAGGATCTTGTAGGCGATGTTGATTAGACTTATGCCTCTGTAGTTGGCGCAGTTCAGAGGGTCTACTTTTTCGTTGATCGGGCAAACGATTCTGAGGTTCCATTCCTGAGGCATACTTTCATGCGACCAGATTTGGCTTATGAGTTTATTGGATGTTACTTACCAAGTCATATCCGCCAGCTTTATAAAGCTCAGCGGGAAGGCCGTAATTTCCGGAGGCCTTATTTAGCTTGAGTTAAGATATTGCTATCCTCACTTCACTTACGTCGGGTGGTTGGCAGTTTTCGCTGCCGTTGCCAATATTAAATGGTTCATTCTCCCAGCACAATTTTAACATCGTACTTTGGTAGTCGCTCATAGGTTTTGTCGAGGAGCTCGTAGAAGCAGTCCTTAGTTATATCATCATTTTCCTCGTCGGAGTATGAGCGCGTATAAGGCTTATGTTGGCGAATTTGGCCTTGATGCGGATTGTTACAATGCGTTCGCTAATGTCTTGGTAACATAAGACTTCTTGCCTAAGTTAGGTACTTATAACAAGTCCGCATACAAATAGTCGCTGTTTTTGCTCACTATAACACGGTCCATAGTAGATGCCACAGTTTTTCATCCTCTTTTTGCCCGACCCATCCCATCGTATTTCCTGGATGGCAGTAATGTCTGCTTTGTAGCAGTTTAGGGCTTCCGCTAGTTATTTGTCTGCACCTCTGCTGTTTAATGTTCTCACATTTCAGGTGCAGATGCGTTGTTGTCCTTTTTTCGTTTAGCATGGTCGTCAACAATAATATCAGTCCTTTTCGAGGTTATTGGTTGCTTCGTAACAATGGTTTTTTCCATGGGTGTGTAGTTAACCCAAAGCACAACCCCCAACCTGGAGGGTCAGTTCCAATTTATTAGATACCCCTAAGACATCAGTATCAACTACGGGATTGAGCGCTGTCGTTGACCTTTCGGTTCATCAGCCACCATCTCTGTTCAAGGAGCCTGACTTATCCTTGAAATGTCGAAGCAGCTTATCTAGGTTCGCCTGGGACAGCAGACCGGGTATTTATTCCGCTCCATTCTGACCAGGGTGATTATAGTGTTGCTGTTTTACGTCTTATTATCAACACTCGCACTTTAGCAAGTCAAATCCGGTTGGATGAGAACAGTACCCGATAGTTACCACTTGGAGGTAAAAAATAAGCACATTTGATGTGTAGTCAGAGTTGCGAGCACTTTATACAACACCCAACCAACAAAGTGTATGATCAAGGATAAAGAGCCATTTCAACAATGTTTGGAAGCTGTATCCTAAAGTGTAAAGCTCTAAAACCAAGCATAACCAACAAATTTAGTACGGCAGACTGTAAAGCTGCCGACAAACCATAATATTTAAGTGAAACTTAACGAGGCTGACGGTCTTCCTGCCGAGCTTGGAAGGATACACCCAAAAACCTTGGCATTTAGTCAGATTAAAGTTGACCACAAGAATGACAATTATAGTCTTATAGTTAATCAATCTTGATCTATGTCGTATCACCACAACGAATCCGTTGTAATAAATTCCGCATATTTTGTTGTATTCCTATCCTATTCGTGATTTCTGAACAGCGATTCCATCTGCCATGTATACCACGCGAGGGTAGATTTAAGTTTTTAGAAACACTCATGGTGTATAGCGTGAGAAGGTTCAAGTGCTGATTTCCGTGGTCGTCCCGGATCTATTTGGTATTGGAGGGAATCCATTATCCAGAGCTTTTGTTTTTATCATAACTAACAAAACCCCCAATGCAGAGGGTAAGTATGAAATTATTAACTTCATAACTGTGACGGCGGAAACCACCGTTGACTCCATCTTCGGAATTCTTCCGTCTTCGAAAAGTAATTGTTGGACACTTTCGTCGTCTCTCTCATCTGCTGAAGCCAAGTATTTACAATGTGATTCACATCCAATCTACGGCACCCAGCGGTCTCTACCTCGGAGAATCGGAGTAGGTAGCCATCAGCTATGTGAAAATATTTATTTATTCGTGTAGAAAGTAACCAGAAGTCCACAACCATCAAGATGGTAACTGAAGATCCATGCTAGTAGAGGCACAAGTTTATCCCGGACTGTAGCGCAACTTAAATAAGTATCGTGAGCTATACAAGCTTGGATAAACCTGCAACCATTAAAGGTAATATCACACTTTACAAACGAAATACAAATGGATAATGAAAAACCTCAAAAAAAATAATAAAATGTGTTATTTATTTTTATCAAGAATTTCAAAAATCTATGCAATTACGTTGCACTGGCAAGCACCATTGTCACAATAGCCACCTTGTTGGGTACCTCCCTGGAAGAAGCACTGTAGAGAGCACTTAAAATCGGAAATGTTGAGCTTCGTGAAAAGCATGTTAGCGCATGGATCTGTAAGAGTTATATTAGGAACATTTAAATCAGACAAAGTATGAGTTCTTACCGCCGCCAAAGAAGAAACGAGAATTCTCATAGTTGTCAATTTTTTCAGACTTAATGTCTCCAGCTGGTGATCCTGCAGCAAACAAGGAGCATACTGCAAAGATTACAATGGTAAGAAGGATTATTTTCATCTTGCTGGTGTTGATTGTATAGATCTTTCAGGTAAGCACAAGAAACTGTTTGATGTCAGTTGTAAAACGGGCTAACTATTTATATGAAACAGTTTTCCACTACGGTAATGACGGCGACCTTGTGTACCGCTGATGAATATGACAATTAGTTTATCGCTTGACGACTAAAGAAACCCAAATGGCGTTGTTCTAAATTTGCATTGATAACAACGAGTGCATGGATAAATGCATGTTTTAAGTGAATAAACTTCGTCATTTAAGACGTTTCAATATACGATTATATTGAATGGTGTTAAAATATTGAGACATTTTTTCAATTTAAACATTTAAACATAATTAACAATTTTCTAAAGAAAAATCTAGTCCACAGTTCCTCAAATCAAGAAGGAAAACAAAATACATAGTTAAGTCAAAGGAATCCATGCATCTGATAAGCGTTATCTACAGTTGGTTCCGATGTAAAGGGTATCCCATAATTCATTTATTTATGTAATTTTGATAGAAAATACAGATTATTAATAAAAAAACGTAAATTGTTTATTTTGATTAATAGAGTATACAGATTGGGGTTATGTATGGAATAGTCGGATTAATTGCCGCCACGGCTTTGCTGGCAAGTACGTACTCATTAATTGAAATTTTCTATGACCATTTCGTAAACATGTGGCTGAATTAATACACCGCCTTATTTCCTCTTTTAAGGCGTTGGTGGTCATGGGCTTGTTTGCATAGATATTTTGCTTCAAAAACCCCAAAGACAAAATTCCAATGGCGTTTCATAAGATCTAGGTGGCCCATTCTGATTGCAAAAACTGACAAATGTAGTAATTGAAATGTATCTCTGGCTGTGAAAACACATCCATATCTTGTAATTTAGGCATTAAAAACTGGGTTATCATGCAACGATAACGAACACCATTAATCGTTACTGCTGACCATCCGCCTTTCGAAGAAGAATGGTCTGATAATGCCTCCAGGCCAAAATCGGCACCAAACAGTTAAGCGTTGTGGATGCATTTGTTTCTCAATAATTACTCGTGGGTTTTCTGAACCCCAAGTGCGTCAATTTCGACAAATAACGAAGCAATCAAGATGAAAATGAGTTTCTTCACTGAATATGATTTTGTTGGAAAAATCAGCATCCACTTGTTGTTGTTCCAAAATCCATTCAACGAACTCTGTTCGTGCCACATTTTCAATAGTCATTAGTTATTATAAACAGAACTCAGATAGAACTTAGAGAGTTTCTCGAAATGGCCAATTCTTGACTACGGTGCCGAATTTTTGTTACTGAACTGTCAGCAATACTCTCGCGAACAGCTTCAATGTTTTCTGTTGAACGACTTGTGAAAGGACATCCAGAGTGTCCAATATTCCTAATTGATCAAGTCTCCCTGAATTGCAATTATTCTCTTCAAAGTTGATGGTTTCAAATCATAATTTGTACGAAAATAACAGACTGTAACCGTCTTTATTTTTAAAATAGTGCTCAACAATAAAAAGAGTTGTTCTTTCGTATAGCGCTCCATTTTTACTAACCTAGAACTGTCAGCTGTCACATTGTTATCTTATTCTTTCCCTTGGCAACACAGTAGGGGAGACACACCAACAGTGAGACACTCAATGGCCGTATAAGACCAAGTTAACTGTGCCGATGCACTGTTCTCTTTGGTCAATCGATGTTGCACCAGCACATCGTCATCTTTTGTTATAGGGACATGTAAGGCAGGCCTTAAGTACTGTTCTCATATTTCGAGTTGGCTGGGAATCGAACCCAGATCTTCTGCACAGCAGATCATTAGTTCCTTAGACATATTCGTAATTACATCTCGAGTTCGAGTTCGATTTTGTTTTTTTTTTTATAATTTGCGCGCACTCAAGGGGTTATGAATACCCTTTATATGTTTTAGCACAGTGTGGGCGTTAAGGAAATTAGGGATAAGAAGAAAGGAGATACCGATGCACATTGGTTTTAAATGTCTGTCAGTTATAATGGAAAGGAAAAACAGAGTTTGGTAGAGCATTCCACATTCGTGTTGTTCGGTTTATGTACGAATCTCTGTATTTCAGCGTACGTCCGAAGATAGGCTTGAGGGTAAACTGATTTGCATTCATTGCGTAACGAGTATTGCGGCTGAATTATTGAATGGGAGGAATGCAGCTAGCTATTTCATTTGAACATTGGTTGTTAAAATAGCGATAAAACAAGGTAAGGCAGGAGATGTTTCGACGGTGTTCGAGCGAAATTAAGGAGTTCGCTATTCTTATGTCTCCTATAAGTTTTTTCGCACGTGTTTGAATCCTATCTAGTAGGTGTAATGTTGATTTTGGTGCACCTGACCAGACGTGGGCGTTGAATTCAAGTTTTGGACGTATAAACGCTTTATATATTGTGGGGTGAAATATTTCTTACATCGATTTAGGAAACCTAGACATTTCGCTGCGTTTTTAGCGACTTCGAATATGTGGTCGTTCCAACGTAAGTCGTTACTAACACACATACCTAGCATGGAAAGCTTTTCGGTTCCTTCGACGTAAGTGCCATTCATGGATAATGGCTCTAGATTTTGGTTTCGCTTTAATGACAGAAGACAGCATTGTGTTTTGGAAGCATTGAATTCCACTCTATTAGATTTGAGGGGCTCAGTGGCGCGATGGTTAGTGCGATGAACTGCCGCGCAGGAAGTCTGGGTTCGATTCCCAGCCGTAGCAACACCTATATTCGAAAGCTCACAAAAAATCTCTATCCATGGAACATCGCACTGGTTCAATCTTTATTCGGCTCCGAAGGACCAAAATGTTCAATAGCTCAATGAAATATAAACTCGCGTGTTTGAAAACTTAATAATTTTATTATAATTAAAAATATTCAATAGAAAAATAGTGGACTGTAAATTTTGACATCCGCCCTGGATGAATGCTGAGTTGAAAACAACGCGTGAGACATCCGCCCTGGATGAATGCTGAATTGCCAGCTCGTGTGAGACATCCGCCCTGGATGAAAGATGAGTTTAAACTAAACTGTGTGAGACATCCGCCCTGGATGAATGCTGATTTGAGACTAAGCGCGTGAGACATCCGCCCTGGATGAATGATGAATTGAAACAAAACAATGTAGACCGCTCGATGGCCATGCACATCGTGTGTCGACGTGTTATATCTTGCTTCCCATACAAAGGGTTGCTAGTGTTGTTGTTATCTTCTCGTTCGTCGATGCAGCTGGTGGTCGATGTTTGCTATTTTTCGGTCGCTGGTACCGCTACTCAGACTGCGACACTATGCTGCTGTTGTTGGGTTCGGCCGAGTATATGCCCTTCATATATCTCGGTCCGAAAATTGTGTGTTTGCTCTTGGTACATTGACGGACGATGAAAAGGTATGTAAAATGTTTTCTCGCGCCGCTCTAGGTTACCGTTTCTTGGGACCGAGTATGTGCACTTCGTATATCTCGGTCCGAAATCTGTGCCTGGCACTAGGCATGTTACAATACAGTAATGTACAGTACAGTAGGTACTGTTTGCTTTTGTTCTTGTGGCATCGCACGATAATGCCGTTTATTGTCGCTCATATATGCCCGTTGTTTGTGATGCACTATCACGTTGTCTGGTTTCCTTGTTTTTTAAACATTCCCCCCCCCCAATTGAAGCATGGTCTTCAATTGGTGAGATCGCTCTGATCCATTGGGAGGACACAAAGTTTCTGGATCGGTCGTACCAGCGTCGAGTGCTCAGTACGCTCTGCAATGTAGATTTGCGCTCAAGAAGACTTACGTCGTTAATGCTCAGCACAGGTAAAATTGGTCGTCTCCTATTCGTTGCGGCAACTACCCTTATAGCTGTGGATGCATGTACCCGCTCTTTAGCCGTCAAGGATGGCTGCACGTTCGGCCAATGATGCTCCGGTTGGGTAAGCCATTGTGGCCCTTGCCACCACAAGGTTGTTCTGCCTAGCTGCTCTGCTGGGATCCCTCGTGATGCCAGATCCGCTGGATTGTCCCCAGAAGCGATGTGTCTCCAAGGGCTGCTCCCAGTTTGCTCCTGGATGGAACTCACTCTGTTGGCGACGAAGGTCTTGAGCTCAAATGGTATTTTCTTGATTCAATGAAGCACAACCATTGAATCCGACCAATATGTTATCGGCACTTGTTGAAGCTCTGATGCACTCACCACCTGGGCCATCAATCTGCAAAGTAGATCGGCCCCGCACAGCTCTAGCCTTGGGATGGTGATTGTTTTGAGTGGCGCTACTCTTGTTTTTGATGCGACTAAAACACATCTCTCGATGGACCCTGAACAGGATTTCGTCAGTGACAGAGTCCCAGCCTAGGTCCAGTATCGAAGCCTCATGCTCCTTGAGGAAGGTCAGCTCGGTTTGCCTGTCTTCGATGTTGCACAGCTCTGCAATAACTCGTCTGCTTGATGGCATGAGTTTAAAGCCGCCAGCTGCAAGTGATGTCACTATTTCATTAGCCAATGAGATGGCTTGCCCTTCGCTCTCTGCACTAGTAAGCATATCGTCGACATAAAAGTTGCGAGCGATAGCTTGGTATGCTCTCGGATGAGTCTGTTGGTTGTCGGAAGCGCACTGCTGCATCGCTCTGACTGCATTAAAGCCGCTCGATGTCATGCCATATGTCACCACAGTCAGCCAGTATTCCTGCAACAGATCGTCCGGATGCTCTCTCTCACGAAACTTTTTCGTCACGCAATGGTGTGGTATGTACACAGGCCCTTCTGTGATCTGCTCTTTTGTAACCGGAGTCATGTGCCCCAACTGCCGGTACTCGCTCATGAATTCGATATATTTCGCTCTGATCTCTGGATTGGCTTGTAATTTCCTCTCCAGATGAAGAAACCTCTGCAACGCTGCTACTCAGGAGCTGCCCAAGCTCTGAATACGGGAACTCACAGGTATGTTGCATCACGGTAGTGGGTGCTCTGAAAGTGCTCTTCCACCCATCGATCGTCTGTAGACATCGGGATAGCTGTCCTGCTCTCGGATTTCCCAAAGTCGTCTCAGAAGGTCATTAAGCTCTGAATTCGGCGCTTGTGATTGTTTTTTGAATGTCAATAGCTCTCTGCCGTAAGACTGCACTGTCCGTAGCAATTCAGGTCGACCCTTCGGGAATAGCTACGAACGCGTGCCGAATCGAGATTTTGCACAATAATATCTCACTGTTGTACGCTAATGTACAATATTTAATGTGAATTTGCACGCACTGGACAAGAACACAATACCCGCACACTGGGACTAAGCTCCGAAATCACCGTTGCTTAAGCACGCAACACGATGATCACTCACATCACAAAGAAGGCACAAATATTCGCACTGAATTTATTTGTTGCACAAATGCACAATTCACAATTTTGTTTCAAAGTCAAATTACTTTGATTTTTAATACCGCCCTGGTTCAATGTCTGCTTGACGCTCACAATTATTTGCACTGAATTTGTATTTATTTGCTGCACATACGCACATATGCACAATTCATAATTTTTTTGTTTTGCCGCTATGCTCACAAAATCTCTCCATAGAACACCGCACTGGTTCAATCTTCATCCGGCTCGAAGGATCAAAATATTCGAAAGCTCACAAAAAATCTCTATCCATGGAACATCGCACTGGTTCAATCTTTATTCGGCTCCGAAGGACCAAAATGTTCAATAGCTCAATGAAATATAAACTCGCGTGTTTGAAAACTTAATAATTTTATTATAATTAAAAATATTCAATAGAAAAATAGTGGACTGTAAATTTTGACATCCGCCCTGGATGAATGCTGAGTTGAAAACAACGCGTGAGACATCCGCCCTGGATGAATGCTGAATTGCCAGCTCGTGTGAGACATCCGCCCTGGATGAAAGATGAGTTTAAACTAAACTGTGTGAGACATCCGCCCTGGATGAATGCTGATTTGAGACTAAGCGCGTGAGACATCCGCCCTGGATGAATGATGAATTGAAACAAAACAATGTAGACCGCTCGATGGCCATGCACATCGTGTGTCGACGTGTTATATCTTGCTTCCCATACAAAGGGTTGCTAGTGTTGTTGTTATCTTCTCGTTCGTCGATGCAGCTGGTGGTCGATGTTTGCTATTTTTCGGTCGCAGGTACCGCTACTCAGACTGCGACACTATGCTGCTGTTGTTGGGTTCGGCCGAGTATATGCCCTTCATATATCTCGGTCCGAAAATTGTGTGTTTGCTCTTGGTACATTGACGGACGATGAAAAGGTATGTAAAATGTTTTCTCGCGCCGCTCTAGGTTACCGTTTCTTGGGACCGAGTATGTGCACTTCGTATATCTCGGTCCGAAATCTGTGCCTGGCACTAGGCATGTTACAATACAGTAATGTACAGTACAGTAGGTACTGTTTGCTTTTGTTCTTGTGGCATCGCACGATAATGCCGTTTATTGTCGCTCATATATGCCCGTTGTTTGTGATGCACTATCACGTTGTCTGGTTTCCTTGTTTTTTAAACAACCTAAATGATTTTTCACTGGCCCTCCTCTCGTGATGATCTGACAAATCATCCGAGTAGTATCAATTGTCAAGAATAGCTTATCTCAACTTAGCCGTTCGGAGTCGGCATAAAACAGGAGGTCCCGCCATCGTGCAAGAAGTACACACGCACACATGAATGGTTGTGAGAAAGCTAGGCCCTGGGTACTAACGAGCCTGTTGCGCCAAAAATTTGTATTTTTTTTGTAGATTTACCCCATTTGATAATGCTGTCAATGTCGGAATTCAATGAGCTTAACATATTTTGGCGTTTAGAGTCCACGTTCGAAGGTGAGGGACGAGGGCCTGTAAACGAATATGAGAAGCTGAGGGTACTATCATCAGCGAAGGAATGAATTGGATTAGAAGTTGCAGACAGGAGATCATTTATAAAAATGAGAAAGAGAGTCGGAGACAAAACTGAGCCTTTAGGTACACCAGCATTTATTTGGTGAGTTGCAGACTTGAAACCATCCAAAACAACTTGAATTGAACGTTTCGAAAGATAATGTCTAATCCATAGAAAAAGTTTTTCGTCGATTCCAAATGCACGCATTTTCGACAAAAGGGCTTGATGCCAAACCCTGTCAAATGCCTTTGAAATATCAAGCGCAACAATCTTGCTTTCGCCACCATGGTGGATTGATTGGTTCCACTTTTCGGTGAGATATATCATCAAATCACCAGTAGACCTGTTGCTGCGAAAACCATTGAGTCATTAAGAAGTTTTCGTGTTTCGAGATATTTCATAAGCTGACGATTTATCAGCGTTTCCATGACCTTGGAAAGAAGGGACGTAAGTGCAATTGGTCGGTAGTTGGAGAGAGAAGAAGATTCGCCTTTTTTGGTACAGGCTGGACAAATGCTGTTTTTCATCTACTCGGAAAGAGTCCTGATGAGTAGGATAGATAGAAAAGCTTACGCAGTGGTTTTGCTAGCGTAGAAGAACACCTCTTCAGAATGATGGGGGATATACCATCTGGACCAGCGGATTTGTGTATGTCAAGATCAAATAAAACTCTTGCAACTGTACGAGTACGAAAGTGAATTTGTCCCATAGAATGATCAACGTTCTCAAGTACAGGAGGAGACTGAACACAATCTGGCAATGTAGAATTGGCTGCGAAATGCGCAGCAAGCAGATTGGCTTTGTCTAAAGAGCTGACAGCTGGAATGTCATTGTGAATGAGCGTCGGAATTGATGATGAGGCCGAATTTTTTATGGTTTGTAAAAACTGTGAGAAGACTACAATCTGATGTGCGAATCGTTTCAATGCATCCTTAAATTAAAATGAAAACATGTATGAAGTAGAGAAAATGACTTTGTGCCAACACTTTATCAAAACTCCTAATCGTTTGACCAACATGGATTTTTTTTTATATTGGCTCAACATTTTTGGATGGACTAATATACCCCTATGAGAAAGCGTACAAAAACATTATTTTTAAAACTCTTTCAAAAAGTGGGCGTGACTAAGAACAGGATGTTGTTTAATATCTTTTTCAGACACTTTTTCAAACTTTCATATGGTTTAACCAAAGCGGTTGTCTGAAAAAATATGCTCATGGCAATTGCGGATTTTCAAATTATTTACACTTCAAACAAAGAGTTCGTATACTAAATTTCATCATTCTGGCTCAAAAACTGGTGACGTACACACGGTTTCGATTCAACTACAGGGTGGGCCTAATAAGACCAATGTTAAACACGTATAACCCTTGCAATAATCATTTCTTATAATTAATTTGTTTATATATAAAATACATTGTATGGAAATTAAGTATAAAATATGACATCAAACAAATGATCGATACCCTGGCTCTTTTTAGCGACAGAAATGCGTTTCATCCGACATATAGGAAAACGCCCATAAAAAGTGGGTTAACATATTTCCATCGAAAGTTTTTTTTTGAATTTCTTTAAAATTTTACATAAAACAGTTTATTACTGAAAACGCCCCCCACTGAAATTTAGAAATTCACTATATTTTGACCAAAAACAACGATTTTCTAAAAAAAAAGAAAATGGATTTGCAAAATGTTTACACTTGTTCTGCTTTGAGCAACAAAGAGTCTATGTACAAGTGAGTACATGGCTAAATCGTTATGTCTTTTAAAAAAATGTTCCTATGTAAAATCTTAGTACTTTCTATGTATCAAAACTAAGATACCCCTATTGTTTAGGATATAAAAAGTACTATTTTATTATAATAAATTTGTATTATAATACGAAATACAAACTTTTATTATTATTAATTATGTATAAGTTAAGTTATAATTTAATTTCCAAAAAATAAGTTACAAATTTGTTTGCATGGGATTGTTGTCTGCCTGATTGGTAATACATTTACATATATACTTATAAAAATAAATAATATCTGTTGGTAAAATAAAATGAATTAATATTTACCAAAAGTTGCTGACAATATTCTCTCCCGATATTGCAATGCGATTTTTCAATACTTGAATAAACTAGGAATAAGAGTATCGTTGAGGGGTGTCATGACAGGATATCGCTTCCCAAGATATTCCTTCTCGTTTCTCTCAATATTAGACACCTGCCAATGAAAGCTACATAGTAGAAGAGATCTTCCCTGTGTGGTACATAATTAAGTTGTAAAAGTTCGCACCCCAGTTTCAAGATCATCGCTATTTCATCAGTGTACTCATCTCTAAAATAGTTTTTCTGTAACAAATTGTGAAATATATTGTAAGGCTCCAATTTTTGGTAGTCGGTAATCCGGCATGTAAGCCAACATTAGCATGTAACTTGGCGTGTTGGGCGGGAGATAAATTATTTTTTTGAGGTAAAATCTTAGTAGTTTCTCGCCAATTTCACATTTTTTTACAACCCCATGTCTGTGCTGCATAGAACAGAATGTACTCAGACACCGCCCCAAAAACTTTATATAAAGCACTATCAGCAATGTACTTATTATTAAAGCATCTCCTCCAAGCTAAGTTGATAGCTGTTTTAGATTTTACCAGTTTTTCCACGATATAATTATTCATAATAAAACGTTTGGTAACATGGACCCATAGGTATTTATATTTCTTCACAATTTCAATTGCTACGCCTCTATAATACCATTTTTCATTTGCACTGGTTCTGCTTCCTCCATTTTGGATACCATAAATTATGTATATATAAATTCAGTATTATTTAAAAAAAAATTACCTCTCAAAATATCCCACAACATCAAGTTGGAAATTTCCCAACCATCTATGGCACTATTCTTCGAATACCATCATGAACCAACCATACGTGTACGTCAGAGCAGACACAACAGTATACCCAAACACAAACACCTGTTGACAGCTCATGTTATGTCGTTCATATGACGTTTAAAGTAGTTGCTAAATCAGTCCAAATACCCAAGTATGTGACGGGCGTGAAACAGAAGAGTGCAATAGTAATTTAACCTGCAAATTAAATTCTCAAAGAAATAATTATAAATCTGTATTTTGGCCGAAACAAAATGCTTCATCAAAAGTTATTAGTTTTCGTGATTGTGATAGTTTTCCTATTAACATTAGTGGATTTTTCACACGGTGAGTGAATGCAAGAGGGAGAAGAAACCTAAATCTTTTTCAGTTTGCAAGTGAACTCTTTCGTTTGTGTGATGCATTTTATTTAATTTTCTTTTCTTTGGTGGAATTTCACTTTTACATTCTCTTGTTATGACTATACCAAGTGACAACATGAAGATAATAATCAGAAAATTATGTTAAGATTTCAGAGTTATTATGTTAAAATTAAAATATGTGAGTAAGCTTCAGGGTGTGCACTGAAATCGGTGTAAATAGTGCCACATAAGTACCCACGACAACGTCGTTGCTTGAACTTTCGGAAATGCCAAACACCAATATCTGGTCTATTCAGGGTCGTTTAGGTGCGGTAAACATTGAATTACCCGCGAAACTTGTTAGTTTTATTATGCGTTAATGTTCTCAATGGAGAAGTTTATGTTCTTTATGCTCATAAGAAGAAAATTATTCTCCGAGTTTAATTAATTTATTTGATTTATTTACTCGAAATCCTTATTGACACTATCCGCCGAAGTTATAAGATAAAGATTTAAGGATACTTGTGTAAACGACAAATGATAGCATACGTAGTGTAAGCTCGCAGACCTATACCTTAGAATTCGCTTAAACACCTCTAAACGATTGTATATGTAGTTATACAAATCTGAAGTATTTATTGAAGCCTTAATTTGGTATGTTGTGACATATTTACTCATAACACATTTTTTCATAGCAGCAGAGTTACCAGTGGACAATTTTTTTGGCTGCAACCATTATGGCGAACCTAGTATTTGCATTCGAATTTCGGCAGAAGTAGGTATAGACACGAAATTTATTCACTGGCTTTTCAATTTGTCAGTAAAGTCAAAGTGCAATTTCATAATAACACCCTTATAGAGGCACTAGCCAGTTTCAATTAAATTTTTTTAATAGAATAATGACACTGAATACGGTTTTGGCATTTATGTGTATTCACACTTGGAGTATGTAGTTTAGTTTTGATACCACATTGGTACATCATCATTCATCAATTCGTTTACCAATATGAACCATCCCTATGTTTCTATAAAACAAGAGTAACCGAAGTGATGTCTTCCATTTGGAGAGAATTGGACATAAACAGAGAAATTTGTTATGATTACGAAGCCTAAACATCTCGTGAGATATTCCAGATATTTGAAATCTGCTTGGCTGTCGCTGAAGATGTAGATATTCTTCATGGACAGCATCTAGTACTCCCAAGAAGGTTACAGTTCGAAGTTATGGTCTAATATTAGCCTTTCGGTCAAATTTCTTGTTTAAGACCCGATTCAGGTACTTGCTTGATTCTACAAATTTGGTTTAACGACCTTTAGCTTTTCAAGGTCATGTATTTCACGTATTCGCGGCTATCTAGATATCAATGAAAGTCCATTTTGCAGTAACCTTCTAAGTGTATTTGTAATTTTTCTTTAAGTCTACTCCTTCTATGCGGTTACTGGTACCTCGTTTAGTTCCACAGATAGGACATCTTTTAAGGTTATGCCACTGCAGACAGATCTTTGTGCAGATAAGATGGCCAGATTTATATTAGCAAATCAACCCGTGAGTATTTGATTTTTTAGCACTCCCCTCAGAGGTCAAGGTGGAGCTATGAAAGCGTACCAATGGTTACATCTGCTTTGACAATGTTAAAGACTAGCAAGGCAACCATTGTGTTATCTAATAAGTTGAATGAACTTTGTTCACAACTAAGACAACAAGTCATAAGAGTTGGTAGCCAAGGTACTAGGATGTCTAAGTTGTATTGAAGCTCCGCAGGTATGAATTATTAGAGCCAGGGTATTTCAAGGGTTCGAAACTCTTAACGGCGCATAGAACTTTTTATTTTTTCCTTGTAATAATGTATCAGATGTTTGGAATGGTATTACTTATATGTATGGGTCAGCCCCTATAGAATTGCAGGAGCTACCAGTTAAGTAAGAGCCCAGAAGTATAAATAAATAATTATTTTTTTAAGAGTTCTGGAGTTATACTCCAAGTAGGCTTAGTACTTCCACGAGGAGCCCAGATAGGGCCGGCTGATGATATGGGCTGTAGCTGTGCCGCTTCTTCAATTACCCCAATCATTAGTTTCAATCCGTTTGAAATCACTGCAAAGGCTTTCATTTTCCAGTGATAAGCGCACAAACGCACTCTTTCTTTCATGCTTCTCAATTGTGTTTGATCAATGTGGTGAAAACAATTTTTCATCAATTTGTCATCGAGTATGAAATATGAATCAGTATGACGGACTTCAACTCTCTACATTTGCGCACTACAAGTTGGTTGAGGTCAGTTTCTACTTGAGTGCCCAGTTGAGGTAACTCTCATAAATTACGTTATAGATGGCAATGCGGTCATGTTGCATAAATCCTTTTTCTGTGAGATCAACGATCTCAACAGACCCGCATCTTCCAATGTGGTGATTTGATAAGGTGTTGGCTTTCCTCCTGATGGGGGCCAATCAGGTTGTGGATGAAAGGTTTTAGGAGTTACAAAATTAATTTTTTTGAAATCGATGTTGAAGAAACGTATGGCTTTGGAGTTGGTGCAGTTTATAGGGTCCCTATTTTTGCATAGCGCAGACGATACTGATGTTTCATTATGCATTCATTATGCATGCATATTTGAAATCTGCTTGGCTGTCGCTGAAGATGTAGATATTCTTCATGGACAGCATCTAGTACTCCCAAGAAGGTTACAGTTCGAAGTTATGGTCTAATATTAGCCTTTCGGTCAAATTTCTTGTTTAAGACCCGATTCAGGTACTTGCTTGATTCTACAAATTTGGTTTAACGACCTTTAGCTTTTCAAGGTCATGTATTTCACGTATTCGCGGCTATCTAGATATCAATGAAAGTCCATTTTGCAGTAACCTTCTAAGTGTATTTGTAATTTTTCTTTAAGTCTACTCCTTCTATGCGGTTACTGGTACCTCGTTTAGTTCCACAGATAGGACATCTTTTAAGGTTATGCCACTGCAGACAGATCTTTGTGCAGATAAGATGGCCAGATTTATATTAGCAAATCAACCCGTGAGTATTTGATTTTTTAGCACTCCCCTCAGAGGTCAAGGTGGAGCTATGAAAGCGTACCAATGGTTACATCTGCTTTGACAATGTTAAAGACTAGCAAGGCAACCATTGTGTTATCTAATAAGTTGAATGAACTTTGTTCACAACTAAGACAACAAGTCATAAGAGTTGGTAGCCAAGGTACTAGGATGTCTAAGTTGTATTGAAGCTCCGCAGGTATGAATTATTAGAGCCAGGGTATTTCAAGGGTTCGAAACTCTTAACGGCGCATAGAACTTTTTATTTTTTCCTTGTAATAATGTATCAGATGTTTGGAATGGTATTACTTATATGTATGGGTCAGCCCCTATAGAATTGCAGGAGCTACCAGTTAAGTAAGAGCCCAGAAGTATAAATAAATAATTATTTTTTTAAGAGTTCTGGAGTTATACTCCAAGTAGGCTTAGTACTTCCACGAGGAGCCCAGATAGGGCCGGCTGATGATATGGGCTGAAGCTGTGCCGCTTCTTCAATTACCCCAATCATTACTTTCAATCCGTTTGAAATCACTGCAAAAGCTTTCATTTCCCAGTGATAAACGCACAAACGCACTCTTTCTTTCATGCTTCTCAATTGTGATTGATCAATGTGGTGAAAACAATTTTTCATCAATTTGTCATCGAGTATGAAATATGAATCAGTATGACGGACTTCAACTCTCTCCATTTGCGCCATTTCTGGAGTTATACTCTAAGTAGGCTTAGTACTTCCACGAGGAGCCCAGATAGGGCCGGCTGATGATATGGGCTGAAGCTGTGCCGCTTCTTCAATTACCCCAATCATTAGTTTCAATCCGTTTGAAATCACTGCAAAGGCTTTCATTTTCCAGTGATAAGCGCACAAACGCACTCTTTCTTTCATGCTTCTCAATTGTGTTTGATCAATGTGGTGAAAACAATTTTTCATCAATTTGTCATCGAGTATGAAATATGAATCAGTATGACGGACTTCAACTCTCTACATTTGCGCACTACAAGTTGGTTGAGGTCAGTTTCTACTTGAGTGCCCAGTTGAGGTAACTCTCATAAATTACGTTATAGATGGCAATGCGGTCATGTTGCATAAATCCTTTTTCTGTGAGATCAACGATCTCAACAGACCCGCATCTTCCAATGTGGTGATTTGATAAGGTGTTGGCTTTCCTCCTGATGGGGGCCAATCAGGTTGTGGATGAAAGGTTTTAGGAGTTACAAAATTAATTTTTTTGAAATCGATGTTGAAGAAACGTATGGCTTTGGAGTTGGTGCAGTTTATAGGGTCCCTATTTTTGCATAGCGCAGACGATACTGATGTTTCATTATGCATTCATATGAACTTTAATCCGAACACATTTTGCTAATAAGGTGATGTATGCATCCTGCAGTCATCTCACGTGGCTTTTTATAGCTAGACAGGAAGATCGTAATTTTGCTCAGCTATTCTCCCTTAATTTAGTTCATGTTAATGCTAGTTTTTGATTTCGTTCCTTCGAAGTAACAATTCTGCCGTTTAACAGTTTGCGGAAGTCTCTCTTCTTCTTCTTAAGTGGCGCTACAGTCCGGAATGAACCTGGGCCTCAACCAACATGCCTCTCCAATTAGCCCGGTCCTTAGCTAACTGCCTCCAGTTGCGCACTCCAAGTTGGTTGAGGTCGGTTTCCACTTGTGCGCGCCACTTAAGGCGAGGTCTTCCTCTACTGCGTCCGACGTCTGGCTGGGAATCGAAGACTCTGCGAGCCGGAGTATTGGTGTCCATTCGTTCTACATGTCCTAGCCATCTTAAACGCCCAATGCGGAGTTTTTTGACCAGGGGCATGTCGCTGTACAGCTCGTATAGTTCTTGGTTGAATCTTCGTCTCCATAGCCCGTCAACGCAAACGGGACCGAAGATTTTTCGAAGAATTTTCCTCTCGAATCTACCAAGGATTTCTTCATCCGCTTTTGATACGGTCCATGCTTCAGTGCCGTAGAGCAGGACTGGGATGATCAGGGTCTTATATAGGGTTTCCTTAGTAGTTCGAGTGAGGGCTTTACTACTAAATTGCCTTCTTAGTCCGAAGAAACAGCGGTTGGCAAGAGTAATTCTTCGTTTAATTTCTGACGAGATGTTGTTGTCAGAGCTAATAGCGGAGCCGAGGTAGACAAAGTCCCGTACTACCTCAAAGTTATATCTGTCAATGGTGACGTTCTGTCCAATTCGTCGATGTTGTGAGTCCTTTCGTGATGACAGCATATACTTAGTCTTACCCTCATTTACTGCTAAACCCATTTTCGCCGCTTCCTTCTCTATACTAGCAAACGTGGCTATGACATCACGTTGAGTCCTACCAATGATGTCAATATCGTCAGCGTATGCTAGTAGTTGCACCGACTTTTGGAAAATTGTGCCTCTGGTGTTGGCTTTGGAGTTTTGCACAATTCTCTCAAGAATCAGATTAAAGAAGTCACATGACAGCGCATCGCCTTGCCTAAATCCTTTTTTGGTATCGGATGTGTCGGTGAGGTCGTTTCCGACCCTGATGGAGCAGCGAGAATTCTCTATCGTCATCCTACACAAACGGACGAGTTTGGGCGGTATACCAAAACTAGACATGGCTCTATACAGTTCGTCTCTATAAATGCTGTCATATGCGGCTTTGAAATCGATGAATAGGTGGTGGGTATCGATTTGGACTTCTTGAGTTTTTTTCCAGGATCTGCCGAAGTGTGAAAATTTGATCGGTTGTGGACTTTCCTGGCCTAAAACCACACTGATAAGGGCCAATCAGGTTGTTGGTAAACACTTTCAGGCGTTCACATATTACGGCAGATAGGATCTTGTAGGCGATGTTGAGGAGACTTATGCCTCTGTAGTTGGCGCAGTTCAGAGGGTCTCCTTTTTTTGGATCGGGCAAACGATGCTGAGGTTCCATTCTTCAGGCATATTTTCATCCGACCAGATTTGGCTTATGAGTTGGTGGATGTTATTTACCAAGTCATCTCCGCCGGCCTTATAGAGCTCAGCGGGAAGGCCGTCATTTCCGGCAGCCTTATTAAGCTTGAGTTTAGATATTGCTATCCTCACTTCACTCAGGTCGGGTGGTTGGCAGTCTTCGCTGTCGTTGCCAATATTGAATGGTTCGTTCTGCCTGACAGCGGAATGTTGTTCGTCATCGCCGTTTAACAGTCTGCAGAAGTGGTTCTTCCATATCCTCAGCATCGACTGTGTCTCAACTACAATATTTCCTTGTTCATCTCGACAGGATTCTGTTCGAGCCTTGTATCCTTGGCTTTGACGTTTTACACTTTGGTAAAACTTGCGAACATCGTTCCTGGAGTGGCACCTCTCTATATCCTCGATCGCGCGCTTTTCTTGCTCTTTTTTCTTCTTGCTGAAAAGCCGATGTTCTTCCCTTCTTCTTTGCCTATAGAGCTCAATGGCAGCTCTCGTCTTCACCTGCAGCTTAGACTTGAAGGTCTCGTTCTTGGCTGCGAGCATCTGTCGGCATTCCTCATCAAACCAGGGGTTTCTTGCTGGTGGGCGCGAGAAACCTAGCACATCAGTTGCGGCTGATGTAATGGCCTGTTGGCATCGTTGCCATTGCTCTTCGACATTCGATGCTGGTGGTATGGTGTTAATCGAGAGGTTAAGGGATACGCGTTGTGCGAAGGTCTTGGCGGTCTCTTGCGATTGCAGTCTTCCGACATTAAATTTTTTCACAGTATTTCTGGATTGTTGTGGCGTGGTGGATATCCGCATTCTTACCTTGGCTGCTACAAGGTAGTGATCCGAGTCGATGTTAGCTCCTCGGAATGTTCGGACATCCAAAATACTGGATGCGTGCCTCTTATCTATCGCAATGTGATCAATTTGGTTGACCGTTCGTTGATCTGGAGACCGCCATGTCCCCTTATGGATATCGAGGTGAGGAAACCGTGTGCTGGCTATAGTGGCATTTCGTTCCGTAGCGAAATCAATTAGCCTAAGTCCGTTACCAGACGTGCTGTCGTGTAGGCTTTGTTTTCCGACAATACTTCTAAAGATGTCTTCTCTTCCTACCTTTGCGTTAAAATCTCCCAGCACGATTTTAACATCGTACTTCGGTAGTCGCTCATAGGTTTTGTCGAGGAGCTCGTAGAAGCAATCCTTAGCTATATCATCTTTTTCTTCCGTCGGAGCGTGAGCGCATATAAGGCTTATGTTGGCGAATTTGGCCTTGATGCGGATTGTTACTATTCGTTCGCTAATGTCTTGGAAACATAAGACTTCTTGCCTAAGTCTGGCACTTATAACAAATCCGCGTCCGAATAGTCGCTGTTTCTGCTCACTATAACACGGTCCGTAGTATATGTCACAGTTTTTCATCCTCTTTTTGCCCGGCCCATCCCATCGTATTTCCTGGATGGCAGTAATGTCTGCTTTGTAGCAGTTTAGGGCTTCCGCTAGTTGTTCGCCTGCACCTCTCATGTTTGATGTTCTCACATTCCAGGTGCAGATACGAACGTCGCGTCGTTGTCCTTTTTTCGTTTAGCAGGGTCGTCAACAATAAAATCAGTCCTTTCCGAGGCTATTGGTTGCTTCCCTCGTTCTACAACACCCAACCATCGCGGACCGCAAATGTCAAAGTTTATATTAAAGTGTGTTGCTAATAGCCGACTCTCTTGGTCCATTGTAGTTCGTATTGTAGATGTCACAATCACCATTACCCATTGTGTAAATCTTACATCTCGCTTTATTTTCATTTTGTTTACGCCTTAGCGCATCGCTAAGGAGTGTTTAACCTTGGCGACAAATATTACTATTTTTGCCAAGACGTGCTAACGATTTGTTTGAATAGGTGTTCCCTAACTGTGCAATTCGGTTCACCATTGGGCGCTGGTATTTGGCTAACAAGTCGTTCTTGACTAAATTTCTGAACACCATTGAGGACTTTTTTGTTGTTTTTGATTCCAACCCTGTTCTTATTGCATTTCTTATAATAAAATCTTTATCTACTTAAAGGTCTCCTTCGACGATGCTATCAATGCCGATCAAGAGGCGAACTTGGCAGCTGTAAAGACAGATTTTCCTTCAACGCCACTGATGTAGAAAATGAACCTGGTATTGCCGCAGTACCATGTGCATCCGGTTGGTGTGGTAAAGTACTGGAAGGAGGTGGTGCCTACGCTGTCGACGGTAATTGGCAAATTCTTATCCAAATCACAATTTATACCATTATTCCTCCATCTCTCTTTTCAGACTATGACAAAGCTGTTCAACGAATGTGTGTTCAACGTGGTCCCGACGACAACGAGGATCGGTGTGCATACACCGTCTACAATTACAAAAAAGTTTACATGTGTTTCTGTCAAGGTGATCTCTGTAATTCTGCTAGCAAAATCACATCCACCTCACTGGCGGGCGTGGTCATTTTTCTAACAACCATTGGCTGCTTTGTATCAAGGATGCTGTAGTTCAATAACTGTTCGTTTTAATATTTTTGTTTGTTCATAAGTTTTTTTTTAATGAATAAAATATATATATACAATAATAAATGCGCGACAATAAGTTCTTTTTTTTAACAATATTGCAATAATTATAGCAGATCTACTTCAAGGTAAAAATAACGAAAAAAAAAATTAACATATTCTTAAAGGAATGAATAATGTTTAACCAAAAGATTCTTTCCAAATCGTAGGTAAGTCTATAACGTCCAGAGGTTGTGGTTCTTTAAATAATAAGGCAAATAATTATATATAACGTAAAAATAAAATTCTAGTTTGGCGGGAGCGAAGGCCATAAATATGCTAAAGGTGAGATGCACAACCATTCTACTGAAGTGGGCGATTTTAACTCTTTACCCGTCAGCTTAACTGTCGTTTTCGTCACTTTTCATGGTGTCGACAATGTTGAACAGCTTCCTCATGTCAATTTTGTACATTTTGCTTTCCTGTTGGAGTAATTCTCGACGATTTTTCTCCATGGTTAGCTTCTGTTCAAGTTCACGGAATTTTCCTTGTAAGGCGACTGAGTTGACTTTTTCAGCTGAAATTGGAAAGAAAGGAGATTCGTTAGATAATGTTGTTGAAGGAGTAATTGAATTTGAATTTTCAGTTGTAGAGGGAAGACTGAAACAGCATCCACCAAGGTGCGCAATAGGGCACTGTTTTTGTATATGATCTTGAGTAAATGAAAAACTATGGAAGCATGCTTGGGTCATGTTATTTATGGCATTTGTAAAGAAACTCGGGTTCGCCTAAACCCTTTTATAAAAATATACTTTTACGTGCGTGAGGTTTCCTAATACGTCACAGCCTTTAACAAAGGAAAGAATGAAATAAAAGGGGTACGGGCGCACATTGTCTCATAATTTTTAAATATTGCAGTACAAGGTGAGACTTAGGTAAATATAGGATTCCACTTTCAATCATCGCTTGATTTCTGTAATCAATTGGTGTCTCTATAGGATCCTAAATAGTTTTGGTAGATCATGTTCTTGTTATCATCTTTCTTCGTTTTCCATTAGACATGCTCTTTTCATGTCTTTTCAGTTTAAAGAGAGCATATTTGTCGCTAGATCATCCAGTATACTTATATTATATAGATGTGAATCTTATTTAACAACAATTTATTGTTCGGCGGAGCAAAAATATTTTTTTCAAATCCATTCATGGTACTACATGGATTGTGATGAATGGAGAGGAATTCTGTGCATATCTGCTGTGTTCTTTAGAGCCTGCTTCGGCCGACTGTTTAGCGGACAAGATTTGAGTTCGATTTTTAAGTGAACGGTTATGGAAAGCATCGCTCAATTTATGGTCACTAGAATACAGAGGTTTCTAAACTAATAGTTTCCATGCATATTAATACTCAACGTGCAATGACAAGGTTTTCACCGAGAGCGTCATGCGGCACGCTAGTGGTCAGCTATCATTCAGAAAGTCATTGTACACATTTCCTACTTAACGGTAGGAGATCCGAGAATTGTGAATGTTCAAGATGCAGTGACTCTAATTAGGGCAGGCTGCTGTTAAGAAAGTACAAAACTATATATTTTGGTATAAAACGCATTGGCAAGTGTTATTTTTTGACAATGTTTAGTAGTAACGATGTGAAGAGGATCACTCTCAACTTAGGACAGGGCTTTTTGCTATGTAAAACCTACTATCTGAAGCAGTCGTTATCGATAGAGTTCCTGCCTACTATTTATGTTTGTTTTCTGGTACTTGATAGTTAATATATTTGATGGCTCTGTGTCGTTGTACAGTAACAGACGAACTTCTAGACTAAGGACACGGCACGGTCAGTGTAAATCTACCGCTAGCTTTAAAAAAAAAAAAACAGAACATGACGAAAGTTTCACAAAATCTGGTGGCACAAAACAAGTACGTGTAAGCACACCAATCTCCTACAAACAAACATACGGCAGACAAGCCTAAAACACCAAAAATAGCATAGATTTTAATAGGGAAAAGAGTGATAACAGTTATCACTCTGGGTAAGCAATCATCTTCATTGAGGCTGAACAACATTCATCCCTTACCCAGGACATGTAAAGACACTAGACTTAGAAGAGGATATATCACATCTACTGTGTCACTGCGAAAATAATGGCGTAAGAGAAATGCCTGGTCGGTACTTCTATGACGATCGACAGGATCGTCCAGATCTTCCGCTTCATTAAAAGATCAGGATGGTGTGACTAATGTTTTGGATACTCCGATTATCCCAGCATAAACACACTTCCGTATCACTATTATTCCTTTAACACCCCTACATTCTTCTCTACTTTAGGTAAAACAGTATTTGGCCATGTAGTCCCATAAGACGTCTCATCCAAGTTATACAACATAATAAATTTGTTCTACTAATTGTTCAATCAGTGGACCAGATTGATATTCAATGAAGTGGCGGGGTGAACATCGACGATAATGACAAACAAAAGGGCTGTCTATAAGTTGGAGCATTCCATTAACTCTCAACGGAACAAAACAATGGTTCCTTGTACGTTCGGAATTCGTAATCAAATAACAAGTGTATGCGTGTTACTATCACATTGGTAGTCCGTTAAGTTAAAACTCAGAAGTAGTACGATATCTTAACCTTTATATTAAATTAAATGAAACCTTGCATCATTTAGTAGCTTTATACATCGGTCACCAAACCTATCCCAATGAATACCAATATGAGCACTAGAAAAGGCTATCAAACGCGTCACTGACCATCTACCTGCTATTGTTTCAAACAGAGCTTCTAACTCTGCATTCAACGGCCGGCATCCAACAGAAGAAAAAAATCCTGACAACACTGATTATACCCTACCTAACACTGGAAGTCCCTCAAAATAAAATTAAATCTTCTCCTATTAATTTAATTTTGCGATCAAAGAGGTCTGGCCATGGCTGAAGGAGAAATTAATATCTGATAAGGATATAAGGCAGGCAGCTTTCAAATTACTGAAACTATTCTCGTTTAATTCATGAGTAACCTTCAGACTCTCGTTCATGACCCCGATCAATGGAAGAACAGCATAGAGACACGGAACTGCAAAACAATGTTACGCGGTAGAGATTTTCCTTTTGTTAGATGGGAAACTTAATATAGTGGAAAATGCAATCAGCGGATCCAATTTAAGATGACGGTAGCAGCTGGAAAGCCAACCAACAACGATTAAAGCTGTATTAGCAACGATCTATGAAATCGATTTCATTGAAAATATTGTACATTAGCGACACATTAGGTGTGATTACCAGATACTGTAGACAACACGCAGAAAGATTGAATGGTATGAACATGGTTTATGTAGGAGCTGCATGGACGAGAAGGAGGAATTGAAAAAAAGGGAAGGCTTTATTTTCTTGACAATCTCAGAGATTTGTCAAACACGAAGTTAAACAGCATCCTTAGTTGTACTCGTCGATTACAATTGCTCCGATGAGTAGGTAGGGTGAAATTCCCTTGATTCAAGTGGTCTCACAATGGATAAAATTATAGCCTAAGGCTGAACTATAATAGGCGGAAGCAATCGGAAGCTAATGTCAAAATTCTAAGTTAAGTTTTCTTCAGTACTCTCAATTACTCAAGTTGCCCATAGCCATAATAGACTTTTAAGAATGGAATTGCAAACAATAAAAACAAAATTTCGTTGCTTAGGAACCAAATTTAAATGTACACAGCTGTTGAAATGAAATGTAAAATTTGTCTCTATGAAAGAACAAAAGAAAGAGAAAGAGCGAATCAATTCGCTTTTTCGTAAGAGAGCAAAAGTGAACTAAAACTGGACGAATCGAAGCGAAAAGCTATTATGGTCGTACAATACAAATTGCATGTGTTTGCACAGTTACGGAAGTGGTCGTCCGTAACCAGTTTCTATTATAGTTCAGCCTTTAAGTGTGCTAAAGTATCACTTATAGCCACCTTAATATGACATAATCTACGTTACTACTAGGCGTATTCATGTTCCTAATACAGAACTTACCACTGTAACTGTGAAGTGGGATTTCCTTTATTTCAACATAACGAATTACGTCTCAAATTGTAAAGTCAGCACTCCACAAAATGGTTGAATATGAAATCCACATTATGATTTATATAGTAACCAAGATCGCCCTAATATGTACAACGTAAAGTGGGACTCGCTTTATCATTGTTTGCTTTGACAAGTCTCTTAGATAAGACGAAAAGATGATAACAGA
Source organism: Rhingia campestris (assembly GCA_932526625.1). Taxonomy (NCBI): domain Eukaryota; kingdom Metazoa; phylum Arthropoda; class Insecta; order Diptera; family Syrphidae; genus Rhingia; species Rhingia campestris. The sequence continues at coordinate 46,111,751 of OW052182.1, read as the reverse complement.
CAAGCAACTTATAGTACGAACGTGGGTTCGGTTTTACATGATCATCATCACATACACAAATTCCTATCACAATTTTATTGACCATATTATTGTTTTTTTTCTATGATTTGAGCTATGCCTATGTGCCTGCCGAAGTCTATAGATTTGCATATAAAGAGTTCTTAGATAATAATGTGAGTAAGCTGAGCACAATGACGGTGGGTACAAAGCGTGGCCAGTTCACCTACATTTTAAACGTAGTGAGGCCCTAAGTGGTGTGTTCTTCTTAACAAAAAAACTGGACTCGAACAGATATGGTCGATGTGAACAGAGAGGGGATATTATATTCCCATCCTAATCTTCACCCAAACAACTTCTGAGAAAATATTTTAGCAAAACTTTACGTTTAGCGAGAGGCATAGGTACCAACATTTTCCCAACGTTGGGTAAACATATTATCACTGCAGGGCCCATAAATCAAAAAGAATGTTTCTTTTGTAAAAGGAGTTAGAGTGTCTCTTAATATACAGAACTATGCCGATCATCTCAATGAGATAGATGTCTTTGTTGGGCTGACTAGTAACGGGTGATCCAAGTAGAGATACTTTTTTCAATAGCCTTTTTTGACAGATCACGTGTGAGTCGTGTCATGCTGTCATGTTATTTTTGTTTAGTATTGTTTGGCATTTCATAATGGAAAGACTTACGCGTGAACAACGTTTACAAATTGTTCAACTTTATTATGAAAATTCAAGTTCTGTGAGGAATGTGTTTCGTGCACTTCGCTCAACTTATGGTCAACATAATCGGCCTACTGAGCGTACTATTCGCAACACCATCACCCTTTTGAGACCCAGCATTCATTATTGGATAATATTCGACCGAATAGATCACGTCCAGCACGCTGTGAAGAATATATAGCGGCCGTAGCTGAGAGTGGACACGAAGACCGTAGAGAGTCGATTCGGCGCCGTTCGCAGCAACTCGGACTGACGTATGGAACGACTTGGCGCATTTTACGTCAAGATTTTAAATTGAAAGCGTACAAAATACAGCTTGTGCAACAACTGAAGCCGCTCGACCTTCCCAAGCGACATCGCTTCGCTCTATGGGCTCTTGAAAAGTTCCAAGAAGATCCGACGTTTTCGAGGCAAATTTTGTTTAGCGATGAGGCCCATTTCTGGCTCAATGGGTATGTAAACAAACAAAATTGCCGAGATTGAAGAACTGCCACTTCATCCAGGTGTGGTTTGTGAGCCGGTGGAATCATCGGTCCATATTTCTTTAAAAATTATGCCGATGCGAGCGTAACCGTCAATGGCGACCGTTATCGTGCCATGATAACCTACTATTTGATGCCTGAAATTGAAGCTCGTGATCTCGGCGACATTTGGTTTCAGCAAGACGGCGCCACTTCCCACACATCGCATCAATCAATGGACTTATTGAGAGAACATTTCGGTGAGCACATAATTTCACGTTTTGGGCCGGTCGATTGGCCACCAATATCGTGTGATATCACACCGTTAGACTTTTTCCTGTGGGGATATGTAAAGTCAAAAGCATATGCCGACAAACCCGCTTCGATTCAGGCCTTGGAGGAAAACATCACGCGTGTCATTCGCCAGTTACCAGTCGAAATGATCGAAAATTGGGCTCAACGGATGGACCATCTGCGACGTAGCAACGGCCAACATTTGATAGACATAATCTTCAAAAAATAAATGCCAAAGAATGTTCTTTCAAATGATAATAAACATTTTCCATTAAATATGAATTTTCTGTGTTTTTTTTTCTTTAAAAAAGTAGGGAACCTCGAAATGGATCACCCATTACTTGACCAGGCACTTGATTGGTACTTGTGATGCCATTACAAATACAGATTCCTTACGGAAATCATACTGCAGCTAGGACAACTCGGCTTTAATTGTCATGACCTTTTGCTAGAAGAGGCTTCATTGACATCGGTGACCGGAAAATAATCCTATATCAAGCTTTTCAAAGAGAACACCACTACGCATCTCAGACCCATCTGTATATATGTGAAAAGAGTTAACACTTATCAATGTTAACCCCGATGTTAACCCCGATTTCAATTCAGGTGGACTAGGAATTGTTAAATGGACATTAAACTCGAAACAGACATGGAGTTCTCCTATTAAGGGTATTTGCTTGCTACTGCAAAGTGCATCCATTGTGGAAAGGCTCCATGTCGCGCAGCTGTACATGATGAAAAAATGCCTAAGGACGCTCAATTTGTGAATACATTAAGTGTTAATGAGTGGTCCCTTATAGTGTGGTCTGATGCATAAGCCAATTGCTTCGGTAACTGTATTCAGAAAGTTGCGGTTTATGGGTTATAGCAGAGACGTCCACTCATCGATCGTACCATACAAAGGTTTGGATATGAAGATATCTTGGCAAAGAAGTGACGGTTATCCTTTAAAAATATACGTACAGAGCCAATGTGGCTTTCTGTCTCCTACTGTCGTATATAATAACATAAAAACATGTAAACTCATATGTATTCTAACAGGAGGACAAGTACAGATTACCATCATTTTAAATTCATGAGCTCCTCCTCAAAAGTAGGTCCAGAAAAACGTGTACCAGAAGGTCCAGTGCAGCATTTTTTCTCGCGAAACTGGAAACGCTATTCATTTGTTTTCAGCAATACTTTGCCCTACTACTCAGCTAACTCAAACTGTTCTCAAATATTCAAATAAATCGCCTTACCTTGTTTTTGTTGTAGTTTTGCATTGTATTCTATTCTCGCGCAAGACGGACATTGACCTGGAGGTAGTTTGATATTCGTTTCCTTGTGGCAGAGCTCATGATAATTTCCCATGCATTCTTTGCACTGACTGAGTATGCCGGTTCGTTTCAAACATTCATTGCACATAATTTTCTCTTCGGGCGAAGACGACGTTGACCGATCGATGTCACTGCTGCGTTTCTTCTTAATTGCACGATTTACTCGTGGAGATACTAAGAATTCCTTCTTTCGTCTCTTCGATGTTGTAGGCTGGGTTGGTAACTGAAAGGAGAAGAAAATTGTTCTCATTTTAGAAGAGTGTTAGGTAATGCAATTTCGACTGATAATGTCAAACACTTAGCTAAACAAACGGACTTATAGTAAGTACAATAAAATATTTCTTGCTGGGTATACTTATATTAGCTGAATCTTAGTTTCCTTTAGCATAATACCCGATACCTCTCAGTACTTTTCCATCACATTAGCAAATACATTACTAAAACCCCATAGAAAAATTTAAGTATCACGGTTAGAAAGGTCTGTAACTAAACCAAAGATACAAAAACAAAAGAGCTGCAATTTCTGTGAATTCCTAATTTATGTATGGACTTGTATTTAAGGCCAACCGTCGGCAAAATTTAGTTAAAATGAATCGGTAGATACGGCATTCTATTCACCAACTAGCAGTTTAAGGTATAACTTCAAGATTTGACAATGAATGTGGACATCAAACGAGACAGTGCCACAAGTAAACGCTGAAGGCAATTACGAGAATGCAAAGAAATTTAATTTTAAAATGATTGACAAATTACCAAAAGAGTATCACTTCTGAATGGTATTGGGAAGTACCAAAAATCCTCAACAACACAAAAATATACCCCGATCAGAATCACTTCGAGATTACAATTGAAAAATCGTAGTTAAGTGACAATCGATGATGAGAATTTGAAAGGAATTGACGACGTCTACGAACACTACCATCTACACGACAAAAACAAAGTGAGGATTCAAATGTATAACCTTCGGAGGATCATACACCAACTCGTTCTATTGGAAAGAAAAATGCAATCTGGGTATCGTTTGCCTAATCCACATGAAAGGACACTGCGCCAGTTACAGAGCCAGGTCTCATCAACGTCGTAAAAAGAACATGTTTGTGGTATGATGTGAATGCCAGAAACATTTTACATCGACCCTTCAGTATATGTGTACACAATTGATGGAATATACAGACTTAAGCTGGTAAAACTCATCCATCACAATTACTAGCTTTTAGGGGTAGTAAGGGACGTTGTAGACCTTGGCTCCGCTTTAAATCGGATAATGGTACCTCATCATTAACTAAAAGCCATTTGTTAGTCTAGCTAAATGTCCTTATCTAATCAGGATTAGGAAATCAGTCCTTTTTTGGAGGTGATTTGGAAATATAAGGAGCATATGAAGAATCCTCGGTCACTGAAATGCAAAATATGATAAGTCTTTGGAGATGAAAAAAAATGACTCTTTCGACGTTAAAATGGCTACTAGAACGACCGATTCTAGACCGGTCCCTAAAACCAGGCAGTGACTAAATTTTGAAAGGTGATGATGCTATTAACAAACTTTATGTGTTGCACAACGACCTATAGCTGATTAACTGATAAAAACGTCGCCTTGGGCGTTAAATAGGCACAACGCTGCAAGTATCGGTTTTTGTCCGATTACTGAAAACAGGCGGAGTGTGGCAGTCTGTAAGAGGGACTAAATTGAAACGTCTGATTTGGCAACCACGGCATTGGCACTTGTTCAACGATAATATATTCAGTTAGAATGCGGTGTTTTTGAATTGCTTTTGAATTTAATCACTCGCTTACCTGCTCAACGAATGTTCACCGCGAACAAGACAAGACATCGTTCAAGACAACAACTGATAGGAAACGTGGTCAATTGTCAGATTCACTCAAAGCACGGCATACCAATAACGAGTTGCACTGCTTTCACAGCTCTTCAAAATGTTTCCTTGAAAAGGAAGAATTCCAGACATAATAGCAATTCTCTCACTGATGGAGCCTTGAGCGAAAGCATTTATTCAAATTACCAGTGGTTAGCTCAGCTACATTGTCATTGTCTGTTTAAATAAATTCATTTGAGCAATGACCTCAGATTTGAATAAAAAACGCCATTTGTCTACAACTCTGACCATATCAAACAGGCAATTGTCCCGTAGTTATCATAGTTGGACTACTCACAAGTAGTCCAATACTCCAAGAATTAAATTAACTCCACTCCACTATCTGATATGTCCGAGAACAAAGATTCACAATGCTCGTAGGGGTAGAATGTAAGTAGTTATGTAAATCCGGTGACCTTCACACATCATTTATTACATAAACAAACAAACAATTTAGCCACTACATACGCTAAGTATTTGCAACACAACGCCGTTCAAAAATTGGCGGCAAATTGCAGGTAACAGGTAGATGCGTTCAGAATGTACAGCAGCGTACAAAAACACAGGAAAAGCCCTTTCACGTGAAATTTCCCAAGCGTTTGCTGAAGACCTTCACAACGACATGTCTTTATATGCGTACATCAACTAATTAATGACTAAGTGGGTGGGCCCTTGATTAGGTTAGAGGTCGATCCCATTCGACACTTTGACTAGTAAAGCATTTGTATTACGTCACGAAATTAAGTCGTGTGTAATCATTAAGAGAGAACTAAATATGTTTTTACAAGCCTTTGGCAATAAATTCCTACAACATGGCACGAAAATAAGAGGAGGGAAGATAAGTATGGGACTTGGTGTCTGGCGTTTCTGATTCACAATGGAAAAAGCAAATATAGATAACAGGGCTCGACATAAAAACCCAATACCACTCCAAATCAATGAATATTTATGCTACAAGCTTAAAACCAACACCAACTCACCATATGATCGATTCGTCCGTAGTGAAAGTCTGCCTTTTCGTTATTGTGCACACTGCGACGCTTACGCTTCGAACGTCTCTGCTGCATGAGCTGGATCTGGTCCTTGGTATACAACTGAAACAATCGCAGGAATGACTCTTGATTGTAATCATCCGGCAGAGTTTTGGTATCCAACTGTAAGGGTGAAGGCATTCGCAGTTCAACTGACTCCTCCGACGAAGATGGCTCGGATTTCATTTGTTTCATTTGCACTTTCTTTACAACTTCTGTGGCAATATGTTTCGGTTTTGACGCTGCCATCACAACAGGGTGCTGTGAAGGTGGAGCAACATTAATCGCAGCAGCTGCCTTACTCAATGCTTGTCGCAAATTCATTCGACTGAGGTTGACTTTTGATGGAACTTCCAAAACTGGTTCGGCAGTAGGAGGTGGTCTAACCTCCATCTTGATGCGTACAGGTGGGGCAGGCGCTACCTTAACAACCCTTTCTGACATCGGTTTTAGCAGCGATATCGGTTTAAGCAGCGACACTTGTTTTGCATTCAAATTCGAAGGCTCTGGCGGTGGTTGCGGTGGCATTTCTGCTGCCACAGCCTTTGGCGGCGTTGCTGAGTTGTTGATAAGTGCCTTTATTTCTGGTTGGAAGTAACAGTCGATTAACTGACTCTCGGTGAATCGACAACGAGCCGTTGTCGGCACACATATGTAATCACTGTTCTGGATCATTGGAATAATCTGATGCGATATATATTCATTCATTGTCGAGCGGTCGACATCACGGGATTCCTTTTTATAGAACTCGTCAATAATGCGACGTACCCGCACCAGTATATACTGCTGCTCGCAGTTAATCTCGAAGATTTCATTCTCCAAATCAGCCAAACATGCTTGCTTGGCCTCAGCATACTGCAAAAATAAAATTACTTGCTAACTTGTCCAACATTTATTTAAAATCAGGAAAACTTACTTGTTTTTGCTTAGGGTACTGGTCAACGATCATCTGTGAGGGAAGACGTCAAACGAAACAATTAAACTTTTACACCAACAACTAGCTGACGAATTTGTTTAAACATTTACCTGATGCACATTGATGTAGGCTCTTAACGTCCGCTGGCAATAAACCAAATCGTTTTTTATATCTTTGGGAAATGTAAAGTTTTCCAGCGATTTGTTAAAACGTGTCGCCATTGCAGAACTTTTCAACACAATTCGAAGGTGTTGAGCACTTTTGTTTCAATTCAATCGTTTACGTTCGGAATAAATGAATTGTTGTTGTCCCCGTCTGTTGAACAATCGATATTAAACTGATTACAACATTAAAATGAAAGTGAATTCAAAAACCGAGCGCAAAAAGCAATCACTTCTGTGTGAAGAAACGAAGAAATTCGTCGTTTCTCCTTTTTTTGGATGTGTGGTAAGATGGTAGGTATCAATTTGACAGTTTTGCTAGCGAGAGAGTTGAGTTGACTTGGTTCAACAACAATGATGAAGACGACCGTTTGGGGTGAGAGTGTTTGAATTTGCAGGTAGTTGTATGGATATTCACATGAACTGTATGGTTTATGATTCGTTAATGACGATATGAATGGAAGTTAAATTTGTTTTAATTAATTTTGAGATGCTAAAGCGAGTGTTTGCATTTTAGGGTGAACATGTATATGTTAATTACTTTTCTCTCAGTTGACAACAGCGCCAGAGTGTGGTGGGGTGAATTTATGACGACAAGCATTTTACATTTCAGTTGGACAATTTGATTTGATTTTTATTATTTATCCGTTGGATTTTTCTTTAGTTTATGGTAAACAAATTAGAAGGAAAATGTTAATATAAGGATTTAGGTATAAATTACATTAGGAATTGTAAATTTGAAATACTTCCCCTAAAATCGTATCTTGTTTGTTGAATTATCTTAGCAACATGTTTCTAGCGAACTATGGTGAGTTGAGAAACATCTCGTCGTTTAGCGAAAGGGGAAATGTTGGACGCCATTTTGTCGGTCGATTTGACTACGAGCGTTGATGAAGATGCAGGTGTCAGGATATGTAAAGAATACATATTTATATAAAGGTCATTAAATTTCTGGAATAAACCAATTCTTCAAAAGAATTAAAGCTCAGTAAGACAGTTTATGGTTGATAAAAGAAATTAGTAATTGAACCACAATTATGAATCCCTTAGGCATGTTGTACCTGTCTCGGCTGAGATTCTTTGATTTATTAAACAACACTCTCAGCAGAAGCTAATTTTATCTGTCCAACACCAATTTCTATGGGAGGAATAGTGTTGCACTCACGGATTCTATAAATGTAACACGGTTAATAATAGGTTCAATGAAAAATGGTCGATGATCCATAATATTTTACATTCGTGGGTTAATGCCGACTAAATTTCTTTTATGTGCTTTGCCTTGTTCTTTTTAACACCAATGTCATTTTTTTAATAAAGTGCCTTTCGTGTTGTTCAACGGGCTCAGCGACGCAATTCCAATTAGTGTGATGAAGTACGGCGCAGAAGGTCTGTGTTCGATCCCAGCCGTAATTATTTTACACTGGCCGTCCTTTCGTGATGATCTGACATATCCTCCGAGGGGTATCAATTGTCAAGAACAACTTATTCGATCGGATTCGGCATAAAACCACATGAATGGTTCTGAGAAAGGGGGCCTGGGTACTAAGGAGCATGTTGCGCTTAATTTGTATTTGTTTTTGTTACTTAAGTCACCAATATGGCAAAATGTTTTAAAAGTGTAGAAAACAAAGTTGTCGTCATGAGTTTCGCAACCATGAAGTTTACCTCTTGGTAATTCTTCCGAGCTGTGAAACAGTTAATTGAAATAGATTTCCCTCTTTATGGTACTTTATTTGACACAAACTCTGTATGGCTATTATGGGTGGGAAATATTTTATTAATAAGAATATATGCGTCCCTTAATAACGGCTGTATAAATAATTATCTACTATACTATAACCCCCGTATTAATAAACGCTGATTAGCTAATCAATGGCTAACTTGAAAGTTTTCCCCATAAGATATACTCGCGCAAATGTCAAAAGTCAGTCACTAATTAGCTAATTAATTAAGGAATGTGTGTATCTGGGTACTCATTCCGTAACTTTTAAAATGATTGTATAGTGTAGAGGTACCAAGAATGAATTTTTTATATTGTGTGTGTGTGCACATGTATACAAATCTCACGGTAGGTACCCAGAAAGTCTCCTTCACTATCGTCAACGATTATCATTTTGAAAGTTACGGCATGAGTACCCTGGTTGGACCTTGGTGATCAATTTATCTGTCAAAATCCTGGAAAATTCCATGATTAGCTTGTAGGTATAAGGTAAAGTCCTAGAAAATTTCCTATCTCTTCTTTACATGATCTCTGGGCGAAACTGTCTCCATGCAATTTGTCACTGAATTAAGAATATGCGGTGAATAAGAAGTGTCCTTACAAAGGCGTGAAATAATTACGACAAATTTCTTAAATTTCACTGTCTCAATGGTTTTCGTCGCTGTTGAAATGTGTTCTGACATTCAACTGAAAAAAAAACATACTCGTGTGCAACCAGAAAGAGCAGGCAATACACAATACATTAGGGGTATTCATGCAACGTCGGAAAGTCGTCGTAAACGTTGTAAACGTGATAAAATTACGACGTGATAAATGAACTGTCAAAATTTGTATGGGAAATCTTTTCCAACAATATCGGAATTTTCTCACAGGAATTGGGTGCGTAAACTGAGATGATAAACGTTGTAAACTTTTGAAATGCTATTGTGACATTTAATCAGTCACTTTCACACATCAAACGTATGCGCTAAATTGAAGAAAATTATCGAGAAAGGAAAGAGAAAAATAGGAACAAAATTCTATCAATATATAAATTAGTAAAATGAGATTGAATTCAGTGGGTTTTCGCATTGTTTAGTGGTGCAATTTTAGGGTCGTTCATGAAACGTCGTCGTAAAATTATAATCTTTCGCACGTAATAAAATTACGACGTTGCATGAATACCCTTATTATAAAAAAAGATTTCATAAGACTCAATAAATTCAATTCAATTCAATTCATACTCGTGTGCGTAGGTCTTATTGATTGATTTGGTAATAAATGACTTTGAAAGTTAAGCTAAAAGTTGAGTTGAACTCAGAAAAATTTTTCCCAAGTTGATGACTTGGAATTGACTTTAACGTTATTGATGCACGATAGGAAAACTCGACATGTACTTTTTATTAATTTAATTGGTGTTTGCGGTACGATTGTATGAATGAAAGTAGTTGCAGTTTCTTCACATTACATGAACAATTGCTGTCAAATGTTAATGTAATTTTAACATACTATGTTTCATATTTATTAACATTCCCGGTTAGTGAACTTTAACCTTGAACTTGAATTCATATTAACAATACTTTTTTTGCTTCATGAGAAATGTTTGTGTTTATATGTATTTGTATTACATTTAACTAAAAATGCCCAATATTTAATGTTAGGGTTAAAGGCAATGATCATACAATGCACCTTCTCGTTATCATTTAACTAATATCGGTTACAAGACAACCGATTTTTTCTTGTTGATATTGATGAGAGTTAGAGAAAGTTCATTGTATTGCTAATCAACGTTGAACATTTGACACTTTTGTTTTCATCGGATTTTAATTAAATATGAACGACTTTTTATATTTAAGCTACTCATCCAAGATATTTGTTCTTATTATTCATATCTCGATGACTAGTTGGATATGAAGATATTAAATTTACCATTAGTGCCAAATGTGCATTGTTTACATTTTATATTATTAAAAAATGGGCGTTTTTGTGTAATATTTATTTATTATTACTTTTATTCCCTTAACCAGGGATTGAACTTGTAATATCCCGTGCCTAGTGACCCAAGTGCCCACCACTTGCGCCAATTGAGGTCTTGGTTTGAGGAGAGTCGTATTGCTCAATTGAATGAGGATGACAACCAGGGGTCATTCCGTAACTTTGAAAACGATTATCACTTAGACAGTAGTCAAGACCTCATGAGCAATCACTCAATAATCGTCTGTGATTTGAAGATTCAGGTAGGTAAAGAGAGATAGGAAACTTTCCAGGACTTAACGGATTAGCCAGGAAAGCTTGTAGGCAAAAGCTAATCCTGGAATTTTCAAGGATTTTGACAGATAAATTCCCCACCACGGCCCAACCAGATACACACTTGTTTGCAGCTCTGGTAATTCATGTGTCAAAACGACACGTAAGAAATCGGGTGATAATAAGGTGAAGACGTACGATAGTTTCCTATCTGTTCCTTACTTGATCTCTGGTGTAAACTGAGATGGTAAATGTTGTAAACTTTGAAATGCTATTTTGACATTCAATCAGTCACTTTCACACATCAAACGTATGCGCCAAACTAAAAAAAATTATCTAGAACAGAAAGAGAACAATAGCCTTATATCGTTTTCGATTGGGATACAAAAAGCACTCTTTTTATACTCTAGAACACTTTTTTTTACTCTAGATCTATTTTTTCGTTTTCGATTGGGATACAAAGAGCACTCTTTTTTTTTACTCTAGAGTACCTTTGATGAATCTGGATTCCAAGTCAGATTTACACCAACATGCACAAACACAAAAACATTTAACATCTGACTTAATATGTCAATTTGAACTGCATTTCGCAGTTTGATGATTAAAAAGTGATTTTCGGGGAAAACTATAATTAGAAATTAAAATATTTTTGGATAATCATGTTCTAAAATTCAGAAGCTTTGTTTTGACAACAACTCGCCCATGGTTGAGTTTATAAAAAAGCCGCAATGAGTAAAAGAAAATTTCAAATGATAGCTAATAGCTATAATTGCGGCCTAAAGCTTAGTACGCAGCTCGCGCTAAATTTTATCTTTACTACTCTCCACTTGTTTTCTCCAATCCAAAGATAAATGCTCGCTAAATTCGAGCACAGCGTATAGATGAGTCAGGGTAATGTCATGCATTCGCAGATGTCAGTAAAATTAATATTTTCTTTGTTAATAAAGATGTCTTCTTCCTCGAGAAATTCGTCCATAAAATATTCTTCTTCATTTTCTTCCATTTTGTTTTTATTTTTTATTAAAATTTCGCCGATTTAAGCCCAGTACGCAGCTCGCGCTAAATTTTATCTCCCATACAAAAATCTCTACAGAGATAAAATTTAGCGAGCAAATTTATCAGTGCAGTACGCAGCTCGCGAAATAAATTCTTAACTTCATAAAGATGGGACACACAAAATGTAGGTAGGGTATAACAATATTAAGTGTTATACGAAAAGGGTTATACTCAGCGGATGAAAGGTCTCCACTTATTTATCTCGCGAAATTAATGTGCGAGGCATTTAAAGCTTAGTATGCAGCTCGCGCTAAATTTTATCTTTACTACTCTCCACTTGTTTAAATTTGTTCGCTAAATTTTATCTTTGTAGAGATTTTTGTATGGGAGATAAAATTTAGCGCGAGCTGCGTACTGGGCTTAAAGATAAACACTTAGCTGTCAAATGGCACACTAACACACACAGAAAACCAGAGTAACCTCTTTAATGTTCGATTGGGACCGGTAAAATCTGAAATCTGAGAGTAAATCTAAAAATCCCAATCGAAAACGCTATTAGATACACATGAGAAAAAAAGTCACTAAAACTAATACCTCGAATGCTCAGCTCTTGAATGTAAAAGAACAATTTCTAATACCCTACATCCGTCCATCGTAATGCAGATCATAACAGTGAAAACACATCTAAATCAGTTCAGCAGTACTCGAGATTATGAATTCATACACGATTTGGGACTATGCATAGATAGATTGCGAAGCTGAAATAAATGGAAGATTGAATGCATATAGACGAGTGTGACGGGTAAATGACGGTTAGTCAGGAGACTGATAATCGAAGTTCCACTGTAAAATCATGAAGTTTGCACTTATTTTGCAGAGTAATACTTACTGGTTTTGGTATCAGCTGCTATATTTGCAATTTTATTATTTTCGACAACCGTTTTCGATAACAATTGAAAAAAATATGTTTGCTAAGCCTATATAGATTCGGAGTTAAGAGAAACAAACAAATTCTAACAATAAATTATTACTTTAATGATATTGAATTCAGTATGTTACCTCATTATTTAGTTGTTTAGTTTTAGGGTCGATCATGAAACGTCGTTGTAAAATTAGAAAGATTGTAATTTTACAACGACGTTTCATAGTAGTAAAACAGTAGTAAAATTACGACGTTGTATGTGGCTGTCCAAACGTTTATTGAAATGAAAGTCATCACCAATTTCATGTGAGCCAAAAAGAGAATATAAGATTGCACCGCGGAAATCCACCGAAAATCCATTTCAAACAGAATTCTCTGTGTGGGCATGAACGTTTAACTCCCAAACCATTTCATTATGACAAAAATACTCATTTTAAATTTGCCAACGCCGAGTGAAGACCTCAATATAAATATCAGAGACATGAATATATGAGGGTGTTGTCTCAGATTTTACTGTGTTCCTGGTGTAAGACCTGACTTCATTCCAAAGACGCTTTTTTGTGTGCACCATGAATTAACTTATTTTTAAACAGCCGTATTTATAAAAGCATTTTAGAGGTTGCCTAACTTTAGGCAACCTTTAAGTACTGTCTAAGTGCAAAATTGGTATTTATAATCGATTTTCACATTTAGGCAACGTTGCCTAAAGGCCGCCTAACTTAAGCGCGAGCGAACCCTGCCTAGAGGCTGCCTAAGGAATTTTCATTTTGACGTTAACGAGAATTTCAATCTGGAAATTTATTTTGAGATTTTGTGTGGTGGTTTGCAATAAAGTGAAAATATTTTAACAAGAATGGACTCAAGCTACATTTCATTTGTAAATGATTTAAGTGTAGTGAATATTATAAATTCATACATGCCAACTAGTAGGAGACCAAAAAAATACAAAACGCTTACTCGGTGATGGGGGCTATGCCTGCTCCAACATTCTTTTCACCCCACTGTTGAATCCTCAAACAAATTCCGAACAGCAATATAACATTGCCCATATAGCTCCATGTTTTTCCTTTAAGATATTTGTTTACAAATAACATATTCTGTCAGACCCAAAAAAAAGAAAATCTGATTTAAACAAAGTACAAGAATCTTAATTTTTATCCTAGATTTGCAAATTCTACTACTTCTTTTGACATAAACTTCGCCTAGTTAGGCAGCAATGTAAAATCGATTATAGATAATCAGCCGTATTTATTAGATTTCCTTAGGCGGGGTCTCAGAGGTTGCCTAGTTAGGCATGCCTAAATATTTAGGTTGCCTCTAGGCAACGTTGCTTAAATTCTTATCTATAATCGATTTTCCGTTGCTGCCTAACTAGGCGAAGTTTATGTCAAATAAAGTAGTAGTATTTACAAATCTAGTATAAAAAATTAAGATTCTTGTACTTTGTTTACATCAGATTTTCTTTTTTTTTTGGGTTTGACAGCATATGTTATTTGTAAACAAATATCTTAAAGGAAGAACATGGAGCTATATGGGCAATGTTATATTGCTGTTCGGAATCAGTTTGAGGCTTCAACAGTGGAGTGAAAAGAATGTTGGAGCAGGCATAGCCCCCATCATCGAGTAAGCGTTTTGTATATTTTTGGTCTCCTACTAGTTGGAGAATTCATAATATTCACTACACATAAATCATTTACAAGTGAAATGAAGCTTGATTCCATTCTTATGAAAATATTTTCACTTTATTGCAAACCACCACCCAAAATCTCAAAATAAATTTCCAGATTGAAATTCTCGTAAACGTCAAAATGAAAATGAAATGAAAATTCCTTAGGCAGCCTCTAGGCAGCCTTTAGGCAGGGTTCGCTCGCGCTTAAGTTAGGCGGCCTTTAGGCAACGTTGCCTAAATGTGAAAATCGATTATAAATACCGATTTTGCACTTAGGCAGTACTTAAAGGTTGCCTAAAGTTAGGCAACCTCTAAAATACTTTTATAAATACGGCTGAATAACTTTAGCAACGCTGCCTAGATGCAACTTAAATATTTAGGCATGCCTAACTAGGCAACCTCTGAGACCCCGCCTAAGGAAATCTAATAAATACGGCTGAAAAATATGGTTTAACTAAAATTAACAACAGTTTACATGGGCAAAACAAAACATTTAAACTTGGCATCACTTATTTCATATTGACTGACAGCTGTCAGAAATTTTCTTCTGTCGATTTGACATTAGCATTTTTGGAAAACGGCATAAGCAGCGCAGGCTTTTCCTCTTTTCATAATTTGATAGAATCAATCCAGTTGGACTAAAAAACAAAAAACTAGGTAAGTCAATACAACTCCCAAAGTGTATTCTTTCAATTTCCATTATCAAACATATTCCATCATTCATATAATCGCTGTTCGTCTCTTCTGCACTGCCTAACCTAAAAAGTTACATAATTTAACTTTTGTTTTTTTCTCATCCCATTTCTAACTACTCTACTCTTTTGCCGTTTCAGGAAAATGTCTTTCGTAAAGAACGCCCGATTATTGGCTACCCGTGGCTCCAAAATGCTCCAGTCCCGCGGATACGCCGATGAAATGAAACTCACATTCGCCGCTGCCAACAAAACCTTCTTTGACAGCGTTGAAGTTCGCCAAATCGATGTTCCATCGTTCTCGGGCAGTTTTGGTATCCTCGCTAAGCACGTTCCCACTTTGGGTAGGTAGCAAACAACATACTTCGCCTCATCGATTATTGATTTAATTTTCTCTGTTTAGCTGTCCTGAAGCCAGGTGTTGTCCAAGTAATTGACAACGACGGCAAGACCACCAAGTACTTTGTTTCCAGCGGTTCCATCACTGTCAATGAGGATTCCTCCGTTCAGGTGTTGGCTGAGGAAGCACACAAAGTCGAAGATTTGGATTTGAACGAATGCCGACAATTGTTGACTCAATACCAACAACAATTGAGCTCTGCCTCTTCCGATTTGGTATGCAAACGACAATTTGTCGCTTCGTGTTGATGGTTGGTAATGTGTTCTTCTTTTCTGTTTATAGGCTAAAGCCGAAGCTGCTATTGCCGTCGAATGCGCTGAAGCTCTTGTCAAAGCTGCCGAATAAATGTTTAAGCGATAAATCTTTTAAGTTTCCACTGGCGTTCTGTTTAAGAGGAGTTAACATTCAAATTGAAATGAAATAAAAATTGTATTGCCTCCTTGCAGGAGGGGGCGTTAAATCGAATTCAAATTGTTATATAACATGAAGTCGATTGGTTTTGTTGACTAGTTAAACTGATGAAAAGACGAAGAGGACGGTGAAATAGTGACAGTAAGGAGTTGAGGGTCTAGTTTGAATTTAGTTAAAGGCTGCTTGGACCGAAGGTAAGCCTAAACATTTCAAAGTCGATGGAGAGAAACGTCGATTGTGCTAAGTTCGATAAAGGAATATATTTGGTACGGGTGGATAAGAAACGGAAGACGCATTGGTGTTACTTTGGACCACGCAAACTAGATTATGTTCATACAATATGATATGATGCATTAACGGTCTTTTTGGGAATAAATCATGACTTCTACATTCATATGGGATGATATATTGTTGGCATATATGGTAAGAGCCAATAAGTGTTCTTTATTTCGAATGGCGAGAGGCACAAGCTACCAATAGCTTTGAAACGGACGTATTTTTATTAGTTCTTACTTACTTAAGTGGCGCTACAGTTCGGGATGAACCTGGACCAAAATGCCTCTCCAATTAGTCCGGTCCTTGGTTGAGGACGGTTTCTACTTGTGCTCGCCACTTATGGCGAGGTCTTCCTCTACTGCGCTCGTAGACTGCGAGCCGGAGTATTGGTGTCCTTACGTTCTACATGTCCTAGCCATCTTAAGCGTCCAATGCGGGGTTTTTTTTACCAGGGGTATGTCGCTGTACATGGGTTGTAGACAGCACGTAAAGTTCGTGGTTGAATCTTCGTCTCCATAGCCCGACAACGCAAACGGGAGCGAAGATTTTTCGAAGAATTTTTCTTTCGAATCAACCAAGTATTTCTTCATCCGCGTTTGATACGGTCCAACCGTCAGAACCGTAGAGCAGGACTGGGTTGATCAGGGTCTTATATAGGATCCCCTTAGTAGTTCAAGTGAGGGCTTTACTACTAAATTGCCTTCTTAGCCCGAAGAAACAGCGATTGGCAAGAGTAATTCTTCGTTTGATTTCTGACGAGATGTTGTTAGAGTTAATAGCGGAGCCGAGGTAAAGTCCCGTACCACCTCACAGTTATATCTGTCAATGGCGACATTCTGTCCAATTCGTCGATGTTGTGTCCTTTCGTGTTGACAGCAAATGCTTAGTCTTAGGCCGCGGTTACAACCAACGCTAGTAAGCGTTGGCGTTTCTTCGCGCTAGTAAATCTAATGTATGTATTATCAATAACGTGGTCGCAGATCACTCTTTTTGCGTTCGCTAGTTCACGCTAGTCCGCGCTAGTCCAAGCTTGAAATTTTATTTGATTTTCATGTTTACAAGCTTAAAGTAACGTGAACAATCGTCTACGATTATTTTGACTAGCGCGGACTAGCGTGAACTAGCGCACTCGCTTACTAGCGTTGGCCGTAACCGCGCCCTTACCCTCATTTACTGCTAAACCCATTTTAGCCGTTTCCTTCTCTATACTACCAAACGTGGCTATGACATCACGTTGAGTCCTACCAATGATGTCAATATCTTCGGCGTATGCTAGTTGCACCGATTTTTGGAAAATTGTGCCTCTGATGTTGGCTCGCGAGTTTTGCACAATCCTCTCAAGAATCAAATTGAAGAAGTCACATGACATCGCCTTGTCTACATCCTTTTTTGGTATCGAATGTGTCCGTAAGGTCGTTTCCGAATCTGTATAGTTCGTCTCAAAAAAATGCTGTCGTATGCGGCTTTGAAATCGATAAATGGGTGGTGAATATCGATTTGGACTTCTTGGGTTTTTTCCAGGATCTGCCGAAGTGTGAAAATTTGATCGGTTGTGAACTTTCCTGGCCTACTTTCATCCGACCAGATTTGGCTTATGAGTTTATTGGATGTTACTTACCAATTCATCTTCGCCAGCTTTATAAAGCTCAGCGGGAAGGCCGTCATTTCCGCCGGCCTTATTAAGCTTTAGTTTAGATATTGCTATCCTCACTTCACTAAGGTCGGATGGTTGGCAGTTTTCGCTGCCGTTGTCTAACTGGTTGGTTCTGCCTAACAGCGGAATGTTGTTCGTCATCGCCGTTTAACAGTCTGCAGAAGTGGTTCTTCCATATCCTCACCATCGACTCACGACTGTGACTCAACTACGATATTCCCTTGTTCATCTCGACAAGATTCTGTTCGAGCCTTGTATCCTTGGCTTTGGCGTTTTACACTTTGGTAAAATTTGCGAACATCGTTCCTGGAATGTCACCTTTCTATATTCTCGATCGCGTTCTTTTGTTGCTCTTTTTTCTTCTTTCTGGAAAGCCAGTGTTCTTCCCTTCTTCTTTGCCTATAGAGCTCAATTGGCCGCGACCATCTGTCGGCATTCCTCATCAAACCAGGATTCTCTTGCTGGTGGCCGCATCAATTGCGGCTGATCTAATGGCTTGTTGGCATCGTTGCCATTGTTCTCCGACATTAGATGCTGGTGCTATGGTGTGAAACGAGAGGTTAAGGGATAAGCGTTGCGCGAAGGTCATGGCGGTCTCTGGCGATTGCAGTCTTTCGACATTAATTTTTTTCACAGTATTTGTGGTTTGTTGTGGCGTGGTGGATATTCGCATCCTTACCTTGGCTGCAACAATGTTCGGACATCCAGAATACGATGTTGGCGAATTTGGCCTTGATGCGGATTGCTACAATGCGTTCTATAATGTCTTGGAAATATACGACTTCTTGCCTAAGTCTGGCACTTATAACAAATACGGATCCGAATAGTCGCTGTTTCTGTACAAGTTAGTAAAATAATACACACTTTAAGCTTTGCAAATTCAGTTTTATATTTCCACTCATCAACTATACACATCCGATCGTAATATTCAACTGACTACATGTACATGCACTTACATAGAGCGGAAATGACGTCTTACAATTAGGTATCTTAAATGACTGCATTTCGTGCGTAGCAATGAATGTGTTCAGTGAATTTACATTACATACTGAAATCATCTCATATTATAACATGCTATTTTTTTTTTTTTTTTTTAATTAGAATTAAAGTTAAAATATAATTTTTTTTTTTTTTTTTTTTTTTTTTTTTTTTTTTTTTTTTTTTTTTTTTTTTTTAAACAACTACTTACTGAATAATAATAATATAATTAAGTTAGTAAATAAATAGTAAATAAATAATAAATAAATAATAAATAAATAATATCTTATGCAACCAACTATGTCAGTAGTTTCAATCAAAATCCCAATCACCTAGTCTAACAGGTGGCCTAGAAATGCGCCCACTATGGGTTGTTACACCATTCTTTTCTGTTCCCTGAAGTAAAGGCTCGTTTTCAACATTTACCGTGGGTGCTGCTGTGTCTGGTATTGAACTTGACTGTTCATCATGAGATACTTCTCTATCAACACTATTATCCTCATCGAACATACCATGATCCAAGAAGTCATAATCATCAACCTTTTTTTCATCTGAATTATTTGTTTTAACTATAAATTTTCTGTTTCTCCTGAATATTTTTCCTGAACTACATTTAATATTGTATGACCTCTCATTCAATTGCTGTACAATCTCTCCATAGACCCAGTCAGTTTCATTTTTTTTAAACATAACTTTATCTCCTATCCGTAATTCGCTCAATAATTTCGTATGCATATCATAATACTGTTTTTGTTTATTCTTTTTTTCTGTTATTTTCCTTTGAATTTGTTCTTCAGCTATAAATGTCCTAACGAGTCTCTTCATATTAACTGGTAGTTTTGTTTTAACCATTCGTCCCAAAAATAATTCTGTAGGGGATAAACCCATACTAGTTATTGGTGTTGTATTGTATTCTAAAATTCTATACCCAATTTCTTTTTCTTTGTCCTCATTAATTGCCTTTTTTATTATCTGTTTAGCAATTCCAACTGCTTTTTCAGCTAACCCATTACTTTGAGGGTAATTGGGGCTTGAAAATTTTAATGTAATATTATTAATACTAGCATATTGTAGAAGTTGTTTCGAATTAAATGGACTGTTATCAGTTCTGATTTCTGTTGGGCTACCAAAATGATTAAATATATTTTCCAAGAAGGTAATAACACTTGTAATCGACTTATCTTTAAGTCTATCAGAACAAATCCAACCAGAATATGCATCAACAAATGCTATATAAAATTTGCCTGCATATTCATAAATATCCATTGAAGTTTTATGCCATGGATATTGCGGATTTTCCTCTTGAATGAGTGGTTCCGAACAATTATTTCTCATATATTTTTCACATACACGACAATCTTTAATCATCGCTTTAATATCACCTGTTATTCCTGGCCAATAAAATAATTTACGAGCCCTAGCGAGAGTTTTTTCAATCCCCAGGTGTGGTTCATGTAGAATTCTAAGTAATGACATTCTCAACAAATGCGGAATGATTAATTTATCATCCAAAAATAATAATCCTTCCTCAAACTTAAGTTGGTCTTTTATCTTATGAAAACGTTTTCCAACCTCGGATAAACGTTTGTATTCTGGCCATTCTGTTTGAAGATGATCTACTATTTTAGCTAGTTCAGAATCATTTCTTGTTGCCTCAACATAAATTTCATAATTATTTGCTGATAAGCAAACTTTTCTTTTTACTAAATGAATCACGTATTTCAATTCCTCATTCTCGGAACCCGTTTCCTTTAATGGAGCCCTTGAAAGACAGTCAGCTATGACTACTTTACTCCCAGGTGTGTATTTTATTTGCAGACCAGGGTATCTTAATAGTATTAAGAACATTCTTTGAAGTCTTACAGTAACATCATCTAACTCTTTTTTAATTAATTGTTCGAGAGGCTTATGGTCTGATTGAACCATTACCTCACGACCATAAATGAAATGGTGGAATTTTTCACAAGCAAATACAATGGCCAGTAATTCCTTTTCCATTGTACTCCACTTTTGTTCTGTTATAGTAAGACTTCTGGAAGCAAATGCAATTGGTTGGTCATTTTGCATTAAAACACAACCCAAGCCATTCTTAGATGCATCTGTTTGCATTATTAAAGGAAGTTTGGGATCAAAAATTCTTAGAGAAGTGCCTTTGCACAGGATTTCCTTCAAATCCTCCAGTTCGCGTTGATGTACATCTAACCATTTCCACTCTGTTTCTAATCGTGTTAAGTTTCTTAAATTTGCTGATTTCTTTGTCAAATTTGGAATAAACCTTGCAAGATATTTGAACATACCTAGTATTCTTAAAATGTCTTTCTTATTTGTTGGTGTATTAATATTTTTAATAGCTTCCACATATTTGTTATCTGGTTCTACTCTATTTTCTTGTATTATTTGTCCCATAAATTTGACCCTCTTTTGACACAACTGTAACTTTTCTTTATTAAATTTTATCCCATTTTGTTTTGCTTTTGTCATTACTAACTCTAAAGTTTCATCGTGTTCTTTTTTTGTTCTACCAGAAATGAAAATATCATCGAAATAAACTTCTACATTTGTTATATTTCCAAATATTGCAACCATTTTCTTCATGAACATTTCCGGAGCACTACTTATTCCAAAAGGAACCCTATTCCATCGAAAACGACCAAATGGAGTCATGAAGGTTGTTAATTCTGAACTTTTTTTATCAAGTGATAGTTGCCAAAATCCTTGCTTTAGATCTAACACTGTAAAAAATGATTTATTTGACAGTCTACTTATTATTTCTTCCACTGTTGGAATCAAAAAATGTTCCCTACGAATACATTTATTTAATGGTATTGGATCAAGGCATATCCTTAATGAGCCGTTTGGTTTTTCAACAATTTCTAAATTATTGACCCAATCTGTAGGGTAATCAACAGGTGTAATGATGCCGTGTTCCTGCATATCTTCTAACGTAAGTTTCAATCTCTTATGTAAACTTTCAGGGATACGTTTTTTATACTTAAGTGTTGGGACAGAATTTTCCTTAAGCATAATACTACATTCCCCAGGAATTGTACCAATACCATCAAATACTTCCATATTTTGCTCAATAAACTTTTCGTTTGAATCTATGGATATATTGAATACATTAGTTCTATTTAGCAAATTAAGTTCAACGCATGCATCTCTGCTTAATATAGGCTGAAATTTGTCACCAACGATTTCAAATGAAACAACTTTTTTTAACTGTGTATCACAGTCAACACAAATTAAATCTATTTTTCCAAATGTCTCAATCTTACAATTATTATAAGCAAACAATTGGTTGTTAGACTTTTTAATTTTATCTTGGTTGTTGGTCTGCTCAATGTATTTTATTGGGAGACAACTGATATCAGCTCCAGTATCTAATTTAAATTGTACTTCAGCACCACCCACATTCAATATTTTGAACCAACCCTTAGCATCAGTGTTTATTCTAAATACAAATTTTTTTAAAACTAAATTATTATTCTGACATAATTGGTTACCTTCTTCAGAACTAGATCCATATCTTAGTTCGTTGACACGATTCTGCCTTGGTCCTCTATAGAGCTGCAGCTTGTTTCCTTTTGGCTTTTCCTCCTGTTGACGTGAGCGACAAACTCTTCCGAAATGGCCTGGTTTTCCACACTTGTTACAAGTTACTCCTTCCTTTGCAGCTGGACAATATTTTTGGTGTTGGCCCGTTGAAAATCCACCACAACGATCACATTTTGGTGTGTTCGGGTATCTCAGGAACCTCTTCTTTTGATCTTCCTTTTGCGACGTATCAATTGTGCAAATCTTTTCCACTTGGGACAGCAATTTTTTATTTGCAATAACAGCTTCTGCAATCTTGCACTTATTAATTATATCACTTAATGACAGATTTGCATCCTCCAGCAATTTCAATTGTAGGTTTTTATCAAACAGCCCCAGGATCAGTCGTTCTCTCAGCATACGGTCTGTATAAGATTCCTTACACTTTGTGCAACTGTAATCACAGTACTTCATCTGTGTACGAAGTTCAGTTATGTACTCTGTGAAGGATTGGTTCTCCTTTTGAACAATCATATTAAATTTATGTGACTCCATTAGGACATTTTTCTTTGGAAGACAATATTCTTCGAATTTACTAAGGACCATCTTTAGGGAAATTTTCGGTTTTGCTTGTTCGTCTACTTGTTCAATTTCCACTGCATCCTTGAACTCATCATCACTGTCTGGATCAAACGGTACATCGAAAAGAGTATTGTATATCTCTATCCCCTTCTCTCCAATGAACGTAAGAAATAGAGAAATTTTTGTTTTGTCATTCTCGCTTGATTTTCCAGACGCAACAAGATAAATCTTGAATTTTTGTTTCCAAATTGACCACTCTTTGCCAGCGTCATCAAAATTAAGTTGTTCAGGAGCTTTTATTTCCACTTTAGACATCTTGTTGAATATATTTGTTTTAATATAAAAAAGGTTTCACTTCTGACACCATGTACAAGTTAGTAAAATAATACACACTTTAAGCTTTGCAAATTCAGTTTTATATTTCCACTCATCAACTATACACATCCGATCGTAATATTCAACTGACTACATGTACATGCACTTACATAGAGCGGAAATGACGTCTTACAATTAGGTATCTTAAATGACTGCATTTCGTGCGTAGCAATGAATGTGTTCAGTGAATTTACATTACATACTGAAATCATCTCATATTATAACAGTTTCTGCTTACTATAACACGCTCCATAGTAAGTAATATGTCACAGTTTTTCATTCTCTTTTGCCCGGCCCATCCCATCGTATTTCCTGGAAAGGCAGTAATGTCTGTTTTGTAGCAGTTTAGGGCTTCCGCTAGTTGTTCGCCTGCACCTCTCCTGTTTAATGTTCTCACAATCCAGGTGCAGATACGAACGAACGTCGTTTTCCTTTTTTCGTTTAGCAGGGTCGTCAACAATAATATGAGTCCTTTCCGAGGCAATGGTTTTTTCCATGGGTGGGAAGGTAACCCAAAGCACAACCCCCAACCTGGAGGGCCAGTTCCAATTTATTAGATATCCCTAGGGCACGGGGCCATCAGTATCCACTACCGGATTGAGCGCTGCCGTTGACCTTTCAGTTCATCCGCCACCATCTCTGTTCAAGGGGCCTGACTTACCCTTGAAATTCCTAGATAACCTGTTGTTCGAATATGTCGAAGCAGCTTATCTAGGTTCGCCTGGGACGGCAAACAGGGTATTCATTCCGAGTTATTCTGACCAGGGTGATTATAGTGTTTACGTCTTGATATCACTCGCACTTATCGTTTAGCAAGTCAAATCCGGTTGGATGAGACCAGTACCCGTGGTTACCACTTGAAATATTATCAATAAGATTACCTAAATGTGGCCAATGGCCATGAATCGATCCATAGTATTGCGTATTAGTTGCTCAGATGGACGATTTATTATGAACACCGTAAACTTGACGATGTGCTCTATAAGGTAGGTGAACAGAACGCGATTTTGGAAATAAATTTTCCCGATTTGAAAACGTTGTTCTTGTTGTTCCGTCGGTTCTTCTGTCCGTCTATCCATCATGGTCTCTCCAGCCTGAACGACTTGACCGATTTTCTTCAAACTTCGTATCCAGGGACGCAGCTTATACGCAGAAGGTCTGGGTTCAATTCCCAGCCGTAGCAACACCAAAATTATCACAACCATTGGCCCTGCTCAATTGTCAAGAATAGCTTATCTCAACTTAGCTCTTCGGATTCTACATAAAACAGGAGGTCCCTCCATCGTGCAAGAAGTACACATGCGCCTGCCATATAAAAATTATACATACCTAAATTTTCTCAAAAACGGCTCTAACGATTTTGATTAGACTTTAAATACGCTATTAGCAATTTTGTTTTTTTTTCGAGAATATCCATATAACGGACAAAGACTATTTTGTCAAATTGAATTAAATTCGATTTACATACTTCTATTACTGTTTGCAACAATTCCACATATGT
The DNA here is from genome assembly GCA_932526625.1 of Rhingia campestris. Lineage (NCBI taxonomy): Eukaryota > Metazoa > Arthropoda > Insecta > Diptera > Syrphidae > Rhingia > Rhingia campestris. The sequence continues at coordinate 46,087,043 of OW052182.1, read as the reverse complement.
AATTTGTTTTGGCCCAAATATCCCTAAACGGAATTTTCAGTTTTGGCCAATAACGGAATATCAATCACATTTGTAAGATTCAGGATGTGTGCGACGAGGTGATAATTTTCCTTGAGACGCAGCTAGTCGACACGGCTTAGGTCGTTGGATGGTCGGGGTTGTTGCTGCATATAATCTTAACAAAACAAAAAAAAATCCTGCCGAAAAATAAAGAGAAAAAAAAGGTTTCCCTATTTATCAGTTGAATGGTTACCCAATACGAATTCGAACTTGATAAAAATAAATTTCATATTAGTACATGAACGACGAAGGCACAGTTTTGATAGCTAGCTGGTAATGTTATCTTTGAGAGAAATGAAATTCCCACCCGTTATGGCCTTGCTAAAAGCCATCCTATCTGTCCGTCCGTGCTCTCTTAATTTCTTTTACGAACGAACCCTTGATACGTACAGTCCTAGACCACTCTGCATTTCTTTTTTTTCATTCCGTTTTTACCCTATCCCATCTTTAAATCCTTAAAATTGATATCCCCAAAATGTGGGCTTTATGGCGATAAAACATTGAAAATGACCTTGTCACAACATATTGTTCAGACGGTTTATCAAAATCTTTTATGGTTCGACAAAAACAACGTTTTTCTATTGCATATGCCTTGGGGTAGGGTAAAAAAATGTTTTTTGTAGGAAAACGCCCCCAAAAAGTGGGCGTGGGTTAAAATGGTCTAAATACGAAATGTGCACATAATTTTAATAATGTTTTTGCATCAAAAGTTTATTCGAATATTTGAAAATTTGACCAAAAAAGTTTTTTTTACTAAAAACGCCACCAAAAAGTCAGCATGGTAAAAGCTTTATATGGACGAAATATAGATATTGAGATTGTCTAAATATGCTCTTAAGACACTTTTTCAAAATTCTTAACCGTTTGACTAAAAAAAAGGTTTTTCCAAAAAGTGTGCGTGGCAGTGGGCGGATTTTGAAAATGTTTCCACTTGTTCGGACAGCACGTACAGGGATCACATGTACCAAACTTCGTCATCCTAGATACAATCCTGTGACCTACAGACGGACGGACGGCCACACAGACATGGCTTAATCGACTCAGCAAGTGATTCTGAGTCGATTCAAATACTTTAAGGTATATGTAGCTAAATTATTTCTCTATGTTACAAACTATGTACTAATATACCCCTATGGAATAGGGCCTTAAAATAAAACACGAACGTATTTTTGTTGTTTAGTATGTATTGGCTCGGTCACATCGAGCGAACAATAATGCTCCAGCTAAGTGGATCTTCGAATCCCAGCCCCCAGATTCGAGAAGGCAAGGAAGACCGAAACTCCGTTTCAAAGACCAAGTCATCGCTGATGCCAGAGCGCTTGGTCTAGACAACTGGAAGCAGCGAGCCAGGGATCGTAGAGGATGGAAGGGTGCATTGTCTTAGGCAGAGACTCTTCACTGGTCGGGAGCCCGATAAGAAGAAGAAGAAGACTAAGAAGAGTATGTATGTAGTTCATTCGATTCTTACCTCGCTTTCAATAGTTTAGTTTTATTGAAAAAAAAACTAGATGGTGAAATATGTCTATTTCTGACGGATTTTCAACTTGGTTGACGTCCTTTAAAGTCGTCTTTTAAAGAAATTTCATGTACATAGATATGTATGCGGTAGTAAAGGGTGATCCATTTCGAGGTTCCATACTTTTTTAAAGAAAAAAACACAGAAAATTCGAATTTAATGGAGAATGTTTATTATCATTTGAAAGAACATTCTTTGGCATTTATTTTTTGAAGATTATGGCTATCAAATGTTGGCAGTTGCTACGTCGCAGATGGTCCAACCGTTGAGTCCAATTTTCGATCACTCGTTCGAGCATTTCGACTGGTAACTGGCGAATGACACGCGTGATGTTTTGCTCCAAGGCCTGAATCGAAGCGGGTTTGTCGGCATAAGCTTTTGACTTTACATATCCCCACAGGAAAAAGTCTAACGGTGTGATATCATACGATCTTGGTGGCCAATCGACCGGCCCAAAACGTGAAATTATGTGCTCACCGAAATGTTCTCTCAATAAGTCCATTGATTGATGCGATGTGTGGGAAGTGGCGCCGTCTTGCTGAAACCAAATGTCGCCGAGATCACGAGCTTCAATTTCAGGCATCAAATAGTAGGTTATCATGGCACGATAACGGTCGCCATTGACGGTTACGTTCGCACCGGCATAATTTACACACTCTCAGCTACGGCCGCTATATTTTCTTCACAGCATGCTGGGCGTAGTCTATTCGGTCGAATATTATCCAATAATGAATCTTGGGTCTCAAAATGGGTGATGGTGTTGCGAATAGTACGCTCAGTAGGCCGATTATGTTGACCATAAGTTGAGCGAAGTGCACGAAACACATTCCTCACAGAACGTGAATTTTCATAATAAAGTTGAACAATTTGTAAACGTTGTTCACGCGTAAGTCTTTCCATTATGAAATGCCAAACAATACTAAACAAAAATAACATGACAGCATGACACGACTCACACGTGATCTGTCAAAAAAGGCTATTGAAAAAAGTATCTCTACTTGGATCACCCGTTATAAGCTCACGGGGAAATTTATAAATATAAGCGGATAGAATTTTTATCAACCCGTAGAAGCGACTTTTTAAAGCCACGGCTTATAACCGGGGAATGCACTATGCGACCGCCAAAACGAAGAAAGAGGTAAGCTAATCATTGACACCCTATTATATACAGTCTGTTTAAAATCAGCTTAGATGATCAGCATTCTTCTAAGGGGTATTTAATCGGACCAAATTATACAATTTTGATGCCTACTGTAGGGGGATATTACACATTCTTAAAATTCCGGAGTAAACGTTCACATTTCGACATTAATAATCAAAATGAATATTATTGTGTATTTTGGCCAAACTATGCAAATCATCAAATTTTCGCATGCTTGGCATTTGATTTAACGCCCAACTCGCTGTGAAAGAGAAAATTGCGTGTAACCCAGTCGTGCACCCATCACTCGTTTTCAGTAGCTATCGGAGTCATTGGATTTTGGGCACATATCCTTGCTTAATCTCCAGTTCAAATCCATCGGTGTAGAACATTCAATTGCGTTAGTCAATCAAAATCGGTCAACTGTTCCGTTGATGTAACAGTTGATCAATATTTGATCATAATCTCTGACACTTAACAAACGAAGTCCAAGAAAAGAATTCGCATTACCCAAATCCTTCCTATGAAATGTATTCATTAAAGTTGATTTTAATCGTTGCTTCAACGGAGTATGATTATCGAAAATCAACATATCGTCCACGTAGACAGCAACCACAATCCTCTTTTTATCTAAATGTTTAAATAGATGCACGGATCTTGCTGCGACAGAAACATTCCAAAATATTTTAGATCGGAATCCACCACATTCCCGAAGACTGCTTCAATTCGTATATTGATTTCTCTAGGCGAAGCACTTTATTGCCAGCTGGAAAACGATCGGGTTAAGATATAAATATCCGAATCGCCTTGCAGATATCAAAAAACTTTGATAATGTTTCCACTACTTTTGGAATATACTTCGTGCAATATACTTTGCTTTAAGTATCACACTTTCTGCTAATAATGCAAGTATTGGTTCATTCATTAATCCGACCAAATTATGCTAATATGGTGTACGCACATCTTCCGCAGCTTATACCTCGGTGTGGAGGACACAATCTCCAGTAACCTGGTTATGATTTCACTACCGTGGGATTGCTCGCCATTGCCGTTAAGCACTATACTACAAACTTTTAATGTTCATGTTAACAGTATTTATTTCTGGCCTTGTATCCCAAGTTTCCATGTTTTAGATTCAGCAGAAACTTCTGAACATGATTCGTGCCGTGGCACCTCTATATATTGTTTGAAACCCAGCACACCATTGTAGCAGTCGATGTTATGGCTAGTTGACGAATCATTTAAAAACAAAACGTATTATATGATGATCGCCAGATCCAAGATACGTTAAGCAACAAATTGAGGTATTCATTCATAAACATTCCAAACCAATAGGCGAAGTAAGTCATAGATGAAACGTTTGTTGCCGAATCGTTAGATTCCATTATGACATCTCTTGCTTATGCAAACCAGTGTCCACAATCCACCACAATCGACCGCAACGTGAATCTCATTTGCATTGATTTTAATAAATTCCCACCGGAAAGTGTCGAAAAAGTGAACTTGAAATTAGGCGAAATTATAACGGCAAATGTTTCAATATTCTACTTAAAATGTATTTATTTCTATTTTTGGCACGTAATTTATGATGGAAGTCGGTGAAATTAACTAGCTCACCAGCCAGATGTTGATGGGGGATGATGGTACACAGGTGATTGATGCAAAACTTTAACTATCGTCACTGGAGCTGGACCATGATGATGGTCAAATGCTGCATGATGACCAAATGTAGCATGATGTTCTGGTGGTAAGTTGACAACGCGGATTACATCGAACTTAGCTGGAGCTTGTCGTGGTAAATGGTGTGCATGTGTACCTTGTTCATGGATAACCTTAATAACTTGTTCATTGTGGTGTTGAAGTGCGGGTGATGAAGCAAACACTGGAGCTTGTTGATGGACAACCTTAATCAACTCTTCGTTATGGTGCACAGGAGCAGGTGCAGGTAATGAAGCTAACAGTGGAGCTTGATGATGCACACCATTGAAGAACTGACCACTGTGATCTTCAGGTAAAGGTACTGGAGGGACCAATGGTGGTTGTTGTTGGGCGATAACCGGATGTCCCCAATACGAAATGCCTCCAAGTGAAAGACTCCCTTCAAGTCCACCATAACTTTTACCGTAGGAATATCCCAGTGGTAGACCTTCATAGCTCTGTCCATAAATATTTCCAATAGAAAAACCCTCGTGCTCTCCACCATTTGAACCTCCATTAGAAAGACCACCGCCAAGTCCTGCGCTGTATCCTATTCCACCTGCACTTAGTTGAGTCAATGAACCCTCGTTAATATGACCAACATGTTGTACTCCACCCTGATGCAGGGAAGGATCATAATGGCTTAGTGGTAATGGTTTTGGGGCTGGGTGTAGCAGTCCAGCATTAGCGGCAGTAGCCAAAAGAAGAAGATATGCAACAGCCTTTAAAAGAAAAATAAATGGTTAGTCTGGCTATTGAGTCTCTTAGTTCATCAGTCCTACCTTCATGTTGAACACTTTCCAATTATGTTGAGTCAGCTAATTCGAATGACGACCTACAGACAGTTGCTCTGATTTTTATAATAAAACCAATTTTGTGACATAATTTTGACGCGTCTCTAGGCACGACTTTTACTTTCGTGTTGCTCTTTCACATGAGTCTACCATCGCCTGATTGTCTACTGCTGTGTTTTTAATGATCAATTTCCAATCATGTTTGTAACATCAACCTATCATGCTTTGCATATGGTAAACAAATGAAAAATCTCCATTCCAGATGATAGCTTTTTAGATTCCTAAAACACGTTATTTCATCCAACCGAGGTGGTCAAGCCGTAGGTAAATTGATGTGCGGCTAGGTGCAGTGATTAATGTCTTGTTAGCAGCACTCTTTTCTTTTAATGACATGTTTACATATCTTGATCGTTATTAGGAGTGATGTGTCATTTATTGTGTCAGTCAGTACTAATTAATCACCAATCCATTTCCTTATTTAAAAAAAAATGTGTTAAAGATTCCTGCTGGCATTTGTAGCAAAAATATAATTGGTTAGTGGATAAAATTAATACTGCTTCAGTCTTCGTTTCAAGTCCAATATCTGCCCAACCAATGAATTTTTGACTAATACTCGTAACGATTTAAAAAAAATTTAAAAACCTAAAAATTTATATAGGAATTAAGCATAGCTTATCCATTCATTTGTGTGTGAGAAGTTACATTTATGTCACGTTATTGCACAGGGAGCTTAATTATTTTAGTTTTGAAAATGTTCAGATCCAAATTTATAAAACACAAGATCCCGAAAGTCTATTTTTTTTAATTATCCGTTTGTGGAGGGATGTTAAAGGAGTTAAACAACACGAAAAATTCATCGTTGCCCCGGGCTTATAAAACGTGTGCGATGAGTTCACGACTGGGTCACACGTGCTTACTCCTTCGGCGCACGACTTTAAATTAAATTAAATTGTTTATATTATATGAGGTTTATATAAGGAGAGAAATAAAAAGACACTCATGTTGTTCAACTGTGAAATCATTATAAAGAACTAGCTAGCCCGAAATACGTTGCCTTGCAGCACTTTCCTAATGGCGATTGATATAGATTTGATAAAAATCACTGAAGGCGTTAATGCGGTAATGCAGTAGAAACTTTTGTTTTCCGTAATTGGAAAAGTTCAGTTGAAAAATAATCAGGAAAAAAATGTTGTTTAGGAAAATTTGGGCTACAATTAAGTATGATGCATTGTTGCAAACATCGATAGTGACTCAGATAATCAGGGTATGTAGTTTTATTTAAAACGGTGAAGGGGCTCAGTGGCGTGATAGTTAGTGCTATGAACTGCCGCGTAGAAGGTCTGGGTTCGATTCCCAGCCATAGCAACACCTAAATGATTTTTCCCTCCTCTCGTGATGATCTGACAAATCACCCGAGCAGTATCAATTGTCAAGAAAAGCTTATCTCAACAGAGCCGTTCGGAGTCGGCATAAAACAGGAGGTCCCGCCATCGTGCAAGAAGTACACACGCACACATGATAGTTGTGAGAAAGCTCGGCGAGCCTGTTGCGCCAAAAATTTGTATTTATTTGAAGGTTGTTGAACGCTGTTTTGAGATGTAACGCCTGTTACCTACCGTAAGTTTTAGACCTATAATGTACATTCCGAAAACCCCAAGCCTTAAACACTCAGAGGGGTTGAAGTAAATCCTTCCAGCTGTTTACCCTCTAGTTGCGTCTACAGACCGACAGAGGACTCAATTTGCAGACTCTTCCATCATCGTAAGGTTAGGTTTGGGTTAAAACGTCGTGCTCGAGGACATAGTGTGTAAATAATAGATTTTGTAGATGATTTTCTATATTTCATTAAGAACTCGACATTTTTCATCTCCAATATAGAGAAACGGCTTAATAGGATATTATAATATTTCATGGAGCTTTTAACATTGCTGTTCAGACTGCATGCAAGTTGGTTTTTACTTTTCAAAAGGTCATTAATTGTGACAGGGTACCGAAAATTGGTTCTTTTAAAGGTATTTAAGGTAATTGAACGAGACTGATAAAAGTTTTTTCGCTGTTGTTAAGTTAGTTAAGCTTTTCTATAGTGTACTTAAGCAATTAGACCTTATCTTGTTTATTAAATCCTTAAGACAACAAAAGAGTTTTCACATTTATGGAATCAAGAGTTATGTCTAAGAATTCTTGCATGTTCCTAGTAACAAGAGTTGGGACAGAGTCCTTTTTTTCTATACCCTAACCCATTGGGACATTAAGTTTTTATTCAATGCTAAGATTGACAATCTAATATATTTTTTGAATCAGAATCACAAGTTGGTTCCATCAAGCTATGCTTGTATGTGACGATTTTTAAACTTTAAATTTTGAACTAGGATCATGCATTTTGATGTTGTTCACGCCTACAGTATAAGTGTAGTAAAAATTTGTCACAACTATACCACTAGCCCTCATCTCGCAAAGATCTAACAAATCAATTTGACATGAAATTATTATCTTTAATATCTCAGACTCGGCTTTAAATTGTAGGTTCCATGAATGGATGTAAAAAAGCTAGGCCCCTGTGGAGTTTTCTTAAAAATGATTTAAATACCTTATCCAGTAGGCAGTATAGTACATCTGTAAAGTTTGAAGCTATTACTAATGCCAGCCGTCATTATGATGATTTTGCATCAAAGGTTTTTCAAATATTTTAAATTTGACCGAAAAACATTTTTTTGCTAAAAACGCCTCCAAAAGCGTGTTAGTGGCAAATGACAGGGATGACGTCCCAAAACTGGTTACAGATTTGCTTGATCACCGGATGGGAGGGAGGATAACCAACGTATTGTAATTTTCACATCGGCCATTATTAGATTCTACAATTCTTGACGAATATACAGGGCCATTCGAGATTTTTTTCTGTCAGAATTCTTAAGCAAAGAAATATTTAGAATAAGGTTATTTTCTTTACAGTAAAAATGTAGTCAGAAAAATACCAAGGCTTTTGTTTAAAATCACAACTTATTTGCAAATTGAAAATTGTCTGCGGTTTCTCAGCTCATAGGGATCTGTAATTGGAACTGCGATAATTTGTTCCTCTTAGCTATTCCAACAAAAGAGTATTTCTCCCATTTTATTGAAAATTATATGAAGACACATTTTGGATGAGTTGTCATTGAACAACATCACATCATTGTACATCAAAAAGTACAAATTTTAAACCAACACAGCAAGACTTAATTAATTTTAAGGTGAAATATAGAAATATTATTTAGATACCTTTAATTATTTTTGATGATTTCAATATATTTTGTAACTTTCTCACTTGTTACAATATACAGTTTAATAAATTGTAACTAGGTAGATATATAAGCACATTTCAAACATTGACCCTGAATTCGTCGAAAGAGAGAGGCCTGACTTTTTGTTCACATAGTTATGTCAACTACTGTAGTTTGCATGCGCATACATATTTACATAATTTATACTTATTTATTAATTATTTTCATCTCGAGAGCAATCAAATGCAGTTTTGTTTTAGTTTAAATAAATATTGATTAGATCGAATTTAATTATCATTTATTCCACTGATTGACTTTGATAAAAATGTAACATTGTTTTACTTCTCTAATGTATTCGGGCAACAGGCCATTTTGGAATTTCAAGGCTCTGTCAGGCACTTGAAAATATATGGTGGTGGATGAGCCAAAAAGCCAAAGGCAGTGCATCATTATCTTAGCGGATACAGAAGGTCCGTGTCCTAGGGGTATCTACAAAATTGGAACTGGCTTTCCATGTTGGGTATTGCGCCTTCAGGGTAACTTCCTTAGTACGTAAAAAATAGCTAGTTATGAGGGAAACAACACTCTCGGATAACGAATCCCCCACTAGACCATGCACGATATTAAAACTTGAATCTGTCCTCGGGCTGAACAAGGCAGACATTACAGCGATTCAGAAAAAAACATTGGGCAGGATCAGGAATACAAAAAAAGAAAAACATGCGACATTATATATACAGTTTCATAAATTGTATATAAGCACATTTTAAACATTGTTCTGAATTTGTCGAAAGAGAGAAGCCAGAATATTTGTTTAAATAATTATGGAAGCAGATTCGTTGTGGTTATTTATATAACCTGGCTGTGATCTGCATCAGAGCTACGAGTTGCAAAGCTTTTTATGCGTACATGTACAAACCGATGAGACCCATTTCGGAAAACGATGTGAAAATCTTATTTGGAGACTTCAATCACCAGAGATTGGTTAAAAAAACTTAACATGCTTCAAGTTTAAAAAAGCGGCATATTTTAAAGAGTTTTCTAAAATACCATTATTGATAAGACCTAGACTAAGGAAAATGCTAAGCTTATCCATATTGTATTCTTTTTTTAATTAAGATAACGCCTTTTATCGACTAAACCATTTAGCTAGCATCAAACAACTTTTTAACCCTTACCAAAAGTATAGGTTTAGTATGGCTTATCACTCTTATCAGTATTCCGTAGTCAGTTAATCCATTCAAAGAATAGATATCGTAACTCAATTGTCTTTTCGGTGAAGTGGAATATTTAAAATTTGTGAATACACGAGTCAATAAAATGGTGATCCGAATATCCTTCGTAGTTTTAGCACTCAGTGTTTTAATTACACAAACTTGTGCAATGTCCTTTGTGAACAATGTTACCGTACCTAGTGATATCTTAACAAAAATGCTTTTTGACGAAGTCCTAAGAAAATCAAATGTGATTGATACATCTGTACAGGATGTGGGGATATACAATACCAAGAAATGTGCTGCGGCGTTGCTAGTGATTGTCTATCGATTTCCAAGCTTGGAAGTTCTATCATGTAAGTGCTCTTAAAATCTTGAAAGGTCTCGCGTGGTATTTCTTTTAATCCAATGTATATTGCTTCATTTGTTATATTGCTGAAGAAAAGAATAAAATTCTCAAATTATAGAAATATGCTTCACTGCAACCACCTTCGTCAAAACCTCTTGTTATAATATGTAGTTAAATGAAGATATCATATTAATATTAAGCTGAGCAACACATTTAACATCATAAGAATGTTTTATTAGCGTTATACATAATTCATGAGTTATTATGACTAGAAATCGCCAAAATTCAGGTGTAGCGCTAAAAAATAAATCAGAAGAGGGTCACTTACGCGTCGAAAAGAAACAAAAAGGGATGATTAGCTTAAGTCAGTGCGAACCAATAGGGACGCAGTTTTGTTATGAGCAGTGTTGCCAGAACTGGGGAAAAAACAGCGCAATTTCGGACATTCTATGTCTAGGGATTTCTAGGGATTTTTTTGACGTTCATTTAGAGAAAACTGATGAAAATTTTCTGGCAACACTGGTTGGGAGTATTATATTTTTCCTATTCGTATCAAATCTAAACGATAAGATAGAAATATTGTTTTCGTATAATATATTGAATTAGTATATTAACAGGTTCTCTGACTCAAACAAGACATACACGATCCTCAACACCCTGCTTACAGTTTGATAGTAAAAGCGCTCTGTTGGATCCAATAATGGTTGGGAGCTACTGAAACTTTCAAATTCTTCAATATATTGAATAGTCTCCAGCTATTGTATATTCTTCCATACTCCTATAAATTTTTATAAAATTTGTTAGAAGTGATGTTTTCCATCTGACGCTGCAATTATTTTGCGTGGCAATGCCTATTAAGATGTTCTCCCTTTGTCGCCTTATTGCAGTATTGACCGGCATTATACTAACAAGCTCATTTTTTGGATATGACTTGAAGCCTGATGTAGATTTTGTTACTTCGTTGATATTTTTTAATACAGTTCTTGGGATTCCAAGAATAAAAAAACTTTTTTAGTGCTAGGTTAGCGTTATTGTTATTTCAGATTTATTCCAATGTTTACAAATATTAATGAAAATTCATCGTGAGTGAGCAAACCTGAGTTTATTCTGGCGATATTATCTGTTTACTGATGATTATGATTTATCCAGAAGGTCATAAAGAATATGGAGACATATGGAGACCTCTGGATTATCGGTATGGGCTGGGTGGCGTTTTAATGGGATTCATCCCCTTCTTTTTGTGTAAGAATAAAGTCTTGAGGGATCACATATATATAGCTTATGATATTAAAATCTGCACTGATGGGTATCACAGAAATGTTAGTAATTACCTGCTAAAATGTTTCTTCCCACGAAGAATACTAACGTGTGTAACCTTTTGTAAAGGGTGATCCAATAAGAGCTTCCTAACTTTTTGAAGTGAAACTTTTTTTCGGACGTTGTGAATTGGATTTTATGAGTAGTATCAGATTGTATTTGTTTGGTGTTCTTAACCTCCATCCGAGTACTAACCGCAACCTGCGCTGCTTTATATGATCGCGTAGGGTTTGGTTAATTCTGTTTGTTTGAAATGAAACTTATTTTCGGACACCTTGGAGGTGGTAGAGAGAGAGAGAGAGAGTGGAGAGAGAAATTAAGCAGAATACAGTTTCACTTCTACCGCGTGTGAAATCACACTTGTTTTTTTATATATAAAACACAAAAAAAAATCAATGTATTGAGGAAAATCTTTATTTGAGGTCTTATTTGGTTCTTCCTATTTGATGTTCTTTTCGCGTTTTTAAACAAATACGGTTCGATGATGCCGCCTGCCACAACCGCACCAAACAGTGCGTTTTTGAGTTGCATTAATAGCTTTTAGATTGCCTCTGGCTGTTCATCGACCCAAATACTTCAATTTTGCTTATTAACGTAGCCGTTTAATTAAAAATAAGCTTCGTCGCTAAAAACAATTTTTTGATAAGAAAATGGATAAATTTGAAGCTATTCCAAGGCCCGGAAACCCATATTTAAATGGTAACCAAAGTCAAAAGGCTTCAATTCTTAACGAATACTCTCTGCTACTGTAGCAATATTCGCATTATTACCAGGGATGAAAATTGGCTTTTCAGCATTGTATTGAAAGTTAAAAAAAAATTGTATTGAAATTGTACTGGTTGTTTGGTGTTTTGATAAGCTATTTATTTACGTCAGTTCAAATGTAAAAGTAGGAACACAATTGGTGAAAATATGTTTTTTTTAAGAAAATAACTATGATTTTTCACGTTTTATAGCTGGAAATAATAACCGAGGCATAATTGTAATTTTTACAGGAATTTCGAAATTATAACAATCATTAAGTGCAGGCATTTAATTTCTCTTAAAAGAAAAAAATCTCTATCTCACTTAGTTTTGGCCGTAACGGTCACTACTTATGATCATTTTTTCTTTTACCGCAACTCTTTTGTCAGCTTTTAGTCATATGATCATTTAACGGAAAAAAACCCCATTATTTTTGCGAAATCGTGTAATATTTCTGTTTTGAGTAAACTCTCTTGATAGCTTGCCAGGATCAGTATTATGTTTAAATTTTGAAAATCGTTGCTTACAGCAGTCATCAAGATTTCGTTTTTTCTATTTCGTCATTTACAAAAAATAGAGTTAAAGTTTTTGATGTCAAGGCGTTCCCTACAAAATTTCTTGTCTTAAAATTTAGTCGTTAAAATTTGAAAAGGACTTTTAAGGCCCAGTTTTCAGTGCATGATCATCCTAGTTTCGGGAGTAAAGTCAAAGAGAAAGCAGTTTTTCAGTCGATTTATATCTAGAGCTAACCCCGGGATTAAATGATCAGATGTTTTTGACAGACTATAAAATACCAGGCAAACATTTTTACCAATTCCATTTGTGTGGACATTTAATTTAATTTTGAGAAACTAAATGCAAATCTTAGTGACTTGAAATTGTATGAAATATTGAGTTAAACTGTTTTAAGAAAATAAAGACATCCATTTTCATTTGTTTGGGGAAAAGGAAACCAAACAGCTGATAAAGTGATAACTGAGCAAAATCGATAAATCATGAATGCTACCAAATGAAATCACCACACACAGAGTCAAATTTAATTTTGTACCGAAAAACTGCTTCATGAGTTAACTCTAGCTTAAATTTATTCCGGGGTTAGTAAACTCTGTGTTAACTCAGCACAGAAAAACCGGTCCTAAGATGGCTAGGACATGTAAATCTGTAGCGCCACTTAACGAACGAACGAAAAATAATTTCAACTATAAAAATATATCTGTTTGGGGATCTCCTGTGGCACTTACACCCATTTACCAGGGTAAGTTACCCATATCAAAACCAAAATTATTGGATTTGGTCAAACATTCCGAAAGAGCTTGTGCGTGTATAAGGGCCTTCCAACCCATTGTCTTAAAGATGCAGAGCGCTTGCCGGAACCTGATCAACTGAGAGTGATTTAAAATTCGAAACTAAAATGTTTTAATTATTTGAAATACATACCCTAAAAATAATTTCGTGTACAATACAATAATGTTCGAAATCCCATACACGTTAAAATCATTAAGTACAATTCTCTTAAAATCATGTAAATTAACTGTTTTTTTGCTTATAGAAAGTATGGCACCAAGTGCGTCAAAACAAATAACAAGCTAAAAGTTAGTTAATGACTTTCACCTTTGAACCGACGATATAATGTCCATTTGTACAAAGACATTTTTCTACTGTAAGATCCGAGAATATAAGAAGACAGTTGGAAGGTCCAAAAAGAATAATCAAACAGCTGATAAACTGTATACAGGCAAAAATGGAATTGAAAAATTAAATTGAAAATTGGTACTTTCAGTAGTATTCATATAAATTCGAACGAATTTTTGATAGCAAAGCAAATTATGTGATGTTTTGGTTTTTTAAAACATATTTTGATGAAAAATACCTATTAAAATAGCTGAAGCACAAATTGTATCGAATTTTATATAAACTGTATTTGTGTACTGAAGCAAGGTCGATTGTATCGAAAACAGAACAGTTGTATCAACTTTTGCAACCCTGATTATTACCAGCTTTACGCACTCTGGTTGTTAACTAAATGTTCAATAGTGTAAAATTGGTGATGGTTTTATGAATAGTGTGTTCAGTTAGATGATTATGACGACCAAAGTTGGTCGAAGAACCCTATAACAATATAACTGAGCATTGAATTTAGAAAACTAAGCGTTGTTTCGACGTAGTTGTATTCATTATGAAATGGCAATTCATACTGAAATTATACGTCATATAGTTGAGAAAAAATAACTTGAAAAACAGAGCTTTTGGATCACCCCATAGTATCTGTAACTCGAGTCGCATGATTTCCTTTAATACATCCCTGATCCTTTTCATCGTATTATTGAGGCAATGTACAAAGGAATGGCAGTCAAGTTTTTTATTTGCATTTAGGAAATACACTATGGCTGTTGAGGTTGGCATTAAACATTTCCCTTATCTCCGGCTTCAGTATCAGCAAAGGAACGCCATATTTTTCTGTTTTGAGTTCTTCCGCCATCACCTTTTTACAAGAGCATTTACTACTCTTGACCCTTTTAAAATTCTTATTGGATATTATCTAGATATGTTAGAGCAGTTCATGTAGAATATTCACATTTTTCAACCTTATTGGAACTGAAGACTCTTTTTAAGGAATTTGACCGATCCCGTCTGAAATGAATAAAGTGGGACCTTAGTAAAAGTCCTTTACCTAGACTTTGTTTGTTTATTAAATGGTTGTTGAGACTCAAAGTTTGTAGGCCTAAATAAATTTAATCTCAAATTGGGATATGGGATAACATTTACTTAGCTTCTTTTAAACATATATGATTTGAATTCTAGCATTTTTTGTGGTACTTATGATTTCCAATAGCTTGACCCCCATCAATTTATTTTCCTTGATATGCACAACTAAAATAACTCACTTTACCAACATTAATAATATTCCAGTTATCGACTCATGGGGAAAACTACCATCAGGACTCTCATACGGCCATCTAACCGACCTGGGTAACTTTGATCAATGTGTTCGATCTTCGGTGAACTTGAGTTCAGCTATTGGGACTGTTAACGGGAAATATTGCTTTGCATCGATTCCATTACTGCCGCTTGTGACCGATGCTGATATATTCTATGATCCCAAAACTAAAAACTTAACTATGAATGATATTGCAAAGATACGAATGGGAATCTGTATCCCGGATGTATGTGATCCCATGTACCTTCAGGTGTTATTTCAAAGAGCTGCTGATTCGACGTTCAATGGGGCTCTTTCAGGAATCAAAGTGAGCCGCTGTGTCACTCAGAAGAAAATGGAGTTTGAAACTGTCAATATAATTGGCATGTGAGTTATTATATTCAAAGAAATGAAGGACTGCTGTGTAGTTATGTTTGTTTGTATTATTTTTTCAGATCAATATTTTCAATTGTTGCAGGACTAATGGCCTTAAGTACAGTCTATGACTTTTACACTGGATATTACAAAAGTAAGACTGGATATGAAGCTGTGATTGAATATATAATAATATGCCTCTGTTTCTATACAAAAATCATTTAACTGCGCTTTTATCTGGCATTCACGGTGCATAAGGGGTTGAAACCGAGCTTTCACATTCATTAGAGTCCAAACTCGATACCGAAAAGTAAATTAGAGAAGCTTCTCTTGACATTTTTTTTATATTTTTGGATTTGTCAGTGCAGTGAACAAAACGTAGGTGTTGTTACCATTACCATAAAACATTTCTTCGTCAGTCCGGGCATCAAGTTCCTACATAGAATGTGTTCCCAGCCTAAAATACCCTTTATAAGTAAAGTTTCACCTAGTTTGTGAAATTTACGAGGAAATGGTGCAATATGTTATGGGTTCTTGATTCATACGTGATTTTTGTCGGTTTTCCTGATATAGATCTTACTAATGGTAAACCATATTGGAAATCTATTCAGTCATTTCATTGAGGTCATTTCCTTTCATTATAAGGAAATATGCGGTGAAATTCATAATTCGGCCGGTTTGATCTACCGGAGGTTTGTGTTTGTGTGATCGATTTGTCCCACGTTGACTATTTTGAAGGCACCTGTTGCTGTTATTTTCTGGCCAGGACGTGTTGCAGTAGTCGATCTGTGATCACTTGCTTTCGTGGTGGACAACGCTAAATTGTAGTTTCTTAGTTTAGCAAATACATAGGCGGATTGACTTAGTCAATATGTCTGCTGGAAATCCTTGGTTTGTCAGTTCATTAGCTGCAGATTTCACTTGAATATCCAAAGTTCAAGTGTCCCAGAACCTGAAATAGTGTTAGGTTGCGATCGGATTATTTTTCAACGATGCGGCAGGCTAATGAAAAGTGACGAGTTGGGATTGAACGACTGCAGATAGAAGAAACACCCGACTTCTCAGATACTAAAGTAAGTACCAGCGCAATCCTCTTTATCTGTTTTAGATCCTACTGTGAAAATGGATAAAAATTGAATGTTATCCATATTATTATTCTCTTCCCATTGAAGACTATTCCTAATATTTTATTTTTAAAAAAATTTGTCGATCGATGGAAAGTGAAATATAGTTTTGAGCGCAGTCGTACGTAGGAGAAAACTTCTTAGTGGCCGGCAGTATTGTTTTCCCAGCACTAACCTAATCTAACCTTATGGCATAAGTGTACGTTTAATACGGGTGCACTAAAAAAACATTGGATCTTCTAAATGGGATTCAAACTTATAGGAGACTTAGGCATTGCGAACTCTGTAGATTCGCTCGAAACATATTTTGAATCTCTTGCGTCTTGTTTTGTTTTATCACCACTTTACCGACTCTCCATCCTCAATTGCTTTAAGGCGTGAACAGTGCAAAAACGAACCTCATGTATAATATGAGGTCGCAAATTGAGTCGGTAATGCATCACCTTTAGAGCGTTTATGATCACACGTGTGTGTCTTTCAATGTCAAGCCAAGCTTTTTCTACGGATTTTATAGAATACGCCTTACTGTGATTTAGAGAGTTGGCAATGGTGTAGGTTATGGTCGAACTATATTTTTTTCACTTTACATTTCAAGCGTTCATAAAATGGGTTAGAATGTGGTAGTAACTTTCATCAACAGCTCTTTTGCTCAGATTGTTGCGTAGAGCAAGGACTTTTTGATTGATAGGTTCTTAGAATATTTCAACCTTAATGAAAATATTTTCTTTACATTTTTTGTATCGTTATGATAACACATGCCCCTTGCAATATAGAACCAGTGGTACCAATACTACTTGCGTTTTCTGTCTACACAAATGGAAGGAAATTATTCGCCATCACTACCAAACGGCAACCTAGTATTGATTGCCTCATCGGAATCCGGGTCATTTCAACGTTCTGGGTAATATACTGTCACAACTATGTTCTGTTCCCACTGATGTCTATGATAAATCCCATCGACATGCTCCCAGTAAGTTCAACCTTCCAAGTTATACTTTGAGGTGAATGAAAATGATGTTTCCTTTCAGTGGAGCAAAGCTGCATCTTCAATGCACGTTTTAAATGGAACGGTCTCAGTTGATACGTTCCTTTTTATAAGTGGACTCCTCGTAGCGTGGATTGGATTCCGCGAATTGGACAGAAGGTATTTTCTTAAATAAAATTGGAATCAATATGGGGAATATCATGCCTTTGTTTTAGAAAGGGAAAGCTTAATATACCCCTGATGTACTTCCATCGATACCTAAGGCTCACACCAGCGCTAGCTGCTGTAATCCTCTTCTATGTCAGTATTAATACATACATTGGTTCGGGACCGCTAAGAAGACTATATGAAATAGTACAAAGTGACTGTCAACGATATTGGTGGTCGACATTGTTATATGTGCAGAACTATGTAAATCCTGAAGATACCGTAAGTTTCAAAATATATACTCTTTGTTAGTTAAATGTAGGTGCAGTGTATATCTTTCAGTGTATTACACAAACCTGGTACCTAGCCGTTGACACTCAACTGTATATCCTTTCGCCATTGATTTTGATCCCTCTTTGGAAATGGGGAAGGAAATTTGTACCTATAATGGTTGTTCTATCGCTTGCATCGATTGGCTGTGTTATAGCAACATACATTGACGAAGGCTATAATCAATTCTTAGGGTAACATAAGACTCTACATACGAAAATAAACTAATCCTAACATTCGATCTGGCTTAGAACAACTGGCGATAAACAAATGGCCCTGACTTACTCGCCCACGCATACCAGATACACGGTCTGGCTAATGGGGATAGGTTTTGGATATTTTCTGAACAAAAATAAAAGTAAACCATTGATACCGTCAAAAGTTCGTCTTGTAAATTTTCAATTCCTTAAAATTTTGATTAAACGTTGTTATATTATAGGCGTTGCAGCTACTGGGATGGCTTTTGTGCTTTGGCACTATTCTTGCGGTAATTTATGGACCATATTTTACAATCAATGCGGACCGAACAACAACAGTCTTCGATGCTGCGATATATGAGTGCTTAAAGCGTATTGCTTGGTCAGTGGCTGTAGGATGGGTTATTTTTGCATGTTATTCAGGCTTCGGTGGAATCATCAACTCATTCTTGTCGCATACTTGGTGGCAACCATTGGGCAGATTGACGTACTCATTGTACTTGGTACACATGGCTGTGCAGAGTATAAACAACGGAATCACTAGAACAGACGTGTACTTCTCAGACTACCAAATGGTAAGAAAATAATTTATTTAACTTTTTTTTTTTAAATTTATTTATTCATTTGGTTTATTAAGATACTCCTTTTCTGGAGCACGTTTGGAGTATCCCTCATGGCAGCGATTGTCTTGACTTTGGCATTTGAGTCGCCGGTAATTGTGATTGAAAAAATACTGCTACGAAATAATAACTCTCATCAGAAGGAGACTTCAAAGTCTGTAGAGGCGGCTCACAAATCCGATGGAATGTTTTAGCTCTGCATTTGAAAATTAATACTTGATTTTATGTTTAATTTTCTATTATGCAAGTTTTAAATAAACACTTTGGTTAATATGTACCTTCAATAATCATTATAGTTATGGATACTTACTTACTTAAGTGGCGCTATAGCCCGGAATGAACCGGGGCTACAACTAACATGCCTCTCCAATTAGTCCCATCCTAAGCTAACTGCCTCCAGTTGCGCACTCCAAGTTGGTTGAGGTCGGTTTCTACTTGTGCGCGCCACTTAAGGCGAGGTCTTCCTCTACTGGTGTCCATTCGTTCTCCATGTCCTAGCCATCTTCAACGTCCAATGCGATGTTTTTTTGAAAAGGGGTATGTCGCTGTACAGCTCGTATAGTTCCTTGTTGAATCTTCGTCTCCATAGCCCGTCAACGCAAACGGGAACGAAGATTTTTCGAAGAATTTTTCTCTCGAATCGACCAACGATTTCTTCATCCACTTTTGATACGGTCTATGATTCAGCGCCGTAGAGCAGGGCTGGAATGATCAGGGTCTTATATAGGATCTCCTTAGTACTTCGAGTAGGGCTTTACTACTAAATTGCCTTTTTAGCCCGAAGAAACAGCGGTTGGCAAGAGTAATTCTTCGTTTAATTTCTGACGAGATGTTGTTGTCAGAATTAATGGATGTTCCAGTAAATTTCAAGTTGTTGCTCACTATATTTTTGTCGGCTGTATCATCTTATATAATGAGCATGCATCTACCTCAACCTAACCTCGGAGTTAGGTTGAGGTGATCCAAGTAGAAAAAGGGGATATTACTGGTTGACCAATAAGCAAAGAAAGGGACTTTCTAGCCTCTTCAATGAGACAGATTTTGGTATGATATCTAAGAAGAATCGTAGCCTAGCCAGTCCAGGAAATGATCAACCAACATTAAGTGCGAGGTTAAGTTATGTCAACTGAAACTTATATGGTTTAAGGCAAAGAATGGCGGTTAAGGCCGAGCTACTAGTATTCATGTCAAAACCTCAAAATGCATAGTTTTTTAACTAGTTCGGTGTCGCTATACAGGTAATAAAATAGGTCGTTAATTCTTCGCTTATTTCAATACAAATAAGACCCCTGAACATCTGCCGTTATAATATTTGTAATAAAGAGACGGATTTCCTACGAGTCTTCGATGTGGAAAAGGTTGCAGATTTGATGTATGGGGGGAAGTAGGTATCGTCTATTAGATGATTCTTAGTTGTCATCAAAAGATCATTAATGTGCAGCAGAAATAGAATGGGTGAGAAAATTGATATATGAGGTACACCAGCGCTTATAGAGAATCCATCTGATTAAATACCATCCATCACTACTTGCAATGATCTGTCTTTAAGAAAGCTTCCCATCCAGTCGCATAGTATTTAAGGCAGTCCGTATGCTGTCAGTTTGGCTAGCAAAGCCCTATCTCGCCAAACTCGATCGAAAGCCTTGGAAACATCCAGGGTAAAAGCTCTTGTTCTCCATGATTTTCCATCAAAAATGTCCATAGATGGGTTTACACTAGCAGGTCTGCAGTTGAGCTTTGCTTTCGGGTTCATATTCATATTGCCATCGCATATTAATTCATTCATTTCTTTTTAGGTAATCAATAATCTCGATGATAATTGTACCCTATCCCATAGGGAAATAATTTAGCTAGATTATGGATCGACTCAGAATCGCTAGTTGAGTCGATTTAGCCGTGTCTGACCGTCCGTCCGCCACCAGTTTTTGGGCCTTAAATTCTGACCTAGAATAATGAAATTTGGTACACGTACTCACTATTTTCAGTTGCTTCCTCACTATCTTCACGGTTATGATCTCAATATGAGAAATCATAAAACTTCCAATATGCTCCACCCTTACTGGTCCTTGTGTGACCCATTATTTTGTTTGATCTTGCTACATTTTTGCAGTTCTCTAGGAATGTCCTTCTGAATTAGAGATTTAGTCACTTAGTGTAGCGCTACGAATGGAAAATATTTCGCTTAATAGAGTTTGAAGGAATCCGATTAGTCGTCCGATTTATCGACTTCAGATTTAAGATGTTTTCAAAACTATTGGCAGCAACGCTCTACTTCTAATAGATTTACAGTTTTCACGATAATTTACACGTACGAACTCTATCAATCCTAAACTGCAGATGACTCTCGCATGTTTCTTACTGACATGTGTATGGTCTTCCATTCATTAATCCAAACGCACACCATTTACCTATCATGTTTGAATCCGATAAGCTAATTGGTCTTTTACGAATTATGAAACCAATCCGAATAGGAACAAGTTTTATGACATAACATGTGAAAAGTTCAAGTCGTAGGTATTTTCTGTGAAAGCAATTTGCATTTCCACCAAGCCCAAAGAAATTCCAAGCTTGTTTACTAATTATGCAGACTGGGTTACGATGGATAGTAAAATCGCCCTTTTTGTAACAAATGCAAAACAACAGTATAGGCCTACGAGATGGATCATGCGTATAAATATCAACGCAAACACCGTATTCAACATCACTTCTCTTAGTTTCGTTGGACAATCATAAGTGGAATACCAATAATCATGAAGGTGAGTTATCTCAGGATATCGGTGAATGAAATAATAATTTTTTTTTATTTTCCTTTTGCAGACATTCATCTGCGTTTTAGCTCTGGTTTCAGCAAGCAATGCCTTGTTCTTTGGTGGTGGTCAAAAGACTGAATCCAATAATGTTGTGCACCATGTACCAGTGGTAACAAAGCAACATCATCACATTGATTTGTTCCATCATTCAGCACCAGCTCCAGTTGCCTATGGTGGTGGCAGTCATTTGGTCAAGATTATCCAACAAGCTCCAGCTGTGCACTATGCTCCAGAGGTCCATCACGCCCCTGCTGTGCACTATGCTCCAGAGTTCCATCATGCTCCTGCTGTTCACTATGCTCCAGAGGTCCACCATGCCCCTGCTGTGCACTACGCTCCAGAGGTCCACCATGCTCCTGCTGTGCACTATGCTCCAGCTTACCATCATGAGCAGTCTGTCAAAGTGATCAAGGTTATCAATGAAGCAGCTCCAATCGTACACCATGCTCCAGTTGTTCACCATGCTCCAGTTGTCCACCATGCTCCAGTTGTCCACCATGCTCCAGCTGTTCACCATGAACAGTCTGTCAAGGTGATCAAGGTCATCAATGAAGCAGCTCCATTGGTTCATCATGCTCCTGTTGTGCACCATGCCCCAATCGTACATCACGCTCCAGCTCAACATGTTTCGGTGTTGAAGGTCTTGCACGAACAAGCTCCGGTTGCACAAGCTAGCGGTTGGTCTAGTGGTTGGTAAACAGTGAGGAAGTCATTATGAGAAGTCATCAGCTTTTATAATATAGAATTTAGATTTAATGCAGAACATATTCCATGAACATAGATAGAAATAAATTGACTAAAGTAGAAACTGACACTTGTTTTTTGTTTCACTGTCATATAACTGGTAGGTTGTGGCACACGGTTTAGTCGTAATGCGTTAGCCTGTTAAGTTAGAGGTTGTGCGTTCAATCCCAGCCAAAACTTTGGTAACATAATTGATAAAATATTTAAAGTTCGGTGGATACTTCCCTACAAGTAACAACAATAGTCGAAACAGATTCTGCGAATTTCGTTTGGACAACTAGACCAAACATCGTTATTATCTCTCTTTTGCTTTTTTGACCATCAACAAAAGGTAGAAGTAATGTATAAGGAAGTTGACTGAATTCATTTACGTGCAACATAAATAATACACCTTATAGAATTCGTTTATTCCCGATGTTTAGAAAATCTGCTACGAAACCAATTTATTGCGATTGTAATCAAAAACTGACATCGAACGTCCAAAAAATGGATACCAGTTCTACATTTGGTAATTAATCTCTACAAAAAAGGTTGCAAATCAATGATTTGTAAATTTATTTGATGTTACAATGTTTATTAATTTGTTTTGATCATAAAGTTGCAACATCACAGTCAGCGTAGGTAGTACTTTACTTACTTATCGGGCTCCCGACCCGTGAAGAGTCTCTGCCTGAGACACTGCAGCCTTCCATCCTCTACGATCCCTGGCTCGCTGCTTCCAGTTGTCTAGACCAAGCGCTCTGGCATCCGCGATGGCTTGGTCTTTGAAACGGAGGTTCGGTCTTTCTTGGCTTCTCGAACCTGGGGGCGGGGATTCGAGGATCCTCTTAGCTGGAGCATTATTGTCCATTCGCTTGATGTAGCCGCGCCAATGTAGTCGACGTGTTTTGGCTTTTTGGACTATATCCACATCTTGGTACAGCTCATAGAGTTCGCGGTTGTATCTTCTCCTCCACTCGCCCTCCTCTTGCACAGGACTAAAAATCCGCCGAAGTATTTTTCTTTCGAAGGAGCCCAGTATCAGCTCCCCTTCTTCCTTATCGTCCAGCACTCGGCACCATAAAGCAGAACTAGCAGGATAAGGGTTTTGTAGAGCACACATTTCGTCCTTTGAGTTAGGAGTTTTGAACTCAGTTGTTTCGTCAAATCGAAGTAGCAACGGTTTCCTAGGGTAATTCTTCGACGGATCTCCACTAGGGTGTCATTTGTGGAGTTTATGTTAGCTCCGACGTAGGTGAACTCCTTAACTACCTCGAAATTGATGCTATCAATAGTGACGTTTTGTCCTTGGCAGTGGACAGATGATTGTTTGTTTGCTGATAGCATGTACTTAGTCTTGTCCTCATTTACTTCAAGGCCAACGGATTTCGCTTGTTCTTCAATCTCCGTGAACGCTTTTATCACGGCATGTTAAGAGCGACCGATGCGAACATGTCAATATCGTCCGCATAGCCCAGCAGCTGGACGGACCTTTTGAAAATAGTGCCTTCCGTGTTAACACCTGCCCTGCGCACTATCTGCTCCATCACGGGATTGAAGAATTCACATGATAGCGCGTCTCCTTGCCAAAATCAAGTGCATGTTTGGAATAGTTCGGAGGAGCTACTTCCAAACTGCACGTTGCAGCTCGTATTTTCCAGCGTCACGCGAAACAGCTGAATCAGTTTTGCCGGGATTCGACTTGAAATTCGTTGCTCTTTTCCAGGATTTTTGGTAGATGGGGCATATGGAGCTGATAGTGCAGTCATCGGGCATGTTTTCTTCCACCCATACTTGGTTGACGATTCGGTGCATGCTCCCTACCAAAACAGCGTAGGTAGTCAATACACAAAAAATTAAACACCTTTCAGTTGTCAAAATGTTAACTGAGAAGAAGGTGCTCCCATATCACCGACTGGCGTTCATTTTAGAAAACAAAACACGCATAGATAATTTACAGAAGGAACGAAAAATCTAGCAGCTAAGTTTGTTACTTCAACACAGACATATAGTTTAAAATTTTAACAGCTACTTGTAAATCATATGTCAATGCAACATTTTTTTTTAAGAGAATGTGATATAACATTACATATCATTATATTCCCTTTACTTTTTGGATAATATTTCAAAATCCGCCCACTGCCACTCCCACTTTAAAAAAAATTGTTTTTGGTCAAGTTATTTACAAAATATTTAGATAATTTCAATATATATATTTCGTCTTTATAACAAGTTTTGCACGGCCCCTTTTTGGGGGTGTTTTCAGTAAAAGAAAAGAAGCTTTTTGTATACCCTACCCAATAGCATCTGCAATAAACGTTTTTATTTTTTTGTCGAACCATAAAGGACTTTGATAAACTGTCTGTGTATGGGTCATCTCCAAAAAGTTTTTATCCACGGATGGGATAGGGTAGGGTATTAAACCTAAGCTTCTCATATATTTTTACTAAATTTTCTTGTTTTCAAAAAAAAACACAAAAGAAAGAAGCAGTCAAATCGGACAATCTTGCCAGTGCCAGTGCCAGTGCAAATTGCAAAGCATGACATTAATTAATTATCCCGAACATTATCCGTCAAATGTCCATTGTCGCGCGAGCGGTAAAATCACAAGTGTTCCAGTTTGAATTCTTCAATCGTTCATTAGTCGCAGAAACCGTGTTACCCATGGCGCTCTCGAAAAAAATTAGGCTGAATAACGCCTGTACAGCAAATGGCGCACCATGCAGAGACTTTGAGAGGGTGTGATGGCTCTTCGGGAATGATACAACGTGAATCAGTGCTACAGAAGCAAAAATTGTGTTTGTTTACTTATCCGTTGCCGCTCAGATTGAAATGGATATAGATAGTCAATTACTTCATTGAGGTTCCCGCAGTAGTAGCAATACCTAAATGATTTTTCACTTGCCCTCCGCTCGCGATGATATGACAAATCATCCGAGTAGTATCAATTGTCAAGAAAATCTGAACTCAGCTGTGGGAATTCTTCATAAAATATAAAACAGGTCTGTCTTATGTACTGTTTGAACTTTGTTAGTGAACAGCTTTAAGTCTTTCACTTAAAGGCGCTGCAGAAACGAACGTGTAATGACCAATTGCGTGTTACTTCGTCTAGTTGATGTCGATGGAGGCTCCACGACATCTTCAGCTACGGATGCGATATTCAAGCCCGAACGGAGCCTTTTCCTAATATTGTTTTTAATCCAGGTTTAGCCTGGATTATGTTCCTTCATGTTCGATTAGTTCAAGTAGGACGCCCGATATTAACGTTGACCAGTATTTCTCGGTGTTAAGTTGTTTCGCATTGCATGGCTTGTCGACGTGTAATTTGCAAATGTTTACTTTCAACAATCAAAACAAATTTTACATTTGTAAAGTTTACAGCATCTTACAAGAAGGTGGCACATTTTATCCCATCTGAATTTTCTGCGCAGAATGAATAGAAAATACTGCATGTGTTGCAATTAAGCAAGTTGTCTCTTTTCCTAAATCGACTGCAAAACCAAATGTTTTGCAAATGGCGTCAAATGCTGCTTAATATGTTTTTTTTAAGAACAATTAAGTTGACAAGTAGCAATAAACGTCTAAAGAACGCGGAATTTTTTTACTTGGCCAATTTTCTGTCTTTTGTTTGAAAGCAACATGAATTTAGCTGAACTTTTTCTTTTTGCTTTTTAAAATTGCATTGCTTTACTAAAACAAACTTTGCAAGGCTCGAAAGCCAACATTGAATAAAAATTCAACAATTTGGAGCAAGACTAAACACCCACCCTTTCTGCTTAAGATTACAGTTTCTTATTTTAAACGTACCATAAAGGGAATTCATTATTATTATAAGCTGCTATGTAAGGAAATTGTTGTTTGACAGATAAGCTGCTACGTAAGGAAATTTCCTTTCTGCTGAGAGTGTGGTTCCACTGAATCAAAAAATCTCAGCAAAGACAGTAGAAGATAGTCCCTGAGAAATATGTAAGTGAACACCGCTATTTTTTGTCAATTGTTGTAGAAATTTCATTTTACTCATAGTGCTGCCAAATCATTATACATTACTTAGCCCCAAAAATAGGATTATTATTGAATAGGTTGAAATAATAACATTCAATTAAATTATTTTTTTTTTATTTATTTTCACAAAAAAATTATTCATAAAACTGAACAAGCTAATTGACTGCGTTTTAAACAAGCACACTCTCTCCTACCCATTACCACCCATGTCCATGGTGTTCAACTGGAACTGCAGCAACATGTTTATGAAAGTGATGTTCGTGCGTATTGTGAATGAAGTTCTTATTCACAATAGGATGCACTACTTTGTGAATCACCTGCGGTGGTGCATGATAAAAGGCAGGGCCATGACTAATTCCATGCCCATGTTCGATGCCATGTTCAATGCCATGTCCTACTCCATGGCCATGCCCAACATCATTGTAAATGATCTTATAAACTTGAACATGTTCTGGATGTCCTCCGACATGTTCATGATGTCCATCGACGTAGCTATGATGTCCATCAACAAGATGATGTTCTGCTCCTACAGACTTATGCAAAATTTCGTGGTGATGATGATGATGATGCAAGAATTTCTGTGGAGCTGGCTCATTTTTTCCAAAAAGTTGGAAGAAACTAGCATGAGATGTGGAGATGAATGCCGCCAGAATGCAAATAATTAAAGTCTATAAAGAGATATAAAAGATTAATGAACTGCCATAAAAGGAGGGCCTTTAAAACCTACCTTCATGTTTTCGAAGTATTCGCTTAATGTGAATTGGTGTGCTTAGTAAACTTGGAGTGAATGATGTAGGAATCAGCACTGACTTCTTTTTTTATACTAAAACAGATTCGAACATTGGAGTGAAAGTACGAATTCGAAAATATTGTCACATCGAAATTTCATAAATCAAACTAATGCAATGCAAATAAAATGTAAATCAATGGCATATCGCTGCAAATTTTGATTTAATTATCCAACATGCAAAAATAATGGTTTATGATTTATTCTATGAATATTGTTGTTATCTAGTTAAGCATGAGTGTGCATATCTAAATTTGTTTAGAAATGATGTAGAGTAATCAAAGAAGATCCATTCATTGACTTCTGAACACTGTGCGTTTAAGTTAGTATTTGAACACAAATGCTTATTCATTTTAGGTGTTATCTAATGGTAAAAAT
Source organism: Rhingia campestris (assembly GCA_932526625.1). NCBI lineage: Eukaryota > Metazoa > Arthropoda > Insecta > Diptera > Syrphidae > Rhingia > Rhingia campestris. The sequence continues at coordinate 46,059,558 of OW052182.1, read as the reverse complement.
TATCATAACAATACAAAACAATAAACCAATTCTCGGAGTGGCAGGTTCCATAGGAACCAGTAACCACGGCTTTGTTTTTTCTCTCACAATCATTAATGTATGTTTACTTATTACACGATGACTGCCATCAATTTCATGTGTACAATTTCATCACGATATCGAACGGCTGAGTTAAGATAACCTTTTCGGGACAATAAGTAGAGTAGATTGCTAACCAAAGCCAAGACTTTTGCGCAGTAAATCATCACACTAATCACAGGTCTCCTGAACTTCTTTAAAAGAAAGTTTATGCAAAAATGTTCGTTTTAGTGCATGTTTGGTTGAATGGTCGCCAGCACACCATTTGGATCTTGGGGTTTTGTTCTATTTACTAATTGGAATCATCCTGAGCTTCGTATAAAAGAAAATATCCGTTTCACTCTCATGTTGCACAAATCGCAGAGCTTCTCGAAGAGCTTGACTTCAAGGTTCTTTGAAGGTAAAGTATTTTCTCAAACCCCTCTTGGTCCAAAAACCATCTGCAAAAGTCATTTGGATGAAGGCCACATTTTGTTTTGTGCTTGCCAACTCGACATTGTGACAACACATTCGTACTAACTTCCTGAAATGGCGCTACACACCGGGGTGAATCTTTTAGCTGCTTGGAATATTCGGATATCTAGAGCACTGGATATATAATTTTGCTCAAGGTCAGATCAACTTGGTTGAGTTGAGTTGGTTAGTCCGAAAACCACTGTGCTCTCTTATAGATATCAATCTAAAAAAAACTGCCTGTTTTTTTTAAAGGAACCTAAGTCCGTTGTCTGACCTTGTATTATGTAGGTTTTGCTTTCCCAAAAGACAACTAAACATGTCCTGTCTGTAGACCATGGCATTAAAACCACTAATTACTAACGATGACTTTATTTTTCTCCATCCTGTCGAATTTGAACTTTATGCAAATTGTCACAATGCGTTCGCTTATGTTTTTGAAACATAAGACCTTAAAAATACGAACGCTGATGCTGCTCAATGTAATACATATCGTAGGAAATATCATAGTTGCCCATCCTCCCTTTGACCGACCGACGTCTTTGTATATCCCGAATGGTGGAATATATATTGTTGTCTTTGTTTTGTTTAGCAAGATCGTCAACAATAAAATGATTGCACATGGGTTACGCCATCTGTTAGATCGCTTCCGATGGAAAGCGTCAGCAAAATCTGTTTGTTATTTTCTGAACCTTTTGCTTAAAATGATTTCAAGAGTCTGGTCTAATGTCAACGATGTCGATGTTGTTGATATTGTAAGATACCGTAGCTATCTAAAAGATGTGAGCTATTTATTCCTTTACTTTTTAAACCAAAGAGTTTCTACTTAAGGCGAAGTCTTCCTCTGCAGTGTCTGACGTTTGGGAATCGAAGACTCTTAGAGCCGTAGTAGTGGTCTCCATTCCCTCAACATGGTCCAAGCCATCTTAAATGTAAAATGCGGAGTTTTTTTTTGACTAGGGGTATGTTGCTGTACAGATCGTATATATCGTGGTAGAATCCTTGCCTCCATATCCCACCAACGCAAACGGGACCAAAGATTTTTCGAAGAATTTTTCGTTTTTTCATCCACTTTGGATACGGTTCATGTTTCAGAGCCATAGACCAGGACTGGGATGTGTGGGAACTACTGGGAGATAGTTCGAGTAACAGTTTTACTACTAAATTGCCTTATTATTCCGTAAAAGAGCTGAGGTTGGCAAGAGTATTTCTTCGTTTAATTTCTGACGAGATGTTGTCGAGTCTAACCAATAATGTCAATGTTGTTAGCTCGGGAATTTTGTAAAATCGTCTCAAGAATGATTGAAGAAGTCACATGTCGCCTTGCCTTGGGGTCTTTTCCGACCCTAATGGAGCAGCGAGAATTCTCCATCATCATCCTGCACAGATGGACTAGTTTGGGCGGTATACAAAAACTAGTCATGTCTCTACAAATGCTGTAGTATGCGGTTTTGAAATCGGTGAATACATAGGTGGTGGGTATCGATTTGTACTTCTTGGGTTTCTTCCAGGATCTTCCGAAGTGTGAAGAGTTGATCAGTTGTGGACTTTCCTGGCCTTAAACCACACTGATTGTTGGTTTCAGCCGTTCACATATTAAGGCAAATAGGATCTTGTAGGCGATGTTGAGGAGACTTATGCCTCTGTAGTTGGCCCAGTTCATTTTTTTTTTTGCGAATCTGGCGATTCAGAGATAGAATGATGAAATTTGGTTGCGTGTTTGTTGCTTCCATTAGAACAAGTGTAATAAATAATGTTTAAAAATCAGCGTTTGTTTTTGTCAAACCGTACAGAATTTTGAAAAATTGTCTGGGAAAGATATTTTGACAATCTCAATATCTATATTGCAGTGCGGCTTAGCAGTTAGTGCTAACCGTGGGGTCGCTGGTTCAAATCCCGAAAGTGACAATAATTAAGTTTTTTCATTGCTCCACATCTTGCGAAAATCTGACAAAAGTCCAAGAGAAGAACTGTCGTGACGAGTTCGAATTAGGCGTTTAACGGGAGATCCTCTTCTAAGTGGGAGAAATACTAACTTCGCTCGCGCAAATGAAGGGAGAAGCTAGGTTTGAGGACCTGTATGGGACGTTAAGGCCATATATTTCATTTCTTATTCAATATCTATATTCCATATAGATGGAGTATTACCATGTCCACTTTTTGAACGCGTTTTCAGAAAAGGTGAGGTGACATCTCCTACTTTTTAGGGACATTTATTTTAAGGATGGGATGGAATAGGGTATTAAACGGTTCACACGGCGGATTGTAGACTTCTCATATGTTTTTTTTATACAAATACAACTTCTCCAGTATACGTAGTATAGATAAGTGATGTGATGGTTCTGTTGCGGCCAACATTTGAAAGGTATTATCTTCGAAAAATAAATGTCAAGAATGGTTTTAATTAATAATAAAGATTTCACGATATATTTAAATTTGTTGTGTTATTTCCAATTAAAAAAATGACAGTTCTTCTTATGACCTATTTGTTGCCAATAGGTAATCTCAACTGTAAAAATAAACTATTGCTTTGATTGTGCATCTATTGTTTGTAAGCACTTAAACCAACAACACTTTGACAGCTGTCATTTTAAGTTTTCTATTCATGCAACGTCGGAAAGTCATCGTAAACATGATAAACGCACGTGGGAACTGTCGTATGTTTGTAGGAACTGGGAAATATTTTGCAACAATATCGGAAATTCAACACACAAAATGGGCAAGTAAGACGAGATGGTAAACGTCGCGTCGTAAGCATTTATAGAGTTTTTATGACTATTAATCCGCCACTTTCACAAATCAAAGACATGCGTTATTTTAAGGACATTATCAAAAAGCGAAAGAGTAAAAAAATCCATATTAATGATATATTAATGAAAAAAAATTGATTGGCTTACTACATAATTTTCCCAAGCAGTTTTAGGGTCATTCATGAAACGGTCGTCCTAAGTTCATAATTTTTCCCACGTTGTTGTAAACTTACGACGTTTCATGACTAACCCTAGTATAAAATTGCAAATTTTCTTTTGCCAAACTATGATAATTAAATCAGCCGCTGAACATAAAATATGCGTCTTCTGCGTGTTGCTTTATATGCCTAAATACAGATAATATATGTATAAGTGCTTGCTCCTAATTGTGATAAGCAGATGGCAATGTTTGAAGTTTGCTTCTTTCAACATTTGGTCATTAATATATTCATAAAAAAACTGATCTATGTCGTATTCATTCGATTTTGGTGCATACCATTATATTGTCTTTCTCCAATAAATCTGATTTTGACTAGACAGCTGATATTTACAAATAACTAATTGATTAAGCAAAATTAGGATAAGTTTGCAACCTTTGCAAAATACTATAAAAAGAGCTGACAGAGTTGATCTAGTATTATACTTTTATAAAGACTAGCTTTAGGATAACTTAAACAGAGCAGTTCAACGAAAATCATGAAGGTATGGTAGCACGTTTTAATTAAATTCAGGACGTTATATTTCTTCTGTACAGGCTTTCATCTGTGTTTTGGCGGTAATCGCAGGAGCTAATGCTGGATTACTTCTGGGCGGATCACCGAGTAGTTATGGTGGATGGACTAGCAGCGGATGGTCTGGCAGCGGATATGGTAGTGGTTGGAATAGCGCAGTTACACAGAAAAAACATTATGCTGAAAGTCAAGGTTGGAATGCACCTTCAATCGCTCAGGGATGGGCATTGTCACCTATTAGTAAAGGCTGGGCTTCAGCACCTGTCAGTCAAGGATGGCCATCAGCACCTGTTAGTCAAGGATGGGCTTCTGCACCAGTCAGTCAAGGATGGGCTTCTGCACCAGTCAGTCGTGGATGGGAATCAGCTGCTGTAAGTAAAGGATGGGAGTTGTCCCCAGTCAGTAAGGGGTGGGAATCATCATCTTTCAGTCAAGGGTGGCCATCATCATCTGCCAGTCAAGGATGGCCATCAGCACCTGTTAGTCAAGGTTGGACTTCACCAACTGTCAGTCAAGGCTGGGCTTCACCAACTGCTGCATGGCCATCACAGTCTTACTCAAGCCACGGATGGGCTAAGTGAATGATTTTATGTTGATATTAGTCTTAAGGTTATTTAGTTATAAGCAATGTTAGTAATATAAGTATTTTGAAATAACAATAAAAAAATGTTTTTTACAACTAAACGCGAGTTTTAGCTCTGGGTATCTATATATTTTTTTTTCATAAGTCAGGAAAAAACATTTATAGCTCTACCCTGACGTGTTATAAATTTGGGCACTCAAACTTCAACATGGTTTAAGATCATTTTCCTGTAGCTGTATTGTCAATCGTATTTTATAAAACAATAAATGCAAATCTCCCTTTTCAATTACTGTACGTGGCATTGATGATACATTCTTTCTCACTGCACCAATTATTTTTTGTGGTGGTCGTATGCTTAATTGTCAACCAGTCTTTACTTTATTTCCCACTAAATGCAATGTATTACACACGTTTATTGTTTCATTATTTAAAGTGTCACCGGCCTATCTCTAGACTGTCAAATAACAACTGAAAAATATCATCCAAACCAAAATGCCTACGAAACAAAATCTGTATCTACTTGAAAATCTTAGTTATTTATGATGATTGATGATCAACATCATAAGAGCCGTATGTCCCATTAAATTAAGTTCGAGGATTATATTTTAAAAGAAACAAAAAATCACATATATAAGTAAATCCACTGGATGGTTAGAGTTTGAAAAAAAGATAGTACAGACACCGGACCCATATTTTTCATTTTTCTCAATATTTGGTTCGTTCGATGACAATGACAACCTCAAATGTGAAAAATGAGTTTTATCGGGTGATCCATTTCGAGGTTCCCTACTTTTTTAAAGAAAAAAAAAAAACAGAAAATTCAAATTTAATGGAGAATGTTTATTATCATTTGAAAGAACATTCTTTGGCATTTATTTTTTGAAGATTATGTCTATCAAATGTTGGCCGTTGCTACGTCGCAGATGGTCCATCCGTTGAGTCCAATTTTCGATCACTCGTTCGAGCATTTCGACTGGTAACTGGCGAATGACACGCGTGATGTTTTCCTCCAAGGCCTGAATCGAAGCGGGTTTGTCGGCATAAGCTTTTGACTTTACATATCCCCAAAGTCTAACGGTGTGTCCATAAGTCCATTGATTGATGCGATGTTTGGGAAGTGGCGCCGTCTTGCTGAAACCAAATGTCGCCGAGATCACGAGCTTCAATTTCAGGCATCAAATAGTCGGTCTCTACGGTCGTCGTGTACACTCTCAGCTACGGCCGCTATATTTTCTTCACAGCGTACTGGACGTGGTCTATTCGGTCGAATATTATCCAATAATGAATGCTGGGTCTCAAAATGGGTGATGGTGTTGCGAATAGTACGCTCAGTAGGCCGATTATGTTGACCATAAGTTGAGTGAAGTGCACGAAACACATTCCTCACAGAACGTGAATTTTCATAATAAAGTTGAACAATTTGTAAACGTTGTTCACGCGTAAGTCTTTCCATTATGAAATGCCAAACAATACTAAACAAAAATAACATGACAGCATGACACGACTCACACGTGATCTGTCAAAAAAGGCTATTGAAAAAAGTATCTCTACTTGGATCACCCGTTTTATGAAAGTTAGTTTTTAATTGGAGAGGCATGTTGGTTGAGGCCCAAGTTCATCCCGGACTGTAACGCCACTTAAGTAAGTAAGTATATGAAAGTTAGTCTTATATACAAAAATCATATTATCTACCTTTCATTTTAGTCATATACAGTAAAAATATGGTTAGTATATGGGTGAACCTTAACCTTAGCACAAATACTGCGAACTAGAGCATTGCAATCGGTTTGATTTAGATTTTACAACAATATTTATATGGCGCGAATAATTTGAAATCGACATGAACCAACTTGAAGTACGCAACTGAATGCAGTAAGCTAAGGACCGGGCTAACTGAAGAGGCGTGTAAGCTGGTCGGAGGTTTAATTCAGACTGTAACCTAAGTAGGGAAGTAAAGCACCAAATTGATTATTTACCAAAAGTGGGTTTACTAAACTCTGTATCCAACACATAACTTTTCTAAATTTCTGGGCAAGGTTGTTGCCAATTGCGTACCACGAACTTAAAACTGTAAAAGCCGCATCCAAGTAAATTTGTCTCATACGTTTATTGATAAACAACTTCATCCAAACACTTAACCTAGCCTAATAGCAAATGTAACAGTCTTCTTTAAGCACACACCTCTGACTAGCTTTCCCAGTTATCCAAGTTTTGTGTATACTGTCTTCTTTATTATTGACACTGGTAGTGTCTCCAAATGATGGTGGTGATGATGATGATGCTCATGAACATGTATCGTCTTTGGTTCCGAGACAACATAATTCTTCGGAACGGTGTGTAGCTGCACTAACTTGTGATGCTCATGATAATCCACCAATGCCTCCGGTTGATCTTCATTCAAGTCGTCAAAATGATGATGGCCATAATGACCGCCTTCATGATCCGTCTTGGGATAGTCCTCAATGTCATGGTAATACTGATCGTACCCTTCAAGATCGCTGTATTCCTCAATGGAACTATGAGTTGGCATAAAACCTCTCTGTATGTTTGGAGGTATAAATCCGGCAAAGGTCACTGTTGCAAAAGTGATGATAAGAAAAAAACCCTAAACATAAAAGTCAATTAAATCTGTTTTAAAAAAATTCGAGAAAATCTACAACTACCTTCATGATTTATTGGACTTTTGCAGTTCTGATTGACACTGCTACTTCCTCAGGTTACATGGGATCAAATGTTGTAAAATATTGCACTGAATTGGTTTTATACCGACCGACCTCAAAAAGTGCAAGTCTTTCTTTACAAAAACAAGCCTATTACCATAAATTGCCTAAACTGGGTTTGGTACACATTTGTGCGGCGCACGCAAAGTTACAAGTTTTGCTGCTACTCACAATTCAGATCAACAAAAGCCAGATGGTTATAGCGGTTTTGTCGTTGGATTTTGTAAGATAAACTGGTTAGATACACATAGATACTTTGTGTCATTTGATGTAATCGTTATCTAACATCGATGATGATGGAGGCCAATAAACTGCGTTAATCACGATGGTGGAACTGTTATTTTTCTTTAGAGAAAATCTATTGACTCTGTTTGAATGTATCTGAATATTTATGAGGAAGCGAAGTATACAAGTCTATCGATGTAAAATGTGCTTTGGACTGCAAATAGTGGGTATCTGGGCAAGGCCATATACAAAAATGAAAATTATCGGTTTAATTGAGAAAATCATGGCAAATAAGTTTTTTTTTTAAATAGTAACAAACAGAAAATCATTAAATACTTAGTTTATATTTAAGAGTCTTTAGAGATGATCTCTAAGGTGAAGGAGATAATTTGTTTACCTCGATGTCCTTACACTCAAGCACCTCTTCTTTTCAATAACGGCACCGGAAGACTCCTCGCTATGATGGACAAATCAACCACTTACAATATCTAGGAATATCTATAGTTAGCCATGCCCATTGGAGGATATGGTGAAAGGCCAATGGCAGCGCTCAATCCCGTAGGGGATACTGATACCCCCGTGTCTTAGGGGTATCTAATAAATAGAGACTGGTACTTCAGGTAGGGGGCTATGTCATCTACGTAAAAAAAAAAAGCCGGTTATCAGAGAGACCATAGGCTCGTATAACAGATCCTCTCGAATATTAACTAGACCGGGATGAAACCTTCAATACTAACGAAAAACTAGCCATTCTTTAGCGATGATCTGTCAAATCACCCGGGTAGTTTTAATTGCCACAAACAACTTATTTCAACTCAGCCGTTCTATTCCGGATAAATCATCAGGTCCCGTGATCATGCAAGAAATACACACGTACACATGAATGGTTGTGAGAACAAACCTATGCCATGGGTACTAATGAGCCTGTTGCGCCAATAATTTGTTATTAAAGATTTAGTTACCAAGGATTCAGGATGCTGAATCGTTGTAGGAAGCCTACTCAGGTCAAGAGTGATTGTATTTCTTTTCTTCTAATCTACAAAACAGCCTGGCAATCCTCAGATGATCGAACGCCAAACAAAATGGATCATATGCACATAGATACGAGCCATGCAACGATTCGGACCATTTTAACGTCGCAACAAAATTCGGAAGTCGGCTGTTAAACGAGAAGTTTCGACTCACTGAGGCGACCAACGTGAAATCTCTTTGTACAAAAGTCCAAAGTCTGAATGGATGAAAGCATCCCTCAATATGGAATATGAGCTCCACATTATCCCATTATCAAGAAAAGCAATTTCAAGACCAGACACATCATCATTTCATCGAAGTTAAGGCCGCATTTGTAGCATCTTCGGAATTCCATAAAAATTAATTTAGCTGTGTCAAATAAAACTAGAGGATACGCGATGACGTGCAGAGTTTGGAAGCAGCTTATCAGAACTTTTCAAACATGTATCGGTTTTCGAACATTTTTCAATCTAATGATGGTGTAAACACGCACTTGCGATATATATCCTCAAACAAAAGAATCTTTGAACACCAGTCTTCAGATCCAAGCGTATTGGAAGCCCGTTAAGTAAACAAATATGCTGTCGATTTTGGTTTTGAAAAAAGACAGCATTGTGTTTTGGAAGTATTGAATTGTACTCTGTTGAATTTAGCCCATATATTGATCCTTAGAGCCGACGCGACGTCCGAAGATGAAGATCGGAATGCTGATAACAAATGTTAGAAGCAAGGAGTACTGTCATAAGAATGTTTTCGCAGCTGAAAGCAATCCTAGGTTATCTTTGGATTAAAGATTTGTATATAAGATAATTTAGAAAAATAAGAAAGAGAATCAGAGAAAAAACAGAACCTTGAGGAACGCTAGCATTTATATGTGGAGTTGCAGACTTGAAACCGTCCAAAACAAATAGAATTTAACGTATTGAGAGATAATTTCTAACAGAAAAAGTTTTTCACCGATTCTAAATGGACGGATTTTTGACAAGAGACCTTGTTGCCAAGCCCAGTCAAATGCCTTTGAAATATCAAATACAACAATCTTGCTTTATCCTCCATTGTGGAGTGATTAGTTTGACTTTTCGGTGGGATTTGTCATCAAATCATCAAAGCTATTGGAAATCTACTCGAGAAGGGTCCTAATTGGCAGGACATATAGAAAAACTGATATATAATATTGATGTTGCTAGCGCCTAATGGCATCCATCCCGAAAAATTGGTGATATACACTCTTAACACTCATAAAACTTATCACTTTCACGAGTGTGTGAATTTGTTCCATAGAATGTTCTACGTTACGCGAGTTATGATCAATTGATCAATTGATGCTTAGGAGAAAAGGTCAGAACGAACTTCCGTGTACAAAGCTCCAACGAACAACTGACAATACAAACATACTTTTGACACCAGGAATCGATCTGGGGGAAGCCGTCTTCGACGACGATTTCTATGTTATTAAAGATCCTCAGGAGAAAGTGGCCGCAGTATGAGATGTCTTTCAGGAAGTGTATAAGGTGAATGATAGCATTCGCCCAAATCGCGTTTTGGAAAACAATGCCCTGCTCCATCATTTGTATATCCGAAACGACATAACGCAATGGCGATCTGAGAACGTTGACGAAAATTTGGCAAACGCCATAGTCGCTGAGCGAAGTGGGTCTAGTCCCCTGATAATCTCGAAGGTGAAACTCCAGATCATCTTCGATTCCATAAAGAAAAAGAAGTCAGCGGCAGTCGGTGGTATATCCATTATTATACTGCGATACTTACCCCCTGAAGCTGTGGACATTTATGCAACGCTGTTCAACAACGCGCTGAATATTGCATGTTATCCAGTGCGGTGGAAGACGGCGGTGGGTCATCCTCTCCCGAAAAAGGAAAGGACAACTCCAATCCGGCGAATTTCCGGTCCATATGTCTCCTTTCGAGTATCAGCAAAGAATTCGAAAAGATTCTCAATCGGACTCTGTTCAAGTGGTCTGTACTCAACCTACTGTCGAGGTTATTCAAAGATGATATTTTGATGACTGAAAGTTGAAAAAAGTGTAAAAGTGTAGTAAAGTACCTTGGCATCTGGCTGAATCAGTATCTCTATTTCGGAAGACATCTAGATGCTGCTCTGGCGAGAGCTAGGGGAGCTTTTGCCCTGACAAGACGATTGTTTTAGAGCAGTCGTCTTGACAGCAGGGTAAAGGTGATTTGCTACATGTCCCTTATCAGGCCGATGATTGCCTATGGGTGCCCGGTGTAGTTCAACGGTGCCCCATCTAAAATGGAAAAGAAATGGGTGTTTGAGAGGCAGTGTTTGAGAAGCTGCCTTGGACTTCACAGAACACCAGTATATGACTACACAAAATATTATTCCAACAAGTTCCTATACCACGGGGCCAACATAAATAGATTTCACATGGCAAGAGCGATGGCCTCGAGCAATATACTCATCTTTGGGGCCTTCTACCCCAATGATGAATATTTTGAAAGTGCGCTATTAATGGCTACATTCCGCCTGAAGTTTTCCTATATCTGGATAGTCGAGGGCAGATACAGGATAGATCGGCGGTTCCGCTAATTTACCACGTCTTTCTACGAACTGTGGACAGGCGGCTCCTGCACAATAGAAACGTCGTCGCAAAGGTAGAGGAGAGTGCCTGCGGTTTAGGAAGAGTATTTCCGATTGGAACCGTCGGAGTAGGTGACAACAGGAGAACCTGTGGTGGTGGTTGAATAAGTTCTAGACAGTTGACTTATAAAATTGTATGGCCGACTTACATAGTTAAAGGTTTTAGGTTAGGTATAACAGCCATGGTGGCACAATAAAAAACGAGTGGTGGGTGCACGACTGGGTCGTACGCAACTTTCTCTTCCACAGCGAGTTAGGCGTTAGATCAAATAGTACGCATTTTGATTAATGATATAAATAATGTCGAAATGAGTTTATACGAACGTTTACTCCGATATTTGAAGAAATCGATGTCAATGTGAATAATAATGATTTTCCGTTATTGGCCAAAACTGAAAATTCCGTTAAGTGATATTTGGGCTAAAACTAATTATGTGGAATTGCTTCAAGCTGTAATAGTAGTATATATATTGAATTTCATTCAATTTGACATAATAGTTTGCGAGAAATTATCAATTTTCCTTATATGGCCTATATGACAAAATCCGTTATATGGATTTTCTCGAAAAAACTGGGTATGCAGTTTTGTTGAAGCTAAAATGGTTATAGTATATATAAAGTTTAATCAAAATCATTAGAGCCGTTTTCGAGAAAATTGAGGTTATGTGTAATTTTTATATGGCAGGTACCATTATTAACATGGCTAAAAGCAAACAAAAAAAATGGCCTAGAATTATGACTAAAACTAGCTTGTATACGAAGTTTGAAGAAAATCGGTCTAGCCGTTTAGGCTGGGGAGACCATCACGGACAGACGGACCGACGGACCGACGGACGGAATTCCAAAAACCACTTTTTTAGGCTCCGCTATCATCGTAATGTTAGAATCAATCAAAATCTCGAGGTCGAAAATTTTCACGAAAACAATATCTTTCTCTTTGTAAGAGAAAGTTAAAAACTAAAAATAAAAAAATATATAAAAATTTGCAGCCACATCAACTGTTATAGTTTTTAAGTTATTTTTAGGTAGTTTTAATTAGCTTTTAAGTAATTTTAATTTGTAGTTCTAATTGGTATGAAGGTTTGAATCAAATTAAAAAAAAAACACAAATGACACCAAAAATTTAAACTAGATAATAGGCCGAAAGATGTAAGTATTAAGTTATTGCTTAATTTAGGGCGCCCGCATAGGGCCAGTAAGTTAGTTAAATAGTAGAAAACTAGGCTAGTTTTTAACGAATTTTTGTCTAGCATTAAAGTTAGTTTTAAGTTGAAATAAAATAAAAATTTAACTAAAAAACAAACGCGAGTTATGATAATGGAACAAAAAAGTACGATGCAGGATAACAAGGTGAAACATTCGCCTTCATAAGCTCTACAGCAGCCTGCACTATGCCAAAAAATTCAAGTCCATTTGATGTAAACAAAAACAATAATTTATCAAAAAACAAAGCAAACACCCCCGTCTCCACATGCAACGTCTTCCTCATTTGCATGCTTCTTTTTCATGTAAATTTGTAACCATAACATAATGTTACATAGCATTCCAAGCTTAAGGTGTCTTCAATATTGTAAACTTGTTTCAGTATATGCTTCAGTAGGGCTACCTTTTAAACAAGAAGATCATGCAAATCAGTTAGCTCCAAGGTATTGCAACCCAACAATAGATGCCGATGGAAATGATTATAAAAACGAAACGCATCTCACAGAGAATCATCATTCAATTGGAATTAGTTCAACACAACCAAGCCGAACTTTATCTATTATGAAGGTAAGGATTCAGCTGGGAAAAATTTCCATCCCATGAATTCTTTTATTAATTAAATTTTTTTTTTCAATTTCAGACCTTCATCTGTGTATTTGCCTTGGCAACAGTTGTTAACGCTGGCTTCTTGCATCAGGCTCCAGCTTACCATCCCCAACCTTTGGTGGGACATGGAGGACACCACAGCGAACAAGTGGTGAAGGTAATTCACGAGCAAGGTCATGGTGGACTTAGTGGAGGATATGGAGGAGCAATTGGAGGAGGACTCAGCTATGGTGGAGGACATGGCAGTCATCACAGCGAACAGTTGGTTAATGTTATTCATGAGACGCCTCAAGTACATCACGCCCCAGCTGTTCATCATGCCCCAGTTATTCACCATGAGCCCACTCAAGTGCTTAAGGTTTTGCACGAACAGGCCCCACAAGTTCACCATCATGCTGCCCCAGTCGTTCACCACCAACCAGCTCAATTAATTAAGGTTGTGCACCAAGAAGCCCCACTGGTACATCATCATACACCAGCTGTCCACCATCAGCCAGCTCAATTGATTAAGGTTATTCACCAAGAAGCCCCACAAGTCATTCATCACGCCCCAGTTCACCACGAATCTCACCAAGTTGTTAAGGTCTTGCACCAGGAAGCTCCAGCTATTCACCATGCCCCAATTGCCCACCATGCTCCATCACATGTTAAGGTAATTAAGGTATTGCAAGAACATGCTCCTTTGGTTCACCATTCTGCCCCAGCTGGTTGGTAAATGCGAGATGTATTGATGTCCCTTTCCCCATCCTCTGGCTGTTTTGTCTTCCTTTACAAATTCCCTGTCCCCATATAAAAATCCTTATATTTAAGCCAAGCATAGATATTAAGCCCCCAATACAAAAATCCAAACCAAAATGAACAAGAAATGTCCCAAAAAAGAAAACAGAAATAAAAAAGTACAAATTTTAATTGTTTATTCGTTTTTATAAATCTTATATTTTACAGGAACCTTGTAAAGGGTGTTTTTTTTTGGAGGTATAGAACGTTAAGTTTAAGTTAAACAGGAGAGGTGCAGGCGAACAACTAGCGGAAGCCCTAAACTGCTACAAAGCAGACATTACTGCCATCCAGGAAATACGATGGGATGGGCCGGGCAAAAAGAGGATGAAAAACTGTGACATATACTACGGACCGTGTTATAGTGAGCAGAAACAGCGACTATTCGGATGCGGATTTGTTATAAGTGCCAGACTTAGGCAAGAAGTCTTATGTTTCCAAGACATTAGCGAACGCATAGTAACAATCCGCATCAAGGCCAAATTCGCCAACATAAGCCTTATATGCGCTCACGCTCCGACGGAAGAAAAAGATGATATAGCTAAGGATTGCTTCTACGAGCTCCTCGACAAAACCTATGAGCGACTACCGAAGTACGATGTTAAATCGTGCTGGGAGATTTTAACGCAAAGGTAGGAAGAGAAGACATCTTTAGAAGTATTGTCGGAAAACAAAGCCTACACGACAGCACGTCTGGTAACGGACTTAATTGATTTCGCTACGGAACGAAATGCCACTATAGCCAGCACACGGTTTCCTCACCTCGATATCCATAAGGGGACATGGCGGTCTCCAGATCAACGAACGGTCAACCAAATTGATCACTTTGCGATAGATAAGAGGCACGTATCCAGTATTTTGGATGTCCGAACATTCCGAGGAGCTAACATCGACTCGGATCACAACCTTGTAGCAGCCAAGGTAAGAATGCGGATAACCAAGAAGAAAAAAGAGCAAGAAAAGCGCGCGATCGAGGATATAGAGAGGTGCCACTCCAGGAACGATGTTCGCAAGTTTTACCAAAGTGTAAAACGTCAAAGCCAAGGATACAAGGCTCGAACAGAATCCTGTCGAGATGAACAAGGAGATGAACAAAATACAGTCGATGCTGAGGATATGGAAGAACCACTTCTGCAGACTGTTAAACGGCGATGACGAACAACATTCCGCTGTCAGGCAGAACGAACCATTCAATATTGGCAACGACAGCGAAAACTGCCAACCACCCGACCTGAGTGAAGTGAGGATAGCAATATCTAAACTCAAGCTTAATAAGGCTGCCGGAAATGACGGCCTTCCCGCTGAGCTCTATAAGGCCGGCGGAGATGACTTGGTAAGTAACATCCACCAACTCATAAGCCAAATCTGGTCGGATGAAAATATGCCTGAAGAATGGAACCTCAGCATCGTTTCCCCGATCCACAAAAAAGGAGACCCTCTGAACTGCGCCAACTACAGAGGCATAAGTCTCCTCAACATCGCCTACAAGATCCTATCTGCCGTAATATGTGAACGCCTGAAACCGTTTACCAACAACCTGATTGGCCCTTATCAGTGTGGTTTTAGGCCTGGAAAGTCCACAACCGATCAAATTTTCACACTTCGGCAGATCCTGGAAAAAACTCAAGAAGTCCAAATCGATACCCACCACCTATTCATCGATTTCAAAGCCGCATATGACAGCATTTATAGAGACGAACTGTACAGAGCCATGTTTAGTTTTGGTATACCGCCCAAACTCGTCCGTTTGTGTAGGATGACGATAGAGAATTCTCGCTGCTCCATCAGGGTCGGAAACGAACTCACCGACACATTCGATACCAAAAAAGGATTTAGGCAAGGCGATGCGCTGTCATGTGACTTCTTTAATCTGATTCTTGAGAGAATTGTGCAAAACTCCAAAGCCAACACCAGAGGCACAATTTTCCAAAAGTCGGTGCAACTACTAGCATACGCTGACGATATTGACATCATTGGTAGGACTCAACGTGATGTCATAGCCACGTTTGCTAGTATAGAGAAGGAAGCGGCGAAAATGGGTTTAGCAGTAAATGAGGGTAAGACTAAGTATATGCTGTCATCACGAAAGGACTCACAACATCGACGAATTGGACAGAACGTCACCATTGACAGATATAACTTTGAGGTAGTACGGGACTTTGTCTACCTCGGCTCCGCTATTAGCTCTGACAACAACATCTCGTCAGAAATTAAACGAAGAATCACTCTTGCCAACCGGTGGTTCTTCGGGCTAAGAAGGCAATTTAGTAGTAAAGCCCTCACTCGAACTACTAGGGAGACCCTATATAAGACCCTGATCATCCCAGTCCTGTTCTACGGCGCTGAACCATGGACCGTATGAAAAGCGGATGAAGAAATCCTTGGTAGATTCGAGAGGAAAATTCTTCGAAAAATCTTCGGTCCCGTTTGCGTTGACGGGCTATGGAGACGAAGATTCAACCAAGAACTATACGAGCTGTACAGCGACATGCCCCTGGTCAAAAAACTCCGCATTGGACGTTTAAAATGGCTAGGACATGTAGAACGAATGGACACCAATACTCCGGCTCGCAGAGTCTTCGATTCCCATCCAGACGTCGGACGCAGTAGAGGAAGACCTCGCCTTAAGTGGCGCGCACAAGTGGAAACCGACCTCAACCAACTTGGAGTGCGCAACTGGAGGCAGTTAGCTAAGGACCGGGCTAATTGGAGAGGCATGTTGGTTGAGGCCCAGGTTCATTCCGGACTGTAGCGCCACTTAAGTAAGTAAGTAAGAACTTTAAGTTGGCAACACAATTTTAACTGGCAGCCATTTTGTCAGCTGTCAAGTTATTTATTTTTAGTTTTGGTTTAACATTTCAACATGAATAGACTGACGTCTGAACAACGCTTCCAAATTGTGCAAATTTATATTGAAAATCATGTTCGAAATACGTATCGCGCACTACGTCCATTTTACAGTCAATATAATAGTCCATCAGAGCAATTAATTCGATTAAGTATGGAACGTTTTCGCATCACGTTTACTCTATATGAGAATACGCATCCACAGAGATGTCGCGTCGTACAGTGCGTACAGAAGAAGTCATTGCTGCTGTAGAGCGTAGTGTAGGGGAAGACCCGAATCAGTCTATCCGCCATCGTGCCGGTGCATAGGAATTGGATGTTTGTCCACCCACTTTATAGAATATTTTGGTGTTGTTACTTTTGGGATTTGAACCGGAAACTTCACGCATAGTGTTCCAATAGGCTTACCAGTAGGCAACTGCACCCACAGAAGGACTGGGTTGGTTTCTAAATATCAAATATGCAGTTCAGTTGCTTGATCGCATCCAGTTTGATTAATGATTTACATGTAGCGAGAGGAATGCCTAATAATGGTAAAATATCCCTGAAATATCTCTGCTCCGTCATCCAAAAAAGTGAATAGTAAAATGCTCTGTCATCTGGAAACCGATACAATGATTCTGTTTTAGACCCATTCGTGTAAATGTGAATCGAAATGTTACCTTAATCATATCCGACTTCATTGGAGGCTACTAGGATTGGTTGACTTGAAGTTATTCTTGAAACTGAGTTAGGTGATGATTTGCTCGGTATTTTCTGTAATGTTTAGGTGATTTGGATCTTCACCTTGAGCCTGGTTATAATGTACACCATTCTTTGTAACGTAGCTGTCAGTCTCACAGCTGCACAAGCTAGGGTCTGTTTGCGAAGAATATCTAGGGGCACTTGATGTTGGATTGCATCTAGGGCGGCGCGCGGAGGTGGTAGTTCTTAGCACCGCTATTGCATATTCAAACTGATCATTGAACTCTCTAGAAAGTTGCGGTTGTAGGCTGTTTCTAGAGCCATCCAACAGACCAATGCATCATACACGATTATAGGTCTAATGATGGACACGTAAACACAGATTGTGATATTTGATTGCATACCCCATTTATTCCCGATTTCCTTTTTACATTGTGTATAGAGCGGTGGCTTTCTTACTTGTTCTGGAATATTAGCTTCCCGCTTCAGTATCTTATCCATGACCAGATCTCAATTTCGATTATGTTTACCGACTTCTCTTTGCAGTATGCATGTTGAGAGGTGTAGATCATTTAATCTTTCCAAATTTCTTAAAAGAAAATAGGATAGAACGATTGGTGTACATTACTCACCAAATCATCTCCACCAGCTTTATAAATCTCGGCAAGAAAGCCATCAATTGTGGCAGCCTTGGTAAGTTTATCTCAAGATATTGTAATACTCACTTCATTTTGGTCATAGACTTACGAACATCATTGCTAGATATCGGTTCTATATATCGGCTCCTGTAGTTTTTATTGCCATCGTATTTCCTGAAGGAGAGTAATGTCTACTTTATAGCAGCTTACGCTGCACTATTTCTTTAAAGCGTTCTAGCATTTACGTTAAGCATTATTGTCAATAATATAATGATTCCTCTCCGGCCTTTTTGCTTGCTTCGTGAAGGCCCAGTTTCAATATATCAGATACCCTAAGAATCCCAAGGCCATTGGCCTTTTGGCTCATGCCTCATCATGTCTATTCGAGGGGCCACATCGCTTTAAATTCCTATATGGCCTATTGTCCATATTTATCATAGCACCGCATGAAGTGTTTTCCATTTGACCATCCCAACTGGGACTTAAGATGTCACCGTTTATTCTATCTTCGGAACTATCCGCTGTCGTCTGGGAAAGGAATACAATCTTTGTTGAAAGGACACCTATCTTGTGATTTTAGTCCCCAATTGGTATTTTATTTCCCACCCAAACCTGCATGGCTACACTTCCGCCACCTGAGAACGCACCTGATGGAAGACTAGTATCTACATGCAGCTTTCTCATACTCTAAATCTTCATTAAAGTGGTACCGTCTTTTTATTTCGTCCTCTCCTTCTTGTTCCAATTCCCAAAAGTAAGCCTACAAACTTAAACCTAGCTTTTCGATTCATTTGTGTTACCTTTATTTTCGCCACAAGGAATGGACTGGTATGGAATGGCAGGGAAATTTGAGACCAGGATGTTTGTCAGACTTTCGTAAGAGGTGGAGCATTGCAAAGAAAGTAGTTATTGTCACTATCGGAATTTAAACCAGGGACCTCGCTCTAAGTTCTCCAACACCCTAACCAGTAGGGCAATGCACCCAAAAATAATTATTATTTTTCATAAAAAATAGATTTAATTTGTTACAAAATAAAGTTGCAAAAAATATTTCAAGTTCCCCCCCTTAGGTGTCTCCCCCTCCTAATAAGTATCCCTTAACACTAGGTCGTGTTAGATCATCCAAGCTATCGTCATCATCGTCACCATCGCCACTGTCATCTTGAATACTCAAATCCACATCAGGCAGCTTATTTTTTCTGTCCTCCTTGCGATTGGCATCTTCAGATTGCTGTTGTTCATAGAATTTTTGCAGCTGCTCAAGTAAATCCTCGACCTTCTTTATACCCATCTGAGACGACTTTGTACTCATACTAGACTTGGAAGGTTGAATATCACCGCACCCCTGATTTTGACGATTGGCAGCCTTATGCTGAGGGGAAATGAGTGATGTTGAGCTTTTTTGAGTGGTGTTTCCCGGTACCTGTTGTGGTCCTGGCGTGGCAAATTGTTGCCCACATGGGTTCCACAAATTTTGTCGAGAATCAATTGGCATTGCTGTCATTACGTTCTGATGCTGATAGAACATCTTGTCGTACTCAGACTTCATGCAGAGATAGCGAAAGTGACGAGAATTTTCCTCACCATAATGGACGATCTCTGAAAGTACATGCAAATACCTAAGTTAGCCTACCATTTTGATAACATTTACCCGTTCCTTACTATTATTCATATCGGCTTGGATTTTATCCAACTTGGCTTCATTGACTTGCAGCTGATCACGTAACTCATCAATTTTTGATGAAATTTCTCTAAAACTGCGGCTAAAAATGTCCGACACAGTTTTCTATTAAGAAAAAATCTGTTAAAACCGTTTCAGGTGATACATAACCCCACCCAATACCAACCGCGACAGCATGTTCAACAGTTTCTTTGATCAGTTCAAAGAACTCATCCGTTTCCTCGTCTTTCTCAGTCTCGGTGGCTATAAGACTCATTACATTCTTGTTATCCATATTGGACGACTTCAGAAGCTCAATCCTTTTGGATTTCACTTGTTTACCAAAAAGCTTCTCCTCGTTGATGGTGGTTTTCTCATCCTTATTATCCGCACCCTTTCGATTTTTACAACAAGCTGCGGTATTGGTGTTGCAAAGATCCGACTTCTCCAGAGGAAACTTAGAGCATTTGGGATTTTTGGAATTTTGAAAGAAATTCTCGTCAAACCTTGAAGTGACCAAAGATGGTGGCGGTGGAGGCGCAGCGGTATAGACATCTTCAATTGTTTTGCGAGACCTTGGGCGAACCATTTTCGATAACGAGAAGAAACGAACGTTTCGATTTTTTATTTTGCAAAACTGAAATAAATTCATCGTCCTGCTTGGATGAGATATTGAATTTGTTAAAGGTGTTTCGGTGTGTGTAGTGTTAATTAATTTTGCTCCTGCAATGCTTAACTATCAAAAATGAAACCTCGTCAAAGTATGCATTCTTTTCAGCATTTACTTTAAAGGTGTTGATGGAATATATCTCTGTTCTGCATATAGGTACAACGTGGCATGAAGGGAAGTCATTTGCACAGGTGCCTTGTGATAAACTATGGCTGTGGTTGCTTTCAAAATGTGGTACGAAAATTTACAAGAAAGGAGATGGTGTGAGTCATAGAGAAAGCCACTACTTAAGGATAATAATGTTGGCAAAGCTGGGCTTCAGAAACGCCTTTCTCTGCCTGGTAGAGTGGAATGCTGAACGCGCTCGAGAGCACATTCAACATCTTAGTACCTCAAGTACTGGGAGCTGGTCTATAAGACTATAGAGGGCCAACAAAAAAGTAAGTCACCTACGAAGGAGCGCAAGGCTCGGGATCTGACCTTTCTAATATCTCTAATGATGGTATTATTCGCATGCAGATGCCGCAAGATACCCTCATTGTGCTATCGCAACGGTGATAACGTCAAAATATACCAAAAATACGCAACGAAAGCTAAGCCAGATTATGCGATGAGTAATCTACTAAATGGATAAACACGTCTCAGCCTGGCTACAGAAAAAACGAGATAGTTATTCTGACTATCCAGGAGGTAATTAGAAGCAAGGATACCGTAAAGTATAATTTGGGTGTGACAATCAACACAACATTTACTTTCTGGTACCAGAATGCGGTAGAACAAGCGTCGAAAGTGACTGATGTCGAACATAGACGTCCCAACGACCAGCAAGCTAAGACTGCTCATGTCAATGTCGCATACTATCCCCCTCTACGGATGTGAGATTTGGGCAGAAGTGCTTCGACATGAAAATAACAGAATGCAGATGGCAGCTTGTGCAGACGCGGATTTCTACACGTAACAACCTCTTATCGAAGGGTGTCAGAACCAGTCATCCTTGTTTTCGCAGGAGTAATATCAATAGACCTCCAAACGGCAAAAAGGAAGTACGTGTACGACAAAAAGTGGGAAGTTGAAGTAACGTCAATGGTAACCTCTTCCATTGACAGAAATGACAAGAGCGCTGGAACTCGGAAAACAGAGGACGATAAACATCAAGGCTGATCAGGAACGTGGCTTTATTGAATGTACGGAAAAAAGGTGAATTTAACTACTACTCACCGGACACGGATGATACTTGAATGTATTTCACCACAAGATCACCAAAACGAACAGCCCAGGGGGGTCATTCCGTAACTTTGAAAACGATTATCACTGAAACGGTAGTCGAGACCTCATGAGCAATCGCTCAATAATCGTCTGTGATTTGACGATTATTGTTTTAAGTGAAGTGATATCGCCGACAGCAAAAACGACTATTGCTCTTACGTGATGCAAGATGTACCGTCGAAATGCTATCGTCAAACGATAATCGCTTTACGGAATGAGGGCCCTGCCTTCTCCTCGTGGGAAACCAGCCACAGATGGGAAGCCGGAAGCGGATAACTAGAGAGAAATATCGGTATCATTACGCTAGACAACATAGCCGAAAAGATGCTGGACAATGAGCAGAAGGGGCACCAAATCTGCACCCACAAACAACATAGTCTCAGAAGAACAGCAATCCCGTGAGACAATGTGATGCTAGAAGAGCCTATGATTACATCCCCCTTGAAGTAATGCATACAGTAGGCGAGGCGGCGTGGGTCTAAACCCGAAGGGTCAGAAGGAGTTTTAGTTGATGTATAGCTTACCCATAAGGGGGGACACACGTGGGTGATCAACGACAACAACATCGTTATGGTACATTTCGCCTCCCCCCAACAGGAAACAAAATTGAATTCGCTACGGTTGGGACATGGGACAAAATTTATCGTTCGCTTTTGTATCATATCCAGTTGATGTAATGGTGTTCTTGCTGCTTCTGGCCAGATTTATGCGTTGAAATTAATTTTTTCCTTAGTCAATTGTACTCACGCAATTTTGTGTTCTACATTCTCCTGGCTGGCGGCTATGTCAACAGTTTGGTTGTTCAGTATTTATGTAGTCGAATTCTGTAATTTGGCCTTATTTCACTCGACGGTAGTTAATAGAGTTCAAATTTGCCTTGTATACAGAACTGACAGCTAGAGTGTTATTGTAAGTGATGACGCGGATGACCTACGAGGTCGAATTCTTAATAACCTAAAATCCTAACCAATTATTGGACAATGGACATGATGTTTGTTGTGATGAAATTGGAGACTACAGAGATCAGGAAAACATTGGAAGCCATACATCGACCTTCCTGAAAACATTATTCGTGTACAGTAAACACTCCTCACAAAAGAGATGATTGGAAAATAGCTTGTCAACTCTTCGGTCTGTTTTAATGGACTTTCTTGGATGTATAAAGGTGTATTTATGCCTACCCCTAATGTCGTGAATATTTTACTGTGCGTTGTTTGCAGAAGATAAGGAACGGAAGATTTTCAATAATAAAACATTACAAATTCTTAATTGTCTTTATATGTTTGTCCAACAAATTAAAACTTTCAACTTCACAGCATAATTACAGCCGTAGTCGTACCATTTGTCATTGACCTGTGAACTCTTTACCTGGTTAGGGATAAATATTTCATACCCAGGAGAATGATTTATGGTATTACATTAGCAGTAGTGTCCACATAACTTTCGAGAAAACATGGTGACCAGTAACCAAGTTACTTTGGCATTATTTTGTCTTAAAAAAAATCTGAAAGTCTGTAGAAGACTCTGATTATTTAAGTCATACCTTAGGGACGAAGAAAATCTTTAGACGTTTCGAGCTCAAAGTCTTTCGAATCATTTTAAGTTCCTTTTACATCGACGGACCCTGGAGGCATCGGATTTTATGAGCTGTATAGCTACATAGATCTGTTCATAAACGAGTTCAAGATGATGAGGACATATAGGGCGAATGGCCAAACACAGCTGGCAGGCAAGTCCAGATTTTAAGTGGCACTGTTATAATTAGAGCCTTTACATAAGAGACAAAAATATTAATTTGTTTGTACATTTTTTATTAACTTTTTTTAGTTGGGACTTGTTTTGCTTGTTTTGGTTTGGACATTTTTATGAGGACTTATATGCTAAGGATGTCTTAAAAATAAGAGTTTTAACAGGGATGGGGAAGTGGAAGGATAGAAAATACAGCCGGAGGATAGAGGAAAGGGATACAATGCAACTTGCATTTACCAACCAGCTGGGACAGGGTGATGAACCAAAGGAGCATGTTCTTTTACAACCTTAATGATCTTAACATGTTCTGGGGCATGATGAACAATTGGAGCGTGGTGCACAATTGGAGCGTGGTGCACAATTGGAGCGTGATGCACAATTGGAGCGTGGTGCACAATTGGAGCATGGTGAACAACTGGAGCATGATGAACAACTGGGGCCTCTTGGTGGATAACCTTAATCAAATGAGCAGATTTATGATGGACAGCTGGGGCATGATGATGGACCAATGGAGCTTCTTGGTGCACAATCTTGATCAATTGAGCAGGTTGGTGGTGAACAACTGGAGCAACATGATGGGCTTGTTCTTGATGCAGAACTTTAATAACTTTGTGTGATTCGTGATGAACAGCCGGTGCGTGATGAATAGCCGGGGCATGATGAATGACATGTGGGGCTTCTTGGTGCACAACCTTAATCAGTTGAGCTGGTTGATGGTGGAAAGCTGGGGCGTAGTGCACTTGAGGAGCCTCATTAATTACCTTAACCAACTGAGCACCGTGATGGATGCCGTGTCCTTCAAATCCACCGATTCCACCACCAAGACTGAGGCCTCCACCAATTCCACCACCAAGACTGAGTCCTCCTCCGTATCCTGCAGCATATCCTCCTCCGTATCCTCCATCGAAACCTCCGCCGTATACTCCTCCATAAGCTCCACCGATTCCTCCACCAAGTCCACCATGACCTTGTTCGTGAATCACCTTCACCACTTGTTCACTGTGGTGTCCTCCATGTCCAACCAATGGAGCTTGATGCAGGAAACCAGCATTAACAGCTGTAGCCAAAGCAAGTATACAAATAAAGGCCTATAAATGGAGTGAATTAATTATTTTATTCCCAAAATGAATCCGCACTGATGAATCCTTACCTTCATGATTGATTAAGTTCGACTTGGATGTGTTGAACTAGTTCCAATTGAATGATGATGCTCAGTGAGAAGCCATAGGTTTTTATATTAATTTGAGTCAACACCCATCGCATGATTGCTATATCTTCGGGCTCACAGATTTACATTATCATCTCGTTTTTAGGTTTCAAAATAAGCCTAGCATCTCAAGTCGTAATATCAAAACAAGTTTAATAAATACCACGAAACACAAACCATAGTGAGGCGATGTTACATATTAAGACCTAACGAGATGTCAAAAATGGAAGATGCAAATGAGCGTAGTCTTGCAGTAGTGATGCGGGTACACGGCATCTAATATATTTAAATGTATATTTTTTACAAATTTTGTGAATTACTTAAGACTGCTTAATGTATTTTTCACAAAACTAGCATTTTTACGTTTTGCAAATGGTTTCGCAAAAAAATATATTGAGGACAATGCTCTCGATTTCAACAAATGTTGTGTAAGAATTTGTTGGAGAGTTCAAAGAAAGGATTGTTGTCTCCTGTTGATAAAACCTAAGCTCAATAATATTAACCTTTAACCAAATGTACAGCGAACAAGATTTATTTACTTTAAGGTTAAAGATCATCTTTGACGTAAATATCTACACTTTTTTAATGTATCTGTATTGTGCATTTTTGTGTATTAAATGGATCATTTCCCTAGATGAATTAGTAATAAACAGATAAATCAGTTCTCCGGATCCCAACAGTGCGCGTTTCAGGCTTAGGTGCTGACAATTGCGGAAGAGGAAGTCATGCAGGCTTTATTTCTGCTGCATAATTAATATGCAGCAGAAATAAAGTGGGTTAGAGGATGGATCCTTTAGGCACTCCAGCGTTCATAGTGAATATAGAGAGGTGTTCATCCAAGCTGCTCAAATCACTGCATAAGCTTTCCATATGTCCTATTAATCAGGGCTCTATCCGAGTAGATGAAAACAGCATTTGTCCAGCCGAAGGTGAAGGCAAACCGTCTTCTCTTTACAACTCCGACCACTAGGAAATGCTGAAAAACTGTCAGCATACGAAATATTATAAATTACGAAAACTCTCATACGATTTTCGTAGCAATATAGGTTCACTAATGATTTATTGTCATTCCTCACCGAAATGTGTACCCAATCAATAAAAAACATATGAGAAGGCTACAATCGTTGAATACCCTATCCCATCCCATCCTTAAAATTAATATTCTCAAAATGTAGGCTTTATGGTGATGAAATACAGAAAATGACATTGTCGTAACATAGCTATTGTGCAGACAGTTTATCAAAACCTTTTGTGGTTCGACAAAAAACAACGTATTTCTATTGCTAATCCCTTGGGATGGGGAATACAAATGGTTTTTGTAAGAAAACGCCCGCAAAATGTGGGCGTAGGTGAAAATTATCTATAAACAAAATTTTTATTATATCATTATGGACGTATTTGGGCCGGGCAAATAGAAGATAAACAACTGTGACTACTACTACCGCGTTAGTGAGCAGAAACAGCGACTATTCGCATGCGGATTGTGCCAGACTTAGACAAGAAGTCTTATGTTTCCAATACATTAGTTAACGTATTGTAACGATTCGCAAGGCCAAATTCGGCAACGTAAGTCTTATATGCGCCCACGCCCCCACGGAGGAAAAAGATGATATAGCTACAGATTGCTTCTACGAATTCCTTGACATAACCTATGAGCGACTACCGAAATACGATGTTTAAATCGTGTTGCGAAATTTTAACGCAAAGGTAGGAAGAGAAGACATCTTTAGCGTTATTGTTGCAAAACACAGCCTACATGACAACACGCCTAGCAACGGACTAAAGCTAATTGACTTCGCCTCGGAACCAAATGCCACTATAGCCAGCACACGGTTTCCTCACCTCGATATCCATAAGAGGACATGGCGGTCTCCAGATCAACGAACGGTCAACCAAATTGATCATATTTCGATAGACAAGAGGCACGCATCCAGTATTTTGGATGTCCGAACATTCCGAGGGGCTAACATCGACTCGGACCACTACCTTTTTGTAGACAGGGTAAGGATGCGGATATCCACCACGCCACAACAAACCAGAAATACTGTGAAAAAATTAAATGTCGAAAGACTGCAATCGCCAGAGACCGCCAAGACCTTCGCGCAACGCGTATCCCTTAACCTCTCGATTCACACCACACCACCAGCATCTTATGTCGAAGAACAATGGCGACGGTGCCAACAAGCCAATAGATCAGACGTAACTGATGTGCTAGGTTTCTCGCGGCCACCAGCAAGAAACCCCTGGTTTGATGAGGAATGCCGACAGATGCTCGCAGCCAAGAACGAGGCCTTCAAGGCTAAGCTGCAGGTATAGACGGGAGCTGACATTGAGCTCTATAGGCAACGAAGGGAAGAACCAAAGTGTAAAACTTCAAAGCGAGAATCCTATCTAGATGAACAAGGAAATATCGTAGCTGAGACACAGTCGATGCTGAGAACATGGAACAACCTCTTCAGACTGTTAAACGGCGATGACGAACAACATTGCGCTGTCAGACAAAATGAACCATTAAATATTGGAGACGACAGCGAAAACTACCAACCATCCGACGTAAGTGAAGTGAGGATTGAAATATCTAAACTCATGCTAAACTAGGCTGCCGGAAATGACGGCCTTCCTGCCGTACTTTAAAAAGCCGCGGAGATGACTCGGTAAGTAACATCCACCAACTCATAAGCCAAATCTGGTCGGATGGAAGTATGCTTGAAAAATGGAACCTCAGCATCGTTTGCCCGATCCACAAAAAAGGAGACCCTCTGAACTGCGCCAACTACAGAGGCATAAATCTTTTCAACAGAGGCATAAATCTTTTCAACAACAAGATCCTATCTGCTGTAATATATGAACGCTTGAAACAGTTTACCAACAACCTGATCGGCCCTTATCAGATTTTAGGCCAAGAACGTACACAACCGATCAAATCTTCACATTTCGGCAGATCCTGCAAATAAAACCAAAGAAGTCCAAATCGATACCCACCACCTAATTATCGATTTCAAAGCCGCATATGACAACATTTATAGAAACGAACTATACAGCGCCATGTCTAGTTTTCGTATACCGCCCAAACTCGCCCGTCTGTGCAAGATGAAGATGGAGAATTCTCGCTGCTCCGGAAACGACCTCACCGACACATTCGATACCAACATTTTAAGGCAAACTCCCAGTTCTGGCATAAATGTAGTGTAAAAAAAATCCACCACATATGTATTAAGACACGTTAAATTTTATTCGCTTACATAATGTAGATGCCTATATGTATAACATGTGTGTGTTTATAAATAACTTGACTAAAATGAATGACATACTTTTTTTTGGCTAACAACAAAATTCCTCCATAGAGGATAACAATAACGACTGACAAGTACATTTTATGAATTTACCACTTGCCGCCATTACCACCGAACAATTGGCCAATGCCACCAAATGAACCGCCGCTCTTCCCTTGCAGAGTTTTGCGCTCAACTTTTACCACCTCGATGTGTCCCTTCTCAACGACATGGCCAGATCTCAAAGGGCTGATTCCTTTACCCTTTGTGACTATAACACGACCTTTATTTCCAAAGGCATTGATCACACGATTGGCGGTATAGGCGGATCCCGATGAGCCAGAGTCTTGCAAAATGATTTGCAGAATCTGTGGAAGAATGGCCTCCAAAGAATTTTGGTAGGAGTAGCTTGGAGCATAGGTGTGACCGTGACTTGGGCCATGACCAATGGAGTATCCTTGTGTGGCATATCCGCTGGTGACATCATGTGCGACTGGAGCAGCATGTTCATGGATGACTTTGATGATTTGTGGCTGCGAATATGAAGCACCGCTATACCCATGCGAATGACCCGAGCTGTAAGAGTGTCCTCCAGCATAGGCACTTGAATATCCACCAGCATAGCCTCCACCATATCCTCCAGCATAACCGCCACTTCCGACATCATTAAGTTTGACAATCTGGACTTGTTGTTGTGGTGCTTCTACAACATGTTGCACTTCTGGTACATGGTGTACATGTTCTAGATGCTCTACATGCTCTACATGCGGCACGTGATGGACATGCTCAACATGCTCAACCTGTGGTGGATGGTGGATATGTTCGATGTTATGTATAT
Source organism: Rhingia campestris (assembly GCA_932526625.1). Taxonomy (NCBI): domain Eukaryota; kingdom Metazoa; phylum Arthropoda; class Insecta; order Diptera; family Syrphidae; genus Rhingia; species Rhingia campestris. The sequence goes on along the minus strand of OW052182.1, from coordinate 46,030,973 downwards.
GATGCAGATGCTGAGGCTCTATTTCAATTTGAACATGGCCATGACCATGTCCACTGCTGCTTGATCCACTAGCTCCCAGTAATCCTGTTAGTAGTCCAGCGTTACAAACGGCAAATGTAGTCATTAGGCAAAGTAAAACCTAAAGAGTGAGGGGTAATCCTTGTTAATCCTTGCTGTTGAATGCGTCACTTGCTCATTCTTACCTTCATCGTGAACGTCGGGTAGCGTATTCCAATTGCGATGACAAAACAAAGTGACAAACTGATACCACCACCAATAGATTGGTTTTCTTTTATACCCAGGAAAGAGTGACTGCCACCATCAGACGCAGAGTGGTGGGTTATTGGTTACACCACATTATACCAGATTTTGAATTTCAAACGAAATAACTCTTCATACATTTACGCGTCATCGTTACAAGCATCGCAGATGAATTGGCCAGTGGCGGCGGGGCGATTATGATTGTGGACCGTTTCTAAATCAATGCAAAGCAGTACCGCACCGGTTCAGGTTTGTGTCACACACAAGCCTAGGGCTAGATAACTGCAAAAGTGTTTGTATATGCCTGCAAGCAATCAACGCCACAAGAGTCTCTGATTTTTATTAGCCCTCATTAATTCAAACGCTCTGACATAATAAGTCTTAACCGCTTTGCGCATGCATGTGTACGAGTGTGTCATTTCGAGATTTAACCTTCCCAGGTCTGCGGCGTAAACTTGAAAAGAGACCAAAACAAATGAAATGACTACTCAGCGGACGCCAAATCATAAATTGGTATGTTGTTGATAATATGAAAATTTGCATATTCGAAGAGCTTGTGGAGTGCTTTAGGTTTGTGGCAGGTTGTCGTTGACCGCTCATGTTGCATAAGAGCAAATTACGATTCGCATGGAAAAGTTAGGCGAGAGTGTTATAATGCTTGGAATTTGTTGATCAATCGATTGACAGATATGGTTATGTGATGTCCGGTGGGAATTTTTGTTTAGGTAGGGTTTTGATGAGTCTATAGGAAAGCTGAATCAGTTTAGCGGGATCAGCTGACAAAGTTGGACTATCGTCGAGAAAAATATATCATTGAAATAATTTTATAATACTAGAGAATAGGATGACATATATTCGTATCATCAGTGCCTCCGAAAACAGAAGAGGTAGGTTGAACTAAAAACCTAAGGCTATCATCTCAAAAATTTCCATGAAACTGTAATAACGATCGAAAAAATCCTTAAAATCCATAACGGAAAAGACCCTCTCTGCATATATATATATCCTAACTGTTCAGCATTCTGCTAGTGGATTTGCAAGTTTAATTTTAAAAAGGATTTGCAGGCTTCCTGACTTCGGATCACTACGTCACTGAGGCCAATCAATGTTGATATATTTCTGTGACCTGTACTTCCATTATAAGGTTATCGTAATTTTTATAATTTTTTGTGGACCAGGTGTGAGCCAGTCGAACTTCAGTTTCCTTGAAATGACTTTTATGACATAAAGATTTTTTTTTTCGGGTCTCTGATGTTCTTATTTGATCAAGCCTAAGATTTTCCTCCGCTGCCTCAGCTTAAATTTGTTGTTTTATTAAGGAGAACTTTTCTCTATCAAAACAAGAGTTTCCTTACTTCGCAGCTTAAAATAATGATGAATTATCTTCACCTGACAGTAAAAAAACAACAGTTGATCACTTTCGTCTGAAATGGTGAGGAAATTAATCCACGAAAATCAACACCCCTATTCATTAATTAAGTGGCAATTCATCATAGTCACGCTCTTCTAGTAGATTAAAGTCGATTTCTTGTTGAGATTTGGACTTCTTGGCTTTTTTCCAGGATTTTGCAAAGTAAGACGATTTAATCAGTTGTGTACTTTCTTGGCCTTAAACCTATCAGACACCGATAGGGTTGTTGGAGAGTAGATTGTGTACTTTGCCAAGCCTTACTGGAACTGTGGACGTGACCGTTGACTCAATCTTAGGAAATCTTGTTCTCCTGTCTGTGAAAAGCAAAAGGTGTAGGTATCGTGAAGGGAAACGTCTCGTGTTCTTCTGCCGCTGCCAGAACATTAACTAGTCGCTATTTGAAGGCCGAGAATCTGGGAAAAAGCTTGTGTTCTCATGTAATCACATTGCATATACCTTTTGACCACATATTTTAGTGAGTAGGTATTTCTAGGGAACGTTTTTGAATGTGGGATGAATGAGCAGAAGGTGTGAGTTCGGTTCCCAATTATGGGAACTCCAAAATGATTTCGGAATAACCTTGTTATTCCACTCACCCTTTCGGATTTGGCATAAAACTAGAGACCCTGCCATCTTACATAAAGTACACAAGCACACATGAATGGTTGCGAAAGCAGATATTTGGTTCAGTATGGTAAAACCAAAAATGTATTGGATTTATCCTCACCCTTTTTGCTAAAACAATACACCTTGTTTGTGTGTAGGTATCATTCTATCATACGGAAGGGAATCCATGATTATTAGAAGCTCCGAAGTAAGGAAATTGTTGTTTGACAAAGAAAAATGCGCCTCTACTGAGAATATTGTTTCACTCAATCAGACAAATTTAGCTGAGTCAGCGGAAGAAAATCTTTTAGGGATCCGCAAGTGCAACAAGCGGAACACTTTCAATTTGAAATTGAAGCTATGGACTGTAGCAGTTTCGTGTATTAAATCATTCGCCACCATGGCACTTTGAAGTGTCATATCAACACTTTTCCAATACCCTCTTAATTTTTCGATTTCACAGTTTAAATTTGTTACCCACAAAAGTACCCGAATGGACCTACGATATAATTTCAATGAGGTCTAGAGCAGGTTAAAAATCCTTTTATATCCGCACTGATGCCAAAAGTTATTTGTTACCCACAAAAGTACGCGAATGGACCTATGATACCATTCTAATGAGGTCTAGAGCAGGTTAAAAATCCTATTCTATCCGCACTGATGCCAAAAGTTATCCACAACTTTAACGCAATTGACATACTGCCTCATTGAATTCCAAGCTTTAAGATTATTAGCATAATACGGAAATAAAAATTCAACCTACAGTTTCAAACAATTTATTACTCATTTTACGATCCACCTACATTTGGAATCTAGTCACGGCGATGATTTAATTGGTCAGATATTTGCCAACTTGATATGGAAAAGAGAGTTCGCGATGTGTTGGCATCGAATTAGATGCAATCTACGTATTGTAAGCCGTTTAATAACCGAAAAAAACATCCGGAGTATATGTTGAGTTTCGTAATTTGGTAGAAGAAGCTAGTAGAAGCTACCAAGCCGTTTGTTACGGCTGTTGCTGATCGCGTAGGTTGCTGACAGAGTAGGTGATGGATGTCCTCCTCGAAGTCTGACTTGCCTCATTTCCTGCATAGTAGGTGTGTGTGAGTTAGTTAGGCCATAGGTCTTAGGTGTGTTTACAAGGGTTTATGTTTTGCCACCTTGATTTTGTTTTATTTTGTGTCTTTCTAGTTATTTTCTGTTTTTAACTTTCTCTTACAAAGAGAAAGATATTGTTTTCGTGAAAATTTTCGACCTCGAGATTTTGATTGATTCTAACATTACGATGATAGCGGAGCCTAAAAAAGTGGTTTTTGGAATTCCGTCCGTCGGTCCGTCTGTCCGTAATGGTCTCCCCAGCCTAAACGGCTTGACAGATTTTCTTCAAACTTCGTATCCAAGTTTGTTTTGGTCATAATTCTAGGCCATTTTTTTTTGTTTGCTTTTAGCCATGTTAATAACGGTATGCCATATAAAAATTACACATAACCTCAATTTTCTCGAAAACGATTTTGATTAAACTTTATATAAAGCAATTGTTAATTTCTCGCAAACTATTATGTCAAATTGAATGAAATTAAATATACATACTACAATTACAGTTTGAAGCAATTCCACATAATTAGTTTTAGCTCAACTATCACTAAACGGAATTTTCAGTTTTGGCCAATAACGGAAAATCATTATTATTCACATTGACATCGATTCCTTCAAAATACGGAGTACACATTCGTATTAATACATTTCGACATTAATTATATCATTTTAGCGTCAATAATCATAATCCTTATGATATGATCTAGCGCCCAACTTGCTGTGAAAGAGAAAGTTGCGTACGACCCAGTCGTGCACCCACCACTCGTTTTTAAAGCATCCTGATGATCCTAGTCTGGCTAGCTCGTCTGCTTTCTCATTTCTTAACATATACTATAAACACAGTGGTTCCAACAAAATGGTTGGGTGTTGTAGAACGAGGGTAGACTCTGATTGGCGTTAACTTGGCAATGCCCAGTGTTGTAACTCTCACTACACATCAAATGTGCTTATATTTACCTCCAAGTGGTAACCATCGGGTACTGGTCTGATCCAACCGGATTTGACTTGCTAAACGATAAGTGCAAGTGTTGATAACACGACGAAAAACAGCAACACTATAAACCCCCTGGTGAGAATGGCACGGATGAATACCCGGCCTGCTGTCCCAGGCGAACCTAGATGAGCTGCTCTGACATATTCGGACAACAGGTTGTCTAGAAATTTCAAGGGTTAGTCAGGCCCCTTGAACAGAGATGGTGGCGGATGAACCGAAAGGCCAACGGCAGCGCTCAATCCCGTAGTGGATACTGATGGCCCCGTGTCCTAGGGGTATCTAATAAATTGGAACTGGCCCTCCAGGTTGGGGGTTGTGCTTTGGGTTAACTACCCACCCACAGAAAAAAAACATGGTTACGAAGCAACCAATAGCCTCGGAAAGGACTGATTTTATTGTTGACGACCCTGCTAAACGAAAAAAGGACAACGACGTTCGTATCTGCACCTGGAATGTGAGAACATTAAACAGGAGAGGTGCAGGCGAACAACTAGCGGAAGCCCTAAACTTCTACAAAGCAGACATTACTGCCATCCAGGAAATACGATGGGATGGGCCGGGCAAAAAGAGGATGAAAAACTGTGACATATACTACGGACCGTGTTATAGTGAGCAGAAACAGCGACTATTCGGATGCGGATTTGTTATAAGTGCCAGACTTAGGCAAGAAGTCTTATGTTTCCAAGACATTAGCGAACGCATAGTAACAATCCGCATCAAGGCCAAATTCGCCAACATAAGCCTTATATGCGCTCACGCTCCGACGGAAGAAAAAGATGATATAGCTAAGGATTGCTTCTACGAGCTCCTCGACAAAACCTATGAGCGACTACCGAAGTACGATGTTAAAATCGTGCTGGGAGATTTTAACGCAAAGGTAGGAAGAGAAGACATCTTTAGAAGTATTGTCGGAAAACATAGCCTACACGACAACACGTCTGGTAACGGACTTAGGCTAATTGATTTCGCTACGGAACGAAATGCCACTATAGCCAGCACACGGTTTCCTCACCTCGATATCCATAAGGGGACATGGCGGTCTCCAGATCAACGAACCAGGTCAACCAAATTGATCACATTGCGATAGATAAGAGGCACGCATCCAGTATTTTGGATGTCCGAACATTCCGAGGAGCTAACATCGACTCGGATCACTACCTTGTAGCAGCCAAGGTAAGAATGCGGATATCCACCACGCCACAACAATCCAGAAATACTGTGAAAAAAAATTTAATGTCGGAAGACTGCAATCGCAAGAGACCGCCAAGACCTTCGCACAACGCGTATCCCTTAACCTCTCGATTAACACCATACCACCAGCATCGAATGTCGAAGAGCAATGGCAACGATGCCAACAGGCCATTAGATCAGCCGCAACTGATGTGCTAGGTTTCTCGCGCCCACCAGCAAGAAACCCCTGGTTTGATGAGGAATGCCGACAGATGCTCGCAGCCAAGAACGAGGCCTACAAGGCTAAGCTGCAGATGAAGACGAGAGCTGCCATTGAGCTCTATAGGCAAAGAAGAAGGGAAGAACATCGGCTTTTCAGCAAGAAGAAAAAAGAGCAAGAAAAGCGCGCGATCGAGGATATAGAGAGGTGCCACTCCATGAACGATGTTCGCAAGTTTTACCAAAGTGTAAAACATCAAAGCCAAGGATAGAAGGCTCGAACAGAATCCTGTCGAGATGAACAAGGAAATATTGTAGTTGAGACACAGTCGATGCTGAGGATATGGAAGAACCACTTCTGCAGACTGTTAAACGGCGATGACGAACAACATTCCGCTGCCAGGCTGAACGAACCATTCAATATTGGCAACGACAGCGAAGACTGCCAACCACCCGACCTGAGTGAAGTGAGGATAGCAATATCTAAACTCAAGCTTAATAAGACTGCCGGAAATGACGGCCTTCCCGCTGAGCTCTATAAGGCCGGCGGTGATGACTTGGTAAGTAACATCCACCAACTCATAAGCCAAATCTGGTCGGATGAAAATATGCCTGAAGAATGGAACCTCAGCATCGTTTGCCCGATCCACAAAAAAGGAGACCCTCTGAACTGCGCCAACTACAGAGGCATAAGTTTCCTCAACATCAACTACAAGATCCTATCTGCCGTAATATGTGAGCGCCTGAAACCGTTTACCAACAACCTGATTGGCCCTTATCAGTGTGGTGTTAGGCCAGGAAAGTCCACAACCGATCAAATTTTCACACTTCGGCAGATCCTGGAAAAAACTCAAGAAGTCCAAATCGATACCCACCACCTATTCATCGATTTCAAAGCCGCATATGACAGCATTTATAGAGACGAACTGTACAGAGCCATGTCTAGTTTTGGTATACCGCCCAAACTCGTCCGTTTGTGTAGGATGACGATAGGGAATTCTCGCTGCTCCATCAGGGTCGGAAACGACCTCACCGACATATTCGATACCAAAAAAGGATTTAGGCAAGGCGATGCGCTGTCATGTGACTTCTTTAATCTGATTCTTGAGAGAATTGTGCAAAACTCCAAAGCCAACACCAGAGGCACAATTTTCCAAAAGTCGGTGTAACTACTAGCATACGCTGACGATATTGACATCATTGGTAGGACTCAACGTGATGTCATAGCCACGTTTGCTAGTATAGAGAAGGAAGCGGCGAAAATGGGTTTAGCAGTAAATGAGGGTAAGACTAAGTATATGCTGTCATCACGAAAGGACTCACAACATCGACGAATTGGACAGAACGTCATCATTGACAGATATAACTTTGAGGTAGCAGGGGACTTTGTCTACCTCGGCTGTGCTATTAGCTCTGACAACAACATCTCGTCAGAAATTAAACGAAGAATTACTCTTGCCAACCGCTGTTTCTTCGGGCTAAGGAGGCAATTTAGTAGTAAAGCCCTCACTCGAACTACTAAGGAAACCCTATATAAGACCCTGATCATCCCAGTCCTGCTCTACGGCGCTGAAGCATGGACCGTATCAAAAGCGGATGAAGAAATCGTTGGTAGATTCGAGAGGAAAATTCTTCGAAAAATCTTCGGTCCCGTTTGCGTTGACGGGCTATGGAGACGAAGATTCAACCAAGAACTATACGAGCTGTACAGCGACATGCCCCTGGTCAAAAAACTCCGCATTGGATGTTTAAGATGGCTAGGACATGTAGAACGAATGGACACCAATACTCCGGCTCGCAGAGTCTTCTATTCCCAGCCAGACGTCGGACGCAGTAGAGGAAGACCTCGCCTTAAGTGGCGCGCACAAGTGGAAACCGACCTCAACCAACTTGGAGTGCGCAACTGGAGGCAGTTAGCTAAGGACCGGGCTAATTGAAGAGGCATGTGTGTTGAGGCCCAGGTCCATTCCGGACTGTAGCGCCACTTAAGTAAGTAAGTAAGTTCCAACAAAACCATGTAGGTACCCAGTTTTTTTTTTCAAAAAAACCATAAACTGATTTTTGGATTTAGCCTATGTAAGGGAAATTTTCAATTTCTCGCAAACTATTTGGTCAAATTAAATTAAATTCAACATTACTATTACCGTTTGCAATAATTTCACATGACTAGTTTTGGCCCAATTATTCCTTAACCCTATGTTGCCCGAATTATTGTTTTTTTTCTTATATTGGCAAGTGGGCTCACTGGTTATATCTCCTCTACAATGATACTTTCGATTTGAAGTGGTTAATCTTCGCTTGTTCTGATGTTGAAGGATGACCTTTGCAGACTCCCAATCAGTTTGATTAAATTAAACGCCATCAGAAAGAACTGCTACAAAATGTACCTCATTTTGAAGCAATATTGCCTCATTCTGATCATTATCTTCGCCCACATATTCAATATCAGTCTCCGGATCCGATAGGATATCCTTTAAAATATCGACAATGTCATCATCCGTCTTGGCTTCTTATAGTAACCACCCATATATAATCCACGACTTCCCTAAAACAATTACATTTTAACACATAAAAGTAAAAAAAACACTACAGAGTATCCAAATAAACTCAAACTTACCACTCATTTTACTTCAAAGCAAAAAACTAATAATTTTTCTTACAACTCACTTCAAGCCCCAATTTCAATTTTTTTTTTTATTTTAAATTCATTTTTATTAATTAAAAATATTAACTTACCACTAGACAAAAATGCTTAAATCTAACTTATAAATAACATTTTTTCTTAACCTAACGTATCGGCCCTTAGCGAGCGCTCTAAGCTTATATCTAACAGTTTTATTGTGCTTTTCGGCTTATGTTTGTCGTGTTTTTATTTTTATGTGTATATATCATATTTTTAATTTTCAAAGAAATATATTAAAAAATTTGAGGATTGACATTTTATTTTTATATAAAAAGCTTAAACTAGATTAAAAACTAACTTAAGACTTAGGACTACTTAACTACTGAAGACTACGTAACTACTTAAGACTACTTAACTACTTAATACTACTTAACTATTTAAAATTAACTTAATTATAATCGGGGTGGCGAGCACTCGTTGTATATGCCCCGAGGGGTCGCCATCCTGATCGAGTCTTTCGGTCACCAGGCAGCATGCAATCAACCATATTGTACGCCAATATGTTGTACACGCCCCCGCCCCAGCCCTTGTATATAATTTTATAGTCTTAAATAAGGAGTGGATTAAAAGTTCGCAAAGTCCTAAGGAAGATCAGAATCACCCTCCTCACGTAGCCACCAGAATTCCGTTCGCTGATTTTCAGCATCGGTCCTATCGCGATCCGATACCGAAGTGCTAAAGCGGAGGAGCTCCGGATCATTCTCGACATACCCGTCGCGGATTAGCCGCTTGTCACGCGCGTCACGGTAGCGGTGGTATAAAACTGGGATACCGTTCCTCTCCTGTACTAACCCTAACGAGTCTATATAAATGCTTCTGGTGGAATGAAGCCAGACATGAGCGTACTCTTCATGTTTGTTGCATTGGGGTAATAAGCCCCGAAGATCAGGCTGTTCTCGCTACTCATCGCACTTGCAACGTGCCTTCGAATCACCTTATAAGGAAAATGTCAATTCTATTCAGCTGAGCCCCATTGTATAGGACCTCATTGCGATAATATTTTATGAACTCGGAGTCCGCCGTTCGACACAATCCTAAGCAGGATCGGAGACAACGCCTCTCAAACAGCCGTATCCTTTCCATGTAGGATGTCACTTCAAGCCCCTTTCACAGGTGATTACTAACTCACATGTCACAATGACCCCCACTTATCACAAAATGGCCTTGAAAAATGTTCCCGTTGATCCACGAATGAACAGGAAGGTGATCATTGGCCGTGTTTCGAATTTCAGATTTAGTAAGATATCTTGGAACGACGAAAATTCCCCTTCGCACCTATCGCCCGAGTCAGAAACGGGTACACAATTTTTAGCTGTGATGCGTGCTCTATGTAGTTCTATACTCTTTGGTATACGACCAAGTCGTGAAGCCACCACTTGTTTAAATAATGTTTTGATGCCGCTTCCAAATATTCAAAGGCAACACACTAGCATTAGAGCGATGTTATGACCGGAAAATTGATGGCAATATTTGGAGTATTGAAAATATTCTTTCCGTTTACGCATTAGTCCCCGGCAAACAGAGGGTCTACTCAACAAATTTTTTGAGCTTTGCATATTAAGGAATATGGTGAGAGAAAATTTCCACCCATCATATATGTATCAGGTACTATGATAATTTATAAAATAAGCGATTGAAAAATTTAAGTTTGACTTTGTGGGGCATCTTAGAATTTTGTGGGGCAAATTTGGTACGATTCACAAAAAAGGAGGCCCTATGAACTGCGCCAACTATAGAGGCATTAGTCTGCTCAACATCGCCTACAAGATCCTATCTGCCGTAATATCTGAACGCCTGAAACCGTATACCAACAACCTGATCGGCCCTTATCAGTGTGGTTTTAGGCCACAATCGAAAAACCCAAGAAGTCCAAATGGATACCCACCACCTATTTATCGATTTCAAAACCGCATACGACAGCATTTATAGAGACGAACTATACAGAGCCATGTCTAGTTTTGGTATACCGCCCAAACTCGTCCGTTTGTGTAGGATGACGATGGAGAATTCTCGCTGCTTCATCAGGGTCGGAAACGACCTCACCGACACATTCGATACCAAAAAAGGATTTAGGCATTTAGGCGATGCGTAGTTATGTGACTTCTTCAATTTGATTCTTGAGAGGATTGTGCAAAACTCCCGAGCCAACACCAGAGGCACAATTTCCCAAAAATCGGTACGCCGACGATATTGACATCATTGGTAGGACTCAACGTGATGTCATAGCCACGTTTGCTAGTATAGAGAAGGAAACGGCAAAAATGGGTTTAGCAGTAAATGAGGGTAAGACTAAGTATATGCTGTCAACACGAAAGTACACACAACATCGAAGAATTTGACAAAACGTCACCATTGACAAATATAACTTTGACGTAGTACGGGACTTTGTCTACCTCGGCTCCGCTATTAACTCTGACAAAAACATCTCGTCAGAAATCAAACGAAGAATTACTCTTGCCAATTAATTAGTAAAGCCCTCAGTAGAACTACTAAGGAGATTCTATATAAGACCCTGATTATCCCAGTCCTGCTCTACGGCGCTGAAGCATGGACCGTATTAAAAGCGGATGAAGAAATCCTTGGTCGATTCGAGAGAAAAATTCTTCGAAAAATCTTTGATGTGGGATAGTTCAAATATTTGATGTGGGATAGTTTATGTAAATGTGGGACGAATGGTCACTTTAACGTATATTATTAAATAGTAAAGAAATCATTTAAACACGAAGACCCCAATCATACACCCACCATACATTGCAATAAACTGTGTCAACATCTGAAGCCTATCGTTATATATATATATGATTCGATAGAAAAAAAGATGTAATAGGTATTTTATAATTCGCGGATTGAAGCCATCTCTTTTTTTTTTGCGAGTGAGCATCTTGTTCAACATCATCAAGTGTATCGCATTGAGTACAGCACTTCAATTAAAGTCGTCGGCAATTATTTGGTTTTGTTATTTTAATCTGTTTTATCTATTATCTCCAGTGTTTGTGTTTGTTCATGTTTTCAAATTTATAAACGAGTTGCTTCATTCTAAAAATAGAAAAAAAAATCGGATAAATTTATTTACAAACATTGATTGGTACCATAACCATTGGTAGTTCAAGTACTTTAAAAGAGTAATTACCAACGCCTTAGTAATATACCCATAGTAATCCGTAATAAGATTTGAGTAAATACTATTTTACGAACCACTGCAAATACGGTAACTCGAATACTAACAAAATTTAAATACATGTTTATCGTTATGCGGTTGTATACATTAATTGATGTGTGTACAGTAGGTTATCTTATCTGTTTTCATTGTTTTATTGTCATGCAATTAAATTTAGTGATTAGTGTCTCAACAGCTATGAGATTTAAACAAAGGATCATAGATCATGTAGTGTCATTAATGCTAATGACGTAAGAGCATGCCGTTTAACCAAAAGGGAGAAGGGACGGAATGCCTCGGATTTTTTTTGTTTCGATGAGTTTAGGTCAAGATTCATGAAGGAAAGTATCGCTTACATGTTTTAATCGAAGGCTTAGTCTGGAATACATGAAATTTTACCCCAATGAATAAAGAACCGCAATATTGGATAGATACTTTTTTTCATAATGAAACATATGAATAGGCTACATACAATCCGTCTTGCGAATTGTTTGATACCCTTGTTCATGTTCAGATACTATATCAAAATTCGTTGAATAAAATCGACGATTTGTTTTGAAAGCGGATGTGGCCGTGGTCGAATTTTCAAAATCCTTTTACTTGTACAGTTGTACTGATGGTGTGGTGAGTATTCAACAAAATACGAAGCACAAACTGGGGGGGTCATTCGGTAACTTTGAAAACGATTATCACTCAGACGGTAGTCGAGACCTCATGAGCAAACGCTCAATAATCGTCTGTGATTTGACGATTATTGTTTTAAGTGAAGCAACAATAAACTGATATCGCCTACAGCGAAAACGACTATTGATCTTACGATCTACAAGATGTACCGTCGAAATGTTATCGTCAAACGATAATCACTTTACGGAATGAGGGCCCTGATGATAACCAGGTCTGGAGAATGGGCTGGTTGCTGCAAATGCACTTCGCGTATAATAATACCAAATTCATTATAGGCTAACTGTTCCCAGACGTTCTTAATAAAAACACACTCTGCGATCATATTTGATAAATTAAAAGCTATTATATTACGTTTTTCAAGTTTCTAATTTTATTTTGCACAGCAGAATTTAGAACTTTTTGAAAGGAATCAGTGATTCTATTCTTTCGTTTTTGTTTGTGGATCAACTCCCCTAAACCAACATACATAATCCTATTCGTCTCAATACGGAACAACTTGACGTCGACCTAGTGACACAAAAACGTATGTCAATATTTGAAAATTTTTAATTATTTTGCGATTTACTAATTTTTTTACCATTTTCCATTTTTATAAGTTTCATGAATACTTTTGTAAAGTGCTAACTTCTATTCTACTTCACTTAGAGGTACACTTTCTGTCACAATATAGAAATTCTATATATTTTGAAGAATGAAACTTCGGAATCGTTTGCTGGTTTCACATAAAAGTGGATTTTCTGAACTGCGTCAACTACAGAGGTATAAATCTCCTCTACTACTCCTACAAAATCTTTAATTACCTATACAGAGCCATGTCTAGTTTTGAGTTGCCACACAAACTCATACGTCGGTGCTGAATGACAATGGAAAATTCTTGCTGCTCCATCAAGGTCGTAAACAACCTCACAGAAAAAATCTATATCAAAAAAGGATTTCAGACTATCATGTGACTACTTTAACATCATTCTTGAGAGGATTGTGCAAAATTCTCAAGCCAACACCAGAGACATAATGGTCGATAAATCGGTGCAACTACTGGCATACGCCAATGATATTGACATCATTGGTCGTACTCAACGCGATGTCATAGCCATATTTGCTAGTATAAAAAGGAAGCTGCCAAAATGGATTTGCAGAATTGGACAGAACGTGACAATTAATAGATCTAACTTTGAGGTTCTACAGGATGATTCAAAAGCAGAGCTAAAAATAAATAAAATGGTTGTCAGCTGCAAGGCGAGAGGGTTGAAGCCCCTAAGAGCAAGCGTCGCGAATCACGGTTCTTACTGTTCAAATCACTGGTACTATTTGGTTGAGCTATAAGTGAACTACACGCCGCGTTCCGTCGCTCTTAACACCTACTTGTGAACCCGAAGACCGTAAGTTACAAGTCAAGTCAAGCGCAAGCGAATTGAACCGGGCTTACCATTGCTGAATTCTGAACTACACTGTATATATCGGCACCATTGGCACACGCATGTGAGTTTAAAGTCGCCCGGAACAAGTCCAGCGGTCATAGTGAGGGTTAAACCTCCAAGTGCGATGATCACTGACAACAACAATTCCAAATGCAAAATCAAAAATACACTACTTACTCCCATCAATCGGACGGGGCGTGGTAGCTTGAATTCACAATCGCTTTCGGTTTTGTAAATGGTCAAAACATTATGCTGACCAAAAATTTTGTATCAACCGCAAAGATTTGTTGCTGATATACTTACATATATTTTCTGTATTTTTGGCGACTTGACACATGGCCATTAATTTGTCGTAAGCACAATTTCGACCGTATCTTCGCTGAAACAATTGTACATTAGCAACATCTAACTCAAAATTTCCAACGTTTCGGCCGATATGTGCAAACGAGTGGTGTAAAATTGACTCCAACGAGTGGATCTCTGCAAACGTGATCGTGTTGGTCATATAAATGAGATCAAATAACATACTAATATTTAACATGTGTACTTAAACTAGAAAAATGTCAGCCTGAAACATCTATCATTCTGAATTTTATTATATTTATTTTATTTTTGAAAAATATTTTGCCCTTCTTAAAAACGCAAGATATTGAAATAGAATTTGAAGACATCCTTGAAGAGTCTATTGCAATTTATTATTTAAAAAAAATGCACACACAAAATTTAAACGTTTTTTTTTACTTAAATGTCTTCTCCCTTCTCTTTTCAAAGTTTAGCCAAACTTCACCCTCCAAGGATCCAATAACAGTCATTGGACCTTTCCTAGTCTTGGGATTCAACTTTATATGGAAATTCTTAACAATTCAACCAAGCCAGCTGTGCTAAAGCGAATCTCATCCCCATGCATATCCTTGGACCATCACTAAACGGCTAAAGTACACCCATATCACGGAATTTCTTTATACCACCGTGCTCAGGATCGAAACGTTTGGGAAATACCTCTCATCATGATGGAAACAATACGTTGGAATTAGGACTGTATCCTTGGGTTTCATACCTGATAAAGGCAATGTGTTACCACCGAAGCCGTTGTCTCGAAACCGTCCACCAAAAATGTCATCGATGGGATTGTTTGTCAAATTTTTCTTCTCTTGCAGCTGAATGATAAAATTCAAAAGTCCACTCGGTCCACACTTTGCTTGCGACGCATATCAAACGCCTTGTTCATAAGATTGAAGAAGTGTTCGACTTCGATTCCAGCAATAAGTGCATAAATATTATACAACGTATTCTGCTGAAATATAGCTTGGTCATGTGCAGAATTTCAGTGTGTTTAGGAGAAAAACTGTCTGCCTTGATGCCCAGAACACAATCAGACACTACTTCAGATGTGAAACGAAGACTGAGCTGTGGAAGGCACAATGTTATTAGTAGAGATTTCATGGAGGTGACGTAAAAGTATTTACTGGATTTAAAATCAAGTGGCCTTAAAAATAAGATTAGTAGTACCTAGGGTTTAGCTCTTGTCTCAAAAAATTCATTTTTTTATTCAATTTATTGCCCGATGTGTGGACTATATGAACCTGGCAGAGCTGGGACAAGCTTTTTCTTGACAGTGATATACCCTGCATGAATTGTCAGATCATCGCGAGAATAGGGCCGGTGAAAAGACGTTTTAGGTGTCGAGCCGTTGTTTGAACAAATTTAAAATCGAAACTAAACGATGGTTGGGTGTTGTAGAACGAGTTTGACTCTGTTTGGCTTTAACTTGGCAATGCCCAGTGGTTGCAACTCTGACTACACATCAAATGTGATTATTTTTTTACCTCCAAGTGGTAACCATCAGGTACTGGTTTCATCCAACCGGATTTGACTTTGTAAACGATAAGTGTGAGAGTTGATAACAAGACGTAAAACAACAACACTATAATCATCCTGATCAGAATGGCGCCGAATGAATAGCCGGTCTGCCGTCCCAGGCGAACCTAGACAGGTTATCTAGGAATTTCTAGGGTAAGTCAGGACCCTTGAACAGAGATAGTGGCGTATCTGCCGTAATATGTAAACGCCTGAAACCGTTTACCAACAATCTGATCGACCCTTATCAGTGTGGTTTTAGGCCAGGAAAGTCCGGTCAAATTTTCACACTTCGGCGGATCCTGGAAAAAACCCAAGAAGTCCAAATCGATACCCACCGCCTATTTATTGATTTCAAAGCCGCATACCACAGCTTTTATAGTGACGAACTATACAGAGTCTAGTTTTGGTATACCGCCCAAACTCGTCCGTTTGTGTAGGATGACGATGGAGGATTCTCGCTGCTCCATCAGGGTTGGAAACGAGCTCACCATTAACTCAAAATTAACGCATTTTTATTGTTGAGCAACATTCAATCACTGCATGAGACATTTCCTATCGTGTACTCTCTCATTTCGGCGATCAGAATTGGGACCCTAGATCATATGACTTAATACCAGATCTTAGATCTTAGAAAAAGAACAGGGAAATCTATTGAGTTTAAGTTTTGTATAAATTTTGGGAACAGCTTTATTAAAAAAATGCAAAAGGAGTGAGATGGAGTCGAAAGATTACAATTGAAACCTCATGCTGGCCACAATCGGGCTTTTTTGAGCAATACAAAAACTGTTTGAGCTACATGTTTTGGCCCTAATCATCAATCGGATATCTCTAATTTATAGTTGAAAATTCATATAATAAAAATACAATATCGGGGATTAATGGCCCATACATGACCTCAAACATATCTTCAACATTCAAATGTGCGTGTGATGTTATATTTATGCCACAAAAAAATTGAACCTCCAGTTTAACTCCGATTTTGGACTAAGAATTTGTTCCTTGAATGGTCTCATCGTTTCTCCAGTAACGAAAATGAAAACTTATCGCAACTAATTCACGCTTAAATCCTCAAAAGTTTAATGACTTCTGCAACATCTTGAGCAATTATATGGAAAATATCCGATTTGCTATGGCATAACCCGCTCTTTGAAAATGACACCCAATTTTGATGTAAACAAACTTTTTTAAGCCACCCTACAATTTGACTTACATCCCTTGTATCGATTCCATCACTGTCCGTGTCTATGCCATTTTCAAAAATATACTTCACAAGCCTTTTACACACCTTCTGAGTCACTTGATAAGATGCTTTAATCTCTGAAAAAAAAACAAAGTTCCTTTGAATTAAGTCTTGCTTGAGAATATGAGAATTAAACAGGAAACAGGGTGTGAATCCAGGTGAGATCTCCAGCCGTCTCTCCTTGCATTTATCACCGCGCAATGCGAACGGGTGTTCGGCCATAATTCTACTACTCTGTTCATCAAACTGAAAGTACAATATTCTTAAAAAATAGTATTTGTAAACAAGAATCATAGGCCCACCCAGCTTGCAGCTTAATTGTCACGAAAGTTCTTAAAATCTTTTATAAGTATGCTCTGTACTAACTTCGGATCAAGTAACATCAACTGTGGAGTCCGAATGTTGAATATTCCAACAAAATCTTCATCATCACGTTATTGCCTGCAAAACAAAAGGATCTTGTCTATGCATCTATCAAATGCTATTGATTTCACCCATTACCTATAAATATCCCGCAAGTCATAGACCATATTTCGTTTCTGATTGTTCAGGGCACTCATTCCGTAAAATGATTATCGTTTGACGATAACATTTCGACGGTACATCTTGCATCACGTAAGATCAATAGGCGTTTTTGCTGTCGGCGATATTCATTCATTCACTTCATTTGCTTCACTTAAAACAATAATCGTAAAATCACAGACGAATATTGAGCGATTGCTCATGAACTCTCGACTACTGTCTGAGTGATAATCGTTTTCAAAGTTACGGAATGACCCCCCAGGCTTGGCACGTTGCCATAGAAAGGCGTTGGTGTAGGTCCCTTAACTCCACGCTTCTTCCAAAAATCAAAGCTCCATGTCAAGAAGACGTAGAATAATCCCACGGTTATCCAAGCAGACACAAAGAGAAAAGTGCCGAACTAAACGTGTTTATTGTTCAATATGCAAACTACAAGTCTACAACTGAAAAAAAACACGCCTAGCTAATTCTCTTAAGGCTGTCAGAGGTGGTGAGTGCAAGTGCTAGTGTGTGGATTAAATTGATAGCGAAGTACTTCTAAATTTCGAATGTAGGCGCTGTAAAACAATTAAGTCGAATAATATTTACCAAGACAGAAATATTTCGCTGTTTGACTGATACTGATTGACTACAACAAGTGGCGATCCTAATCGACATGGTAATCGATTATCGATATAATTGATACGGGGCTCGCTGCTTAAATGAATTTTATTCTAAAACACAGTTGTAAACGAGAAAACAAATAAAATTTGTCGGAAACAAATAAGGTAACAAATTCAGCTTTTAGCTTAAAAAGGATTTCTAAAAAAAGTCAAAAGCATGAAAAAAAAGTTGCATTCATTTACAGTTAAACTTATCACATCCATTAATAACCGACAACTTAGCTTATCCAGATAAAAATGAAAAGACGAACATCGGCTTTCAGAAAATTTGACTAAAATGTCAAATGCTGTCATGTTGGCGATGACAGCGGCATAAATAAAGTGATGATAGTAATATTTAAACACAAGCTCGACAAGGAACCGACCTTCATGGCGGGCTATGTAATGCCGATGGAGTAGAATGCACCAATTCATTAGCAGAATTTTGTTGGATAAAAGTATACTTAGGCATAGTTTAAATGATCCACAAAAAACTGGACTCTCTGAAATGCGTCAATAGGGAATACCGCTTATCTGCGTATAGGATGACGATGACTGCTCCATAAAGGTCAGCAATGACCTCAGCTTTTTTAACAGCATTCTTGACAGGATTGTCAAAAAATCGCAATCTAACTTCATGGGCAAAACACTGTACAACACTTAACATAACCAAACAATATTTATATCATCGGTCGGACATGATCAAAGATTTTCAGAAGCCAACGGCGAAGGATTCCTTATCATCCCTTTTGATAAGGTCCATGATCAGGGTCTTAGTAGATCGAGTAACTAAATTGCCTCTTGTGGTTGCCAAGAGTAATTTTTCGTCATATTTCTGACGATATGTCGTTGTCAGAGTTGATATTGGAGCCGGAGTAGACAAAAACCCTTTTTAACTCAAATTTGTAGCTTTCGATGGTGAGATCAGTCTAAGTCGTGGATGTTGTGTGTACTTTCATGGCTCTGCATATTTCATCACTATAAATAATGTCCTATGGGACTTAGAAATCGATGTATAGGTGGTAGGTATTGGATTGGACTTCTTGCGATTTACCAGAATCTGCCAAATAGTGAAGTTTTGATAATTTATTTGGACTTTCCGGCCTAAAACCACACTGATAATGGCATATTAGGCTCTTGGTAAACTACCTCGGGCGTTCTGATATTACGCAGATAGGATGTTGTAGGCGATGCTGAAGAAACTGATGTTGTGTAGTTAGCACAGTTCAGAGGTTCTACTTTTGTTTATCGGGCAACCGATACTTTTATCCAACCAAATTTTGCTAATGAGTTGATGTATTTTACTTTACCAAATCAGCCATGTTAAGCTTAAGTTTAAATAGTGTTATCCTTACTTTTTTTCGTCGGGCAGCTGGTAGGGTTCGATAACTTCGACAATATTAAATGGTTCATTCTGTAGGCAGCGGGAATTTAATCGTCATCGCAGTTTAACAGTCTCAGCTTCGACTGCGACCCAACTATATGTTCGCACCTTGCATCAATGTTGTTTACTTGTACACATTGCTAAAAATTACGAATACAATTCTTGTGGTGACGCCTTTATAAAGGGCTCGATAAAGGGTGTTCCACTGTTCCATACTTCACGCAACATTTGAATTTTGCGCCATTTGATAGTTCTGTGTTGCAACGGAAACGAGTGGTGGGTGCACGACTGGGTCGTACGCAACTTTCTCTTTGACAGCGAGTTAGGCGTTAGATCAAATAGTACGCATTTTGATTATTTATGCTTAAAATTATATAAATAATGTCAAAATGTGATTATACGAACGTTTACTCTGAAATTTGAAGGAATCGGTTTCTATGTGAATAATAATTATTTTTTCGTTATTGGCCAAAACTGAAAATTCCGTTTAGTGATAGTTGGGCTACAACTATTATGTGGAATTGTTTAAAACTGTAATAGTAGTATATATATTAAATTTCATTCAATTTGTCATAATAGTTTGCGAGAAATTAAAAATTTTCTTTATATGGCCTATATGACAAAATCCGTTATATGGATTTTCTCGAAAAAACTGGGTATGCAGTTTTGTTGGAACTAATATGCTTATAGAATATATAAAGTTTAATCAAAATCGTTAGAGCCGTTTTCGAGGAAATTTAGGTTATGTGTAATTTTTATATGGCAGGTATCGTTATTAACATGGCTAAAAGCAAACAAAAAAATGGCCTAGAATTATGACCAAAACAAGCTTGGATACGAAGTTTGAAGAAAATCGGTCAAGCCGTTTAGGCTGGGGAGACCATTACGGACAGACGGACCGACGGACGGAATTCCAAAAACCACTTTTTTAGGCTCCGCTATCATCGTAATGTTAGAATCAATCAAAATCTCGAGGTCGAAAATTTTCACGAAAACAATATCTTTCTCGTTGTAAGAGAAAGTTAAAAAGATAACAAAAAACGCACCGCTATACGAAAGAACAAAGCATTTTCCTTGTGGAGCAATATTTTAAAAATAATCAGGCAGTAACAAATAATAGTTAATATTAAAATCGTCCAACGTGATTAAATACCGTAGTTCGGGAATACATCATTAGTTTTGTCTCGTAGCTCGTTGAAGAATTTCTTAGCAAAGCCATCTTTTTCCTGCGTCGCGTCGGTCGGAGTGTGAGCGTCGGAGTGTGCACATTCCAGGTGCAGATACGATAATCGTTGTCCTTTTATCGTTGAGCATAGTCATCAAAAATAAAAGCAGTCCCTTCCAAAGCTTCGAAATGGGTAGTTTACTCAAGGCACAACCAACCCCCGAATATGTCGAAGCACAAATTCGCATTCTCTTTCGTTTATGCGGTTTTACTTAAGGCAAGCTTCACACAAAGTATCTAACAAATTTTAAAACACGTCTAGTTTTACGTCAAGCAATTCACGCATAAATTTCACAAAACCATCATACCGACGCGTTGCTTTCTTCATAGCCTTAAGCTATCGCGAAGGTTGTCTCTGCCGCTCACTTACAAACATGCTGCCGAAATTGCCATTTCCCAAATTCGTTGCGGCAATTTTATTGTTTATCGAACCAAATGAAAAATATGAAAACAAAAATATGTCTGCTTTCACACGTAAAAGAAAATGTCAAATGATGGTTTACATTGATAGCTAATAGCTATAATTGCTGCCTAAAGATAAACAATAAGCTGTCAAATGGCACACCAACACACACAGAAAACCGGAGTAACCTCTTTAATGTTCGATTGGGACGGGTAAAATCTGAAATCTGAGAGTAAATCTAAAAATCCCAATCGAAAACGCTATTAGCTTTTGAGTTTCATTTCAGAAGAGAAAAACGTTTCCAAAACATATTTTGTTAGCAATGAAAAACGCCTTTAGAATCTACATGCAGAAATCAGATCATGACAGGTCAAACAAAATATGTCTGCTTTCACACGTAAAAGAAAATGTCAAATGATGGTTTACATTGATAGCTAATAGCTATAATTGCTGCCTAAAGATAAACAATAAGCTGTCAATGGCACACCAACACACACAGAAAACCGGAGTAACCTCTTTAATGTTCGATTGGGACGGGTAAAATCTGAAATCTGAGAGTAAATCTAAAAATCCCAATCGAAAACGCTATTAGCTTTTGAGTTTCATTTCAGAAGAGAAAAACGTTTCCAAAACATATTTTGTTAGCAATGAAAAACGCCTTTAGAATCTACATGCAGAAATCAGATCATGACAGGTCGACTGAGTGCTGCCAAGTTGACAAAGCGCATGATGTACTTATCAATAGGTCTGTTACCGCATGTTGGCAGATAGTAGTAAATTCTAATATTTCTTGAAGTGGGGGTAATTTTTTTCCAGAAAGGGAGATAAATTTATGAAAAAAACGACAACGCGTTTAAGAAAAATACAGTAAAATTATTCGTTTCTTTTTACTTTAAAAGAACTAAGCATATGTCTGCAAGCAATTACTGGCAGTTTACTGATTTTTACCAACAGAAATCTCTCTAGTAAACTTTTTTACTGATTTCTGTCAATTTGTCGTTTTTTTCTCTCTCATAAGCTCTCTCGTTTACTACGTTTTGCATACGGGAACGGTAATAAGTAACAAAAACCAGTAGAAATGTATCTTTAATGGAATTGCTAAAAATTGAAAAAAAAAAAAAAAAAAAACAATTCTCAGTTCATTCCGCGGGTATGGTAATGCTGCTACGCAGATACACACAAACGATTCGATTACCTAAACCTAACATCGTTAGCTGAAAAATGTGTTCCATCAGAGCATCAGTTGCTGTTGGCATTTAAATCGGATAAGTCGTTCATCGTGCTTAAAGAAAAAAATGATTTGGTCGGCGCTGGTGAGGCTGACCTTGGGGGTCGTCGGAATATGCTTGGGATTATTTTACGTATTTTTGGTGTGGAATTTTGAACACTGGAAAAAACGAGGAGTTAAAGGACCCAAACCAATTGCTCTCTATGGCAGTTTACCAAGTCTGGTCAGTCAGAAGCGTAACGTTGCCTATGACTTGCAGGAAATTTATAAGTACGACTAGGATTTAAGCGTTTCAATAATAATAATTTTTATAACTAAAATGTTTTGTAGACAATATCGTGATGATGAAAATTTTGTTGGACTCTACAGCATTCGGACACCGCAGTTAATGGTACTTGACCCAACATTAGCGCACAATATCTATGTGAGGGACTTTAAGTACTTTAGTGATAATGAATTCTCAACATGGGTAAGTTAAGTCGAATGTTTTTGGAAGACAAATACTATCAATAATTATATTTATATGATTCCAGTTTGATGAGAGTAATAGTAGAATGTTTTCGAAAAGTCCGTTTATATTGTGCGGCGAAAAATGGAAAGCAAGTCGGCATGAAATAGCACCTGGATTTACACCTAGCAGGGTATGTAACAAAGTCTACACCTTGTCTTTTTCTATCTCATTTGTGTAGTTCTAGATTAAATCCGTTTATCCAGTGACCCAGCTAGTCTGTGAAAGATTGGTAAAGTATATCAGAGAAAAGTGTATAGACGTGGATAGCAATGGAGTCAATGCCAACGATGTACAAATACTATTCTGTTTTGACATGGACCGGTGAATACTAATTATTATGCTTCTTTCTTAGCTTAGCCTTCGTTACACATCCGAGGTGGTGTCAGATTGTGTTTTGGGGGTCAAGGCTGACAGTTTTACTGATAATCCCTCACCAATTCTGCAGATGGCTAAGAATCTGTTTCAAAATTCAACTACGTTTATGGTTTATAAATTCTTAGCTGGACTTTGGCCAGCAATGAGGAAAATCTATAAGGCAAAGTTCCTGAATAAGGAAACCGAAGATTTTTTTATGGATCTGCTGAATGCAGCTTTTGATATGCGTCGCAAACAAAACGTTGATCGTGTGGATTTTCTGAACTTCCTCCTTCAACTACAGGACAAGGCAAATTTGTCAAACAAACAAACGGCATCACACGCAATGACATTTGTGGTTGAGGGTTTTGAATCATCTGCAGCGCTTATTTCGCATTCCCTCTATCAGGTGAGATTGAACAATAAAGTGTGTCTGTTAATGGTGCACCTAAAACTTTTTTTGTGACCTAAAACCAAACGAAATCTTATTAACCTAGATTCATCCATAGTATAGATAACATCATTTTTATAGCCGATGCATTTTGTATGGTGTATAACTCTTTACCAACGTCGGCATTAGCAGAGCGTTAAGAAAAATTAATTTTTGCAATTGATTACATTAGGCATGTTCTACTTATTAATCCCTCAGAGATTTTCCTCCGCTGAGATTTTCTTTGATTAAGTGGAAAAACGTTTATTTTAAAATGTTGAATTCCATTTATGATACATACAGAATATCCAGCTGCACTCTTTTAGTAAAAAGTGTTTCTTGCAATTCCGTCTGTCGCCGGTCCGTAATGGACTCTCCAGCCTAAACGGCTTAGGCGATTTCCTTCAAACGTTCGTATCCTATCCAAGATTTTTTGGTTATAATTTTATTTTAAGGACCCTGAAGTGGAATACGCCTAATGTAATCAATTCAAAAATGTGACAATGATGCCACACTTCAGCGCATTGCCAGAATTAATTATAATTAAACCGTTTCTTAACAACAATTACAGCTTGGTAAATACCCTGATGTCCAAAAGAAACTCCTCGAAGAGATCCTTGCTAATACGAATGAAAAAGGCGAACTCGACTTTGATAGGCTGAATGCTATATCATACCTGGATCAGTGTATTCATGGCAAGTTTACCGAAATTTCAAATACTATACCACTTTTAACTCTTATCTATGCAGAGACTATAAGGATCACATCGTTACCCTACTCAACAAAACTTTGCACCAAACCTTGTGAATTAATCAACAAAAATGGCGAAAAAGTACAAATGAAACGCGATGATATCGTCCTGATTCCTATTTATTGTTTTCACTCAGATGAGAGATTCTATCCAAATCCCAATGAATTTATTCCGGAGCGGTTTAGCCCTGAGAATGGGGGTATAAAAAAGTTCCGTGATTTGGGCGTGTTTTATCCATTTGGTGAAGGTCCACGAATTTGTCTGGGCATGAGATTTGCCCTGGCACAAGTTAAGACGGCTGTAGTCGAAATTGTGAAGAATTTCCACATAATGTTGAATCCCAAAACCTGAACAGACAACCGCATGGGTGCAACCAATATCATCCCTACGCTAGACGGTGGAGTTTGGCTGAACTTTGAGGAGAGAAAGTAAAACTTCATTTCGACGCATTTGTAAAATGGAAAGTTTGTTTGATTTGTCAAACATTAAAGAATTTTCGTGAAGACATGGAGAAATTTAATGAAAATTAAAAAAAAATGTCCAATCAAGTTTTTGTGTGTTTTGTTAAATAGAAGACACGTGTTATGGAAAGCATATTTCAAACTAACATAATGGAGTCCTGTCCCCTCTTCTCTGGAACTTAGTGGTAAACGAGCTTTTACTCATCCTGGAAGCAAAGGGATGCCACGTGATTGCCTACGCGGATGACGTTGCTATCGCTGTCTCAGGAAAGCACTATATAAACTTTCCAAATTGGCAGTCAGCTGTGGACAGGGTGTCAACCCCCACAAGACTAAACTGGTCCTATTCACTAGGAAATACAAAATTCATCACATTGACCCCCTGTTACTAAACGGAATAGAACTAGTCTTCTTAGATAAAGCAAAATATCTGTGACTCAGACAGAACGTCATGTGAGAGTAACGAACCTGTGATAAACGACTCAATCCATTTTTATATCGATGGCTCCAAAATAAATGACGGAGTAGGTGCTGGTGTCTTCTCCGACAGGCTAAATCTCAGCCAATCTTTCCGTCTTTCTGATCACTGTAGCGTCTTCCAGGCGGTACTCATGGAGATAAAAGAAGTCTTATCCCGACTGAAAGAGAATGTAATATCTGCCAAGGATATTAGATTTTTCTCGGACAGCCAAGCGGCCATCAAATCAACAAATTCAAAGACAACCATGTATTGCCGATCATCTCTGCAGGAGATATCAAAGCATTTTAACATTCACCTCGGCATAGTGACATTCCAGGGAACTGTAAGGCTGATGAACTTGTCAGACATGGGACTAAATTACCAGTTGTACCCGACACGGGTTGCACTAGGTATTCCTATCGCTACATGCAAAAGCTTACTAGCGCAACATGCTAATAGCAAATCAAACCCCAAATGGAGGTTTGGCACGACGTATCAAATAACCAAGCAAATTTGGCCAAAGCTATATTTGAGAAGATCAATGGTACTGATTTCGATCGATAGACCGAATATTAGCGCCACCATGTCATCACGGTATACTGTTTAATGGGCAGGCACACAAAAAGGCTAGGCCTCCACTCAAACGACCTCTGTAAGAGCTGCATGGATGAAGACGAATAAAAAACAATACTTCATCTCCTTTGTTATTGCCCGGCCCTTTCAAAATCTCAGTGATTTGAGAAAAGCGGAAGTGAAAAGCCTCCTCCGCTTCAACAAAAGCTTTAAATGGTTTTCACATAGTAGAAGAGTGGACATGATCTCCAACCTTAATACTCGGAGGAAATTATGGACTTGACTTTTTTTGGTGTTAATTATGGGCCGAGCAAGTCAACCATTCAGCCTATAATTTTTAATATTCAAAATTTGCATACACTGTGAAGTAAAGTAAAGACTGGGCGACAATTAAGCCAACGTACGCTAAAAAAGATTGATGTAATGAGGCAGAGTACTGCTGATTGTCAGGGTACCTCTCATCTCTCGAGATTGAAATGCTTGAGTTTTACATGAGCACTACACTCTTGTTAAGTAATGGCATTGGTGCGTCATTTGGTTCGGCCGGTATTGTCATTGAGCCATATTTCTTTGAGGTATACTGGTGACGGCTATCGGAACATGTTGGAAAACTTTCTTGTGCACAACAAGACGGGTCCACAACACACACAAAAAAGACAAATTTTTGTAAAATTCGCATATTAGCATTTTACAAGAAAATTTTCTTTGCCGATTTATGTAAAAAAGTGGTGATATAGACCGGCCCCCAAGATCCACTGATTCGACGCCTCCCAATTTCATCTTATGGGGGTACTTATAAAAAGTGTACATCAACGATCCAAGTACAACTTCGATGCTTAAGGACAACATTACAAACAAAATTGCTGAATTTACACCAAAACGCTGCAATATTATTGGAAATTCTTGTGCGTAAAAGAGCACGCATTTGCACCACGGTCAGAGGCACTCACTTGACCGACATCGTATTCCAAAAAAAGAACACTGAAAAATTAATTATATACTATAAAATTATGTACAGTCTGGAGTAAACCTGTGTCACAACGAACATGCCAATTAACTCGGTCCTTAACTAGCTGCATTTGCACACTTCAAGTTGGTTAATGTCGGTTTCTGCTGAATTTTATTTATTTATAGGGTGAGGTCTTTCAACATGTCTATGTCTATGTCTACCAATGGAAGACAGCGTGAATTGAAATCACGTTGTGATGAAGCACTGTTATCCTAGCCAAGTCCAAAACATCTGAAACATCCAATGAGGAGTTCAGGTCGTAAAGATCTCCTTGGTAGTTCGAGTAGGAGCTTTGCTACTAAATTGGGTTCTTAGCCTGCAAAAACAGGGATTTACAATAGTATAGTTCTTCATTGGATATTTGGCGTGGTGTAGTTGTCAAAAAGAAGAGAAAGAAAAGATCTAAAAATGTATATTTTTAGATCAAAAAATGTATATTTTTAGATCCTAATGTTTTTATACTGTGTTTCGATTTCAAGATAACAAATCAGTACATTTTTTATGAGATGTCATATTCTCATAAAAAATTTACTGATTGTTATCTTGAAATCGGCTGCTAGTTAAAATGCGGCCGGTCGTTTGTCGAATTTCATCAGACCTAATTCAATTATTAGTCCAGATAATGCCCAGATAGCGTAACGATACTGAACTCAGATTATTATCATTTTTCATTAGGCGTATGCAATCTCAAGCGAAATGTTGAAACGGCACAGCCGTTTGTGTAACTAAACTCCGAAGCAGCATCAGTTTTTAAGAAGCAATCTTTTTTGAATGTCTGGTAAGGTGTCATTTATAGGGTTGTTGTTAAAGTGTATGAATTAGTATAAGCCATGGAATATAAATTTCATTTTAATAATAATCCATCTTTCTTACCTTTGTTGACTTAAGCCAACACGGTTCACTTATTACTATCCCATTGTGTTGAGTCCCAGAAACTAGGAGCTGTCACTAGTAATAACAATCACAAGAAACCATACAATGAAACCAACTCTTTAAGATGGCAACATCTGAAGAAGAAAAGGTGTGTGCAGACCAACACTTCATTTTGTCTGTCACTCACCAAGTTTCAGTCTTCTCTCTCTCCAAAATTCCATTACAAAATCTCTTTATGGTTTTAAAGACATCAAGACGAATGAAAATAAAATAAAATAAAAAATAAAATGTTATCAAAAATGTGGTAAAATTTACCGCAAAAAGGCTCACTCTCTTATCCCTTAAAAACCTATTCATTCCCTCTTTTCTTTGTGGTCGAAAACCGGAATTATGAGGAAGTGGCGTGCAGCCAGGGTTCTATCACTGGCCCACGACCTTCAGATCTGGTAATGCAACCAATAGCAGGTATACGGAGTGTGATAGACGAGTTCACTAAGGAGATTTACAACTTTGTTCGGTGAGCCCAACAACTTTGTTTCAGAAGCCTAGAGCCCTACCCAAAAATAATGTGAAGATGGCACCCGAATGGAAATCCCTGACCCCAAAATCTGCACGCGAAACCACCAACATAGTTCGCGAACATTTTTTTTTTTTTACAGTTCATCTTTTCCTCCTTCTTTAAGCCCACTGCTTCGGAGAAAGTGCGGTGCCCTCCTTTCTTCCTTCTGATATGTAATCTTCTCCACGATAGTTCGGGATTCATATTGCTCGCGGGGCAAATGTTTGATTGACGGAAAAAAGTTGTCCAGGATTGACACCGGGATTTTCCTATGGAAAACCGGTATTGGTATATCCAATTTAAATGAGCAAGTGTGAGGTGTCTGGCAGCGATAGCACACGTTGGGGAAATACCTGACGTCGTTGGTAATTAGTGTGAACACGAAACACGAACCCACCCCACACGCTGAATGAATGGGGCTCTCGTAGTCCACTTACGAGAAGTTACGAATCTTCGGGTGAGCGATCTATGGTTGACAGATCGCTCACATGGAATTTCGTAGCATGCCGATTTTCACAATGAAGGCCCCTAGTACGATTTTCACATCGTATTCCGGACAGACTGTGTAGGCTCCGTCCAGGACGTAAAATTCCTCCTTGATAGGGTCATCAGTCTTATCAGCAGGGGCCTGTTGCAAAACGTTGCTCAGTTCGAATCATAGCCATGCGATCACTAACCGGCTTAAAGTCTGATTATTCTTGACCTTAGTCGGCTCTCCACTTTTTTTAGATACATTTTTATTTTGAACATTCTCCTATAGAGAAAAAGATATTGCTTTCGTGAAAATGTTCGACCTCGATTTTAACATTACGATAATAGCGGAACACGAAAAAGTAGTTTTTGATATACCCGTCGGCCCGTCTGTCCGTCTGTCCGTAATGGTCTCTCCAGCTCTATTTGCCATGTCAGTGTGGCTTTTACACTGATAGCGCAAATTCCTTCTTCGTTGCTTATAAAGCTTAATGGTAGCTTTATAAGCAGCTCTAGTGAAATTAAGAGATACACCTTCCGCATTGGCCTGGACAGTCTATAGTAATTGCAGTCTTCTGACATCGCATTTTCTCACTGTATTATGACAATTACTGTTTACGGCAACAAGCAAATGATCCGAGTCGATATTAACTATTTTCCGAAAGCACTAGCTATTTCCCTTTTATTTAATAACCTAGCATTATTATAAAATTGTAATTCGGGGGTCTCTCATCTGTTTTGTCAAGAAACAAGGAAAAGTTTTCGGTGATGTTTTTCCTCTTGGAATTGGTGTTGACTCAGTTTGCCTTTAAACTATAACACTTCTTTTAGAAGTCACTCATTAAGCTTACTACAGAACGCGGCTTAATAAATGTCCAACTTCTGTTTGCCTGGTCCCTCTCAAGGTATTTCCTGGATTGCGATAGTATCTGCTTTGTAGCTAAGGGGCTCTGCTATAACTTCCGACTAATATTTCATACAAAAGGGTAAACGATGGCCACGTAAAGTTTAAGAATCGTTTGCCGTTGCATATTCGTTTGATGAGTTATTACCATTTAACATTGATACTTGGTTACTATACGGCTGAAAGTAGTATATATATGTTTTTAAACATTACTATGCTGGTCACACTAACTGATAACTTAACACTCAATTGATTATCATTTACCACACTGAAATTTTTAAATAATCAGCAGGTTTGTAGATACTTTAGCTGTTTAGTGTTTACCGATAGCAAAAGAGACATTCACCTCAGTTTCCGTTTTGATTTTAAACGCGCAAGTGCTTGTACGTGTTAAAAAAAAAAGATGCTGTGTCTGCTGCTAACGTTATTGGGTTTTGTCGGAATATCCTTAGGATTATTCTACGTCTTTTTGGTATGGAACTTTGACTTCTGGAAGAAACGTGGTGTTAAGGGACCCAAACCCACTGCCTTCTATGGCAGTCTGCCCAGCACGATCAATCAGAAGCGCAATGTAGTCTATGATATTATGGACATTTATAAGTAAGAAGGGGGGAAACGAGTTCTTAAACTGGTGTTTACTGAAAAAAACACATTTTCACAGACAATACCGCGATGATGAAAATTTTGTTGGTATCTACAACATTCGGACACCGCAGTTAATGGTACTAGATCCGAAATTGGCGCAGGATATCTATGTGAAGAACTTTAAGAACTTTTGTGATAACGAATTCTCAACATGGGTAGGTTCGGACTACTATATCTAACGAAACATATTTAAATGTATTCACGTTCCCAGTTTGACGAGAGCAATAGTAAAGTATTTTCGCAAAATCCGTTTGTACTGCGTGGTGAACAGTGGAAAGATCGCCGTCAGGATATTACCCCAGGATTCACGCCCAGCAGGGTTTGTTATGAAGTCTAAAGATAGTGTGAATTTAGTTGATTTTGCTTCTTCAAGATTAAAGCCGTTTACCCAGTGACTCAGCAAGTCTGTGAAAAGCTGGTAAAGTTTATTCGAGAAAAGTGCAAAGACGTCAGCGATGGAACCGATGTCAAGGATGTAAGCAAAAAAAAATATTTCATTCATTCATGGAACTTTGAATTTTCATTCTTTGCGATTGTTTTTAGATAAGTTTACGTTATACATGCGATGTGGTATCAGATTGTGTTCTGGGAATCAATGCAAAGAGTTTGACTGATAATCCAACACCGATTCTGGACAAGTCTAAGACAATGTTTCAAAGCACAATCCAGTTTACGGTGTTTGCATTCTTTGCCGGACTCTGGCCAAAAATACGAGATCTTTACAAAGTCCAATTCTTTAAGAAGGAGACTGAAGATTTCTTTTGCGATCTAATGTTTTCGGCGTTTGATTTGCGCCGAAGACAGAAAGTAGATCGTGTGGATTTCTTGAATTTCATGCTGCAGCTACAGGATAAGAAAAATCTATCTAACAGTGAAATTGCATCGCATTCGATGACGTTTTTGCTGGACGGTTTCGAAACATCGGCTTCGGTGATTGAACATTGTCTTTATCAGGTAAGTTGGAACATAAATTATCATGATTTAAGAATAATGATCTTGGTCTTTCTTTACTGCGACCGACATCGGGCTTTGAATCGCAGACTCTGTGAGTCTGTGTATAGGAATGTATACCAATAGCAGAACCTGCTCTACAATAGTCTGACCAGGTCTGCGTCGCTGTGTAGCTTGTAAAGTTCATGGTTTAATCTTCGTCTCAATAGCCCATCAACAAAACCGTGACCGAAAATTTTAGCGAAGAATATTTCGCTCAAACGAACAATGATTTCTTCATTTACTATTGATACGTCCCATGCTCCGTCACCGGAAAGCATGTTAGTGATGATCAGGGTCTTATATAGGATCTCCTTAGTAGTTCAATTGCTTTACTGCAAAATTGCTATCTCAGCTCGAAGATATGGCGTATGGTAAGGGTATTTCTTATGATTGCCAATAGCGGCGCCGAGCTAGACAAAGTCCCTTACATCCAAAGTTGTAACTGTCTAGGCGGTGGAAAGCGATTTCGACATTTTTTTCCAGAAGTGGTTCTTCCAAATTCACAGCATCGATTGTACCTTGTTCATCTTGATAGGATTCTTATCGGTCTCTGTTTGCTGTCTTCAACGCGTTACAGTTTGATAAAACTTACGAATATCATTCCTGGAGCGGCACAACCTCTACAAGGCTGCAACAAGGTAGTGCTTTTATATATTGTTTACTTTTCCAGCTGGCCAAATACCCTAAGGTACAAGAAAAACTACTCAGAGAGATCTTATCAAATGCGAATGAACAAGGTGAACTGGATTTTGAGAAACTAAACGACCTGATTTACCTCGATCAGTGTATTCATGGTAAGTATACATTTTACGTGTGCTAAAATTCATCAACAAAATGCGTATCTTTTCAGAGAGCATCCGTATCATACCACCTCTACCCTTTGCATTGAAACTGTGCACCCAGCCGTGTGAGTTAACCAATAAAAATGGCAAGAAAATAAAAATAGCGCTCAATGACACGGTCATGCTGCCTATTTATAGCTTTCATCATGATGAAAGTTTCTTTTCGAAGCACAATGAGTTCATTCCCGAGCGTTTCGATCCTGAGAACGGAGGTATCAAAAAATTCCGTGATATGGGTGTTTTCTACCCATTTGGTGATGGTCCAAGGCAATGTCTGGGCATGCGTTTCGCATTGGCACAAATTAAGGCGGGTTTGGTTGAGATTGTTAAGAATTTCAATATAAAATTGAATCCTCGAACCAGAACCGATAATCAACTTCGAACAAGCTTTTTCACTGCATCGTTGGAGGGTGGAGTTTGGCTAAACTTTGAAGAAAGAAAGTAGTTTCGAACCGATATCCATTTGAATTAATATAATAAATGAAATTACATAGGACCGTTAGTTTTATACTCTTAAAATCTTTCCAATTAAATACATAAAATTTGCAAGTCTTATTTGAGGCAAGATAATTGCGTGTTTTTTTTAATTTACTTTTCACAGGAGAGGCGAACGTATATAACGTTAAAGGAGCTCCCTGAGAAGATCCTTGCAGATGTGTTTGTTAAATGTTGTTTGTGAATGGTTTGAAATGGTAGGCAATCCGAGTTCATGAAAAGATAAGCGTTATCAGTATCACACGTTTGTTCCTTACAAACTCTAACTTACAGATACTATGTGGCGACTGTACTGTGTGCATTTAGTACTGAAGCCATCTCTTCATTTTCCCAGACGGCTGTGGAAAGATTTATATTTTGGACTCAACGGAGTGTTCTGTCTGTTCGTGACGAACCGAACCTTCCAATTCGCAATCGAAAAAGTGGTTTAAGTGTGGATGAATCATCATAACACCGTTTTCTGCAAAAAGACCTACAGCTATACCCCTATTAAATTCAATTGATTCGAGAACAATGGTCCCGGAATATCAGTCAGAGGCTTGACTTCGGAAAACAGGCAATCGAGAAATTTTTAACATCACGATAGCTTCTCCTGTACGCACGGTACATAGTATTGCGTTTTAGCTGCTCAGATGGGCTGTAAACTTGACGAAGTGCTCTATAAGTAAGGCAAACAGAGAGCAAATTTTGGAAATAAATTTCTATCTACGATTTGTAAACATTGTTCTGGTGTAAGTCTTTCCATGGTGATTTGCCAAAGTAAAAAAAAAGAGAAACACACTTCATTCGTATGACAGTTATTCCTGTCGAGAACTCTTCTATACCTCTAAGAAAGACACCTTTTATAAGACAAAATCTTCGGATCCATCTTCGTTAAATTTAAAATTCGTGGGAATATTAATTTCAGATTCTTGTGTTTACAATTTCAAAAGATATATGCAAATCCTTTTTTTAATAATAAACATAACTCTTATCTTTCTACTGCTATCAACGCACTGATAATAAAAATAGCATTTCACATTGCAATGTGACCAGTGCACATATTATGTATTTTTGAACTTATTATCTCATAATGTCGACTTTTTGTTTAATATTTTATTTGTATTCCTTATTATGCAATTAGAATTCGGAAAAGCACTTCTAAGACCTAATATAGTTATATTCTACAAAAGGTTAAATTCGGCTCAGGTGTTAAACGAGGCCTATCCCTGCCGGTCGGTAAGATACCACCATCACCATCATGATGTAGCTTGCGAGAAGTAAATAGTATTTACTACGCTTTGGAGTTTTATAGATGAGCCGGTTCCAAAAAGACGACACATTCGAATATTCCATGGTAGACGAACAAAATATAAGACAAACTAATACGAAAACCAAGACCATTAAAACTAAATCTGGTAGCCTTGATATTATATGATGCATTTTCCCCAAATCACGATCAACCAGCGATGCTGTTTCATCCAACATCCGAGTTTCTATTTAAACCCAATTCGTATTTTATTAGGAAGACAAAGCAAACCATAATATATTCCAGATATTCATAATAACTTTGAAAATATCTACAAGTACTATTTGTTTTTTTTTAAACTTTTCTCAAGTGAGGCGAACCTAAAGGGTGTCTCATTGTTGAGCAGTTATTTAATAATAATGAATCAGCTACAGTTCGCAATATTGGTACAAAATATGGCCGCCATATTGATTTAAAACCATCAACTGTGAAGAGAATCATTGCAAAATTCAGGTAGACTGGAGCAATTAGTGATCTTAGAAACTCCAGGTGTCCTGTCACTAGTCGCTCAAGAGAAAACATCAAAGCAGTTCGCGAGAGTATTGCTGACAGTCCAGGAACATCAATTCGGCATACCGTACAGTGGTGCCGTTTTAGTGACTTTGTTGCTATATCTAGCGGAATTTTCAAAATTTTAGTGACAAAAATTAGTTTTTGTTAATTTTCTAGTGACTTTTTGAAAAAAAAAAAGTTTTTACCACGAACACTACTAATTTCTTTATTTTTTTGCGTGTTGCAAAGTTTGTTTCGACTGGTTGGAAATTTTGGATTTGCGAATTAATAAAAACTTAATTTAGTAAGTTTGTGTTTTTAATTCGTTTTCTTTTCTTTGAAATATGAATAGCAAGATATTACATTTTTTCTAAGGGAAGAAGTTTCGCGTTAAAAAAAAACGCTGCGGGTGTCAATACTTATAAAGAATTATTCTAACTTGCTCGAACTGTAATGTCACTTCCATATTCAAATGCCGAAGTCGAACGCATTTTAAGTATGATGAACAATTGAACATAGTTAAGAACAAGTTGAGAAATAAAATGTCGAAGAAAAATTTGAAATCATTTATTCTTCAATATAACAATTTTATTAAAATTGAATTTTTTTCATTTGCAGTGAACATTTTTTTCTAGTGATTTTTAAAAAAAATAAGCATATCTAGTGGATTTTCGGAGTCGAGTTAGTGACTCTTTTTAAAGATTACGGCAACACTGACCGTAGTCAAGAATTGAGCATTTCGAGAATCTCTCTACAGCGAATACTCACACCAAAGACTTGAAAATTCATATGCTTACAAAGGTCGATTGACTCAACAACAGAAGACTGCGAACTATACAGCGCAAAGAGAGTTCGTTAAATGGATTTTGGAACAACAAGTGGATGGTGATTATACGAACAAAATCACCTTCAGTGATGAAGCTCATTTTCATCTTGATGGCTTCGTTAATCTTCAAAATAGTCGCATTTGGGGTTTAGAAAACCCACAAGTAATGGCTAAAACACAACCACGCTTTGGAGCTTCGCTTTATCAACGTTACGCCCAACTGCTTTGCGCACGCTTTGACATATTTATTTTCTCAGCAATTTCAACTTCTGCTACAAAAATGGGGGAA
The DNA here is from genome assembly GCA_932526625.1 of Rhingia campestris. Classification (NCBI taxonomy): domain Eukaryota; kingdom Metazoa; phylum Arthropoda; class Insecta; order Diptera; family Syrphidae; genus Rhingia; species Rhingia campestris. The sequence continues at coordinate 45,995,546 of OW052182.1, read as the reverse complement.
TAATTAAAATCTTTGCTAAAAATATCGTACTCCACAACCTTCTCAGAAAATAATCAAGAAAACAACAACAAATATTTTGACAATTCACATTTTTTCCAACCTTTGCTTTGCCAAAGACGCTTTTCAGCATCGTTACGTTAAGATTTTGACGTGGAAACTCAACGCCAGGCAAAGCTAAATTGGGATAGATAACATTGATTTCATATGGTTGAAAAAGGTACGTCAGCCAACGCAACGCACCAAAGCGTGATTGTGTTTCAGCCATAATTGTTGAGAAAGAAATGCATTCTTAACGCGTGACTGTTTGGTTCGGATTTTGGGCGGGCAGCATTACCGGACCATTCTTCTTCGAAAATGCATTTCCTTATCGTGAAAGCGGCCGTTTTGCGATCAGAATTGACCATCCAGATCTTGCGATTTAACGCCATTGGTCATTATACCCTATCCCATAGGGGTATATTAGTTTTGATACATAGTTTGTAACATAGAGAAATAATTTAGCTATATATACCTCAAAGTATATGGATCGACTCAGAATCGATAGCTGAGTCGATTTAGCCATGTCTGTCCGTCCGTCCGTCCGTACGTCACCAGTTTTTGGGCCTTAAATTTTGAGCTAGAAGGATGAAATTTGGTACACGTGCTCTTTGTTGCTCCCAGCAGAACAAGTGTAAAAATTTTTGAAATCCGCCCACTGCCACGCCCCCTTTTTAGAAAAACGTATTTTTTGGCCAAACCATAAGGAATTTTGAAAAACTTTCTGAACAACATATTTAGACAATCTGAATATCTGTATTTCGTTTATATAAAGTTTTTTGCCACGCCCACTTTTTGGGGGCGTTTTTAATAAAAAACGTTTTTCGGTCAAATTTTAAAATTTTCTAAAAAACTTTTGATGCAGAATCATTAGTAATATAAATATGAACATTTCGTCAATAGACCATTTTAACCCACGCCCACTTTTTGGGGGCGTTTTTATATAAAAACCATTTTTATACCCTACCCTTTTGTAGAACCGTAAAAGTTTTTTATAAGCAGTCTGAAGAATTTGTTGTCACCATGTCATATTCTTAATTTTATCCACATCGTGTTTTTAGCCATGTCCACTTTTTGGGGATTTTAGTTTTACAGATAGGATGGGATAGGGTATTCAACGATCCGCACAGTGGATTGTAGCCTTCACATATGTTTTTTCTTTGGCTTTCTTTTAGTGAACTATCTTTTTACAAGCCCACGATTACCAACGCCTTGAAAGAAGAAATTAAGAGGTGTATTTAAAAAAAATTAGCTTCATTTGTACGAAACGGTCACAGAAAATTTTAATAAAAGAGTACGTATTTGTCAGCAAAGCCGTGGCAGCCATTTATTCGATGTGCCTTTCCATACATAACCCCAACTATACCTACACTCTATGAAAAAAAAATTAAGCTTTCTAATTAAAAAAACTGTATTTGCCTGAATTAGGGTACAGCCTTTATAACCTCCAAAAAGTGGCCTTAAATGCCTGTAGATATTTACTGATTTTCCTCTTGAAATGTTTTAGTTTTGTTATTGCTAGGAAGAAGTCTTCTGGATGTTCGTTCCATTGTTTGCTCAAATTGTAACAGAAATGCTTTTGGTACTGTCCTGTTCGTGTCATTGTTACATGGACAGTGTGCTTATAAGCTGTTACTGCTTGTCATGTACGTCATTGAAATTTAAGAAATCTAGAGATGATTTCACTGTTCCGAACATCTGCATATAACATCCTGTAATAAAGAGAGATACATATATCCTACAATTCTTCGATAAGCCAAGGTTGCAGTTGTAAACATTTCCAAAATCCGTCCAATCCCAATCCAATTTTCAGAAAAAACGCCGGTTTTGCTTAAAACATAAGGAGTTTTTTTTATAAATTACCGATTCTAGATCGATAGTATATAAAAACAGTGTTATTTTGCTTATTTCATTTATATAGACAAAGTTTTTAGCCACGCCCAATGTTTGGAAGCGTATTCTTTAAAAAATCGGGTTTAGGTAAATGTTTAACAAAATTAGTTAACAAAATTCAAACTTTATACAAGGGCTATATTATATTCTACATTTCGTCATTTGTATCACACTCAATTTTCGGAAATGCTTATTTTAAGAATCCGATGGGATGGGGTGTTTCACAGTTAGCTTATCAAATTGAAGCCTCCTTATATGTTTTAATTAGATATTACGTGAGTGTGTGTAATATTCTTAAGTACAATGAAACCAATATCAATTTCACAAATGTTTACTTGTATTTCACAACATAGTGAATTTTATTTCATCGATTGTTCAAACCTAAACCTCTATCTCCCTATTGTTTAATCAAAAAACCGATAAGAAAAATTTCTTGAGTAGCAATGTGACCATCATTATTTTTGAAACAGTGAAATAATGAGAACAAATCCACAGTTATACGTAGCTGTATATTGAAGCAGCATTACATTTCGAATTATTTAATATAATGTAGGAAAAAATCGTGTCAACGAATGCCATATTCATGTCAAGTCAAGTCCGGGTCCGGGTCCCGACCATTTGATAGTCTCTGTTTGAGACAAGGTATATCCTTTTCGATGCATGTTGATTTCAGTCATCCAAGCGGACTATCATTCGCGATCGCATGATCCTTAAACCAGAGATTCGGTCGTCCTTATCTTCTCTGGCCTTAAGGCCTTCTGCAAAATCAACATAACGCGTGAGCCAAATTTCTTTTAAAAAATGAAATAAATTGAACAAAATTTCATTTTTTATATATTATGGCTTAATTAGTAAGAGCAAACATTCTCATTAATTATGGAACACAACGTCGTTGAAGTCGCTGCCTCGGCTGGCTTTGCAGTAGCACATACTGTCACTCCGATTTTCCAAGACCTTGTTGATGTCTTCGGGCAGTATCTCACGGATTCCTTGGATGATATTGGCTTTATGCGCTTAAATCGTTTCCGGATTGTTGGCCCTTCCCGGTTCCCCACAAAAAAAATCCAAAATGGTCAATAGGCAGCACCGAGTGATAATACAGATGAATAAAAATTTGGGAATTTTGTGCTCAACAGTTCGATTGTGTCATGGGCTGTGTGGCATGCCGCGCCATTCAGCATAAACCAGACGTCGCCCAAATTTATGTCTTCAATTTAAATTTTTTTTTCTCTAATTTGCGCGCACTCAAGGGGCTATGAATACCCTTTAAAATGTTTTACCATAGTACAAGTTAGTGAAGGGGAAGACAGAGAGTGATATGAAAGATTTTGGATGTACTGGAGACTTAATCCATGTGTGGTGTCCGAACTAACTTCGGGGAGTCATTGTTTTTTTTTTCGTTAAATTTGCAGAGCTTTCAAGATGTTGTATACTCTTAGGCGTAACTACCGACATTTTTTTATTTCTTTGAATAAAAGTTTCATGAATTTTGGCTGTGATTGAATGCGCAACCTTCCACTTAATAGGCGAACGGTTTACATGGCTCTGTAATGCACACCGTTGACCGAAACGTTTTTCCAAGCCAATTTTTGAAGAAAAATGGTCCAATGATTTCCAAGCAATTTTTGAAGAAAAATGGTCCAATGATGCCACCATTCCACAATCCGCACCAATCTGTCACTCTCTGTGGATGCCTCATCAAAAAAGATGATGAACCGCTGTCCAATTCAAGCTGATCTAAGGCCCAAACTGCGAAGCCACCACACCACAATCCGCATCTTCAAAACCCTTTTTTTAAATCGCACAGTTTGGACTACACAGCACGCAACCGTTCTTGAATTGCACGGATTTGAATTGCTTAACAATAAGTGCAAGTGTTGATAACAAGACGAAAAACAGCAACACTATTAACAGCCTGGTCAGAATGGCACGGAATACCCGTCCTGGTGTCCCAGGTGAACCTGTTTGAGCTGCATAGGTTATTTAGGAATCTCAAGGGTAAGTCAGTCCCCTTGAACAGAGATGGTGGCGGATGAACCGAAATGCCAACGGCTGTGCTATATCGCGTAGATTATACTGATGGCCCCGTTTCCTAGGGGTATGTAATAAGTTGGAACTGACCCTCCATGATATAATTAAGGATTGCTTCTACGAGCTCCTTGACAAAACCTATGAGCGACTACCAAAGTACGATGTTAAAATCGTGCTGGGAGATTTTATCGCGAAGGTAGGAAGTGAAGACATCTTTAGCAGTATTGTCGGAAAATATAGCCTACACGACAACACGTCTGGTAACGGACTTAGGCTAATTGACTTCGCTACGGAACGAAATGCCACCTTAGATAGGGCACGGTTTCCCCACCTCGATATCCATAAGGGATCTGGCGACCGCCAAGATCAACGAACAGTCAACCAAATTGATATCATTTGGTATAGATAGATAGACGATAGACAAGAGGCACACAGCCAGTATTTTGGATATGCGAACATTCGATTCGTACCACTACCTTGTTGCAGCCAAGGTACCATATCCACTACCAAACAACGAACCAGAAATACTGTGAAAACATTTAATGTCGAAAAACTGCAATCTTAAGAGACCGCCAAGGCCTTCGCGCCTCTTGATTAACACCATACTACCAGCATCGAATGTCAAAAACAATGACAACGATGCCAACAAGCCATTAGATATACGGCAACTGATGTGCTAGGTTTCTCGCGCCCACCAGCCATAAGCTCTTGGTTTGATGAGGAATGACGTAAGATGGTGGCAGTCAAGAACGAGGTCTATAAGGCTTAGCTTCAGGTGAAGACGAGAGCTGCCATTAAGCTCTATAGACAGAGAAGAAGGGAAGAACACCGTCTTTTCAGAAAGAAGAAAAAAGAGCAATTAAACGAGCGATCGAGGATATGTAAACGACCAATATGTAAAACGTCAAAGCCAAGGATACAAGTATGAAACAGAATCCTGCCGATATGAATAAGTAAAAATATGGTAGTTAAGACACAGTCGATGCTGATGATATGGAAGAACCATTTCTGCAGACTGTTGAAAGGCGATGACAAACAACATGCTGCTGTCAGGCAGAACGAACCATTCAATATTAGCGACGACAGCGAAAAATACCAACCACCCGACCAAAGTGAAGTGAGGAAAGCATTATCTAAACGCCGGAAATGACGGCCATCCAGAAGTCGGACGCAGTAGAGGTCTAGAGGAAGACCTCGCCTTAAGTGGAACGCACAAGTAGAAACCGACCTCAATCAACTTGGAGTGCGCAAATGGTTAGATAAGAATGGATAGATAGGTTGAGGCCCAGTTTTGGGATTTTGGTTATCAAGATTTTTTTTTGGATTTATTATTTTCAGGATTTTGGGTTTTCGGGATTTCGGATTTACGGGATTTAGGGTTTTCGGGTTTTCGGAATTTTTGGTTTTCCCGATTTTGATCTTCGCGATTTTGGGTTTTCGGGATTTTAAGTGTTTGGTTTTTCGGGATTTTTTAGTTTTTGTATTTTTGGTTTTCGGTATTTAAAGTTTTCGAGATTTTGGATTTTCGGGATTTTGAGTTTTCGGGATTTTAAGTATTTTCGGGATTTTAAGTATTCGGAGTTTTGGGTTTTCGGGATTTTGTATGTTTGGGTTTTTTGATTTTTGGGTTTTCGGTATTTCGGGACTTTCAAGACCTTCACTATTTTAGTGATACGTATACGTATCTGGTATTAAACATTTACATTGTATGCGAGGTACCACGCTCATTTTCTTCTTTACTACTGTGGCTTTAAAGGTAATCCAGATTTTTTTTTTTTTGAATGGGAGGGGCCATGCCAACTTTCTCGATTCCGCCCATTTTTTGTATGACGACTCAAAACCACAACCAATATGCCTGGACGAAATTTCAATACTCTCACTATTATAGTGTTCCAGATATATGAAATTAATTATTTACTAAATATTTGAGGTTCTATGAGCACTTTACCGGAAATGCCAAGCCCCCTTGAGATATCGAAAATAAAAAACTATTGCCTATTGCACCTTCGAGATATTCAGCTAGGTCCTGTGAGAATTTTGAGAAAATCGGTCTAGTGGTTTAGGAGGCTATAGACTTCAAACAAACCAATAAAAAGTCGTGCACCTACCGCTGGGTTTTCTGGGTACAGAACTGAGTTTAGCAAACTTCCAAAATCAAAAGAAGAAATATAAGATTTGTCCGTCATCAATTTCATCAATTTATTTGCTATGTCTTAAGCTATGATGCCCAAATGAAGTATCTATTAGCAAGTAGACTTTGAGTCACTGTTGGTAAAGTACCAAATAATGTTGGTCACACTGACTTATCTCTCGACACTGAGAAGATTTATAGCAGCGTCAATAAAACAGTAATCAGAACGCCAAGACGTTAGGTGTACAGCGATAACGAAAAACACCGACACTTCAGTTTATGTTTTCACATCAAACGACAAAGTGTTTTCTAGTGGTCGATGAACAAAAATGTTTTGCTCGCTGTTCTGCACAATTGGCCTTGTCGGAATATCCTTTGGATTATTCTACGTCTTTTTGGTATGGAACTTTGACTATTGGAAGAAACGCGGACTGCCTTCTATGGCAGTCTACCCAGCATGGTCAATCAGAAGCGAAATGTCGTCTACGATCTGAACGACATTTACAAGTACATAAAGGATTACATGCCCTAGACTGGTTACAACTCTTAGAAAATTAATTTCTTTTAGACAATACCGTGACGATGAAGATTTTGTCGGAATCTACAGCATTCGGACACCGCAGTTGTTGATACTCAATCCCAAAATGGCACAAGATGTATACGTGAAGGACTTTAAGAACTTTACAGATAATGAAACTTCAACATGGGTAAGTGTATAGATACAAATTATCAAGTGACACAAAGTGTGAATTACTTTTCCGTCTTTATCCGTCTCCAGGTTGACGAGAATAGTAGCAGAATAATTTCACAGAACCCGTTTATGTTGTGCGGCGAAAAATGGAGACAACGACGTCAGGAAATCACACCAGGATTCACCCCCACTAGGGTATGTCCTAAGTTATAAACTGTATTTTTACTTATTTAATTGACTATGTTTATTTAAGATTAAAGCCGTTTATCCTGTGACTCAACAAGTCTGCAAAAAGATGGTTAAGTTTATCCGAGAAAATTGCATACACAAAGGAGGCGATGGAATCGAAGCCAAGGATGTAAGTCTAAATATTTTATCCATCAATGGAATTGTCCTTATTTTATTCTTACGTATATAGATAAGTCTTCGTTACACATGTGAGGTAGTATCTGATTGTGTTTTGGGCATCGAAGCAAACATATTTAAGGACAATTCATCACGGATTCTCGACATGACTAAAAGTATGTTTCAAAATTCAATCATGTTCACGATCTATGCAGTCATAGCTGGACTCTGGCCAACAATACGAAAATACTACAAGGCGAATATATTTAAGAAGGAAATCGAAGATTTCTTTTGCAATCTTATGTTTTCGGCTTTTGAGATGCGTCGCAAGCAGAAGGTGGATCGGGTGGATTTCCTGAATTTCATTTTGCAGCTTCAGGACAAGAAAAATCTTTCTAACAATGAAATTGCATCGCATTCGATGACGTTTTTGGTGGACGGTTTCGAGACATCAGCCTCGGTGATTGAGCATTGTCTTTATCAGGTGAGTTGAATTATTGAAGATCGTTTTTTTAACAATGGGGTAACACAATTATGGTGACTTTTTTTAGCTGTTACGAATATGCTAAAGGGTCCATATCTGCTCTACAATTTCGATATAAATTTCTGATCTTATAATGATTTTGGTGCTACGTGATAGTATTAATCTAATGGTCTCGGTGCTAATGGTCTTCAAACTTGAATAGGTTTTTAGTTCTTTGAATAATATTTACAAAATAAGGTTAGCATTGATTTTCTTAAAGACGTTTTTATTTAAAAATAATTTTCTTTATTTGCCCACCATTTTTATTTTCGAAAAAACTCAGTCTCTTGATGAAATCTTTCATCCCTTTGATGTTCATCAATTATCTTGCTCAAAGTATACCTAATGGGCCTGCGCACACGAGTATGCTTCAACCGGTTGAACGTCATGTTTGTTGGTGGGACGGGTGAGGAGGGAGCACAGTTTGAGAGGCATTGGAGAGCAATTTTTCACCCAAAATTAAGTGGTTGAAGAGGTTGAATCTACCAACACATGCATTCGTTTCTGACAGTTGTGGTATTAAAAAAAAATACGGCGGCTAGTTCGGTGTTAATCGAATTACACATACATATAAAGTTTGGTATATTACACAAAATTCAACCGGTTGAACATATTCCCGTGTATTTGGAAAGTAACCATAATGACTACGGTTGAAGCATACTCGTGTGCGCAGGCCCAATGGTAGTAACCAAATTAAACGAGAAGGCTTACTTTAAAGTGCGATATGCCTTTATACTTTGTACAAGATAATTGAGGAACATTAATTAAAGGGATTTAAGATTTCATCAAAATAAAATAAAATAAACAAGTATTTTTTTCGCTAGGTAAATGTCGTAGTGTAGCTCGAAGTGTTCATCGCTTCAAACGATTTATAAAAAATACGCTGGAAAGTACTAAGGATTCATCCTCAATGATTTAATCCTTGGGTCTATTTTTATCGATTCTATTTATTTCTAAAAATCTTCTTTTCATCTCCTTTATACCGCTTTCCCAGCAGGTCTAATCACCACCTGCAGCGTTGCCCTCTTAAATGATTATGGATGTCAGCATAGCAGGTTCACCTGCTATAACACCATTCTCCGCATATCGCCTTAGTACCGAATGACAGCTTCATATCGCCTTAGTGCTGCTTACTACAGCTTCCTCTATCCACCAATCGAGGACGCTCTCAGTAATGGCCCAACCCCCTAGGGAATGTTGAACCATCAAAAACACTGGGCACGTATCAGTTCTGCTTTCTATTGCATGTTGTCAATTTGATTTGACAATTTCATTCGCCTTCCTCACATACGTATGGATATTTTGAAGATAGCCCCTTCCGTATTATTTATTCCTGACATAAGTATTATTTGTTGCAACACGTGATTGAAGAAATCGCAAATTTTAAAAATATTTGCAGTAAAATGTTCCATTAATTGACTGCTTTATGAAATATAAAATATCCAGTTATATTCCATGTATCCAATTATATATATTACACTCTTCGTTCTTGAGAAAACAGTACTTCCCCATACTGCGTGTACTGAAAAATTAAAATCATTTTTCATTTAAAAACTTGACAATATTGTAAGATCTTATAGTCGTCAAAGCACATCTTTACAATTTTTTTTATAAACCCAAGGCCTAATAAAATATGCAAGACATTTTTTAACGTTATCTACCTCTTCTATTATAATTTCCAGTTGGCTAAATACCCTAAAGTTCAAGAAAAACTGCTCAAAGAGATCTTAAGCAATACAAACGATCAGGGAGAATTAGACTTTGAGAAACTAAACGACTTGACATACCTCGATCAGTGTATTCATGGTAAGTAAATATTCCACATGAGTCAACCTTCTTTAACAACACGATTACCTTTTCAGAGAGCATCCGGATCATACCACCTCTAACCTTTTCAATAAAGCTTTGCACTCAGCCATGTGAGTTAACCAACAAAAATGGAAAGAAAATAATTTTGGGACTCGATGACATGGTCGTGCTGCCCGTTTATAGCTTTCACCATGATGAGAAATTCTTTCCTAACCCCAATGAGTTCATCCCTGAGCGATTCGATCTAGAGAATGGAGGTATCAAAAAATTCCGTGATATGGGTGTGTTCTACCCATTTGGTGATGGTCCAAGATTATGTCTGGGCATGCGATTTGCACTGGCGCAGGTCAAGGCGGGTTTGGTTGAGATTGTTAAAAATTTCAACATAAAATTGAATCCTAAAACCAGAACCGATAACTACATGGATGCCGGCTTTATAATTGCTTCGCTTGAGGGAAAGGTTTGGTTGAACTTCGAAGAGAGGCAGTAGTGTTGAAAATAAAATAAAACTTAATAAAATGATTCGTTTTTGAATTTTTTTCTTACCAGAACATATACGAGGAACACTTACTATTTCATTTGAAATATAATTTGGTAGCAATATGTTTTAAAGAGAGACCATTTGAACTGCGCCAACTACAGAGGCATAAGTCTCCTTAACATCTGCCGTAATATGTGAACGCCTGGATCCGTTTACCAACAACCTGATCAGCCTATATGAGTGTGGTTTTAGGCTAGACAAGTCTACAACTGATCAAATCTTCCCACTTCGGCAGAGACTGGACAAAACCTAACACCTTATCATTTCATAGCGGCATACGACAGCATTTATAGAGACAAGCTATACAGAGCCATGTCTAGTTTTGGTATACTTGGTTATTCTTATACAGAATGGCAATGTTATTTTTCAGGGTAATTGGAAAGGCATGTTGGTTAAGGCCCAGGTTCATTCCGGACTGTAGAACTTAAGTATGTAAGTATGCAATTTTTGCAGTAGTGTAATAATTATATGATTTACAATTTAATTTGAGAGAAAATTCACCAATTCGAATACACATCTTCGGTTCGCTATTTCTTCAATTAACGCTCAAACTTCTTAAATTCAAATAATTTATGAAATACATCTACTGTTCATTTTGTTGTGATTTTCACCCTCACGTAAATAAATATGTTTTTAAACGCCTAAAAGAAGGCTATGCACAATGAATATGCGAATGATCAAAGCGACAGACGACAGTACCGTCCCCATAAATATAACAACAAATTTGAGTAGAATTGTAAAGTCATCATCGTAGGAATAATGAAATACTCTTGTTCAAAACCACTCTTCTAAAAGACAGTCCCACATCTGCACACCAAGTTTTTTTAATTTGTCAAAAAGCAAGCAACGGCACGTCAAAAATTTACTTTTTCTCCGAAATTAATTACAGGAAACTTTAAAAAAAAAAATTTTTCCCGAAAATGCCTTAAATGATTTTTATAAAATTTCATAGTTTACTTAAAGTTGACCCTAAAAAAATATTTCTCTTGAATTGTAAGTAGGTATATCAGATGTAAATATAAGAATATTTTCTTAAAAAGACTATACCGTATATAAAATTCCATTTTTAGTGTTTCACATACAATTATAAAAATTGGAAAAGCTTAAATTGGCAATTATGTGAAAGTGGTTTGGTTGAAACTCCATATCAAATAAAAATATTAGTAAGATAGAGAATGAAACAAAATACCCTTATCTACATATAGCTATGTCCCGGAAATCACAAAAGAAAAATGGGAAAAATATTGTCTGAGAATTATTTGGAAAATAACCTAAAAAAATGAAAAGAAAACCGCAAAATTGAAAAAAAGGAAAAACACGTTTGAGAAGGTTACAATCCCTATCCCATCCTATTTTTAAAAAATATGTAACAAAAAAGTGGCAGTGACTAAAAACTTTATGGGTTTAATAATTTTTTTTTTATGGTTCGACAATATGGTTTTTGTATTACATATGTTATGGGGTAATGTATACAAATAGTTTTCAAAAGAAAACGCCCTAAAAAGTGGGCGTGGGGTTAAAATTATCTATAGACGAAATGAGTATATTACTATTACCAAAGTTTTTGCATCAAAAGCTTTTCGATTTTTTTTTTTAATTTTAGCGAAACCCGTTTTTTACAATTCATTACCGTGCGGCCAAAAATAACGTCTACCTGAAAAATTTTAACACTTCTTTTGTGGGGAAGAACAAAGAGTTCATGTACCAAATTTTATTATTCTATATCAACATTTAAGGCCTAGAAACTGATGACGTACGGACGGGCGGACGGTTGGACAGACATGGTTAAATCGACTCAGCTATATCTTCTCCTGAGTCGATCCATATACATATTATTAAGTATATCCAGCTAAATTATTTCTCTCTGTTACAAACTATGTATCAAAACGATTATACACTTAAACGGGATAGGAGATAAAAATAAGCGTACGAAAAGGCTACAATCCGTTGTGCTACAAAAGTATTTGCATCAAACGAGTTTTCAACATTCCTAAAAAATTTACCGAAAACAGTTTTTTTTACTGAAAACGTCCCATAAAAGACTAGATACAAATATTTATTAATTTTTTTGTTTATTTATTTAAGTTTACCATTACTTTTACTTTTATAAAATAAAAAAAATTGGGATTGACTCAATATAGTATTCTGAAACTATTTCCAAATTCTTTACCGTTTGACCAAAAACAACGTTTACTAGGAGCAACAAAGACTAGCTGTACCGCTTCGGGTGTTCAAAGAATGTAATTAGCTGCCAGAAATGTTCTAAATGTTGAATAAATAAGTTGGAATAAGTCACCTTAATATAGGTAAACACGTAAAGACCCAGCATTGTTGAATATAGAGTTTATTTAAGGATAGAGGAAAGTTTTGTTGATAGGCAGCTTTTTCCGTATTTCACTAAGGCTTTTGAAGATTCCTAATAAAGTATTCTGATAACCTGGTTATTGGCCAGCTAAGAGCCAACTTGGTTAGATATTAGTTTATACAGAAACGACATGCAGACCGATCTTGTCATTTTTGTTGTTTTCAAACACCTTGTACAGGCTAAAACAAGATGTATTGATGCCTGTACAAGATGTAAACTGACACAATTACACGTTTTGTCTATTGATACTCATATCTCTTAGAAGAATCCAATAAAAATAAAATTACTTGAACCGCTGAAATGAATAAATTTCAACCTGCTTATCTAGACTGTGAGATGGAATTCCCCGTCTGTTCTCCCCCATTCAGTACAAGGATACACAAATGCAACTGAACGTGGTAAAACATTTATTGACACTGAAAAACATAAATAAAAAAAATCCTAAACAAAATGATTTATAATATTATTTCGACTACATAAGCTGTGGACAGCTACAGCTTCACCAATTCTTGACTATTCGAATCGCATTCAATATCACTGGGATATCCTTCTCTTCCTGGATGTCCAACTTCATGAGATCACGTTTGGTGAGAATTTTAAAGACGTCCAAGTCGATTTCCTCCTTTCGAAAGACATCAATATATTTCTCCTGACCGATGTCCTTTAGAATTTGTTTTACCCTCGGACTCAGTGGCACTGGTGCGACACTTGGGGAATTTTTAAAGCACGTGAATCTCGAACGCTTACCACCAGCTGGTGAGCCTTTGCTGATTTTACAAACGTTGACAGGTGTGCGATCCAATGACTTGGGACTCTGACGTTTCGGTGTTAGGATTCTTCTCAAATTTTGCATGTAAGATGCTTTGCTGCCCATGGACTCTCGTGTTGGAGTTTTCTCTGACGTCACAACGATATTGACCAAGCATGGTTGGTGCTTTGGGGTTAATTTTGCATTTGACAGAAGATTAGATGTCCGCTTCTTCTTCGGAGTTGGCACTTTATCGAGGACAATTTTCTTGATTGGCATCAGACTTGGTGAATGATCGCGCAGAGTTTCCCTCAACGTGACATCACATACGGGTGTCAATGGTGTCAGCGGAGAATGTGGATCTGTCAATGTTAAAGGAGTGTTATAATTGAAAAATGGGAACAGCAAACATGAATGTACCTCTATAAGCACATCTGTAAGTTTCCATTCTATAAAATTTGCGACTCAAAATACTCGAATAAAATAAATTAATTGGCACACGAATTAAATGGGAAACTAGATTATATCACAACAGAAATCAGATGAAGCTTGAACTTAATTAGAGGTAGATTAATGTTAGACAGGGACACTTTAAATTCTAAACTTAAACTTCTGCTTATATACTAAGCTCTTGTGGGAGGGAGAGGAACAACGATATTTTCAAACCAGGAGATATTTTCTAAACAATACACGGGCAGACTTGCCAAATATCAAAATCACAACAATTTTGTTTAATTCCTTATTTCTTTATACAAGTTGTCAAGAAAGTTAATATATGATTAGCTCTCTGTTGAGCGCGAAGGGTGGGATGTATGTTTATCAGAAAACAGTGATTCGTCGAATGCCGAATTTTTTTTGCTATTTAAATTATGCTCCATTATATTGTTCGAAAACAGTAAAATGAGTTTGAAGAGACCAGTATAACATTGGAAAAACCAAAATCCGGTCGACCATGATCATCAAGGAAAGTAAAAACGTTTAGCCTGCCATTCCTCATACCAAATTTTACTGTTTGACAAATGTTTTAATGTAAATAACATAAAACATGTTCCTTCGATTTTTTCTAATAGCGACTGGTCAATGTTGATAGTCTTTAGTGGCCATGTTTGGGGGCGATTGTAAAATATGTAATTAAAAATGTGAAATATGTTTTTTATTATTCAATCACTGATGACAAATACACATTGCATGTTAAACGATTATCCCATAGATTGACCATAGAGAACTCTGTTTGCTCCAATTTTGGCTGAAAAATCATTTTTTAGCGACTTCTTCGAAAACTAAATTGGTGAGGCCATCACTGACAACGGCGAACGCTTCAGATCAATTAAAATCAAATTCAGTTGACCCCAATTGTGTGGTTCAAGCAGGACGGCGCGCGGTAAGTGCCACAAAGCGAACACCATAGTAGGTTTTCTGCATCATAGAGTTGAGGGTAAGGTCCTTGCACGAATTCAGCCAGATTCGTTAATAATTATTATACCGTTCGAAGCCGTGGCGGACATTTGAACAATGTCATGTTCCAAACATTGACCTTCAGCTTATTTTATAAAATTTCAACATCAATATACTTATTGGAAAACCATTTAGAAGATGAATTTTAAGAAACCTAGGTCAATTACAAAAAATTAGTTTTTTTTTGTCTCAATACAAAGTCACCAAATATTGTACTTTCAGCACGATGTCCCGTAACTCCTCAAAGTTATAGCTTTCGATGGTGACCATTCTGTCTGATTGGTCGATATTTTATGTCTCTCTTGTAAGCTACGTTGAGAGGGTTTTATAAAACTCGTCAGGAAGTCCGTCGTTTTTAACAACGTTGTTGGGCTGGCTTGTTGTGCCTGACAGAATTGATTGCTCGCCATCGCATATTCCCAGCATCGACTGTGACTCAACTACGATTTTTTTATTTTTCATCACGTATAGATTCTGTTTAGGCTTTGTATCACTGGGTTTAACCTCGGAGCATCATACCTTTTTCATACATACTTCTTTCTGAAAATCCGATGTTCTCCAATGAACTCTTCGTCTGCTACATTGCCTTGTAGACCAGCCTTTTGGCTAACTTATTCGTCGAACCAGAGGTGGCCGGGAGAAACCTAACCAATCAGTTGAGGTCGATCTTATGAAATTTTGACATCGTGGCCTTCAGATACCGGCGTTACGGTATCAATAGAACAATTAATTAACTAATCGGTCTAGGCGAACTCTTGCTGTTACGATCATTCGACGTTTCATTTTCTCATAGTAAATCACCTTAGTTGTGGCCTGTTAAATATCCGCTTTCTTTCCTTGCAATGAGCAAATGGTTCGAGTCGATGTTAGCTGCTCGAAAAAAAATTAAATAGAGATAATAGTAGAATATGACGGAAAGATATTAAACGTTCGTACTGGAAAATCCAGAAAAAATCCACTTGGTACGCGACCTTTTTCTCAGACGCCTTTTTATTAAACGCATCAACGGTGTAAAAACAATTCATGAAACAGCAATTCATCTTCTGTGTTTCTTTTAACCACTTTTAACTATTTTTACAATTGGAAAGGTTGATTTAAATTGAAAATTAAAATGTTAACCAAGTTTTTTTATTTTCATTTCATTTTTAACCGAAACTTGGCTACACTTCATACTGATCTCAATCAGAACATTTTGTATATTCTTTCTTTCCGTATCCGCAAGATTCGACTTTATACCTTCGTTGCAGTGACTTCTTTAAACTTTGCCCGTGACCTTCTTATTTTTCTCAAGCAGTAAATTCGTTTCCCCATGAAAAGTATTCAAAATCTAAGCATTCATACTAGTTGTAAGATTAGCAAATTTTCTTTCATAAACTATTGCGGACTATCCCCATAAATACTTAACCTTCAGTTTTTCTTTGTAAGTCGAAAGTTGACACTTTCAAATGATTGCATATTCAATGTTCACTTACAAATTTGTCCAATTTGATATATGCACATTCTTCTGGGCGTTCCCCATTTGCACTGATCCACATCGTAAAATAATTCCTAATCTTTTATTTCTAAAAAAAGGTTTATTCATGGTTGTTAATATATTAGCATATGATTATGATATTCAAACATGATAAAGGTACACTGAGGGAAATGTCTTAGCCCTCATTGACGGCATATGCCATCAATCAAGGTCATATTGCATTATTGATGTAATTAAATCGAATTAATGAATTCAACGACAATATACAGTGCTCAACACCTATCATTCAAACGATCGAAAATCTTTTATTTACCCTGCCACTGTCAAACACTAGTTTTTGGGCCTAAATTTAGTCTCTGAATTTTCATTTATGTTGTTACAGCTTTATGTTTACAAATTTTTCATAATCGGGTATTTATGCATCCGTCAAAAATTTATCTGTAACAAATAAACAAACGTGTTTGGAACACCGTTGTCATGCAGATATGACTAGTAGCTGCCTTGTGGCAACTGACAACCAGAAAATACGGTGATATGTCTACCGCTATGCCGTCTACCGCTTTTCCCAGATAGAGGACAAACGAATATACGGAGTTATTCGTAAGCAGGATCGCAACATTATCGAATAGATAGATGAATCAGCTGTAGAGTAACAGATACCTCAAAAAAGATGACACTGTATGATAGAGTGGCAAAATTAGAGTAGCGCTGAAGAGATAGTGGCTAGATAATTTTAAAAGAAAATAGTGGAATTGTATTGTGAACATCATATACAGCAACTAGTAATTGGGCATAACATAAACGGATTATCAGTCACTTCCATAAGATAACAATTCTTTTATTATGATAAAAGATTTAATGATTAGCGTTAATGCAAAGCGACTCAAAGAATAAGATGTAGAATGAAATTTCAAAATTGCCTCACATTGGTCATGCACATGCTGTTTGAGCGATAAAAGCTCAGTTCCATTTACCGCTCCCTCCGAACGGTTGCCACTTTGGTCATTTGCGTCCAAATTTGGAAACTTTTTTTTCATCTGGTCGCTTGGTAATTTTTTTCTACACATGGTCGCTTTTTCTAAGGAAATTAAAAAAAAACATATGAGAGGCTACAATCCGCTATGCGGATCGTTGAATACCCTATCCCATCCCATCCTTTATATTAATATCCTCAAAATATAGGCCTTATGGCGATGAAATACAGAAAATGACATGGTCACAATATATTGCTCAGACAGTTTCTCAAAATCTTTTGTGGTTCGACAAAAAACCACGTATTTCTATTGCTAATGCCTTGGGATGGGGTTTACAAATGGTTTTTGTAAGAAAACGCCCCCGAAATGTGGGCGTAGGTGAAAATGATCTATGGACAAAATGTTTATATTACCATTGCGGAAGTATTCGCATCAAAATTTTTTTCGAAAGTTTTAAAATTTGGAAAAAAAGCGTTTTTTACTAAAAACGCCCCCAAAAAGTGGGCGTGGCAAAAAACTTTATATGAACGAAATATAGATATTAGGATTGTCTAAATATGCTGCTCAGACACTTTTTTGAAATTCCTTACGGTTTGGCCAGAAAAAAGGTTTTTCTAAAAAGGGGGCGTGGCAGTGGGCGGATTTCAAAAATTTTTACACTTGTTCTGGTGACTCGGACAAGGATCCTATATACCAAATTTCATTATCCTAGCTCAAAATTTAAGGCCCAAAAATCGGTGACGAACAGACAGACGGACGGACGGACACACGGACGGACGGACGGACGGACGGACGGACGGACGGACGGACAGACAGACATGGCTAATTCGACTCAGCTAGCGATTCTGAGTCGATCCATATACTTTGAGGTATATGTAGCTAAATTATTTCTCTATGTTACAAACTATGTATCAAAACTAATATACCCCCCTATGGGATAGGGTATAAACACGAACTTTTTTGTATGTTCTAGTAAAATTGAATTCATGGTGTGCGACTTTCTTTCATCATATGTAAACGATGCATAAAAGGTAAACACCCTGCACAGTATTATCGACGCACGACACAACGACTAAATACTCATTTTCTTCATTTGATTTTGTCAATTTGTTGACAGATGACTGAAAATTTAAATTATTTTGTATTTAAACAAAGCAAAAGTCGCTCTCGCTGTATGAAAACTTAAAATCAAACATATGAGAAGGCTAAAATTCGCTGTGCGGATCATTTAAGACCCTATCCCATCCCATCCTTAAAATTAATATCCCCAAAATATGTGCTTTATGGCGATGAAATAGAAAAAAAAAGTTCACAACATATTGTTCAGACAGTTTATCAAAATATTTTATGGTTCGACAAAAAAACAACGTTTGTCTTCTGTGTGTCCTATGGGGTAGGGTAGGAAAACGCCTCCAAAAAGTGGACATTGTTAAAATGATCTAAAGACGAAATGTTGATACTATCATAACCAATGATCCTGCATCGAAATTTTTTTAAATATTTTAAAAATTTATCGAAACACGTTTTTTACTAAAAACGCAAAAAGTGGACTTGAAGCAGAGCAAAAACCGAATCTCCACCTACACTCAACAAGTTCATAGAAAAAAGAGAAGAGCAATCGCGGAAGTATTTCGGAAACCGAAGGGACAGGAAGAGTTGTTACTGTTAGTTGACGTATAACTTTCATAAAGGGGAGTCATATACACAGGAATACTTAGCTCCAAAAACCCCTCCTTATGTTGCATGAAGAATTTCGCCTTTTCCCAATGGGAAAAAAGTGATTATCAAGAACCACGATAAACTTTTGTTCTGCGTCAGCTTGGGCGGAGCATTCTACTAAAAATGTTCACCCAATTTATGAGTTGATCACATACCTAAATCTGCTGTTGATTGAACTGCTTGACAATAAGGTAAGGATGTGAAACTGTCCCAAAAGTCGGCTTGACCTAACTGGAGATCACTGGTGCCACAGATTTACACTTTAGGGATGAAGATTTAACATCGAATATTAAGAAAATTTGAGGCCCAACAATCTGGTGTAAACCTAGCATTGAATGCTATTAATCCTGAGACGTTTAAAACGTAAACAAATTAACGACCAACCTACAAGATTCTCAACTCAAATCCTTTGTAATGCAGTACAGAAAGACCATATGGAACGTGATAATTGGAAAATAACCAACTAAACTAAAGGCATTAAGCTAGTAACTAGGCGAAATTGGAAGCTCACTTCAGCAGTCCCTAGAAGATGAATGGATGAATCAAATACTCATTAAAAATCTTACAAAGTTTCTTATGCCCGGTTTCACATTGGGAGCTTTATCCGTTGCTTAGCTAAGCAAAAAGCAGATCTCAAATTTGGTCTTAAGTTTTTTGGGTTTCACAGTCATCAAAAAAGTGTGGTTTAGCTAAACCAAGTATAACAAGTCATTGTGAATGTTTCTTAGGTAATTTATTAGTTACGCACCTAAAACTATACTCCAAACGGGAATATTCTGCGAATATGTATAGAATTTAGTATGGACATCACCCATTGAGTAATTCTCTACTACATCCAACAACCAATCAAAATTTCCTATGACAGAAGTTAATCCAACACTTAAGGGTAGGTGTCCCATGCAAAAATAGGTTCGAGTTTTGCGCTAAATTGTATAGCGTTCACAATTTTCCGAATATTTAAATGAAACAAACGGTGATCGATTGGAAATATGTTGTTTAGCATTTAAAAAATATTAAAATATCTTTGGGCCTCAAAATCGCCTGAAATGTAGAAAAACCATACAAAAAGTAAGATGCTATTTGTGACCGTTTTCAATATCTTTAAATACATATTTTTTATTTATTTTATATTTTTTTTCTACAGACAATAGATTTGCACAGCTAATGAGGGTCTTAATTTTTGTGAATTTTAGTATTTATATCCCGAAAAAAAATACACAAATCTATGAAAAATAAGGTAAATTTACAAAGTTTAACTAGATATAACTTCTAAAGTATAAAAGGTAACGAAGTCAAATTAGCTTTTTTACAAAGCTAATAGATATGTGCATATACTGTTTTTTTTTTTTTTTTTTTAATTTTGTACAGTAATTTTTTGGTGACAAAATGGAAAAAAGGTGTTTTTTTTTTAAACGTTTTGGGTTTTTTGGCTGGGAAATCGATAGTTATATTTCCTAATTTTTGGAAATAATTTTTTAACCAAGCGACAATATATAGGGCACAACGTATCGGTCTTAAAAACATGTTTTTTTTTCTTCTAACATATTTAAATATGCAATTCAATATGACATTATTTGCAATGCCGCTGTGAAAAAAGGACAACCAAAATGATTCCGACATATTTTTTTTATTTTTTTTTGGTATTTGTATTATTTAATTCAAAATACAAAATAGTTTTTTTCCACACGGTTTTTCAAATTTTGATGTTAGAAAAGTGGTCTATTTTACGTTTTTTACATAAAAAAAGATCGAATTCACGCACACAAAGAAGTTTGTTTCAAAATAATGTCACTAGGTGGTGAGTTGGTGACATTCTCTTTTCATTATTCTCTTCTGTAAATACAGTCGAGATTGTTATTATGTATGTATCTTTTGTTTACCTTTTCGGGTAGACTTGATGAAAGTTCGTGTGGACTTCACGTGGACATGGTACAGATCGTTACATTATTGAAATGTTTGCTATCGCTGCTGATGAATTGTTTTGTATGCGTATGTTTCAACGTTTCAACGTCTATCGATATATTCGCAAACCGTTATATGGGAAGTATAGGGATGCAAACAATGCATCGATGTTATTTGGGGCGATGTTTTACATCGATGTTTTTTGGTTTTTTGTCACTCAGAATTTTGAAAAATCTCTCCATTTTTAATTTCCACGATTTCACCCGCTAAATTGGAACTTTAGGAACTTTAGGGCAAGTTGTTATATTATTTTGTTAATTTAATTGGTTGGGTGCTGTAGAACGAGGGTAGACTCTGATTGGCGTTAACTTGGCAATGCCCAGTGTTGCAACTCTGATTACACATCAAATGTGCTTATCTTTACCTCCAAGTGGTAACCATCGGGTACTGGTCTCATCCAACCGGATTTGACTTGCTAAACGATAAGTGCGAGTGTTGATAACACGACGAAAAACAGCAACACTATAAACACCCTGGTGAGAATGGCACGGATGAATACCCGGGCTGCTGTCCCAGGCGAACCTAGATGAGCTGCTCTGACATATTCGGACAACAGGTTGTCTAGGAATTTCAAGGGTTAGTCAGGCCCCTTGAACAGAGATGGTGGCGGATGAACCGAAAGGCCAACGGCAGCGCTCAATCCCGTAGTGGATACTGATGGCCCCGTGTCCTAGGGGTATCTAATAAATTGGAACTGGCCCTCCAGGTTGGGGGTTGTGCTTTGGGCTAACTACCCACCCACAGAAAAAAAACATGGTTACGAAGCAATCAATAGCCTCGGAAAGGACGGATTTTATTGTTGACGACCCTGCTAAACGAAAAAAGGACAACGACGTTCGTATCTGCACCTGGAATGTGAGAACATTAAACAGGAGAGGTGCAGGCGAACAACTAGCGGAAGCCCTAAACTGCTACAAAGCAGACATTACTGCCATCCAGGAAATTACTACAAACAAAAAAACTACAAACAAATTACAAACTGGGACACCTACCCTTAAGGGTAGGTGTCCCAGACCGACCAACTCAAATTTCATGTAAATGCATTTGAATGTGTTGGTAAGCTCTCTTTAATTTTACTCATGTGCTCTTTGCTTCAACGCAAACGAAAACTGAAGGAAAAGACAAAAAGTAGCAAGCGCAGACTAACATTACATATACCTACCTACCTACATATGCAATATACAGACACCAAGCAAATAACTTGAAAACAAATATGGAAAGAGAAGGAAAAATATCAAGTTGAGGGTTGGTTTGGTGTACATATTTTGTTTTGTAATTTTCTTTCAGATTTGGTGTGAATGTGAATATGTATTGTGAAAAAATAATAAAATGATAAAATTGTTGCTGGCTGCCGCGCAGCGAGGTGTAAAAGCAGTTTTTGAGGTTTTCATTGTATATCTTATAAAAAAATGTGTAAACCTTACCTAGGTTAACTTTTTTCTTAATTTATGAGATGTAGGAAAACACTTGTTTGGATGAAAATTCGATTACTCAAATAATAGGACGGTAGACAATAGTGCTACTGATTCTCGTCGCAACAATAGTAGGATGAAATTTTTCAAATCAAATAACAAAAAATGATAGATATTTATATAGGTAATTGTCACCCCATCTTCTATCAATGCTCGTTATGAAGGTACCTAAGCACCTTATATAAAAAAAAGAAGTTTACGAAAGTTAATTTAACCGCTATAATTAATTTTTGTAGGTTCAAGGTGTCAAATTCACCAAACAAATACTATTTGAGTCGAATTTTAAAAAAAAACGAAAACGTTTTTCCGTGCAGCGAAATGTTTTTTAAACTATTGAGAAATGTATTTAAATCAATTATACGCCTGCCCTCAGGAACAAAACTACAGTTGTCCTTCACTGTAATGTCCACCTCCATAGGAATTTCAAATTCCTGACCCTGATGTTTTACGTGATCACTTTCAATTTCAACGTTCGTCAATGTTGTTGACGTTGAAGAAAGATCTTCCGAAACACGATTTTTTACAACATACCTTCAATCAATATGTAAATTGTAAAGTTTCGGAAAATTAAATTAGTAAATAAAAAATCAAATAAATTTAATAAATATAATATAGAAAATGACATAGTTCAAACAGTTTATCAGAATCTTTTGTTGTTCGACAAAAAACAACGTTTTTCTCCTTCATATGCTATGGGGTAGGGTATACAAACGGCCCCCAAAAAGTGGGCGTGAGTTAAAATGATCTAAAAACGAAATGTTTATATAATCATAACCAATAATCCTGCATCAAAAGTTTTTTCAAATAAGGGGTCCGCCAAATAACTTTTTTTTTTTTGAAAATGCTATAAAAAAAAACTACTGAATATTTTCTCAAATTTCTTTTTTTATTTGAAAGTACAATCCTTCCGGTTAATAATGGAAAATAATTTCATTCAAATGGCTGCCTCGGCTGGCCATGCAGTAGCCTACACGATCGGTTTAAGCACATTATCGATTATGTGCAGCTGTATTTCACCAATGGCAGACCCGTTATTTTAAAAAATGTACCTACCTACCGAAAAACGTTTTTTTTACTAAAAACGCCCCCAAAAAGTGGGCGTGTCAAAAAACTTTATATGTATGAAATATAGATATTGATATTCTGTAAAAATGTTGTTCAGACATTATATATATATATACATATAATATACATATGTATATACAATATAAAAAATAACATAAACAATTAAATTTTTTTTTTTAAGTTGTGTCACAAATGAATTTGCCGCAAAAAAATAACACACTAAACAACACTTTACTATTCACAAAAATTATCAAAATTATACACACAAGTACACTTTGACTTACTTCCCACTCAACCCTTTCTGTCACGTGCAAACATACGCATACAAAACAATTCATCAGCAGCGATAGCAAACATTTCAATAATGTAACGATCTGTATAGTCCGTCCCATAAAAGAAGAAAGATCCCATTTAAGGGAAATTTTCTCTTTTAAGGTATTTTTGATCGCATGAAATTGTTAATGCTTTTCTGTACTTTATCTTTTTTGCAGCGATATTGGAAAACGTAATTGTTTTATTATTGATACGTGTTTTAACTGGCATTTGTAAAATTTAATATGAGGTTTTTTTTTTAAGTAATAATAGGTATAGTGTGGTAAAGGTCAAACAAGTCATAAAAGAAAAGAAAAAAATTATAAAATCATGCAAAAACGCGTAAAAATATACCTTTTATTCACTTGAAAACATGGGTTTTCCAAAGTTGTATCCGGCAAGACGGGTCTATTTTAAGTGAGTAAAAAAACCCATCTTTTCTCAATTACCTAAAAATCGACCTGTCTACCTGCATTCGTGCCCATTCACAAAGTATAATGGAAATTCCATTTTAACCCTTCTTAATAGTTGTTACTCAAAGCTCTGGCTTTTATCAATACATATTTGAGAAGTGCAACACCCAGCAAATTTCCCTTTTCTTTGGGGTGGGTAAAGTGTATCTATTGCATGCGCCAACGACGGTTCTGTGTGGACAATCAGTCATTCCTCGATCGTCGATCGAGAGAGATGTTTTCGCAAGCAGGGGTATGCTTGCTTTATGAAATGCGCACAAATTTTTTTTAGCTGTAGTTTTTGTTGGAAGAGTAGTTTTGCTTTCTCTAAGAGAATAAAATCCCTGATGTGAAGAGACCTGCGCAAGATATTTTCAGGTACTTTGGGACGGGCTATACCATGTCCACGTGAAGTCCACACGAACTTTCATCAAGTCTACCCGAAAAGGTAAACAAAAGATACATACATAATAACAATCTCGACTGTATTTACAGAAGAGAATAATGAAAAGAGAATGTCACCAACTCACCACCTAGTGACATTATTTTGAAACAAACTTCTTTGTGTGCGTGAATTCGATCTTTTTTTATGTAAAAAACGTAAAATAGACCACTTTTCTAACATCAAAATTTGAAAAACCGTGTGGAAAAAAACTATTTTGTATTTTGAATTAAATAATACAAATACCAAAAAAAAATAAAAAAATATGTCGGAATCATTTTGGTTGTCCTTTTTTCACAGCGGCATTGCAAATAATGTCATATTGAATTGCATATTTAAATATGTTAGAAGAAAAAAAACATGTTTTTAAGACCGGTACGTTGTGCCCTATATATTGTCGCTTGGTTAAAAATTTATTTCCAAAAATTAGGAAATATAACTATCGATTTCCCAGCCAAAAAACCCAAAACGTTTAAAAAAAACCACCTTTTTTCCATTTTGTCACCAAAAAATTACTGTACAAAATTAAAAAAAAAAAAAAAAAAACAGTATATGCACATATCTATTGGCTTTGTAAAAAAGCTAATTTGACTTCGTTACCTTTTATACTTTAGAAGTTATATCTAGTTAAACTTTGTAAATTTACCTTATTTTTCATAGTTTTGTGCATTTTTTTCGGGATAAATAATAAAATTCACAACAAAAAACGACCGGTGTTATCTGCGCAAATCTATTGTCTGTAGAAAAAAAATATAAAAAAAATAAAAAATATGTATATAAAGAGATAAAAATGGAACGCAATTAGCATCTAACTTATTTTTATGGTTTTTCTACATGTCAGGCGGTTTTGAGGCTCAAAGATATTTTAATGTTTTTTAAATGCTAAACAAGTACTTTGCTTAACATATTTCCAATCGATCACCGTTTATTTCATTTAAATATTCGGAAAATTGTGAGCGCTACACAATTTAGCGCAAAACTCCAACCTATTTTTGCATGGGACACCTACCCTTAAGCCACCAACATCGGGGGCTTAAGTTTTATCAACATTGAAGTGTGGTTATCTCTTAAGCCGGCACTGTGAAACACAAAGTTATGTTAAACCGCAGGTTAAGCTCCACGTGAAGCTTAAGCTCTCACTGTGAAACTGGGCATTAGAGTCTCTTTCTGATTGATAGCGTTTTGCCTTTACTAATAACGCCCCAAAAAGTGGACTTGGAAAAAAACTTTATATTGACAAAATATAGAGACTCTGTAAATATGTTGCTCACACACTTTTTAGAAATGCCTTACGGTTAAGCAAAAAACTACGTTTTCCTAAAAAAAGGGGCGTGAAACTTGTTTTGCTTCACTGCACAAGAATTCTATATACCAAATTTCATTCTCCAAGCTCAAAATTTAAGGGCTAAAAATCGGTGACATGTAGACGGACGGACAGACAGACATGGCTAAATCGACTGAGCAAGTGATTCTGAGTCGATCCATATACTTTGAGGTATATGTAGCTAAATTATTTCTCTATGTTACAAACTATATATCAAAACTAATATACCCCTATGGGATTGGGTATAAAAAAGGCAAACTCTATGATTTTTGGTGTATTTCATACAACGTTTTCAAATTTTAAGTATTTTGGTAGCTTTTTACTGCGTTTGGTAGCTTTTTCTTAAATTTTGGTAACAAATTTTATTTTCAAGTGGCAACCGTGCCTCCGATTCATATCCACGCACTTGACGTTTGAGTTTTGACGTTTCATGGCTAAAATGTGTCGTTGGCCGTATTCCGGATTTTAAATTACAACTGCAAAATGAGGTGAAATGATGTGGAACGCAAAATCTTATTCAATTGCAAGGTAAATGTCGAACTATGCCAACCCTTATTTTGCAATTTCCTTTTTATCATATTTATAGATTTTTATTTACTTTTATCTATTCAGAATAATTATTCTTTATCAAAAAAGGAAGAAATAACCTAAATAAACCCATAATATTGGCTAATGCTACTGAAATCAAAAACATCTTCATGACAGGTCGACGTAAAATCAGCTGTTTCACTAATATCTTAGTGCCCATGCTTAAATTTTCCACTTATTTCGCCAGTCATTTCCCCTCCAATGTCACGTGACTAAAATGGTCGATTGACCAATGAGAACAGTGCATTGGCAAAATTAACTTGGTAAAATTAAAAACAGGGCTATTACTATCTGCTGTGAAGAATGGAAATTGTTTTTTGAAAGATAAAGTATCCCTCTACTAAGAAATTTGTTGCACTTAATCAAAAAATCCTTGCTGAGCCTAATGATGAACTTATCATCGATCAAAAAAGTCTTAATATCAAGTAATAGTAATGTGTTTCCAACGGAAAAAAAGGATAACAATGTTAGAGCTGACAGTTCGGGGTTAGTAAAAATATAGCCCTATACTGTTTAACAATATTTTAAAAATGATGGACCATTCATCAACGAAAATGCGGCGATTTAAACAAGACGGTACCACATGCCATACAACCATGCAATTACATAATTCATTTATATTTTTCGTGAATTAGGAACACTACTTACTTACTTACTTACTTACTTAAGTGGCGCTACAGTCCGGGATGAACCTGGGCCTCAACCAACATGCCTCTCCAATTAGCCCGGTCCTTAGCCAACTGCCTCCAGGTGCGCACTCCAAGTTGGTTGAGGTCGGTTTCTACTTGTGCGCGCCACTTAAGGCGAGGTCGAAGACTCGGCGAGCCGGAGTATTGGTGTCCATTCTTTCTACATGTCCTAGCCATCTTAAACGTCCAAGGCGGAGTTTTTAGACTAGGGGTATGTCGCTGTACAGCTCGTATAGTTCGTGGTTGAATCTTCGTCTCCATAGCCCGTCAACGTGAACGTAAATTTTTCTCTCGAATCGACCAAGGATTTCTTCATCCGCTTTTGATACGGTCCATGCTTCAGCGCCGTAGAGCAGGACTTGGATGATCAGGATCTTATATAGGATCTCCTTAGTAGTTCGAGTGAAGGCTTTACTACTAAATTGCCTTCTTAGCCCGAAGAAACAGCGATTGGCAAGAGTAATTCTTCGTTTGATTTCTGACGAGATGTTGTTGTCAGAGTTAATAGCGGAGCCGAGGTAGACTACCTCAAAGTAATATCTGTCAATGGTGAAGTTCTGTCCAATTCGTCGATGTTGTGTGTCCTTTCGTGTTGACAGCATATACCTAGTCTTACCCTCATTTACTGCTAAACCCATTTTTGCCGCTTCCTTCTCTATACTAGCAAACGTGGCTATGACATCACGTTGAGTCCTACCAATGATGTCAATATCGTCGGCATATGCTAGTAGTTGCACCGATTTTTGGAAAATTGTGCCTCTGGTGTTGGCTTGGGAGTTTTGCACAATCCTCTCAAGAATCAAATTGAAGAAGTCACATGACAGCGCTTCGCATTGCCTAAATCCTTTTTTGGTATTGAATGTGTCGGTGAGGTCGTTTCCGACCCTGATGGTGCAGCGAGAATTCTCCATCGTCATCATACACAAACGGACGAGTTTGGGCTGTATACCTAAACTAGGCATGGCTCTGTATAGTTAGTCTCTATAAATGCTGTCGTATGCGGCTTTGAAATCGATAAATAGGTGGTGGGTATCGCCGTTCAGAGGGTCTAACTTTTTTGTGGATCGGGCAAATGATACTGAGGTTCCATTCTTCAGGCATACTTTTATCCGACCAGATTTGGCTTATGAGTTGATGGTTGTTACTTACCAAGTCATCTCCGCCAGCTTTATAAAGCTCAGCCTGTCCGTCATTTCGGGCGGCCTTATTAAACTTGAGTTTAGTTATTTCTATACTCACTTCCCTTAGGTCGGGAAGTTGGCAGTTTTCGCTGCCGTTGCCAATATTGAATGGTTTATTCTGCCTGATAGCGAAATGTTGTTCATCATCCCGTACTACCTTAAAGTTATATCTGTCAATGGTGACGTTCTGTCCAATTCGTCGATGATGTTTGTGCTTTCGTGCACAAACAGCATATAAGTCTTACCCTCATATTCTGCTAAACCCATTTTTGCCGCTTTCTTGTCTATACTAGCCAACATGGCTATGACATCACGTTGAGTGATACCAATGATGTCAATATCAGCGAGAATTCTCCATCGTCATCCTACACAAACGGTATATCAAAACTAGGCATGGCTCTGTATAGTTCGTCTCTATAAATGCTGTCGTATGCGGCTTTGAAATCGATAAATAGGTTTAGACTTCTTGGGTTTTTTCCAGGATCTGCCGAAGTGTGAAAATTTGATCGATTGTGGACTTTTCTGGCCTAAATTAGGAACACCCTTTATATAAAAATCTCATTTCACGGTGATTGTAGTCGAACTCCTCCGAAACGGCTCACCCGATTTTTATGAACTTTCTTGTGTATATTTGGTAAGTATGGGAATAGGTCTTTAAGTATATTTCCAATGCCACGCCCACTTTTCAGAAAACGTTGTTTTAAGGTAAACCGGAAGGAAATTTGAAAAAATGTATGAGCAAAATATTTAGAAAATCTGATTATCTAAATATTTCGGCAACCCAATGCTTTTTGTCACCCCCACTTTTTGAGGGCGTTTTTCGTAAAAAATAGTTTTAAGAAAATATTTTGAGAATAATACTATGAACGTTTCCTTTCGTTTCGTCACGCCCATATTTCGGAGCAGAAAATAAAACAATTTTTGTCGCAACAGGCTCCTTAGTCCCTACCCAGGGCCTAGCTTTCTCGCAACCATTCATGTGTGCGTGTGTACTTCTTGAATGATTGCGGAACCGAATACGAACGGCTAAGTTGAAATAAGCTATTCTTGACAATTGATAATACTCGGATGATTTGTCAGATCATCACGACAGGAGGGCCAGTGAAAAATCATTTTGGAGTTGCTACGGCTGTGAATCGAACCCAGACCTTTTGCGCGGCAGTTCATCGCGCTAACCAACGCGCCACTAAGCGTTTTCCTAAAAAAAAAAAAAACAACGACCGCATTATGCTGGTGGTTTCGGCTGGATAAGGTAGATTTTTTCCCTCTGAATGTTGAAATGACTCCTGATCTATGGTACAGACTTTCCTTTCGTGTCATAAATGTGTTTTAGCGAAGGTGTGTGTCTGACGTCTGGAGTCTGTAATGAAGATGTATTTTTAAAATTGGAGTGTTGCCTCCAGGAAGGACGGTATTTTAAATATGACGACATTTTTAAAACGAGATACTATGGGGAACGGCTCTGACGTTTGTGGGTGTAAATCAGCGTTTCCAGGTTTTTGTTCGATCAAAGCGGGAATTTAAAACCATTTGATTAAAAAGCGGGATTCTTACGTCGAAAGCGGGACATAAAAAACATAAGTAGTCAGTCGTTTTTTTTATTACTTTTCCTTTTAGTTGAACCGAAGTTTACATTGGCATTGTCATCTCCATATGAAGTTACTTGCGATCATTTTAATTTTTGTTTATACAATGTTTCACAAAGTACCTTTTTTATTTGGTTGGCTGTTTCATCATTACTCTCTACAAAATGTCATATCATTTTGTTTTGTATGCCTATATCAAAACTGAGATATCGCAGAAGTATTGGTAACATTTTCCAGTTTCCCTTATTGTATTGCCGCCTTCAAAACATCTTTAGCCAATACTTTACAAACTATTGCAAACTAGTGTAACGAAAAAGAGATCAAACGAAATATCGGTTGTCGTATGATCACAGATACCAAGCAGCGTTGGTCGCGTCAATATGTCAGTTCAACAGTTCTCTTTCTGTCATAGATCCCATCGAAACATACCCGTTTGATATATATCAAATCATATTCCGAATCGGGGAGACCATTTTCCCAAGGCGCAACGCCAGATATGGTCAACCTTCACTTATGTACAAGGTGGCGCAAAAGTAATCCTCCTATTAGAAAATACATCGGAAGGTTATTTTTGCGCCACCTTGTATGATATGATGTTGAAACAATAGTGATTTTTAACAACTGAAAGCTGACTCAAATATATTAATGGGCCTTTCTGAGAAGTGTAAACAATTATGCAATGCTTAAAATGTATCTTAACCTTATTCATAAATTTTTTTTAAAATGCTTCATAAAGAATGTTAGGTACAAGGTGGCGCAAAAGTAATCCTCCTATCAGAAAATACATCGGAAGGTTATTTTTGCGCCACCTTGTATATGCTTGATATCTAAGTGTAGTCTATCCTTAACGGCAAATAAGTTGTATCCACCGTCGTCTTACCTGCTTGAGGTAAACGGCCCGGTACAGATGGATCCGAAATTGGCTCCCAAAAATTCCTAGAACAGAACTGCCACACACGACAACAGCACACTTTCACACACAGTTTCAAGTTTAATATTTAACTTACGATTTATACTTATGTGAGGGGTCTTTGAGATCGATAAACGATCGTTCTATTTTTCTATTTCATAAGCTATGAGTTATAGGGTATACAATACACCGCCAACGTTATTTTTGGCAATCTGAAAAGAATTTTGGAAAAGTGTCTGAACAAGTTATTTAAAAATCCCTTATGTCTAAATTTCGTCAATATAATTTCTTTTTGCCGAGCCCACTTTTTGGGGTCTTTTTCCGTAAATACAAAATTCGAAGAGGCTTTCTAATTAAGAACAGAAATAAATATTTTCAAATCTGCTCCCTGTCACGCCCGCTTTCAGAAAAAACGTCGGTTATGGTCAAACGAAAACGCATTTTGATGATATTCAGAAATTTTTCATATTTCATCCTTAATAAGGTTTTTTTTTTTATCGAATACCACTTTTTAGAATTTTTAATTTAAGGATGGAATGGGATAGGTTATTGAACGATTCGCACAGCGGATCCTATCTATCTTTCTCTTATTTTTTTTAAGATCCTTTTTACCTAGTGGATTTTACTTTAATTCCAATTTGGGTTATATTTTCTTTTCAAAAAGAAGTGGGACAATTTTACACAATGACAAATCTAATCCCAATTTTATGTCTCTATTGGCAATTTTGTATTGGGTCTTAGTTTTTCGAAGCCAAACGAATCGATCCATCAATACTACCGAGATTTTAAACATCTCTGTAATTAATTTGTAATTTATTTTATTTATTTTAAATGAAAATGAATATTCATGATGATAAATAATGGTATTAGGTAAACATCTTGGCATTACTATTGTAAAATCTGTTTGCCAAAACTTCATGTGTATTAAATTTACTAAACTCATTATGGCTTTTAGGTGGTCACTTTTAAAGACTTGTCCTGGTACCCTTAATTAGCTTGTTGTTTTAGACTTTCTTTAATTATCTATTCACATGTTCGAAAGAATGTAGATAGGTATGACGATATGTTAGGATATTAAGCATCCAATGTTGAATATGCATATTGCTATAACGATCCAATTAGATTGTTGTATGTTATTTAAATTACTAATATCGACACGAATAAAACTTCACGCATAATGCCATTTTATTGACAACCGTAGTTCCAATCAAAATATATTCGTTATTTAATGGCCATAGGCATTTTGTTAAGAAAATGGGTCACTATTTTTTTTTAAACAAACCGGTTGCTACTGCAAAATTAGCATCGTATTTGATCAGAAAACAATTCGTTGGGTTTAAACCCATATTAGTTTAATTATTAGTCGATCCACGTTGTCAAGGAGTTAGTGCAACAGTGTTGTAGTGAAAGGTATCTGCAATTATTCTATGTGATAATTGCAGCAGATACTGGCCACTCATTTGCAGAAAGTAGACTACCGCTTTTACTGTTTCTAGTAGGTACACTGCTATTCATATTCATTAGAGCGATAAGTTAACATTCGAAATATAAATGCATAATGAATTTAGCTGATCACATATTCACAATACATTTACATATATTTAAATATAAATAAATAAATACCCTATCCCAATCGCATTTACACTTGTACTGTTGATATAAACTATTAGGTTTATATATAATCGAATAGTGGACGGACAGATAGTCAGGCAACCGATGATAGATCGACAGCGCCTTTGATTCTGAGTCAATCTTTAAGAAGCCAATTCCAAAAATCCCAATAACCTAATAGATCATAGCTGAAATATAGCTTCCAGATTCGTATGCACATACTGACAGAAAGCTGACCTATTGTAATGTTATGTTTGATTAAAATATCGAGTTCGATTATGTCAACAAAACAAATACTTGCTAATGGGAGCAAGTAAAAAGCAATGTATTGCAGCCCAAGATAAAATTATACAATAGAAAACAAATTGTTCGAAAGGAAAAAAATAAAAATGGATCGCCGTCCGCTTCGAAATAGCCCAATATCGCGTCTATTCCGAGCGATTACCAAAATGGGATTTGATTTTTGAGAAACAAATATCCAAATGGATTTGAAAACTACAACCAAATTAACACAACAAGTTGACTTACTTGAACAAAACTACAACAAACTCTACACTAAGCATATCATCTTATTCTATCTTATCTTATTAATCGGTATTCTCCTACACAGTCCGGAATGAAAATGCCTCTCCAATTAGCCCGGTCCTTAAACTGCCTCCAGTTGCGCACTCCCAGAAGACTCTGCGAGCCGGAGTATTGCTGTCCAATCGTTCTACATATACAGTCATCTTAAACGTACACTGCGAGTTTTTTGACCAGGGGTATGTCGCTGTATAGCTCGTACAGTTCTTGGTTGAATATTCGTCTCCATAGCCCGTCAACGCAAACGGGAACAAAAATTTTTCGAAGAATTTTCATCTCAAATCGACCAAGGATTTCTTCATCCGCTTTTGATACGGTTCATGCTTCAGCGCCGTAGAGCAGGACTGGAATGATCAGGGTCTTATATAGGATCTCCTTAGTAGTTCGAGTGAGGGCTTTACTATTAAATTGCCCTCTTATAGCCCGAAGAAACAGTGGTTGGCAAGAGTAATTATTTGTTTGATTTCTGACGAGATGTTGTTGTCAGAGTTAATAGCGGAGTCGAGGTAGACAAAGTCCCGTACTGCATCAAAGTTATATCTGTCAATGGTGACCTTCTGTCCAATTCGTCGATGTTGTGTGTCCTTTCGTATTGACAGCATATACTTAGTCTTACCTTCATTTACTGCTAAACCCAATTTTGCCGCTTCCTTCTCTATAACTAGCAAACGTGGCTATGACATCACGTTGATTCCTACCAATGATGTCAATATCGTCGGCTTATGCTAGTAGTTGCACCTATTCTTAGGAAATTGTGCCTCTGGTATTGGCTCGTGAGCTTTGCAAAATCCTCTCTTGCCTAAATCCGCACTAATAAGGCCAGGTTGTTAGTTAACGGTTTCAAGAGTTCACATATTAAAGCAGATAGGATCTTGTAGGCGATGTTGAGGAGACTTATGCCTCTGTAGTTGGCACAGTTCAGAGGGTCTCCTTTTTTGTGGATCGGGCAAACGATGCTGAGTTTCCATTCATCAGGCATACTTTCATCCGACCAGGTTTGGCTTATAAAGCTCAGCGGGAAGGCCGTCATTTCCGACCGCTTAAGCTTGAGTTTAGATATTGTTATCCCCACTTTACTTAGGTCGGATGGTTGGCAGTTTTCGCTGTCGTTGCCAATATTGAATGGTTCGTTCTTCCTAACAGCGATATGTTGTTCGTCATCGCCGTTTAACGGTCTGCAGAAGTGGTTCTTCCATATCCTCTGCATCGACCAGCATCGACTGTGTCTCAACTACGATATTTCCTTGATCATCTCGACAGGATTCTGTTAGAGCCTTGTATCCTTGGCTTTGACGTTTTACATATTGGTAAAACTTTCGAACATCGTTTCTGGAGTGGAACCTCTCTATATCCTCGATAGCGCGCTTTTCTTGCTCCTTTTTCTACTTTCTTGCATTCTGACAATGACAATTAACAAGCCTCAAAGGCAGTCATTGCGTCTTCGCGGCATTAGGGTCCAGATATAGCTATCAATTTAAAGTCTCATTGGAAATTTTCTTATCTTCTTGCAACTTTTTTTTATAAATTCAATAACTAAAGGAGAACCCACTGAGTAACGTATTTCTCTCTCAATCAGTTGCCCAATATTTATACCATCTCCATTCACCCAAAACAATGCAAAACTAAATAAAACTACGTCACCTTATCGAATTCTTATTCGAATACATGCATGTAAAATTCATGAAAGATTGCACACTATTATCCAATAAATAACACCTGTCCGATGGGTCATACATTTGAATATTAATCGGTATCGGAAGTCCATAGGCCATTGTTAATCCATATCGGGTACTCAATTAAACCCAAAATCAAACTAAATATTTTGATTCATTTCCATCATCAATCAATGCTCTTTTGCTGCACCACCCGCATCGCTACACATGACCTTGCACCGAAGCGATCGTCTCTCCGACCACATTACACACCAAATTGGTCTCATATCCAGCGAAAGTAATAACAACCTAACATTACGCGTTACTTCCCGTGGTTATCCCATCAAAAGCTAATTTTCTATGTGTGAATCTACACCGACTTATTAGACCACCGAGCGGTTTTCTCAGCACTAAGCTGATGCTGTGCCCTAATGAGACTGCGAGTGTCTCAATTTGAAATGGAATTTGTCATCTCAATCGGACGATCTCATCTCGTATTCATGTAGAAAGTCAACTATGCGTGCATTTAAGTATCTAAACTCATTTGGATGGTCGCATATTTTTGGTCGAAATTTGCAAATAACCGACAACTAGGTGTCATAAGTTACCGAAGCCCTACAATCTCTCGCACCGATCTTTATGTGATTTATTGAAAGTTGGATCTTCATCACCATCATCATCACTGGAGGTCAGTGAGACAATGCACTCTAGAGACCTTTCGCTTCATCATTTGGTATGCGTATGCGCAATCTGCGCAACACATGACAACCACCATCGAGATGGAATAATATAATTTTGAGTATAAAATGTGATCAGCCAGTTAAACTCGTATTCATTAACTGTTTGACATTCGTTGCCGTTGCTACTAGTCGTATACTGTAGCCTTTCGTAAGGCAAGCGTAAACATGAAGGTGAGCTATCAAGTGAACATCAAAAAGGATTACCGCCAAAAAGGATTATTCTCAAAAACATCTTCTTTCAGAACGCTATTGGAACACTTTTTATTGGATTACTACTCCACTATGGATCAGCGGATGTGTCACATTTGAACAAAGCTGGCCAAAATAACTATCTCCCGCCTGGTGGTCAGAATTTAGCCATTGAACAGGATTACAATGGATTAGATTCAAATGATAATCGTGGATACTTGCCGCCTCAGAATGGACATAATAATGAAAACCAGGGATACTTACCTCCGTATCATCAAGAGCAACAACAAGATTACCATAATGGCCAACAAAACGATAATCACCAATACGATCACAATGTGCAAGTGTCTTATAAAAATAATCACGAGCTTCCACTTGATCAGTCTCATGACCACTATGACGATCACCAAGACAACCCAAATGACGATCATGTCAAAATCGATCAACAACAACTTGAACCTGTCTTCCCGTCGAGTTTCTCCATGTCGAAGAATAATCATGTAAATCAAAATGAAGCGCCATCTCGTGGGGAAGGATACAGCATTTCTCCTGGATACCATCAAGACACATCAGTTCATGACCAATCAAATCCAGTTGATTCATACTCATCGCATCAAAATGGATACGACTATACGCCTCCAGTATCAAGAGCAACATCAGAGCTTTATCCGAATCAAGTTGGGCAATTGAATGGTCCCGGGAATGTGTATCACCAGGCACACAATAATGGAGTGTCATCAAATCAAGCCTACCAATCCCAAAGTCAGTCAAGCCACGGAAGCTCTGCAGCTAGCGGTCAAAATTCGGGAGATTTAAATCAGGACTATCTTCCACCAAATCAACCCAATCTTGGCAACTCTGGGAGTCAACAAGGTGGATTTTCTCAGTCAGCTGGAAGTAATGGAAACTACGATCATTCGGTACAAAGCCAAGAACAGAACTACAACCAAGTACAAAACTACAACCAAGAACAGAACTACAACCAACAACAATATTCGGGACAATCGCAACAAAACAACTATAATCAGGGTCAATCAAATCAGCATCATCATTCCGGACACCAGGAATCTCAACAGGATTACCATTCACAAACTTTTATGGATAATTTTATCCAACAAGGCTTGGGCGTGAACGATGTCGATCCGCCAAATCCTGATGCAGCTATTAGCTTAGTTTCTCATCAAGGGTCAGAGTACGACAATGAACCACAAAGCAGACTTACAGTCCGAGGACACGTTAACGTTCCCCTGCCAATTCCTCAAGTTGGGTATTTTTTCGTTCCCGGAGTTGTCTCACAGGTTCCTAATCTCAACGAAGCCAAACAAGAAAGACTTATTCCAGCGATCAACATTCCTGCGATAATCAACTCCAACGGTGCTCATGGTCAACAACAGCTACAAGTCCCATCACAGAAACTTTCCACGCCAGAGTATACACGGTCTTTCGCCTTCCAGAAGACAAACAACCCAACTGAGTCGAAATTATCCGAGTTTTCGATCATACCATCGGTCCAAACTAATGCCATCAATATGCATACCACGGTTTTACAAGACCTCCCACTAGTATCAAAACAACAAAATCCAAATACAGCGGGCTTGCAGGATCTTCCTTTCTTGCCCCAACAACAAAACCTTAACCAGAACTCAGCAGAACTGCAGGACCTTCCATTTTTGCCAAAACGGCAGAATCAAAATCAGTATACAGCTGGATTGCAGGATCTTCCTTTTTTGCCAAAACAGCAGAACCAAAATCAATATACAGCGGGTCTTCAGGAACGTCCTTTTTTGTCTAATCAGCCAAATTTTTCGACACAACAACAGAATCAAATTCAGAACTCAGAGAATCTGGAGGATCATTCTTTCGTGTCGCAACAACAGAACCAACATCGGAATTCAGCGGATCTGCAGGACCTTCCTTTCTTCCCGAAAAAACAAGAGAATCTTAATCAGGAAAATAATCAATTTATCCCGCCAGAGGCTCATCCAAACCATGGGCATCAACTTCAAAATATCGCACGATCTGAGGTCATGAAAAAAGAAAACGAAAAGGCCCATGAAAGCGATTACCTACCACCACTCAACGATCACGATCTTGCCTACAACCGTCCACAAGGTAACAATCAGGAACATCTTCAACACCAACACCAGGAGAACAATCGCAACACACATGACGACTACCTTCCCCCTGATAATGAAAACGGACGCCCAAACTATATGAACGATCAATATGAATCTTCACAGTACCGCAATCCTCCACCAACTAGAAAAGGCTCCCCTCCACCGCCAGTGACTACTTCTGCTCCTAAATACAGCAAGCCAACTGCAATTCAAGCATATTCTCCTAGAATGGCATTCAAGGTATCAACAAACACCCCATACAACACCTTCACACCGTCCACTTACCTCCCAGCAGCCAATGATCATACAGGTCAAGACCACAGCGCGATCGATCGTAGACTAATTCAGGAAGCTCAAAAGAACGTGGCTAAAATCAAGAACGACAACACCGTCTTCCCACTAGAGGAACTGTTAAACCTTGGAAGCAACGACATCGGTATGGCCAGTCTGATGGAAAAACTACGTGGACGCGTGCGCACCCTACAAATAATCAACAACCACGCCAACACTGTGAAAAATATCAAGGTCCTTGAAACTGCCGATGAGGCGGGAGTCAAGACCATCAAAATCCTTGGCCATTCCGA
The DNA here is from genome assembly GCA_932526625.1 of Rhingia campestris. Lineage (NCBI taxonomy): Eukaryota > Metazoa > Arthropoda > Insecta > Diptera > Syrphidae > Rhingia > Rhingia campestris. The sequence continues at coordinate 45,957,353 of OW052182.1, read as the reverse complement.
TGTAGACCCCATGGGTGATCACAAAGTAATTCACATAGTAAGCAAGGGTTCGAACCCAGAGGGTATTCGCCAAACTGTCAAAATCTTTAGCGATCACGAAGAGGTGTCGCTGCCAGCAGATAACGCCTATCTACCCCCAACCAAGTCGAAAGACTCCTACCGCAGGCATTAGTCGTAAAACAACCCATAGAGCTAAGGATTTCTAGTTAAGTTCACAACCATTCCCCATTTGTTGTTAAAGTCGGCGTTGTTACGATATTAGGTCGAGGCTATGTTAGACTCGATTTATGTGATTTCATCAATAACTGTTACACATCCGTCATGTTGTTACATATATAAAATATATTTTAAGATTAAGTGCCTATGCCCCAATTAGCATAAAGAGAAAATAAACCAAACTTTAATAAAAAAAAAAACTGATTTAATCAAAATGTCGCAAAATGTCCAATAACACATCGATAGCAAAAAGATAAGTGCATTGAAAAGATGACCTAAATCAAAGTCTGTTTTTTTTGCATGCCATTAATCAACGCTTAAGTAACTGAATATTTAATCATTAGTAGCGGCGAAGAAAACCGCTAGCCGGTTTTTTTTTTTATTTTTAAAAATTGTATTTCGATTACATTGGATTTGATGGGAAAACCTTTTCAAATGTTACAAGTCAATTTCGGGGATTTTTCGTTTGACAGTTCTCTGTTGAGGGGAATTTAAATTTTTATTGAAATTGTGTAAAAATCGATTTAAATCGAGGGCTTGCTGATGCAATGGGATGAGTTTCGAAAGCTCTAATGCTACCTTGATCGTGGATTTGAAAGTTTCAAGGTCGATTGTAAATGTTTCTATTTGATCTCATCTCTACTGAGAGATATCATACATGGATAGTACGAATGGAGCACTGACTTGGAATGGATAATGAGATGGGAGTCATTTGAAATTATAGAAATGCGTTCGAATGATTTTCGTTCATAGACTGAGGGTATCAATTCGTCAAACATAAAAAAATTACGATCTGAAGCTGCCACAGAGCCACTTTCAAATTAACTTCAATTGTTAAGAAATGTTTGGTATCTATTGAGATACCATTAGCATTGCATTATCATTATTTATGAAGCTAGTTAATTATTTAAATATTCGTTATTAATTCATTATGTCACGGTAATTTCATATGACTAAATTTATTCTATACGTTTTCATGATTGTTCACTTTTGAATACATTATGCTATTGAATAGATAGGAGTTAAACATGTGGACTCAGTGATAGAGGTTTATCAATTGATATATCAAAAGATTTTGGAAGCATTCTGTCAGCGAAGTGTCAGACTGTTTGTTTGGCAGTTTTTAGATGCTAACGATAAAGTCTCATGACTGTTCCGATAAATTATTTTTGGCGAATGGGAAGAGGTAATAAGTACATTATAGAGTTCATAGTTCATGATATTTCATATTTCGTAGTTGTTGAAGAATTCCGGTGATTCCAAAAGTTATTGAGCTCGTCTTCTGGTGTTTTGATGCTGGTTCCCAGCTACTTTATGCATTTAACTGTTTGAATTGCATCTCTAGCTGCAGAACAGTGTTGGTGTATTCATCAATTTTTACCAAGCTGTGAACATGGCAACATATCGAAGCATTATCCTCCTACATTATGAATGTCACGATGTCAAGGCATCTTTGTCTTACCACAATTGCTATGTCATCTGCATAAGTCAATGCCGTACTTTTTTCAAACACATGCAGAAGCTCGTTGATAAACAAAATGAACAGCATTGAGCCTAATGGTACACCAATTTAATTCAGTTTTCAACTGCTAGTTACGTTAGAGGCCAGTGTTTAAGAGTAGTGATGTGATTACATGAGATCACAAGCATTCTCACTCTAGCCTCTCACTATCAACTCCTACTCTCACCTCCACGCTGGTGACTGGTGGGTGCCTAGTACTTCGACTAGTGATGGGGGGAGGAGTTTCCTCTCACTAAGATACTCACTCTTAGGCGGCAGCGGAGGAATTCCCTAGATGGAGTCAACGGTGCGCCTACAGCTCCAGTTAGATCGAACTGGTAGTGTAATCCCTATATATATTTGAACACCAAGTCTATAAGGATTTCCAATACTGAGACAGGGTGTTGGCAAAGAGTTGGTGGCGGAGGAGCATTCAATGGGTCAACGGCAGCGCTCATATCCCAAAATGGGTTACTGACATCGGTATTTCCGGCCCGCTGTCCTAGGGTTAAAACAGTGTGGGAGTTGTGCCGTCGGGGTAACTTCCCGACCATGGAAAAACCATTATTTATGAGAGAGACTCAACCCGCCTCGGATAATTAAACTCCTCGGGTCTTGTTGCCATAGACCCGGAACTTCAATGGACTATGATATGAGAATATATACCTGGAATGTACAAAAACTTGAAGATATAACCGCAATCCAGAAGATACGATGGATAGGATCAGGTATAATGAAGAGAAAAAGTTGTGTCATTTATTACAGCTGCAACAAAAGATTGCATGTATAAGGATGCGGATTCGTCGTGGGAAATCGGCTTAGGACAAAAGTCATTTACTTCGAGCCGATAAGTGATCGCCTTTCTGTGATCCGCATCAAAGCTACGTTCCAAACCATAAGCCTAATATGTGAACACGCCCCTGGCGACGAGGCTGAAGATCCCATCAAGGGATCCGCATCAAAGCTTCGTTCCAAAACATAAGCCTAATATGTGAACACGCCCCTGCCGACGAGGCTGAAGATCCCATCAAGGAGGAGTTTTATGACCTCCTGGACGGAGCCTACGGAGCCTGTCCGGAGTATGATGTAAAAGTTGTACTCGGGGATTTCGAAGCGAAAGGAAAACATCTTGGCGGTTTAGTTGGCAAGCACAGAATCCACGAATCCGACAAATCGATTTTGCAGCAGATCGTAATACGGTGATAAGTAGCACTAGGTTAAGGATGCACACAGCAACCTGGCACTCTTCATTCGTTCGAACCGCCAACCAAACCGACCATGTGCTAATCGATGCGAGGCACGCATCCAACATCCTCGACGTGCACACAGGGACCAGAGATTTTCCGAAGAAATGTTTGTCAAAACGACATCTGCTTTTTATACGGTCCATGATTCAGTGCCGTAAAGGGTGACTTTTCCTCCTCTAATAATAAGGGGCGATCAGGTTGTTGGTAAACGGTTGCAGTTGTTCATATATTAAGGCAGATATGTTCTTGTAGGCGACGTTCAGGAGACTTATGCCTGCGTAGTTGGTGCAGTTTAGATGGTCTCCTACTCTGTGAATCGGTTAAACTCTGCTTCAGACATACATTCATCAGACCAAATTTTGCTATGAGATGGTGTACATTATGCTCACCAAATCTGGTGCGTGTTTCGCTTTTTTGTATAATGGACGGATGTTTATGATGTCGCGAAACTCTTGGAATTTCCTAACCTGAAAATATCCTCTTCTTCCGGTTAGATACTTTTTCTCTGTCGCATGGGTTTTGCCTTGCATGTTGCCTCTTTTGTTTTTTGCAAACATCATCATACAACGGTATCTTTTTGTATCTACGTTTACAATAATGGTGATGTACTTCATCGCCGGTGTATTAAAATAAGCAGAGTGCTGCGCAACGAGTGTATTCTTCTCAGTTTGTTTTTAGAGTCTGACTATCTCCGGTATTTCTGAGCTCAGTTAATTCTGTATTAAACGAGATCATTCTTTTTATATTGGACAGTTGAGCTCGTGTGACTATCGAATTCCATAGTATTTGCCAAAGAATTCACTGTTTGACGATGTTGTCTCTGTTTGCCAGATGGCACAACCCTCAACCTTGTGTGGTATACACTATCCACTACGAAATTGGATGCTGCCGTTGGCCTTCCTTCTCACCCAACATCATATCGGCTCCATCAAGTCAGCTGATGTGTTTTTGACTCCAGCTTGAAATTCTTACGCTAACGTCTAAAAAAAGTTAGAGCTGCCTTAGAGTTTATCTGCTTTCACATGATATTGAGTTAGATTTTTAATCGGACCAAATAGAAGGAGTGATTGTAAAGTAGATATATTCACAACTCACAATTATGTAACATTAGCTAAATTTGATTATAAATGTCAGCAGTCATCAAGCGTTTACAAATTATTTTATTCGTGATCTACCTCGACTTGGATAGAAGAATGACAGACAACTTTTACTGATTTTTCCAATCATCTCCAAGGCTTGTTGCCTGACAGTTTAGCAACGTAATTTCTAAACGGCACCTGCCACCAATCACTCATATCAGACAAGATCATTGATGACCCGTGATCATTTTCGTAGATGCATTTCATCAGCTATCAAGACAAATTGCAAAAAAAAAATCACTTACGCAAGGTTAATCACATTTATTCACACCATTAGGTGACGAAATGTCAAAGATAACAAGAAATTTGATATTTCGTTATAAAATATTTACAAAAAAAGGTAAACATGGGTTAGTAAAACAAAACAAGACAATTTTTTAGGCACACTTTTCGATAACTCTTACATCTAGAAAAAAAAACTATTTACATGTCGCTCCTGCACCTGAGCCAGTTTATGCCCATCCACCAGATGGTTGCCATCCTCCTCCACCGCCTCCACCGCCTCCACCGCCACCACCTCCGCCTCCTCCACCTAACTTAATAATTTTTATAATTTTCGTGGAGCTACCGCCGCCGCCGCCGCCACCTCCTCCGCCCGACGACCATCCACCACCACCGCCACCTGAAGACCAATCACTACCACCTCCGCCGCCGCCATGACCACCTCCTCCTCCGCCACCACCTCCACCAAGGCTTATAATCTTTACAACCTTAATATCACCACCACCTCCGCCACCGCCACCGCCGCCGCCACCGTCAGACCATCCACCGCCTCCTCCTCCACCTCCTCCTGAGGACCAGTCACTTCCTCCTCCACCTGATGACCATCCACCGCCACCGCCACCTCCTCCACCACCACCGCCATCTTCAGATATTATTTTGACAATTTGGACACTTCCACCGCCTCCCCCACTGCTTCCTCCTGAGGACCATCCACCTCCACCGCCCCCGCCGCCAGATGACCAACCACCTCCGCCGCCACCTCCTCCACCACTCGATGACCAGCCACCGCCTGGCTTACCAGCAACGCTGGCCACTCCAAGGACTACCAGACAAACAAAAGCCTATGGAAATGCAAAACAGAAATGTTAGTCCAATAAATCCAACATCGCCTGACGTAATCTCGCACGTACTTTCATTACACCAAGTAATCTCTTCGTATATTACTCCTTGGATGCGCTTCCTTGGGTTACTTAATTTTCCTCTGCACGTTGCCTACTGATGGCTTTTCGGGTATAGTCCAATTCTTTTATACCTTTAACCGGGAAACTCCACAGGAAATTTCTGCATAGACATCGCATACACGATGGTACTTTGGAGGTGGCTGCCGCGGTGGTTTCTGATGGCGATGGTGGTGGAAGGTTGTTGACGATGACTCTTCACTTCTGGTGGCTGTTATGATGACGTTGGAGATGGGTCTCCTCACATCCATGTACATGCATTATACTGTCCGTTAGACGTATATGTTGGCACATTGAAAATGAAAGTACTCAGCGAACCCATTTTTCGCTTTCCAAATTGTGTACCGTATCTGTGCAAAGAGTCACCGCTGAACGCAGTGTCTCTGCCTGCCATCATCGGGGCTAAGAGGAAGAGACTTTTGCGCTTGGACACAATTTTGTGTTTCTGAGATATACTCGAGCTGTTGTTTACCTAAATTCAGGTAGTAAGGTTTAGTGTGACCAGAGTTGTGCAAATAAATTTGGCTTACTTAAAAGAAGTCATTTAAAATACACGTGTTTATACTACTTTGACAAAAAGAAACGAAATATAAGAATGGTGGTCACTATTTTGTTGCAAAATACGACATAATCAACCATGATTTAATGCATATAACCCCAATTTAGACATGCGATACTGCGTTTTACCTCGTGTGGACTATGTTTTCATTTCCCCACTGTGTGTAAGAATGACGATAGTAATGGAATTAATTAGATGATTACTCTTAAGTTGTTTGAAATATTTGCATCCTTTGTTCAGTATTGGCGACTTCAATAAATCAAATCAATAGGCTGACTCGATAAGTTCGAATATTCAGCACTCAATTTACAAAGCAATTTTATTGTTTATGATGCCGGTCATTTTGAAAATCAAGTGGAGTCCAGCGTGAACCGCATAATCATCTCGCAATGACAATCAATGTAATTATCTTATCAACTGGTTGACTGATTTGGATATCTGTCTAATCAATAAATCTTTAAAGTAATACTTCTACTTTAGTGGTGCTACAGTCCTGAATGAACCTAAACCTCAACAAACATGCCCCTCTAGTAACCCAAGTTCCTAGCTAACTGACTCCGGTTGCACACTTCATGTTGGTTGAGGTCGTTGAGTGTATCACTTAAGGCGATGTCTTCCTCTTCTTTATACGACGACTGAAAACTAAACGGAATACTACTACATGTATGTAGAACGAATGGTCTTTACTACTGAATTGCCTTCCTAGCCCGAAGAAACAATTGTTGCCAAGAGAAATTATTCGTTTAATTTCTGACGTTGTTGTTGTTGTTGAGTTGAGTTGTCAGAGTTAATAGCGGAGCCGAGGTAGACAAAGTCTCGTACTCAAAGTTATATCTGTCAATGGTGAAGTTTTGTCCAATTCGTTGATGTTGTGTGTCCTTTCGTATTGAGAGCATATACTTAGTCTTACACTCATTTACTGCTAAACCCGTTTTTACCGCTCATAGGTTCTGTCAAGTAGCTCGTACAAGCAATCTTTAGCTATACCATCTATTTCCTGCGTCGGGGCGTGAGCGCATATACGGCTTATGTTGGCGAATTTCGCCTTGATGCGAATTATTACAATGCGTTCGCTTATGTCTTGGAAACATAAGACTTCTTGCCTACGTCTGGCACTTATAACGAATCCGCATCCGAATAGTCGCAGTTTCTGTTTAATGTTCTCACAGTCGCTTATGGCAAAAGTAATATTTAATTTGACTTCGGTCGTTTCCAGAATTAATATAATATTTAAGGCTTACGGCTGGCTTTTACTTCGTATTCCCATAATATTCACGTCTGGGTCTGTCGCTTAGAAGAGATCCGCATATGACATTTTCTGTTCCTGCTCACTATGGACATGTTACAGTTTTTAAATCCTATCCTATAGGTATAAATTATTTTTGATTAATAGTTTCTAAAATAGAGAAATAATTTAGATAGATAAAACTCAAAGTATATGGATCGACTCAGAATCGCTAGCTGAATCGATAAGCCATGTCTGTCTGTCCATCCGTCTGTGCGTCTGTCTGTACGTTACCGATTTTAAGGTTTTACATTTTAAGCTAAGAGAATGAAAATTGGTAGATAGGATCCTTGTCCACCCACTTCCTAACTCACTTTCTAACGTTTCAACGGCTTGGCGTTATCTAAGTTAATGACCAGCGACAGTTTATGTATTTTTGGAACGAAGCTATCCTAAAATTGCAAAAAATGGTATGTTCAGATGTTCAGATTATTATTTTGTCTTCAATAATTGGCACTCTTTTTCTCGTTGAAAATGTATCTTAATTAACCTACCTAAGATAAGAGTTAGAGAAAGTGGCTATTAACACAATTTCCCACTTGCTATATCGGTCAATTACACTTGTAAACGTGCATTCGAGAAATAGTTTTGTGTTACAGAAACGTGATACACTTGGGTAAATTTACTTGTATCACAAACTTGTACTCTTTGTTATATTCCCCAGGTTACAACCGACTTGTTGAATCGCATGGTCACACTAAAACTATATCTGAGCGAACATCAAGTCTCGACAATATTGGCAAAGAAACATGCACACAATCGCGCAGCTAACATCATCCGATGGGTCAGGAGGAGAATCATTAGAGAGATGGCGGTGCGGGGGATCTATCGTTGGCAATGTTATGAAACCCAAGTGGATCTTCAGGTTGTTGGTGGGAGCCGACGAAGACGGCTGTGGATAGACAAAAAAATGATGCACGCCGAAGTGCTTCAGCGGTATGTATGGTTAATAGTTTTTCGTCCCAAAGTCGATTTTGAATAAACGAGCAAAAGTACAAGTGGTAGAGGGACGCAATTCCGGGGGAGCCTGTATACAATTGAGTGTGAGAAGCGCGACACACAGGTCTGCGACTGCAAGTATAATGGAAAAGTTGCCATTCGATTGTTACTTCTTCACTTCATAGTGATTTAATGTTTTGTGTCTTGTCTTTGCTCTTTGCGCAGCGGTAAAGTAAATTATGCGGTTATGCTCAGTGCGCATGTATATTTATTTAATTGAGTTGCGAATTATGATGATTGATAGAATTGCCAGGGAGTGACAGGCGCTTAGTCGGTATTAATAACTTCCTTAATTAATTGCTGGTGCGGATTGTAGTCTACGTTAATGGAATTCTAATTTGTGCATAGTTGGCATATCTTAAAGGATTGTCGAAATTGGTAGTCTTGATTTCGGGCGAACAGCAGATGCCTAGATATGTATGGTAATCTTAGGTGCGTTTTTTGGGTATGAAACTATGAAACAAATTAAACATAAGAATATTCAGTTGTCGAAATGCCAAGTAAGAAAGTACGGCCTAAGAGTCTGAGTATTTATTAATAGTTTAACTTTCCACAGTTTTTTCCATAAATTTATATATCACCACCAATTTCACCTTTTCAATTGTTCAGCAATTAGCTCATCCCGTATCTAGCTTCAACGATTTTTTTTTCGCAACAACTACAAAAACGCGCAAACATTTAACACTGGTATAAGCTCCTCATCAATGAACCAGCAGTTGCGTGCGTCCATTGATAATCACAACTTCGGATAGAAAAAAAAAAGAAATATAACCCAAACGTTGACAGAAAAAATTCGTACTGAAGGTATGGGAACATATCAACAATCACCAACTGCTTAACATAGCTTGACCTTATTGGTGTAATCATATGCAAATAATGACGATTATTATGTAAACTTACAAACTCGTGCAGTGTATTACCGTATTTTGGCAATAAAATAAAAAAAAATGGCAGTGGCGCGTGGTTGGTAATATAACAAAGTTTAGTTGATTATTCAATATTTTGGAAAGCATGAATAGTAACTTGGACTGAATTTTAAATCAATTTCAATTTGGGGCCTAATCTTTGTTCTTGGCCCTAATGTTGACCCTAATTATCCTTGGCATCATACAAAATAATGCTGTT